>JALBWW010000003.1:35808352-40808352 GCA_023212625.1 Styphnolobium japonicum | reverse complement strand
CTATGGTAGACTGGGAATCAATCCCAGACCCCGCTTGGATTTCCTTGAACATTGCCATGACTTGAATCATTGTGGGACGCAGCCAAGATCGATCATCCAAGCAAGCACAGGCAACCTTTAAGTGCTGTAAAAGCTCAATCTCAAGACTCGGGTCCTCTTTCATCAGTTCTGGGTCGAAAACATCACTTATTTTCAGTTTGGCATGTTGTTTAACCCATCCCACAAGATTGTTATCACCAAAATCAGCTGAATCCGTTGGTCTTTTCCCTGTTAGCAGCTCCAACAAAACTACACCATAACTATAAACATCACCTTTAGTGGAGCATCTAAAGCTCTGATAGTATTCGGGAGGAACATAGCCAGGGGTGCCTGCTAGTGTGCTGACACTTAAATGGGTATCCATGGCACTCATAAGCCTAGCCATTCCAAAATCAGAGACTCTGGCTTCCAAGTTTTCATCAAGCAATACATTGCTTGATTTCATGTCTCTGTGAATGATGTGTGGGATACAATTATGGTGAAGAAAAGCCAATCCCCTGGCAGCTCCAATTGCAATTTTCCTCCTCACTGCCCAGTTCAGCTTGATCCCAGCTTTCTTCTGGTCATGCAAAACATCTTCTAGACTTCCGTATTTCATGTATTCATAAACCAAGAGTCTTTCTTCTCCAACCTTGCAGTAGCCCAGAAGGGGAACAAGGTTCCTATGCTTGATTTTCCCAATGGTTTCCATTTCAGCAGTGAATTCCCTGTCCCCTTGTCCGCTAATATGTATCAGTTTCTTGATGGCCACAACACTTCCATCCTTCAACTGAGCCTTGTATACATCACCAAAACCGCCAGAACCAATAAGACTGTCATTGTGAAAGCCGTTTGTAGCTTCAAGAAGATCTGCAAAAGTAAGCTTTCGAAGGGGCTTCTCAAACGTTGCAAGGTTTATGCTAAGCGCTTCACGCACACTGGTCAGCTTCCAGCTGACATTGGCTGTACCAGAATGGGAATTGCCGTCAATGTAGACATCAAGGGCAGCTTCCTTTTTCTTCCTCCTCTTTCTGGTCTCGTTGGCAATTATAATTAAACCAAAGACGCAGAAGAGGGAGAATAGCAATCCCATGGCCACACTCCCTGCAAGAGGAGCCTGTCTCCTATGAGACTTCTGATGTTGGGCATTTGCACTGGATCCTGAGTGTCCCACACATGGATCAAGAGGAACTCCACAGAGACCAGGATTATTCTGGAATCTGGTAGACGAAAAAGTATCAAATTGACCAGATTCAGGAATGAGTCCTGACAGATGGTTGTATGACAAATCAATTTCTGTGAGCAAGGAAAGGCCTGTTAAGGTTTGTGGAATTTGTCCTTCAAGCCTATTCCTGGAGAGATCAAGAATGTTGAGACTTGTCAACCTCCCAAGCTCTTGTGGGATGTTTCCAGATATATTATTGTGGCCCAAATTCAAAATGTACAAATAGTACATGCTCCCAATTTCCTTCGGAATACTACCAGACAACATATTGTGTGAAATATCCAGAAAGATCATAGAACCATTATGGTTAAACGTTGGCTGAAGCTTACCTCCATAAACTCTAGTGAAATTGCAGGGGTTTTTGGTTGAAATCCTGTTCAACTGCTCCTGACTGATCCCCGCAAACTCCAGCAAGTTCCCTGCTCCATGGCACTCCTTACTACCATCATTCTTGATGTACACATAGGTTTTCCCACTTATGAAATTAACCGCTATTTTTCCAGATTGTTTAAACAACTCTGGAGGAATTGACCCGCTCAGCAAATTAGTATTTAGATCCAACCATATCAAGCTATGACAATCACCAAGCTCCGCCGGAATCCTCCCGGAGAAGGAATTATTACTCAGTTTCAGGATTGCAAGATTTGAAAGCTGTCCAATCCAAGCCGGAATCTCCCCACTCAACCTGTTATTTGACAAGGAGATCCAATTCATACTGGTGCAGTTGCTTAACCCAGAAGGAATGGTTCCAGTCAACTCATTAAAGTCTAGAATCAAATTCTCAAGGGTCTTGATATACATAAGCTCTTGGGGTATTTCTCCATGAAGCTGGTTCAGCCAAATGATCAAATCACGGAGTTTGGAAAGAGACCCCAAGCTAGAAGGGATAGTCCCCGTCAGGAAGTTGAAACTTAAATCCAAGGCAACAAGCTGAGAACAGTTGCTGAGTGTGGGTGGAATAAAACCCGTGAACTGATTATTCTGTAGGTATAGTTCCTTCCAATTATTCCTAGGATCTTGACACAGCCCTCTTGGTATTGACCCAGAAAAGCCATTAGAACTCAGATCCAACGATTCCAAATCCACCAGCTCCGACAGGGACTCGGGCAGAGACCCGACAAAATGGTTGAAGGAAAGAGTAAGCTCTTTCAAGCTACTCATTTCCCTGAAAATCTCAATCGGCAACTCACCATGAAACTTGTTGCTAGATATATCAAACAATTCCAACGAAGAGCAAGCGCTGAACTCGTTCAGGACCAAACCGGTGAGGTTGTTGGAGGAAAGATCGAGCTCCACGAGGGTGGAGCACAAGTCGGTGAGCCCCACCGGAATCTGGCCTATGAAGTGGTTTCTGGCGAGATAGAGGAACTGCAGGGTACCGGAGGGAAGAGAGGGAACCGGGCCAGCGAACTGGTTACTTGAAACGTTCAAGTAGATGAGTTGGTTGCAGGGAGAGAGGGTGCGGCCAATGTCGCCGAAATATTTGTTGGCAGAGATGTCGAGGTACTCGAGAGCTGAGCACTCGCCCAAGGAAGGAATAGCCACAGAGAAGTTGTTGGACGAAAGGTCTAAATGTTGCAAATTCTTGCACCCTGAGAAGTTGATTTCACCGGTGATTTTGTTCCCTTTGAGAGCCAAGTGCTGCATCTGGTCGCAACCGGGTGAGAGGATCCAAGGGAGAATGCTTGGACCAGAAATCTTGTTGTAAGAGAGATCAAGGACTTGGAGATTGAGCCTCAACACGGTTGAATCTTTTCCTGAAAACTCAAGAAGATTGCTTGAAAGGTTGAGAGATTGCAAACTCGAGCATGAGGCCAGATAGGACAAGTATGTAACCGATCCAGACAAGGAGTTTTGGGATAGATCTATGGTGCTCAATGAGGTGCTACACTTGGACCTGGGTGAGACGGAAATGGCACCGGTGAGGTTGGTGGATTTGAGGGTAAGAACTTGGAGGTGGTCGAGTGTGAGAAGGTAGGTAGAGATGACGCTGAAATTTGTGCTTAGGGGGATGGTGCTGAGGTCTATGGAAGAAACCAGGGTTTGGTTGCAGGAAATCCCAGTGAAGGAACATGGGTTTTGGTTTGGGAGCCAGTTATGGAGGAGAGATGAGTTTGGGAGAGTGGCTTTGAAGTTGATAAGCTGCTGGGTGGTGTCTCTGGAAGGTGAAGAAGCAGAGGATGATGGTGCGGGTTGGAGAGAGAGAAAGGTGAGGGAGAAGAGGAGGAAGAGAGAGCAGCGGTAGTTGCTGGTATATAGGGGTTTCATTTTTGCGAGGTTCAGAGAGAGAGAGGGACAAAGAGAGAGAGAGAGAGTCGGTGTCTGTGTCTGTGTCTGTGTTTATGGGTTGGTATGTTTAGGGTATGAGCTCTGCCATTAGAGAGAGAGCTCAGAAGCTCTGGTTCAGGGGGGGGAAGAGAGTGAATGAAAGTGATTTTGAGAGATTAAGATTAGAGAGAGAAAGAGGAGTCAAAAGTCGTAGTAAGGAAGGTAAGAAGGGTATTTATCAAGTTCAAGGGTGGACACAGCTGTTGCTCACATGCCATGTGACTCTCTCTAATCTTTTATCTTAAGGTTTCTAATTTTCTCTTTTTCTACTCTCAAACTTATTATTAATAATGTTACATCCTCCTCCTAAATGTTCAGCCTAAAATCCTCTTACTTGCTTAGATAACAAGGCACACTCATTTAATTATTATTATTATTTTGTGCAAACTCTTGAAAATTATTTAATCATTTTTTTGTTTAAGTAATTAAAAAAGTTTAAATTTTCTCCTATTTTATAGTATATTTAATTTAGCTTTTAAAAAATTTCAAATAAGCTTACCTTTTTAAGTTTTGTCCAAATCATGCTTTATAGCTTTTACAAATTAAATCAAACATACACTTAATTTCTACATTAGTACTATAACATCTCTTTAAAATTAATTAATTTATTAACATATATAGCTCAAAAATTAATGTTTGTCTTAAAATACATTGACAAAATTTAATTTTAAAAATAAAATGAGTTTGATTTAGAGTTTAATTTCATCTGTCTAAAGTTTTTATATATTAACATTTAAGTATGTATTTTTAAATTATTAAAATAAATTAATTTTTTAAATAATTATTATCATAATTAAAATATTTATTTAAAATTTATTTTTGTAATTCTAAAATTATTTTTTATTATTGAAAAAAAATGATATTTACAAACTCATAGAAGAAGTTAATGGTATGAATATAATATGTTTCCGTATGGGAGAATGTGAGATATGAGATTAGGGTGGAATGGATTTGTTAATGAGAGTTTGAGGCTCTTTAGTTTCTCTCACTAAAACAGACTGTTTGTTCTCTCTAACTTTCCGCGTACGTGCGATTAAGGGCTGATCCATCACTATCAATTAATGAGAGATTCCATCTCTTAATTAAATGGAATGGATCTTTTGCTCACGAGGGTTTTAATTAACTCATCTTGGCAGTTTTTAACTTTCTTGTTTTTCCACCCCTCTTTCTAGCGTTTTAGCTATAAAAATATTGTCAGGAGAAAGGCTATGATGACCAACTCCTCATGCTTCTTTCCATGTAGCCTTGGCTTCTTACAAACAAGCCGCTCAAGGTTGTCTTCTTTTTGGTTATAACATTTTCTATAACTTTATTACACGTAAGTTTACTTGTATAAGTCGCATTATTTAACTTTATATCATCTATTATCTAAAATAAATAATGCAAAGTATATATTTAATTTAATTCCAATATAAAAATTTCAATAAAATAAAATATATGATTTAAACTATAATTTGTGTTGATTTCATTTCTAATATGGATAATGTATTAATAATAAAGAATTTTTTTTCACTATTCCTTAATTAATTGAGAATGTATGATCATAATTAGTTTATATTAAAACATACTCATGATATATGTCTAACTTATAAGCTTAAATATATAATATAAATGAAATAAGATACAGTCAATGTGGTTGGTTCAGCATGAAAGAATCAAAATACTTCCCTTATAAGACTTAAAAGTTAATTTCGGGTGTTAGTAAAAACTGTAAGTGGTGTCCTTTAATGACAAAGAAGATAAGTAAAAGAAGGAAAATAGTAGCAAGTAAAGAGGAAACTATAGAAGTGATGCACGAATTAATTGTGTGGCTTTATATTAATTATAGAACAAGTAAAATTACCAATTTAAAATGGAATTGTTTGTAAGTTTTGAGAGTTCGCAAGACTTTGATCACTTTTAACAAAGAAGTTTTAGACTAAAAAGTGATTGTGTGTATGCACAAAGAAATAATAAAGGGTATTTGTGATATAACTAGGTAATGACAATGATTTAATAAAACTTGTTGAAGACATTATGGTAAGTTAAATAGAGAAAACTAATCCAAGGGAATTGCCCAAGTGGTTAAGAAGGTGTGTTTCCTGTCTTGACTACTTGGCTTTGAATCTTGGACAAGAACATAAGGGAATTGATTTCCCAAAAAATGCACAATGTCAATGTAAGGATGCGCTCTTAAGATCACAAGGGAAATAACTTAGTCTCGCTTGATTCAAAAATTGGTCTAATGATACCTTTACCATACAACCAAAAAATAAAACAAAACAAAAAAGATAAAAGACCTATCTAACACAAAGGAAAATATCATTTTCATGGAAGGAGGGTATAACGATGGAGGTTTTGGTAATAAGGAGGCTCAAAGCAATAAAAATGTTAAAAAGGTTGTGGCTTCTAGTATTGATAATTCTTTGGAATGTGAACGGAATCAAGAAAATGGCGTGGGTGATAAAGAATATGGAAATGATTAATGAAACAACACTAGATCAACAATTGGTGTCAACCATAGAGATATCTTACAAAGATAAACCAATGAGCTCAGAGATACTAGAGCTACATATGGACTCGAGTGATATGTGAGAATTTCAAATCCTTGGATGAGTTATTTCCCAGCAGTTGATGTCTCCCTTAAATTGCATGAGGAGTATTGCGAACCCCCTTGGCATAAATCTTTAATTGTCAAACTTCTAGGTAAAAGTTTAGGCTTAAGAACCATAGAAGAAAGGCTAAGGATGATGTGGCAACTGGATGGTACCATCAACATCATTGGATGATTTTCGTTTTCCCTAGTAGAAGGTCCCTAGATGATAGCAAATCACTATCTCACATTTCAACGATGGATACCACATGTTTTGTTCCCAATGATGTTAGGGTTAAACGACTAGTAGTCTGGGTAAAAGTTCCTGGTCTCCCATTTGAGTTTCACAATCAAATATATCTTTATAAGTTAGGTTCATAGATCGGTAGGAAAGTGGATACCTTAACTTCAATGGCTTCAAGAAGTAAGTTTACAAGGATTTGTGTAGAGATTGACTTAAGGAAGAGATTAATGCCTAAATTCAAACTTTTTGGCCGCAAAATCACTATAGAATATGAAGGGATCCATCTAACTTGTTTCAAGTGTGAAAAAAATGGGCACGAAAGTCACATTTGTTTTACTATCATTCTCTAGAGATTCCTAAAGGTTTATCTGAGTCTACGGAGGAACATGTTAACAAAAATGCACACGTTGCAAAGATGGAAGTCCAGAAAGATCGAACCATCCAAATGAGCGAAGATGTTATAGGCCATCATGTTCTCACGTTCAAAACACAAAGATACTTGCAGGGGTAAACAACCTGATTGGCCCTTGGATGTTTGATAAAAAGATACAAAGGAAACGACCTTCAGTTCAAAAGAAAGCATCATAGGTTTATTGACGAGGAAGAAACCAAAAACAAGGAAATTATTTATGGGGAAAAGTAAAAGAAGGGATCAACATTTAATGGCTACAGATTTGATGTTTTACAGGATATGGTTGATGACAAAAATCAAATGGATGGAAGAATCCAGAAGGTGCACGTGAGTAGTGACGCAATTCAGGGAATAAGAAGATTTGCCAAGAACACGTGCATGATATGAATGAGAAACGATTGTTGATTCGGCGACAACCCCGATAAGGATGTTGAAAAATCTTTAGAAATCAAGCAGTCCTCAACGTCCATTAGGGTATTGTTTGGATACAAGAGTTTGGAGGGGAATGAAGGAACATGAATTTTATTTTATTTTAAATTTTCATTCTCTTTATGTGGTAATTTTTTGAAATGAAAGAAATAAAATGAGAGATTATCATATAATATTCTAATCATATTTTTTTATAAACATTTTATAATTATCTCAATTTAAAAATAAAAGATTATCTCTTTTCTTTATTCCCTTCAAAACTCCTACAATTTAAACATACGCTAAAGTATAAATGGCTGGTGACAATCTTAAACATTCAATATTGGCAACATCAAGAAGTATACATGAGAAATTTTTTTAATTTTTTTAATTTTTTTAATTTTTTTAATTTTTTTAATTTTTTCTCATGATAGGCATTTAAGTTATTTACATCAATTTTGATCACATTCCACATGGATTTAATGTACCAAGGAATGTAGTAGCTTTCTTGGAAAACCATTTCATTCTTGAAACTATCAAACTCTTGGTTTGGAATGGACATTCCATTTTAACTCATTTTATTTCATTTCATTATCATTTCACTGAATTACCATTCCGTGTAGTCATTTACTAATTATTTCGTTAACATTTTTCTCTTTTTTTTTTATCAAAAAAAAAAGTTAAAGATAAAAAAGAGGTTATTCCATTTCAAGCAGCTTTTCTTTAAAAAAAAAATCTTTTACAAAATCTTAACTAGCTTAACTTGCCATCATCCACTTTTCTTTTAAGCTCCTTGCTAATCGTTTCCAATCCTACTCCTACCTCTCAAAATAGTTTAAGATCCCAAAACACTCAAAACATTTTTTATGGTTTATATATACGGTTAGGATCCGTTATGTAACGTAAGTGTATCAAATTGTATGCCGTTTGTCGTTTGATTTCCACTCATAATTAAATAGGTGATGAAAAAACGGTGTAGTGGCAGAAGTAGAAAACAGATGGGATATAGCAATCCCTGAAAAAAAAAAAAGGCAGAGTAATCAGTTTTTACAGTTACTTGGATATCTTCTCTCAGCAAATGGAAAATGAAGAAAGTGTATCTCTGCTAACGACAGCAAAATTTATCTCTTCCACTTCAGTTACAATGCTTTTTCCCCACTCTCTCGTCGCTTCCATAATATGATACTCGCAGGGTTTCACTATCCTCACCTACCTCACTACTCACATCTCTGTCTTACCGTTTTACTCTGCCAACATTTGACCTTATCTGCTGACCAAGAATGTCCACGTACATTTACTTGACACGTGGCACTCATCCAAATTGAGTAGTAGGGTTTTCTAAATTTTAATTTTCTTTTTTCAAGATACCCAAAAAGTGCCGTTAAAAAATCTAATAAACTCATTCATCGAAGCGTAGGCAGTGACTTGAAAAGTTTGTTGTTAGATGAGGTGACGTGGCTGTCAGTTTGTCACCGTCTCTCTCTCAGCAAAAATGAACGGCAGATGAAACTAGAAACAAAAAATTTTACTCACTCTCTTCGTAATCTCATGGGCCCACACAGGTATGATTTCATAAGTGGGACCCAGAATTGATGGGTTTCTCTTCTGAATGAATAAAATGGGCACTGAAAATGGGGAAGAAACCAAAAAAATAAAAATAAAAATTTGAAAATTGCAAAATGAAATATAGAAGTAGAGAAAATTGATGATCATGATGATATGGTGATGATTATGATATAGAGGGGCCTCCAGCTGCGATCAACACGTGCTGATGTCCAGTGTGATGACGTGGCCAAATAGCACCGAGTGTCTATCCACCATCGGAAGCTTTGACTGCTCGGTCACCGACACGTTGGCCAGGTTGTCACTGTTACTCTAGCGTCTAGCTACATTGCCGTTCACACGAACCCATTTTTCTTTATTATTTAAATTTCATAGTGAAATTAATGAAAATATATTCGATAATTAATAATAATTGTATTTGAGGATGTTGATTAATTGTGGTATAAGTATGGGTGTTGCACCAAGTCAATTAAGAGAGGGAAAAGAAAGATCTTGGATCAATGAATGAGAGAGAGATAGAGAGGACACCACACGTGCACAAGCACGCGCATAAAATAATTGAAGGGTTGGATGGTCCTACTTGAAAGGACTAGGTAGGGCCAGTTACATTGTGTTAGAGAAGTGGAAGTGCATCAAGCTAGCTAGGGACGAGAACGTTGAAGGAAGGGGCAGTGGGGGTGCCAAAACATTGAAGGAAGGAAGGGGGAGGTGGGTGGGGTAAGGGATTAAGGGCGTGCGCATTGGGTGAGGGTGAGAGGGTCTGAGTCTTAAAGTTAAATAAAGGGAGATGTTAATGAAAGTTCTATGATTATTATCTAGTGCTTTTATTATCGGCTAGAGAGAGGGAAATGTGGGTGGGTCTCACCCTCTTTTTGGTCTTTCTTTGCATCAAATAACAAGTACAAAAGAGAAATGAGAATGAAAATCAATGCCACACGAGAGCGATGACCTTTTGAGAGCGACCCTACCCAATTATTTTGGCAATGAACAATGTAAATGCGGGAGAGAGAGGATGGCTTTTCACTTAACTTTGGTTACATTACCAAGCTAGTACTAGAATTAGCAATAGTAATATGTGATTTAGAAACATTTGAGTTTTTGGTTTTTCTATAATGGGTTTTGAAGCTGACTGAATGCTTTTTGTCCCCCCGCAGAGGCATAGAGGACAGGGAAGGGATGAGTTAAAAACATTTGCAACATAGATGAAGATTATGGCAAACGTATATATGTTGTTGATCTTATTTATTTTTCTTTTCTGGTAAAATTGTTGATCTTCATTTTGGAAATCTTATGTTTACAGTGTTGACTTGAATTACGATATCATTTAAGGCAAAACCATTAATACAAATCTTAACACGTGTTGGGAAATACAACTTTGTAAAGCTGAAACTAATAAAATGGTGTAGCAATAGATACACAGGGACACAAATAGCAAGTGTACAATTATAAGATCATCTAATAATTTCCATTACCCACCGAATTGTTAGGCCAGGATGGCTTGGTCACTCTTACACAGATAAATTCAATAAAGTGGGACCTCATAGCAGCTGTATTAGAACCTAACTTTTGGCATTTTATGAGCAGATTTCTCGGAAAAAATAGCTTTATCATCATTCTTTCTATTCCCCAAGGATTTTGCATACCTCAACTTAATTCAAATCGTTATCGTTGTAGCCTCATATACCATATTTCTAACCGTATACGGAAGGAAAAATATGAATCAAGGAAACGCCTCGCCCAAAATCATGTAATAACCACATAATGACTCTCGTTTTTATAATGGAGAATTTTGTGATATCATTTATTGTGCTAGCTCTATTTAGAAAACATTATTATTGATCATTATTATTGACTTTTAAATAATTAATAACTAACTTTTTATACAAAATAATAATTAATAGTGCAAGAAGTGCTATACAGTAGTAGCCAAGAAGTGCTATAATTGATCATGATCTTGTCTTATTTACGATTATTTCACTTTTTTTTTCCTTGGATGGAAGTAGCCTCATCTCGTTCTCGTGGCATTGATCTTGAAAATATTATTGCTTTTTTAAAAAAAATGTAAGAAAATTTTCGTATATCACATTAATTATCATTATCTGATTATGGGTCTATAAATATAAATTCACATCTCAATAATAAAAATCAGTGTTAAATAATTATAATCAATGTAGTGTATAAAAAAATTCTTGCTGTTAAAGAAGTATGACTCTCTTTCGATATTGACATCGCAGGAACATAGTGGCAATTTCATTCAGCAGTATCTCAACATGCATAAGGCCAGCAATCATAGGCTTCTCATTGGTGATCTCATTCTGCAACTATAACGGATTCACTCGAGGGATTCTTCCCTCTTGTCCTCGGCAATCAACAAAATTCTCCTTCATCGGACAATCTTTGATAATAAAGAAAACCAAAGTCAATGCAATGATTTCCAATGACTGATTTTTTTTTTTAATAAAGTGTTTGTTTGAGTAATTAGTAGAAAATTAGTTTTGAAGAAATGTATGTTAAGTTGTTTTTAGAAGACTGTGTTTTATTTTAAAAAATATTTACCTAAAAATTATATTGTGAAAATGAATTTATTTAAACAATGTTAAATAAAATTACTTTTAGTTATAAACTTATTAAAATAAAAAACAATGTATTATTTTTTAAACATATTATTTTAATCAAGACAAATTAATAAAATGAACCAAAGTACATTTTGTCAATTATTTTATTAGTAAAAGTAACAAAAAAACAACGTATGCCCAAAATGTATTTTTAAAAAATTATCTAAATCTCAAATTTATCCTCTCAAATTAATTTCGAGAGCAAAGATGCATTTTTACCTTCTAAAATTAATTCAGGAATACAAACAAAGCACTGTACGGGCAATATGAAAATAGCAAGCCTTGTAATTTAGATTATAAAATACAAATAAAAAAGAAATAGTAAAAAAAAACCTTGTTTTTTAGCTCAGGACAGAACCAGGTGCTGACCTGCTGCTACAGGAGTGCTGGTACGTGACGCCTTAAATGTCAATTTTCAACCTAATTTTTACTGTTTTGCATGAATGCATCATTCCCTATGTTTCAGAAAATCAGGCTTTTATTACAGGGCCTGCTTTCCCATCGTCTCAAAAGTGGTGTGTTAAATATGCAGATCTAGCTGTTGTTGGGACCATAGCAAGTGAATCTTACAAAAACCTTCCAGAAAAGAACTTCAATTATTCAGGATTACGTTACTGCGAAGTCCAACAGATAACGTTAGGCATTTACTATGCCCTTTCAATTAAGCTCTGGTGATCGGCAGTACAACTTGATTTAAGCTTTTTTTTTTTTTTTCTTTAGAGCCAAATATAATGCCTAACATACTTTTTTGTCATCAATTTTTTTATCTTCATTAATTAGAGACTACACGATAGGGGTAACTTATCCCCTTTCTGTAAATTCAACTCCACCCAACGAATTTAAAAGTTGGATTTAAAGGCCCACATAGGCTAGTGGTTTATAATATAATTTGTGCAATTAATAACAATCCACAGGCTGCAACTGGGCCCATATTATGCATGCCCATGGCCTGAGATGTTAAGGCACATATCCAATTTTTATTTCTTTTTTATTCCTTGTATGTCTGGTTTGTTTTGTTGTGTGTAGGGGGAGGGGGTTGATTGTTTCAGCACAGCAATCTTATTGAAAACGGAATTACACTTTGTCGCAACCGTCCCAAAAAAAAGGTGCTGTGTAACATTTTCTATTATGAAAAAATGGAACATAATGTAAATTTGTTTTTCCTTTAATAATGTGTCCTCCCCTCTCCCAAACAACTCGTTAACACAAAAGCAAAGATATATGACTATGTATCTATAAATAATTGGGAATTCCATCGAGGTGTAAAGAAAACGAATCAGCTGGCCTAAAGGACACTTGATTTTCCCATGCACTTCACCAAAAGTTTCACCCCTTTCTTTCTTCTTGTGAACACTAATTTCTATACCTTCTGATCCGGTTCAGAGGATACTGGTAGTGCACTATAATCTTGTGTTTTGGTGGTAGGAATGGAAAAGCTACGACGCTCCTTCCCCCCTGGCTTAGAAGAAGCATTGCCATACCAGATCATTCCTGCTATTGCAATGATCATGCCTAAAACTACTTGTAGATTGAGACCCTCTTTTCCAAAGAAAATGAATCCTAAGAACAGGACCAGAATAGTCTTCATATGGCCAAGGACTTGGAATGATACAGCCGTGAACCTGCCAATGCAGATAAACTGGCTGAGGTTTGTCCCTACTGCGATACTGCAAGACAGAATGATGAACAACTGCAGACAGCAGGAGCAGCTTAGTTTAATAATAATGTTCCAGTAGTTACAGTATTTATTTATTTTTTTGGGTGAAGGTACAGTATTTATAAAGTTAACATAAAATGGATACACATTTGGATCCTCTCCTTTTCCTTAGGAAAAGGCCAGTGTCATTTTTGGAGACAGCAAGACACAATCAATCCTTGTGCAGAGTATGTGAGTGCATGCACAGGAAACAGTTAGTCCCTCTACGGAATAACTTGTCTGTTTCTCAAAAAATGACAGTCATTTTTCTAAGGAAAAGGATAGGATCCGAATCCACAAAAAATGGAATCACAAGTAGAAGCAGATTTGGATACAAGTGAGACCAAGGGTGGGCACCCTCACAAATTCTGTGTGTATTGCGAGCAGCTAGTTATTCATAAGTAAAAATGTCAAGCTTTAAATACCAAAAAAAAAAAAAAGTCAAGCATTGTACCAAAAATAAAAAATAAAAAATGTCAAGCATGCACCACTTTTATGAATATAAAGAAGATCTATATGCATGCCGCCAGTATACAGATAAAAGTAGATTTACATGGAAGATTGTGAGTCTTTCATGCCTTTTACATACATTGGATGGACAGGCACACTAATAATTATATTTTGCATTAGGCTCAAGCAACATTACAGGCCAAAGACATCATTCTAGAAGCATCATTGGCAAATCAGGGTAGAAGAAAAATGCAAATCTCCAAGAAGTCATAAATGGGAGCGTAAGATTCATAGAAACAGAGGGGAGTGGTCTACAGAAACAAGATCACCCAAATTTAATTAAAATCTTGAAGCTTCACAGGAAAATTTAAAAATAGTTTGAAGATTCAAAAGGATAGTCTCTCCTCCAGATTGTACGTGATAGCAAAATCTGATGGATCTTAACAGAAAATTGCTCATAACATGTGTAATTTTTTTTGACTAGATTGGTCACATTAACAATGCAAAGAGACTAACATTCAGTATCTAAGATCTGGGATTGAGGGCACATTTTCATGTCATGGTAAGCGTACAAATGAATTTAAAGGATTGGGAAATGTCCCGACCAGTACAAGCTTGCACAAAATACAGAAATAATTATGGGCCGCGTTTCAGGATTACTTTCTTTTCTACTCTAAACATTCTGGAAGAAGAGAAGAGTAGAAAAATGTGCATAAGATTTTTAGATGCTCTTAGCTGGAAAACTAGTTGAACTAAACTGCTACAGGGAGTCAAAAAAGGGAAGGGTAAAGAAGATTTCATTTGTTAAGAAAGAAACTTCGCCACTTCAAAGAAACTAAAAAGGTAATTTGACTCTTAAACACAAGTAGTGAGCATGAATGGAAGTTATCTGGATATGTTACAACACCTTGAACTTCAAATGCTATTTACTGATCCTTTTTAATCAACCAGACAATCTAGAGTTTTGAACCACTCTTATCGGCAGGATCCTTCTTAAACTTCTGGCTGCAAGCAATGCTTACAGGACTTACATATTGAAAAATGAGTTGGTTGTGATGCAGTGTGAATTAGTTAAGACTTAGCCATAGTCAACCAAAGGGTTTTACACTTCTCAATGTCATTCAGCAACAACAACAACAACAACAACAACAAAAGCCTTTTCCCACTAGGTGGGAAATGTCATTCAGCAACCTGATACTGAATTTAGGCAGAAGAATTTTGCACCCAGTTACATGATAAGGAAAACACAGAATGTGAAATTTTATAACGAATAGGAAACTCACCATGCAAGTAATACACACCATGCAGGATTAGTCCCTGGATGCTATGAACTCAAGTTATTTTAATAGCAGCCTAAACTTTCCACCCCAAAAAATAAAGCAGCCTAAACCTGATATAAATAAATTTCACAAGTTTCTGCTTACCTCCCTCCTCACAACCAAACATTAAAAAGAAAAGGAAAGAAAAAGAGAAACTTACAATGGATGTCAATCCATAGCCATATGCATCAACTCGTTTATTTGTCAACCAATAATCCAGAAAGGGGCCTATTAGCAGTAAACTTGCTGCCTGTGCCGGTGCAGTGTGGCCCAACAAGTTAAATGATCCAATAGAATACTTCCTCTGAAGAAAATGCACATACTGCACAAAATATAATGTAAAATATCAACTCAATAAAATCTAGATCATGACACCCAAATAAAACAGAAAGAGTTAGAATTGTAATGAACTAAAACAAGTTCTCTTAGTCTGATCCAGAAGATGCATCAGAGAATACTCAAAACCCAGATTAACAAAGAACAATTGTTGCAGGCTTCCCAATTTGTCATTTGTAGATCTATAACAAGCTGATTAATTCTTACATACATGAATGTCACCAACAAGCATCATGAACCTGAAAGTGAACATCCACCAATTCTAGAACTGCCTTTATGACAAGGAATTCAAATTTATCTGTTTCTATCTCCCAACTATGATTCAGGATTTGATAGTGTTAGTGTGTTACTTACATACTGCTGCAGTGCAGTGCTCCAAACTGCTACAACAGCAGCTATGAAACCCTTAGCATTGACGCTGACATCAGTGACTGTACAGACGGCAACACCAAGCAGAACCAAAACAATGCTAAGCTTTGTGTCCCTTGAATATCGCACGTCGTCCAAGACAACTTCCAGGAAACAAGATACTGGAATCATACTCAGCTTAGCAATCTGAAAGTTTCATTTCAAAGGCAAGAAACATTATAAATACTTATATGTCACAGGGAGAGTTCAAAATTTGATACTTTACCAAAAGTTACCTGATAGAAACCAACAGAGTTCCACATTAAACTCACATTCATTCCAACAATGGAGAAATTTGCAAATAACATAAATTTGATTATATCAGATAATGGAAGATGAGAGGTCTGGATATATCCAAGCGATTTGAGAATGGTAGTCAACAAGGTTGTCGTGGCAAAATGCAGACCAGTTAAAGTTGTAGCTGCATAATAGCATTATATGATATAGAATGTCAGGACTAGTGCAAAAGTTCAGAAGCAATCTGTTGCCTTACAAGTTACATCAGAAGAAACCATAAATCACATTCCTCTTTGGTAACTAGTTATAGAAGAGATTTTTAATTGATCATAGGCTATTGTAGTTGTGGGATATATAAACAATAATACTTCTGTAATTAACAATCTCAAAGCCAAGATCATGCAAATGAAAAAGTTGTTTCAAAAAAGTTTTCCTAGTGAAAACTTTGAATGCCTATCTTGAACATCACAAAAAAAAGTTTGGATTGGAAAAAAAATGCTGCTAGTGTCTTCTTTCCCTCTCACCCTCTCTCTGAGATTTAGAAGAACTATGGCGGTGCTTTGAATACCACATCAAATAAATGAATATTGCATTTGGTTTAGTTAAAAAGTTTGTGAGGACTGTACAACAGCATATCATCTGAAAGCATAACATATATCATTTACCCTTTTGCTCAGATTTTCTTTCTATCTCTCTTTTTTACTATACATCTATACGTAGTATTGCTGTTTACAAGCATCATAGATGCCATACTTGCCCCTTATTCAACTACCACCAAGATATATTGGATGCTTCTTTCAAATCCTAGGAAAAAGTTTATACTGCACACGATCAATAAAAGCCAGACACAATCAATGCATTTTAACTTAAAGCAGTAGTTTCGTTTGCAAAGAGAGTATGAAATCAAAGTGAGGAGTAAAGTAAACTATTTAAAGTCTACATATTATAGTTTCTCACCGACCACCCTTTAGGATATTTTCTAGTCCATTTCCATGATACATCACATTTCCGAGTCTAAGTCATTTATAATTTTATATAGTTAGCACAATAGAACCTCATCCTTGTACAATCTGAATTAGGGTAACTGATAATATGAAAGAGAAATCCAGTAATCCACACATAAAAGCATCAAGCCTATTAGAAGCACCAGATACAAGCTTTCTCCTTCTTTACTCCTTCACACCCATATGCGCACACACATATTATACCAAAAAGGAATGCACAGGATTGATAATTTATAACACGTATATAAGAAGCATGCGATCTTTTAAATTAGTAATGTAAAGGCATGACCAATCAAAATTTTAAATTAGTAATGTAAAGGCATGACCAATCAAAGATTCAAAAGAGGGGGAAGAAAATGGAAAATAATAAGTCAAAATGAGGCCGTACCAAAAGTAAAACCATATGTAGCCATTAGGGCTTTATTCACAAGGATTATTCCTACAGACGTGACTACATTGAACAACCATGATGCTGTATCAAGGGCAGCCTTCCTGTCGCCCTTGCTTGCAGAAGACATATTGAACTAAAGCTTCCAATATACAAACTGGATTTTTCACTGCTCTGCCTTCATGCAATGAAATGTATCACAAATTTTGAAATCCGACGACTTTATCTGTATGGAAAAATAAATCATCAGAAGAAAATAAAGTAAAATCCTCATACTGGTCCACATAAATTTTTATTTATAAAAAAAGCCAAGTTCTAAAAAAAGAATTAGAGCACACTTTGGGGGTAAATAAACGACCATAACCAAGTAGATCGTATATGTTTATATTTCAAATACAAGGAGACATATAAACAAAGGAAAACAACAAGAAATATGAAATCTTATCCACCCTTAATTAATACCCCCGCCAAGAGGGTTGACATATGCAGCAGAGAAGAATTCATCTACTATCTTCTCCGTATAAAAAACAATTGATTCTGGGTTTCTTATGAGAAGCACCTTCCTTCTTCTTCTTTTTTTTTTTGGGGGGGGGGGGTCAAAAATCCCCAAAAGAAAGAAAAAATGAAATAAAGAAATAGCCGGAGTTTACAAGGACCGGGACATGAACATTGAAGTTCACGATATAGATACTGAACTATGATTTACTGCAATCATAACCCAACATCCTCAAAGACACAATTCAGCTAATAAAAACCAAAAACCGTGAAATCAAAGCAGAACTGCACGATCCCCATCAGATCCATTACTCCTTTCGATATATACAGTCATTCACAGCAGTTTTGAAATTTGAAGGGGACAGAATCACGAAATTGCAACGATTCTCAACGCAGAAATAACTTGACCAAAAAGTAATGCTCAAACCGAATTCCAAACACGGATCCGAGATCCCTAATCAAGGACTGCGCAAGTAATTAACCATAAGAATCCCCAAAACACATGAATCTTAAAAACATAAAAACAATGACACAGAAACTTGCTTCAGTTGAATAAACCAGCACGTGAAGACGTTAAACGACGACGCACACGCACCTCAGGGGCGAAAGCGGAGAAGAGGAAAGCGCTGATGTGAAGGTATCGGAAGTTGCAGAAATTGAAGAGCACCGTCGTGTTCGTTTCAGAGAAAGAGAGAGAAAGACAGAGAACACAGCTCAAGCTTTATGTAGTTTGCTTCTCTCTTATTTGATTTGGGGTTCTCTGTTTAAAATGAAACTCTTGTTGCTCTTTATAACGTCCAGATCCAGTGATCGAAGAAGGGTGAGTTGCGAGGAAAGCAGGAACAGCAGAGTAAACGGAATGTCACGAAGAATAGTCAAGTTCACACCACTAACATTGTGCCTGCGACTCATGAACCATTTGTAATAATTTATTGGATTTAATTTTAATTTATTAAAAAATTTAATTTTTTTTAATGATGTGTCACTATTTAATTAGATGGTAATATAATTAAAAAAATTACAATAAATTAAAATTAAAATTTAATTTATTTTTCTGAGTAAAAAATATTAAGATGTAAATAATAGTTAATTGCTAGTTTCCTACCTTAGATTTAATGGTAATTTTGATGTCAATTTACTTTTTTTTTTTTTGATGAGTAGTCAATTTACTTACTTTCTTTTTTTTGCTGAGAATTCAATTTACTTACTTGTTACTATGTTTAGTCCCCGGAAAAATGATAGCCCATCAGAAATAGAAATGTAGGTTTGCTAGGGCTTTTAAGTGTGGTTTATCAGTGCTGTTTTCTTTCTTTGTTTGGTGTGAAATTTTGCCTTAAAGGTCATTTTCCCATGCTTTTCATTTGCTCTGTGTGGCGTGAGCTTTTGCCTTTAAAGTCTTTTTTAGGTCCTTTTCCCATGATGTGGTGTTTATTATCAACAAGAAATTATTCTGTCCTTTTTTTCTCTTCTGGAATCGAAGTTGTTTAAGTGAGTTTTTGGGCCAGTTGTATAAGCTTAAAAAAAATCTTTTTTACTTTTTTTAAAAAAATATTTTATAAAAAGTAAAATTTATTTTGTGTTTGTATGTAATATTTGAGAAATTTTTCTTTTATATTTGAATGATTTTTTTATGTTATTAAAAAAGTCTTTTTAGAAGTACTAAAATCTAATTAAAAGTTGTGCCTTTTTTAATACTTTATCTTTAAAAAAAACTCACTCAAACGGAATACACTAAAATATAACAAAAATAATTTTTTTAAAAAAAATATTTTCGAATTTAAAAAAAAAAAGAGCACTATTAATGATTCGTAATAAATTTTCAACTCACAAGAAGAAAAAAAAGTTACTATGTGTCGATTCATGTAAGCATGATCATTTTCTTTTAGTTTTTAACATATCAAGTATCACATAATTAAATCCTTGAGAAAAATATATCTTGTAAAAAATAATTCGAAAGGAATAATAGGCTTTTTTTTCTCAATGTAATTTATATAATTCAATTTTTTCCTTCATTTATTAAGCAATGCAATAATTAGGAACCTTTTATTTATATTTTGATCGTTTCTTATTTTCTACTCGTTTCATGTGATCAATGTAAGTAAGATCATATGTTATTTTTTTTTTCTCTTTGGTGTTACATACGTTACTCTTTTTAAGTGCATGTAACCATATTTAGATAGTATATTTATGGCATAATAAGTTTTTAACTCAAAGCACCGTCGAATATCTATCAGCAAAGGGCCACTTCAATTTTTTTTTTAACATGTCAAGAATCCCAATAAATACCTATTTATGAATATCATTATCAATTTAGAGTTTTCATTCTCACAAGGATGTTATTAGTTATCATACTTGAATTTTTTTAAACAAAGAAAA
The DNA here is from genome assembly GCA_023212625.1 of Styphnolobium japonicum. Taxonomy (NCBI): domain Eukaryota; kingdom Viridiplantae; phylum Streptophyta; class Magnoliopsida; order Fabales; family Fabaceae; genus Styphnolobium; species Styphnolobium japonicum. The sequence goes on along the minus strand of JALBWW010000003.1, from coordinate 40,788,258 downwards.
GCAAAAGCGATACTTGACTTGTTTAACTCTGGACTCTGGAGCAGGGTGACAGGTTATAAATTCATTATTTGGATTTTTTTTGAGAATTTTAAAGATTTTTTGTTATCATATATACTTGCTGTAACATTTTATTACAATTATATTGTTATTGTTATAATAATAAAATCATCAATAATATAGATAAAGCTCAATAACATTGTTTGCATAACAAAATAAATAATTATTAAATTAAATATGATAATTTTAGAGTCCATCATAATAATAATTATGAATTTGAATCCATGTGAATAGTGAATTTTTCATAATTTAGGATTGGTTTGGAGCTTCTAAACAAAGATATTTTTTCTATAATTTTTTTCTAAAAGATCTTTTGTAAAAAGTAAAACATATTTTATGTTTGGATGCAACATTTGAAGAAAAAAAGTCTTTTATGTATGAACAACTTATTTATGTTATAAAAACAGTCTTTTTTTTAAAGTACCAAAATCTAGCTAAAAAAATAAGTATAAAATGTGTTTTTTTTTTCTAGTGCTTTAACTTTTTTATAAAAAGGCTCATCTAAAGAAACTAAAATATAATAAAAGTAATTTTTAAAAAGATTAAGTACATCCAAACAAGCACTTAGTTAGGATATTCAATGGGTTGGTTTGACTCGATAACTCGATCAAATCAACCCAAACCAATAAGAAAAAATTGATTTGGATAAAGTAATCGGATCTAATTTGGTCAAAATCAACAAACCCTGATGAAGATGAATGGTTCAGCTATTGATTTGAACATTTTTTATCCCAAGACCTAAACCTCACCCGATTACCCAACGACTTCTCATAGCACTATCATTTTGTTTCAATCACATCTCATGTAGCTTCAAGTCTTCAAAGAGAGGTTTCACATCTCAGTAACAATGCGCCATCGTCATTGGTGTCATTGTGGTCGACAGTAGCCAATGGCAAGACAAAGCTTATGCGTGCAATTTCTTCTAGCCAGAGAAGTCGTCTTCATCCATGGTTCTTTCCCTAGCTAGAGACATTTGTAACGACACCAGAAAACAAACCAGTCCATTTTTTTTTGTTCGTGGTTCATGTTTGATGCTATGAGATTTAGGGCTTTTCTCTTTCTTTTGAGGATTTATGATGAGTTATTGACATTGTAATAAGTTTTACTCATCAACTCTTAAGTGGTGAGTTTCCAATTTTCATGTTCATTGTGATTATTAAGATCTAATTGAAGTTGTGGATGTAAATGAGTTATTATATTCATTGTGATTTATGGCCGTGTGGTGTGGGTGAGTAGTTTAAGCTTGAGAGGTTCTTGGAGGAAGGGTCCAAGGTGATTTATTGTGGGAAAAAAATTAATTAATCGTATAATTCGATAACTCAAATCAAACTTAATTAGGTTAGTTTTATTCAAATTAACTAATTCTTTTTCAAAAATCAATCAAAATCAACCTGACCATGATTGATTGGATTGTATATTTTTTCCTTTAAATTTGAATAACATCCTTATACTTAGTTGTGTACTTCTCATTGAAATATTGATTTTTTTTAATCAATACCATATCTATTCGAGTATACATATTTTAACTGCATGGCACATGCATTACCTTTATTGAATGATTCAATCACATGATATATATACATATTTCTCCTTCTGAAGCAAAGGGAACATGGATGCTTAGTTTTGGACATCTCCAATTAATACCAGCTTTTTAATATAAATTAAATCGCACTCTAGATCCAGATTAATTAACACACTTTTCATTAAATGCCTAGCTTGTCCTTGCAAAAGTTTATTTTCAAATTTTGTCAAAATTGCCTGAGAAACATCAAAATCCTAATAGAATGTTTAAACGTGTAGACATATGATAATGTAGCGAGTCATATACAAACGTGGAATAATAATTGATAATTTGAGCAACTTTCAAGTTGTCACATCAGTATATTTTTACCTACATTAATCATTTCCATGAAATTCTGATGATTTTATCTAAATTATTGAAAAATTAAAATTATATGAAGGCAACAAAAAGCAGATTATATTTTAGGTAAGCAAATATTGGTCCATCACCTGCATGACATGAAACTATAAAAGATATAGAGAGGTCAATTTAGTTGCTGATTTTTAACAAATCTGCGGCACTTAACAAGAATCATGTTCTTTTTTCCTTCCTCAATATATTTGGAGGGATAGTTTCTGTGATAAAGTTTTGATGGCTGTTATAGAGGATACACTTTTCCGAAATTTAGCAGTTAATCATTTACATACAATCAAAAAATTATTTTTAGACCGTTATCTTATGCATGTATGACTTTCTAGTTTCTACACATTCTCCTTTAATATAAATCCTTTCCAAAGTTTTTTTTTTTTTTGAAAAAACCTTCTTAATGTTTTTCTTATCAATGATGAAAATGCACCCTGATGCACTTTTAATTTTTATTCATTGTTTTTTGCTATTTATACAATTACTATAGTCACAGTGATACATAATAGCATATTTGACCCATTCTGAATATAAGTTAATACGAGTAACACATAAAAAAATGGCACCACTTATTTATTTTTTTACTTTTATTTTTTTTGTATGACTATGACTGTGTCATTTGTGGGGCAATTAAAAAACTATTTATGCTACTAAAAAAATATGAAAGTAGCATTATTTTGTTTTAAAAATACTTTAACTTTATAAAATTATGTTCTAAATTTTCCTAAACTTTTCTTATATTTTGAATGACAAAGTGCAAAAAGAACAAGAAATACACATAATCTCTATCTTTCCCAAATGTATTTATGTTTTTAAAAGTTCGTATGAATTTTTGTCTCTATCTTTCCCAAATGTATTTATGTTTTTAAAAGCTCGTATGGATTTTTGTTTTAGGCTTTATTTTGAGAAAGCCCAAATAAAGAAGAAAATAACTTAAAACTGGAGGTCGGTGATTGACTTAATTGATAAGATTGAATTGTTTTAACTCAAAAGTCTTGTATTTAATTAATGTTGGTGATCCTTTATTGATAAATTATCTGTAAGTATCACTATAAATATTTGTTAAAACTTGTAATATATATCTCCTGACCTTAGAATGTGACAACCTACTCTCTCCTTAAGCTTTCTTCAACCAAAACAAAAACTAATAAACTAGGGTAGCCTTAATTTCATCATAGAGGTTTTAGGTAGGCTGGGTGAGTTTTGGTTGAGATTTTTAACCCCCAATAATATTTTTACATCATTTAATTTAAATTGATGAACTCAAACCTTTTAATGAGTATCAGTTGCTTCCAAAAGGATAATTGGATACTACTAGATTACAAGGGCATTGATTTTTTTGATATTTAATACTATTAAATATGTGCATATTTTTTTAAAAAAAATTTCATAATTTTTCTTTTGTATCAAACAGTGGAAAATGAAATTAAGAGAGAATGAGAGTCATGCATAAAATTAGTTTAATTCATATTATTAACAAGAAAAAATGATTGAATATTTCAACTTCCATATATTGATAAATGAGAAGGGAATTCACAGTGCCCAAATCGAGATAGCACCTTGGCAAGATTGAATAAAGTTCTTGATTATCTGACTTAAAAGACTACCTAGCTTATCTCATTGCAAAGTATGAAAGTATGCGCAAAGAGATACTGCTTCTCTATCTACTAAGATTGAGCTATGCCAGTGAATATGATGAGTCTTCGTGTGTCATCAGAACCAGTGTCGTTGTGTTGTGTTGCTAGGCTGCTAGCCTCCTGAAAAGCGGCATCACTATTAACTCATCAATGTTTGATTTGTACTTTGTAGTTACCTTGTTTCAGGGGTTTCCCTATGCCTGTTTAGGACACACAGAGCTCAAATCTGTTCCTCTGGTTGGTGGACTCCACTGGGGAGCTAGTAGTAGGCCCTGAATTTGTCTTTGTCCTCCCCACTCCCCACTTTATTACCTCCTAATGCCCATGATAATAAAAGGCCAGTTACAAAATTGTTGTCACCAAGAGCTAAATGAGATTTAATACAAAGTGAAGAATAAAATTTTAAATGATAATAACATACATGATTTTGCTCACTTAACTTACAAGTTAAAACATAAGATAATACAAACAAATTTACAAAATTTTTGTTTTTACATTTTTTCCCCTTCACATTTGTCTCTATTATTATTTTCTTCTATTTCCTAACTTCTATATTCTGTGTGCATACATCTAACAGATAAGAAAATCTAAGCATCCCTTATCGTAAACATAATATTTAATACAATAATTGTTAGTGTGACAACAAATAACAGTATAGAAGTTAGGATATAGATATATATATATATATATATATATATAAGTATTCAAATAATAATAAGTATTAATTTATCTTGTTTATAAATAATATTTATTTTAAAGGGTAAATAAAAAGGATTTTTAAGTACACTGAATGTAAGACAATTCTTTTATTATTGTGTCATTGAGCATGTAAATATATTAGTTATGTAGGTCACCATTGTCTTCTACTATTCATATATTGTAAGATGATGATGTATCTAAGAATCTCGTTAAATAATAAATTGTTCCAGATTCTTAAACCCACTAAATGTAAGACAATTCTCTTACACTATTGACATGTTTGTTTGCACATTTGCATTCAGCAAACTATGATTGACTAAAGGAATAAAGGTAAAGGTCTGTTTGCCTACCGTAAATAGTAAAACAAACAAAACCTATATTAAGTATATGTTACGCTACTTAATTGGGTTCCAATTGTCTTTCACTATTTATACACTAACAAAAAATACTTAGGTCTTTTAAGAACAATGCTATCATCATTTTCGATATTATCCAAGCTTTATTATATATTATAAATTTAATATAACAATTATTAGCATAGAAATAAATGATGTGGCACAAGCTTAATGGTACAAAGTAAGAGGATGATATATCTAATAATCTATTGTTAAATAATAGATTGTCCAATAGATTCTTAAGTATATTTAAAGTGAGTCGAAAATAGTAAAACAAACAAAACCTATTTTGAGTATATGTCACACCACTTATCTGAACTGCTATTGTCTTTTACTATCTATACACTAATGACAAATACTTAGGTCTTATGAAAATAATACTTTCAACACTTTACATATTATCTAAATTGTATTATTATATTATAAATTTAATCTAACAACACACATTCATTGTTTGTGCCATGTGTTATATTTTCACTGGATTAGTATACTACTTTTAAAATACATAGGAATTTCTCCTTCACAATGGTTGATATTTAAAATAGTTGATGTGGCATACGCTTAATAATATAATATACAATAATTGTTTTTATACAGGGTGTACTTAAAAGCCTCTCAAATTGGGTTTTTAACAAATAAGGGTTACACTTTAAAAAATAAAGTGCATGTTGATAATTGTTGATTAAAAATTTAATGGTTAATAATTATATAAAATACAAGTACATAAATAACACATCATGAATATGTAAGAATCTCGTTTATTGATTTTCTCATTAGCGGTTACCATATATTTTTGTAAAACCACGAGGTGACGTTAGTTTGATCATGGCTACAAGTTGCTTTAAAGTGAGTTTTAAACTCTTATATTTGAGGTAAAACCCGTATACATAGAACTTAATTTATTAATTAAGTCATACCTCGTGACTAGTTTCAACTTATACTTTACTATTTAATGTAGAGAGTTACTATGGTACCCTTGTTGATATAGTATCTAAAGTGAGATGTCAAATATTTATTAACAATTAATTTCATAATAAATATTTAAAGTCTATTAAATATAATAAATATCTATTAAATAGTGACAACTCAAAAAGAAAATAATTAAAGTAATTGGCTTTTCGACCCATTTACCATTCCTTTTAAAATTATTTATCAAAATGTCCCTAATTTTAAACTATTTACCGAATTACATTTGTTTTTAACATGTCACTTTTTTTTTTTTTAATTTTTTTGTGTCATACGAGAGGCTCACGTGGAGGCTCTATATGCGTTAGAGCCTTCTACTAAACACGCTGGAGCCTTCACGTATGTAATGCAAAATGTCAATGAAATTTTAACTATCATCATGCATATTGTTAGTAACTAACTATATGTGTGCAAGTATCGTATATGGGTATAAGCATCAGATATGACATAAGGATACATAATTTCTTAAAAAGTTATGATACATGTATAATAAGATACGACATAACACACACACGTATCATCACAACTAACTGTTAGTATAAACTTTTTTTACACTGTCATCTAATTATGTATTTCTTCATCATTAAAAGAGTTTAACTATCATAACAACTATTTAAGAAATATAATTATTTAATAATGTGTTAAAACATGAATTAATAATAATGTAAACAAAAATTATAATAACAGTAGATTAAAATTAAATCATATATATATCATCTTATAAAACCTTAAAAAACATATAAAACTATTATAATACGTTATAAATAAATTATCACCTAATCCCAATCTCTTATTCTATATATGTCCTTGGGTGACCAGAGATGATTTAAAAAATAAAAGTGAACATTCATTTCGATCTTTTAAAGATATTTGTGATATTACATTAGGCCTCAAGTTATAAGTGACATAAAATTGATCTTTCAATAATAATTAAAGACAATAATTTCGTTCTTCAAAGATTAATTTAATGTCATTTTAAAGATTAATTTGATGACAAAATTATAGCATTTAATGATTAATTTAATGTCACGTATATTTTTTAATAATTAATTAAATATATTAATAAATAAAAATTAATGTGATGATTGCTTATATCTTTAGGTATTGTTTGGAGTGGTTGTAAGTTTCCTATTTTTGGTTTTAAAAATTAAATTTGATAACGAAACATGTTCGGATAAAATGGGATTCAAATTGATTTTTTACTTAATTTTAAAACAGTTTCTTCTAAGGCACAAAATTATAAAAATAAGTTTTGTGATTTTTGTTTCAGTTTTCATCTTAAAATCACGTCCTCTCTCTTGGCCATTTCATGTCTCTCTCATATTTTTCACCATCCATTTTATCATCTCTCTATGCCCCTTCACCATTCATTTTTTGCTCTTGACTCTCTTGCTTTTGTGAAAGTATTTTCTCTCATTCTTTTCTTTCTTCTTTTTTCTAACAATTTTTTTTTCTCTGTTGTATTTTTTCCCTATCCTCTCATTTTCTTTATAGATCCTTCTAATTTTTTCTCCCTCCTATACTCAAAAATGTTGATGTTGTTACAGTTATGATTTTGATTTTGTTGGTTTCTAATGATGTTAATGACTCACGATATAATTACAATTAAGTTTCATTCACCAATAAGTTTTGGTTTCTAATTCTATTGATGTAAAATGACTTACAAGATAATAATATTAGTTCTAATAATTGTGGTTTCATTCACCTCTTTTGCATTTTCCAGCAAATTGTGAAATTACTTATCTTGCAGTAGTTAGGAATATTATTGATTCGTTTAACATTTTTGCTTCATAATATGGCAAATGAGAATGACGCGGTTGGAGATGATGTGATTGAGATTATAACAACTAAAAAAGATATATGGCCACAAAATATTGAATCTCATTTCATAGCTTTATTGGAGGAAGAAGTTAAAAAGGGTATTAGATAGACAACTACTCTTACAAATGCAACATGGAAACATATCAAGGAAGAGCTAAAAAATTTTGAAGCAATTCATGAACAAATACAATCAATTAAGAGGAAGATAGAAAGATTTTATTAATTTGATTAAAATGGAGATTTGATTAGCGTACAATTTAGTCACGAGACAAATTATTGCCTCAGATGATGAATGAAAGAAGCTGTGTGAGGTGTGTTATAATTTGATATTTACATATTTGTGGTATATTATGATTTTACAAAATACTAATAATTCAAATATAGTCTTACAGAAGTATAAGTCAGCAAAGCAATTTAAGAAGAAATGATGCTTTCAGCAAAGTAAAACACTTTTCTCCTTTAATGAAATCATATGATATTTTTAATGTTTTTACTATTTATTCATGTGTAATTCTTACTCAATAAAAACTAAACACAAATTATATAAGCATTATAATTATTTTTATTATTATTGTTATTATTGTGGTTGGTCCTATTACTTATGATTATCATTTTTATTATTTTTATAGTTTTATAATATTTATTTTTGTTGTCAAAATTTATATTATTTAATTTATTTTTGTAAGTATTTCTTTTCAGACTTAATTATTTAATTGTCATTTTTAATTATTTTTATGTGTCAATATTTTTTTATATTGGGTGAATTTATAATGAGGTGAGACAAAGAAAGTGATTTGATTCAAAAAATAAGAAAAAACCGAAACTCAAAAATTTGAACTGAAATTAGATTTGAATTTTAAAATTTTCAAAATATAAAACTAAAAATCACTTTGAATGGAGCCTTAAAAAACAAAAATAAAAAAATAACAAAAGTAAATGAAAACTTAAATAGAATAATTTTTAAGTATGTATAATTTATCATTGATATTTTATTTAATAATTAATATGTATAAAATTATTTTTTAAAAATAAATTCATAACATAATTCACAAAACTTTACACATGTAGAAGTTTATGCATATTTAATATTAAATAAAATAACGTACCTACGTAAGAATTTTTCAACCGAAGTAATCTCATGCACACTCACAGACTAGAAAATCCAAATTCAAATCTGTCAGCCGACAATTCAATGTTGACATGCGCATGTGTCACGTGATGTTACGTACACGTTGCTATACACTTCTATTGTGTAATAATAAAAGGACAATGCTATTTATCACGAATTTTTTTTTCACGAATCAGAGTACGAATCACCTGTCATTACAGGATAAGAAGAGAAAATCATAAAACAGTTGAAAAAAAACTAGGAACAAAGCACATCATTTTTTTTTTTTGACAATCATTTATCATTTTTAAAATTATTTAACTCTTTTGTACTCGTTACACAAAATAGGTTTAGGTTGTGTTTGGGTGAAACATTTCAAAATTTTAGAGAATTTAAAATGTAAAGGAATTAAAATTTCAAAATTTCAATTTCTTTCATTTGTAAATTATTTGTTTGGATAGTTATCGATGAAATTGAAATTTCATTGCAACTCCATTACAGAGAACAACTCCATTCTTCAAAAAAGACAAAAAATAAAAAATAAAAACCACGTTAAAAGGAAAGTTAAAAACACGGAGATTTGAATGAGAAAGAGAAATGTTGAGGAGTAAGAAGTAACAAGTGAGTTTTCTAGTAAAGTAGTGGAGTAAGAAAATCGATTTATCTTTTGAGATTTTCTCAGGAAAATGCAGGAGAGAGAGAGTAAGAAAATTGATTTATCTTTTGAGATTTTTTCAAGAAAATGTTGGGGAGAGAGAGAGAGAGAGAAGAAGGAAAAATCCAGACCCAACCTGCATTCTATCGAAAAACCAAATTTGGAACTCTCTGCCAAAGATTTCGAGTTTGTGAGCATCGAAAAGAAAGAAGATTTTGGAGTTTCAGAATTTGAGGGAGGATTTCGAAAATTACACCTAAAGAGGTGTAATTTGAAATTCTTGATTTTGGGATAAAAAATACCCGATTAAAATATCAGATAAATTTTAAAATTCTCTTTCCAAATATACAAACAAATCATTTTATAAAGAAGTATTTTAAATACTCTTAAAAATTACATTTCTCTCCTTAAATTACTTATCCAAACACACTAGTGTCATTTAACATTATCTCTAAGGCTCTACGGATAAAATTGAATTTATAATTAAGTATTGAAATTAAAATTAGACCTTCTAATTTTTTTCTTATTTGATGTTTATATTTGAATTAAAATTTTAATTTTGAGTCTAATTTTACAAAATTAAAAAATAATTAATTTATAATATTTTCAATTCTTAACTTAAATTTTAAAAAATTTGATTCCAAGTATTAAGATTTTTATTTTTTGAATATTAGAAAGTAAAAGTTAAAAACTATCTAACAATCATTGCCACTCACAACATCAACATACTTCAGCAACGGCACCTCCGGCGTGCTCCGACAACGTTGCTGTCAGCGTGTTCCGGCAACGTTGTCCACTGCGCCTCTGACGTGCTAGTCGCCAACGGCCTCTAATCATTGTCGTCGTTATGCGTGCAATGATTAAATCGTTGTGCTTCTTCCAATCATTGATGTCAGCGTTTTATAATTACATTTGTCATCATCAATAACATATTTTAATTTGACATTTATTGCGACTGGTGTAATTTAACAACGCAAGTTCTATTAATTTTTTTTTTATTTTAAATTATTATTTATTAATTTAAATTTATTTATTATATATTTATAAAAACTTAATAAATTATTCAAATAATAAAATTTCAATTCAGTTCAAAATTATAATTAAAAATTTTAATTTTATAATTATTCCAAATATAAAATTTAAGATTATTGTTAATTTTAATTATAATAAAAATAAAAATAAAATTCTAATTTTAAAAAATAAAAATAAAAATAAAATTCTAAACTATAATTTTAATTTTAATATCTAAACGGACGGTAATAAAAATTAATAATATATTATTTTGAGGGCAAAAAGAGCATGAAATCGAACAATGCCTCATCGGCAAGATGCGCCACGCATATGCCACTTGGAGATTCAATGATCCTCGCTCCCCACCGTCACCTCCTTCTCTCTCCACCAACTTTGTCTTCCACTTCTCTTCCTCACAATTTATTTAACCCATTTAACCCAATATATCCCGAACCCAAGGCTTTTCGTTCCGTCACCACTCACCCCCACCCAGGCATGGCGAAGAAGAGGAAGTCCGTCGCAACACGTCTCGACGAAGTCGATCGCACCATGTACTCTACCTTCTGCAGCGCCGCCAACTCCCTCTCTCAGCTCTATACCCACGCCATGAATCAACAGAAACTCTCTTTCCAAGCCGGTGAACGACACGCCCTGGTTCGATCCTTTTTCTCCCTTCACTTGATTTATGGCTAGTCTTTTTTGCGGGTTTGAAGTGATGGACTTTGCTGATTTATTTTCTTTTTCGAACTTTTCCCAATTATTAAGAATTAAATCTGCACACAACATTTTTTTATTCGAATTGTTGTGGAGGTTTGAAGGAAAAGTGGATTTTGATGTTTTCCCCTTGTATGATTAGTTGTAATTGGCACAAGCGTGGCAAGGTTTCGTTTTTATGTTCCAAAACATGCGCGTTACTTCCTTTTACAGTATGGTTACCAGATAGGTTATATCTCAAGTCACGACCACTTCCTCGTACTGTTTTAACATCGGAAGCTTTTCCGTTCTAATAAGTAGAGATTTCCAATTGCTTCAATATTTTACACGGCTTGTTTTTTTTTTTAACTGATTGATTATAAAAAGGAAATTTAGATGCTAAAAAATTGAGAATTACGCCCTTTTTTCTGTTGATAAATCAATTCGGTCTCAGGTATTGGATTCTGAGATTTGCATTTAAAATGTGACATTGGTGGTCTTGATTCAATGAATCTAAGACTTTGACAAATCCAAAATTCATCCTAGAAATAACTTGAGGATTGCATTTCAAATTGCACATTCTTCTGTTATTTAAAGTTCCTAATATCTGCTGGCTGCTTTGTTTGTAGATATGCTAATTGTACGCACAAACCAGTTGTTACTCACTGTTTTTGGTGTGTTGCTTGATGTGTTTAAACGTGTTGCTCGCTGTTGAAAATTGGTACTGCACTTTCTTATATGAATAACATTGCTCCCATTCCTCACAGGAGAAACTATACCAATGGATTCTTAGACAACAAGAAGAAGGATCAAGGGTGACAACGATTGATATAGTTGCTCACTTGCAGGTTTTGTAGTATCTGAATATTTTTCTTTTGGGGTCTTTTTGGGTTTTGTATGCTGTATCATTACTTCTTCAATGAAAATTTTATCTCGTTCTCTCTGCCCTCTCTCCTTCTTCTGTCCAAATTGCTATTGAGCTAGTTTGCTGCTTATGTTATGAAATGTCCTTTGTCAGGGAGTAGCCAGTAGGCACTCAACTTTTATCTTGCATCAAGTCTATCTTTGGATATATAGATATAGGTCCCTTTGTTGGTTGCTTCGACTGTGAAACTGCCACTCAAAGGACATCATCCCTCAACCTTTAGTCTTTAGTAGTACTAGTAGTCATGGATGTACCAGATAACTTTTCAACTTGTCTTTGTGATTTTTCTGGACATTTGAATATTATGAACATAATATTGCTGTCTGCTTTTTTCTGTCCATAATTATTATTTGTTGAATAGTTAGGTCTTATGTGTCTGCCAGATCTTGATTAGTGTATACAGGCAAAGCATGAAAATAAACTCCTTTTTTCACTTGGGTTGGAATTTCCTATATCTTACAATTATATTATTTCATGCTATGTAACACACTGTATAAATCCGTTTTGGGATATTTGTTAGTAGCTGAAGACTGATATAAAATGCACGGCTAAATAATAGTGACTTCTTAACCATGACCATGTCTGTGTATGTAGAATGAGCTTGAATACGGAGCAGAGGAGTCACCAATGTCCCCAAGGCAGCCATCTCATCAACAGCACTCCCAAACTGCAATGCACACTAATTTAAGTTCACCCATACCCTCTAATGCATTTGCAACGGCTGTTGTAGGGCAGCAGGGAACACGTACTGGGCAACCTGATCAACAAGCAAAGAACTCTGTATTCTCAAATGCTCTCTCTAGCCCCATTCGTCACAGCCTTCAGCCATATCATTTGGCACAGGGCCAGGGGGGCTGTCTTTCAAGTAACATCATGTCATCAGGGAATGGAACCCGGAACGGTGAGATGACTTATCCTAATAGCCATAATAGGGATACAAATCCTTCCAACTCCGGTGACTGCATGGACATGCATGCAGACAGTCCTGGCCATGATTTTTCGTACTGATGCTATAATAGTTAGAATAGGGAACAGAAAAGTGAAGTTCATTGCTGAAATCTCTGGTCATAAATATGTGTGGCGAGAAATGTCGAAATTTATTTTCGATAGACTCCAATTTTATTTATTCATTTGTGTTTCGTTTGTACTCCTGTTTAAAGTTTGAATATCAGCCTGCGATGTACGCAGATAGTTGTGGAAAAATGTTGGCCATTTCCTAAGTACTCCAAGAACAAATAGTAGTGCAAGAGTTTTGTAGTCATATATTAGATAGTAATGTGTGATATTTGCGTGGGTTTGTTACGAAGTTAAGATCTTAAACTATTAAAATTTTATTCTGATTAATAAATCAATACTTCCATCACACTACGTGTAGAGTGTAGAATATGATTGTAATGTTTTCAAATATTATTCATTAAATTTAAGGAGATTCTTTTAGTATTCTTTGTTTTTATAAAAGTATCAGATAATTAATTGTTAATATTTAGTTATATGTTTTATTTAGTTAAAATAAAAATATTAAAATATAAATAGAATATTTATTTTAAATAAAGTGAGATATATAATTAAATATTAATTATTAATTATAAAGAGGTATTGATATTCTCGCAAAAAGGGAGTACTGGAGAAACTTCTTAAATTTAATTAAATATATAGGATTAAGATCTGTTATTAATCTTCTAAAATTATCTATGACAGTGTAAGACATGATATATCTATTAAATCAATGTTGAATTCAAACGTCTTTGTTATATTAATAGTGTATGTTAAATTTTATAAATTTAAATATTTTTTATAAGTATATTTTAGGTTAATTTTAAATATATAAAATAATTTTAATTAATATGAAAATTTATCAATATGATATATGATGTAAATTTTTAACTTATGATCAAGTTTTTTAAAGTTTTACTTATCCATAATAATTCATTTTAATTTATAATATTTTAATATATATTATTACTGTTAATGTTAAAATATAGTTAACTGTGTTTCTCATTAATATTAATAAAATTAAAAAAATAAAATATTTAAGTATTAAAAACTTGATTCATTATTATTTACTTTCGTTCATGACTATAATTTAAATTTAAATTTAAATGTTTTAAAAAAAAATCTGAAACTTCTTTTAGGCAAAAAATACTAATGTCACCCGCGTAGAGAGAAGGCTTAATAACATGGACAGACGACAGAGAGAAGGCTTGTTCTCAACTCTCAAGCTAGCTCATATGGCGAGCCCAATTTGGGCCCCAAAAAAGACAAATACTTTACCCACAAATCCTATGACCAAACTGATGTGAATAGAATGAGACTAGCTGGTCCCTCAAGTTTCAACATTCATTCCCTTCCCGCCCAGAGTCGTTATTGTCTCTGCGATTCGATTGAGGTACGCCTCTACCCTAAGCTTCTGGAAGTTGCTAGAACTCAACCTAACCAATTGAATTTCACTTGCTTCTTCTTTAAACTGAAACTGAATCATTTTCCGCCAATAGATTATCTTCTATCCTTCCGATGAAACTGTAACTGTTTACTTTGGTTGTTTATGGCATGCATCAGGAGATCACTCGCTTAGGATTAGGACTTGTTTCAACTAGTCTGGTTTTCGTACCCATTTTATGCTTGAACTAGAAATACCTTGAATATGATTTTCTCGTGTGTCGGGGTTTTTTATGTTATTGGAAATCAAATTGCATATTCAAATTAGGGTTTTTGGTATGCACGAAATATACCTTGCTGCGCCTGCATCGAAATCTCAATTGGGGCTCTGAGCTATATAGCCTGTCTGTGAATTGGGCTCCTGCGAGTCTGAAATATTAAGTCACGGTGCTGGTTATGGGATGGACGATTATATCTGCTTTCTTCGAAACTTAGTTCGTCATATTTGATAGTTCTTCTAATTGCTTTAACAGTCAGTGGTGGGTCTGTTTTAATTCCAATTTGAGAATTTTCTTGACAGGTGACGGTTTATTTTACTCTTAGTTGTATTAATAATTCTGCCATACCTTCATCTATCTGCAATAGAAGCATCTATTAAAATAACGCTCGAAGCTATACAAAACCGTTGTCTTTATTTCCATTCGTGCTCAAAAAGATTCCCCTACCCATATCCTAAATAAGTCCTTCATATTTCTGGCCCAAACTTTTTCTTAATATAAGTAATTTTCAATGTTATTAAAACTGGATCGAATAGTGAACCGGTGAGACTTCTGGTTCTGGTTCAATTGTTTAAACTGACTAGTTGAACTGGATAACGTCATACGAATAATCCACATGCAACAATATAAAATATATAAAAAACATTTATGAAATATTGATTTTTATTAAAAAAAATTAATGGTCGGTCAGGTCAATCTGATTTTAACCAATTTTGACTGGTCTAAAATGGTCTGATTGTGAATTCGGTTATAGGATTGAACCATAATTGTTTAAGTGTTCGATTCACAATCAGATCAATTGTACTGTCTGGTCCGGTTCGGTTCTGACAACACTGGTAATTGTTAATCTAACAACCTACTTGGACTTTGCTCTAATGTTATCTGTTTGCTTTTATGGTGCTCCTAACTTTTATGGTACTAAATTTTCATTATTCCTTAACCAATGCTTATAAAATCGAACCAAACAGTGAATTGGTTAGATTTTCGGTTCACGTTCAACTGTTTAAACTGGTTGGTTGAATTGAATGACGTCATAACAATAATCCACATGTAACAATATAAAATATATGAGAATATTTATGAAATGTAAAAAATATTAATTTCCTTTTTAAAAAAATTAATAGTTTGTAGGTTTAGCTAGATGAACCGGGTAGTTCAACCAGATTTTGACTAGTTTTGACGGGTCCAAAGTGGTTTGATGGTTATAGAATTAACCATAATTGTTTAAGTGTTCAATTTACAGTCAGACTGGTTGGGCAGGATCGAACGTTTTAACAACACTGGTTAAACCTCTTCATCTAAATTGTTGCTTTGGTGCCTTGATTTGAAGAAGGATAACAATGAAGGTTATTTTATTATTATTATCACTTTTAGGAGTTGAACTATCATGAAAACAGGTAGGTCACTAGACACAAAAGCTGTGAAGGCTTCTAGAAAGTGCAGTTTAAAGACTGGATCCATTGGAATAAAAAATTCAACGAAGAGAACTAATAGGTGGAATCAAAAGGCTTGAGCTGATACATTTTCCCCAATCTGTCATTTGTATTGATTTTAATAATTGTTGGGTTTTATATTGTCCTCTCTATTGATGTACTGAATTTGCTGTGTCTATATCTGTATCATAGAAGAAAGGTTTTGGATCCAACTTTGTAGGTTCAATTGGCTTATTAGTAATAATTTTTCTAAGGCAATGAATAATTTTATTTTCTTGGACTAGAAGACACTAGTTTTGATATTTATGCAAATATTCATTTGCCATTATCTTGTACATTTTTCTAAATCTAGTGGTGAACATTTTCTCTTTAGGATGTGGTGAAGAGATGTTGGATGATAAAGAGGACCAGCATTCGCCATTTGAGGTAGCTACGAGCATGTGCCTAGAACTTCCTGATAAAGATGCATTTCTTACATAAAAGAGTGAAACCCTTGAACTTTATCCTGGACAAACACTTGTTTCTTCCTCAAAGATCAAGTTACAGCTTTTTCCAATCAAGAAAGGCACTCAACTAGGACTTGAAAAGGTCATATGGTGATACATGAAGCATTTGGACAGATTAGATATGCTTTACATCTGTCCTAGTCTGCATTCAGTTTGTGTTGACACGGGACCTATTTTGCTTTTCAGGATGGGCATAATCCATATTTAGAACTCACGCTTGGAGGTCAAAAGAAAATCTCTTCAGTGCTGAAACACATTGAAAAGAAGTGGCAAAGTTCAAGGATAGCCAAAGGGGAGCCTATGCTTTTTCCATACAACATAATAAATATTTAAAATTCTATTGACAACTCAGCCTGAATACCCATACCGAGGAAATGGGTACCCGAGTAATCCTCGGGAATAATCCAAACATTAGTTTCTAGACTCATGCTCAATCACCATTGACGGTTGATGGAGAATGCAGAGGTTTAGTCTGGAGCCTCTCCTTCTGAAGCATAATTCCAAAATTCTTAACCATGCCAGCTTAGAGGGCGGTTCCATTCAGCTTCTTTTTCATGCACTGCTAGTGAATCAGAATCTCTCCGTCAAACGCTTCCCTGTTTTCTTTTTCCATCCTTTTTGTTTTCAATCATTATTATTTTAGTATATGATATGTCACCTGGTTGTTACCGAAACAGAGATATTTGCAATTCCAAGTTGCAATGGGGTGTGCTTTTGGCAAGTTTTCTCCCCCTCGCAAAGCCAAGAGGTCGAAACGGGACAATGGGAATGTGACGAGAGGTAGTGCAGCAAAACCAATCAGCCAGAAGGGTACGAGGACACATTCCTCTAAGCATGTGGGAGTGGGTTGGAAAAGGAGACTCATAGACAGAGAGTGAGTGCTCAGAAGATTTCAGGTGGTGTGAGTGGTGGGGATGTTGTAGGAGTGGCAGGAGGAGAAAGGGAAAGGGCGGTTGCTAGAGAAGAGAAGACTCAGGTTGAGAATGTTTCAAACAAGATTGCAAGATATGAATTTGTGGATGGGTGGCCAAAGTGGTTGGTTGATATTGATAATATGCCCAGAAATGTTTTTTCTACTCTGGTTCCATCCTGTGAAAAACTCGCGAAGGTAATACTAACAAGATTTCTTTAGCTAATTCATTGAACTTACTCCATTCTAGTGTATAATTTCCGGCCATTCCTCAGTGTATCACTGTATCATGCTCCCTCGTCACAGGTCTGTATGTTGAAGTTTTCTTCTAAGTCAAAGTTTCTCTGAGTTCCTATGAAGCGTATGGTTTCTTATTATTCTCGTCCTTTTCTAATGACATGTTTGTGTGGTTAACTTTATGCATTTTCTCCTCACGATTTTTGTTTTCCCCTCAAGCAAGTTGTTAGAATCATATTGTGGAATCCTTTTCTTTTTGCCCAATTACATTACCAATAAGAATCTCACGTTACTTTACTTCTCTCTCTATTCCTATGTAAAAAGATATTTTTCAATAGTCTTTGATTTGAATTTAGAAAACATTAAAGCCAGGGATCTTTGCAGTTTGAATATTGCCTCCTGAAGATAATATTTTTCCAGAGGCAGCAGAGATAACTGAAAAGGGGTTTACAGTAGATAATTTATCCTGCTGCAGGGGAGAAAAGGGAATGGGCTTTAGCTCTTACAGTTACTTACTAATACTACCCACCTACATGAGCTGAACTGGGTTTCCATTTTGGGTTACAGATAGGACGTGGAACATATAGCAATGTGTGCTAAGCCCGAGATAAGGACACAGGAAAGATCGTTGCCTTGAAGAAGGTACGTTTTGACACATCGGATTCTAAAAGTATCAAGTTTATGTCAAGAGAGATCATGATAATGCAGATGCAGGATCATCCCAATGTCATCAAACTTCTGGGACTAGCAACATCAAGGAAGCAGTATAGTCTTTATCTAGTTTGTGATTTCATGCAGTCAGACCTGACCTGAATTATCTCCTGCCCTGGGGAGAGACTCACCGAAGAACAGGCTGGATTTCTTCCTAATGTTTTAAAAAGATAGAATTTGAGATGTTTATGATTTGTTTGCTGTTAGAAAAGGTAATTATGTCTTATGTTGATCAGCAAAATGCCAGAGTCTCTGGTTGAAGAATGCAAAATGATTACTTTTAATCATTAAGTTCTGGATTTGCAGCTCAAACTTACGATCTATGGACCTAGTCACTTTTTAAGTAGTTCATATTTGGTTCAGCACTTTGTGATAATACAGTTTTTTGGTTTTATTTTGTACAAGATCAAGTGCTATATGCAGCAGCTGCTTTCTGGTCTCCAGCACTGTCACGAGAGGGGAGTTATGCACCAAGATATTAAAGCTTCTAACTTGGTAATAGACAAAAGAGGGGTGCTGAAAATTGCAGATTTGGGGCTTGCAAATTCTTTTGCTATTAAACCTGAAGGGCCTCTTACAAGTCATGTGGTGACACTTTGGTATAGAGCTCCTGAACTTCTCTTAGGTTCAACCGATTATGGATTTGACATCGATCTCTGGAATGCAGGATGCCTAATGGCTGAGAAGTTTGTTGGAAGACCAATTATGCCGTGGAGGACAGAGGTAAAACTTTAGTCAAACTCTATGAAATAATGAAAGATTTTTTAGATTGAACACTGCACAAAACGATGTTGATCATTCTGGAGAATTTGAACAAGTTGCATCTTCTACTGATGTCTCAATGCATGTTAGAGGAATTCTTGCTTTTCTTTTCTTGTCTCTGTCATCTCTCTCTCTCTCTCCCTTCTGGGTGGGCTTATACATGATTGTTTGTCTTCTTTGAATCTGATTCACATTTTCTTGTCATTATTATTATGATAATATTCTTTTCAGGCATTTGTATCTGGATTCTATATTAGACTCATCTATGAATCCTCAACCGTCAGAGGAAAAAAATTATCCTTCATTTTGATTTCATGTCATTGTGGACATGCCCCTCTTTAGAAAGGATTTATTCAGTGATGCTGCTAATAGCAGCTTTTCAATTCTGATTTAGCTACTAAGCATTTTATGTATATAGGTCGAACAGCTTCACATGATCTTCAAAGCCAAACTTTGTGGTTCTCCTTCACAGGATTACTGGAGAAAAATGAACCTAATGAAGAGCTACCGTCAGCCACATTACAAACCTAATTATGAAGAAAACTTCTGGGATTTTCCTCCCTCTTCCCTTGGTCTCTAGACCACACTTACTGATCTCGACCCTGCCCATCGTGGCAGCGCTGCCTCTGCTCTCCGAAGTGAAGTGAGCTTGTCTGTTATTGCTAATGATGCATCTTCTTGCTTTTCTGTTCAGTTCATTTTATTATATTGATCTATTTTTTTTACGATGAAGAATTAGTAAGTGTTAGTTTTAAAATTTCATGTAATAAAGCTTGGAAGAGTCCGGAAGATTTGGAACATGATTTGCCAGTGTTTGACATGTCATTGCAAGCACACTGGTGACATTGGACAATTAGAGGCTCGTACATAGATATGGAAATACACTTTATATCTATATATGCATCTCAACTCGTTCTACATTGTGACCATGGACAGCAATGAAATACTTTAATGAACCTTACCAAACTATTTTTGGAGGAGAACCTTAAAAGATATATGTGTGAAGTAGGGACATAATTATTGTTGGGTTTGCCATTGTTCATCAGTTTTCAGCACGATCATCTGATTTGACATTAAGATGGTGTCCCGAATTAGCCATTTGTTTGGAATTTAAAAGGATTTGTACTAAATTTTCACGTCATCTGGATGCATAAACTTTCAAAAGTTTGAATAAAAAAACAAAAAAAATTGCTTTAATCCAATAAATAGATTTGCTGATCTTTCATATCATTTCCCAAATTATATTAATTTTTTGGGTACTAAAATTATATACCGTTCTCAAATTGTAATATACTAACTTTTTACTCCTTTCAGTTCTTCAAGTCTAGTCCATTAGTATGCGACCCTTCAGCCGTACCCGTAATCTACAAAGACGAGGATGAACGCTCACAAACTAAGAGACGCAAAAGGTATGCTATTAGTTCAGGACTAGAAAAACATTTTTAATTACATGTGGAGAAAACAAAATACAGCAATGTGATTTCCACATTTGATATTTCTACATGCTAAGCATTGAACACCATATGAAGTCATGTGAACTAAATTATGTGTTCTTGATAGCCACAGAGTGCAGTCTTGGATTTCAAGTTGTCATAGGACTGAAAATTGATCAGTTGTTTGTTGCTTTCCATGATGATATAGGCATAGGGTTTTGAAGAAAGAGAAAGTGCAAGACATGTCAGTCAGTCAGGAAAGAACCAAACTGCCGAACAACTCGGGGAGAGATTTGGAATTGTCAAAGGAGGTGAGTCACCACACTTAACTAAATCCTTTTTAAACAACCTTGTGGTATGTAGTGGATATATATGAGAATGCATTTTTAGTTTTTCCATAATCAGATAGACCATGTAACACTTGGGCTGTTCAATGGTAGCAGGGCGGCTTAACATATTGCTTTATAAAAATAATACCTCTTTTTTACTTATTAAACATAATATATTTTTATTTAAAATTTATTTATTTATACTTTTGAGATGAAAATTGTAAATTAAAATTTTATAATTACTGAAACCTGATTATTGAAGTTGATTGCAGATATATCACTTTGTGTGTGTGCTTCAATTGATTTAATTTTTTCTAGAAAATGGTAGCATCTTAAAAATTAGATGTAAGAGCAATGTATATGAGAGTGTTATTGAGAAGAAAAGCAAAGTAGATAAGAAAAAGAATGAGTAAGTGAATGTTAAAAATTAAAAAAACTTGATTTTATAGCAAAAAATAGATAATTTGAAAAACTATTATTGAGTGTGAGCGGAAGAGAATTTGTAGGGATAGATAATTGTGAGTGAAAAAATAGCATAAGCTTCACTGGTACCCTTCAGCCGGCATTGAATGGTGGTAGGTATCCCTTTGTTATCATCTTACAGAAAGTCTTTTTTCTAGCTAATAACATGAAGTGAGATGAAGATAATAAATTCTGTACCTTCGGCTTTGGCAGGAGAAGAATATGGAACAAAACATGAAAAGTCAAGAAACGGGCAATAGTGCAAGCAGCATATCGTCAGGCTCAAGACTATTTATGAAGGAAGGGAGCATGAATGCATCTATATCCCCAGTTTTTCTCTCTAGTGAGAGAAAATCCCCCAAGACCGATGGCCATCCGAATGCTCTTAAGAACATAAAGAACTACACTCTCTTACAGGCCTCTATGATAGATATGATCAACCGCAATGAAGGCAATGAATTTGCTCAGCTTCGCAGGTCCTTCTCTGCATTGGATTTTCGACTTGATCCAGAGAAGCTATCAAATCTCTATGGATTAACTAAGAGGATTTAATTTTGATCCATACCAACATAAGTTTTTCTTTTTTAATGGTATGACTCAATCATGTGTCATATTATTAAAAAAGTTTAACTATATATCAATTACCAACTATTTACGTAGTCAAACTCTTTTAATAATGTAACTCAACATATTTGAATGATAGTGTAAAAAGGTGACATTGGATCAAAATTGAACTTTAAATAGAAAGTTGGGTTCATGGAATTTGATTATTCTCTAGCTCAACCTGTTTTATGTGGTTTGAACGTTTTTGTTCTAATATTTATTTATTTGACTACCTCATCCCTGTCGGAAGCTGTGTGATAAGTAAATGAGTCCATATTCTGGACATGTTGTGAGATGCTGAAGGTAGAACATATTGTGAAGTATGTTGTATTTTCCTTAATCTGGAATTCTTTTTATTTTTAATTTATGAATACCTGACTTTATGATTGAAGCACCTATGTAAGGAAAATTTTTGCGGTTGGAGATGAAAATTTTAGGGATTAAAAAGTCCATTGAAAACAATGTTAAAGATGCTAGTAGGAGTGGGCTAATGATAAAAGATTTGGGTAATTTGTAAAAAGTCATAAATTTAAACTTCCGTGCTACGATTTTACCAAAAAAAAAAAAAAAAGAAAGTTAAAGTGGTTGTCTCTTTTAGTTGTAAAAACTGAACTGCATAACTTATAATAGATACAAGGGTGAACATGCGGGGTGTCAAGTTACTTGATATTCAATACAGTTATGTTTATGCCTGTTTGACTGTTTGCCTCTGTGATAAAATAATGGACTTAGTAGAAGAGACTGAAAAAGTAGAAGGCATCCATCATCACATGCTTCTTTATACACACACACACAAGCTAAAAAGCTCAAAAGTACTAATCAAACATAAGTAAATAGAAGCGAACTATGGTTTAGTTCACTCATCGTAATAGTCGTCCACAAGCTTGTTTTTGATCCACTTGAAACTGTTTCGAAAGGAGGATTTGAGCTTAGCTTCCACGGTGTACATGTTGTAGGATGCTACCCTTTTTCTCCTTTTGACCTCTGGATTACCATTAGTGGCCATAAAATCTTCTCTGATACTTGGACCGTTGAAGCTGTAAGATGTGGATCGATCCTCGTACGCAGCCCGGATGTCAGAATAGGAGGCGGAATGGTAGGCGGAGAAGGATTTGCTTTTCTCCATGTCCGAATAAAAATACTTCAGAGGTTCATGCAGAGAAGACAAGACAAAGGCATTGCATCAAATCTGGAATTTAAAGAATGCAAACGATTTGGATTTGCTCTTTTTTGCTTACTTGGTGCGGTCTGTGTGTATTTGAATTATCAACATTCTTGACCAATAGGAGGAGGTAGTGGCGTTTGGGACATTAGTGACTGTTCCATAATGAAATGCTTGTGACACCAATAAATGCATGCGAATAGGTCCTGAAATAATTATATGTATAAATTTGTTTAGATGTATGACGCAATTATATATATATAATTTTCTCAATAATTTTAGTTGTGGAGGGAAGAATGGTGATAACAATGGTTGTGATAATGAAAATGACAAAAATGGTGATAACTGTAATGGTGGCAACAACATAAGTCAAAATACTAGTGGTGGGATGACGGTGACATGATAATAATGATGGAAGCAACCACAGTGATAGTGATAAGGCGCTTACCATTCTATCCAACAGTTATTGATGATATACTTAATATATGAAACCATTCCATCCAACAGTATTGATGAGATACTTAATATATGAAATTATTTTATAGTTTATGAGAATAAGAATATAATGATTTAGAATGAAATCATCATTTAATTGTCCTTAAGGTTTGATTTGGGAATGAAATATGTTTTATTCCATACTATTTTATTTTTATATTTAGTACATGAAATTAATGTAAAATGAATTAAAATTATAACTAATCAAAATATATAAGTAAACAAAATCAACATTAATTTATTTTATTATACAAAGAAAAGAATGACGATTCCCATGTCTAAAAGAATGAATGAAATGAAAATTTGAAATAAAATGAACGAAAGAATGCTCATTCTCATAAAATAAAAATAGAAATAAAATTATTGTTCATCGTACCAAATGTAATCTTTAGGGTTAAGATTAAGAATTAAGAAATTCATTAAAGGTATGTTTGAATAAAAAAATTGAAATTATAGTTTTGAATTTGAATTTAAATTTCATTTCTATTAGAATTAGAATTCATAAGAATTTTAATTTTTCTGTTTGAGACAATTAAAGAATTAAGACTTTAGAATTGTAATTCTGAACTAAATTAAAATTTTATTATTTGAATAATTTATTAAGAATTTATAAAGATATAATAAATAAATTTAAATTAATAAATAATAATATAAAATAAAAAAAATTCAATATAGCTTGCGTTGTTAGATTATAGCAGTCGCAATGAATGCCAAATTAAAGGACGATGACGAAGGTGATTGTAGGACGCCGACGCCATTGATAAGAGAAAACAAGATGATTTGGTCATTGCATGCGCGACGACGACAGTGATTGGAACTGACGGCCATTAGCTGTTAGCACGTTGGAGGTGCGATGGACAACGTGGCCAGAGCATGCTGACAGTGACGTTGCTAGACTATGTCGATGTTACGAGCGACAATGATTGTTAGATAGTTTTTAACTTTTATTTTTAATATTTCAAAAATAAAAAAATTTGGTGCTTGAAATTAGAATTTTTAAGGTTTAAATTAAGAATTGAGAGTAATATAAACTAATTAATTTTCAATTCTATAGAATTAGACTCAGAATTAGAATTCTAATTCTAATATATACACCAAACAAGATAATTGGAATTAAGAGGTCAAATTCCAATTTTAAGGCTTTAATTCCAAGTTCAATTCTATCTGCCAAACGGAACCTAATCATTTTTAATTCCTTAAAAATATTACTAAAATTAAAATTTTAATTCTAGAAGATATATATTTTGAAATTGAATTCAATACCAACCCTAATTCTAAACACCAATAACAGCATAAAATTTGATGTGATTCTTTTTCTTTTTATGATAATAAATAGGAGGTGGAGAGGTGGGATCAATGTTGTCAAAGCCGGACCGGACAGTGAACCGGAAAAGCTTCCAGTTCAGGTTCAACCGGTTTAAACGTTTGGTCGAATCGGATGATGTCATAATTACATATTAAATAAACAATATATATATATATATATATATACATGACTCATAACACACATTACCAATAATAATAAAATACATAATAAGGTTTTGAAATTTTAATTATTAAGTCTCATATCACTCTTAATTGAGTAGTTAAGTGATTGAAAAATAAATAAATAAAATTAAAAATTAAAAAAAAAAAGATGGCTGGTTCAACCCGGTTTTATCCCGGTTCAACCCGATTTTGACCGGTTTTGACCGGTTCAACCTGGTCCAAACATAAATTTGATTTTAACATTGAACTATAACCAGATAAAAAATCGATTCACGGTCCGACCGGTTGGTTTGGATAACACTGGGTGGGATAGTGGGATATTCATATACAATGATTATAGGAATAAGGGCCAATCACGATAAAGAGGCAAACAAAGGTGGTGAGGCCTACAAGCCACAGTTGGGTGCAGACGCTAGCGCGAATGCGAAGTGCCACTAACACAAAGCAATGCAGTCATCCCCCACTTCTCGTGATCACAATTGCAAGCAATCTGACTCTGGACGTGTGGTTCCACAAAGTTTTGTACCACCAATAATATATAATTTTAGAGATAAAATAAAATAAAAGGCTTCCTAAATCCTAACATAACAGGACAGCAATGTTTGTTCCATAATTTTACACCACGAGATGCAATTTGTGTGACATAACTCTCAAATATCTGTGTGTGGGGGGTTGAAACTTTAAACTAACTTTCATTTCAACTCTTTAAATTTAAAGCCAATGAAACATGAGTTGACACCTGTATGAGGCAGAAGAGTTATGCACAACAGAGACAAACAGTGTGTGATTATAACCAACAAAGCTAAAGCAGGTGGTGCAGCTAGAACTCAACTTATTCATCACGTCATAGAACTTTCCACCTTGGTACTTATCAGCTTACAATATTAGGAAAAAAAATATTGAAGGTTAACCAAGCAAAACTAATTAAGTTGAACCCAACTACAAAAAAATATAAAAGATTAACAACAGTTATTAAAAACTGCCAAAGAAATAAACATTATATACAGCAAACATGAAACAGATATAAAATAGACAAAAAAGAAAAAGAAAAAACAAATAGTACAGATTACAGTCAGAAAAATGCTTAATGATTTTTGTGCTTGCAGAAGAATTACAGGCATTTCTTTCCTGTGAAATTACTATGTTCTTGAACTTTCAAAGACCATAAAATTGACCATTCAACTGGATTTGATGTAATATATATGTAAGCCTCTTTCACAAACTTATTAAGTAGATGTTCTGAAACAAGAGAATAGAAAATTTTCTGAGAAAACAACCATAATTAAGAAACTCTACAAAAAATTATCATCTAGTTATGGATTAGGATATCAATATGGACCTAACTCTAATTAAACCCGATTCGACTACATTCGCATCAGTTTCTGCCACAATAGATTTTATTTCAAACTTCCCTTTTGATCCCACTTTTGTTTTCCTTTCTCAATTTTTTCTTCAGTTTTTTTTAACTTCTCTTGTCGTACAAGATTTTATGAGCTATTATATGTTGAATCATGAATGATATAAGCATTAACCAAAGCTATCAACCGAAACATGTTTCTGTAGTTCTTTTCATCCATTAGGCGACTTCTTTCTTCTTTTGTCATTTTTGTTTTTCTCATTGCCTTGCCTGTGTTCTTTGCAGTAACTTTGGATTTTATTTTATTTTTCTTTCTATTTCTTCGATATTCTCCTCCTGCTCCATCCTGATATTTTCCTTATCAAGATTATATACACCTGATAAAATAACATGAGACAATCAATAATCAGCATATGGTAAAATGCAAGAAGCATATGAATCTTAACGCAAACCACTTTTTTCATTTAGAGCAAATTAGTTTTGAAGAAATTAATTGTAAGTTATCAATGAAAATCAAATTATGGATAAAGAATTAAATTGATAAGGATAAACACAACAGAAAACAATTCTTAGATGACTAACCAATTGTGAATAGGTTGGATTTGAAGGATTGTCCACAGACATTTCACTTAAAGTAGCATTTCCAGATGAAATATGTCTCTCTGTAATTTTCATTACATAAACAAATAGCATTTCAGGTGATCAAGAACAAGTGTAACTTGGCAAAAAGCAGCTTACCAAAAAAAAAAAAAAAACCTTGTCAAAATGCATATACCAGGAGAACTTCCAGACCCAATCGAATTTGAAGTCCATGAAGGTCCAAAAGACGTGCCCCTTTTTAAAATTTTCATTTTTGTGATCATAAAAAGCCCAACCCAGGGCCGTTGTTGACGGAGCAGACTAACCCTTGACAATTATGGTATCTGTATAGAAATCCAACGTTTCTGGTAGTCCCATTGGGTGCCATTTGTTTAGTTTTTGTCACCAAAAATAGGTTGTTAGGGACTGAAACTAAGCCTGTGATGGGGTTTTTCACCAAAAAACAGAAAGCCCATGATGGTACCGGCCTCAACATTGATTAGAGTCGATCACTAAGCATTTGTTTAAAAAAATTGTAGTTTGGTTTATTTTCTTTTTCTATACACACACACATAAAATATTATATATTAGAGTCTTAACATTCACTAACAAGGATGTTAAGTCATTTTTAAAATTTTAAATAATTATATATACTCAAATTTATGAAAATCTTGAATAAAATAACTATTGCATTAATTATTTTTAAAATTTATTTTAAATGCAAAATAGAAATGAACCTCTGAAGTCAAATTTTGATATTAAAATATAAAAAAGTAATATTATATATGTTGTGTGTGTGTATATGTGTGTGTTTATTAATTTTTTTCTAGTACATTAGCTAAACATAAAATTTAAACAATGTGGTTTGAAATTAAACCAAAATCCAACTTAATTTTTATTTAGCATTTAAATGACTCTTAAAATTGATTCAAATTGGATAATATACACCATTAAACTTGTGTATCATTTATAAATATGTGCACGAAAGGAGGCATGCTTGTCAGAAAGTAGAAGGAAGGGAAATAGAGGATGAGCCAAAATGAAAAATATTAGATAGTCAGATTTTTTTTTTTTATAGAATGAATTGACATTGTTATTGACTCTTTGATGAATGAGTGGTCCTCATCACTTTGACTTACCGAACAACCATCATTTAATTTTAGAGCTTAATTTTAATCCACTATTAGTGTAAAGTTATTTTACATTATTATCAAATTATGTATTGCCAAATCACTAAAAGTGTTTGACTATCAAACCAATTATTTTGAAAATCTATTTCTTTTAATAATGAATTAGTACATAATTAAATAATAATATAATTTTTTTTATATTAATAATAAATTAAAATTAAATCCTTAATTTTAACAAAATTCTAACTAAATTCTATTAATTTTTTTTTTTAACTATGTAGGATTACTCTTAATTGCGAGTTATGAGGAGGACGTTGTTAAGTTGGTACAAATCACGTAGTAGCGTAGAGGACCAACAAAAGCACGTGAGTTTGTGCCCTCGATCCCTACTCCTTTGTCCAACAACGCAAAGACAAACAAAAGCTATTAGTCTCATTCATCCTTCATAAGGCAAGTAAATCCGAAACCAAGCTTGAATAATTTTCCTAATCCTCTAACCCACATGCTAATATGCAATGCAAAAGTTGCAAGCTAACAACACGTGACGGACCACAGGCTCCAAAACAGAGGCTCATGCAGGGCCAGGGTCCGAAGAGTTGGGACCACTCCCTGTCCAAACAAACCATGACCTTTTGTATGCATGCGTCGGTCTCGACGTGGCTCGAGTCCACGCGTTTCGATTGGACCATGGGATGTGACCCACTGGCCCCTACCCTAGAAGCCGGTTGCAAACCTGGTCCGAGACATGGTCACATTCTACCCCAACTACTTGTTGCTCAATTAAGTTGGGGGGGGTTTTCCTTCCCTTTCTTGGGTTTTCTTCGCAGTCACAACAGCCCCTCCCTTGGATTGTCATTTGTGCCTGACATGCCAACCATTCCGATTGGAAATGTACAACTTGGACCATCACCTGGACTACCATTCGAGTAAAGCTTGTCATTGAACTGTTTGGATGGTGTCCTCTAGTTTAATGAACCATCATTTGGTATTGTCATAATAGAACGAACTAAACAACAAAATTCATAAAGGCACAGTGATAATCACATATTGTAAAGACGTGAATGATGAGCATATCTTCTTTATTCCAACAAGGGATATATAGGCGAAAAAGAAAAGTTGAGTTTAACATTCTCAAAGCAATTAAAGGACATAATTTGAGTTCTTTCTTTTAAATTTACTTCAAATCACTTGGATTATACTTCATGGGTGTTCGCTATGTTCATGCAATATTAACCTTAACTTCGTGTGCCATTGAGCACTAATAAAGGAGTGATATCAATAAGGAGCTAGAGGATTGCTGCTGGTAATGAGTTTTTCTTTGTTACTTGGCCTATTGTTTTCTTTCTTTTGACGTTTTAGGATCTCACCTTTTCAGGTGAGTGGAAATTCTCTGTCAACTCTCCACATCTGGAGGTATGCCAAATTCACTCACACATGTTGGTTCCAGTTTGCCCTGAGAATGCCTGGAAAAATTAATGCTAGGCCGTTATTTTTTGCATATTTGAGAAACTCAAGTGAAGGAAACCCCTGGGGGATGGAAGGGGGGCAGGGTAACTTTAGAAACTTCATTCACGAAGTGGCTGTACCTGTGCATTGAAGGGCTGAACTTGCGAATCAGGGGGGTCCACTATCTCCAACTGATCCACCATCTTGCAGTGGCTCATAAAGAGAATTGGGTGCCGTGGGCATAGTGCCCTTTACTATTATGCGAAATATTAATATTTGTATTTATCAATGGGACATATCAATAATCCAAATCGAGAATTTTCACCATGAGTGAAGGTACATGGGAAGCATTATCAGGGAAGCTATATGTTAGTAAAATAATGATTTTGAAAAATAATGAGTCAGATTGGGTTAGGTATTAACTTTTAAGAGCAAATTAGCTAGCGTAAATAATTCAAAATAATAGTAATAGACTAATACTAGCAAAAATACAGTGATGGTTTGTCAATTCTCTTCTCTTTCCTAGTTTAGGGTAGGGATGTATTGTTGTTTTATGAGAATTACTAGAGAAGCTTTTTTCAAAAACCATCCTATGATTTGTTTCTTGGAAATTGCTTAGCTAGGTATCGTCTGCTTTATTAATTTATTTATTCCAAATCATTAATTTCCATCAGTATTGTCTTTAATCGTAAACATCAATGGGGAAGATAAATCGATGTTTAGTTTATGGGCAATTAAGGGACAAAGCAGCCCCACAATTAGATAGAGCAGCAGCCCGTCCCACGTGATTTTTCTATACACAACATTGTTGATCGCCGTATTTGAAAATGATCGGAGCCCCATCAATGTCGGTTATTTATTTTGGTTCATTAATGCGTGGTTTCCTTTCTTGTTTAGTCAAAAACTACGCATGATTAAGGGGAATGATCTGTGGAAGAAGACAGCGTAATTAAATAAGAGGCGCATACACTGGAAGCAACTCTTCCTATGGTATTTCTGTGGTGTACGCATGGATGCATATCGGCCACTCTATGCATGTAGTAGGGGAAGTGCCATGTGCTTGGGAGAGAGTTGTTCTGCTAAGTCAGGGTAAAATGCATAATATCAGGTTTTCTACTAGAGTCTTGAGAAATTCTATATGCTTGAGTACATAGTGATGGAGATCATAATGCATCTCCAAATACACAAAATAGAAAAGCATGTCGTTTTATACATTACATAGGCACTTCACTTGTGCCTGTGTCAGCACCATATGTATATGTATATGTTAATTATATATATGTTGTGAAATTTAAATTTCCCAATTTCTATGAGTTTTGAAAGGGCGCAGGTGTTTAAATTCAATATTTCAATCCATCCATATGCCATTACAGGTCTCGGGTAGATGAATATCCATGTGGGAAAGAGGGAAATAACAGGTGCCCCTCCCAACACCATTTAGGTTTTATTTTGGAATTCAGATGTAGATCATTGCTTAATGCTTGGTCGATTCTATGGATAAAATATTTGTTGAGATACTTCCTATCTAATTTAATACACCAGTACACACAATAATAGAGACATATAATGTGTCTTTATATATACTAAATGAAAGAAAGGGATGTTTCATAAATCTGTGTCAGGCTGTCAGCATATATACGTAGGGAAAATTGAAATTCACCATATTCTTGTAAGGTTGGAAAGGGGGCAGGTGCTAGCTTCAATCCTCTTTTCATAATCATACATATATACCCTTCTCATGTACGTAGGGTATTCCACAAAAGAGGGGAAAAAATCCCTTTTTCTTTGCGTTCTCTTCCTCTTCTTTTATTTATTTATTTATTTGGTGAGCGAGGGAGGTCGTGGGCACCATAGTTTTGGTTGCAGATCTTTGTTAATTGACGAATGACAGAGTGCGAGGTGTTCGGGGACATAAGGTGCCAACTAAATAACATTTAGGGAATGGAGCCATTTCTGTTCTTACCTTTGATCCTGTATTCCAAGCAAAATGTTGTCCTTTTCAGGGAGGACAGAGCAGGAGACATTGATTTGAACCTAAATTGCAACAATTTTTTTTCTTGTCCTGGAAGAGTGCACCCTATGTCTTGGCATCCTATTGGTACTCATCTCCCTGCCTATAAAAGGAGGGCAACTAGAAGATAACTTGTGCAAGTGCAAGTTTTCACAGTTATACCTCATACCATAGATTCAAGTAAGATGGCCATGTTAGCCAGCAAGCGCCTTCTCCTGGTTGTTTTTCTGTTGCTTTGCTTCATTTCTATTACAGCTAGAGGTGAGCTTAGTTTTCTGTATACTTGATCAATGTCTTTCCCAATTATAATTAATATATACATACATAATTATCGGAGTCTATCATTTATGTGATGCTTCTTTTGGGTTTCCTTGCAGCCAGAAGTTTGCGAGAGACTAGGGATGGACCAGCTGAAGGACCAGCTGAGAATGGCCACGGTAATATGTTTAAGCCAAACCAAGGAGGGGTGCAAGACATTGATGACTTGGCTACAATGGACTACACTCCTGCAAAAAAGAATCCTCCAATCCATAATTAAATCTCCAAGTTTTTTTGTTTTCATTTTTGGTAGGAAAAGCACCATCCACAGTGCTTACTCTGCAATTCCATCTATGACTTTCGATGTATAGATATCGTTTGAACTTTGAAGCTAGGAAGATCCACACTAGCAAGCACCAGTCTAGCTGCTACATAATCATATTTTTAGAACTGATGTGTAAATAGTTTTTGAAGTCAAGAGAATGTGAAGGGGGGATATTGAGAAGAGTTTTCAAAGTTTTAAGCAGCATCAGATACTGAAAATTGCTTTATAGACGTGTCAGTCACCAAAAACAGATGCTTAATATATTCACCTTATCTTATGCTTATGCAAACATATATTTCTTCCCCCGAATGCATTCGTTTCACTTATGGGGTACATCTCAGGAGACTGAAGTTTTTCTTCAAGTATAGCAGAGTTTGTGCTATCTCAGGTGCTAGTGCAACTATATATATCTATAATCAATGTGAAGAGCTAGCCATGGTGGAGAACTAATCAGCTTGGAGCTTTGATCAATATATGTTCTTGTAGTACTTTCAACATCTGGGAATATTTGAAGTCAACTCGCATATTAGAAGCTGTAGGAATGCATGAAGGTAAATGGAACAGTGATATATGCAGATGCAACTGAGTGGATCAATCGTCAGCCATCATAAACTATGAATTGTGTAACCCAGTAGTACACATGAAGACAAAGAAATGTCAACAAGTGAAATAATATATCTGAATAAGAATAATGTTATACTCCATTTGGCATTGACAAATTTGAAGTTATAGGGTTGTCATGATTTCATGCTAGTGTACCCTAGAAAGTGTTCTCCGGTATGAAAAGTTATCAATCATTTGCTTAATCATACACTCGTATAACAACGAATCAGAGGTGTTAAACAGGTGGCAAAGAACAATCATTAGTCAATAAGCAATCTTCAGCCCAACTTTTGGTATGCTTGGTAAGAGTAAAAATGAATGTGAAAATGAACGATGTATCTAGATGCATACCAGGCGACTGGCGAAGAAGCTCTGTGAATGTATAGCCCACAATTCCATATTATGAATGAAATAACAAGAGAATACAGTAAGATTATAAGTAAAAAAATATCGTAGTAATGACGATTAGTGAGAAACACATATCATATTCTATATGGACCTTCCCATGCTTCCAAACAAGTCAGTTATTTCATTATTTAATCATTTATTAAACTGACTTCCTCCAGCGATTATGGACTATAAAGTAATAATTGTTCTTGATGGTGTGTGTTGATAAGAAGAAAAAAAAGGGACAAATTACAAAAATAATTAAATATTAATATTAAATTCCCTTGATTAAATTAAAATAAAGTAAACGTCTAGAATATACCACTCGATTTTGCTTCCTTAATTCTTTTGATTTTTAAGGAATGTACTCAAATATTGTTGTCCTTGAACATGAAAGCCTACAAATAATAGAGTGGAAGGATAATGTTAATTAAGTCCTTCATTTTGTGAGAGAGATATAAGGTCATTTATAAACCTCTACCTAACAATTGAAACTTTTAAGAGAGTTAGTCATTAACACAAATCATGGAACCTAATTTGGCTAAGCTTTTGTTGGTTTTCTTTGGGTTAGATGAAACCTATCTGCTTTGTTGATTCTTTGTTGCCAAAGCCAAAAGAATGATGAGAAACAAAGAAAGAAGCATTTATGTTTTCTGAAGGGACTTTTGTTGGTTTTCACTTTGATTGCAAAAGGATTTGAGACTGGTTTTTAATTTGCATTGTGGGAATGCCTTCGCAATTCATATCTTCTCGTCTAGAGTGCCAAGTGTTGGGGATCACTACATCTCCTTCTTCATATGTTTATATAAATACTTGTAATTAAAAAAAACATCACACATAAATTTAATATGGTTTGGTCCAACATGTCTACGTCCCAGATGAAAAGATATCAAATCTATTTTGAACAACATTACCATATAATTTTTAAATGGAAAAGTTACACACCCTCTATTATAACGTTTGAACAGAAAAACTGCAAAGCCTCTTCCACTACTACTACAACTTTTATGTAGAAAGTTGCAAACCCTCTAACACATTCTCATAACCTAAACAATTCCTCAATACTACTTGCAAGCAACTACCTCACACTCTCTCTATTAAAATAGGAATTTTTTAGTTTCCTATTAAAAATAAATATCTCATATTTTAATATTAATTACAATTCAAAATAGAAAATTGCCAATACAATAAGAAACTAATCATAATAATCAATATAAGAATTTGAATCAAACCCAATAACAAGAAGCAAAAGCAAAGAGATGACAATCAAAGGCGAAGAAGGCAAATTATTCTGCGATTGCGAAGCTTTAACTGAGACTAAAAACCTACTTGTCGTTCTACATGGAAGCTTATTTGTTCTTCAATGTTCAAAGCATCTCTGGTATGTGACTTCCTTAATCGCCTACGAAGCTTCTTTGTCATTTTGTAAACTCTATCATTTTGCTGTGACCTTGAGAAGCTTATCATCTTGATTGTTTCTATTATGTTCTCTGAATTATATTTATATTTTGTTATGTTGCTTTGCTGAAACTTGAAGTTGAACTTAAAAGTTTCTACAAATGCTGGGTTAGGGTTAAGGCCACCAGTCAATAGAGTTTTTATGTATACAAAGACTAGAAATAATGCCGCTGGAAGTAAGTCTAATATAGGGTGGAAACACAAGACAGATGTCCAAAATATGTCTGATATTGATTCTTTATGTTTTACGAGTTGAGTTCTTCATGAATTTACTTAAAGTCCAAAGTTTGACAACCTTGGGCGCAACTATAATTCCGCAAATCATATTTGTACTTTATAGAAGGAATTAAAAAATTTCTACACACTTGATTTCCATGTCAATAGGGTATATATTGGTATTAGAAGTGAACAAATTTTAATATGAATCTTAAATTAATAATACACCCAAGAACATAAAAGAAGTCTCTCCATATATATAAACCTCTTAGACTGCATCATCCAAAATAAAAATTGGTATGTTTATTTTAACTTTTGTCCAGCGCAAATCTGACGTGGCATGACGTTCAAGGATGCTTTTATATAAAATAAATTTCTTTCTAGCTCAAAAATGCCTGTTGGCATTGGACAATAGCTTAAACAAACAAGCACTTAATCATTAACTAAATTGGTTAATCTAAACTCAATAATTACTTAAGTTTAAACGTAGGTAAAGTCGTTTCTCTATTTTTTCCCAATCCAATTAAGGAGTTAGCCTAATGTTTAATGGAGAAATTCATAGTAGGTTGTTGGAGAAATTGCTGCAAAACCATAAATGCACAGAAACTTCAAGATGTGTATTTACACTTTTCTTAAGGTTTAATTTGCCTCCATCAGTTTGTATTATTATATGCAAATGGATATCGCTAAATTTTTTCTAGGATACAATGAAGAATACTTGATTTGTCTTGTACAACCAAAACCAAGTCAATAACAATAATGATATTTTATAGAATAATAATTCCTTAATTTCCTTTTGAGCATAAAAGAAAACAGAGGATAATTTGATATCCAAAAGAACCTTTTTTATAGAACTCCAAGAGGCATATGGTGAAGAGATGCAACCCTCGCGAAAAGTCATGATATACAACCTTTGTGAAAATTAAAGCCATAAAATGCAACCCTTGTGAAAAGACACAAAGATTCATCCAAGAGGCATATTATACTTTCACCAAACTTCATGTCTTATTTAAGATAAACTTTGATGAAAAATTATGTCTCTAGAAAGACATACTTTTGATGAAAAGTCATGTCTCTATTAAGACATACTTTTATAAAAAGTCATATCTCTATGAACACATACTTTCATGAAAAGTCATGTCTCAATTGAGACACCCTTTCATAAAAAGTCATGTTTTAATTAAGACATACTTTCAACATTTGAGCAATGTAGGATTTCTATTTTGGAAATCCTCTCACATAGGCACAACCTACTATATGTACTTCATTTAGCATTAAACATGTGTAAAGTTATGTGAGTTATGTTATAAATACATTTATCTTTAAAAGTACACTTACACATGCTTAATGATGAACGAAGTGCCTATGATTGTCACTGACTACTTAAGAATTTCTTATGTTTGATCTCAATGACTATCTTTGATCTCAATTATATATCTTGAAACCCGCTATATGCATATGCTGTGAACTTCCACGCCACATTTATAGTAATAACGTTAGTTTGAAATTGAAGAATTATATTAGTCGCCAAAGATTAAGTTCTGGCTTTCTGGTAATAATTTGGCCAAATACACTGGATGCTAGTGAATCCTGTATATGCTATAGCTTAGCCACTTGGTTGCTTTATTCATTCTCTGGATCATTACTGTGTCTATCATAGTCTTTATTAGCCTTCTAAATCATGTTTGGTCCATGCGCAATTTGTAAGGGACAAGGCAGGCCTACCAAGTAGATGATCACCGGACTCGTCCCATGTGATGTATACGAACACTGTCTGTTGTCTTACTCTTCCAAAGAAGAAAAACATTGTCCACTGTCTTATCTGAAAATGATCGTAGTCTCACCGGTGTCGGGTTTTCTCCCTTCATTCATTAATGCTTTGCATCTTCCATGATTAATTAATCAAATCTCCTACGTACGCAATCTAACTCGAGGGGAAGAAAACAAGCAGAACAAACAAAACCAGAATTATATGTGACAAAGCAATAGTGGTGCAATAAAGTAAATCATAATTCGCATCGTCTTCAACACCGAGGCAATTGAATGATTGCTACTACCTCTCAAATAATGCATAAACTTGAAGCTTTATTTGTTAATTAACAACTCCTACAGTGAAAATTACATATTTAAAATATGTAATGCTTTTCCTCACTCGAAATCATGGGTTAGAATAGTGAGAAAATACATGCCCTAGTTCCAACTATATGTGATTTTAATCATTTGAATGATTACTCAGAATTAATTATAATTTCCATAAGGGCCCTTACCATAGAGGTTGGTGGAAAGACAAATATATATAAATGAAATGTTTAATCAATAAAAAAGAAGGGGAAATTGTTAATATTTGAAGGCCAAAAATGTTGGCAGGTGGCAGCATAACACTAATGTTTCACTTAATATCTTTTCACATTGTAAATAAAGGGCTTGACAAGTTGAGGTGCGATGCTTCAGACTGGCAGGGGAAACAGGTTGCAGGCCTGACATATGGCCCCGCACCAATGTTGCAAGCTTGAAGGTGTTATCTTGTCTGTATATTCCGGCACAAATCTAATGACCCAGCTCAAGATTTTAGACAGTGCCTCAATCGAAGTTCAGTTAGCTATTGGCATGAATCATGGATGTTCATATCTAGTAGCCAACAGGTGAGTGGCATTTTCAACTAGTATTAGTTACTTAACGTAGCTTAAAATTGCAAGGGACTCTTGTACACGATCGAAATCAAGGAAAATAGATGAGTTTGAAAAATCAAAGAGTGCAGCAAGAGTTTGATAATCCATTATTGCTCTAAAGTAAAAGGCAATAGCATCACTAGCTATTCTTTAAACTCTGCAAACACGGAACATTTTTATGCTGTTTGTACATCAGCCCAATATTTGCATGGCCAAAAGATTATAAGTGCAGCTGGATATATATAATGGCTAATTTTAAAAAAATAAAAAATTTGAATTTTCAACGGCTTATATATGTATTTAAAAAGAATAATCTTTTGGTTTCATTTGTTTATACTTTATAGAATCCAAAGACAGAGACAGAGTCCTATATAGGAGTTTCTTGCATGTGACAGAATGCGTTGAAAAGATGAAACCCTTAGTTTTGTTCTAAATTTAGGGACAAACGTTATCACTAACTAATATGCATGGAACAGCTGGGGAACAATATTAATATAATAGATGTATAGGAAGCATGACGATGAAAGGAAAACTGAGACGGCCCAGATGCACATACAGTACAGGTTGACATTCATGGAGATCGTGGATTTCTGGTTTTCTCGTTTAAACCTTTCCCCCAAAAGCACAGAGCCATCTATTTCAAGCCAGACAGCAGTGATGTTGACCCTCGTAGACCCTTAGGCTCATGTACAAACTACCACTGTGGTCTATGGATACGTACCCAATAATCTCCGAGGCACATGGCAGTTAACTAGCTAGCCCTGAGCTGCTAATCTGCGTCTATATAAAGGAGTGAAATGAGCATATGTATGGTATATTCAGATAAAGAGCGAGTTATATTTACCAAACAAAAAAAAAAGGGAGCGAGTTATAGAGCAGAAGTTTAATTATTTAAGATCATATAAGATGGTTGCTGTACAAAACAAGCGCATTCTACTTGTGGTTTTCGTCCTCCTCTGCTTCTTCTCCATCCAAGCTAGAGGTATTTTTTGTCCCAAAAAATTCATAGCTCAAAAAGACCAGAACATTGGATTCAGAAGATTCCCATGATTCTCCCTTTTCTTTAATAATTTTTCTCTCTCTCAATTTTATTAATTTGTTTTTGCATTTTTTTCTATATGCAGCACGAACATTGAAAGAAGGAAGCAACCTAGCTAGTGGGGATGCCAACACAGCTCATAATAAGGAAGTGCAACGTGATGACACATTTAAGCCAAAAGAAGATGAGGTTAAGGCGGGCGGTGAAGTGTTCTCAATGGATTACACTCCAGCCACAAGGAAGCCACCGATTCACAATTGAGTTGTCTGCAATTTTGTGCTATAAATAATTTTGTACTATAGGATAATTGTACTAATATTCATGGACAGGTCTTGCTATATTTTATAACTATGTAATTATCTAGAATATCCGGTAATAAAGTCTCTCTGAGTCTTTTTTTTTTTTTGTTGGGTTACAGAGGAAGTTTCTCTCAATCTTTGCTACATGAAGATAATGAAATGATTTTCACAAAACATTATTTTTTATTGTTTTAGGATCAGGGTCAGTTTAATATTCTCTTAAAAATAAAAATAAGGATAAAATTTATGATAAACTTTATATAAAACATGTATTTATAAATTTTCATCCTTTCAAACAACAAACTCCTCATAAAAAAGTATATATTAGTTAAAAATACCAAAAGATAAAACTCATCCCCAAGCTATTTGCATGTGTCTCCGCAACATAACTATTGCAATTTCATTTTTATCTTCTGTCCATATTTCATATTTCTTTGGTGGGAACAATAATTGCGTGTAATTTATGAAGAAGAAAAAAACAGTTAAGTTCTATCAATGAATACCGTTCATAATCTTTCAATTCACACCTTTTTATACATAGCTAGATAAGATAAATATATATATAATTTTTAAAACTATTCAAATCCACTAGCTCTAATTTTTAAGAAGTGATACCAGTTACTAAAGAAACTTAAAATTTAAAATTATCTTCCATGTATGCAGTGTTTCCTCGGCTTCTTATAGCAATTACACAGTTATTCAAACTTTTTATTTTTATTAAATTAGAAAATATATTTTGAATACAAAAATTAAAAAATAAAGTATATATCATCCTTTTAATTATATGAAAGTGCCTCTTGGCACACGCATGAGTGCTACTGAAGAGGCTAATATGTATAATCTAATCAACAGTTAATTAGATTAATTCACCATTTGTAGTGTTGAGTCCTTTCCAGATGTAATTACTTATATATAAGCAGGAAGATTGTTTCAACTCTATAAGTGATTGTTTGTTTTGGATTTTAGGTGGCTCAAACGCCCGTTTGCGTTTAAAAAAATGAAGTTCAGGAGGAAACTAACATGTTTGGCTACTTTCTCACTTAAAGGAAATGTGCTGCTGCGGCTTCAGTAAAATCGATTCCAATTACAGCAAGTATAGATAGCTTTTCCTTTTACACGATTGAAATGCAAAGTGTCTATGATCAAATTACCCTCATTTATTTTTCTCTTTACTCATTTCCACTGTCACGTTATGTACGTCCTTTTTAATAATTTTATGTTTAAAAGTGATTTTATTTTACACAATCTAAATAAAATCAATGCTTTAAAACTAACTTTTGAAATATCATAACCAAATACAAATAAATTCTTTTAACATTAATCTTTTAAAATTAATTCTTTTATCGTCAATATTTTTTAAAAATCAATTCTACTGAAATCTAAACGAATTCTCTTAGCCACCACAAACTGCGTTTATTATTTATTGAGAGCGCTAGAACGTTAACTTAGCAATAGGTTCAAGCCTACGCGTGTTTAATTTTCTTTCTTTCTTTTCTTTTTTTTTAGATCAAGCCTCCATGTTTAAGCTGAATTATGGAATATTCTTGTATCAATGTAATCTTCTTTAAGGCTATGTTTTATTCAATTCCACAACAACAAATATTTATTATGAATACTATATAGGCATCGATTTTCTCAAAATCAAATAAAACGATAATATATTAAACATGAAATTGTACTGTGGGAGTTGATATCACTATTGCGTTAAATTAGATGAGGATTCAATTTAGGCCTACATATATTTAATCAATTTTATATTAAGATTAAAACATTAAATCAAATGAATTTTTAAAATGATTATGTCAATTTTTTAAAAGATCATGCCAGGTCACCACATAAATTATGCTTTAATATTAACCTTTTATACAAATCCAACGATCAAAATTTATTCATATTATTTCTTATAAAAATTGAAGGGTTTGCTCCATTTTAACATAGGTGACACACTTCGGCAGCTTGTATTTAGGGGGAAGACAGAGAAAGGCACCCACCTAGATGACTGCCCCCAGAGTCCAGACACGGCCACCTCAGGACCACTATCTCTCAAGTTTACTTCTTTTAGTAAGGCACCTTGTTGGTTTAGTTTGAAATCCATACAACCTATACAAAGAAAGCACCAGATATGACACGAAGGCACTGGTTTTTATTCTACTTCAGTAAAATCAAAGCCCTGAGTACTCATAACTTTTAATAATTGCAGTGAAGATTGAATGGATGGATCCTGTGAACAGTGAGAACAACGGATTCTTGCAGATGCAGCAATAACTCCAATTCTAAATACCACATTCCCATGCGCATGGCTCTCAGTCAATTCCATATTCAAGTTCTAACATAAGCTGAGATATCCACTTTATTTTTAGGTATTGTATCATGTCTAGCGTTTTGGAGTAACTTTCCTGCATCCTTATGATACTCCCGGTCAAGTTAAATGCCGCACCATAGACTCCTTGGTTCTTCGAACTGTCTTTTCTGGGGCTGTGTAAAGCCCTGAACTTCCTGAACCCAAAACTTCCCCCAAAACAACATAAAAGAATATTGTTATTTTTTTTTCTTTCAATTGTTTGTAATTCTTTCATAGAAAAGCAAGCTGGCCTCTGCAGAAACATCATCTTCCTCTGAAACAGTATGCACTTGAGAATCTGAAACACAAAACCAGCGCATTTGAGTTTGATTGAAGTAATCATCAGAAACGTCATCTGAGGACTCTACTCTCGCACATCTCTGTAAACAGTGTAATGCCCACTTCCAGCTCTTCCGAAGTGTTCCACAACAGAAACAAGTTGATACAAACATGTTTCTTGAGAAACTGAATTACATGGAACATCCACCTGCATCCAGCACAATATAGTGAGAAGTTAAAAACCGCCACCACTACCAAGTTACGAACCTTGTTTTGGATCATGGCATGGGGGAAATTACCTAGAGAATATAAAAGTCTAGTTTATACATGCCAAATAATTTGGAGTCTGACAGACAGACAAATGTAGCTTTATAAAGGGGAATATTATAGAATCTTGCATTAACAACATGAAAGGATATAGGATTTCATGGTTTGCTGTAGAGGGCATGCATCAATATGGTTGCATATGTGTGTCTGAGTGAATGCTTTCTGAAGAGACTCCGGAGCAGGGAAACACGGTGTCATCAAGAAGTGCCTGTATATTTGTAGAGGAATCAAAATCAATGAGATCATCTGAATTGATCTGTTCTCTTGCTAAATGCCACTCAATTTCAGCATTCTTCTCTCTGATTGTAGATTATGATGGTTTGACAGAGAATTTCTTCTGTTATATTGCTGCTTTAATGGAAGACTTTGCACATCTACTGCCTGTATCTTTTACTCCCAGACTAGTTGTCGAGAATGGGAACACATCCAAAATCAATGGAAAAGAAATACGGCCCAGCAGTACCACCACCATCATCATCATCATGACAAAAAAATTCTTGTGTGAAATTCAAAGAATATCTGTATGCTATTCTGTTGTTACATTCTCCTGTAGAAGTTCTGCAGAGATAAAATAATAGTCAAGTTTATGTCCAACCCATTTCAAAACGCAGTCTAATGAGGATTAGGTTACAGGCATTTATCAAAAGGGGGAGGGAGGGGGCTAACAGAAAATTGAGGCACTAAGGTATTGACTATTGAGGATCCACTCTGTCAAAGATTCAAGTACCTGCAGTTTGACTGGTTCTCCAAAGTCGTTCATATTAACTCTTTTCAACTGGACGCTAAATCTGCAAGCAGATAATCAATTATTTCCGTAGTCCAGAGATTGAACTACAAGTGTACAGATTCTTGAGAAAATGAGAGATGCCAGAACCCCAGTTCGTATACCAAATTCCCATTTGAAACACCAATGAAGGAAAGACACCTAAAAGCAAGGTTCCTTTCTTTTTTTCTTTTTCATTCAATTAAAGATGCAATTGAACAAATGAGGGATAAGAAGCTAATTTTATCATTAATCACAAAAACCTAAGCAAAGCATTGAGAAACTAGAAGTATTCCAGTCTAATGTAATTGTGTATCAATACCTCACTTCCCCCTGGCAGTGATATTTTTTTGCGAATTACGGCTGAATCTTACACCCAGAAATATCTGGCTGTAATGAAGTCACAAGCACCAGAAAGTTAAATTAACAATAGGCTTCATGCTAAATAAAATATTGTTTTGTCACAATCACCAAAGAATACCAAATCTGGATCCCATCTTACATGAACACTTAAGAAGACTAGTTGACCAAGGAATGCACTCTAGTCTCCAACAGAAAGTGCAGGAAGAAGATTGAGTATGCTTACCCCTGGGCACGGAGCAATACTTAGCTGCTTCAGAGCATGTGAAAACCTATTTGACCAAGGTAGCTTTTCAAGATTATACACTTTTTGGCAGTCACGGAATTCTTGGTCAGAACATCTCTTAAGCTTTTAAAATTCTATCTGAGTAACAAAGGCACAAAAGTCACATATGAACAACATGAAAAGAGCAGTCAATTGCTAGATAGCAACCAACATTTATCCATCCTCAGCTGCCATTATCCATCTCTAAATAAATAAAAGATTTACACGGGGATGACCTCATTTCCTTCCATTAAGGAAAGATACTTGATTGCATATTGCAACAGTGGCTGCAGCAATAGTTCTCAAAATGCTCAGCGACAATGAACTGCTTCAGGCAATCCACCCGCATACAACCAACTCTCTGGTAAAATGTCGCATCAAATAATAAGGGAGCTATAGGAGGCATACAGTGATTCAGTTATCAAAGAAATAACATTGAAGACGCAAAATTATTGACATTAATTTTTTAACTTACTAGGTGGAACTATCATTAAGCACCAGTGAAAGAGGCAAACAACCAAAAAGTTCAAAATTATTTGAGATCTGCAAAATGAACAAATACCAAGTTGAAAACAAAAAATAACAGGTTGGTAACCAGGGGCGAAGCCAGATACTAATCTTAAGGGGGCCAAAGTTGAACATTATAAGATGTTATTTAACCTTTTCAATTTCATTGACATAATTAGTTCAACCAATTAATATATTAGTAATAGATTTTCTCTCTTTTGTTTTAACAACTACCATCATCACTTCAAAGAAAACAACTATCATAATCTAAAACAATAAATAACATTTTAACAATATAAACTAGGTGATTTATTTAAGTCTTTCTATTTGAATTGAATATAATTATATAAATGCTAAAATAATATATTTGTATATCTTTATTATATTAAAAAATACATATTATACCTATTAATGGGCTAATGTAGCACAGCCCCTATTGGTAACAAAGTGACACATTATCACAATTACATTAAAAATTATAGAGGACTTTTATCTTTAAAACCAAAATAAATATTTATTTAATGCTAAGTTATAATCAACAACTAATGATGCAATCACCAGCCTAGCATGGTCAGAGAAAAGCTATTAACATAGAATGCTGCAGACCTGGATCAATCATAAAGTACACTATCAAGTCATTAGTAACTTGGATTGCATGTTTGAAGCAGTGTTGTCAATGGCGTATGGCAGCCAATGATGGCAGGC
Organism: Styphnolobium japonicum; assembly: GCA_023212625.1. Classification (NCBI taxonomy): domain Eukaryota; kingdom Viridiplantae; phylum Streptophyta; class Magnoliopsida; order Fabales; family Fabaceae; genus Styphnolobium; species Styphnolobium japonicum. The sequence goes on along the minus strand of JALBWW010000003.1, from coordinate 40,743,858 downwards.
CCAAAACCTGTCAGTTTTATGCCAGTTGGCGTGGCAGCCAATGTCAGAAGAAAGGCAGGCCATGTTAGAAAAAAATGTAAAATTTAATATGAACACACTCATAGTTAATAAATAAAAAAGACCTAAGTTTATATCAAGAACAATAAACATAATAAGTTTTTTGGGGAAATTAACTCATCATAAAGGACAAGTTAACAATACAAAATGTCACAATAGGAGAGGGATGATGAACAGATGATTGGAGAGGAGGAAGGAAATACTGAAAAAAGATGGAATAAAAAACTTTTAGTGTTGGATTTAGATTACCTAGAAGATGATTTCATCCAGGTCTGTGGCTATTTTCAGTTACATTGAAGCTCAGTGGAGCTGTAAATCCTCTACCATCACACCCTCAGACCAGAGGGTGTCACAATAGGAGAGGGATGATGAACAGAGGATTGGAGAGGAGGAAGAAAATACTGAAAAAAGATGGAATAAAAAACTTTTAGTGTTGGATTTAGATTACCTAGAAGATGATTTCATCCAGGTCTGTGGCTATTTTCAGTTACATTGAAGCTCAGTTGAGCTGGAAATCCTCTACCATCACATCCTCAGACCATGAGAGAGGAGATACAATGACATAAGGTTTGTTTTGGTCAAATTTATCTGTTTTTAATTGATAGACAAGGACGACAGACACAAATTCCCCAAAACATTACAAGGCCATCAGCTATAAAGATGGATGGATGAGGAATTTTCCATCTGTGCCATCCATTTTAGCCTTGCAGCCGCGATCTCCATCACCCACCATGCTTCTTGTGGGTGCCATGGCTAAAATCCACCATGCCATTCCGCTATTGTCAAAGTAGTTTAAGAATTTCAGCTAAATTTCTAACATTGAGACCTCAAGATTTATCCTTTAAACCATCATTGAATCTCTCAACACATCAGCAATAAAATGGCAGAAAAATCAAAAGCCACGCACAGAACAGGACCAAAATTGAGTATTTTCTTAGACTCTAAAATACAAGCTGCGCCATCTTATAACCCTAATCCTAATATGTCTCTTGATCGTTAGCCCTTTCGAAACTACTAAATTTATTTCTCCCTAGAGTTTCTACCCAGTGGCTTTGATGTTAACCTACAACCTTTTGCCTACAAATGCAACAGTGTCAAAGCATATAAAAACTGCAACTCAATAGAAATATCTCTCTGAACAATAGCCTGCCTAGTGGCCAGTTATAGAATAATTTCAAATATAATGCACCTCAGCTAGAGATGCAAAATTGTAAGTTAATTACAGTTTTTGTTTAAGGCATTCTACACTTGCAAACAGGGACCATGCAGCTTACATGCATATCATCCACACCAGAAATTTATATAATGTTACAATTTCAGTTGAATTAAGGAATGCCTCATGTACCTGGGATGAGATGCTACCAAGAATCCCATCAAAAGGTCCAAGAGAAGAGTTGCTGCCATCTTTCCTGCTCATTCTGCCAGTCCCTCTGTATTGGAGTAAGAATTCTATTATTAGAAGGAAAAATGTCTGCTAAAGAACTCATCTTTGGAGCATAACAACCTCCAAATTCTTCTCTCAAAGAGCGTAACAGATGAAGGAATGCTTCAGCAGCATCCTTACAAGCACAAAAATTAAGCATGAATGAGACAGAGAACTAAAACATCATTCAGTTGTCAAATCATTAAAGAAGCACAATTCTACCTGATGGCTTGTTAGATTAAAGTTTGGAATGTAATGGGACATGACAAGCATCATCTTTCCTGGACTCAGTACAACCTTTTTTTGCACTAACTGACTGCACATATAGAACATTAAATAAATTCTTCTGCAAACATATAACATGGTGATTCACCAATGCTTGATACAAAACTAAGGCAGAAAATTGTATTGCTCCAGAAAATCTAGCGATCATCATTTTTTAAGCACAAATCCCAAATGGTTTTTCTCCATTCCATCAAAGAATTCAAACAGAAAATGTCGAGAAAAAAAAAGATGGAGATGAGAGGGAGGAAGGAAGGAGACCTTGCATATAAGGTAGTTGGCATCGCCATTTTGCCATCTTTTACTGCCAAAATTACACCAACTATACCCAGAAGGCCAGCAACTGTTACGTTCTTAATCCCAGAGCCTAGAACCTAGTTCATGTGAGATAAATTCGAAAACACAAGCCTGAGACTTGGACCCAACATAGCTAAGCTTACGTTCCTGTCTGTGTCGGGTCTCATTTGAAGGGACCAACTTGGGTTTCTTAAAATGCTCAAAGCCAGCAAGCGGATCAACCCACCAGATCACCGAATGAATTGAAAGGAAGAAACATTTGAGGTAACAGAAATAGGGAACAATCAACCAAAATAAAGCTGGGTTCAGTGAAGGGTGAAGCTTAACACTGGTTGCTCCAGCCTCCTGGGAGTGAGCGTGTGTACCGGATTCGGGGGAGGGAAAAGGAGATAGAGGAAGTGACTGCCCTGCAACTCTAATATTGGGCCGTTTCATCATATTGGGCCGAGTTTGGTCCATAACATCAAGGACCGGCCTAGGTTAATTTAAAATAGTTGGGCCGCGGTGGGTGGCAACTCCTCCTGGCTCGCACCACACGATAAAGTCCCTCTCTTCTCCACTCTCACACGTTTCCTTCCTTTTTCAATATAATCATAATCGGCGACGTCTTCACACTCACAACACAGATCTCTCGCCCTCGCCCCCAACCATGGTACCCTCTCTCTTTCCCTGCTTCACTCAATTTGTCTTTCAAACTCGATCCATTCCATTACAGATCTCATTATTGCATTCTCGTTACACTTCTTTTTCCTACTACTATTACTACTACTCTAATTTTGTGTCTTTTTCTTCAACAACTTTAGTTTATGCCTATTAGAAGCTGCTCTGCATATTTTTATTTTTTTGAAACTGGAATTTACGATTTTGATCACCGGAGCTGAGGATTCTTCTGAATTGGTAGGAGAATACGGGAAATTTAGACGCGGCGATAGAGCAATTGTTGAATGCAGAAAAGCAGGCGAGGCTCGCCGGAGATGTGGGCGCCACCAGAAAGGCCGCCACTGACATTTTAAAACTATGCTTCGAAGCGCGAGCATGGAAAACCCTCAATGACCAGATTGTTCTCTTGTCCAAACGACGTGGTCAGCTTAAGCAGGTACACTACGAGAGTACGAGGTCCTTTTTTATTTGCTTTTTGATGCGGAAGAACCTATTATATTACATATCATAACACCCCCTATGTAGCTTTTTTTATTTTTTTATTTTTATATGAAATGTGTGTAGGTGTATTTTGTCTTTTGGGGGGGGGGGGGTTAGGGATTTAGTTGCTGCTTCCATTGTTTTAGTTTGCAAATCTTTAGTAATTTAGGGTGGATGATTTATGGAAATTTTGTTAAGAAAATCAATGGGACAGTGTGCTCATGCACAATTATTAATAAATTTAGGTTCTATGATCTTCGCTTACTTCATTATCTTCAATCTGAAATAGTTTGTATTTTCCTCAATAACTCAGCATGTTGGGACTTGGGACCATGTATACTTATGTACGAGTAGGCAATCTACGAAACATGTGCATTTGACAACTTATGATTTCATTGCTTATGGCTTGTTTTGGGAAACAAAATGCCGGACTGGGTTCCCTACTTTGTAGATATATATTTCATTCGGACATCTGCATAGCTTGTGCATTTGACAACTAATAATTTCATTGCTTGGAGTCTAGATATTATCTAGTTGTCTTGAAAATGGTACAATAAAGACGATATGGTTCCATTATTCACAAGCCTATTCTTTGCACACAGGTTGTAACAGCAATGGTCCAGCAGGCTATGCAATATATTGATGAGTCACCAGATCTTGAAACTCGTATAGAACTCATCAAAACCTTGAACAGTGTATCTGCAGGGAAGGTGAGCATATGATGTTTGCACTCACTATTCCTTTTTATAATCTTCCAATGTAGCATTGTCCGTCTTATAATAAGATGTATATTTGATACATTGTATCATTTGTTAGATATACGTTGAGATTGAGAGAGCTCGATTGATCAAGAAACTTGCAAAGATTAAGGAAGAACAAGGGCTTATAGCTGAAGCTGCTGATTTGATGCAAGAAATTGCGGTCAGTGTGAACGTTGAATGTCGTGATGATTTTTATATACCTTTGGTTTTTTGGATGTAACTGATTAGTACAATTAGCTGTCAGTTGACTTATGTAATGGGTATTCTTAACAGGTGGAAACTTTTGGTGCCATGGCAAAAACTGAGAAAATTGCATTCATTCTTGAACAAGTATGAGCCATTCTTTTCTTTCCTTCAGTGATGACATCTATTGTAGGCCATTAATTTCTTATGTTACAATTCAGTTGCTGATTTGAGAATCTCTTACATTAAAATGTGCAGGTTCGTTTGTGCCTAGACCGCCAAGATTATGTTCGTGCACAAATACTCTCAAGAAAGATTAGTACAAGAGTATTTGATGCTGATGCATCAAAGGAAAAGAAGAAACCTAAAGAAGGTGATAATGTTGTTGAAGAAGCTCCTGCAGATATACCATCTCTGCTGGAGTTGAAGCGGATCTATTACGAGCTAATGATTCGGTAATTGACTCCCTACTTCCTGTTGTCTTGTTTTGCTTGTTCAATCTTGATGTGGTTTAGTTACAAATATTGTAGCTGAACCTTGTGTTTTTGGTGTCTCTTTCCATTTCATTTGATACACACTTCACGTGATGTAGATGCTTGAAATGGTTCTGGCTTTTTGGGCTTTCAGTAACATTTGAGAATATGCTTTTGTTATCGGCTTGAATTATGAAAATTCTCCCAAGTGTTGCAAGAGGGTTCAATACAGCACTTTTGAGATGTCCAAGAATAAGGCATAATGTGAACAGGAGCATTGATTTTGACCTCCATAAATAAACTCCTGTAGCTAATGACTGTCATTTCATACCTGCAATATGCATCTGCATGTGTTCCTTCTCTTGCTCTCGTTTGTTTATGTTTGCTTCAATATACATTGGAATAAAAGTGCATCTAAATCTTTCTTTCTCAGCCTTTTTAACTGGATCTAGGGAACTATAATCTGGTGGTTGGTCTGAGGATTTGGGTTCTGTGCTGAAGATAAAAAGCGGATTGGAGTGTGGCTTTGTTTTGTGTTGCCAAGTATACATTTTTTATGCTTTGCTTGGTTTGATGGTCTAGAAAGGAAAGGAAAGGAATTCATTGAAGGATTGAACAGTCCCTCTTTCTAGATATCCAACTATGGAGGGAAGAGAGTGGATGCAAAGCACTTCATTTTCCATGGGGCACTAATTTGCAATCCCTTTATGGATAGGTAGACTTGGAGATGTTGAAAATTTTAATTGCCACTTTGCCTTCATTTCTATATTATATATATTGAAAGATAAAACCTTGAGGGATTGTTGAGGCAAGCATGTGAGTTGTAATCATGTGCACAGTCAAAGGTTCAAATCCTACTATTGTTAAGGCAAAAATATTGGGGCCATGCTGCAAGGAGTTTCCTCATGAATACTTTACTACTAGCATGGATGGCCATGGCTTACCTTTGACCAAATGGGGTAGGTGAATTTGTCAAGTTTCCTGCAAGCTGGTCCGCATACAACTTGACCAAGATTAAAAAAAAAGGGGGGGGGGATAAGATGTTTTAGACTTGACAGTTTGTTTAAAATGTAATGAATAAATTGTGATTAATCTAAACAGTTATTTATTCTTGTAAGAAGCATAATTTCTTATTGCAGTAATGAATCTTAATCCTGAAAGACATTATTTTAATTTGTAGTAATAGGTCACTTTTCAGTTCTTATCAAATTCATCCAATTCTCTGACAGTCATTTTATATTTTAATCACCTATTTTCTTTCCAGCTAACCAAATGTACTTTTTTATATGCTCTCTTCTTTTCTGTTCTTATCAAACGTATCCCATTTCTTTACCGTCTTTAAATCTACCACAATGTCATGCATAATTGACAGTTCAAACATTCCTGACATGATGCAAACTGTGTCTTACACTTGGAATTGTATGAAAGAGGATGGTTAAAATTTCATTAAGTAATTGACATTAGAAATATAAAAAATGATTTTTGAAGTCAACAGACATGCTGGTTATATTTTTCCTTCCCTTTCAAACACAAAAGGTGTCTTGTTTTTTACACTTGATTTTTTGTTTTGAAAATGACAAATACGTCACTCTGTAAATGTGTTCTACTTCAAAGTTGAGACCTTTTTTTAACTCCATTCTGTAGTTTTCATCTAGGTTCTTAAGCCTTGTTTTTGTACCATGTTCAGTGCTTCATCTGTCACTCGTTTGTGTGTTTGTTGTTGAGGCCTAGTTCAATTGAATTACATGACTTTGCAAATGATTTTATATTTTGAGTTTGTGTGTTTGGAGAGGGGCTTGTGGCATGTGAATATAATAAAGTTTAGGAAAATTGACCTAGTTAAATATTATGTTCGATTCTTGTTGACCATGATATGCCCACTGCTTTAAAATTTGGTGCTATGCTTTGATATCAGTTTCAGTAATATAGAAAAATATTTATAAGTGCTTGTTTAATTTGCCTTCTTGCTGCATTTTTTTAATGTCTATTTCATGATGCTGCTTGCATGCTTATCATAAAATCTTTGTTATCTTATGGTGGTTTCTGTTTATCCTTGAAGGTATTTTTCTCATAATAATGACTATCTTGAAATTTGCCGTTGCTATAAGGCAATATATGAGATTCCATCTGTCAAAGAAAACCCTGACGAGTGGATTCCAGTAGGCTTTCCTTTCTTTTTCCTTTTTTCCTTTGTTTGTTATCGTAAGATTGTATTGTTATATAACATTATGTTTTTCTGATTATTTTCCATACACGTAGATCCTGAGGAAAATATGTTGGTACTTGGTTCTATCACCACATGATCCAATGCAGTCAAGCCTTCTCAATTCCACCTTGGAGGATAAGAATCTGTCTGAGATTCCAAACTTTAAGTATGTTTTCCTAATCCTGTTCTTGCATGTCATCCTGCTGTGTTCAAATATTTTTTTTATGCTTTCCTTGTCATTTGGTGCACCTGTTATATGTTTGCCTTAGGTTGCTGTTAAAACAGCTGGTAACTATGGAGGTTATCCAATGGACATCTCTTTGGGATACATACAAGAATGAGTTTGAGAATGAGAAGAGCTTTGGAAAATCTTTGGGTGAAAAAGCAGCAGAAGATCTGAGGGAAAGAATAATTGAACATGTAATTTGCTGATATCATTAAAGTTCTTTCTCCCACTCCCTTCCCTTCCCCTCCCCTCCCACTCCCTCAATTTGGTTGGGAGGTATTGTGGAATATGCCTTATTTTTCACACTTTTTGATGTAGTATGTGAGCATTAATGTGAGTACTTTTGTTACCATGTCAGAATATTCTTGTTGTATCAAAATACTACGCAAGGATTACTTTGAAGAGACTTGCAGAGCTTTTGTGTCTCAGTGTTCAGGTTTGTAATGCTTGTTATGATTATGTGCTGAAAGTGTTACTGTGGTAAATTATTGTTTTAAATGGTGTTTGGCCATACCTCCCGGTGTCTGTCACTGGAAAGTGTTTCAGAAAAATAGTTAAGTTCTTGCACAGAGTAGCTAGTGGGAAAAAAGAAGGGGGGGCTGGGGTTGGTACTGGGAGGTCTATGTTAGTATGTTGGTATGCTTCTTTAGTTCATTTGCCACCTCAAGCTGGTTATTTTGTTGTTTCTTATTGAGCTACATGTGAATATGGATGTTGCAACTGTGAATTTATTTCACTAACATCTTAAGTGTTCAAAATGTTTTTATTGTTTGATGTGAAGATCCTAATTAATTCTCCTTACGAAATTCAGGAAGCTGAGAAGCATCTCTCAGATATGGTTGTGTCTAAGGCACTGGTGGCGAAGATTGATAGGCCCATGGGAATAGTTTGTTTCCAAACAGAAAAGGATAGCAATGACATTCTTAACTCATGGGCAGCAAACTTGGAGAAACTGCTTGATCTTGTGGAGAAGAGCTGTCATCAAATACACAAGGAAACCATGGTGCATAAAGCTGCTTTGAAGGTTTAAGTCCGTATCAGCAATTAAAGTTACAGGTACAGCTTCTGTCCTTTTCCTACCATTTCTTACTCTAACCTCAAATTTTCTTGCAGTCATTGTTTTACGAGGGAGTTGGAGACAAGGGAATTAAAATTTGTAATGTATCGAAGTATCATGATACTTCATTTCTGAAGTATTTCATGTTTTTATCACAATGCTTATTTCTGGTAATTGCAGGTGGACCCCTATATAGAAGTGATTTTGGACTGAAGGTGCCTTGTCAGGATGTTCATTTGAATTGTCACCGATTAGGTTCGTGAGGAATTGCATCAAACGATGATCCTATTTTTCATTTTATATTTTGTCATTCATGCGATCAGGGTAGAGCTGGATAGATGCTTCTTAGTGTTGTATACTACTGGTACATCCTTACCACTGACTTATGACAGGATCCTAAACGGTCTAGTTTGTAGCGGTGGGAAGAAATTGAGTGCTTGTTCATTTATATTCTTTTGTCTCGTATAATTTTCTGATACCCCTTGTGTTCACTATTTCAGTTTCTTGTGCATTTTGGTCGTGTCTTGTTATTTATCTTCATTTTAGTTTGTGAGCTGCATTTTCGACTGTTTGAGTACAGAAATTCAGAGTTTCTTAAGTAACTGCTTTTGTCATGGCGGAGCATAAACAGGGTTTTCAGCATGAGCCTGTGAATCCTATTCAATAATGGGAGATAATGCTGATTTCTAGTAAGCTTTGCACTTTGTCCGGGGGTTGTTGCTCCTGGCTAGACAAATGGGGATCTGATCTGACCCTACAAATATCAGTTTGGTTACTATTTTGCATGGCCTTGATGGTGAATGGTGAGTCGTGCGACAAGTACGGGTGGACTTAGAAATAATTATTGGAATAGATCTTAATGTAAATGCTTTATGGAAAAGGATTTAAATAAATTTTATGAGGTAAGGTCAAAATATAACTACTCAATTACTCGTGATAAACGTAATTATCATTGAATAAAATTATATTTGAACTTTTTAATAAACGGTTTGATATTGCTTGAACACTACCAGTTACTTGCACAACGTTATATTTTTCTTTGGTGTTTTACACGCCACTGAGCTCTTGCGTGTGAACGTGGAGCTAAAGTGTGCTTTCTCGCTTCCTCGTTTGAAGAGGACGTGCAAAGGTGAAGGATGCTTCAAAGCAGAAAATTGTTTTGAGATACTTTGCTCAGACGCAAAGAATAATTATATTGAAAGGCTCTTCCAAACATTAGTTCTCACTTTATTTGTTTCCTTTTGTTAAAAATTGATCTATACTTCACGTGTGTGTGTTTTTTTTTCTTGAATATTTAACTTTGTGACTCTTCTTTTTGCGAACGAATTGTTAGTTCCGTAGTTGGGCAATGATGAATATATCAGCTTAGTAGTCGAGTTCAGGATCGTTGCAGTCAAACTCCTCGACTACTCCTTGGAATTTCTGCTGAGCTGCATCTATCTTGATTTCTATATTTGCCTATACGAGTGTTTTGCGTAGACCTTCGGACCATCCTTCGTTTGAAGATTTGAACAAAGATTTTATGTTCAACAAGATCCAATGCTCAAATAATTTGAGCTGAATGAATATTTGAATAGAGAATTTGCAAGTTGTGATAAGGACTTTTAGACAATTAAATGAAAAAGAAAGAGAAGAGTTACAAGAGGGAGATGTCAGCTTACGTGATAGTTTCTTCTTTTTGGTTAGGAATGCAAAACTAAACCATTAAATTGTGCCGTGCTTGGAAATTGTCAAAAGCATTTTTCAGCGGCCACATTGATTGTCAGTGGTGATTTTAAATTTAACGTGCAATACAGAGAGAGAAATTAGTCAGAATTGTGATAAATTTCAACTAGATTTATCCGTGATTATTGTATAAAATAAAGTGATATGAATTACTTACTCTTCTAAAAATCAGTAAATGCCAACTCATTGAATTGAAGTAACATCTCTTATCTAAAATCATCAGTGCATTGACAAGCTCGTCATGTAAATACAAATAAGAGGGGTTGGGGGATATAATAGGCAAAAAGAGAGAGAGAAATGTAAAAGAAGAAAATATTACATACTTCAAAACAATGGGATCATCCCGAGGAAGAGGAGATGTAACCGGAAGCTGAGCATGCCGGCATGAGGTTAGAATAAGGCGAAGGAAGTGAAGCTGCCTGCGGAGAAGTTATAGACGAAACAAACGTAGAAGACGACGAGGACGACGAAGCTAGTGGCGATGAAGATGATTGAAGATGAGAAGCCATGGTAGATGCCATAATCATCTGATCATATAGGTTCATGGGGAAGTCTGCAAACTGGAAATAGTCGTAAAAGTTGCTTGAAGGCTGAGAACCTTGCAAAGGACTAAGAGCTTCAGAGTGAACAATTGGTTCAGTGGACGTTGGAATGGACACAAGGGCAGTGGGAGAATTCGAAATGCTCCATTGGGTCTCCGGTGGATTGGGCGGAGGTTGCCGGAGCATGACATTTTCAGGGAAGTTGAGTTTTGCCTTGTTGCCTCTGAAACGCAGGGCAGCTTCATCGTAGGCTCTGGCAGCTGCCTCGGCTGTGTCAAATGTGCCTAACCACACTCTGGCTGCTTTTATTGGGTCTCTGATTTCTGCAGCCCACTTCCCCCACGGCCTTTGTCTCACTCCTCGGTATTTTCTCCTTGGCTGCTCTCTCACATTCTCTGCTTTTCTGTATTCGTATACAGGATTTGCCATTTGGCCCGTTTCTCTTGTTGTGCTGCTGGTCCAGTTGTTTGAACATTCAGCAACTGTATTGCATAGAATCCAACATGAATAAGGTTTGTATTTCCACTTCTCAATTTAAAATTCACTACAAGGACAGAACCAGAAATATCTTGGTTGCCAATATTTTCTTGTTTTATGTAATATGTTGTTGTTTGTGTAAGTTATGACCCTTACCCCACCGAGGACTTCAAAATTCAAATAAAAAAGAGCAACAGATTTGCTATGTGCTTCATTTTATCATTAATATATAATATATTTCGAAGGTGTAGGTACCTAATCTTGAATTGTCATGCTGTTCACAGTTCTAGCTATGTTACAAAATACATCTCAAGAAAAATATTTTTTATGTTTATTTCCTAATACATCTCATGCCCGGACCCATCACCATATACAAGACCGAAAAACCACTCTCTAAAGAAAAGAAAATAAATATGAGTATAGATTGTAGAGATTTCAATTTCGTGCTTACTTGTTGTTGTTGTTGGAATAGCAGGGGATGAAACTCCATGTAAGAAGTCACCAAAGGATCTATCATCTTCCCTACTTCTCTTGAGAGCAGAACTGCCAACATAAGATGAAGAAGACAAAGACGGTGTTTCAGAACCAGAAGGAATGTTTCGTGCAACAGCATCATCACCTCCTCCTCCAATTGCACTCGTGTCTGTGAGCTGATGAAGAACCGTACAATCACCACTTGGCACCTCTCCGGAGACCACATGGGTCAAAGCCGATACCATGGCAGACATCTCCCTCTCCCTATTTATACCTGGAAATATCATTTGCATTGACAATGTGGGATTGTTTATCCGTTCTTCGAATTCTCTCTTGTCAACCTTGTTTCCCTTTTCTCTAGGATCCGCCACCTTTATCATACACATGTAATCAAAGCGAGTTTAGCTCCTTGTTTTTACATGCAAATACCCTTTCAATGACATACTCCAACAGGCCCATGAATTTTTCATATATATATGAGAAGGATGGAAATGTTCAAATTGATTACAGCCGCCATTAATTGGAGAGTCAGTCGGTGACGGTTTGAAAATTTCCTCTTTTTTTTTTCCTTCTAGTTTCTCTCTCCCTAATTTGTTTTTATTCCTCCCTAAATTGCTCTGTAGGATAAGGATGGAGAATGATACGAACAAGTTGGGGAAGCAAAGCATGGAGCTTAAGGCTTTAATATTAGTGAATGGGTAAAAAAAGTGTTGGTGTGAAAAGCATAAACTTGCCGGCACATATGTGTGGAGAGAACCACCTTGACGGTTGGCAACTCTTTCGAGCTAGTCGGTGCAGACTGCAGACAAAAGGAGATACAGGTTGGAGCCGACATGAAAACCAAATAAATAAATAAATTTTATATAGGCCCTTTTTAATTAGGAACTAAATTTAAGTAAATTAACCCTCTTGAAATGTAAAATCCAACCTGAGCAATCCAATAATATAGGGCCTTTTAACTTAAGCTTGTTTGGGATGTCCTAATCAAAGGAAAGGATATCCAATAACAAGCTTTTTTCGGGATGATTCACTCGGTGCCGTTCTCATATTAACCACGACTAATTTATCACCCAATTTCTCATCTTATAGCCATCGTTAATAACTCAAATTGAAAAAATTGAATTCCGCATCAAATCTTTTACTTTAAGTCAGATGAAATGATTGGTGCTTGTCAAATTTTGGGGTGAATAAAACAGTAGATAAAAGAGGAGGAGGATTGAATTGTGTTGGGTTAGGGGAGCCTGAGATGTGAAAGGATAAATTATCATGGGCTTAGTTATTTTTCTATTATTTAAATAAATTATATGTTTAAAATTAGTTTAAATGTATAGTTTTTAATCACACGCTCGAGATTTATATTGATTGATTAAGTAATATGTCATAACTCATGTGCTGTTAATGATAAAAATAAAAAAAATAAAAAAAAATCCATAAGCAGCAAAAACTCGAGCGCATATACTGGGCTCACAATAGCACGACCCTTTTAATTAATTGTTTTTTTAATACCAGGTCATCTTTTATTATTATAGCATTTACGTCTTGCCCGAAATGGGTTTTTCTCTGTGTATCAAGAATGTCATGTCTAGCAGAACCTCTCCTTTTAGGAACACAGATTACAGTCAACGCTACTTTCGGTCAAAGGATCTTCCAACGCACGCGGTAATGGATGGATTAAACTTCGTGTGCCAAGTGCCAACCCAATACCCTCGCAGATTCGGTTGTGTCTCAGATATAACCAATTAGTGGATTAAACAACTTTTAAAAGAACTTAAGACTCTTAAGCTATAATTTTTATTCTTTGACATATTGGTTAATGAAAATTTAAATCTTTTAAAATCACAAAAAACTAGTTATTATCTTCTTCTTCTTCTTTTATATATTATTAGGATAATGTTGTAATACTTTGCAAGCAGTATTATTTTTATACAAATCAATGTATAACCTGACAATCAAATCCTTTTAATTAATCAGTTTAATAGTTCTTTTAATTTTTAATAAAAAAAATTAATATTTTCATAATTTAAAAATATTTAATATTTTTTTCGCGTAATAAGTAAAAGAATTATTAGGATAGTAATAACTCTAAATAATTATTCTCACTATTTATGAACATTAAATATTATCAAATTATCTAACGTTGACCGGTTGTAATAATAGTGACTATTTTTTGTTTGTTTGAACCACATATATCTTTATATTTTTTTTAGTACGAGACTAATCTCATTCAGATTTAAGAATGAATGTTTATAAATCTTCTCAATAATAGCAACTTTAAGAATTAAACTTTTGGCTTGACACTGAAGATTAGAGTCACTTATCACTCTAATCAATCTATTCTTGATAATAGCAACAGTTTATAACTCTAGAAATGTAATCGTTAAATTTCTAGATATACTAATTTGAGAAAGATTCTACGAACTCAATAACTTGAAAAATGATTAATTTGTTTCGTATTACAGAAGGAAAGGAAAAGAATGAAATATAATAGAAAAGAAAAAGAAAAAAAAAAGGAAGGGAGAAGTAAAAGAGTTATCATCCATTTTGTTTGATATCATCTAATGAAAAAGAAATGAAGTTTCCCTTCTTTTGTTTAGTTTCATTATGTATGTAAATAAATATTAAATTATTTTATTACTCTTCATCTAATAAAATTGATTCACATGAAAAACTTTTTCCTTTATTGTAACTGCATATGAGAAAGGGATATAAAAAACATATAGTGTCCATAGGAATTTCATCCTTTCAAATCTCTTCTTTTTTCCTGTTAAGCTAATACTAATGAACTCATTCCTAACAACCAGTATGGCAATTGAATTATATTTTTTAAGGAATTGCTACTAATTTTATTTGATTAGAAAAAATAAGTGTGTGTTGGTTGATTTTAATTTAATAAAAGATTAATTTATTTAATTGATTATAAAAAATGGTTATTTGATTTTAAAAGAATTATTTGATTTAAATAATTTAATTAATTTGTTAATATTGACACACTATATAGTATCAAATGAAAATCATTCACCTACACTCAAACTACTCCAAAATCAATATCCTTCTTCACAAAGACGTTAGAGAGCATAATAATCAATTTATATATTGATTAGATAGCAAAGAAAAAGACAAAAAAAGTGGTAAAGGAACACTTTCCCTCTGAATCCATTAATAAATGGAAATATAAAAAACATGTAGGGTCCATAGAAATTTCATCCTATCAAATCTCTTCTTTTTTCTTGTTAAGCTAATACCAATGAACTCATTCCTAACAACCAACATGGCAATTGAATTATATTTTTTAAGGAGTTGCTACTAATTTTATTTGATTAGAAAAAATAAGTGTGTGTTGGTTGATTTTAATTTAATAAAATATTAATTTATTTAATTGATTATAAAAAATAGTTTTTTTTATTTTAAAAGAATTATTTGATTTAAATAATTTAATTAATTTATTAATATTGATACACTATATAGTATCAAATGAAAATCATTCACCTACACTCAAACTACTCCAAAACCAATATCCTTCTTGATAAAGGCATTAGAGAGCATAATAGTCAATTTATATATTGATTAGATAATAAAGAAAAAGACAAAAAAGTGGTAAAGTAACACTTTCCCTCTCAATCCATTGAGAAATGGAAATATAAAAAAATGTAAGGTTGATAAGAATTTCATCCTTTCAAATCTCTTCTTTTTTTCCTGTTAAACTAATATCAATGCACTCCTTCTTTTAATATTTTTCCTTTTCTCTTCACTATAAATTACATATTAAACAAATGCTAAAAGAACAAATAGTATGTTTAGATTAAAATTTAAAATTTTCCAAATTATAGTTTAAGTAAAAAATTATTTTTTATTACTTTTACTTTAATCATAATTTTAAGGTTTTAAATTTTAATTCGCACAAAATAGTTATCAAATTACATTCTCTTAAAAAGAAATAGAAAAGTTAAGGCACAGCATGAGATTGTAGGCTCAGATCATGTTCCACTCACAAACGACATCAGGGCATCAATTTGCGCAGTTCAAAATCACAAGTACAAAATATCATAGCCTGTGCACGGCCGGCAATAGGTTGACCAGATTCCTTCCACACGTTTTAAATCTTTTCACAAACCCTCGCAAATTTCAAAGTGAAATCATTCAAAAAGAATTACGTGGGATTAACATGTTAGGTTCGTGCTAATTAAGAATAAATTAATAATTTTTAATAAATATTTTTAATTATTAAATAAATATATATTAAATATTTTAAAACTTTAAAGATATTAATTTTTATTATTATATTTAATATTTAATATTTTTTTATTTCTTAACTAATATCCTGAAAGTACTCATTAACAAGTATCAATATGTTATTTAATGGTGTATGAAAGTCTAAGAAGAATTTATAAAGATAAAATCTGTAAATATCATTACTGTAATATATTTGTATAAGCGTATAGAACCCATTTTCTTGTTACCGTATGAGAGTCTGTAAGTTTTTTATAAAGATAAAATATATGCATTTTACAAATTTCATTCAATTTGTGTTCAAGTTTATCTAAAAATCATTCAATTATTAGTAAATACTTTTAATCAAGCAAGAATATGAGAAAATAGAGGTACCATAAATAAATTTTATTTATATTTTTTTCCGAGCCACTACAATTTCTTGTGATATTTATAATTAGATTAAAAAAAATTAAATGTAAACAAACACAATTTTTAGCATAATTAATATCACTATGAAAACGGAAAAAAAATAAACAATTAAAATATAGATAAAATTTCCAAGTTTAAATAATAATAATAATAACATAGGAAGATGAACAACAATAATACTTATCTAACATATAACAATCATATTAATTAGACAAAGTCTCAAATTGAACAACAATTGAATTATGTATTGTTGCATTATTAAAAAAATTAATTATGATAATTACGTAAAAAAGCTAAATGTTTTTGATAATGTAAAAATAAATTATAAATAGATCAAAGTTGAAGTCATATAATATACTTTTAAAATATCAGAAATTCTTAAAAATATTAATGCGTAGTTGTGTATTAAAGAAGTCTAAAAACTTATATTATGTTAACAATAATATTAAAGTAAGTTGTTAACATTTTTATTAAATACTAATTCCATAATAAATATTTAAAATTTTATTAATTATAACTAACAATGAATAAATATTTAATAAGAAACGAAATATGTAAACAAAGTAACGGTCAATATGTACAAGGTGACGGGACATTTTTTGACTTTAATATGTCAACGCCTCGCTAGCGGCACCTAACTGTGATTAACAAAAACATTATTTTTCTGTGGTTTAAATGTTTTGCGATTGTGAGAGGCAAGCGGATAACGTGCTCATGAGAGCTAGTGTCAAGTGTTGTGTTAATTCACCGAATTGACAAAATGAGAGGCGTGTTGTGTAGGTTCTACATTCTAAACCTCGGATCGACATTTGGCCATCAAATGCTACCGGGATTTCACATCTCCCTAATACAAAATAAAAAAATAGTTGAAATTTGAACAGCTGACACCGTTAACTCAACTTGCACATGGTTTTTGGGCCGTTGAAATTCTACAAAGTCAACAAACTAAGAGGTATAACGAGATAGGCACATTAATTATATAACAAGAACGGGTCAAGATCAGTGCACAAGCACAGTGGCGAGGGCAAGTTTGATAGTTATTATGGATTTGACTCCACCGAATGGCCTTTGATTGCTCTCGCAATTTTGAACTGAAAATCAATTAATTCAATTCAATATATGTTAAGGCAAGTTTTTTTTTTTTTTATTTACTCGGGTCCTTGCAGTTAAGAAATTACAATAGTACCTTTATAAGTATAATATTTTAAATTATTAAACATTTATTAATAGTTAATTTCATAATAAATAATTAAAATTTTATTAAATATAATTAATAATTAATAAATATTTAATAATTTACTCTAAATATTGATAAAAAATATATATAAGTAACAAAGTAATCCCTTACAATCACTCCGTATACCCAATCGCTCGTTCTAGAAATTTCAAAGATCCCAGGTTTCAACAAGGAATATTAGGCCATTGGAATTGATACATTTAATCTGTCATAAGAGTCGGCATTAAATCAGAATTTTCCATTGATAAATCGTAGGATTTTATTTTTCATTTAATTATGATCAATAATATTAAAATTTTCAACACTATTTAATATATCATAACATATCATTAAAAGAATTTGATTATAATAACAATTTCTTAAAATTTTTAATGATGTTTCAACACATAATTTAAATGATAATATAAAATATTTTACACTAACAATAAATTAAAATTAAACTCTTTAATTTTATTGTGAAAGGTTTTATTTTTGGAACAATTAATATTAAAGAATGCTAATAACGTATATTTAATCTTAAGGGATATAAAAAATTAAATTTATTAAGAATGATTACTCAAAATTTATTTAAAGATAATGATCATTACATTTTACTTAATAGACAAAAATATTTTTAATGAAAATCCTTTCATCTTTTTGTCTAACTTATACCCGTTTATTTATTATTGTTAGCCATGTTGTGAGAACACTTGACAACTCAATAAAAAAAAATAGTAATTTACATATTTTCTTCCTAGCTTCTTTTACATTTAAAACTTTGTTTACTATTGTTAGTCACTCTATGAGAATACTTGACAACTTAATAAAAAGAAATAATTATTGGTATATTTTCTTCTAAACTTCTTGTAAATTTATACTTTTATTTATTATTGTTAGTCACTTTTTGAGAACACCTGACTACTTAATAAAAAGAAATAGTTATTCACATAATCTCTTCCAATCTTCTTGTAAATTTAGAACTTTATTTACTATTGTTAATCATTCCATGAGAACACTTAACTACTCAATAAAAAAAATAGTTGTTTACATATTTCCTTCTTAATTTCTTATAAATTTATAACTTTATTTACTATTGGTAACCACTCTTTGAGAACATTTGACCATTCAATAAAAAGAAATAGTCATTCGTATATTTTCTTCCAAACTTCTTATAAATTTAGAAATTTTTTATTATTTAGTCACTCCGTGAGAATACTTGACCACTCAATAAAAAAACAATCAATCACATATTTTCTTCCAAACGCCTTATAAATTAAATTTATATATTTATTTACTATTGTTAATCACTTCATGAAAAATACTTAACCACTCAATAAAAAAAATAGTCGTTCACATATGAGGTATATGATAGACAATAAGAGAAAAATAGTTTTCATTAAGGATATTTTTGTCTATTAAGTAAGATCTAATGGTCCTTCTTTCTAAATAAATTTTAAATGCTCATTCTTCATAATTATAGCTTCTTATGTCCCTTAAAATTAAATATATCTTATTAGCGATGTTTAAAATTAATTATCTCTTTATTTTTCTTAATTAGTTGGCAAAAACTTTGTATCACTTTTTTTTATATTGCTATAATGTAGGTAACGTATAATATAATTAGCATCCTAGCAAACATTTATGTGAGTGATAATTTGTTTTCTATTAAATAAAATTTTAAATTTTAAATAATTGCATAATTATCAATCTATTTAATTTATTTTAAATGTAAAAGATTAGAATAATTATCTCACTAATTATAAAATTCTTACTTTTCAAGATAACATTTGTATGATAGAATAGAACAAATGCAAGTGTCAAATTTTATAATTATATAAATATAGATAATCACTATACAAATTCAAAGTTTGACAACATGTAATTCATAAACTTGTCATTAGTATAAAGTAAACTTCACTTAATATAACTGAAAGTAGTTGATTTAATGGTTAAAGAGGTGTGCTATCTATTTTGACTCAAGTTTAAACCTTGGGTCAACACTTAAGAAAATTAATTAATTTTTCTAGATACACCAAATCAATGTAAGAGGTGCACCATTAAAATCGTTCAGTAAGGAACTTAGTCTCAGTTAATGTGAAAGCTATCCAAAAAATACCTTTACCATATTAAAAAAACGTGATTTAACTATTGATAAAATTTGTTAATTAAAGATAAATTAAATTAAATTTTAATCCCTTAAAAATACTACGAGATTTTAAATAAGTCATCAAAAATTATTTCAAGTAGACCCTAAAAATGTTTATCTTTTTATTGTTTAGAATTACTTAAAATTTTCAACTATTTGATGAAAGTTAATTATTCATTTAACTATACCTTTGCGTTTTGTTGGGTCACATAGAAATTTTAACATATTCAAAAATACATATTCGTTATTGTCTCAAGGCATAATTCAACCTAAAGTTATTATCATCATTAATATTACCAAAAAAAATGCATTAGTTTATATGTGTGTGTGTGTAAGAAAATTATACAGATTTAAATTCTTTTTAAACTAAAGGAAGGAGAAGTTTGCACATTTTATTATATTTTGCAGGTAAAATGGTTACGATGAGCAGCAACTCCGAAAATTTAATAATTATATATGTTGAAAGAGAGAATATTTTAGAAAAATGTGTATGTAATTTATATATATGTTAGGGTATTTATCATGTGATTAATTCTAGCAATATATACGAGATGTATTAATTTAACGGTTCATATTTTTTCTTTAAAATTAATTTGATGGTTTTAATTTAAATTCTATGGCATATTTTGTATTGACTTTTTTTTTTTACTAAAAAAATATTCATTCATTCAAATTGGTAAAATACATCGACAACAACACAAATTCAACATCGCTAAAAATGAAAAAGAATAAATCTGCGAACAAACTCATAGCACACGGGTTAATAGCATAACACAACAAAATGTCTTTAAAGGTGACAAAATCAAAATGACCGGAATAACCATGGCTTCGAATTTGTAATGTTGACGCCAAAGTCTTGATTGAATTTGTAATGGATCGGGACTGATTTACCAATCTGAATCAAACGAACACCGCAACAAGACAAGAAACCAAACGCCGCCGCATCAAGACGACGAACAAAATACCACCACACTCAAACAATAAAAACACAAAAGAAAAACTAGATCTATGTGAAAAAATAACTTATTTAAATAAACGAAGAGGAAAAAATAATGTAAATGAATGATTCTAGACCTAAAAAATAACCAAAACCACTCCTTTTGATAAATAAAATAAATAAATAAATAAATAAATAAATAAAAAGTTAAGAAAACGAACTACGTTTAATTTTAGTTATACTCAGAATAAATACTAAAATTTCTCTTATTTTAACCCATACGTCATCTTTGACGCACAATTCATCCTACAGTGTTGACCTAATACTCGAACAGAACAGTTTTGACGGATGAAAAGCTAAGATTCTAAGACTGAAAGGTTTGCGTTGACATTGCATTTAATGATCATCTTGTGTTTCTAAAGTCAAATTGGTTTGGTTTGTCTTATTCATCAAGCTCTAAATGTTCAACTCATCCGTTCTAACGGTAGTAAGCTAGTAGAGTAAGCCACTTGAAGTTTTTTTGGTGCTACTAACGAGTAACAAGCATAAAATTAGAATATTATATCCAAATTTCTGAGTGATAATTTTTAAAAAATAATTAAAGTCAGCCAAGTTCAATAAATAATGTTTTCTTTTTGAAATTCATCTAAAGAGCAAAAGTCATGCATATATTCAAAACGATGACATTTGGTGGTAATGGGTCTATCACCACGTAAACTATTAGCGTTTTCTAACATTGACGTCTTTTCTAAAAAAAAGAAACTTAGACGAGAAATTAATGTAATTTATTTATAGGCTTAACTAATGTAAAGAATGGGCAAATAGACTCTGCCAAAGAAGCCGGCCCGCCAGTTAGCCCTTGTAAGTTGAAGCTGTAGGCTGGTGTACATTACAGTTTCAAAGTGCAGCCCAGTAAAGGCAAGGCATAGATTGGGTCAGCGAGAATATAAAGCATATCAACAAAGAAACAAATACGAAGTATCGACGTATTGTCTGTGCGAAGTGAACGTTTCTACTTTCTAGGCTTACATTATATGGAATAGTTCAAGGTTTGCTTGCTAGGCATAAAATAATACATTCAAAAATTTAAATTTTATCATGAATTGAATATGATGATCCGGATCCAATTTCTGTGTCACATTTTGATTGATTTGGTATATTAATCTGAGTACATAAAAACATCATATAACAATAAGCAAACACAAATGAAATTGATGACAACATAAATACTATACAAAGCTCTAAATATCATTCAGAAAGCTTAAGATTTACACATGATTTGACCTTTAAATCTAATCAACCTTCCAAAGTAATCTAATGCCGTCCTATATTGAATTCCCGAGGTAGGCCCTGTGGTCTCTAGACCCAGAATGAATCTGGACAAAAGCAATTCTATTTTTGAACACTTCAACTTCCACAAGCCAAGCACTCTTCTCGGTTTGTTAAAGAGCACACCATCTGTGCCATCTTGGTATTATCATCCTCCTCCTCCACCTTAGATTTTTCCTGCATTAGCAACAAAAATGTTTCATATCAACATGTGCAAATCAAATGAATACAGAGATTGATCACAATGAATTCTTAATAGTTATTACTTTGAGAGCAGAGGTATCAACAGTGAACTTGATAGCATCTGCTGCAGCTCGTGATCGGAGATAATACATCCCAGTCTTCAAACCCTTTCATCCCCAAACAGAAAGCAATAAACATCAATCAGCAAACAGTTGGTCTAAAATTCCCGAACAAAACAGATGAAATTTCAGAGAGAAGATAAAATTCTGCTAGTAGTATTACATGTCCAAAGATTATTGTCAATCAGAAGGGAAACAGCATTGCAAACAATTCTAGTGTTGTAGAAATAAAGGGCAATACAGAAGAATTAAACCCAACTATATAGCAGTGTATAGATTTATATCTTTTCACTGTTTTCCCTTTGTGACATTAATTATCTCTGAAAAGGCTCAACTATAGAAGTAAACGTGCAAATTGAACCTCCAAATATATCCCACCAAAGCCATAAAATCCCTTATTGACCCAAACAATGCATACAATCAATTGACTTGAACGTTTTAAACTTCCTCCAATTAAAAAGTTGCTACCTTGGACCATGCATAGAAATGCAATGAAGTCAGCTTTCCAAAGTTGGGTTGATCCATGTGAATATTTAAGCTTTGACTCTGATCTATGTAGCATCCTCGATCAACAGCCATATCAACCAATGTCTTTTGCTTGATCTCCCAAACAGTTCTGATCATACCAAATTGAGTTAGAGTGAATATATTAGAACCAAATTTGGGTTAGTTGTGAAATCGTAAATCTCGTACTTGTATATAGTCTTCAGTTCATCAGGTATTTCTGGGATTTTCTGAACTGAACCATCCTCATAGATAATCTTATTCTTGATTGTAGGAGACCACAGTCCCATCTCAGTCAAGTCATGAAGAAGATGCTTGTTCACAACAACAAATTCACCACTGAGAGACAAACAATTAGCAAGCAAGATAGGAAAATAATACACCAAGACAGAATAACATGGGATGGAAAAGCATACCTTAGAACTCTGCGACTGTAGATATTCGAAGTATAAGGTTCAAAACACTCATTATTTCCAAGAATCTGGCTAGTAGATGCAGTTGGCATAGGGGCCACGAGAAGTGAATTTCTCGCACCCTTCTTTGATATCATCTCTCGAAGTGTATCCCAATCCCAGCGATTTGAGGGCGTCACACCCCACATGTCTGGTTGAAGAATTCCCTGGGCAATCCAAAAATCACATAAGCCACTAGAAACATCTTGGATGCATAGATTCCTAAACTTAGGCCTAAAAATTTAAGCTGAATATGCATGTGCATACGTGCTCCACTGCATCAAACAGAAACTAGGCTGTAACTACACTTTTGCTCAGGACTTTGAAAAGGAGTGCAAGGAAAATCCCTCAAAGTTAATATACCTTGCTTAAAGGACTACCACTATATGTCTCATAGGGACCTTCTTTTGCGGCCAAATCAGAAGAAGTTTTTAGAGCATGATAGTATATAGTCTCAAATATCTCCTTGTTTAACTGTTGAGCCTGCATTGAAAATCCAAGTAAACCATCAGATTGAAGTACATCTAACTTAAAATGGATAAAAACTAGCAGCTTCAGAAACATGATTTACCTCTGGTGAATCAAATGCCATGCCAAGTAGTATGAAGGTATCAGCAAGACCCTGAACTCCAATACCAATGGGTCTGTGTCGTAAGTTTGATCTTTTTGCATTTTCAACTGGGTAGTAATTAACATCAATTATTTTATTAAGGTTTGTTGTCACCGTCGCAGTAACCTGTAATTACTCACAATGACAGAACCATCACAAGCCTAGTTCTATAATGATAATGTCAATAAAGTAGAAGTACACATGTTGAAACATGTAAAGAACATCAGGTATTGTTGTGTAGTTAACAAGTAACAAGAAACTGTACCTCTGCTAGTTTGTCAAAGTCAAAATACCGATTTCCAGAGCCTCTGCTCCCAACAAGCTTAGATGGATGAGACTCCATTGGCACACCCTATAGTAAGCAGAAAAACACTAAGATCAGGAAGAACAAATTGGTCTAGAAACCAAGTCATGTGAGCCCAATACTGGGAGCATGCCTGAGATGTCCTACCTTGTCTCTTACATAACGTGGTAGTGCAATTGATGCCAGATTGCACACAGCAGTTTCTGTTGGACTTGAATACTCAATTATCTCAGTACACAAGTTTGACGACTTAATTGTGCCCAGATTCTGCTGGTTGCTTTTCCTATTGCAAGTGTCCTAGGATAAAGAAAATATAGGATTTTTTCAACAGATAAATACAAAATCCATTGAAGCAGAAACCCACAGAGTCAAACACGTCTAAGTACACCACCTTAAATAGCATGTAAGGGGTCCCAGTTTCTATCTGGGACTTCAGAATTTCAAACCAGAGGTTCTGTGCCTGAACGACCTTCTTTGCTTTTCCCTATGTATAAGAAACAATACATTTGGTAAAAATCAAGGAATTAATCGGTAAAAACATGTTCTGAAACATGAAAAAATAAGCCTACATGTCAAGATTGAACTTACTTCTCTTTCATAACGGTGGTACAGCTTCTCAAATTCTTCACCCCAACAATCTGCCAAACCTGGTGCTTCGCTGGGGCAAAACAAAGACCATTGTCCATTACTCTGAACTCTTTCCATAAATAGATCAGGCACCCAAAGAGCATAAAACAGATCTCGAGCACGATGCTCTTCCTGAAAACATAACACCAATACATGGTGATAACAATAGATAATGCTTAAACAACTCCATGATAACAGTTAAAGAAAATTGTTACCACCTCCTTTAAGCTATTCCAATCATACCTTCCCATGATTTTTTCTTAAATCCATGAATTCAAACATATCAGCATGCCATGGCTCCAAGTACACAGCAAATGCACCTACAAGAAGCACATAATTATACAGGTAAGGAAAAGCATTTTACAAGGAGTCATTAAATATAGGAATTATTTATAAATGATTTACCTTTCCTCTTGCCTCCCCCTTGATCAACATAGCGAGCAGTATCATTGAACACACGCAGCATTGGAACAATACCATTGGATGTTCCATTTGTCCCACGAATGTAACTGCCCGTGGCACGAATGTTGTGAACAGAGACACCAATTCCTCCAGCTGATTTGCTGATGACAGCACACTCCTTCAAAGTTTCATATATACCCTCTATACTATCATCTTTCATGCACACGAGGAAGCAACTACTCAACTGCCAAAGCACATAAACAAAGTCACCTAAATCAGGTCTCAGATCATCAATGCACCACAGTGCATTGATCATACAGACAAAAAGAGAAAAAATAAACCATGGGATCACATAAAGAGAAGGGGGAGAGGGAGAGATGGGGGGCAGGAACATAAACTGTAATCATACTTGAGGCCTAGGTGTCCCTGCATTGAAAAGAGTGGGAGATGCATGAGTGAACCATCGTTGAGACATCAGGTGGTAAGTTTTGACAACAGACTCTATGTCATCCTTGTGAATTCCAACAGCAACCCTCATCAACATGTGCTGAGGCCTTTCCACAACCTTTCCTTGAACCTTCAAGAGGTAGGATCTCTCAAGGGTTTTGAATCCAAAATAATCATAGTCAAAGTCCCTATCATATATGATCTCACTGTCCAAACGAGCAGCATTCTATAACCAAACAGAAAATAATAAAAGGTCAATTCGTGACATCAAACATAAGACCAATAGCTATGCAAAACTTCAAGCATTGCAAATCATAAACCACAAAAAAAAAATCCAGTCCTTTGATATATGGTCAATAATTATTAGGAAAACATCATAAGTCACATATCTTGCACATGAACCAACCCATTATGATAGCATCCAGATTATAAACATGATCCAAATATGACAAGATAATCCAACCTATATAATAAATTTATTATGCATAACAGATATTCACAAATCAAGACCATGTAAAAGCAAGACAATCTAAAATGCATGGATACTGAATATGAAAGGGAAACAATAAGGAGAGGTACCTTCATAATTATTTCATAGACCTCATCAGCGATCAGAGGAGCATTGAGCCCAGATCTCTCGTTAAAATGGTTGTACATGATTTTGACCCTGAATCCACCACAATTTGACTATGGTAAACACTAAATAAAGCATGCTAGCCTGAACAAATTAAACACGTAATATCATTTTCTGTCACACTTACGTCTCTGAAAACGACTTTCTCGTGTTCTTGTGCAAATTGGAGACAGCGATCCTAGCAGCCAACTGCATCAAATATAATAATCACGGCAACGAAACATAAGCCTTAGGAAATATGAACCCTAGAAACCGAGATTATTCGACGATTCTAACTGCTCTTCAATTGAACGCAGAACTTGGGGAAATGAAAAAGTAAAAGAAATCTATAAAAATAAAAAAAATTAAAACTCACAGAAGCGTAGTCAGGGTGATTGGCAGTCATGGCAGCGGCAGTTTCAGCGGCCAATTCATCGAGTTGGCTAGTGGTGACGCCCTTATAGACACCAGCACATACTTTCTGTGACACCAGAACGGGGTCACAGTGATCAGTGCTCAACCCATAACTGAGCTTCTTAAGTCGCGCGGTTATCTTGTCAAAATGCACCGTCTCTTGGCGCCCATCCCTCTTCACCACATACATTTTTTAGAGACGAGAGCTTTTCTGAGTGAAGAATTTCTTCGAACACGGTTGGCGCAAAAGATGGATAGTGGCGTCAATATATAGTGAGGGGTTGAGTCTGAAATTTGGATATTAGGTTAGGCTTCCCTCTTCAATAGTTACAATTTGAAAATTTCCCGCCAGATCGTATTGGATCCTAATTTGGAAGAGCTTTATTCCATGATAGTAGCGTGTTGGCCTTTTATTGTGAATGTGGAGTGTGGTAGGTGGCGGGTACATAGGAGTGGAGCTGGCGATGTCTTCATGTAGGGACCACTCTTTTAAAATAAAGCAAGTACCCCTGATTGGTTTTAATTTTTATCATCAATGCGAATGCAACCCAACCTCCGCGCCATCACTCTCTTGGCGCGGTTTGGGTCTGTTAGCGAGGACCGTTGGATTAGAAGGCCCAAAAGTTTAGACGGCTGTCAGAGAACACTTCTTCAGCACTTTTCTTTTCCGGTTTTAACTTCTTCTGCAATCTTGGGTTTTGAGTTTTGACCTTACATGGCACTTGATTTCATGTGAATTTTGAAGGATAAAGAGTGTAATTTAAAAAGTCCCGAGATTTGAATCCGAAAGTTTAGTTTGAATTATTTTGAAACTCATTGGTTACATGGTATTTTTTATTTTTTGAAGTTGGAATATAACAAAGTTCCACCCAAACAAAGAAATCCCAGCTACATTCCCAAGTTTACCATTACACGCCCACGAGGTAACGATTATAGTTGGATAATTTTCGAAAATAAAACAAGTCAAGTTAAGCGAATATATTATAATCAAAGAAAAATAATTAAATAAATATTTTAATATTTAATTAATTACATATTTTTATTTTTATTCTTAATCAACTACCCTAATTTGCATAACTTTATTAATTACTTATTTAAAAATTACTTTTTGTATTTTAATATATTTGTTGGCACTCTTCACTTAATCGTTTTCTTATTAAAGGTTGAGGAAAATATTTTTTTATATGAATTAGGATTTATTTTTTCAGAAATCAAAAAATAAATTTCATAAAATACGACTAAACACGTGAAGTGAAATTTTTTCAACTAAATTTTTTATATACATAACATTTTAATAATTAAATCTAAAAAAAAAATTAAAATTACCAAATTCTTATTACTCAAACTAACTCAAATTGATAATTGAGAAAAGTACCTGATAGTGCACTCCCAGGTAATGTTTTATACCATAACTTTTCAAATGGTGCATAAGGTGTGCCTTGTCACCGTATTTTTGAATATTTTAATTTATAAAATGTTTAAATAACATTTTATTTCCTTCCCTTTTTGGATTTTTTCTATCTAAATAATATGGTACTTTTGACAAATTATGAAAGACTTTAAATTTGATTCATTAATAATATAAATATTTTTGTACAATTAATAAATATTATATTATTTATAGTCAATTATATTTTTATTTAAATTAAAAAATTTAATAACTTATTAAATTAATGACATCATATAATTTATTGCCAATGATACTTTTCATTGTCAATGAATTAAAAATTAAATTTTTATGAAAATACTTTTAAAATTTATTCCCTAAATATTCCGATTATTTAGTTGAATTCAATACAAAATTAGAATAAAAGTTCCACATTTTAATTATGCATACAAAATGTACTATGTGTAAGTATTTCTTTTAACAAAGTTTTGAAACCTACTATACTTCAGCAAAATATGAAAAAAATATTAATTAAGGACAATTTTTTAGTTTGGCATCTGATTTGATATAGTTTAATTTTAATTAAATTTAAACTAATCACTTCATTAGTATGATAACAAAAAATATATGATTATTCTATTAATATTTTTGTCAAGTAATTATTACTTTTTAATTATCCTATTATAAATTTTTTAATGTAATAAAAATAATCATAACAATAAAATAGAATTTTTAAAATTGAAACTAAATAATAATTATCATAAAAAAATAAGAGAGATTAAGAATTTGTTTCATTTTATGAAAAATAAATTAATAATAATAAAAGTTAATAGAAAATGACTTCTTTAAAAAATTCTTAGGTGAAAATATTTTGTTAAAAAAATGGTTTATAACAATTGATCAAAAAAATATTTTTAAACTGTTTATTAAATTAACAGAAAAAAAATTAGGAAACATTTTTCCACATAAAAAACATAAAAACATCCTGAAAGAAAAATCCTAACGTAGAATCACGGTTCGACCCGACGAAGAGAATGAAGAGAAAAACAAAATGAAATAAAAAAGAAAGAAAAAGGAAAATAAAGAACCAAATCCCTAAAGAGTAGAGAGAAGGCCACATTCTCGAAAGCCACGTCAGTGGTGACATTGCTTGTAACTTGATGCGATTCATCTGGCGCGGTGCCAAGTGTTGCTTAGTATCAAAGACAATAATATAGGGAGCCAAATTAAGCTTCGATGATCCCTGAAGTTATTGGCGTTATTGTTAGCAACTGAATTGAAGATGGCCGAAGAAAAAGAATCAACGTCAGTTCCTCTCAGTCAAGCTGACAATGCCTGTTCCGATGATCCCGAAGATCCAGCCAAGTCTCCACCAAGCTCTCCCAACTCCTCCACTCGCAGGGTCCGTTTCTTTTTTTCCTTTTTTTTCTTCCACTAGATAGATATATTTCACTTAATTACTCTCTCATTTTTCTTTTTATTTTCCCCTTCCCTTTGACTATTTTCTCACCCTTAAAAATTAGGGCTAAGTGTTTGGATCTTGTCAATCTTTGGAATCTCGATAAGTCAACCAAAGAATCTAGTTGTTCGAATTCGGAAATATATTTTTCTGGGCCAAGCAATAGATGCTTGTTCTGAATATCCTTAATTTTGTTATGGCTACAATGGGTTGAGATGAGACTTGAGACCAGTGGCACCTAAATCTGGATTGTGCTCATAATCGTAGTGAAATTAGAAAGATGCTTGGACCCAAATCTGACTTATATGAGGATCTGCATTTTCTGGGTTTGATGAGCAATAGATTTTGAGTGATATTGCAAATTTGAGTGAGACTAATACAGCAACTATATTGCTTGTAAATAAACCAACTCGATCATGAAGTTCATCCTCTAAGTTGTAGCTAAAGATGTTGGGAAAATATGATTTGCTTGCTCTTTGCTCTTATGAGCAAGATTGCTCTTTGCTTTGTTGTTCTAAAACGTCCTTACCTAAAATTAATTCCTAGGAAAAAATACGATATAATCATCAAAAGTCAAAACATCATTAGAATTGAACCATTCCCCCGGTTCCTGCATTATATCTGTACAGGAAAATGCTACATGACTGCTGGATGTTGGAATTCAAGGCCTACTCAGTTTGAACTTTTTTGCAAACAAAAATGATCATCTTGCTTTGGATGATGAGAATTTCTAAATGATGTAGATGAAGTTTACATGAGCACAATTGATTACCTAATGTGCATCTGTTTGATGTGATATATAGTTAGTGGAGTTTCATATTGATTCAAGAGAAAATATATTTTGTCTTGCAATTGACTCATTCTGTGCACTTGTTTCAGGCTTGCTGCTTTGTTCTTCAGAGTTGGTTCTCAAAGAAATTTATGACTGGATGGTAATGGACTAAACTACTTACTGAGATGACTAGTTTTTATCATTATCCACGGGCTGATTATTCATTTGATTTTGAATTTGCAGTGTGGTTCTTTTTCCAGTTGCAGTTACCTTTTTTATTACATGGTGGTTTATTCAGTTTGTTGATGGTTTCTTTAGTCCAATATACTCCAGGCTTGGCATTGACATATTTGGTGAGTTATTTATTTTGCTTTCTATTAACACTTTGATGATTATAATTGTGTTCCTGAGAAATTATGGATGACTGATATTTTTCTTTGTTCTAGATGTCATATATGATATATGTAAAACATAAGAAGTAAAGTAAATGCAAATAGTGCATAAACTTTGTAAATTCAAAGATAATAGGTTACTCTATTGTTTTATCAATTGAGCAGGAAGGCATTATTGTTTCTTATCAGAGTTTAGTGGCCAATCTGGGAATACAGCATTGAATTCTACTCTAAACGTAGTAGATGAGCACACTTGGCTTCTGTTCATGTCATTCAACTTGTAATCACTGGTGAACTATAATTGGATTCGCAGTAATTGTTTCTGATCTCTATACTGAATACAAATGGTAATTGTAATTATTTTCAACTTATTTTTACTGCAAGAGGACAATTTATGGCATAAGTTTGACTCTGAAAACTTATACATGGGAATTAAAGATGCTGGTTGATATTACTAGACATGCATTGTTATAGAGGATTTCTAGTTGGATTCTTGGCTGTATGGTGGATTCTAATGGAGAATTAAATTTCGAACAACTAGTGATTGGCTAATTGCTTATGTGCCTGTAATCTTTTCTTAATTTGTATCTTCCGCTGAATTGCTTTTGGTGGCATGGCCAGCCTGAAGGATGTATACCATCACCTATGGAATGCCTTTCAAGTATAAAAAAAATATTTGGATCTACAATTGGGCATCTGCCTTAAAATGAAATTCATTTTATAGTTATGGCTTCTCTCTGGGTGTTTTGCCCATGGCTGATTCCTAAATTCTTTTATGTTTCTTTTTTTAATGTTGATTTTTCTGTTTTAGAGAATATCTTATCCTCCCTTTTGTTGTTTTCTATCAATTTTTTTATATAGTTGCAGAAACCTGTTGCATAATGTGCAAACTTCTTTTCATTCTTTATATCTTCTTCTTCTTCTTTTCTCTCTCCATATGGTGATCTGGATCTTGGGAGTTAACCTTATTCTTTATTCTGGATGCGATGTGTTAAAGTTTGAAGGCTCTTGGTTTGTGGTGCAGGACTTGGTTTCGTTACATCGTTAGCTTTTGTATTTCTTATTGGTGTTTTTGTTTCGTCATGGATGGGTGCAACTGTTTTCTGGCTTGGAGAGTGGTTCATAAAGCGAATGCCCTTTGTTAGGCATATATACTCCGCGTCCAAGCAGATTAGTGCTGCAATATCTCCAGGTATGCACAATCATGTCCATGTTTACTTGATAATAGCATAGTCCAGTTGGACTTTACCCAAAAAAAAGAGATTAGTTTGATAGTGAATTCATGAATGCACAGAGATGAGCAGTTGTGCAACTTATGGGTTGGGTAGTTAGTGATGTTACAATAAGAAATAAGCTTCTTTTCTATTTTTAAGAATTTTTATGACAAAATGCAGAATATCCTTTGTTTATTTTTGGGCTTTTCCTATGCTTTTAAGTTACTTTTATTATGTGTAATCATTGGATCATTATACAAGGAACTCACTAGGAAACATCACTTAGGACATATGCTTATTGGTGAACAACTTTTATTGGAAATGTTTTGGATTGCTGAAGGATGTTATGCCTTGTGAAAAAAATAAGTGATGCTGTATTCATTTTGTTAGCATTGTTGTTGTACATATTTGGTATTAATTTAATAACGGTTAAGGTGTTAACCATGGCAAGATTATCAATTATGACTGATGGTTGAATACAGCACAACACATTTTAGAAATATGAAGATGGGAAAGAAAAGGTAACATAAGAAATAAAAAATCTAGGTCAGTTGTGGCATTCTCTAGTTGTAAACCCAAGAGGGTAAAATGATGATAGTTGTGGCAATGGTGATGTCATTGGTGTGGATGTGGTGGTAAGGGATCCGTAATAGTAATGGTCTAATGGTATGCCGATGGCAGTTGTAACAAAATTGGTAGTGTTGATAACATGTTGATACAAATTAACTAAACTAAATGAATACATGTATTGAATTTGCTGTATTGATTATTAAAATAAAAATCCTGGAGTCAACAGCATCAAAAAGCACGTCTTGAGCAGTATGTTTTAAGTGTAAAGCATATTTTACTATTTTTAATAGATATTATTAGCTTTGTCAAGTTATGTCATATGGTGTGGTAAATAGGATTAATTAGGCTGTTCTTTTATGAATCGGAGGCATGCTTCAAATAGTTTTTCCTGATCATTTCACCCGTCAGCTGTTTCTTTTATGTAACTAGCCTATATTGTTGATAGATGGACCATTTCCAAATATTGGTGACAAGGGTGCAACCATTTGTCAAGATTTTTCTTAATCTTCTTTACAGATCAAAATACCACAGCCTTTAAAGAGGTAGCAATTATCCGTCACCCACGCGTTGGCGAATATGCTTTTGGCTTTATTACATCAACTGTTATTCTACAGGTACTCCTAACTGTCTCTCTCTAAATTTGTTTACCAGCCCCCTCATATTTATATTAATTGAACATATGTGAGTGTTCCCCTTTTTTGATTTGATAACAAGTAAACTTCACCAGTTTCTATTATTTATAATGCTTTGACTTGGCCATATAATATGCCTGTGATGTTGGAACATACACACATGCCCCTTCTTAGTATCTGATAGAAACTGAACATTCAGGTACTGTTTTATTGAATTCTTTATACAGAATCCTCCTCTGGTGACTGATATTTAGATGATATCAGTACCAGGGAATAGATGTAGTTACAGCCACACGCAAACAGAAAAAGAAACACTGATAGTCTAGGCAATTCGAGAGGCCCGGTCTCTCCCACCCTTTTCTCACTCATTCTGTTTTTCCTCCCTTTTCTTATTTCCCTCCCTTGCTTCCCACACTCCCCTACTGCCACGTGTGCAGCAGGTTGTTACCTGAAGTCACACTTCCCACCTTGCCTACGTGGGACTATTATCCCCTACTGCAGCCCCTTCTTTCCCTAAAATACACCTAGTCATCTTAAGGTACCTAACAGTATTGCATGTATTATGTGATGTGCCATTATGAGTGGTGAGGAATTCACAACCATTAGATCACGGTTGAATAATCTCAATTAAAGTAACATTTGAAGAAAAGTGAATCAACTTATGTAAAATATGGTTCTAATCTACAATATCCATACTTCCTAACAGACAAAACACACATGTATATACTATATATATATATATATAGATATGATTTGAAGCAGCATACATGTCCAACACTTGTGTTCTGTCTTGAGTTTATTTATTACATACCTGAAGTTAATAATGCTATACTTTAGCTGTTGTTTCCAGAGTTAATTTATTGTTGAAAACTAGGGGTTTGCAATTATCTTATTTTCATCCAAATGGAGCACCGTGATAATCTCATTATTTATGTGTATCCTCCAATGAATTTTGTGTTATTTTCCTTGGAAACTACACATTTTTCTGTTTTTTTTTAATATATATTTAACGTTTGATTTTATCCTATTTCCTCCATCTCAGAAAGATAATGAAGATGAAGAGCTCTGTAGTGTTTTTGTCCCTACGAACCATCTGTATATTGGTGATATATTTTTGGTTAACTCCAAAGAGATTATAAGACCAAATCTTTCCATTCGAGAAGGCATAGGTAGGTTCTCTTTTCGTTAATTATTATTGTCAAGTATATTGTGTGTGTGTATTATGTTTGTTCAACAATGTTTCTTTGCAGTGTATATATTTATATAAGCAAATCTCCACCCCATATTGTTTGAGTGTCATAGTTCTGGAGAAGAAATTGATGGTATATGTTGTTCTTTTTACCTCCTCATGCACACATGTGGACTTTGTCATTTGACTATTTATTTTTCTGGATGTAGAAATTTTTAAACTATTATTTTCTTTCTTGAAGTTCTTGAAAGAAATTTTTTAATTCATTGGAGAGACATTTTTGTCGATGCTGATGCAGAAATCATTGTTTCTGGGGGAATGACTATGCCACAGTTGATATCTCCGGTGGAAAGGGTTGCTCGACTGAATGAGAGAATCCCTTTGAACAGAATTGGATAAAGGCATCAAGCAATGGACCTGCGGTTTAAGATATGACGTCTTGTAGTTATAGTGCATTAGCATGGATGGCCCGCGTGGTGATGGAAACGATGATAAGTTTGAACCACCTTGTGATGAAATTTGTATCCGAAGATTGTTGTTTAATATTTACACTTCCATTCAAAGTTCAAACGAGAGTAAGATACCGTGTAATAATGTTATATTATAATCCTAGTATACCCTTTTTAGTTTTACTTCTCTCTACCACCCATCCTCAGAGTCTGACACTGATGAATGTATGTTAAAAGGCCTACATGTTTTTGGTCATTCATTATAGCTCATTTCATTTTATTCATTCCATGTACCAAATCCTAAATCTCAATCAAAATAACATAAATGAAGTGAATAAACAACATTGAGATATTGATTGGAGATATCAATACATTTAGATTTAAATTTATTCTTTTAAAAATCTTATAGTTGTATTAGCTTACCTAACAAATCTTTAAATCAAATCAATAAAAAATATTTTTAGAAATTTTAGAAAAAAGGGAGTAATCACTTTTATGTTTTTTCAGTAATAGTAATAGCAAATTACATTTACATACTCTAAAGTTTATCTACATTGCATTTACATTTCACGCATACACATATATGGTGAGATTTATTTATTTTAATAAATAAATTTTTTGTAAACAATCAATTTAACTGTTTTGAAAATTTTCATAAAGTAAATTGAAGCCTATAAAATTTTATAAAATTAAAAAATCGATTGATAATCTATTCAATTACTTTTATTTAAGTGTAATATGTTTTTTAAACTATAAGTAATTGTCGATTATAAGATTTCATACTTATTAATTTTTAATTTATCTTAAATTTAGTATGCATGATTTTCACTATAATATTACATGATTCAACGATTTAATTTGTAAAATTAAAATTTTATGAAAAGTTATTTAATGTTGTAAGTCTCAAAGACTTACTATTGCATTCATGGTTGTTAAATTTTGATTAATTCTTAAACTCTTATGAGTTTACAATTTTATCAAACAAAAATAAGTCAAGTCATGTGTAAACTCTTTTTTTGTCAAACTTGTACGAATTTAAGTAAACTCTAATATAATCAGTAAATTCTCAATTTTGCTAACCAGTTTGAGTTTGGATTTGCATATATTTTTGGCTTCAAAATGCACATATTTGGTTGATTTTGTTGGGAAAATTATTAGTATAAGTGTCCAAGACTTGCTCTTGAAATTGCAATAAGTGGATCTCTAACCTCTCTCTATATATATTAAAAGATTGAGATAATTATTTTATTAATGAAAATCTAAAACATTAGTAATCAATGTAATTTTTAAGCATAAAGAACTTTAAAAATAGAGTAAATAGATAGTAAAGAATGTAATTGATCAATAGTAAAGATGACTCCGTTGTGGCTATTCAATTTGATGTTCATGGCTATGTTGAGAGCCACCCTTGTGCTAGTTTAATCAAGCTCATTCAGTCCTTTGCATTGAGGAGAATATAATGGCTAACTTCCTTACTAATTGGGCACACGACTTGGCCACTGAGCTTCATAATTTGGATTCGCCTCTTAAGTGCTGTGGTGTTCTTCTTCTAGAAAACAATAATGAAATTTCATTTCCTTGAGCTTTTAATTTCTCCTTAGGAGCCTTTGCTCCTCTTGTATATTAAAAAAAAAAGGTGTGTATAACTCTAAATACTTAAAGAGTATTTGTAACCTAAGAGTAGAGTGATACAAATCATATCAAATTTTAATCATATACAAGTTTTCTTATAATCAAATTCTTATCAAGATACAAGTTTTTATATAATTAAATTCAAAACAAATCATGATCAAATAATAACTTTTAGACATCTATTTTTCAATATTATTGATAACAATTTCCTAATAAGAGATACTTGAAGTACAGAGAGTAATAAGGGAATATTTCACTTGGTTACGAAGCATAATATTTTAATTTTAGTATAATTAAAAAGAAAAAAAGGTTTCCAATTAACGATAAAAAGCTTACGTAATAAAAGAAAATATTAGTCAGACATTTTGACAAAATGAATAAACATTATTATTGATTCTTATATGAACGAATTCTCACAACTTTAATTTATCTATCAAATCACTTTAAATCTGAAGAAATTTTTTACTGAATTTTGAATTTCCACCTCAGTTTCGAGATGAATTATCGGTGATTTATTCGTGCTACTTATATTTTCATAATATTTGTCCTTCCACGCGTATGTACTTGTTCTGACTCAGAGTTGTTTTTTAAATACGTTTATTTTATTTTATTTTGGGTTTGAGTCTTTTTGGTAGGCATTTTGGGTTTGAGTTGAAGCTTATAGATTACGGAATACCAAACACCCCCGCTTTCCTATCTGAAGAGAAAACCCCCAAAACCCTAGAAATTGAGAGAGATTGAGAGAAGAACCCATGGACTTCGACGAGTACGATTACTTGGAGAAGGCAGTGGAGGAGCAAGAAGACAGAGATTCGACGAGGAAGAAGAAGGAGAGCACCGACAACAAGACTGAAAGGAGCTACAGGAAGCGCGATGTCGACGATGATCTTGACGGCGGAGACAGGAGGAGCAAGAGGTCCAGGGGCGACGACGAGAATGGCTCCAAGAAGGATCGTGATGACCGCGACAGAGAACGCTCCTCTCGCCATAGGAGTGTTAGGGATAGGGACGGAGAGAGAGACGGCGATAGGAGTAGCAGAGAGAAGGACAGGGACAAGGACAGGGATAAGGATAGAGAGAGGGAACGGGAAAGGAGGGATAAAGAGAGGGAGAGGAGAGACAGGGAGAGGGAGAAGGAACGGGAGAGAAGGGAGAAGGAGAAGGAGAAAGAGAGGGAGAAAGAAAAGGAGGAGAGAGAGAGATCCAGGAG
Source organism: Styphnolobium japonicum (assembly GCA_023212625.1). Classification (NCBI taxonomy): domain Eukaryota; kingdom Viridiplantae; phylum Streptophyta; class Magnoliopsida; order Fabales; family Fabaceae; genus Styphnolobium; species Styphnolobium japonicum. Next base: position 40,706,688 of record JALBWW010000003.1, on the reverse strand, counting down.
GAGCAGGAGTCGTTCTGAGCGAGATAGAGAGAGAGAACGAGAATTCGAAATGAGAGATGGCCGGTAATGCTCTTTCCTCGACTCAATCTTCCTTTTCGTTTTGTGCAATGTGTTTTGTAAATTCTGTTTTCGTTTTTACTCAATCCAATGTTGGGTCAATCATTAGTCTTTTCCGTTAATCTGGTGAGCTATAGGGTTCGTTTTTCTTCCCCCTCCCTATATTTGACAAGTGTTTTCCTTCTCAAAATCCCTTTAGAATCATCAGCCACATAAGGGTCAGCTCTGGCTTAGTTAACGTGTGGTTAAGAATAAGATGTTAATTTAATTGAATGAATGAATAAATGTATTCTTATCAGCAATACATTAACTAAAAATGACAGTTAATTTCAAGCCTATCCTTTATGGAATGAGTTTTGTCACTCTGTCACTTTGTTCGCCCTCCCTGTTTAATATGCGTATCCCGGATCTTTTTGCTCCTGGGTTATTCAATTATTTTAAACAATTTTAGACAAGGCAGATTATTTACACAACTGATTTTCTACATTCTGTTATATCATTTTTATTGTATTATTACATGCAAAGGAAATTCTCATAAGTATGGCAAAAAAATAAAAAGAGAAAACAAAATGCGCATCTGTTATGCAATTTAAGATACTTTCTTTGCTGTTGGTTTTATGTGTTTCTCTCAGTTGTCTAACTCAATATGTAGTTATCCCTCAGCTACTAGTTGAGCATCGATTTGAGAAGTCCTGTTTGTTTTCTTTTATCTATGGTGGTGTGCTTAACCTTAACTTTATGCCTATTTTGCATGTTGGTTGCATCCTCTTGATGTTTTATCCAATCCATTTTTCTTTTAAAAGGAGGGGGTGGGATAGGGAATACAGAGCCCTATTTGGTTTACGGAAGCACCCAAAACTCTTTGCAAAGCCAAATAGAGATTTTGACATATTATTTGAGGATCAGTTGTATGCATTTTAGCTTGTTGTTCGTATTATCTGAATGAGGTGTTCACATACCTTTGTTACTTGAGGCAGATGTAGATCTCATTCATATCATCACTAGTGTAAGTTTTGAGTTTCTCCTTGTGGGATAAGTTAAGGTGACATTTTAAGATTTTACAGCATTCATGGTGGAGGTATTCTATCTATAATTTATTTTGTTGAGTTACATCACTAGCTAGGATGATGTGTTGTCAATCGTCTTTTAAATGATAGGACCTTGATCACAATTTTGACTAATTTATCTTAAGAAAAATAAAGCAAAAATTCCTGACCAGAGGCACTTGTGTGTATGGATATTATAGGATTAAGCGCTGCTTTGGACTCTTATATTAACTATATTTTGGAATAATGTCTACAGTGAGAGTTTGAGACATTACCCTCTCGAGATTAGGTGCTGTTTTGGACTCTAATATTAGCAATGTACGTTTAGATTTATGCTACAAATTATACAATCTGAATATCATATTCAAATGTGATGAACTTCTCTCTCTATATTTTTTCCTATAGCTGAATTTTAATTTGAATTGCAGGAGATTTAGGGATAAGAAAGAGGCTGTGGAGCCTGAGGCAGATCCAGAAAGGGATCAGAGAACTGTTTTTGCATACCAGGTTGATTGGATGGCCTTTTTTGTTTCTGTTTTAAATATTATAAGGTCTGATATACTGGATCTGGATAGGATATTTGGTATCCTTTTTCTGATGATTGCCTACTTGCTGTGTGATGATTGCAGATGCCCTTAAAGGCAACTGAGAGAGATGTTTATGAATTCTTTTCAAAAGCTGGCAAGGTCAGTTGATTTTAATTTTCGCATACAATCTGTTGCTATACTTGACATTGATTTCTATCTTGTTTTACTATTTTACGAGTGGGAGATGACTTCTGTTGCCATTGGTACTGTTGGTATTGTCTTATATTCATATTTTAGTATATGATACTGCATAATCTGTGATTGAGAGTGATAGCAATTAATATAGACTGAGTGAGTCTTACAAGCATAATAAATGCATGTTATTAAGAGATATTTGGTTGCTGTTGGAGTATAGTTTCCTCCACCTTCAGTTTCGAGTAGTGTAGTGACGTTATTGTGTCTCAACATTCTGTATATGTGTGGTGAGTGAATAGGAGGTTATTGTGATGATATTTTGAACCCCCTGATATAGGGTTTTGCATGCTTAGAGTGAATGTCTTATATCTTTTCTCTATCACGTGGTAATTCCTCAGTTCTATTTAGTTCTAATATTCTTTATTTTCAGGTGAGGGATGTCCGTCTGATCATGGATAGGAACTCAAGACGATCTAAAGGAGTTGGGTATGTGCTTTCTTGTCAAATATTTGTTCTTCATATGCATGTCCTGTTGTGGTATTAGGATATCGACTTTCGAGAATCATATTTAACTGTATTCTTAAATGGACTAGCAATGCGATAATGATGAGGGATGATGGGAATACCTTGCACTCATGTTTAATCAATTCATGCTGCGTACTCAAGGTAGATGACATAATCTTGGTTTTCTTTTTGGTCCTCCTTTTCCCAATTTTCTTCCTCTACGTTTTCCATACAGTGAGGATTTCATTCTTATGCTGTTGAGCCTTTTCAGTTTATATCACTCATACTGGTTATGGCCCTTGTGGGGTTATTTCTTGAAAAGGTTGATATGGAAGAAATTTTCTTCATTCCTTTTTCTCCTTTTTTTTCTGGGTGGGGGGAATGGCCAGTGGTGTCAGGATTAGATGTATATGGATTTGGTGCAGTTTGGATTTTATAGTTATCGGACAATGATTTGCTATACTAGGCTAGCTTTAAGTTGGGTTCCTTTTCTTAGGATTTGATTTGCACACGTGCACATATACAAGTGAAGGTTACCTAATCCTCCCTGTCTTGCTAGTTCCCTTTGGTCTCTCCATTCTCATATGGTCTTGTCTTATTCTCTCTTCATTGAATTATCAATGTAATATATGCTTTAGTTTTGTACTTCTATTATGACCGGCTAACATTTTCTTTACATGAGTCAGATACATCAAAAGAAACTCAGCTTGTGCTGTCTGCACTAGAGTTTTTGTTTCCCTACATCTCTTTGCTGTATGCTTTGTAAGTTTTGAGTGCAATTGTTTGTATTTGGTAGTTCTGTAAAACTTGATGCAAGTTCTTGATGAGGCTGCAGGTATATTGAATTTTATGATGCTATGTCAGTGCCGATGGCAATTGCTCTCTCTGGCCAACTTCTTCTTGGACAACCTGTAATGGTCAAACCTTCTGAGGCTGAAAAGAACCTTGTTCAATCTAATACTACTAGTGGAGCTGCTGGTGTAGCAGGACCATATGGAGCTGTGGACAGAAAGCTGTATGTGGGGAACCTTCATTTCAACATGACAGAGAGTCAGTTGAGAGAGGTATTTGGTTTTTGCTGTCTCATTGTCTGGTGAGGATACGGATGTTTGGAATGAATTTTTGTTACTGCTATTATCAGGAATATGAATGCACAGAATTTTATTGAATACCAACCAACAATTTGATCAAATTTATATTCCCTTAAGACCATCCAAGTAGTTTTCTTCTAAACTGGTTCTGTGCATCTATTTTATCAGTAAGTTGTTGCTAATTAGAATCTTGACTTGATAGTGTCATTTATCAGCTTTTGACATCTTTTTTTTTTCCTTTAGATTTTTGAGCCATTTGGTCCAGTGGAGGTTGTACAACTGCCTCTTGACCTGGAGACAGGACATTGCAAGGGTTTTGGGTTTGTTCAAGTTCGTTACTAACGCTTAACTCGAAAAATATTGTTTCCGGTGATAATACTGTTATTGATCTCTTTTATTTGTATTCATTCTTGGATAGTTTGCCCATCTTGAACATGCCAAGGCAGCTCAGAGTTTAAATGGAAAATTGGATATTGCTGGCAGGACTATAAAGGTAGAAATGTTTGTGTGTGGGTCTATTGGTTTTTTACTTGTACGTATTTGCTATTGTTGATGATCATTGATCACTTTGCTAGTCATTTTGTTTATAATTAATGCTGTTTATCAAATACAGGTTTCATCTGTAACAGATCATGTTGGAAGCCAAGATACAACTGCTAAATCTGCAGACTTTGATGATGATGAAGGTGGATTGGTAAGTTTGCAATTGTTATATAAAATATTTAAAAATTGGTTTCACAAGACGATGAGTCATTGAAATCTATATCTCATGATTCTCATCATGCAATATTGCAAATATACTTAATACTAAGTTACTACAAATTTAGGTGGATGGTTATTTATTCAGCTGTTCGGCTTGATTGGCAAGAAGTTTTACGTTTCAATATTATTTTAATAACTACAACAATTCTAGCTATAAATGTTTGCATATTGATGACAATACTATTTGATAGATAGGTGCATTGAAGTTTTAGTGCTGATGACCATTTATGCTCTCTCTCTCTTTTTTTTAAAGAGTAAATAGATGCCAAGAAGACTTTACTTATGTGGTATAACTCATAATTGAAATTGTCAGACAAAACAAATACTAAGGATGCCTTATTAATCATGTTTTGGTTTTCCAGATTCATTAGGTTTAGGTTAGAAGTGGGTACTTCCAGCATTCCCTCTTCCCTGATCTGGTTCAAAATCTGAATTTTTTAATTTATGCTGCTTCCAATATGTTTTTTTTAACAGTCAGAAACTACATTTTTTCCTACTTGGGGAAGGATAGTGGTGGTTAAGGAACTGCTCTGGTCTCTTTTCCTCCCCCCCCCTTTTCTCTCTCTCTCTCTCTCTCTCTCTCTCTCCTTTTATTAACAAGTAGTCTATCTATCCTCTTCTTAACAATGAGTTTCATGGTCATGTATTGTGCTTTGCTATGCAGGCTTTAAATGCCCAATCAAGAGCATTGCTTATGCAGAAGCTCGATCGCTCTGGCATTGCCGCAAGGTTTGTCAATAATATTTTTGTCTCTTGTCTCTTATTTGTAAATTTGCTCATTATCTTAACTGATTTGAAACACTGCAGCATTGGTGTGCCCGCTGTTAATGGGTCAGCTCCTGCTCAGCAGGCTATTAGCTTGCCTATTGGTAATCCAGGTATAATACCTGCATCAGCTCTCCCAACACATATTATGCCTACCCCAGTGGCTGAACCTGTTGGAAACCCCAGCGAGTGTTTACTGTTGAAGAATATGTTTGATCCAACCACCGAGGTCAGGATTAACTGATTGATTACAACTACACCATGTGCTGTTTCATTTAACAAAGTACTGATGCCTAATATTACAATACGCAGACTGAACCAGATTTTGATCTAGACATTAAAGAGGATGTAGAAGAAGAGTGTTCTAAATATGGGCGGGTGAAGCATATTTATGTCGACAAGTAAGTTTATTAATATCCACTCACCCATAAATACTCGGTTCCTTTTTAGTTTTTTCATTTGCATATTGTGCATGAGTTGCCATTCTTTAATTGGTTTGTCTTGTATACAGAAGAAGTGCAGGTTTTGTGTATTTGCAGTTTGACACAGTGGAAGCAGCAAGTGCTGCTCAACGTGCAATGCACATGAGGTGGTTTGCACGCAGATTGATTTCAGCTGTCTACATGGTAATCGTTTATTGTCTTGAGTTCCTTGCTGATTTCTTTCTTGTCTTCAGTTTTGCAAATCTAATATAGAGTAAATTACAGTGAAAATGACACTGACTTCCCTTGTCTGGTACGGAGGGTTTTGTGTCTGGAAAAATTTAAACTGGGCATTGTCTGATGAAAATTTTAAACATGGAAGATCAATGTAATATATAAAACAAGGGATGAGAGTGTAATTTAAGCAAATCTCATGAGAGGTCAGTGTAATCTGCTTTTTAATATAATGGAAGCTTGATTGGCTTTTTTCATATGGTATCTTCTCTTAAAGGGCTTGGGGAATCCTTAGACCAGAAATTTGGAAACCCCTGTTGTAGTAATTGATTAACATATCTTCTGATTAATGGTGCATATCTGTGCATTCATTGTTCCTGGACTTGTATCAATTTTGTTTACAGATAACTTAGTATTTGTACCTTTACTACTACTTTTTTTATATGGCAGCTATCCAACTACAAGTTGGTGTCTTGGTTAGAATTGAAGGGAAACCTATTTAAGAGAGTAGGAAGTAAATCATGCTAGAGTAGAGATGCAATGGCTTCCATGTGTTAGTATCATGAGTTACCAGTAGATGGACGCTTACTTCTTAATTTTCACTGTGTCTTGCAGTAAAGTAATTTGTTTGTGGTGCAAAATTGGAGTTGTACAGGAAATTTAGAGTGGGTCAAGTTAAATTCAAATGCTGTTATATGTGCAGGCGTTAAATTGGTGTCCATAAAGTGATGATCAAATAGCATACCTATTGTCTTGCTGCACAACTTTTCCTCTAAATGAGTATTTTAAGAAATAGTTGTTTCTCTTTTGCAGCAACCTGAGATATATGAAGCCAAGTTTAAAGGGGAAGCTTGAAGAAGTGTTTACAGGCCTTGTGGCTCCTAAAGATGACAATCTGCATATTTTTCTCGTCTTAGTTTTCACATATTGAGTTCTAGTTTATAAATTTTGATTCGTGACTTCTATTAGATGTATGAATACAGGAATTCTAATGTCCAGATGGTGATATTCATTAGTATCACTAATTTACTATCGTGCATCTCAATGTATTTTAACCGTAGTGCCTTGCCTTTCACTTTCAGCCTGTTTATATTCTCGGTTTCTAGACTAACGACGGTATGGGAGTGCTAGTTATTCTAGTGCGCAACTGTGCTGGACTACAAAGTTGTAGTGAATTGTACGAAAGAAAAGGGTGGTAACGTGTATTTAGGTCCTCTTCGTTCTTATTTGATGTCTGGAGCGCGTTCAGCTTTTAACTGTCATAGCAAGAAGAGGTGATGCCTAATTGAAGTTAATTAAAGAGACCGAGGCAAGAGGACTGAAGAAAGTGGGTGACTTTCATCTAAATGTCCATGATCTGTAAAATAGGTTGGCTGAAATCGTTTTATTCTTGAGATGTATTTGAAATCAAATCTGATCTAAATCAGCAGCCGAGAGTGAACTCTTTCTCTTGCACTGGTACAACTATCCTAAAAGCAAAACAAGAAGTTTACTTATTTTGAGAAATACTATAAATTGTAATATATTTTTTTGTTCACAAGGTGTCGTTACAATTTTAGATTGTAAGGTTTATCTCGGTTTGGATGTTGGTGTGACCTTTGTCACATGGTGTTATTAATGGGTTTCAAATCATTTGCGTTGTAGGTAAAGTTAGTTCATTAGGATTCAGGTTGTCAAATACTTATGTATATAAGGCATTTACAACATGCTAAAAATAGTCATTTTAAAATGTTTTTATGATAAAATTTTGTAACTAATTAATTTAATAACTTTGTCGAATAATTGTAATTATAAAAAATTTAGCTTTGTTTTTTTATTGAAATAATAAAAGTTACATAGTTATTATAATAAAGTTAACATTACAATAATATTACAAAAAAAAAACCTGATTAAACTTGTAACCGATTGACCATTAACTGTTCATCTTATACTTTTGAGAGTAAAGTACTATTTAAATTATTAAGAGGGTAAATTTCATATCAAGAAACGTTAAATGATATTTTAAATTTCTTTGATCTTTATTTTTTTTATGATAGATAAAATGAATAATAACGTGCAGTAATTTGAAAAGAAAATAATTATAACATGACAATACGATATGTTCTTTTGTTTATAAATCTATTATAAGTATAAAATATACTATTAAAATTTAAGAAATTGTCATATTGTTATAATGACTGAAATATTTTAGTAACAATAAAAAATACTAACAATGTTTTAAAGACATGCCGTCGGATCAAAATCAAATTTTAGATAATATAGTAGTTAAATATTTAAACTAAATAAATATTTAGGGTTTGTTTGGTTCAATGAAGAGGAAGAGAGAGATTTTAACGGAGGAGAGTGAGAGGGAGGGGAAGGGGAAAGATTTTAATATTGTGTGTGTTTAGTTAAAGGAGGGGATGAGAGAGATTTTAATAAAAGAAAAGTATAAATTTATTTTTTTACACAATTATAACATTTAATATTTAAGGATATTTTATTCAATTTTTAAACATATATTCTCTAATATCCAAATCTCTTACTCCCATCCCTTCCAAAAAATTGAACTAAACACATAAAATTTAAAATAACATATTCCTTCATTTTCCATTCCTTTTATTTTCCTTTAATCAAACACTCTGTTAGAGTTCAATATAAACCTTATATAATTCTCCTGCAACTTAGAAGTTCTTCCATATGAATATTTAAGATGTTTTTATTATATTATTCACGTTGAAATAAATAATTGGGTCAAAATCGTAGATTTATTATTTTATTATGAAGAATATATCTATATACTATTATATAAAATAAAATTTCTGAAATTTGGACAAATGACACATGTCACTTATATAAGTGTTTTCCCCTTTCAAATTCTTACTCATTTGATTCTTGCTCCTTTGATATTCAATTTTAAAATATTTTTATATTGAAATTTCAATTATACTAAATAATAAATAATCAATTTGATTTAATTTAAATAATAATATATCTTATCTCTTTGATAAGTAATGAAATTCAATTTTAAATCTTACTTTTTTCTTAAAATTTAAATAATAACTAATTAATCCTTATTCTAATCAATCTGATTATGACTCTCCTATTATCGTACCATTTGAATGAGTTTAAATGACATGCATATAAAGCAAATAATTTTTTAATTTTTAAATGCATTTCTCTTTTTTTTTTTAAGTCATGGATGAAATAACAAAACACAAGCAAGAAGATGATGATAAATTCATAAAATATTATTCACAATTTTTTAATCACAACTACAAAATGATTTAATTTAAGTTAGATAGGAATAAAATTTAACAAAAAATATACATAAACTCACATATATTTCAATGTACAATTATAGTGATATTTTTAAGTAGACAATATATATATTGTGCATTGAATTAAATATACATTTTCAACTCTTTTAGATAAGTTCGTTGAATAATATATATAAACCAAAATTTAAATTTAAAAATATCAAAATAACTATCATTTTCTTTTAACATGCACAAATTAGTCTATCTAAAAACAGTTATATATATGTGGATAATATTTTCAAATATTATATTTTTTTAGATCTTATCAAATATGTTTTTGAATATAAGAATTTGTTAATATTTGATCTTTTTTGGATCTTAAATATGCTAAATATCTTTTTGATCATACTCATGTGATTCTTCCTCCTTTAATGCTGATATTTTAAATTATTTTTATACTGAAATTTTAGTTATATTAAATAATCAATTTGATTTTGTGTTGGTAATAATTTATCTTATCTGCTTGATAAGTAATGCAATTCAATTTTGAATCTTTTTTTTATCTTAAAATTTAAATAATAATTAATTTATCTTTAATCTAATTTATCTGATTGTGACTCTCTTATTATTCTACTATTTTAATGGGTCTAAATAATATGCATCTAAAGCAAGTAATTATTTAATTTTTAAATGTATTTCTCCTGTTTGTTTTAGGATTTAATTTCAATCCACTGTTAGTGTAATTAATATCTTTTATTATTATTTATTTTATAATTCTAATTTAACTAAAATATCTTTTTCAATCTTATTTTTTGGGTGAAAATTTAATTCAAATTTCAATTATCTTTTTACCATTTACCCTTAATTCAATATCTTCATCATTTTTCATTTATATTGTCTCTTAATCTAAATTTTATTTTAATGCAGTCAAACAATAGGATTAGGAAGACATATTCAAGTTGGACAAATTATTGAGCTTGTGACACATAATGGTTCAAAAGTCTTTTATGATTCCCAAACATGTAACAAGAAAAGTTATCATCAAGTTGCTTCAATATCTAATTCAACTGAAATTAATTATTTAATTGATCATGAAAGTACTATGCACATTTTATACTTTTAGCATAAAGGATTATTATATATCATTTTTTAATGAACCTTTTTTTTATTTTTTCTTTAATATTTTTTAACTATTTACATGTAATACACTAGATATATTATTTATTTTATGCTAAGGTTTATTTTTATTATTTTTATGATTTTCTCATGATATAATTAATTTAAAAAGTGATTAAACAATTTTTTACATATAGATCTTATTAAAAAATTTATGTAAAAGGTATTGCAATAAACAATATATTATTATTTAAAATTTTATACAGACCTAATTTAACAAATTCGTACATCGTACGAATAATAAAACTAGTAATTTATATAAAATAATGTTTTCTGCCTTTAGGGATTTTTTTAAAAATAAGTAAATAGTAATAGGCATTTCAGCCAAAAAAAACAAGAAAGAAGTGTGGCAATAGGCAGGGCCATATAATTATAAGCCCATTCGGGGATAACGAAGGGAGCAGAAGGCCATCCAAAAGCGCGGATTTGATTGCGAGTTTGGCGGTCTCCTCGGCGATAAGACCGCGACCTCATGGCCCTACTCTGATGCCTTCGCTTTTGCTAATTCCTAATACCTTCCTAATTTGCTATACCTATACCATAGAGAGTGCAACCCCACAACCTACCCTTTCGGGGCCTAAATTCAAATCACAGAGCCATATGATTATGGTATGATGTCCCCAAAGCTGCAAACTGAGAAGAGAGAGAGAGAGAGAGAGAGAGAGAGAGAGAGAGAGAGAGAGAGAGAGAGAGTGAGTTACCAGTTACCAGTTACCAGTTACCAGTTACCACCTAGCCTGCACTGCATCCAAGCTTAGCTAGCTTCAACGATTCACTTCCAACTTACTCGGAAGACACAACGCAACGGTGGGTCAGATCATGCTCTAAACCCTAGCATGCATGCCCTGCGATTTTCTGTTTTTATTTTTGCTGGTTTATATTTCAATTTGTGATGTTGTGGGTTCAGGTGTTTTTCGATGTTTTTGCGTGAGTAATGTCTGATTTAATGTTTGTCGGAAATAAATTGGACATGGTTATTGATGTTTTTTTGATTGGGCGGTGGTAACAGATGGATAGGTATCAGAGGGTGGAGAAGCCGAAGGCAGAGAGTCATATAAACGAGAACGAGATACGCATTACTACTCAAGGAAGGATGAGGAATTATATCACCTATGCCACCACTCTCCTCCAGGTATATCCCTCACTCACCCCTTCCCTTTCCCCTCCAAGGTTGAGACAGAGAGAGAAAGGTGAAAGGGGAAGAAACAATTTTTCTATGGTTTTTCTCTATATTATGCCGTTTATGCTGAATTTTGTGTGCTATATTTATGCCTGCATGAGAGAACAGTTGAAAATAATTGTTTCGTAGGCTTTCTTACCGAGCGAGAAATGGGACAGATGTCAGAGTCAGAGGGATCTCAATTAGCATTTAATACACTCTATGACTATACTTTTTTGTTTGTAAACAACCGTCAATGACCTTACTTTTGTTTGTTTTGGGTTGGTTGGTTGGTTGGATTACATGGTATTAGATTAATGCCGAGTACAACTTCTTGTGTTAGGCTGATTCTAAACTTTTGAAAACCTACCTCCACATGCAAATTTTATTCTATTTTCCTGGTTTAAATACTTCCAGAGTTAGTTTGGTATCACCTTAAAATTTGGGATGAGTTTTTCATACAATTTTTTTTTATATAAATATCATCCCTGAATGTTTCACCTCCATTTTAAGGGTACACCAAACTAACCCCCAAGAGTCAATCCTTGACTCCCCTGTTTGTGACGCTTGATAACTTTTCCTTTTACACGGTCTCGGTGGAAAAAAAAATTATATTCTGTTAATTATCTTATCGTTTGGATAATCCTTTTTCTGTTGCTTTGACCCATTTCTCTCTGTATATTATGATTCTTACTTTGCTTGCTTAATCTTTTTAAATTGATTTTCTGCTGGTGCTAGGATTCTCTCCCTTTTATTATTTTTTATGTGTTCCATATATGCATGTATCAATTTATCCAGAATCACCTAATATTTTACTATTTTTTTTTAATATTTTATCTTGCTCTACATGTATTTTCCGTAGGAGAAAGGGTCTGATGAGATTGTTCTTAAAGCAATGGGGCGTGCTATCAATAAGACTGTAATGATTGCTGAACTGATCAAGGTTGGAGGGCAGACATCCTTATGTAGATGTGTTAGGCTGTGTTTGTTTATCTTGCTTTGTGAGTGATCTGTTTTCTTGTTTCAGAGAAGGATTGTTGGTCTGCGTCAAAACACTCTAATTGGATCAACTGATATAACTGACACATGGGAACCGCTAGAAGAAGGCCTTCTTCCGTATGGAATTATTGTTTCTTCTATGCTACCCTATAAATACTTAATTTCAGTGTGCATGGGAGTGATCTGTTTGTTTTTCTTTTATTTGCTTAGTTTGGAGACTACTCGCCATGTTTCAATGATCACAATTACTCTGTCAAAGAAAGAACTGGATACGTCCTCCACAGGGTAAAAACTTGTGTACTATTGTGTGACATGTTGTCTATCTGTATCTGACATATAATTGTTTGATGCTTTGTATTTTAACCGGCTTAGTTATGAGACAAGCTACTAGATCACTAGTTAAGATTGGCATTAGTCTCTTGCTCTCTTTCATAACTCATGATCATTTATGAGTTTGATGAGTTTTTGCTCATAAATAAAATGTTCCCCCCCCCCCCCACTTCTTCTGATGTCTGATGTCAACTGATAGACATAACTGCAACCTATCTTAACAATAACTTGCAAAGTTTATTTGTTTTTTAATTATTCTTTTAAATCTTTTACTATGCAGCCATATGTTGGTAAGCCTTTCCTCCTTGCTGTTGTATAAGTTACAGGGTCAAGATAAAGTGCTAAATATATATTAACTGCCATGGCATTACTTTGATTTTGAAGTAATAACATATGGTTCAATGTATTATATCTCACTATGGATGTCCTGGAGAATATTACAACTTGATTGCCACACAAGCTTTATATAGTTTGTCAAATTGGGAATTGGAGAGGTTCTTATTGAAACACGTTGGAGTAAATTAAAGACCTCTCATGAAGTTTAACCTCGCCTATATAAAATTTTAACATAACACAATTCCCTTGTTTCTAAAATTAGAGGCCTTGTCTTAAATTTAATTACATAAATCCCCCTTTGTCTCTTGTTAAAATCTAAACTAAGGGTTGTTTTTGTTATTTTAGAAACAAGTCAGGCTGTATAATTTCCTTAAACCTAGAGAGATGGATATGTAATTTACTTGACATGTTTCCTTGTTTGTCATTTGACTTCTAATACCGTGTTGAGGACAAGAGGGAGTATATTAGATCCTTGATTTCAAGGAGTGAAGTAAATGTCTATTATACTGTCATACTTATTCATATATGATCATATCTAAACTTTCATGCAGACTGATGAAAGGGTTCAACTTCATTAACTTGGTAGTGTATCAATTTGTGGTGTTTATAGATTTGCACTTTTCATTTTCTTCTTTTCTAATTTTTGGTTCCCACTACTGGATTCTATTAAATATTCAATTCTGTAAATATTAATGTCCAGTCATAATTTACAAATTACAAGTTTTGATTGCCTTCTGCATTATGTTAGAACTTTGGAAGTTACTACTTACTAGTCCATCTATGTTCTAAAAGCATTTCAGTTAGTTTTGTTTACAACTTTACATTCTCTCGCTAAACCTAAAATAAAAATTAATGCAATAGTCTTTGTATGGTTTATACTGATTGAGTGTTTTTTTTTTGTACAAAAAAAGTTTAGGGGGGAGGTTGCCCCAGATTGAGTTCTTTTTTATTATATACACTATTGCCAAGATTTTAAGTATTTTTTCTCATGCAGATACCAGCCTCCTCTTCCGGTTGATCAAGTAAAACCTTTAAATGAATATGAAGAGGAAGGAGGTGAATTAATAATAGTTTTATTTTATTTTATAATATTTCAGAAGACTTGTGTGGCTACTATGGCATGATTACTATAATTTGATCTGATACAGAAGGCTCGCTGAGGATGCGAGGAAGAGGGCGTGGTCGTGGAAGGGGCAGGGGTAGAGGTATTGCCAACTACTTTGTTGCACTTATTTCACTGTAGTTGGTTGTGTAGTATAGAATGATCAGAAAATGATTTTTTGAACTCCTTTTATCTTGTTGTGGTTTCTTTTAAAATGCAAAAATTGCTTATTAGGACACAATCTGTTCTACTTAGGATTTTACAATGGGGGTGCGGAATATGGTGATGGTTGGGATGGTGGACGTGGCTATGGTGGTAGAGGGCGTGGCCATGCAAGGGGTCGTGCTTTCCGGGGACGAGGACGAGGCTATGGTGCCCAGCCGGTTGGATACCATGACTATGGTGAATATGATGCACCGCCTGCCCCACGTGGTAAGCGTGCGTGTCCATGAAACTTAGATTTCCAGACAATGAAGATAAGATGTTATGCCTAAATTACAATTGTTCTATTATCAGATGAATTTTTTATTTATACCAGATTTGTGCTGACATGGTGAACGGATTTGTGTTTTCAAGTCAAATTCTCATATTTTGTAGTGCTATTTGCATTACACGGTGCTTCTATTAAATCAGGCTACAGAAGGATTACCTCATTTGAATCCACCAGTTGTTTTCCTTCTTGTCTTTTGAATTTCCTCTGTGCTTGTTATTCCTTCTTGTTTCAGCATGTTAGAGTTCTCATCTTACAACTGGTAGTAATTTTTGTTTGATGGTTTTGCAGGACGGGGACGTGGAAGAGGAAGAGGCCGTGGACGTGGCCGTAATTTTAGAACAGATGTATTTGGGCGGGGAGCAGCAGCTTGATCAAGTGGGTGTTGATTATCATGTATATGTTCAGTTAGAAGATGGTTTCCCTTTCTGCTTAGTTCTTTGTGAGATTTGCTTATATTTTGGTATTGTTTGAGATGTTCAGTGTTGCAGCCATGGTCCTTGCAGTTTTGTCTTTGTAGTTCTTTTCCTTTTTCTTTGTAACCTCTTTAAATTTTGTCTAAGTTCAGTAGGTTGAGTTAGGTTTAATTGTTTTGAGACTTTTAAAATCAAAATTGTAGAATTTTTTAATAGGAATTATAGCAGTAAGTTTTTTCAGAGTTTGCTTTAGTGGATGTTGCATTCCTATACTTAAAATTTTGGATAGGAATTGTGGCGTGATAGATTAATCTCCCTTTATCGAGCACCTCCCCGAAGAGTCTAATGGGCAAGTATGAATGAAAATTTGAATTCTAGCAGCAACTTTAGCGCATTACTTTCGTTCACGAGCACTAGCGATACCACGAAGTCATTACCATAGCCTTGGTTTACTGTAAATAGATAATATAAACAGAAGGGAGAAAAACATTTGTCAGTACATCAGCCCCCGAGGTTTCCCTACCCCAATATAAAGTACTTGCGGGTTGGATAGAACATCCCGTACATCAGACATGGATGACATGCCCTGGTTATTCTTACGTTCAGTATAACAATCAAGGAATTAAGATAGAACTTTAATTTACCATCAATATAAGAAATTTTTTATCACATTATTAAAAGAATTTGATTATAATAATTATTCAAGAAATTAAATTTTTTTAATAATTTATCAACACATGATTTATGATGTAAAAAACTTTACATGAATAAAAAATTAAACTCATCATATTATGGAGTACGATGTTGGTGAAATTTTTGGAACATTTTTCTAATGTTCATTAATTCTTTCCCGAATCCTTCACACTCGTGGAACACGTGAGAACCCAAGAGGAATAGTTTCTAAAAGCTCTTGAAGTTTTGGCGAGTTAAACCTTCGTTGAATGGTTAAACTTGAGAAAGAAAATTCTTACGTGGATTCAATCCACAGAAAAAATGCCACTTCATATCACTTGTTTATGTATTGTTGGCTCAGTCTACACAATACAAAACTATACAAAAATTTCAAATTTTGTTGGCATTAAATACCTCAGCCAGCCACTTAAAATGTAGTAAAATTACATTCAATGAGTTTGATCGAGATTGAAGGGAGGAGAATGGACCAGTATGGTCAGCATTGCTTCTAGTTAGTTACTGACGATGACAGACTATGCAGTATTCTCATTCCATTTTTATTCTTTTTCTTCAATTGAACATAGGTAAACAGGCATGTCACTGGGAGTACTGAGCCCATGCTTAACACAGTGGGCAATTGGCCTAGCATAAAAAGTTAAAAACAACTACTCTCACAAGAAACTAAAAAACAAAAAAAAACTACTATGGAAAATTCTCAACACGGTAATTGACCTAACATAAAAGCATGTGGTCTGGAAATATGTGGAGTGGTACAAAGTTTAGGACCACCAGGCCCTTTTGAAAGTTGAAACAAAGTTGGTTCCAAGTCTTGAGTGAGGAAAGTAAGGGCCTTTACCACTCATGTTTAGTGCTAAAATAAAAATTTGAGTACGTAAAAGATCAAAGATGAAATCCTTCAAATCTGTCTGGAGTTTAAAATGCAAAACAGATAGGAACCAAAACAAGTATTCTTCATCAAATAAACCTCTTTAGTATCAATAGCTTATCGAATTACTTCTCCACAGGAATTAGGAAACTTTCTCAGGCTTATAAATACGTACATTAAGGATAACCCATTAACACCTATTCTTAAATTTTCTTTAGGTATAGCATTTCGCAATAATGAAGTTCCTCCTTCAGTATAGAACAGCATACAATTGAATGCAGGCAGAATACAGAAATATGAAACCAAAAAACTGTACATATATTTAAATCTCCACGCGTCCCATGTAAGCCATATGTATGTGTGTGTGTGTGTGTGTGTGTGTTCATGGTAGAAAACTTCATTTCAGCATGAAAAACGAGAAGAACTATACCAAGTAAAATGAAGAAGCAAATAACGAGCCTACTCACTTGGAATTAATGGCTACTGCAATTCTGCATCAGATCATTTTGAATTAGTATATAAGGTCTCTCCCTTTATTACAAAAAACAACGAAATTCTAGTATTCTACCCGTCCCCAGTCTTCAGTTATGAGCAAATCAATCAACTATATACAAAGGAAAATCATAAACTAATAAGAGAAATGACAGGTTCCGTTCACTATGAATCCAAACTATCCAACCACACAAATATAGACATATATAGACACACACACACACATTAATTGATAATTAACAAGCTACCTAAGAATAAAACCGGTCTCGGGATTCCCCTACAGCAAGAGAAGTTAAGTTACGCGAGATACTTTCTTTTCACAGCAAAATCTGGGAGTGACCCAGTTACTTAAGATTAGCCTCCTACCATGGTTGGTACTTGGTAGAATAAACTCTATCTGCTCTGCCCAGTTAATGGGTGAAGCTCAAGCCCTCACCTTTGTCCCGTTTCCAGCACTAATGGGTCTTGTCACCCTATATATATTCACAAGAGATCGATATTTCCGCAGCTTTTTTGGCCGAGCAATCACCTCAATATCTTTCCCGAAAATCTCTTTGATCTTCGCTGAAGTTATATCTCTTGGGCTTTGATCAACCTCTTCATCTGAGCTTCTGTTCCTCTTGCCGGCGCTGACAACAATAACATCAACATCAACATCATCGTTGTTGTTATCTTCGTCGCTGAGCTGCATAAGCTGGTGAGCCGCTGCTAGAATGTCAGTAGACTCGGCCAAGGGATCATTCTGGGTTTTAATTTTACGTGAAGAAGGAGCTTGATCTGCCATTGCAATTAATCAAGAGAAGATATTGAGTCTGAGTTACTTTTTCTCTTCGCTGGCTGGCTGGCTATAATGGATTTTGAGATGGTTTGGCTCTTACAATGTGTTTGGCGTAGAGTGCGTTTTGAGGGTAGGCGATGTATGAGTTCGGTTTGAGAAAGAAAGCAAGAATGGATGAGATGAAGACTGAGCCCTGAAGGAGAAACTGCAAGGTTGGTTCTATGAACTTGTTCGGAAGTTGAATATAAATACCTGTGCTTCAAAGTTATTGCATCTCTGTCATCTAGTGTTTATTGTTTCCTTTTTTGGCCCATTAATTACAGAGTAAATGCTGGCCAATGGATTTATCTAATAACCAGACATATATCATTGACTATTTTGCCTTCTATTTTCAATTACATCACAAATTTCCTTATTTTCTGTTTTAATTCCACAGGATGCCAAACAAGTTCCAAGAGATTGAATATTTGGCATGGCAATATGGCGTGATATTGTGGTCTAACCAAGTTGACCCAATTCATGATGATGGAAGAAATCAACCATGATTTCTTGCCTTGTGTGGACTGTACCTGGTAATTAGAATATGGACCGTAGGGTTCACTTTGGCTTTTAGACTGCGTTCCATCCGTCTGATTCTTTTTTTTTTTTCTTTTAATTTTCCTGTTTTATTTGTGGGGGGTCGGATCAAGGGAGTCCACTTTGGCCGTCATGGGAAATGTCAAATTTGTTAAGAGACAAAGTTGTGTTTTCACCAATAAGCTCCTGTGTGTTTTTGGCTGCTATATTCACTTCGCTTGCAGAGATGCTAACTAGAATAGAGATACTAAGGAAAGACTGGTAATTAACAAATACCAAAGAAAACTGGCCTATAGTTTATCTTTTAAAATAATAAGAGTGGGAAAGGTATACTAAAACTAACCCTACATTTTTTTATTGCACATATTGATTTAAACTGATTTGCTATCCTTACAGTTTTATTAGTTCATAGAATGTGTCATTAGTGTGAAAACCAAGATGCGATAGATTTGAATGATGAAAAACAAATAATCACTGTATTAGTTCTATGAGAATTAGAAAATGACTATAGTATATCTTTAACATTTCCCCTTAACGTAACAATCAATGCTAACAAAACTATATATGGAGATGAAATTATGGATTCCCTGATCAAATATTAAAACAGTGACTTCAATATATACTGACAGTGAAATCACAAATATGCGTACTTGAGAGAAGGTAGGAATTAGGAAAGATGTTGTAGAAATTCTCTGTAATCAAAACATCATTCCGTGAAATCACAAAGGGGAGGGCCTATATAAGTTCAAATTAAATACAATTATGAGTGAACTGATCCAGGAATTGAGTTATGCATATCTTCGAAAATGGAACATGGAGGCATTTTTCTTCTCTTGAAATGCAGTCTTTGCCATGCTTGCAATTTAATTACCAGGTTTATAGCATGATATCATATATAAGCTCATTATTGCCATTGATGCTGTCCTTTGAACTTCTAAGAGTTCTCAGCATACACACACACACACACACACACACACACACACACGAGTCATGAGATAAATAGGAGCCAGAAAATATATATATGCGCTTTCATACAAACAGCTCTCTAATTTGACAATCATATGATTACTACCGTTGTTGAAGTGCGGTGGCGGGGCTTGTGCTTTCATTTCTATATATATGGTGCCTAACAAAGACAAGATCAGGTGAACTTGCAGGAGAAATATCCTTCTCTTCTTTGGGGGTGTTCCTCCTGCTCAACAGGTCTTAGTCGGCCCACATCTCATAAAACCATCCACAACTATTAGGAGATCTCTATTGGGGGGTTGGGGAAGCCTACAACGCCGGAGAGATATCTTCAATAGACTTACCGAGAAACCACAGCACTGGATCTAACACCAAGTCTTAATCAAAAATCTTAAAGTATTAGGTTTATGAGTCATTCTACTTATATGTTCATCACTTTGTTCATTAATTTCTTACTAATATGAGACTTTTCATCAATATCTCACTCACATTTGAATTCTCAACAATCTCTCTCTCAAGTGTGAGTCCTTACACAGGTTCATTCCCCTTCCAGCGAAAACCTTTTTTCAAGTATTTTACGATTTAACTAAGAGCACATTCGACCAAACCCACTTCCAAAAGCCACATCTCTAGCATATTACGGCCCGTCTGTTACCTTGACTAAGCCACATCTCTACCAACGTGTTACTGCCTATCCTTCACCTTGACCTAGCCACACCACCAATGTGTTATCTCTTTTCATCTGAGTGTGCGTCTTTCAATGCTCCACAACACGGGTTAATTAGGTCGAATCCATTTTTCATTAGGAGCCATGTCTTTTCACTCCACCTAGTATTTTATGCAACTACTATTTCATACTCGTCCTAGCCAATCCGAACCATTGACTCTGATACCACTTGTTGGGAGTCAAGGGGAGCCCACAAATGTCGAAGAGATCTCTTTAATAGACTTATTGAGAAACCACACTAGTGAGTTTGACACCACATCTCAACCCAAAACCTTAAGGTATTATATTCATTGGTCCTTCCACTTATATGTTTCACACTTTATTCATTCCTTACTAATATTAGACTGTCTACCCACATCTAACTCATACTTGAATTCCCAACAATTTATGCTTTATTAAGCCTCATCAATATATTGGCAAAACGGTCCTTATCAATACACTACATATATACAGATATAATTGATGCCTATAAACACCCAAGAACCCATCGAACCTTATATAAGGGGGTGAAACACAGGTACGATCATTCAGTTTCTTCTTGGTGTTCTGAGAAAACTTTTGTCATATACCTTACTTGGACGTTAGAGTGTCTTTTACAAGTATCCCACGTCTTAAAACATCTTGGATATCACAACACAGGTCCACAGTAGAGGTAATTCTCAAAGCAATCAAGGTGGAACAGTGGTTAACTTAATCGCTTCCTTGATTATCAGTTATTCCAATTTACATTTGCACTTATGGGGTTCTAATTCCCTGATGAAATTAAAAGACCGATTGAGGAGTTGAAATCGAGCTCCACAAGATGTGGCGATCGAGTTAGATCATTCGTCATATAGCTGTTTGTATTTAAAATATAAAATAAAAATTGTCAGTGGTGTATACATTTCTATATAATATTAACCATCCACACTGGCATACTCTTATAACTAAAATTGAGGAATGAAATTTGAGTAAAATTAAGCTCAAAGATAGCCTTGAAGCATGTCTGTTGTAAGAATTATATTCAACCCATAACTAGAAATCTAGCCTATAGGAGCAGAAGTTAGTTATACCTAATTTTCATTAAATAATCTCTCCCAAGCTAGCGTCAACAACGAATTAAATTGCTTCTCCACAGGAAAAGTTCCTATCACATTTTATGAGCTAGAGTGCACAATCTATATATAAACATATATTGTATGTTATACCAACCTATTATATGTCAAATACATATATTTCAAATTCCTGTGTGTCACTCTTAAATATTAATTACAAATTCAATCTCTATCTCCTTTTGCTTAAATCTTTAGTTTGTAAAACGCCAAATGTTTCTAAACCATGTGTCAACCGAAAGAGTTAGAAGTGTGCATGCAACTATATTTACTTACATTTGTATTTAGCGCCGGTCAATAAGTAGGCATTCACAGAGGTGAGCCAGATGACCCTCTTTCTCCCTTTGAATTGTTTCCCTTTCTCCACTTCTTCAGGTGTGTCCCTTTCACTTTAACTCCCTCTCTCATTTTTCTTCTTAATCATTCTCTTTTTTTATGTTCCCCTCCTAAGTTTTTGTCAATCCTCCGCCATTGGGCATCCATGCACACTCGTGCTCAAGTAAGTGAAGGCTAGGGACCTTTAATTGAAACATGAAAGAATATGGAGATCGTATGTCAATCTAACAATGAGCTCGATTATGGAAACAAGTTAGTCCTTCACAGTTGCAACGTAAATTCGCTCTCTTAATTTCTCTATCACTCTCCCTCCATCAACCTCGACCTCCCGCAAACTTCCGAAGCTAGCTTTCATACTTTTTGTTCGCAAAAGCCAAACTTCTCAAGCTTTGCACTTTCTGAAGCTTTGCGCTTTGCACTAAGTCCTGCTATAGGGATAACCTTGTGTTGCACATCCAGTCTTTAGCTTTTTCTGAAACAAACACCACAACACCACTCCGCATGCGGAGACTTGAAAAAAATTCATTCCTCCTTCAGCATAAAATAGCATACGCACCGTAGAACTCAATAAATAGATATACAATAACTCCTACAAAGTATTAAAATTGATCTCCACGCATTGATCCAAAGCAATTCATTTCCCCATAAAATGAACTAATCAGAGAAATGAAAGGGGTGAATTGGACAACTAAAAGCTTCATGATGAATCCAAACCAACCAGTCATATAAGATATGTACTTGTATCATCATGACATTGATAATTAACAAGCTAACTATCAACAAAAGCGGTGTCGAGATAGATTTCTCTACGGAAGGAGAAAGTTACGAGAAACTTCTTTACACATCAAAATCTGGGACTGACCCAGTTAAGAATTATTAAGATCAGCTACCTTGGTTTAGGGTTTTCTCTATTTGTTTCTTTCTTTTTTTCTCAGGCACTCACCTTTCTCCCGTTTCCAGCATTGATGGGTCTTGTCGCCATGTATATATTCACAAGAGACCGATATCTCCTCTGCTTCTTTGAAGGAAAAACCACGTCTTTCCCGAAAATCTCTTGAATTTTCGCTAACGTTATATCGCTTAGCCTTTGATCAACCTTTTCATACGAGCTTCTGTTCCTCTTGCCGGTAATGTTGTCGCTGCTATCTTCGTCGCTGAGCTGCATAAGCTGCTGAGCAGCTTCCATGTCCGACTCAGTGAACAAGCCATTCTGGGTTTTGCTTTCACGCGCAGAAAGCACTTCTGCCATTAGATTTTGATTCAACGAATCGGAGAAGAAAGGCTAGAAACAAATCAGGATTGAACCCTCTTCTCTCTGTGTGTGTCCTCTGCAATTAGCCTTATGATTATGCTTTTGGCGTACGTAGAGCGCGTTTTGAGGGTACGTGTTGTGTGAGTTCGATTTGAGAGAGAGAGAGAGAGAGAGAAAATGAGACCAGCGAGAAACTTCAAGGTTAGTTCTATGAAGATGTCCTCTGCAACAAGTCTTTAAGGCATCAAATCCAAACATCCTATGTTTCTTGTTTTGTTGTGGTACTTTACAGAATGAATTTGATACCGTTGGATTAATCTTAAAATCACATCGTTGACTTAAGGGGTTCATCAATAGAACGGGTCACATTATGCATATATACTTTTTCATAAAATTAATTTTATATTATTTCTTTTTATATGAATGCAAACGCATTTCTTTCTCTGCTAGTCTGCTGTTTGTTTTACATCCAAAAATGTTTTGAGACTTTTCTTCCCAGGAAAAATTGAGATGTTGATTCTGTAGCAGACATGGTACATCAAGTTGACCCCAGTCATGGAATCAATGATTTGTTGCCTTGTGTAGAAATTGGAAATTCGGAACGCAACTGATAGATGGGTGGGTCCGCATTGGTAGTTTTTCTTCAAATTTTTTTTCTGTTTTATTTGTGGGGTTTTGATCAGGAGAGACTAGTCCACTTTTGACTCTCATTGAAACCTTCAAATTTGTTAGACAAAGTTGTTTAATAAGCTCTCGTACTTTTTTTTTATGATATGAAGCTCCTGTATTTTTTTTTTTTTAATGACATGAAGCTCCTGTACTTTGGTTGCCTTTTGCTTTGCTCCCAATATTGATCCAAGTCAAGCCAACTCACCTCGTAGGATTTGGAGAAAACTGGTGATAGAAAGTAATTTAATAAATTTATGATTTGATTAATCACTTGTTATTCATCAATTTTCTTTGAATTGAATAAGTTAGTTTGACTTTCCATCATTCTCCAAAAGACAAAAATAAGTGCGATATATATAGCATGTTAGATATCTGGTGCAACAGGATGTGCACTTCTTATTTAACAATAGTGAAAATAAAGGAATCGTTATGGTATCCTTATAAATATGAATTGGTGGCAGAGCTAGATATGAAAATTTTCATTGTTTAGTAGGGACGATCCTACAAATTTTCATTGTTTAGTGGGGGGCGATCCTACAGGAAAAAAAATTGCGTAAGAACAATGGGTTTAGAAAACGTTTGAGAAGACACACTAGGTGCTTCTGCAGGGTATAGTATTAGGTAAATTTTTAATTATTTATTAATTATTAATTTTATAATAAATAATTAAAATTTTATTAAATATAATTAACAGTCAATAAATATTTAACAACTCATTTTAAATATAATTTGCAGAGGTAATATTCTTTAAAATAGTTTCATATTGATAACATAGTTTTTGCAGTCATTGTAGCTAAAAAGTCAATTCAAAATTCTCCTTTTCTTAATTTTCTTCGATTTTATTTCTTTCTAAAGTTTCTACAGGATTCTCTTTTATCTTTTTTTTAATAAAAAGAAAATGGAAGAGTTCAATTTTAAATGGTGAGGGTTTGGTGAGATGTTGTTAACCTGTATTTCACTAAGATTATTCTCTCAACGATGGCCCTCAGTTAATTACTCTTTCAATTTTTTCTTCTTTCCCTCTTTCTCTCAGACATGCTTTGCTTGAGAATAAGGAATAGTTCTGCAAGTTAGACAACTTGGAATTAGAAGCAAAGCAATCTGTGTACATTATAACGTCATAATTTCTCTTTTCTTTTCCAAAAGTATTTTTTACAGCATTATACACATTAAGAATAAAGCAACATTAGTTTGACCAGTCAATAAGAAAATACATATTTTTCCACATTTGGTATTGCGTTAGCGCTTTGAATTGACTTCAAACAAAGCTACCCAAGGGGAAATAGGTCAACTTGGGTACATCAGTTCACTCGCAACTTCACAGCTTGAATCAAACAATCAATGCTAACGTGAGCTGTGACCTGTGAGCATATGGAACTTGACTGTAGAGTCATCAGCAATCTTCCTGTTTATGTTTTGAAGGGGTCGAAGAAACGGTCTCATTAATTTAAAATCAAAAGTCTCACTGTAACCATTTTGGCACTTTCTTATCTTTTCCATTTCTTTTCTGACTTAAGTGGTAAAGTTAAAGTAAATAAGTAATCACCAAAGCAAATATTCCGAGAGTTCATACACATTTCTCTCCCTAACAAGAAAATAAAGTGCAAATAATTTATTGGATTTGACATTATGTGGATCATATTATCTAAATTCCTTTTAGAAAGATACAATTACCAAAAAAAATAAGGAAGCGGGAGCCCTTAATTATGGTTAGAATTGCTTTCTTGGTATTAAGTATTTTGCTAATTTTGTTTACGTGGTTTTCATACTTAAGAAAATGTACTGTGTTTGAGTGAAAACTTTCTTCCTTTTCCTTTTTCTATTCCTTGTTTCTATTCTTGTAGTGTTATGTAATATAAGGACAGTGATCTTTTCTTCTTAGAGTGTGTTTGAATTAATTGTGAAAAAAATATTATGTGAAAAATTAATTATGTGTATAATCGATTTTCAAAAAAATCGATTATGAGAAAATTAATTTATGTTTAGATATGTTAATTCATAATCGATTTTATGATAAAGAGTTTTGTTTGTATTGTATAAAAAAATCATTTTTATGTATTAAATTACCAAAAAATATATGAAATGATTGAAAAAGTTATTTGATTGATGACAAATAAATATTTTTCTTTTAAAATTTTTGAAATAATATGAAATCAAATAATTAAAAGCTTAAAATAATAGTTTTTAAAAAAAACTGTTTTTAGTTATAAAAAAAATCTTAACTTATAATTAATTTTACACACTTTAAACAAACAAAATATATTTTATACAAAATAATTTTTTTTTTTTTTAAAAAGTAGTTTTGAAAAAAAATTAATCTTTTCTAAACATACTCTTAGTAGTACCTTTTTTTTCTTGTTACAATAGGAGGTCTCGAAACTAAAATCGTCATGAGGGATATAGGGATGTTTCTCCGTGGTACTTTTGTAACAAAGAAGATAGATTTCATCGAGAGGAAGGCAGACTAGCAAAGTATAATATTATAGAACAGCAGAAATACCACAACACAGCACACCACGCACATGTGACATGTCTGGTCTGTGCCTGTGGAGGATGACTTGTTCAAGTTGCGGGTTGCGGGTTGCGGGTGTTACATTGCAGCTCTAGATTAAAAAAAAAAGTCAGGATGGACCCTTTCTTCCTTGTGCTGCTCTGTCAAATTAGCGCTATGAAATTCTTCTGTTGCAATAAACCTGTCTGATTACACCCCTAAAAACATTGGACTCTCCTCTCGCTTCTATTTTAGATAGCCAAAATCAGCAATCCTACTAGTGTTAGTGTAGATGACAATTGGAGGTCTTAAATGCGAAAAATAGGAGGTCCCTCAGCTTGCTATCAAATTTCTAGTCTCCCCAAACCTGGAAAAATACATATCGAAAGTAACAACGCCAAAACATACCAGCGTGTCACCCCCATCAAGTTTCAAGTGCCATGTATTCAATCTAACCCCAAAAGTTTCTGAGGGATAAATAATAAACACAAAAGAACATCTCACGAACAAGAATGTCCTTACATGTTGGTATTACAAATGAGGAAGATACATGCCCGTGTCCCCAAGGTTTAAACAAGAACTATACCTTACGATATGATAACTAATTCTTGAGACTCTGCGGATCCCTCATGATGAGGAGGGAATAATTTATCATTCAATGCTCTTTCTTATAAGAATACATAAAACTGGGAAAGAATAACACTAAAACCCACAGAAATGTAATGAAAGAATAAATGAAAAACCCCTAATACATGTAACAATGTGTTCAGCCCCCAACCCCTTCCTCTTTATCTACACACCCCAAAAATACACAACTTCCATCCAAAAAATCGTGCAACATTGCAAAGCTAGTCGCATCCAACGAATTGCTTCTTCGACCATGCAACGTGTAGCTGAAAAACTCCTCCACCTTTTAATTCATGACTCGTCACAATTCAATCCACAAACTTCTAACACAGGGCCATCTCTTGACACAAAAGGGTTAATTCGAACCCACATGAGAGTCAATATGGAGGCCAGCAGGATTGACCAAACCAATACGATGGTGGGCATCCTATCTTGTTTACCAAGTAACCCCTTGAGGAATGGGTAAAGATGGATGATGACCCACAGGGCAAAGAATAGTCTACCAAAGAGAGGGCCCCATGAGTCATACCCATTGTTGATGGCATCTGAGATCCCAACCACAACCCCAACAATATTTATGATTAATAGTGTAGTTGGAGGGATTAATAGTGCTGTCCACTTGAAGACATAGAGCTCTGAGAATTCTCCATCATCAGCTGCTTTTGAGGTAACAGTGAAATTTGTGTCGACACCAGCCAAAACCTTCAGTAAACCCTGAAAAAGGGCAAAAAGATGTGCAGAAACACCTCCAATCACCCAAAACTGTTCATTCCTCCACCAGTCGTCTATACCAACACCACCCCACTGCATCTCAAGGATACCGGTTGCTGCAATGGATATGAAGAGGGCCATGAACACAACACTTGCATAGTTACTAATCTGCATATTAAGATAGAAAAATATGTTAGTAGCCATGCCTACATTTTTGGCTTATTATTGAAGTAACTGCTTAAAGGGGCTCAGAAATGCCACAGTAACATGCAATATCATTGACCTTATAAAAAAGAAGTCAAAGCCACTGCAATGGGGTTGACCTTCAAGTATCTAATTGTTCCAAAACCATTTTCATTAGTTTCTAAATAGAGTAAACATTATTCTCCCCAAAGACCAGTAAAGTGAAAAATATAACCAAAAACTACTACCCTTTAGATAGTAAATAAAACTCAAATTTACAAATCTGTTTGACATGTCAAAATGAATCTTAACAAAACCAAGTACAACATTTTTTGTTTCTTAATTCCTTGGTTGAGGAAGAGGGGATTTCAAAGGGATTTCTTTTCACTAACAGACTTAATAGATGCTTCACACAAGCATACCTCAGGCACAATAAATTTTCCAGTCAGGAGACATATAGCTGGTAGAGTACAGTAGACGAGCAATGGGATGGAAGTCCAAGGATATATGACTGAATTTATGTAAGAAAATCGTTCCAACCACTTCAACCCACCACCGTAGCCATACCAGATTGGACAATGTCTGCTCAAAAATATCTCGACAGATCCAAGGGCCCACCTAAGAACCTGGTTTAGACGATCTGAAAGGTTGATAGGTGCTGACCCCTTGAATGCAGGGCGCTTAGGTATGCAATACACAGACCGCCAACCATGGCAATGCATTTTAAATCCAGTCAAGATATCCTCCGTCACAGAACCATATATCCACCCAACCTGGTGATGAGCCAAAAATTACGAGCACAACGAGGAAGAAATGTGAGAACTAGAAAACAATAGTTATTCAAAAATTTAAAATACAATCTTTCTTCAGTACTTACTTCTTTTCCCCATTCAGTTTTGTCTTCATAACCACAGCTGATGACTTGGATGGCCTCTTTTAAAAGTGATGCAGGACTCACTTCCTGTGGAACTCCACCGTTTTCCAAAAGTGTGGAGGCAACAAACACTGGAGACTGCCCAAACCTCTTCTCCAACTTCATTTGGGTCAAATTGGATGACTTTTCTGCGTTGGATCCTGCAACAGAATCTATCAAGTATTACTATCCAGGAATTTTCTTACCATAAGTGTTTTGATTTGTAAGGACAGCCACATGATCCAAAATTCTCACCTTCAATACCCTCCTCAATATTTTCAAGTGCGTGTATCTGCTTTGATGCTTCCCTATGCTTCACCTTCTTTTTCTCCTTCTTGGCGTTCACATTCTTTTTCTTTCGAGAGCCACAAAAGGAGCAGCACCATTTTGGCCAACAGTTACAGGTTTTGCTTGGGGGCTTCTTCTTGGCAGGTGCATCATATCCATAAAACGCTTGCCTTCTGAAAACACATCCAGTTCCGACATAAATTGGTCCTTGTATTCCATCCAATCCTTTCATGTTGATCTGTTTTCAACTGGGGAGTTAGCACTCGTCATAATAAAAAGCAAAAAGAAAAATATCCAAACAAGCAAAGCAACATGAAGCATAGAACTTACATCAAAAAATACAACATTCCGGTTTGAATATCTATCATGGCGATCAATCCCATCAAATCTTTGAGGAAATTGTACATAACAAACTTTCTTCCCAACTTGAGGGTCCATCATAAAACACATAGCTTCTCTAAGTGCCTTGCTATTGTTAATGTAGTGATCACAATCAACATTCAGAAGAAAAGGAGCGTTTGAGATAATTGCTGACACCCGTACCTTCAAATATTATTATTACAACAAAGAAAACACATCATTTATGACCACTGAATCATTAGTTGAACCCGAACCAAAATAAACATAACTTGAGACTTACCAGAGAATTCATTGCCCCAGCCTTTTTGTGGTGATCAAAGCCTGGCCTCTTTTCTCGTGAAACATAAACTAAGCGAGGCAACTCATTTCCTTCAATATCACGTACACCATCCTGACCAAGGAAGACCTGTAGAATAACAAAAAGAATGTTACCATTTCCAACTTAAGAGGTCAGTGAAATGTGACTACTAGAATCCAAATCCTATAGTCATAGCATGAAGGTAACTTAAGCAAGTCTACTAGCAGAGAACAAATGCTTGCATTATATACTGGAAATCAGTTTTCACTTCAACCAAGTAAACAGGCATTATTAACCACCAGATACCTCTTTGAATGTTTGCAAAAACAAAAGAAACCATGAAAAGAAAATGTATTCAACATCTTGATTTAGATCCTCTAAAGTGCAAGGTGCACTTAGAGAGTAAAGTGCAAGTGGTAACAACTGAAGAAAATCAAGGGAGTTTCCACATATCCGTGGTTTGTTATCCAATTTCTTGTAATTTATAAAATTCTAAACCATTGATTTTTCCATCAATGGTTATAAACCCTGCACTTTACTTCGGTGCAATTTAGAGGATCCATATCGACAACATCTCACCAGAAGCCTTGCACTATATATATTTAAAAAAAACATTTTTGGGGCCTTTTAAACTGATATCATCTTACCTGAATCATGCCAGGATGATCCCTGACATTATTTCCAGGCCATGGAGTCCCATCCTGCATGGTCCATCCATCCTCAGGAACCTTTTGTGCTGTTCCCACCAAACTGTTTATCCTCACCTTAAATTCTTCATAATCTCTCTGTAACAGCCAAAGAAAAAAAGACCATTACTAGTGTCAAATGTTTTCCTGTTGTTTGCAACCTTGAGTACAAGAAGTTTTATATATATAGTTGTTTTTGGTCCTTACATTTTTACTCTTCATTTTAGTCCTTACTTTTCAATTTGTTAATTTTAGCCCTTCAATTCACCAATTATATTCAATATTGTTCTTATGGAGATTTTCCATCCAAATTATTTTGTTAAATGGTAATGTGTCAAACGGTTATTGATGTGATAGTCTTAGAAGAACACGACACATCACCATTCTACAAAATAATTTAGATGAAGGTTCACCATAAGGACAACATTCGATGTAATTGATAAATAGAGGAAGGGACTGAATGAACAAATAGAAAAAGTGGTGACTAAAATGAAGAGAGTAAAAATATAGGGACCAAAAACTTAATTAAGCCTATATATATAAAGAAAAAAGTGCAAGCAGACAAATTTGAAACCTTCATTGCTCTCCTTTCCCTGACAAATGCTGGATGTACTTTATTTTTCAGATAATCAATCTTCTGATTAAAATACCATTCTGGGGCCCGAGGCTCAATATTGTATTTTTTACAAAATGGCACCCATTTCCTAGCAAATTCTGATGTCTCAGAAAGTGCTTCAAAAGTAAGCATGGCAGCACCATCATCTGAGACATAGCATGCAACTTTATCAACTGCATAATCAACTGCAAGGATAGATAGAACAGTATTTGCTGTTATTAGAGGAGGTTCTTTCATGGGATCAACTGTACTGACAAAGATGTCTACACTGGACAACTCAGATGGCTTCCCTTCTTTTTCATACCTGCAGATATGTAAGAAGCCAATATTGAGGCAACATACTAGGAATTTGAGCATGAAAAATAGAATGAGATATCATATATTAGACATTATTGGGTTAGGTCTAAATGCAAATCAAGAAACAAAAAGAATCAGACGTGTAGCCTCAATTACCTCAGTGATAGACGATCAAGGTATGTTTCTCGCTCTATTGGGTACCATTTTGGAAACTGATCCATTATCCATGATACAGCAAACCATATTTCACAGATGACTGAAGTCAACCACAAGCCATATGCATCGTTAACTGGGTGGAGAATTCTATAATGAAAGAAAAGCCCAAGGACTACAAGACGGAGTATTATAATCATTCTGTATGGATTTATCTTGCTTGAGGTGATAGGTAGCTTCCGAGAAAGTGGCTGCCTGCCTTCATCCATCCTGACAGAGTATATTGAGAAAAAATGTTTAAAACCAAATAAAATAAGAATGTGGCAAAAATTAGAAAAATAAAATTTTCATTCTAATTAAACATCTACACAACCCCACTGCAACACCTAACAACTAACAAAACAACAACAGATTGCTCAGCTAAGACATAGGTATGTATGCACCAACTACATACAAATACATTGATGTTTGATTTTTCAATGTCTTACTGATGCAAAATGGTTTGCCTCGATATTATACAGAAGCACTCTTCAGTTTCCACTCCAATCATGTGGCACAAGTATAATTTATGAAGATAAAAGAGAGCAAGAGTATGAGAT
Organism: Styphnolobium japonicum; assembly: GCA_023212625.1. Taxonomy (NCBI): domain Eukaryota; kingdom Viridiplantae; phylum Streptophyta; class Magnoliopsida; order Fabales; family Fabaceae; genus Styphnolobium; species Styphnolobium japonicum. The sequence goes on along the minus strand of JALBWW010000003.1, from coordinate 40,675,171 downwards.
TTACATGGGCAAATCAGGGTCCCCCAACTCATCACCAAAATTTCCGCCATTGTTATTCCCTTCATGCTTCACCACCTGAAGTTTGTCATTCTGCCTTTTCTTCCAGTCTTCCATCCGGTCTTTCCAAGCCACACTTCCATACCCATACACTGCAATATCTTTCTTTGGAACCATTGGTCTGGGTTGCACTATGAGTTGACAGAAGCACCAGGGTGACAATAAATACAGATAATATGAAACTTCGAAATGCAGAATCAAACAGTTGTCCAAGACTTACTGGGAATAGATGGATCGGTATAAGGCATGGGATGAACTCTGTTTCCATTATTCATATATGGGGGAACAATTAGAGCGTGTTGATCAGAAGATATATCAGGATCCTATAAAGAATAAACAGTATTATATAGGAATCATTGTTACTAGTGTGCAGTAATGCATGCATTGAAGGAAAATCAGAGACATGTCAAAAGGACAATTTACAAATATACCTCCTCTCCATATGTCAAGAGCGGGATTTCAGAATTTAGAGTCGAGTCATGCTCCAAATTTGTGGGGACGCCAGATATATTAGAATTAGAACCACGTGCAGTGTTAAGGCGTCCAGAAAGCATTGAATCTGAAATTGGTTGCAGGCCCAAAGCATCAGGGTTCCCATAATCAAACTCATTGTCTAAGTCATCAATATCATCCTCATCTTCGTCACCCTCAACCCTGGGACTACCTGCAATTCATTAATTGGTTAGAGAATGCCTACAATAGAGGTAAGTTACAAAAGTCAAAGAATAATAGAGAAACAATCTCACCTTTGATGCGTTTGTATCTGGTCTTACACTGTGGACACGCCTGATTCCCCTCTCGTCTCTCATACTCGTAGCAAGGCCGACAAACAGGGAAAGCACACTCATTGCATGCAACAAAGGGCTCCCCATCCACTGTAATCTCTATCTCATCCCCACAAATCTGACATATCTGTCCACTCAATTCTTGGACAGACTTAATCTGAGAAGAACCAAACCAAAAAATGAAAGTGTTATTGGCATCTGAGTTTTTTAAGTGTACACTTTTTTAAAAAATTAAAGAGGCATTTGGGCATGTAAGCATCTGACCCCTGGCATTGGATGACAGGACAATGCCCGTGTTTGGTATGTAGGTATGAAATTACCAGAGGCATCTCAATGTCCACTATTCAACTAATATGTTCATTGTGAGTGGGCATGTGATGCCCTTCCAAACACATGGGAATCTTGGATGTATGATCATGAGGCTTAACCCTGTTTAATGAATTACAAATATAGTTTAATTTTGATCTCCTGTAAGTGTAAAGTCTTTTACATTATCATTCAATCATGTATTGACAAGTCATTAAAAGAGTTTGACATTTTGAGTAGTTGTTGATAGAGTCAGACTCTCTGAATGATGTGTCAAACACTTTATTGAGTGATAGTGTAAAAGTTACAGTAACAATTGATCAAAATTAAATCCTTACAAATATTATCCCCTCATTGATTTCCTTTCTTTTTCATAAATATATACACTTACCAATGTTATCTTCACACTAATTTATAAATAACTTTTATATATATTATCAAGAAAATTTATATTAATAAAAATGTTAAATTATTGATACGTTGTTGTTATGAAATAATCATCAATGTCATTAAAAATTCATAAATTTTCTGGTATATATAAAAATGTAATATTTAATAATTATATATGCAAAATTATGAAATGGTATTTTTGAAAATTCCAAGTTACTCTAAGATTGTTGAGTGCAACCAAACAAATACACCACACATGTTTAGGCATCTAAGATGCCACACCAACAATGAAAATCCTACATGCCTAACATCTTATAGCCATACATCTCATGCCCAACCATCTTAGATGCTTGGGCTGTGTACCAAATGCCTTTTAAATTATACAACTTGCCAAGAAGATTCTGCACTAATAAAATTCTGTCCTATGAAAAGGTAAAAAAAATCCAAGCATTGCCTCTGTTGAACAGATGAGAGTGAAAGGAAGACAGAGAAAGAGACAAACTCGTTTTCATACTCTCAAATTATTGATCTTTTGTAAGCGAATCACAGGCAAATCATACATCACCATGGAAATCTTCCCATATGTGACAAAATAATGGCAATTATTTCACCCTTACCAGTCAACTAATCTTAAAATTTCACAGGGAAAACACACATAATCCCCACAAATGTATGCATTGTAGAGCACTTGACACCCCACAAGGGATCAAACTGTACCACAATCAAATTAATCTGACGTTTAACTTCAAGAGAAACCATAATTTTGAACTCCAATTTAGAAGAGCATAAGCTAGCAAGCAATTTTATTAATGGCCAAATTGTTTATGGGGAAAATAACATTTAGAGTGCAAAATTGGCAGGAGTAAGGTAGCTGCTAGCTATCAAAACGGAGCTATCCCTATCCCCAACTATAAAATGAATGCACACAGACAAAATGAGCAAGGTAAGCACCGAAGCTCCATCAAAATACAAAATTGTTTTTGGGATTTGCTCCCATTGAAGAAAAACCAGAGTCACAAGCATGTACCTCACAGCCCACCGACAGTGAAAAAAATTAAAAAGGAAAAAGATGGAAATTTTTCGGGTATCACTAGAGATCAGAAGAAAATATACACAAATTAGGTACAGAAAGAGTTTTGAAAACTAACACCTTAGTTTTGGCATTACCAACAAACCCAGAACACAAACAGTGGTGAGATGCAAATGAAGAAGCAAACACGAAGAGAGGAATAACAATGAGGGATATTCCAAGGCAGCTTACCCGTGCATTCTCATCGGCATTGATGAGCACGAACTCATTCCTGTTGTGGGAACCAGCAACGAGTCGACCTCCTGTGTGCATCACTCACAGCTCTTGAGAGTCTTCAAATCAACCAAACCCAAAACCAATGTTCTTTCTTCCGATGCTGCTTCCACCAGACTCTCAGAAGATCCACTTCTGCACTGCAGAAGACTCACCAGCACAGCAACAATCACAAGAGACCCACATATAGAAAAACCAAAACCGATCCAAAATGACTTTTTTTATTTTATTTTCTTTCTTTTATGCGATTGCAATTGGTAAAAAAAAAAATAGCAAAGGAAAAAAAGAAAAAAGAAGACTTTGGAGTTGGGTGTGGTTGTATTTTGAGTCCTTCACAAGCCAAGCCTGTGACCAGTCTGGTCCTAATCTCTGGCAAAGTTTAGAGAGAGAAAGAGAGGGGAGTGGTAGAAAGGGAAAAGATAGTGTGTGTGTGGCAACGAGAACGCGTAAGAGAGAAGGAGGTACAGAGAAAAAGAAAGACAGAGAGATCGAGAATCAATTATTAAAAAAGAGAAAGACAGAAAAATAAAAAAATAAAAATTACAGCGAGATGAGAAGATGGAAGGAAGAAAGGACTCAGTGAGGTGATGTAGGGTGGGGCCCAGATGGTGGTGGTGGTGGCGCTGGGTTATGCCCCCACCGGAGTTTGGTGAAAATTGAAAAAACTTTTATTTTGTTTGTTGGTAGTATATAATATGCTCTATCTTTCTACTGGAAATGAAAATGTAGGAAATTTTATTTATTTTTTTCCTTTTCTTTTTCTGAACTTTTTAACTTTCGTCGGCAAATTCTTATGTTAGTGGGTAGGGTTTTGTGTGGTGGTGTTGTGTGAACCGAGACGGGGACCGGCTCCAAAGGTTTGGGCGTGTATGTAAATCAGATTATCAGAGAATGGATACAATGAAAGGTAGAGATAGAAAGCTAGGAACTGGGTATGGCTGGCTAGTAGGATCTGCTCACGCGGCGTAGATTATGTCTTTAAAAATTAAAATTAAAATTACTTACCAAAAAAATAAAATAAATTAAAGGTACCCTCTCTCTCTCTCTCTGTAATTTCTCTCTCTAGAGACTACAGTACAGTGTATATTAGTGATGAGTGACTATAGTGAAGTAGTGTACATGTATCATGTGCAGTGTACTTTTTATTTTACGCGTTTGCTTGATATTCTCCCCGAGAAATTATAAACTAAATACGCTAGCGTTATCTGTACGGACTCTGCTGGACTGTTATAATAAGTGTTGACTGTGCCTGTGCTGTAATCACCTCTGGGTCCCTTCCTTCTGCTTTCCAGATCTGGTCTTGATGATGGTTCATTCATGTTTCAATGCTTCATACCCGACAAACTTTGGATCCACTTTATTTTTCTCTCTTTTTTGCTGCACTTTATAATAAACACAGATTTTTTTTTTGAAAAAAATAGAAATAATTGAAACCTTCTTTGGTTTATATAGTACATCTTTATGATTGACATTTTCAGGTAATTGTACTTATTTTGACGTTGTTATTGAGTCCAATTTGAAGTACATTTTTTGACTGTTTAACCTCACTCCGTCATGAATCAGGTTAAAAATAAGTTAAAAATAATAAGTTGGTAAAAGAATAGTCCGATTGTAACAAAAAAAAAAAAAGCCCGATTCATTTAAAATCAGTCCGTGAGCTTAATAAATAAGTTATTTATTTAATTTATTTTTTAAACAAATTAATTTATATTATAATATATGAATTAAATTTTTAAATTATTTAAAGATAAAATGAATTATCATTTAAAATAAATTCAATCAAACATTAATATATAATTCAAATAATTAAATTTAAATAAACATCAACCAATAATGACAAATATCAAAATTTACAATAAAAAAAAATTACATAGGATCAAAATAAGTATGTAATTCAAATTTTAAAATTTAAATGTAATCATTATAAAACATATTCCTTTTACAAATATATAAGCTTTTCTTTTATAATTACAGTATCCATCATTTATGTTATTTATTTATTGTATGTAAAAATTAAGGATCATATAATATATGTGTATTAATAACTAAATAATATGTCTAAAATTATAATTTCATGTTAAAATATATAATATTACTATCTTATAATATTTAAATCCTTGTTTAGATGGACTAAAAGCATCCATGTAGGATATTGATTTAAATATATATATATATAGATTAACAAGTCAATATATTAATAAAAGAATTTAGCATGTTTAACTCACACACTGGGTAAAAAAATTTGATTTAAAAGGATCAATAATTTTAAAACTCAACCTGCATAATTTTAATAAGTAAACATATTAAGCCGACAAATTTAACCTATTTTGATAACCTATTTATCTATTATTATATAAAACATACTTTATGCAAGGGAATTAATCTCAGGTGTCATTTATATATAAATTTTATTCTTTCTAAATTTTTACCCATTTAATATAACTTTATCTTTCATGTATATAAATTTTAATTATATTTTATATTTTATTTTATTTTATTTTATTTAAATAATAAATTTAATTAATCTAACTTTTCAAATTTTATATTAATTTAAATATTAAAAAATTATTTACTTATTAATAAATATAATTAATAAAAATAATATATCATAGCTTTTTTAAATTAATTAAATATCAATTATAATTATTCACCTATTATAATGTATAAATACTTAATAAACGTTTAACTTAAAATATTTCCAACCTTAATCAAATATTTCCAATTTTTTTATTTTTATAATTATTAGTTTAATTTTTCATCTCTTGCTAAATACCAAATATATATGTATATATATTGGCAAATAAATACTTTATGGTACCAAAAATTAAGAAATTTCAAGCAGAATAAATGTTTGATAACCAAATCGAGTATTCCTGAGGCAATAAACTGTAAGTCCTATTCAGAGGCGGACCATAATATATTTTATATTTTTTCATATATTATGTATGTGAGATCTGTATTTGTATTTGATTGAATTCGGGTCCACTGGCTTAATTCTGAACTGTATTAGTTATCTTTAACCCAAGGACGTGGGTTGGACAACCTATCCATAATTATTACTCGAATTGTCTGGTACTGATTGACTGAAAAAAATCATTAGATTTTTTTTTTTTTGGTACATACAAAAATTAACAAGTTTATTTAACCGGTGCTTTAAAAATATTGTTTAATAAATATTTAATTTTTGTTAATAAATATTTTTAATTATTTAGTGAGGAAATTATGAAATATATTTTCAATTTTTAAAATATTAATTTTTTTATTAATTTTTTTATATTTTAATTTCTTAACAGATATCCTAATAACACTAGTTAATGAATGTTAAAATTAATTAATTACCGTGAAGAAGCTGCAGACCGGAACATATCAACAGACTATTTCTTGGTTTGATTTATTGACATAGAAAACCTGCACTTTGTTATTTATTGTGAAATTTGTTATTCAAAAAAATGATAGTTACTTATATTGTGCACAATATAAATTATTCATAAAAATTATTATAAAACTTAGATTATCATATATCAATTTATAAATAAATAAAAGAATGTAAAATATTTAAATATTGATTCTTATTTTGATCAAATGTCAGAATTACTATCAATCTTCACACCTTTAAAAAAATTTAAAAATAAATAATTATGAATAATTGTCAAAAATATATTTGGTCAAATATAACAAATGAAATTAATAATTGTTATGTCCTGCCATCTTCAGTATTCAATCCGCTGCTACATTTTTCTTCTTATTTTGTTTTTCTTGTGTTCCTTTTTTGTTATTGCCTTTTTTTATATTAGAATAATGGTTATGACGTTTATGCCACTGCCACATGGGCGTCCACTGTCGGTGGGAATACTTAATTGAATATTAAATTAAAAAAAATCGTTTTCATTAGTTTATGAAAACTTGTCCATGACACGTAAAAACAACTGTGACCGTGGTTTGCATCTCATTACCTCCGCGACTGAACCATAAATAAGTAATATAAATAAATATATCTTATGTATAAGATACAGTAGAATGTACATCGTATTTGCCTATTTGGGCAATTTATATGTTATTTCCTTATTTTGTCCTGATCCTAAATAACAAATAACTATATAAATGAGAAAAAAAAAGGTTATTTTTCTAATCTCATATATTTTTTCAAGTAAGCTAACTACTACAGACAAATAATTACCTCCATCCCTTTAATTTCTTCCCTCGTATAGAATATTATTATGTCAATTACTATTATATTCTATGCCCTTATTGGACACCAACAACTATTTACTGAACGTATATTCAAAGAAATAAGTCATACTTGGTATCCATTTTTTCTAAAAAAATTGTTGCAAGTCTACAAAATGTGGAAGTATATTACTTTCTCAATCATTTATTTAGCTCTTTGTTTTTACAGAGATATAAATTATTTACATTTATATTACATTAATTAGTTTTTTTTTTAAGTGTAGACAAGAAACATTTTAGCATTAAGAATTGGTATATACCTGACTTATTGAACTATTGTTTGTGATTTCTGTTAGTATTATTAAAATGATCAAGCTTTTTAAAATTAAATTTTACTATTTATTTTCGCTAAATATAGATTTTAATAAGTTCTTTTTAGTCACTATCTTATGGTGGAGTTTTAGTTTCACATATACATTCTTAAATGGCATGAATGTATTCTACAACAATTTTAAACATTTCAAGTAAAGTATACTTAATAAATTTCATATTTCCTTACTCTATAATATTTTCTCTCAAATTAATTTATAAATAACTAATAAATATCACAACTTTTTATTTATTTAAATGAATGTTTTTTCTATGAATAAAAGTCATCGGATCAACTTTTGTATCAGCAGATACTTAATTTTTTTTAGACGATTTTACGGATAGACTCCCGTATTAATTTTGTAAATTTAAGAGAATCAATTTTCATAGAAGTTGACTCAATGTTTAAAGTTTTAACTTAAATAGATTCTTTAATTACTAGGACAAACTCTTTTGAGTTAATGAATGTTTTAAAATGCTATAAATGTGTAAAATATGGTAAATTCGGTTTTAACAGACAGTACTACTCTACCTAATATAAAAAGGAAGTTGAAAATAGAAAGATAATAAAATATTATAATGCAAGTGGTATAAGATTGTTTTTATCATGTTTTTATTTGATCTACAAAGTTTTATAAGGAGCAAGTAAATTTGTATTAAAAAATACAGAAAATAATAATAATAGAAAAAAACATGGCAGCAGGAAGAACAATAGATTTAGGCTATTTAAAAATGGCCACGATTGATACATCCAACCGCTATTACTTTGTTATTCGATTATCAACGCTCCATTTCCTTCATGAAACGTTCATTTTAACTTTTGCCTTTCTCCAACATGAACTGTAAAGCAGGGGGCTTTCAAATGCAGGCAACAGCCATTTTCCATCAGAAAGAAAAGAGAAAAGGTGAAAGCCAAAATAGAAAGTACTGAATAATAATCATTGAATCTTAATTTGATTTAGTTTGCACGATTAATAAATGAAAAATATTACATTTTCGTAATAATAAAAAAAATAACAATTGATATTATGTATATATTTGGATTAACTTATTATATATTTTTTGAAAAATTCAACCATTTTTTTTTAATTCTCACGCACCATATCATTTATATTAGTAATAAGAAAACTATTTATGTTGATAATACTAAATTAAAATTATTTCAAGGCTCTGTTTTTATTTTTTAGTCAATCACTTTTATTAACTTTTTGAATCAAATGACACTTCGTATTATTTTCACAAATTATGCTTTTTGAGCTTCTTTTAAAATTAATCCACTGTTAATAACTTAAAATAAAATAGGTTTTGATTTAGGGGCTCCATTCTGAATCTTATTTATTTGACACAACATAATAGGACCTGAAAAACAAGCTCCGTTCCATAGTGAGATGGGCAAGGCTACGTTATGATGTTAAGCCATCTAGCTTTAGGTTCATTACGATTTACGGCTTTTGTAAACAAAGGAAGAGCACGTAACATAATAATTGGGTTTACCAGTGGTGCTTTCAAAATTCTAGTTACAGTAAATTTCAATTTAGTTTTCTAAAGATTTATAGAATATTCGTTTAGTATTTTAATTATTTTTTAAAAAAATTAATTTAATAGAAAAAATAATTTTAATATTAAAAATTATTTTAATATAAAAAATAATTACAAGAGTAAATTAATGTTTGATATATATTTAAATATTAACAACAAGCCACGTTAGGGGGGCAGGAACAATCGAGCAAGTTCCCAGTCGTGTGGGGGCAAGTGAGGGACCCACCTTGACCCAAATATCATAATTTAGGGGTTGGACCACAGGAGCAGGAGGCCACAGCTGGCGATGTGTTCGCTTGCGTTTTGCTCGTTGGGTGGAAAGTGAACTGTGAACCACACGACGCCATAACAGTAACACTGTAACAGTAACCACACCAAATCTAAAGGGAAAGATCAGGCTGAGATATTTGACACGTTGAATCGATGGGCCATTAAGTGTTTAACATTTAGCAGAAAAAAGTACTACAGCCTAGCGCCAGTTCACTTAACCTTTTTTTTTTTTTCTCTTCTTCGTCTTTAGTATGGATTTTTGCATCCCATGCATGGTTCAATGCTGTTTTTCTTTCCTCCAACTGCAACCCTGCTAACTCAATCAACATAATCAGACTGAAGGATTTCTTTTTTCTTTGAAGTGCACATTTTTCTTTTGTTTGGTACATTACTAGGTAGGACTTAGGAGCTGGTCAATTCTTTCAGCTGTTATCTATTTCATTCTTATTCACCAAAAAAAAAAAATCGATTTCAGTTACCTCCCAAAAGTGTCGGTGCTCTCTCTCTCTCTCTCAATCTCTCTCTGTCCTTTTCTTTATTTTATAATAACATATCTTTTCTTTTCCAGTTGCTTGATTTTTTATGAGTATGCGAATAAAGTTGTGTTAAACTAAGTAAGTATATAAAGGGTTCTACTTCTACACTAACCACTGTTTCTTGAAATATATAATTTGAACGACCAATCACTCTTTAAGTATATCAATATTTTAATATTATATATAAGATAGCTTGGCATAACATGTATATTAATATTGTATATAAATCAAAATCTTAATGTTTTTGTGCATTGCAAACATTTCTTCATTAATTTTAAAATTTTAGGAGGATCTTCAATTTTATTTAATTGAAAAAACCTAAGCGTCATACAATTATTTTACATTAAAAAATTCAATCGGCAATCAAACATGTCTTTTTTGAGAGAGACGCAAATTATATGTATCACATAATTCTAGCACTAGCACCATCAAATTTGTACGGTGTCTCAATGCACAGAATATAGCCTAATTAAGCATTATTGCATTACCAGATCCAAAATTTGTGATTGAATCGTAATTTCATTCTTAGCAAATAGTGTTCATGCGATAATAAACTTCATCAAAACAAATTAATGTCTAGATCGAATCCATTTAACATGTTCATTCTAAAATATTTTATATTAATATAAAAAGATAAACTTAAGATATAATCATGATGATGATAATGACAATAACTACCTCTATTATTATTGTTACAGCAGAAGGCCATGTGTGCAAGAGAATCCATCTCGCAGAGAAAATGTGATATTGAGGCCTTAAAAGTAATCATAACGATAACAATATGAGTTTATAACTAGTTTCGTTCGACGTTGAAAGAGGCTGAAAGGTAATTTTACTCCTCATGCTCACGTTCAGTCACAAACAAGACCAATTAAGCGTTAATTTTGCATCCAAACATGAGTATGAAGCACATGGGTGGCTCAACGACGGCCCAAACATTCACGTGCCAATTGATATATGCATATATTAATGAGTTTAATTTTAATTTATGCATTAAAAAAATGTATATTATTATTTAATTATATATTATTAATTTATTAAAATAATTTAATTATGTCCATATTTTTTTTAATTATCACAATAATTTTATTTTTTTAAAAGAGAATCACCATAATCTTACATAAAATAATTTTTTTAATAATATATCAACATATTATTAAATAATAATATAAAATATTTTACATGAAATTAAACTCTATATTAATACCCGAGTAAAAGCAAAAAAAATTGAAGTCAAAATCTTCGAGCTTAGTTCTGCTGTGTAAGATCGTGCCTATAATAATAATATAACTAATACTTTTATGAAAACAAATATGCATAGAGATAATATTATTTTGACAAGGTAATTTTTTTTTTTAAAAAAAAAAACCGATTAGCCGAAAATAAATAATTCTAATTTTATTTTTTTTTTTAAAAAAAAAAGGGAAGGAAATATCCTTCTGTCTGAAAGGCTACGCTGTCTGCATCTTAAATTTTTAAAAGAATATCCTAAAGTTCCGTTCATCAATTTTTTTTCCATCTCAGTTGGTATACTAATTAAATATATATTAAATTAATTTAATAATAATTTATTTCTAATTAACCAATAAAATAATGTATTATAATGTAAGTACATTATTAATTAATTGTAAATAAATTATTATATTATAATATTAAAGGTATAGAAAGAGTCAACTAAAGTTTAGAAGTAATTTTGAATAAACTAATACAAATAAAATAAGCAATTGAAAATTGAAATTATATTCCCATTTATATAGACTTATATGTAATTTATTTGAGCTGATTTATTATAATAAATACTTATAAAATATTTTTATTCTGTTTGGATGAGCTTATTAAAATAACTTATGAAACATTTAAAAGTTGTTTTGGATTTATTTTTATAAGTTAAAAATTTAAACTTAAGAAAATAAGCTTTTATGAAAGTTAAAAATATTTTAAATACTAATTACTTTTATAATAATTTTTGACAAAATTAACCTTAAGAGATTGACACAATTTATAGCATACCTCTTTGATACTTAATATTTATTTTAAAAATTTTATGAAAAGATATTATTTAACATATTTTAGATAAAGATTATGACAGGAGAGCTTATTAAACATTTTCTACTTTAATAAGTATTTATATAAATTATTTATCCAAACAAAAGTTAAATTAAACCAATTTACAAAAAGAATCAAATGAAAATCACAAATCGATCCATTTTTCTTGAAAAATAATAATAAAATAAGAGTAAATTTACAATTTATTCCCTTGGTTTGGCTCGATTTCATTTTACCACCTTATGTTAAAAAATTGATACTTAGTCCTCGGAGCTTTGCTGCATTAGCACATAACACCACGTGAATTTTTCTGTCCATATTATGTCTCATTTTGATGAAGACAATTTTGCCCATAATATGTCTCTTATCTCACATGCAACAGACATATATAAAATATTTTACAAAAACTCACAAATATGCTTCAAAATTGGGTCAAAAATTTAGAGTAGTTCATCACTCATGGACAACTTATACAGAAAACGGTGGTAACGATGATAACTTAATTTGAGGTTTGATATTGCTCTGGTTATGCACATTATATATATTACTAGTCTAAAACTCGTGCAACGCACGGGTCATTAAAAACGATAAAAATCTTCACAATACTTAAATAAAGTAACATGTTATGTGAAAAATTTTATTTTAAAATTTTAGATCAAATCAATTAAAAATAATCAAAATGAAAGAAATGTTTATAAACAGATAATGTAAAATTTATTATAATTTTATAAAAAAAAATTTATTCTATTTTTTTTCAATGGATTGTTTAGATTGCGTGCTAAGTCTTCTATGTACAATTACATATGGTAGGTTGTTATAGTCAAAGTGAATTTTTAAATTTTGAGCTTGTACTTAAACCAATTGAGTTGCGAAAATAAAATCCCTAAATGAGGAATCTCCAAAGTTACAATAGGGGTGAAAAATAGGTTAGGTTAGGCTAGACCTTACTTTAAATAGGCTTTGCCTGTTTTGAAAAATATTAGTCTTAACCAGACCTATTATCCATCATAGGCTTTTTTGGACCTAATGTGACATATTACCTATCATAACATTTTTTGGGGGCCTAGCCTAACCTCTTTGTGATAACATAAAAGTCTGACATGATATGAAAACACACTATAAAGCTTACATTATATTAAAGACTTTAAATAAGTTAATATGCTAAAACTTTATAGGTTTTAAATATACATAGCATTTTCTCAAAATTATTGTATTGTGTATAAAATAAATAAATAATATTAATATATAACTAATAAATCATATAAGTATTATAAATTTTTAATTATATATTATAATAATAAATAAATAGGTCATCTTGTTAGGTCAAATATATTTTTTTAAAGGATTAGGCCTAAGCCTATTTAACTAAATAGGCTCCCTGAAAAGTCTAAACTCGACTTATTTGATAAATAGGTTAGGCCAAAGTAAACCAAAAGTAAACTAAGTCATAAGCCCTTATTGTTCCGTCTGACCTATTTCCACCTCTTGTTACAGTACTAAAGTCTAAACTTGTGTATCTTGTGTTTGATTCATTTCTAGTAAAGAATGATTTTGTCTCTTGTAAATTCTAAATTTCACCTTTTTTAGTCTTGAAAGTGCTTTGTTAGTAAGTGTTAGTATGAGATTATTTGTGAGGATTTTTTTTTTCTTTCAAGAAACTGGTTCTACAACAAGCCATTTGGAAGGAAGATTACTCATTTTGTTATGAAGGTAATGATCCACTGGGCTAGTTGTATGGTATAGGGGAAAGGAAAGAATGATTTAAGGGACATTATTATATACACATGCTCTATTTATTCAATGTGCACTGTATTTGTCGTGGATAATTTTTGTAAATTATTATTGTTTTTAAATTTTCCCATTGTATTTAATATTTGAAAATTTTTAAATGTTAAAACTAAATTATGATTAGTACTTAAAATTTTAATATCTTATACATTAACATATTTTTAAGCGCCAATAAAAATATCTCTAATAAAATAAAATTAACTAAAATGATTTTTAAATTACCTTCTTAGAATTACAAATTTCAGTTAGTGTTTTCTTTATAATTTAATTCAGTAAATCATTTAATATAGAATAAGATGAATGTTCAAAAAATTTGCTTACTTTTTGAGAACTTGTGTTAACATCAAGGATTCTAGAGAGAAAAAACAATGTATAAAATGACAACATGAAATTATTTCAGTTTTGCAAGTTTAAGAATGACAACATGTGGTCCTTCACATTCTTTGACCATGTAAGAACAAATTTGATCACAAAAATCTCTAAATAGGATACTTTGAATGTTTTTGTGATTACCATTTATTATGTCGTTAAATGATCAAAAGTAAATCCATAAAATTATATTGAAATATGGATTTTCTTACCCAAAATCACCTAGTTCAATGACTACTATCTTACTTTATCTTTTATTATATTCAAATTCCTTGCTACCACCAATTCTTGTGAGGAAACCAATGACATTTACAGAATTTGCAATAACCAGTTCAAACATGAAATAAACTAAACACACATGTACGGAACACAATAAAAAGAAGAATTGACAAAGCTTACATACTAAATTATTATTTGATTCATCTATAACTAAGATTGTATGAATAGACACAGAATTGAATACAAAAAAACAAGGATACTTGGATCTTCAACTTTGTTTAAAGAAGTACAAAATTGAAAGTTGATCTTATAATCATGACTTGTAGCTCTAAAATTTTCATTATTAACATAAACTTCAAATAATGACATTATGAAAACTTTACTTTTTTTATTGACGCTTGAATCCTCCCTCTTTAACATTTAAAATAATTTTAAAATAGAATGCATTGAACAAATATAATGTGATTAATGAATATGAAAACCACATAATAAAAAAATTAAGAAAAGACAAATTATGTTACTACTTACTTTGCTATCCATAAGAATCATCTTAAGGCTTTTGGGTATGTTTGGATTTGTGAAATTAGGCAAGGTCCACATGCAAAAAATTCTTATTTTGAGCTTCCATGAATCCTTTAAGGCACTAATATTATTAATGAAGTTATGTTGCCTACCCATATTATGTTGCTTACTAAGTTGATTTGTTGTTGATGGGTCTAATGATCATATATTGCCTACTTGTGAATTGCCATTTATATAGAGTTTTACATGAAGAGATTGTTAATAAATACTTTTGAATTGCTTTCAATTTTAGAATCCTTTTGATTTTGTTTTACAAAAATATTGGTGGCTCTTTTATAAATTGTGACTTGATTTTTTATTTTAAATGATGGATTTAGTGAAAATAGTAATTTAACATTCAATTTCATTTATTTATTTAATTTAGATTCTTCTCACTTTTCATATAATGGTGACTTTTGATCTATTTGTTTACTTTAGTGATAGATTTATTGTCAATATTAACATGAATGTTGGCATAAATGTTTATTATTATCAACTAATTATTAATCAAATTTTAAGGTAACACATGGTAAAATTTATAATGATACACTTGTCTAATTGTGAGATCTTTAAATGTAACACATGTCACAATTTTGTTTATTTTACATTCTTATTACTTTAAACATTACAGCTTTTGTAGTGATAGATTTCTTATTAATATTGATATGAATATTGACATAAATATTTATTATGGATTTAATTTCAATCCACTGTTAGTGTAAAATTTTTTTTACACTGTCATCCAATCATGTGCTGACACATTATTAAAAGAGTTAGACTTTTTAAATAGTTGTTGTGATAGTCAAACTCTTTTAATAATTTGGTAACACATGATTAGATGACAGTGTAAAGAAATTTTACACTGACGGTGAATTAAAATTAAACTCATTTATTATTATCAATTAATGATTAATCAAATTTGAAGGTGACACATGATAAAAATTTTAATGATACACTTGTCTAATTGTGAAATCTTTAAAGATGACACATGTCATAATTTTACGTAATGGTCATAACATATATATATATATGTTTGTAAACTTTATAATGAGGGTCTGGTAATAATTTCATAGGGTAAACCAATGGCATGATCGAACACAACTGATTATGGCGTCCATAAAAAATAATCTACAAGTGAAAGGGAATATAAGAGCACATTACAGTAACGATATTGCTCTGTTTCCCCGCCATACTCATCTTTCTTCTCCACCACCAGTAGGCGGCGGGAAAAGCCTATCTCCGCCGTCACAACAACGAAACTATGCGTTTAGTGTGCTTTCGCTGCCGCCCACGTTGCCTTCTACTCCATTGGACGTCCAGGCCGAACTTTACGAAAGGGATGCTGTAATTGAAGGTGGTGTCATTAAAAATAGAAGTCAACACATTTAAGGATAAAATTTATAAAAAATTGTATGAAAAATTTATCTTAATATATTCTCTTAAAACAGAATGAAAAATTGATAGATGAATTTTGAATAAAAAATTATATGAAAAAAACTCATAAATTTTCACATTCAATTTTAAAATTTATTCTAAAGTTCTCCAAAAAGCCGAAATTAAAAGTTCTCTGAACGTTAGTGAAAATGATTCAGAAAGACCGCATTTGGGTGGTGTCCGTGTATATCCAGTTGCAAGGAAAAATGCAATGAATTATGTGCTTCAAAAGCTTTCTATATTCCAATGAACCAATGATAAGCCATGGCAGTTACAGAAACCCATTGCTTTCTCTCATTCACCATCACCGCATCGTTGATTAAAACAAATAACAACTAGTATAAGTAAGTTTCAAACCTTCAAAGAGTTTTTCACCATCAAACTCTACATTTGCCTAACATCACTCGGGAAGTCATAAAAACATTCATTTCATGGCTCTCAAACATGGGTTGTTCTTGTTGACCATTGCTTGCCTCGTTGTAAGTGGAACAGCAACAAGGGACTTGCTGATGAAGCCAAAGCACGACCTCTCGTCCAGGCTTCAAACGAATGGAGATCTCGTGGACTGCTGGAGCTCGCTTTTGGAGTTAAAATCATGCTCTAATGAGATTGTGCTTTTCTTCATCAATGGTCAGGCTGACATTGGCCCCGACTGCTGCCATGCAATTTCTGTGATAACCCATAATTGCTGGCCTGCAATGCTCACTTCCTTGGGTTTCACTGCAGAGGAAGGTAATATTTTACGAGGCTACTGTGATGCTGCTGCTTCAAGTCCTGCTTTGTCCCCTGATGGAGATGCCAATGCCATTACCATTAAGTAACCGCATCCAGCCAAGCCAATCTTGAAGGATTGATTAGATATTCAAAGTCTTAGTGGAGAAGGCTTTGATTTAGGGTGATATTTGTGCTTTGCCAAATCATATTTGCTTTCTCTTAGGAGTAAATCGTGGTTTTTCTATGTAAATAAGAATAATAATCACCTATGGAAATAAAGCTTTTTTAGCTAAATTCAATTTCTTCCAGCGGCAATAATCATTGTTATGCTGTACATTTGAACTTAATTTGTTTTTGCTACCTCATCATCGTTGCTAATTAATTGTGAGCGCTCATCCTCAACTTCAACTAAACATGCGACACATATTGGCCAAGAAAGAACAAGTTGAACCAGTATAAATTGTTGGTCGGAGAATGAGTACAATCTATCCATCACCATGTTGTAAGCACAGTACAATTTGAACCTCCAAGTTATAATTTGTGATTGTTACCAACAGATAATGATAATAGAGTAGGTTTGCTAATTTCAAATGTTGACAGAAATTGTTGCTGTGGCCTGGAGAGTTCAGACAACCACTTCCTTTTCCTTCATAATTACGCCTGCCTTCTAAATTACTTCTACATATCATTATGTGAATACACTAGAAACCATAACTGAACTATGTAATAATGGTTTTGTTGAGAATGCTGATGCATAAGAAATTAGAGCCCCTTTTATCCTGATACTGGGGATAAAGTCATTGACATAAAACTTGAATTTTAAGGATTTGATGTCCTGAGCTAGTACGTACATAACGAAATTCCCGTATCTCATTTCGAGTACTAAATGGATTTGATGATCATGAGCTCAGTACATAATCATATATGTACGAATTTAATCCGTTGTAACCACTTTCTGAGTATATCTGTGGAGAGCCATTATATTAAAGAAAATATTCTGTTAGCGTTATTATTTAAGAGGCATATGGTAAAACCAAGAGGATACAAAATTTCATTTGTTATAAATCCACTATATTTGTAACAACTACTACTTATCACATTCATATATAATTCTCCTGAAAATGAACGTGCTTTGCAAAGATTCAATCTGCGTCAGTTACTACATGCATAATGAACCTAGCAATTCGCTGATTTATTAATGCCTCCTTGTGAGTTGCGGGGTTTGCCAATTTCTTCCAATTCAATCATATCTCAATTCACAACTTCCTGTCTATTAAAGAGCCATGATCAGAAGTAACACCAAACCATGGCTATTAAAGAGCCATCATCAGAAGTAACACCAAACCATTTCGAGTCCGAGTCTCCCCATTTCCAGGGTCCCTTTGAGTTCCTCACTTCCACAGTTACACTCATTCTTAATTCCCTCCTTTTGCATAAATTAATGTTGAACACAAAAGGGTCATCCAATTTGGTAATAGCTTCTAACCTCAATGTGCTATATAAATTAGGCTCATCCAATTCACCTCGTTCATCAGACTATCTCCCTCTAAGTACTGTCATTTTCACCCCCGGCCATGGCTTTCTCTTTGAAGCTGTTTGTTGTGATATCCTTATCAACATGGACCGTGGCCAAAATGGTGATGGCAAGGTCAACTTCAACCCTGCAGGCAGCACGTTTATGATTGGACAACAAATGTTGGGCAACATTGTTGGAGCTTCAATCCTGCATTGGTGAGATCGTCCTCTTTTTTCTCAACGACGAGACCTATCTAGGATCCGGCTGTTGCCATGTACTCCTGACCATACCACAAGAATGTTGGCCCGATATGCTCTCAACATTGGGCCTCACCCCACAGGAAGGTGATATCCTCCGTGGCTATTGCGACGGCACCGCGTACATCAACAAATCGCTGACACCATTTGTCACCGTCAATGCCTCTTGAGCCCATTTCCAACCATGTTCTAAACTGAATTCCCCACTTGTACTACCTCTCTGCTAAAATTAAGGACATATTTTCTCCATGAATACTATGTCATTTTTTCCTTTTCCAATTTTAAGGAATTTGTTGTTTTGTGCGTGCATTAACAGAATATATAAATCAATTCATATCAAGGCCTATTAGCTCAGTTGGTTAGAGTGTCGTGCTAATTAATAACGCGAAGGTCGCAGACCTGCGCCATTGTAATCACATATTAAACAGTGTTGGGCCTTTTTATTTCATTTAACCAGATATTAAACATTGTTGGGCCATTGTAATTGCAATTATTTCATTAAATCAGATATTCAACGGCATATCCACATAATGTGGAAACAAAAACTCTAATTCCCTTCCAACGGGACTCCATATAGTAAGAAGCGTCATTTTATGCGTAAACTCCGTATTTGAAGTAATGGGAGGCACCTCCATGGCCTGGCGCCTCATAAATCAAAACCTGTAAATTGTAACACCCTGCTAATTATTTAGTTCTAATCGCTGTCATCTTCATTTTTAACTTGTATCTATTGAAGCTTATTTTTGAATGGTTTCCTTGATCTCTCACGACGGTTACGTCAATAAAGTCGAGGTCACGGGCTTCAACTCTTCGGTACTACAGAGAATGATTATTATTTATTTATATAATTAGGAAGGATTACATGATGAAACTTTACACCTTCACATGCTGTTAAACAGATCAAGATAATAAGAGCATAACCACCCCAAGGTCCTAACTAATCACAGGTTAGACCTGTCTGTTAGGATTAGGAAACTGATACCTAATCAGTCCTACGCTCTCCAAATTATTCAAAGGCATATCTAAACAAGTTTTCTGCTTGTCTTATTCAAATTTGGTAATGAAATGAAAGCACTCACTATTTTTTAAAAACTTTGATATCCTTCCAACGAGATTCCATGTAGTTGGAAGGATCGTTCTGGGTGTAGACCCCAAACTTGAAGTAGTGAGTGTCGGCTCCACGGTCAGCTCCATCGTACTTGAGCACCCCATCAATATAAACCTTTACATTGGAGGCACCCACATCATGAATCACATTCACCAGGAACCACCTATTGTAGATGTTCTGAGCCAGAACAGGGGACCTATAATAAGTGAGTGAACCGTCATAGATCCTAAGCTGCAAGGTTGTGGCAGAGGAGCTTCCACCAAACACTTGCATAATGCACACCCCGGTTGTGCTACTGGGCACGTAACTATACCCTTCAAATTGCCATACACCAGATGTATAATCGTATCCCTGAACAGTGAAAACTTAGGCTCATGTTTGCATCTTAATGTATTATGAAAATAAATGCATAATTAATTATACATGAGCAAAAAAAAGAGCATAATTAATTAAACTGCAACATAAGGCTTACATTGATACGAATCTCAGTTCGTGGCTTTGTATCGCTGCTAGGTGTGTGAGGCTTGTCTGTGGAGTATACCCAAAATTTGTGTACTCCATTTGTAAAGCTGTAACGCTGGTTTATGGGAACATCGTAAGGCTTTTGGACGACAAAGTTTGAGTTATCCAACGGAACACGGGTGAACCCTTGTGTGGGATCGACGGCAGCCGAGGCAAGAGTGGTGTGATGGATGATTACTTGCAAAAGGGTCAGATGCAAAATTGGTAACAACACCATTGTTGCAGGTTGGAGATGACAAGTTCTATTTCCTGAAAATTAAATGGTATGCGATCGATGAAGGCTTGCTGGGGCTACATGGTTGTATGAATGAATATATAGAAGAAGAGAGTCAAATGATTGACATGAAAATGGGGTGATGTTGCAGGTTTGATGATTTCTTGTTCGACCTGTTTTACTCGTTTATTCTTTGAAAACTAGGGGGGGAAAAAAGAAACTAAGTATATAACTATTATATGTTCATTTTTTTAAGTAGAAATTCGTGATGGGTTTTAGACTAGTGGCTTCTGACTTTCATATATACATGGCTTCACATTTTTTCTCATATTTATCTAAGAATAAATAAATAAATATCAACACATTGTCTTTTGGCCAAATATGAAAATTAAATCCTATATATCATATTTATGACTTACTTACATATGAATCTTTATCTACAAAAGTTGGGCACCGTGTGGCCCAAAATACAACATCAATCGCATTTATGTTATGGGCGTCTTGTAGAAGCTCTTGTCCCTTTGCCGAAAGTCGTGTGGAGACGAATCTCTTCTCAACTAGTTATGTAACTCTTTTTGATTGTGTACAGTTAACCTGTCCTTGTGGACAATTATATGCGTCAATAATATAAGTAGCATCTAGAAATAATATTTTATATATGTAAAGGAATTTTTTTAAAAAAATGCTAATTATTCCCTAACACACATGGTCATCACTTATCAGACACCCATGCAAAAACATGTTATAATACTTCCATGCTCTTGGACAAAAATTAAAAAATGAGAGCGTTTGGATTAATTCGAATTAATAGTATGCCGATAGCACATTCTCCTACCAAGTCAAGAATGGATGCATTGCATAGGAGATTGTGTGAACATGGATTCTGGACTTCAATTTCTGTCTTGATTCTGTTTTAATATATATATTTTTAGATAAGGATATTTTCATATCACTTTATTAGACTTCTTTTACTCATTTTTATATTAGTTAATAATTTATGTTTATTTTGTTAATATCTTACTATTCGATATTGATAATAGTAAATTAATTTTTAAACTAATAAAAATTTATTATAATAAATTACTATCTATTATATATATAATTAATATTATAGAAAAATGTGAGAATATGATTGTCTATTAAACAATTTGAAAACTTTAATATGTTCTAGGTGTAATGTATCTAAATCATAGCAAATGTAACACGTAGTAACACAATTAAATGTGAATTGTTCACCTAAAGTAAAACTACTGGAGAAAATTATTGTTAGAAATGAATCTTATTCTCATTTGGAACAAACTGAAGCGAAGTTATACAAAGAATTCAACTTTAGTGTGATAAATAATTAAAGTTCTTAATTTTAAAACATATTAATTGAAGAATTAAATTTAATATGAGAATATTTCTGTAATATATTAATAAAAAATTGATATGAATCATGCATATATATTAAGTGTTTTGCTCCTTAATTTGTTTTAATATGTTAAATTGAATATTTTTTACTTGTCAATGTTTTATATAAATAAAAAGATGGTAAAAGTATGTTTTTTTGTCTCATTTATTACATTTCCAATTTCAAATATTTTCAAAACCTATCAAATTTGTTTCGATCACTAATATCATAAAAAAATTAACTAAATTTATTGATATTGCATTTTTTGTAGACACAAATGTACCATTAACATTGTTTAAATAGGATTTTTTAATTATTAGTTGAGAAGAATTTGATGGGTTTTAAAAAGATTTGAAACAAAAATAAAACAATGTAACTGTTAGACAAAACTGAAATAAAAAGATAAAGTTAATAAACAAAAAGTAAATTTTTTTCTATAATGAATTTTATGCATAATTTTCTTTCTAAAATTCTATATATGTGCAATAAAAGGAATTATATATTTTTTATATAAATTGATCACTAAAAATTACATTAAATTTTTTGGCATCCAAACCGGTAATATTTGAGTAACTTATTCTTAATATCATTTTTTGTCAAAAAAATTATGTTAAATTATGAACTTTTTTTCACAAAATCGACTTCACTAAGACTTCGCCAAATTTTTCATTAACATATAGAAGTATCATTATCAAATCTTATACTGGACAACCCTTGGATTGTAGAGAGGAAGACCTCGCTCTATTTCCAAGTCTATCAAATCTTAGTTGTTTGCTATAAATGAATTTAATATGATGTTCAATAATGATCAATATATATGAAAAAATACAATTTTTTTGAATGCACGAATATAGAAGTTCAAAATTAAAAAAAAAATCATTATAAGAAATTTTTTAATTTTTGTTCATTAATTTTAATTTAGGTTTCATTCTCTTCCAACAAATATTTTGTTTCATTTTCATTTCAAATATTTTTAAGACTCATTAATGATGAATCCAAAATAAAATAAAATTCTAGTTGGACATTGTCAGTTGTGCACCTATATCTATATAGGATTTCCAGTAAGTAATTTTCATTAACATTTCTATTTGTGATATTTGGAACAAATTTAGTAGATTTTGAAAAAAAAAAATTGAGTAATTTTTAGACAAAAAAGAAATATACAGTAAAATTAAGATTCTTTCACTAGATTGAGTTCCGATAGGAATAAAATTTCAGTCGTTCTGTTCAATTTTACAAGCCTCTTTATATTTAGCCTTTCAGTTTGTCATCAAACAGGGAAAACGTCAATCTTGGCAACCAATTCCGCTACAATAATAGAAGACTTAGCTTTTATTGTTTGGCCAAACGATACAGATTTTAGTCGTATCACTATTAGACTCTTCATGGAGCCAGCCGGCGGTCAACAACGAATACATAAGTGTTTTTGTCGTCTAGGATTTCAAGAATGCATATCAGTCTCACGTATTTTTAGTTACCGATTGTTAGAAGATAACTTCATTGCTAAATGTGGCGAGTAACAATGCAACGGGTCTACAAAGTTACTTCATAACACTTGAGGTTCACTTCATTTGTACTTTTACATAAAGAAAACTCATGATTATACTAATTAACCCACGAAATTCAAAGAACCAACACATTTCCGGTAATGCATATGTGATTAGAGGTGGCAATTTGGACTCGTGTTGGCCAAGCTTATTTCAAGTCGGAGTGCAGGCTAGTAAATAATCAGCTCAATTTATGCGAATTGCGGGCTGGTTTAGCCTGACCCATTGACTAAAACTTCTTTTTGTCTTTTTTTACTTTTTTTTTATCTATAATAATAAATTATTGATAAATTAAACTTCTACATCAATCAAAGCTCACAAATATCATGTACGCAAATTAGGTATAAATATAACAAATTATATTAAGTGTCATTAACATAAACAGTAAAGATTTACTACATAATTTTTGATATAAACGATTTAGGATATATTCATAAAGCATCGCTTGAACCATAAATTAATCAATTCAAGGAACTAGCACAAGTTAACCTCATATTTCAAGTGGAGAAAGAAGAAAAGTTTAAATGTACTCACTAAATTTAAATTTTTTAAAATCCAAATAAAATTAATCAAGTAAAAATATGAATAAAAAATAACAAAAATTAAATATATAACAAAAAAAGAATATTTTACATAATCAGACCAGCAGATCGACTCAGTCCATTATAAGCCAGCCCGCATTAGGCTAATTTATTTTCAAATTGAGCTGAACCGGTCCATAATTAATTCAAACTGAGAAAAGTCCAAATTTTTTGTCAAACTATTCATGAGTTGGCTTATTTTGACATTTCCAAATATGATATATGCAATGTTTTGGTGTTAATTGTGTTGTACCATGGTGGCTTGGACCCAAGTGCAGCAAAATGTCTCTGCTGCCCTATATGGTGTTGCAAAACTACTAATTTTATAGAAGGGAAATATTAAATTTTTATGAAACTATTCCCGTAAAACGTCAAACGAATGGAGATCAACAATGTTATTTATATGCGCTTTATCAAGTTTTTTTTTTTTTTTTTCCTTTTTTACACTTCAACAGGAACAAGTGCATTGTGCTATTCTCTGAACGATTTCGTAAAATACCGTTCGTGACAAATAACAATACTGTTTATAAAATTTCCTTTAATTTCTAGTTTAATTTTCAGGAAATAGAGACCCCTCTCCCAAATTAGTAATTTCTCTTAAAAGCCCTCAAGTATTTTATTTTGGCTCCTATATTCCCAGTTGGTCGCGGCCCTAAGATCGTGAGAGGTATCCCATGCCATGAAATATTGAATACACCAAAAAAATTAAATAAAAATTAACTATCATAACAATCATTTAAGAAGTTTAATTTTTTGAATAATGTGTCAAGATATTATTAAATGATTAATAGTAAATCAAAGTTACTCAACAAAATATGCTGATCTACTGTATAGATTTTCACTCCTCTGCTGATCCCATTCATTCCCAAAATACTCTGACATAAGATTTTGCCACATACATCACAAAGAATACCTTATCATATTTAGCATGATATTTTTTTTCCTAATCTTATGGCCTCTTAAAAATTATTCAAATCCTTTCCACTAGCCCAATCCTAATAGCTTAGATTTAGCATTATATAGTTGAAAAAAATAGTCCATAAAATAAAACGTCTATTGATTTAAAAATTGAGAGATATTTCCTCATATTGATTTTTCATATAAAACTCATCCTTTTCAAAATTTTCACCCTCAGAAAACACTAAACTGACCCTTAGGCTAAAACTTTATGAAGATCATGCAACAAAAATATATTCGGGACAGGGGTATGAGATTATTCTCACTAAAGTTTCACATCTTATGCTAATCTTTTTCTATTCCCAAAATACTATGACATCTAGCTTTATATGAAGAGAGGTCAACAATCAAGGTTGCGTCTACTCTAATTTGATAAGGAATTCGCCACATCTATCACAAAGCGATATTTCACA
Organism: Styphnolobium japonicum; assembly: GCA_023212625.1. Taxonomy (NCBI): domain Eukaryota; kingdom Viridiplantae; phylum Streptophyta; class Magnoliopsida; order Fabales; family Fabaceae; genus Styphnolobium; species Styphnolobium japonicum. The sequence goes on along the minus strand of JALBWW010000003.1, from coordinate 40,649,810 downwards.
TCAGATTTGGCAAGCCTTTCCATGGCTGTGTTCATTTGGTTCATCTTAATCAGCTCAATATCAGCAGTTATGTCATGCTTTCCGCAGAAATCAAGCATCTCATGACTCTCCTTTAACCCTCCAAAGTTGCTTCCCCCTACAAGCTTCCGCCCTGCATGTGTGACATATGACAAAGGACAACTTATACATTTCATTGACCAAACCCATGGACTACTAGGAAATGCAGATCTAGTGAAAGGTTTAAGTATAGATAAGCTAGTAGAAATGTTTCATTTCAGATGCGTCGGGTTGGGTACCCACTAACCAGTCCTGGTTTTGGAACATCACCAAGAAAATTACACTTTCAGGCATTAAAATAATGAAGGGTCAAAAGTAAAAAGCAACTATAAAATTGGAATACATCTCATTTCTCCAAAACCAATCATCAGTGTATTTAAATCTGACAATATTTTGGCAAGTCTGGAACCTATAACAATTCAACAACTGTGTTTCACTCTACTGCTTAGGAACGTATTACACTCCAGGTTCTTTTCACTTGGGCTATTGTTAGGGACAACTTATGCTAAATTTAGGTTCTTTTCACATTGTGCTGTTGTTAGGAACATACTAAACCCTGTTGCACCATATTGGTGATAATTGATGGCTTACCTGCAACCAACGGAAAGACAGGCAGCTCGAGGGGCCTGGCAGGCAGCCCCACGGTGACCCGCTTCCCATTCAGCTTAAGTAGACCAAGCAGTGGAATCAGGGAATGAACAGCAGAAATTGTGTCTATGATATAGTCCATGGTTCCCTTAGCTGCCTGCATAAAAAATTTGCAAAAGTACAAAGGCATTAGGAACAATTCGGTAACCATTCAATCCATTCTTGTAGTACTGATTATCATGGAGAATATGGTTGGTTACTCATATTCCAGTGTTTGGATAGTGCAGCCCATCATGTGCAGCTCACTTCATGTGTGTTTAGATTAGTTTATTTTGCATCCAAAAAAGCTTTTCAGCCAAAAGGTCTCTCAATTATTTTGAAAAGGAAAAAAAAATGTTAATCCAAACACAGACGAAGTGAGGCTGCCAAGTCAATCTAGACATTTTGTTCTATGCAACCATTTTCGTTTTCTAGCTTACCAATTGGATAATGATACTATTGCACCACTTTCTATTAAATCACTTTTAACCTTAGCCAGTAAGTAGTAACTTACTAATCTTTATTGATAACTTTTGAAATATGTTAATAACCTAACTTTTAAATAATAAAAAGTTGTCAACACAACAAAATTGCAAACTACTAATTATCTGAGAGGTTAAATAAAAAGGGGCGTAAGAAGCCAATGAGTTTGTGGCTCAATTGACACATGTAAAAATAAAAAAGAAAGTGGTGTAAGAATGTAAGAATATCATTGTCCTTACATTTTCCTATGTAGCTGTAATATGAAGCACCACTAAATTTGTCAAAACCAGAACCTAGACGAAACAAATTCCTTTTTTTCTAGTTTTATAACTCTATTTACCTTCATTTTTTCAGGGCTAGCGGAAACAAGGAAACAATCAGCCCCAAGTCTGTCAATGGCCTCAGTTTCCTTGTTCGAAGAGCTGCTAATGACAGTAACTTTCAGCCCAAATGCTTTTCCAAATTTGACTGCAACATGGCCTTTCCCGCCAAGCCCTGCCACTCCCAAATGTTTACCTGGCTCTGTCATTCCATAATATTTCATTGGGCTATACACAGTAATCCCAGCACACAGACATGGAGCACCAGCATCAAGGGGTAAGTTCTCAGGAAATTGGAGTACAAACCGCTGGTGAACAACCACGAAATCAGAATAGCCACCATGGGTTCGTGTCCCATCATAGGAAGGAGAGTTATAGGTAAATACAGGCTGAGAACAGTAAGTCAGTGACTCTCCAGATCCTGCTGGGAAGTCTCACAATCCTTACAAGAGTCCACTAGGACACCAACTCCAACTTTGTCACCCACTTTGTATGTTTTCACATTATTTCCAGTTTTTGTCACAACACCAACAATTTCGTGCCTGCAAACCACAATTATGAAAAGTCAATGCAGGTTAAACTCCAAGATGACATCTTGATCTTATCTTCATAAGCAGTATTGCTATGTCCTGTCCTGATTACCACCATTGCACAAATACATATTAGCCTAAAACTATTGTTAGTTAAGGATAAGAAAATATAAAAATTTAAGTAAATTCATCTAAATTTCACAAATAAATGTTGCCTCAATTACACACACACACACAAACATTATTAGCTTGAAGTTTTGCACGTCTCATTGTCTATCTCATTGTCTGAAGCACTCTTTTGAAAACTAGACCTGACCGGCCGGTCTGAAAACTAGACCTGACCAGCCGGTTGAATCAGTTTGATTGGGAACCGGTCATCCCACCAGTTCGGTCCACCCTAAAAAACTAGTTAAGTCAAAAATCGGTGAACCGGTCGACCTGGACTGGTCCAATTAGGTCCAACCGGTCCTCTTTTTTTAAAATTTTTTTTTTACTAATTCAAATAATGTCATTTTGATCTAAAAATTAAATATAAGTCAATCTAAAAAGAATTTTACATGAAATACTTAAATTTAAATTATATAAAAGCTTAGCAACTAAATGTATAATTAATTATATATCTCTTTGAACTGAAACTAAATTTTTTTTAAACAAAAATAAGCTATAATATTGTTACAGAATATTTTGAACTCTCAAAAAATAAACTATAAACTATTTTTTATCATTTATGTTGTTTTTTATAATTTTTAATTTATTTAATTAGTATATAATATATATTTATATATATAAATATATTTAATTTATTTAATTATATTTAATTTAATCACAATTCAATTACAATTGAATCATTAAATTTTAAATTAGTTTCTTAATCAGTTGAATCTCCGATTGAATTTTAAAAAACTGAAATAGGCCTGCTCCTCGGATGGCCTTTGTGCTTTTTGCTGATGTTGCCAGGCATTTTTGGATTACATTTTTGCCAACGCCAACCCAGGTTATATAGCACACCTTTCAAGGTACTTTTCTTTGCAGGGGATTTTTTTCTCATCAAACGTTCATTTTCAGTGGTTGAGAATGTAAAACAAACATATTGTAGATTTTCTTTTTTGAGAGGTTAGCCTCTCTTTACTTCCCCTTGTACAAAGAAAAATTATATCCAACAACAATTGAGATCGAAATGCAATCGCCTATTGATCAACCTTACAGAAGTACATGTTTTTACGAAAAGTGTGAACACATTAAATGATGTCAGATGGCATATTATAACGACTTTTTTTTTATTTTTGTCGAAACCAAGTATCCCCACATGTTCTTTTCATTTTACAAATTATAGGAATAATCTCTTCCGCGTCGGAGCGAAACGGTATTTTCCTTTCTATTAGAATCATAGTTCGCGGAGTGCAGTTTGCTTCCACTGTAACAACCCTTTATAGGTACGACTTTTTTATATATTGATATAGGGTATTAATCTAGTATTTTTTTTTTGTATATTTAAAATTTTTTAGTTATTATTTATATTTAATAAATTTTTTAATATTTATTATAAAACTAACAATTAATAAATAATTAATAACTCACCCTTAATATCAAATTCATTAAAATATCGTAACATCTTCTATTGATATTATTATTTTCTTTCTACCTTAATTTAAAAAATTATGTATCAAAATTCACTAATTTTTTTACAGGCTGGGAAGCCAATTTGGCCGATCTGCTTACCTCCCCTCTGTTCAACAGTACACAGCGTCAATAAAATAATTATGAAAAGAGGATCGTACCCAGGAACAACAGGGTAAGTTGTGAAACCCCAATCGTTCTTAATAGTAGGCAGATCCGAGTGGCAAACCCCGCAATAGAGAATTTTCACAGTGACATCATCAGGGGCATTTTCCCTGCAGAATTACAAGATGGGTACCTGAACAATTACTGGAGTAAGTAAACCAAAAAGCTTTCGTCTACTAGAAGAATAAAGTCATATCATCTAATTATCAAACGATATATTGTTGACCCCATGATTTATCCAAATAGTGATGAAGCTACCAAATCTAAAAAATTATAAACTTTTATTTCAATAACACGTAAATAAAAGACACCATCAGCATAGCATCTATAAAGATGACAATGTTTTTATTACCAAAAAAAGATGACAATATTTTAAACAAACCCCACCCCCCACCCAAACCCCCACAAAAAAGAAAGATAACAATGTTATGCAAAAACTGAAAAGAGAGTCGTTTATGCTTGAGCGATTATAGTACACAATAAGGCAAATGATAAATTTCTTGATCCTTATGTCTCTAAGATACTACAGAACCGAGAACAGGTACGGTACAAGAGAAAAAATGGATAAAAAGTTCATTCACTTTCTGGAGAAATGAAAGGGAGAAAGGAGCCCAGAAGTATCTCTGGCAGCCCAACCAAAAGCCTTTGTGGGTGTTCATCCTCTGGTGATTTTGCCATCTCCTCTCTCTCCCTCTCTCTCCACTCTGCTCTCTGTTTCTCTCTCCAGACCCTTTGGTTCTGATGTGAGCAATGGCAACAGGACAGAGCCTATATATAGGGGAATAAAACACCCGCGCGAAAGAGGAAGCTACGAATATCTGTATTTCTCTCTCTTTTTCTTCGTGCAAACAGATCAACTTATTGGAGGAAAAACACCATTAAAGAGAAAATTTTGAACGCTGTTTGTCTGCCAATGTTACGTGAAATTATTCTGCTTTTGCCACATCACAATGAGGAATGCAAAACGGAGTTGAGGCATTGTTTCGAGTTAGGGCTTAGGGGTGGTGATAAATCCAACCGAACCGATCAAACTGGTTAATCTCAAATGAATTGGTGCGTTTGGTTTGATTTAGAAAGTTTTTTTTTGAGGAAGTTTTAGGAATATTATTAATTTACTTTGTATCTTATTGGGTTTGGTTTGGTTTCAATTTATTAAAATTAACCAATCATGATATACCAAAAAATAAAGCAATCATATTAATTAATTGATACAAACTGATTTAAAAAAATGTATTAACATGTGTTTTTCTTTCTTTCTTTCTTTCTTTTTGATACAGAAGTGCAAAAGAACAAACTAGAGCCTAACGAAAGAAACATTCATCAGATCTGCAAGAAGAGCAGTGCCGACACCACCTAACATAACTGCCCAAGTTTGAATCACGTTCAAATGGCTAAATCCTTCAAATTTATCATTTAGTTATGCTTTATTTACTTCAATAGTATATTATCATATATTAAAAAAATTATTCTAAATTCAAAATTTAAAAGAATTACTCTTAAATAATTAGTTATATAATAATTCTTTTTATTCATGTATATATATACTGTTAAAATAAACCAAATTCATAAAATTATTGATTTGTTTTAGTTCACAAATTTGCTAAACCTATAAAATGTTTATATTTGGATTTTGAGCCAGACAATGCCTCACTAATTGGTAATTACTCACTCTTTAATTAGTTAGCATAACAAATACATCTCAATAGTAGAAACTAGTCGGTGGAATTATTGAGGATTACTTCTCTATCCATTTTTTTTCTTAATTTGTTGTGAAATACTTATTGTTTACTAATTATATTTAATGAATTACAAATATTTATTGTTAGAACCAATAACTAATAAATGTTTGTTAATTAGGTATTGCAGCAACACTTTTCTTTTTTGTGGTAAAAAGTTTAAGGGATAGAAAGTTGTTTCATTTTAAGATTAGGACATATCACAAACTTTAACAAGGACTTATAGTGATAATTACAAATAATCTATCCATAAATGATTACCAACATGAATCAAACCCAATACATGTTGTCAACGCAGTTTAATATTACCAAGTTAGCTAACTCACCCTCGTTGGCTTGTAACAACACCCTATAATTATCCATTTTGTTATCAATAGATTGTTAGGTTCCAGGGCTCCCATGGAATGCCATACATCATCCTATTTTATGGCTTGGCTTGCAAAGGCAATTACCCCATTACTAAAGGTTGGAATAGTCTAAATTTGTTTAATTTTAAGAAAAAATATACCCGAACTAAACTAAAGTCAACCAATTTATTAATATTAGAATCTGATTGGCTTGCTTTTCATTGTATAATGGACCAAAACAATTTGAATGGTCGAATCGATTTTTGACTAAATTTTTTTCCTTAAAAAAATCCAAATCAAACTTCATTCCCCCATCCCCCAATGAAAATATATGTAAATAAGAAATTGACCTAATTTTTTTTATAGAAATAACAACAAATTGAAATCTAACAATTTATAATTATGTTAATTATATATATATATATATAATAATATGAGTTTGATTTAGTTTGGTTTTATAAATGAAACTCGATAATTGAATTGATCTGTTTCAATAAAAAAAATTAAACAAAACTAGAATTAATCAGCTTGGTTCGATTTTATATTTTTTGGTTTGATTTTTTTTCTTTTGGATTTAGATCAGTTTAGTTTGGTTATATTACCCATAACTAGAAGGATTATATTACCTTAATTCTCAACTGATTTTATTTGATAATATTACATGTGCTCAAGATCTTTATAAAAAAGGACTAAATGTAAAAACCATTAACTTTATTAATTTGTTTTCACACTTTTTTCTAGAATTTAAATATTTAAAATTGTGTTATACACTTTAAAGTAATAAATAAATAAAGATCTTATTTAGTTATATTCTTTCCAATTATACTTAAAGCGAATTTGGATGAACTTTTTTTAAAAAAAATTGTTTTTTGTAATATTTGTTAAAAGTTAAAAGTTATTTTATATTTAGATGTAATATTTGAGAAGATTTTTTTTTAATGTTTGAACAGTTTTTTATGTTATAAGGGAGATATTTTTCAAAAAGCACAAATATATAGCTAAAATAAAAACACAAAATGTAGTTTTTTAAAGGTTGGGTTGGATGAACTTTTTTGAAAAAATTTAAAATATATTTTATAAAAGGTAATATTTGATATTTGAAAAGATTTTCCCTTCTTTTAAAAGGGTTCATGAAAACATACTAAAATATTTTTAAAAAATATTTTAACAAGAAAAACAAATTCAAATGAGCATTTATGTATATAATAGGATACAAAATCAGAAAATACAAAATTTAGCCAAGAATTCATCTAAATTTAAAGATAATTGTTTGATAAAATAAAATGACAGAGACTACTCATTTATTCAAAAGTCAATAACAATATCAACTTATTTTATCTATTATTATGTCAAATAAATTCTAACTCTCTAACATTTTTCCTATTTTAAAAAGAAATAACTCTAGGAACCAAAATAAAAAAGAATACATCCATGAGACATCAAAACAAAGTTTTAATTTACCAAAGGATAATTTTATGAACACATTAAATAGTGAAATGATATTTTAAAAAGAAAAAGTATGGTGGATTAAAATGAAAGGTTTACTCATGTTTTTTTGGGCTTATTCTTTGGCATATCCTTCATAGGCTCAAGTTTTATAATCGGAGTGGGAGAATTGGGCTTTAGAACAGAGTCGCAAATGGAGATGGGACTTAGGCCCGGGGTTGACATGAAGTCATTACGTAAAGAAAAAAACTCACATTATAGACTGTCTTTTTTTTCTTTATTATTTTTGTCTTATATACTAGTGGGTGCTTATTGCTTAATGACCGTAGCTGGTGATTGGAGGAAGCAAATCCAACCTGGCTGTGCCTTAATGGCTAAATTTGCGGCGCACCAAACACAAGACAACACATATCTCAATATTCTTGCAATTATTTAGACTGTAGAGTAGAGGCCACGCCGAATAGATTTCTTTTTTCTTTTTTCCCTCTTTAAATTAAATTATATTAAACAAAATTTAAAAAAAAAAAACAAAAAACAAATGGGAGGTGACCTCTCTAAAGTCTAAAGTGAAGTCTAAATGCTCTGTCTCTGTTTCTGTCTCTCTCTACCCCGTTTTTGTCCGTTCATCTCCCTTTGCCCACAGCAAAACATAAAAAACCAGTTTCGCATCAAATATGGTGGTGGTATTAGTCAGCCAGGCACAGCGTTTGGCCTTATCACACTGCACTTACATACATACATACATGCACCCATCAAATTAAAAAAAAACAAATATATTAAATAAAAGAATTGGGGTTTTCTCGAATATACTCTCTTCTCTTCTCTTCTCTTCTCTTCCCCTTTAGCGACAACTTGAGCGTGCATCAATCGGAAACTCACAGATTTCACCAAGCTAAAACCTTTTTATTCCCTTTCCAGATCCGTGTACCTCTGCGAGGCCATACCACGGACCAGATCTATGCCGTTTTGGCGTTTGGATTTGCGTTTTCAACTTTTACTCCGCATGTAATAATTGTGGGTACTATTGCTATTGCTGTTGCTATCTCGTCCTTTCGATCCATCCGATTCCGTAACGGCCATGACTTTTCAGCGCCCATTTAATTGCCGTGGCTTGTAGCTCCTTGTTTCCTAGATCCTGTGATGTAATATCGGAACCCAACCTGTTGCTTGCTACAATAAATTTTCGGAGATTCTCATTCTCTTGCGCGTTTGGTTGTGTTTCTTCTTTCAGTGGAAAACTCACACTCACACTCACACTATCTGATCGATTGATTTTTGGTTTCATTCGGGTATGGATTTGGACGATTTCCGATCCATATTGGAGACGGCTGGCGTCGACGTGTGGATGTTCATCGACACCGCAATGACCGTAGCTTCCTTGGATTACGGCAACGAATTGAAGCATCGGAGAGACGGAATCGTAGAGCGCCTCTATGCGGCGACTTCGGGTCCTCCACGGTGTCGGAATTGCGATGACAATCATGTGAGGCCCAATGGTCACCAAATCAAGAAACAGAGCAGCCCTAGCCCTAGCCCAAGCCCAAGCCCAAGGGGTGCCTCACCCGCAACGCCTCAGTCTCTTGGCAACGACGACGGGTTAGATCCTTATGGGGGTATGTTCGATGATGAGCAGAAGAAGATTCTAGAGATTAAAGAGCAACTTGAAGACCCAGGCCAGGTTACTCTGAGCAACTCCTAATTAATGTGTTTTTTTTTTTTTGTTTAATTGATGCTTTTGATTAGCTGCTTTTTAATTAGGAATGTCACTCGTGGCTTATGTTGACTTGTGTTTCTTCATCAGTCTGTAGATTCGTTGGTGGAGTTGCTGCAAAATCTAGCGGACATGGATATTACATTCCAAGCGCTAAAGGTAGCTTCTGTTTTGGAACGGTTTTTCCTTTGTGTAATTTGACTTGTTTGATAGTTTGTTTTACTTTACGGCGTGTTTGGTACTTCCTTTAGGAGACTGACATTGGGAGGCACGTGAATCGGTTGCGGAAGCATTCGTCCAATGATGTTCGGAGATTGGTGAAGTTACTTGTCAGGTTTTGGATGAGCCATAATTGTTTCTTTTTGCATATGTGAATGTTGTCATATTTGTGTGCATTGCTTCAGTTCAGTTCGGGAAGGCTGCAGATGTTTTGAGTGAATTACTCATGAGAAGATTTATTATTGACTTTGGCTGTTATTTGCAGGAAGTGGAAGGAAATTGTAGATGAGTGGGTGAAGTTGAATCCACCGGGAAGAACTGCTACTCTCATGGGTAATCTTAATTTGATCTTCTTTTGGAAAATTTCTGTGAGTTAAAAAGTAGAAATCGAAGAGTTGGGTTCTTCAGGCGAAATTATAAAATGGTAATTAATATTGTTGGCATGGCATTGGCAGCTGATGGAGACTCGCCTCTGCAGAAAACCCCCCAAAATGGGCATCATCAGGTTGAAGAAATCTCTTTTTTTTCTATCCATCTAGTTCTTTTCCCTGGGAAAGTTGAGGCTTTGTTTGGCTTGCTAATATTCCATTCCTTTTACAGATTCCTGATTTTGCATACTCGCCAAATCCACACAGTGAGTATAGCATCTGATTCACAGCTTCTTTTGTATCTCTGTTGTTTGCATTTGGTTGATACATATGGTTTCTGCTGACTCAGATGGGAGTTCAGGGTCAGACCGCAACAACTCAGAAGCAGAACTAAAACCGAAAGCAATTCCTCGCAAAGAAGCTCGGCCAAAACCAGCGCCATCACCATCAGTTCCTATCCCTGCTTCTGCTCCTCAAAACGTACGGATTTGAATTTATAACCATTTTGGAGTCTCTGACCTCTAAATGTGGTTGCTAAAAAACACGGAGGATGAAAATAGAAATTTGGAGGTCATGCGCTCAAAATTGTTAGAAACTAAAATGCAATAAATGTGGAGCTTAGCTCAACTGAGTAGCGCCTATGATTTGGGATAATAACACAGGAGCTTAAGTAAAAATGTCTTAGGAGGACGTTCTTGTTAATCTCTCCAAGTGTAAGTAGTCCTGACACATTGCTGAATGATTGCAGAGACAGAGGGAACATAGAGAGAGCAATATTGAAGCGGAAAGACTTGCTTCGGCAAGAAGACGGCTTCAAGAGAACTACAAAGAAGCTGAAAATGGTGGAATTTTTGTTTCCATATTTTTCATTTTCATGCTATTTCTCTCTCTATTTCTCTTTATATATATGCATACTGACCGGTAAATTTGTGTTTGTTTGTGCGGTTTCTAGCGAAAAAGCAAAGAACGATTCAGGTGATGGACATCCACGAGTTGCCAAAACGCAAAAATGCCTTCTTTGGAAAGAACAAAGGCGGCGGCGGCGGTTCTCAGGGAAGGCACTGGTGATACATGTTCGTGGCATGTTACGTGTTAAAACTTAAAAGGCTTTTGTGGGTGGGTGGGTGATGCCGGATAATCCCAAAGCCCGCTTCATCCATGTGCATTTTTCCTCCACAAGATAAAAAACCTACTTTTCTTGTGGTTTTTATTTACTTAAATTAATAATAACCAAAAAAAACTCCAGAATAATTCTTTTTGAAAGGGGACTTACCAAATCGACGCATTTGGCGGTTTGGTGAGGAGCACATGATTTCAGGATAGAGATGGGATGGGAGCGTGGGGGAAAAATAATTTTTTTTAACGATTTTAAAACACTAATTTGCTGCGTTGAAGTTGTAGTACATTGGGTCAATAGGTGCTTTGCCAGATCTAATGAGGGATTTTCAGCCTTTTTTTTTTCTTTATTAAAGAAAAAGAGGGAACAAAGTCAAGAGGTGACCATATCCAATTTGCGCTGGGGCGGTTTCGGTGGTGGGAGTTTTATTCGTGCTGCAATTAATAATGTTGTCTGGACTTTGGAAAGCTGACATGTCCACGTGATGTGGCCCTTGCCTTGTTTCGAGGGAAAGGACACGTTTTTTCTGTGTCGGTTGCTCACATGATCTTGGTGCTGTGCTGTGTGGACCAGTATGGTTGGGTTGGCCCCGCTGGGCATACGTCAATCAATTATGCATAACATAAGCCTCTATTAATTGTATTTTAAATAAGGATTTCTAAAAATTGAAGTTGAGTTAAAACATTGTGTTTAAATCAAAATAATTGATAATTGGTGAATCAAGTTATTTTTCACTAATCAATATATTCCCTACTAACATGTCATCTAAGCTTAACCTTTTATGAAAACTCTCCTTTCAACAACTCCTAATATATCAATAGAGTTGAAAAACAAGTTCAAACAAGTTTTTTTCAACTTGGATAGATTCCTTCCGCGTATTGTACAAGTGATAATTCTAACCCACTAATGACATTGTTTAGAGTTCAAATATGGATAATATTATGGATTTTTGAAATGGAGGAAAAATAGTATTTCGACCGTTTTATCCTAGATAATCGCCCTATTAAGTTTTCGGATATTGTTTGAAATCAAGCGAATATTAGTAGAGAAATGCTAAACCTTACGAAAAGATATTTTACGAAACTTTTTACGAATGACATAGCGTGATATCTATGAATTTCTTTATCCTTTAAAAATTGTATTTGTCAACTGAAAAATAGCAATGCTGTATGCCATGCAGTTCGTAATGATTTCGTAAAAATAGCATATAGTACTGCTGATATTTGTAATTCCCCTGAAGGAATAAACATGCAGGTAGAATTATGCAGTCTAATTTTTCAAATTAATTTTCTATTTCTGTACCCAAAAAAAAAAAAGGTTAGTAAGATGACTATTGAAAAGTAAAGAATTGGTTAGGATTCATTAATATTGGTACAAAATAATCTTTATTTAATATTTTTTTAATAAAAATTACTATTAAATTAAAATTTTGTATATTGTATGCTATGTTAATAAATTATTTGTATTCATTTAAATTTGTTTTAAAACTTCACCAATGTCTTAAAATTATGTAATATACTTTTTAAATAAATAATAATATTAACTATTTGATCACATAATTAATTTTATTTAAAATTTTAAATTGTATATAAGTAATATAAAGTGAATAGTTATAATTCAAAGGTCATATTAGTTTTAAAAAATTATAAAAATTTACTCAGTTTAATATATTAAGTATTACGATTTGTTAATTGCTTCTCACCAAATGAAGAAATGAGCGGAGAGAGAAATCATAATATAATTATTAGATAATTTTTTATATTTATATCAAAGATCTTGTTTTTTTATAAATTTATTTAAAAAACATGTAAATAAAGAGGTATTTTTTTAATAAAATTGATAGATAAAAATAAATATGGAAAACTATTTTTTGTCCCTTGATCCAAAGACAATAGTTTTCACCTATATGACATCATGTTTATATTATCTAGTCAATTTACAAATTTTTGTCCCTTGATTTTCAGTAAAACGTAGTCGTGTGCAAAACGTTATATAGAAAATAAATTTGGGTTGAAACTAAACTGAAAATGAAAATAAGAAGGGCAGGTTCATAAATATGAAAATGGAGCATTATTGAGAAGGGATTTGTTGGGTGAGAACAAAGCTTACAAAGGTAGTGTAAGCAAGACAGTAAGATAGATTTTAATGCATGTAACGTTGAAGGCTGACGTCCCCAAAGAGGAGTAAGAAACCTGAAAATTCCCTTTTGACCTATATAGGTGATCATAAGATGCCGTCTTGCTCTATCACAAGACTCGAAAGTTTCATCATCCCTTGTTAGGATTTAAAATTATTCGGCTCTTATTAGTTTGAATCTTAATGTCCGTGTGTCTATTGTACTTATTGTCAAAAAAGACTTATGTACTCTGAGTAAGACATTTCTTATTGTGTGCCTTTTAATGTTAAACATATCAACTTTGTGGGCTTTGTATTTACTTAAATAAATTTTTTTTAAAAATAATAATAAAGATTTAATTTTAATTCATTGTTATCATAATATTTTTTTTATATTGTCATACAATCATGTACTAACTTATTATTAAAAGAGTTCAATTTTTTAAGTAATTATTAGAAAATTGCTACAGTACTCTGATGAGTTTGATATCCAGAGTGAGTTGTCAATCATTTAATAACTGTTGGTTTCACATTAAATGTTAAAAAGTCTATTAAATATAAATAACAATTAATGAATGTTAGACAACTCACCTTACCCTAAAAAAAAATTGATACTGGAATAATCCCCAATCACCCTACCCTTAAAAAAAAAAAGATTAATATTGGAATAATCCTCAATTATTGTGATAATCAAACTCTTTTAATGATTTGACAATACATAATTAAATGATAATCAATGTGAATCAAAATTAAACTCTTAACAATAACCCAAAGGTAATATGACTAATTGACAGGAATCACCTTAGAATTTCCGACTTTCGAAAAAAGGCAGGTCTTTGCTTATCACAATGATAATTTAGTTTATTTGAAATTATTCTTTTTAATTATACAATTATTCAAGTGAATCAAGTTTGATTGATAATTGATAACATAACAGTGCCCAAGTAGTATTAAAGACATTCTAATAAAACAATCTCTTAAAAGCCTGACACGTTATTATTCAAGGTGCCCTACACTATATTAACATCATAACATTCTCATTAGATGTTGATTTCCTTTTAAGATAAAAGTGAAACGAGAATTTTAAATAAGACAACAAAATAGGAGGAATTCGGATTCGAACAGTGGTTGCAAATGATGTGAACTATGAAAAAAATAAAAATAAAATTCTAGGTCATCGTTACCGAGTGAAATAGAAGCCAGGTGATATCATCGTGGCAATATAAGTAGATAAACCCTATGGCCAGAAAAAAAAAATAGAGGAGATAACCCCTAAAAAAAATTGAGTTAACACCGTACCGTATGGGCGTATGACTCCAGCTCCTTCAAGAGAATGTTATGGGTCATCGCCATACTATTCTATGATCACACGCCAATACAGCATGTAAAAGACCAAAACTCAACCGTTCCAGTAGTAAGAGCATAGATAAATGTTTAAAATAATAAAAATAGTTGCAACTAGCAACCATCTGAATCATCCTCAATTGAACCGTTAGTACCATGGCCAGCTAAAACTGCAATGCCATGATAAAAAGAACCATGTCACCATCTCGTTCTGCTGTAATACTGAGCAATGAGAATCCCAAATTTTCTATTATGGAATGCTAGGACCCAGGTCCAGTTCAGACCAGGAACTCCTCAGTTTTGCAACTTTGAGTCATCTGCTTTCTTGAAGCCATCTAATATCCCATCAATCAGCTTGTCCTTTCTAGGTAAAACCGGATCAGCAACAAATGAATAGCTCTTTTGAGATCTTTGCTTCTCTCTGTAGTTCCCTGAAGGAATTTTGGAATGGGTACCCCGAGTTGTCTCAGTGCCTGAATTTAAAATATCAGCAAGAGAATTGACCGAGACGTTGACATTGTCTGACTTCTTGACACTATTCTCTCCTTCCTTACTGCTGTACCACAAATCCAGAGCTTGCCATAAAGAACTGTCTAGCTCATTACATTTTGGTTTTCCTTGCCCTTCTGGTTGAATTAAACAAGAGCTATCTCCTTCAGATTCTGAAGAATCATCATCTGAGGCGAAAGGTTCATAATCAGGATGCTTCGATATATCCAGTTCCACGGCTTTCTGAATTAATTTTGATTCTGGATGACTGTGGTCGGAATTGTTGACAGAAACCGGACCTAATTCCTCCCATGGAGAATCAATGTTATCATCTTTTGGAGCTGAATCAGACAATTCACTATCAGAGTTGGACACTGCATGACTAGCATTGGTTACTTGAGTTTTGAGGATAGAGGTTTCCCGGTCAGAAGCACAAACAGCAGGAACAGAAGGAATCATATAAGTGGACTCTAATTTAACTCCAGGCATTACCTGTAATAAGGATGCCAACTTTTTATAACCGACCTTCTGTATATCAAGATGATAGTCATACCTCTCAACAAATAGTTTTCGGAAAGAACCGATATTATATCCCTCTGGGTGTTCCCTCAATATCTCATTCACAAGTTTCTGACAGTCTGCTAATATATCATTTCTAGACCTCTCAGTATATTTTGTTTTAGTGGCAGGTGTGGAAACTCCAGTATGAGGAATACTCTGATTTTGTTTCTCCACATCGTGTTCGAATGATTTTTGCAAGCTGGACTGTGATGTTCTGCTTAGAAAGAGAGATCTCAAGCCATTTGCACCATGAGCTTGGCCCAACAACGAGCTCTTTCGAACTGGTTGAGTTAGCCTAAAAGGAAATGCTGGGGAGGGGCTTTCCTCCAACCATTTTTTCTCTGCTATTAACAAATCCACCAGTTGAAGGATTTCATTTTCACCAAGAGATCTAAGAACCAGCGGTCCATCCTTTTGTAATTTATGTGTCATATCCTCCCTGACATAAAAGACATAGCGGAATATTACTAAGCTACTCTTTCAACAAGTAGCTACATAATGATCATCATAAAAAATTGAAAAGGTCACACAACTATCAACAAAAAAGCTTTGTGATACAATCAGTTTGTCACATAATCTTTTTCTTTCTTTGGTAGTTGAAGCTCAGATTATAACAGGAAGTGATGAACAAGTGTAGGAGGCAAAAAGTTGGTTATTATCCATTGAAGATTTTAAAGATCTGTACAAAACTATTAAGCACACTAACCTGCTTCTTGACTGGGAGAAAAGACGTGATCCTTTGGGGGTGAAAACAAAAGATTCCATGTCACTCCAAAAGGAACCACTAGAAAATAATTCAGGCTTTACAGAATGACTAACAGTCTGGTCCAGTTCTGATAACTTGGGCTCCTCGGAATGACTAACCACCTTGTTCTGATGAGCAGTCAAATCATCAGACTTTCCACTGCTTTTCCAAAATGGCCACCAACTTTTAATCCAACTAAAGAAAGTTGGACTTTTGCTATAAGTTTCAGTATTTCCACCAGGTCTTTTGTCAACCATAGAGTCATCAACTGACAAAGTATATGGGATGCCACAAACTTCATCAGCCACCTTTCTAGTTGGCTCCTCATATTTGTCCTCAGCTTTAAATTTTTCAGATTTATCATTTGCATTACCATTGTTTTCCACATTTGTGTAATCTTTCCTAGCAGAGGGATTCTCTGAAGTTGTATATTTTTCTGGACTTACATTCTCAGACCTAACAACTTCATTATCAGGCAACTTTTTACATCTTGCTTTTAAGGAACCCGCCTTAGTCTTGGAAACTTCATTCTCCTTGGGTGGCAACTGAATCTCAGACAATGGTGCATTAGCCACATCCACAACCTTCTCACTACCCAGAGAAGATTTTCGCAACTCATTTGGGGGCTGACCTGCATGTCTTTCAACAAATGGAGGAAATGATGATTTACCATCCACAAATTCTCCAATGGGTTTGCCTTGTGAAGAGACCTGTTGGAACATTTTAGGAACATCATCCATACTCTTTTCATGCGATGAGGCTATTGATGGTGTCCCATCGGCATCTCTAGCCATACTTTTACTCTCACCATTTAGTTTTGGAGTTGCTGCATAGCCCCGCTCCTCATTCTTAACAGCAGAAGTTGTTGATGGCACAACACTGCTCTCAAAAGGTTCAGGGGATTCTGAGGGGATGAAACGTACAGAAAACTGACCATCACCTTGAGGCTGGAGCTGTATGTGTGGCATTGCTAAAAGAAAGCGGGTAAACCTTTTATATCCATATAAGCATCTGTTCAAACGCACATCACATTTTGCCAACTCTACACGAAGATCTGTAATGGAGATCCCTTTTGGATATGAACTTAATATATGCCTAACCTGCCTCACAACTGAGTTTGGAATTGGACCTAACTTTGAGTCCAAGGTAGGCTCAGAAATCTCCACATTTTGTAAAGACGTAGACTGCTCACCAGCTGAGAAGAGGTTTTCAAGAGGCACCTTATAGTTTCCATACCAAGAACCGAACGGGCCATCGGGAGGATGGTTGAAATGTTTTCCAGTAAGATTTTCTCCCTTAAGCAATGAAGACCATTGCCACATTATAGTTGCAGCACTGCAGAGAACATCAGGAGCCCTTCCTGGAATTGCAAGCAAGATATTGTAGTTTTTCATTCTTAACCGGTGCAATATGCCAGCAAAGTCCCTATCACCAGAAATCAGAAACAGATGTGCCGGTGGAGGATTTTGGGAAACCCAATACATAAGATCAACAAGAAGAGATCTATCAGCACTATTCTTTCCACCTGCAACAAAGTACTTAAAAGATATTATAATTTGAAAAGGTAAACATGTAGATGACCGAAACATTCGAGGAAAGTCCTGAAGCTATATGGGCCATAGATACTAGTACATGAGCTGTAAACCATTTACAATTATTTACTAGCTGCACCTCCATCTTAAATATGATAAGTTGATGAGTTTTCACCAGAACAACAAGAATCAAGCCCTACAACATACAAAGACACGGCATTCAAAACTGCAAGCAGCAGAAGTTATCTAACAGAGATGCAGAAGAAGACAATAACTCCCATCTTACTCCCTACTGCCAAAAGCATTAGGAAACTACTTTTACTCATTACCTTTAAAATCAAACTTATCTTTAGCCTTTGATTGGCACTAAATCCTATAAATAAATAAAAACTTCCTTATTCGAAAACTATTGCTGATTATTCATTAAAAAAATTAAACGAATTCTGTGCTTGTTTCACAATTATACACAAGAATGGATCTGCATGCAACTGTTTGTCACATACAAAAAAAGGGAAAAACTACACTTTGATCCCTCAAAGTTTTTGCTCAAATCAACTTTAGCGCATTGAACTTTAAATCCTCAATTACACCCAAATAGTTTCAAAAGCATACACTACAGCCCCATGAATATTCAGAAACACTGCAAGTGATCTTGCTTTTGCCTACCAAGATGCATTGAGATTTGTCTTCTAAAACATATTAGTTGGAGAGATTGTCCGTTTTGTGCATAAACTGTAGAAAAAAGTGTGAGAGGCTATGAATTCTGGTCCTAAACAATAGAAAACCTGTTCATGAATTTTTTTGCAAAGAAAATGATCATAGGTGTGGCAAATGACTTCTCCGTTTTTAACTAAATCATTAACTGTTTCACTGTTTTACAATCTTCAAGGAGTTTAAGGGACGAAAATATGTTTTTGAAACATAAGAGGGCTAAAATGTAAGGTTTTAAAACATGGGGTATTCACCCTAGTGATGGGACCTCCACTGGCTCCAATGGGGTCAGGTACCAAAAAAAAGACATCGGGTATTGGAATTGGACTTTTAAAAATTTGAGGGAGGTATAGTTTACCTCCCCTCCCCCCAAAAATAAAAACTAAATGAAGATGACATCTCAGTTTTCAGTTATAAAAACTGACAATTTAGGAGAGGCTAGGATATTCTATAATTCTGAAAAATGATACAAATGCATGGTGATACAAACAAACTATAAGGTTAAAATCTAGGGAGAATCATGTTCAGCTGAGTCAAACCCCTTTTTCTGCTTAATTATAGGAAAATGCTTGACACTGATAATTTCCAAGCAGTTCTTTCTTACCATCAAATCCACTTAAAAACGGAAATTGTGATAGCTAGATGCTTGGGAATCTTGTTGGTTTATAGACCTTCACATGGACGAAAATATTCAGCAATATCAAAAGGCTACTAGTAATATACAAGTGACATACAATTTCCCCTTACAGCAAAATTGCAGATACAAAAAAAAAATTGATAATTCAACATGTGTAGTTGGTTTAGATTCTCTTGTTCTCGACTTAAAAGTAAATGAGCAACAGGTATTAACGTCTTAAAAAGAAAACGAACCATTAGGAATGTGGGTGAGATTGATCCCAGTGGAAGAAAGTGCCTCCTGGTTGGCCCTGGAGAGCTGCAAAACATCGCCGAAAGCGGTAATTTGAAGAGGACCCTTTATCCCATTGGCCCTGACAGCCTCGGTTATGGCCGGGGCGAGTCTGCAAACGTTGACGCCAGCTGGCATGTTGCAATTCTCAAAATCCCACCACACAGAAACCCTCACATTTCGGGACTCTGCGTCGGATGGGGAATGAGGTGGGTAATCGGAAGAGTTTGTAAAGTGAGAGATTTGAAGAACAAGCGCACGAGCTGGCGATGATGAAAAAGAAGAAGAAGAAGAAGAAGATAATGATGATGAAAAAAATAAGAGATTTCTTGGGAGAACGGCCCTCATCCTCACGGGCGCTTAGGATCAGATATCAGAATCAGTTGCAGTTCGGTGACTGTAAGCATTAGAAATGGGGGAAAGGGTTTAGGACGCGATGAGTGATGAATACTAAAACCCTTGCATTTCCCATTCCCATTTTGCCAAATGGCTGTGAAGGAAAGCCTTCTTTCTCTCAACGGACAACACTATTTATTCTTGGGCTCATGGCCCATTATGGGTCCAAAATGTTTATTCTCCTTCTAGTTCTAGCTTGTATGAGAAAGAGGCACTTCTTTCCAGCAAAAGTCTAAATCCAAAATATTTTGGGGGAAGTTATGTTTGGATGTTGGGGGAAGAGTGAAAAGGAAGAAAGAAGAGAAGAGCAAATAAGAAAACGAGGGTTTAAATAAAAAATTTCCTTCACTTTGTTTGGATGGTTAAAATATTTCAAAATTTGAAAAAACTTTGTAATATTGATAAAATTGAATAAAGAAAGATTTTGAAGAAATATATGAAATAACTCATTTTCTTTCACCCTATTTATAAAACGTCAGAGCAAGAGAAAGATTTACACAAAACCATCCCTTCCCTTTCTTTTTCTATCCAAATATATCCTAAATGATTCTAACAAAAAAAAAAAGTGGGACTCATACACACACACAAATATATATACTTATTTTTATATAAATCTTAATCTATATAAAGTCATATCAATATTTTTTAACATAAATTTACTTACAATCAAATAACTTTATACATTATTTGTTTCTCTTTATTTCTCCAAAATTTGTTCAAGAAAACCTTTTTCTGAATACTGAATTTGAATTATTTCATTTAATTGAGTTTAGGATAGAAATAGATATAATATTGTATGAGGCTTCTTGGTTTCAACTGGTCTGTTTCCTTGAAGCATGTTCTCAGAGAAGCAAATTCCTGCGCAGATTATTAATTTGGCTAAGCTAGGTGCTCGTGAATCAGAAGATTTATCCATTTTCTTGGGAGCCTTTTGCTTGGTGATGCTTTTGGTGTTATTTTCCTTAGGCCTTAGCCTTTTTGGATTTATATATATATATATATATATATATAGGGAGCATATCTAATGAGAGGAGTGGTTTATTGTGAGAGTGAGAAGAACAAATCGTAACCATTTGATCATCCATGTATGGTCAAGATTAGAAGTTACTTAAAGGTTACATGACCACTTAAAAAAGTCACATGACTTTATGTTTTAATCTTGATCATACATGGATGATCCAATGGTCAAGATTTACTCCTCTCACTCTCATAATAAACCACTCCTCTCACTAGATATGCTCCCTATATATATATATATATATATATATAACATTGTATGCAGAGAGCCTATATTTATTGTCTCTCACTTTTTAAAATGAGGACGTTATATTAAAAATTAAAATGGCAGTATTAATATATGCCCGCAATTGGCAAAGGCATATTGTAAGCGGATATTCTGCTTCTAATTGTCATCTCTTGAACCACACCTGTGTTAAAAACACCTGCCTTCATCTTTGTGGTCAAATTCAAAAAGAGAGAGAATATTGTTTCCTAAAATTTGTGACACCTAGGCCTAGCACCAACCACATGCTCCTTCCTCCTTCATCCATCGTCATGGTAGTGGTTGTCGACCGGTGACTAACCCAGTAACCCAATTCATAAATCATAAACGACTTCCTATGTTACTGTTGAAAATCCACTTTGTCCTTTAATTTTTTTCTTGTTATTAACTAAGTCTATTTTTAAGCGATTTTAAATACGAATATTCAATTAACATGACGTATTTAAGTTAATTGATTTCCTCAAATGTTGATTAAAGTCTAAACCTAAATAGTTGAAATAAGAAGTACATCTATTTACAATAAATATTATCACCCCATCGTTTTAATTTCTTAGGTTGAGGCTTTCATGTGATATATACATAAAGCTTATCAGTAATTTTTAACACTTCAATGGTATTGTCTCGCCTTGAAAGTTTTGACTTGTGGATTTTTTTTATTGGACCATTATTGAAAATTTTGTTCTACTGAAAGTATTTTATATAGTGCATCTTCCTGTGTCCAAGGATCTTTAAACTGAATACGATTTCCTTTCAATTTTTAATGAGAATGAAATCTGTTCATGTGTAACTGTTGTTCATTGTGTGATATGTTGATACGAAAATGATTGAATACATGTGGGACTCGATGGACCTTAGTCTTGGTTTTAGTCCTTTATGGTTGGTTTGTGCATTTCTTAATTTTTTTTTTGTTTTCCTTGCTCATGTACTCTTATATATTTTAAGCGTTAGACTAATCATATTTAAAACATTAAAATTGTCATTTTTTATAAGTGTTTTTTTTAAGATTTGAACTTTTGACATTATAAATTTTTTTAATTATTAAATTTAAGCTTGTTTATCATTTAAGTAATTCCTTATGATTGCATGCATTTTTTATTGAGAAATGCTTAATGATACAATTTTTTTTTCGTAAAACGATGCACGAAAGGAACAAAAATATAATGTGATCGCGTTTTACAGTGAAAACCATTTTTTTCTTTCTTCACTTTTATTCTATCTCCGACCTGATTGGTCAATATTCTTTCTTCGTAAAAGTTCATTCGTGCTATATAGCACTGCTGTTTTTTATTTTGTTCCAACCATGCATTTTTTATCTGGCGTTTGCCTCAACGTTATGTTGTATAATTGCATTGAAACTATGCCCATTGCATCAAATTCGCGTGTTGTTATTAGTCTGAGCACATGTTGTTTTGGTTTGATAAATATGTTTGCTTGTTGTTAGGACATGGATGAACCGTGAGGCTGGCTCACTTTAAATTGTGTCCTTTCAACTCTCACAAATTGAAGCTCATGAATTTTTTACTCCAAGAAGATTTTCCATTTTGTTTTCAATCCTCCCTTTCACTTCATTTTTCTTATTTATCTTGTTTTCATTTTTCATAAAGTATTAATATTAAATAATTACCGGGGAACCAAGACTTTTAATCTCGAATGGGGACATATTTAATGAGAGGAGTAATTTATTGTAAGAGTGAGATGAACAAATCTTAACCATTGGATCATCTATGTATAGTCAAGATTAGATGTTACTTAAAGGTCACATGACCACTAAAAAAAGTCACATGACTTTATGTTTTAATCTTGACCATACATGGATAATCCAATAGTCAAGATTTACTTCTCTCATTTTCACAATAAACCACTTATCTCACTTGATATGCTCATATTATATATATATGGGCATATATATATCTTTAAATGGGAAAGGAATCCTGTCTCTTATGATGTCAATGTGGAATCTATTGAAAGTGGAAGCCAAAACGAAATAACACACGAGAATAACCCTGTTTTTGCTCAGAATTTTCAAGTAAAATATATAAGCCCTAATCACTTTTTTTTTCTTCACGCTCTCTATTTCATCGTGGAAAACGATTAAGCCAAAACGATTAATGCACTATAATAATGCATTAATAATTTACATTAAGGAGGTATATGAGAATACAACCTCCAAATCATAACAAATTATATGAAGAGTAATGTTACACCTTTAGAAAATTTTGATAGAATTTAGTTAGAATTAGTCAAGATTCAGGAGTAATTGTTAGATAATTCAAAATGATAAAGACTATTGGATAACCTTACTCATCCAAGAGTTAGTAATAATGCTAACTCATTATAATTCTAATTTTGTCAAATTAATTCTAACTATCTAGCATTTTTCATATGGTTGTGTTTGGAATCAATTAAAAATGAAATTGATTTGATTTGAATTGAATTAATTTGATTTAAAATTCAAATTCTATGTTTAAAACTCATTATAAAAAATTGGATTTGAATTTATTTGGAAATCATTTTTTATGCTTAGAACTCATTAAAAAAGGAATTGATTTCATTTCATTTTATTATTTTACTTTTTTATTCTTATATTAATATAAAATCAAAAAATTAATAAGGATAAAATAATCAATTTAAATAACTAAATTTAAAATCAAATCAAACCCTAACAAATCCCATCATATGATAGGATTTGTAAATCTAAACAATTAAAATTCATGAAAATTTGAAATCAAATCATTTTTTATTTTTTAACATTCTAAACACAATATTTAATTTATAAATCAAATAAAATCTCATTTTTTAACATTCCAAACACACTTTATATGAATTCATGAAGGAGGGGGGAGTTTGAAGACTAAAACAATTAGAGTAATTTATTTGGAGACATTGAGCAAAAAATCTGTTTTAAAATGAATTGTTTGTCTTTCAAACATACACACACATATATGAATATTAGAAAAAGAGTAAATATATATTTAGTCATCTAAAAGATACAAATATCATGAGTTTAGTCCTCTAATGATAAATATATCAAAATGATCATTTAATTCTAATTTTTGAAATCAAATTTATCCTTCAATGATAATTTTTGGAAAGTCAAATTGATTTTAAAAAATAGCATTGAAGGACCAATTTGATATCAACAATTGAATTAATTTTGCATTCGAATTTGTACAATGATAATATAATAGTTATAAATATTACTAATTCGATAGAGGTATCATAACAAAAGAGATTATATATATATAGTATATATAGTGTATATCTAGTAAGAGGAGTGTCGCAACCGTCCCCGAGGGGAAAATTCAAAACAAAGTTGCGAAATTAGGCTACCTCATAAAAAAGGGGTTTAAAGAGAAATGAATGATTTTGGGAGTCGCCACCAATCGATTTTTCCATTAAAAATTGAAATGGTGCGATTGGACACCTATAGAAAGAATCTGCGTACCAGAGTTTGAGTTCGGGGGTTTGATTACGGGTAGGGAAGGTATTAGCACCCTACACCGTCCGTTCAAAGAACGGTTACCTATTTAATCTAAAGTTATCTGCTAAGTCAATTGCGTTGGTCATTTATTATTTGAAGAAATTTTTTTATTATTTTTTTTATTATTTTTTATTTTTGATATCTTGAATGTGAATTCATGTCAAAATTAATTTGTGGAATAAGATTCCAGTGATAGGACAATTAAAAATATGTTGCGACGGTGACATTTTTTTAATTTTCTTGAGGTAAAGAAATTCTTTATAATTTTGCCGGGAGCGCTGGCGAGGCTATAAATAATTTCTCACAAAAATCCTATTTCATGGTTAATTCCACTAATTGCTATCTTATTCATGTCAAAATTAATTTGTGGAATAAGGTTCCAATGATGGGATGTTTAAAATTAACTGCGATGGCGGTGACATTTTAATTTCCTTGAGGTGAGAAGGATTCTTATAATTTTGCCGGGAGCGCTGGCGGGGTTATAAATAATCTCCAATAAAAAAATCATATTCCACTATTAATTTTGTCGTTTTTAATAAAAGTCATATTTCACTTGACTTTATTGTTATGTTTAAATATTAACCTTTCACGCTATAATTAATAGTAGCCAATGACGGAAATTGGGAGAGGATCGGGAGTCTGATCAACTAAACTCTTCCTGATATTCTTAAGGCATTAATATCAGATTTTGCCGGGAGCGCTGGCGGGGTCTGATTCCCAAAATAAATAATAAAAATAAAATATTTTTTAAAACAATGAAAGTAAAATATTTCTCCAAAACATAAATAAAAACACAAAATAACTGTGAACGAATTCACATAGCCTGCACTTGGTGACAATGGTGAACTAAAAATAAATAAAATAATAACCTTTTGCAAAAATCATTTAAAAATGTTTTTTTCATTATGAAATCAAAAGAACTTTTCATTGTGAAATCAAAAATATTTTTCTTTATGAAATCTACTTTCAAGAATCTTTCCATTCGAAAATATAAATTTTCTCAAAAATAAAATTTTTTAATTCACTATATTCACTCTTGATAAGTTGCGGGCTTACAATTTGTTCCTCAATAATGGCTCTTAAACCACCTATTCCCTGTCTCAGCCATTTATCACCCTTGATAATATGCCTGACAAAATGGGACATAAAAAATAAAATAAAAATTTCTTCAAATAATAAATGACCAACGCAATTGACTTAGCAGATAACTTTAGATTAAATAGGTAACCGTTCTTTGAACGGACGGTGTAGGGTGCTAATACCTTCCCTACCCGTAATCAAACCCCCGAACTCAAACTCTGGTACGCAGATTCTTTCTATAGGTGTCCAATCGCACCATTTCATTTTTTAATGGAAAAATCGATTGGTGGCGACTCCCAAAATCTTTCATTTCTCTTTAAACCCCTTTTTTATGAGGTAGCCTAATTTCGCAACTTTGTTTTGAATTTTCCCCTCGGGGACGGTTGCGACAGATGGCGACTCCACTGGGGACTTTAGAGGGTTAAGCCTTGAATTTAATCTCTGGCTATCTGCTTTTCCTATTGCGTTGGTCATATTTCTTTTGTTTGCCTTATTCATCGCTTCATTTGCTTCATTGCATGATAGGCATTGTCTTATTGCTCACTTGCATCATTGCATGTCACTTACTTCATGTGCATTTTTAAATGTGATTTGTGAATGGTTGGTTTTCATGTTCCCTCCCACACATTATCCATTACACTAGCACACACAAGCTCTATACCCGGGCTCAATACCTTGTAAGATAGATAGAGGGAAAAGTAGTGTTGCTTTGTGAGACCATCGGTCTCCGTATAGGCACATGAAAATCCCCTCGCTCAAATTGAACCTTTTCCGTTCGAAGCCTGTCATAGGTGAGGATTAGGGACCTTGCTAGTCAATTTATTGACGACAGTAAGGGCAATTTGGGGACCTTTCTTCATTAGGGGTCATAAAACTTAAGCCATCACTGATTAAGATGACCTTAGACCCACCTTGGTTTATAGAACTTATCCTTTAGGATATGACATCAAACCTAAGGATACCATTTTCATAGGGCACATGAGGGAACTATTTCCACCTCACTTTCATATTTCCTTTTAAATAAATTTGACTACTGGTTTGTTTACTAAAATGACAATCAGTTGTCATTTCCCAATAATTCTGGGAAGTCTCCTAGACCAAAATGGTTCAATTGTATTTTAGTATACAAACCAGATAGCAAGCATGCTTTTGTGCATTCTATTAATTTGGCATTTTTATGAAATAAATACAAGGATTCTAATAAAGGGCTTCCTTGCTTCCGCAACAATCCTCGAAGGACTAATCCAAGATGGAAGTCATGGATGAACTTGTGCAAGAGAATGTTGAGGAAGAGCTTAAAAGTGATTTCAGCCAGCTGAAATGTCAAATGGCCAAGATCTTGGATATTCTGCAAGCTTCTGAGAAACAAAAGGGCACATATGGGACATTCCAAATAGCAAATGAGGAAAGACAAATCCCACCCACCCATCCACCTAGCTTTACGCCAAATCCTTTCCAATCACAAACATTGATCCCTCAATATACCAGTGCATCTCCACCCATTTTCAACCAACAGGGTTCCATGCAGTTACCTCCTTATAACCCACCATACCAGCAAGCCATCAATCTCAGTGTTGTACCATTTTTGCAGCCAAATGTCCATTCCTTCCTTGGCGCCAATGAAGTGGTATATTCGCAACCAATGCATCAGCCTTACCATGGTGTCATGCCACAAGCCGAAAAGCCAAAACCCAAAGAGAAGCTAGAGCTGCTTGAAAGAAGACTACGAGCCATAGAAGGGGAGAGCAATTTTGGAATCATGAATGCTTCAGAGCTTTGTCTTGTTCCTAATGTGGTTATTCCTCCAAAGTTTAAAGTGCCAGATTTTGACAAGTATGAGGGTACCACCTGTCCTAAGAATCATTTGGCTATGTACTGTCGAAAGATGACCTCTTGTGCCTATGATGACAAGCTACTTGTCCATTTCTTTCAAGACAGTTTAACTGGGGTAGCCTCAAATTGGTATGGCCACCTTGATCGAGCCCGTGTTCGATGCTGGAAAGACCTTGCTGACGCCTTCCTAAGGCAATACAAATATAACATTGACATGGCTCCGGATCGGCTACAATTGCAAATCATGGAGAAGAAAGCTTCAGAGACTTTCATGGAATATGCTCGAAGATGGAAGGAAATAGCTTCTCAGGTAGAGCCACCATTAGCTGATAAAGAGATGACCGCCATGTTCATTGATACCCTCCAGACACCCTTCTATGACCGAATGATTGGGAATGTTTCATCAAACTTCTCAG
Organism: Styphnolobium japonicum; assembly: GCA_023212625.1. Classification (NCBI taxonomy): domain Eukaryota; kingdom Viridiplantae; phylum Streptophyta; class Magnoliopsida; order Fabales; family Fabaceae; genus Styphnolobium; species Styphnolobium japonicum. Next base: position 40,622,175 of record JALBWW010000003.1, on the reverse strand, counting down.
ATATGATCCTCATAGGAGAAATGATCGAGATTGGGTTAAGGAATGGAAGGATCACTGATAATCCAGTTGGAGCGAACAATACAAGGACACTTTTGCCAGAAGAAGAAGATGACGAGGTACATGCAATGACATATGGCCAGGGGCATCGGGAAAGACCTACCCACAGAAAGTCTAACCATTTACCTGTCATACCTCCACAATCATTCCAAACACTTTACCCATACATTGCTACCACTTCACATACTCAATACCCCCAAGCTCACCAAGCACCCTTGCCTAACCAAACACCATTCATCGCTCCGCAAATGGTTGTGCATTGGTCTCAAAACTCCAACCTTGGTCAGAAAGAAACCCAAAGTGACAAAGTCACTAAGCTTTTTCAACACGACCCGATCCCCAAGGCCAATACTGAGTTGTCACCTCATTTTGTGCACAACACTCTGGTAGTCCCATGCCCGGTGAAGCCTTTGGAAATACCGTATCCAAGAGGATTTGATCCTAACAGACGATTTGGTCACCAAGGTTTATGCTATGGAGCACGCCTCAAGAATCACACTTTGGGATTAGTGCTTGCAGTCGAAGATGACCATCTCATTGGGCAAAAATTGACATGATAACATTATCACCAATTGAGTGATCATCATGCTTCCTCTAACTCTAGAGTTTCATTTGAGTAATCCTTGGTACTAATCCTATGGCTCTGCCCAAGGCCTTAGGGTGACACTTGTAAAAAGGGGGCTTGCATGTTTACATTTCAGTATTGTTATCATGAATAAATGCATTCTACAACTCTTAAATATGACTATTCCCAAACACTTCTCATTTTCCTTGTTGCTAAACAAAAAGAAAAGCCAAAACAAAAAGAAACAAAAAACAAATAATTTCACATTCACCTATTCATTTTGCTTCCTTAAGCTTACATTACTTACCTTTGCTAATTCGATTCTGAAAGTGATGTTCTTGGGAATGACATTGTTATGATCTCGAGTTATAATCTTGATCACCTCATTCTGTGTGGACGGAGATAATAAAGATGATCCCGAGCCTTCTCCTAAATGGCTAAAATAGAAAGCCAAAGAAAGTCAACTCCTTGGAGAGCTCTCTGAATTAATGGATTCCAGGATTGAGGTTGATCAAAAAAGAAGAAGACCGAGGCAAATCCTTACAATTGCAAAACACTCTAATTGAGTTGTTGACATCGTTCCTATCAAAGGATGAAATGGTCTGTCATGATGCAATCAAGTCTAAAGGATTGATACGATCATCGAGAAGACTCTGCTTGTTACTCTATGCAGCACTCTCTGCAATGAAGCAATATTCCTGATCTTCATAAGGTTGGAATCATGAACTTGCCACTTCCCAAAAAAAAAAAAAAAAAAAAACTCAAATGCAATCGAGAGGTGTCATGCAGAAGAAAAAAAAAGAGAAAAACAAAACAAGAGCAACAAAAAGAGCAAAAAGATATATAGCTCGCTAGGTTGGAAACCTAAAAAGCCAACCTAGGCAAAAATTAGAGCAACAAAAGAGCAAATATATAGCTCGCTAGGTTGAAAACCTGCAAAGGTGACCTAGGCAAAAATTAGAGCAACAAAAAATAATACCAAAAATAAAAAATACCCGTTGGGTTGAACGCTCAAAAGAGTAACCCAAGCAAAATTAGGGTAATACAAATGAAAGGGATGACACCCACTTGATTGTAACCAATGAAGGAAGTTTTGACCAAGTCAAATATGTTCGACGTGACAGCCTAGCTGAATCCTAAAAGCTGGGGCATCACAGGAGATCAAATTTGAAGTATGCTTGGCTCAAAACTGGGGCAATTTGGACTCATAGAAACCAATTTTGCGAAGTATTCACATACCTCAAAACTGGGGTAAATCAAGTGCTTGAGGACCAAATGGAAAGTCTTCGTAAACCCCAAAACTGGGGCAAACCAAGTTCAAGAATGCCAATCCCTGAAATCTTTATAAAGGCCAATTGCTGAAGTGGTCTCAAATCTCAAAACTTGGGCAGCAAGTACCCAAAGATCAGTTTTTGAAGTGCTCACATAGCACAAGATTGGGGCAATACAAGTCCATGGAAGCTCATGATGCTCACATACCTCAAAACAGTCATATTCTCAAAAGCCGATTATGGGGTTTTCAAGATTATACATAAGAGTGAATTACATTGATCATTCCAAGTAATATCACTGCCAGAATTGAATAATCTTATTTCATCATTTTCCCTTGTAGACCTTTGCCATTTAAACACTAAACCACCATCATAATCGTTCCATTTCCATCCTATTGATGTGCATTTTTCATTGTAGCATATACTGAAATATGAAACTTGCATCAACACTACAATGTGTACTAAGAATTACTCTAATGCTACCGAAAGGTCAAGAGAGGCATGATGAGTACTCAACCATGAGGAATAACCAGAATCACCATATTCAAAGATGGTCATTGAATCAACAACATCCTCCAATACAAATTTGAAGCAAGGTGCATAAATGCGGTTGAATAGACAAATCACAAAGCTAATCAACATATTTTGCTCTTGTTCATCCATAAAGTCATTTGGAAGACAATCTCTAAGGATTGCGGGAAAAAGGGAAGCCTATCAAAAGTCCAAATGTTTTAAAGAATTGGCATGCATTGCATTGTGCATCATTTCATGCAATAAACCAAAAATTATTTCAACCTCAGTCCATTGAGGTCGCTTGTACATCTTCTGTCCAAGCTTTGTGGGTCCCCGTACCCATCTCATCACTTTTATCTCTTGGGTCCCCGAACCCGTTGTTTTATCTCTCGGGCCCCCGTGCCCATTGCTTTTATCTTTCGGGTCCCCGTACCCACTGTTTTAGTTCTTGGGTCCTCGTACCCGTTGTTTTATCTCTTGGGTCCTCATACCCATTGCTTTTACTTTTCGGGTCTCCGTACCCATTGTTTTATCTCTTGGGTCTCCGTACTCGCAGTTTTATCTTTCGGGTCCCCGTACCCACTGTTTTAGTTCTTGGGTCCTCGTACCCGTTGTTTTATCTCTTGGGTCCTCGTACCCATTGCTTTTACTTTTCGGGTCCCCGTACCCGTTGTTTTATCCTTCGGGTCCCCATGCCCATCGCTTTTACTTTGTGGGTCCCCGTACCCATCTCTTTACTTTTTGGGTCCCCGTACCCATTGCTTTTACCTTTCAGGCCCCTGTGCCACCGCTTTTACCTTCCGGGTCCCTGTGCCCGTTACCTTTAATTTCTAGGTCCTCGTACCCATCGCTTTTACCTCCGGGTCCCCATGTCCATCTCTTACCCTTCGGGCCCCCGTGCCTATCGCTTTTACCTTCGGGTCTCCGTGCCCATCTCTTTACCTTCGGGTCCCCATGCCCATCGCTTTTACCCTTCGGGTCCCCATACCCATCGCTTTTACCTCCGGGTCCCCATGCCCATATCTTTACCTCTAGGTCCCTATACCCATCTCCTTACCTTCCGGGTCCCCGTGCCCATTATTTTTATCTTCCGGATTCCCGTACCCTTTACCTTCTTTTGGGTCCCTGTACCCTTCGCTTTTACCTTTTGGGCCCCCATGCCCATTGCTTTTACCTACCGGGTCCCTGTGCCCATCACTTTTACTTTCACGGTCCCCGTACCCACCGCTTTTACCTTCCGGGTCCCCGTGCCCATCCCATCCCTTTTCTGGGTCCCCGTGCTCGTTGCCTTAGCTTTGTGGGTCCCTGTACCCATCTCCTTATCTTCCGGGTCCCGTACCCATCGTTGTTTTTATCTTTTCAGGCCCCCGTGCCAATCACCTTTACTCTTTCAGGTCTCTGTGCCCATCGTTTTTACCTTCCGGGTCCCCGTGCCCATCTTTTTACTTTTCTGGGTCCCCGTACCTATCACTTTTATCTTTTGGGTCCCCGTACCTATCGCTTTTATCTTCCCGGGTCCCCGTACCCATTGCCTTTTATTTTTGGGTTCACGCGCCCGCTGCTTGCTTTTTGATATTCTTGCACTCACTTCCTGTATGCCCGGACAAAACACTTGTTCATGTCTTTACTCGTTCCTTACATTGATAATATGAAAAACTACAGTTATTCATATTCTCTAGTAAGAAACAAGTAAAGAGCATGAACACCGTATTTTGTCCGGGCCACCTAAACTTTTAATTAATTAGTTGATTAATTAATTACAAAATCCAAAAATATACAAAATATAAAAAATACCAAAAATGCAAGAAAAAATACAAAAAAATTAAAAAATATAAAAATACAAAAATGTGAAAACAGTCCAGTAACCCATCTTAATTGGATCAAGGATCCAAACCAAGCCTCCACCATCCAAATCCTAACCCATTAACCAGGCCCATTCCCCAAACCAACCTGCCTTATTCTCATTAACCAGGCCCATTCCCCAAACCAACCCAACCCAGAACCCGTTTTTTTTTTATTAATTGTCGGATCCCTAACCCAGCCACCTGGCCTATCCCCTTCCTCTGGCCCAACTGACCAAAACCCGATCCAAGCCCAAACCCAATCTAAACCCGGTTCACCCAATTAACCACCCATCTGCCCGACCCATTTCCCCTCTCTTCCCCATTTGGTGCCCTAATCCTCTCCTTCCTATTGCAGCGCCACACACTCCCTTTGCTGCGCCACTCCACCAAACCATGCCGCTACACCCACACCATGTCGTAACCATGTCCGCACAACGGCTCAGCAGCACTCATCCTCCAACCCGCACAGAGGCCACACCGCACCCTAGCCGCCTGCGCACCTGTCGCGCAACAGCTCAACACTCCTGGCACCACCCTGTACCTCTGCCTCACAGCCTCTGCACAACCAGAGGCCACAACCTCCGTACACCCTGCTCCACTTCTGCACCCACGTTTCACGCTAGATACTGCGCTGACACAGTACCACGCCAAACCCGTCCTCACCTCTGCACCGAACAACAGTACCAATCCCCTGCACCTTTTTCCCCTACCCAGCACCAAATCAGGCCAAGCACCAGTGTCATTCGCGCCTTCACGCATAGGACAAGGTACGAACAGCACGTACCGGCCGCAAATCGCGTAGTGGAGCGAGGCGCTGTCCTTGCTCAGTGTTCGCAGCGGACGAAAAGGAATTTTCATTTCTTTTTTTTTATTTTATTTATTTATTTATTTATTTTTAATTTTGTTTTTTTGTCTTCTTATGGGTAGAATTGTGTATAAATAGGAACGTATGGTTTCTGGTGAAAGGGGGGGATTTTTTTACCAATTCTGTATTTGGAGAGTGAGAGTTTTTTTTTTGGTTTCTGGTATTGGGGGGAATCATTTTGGAAACCTTGAATTTTCTCTACTTTCAGAGGAGCAAAGGCTGTGCTTACTGAGTTTGCACTCTCTAGAAGTAAAATTATCCGGTAACCTACCTAGCTTTATTTAATTATTTTTATGCTAAGGATTAATAGTAGTCTGTAATCGCATTTTTTTAGTATTGAGGGACTGTTATATCTTATTAGGCTGTTGATTCTATTTTGATTGAGAATTCTCAATGTAGATATCCATTTGAATCCCCTGAATTTTGAGACATGCAGTTGATGCATGATTTTGCTATGTTATTTCGTTACTTTATTGTTTGAATGAATGAATGGGTTCGCGCTTGAGCTGTTGTTATTTCTCTACGGATGAATAGAACTGAATTGTTGTAATATGAATGAGTGGACCGAAGCTGTTGTGTTTTCTCTATGCAGGACTACTGATTATGTGATTCGAAATGATTTATGGGTATAAAGGGTTTGATGAGATCTTCTTATTAATTCTGTTCTAGAGGTCTTAACTTGCAATCTGGTGTAACATGCTAAAAGTGCCTACATTTCTTTCATAACAATTAAAATGTTGTTTTGCCATTTTTGGTCTATGGAATTTGAGAAGTTCACCTTCGCCATCCGCTATTTGTGGCTCCATTTTAGTTTTCTAAGGGATTTACTGGCTATGACACCCTGCATGTGAGTTTATTTGGCCACATGTTCAATCAACCAGCTCTAAATATTAAATCCTGAGTCTTGAGTTCAGCGGGGGTCTTATAATGAGTTTGAGTTTCATTGTTTCATTGGATGTTGGAAGTAGTTCTTTGAACCGTATGTTCTAATGTCATAGGCCTCAACCTTTAGTCAGTCAATATAGGTTGCAGTTATTTCAATTTCGGCAATTAGTGTTCACAAGCTTGTCATTTCATAGTATGTTGATGTACCTTCAAGCTGTTATTTCAAATTTCTTGAATCTGGTTTCCTCATCCGATGTGTATTGGTTCAGAGAAATAGATGTTGTAATTGTATGTCAGAACATTTGTCTGTATTGATTGATGAGGTTGTTTCGAGAATTTAAATTTGAAGCTAGAGTTATGTCGTACCCATTCTTTGGGGTTTGAGAATTTTAGTTTGCTAAGACCAGCAGGTTAACTTGAAAGAAATTTGGGCATGTTATGGCCAGGAATAGTCTTATATTGCTTGTTTTTTGGATTTGTTTTTGTAATAGGGTCGTGGAGCCTCTGATTAGGTAGTAGTGTGTAATTGAATAACCAGGCTTGCTTGGGCCCATGGACGTTCTTAAGGGCTGGTTTAAGGATAAAAAACTTGGACTTTATGTTGAATTGGTATTCTTCTTTAGTTTTTAGTGATGATAATAAAAACAAAATAAAAACAAAGAAAGAAAAAAAATAAATGCACAAAATAAAAGAAACTACTGAGAATGAGAAATGAAAGCAAAGCTAGCCTGATTTCCCTTTCAAATAAATCAATAGTGGTACGGTAGGAATCTGGGAACCTACCTTTAGGATCAAAAAAAGAAATAAAAAGAAAATGAAGAATAAATAGAATGAAAAATGAAATGGTAATTTGGCAGGAAGCATCACGTGTTCACGGGTGACCTTTTATTTTGACTTAATCCCATTAGTTTTTTTTTTATTTTTTTTTTATTTTTGATATCTTGAATGTGAATTCATGTCAAAATTAATTTGTGGAATAAGATTCCAGTGATAGGACAATTAAAAATATGTTGCGACGGTGACATTTTTTTAATTTTCTTGAGGTAAAGAAATTCTTTATAATTTTGCCGGGAGCGCTGGCGAGGCTATAAATAATTTCTCACAAAAATCCTATTTCATGGTTAATTCCACTAATTGCTATCTTATTCATGTCAAAATTAATTTGTGGAATAAGGTTCCAATGATGGGATGTTTAAAATTAACTGCGATGGCGGTGACATTTTAATTTCCTTGATGGTAAGGATTCTTATAATTTTGTTTAGCGCGGGGCTTATAAATAATCTCCAATAAAAAAATCATATTCCACTATTAATTTTGTCGTTTTTAATAAAAGTCATATTTCACTTGACTTTATTGTTATGTTTAAATATTAACCTTTCACGCTATAATTAATAGTAGCCAATGACGGAAATTGGGAGAAGATCGGGAGTCTGATCAACTAAACTCTTCCCCGATATTCTTGGCATTAATATCGATTTCGAGTTACCATGGTAGGTCTGATTCCCAAAATAAATAATAAAAATAAAATATTTTTTAAAACAATGAAAGTAAAATATTTCTCCAAAACATAAATAAAAACACAAAATAACTGTGAACGAATTCACATAGCCTGCACTTGGTGACAATGGTGAACTAAAAATAAATAAAATAATAACCTTTTGCAAAAATCATTTAAAAATGTTTTTTTCATTATGAAATCAAAAGAACTTTTCATTGTGAAATCAAAAATATTTTTCTTTATGAAATCTACTTTCAAGAATCTTTCCATTCGAAAATATAAATTTTCTCAAAAATAAAATTTTTTAATTCACTATATTCACTCTTGATAAGTTGCGGGCTTACAATTTGTTCCTCAATAATGGCTCTTAAACCACCTATTCCCTGTCTCAGCCATTTATCACCCTTGATAATATGCCTGACAAAATGGGACATAAAAAATAAAATAAAAATTTCTTCAAATAATAAATGACCAACGCAATTGACTTAGCAGATAACTTTAGATTAAATAGGTAACCGTTTTTTGAACGGACGGTGTAGGGTGCTAATACCTTCCCTACCCGTAATCAAACCCCCAAACTCAAACTCTGGTACGCAGATTCTTTCTATAGGTGTCCAATCGCACCATTTCATTTTTTAATGGAAAAATCGATTGGTGGCGACTCCCAAAATCTTTCATTTCTCTTTAAACCCCTTTTTTATGAGGTAGCCTAATTTCGCAACTTTGTTTTGAATTTTCCCCTCGGGGACGGTTGCGACAAGGAGTGATTTATTGTGTGAGTGAGATGAGCAAATTTTGACCATTAGATTATCCATGTATGGTCACGATTAGAACATAAAGTTATGTGACTTTTTAAAGTGGTCATGTAACTTTTAAGTAACTTCTAATCTTGACTATACATGGATGATCCAATGGTCAAAATTTACTCCTCTCATCTCTCATAATAAAATAATGCTCCCACTATATACATATATATATATATATATATATATATATATATATGCCTTATCAAGTGAGAGTACCATATATTTTATTATGATAGATGACATAAATGGTTAGAATTAAAAGTTATTTAAAAGTCATATTAATCACTTATAAAAAGTTACATAATTTTTTGTTCTAATTTGAACTATATATACGTAATTTAATGACTATAATTTACTCTTCTCATTCTCATAATAAGCACTCCTCTCACTAGATATGTCTTATATATAATTTGTATTTATTATTAGGGTAAAAAATTTGTATTTATTGTTAGGGTAAAAATTTGTTAAGCATTGTCATAGAGCGGGTCCACCGGCATAAGATCCACATTTGTACTTTTTTTTCTTCTATCTGAGTAATTCAAAATTCTCTTATCCGGGCATTGTAACTTTTTTTTAATTTTATTTATTTAGTTATGTATTGTTATATTATTAAAAAAATTTGAATTGGTGGATAATGGAATTAGATCAAAATTAAATCTAACCAGTTTTGTTAAATCTAAGTGGAAGACATTGTGTTAAACCTAAACTATTTAAGAAAATTACAATGAAACCAACGTATTATTCAATTATATGCAATGTGGTATCTAAAAAATAGGTGAGTAAGGTGAATGTACATCAATCATATTCTTTAACATTTGTTTGTTTTTTTTTTAAATTTAAAACCATCTAAGCTTGTGTAGCAATTAGCAAAGAAAGAAAAACAAATCCGGTACATGACACACAGCATCAATTGAACGTACAACAGCTGCTCATTATTTAATTAATCTGACGAAAAGATAGAGCCTGTTAAGTTTATTTTTTGTTTTCATTTTTAATTAAATATGTTTTTATTATAATTATAATAATATCACCCTATTTTTATTTTGTTTCATATTTTTAAAATTTTATGAAGAAAATAATAAAAACTAAAAGTTTTCACTTTTCAACTTCTAACAAATGTGCACTACTCTCTGAGTGACCAATATCATTAATTCAAACGGAATACAAGAAAATTCGCAGGTGTTTCCAAAGAGATCCTTTCAGACATGGTTGCTGAGGAAAGATACTAGTTGTTTCTATTAAATGATTACTTTTGGGTAGAACCGAAAGATTTGATGCTATCAAATAAAGCTTTATTATTTAAAAATGAGAGTGCTTAGAGAATAGATACACCACCGAGACATCTACATTCTAATTCAAGTGTATGTTCGTTAAGGCAGACATATGCATAAAGATTTTCCCCTCATTTCTCATCTCATGCACCGTTTTCTTTTTGGGGAAAGGGATTAGGCATCCCCTTTTTAAGACTATATATGCATTTAATTGATGAAAATAAAAAAGTGTAGTCTTCCAACATTTTCTCTGTCAATGGGTGAACTTAAGCCATATTTGGCAGTGTTTCTAATACAATTAATCTTCTCCGGGATGATCTTGTTGTCTAAGGCCGTGTTTAACGAGGGAATGAATAGTTGTGTGTTTATCTTCTATAGACAACTGATTGGAACCGTTATTTTGGTCCCTCTGGCCTTAATATTTGAACGGTAATGATGTAAATGATCTGTTTTTCTTCCCTAAACTTTTGGCTCTATTTGCTAGTGTTTTAATTATATAACTCACATATATTTTATTATATGGTCTAGAAAAAGTGCAGTGCCACTCTCGTTTATGACCTTCTGCAAGATTTTTACGCTCGCATTATTCGGGTCAGTATCATTATTCTTTTTTGTAATTTCTCAAGCTACTATGACAAAGAACCTAAGGTCTATAATCCTACCATGTTGCTTTTCAGGGTTACTCTGACTCTGAATGTGTATAGCATTGCCCTTGTTTACACGTCTGCCACGTTGGGAGCTGCAATTGTTAATTGCCTTCCCGTGTCTACATTCTTCTTTGCTGTGCTGCTCAGGTAATTTTTGGAAAATCACTTTTTTGTTCTCTTCTCCTTAAATTTAAACGAATAGGGTTTAACAAAACATAATTTCCAATGAAAATTAATTTTAGGTGACGACTGATGATATCTGTTGAGATTTTGAAAGAAAGGGGAATTTCTTCTAGAAAAGAAAAGAGAGAGAGAGAGAGAGAGAGAGAGAGAATGGTTGTATCCTAATGTATGATCATTATTCCAATTTAGTTCACCTTCCATTCCTGGTTGAGGGATACTGACAACTCATAAAGTCGAGATAGTCATGAGTTCTGTGCTTAATTAACTAGAGTGACTGGCAAATATGATTCTCAGTTTCTCATGATATATTGCAGAATGGAGAAGGTAAATACAAGGACAAAACCTGGAATTGCAAAGATAGGAGGTGTAGTAGTGTGCATGGTTGGTGTAGCGACCTTTGCATTTTACAAGGGACCCCAGTTAAGGACTTTGCATCATCTCCCATCTGGATACCACAACAGTCAATATCATGAAGATCATTTTTCCTCTGGCAAAAGATGGATATTGGGTTCTTTACTCTTGTTCTTTGCCATCATCACCTGGAGTTTTTGGCTTGTAATTCAGGTAGCCACTCGTGTTGCATATTTGTGCTATTCCCAGTAGTACTAGAGTCTAGAATGATGGAAACACTTAGGATAGTTGTATGGATTCTTTACTTTTGGTAATGATCTTTTGTGTTAATATGATAGATGTATAATTCTGGTTATCGTGTGGTTGATGACTTATGACTGTACTGACACTGATCCAAAAAACAGGCTCAATTTCTTAAAAGCTACCGTTCAAAACTAACGTTCACAAGTCTTCAGTGCCTATCAAGTGCAATTCAGTCATTTGGTATTGCTATAGCTTTTGAAAGAGATATTCAGCAGTGGAAGTTGGGTTGGAACATGAGACTGCTTGCAGTTGTTTACTGTGTAAGTATCATAGTGATGCATTCTATTTTATGTAACTTCTTTTTTATAGTGCATTGAAGCTGGAAAGAATGGTATAGTGACGTCTGATATTTGTCCAAACTAAATCGGGGCAAAACAAGAAAAAAAAAAGTGTTACAGAAATGCCGTGCCTGTCAGTTGTCACAAATTCACAATGGAGAGAAAGACCTTGTCAACTGTCTAGACTAGAGTACCAGGTTACCAGAGATCTTCTGGCTACTTTATCTGATTATGTTATTTCTTGCTTCAGACCTTGACATTTGCCGGAACAAATGGTACTGTCAATGCTACAAAAGCCATGTATTTTGATTCATCACCAAGATCTTTCTCTTTCTAATATCCCATAAAGGATTTTTCAAGTTTAAATTGGATCTCCCTGTTTCTAAAACAATGTCGGTGGTAGGGGAAAAAAGGAAAGTACTCTGTTTATGCAGCTAACTGAAATGTCCAATGCAGTTGTCACTTAGCACTATAAGACCTAATAATCAGGGGACCATTGTGACTGCAATTACCTACTACATGCAAGTTTAATTTTCTTTTTTTAAAAAATAAAAAGATCTAAGCATTATATGTAGTTATTTTGTCTACACTTCCCTGACCAGTAACCATTGCATTAAAGACACAGATTGATGATTAAGGTGTCTATATTACTATGAAAGAATCCTACTTCATCTAAGTCATTTGTTACCTCTTAACAGGGGGCACTGGTGACTGGGGTCGCGTACTACATACAAGCTTGGGTGATTCAGAAGAAAGGGCCAGTTTTCCCTGCAATATGGAACCCACTGAGTTTTATAATTGCGATGACAGGATCTATGTTGCTCTTAGGCGAGCCCTTATGTTTAGGCAGGTGAGTTGCCATGATAATATGATGTTTGGGGCTAGGTGTAAGTGTATAACTTTGAATTTATCATAAATAAGGAGAAATTTTAAAATATTATTTAGTTAAAATATTAAATTAATTTTCATTTTATGCTTGACATATTTTTTCATAAGCATAATACTACTTGACCACCAAGTGCAAATTCTTCTACGACACTCATAATCCATATATAAAAATATATTTATATTTATATTCTATTATGACTAGTCTAAAATTATCTAAAATAACTCAATAAAATCCCTAAAATATTACTAATAAAAAATTGCAACATAATCGTTGAAAACTGAAACAATTATATTTGACTGATATTGAAATATCCCTTTCCATACAAAGATATTTGGAATACTAGAAACCCTTGGAAATTATTTTCAAGCTTGCACTCCATGATTTGATGAATTGTGAACCTCCCCATGTATATGTTCAAGTGTTCAACCAGTTTGGTTGCTTGATAAATTGTTGGATTTGGATTTTTTATTTTTCTTAAACACAAGAGTATTATGTTATGTCAGCATCCTGCCTTTGCAAGGCTCAGGTGGGATCAAAGTCAGATCAAACTGTAGCATTTGCTGATGGACTTAAATAAAAAAGTTACTTCCTAACTAATAACTATAACTTTTGATTTAGTAGTAAGTGTTTGATCCAATAAAAGAAATACACAACTTACATTTGTATAGGAATAGTGAAATACCTCACATGTTATGATGGGTCCCTACACAGTTAAACTGGTATTTTTCGTTGTTATAACATGGAATTTTTTTTTTATATACTTAGTTTAAGTAATTTGTGTGAATTAAGCCAAAACTAACACATTATAATTAAATAAATAGAGTTTGTGTTTTGACTTTGAATTTAAATTTGATTTATTATCAATATAAAAAAATTTAGATTATCATCAAATGATGTGTTGACACATAATTAAAAGAGTTAGACTTTTTAAGTAATTATTGTAAAAGTCAAACTTCTTTAATAATTTAATAATACATGATTAAATGATAATATAAAAAATTTATACTAGATAAAAATTAAATCATTTGACTTTTGATACTTATATAATGAGTAATATTAATGTCTTAATTTTTATTGGCTTGGTATATATACAAATTGTATATACTATTATAAATCTACAGAAGAATTTCTTCGTAACATGACAATGTTCACGTTACATTCTTAAAGAAAATGAAATAATTTGTATTTTTCTCTCTCTATGAGATATTACTATTAAATAAAAACTCTTTTGAATATTCCTAATTCGTAAAAATTTATACGGACTTAAAATCTATCATAAGTACTCCAAAACTATTTAAAATAATTCAATAAAACAACTAAAAATAGTATCTACAAAAATTATAATAAAATCATCAAAAACCAAAAAGTTTTTATAGTTTCGTCTCTCTATCTGTTCTACGTCCTTATATATTATATATATTGGCTGATTTTAAACATTGTTGTATTAAAGTAATATACTGCCTAACTAACCGTTGGAGTCACAACACAACTGTAGACATATATGTGCATACGGCTCCATCTGAGGTGAAGTGGTGGCTGAACTTAAAATATTTAGGGAGAATGATATATTATTGTGGTTTAAAAAAATATTTTATTTTAATTTATGGATATAATTAATGAAGTATTAAATTAATTAAATTAATAATTTATATATTTAATTAATAATTTATTTTTATTTTTAATACTTAATACGTAATTAATTATATATAAATTATTAATTAAATTAACTTAATATTAAATTAATTTTATTCATCAACCAAAATAAAATAATTTTTTCTAATAAGTCGGTATCCCAAACATTTTTTATTGAACTTAGAGGAAGATGTGTACCGTTTATGCGGCTCTTTACTTAGCAAAACTCCATTATCCTAGTCCTCGTATAATAATATCCCACGTTAATTTGACGTTCTGTTTTTCAGTGTTCTGGGTGGGATTCTGCTGGTTTTAAGTCTCTACAGTGTTTTGTGGGCAAAAAGCAAAGAAGAAATGGTTCATCAGAATTCTTTACCACTTCAAGCACAGGAAGAATGTGCATAGGTGGAAACAGAGGCGAGCAGTGGCGATCCACAGCCACCCGTATAATTTTTCTTTTATTTTGAGGTGTTCTCATATCTTTACGGGCATTTGATGAAATGACCTTGATGATAAGATACTTTTAAGTAAAATTTGAATCTCTATATTACAGTTATAAAATATTTTTAATAAAATTTAAATTCTTATATTGCAATTAAATTTTACTCACATACAGTTCAAATTGTCAACTAAGTAAAACTTCGTTGTTAATTATAATTTTTCTTTTATAGTTTCCGCTTCTATTTTTATCTTTGGATTATGCAAAGTGCTTAGTGGAGCCGATAATTGTATCAATAAGTAGAACCTTTGGAGTGAATCACACTTGTGTATTATTTGGACGGGGTCAAGGGGAAGAAGGTAAGAACAATCATCACAATTTTTGTTTGGATAATTTTTAGTGAAGGATAAAGAAAAGAAAGAGATTTATTTTTAATTAAATATGTATTTACATATATAACCTGTATTTATATTATAAAGTTAGTAACATAAAGGTTATATTAGAATTTTAATTTTAAAATTTCTTTTATTTTTATATTTATTTTAAATTTTAAATAAATAAAAAATACTTCTTATTTTTTTATTTTAAATATTTAAATAAGAGAAAAAGAATCTCTCTCCTTCCCTTTCTTTTCCTCTTTTGGAGCGTAAGTATTACTAACAAGTGCTTTATAAATTTCATTTAAAGAATATTTAATACTTACAATGAATCATATTATTTAAAAATTAATTAATTAAGAAAATATTTTTTTAAAATTTTAAAGATATTAAATATTTATATTTATATTTTAATTATTTAACAAGTGTCTTGAGCAAATGTCATTAAAAAAGGATGTTTGGTATTATTTAAAAATTTAATATCTTTTACTAAATTTATTTAATTATTTAATAAATATATTATTAAATACATTTTAAAATATTAAATATTTTTTATATTAATATTTTTTTTAATTTCATAACGAGTATACTGAAAATATTCGTTAACAAATGCCTAACAAAATTAGCAAACAGAAAAGTCTTTGATTGCCGTTGAAATTAATCTTAGTACTAAATATGTGAAAAGACGTTAGTAATTAAGAGTGTGATTGACCATATGTTTTGCTCGATGGAGAAAAGATGATATTTTATTGAAATTTTTTATATTTCTAATTCACTTAATTATTAAAAAAATAAATAATAAAAATTTTATACAATTTTAACATATTAAATATTTTTATTTTTTATTTAATATTATCTATTATAATAACTTATAAATAATTAAGAGAATGCTAGAAAGATATAGTGTTACTCTATTTCATTTGGTGTACCCCAAGAAAAAAATTAAAGATGAGATCCATATGAAAAGTTTTATCCTCAAATTTTCTTACCTTTAATTTTAGTGTACTGCTAACGAATACTTTAAAAGTATTATTTAAAATATATTTAATATTCTTTGATAATTATTTAAAATTATTTAATAAAAAAACATTAATACTTATATGGGCAATGTGTTTTAAGTTGTAAATATATTATATAATGTTTTATATTTAATATTTTTTATGGGCAATGTTTAAAAAATATTTTTTGTGTGTAAATTAAAATATTTTCGTATTTAGAAGGCAAGAGACTAATTTTATAAGATACAATCAAGCACGTGAAATAGGAATTCATCCCAACTATGTTTTCTTTATATATATCGTTCTAAGAATCGAACTCGAAACAATATGTTTAAAGTGATCGAACATTTTTTATTTAAACTAACACAAGTTAGTAATGTTTAAAAAAAAATTTAGTATACCTCAAATAAATTATTCAAATTACTTAATAAAAAAAACTGAATTTTTAAAATATTAAATACACTATTTTTAAATTTAATATCTTATATTTTAATTATTTAAATAGCACACCGAAAGAACTCGTGCGTTAACAAATGTCTTAATTTTAAAAGAACAATGCTATTTAATAAGAAAAAAAAAATACACTCTGATTCGAACATATGTAATTGCCGAAAAAATAATTGTTGGTGGATCAGCAAGTTCGTACGCCCACTTCATGTATTGGGTGAAAATCTATGTACTGTTCATATCACATATTCATTCCTGATAATTAATAAGCATTTGTTGACGAGTTACCTGATGACATTAGTTGAAGAATTAAAATTAAAAATATTTAATATAAAAATAGAATATTTAATATTTTAAATTTTTTGAATTAATTTAATATTTTTACTTAATAAATTAAAATTATTTATTAATAGATATTAAACAATTTTTAAACAATGTCTTTAGAGTAATGATTAGTAAGACCTTAATTAATATTATGTTAAATTAATATGTTGGTGTTGTAATTTTAAAAAAAATTAAATTGATCCTTATAATTTAAAAACTATAAATAAGTTCTTATAATTTCAAAAGTATTTTTAATTGAGTCTCTATAAAGCTTTAATGAAAGGTTGGATCCAAAACTTATTAATTTTTTGACAAAAACTATGGAGTTCATTTATAATTTTTAAATTATAAAGAACTATTTAAATTTTTTTAAAAATAAATATAGACCTCCATATTAATCTAATCTTAATATTACCCATTTTAAAGTGATAGCAAATTAATGGTAAAAGAGTAATGCTATATCATTTTAATAAATGATTTAATTTTAATCTATTTTTAGTATAATTATTTTTACATTATCATTTAATCATACATTATTAAATCAGTAAAGAAATTTAACTATAACAACAATTACATAGGAAGTATAATTATTTTAATAATGTGTCAACATATCATTAAATAATAGTGTCAAAAACTTTAATCTGACTATTGATTAAATTTAAACTCTATGACAAATCCTCATAATTACTTAAATCATAAATTATTAAAAAAAATACTTAATATCTTAAAAACTCAAAAAATATTTAATATACTTCAAAAAATTTAAAAAAAATATTAAACCGATTAATTAGAATATAACAATTAAGAATTAAAAAACCAAGTCCTCACGAATGAGGTGGCACAGGCCACACACACTTCACTTTTTTTATAGTCAAAATATAACAATTAAGAATTAAAAAACAAAAGAGAAAAATCATCTAAATCCACTCGCTCATTCAGATTTATTTCACGAAAATAGATTTCGTGATATTCATCATTACTCAAAAAATTGTGAGTAATTTTATATTATATAATATCCACCAAATTATTTAAAATATAATGTATTTAATGAAAATATATAAGAATTTATTATTTTTAGCACCTAAAATACATTTAATATTTTTTTATTTAAGTAATTAGAATGATTATTTAGATGATTCGTTAGGAAGATATAAAATTATTCCAAAATTATTCATAAATTTTTTTTTGAATAATCATATATCATCTTAAATAATTAATAAATCTAAATAGTTAACTAATACCATATATATTACATATTTTAGTGTTTCTAAATATAAGTAAGATATAACACAAGTTGTGCATAAAAAAAAAAAAAAAAGAGAGAGATAACATATGCCATGTGCGCTTGCACACACATATATATATATATATAGCTAAGGATATTTTTTATTTATTTAAGTGATTGCATAGACATAGATTTTGATTTCAATTTTGTCATTGTTTATTAAACAAAGACAAATTTCTCACTGTACACGTCTACATAAGGTGAAATTTGTTTTCATATCTGTATGGGAGATCCTTACAAATACTTACTTAAACAAATATTTTTTTGTTATCCTTATAACAACAATATATTATAATAATTTATATTTTTCATAGACAAAATAATTAAAAATATAGTCTTTACTTAAAAGCAATTGATCTAAACGACTTAACAAAGGAAACAAAAAAAAAATGAAAGTACAATCTTCTTTTACATAATATTCATACATTATATATCAATTATTTGTTACAATAATATATATATATATATATATATGTGAGCATACTCCTTTTTATAATATTTCTAAAAAATTATATTTCTTTAACATTTATATTAAAAAGCCAACTAACTTAATTTTGTAAAGAAGAAATGATTAAATCTTAAGTTTTGCTATAATATAAAGTTCAATAATAATTAATGGTAAATAATATTTTTAGCAACAGTTAATAAAAGAAGAAGAAGAATGTAATGTAATTTATAATCAAATTTAAAATTTGTTGTGTTTTTTACGATCCTCAAGACAGTGAGGTGTAGATTACTTTTCAATAAATGGCAAGAAAGAGAAACCTCGCCTATGTGACAATTTGTGCTTGTGCGGATAATCAATTGCAATCGTACACTTCTGTTGCCTTTTCCTCTTTTTCTTGCATTATTGCCTTCAATCATCAATCTTATCATTCGAACTGTTATTTTGTCTTGCTTCACTAATTGAGAAGGTTTTACTATCTCAGGAACGGGATTATTTTGAGATTCAATATCAATGCAGGGTCCCTTTTGGTAATAAGGAAATGAGAAAAGGAAAGGGGAGAGATAGAGCCTACAACATCAAGCTTCAAGCACACATGGTTTTTTATGAGTTTGTCCTCCTATTTGAAAAAATAACATGCGGAAATGGGTGAACTTTGCATAAAATAATCAAGTTTTGGTTAGTGGTCATTGTCAGATTAAAAAAATACTTAATGAAATTAATTCCTTTTTTAATCATGCGCGTTGTGGTTATGCTAAGATTTTTCATTTTGATGTTAACAGGTGACAAGCCATCTTAATTATTGGAGTTTCTCTGTTCCTGCGTGTTGCTTTCACCCTTGATTTATGTTGAGATTGACAGTAGGAACTAGGAACAGAGAGAGCAAACAATTTTTTATAAACAGTAATAAAGAAGCCATTTCCGTAGGAGGAGAAGAAAGGGTGCATCTGTCATTACTCATATGAAGTATGAATGTCACTCGTACAAAAGGGTTTCTCTTCCTACCATAATTCCATAATGTGCTCAATGTGCTACCGATGTCTCGTTTAATTTTTTTAAGGAACACGACTGGCTAGTAACAACCGGTCTTGACTCTTGACTTTGCTTTTGCCCTGCAGTTTACCAGTTTGTTTCACATTTCAAAACATCAAGTTTGCGAAATGAAAAACGTTATTCATGTGTGCTGAGAGGTTCATAATAGTGATTCAGTAATTATTTGCTAAAAGCAGAGGCATGACGTCATTAAAGAAACAGAGGATTCCTAATTCTCGTTTTCTTGTTCAATTAAGACTGATCATTCAACATCAAACTCGATGGCAAACTAGCGATTTTCCCCCCTCCCACCCTCACCACAAAAAGAAGAAAAAAAGAGTTTTGTTCAACTGAAAGAAAATTATCATTTTCAAAGGATGGTTTGAAATGAAAGCTGTAATTGTCCTCACGTTTTAAAATTCCTTTTATCAGTTTATGTATCAATTTCTATTCACCACATATGACTATATGAGTGTTTGTGAATCTTCCTTTCCTTCGAATTGGAAAGGCAGGTGGAGGGAAAAAACACGTGCAGTCACAGGAATCCGAGTATGAACATACACAAAAATCCATGCAAACGTTATTCTGCTGCTTCGCTGCTTGTTTGGTTGGTTGATATGCACATGGCATTTAGCCATTAATTAGATTTAGGGGATATCCTGCTTCCAAAGAAATGGTCCTATAGCGCGTGGTTTGCTGCTTTTTCTCCATTTCAGTTTCCTCATTGCATTGAAATATATTTATATATGCATGGAAAGCAACTAGGCATTATTGACATATTGCCGCCATCTCTTTGCTTTGCTTTTACGTCCAAAGCTATTTCATAATCATATGAAAACGACTAAAGCATTTAGACTCATTACTGAATGGAAGGACAAAAGAAGCCACCGCCCTCAATTTTGATGGCTACATTAAAAAATAATAATTGTATCTTGATAATCCCGTGTGGAAAGGTTGCGTTTTGATCTAAAAATGATCCTTCTTTTTATTCTCTTTTTTCTTGGGTTAACTAATACTGCATACTGCACGGCGAGAAGTGTCTTCAGAGTTCAGACCCTTTGCAGTTCACACTCTACTTTCGGTCAAGGTTAGTGCCTTGGCGTTTCAAACTCTTCAAAAGAGAATAAAATACGAAGTCATGTGTTATTAAGGAAATGTTTTAATTAGTTACGCTTCTACCTTAGGAAGAAACGGTTTTTTTTGGCGATTGCACGTAAAGCAGCTTAACAGTGAGTGTTAGTACAAGAAATCAGTTAACATATAATCATATTTTTAGAGCTAAGAGAAACTGTGTCCTTCATTTGGCTAGGACAAATTAGTAACACTTTGTCCTTTAGCAAGTATTGGAAATCAATGTAGCGTAATTGTACAATCTCTAAATTGTTTAAAAAAATTAAATAAAATATAGTTATTATTTAATGGCTCACTGAGAAGTTTGTGGAGGATATGGCTCGATGTGGAGTTAAAAAAAGTTGAAAATTCTGGGGAAAACCTTTTTCTTGCAATCCTTCTAATTTAAGTAAGAGTGATAATGGTTGTACAAACTACTTCATCTTTGCACGACTTTTAAAAATTAGATTTAAATTTAATTTATTATCGGGTAAAAAAAATTTATATTGTTATCTAATCATGTGTTAACACATTATTGAAAGAATTAGACTTTTTAGATAATTATTATGATAGTGAAACTTTTTAATAATTTAACAATATATGATTAGATAATAGTGTAATTACCAAGGTTCTGAAAACTGAACCGGTCATTGAACCGGTTAAGAAACTGATTCAAGATTCACTGGTTGAACCGTGATTAAACAGTGATTGAACCGGAGTATAATTAAATAACTTAAATATATATTTATATTTATATATATAATTATATATATAGTAATTAAATAAATAAAAATTATCAAAAACAATAAAACATGATTAAAATATTAAAAACAATAAACTATGATTTTTAACTTTTGATTTCTAGTTAATATTCACAACAAAGAATAAAAAATTAAAAACTAGCATCTCTCTCAAACTTTCTCGGATCTTCCATTGCAGCTTTTAGCATTTTTTTTTGTTAATTTTCTATTTGTCACCATCATTTCCTTTTCACCTGTGCTGGTCCTTCTTTTCGGCAAATCAATTGCATACCAAACATGTATAGGTTGGAGAACACAACACCCATAGATATAGGATTCTAAACCCCTCCTTCTCTATACTACCTACCTCGACAAAATCTACCGTTCCATCGATGAAGGTGAGAGAAAGAGTTGCAACCAAGCAACCACACAAGGTGGTGCATAGTGGCAGGAAAACGTTCACTGGAAAGCAGTGGCGCATGGTTGCAACAAGCAGGGGTGAAGCAGAGCATCGTGGCAGCGGCTAATGGTGTCGCTGGCAGCGGTTCACAGCATCGCACTGCTAGGTGGCGCAATGCTTAGGCGAGATGGCGGTTGCTGGGTTGTTGTTGCGGCGGGATATGGTGGCTGCTGAAGCTGAAATGAGAAGGCTTGTAAGGAAGAAGGGGACGAGGGTTTCATTTCAACCCCCACTGAACCATCCAACCGTTGAAGCCGGTCCGGGCTGACCAGTTTTATCGGTTCAGTACCAGTTGACCAATTTTTTACCAATTTTTGAGTAAAACGGTTTAAGAGCATCACTCGGACCGGTGTGGTGGCCGGTTCTCGGTTCAATCGGTTGAACCGGCCGGTCCGGTTCGATTTTCTTAACCATGGTAATTACACTGACAGTGAATTAAAATTAAACTCTTACGAATTTTAAGGTTGACTTATCTAGATCATTTAAAAAAGAAAAAATTTATATCTTTATAATAAATCAGTTTAATAATTATTTTAATTACTTAAAGAAGAAAGTATTAAATATTTTTTTAGATTATTATAATATTAAATGCTTTTAATTTTTTATTTAATACTTAACATTTCTCTTCAAAAAAAAGTAATATTATATTCTCTTAACATTTTTATAACTATTTTAATAATTTTATATTCACATAATAAATCATCCTAATAGTTTTTGTAATTAATTTATTCTTTAAGTAATTAATATAATTATTAAGTTACTTAATTATAAAGATATATGATTATTCTTCAAAAGAGTTATAAGACACAGGTTTTATACAATAACTTACTTGAGATTTTACGAGAGCTAGGTGAAGGATTTATTTGTGCAAGCATATTATAATTCTATATCTTTATAATAAATTGGTTTAATAATTTTTTTAATTATTTAAATAAAAAAATAAATATTTTTAAAATTCTCAAAATATTAAATATTTTTATTTTAAGTAATTATGATGATTTGTTTAAAAGATTTAATTATTTTTCTTTACTTAAAGTTATTCGCATAATGATTTTCTCTCTCTCTCTCTCTTTTTATCTTTTTCCTGAAACATGATGAAAGTCATGATTATTTCTAGGTACTAGAAAAACTGAAAAAGCGATCTGGGTTAACTAAGATTGCTTACGTGTAAATGACAAGGGGATCCCATATTCCGCAGTTTGCAAGGTATATGTCCAGCATTCAAAAAAGTCTTTTTAAAAAAATGAATAATAAAAAAAAGCAGACAAAAGTTAATTAAAGAGGAACCTCGTTATCTAAAAGCAAAGTAATAGTAATGATAAAGCAGGCCATCAAATTGGATCCAATTATCTTTGGTTCTATTTAAGTCGTCGATAATGTAAAACTTAATCAGAAGGAGGAAGCTGAGGAGGCATCGAGTATTTGATAACTGTTTTTTTATTTTCTTTTTAGATTTGCCAAAGTTAATCTTGGGTTTTGTTTTTTTTTTCTCTGATTGAAGTGTTACCGTAAATGATTTAAAAAAAATTGTAATGATATGTAGATAAAGAATTAAATAACCATATTTTATAAGAATTACAATTGTACTATTAATCTAATAACTATATTATGATTAATTACATGCTAAGACTCTGTAGTCTAAACAAATTCAATTATTGAGTTTGCCAAACTATTTAAGTCCTGTTTGTTTTTATTTTACACGCGAACATTGAGTATGTTTGCAAAAGCACTTAATTATTTCGAAAATTATACTTTTACATATTAAATTTTTTACATATCTTATATATTAATATTTTATTTCTCTTTCTCTCTCCTCTTTTATCCTTTCTCTCTCTTTAATATTAAAAAACTGAAATATATGAGGAATGTAAAAAATTTAATATATACATATATCATTATTCTAATTATTGTGTTTGCTTTCAATGCACGTTAAAGTTAACAATAATTTAAAACAAAACAGACTACTAATAATTGTAAAAAAACAAATAATACTTTTACATATTTCATATTTTTATTTTATCCCTTTCATTCTCTCTCTCTCTCTCGTCTCTTATTATACCTTTCTTCCTTTTTAACATTAAAAAATTTAGATTTTTATCTCTCTCTCTCCTATTCTATCTCTCTTTCTTTTTAGGCTTTCTTTTTAACATTAAAAAACTTAGTTAAATAGAAAAATGTGAGATATGTTATATGTATAACCATCATTACTCTTGTAAAAAATTTAACATATCAAGCAAAATTCTAATGTTTACGATATAAACATCAGAAGGTTCCACAGAATTGCTACGAAATATTTCCAGACAGACACTTTTATAAATAATTTTATATTATAATCAAAGTGATTCACAAAAGAATTCATTGCGCCTTCATCTTAAGAAATTGATAAAAAGTTAAGATTCAAACTTGTGAGAATGTATTTAACTACACATCACAATCACATGCTTAATTACCTTCACCGTTGAAAAGTTATTTAAACATTTAATGAAAAAATTATTTAAACATTTATTGAAAAAATTATTTAAACATTTAATTTTGTCTATATATATATATATATAAGTCTCAGAGATAATGTTATTTAATTAACTAAAATTTTAAATATATAAAAACTTTCGCCTCTTTTTATACCATTAAATTTATTTCTGAATATTTGAAATGTAATATCAAAACTTTTCATACAAATCTACGTACAATTCAATAATTTGATAGATTAGTTCTTTTTATTTATTTGATAATTATTTTTGTAGCATTTTCCTAATTAAAATAGCAAGCGTTCCGTTATTTTACGAAAAGAATTAAAATAAGCTGAAAATAGGGTAACTTATCCAGAATAGCAACGCCATCTGGATTTGTTCGCCAAGTAATATTTTAATATAGATCAAAGGAAAATTCATGACGCAGTACACTAGAGTCCACTATGTATGTTGCGGACTGGTGATCACCTTTCTTTAACGTCTTGGATTCCGATCAATACAACTTTTTTATTTATTTATTATCATTCCATGAAATCCACATTATTTCTTATATTTATATTAAATTTCAAGTTGAAGTTTATCACCATTCACGTGTCCATCAACGAATTGTGTTTGAGGATTTGAAAGTTTTAAAAGTTTCACAATTTAAAAATTCATTTGTTTTTATATCCATAACACGATAGGTAATTGTTTGAATATAACAGTCAAACTATTTATTTTATTGAACTAAACTCTAATTTAACTATTAATTTTAAACATAATAAATTAAACCTTATAATTATCAAATATAATTCTCCCTTGACGTTTCACGCAGACACAGGGCTAGTGGCGGAATGTACTTTTAAAAAATTTTTTTTTTTTCATAATATCTTCGTATATGAATATGGAGATTAATTTTTTAAAATATTAAAATTCATTTAAAAGATCCACTACTTCAAACAAATGACAAAATGTACTTTACAAATGATTTATTAAATTTTGACCAATAAGTACGATCAATTTGTGTACAAAAGAATAACCAATCGAAAAGAATGCTTCAAGGGTGGGATGACGCTTTTCTCTTTTCTTAGAGTTCTTATAATAATAGCCCAATAGCTATAGCCCATCGATCCCCTTCAAAAATTTTCCAATTTTATTTAAGTTTCAGGACTAGTTATAATATTTTTATAAGTTTAATATTTAAATAAATTATTAAATATTTATTAATTATTAATTTTATAAAAAATATTTAAAATTTTATTAAATATAATTATCAACTAATAAATATTTTATAATTTATTTTTAATACTAATACTCAAAAATAAAAAACAAAATAAATACCTGAATAATGCCCTTAAGTCTCACCTGCCCTAAGTTCTATCCATCTTTTCTGTCTCTTCTGTATCATTACCAAACCATTTTTAAATTCAATGAAGATATTTGTTCTTTTTTATAAGGGTATTTATGGGTTAAGTTGATTTAATTTTTTTTAAAATAATTTCCAAATCAATTAACCTTGATCGGGTTAGTTTGTTTTAATTTTTGAAGAAAATTTTGATCATCTCGAACCAAATTAACTCGATTAAGGTTGGGTTGGGTTGGTTCGGGTTATCAGGTTATTTAATTACTTTTTTCTTATAATAAAATAACAAATCTACTATTATTAAACAAACTCAATTAGACAATTACATATGAATTTTAAGCATTTAAGTATTTTAATACAGTATAAGTTTTAAGATAAAAGTAAAATCAAATTTGGGAAGAAATATTTTAACGTCTCAAAATCATTATAAGCTTCATTTGTAATATGAATGTATGATATTAAATATATCTTGCTTCACATAGAATGTTATATATATATATATATATATATATATATATATATTACTTTATAGTGAAAGCTTGAAGTGGTAAAATTTTGTGACACATGATGAGTAAGTTAATTATTAAAACGTTACTATCCTAATGTGTAACTAAAATAAAATAAAAATAATTGAATGATTAGGGCTTAAAAATAGAAATTAAAGATATATTATTATATCTTAATTTTTTAAATGAACGAAAAGTCAAATGACAAAAAAATAATATATAAAATTTCATTATATTTCGAGTCATTTTATTGAGTTATGAGTCTTTGAGTTATAAAATACAAGATTCGTAGACCAAAGTAATCTTCATTGGTTTTGATCGGGTAGGATCCAATTAGACCTGATGACTTAAGAAAAACTATTTTTTTTATAATTATTTTGGGTTAATTTGTCGGGTTAATCGAGTCAACCCGAACTAATGAATACCAACTTTGTTTTGTGTATGTGTGTGTTTTTTATTTTACAACTTTGTTAACCTTAACTTCTTACACAAACACATTACAGTTAATGAATACTGAACTATGAGATTGTGTCACATGCAGTACATACTCTCTCTCAAATTGTCAATACGAGTAGAATTGGAAAACAATAAAAAGAAATGAAAAAGGCACGTGACAAAAACAAAATTCTGTCACCATTAATTTGTTGATGCAAAGACAAACTAGCAGTAAGCTATGCATGACTTAAATGCATGGGGATTGTAAACAAGAGTGCCACAGTCACGCGTGAGGGGTGGTCCCCAAACAAGTGAAGCAGCTTGTCATCACCGCACACGTCCCATAGAAGAGCCAATGTCCTTCTCAGTTCTCACTCACTTGAGCATTGTCTTCATTGCCCATAAAAGGCCCAACCTGTGCACATATATTTGTGTGATCTGTGAAGCATCTCACCACTCATAAGCCAAGGTCAAAAAGAAAAACACAATGAAAGGAAACAAGCCCTATCTGGTTGTGATGGTCATACAAGCCATATACGCTGCTATGTTTCTTCTCTCAAAAGCTGCATTCGACCATGGCATGAACAACTTCATCTTTGTCTTCTACAGACAGGCTGTAGCAACCCTTTTCCTAATCCCTTTCGCTTTCTTCTTCGAATGGTATGTAGAAATGTCTTTTATTCATGAATATATCTTAATTAATTCAACTTCTTTTTGCGGGGTAATATGTGAGTTTTGATTATTGAAAGCTATCACTACCATTTTGCTGTAGGAAAACTGCACCGCCTTTGCCATTCATGACCTTCTGCAAGATATTCTTCCTTTCTTTCTTTGGGTATGTCCAAATATTGAATTGGCATGTAATCTATTGAAGTTGAAGAGTATTGCTGAAGTAGGTTTATAGTTGTCCTGTTTTTTCCCCCTCATTAAAATTGTGTCGTGAGCATAAATTTCAGGATTACTTTGAGCTTGGACATATATGGTATTGGTCTTATTTACACCTCTGCAACTTTGGCTGCTGCTACCACAAACTGCCTTCCAGTCATCACCTTCTTCTTGGCGCTCCTACTCAGGTAGCGTACTGCAAATCGAGCTCACATGATTAATGCTTTGCATTTTACTCAATTATAGTTAGTTTTCGCACCCTTGACCTCAAATCTGACTTTAAAGCCCATCTCGAATCACAATTAATTAAACGGGATCATGCTCTCTCTTGTCAAACGACTCAAACCTTAATCAAATATCGATTGTTCGACCACTAATGATGATTTTGCGGGTGATTAAGATTCCAGTTTTCAGGTATTGCACATATTCTCTATGAATAACACTCAGAGCACCAAAAATTACTCATATTCCTCTCTTCTTTGGATAGAACTAGAGAAAGCATAAAATTAAGCAGATGTAATTTTGCTATAGATCATGAGATGGTATGTATTGAATAATATTTAGGTAAAAGAACTAGACAGGTATACACTTTTAAATACAAATAACAGTTACATATGAAGGTATCTTGACACCAAAAAAGAAGAAGAAAAAGAAATGGCACTTAAAAAGATGACATTATATTAGAGATTCCATTCATATTTCAAACATCTCTTTTAAATTTTACAAGTGGTTCTGACGTGACATCTATTATTTTTTAATTGATTATATATAAAAGATATTGATTTGTTTGTATATGTTGGATAGTGGTGTACGAAAGTGGGGGACCTGGCACAATCCATCCTAGTTCACGTAGTTTGAGGCCAAAAGCCTACATGTTAAATGGGATGGGTTGATGACAGATTCTTTGATACAATTTACATAAGACAATTCTCTTACACTTTATGATTGAACTTGTGCCTTATCATTGTCTTTCATTCTTACACTAACAATTATTAACATTAAAAATAATTGATATGAGACATATATGCTTAATTAATGGCACAGTTGAAAAATTTCTGTGTAAGCTCAATGTGCACAAGTTGAATAACCTAAATCAATTAACTCACACATGCCTACCGAAAAAAAAAAAGAACTCACACATTACCATTTTATATTAAATTACATGGATTTTTGTGCCATATAATTACCATAGCAATTCCCCTCTTGTATACCTTAGAATCTTTGGTTGCTACGATCATGACCCTAACCAACCCCTACAAGTGTTAAGGCAGGAAAATTAAATACTGAAAATTATAATTAAAAATAACTTTCGAGAGAGGGAGAGACAGCTTTGGATCGATGGCGATGCTTGGCTGGGGAGATTCTTCCCCCATGGGGTCTCACTTTTCGAGCATAATGCAAGATCATATTTAAGAAGAAATGATGTGGGAGGTTTTGGAATTGTGCTTCTTAGTACTATAAAACAAAGACTTGCGGTAGGGGTTGGAGGTAGACGAGGAGCTTAATTAGGCTTTCTGATGATACCTTCAGGTCGGATGGTGAAACCTGAAAGGGTAAACGACCCTTCTAAGTTTTATTTTTCCTCAAACGGAGAGGGATTTATTGGCATACTCTGTACGTAGTTCTGAAATTGAACTCATGTGGCCAGGATTTAAGTTAGTACAAATATTGTGACAAGGCAATTCTGGGTTGTTCTGACAAGGTCAACACGGTCCATGTCTGAGTTCAGGTCTGGTTCTTAGGACTTAGCATTGGAACTTTTGCAGCACTAGCAATGTAGCATACAGTGATGAATGATCGTCCTAGTCCAATTCCGCGTGCCTTGCTTTCAAGGGAAGTCGATTGTTTCTAAAAAGAGGAAACGTCCCTGTAATGGTCACGTGAATTTACATCTCCATTCAATACAAATCATATCATAATGTTTGGCGTCAACCCCAGCAAAAAAGAATCAATTTGAACTGTGTGACATTTCATTAGGTCTTCAAGCTTTCACTAAATATGTTATTAATCCACGTGAGCATTTTGTATTTCAGGATTGAAAGTTTGAAAATGAAGACGGCCGCTGGGATTGCTAAATTGGTAGGCATTGTGGCATGCTTGGCTGGTGCAGCAACCCTTGCCTTTTATAAGGGTCCTCATTTGAAAGTTTTAAGCCATCATCACCTTCTGGGGTACCATAAAAACCAACGACATCAAGGTCATGCTCCATCTGGTACTTGGATAAAGGGTTGCTTCCTCATGCTCCTCTCCAATTCCTTTTGGGGGCTGTGGCTTGTGCTACAGGTAATCTTATTTTGTTCCTTTTTGTGATAAGCTCATAAATATTCATATCCTTAATTACTTAATATTATCCAATCATCTAAATTTTTCCTGTAAATGAACCAGGCTTTCGTTATAAAATGCTACCCTTCAAAGCTGCTCTTCACAACTCTCCAGTGTTTCTTAAGCTCAATTCAGTCTTTGGTCATTGCCTTGGCCATAGAAAGGGACATTGAGCAATGGAAGTTGGGTTGGAATGTCAGGCTCCTCGCCGTAGTATACTGTGTAATCATCTCAATCTTCATAAAGAAATTGATTAACTTTTAACTCTATATAAGTATTATACATATATTACTTACTGGCCAGAGCTATAGAATTTGTAATCTATAAACTCATGACTGATCACAATCAATTCGTCGTGATAGGGGATTATGGTGACAGGTGTCACATATTACTTACAGACATGGGTTATAGAGAAGAAAGGACCTGTGTTTCTAGCCATGTCAACGCCACTGGCCCTGATTATGACAATCTTCTCCTCTGCAATTGTCTTGGGTGAGATAATAAGTTTGGGAAGGTAACTTAGTTCAACTAATAAATTTTGAAACTTCAGTTTTGTCTTTTCTTTAGTGCCTATTTGTTAATTGGAAAATGATACTTTATGTAAGATTTACACTAATTCAATTCCTGTATAGAGATTGGTCTAATTCCTGCACAAGAGATTTATATGTGTGTGAGTTTTGTGCAGGGACCAATCTCTATTCAAGAAAAGTGATATGAAGAGGTGGTGTGAAAATAGTGAGAATGTTGTAGTGTCCTTATTAATTACAATTAATTAATTAAGTGATTGCTTTTGGTGTTTAATCAGCCTTTTAGGTGGATTCATATTGGTTCTAGGACTGTACAGCGTGCTATGGGGAAAGAGCAGGGAGCAAAGGCCGAAAGCCTCGTTAGACTTGGAGCAGGCATCGGGTTAGAGTGAGCTCGCAATTGTGATGATACGTGGATTCGTGTGGGATACGTGATGATGTTTTTTTGCAGAAGCTAAATTGTCAGAAAATCTATGGTTGTGAAGAGTTCGTTTTTTTTCTTCTTTTTGATAGAAGAAAATTTAGATGAGGAAAAGGCTCATCATCCTTAATTCAAGATGAGGCCAAATCATCCAAATTAGTGAAGATTTAGAGTGAAATTACAGTTGAAGAAGGCAATATATAGTTTGGAATATTACCAAACTTTTGCCAACAATTAATGCATTTAGTACTTAAGCTGCGGAGATGTACCAAAGAGCAGATTTAAATGCAAATCACTGACTAACCCCATTTTGCCCCCAAAACATGGGTCAATTATCTTTCCATTATAATATAGGGTTGTAAGTTTTATTTTATTTTATTTTTCCGTGCTAACTGGGTTGTAATGGCATTCATTATCTAGATAGGAAGCCTTTCAAATTTTCCATCATGTGTATTGTTTCGTTAATCAATTATGGTTGTTTTTCATGTAGTTGATATGGTTGTCTGTTAGTGAAACTCGTTCATAAGCCACAAACCAGAGCACGTTGAAAACCTTGATAGCAAATTCATTTAGGAAAGATGACCCTTCAGTTCTTTTTGTGAAAGATAATATCGGTTTAGTTCGGCTTAAAAAATTAACTAAGTATTCAACTACATTAACCAATAATTTACATATGGTTAACCAATAAATTGTCTTCATTTTGATACTTGATACGTGATTAATATTATATAAATTATTGGTTAATGTAATTGAATACTTGATTAATTTTTCAAACCAAATCATAGAATAATTATCTCTTATAAACTGTACTATTAAGCTATTTTCTCATTCATTTAGACCCTTTGGAGCTTGTTGAGTGTTGAGCCCATCTGTTTTTTCTACACTGTCCAAAAGCCCACAACACACCGTACGTACTACCCATTTATAATTCAGCACTACTCCAATTTAATTTTATCATGTCTTGACGGAGTTTATAGTATGTTTGGTTTAGTTTTTAAAATATCTTTAATTATAATTGAATAAAAGTTTGTCTTTTGATATTTTTGTTTAAATTATAATTTTGAGATCCTAAAAATTAAACTAAACAAGATCAACATTGTGCCTTCTATACAAGCTGCATGTTAATTATAGAAAAATATTTCAAATGATAATTCAAAAATAAAAATAAAAACAAAGAATAATCACAAATTCATTAGAGAGAGAGAGAACCATTGTGCATATTTTTTTAGTAAGTTAGGCTCTGTTTGGTGCTCTTGATAGTATAAGGTAATTGTATAAAGTTTGATAGAATAAAAGAGCTAAGCTCTTATACTATCAAGGCTATTATTATATAAATAGCTTGATTGTATATATAAGTATTTACTATGACCAAATTATCTTTTTTATATAAAAAATAATACAAAATTAAAATAAAAAATTATCATTCTATCATAGAGGAGGAAGAAGTCTTCCTCCAGTATTCTTCTAAAGCATTATTGGTTTCAACTTTTTTGCACTTTGCAAATAGGAAAATAAATTTCAGAAAATAAGAAGAGTAATTATTATAAACTGTAAAGAAAAAGAGAACAACGAAGCTTATGATATGAAGATAGAGAGAAAGTCACACCAAGGGCTCTAAACGCACTCCAAAATGGCATGAATCATATCCTGTCATCCATGGTGGTAGTTTTTTTTTTTTTAATAGAAAAATCCAAAGTCCACAACTTTTGACAACTCCATTTGAAAAATCCATGGAACACTCTCAGACCCAGAATTTTGTTTTCTTCTTCGCTTATAGATTTTGCAGCAAAAGCAAATAGGAGCTTCCATGGTGGTATTCAAGCAGATGAATGAAGATCCTAATCAAACAATTTTTTGGCTGTTGAAGAAGTTGATTTTGGGCAGCAACAGTCGTATGTAGGCAGATGAGTGCGCCAACGCGGTATTCTACCAGATGAGCGCAACATCAGCCGTGGTGGGCGACAATAGGAGAGGGAGAAGCTTCATAACGAGAAATATGAAAGTTGAGGGGAGAGATGAAAGTTAAGTGGTAAAGTTGGAATATAATTACTATCAGGTGTTATCATGTGGTGGAGGAGTTAATAGAGTTATCATGTCATAGTAGGATAAATTTTTTTAACTTATTTAATTATCCTATCATGTAAGTGTATTAAATACATGTAAGACTTGATAGTATTTTTTTATATTATCAGGTCTTCTTTATACGATGCACCAAATACAACTTTTGTTGTTTCTTATTACATTACATTTATACTACAGAGTTATACGCTTCCATAGGCAGTAGTTCTATTTTGAGTACTTGTTCTCTCACATTTTTAATTTTTTAACATATTTATGTATTATTAGATTTATTTTATAATTGTACAAAATTACACTTATGTATTTAACATTAATTATAGTTGTTAGTACTAAGATTGTTTCTTCCCACAAATATTTTTTCACAGACTCGAACTTCTAACATTGCAGAAATTTCTCAATTATTAAGCTAAAGCTTTCTTACCATAATAGTCATATGTATTCAATGCAAACTAATTTTTCACTCTAAAATATAATTTTAGTATATAATAATAAAAGAAGTTAAATCAACGATTATGATTGATTGTAAATAATACTTTTAGTTTAATTATTTTGTATTTTCTATTATAAAACAGTACTTAATATTGAATAGATCATCATAATTATTTTTTTTACATAAAATATTCATCACAATAAAATATACAAAATATAAGACATAAAATTTAAACTGCGCCGCTAATAGATAAAAAATAAAACCTTAGCATTATTATTCCATTTTTATAGGGTTATTTAGTTTGCTTACTCCAACATTTATGATCGTGATGCCCGTTTCACGTACAGGTCTTCTTCTCCCAATCATGCTCAAAATTTTGTTAAATATGCAATTATTTAGTCTTCATTAAGAAATTTTCGATAACTATAAAGGATCCAGTAGTTATATCCCTTTCATGAAACAAAATCACATTTATACTCGACACCTAAATCGTTTAAAGGTGCTTTCATCATGTAAGCCTTATATTTTCTAATGTCTTTGTTGATAGTTACATTGGGCTAGATTAGGCCACGAATCCTCAAATAAATAACTTTCATTTCTTGTAATTGAGAAAAGTAAAAGAAATAAATAAATAAATTTATTAATTTCTATTAAAAAAAGACATAAGTCATGTAATATACTTTTTTTTTTGTTATAAAAAAAGTCTACTACCTGGTGTGGAAAGAGAATAATAAAAGTGCGGACAAAATAATTTGATTGAACAAAAGCTCTTAAGGATGTAATCTTCTTTAGTTAAAGATTAAATTTGATTTACTCAATAAACTATATTATGCTTATGTTAACCTTTTAAATTGGTATAAAATTATGTTTAAGTTAAGCTTTTAATCATTTTTTAAAATAAATGATACTATGCGATATAATGTACTACATTATTAATGAATCCAAATTAAATAAAAAAAATATTCCCAAAATATTATTGATTAACAATGTAAGGTTGATTTAACATTATTTTCTGGCAATGTCTCATTTTATCATAACTAGCATTCAATATGTTGCCATTTAAATTAATAGAGTGAATTGTGAACTTAATGTTTCCGTTGACTGTAAGAGTTATTTTATAAAATCATTAAATCCTATATAATAACTCTGCACTGTACAGTTAGGCCCATGTTTGGTGGACGCAAGGCCCGGTTATGTTTCTGTCTTTGTGGCCCAACTAGTATGAGCCCCCCCTAGGATGGAGGAGAACCAGAAAGAAAGAGGGGGTAGGGAGACAACCTCGGCGCCGCTTTACCCCAAACCCAATAAACACCTGAAACTATTAAACGACGCCGTCGTCTGCATCGAGTTGAAGGTAAGTACGTAGCCTGCAGATTCCTTCGACTTTCCCTCTCTCTCGTAACTCATAGCAATTAGCAAACGCTTTCGATCTGCGTGGATATGCAAGTATCACGATGGCGAAACTTGTTGTCAATGAAGACTTACATGATTCCATCCTCTACAGTATCTACCCATTTCTCTGCATTTCATTCCACTCCATTTTCCTGTGACAAGTGGAAGAGCAAACGGAACTCCGTGAGTTTTTCTCTCTCTTTTTTTCCGTACAAAAGGGGAGGGGTTTTTTTTTTTCTTTTCTTTTCTTTTCTCCCTGCTGTTTTAGCTTCTGAATTCACAAGGGCGTTTGTTTTATGTATTGAGCACTGTTGCTCTTGTTCTGGATACTGTATTGAGTTCGTTCCCATTCGTCGGAGATGCCAATTTTGCACCACAAATTTGAGTCAATGAAGAAACAATGAGTGAAAAGGGGGAAAAAAACTTTCATAGTGTGTTGAACAACGAGCCAATTTTACAAGAGATACAAAATCAGTTGGCATGATTATATTGTGTGTTGAACTCATATGGCGGGCTGTTTAATTGTTGCATGAATTTGCTGTTATGCACTTTTGGCTAAGAACTAAACTACTACATTTGCCTCTGGGAAATTATTTTCCCCTTTGAAACCAAAATTTGCGTGCTCCATTCCTGAGAGTAAATATTACTTGCCACTAGGATTGGCTTACCTTTCTACGGTTGTCTGTTTATCTGTCATCTTTTCCAATTTGGGTTGTTTATGTGCTCATTTATTCTTGCATGAGGGATTACGGGGGAAGGGTAGCTGCTGGAATCCCCTTGACATTTGTAATTTCTTTTTCCCCTTCTTTTAATTACATTGCTAGGATTTGGTTTTTACATAGCCTTAACTCTTTACCTGCTATGAGAAAGTCTGGAAATTAGTACAATGTTTTTTTTTTTGGTTCCCTTGCAGGATGTAAGAAGAGGTCAACAGCCATCTAAGGTATGCGTTTCGGCATAGAACTTTAGAAAAACATGAATATTTTGTTTCATTTTCTTTAGGTGATATTCTACCTAGGTTTCTGCCTAATTATTTTAGCTTTGTTAAGTATAAGCAATTATTATGAAACAGAAAAGGTTAAGCATCTTATGGGTTCTAAAACAGTAGAACCTAGACTAAATTATGCAAGGCAATGCACTGATGTTATTTTAACTTTTATCCATTAGTATCTCGATGATTATGTTTACATCACTACTCAATTTTGAATGAGATCATGAAAACATCATGCATTCTGAATTGGAGAATTTTTTTGCTGCTAGGCATAGATTCAGCTGTTCCAGCTACCTATTGTCAATCATTTTCAAAACCCCCTTATGAACAGTGTTCACTTTTTTTTTAGTGGTTATTAAGACATTGACAGATAACACGTGTGAATGTTCTGAATCTAATGTTTGACAACATTTCCTAGTATGAACATATCTGAAGTCTGTTCAAGTGGACAGATTGCGGTATTTGTAGATGAATAGAGTAATTTGGACACTACCAGTTGCATGCCTCTTCTTCACATTCACACATGACAGCACCTCAGTTAATTGAACCCATTTAAACCTTTTCCGTTCGGTCAAGATTTTCTACACCTTACACTAGGCATGCAATGAAAACGCGACTTCCCTTGTAGATGATGGGTTCAAGCCCTAAGTAAAAAGAAAATGGGGGAAAAGGAGAGATATATGCATATGTTGTACTATATTTCTTCATATTTGCCTTTTCTTTTGACAAAAAAGTGTCAGCACTTAACCTTTGTTTGGATGTGAGCAAAGAAAATAAGAAAGGAGAGAAAACTTTGAAAATTGAAATGAAGAGAAAATTTGAGGAGAAGAATTTGAATTTTTTTTGTTTCTGGAGTTTTCTTTCTTTCCTACTTTTTCTCTTCATCCAAACAAGAGAAATATTTCAAATTTTTAAAATTTCCTTTCTTCCTTATCTTCTTTCTCTCAATCCAAACACAGGGTTAATAAAAGAGAAATAATTTCCTTCTGTACAGTTGATAGATCTCTTTTCCTGTCTGTCTTTGTGCTTAGTTAACATAGGACCTCTTCTGATGAAGAGCTTCTGTTTATGAATCCTTTGACTTTCAATTGCTCTAGCATTCTGGTTGATATTCTTCTGTTGATATAAACCAAGAGTCCGATTACTCAAATTAAGTGCAAGCCCGCCTTTATGGCTGGACAAATCTTTGGTTTTGTGTGTATTAGAGTGGACTGCACTCCTATGGTCTGTTTTTTTTATTGATTTCTCCTTTCTCAAGCCCAAGGGGTTTTTTAGCTATGAGACGCAATGGGGATTTTCTTGAGAGATGTGCAATATCTGTAGGGATTTATAAGGAATTTAGGTAGAAACTAGAAACTTGTTTTGCGTGTAGAACAGGATTGATATAGTTGTGTCTCCCATGCCCTTCATACAACTATTATGGGAGAAACCCTGCTTGTTTGACATCCATGTAATTATTGATATAGTTGCTTCACTGATGCTGCAAATGTCGACTTCAGAATCATGTCAAGTATGTAACACGTCAAAAGCGCGCTGATGCAAAGAAAGCTCTGAAAAGTCTCCTTTACAATAGTGGGTCCTCTAAATTTTTATTTCAGGTATACTTTCTATTATCCTGATTATGTGGAGAAACTTTGTCATTTCATGTTACTAATACCTTTTACATTGTTTACTGTCCCTATGATTGCTTAAATTTTACTCGGTGAGGATATGTGTGGGTAAAGTTTGTGTATTAAAAAAGATGGAGTACAAGTGCAAGAACTAGCTGCTTTTGAAGTAAATTTTTTGCACAAGTTAGATGTAACTTTCTTTGCAAATTGATGAACATTACCCATAGATAATGGGTATAGGATGGAAGATGAAGAAATCAAAAAGTAAAACAAAGATGCATTACTTGGATATATAAATATATATATATATATATATATATATATATTGTTAGATATGGGCCTTAATAGGGTTAGGCCTGTTAGTAAAGTTAGTTAGTTAGTTAGAGGATGAGTTAGGGAGTTAGTTAAGTGAAAAAGGCATGTTGCCTATAAATAAGAGAAGAGACTGAGAGAGGGGGAATCTGGAGAATTAAATAGGATTGGGGCCTTTGGGCATTAGGAGGTGCAGACCCTCGAAGTTCTGCCATAGTCACTGTAATCCAAGGGGATTTTCTCATTTTTCCTATAATCTCATATCGGGTTCTATCAACTGGTATCAGAGCTCCGATCTTGGAGCTGTGGTAGTCAACAGAATGGAGATTCCAATATTTGATGGGAGTGATGATGCTTATTGGTGGGTGTTAAACATCGAACGATACTTCGATGCAAGGAGGACACCTGAGGAGAAACGGCTAGCAGAAGCAGTAAAGGCGGTGACGGGAAGAGCTCTTATTTGGTGTCAATGGTGGAATTTGCGAAATCCAGGTGCATCTTGGTTGAAATTCCATATTGCACTATTATGGCGCTTTAAACCAGATTACAGGGACGTTCTACCGCCAACCCAAGAATATGAAGAACCAAGAACAGAAACAGTGGAGCCAAGAACTGAAAAAATTTCGTGGGACACCTTTCGCCATACGTGTCCACAATGGTTCGAAAGGAAACGTGAAGAGCTCGTGCAACAGTACCAACCAGAGCACAAAGAGGAAGGAAAAGAAAGGCCTCGGAACCAAGGCTGTGAGCAGGAAAAGAAACTCCATTGTTCTGAGGAATGGGGAGAAGAAAAAATATTGGCACAAGAGCTTGATGATTTTGAGGAAGGAGATATGATGCTGACCAAGGAAGATCAGAGTGGGGCAGTGGTAGCATGGTGTTCTGAGAAGCAAGAAGGTCAAGAAGTGGGAAGAAATGCAAGGTTGCAGCGGAGGGACTATGAAGTGAAGGACGAAAGTCCGGTAGAAGAGACACGTAGTCTTGACCGAGGAGGTGAAATGGAGAATTGGTATCCACTGGGTTGCATAGTGGCTGTACAAGAGCGAAAGTGGTCTGCAATGACCACCAAACTTTGGGTTTTGAGAAGTCCGGTCAACCCACCACCACTGCCGAAACCACTGGACTCACAATTGCCCATAGAGGCAGATGGGTCAACTTCTGCGACTGAGCTTTGGATCTCATGGGTGCCGTTCAAACCTCCACCACTAGAACCGCCAGATTCAAGGCTGCTCGTGACGTGGCGGTGCGACAAGACACCATCGCGTTATCGTCAAAACCTTCCCAAATCGAAACAGAGGAAGAGGGTGGCGAGTTGTTTGGGATAACATGGCTGACGGTGGGGGCTAGCATGCGTGCAGACGAAGTTGAAGGTTGATGCTAGGGCAGACTTGGTCCCTCTTTCAGAACAAATGGGCCAAGCCCAACTCATTAATGAAAAAGGTATGGGCTTAGACCAAAGGGGAAGAAAGCACCCAATGTTCACAACCACAACACTGGATTTTGGGCCATGGCCCAACATAAACAATGAAGAAGGATCTGATGAATTAAACCTACTGCACTCCAATGGTGAACCGGACGTGAAGTGGGTGTTGCAGGGGAAAACTCCAAACTACTGTATCAACAACAAAGTGCAAGAGTCGGGGCAACTTGGTTGGTTATTTCTTCATCTGGTCCAAGTATTCATAGATCGTGAAACCTTGATGGGTAAAGAACATGCGCTTGTCATATGCAATGGCAGAGGTGAATTTGATTGGCTTGTCGAATGGGTTTTAACGCAGCGTTCAGGTTGCCTTAGCAGCACTCTAGCTATGATGAAGAAATCATCAAAGTCTCTGCAAGATATTGGTCATCCAATAAGGTCTCTTCTTCACCAGCAAGAAAAGAAGACTTTTGTTCCCACAATGCAATATCTCATGGTCATACCAACTCTTGATCCATACATGACAACAGCAAGGCTTGGTGAAGCTGTTGGAATCTTGAGACTTGGAGAAGACAAGGGAATAAAATGGCAAAGGCCATTCAAAAGAAAACCACCTCTGTTTGCAGTAGCTTCTTGGGACCTTGGTGGAAACATTCAGATTTCGGCCACCTTTAGCTACCACACTTGCTGCCCAGGACTTCTGTTTTCAGCCAAACAAATCAGTTGTTCACCTTGAGGACAAGGTGGAAGTTTAGGGGGGGTGTATTGTTAGATATGGGCCTTAATAGGGTTAGGCCTGTTAGTAAAGTTAGTTAGTTAGTTAGAGGATGAGTTAGGGAATTAGTTAAGTGAAAAAGGCATGTTGCCTATAAATAAGAGAAGAGACTGAGAGAGGGGGAATCTGGAGAATTAAATAGGATTTGGGCCTTTAGGCATTGGGAGGTGCAGACCCTCGAAGTTCTGCCATAGTCACTGTAATCAAAGGGAATTTTCCCATTTTTCCTATAATCTCATATCGGGTTCTATCATATATATATATTGTATCCCTGTGCCTCAAGTATAGTGTGAGACTAGAATTTATAATTGGTAATTGCAGGTTAAACTAATAAAAAACTACATGCTGAATATAGCCCATAAATCAATTTGTAGTTTATTAGAAATAGAGTAAGACCTCCCTCCCTCATGAGCCATCAATCAATTTGTAGGTATTAGAATTTCTACCTGTCAATAATGCGATGGTAATGCTTTGTTTTGCACTTTCACCCAGGACAAAGAGACCACATGGAAACTTGAAGGAAACTCCAACTGGTATGGAGATCAAGGTGATAATTCAAATATCCATTACAATAAAGGTCAACCAAAGTCTGGTCAGCGGTTTGGTGGAAAATCACAAAAGAAAATGAAACGTGAGTTCTTTTTAGTTCATATATATAGTTTGTTCCTTCATTTTTCTTCATCACTGCTTCCCTCTCCCATCCTCAATCACATGTCTGTATTTGTTAAAGCTTCAAGTTCAGGAGATGAGTTATGGGCCTGGTAGCAAATTATTTTGAGCAAATTACATATACCTCCCATGCAGTTTTGAAATATTAAAATGTCCCTGGCAATGGGACAAATTACTAGAACCTCCGTTGTTTTAAATTTTAATACAAAAAATTTCCCTCCTTAATTTCCTCAAAGATGGTCTTTGTAATTTACCCCAGTTTGAGGAATATTTGTAATATTTCAAAATTTCGGGGAAATATATTTATTTCACTCAATTATTTTTAATGGAGTCGGAAAGTACACACTTCCAGTGATGTATATAGCTTTAGAGTGCAGTCATTATAGTTAAAATTTATGAAAGTTTTGGTACATTACAGTCATTACAATTTATTATCTGTACATTGCGGAGTGCAAACTAGTAAATAATCTGAGCCTAGATTAAAGATGTTTTGTTACGCCATCGGGGATTTCCTTGTCTGACTGAATGTTTGTTAAAATTAATACTTGTTTACTTGCCTAACCGTTGATTTCCATTTTATATTCAGGAAAAATCAAAAGAGAAAGTTTCTCTGAGGACTTCGATAGTCATCCTGAGCAAATCTTCCAAGCAACATTTGGTAACAGGTCGTATACCTGGTCCTTTAGCAATTGGAGGAGTTCTTCTTCTGAGAATTCGACTTCTGGGTTTGAATGGAGGGAGCATTCAAATAGGACAAACAAGTGGAAAAGTGCAAGTGATGCTGAGTCTGATGATGATTCATGTTGTGTAGGATCAAGTTCTGAGAGAACTATTCTTGGTCTGCCTACAACAGGTCCATTAAAGATTGAAGATGTTAAAAATGCGTAAGTGCTTCAGTGTTCCTATTCGAAACAAGGTCTTGTACCACACATAATAGACATTATAGTATTATACACACATTACAAACCGCTGATATCTCTTTTTGCCCTTGTAGTTTTCGGTTATCAGCTTTAAAATGGCATCCTGATAAGCATCAAGGCCCTTCACAGGTGAGTTTGTAATATTTGTTTGGCCTATCTGCTTCTTAAATGCATGTAAGAATTGGAATGGGTGTTATATATTTTAGCTTCACGACCACGTGTTAGGTTAAAACACTTACGTACCGTGATGTGTTAGGTTGGCAGCAAGCCCACCCTACTCAAAACTCATAGTATTAGCTTCAACTGTCATCTTGGGAGTAGAT
The DNA here is from genome assembly GCA_023212625.1 of Styphnolobium japonicum. Lineage (NCBI taxonomy): Eukaryota > Viridiplantae > Streptophyta > Magnoliopsida > Fabales > Fabaceae > Styphnolobium > Styphnolobium japonicum. The sequence goes on along the minus strand of JALBWW010000003.1, from coordinate 40,580,830 downwards.
GTAAAGTGTGAACCATCCTGAACTATTATTTATATAGACCGTCAACATTTATGAAAAATGAATACACAACCCAAATGATTTTGTTATCCTCTATTTTTTTTTTTTTTTGGTTCCTTTTCTCTCTTCCTTCATCTTTTTGGTTATATTTGCTATCTGATCTCATTTTTGCACTTTACCTTTCCGTGATAGCAGGCAATGGCTGAAGAGAAATTTAAACTGTGTGTAAATGCATACAAGTCATTATGCAATGCTCTCTCCCCAGCTTAGGTGGCAGATTGACAGTGTGGCTTGTTACAGCTTCCAAGTCAGTAATGATATCCATCAGTGCTTGTCAAAGGTGTACAATTAAATTTAATTATTTGTTTGTATTTCATTTACTAAAAAAATCGAGATTTGAAATTTTGAATGTTAGGGAACTGCTGACTGTGACTGGGAAGAGAAGTGAAGGGTGTTCAGTCACAAAGTCATTTTTAACACAAAATTTAACTATGGAAAATACTAGACTAGCCAGAATTTTTGTCATTATTTTTTTTTAGAATGAGTTGTCATTGTTATTGATTCTTGAATAGATGAGTGGTCCTCACTACTCCACTACTTTAACTTATCCATCAACTATTATTGAATTTTGACAAATTTTAGTTGAATTTTATCAAACTATTTTGACTGTAGCATTACTCTTTAACTATCCACTCACTGGATCCTCCATTGAATTACTGCCTGCTTTCTCTTGTGATGGAATCATCTCTAGGTAGGGATTTTTTTAACGCGATTACTCCAAACAAATTAGTGCACGTCAAGTTGCCTTTCAGTCTTTTGGACAATGAAAATTGCAGTGATTTTTCGCTGTTATAGAAAAGTGTTGTTTTCTTTTTCTTTTCTTTTCAACTCTTATAAAAATACGTTACAGAAGAATCTGCTTAACAGAAACAGAGAGATTCATCGGGAGGGTAATGCCATAAAATCCGTTGATCGTTATTCCTTACACCCGTGTTTTGCCTAAAACTAAGCACAGAAAAGGTGTTGTTTGATGATGAGTCAAAGCAACAAAAGAGAGAAAGTGATAGTTATTCCTAGCACCATAATTGTGGGTTCCACAAAAATTCAAACGTCCAATTGTTAGTAAAATCAGGTAAAGAAGCCATTCCAGATGAGTTTTGTTATCATACCTTTCATTGAATCATCTTAATTACAAATATTAAATGTTTGTTGAGTTTTTAAGATGTTAAATGCTTCTACTTACTACAAAAGTAAATACAGACTTGGCAATAAGACTTAGGCCTCAGCACAGAGTGAGTTGGTTACTTTGGAGTTGTTTCATCAATGGGGAGCCTTTTATAATGGAAGCCATCTGCGTATGGATTCTATTTGGAATGTAACTCAAGCCAATAGTGGTTTTGTGTGGATTTACGTAACCCCCATAGATCAATGCGAAGCAGCAAGAACCTCTCCCACTGAAGCAGACAATCCATGACAACTACATTTACTATCCCCCCCCCCCCCTTTTTTTCTCTCTTTTTTTCCTTTGATAAATATATTCTCAGTTCGGACTTTAAAGGATGTGTTCTTTTGGACTGGCATTAGCCCTTTATTGGAAAATGACTGTTAGTGCTAAAAAAAAAAAGATTGAATGAGAAGAGATGCCATGAGAATGGACTTCATAATTGATACTGAAGTGAAAATGTATTAAATCATACAATTTTATATCTAACAGTAACAACAGACTTTGGTACCTCTTCTCTATCAAATATCAATCTTCTATTATTAAGCAATTAACGTAATTACCTTACCTCTTTACGCGTATTTTCACTAGAACACCCTTAATTAAAAGCAGAGGAGAACCACTGAGGAAGAGACCATAAACCCATAGATGAAGATCAAGAAGCCAAAATGAAGAGCCCAATTCCTCTTGAACTTACCAAAATAGCTCTCTGGGGGTTCCTGGTAGTGAATCTCAAACTCCTCATCACCAATCCCGTCGTACTCACCGCCTCCAGCGTTGCTACTCAACCTCATCTTCATCTCCCTGAGCTTCTCTGTTGCCAAACCAAGTGTGAGCTTGTGGCACCGCCTCTGGTACTTGAAGCCATTGATGCACCTCAGGGTCTGTGCCACGGAGACGTAGAAGATGAGGTGGGCCATGGAGAGGAGAGTGATTGGGATCCAACAATGGCGGCATTGGAGACGGGGTGACTGGGATTGGGCCAGGAATACTATACTCAAGAAGATGAAGAAAATCTGGAATAGTTTGTGAAGCTCCTTCTTTTGGAGGTCTATGGCACGCTTCTTCTCGAGGGTCTTCTCGAAATGTAGCTGTATGATGGTGTTCAAGGCTTGGAAAGCTGTCTCTTTTGAGACAACTTGTTGCTGGTGATGGGTGTCGTAGTCCGCCATGGATACACAACAGAAAGATGGTTTGGCTTGGTTTAGTTGTACAAGAACAAGAGCGTTGGGAATTTGTTGGGCCAGTTAACCTAGTCCTATAGTCAGATGTGGAGACAGTAATACTGTAATAGTAGTGTTACTGTTATGTAACTGGAATTGTTATGGTATAATGATAAGTTTGATATTCAAGATAAATTATTAATTATTTATTAATTATTAATTTTATAATAAATATTAAATAATATATTAAATATAAATAATAATTAATAAATACTAAATAACTCACTTTAAATACTAATATTATAAAAAAAAATAATTACTAAAGTAATGTCCAACTACTGTTAGTGTAGTGGGAGAATTTTTTTGTTGATCAAGTTACTGAATCTAAAATTCTCCTGCATAAAAACGAAAATGGTGACAATCTCGATACGTTTTATATTCCAATTAACATATCCAACGGATAGAATAGTGAGAGCAGGATGAGGAGCGAGAGGAATGAGGGCACTCTTTTCAAAGTTGAAACCTTTTTGGCAGTAAGCGAGTACCCAGGCGTGATGATGAGTTGTTGCACTTGGCACCAAGTTAGATAGATGATAATGGTTCAATATCCGTGCAGTCTTCAAGCCCCAATATGCTGTCCTTTTATATAATAGGCATTTAATTTAGTGTGCATTTGATTCACTGCAAAAACAAGGACCAAATCTGATTTTAGGAATGAAATGATAAGTTGTTGCAGATGATATCTAGTAACCAGAATAAATTGTAAATAAATATTTAAAAATTTATTAAATATAAATAATAATTAATAAATATTTAATACCTGAAATATCGATATTAAAAAAATACCGAAATAATCTTTTTAACTGTTACGTTAATCTTCAAACCTGCATCTAACTCCCTTCACATCAGTCGTGTATATGAATAGTTGGATGATTGGTGACGCGGAGAAAGAATAGGTCATATCTCATAGGTGACACTGACACTGACTCCGATAGCTGACCCGTCTTAACAGTAATAGGGTTAGGTAAATAACGACGCATCACACTATTAGCAATACTTTGGGAGTTTCGATTGAAAGCTCACCCATTTTATCCATAGAAGGAGAAAAACTCATCTCTATAATTGATGGCAGACGATAAATAAATAAACAAACAGAACGAGCAGAGCTGATTGAGTGCTAATACGGTTTTGTGTTCTTCGCTGCAAATATCATTATTACTTGGGATTGGATGTTAGGTTCAACCTCTTCTCCGCTAATCAAGATTCAGAAGTTTTTGCCTTGGCCTTGATGTTTATTCTGGAAATGTTATCAATATGCTCTTTTTTATTTCCTCCCAAATTTTTTTCTTTTTTGGACAAATGTCTTTTTAGTTTTCTCTTTTTATCCTAACTTTTCATAATCATGATCATATAGGGGAATTAAATTTCTAGGATACACAAAGCCAATGGGGAGGTACACTTTTAAGATCATTACGGTATATATATATATATATAATAGGCATATGAAAAGACTGGACTGGAGTTGAAGCTTGATAAAAAGAAAGAGAAAAAAAAAGAAAGAACGGATGGTTCAGTAGAGGCGGGCAGAGACAGAGTGAAGAAAGGCCCAGAAATAGGATGATGGAATGCGAAACCCAGTGGACTCAAGAAAAATAGCCCAATCTAGAACTAGACGGGCGCAGTTAAGTTTATACGTTATGACCACACAGAGAGTAAGCTTTCATTTTGGGCTGCAATCAAGTTAACCGTGTGTGAACTACAACCGAATTTGACAAAGAAAAAAGTCCTTAAAAGATAAATAAAATAAACACAACACTTTATCCGGATTTCAGAGGTTTTTTTTTTCAGAATAAATATTTATTTTAGTCTTTTAAAAATATAAAAAATATCATATTAATCTTTTATTTATTAGTTATATAAAATTAGTCCTTCAATGATAATTAATGTTATTACTTTCATCTTTTAATAACTAATTTAATGTCTTTTTAAGAGTTAATTTAATGAAAAAAATGAGACATTAAAAGATTAATTTAATACCACATATATTTTTATTATTTGATATATTTATAAATAAAAAATAATCAATGCAATATTGATATATTTTTGAAGGACTAAAATTGACATTTTTTTTAGGATCAATTCTTATTGACTCGATAAGAATAATTCTGATTTAGTTCATGGACTTCTCTAAAAGGAACAAGTTTTTTAATTCTACTGATTAGTATTATTGTCACTCAAAATAAGCCACATGACTTATTTTTGCATGTAATTTTCTATTGATACAGTAAAAAGACATCCTAGCTTGACATATCATCGAGGAGGTGTCTTTAGCCTTGAGCGGAGAAGAGCTACCCAGTTTCTTTTTTTTATTTTGACGTGGGTTATTTTAAGTGGAAGTCAGTAGCACTAAAAATGGCAACAACAAAAAAAAGCACTAAAGAATTTCCTTTAAAAGACACGGTTCTTGTAGTTAGGAATTTTTTTAACCTGCACTATCAAATATCAATGACATTATTGAAAAATAGGTTTTAATCATCAAAGTGATATAAAAGTTACTTCCTGGCCTATTTTCCAAATCTAGTTCTTCCACTATCACAAAGAAATAGAAAGGAAACGAGTAGAGAATTCATTTTTGGTTTCTCAGGTTTTTTTTTTTTGGGTACAAGTCTATAAGATTACAAGTTATTTTATTTAAGAAATATATTGATTCTAGAAGTTATTAGACTACATTATTGGTGTTGTCTTTTTGATAAGAAGTATTGCATCTTATTTTACCACCACAACAACCCTCCTAGAGCCCACAGTACCTAAGCATGTTAAAACTAAAAGAAATTACAGCATCGTCAACAAACTTTTTCTTATAAGGCACACTAACGGATTCTCTTCTATATTTATGAACTGTGCAAATGACGATGGATCTATTCTTGATTCTTGCAGTAGCAAGGTCAATGGAAAACCTTCCCGCCGAACTGCTCCGCCTACTCGTTCCCCTTCTCCCATTCACTCCGCTAGATGCTTTTTTTTTAGGAAAAAATATCGGATATCTTTTTTTTATAATCAAAATACTAGTAAGAATAAGTTATTAAATACCTGTCAGGACATCAGAAGCTTGTCTGAGATCTCAGAAAGAAAAAGCCTACTAAGAAATTACTTTACATGATTTCTTTTTGAAATGAGACTACTCAACTAGCTTTAGACACCAAAAGATCCTTTTAGAGAGAAATGACCATGAAGCAAAATACTAGTCGACAAGGGATTTGAACATGTTGCAACAAGAACAGAAAAAAGCTTAATAAATAAATAAAATGGCTTCCATTGGCAACACAATTACTCAACCATCATATCTAATATGAAAAAAGATAAAGATAAAAAAGCGTTTTATCCTATTTTCAAGCTAAAGATTGGACCATTTTTTTTGCCCTTAAAAAAGAGTTTTAAGTTGTTAGGTGGGAGGATAAGATCAAACTTGAAATGGGAACTCAAGTTTTTCACTTTGGTGGGGATGAGCCTACCACTGCAAAAATTTAGCTGTAGAAATCAGGCCATTTTGTTTATTTATCTGCCCTCATGCTTTTAGTATAGATTATTTTGCGCAATAATTAATGGTGGACCTTGCCAAATATTTTAGAATTTTAACAATTGGGCACAAAGCCAATCAATTGTCCTCCTTTAAATGATTAGGACACTAAAGAAATGCAATATATACATGCAAATTGACATTATCAAATTGATAGCTGATTGCTTTTACTTTTCTTTTCTAATTTGGAATAATAGAAATACAGCAATTATAACAGTGTGTGCCATTAAGCCCAAAAAATTAAGGAAAAAAAATAGAAAGAGAAGTGCACCAGATGATAGCTCAAAAACAGTGCGACGTCTCAAGATAATTCGGTGGGTTTCGCTAAAAGTCAAGCCATAACATTTGAAGTACGAGTAATGCTAAAAGTTTTGACAAAATTTTATTCGAACAGGTGTGACAGTTGGAGTTAACACGAAACAACTTGTACCAGAGAGTGCAAAAGAAATTCATTCAAACGTGAGTATAGTCTTCTCATATAACTTCCCCAAATAGTACCTCAAGAATTGAAGTTCATTATACACACGCACACGCGTGCGCGCGCGCACACACAGATATATATATATATATATATATATTGGTACGTAAGGTCATTCTATATTAATTTAGAGACGTTTACTACTCAAGCTTCGTATTGCTCGGCCAAAGGTAATAATGCCATGGTGATTACATTGACCCAAAAAAGTATAGAACTTCAGCACCAGCTTAAGTACGATGCAAGAGCAAAGATGCATATCCCGATCCACAATAATAGCCTATTGCTTTGCCCACGCGTGATGTAATCACCCATTCTGCTACTTTAAACAAAAATGCACTTTCATTGCGTTCACCACTATGCTTTTCTTTATTGTCACAAACAAACAGAACCAACCATTTCCCACCTGAGCACACATGGGTTTACAAACTTCAAGGAAAAAATATAATATTAAATTACACGCCCAGTGACTTTATTTTTACACAGACAAATCTCTCTTTCCCTGTGCGTGTGTTCCACGTATCATGTTCACTCAACAAAACTGAGGAAGATTGAAGATATAGTGTAATACATACAAAGACACCACCAATGAGATTGGTTTGTAATCTACCAAGAGATCCAAGACCAGCAAGACGATCTGCTACTCCTGTTTAGAATTAGCCCTTGTTGATGACCCCGACCCATCCACACCCCACTGACCCAAGTTTGATAAGCATTGGAAAACCAAAGTAACCCCACGTTGGTTGTCACAGAAGAAGTTCCAATAATGAAGAGTCTCTACAAAGCTCAACCCATGATTGCTATGGAAGGACTATTGGCAGCCATCTGATACCCATCTTCATTATCTCCCTGGTTCTGATCCGTGTTCTCTCTGTCAGCATCCTCAGATGATGACTCGAGCTGTTGTCGCTCTTCATGACCACCCATAATATGCATTAATAACTCCTCGGGCTTCAACTCGTTGCCAGAACTAGCTGATTCGTCCACCTTCTTGGACTTTTTACTGTATAAAGCCTCGAGCTGGTGATAATAGGGACACGTTTTGGAATCATCAGGCTTTCTCTTATTTTTCACCTTCATCCTCTTAAAGTATTTGTTTATGTTCTCCCATTTCTCTTTGCACCTCTTAGCACTGCGATCGTAGCCAAGGTTTTTCATTGCGGAAGATATATCCTCCCACAGAGGTCCTTTAGACCCATTTTCTTGGGACTGCACATCTAGCTGTGTCCTCAACCTAATCAAAGCCTCCACTTCGTCCTTGGGCCATCGAGAGGAGCTCATCTGTATGAAATTCCCAACACTAACATTTGTACATTCTTGCTTATCTACCACACTGCCTCCATTACCATTAACATTTTCTTGCATGTCCTTGTCTTTGTCATCTGGAGCCGAGCTCTCAAGCAGGATTTTCTCGGGCAAGTGCACCGCCCCATCGTTGTTTGTGAGCTTTTTCAGAAAGGCAAGCACCACTTCATCCTTTGCTGCAGCAATTGATCTTTCCTGAGCTAGAAGCTCGCGCTCCCTCTTAATCCGAGCTAATTCTTCCATCTTCCATGCTTCCTCTCTCGCTATTCGATCCTGCTCGCATTTGTCTAACACCTCCATTAACTTCCTTTGCAGCATTTCTTGCCTCTCTATTACTTCCTTCATAAGCCCCTCGAAGAACTGTGTCAGTTTCCTCTTCTTTTTCAGCGTACCTTCCCCGGACCCTTTGCTGGAAGAGGAAGTGGTTGAACTGGAATGGTCAACCATGTTTGCACTAGGGAATCTAATGGAACACGGAATTGCATCATGAATAACATTAACATTTGGAACATGGGTCACTGGGGCAGTTGTGGTTTTTGCAAAGCCCTCCAGTACATGTCCCTCCTCCGAGGAAGGTGGAGGAGGAAGTGGATGGGTGTCTAAAGCTTCTAATTGCTCGAAAAATCGATAATTCTTGCTGTTGGGTCGGCCACAACGACCTTCCTTGGTCCTCCTGTGGTACTTGTAAATGTTTTCGAACTTCTCCTTGCACTTCTTGGCACTCCTGTGATATCCTAGCTCCGCTAATTTCCTGAACAGTTAGTTCCAAATTCAATCATTACATTACACTTCAATTGCACAGCATATATAAACATAACTAAGAAGGACTATATATAACACTAGTAGTCTAGTACTAAAGAAATGACCCGAATTTGATGCGGCGTAAACAGAAAAAGATCACGCTTTTAAGTGGAAAAGAAGACGAAAAGTGAGCAAGAATGTAAGGTAGGTCCTAAGGGCATTTTGCAGCATTCTCTGGGGACTTATCCTGAATGTGAACTCATTAGTGTTATTGAGAGACAAAAGAAGAAAAACTGACCTTGAGACTTGTTCCCAGAGAGGAGCTTTGGGGCTGATATCCCTGAAAGCAACGTCCATATCAGACCTTATCTTGAGCAAAGCCATTGTCTCCTCTCGAGGCCACCGGTTGGCGGTGGAATTGCGGTCAGCCTCTTCGCCGTGCTCCTCTTTGAACCCATCGGAGACTGGCCAACTACTGGCAGTGCCACCCTCCTCTATCTGATTCTGCCGTTCCTCGATGAGATTTTCCGGTAAAGTTGAGATTTCCAGCATCAGTTTCACCGAATTACAGCTGAGAAACTCGGGGGTGGGGTGGGGGCAAAACAAAAAAAACGATGGTGAAATTTGACAAAAAAGAAGAAGGGTAATTTTATGTGTTTTGATTTGAGAGGAGCCTCTTTGTGCCTCACCCTGTGTCACGGTTCTATTCTAGTTCTACTTCTACCATACCATTATTATTATTGGCACAAGTTAACCAAAGTTACAATGGAGAGAATTGAAACTTTGAAAGGTGAATAAGGGGTTTTATTATTTATTTATGTTAAAAACTTTTAAAAAGAAAAAGAGGTGAAGATGGGAAGATCAGATAGATTCCATCCAGCTACACTTATCAACATGGCGGCTTCTGATTGGGTGGTAGTCATTATAATATTTGCCACTTGTCTGAGTTTGACCATTGCAAGAAGGGACCAAATTAAAATTTGACAGCTACGGTCAATATTAGTGGGCTTTTTCCTTTTCTTTTTTTTTTTTCTGCTTGGTGGCTGGCTACGAGGCCCTGAATGAAAAGATGACGAAGAGGGGGGGTTAAATGGAGAATTCAAAGTGGAAATGTGGTGGTGGAAGGAAAAGGACACTTGGGGCCGAAGCAAAAGTCGGTTTCTTTTATCGTGTGGCAGCGGAGTCGGGTTGGAAAAGGAAGGCCCACAGAGCCCACACTCTTCTTTTGTACGTTTCTGCCTCCCCCACTGGCTTTGCCCCACACACAATTACGTGCGCCATAAATTTGCGACTTGCACATTTTTGCGTGTCGGTGATAACAAAAAATATCCCCTTCGTTTTTATTACGCTAATTACGGCAAAATAGGGTGTCACCTAAAACCCATGACTCTTGAGTTTACGGGCAATGACAATAATTGACATCTTTTTTTTCAGAAAAAACAATATTCAAGTCAAATATCATTTTTCAAAAAATACTTACTGGGGTTATATGGTTTCACACAAAAAAGTGATTATATAAAAAATGGGTTCGTGGAATATAACGAATTATAAACTAATGCACCAACGAGCTAGCTAAAGCGGCGGCACCCTGTACGGTGCAAACTTGGTGCTAGGCAATATTTCTCTCTCCTACTTCCCTTCCCACAACCTTTTAATATTGATAAAAAACGAGTCACAACAAACTGGAATAACTGGTGAGGAGTTTTCTTTTTATTTTTTTAATTTATAAAAGCAGTAGTTGGGTGCAAGGAACATGCTTAAAATCTTGAATTACATAGACCCCATCCCAACAATTAATATTGTGAAAGTGTAAGTATTTTTTATTTTTCCTTTTGAAGGACAGGTCAAGAATTTAGCATCCGAAGATATTTGGATGAAAACTTAGGAGGCTGGGAAAGATGTCGAAGACATGAGTGAGGGAATTGTCGTTATCTATTGAGTGACGAGTCCAATTTATCGGCGGTGTATGCTTTTTATTTTTGCTCGTTCCTCCTTGGTTGAAAAACTTTGGGGTTTCATATTGAAAATGCTATCTATGGTTACAGTGGAAAACGACACGCATATATCCCAGTTGAGTTACGTAAAGCATTGCAACACTCCTCACGCGCGGTCCATTCTCGTCGTTTTCTTACAACTCTTTCTTTCCCTTTCGTTTCATCTCTATCACCTTCTTTTCTTTTTTTAATTTTTTTCCAAACATTACAGAGGAGTGCGAGGGCGAGGGATTACAATTTTAAAAAATAATAGGACACTCGATTAGAGAAGAGACATTAATGTAATTTTTAATATAAAAGATTAGAGATTAATGACAGACACACTTCAGATTTTGTCTTCTTTGGTGTACACCAAGGTGAAAGAAACAATTAACCCTACGAAATATGGTAAAATACGTGAAACGAAAATCTTTTAGAATTATATTTTTTTTATATAGTAAGAATTAAACTCATGACAAGATGGTGAAATCTTTTTCATTCGGATCGTTGGTAGATTTTTGTCTTCTTTAATAAAGAGATCATCCTTCCTAAAAATTCTTTTTTATTTGACTTCCATACAAATTTTAAATTTTTAATCATTTTCTAACTTTATACATCAGTTATCTACAATCTTAGAAAAGAATAAAAGAAAAAATCTGATAAAGATATTATCCTTGTAAAGAATTTTTTATTTGAGTTTTTTGTCGTCTTTCCAATTGTCAATTGTTGACTTTCAAAGAAATTTTAATCATTATATGACCTTACCGTTATGCATTGATTTGCTGGTTTCTGAAAAATTATTAAAATATTTAATACCATCATGATTCATGAATTGTTAAGCTTCTACGCTTGAAGAAAAGTATGTATCGAATAATTTATTATTTGTAAGAAAAATCAGAGTGTTGGAGAACACAATAAAATGGACTTTTCTTTTTTCTTTTCTCCCATTTTCTTTCTTTTTATTTTTCTCTCCATCCAAACATAATTCTCTTTGACTCCAATGATTCAAGCAGGGGAATGCTTGACTTGAACAACTTTTGTTGAATTTGTGCTTGCCTGATGAGAATTGTGGAAGCAAATATGCAAATTTCGAACAAACTCAATAAACCATAGTGATGGTGCGCCACATACTTGAATATCGACTGTGTTGTCTGTCACTTTGTTACAGCGGCTACCCTTACTTCTTGTTGTTGATAATGATGAATTAATTCATAAAAAAAATGGATAATGCCTTTCCAATGCTCGAGCTGAAGCAGCTGATGAAGCATGGACAATATTGGCGAATTTGTATGTCAATGTTCCCGTTCCCACCCTGGCTCTCAGAGCAACTGCAATTTTTCCATCCAGGGAAATTGCAGGGGATCTTACTATTCATGTACTGAATGGTTTGGGTTCTAATTTCAGGGACATTGCAGCCCTCATATGAACAAAGGATACACCTTTTTTTTCCTTTTATTAGCTACGTAATGTGGTTCGTGAAACATAACTGAAGAAGGAGGAAGGAAACCTTCTCTGACACTGTTGTTCCTACAGTCAACTTTACCTAGAAGACCAATAATTCCTACTATCATACATAATAGTAATACTGCTCCAAGGTTCCAACAGTTCTGCTCGCTCAAATCATCAAAACAGCAACCCCAATGTTCAAGGGACCAATCAGAACAGCTACTATCGAGGCAAACGCCCAAATGGCACTTCTTGGCTATTAACTTACCATCATGCTTTCAAATGCCATGACATCTCTACCAATCGTGTTTATTTCCGACATGTGCAGTTCAGTAACTCTCTCCTTCGGATCCATTCTATTCAACCACTTCTTCCCCCTTCTCTATCTCCTCCATCCTCTTCTTGGTTTCCTAGCAAAACCTCATCAGTCCATGCAGATCTTCCACTAACAATAATCTGCCTGCATCTCTATCACCACAACCACACAGATCTACTGACACTCTTACTCTTATTCCTATACATTCAACACCCACATCCCCTATTCAAACTGCTTTAGATTCGAACACTGCAACAGCTAGCACAAACGCAAGACAAATTGGCTCGCGCACCAGTTGCATCTGCTCCCACTTTACCTGCAGCTTCAGGCAATCTTTATACCATCACCACCAGTTCCATACCTCAGCCACGACTAAGTCGCATTCACCCTATGCGGACTTGTGTCATGGTTAACTTTTTTAAGCCATAACAGATTCCTCATACCACAAAGCATCCCATGCCTATCCCCATTGAGCCCACTTGTGTGTCTGCTATGTCTGCCAAGTTTGATGCATTGCTTCAACAGGGAACATGGAATTGGTACCTTCTCATCGTTCCAAAATGTCTTTGGGTGAAAACAGGTATTCCGTGTCAAAGGTAAACCAGAGGGCAGCATTGATAGCTATAAATTAAGCCCGCTTAGTTGCAATTTGCAAAGGGCGTCCATCAAAGCCCAGGCTTAGATTTTTCTCATACATTGCTCCTGCCATCAAGCCTACTACTATCAGACTTAATGCTTACACTTGCAGTACATCATGAATGAAGCCTCCGCTAACTAGATGTTAATAATGCCTTCCTCCATTGTTGCCTTTCTGAAGATGTATTCATGATGCAACCTCTTGGTTTTGTTGGCCCACAAAATCCATCTCATGCTTGCCAGTTGCCACTTATAGAAATCTCCCTGTGGGCTCAAGCAGGCTCGAAGAGCTTGGTTTCAAGAACTAGAGATGTTTCTTTCTACTCTTGGCCTTCAAAATTCAAAAACTGAAACATCATTGTTCATAAGTGCTACAGGTGGGATCCAAGTTTACATTTTTTAGTATATGTTGATGATATAATAATCACTGGCAACAACACTTCTGCTATCAGTCTATGATGATAAAAGAAGGGGGATTGAATCAAGTCACTCACTAATTTAGTTTCTACAAAATACTCATACAAAGAAATTGGTGTAGAGATAAGATAGCTCACTGAGTAGCTTATGTCAGGGGAAACTTAATAAAACAGTAACATAAAGACTTGCTTAGAAAATCAAAACTTAACATACACAACAGTTAATCAATGTAATGTAAATGAGTAAGGTTAAAAGAGATTACACAAGATAATTTATATTGGTTCAGCTCTAATGTGGAACTTATATTCAGTCCCCAACCAAGCTATGATTTTCCACTATCAACTGAGTATTCTTTGATCAACTTTAGCATATTCAAGCTAAATACAAGCATGTAGCACCTCTACAATGTTTAACAGGTCATTCACAGATCTAACTAGCTACTAGCTCACCTAGCTAGATTTCTTTTCAGTCATACATGACTCACTCAAAAAAGTAATGTATATGATAAATTCACTAAGAGTAGATATCTCACAAGTTAGCTCATGAACAAAGTACAAGAGAATTCACAAAGAATAATATTATTTTCTCTTGATTTCTAATTGTCTGATGATGTGATTTGATATCCAATCCTTCATCCAGCAAAAACTTTATAGCAATTGAGGGAGATTTAACCATTTGACGTTGGTCCAAGCACTTATGCAAAAACTACAACAGGTATAACACTTTTTTTGAAAAGTTCCTTTTGCTTGTTAGGTTGTTGAGTATTTGTTAGCATACAAACAGTTCTTTTGACTTTGAGTTTCAACTTTGCAGATAGATTTCACACCGTTGGCAATCCTTTAGAATCAAACAAGATCAATCTTGGAAGTTGCATTGTTCTTGCAGCCGTTGCATGTTCCTTTCAGTAGCTAACACATCTTCATTCATGATATAGTTCATTGAGAATCCTAAACTTATAAGGTTTGCACAAATTTGATCAGACCTATCTTCAATAATAAGTATCATCATCTTGTTCTTATGTTTTATCCAGGACTTGCTGTTCATCTTCATAGAGGTCTTCAGTTCTCATAGACAATGCTCAATGTCCAAATTTTTTAACTGAATAATGTAAACTTAGAACATCAGCTTGTACATTTAATTTTTGAAACTTGTAAGAATTGTGTAATTTTTATTTTCATTTGAGAATCTTTGTATTCTTCATTTAATTTAATATGACATCTCTTTTTGAATTTTAAATTTTTGGTACTTGAGAATGTCTTTGATTAATAAAAAATATGTACAATTGTCCTTTGAGTAACATCAAGCATTAGCAATCTGTGTTATTAAATTAAATCATTATATTCATAATGTTTCTTATTATCACATAAATAAGGTCACTAGAAAACCTTAGGCTAACAGTCTATGCATTCAAGCTCTTGCCACTCTTTTCTCAATTAAAGATTTGAGGGCAATCTTCCCTCCTTTCTGAGAATTAAAGTCATACCAACTGCTCATGGTCTGTTTCAAAGCCAACACAAGTACAGCAAGGGATTATTCGGGTTTCACATGTTTCAACCAATGATCAATTAGCCGATGCCACAAAGCCACTCTCTAAATAGAGACATTCTTTTCGAATATCCAAGATTGGAGTTGCCAATGGAACTCCACTCTTGCGGGGGAGTGTAAGGGAACCAGTGCAATGAGATAAACATCGACAACTTCCCATCACCAAAGCAACAAAAAAATCTCCAGCAACAGAAAAATCTGCAGCAAACAATCCCGTCTAATTTAGCCGTACACAGTTATCCAATGTAATCTTGACTAGAAGCTTGTATTATAAATACCTCTTGTATACAACATTCTGATTAAGTTTAATAAAATGTAACTTCTCACAACTCTTTCTTTGGTGTTCTCAGGCTCTGTTCCTTTCAAGAACGGAAACAGCTTTTCATCATATGTAATGGACCATCGATATTTCACTTCTAGTCCCAGAATCAGGAACAATCCTTGATCCTTCAAATTTTGGCTAAAGCATCCAGAGAGTGACCCCGAATTCCGATACATGGTTATGTGCCATGTCAAGCACTTGTAAATCGTTGAAGTCACATATTTCTATAGGTATGGGACCATCAAACATGTTTGATCGTACGCCAAGGATTTCAAGATTCAACATATCTTGCAATCTATAGAGGTCAGCAACCAGTTGGTACGGTGTGATGCAGTTTTTCCCCCTAATCTATTATCATATTTTATTTTCTGAAATCCAATGAGAAATTCTCCAAGAGTTTGAAACATGACAGACAGGCCCTCTCACCCAATCCCGCGGACGTGTTCATCGTTTGCAAACTTAAAAACCAACTGGATACATCAAGTGGAAAACAATAATTGGTAAGTGATTAATCAAATAACCGCAGTATATGTTTGCCATATTATTAAACCAAAAAGTTAGCCCTTGAATCAGACTGATTTTAATTTACTTGACTGAACCATACTTATATATTTATAACATGGTTGGTTTAGCTTTTAGAAGTAAAAGCTTATCCTTTTATTCAAACTATATTTTTGAAGTTCAAAAAGTTAAACCAAACACACACTTAACCTGCTTGCAACCGAACCTTTCTTTATTATTATAGGATTTAAATAAACTCAAACGTGCAAAGTTTTCTTCTTTACCATTAGAACTCATTTCAATCCCCTTTTTTGGTTGAAATATTTTGTTTCAATGGCCTCTGAGTACTTGAGAGAAGGAGTGATTCCTTGGCTTTCAACTTTCAAGAACGTCTCCATGAGTTGAAGGGAGCTTTTGGGTTTTTGGCTCGGCTTTGCTTCACCATGAAAAAGAAGGGGAGAATGACTATTTAGTTCTTCTTGTGAAAGATAATACTAGTTTAGTTTGGTTTGGAAAATTAACCAAGTATTTAACTACATTAACTAATAATTTACATACGGTTAACCAATAAATTATCTTCATTTTGATACTTGATATGTGGTTAACAGTATGTAAATTATTAGTTAATATAGTTGAATACTTAGTTAATTTTCTAAGTCGAACCAAAGAATAATTATCTCTTACAAGTTGCAGTATTAAGTCATTTTCTCAAAAAGAAGCCCACTTTGTGCGGCTGTTTATACAAGGTACAAACTCCAAAGATTCCTAAATCCGAATACAGCAGTATGTGCTATTCTTAAGCAATATGACACTTTTTTTTTTTCTGGCATAATTTCCAAAACTAATCATGGCCAAAAAAGAAATCCTAAAAACAATATAAAAAATAAAAATATGCCTCACCTATTAATTAACTTGAAGTTTCTTTTGTTATAAACGAGGCCCTAAGAAAAGGAGAAGGAGATGAGAATGGAGAGATTGAACCATAATCAGGGGTTACTATCTTCAAATCTTTCCAGGACAAAGATATTGCTTTTGTCATCCCTTCCTATTCTCATGGTGTCATCAACATATCTATTAGAAAATGGAATTAAGAAACAACCACAATCTTCCATAATAGTTTAAAGAAACAAAGACAGACATTCTGGTTTAAGAATGCTCTATCGAAGACATAAGCTAGAAATAATAGAAAAAGAATATTAAAAATAAAAAAAGAGTTAGGATACGTGATTTCCAGCCATCCCTCTGGATTGAAGATGCCCAACAAAAGATCATAATTCTTCCGAAACACATTCATCAACTGCGCATACAAGGATGAAAATTAATTTAAAATTTGGAACTAATTAGAGAGAAATCTGATTAGACTAGAAAAAATGTAATATCTGACTAGCATACCAAATCAGGAGTGATTGTGGAGTTGTCGAAATCAATGTCAACCTTCTGTGAATAAATTCAAGACTCACCAAAAATGTCAGTAGTAGTGGCTAAGTAGTTACTCGGCAACAATATATTGATATTAATATTTAATACATTACAGAGAAATAAAGTGACCAAAAACAGAAGTGGAGCCTTAACTGTTGAGGAAGCAATCGTGAAAGAAGCCTCAATACTAAGCTGTCCAGACAACAAACCCAACCCCTTTGCGCTGAACTTGATCACGTTAACTGCTTTGCTCTCCATTTGGGAGTCACCAATGGTCAAACTCAGCAGACAAGAATACAAACTTAAAAGCAAAAACGCTTGCCTCCAGAACAAAATGAGGTTTAATATCATGGTATAAAATCTCGGGTCAAAAGAAAAAAGGCCAAATCTCAAAATCGAGGACAGCGATGTATTTGTACCTTGGCAATATCAATAGTCTGTAAAAATTCATCCAAGGAGATAAAATCTCTGAGGCCCAACTTGGTTCTCTTTGATCCCAAAATTGAGATTGTACTGTAAACAAGCCTCCAGCACCCAGCAACCTTCCAATAATAGAAACATAATAGGAAAGCTCCTAAAAATGAAAGACAAGTATATATCAAGGATTGAAGTTACCTTCTCCAGTTCAAGAGTGGGGTCTGGAGTTGGATTCTGAGATTCTAGCTGCTTCACCAAACTTTCAATTTCAAATTTCTTGGCAGATGGGATTCCAAAAATCCCCCTGTTGATTCCTTGAAACATGTTTGTATGCAACCCGTTTCAGTCATACTCTTTCTACATTGTTAGTTTGTTACGCAATGTTAAGCTCAAAATAAAAGGGACATAAAAATAATTGAAGTGATTATACCTTTCACCGCCTGGTAAAGCTTTCTTTTCTTCTGAGCAAGTGTTTCATCCCCAAGTAAGCCTGAGCCAGAGTTCTGTTCTGCAACTTTGATGATGGTAATGGGTCTAAACCGCAATGGGCTCTCAGCATATCTTGAGGTGTTTATCCATGGACGAATCCCAGCTGGGACCAATCCTTGGAGTTTGGTTATATTCATGGTTTTAGAAATCAGAAGACTCACATGGGAATCCGTCATGGATGGCTGGACTAGCTTAGTGGCCATCAAACCTTCAGGATATATAAACGAGGTATGGGAGACAAAGGATGAATCCAATGAAGGTCATGGCCTGGCCCTGCAGATTGCGTTATCTGGTTTAGGAGTGCCTTGCTGATTGTGCTCAAAATTTCTGCTGAAGGGGAACTGTATGTATACATGTCGTTTTCCTGCGGTTTCAAGTACGGTTGGGGATAGGTCTATAGGAGACATGTGGCTAAAATTTCCCATGTCCATGTACCCATGGTCTATGACTGATACCTTATACGTTTGTCTCCCTTGCCCACTTCCAGAAAACCCAAATTCCAATAGTAAACAACATTGAGTGCACACAATTTCGCTTTAGCCTTTTAGATCACATACAACAACACTAGGATCTTATGCCGGGCATGGTCAGAAAACAAACTTCTTATTCTTAACAGTCATTGGTGAATTAAATATGTAATTTCGAGGATGAGATAGATAATATGCTTCCGGGTGCTGTGACAAGGATCTTACCTTTGTTTTTTTAGTTTAATTTCTATCTACGGTTAGTGTAAAAAAATTTTACATTGTCATTCAATCATGTGTTGCCAAATCAATGAAAGAGTTGACTATCACAATAACTACCTAGAAAGTCTAACTATTTTAATGATTTAGCTACATATGATTGAATGACAGTGTAAAAATTTTTTTAATAGAAATTAAATCTTTTTTTTTCCTTTTTAGTTTACAACAAAGTTCGAACTCATGAACATGGGACAGAGCTATAGGTAAAAATAGATTAGGCTAAACTAGGTTTTATCTTAAATAGACATTACCTTATTTGAAAAAAAAAAACCTTGGCTTTAGCCTGATTTTTTTGTAAAAATGTATAATATATAATCAATAAATGATATAAGTATTATAAATTTGTAATTATATGTTATTAACATAAAATAAATAAGTTGCTCTATTAAATCAAATATGTCTTTTTTAAGGCCTATATCTTAGCCTATTTAATTAAATATACTTATTAAATTAAATAATTTTTTTTAAAAGGTTAAGTATGTTTTATTTAATAAATAAGTTAAGTCAAAATAGACAAAATAAGTTAGGATGTAAATTCTTATTAAGTTGTCTAACCTATTTTCACATTTAAAAATGGCACCCATGTTAGGCGGATGACCGTCACAGCCTTGCCCCAATAGATGTGCCTATTTTAAATCGTATTTGTATTTGTCTCTCATTCGATTCCAAAGTATTCTTCATTGATTATGAGTACATGATTTCAAGATGAACTTAGCTTAATCAAGAGTTAGAGAGTTGGTATGGTTCTTAAATTGGCTCATCTGGTAAAATCCAAGATCAAGGAGGGGTACAACTACAACTAGATTGCAAATCTATAATATGTGATCAAGAGATTACAATTCTCTTTATCTCATAATAGATTGAGAAATGTTTTAGCTTAATTGAAAATTAATCAAAGTTTTCAAATGCATTTAGACATTGCCCTACATTGGAAACTTTTAGTTTTTTTCTTTTAAGACCAAGAGAATCCCACATTTTTTTAAGTGTAGAAGTATGGAATTAATTCCTGTTCAAGCATTTAGATAGTTCCTTATATTGGAGATTTTTAATTTTTACCAACAAGTTTGTGAAATTCTAATATCTATACTACTATAAAGGAATTCCCCCTTTGTATCTAACTTTTAGTTTTCCAAAATTGTCAATCCCTTTAATTTATTCAAAATAGAATATTAGGGATAAAATTGTAACCTTATCATTTCATAAGTGTCCCACTTTCTACTCTAAACAATTTCATTTTTATTCTCCCTCACAACTTCTATCCATACACTCTCTCATTCTCAAAAACTACTTTCTCTCCAAAGTAAATTACCAAAAACTTCTTTCTCTTCAAAGCGAATCCAAGAATACGTTTGATTTTGGTACTGTCTCTCATATATACCCAAGACTTTGTTTTTGTTATGCATATCTCTCATACCCTTTAGAGTTTCAAAATTAGCTTTATAGCATTTTCTTTCCTTGTTAAGTACCTGCAGGTATTTGCAAGATTTCTAAACTACTATCATTCAACTTTTGTTTTCTTTCTCCGACTGGGAGCCCCCGTTAGAGCACGTAATTTCATGTATGTTACATTTCAAATGCTATATAATATATATAATTGGATATACAAGAAAGGCACTGGAAATTTTTAGTTGCAGTGAAGAATTAACTTACACTGGAATTTTTAGTTCATGATGTTAGTTTTGAAGTTTACTTCTCACATTCAATCCGCATGATGTTTAAACTTCACATTAATTGTGTTTAAACAATTAATGGTTGGTATCTAATTTTGGATTTTCCTAAAATATCATCTGCACATCCATATTTATTTTTTAAGTAGATCTCTTCATATGCGATGCCTCTTTCCACAAACAATAATGAAGTGAAGGAAGAAGTCAGTCAAAAACAATTTGACAATGAGTCTGTCATAGGGATTGCTTCAACAGAAGAATTGAGAAGAATTTTTACAAGATATACATTTATTTAATTTTAAACTATCATTTAATGAATTACAAGAATAACTTCAAAAACTTATGTTTAGAAATTTATTTTAACAAAATGTAGGAAAGTGATAGATACACTAAAAATACAATTAGAATTTGATTTCCCAATTAAAATCATAAATTAAGAACGACAACACAATAATATTTTAAATAGTTGTAAATATATATGTTTACAATTTTGTACATGAATGTTTCTTTATTTTTGAAGTAATTTATGTGTAAAATAGGTTGTTGTTTTTTTGTTAATGATTATACTTTAACTCTATATTTATTTTATCTATTTCTTTAATATGAGGTTAATAGTTATATATAAAGCTAATGCAACACTTTTACGTACCGTAACAAAAATGAACAACAATAAAAATGCAAATTGACAGGCGCTAGTTAACTCCAATATTGTTTTAAGTTGTGTAACTCTGTTGAAGACTTGAAAAACACTTGCATGCATCTTTATTATTTTTTTGAAAAAAATACTTTAAATATTAATTAATTATTCTCTAATTTATAATTTTTATAGAACTTGTCATTTTAAAATAATTACTTACTAATTTATCACTTGCATTTAAAATTTATGATTTTCAATAAATTATGTGATTAAAATCTGCACTAACTATAAACTCATCTTAGTATAATATTTTTTATGTTTTGATAAAATATTTAAGGTAAATTCTACAATAATTGACTAATTGTGTACATTTAAAATAATATAAAAATAACTAAAAAACAATTTTATCATTTTAATTAAGACATATAATAAATAATAAATAATTATAATTTAGAAATCACGAGTACTTTTTTTTCCTGCAACTTGTGTGGGCAAATTCTCATTCATGCAAGCTGGACCACTAGATTGGAAATTGCCTTTTTCAGAAGGGGGGGGGGTGAAAAGTGAAAACAACCTCAGTCAGTACTAGCATGGAGGAATAAAAAAAAAAGAAAAAAAAGAAAGAGGTTCATGAAAATAAAAAAACCTAGCTACTTGGGTGGTTTCAGACATCGGCTTCAGAGACAATGGCAACAAAAGCTTTGGGGTTCGCTGTGAGTGACCTTGCCAACCGGTACGGTTCGAAGTCGCAACCGGGCCGTGCAAAAGTTTGCGTTTTTTCTGTCAGATGCTCTGCTGGTAACCCTACCGTACCTACCTCTTCCCATTTGCTTCCATTTTTCGTTTTTAATTTTAAAACCTGTTCCTGTTGGTCATGGTGTAGCTACTCATGCAATTTCTCCTCTTAATGGAATAATAATCCTATCATCAACGAATTCTTTAATTTTAATGAACTGGGCAGTTGTCTCTTTATCCTGTAATGTAAGCATGTTTGCAAAGCTTTGAACTTTCATTTCTAAATAAACGCTTGAAAGCGTTTTCTTTTCATGCTCGTGTTTTCCTGCTCTGATGCATTTGGTGAACCTGGAATTACAATTATTTTGTCTCTTTGATGTATATATTATCCTCTGTTTCCCTTTGGTAGATATACTTGAAGCGAAACAAATTCCGTATTAATACCCGGAGCTTTAAGAAATTAATGCAGTTTTCTTGCTTGAAACATAGGTAAGGGAGAAAGGCCTTGGAAAAATTCAGATGCTAGACTTGTGCTAGAAGATGGCTCAATCTGGAAAGCAAAATCATTTGGGGCCTCTGGAACCCAAGTTGGAGAAGTTGTTTTTAATACATCATTGACTGGGTGAGATGCACTATAAGTCTTAGGATCCAGACTTTTGTTTATGGCTTGTATTCAATCTAAATTTGTGGATGTTTACTTTGTTATGTGTGTGTACTGCAGGTATCAAGAAATTTTGACTGATCCTAGTTATGCTGGCCAGTTTGTGCTGATGACAAATCCGCATATTGGTAACACTGGCATAAATTTTGGTAAGTATTTATATTCTAATTATCTTGATTCCTTGTTCTTGGAAGTCATTTAAAAACTACCTTTTGATGCACTGCCTGCCAGATGATGAAGAATCAAGAAAGTGCTTCCTTGCTGGTCTAGTAATTAGGAGTTTGAGTATCAGGTTCTATTCTCATGCTCTGGAGATATTTTTCATTGATTGAGCTTTACTTAGTCTACTTACTCTCCCTGTCTCCTTGCAATGAATATTTATTCAGCACCTCAAACTGGAGATGTGTGGAAGGTCTAGATGATTACTTAGCACAAAGGAATATCATGGGAATTTGTGAGTAATTTATATAAGACTACAAAAGTTATTTTGAGAAGAACATTACTCATTGCATAACTTGAGTTTTTGCTTTTGACTTTGATGTTACTTTGTGATGCAACAGATGATGTTGATACACGTGCAATCACACGCAGATTACGGCAAGATGGCAGTCTTATTGGTGTCTTGAGCACTGACAATTCCAAAACAGATCAGGAACTACTTCAGATGTCTCAATCATGGGACATTGTTGGTAAGGATGAGTCTTTGAGGTTCTGTAAATGTTTCCAACTACTGGAAGTACATGGCTACTGACCTGCTGTTTCATATTTGGAGGTATTGATCTAATAAGTGGAGTATCATGCAAGTCTCCACATGAATGGGTTGATAAAACAAAGCGAGAATGGGGTTTTAGTTCCAATGGAAGGCCTGAAGAGACTTTCCATGTAAGTATACACGCAGTATGCTGTTGGTTCTGTCTCGTTTTTTGTTGACTATTGGGTAATTTCATTTATACTTCATGCTGATGAATGAATTGCAGGTTGTTGCTTATGATTTTGGAATCAAGCATAATATACTTAGGCGCCTAGCATCTTATGGCTGTAAAATCACTGTTGTGCCATCTACATGGTCAGCATCAGAAACTTTGAAGATGAAGCCAGATGGGGTCCTTTTCAGCAATGGCCCTGGAGATCCATCTGCTGTTCCTTATGCTGTTGAAACAGTAAAGAATATTCTTGGAAAGGTGCCTGTTTTTGGAATTTGCATGGGCCATCAATTGCTAGGCCAGGCTTTAGGTGGTACGACCTTTAAGATGAAATTTGGTCACCATGGAGGAAATCATCCTGTTCGTAACCTTCGAACTGGCCAAGTTGAAATTAGTGCTCAGGTATGTGAACTAATGGACTCTTTTTCTACACTAATTATATGAAATGACTGCATTTAAAAAGATTGTTGGGTGGGTGAGACGAAGAACCAGAGGGAGCTGAAAAAAGATTGTTTAGGTTTGGGTTCAATTTTTATTTCCTAGTGTTCCACCATAACTTTAGTTAAATCCTTTTGAATCTCTTAGGTGTGCTATAGGAGACAAAATGAAACTTTTGTTTTCTATCTATAGTTTGGAACCCCCCCCCCCCTTTTGTTAAGAAGAAAAGAAAATTAAACCAGAACTCATTATACAAATAGCAGCAAAAAAACATGTTGCTGTGAAAAATAGTGTGCAGTCCTATATTTGGTGTGCCAATCATGTCTTTGAAACAAAAATACATTATAAAGTCAATTGAAATGGCTTTGTATGTCATATTTTATCAGAAAAAATGTTTTCATGTGATATAAGTATTTTATTCTTTTTCTTATGGCCTTGTATCATCATAAATTAATATATAAATTGGCAGAACCACAACTATGCGGTTGACCCTGCCACACTGCCAGAAGGAGTAGAGGTTACGCATATCAATCTTAATGATGGAAGCTGTGCTGGTCTTGCTTTCCCTGCTCAAAGAATTATGTCTCTTCAATACCACCCTGAAGCATCGCCAGGACCTCATGATTCGGATTACGGTACAAGACTAAAAACTTCCACACTTTATTTAAAACAGACATTTTGGTATTATTGTCAATCTATCTGGGCATTTCTTGAGATATACATGTGAAATGATGAAATTATACAATCTCAAGAAATTTTAGGTTCAAGTGCAGGATTAATTTTACTTAAATTTGGATTTAATCAATAAATACTAATGTGATTTGTTGATAATGCAGCTTTTAGGGAGTTTGTGGAGCTGATGAAGCAGGAAAAGAAGAAACCCATGGAAAATCTACACCAAAGGTCAGCAGTGCATGCTTTGGATGCTTAGTGCTTGAAGTGAGCTGCTACCCCACTCTGGGTGAAATAATTTTCAAGTATCTGATAAAAATTTAGGTTATTATTAGTCTTGTTCTATGATTTTTGTAGATGAATTCATCAAGGTTTTCCAAGTGGTTAATTGACTAATAATAACAAGGGCAAGTATGCCCAAGATTGTCATAACCCTCCAATGAGGAAACTCATGTACTCATTAGAGTAACAAGCCCCAAATTTTTGCCAAGTATTTATAAGGTCACCATTTATTATTGTCTCGAATTTCATTGATGTTGCCAGGCAAACAATTTCCTCCACTTCTGCCCCCTAAAACAATGAAATCAACAGCGAACTCATTATGTTCGACGTATAGTAAAACTGCTAAAACCTGCAAACCCAATTGACACAGTCATTCTACATCACCCTAAGCCCAGTTTAATGAGCATAAACTGTAAAGACTTGAAAAGGCAGAGTTAGAGAATCTGAGAGAAGTGGAACTAAAACTGACATTCAATAATAAGATATAAATTAGAAAAGAGGAATATTTGACAGGGTCAGTCCCATTTGATGAAAGCATATCTTTCCCTTTTAACATTGAAAAACCACAGAATAATTTAGGTACTACTTGATTCAAAGGACCTAACAAAACCTAAAAAAGAAAGAAAGAGAATGGGGGAAGATAGAGAGAACTAAGCCCTCTCGCCTCTGATTCTCCTGGCGAGCTGAATATCCTTGGGCATGATGGTGACCCTCTTGGCATGTATGGCGCACAAGTTGGTGTCCTCGAACAACCCTACCAGGTAGGCCTCTGCAGCTTCCTGAAGTGCGGCCACCGCACTGCTCTGGAACCTCAGGTCGGTCTTGAAGTCCTGGGCGATCTCCCGAACCAGACGCTGAAAGGGCAGCTTCCGAATCAGAAGCTCCGTGCTCTTCTGGTACTTCCTTATCTCTCTCAATGCTACAGTTCCGGGCCTGAACCTGTGAGGCTTCTTCACTCCGCCCGTCGCCGGAGCCGACTTTCTGGCGGCCTTGGTAGCCAGCTGCTTGCGTGGGGCCTTGCCGCCGGTGGACTTGCGGGCAGTTTGCTTCGTACGGGCCATTGCTGGACAGAGACAGAGACAGCAAATATAGGTAAATGGAAGTGGAGAGTGAATGGGTGAGAATGGGGTGGTGAATTGGGGGGGATTTATAGGTCAGGGTTTGGGTGGAGATTGAAATTTTGGAGACTGGTTGCGGCGGGAGTCGTTGGATTTCCAAGTTTTCTGATGGAGCGATCCGTGTGGGGTGAATCTGACGGTTAAGATTGGGTTGTGACATAGCACGCGGATTGCTACCTTTTTTGCATTTTTGTTTTCCTCCGTCAAGCTTTGGCGCCTATAAACTTTAGTGCTTTTCATTTTTGTCTTTCTGAATTTTCAACGCTTTCCTTTCCTATCTGAATTTTAAATAACTACTACTTTCCCTATTCCCCATCCGTGGACATATGTCAGGCTTTTCAAAGGTTTATTTTTCAAATTTGGTACTATTTTTTTATTTTTAAAGTATAAATAGTCTAACATTCATTAGTTGTTATTTATATTTAATAATTTTTTTAACATTTATTGTGAAATTAATAATTAATAAATAATTGACAACTCACATTTGATACTAAACCTGTTAGTATATCATAACAACTTTTAAAACTTAAATTTTTTTAAAAGTCTATTTAACTAAATAGGTCTAAGTGTAGGCTTTAAAAAAAATTTATTAAGTATAAGCTAACCTATTTATTTATTATAATAACATATAATTAAAATTTTATAATATTTATATGATTTAATAGTTATATATTAATATATTTTATTTATTTTATTTATTTTATACACAATATAATTATTTTGTTAAATGTTAGATATATTTAAAACTTATAAAATTTAAGTTTGTTAGTTTATTTGAAAGTCTTTATGCAATATAAGTCTTTAAATAGACTTTCAAGTCATGTCAAACTTTTAAGTTTTCATAAAAAGGTCATGTTAGGCTAAAAAAAAACCTATGATAAGTAATATGTTAGGCTAAGTCAATATTTTTTAAAACATATCAAACTTAGTTAGAGTAAAATCTAGCATATTTTCACTCACATTCCTTATCCATGGTACATAACGATTCTGGTTTACCTCACAAAAGCAGCCACATCGGCAGACAGGGGATACTAGTCATTCAATTATAGGATTTAAAATTTTCTTTACTATTATTTAATTATATATTTAATAAATTATTACAAAAATTTGACTATCACAATTATTTAAAGAGTCAAACTCTTTAATAATGTGTCAAAATATCATTAAATAATATTATAAATAAAATTTACAATGACAATAGATTAAATTTAAACTAATATTAGATTATACATTGCATTATGTACTTGTTTAAATGTGATTTTCTTATTAAGAAAATATCTTTTTAAAAAGTAATTCTTATATTTAGTGTGTTTGAATGAGTTTTTGTAAATAAAAAAAAAGGTTATAATAC
Organism: Styphnolobium japonicum; assembly: GCA_023212625.1. NCBI lineage: Eukaryota > Viridiplantae > Streptophyta > Magnoliopsida > Fabales > Fabaceae > Styphnolobium > Styphnolobium japonicum. The sequence continues at coordinate 40,553,642 of JALBWW010000003.1, read as the reverse complement.
TACAAAAAAGCACATTTTCAAACTGAATTAATACTGATTTGGATGTGCATTTCTTGTTTTAAAAAATACTTTTTCCTTAAATTTTAGTATGTTTAAATAAAATTTTATAAAAAATTGAAATACTAGGAAAAACACATCTACACTAACACTATATCTAATAAATATAAATTAAGCTATACATATATTTTGTATAAAATATAAATCAATTATATTTACTCTATTTAATAAGTAAAATTAATCATATTAACCAATTAACTAAAACATTTTGAAGATCTTTTAATCTCTTTACAACAAATTTAACAATATATTTCAATTTGTAAAAAAAATAAACTTTGAAAACATAAAGATATTTAAAGAGTAAAATTACAAATAATTTACATCTAAAATATATATAGTTTGCATCTTGAATTGGTAGTCGACTCGGTTAAAATACTAGGTTAATGGGTCATTGGTTCAACCATCAAATCACTATTTGAATAGTATAAAATTAAATTATAGAAATATTCAATAAAAAAAAAATATACATAAAAATACACATTACATATAATGATATTTACTACTATAAACAATTAAAATACCCTTATTTTAAGAAAAAATAGAGACATTAAGAAAAAAATAATAGTAAACTTTAACCTTTATTTTGTAAAGGAAACTTAATTTTTTTTATAAAAATCCTCATAAATCATAAAATACAAATTTTAAAAAAAAAAAGACAAACGAGTCAAAAGTTATAACTTCTCAAAAAATTATTTTTTTTTCTTTCATAAAAATAACAATTCATTTCCAAAATTTTTAAATATTACATTATCTAACCAACTCAATAAAAAATGACCGAGTCAATCAAATCAATCACAGTCGAGTTAGGATCAACTCAAACCAACTATGTTACCAATACACCGGTTGGAACTAATTTTTATAACATTGCCAAAAAGAGTAACGTACTCCATAGCCAAAAAATCTTCCCGATCGACCCTATTTTAATTCCGCTCTCAATTTGTTACAAATACTACACAAAGCATAATGCTCCATATGTACAAGCACCGATTGTTTCCAGTCCTTTGCATTTGTTCAACATACAATGACAATTTTCTTCATTTATATTGTATCCTTTATCCACTAGGTTTGAATGTAATAGACCATAGTATGTATTTCCCTTCGTTCTCGTCGTAAATTAGGGATTGTGCAGGCATGCCGCCAACCCTTTCCAATAACTAGTCTTAACTCTTTGGTATAGGCTCAAGGATTGCCAAGAACCTAAGAGTCACCACACAGTCAACCAGGGAGAAAACGATTGAGAAACCTTCTCCGATGATCAAAAGCTAAAAATAGGTCATATGTGAGTAGAGGATAGAGAGAGGATAATTCTGAATTTCATTGCATAATGATCACTCTGTTACATTCTCCCTATGCATAAGATTCCATACCAAAAACTGAAAATGCTAAAAGTTGAAAAAATGCAAAACATAATAGCTAATCCCCAAAAGTTGTTATACACCTCATCACTATTGACACGTGACATAACAACCCAGCAAGGCCCATATAGTATTATTCCTATAGCAAACTCGTCCCCTCCAGGACACCTTTGTCCTCAAGGGTCCAACTATGGAAACTTCTGTAGAAGATCAAAATAGAATGCCCAAGTAACAACCTTAGGGGGAAGATTTTTCCACTTAACCAGAACCTTAGTGGCTACTTGATGTCCCCGTTTGACTAATTTACGATCTAAGATAGCCTCAGGAACAAGCTTTGAAGAGCTCACAGGTCGTAGTAATTGGGGTTGAGTAATGGCACAATCTAATGGGTTAATACACTGCTTAAGGTGTGAAACATGAAACACATTGTGGATGTCAGAACCCGATGGGAGGTTTAGCTTATAAGCAACAGACTCAATCTTGTCCACAACCTTGTAAGGACCATAGAACTTTGGAAAAAGCTTGTGGACTACCCTGCGGGCTAGAGACTGTTGTTTATATGGTTGGAGCTTCAGATAGACAAAGTCACCCACCTGAAAAGTCCTCTCACTTCGTTTTTTATCAACTAGTTGGACCATCCTGTGTTGTGCTCGAGCTAAATGAAACTTGAGAAGTTACAGCATAAATTCCCTCTTTTGCATACTTCTGTCCACTGTGACAATAGAAGACTCTCCGGGGAGGTAAGGGAGGTGCATAGGTGGAGGCTGACCATACAGAAGCTCATATGGCGTGGCATGGGCAGCAATATGGAATGTGGTATTATACCACCATTCAGCCAGTGGCAACCACTTGGACCAGGAAGAAGGTTTGTCAAAGCGCATGCACCGAAGGTAGGTTTCAAGACATTTGTTGACCACCTCAGTCTACCCATCAACTTTAGGGTGATGGGCAATAGATTTGTTCAAAGAGACCCCTTGTAGTTGGAATAGATCAGACCAGAACGTGCATCTCGATCACTCGTGATGCTGTTAGGGAATCCATGCAACTTAAAAATGTCATCCAAATATAGTTGTGCCACATCCAAAGTAGTGTACGGGTGTGCTAGTGGCAAAAAATGGGCTGCCTTACTCAATCGATCTACCACCAAAGATTACCTGCTTACCATGAGAATTGGGCAAACCTTCAATAAAATCCATACTAATGTCCTCCCAAACTCTGAAAGGAATTGGTAATGGCTATAAAAGGCCAGGAGAAGCACCAAGTCTTGTTTACACCTTAACAGGTTTCACACAATCTCATACGATGTTGTATATCCTTGGACATGCCCTTCCAATAAAAGAGAGATTTTACCCTTGCAGCAGTGGCATCCCAGCTAGAATGACCCCCCAATGGTGAATTGTGTAACCACTGTAAAATTTGCAGTTTAATGCTAGGTACAGATCCGACCAGTAGTTTTCCTTTTCGTCGTAATTCTCCTCCCACCCAAGAAAACTTAGGATGCTTGGCAGGAGTGGCTTGGATTTCCTCAATTAGTTTTGCCAACGCAGCAAGGCCCATATAGTATTATTCCTACAGCACCCTTGAATATCCAAGTACCAGTCATTAAACTAACTTCTAGGCGTCACCAAGTAACAACAGAACAGCAGGAAAATAACACCATACAGCGATCTATCTATTCATTAAAGGACTTAAGCCGCCGCCCATCATAATTCATAAGCACCCTAAATTGCTATCGCGTAAATAATTAATGTATAAACTCCAGTGTGAATTTATGAGCGCAAACTGACAATATCATAAAAATTCTCGATACATATAACTATAGACATTAATGTTCCAAGGGCAAAAAAAAAAAATCTCCAAATGTAAACTTTGAAAAATGGGGAAAAGAAAATGAAATAAAATAAGCATAACAATCACTCCCTTGCTACAAACAACCTACTTAAGAAGGCATGGATGAAGTCCAAGGCAACAAATGCCTCTTAACAACTCTGTGCTCGCCACATCCGGAGGGCCACACACAATATGATACATCAAGCTCAGAATATACCCTCCAAAGATCCTATCTCACCTCTTATCCGTGGCAACATAGTTCACATGACACGACAGAGACACCAAAAAAGCAACCACAGCAAAAAATAACTCAGCATTAAAGCATCTTTTGGGCTTAGAAGCACTTCCTGTGGACAATGGATGGACCAGACTCATCATATTCACCCTTAGATATCCACATCTGCAAAACCAAGATATGTTTGAGTTCAATCTAAATGGCATACACTGTGATGTGCTAATTTATGATAAAACAATCACCTGCTGGAAGGTGCTGAGGGATGCAAGGATTGATCCTCCGATCCAGACACTATACTTTCTCTCTGGCGGAGCCACAACCTTAATCTTCATGCTGCTAGGAGCAAGAGCAGTGATCTCCTTGCTCATCCGGTCTGCAATACCAGGGAACATAGTTGAGCCACCACTAAGAACAATGTTGCCATACAGATCCTTTCTGATATCCACATCACACTTCATGATAGAGTTGTAGGTGGTCTCATGAATTCCAGCAGCTTCCATTCCAATCATAGATGGCTGGAAAAGAACTTCAGGGCAACGGAATCTCTCGGCTCCAATTGTGATAACTTGTCCATCAGGAAGCTCATAGTTTTTTTCAACTGAAGAACTGCTCTTTGCAGTCTCAAGTTCCTGCTCATAATCTAAGGCAACATATGCAAGCTTCTCCTTCATGTCACGAACAATTTCTCGCTCAGCAGAGGTGGTGAACATGTACCCTCTCTCAGTAAGGATCTTCATCAAAGAATCAGTTAGATCACGTCCAGCAAGATCCAAACGAAGGATGGCATGAGGGAGCGCATACCCCTCATAGATTGGCACAGTATGACTCACACCATCACCAGAGTCCAAAACAATACCTGTTTCGGAAAGGATTTGATTCAGGGATAGAATGATGTGATGACAAAAGTATGAACTGAGACAGATGGTAACAAATACAAACCAGTTGTGCGACCACTTGCATATAGGGAGAGAACAGCCTGGATGGCCACATACATGGCAGGCACATTGAAGGTCTCAAACATGATTTGGGTCATCTTTTCTCTGTTGGCCTTTGGGTTGAGAGGAGCCTCAGTTAGAAGCACCGGGTGCTCCTCAGGAGCAACACGCAGTTCATTGTAAAATGTGTGATGCCAGATCTTTTCCATGTCATCCCAGTTGCTGACTATACCATGCTCAATGGGGTACTTCAGAGTAAGAATACCTCTTTTTGATTGGGCTTCATCACCTACATAGGCATCCTTTTGACCCATCCCAACCATAACACCAGTATGGCGAGGTCGGCCAACAATACTGGGAAACACAGCCCTAGGAGCATCATCACCAGCAAACCCTGCCTGTACACAGACCATATTAAAATAAATCGTTCTGTAATGAAACCAAGGATCACAGATGCACACGCACATGACAAAACAAAACTACTAAGTACTAACCTTCACCATTCCAGTTCCATTGTCACAAACAAGAGGTTGAATATCCTCAGCATCGGCCATCTTTTACCAACCTATGCATGAAATACAGTGTCAGTACCAACAAATTTTTATGGACAACCTGAAGAACGTAGCAACTTATAGCCTTTGAAGATTAGATTTACTTCAGACCCATTTTATATCAGATACAGCAAAAGTAGATTGCATATAACACACATACACACAAAACAAAGGGAAAGAAAAAAAACAGGGAAATGAAAAAATTTAGTATTGCACAATCTACTTTATTAATTACTTGGATAAATTGGGGTTGTTTTCAAAGAAATAAAATAGTGAAGGTCCGTAATTCGAAAAACAAATGAGACTATCCTTTGCATTTTTTTTTTTTATGTGAAACTGCCAAAATTTGGAAATAAATAGAAAATATTCACAATGTCGTAGAATAATGGTTCCACACAGTAAACATAGGATTAGAGCATGTGAACTTGTAATTTTAAGCTTCTCGATTAGGATTTAGGATATCAGGAATATCACTATCTTAAACTCTTGAGTCCTAGTTACCAAATGATGTTCTACCTAAAAGAAAGAACAATAATAAAATAACATGAGATTCCACACATAAAAAACAGATCAGACCATAAAGCCGACCAACAAACCAGGATCAATTTGAATGTCGCATACAAGAAAATGGAAACGATGGCCGGTATACATATACGACAACTATCCACATAAAAAATCGACTAGTTTGCCAAGATCCTAGATCTCAGCTCTAGTAGACCAGAACCAGATCGAGTGGTATGTAATATGAATCACCAAAACCATAGATCAACTAGGTATTGTCCACAATCTAACTCCATTTCAGCTACGTAGATCGAGTCCTATGAATCACAATTATCTATTAAATAAATAAATATCATCCAGATACGATCCTGCTGAGGTAGGAAACAATCTCACACAGAAAGAAGTAATATAAAACAAATCTAAGGATAAATTTTCCAGATAGAAAAAATGATTAAGACAATCGGCAAAAGGAAACATAGTCTGCATCGTTTTATGATTTAGAACTAAAATACAAGCAAAATATAGTTAAAGTAGGAGAAAATGAATCGGATAGGGGAAATACCTTGAAATAGAGAGATAAGAGGAGTGAAAATGGATCGAGGATGACGAAAGCCAACCTCCAAGGAGAAAACAATGGCTTGGGTCTCTCTCTTCTCTGATTGAGGTCTACACAGACACAACAGAGAAGAGGAACGGAGAAGGAGAGGGGTATTTATATACAGAGAGATATAGTGGGTGGGTGAGTGAGTGCATCAGTTGAAATTGAAATTGAAATTGGAATTGGGTTGGGACCAATATTGTAGAAATTGAAATAGAAATAGAAATTGAAGGAGAAGAGAGAGGAGAGAGAAGGAATCATTTGCACCACGAGAAAAGACGGATAGGGTGACCTGGCTCCCAGCCTTTTCTTTGCCTCAGCATCTTTTTATGTTTTCCAGTTTTCTTTTCACTTCGCCCCTCTCTCTTTCCGGTTTTTTGATGTTGATATTACAAAATAATAATAATAATTATTATTATTATTATTATGTAATTTAATAAAAAAATTTTAAGTTAGATTTAACTACATATTAAAAGGTTAATTTTTATAAAATTGACTTTTTAACATGATTAATTATTTTTTTATATGAATCATAAATTATTTATTTAAAATCTTATATTACTCTTTTAAAACTTTATACTACTTATTTAAAACCTTAAATCACTTATTTAAAATCTTAAATTATTCATTCAAAACTTTAAACCAGTCAACCAAAATCTAAAATCACTCAACTAAAACACTCAATAACTTAAAATATATATATATATATATGAAAACGTTGATCCCAACATGAATTTTTTTTAAAAAAACTAAACACATTAAGAAATTAATTTTAATAAAATCGATTTCTTAAATAACAAAAAAAACCTATTTTAATACTTAATTTACGAAGAGCATGATTCTGGTAATTTTTATTTTTCTATTTTAATATAAAAAATCTCTCTCCGGCTTTTTTATATTGAAATCCCCTTTTCAATCATTATTTCTTTATTTATTTGTGATTTTTGAAGACCCAGTGTCCTTTATAAGTGAATTAAACTATAAGCTTCTTTGGATAAACTTATAAAATATAATTTTTTTTATAGAGCTTTTTTTAGTATAGTTTTTTATAAAAGAAAAGTTATTTTGTATTTGAATGTAATGTTTGTGAAGTACTTTTAAGTAATAAAAAGACTTACAAGTTTATTTGGATAAAAAAGAATAAAAGAATTTTTTATAGTAAAATTATTAAAAATGTAAAGTATCTAGAATAATGGAGGTAAAGTTTACAAGAGAAAAAAATAAAAGACAAGAAATGTAATTTTTAATAAAGATAAAAGGTATTTTTGTCAATAAATTATATTAAAAATCATTTCTCATTCTCCTTTTTTCAAAAGTTAGAGATTACTAGCTTCTAAAAAAAGTGATAATTGAACTTTATTTTAAAATTTCATCTAAACATACATAAAAAATTATGAAAATACTTTTTAAAAAATAGTACTTTATTTACAAAAAAAAAAAACTTATCCAAACGCACTCTATTTTAATTTTTACCTTTAAAAAAGTCTACAAAAATTAACCACATATAATTTTCAATTGTTTTTTACAAGTAAATTTTGAATTATGTTTCTTGTGTCGTGAACTGTTGTAATTAGCTTTAAATCAATAATAATTTATTTGAATTTCACATTAAAAATACCTATTTGAATTTGTTTTAGCTTTTCTGCGAAGAGGAAAGGAAAATAAAGAAAAAATTGAATTGTATTCCTAATCCTTAGTTACCTATCTACTCCAACCTGTTGCCGGCTTGTATTCCTCATTTCTCTGTTTTGTTTGATTTTCGTTGTGTTCTTTTTTGAAAGGAAAAATTAAAAAGGTAAGCTATAAATAGGAGAGAAACTTTTTTATGCCAAATTGAATACCAAACGAAATGAAAATGAACACTACTTCAGGAAACACAAGATACATTTTAATATATTTACCATTATCCCCTGCTGTCTCCATCATTAGCATTCTCTTTTCATCCCCCCCCCCCCTTTTTCTCTTTCTCTTTAAACAAATTTTGGCAATACAGTGATTTATGCTTGTACAAATTATTAGTATCAATAAAAATATTGTTCTGTGAACTTCTTAAAAGGCAAGCCAATTTTAACTCGCAATATTCAAGTTTTAGAAATACACCTTTTGTGCTCAAATTGATTTTTATATTGGTGTGGTACAAAAAGATCATGTTAAATTAAAGAAAATAAGTTTCCTTAATCCTTACTTTTAATTAAAAGCTTGCAGTGCTTGCACGTGCTTACACGTGCTAGGTACAGCCATGTCCTTCTTGCTCCAACTATATATACCATTGATGGGTAGTTGGTTTGGTTGGGTTGGCACCAGAAATATACATGAGTAATATTTGGGAATGAAGGTGAATATATAAATATGCTAAAGAGAATTGAAGTTCAGAGCATGTTTGGATAAAGTTGCATAGTTTATCATTTATGTAATGCTTCAAAAAATGAGATTTAATTTGATTTGTAAATTGAATTTTATGATTGAAATATTAAAAAATAAGAAATGATTTGATTTTAAAATTTCATGAATCTTAATTGTTTAAATTTTCAAATCTTATTAAATATGGTGTAATTTATTATGATTTAATTTGATTTTAAATTTAATTATTTAGATTAATTCTTTTATTTTTATTAACTTTTTGATTTTATAATAATATAAAGGTAAAAAAAGTCAAATTAATTTCCTTTCAAATGAATTCTAATTACCTAAGAATTAATTTTTAAGTCAATTCAAATTTAATTTTTTATAATGAGTTTTAAATATAAAATTTAATTTTCAAATCAAATCAAATTAATTTTATTTTATTTTTAATTGATTTCATAAATATTTTTATATACTTTATATTATTTTATATAAATTATTTTTATAATGTCAGTTGGACGAACTAATTTAAACAATTAAATATAAATTAAAAATTTTACTGATTTATTTTCCGTCCAATTTCAACATGTAGACTTTGGCTTAAATAACACAACTTTTTAACGTTATCCCAAGGTTACAAGTTTAGCACATCATATCCATATTACTACGGTAGCATTATATAGACTGATTTTACTATTGGGCCCACAAGTGTTAATTAGAGACTAAACTTTGTGGCTCCATTTACTATTCGGGAGGTGGGATGGCACAAGACAACTTTGTTATTTATTTTTTTAATAATGATACTTGTGAATTATAAAAATAATTTATAATTTTTTTTATCATAGTTAGAAACTTATTTTTTATTTCATATTAATATAAGATTATATATTAACATTTTTAAAAATATATTAATAACGTAATTTTTAAACAATAATAGAAAGATAATTAAAATAACAAGCACTAGTAAATGAAACACAAATTATTAATAATTATATTAAGGAGTAAAAATTTATGATGCGTAAATATTTTAAATTTTTTTGGTCCCTCAGTTTAACGCTGTTAATTAGTGTCAACTTTAAATTTTATATTATGGCCATTTTTTAGGTACCTTCAGTACCGTCCACCCTTTGAAAGTACATCGTCTATTTCTTTTCAAAGAACAGAATTATAGCAGCGTTGATAATGGGTTTAGGTTTCCTACAAACATGCATTCTATAATATGAACATAATCAAGAACCGATAGGGAGAGAAACAAGTGAATTCCACGCAAAGATTTAATTATTACTCATATCTTCAGTATAACATCGCATACACAGTAGCGTACATGTTAGGTGAAGAGTTTTATTGGCATATGATATTGGGTGGGTATATGTGGTCATTTTCTCCATCATTTAACATCATTTAACTGGTAACGTTTTTCAATAAGAAAAAAACACTTATTGGCAGATAACTAGGAGATGATGGACCAAACTTGCATGCATACTTTTATCTCAATCCATAGTCAAATACATTCTCAGTTGTCTTAAGTTGGAAGGGGATATGATATCCCTAACTTAATTAGCGGCCAAGCGCCAATTACTGCATTTGGTTGAATTTTTAATGGGATCCATCATCTGCAGACCATCCTCAACGCAATCATGAACATGTCTTTCTTAGTTGAATATATGCTCTACTACTTATCAAGAACAAAAAGGAAGGGATCAACGGGGTTTGTGCCTTAAAATCTAGAGTTGAATCTAGGTATACCCAAACTTTTAATCAAATTGGTTTACCGAAGCAAGGTTGCTGAATTGAATGGCATGAGCATGGCATATATTTATTTAGTTTGGAAGAAACTTGGGGCTGTATAATGTTTTTCTTAAATTTGTTCTGGTTATAATTCAGCACGTACGGATATGTAATTAAGAAAAAGAACCAAATCGTTTGGTAATTCTTGTACACCACAGCTTCAGCATGCCACTGTTATATATTGCTAGCTTATATCAATAAGTCAATACGAGTCACTTGAAGCTTTTGAAAATGACGACGAGATTAGAGTGAGAGAGACGATCACAAGCTTCCCAATCAAGAAAAGAAGTTAGGGGTGAAGATCCAAACGCCATATAATTAAGTGAAATGTATGACACTTTGAACGTCAAGGAATGGTGGTGGAAGTAACAGGGACACATAGGAATCCAACTGCCTATAAATCCGAATAATTTGTAATGAATAGGAAGATGGATGAGTAAAGAGTTTTGGTGTTATAGAGAGTTTCTTTGTTTCTCTGGATATATGCACTGCGTAGATTTTTTTGTTAGAACTTTTTATATTAAGTTTTAACACTCACCTTAATCTAGAAAGTTCATGGACTCCAAGCTTGTCTTGAAATTCGTTAATCTTCTCAGCTGGAGTTCCGTTGACTTCAAGCAGCCGTGGAATTCTGGATTCTTCATCATTTTTGGCATGTCCATGCTTTGACTAGTGATCGCCAACATGCAGCAGTCATTTCTTAATTTCTTGAAGATCTTGTTTGGAGTGTCGATGCTTCTTTGTTGTGTATTCCTTGTGATGCCTTGTCTTATCTTGTTGTCTTGAATAGTTTTCATGACTTGTACATTTGATGTCTTCTTAAATTCAGGAGCTTGATTCTTTTTTATCTTCACCTTCTCCTTCATGGCTTCTCTTATAGGCTATAGCTTCTTCCTTTCTAGCTTCAAATTTTTGCAGCTCACGAGTAAATAAATTTTCTTCACATGCTTGCATTTTTGCAGCAAATGTCTTCTCCTGTCTATAACTTGGAGACGGTAGGCTTGTGCTCTATCAGATGGCATAATAAGATAAAATACTTTATTTTGAGTTATTTTAGCTATAGTTACTAATTGATCCTTTTTCTTGTCAATTATAAAACATTTTCCAATATCAAAAATCACCTTGTAGCCTCTGTTGAGTAATTATCTGATACTCAATAGATTATGTGCTAGTTCTGGCACATAAAGTACATCATGAATAAATTTTGTATTGTCATCTTTTATTTTGACGGCAATAATGCGCTTGCCTTCAACCTTTTGAATTTTATAGTTTCATCCAAATGGACAAAGTATTATTTGTTGCTTGTCATGTGGTTTGAACAACCACTATATCCAAATGCAAAGATTCATTGTTTCTTGATGAGTAGAAAATAGTTGATCAAGGGATTTATTATTTTCAGTAAAATTGGCCTTTTCTTGTTGTCGGTACCAAGAATCCTTTTCAAAGTGAGTGTGCCTCTTGCCTCTTGCATCTAAACCGGCAATCTTTTGTATATATCATGATTATTTTTCTTGCGTACATTGCAATAGGAGCTGAACTTTCTTCTATTGCTCCCTTGATTTTCATAGTTTCTTTTCCCCCTACCACGGTTATTAGATCATGCTCCTCTATTTTGAGAGCTTTGATCATGGTATTCAATTTTTCTATCTCCATCATTTTTGGAGATATTGAATTTAGATTGAAAAGCTTTTTCTAGTGGCTCTTCAAATCTTTGCATTCTAGCTTCATGAGCTTAATTAGCTCATTAATTCCAGTAGAGTAAGCTTAATTAGAAAAAAAAATTAGATTCTTTGATAGCAGCCACCACATGATCAAATTTAGCAGGAAGGCTTCTTAATACTAGTTTTTGTGTAATTTTCTTATCTTCTATCTTGTCCCCATAGCTTCTAATTTGATTAATTATGTATGAGACACGTTTGTCAAGTGCTTTAATTGATTCACCTTCCTTCATTAATAGAGTATCAAAATCTCTCCATAAAGATTGTAGTTTGATAGAAATTAGCTTGCCCTTGAATTCATTCCTAAAAATTTCCCATGCCTCCTTTGACGTTATAGCATTGATGATTTTTGAAAAGAATACCTTACCGGCTCCTTGTTGAATGAAGAGCATACATGATCCCTTAAGTTTTTTTTGGTTAGAACTTTCTAGATTAAGTGTTGGAAATTTGAAAGTGTGAACTTGCAGAGAAAATAATGAGAGAATAAAAAATATTGGAGGAAGTAAATTTCAATATTATTCATAAAAGAAAGTGCCTATAAATAGGCTTACAAACTCAAAAGATAAATCCTAAAAATTCTAAACTACATCAGATTTATTTGGATAACGTCTAACAAACTAAAATTTTAAAATAAAAGATAAGATTTGAAGCAGTAACAATAATTCTATCTAGACTCTATCTAGACTTTATCTAGACTTTATCTAAAACTTATTCAAAAACTCAAATTTCAAATGAAGCAAAATCTCATAAATCTAACACTCCTCCTTGAGATTTGCCATGGACATGCCAAACTTTAGCTTCAGGAACTCCAATCTTGATTTCTAAGCGCTTTAATCATTATATCATCAATTGCACATCGCTTTCTCGCCTAAATCACCGTTAACATAGCCATTTAGCTTAACTCCTCCTTGCCTTTTAAATACCGGTGCCATGATTTATCATTAATACATCTTGCATGAACTTCAATGACCTCAAGTTGATGTGACCAAATCTTTTATCCCAAATAGCATTCTCATCAATCTTGGTAGTGAAATAATGATCTTCAACCAAATCAAACTTCAAATAAAAGTTGTTTTTGATCATTTCAATTTTTGCTATCTCTGTTCCATGTTCATCAATGATAAAGCAATACTTTTCTTTGAAAAAAACTGCATATCCATTTCTTAGCATTTGTGCAACACTAAGAAGATTTAGATCTAGTTTTGGAATATAAAGAACATCATTGACAACCTTCATACCTTTTTTGGTTTTTACCGCAATTGTCCCTTTTCCTTTGACTTGCACAATTTCACCATTTCCCAACTTAACATTTGGTTGAAATGATCGATCAATGGATGTAAAAAATGATAGACATTTGGTCATGTGGCTGGTGCAGCCACTATCAATGAGCCATGTATTCAATTCATGTGAATTGAGTGCTTGTGATGCCATAAATAAATGTTCTTCATCATTGTTGTTTTCTTCAATCACATTTACCTGTTGATCTGGTTGCTGCTGACACTGTTTTTTCTTGATTCTGCAATACTTTTCACTGTGGCCGAGTTTATTGCAAAAATCACAGCGAAAAAGAGGTTTATCTTTATAATAACAATCTTCCTCAAAGATGATTGGTTTCCTGGCAATAAGAACAAGGCAAAAATTACCTTTTCTTGAAGAACCTTCACCTTCCCTTTGTTGTTATTGAAAGACCGTGAATTTTCGTATCGCCTTCCCTTTTGTTTTGCTTGGTAGGCACCTTCAATAGCTTCATCATCTCTCATTGAGACCTCTTTGCTCTTGTGCATGAAGTTTCGCTAGCAATTGTAATTGTGAGACTTTGTAAATCGCAAGACTCTTCAATTGCGAGATCTTGGCTTCGGGAACTTTTGAGGCATCGAAACCATGATCTTTTCTACAACCTTTTGATCTCAGAATGCCTCACCAAGAAGGCGATTTGATTTACAACATCCATTAACCCGCCGTAATAATCTTTGACAGATTCGTCTTTCATCTTCATCAATTCAAATTCTCTCTTCAATGTGAGGAGCCTAACAGATTTTGACCTCACATCGCTACTCAAATTCATCTTGGATCTTGTCCCATACCGTTTAGGTGTTTCCAAGTCCATGATTTTGGTGAAAATATGATCTCGCAAGTCCTCGAATGCGTGCAAGTGATGGCTTTGTCTTTTCTTGAGTTTCTCCTCCTCGTGAGCTTTCATCCGGAGCAATCGTAGGATTCTCTCTCAATGGCGGTGGATCAGCCTTCGTAGATCACAACATTCCATAAACCTTGAGTATCTTAAATAAAACTTCATCTCGATTTCAAATGCGATAGTTTCACCATTAAACATTGGAATTACATATGAAGAATTGCTAGAAGTAGACATATTTGCAACACAACTCGCCAAAAAAAATTACTTAATCTCGGTGCTTAATACCAATCTCAACGTGTTTAGCCCTCAAAAAATAAGAACTTTTCCTCACACCTCGAAAAGAAAATGGCTCTTGATACCACCGTTGGAAATTTGAAAGTGCGAATCATCGCAGAAAATAATGAGAGAATAAAAATATCATAAGAAATTTCAATATTATTCATAAAAGAAAGTGCCTATAAATAGGCTTTACAAACTCAAAAGATAAATCCTAAAAATTCTAAACTACATCGATTTATTTGGATAACGTCTAACAAACTAAAATTTTAAAAATAAAAGATAAGATTTGAAGCAGTAACAATAATTCTATCTAGACTCTATCTAGACTTTATCTAGACTTTATCTAAAACTTATTCAAAAACTCAAATTTCAAATAAAGCAAAATCTCATAAATCTAACATTAAGTTTTAACGAAGAGTAGAGTGGGGCCAAAGTCTTCAATTGTTGCTACTCTGCTAGATGCCCTTCATCTTTGTGCATGCACGGGACCATTAGCCCGTGGCATCCTCAGTCCCCACTACATTTCAAAATGTCATCTATCTGCTGCATTCCATGTCAGGACTCAGGGACTCTCCGCAGGCGCAGGGTTCATAAATTTGTGGTTCAGACTCAGAACGGAATTTTTTTTATTAAAGCGTGGTTCAGACTCCGGAGTCCAGACTGAAGGACTTAAAATGGCATCTTTGTCGTTTCTCTAAGGTTCAAGCTAAAAAAGAAGACGCGATTTTATGTATCTATGTACGAATTAAGGGCGAAGCAACGTGTGAACTGTGAACTGTCATCTCCACGCCTTAAAGAAAACATAAGATTACCTCAGCTCACAATCAGACTGTGAACTATTCTAGTGTTTTATTTAAATTTGGTGTATCTAGTGTTGAAAGATATTGTGTAGACTAAGTATTGTGTTTCGCACAAATTTCTAATATGGCTATGTGCCTTTCACATATACTACTTTTCCTTTTAAATGTTTGTGCTTTATAGATGTAGAGTTTCAAATAAGTATTTCAGAACATTTGGATGGCTTAATAATTTTCAAGAATATCATAATCAGGACAAGTGCGTAACATCTTGGCTTTGCCCCAACAATCAAAGTTGGATTCAAATAGAAAATGAACATATGAATGCCCGTATTTTGATCACCAATCTGATCCTAAAAGCATAGACGTGGTTTCTCTTTTATCCTGTACTTTAAATATCAGATGGCCTTATACATATTATGCATGAATTAACGAGTATGGGGTTATATCGGTGTTGAAACTTGAAAATGCCTCCCACTTCGCAATGTTTAGCAAAGGTTTACAGTACGAAGATCGGATATCATAGATGCAATTTGGGTCGTAATAATCCCCATTTACCTGCACTTGGGCTGAAAAGCTTCGTCAAACTCTAGTGCCAGATGAATGGGCCAATGCATTAGGTCTTGTTTAAAGGAAATCATACAACCCGCCCACCACTCTAAGGTTCAAGGAAAAAAAAAGCACGATTTTAAGATAGAGACAAAATTTTAGTCCTAATGTAGCATTTTAAAAAATTGAATACTTCTTTCATTCATTTTTAAAAAATATGTAACTACCTTCTAAATTTTAACTTACATTTTTAAAAAGCAATTGATTTGTCAGACCATCAACAGAATGAATACTTAATTTTTTAATACTACGGTAGGATTAGTATTATTTATTTATTAAGAAGGTAGAGACCACTCCATACCAACAGCGTACATAGATGTTGATCGTACTAATAATCAGGATATACGACACCCCCAAAAAATAAGAACTAGTGAGAATGCAAATTCAAGTCCCGTCATGTTAATTATTATATATTGCTAGGAACAAACAATTTTTTTTTACTAAATGGTATATTTTTCTTAATAGAATTGTCCTGCTAAAAAAATTAAGTTATAACATAATGGACTTTCTGAATAATTGAAAGTTATCCAAGGTTTGATCATTTTCCAAAAGATGTAGTGGTAGATTGATCATTTTTCAATTACGTAAACGATTTCATCGATTTGGGGATAACAGATTTACCTTTTGGTAAGAACTACTCGCGTTTTATTCCTTCCAAAAAATAAAAAACGCATTCAATAATAGTAAAAATAATGCAGAAAAACATGGTGTATTTTCAAGGAGAAGTTTGGTACATTTCAAAGAGATCAGTAGCTATGTTTTGGTAGGGAAACGTTGTCCCCTTCACCATTTCCAGAAAACATTAGAACCACACTTATATTTGTCCTTTCCTTCACATTCAAGGTCCAAATCCTCAGAAATGAATGGCACTTTCTGCATAAATAAAAACCCACAAGACACAGAAAAACAAAATTAGAGACAGGTATGCGCAAAGACTTGGGAAATCAAATAACAGAGGCTGTACCTTTTGCTTGGCAAGATCTTGGCAACCAGTGAAGTTCTCAGGGAACTTGCAAGTGCCGAATTGCACAGTGTACGCTCTTGCGAAGTTTGCCCCACTAGTTGCTAACCTCTTCTTGTCATTCAGTTCCTATCGCAATAATCAAATTAAACTACATTATATGTAATGCCAAAAACACCAAAGGAAAAAGGGTAACCGTCATTGTGTGGCAAAGACAAGAGATTGATTAGACCTTGTTGGCCTTGCTCTTTTCAAGGTATTCTTCAATGACCCCAGCATTGGCAGGAGAATTGGAGGCTGCAGCTGCAGTGGTGAAAAGGGTGGCTGCCAAGTAAACAAGGGCAGTTCTCCTTCCTTCGCTTGCTTGAGATTCCTTGGCTTGGAGAACTCTGGCCTGCTGGGCCTTGATCATGGGCAACCTGTAACCAGAGATCGCTGGTGATGCAACCGAAGGCACAGAAGTGAGCTTCGCATTGAGCTCGGAACATCCTGCCCCCGATATGGCGTAGGTACAAGCCAATACGCTAGAGTTCACGGCAGCCATGGATGCAAGTTTTGTGATATCGATCAGAGTCAAAAGGAAAATTAACTTAATTTGCAAGGACCAAAGGCTGTGATGGGGGGCTTCGTGGCTATATTTCTTTTTTTTTTTTCTTTCTTTCTTTGAGGCTATGGAATGTGATAAGGAGTGATGTGATAATGGGTGTAAATTTTAAAGATTGTGGTGGGGGTGTGGATAAGGTGATATTGCCTCACTCCTATTGGCAAATCTTGCTCTCCATGCTATTTTTTGGGGCACTTGGTTTTTATGGTGTAATAATTCTAGGACCCACTTGAAAATCTGCGTGTGCATCATATCTCTCCCTGCTATGATGAATGAAGCAGCTGCAAAATGGTATTATCAATATCAGACGGACTGCGGAGTGACAAGATACGCAGTGAGTTGAAGGCATTTATTTTAAGAAAAATGACCTTAAAGGTTATCTTGTGAAAGAAATTTTTTCTTACTCTATTTTAAAAGTTAATTAAATATTTGATTAATTTAATTAATAATTTACATATAATTAATTAATAATTTATTTTTATTTTGATATTTAATATTAATTATATAAATTATTAGTTAAATTAGTTGAATAATTAATTAATTTTTAGAACAAACCAAATAAAAATTATTTTTTTACCAAACAAATCCTTAGAATCATTTTTCTATTATTTTATGTTACTAGGCTAAGCTAAAATATAACCATTGTGGTTCAATTGAATACTAATGTTTATTTCTTCACTCTTTTGGTTTTTTTTAACTTTAATGATACTTCGATAATCACGACAAGGAAAAAAACATAATTAGTATAAAAAGACTATTACCATATAAACAAAAATATTTGTTTTCCAAAAAGAAAAAATTGTGTTTTTCTCAGAACCCTTTTTTTGGTCATTTTGCAGAACCATATAAACAACATTTTTTTTTTATTTTGCTTATACTTTCTTCAAAAAAATATGCGACCCAAATCAATGAAGCCTAGTGGAAAATTACAAAATAAACAATCCAAAGCCCCAATAAGAGGAGATTATCCATATAATTGGGCTCGAATTCAAGCAACAAAGCCTATATTTTCTATATGAGATGAGTAGACAAAATTACAGGTGATCATAACTGTGTTGACAAATGAACACAACAGAATAAATAGGTAATTTGCAGGGCCAAAATTGAAATTACCGGACGTTTGTACCACAAAGAATTTAGGGTCTCTTTGTATTAATTTTTTTTAAGAATAAAAGTACCTTTTTGAAGTAATAAAAATATTTTTTTTAAAAGTTAAATAGTTTAAACTTTTAAAAAAACACTTTATGTGTAACAAAAAAACACATGAAGTGTTTTTTTTAAAAATTTGAACTCTTTAACTTTTAAAAAAAATACTTTTATTATTTTAAAAAAATACTTTTACTCTAATATAAACTACCCTTAACGGCAGTTTAGAAGCGCTTTTGTTTTTCTGAGTATGATGCCACGTCCATCGGTCCATGGAATTGTGGATTTGGGGCGGACCGCCGTTATTTTTTTTTATTAATAAAAACATGAAAAGCATATTCAAATAATAAATATTTAATCACTTATTAAAGCATTCGTATATATAATATATATATATATATATATATATATATTATACCGGATATAACAGCAATGTCGATCCAGAAGGAATTGAGAAAAAAAAATACTGAACTCAAGGGGAAAAACAAGGAATATGCCTATAAACCCATTTATTGGGTACTATCTAGGAAATTTATATTCATTTTAATGTATATTTTAAGACTTTAATGGCTTTCAAGTGCGTTGTTAAGATGTTCCAGCTCCTTGGACATTGTGGGCTATATCCAGCAATTTCTCAGCATGAATTTGATATCAATAAATCAAAATACATTACCGGGCAAGAAAATGGCACATACCAAATATTCAATTTAACCACTGAAACCATGTATTACATGGGGAAAAAAAATACCAAGACAAAAACTCAATGACCATATTTTAAGTTTAGTTTCCAAAATGAGACTTCATGCTCAAATCTAGATTCAATCAAATTTGCAATTAAGTCAGAGCAAGCAAAATCTATCAAGATATGATTCTGGCAGCAGAGTATATTTCAATTGATTCAACAGCTATAACCAAAAAAGAAAAAGCATATTCAATAGCTAAATTAGATTAAAGAACTAAAACTAAATAGCTTACCAAGATTCCACTCAATTGATTCTTTCCATTCTTTCATCTCCATCAAATACTTAGGATAATATGTAACCTAGGTTGCGTGGGGTTATGATAAAATTTCTAAAAGTAAGATATGAGTATAAAAAAATAAAAAATTCTTAGTAGCAAAACATTGTCTTTTACATGAATGGCTTATACTTGAGTCATACTAAGTTGTATTGAAATGTACTCGATAGTAAAATATTTTTAAAAATTACTTAAGTGTACTGGGTACATACCATGAGCATCGGTACTAGATACATAGTCGGTACAGGTATGAAAGCCATATAGAAGTATTCATGCATCATAATATGTAACTTTTTAATCTAATTCTTTTTTTCCTTTAATTATTTTCTAATTTTACTTTCCATGTTTGAACCAAACAAAGCAGTGACTAGGAGTGTTCATAACCGAACTAAACTAAATAAAAAACCAAACAAAGTCGATTGATTGCAGTTTTGTTTTGTTTTCTTTTTATGAAAATCGATTGATTTGATTTGGTTTTTAGTTTTCATCCATGAAACTAAACCAAACCAAACTCATAATTATTTATATTTTTATATATATAATTTAGATACTTATAAATTACTAGATTTCAATTTCTAGTTGTTTATATATATATATATATATATATATTAGGCCAATTTGTTGTTTATAACTATTTAATGATGTTTTATTAGAATTTTTATGTCAACTTATTTTTAACTAGGCCATAGAAAGAAAAAGTGAAGTTATGTATAAATTTTAAGGAAAAAAATGTTTAGTTAAAAATCGATTGGACTAAACCTATTACAATTTGTTTGGTTTGGTTATTTTCTTCAATTATAAACAAACTAATCAGTTCTCAATTTATGAAAATCGATTGGTTTTGTTCGAATATTTTTTTCATTCAAATCGCGAACACTTCTAGTAGTAACTAATGATTTACTGAAAAAACACGCACACTAACAAAAATGAACGGTATTTCACATGTAGTATTTATTTATTTATTTTGCTATAATTTCTTTAAAAAATTAGTTTCTCTAGACATGAGATAAAAAGTTTGCCACTTCTACAATACACTATATGTATACATACAATATTTGATATTTACTATTAATTTTTGGTAAAGACATGTGTACGATTAAGATTATTTCAATATATTAAATTAGTTATTTATATTTTTATCCTTTTATTTTCATTTAATGATACTGTATCCCATTATTTAAAATAACAATAAAATATCTATTTCTGAGTGGTAGCAATGGTTATCAATGGGAAGATTTTCCTCACGAGTGTCATGGTTCCCTCTCCACTACAATTGAATCAGCAATCACAAACTAAAGAAGCAATGACAAACTAATATAATATGTCAAACTTATCATTTACCGAGTAATTTATCCATGTCTTAATATTGAGAGGTTCAGTGTACATACTACTTTTTGGGGGAACTCTCTTGCATGAATTTTGGAGAGTATTGTTAAAAAGAAAACTAATATTTACATGATAAGTGTGAACTAGAAACACATAGGTAGTCAAATTTGATGATAGTTTAGTGACTGTAGATCTGGATTGGCAATGGCCCCTGGAAACAGTTATTTCAAAGAAGTTCTTGAATCTCACATGATATTTTCAGATTATGAAACCGCCAAGGCTAAATCTAAGGCCAATAGCAATAGTACATTCACAAAATCTAATGGCGGGTTGGGTGGAAAGAAAGGAATTGATTCGAAGAATGGCGTGCATGACTTACTCGAGTGACCTGTTCGCAAGAATTTGATGTATCCCCTAATTCACCAAGTGTAATACTTGCAATTTCATTTCCGTTTGAAATCCATTTTTTTTTCTTTTGGTATGTGTAAAAGCCTTTTTTTCTTAACACATGATGCAAACATAAAATGGATATAAGCATACAAAAGTGGAATTGTTAATCTTTGTCTCCATGACTCCATAGTCCATATAGGGTAAGTACTTTTGCACATAATATTAATTTACTTATTCCTCCACTAGAAAGGCAGCACCATGCAACTTAATGTTGATGCATATTAAACTTCAATTTAGTAACCTCTTTAAATTGCTGAACAAATTGAAATTAGTTTAGCTATTGATTTTGAGTGAGAGAAATGGATGGAGAGATGTAGGGAGTAGGATGAACAAATGAATATGATGTAGGAGAGAAATCTAACACCCCCTGCCCTTGAAATTCCTCTAAAGGCAAGGGCATGGCCTTTGTCTAGAGGAAGAAAAATAATTGTGCCTACAAAACCAAAGCCACCCAAAATACTAGCTTTTTCAAAAGTAAGCAACTTTGGTTCACCCCCACCCAGAAACGATTTGAAAGCATAGATTTTGGGAAATGGGTTTGGTTTAAAAATCCAAAATTGTGACTTAGAAATCAACTAAAATTTGAATGATGGTGGTTATTAAGTAAGGAAATAGTGTAATTTTGATTTATTCTTGTTTTAGGGACTAGGTATAATTTATATAAAAATTAAAAGATAAAAGGGAAAATTACACTAATCTCCCATGAGATTAGCGATAATTACACCTGACACTCACTTGTTTCAGAAATAACACCGGTCTCCCTTAATTTATACATGTTTGTTACACTTTACCCTTTGAACATGACAATCCGTTAATAAATTAACGAAACAGTAAGCTACATGGATGGCACGTGAGAGTTAATGGTCAATATGACTCCCTCTTGCTGAGAAATGACAATTTTGCCCATATTTTCTCTCTACTCTAGCTGCTCACAAAGACTCGAAGAGAGAAAGAGTGATTATCCATTATTATGCAAAAATCATTCATTTGCAAGTTCCATCTTTATTCTATTCTATTCTATTCTCTTGACTTGCCATTAAGTTTTTCTTTTCAATTGTCAAATCAACAGATTCTTATTGTTTTGATCTTAAATCATGCCTTGTAGAAATGATACTAATTATTCTTCATTACCCATAAGCTTATATGTAGAATTGTAATCTCAAAATGATTCTCCAAATTTCCCACCGGCACTAGCCCCTATTATCATCATCATCATCATCATTATTATTATTATTATTATTATTATTATTATTATTATTATTATTATTATTATTATTATCATCATCATCATCATCATCCTCCTCCTCCTCCTATGCTTACTGCCATTGGCCCCTATTTGTACCATTCTCAATTTACAATTGCAACATCCTTTCAACAACACAACTTGAGCATGCCCCACATTCCCTATTCCCAATACCAATGTTCCCTCTCTATCCCCACTCCTCCTCTTCAACCCATTCCTCCTCCCAATGTTGATGCTCACTTAATGGCTCTCCTCAGTGCCCCACCTCCCTGCCACCATGAAAGTTCTTGCAGTGGTTTTGGGGATTTATTGATTATTTTCATGAGCATTTTGTTTGAAATTAGCATGGTTTTTTATCAGTTAATGGGAAATGGGGTCTTGGATCAAAGAAAGCTTGTTATTTTTGTTGTTATGGCGACAACGAAGAAGTTGCAGGGCATGCTGACTATAAGTTGAAGTTGAATATGTGTATTGTAAGAGTTAGTAAGACAAGACTTAAAATTAAAAAGGTGATAGATTTTACTAGTTTGGTTGAAACACTCAATCACGAGGGACAAGCTAATGTTGCATGTGTTCCTGTTCAGATGCAGTAATGTGGTGAAAGAGATAAGAGAAAAGATAGATGGATGCAGTGGTCTTGAATGCATTTCACATGCTGGGTTTATAGAGGAGGATTAGAGGGTAAAGAAGACATTCTGCCCATAAATTTAACAGAAGTTAATTGTGTTTCAAATAAGGGGAGTCAATATCATGTCTGAAATAAGAGAGGTGTCGAGTGTAATTACCGCTAACTTTAAGGGGACTTAATATAATTTTCCCAAGATAAAAATATTAAATAACTAATTAATACATTAAAATAATTTTAGCTGTACATATGTTTATACTTAAAATCAATAACAAATATCATATAAGGTATCCATACACCATATTCTCATAGTGTATTGTAAAATTGAACTAAAAAGTTTGTTATTAGTCTAAGATTGTACTTGAGTTAAAATTCTACTCTTGGGCATTCTGCTTTGCGGCTTTTCTTTTCAGTATCAAGAAGACGTAATGATTAACTTTTTTGTCATCCAAGATGAATAATGTGAGAAGTTCTAGAGATTGCTGTGAAGTCTATCAAGTATTCGGTTATCAAGAATCTCACTGCATTAATAATATGATTCTATTATGAGGATTTTGAGCCAACTTGGGTGCTTTTATTTTGATTAATTATTTAGGATAATTATTATTTTTAATTAAAATTTATAAAGTGTGTAAAATTGATTATAAGTTAAGATTATTCTTTCATTAACTAAAAACAGATTTTTTTAAAAAGATTTTATTTTGAGCTTTTATTTATTTGATTTTAAATTATTTTAGAAATTTTAGGAGAAAAATACTTATTTGTCCTCAATCAAATAAATTTTTTAATCATTCCATATATCTTTTGGTAATTTAATATATAAAAATAAATTTTTTATACAATTTAAACAAAACTATTTATCTTAAAATCGATTATGAATTAACATATTCAAGCATAAATTATTTTTTTCATAATTAATTTTCTTCAAAATCAATTATATACATAATCAATTCAAATATAAATTAACTTTTTCATAATTAATTTTCTTCAAAAATAATTATACATATAATTAATTTTTAACATAATTTTTTTTCCATAATTAATCCAAACACACACCTTATGACGTGAATCACATCCTTTTGCTTTTCCATTTCTATTTATATATGCATTGTTTTTAGTTCTTTATTTCCTTTTTCTTTAGATATTCGATTTTCCTTTATTCTTTTGTCATTTATAGGATACCTATTTTTCGTGCTACGTCGTACTCCATAGATTATCAAATTCAATCTTAATAAATTTGGATGATTAACATCAACCTCCGCGTCAAACTCAGACATATGAGTAGTGTTGTTAAAACACGTCAACTTGTATTATAGGTTGGAGGTTAAGTGAGTTGAGTTGGGTTAACTCACTTTGGTGGTGGGTTGAAAAATAGCTAAATCGGCTCACTTTAGATGGATTGGTGGGTTAAACAGGTTGACCCATTAAAAAATAAAAATAGATTTTTTTTTATAAATAAACTCTAAATATAAAATAATCATCAAAGATAAGTTATATCACCAAAAAAAGTCTAAAATCATATAATAATCATCAAACTTAAGTTACATCATAATTCATAAGTCATAATCACCAACATAAATATAAGAATTAGGTTAGTGGGTTAATGATTTTTTTTAAAAAAAATTAAATAGTAAATGATTGAACCCACTTAACCCACAAGTTAAGTGGGCCGGATCAAAAAATTTGTGAGTTAATTTTTGAACAACCCAACTTATTATTTTGATGGGTTGAACCGAATTGACTCACAAATTACAATTCACTTTGACAGCTCTACATATGAGTTGTCAAGAACATGAATCGATATCCATATTACACATGCATGGCTACCATGATGTGTCTACAGCCTAGGTCTTGTCTCTTTATATATCTATGTATGCTACATTATCATATTTTAAACCTTGACTTAACATTATTGAAAATTATGCAAAAGCGAATCTTGAAATTGTTATTTCACTACATCCAGTCAATTATAAAAGGTCTCAACCATAGGTTAGTTCCTGACTCCCTTACTTCACCCTACCTCACCCAATATAAGCTGAATGGTGAGGATTCATATTTAGGAGAATGACCCATATGGTTGATTTGAAAAAATGTATTCTCATTTGGTTCGTGAGAAAAACTATTCAAATATTAAATTAATTTAACTAATAATTTACATATAGTTAACTACGTATCAAGTATTAAAATGAAGATAAATTATTAGTTAATTGCATGTAAATTATTGGTTAAATTAGTTAAATACTTGATTAATTTTTTTTCACGAACCAAATGAGAATACCTTTCTGCCAAGCTAACCTTTTGAGTCATTTTCCCTTCATATTTCATTTTACCCCATAAAAGTTGAAGCTATTATATAGAAGCTTTGCTTTTTTTTGTTTATTTTAAGTAGGGCTGTTAAGCTGGTTGATCAAGTCTGTATAAGCTTAACCTATCACGAGTCGGATAAAAAATGATTTAGTTTAAACAAGTTTGTATTTTGTTAGCCTAATTAGTATAAGGTTAGCTTGTAGGCCTAAAAGGGCTGTTCGTTTATTTTAAAAATAAAAAATAAAAACTTTAATTATTTAAATAAACTAATCCTATAATTTTTAGATAAGTTATAATTACATAAAGACTTAGAGAGATCTTCCAATAAATTAAAATATGGTCAATAATAATAATAATATTCATAATTATACAATCTCCAAAGTAGTAGAGTGACAAATTCATGCATCTACAATAACGTAAAAAAGAAAAAAATTCATGCATCCACAATCTACATAACATCAACTACACATTAGAAATAATAAAACATTAACAACATAACAAAATGACAACACACATAATAGTAACAAATGCATACATCTAAATTTTTTAAAAGAAATTGTTATATATATATATATATGGGTAAATGAATTAACCCGCGAATAAATGAGTTTGACCCGTTTAACCCACGGACTAAACGAATAGGAAAAAAGTAAATTGATTTAAACCGGTCAATAATATTGAAGCCTAGCTCCGACACACATAATTAATTTTGACAGTTAAACATGTTAGCCCAACGAGTTTAACTTATTTTAATGGCCTTAATTTGAAGTTACTAATTTAATAAGCTAGCCTCTTTTTTTTTTTTTTTGTAAAACAAGGTATCCCTTCACCCAATGACGGATATTGAGCTAAAATTTGGAGGGGCGTATAATATTTTGATCATGTTTGAAGTTGTAAAATATAATTTTTTTTAAGTACTTGTATAGAATTTCTTAATTTTTTTAGGGTCATATAATATTTTAATCAACCTACATAGTGTGGCACAAGTGGTAGATACTTGGGTCCCTTAAGCATGTGATCAGGGGTTCGATTCTTGACCCATGTGTATGGAAAAATATCTGTTGAGAGATGTCAACTCCTTAAATGGATCTCATCACCTCAACGGATTAGTCCCCCCAGTCCCTTACAAGATCTGCCCCTGCCCTCATTTGGAAGACAAGATACTAATCTCACAGGATATGGTCAGATGCTTGAAGAAGAGATTCCTCTCAACTATGTTTTTTCCATACACATTACCCAAAGATTAAACCCGGAACAAGATGCTTAAGATGACCACCTCAAGGGATTAGTCCCCCCAGTCCCTTACAAGATCTGTCCCTGCCCTCATTTGGAAGACAAGATACTAATCTCACAAGATATGGTCAGATGCTTGAAGAGGAGATTCCTCTCAACTATGTTTTTTCCATACACATTACCCAAAGATTAAACCCGGAACAAGATGCTTAAGATGACCGACTCCCTTTGCTCTACTAAGGTAGCCTTTAACCTAGAACCCAAATGCAGATAGTATGGGATCTTGCAAAAAGAAATCAATTCAGCCGTGAATTATTGGTGAGTTTAATTTGGACTTGCTTTTCACATCTCTCTCTTCTATTATGCATGTAGTTATATTCCTATCTAGCTTTCCTGATTTTCTTTCCCTCTGATTAGCTCTTGCAGTCGGTACAATAATATCCTCACAATTTGCTCTAACGCTAATGCTCTGTTTCACCTATCAGCGTCCCACGCACACATCAGTTACCATATTATGCTGCAAAAAGAGCATAAATAATGCGTTGAGCTTTAGCAAATCAAAGTTCAGCCGCGCGGGATAGTGTGGTTAGTCAGTGTTGGCAATGAAACACATCGTGAGTTACTATGTTACAACATTGCCCTTTCAGTACACTTATTTTGATTTGAAAGTGATTAGTGGTTTTCAGCCTCAGCTTCCATTCATTATATGCTCCATTGACTGGATAAAGTACACCACTTCGTATTTTGCATTTTTTTCCTTTTCTTGGGATCTAGTTAGCAATCTTGGATGGATTAGGGGTATTATTCACATAGTATTTGATACAGCAGTATTAGAAATATAAAATTATTTATGTGTCTTCACTTAACAGTTTAAACTTTTGAAAAAGTTGGTCATTTACATATGATTAGAGACTCTTAGTTAGAAATTCAATCATTGTCGCTTTCATTCTTCTAAATAAAATATTAAATTTCAGTATAAGTATAGTGAGTTTGTATATTGTCCATGTTTCATGCTCAAAGGATTATTGTAAAAAAAGACGTGTTAGAAATATAAAATTATTAATGTATCTTTATTTAACATCTTAAATTTTTATGAGAGTTGATATTCTGCAATACCACCCGTCATACTTTTCTTGTGATATTTTATTATGTTTGAGTGCATGGTATTATTTTTTAAAAAATTTTAAGGCTTTGTCCTACAACTTTGTGGTCATACATGACCTTTGATCCCAAGAAATTAATTGCCTTCAAATTAATTTACGGATTCATTTTTTCTGATGTCCAAACCTAGTTCCATATGAACTTCAAACCTTCAATAAAATAATATGACACTCGAAGTTTTGGTCAAAAAAAATAAGAACTATTGTATTTCTTACAGGCATATACCGCGTACATAAAAAATTAATTTAGTTGATTCCCTTGAAAGACTTGGAGTTGTTATAGTGATTGCCTGCTCACGAGCACCTTAACTTAGTTGCTTAAACTATCTAGCCTGATTTGTTAACCCATTCAAGTTAAATTTATTGAAGAAACGATATGGGTTCCTTTTTCAATTAATTACTTTAGAATATTATTGAAAAGAATGCAATTACAATTTGAACTAGTTTTATACATTTAGGGGGTAAAACTAAAACAACTCAAATGAGTTTCAACGCTTTACACATCCACCAATAACCACTGCAAGACTGCATTGATTATGGTTGATTGGTTGGCTGGTTAGACCATTTCAGGCTGGGCTAGAACTGAAGGCATTCTAGTACTATCTTGAGGCATAGAGCCGATTCCAGCTGCAAACCCATTGTATCGTTGACAAAGAAGGAAAGAGTACTAAATTAGCTAACTTCTCTATAGTCACGCACCAAACCTTCTGGCTCTAGTGGCGCAATCCTTACAATGGTTTCTGGCACTGGCAACACAGGTGGTTGGGATGAGCTAGCCTGCCTGCAGCCAACAATCTTTTGGCAAGTCTCAATGAGGCACTGTCTGCACTTGGGGCAAGATGAGTGCGAACTGAGCCATTTGTCAATGCAGCGGACATGGAACCCATGGTTGCACTTGGGCAAAATGCGCACCCGATCACCATTAGCGAACTCTGACAGGCATATCACACACTCTGTATCCAAACTCGGCAGGTTTAACTCAGCTGAGTAGCTTACTGTGGGGAAAGTCTTGAGGGCTTTCTTCTTGACTCCTGTATTAGCCACTCGAGCTGGGAGGTTGCTCGCGGAGTCATTGGTGACTAAATTGGAACACCTTAATGCACACCTTATGATGGAGTTTAACCCCAGTGAACAGATAAGAGCACACAGTAGGACTGAGAGTACCATAACAACATTTGCATCAAAATTACCATCTCCAAGATATGATTCTGTTAAATTGTGGCTGTTTGTGGAAGCGGGGGGGTTGGCTGAGTTGGGCGATTGGTTAAGTGTGGTGTGAAGGAGTAACCTTCTTGAGTGGAAGTCCTCATGAAGGTCATGGACCAGCGGTGAAGTAAAGGAAGTAGAAGCATACATTTTGTTTGGAGGTATTGAATATTGATGAGTTAGTTAGAGTTTCTTGTGGGTGGTTGCCTCGGGGGATTATATATAGGGAAGTTAGCATGGTTGGATTTGGTGTTTGGCTTTGATTAAAGTATGAAACTATTATTAATTTGGTGACTAGTTGCTTAGAAATTAGAATATTCCTAAGGGGTTGTGGTGAGATTGAGGGGTTTTATCTTTGTCTTAATTTGTTGTTAGAGATAGATTTCCGAGCATATGGATACTCCACTGCCTGTTCACCTTTTGTAATTGGCCTTCTAATCAAGATGGGTCCATTTCAATCCCACTTTACACGCAGCAGGTTGTGCCATGTGGCAGCTAGGTTTCATAAATCATATGTCAGAATGCTGTTCTGTTGCCTGCAGGGACCCACGAGCACAAAAACTCAAGAAGGAATCGTGAAGCTTCCTAATAGAGATTACTTGAAAGTCGAAAAATATGCTTTCAATTTCAAGGTTGATTTATGTCCCATCTTTTGGGTCCCAATGAGAAAGAGTTCAGGAAATGGATTTTCTTTTCCTTTCCACCTTCCCTTTGGGTGAACCTCAACGCAACAGACAGGGTAATCTTGCAATGCGACAAGTAGAGGTTCTAAACTTGAACATCATTCCTCGTATAGTCATGGGATTATTCCCTGCTTCTACATAACAAAAGCAACAGAAATAAAAAGGAAGAAGAAAATGAAATTCTTTGTTTCGATGTTGATTTGTTATTTGAGAAGACCTTACCAACTCAAACCAAAATGATGAAAATCATTTTAGTTGATTTAGTTTCTGGGATTCTCGGTTGATGCTGTTATCTCGTTTCTCACACTCCATTATTTGACAGGTTGTGATGTGGCAAGTGGCATTTACATTTTGTTGTACTACTATGCTACTTTCCCGACATTTAGAATCACAAAACGAATCACTTATTAGTGATTTATTAGCTAGCGACATACTTGTAATTTAGAATAATAGAGAACATTTCTGTAATTTTCAACCAGCTAGTTGCTGGAAAGTTGATTAGCCTAGTTGGGTATTAAAATTTCAAATACAGTCTACATCCACCTGTAGGCCACAACCCACCCGTGAATGATTCTTATCTCATAAGCCTATGTATCATTCATCGTATTGTACATAAATATAATACTATATTTGTAATAAGATAGTGGCCTATCAGATCAGAATTTAGATCCAAAATGATCCCGAATCCTTTTCGCCATATGAAATTGTTTTACGATCTTCACATCATGCAAGTAATTATATCACAATCTCTTGGACTTATGTTGTGGCTCCTAAATAAAGCAGCAGTGTTAATGATAAAAACTGGTCAAATTGGCAAAATGTTTGCCAAATTTGATCTGCAATCTGATTCTATTTGTCTCCAGCTGTACTTTTCGGCTTAAAAACCGAGTATTGAAGGAGGAAAGTACTTGTACATACGGGTAGGATGAATGTTTTAAAAATCGGTAGAATCGAATAATTAGAGAAGAGAGTGGTTCAAGGTTTGATCGGTTGAATTGGTGGTTGAAACTAATATATATATATATATATATATATAATTGATCATAAAAATCATAAACTACTTTATAGTGTCGTCACCTATTTTGTGAAAAATAAAGACTAAAACTGTAAAAATCTCTGGCCCAACTCCTAAAAGAGCTAAATCTTAAGTTTTTTTTTTAAAAAAAATAACCATTTTTTTCTTTATTTTTTAATAAAAATTTAATTTAAAAGTTGATAAACAGTTTAACTAATTTTTTATTTTCGATTTTTACCGGTTTAACCGGTTCAACCAATTTTTTTTTAATAATTTTTATAATTTAACCGTTCGAACGGTTCTTTGAATGAATTAAAGCCAGTAAAACTTTCAATTCACAATTTAACCGATTAAACCGATTCAATTGAATTGATTTTTAAAACACAGAGCATAAATTTTATGTAGAAAGGTACGCGGAGACAAGTGGAGGAGAGGGCTTCTTTTTGTCTTTTCAGTTATTTTGCTTTGGTTTGATTAACAAATTGGAGTTGTATAGTAATTAGTAATTGGGGAACAGATCAAGGATAGGATACTATCATACATCCTGTACTACATGTACCACTACTTGGATCCATATCTTGGTGGGTTGGATCTCACTACAGTCATTATTTCACCGGACCCACATCGAGGGAGAGATAAGAGAAAGAGAAAGAGAGTTCACTTCAGTGGCATGATTTTATCTATAACCGTACAAGAGGATTGAGGACAGATTGGATTATCTTCTTTTATTGATTTTGTTGTTGGTGATTGGTGAATAATAAACAAATGTGATGCACGTGCTTTGCCTTCAATTAGGATTTGCTTGGAGACGGGAATCAGGATATATATATATCTATATTAGAATACTTTTTTTCGAATTAAAAATATTTGCCCCTCCCAAGCTGCTTCAGTCAAATTGAATCCGATTTCAATAAATAAAAAAATAGATTGAGATTGGGCAAATGACTTTGGTCGATTGTGTTTTTAGAGTTGAGATTGAAATACTTTTCGGGTCACTTGGTTCAACTCCAGGTATAAATACATATATCTCTTAATTTTGAAAATTTAAGAGATGAGAGATATAAATTTAATACAAAATATTTTTTTAATAGTTATTTTCTTTCATTGGCTATTTTAAAGATCAATTTTATGTTAAAAAAAATTAATGACAAATAATTTCTGGTAATGCTTTTAAATGTTTTCTAGAGCATATCTTCTTATAGTAGAAATTTAAAATTATTATTTGTTAAAAAACGTAGATTAATATTACTTTTAAATGTATATATATCTAATTATCAATATTTATTAAGAGTTTGTTAGTCATAGAGTTATTAACATACAATGTAAGTCTTTAAATATATATGAGCATAATACAACATACTATACATATAATTACTTTATTGTCTAAAATTTGTCAAATCTTGGGTTGGGTCGGTTTAGGCCCAGTCTCTCTCTAATTAATCATAGGTTCAATCATAATTGGGTTTGCTCGAGCCTAAATTTAGGTCTATACCTTAAAATTGATAGATTTAAATCTTGGGACAGGCCATGTTAAGTCAAACTAGGCACAACCTAGCCCATTAATATCTTTACTATGATATATCAACTTTTTCTCTTAATTTGGTGAGTTATTCCTATTTAAGAATTTTTGTGAGTGTATGGATTACTTACAATATATGATAAAAATTTAATTTTTTATATAAATTCTTATATATTTTTTATTAAAAACATATAATCTTTATTTTTATTTATAAGTGTAAAAACTAAAAAGTTGTAACTTAATACATAGAAATTTTTTATTGTACTAATAATAATAATAATCCTCTTGAATGTGTTTTCACTAGTTATGCAAGTTTCGATTTTAGTACTGAATATCTATAGAAATGAATATGTTTAAGTTGATGGTTATTGCGCATCATTACGCATACTAGAAGAAACGCGCGACCATATATAGGGCTGCCATACCCAAGCCATCTAATCTAACTCTGATTTGGATCCAAAGTGCGAAGTATATGTAGTAGTATATACCATGCAGGAAGGAAATAACAAGAATCATTAAAAGTATACAAAATACACTTCGAGGGACAATAATAATCTTAACACAATCTTTTACTAGTTGGTTGACGTGGATATATTGAATTTAAATGGGTTCACCAAAATTATGTTTTTTTTGACAAATTTAATAAGTAAATATGATTCTTTTAAGTATACGTTAGGAGCTAAGTTGAATGTTTATTTTATAGCCAATTTTTAAGTAATAATAACTGTGTTAGAATAGTTTTAAGAGACTTTCGAGAATAAATGTAGCATTATTATTATTATTATTATTATTATTATTATTATTATTATTATTATTATTATTATTATTATTTTGGTTCAATTACCATTAGGTGAGACTTTAAAAAGACTCTTGTAGGAAACTTAGAGAGAACAGGAAAAGAGTGAGAGTGGCATTGGAGGGAATCGATTCCCCCACTTCTCCATTAACTAACATATGCTTAACCAACACAGCAGAGATCTGTGGGTAAGACGACATTATTATTATCAACAAATAATGTAAGAGCCCGGTTTATGAAAACTCGGTGTGAAATTAAGAGGAATGATAAAGATGAAAACTGTAAAGTTGGAAGAATGGTGGGAATGCAGAGTAAGCAGGAGATATTTATTTTTTGGGTACATGTAAGCAGGAGATATGGTTAAAAATGAAATGTGGTTAAAAATGAAATGGCGAATCACAGAAAATACAAAAAGTCGTAAAGAGCTTCTACTTAACTGCTATTTAAATATTTTAATGATCTTCGAATGCACTGGCACTGGTCCCCAAAAGAAAGAGATCCAGAAAGAGAGATACAAACCAACTGCAAAGCGATAAAATACAATTTTTTAAGTAATGGTATATGAATAAAATTTTATGTATTAAAATTTTTTAATATAAATTCATATACAATTCGCAATTTTATACATTTATTATTTTTTAATAATTTGTAGTGTTATTTAACATTACTTTTCTTTTTGCGCTGAAACTGACGCATATATGCAATGCAACCGAAACGAAAGGCTTTGGCAATTGGACATTGGAGAACCCAACAGGCTCCAATATAACTATGGGTAGGACTGAGATATGAACGTTAATTTGGTAATGGAATACCTGATAGGTGTATCCAATCCAATGAGTAATTGGTTTGGTTTTACAATTCTCCCTCTCCATCATAATTCCCTACTCACAAGTGGTTGATTTAACAAGTGAAAGCTTGGTTTGCATATGCACTGGTCTATTTGAAATTTCTCCTACCCGCTTAATTGTTTCATAAATAATCCACGACCAACTTGTCTCATTAATCATTATTATCTTTGTCTGGTTTATGTTTAATTATTTACTGCAGTGCTTGACACCTTGGTTGGGATTTGACCAGCCACAGCTTAAGTGCCTACTTTCCACAAGTAGCGAACGTAGAGTGTATATATATACTTATACTTGCATTTCTCAAGCCACAGTAACATTTGAATTGCCAAGTGAGTTTGACGTTAACAGGACAGCAAAGGACGATATTCCCACCTATAGTTTGTGCAAACAGGATTAAATTATCTCCTTTCAAGATTCTCATGCTTGATATTTCCAAGTACCTTTTAGGATTGAATATTTCAAATTTTCTCTTAGCTAGGTTTACGTTTTCTCTTTTTTCTTTTGTGTGTGCACGCGTGAGTGAGTGAGTGAGTGTGTGTGTATGGGTGGGGGGGGGGGGGGGGAGATGTGTTGCTTAGGGGTGGTTCTAAATCGATAAAACTTTCAGTTGATTATTCTCATGTACTGCCTGAGTGCATTAGCAGAACAAAGCGAACTTGTACCAAAATAAAATATAAAAAAAAAAGAACAAAGCGAACTTGAAGGTACATGGGAATCCCGGCTGTCCATGGAGATCCTATAATTTTTCTCTTATTTTAAAACACACTCAGATTATGAATTTACGGTGTCAAACTTCTCGGGCTTTATAATCATCGAGCCGCACAATATTGGGCTACAAGAGAAGACCAATGTTGTTAAAGCTGCACCAGATAATGAATTGAAAAAGTTTTGAGTTCAGGTTTAATCGATTCAATCGGTGTAATCGTTTGGTCAAATCGGATGATGTCATAATTACATATTAAATAAATATATATATATATATACATGATTCATAACATACATTACTAATAATAAAATGCATAATAAGGTTTTGAGATTTTAATTATCAAGTCTCATATCACTCTCAGTTGAGTAATTAAGTGATTGAGAAATTAAAAAAATTTTAAAAATTAAAAAAATTAAAAAAAAAAAAGATGGCCAGTTCAACTCGGTTTTATCTCAGTTCAACCCAGTTTTGACCGATTTTGACCAATTTTGATCGGTCCAACTATGAATCCGGTTTTGACATTGAACCATAACCGGATAACGGACCGATTCACGGTCCAACTGGTCTGGCCCGAATAACAGTGGAAAAGACACACCAACTTTATTTATGCAGTAGCAATCGATTTTTCAAAAGATACATATTAAATGACACATATTAAATAACTAAAGTATATAATACAACATTAGGTTACATTTTTCACTATTTTCAAATATTGTTTATGTATTGTGTACGAGTCCAATATCCACTCCATTAAACAGTAAAACTTACTCTACAAACAACTGGTAATCATCACACTAGCCAAGGATAGGTGAATAGTTGAGAACTCCATCCCTTTTTTCAGCCTTGCTTGCACATGTATATTAGAGAAAGCTTTCTCAAGGAGGTAAATTATCTTCTCCTTTTCAACTAAAAACATATCTTATAGTGACTAACTTAAGAGTGACTTTATAAATATCTATTGACCACTAGTATGTGATTTGAGCACTGGAGCCCAAAGATCTGCCAGATAGATCAGAACACTAGCGTTGTTTGTGAACCAAAACAATTTACAAGACCAGCCTCCAAGTTGCAATACAATCAAGTGATCTTCGTGACTAGTCTCTCAATTAAAATATAAAAATCAATTATTCTTTCACAAAGTTAGCCTCTCTAAACCAACAAAATAGTTTTCCCCAAACACAATTAGATAACTTTCGTAATAGGTATGAACCAATAAAAAATGAATTTTGAAAAAATCCAATAGGTGCTAATAAGTGAATTGTTCAATAACAATACTACTTTGATGAGTGGATACAAAGATAATTTCTCTTTCTCAATAGTTCACAAAAATATAATAAGCTCTTTAATTAAATAAATAGCTTAATTTTTCCTATAAAATCCTTGATTATTGATTTTTTTTTTTGTGATTGGTGCCAGTGATTGATTACTCTAGCATTATTTAAATTACTGTTTTTTTTTATCATTGCAAAGATTACCATTGTGTTTTTTTTTTCCTTCTGAAATTTGGACCGTTGGCACTTAATTTTGAACACAACTAATTGACTCAGTCTTCTGAGTTAACTAACCTAGTCTCTTATTCAATTTACTTCTTCTTTTTCTTTGGTGATTGAAAGTTTAGGGGAAAAGGAGGCATGCCACAAGCATCAACAAAAACTTATAGTAACCTTTATGTCAACGTTATTCAATCATACTAGTTGAGTTAACCCTCGTTAACTTATTTAATTTATTTCTGGTGGAGTCTCTAGTGCCTGTTAAATTGAAAAGGGTTTTGAAACCCTGTTGAGGTAGACTAGTGAGATTAGGACAAGTTAACAAAGCAAAGTTGATGTTGTAGGTTGAGGTGTAAAACCTATTGTTGTTGCCCCAAATGTTTTTTTATTTTGCAAAACCACCCTAATAAGCTATTGATATGAATCACTGTGAATGAGTAATTAATCAAAATCAATTTGGGTCGTGTTTTCAACATGGATTTGGAAGTACTAGGTTATGAAAATCTCCCTAAGTGAGTGAGTCTGAGACGACGATCGAAGAGAGCAGTGTGACAACGACATAAGATTATTTTTGGTTGTTGTGTTCTCTTCAACATTCGGTCTGTACACCCACAATCACGACGACCAAGGAAGGACCGCAATAGCGATGCAAAGTAGAACACCACAACCTTAATGGTTGAAACCCCATCTCTTGAAACACTAGTGTACTGCCACATATTTGACAAATGAGAATCCTAGAGAAACTCCCAATGTTTAGCAAACAAACGTTAACGTTGTCGTTTCGACCATGCATCCTCGTCTTCGTCATCCTTGGGTCGTCATCCTCCCTCCATCGTCGTCTTCCATGTGTCGCCTGACGCCATACTTTCTCCATTGCCGTGGTTGAAGACAAGCCAACTAAAGAGGTACCAAAATTATCTTGGTCCCTTACTAATGAATTTGATGATAGTAAATTAGGTCATTTTACAAAATTCAATATCATTGGAGATAAAAATTAGTTTTACACTTCAGTGTGCAACATAATCCATTTTTTCTTACTATTAACCACGGGTCCTCATCTCATTGGTCCTTCCAAATTGAAATGGACCTAAGTATCCACTTTTACTTATATATCAGCAGTTTAAGGCTTTATTTGAATTAGGAGAGAAATAGAGTAGAAAGAACTAGAGAGAAGAGAAGTAGAATAGAAAATGAATAAATTTTTAAGTTGTTTAGATTAAAGAGAATTAGGAGAGAAGTATGAAAGAAAGAAAATTAAATTTTGTTGTAAATACATATTTTTTGTTATTTATTTATTTATAAAACAACAAAAGAATGGTATATTAGATAAATTTCTACCTTTACCCATTTCTTCTCACTTTATGAGAGAAATGAAAAAGTTGTGAGACCCACTATTTTTTTTTCTTCTCTATTTCTTTTTTAACCAAACAAGAGAGTTAAATCATTTCTCTTTTATTTCTCTCTTCTCTAACTCTCTCTCTCTCTCCCATTTCTCTCAAAATAAACAAAGGCTAAGTTAATTTTGAGTTAAACTTAATTTTGAGTTGACTGATTTTTTACATGAATTAACTGATTCGCATCTCATGTCTTTTTGTTTTGTTTGCCATGATCATGTATTATGTGAGTGTCAAGCAACATTTGCATTAAATGTATGAATCGTGAGTATTTTCAAATGGGCGATGCTGGAGCGTCTGAGCGCTCGAGCTCCCTTTCACCCAATGATCCAATTAATTAAAGAGATGAAGTAATTCTTTTTATTTGTGAAATGGCAATCATGCAAAAAAGAATGAAAGATGGCTTCAGTTGTTAATTATTTTTTGTCATGGACATATGCATTTACTCGTTAAACTCCAGTCTTTATATTATGGTTCCAACGGTTTTTTTTTTTTTTGTTTTATTTTGATCCACTAGTGGTGTAAATAAACTTTATACTATTATTTAATAACGTATTAACATATCATTAAAAAATTTAAATTTTTTAGATTGTTGTAATATTCAAACTCCTTTAATAATTTCTTAATATATAATTAGATGATAGTGTAAAAAATATTATACAGACAGTAGATTAAAATTAAATTATTTTCTCTTTACATATTAAAATATCATGTCGTTCAATTATCCTTAGTTTTTAACAGTAATTTTATTTAAGCAAAAAGAATTTTGCTCCAATATTTTGTACTTATATTAAATTAAATTAACACATTATTTAACCTATTTTAAAAACTATAACTTCAGAAA
Source organism: Styphnolobium japonicum (assembly GCA_023212625.1). Classification (NCBI taxonomy): domain Eukaryota; kingdom Viridiplantae; phylum Streptophyta; class Magnoliopsida; order Fabales; family Fabaceae; genus Styphnolobium; species Styphnolobium japonicum. The sequence continues at coordinate 40,515,339 of JALBWW010000003.1, read as the reverse complement.
AAAAAATATTTTTTCCTGAATCAAAAAAATAAATTTTATGTAATAAGTTTTTTAATATTTTAAGTATACACTTCTTTCACTAGTATTCTCTTAAAATTAACTGAATATTAATAAAAATATATTAATAAGCAGTTAAAATAGTTTTCACAAATTATTCTTTTTTGGCTAAAATTACTGTTAAAAACTAAAAATAAAATTAAGTGGCAAAGTGTTTTATCATGTAAAGGGAAAACCGTAAGAAAGTTATGTTGGAAAAGGGCAAGGTATTTTAACATGTAAAGAGAAAAATCATTGGACCATACAGTGGAAATTGTTATTTTTCTATCTCACGAAGAGTTTAACATGTAAATGCATATGTCCATGAGAGAAAACAATTAACAATTGAAGCAATCTTACATTCTTTTTCTGCACGATGGTCATTACACAAATAAAAAGAATTGCTCTCTCTAATTAATTGGGTCATTGGGTGAAAGGAATTACATAAATAATTAATCGAGCATCCCATAACACTGTCCTTATAAAAACTATAGGAGTGGGTGTGCAATTTTCCTATTTTAATTATTATTATATTTATAATCACAATCATATTTCATTTTTTTGCAGTATTTATTTATTCATTTTATTCTCATAAAAATTATGTTTCAGCATTTATTCCACTAATATTTAGTTTTTAAAGAAAATAACAATATTGACATTCCTGGTAATCCTTATAGCATCCACTCAAATATTAAATAATTAAATTTAAGTTTTTGAAGTACAAAAAGCAATATATATAAAAAAAAAAGAAATATCAAATTTTCATATAATAACTTCAAACGTTCCTATTAACTATGGTTGTCGAGTGATGTTACAAGTGTATGTGACCATTTAGTTTTTTTAGTTCCCATTTCCTAATCATGTTTCTTCCTCCCAAAATGGTGCCCTTAGTTACAAATGCTAATATTAACTAATTATAAAAAATTATTAAAGAATATTAAATACTTTTTAAACAAGGTTCTCAAAGCACCGGTTAACAACGAAACTAAACAAAAACTGGATCCCTTTGAATAAACTGCGAAACGTCTACATCGTCCAATGGCCTCCTGATTCAACGATAACCTTAGACACTGTAGATTCAAAGGTCTCTTCTCATTGCAGCCCAAAGCCTTCAGTCAACAGTGAGGAATAATATTGAGTATATTAATCTTATATTATATGACTAATTTTCTTCTAGATACATGACATAATATTCTTGTACCGTACGAATAATTTTGGACTTTGAGCCAAATAACTCGGAAGAGATGTTTCGGTCTGAATTTAGCCGAGTAAACACTCTTCAGTTCGAATTTAGTTGGGTAGATACTATAATGCTTAAAAGAGTAAGTTACTAATTTAGATCAAAGTAATTGATTGTGTAAAATTAGATGATCATATCTTAGAGGTTAGGCTCTCCTATTTATAGGCTCATAAGGAGAGATTTCTTGTTACTATTGGACTTAATCACCTTCACTTATGAGGTGGTCTTTTAATAAGACAGTAGTTCTTGACAGGGTTGATATATGATGAAGATTATCCTCTAATAGTTGAAAAGTCTTTCTAGGTTTTGAGTTAAGGGTGGATTTATTGGGCCTCTCATATCCGTACCAAAAAATTCTCAAGCCAAACAAAAAATTACAATTAATGAAAGGAACAAAGTAAAATAATATTGGCATAAATGCTACATAGAGCAAAAGCAATGTTTGATGGAAATTCGCAAAATATTTTTGTTGAAGCCCATAAAGTACTTGTGAAGCCAAGACCATCTTGACCCAGAGTTCATTGTAAACCCTCATGTCTGGATAATTGGTATTAGGCTGAGATGCCAGAATTGTAACTTGTAAGAACCAGCCCACCATACCTTAAGTTTAATTTGGACCTTGGAATTTCAGTTGGCCCGTGATTGTACCAATAAAGTGTCACTATTTTAACTTAAATTTATCATTTTTATCTTATGTCATGTTTGGTATGCTCATTTTATGAAATAAGGGCTTCGCACGTTTGTTAGGGTAAAAAATAAAAATTTCATTTCAAGCCTCATTCCATAAAATCATGATTCAGAAACAGAGCATGGAATATATTCTCGGAGAGGTGAAATTGGAATTCCATACTTATGGAATGAAATTTTAATTTTAATTTTTTAACATATCCTCATTAATTTCACAAATAAAAATTATTACCATTGTTAAGTTTAACCCATTTAAATTCCAAGAGTAATAGAGAGTGCTATCACTATAATATTTAAATAAGAGACAAGCTGATTAAAATTTTAATGTTTATATTATACTTTAAGTTTCCAAAAACAATAAATACATTTCAAAAAAAAATTCTTTAACAAATTTTTTTTGTTATCAAATTATTTTTAAAAAAATAAAATTCAGCATTGTTTTAAAGAATATACATTCACATTATTATATATATACGTGCTCCATCAATATATATCTTTTATTTTTATTTTAGAATAAGATCAAAAAGTGAATCACATTTTGGATAAAAAAAAAAAAGAAGTAAATAAGAAGTGTTTGAAATCAATTATAACTGTAGGATAAGAAATTGAGGAGTGTTTTAAAGTAAGAAGTTACAAAGTATTTGTAAGTAATTGCAAATGCTAAATAAGGGTGTTTATAATTTAATTCTTTTTGTATTTGAGTTTAAATAAATAATAATTCCATTTAAAAGAATAAGATCAAAAAGTGAATCACATTTTTGATAAAAAAAAAAAGAAGTAAATAAGAAGTGTTTGAAATCAATTATAACTGTAGGATAACAAGTTGAGGAGTGTTTTAAAGTAAGAAGTTACAAAGTATTTGTAAGTAATTGCAAATGCTAAATAAGGGTGTTTATAATTTAATTCTTTTTGTATTTGAGTTTAAATAAATAATAATGCCATTTAAAAATAACAAAATTAGGTACCAAAATAAACAATTTCTTTTATAACATATATATAAATAAATAAACATTTTGAATTTTTTCATAAGGACATTTATGTCATTTAAATTAACTTTTATTCCGTAGCACATTAATTCTACAAATCAGCACAGTATTTTCCCCCATTATCGTACAGATATTTTAATAAAATATCATACTCATAATATATTCATACAAATTATGACAAATATAAAGTATCTGGTGACACGTTTCTTTATTTCTTCTGCTAACACAAAATGTTGTTTCTTTTGAGACTAATGTACCCTTCTTGTTGCCTTGCTATTGGTATATATCTCTTGCATTTTATTTTTAAAAAAAAATCATATGAACAAATATAATTATAATAGACTAGCTATTATAAAAATATTAATTTAGTTACAAAGTATTTTTTTTAGTTTTATATTTTAACAAATAAAATATATAATATATAATAAAACATTTTGTTTTATGATTTATTAATACTAATGTAAGAATTTGCTCACTTACAACACCTAATAACTTATAATAACAATTATTTTAGCCAATTTGATCACTGAATTATACCTATTTATTATGTTGATATTGCACACACAAATTCTTAAAATTTAAAACTATAAATGTGTGATCAAGAGGTGGATATTTTCATTTGTATGAAAAGCATATTATCTGTAATATAAATTGATGAAGTATAAAATAATATTGAATTAATGTGAAATTTCTTAAACATAATATATATGCTGCATACTTTTGATTCAAAAGCTATTCAGTTGTTGAAATCTGAATTTGATTTATAACAATGTCAACATATCCTAATCCTAAAATTATTATGAAGTAAACACTTCTTTTAGTCTTCTAAAGATATAAGTAACATTAGTTTAATCTTCTAATAATTTTTGACATCAAATTAATTCTTTTAAATGACAAATTTAATGTGAAACATGTCATTTAATGATCAATTTGATATTAAAAATGACTTCAAATGACCAATGTAATGTTAAGATTTGACATTGAATGACCTAACTGATGACACTTGTATTTTTAAAAGATAAAAATAAAATGTTTACTCAATTATTATGTATATACATACATATAGACATAATTAATATAATGTATAATTACTTACTCAAGTAATAAGTAAAATTGAGTTCAGCGATTGAGGAACCTTAGTACCTTTAATAGGATTAGTCTCACATTTAAAGAGTATTGGGATACTTGGACAAGAACCAACAAAATAAATATAATTTATAATTATTTTTATAAATGTTACTTTTACATGCAATATGTGATAAATTAAATTAAATTATGATATGTAAACAACACAAATAATTTTGGATAAGCTTAACTTTTGATTAGGAAATATTCTAAAATTTATTTAATTGAAAGTTTGATATCAGATAAATTGCTGAATATATTGTTACTCCTATTTATTTATTGTCATTTTTATTTAATTAAATTTTATTTCATTTTTCTAAAATACTATTCATTATAATCATTTTTTATTCTTAATTAAACTAGTTGTCTATCATCAGTAGCACTCATATATTTATATCCAAAATTTTCATTTTTAATTATAATAATTAGTTATTTTTTTAAAAAAAAAGCTCTTTTAATGTATGTTATTAATATTTTTCTTATCAAATTCTAAATCACGAAAATTATTTTGGATTCATCTTGCTATAGTTATTATTTATAATAAAGCCCAGTTTAATTAGAATGTAAATAAAAAATTCAATTATAGTTTATTTTTTCTCACATAAACTCACATTCCCAAGAGTAAAAAAATTTATATGCAACAATGTTAAAATTATGCAATTTCAATTTATCTATCATTCAATGAATCAATCATTAAAAAATGTTAAAATGTAAGAAACCTTCTAGAATTATGGGTTAAGTTTAAAAAATTACCATGAGCTTTCACCAACACGACTTTATAAACTAACAAAATAATGTGTAGTTAACCTTCTATTTAAATCATTGACAAAAAAGTAGTTATGTGGCTGCACTTGTTAGTTTTTTCACTAATCTCATATTAAATTATTAATATTTATCATTAAAATTATCAATAGACCTATTTTTCTGGGCAATCATTAACTCATATCACCGTTTGAAATTTTCAAGAACTGCTTAAATAATAATGAGAGGTTAATGAGTGCCCAATAAAAATAGGCCTAAAGATAATTTAAAGAATAAATATTAATAATTTAAGGTGAGATTAGTGAAAAAATAACACTAACACATGACTACTTTTTATCAGTAATTTAAATAAAAAGTTAACAAAAATGATTATTATACACTGTTTTATCACTTTAGGGATTCGTGTTAGTGATGTTGAAAGCACAAAGAAATTTTATAAACTTGACTCATAGTTAAAAAAAATTCCTTGTATTTTAACCAAAATAAAAGTATATGAGAATATTATACTTGAAGAAATAATGCAAATTTAATTTAGCTTTCGAGAATGCATTTCAATCACATCCATATTTTCTCATTTAATTTATTATTTTTTATTAAAAGGATGACGTCAATATTTTTTTTATTAAAAATAGAATAAGCAAATAAAAAAAGAACAAGTATTGTAGAGGTGGGAATAATTGATATAATTACCAGTTTAGAGACATTAAAAGAATGTTATACTTGAAGAAACCATATGAATATGCAAAATCAATTCAGTTTCTGAAAATGAATTTCAATCACATTCATATTTTCTCTTTTATTTTTTTTAATTGTTATTTTGTTATTGATAAGTTAAGTTTCGTGTGCTTTTATAGAAAATATAAAATAAACAAAAAATAAAAAATATATGGCCTAATTGGGGAGATTAAGAGTTTAGAAACATTAAAATATTAAAATAAATTAATTTTATAATTAATAATAATGAGTTTAAATAAATATAAGAGTGACAATAAATGATTATTATTATTTTGTTATAAGGGGGTCTACTGCCTCACTAGACAACTTACACAATGGAGGAAAGAAACTCGAGTAACATCATCCGAGAATAAACTCCAACAATAAACAATTAGCTTGAATAGAAATAAGTAACTACTATTTAATTAATATTATTTTCATAAAATCAAATAAAAGCTTGTTGGAGAGGAATGACAATAGACGCCCCCTTATAAGTTAGCGCAGATTTATTATTTATAATTTTAAAACTATAACTTTTACCAACATTGATGGGTAAATTTTAAAAAAATCCTTTAATTTTGCTTTATTTATAGTTTATCGTTTAAAAATTCTCTTGTTAGTGTTTTACTTCCACAATCTATTTTAATAGTCAAATTAAGATATTCATCATAATAATGTTAAAATTGTAATAATATATCATCATCAACTTTTCTAGTGATACATTTTACCTAATCAACTATTAAAATTTGTAACTAATTTCAACGGCACTATGATAGGAGGTAAACATATATCCAGGTAATAATAGCTAAAGTATAAATTACATTAATTAATTTTCTAAAAATAAATTACACATAAAATAAAATTGGAAAGAATATTTATTATATTTACATAAGGGTAAGTGTAAAACTATGCGCACCAATTGACAATGCATTAGGCAGGCGTCACTCAAAAATAGATAGTGTTGTCTTTGTTATATGGATTTAATTTTTATTTATTGTTAGTATAAAGTTTTTTTACATTATCATTCAATCATGTGTTGACACATTATTAAAATAGTTAGACTTTCTAGGTAGTGGTTGTGATAGTCAAACTCTTTTAATGATTTGACAACACATAATTAAATGATAGTGTAAAAAAATTTTATACTGACAATAAATAAAAATTAAACTCTTATTATATTAATAGGTGTCGTCTTCCTTATATTAAGAATTTGAGTTTGAAGAAAAGTATCTTTAAAAGGGGATAATATTATTTTTGTAATGTTAAAAGTTTGAATTTACATAAAGAAAACTTAAAATAAAAAATAATAATAATAACTTCGATATTATGAATGAAACTAATCTTACAGTTAAAAATAATAATAGATGCCTCAGCAAATAGACAGTGCTAGTTTCATGACATAACAATAATAAGTACTTTTTAATTTTTTGAAAGGTATATTTAAAATTAAAGAGTTTAAAAGAAAAGAAAGGAAATGAATAATTTTTTATTTTTAAATTAAAAAAATTATAAAATATTTATATAAAAGGGTAAAAAATGATTAGAATATTATTTGATAAGTTTTTATTTTATTTTTCTTAATTTAAAAATTATTAAATAAAAAATATATTTATTTAAAATAAAATAAAATAATACTAGATATCACAAAATTTTTTTTTTACGAAATCTCATACGAATCCAACGTGGCATGCAGTTATATTCAAAATTGTATTTTAACCTTATCATCTCTGCATCTTTACTTGAGGTGAATTGTCATCGTCCCTTCGTAACAGTTTTTTTTTTAAAGAATTGTTTATGTGGGAGGGTTTGGAGGAAAAGAGATAATTTTTTATTTTTATTTGATAATTTTTTAAAATTAAAAAAAAAATGAGAGATTATTATATAATATTTTAATAATATTTTTTTATAAATATTTTATAATTATCTCAATTTAAAAATAAAAAATTATCTCTTCTTTCATTTCTTTTTTAAACTCTCTGGATCTAAACATATTGTTAAAATTAAATTCGTTAAAAGTAGCATTGTGGTTTTTTCATACAAATGTACCTAAAAAATTATATATTATTTTATCATACTATGTATCAAAATATTTTTTTTTGTTATATTGAAAAGTCGATTTAAGTCTTCTAACATATATTTTTTTATTATTTAAAATTTGTTAAGAAGTCAGTTTGAAAAAAATTGACTTCTTAACGTTGAAATTTACATTTTTTTTAAACATCTTGTTGAGAAGTTAATTTCTCTCGCACTGACTTCTTAACATGTTTTAAATATAAAAAAAATACGTTAAGAAATAAGTTTCACTTAAATTAACTTTTCAACATATAAAAAAATATATTTTAATACATAATTTTTAAAATATAATAAAATAATATATAATTTTATTTTAGATATATTCTTATAAAATAGCCTAACATTGCTCGATTAAATATTATCCCTCTTTTTCCTTTTTCTTTTCCTCAAAAATCTTCCGTCCACACGTAACCATAGAGTCACCAGCACAGACTTTTGGGTTGACGGTGATAAGGACTCAGCCCGTGTTTGATCCAGGGACTTCCCATCCTCCCGCCCCAGATGTAATGGCTTTGATTATGACCATATCCCCCCCGCCCTCTCTCTCTCTCTCTCTCTCTCTCTCTCTTATCTTTTCTTTTTTTATAAATAAAATAAAAAAAAGGCCATGTACGGAAAAGTAATATGGTTTAGAATTATATATATTTTAATGCAGATAATTTATTTTGTAGAGTGTTAATGCTTCATAAAATTTAGATTCATCAAAATTCAATAATAATAATAATAATAAAAATAAATCATATGGATATAGTATGAGTTTATATAATTATATATGTTTAATATATTTATTCATATACTCATATAAAATGAAAAGAAAACAAATATCTTGGTATTTGATTATTTAAATTAAAATAATGAAAAATATATCCAAATGAGTGCTAATTATAGATAAAGTGGACTGGGTTTGAATATGGGTAAGACAACCCTTATATCATATTCATAGGTTTATATCCCTCTATTTTATATCGGTTTCATTTATATATCCCTATCCCACCCCAATCTACCATTCACCAAACAAAAATTCTAACACAAGATGGATTAATACATACGATTGATACGATATAATTATTAGACATTTATTGCTTATTAACTTTGATTTAAATACTAATTTTACCAAGTTTTTGGATCAGAACATAATAATATCTATATATATATATATAGATATATTTAATTTCTCAGTCTCGTGCATGGCTGCCACTCCACATTGCACATAATAATGTATATTTAGTCTATAAGGCCAAGTAAAAAGACTAATATCCAAATTGCATATCCAATCTTACCCAAAAAAAAAGAAGAAAAAGATTACATATCTAATGATGGGAATTTTTTTTTCTCTAATCTAGACGAGAATTGATTTAAATTATTGTGCTCACGGCGAGTAACCAAATGAGACATTCATTATCTTATCTAATTGCGAAATTTAATGAGTTCATCTGAGATTGAAAACTAGACGAACATAGTGAATAGACGTGAAAGGGCTCCACAGGGAGAGGTGGCAAAGAGATCATGGGGTGCTGCACTCACATACGATGATGGTCTGCATCCGGTTTCAGCCAAGCCAACAACGGCCACTACCCACTGGTCCCACAGTTCCTCTCTAACTCTACTTCTACTTGTACTACGTTTTTCTTCACATTTCCCTATATAATCCGAGTCTGAGGGAACCAGTGACAACCACAACACCAGGCCCCATCAAAACTTGAAACTCCCATCCCATGCCTTCCGCTTTAAGCCTCTTTTCCTCGCTACACAATTTCAGTTTCAGGGTAAGGAACTCATGCCTCTCTCTCTCTCTCTCTCTCCCCTCTTCTTCTTTTGGAGACTGCGATTCTATTTATGCAGCATGAGCATACCAATGTTGTAATATTTGGATAGAATTGTGGTTCGTTAACGAGAATGGTAACAGTGTTTTGATACCTCTCAGAAGCAAACGATTCCTTAACACAATAACACTACTATTTCTTCTTTACTATTACGGTATTACTGTTTTTATCGATGTCGAGTGCTGGGAAATCTAGCACGGAATCAAATACCTTTTCTTTTCAATTTTTTTTATTTATTAATAATTGTGTTGGCTGTTTGCTGTTTGTTTCAAACATCCTTAGTGATAGACGAATAGTTTATAGTTACTTCAAGTCCAAGTACATTTGAACTGTTTATATCTGATGTTGTTGTAGTGAAACGCTTTGAAGCGTTATTGGTTGGACGTTTTCTGAAAAGATTTTGTTCCTCCAATTACACCGAAAATATGGCATCGTCCCATGGCAATAATACACACTCGGAAGCGGCAAAGGTGGAACAAATAATCACTGAGTTCTTCTCCAAAAGTCTTCACATAATACTTGAATCAAGGGCACTTTCTGTGTCCTCGCGCAATTTCAGCTGTGATCAAGCTGTGTCCTCTCCATCTTCATCATCTTCATCCTCGTCCAGTGTGCGGCCCAGGGATAAATGGTTCAATTTGGCCCTCCGGGAATGCCCTGCGGCGTTGGAGAACTCTGACCTCTGGCGCCAGAGCAATCTTGAGCCAATAGTGGTCGATGTGATTTTGGTGCAGAGGCCTCTGGAATGGGAACCCGTCAGTTTTTCTCCTACTCCTAAAAGGGTTCTTCCCAGAAGTTCTTCTCTAAAAGAACGCTACCCATTTTGCTCGAATACTATGGATAGGGAAGAATTGGGACTTGAGGCAGAGAGTGAAAAGATTGTAGAGAGATGGGTGGTGCAGTATGAGAGCCGGAAGACCAGGAATTCTAGTTCCAGCAGTAGGAGGTCAAGCAACACTTCTTTGCATACCTTGTATAAGAAATCCACTTTACTTTTGAGGTCTTTGTATGCTACTGTTAGACTTTTGCCTGCCTATAAAATTTTCAGAGAACTCAATTCATCTGGAAAAATTTGTGCCTTTACCCTTGCTCACCGGGTATCTTCTTTTGTTGAGCCTTTCACCCGTAAAGAAGAGGCTGAAATGCTGAAATTTGGGTTCACCCCTGTGGATACTTCTTCTGGTAGGCTTTGCCTTTCAGTCATGTATCTCCCATCAGTCTCAGATGGGAGCTCTGAACCATCAACTCCTTTATCCCCACAAGTTATAACTGATTATGTTGGGAGTCCAATGGCTGATCCTTTGAGGAGGTTTCCGTCACTTCCTGTGACAGGATTGCCATCCCATGGCTCTCCATCGTCATTGCCATTTTCAAGGCGACATAGTTGGAGTTATGACCATTGTAGAGCCTCATCTCCTTCCATTAATTATTCACCTTCACCTACACATTCAGAATCACACACATCGGTTTCCAATGCAAGTTCTCGCCGTTATCCACCTACAAGTTTGCCTCGGCATCCAAGTGAGATTTCTTTGCTTCAGAAGAAGAATACAAGTTTTGATGATTACTATCCGTCTCCAAACTTCTCTCCATCGCCCTCTCCATCATCTCCAATCTACAGTTTGGGGTCATTAGCATCAAATACACTTTTACGATCTGAAAGTGCTCCAGTCAGCATACCTACTGCTAATGTTGTTAATTCCCCTGGATATTCCAATAGGCATAATTTGCCTCCATCTCCTCCCCTTAGAGGTTCAAGGTGTACTTCTAAGACAGATAGAAGTATGAACGTGATGCAAACAGGTGCAACAGCTGAGAAGGTATGCTGTATCATATACTAACCACGGTGAATGTTTTCTTTAGTTCATGTTGTAAGTGTTAGTAATTCAGTTAGTTAGTTGTTATTAGATACAGTTAGTTTTCTAGTAACTGACTAAGTGTGATAAGTGATGTGTATAAATAGAACCAAAAGGATGTATTCATTCATATATGCAAATAAACAGAAACGTGTTACGTGTGAGTTCTCTGTGATAATATTTCGTAAGTGTGTGAGATTACTGTGTGTGTGACTTAGAGCAAAGTGAATGCTCTAACAAATTGGTATCTAGAGCTTTAAGATTCTAGACCTGTGTGCTGCGCATCTTGAGGGCTTTGTGGAGAGGTGAAAACTGCTTCGATCCATGGCTGGCTCCAATGGGCTCTTTTCTGGAAACTTGCCAGTTCTTGATGGCAAGAACTATGACAAGTGGTGTATCCAAATGAAGGTGATCTTTGGCCTTCAAGAAGTGCTGGAGATAGTGAAAAACGGGTTTCAAGAACTCGATAATGATCCAACTGAAGCTCAAAGATCCACCCATCGCGAGTGCAAGAAGAAGGATTGCAAAGCCATGTTTCTCATCCACCAATGTGTAGATCCTGCGAACTTTGAGAAGATTGCAGCAGCCTCAAATGCAAAGGAAGCATGGGATATTCTTGACAAGTGTTATGCTGGTCAAGATAAGCTGAAGAAGGTGCGGTTACAGACGCTAAGGAGGCAGTATGAATTACTGCAAATGGAAACCCAAGAAAGTGTTGCAGATTATTTTACAAAAATGCTGACTCTCACAAATCAAATGAAGCTATGTGGGGAGAATTTGACTAATGAGATGATTGTTGAAAAGGTTCTTAACCTTGACACCCAAATTTGATCATATTGTAAGTGGCCATTGAAGAGTCCAAGAATCTTGAAGAGATGAAGATTGAGGAGCTGCAAGGGTCCTTGGAGGCCCATGAACAAAGGTTGAATGAAAGGAGTAATGAAAGGAGTTCTGAACAAGCACTCCAAGCTCAGACCAGCAAAAGAGGAGGGAATGATGCTGGAAGAAAGTGGAAGGGTAAAGGAAAGTTCAAAGGCTACAAAGGAAGAGGAGATGACAAACACGATTCTGGTCAAGAAAACACTAATCTTGATCGAAACAAGGTGAAAGCTCAAACAGGAAAGGAGGTGTAAGAAAGGGGAAGAAGAAATTTGACAAGAGACACATTCAGTGTTATGCTTGCCAAAAATATGGTCACTTTGCGGATGAGTGCAGATCAAACAAGGGATCAAGTAGCAGAGGTGGTCAAGAAGCAAATGCTGCTCATGGTGAGGATTCAGATTCGGATCCAGTTCTTCTCATGGTAACTACCAAATCAGAATGCACAAATTCTGGTTCTTGGTACCTTGATACAGGATGTTCGAATCACATGACTGGACATAAGGAATGGTTTGTGGAATTGGATGAACAAATCAAGAGTAAGGTGCGATTTGCCGATAACAGCACCATAATGTCAGAAGGAAAAGGGAAGGTGCTGATCAGAAGAAGAGATGGGAAGCCAGCCTATATTTCAGATGTTCTATATGTTCCCACCATGAAGAACAATCTTCTGAGCATGGGACAGCTGCTGGAAAAAGGCTTTTCCATGGACTTGCAGAACAATCTCATGCGAGTTTTTGATCACAAAAGGAAGTTGGTCTTAAGGGTTCCTCTGTCAAGTAACAGGACCTTTAAGATCGATATCCCTGTGGCTGAATTACTGAACATGTCAGCTGCTGTGCATGATGAGACGTGGTTGTGGCACCTTCGATTTGGCCACTTGAATTTCAGAAGCCTGTGTCAGCTGAGGAATAATCAAATGGTGCATGGCCTTCCCTCAATTAAGTCCACGAACAAGTGTGTGAAGGGTGCATGATGGGGAAGCAACCAAGGAATCCCTTCAAATCCCATGTGGCAACTAGAGCAACTAAACCACTTGGAGTCATCTACTCTGATGTGTGTGGTCCTTTTGGGGAAGTCTCTCAGGGAGGTAACAATTACTTTGTCTCTTTTGTTGATGATTATACAAGAAAGATGTGGTTGTTCCTTATTAGAAGAAAATCAGAGGTGCTTGATGTGTTCAAAAAATTTAAGGTGATGGTAGAAAAACAAAGTAGCAAGTCTGTTAAAACTCGAGAACAGATGGTGGAGTGTGAGTACACATCAAATGAATTTGAAGTTTTTGTGAGAAGGAAGGGGATTGTACATGAAGGATTGTGACCCCTATACTCCTCAACACAATGGGACCGCTGAAAGGAGGAATAGGACCTGCTTTTGAATATGGCTAGAAGCATGTTGAAAAGTAAGGGCATGCCACACCATTTTTGGGGTGAAGCAGTGGCTACAGCAGCATATATCTTGAATCGGTGCCCAACTAAAAGGCTGCACTCAACCACACCCGAAGAAGCTTGGACAGGAAAGAAGCCAAATGTGAGTCATTTGAAAATATTTGGCTCCTTATGTTATAGACATGTGCCTGATGAGAAGAGGAAAAAGCTAGAAGATAAGAGTGAGCAGATGGTGCTGTTTCGGTTATCATTCTACCAGGAGCCTACAAGCTATATGATCCAATTAACAAGAAGGTGGTGATCAGTAGAGATGTGGTAGTTGATGAATCCAAAGACTTGGAAGTGGAGCACACAGAGCAATGCAGAAAGGCAAGGCCTCTCGTCACCTTGGAAGACTTGGAGGAAATCAATCAAATTCTGCCTAATGTAGGTCCTAGTTCACAACATGAACAAAGGCCTCAAAGAAATAGGCAACCACCAACAAGGTTGAATGATTATGTGAGGTTCCCCGACAAGGCTGCTTTCAATGTATGAGATTTGATGTACATGGCCCTATATGTAGATGTGGTGCGTGAGTTTTGATGCAATTAAAGAGCCTAAGTGGGTGAATGACCATGCAAGAGGAGCTGAAAGCCATAGACAAAAACCACACTTGGGAGATGGTGACCTTACCCGAGAAAAAGAAGCCTATAGCAGTAAAGTGGGTATTCAAAACCAAAGAGAAACCAGATGGTACAGTAGCCAAATACAAGGCTAGACTGGTAGCAAGCGGCTTTCTACGTAAGGAGGGATTGGATTACTATGATGTATTTGCACCTGTGGCTCGGATTGAAACCATAAGACTGGTTGTGGCACTTGCAAGCCTTAAGGGATGGCCTTTATACCAACTTGATGTCAAGTCAGCATTTCTCAATGGTCCACTTGAAGAGGAGGTATACGTATGTCAGCCACCAGGTTTTGAAGTAGAAGGAAGTGAAGAAAAGGTTTACAGACTTAGAAAGGCCCTCTATGGACTGAAACAGGCACCCCGAGCCTGGAATAAAAGAATTGACAGCTTCCTGGTTCAGCAAGGATTCAACAAGTGCACAGTGGAGTATGGAGTCTATGTGAAGGCTTTTAATACTGCAGATTTGTTATTAGTATGTCTGTATGTTGATGACCTACTAGTGACAGGTAGCAATGAGAAGCAAATTGGTGAATTTAAATCAAGGATGAAATCAGAATTTGAGATGTCTGATCTGGGAGCTCTCTCATATTTCCTTGGCATGGAATTTGTGACCACAAGGAAGGGAATTCTTCTACATCAAAAGAAATATGCCACTGATATTTTGAAGAGGTTTCATATGCTCAAGTGCAATCCAGCTGCAACACCTGTAGAGAGCAATCTGAAGCTTGAAAAGAATGATGATGAGAAGTCAGTTGATGCCACCCTCTACAAGCAGATAGTTGGTTCTCTAAGATACTTATGCTGCAGTAGACCAGACATCACCTATGGAGTTGGGTTAATTAGTAGATTCATGGAGAATCCCAAGTCCTCTCACTTAGTGGCAGCAAAGAGGATTTTGAGATACATAAAGGGTACACTTGATTATGGTCTGTTGTTTCCAAACAACTCAGACTGTGATGGAAGCAAATTGACAGGTTACTCGGATTCTGATTGGTGTGGAGATAAGACAGATAGAAGGAGCACATCCGGATATGTCTTCATGTTAGGAAAAGCATCAGTCTCTTGGTGCTCGAAGAAACAGTCAGTAGTTGCACTTTCATCATGTGAAGCAGAGTACATAGCAGCCGCTTATGGAGCCTGTCAAGCTTTATGGCTTGGGACACTACTAGAGGAGATGCAACTGAAGGGTAAAGAGATGATGCGGCTAAGGATTGACAACAAGTCAGCTATAAACTTGGCAAAGAATCCAGTAACACATGGGAGGAGCAAGCACATTGAGACACGATTTCATTTTTTGAGAGATCAAGTGAATAAAGAGAAGTTGGAACTAGCTTACTGCAGATCAGAAGAACAGCTAGCTGACATATTGACAAAAGCTTTGAAGACTGATAGATTCAGAACACTTAGAGAGAAATTGGGTGTAATGTCATTAACTAATCTGAATTAAAAGGGGTGTGTTGTAAGTGTTAGTAATTCAGTTAGTTAGTTGTTATTAGATACAGTTAGTTTTCTAGTAACTGACTAAGTGTGATAAGTGATGTGTATAAATAGAACCAAAAGGATGTATTCATTCATATATGCAAATAAACAGAAACAGTGTTCTGTGTGAGTTCTCTGTGATAATATTTCGTAAGTGTGTGAGATTACTGTGTGTGTGACTTAGAGCAAAGTGAATGCTCTAACAGTTCAAACATATTTGATATTTTAAGGGTGCCGTTTGCTTTCTGTAGTTGTTTTCTCTTGGAAAAGATGAGTCTCGAAAGTATTCTGGAGTCAAGATTGCATCTAACAGCTCGCCACAGATTTCATTTTCCAGGAGCTCCAGTAGGTCTTATCAGGATGATTTTGATGATACAGATTTTACTTGTCCTTTTGATGTGGATGATGATGATATGACAGATCCAGGTAGCAGGTACTTTATGACAGAAATTCATTGGGATTTATGCTTCCTTATATGTTAATCTTGTATTCAAGATCTCTGCTTTATCAAGTAGTTGATGCTTCATATGGTGGTGTTTGAATTCCTTGTGAAAATAACATAACTGCTAGATAATGGCCATATATTATAGAAATGATTAATCCTTTATACGAATTATGTTCATTGAGGGTGAGCCAGGTTGATCAGGAGTGTTAAAATCCTGCTGGAAGGTCATGGTTTGCTTCTGGTCTGGGCAAGTCTAGGGTAATAGGTTCTGGGTGGATTAGGTTGCAAGTTATATGTGATGTGAGAAATTTATCACAAAATCCCTGTGCTATTTGAGTTATGATACTAATAATTTTGAGTTCAACTACTAATTGCTTCCTGTGAGTATGTGACCTTCAAGGAAAGTAAAGTAAAAAGGGAAAAAAATGATTAACAGGTACAAAACAAAAGCAAAACAAGAAAGAAGTGCTATTGTTTTTCTTATATTTCATTACTGCTGTCTTCATTGAAGTGTTTTTGACATGGAGAATCAAAACAGTGTGTTTCTCACTCTTTTTTCTCCTTTCTGCTTTAGATATTGACACTAATTGTTAAACACACTGCTTTCTAAAATGCATAAATATTTGGCTTCACCTATTTTGTGGTGAAAATTTTGCACATTATTTGTTTTTTCTAATTTAGTTCTGTACAATTGCTTCTTGAAATTGCAAAACTTTTATGATTTATACCTATGACTATGGTATTGAAATGACTTGGATGCACTATTCTTTCCTTTTTTGATTTTGCCCCTTCTTCTAAAGTGTATTTTATTGGTATTTAATGCTATCTTTTCTAAAATAATCGAGATGTGGTATATTTTAAGTTAATGAGTCTGCTAGTTTTGCCCTTTTCTTCTTTAATGGAGTACTATGATCCTATCACTTAAAAGATCAACATGGATTTATTTTACTATTGCACCCACCTTGTTCTCTTTTCTACCTATTCTTTGGCTTACAAAAATTCGATCTAGTCCAGCTGGTTATATGTAAGAAAGCCAGTTATTTCCAGAAGGGATGTTAGAGAGGGTTGAATAGACAAGTTTACAGAATTACCATGATCCTGTTTATCCTTACTGTTTGATAGGAATGATTGAAGGAACTGATCATCATTTTCCCACAAATTTTTGTTGATGGAGAGGGCTGTGTGTATGTATCCCTTCTGGAACTTCAGTGTTTCCATACCATTGATTCAAACTCCATACTGTCACTAAACAAGAAGGTGCCAGATCATTAAAGTAACTTAAGTATTTCACTTGCAGTAAAAGTTTTTAACATTTTTTTTATACGCGGCATTATATGGTTTCCTGATAGTGTAAAAATCTTTACATTATTTGTGGATCAAAATCAAATACTAATATAAAATGACTAGATATTTTTCGGTTCGGTTGCCTTCTTAAACCAAGGAAAAGATCAAGTGCCAGGTTGATAATAAGTATAGTTGGGGGTTGGGATTTGTTTCGTGATTAGACTTTATTCCCATCTAATATGGTGGATTTGTTTTTATAGAAAAAGAAAATTTATTAGAGAGAGAAAAAGGGAAAGTACAGCTTAGGGGAGGACAGAATACCCTCCAAAACCGTAGGAAAAAAAAACCAAAAACAACAACAACAAAAGAATATGAAATAATCATGAGTACAGCAATGTTGCCCTATATCTCTGCATATTTGAAATGGAAACTCCTTTGAAACAACCATGAGTAGAACAACGAGAGGCCATTAACACATTTCATAACAAGTTAAGGGGCAAACCCTTAGAGATGGGAGCACCCCGCACACTGCCACCATTTAATGTGGGGGATTGGAGGTTACAGATATGACTTTAATCAACATCATTGAAAGTAGGGAACCACAAGCTTGTTACCACTTACTGCAGAGTGGAAGTTAGACCACTCACGAGGAAGTATCCTAATTCCTAACTGATCAATGGTGAAATCTTGGCTGGTCCCATTCAGTAGTTTAATATCATAGGAAATCTCCGATTAGATGGAAGGTCCATCATATCCCTTTCCAGCTGAAAGCTTAAAAAGTTGAAAAGAAAAAGGAGGTTGGTGACTTGGTGGAATGTGAGAGACAAGGTAATACATGATATTCTATATAGTTTATTATTGATAGTACTAGGTATTGCTTTCCGTGGGAGTTCTGCATTGAAATTTCATTTAGAAGGGGCACTTTCATCATTGTTCAGATTAGCTGCTATCTGTGGTTTAGCGTGTGTTTAGGAGATTAAAAAATTTGGAACTGGCTTGCTTTACTGTTATGCAATAATTAAGAATGATTTACTGTAGCAGATATAAAATAGTTGAAATCTGGTTTGAGAGATGACTGAAGACAACAGACATTAGTTGGTATGTTTGTATGAGAGTAGACAAAGTATCCTGATTCCTGACAATATATTGGTTATATTTGTAATTTATGGTAGGAAACTAGGAATTAGTTTGTAGATCTGGTAACTAGTATGGCATATGAAAGACAATGACAAGTGATTCGTTCGATAAAGTACATTGTTTGTTGCATTTTTTTGCAGAACATTCTTATTTCATGTAATTTAGTCACTATTGTAAATCTGTCAACTGGTTCCTCTTATGCTACTATATTTAATTGAGTTTTCACTGAATAGAAGAAACAAACAGAAAGAGGAAGTCATGGGGACTGGAGGATATATTCTTCATCTTAGTAATCATTTTGAATAGTTGTTATCCTTGAAGATAGGGGTGGCCAAACAGGGTTGAGACTCTGTTTACAACTTTACATTGATACTTGTGCTGATTACAAATTCATGTATATATATATTTGATGAGTCAGATTTTAAATAGTTTATATGTACAATCTGGCTATCTTTGCTAGATTTTGTTGAATTATATATGGCATAAAATTTGCCAGAATCTTAGTCTTTTATTTAGCAATTTTAATATGATTCATTGTGCATGCGCCAGAGCGGAATCTTTTGATCATGGTCATATGGCTGAGGTGCTTGAAGCTGGAGGATTCTTTCCTATCAGAAAGTCCCAAGAAGCTGCTGTTGGTGCGCTTGTACGTATGCTGAAGAAAGCACCACCTCTCTGTCAAGACTTCTCCACTTCTGAACACTTGTCACAAGGCAAACGTCCTGAAACCTGGAGCAATAACATTCAAGAGCCCAATCAGAACCTAGAGGCACCGACGCCACTGAGCATAATGTCTTCTGGGATGACAACAAATAGGAAAACAACAACTGATGCATTGGAAGAGTTCCATGGTTACAGAGAGATGAAAAATTTGTTGCTTATGCGTGGTAGGAAGCCGCAGATATAGTGCACTTATGCTTCTGCAATGTGACATTCATGCTGATGTTAAATCAGTAAAACGTGTACAGCTTTTTCATTTGACAAATTGGGGCACCGGCTAAAGAATCTTTTCTTCCTTTTGAAAATATGTGGTTAAGTCTATGACTTCTAAGTTTTTGATCTAATGATCAGGTCTGAGCTGTCTGGCATGTTACAGTCTTGTGTAAAATACCTGAAACTGCTAATCGCCACTCTTTGTATATAACAAGGCAGAAGCTTCATTTACAGACTGGAGAATCACTACCCCTTTCTCTTTCATAGATCTGTTTGTTTGTGTCAGTGTTATTTGATCTCATTGGCCTTTCTTTTACCAGTTCGATTTCCTGAACTTGGATAAGGGGTTTTATATTTAAATATCCTTTATAGTAGCGAAGAGGATGGAGAATAGTGTTCATCGGCCTGAGAGTCTGGGACTTGGAAGGATGCTTATGTTATATACATAGTAAAAGATCATTGTTTGGGTATTTATGACTTCCACGTGCAACTTGATTCAATAATGACAGTTACGACATACTTTTGAAAATTTTGAATATTTAGATTACCAGGTGAGAAATATAGGAATTTTGGATTCTCGTGTATCATTTTGATCTTAAATGTAAGAAATGCACTTGTTAATAGTGTAGGTGGTTCCAAACTCTAAAGCAAGTCAGATTAGCTGATCCTTCTTTTTGCAATACTCAGAGGCAAAGCAAGTTTCCTGGTAAGCATCTTGTTGTCCCTTTTTTTTTTTCCAAAATTGTTTTTCCTACCCTGTTTAATCGTCTTGAATAAGAGCTGAGCTTTACATCATTAGCTGAAGCAGACAAATCTGATTCAGTAAAAAAAAAAAAAATCCTTAAACTCCTCTTGAAATTTATATCTGAAAATATGGAGCTCTTACATCATCAGTTGAGGTGACTTCGCAAAAGCCTCTACCTTTCTTCCATGTTGGTCTTGCAATCCTGTCGTGGATGCCTTAAGAGCTTCATGTAAGTTGGAACATATTAAGATTTGTACTGATTTCTTTACTTGCATTTGGATAGGCAGGGTTACTGGCTAACTTTTCTATGCTCCAAGTCATTTTGTTATGTCAGTGCGAAAATAAGTGGAGAATGGAAGAGTTACTAACTTACTACCTTCTGTCAGCTAGATCACTATTCTTACAATCCAAAGACAGATTGAAATCTTTTGTTTTCAATGATGTCTCTTTAATAAAATACTATTAATTAAAAAAAATTATACCTCTCTTTTAAGTGGATTACACCTATCTCTTAAATAGTAGTATTTTTTTTAGATGATAGTATTTTATTAAGAGGATATGATTGATGAAGGAAGAAAAGAGACAGAAGACTTACATACCTAAAGTGGTGAAGTTTAGCCAGTATAACACAAGTTGTGAATATAGCCAAGTGAGTAGTTGTTAGACCACCCCGGTACTACGGTGTACAGTAGGAAGAAAAGGGTGGGCAACAGTGGATTAGTGTGGGGAAGGAAGGGAATATGGGTGACTATCATTTTCGAGATTTGAAGTGTAACCAACCTGCATACGTGGCAGGTGGTGTGGGGAGTGCCAGGGGTCAGTTAGTATAAGAAAGGGAGAGGCGGGAATGAGGGGAGGCAAGGAATTACTGAGTGAGTAAAGGAATTGGGTGGGAGAGAACCAAACCTCTCGAAAGTCTGAGTTATTTTTGTATTTCTTTCTGTTTCTTGTTCATCATATTTTCTGTAAATCTGATCTACTGGTACTGATATCTCATTGATATCAGTAACAGAAGAGGAAACATATCATACATACAGTTCTTTCTTTGTGATCTAATCCAAGTTCCCATCAGTAGTGCTAGTTATACAACACTTCAATACACAATTGCGCACAGCTGTCTAAATGGTTGCACCGAAACATGCAACTAATTTAATGAATTGTCATATTCAACCACTAAAACAAACGTGCATCAAATTGTTATGCAACTAATTTTATAAATTTAATTTTTTTTATCAGTTTTATGCTATATAATTTCTAAACTATATATGGATAAGTTCTTAATAATTATGTTGCATTTCTAAAATATTCATACGTATGTATGCCAATCCTATCTGCATGATGCTGGTTCAGTTCCACAAATAATAAATTAGTAAAAGCTAATGCCCTAAACAGCTAATTGTATGACAGTTGTCATGGCCTAAGAAAAGTTTTTATAGATATTGTGGAACTCGATATTTCTGCATGTCGTGTGAGAAATTCTTGCGAATATCTACTGTAATGTATTAAAGCAATCAAAATTTGCCACGGTGTCATGTATTGAAATTAATTGTTTAATGATTTTTCTTAAAATTTGGGTTTGATAATCCAAAAAGTTAGCTCATAGAGTGAGGGTTGCCCCCCACTTATAACTACTATTTAAGTCATATTACTATCCAATGTAAGACTCTCAACACACCTCTTTTACATCCAAGACTAAACATCTAGAGCATGAAATTTGTAGGACTAGACATCTAGAGCATGAAATTTGTAGGACTAGACATCTAGAGCATGAAATTTGTAGGACTAGACATCTAGAGCATGAAATTTGTAGGATTAGACATCTACAGGTGGCCTAACGGATCTCAAATAGGCTCTAATACCATCTTAGAATTTGGGTTTAGGCCTAATCTACAGGTGGCCTAACGGATCTCAAATAGGCTCTAATACCATCTTAGAATTTGGGTTTAGGCCTAATTCAACCTTAAAAATTAGCTCATGAAGTGAGGATTGTCCTTCACTTATAACTACTATTCAGGCTATATCACTATTCAATGTGGGGCTCGAAACAGTTTTTTCAATTTATAATATGTTGTGCTATGCCCTGATTGCTTTGGTGTACTATACGAGGTATAATTTCTTCTGTTTAGTTATTATTCATATTATGCTTTCAATGCAGTATTTGAGAATAACTTATTCGAAATATTTTACTTGTTACAACTTTAAGACCTCTTTCCTACTACTAATCTAACCTTGTTCTTGTTGGAAAACATCGATTTTGAGAGTGTAACGTGATGCATTTGAACTAGCATTAATATGACCCAAAAACTTAAGCTTATGATTTAAGGGTCAACCTACGTGTTTTTTTCTCATTTTCTAAATGCAAAATTTCTTTTATCTATATTGTCTTACATTCACATACTCACGTGAAGAATCCTAACAATTCTTATCACTTAAGCTATGTCTAAAAGGTACAATTGTGTCAACCTCTAATACACAGATAGGATCAATACACTGTTCCTCCTTACTACTACTATGTACTCAAATTAACTTTCTAGCCTGGACTCTGAACCTTTATTTCACTATCTGCCATGAGTACGATGGATTATCAGCAATTTGATAACTCATTTAGCCCTTCCCACATGAATCAGCCCCCCGAATGTAGCTTAGAAAATGCATTTCCATCCCGAGCCGAAGAGTTTGTGGTAGGACTGCTCCAGCCACATACAGAGCTCCCGGACTTTGATTTCATGAATCATAATGACACAATGGGTCTAGGGACTGAATTGTGTCATGAAGTTACCCCCAAAGCCCAGGACAGTGTGCATGTTTCATGGGAAGGGGATTCTTATTTGAAGGGAATTCAGGCAGTGCTAATGGAAGAGACTAGTTTAGCTGATCTCTTGCTGACAGGAGCTGAAGCTGTTGGACTGGGATCTTGCTTCGGACATAATTGAGAAGCTTAACAATGCCTTATCTTCAGAAAATGGAGATAATTTATTGAACAGGTTGGCTCTTTTCTTTACTCAAGGTCTGCATCATAAAATCATAAATGCTCCTGAAGTGCAGTTTGACCCTGTTTCTACACGGACAAAAGCTTTCTGTGTGTTTCAGATACTCCAGGAACTCTCTTTCCATGTAAAGTTTGCTCACTTCACCGCCAACCAAGCAATCTTTGAAGCCACAGAAGGTGATGAGGAGGTTCATGTCATTGATTTTGACATCATGGAGGGGATCCAGTGGCCACCATTGATGGTTGACCTTTCAACGAGGAAGAATACTTCCCTTAGATTAACAGCCATCACACCAGACCCACAAAGTGCAGCCTCTGTTCAACAAATAGGAAGAAGGTTAAAAGAGTCCGCCGCTTCTATCAATTTCCCATTCATGTTCAATCAGATAATGATGGTTAGGGAAGAAGATTTTCAAAGAACTCAACTTGGTCATACACTTAATAGTCAACTGTATGATACACCAGTGGATGCCCAACAGGAGTTTCACATTGGTCAAAACTTTCCTGGATAGTGTTAGCAAATTATTATCACCTAGGCTTGTTGTTTTAGTGGAATAAGAACTGTTTAATTTCTCTAGACTCAAATCTATGTCCTTCGTGGAGTTCTTCTGCGAGGCTTTGGATCATTACACTGCACTTTCAGATTCACTTGCGAGTAGTTTGTGGGGCAGCTACAAGATGGAGTTAACCCTGATAGAAAAAGAGGTTCTGGGGGTCAGGATTTTAGACAGTGTGAGACAGTTTCCTTGTGAAAGAGAGGAGAGAATGTTGTGGGAAGAAGGATTTTATTTCTTGAAAGGGTTCAAACTAGTTCCTATGAGTACTTGTAATATTTCGCAAGGCAAGTTCTTGGTGAGCCTATTTGGTGGAGGGTATTGGGTGCAAGTCGATAATAGGTTGGCTTTGTGTTGGAAGTCAAGGCCTTCAACAGCAGCTTCAATTTGGGTACCAACGAGATATCTGACTGACAAGGTCAAATAGATTGAACTTGTTCTAGTCTTTGCTCTTTTTTTTTCTAATTAAATTTTTTGTGTTCATTTTCCTTTGAATTTTTGTTTTTTTCTAATTAAATTTTTTGTGTTCATTTTCCTTTGAATTTTTGTTTTGTTAATTTGTTTTGTATTCACATATATGAATGTATTTGTACAGACTTTATTATTAGTTGAGGCTCTGTAAATTAGTATTGCATTCGCCAATTAATGTTTATGATAATTCCTTGAACATTGAAGCATAGCAATTAATGTTCACACACACATCGCAGATATGGATAAGAAGAAACAGCTTATTAGAATTCGACACAAAACAAAAAGACATGAAAATAGTACTGTACTAGTATGTTGTTGATTTCAGAGAAACAGCAGATGCCACGTGTATGACAAAGAGACAGACAGCACAGAACATTTGACACAAAACACGAGAAAAATTTTAAGGAAAGAAAGAAAGATAAATTCTTAAGTAAACTATCTATTAAAAAAGAACGTAACACAGGACACTTCATATTATTATACATGATATTGAATTAAATATAAAATATTATATAATAAAATTTAAATATAATTTTTTTTAATAATAAAAAAAAAGTGCTTACCAAACTATTTTCAGGAAGAAGGGTGTTTCGTCAGCGTTCTGAACGGTTGGAATGAACGATTGCAAGTTGCAACAGGTATGGAACATGAAGGTTTGTGTGTGATCCCCAAAGGCAAATTCGTGAGGGTAGGAGTGGGAGTGGGAGACTATGTTTTGAAGTCGAAAATCGGGGAGGGTTCTTCCTCTGCAGTGTGGAGAGCGGAGCAGAGAAGTAGTGGCCAAGAGGTGGCGCTGAAGCAGGTCTTCCTCTCCAAACTCAACCGCCGCCTCAAGGCCAGCTTGGACTGCGAGATCAATTTCTTGTCCTCTGTCAACCACCCCAATATAGTTCGCCTTCTCCACTTCTTCCAGGTTCTTTTTTTTTTCTATTTATTTATTTTCCCATTTTTCGTTGCTATGGTAGAGCATTTTCCATTTTTTTTCCTACCCTTTTTCTTAATTTTCATCTGAAAATGGAATATGTTGAAAAGATTAATTCTTTCTTTGCTCTGACAAACCTTGTTTTGCCTTCTATTGAACCTGGACTGAAGTAATAAAAATTTCAATTGTTGCGTCGTCTGTTGAATTCCCATATTCTTCCTTAATTGAAGCTTTTTATTTTCTAGTTAGGCTGATGGATGTGTGTACCTGGTCCTCGAGTTTTGTGCTGGAGGGAATCTGGCTTCTTATATTCGATGTCATGGGAGAGTTCAAGATCAAACGGCCAGAAAATTCATGCAGCAGCTTGGTAACTTTTTATCTGCATTTTCTATTATATGGAACTATTCTTTTGGTACTGGTTCATATTAACTTGGCGTTAATACAATTGACTTATTTGATGCAGGCTCTGGTTTAAAAATATTACACTCTCACAGCATCATTCACAGAGACTTGAAGCCAGAGGTAAAATAGATGTTTTCTGGCATAGACTGGAGCACATTTTTACAAATGAAAAATTGAAGTGGTTTATGTCACTTTTTAGCATTTATATGCAGAGACCTTGCATTACATGTAATTAATTTCGTCTCTTCATAAATACTGAGAGCTATTAGTTCCTCTCTAGTTTGTTTTGAAATCAACTGCAGATTACAGCAGGCTGCCAGTTGGTACAAGGTAGTGACAAGTCATAAACCCATTGTGTATAAAATGAAGGCCTAGATTCCTATTACGCAAACTAGAATTGTTCATGAAACAGACGAGGGTACTACAAAGTTAAGTTCTTAGAAATATTGAACATGTGCTTTTGCTTAGAGTTATGAATTTGTAAGTTTATCCAATTAACTATCTTGTGGCAGATACTTCAGATTTAAAATTGCTATTTTTCTATGAGCAGGCTTCTTATTTAAGTTATTCTTGCAAGTAGAAACTATGCAAACTTAGGAGTGGTTAAGTTACTTCATCTGTTAAATCTGTTTGTTTAAGCTGACATCAAAATTTGTCCATTGAGTGCCAAAACTTTGAGCCTTGGGGAAGACAAAAAAAGGGGGGAAATTGCAGCCCTTTTAGTAGCATGGGAAACCACACTCTTACTGATAATCTGTTTGTAGTGAATGTAATTTTTAGACCAGAAACAAATTTGTTTGCATTGGTGCCATTGTTGAACCAGAACATTTTGCTATCAAGTCATGGTGGTGATGCAGTGCTAAAGATAGCTGATTTTGGTCTCTCAAGGTAGTTATTGGTTTGGGGGAATGCATATGGAGTTGAAGACAATTTATTATTTTCTTTTTTCATTTTACTAGTCTGACTAACTTGACAACTTTTCCTTCCATACAATGTGAAGAACTGCATGCCCTGGTGAGTATGCTGAGACAGTTTGTGGGTCTCCATTATACATGGCTCCAGAAATTCTTCAGTTCCAGAGATATGATGGCAAGGTATGAACTCTCCTTACTTTCAACATAAATCATAACTGGGTTGACTGAAATTTACTTAATTATTATAGGCAGACATGTGGAGTGTTGGGGCCATTCTTTTTGAGCTTCTGAATGGCTACCCACCTTTTAATGGAAGGAATAATGTTCAGGTAACACCATACCTTTGAACAACAAATATTTAAAAATCTCCCCCTGTGATCACTGCTAATACAAAATACTGATTTCAGCTGTTGAAAAACATCAGATCCTGTACCCGTCTTCCATTTTCTCAGCTGATTCTTTCAGGATTGGATCCTGACTGTCATGATATTTGTTCAAGATTACTATGCTCAAATCCAGGTTATGCACACTGCCTGTGTTAAATAATTTTTTTTTTAAATTTTTCCTATCCACCCAATTTCCTGTGGAAATCTAATTATTTCTGAAGTATTTGCACCCTGTTGCAGTGGACCGCCTATCCTTTGATGAATTTTATTGGCATAGGTTTTTACGAAGAAAAATGATGGGAACTTGACTGCAAGGACAGGAATTTAAGTGTTCATGATATTCCCCTAACAGGTCTTCTTCAGAACTATCAAAATCATCAATAAAAGTTGATGCCTTTTCATTTTTTCCGTCTTTGATTTCTCCTCTATCAAGATTGGGTCAGAGTCTTAAAAATTATTTATCAGGATAATCTTTTGAGTATTTTCTTTGACTACTGGCTTCAACTGAAATGCTGTCACGTTGCCTTTGTTATATTATGCAAGAATGTGATAAAATTCTTCCTTGTCAAATTGCAAGTTCTACAAGCTGGTCAAGGAGCTTAGTTAACGATATCAGCAATTAAAAAAAATGACTCTGAAAATAAGTTCATCTATTTGTCTCAACTGCTTAGCATAGTTCAGTGGTTAATCTTGTGTTTTCTTCTATTCAGTCTCACATGCAAGGTTACAACATTTGTGTGTTTTTTCATCAAGTTAATGTATGCATGTAATTTTTTTTGTGGCCATGTATAATTATGTAAAGCTACTACATGCTATTCTTTGGAATTTCAAATCTGCATAATTTGTCTACTTACTGAACTCTAGCTGATCTAAATTTGCAGGACATAATTTAAGGGCTAACATGATTCGAAAGACAGCAAAGATTGCAGGAAGTGCCTAATTATCAAACATAAGCTTAATTTTCCATGAGAGGCTGCTCCGGTGCTCCCCACCCCCGAACTTTTGCAAAGTAAAATATGCTAGTGTAGTGTGCAGTGTCAATGTGGATGTGCCTGTGCCTGTGTGTGTGTGAGAGAGAGAGGGGGTTTGGATCAAAATTCGTGTTTATTTGTAACTAGAAATGAAAAAGGTTGCTTGATGCTCATAATGTATGTTGCTTATGACTTCGCCAGGAAAGGTTACTTTCAATTTGTACCCGATGACAAAATCTTTGAGATATATATGATGGAACACAGTATAGACTATAGAGATAAGACAACAAATTAAGATACACTAAAAACTGCTTAAATATTTTTTATAGGTCCACAACATTTAAGTTAGATTTTCTACACTGTCTAATTTGGGTCAGGCAAAGGCAATGTCGTCCTCGACTATGCTACTTGAGATTTGTATATTCTGTTATGGAGTATAACATGCTGACACGAGTAAAATGAAAGAATGTCAAGAAGTCAATATATCACGTGTAGATGAGCACATTGTTTGAAGTGATGTTAGAAACTTTAAGATACACCCTGCACAATTGATGAATACGAATGATGATCACCATACAAAACCCATTTGGTTTGTCTTGTTTTTATTTTCATGCTTTCATTATAATTTCAAAAATACTTCCTTATTTTTATTTTGTTTTTTCGTTTTTAAAATTTTATAAAAGAAATAATAAAAATAATTTTATAATTAAAATAAAAACATTTAATTTAAAAAACAAACAAACGAGTTATAATCTTTCCACTCCATGATTTCTAGTTGATACATTTTGCAGCCATGTTCCTCATTTGACTTGTCATGCACATAATAGTGTGAAACGATTAGAAACAAGGATCTCAAGCTCTCCTAATACGAAACCTCGTTCCATGTTTCATATATTTGATAAGGACACATAGAGGTTTGGGTGAACATACATAAACCCCACAAGAACATATTTTGTTAGTGAATTACATCACCTGTTGTACTTAGAAGAAAATTATTACTACACACGCACACATATTTGCTTACATACAAAATTTATATATTCTGTACAGCTACTTGAGAATCACAAGCCTAAACAACAATGACCAATCACAAGCTAAAACATGGACTTTATTCCATGCTTATGATCCAACTCATCGGTCTTCCCTTCGAACAGCATTTGGATCAGACACCATGTTCATCATCATTTTCTCAGGTGAGTCCTCCCAACTCGTAAATGTTTTCAAGTCAACCTGCAAAAGAGCATGATAACAGTGTTACTGCTATTCTTTGATTTATAAAAATTTAAGTAATATATGCAACAACTAATTGGATCAGGTAGGATACTTTTCGTCTTTGCTCAGTGAAAAGTTCTTCTCTCTTTTTATATGAATTTTGCACTTCCTTTGCCACTTTCCCACCAAGTCCCCAAGCTTCCACTTCTGAAATCAGAGCTTCAATAGGTAGGAAACCCTGAAACATATCATAAGTCAACAAAAGCTCAGAAATATGTTGCGATGGACAAGTGCAGTTCATTATTGGCCAACGGCCACGATAATTTTAACCAAATCCCAGTATATGCTGTCTCCATAATTCATACTCTCTTAAGTTCTTAACATCAGCCGGATATTAAAATCATTATCATGATATAATGAAGGGAAATTGCACAGCCATGGAAGAGTTCATTGGATCATTATCCTCATATTTATATAATAAACAAAAACAAAAAATCCATCAGAGAACGTACAGAATCAGCAACTTTTGATGCATGCATTAATCAGTAAATAGAATTATACCTGATCTGGAAGGAGAGAACCACTCTGGTAAGTTTTGTCAATAGCATGATGGCGAACAGTCACTTTCGCAAAATCTTCATCAATAAATATTCTCTCATTTCCCAGAGTTCCTCCAAATGCTACTCCCACCGGCTTTGGATGTGCATCGTATATTCTACTAGTAGGATGCATGTGGCTATAAACAAAATTCTTTTCCTTACCTGTCATTAATAACATGCATAATTGGTTTCTGGGTTTCACAAAAAATTGATCACAGAAATAAATAGTCCCCTCCAACAACCCCCCCCCCCCAACAAAAAAAAAAGGAACAACAAAAGGGACACATTCATCTCTACTACCTACCAGTAGGTGGGCATACATGAAAAACTGGGCTTATAGCATATAAACATCCAGAGCTTCCATAGAAGACATCTTTATTTTCAAGACCTTGATCTGTTAGGGCACCTAGAACCCATTTCCTATCAATGGAGTTTCCCTCATGATCATCTCCCGAACTTGCCGCGATCAAAATTAGCAATGGACCTTTGTAACCTTCAACACGAGACCAAAATCTGTTGAGACCTCTTCCATGAGTGGATGACCTATAACATAGTAGACATTTGATGTCAATAGGCATTTCCTTTTCCACCTGGTAAGTCTCATAAACTAATGCTGCTAACCAAGGAGCATACCAACTCAAAGTCAATAGACAGAAAATCATGTAAACACCACATCCAAGATACTTTTTTCCCCATTTTTTTTAAAAAAAAAGAAAATTAACAAGTGTCCCAGAATATTAAAGCAAAAGAGCATGATGAAGCTAAGATTGAGTATCAAAGATGCAAACCGATAAAGAAGCCTTTCATCCATTCCACCTCCACTGCTAATAAAACATGCTCTTGAAATCTCTTCATTTACTGTACTTCTCTGTGTAATAGAAATTGCCCACGCCCTTCCTTGGGTTAAAATATAATCACATGCAGCTGCCGATGAAATATCTCCAACAGAGGAATTAGAGGACGCCAATTCATCCTGCAATTTGGTCAAGAAATCATTCCATTTTACAACACCTAACAACAAGTGCAACATACTTTCTCTTCTACAATAACTAATGGTAAAAAGAGAGATTCTATATTGCCACATTGTTTTTGGTTAATAATATAATAAGAAATATAGTATATTCTTGAACTAAAAACACAGTGGCAATTTGCGTTAAATATACCAACATACAACGCATAATCTTAGATTGTCCAATGAGGACAAGGGGATCTACAAGGAAATCACTCTGCTCTGTAACTTAAAGAAGTACGTTCTCTTAGAATGTCCAATGAGGCAATAACCTAAACAAAAAATATGCACTCTAACTTGAGAAGTACATTCTTTTTCTCTGCAAATGATAAATGAATAAAAAGAGTACTAGAGACTATAATCCAAAGAATTTTCAGCAGTAGGACAGTAAAACAATGTCGTGATAATTCTTGTTGGCAATGAATTAATCAACTAATAACTGAAGTTACTGGAAACATATGAACTAAAAATAAACATAATTACTTCAAATGGAAAGTGCCTTTTTGCCATACTTGGAGAGATACCAACAAGCGAGTATAAAGAAAATATTTAATTTTGTTTAATTATTTGATGGCAAGACAGTTTTTATGTTTTTAAATTAAAAAACTGAATGAAAAGTGACTTAAAAACTTATGTTTTTAAAAAAATATTTGGAAAAATTCCTTAAAAGTATGAACCTCTCATGTAAGTGATGGGCCTTTCTGATTGATTTGAAATCAATTATAGTAAAGCAAAATATTTGGCTTTCTAGAAAAGCAAAAAGTGGACGCCAAATGGCCAAATTGAGGAATACCCTTTCTATAATAGTAAGAATAAATAAGGAAGCATAAAATTTAAGGTTGAAAGGACTTTAAAACAGTTATCATTACCTATAAGCAGCAATCTAAACGAAAATCTAGAAGAGGCATAACCAGGTCACCAACTTCGAAAGGGATGTTAAAACAAAGATCATTGGACAACTCTAGTATGCTATGCTGATTGACTAAAGAAGAGAGCAAAGAATTTCTTGGGAGCTGTTTGAGAACCAACTTTTCATAAAATGATGCAACCTTAACATCTCAACCTAAAAAAGGAAAAAACAAAATTATCCACGGAAACCAAAAAAAAAAGCCAAACATGGATTACAGGGTGAATATTGTATGTTTGTAAACACGTTTGGAGGTAATTACAGCTCACAATAATGTCAGCATAGAGGCAAGGTAAAAGAAACAAAAAATAGGACTGACAAAAATACATAATGAGCATTGTTTTTAAATCAGATTTCAACCAAAATTGTAACCAAGGCAGAATGGCAGAGAATAATAATCATGTCACAAATAGAGTTAAGAAATAAAGAAAACTTATGCTGAAGTGGTCATAGAATCATGATGGTCAATGATGCCATTCAATATAAATACAAAAATTACCCCTGCAGTTACTGTCATTTGCAGTTTTGCATGAAAATACTGTCTTAAGCAATCCGCGAGGCATGGTACTGTACTCATAACCCATGTAATAAACTTTCCCGCAGGAAGTTGAACTTGCAAGCTTGAGATGTCACTATCCCATACATTCAAGCCACCATCAACTTTGGCACACGATGTGATGGCTGACAATACCAAATGATTTAAATCCGGTAGACTAAGATTTCCTTTCCCTTCGGAATGTTTCAAATTTCCACAACCCCATGACATAACCCAACACATGGAAAGAAGCAGAAGCACATGACTGGGAAGAAGGGACCCATTGATCTTACAATCAGCAT
The DNA here is from genome assembly GCA_023212625.1 of Styphnolobium japonicum. NCBI lineage: Eukaryota > Viridiplantae > Streptophyta > Magnoliopsida > Fabales > Fabaceae > Styphnolobium > Styphnolobium japonicum. The sequence continues at coordinate 40,482,907 of JALBWW010000003.1, read as the reverse complement.
CCTCAGATTCAAACTCCAAATGGATGGGCGCATTTGATCTCCCTGTTATTGCAACGAATACTCTAACAAGCATATTCAGTGAAATTGATGCAGACATTCTAGCACAGCACTTATTATAACCTCTCACAAATTCAACCCAAGTTATTCCCCCTTTATCAGGCAAGAAAAATTGGTCAACCATGGATGAACCTAAGTGATCCAACAATACTGGAAACAAATCTGGCACGTTGCCTGCATAACTTGGACCTTCGCAAGCGAAACTGAAGCATTGCTGAAAACAATAAGTTTAAAGGTTAAAAATTATGATACAATTTTTATTTGATCAGTTACAATCTCTCACTTACTTTGATTATGTACTGGTCTGAAAAGATAATTGAAAAAGTGAGAAATTGTTAAGGTTCGTGGGTACCTGTAGAGTTTCTAAGGGAACGGCATTTGTTTCAGGATTGGCAAGCTTGGAGAAAGCTTTCTGAACCAGAGGAAGAGCTCCTGTGGAAGCTGCTATGCTTTCCGCCTCCCGTTGTTCCGCCGAAACCCTCTGCCCCGCCGAAGTGGACGCTCCCATCGCAAAATCGGATTCGGTTTCTCCTTCTCCAATCTTCGGGTAGCTTCTCTCTCTCTCTCTCTATATATATATATATATATATGTTTGCTTCTCAAACGCAATGCAACATCCATTCGATGAAGAGCCTAGTTGTGAACCGTTGGATTAAATACACCGCTTGATTTATGTAGAAAAATCTAATCTAATCTAATCTAATCTAATCATATGTGACAAACCACATCCTAAACTCGCTACTCCCGCACATCACAGAAGAAAACAGATGCGGATATATTAATCAAAACGACGGCGTTCCGAGTACGCGAGGTTTCCCCTTGGAATCGGCATCGGTTGTCGGAAAGTTAAAATATGGCGCCGGCGAAGAGGGGGAAAGCGAAGGCGGAGCTGAGGGCACCAACGCCGTCGGCAAATCCTAATAATAATTTGCCGTCTTGTATTCGGTGCATGCCTCCTTCTTCCGTCGCCATTACCATCCACGCCAAACCTGGTTCCAAATCCGCATCCGTAACAGGTTTCTTCGATTTTAGGTTATAAGTGCAATTCTTGTGCTTTCGCTTTTGTGTCTAATGAGTACAGAATTGTAGATATAAGCGATGAAGCGGTAGGAGTGCAAATTGACGCACCGGCCAGGGATGGAGAAGCAAATGCCGCTCTTCTTGATTACATTAGCTCTGTAAGCTCTGCTTCCGATTCTCGCGCTTACTTCCCTATTCTTATCTACGAGAAAATTGCTAAACATTTATGTTATTGTCTTTGCACTATGTAACTATGGCGAATTTTGTCGCAAAGGTAAAAATAGGGATTGGTGTTGCAATATCAAATATCTGTGTACTTGTATGTGAGAATTGTATACTTAAATAAGTACTCTAAATAAGGATTCTTCGAATCGGTTATCGAATTTCTTGTTTGAATGATCAGTACCTTGAGGCCTGATTGGCCATTGGATTCATCCTTGTAGTGTAATATGGACTGGAATTATGCTTGCACCAAAGCTATACATACAAATGGCCACTATTTGAATAATATGCTTGTAATCTGGGGCTGCTTTTCTATGTTTTCCTCTTGGAAGATTGTCAAGCATGTATCGCTTGGTGCTATAGGATCTAGTCTAGTTAGCACAACATATTCCAGACAAACAATTGGAAGGCCAGTTTCAATTCAACCTGATGATGAGTACTATGGTGACAGATAATTCAACTGTAATTCTTTCGATTGTGCTTTATGTATGAATGTCGAGGACATTTATTTTTTTGAAGGTTTGAGATCTTATATTTCTGCCATTGATTGAAATATGGTTTTTTGATATGGTAAATGGGAAGATGAAGACATTCTTCTTTCTGTTGTTCCATTAGTTGGTTGCTCTTTTTTCCCTGTTCGTATTTCCAGAAAGGTTAATTGAATGGGAGTTTCTTATATAAAACCACTGCATTAGTGAGGGCAAGACTCGAGTGAAAACAAATCTGGAATTTTATTGGTCTACAAGTTCTTTGGAATTAAATTTTGTGGTTTTAAAAATCTCTGTTGAAGATTTTTTTTTCATAAAAAAAAACTTTTGTAAAAGTCCATCTATTATCTTTAGAGGGATCTCTGTCGTAGTTCACACTTGAAGATTAGGAAAAGTTTTCATATTGAAGAGATTGAAACTTCATAACAAGGTTTGGATAGAAAAAGTGGCATCTCATGATAAAGCAAGAAATTAAGGTGATACTGGGTTTAAGACTTCTACCATTGCATTCTATGGCAACCGTCTAGTTCTAAGAAAGCATTTTTCACATTCCATCTGTATATGTTCTTGAATTGTTCCTGAACTGTTACTTGTTAGTACAACATGGGAGAATATTTCAAAATATTATTTGCATTTGTCCCCATGAAATTCTTATCTTCTGATTGTTTATCAATGATTAATGTGTCAGAGGAATGTGCAGTATGTCTAAGCCACAGAAGTTCCTCCCTCGACCCCCCTCCCACACCCCAATACTGCTGGTAGATAATAATGTCAGAGTTTTCAGATTGTGAGAGATGGAGGCTCTAAAAGTAATATCTTGAATTTGAGTAAAACAAAATTGTGAAATGGTATTTGGCATGTAGAAGCTGATCCCTCTTTGAGTGGATTAACTGCTCAAGGTTCATTGCAACTGAGGCCCGAGGACTTTTGGGGACAAAGCAATGAAGTATATCATCATGTGGATGAACTGATACTTTCACTTTGGGTTTCATGTGGTCATATAATTAAAGTTTTATGTGGCATCCTTTTCGTTTTGTTTTTTATTACCTCCTCACAGCAGTGGCAAAAAAAAAAAGTGGTCCCTATGGCTATTTTGGGTTCTTATATGTTGAAAATGGTGTTGTTGTTACAAAGAATCTGTACCATAACATTCTTCTGGTGATAACAGGTTTTAGGTGTAAAACGAAGGCAAGTCTCTTTAGGTACTGGTTCTAAGTCAAGAGATAAGACAGTCATTGTGGAAGATGTAACTCAGCAATATGTTTTTGACGCTTTGGATAAAGTCTCAAAGCAGCAGTGACGAGCAAAATGAAAACATGATTTTCATTGATGAGGCATCTTGATGCTTGCTGCTTGACTACCATTTACCAAAATAAGTGAAGCCAGAATATGTGATTATCTGTTTTCCTGTTAGAAGACTACCAATGCTCTGGATGCTTGAAACCAGTATCTGTTTTCTATTTCGGCTTGTTCGTTTGTATTTCAGTGTAGATATTTGACAGTTTCATGTAGATTTCTGCTGGTTATATTTGATGAATGCTAGCCTCTTGTTTGTTGAGTATCATATATGACCTTATAATTTCTCTCTTAACCTTTGTAGTTTTGATTTGTCTATGCTATAAGAATGATTTAATATTCATTACTTCGATTGATTTAGCTACAATTCAACTATCTACTGCAAAACATTGCCTTTTATAAGTACCTCCTCCTCCTTTTAAGTTGCCTATATCTGTGAGGACAGGGAGAATGAGTAATGCTACTTACATATCCTTTTCATCTTAAATTTTGCTCAAATTGCGCATGTGGCTGTATTGAGCTTGACACCAAAAAAAACAGAAAAAAACTTGAACTCGTATGCATACACATCAACAATTTGTGCACAGTTTGTAAAAAAATGTATAAATGGCATTAGCCATTTAATTTTTATGTTGAATTAATTAGTATCTAAGTTGTATATTGAATCTCCCATGCCCTCTCCAGCATGAGCATGCTCCTTTCGGTTCTTGCCTATTTGAGCAGTGTGGCCTGTGCGGCTGTTCCTTTCTCTTTAGCTGCTTGGAGTTGAAAGGGAGAGTAGTGCTACTTAATTTTTGTTATAAACGGGTAATGTGGTTACATTTGAGTTCAAGTAGTTTATTTAAATTTCTTTTATGTCAAACTTAGATACAGCCATATTAACTGCTAGGGTACAGCTTGCAAAATATTGAATAAGTAACATCAATTTAAGGAGTAAGTGGAGAAAAAGTCCAAAAAGATTAGAAGAATGCAGGAAGTGTAACAGACACAACGGAAAAACTTTCATTCTTTCTTTTTCAAAATTTCTAGAAACTGACTTCATTACAAGAACACAATTATTAACTGCACAAGGGAAGCTGCGTCTACTTGGTAAGTGGTAACTTGATTGCTGACTGTAAAGAACTGTATTTGAGTCCCGGCCGATATATAGGAGATTATCTCAAGCTCTCAAGTCTCAACCATGATTTGAGGGATGCTACAAGGCCTATCACCGTTATTTTGTAATGGGCTTTGCCCCTTTGCACAAAACAAAATCTTGCTTAGACTCCAAAATAGAACAATTGCAAGATAATTACTATGTATGACAAAGGAAAACAAAAATAAAAAAAGATAATTACGATGGACCAGAAAAGATTCAGAAAACAGAATTAGACAGTATGGAGTATTGACTAAGCGAATTTTTCTGCCCTGATAATATAATTGTGCTTATATAGGTACTGTTATGCAGATTTTGGGCCTAAAAGATGTACAAATATTATTATTTTAAATAAAAAATAATTTATCATATATTTTATTCTTAAAAAAATATTAAGTGAAACAAACAACAAAAATAAAACGTTATTTTCCCATGGTCCTATTTGAGTATTTGGCCTTATAGCTTATTGCCCTTTCTATATTCATTTAAGAATTTAATTTTGATTTATTATTATTTAAAAAAATTATGTTACTTAATTATGTGTTTAAGAATTATTAAAAGAGATTGATTTTGACAACAATTACTTAAACAATTAAATTCTTTTAATAATGATTGAGTGATAGTATTAAAAAAAATTAAATTAACTATAGATCAAACTTAAATTCTTGCTTTATTAGTGTTTAGGCAACTTCGCTAATAACGAAATTCACCTTTACATGTCCATAAAATGTATATTCTGTTGCAAAAAAGAAACGTCAAGCATGTGGAATTTCTAACTAAAGTAGAAATTAATTTTCAATAGTGATTTTGATAGAAGTGATCTTCAAAGATGGGATTCTTGGAACAACAGATATTTCAACAGCAAAAATACGAGAGATGACGACACAGGGATAAACAATGATTGAAAATTGGGTTAAAAAAGTAGGTTTTTTTTTTGGGGGGGGGTAAATAAATAAAGAGATATTTATAGGGAGAGGGATAAGTATAAATACGGAAAGTATACTGACATGCAAGTTTTAGCTGTTTTTAGGGAGAGAGAGAGAGAGAGGAGAGGGGTTTGTGTTGGAAGACGAGGTGGTGGTAAGCGATTCATCGGATACGACACCACACCAAACCACACGACACCCGTTCGATTTCTCTCTCAATCTCTGTCTCTGTCTCTGTCTCTGTCTCTGTCTCTTTCTCTGTCTCTGTCTCTCTGTCGCTCCCCCAATTTCCATTAGGGTTCCATTTCCTCTCCGTTCTCTCTCTGATGTCCTTTTCTCTTTCTAAACTCTACGGGATTCCTCCTGAGAAACTAAGCTCAGAAGGTCCTGCTCTAAGGTACGAATTAAAATGCTGCTTTATTTAATTTCCCTTATAATTTCTTCATTGTTCAAATTCATCTTATCATTTGTTGAAGTAACCCATAACCGGGCATAGGAGATTTGAGTTTGTCATATTTTTGTTCCCCTTTTTTGTTTTGAATTCGGCTTTTCTCTGTTTACCAATTATCTAACTTATGCTACAATTCGTTAAAATTTGATACCCATCTTGGTTAAGCAATTGCTCATTCAAATTGCATATTCATCTTGCTTGATTTCTAGGGTAGGGATTATAGCTCGGTATAGATGAGTTTGGTGGTTACAGAAAGCTCTGAGGAGGGCACTGGGCATCCAGAGCCTCCCGATCCTGATGTTCTTGAAATTGATCCCACTTGTCACTACATTAGGGTAATTTATTTGTATAATCTATTGTGCTTTCTTCTTCTTTTTCTTTTTGACAAAAAACAAATGTACCTATCCATGCACTAAGCTAATGCTGCTTTTTGCATTCACAACAGTATAAAGAAGTGCTCGGCAAAGGAGCTTTCAAGACTGTGTATCCATTTTTTCTTGCTTTCTTAGCGATGTGTTTATTTATTATTTTAGTTTCTATAGCAGTACCACACTAGTAATATAATTCTTTCACTTCACCGTTAACTGTTTTTCCTATGCAAAAATTAAAACATTTTGAATGCCACGCACAATTTAGAACATAATGGCAATGCATTTTGTGGTCAAGAAGATTTTTATTATTTGAGTTATTGTGTTTCAAGGTGTATATGTTTTCCATAATTTTTGGTTTATCAGTTACAAGGCATTTGATGAAGTCAATGGAATTGAAGTTGCGTGGGGACAGGTTAGGATTGATGAGGTACTACAGTCACCAGGTGACTTAGAGAGGCTGTACTCAGAAGTGCACCTCTTGAAATCATTGAAGCACAATAATATAGTAAAATTCTACAATTCTTGGATTGATGACAAGCACAAGACTGTTAACATGATTACTGAGTTGTTCACCTCAGGGAGCCTCAGACAGTATGTACACTATCCGTTGTAAATGTATTTAATCTCTTTTTCCCTTCTATTGTGAGATCAGCCTTTTTGTTAGTGAATGTGATGTGTGATTTAGGTATCGAAAGAAACACAAAAAGGTTGACATGAAGGCTGTTAAAGGATGGGCAAGACAGATTTTAATGGGTTTAAACTACCTCCATAGTCACAATCCACCAATTATACATAGGGACCTGAAGTGCGATAATATATTTATCAATGGTCACCAGGGAGAGGTTAAAATTGGAGATCTGGGGCTGGCGACTCTCTTGGAGCAGACTAATGCCAAGAGTGTAATTGGTATGTTCTTCTATTTCCCTGCATTTTCTTTTTCTGTTAATTTCTCTTCATCCTTTCAATAGTTAAAACAGTGACCAAAAATTTTAATAAATTTTCCCATCTCATAGCTGTAAGAATAGCTGTAAGAATACTAGTAGAATCTTTTTCCTTGCTTCTCTTTGCTCCAATGTTGTTTGATTTCTAGTTTTCAACACTCGTTGTATTTACACATGTGTAATCCTGGTAGGAACCCCAGAGTTTATGGCACCTGAACTGTATGATGAAAATTACAATGAATTAGCTGACATATATTCTTTTGGGATGTGCATGCTTGAGTTGGTGACATCTGAGTATCCTTACAGTGAATGTAGAAACTCGGCTCAGATATACAAGAAAGTTTCATCTGTGAGTATTATGTCATTAATAGTTTTCTTTTTCTTTAGGCTTTTTCTGGGATTCTTTGGTCATGTATTATTTGACTTTGCAGGGTATAAAGCCTGTTGCTCTTTCCAAAGTCAAAGATCCAGAAATAAAATCATTTATTGAGAAATGTCTTGTCCCAGCATCTCAAAGATTGTCAGCAAAGGAGCTTCTGATGGACCCTCTTCTCCAAGTGAATGGTTCAGTGAAGAATCGCTCTCTTCCATTACCAGATATTGTTCTTCCCAAATTGGGAGCAGCCTTTGAAAATCGTTGTCTGATGTCCGAAGGTCCTGCTAGTGCACGTAGTGGAGCCATTTCTATGGATCTTGGTGACACCAGTGAGCTACCTGTGATCACTGTATTTTATAATTCTGTTGGTGATGCATCGCCTTCTCCCTGTGTTGAGATACAAAGGTTGAAGAGAGGTGATATATTTTTTCTAAAAGGTGAAGAAAATGATGAGAACTCTGTATCATTAGTTCTCCGGATAGCTGATCAGAGTGGTCAGTATAACATAGCTCATTTCTACTCTTATTAACCCGTGTTTCGAATTTATTTGGAAGAGTTATGTACTTTGGCATTTAAATGCAGGGCGGGCAAGAAATATCCATTTCATTTTCTACCTCGACAGTGATACTTCCATCTCAGTTTCTAGTGAAATGGTTGAACAACTTGAACTTGCTGAGCAGAATGTTAAATTCATAGCTGAGTTGATAGATCTGGTATTGATGACTTTGGTTGCTGATTGGAAACCTTGTGTAGTGATTGATCATTTGGTTTCTCCAAATGGTAAACGGACTCAAGTGAGCCAACAGAAAGACTCAGAGTCGGCAAAATACAAACAAAACTCAAAAGATTCTAGCCAAATTGTGGCTGAAGATGTAGGCCCCCCAACCTCGCCTGGAAGATCAGCAGAAAAAGAAAACCATAATAATGTGATTTTTGACGAGGTTCTATCTCATGTGAGCATTGGTCTTCGAAGAGCAACCAAGACTGATGTTTCTTGTTCTGAGATGTCATACACTTCTGCAACATCTGACTTCAACGATAAGAAGTTTTCTGTAGTTTCATTCATGTCTGCTGAATCAGGATTTACAGACTTCAACTTACCTAGAGCGAATAGAGGGAGTCAAACCTCATTTGCGTCTGAAATTGGGGCATCACCTGATTATAGGAGCAAGTTTTCAGACATGGGGAGCAATGGTATGGTGAGGTTCTCTAGTTATCCCATCAGTGTTTCCGCCCTGTCTGAACCTGAGGATGAGTTGAGAACAGAGTTAGAAATGATTGAACAGCAATATCAAGAGGCAATTAAAGATTTATACAAAAGAAGATACCAGGCCATCATGGAGACTAGAAGGAGGCTGTCACAGAAGATGCTATCATAGAATAATTTCACTAGTCTTTTTAGTAGTTACCATTTGTGTCTATCCCTGAAGTGACAAGTGTAAATAGTGCGTTGTGGATGAAAAGGTTCACTTATTATGCCATGTAATTATCTTTGCTAAGATCTATTGAAATTATATGCTGTTAACATTCATGACTGAACTACATGAAAATGAGTCCTTAGTTGGGTTGGTTCCCATTCGGGTTGATAGAAAATATTCTCTGGCAACTCGAACCAACCCAATCTTCAGATTGGGTTTAGTTGGGTGATCTGTTTCATATATTTTCTTTACTTTTTTTTTCTGCCACTGCTTGAAACGGTTAATCGGTGGGTGGCTTCATTTGTAAATAAGCACCAGAAGATTTACTAATATAATATTGGATGACGAAAGAACGAACAAAAAAAAAAAAAACCGATAACTAATTGGGTAGGGTAGACGGGTTGGGTCCTAATCGGTTTTGAACAACTATTAACCCTGCTATCCAACCGGGGTTAATCGGGTTGAAGGGTTGTGGATCCAAATCGTAATTTTTTAATCAAGTCAGATTGTCGGAACCCGACTTAAATGAACACCCCAAATCACTCCTAAAAATGAACTAAATACGTAGCCCAATAATTTGTACTACCCATTTGGTGATCTGTTTAGATTTTGGGTTAATAACAACCTATTTTGTTTATGAATTTGGGCTTATGTGAAAAGTGTGATATTATTTTACTGTGTAGCATCTGTTATTAATATATGTAATTGATGAATTAAGTTAACAATTATTTAATATAAGAGCCTATTAGTAGAGTTTAAATTTAATTCATTAAAGTTTTTTACACTATTATTTAATAATATATTTGTATATCATTAAAATAGTTAGACTTTTAAAGTAATTGTTATAACTTGTGATAGTTAAACTCTTTTAATAATTTAATAATATATTATTTGATAATAATGTAAAGAAATTTTATACTTCTCAATTCAATATTAATATTAGAATAGCTTGTGAAACAATAAAGATATGGAGAAGATTATGATCCTTCTCATGTACGCATTACATACAGTTATAGATAATAAAAAATGACTGATAAAAGTATTTACTTGTTGATATATGTGTGCTTAATGTGTTCTAGATTTAATGAGGCATTAAATGAAAACTTATCATTATATAATAGTAGTTATTATATTAATATTTATATTACCTGTATTTTTTATGAAATAATCTTACTTCTCAATATAATAATATTTTTAATGGTTATTTAAAGGATTTTTCTTATAAAAAATAGATTTGATCCATATTGAGTTACAATTTATGAAATGATATTCATAATAATTCTCTTTAAAAAAAATTCCCCCCAAAAGAATATTCTTCAAGCATATAAATTTAAGACAAATATTTATATTATCATATTAGTCTTTATTTTTATTTTATTTTGCCACTATTAGTCTTTATGAAGCGTGCTAAAGTTGCTAATATTTGTTCTTGTACAAATAACTATTATTATATTATTATTTTGTTTAATTACAGGATTATCTTTAGATTTCATTTTAAAATAGGATAATATGAATAATACTTAAAGAGACAAAAAAAATATTATAAATATACAAAACTAGTGAATTATATTTAAGTTTGTGTAGTAAAGTTTAAATAGAACACTAAATATATCTAAATATAAATCTAATGATATAGAAATAAATATATTTGTTTGTATATATAATATATTTTTATATAACATTACCTATTAAGGCTCTATTTAGTAAAAAGTAAAAAATAGTTGATAAATTAGCTGATAGCGGAGAGCTAATAACAAATAAGCTAGCAAATTAAATTTGAAGTGTTTGGTAAAATTAATAATTGAACTAACTGATAAATGTAAAATGATATAAAAGGATATTTTTAATTCATGCTTAAATTACTTCCATCAATATTAAATATGGAAAAATATTTATTAATTATTTATAAAATAAATTTATGTTAATTAAATTAATTATTAAAATATTTAGAAGTTAAAATTTTAAAATTTATATTTTAATAATCTAATTTATTTATTTACTTATTTATATTTATCCTTATGCATGACAATGATTAGATAAGTTTGTCTTTTACTTAGTTTGACTTTTCCAATGCTTACATAGTATAAAGTACAAACCACGTAGAAACTTTCCTTACACGCAATTTAAATATTTACTTAAACTACATAAACTTATCAAAATTAAAAGCAGTTGTAGAAATGTAAGTTATAGGAGTATATGACAAAAAATTAAAAGGCATAACGGGAACTTGATTTTTGGAAAAAAAATTACATTAATGTTTTGTTATTTTCATCTACATAATTTATCTTATTCCTATCAATATATTATTAAAATTACAGTTTTTATATATTTTAAAGGTTACATGACATTTGAATAATAAAACATAAAAAAGACTGAATCAGTAGTTTCACAGATTTCTTTCGCATTTAGGTTCTTTCAATTAAAATCTCATATAAATTCATTAAGAAGAAGAAAGCATAACAAATACAGACCCAAAACAAGAATTAATAGATAAAAAAAAGGAATCAGTGAAAGAAAAAAATTGAGAAGTTCATAATAACAAGGATAGCAATCGACGAACGACGGAAGAACAAGGGGCTGTCCACGAATTACAGGAATCGTCAGACGTAAGAAGTAAGAGTGTATGGATTAATATTTATTTATTTAATTTAATAAATGATAGAGGATAAATTTAAGTAAAATAATAAAGGTAAAAACAAGAAAAAAAAATACATTATAAGCTATAAGCTCAAACACTATTTCAAGTAGTGTCTAGAAAAATACTATAAATTAATAAAAAAATATTATAAGTTACTTATTACCAAATAATTTTATATTTTTTAAATTTACTGTCAAATTTATTATAAGTTAGAAGATTGGACTTAATAGAACCTAAATATACTCAATCATCTTCACATGGAATAGATTTCATATCTATCATTTTTATGTTCTACGTATCCCCGCACTAATTTCCTTTATTTATTAGAATTCTTATGCACATTATCACCAACTTTGACATTATTGTTCGATAAAAGTAACAATAATAGGACTTGTGAATGATGCTTAATGTTCAACATCATTTCAGCATACGAAATGAATTCTCAGCAAGTATAATTGATTGGTTAAAATGTGTTTCATCATCAGGGTGGGTGAGCTATTAATCAGTAATTGCTGGGACATATATAGCTCAAAAAGACCAATAATAATAATAATTACTATAACGTATTTTGCTCTTTTGATACTTTCGTTATTTTTTGTAATGTACGCAATTCTTTTAATTTAATTTTAATTTATTATTATGTAAAATAATTATACTCATTTAATAATATATTATCATATCACTAAAAAAATATGACCTCTCATATATAATTTTTTATAGACAAATTTTTCAATAATATAATAACACATAATTATATATAAGTTGATTAAAATTAAAAAAAAATTTCGTTTTTCTATTTATTTCAAGAATTGCTTTATCTTCTCTTCAAAAAAGAAAAAAAAAAAAGAATTGCTTTATCTTTTTGTTACAATAATAGATATCATTCCTAATTATGAATAGAATTGAATACCATTGTAATGATCCTCAGTCGCCACTGTAGTTGCGGCGCCTCCACTGATTTTGGCCGTGTGCATCACTGAGAAACTGAATAGCTTAATTTCATTAATTATATCATTTAATGAATAATTATATAAAAGAAGTAAATACTCATTTTAATTTTTTAAAAATATTTACAACATCACATTGATTTTTCATCTATCAATGACACTAAATTAATTTTTTAATAATAATTTAAGGAGGTTTCTCCGGTACCCTTTCTTTTTGTGAGGATTCCGATACCCCTTCACAAGTAATGGTTAATGTTTAATCATGTGTTCTATTATATTTAAAATAAATATTATATTTATATTTTAACCAATTAAGACATGTGGCTAAATGTTAGTTATTAATTATTATGGATACTGGTACCTTTATAAAAACAAAGGGTACCGAAAGAATTCCCATAATTTAATTTATCAATTTTGTCTTTAAAAACTAATTAAATGTCATTATAAAGATTAATTTAATAGTAAAAATATGACATATAAAGACCAATTTGATGTCGCATATATCTCTGAACAACTAATTTGATATTTTTATAAATGAAGGACTAATATGACGTTACTTATATATTTAGAGAACCAAAATACGTTTTTATTCTATAAAAAATTATTATAATTTTTAAGATATTAAATATTTGAAATTTTCATTTAGGGTCTTGTTAATCAATATCTTAAAGGCATTGTTTAAAAAACATTAAATATCCTTCCATAAAAAATTTTAATTACTTAATGAAGAAAATATTGAATACTTTTTAGGTTCTTAAGATATTAAATGCTTCAATTTAATATTTAATATTTTTTATTTTAATTCATCAACTAATGTGCTAAGGGTACTTATTAGTAAATGTTTTTCATTTAAGGGTGTTGTTAACTAGTGTCCTTATTATACTATTTAAGAAGCATTTAATATTTTTCAATAAATTCATTTAATTACTTAATAAATAAAGCATTAAATTATTTTAAAATTTTCAAGATATTAATTTATTTTTAAGTTTCTAAGATGAGAGTTGTTATGGTACTTTGATAAATATAATACCTAAGGTGAGTTATCAATCATTTATTAATTGTTAGTTTTATAATTAATATTTAAAAATCAATTAAATATAAACAGTAACTAATAAATGTTTGACCGATACCAAAAATAAATAAGTACTAAAGTAATCTTATTCTAAGATATTGAATCATTTAATTTTATATTTAATACTTCTATTTTAATTTCTTAACCATTATACTAAGGACACTTATTAGTAAAATGCGTTCATTATATTATACCCAGCATATATTGTGTTTTATAGTTCAGTTATTATTTTTATTTTGCTTATAGTTATTACAAACTATGGTGACTTTTTTAACTTTGTTTATGATGTTGTGCTGTAAAAATATTTTTGGGTTAATTTTTGTATTAACTAAGATTAATTTTGTTTTTGGGTGATGTTAAGGATGCATTCCTCATATCAATTTAGTGCATTTATGAAAATTATTTTTCATAAGTGTTGGCACAAGATCCAAATAAAGTTTAAGTTTGATTTACTGTTAGTGTAAAAAAAATTATATTGCTATCCAAGGATGTGTTAGTACATTATTAAAAAAATTAGACTTCATAAATAATTGTTGTGATTGTTAAAATCTTTTAATAATTTGTCAATACATAACTAAATGATAGTATAACACAATGACAATGAATGAAAATTAAATTCATTCAAATAATTTTGTTTAAGGCAAATTGAAAGATTAAGCTTTTATGCCAATACAAATGTGATTAAAAGTATGTTATTTGATTTATAATAAATATTAAAAAGTGTGAAAACAGAGGTTTTTTTTTTAATTATTATTACAAAGCAGGTTTTTGATCTAGTATGGAGAGGGAAATGGTAGGCTAAAAAAAAAGAGCTTGACTAAAAATTAATCCCAAAATCAAGGTAGTAACCTTCTCAAGTTATTGTAAAAATGATGCAAGTGTGAACAATGTGGTATCATAATAAGATTTATAATAGAACAACTGAAAAAAAAGGAGGTCAGAAATACTAAAAAAAAAAGTAAACAGTATACTTTTTATATTATTGGATTATAATACAATGTGGTATCACGATTTTTGTCTAAGTGAACAGTATTTTGATCCTCCATAATGAAATATGAGACCTTTAGTTTTATCAAACATTTTGTCTTCATACAAAAAAGGATTAAATTTGCTGAAATCAAAATTTTATAAATTATACTAACAATAAGCGGCATAACTACTTTGGGGCTGGGGTGGTAGCTGCCCCTCTGAATTTTTTTGGAACTCATATTCTTCACTTGTTTAGTCTTCTTTAAAATAAAATTTTGTCATATTTTTTTAGTTCATAAAATAAAGCAACTTTATTTATAAACTTATTTCTGAATTAAAATAAAAATTTATTTTCTATCATCAATAAATGTATGTAATATTTAAGTTCTTATCTTTCTAAAAGTTTAGATCATTTCGTCACGCTAACAATTATACTTTTTTCAAAATTACAATTATAGCTTTTGTCTAATTATAAAGTTATTCGACTAATATCAAATACACTTATACTGTGATTTCTTGACAAGTGCTTTAACCGTGGGTCAGAAATTAACTTACCACGAAGATAATTATGGTAATTATTTAATCCTTTTGATCATATCGAAATATGACTTTACAATATGTCCACTCCATCAATTAATGGGCCTACAATAACCACGTGATTTGAGCCAGAAAAACCCAATTGGAGATCTTAGCAAATGAGAGAGTAAGGATGTTACATCATCTTCATCCCCTGAGTAAATTTTTTTCAAAACGATTAAAGCTAATACTCAATTAAAGATAATATATTAGCGGTTGAATGCTCATTATTCACTTCCTTTAAACGACAAACGTGGGAAAAGCATGCGTCTTAGGATTTCGAAACCATGATTAGCATCATTTTTAAATATACAGTTGTAGTATGGACTTTTCTAATCTAAATGAGTAATGTTATATTTTTTAAACAATTTTTTAAATATTTTTTTAATTATTTAAGATAAAAACTATTAAATAAAAAAATTAAAAATATTTAATATCTTGATAATCTAAAACGTAATTAATATTTTATTCTTTAAATAATTAAGAGAATTATAAAAAAAAAATTCATTAAAAGAATATAAAACTATTCCTTCCAAATACGATACCTATTGAACTGTGTCTCTCATTTCCCTGATAAAGTGTCTGAGAAACTTAGAAACTTCTAAATCCTCTACTTATGGTATAATGGCACCTTTTGGCCTTGAAATAAGGAATTGGGTATACTCGTGAGACATTTTTTTAGGAATGAAATATGTATTATAAATATTCAATTTAACATTAAATATGTATAAAATTATATGAGTTATATTATAAAGATGCATATCTTTAAAAATTATCTTTATACATATCAAATGTTAAATAAAGAGTTAATCTAAAAAAAATTATTCTCCACTCCTGACTGGTAGTCAATGATCATGAAAATTAAATTTCAAAGGACCAGAAAGAAGGGCGCTTAACAAATAACGATGTTAAGTTTCACTAGTACTCACATAGTCCTCAAAATTAGTATTTATATGCAGATAACACGGTTCAGAAAATTAATGAAGCTAAGGTGAAGGGGCCCTCAAACAAGTTTGATTGGAGGGTGGAAGAAAATCAGAACAAGTTTGGGGCAATTCTTTTTCCTGAATTGGAATTCAAAGATTCCATTGACATTTCTATATCACATAGGAAATTAGGGAATGCCTTAGCCTTTCCAATTAGAAAGGTACCCTCCAGCCCCATTGCGGATATTATTATTTGATTACCACTTCTACGTGGGGGAACAGAGTAATGACCTTGAAATAGGGAAGGTGTTTTATAATAATATCTTCTTTCTTCTTGTTTTGGCAAAGGAACCATTTTATGTGTAAGCATGTCATGGACAAAGAGACACTGTTTTTGGAAATGAAAATTGAATACAACTGGGTAAAGGTGGCTTTTCAACCACAAGAAAATGATTTCTGGCAGAAAGGTAATTCAATTTGAAGATAATTGCGTCATAGTTGGATGAGGTATGGAATGCGTATGGGATAATTAATGGGCTCTGTTTTTCAGATTTAGAAACAATATTGTGCAAATGAACTTTTTAAGGGTTCAATAAACAAGTGTATTTTTGGGTTTCTGGGCTCTCCTTTATTTATAACATTAATTAACGAGGGAACATGAAATACTTTACTCTTTTCATTGATTTATAATTATTCCGATTCAACCAATGGCGGACTGCCACATTACAATGTAGTTCTTTATCATTGGTCATTTATTTCGCAGTGATAGGATAAACCACACAAATTGAAATGAGAAATCTAATGATGAAAATACTGCAAAATATAACCGTGGACAAAAATTAATTTATTTCTCTGTTCCTCATAATGTCATCCAATGAAGCTCCAATTTGTAGCCATTACCCAAAGTAAGGTATTTTATAAAGCTAATAATACCTTTTCCCTAATTACATTAGGTGGTTTTCTACCTAAGAAGGATACAAAATTAAGATATTTCCATAAGAAAGTGCAAAAAACTACATATGATGATTGGAATACTACTAAATTTTGGAACGTAAATGAATTACGTTATTCAATAAGCTTCTCTCGTTAAAAATTCATTTCAAGAGCTTTCAATTGGTTTGTTTATTAAATAAAAGAGTTTTCATTTGATTCGTTTATTGAATAAAAGAATTTGTAAAGTTTGCTTAATTCAACAATATAAGTGTGAAAAGAAAACTGTATATTTAGTTAATTTATAGTACAAATTTTAAGTCCATTATAATTTCTTACTCACTTGAGTTTGAGTTTAATATGTTTTAGTTAAACATAATTAAACAACTAAACTAAAAAAATTGGAATTCTAGACTCCTTATGAAAGAAAAAGTTATAATATGATCATTGAACATTATCTCATAAACAGTAATGTAATGCTTGAGGTTGAACTTTTTTTTTTTCTTTCTCCAAATCGTAAGATGTTATCATGACATGAAATAATAGCCCATAACAAAATTATGGGCGTTAATTGGGCAAATTCACACTATTTAGTAATACCCCACCCCCCCCCCCCAAATATATATATATATATATATATATATTTTCTTTCTTAAATGAAAAACTCATGTAGTATATACATGCCATTATACCACTCGTGCGGGAGATACCAAAATAATCCTTGAAAATTCAAAATCAATTATTTAATTGTGCGTGTGTGTGTATATATATATATAAAGAAAAAAGTAATAACACGCAACCGCACCACATGATACTGAGATCACCTTACCCTGAATTCAGTCGCATCAGATTCTTGCTTGCATGAAGGTAAATTCAAAGGAGTAGGTTTAGTGTCAGTTTACTTGGGCTACCAATGAGTATATGGCTATTGATTAATCATTAACCTGACCTGATTAAAGCTTAAAATGAATTTTCCTTTTTGTTTTGCTGAATTAGTGAAAAAAAGTTCCATTTCATTTGAAGAGCAGCTTAATACTGATTTAACATGTTAATCACCGATTTTCTTCACACCGAAAGAGAAAAAAAAACTGTAAATTTAGTTTTGCTTTTGTCGCTGATGGGAATACCGAATAGACGAATAGTTATAGAAGAAATACACCAAATGCATGTGTAATACTACGGTATACATACTGAAAATTTTCGTCTCATATACAGAAGAACAACTTTTAAACTAGATATGGAAATTCTGTGAAGCTTTTGATCCATATTAACTGATTCACACTTCAAACAAATCCAAAAATAAAAATAAAAATTAGAGATTAAACATCCATTTCCTCCTTTAAGTAAAAAAGAGAAATACAGCTAACAGATCATACCCATTACATCCCCTGAAACAAAAGAACATTGTCACCAAACTTAAAAACAATGAATTACCCCTTCAAAACCGCCCCATGTACATTAGTTAATTGCCTTGTTTCTTAATGAAGAAAATGAAGAAGAAAATTGAAATAAAAACCCAGAGGTCAGTCACCTTTGCCCAAAACTGCTTTCTGAATCTTTAGGGTGATCTCCGACTTCGTAAGCCAATGTCATTGTGTTTCCTTGAAGGAGAGGAGTACGGTATGGGGATCCTTCTTGGTAAGAACCCAAAAAAGTGACCCGTGTGCTGAGATTTTGGCTTAAATTTGAAGACGTTTGTGGTTCTTGAGCCATGACAGTGGCCCAATATGCAGAGGAACAAGAGCAGCCAGAGCACTAGAATTAGAGGTCTCCTACACAGAACCATTATGTAAAACTCACGGTCTCGGGTGAATGTACAAGGTGGTGAAGATGAAGTTGGGATGACTAGCTTTTGATGAAACTGAGGTGGAAAAAGCAAGAAACATGGGCAATTAAATGCAAAATTGTTGAGTGTCAGATTTGAGCCGGTGAGTTGTGTATGATAGTTCGTGTGTTGTGTAATTTGGCGGAGAGAAGAGGGCTAGGGATAAAGCGATGGAGTCAAAAGAATTCAGATGCTTCTACAAGCAGTAGTAATGTTGGAAGCAGAAAGTTGAAAAGCCTGAGGGAAGCTTTTTGGAACGGGTCTTTATGGGTTGGAGTGATTATTATAATGAAAAGAAAAAAATAAATAAAAGTATTTATTTAAAATGAAAAGAAGTAGTACAGTAGGAAAAAGCAAATAAAATGGGATTTGTTCTTGGTCGAATACCAAGAAAAGAAAGGAAAGCAAGAGACGAAGCAAAGGGGTTCGTGTTATGTCATCTTTCTTGTGGTTAGGTGAATGTTTGTGGACCCACACCGTATTAATGGCCGACTAAGGAACTAGGAACTGTTGTTTTAGACCCCTCCAATACAGGGAAGCCTGTCTATTTGCCACAGAACCTTTTGTAGGCTCTGCTTTGAAGCGCTCTCTCTGATTCTCTCTGCCTTAACCCATTCCCCTAATTAAAGGGACTACTGCATTGCCTTGTCAATGTGCACCCACAGTAAGTGAACTACTACCAACTTACGTACATTCTGACCTCAATCTTTCTCCATCCCCACCACTCTGTTTCGGTTTTCGATAATAGCTACTGTTCTTATTCCCACTAGATTTTTATATTCGTAAGTGAAAAAGAGAGAGGAGAGCTCCATTTGTCCACTTGTCACCTACAATTTACCTTTGGTTGTTAAGAGTTATGGAACAATATTTTACCAAAATGACTCGAAAGAATCAACCCCACTCTCCTGTTTCAGTGTTTCTGCTTTGCTCGGGATTATACAAGTTCAAAGTCCAAATATCCAAAGTTGATTAAGTTATATTTTAATCTCAAACGAAAAGCGCAAACTCTAATAAATGGTTTTCTTTTGTCAAAGCATTTTAGGAAGACTAACATTCGGGGAGAGGATTTCTGCATACATACATGATATGAATGCGAGCTCCCAGTGATTTAGAAAATAAAAAGGACAGAAAAGTGCACTCTCCAACTCCAAACAGATAATAATTAAATGCAATGTCAGAGCTTTCAGGTGGACCCATACTTCTTCGTATCTAAGCTCAGCGCTTCATTAACCCTTCTGCTGGATAAATGCTTATCTACACGTATCACAAAACATGAATGTATATAATTAGATTAAATTGATAATGTTATATAAATAGAATTTAAATAAGATATGAAATATGGAGAATATTACTCTCAAACTACATAACAAATTTTCCTTGAACTGTCGGTAGTGCTCGTCATTGCCCTCACTCCTAGTCCCCTCTAGGATGGTGAGCTTGGCTTGGGGATCAGTGCTTTTTTAAGAGAATGATTTAAAAATTAAGATTGTGGAAATTGAATCAGTGATTAAATCAATTAACGAACTGATTTAAAATTTAATGATTTAATCATGTTTAAACTACGATTGAACAAGAGTATAATAAAATAATTTAAATATATATATATATAAATATACATTATATACTAATTAAATAAATTAAAAATAAAAAAATATAAATGATAAAAAATAGTTTACAATTTATTTTTTATGAATCTAAAGTATTAAGTAATAGTATTATAACCTATTTTTGTTTAAAAAAATTCTAATTTCAGTTTAGAGAGATATACTATCAATTATACATTTAGTTTCTAAGCTTCTATACAATATAAGTTTAAGTATTTCATATAAATTTCTTTTTAGATTGGCTTACATTAAGTTTTTAAAATAAAATGACATCATTTGAATTAGCAAAAATTAAAAAAAAAAAGGATCGGTTGAACCTAATTGGACCAGTCTGAATCGACCAATTCACCGGCTGGGCAATTTTTTAGGATAGATCAAACCGGTGAGGTGACCAATTCCTGGTTCAACCGGCTGGTCCGGTCCAATTTTCTTAACCTTGTTAAAAGTTTAGTTTAGTAAAAATATTAAATAATTTGATTCATTTTAAAAATTAATCAATTATTCAACTAATTTAACTAATAATTTATATACAATTAACTACATATTAAGTATTAAAATAAAAATAAGTTATTAATTAATTATATATAAATTATTAAATAATTAATTAATTTTTAAAATAAACCAAATTATTCAACCTTTTATTAAATTAAACTTTTAATTCATTCTCCCTACTTTCTTTCTTTCCCAGCAATACATGCAATGCATTTTCTATTTGCTTCTTTTTCTTTGTCTCCACCTTACACTTTATGTTGCGTTGCGAAACTTCAATTCTAATAGCAAATTCAGGTTTTAATTTGTCCGAATAATTATTTAGTTCAAATTATGTTTGTATACGTACTCAAAAATAAAATAAAATTGTCTCATTCATCATTCAAATATAGTTGAAAGCAATTTAAGCGGTCACCATTTAAGATACATCACTCTACCATATTTGATAATATTACTATTTTTCTCACCACACCACCTTTCTTCCTATGACGTCAAAAGAGTTGATAATTGATTGCCATGGATGACCAAATTGAAGGTAGCCTATAAGCAAACAGTTGAAGCCCCATAGCATTGGCCATCAGACATAGATACGTACATACGTTATAGAATTTGGGATGTTACTGAATTGACCATTGGATCCAATCCAGCAATCACAGTACCAAAGTAACAAACAGAACTTAATTTGGTGGCCCTACTTTAAAGTTGAAAAAAAAAACATTCAAAATGAATATGGATGAGGTTAAGTATGCACCGGCACAGTCCCATGACTTCTATTGAACTTGCGATGCATCAACGAAAAGTCTCCTCCTACTAAGATCGTCCCACTGATTTGATGGCATGCTTAGATTGGACCCCACTATCTGCGTTGCAACTTGCAACGCTACCTAAGAAAATTACAACCTGTTGCCTCACATGTTTTCTCGTTTCCTTTTTAGCTTTCATGATTCATGAAATGGTACATTTTCTGGGAAAAAGTTTCAGATCCTCATCTACCCAGGACGACGGAACAGCCAAAGGGTCAGGTTGTCAAGAAAGTGAGAAAATATCACCATATCACCAAATATATGTGGTGCCTGATGTACGGAATGACGGATCCCCCCCTTCCTTTTTTTTTTCTTTTTTCTTTTATCAATTCAGTTTTTTTCTTTTTTTTGTGGTACTCAGCTTTGGTTCCTTTTGTTAGGGTCAAAATTCCATCCCAATATCCCATATATGACCAAGCATTTGGGATGTGTGAAGCAACTTTATTGAGATTTTGTGGAGAAAATATTTGTGGGAGAGAGACATTATACATGATTTAAATTCATAAAGAGATGCTATGCGCCTATATATGCCTATCAAGGGAGAAAAAACGTAACACACGCATGCTTGTTCGTTCTTGTAGTTAATTTTGTTGGATGAAAGTGGTAGTCTCCGAAGATGATACATAACAATATATCAAACAATTTTTAATTGATAATTTGATTTTATATATATTTAATTGAATCAGCATTTCACTAATACAAATAAAAGAGGTTTGTTGTTTTAAATGTAAGTTTTAATTGATGAAAAATGTAGTTACATATTTCATTATTTTTCCTGTTTATGCCGGATTCTGATAGGTAAGTGAGTCGGAAAAAGAGGATAACCCAGATAAAACACCATAGACTCGTGCTATGATCAATGGACAGTGGTGAATTGTATCAGCCTTCAATCACCCAATTTATACATGACCAATAATACAGCATAGGATGGATTTCAACATTGATACGGTCATATATACCCTGTGTCTCCGATGCTAGTATATGCTAAATTGCAATTGCGGGTCAATGATGGTTAGCTCATATATACCCCCCCACATCTGGTACTCGCCTCCCCAAACTACTGCCTGTCCGAGCCATGGGTAATAATTTTTAACTTGACTGGAAATAAATCGAGTGAGCTTATGAGTCTAGTCATAATTCGATTTATTAATAATTTAATAAATTAAAAATTTTAACTTGCTTATTAAATGAGTTAAGTTTGAGTTTTTATATGTTTAACTCATTAGAATTTTATATAGTCATTTTTTTTACAAATAATAATAAAAATAATTTAATTTCATATATATTAGAATTTTATTTTATATTTTGTGCGACTAGATTATTTTTTAACTAAAAATATGTAAAAATAATAATTTTTATTGAGTTACAAATTCAAATTAAATCCATTTCACTTAAGAGACTTAATTAATACAAAATTTGATATTATCTCATTGAGCTTAAATAGCTTTTGAGTTTAAAATGAGCCAAGTTTAAGTTAAAAAAATAAGCTTGATTAGTGAATAACTCAATTCAACTTATTTCAGCCTTATTTTTAACACACTTCAAATACCATTCAAAATGAGTTTCTTAAATATGGGTCTGGGTAAAATAACAGGACTAAACACGACAAATAGTCTTGTATCAAATATTGCTTTTATTACAACAAGAATAATTTTAAGAGAAGAATGATATTTTAAAAGTGTAATTTACGTACATAAAAATATGATAAATACATGAATTAAATTTATATCGAACCATGTGATTTAAAATTGACCATTATTATTTATTTAATTAAGTATAAATATGGATTGACTCATATTTATTATTTTGTTTTTTTAAAATTATAATGAAAGGACCATTTCATCTAAGAAATTATAAAACATAATGAAGAGAATGGAGCTTATAACAGTAAAAATATATTACTCGAAGTCTAACAATCTAACATCAATAACATGCCTAGGTCTTATAGTAACAAGTAGAGGTCCACACACAGTATTACTTCTAAAAATTCAATTTATTTTTAAAAGAAGAGTACTCAACTAACCTGCACATGCAAGATGCAAAAATTTAACCGCCAGTTGAGCTAATATGTATTGAAATGATAGAGTTAAATTTACACAACACGTGTCATCAACAATGCATACACTACAAACCCACTGCTTAATTTGTTTGCAAGATTCAAGGTCTTTTGCATGCTTGTTTAATCAAGGTGTGTATAATATTCACTCATCTCGTTAAATCAAGTGTTGTGTCATATGTTTTTGCAGCAACCCTTATAGTAACCTTACGTGCTTTAGTCATACTATGTCATTTTGTGTTCTATTATTTTCCCATCAGTGCTACGTCTTAATTTAACTGGATTCACAGAAATCTTGTCCTACTCGTTGAATTTATATATACCTAAAATACACATCACTACCACACCACGCTAAAAGGAGTGAATTTTTTTCCTAGACCTAAATTTTTTATGATAAAATAATTAAGAGATTTAACTTTTATTAATACTAATTAAGGAATTTAACTTTATTAAAAAATATTTTTATTAATAAAAATGTTAAAATGACAAAAATATCTAACTTAACATATGAAAATAATTTATAATATGAATAAAATACATGACATATATGACCTAAATTTTTTTCCAATTGATAAATATTATGAAAATATTTTTTATGAAAGTTGAGGTCTTTAATTAATTATCATAATAAAATTGAGGCCCTTAATTGATAAGTTTTAAAGTTGAGATTCTTATTTAGTTATCACAGTAAAGTTAATGTACTAGTACAACACTTTTCTCCCATAAAAAATAACAAGAATACATAAAATAATATGGGAGAGAAAATATAAGAATTAATTATAAACAAAATAAAATACAAACTGTTATTAACAAAATTTATTTGAAGGTTTAGGAGTGGCAGTCCCAAGACACAAAGATAGAGAGATTAAGAAAGTAATCGGCACAAACTATTCCTTCGTGCAAGACATGACTTGGATAATTTTTTCCGACTGTATTTTTCTATTAGTTTCTTTACCTAAATTTTTGACAAAAACCGTATAAAAAAGTTATGAAAATATTCGTCAAAAATCCATGGCCAACTTTTTCGAAAAATAACATATTTAAATTTAGCTTGAATATTAATATATATTTTTAAAAAATTAAAATTTCTAAAAATGTTTGTTTAACAATAATTTTTAAATTAAAAGAACTTTTGGATTTTAGCAACAGAAATTTTTTCGCGAATTCTATAAATTTTACAGAATTTTATGTCAAAAAATTTGCAAAATGAATAAATGTTACCTAAGTTTTCTAGTAAATTTTGAAAACAAAATTTAAGTATTTTCTTAATTTTCCAATGAAAATTTATTTGAAAATATAAACTTAAATTTAAATAAACTTATAATACAAGGAGTGACTTATTTTTAATAATTTTTTATGGGAAATTCTGTCAAAAACATTCTTTATATATAGACTCCTCGTACCCAATCTCCGTTTTCAAAAAAGTTTCCCTATACTATCTCACCAAAAAATCATCTCCAATGCCAAGGTTTTTGCTAGAAATTACATTCTCAAGGCTTAGATTAAGTGTTTCTCTCTCTCTCTCTCTCTCTCTCTCTCTCTCTCTCTCTATATATATATATATATATATATATATATATTTCAATAGAGTGACGTAAAATATTAAATTTCACGACTAACATATAGAAAATAAAGTCATATTTTCCAAACATATATATAATTTTATAGTCAAATTATTAGATCTTTCTTTCTTTCTTTCTTTTCCCTTTTCCAAACAAGATTACAAGATATATATAGCTTGTTTGCCTGCAAACTATATTTAGTCTGGAATCAAAATCCGAAGTTCATTTTGTTATCTTGAAGTAGCTTAAGTACATCAATGCAAAAATATATGGTATACCCATGAGTTATTTATAATATTTGTTAAGTAGGTTACACATTTTTAATATTTTATAAAAAATGTTGTTTTTATATTTAAAAAAAAGTGTGTAATTTTATTTTTGTTCATAATTAGGAACTTATAATTTTATATACAAAGGATATAATTTTTTTCATTTACAAATAACAATTCAAGTTATGTATTTATACATAAAAAAAATACACTATTTTAAAGCTAAAAATAATAATAAATATTATAAGTAACTTATTTATACAGTCATATGTTAGCCCTCTGTGAACTTTGTGGCATGCTCTAATTCTATAACAGGGCAACCTCCCCTTCAGTAAATATTTTTATACAAAGAAAAAACTTATTTATACATATTTTTCTATTGGCGGTGCCTGCAAAATCCCTTGACAAGTATACATACATTAACAATAGCTTTGAGAATCTGTTATCAGCTACACATTTTTCATTCCCAAAAGCCGAAAGAATACCTTTACTTTGCTTGCAAGTAAATATATGCACCCTCATGTCCAAACCAAACCCAACAAAAGCGGCGAGCAAGTTCCTTTTTAAAAGCAGAGTCACCACCCATTTTGATCGAGTTACCCGCTACCTTAGCGAATGCACAGTCAATGCTGTTTCCTTTCATATCTTCATTATTTCTAAAGCTGCAGGTTAGAATATCAAAGAGAGATTGGAATGCTTCTGAAAATAATTTTGATGTAAACTGTTGACACATAAATACAACCTTTCCTGGTAAATATTATTTATATTGTCTTAATAAAAAGAAAAATAAAATAGAAAAAATAAAGAAAAGTCAATCGAAATATATAGCAAAACAAAAGTTACTTAGAGTTCATTCAAGTGCCAAAAATGACTGGAGATTTGAGTATAAGTAGATTTGATTTCCAGTATATCAAGAAAGAAAGAGAATGAATACAGAGGACTAGGCCCAAAGTATAGAAAAGCCATAGAGAACAGCCATAGGGAATAAGAACTCTCATAACATTGCTCTAAGGTAGAGGGGAGCTAGAAATCTATATGTTAAAAAAGTTCGCTTGAACTGATATAAAGAGCAATATTGGACAAATCTTAAAAACTCTTTAGCACAATAAAAAAAAGTAATGCAATTATCATGAGTATTTTTTTGTGGTTTTGTTTTACATGTTTTATTATTATCTTTAGTATTTTCTGATTACATAATAGATATAATTTCAAAAATTATTTACATATCCTTATTACCTTATAATACATGTAATTATTTTTAATCTATTTAAATGTCAAACTTATTATTATTATTATTCTAAATTATCATACAATCATATTTTAAAATATAAGACAATTATATAATAAGAAAATAAAGGTATACTTTAAAAAAATACTAAAAGTATGAAAAAGAAATGCAAGTAATATTAAACAATAAACATAACCGTAATTTTTTTTCCTGCTATAAATGAAGTCTAAGACCTTATGTGGGACATGGAAGGTAAGTTAAAGTAGAGGCAAAGGGACTCAGTGAGATTTGAATCCGGAATTAAGTAATTTCTAAAAATACTTGGTACCTCTTGAGTTAAAGCTTTTGAACTATTGCTTTCCTTTTTGTTTTCTGGTTGGGTGTTTAAAGTAAAAACAACTATACACGCACGAGTCATCGTCACGAATTCAAATTTGCTATTTCTTTTTTCTATCTCTTTCTTTTCTCCTAACTGAATGATGATAAATCAGTAAAAAAACATATTTATTTCTTTTAATTGACTAAACTTATTTTTTAGTTATCAATTTTTTTTTATTGAATTGTCAATATCTAATTGAAAAGACAAAAAAAAAAGACAACATATTTGATTCCCATTGTCACACATGCTGATTAATATTTCTAAATATTTCTTAATTATAATTAATCCGAAGGTAGTATGTCTCTTTTTTTAGGTGATTATGTGTCGAAATACAAGAAATGATTTGCTTAACAACTATTGAACATAAAAAAGAATTTTTTTTTTATAAAAAAAAGCATTGCCCCGTGAGAAGGGGCAATTTGGTTAGATGAAGCAATTAGCAATTATGGATGACCATGGTGACTTGCAAGCAAATTAAATATACAATGATTCATTTTGTTTGTCCCAAATAACAAATCCTTTCAAAACAGAACATAGACCGTGGAAGCGAATTAAGGTTCAATGGTCTTCCTGTAGATATAGACATCCCCGTCAAGTAAAAGAACTATGCTGCAGAACGCGTTTTTGAATTTGAAATGATGACTACAAACACAACTTGGAATTATATATCAACAATTCGTGCTCTCTTACTGGAGTGGAGTAGTTGGGTCTAACACCCGCCTGTATAATGTCTCAGGTCAAACATATTTGTGACTTGCAAAATGTATTTCTGATCTTTTTTATTTCATTTTCTTGGTGACGATTCGCTTACAATTATCTGGCCTAATGATATATGCTTGAAATCATATTTACAAAGAATCTGATCTGATCTAGAATGTTCAAAGGGTTGGACCATTAGTCAAACTATTCGTTGAACAAAGGATTTGATCGACCATTTAATATGCTAAGTAGTGTTTTTTAAATATAGTGTGGACGATGGAAACTAGCTAGGAGCAACAGGCAACAGCAACTTACCAACTTGTATCACCCATGCTCTAAGGCTACGAGTCATGGAGATTTGAAAATTGGTCCTTGGGATGGATGTAGCTTCTACTTTTTTTTTTTTTTAATATTTGTAATAAGGAATTTTTGGGTAGTCTTTTTAGAATTAGTCTGCATAAACTTTTTAATATTAAGACTAATTAATTTACTAGAATTTTTTGATTTTTTTTATAACAATTTTTCAGCATATTTGAACTCAGTTCTGCTACCAATAACAACTCTCAATCAGTTTTATATCATATTTTAGTACAAAAATTATAAAATAACCATTAATCCTTCTTTTTATTATATTTTAATTGATTTTAAAATGAACTACAAATTTATTATTTATTTTTAAATAAATTTCACAATATTTTCTATCTACCTTGTTTATTTTTCTTCTTCTAACATTTAAGTGAACATCCCTTAGTAACTTAAAACGTTAAGTTGGAGAAGGGGTGCAGACAGCAAAAATGATCGAGACTACTTCTGTGTGTGTGTGTGTGTGTCTATATATATATATATATATATAGTTTCCCTACGTGAATCGGATTTAACCGGATATATTGCCCAAAGCTTAGGCAGCATTCAACTTGGACACAACTTCATATAGATCATATATATGTATGGTCATTCTCTTCCACGACTAACACACGTTTGTCATTTTACATATCTTCAGTCCAAATGAACGTTTTAAAAAGGGTCTCAAATTAAAACGTCATTTTTATGGGAAGTCTATTGTGCGCATATTGCATAACATTAATTTTACAATTTCATATTTTCCTCTAACTACGTCTAGTGACTTATAACCCAGTTTTCCTCTAACCACATCCTTGTTGATGATAGAATTCAAACTCTTAAAGAATTTGATATAATATTACAAATAAACTTACCAAGAAAATTTGTACCTACCGTCACTTTTAGGTCTAAATTAACAATTTAATATAGTGAGTCTTGCAGCACTAAAATTTCAATTCCCATGCTGGATTGAAAGCTCAAAATTCACAAACTCGCATTTCTTTTTGGTACATGAAAATATTTTAAAAATTGAACAAAGATTAGTCAAGCAAATTAATCGATGGGGGAAATTAAACACATAGAAGGAACATATATATATATATAGAGAGAGAGAGAGAGAGGAAAGGGCAAAAAAAGAGGGTGCGGTTGCATTATATTTTCTAATTTTCCTAGTAAATGAATAAAGTATTTTTAGCAGAAGACTTTTTATGAGCAGTACATGGGAGTGGTTGATCAGAGTATGAACGTTGAAAGTTTCCAAAAATTGACTTGGAAGTGGTAGGCAGTGCCGTATGGTGGAGATCCACCAACTTGGACTTCAGGTTTTACTTCTTCTTGGGCTTAACGTCGAGACCGAACTGGATTTTGGTTAAGATTAAGCAAAAGCTAGAAATGGAAGCGTTAGGTTTGGTCAAATTTCACAATACCAGTCCATGTCATTGAAATTTTTTCATTTTTTGCACGCGCCCAATACTCGTGTCGTTGTCATGCAAACCTACGTACTTTGGGTCTTTGGCGCATGAATCAACTGCTCCTACGCCACAAAACACGACATATTTCTCACTTTATGTTACGTAATTCCTGTGTTACGTTCTAATATGAATAATTAAGGAATAGCTATTTTAATTAGGATTAATAATATAATTGTGTTTCAAAATTATAGCGGATTTTTTTATATTCTTATGATAAATGGGAACCGTAGGGACAGTTTCTTGCGTGAAAGTAGGGTTGCAATTTGCCAAGCGGAGCTCTTGTCCAAAACACAAAAGGACAAATTAAAAAAGAAGAAGAAGGAGGAGAATAAAAATGATGAGAAGGAAAAATGATAATGACTAGTTATTTATGGAGTAAGAAAGGGTTGCTTTCGGTGCCATTATGACGATATAAGATATAATGAGTCATGAGGCCATGGGATCTAGCGCATTATTATCCGTGATTTTTATTTTATTTTTTAATTTGTAATTTTAATGCGTAAGAGGTCTAGGCATAATACTATATCATCAAGCATTTTTGAACTGGAAATTTGAAATACAAGTGATACGACTTTGATTTTTGTTTTTTTGTGAACACAAATTACACAGTTCAGGGGGGAAATATCGAATATAATGATCGTGGAATGTATAATAAAATTTGTTTTAAGATACTTACTTAACGAGTGAATTGTTTCAAGATTAATGTAAGACTAAGAAGTGAATACTACAACATGTCAACATCCGTCTGTCATCGATAGAAAGAGAAAAAAAATGTTTTGAAAACAAACTGAACTGGAGAGAGATATAAAGTGATTTGCTCCTTAAAGGTTACTGGGTAAATTCTTAAGTATTCTTAAACTAATTCTCAATGGTTTAAACTTTATTATATAACATTTTATATTTAATTCAATAACATATAATATTATGTTATGTCATATGTTAAATTTTTAATAAAAAAGTATATTAGTCTCAAAATATATAAAAAATTATTTATAACATATAAATTATAATTCACACAATGTCACATCTATTATATTGAGCGCTTGCATAATCTCATATTAATTTATCTTAAATTATTTTTTGTCAGTTACTTTATCATAGTCTTTTAATTTTTGCTTTATCTTTAAACAATAATGTTATTAACTTTACTTTTTCTTCTCTTTACAGTTATAAATCTTATTCGCTCGTTTTATTATAGTTTTGATTACATATATTTATATTATAGTCATTCTCTAAATAAGTCAAATATAAAAATTTTTCCATCTCTTCATAATTCTGGGCTATGAGAGAATTCAAATCAAAGTTAACTTGTTAACAGATTTTCATAAATGAGATTTGCTCCTTTTTCTTCTTAATTTTTCATTGAAACGGAAAAAATATTTAAAAAATCATATACACCATTTACACATCATATTAATTTGTAGCATTATAATAATGTAAACTATTATTAAGAAATACGAGTAGTTTAATTTATGGATATATCATATACGTGAGTTGTGAAAATAACATTATTGGAAGACAAAAGTGTAAAACAAACTAAAAATAATTATTAAAGAGAGAGAGAGAAAGAGTTGGAGAAACACTCAACAGAACTAGCTGTGACTCAGAGTCTGTCTGCAGCTGCACTTGGTGGTGGTCTCTGTACAGTGTCCAGGGTTGGACCTCTTGAACTTAGAAATGATGCAATCAGGGCGACCAAGGGAACCCTCAGTGGGTCCCAACCACAAACCCAAAAGGAAAAGAAATACAATACAAAAAACTCTTCATTGCTTTGTGGTCCCCGCCACCCCCACGTTCCGCTTGTCCTCCTCATCATACGCATTTACTTCTTCCCAACAAAGAAACCATGCCCTGCACGTGTGGCCCATTTCCATATCATCCTTTCATCCCACTAACGATCGTGTGCTGCTGGGATCCGACGGTCCTCATCTCCATACCATTACCATTTATTAACCAGTAGTAGTAACGCACACCACCACGTCCCTTCCCCTAACCCCAAGCCCAAGCCAAATAAAGTACACCCCCCCACAACACAATCTCTCATTGACCAAAGACCAAAAGCGAAGCAAAGAATATTAAGCCAAATATTTATGGTGGGCACAAACCTCAACAAATCAGAGTAAAATAAAAAGTGAGCATCTGACGTCACCTACCTTTGACTCTCTCTATCTCTATCTTTAGTTTAAAGTTGAAACACTCCCTACTCTTGTCTGCACCATCTCCTCTCCTATCTCTCTTTCTCTCTGTTTTCTTCAGCGTCTGAGTTATTCTTTTACTCACACTTGCTCTGAATTAGCAGTGACCATGGTGAGAGACGATCTATGCATCACAGTTCCCAGCTTCTTTAGGTGCCCCATCTCCCTGGATGTCATGAAATCCCCTGTGAGCCTCTGCACCGGTGTCACCTACGACCGTTCCAGCATCCAAAGGTGGCTAGACAACGGCAACAACACCTGCCCCGCCACCATGCAGGTCCTCCACACCAAGGATTTTGTTCCTAACCGCACTTTACACAGCCTTATCCAGATCTGGTCTGACTCGCCCCATTCCCCCGATTCCAAATCGGTCTCTTCCCAGCACCAAGTCCTCCTCGCCATCACTGACATGGAATCCAAGAGCGAGAACCGGTTCGGTTCACTCACAAAAGTTGTACATTTCGCCCAAGAATCCGAAGAGAACCGGGAATTCCTTGCAAAAATTGACGGCTTCGTGCCTGTGCTGGTTGGTTTCCTCGACAATGTCGATGGCGGAGGACCCGGGAGCGTTGGATTCCTTGAACAAGTTGTTAAGTTGTTGGAATTGGTTCTAGATAAAATCAAAGATCGCGAGGGATTGAAAAAATCGATGTTGAAGGGACAGAGGCAGGGCAATTGCTTAGATTCTCTGCTTCTTGTTCTGCAACAAGGAAGCACCGATTCGAGGATCGCATCGGCAAGGATTCTGAAATTCATCGCTGTGGACGCGGAGTCGAAGCTGTTGATCGCCGAAAAGGAAGGCCTCGTATCGGAATTGCTTAATTTAGTGACGCCGGGCAAAGATTCGGCGCTGATCGAGAACGGCTTGTCGTGTTTGGTGGCAATCTCAACGCCGAAACGGAACAAGATGAAACTAGTCCATCAGGGAGCAATCAAGATGTTGTCGAAGTTGCTCTCGGAGTCCAATTTGAGCGTGTCGATGGCCGAAAAGGTGCTGAAGCTGCTGGAAACGGTGTCGTCGACGAAGGAAGGGAGGTCGGTGATATGTGAGGACCCGGCATGCGTGGCAGCGATATTGAACAAGGTTCTGAAGGTATCCAGCGTGGCAACGGAGCACGCGGTGACCACACTGTGGAGCGTGTGTTATCTGTTTCGGGATCACAAGGCACAGGAAGCGGTCACGAAGGCCAACGGCTTGACCAAGATTCTGCTGCTGATGCAGAGTAATTGTTCACCTACGGTGCGCCTAATGTCTGCAGATTTGCTCAAGATTTTCCGGGTTAACTCAAAATCGTGCCTTTCTTGCTACGATACCAACACCACCCATATCATGCCCTTTTGATCCTACCTGTCCCACCTGCCTGTGAATCGGAGTTTCCATTGCATTGGGACACTGATAAAAAGCTTGTAAATCAAAAGAATTTTTTGTTAGTCAATAGAGGAAAAAAAAAGGAAAAATTCATTTCATTTGGAATTCGTTATCCTCTCTTTCTGTGTCTTTCACACGTACAGTAAATCCAAGTGTGTTGAAATTTCCAATCACGGTGGGAGTTGAGTACAGAAGAATTTATTTTCTTTTGTTTTCTTAAAAGACATTAGAAGTTCGATAATTTTTAAGCGTAACACCGCATGAGACCCTGGTTTTGTGGAAATGATGTTGCTGTGAAACTTAGCAGGGAAGGTTTGGACTGAGTTAGGTTGCTAGATTCGTAAACAAAAACGGCACTACATCTGCGTGATTCTATATGCTTTTTATGTTAATTGTGGAGAAGTCTCAATGATTCTTTTGTTGTACACAGTACGGCTCAATGGTTTTACTGTGTGCAATGCACGAAGCTTAGCTATAATTCGGCCACCAAGTAATTCAACTTCGATCGTATTTTTTCTCTACTTTACGAAAAGTAGCATTATATGGCAAGCAACGGAGTGGCCCTAATTAAAAAAAGGGTATTTCAGTAACGAGGATCTCCATTCAAATTAGGAAGAGTTCAAAAAACTATCGTTTTTTAATTAATCTGAATTTCACTGGGATTGCGTTGGTAGAGTTTTAAGAACTTCAAGGAAGTTGAATAATTACTCGAGCATGGCATGGCACCGTTTATTAGTTGTGACCAACAACAACGCGGTTTCTATAATTATAATAAAACCTATTTGGTGAATACATTGAATTTGCATCTTTAAGGTTAGAATAATACCGAGATTCCGGAAGTATGCAGCCATGAACTGCGAAAGGAAGGGGGGGGAGGGGGAGAGAGAGAGAGAGAGAGAAGAACGGACGGAGGTGACTTTGTGTTTGGTTTTAATGCAGACAAAGCAAACAATTTCTTAGAGAGAGAGAGACAAAGTGCCGCAAAATGCTGAAATGGGCTTGCTTTGTTGACTGTAATGGGAGCTTTCTCTCTTTCAATTAAAATTATTTGTTTATATGAAGTTGTTATAATATTTTAATAGATTTATTATTAAATGAGTTATTAGTTATTTATTAAATGTTAATTTTATAATATATATTTATAAATTTATTAAATATAAATAATAATTAATAAATATATCACAATTCACCCTAAATAATAATACATAAAATAAAAATGAATACCAAAATAAAGTCGTTATTTGCACGAAAGGAATGAAAAGGATGGGAATCCCAATTGAAAAAGAAATGGGTTAAAAGGGTGGAGAGGGATAACGTTATAGGTTTGACCACTCCAATCCCTACGGCATACATGCAAACTGGAAAGGTTTTAGGGCCCTAGACAATGCCCACCCACAATCATAAAAATTAAAATAACTTGATCCGATTTGTTAAATCTTAATAAATTAATTAGCTCATCCATAATCTTGAGAAAAAGTGAGCTTGTAGCTTATCAGATCTACATCAAATACTGGTTGTTTGTCAATTGTGATAAAGTTATTGTTTGCTCCATTCAGCTATCTTTAATTTTGCTTCTTACCCAAATTTAAATGCACCCTAGTGATGTGGACTAGTAAAAATATATAGTGTATTTCAAGTTTAAGTTTCAACTTTTATCATAAAAAAATTGCAATGAACCTAACCAATGACATATAGCACATTAATTAAATTTGCATCCTCAAATTAACTTTACAGCGAAATTTTAGTCATAAGAGTGTTATAATACACTTAGGCTTTGTTTGGATTAGAAAAGAAATAGAGTAAAAAAAAATAAGAAAAAGAGAAGTAGAGTAGAAAATAAGGAGATTTTTAAGTTGTTTGAATTAAGTGAATTGTGAGAGAAATAAGAAAGAAAAAAATTAAATTTTGTTGTAAATACATATTTATTATTATTTATTTATTTATAAAACAACAAAAAAGAGTATATTAGTCAAATTTCCACCTCTACTTATTTTTTCTCTATTTCTTCTCATTTTAGGAGTGAAATGAAAAAGTTGTAAGACTTACTATTTTTTTTTTTATTTCTCTGTTAACTAAACAAAGAAGCTTTCTCATTTCTCTTCTATTTCTCTCTTTTTCATTTCTCTTCTATTTCTCTTTTTTTCATTTCTCTCAAAACAAACAAATGCTTAATGAAGGGGCAGAACTATAAATGTTTAATAGGGGTGTTATGACGTAAAAATTTAAAAGAGGGAGCAAATTTATTTTTTTGTGGGAATGCTTATGTAAAGAACTATATGTATTACATAGAGAATTTTTTGGCATTAGGGCTGCTACTGCCCCCTCACCCTACACAGTACACATAGGTCTGTCCCTCACTTATAGTGTGTGTAATTTTTTTGCATGAACTTAATTCTTTATCCTTAACGTAATTTCTTCCGCATGATGTTATAGTAATTGACGCACTTTTGCCTCTATATCGTGATTTTGGCCTTCCAAAACGTCAATTCAAACACACTATTAATATATGTAAGATTCTCTCCAAATTCTGAAATTGGAGTTTGTTTTCTTCACTACAAAAATATTATCCTAATATGTAAGAAGTTATAATTAGTGGCTAATTACTTTAATTTCTAAAATTCTATTATCCTTTTTATCCTCTAGAAAAGTAATGATAGAAGTTTGTGCATGTCAAAATAATACTCCGTAGTCCATATTACTATAATATGAGAAATGATTTTTGCAAAAAAAATAATAATAATTCTATTACACCACTTTCTTCCATAAGGGGTCCCTAACTCCCTGTATAAAGTTCCAACACACGATAAGTCTCTTGTACAAGAATTAGACTAACCTATGTGGGGATTGGAATGATAAAGTTTACATAAAAAAAATTAGTGTGAAAATTTAAAGGACCTTATATAAAAAGGAATTTCCTTAATTGGTATCTCCCCCCCCCCCCACCTTATAAAATTCCAGTGTTTTGTTTTTATTGACATTAAAAATAGGAGAAAATAGTTATTGTTTATTTAAGTTGTCATTAAAATTGTATATCCCATAGAGATTAAAACAAAAAAATTAATATTTACACAAATAAATTTCTTACAATTTTTTTTATAAAGTCTCCTGTAAGTTATTAAATAAAAAATAAATGAGACTGTAAAATATTTTAAAATAGTTCAGATAAGTTCATTTGAAAGTCTTTAAGAAATTTATGAGGATTAAGTCCTAATAATATTAATTATATAATATGAGGCCAGTCAACAAGAATACTTAACGATGGCTGACGAAATTTTTTGTAAAGTATTCTTGTAAATAGGTATGATATTTAAGATAAATTATTAAATATTTATTAATTGTTAATTTTTTAATAAATATTTAAAAAAATTATTAAATATAATCATCAAATAATAAATATTTAATAATTCATCTTAAATAATAATATAAAACATACTGATATAATTCTCTTACAAAACCTCCTCCTCTCTCTCAATTTATATATACGTGATTATTTTGGTATTTATATGTTTTTTAAAATACCTATACATAAAATAAATTGTTAAGTATTTGTTGTTATTTATATTTAATAAATTTTTAAATATTTATTATAAAAATAACTGTTAATAAATAATAAATAATTTATTTTAAATATTAAACTTATTAAAATATCACAAAATATATATATATATATATATATATATATATATTCAAAGTTTGTTTGTTATGCATTGGATTTTGGTGCGAGTGAAGAACGTGGATCGCCGCACACAGCAATACAAAGGAAAAAGTTGGGAAAGCATGGTTCCCGAGCACTATCTCTCTCCTTTTTCATGTTCTAGGCTCTAGCTGCATTTTTTGTTTAATTTTTCCATCTTTCTCTTACGGCATTCATGGCATGTATAATTCCAATGTACGGGGGGTATTTGTTTCTGTTTAGTGTACGTATTGGATCATGTGTTTGGACAGTGGGTACTGATGGGGGATGCAAATTGCGACTTGTTTTTGGTGGACGTGTCATTATTCCACGACCATGTTGGGTGTGCTTTAGCAAATCACGTGACAGTTTTATGTGGTTTTGTGCAGAGCAACCCATCCATGGTTTATGGTTGGGTCTTGAGTTAACACATCATCATAATCATTAATCAGCTTGACCGAATTCGTATTTTCAACTTTGGATCTGACGTTTGATACATTCTTTTTGGATTCTGCCATTCAGGTGGTTTGGAATTTTGAGACCTGAGATGAGAGTTCGGGGGAAGTCGAAGAAAACAAGCTTTATCCAGTACTCGTGTAAATGGCAGCCAAAAAGAAAGTACTACTCATAAATCTTTTCGTTTTTATTATATTATTTGTAACAGGTAACAGTAGAAAATAATATCAAATATTATATATTACTTTATAGTTATTCTTTATTATTATTATATGTAATTTGTCGCATAATTCTTTTAATAAATTTATATAAAATTTGGTATTTTTTGTAATATTTATCTCTTTTATATTTTGAACAATTACTCATATAATATTTATTTTTATACAATTTAAAAATATATTATTCATTAATTATTTCTCTTTTTCGGTAAAACCAATTTAACTTAGCAGGTATTGTAATTTAGGATAAAATAATTTTAATTTTTTTAGTTTAATTATAATTTTATTAGTTTGAGAAACTAAACTTACTTCATATTTTGTGTATTTTTTACTTGTACAGAACTATATATATATATATATATATATATATATATATATTGAAAGGTAGAATATTTTAAAGAATTCTCTTATAGTAACAACAAAAGAAAATGATTGTTATGCGTAAGTTATAATTTGTGTGTATGATTAGTTTGTTTAAAAATTTCAATAAAATATATTTATTATTTAATAACTCATAAAAGTTACAATGATTATACTTCAACTTTAACGAGTGCTATATGTAATAACTTTATGAATATAAACTGAGTGTAAGTATTAGAATTGCCCATGGGTCCACTCCACTAAGATACTAAAAAGTAAAAACCAAAGAAGGGGTAGATAAATATATAAAGGTCCATTCCATTATAAATAATCTTAGGTTTTTCATTCTGCATCGGTTGGATTTTTGCAGGACATTCCCTACTTTGGAGAGGGTTAATGAAAGTGGGGTAGGAAGCCAGTGGCATTCGGAAATGACTGCTTCTTTTTCTCCATTATGTGACCGATGGTGAGAAACATGGATTCACATGAAATAAAATTAAAAAAAAGTAAAAGTAAAAGTAAAATTTAGTAAATGAAAAATTATGAAAATTTTATTTATAAGAGTAACTTATATAATTTTATATATAAGAGTAGACTGCAGATTGATAGATTCATGAATCTACACGTTTTTTACTTAACTCAATCCATAATTGACGGGTTGATTTAGGTTTGTGAATTGAGTTGGGTTTAAAATAATCAAATCCACAAGGTATAGGTCAGATAGCGGGTTTAGACTCTCCTAACCCGCACAAAACCAACCCAACCCACTCAACTATATTTTTCCAGGTGGATGTGCTATCATTTTTTATTGGGGCTTCTAAAATCTTATATAAGTTTATAATTTTTTTTGGATAATTAATTTCTTGAGAGTTTTTAAATTAAAATTACAATGCATTTGGTATTAAAGGGCGAGTTCTGGACCCTTTTCGTAGTTCTTTGCAACTCACCATTGTTGAGGCATTAATTTGTACTCATAATTAATTAAGAACTCTTGATAAATACATTAATCTACATGGTCAAATGGATGAATTAAAAAGATTGAAGCAGGTAGTGTATTATATAGAATTTGTTTAATTTGTTTAGTCAATTATTAATAGTTTAATCATTAATGCTTGCTAATGCTTCACGATTCCTTTATGTGTGTGAACACCGTATTTTGTCCGGACTCTAAAATTGCTATTGTTAATTAGCCAAAATATAATAATAATAATTCAAAATATATTTATTTAGTCACCTAATTTAAAAATAGAAAAATACAAAAACACAAACAAGTATAAAAATATAAAAATACAAAAATACAAAATTTGAAAAAAATATAAAAAATATATGAAAATACAAAAAATATAAAAAAAAAGAAGAAGAAAAAAATGCAAAATAATAAGAATTAAAAATTTCACTTTTAATATTAAAGCCCAAATCCAAAAAAAAAATAAAAAATAAAAACACCAAACTCATTAACCAATCAACCAAACCCAAACCCATCTGACCCAAATCCAACCCAGAACCCAAGCCATTTCCCTTCACCAACCCAGAACACATCCCACGCCCAAATCACCTCATTTCTCTTTCCTTTCCCTTTTCTTCCCCAACAGCCCCTGCACCCACTCACCAGCACCGCGCCACCTTCCCATCTCCTTCCCTCTGCCACACCGCCCAACGCCAGCACACCCTGCACTGCACCTCGCCGCACCCTATGCCCAGCAACCTGCACCGCCGAACCCTGCTACACGGCTCCAGCCACTCTCAGCCTGCACCACAACCCCTTTACTGCCCCATTCCCTCATTTGGCCACACACCCCTACCACACACACACAGAGCACCTGGACCACCTTCCTTGCAGCACCACTTCTCACTGCGCAAAAGCCGCGGATTGCGCTTCCGTCCCCCTACGCCCTTGATCCTCAGCAAACGACAACAGCAGAGCCTTTTTTTTTTTCTTTTTTTTATGGTCTGATTTTTGTATAAATAGGGCCATTTGCTTCGGCCAGGGGGGGACTGATTCTGTGTTCTGAGAGTGAGATTTTTTTGGGATTTCTGGTAGGGGGGATTTTTCCTTTGTTACAAGTCTTGATCATCTTCGAGAGGGAAGAAGAAGTTAATCAGAGAAAGCCAAGGTTCGAGACTCGGTGAAGGAAGACTCATCGGTATCCCAATCCCTCTGTGATTAAATTTGTAATATTCAAAAATAAATATATCTCTTGATATTGTTCTTAATGGCTTGAAATCTATACCTAAATCTGTTTTGTTCTGTTTCTATTCTTGTTAGCTCGATCATCTTGATTATACATCCTTGGGGTAATTGCTCTATGTGTTTGCTAGAGATGAAGTTGTGAATCATAATAATTAATCATTTAGATGTTTTCCATTTAACTAATTAGGATCATAGTTTCTTTTAACTTATTATTTCATTGTTGATTTCAACTTATCTTTATGACAATTGTGTTGGTTGTGGTTAATGTTATACTGTTATTGACTTGCAGAAAATCAAAGAGAAGATGAGGAATTGATTAGAGTGTCATTGGTTCATTGTGTTACATGTGTCTTTATTATTTGTTTGTGTTGATTATAATTGTAATCATAGAGTTATATGTACTTTGAAATTTATGTTTTATGTTATGTCATTTAAAAACTTATGTTATGTTATTTAAAATATATTTCGATTTTTATTTTACTATGTTAATTTTTTTTTAAGTTCAATATCAACCCTTTATTTGAACCCAACCCAACCCACATATGAGCGGGTTGGGTAAGGGTGGCAAATTGATGGATTGAATGAATTTTGAATTGGATCATAATGGATGGATAAAAAATCAATTACTAATACATTTGAGGTTCATTAAAATATTGTTAAAATCACCCAAACCATCCATGACCCATTTTAATGGATGGATAGAGAAAAAAAAACTTACCTCTCTAAAAAAAATCTTTCTTTTTTTTTCTCTAAAAAATAAATAAGTTTCTCTCTAGAAATTTTTTTTTCCTCTCTCTAAAAACAAAATAATTTGCTCTCCCTAGCAAAAGTAAGCTTCTTCATAAAAAAAAAAAATTAATTTTCTTTCTCTATAAAAAATTAAATTTCTCTCTCTAAAAAATAAATAGTTTTTTCTCTTTAAAAAAAATTAATTTATTCTTTCTAAAGAAAACTAATTTTCTTCCTATAGAAAAAAAATAATTTCTTCTTTTTAGAAAAAGTTAGTTTCTCTCTCTAAAAAAAAGTTAATTTTCTCTTTATAAAAAAATAAAGTTTCTTTCTCTATATAAAGTAATTTTGTAGAAATTTTTTTTTCTCTCTCTAATTTTATATCTCTAGAAAAAAGTGATCTCTTTTTTCTAGAAAAAAGTGATTTTCTTTATCTAGAAAAATATGTATCTCTCTCAAAAAAAATAGATGGGCTAAGGTTTCAGATGCGTTATGGATTGGTTGGATCTCAAATGGATCATGAATAAGTTAGTAATTAGATATCAAATGAATATTGAACTCAATCCATTAACTATCCATTAATTAATATGATCCAATCTATCAAATTTATTTAATTTATTATTATTATTATTATTATTATATGAATTGGATTTAGATATTGATGGATTAGATGAATAGCAGATAAATGGATCATTTTTTACACCCCTAGGATATGGTTGGTTCAAGTCGAAGGAAAAAAATCTCCAAACCTAACATAACTCACTCTTTTTATGAGTGGATTGGATCTAAAATTACCCTAAACTTAACCTAACCCAACTCATGTCCACCTTTACTTATAAATGTTACTAATTATGTAATCAAGTAACTAATCACTAACTAATTTATCAACTAACTTTGTGTGATAATAACTCTATGTCAATATTCTTAGCTGAAAATAAACAATACAATTTATCTAAAAATAATTATAAAATATAAATCATTTCGTAACCACATGGCCAAGAAAAAAAAATCTGAAAAAGAGTAAGGAATGAAAACTGACAACGCCTATAATACATAACTTCTAAAAATCTTTAACTTTTTTTTGTGTAGGTAAAACTCTCTTTCTCGCAGTTTCTCTTTTATTTTCTCAGTAAAATTTTCCTTCATTGCATTCTTTAGCATTTCCTACCGGTGCGTACTCGAGAAACTCATCCAAGAATATTTACAGCAGCCCAATTCTCCTTACTTTTCTTCTTAGAATCCTTCTTCGGATAGCACCAGAAACAACTAAACACGTGTAGTAATCACTGTTGGTAATAAAAGACTGAAAGGTACCTTGGCAGTTTGGCTCTGCCTCTCTCGAAGACTGAAAGGTAATATTATTGGTTGTGGATTAATTAATTAATTAATAACGTAGAAGAAACATATAATCCACAATTAAAGAAAATTCTCTACGTAATTTGGTGATAACCTTATTGATTATGATTAGACAAAAAAACCCCACATGTTCACTCTCACTGCATTATCTATATGTGCAGAGGCGGAGGGAAAGGAAGCAGATGACCTCTCAAGTTTGTAATTTTTTAATTTTTTTAAATATTTTTATATGATTTTATTTGTTTATTTTATTATTTTATGTGATATATATTTTTTGTTAGCTCTTTTATAATTTTGACCCCCTCTCATTCAATTTTTGACTCTACTCCTATATATGTGAAAAGTTGTCGTCACTTTTTTTTGAGTCTTTGCTCAATTAAGTATTAACAAATGACATT
Source organism: Styphnolobium japonicum (assembly GCA_023212625.1). NCBI lineage: Eukaryota > Viridiplantae > Streptophyta > Magnoliopsida > Fabales > Fabaceae > Styphnolobium > Styphnolobium japonicum. The sequence goes on along the minus strand of JALBWW010000003.1, from coordinate 40,440,478 downwards.
TATTGTACGATGATTAGTTGATATGGAACTATTCTAGTTTAATTAAGGTCTCAAGTTTAAACTTTAAATATGCAGTTGTGTTAAAATTTAGTTAGGAGAACCTTGTCATTTGAATCTGGATTAGTTAGATAAAACCTGAATATCAAATGGTTTAAACAAAAAAAAAAAATGACATTTGTTCTCAACTGCTGTAAATTGTTGCATTTGTGATTTGGAACCCACTCAAGGAAAAATGCGTAGCATAGCCACTTACTTTAAATGTTTTATCTAAAAAAAATACAAGGTATTTTTATATTCTTTAAACATAAGATTAATTTTTGTTAGATAAAAACTATCATCATAAAATATTTTAAATAAAATTTAAATCTTTACATTACAATTCTTTTACTTAAATTTTAATTTATCGATCGAATCACACCTCTTAATTAGTTTAAGTTATTTGTATATCACTTTTTAAATGTATTTTTTATGATAATATATTTTTTGCGCTTAAATTAGTCACAAAGTGATGTTGATGTTAGGTATAAATAAACTAATTTTTTGAAGAAAAAAAATAGTGTATAAAAAGCAATGTGCAATAAATATTATTTTTAAATATCCAAGGAAAATGTTGATACCGAAAGTGAGTAATTATATAAATTTTTATATAAAAATATTGATATAACATATTTTATATAAAATTCTATGTATCTAACAATACTTCTTTTTCTTTATGTAATAGGTATTTTTTTAAATCCTTTTCTGACATCCTCATATTATTTGAGTGTGAAATTAATTCCGTTCAAGTTTTTTCACTAGTTCAAACTTTTGACATTATAAAAGTCTCTCAACTGTTGAGCTCAAGCTTGTTTACTATATATAATCTATATATAAAATTGATATGAAACTATCTTAACTTTTATTAAATTAAATTTACTATAATGATTAATAAATCTCTTAATAATTATTACATGGGTGCAACGTTGCACTATAAATTTAGCCATGCCCAATATCATAACAGAAATTATTTATTGCCTTCCTGAAACTGATATTTGTGGTTGTGTCGTCTGAACGTCTCAATGATTTCAATAGTTCTTACACTATTTACACCTAAAAACAAAAATCAAATTTTTTTTTTGATATGGAAACAAAAATCTTATTTGACTACTATAAATTATACCATTCCTATTAATTAGGTGTTGTGAGGTATGAGTCTATGAGATAGGAAATGTGATGGAAATAAGTAGAATAAATATCATTCCTCTACGTGCAAGCATTATTATTTTCATAATTATATCACTTACTTAATATCTAAGGCTGCATTGCATGCTTACCTCCCAGTTACCATAAAATGCTCTTTTCATTTCCGTGTCTGATTCTCAAACTCAAGAGTATATACCAAACAGCCATGATTCTGGTTATCAATGACAGATATGGTATATGATGAGTAATGGATACGCTCATGCTGGCGGTATCCACAACAATGTCCACGCATCAAACCAAAGACTTAATTGCAGTGCCCATGCCTCAAGGTCTCAGCAAACCCGTATTCCATTCCAATCTGCTTAATTATTGAATTGAACAACTGCCACTCGGCGTATCCTTTTTAATAACCATAATAATTGTGAAAATAATTGATATATACTCAACACGAATGCTTATTTTGTGGGGATTACTTATATATATATATATATATATATATTGGGAATTCACTTATTATAGAAGTAAGTCTTGTAAACTTATACTGTTAAATAAATTTTCATAGAATTATTAATTTTTCAATTTAACCGTTGAATTATGTAACATTATCATGAAAATTATGCACACCAAATTTAAGATAAATTGGACATGCATAAGTATTTAATCTTATAATTGACATTTACTTATATTTTGAAAAGTATATTATACGTTAAAATAAATTAGTTAAATGAAGTGTCAATTAATTTTTAAATTTTATATAATTTTACAGGCTTGATCTACTTAATAAGAACTTTCAATCCATCAGTTAGATTGATGAAATTCAAAGTTTATAAAAAAGTTATTCAATGGAGTAAGTGTGTCAAGACTTACTCTTGGAGTAAGTAAATTTTCACTTATATATATATATGTGTGTGTGTGTGTATATATATATATATATTTTAAGACATTAATATTCAAAATGAATTGTCAAACATTTATTAGTTGTTATTTATATTTAATAAATTTTTAAATATTAATTATAAAACTAACAATCAATAAATAATTGACATCTCACCTTAAGTAGGATAACAACTCTTTTATTAACTCCTTTATTTTGTATTAAAGTTTAATTTTGAATCACTTTTAAATGTAATCAATTTTTTTTTTTTTGGTGGAAAGCTATCATGTAATCATGTCACATTGTTGACTCTGATGTTTTTTTCCGCTCTTCCTGTAAAATTTCTACAAACTACAGCAATTTAAGATACAAACGCTAACGCAAGACCATTTTGATGTTGTTTGGGGCCTGACCACGTCTGCAACCCACTGGGCTATTCAACTAACGCAGCCCTTAACATGCAACGTTTCACCAAAAGAAAAACACTAAACGTGCCTCAAGCTTTTTACTATTTCTATAACAATCTTTTTGGCAGATCGTAGTTTGGGCCTTGGGACTGAATCACTGAAATGAGTAGGCGTTGTACTCTTTTATAAAGAACTGGCCGACAACAACACAACAATTTTCGGAGGTAGACAAGAAAAAAGTTCTAGGGAAAACACTTTTTCATCTTGGCTATTACTGAATGAGTAAGTACAGAGGTTGACTCCATTGATATAATAAAATCTTTTAATTGTGTTCTTGAGAAAACTTACAAAATTCTTTTATTTATACAAAATTCGGCTGAATTTTTATATTGGCTGTTATTGAACCATAATTTTTTAGCTTCTTTAATTTGTTGATTGAAAAATTCACAAAATTCTTATTTTCATTATTAATAAAGAAAAATCTTACTTTTTTTATTTTCATATTTTATCACAAATTTTTTAGAATAATCATTAACCCTTCTATGCTATTATTCTTCAATTAATTTTAAAATTAAGTACAGATATATTATTTTATCATTTATTTTTTCAATAACTAACAAATGGTGGAAATATTTTTCATATCTTTTATTATTATTTATGCATTTAACATATTCTCTCTCAACTTTTTTACGTCATCTTTTGGTAAGTAGGAACAATGATTTCATTTCATTGAACGATGGATTGGACCAGTTAAATAATGCACTTGTTAAATTATGATTGAACCAGTTGTTCAGGTAATTTGACCTTATTTTGGCATGGGAGATAGAAGAAACATTTTTGGCCTTTGTTCCCCAAGAATTGAAGTTTTAAAAAAAAAAGTGCATTTGCTGGATTTGGGCTTCCATCATCTAATTAAATGCCGCAGGGCTTTATGTGTCCCATATGAGACTTCTTGTCTTTCGTATCCTGCCTACATTGGGGGCCAAAAACAGTCCTCCGCCAATGACTAACTTCCATGGAGGAATTTGTGTGATGATATCCATCACATCTTTGTAAACCAAAAAAATACCACATCACTGACTTGAACCTATTACGCTTAATGAGATGAAGACTTGCCAATGCACTATGACTTGCATTGCAGAAACACCGTGCAAGGTGTTCCCCTCGCCCTCCCCCCTTTCCACAGCAAAGGAGGCTCTTGTGGGTCAACAGTCAACATGACTAGCTTTTATCCATAACCTACCCTATCCATAACCTACCCTCACCCTATTAGATAAAAAACTAGCATATCAAAGTTGACCCACTGATACGCTTCTTGTGGCAAAGATACTGTGAGAGAATAAGGAGTCTTGTGTGCCACGCTCGCTATTTGATACCCAAATATAATATGTTCTGCTAGGTGCCGACAATATGCCATTTATATGGAGATTGCTGTAGGGTCATATCTGAGCTAGCCATTGACCTTGAGCCACATTTATATGGTGATATTGATACATCTCGCTATCTCAGGTATTATACTTTTCTTCTTTTGCGCAAAATCACATCATCTGTGGTATGGTGGGGTGGTACAACTGTAACTTCCCTACCCGTCGTGTCCTGATCCTCTCAACCAAAAAGCTTTGCTACATTTTAAAACCATTTCCAAGCTATATAGCTATGTGTTTGAATGAGGCTCCGCAAGCTTGTTCTCTTTTGTTCTTTCTTTTGGCCACATTTCAAAACTAAAGCACAATGATTTATTTATTTCTGCTTTTTGTTGGTTCTGATGTGAGATAGAACAAACACAAACAACTGACGTGCAAGACCAAACTACCCATTTCAAGAATTTTCTCGACAACTTTTTTCCAGTGACAGATATTCAGGAAATTTGAGTTGGACATGCTCAAAATGAAAAAATGAATCGTGGCCATAAAAATGTATATTTAACAACAATTTCAAAACGATCCTAATTTGTGGTCCACAGCTCACTGTAGAAAGAGCATCATATGTATTTTCCATTGATGAAAATAAATTATATAATCATTTTAAAAAGTTGTCAATATTCACTTTTCGCATTTATCAAGTTTCTTATTAAATTATATTATATATATAAGACAATTGAGATCTGCACATGATCTTGAAGCCTGCCATAATCAACAGTTTTAAAGATAAATATCAGAAATTTGGTAGGCCAAATATATGTTCACATGCACTCCCATGGTGTAGATTAATTAAGCAATCAATTAAGCAGGAAAGGATCTTCGAATCTGCAGGATAATCGATCTCCAAATCCTATAGAAATGGACCAATCAAAGGTAGCTACGACAAAGGCCGAATGCCAGTGTAGCAATTCAATGTTGGAATATTCATAGGTAGAACAAATAAAGTAATCTACACAAGTTCCACTTCCACCATTAGCTGAAAGGAGGAATAGATAAGTAGTGGACAGAGGCAAGTGAATGAATGGTTGAGATTCAGAGTAATGTGCATTCCAAGTCAAATTCTAATGCAATCAGGTGAGCCTCCGAAGAAAATAACAAGAGAGCATGTGAGTGGGGTCTAGATTTTGGTAACTACATATATAATAATAAAACAACCCTACAAAATCCATAGATTTTGTAAGCCAGCAAGAATTACTTATCTTCGATAAGAATAACCATGAAACTAATATGAAACATAAACTTCTTCTTTGTTGTGCCGTTGAATTGGCGTTTTTTTGTTGCTTAGCCCATATTTTACTCAAAAAGTTCCATTTTTTTTCTTATATATAGACAGCTCATTTATTCTCCCCCAATGTATTATGGAGGAAAGAAAAGAACCACTACTTTGTCACTAAGGCTATACTTGGGACTTGGGAGAATGAATATAGTCTATATTTCAACTTGTGCCTCATTAGGGGGTCAAAAACCACTTATGTAAGCACTAACTGCACTTTACTCAATCGTTTCGTTGAAGTAGTACTAGTTTCAAATACTGATGGCGAGAGGAGGTTTGGACATAGATTGTAATTTTTAAAACAAGGCAGAGCCTCATGATCGGAGCTCTACAGAACACTGAACAGGTGTACGTTTGAAGTTTGACGCGAATATTCATATTTGCCATCTTCGACTTTGTTATATATATGCAGAGATACTTTAATCAATAACTGTGAAGAATGGCAGAGCCCTGAATAATGAATTGTTCCATCTTACAAAAAAGGGGGAAGGGGGTGGTTCCTATGACGTCTCATTCTAATTGTTGATTATGGGTCACTTTGACCCAATATCTTTAATTTTTTCCTATTTGCATTTTCTATGCCATATAATTTATATTTGTAGCTATAAATTAAATATGAGATTTTGAGTAAAATATTAGATTCAAATTGTATTAATTAATTTTTAATAATATCAAAAAATGTAAAAGATTCTGCGGAGATCCAACATAACTAAGAGAGGAACATAAGCTTATATGACAAAGATATATAAAAAAGCCTTCGTTAAAATATACAAGGAACATTAGTGATGAACGAGAAAAGAAAGTTGGGGACTATCCCGGGGCGTCTTTGGCAGTATAAAAAATATTACTCACTCGACAATATTCTAGCTGATTCCACATTCGTTGATCAAATTGTATTTCACACACAATAAAATATTTTTATAAATATGTAAAGAAATGTCTCATACAATTCGGATATTAAAGGAAGAAAGAAAGAACTACCAAAGTTTCCCACTGATTCCTCCTCCAAGATCTTCTCCATCTGTAAAATTACAATTTCCGTGGTGTCAAGCTTTTTCGAAATTCATGTTTAATAGGTACGTAGCTCGGTTTATTAATTTGTTTTACAATAAAAAAATATGATAAATTTATTTTAAAGTACTTTGGGTTGTATAAATCTCATTTCGGTGCTTTGATAATAGTATTAATTTTAATTAATCACAATAAAATAGATGTAGTAATTATATTAATTAAGTAAAATAATTTTTTTTAAAAAGTTGAATAAAAAAATGTCTATAGTTGTAATATTATATAATCACAATAATTGTTATTTTTACAATTAAAAATGGCAGACACGATTTGGGTCTAAATACTATAATTTATTTAATTATATGATTATATTATAATTTTTCTTTTTGACCTTGAAAATTATACAAAAAACTGACTTGAAAATTCTAATACATATTTTTAATAATTTTAAATAAAATTTGTTGTAAGAGGTGAGCCTTTGCAGTTTTCTTTAAAGAAATATTTTCTCCTCTATTTTTAGCTATAGTAAAAATTATATTCTGAGTTTTGTGAAACAAAAAGTGAACAAGAAATTAAGGAATCTCCTTTTCTTTAATATTATTATATACTTCATTTGATATAATATGAATTTTTTTTATTTTAATCTATTAACATTATCAGTGAATTATATGATATATTTTTTGTATTGTGATTAGACTCTCACCATCAATGTTCTTCTTTCTTAGTCAGCTCATGCAGATTTTTAAGAATAACATGATATATTTTTTATTTATTAACAATATATAATTTTTTACTAATAATAAATTAAATTTAAACATCAAAATGAATATAAAGTTTGAGTATTTGCATCCAAAAGAGAAGACATAGCTTATAAAAAGAAAGACTTCTTATTTTAATTTTTTTTCCTTATAGTAAGATGGTCCACGGGGATTATATTATAGAAATGAGGTTAGTATAGGACCTTTTGGTTTTAAATGAGAAGAAATCGAGAGAAGATTGAGCCGAGATTTGTCGCTAACCACTAGGGATGCTGGAACCCCATCAGGCTCCGTGGCTTCCACATTTTCCTCAAAAATTTAATGTTACCATTGATTATTTTATTTCCAACATTTTTTTTTTTGTATTTTCAAATTTGTGGCAGAATGAGAAACCAAACAACCTTATTTGCTGCTTCTTGCAAACACAAATATATACAGACAGCACGTATACATATAAGAAGACATCATTCATGACGCTATTTATGTTCTTTGAATGCAATTTGCTAAGAGAGTGAAGAGCAAAGAGTGCTGGGTCCCCAAAGGTCTTGTTTGAGGTTAGTGCTCCTAGTTCTTATTCTTAATTAATTTATTGTACTTTTTAATTTTCTCCCTGTTTCTGTACTTGATGAATGAATATATGTATAAAGCTCTTAATTCAATTCATTTTAGCTTTTGAAAACCTTATTTCTGTCCATTTCATATACCCTGTTGCGCTTCCTGTGCCTGTTTTCAATCAGCCTCCCTCTATCTCCTTGGTATGTTGATCGATTATTTTTTTCCTCGGATAAAAGCAAATACGGAAAGGAAATCTCTAGAAGTGCTACTCCCTATTATCTGGGGCTGGGATCACATATCATGTTTCCTTTCTCATCTTTTCCTCTGACTGCTTGGTTTGTGATATATATGAAGCATTATTGTAAAGCAAAATAAGAAAGTGAGTGCGACCTAAGAAAGTAGGGAAATCAAATCATGATTGGTATCGCCAAACGCCTAATAATTCACATATGATACTGCTCCATGGCAATGCTTGGTCTGCAATTGAAATGGCCGACCCACTGGCGTGACAGGTAGAATTATTCAATCCATTCGTTATTTTTTTTCCATTTAAAATCCACTTGAAAAACTTGATGGCATAAAGTATACACTGCTAGGACAATAAGGTTATTTTTATAATACCAATAAAGGGTTCTTGAAGTATCAAATCTGTAATAGTACGCTGATTTTTGTTTTTTAATCTGCAAATGCGACATAGATTTTGGTTTTATCACGCTCCATAGTTCTCGTCATGTTGTAAGTCAGAACAAAAGCATGGAGCAGGCATGTGAGAATTCCCACGTCTTCTCTTCTTTTCTTTGCACTAAACAGTATCCTGAAAATGGCGGCTGTGTTAGATTTGATTCTGGGTTGAGCAATTTTTCCAGTAGCCTTCACCTTCGCCTGTACTAATTTCAGAAAAGAAGAAAAAGTAACACACCATATAAATAATATAAAATGGTAGATATGATTGATTGAAGATTATCTTCAATTAGTGATACACATTCTTCTTTAATTTGTATTCTATTACATTACATACAGCTAATCAACCATATGCATACTTAAGAGGAGCAGATTGAACTAGTGAATTGATTAGCTAATGAATATTATATGCTTGTTTTCTTGACATATAAGATATGAGTGTCAATCTTTGTACATTTCATATCATATCAAGCTCAAAATCTAATAACATATTTCATGACTATTTTATATTGTTCATTTTAATTATTATGGGCACATGATGATGCATATAGCCCAACTGGCATGAAACAATACACGAGTGCAAGATTCCAAGACATCCATATATTACATATAGTGCTTGTGCGGTTTGGGATACATTATGCAGATAATGAAAGTAGCAAATTTCAAGAATTGAAAGGGGATTCTCACTGTACACTCCAGTGGCTCCACACGTATTGGGGTCATATAACATGGAAAGTGTTAAACAAATTTATCTATTTAATTAACCTGAATTGTACCGTATAAAACCTTGCCAAATATTCTACACTTGTCTTGGTAAAAAAAAATCAATATAAGAAGAACTAATATTTATATAATATTTATTATTTTAGAGTTTAATTTTGATTTACTGTCAATGTAAAATTTTTTTACACTGTTTTTTTTACACTGTCTTCCAATCATATATTGCTAACTTATTAAAAGAGTTTGATTATTATAACAACTACCTGAGTTTGATTATTATAACAATTACCTCAAAAGTCTAACACTTTTAATGAGTCTAACACTTTTAATGATGTGTCAGTATATGATTGGATGACAGTGTAAAATTTTTTTACACTCACAATGAATTAAAATTAAATCTATTATTTTATTGACAACAGAAAATAGTTTATATTATTATGGTGATACCATTTTTTCAAGTTAAACCCTACTCTAAATTGAGTTAAAATCAACGGGTGTAAATGGGGAAGGAACGTATGTGGCAAGGGTGACTGGAAGCGAGTGACAGTGGAGGGTGGTTTTGGAAGCTTCGATGGATGCTAAGTGCTGATAATGATGTTAACTACGATCCATCTTATCATCTCATTTTCACTGGTTTTTTTTTTCACTCTGTTTTTCCGTACAGCACCCCCGTCCCCTCCAGCCCTCCAGAACCAGCAACCCACTTATAAAGGGATTCACATTTGAGAACTCTTGGTGAAACTACTAGGACAGAGAGATGGCAGAGGTAACCTACACCTACAGCACACTCTGTGAGAACAAGCTCTACCAGTGCTTAAATGGATGGATGATGGGTCCTATTTCTCTCTATCTCTGAGTTGTTTCAATTGAATCACGTGAGTTTCTTCTTGTGGTTTGTTGCTCAAAAATCCACCCGAAAGGACAAACCCAGTTTGAAAGAAGTTTCCTTTTTTCTGAGACCCCTTTTGCAGAAAGGGGTAGAAATCGGGGTTGGCATTGCGAGAACTGATAGCTAGGTGTGATAGAAAGTGGTAAAAGAGAAAGGTCCTTTCCGTGTCATTGACAGCTTAAGCCAAGGTATATATATATGCATGCATATACATGACCCTTCCTTTGTCTCTTACCCCCTCTCTTCTCTTCTTAACTCAGACAGACCCTTCTCATGTCCACAACAAGACGTTTCATTTTTCACCTTGGATTAAATGCCAACATTAACCCAAAAGAAAACGAAGGCGTTATATAATACCAAGGAACCCATACCATAACAGAAGATAGATCAGAATAGCTAGATCAGAATAGCTAGAGAGGTAGCAGGTAGTAGTAGCCTTGCTACAATACAACCAACCCCTCATTAATGGCGCAAGCAAAAACATACACTGAAACACGGACCCCAAGAAATTTTAAATCTGCAACTGCATTGCAGAGAGAGGTAGTCGGTGTATTGCTGTGATAAGGAAACCCTACGAGTGTTGAAAGTGGATACCTATCTCTCTTAGGCCTTTGTGTTGCGAGTCATCGCTTTCGCTAGGAAGACTAAAAGGGGTCTCTCCTCAGCTTACCACTAGCTACTAGCTACTAGCTACTAGCTAGTTTTGGCTACCAGCAGTACTACCATATTCACTTTTCCTTTCTAACTTTTTTTTTTTTATAAAACTTTTATTTGCTGTAACAGCCATGAATGCGTCTTAAAAACCATGCTATGCTAGTAATCATCAATCATGAATTAGCTAGCTGTACGGTTTTAATATCATTAATGCCACTTTTAATTCGCGGCACTCTCTATTCCCTTCACGAACAAACTCTAGCGAAACAGCTAAAAAGAAAAACTAGCAAAAAAAAAAAAAAAAGGAAGAACCTGTTTGAAAGTTAAGAATACCAAGTGCCGGTTTGTTGTTACTGTTGTTGCGCTGCTGCGATTCTCTGAAACGATAATTGTTTGAAATTTTGCTCCCCTGCTCTCAATTCTGTGTCTCCAAAACGTACGTCTCATTCAGCGTTGTCTGTATTCGGATTCGCAAATATTTATGTTTGATTTAGGCATATTCTTTTCATGTATCAGGTTCCTCCCTCGAAATGGAAATGCTTTTTAAAATTCTTGCTTTTTGTCTCTGACTTTACTGTAATATGTACATATTATAATAATAATAATGATAGTATATATATTATGATCAAAGTTAAACTTATGGCACTATTTTATGATTAGTTAATTAATCATCACACTGCTACTGAAATTCTCCTTGGTTAGTTATCACAGATAATCAGAGAGATAGAGAAAGCATGAAATGAGAAGGTAGATAGAATTGGAAATAGAAGAAGGCGTAGAGTGGTTGCAGTTGCAGAGGCAGAAACAAAAACACTAGCGTCTTGTTTCCCGGGCCGCGCCGCTCGTGTTTGTCGCTCGTGCGCTTGCAAATCTTCAATCCCGAAACACAGATCTCGAGGAGCTTTCAGGCATCGACATTTGTTACCCCAGCTGGTTTGATTTCTGGGCGACACTCCCACATCCTTCCTGGCCCCTCCCCAGTCCCCCACCTTTCCTTCCTCCGCCAGTTTCTCTCAGCTGTACTTGGGGTTCTATACATAGCACTTGGAACAGCTTTGGGTTCGTGGGCTTTGTTTTATAATATGACCCTTGACTTGTTGCAGTAGCCACCATAACTGGAGGGTCGGTGATAATGTTGAATTTTGGTATTGCTTCACGTTGAAGACGGGTATGTTATGTCTAGTCTTCCAACTCAAAGCTCAGCTTGTGTTTCTTCTTGGTTCTAATTTGAGTTTGGTTATTCTAGTCTGTTATCGGGGTTTGGGGAATAATAATTAATTAATTAATTATTCTTTATTGTATTGGGATCCTAGTGATGGTTTCTAACATGCAAAGAACTGTTGTCATTGGTTGTTTTCTGGAGCTGGTGGTTGGTTCCTCGTACTTAGCCATTGGTTGTAACATTTTTTATATTCGGTTGAGTTTCGCGTAATTAGCGAGAGAAACTCGGTCCTTGGATTGGGGGGTTGGCGTTGGTATTTATTTGAGGTGTTGCAAAAAGCAGTGAAATTTTATACAAGGGAAAAGAGTAGTTGGAAGTGACATTTTCATGTGGAACGTCTGTTTCTCAGGACAAGATATGCTGATCTCTGATGAAGGAGATATTGATGTATTCTTTGACTCGGTGGATTGTCTGTCACCTCAAGAGAATGTTTTGACCAAACGAGAGTTTGGTTATGAGATTTGGGTGAATGAGCCTCTTAGTGTGAAGGAAAGAAAGGAACGATTTCTACAGGGGATGGGTTTATCTGATACTTCTTCCGAGGTTTGTTCGCATGAGAAAATGATGAGCTTTGATGCCTCATCAGTCAGCTTGGGATTGGAGAGGATCAGGGACTGCAGTGGAGCAGTCTCAAATGCTTGCATTTCGCCTGCTGATCAAGTGCCTGAGAAGTTGGTTCTCTCAGGATGGGAAGCAACTTCTGAAGCAGAAGTCTTGTTTGATGAACTGAAAGGGTGCCCCGAAGATAAAACAGATGCAAGTTTTCAAGGGAAGGTGTATGAGCTCTCTTCTTCAGATCAAGAGCACAGACATAGAGAAGCTGATGCCCTGGAAGAATTTCAGGATTTTGATATGGGTAGAAAGAAAAAGAAAAACTGGTGGAAGCGCTTTGTAAACAGCAGGAAAGGAAGTGGAGGAAAAGTCAATTCAAAATTGAATACAGGGACAAATAAAACTCGTAGAATAAATGTAAGGCTGAATAAAAAGAGGTGGATGGAATTCAGTGGGCTGTACAATGGACAAGAGATTAGAGCGCACAAAGGCCTAATCTGGACTATGAAATTTAGTCCCAATGGCCAGTATCTGGCAAGTGGAGGTGAAGATGGAGTTATACGAATATGGCGTGTTATATCACTGGATGCATCTGGTATTTGCTTCACTGCAGAAGACAGTACTGTTAGCAAAGTGAAACATGACATCTCCTGTTCTCGGAAGAAACACTCAAGCCAATCCTTCGTTGTCCTTCCAAATAAGACTTTCCAAATTGAGGAATCACCACTGCAAGAATTTTATGGTCATTCCAGTGATGTCTTGGATTTGGCTTGGTCTAATTCAGATGTAAGTTTAACTTGCAGAAGCTTGTTATCCCCCCCCCCCCCTGTTCTGATTGCAATTTTTACTAAATCTGATCTAAAATACCTGTTGCAGATTCTCCTTTCATCTTCTATGGATAAAACTGTTCGCTTGTGGCAAATTGGTTGTAATCAATGTCAAAGTGTTTTCCGTCACAATGACTATGGTAAGTATAAGAGAACCAGGCCTTTTAGTCTCCATGCAGCATATGCTTTGTTCATATTCATAATTTGCTATAATCTGAAACTTTAGCATGTCTTTATCCCACAAGTATAATCATAATTGTGTCTCTTCTTTAAATGGAAGCAGTAACATGCATTCAATTCAACCCTGTTGATGGAAATTACTTCATCAGTGGGTCCATAGATGGTAAAATCCGAATTTGGGGGGTACGTGAAGAGCGAGTTGTTGACTGGGCAGATATACGAGATGTCATAAGTGCTATAAGTTACCAGCCAGATGGAAAAGTATGTTATGAATACTTGGCTGAATCTTTTCATGATTTTGTGTCTTTTTACTTTATTACAATTCTGGGAACTTTTCTATATGAGATTGTTGAACCTTTGACTATTTATGCATGCAGGGGTTTGTAGTTGGTTCCCTTACAGGAACTTGTCGCTTTTATGTTGCTTCAGGTATGTACTTGTGGGTGACCAATTACTATATTCATGAATCTCCTTACCAAAAAAGAATAAAAAAAGGGGCATGAATTAAAAGGAGTGTCTAAATTGGATTTCTAATGGTTTAGGCAAACATTTCCAGCTTGAGGCGCAGATTCATGTCAATGGAAAAAAGAGAACATCTGGCAACAAGATTACTGGCATTCAGGTTTTAATCTTGAAATTCTTCACTCCTAAAACTTTATACTTTATAGTTTATACTTAATTTGTTAACATTATAACACCCTAATTCCATTGCAGTTTTCCCAGAAAAACCGTCAGAGAGTTATGATCACATCAGAAGATTCCAAAGTTCGCATATTGGAAGGCATCGAACTTGTTCAGACATTCAGAGGTAGAGCACTTAGTGTTGATTCATTAGTGAGAGAACACTAGGATAGCTTTCAAAATTCACTTCGATTCATTTTCCATCAAGTTATTAATATTTATTTTACATTTTCTTATGACTTTTCACTTTTGTTTGGAGGCTGATTAACTGTGATCTCATGGAATGTTTTATTAATTGAGATTATATAATTGGCACTTAGCGTAGTCTTTGTGGCTTGTGACCATGGCATGGTGATGGTTCCCCTAAAAGTTCTGTTTTTTGTTTTGCTAAGATTAAATAGGCTTTGTCATTTTGTCTCTGTTATTTTAAGGGTCAGCTCCTGTAGGTCTGTTAATGTATGTTTCTTTTTATCTTAAAAAAATTGGTAGTTTTAAACATTTGGCCATATCATTGTCTGATATGGCAGTAGGATCTGCTGATCTGGTGTCCTTACACTGTTGCATACTGCAATTGTTAGATTCAGCAATTGTTTTATAAATTGGAAAATATAGCAGCTCTAATTTTAATGCCTATCCTGTCTATCTTCTGAAAGGTGATATGCATGTCAAATACTCTAGAAATCTAGATTCTTTGGTAAGTTCTAGAAGTGGAAGCACATCAGTTAGGCACTGTTCCTGTTATTCTATTAGTAATGTAATCTGCAGTTCGAGGTCTCATGATTTTTGATTACTTTCGTCCATTTCCATATGCCCATATTCTATAATTTCTCCGATAAGAATAATGTATTTGACCCCTTTTACGTATGCATGCTTTTCCATTTTTTTTTTTTTTACTTCAATATAGTTTTGCTTTACCAGCGTGTAAGCCTTTTAGGTATTATGTGTGGATTGTATGTATTCCTTATCTGATCTTTGACTTTACCTTCACTAATTTGTGACTTTTATATGATTGCGAAACTGCTGAAACATTGATAAATTTATTTGTTTCCACTATCTATATTCTTAATACTTGGTTTAAATGAAGTATTCTAAGTTGGTTGATCTTACTACTACTAGCAGGCCTTCCGAAGTCAGGAAGTCAGACGTCTGGTTCATTTACATCAATTGGAAAACATATAATTTCAGTTGGAGAGGACTCTCGTGTGTATATTTGGAACTTCAATGACTTGGAAAATGCTTCCTCCAAACAGACAAAATCCGAGTATTCCTGTGAGTACTTTTTCTCCAAGGGTGTTACTGTTGCAATACCTTGGTCAGGCATGAGTGCAGAACGAAGGGGCCCTTGCAATAACTTTGCCCACTATTCTTCAGAAATGCAACACCAATTAGAGGCTGCACCTGGAGTTAGAGAGTCAGAACGTTTTTCTTTTGGTAATTGGTTCTCCATTGATGGTAAATGCCGAGGTTCTATGACATGGCCTGAGGAGAAGCTTCCGAGTTGGGTTTTACCTCTTGCAGAAGATGAATTTGATCGCCAGCAGCGATGTCTCAAAGATGCTTGCCATGACACCTGTGTATCCGAAACACGGGGACTATCAATTGTGACAGCTGGTTGTGATGGAACTATCAAGACATTCCACAACTTTGGATTGCCTGTTTAGGCTTTAGGACTCTGTCATGGCTTTGTTGGTGCTGAATAACCGGGTAACTTGCTCACATTTAAGGCTCTTTGATTTTGCCTTCCATATGTGAGCGCTTTTGCCAGTTATCTAGGTTGGCTTTGCTTGGTAAAGGTGAGCACTTTTTTATGAAGTTTTAAGTCCTTGGATTCCTAGTATAACTGGCAAAAAAATTGAAGCATGGAGTTGGAAGCTCGTGGTATCTGGTCCATGTCCTGTGCTTAGAAGTATGCTCATTGATAAATTCATGTTAGATGTCAAGTCTCGTGACATGTTCTAGGAATTTGTATATTTACACTTTTGGTATGCCACTGATTCAAAGTGGTTCTGCTTGTAGAGTCAGGCTACAAGAATCCTAATCTTTTTTTTTTATAATTTTTTTTTTGTGAATATTAGTTAACTTATACGATAGGTACAGGTTTAAAAAAAATGCAATTGAAGTTTTGTTCCAATATGCGCTTCTATTAGTTTTGCTTGACTAACGATGACTTGCTAGCTTTGCCTGTGGCTGTTTATGGGATTCGTTTACTTATTTGGTGTACTAAATAAAATATGATATGATAAAATGTGATACATAAGAAGTTAATAAACTCATTTTTTATATTATACATTATAATTAAATATGAAAGGAAGGACAAAAAAATTGTGAACAAAGTGAGTAAAATGAAAAATAAAATAGTGGCATGTGACCCCTAGATACGAACCTGAGTACGAATCCTATTGGAGTTATCACACTTGGGAGGACTTGTACCCAATGTGTTCTAATATGTGATTATGAAGTTTTCCCTTCACAGTTTTATCAACTTACTGGTTCAAATTGAAGGAGCTTGCATCTAATTGTACTTTGTAGGATGAGTCTCTTGGCTTTTGGATAAAGATATACCTTGATTTGTAAAAAAAAAAAATATTATTTCTCCTTACTTTTAAATTATATCCCATATTTGTGGAGAAGTACATTTAATTAAACCTAAATTTCCTTCATATTCTATTCTTGTCTCAAGCCATGAAAAATTAGATCCCCACTTGATTTTCTTTCTATTCAATCATTTTCTCCAAAGTAATTTATTCGTCTCTTAACTTTCGTACGAAGAAATACCTTAGTTTGTACTAAAAAATTAAAATAAAGTAGTATTATTTCTCCTTACTTTTAAATTATATCCCATATTTGTGAAGAAGTACATTCAATTAAGCCTACATTTCCTTCATCTTCTATTCTTGTCTCAAGCCATGAAAAATTAGATCCCCACTTGATTTTCTTTCTACTCAATCATTCTCTCCAAAATAACTTATTCCATTAGCGTTTGGCATGGAATGGCAACAAAGAAAAGGGTCTAGCATCTCATGTTTTGAAAAATCCAAATGACATACAACAAGAGAAATAGAAAATTAAAACCAAAATTTTATACCCTAAAGAGATGAAAATTTGTACTGTAGGCAATGCCTTAGGTAGGCCGATGCACGTCAATAAATAAAAAAAATCAAATGTGAGTGTGTACTTTAGGCAATGCCCACTCTAAAATATCTTTTCAAGAGACATGGCTTTATTGATGTTATTGATTAAGGATGTGTTTATTTGAATACATGAAAACTTTGAAATTTAATAAATTTATTAAAAAAATAGAATACACTTATTATTAATAAAATTATATTTTTAATGTAAATCAAATATAATTTTAAGAAATTAATACACATTTCAAATTTTCAATACAAAAGTCAATATTAAAAACGAAAATGTATTTCAAATTTTAAAAATTAGTTTATTTTTTAAAAATAATACAAAAAATAAATGTATTTATTGTATAAATAAAGTGTTAATTAATCTCTACCCTTTTCTTTTCGTCTGCAAACCCTAGTTGTGATAGCCGCATTGGACCACTCCTTTGAAGCCACGTGGTTGAGGGTTCCACGTGGCATGAGAATAATGCTTTTAAAAATAAGAAGGCGTTAGTAAGTAAATAAACGGGTTTAACTTTAAACTTCACCGAAGTTTCCAAATTCCATGAGCTGATAGGAATAGGGATTGCGTTTGGGTTTCAGTATCAGCATGATTCCGCGAGATTCTGGCGTTTACGGTTCAGCAACAGTAACACCAAGTAAAACGCGAATCGTTGAAAAGGTACATGCCATCCATCCCATTCTTTACTCTTACTCTTCTCCTTTCCAGCTTTCCTTTTCTTTCTGTCACTATCGGATTTGTTTCTCATCTTTTTCTTTACCTCCAACCCTAGAACTTTTTTACTCTGCCCTCCCCTGCGAACTTCTTAGTCTCTTTTTAATTTTCCTTACAAACAGTTTTCTGAAAATCGAACTATTTTAGTCAATTTTAACAGCAAAGGGTTATTGAGACTTTTGACGAAATAGCCTTCGGAAAAGCATATTCGTAGTCAAGGGTGAACAATTTGATGTTATTTATTCTTGTGATGATGTGTGTCATAAAAGACAAGAAGCTTTTTTAAGATGTTGTGATTGACGAGTACACTAGTTTGTAGTTACTATTATATTATATATATTCCAGAAAGATATTCTAGCCTTTCCCATAATCTTAAAGGTTTGTTTGGGGGAAAGAAGGGAAAGCGAGAGAAGACCAAGCACGTCCTAAAGAAGGACCAAATTGTGGACAACCAAATATCAAACTCAAATATCAACAAACAAAAACAGCCAATTACAATTTTCTCTCCCTTAAAAAACCCGAATTCCAGTTATACCTGGCTACTCTCAGTCACCCTCAACAAGTACAACACAAGTATCTCTTGCACTGTTTTTTGTTGCTCACATTTTTTCCCTTCTCACTATAGTAATTATCTTCGAAGTGATCTTTACTTTAATTGTTGTCTTTTCTTTACCTTACACCTTATATCTGATCACATAGTTACTTATAAGTCTCATGGCTAGAGCAAATATTCAACACATGGGTGGTCACTAAAAATATTCATCTGCAACTCTTTCTTATTTAAATTTTTAAATGATGACTTTGTTTCTTTTAGTGTAGTTTCATTTATATTATTAAATTAAATGTTCATAGTTTCCTTGAATACATATTCAACAATGAAAATATTTTCAAACATTACATATCAAAGTTTTTTTTGTTTTTGGTTAAATTTTTTTAATACTGTGCTATACTTTTCAATTTTATCAAACACACCCTAAGTTAATTTGTCAAGCCAAGTCTACTACAACAGATAATACTCTCTTGGCATTTACTTCTTTGCTTCTCTTTTCTTCTTTTAACATATGAACAATGTTCCATCTCAGGGATGGATCTACATGCTCAACTAAGCTAGCCTTAGCAAAGCAACAATTTCACACACGATCACATTCTATCATCCTTTCCTTCAATTTAATCCAAATATCACAACAATGACATAATAGAGATGTAATATATGGCCTTTATATAAAGCTAAAAAGTATTGCATTAAATTGGCAGGAAATAAATAAGGCATTTGCTAACGAGTGCCCTCAGTGCATTGGTTAAGGAATTAAAATAGAAAGTATCAAATGCAAAAGTAAAGCATTTAACACCCCTAAATAAATTCTCCTAATTCTTTAATGAAGAAATTATTAAAATGTTTTTTGTTTCCCAATATATTAAATGTTTTACTTTTGCATTTAATGCTTTAGTTACTGAAATATTTAAGGGCACTAGTTAGCAGCACCCAGTAAATAATTATGAAGCAACAATTAATATTTTAGTAATTAGGTTCTCTTAAGGCTTATAGGATGAAAACAGATATTGGAGCAAGATTTCAGCTTTTTCTCGATTCTCACACTCCTATTTTTTTATGGCATTTGTTAACATGTTCCCTAGAACATATGTTAAGGAATAATTAATGCTACATCTTGTTGACTGTTGTGTTGACTTTGTGCTTTGAATTCGTCTTGAAAAGTTTGCATTTCACTAACAACAAACATATGCTCTTAGAGAAAATGTTGACAGGATCCTTTCTCATATATATACTTTGCTTTTTGTTTCAAACATTTCTTTCATCACAACGTTCGCATAAGTGAGAATTTATCTATGGCCATTGATAGCAATCTTTTCCCTTTATCATAAGAACATTTCAACTTGTAGCTTGTTTCATGGCATTGTATTAGAATGTGTGTCTATAATTGTTTCAATGACCTTTATAGACAAATATATGTCAAAAATGTGGTGATAAAGGAGATTTGAAGCGCCTCATATACTGTGTCCAGTGTAAAGCTTTTGCTGAGCATAGGTATGTATATGTTCAGTTGTCATTTTGACTAATCAAATCATTGACAAAATTTTGATTTTGGGTTTGGATAATTAGTTGGGATTCTATTTAGCAATTATTGGATTTTGATATCTATATAATTTGCTCTGCTAAAAGTGTGTATATCTATATTTCATCAAAAACAAAAAGTGTTTATATGTATATTAATATAAGAAATTTTAAATTTGATCCGTTGTTGGTGTAAAACTCTTTACACTATCAGTAACCAAGAAAGTGTCACCTTATTGTTGTAACTAAAACTTGTAAACTAAACTTTTAACCTTTTTTAAATTACCTAGCACCATATGGTTTATTCATAGTGTATTACACTTTACATTAGCATTTAGCAATGAATCAAAATTGATGCCAATGTAACATGGCAAAACTTGACTTTGATGCATTTGTCTCTCCAATATATGAACGGTATAAAAAAAGACAGGAAGTCATGGTTAGTGTGTAGTTTTTAAAATATTACACTACTTTGATCCCTGTTCTCTAACTAAAAAAAAATAGAAATAAAGAAAAACATATTCAGACTCACATTTTAATAAGAGGTAGAATGTGATATAAATTGAAATGAAATAAGAGAAAGATTAAAAAAAAAATTGATGGAAAATATCATGAGCTTTTATCATTTATGGGTTATTTGTCTTTTTAAGAGAAAAAAACAATAAATTGTTAAATTACATCTATGTGTTTACTGGAAAACAGAGAATAGGCTTGAATTGTGTGTCTAATCAGACAACACAAGGATATAGTTATTCTGTTCAATATTAATTACAATGACAATTACATGAATAATTAACTCCTAAAATAACTCGTTAATTAGAGAAGCAATGGGCTAACTGACTGTACATACACAATACATTTTCTGACACACCCTCAAGCTGGAGCGTATATAATCATAAGTACCAATCTTGTTACATTTATAGTTGACTCAAGGACTTAGTGAAAATATCTGCCAGTTGGTCATTTGAATTCACAAATGCAGTAGTAATTTCTCTTGACTTAATTATCTCCCTCATGAAGTGACAACCAATATCAATGTGCTTGGTCCTTTCATGGATTGGAGGCTATATGTATAGATTAGCACATATGAGCTTCATATGTTATGATTCACAGCTGTTTAATACGTTGAGTAATTGTCTTAACTGTATGATTTCAAATGTTGCAATTCTCATTGAGTATTAAACAATTGGAACTGCAACATGTGAACTCTTATGGTTAAGATAGTTGCTCAGAAAATTGAACATATGTGGATCACAACCTATGAAGCTTATATATGATTATCAAGCAGCTCTACATACAGCCTCCAATCCAGTCTTTTGTGAAAGGACCAAGCATATTGAGATTGATTATCCCTTCATAAGGGCAAAGATTCAGTCCGGAGAAATTGCTACTGCATTTGTGAATTTAAATGAACAGCTAGTCGATATTTCACCTAGTCCCTTAGAAGTCCTCAAGTCAACTATATGTGTAACAAGTTGGTGCATATAGGCTTAATATCTTAGATATTTTTATATGTGTACGACAAGTAGGGCTCTAATTAAGGAGCTTATTACTCTTGTAATTATGATTCTAATTTACACTTATATATCCTTGTGTGGTTTGATTAGACACACAATTCCAACTTACTTTTTAATTTCAAGTGGAGAAATGATAGTGCATCATTCACCCTCGCTATGATAAAATTGGGGCCTAAGTTATTGCATACTCTTTTGTCTGTTTGATATTTGTAAAATATGGACAAGTAGTTTATATATATGCTTATATTTGCAGCTATTGTCTAGAGAAGTTGCATAAAGAAGATGATGGAACGGTTAACTGGAAATGTGAGGAATGCACTCCAAATGATCCCAAATGTGGATCTGAACAATTGAGGAAAAGCGAACGTATAAGTCATGCAACTGAAGCTAAATATAAGAGGAAGAAAATGCAAAAGGAGAGTGGTTCAGTTAAAAAACAAAAATCAGTCAGATCATCTGAAGATGACAGTTCTAATTTCCTTAGGAAGAATGACATTGCTAATGGAAATAAAGGCTTTCCAAGCAAGAAGAGAAGGCTGATCCTTGAAGATGAGAACTTTTCTTATGAGGAGTCTGAATCACTTAAAGGTCCTTCGAATATTTCATCTGAGTCACAGCTTCTGTATTATCCAGAGTCTGACGAATGTAGCCGTGCTGAACCACTTAGTGATCCAGTTTGGAGGTGAGATTTTTTGCCTTATTTTATGTGTTTATGTTGCTTTTGTACTTTAGGCAATTCCCCTGCCCCTAATTGTCAATTTAAAGTACTCAATAATATTGTTGAATTGCTTTTAGAGGGCTATTTATGCACATTGTTTTCTT
Organism: Styphnolobium japonicum; assembly: GCA_023212625.1. NCBI lineage: Eukaryota > Viridiplantae > Streptophyta > Magnoliopsida > Fabales > Fabaceae > Styphnolobium > Styphnolobium japonicum. The sequence goes on along the minus strand of JALBWW010000003.1, from coordinate 40,418,335 downwards.
TTTTAAAAACCCATTCTTTTTTTCATTTATAGGGGGCTATTTAGATTGAACAACACAACTCATTTAGGTCTTGCTGCTTATATATCAAGCAAAGCCTGCTCAAAAGTGCATTTGGCAGTAACTGGGCTTCCTAGATTGCTTGATGTCAAGATGTTATTAAGGAGTGCTATTTGGCCCCGGAGTTTTGACATGTTTCCTCCTAATGGTGATAGTATTGCTCTCTACATTTTTCCCCAGTATGAACGGTATGCTTCATCAATAGATTATATTCTGCATACTGATTGGTAATGTAATGTTCTAGATTTCCCTTGATTTCTGATATTCTCTTACTTCAATTAGGGATGAGAAGGTCTATGATGGTGTGCTGAACAATGTGATTGAGCGAGATCTTGCTCTCAAGGCAGTCATAAACAACATGGAGCTCCTCATTTTTTGTTCACATTTATTACCTCCAGATAGTAGGCGTAAGTTAGAAAACTTCTGCTTTTGCTGGCAATTTAGACAATTTATTCTAATAGGTATTTGATGCAATGACTTGTTTTATTTTGCAGGAATCTTTAAAAAGTATTATTTGTGGGGTGTTTTCAAACCAAAGCCAAAGAGTGGGAATACGCAGTCCAACTAATCCTCTAAACAGAAGTAGCAGTTTGGCTTCTGAATCTGCTGTGTCAACTCTCCATACAAAATCTCAGATCAGGTCATTCTGATTTCAGACTTTGGTTTTATATGATTTTACGTTGATGTTTCAGGTTGCACTTGTAGTTGGTGGGGGTCATGTTTTTCATGGATCCTCCTAGGCCGGAAGTAGTGGCCTTGACTGCTCATCAGCTGATTATGTTGGGTAATTCCCTTGATCTCTCCTAGTTTAGCCTACCTTTGATCTTGAGTGAGAACACTTGTGCTTGTACATGTACACAGAAGTCTGTCTTAATTTTATCTCTTGGACTAAGTTCACAGTTTTGATGTGCTAGTTGTACACTTAAAAATGTCACTTTGTTTTGATCCACAATACTGTATGTGTTACGAAAAAAGCATAATATTAGTGAAATAGCTTTCTAGCTTTTTAATAGTGTCTAATTTATTCCATAGGATGCTGGAAACTGTCATGAATGCTATATTTCTTCAAGCAACAATGGAGAGTAGTGGCATTCCTACTCGGCTGCAGACTGCATTTAGCATGCGTGAGATTCTTATTCGGAAAAAGGAATGGTTGTCATTTTTGGTGCTGGAACTGGAAATCCGTTCTTCACTACTGGCACTGCTGCAGCATTCTGCAGTGCAGAAAGTAAGATAATTTTTTGTATCTAAAACTGGCACACAACACTTTGTTCAATCTATTTTATTTTTGGTGGCTTGGTTAATGTTGTTTTCATTCTGACTTCGTTGACTAAATATGTAGATTTTCAAAAAAAATTCCAAAATCCGTTCTGGTAATTTATAATGTTTGTGCTAATTCACACTTCAGTATACTAAGTGAATATTGCTGCAGTCTACTTATTTTTATTCCATCATCTATTCAGTTAATGCAAAGGTTGTACTCAAAGCAACAAATGTTGATGGTGTCTATGATGATGACACACTAACTTATTTGGAGTTAACTTCAAAATATCTGTTGGTGATGGACATGACTGCCATCACTTTATGCCAGGAAAATAATATTCCTGGTGATTCCCGTGGACAAGCATTTAAGTGAACTAATATGGTGAAGTGGAAAATTTACCCATTGGTATATATTAAATTGTTTCCTTACCGTATCAAAACTGAAATGACTTACGTTGATAATCCCCCCCTTCCCTTCTTCTGGTGCAGTTATTGTCTCCAATCTAAATAAACCAGGTAACATCTCCAAAGCCATTAAAGGCGAGACGGTAGCCCAATTAGCAAATGATTCTTTCTTGTGCTTTTCCTATACAATCTTGCAGCTGAGGATGCCAAAAATTGGCGCGCATACTTTGCAGTTGAAGGTTTTTAGGTACTTTGATAGTGCTGGTTTGAGTCATAAATATGTAAATATAGTATGGCATATTTTATCTTACTATTTTTCCCTCAAGAGGTTTTCCATTAAAATTTCCGACCTTCTGTAAATTTTGTAGTAATAGCATATCAAGGACATAATTATGGTTAAAAGCCTCGAGCCGGTGCTAACGTGTTTGGCATCTTCTGAGCTAAAATTATGTTTGGATTCCAACATGATTCTACCACTCTAATTATAAAAGTAACATTTTGTTATTTTTGTGGTGAGAAAAAATTCTTGATTGACAAAAGTCAGCCTTGTAATAAGATTTAATTTAGAAGAACTTAACAATTTTTTTAAATATTTTAATTATATTTTTAAAGTAATTTTATTTTACAAAAATAAATTTAAATTTAAAATGATTTTTTATCATCAATTTAGTTATTTTCAACCTAATTAAAGAGATTACTCATTAATTTTAATAATTATACCTCTAAAAATAATTTTTATCAATACTTTTTAAACAAACATTTATATTGTCAAAATTATTTTTTAGATAAAAGTTGTTAAATATAAATAACTTCATTTAAACTTACTTTTAACTTAAATTAAACTTGTAAAATCAAGTTTGTTTATTTAAAACACACTTTGTCATCTTGTATGTCTCATAAGCGACAACACGAATTAAATGCTACATGCTTGACTTGAGCTGCAATCTGCAAGCCTGCTTCGAAACCTAGTTCTTTGCATTTTGAATGATGATCTTTGTCACTCTGTTTCCATTTTTTTAGCTAAACAAATAGGCAATAGGAACTCCAGGCTAGAATTTCCAAGCCTTAGTTTTGGAAATAAAATGAAGGTGAAACTTCTAGGGAGAATCAGTGGCCTAATCAGACTTTTCATTCTTTGTGCATTGGCTCGCAGGATCTAAATGCTAGTTTTAAGTTATCCAATTTTTTTTTTTTGTGGGGGGGGGGGGGGGGGGTTAGACATTATCTGCCATAAGGAGGAAGATATCCCCAATCCTCTTTTTTGTGGTCTTTTCTTGTATACTGTTAGGTAAGAAGTAGAAAGTAAAGAGAAATATCAAAGAAGGTTGGCTTGATTGAACAACTTCACGAAAATGTTTTGGTTTTAATTCTAATTAGGGGTGGTAAATAGATGAATTTGATAGATTTTAGATTGGATTATAATTAATGGATAAAAAAATTATTAATCTATTTAGGATTTATTAAAAAAATTGTTAAAATCATTTAATCTATACACGAGTTATTTTAATAGATAAATATCAAATTTATTTATTAATTTATTTTAATGGATATGATGAATGAATGGGTATCCAATTCACTTATTTAAAATTAATTTAAAAAATAATAATAATTTTATATATATATATATATGGGGAGTGGGGGGTTGACATGAATAGCATCAATGTAGCTTAGTTTGTTAAAAAAAAATCTGACATAGAAACTGTATTTCCAAAAATAACAGCCATTTGCAAAGTTTTTCCTCTAATATTTTTTTGAAAAAAAAATTAGGATGGGACCCACCTATATGAATGATATGACAATGGTTGAGTTTTCTTACAAAGTCCCACGCTCATTTGTGGTATCCACGTCAATAGATATTTTAATTGGTATTAACTATTTATATTAATTAAAATTGACTCAATTTATTCAATTCGTTAAATTTATTATTATAATTAGATAGATTATAATTGATTTAAATATGAATAAATTAGATAAAGGACGAATTAATGGATCTAATTGTCAGTCCTAATTTCTACTAGTAATCCTATATTAGTAATACATTAATAATATTATTGTGAGACTTATGGCATACCTTTCCCTTAAAATAGATAACATATTCTCCTCCTAAACTTTTTTAACTAGAAAAACTTAAAAAAATGAAGAAGAAAAAAAACCTAAAAATGTGATATCGGTGCTGTTCATATTCTGTTAATGTTGTTAGTATATCAAACATTTTAATAAAATAATCACATTTTATAAATAATAATAAATTAAATTTTTATAAAAAGTAGATACTTGAGAAACAATTTCTTTTTTAAAAAATTAAAATATAGTATTAAACAGTAATTCTTCCAATATAAAAAATATCTATTACTGAAAAATGTGAAGCACGATTTATTGGGTGCTAATTTTAAATTTACAAACAAATAATAAAAAATTATAATATTACAAAGGGAAAGCCCAATCCAGATAAACAAACCGGTAAAGAAACTCATATAAGTCACTAAAAAATTCTGCCAATTGTGAGGAAGTAAGTGGACCAAAGCCTGCAAAGTCCTTACATTCTGTCTTTTTGTTTTCTACAAATGTACAAAAAAAAAAAAACAAAACAAAAAAAGGTGGCACAAGAGCCACTGAATGTTAATTAATCCTCTTCTCTACCCAAAAAGAAACTGAAAAACTTAGAAGGCCTAAGAGAAAGAAAATGGAAAGCCAAACCAAAACTTAGTCGAAAAGATTGAACAGGTCCGGCGGTGACGGCAGTGGAGAAACCACGGCACCCGAAACTAAACTACTCGCTGACCAAAAGGGGCTCAAGTCATTCAACAACGACACCGGTTGCGGCGAAAATAACTCCGACGATATCGGCGGCAGTGTGGCCTGCGCCGGCGATAATATACCGGGAAATGGACCCACTTCCACTCCTTCTAACATACACGTCACGTCATCGTCTCCGCTGTGATGAACTCCTTCCTTCTCCGATGGTGGGCTTGTCTTTTCAACGGAAGCCAGCCTCGCCGCCGGCGAAAGGTCTTCCCGTCCGGCGGGTGGTGGGTCGCCGGAAGATGGCCCGGTTAGGCGCTGGACGACGTCCATGAAGTCGCTGACGGCAACGTTGATGACTTTAGGTGCAACCGAATAGATGATCGCGGGCTGCCTTTGCTGCGGTGGCAGCGGTGGCTTCTTGATCTTGTGGGATTCTTTGCTGACTCTGATAGGAGGTGGGCGAGGCCCTTCGAGTTGCACCTCTTTCTTTGATGACGTCGGTGATGTTTCGCCGGTGGGAAACTCCGGCGGGTTCATGTTAAAAGGTGTAGTTGAGCTGAAGCTGAGGAGGACAGAAAATTGGGTATTGATGGAAAAGTTGTCGTCGGACCCAAAAAAGAAAATGGAAAGAGTTTGGAACCAGAATATTTTATTTATTTATTTGGCACCAATGACCAAAGTAGTAGATATAGTGGTTTATTGACTTTGAGACAAGATGTTGTTAAGTCAAGCACATGTTGATGAATGATGTTATGTTGTCGTAAGGTAAATTACTTTGCGGTTTGCATGTTTGCACACCGTAAAAGTGTAAAACCTTGTCAACTGTAAACGACGGCGCTCTTTGATCGAGAAAACAAATGGAAAATATGATTGTGAGAACTTAAGAAACAAATCTAAGCAAAAATTATTTCCTATTCAGAGTGATCGTTTATAAGTTAAGATATTGTACATAAAAACTACTTTAAGTAGTTACTTTTTATAATAAACATGTGTTTAGTTACTCCTATCTTATGATATTCTTTCTTATAGTAATTGACGAACTATGTATTGTTTTGGTCTCATCTATTTTTGAATACTTTTAAATGTTGGAGCGTTCTAATATGCACTTCTTTTAAATTGGTGCATCCATACTTTATTCAAATAACCTATTATAACAGATTTTTCACATATTTCAAAATACATCTCTTGTATTTTCTTTCTTTTTAAGGCTCATTTCTTAATTTTTTATATTTTAGTCCATCAATTATTATCTTATTTTCATTTACTTCTTTTTTAATTTTAATATTTTATTTCTCATCACTTATGGAATTTTTTTTGTTTATTTTGTAAAATTTAAATTTATATTTTGTTTTCATATTTTTTTATTTTTTATTACTGTCACTAAAATATTATTTTATTTTTCATGAAAATTAAATTTTCTTTATAAAGACAACAAAGTATGACATTTTATTTTATTTTTAATGTTTTTCATGAAAAATAAATAAATTTATTTCCTTACAGAATTTTTTATTTTATTTTATGAAAATTAAATTTAATTTTTTTAAAACATGTCTGTAATTATAAACCGTGGCTCGTAGATGTCAATAAGTTTTTTAAAAATGTCAATGTCACTACACTATGATCTCTTATTAAGCCTATAGTAATTGGCGGCTGGAAGTCAAGACACATCCATGCATTAAAATATTTTTAAAAAAAATACATTCGCACCTTTGAAATTTTGACCAATATAAAAATAATTACAATAAAATATAAAATATTTTAATTTAATTCATAAAATATATTAATTATTATAATAGATCTTTTCATTAACTTTTTGTTAAATTATTAATAAAAAATGTATTAAAACTTTTTAAACTTTGTCAATTTATAAAAAATTATCATAAATTATAATTTTTTTTAATTTAATCCTTAAATTATATCAATTATTGTAAATAAGTCATTCTATAGATTAATGTGACATAATTCTTATTCTTCATTTGTTCAAAATCCTAACATTATCACTAGGTAAAGGATTTTTTTACTATACAAAAGTTGATACTAGCTATCACTATTAATTATATATCATTATCATTTTGTTAATACTTTCTAATTCATTAATTAAGGATGTAGTGTTTTTCTTGTAATTATTTTTTTGTCACGTCATGACATTTTATTTTAATATTTATTATTTTTGTGAAAAAATTTAATTTTTTTTATTGATATGAAACTATTTTTTATACTCATTTTTATCTTCTGCTTACTGTAAGCTTTCTTTTGCATTTTATTATACAAGTTTGGTGACTTAAGCGTCCATCTTCAATTTTGCTGCACTTCAATTTCATGTTGGTGAAGTTTTTAATCCTGGTTCAGTTTCATGAAGAAAACAATTAAATTAAATTTTTAATAATTTTTTTAAAATTATATGACGGGATTGTCAATCCCGTCATAAAATTTGGTTTTTATTTTTGTTAAAATTTAAATACTATGACGGTATAATTTATTAGGGTAAACTGATATATAGACTTAATAATTAAAAACTTGTATTTTTAAAAAAAAAATTGATTCCTTACCAAATCTCAATTTATCATAAAAATCCATATCATTCCACGTTATTTATTCCTTTTTATTTCATGACAATGCAACTTTATTTTATATTCATTTTTTTCTTACAACTAAAATTATCTTTTATTTTCAAATTTATCTCGACCATTTTTTTATATGGGTTTAGAGATTTTTTATTATTAATTTCATTCTTTCATCATATATAAATATATTTTTTCCCGTTAAAAATGATTTTTTTAAAATGTTTTGCTGGTTTCATGCAAAAAAAATATTATAGAGGGTGAGGGTTGTTTTGTAAAAGATTTGAATGTAATTTCATATTTGTTGATATATTATTAATAAACTTATAAAACTGATTATTTAGTGAAATGTGAACCATTGAATCTATTCATTGATCATTTTATTATTAATAGATGCATAAAATTTAATGGTGCATCTATGCTCCCATTCTCTAATAAAGCATGTTAGTCGTTGCCTTAAATGTTGTCTAGTCGTAACTTTGAAATCAGTTGCAAGCCTTTTGTCATCATCACCTAGTAAATGTTTTTAAACTCTTGCATAATAAAAGTATTTATTTTATAATCGTTCAGCTATCTCTAAAATTCTGGCTAATGTTTAATCACTTTTGAAAGCATTTTAAATTTGAAATGACCAAAATCGTGACATTGGAACATTAAGAGAATTGAAAGTATAATTAAACCCAAATGCTTTTAACATTAGTTTCTTATTTAGAATTCTCTCACTTAAATAAGAGAGGCACATAAGAAAAACAATGATGACTACGAACGCAAAATAGAACAAGAACTGCTAATGCAAGTTGGCTTAGATGAATGAAGGGAGTCGATTAACATTTTGCTGAAGAGATTTGGTTAGGATTTTGTATATATCATGTTAGTAAGGATCGAGATACTTTATTTAAGAGGTTTAAGTTTGATTTTTAATGTTAGTCGTCTTCTTAACAGGTGATATGTAAATATTATTATAAGTTTTCAATAAAACATATTCTAGTTTTGAAATATGATATCTTTTAATGTTGGTCGTCTTCTTTAATAAGTGATATGTAAATATCATTATAAGCTCTCAATAAAACATGTTCTAATCTTGAAATATGAAATCTTCTCCTCTCTTTAAAATTTTATCAACAAAAAAATTGTTTAAGGTTTAAATATCTCATTCAACTAATAATTTCGTCACTTAGTAGTCGTTACTCTTCAGAAAAATTCTCTAACACTTAAGTTTGTGTTAGTTGAGTAAGCTTCTTATAAGATGACAATCCTAATGTGGATAGTCTTTTAACATAACATATTTTTAATAATATACATTTTAAAAAAAAAAAAAACTTCACAACGTGATAATATTTTTTATGTATAGTTCACCAATTTTAGATTGTAATCTGTCCATTGCGAGTCTTTTGATAAATAAAAACATCTCATTTTACTATTTTATTTTTTAACAATTATGAAGAGATTTGTTTAGAATCTCAAAATTCCATAACTAGAAGTAAATTTCCTTTCTAGTATTAGCATCTGTACACGAAATATTTATTTTATTTTGTCTCGCCGAATTTTATGTGGGCACCACTATTTATTAGATTAGGTGATTACAAACTAGTTAATATCAAATTTGGCTTAACAAATTACTTATATCTTACTTATTACGTGTGTTTTATAGATTATTTTACATTTAATATTTATCATTTTTAATAAAATTAATTTATTATTTTTAACATATAAATTATAGTAAATATGTCAAATTTAATAAAATTTTTATTTTTTATAAAAAAATTGAGAATATATTAACAATTTGTTTTTTAACACCACTATATCATTCTTTCTTTTTACAAGTTAATATACATTTAATATTGTTGTTTAGAATCTCAAGACTCTAAGTAAATTTCCTTTCTAGTTTTAACTTAAAAATATGAAAATATGATTTCATTTTATCTCCCCAAAATTTTGTGGGAGCCACTATTTATTGGATTAGCTGACTATAGACTATTTTATAGCAAATGTTACTTAACAAACTATAGTTAACTTAATAGTGCGAATTATTTTATATTTTATATTTTATTATTAATTTTTAATATATAAAAATTATTTTAAATATGTTAAATTAAAAAAATTTAATAAAAATATATAAAGATAATGTTAAAAATTATTTTTTAAAATTTACTGTTTAATTCTTTCTTTTTACACGTTAATATACATTGAATAATGTCATTCACTTATTCTAAGGCAATTTTACATAATAAAAAACCTTTAATAGCAAGATATTCAATACAGATTGTAGTATTTAATGTGTATATTTTAAGGATTTTTTAAAGATGATATTTACATATATGCAGTTTACAGAATTTGAATCTGAGTTTTGGAAAGTTCCAAATATATCCTAACCCATTTTGGTTTATTGATGGTAGTTTTATATAAGGACAAGAAAGACCAAAATTTTGAATTTATATTCATATCCTAAGATATGAGTTTGGTTTCTTTAGTGTTCCCAACTTATTATAAAATTATAATTGAAAAATAAGAAATTGTGATTAATGAATAGTTATTTAAAAATTTTAAATAAAAATTGAAAAATAAAATGTGGCCATTAATTAATAAGATCAAAAACGAAAATTTGTCACAATGACATAATAAAATTAAGTGTCTTATTAAGATTTTATATGTTCTAACATAAACATAACTCATTTTTTTAATATTACTTCATAATTAATTAATTATTTAAATTTTATAATTTCTAATATTTTCTGAGTAATAAATATAAACCAAAAGGATCGATAATTATTTAATATAGGAATTTGAAGAAACAATGCACATTAGGTTTACAATAAATGTTTAAAATTTCATTAAATATAATCAACATTTAATATATAATTAACAACTCATCATAAATATTTACTCATAAAAAATATTGGTATTAAAATAATTTCAAATTTTTACATTACAAATCATTAAGAAATATTATATTATAAAATAAAATTTTCAATAAAAATAAGAAAAATAATCCACTTCTTTAAATTATAAAATTCTACGTATAAAAAAAAATTAAAACAACAAGAAAAATGGATAAGATTAATTTTTTTACAGCAATGTTATACATTTTACCAAAAAAAAATTGCGCTTAAAAATTTGAAATTTCTGAAATAAAAACAAAACGTGAAGAGTTGACCAACCAACAAGGCCATTTTCGTCTGATCAAAAGGGAAACGGCTACGACTCAGTAATAAAACTCGGAACAGTGCGCTCATTGGAGCACGCATAAGAGTTTGTGCGCAAGGCCAGGTTCACGATAGCCCATCCAATAACAACTCGCCACGTCACCGAACGTAGCATTCACCTTCTTCCACCAGGAGGTGCCACTCCACTCTCCCGCGAGAGCAAAAAAAAAAAAAAAACTATTTTTTTTTTCTTTCACCATTTTCGTCTTCCTCTTCCAGAGAGAGCTCTGTTGAACGTTTCTTCAATTCCGATTCTACCCTCAAACCTTCTCGAATTTTCCAATCTGCCCATATCGCATGGCTCCTGGCAGCTCCACGGCGGCGGCTCAGAGGCTCATCGGGTTCAGCCGCCGCACGCAGGCGCCGCGCCGGCCGCCGGGTGCTCCGCCGTCGAAGAAGTATAAGTCTCTGAGGGAGATAATGGCGAAGGCGCAATACGCTGTGATTGGGCGCGAGGATTATAGCGACTTGAGGTGTGAGCAATGCGGGTCCGGTGAGGGACCGGAGGAGCTTCTGCTGTGTGACAAATGCGACAAAGGATTCCATATGAAATGCGTGAGGCCCATCGTCGTTAGGGTCCCGATTGGATCATGGCTTTGCCCTAAATGTTCGGGAGACAAGAGAGTAAGAAGTAGGGGATTTTTTTTTTTTTGTGTTCTTTTTTTTTTTTTGGTTTGTGTGTTTTCGTTGGAAACAAGTTCTGTTTGGCATGCGCGATGATGAATGTGGCATTGTGTTTGGGAATGTTTTTCTGTTGTCCTAGGTTTCTCTCAGAAGAAGATAATTGATTTTTTCGGGATTCAGAAGTGTGCTGCTGCTGATGATGTTAAAGACAAAGGTTCTTCTTCTTCTTCTCAAGGTAATGGGCAGAAGAAATTTAGAAATTCGTTATCAACACCCTTCTTTTTTTAATAAAAAAAAATTCCGTTTTAATAATCATTTTTGAAAACACATGGTTTGGATAATTGTTGCCCTTATATATCGAGCTCGATCAATATTTGGCTATGTGATTTGGTTTCAGGCTTCGTATAGCATTGCTGCACCATGTTATATGGGAAACAAATTATACATCAGACCGTGGCTCAAGAATTATATATTCTTTAGCTTATGTCTTTCAAGTTTATTAGAGACATAAGTTCATGTAATCTTTTTGAATTTGTACTAACCTTTTGTAAGTGCAGCATGCATGTTTGGGTGAGGGCTTGATATTGTTGGGCCTTATGGAATGCACTTCCTCAATCGTGAAGTGTTTCTTTCCAAATTGTGCTGTACATATGGGGCTACAGCTGTTTCCATTACAGAGCTCCATAAAATTTAAGAATGATTTGCTTTAAGTTATCTCAGTTATTGGTACCCACAAGTGGTTGGTCGGAGTGGTAAGCAACTTAGGACCCCAAGAGGAGGACAAATGTTCAAATCTTAGGAAATGCTATCGTGGGGAGGGCTAAAAACCGTAATCGTTCAAGGGCTTGAAGGGGATTAGTCTCACATCCAAAGGGTGTGAGGATACCTCTAGTATACACCTAAAAACAAAATCTCAGTTATTGGTATTACCAAATGGGCAATTAATTTGGATTTACAATGCCTACAATGGTAGGAGGATAAGTACACTAATTAAAGCTACCTGCAATTACCACGGTTGTGAGTTGATTGAACAGATAGCTACTTAAGCTTTTTTATTTTATTCCTTATATCTATGCCTCTCTTTTTCATGATAGCGACATTAAGATCATATTGAACAAACATGGTATTCTGATGAAAAGATTCATTTTTTAATTTCTGTTGCATGACAATTTGAAAATTATATGTGAGACAGCTGCAAAAGTCACATTTCATGAGCTTGCAGATTTTGGTGCAATTGGTCTCATAATCTATCTCTATGAAACCTAATCTGTTGTTTGAAGTTAAAGTGACCAATCAAATGCCAAACTGCTAAACTGTCAATGTAGTGCTCTTTTTTCATGGGCTTCTTAAATAGTAAAGATGAATCTTCATCTGAGATTGTGTCTTTGCAAATTCTATGTGGATACCGGCTATTCACATCCACATGTTTAGCATATAAGCCTTCATGCTTGTGGAGAAGTGTCCTTGAACATTTTTTTTCCTTCATGAATAACTTTAAAATCCCTTGACTTTGTATGAAAATGCATTGATGCCCCATTTAATTCAAATTTTATGTGAACTACCTAACATTTATATAAGTTATAGTTAATACTAGACAAAATTATCAACAGTTAGGTCAAATTTCAGTGTATTAAGTTGCTGTTTTCTTAATTAGTTTTATGCCATAATATGAATTTATTGCAGCATATTACCTTAATAGATACGTCAAGTACCACAAGACAATAGAGAAATGCAAGTACAATAATGCATGAAATAGATACATCAGAAGGCTGTAAACAATTCTTAATAACAAAAATACGATGTGGCTAAGTTGGTGTTGCCATGGAACAAAAAAATTGAAATGGATGCTTGTGGAGTCATGATTTATATGAAGACCTGGCAAGTAGAAAAGGAAATTTTGACATCAATGTGGATAGATTGGGTCAAAAGTGGTCTATGATTTGGCAGTAAATGGTGTTACTAGGACGACTTGACCATTAAATATTTATGTATTTTCATGGAAACTAGAAAGATCTTGGCTTACTTTAAAAAGTTTTATACACCCTAGATTTATGTCAATAACTATAACCTGTTTCACCATAGTATGTATATGTTAGAAATTATTTCTAAGTTAAAGCAAAAAAATGTTTCGATCTTTTTTCTAGAAAAAAAAGGGTAAGAAAATGATTTTTCTGGGAGCCCTTCATTCATGTTCAAAGTATTCAGGTAGTTTGTAAAGGGTAGTAAACTTTTGCCTCAATGTCTATATGCTAATTCTCAATATATGATATCTGATTGGAAGATTTTTTTTCTTCTTGATTTATCCTTTCTGGACTTCTAGATGCTAAGAAGCGTCGGAAACGTTCAGGATCTCTGGTATTGCAGAAGAAGAAGAGGAGATTATTACCATTTATTCCTACAGAAGATCCTGCCCAGAGACTGAAACAGATGGGTTCCCTTGCTTCTGCTTTAACAGCATTGCATATGGAATTCACTGATGACCTCAAATACTTGCCTGGAATGGCTCCTAGATCTGCCAATCAAGCCAAACTAGAAAATGGTGGCATGCAGGTCTCAACTAATGAATTTATCCCCAGAAATGGACCTCTAACAAACAGGCTTATTAGTGTGCACATCTACATCATTGTGTGCTAGTTTGATAGAATATTTTTTTGTTTGTTTTCTTCTTAGGTTCTTTCCAGGGAAGATATGGAGACCTTGGAATACTGCAGAGCTATGTGTAGAAAAGGCGAATGCCCTCCCTTTATAGTTGTTTTTGATTCATGTGAAGGGTACCCATCTTGAACTCATTCATCACTATAAAGTAGGAAATCAATACATGGTACCTTAATAATAAGTGGACTTTTCTTGACCTTGTGATGTAGCTATACTGTGGAGGCTGATGGCCCAATCAAGGATATGACACTTATTGCTGAATACACCGGCGATGTGGATTACATTAAGAACCGAGAACGTGATGATTGTGACAGTATGATGACCCTTCTTCTAGCAACGGATCCTGCTGAAAGTCTTGTCATCTGTGCTGATAAACATGGAAACATTGCTCGCTTTATTAATGGCATCAACAATCATACTCAGTACGTCTCACTTTTCTCATGCACAATCTTGAATAAAAGGAATAGAAAAGGAGGAGAGGGGGGAAAAATAATGGATCATTTCACTTATATTCCTCCTTTCACGTGGACATTCTTATTCCATTCTTTTTGCAGTCCACCTTATAAGTTGTTTGGCTTTGTCATGCTCTTAAAATAAAAAACTCAACTTTGTAGGATTCTAACTTTGTAAAATGCTAATACTTTTTGGATATGTGCAATGATATTGCTAATTTTTAGGTTGATCATGTTTAAAATAAATCCAATTTTGTGCAGGGAAGGAAGGAAGAAGCAGAACTGTAAATGTGTGAGATACAGTGTTAATGGTGAATGCAGGGTCTTTTTGGTTGCTACTCGTGATATTTCTAAGGGGGAGAGGCTTTATTATGATTATAATGGTTATGAGCATGAATATCCGACTCATCATTTTGTCTGAGTAGTCATAAATACCTCCTAACAATCCTGTAGAATTGGGATGCAATTTTAGATCCTCGTGAAAGGATTTTCATGATTTTAACTCATTGTTCTTGCAGATTCAACAAAAATTTTCCTCAATTGTTCCCATGGGCAATTCATTGTAATTTATGCTGTAGAGCTAGCCTAATTATGTGGCTTAGAGATGAATAGAGTACCCTAGGAAAACTTTCTTCATTTAAGCCATGTCTCAAAATATGAGCTGAATGGTATACTTTTTTTCTTTTGGTACTACAGTTTCAAGGAATTTAAAAGATTCTCAGATTTTTCTTTGACGATATTGCACTCTGATCTTTATTTTCTTTTCCTTATTAATTATTCATTCCTTTAAATACTGGTTTTGAATGTAATATTGGTCGATCCTGTTTTGTATGCCAATCTAAGCCTTTAGAGATGAGGGATATGAATATACTTGAAAATGCCTTTTTAGATGTCACTTTTTAATTAAATGTATTTTCCTTGTATTCAACAGAAAATCTGGACATGTGTATATTAAAATTGTATATGCATGGCCGCCTTTCTAGGATGGAATCAGTGCTTTCTTGCAGAATCTTGAATGAAGTTCACTGAGGTTAAATTCTTTGTTTTTATATTACTTAGCCTTTAGGGTGCATATAGATACATTTAGTAAATTATAATTTTGTAAGATCTGCATGACCTCCATACTAGGTCCTCCATTAATTGAGAATACGTCCACATTAACTTGTAGTTTAACATGTGTGCTTTGTACTTGACTTTCTGTTGATGCACAAGTTGTGCTGAAATTTGGAAAATGCTTGCTAATTAAAGTGTTTATCTGTCTCGGATGGAGCATTGGAAAGATTTTATGACGGTCTCAGTTTTAGATTTAGGATTTTGATGTAAATTAGGGCTTTATTCTTTTTTTGGATAGGATATTTCTTTCCTAGTTTATTGCTTGTTTGGTCATTACTTCATTTCTTATGGATTATTTTATATAGAGAGCTACAAATACCCCTCCTGCAAAAGTTTGAGGACCTTTTACTTGTTTTTAAATAAGAATTTTATGGTATTTTTGGATTGAAGAGTTTGATAGAGAATGGATGCGAATGGGTAATTTTTTATTTCTAGTAACATTCACGGCATTTGAGAATTTTTAAAATGAAAAGAATAAAATTATGAGAGATTATCATGTAACTTTTCAATCATGCATTGTTCATTTTTATAAATATTTTATAATTATCTTAATTTAGAAATGAAAAATAACTCATTCTCTTAATTCTATTCCAAACTCCTCACATCCAAACATACAGTGGTCTACTTCTAGTTTGTAGGCGGTTCCCTTTGTTTTACATTTCTTTCTCCATTAGTGGATTCATAGGTTGCTACATTTGTTGGATTGTCTATTAGGTTGTCAAATTTAATGTTTGTTGGGACTGATTTTCTTCCAATAATGAATATTGCATCATCTTTCTATTATTTTTTACATTGCGTTCGGTCAATTTCCTTAGACATAGGAGAAACCTGGGTACCTCGGCAAAGTGCTTAGGTTATTGTGTGTATGGTTTGGCTAACAAGGGCACCGGGAATGCACGTCTTCTGGTTTCAAGTAGGTCATTCGTATGCTGTTGGTGCAACTATCAGCAACATGAATTTTTTTTCTGTATTCTCTATATATATTACAGAGAAAGTCGAACAACTTTTACACACATCTCGTCATCATAAAATATAATCAACTTTCTAATCTTTTGCTTCCAACTCGACCGAAAGAAAGAAAAACCCCAATGTGATAAAAAAAAAAAAAACACACACACTCGGTACTAGCACTGTAATAGAGTTTCACTACAGGCATGTGATAAAAGTTAAAACAAATAGCTTGAGTGAAACAATTCTTTCAAAGGCACGAATGATCCAAGTGGCAGCAACTGTCTTAAGGTATATCCCACATAAGATATTCTTGCACAGCAATTTTAGACATCAAACTTCCGCACGAGTTATCAAGTTTCATATCTGAAAAATGTTATTTAGCCCGGTGAGAGTTTGCCAGATTGTGTCCGGGGGGACGTGGCAAAAATTTTCCCTGTGTGAATGATTGAGAAAGACAATGTAAGCGAAGCAAAGAACAAAGAGTGTAAACGTGATAATCGGTATATCCGGGCTACAGAACCCGAGTAGCAATGTTCTTCAAATTTTTATCCAGTAGTTTTGTTGGGATGTCTCCCATTATTTCTGACAGCATCTTATCAAAGAAAAAGAGTCAGATTAGAAGTCCCCAAGAAAATTTATTGCACAAGTGCAAAGGTTCTATCATGTAAGGGTAAGATTGGGGGATTTGAAAGTTTTTTAAATGTTATTGTGTTGTAGAAAAAAATCCTTAAATACTTTCAAAATAATACTCTCAACGGTTTAAATTTTATTACATAATATTATAAATTTAATATAAAGATATGTATTTATGTTCTATGTCGTGTATTATATTTTTATTAAATTGTGTAATACTCTCAAATTATATAAAAATTTCTCTATTTTTAGGAGCTTTCACATAATTAGGCCTATTTATAAACGATAGAAGCAGTAAGTCTATGATAATGCCTTTTGTTCATTTTGTTTTCTCCCCCAATTTATTCCGTGCAAGAAATCATTCTCCCAGTTTTTTCCTCCCACAATTTTGTTTTCTTTTATGTTGTTTCTACTAAGCTATTCAGGATTTGAAAACAATTTATATATTATGATACTTTTGCGGCCCTACATATGTTATCATGCAGTGCATTATTGCCAATAAAATTCATAGACCAATCTCTATTCTCGTCTCTTTTTTCGCGTTGCAATTCTGAAAAAAAAGAAAGATGATTTTACAATGTCATAAGTTATATGTACGTCACAATTTATTAATATAATTTATGTTGTGAAAATAATGATTTATTTAATAATTATATTGATATTATTTAACAGTATAAATTATGTCAATAAGACATACTTATAATTTATGATATTATAAAATGATGCTTTATGAAAAGCCAGCAAGTTTATTGCTGCCCATCAGAGAAACACGTGTTTTGGAATTGGTAAAGTTCGAACCAAAAAACGAAGTGAGAAAAATAAACGGTAAAGGGAAAAAGAGAGAAAAGAAAAGAGGAACAAGCTATACCTTTTTACTTAGCTTTCTCCTATATTGCCCTTTCTTTTCTGGATTTGGATTCTCTTATAGTGCACATGCAGTTCTCAACTTCTTTTTCTCAACTCCTTAGAATAATGTTATATCCATAATAAAATACATATGAGAATTAGTTTTTTACACCATTAACTTTATTTATAAAATTCTACATGTAATCTAAATATCTGACAACTTTTCACAATACTGGATGTGACTTTTGTGTCTACATAGTTTTATTAATTTAACATTTTTATATCTCTTATTTTATGATATGGACATACTGAAGATGGATAGGCCAAGCTGATTTGCTTAATTTATAATCCATGGTAAGCATCCTAAGCAAATTTAAATTGTTCGATACTTATTTACTTAAAAATTTGAGGGTTACAGGTTGCTACAGTTTAGATTTCTCTTGTAATTCGGGAACGACTATTAGCTTACTTAAAATATAAAAAAAAAGAGTAAAACACATTGTTATCCCTAACAAATGTATTCATTTTCATTTTAGTTTATATATATATATATAGACGCTCTTTTATTTTGATCTTTTAAAGTTATTTTCTTTTATTTTGATCCATCACATGTCTATTGACTTTCATTTTGATCATTTAAAATTATTCTTTTATTTTCGTCCTTCCATATATACTTCATTTTAGTCCCTCACCTTCAAACTGACATTCAATCGTAGCAATACCCGAATACCCATTTTTGCTCCAATTTTCTTCGGGAGAAGCTCGTCTCAGTGGTCTAAGTCCATATGCTATATATTTGAATTACTTGTTTGGTTCCTTACTAAGTGCTAAGGAGATATCAAAATTTGAAGTAGATATTGCACTGTTTCAGGGAGATCTCTTGTAACAGTTCTGAAATTGTCCCCTAAAACACCCTTAATTTTCAACTTTTCCTGATATCAAAATGGTTCCCCCAACCAAAATTTAAACAAAATTAATACAGTCAACCACTTACCACTTCACTAGGCAATAGCAAGTGAAATTTAGCACTTTTTGTTTGCATTAAATTTCATTTTTATTTTCTACTATTTATCCTTTTGTTTTGTATAACAGGTGAATACGAATATATTGAAGCATAACTGGAGATAATGGTAATCTGGTGAGGCTCATAGTAGATATATACTTCAGATCCTTGCAATTTGGAAGGCAAGGCCTACAGATCAGTACTACAGAGAGAGGGTCTCCACGTACCCGTCATGGTGAACCACTACATACATGCAATCCAAATGGCTCTGTGTGTGTCATAACTCATAATGGCACTCTGCACCTAATCATAAACACACTGCTAAAAAGAAATGTGAGCCTCTATCACTATTCTACATTTCTTCCTAAATGCAATTTAATTAAAGCATTTAATATATGGAACGCTCGTGTTATTGTGTTTCCTTACGGGTGAATATTTTTAATATGGAAAATGATAAATTATCTTTAAAAAACATCATTTTAATAATTTGTTAATTATTTAAAACATAAAAAATTAAAAAGGAATGTGCATTTAATATTAGAACTCTCAAGCGTATTAAATGCATATATATTTTTAATATTTTCTTTTATTTTTAAATAAATTAAATTATTATTAGGTTGATTTTTATAAAGATATAGTATTTCTCTTCTAATTATATTCAGAAAAATATTAATAATCTTTCTACTGACTTTAGATTTCTTTCTCAATAAATTTTTCTCTGGATGGAAAATTGAGCATCAGGATATGGCTTCTACGACCATTTCAAGCATGATCAATCTAAGTTAATTTCGGTAGAATTTTGATTCTAGAAGAAAATCTTTTATAATAGGTACAAATATATAGGATCAAATCTAGCTATCTCTTCATACTCATATACCATAAACTCTTACATTGTATTTGGTATACGAAATGATAATTTCATGAAATAGGAATAAAATTAGAGCACTACTAGGGAGTCCGGACAAATTCATCCCGGATGTAGCCCGGAAAGAAAAAAGATGTGAGTTTCATATTATTTTCTCTCTCCACCAATTATTTCTATTTAACAAATTACATTCAATGCTTAACTGTTCGGTCTGTATCCGAGGTGAAAAATTCGAGCTCTGTAGAATTATTCATAAAATTAAAATGGAATGGAATGACCGGCCCAAAGTTTGGTAACTTTCGGGATTGAATGACTTGAAAAGTCATTCTATTGTTTAGTTGATAAAATCAATGTGAAATAAAATTAAATTTGATCTAAATGACATAAATATCATTTATGTGTACAATATTTTGGATAAGACACTTCATATATTTTTTATAATATTTTTTTGTGTGATATTTTAGATCATAATTGTGTTTCACTTTTTTGTTTTGTTTCTTTGTCTAAAGAAGTTCTAGCCATGGGGTGAGACCTAAGCCTATATTTAGGAGGATAAAAATAAAATAGAATGATATAGTAAATTTTATAAAATAGGTTATTGAGAGTTATTAAAGAAGATGGAAGGAAGTGATAATATAGATACCCCACGACTCCTTATTACCATTAAAAATCTTAATTTTGTTGTCCCTCTAAATTAGAATGTTTAGGAGGGAGTGTCATGATTTGGTGAGAAAATTAGAAAGTAAAATGTATAAGGTCCCGTTTGGATAAAAAGTTTATATAAGTACTTATTAGAGTAGAGTTTATTTAATAAGTTCTACTGTTATAAATACTGTCTAAAATAAGTTAAATAGTGTTTTAATAAACATTTTGATAAGCTTTTTTCATAAACCCTTTGAAATAAATATCAAGCATTTGAGGGATATATTATGAATTGTGTCAATCCCTTAAGGTTAATTTTATAAAAAATTATTATAAAAACAACTAATATCTAAGGTATTTTTAGCTTTCACAAAAACTTATTTTCATAAACTTAAATTTTTTAACTTATGAAAATAAGCCCAAAACAGCTTATAGATGTTTCATAAGCTGTTTTAATAAGCACATCCAAATAGAATAAAAATATTTCATAAGCACTTATCGTAGTAGATAAGCCAAAATAAGTTACATATATAAGCCTATCCAAACGGGGCCTAAGTCTTTCCATTCCACGAACTTAAATTATAACTTCTAAACAAGAGTGTAGTAAGTCATTTCCATTCTTTTATTAAACTACTAAATAATAAAGTGACATCTATCTTTTCATTTCATTTCATTCCATTATGAGTCACCCCCTTCCATCCTCTTTAAAACTCCCAAACATATCCTAGGAGTGGTTAGTAATAGAATGGAGTGATAAAAAGACTCAAACCCATTGTTTGGGAGTTTTTAGTGTAATGGAGTGGAATGGATAAGGAATGGAACCCAAATCATTCTATACCACTCAAACCCTCAAAATTTCATACCCTTCAATTTGGGGGGTTTGGGATGGAATACTTCCCTCATTTTTAATTTTAAATAATTTTTATTCCACTCCATTAATTACCATTGTGACCTCCAAACAATGGAGTAGAATTTTCCTTCATTAATTCTTTAAACTTCCAAACAATAAAATAATATCTTTTTACTTTTCCACTCTATTTCATCCTAAACCACTCAATTATTAACCACTCCACTTTGTCCCTATTAAAACTCTCAAACAGAGTGTAAGGGAACCCATGTGAGGACCCAAAGGGATGGAGGGTAAAGAGGGTAACAAGAGTACATTCGTAAGAATCGAACCCACATTAGACTTAGACACTTGGTAATTAAGAGTTCCACTATATTGTTATTATTTTAATATTTTTACATATTTGTATAATTATTATTTTATTTTCAATTTAATATAAGTATTTAAAATTAATTGCAATATACGATGGTCAGTTAAAGTAAATTAAAAAAAATAGTATTTTGATAGGACTCTTTTAATGAAGGATAATAATTGTGATTTTATTAAGTAAATGATGGTATAATTAGGGATAAAAATTAAATCTTATTACATGGTGCATGGAATCACCAATCTCATTCCTTTCGGAGGGAATGATGATTCCTAATTATATGAAATGAGATCACCATTCCATGCTTCTTTTTTTGTTAACAACATGGGATATCCATTCTATGAAATCACCGTTATGTGTATCAAACATAACATTAGTAATAAAATGGAACATAAATTCCTGAATAAATTTAGACACGTATTTTAAAGCTTGCATTAAAAAAATTTCAATAATGTAACAATTAATTTAAGAAAGAGTTTAGTTCGCCTATAGGAAAACATTTGTAAGTATGAGTAAAGATGGGCAACGGGCTGGCTTGGCATAGTCCCGCTACGAGCTTGTTTTATGCGGGGCCAGACCAAGTTGACTCATTTTAACAATAGGTTAGGAATATGGTTAACTTGGACTCGGCCCGTCTAAGCCCCACGGGTTAGCGAATCAGCCCACAGACCTTTTTTTTCTTCATTTTTAATAATTTAAATAAAAAAGTGTGTATAAATGTAATATGAGGCCATTAGTTGAGTCTTTTAGACTACTTTTTGAAGATTTTTGAAGTTTTTAGTTAGACATAGGAATTAGATAAGTTAAACACTTATATTGAGCTACTAATTGAGAGTCTTTTTTGTGAATGAGAATTATTTTTTTAGGGAAAAAAAAAGAAATATTCAATTACAGGTCAACCCGTGGGGCCAGCCCCGTCCAACCCACTTAACCCGTGGGTTAAATAGATCGGGTATTACTAATTTAGGGTAGTCACGAGTTAGGTATTAGGCTGATTTTAACCCTTTAAAAAAACTGGTTAAACGGGTTGCCCTGCGAGCCTTAACCCGTTTACCCATTTCTAAGTATGAGTAGTCTCAATACCAGGAGTGTTCATGGGTTAGGTTGGTTCAAGTTTTGGAGAAAAAATTGTCTAAATTGATCAACCTTGATCAGGTTGGTTTGGTTTATGTCATCGGGTTGTCCAATCATTTTTTTTCTCATAGCAAAATAGCAAACCTACTATTGCTAAATATTTCAAATTCAATTAGACAATTACATATGAATTTTAAGCATACAAGCCTTCTAGTATAATACAAATATTAAGATAAAAGTAAAACCGAGTTTGAAAATAAACATTTTAACGTCTTAAAATCATCATAAGCTTCATTTGTAATATGAATGTATGTCATTAAATGTATCTTGCTTCACAGAGAATGTTATATATATATTCATATAGAAGGCTTTAAGTTGTAGAGTTTTATAACGCAAATAAGTAATTTAATCATTGAAACATTATTATCCTAATATGCAACTAAAACGAAATAAAAATAATTGGATGATTAATGCTTGAAAATGAAAATTAAAGATATATCATTATATTTTAACTTTTTAAATGAATGAAAAGCCAAATGACGAGAATATAATGTCTTTAAGTTCTATTACCATTCAGGTCATTTTACTAAGTCATCGGGTTATAAAATACAAAATTCGTAAATTGAACTAATCTTAGTTGATTTTGATTGAATTGGACCTGATGACTCAACCATAACCAATTTTTTTAAAAATTGATTTGGGTTAGTTTGTCGGGTTGATTGGGTTAACTTGAACCAATAAACACCTCTACCAATACCCCAATAAGATTAGTCTCACATCTAAAAGGTGTGGAGATACTCGAGCAAGGACAAAAAATAATTGAATGAGTTTAGTTTTGGTATGTTGTAACTTTTTTTTAACTTTATCATCGAATCATGTGTTGACACATGCATCATTAAGAAGGTTAGACAAGTCAGAGTTTATATTTTTAAAAGGCCTAAGCATTTTAAAAGACCAATATTTGAAACGTATGAAGTCTTAACTTAATGACCTATTTGAAGGCATTTATGTAATGATTACTTTTAAGTAGACTTTCAGGTCAAGCTAAACTTTTCTATTTTTACAAAAAGGTAAAGTCAAGCAAAAAAAGAAAAAGAAAAACATATAATAACTAATAGGCTATACTAATGCTAGGATTTGGCTAAACTAGCCTAACCTAACTTATTTTCATCCCTAATTATAGTTTAACTTTTTTTTTTCTGGTAAGATTACAATGTGTCCCCATACCCTTTGGGTGTAGAACTAATCCTTGCTCGAGCATCGACTTTGCCTTGACCACAATATACTTTTAATAAGATTTAAACCCTTATACTATAAATAAATTTCACTCACATAGAGCTCAATTTGCAAACTTAGCCATGCCACACCCTATGGTTATAGTTTAACTTTTTTTTAATAATATAGTAACATATGATTAAATAGTAGTATAAAAATATTTTACACCAAGTATAGATTAAAATTAAATTCATTAAGATTTGCTACACAGTTAATCAATTTAAAAAAAATTAGGATTGTAAATGAAAGAAAAAAAATCATTTACAATAAAAAGCTAGTGGCATAGTTTATTATCGTTTAAAGTCAATCTTGTGATGTTTTTAATTTGATTGATTGAGAGATTATGTGATGATTTATAGAAAAAAGAACAAAGGTACATGTCAAAAAATAAAATCTTATACAACGGTAAAAAAAAAAAATCTGCATCACAGCCAGCCAGAGACGAAACTGGAATAAAACTTTTAGAAGGATATAATAAAAAATATTTTAAGAAAACTAAAACTATATTTCATAAAATTAATGGTATGTTTTTGAGGATATATTGTTTAGTTTTTAAAATTTTGAGGGCCATAGCCCCAAAGAATAACGTATGCCAAATTACTAGTATATCCAAAAGTGATGTGAAGGATCGATAGATGAGACAGCCAACGTTATATCGAAGCTCAAAAGGCCCAACATAGCTAAACCCTGGTGGCCACGCTCCACTGTTTCCTTTAGAATTTCTACAGTGGAAGAAAGCTAGGGTTTTTCATCTGCTCCTGCTTCTGCTTCTGCTTCTGCGAAAAATGACCAAGTTCAGGAAGCTGGGTCGACCCACCGGTCACCGAATGTCCATGCTCAGGTTATTACTTTCAATTTTAAACCTCCAAATTCCTTCCTTTTTTAGCACTATCTAATTTGTCTGCAAAGATGCTGAATATTGGGTACCCTATCCCATTTGTTTTTTCTTATTCAGAACGATGGTCTCGCAGTTGGTGAAGCACGAGCGCATCGAAACTACTATTGCCAAGGTACGAATGAAGTCCCCATATCGATATGTTTTGGTTTTTTATGTTTACAAGTTTGTGAATTTGAAATTTTTAAATTTAATAACAAGAACCTTTCCGTATATGATGTTTGTAATTTGGACTGTAGGCGAAAGAGATACGTAGACTTGCGGATAATATGGTACAGCTTGGAAAGGAGGTTTGTAATTAGTCCTTATTTTATGCAGCTAACTAATATAAAAACCTTTTTTTTCATTTGTTGGTCTCCGCAGATTTTTTATGTCATTGAAAGGGTAAGACGTAGGAATTGAATCACAAAAAAATGGCTATTTGCCAAGACATTTCATTTCTCAAGTAACTGGTTTTTTTTTTTCTTTTTTCCTTTCGTTGTTTTCCTGGTTTTTCATAAGGAATTATGTGTTGATTCATGAGGATCATGGCGTGTTTGGCTCGAGTTTAAATTGTACATTATTTCTTACCTACAATTTTATTACACTCAGCTGCTCCAAAATTAAGTGTCCTTGCTTCTGCCACACAAGCTTGTTTATAATTCTTGTTGAGTTGAATTGGTTTACACAATTGGTTTAACTAATACACCTGATGACCCTGCTCAGTAACATACGTTGAGTAGTTTCTTTTGATTTGTGTTCAAAGATGTGCGAATTACAGCTTGGGTTGACAACTCCTGTTGTCTATATTAGTTTAAATGGTGTTTTTAAACAAGAACAAAATTTATCAGGTTCGAAGAGTAGTGAAGTGGTTGGTTGATGCCATGGAAATATGATAGTTTTTGTGTTTGCTTAATCTATGCTTCATGCGAGGTTAAGTGTAGCTGTTTTCCTTAATTCCATATGTGCAACTTGAAATGTATTGAAGCTCGGTATCTGTTATTAGTGACTATTAAAGCATTTAGTGTGGTTAATGGTTATTACAAAAAAAAAAAAAGCTTTTAGTATGGTTGCCAGTGTAGTCAATGGCGGCCTTCATGGCAGAATGGCATGGCGGGTTTTGGTCCTGCTGCCATGAAAACGTCCAGGTATGGCAGGTTGCTCATGGAACTGCCATGGAAGCTGGAGGCTATGGAAGTTGCAACCTTGAATTGGCAGCAACAGACGAGAAATTACTCATCTTTCCTTATTTTAAACCAATGGGCTTCTAATTTTAGGGGCAGTTAGGTCTTTCGAGTTTTGATCTTGTCTGTGGCCAAAAAACTCATCAATTGGATTAAAAAACACCCTATCTCATCTACTTCTGTTACACATATCTCAATTTTTTCTGCTCCTACATCACTGTTTTTTATCCAAATCTGTACTTATTCTCCTCAATCAGGGGATATGGCAAGTGGGGGATCCTCATCTGTGTGTTCTTTCGCTTTAGTACTTTTATATTTGAATTTGTGAGACTTTTGTGTTTTAATTTGCTTGAAAAACATTATTATGTTTGCTGTTCTTGACATGAACTATTAGGTCTTTTTATTTACTTTCCATGAGTATGTTTATTATTTTTTACATTTTGCTTACATGACCACCTTTTTCCACCCTGGGCTGCCACACCATCTGCCATAGAACTATGGTGGACTTTTGGCCTGCTGCCATATGCAATTGACAACACTGCTGGTTGCTAGTTTCAATGTGCTTGTCAATATACAATTCACTAGAATCAGATACATGTTGACATTTTTTTGACTTGGTCTTGAGACTAAACTTGTTAGCAGGGTAACCATTTCATTTAGTTGTTTATTTAGCTTGACTACTTGGACTGGTCTATAGTTTACATCGTCAATTGTTTTAGGGATCCCTATGTGCTGCAAGGCGCGCTGCTGGTTTTGTGCGAGGAGATGATGTCCTTCACAAGCTGTTTACAGAACTGGCTTATCGGTACAAGTGAGTATTAAACCTGATGTAATTTCAGTTGCCAGTTTTGACTGTAAGTTGTAACTTGTAACACTGAACAGACATTATGTTATGCAGGGATAGAGCAGGTGGGTACACTAGATTGCTTCGGACCCGTATACGAGTGGGTGATGCTGCACCAATGGCCTATATCGAGTACATCACTAATTTACTTTTTATAGTCATTATTTTAAACTCATTTATTCGGTTATGTTATATGGGTAACCCTGCTTTTGTTTTTTTGGTAATTGGTAACCCAGCTTTATTTCGCTAAAAGAAGTGATTGTTTTCTTATTGGTCTTGATATTGCCTGTCTGCCGAACCTATTGTGCTGTTATAATGAACAACTTTATTCCATCAAAATTTTCGGGTTGCTTAGAATGAGGAGATTGAGATTGGCCCTTTTTATAAAATTTATTTTTAAATGTTTTGGAACAGGTTCATTGACCGAGAAAATGAACTTAGGCAGTCAAAGCCACCAACTCCTCAACCACCACAGAGAGCACCCCTTGATCCGTGGACACGATCTCGTCTCAGCAAGCAGTTTGCACCTCCTAAAGAGGAAAAATCTGAATCTGATTTGTGATGCATTCGAATGTAATGCTGATACTTGTGTTATTTTTTTTTCGTAGTGTGCGATCTCTGAATTTTGGCCGGCCTTGTTTTATGATTTACTATTTATCTATATCCTTTATGGCTTACAAAAATAAAATTATTCACTGCCATCTCCTAGAGGAAAGTGTTACTCTGCAATGTAAAAATAATAGGACTGAAATTGTAACCGAGAAGGGAAAAGGAAAATCTTCGAAGTATTTTCGTCCCTCGAGAGATTCTTATGTAGACTCTGCATATTATATGTATTTAATTAAACATTAAACATGTGTAAAGACATTTTTTTAGGACAGAGATTCTTATGTAAACATTATCTATTATATACATTTTATTTAACATCAAACATGTGTAAAGATATTTTTTAAAGACATGTTCATTTATAATATGGTTCACTCGGTGGATAAACATAGTTCTATGTTGGTGAATTTTATTGTACAAGAATTTGAATTTTATTAGAAGTATCTTCTGATTAGGGTAAAGCGATACTGGAGCAGGGATTAGTGTGGTTTTATCAACAGAAATTTTTTTTGAATGAAGTGCGTTTATGTAAGAATTTCTCCACTATGTCTTTTAGATCTGTGATGTGCATGCCTTATTGGTTTTGCTGGAGCTTATTAATTTAATTGTATCTTCCAAAAAATGAAAAAGAATGAATTATATTCAGCTTTAAAAGGAAAATGTTAAAGGAATTGACTAGTCTTTAAATATGACTTAAGAACATGTTGATAAAGTCCTGATGGGTTTCTCCCTTGGGTTCCTTAAGCCTAAATCAAGAACTTCGTACGCCACCTCATACTGTTGTCCCTACCCCTTCTTTTGAAAAGGGGGCCAAGCTTAAAGTTGTTTGACGGCAACTACATTTTACATTGGTATTTTACATCTGGATTATTGAATTGTTACGTTTGGCAGTTGAAATTCCTACAGCGGATGCGGTGCCCTAATGTCTACGGGATTTCCATAATTTCAAATGCCTTGCACGGCATTGTCTGGAAGCAGTTGCGAACCACACATGTCAAATAGGTAAAGAGAGAGAAGCTTGCACGCTCAGAAGCAGAAAGTTCTGTTGTTCAAAGATTAAGTGAAGGCCTATAACATGAACCTAATTATGAATTTGTGCATCCCTATGTTATGATTAATTAAGAATATGTATATCTATCAAAAACTATCTGGGGCAAGCAATCAGATCCTATTACCTAACCGGGCTGGTTTAAACATTCGACGTTGTAGTTGTTTCATGTTACAACATTGAACCTTGGCTCTGTTACTATATATTATTTAACAGGAAAAGGCCAAGAAAGAGAACTTTGTGTTAAGAGGTCGCTTGGGAAGGTCATGTAAGTGCAGAGGGACAGCCCAGTCATGCTCAGTTGCGTACACATAATTATGGGATAACATATAGCCTCTCTCTTTTTCTTTTTCTTTTTTTGTGGATGAAATTTACAATTTTTTCAAATAGACATGTATTGAAGTGGACAAACTTTTCATAGTGGTCCTACTCAAAACTCAATCCTAGCTTATAATGAAAAGCAAATGGATAAAACTTGGAAGAACATAATCTGCTTCGCCATAAACCACAAGCCTGCTGCTAACTCACAGAGTGAAACCTTTACCGTTGAGTTGCTTTGCTTGCAATACAATATACGTACTGTCTCACGTCTCTATATTCCCTTCATTTTCCTTCTCTCATGCCGCCTTACTATAAAGTATATATAAATAATTCCATATCTGTCAATGACTCAAATATACTTATCAATTTATTTATCGTAAATGTAATGCATGGGATGGAGTACCAGGGATACGTAGCGATGGGTGCAAGGCTTCCATAGTACTATTGCAAGTATCCTCCCACCATTACCATACAAGTCTGTTCAGTTATAATACTGCCACCTGTTCTGCCGCTGGCTTTAACAGATTGATTTCATTATGGTTTGAATATTTTTTATGATTGTGGGTGATGCTACTAAAAAAGGTTAAAAACATTGCATTAGTCATTAACCCTTTATAAGAGGAAAATTTTTCCCAACACTTTTTTCCTCCACTACATGTCTTAACTTAAGTGCAAAGACTAAAAGGCAAAACAAATATAAAAGTTAGAAGGGAACAGGGGTGGACAAAATTGGTGCAATGTTCCTATGCTTATTGATAAGCAATCTTTTTTTTAATAAAAAATTTACGTTAATTAGCCTTCTTATTGCAGTTTTGACGAATTTTGATAGTGCTAAAACCATGGGTTTGGTGAAATAGTATATGAAAGGACACTTAAACCAATGTCATCAATTTAAAGGATGATTAACTATAATCACGTTATATGAATGAAAACACACTAAAATAATAAACGAGTGTCATGTGTAGTTGTCTCTGGCAGCTAATTAGGTGTTTGATGTTGTCACCCAATTTCTTCAAATGGAGATGAACTTCATTAGCATTAAACATGAATAGAATGATAAGAGAGTTTACCTACTATGAATATGAGATTAACCAAGTCAGGCATTTTGAAGAAAAGAGGATTCGGGAGGGAATGCAAACCTTGAACAAAACAATTCAAGTTTAAGGGACAAAAGTCTGAAAAAGTATGATCTAAAAGTAATAAGCATTAACAATCTTACTTGCTTAAGGGCATTTTTCAAAATTCAGTTTCCCTACTTGGCTTGGTGCATGGGATTGGGACATGTGGTCACCTTTACTCTAAATCCAATAAACAATTGTTTTCCTTAACCTTATCTCTAGCAACAACTCTCACTATAACGACAATTTTTTGTTTTTTTTTTATTTTAATAAATGCTTCCAAGAACTTAAAACTCCGATTTAATCATGGACCAAATAATGGAAGGTTCGATAAATCAAAAGGTGAATGAATAAACTCATTTTCTTTTTCCCGTACGGAAATAGGAAGAAAAAAGGGCAAAGTGTTTGCATATTATGCAACTTAAATGTTAAACTACTATTTGTTTAGGTTGAATAACTCTGAGAAGTTTTAATTTAAAAGCCATTTGCTAAGGCCATGCATTGAACAGCCATTAATAAAGAGTACAAAATGGTTCATATTATACTCAAATTAAATTGAAGTACTGCATGATACGCATAGCATGTCTTCTTTGTATTATAGTGGCATGTCAGCTAAAAAATAATAGTTGATTTTACATCAGCAAGAGTGTAAAGCAAAATGGTTTTTACTCCTACAATGAAACTGGAAAAAAAGGACAAAAAAGAAGAGAAATTAAGAATAAAAGAAAAGAAATTGAGAGATGAGGCAGAGTTGGTGACTACCCAAAACTACAATGATACTGAAAGACGAAGGAAAAATTCAGAAGGACGTTACTCTGTCACTGCGTCTATATTGAGTCAAGCTCCCCAACTATGCCATCATCAACTGTCTCTTCGATCGCCTTCTCTCTGTTCTTGCAAACCTCCAAAAGGTGTATGTTTTACGGGGACATCCCACCTTATTCTTTCGCCCCCCCCCCCTCTTTCTCTCTCTCTCTCTAATAAGAACATTGTTTGTCTTCCTTGGTTTCTGGGTTTCGGTATACAACCAGTTTTTGGCCCCCTGAGGATTGTGTTCTGGCTGCTGGAGGACTTAAAACATTTACACCATGTACTATGTAGTCGTTTCCCTTTCCTGCTTCATCCACTTCTTTACTCCTATAGTCCTATCTATCTATACATTGAAAACCAATTCATATATATATATATATATATATATATATATATATATATCACCAGATCTTTGCAGTTTTAAAATGATATACACCTTAGTTTGTATTCTTCTCCATATATTTCGATGTGATTCTGTTTTTGAATATACTTAAAGATGGTTTCTGGGAGTTCTCATTTAGTTTGTCGGTAGTTGCTTGAACATTGTTGTTTTTGTATATTAGTTGCTTTCTTGTGCCTCGATCAGTTCATTAAAGTTGGTTCCTCATTTGTGTAGATCAGATGTTGCATGCCCCTGTAGCTGAAAAGTTAATATGAGAGGAACAATGGGAGCTTCTCCTCATGCCGTTGAAGCTCGACACCGTTTGCCTGCATCCATGTGAGCTTCTTCTTCCCAACACATTCTGCTTTACCCTTTCTCTTTTGTCTGGATCATAAAATTGGTGCTCTTTACAAAGAGTTCCCCCAGTACTAGCTTGAACAGTTCCTCTGAAAATCACTGTTTACTGTTTAGGATCAGTTATCATAAGGAGAAATCAGGTTCAATATCTATCTGTGCTTCAGATATGGATTATGGAATGCTGCAGACACTGTCATTAAAACTTACTATAACAGCGATTGCAATATGTTAAAAGGCAATTCTGTGTATTCGTTCTCAGCCATTAATGTTACATTTCACCTCATAGCTAGGACCCATCATTTTTATATCACAAAAAAGTTATGTTTGAGGTTAAAAGGCCAACCCTCTTCTCTTCCTTTCTCATGGGAGATTTTAAAATGCGAACTTGCTGTTTAATTTGCTTGCGGGGTAAACCAGGACAAAGTTCTGATTCCCAGATCTGGGTGTTAACTTAGTTCCATGCATGCACCTAGTAGGATTTTAAGTATTTCGTAATGTTGTCGAATCCTTTTCTAACACCGGGAAGGAGGGACCGGCATATAGTTAACGCTGTGTGTGATCTGTATCATTCATATCTTCAGGAATTGACGATGACATTTTATCTCAAAATATTTCTTATTTAAAGTCGAAGGAAGCCAACCACTTTCATATCATTCTCCAGTATCAATTATTTCATGCTTTTGCACAAATGTACATAGCCAATGATTTAGCTTTGTCTGCGCTAACAAGTCTGTATCCTCACCTATCTCATAGGTGAGCAGTATTCGTCCCAACTATATGTAATATAAACTATAAAACAGTATTGCCAACAACGTTATACGGTAGTTACAAAAGATTTTAGTTTTATTGGTGCTATATGCGAGAGTTATGTTATTTACGCAAACAGATCCTTGATTGACTCTTTACAATCTTATTTGTGTGTTACACTTTCTTTTAAATGACTCAAATTCTATACAATCTACTCACAAGAAAGTGAAATAATAAGTTTTCCTCTAAAATTTTAGAGGGTTTGCAGGTTTAAAAATCATGTTGACCCATGTGATTTTAGAAATAAATCGAGAGAACAGCAAGAATAACAATTTTTGTCATGCCTCACATTTTATAGAAATAAGTTTCTATGTAGGGAAAAAATCCAAAAATATTTTATTATATAATAGTTATATATTTACTATATTTAATTTTTCTACGTATGAATACATACCCTGAAATCTGAATATATGAGATTTTTCAGGGATCTATAGTAATGCCTTCCAAGTTCCTTCCATCACCTTTGTAGGCCCAAGTTCCTAGTGGCATACATTTTTTTTTTTTGGTTATATTTATTAATTTGTTCTTGAATAATTACGTGGTACAGTGAAGATTTATACAAACGAAGACTGCCAAGAAGTAAAGCGAAAGATGTAGAGAAGCCTTTCCACTTATCTATCCAAGATAAGAGCTCAAGATGCAAGTTATCTTTCTTGAAACTTATCGTATTGATAACCATTTGCGGCACTTTTGTAACGCTCCTGTACTCTCCAGAGGTTTACAACAGCAACCATTTATCAAGCTCTGGCACTCGGTAAGTATTATTCTACACAGCATATGCTACATTTACGTATCTTAGCTCCATTTATCTTATTTTTCTTTTCTTCCTAAGCGCAAGTGATGCAAATACTCCCAAAACTTTGGTATAGTTCATTTTGTTTTAAGGATGAGTAATACCTTCAAAAGTATTGCATTTGACCCAATATGGTTCGCAAAGAAGGGGTTGACGGCAACAGAGTGATAAATTTTACATTGTTCATCCATGAATTTGGAATGATATTTTTAGTGATTAAAAATCAGGGTGAAAATTTTAAGGATAAGTTTTATATGAAAAATTGTATAAAAAACTCATCTTTAAAATTTTCACCCTCAATTTTAATGGAATACTAAACTGACTTTAATTGTGAAATTTGTGTCAAATTAATGGCCTCTTTTCACATTCCACATGATATTGAGATCCGTAATTTTACAAATTCTTTTCTGCAATTATAATGATCACCTAGTAATCTGGTTTCCAAAAATATGAAACAAAAATGTTCTGTATACATAGTAAAAATGGAGTAAACAATAGAACCAAATTACGATGCCAAATTTACACAGCGCAGGCCTTATTTTGTGAACAGGTGGATATGGGGTGGTTCAGATCCTCGGTATGTGTCGAATGTAGATACTGACTGGGATGATATATTGAAAATTACTGAGAAGCTGACAGGGAAAAATGAATTTCAAGGGGTTGGCCTTCTAAATTTCAATAAGACTGAAATAGACCATTGGGAGCATATTATTCCTGACGCCACACATGTTGTTCTGCACCTGGAGTATGCTGCAAAAAATATGACATGGGAGTCCCTGTACCCAGAATGGATTGATGAGGAAGAAGAAACTGAAGTTCCCGTTTGCCCTTCTCTACCAAGTCTTAGATCTCCTGGAATAAGACTTAATCTCATAGCTGTCAAGCTTCCTTGTCGGAATGGGGGGAATTGGTCTAGAGATGTTGCTCGTTTGCACCTGCAGATTGCAGCTGCTGGCCTTGCAACCTCTTTCAAAGGAAATTACCCCATATATGTGCTCTTCATTACCAACTGCTTTCCAATACCAAATCTGTTTACCTGCAAAGAACTTGTTGGGCATGAAGGGAATGCATGGTTATACAGACCTAACTTGAGTGTTTTGAGAGAAAAGGTCCAGCTCCCAGTAGGATCTTGTGAACTTGCGCTTCCTTTGAGGGGCAAAGGTCAGTTCTACTCTCTTTCTCTCTCTCACCCACACACTATTGAGACATAATATTATAATCATATACTTTCACAAGCACACACTGAGTGAACTTGTATACAGTTGCATTGCAAGTGTTTCACCAGCAATGACTTGTTTAACACAAACTTCTGGATCAAATTTCCATTGCCCAGTAATGGTGATTTTGATGATTGCCCAAGAACCACTAAGCCAATCAACAAAAGCTAGAATCCTGAAATGATCATATTCTCTAAAAGAAATGAAGCTGTTGAAACTGGAGATTTGAAGAACCAAGAAAATTACTGTCTGCTTAAACATACTTATTACATTCTCATCCATGAACAATAGAATTTCATCTTTGTAATGTGATTATTCCATGTATTATCATGTCGTTGTCATTATATTTTTCTTATCATAAAGTTGACATGAAAGGAATTGAATTAATTGGAAGCAGAGCTGGTTTACACGGGAAATGTTCACAGAGAAGCCTATGCAACAATTCTTCATTCAGCTCATGTTTATGTTTGTGGAGCTATTGCTGCTGCACAAAGCATCCGCATGTCCGGATCAACTCGAGACCTTGTAATACTTGTTGATTCGACAATCAGTGGGTACCACAGAAGTGGTTTAGAAGCGGCAGGGTGGAAAGTTAGAACAATACAGAGGATTAGAAACCCGAAAGCTGAAAAAGATGCTTACAATGAATGGAACTACAGCAAGTTCCGGTTATGGCAGCTCACAGATTATGACAAGATAATATTCATTGATGCAGATTTGCTCATACTAAGAAATATAGATTTCCTATTTGGAATGCCAGAAATCACTGCTACTGGAAATAATGCCACACTTTTTAACTCGGGTGTCATGGTGGTTGAGCCATCAAATTGTACATTCCAGCTCCTAATGGATCATATTAATGAGATTGAGTCCTACAATGGAGGGGATCAGGGATATTTAAATGAAATATTTACATGGTGGCACAGGATACCAAGACACATGAACTTCTTGAAGCATTTTTGGATTGGTGATGAGGAAGAGAAGAAACAAATGAAAACTATGTTATTTGGTGCTGAGCCTCCAATTCTCTATGTCCTTCACTATCTAGGTTTGAAGCCATGGTTATGCTTCCGGGACTATGATTGTAACTGGAATGCTGATATATTTCACGAGTTTGCAAGTGATGTTGCTCATGCAAAGTGGTGGAAGGTGCATGATGCAATGCCAGAGCTTCTGCAGCAGTTTTGCCTGTTGAAGTCAAAGCAGAAGGCACAGTTAGAATGGGATCGTAGTCAGGCTGAAATAGCAAACTACACAGACGGGCATTGGCGAATTAAAGTTAAAGATTGGCGCTTGAAGAAATGTATAGATAATTTGTGCTCCTGGAAAAGCATGTTGCAGCACTGGGGAGAGACAAATTGGACAGATGATGAATCTTATACTCTAACACCACCTGCTATTACCACATCATCTCTGTCTGGTTTCTGAGTTGTGAATTTCACTTTCTAATTTCCTCGCAAATGTTAAATCTCGTAGTAGTGTTAGGAAAAAGGGATAAAGGAAATATTTTTTCCTCATATTTTTATGCATAAAGAAGGTGTACTCTACATCTGATCATATT
This sequence comes from Styphnolobium japonicum, assembly GCA_023212625.1. Lineage (NCBI taxonomy): Eukaryota > Viridiplantae > Streptophyta > Magnoliopsida > Fabales > Fabaceae > Styphnolobium > Styphnolobium japonicum. The sequence continues at coordinate 40,382,832 of JALBWW010000003.1, read as the reverse complement.
GTAACAGATTTCACCAGAATTCAATTTTAGAGTAATTTACCTGAATGAATCTATAATGCATGGCGATGGCTCGCTCTCTTTCTTGTGTTTGTCTTCTTCGTTTTCCTTTGTATTTATGTTGTTCAGATACAAAAGGAAAAATAGGGCAGGATAACGGAGGACATACTTCTCTATTAGTTTCAACCCATTTCATTTCATATGAGGGAGCAGAATCTTGTTAGCTACTCATAAGATATACACGAATCGAATGTCACTAATGCTTTCAAGTTTGGAAGTTACATGGGGCAAAAAGTAAGGAAAACTGTACCCAAAGCATATGACAAATGAACAGAGCAACAACACAGGTAGATACTAGGTAGGGTTAAAACCAAACACACCGTATTTGGACTCTTTGATCACAGCGCTTGGGCCTGATTTAAAATTAAAATTTGAATACAAATGCAAACACAATGCATCTAAGGGGACAGAGCACTTGCAGGTTGACCTAACACACATATTATTCAACTATATATCTAACGAATTGCAGAACCGTTCTTTGACAATCCGCCATAATATGAAAGTGTTTTCACTACTACTACCCAATGCGTGATTGTCAGCCACAATATTTCGAGCACACCTGGAAACCAACAAACTTAGTCCTTATACTATTGACTAGAGAGGTCCAGAGATGAGAGCATTTGTTTCGGAAGTGGATACTCTATCACTTCCCAATCCTGAAGAAGGTAGTGGAGCCATCACTGATTCATAATGGGTGGATTCTTTTCTATCCTACGACTGATGGAGCCAATTTCAGAACAAACGTGGTTAATGGATTATTATAAGTGCCTAACCCAACTACCCTGCACATGGCTTGCTATGAAATTGAACATAATACTAAAATTTACTTATATACATTATATTACAATCTAGAAGTTACCTCTCGCTGGAAATTTAATTGCAAGTAACGTGATGTCCAACTGCCTTCTCTCTCTTTTATATTTTTTATTTTTAAAGGAGAATAGAGCTTGAAGGCCCCGTGCGACCTTCCAAGATCTTTGAAATAGAATCTAATCACTCTTTCAGTCAACGAAAGGCGAGCATGTGAACCAATTAATTTCTCATCAATTTTGATTTCAAAGTGTTTAAGACCTTTCTGCAGCATGTGACTGCCTGCTACATTTGTTACAACCCACGCCATTACGAATGCACCATGTCGGCAAGTAGATCATTACTGTAAAATGTTCATGAAAAATGAAGTTGGTGATAGCTACAGAAGTGGTTAGTCACTCACTCTACGTAAGGGACTAAGGAGTAAGCAACGGCCCATACCTGTGTCCGCTGTTATCATCGTTAACTTTGATAGTGAAAGTTCCCTGGCATGATATGATATACAAGCAAAGGCGTTTCTTTATCAAATCCCCAAGTGCTCCATGCACTGGTTGAGCTGAGTTTCATGTCTCATTAACAACCTTCGAGCGCTTTCAAGTCAAGGCAAGGCCTCAATGGGAACACGGATTATTTATTCAAAGGAATGGGACGCATAGGCAACTCTATTGGAATTTCTTCGTATGGTATGGCATTCGAAATCTCGTTGTATTAGTAGTTACAAAGGGGATGCGAAAAAATTCCCCATTTCCTGATGCCTCCTATTCTATGTTCAATCCTAACTAAGATGATGGAATCCAATCATTTCCTTGAATGAAATTCTGCACTGAATACGTGAACACATGCTCAGCCGGGACCTTGCTACTCCAGGGCACCCTCTGAGTCAAGTTAGAACCAGGTCCGGAACTCTCAAATTCCCCATAGTAAAGTGTCCTCAGCGCAAAATCACCACTCCATGGCATCCAACCCTGTGGTTTGATAAGGGCTTCCATGAATGAATGAATGAAAACTGTTCTAGAATACTCCTTCCATGGCCTACCCAAATAGTTCTTGTGTACTTTAGGCTTGCTATAATACAATGCCATATATTCCTCAGTGCCATTCACCAAGCAGTTCTGGAAAACAAAGCCTGTTGACTGAGCAGGGTCTGTCCTGCCATGCGCTGTGATGGCATTGTTCTCGCCCTTTTCTGGCCTGACTTGCCTGGGGCGGACTAGGATTTGGCAGTCTTGGAAGATTGACGCTGAGTTTCCAAAGATGAAGTCCACATTGCCCAGGATACGGCATGATTTATAAAATTGGCGCAGGGAATGAGCATAAAGAGTATCTTGATTGCCAACGAATTCGCAATTCTCAATGACAGAAAGATCACTGTCTGATCTGAAGGCTACTGCCTGGTGAGCATTAGGACCAGCTGTGTTTTGGATTGTGAGATCCTTTGCCATGAATCCATCGCCAAGAACCCCTGCCAAGATAATTAATTTAGTCATTAAGGCAGCAACCATCTTCAGGCCTGTGAAAGTGAAAGTTCACTGACCATGTACAAAATGGGTGGAAATCAGATAAATCAAAATAAGTCATACTGGAGGAAAAAACTTCCATTTTATAGTTCAAACTTCAATGATTATAGTCTGATATCTTACACAAGTTGTAGAAGCAAGCACACCCACCCACTCATATCAGATAAGACTTGCAAAAACATAAAAAATCTTATGGTTCCTAAGAAACAATTGCTATTTAAAAAAACTAAACACAGTTTAGACATTATTATTATTCTGTTCTGGCAATAGAATTTCTAAGTCGAACCTACCCATCATCAAATGAAACTGGCCAACAGAACAGATGGCGAGAGTAACACAACAAAACAAACTCACCGACTGTGGCTGAGTTGTAGGTTGTCATCCCCTGCTGTCCCACGTTTGCAGACCCAGTGATCACAGTCTTACCCATGCCATCCCCCAAGAATACCACATTTCTCTTCTTCAACGGAACCCTAACCCTCTCCTCATAAATTCCTTCCTTTATATGTATCACAAACCTCCCTTCGCCCGCGTTATCCGGCGCCGCGTTAACCGCTTCCTGCACCGTCTTGTAACACCCACTGCCATTGTCCTTACACACTACAACGTCCGCCGTCAACTTCGCCGGCAACCCGCCCCCGAAGCCCGGCCCATACCCGGATGCCTCCCAGAACCCGTCGCGCTCCGTCATGGGTGGCCTCCACGACGACGTGTCGTTCCCCAACACATCGTACGACACCATCATGCTGAGCGCGTTGCTGGAGAGGCCGGTCAGAGAGTCCAAAAACGCCATCGTTTCGCTAACCGTGCGGGTGTCGTTGGCGTACTTCAACCCGGACCAGCAGTCGTACTGGTAAGCCAATGCAGCGCTCATCCACGCCCGGGCGTCCTTGGCCTTGCCGCGCGGGAGCGCGTCGTTGGCGAGGGAAATGCGGTACTCGGAGTAACGGAGCACCTTGAGGCAGGTCTTGGCAGCCATGGTGCGGTTGCGGATTCCCGCGGAGGTGTCCACGATGGACTTGATCATGGATTGGGCGGTTTTGAGGTTGTTCGAGGAGACCTGCATGGCGGATTGGACCATTTGGAGCGGGGTCGGGTTGGGAGGGACGTGGTTGGATTGGGTCAGGGAAGATTCGCATTGGTGAGGGAAGCGGGTGGCCTTGCAGACTTGTTGGATCTCGATCTTGGGTGAGGGTGGTGGAGAGGAATGGGAATGGGAATGGTGGTGGGTGGCGGAAGAGAGGGAGAGGGAGAGGGAGAGGAAGAGAAAGAGGGAGAGAAGGGATGCGGTGAGGAGAGATGCCATGAGGAAGGTGGATCTGGAGATTGGGAAGGAGAAGCGGAGGGGGAAGGGGATGGGTTTAGTGGGTTTTCTGGTCATGGTGGGTTGGGAAGATTTGTAGGAATATTTATAAGGGAGGTTTTGATTGTGTGATTGTTGGATGTTGGTGAATGGGTTCCAAAATTGGATGGTTTGTTTTTACTTCTTGGTGACTGATAGACAGTTAGTGTGTTTGTTTTGGTAATGGCATGGCCAATGAGTTGAGAAACGGTTCACGGAGGGGGGTTTTTTGGAGTGAAGGGTGAGGAATTTGTGACGGGCTCAAGTTGGTGGCATTGGGTATGGAAAATTTGGCTGTTCATCTGGGAAGGAAGGAGGGTGGTAGATTTTCAGTTACGGCATATAGAAAGGATGGTTAAATGCGATAGGAAGGAAGGATGGGGAGGGGAAGACTAGACTCGAGTGATTAAGATGGATGGATCATGGATGGATGTGAGTTAGAGATGGGGATACGAAGATGTATATGTTCTAGATTGGATTGGATTGTATGCGATTGCGGGATGTGTACTAGATTTTCACGTTCGAGTCTGCGAAAATGTCGGCCAGATGGGGGAGCCATGAGTCACAGGACTCGCGTCACCACTCACGCTATCAATTCACTACTCCCTTCCCGCTGTTTTTTTTTTTTTTTTTAATTTTATTTTAAAGATAAGTCTCTTCACATTTTTGTTGTGTGGAACTAATTTTTAGCTCAGGAGCTGAACCTTTGTCTGGAAATAGAGTCCATCGAGATAAAATGCAGTTTATTAATTAAGCTTTGTAAATTCCTTATTTTGTTTGCTTGCTTGTTTTTTTACTTTTACTTTTAAGATTATCTCGGATAAGAATTGATTGGAGTGTTTATTTACATATATTTAATATTTAAGGATTTGAACGAAATAATTGTAAATATCTTACTCAGATTGATCGATAAACACTTTTTTAAAAAACATGATAAGTATTTTATTATTTTTTATTTGACATTTATGTTATTATTGAATAATATTTCTTAATTATTTATTTTCTTTTCACTAATTGTTTTTTATTCTAATTTTAAAATTATTTATAATTAAATACATTTTTATTTAAGTTGAATTTTAATACAAAAAATAATAATTTAATTGAGAATAATTTAAAATTATAATAAATAACAATCAATAAAAAGTATGAATGAGTAGTTACGAGTATTATATCAATAACCCAAATGTATTAAGCATAGTATTGATAACAAAAGGGGTGGAAGCATTTAGCTGTTTAAAAAAAAGAGGATAAAATGTAAATAACTTCTTTCAATTATGAGTCAAGTTTAAAAAATTTAAATATATTTTTAAATTTGTCAATATAATTTTTTTTTAAACTAATAAAATAATGTATAATAACCATTATATTAACATTTGATTTTAATCACTAATAGAAAAATATTCAATTGGCTGCATTGGTTCATTTTTCATTATTTTTTTCTTAAATTATTAATATTTATCCTTTAAATCATCTTTAATTTTTTTTTTTGGCACTCATGAATCTCACCCTACTGTTTGAACAGTTATTGAAAATTAGAAAGATGAATTCATAAATGTGATATTGTCATTTTGATAAATGAATTTTTGGGTTACTAATTAATTTTGTAGGGAAAAAGTAACGAGAAGAAAATATCAATTTAGGGGTATAATATTAGGTATATAAACAAACTTTTCTACTAATTTATAAAACTTTAATTTTTTAGTTGGATTTAATTTGGATAAATACGATTTGAGATTTAACGATAATGATTTAGAGTGATATTAATTAAAAAATTAACACGTACAATAATGTGATTATTTTTTTTTGTTAGTGATTTGAATAGAAAAGTTATTATATATTTTTTTGTTAGTTTGAGTCTGTGTTTGGATTAGCTGTGAAAAATCGATTATATGTATAATCGATTATGAGAAAATTAATTTATGTTTGGATATGTTAATTCATAATCGATTTTATGATAAAAAGTTTTGTTTGAATTATATTAAAAAAACCACTTTTATGTATTAAATTACCAAAAGATATATAAAATGATTGAAAAAGTTATTTAATTGAGGGCAAATAGGTATTTTTCTTTTAAAACTTTTGAAATAATGTGAAATCAAATGATTAAGGGTCCGTTTGTTACAGATTAAAAAAAGTTAATTTCGAAATTCAATAATTTAGAGATTATTTTTTAGAGATTTAAAAAAAAAACAGAAGTTATTTTGTGTTTGTTTACAATCATAAAAATCATTTTTTTAAATAAAAGTAACTTTTCTCTCTTTTATCGCGAGAGAATTTTTTCAAAAGCTAATGAGAATAGGTTTTCATTTTAACCATAAAAATGATTTTTTTAAACAAAATTTTTTTTTAATAAGCTTAAACAAACACAATCAACATCATTAAAAATGATTTTGGCTCTAAAAGCTTAAAATAACAATTTTTTTTAAAAATATGTTTTTAATTATAGAAAAATAATCTTAACTTATAATCAATTTTACACACTTAAAACAAACAAGATAGATTTTATATAAAACAGTTTTTTTTAAAAATTATTTTGGGAAAGAATTAATCTTTTTTAAATATACTCTAAGAAACTATCTTGATGAGTTTAAAAATACACAATTTTCTTTTAACTTAACCTATAATTAGAGAAAATTATTTATATTTAAAAAAATGTATTATAAAATTTGAAATACAGGATATCTTTGTGTGGTGACGGGACAATCTCCTAAATTTCATTTTTTTCTTTTTGCATAAGTCCCAACAGGGGAGTGGACTCCCTAAAATAATAATAATAAAAAATAAATTTAATTTTGAATTGAACTCATGATGTGCTTTAATTTTTAAAATGAATGAATCGTGAAACTTAAAGCCAACAGGAAGGGATGGGATTAATGAAACTCTTTGACTCCTTTGTGGCTATCGGAATAATTGAATTGCTATGGGAGTGAATGCTATAGATGAGCTTTCATCATAGAGAGATTAGTTATTGAAGTACTTTGTTTTAAAGTTTAAGTTTGATTTTTAGTATTAATAATCTTTTTTGATAAACAATTTGTTAGTATTATTGTAAACAATTATTAAGATCTGTCACATGCATTGATCTAAAACTTGAGCATTTTTTTTCTTTTAACTTTTTGTTAAAAAAAACTTTTAATATAATGTTACTTTGTTTTGTCCATTTTGTTGTTCAACACTTAGGATTAATAAACTTTAGCTAATGAATTAATAGTTTATATGGTATTTATTCTTATAATGATAAAAATTTAAAATATATGTAATATAATGAGTCCAATCCTAAAATAGGATTAGAAGTTGAAACACTTACGTGGAGTTTAGATTTTTTTTTTAAATAATACGATAATTATAATTTTTTTGATAGAATTAAGTTAAAATTTTATCAAGATTTAAGGATAATATACTCATTTTATAAAAAAATTTGACAAAAAAAACTATTACTATCTAATATTTTCCAAATTCGGAAAGGAGGAATAGGTGGAAAAAGAAAATTTGATATTTTTGTTGACGAAACACAGCTTCGTCCCAGACCATGGCAAAATCACAAGATTTCGCGTTTTCGTGCTAAACCCTAGGATTTCTCTCTCCACGCTCTGCTATCACTGACTCGTGAGTCCTCTCTCTTCTTCACTCTGCTTCTCCCCTTCGATGTGCTGCTATCTAGGGTTTACTATGCTTTTATCTTCTTCTTTCTCAGGCTTTGCGGGGTCGCATTCCCTTTCGTTCTAAATTTGTGAAACTTTCGATTTCGAGCGTGTTTGGGAACCTAATACTAATTTGTGTTGTTTTCCATTGGTGTTCCTACACGTGTGCTCGATTTTGAATTTGAATTTGAATGATGGGTACTATTCGTACATGTCTGCTTTGGATACGTGAGGATTCGTAGGATGCTAACAGCTCGTGTGTTTTATCGTTTTTGAATCTCCACCCATTTCTTCATTGTGGTTTATAACGAAGACTTGGGTATCCTAGCTCGCCACTTATGATTTTCCCTTTCGCCAATACTGAAAAGCGAACTTGGAGACATGAGAATGAGGAACCATTAAAGTTGTGTTGGATTCTTGCATTTCTTGGCAAATTCTTCAAAGCTTCTCTCTTGCTGCTAGCTGTTGTAGACTTGTAGTGCTTCGTTTTAGACTAATAATGATTAAGAAAACACTCTCCTATTTGTGATTCTCTCTTCCTCTTGTGTTGGAATATGTCCTTCCTGTCTGTTCTGTTTTACAGACAGAAACTAGCATTCTGATGCTTAATTTTGGATAGGATTTGCTTGGTTTCATTATGAGCTTTGATCATGATATTCGTTTTCTTTCATATTTATTCTTGTATTAAGTTGCAGCCCCAGGTTGGGGGTGGGGTGTTCACCGTTTATGCATTAATTTTAGATTAGATGATTGGGATGTACTCTCTCTTGGATAAATGTAGTCGTTTTGTTTAGCCTTTCCTTGACTGTAGTGTTAAATCACTTTCTTTTACTACAGTTGCCCAAAAGTTATTGAACTGATATTGATGGGAGGAAACTTATATGGTCACTCCTACTTGTTGACCGTATGATTACATATGTAGACTCTTTTATCCCAAAGCAAAAGATCTTTAGGCTTTCATCCAGCTGGATTACCAAGATGCCAAGACATTAGGTAGTTGAGTCAGCAGTCTCCTATGTGCTTTAGTTCTATGTATCTCAGTAAGAGTACATTATTCAAAGTGCTAATATTAGATACAATTTTTCTGCAGTAATTTGATGTGATCAATGCGTGGAGGTGTTACCAAGTGCACTCAAAGTAGCTGGTGTAAATATGTTTCCAATGGCATTTGATCTTTCCACAAGAGCAATATTGGATATTTAACACATTAATCAATCTATATTGGATTGTTTTGGAGTGGAAAAATTTTCAGTGTATTCTGAGATAGCAGCATAAACCACTGGCTAGTTCAAGAACTGGAAAGGATGTGTCACCTTATGTATTACGTTTCACCAGATACACTAGTGCCCAATGTGCATCAAGAACAGGCATTGAAGAAAATCGATGCAATAAACATTGTAGCTTTGATCCACTTTTTGTGTGGCCAATTGTTGAGTTTTTGGAAACTTTGAGATGTATTGAGTCCTCTTAAGTGTTGTAAAGATGCTGTACAAGTTCCATCATGGATGTAGATTTTTCATGGTTTTTGGAGAATATGAATAGGCTTTGGAAGATTGTTCTGAAGTTTGGAAGTGCTAGATTCTTGTATTTGTTTGTTTGAAGATTCAAAGCATCTTTGTTATCTTGCCGTTGAAATAAACTTGACATCAATTTCGAGAACTTGGAATCATATGCTCTCTTCAATTATTGAACCAATTAGTTATGGACGACTGAGAAGAGTCTCTACCTAATTTTGAGACTTGCAGGTTGGTGGCATTGCTAAAAGGTTTATGTATTTATTAGATTTAGGCATCATTAAGAAAAACTTAGGCTGCGCTCTTGACGTATAGCATAAGGAAGACCTGATAGTATAAGCAAATACTATCAAGCCTTAATAGGTGTTTGGTACACCGGCTTGATACTTAATAGTATAGTCAAATATGGTCAAAGCTATATATCCCACTTCAACCATATAAAACTATCCTCTCCCTCACCACTTGATATGAACTGATAAGATATTCATTAAAACTATACCCTTAGTCTCTCTCACCCTGAAGCATCCTCACTACCATGGCCATCGCTCTTTGACCACCATCACCGTTTCATTAAAACTCTACCCTCCACTCTTGTCTCTCTCACCCTGAAGCATCCCCACTACCATGGCTACTGCCCTCTACCCACCACCGTCGTTGATACACTCATGATGTCTATCCGATTTGGAGGAATAGCATCATCAGCAGAGGCTTAACTGGTGGCGAGGAGAGCAGGGGAGGCCATGCTCGCTGCCTCTGTCGTGACCATGAATTCAGACCCCATGATCATTGTCGCTTTCCACTCTTCCTTTCTCGCAGACGACGGAAGCAACCCCAGCAGTGCCTTTCAAATAAAAAATTCTACCAAGAGGAAATTCAGACCAAGGGGTGTTCTCAAAATCAAACTGAAAAAGAGCAGTGAGCAATTCGTCTGCAGAATAATCACTTTCATACACAGTTACACGGGTCATTGCCATTCCCGGATGCAAAGATATTCAGGTGTGAATGACATAAAGTGCAGACTGGGTCTTTCCGCAACTGCTTTTAGCCACAAACTGGAGCCTTTACTGATAAAATAAAATTATACAAAGTTGTAAAAAAAATACTGAAATGAAATCTTGTTTCCTTGTTAATTTGGTGTCATTAGGGAATGCATACATCCCCAAATTCCACATCTGGCAGTGATTGATTGGGTTCTCCAAAAGTGCTTCAACTCTTTATACCTCAGAGATGAGGTTGCCTTGAGGAGATCAAGAAAGATTGTTGAAATGGGGTGAATATATGAAGCCATATGCAGGGCAGTATCACAGGAGATCATGCATGGTTGCTTTTTATTTTGGTTCCATGAAGGTGGTGTCTTGGCATGCCTTAATCAAAGTCAATCAAGGTGTGCAGATGATGAGTTACGACTGCCTCCTCCTGCAGCAAAGGCCTTGCAGGAAACCCGTGCCCCTTCCCAATCAAGTTGCTTTTGCTTTGATGGCAGGACTTAGGGGGGCATTGTCCCTTGGTTCTTACCTACCTTAGCCTTGGGATGCATAAATCAAGTCATTTAGTTCTAATCAATCCCCAGGTGATAAGTCAAGTATGTTCCTATGAGATTGATGAAGAAGGGCCATAAAAATATTTTGAGATTAAAGTGATTTCAGGATGCAATGAATCATAAATGGGAGCCTTGGGGATTATTACATTAATGGTATGCTTAGTAGGAAGGTGGAAAATGGGAAGTGTTTAAAAAGTAGGGAGGGTGAATGAAATGTTGAAGTTTTAATCTTCACTTATATGTGCATGGAAGAGAAGATGGAAAATCAAAGGATTGAAAATTATTTTCAATTCTCTTGCTTAGTAGGACTGAAATTTGAAAGAAATAGAAATATTTATGTCTTAATGATTAACATATTATCCCCATTATAATTTTTCTACGATCCTCATTTATAACATGAGATCTATGCTTGGTTTTGTAATATTATTCGTAATTACCATTCATAATGTTTGGGCTATTGTCATTACGTTTTCATTAAAAAAAACCTGATTTTCATATGAAATTGTAGATGGAAATTTTGGTTTCAGGTCAACTGTGCCTCTTTATTACATTGCCAGGCAATATGTGTTGATTTTCATTTCTCATTGTAATTCCTTCAATTTTCATTCCTCTTATTTTTCATGTCTACCAAGCAGATTCTAAAATGTGGTCTAAAAACAGCTACACTTTTGTATTTGCTGCTGGTAGAAAATCCTGTTGGCTGTTCTTGAAGTTTATTCATCCCATCAGTGTATTGTACTTTAGGAGGCCATGGCCCAATGCTTGACACACAATGCCTACTCCTCAAAAAATAATGTTGGTATCAATAACCTCTGTTGGGGAGGAGATAGAAAGAATAAATTTAAGCAACCTAAGGCAAATTTCCTAATCTGAGTCATATCAAGTGGATTTGATTGTATTATAGAACTCAAGTATACAACAATTGAGAACTTTTCACTGTTCCTCCTGATCAATTATATTTATATGAAATGCTAGAATTATCAGCCAGCAGTTACTACCTGTAAAGCTTCTTTGGCATAGGATAGTTTTCTTTGCTTCTCTGCGCACATTGTTTCTCGGGTCTCCTTTTTTCTTGTTGTTTTTGTTGTTAGGAGGATTCCTGATCCTCCTGTTCTATGTACTTATTTTCTATAAATATATATTTTTTGGTTGAAAAATGGTCAATTATATGTGTCTTGAGTGGTTGATGCAAACTTTGATTAGGGTCAAATCTTGAAGCTTCACAGTTTTGGTGGAGCTACCTGCATTGATACTTTTTGTTTTTAATACAAGATAAATCTGTCATTCATTTGATAACTTTCTGCTGTTTCTGTTTCCTAGCTTGTTATAGTCCTATAGTGAAGAAAAAATAGTAGAAGAATGAGGATAGATTTTAGGCTTCTGGTGATTTATTTGTTGTTGTTTCTAATTCAGAGCACACTGCATTAATCAAAGAGAAGTTTTACGGCTTTGGCAAGTGAGATGAGTGGAAGTGGCAGAAAGCGCTCTTCAAAGTGGGATTTGAGAGATGAGCCTGAATTTGCACCTGATAGTAAGCAATTGCGGTCTGGGTGGTCCTCTGCAGATGTTGCTGGCAGCAATAGTTCAAAGTGGCCTTATTTGGAAGGAAATGATAAGTTAAAACCTAGTATGGGATTTTCATCTAAGGAAACTTTTTCTGGAGGCAGAGGTTCAAATAAGGATGATATTATGAATAAAGACTATAGAGTTTTGGATGCAACAATGGCATGGGACACTGATGGTAGTTACAGCAAGAGAATGTCTCCTGGATTTGAGGAATCGAAACATAAGAGGCATAGTCAATCCCCAAAAAATGGTTGGAGCAGGTCAGTCAGGTTTGTTTCTCTACTCAGCGTATCTGTGCTGACCCCATTTTCTGAAAATTGATGGAAGCTTTATATTTAACTGATGGTTTGTTATGGGAGCAAGACTAAAAATAAACTTGATTGTGTATATTATGTTATTATTATATACTAATGTTCAAAAAGTCCTAAAATATATGTTTAGCTTGTTCTCTGAAACACTTTCACTTCAACAGAGGAGCTGTATACACTCAGGAGAATGCTCTGACACCTCTGAGTACTCAGCCGTATTGCTGGGAATCTAAAAAAAATAATTCACTACTTCTTAGATACTTTCTTTACACGTTCAAAGACATTTTAAACATATCTTAGACATATTTTCCATATACTTTATGTTTTCATGCTTACACACCCACACACCCACACCCACACAGGTACTTGCAATCGTGCCCACTGGATATTGCATCAATGTGAAACAGTAGCTATGCAACAATTAACAACTCAAGGAAATACTGAGAAAAACTCTGCACTGATTTGTATTATTGAAACTGAAACCAAGTGATCTAGACTTAGATGTAATCTAGCTCACAGTATACACGAGGACAGTTCTAAAAAGAGAGTCAAGTGCAGAGGAAGGAAGAGTAGAGAGGGAGATACAGAAACTCAGAAATAGAGATGAGAAGGAAACTTTCATCAATACCACACACTGAGCCTCACGCATTTTCCCCCTCTCCCTATATAAGCTATGTTGTTCTCTACTATTTGCTCACAAATCCGAAAAGCCTGCTATTGGTTATCCTGATGCTGGAGCGCCTCCTGATTGGAGCCACGTGTCCATTTGTTGTAACCGCTTCTGTCAGCCTACTTTTAGTGCTTGGGTCATCCTTTTGGAGACTCCTTGGCTCATCATTTGTTACATAGCCACCCGCTTAGAGATTGACCTTGTCCCCAAGGTCAAATGTTGGGTAGGTCTTGCTTATGTCAGCTACATCTTTCCATGTGGCTTTGGTTATATCCAGGCCGTCCCAATGCACCAGAACTTGTGGAGCCCATTGCTTCTTTTTGAGGATGGTTCGAACTTGTAAAACTTGAAGTGGCTGCAATTGTGGACCTTGCTCATCCGTGATCAGAGGAAGAGGAATATACTGAGTAGTATGATTGCCAATTTGCCATGGCATTGCTTTAGGAGTGAAGTGTGAAATACTGGGTGAATCCTAGCTGTAGGGGGAAGAAGCAACTTGTAGGCTACTTGGCCTATTCTTTCTATCATTAGAAAGGGGCCAAAGTATCTCAACCCCAGTTACTGATTGTTCCTTAAAGTGAATGAATGTTGCCTATAAGGTTGCAGTTTAACAAAAGCCATATCGCCCACCTTTGTTCCCAGTCAGTTCTTTTCCCATTGGCATTCCTTTTCATCCTTTGTTGAGCCTTGAGTAAGTGATTTTTAAGTTGAGTCAGAACATTGTCTCGCTGCAGTAAGGTCTCTTGGACATTAAGGGGATCATCTTGTCGAGGCGTGTATCTGATCAAGGAAGGAGGGTCTCAAGTCTCGACCATGCACTACCTTAAATGGAGACATATTGATGCTACTGTGGAACGTTGTGTTGTACCAAAATTCAGCCCAAGGGAGCAATTTATTCCACAATTTAGGATTGTCGTGTATAAAACACCTCAGATACATCTCAAGGCACTTGTTGAGAATTTCAGATTGCCCATCTGTTTGGGGATGATAGGAAGAACTCATGGCCAATGTAGTAACCTACAACTTAAAGAGGTGCTTCCAGAATTTACTAGTAAAAACTCTATCCCTGTCAGCAACAATGGACTTGGGTAATCCATGGAGTTTCACTATGTTGTTGATGAAATATTCAGCTACTGAAATACTGGTAAAATCAGCTTTGAGGGCACCAAAATGTGCATATTTCGAAATCCTGTCGACAATAACCTCTACGACAGTATAGCCATTGGATGGAGGAAGACCAACAATAAAGTCCATGGCTATGTCCTCCGATATTTGATGGGGAATTGGAAGAGGTTGCAGCAGTCCAGAAGGGCAACTATTAGTGGTTTTGGCTTGCTGGCATAGCAAGCAGTACTTGACAAAGGAATATATTTGTTGTCTCATTCCAGGCCATGTGAATTGAGATGCAATTCTAGCATAAGTTCTTGAGGTACCCGCATGACCCGCGTCAGGGGAAGAGTGAAACTATTGCAGTATTTTATTTATCAATGGAGAGTTCTAAGGGATTACTAGCTGATGTATCCACAATAACAAACCATCTCTGATGCTATAATTGGTGGGATCAGCCTGCGAGTTCAGAGAACATTGTTTCAGTATGGATGGCAGTGTAGGATCTTGCTGCAATTCTTGTCTCAACTAGTTGTGGAATTGATATTGGGGTTCAGACAAAGCCAAATGGAAGGACCTGGATAGTGCATCAGCAGCTTGGTTCTCCTTACCAGGTTTGTGTTCGATGGTATAGTGAAACCCTAGTAACTTGGGCAGCCATTCTTGCTGCTCAGGTGTTGAATAGTATGGTCTGTGAGGCTTTTGAGGCGTCATTGATCAGTTCTGATCACAAATTGATGGCCTAACAGATAGTGTTGAAATTTGGATACAGCTTCAGTTATGGCATACATTTTGCGGGCATAAGCAGACTTGGATTGCATTCTAGGGGACAACTTCGAGAAATAAGCTATAGGCCTGTTGTTTTGACTTAGAACAGCACCTACTCCTGTACCCGAAGCATAGGTCTCCAGGATAAAAGGGTTATCAAAGTTGGGTAGTGTAAGGACAGGAGCTTGAGTTAAAGCTTCCTTTAGTGACTGAAATGCTGCAGTAGCTGATTCAGACCAATGGAAACTCTTTTTTTTAACTGATTGGTCAGCGGAGATGCTATAGTAGCGTAATGTCTGATAAATCGCCTGTAGTACCCAGTCAAACCAAGGAAACCCCTCAATTGCTTGAGATTTGTTGGAATCGGCCAGCGCAAAACTGCTTGGATTTTGGAATCATCCATAGACACATCTGCTGCAGAAACTATATGTCCCAAATACTCAACCTGCTGCAGTCCAAAAGAACATTTGGACAACTTGGCATACAATTTGTGTTGTTGTAGAAGTTGCAGGACAGTGGTTAAGTGCTGTAAATGGACTTGCCATGATGGGCTATAAACTAAAATATTGTCAAAAAACATCAAGACATACTTTCTGAGTAACTGCTGGAACACTTGGTTCATAAGGGATTGAAAAGTTGCTGGTGCATTTGTGAGGCCAAAGGGCATCACCAACCATTTGTAATGGCCTTGGTGTGTCCTGAATGCTGTCTTATATCTATCTTCTGGTTTTACCAAGATTTGGTGATAGCCGGATCTTAAGTTGAGCTTAGAAAAATAATTAGCCCCGTGGAGTTCATCTAGGAGCTCATCCACCGTAGGTATAGGAAAGGAATCCTTTACTGTTACAGCATTTAATGCCCGGTAATCAGTGCAAAATTGCCATGTTCCATCTTTCTTCTTGACAAGTATGACTGGGGAAGAAAAAGGGCTGGAGCTAGGTTGAATGATCCCTTGTTGTAGCATTTCCAGAACCTTGGACTCGATTTCTGTTTTCTGACTGTGGGGATACCGATATGGCCTGACCTTAATAGGATTAGTACCTTTTAGCAATGGGATAGAGTGGTCTTGGTCTCTGTTGGGAGGAAGTCCGTAGGATTATCAAAAACACTCCTATAGGTATGTAGGATCAGGGCCAAATCTGGTTCCATGTCAGTGGGAAGGTCTAACCATTTATCAGCAGTGGTTTCAGAATTCTGTACCTGAAGAGTGTAGACTTCTGATATAGCCTGCACCTGTTGCAACCTTTTTAGTTGATGAAATTGAGCTGGACTAGGATTGTTATTCTGATCACCATAAAGAGTGATAAATTTCCCCCCAAGGTAGAATTTAATTGAAAGAGCACTATAGTCAGACACATGTGGTCCAATGGCGGCCAACCAAGAGGCACCAAGAATGAGGTCACGGGTAGCAAGTACACAGGCAGGTTCAGCAAGTGGCCTTGAATTGAGACATTTAGATTTCTGACTTGGCCTTCAGCTGTCAAATAATTGCCATTTCCCACAAGGACCTGAAAGTGAGGGGCAGGTTCAATGGCTAGTTTAAGGAATTTTGCAATCCACGGCTGTAGGAAATTGTCAGAGCTCCCACTGTCAAGGAGTATCTGAACCTGAACCCCCTTAATGTGTCCTGTGAACTTCATTGTCCTCAGTCCATTAGCTTTTTTAAAAGCATTGTAGGATAAATGATGGTATTGTGCCCCACGTTCTCGGTTTGGAAATTGTTGTCCTCAAGTTCATCCTCTTCACTCAAGAGAATGAATATATGCTTATTGGGGCATCTATGGTGTATAGAGAACTTCTCATCTCAATTAAAACACAAACCCTTCTCCCTGCGAATTTGCATCTCTACTAATGTCATTCTTCTTACAAAAGGTGGTTTAGCTGGTGGGGTAGGCAGATTTTGGTTTTTGATATTAGGTGTGGGCAGTAAGGGAGGAAGGTTGGTCTTGGTGTATGCGTTATGTGTCTGCACATTGGGGTTACTGTTTGGGATAACGGCCTAGTGTTTTGGTTGAAGGCAGGGATGTATGGGTTTTTAGTCTGATGGGGAGTTGGGGTGGTGAATTTCTCCTCATAAAGCTTGGCTAAGGCCACTGCCTTGAGCAGAGACATTGGTGCCTAGGCTACCACTTCCCTTCTAATGTTAGGCTTCAACCCACTAATGAAGCAATCCAACAAAGCTGCTTGACTGACACCTTCGATTCTATTAGCCAACATAGTGAATTCAGTTTAGTAGCGAGATACTGACTCAGTCTGGTTAAGCTTGAACAATGTGGCCCTAGGACATTCAAATTGGAAGGGTCCAAATTCCAACTCAATGGCTCTAGTGAGATGCCAAGAGGGTATGTAGTTGTTCTTACTCATCATTTGGAACCAAGGGATGACATCCCCTTCCATGTGCACAGCAACGATAGTGATTCGCTATGAATCTTCGATTGTATTATTGTTCAGCTCGAAATACCCATTGCAAAGGATCAGATCCATTGAATTTGGGAAATTCCAGTTTTATATTTCTCACTTGGAATGGTGAGTAATGGCTTGCGGAAGCGGTAGCTGCTCCTTTGTTTGAGTTCGTGCCACTGAATGATTGTTGCTCGCGGAGATGCTCCATGTTCAGAGTAAGGGACTCAACAGATTTGGAGATCGTCTCCAGGGATCATTCCAGCCGATCCATACGCACATTGCTCTGGGTATCTCTCGATTCCCAAGTTTCATTCATGCGTTTCATCTCAGTAGTGATATCCATTAATCTAGTGTTTTCGGCCATTAGTGGTCAACGAGAGCACCAATGAAACAGTAGCTATGCAACAATTAACAACTCAAGGAAATACTGAGAAAAAACTCTGCACAGATTTGTATTATTGAAACTGAAACCAAATGATCTAGACTTACATGTAATCTAGCTCAGAGTATACACAAGAGGACAGTTCTAAAAAGAGTCAAGTGCAGAGGAAGGAAGAGTAGAGAGGGAGATACAGAAACTCAGAAATAGAGATGAGAAGGAAACTTTCATCAATACCACACACTGAGCCTCACGCATTTTTTCCTCTCCCTATATAAGCTATGCTGTTCTCTACTATTTGCTCACAAATCCGGAAAGCCTGCTATTGGTTATCTTGACTATGGAGCTTCTCCTGGTTGGATCCACGTGTCCATTTGTTGTAACCGCTTCTGTCAGCCCACTTTTAGTGCTTGGGTCATCCTTTTGGAGACTCCTTGGCTCATCATTCGTTACACAATGGTCATGTGATATTTAAGTGACCTTTTAATCTTAACCACTCATGCAATATCTAGCAGTCCTATATTAAAAATATTAGCTTCTGGAAAAAATCTCAGAAGCTGCAGTTTTTAGGTTATTTACAAGAGCTTTTATATCAAAAAGCACTTTTGGGCACTTTCTTATTAAGATGTATGTATCCCACGTTCTGTCCCTTTGTTTCAGATGCTATGTCACATGTCTGTATTTGTGCTGAAGAGCTTGTTCCTTTATGGGTATTTTCTTTAATTTCAACATCATCCTAGAACTTTCTGACTGCTTTCTATTTTAGATCTTTGACAGCAAGGTAGTCATTCATTTTAAATCATGTCACCCTTTCCCCTTAAGAAATTTTGTGTTTGAATATATTGGTGATAATATTATGAGTTATTGTTATGGCTGTGCATAATTTTTCTAGATGCAGTTTGTTTTATTAATTGTCTGCCTTCTTTGGATTATGCTATGTCTAGGAGTAGTCGGAGCAGGAGCCCTGCCCATGGTTTTAGGTGGGATTCAGGAGTCAATGACAGAAATAGAATGAGGGCTGGAGGATCGACACAATCATGTAGAGATTTTGCTGCTGGTAAATGCAGAAGAGGTAGCCATTGCCATTTTCTTCACCATGATAGTCAAAATTATGAGGATAGTTGGGAAAATAAACACAGGGAAGATGGAGCTCCCAGATATTCTGGTCCCCACGAGAGTAGGGAATATTCTCTTAGGAGTGGAAGATCTAATGAAGCTTGCATTAATTTTGCAAAAGGCAGGTGCAGAATGGGAGCATCATGCAAGTATGTGCATCATAACAATTCTGATGGATTCAGTAAAGGTTCTGTGGATGAATCAACTAGAGAAAGGGAAATTGATAGAAGGCGCAGAGATAATTCTTTTGAGCAGGGTGGTGGGCATGGGCCAAACCGCAGTGGTGATACTCCTTGCAAATTTTTTGCTAATGGAAATTGTCGTAATGGTAAATATTGTAGGTTTTCTCATGATAGGCAAGCATGTAGGAGCCCTAATAGAAGATTAAGGGATGATAGGTGGGGGAGCAATCCAGGTGGAGATCATCAGGCATTGGATATACCAAAACTGAGTGATTCCGTTAGTCCTAATGGAAGGGTAAGAGAGGATAGATGGGGTTCAGATGGCAATATAGCTAATGTGGATAAAGTTTGGGACAGTCCAAAGAGGAATGATACAGTTGCTGTCTCTGATACAGCAAAGCTGGTTGAGGACAAAAGTGGAAATATGGGTACCGCAGAACCTGGATTCCCTGCTTGGCCTGCGAGGGATGGATGGGGTCATAGTTTAGATAAGAGCAGAGTGCATGGTGAACCACCATTTTCGAGTGATAAGAAGGAAGCCAATTGTTGGACAGGAGAAAATGCTGGTGCCAACTTGCGCATTTCCCAGGCAATAGGTACCGACATTTGGTCTGGTCATGCAGAGATGTCTCCTGATTGGGATTATGGGGTGGTGGGATCTTCCAGCCATATTGAAGAAGAGCTTGGACAGAATAAGCACGGGTTAACCCAGGGCAGTACGTATTCAGCCACCTCTGAACATGACGGAATGCAAGTTGCTCCAGGTAATCATATGCTTGATGTTCCTGTGACTATACATCCCTTGTCCATTGAAAAATCTTTCTCTCTGCAAGTGCAAACCCAAAATTTAAAAAAGTATGGTGTTGTTGCATTGACATGTGATGATAAGAGTGAAATAAACGAATCTGCTGATTCACACATAGAACTAAACTTTTCTACTGATGTTCTGCCAGGACATGGATTTAATCAGAATGCACAGAATGTTAATGCTTTGCATTCTTCAAGCTGCCATGCAGTTGGACAAAGTCAAGTGGCAGTTCCCATTCTTCCTTCAAGAGGAGGAATCGTTGAAGGTATGCAGAACCAAGAAGTCTCTACTGAGAAGAAGTTCGCTGTTGAACCAAATATCATGGATGGAGGCTTATCACAAGTTGGTTCAAGAAATCCTCCACCTCAGAACATGGTAAGCAAAGAACAGCTTGCTCAACTTACCAATCTTTCAGCCTCTCTGGCTCATATCCTTGGAACAGGTCAGCAGCTCCCGCAACTTTATGCTGCTTTAAATTCTCATGATGCAAAGGACACTCCCTCCCTAGCCAAAACTGAAATGCCTGGGAAGCCTGTTTCCAATACATTTGTCAAGCCAGATCCTGCTGTTGGATTCCCAAAGCAGTATGATCCAATGTGTGATAGTATTGATTCGAACAATGCTGATGCAAGTGGGGTCCCCCCATCCGTTTCACCAAGTAAAAAAATTGCAGAAGATGAAGTAGAAATTCCATCACTGTTGTCAAACTCAGGGAGACAAAATTGTGGTGATTCTTTGAAGACTGCCTGCTCAGAAGAACAACTTGTCATGAGTGAACATCCAATCCCGTTGCAGCCAGGTCAAAACATTGAGGTTAATAGGGAGAACGATAAAATGGTAGCTGAAGAAAGGCAAAATTCTCAAGATGATCATAAAAATACAGAAGAGAATGATCCTTTGGAAAACATGGACCAAAATGGTGGACCTGATGAGTCCAAGAAAATAAAGGATGTGAAGGGGATTCGTGCATTTAAATTTGCATTGGTTGAGTTTGTTAAGGAGCTTCTGAAACCAACATGGAAAGAAGGTCAAATCACCAAAGAAGATTATAAAACAATTGTGAAGAAAGTTGTTGATAAAGTAACTGGTACCATGCAGGGGGCCCATATTCCTCAGACACAAGAGAAAATTGACCACTATTTATCATTTTCAAAACCAAAGCTTAACAAACTCGTACAGGTTAGTGGTGGTTAACTTGCACATTGCCGTTATATGTATGAAAGGATTCCAAGTTTTCTCCCTAATTTACTTACTCTTATAGATGAATGTGAATTTGGATGCAGCTCCGAAACCATTGAATTTTCTTGAAGGCTTAATTTTGGATGTTGAAAGAGTTGATGGAAAGTTGTCCCAAAATAGGGTATTAATTTTGAGCAGAGAATTATGTACTTTTCTAATATTTTATATATGTAACTAAATTTCATCATTAAATATACTGTCTCAAAAATGAACCTAAAGTAGTTTTGGAACCTCTTTTTAACTTGAATTAGTTTCTTTTTCTCTTTTGGTAAAAAATTCACCTAATTTTTTTTTCTTTACATTTCATAATTTAATTATTTTGTTAATTTAACAAAATCTCATAGGAAATTTTTTTTTGGTAATTATTTTACATAGGAAATTTTCTTATCTACTAAGAAAGAACATCTATTCCAATTGAAGTATCACTTGTTTTCATTGAAGCTTTCCTGAATCCGTCAAATTGTTGCAACCTAATTGATCTCTAAAAGATTCTGAGCTCAATGTATGACCATGATTGTTGCTGAAGGTGTAGCCATCCTGTTTCTTATGTTAAAATTGTTCTGTTTCTTCTGTCAAAGTTGTTCTATTTTCCTAGTATAGACCTATGTCAGCTTCTGAATCTACATTTGCATTTGAGACATTTTCTTTTGTCAAAGTTCGATAGGCGTGAAACTAATGACAATTGATTACTTGTGGCTTTTCCAGCTTGTCTTATAATTATTCTCCTTTCGATTGCAGGCATATGTGGAAAAGGTTCAGAAGGCGTAGTACAAGTATAGAAATTTGGCTACCAAATCTATCTACTGTATTTTGCTAGGCGTTATTGTCTTCATTGTGTACTATGTGTCCATTCCTCTAGAAGGTCTTTTTTTTTTTTTGGTCCCCTTGTTCGTGTACTTTAGTTGATAGTAGAATCTAGTAACCTTTGCAGCTCTTGCGTACATACAATCTGGGAGCATTTTTTTTTCTTTAATTGTTTTTTCTTCGTTTGTTCTGGAAAAATTTTAGGTGTCTTGTGCTATTAGACATTAGTTTGCAATTCGAATGTTAGTCAGTTGTTATGTGGGATTCATTTTATTATTGTGTGTGTGTTTTTTTACAGTTTATTGTAGTTATATGAAGAGACGTCTGTTTCCTTTTCAAAACAGTGGGAAAGAGACGGTTCCATTTGGTTTTCTGCAAAATTCCCTTGTTAAGGCAACTCAAGTACGCAGCGTCTCATTCAACCTGATCCTGCGTTGCCCTTCAGATGAATTTGTTCTTTAGAAACGGAACCAATAGAGGCTAAAGCATTATGTTGATTGTTTCCCACTGGACGTGAGAGGTTTTACATCTTGAACAGTTCAGAAAAGCTTTAGGCGGGTTGAGTAGATGTCCACGACTTGGACAAGTCTGAGTTAAATTGCCATGGTCTGGTTGGTTCTTAACAATCCAGCTAGCTTGCGTTGTTACTTTGGATTTGGATTGTTTTTTGGAGTATTTTGGTGTTGCACCTGTTTTTCAGGCCAATATTCATTGATTAGACGTACTATCCGAAATCAAATGTCATGCTTGCGTTCGTTCCTTTCTTTTCCAATTTGATTACTTTTCGGCTGAGCCCATAACTGTCCCGGATCCTCAACGGAAAATTATCCACCGGATACGAGTATTTCATAAGCTATTGGGTCACTTAAAATTCTAAGGGGAACAAATAGTCTTATATATAAGCAATATGAAAGGAACACACTAATTTATTTATTTATTGTCAATGATACGTAATCTTATAAATACTTGGCTACCAGAACCCAAGAATAAGAGAACCATAGAAGAAAAATTGATACTACTCAAATAGGCAACCAAGACAAATAATTGGGTTTTTTTTTTTTTGTTGTCTCTTAGGGTATCTTTAGCTTGGAATGTGAGAGATTAATTTCTCAGGGTATTGTCAGGTGCCAAAAGCGGGGATCTCTCCTAATAATATTTTTTTCATACACATTGCCTCAATGATCAAACTCAGGACAAGATACTTAAGGAGTCTGAGCTTTTTTTACTCGGACCAATGCTAGTTAGTAGATAAATAACTGATTGGTTATATAAAAATATAATACATCAAAACAACCTTATGTACAAGATTTAAACCAAAGAATACAGAAATAAACTTTTCCACTCTTGACAATAATAGCTATATAGAGCTACAGAGTTTCAAATTAAGTCCTTTCAAGCGGATTTCTAGGACTTTTTGACCTGATTAATGTTGTTTTTAGAACTTATTACTGAAATATTGTTGTTTTGAAATATATTACCTATCTATTGCTATTTTTGTCACGTAAGAAATTATTATTTTCATATAAATACGCCAAACGCTTTGGCGTATCCATGCAGAAATTATTATTTTCATATAAATACGCCAAACCGTTTGGCGTATCCATGCAGGATACGCCAAACGGTTTGGCGCATCCATGCAAGATACGCCAAGTGCGTTGGCGTATTTACGTAAAAAAAAATATTTTCTTGCTAGGATGCGCCAACGTGTTAGCGTATCCTGCATGGATGCGCCAAACCGTTTGACATATCCTTTACGTTGGTGCATCCATGCAAGATACGCCAACGATTTGAGGTATCCTACATGGCACATGAAAAAAATATAAAAAAAATTCCTTACATGGCAAAAACATCAATAAATTGGTAATATGTTTTAAAATAACAGTATTTCAGTAATAAGTTCCGGAAACAACACTAGTCAAGTTAAAAAGCTAATTTCTAGTGAGACAATGTTTGCTTGGGTTTACCCCTAACTTTGACTCTACCGAGACCGAAAGCTTGATTCGTGCATTAGTCTTCTTCAACGTGTAGCTCCATCAAACCTGGGTAGGGATCAATACTATTTTTCCTTGGTAATAAGGATACTTTTTTTTTTTTTCAGTTTATCATAAATTGAATCTATTCACCCTAATTTTCTCATGCTCTTATTATTTGAGCTATACAACTAAAAGATTTGGATGCATTTAAATCGTTTTATTAAATTTTGTATTCAATAGATAATATTTATGTTTTATTTCATGAATTTAATATTTTAGTTTGATTTACGAAGTGTATGCAATAGCTACCAACACCTCAGATATTACATATTACACAGTGAAAAATATATATTTCAATGTCTTTGTTTTACATTTAAGTTCTTGTGAATGAATGCATTTTAACATTAATGAATTAGATTTAATTTTGATTTACACTATATAAAACTTCTTTATATTATCATTCAATCATATATTGTCAAATTATTAAAAGAGTTTTACTATTAAAATATTTAAACCACTTTTAAGTTTTAAGTGATTTTAAAAAAAAAAATCACCTAAGAACTTGTTACATTTACTTTTGGAATGACCCAAAACATTTTTTTTCCTTATTGACGATTATTTATTCTACCTATTTTCTGTTATTTATCTTATTCTCAATTATAATTATGCAATATTAGTCCATGGTATCACCTTCTCTTCTGTTTTATGTTAGATGTAAACATGATATATATATATATATATATAGTTGAATAATTTTGTCCACATATGCCACCGCTTTTCATAAATTCTATTTCCGATGATGCATTCAATGCTCGAACTGTGAATGCACATTATTAGTCGCTAGTATCTTTTGTTCTTTTGGTTGATGACATATGTAGTTACCCAAGCTTAGCATGAAAATATGAGGTTTTAATTTATTGAAGGTTTTCATATCAGTTTCCAATTTTGAGTTGAAATTTGTACATTGTAAATATCAATGTTTTAAAAATAGGAATGGGCTGATTGGTCGGACCGGAAATTGAACATGTTTACTGTTTAGTTTCACCTAAAGAATCAGCTATGATATTGAATCGTTATTAAACCGTCAAAATAGGATTGAACCGACGAACCGTTTGAATCGAAATTGGTTTTTGAAAATCGGTCAATTCTTTAATTTTTTTAAATATTTTTTCTTTTTGAATTTTTTATTACTTTTTCGGATTATTTATTTATTTTTTAAAAATTTTAATTAGTTTTTTAGAGGTTTTTTCATATTTATTTTTTAAAAGTCATAACTTTTGACTCGTTCGTCTGATTTAGATGTACTTTATATCGATTCACGTAACATTTTAAGATCTAAGCGATGAAAAATAATAGAATGCATTTTGACCAACCAATTTTAAGAAAATCATTATTTTCATAGTTATGGATATTTTTAAAAAATTAATAATAGTTATTTTTTTAAATAAGGATTAATCCTTAATTTTTTTTTCTTAAAATTCATGTTACTCTCAAAGTAAGACTATTTTAATTGAATACAACAATAAATATTATCATATACAGTCAATTTTTATAGTTCATGTTATTATATTTACTTATATGTATATAAATAATTATATATATAATTATAATTATTACGTCATTCAATTCAACTGGTTAAGTCAATCGAGTTATGACTCGGAAATCTTGTGAGTTCAATCTCCTATTCAATTCTTAAAACATTGATACATATACACTTCAAAAATAGACATGTGTTAATTAAAAGAGTGTGTGTGTGTTTCCTTTGAAGTGATGTCAAAGTTAAAATACTCTCTCTCTCTCTCTCTCTCTCTCTCTCTCTCTCTCTCTCTCTCTCTCTCTCTCTCTCTCTCTCTCTCTCTCTCTCTCTCTCTCTCTCTCTCTCTCTCTCTCTCTCTCTCTCTCTGGGTGTGTAGTTGCAAAATATTTCTACCTTTTTGACTTGGTTAATGTTGTTCCCCGAAACATTACGAAAATACTGTTATTTTGAAACATATTATCTATTTATTATTAATTTTGTCGCGTAAGAAAATATTATTTTTTCACGTAAATACACTATTGACGTATTTATGTGAAAAAATAATATTTTCTTACCTGGATGAGCCAATACATTTGGTGTATCTTTTATAGATATGTCAATACATTTAACGTATCTTACGGCACATAAAAAAAATTAAAAGAATTCTTACATAGCAAAAATAACAATAAAGAAGTAACATGATTCAAAAGAATAATATTTCAGTAATTAAAAAGAACTGAAGTATGGTAAAAAGCCAATATTTCTATTGCGTCCTTCCTAAATGCCGTATGCTGGCTGGACTGCCATAAATATTTCAAACATCTATTTTAGTATAAAAACGATTCTATGGCCCTAAAAAAATGAATTAATTTGTATCCTTATATTTTCTTTAAAAATATAACTGTACTATATTATGAAAGAAAAAAATACAAAATACTTATGTAAAAGACTGATGAACTCCACGCAAATAATTATGAGTACCTAAAAAAATTATATCTGTGTGTGATATTGTTCTTAAGAAAAAGAGATAATCAAAGAATGAGACGTCCCCTAAACTTTTAATTATTAAAAAAACGAAAATAAAAATAAAAAATAAAAAATAACAAGAAATTAATTATACGGCAGAAAGCAATCTCGATCAGCAAGGAGAAGCAAAGTAATTTTTATGAGTCATTTAGGAAACTCGTAAGTCACCATTACTAGATACTCCGTGGCAGCTGGCCTGCCACTCAGTAACATGATTTGCCTCGCCATAAATATGCTTCAAGCAAATCTATTAATTCTGTTCCAAAAGATGTTGAGTGATCATCACTTGAGAAAGAAAAGAAAAAGTGGATGATGAGAGTTTTTGGCTTTATGTTCTTCATTTCAGTAATTAATTGTCTTTAATTCCTTAATTGATTGAAGACATATATATAGTACTGGATAGGTCGAGTATTATTAGTACGACTTTACTGCATGCATATCGTTTAACATTGATTGCCATCTGAAAAATGAATATTGCAACATGTACCAAACAAATTAAAGATGTAATATTGACAAGGAAGCACGCACCTCTATCAATAATAATTTGTTAATTGATCATTCAATTAGATGTTTTGTACGTTTTTTTTTACCTCTCTTCTTTCCCTCCTTGAAATTGCATGCCAACTAAAGTAAACTAGCTATAATTGAGAATTCCAATCCTATGCCTCTAAATATCCAAAACCCAAAGAAAATTGGTTAGGATGAAACTCCAAAGAAGAGCTTTCCCATGGCCATTCTTAGACCCAACAAGAATAGCAGCACTTTTCCCTCCCTTTTTCCTGAAATGGAAGTCTGAAATTCCTCACTCTAAGCAAGTCACCATGGTCCGGACTCTGAGGAGGCCATTTTGAAGAGGTGGAGTTGAATTCCATGACACCCTTTAACTCTCTTTAGTATGGTGGTGGGAAAGTGAATCCATGGGGTGGTGTCAGATCTGACCCAATCCTCCTCGTAAAGATGTTCTTCCATATATACTAACTATTCTTAAAAGTGATTCATAAAAAAAAAAAAAAAAACTATTCTTAAAAGTGAGTATCCTTGTGATAAGGGCATTTCCCCCCACCCTTTTTATGCACATACATAAGGCCATCTTTGGTTTCTGATTGGTTCCGTACGTTGTGGGTTAAACTAAGTTCCATTCCTTGAATACATATATATTATTTTCGAGAAATCACTTTGATTACTTCCTAAATGACTTGTTCAGTAAATTTCCATTGATAGAAATTAAAGCAAAAATTGCAACTAGCTGGTCAGAAACATACAGAAAGCACAGCTTTTAAGTGCTTATTATCTTATCTTTATATATTACAGATCAATCACTTTCAGTTCCATTACCATGGACTTCCTTTCAATATTCTTTTTTCCTAAAAGTCGATCTCATAACGCTAAATGTCTAATTGTGCGTGAATGGAATCAATCAAATTGTTTTGACGTGTGTGGTAGGTCCACTGTGATTATTACTTTTTAGGTTTCGATACTAGTGTGTAAATGCAAATTAAATTGCCATTAGTCTCCACCCGTCAAAAATAGAAGATCTTCTCCCCCTCCCCACGCCAACATGATTAATGAACGGTTCTTGTCTATAAAATTCAGCTCAACATACAAACAGTACACGTACATTCACATGGACGGTACAATAAATGTCATCCATGGCGCAATAATTTAGCGGTCAATATATAAGAGTGAAAACAATTTTAAAAAAAAAGAAAGAAAGCAAGAACAGTTTCTAGCTAGTATGAGAGAGAGAGGGAGGGGGGAGGGATACTAGCTCACAAGGGAGCAAAAGAAAGACCCAGGAGGTTTTTATTTCTCTCTCGTACCAAATCATAGAGCATTAATATCTTGATAAATACAAAAATGGTGTGGATGACTTTAGTCATACTTATGCCATAACGAAGTTACGGTTCACATGCCTTACATTTTTTTTTGTCAATCATCTTAATTAGCCTTTTGATTAAGTGGCACCTTGTGGTATCTTTACGGGTTAGGCCTTTTGAGCCCCTTATGAGACTAATTCACTGTAATTTAGAGTACAAAAGTTTTTGTTGCCTCCCAACCAAAACGACTCCTATTGAGATTCGAACTTACATTCTATCTTATAGAAGCGAGCCTACTTAATTACGTTCGACCAACCCTAAGTTGGTTATCTTACATTATTTTTACCAAGTGCTAAGCTAAACCTTTTGGTTCTTCATTCTTGACCCCGACTCTTGACATGTTCATGACCGTACCCTTATAATCCTAAGAAAATTTTCCTTCAAAAGGAATAGACTCTAAAGGCCAAACTCAGCACGGTATATATAAAGTGAGATACCTCCATCTATCTAATATATGTATACTAGACTATTAGTGCATGTGAAATTTTATCTGTAGATATATAGGAACATAAATCTAGCTGACTACTACGGGCACCCACCCTATAATAGTAATTAATATCTCCTTATTATTTTCCTGTGATCTTATATTAATGTTGCATATGTTGAGAAGAAATAAAGAATTAGAGTAAGGGGGGCAGAGAGCGTCAAAGGCTACGGAGCCGAACGTGGGATTAATTTATTTTGATGATCGGTTTGGTAGCCAAAGGCAAGAGAGATGGACGACGGAAACCCTAGCTAACACAGAATGATTGCTTTGTGCATGCGCAAGCGTAGAACATAGAATTATAACATAGACACAGTGAAAGTCATGAGCAGGTGTGTGTTGTACTTGAGAACTCTGGAAAATTAAGTAAACAAAAGGAAAAGAAATGATCACACAGTAGGGAATGCCCCATCGTCTGATCATCATCAGTCTGAGGCTGATGTAATATGGTTTTGCATCAAGTTTGTTGCTTCTGACTGTATCTTCTAAGTATTACATTTCATATGACTAGTACATGGCACCACCTCCTGCCTCTACGTGAATCGTCAGAAAGACAGCCACGCAGCTCTCTTTCAAGTTTGTGATCTCTCTCTCTCTCTCTCTCTCTCTCTTCCCCCTCCCCCTCCGTCGTCAGAAGTTTGTGTTTCCCAGTCCGCGCATCATATCATATCACACACACACACACATAAATGAAAATCGAATTCCTTTACATGTAATGTAATTACTAATTATTATATTCCAGCTTCAGAAACAGAAAAACTTGTCTGCTCCAAAACCTTCAATTAGTTGCGCGTACTCCATGATCTCTAACCCCAATTGATCATGACAGATGCTGATCCATTATTGCTTCATCAGCTTTGGAGCTAATTATGTGCTTCAGAACAGCAGTCATGTCTTCAATTAATTAATGTATACTATTTCATTTACGATGAGTAATCAAGGTTACTTTATTAATATCTAGAGACCCTAGTAGAATTTAAACTGTTTGTTGAAATTTTTCCATCTGATCGGCTTATTAAGGCGGTCTATGAAATTCTTTTCTTGTTTAAATTTGTTCAACAGAAAAGTTTATCTGTTAAACTAAATGGCATCAACATTTAAGGTGCATGAAATTGAATGCTAGATATTAAATTAAGTGTGTATAGTTTTTCAAATTTTCCGTATGTTCGATAATGCTTTTTGAAAGTGAAAGCCTTCTACTTTTGGAAAATATAACATCAGCTTCCTCTTTTTAAAGTTAGTTGGCTTCAATAACACGATACCACCTTAATTATTTGGTGGTAAGCTAATTTCTCATTTAATACAATGATATTGATATTTCAAACGTCTTATATGTTGATGTTTCTTAAAATTAATAGCATCAATAATCCAAGGGTACATTTTTTTTTTCTTCTAGTAGATAAAAGTTTAAGGTGAGAGGAAACTCTCCTTATTCTCAGGTTAGGATAAACCATTAATTACAATGAAAATTTACAATAAAATTACAGATAACCTATAAAAGAAAAACTCTTAAATTTGAACCCAAGCAATTGTCATGAGAGTATGGTCGAGCATTCAGCCTACTTCCGTTGGCAATCAAATAGTACATATGACACATGCAGGTAATGTCATATTAATCATGACTTTGGAAATGTCTTCTTATACATCAATAAATTATGTGCCCTAATTTGTTCGGCCCACATAAAAAGGAGTGTGAGGAAACTGTGTTCCATACCAATGGTGGTATACAATATATATTCCACATAGTTTTCTGGGAGTAACGAAATAAAAAGAGATTGATCATTAATTAGCAAATACACATGTAATTTATTCTTCTCGTCAGTGGCGGAGGGAGGGTGAACCTGGAGATGCCATCATCCCCCAAGTTTGTAATCTAATATCAAATTTGTTTATATATAGTAGTTAACTAATTTATTTATTTTTTATTATTTCACGTTAAATATATTTAGTCTTGACCCCCTCAATCTTGGCCACCTTCACTTTGAGTTTCTCGCTCTGCCCCTGCTTCCACTTCTAGAAAACCAAAAAGCTATACTCCAATTACCCAGTACGTACAACGATAGCAGCCAACAAATTATTAAGGATCCTTTTAGACTCTCAATTTTGTTCAAAATATTTGAAAAGCACCAAAATCCTATTTGAAAACTTTTATTTTTCTTTTTGAGTTTGAATTTGATTAACTATTAGAGTATAGTCTTTTACAATATTAGTAAATAAGAAAGCATCATATCATTGTAGTAACTAAGATTTTGCACTTGTATTAAAGACTTTTTACAAATTTTAAACTTGTGATATCATGTAATTCTTTGATAGTGTCAACGCATAAAAATTGAACCATTTTCTCTTCCACAATAAAGATTGTCTAACTTGAAGCTTTAGAATCTCTTTTACGTATAATTATAGAGATTTCATATCTTATTTGATTTTGTTCACGATAGAGATTTATCTTTAAAAAATGAAATAAATATTATTAAGTTTTGATATTAAATTAGGTTAGATGTATTTACTTTTCCGTTTTGCAAATATATATTCAAAATGCTCTTTGAAATGTGTAAAATCTTTCGCAAAAAAAAAATCTTTCAGCAATTACGAAATTTATATATATATATATATTCAAAGTTACTTGACTTCGATATAACATGGGCATGATTAAACTGTGGTACTAATTAAAATGATAGTAAATTATAGCGATGTACAAATGATAATCTCGCATGCAGGTTAATTTCTTGAAATTTAAAAAACAAAGAACAATATTACAATTATACTTTTGAAGGCGGATGATTTGAGTGATGGAATTATCATGACCTTGAGTATATTAATTTCTACAAATTAACCTAGTCATGCTATTAATTTCCTAGGTAAATATAATGTAGTTTTTTCTTTGGTTTAGTCTTAGTTTTGAAGAATAAAAATGTTTTGACATATCTTAATTAGTTTTAAGAAACTGGATATTTGCTATTGCTCATAGAATTCTAAAATCTTCCGTGGAAAAACATGCTATGGCATATAATAAGTATAACGATTTTCTTTCTATGAAAAAAGCGACGACAATATTTGTCATATATGATTTATATTACTGTTATTTGAAGATATATAGAATCCATACTTAAATGCAATATATAGCATTTGTCAAATATAAATAATAATATATCTTTTTTTCTTAACTATTTTATACATGTATCTTGTAATAATATACGGTAACTTTTATGAATGAAAAGAGAAGAGATTTTAAGAGAGAACATGATCAATAGAAGAAGGGTCCTTTGGCTTCCTATTTTTCAATGTGTGAGCTGTAACTTTGAAGACGACATGGAACTGTTTATTTATCCCAAAATTGAGTGAAGGAGGAGTCTTGCATAGAAATTATACGAAGGAGAGAGGCATATATAAATGGTAAAGGGGAGAAGCAGCCCTAGCTAGGATTTCAGTGCACACAAAAAAATAAAATAAAAATTGGAGAGAGAAAGTCTTGGAATGTGACTAAGCCAGCTAGTCATCCCCTAGGTTCGATTCTTTTCACCCTTACGGCTACATTACTTTTTTCCCTAGGGCTGTACTAATAAACACTCGAGCGCATATGCGCTCGAGTTATTCTTTCATATTGTATTTTTTTTTTTAAAGTTTTAGTGATAAAATTATATATCTCAAGAAAAAAAAAAAACATTGATGGTTGAAACACTCGCGTTTAGAAGCCAAGTGTTCTATAGCAACACCCTTTTCCTTAACCCTTGATATATGATTGATATTTTGTAGAACCGCATTCAATCCCTTTAATTTGCTATCACCACCTTTTCTTTTTATTCATATTCATCTATGTACTTTTTGCAGCCACTCCCATTTCAGTGAGAACCCGTTCCAAATACTTGCCCTCTCTTTCTCTCCCCCGGCCCCCTCTAGCATCCTTTTGAACCATCAAAGACAAAGTGTATGTTGAGATCCTTGAGGACGAGAAAACTTCAAGGTAATTAACTAGCTAGCTAGCCCTTCCCTTCGTCACCACACAGCAGCTAGCACCCTTTTTCGAGACGAGATATATAGTTAGATTATTTATAAGTGGTGTTTCAAGTGATCAGAGAACCCAGTTGATTGATGCTCACTCACCCTTTTCTTTTAGACTTTTAATCCACTTAACCTTAAAAAATCAGCAAATTAAAGTACAGCACCAGCTAGAATAGAAGTGACCCATATTTCATACTTTTGTGGTTATGGATACCAACCAGAATACTTCTACATTCACAAATCTTAACAGCACTTGGAATCTTGAGAAGATGGAAACGGATGAACATAATATTATTCTCCATGATCACCAAATCCCTATGGATTCTGGAATTTGGCCCAACTACCACTCTCTTCAAATGCATCAAATACCATCCTCGTCCTCATCCTCACCCTCATCCTCATCGGGCATCGTGCCCTCTTCAGGTTTCCTCAATGATATACTAGGCATCCACTTTCAAGAAGATGAAGAGCCTGAAGAAGAGTTAGGAGCCATGAAGGAGATGATGTACAAGGTCGCTGCTATGCAGCCTGTCGACATAGACCCAGCCACCATCAGAAAGCCAAAGAGGCGAAACGTCCGCATAAGCGATGACCCACAGAGTGTGGCTGCACGCCACAGGCGAGAGAGGATCAGTGAGAAAATCCGTATCCTCCAAAGACTCGTCCCTGGGGGAACCAAAATGGACACGGCTTCCATGCTCGACGAAGCTATTCGCTATGTCAAGTTCTTGAAGAGGCAAATCAGGTTGCTTCAATCAACTCCTCATTCTCAACATCAACACCCTCTACAACCACCACAATGCATTGGTACCGGTAGTGCTACTCCTACTAGCAGCTTATTGTTAGCCCCCGGCGGTGATTGGCCTTTTGCACCAAATATGCTACACGATTCCACCACCACCACCTCCTCCTCCATGGGCATGCCGGCCGGCCTGGGATTCAACGCCAGAGGCCATGGCGATGCCGGTGATGGCTCCTCCAGCTTTAATCATCATGATTCACGAGGTAATTAGTGGCTAATTAATTAGGGTATATATATGCTTATATATATGGGATCGATGTGCGCATAATATTTATGTATATTGATGACGATTAGAGTTTGGGGGACAAAAAAACAGAGAAAAAAAAGAAAAGAAAAGATTGAAGAGGTAGCGAGTTGGAGTAATATTTTTAGGGAAGGGTCGTGTGAGAGAAAAGGTTGTTAGGATATTGTTGACTAAAGTGCCTGTAGAATAATCATAACGGTTGGCTTGGGTTACGTACATCCATATATATAATATATAGAATGGAATAATGTTTATGCAGTTTGGGAGTTGGCCGGAAAGTTTGTTTGGCTGACTCTCTTCAGGGAATAATTTAAACTGTGACGTGAGAAGCTATTGAATAATGAACATCAATCTATGGTCATAAATCCTCTCTCTCTCTCTCTCTCTACATATATTCATAATTGCACATACATGCTTATTGGCATGTGTGCAGGATATATATATAACTGTCTGAAAGAGTGATTTCTACTCAAACCAGACAATATATAATTAATTTGCAGTGTGTGTATGAGAATGTAATTAAATAAGATCATGGTTTTGAGTATCACGACATGTGAAAGAAAGCCCTAAATTAAGATCAAGGAGAAAAATCGATCATGACCCGTATAAGACAAAATTAACTTAAAGCTGAAGATCCCTTGTAAATTATTCTACTGTTGTTACAATTACAAATGCTTAACTGTTATATATGATTTTGGTTAGGGTATAATTTATTTCAAGCACAGAACGCCTAGCTAGATGCTACGGTTTTTACCTTGTGAGAGATTAATATTTATAATAGCCTCCCTCCTCTCTTCTGTGCAAAATCAACCACCCAAACAAAATGTGGGTTTTGGATTCAAAACCTAACTGTTTTCACTTGCACTGAAAAGAAACCTTTTTCTTCTCCCTATGTTTTGTTTCATTTTTATTTTTCCCCCAGCATTTTCTAATTTTTGTATGTATTCTTTCTTATGAGTCAGAATAGTGATTATGTGTGCATGTGGATGCTGGTATGTGTGTATGCGAGTGTTTGCATTGCATGTGTACGATCATGTCTACGATTGTATATATTTCCGGTAAAGTTATGACACATAGACACAGGTGAATTGCAAGAAGTATAATTTATTGTTTAATTAGCTAGTTATCTATGCAAATGGATGTTAATATATAGATGGTTATATATGTTAATATAATATGGTCTACATAAAAAATTAAGTGTGATATATAAATTAACATCATATCCAGAAACATATATACTCATCCATTAGCAAGGGTGCTGACTGCTGAGGGAAGTCAATATTCATTTATTTGCATAAGTGAAGGTTGATACTTTTATGCTTGTGTTTTTAGCTTTTGTTTTCATGTGTTTCCTCGTATAAAGCCATTAATTCTAAAACCAGTTCCTAAAATTACTTTTATGGGTTGGCATATAATTTCTGAATATTGATGCGTTGAAATAAGCTGCACTACACAATAAATGGATTCAAAGTCTTGTCGGGTTTTTGACACATGCATGGTGTTATCGTCTTTGAGCTCTTTGCATATGCATTAGGGGTATTCTAGTGTTTGGAGTAGAGAGTATATCAATCAACTAAGAATTCAAGGATCTTCTCAATAATTAAACATAAATTAAGCAAGAAATTCTTATCTGGGGAAATAATACGAGCCCTGTATGGCTGTATGTGGGTTCATTTGGAAAGAGTTGAACTAAATTATTGCATAAAGGAAGAATCATGGAAGTCAGTTGCCATAAACTAGGATGCTCTGCAGATCTTATGGAGAGAGGCGAAGTTGAACTATAACATCCTGCAGTTACGTAAACATAAGCCAAAAAGCCTCAAAACCACATATTGGAAAGCTATTCAAGGGCCAGGCTTTATTACCAATACAACGATGGTTATGATGATAAAACTTTCCATATATATTGAAAACTCTCTATGAAACCTATATATATATGATCTGATCGTCATTCAGAAACTCCGGAAACTATACAAACCCCATTTATATAGGAACTTACTTTCATTTAGCTAAGCATAAAACAGACCACAAGCATAATGCTCATGATAATTATGTCTTCAAATTTTAGCTTGACAGCCCCATGTGCTGTTCACATATATGGATATCTGATACAAAAATGCGCGTAATTGCTTTTTTTTTTTACCACTTAAATGGTATGATATTCGTCCATTTTAATAGACTGAGAGTCACATGGGCAGACACAGACAATAGTTTGACTTGTGTAATATGTGCATTTTCAATTATGCTTCTATTAGTATATATAGACAGTGGCTGTTAGGGGTCTCTCAGTGACTTTTTTGCTGATGGTGGTGCATGTGCTAGCTCTTTCAATTCTTCTCGTCTATTTATACGTGATGTGTTTCTCCGATTAGGCCAACTAAATGTCAGAGTAAGTTATGTTAGAAAATTTATAATTCTGCACGATAGTGGTAGCTAGGCGTAGGATGCATGGGTATGAGCAAAGAAGAGAATAATAAAAGAAGAAGAATAGGACTAAAAAGATCTTTTAATATTCTAAAAGTCTTGTCTTTTTGTTATTTTTTGCAACTTATACAACTTCTTTTTATATAGTACTCTTCCGAACTCTCTCGAGAACCTCTAGGATATAAGCAGACAACACTATATAAAGTTTGATAATCAACTTAAGCAGGAGAAACATCATATCTCCAAAGCTCGTGTGGTCATGAACATTACATCCATTTTTTTGTAGACTTTATCATTTGGCAACAAGAGGTATTTTTTTTTCTTTGTTGATCATTATACAAGAATGATAAAGAGAAATCAGATGATTTCTCAAAGTTATTGGAGTTTATGAAAAAATAGTTGAGAAGAATAGAACTTGATAACTTGTTGAGAAGTTAAGAAACAAAGACATTATTATCTTGAAATAGATATTTAAAAACAAGTTTAATTAAGATGGCTAACTTCAAAAGCATAAAACCATGAACTCCAAATATATACTTCGAGAAAACTTCTTATTTATGTTTGCAAATTAACATCATTCTTGTACAATTATTAAAAAGAAAAGAGAAAACATCTGGTTACTCGTTTCACTGTATCTAGATAAGCTTAAATAAATTCTAGCTGACAAAGCATTCCCGTTTAACTTTGATCACGGCCTTGAACCCGTGGAATTTAATATTCTTTTTTTAAAAAACTAACTATTAGCTTTTTCAAGAGTGTGTAACGAAGCCAACAAGTTAATATTTCATAAATCTGAATTCTAACAATATAATGAGCACGCCCTATAGTTGATTACCTTTTTATGTTTTTCCCTATACATTAATTATACAAAGCTTGATTACAGCTTTATATATGATCCACAGACACTTAAAAATATATATATAAGTGATGCGCAAGTCAACACTCAAAAATTGGGCTTTTTTTTGTACGAAAATAACTAATTTTGTTTTTATTTTTCATTTTACAATACTTGAATAATTATTTACTAAAATGCACTCTTTTGCAGTTGGAAAATCGACTTCTCAATAATTTTTTAAAGAAAATTTTAACGTTGAAAAGTTGATTTTGACGAAACTAATTTCTCAACATTAAAAAATAATCTTTTTTTAAATCCTGTAGAAACTGACTTTTGAATATTTTTTTATTTTTTAAGTTTATGATTTTAATTAATGAATTAGAGTTTTGTTGTACTGATTTAGGGTTTTTTGTTAAATAATAGTTTAAGGTTTATGATTAATTAAGATTTTTAGTACTTAATTAAGAGGTTAGCGTTTAAGTTTTAGGTTAAGGGTTAATTAAGAGTTTAGGGTTAATTAAGCATTTAAGGGTTTATAGTTTAGGTTAATTAAGTATTTAAGGGTTTATAGTTAATTAAGATGTTATAATTAATTAATGGTTAATGTTAATTAAGAGATTAGGGTTAATGGTTAATGTTAATTAAGAGATTATGGTTTAGGTTTTAGGTTGATGGTTAATTAATTACACCAACGTAGTAATTGACAAATTATAATGTGATTCAAAAGTGAGTTGTAGAAAAATGAGATTATTTATAATTGATATTTAATTAATTGATTAATAATATCATAATATAATAAATTAAAACATAAATCTAATACTTTGGTAATTGACGGTATGATTTCATTAAATGATTAATAATTAATAGAAATTTTTGTTGATAGTACATTTATTTTATTTTGCGGCTGTCTCACACCATGGAAATTGCCTATTGTGATGTAGTTGTACTCTTCTTTATTTACCACCTACATTTGCAACTGGCTTTTCTCATTGTTCAATGATATGATCTACATTTTTTATGGTGAGACAATAAGGCTCTACATTGTTCAAAGATCCTTTATTTGTCGTTGGTGTATATGGATACACACCACTAAAAGTATGCACACCAAGACGTTAAACCCTAAATCTTAAACCCTTAATTTACCCTAAAATATTAATTAATCATAACTTTTAATTAACCCTTGACTTAAACCCTAACATTTTAATTAAGCACTAACATTTTTAATTAATCATAAACCCTAAACTATTATTTAACCAAAAATCCTAAATCATTCAAACAAAATCCTAATCTATTAATTAAACTCTTAACTTTTAAAAAAAAAAAACTGTTGTAAAGTCAATTTTGATCAACAAAATTGAAAAAAGATTAACTTTTTACCTCAAGAAGTCAATTTTAAGAAAATCAACTTTTTAAATTTGATTTTATTTTTATTTAAAAAAACATGTTGCTAAACTTAAAAAAAGTACATTTTATTAAATAATTATTTTAGTGAAAAAAATATAACTATTTTCGTACAAAAAAAGCCAAAAAATTAATTGCTCCTAAGAGAAAAGAAATCAAATTTTACTATCTGATACTACATTAAGTTTAGGCATATATTAGTCACATTTTTGGAACATTTCATATACTAATCTCTTATCTTTTTATATATTAATATTATAAATAAGATATTCTTAATTTAAGAATAAAAAGTGATAGAAAGATAACTATAGACAGAAGAGAACTGGGTAGGGAATATGTGAGAGGTAGATGCAGTTATCTAAAACAATTTTAGTTATTGTAATTATTCAATTATATTTATAATATTATTGTATATACCTATTAAGTTAATTTACGTGATATGTAAATAAAAAATTTAAACTCTTTTTGGAACAAAATTAATATGAAAACACCTATATATTTTATATTAATAAAATTTATTATAATTCTTATAAAATTAATATTTTTTTAATTAGTGACTTTTGATATGAAATATTTCAGTTTTGTACTGTACTTATTTATGTTTCAAAATTACCTTTCGAATAATTACTCCTTGTAAATAAATAGCCAACCACGCGTCATTTTATTAGAAAATGTAAATAACAAAAACATTACCAAAATAACAATTTTCACGATAGAATAATCATATATATTTTTTGTTGTGATTATTTTCTATATAAAGTAAGAGTAATGATTTTATACATACATTTCATATCACATATATCACATCTCATTTTTTTAACATTAAAAAGGGAGAGGATAGGAAAAGAAAGAGAGGAGAAAGAGAGAGGGGAAAAAAATAAAAATAAAGTAAAAATATGTGATATATGTGAAATAAAGATTATGTATAAGTATGATTTCTCTTAAATTAAAGACTAAATTGGGCAGATTTTCATCAACAAATTGTTACTTTACTCATCATTTATACAAGCAAAATGCCCACTTATGTCTTTGATTAGGTGTGCTTGCTCCATCACTGGTGGAGCGGTGGTGTGCTGCGATCCAACTTGAAAGTGAAACCATCACCGATCTTCCCTTCCCAACTCACTCAGACTTCCAAATTAGACAGGGTTCTTCACACCAACTTTCCTCACCCATTCCTTCATGTCTGCATCTGCCCTTCTTTCTCTCTCTCTTCAAAATTGAATCTTTCCCATTTGGGTCTCCAACAATTCAGCTCTTAAGCTCGCTCTTGCACTCCATTTGCATTTTAACGCTGGCGGTGCGGTTGCTGCTGATATGGAGGTTCCTGAGTTGATTGGGTGTTGGCTTTGGATTTCATCAGTTCGTTCGTCAAGGAACATTGCGGTGGATGATTGAGAGTGTCACCATGAACAGGAGCATGTCATTCAATAGCAGGACGCTCAGTATTGGAAGTCCCAAAGGTAATCGATTTGGATGGGTCTCTTGGAGGTTTCATGTGCTTGTGATTATTGGGTCTGTGATTTCATTCTTCCTAGTCTTAGCCATTGGTGGTGGATACATGTATGTGCTTCCTAGCCTTACCCATTCTTCTAAGTCCAACCATAACAGATCACTCAGAAACTGTGATGTTTTTGACGGAAGCTGGGTACAAGTCCCAGCTTACCCTTTGTATAATGCCACAGAGTGTCCTTTTGTAGAGCAAGGATTTGATTGTTTAGCAAATGGACGGAGTGACAAGGATTATCTTAATTGGAGGTGGAAACCGAAGAATTGTGATATTCCAAGGTTTAATGTGCGTGGTGTTTTGGAAATGTTACGAAGCAGAAGAATTGTTTTTGTTGGTGATTCAATGGGTAGAACACAGTGGGAATCAATGATTTGTATGCTGATGGCTGGGGTTGAGGATAAAAGGAGTGTTTATGAAGTAAACCACAATAAGATAACTAAGCGTATTGGATTCTTAGGGGTTCGGTTCAGTGCCTTCAATTTCACCGTTGAGTATTTTCGCTCTGTTTTCTTGGTTCAACAGGGTCCGAGACCTAAACATGCACCAAAGAGGGTCAAATCAACACTTATATTGGACAGGTTAGATGATATAAGTGACCAGTGGGTTGATTCAGATGTTTTGATATTCAATACTGGGCATTGGTGGGTGCCATCTAAGCTTTTCCGTATGTAAGCTCTCCTCCTCATTTTTTACATTTAATAGTCAGCCATGATTATTGTTACTGGCATATCTGCTACAGTTGGTTCTACTGCTATTCATTGCCATGCTCTTTAGAGTTCTTGGTTAACTGTATACCAGTACCTTTCATTTTGTGAAAAAGAAAAGGAAAAAATCTGATTACCAATAGGAGAAGTTTCATAACAGTTAACTCAATAGCTTATTAATAGCTATGCCTATCATTCTCTTATTAGCTTCATCAGCATGATTTTGCAGTTCGTGAATGTCATCAAGTAAGAAAGGTAATAAAAGCTATGCTTGCAGAATTTAATCAATACGAGATGCCTGAGCTACCAAAAACTTTGATCAACAGGCTTCTTTTTTCATGTTAAATATTTCGCCAGATGTTTTTGTTGTGATTCTTGCCTTGCCAATGCTTGAGAATTGAGATGAGTTACACTTCAATCTTGGTCTTCTTATTTATGCTCACTTGGATCCGTTTTTGTTAGTGAAACATTACAGGATCCTCTTAGAAAGCCTGGCATGCAGTGATGTATTTTTTTCCCTTTCTGTTTCTAACTTAAGAAATCAACTCAGGCACCCTTGTGACAATGTGACCTACTTGTAAGCAACTTAACAAATCTGTTTTCTGTTTCTAGCTTAAGAAAATCAAATCAGGCACCTATATGAGCAATGTGACGCACTTGCAAGCTTAATCAACTTACAAATGTTCTAATTCATGCCAAGTAGGGTCAACATTATCTTTGTCCTTTCAACCTTGGTAATGCTGCATATGTTTCAGTATGCTTCTTTACCAA
Source organism: Styphnolobium japonicum (assembly GCA_023212625.1). Lineage (NCBI taxonomy): Eukaryota > Viridiplantae > Streptophyta > Magnoliopsida > Fabales > Fabaceae > Styphnolobium > Styphnolobium japonicum. The sequence continues at coordinate 40,341,495 of JALBWW010000003.1, read as the reverse complement.
AAACATCTGACTTGCAATTCGTCAGCCGAATCATGCTTAATAGATATTGTTTGGCATCTAATTTTCGTTATATTAGAGTTGGATTTTCAAGGCCAAATATCTCATTCTCTAAAGGGGGAGAGGAGTGGAGGGCAGAGTTCTATTACAGAACTCGAGAGATTGGGTGTTAGGGGAGTTTCAGGTTGGACCAAGGTATGTATCACAAGTTGGAGGGCACGCAGTATGTCCATATTATTTTATCCAATAAATATTCATATGCTCATATCCGGAATCATGCACAATGTACAACATGCTGACAATCTTATCTGATATTAAAAGAATTTGCTTCCTCATGCATCACCTCATTTGAGCGTTAATAACTGTTTAAGATCTCCCTGAACTTTCCCGTGGAATGGGGATTGCTTCAGGCTATTGTCTCTAAGCATAATGTTCTATAAAGTGAATGTAATTTATCAGAAGCAAAGGCCGTGTTAGCAGAAATATGCTTATTATCTGAGCTTGGCTTTGGTGGAAATGAATTAAATGGGGTGAAGTTGAGGCAGGTTTGAATTTACTTTGCAACCAAAAGGGGGAAAAAGTAGAGAGACATTACTAGGAAGGAAGGGGTGGGGTCTACTTTTCATCCTGAAAGTATCAGTGTTTAAACTTGTTGAAATTAATTTCCATTTGTTATCTTCTTCTCAGTTGAAAGCAGAAAAAATACTAGTAAACATAATATTCATTAAACATTTATTCAATTGGATTATAAGTTTCTATTTAATAGGCATGACCTGTGTTTTCATTATATATATATATATATATATATTTGGTACATAAGCAGGGCCGAAGCCCATAAAAATGTGGTGTTTTCAATTTTGTGTATTCTCGTGTAAAATGACCCTCATCTGTGTTCAACAGGGGTTGCTATTTCCAGGTTGGAAGCTCGCTGAAACTTAGGATGTCAATTCCTTCTGCCTTCAGAATAGCACTTGGCACTTGGGCATCATGGGTTGAGAGAGAGATTGAAAAAAATAGAACACGTGTCTTCTTTAGGACTTTTGAGCCATCTCACTGGAGGTATTCCTGCATTATTGGTAACATGATCTTCATTGTAAATATGTTTAGCTTTCTTCTTTATATAAGTGCTTAAAACTAATCTTTTCTTGGTAAACCTTTCCTGAGAACTGTATTCTATTATCTCATTCTTCACTTTTCTCCCCTTCAAAATATCCTTAATTCCCTATACGTAGCAAACTTTGCCCAGTTCAAGTGAACTTTATTCATGCATGCGATCATGTTTCTAACCTTTTGAAATGTTACTTCCTGGACATGCCTTCACTGAGACAATTCAATCCTTTCTAGTTAAAATCCGTTTTCTCCAACAATGACTGATCCAGTTTTCATGTCTGCATCAGTGACCAAACCCGAAGGACTTGCAATGTGACTCAGTACCCCACATTAGAAACTAATGGAAGGGACCAAAGCTTGTTTTCAGACACAATTTTGGAAGTGGTAAAGAATGTCACAGTTCCCACAAATGCTCTCCATGTTACTTCTATGTCAGCTTTCCGGAGTGATGCACATGTTGGTAACTGGAGTGACAATCCATCTGTCCCGGATTGTAGCCACTGGTGTCTACCTGGAGTACCTGATATGTGGAATGAAATTGTTCTCTCCCAACTTGTTACTGAATATGAATTCCATTTTCAGCAAATGGAATCGGACAGTAAGTTCTGCCACTTTCTAATACTCTTTTTTCACTCTGCCTTGGAGCATATATGTCACGATTTCAGCCTATTCAAGATAAGGCTAAAATGCATAAACACTCCTTAACTTTTACCGTTGTAGTCACACCCCCTATGCATTAGCAATTAGACAAATATACTCCTTTCATCTACTTCTTGTCTAAATTGATTACTAAAATTATGTTACATGAATAATTTGTAAAAGATTTACCTATTACTCAATCTAATTAACGCTTGATAGTAACAAAAATGAATAAATTGCTATGGTTCTAGTCTTCAGATTTTTTGGTGTAATTGCAACAATTGAAAGTTGAGGTTTCCTTACAATTCGAGTTCTTCCTAAGAAGGGAGGGGCGACAGGCATAATTTTCGAAAAGAATTATTTTCCCCTTACTTTCTAATGCTTCATTTTTATGAAGAATTACTTCTCTCACATTTTATTTCTGGGTGCAGATTAGAGAGACTGGCATTCTTAACTTAGCAGTTACAAGCCTACCTCTAACAATTCGAGTTCTTCCTAAGAAGTATGGATCAGATTTCATTCCCGTGCACCAATTACCTGGAGCCATCTCCTCATTCAACGATTGTTGACCTCTGCCATCTACCACGAGTCTTCTGCAAAGATTGCACCAGATTTTGTAAAATTATGCCCCAAATACACATTAAGATTCTACTACATTGTTTAAAACAAAAAAATGGAAAAGAAAGTATTTTTTTTATTCTTTGTATCTCATACTGGAAAGGTAGTATCCAGTATGCTACAAATGTGTCTACATTTCACGACTCATGGTTTTGGTCACGACAATGCTATCGTTGTCCAAAACGAAAGAAGAGAAAAAATATAAAAAGATTCAATCATCAATTTCTTTTCCACGCCGCCCTTCAATTATATCACATTGATATTTATTTGAATGAAGCAGTGGTTAAATTCTTGCTTCACTTGGCTGCCATTTTTCTTTTGGCCTTTGAGAGAGAACAATTAGATGCCTTTGAGCCAAAGGAGAAAGCGGTACGAACATAAAATTACTGTTTCTGAAGTATTAACATTTGCGACAAATAGACATGATACAAGGTATTGCACTAGCATTTAACTGACTAATAACTAAGAAATTAGAAACTGAAAAGCTTAAAAGTACAGAAAGCATCGCATGGTCATCACTATTTTTTCTCTTCATTGTAATACAGTCATACTATCTATCCATGACTGTATGAGAGAGAGAGAGAGAGAGAGAGAGAGAGAAGCACCAACCTGACAGCATTGGTCATGGCCTTACGGCTATTCAGAGACCAGCCCACTCAAGGCTCTTGAAAGCACGCCAAAGTTTCATCCGAAGGTTGCGTGGCACGTTGTCTTAAAAAAAAACTTGAAGAAGTGACCTCAATTAGCTCGAGATCAGAAGGATTGTGCGATCATTTCTGTCACTTGCAAACCGAAAGACTGAACATTACAAAATATATCAAGCCCTCCTAGCTTTGAGGTACATGCTCACGACCAGTGGGACACAATCCGAGAAGTGTTCTCCAATGCAATCAATGACAACTCGGCAAAATCTTAGCATGAAGGTCAAGTTACTTAATCTTCTAAGCATTAAGTAAATGAAGCCTATATATAACACATCGCCAAGCTCGCCATGTCCAGAAATAATCAATTTCAGTGATCTTCTTGTATCAATATGGCACCTACAGAAAACTATGACCACTATATCCCATTTTTCCCTCAACCTCCACCACATAATCATCCAATACCTCCTAAAAAGATCCATCCTCCTCGTAGTTCTCCATTCACACCAAAAGCAGCACCTCCACATGCTTCCCCAGCCCCACCAAAAGTATTGCCACCTCATCATTCTCCATCCCCTCCAGCAGTGTCACCACCCAGTCACCCATCATTAACACCACCCCATAATTTCCCATCTCCAAAAGTAGCTCCTCCTTTTCATCCTATCATATCTTCTCCACCACCACCATCATTTCCAGTTCCAGCAACACCACCTACTCATTCCTTCCATCCACCACATCCAGCAGCCAAACCACCTACACACTCAAGACCACCCCCAGCACCAACTGTTATGCCACCACCTCATCCTTTCTTGCCACCACCTCATCCTTTCTTACCACCGCCACCATCACATAGTATTCCACCTCCAGCATCACCACCCTCTGGACACCACTCAATTGTTATAATTGTTGTCTTTGTCTCACTTGGCGGTCTATTCTTTCTTGCTTTTCTCTCTGTTGCTTTATGCTGCTTCATTAAAAAGAAAAAAAACGTTAAAGAATCTGAGCTTGTGAGTGTTGATGAACATGTGAAGGTCCAGGAAGCCATTATACCGGGCCCACATGGTGAAGAAGTAAAGGTACTATCCATAGAGGAGGATGTGCACATTGAAGAAAAGGTTGACAAAAAGTCAGTTAAGGAAGGTATACACAAACAATTTGCACAGGGACACCCTCAAGCTTTTGATTCCAAAGCGTCAACTTCTGGATCCAATGATCACTATGTGGAGCACAAAGCCTGACTGAGGCAATTTAATACATAAATATAAACATGTTTCCTTAAGAACAATCATACTTTTCACTCGATTGATACTTGCACATTCTTTTTCTGTATCCAAAGTTAAAAATGCAAATAATATGAAGAGGAACAGTGAATAATATGTTAATTTGTTGTATAACATTATTTGTTGTTGTGTAAACTCCACAAGAAGCGAATAACATTTACTGCAGACATTTACTGCTCCACAGGCCATTAAGATATGAAACTACAGATAGCTTTTTCTGTGTTCCTGCCTGTTTTATTGGCCAAATTAAGCTGGGAATATAGAGTATAAATGAAATGTTAGTCTGGCCTGATGAGAAAGTAAACATGTGGAAGAAATCAAGAGGCATTCTTTCAATCTGCTCCCTTACTGAAGAATATCATATACAGAATGGAAATTTTTCAATGTTAATTTTATTCCATAATCAATGACGCTAAAACAGAACCCAAAAACGCGGCTTTGGGCAGTTTGTAAGAAATCCTGTTAAAACCTCCATGCCGACATTTTACCCACACTAAAGAATAAAAAAAAAAAAGTTGAAGTGTTCAACTAGTTTCACTCTGATATATTTGAAGTCTAACAGGAACTATAGATGTCAAGGCTATTGTCCATTCAACTATAAAAATTCCTTGTAGTCCAGATAGCACCTACTCATCCTATCAAAGGTTTCTTCATAAACAAATAACATTTTGTAATATTATCAATAGATTCAATACCATCTCATCCAGCATCCGCTAGTAAATGTAGCGAAATCATTAGTCTTGGTGCCAAGAAAACACCACGCGTATTCGGGGTATTATAATAACACTTCCTTTTACTCATATGAAAGTAGAAACTAATTTCCCGAGCTCTCAATTATTAATGTTTACAAAATATAAGGGGAATGATCGCTAAAATTAACCACCAATAGGAGTGGGACTACCTCAATTTTCTTGCTTCATAATCACCAAATGACATTATTGAAAAAACTAAAAAATCAGGGAGAGATCAGTGACTTCCCGAAAAAAAAGAAATCAAAATTCTGAAAAACAAAACAAAACATCTTGGGAATTCCCCCAACCACATTTTACACAAGCAAAATTCCCAATCCTTACCCTACCCCACGTACGCCCAAAACCCAGTTATATATTTGTCAAAGGGATAATTAGTTAATAACAATAGTAAAGTTTATAATGTTAAATTTCACGTTTAATTTGCTCAATTTTTTTTTAATTTTTAAAAATATTTTTAAAGAAATTGAACTTGAATCTCTTGTTTATAGTAGTAGATTATCATTAAAAAAAACATTTGCATGTGTTGTCCAAAAGCTATTTTCTTATGGCTTCGGCCTTCTGAACTTTATGGTTTTGTTTGGATTATGAGATAAATAGAGTAGAAAGAAATAGGGAGAAAAGAAATAGAGTAGAAAATGAGTAAATTTTAAAGTTGTTTGGATTAAAAGAATTCAGAAAGAAATAGGAAAGAAAAAAAATTAAATTTTGTTGTAAATACATATTTGCCCTCATTTATTTATTTATAAAACAATAAAAAAAAGAGTATATTAGTCAAATTCTCATCTCTACCCATTTCTTCTCTATTTCTTCTCACTTTTGGAGAGAAATAAAAAAGTTGTGGGACCCACCATTTTTTTTTTCTTTCTTCTCTATTTTTCCTCTAACCAAACAAGAGAACTTATTCATTTCTCTTCTATTTCTCTCTTCTTTAATTCTCTCTTCTCTATTTCTCTCTTCTTTAATTCTCTCTTCTCTATTTCTCTCATACTAAACAAAGGCTATAGGTCCATAATAAGACAAAAGATTGTTGGCACCTGCTTTCACTAGTTTGGGCTTGAGAGACTAGGATAGGCCCAACAAAAAGAGAAAGCCCATTTCATTTAGAGCCTAAAAGAAATCCTTCAACAAAGTGCTTCAGCTTTGCTTTGAGGCTTGAATTCAGACTTTGAACAACTTCAGAAAATGTCGTCCTTTGGGGTGGCGGTGACGACCAATGTTCTCTCACCTTGCATCATGGAAAAATAACAGCTTTGGAGTCCATATCAAAGATTACTTTCCTGAATCATATCTTTTTTTTATATTTCTCGCATCGTGGAAAAATAACAGCTTTGGAGTCCATATCAAAGATTACTTTCCTGAATCATATCTTTTTTTTTTAATATAAAATATATATATGATTCAGGAAAGTAATCTTTGATATGAATCATATCTTTGAATCAATCATTTTAATATCTTTTGGGAAGAATTAATAACGACAGCTCTTCAACAAAGGATATCTATCATGATACAGTAACTTGAAAATTGAAACAATCATTTAACCTTTTCTGAATCTCTTTACTTTTAATTCTCCCAAATAATTCACACACTTTTATTAGTGGGACATAAATTATACTTGCACAATCCTCATCTACTTTTTGACAGCACTAACTAGCTTAAGCCAAATAAGTGGGGCAATGCTAGATAAACATGCAAATTAGCCTGCACTTAAATATGCCTTCATTATTGCTATTATGCGCAGCTGTAGCAGCTATCCAATTCAGATGTAGGTAATGGCAAAACTCGGTATTTAGAAAAACACGAGAGCATATATATTATACATAGAACAGAAAAAGATATAATAGAAAAATTAACACCAGCAGAGAAAATGGTTTGCATAATTGCATTACAAAGTGGGAGTTATAAGCAAATGCAACTACCAATTGAGATTATCAATAATCCCCATTGCCACATCACAGATATGCTTCAAACCATCTTCTCTACGAGCAAGCTCAGGAGGATAAACCAAACCCGGATACCGTTTGAATGCGTTGTGACAAGCATTTGGGTAATCTTTGGCGGCAGTGATGTGCATGTAAGCATAGTCATATGCCTCATTAGCCAAATCCTGTACCGAGTCTTGGAGGGCATCACCGGCATAGGTGTATTTATCTGCACACTCCTTGAAGACCCTTTTCAAGTTTGTGTTGGTGGTAGGGCCGAGCAACTTAGAAGACAAGTACGAAGAAGTGGAGGTGGCATTGGCCATTCCAATCCCAACCATGATCACAGCTAGGCCCTTAGGGTCTGCGTTTGGGCTGCTGGGATCGGATTTGAGGGAAGAGAAGCAGAGATCGTAGTACTTAGTGTTCTTGCAAGTATTATTGATCAAAGTGGCATCTCCGTTCACAAATGCATATGGTTGAGGGTGTGCTAGAAAGAGGAGAAATAGAAACAAGATCTTAGAAGCCATTAATTAGAGCGTGATAAAAAAGGTGTTCGTATCTGACTCTGGTTTATCTTGAGAATCTTTTTAGGGGAAGGGTGAAGAGAAAGAGAGAGAGATAAAATTATATGGAGGCAAGATAGTCAAGAAGGAAAGTTATAATGTTATGCGGTTCCTTTTCTTCAAATCTACTTACGTCTCTGCCTTGTCTTGTGTTTCAAGAATAAATATTTTACTTTATTCTTTTGACTTGTAATGGGACGATAAATTCTTGCAATATTTTATGTAGGACTAGTGGCATGTATTGCATAGAACAGATTTAGATGGTTTGATTTTTTATTTTTGCCATTATTTAGATGGTTTGATCAAGAGTCACACGATAAGCTCTATGCATGTAACAATCTCTCCTACTAGTACATTGTTTTTGGTTGTAGATATGATTTTTTTTTTTTGAGAATTGTTATGGTACTCTGATGAGTTTGGTATCAGGTGAGTTGTCAATCATTTATTAACGGTTAGTTTTACAATAAATGTTAAAAAATCTATTAAATATAAAAAACAACTAATGAATGCTAGACAACTCACCTTGAATACCGGTACTTTAAAAAAAGAAATGAGTACCAAAATAATCACTTTTTTTAGGAGCCCTAAGCTTAAGTTTTAAAAAAAGAATTGTTTAAGTCACAGAGTGAATTAGTGACAGATTTGCTTAGTTTGCAATGTCATAGTTTTAAACCTGGTTATTATACCCAAAAAACAAATGAGTTGTTTTCCTCTTGTATTTAGTGATTGGTGCAGGGTCTTATTTGGAAGGCAGCAGGCTACTCATTAGGCCTTACTTGTCCGCTAGGAAACATTTAGAGCCCCCAGAGTCACGGGTCATAAACCAACAAGAATCTATACTCTCAATGCCGTGTCTTTCGAGTTTTGAAACGTTCTTGTTTTGATAAATGGGAAAGCCGCAACATCTGGACAGTGCGTTCGCCAGTGAAGCTTCAACCACCAATTATTGGGTCCTTCTAAATTTTACCAACGTAAAAAGGTTACGCAACTTTTAGGTTTGGTCCACTTTTCTCAAAAGATTTTGAAATCTCCAATTCTTTTCAATAATATTAGCATAAGAAAGCAGTAATCATCTCATTACAGGTAAGAATATGATTTGATGAGATTTTTAATAGCCTTTCCCGGCATAAAAATTTGAAACCTCAAACCCACTCCACGATGAAGTATATATATTAGTATAAAAACACAGCAGTACATGAGCATCTTATTTTGTTCTGTACAGACGCATGAAATTTGGAAGAGTTACAGTTTAGGACCATAAAAGTAATTTATTTACAGATAAGAACCAAATAATTGGAGGTCATTCAGATTATTTAATTTATTTATTTTGAAATGAATAACCAACCAACCAACCAAGTGATTTATTTGGTCGCTATCTGTAAATAAATTGTTCATGATTCTAAATTGTAACTTCCCTTCGAAATTTAATGGAAAACCTATGAACATTGTTTTGTTACAGTGACCACAGCCTACATATATGCACACGAGCATCTTAAGTGATTAATTTAAAGACATTCTATGCATTCATGCGGATAATACAACGCAGGCTCTCCCCTTTAAGCATGTATTCAAAGGCTTTGTTGATTTCTGAGAAGGGTACTTCATGGGTGATAAATTTCTCCACTTCAAGTTCCTGCCACATTAGAAATAAGTCAGAATGAAAAATAAGTTCCTAAGTGATGAGCAGTGATAAAAGGTTGATTCTCATTTCAAGTGTCTAAATCCAACAACAGTGTTACTTAGTTACCGAATGCTACTATTCATGTAGAAATTGTTATCAACTTAGTTTTTTCATGTCAGTTAATAGCAATCATGAAGCAGGTTTTGACTGAAGAAGCAATCTTATGTATGATTGTTAACCACCAGGTATCTAAGAGAAATTTAGAAACTATTGAGATTGATAAGGCGACAATTAACAACGTGGGTCTGGATTAAGATAGTGTCCAATCAGAGACAAACCAAAATTTGTATCCCTTGCTATAATCTCTAGTCTCAACTAATGTGTGGATGCACATAAAATAAAAGAGAGTTATTAATCCCAAATTTAGACAGTATTCTCATTAATGATGAACTCAACTAACCTTGTTCATGTACATCTCCACCACTGATGGGAGGTCAGAACGTGGTTTATAGTTACCAAAAAAAGTACCCTTGAGAGTCCTTTCATTCAAGACATTGATCGGATGGGTTTTGAAAGCATCATCTTTATTAGGCACACCAACAAGTACAGCAACACCCCATCCCTACAAAGTAATACAGAGGAAGTCACAATGGGAAGGGAGGATTTCGTATTGGAAGACATGCATTGATGCACTCTGGTTAAAATCATGGGCAATCAAATGACTAGAATAGAAGTTTGAGGAACTCTACATCATGCACGCATTCGAATGCAGAGATCATAGCACTGATGCTTCCAGTACACTCAACACTACGGTCAACTCCCCCGCCAGTCATTGCAGCAATCACCTGAAATGAATTGAACTTATTGAAGAGACTCAAGAAAGTGCAAAAGCTTATGCATAATTTCATGACTAGTCAGTTTATATTAGGAGACAAACCTCTTGAACGGGTTTGTCATAATCTTTTGGATTCACAAACTCAGTAACTCCAAACTTCTTAGCTGTAAACATGAATAAGCACATTCAGAACAGAATTAGTACTGCAGAGTTATGTAATATCTTTGACGTATCAGGATCCTCAATTGCAGGATAATTATGGTGCTTATATAATCAAGGCATACCGAGATTTCTAAATACTGCACTCACCTTCAATAAATCTCTTACTATTCAAGTCGACCCCAATAATCCTGGAAGCACCAGCAAGTCTAGCTCCCTCGGCAGCCTAAAAAAAAAACAGTTATATCACTGTTGCAGTAATAGATGCACCAAAATTTCCTCTTTTATTTGGGAAGAGAACTCACAGCAAGGCCCACAGCTCCTAATCCAAATATAGCTACTGATGAACCTTTGCTTGGTTTTGCAACATTCAATGTAGCGCCAAGACCTTCAATATGAAACCCATTAATATTGTTAATCAAAAGAGATATTTTCTAATTGATTAAAACTGCAGAATTTAATATCTTGTAACCTGTTGATATTCCGCAGCTCAGAACACAAACTTTGTCAAGTGGGGCAGCGGGGTTGATCTTGGCAACACAACCAACATGAACTACGGTGTATTCACTGAAGGTGGAGGTTCCAACAAAATGGTATATTGGTTGCCCATTAATTGAAAACCTTGACTGGCCATCATTGAGCATCACTCCACGGTCAGTATTAATCCTTAGGAGGTCACACATGTTACTTTCCTCTGATTTGCAATGCTGACACTCCTTGCACTCCCCAGTGAAGACTGGAAGCACATGATCGCCAGGCTTGAGGTCCGTCACACCCTCACCAACACTTTCCACAATTCTGAGAGCAAATAAAAAGTTGAAAATCATAAGATGTATATAATCAATATACAGACTAAGAAACAGACTAATTGTTTTTCATATGGAAATTGTGCATACCCGCCTGCTTCATGACCAAATATGCGTGGAAATAATGGTTTCTGCCCCTGTAAAATATTCAATTTAACAATATCAGCATGTGCTGAATTAGTTTAGAGAACTAGTAGTATCACTTTATATAGAACCATTAATTACCTTAGCTTCCCAGAAGTAGACATCAGTGTGGCAGAGTGAGGTGAACAATATCTTGAGACGAACCTCATTTGCCTGTGGTGGAGCTACCTCCACTTCCTCCATCACCAGTGGCTTTCCGGCTTCCCATGCCACCGCAGCTGCAATGCAGTTACATGATTTAGTCAACCGATGAATGAGAAATACTGCTGCTAAGCGTAACGAAGACAAAGGCTATAACTATATATATTATATCCGTGAAATATGAACAAGCAGAGAAGGCCAATGCGAGCAATTGAAGAAAGTTGATGTTAGAAGTTGGTTTTCCTTCAAACTTTTATACTGATAGCTAAATTTTGTAGCAAGGGATATTTGCATAACGAATGCCTAATGTCAGTAATGACATGAATATGGCCACCTTAAACTAGTAAAGATAACACATAAAAAGGTATGCAATACGAAAAAGCAATGGATGGAAAAAAATAGAGCAACAATAAATAAAATAGAATCGATGCAACAGGTACAAGTACAACTGTAGTAGTCACCTTTGCAACGTATGACCTTTCCAGCAGTGGTTGAAGCCATTTTCTTTGCTTTTATACTGTCCTGATTGACTTCTTGATAAGTGATTACTCACACAAACACACAAGTACTTTTCTTTTTCGCTGTGCAGAAATGGATTGGTTTCGTTGGGATATATATAGTACACCCAGAGAAGGAGAATTGTCATCTTCGAATTTTGAAATTGTTAGACTAGTACAAGGAAGAAAAACCATGGAATCCGCTGGTTTTTGTTCCTCTGACTCACAAAGCTTACAACCAGCGGCGCCTTTGGTCTTCCTAATTCCTAGTGTCTGGTTTCCGGTGGTTGACTATTTCCATTTGTGACATGATAATATTATAAATTAAATTAATAATAGACCAAATTGCAGATAGCGTACACCTTTCAAATCCATAGCCATAGGCCAACAATTTACAATTCGATCAGAGCCAGGTTGTCTTGGGGCCTAGCAGCATAAACAATAGATGAGATATCTAGGTTGTAACTTGCAAGGCTAAATGTTCTTTATTAAAGTCATAGTTGACCTTAAAGTAGAAGGACAAAAAAAAAAGGAGTAAATATCTATTTTAGTAGTATATTATTCATTTATTTAACAATAACATTAAATTGATTATTCCATGATAATAAATATTATAAATTTTGTTCTTATGAACTAATTTAATATTATTTTAAAGATTAATTTAATAATAAAAATATAATATTAAAAAATTAATTTGATATTACATATATCTTTAAATTACTAATTTAATATATTTATAAATAAAATATTAATGTAATATAGTGTATATCTTTAAAAAATTAAAATAAATAGTTACTCAGCAAAACTTAAAACGATGGTAGCAATTAAGCACATGATGACAATACCACTTTTGACACCAATTACTGTGCACTGCATTGCTAAGTGCCAAGCAAGGTCTATTTTAATTCAGAAATTATGTCAGTATTTTTTCTTTTTTTAGGATACTAATATTCAGAATGAGTTGTCAAACACTTATTAGTTGTTATTTATATTTAATAAATTTTCAAGTATTTATTGTAAAACCAAGAATTAATAAATAATTAACAACTTACTCTGAATATCAAATCCATCAAAATAACATAACAACTCCATTTTAATTCCCAGTTACGGTTACCATACCAAACCCCAACCAATATGTAGGGGCCTCAAAATGCTCAATTCCTGTCGCCATGCCGGTACATCTTTTAAAATCCTATTACACCAACTTTCTCACTTCTCAAAAGACAATTTCGGCAAAGAAGTACGAGAGCAGTACATAAATATAACTGTGTAATTATTATTATTTTAATTAATTAAATGATAAATTATCACTGGCATTTTCTACTTTACTCTCACTTCTATTATTTCACCAGATTTTACTTATCCTCAATTTTTTTAATAAAATTTTTATATTCACTTTGAAATCGAGCAGTTCATTTTGAGATATTACTTTTTCGCGTCGGAATTTTGAGTTATTATTCTTCTTTTCAAATATTACTTGAAATTAACTTTTTCCCCCACAACCCACGCGTGTCCCCCCCCCCCCCTTTTTTTGTCATTTTCCATGGGGCGTTGGGTTTATTTCATTGTTTCATGTGTTTGAAATGGATGCCAGACGTTTAAAGTCCATTGGCTTTGCTAACAAAAGGAAAGCATAACACGCAATGAATAAACAATGATTAAAAAGTTACATAATAATAATAATAATAATACCTTATTTTATTTCTCTAATGTTAAAATATTTTCAAAAAAAAAAAGACTAATTATCCTTCTTTCTTTACATTCAAACTCGTTCATCCAAACAGAATTTAAATTTAATTTACTGTAATTTTATTACTTTATATTATCATCCAATGATGTATTAACATATCATTATAAGAGTTAAATTTTTAATTAATTATTATAAAAATCAAATTACTTTAATAATTTAACAATACATTACTAAGTAATAATGTAAAATATAACCCCATTTAGATGCGCTTGCTCATAAACTCTGCATATAATCATATTAAGTGAAACACAGCTTCAGCTTTCATCTCACCCTAGTCCCTAGTGAGAGTCTCTTCCCTTTCGTTGCAGCAGTGCTCAATGACCTCTTTGGCATCCAAGCTCGAGGTGGGTGTGCAAGTGCCAGGCCTTATGGCCACGAATTGCTCAATATCAACTAATCTCAATCGCTAGCTGTTAAATCAACAATTCAAGAGGTAAAAAGTCACTCGACAACCACCCTACAGATTATATTTAAAATTTCATAGTGTCAGAAGCATATTATTTTCATTTTGAAAATTTGTTTATTACTTTGAATGGGGCTATGTTATAGTAAAACATGAATGAACCAGAGTTAGTTTTCCTTATTACATAAGCAAAGAGAATTTTGAGTTCATTCTAACTGCCATGAAGTTTGGAGGTGTCTATGGCCATCGATTCCTTCCCCTGCATAGCTTCAATTTGGGAAATGGCAGATGGAGAACGAAGACAGAGGAAGTTGAGGCTCTAAACAAGGAAAACAATTGTAACTTCCGTACTCATTTGTCGGAAAAAGCTCTAGAGGAAGTGTTGGCCACAGAGGCAAAATACACTTGCTGACAATAGGACAAAGCATAGCAGAAGAATGTAGATAAGAGAATGTTCACAATCTTCAACTCAACAAAGAGTAAGATGCAATACTAATATTTGCACATCACTTTTGGTGTACATCACTAAAGTGATAAATAAATCACTTTTACATCATCAGATATGTGGGGGGCCTGTAAGGGACTAATCGCTGTATAGGGTTGGTGATGAAAAAGTAATGTAAAGGAAAAGAGGAGTGCAACCATCTTTACCCTTTAATTTATCATTGAAGACTACGGTCAACTATATAGAAACATATTTGAGGTCAATTCAAATTTACAATATGCCTAGATAACGTATCCCTAGGATAAATTACAATGTGTGTAGAAATGCATTGCACTTACCCGACAGCTCAGACTGAAAATCCCAGTGCTCCATCGGTGTTAACAAAATTGAATGAGGTTATGCAACTACCTTTAGCTAGATTCTTCGAGAGATAATCAATCTTCATGTCCCTCTCAGAATTTAACAACCTTAATTCATGAATTCACTATGCTGCACAGAAGTCAAGCAACTGAACCAGATGAATATTACGTTACTGGTTGGGACAATATGTAATGTGCACTCCAAGTTGATATTCATGCTGATAAAGAACTAGGCAAGGGGAAGGAAAACATCTTGATGGTGCAGCTTCCCAAAAAAAGGGCAGGATAGAATTTTGTAATGCAAATTAGACCAGAGGTGGAAAAAAAAGTAACTAGTTTTGCCCATAAATTCCACTTAGAGGTGACATTGATGCTATTTCACTGACATAGTTAACTGATGTTCTATATTCTTTTCCCCGATAAAGCATGTTCATCACAACCACAACTCCAATAAAGCATGTTCATCATCGGAGTTAAATAAAGCATGTTCCAGTTGTCACCTTATTCCATGACTCATCACAACCACAGACCAAAATTATAAACACTAAAGATAATTAAAGTTGGAATGTAATAAAATGCCCACAAACCTGTAGGTCAAATATAAGTTCCTCTCAAAGGAAATGGCTTGCCATCAAAAGTTGTGGCTTTTCTTTGTCTTCTTCAATCTCCTTTGAAGCTTCATCTCTAATTTCTTGAACCCTTTTATCCCAGATATCATCTACTAGTTTCCAAGTTTCATCACTAACAATTTGTGTCTGCAATAAAAAGGAGACAAGGAAAAATGAAAGCACAAATCAGTTGCATGACAAATTAAGGCAGCCTATAAAACATGGTTTTGGCATATACCTCCGTAGGACGGGGAGCACCAAAGGTCGAAAATCCAACATTGCCTGGCGCAAATGTAACCCTTCCAGGAAGAGTGATCCCATGGATTCCCCATCGTCCAGCATAAATCAGTGCTCCATGTTCATCAACTGGACTCACAGAAGGCTAAACAAGAACCAGAAAATATGATCTTCAAAAGATTACCACTTATTCAACAAAGAAGAATGATAAATATTATTAAAAAAAACCTTGCTGTGTGTAGCCTGCCATACTGAAATTGAAACGCTTAAAAATCCATCAAATAACTTACAAGTAATAAAATCTCCCAAATCACTGTCTTGGAATGCAAGAATTCTTTCAAATCATTAAATACCAAATTAACCATGTCATAAGAAAATCCATCATATAATTCCATAGATTAAGTAGGCTTCCTGTCGAAAGCCAAATGCCACCCACTGATTGGTATGCATGCAAACTTTACTCTCACTTGGTGGATATCACATATGAAAAGAAAGAACATGATACAAAATTTACAAATCATAACCTTTATTAAATGTTCATTACTGAAAATCATTGGTTTTCTTTTCTGTTGATATATATAATTAGATGTCAAAATAAGAATAATGTTCATAGCAAACGACGGACAAACAGGACAACAGAATCCACTTTAATTCAAGATCTACCTGAGGTACACGAGGAGCGCTCTTATAAATGTCCCAAATCTCCTCAGCTTTAATTTGCCCCTTTTCAAGCAAAATATCTGCATAACAGGTAAGCATGTAAGCCAGGTACTTCTTACATGAAAAATGATCAATAATTGTCAACTTATAACCTAATCCCCAAAAACAGGTCTTAACTGTCATGAATAAATCTAAATAACTTCCACAAGAAATTGTTAATTTGTTAATATGCAAATCATAAGAGACCTGTGATTGTCTCAACTGCTGAATAGTATTCTTTTAGCACAGATGAACACTTCTCCGTAGCATAACGCATATACTCATCTCGGAGTGCTTCAAGCTTCATTGCAAGCTGTACCAAACAACATAAGTTGTGATACAACTATACTTATAAAACAGTTCTGTCAAGGAAAACAGTGTATATTGAAACACAAGCTGTTAGACTCAGATCCACAGACATACATTAGGCACAAGATCACTTTGGTTTTTGTAGTATGCTTTCCCAAATGCAGTCATTCCTGTCTGCAGAATTAAAAATTCTGCACGCCTTGAAGCTTCTAATGTTGCCTTTGCAGAGATCCAACACAAGTTGTCAATCCCGAACATCTCCTCCTCAATTACTCTTGCTACAAACAAATTCAAATAAAAAAAAAGTTTAATAACCAGAGTACCAATCCTAGTTAATTCATTTATGTGGCTAGCTACAGAAAGTTCTTTGTATTCTTCTGTTCAAAGGTATACAAAAACGCTTTAAGACCCTGTTTGGATAAATAGCTTATATAAATACTTATTAGAGTAGAGCTTATTTAATAAGCTCCACTGTCATAAACGCGGTCTAAAATAACTAAGTAGACCCAAAATATTGAACCAAGAATCAAACTACCCTAGTTTTAGTCCCTAATTCAACACGTCAAGCTTTGAAAAGTATTAATCATCACACAGACGTTAGGGAACCTTGTCTTTGTTGGTTTTCATGACCAAAATAATCCATCTGAATTGGAAGTTCACATGTTGCAACCCGCTGCTATGATCCTTAACAAAAGTTGTCAAAACCAACCACGGTGAATTTTACATCAAAATTCTAACCATGATACACGGAGAGAGAGAGAGAGAAGGGGGGTGTTAAATTTTAAGATGATATAAATAGGGTGTCATACGACAACTTCAAAGATTCACACAATAAAAGGCAAAAGGATGCACATATAGAAAGCTCAATTTGTATAACAGTGACATAAAAATTATCTCAACAATGCAAGCCACATACTATTGATTTTGTCATTTATTCTAAGATCATTATTATTCAAGAAACAGAATATGAAATGTTTTAAGAAACAATATCTACAAGTTGAAAAATTGCATAAATCAAATCAGATTTCCCATTAACAACTTACGAGCACAAGCACGCACTATAGAGTTTATGTAATCTGATTTCCTCGCAAAAACCTTGCCAGAAATTTCAGTATAACGCATATTCGGCTGGCTGCGTATGGAATTTATATCAGTCTGCAAACAATAAACACAACAAACACACAGTGACACAGATGAAACAGTCATTTTTCCACACACAATGAACTTGCCGAACAAAATAAAGAAATATCACAACAGTAAGTCAGTTACCTCAACGAAAGGGCGGTGGGGTTCAGGAAAATAACATGCAAGAACAGCAACCGCTGCTTCTCTGTATGCCAATCTCAGTCTCAATTCTTCAGGAATTTCAGTACTATCCTCTTGCCCTGTTTCAAATGTTCCCTTTTGCTGCAAATCCATAAGATTCATTAGAGGACATAAAATTGCACCAAAAATGCATTGAACACATAATAAGAAAGAATAGTATTGCCCAGCCAGAAAGAAGTGGAGAAACCACCAACCCTTTTTAATGCCTCAAGCAGCTCATCCCGCCCAATGTAGTCCAAATCCTTCCTGGCTGTCAAAATTCCAGCTTCATTCCTGTCATTTAATTCATGATATATTATCAGCCTGCATTCTGAAGCCAGATTGAAACAGAAATATCAGTAAAGGATTATTTACAGTATATTTTGTAGCTCTGCTCCAGTAAAATCTTCTGTAAGCTCTGCAATTTCCTTAAGTAGAATCTCCTTTTCCTCCTCTGAGCGAAAAAATTTATTCCTAGCATGCACCTAGTTTGCACCCAAAAAAAAAAGTGAAAATAATTATTTTTAAAAGACAACAAAATACTACAGGAAGCTAGGATCCCAGTAAATAAAGGTTGTGGGGGATCAAATACCTTCAAAATGGCAAATCTTCCATCTTTTGATGGCAAACCAACTCTGATGATCTTGTCAAAACGACCCTTCCTCAATAGAGCAGGATCAAGAATATCCAATCTATTTGTAGCACCTATCACAAGCACCTGAAATTCAAGTTTAGTATATCAAATAACATCTTCATGATCCCAGCAACTAATTAAAAGCTTACCTGTGCTGTAGAAACTTTGAATCCATCCATCTCAGTCAGTATCTGAAGTAAGCCTTGTTCCCTTTCAGCACCACCCTGTATAATGTAATTACAAACAGAGGTTTCATTAGGAGGAACATGGGAGAACTGGGAAGTGAGAAAAGCAAGACGAGAAGTCATGTCTTTGCATAGGCAAAATGAAGTATAGGTTTAAATGTTCACCAACAATCAGACATTATGAAGAAATCTTGTCATCAGGATAGCCCCAGAAGGACCAAAAGCAGGTCTTTTAATGACATAGGATGAAATTCCAAAATCACTGTGCTTCATAAAGTTGCAAGCTAATCACAACCTTCAGTACTTTCTAGAGCATGTCTATATTCAAAACCCATTGCACGCTGGCCAATAAAAAAACACCATAAATCTTAACACATGCAAATATGTAATTTTCTTTTCCTTTTTCTCTAGCATATGGATGATTCAAAGAAGTTATGGTTTTTGATACCATAACCCAAAATATTTGAGAACAAGGCTTCTTGTCATTGTTGCAGTTGTGATTAGGTTCCACATATGTAGCATAATGTATATGATGGGCCTCCAATTAAGGCCTACCACAGAAGGGGAAAGAGGAACAAGGGTAGGCTGGGAAATGACACGGGAAATGGAGGGGAGGAGTCTGTTATACCAGACTCTAACAAATTGGACACGTGGCAGCAGGAGAGTGGAGAAGGAGGTGCTGGAATCATTGAGAATATGAGAGGAATGGAGGGGAGTGGGAAGGAGGAGGAATCATTCGGGTGATTTTGGGGTGGCTGATGCCACAGGGCAGAGAAGTTCCTTCTCTGATATTTTTCTTTCTTTTCCAGTTTCTATAATTTTCTGCACATTTCCATTGTAATCAGAACTCTGTTCTCTGAGTTTCTTCATCATTTCTATATTCAATTCCAGTTCCTATCAGTATACTTATTACTTTATTACTTTGAAATATCCCTTATACACTGAGATCCAAACAACTAAAACTGATATGATATGAGAACCTTCATTGCACTTACATTCAACTGTCACAGCAAAACTAAATTCATTTAAGTTCATATGGCCCCTGCCCCTTTAAATATTTTGGGCATAGCATCACAGATCTCAAGATACGAGTCCCATGGGGATTGATGAGCACAAAATAAGTAATGCAGTTACATAACATTTTATAAGCTTCAAATGTCCAGCTCCACCAGCAAGTTTCCTAGCCTCCTGCCCTAAAACACAACTGGAGAGTGGAGGCATGTGTGGATGAAGGAGAAAAGGTTCAGTTGGTTGATGACCACTATAAAACCTTATCACATCATATGCACGTTGATAGAAGAAGAAATTTTATCGACAAGAAGAGAAGGAAAGTACAAATATAGGATTCATGTATTATACACATGAATCCTATAAACAGTTCAGTACTCAATCCTAAGTAGTTGGTACTGGTAGAATAATTATTGTAAGGTGAGTGAGATGAGTATTAACTTTTCAATGTTACATTTAACTGAACTCCATTCTAAAATTTCAAAGGCCAAATAATTAAGAAGGATAATATAAGCCTTAGGAAAATGTGATAATATCTGAAATAGAACTTCAACAATTTCAAACTAAGCTCAAGCATTAATGCTACAGAAACATAAAATCCAAAATAGTTCACTCATTTTTTCCTTCATAAATTTTACACATAGACTTGGGAGTGGAAAAAGAATGTAAAAGTTGTTTGTATCTTACTCCACCAATATCAGGTCCTCCACGCTTGCTACCAATAGCATCTATCTCATCAACAAATATGATAGAAGGGGCAAATGATCTTGCACTAGCAAAAAGGTCTTTAACACGGGATGCAGCAACCCCTACAAACATCTGGGGGAAAGGGAAAATTAAATGAGCCAGTTTCATTTTAACGTCAAAGTTCCAAATTAATCCAGTAAATAAACAAAGATTAAGACAAATCTTGTGCATGCAATATTTCACGTTTCATGGGTATATATGCCCTCATACATTGAGTTTATTCAGACAAAAGAACATTGTTAAGCACACGATCTAGATACAGTTAGTTAGCACATTCCAATAAATGTCATATTTGTGTGTGTATTGCAAGGACTAGCTATTAGGTACTGTAACATTAGCTAATGATTAATATGTTGAAGTCTCCAGTTAACCTTGTTAAAATTTATCTACAACCCTGTTCTTCAGAAAATTTCATGATTTTGGATTTGGATATTGAACAGAAATTTTGTTCCCAAGTTCTACTTCTTGTTAACTTCCATTCAATGCATATGAACATCTTTGGAGAAGAGGCAGCACCTCTACAAAATCCGTGCCATTTGCTGCAAAAAAAGGCAACCCTGCTTCACCTGCAATGGCTTTAGCCAGCAGTGTTTTACCAGTTCCAGGAGGGCCATGAAGAAGCACACCTTTTGGACAATAAATTCCTTTGTCTTGAAACTCCTCCTCGTTCTTTAAAATTCGGACAATCTCTTGTAGTTCCCTCTTTATATATTCCTGGCCAGCAAAATCATCAAATGTAACACCAGTTCTTTCTTCTGCAGATATAAATTTAGCCCTGAGAGGAAAGCATAATAATTAGATCCCAATGTCACTTAAAATTTTCCAACTATATTCAACACATAACCAGTTGTCATGAACCAGTCACCACAAAACCAGATTTCTTATAACATGCAAGGTTTGCAAAAATTTAAAGAGAGAATCCTCATTATAATTCTACAGTTTGCAAATTCAAAAACCATGATTTTCCCCTTGAAATTCCTTAAATATCATAAAGAGGAAGGAAGATCTAAGACAAGACAAAACCAGCGTAGAGCTACAAATATCAACTAGTAAAAAGGAATTAATAAACAAGAAATGGTTATGCAAATCCCAGCTGGGGAGGCACAGTGTATTGCCTTTAAGTTTCTCCATATAAAATAAATTTGAGCAGGACAAATTCAATCCTCTAAAGATTTAATTTAAAATAGATTTTCCCTAAATGATTTATGCAATATGGTAGAGATAAAGCAGGCCCACAAGTTAATAAGTAGTCCAGGTAGTTGCAAAGTATTTAGGATGTCAACAGTAAGTAGCTATATTCTGCAGACTAATCTGACTTTGGGCATGGTTTATGAAACAAGCATAAAAGTTTGAGATAATTTTCTGAAGGCAATAGCAAGCAGCCCTCTTTAGCTAACAAAACAAAAAAGGTAAGGGGGTTGATAAAAGGTTTTTACGAAAAAAAGAAAAAGGAATGGACAATGTAGGAACATCATATATTCCTTCACCATGAATTGATTCTATTAAAGAACCACCTAACCCAAAAGCATTAGCTGTTCTGTAAAGGCCAAGGAATGGGAAAGATTCTCTAGTAAATCTTAATTACAAGTAGAATGACACATATCAACCAGCTAACAAATCGCAATACGCAACATAAATGAAGCTTTCAACAACCAAGGGGGAATGGGGAAGAAAAGAGAGAAAAATTTCTCCACTTACCGACTCTTGCCTAGTGATCCAAGTGCACGGCGTTTGAGTGGCTGCCTAGTTTGTTCGCTAGGAGTTCCCAAATCACAAGGTATTAACTTTGCATATATTGGTCTCATCAAATTATCAATCCACACATAAAATCCAACAGCCAGGGCAAGCCGCATAGACCATATGACTGCAGTTGCAACAGTTGAGTATACTTCAGCGGGTACAGTGTCCACATTAATGACATCAACATTTACAATTTGCTGATGCAGCTTTCTCCAAACATCATTCCAACAATCAATTGGCATTCGGTCAACCACATGACGCCGAAAAACAATATCCTTAGGATTCCCTTCAGTTCCTGATGATTTCCCATTCTTGTAATATGGTAGAATCACTGCAGAAATAAAGCAACAAATATTCAGCATAAGGTTTCAACTTTCAAGGAGCACCAAAGAGAGAAGAATGTTTTAGGCATTCTTCAAACATATACTGTATCATTAGGCAGCTTGAACAACTAAGCTTTCGGATGGTTAACCATTCCAAGAATAGAATGAAAAAAAAAAAAGGAAAAATCAACAATAACAACAATTCAACCAGACTGACTACTTATGCAGTGGAGCTGAAAGCAACAAAAGCAAGGACCACAGAGCGACACAGAAATACAACTTTTTTTTTTCAATTAGAGTATTGTCTAAGAAGTAGAACAGAATGTAAAATGACTAAAATGGCAAATAGCACATGATTGATCTTAAAATTTTCAGAAGTTTCAATTTCCCATTATGACATTATATATAACCTTCAAACCGCAAGAAAAAAGAATTTTAACAGAGTCTACCTAGATGAGAGAAATGCTCTGCAATCAATCTGCCACAACTGCACAAAAAGAATTACATTTTCTATTTCTCCTCCTCTTCTTCTTGAGTTAAGAAAAAAAATTAAAATACCTTGGTTGCAAGCAATGACAAACAAATATAATACCACTTGAGCACTCCTTTTCCCTTGTTCTTGCCACCGCAGACACCAAGACAAAAGTGCACATCGAGGGACAATTGATATTATGATGCCAATTCAGGGGTTTATTCTGTTCTAAGTCCGTGTCCTATAGGCTTTCCGTTTTCTATCTTCTTTTAGGTCGGTGCTGAATTGGAGAAATTATATCCCTTCATCTTCATTACTTAATTCACCACAAATACAGCTTGATTTTCTCAAACAGATAGCAATGCATCATATAGAAAATGGTGATGAACATGAATTAATTTCATCAACCAAGCAACATACTCAACCCAACATTAAATACTCAACCTAAAGTTTACAGTGAGCTAAGATAAACAAATCAACCTTACCATAAAGAAAGATAATATGAAATAGAGCCTGTTCTATTCTCTTTTGGTTAAACTTTAAACTCAACAACCACTTTATCTATATTAAGTTAACTATCCTAACATTCTTGTACAATATATTTACATCAGAAAAAATCTAAATAAAGCTGGTGAAACAGGAGTAAGTAAAGCAACTAGCCAACAAGTTTCGTATCAAATGTAATATATTATTTCTGGAAAAGAAAAACCGTACCTGAAATTGTTTGACCATAATTTGAGTACTCCATAAACTGGACATTATTTGAGTCAAGAAGTCTCAAAAAATTGCTGAAGTCTATCCTGTGTGAGTTTTCTGGATCCCACTCTGTCCCCTTTAGTTTTCCGCGCATGCTCAACAAAGCCCTGCTCCATGACGAAGCCATGACTAATTGCCTCTCCAACTGCACGTTAGCCTTGTTGTCAAGTTGTTCCAAGTCATTTATCCGTTTCCTTTCAGCCTCCTTCAGTTTCTGCAAAGACCCATCATAGTTTTCTCAGGAATTTTTTACAAATTACAAGTTCCAAACTGAATAAGGAGAGGGAAAAGTGGAACCTCGAATAGCTGAACGGACTCGGCATCATCTTCTTCTTTGGTCGGGGCCACTGTATCTGAAAGCGAATTGGAAGCCACGCGCGAAGCATTGGAAGTAGTTACTGTGAGTTTACGGCGATTAATGCAGTTGCAAGGGTTGCTATGTCGCAATCTAGTTCTGAGAAGAGGTTGAGAAAATTGGGTGAAGAGGGTTTTAGGGGGGAGGAAGGGTTTTGGGAGTTGAAGCAAATCAAAGGTATTTGCATTTGCAAGTTGAGAATTCATGTTTAGCGGCGACAGAAGAAGAGCTCTCTATGTTCTTTATCTCTCATTACTTCCTTACACTTTTATTATTATCCCACTCGATATCCCAATATCAGTGTGATTATCTGTTTCCTGGATTCTGTCTAGTTCTTCTTGTTGGGTTATTTAATGGGTTTTGGCTTTAGGGGAAGAAAAGATTACAGCTTTTTATTTTTGTTTTCCCCTTTTTATTTAAAATAAATTTAGTTTATAAGAGTTAAGTAAGTGTCTCTAATCAATCGAACAATGACAAATATGATTTAGTTTTTCTTTTTTTAGAAATTAAAACTTATTTCTATTATAATTAAAATAGAGGATATTTATTTAAAAATTATAAAGTTCCGTTTCTTATATTTATTTCCTATTTTTAAGAAATTTCATTTTTTATATGTTGGAAATTTTAAATTATTTTTTTCAATTTTTAAATATCAATTTAGATAAAATTAATAATTATTCACTATCCGTTCAATAAAATAAGTGAATTGTCATTTTTTAAATTGAATGGAAATAGAATAAGATGAAAATATTTTAATTTTTACTTATTATTGAGAGAGTAAAAACTAAAAAGGAAATTGTTAAAAAGGAATAAAAATAATTATTTTTCCCGTGTAGCATGAGTGAAAAATATAAAAATATATAATAAAAATAATTAATTCTTAAAGTCTTTTTAAACTCACTTTAAATAATGGAAAGTGTGGCCGGCATTTTGATCTCCAAATAAAAATGAACCTGTTTTACTTTTAACAGTTTTTTTTTTTTGGCTACAAATGTAAAACGATTTTTGGCTCGATCAGACATATTGCAGCGATTTTGCTTTTCATCTCAATTCCAATTTGTCTGTCACATTCTATCTATTACTACAAAAAAGCAAATTTCAAAGTAAAGATTACCTTTGCCTCTTTCTAGACAAAATCACCGTTTATCCTGTCATATCGGTCAAATTTTAACGTAATCACTACCTCTCTTTCAATTCCATCTACCTTTTACCTTTGTATTGGTTGATTATTATTTTCGTATGCATGCATGATTGAAATAAAAGAATTTCTATAATACTTGTAATTAGTCTCATTCAGCTTCTTTTATCCTGTCAATTTTATAAAGATAAGCCGGTCCAAACAATTTTTTTTACACCGAGCTCAATATTTTTATAGAAATTTAACGTGACAAATAGACAGACCTAGAAAATTCACACTGCGGCACAATCAACTTGATTATATTGTTTTTACACTTATTGTCGTTATTTATTTACATTTTCAAGGTTATCTCATGTTTCTAATGTGTTGACACTAGTGTGTGTACACTACCCACAGATTTGTATGACAAAGATAAATTATAAATTAAAAAAGGCTAGTATATAATAGACCTCTGATAAATCATATATACCCATAGTAACAAAATTTGTCAAACTTCCAATTCTAGTCTAATAGACCTCTGATAGCTGTAGGTGAACATCAATAACGAAGCCCATAGGTACTCAATCATGTACCTTGATGAATTTGAGACATATTCTATCCATGAACTAAAATATAATGTCATACAAATCATGTACAATCCAACAAAAAAATAATATGTTACTTGAATTTTATGAAGCAAGAAATACTAATTAAGGAGAATTGTTAGAATACTGCTAAGGAGCTAAGGAGCCAAGCTGCCAACATCATGTGCTTGTGATCAAGGGTTTCCAGAGACCCCGTCCATCAAAAAACCCGCCAAAAATTTTAGATTGAAACTGCACTTTGATTTGTCTTCATGTTATTTCTAGTTTGCTTCTAGAACCACATATACACTCAGGGTATGGATTTTCATAAAAGGACTCTTCAGTCCTAAAACGTGCTCGGCCTTTAACTCCTGCTTGGGAACCTTGTCTTTTCCTTGGAGCTCCTTGCCTACAAATATTATCATGAAAAATAAGCAAGTTCTTTTGATCTAGATAACTCACATAATGAAGTCAACTACATGTGGGTGGGGGAAAGAACAAGTAATTACAGATTAGAAAGAAAAATAATTACAGATTAATAAAAGGGAAAAAAGGAAAAAACCTTCTATATCAGAGAAAAACGAAGTTGTAACCAATTTTAACTTCTAAACCAATCAAGAACCAAAGGGAGAGGGAATCTAGTGAGCACAAAATTGCTCGTCTTTATGGTCTATTTGCATAAACATGACTTAACGCTATGCAAGTGTTAGAAGGCCACCCTTCACTAGGGTGTATATTAGGAGAGAAAGGAAGGGAGTCAGAGGATTAGGGACTCACACGGGTAGTGAGGGAAATGTGCATATACTAATACCAGGCAGTAAGGAAAATGTGAAACACTATGGGGATCCTCAATGTAACAATATGCACAAGTGGCAGGTTGGGAGTGGAGCAGGGAATAGAATCAGTTAGTGAGGGAAGGAATAAGCGGAATGGTGAGAGGAGGGTGAGGTAGGCATCGACAGAGTGAGTGTGGAAAAGGAGGATGCAGACCCCTCAAAGAGTCTGCAATGTTTCTTTTCTCTTGTTTTGAGTGATTTCCTTATTATTTTTGTGTGTAAACCTCCTGGATACTGATATCCGCTGAATATCAGTAGCTAGGAAGGTATTTCAGCAAGTAAATTCAGTAATATACAGTATATTCAGTTCCAGTTTCTATCAGCAAGAAAGTCACCTGTTCTTGTGCATTTGCTGCACCAAATGTGACAGTGCCGCTCCTTCTAGCTCTCCAGTTTCCAGCTTATCAAAAATTCCAACAAGTTCTTTCCTGAAAATAAAATGAATAAGAAAATTAAAAAGAGACAAATTGAAGAATCAAAAGTGTAGAAAGGCATTTTCTCTTAGTCGTTCAGTTTCCAGGTTATCAGAAACTCAAGAAGTATTTCTCTACAGAAGCAAGTGAAATTCAGAATGAGAAACTACGAGTAAACTTTCACAGTATATCTAATATTGGCATCTTGTTTGCAGGGTGCACCAGCCAATACATATGTACATGTATCAGAAGAAACCAAAAGAAACAGAGACCAGTAGAAATAATAAGAATTTAGATCGTGTACTGAATCAACATAACTGCGAAGGGAAGGGGACGAGGGACTTATCAACTTTTATTAACTGAAGTAGACAAAGAAAGCTTCAGAAAAGCTAAATACAATTCTCAGACTACTTCAGCAAGCATGAGAACTAAAAGAAAAGAAAAAAAAAAACAAGACTAGATACCTAGAGGTGGTGGTTGAAATGTATCAACAGCCCCAAGAAAAATCATTATAATTATAACTTCAAGAATTCAGTACCTGTCTGGATTGATTGTCTTGCGATGACCTAAGAATCTGCGGTGTCCCTCAACAGCTCTTGCCATATTTCCCGAATATGATGGAACAAATACATCACTCTCTACAGAGATTATGTAATCTAGTGCAGCATTTTGAGATGTGTGATTGGTGAAAGATTTCAGCTCTTCAGGGGTTGCAAGGGATTCCTGTTATCATTTATCAATCAATTAATCAGGCCAGCATTGCACCTCACCAGAAGATTATGTGCCGTTGAACTATTTATAAACACAGTTAGACAAGAAAGTTACAAAATGATTTACAAACCTTAAAGACTAGATTAGGGAAGCGGGAGGAGAGCTCCAAAAGATGAGTATTACCACCATAGATCTCCCCCGCTGCAATATATATTGGTGTTGATGGGGAAAATCCAAGAGCTTGAAGAAAGATGCCCACCTCCTTTGGAGTCAGTGGACAAAATCCTCCAATTCTCTGTTCTGTTGAATTTATCTTTTTTACTTTCCAATAATTTGTATTCTCCCTAGAAGAATTGAAACAAAATAAAAATGCCAATCAGTAGAATGATTAAAGGACTGTAATTATAGAATTATCTATTATTCAAATACACGGTAGCATATACACAACTATTCTTACCTCAAAATTCTCAGCTCTTCAGATTCTGCATCTGTCAGACCATAAGTACAACCAGTAAAAGACAGCATATCTTTCTCATATCTCAGATGGAGAGCAATATATCTTCCCCCACGTGATCTCAGCCGATCCACCAACCTCTGTTTTTTCACCGTCATGCATGCTCAGAACCTAATTTACCAGGAAGCCCCATGTAGACCTCTTAAATGCATGTGAAGGATATGGTAATCCCGGGATCATATGCATCATTTTCTAGCATAACGTACAGAAATGTTGGACTTAAACTCACACGGGTTGAACCTAACAACTTTTCAGCATTCAAAATATTTAAATAATTCAGATTTATAATCTAATACTATATTACTAAAGTAGTTTTCAATGAGACAGACATGTGTCAGCCCCACATTCCAAACTTTCCCACTTAAACTACCAATATTTATTGTTTCCCACGTCTCTATGTGCTCTCAAGCAAATCCTATTAAATTAAAACTTTCCTATTTGACCACTACTTACCACAAGATTTGTAAAAAAAAATTTTAAAGATGAAAGCAATAATAATTCTCTCTTTCTCCTTTTAAAGTCCAACATTTTTCCCTTTATGGTTTTTTGGTTATTTTAGGCACAAATTGAAAAGGAAAGTTTCACATTTCATTTCAAATTATACCTTCTCACTTCATTCATCAATATATATTTTTTAATTCCTCTCTTTTCACATATGTTCATTTTTTTTCCTTTTCTCTCTAAAGTGCTCCATTAAAAATATTACAAACTGATTAGTATTAAAATTTAATAAAGGAAAAAAATCACTATTCCTCATGGGGGAATAGAATCAGTTATTGCCTATTTAATCTCCCTTCAACATTTCATCAGTCACTAAATCCCAATATGATATACAGAACATATTTTTATGAGATATTTAGATGCTAGGAATTATACCCCCCAAAAAAAGCAAGTCAAAGAGTCAAACCTTTCCTAAATTCTCAATAGAAGGAGAAAATCGAAGTGCATGATACATTGCACGGCATCTCAACCTCTGGATGTCAAGAGGAAGATCATTGTTTGCAAGTCGAGAATCTGATTTTGCAACATGTATAACCTGCAAAATTGACTCAGTATTTGTTTACCACATCCAGCCTATGAAATAAGGTCCGTAGCCATAAACTAAATTATAAGGATCCATAGAAGCACAATGACAATAAATGAAAATCACTTGCTGAACATGAACGTAAATTAGAAATCCCCTTCACTGAGAGCAGATATTAAGTTTGCACATGCCTAGAAGTAAGCAACCGACAAAATATCAGCAAGAAATCTAATGTGGTCCCCAATGCCTAAAAGGGACATCTTTGGAAACATGTTTAATGTCATAACGCATTTCAAATAGAAGCCTATAATAACATTGGTACTACATCCTTTTAATATTCCCCTATGTGGTAATGACAGCATTAACATGGTAAAGGATGAGCATCCTATATCCTTCTAATGTGATTAAACTTCCCCATAAGATATGCAGCACATCATTCTCTGACTAATATTTTTCCAATATATATTACTTAATTTTCTTAATGGGAAAAAAAAAACATCTCACAAAGATTTTGTACTAGCTGCTTGGGCACAATTACATGAATTCTTGTAATAAGACACGTCCATATTCATAATGATGATAGTCATGTGACAAACATTTGAATTTTGAAGCAAAGAACAGAGGGTAAAAAAGGAACACAAAGGTGTCTCTGATGATCAGTCAAACTACTACTTTACACAAACAGGCCTATGCAGATACAAGAAAATTGAAGTACTAATTTTCACAGGGAGCTGATTAGAGATTTAGCAGGTAAAACTATGTTTACTAAATAGCACTTAGCAGGTTTTACCCTTTTACAATGAAGCCTTCTGCAGAAAACGAGAACCTCCAGAAATTTTAGTTCATCTAGGAAAAACTTGAGTACCTGATAGTCATTCCATAACCTTGTCATCTCTTCATAGTAACCCACACCAGACCAGGAAGTAAAGTGTTTCCTGGCCCGGGGGACAGCTTCCAAGTTCTTGGGAAGCTCCTTGACAATCCTGATATCTCCTTTCAGGGATTCAATGAAATGAAGCTCATCAAATATATCTGAAAATACACTGTGCACAGACCCCGATAAAGAAGAAGGAGAAGATAATATCAGGAAAGGATATGATAGGCATCTAAGGAGCCAAATGATGCTGAAATAAAATATACCCAGAAATACCTTGAGTCTTGCCAGAATGAACGTTTATCCAATTGTGGGATGACTAAAATTGCATTCATTATATGTGCCACAGCAACCATGTCCGATATCTATAGGAAAAATGATTGTTTACTTAAGTTCAATATAAAAAATAGTTAAGCAGAACAGCAGTTCAGCTTTACAAATAATCACTACCCAATCCCAAAGAATGCAGACTGAAATCCCCATAGATAAGATAATACAAAACAAAACAAAACAAACAATATTTCACCATATACAATGCATTATATTTAACAGATGGGAAAGCTGCTGAAGTCTCGCAAGGATTGGGGGGGGGGGGGGGAATAGTCAAAATTTTCACAATTGGCAAAAGGAAACAATAGGGAAAAAGGATAAGAAAATAAACACCAATTTCTCAGCCTGTGATGACAAAAGAAGTAACCCAAAGACCTATTCAGATACAAGAAAGTTAAAATAGTAACTCTTCCACAATTTCATATGTATTTCATGTACTAAAACTGTAATGTAATGTAAATATTTGATTCTACATACAATTACAGGCATAAGAGCACTAATTTATCCTTTATATAAGAGTTACAATACATTGCAGGAGAGGAAGAGGTGACTTACACCAGTTCGCATTTGATTTAGTCCACCATTACTTCTCACAGTTAGATAGCGATCAAATCCTTGGGCACCTGATGCAGTGAAACATATTTGAGAGAGAGAAAAAATGTGCTAAGCAATGATAGCAAGGCTGTGCTCTGGTTGAAAAGACAAACAATTACAGACTTGAAGAAGCCAAAAAAGAAAAGTTAAACTAAAAACAAAAGGAGTGAAACCAAATGAAAGAAGAAAAATGAACAAAAAAAAAAACTATTATATAAATAGATGTAAGCATCTGAAACCTTTATATTTAGCTGTCGGCTTGATACACGGGTGAAATCCATGACTGAAAGGAGAATCCCAAAGTTGATCGTTATACACATGTAACTTCGGCGCCTATAAAAATATGCAAACTGCTGCAGTTATTGAGAGTGAACAAGGGAAGTAAAAAGCAAACCTAGTTAATATAGCAAGAACCAACAAGACTTGCTGATATCATCATGTCTATTAAAACCGTTGAATGCCACAGCTGTTCAAATTCTATCAGGCATAGTAACATTCTACTCTTGTATGCAGAAATTCTCTTTGTTTTTCCTTGGTTGACGAATGTATAAATTAATTAAGATGATTTCACAGAGCAAGTTCCAGCAGAGTAACTAGAACGAATTGGAGTCCAATTACACACAAAAAATAAGCATCTGATTTGGATCTGTAACAGCACACCCCAACAATAGCTTATGTTATTCATACAAATAACAGAAACCCCAACCGTTGTGAATTAAATCCAAGGATCAACAAAGAAATACATGAATTCCTTCTTCCGCCCTAAAATTTCATTCGGTTGAAATCAATGGAAGGAAACGATGAAATACCTGGTGAGATCGAGGTTCTAGAGAAAGCAAGGGGTGTTGTTCCTGTTCGTCGAGGATGTTCCTTACGTAGAAAAAGAAGACGAAAACGGAGAAAACAAATATGAAAAGGGTATAGAAAGTGATGGCGCTGGGAGATAATTTTCTGGTACGAAATCGAGCAGCGGAGAGGCTGCTAGAGCTGTAGGAGCCTCTGCTTACCATCTCGGCTTCCGCCTATGCCTATCTTCTCTTGCTTCGCTTCTTTCTTCTTCGCAGAGCTCACTCACTACGCAATACATACACAAATGTAACGTACCGAGTCTGGGAATGATAAACCTGTATGGATCTCTATCAACTATCAAGTCTGGCATAATAATTATTCAAAAACCTCTTTTTTATTTATTTTCAAAATTATAAGAGTTAATTAATTAATTAATTAATTATCTTGATCCCTACCTTGTGTTATCTATTTTATTTTATTTTAGTGTTATCTATTATTTTTAAAAGAGTTATAACGTGCTTAAAAGTTTATCATATTTCTCGGGACGAGCACATTCACGAGTAGTATGTGCTCTTTAATCCGCATTTTTCTTTTAATTTTTTGAATAAGAGTTATAATTGTAAAATAAGATGTTAATAAGTGTTTATTTGTAATTATCACTATTAAGTAAGAGTATTTAATATTTATAATATAATTTTTTTATATTTATCTTGAAATAAATAATAAAAATCTTTTGGGAATAATAAAGTCAAATATTAAAATGAGGAATCTCTTTTATAATAATATAAAATAGATAAAGCAGTTTTTTCAACAAAAATAAATGCTTTCCACCACTTGACTTTCAATTCTCGAACTTATCCTCAATTACTTTTAATTAAGTTTTCTTATTAATACATACAATTTTTCTAGTGTAAAACTCTTGATAATTAAGTTTTTTTTAATTATTGATATTTCATTGTAGTCAATGGCATTCGCCAACGAAGAGGCTGTAATGTATGGGTGTATGGGTGTATGGGACGGGAGAAAATTGCACCACCGCAAGTTTAAAGGATTTGGAGATGCGTTTGAATGGTAAGTGCAGTTAGTGATAGATATACATAAGAGATAGGTTCCATAATCTTTGAAATTGTGGGACTCATTTTTTTTTCCAATATCTCTCTAATTGCACACATATTCAACTGGTAGAGAGGATCTTGATCCGAAGTTTAAGCGTGTGGAAGTGTTGAATTCAGCCAATTCAAACCAAAAACTAAGGCCTTATGACATTTCATGATATTTCATCATAATATTTTATTTCAATTTCGTTAAAAATTATTCTATAGCAAAAAATGTAAATGTATTTGTTTATTAATTGATTAAAATTATTTCCTTAGTTGCACAAGTTAGATAATAGTTTGTGTAATTTTAGCAGAAAAAAAGAAAGAGATATGTGTACTTTTTCTGTTTTTATTTTTGCGTTCAAATAAAGTCTGAACCCATCTATAACAAAGCCCAAGAGGCATGACCATTAGAGAGATTACACCAGCCTAGGAGTCCAGTCCAGAGATAGGCCCAATCTGTATATGCCTTTCTTTAGCTTTGATAAATACACATAAACTTACGCGTTTAGGTCCTTATGAGTTACGACCAAAATTACAGAATAAGTTTAGGTCCTTTGTTTTTATATTTTTGAGTTTCTTTGGCCCAAAATCAAAAATCTGATGAAGATCATGATCATGATCATGATCTTTGAAAGGGAAGCCCAGCCAGAAGTGAAACAGACTCAGTGATGCCACTTCAAGATGCGGCCAAATCAGAATGGGAAAATGACTTAAAAATTTAGTTTAGTAAAAAATTAAATAATTTAATTTATTTTAAAAATTAATTAAATGTTTAATTCATTTAATTAATAATTTATATATAATTAACTACATATTAAGTATCAAAATGAAGATAAATTATTAATTAATTGTATGTAAATTATTAGTTAAATTAGTTAAATAATTAATTAATTTTTAAAACGAACTAAACTGTCAAACCTTTTACCAAAAAGGAATTTTAAGTCATTCTCCTAATCAAAATTGCACATGATGTTACAAGCTGCCGTCCAATTCATTCCATTTGTAAAATGACAATTTAGTTTAATTTCTTGTAAAAAAAATAATTATTTTAATTCAATTAATTAAATATTAAATTAATTTAATTAATAATTTATTTATAATTAATCAGTAATTTATTTTTTATTTTAAATATTAATGTTTCATTAACTATAAATAAATTATTAGTTAAAATAATTCGATACTTAATTAATTCAATAATCAAACTATATTAAAAGATTTTTCAACATGTCAAACTAAATTGTCTTTCTTTCCATTCACTTTCAGTTGCAACACGGCTGCTCGTCCACGCGGACTCAAAGCTGGCATTGTTTTTGTCCACAATCTTTTGGCATGTTTACGGGGACAACTGTACTTACCAGTTACAACATACATGTACACACACAGAAATTTTCAAATGTTTTGTCGCACCAATTTGACTGGATTACCACTACCAAAAACTTAGATCGGCATGGATCAAGTTATTCCATTTGGACAACAAGGATACAAAGATAGGGACGTGTTCTTGAAACATTCACCAAAAACCTAGTCAATATCAAGAACTAGTGAAGAAAAAACAAAATTATAACATTAATTAATGAAGGACGGCTTAGTTAGCAGAGGAATCAAATCTATATACATGTACACAAACATTAAGACCTGTCTGCAGCATGGCATTCAATCAAACATTAATTACCAATATGGACA
This sequence comes from Styphnolobium japonicum, assembly GCA_023212625.1. Taxonomy (NCBI): domain Eukaryota; kingdom Viridiplantae; phylum Streptophyta; class Magnoliopsida; order Fabales; family Fabaceae; genus Styphnolobium; species Styphnolobium japonicum. The sequence continues at coordinate 40,306,866 of JALBWW010000003.1, read as the reverse complement.
AGCATCATCACTTGCTCCTCCTTATGGTTGGAGTCGGAATTACACTTAACGCTCTACAATTTTGTGGTATGCAACCCACAACCACGTTTTCCTTGCACTTTACCATTGTTAAGAAATTTTCTAATTCAATGAGCGGAATGCTTTGTATATAATTGTCTAGTTTTCCTTATTACCCTTAATTAATGTCTCAGATGGCAAGGTTATGATGGAATACATAGGAGCCACAGGTGCGCCAGTGACATTTGATTCTATCCCAATTGAACAAGGGGTTGATTTCCATTTCATTATCGGTTTTGCTATTGATGCAGACCCCTCTGGCAATGCCCAAAACGGCAAGTTCTCACCATTTTGGGCAGAAACATTGACCCCAGATTCTGTATCAGCCATTAAGGCACGCCACTCCAATGTGAAAGTCTTGGCCAGCCTCTATGGGTGGAGTGTACACGACAAAGTCATTCGTTGGTATGATCCAGCAGACCCTAAGCTCTGGATAACAAATGCTTTTCCATCTTTAAAATCCTTGGCAGTCACTTACCATCTTGATCGCATAGACATTGACTACGAAAATTTCCCAAGACGTGGCAACTCAAATAATTTTGCTTATTGCATTGGCGAGCTTATCACTCTTTTGAAGAATCGAAGTGTCATTTCCGTAGCCACCATTGCTCCCTATCATCTCACCGTCAAACCCTATATGGAACTCTTCAGTGGTTACGGTAACGTTATTGACTATGTTAATCACCAGTTTTACACTGATAAAGTGTTGACTCCTCAAAGCTACTTAGAAGCTTCTAAGCTTCGAGCCACACAATTCGATAAGAATAAGTTGCTGCCTAGCTATGAAGTGAATGGAAGGGGAATTCAAGGAGATGCATTTTTTGGAACTTTAAGTCTGTTGGAGGAAAATGGATTTGAGGTTAACGGCGTCATGATCTTCTCAGCCGATGCTGCTTCAACCAATAATTATTACTATGAGCGAAAATCACAAACTTTCTTGCTCAACTCTACTAATATATGATGCATCCATTCAAATATTCAAGTCTGTAATTTTAAAAGGGGCATGCAGAATCATCAGTGCAATTACCTTGAGAATTAATTACTAATATCACTAAATGCATAAATGTGGTGATAACATATTTATATTTATATATTATTATTATATAATAAAATTGTCTTGATATATTATTATATATTAATAAAATTATTTTAAAAAATTAATTACTAATTAATATCATTAAATGTATACAGTGTAGTGATAACATATTTATATTTGTATATTTATTATTATTATTATCATTATTATTATTATTAATTATTATATAATATGATTATCTTGAAAACTAATTAATAATACCCATGAAGACAAAGAGTGTAAGTATTGGTAAAAAAAAATAAATTCAAATTACAGTGATATCATATAAAAAATTAAAATTCATTTTTAGCATATTTTTATTTGTATTTAAGATTTTTAAAAATACTTTATATACTAACATTTCTGAAATATTAATTAAATATAAAAAAATATTTTTAATATAAATTATAAATATTAAATATTAAATAATGTTACACGGATAACTAGTTAAATTTATTCTTTGATGCAACACATCAATCAAATCAATAACGATAAGTCCTCCCTTTATGTATTCATTATTCCCAACAACCCACAACAAAATTATTAGAACAAAATTATAATTAGAGAAATGATACATGCAAATACATTTTATTTCACATATCTCATGTGTATGTATCATTTCTCTTATAATTATCCCATTTAAAGAAACTGGAAGGCTCTTAAACTTCCTTCAAAGGATAATCAAGCTTGTCCCTGATGCCACTTAGAGTTTGGTTGATGTCGTTGGCAATAGCTTCAGCATCCATTTTGACTCCAAATAAGCCTCTCCTTGATAGTCCTGCACAGTACAAGCCATGTTCTCCCTTCCAGTGGCTTGGGAAAGCATTTTTCGGCATCCCATTATCATTAAGAACATAGTTGTAATCCTGCAAAAGACATCAATTAATTTTTGTGTGCACGCTTGTATACTTGTCTTTTTGTTTGAAAAAATGGATATATATTATTTGTTTGAGCAACAGAGATAGGGAGTAGAAGATTAAAGTTCAATTAAGAGTTCTGAAAAAAAAATGCACAGAGATAAGTGTTAATCTTCTTTTCTTGAATATATTTATAGGACAAAAATGTTCAATTATCAACTTAAATTTAGATAAATATGTTAGAAGCCCTTTTTCACTTATCGTAAGGTTAGGCAGGAGGAGGTTAAGATTCTCCCTTTATATGCGTCCATACCTTCAGCCATTTATGAGCTATGCTTCTATAGCCAGTAGCAAACACGATCACATCAAACTCTTTCTCTATGTTGTTTCCAAAGACCACCTTCTTGTTCTCAATTCTCATTATATGGGAAGGAATAACCTGTTGGTGGTAGCAAATAAGAAGAAAAAACATTGGAATTAATCGACGTATTAGATTTGTGCATTGATGTTAAATATTTTTTTATAAATATTTTTTTGATTAACACGTTATATATAATTATAGTGCTAAGTACCTGTATTGCTCCCTCTTTAATCTTTCCAATGGTTCCAACATCAAGGATTGGAGACCTGCCAGTTACTTCTTTCAGATAGAATGGTCCCTTAGTGGGTCGATAAATCCCGTACTTTGATAGATCACCATATTCCAGTTTTGCCAAATATGTAATAACAGTGTCCACAAAATGAACGGGCAAATATTTCAGCATACGCATACCTCGATGGGTCAATTCTTTGGTGAGGACATGACACTGCAAATTCAAGGTAAGAATATTATCAATTAACACATTTTTTTTCATTTCCCAATCATGATTATGTCTTTCATACATAACATAAATTAGATAAACATAACCATAAAGTAACTATCCAAATTCAGCTTATACAAAATAAATGTACATATGTGAACAATCTTGTGGCTCAATTAGCAGTGGCTCAAGTATTTAAGTCAGTGTATTAATGATATTGGGGGTTGGATCCTTCATCAAGCTACATATTCTCTTCCCATCCACAAGTTCCTGCACCTCTAACGTGTGTGTGTATATATATATATTTTGACTCTATCTCTTCTATTGAATAATTTAGGAAAATAATTACTTCAAACTTACACAATACAATTATTTTGTAAAATGTTGCAAATAAAAGAAAATATCTTTCCTAATTTGATGTATATTATGTAAGTTTCTTCTATTTAATATAATATACATTCAATACAAATAATTCTAAACAAAAATCAAAAGAAAAATTACTGATAATTTGGAGAGAGAAAAAGTAAGTGTTAATTTTTTTGTTAAAAATGGTAATAGACAATAATAGAAAAATTACACACAAAAAACTAAATTTTAAAACGGCCCTTGGATTTCCAAACAAACGTTTATGCATGTGAAATTAAATTCTCTTTGCTTTTTTCTTATTCCCTAATATAATATTATCAGCTGAAAAAAACTCACACCAACTCGGATGTGTAATTTTTTTTCTAATTGACAATATTTTATTTAAGAGACAAGGAAAAGGAGGAAAAGGAGTATAATCATGTCGAATTTTTAGAAAAATAAAAATCAATCCAATTAAGGTTAATTAAATTAATTTATATATATATATATATATATATATATATATATATATAATCTAGGGGATTAGGTTGGATTGGACTCATCAAGTTAAAAAAATTAAAAATTCGATACCTATACTAATGAGATTAAGTTTGACCAATACTAATATGGTCACTTAACTCAACTCATTTTTTATGAATTGGTTTGAGTTGACGAATTAACCCGATTTAATAAAGACCCTTAATAAAAAAAAAATTCTATCCGTATGCTTAAGAAAATAAAATGGTGGTGTCTACATAATATGTACGATGATATATAGAAACTTGTTAATGCTAAACAAAAATAAAAATTAAAAGTACTAATAAATTATAATAAACAAGTAGATGATTAAATTTTTCAATGAGAGAATAAGGGAAAATAGTTTTTTTTTTAAATATCCAAAGAAAAAAAAAAAGCCCTTGGTTCCCAAGCAAATTACTCACGCACACGTACGTGTCTACCCGGGAAAAATAAAACAGGGTCTTGAACAATTATATTTAAATAATATTCTTGCATGGAGAGAGCGAGTTACGAAACTTACCGGACTTCGGATGACAACGGAAGTTTGAGCACCACAGTTATGGAGGTCATAAGCAATCTCCATTCCGGAATTACCACACCCAACTACCAAAACCTCTTTGGATTCATATTTTGAACCAGCTTTGTAATTTTTGGAGTGCACAGTCTCTCCTGTAAAGCTGTCTAGTCCAGGCAGATCAGGAATATAGCCTTCACTGTTTTCACCAGTCGCGATCACAAGAAGCTCAGCCCCATAAACTTCCACTGTGTCATCTTGAGTGTTCTTTGTCTCAATCCTCCATTTGCTTTCAACTTCATCATACACAGCGGATTCAACCAAACGACAATAGCGAGGGTTTATGTTGAAATGAGCAACGTACTTGTCTATGTATTCAAGAAAATCGGCTTTGGACAAGAAGGTTGGGCTTGAGGGTGGGTGAGACATGAAGGGCAAAGAGCAAAACTCTTTAGCCAGATGGAGGTTTACTCGATCGTAAGCATTTTTCCTCCAAAGTGAAGCATTACAATCCTCTTTTTCTAGTATTATATGAGAGATGGAGTTTTGTGTTAGGCATGCTGAAACTGCAAGACCAGAAGGCCCAGCACCTACAATTACCACTGTGACTTCCTTCATATTGCTAGTGACAAGGAGCTGCTAGGCCAAAGTGTCTCTGTTTTCAATCACCAAAAACTTGTATGTTCTTTTTTTTGTTGTTGTTACAAGATTTGTAAGTTTTATATATACATGCATGGTTGCTGTTGACCATATACATTAATGGTATATATTCATTAATGTCCAAAATTGTTATCCATGAGATGTGGCTTGAGTCTCTATTAAAAGAATTACCATAATTAAATGAATAGATATAAATGGCAAAGGTGATAAAATAATTGTTTTTTGGTACACAAAATCATAAGGTTTTATAATCAGCATCAGTATTACAGGGATGGATACTGATAATTGAATTAATCACATATTATCTCTTATTTATATAGCAAAAATATACTTATGTCAGTAGAGGCAAGCAGGCAACACTTTCTCTCTATATATAAGGTATTTTTCTTATTAAGAACAATCTTACTTATTAAAGTGGTGATACACAAAAAGAAAATAAACAGAATTTAGCTATATTCAATATGGTGGTTGTTGGATGTAAGATAAAGTGGTAGGAAACACTTATCTATCTAAAAAGTCAATAAATATATCATTACATCCTCATAAACATATTATGATTGAGTAGCATTTTTTTCTTATTTATTATTATTTGTTTACATTGTGAATCAAACTTATAGTACAACCTCTGTCTAAACTCTCACTCATATGTCCACTTGATGAGTTAGAGATAGTTTTTTGATAGGTATCTGTGGAACATCTCTTACACCAATACTAATACGGAGTCAAATATATGTCATGTTTCCTTTACCGAGTGAACTATTATTTGAAGATTTAAACTTTTATAATAAATCAATTAAATGACTAAATTTTTATTATTATTAATTAAGGACCTCTTGCTGAAAAATATTTTTATTAATCAATAAAATACCGAAAAGACAAAAACATTCAATTTGTTGTATGCTATTAAATTTAATTCCTCAATTAATAAGTTTTAAAGTTGAAGTCCCTAATCGGTTATCACATTAAAATTAAAGTCTTTGTACAACACTTTTCTCCTCCTCTTTATGTACACTTTTCTCCTACTCTTTATGTCCTTAATCATTTAAATAATATCAACTCAGTAAAATAAATCTCAATTAAGAAAAGTTATTACTAATTAAGAGATAAATATATTTTTTAAATAATTTTATATCATATTAATGAATCAACCTAATAATCATTATAATTACTTAAAGAAACGTGCAAGTATGAAATGCTTTTCGGATTCTTAATATATTAAATGTTTCTGTATTAAATACTTTTTGAATTCTTAAGATATTAAATTTTTTTATTTTTTTATTTAATATATTTTATTTTCAGTAATTTGGAGGATGGTAAGAATTTGTGTTAGGAAGATATATTACTACTATTACTCATTCTTTTTATGAGTTGTTAATATTTAATTAGGGAATGAGATTAGGACAATTGGCTTTTAATTAATGTCATGTTCATGGAGTAAGATATATTTGTCATAAGTGCATAAGAATTTTTCTTTATATAATATGTATTTTCTATATGTATATTTTTTTATCATTTGTAAGTCTTATGTGTGTGTGTATAAATATATTCAATTAATTATTTCTTAAGTTGAATTTTGATTAACTGTCATTTTTTTATATTATCATTTAATTATGTGTTACTATATTATTAAAAGACTTTGATCACTTCAAGTAATTTTGATTATAGTCAAAATCTTTTAATAATATAACAACACTTGATGAGATACATGATATTGTAAAAAAAATTACAATGACAGTTAATTAATTTGGTTTTGTACAAAAAATAATCAAAATAAAACTCGTATATTTTTGTACCTACTTATATACATGAAGAAATTAGGAAACTCAAATGAATTCTATTTTCTCCAATTGTTCTATTGATCGACTTTTTGTCCATTAATAGGTACATATATTTATACAAATTCTCATATAAGAATTTGGTCATAGTCTTTTATATTATACAATCATAAAAAAAATTCATACTTTCAATTTAATTAAGCAACATAATCATGATAAAAAAAAAAAGAAGAATATATGTAAAGACTTAAACAAAATATATTTTTTTCAAAAAAGTAAATACTCTAACATATTGTCATGCAAGGCCGAAGGAAATGGGGCAGGGGCATGACCTTCCTCTACAAATTTTTTAATATCTTCCATGTAATTTAATATTTAGCACCCTCAAAAAATGTAAAATTAATCTTTGACACCTCTGAGTTTAAATTTCTATCTGTGTCTATCATAGAAATTTATAAATTCAATTTACAAAATACTAACTAAATAATAAAATTATAATTAAGTACATGTGAAACACGCAAGTTAAACAACTAATTAATTAGTAAAGAAAGACCTAAAAGAGAGACGAGATTCCAATAATGTACAAGTCAGCACTCAATTTTGTTCAGACTAATAAAAATCAAAATAAATAATAAAGAATAGTTTTTTGCTAAATTAAAGTGAGAAATTATAATAAGATCCCAAAATAAAATTCAGTTGACCCATTTACTATTAAGGGCAACGTTGTTAAAATTGAACCGAACTATAAATTAATGAGACTTTTGGTTGAACTGAATGACATTATAAAAATAATTTACATGCAATAATATAAAATATATAAAAATATTTATAAAATAACAATGGTCTATTAGTTTAACTAAATTTTAATTGGTTCAAAATGGTTTAACAATGAATTTAATTATAAGACAGAATTATATGTCTAAGTATCTAATTCACTATCACACTATCACTCTGTCAATCTCATATAAGGTCCCTTGAGTTGATGTTGAGCTCATTGAGTCGAATCAACCCACATCCTTCGTCCATAGGTCATCACTTATCGCCCTGATCCTCAGCAATTGCCAATCGCGCACGCATTGCAGGAAGGGGCGTATCTCACGTACTCACGTTGCACCCTCATCATCTTCCCACTTGCAACAGGCACCAAAGAAGACGAGCATCCTCACCTCATATTCATTGAGGATTCCATCCGCTCCAACTGGCACCAAGGAATAAGGTTCTGGAGTAGCAAGCTCTCAGCAGTACTTGTTTCATTGGCATGAGATTAGCACACAAGGTTGGATGGAGCCCCTGCTCCATAAATAGGTAAGCATTTTGGCATTTGAGTGGATTTTTTTATTTTTCTGAGATAGATGAATGTGCAAGCTAGCAAAGCCCTGCTGCTGGATTTTTCACCTAATCTACCTCACCTGGTCCACTCGCAGGTGGTAATTGATTTTGTTTTTGTTTTTGTTTTCAAGCTAAACAAATGAGTTTAATGTTCTTGCTGAATGTAGAAGGCTTGATCATTTCGATATTCGCCTTAACTTGTGTGAAATGAGGATTATTGACCTTTGGTGGTAGGTTCAGTAATGTGCCTGATTTTGGTTTATTTCATTAGTTTGATTCTGTATGTGGTAGGTTGAGCATAACCTATGCCTGAGTCAAAATTTACTATTCTAGTGTGGAGTAGTGTACCAGTATGTTGATACGGCTGATCTGTTTTGTTTTTAACTTCAAGGTTTCCTAGTTAATAATGGTTATGAAAATATTGTGTTGCCTTTCTTCCAATCTGTTGGCGAGTTTCATAGCCACGACTTCATAGACATACTTACTAAGTTCCTCATACTCTATAATATACAGTACAGGTAGGTGGTTAGTCACGTTGCTAAATGTGATACGTGTGGGGTATACTCGGTTAAATATTTGGATTTATGGTACCTTTCAAATCTCAATGTAAACTTTTACAAAAGTTAAAATCCGTTGAAAAAAAAAAGATTGGGTCACGTTTTTATAGTAATATATGGCTTATGACATTAAAAAATAATTTTTTTAAAAAAAGATAAAGAATACAAAACGTTTTACATGCCTCGTAACACATTACAAAGGAATATAAGGAAGGGAAAAAATAAGGGACAAAGTAATAAATTAAATTGAATTCTTTAGTTGAAAAAAGATGAAAAAGACTTTTAAAATTAAACCAACCCAGCATTTAGCCTCTTTATTGGAGGAAGGTTCTGATGCCACTGTCACAACCACTCTAAAGCATGGTAATTGAATTTTTAAAAATAAGATTTAGATGTAATTTTATTTAGTTAGGAAAAAATTAAAAAAAACACTTTTTAAAATGTTTAAAAACCAGTCTGTAAATTAAAGTTGAATTTGAGAGTCTCTTTATCTCGCAAAATAAATAAGTAATGGCAAAAATAATAAATAAAACAAAAGGAAACAGCTAAATTACAGTCAATAATTACAAGTAAGGACTAGATAAATTAAAAATAATAATTAAACCCTAAATTCAGATATTTACAAGCAAAGATTAATAAAATAATAATAATAATCAAAGACTACACTAAAATATTTACAAGAAAAGGTAAAACACCAAGGTAAAAATAAATTAAAATATTTACAAATTAAGAGACAATAAAAAGTAAAAATCAAATACTAAATTATAATATTTACAAGTTTGGCAAGATTAAAATATTTACAAGTTGAGAAAATTATCAAAGGCTAAATTAAAATATTTACAAACTCAAAAGAAAATAATAAAAATATTTACAATTTTAGCTTGTTGTAAGTGTCTATGTATCCTCAAAGTGTAATAAGAAACTCAAAACTACATAATTCTTTATAAAATAATTGGGGGTTAATTAATTTTAATTAAGACAAATTCAATGTTTAAAGGATTTAAAATTTATAAACAAAAATATATAACAATAGAAATAAAAAGATTCAAATATAACTTTCACCTCTATTTTAATCAAATAAAAATAACCAAGTAAAGACTTAAAAATAATAATAATAAGATTACGTAAGCTCCATGCATGAAATGATGAAATGACAAGCTAATATATATATATATATATATATATATATATATATAATAAAGACAAAAACGAGGAAGTCAATTACTAACAAGTAGAAAAGCATGTGTTTAGACATTTTTATTATTCAATGGCATTTTATTAAAGCTAATTTTACACTAAACTACAACTAAAAAATGGTAACAACAATATAATTCTATCTTATTTATGTAACTTAGATAAGAGAGCAAAACATGTACACTATGGCACAATGTCTAAAAAATAATCAGCTCACACCAATATATATATATATATATATATATATATATATATCAAAATAATAAAAAGACAAAACCAAGCGGTTAAATTTATTGTAACACATATAAATAAGCTTAAACAAAAATAATGAAAATAAATAAATAAAAGGGAACGGATCCTGATGCCAAAACACTAACAACTTAAAGCAATAACTCCTTTATTTATTAAAATATAAATTATGAAATAAGGCCTAAACTGATAAATAAACCAAAAGCCCAAATGAATATATGCACAAATGGTGGTTAAAAGAAAGTCACACATTGATTTGGTAAAAATACATGTATTATTTAAAAGATATGCAAATATAGGTAATAATGATCATAGTGATAAAAAGAAATAAAAGAAATGAATAAAGGAAAACAAGGAAACTTAATAATTACAATTATAAAAAGGTAAAGTTATATTCGAAAATATCAATCAAGAAGCATTCCTTATATATCCTTAAGGTATGATGAATGAATGGAAAAGTTAAAAATCAATGCCACATTAATGGTAACCAATCAAATGTCAATATTGACAAATTTGTCAATTTAAACTTCACAATGTCGCCATTATTTATTTATTTACTTAAAAAACATATATTATTCCTAAGTGAAAAAGCTATCTTACACATCTTAAATAAAAATAGAGTTTAATTTTGATTTATTGTCAGTGTAAATTTTTTTTACACTATCATTTAATTCTATATTGCCAACTCATTAAAAGAGTTTGACTATTATAACAACTACTTTAAAAATTTAACATTTATAATAATGTGTCAGTACATGATTGGATGACAATGTAAAGAAACTTTATACTGACAATTGATTAAAATTAATTCCATAAAAATAAGTAACAACTTAAAAATGACAAGACAATAATTTTGGTTTTAAAAAAAATGTGCATGAATAAACAAGTTTGAAATAAGATAAATTATGGTGGGATAATAGATGGATCAATGACAATTAAGAAAGGAAAAAAGAATAATAAATAATACATGTTAACATGAATAATCAATCAAACAAACAACATTAAATAAATAAACCAAAGGTACTAAATAAAATAAAGAAATGAAGAGAAAAACAAATGATGAATTAAAATATTGACAAGAATAACCAAACAAATAATAAATAATACGGTGTAATCCAATTAAGTAGAATAAGCAAATCAACAAGTATTGAGAAGAAAAGCGTCAAATAATCGTGAATAATCAAATGCAAAAAAAAAAAAAGATTTAGTATTCTTATTAAATAAAAAAGGTGGATTAGCGCGCCCATTCACATAAAATCAAACTAAATGAGTAAATAAAAAAAGAATGATAACTGAAAATTGAAAAATGAATAATAATATAAAAATGAAGAAAAGTGGAAATGAAAGAAAAATAAGCTGGGTGTCCCACCATCATAAGCAAAATTGCCAAACAGAAAAAAGATAATGTGATATGTATGTTACATTTGATCAACTATGGAATCAAAAGCAGCTAAATTCTTAATGGGGCTCTTGTACTCTGTCTAACTTCATATTTTTCTCTTCCTTTGATGTTGCCTCTTTCTCTCTTAGCCACCACCCTTTTTTCGTTTGCCCTAGCTTCCTTCTTTTTTATATGTTTGTCATAGCTACCTCTTTTTTTATTTGTTTATCATAACCTCCTCCTTTTTTATCTGTTCGCCCTTAGGTATTTATAACAATAAATTAGGTTTTTTTGAAGTGAAACTGTAAGCTTATTTTCAATTTTTTTTTATCATTTTTACTATTTTTATTTAGCCTAATGAGTTATATTAAGATTGGGCCTAAAAGTAATATTATAACTGATGTGACCCATTATTATTATTTTTTTCAACTGTCTTTCACAAATGATAAAAGAAAAAATGTATTTTTTTTCAATTTTCACTTTTATTTTGTTAATCCGATCAAAATTGGGCGCTGACAATCACCAATTCGAGAGATAGAGAAGGTGACTGATGAAGAGAAAATGCTTGAGATTAAGTGTTGTTCACTTCTTAATACATCTTCGTTGAAGGTTTAGAAGTAAGTATTTCCCTCATTCCTCACTTAGATTCTTCATGAAATGGTTGATATCTCTTTGTTTCTGGTTGGAATTGTTGGGTCACAGTAGTTTGCTGTTTTTAGCGTCCCACAACGCGTACCACTACGAACCACTATGAATTCATACCAGGAATTGGTATACATGAACCAATTCACTATTCTATGCAAAGGTAAGCGAATTTGGTAACAATATTCCTATATTGTTTCTGTGAGTGATTGACAATTTGAATTCCTTTCCTTTTAGTTAATGCTACGAGTTTGATCTTTTGAATATATATATAATTTGTTTCGTGAAGGTTCCAAACTCTCTTTCTTTCTTTTTTTGGATGATGAGTGAATATAAATTATCTTTGAACTATTGTTGTAATCTATTGATTATGGTTTTGTATTAGATTTTTTTTTATCTTGCTTATGTTAGTTGTTGTGGTGGTGTGATAAATATGCTTGGGAGCTAGGGGTGCAGTTAATATAACTATATAAGGATTTTTGTTCAAATTTTCTCCTGATATAAGTGTTGCAATTTCATTTTAAGTACTTATTACTTGTCTTTCTGGCTTAATGATTGATAAATACTATTCACAAACATTATTAATCCCTCATATTTAGTATCTTATCTCATTTTGTACTTAATTGATTGGACTTAACCACATTTTATAAGTTTGAGTTTCATTTGGACTTAATGACATTTTTTCGCATTATTTGAATTTTATATTGTTTTTATATTTGGGGTATATCTTTAGTTATAGACATCTAATAATTATAAATATTGTTTTGTAAGAAATATAAGAGGGAGATCTACAACTTTACTGAAAAGCTCAATAGCTAAATCAAATGTCTAGTGAGACACATTGAGTCTGGAAGTTAGAACAGGTGTGCTGTCGTTGGAACCTAACCCGCATGTAGTAATTTGGACATGACTTGGGTTGTAGATGTTAATTGGATTTAAGACTGGTTCCAATTGAAAGCTAAAGCGCATAACTTCAACTTTCATGAAGACCACTTGAATAAACTACGTATTTTTTATAGTGTTTATCCTACGTGAAATTAACTAACTTTTCAGAAACCTCTTTAGATTGGTTTGGGCATAAATTCCTCATCTTAAGCCCCAATTAGGAAAATGAAATTGACAATTAAAGCTAGGAGGAAGGGGATAGTGTTACCAAGTGGCTTCAATAACTCAAGAGGGGGGGTGAATTGAGTTTTCAAAAAACTTTCGCAAGGTTTATTTTAATGATGCTAATTATTTAAAATCAATGGACTTGCAAAGGATAATGACTAAAATTAATGAGCTTTTTAATATAGAAAGTATAAGACAAGAATTCACAACATTAAAAACATCAAGTTAGATAAGTTGATAGAATATAACTTATAAGTAAAAGATAAGGGTTGAGAGAATGCAAACAAGATTTATACTGGTTCAATCACTTCTTGTGATCTACGTCCAGTCCTCGAGATCGTCCACCCGAGATTTCAACTATACTTCAAGCTTCTAACTTGGGTGCTTGATAAAAACCCTTACAATAAAGAGCACTCTTCACTTAGTATGGGATCCTCCACCCTCTATGTGCAAGAGCCTCCCTCAATACAACAAGGATTTTCTCTCCTTCAACTTACACAAGATGTCAACTTACACAAGATAATCTAATGGTTTTTGGTAGATTGTAACTCTCACAAGAGCAGATATACAACTTGAAGAACAGATGAGTATATGATCAAATCACTAAGCAAGCTTTTTCAAATAGAAAACAGAGTATGATGAACTGAAGATTAGAAAAAGCTCTTTCAAAATGAATTTCTGATCTTGGGTTTTTTTTTTTAAACTTAATTTAGATGAGCTATAAATAGCTCTTGCAAGTTTTTAATCCGTTGGGTAGTAGGTAGGTATTAAAACAATATTCAAACTAGCCGTTGGAAAAGTTTCTGGAGCGTGTGTAGTTGACTACACAACTGTTGTAGTCGACTACCAAGCCTTTCTGACTTTTAAAAACATGAGAGTTTATTATTAACAGAATAAATGTAGTCGACTACACTTACAAGGTAGTCGACTACAATAGCTCTCGGATTCTCTTTTAAAAGCAAGGCAACTGAGATATATTATCAAAAATAATATGTAGTCGACTACAGAGCTTATGTAGTCGATTACATGTCTCCTCTGGTTTATGCATTTTTAAAAAGGAACAATTTTTAAAACGATGTAGTCGACTACAATAGCTTTGGTAGTCGACTACAAATGTCCTCGGGTTAACATGTATTTAGCAAAAGTATTTTTATCAGCATTGTAGTCGACTACCTCAGCATTGTAGTCGACTACAAGCATCCTCGGGACATTTCAAAAAGACAGGCATTTCAAGGTTTTGCCTATTGGTAGTCGACTACAATACTTGTGTAGTCGACTACAAGTTTGTTCTGACTTTTGGAAAGCGTTGTAAATTTAACATTTTCCAGCTGTGTAGTCGACTACATCAATCTTGTAGTCGACTACAAGTGACTTAAAAACTCATTTTTGGTAAGTTAAAAAATCTTTCTTTCCAAAGCATTTTTAAAGAAAACTATCTTTTTATTAAATCTTATTTTAGGAATAGTTTTGAAAGATTGAAACAAAATGCTTGCTAGGTGATTTAAGCAATTTACTACTCTTACAATGATAAGTAAAAGCCTATAAGTCTTGAGTACTCCTTGTGAACTTGTTCTTGTCTTCTTGGTGCGGAATCCTTTGTTTGGTTATCATCAAAATTCAATATGACAAATGTTGCTCACAGATAGTCTTAATCCAATGAAAGACTAGTAAAATGAGTTTTAGGATTAGTTATTTATAAGGAAACACAGAGCACGAAATAGACTTCTCATTCCTTCATTTTTTCTCTAGACTTTAGAGTTTCTTTTTAGTTTTTCCTTTCTTCCTTTTCTCTCTTCGTCCACAAGCTTTCTTGGATTGCATCCATGGAAGGCTAATTTTGAGATCAATCCAATATCTTTGAAGAAGTTCTGGTTTGATCTTGAGACTTTATATTGAAATTTGAAATTGATGTTCAATTGCATTTTCTCTTCTTCTCTAATTCTGATCGTGAATCTATGAATGAAGATTTCTATTTGTTTGTTTTTGATTAAGAATTATGATTGATTAATCTTAGTTTTATTACTTGAACTAAAGAGATTTGGTGTGCAGATTTGTCACTTAGGCTAATAGAATTCCTAAAATTAAACTAGCATTGATTAACATAAATTATGCGATTGCAAGTTTATGTATCGTTTGTTAGTTGAATTCTAGATGATCATCTAGTAGTGAAGTCTAGATCTAATGCAGCGATATCAATTAGATTTAAATTAATTAATCAATTGAACTCAATTACACATTTAATAATCAATGATAAATCAATTGAAATTTTGAATTGATTCTTTGATTGGTTGTCTTCCAAACTAATTTTTGTTAATTGAATTTCTGTATTTACAATCTGAATACATTAATCCTCCCTCAATTTTCATATTGATTTGATCAAATTACATCCAGATCTTAAGGAGACGACTTGGTTTAATCACTAATGTTACAAATCATGAAATAAATCAATCCTTATTATTTGATTGAGCTTTACACTGACATCAATAGTTATGTTTTGAGTACATGAATTTGAAGCCATGATTTTATACTTTGTCTAGTTTTTTAAAATCTCGAGCATCTGGTGGATTATATACATTGGCTAATTTAACATATTTTTTTTTTAGATTCTTTATTTTAAGAGTTATAATAGGTTTACTTTTTGGTGTGGCTTTCTCAATGTGAACGTGGCGCTTAATTTTGAATAATCATGTCCGGCTGCCAGCTTGTATTGATAAGGGTTGAAATTGATGAATTTGCACATGAACAATGTTCTTTTGAAGGTAAAGGTAAATGTCAGATATGCGTATCATGTGACTTTTATAGCTATCAGTTTTTTTTGAAAGAATAGCTATCAGTTACATGAATAGAATTGCATTATTTTTATTACTTTTGTATATCTCTAAGTGTTTATATAATGGGATTTAAGTAAAAAATATATTAAAACATTTTAATAAAAATGATTATTAAATACATTCAACTTGAACTTTTTTCATATTTAAATTTTTAAATAACTATATTTATTTATTTTAAATAATAATAATTTTTTTCTATTTTTTCATACATCAATAAATAATTGTTGTACTTGACCTATATCTTATACCAAATCCCCACCTTGCTCCAATTATGTGTGAAATGCACATGTGTGACAACTTCGTTTATTTTATTTTTATTAAATAATAATAATTTCATTTAAGACATGTTTAATACTTAAAACCAAAAAAAAATTTGATATAATTTTTTGGGTAAAATGCATTTTGTCAGCCTAATTTATTATTTCTATTGCATTTTCTATCCTAATTTATATAATCAGGCACATTACACTTAATTTAACATATATATTACGACATTCCCTATTTGATTAAAATTGATAGTTATTTAACAGTAAATTATTATAAATGGTCCAAAATACCCAATTTTCTTTCTACCTTTCCAACTCACTCGTATAGAAAAAATAGAAAATTTTAACAATTTCATATCCTTATCTTTCAAATACCTTCTTTTACTTCTTGTTATTTCAGGTTATCCAACCTGCCATAATATTGAATAAAATATTATTTTTTTAATATTTTTTATTATATATTATTGAGATATTTTTTTAAATGTTAGACTTTGATCAAGTATTATAATTCTTCATAATTTTAGTTATTATGTAATTATTAATTAAATTAGATATTGTCATGAGCAAAAAATAATAGATACAAGTAAATTTCTACAAATAAGAAAAAATAATCAAAACATTACATAAAAATATATTTTATATATCTTAATCAAGTTGATCCGGTTTTCGGTACCGATCTAACCCTGACCACAATATGATCGAGTTCGGGTCATAAAAATTGACTTGATCAAAACTTTAGGTTGGGACCGAGTTTATGTTTAACCTGGCTCATGAGCACCCCTAGTAAATTGGAAAGTAACTAAGAAAATAAAAAATGGCTAAGTTGTTGCTAGTGTACCCCTTGGACATGTTATTCTCCCCAAGAGCCTTTGACTCCATCTACTCAGCAAATCACGTGCAATGTTAAATAACCTTTAGGCCATGTTTGGCTGGCTGTATAAGGTATAATAGTATAAGATAAGTTTATACAATCAAGGGTTATACAACGTTTGGACCATTAAATTTGATTGTATAACTCATACAATGATATTATCTTATATATCATATGTTGTATAAGACTATACATGCTTAAGAGGGAGGATAAGCCTAGATATAATAAGTTTATCTTATAAAAAATAAAAAACTACCTCTCTCTAATTTTTTGGTCTCTCTCTATAGAATCTTTCTCTAAAAAATGTCTATCTCTCTAGAAAATTGTTATCTCTATAAAATATGTCTTTCTCTCTAGAAACTATCTCTCCCTTTAGAAAATATCTCTCTCTCTAAAAATGCTTTCTCTATAAATTCTCTCTCTATATAGAAAATATCCCTATCTCTCTAGAAACTCATACTCTCACTAGAAAATCACTTACTCTCTCTCTTTAGAAACATTCTATAGAAACTATCTCTTTCTTAGAAAATTTGTATTTTTCTATAAAATCTCTCTTTAAGAAGCTTGTCTCTAGAAACTATTTCTCTCAAGCAATTATCTCTCTGGAGAATCTTTATCTCTCTAGAAACTTGAATCTCTCTCTATGAAGCTTGTCTCTAGAAACTATTTCTCTTTAGCAATTATCTCTCTAGAGAATCTCCATCTCTCTAGAAACTCTATATCTCTCAATAAACTCTATAGAAAATCTATCTTTTTTTAGAAACTATATCTATAAATTCTCTCTAAAAATCTTGCTCTCTAAAAAAACCTCTTTCTCTAAAAACTCACATTCTCTCTAAAAATTTTTACTTTTTAATATATATGAGTATATTTGTCTAATTAAATATTTTATTATCTTATATTTACTTATACACTGTAATACCAAACACATAATATCATAAAATTATACAGTATCATATCTTGTACAATGACATACCAAACACTATATAGTATAAAACTTTATACGATGGATAATTTATCTTATACTATCCAATAACCCTTATCCTATCATGTCTTATCTTATACTATGCGCCAAACATGGCCTTATGTTATGTTTGGGAAAGAGAAATGAGTGGAAAAAGAATGAAAGAGATGGAGGAAGAATCTCTTCCCCTTATTTGAATATTTAAGTAAAAAAATGAGAAGAATTTCTTTCTTATTATTAGAGAGTTAAAATTAAAGTAGAAAGAAGGGATAAATTTTAAAATTAAAATTTTAATATAACCCTTTTGTTGCTAACATTATAGCACAAATATATAGTATATATGTAATTTAATACATATTTAATTAAAAATGAATCATTTATAATTCTTTACCCCCTAAATTGAAAGAGAATATTTTTTGGGTTTTAAGGGGAAAGGAAGTGAAAAATTTCTTCTTATTTTTCCTTATTAAAAATCATCCAAATAATAGTTGTGATCATTTTTCCCTTCATTATCCTTTCTCAACATTAGGGTACATGTTAAAAAACAATTATTATCCTTTATCTAATCATCATAATTACTTAAAGAAAAAATATCAAAATGTTTTTTTAAGATATTAAATGGTTCAACTTTTTATTTAATAGTTTCTATTTTAATTCCTTAATTAACAAAATCTTTATATTAGTTTGGATGCCATAAATAATTAAATATTTTATTACTAAATATTCAATGATAATTTTTTAATTTTACCAAACACAAATACTTCACGGGGCCCAATTTTTTTTGAATAATTAGTATTAATTATTCAAAATTTATTTTGTTTATAATTTTTATTCAATGATTGTAACATCACCAATATAGAAAAAACACAGTTATAAAATACGAGTCATGTGGCTGCAAACTGCAAAGCACTTAATATAATTCCTCAAATTAGTAGTGCCAACTCCACGTCTGTGTTGTTCCAATTACGTATCATCGTACACACGGCTTGTAGAACAAAATATTAACAGAATAATTTGTCTTGACGTTAGATGTGAAAAACGTTTTCTTTTTTGGTAGTTAATTTTTTTTAAAAATTTAACATCAATGATGACTGTTTCACTTCACATTATTATTTTCCTTAAAATAATAGTATCGTACCCATCAATCATCAATGATTCAATTTCACATTTTTTTTTTTCCATTAACGTAATTTTCACTTTAATTGGAATTGGAGGGAAATAAAATAGTGGGCCACGACCCTGGGAGTGCGCAACTTACAGTTAGGCGCATCTTAGCAACGCTCATTTTTTTTCTTTTCATTTATTTATTTTTTCATTTTTGCTCTTTTAATTAACTTGTTTGTGCCGCACCTTTGTGGTCCTTTTTCTCTATAACAAAGCAACGACGACGACGACGACCACCACCACCGCACCATTGCCACCACCAAAACGCCGTCGTTTGAAAGAAGCTGCGGAGATCCATTGCGACGTTCGATTCAATTTCATGCTCTTGTGCAGTAACAATCAGATTCACATTTTATCGTTTACGCAATTTAGATATCTTCATTTCCTCGAATTGAAGCCGCGTTGCGATTTCTAGGGAAATTCCCCGATCGTTTTCTGCTATAGCTGCTGATTTCGGAGCCCTATTTTCTCGAGGAAAAAGGCGTAGATTGTTTCTCTGTTGTTCCCATAATTGGTGCAAGGGTTTCTGCTCAATATCTTTGTTCTCGGAGTTTGCAGTTTTGATGATGCATGAATCGGATAATCGAAGAGGGTGGTAATTTCGATTTGTGGGAGATTTAGGGTTTTCGGCGAAGGTTTTAGGGATTTGTAGGGTTTATATTGAAAGGGTAGTATGCTTTAGTTGGTGATCCGATTGAAATTAGGGTGCTTTTTGCTGAGACGAGACATGAAGGTTTGATGATGGTAGATTGAGGATGGTGAGGCTTTTAGGACTGAGTCGTGGGGAGGCTGATGAACCCAGGGAAATCACCTCGAGGTCCAACGTGACCAGTGAGTCTAGCGAAAATGGATGGCTCATCAGGTTCTTTGACTCGTCGTTCTTCTGCGAGTGGATTGCTGTTAGCTACTTGTATAAGCATGATCACTCTGGGGTACGTGATTATCTTTGTAATAGAATGTATACACTTCCCTTGCAGGGAATTGAGAGTTATTTGTTCCAAGTATGTTACATGATGATACACAAGCCGAGCCCATCTTTGGATAAATTTGTCATAGATGTGTGCTCAAAGTCACTTAAGATTGCTTTGAAGGTGCATTGGTTCTTATTGGCGGAACTTGAGGACTCTGATGATAATGAAGGGATTAGTAGGATTCAGGAGAAGTGCCAGATTGCAGCCACCTTGATGGCTGAGTGGCCGCCTCTGATACGGCCTCAAAGTACACCTTCTAGCCCTGGAGGCAAGAGTCAGGTCTTAAATAAGATACTGTCATCGAAACAGCGTTTGTTGTCACTAACATCTTCACCGCCTACTCAGAAGTCTATATCATTCTCGCCTTCTTTGGGAAACAATTTGCAAGAGGATGGTAGTCCGCTGTCTCCTGATGAGAACAAGTTATTTAAGAAATTTATGCCAGGTCCAAAGGTTAGAGATGCTTTACTTTTTAGGAAGTCAGTGGAGAAAGATGATGATGATTCTGAAAAGGATGGTTTTTTCAAGAGGCTTTTAAGAGACAGCAAAGGTGATGATGAGTTGGGCCCGAAAATTCGAGATGCATTTCTCTTTCGGAAGTCATCTGAGAAATATGATGAGGACTCTGAAAAGGATAATTTCTTTAAAAGGATCTTAAGGGACAGTAGAGGTGATGATGAAGACTCTGAAAAGGATGGTTTCTTTAGAAGGCTCTTAAGGGACAGTAAAGGTGAGGATGAGGATTTGGCCTCAAGCTCAGAGGGATTTTTTAAGAGATTGTTTCGTGATAGCAAGAATGATTCTGAGGATAAAACACACACTAAAACAATGGAAGATGAAGAGAAAGAGGGATTTTTTCGAAAGCTTTTCAGAGAGAAAGATAAGAAGGATGGGAATGATAGGAATGATGAAGGAGATATTGCTAATTCTGAAGAAAAATGTGCAAAACCTGCTGAAGAGGATGAAAAAGAAGGGTTTTTCCGGAAATTCTTTAAGGATAAATTTGAGGACAAGAAAGATACAAATGATAAAATTGAGGATGGTACTGCCAATGGTGAGGAAGAAGAGCCTTCTGATTTTTCTTTGTTCAAAAGACTATTTCGTGTGCACCCAGAAGATGCTAAAGGTAGTTCAGCCAATGAAAACAACAATGGTGGCTTGTTTGAAAGTAGTCCAGGTACAGAGAATTTTTTCCGCAAATTGTTTAAAGACCGTGACCGTTCAATCGAGGATTCAGAGCTATGGGGGTCAAAGAAGCAGAAAGAGGTCTGTTGAATATTTATTTAACATTTAGTTTATTATGTATGGTGGAATGTAAACCAAAAAAGTGTGAATCCCCCTATTCACACACATCCAATAATTTTCTTTTTAATCATAAAATGGCTTACTGGCACTCTTTGACATCTTGATATAAAGTCTGTTTTACAGTGTCCATCTAGATTCTGACATTGTTTACATTTTGGTAACCGCCACATGATTGGCTACCAGC
Source organism: Styphnolobium japonicum (assembly GCA_023212625.1). Classification (NCBI taxonomy): domain Eukaryota; kingdom Viridiplantae; phylum Streptophyta; class Magnoliopsida; order Fabales; family Fabaceae; genus Styphnolobium; species Styphnolobium japonicum. The sequence goes on along the minus strand of JALBWW010000003.1, from coordinate 40,285,246 downwards.
ACTCATTATCAATAGCAATTGTATTATAGGTGTTGAAATTATAGGGTTTAGGTAGGGAAGGAGTAAAAGAGAGAAAAGAGATTTTGAAAAATACAAAACACTAACTCCTATTTGTACTAATAGTTAGGTCAAGTACTAGTGTGGTACTCCTAGTACAAGCTCAAGCCCAATAATACAATAAAACTCCTAACCTTAATTGAGGAAACATAATGAAATTAGGAAACAACTCCTAAGATTGCTTCCTCAATTAGAGGACTAATTGATTCCACAGTATATTCTGAAGATATGCTAAGATATTTTGAAGATACTATGAAGATATTCTGAGATATTCTAACAATAGGCATGGCATATTGCACATAGGGTAGCAACATGAGAAAATGGCCCTTATATGTGATGCCTCTGATTATAGTTGTGGGTTAGAGTTAGAAGAGTACTATTATTATTAATGCGTTCTGAAATCTATTTTCATTTTCTTCTTTATATTTTTTGCTGGCTTTTAATATTGGATAAAATTCTGCCTATGTCATTGCTAATATTTACACAGCCGGTCCCAAGCCCGGATAAAAGAGGAGAATGGTTGTGTTAGGCAGTCAACAACCACGTAAAACTGTCAAATCCTCATGACATGGACAAACGATTTGATTGTTAGCCCGATAAATAGTGGTAGAGAAAGACCAAGGAAAACTCTTAAGTGAAACCATTAAAAACAAAATTGACCTAAATTGTCTTTCCAAAAATATGGTTTTTAATAAGGCACAATGACGTTGTTTGATCCATGTAGCCGATCCCACCTAGTGGGAAAAGGCTTTTGTTCTTCTTGTTGTTGTTGTTTTAATATTAGATGAAGGGAAATTTCCCATATATCACATAATTATGACTCAATTGGATTTTATCATGTTACTTTGGCAGAAGCATCCTGGATCACCAAAGCAACGAAGTGAGAAATCAAGCACAAAGCCTCCACTTCCAATTAATCCATCACAGTTCCGGAAAGGGGCTTACCATGAGTCATTGGACTTTGTGCTGTCATTATGCGAGACATCATTTGGGTTAGTGGATGTTTTTCCAATTGAAGATCGCAAAAGTGCTCTGCTTGAGGTTATTTCCTTACATTTTTCTTTGATGTTTTTTTCATTTAGTAGAGATGGAAATGTGTATGTATCTATATACTTGTTTGAACCTGTTCCATTTTAATGCTTCTGACACATATTCTTTGTTATTCCCGTGTTTCAAGTCGCTTGCAGAGATCAATTTACATGTAACAGAGGCTCAGAATACTGGAGGTATTTCTTAACAATTAATTATATTATTTGAGTGATGTTCAATTAGGGCTCAATGTATTCCACTATTTGTTGTGTGTTTCACCTGAGCAGATTAAATGTTATTCCCAAAGAGTGACCTGAAAATTTTCAGTGGCAGTAATGCCACCTTTCTTGGTGCAGAGTCAGAACTCTACATGTATATTTTTCTTCTTAGTTTGAAATAATAACTAAATAAATGGTTTGGTTGTCAAGCAGGAGATGAACAGAAATTTTTTTGTAGAAAAAATGATGAAATTTTCCATACATCTGTCATTGCTTTAGTTTTTCACTTCTCTAGGAATTAATGTTTAGAAACTACCTTTTTGGTGTTAATTAAGGGCCCATTTTTAAGAGGAATTGCTAAGAAGTTCTTCTATTATGTAGTGGCAATTGTTGGCTGTTGTTAGTTCTTTTCTGTAAAAGTATGTCTCTTTTTTTGGTGTGCCAATTTAGTTGCTGCATTTCCTTTTGCTTACGGTTTCATATATATATATATATATATATATATATATATATATCCTTGCTTCTTTATGAGTATTGCTTTTCGTATATTCCTAGGAGTTTGTTTTCCATTGGGAAAGGGCGTGTACCGTGTGCTTCATATACCTGAAGATGAAGCTGTTCTCTTGAATTCAAGGGAGAAGGCGCCTTACCTGATTTGCGTTGAAGTTTTGAGATGTGAAATGCCAAGGTATTACTTGGATAATAATCCTCATGTGTTGTCGAAAATAGTGCAGTTAGTAAAGTGAGAAGCATATTTCTGATATATTCCTCTCCTTGCAAAACATTTGTTATAGCAATACCAAGGAGACATCCGGTTCTCAGAAACTTTCTAAGGGTGGAATTCCTTTGGCAAATGGAGATGCTCTCTTGCAAAAACCACCCCCTTGGGCTTATCCATTATGGACAGCACAAGAGGTGTATCGTAATAGCAATGATAGGATGTCCAGATCGACTGCTCAAGCAATTGACCAAGCAATGGCCCATGTATCTGAGCCAAAGGTCAAATTTGTTAGTGTGAATCTTTCTGTGGAAGCACAATTACATGGTCAGCTAGAGAAGACTGAAGTGGCTGATCTACGTGGTGGCAGTAGGCATCCTGCTTCATATAGAGAGGGTGTAAGAAAAGTGGCAAGAGCAGGACATGACAGTGATGTGGAGTGGGTACGGGTAGTGTTGACTGCTGATCGTGGGGCTAGAATGGAAGATATTGAGGATCAAGCACCGAGACGGCGGAAGGAACATCGCCGAGTTCCAAGTACAGTGGCAATAGAGGAAGTAAAGGTGAGTCTTTGAGAGATTTTTAGTGCTATTCACATTATTTTTTTTGTCTATGTTGCTATTGAGTCCTCAGTTGGTGTCAGACTTGTTAAAGAAGGTCACCCAAGTTTCCTTAACAGATTAGTTCTCAATTTCTCATATATCTATGGATCTGGTTCCTCCAAACATTCCATTCCACAACATATGATGAAAGAAATTAATGTTGTGGATTTTCATCAATCATTGGGTCATTGAGGGTTCATTTTTCTATCAATGGTTATCAAAGTTAACCCTGCACTTTATAGTACCCAAATCCATTTGTCTTGCATCTCTTACAATATACGTTCACTATAACAGTTTTCAATTCATGCTGGTCCTGATGGTCTTATTCCAGTTTTCCCTTTAAGTATACCAGCAGACTATGTATATTTTTCCACTCTCCTCGACTCCACAAAAAAAGGTGTCATGCATCTTGTTTGCATTGACAATGTTATCCCTTGTTTTAATAGTGCTTAGATGTACTGTCTAATGACAAGTAGGAGTTAAAATTGTTTATTTCTTATAGTGTCACGAATCTTGAATAAATATGAATATGATGTTTTAAAACCCTCTTTGTTCTTTCCTCTTCATTTTCCCCTCTATAGAATTTACATAAGCATTTGTTCTGACTCCTACCATTCTCTTATTGAATGTGGTTGAAACTGGTTTATTGCCACTGGCTGTTGAACTAATAAACTGTCAACTTCCAAGTGTGTTTATCCTTTTCCTTATCTTGAAAGTCAGCTGATAAGTCTCTGGTTTTAAAATCATTGTAGATTTCTCTATTAAGTCATTGCGGCAGCATAAAGTCCACTGTTTCAATGCATATAGATTCATGTCTGCTAGTCAGTAGCATTGCACATTTAAACATACTAGTTAAATTTATCATGGGTTTTGTGCATGATTTGTAATGTTCTAGACTTCATCACGAGAACAAGAGAAATTAAGAATATAATTGCTCTTATAATGATCTTATTAATGGTAAATTAAGTTAAAGAAAAACTTTGGGTTTTGTATCATGTAATGAGATAATATAATCAAGGACTTGAAATATTAAACTATGTATACAAGCAGGACATAGGTTGTTGATTTCAACCAATAGTGTGGGTTATGTAGAGTAATTCTGTCTAGTGAAAGATTCTGCCTTTCACACCATCACATGTAGTATAAACAAATGATAGTTGTGAATTGGAATTATATCTTATGACAAGTTGCTTGTTCTTGTCTTCATTTGACATTTCCCAGTTCATGTTACAATTTAATTTTTTCTATCAACATTTCAATTTTTGGTAGGCTGCGGCTGCAAAAGGGGAAGCACCTCTTGGACTCCCTTTGAAAGGTGCTGGTCAAGATTCATCAGATGCACAACCAAGGGTTAGACATAATTGTTGAAGTTCAGTTTTATTTAATTAACCTTAGGAATGTGGAGTTGTTATACATGACATGATTCCTCCGAACAGGCTAATGGAATTACTCCCAAAGCCAGTGATGCCTTGTCTGGTGAACTTTGGGAGGCAAAGAAAGAGAGGATACGCAAGGCTTCCATACATGGGAATATACCTGGTTGGGACTTGCGATCTGTAAGTATATTTATCAATCAAAACAATTTGCTTTATATGTAGCTATTTTGGAAAGTCATGAAGACATGAATTCAATACATAAATAAAAATGGTAATATTTATGCATAACAGAAAAAAAATAAATGCACACGAGGATGTCTTGATCAATTATTGTTTACCACCCAAAGAAAAATCTCACCATTTGCAAGCTAACTTTTATATTTGTTGTTTCTTTACTAAATTTCTATTTGAACTATTGATCCGAGTCAGAAAAATATGTTTTGTAATTTTTTCTGGATTATAATTTCTGGTGGGGTTGAGAATATTGTACTTTACACTTCATACTTTTTATTACTTAAGGTTCAGTGCATTGGATCATTTTCAGAAAAATATTGCAGTCAAGGTATTTTCTAAATGGTTTTTAAAATTAAACTTGAAAATATCAATGGAAAACAATCTGAAAGAATGTTCTCCAGAAGTGCAACTCTAACAAAGTTTGACACGACTTTTAGCACAAACTTGGTTTTTGGAAAATACATCACAGATTTTAGCGTTGAAGACTCTTGTTAGGAAAATGGGCTATGCATGAAAAATTGAAAATGTTGTTTGTATATTGCCTTTAATGAAATATTTCCTTCATTCTTTGTGCGCTGTTAGAGATTATGAGATACATCTGTATTGCACATATCATGACAGAATTCACATAATAAAGTCTGGGATGAGAATATATATTATGCAAACAAGACCCCCGTTATTTCCAGTGTCAAAAGCTGCACTATCATGTCTTTCCTTATTTTATCAAAACAGTTCTGTTAAGTATGATCGGTTTTTGTTCTAGATGAGTTATTTGTTTTTCTGTTTCAGAATGTGTGCTTTAAAATCACAAATTTTTGAGCATGATGGCACAATCTTCCCTTTTTCAAATAGGTTATTGTAAAGAGTGGCGATGATTGCAGGCAGGAGCATTTGGCAGTTCAACTTATTTCACACTTCTATGGTAGGTACTAGGTAGTCTTTCAGATCTTTTCCTGTCCCCCTTCATATTCAGAATTTAACAATTATTGTTTCATTGATGTCCAATATGTTGAAAATACTTTTGTTTTTCTCCATCTTTTTTGTCTTTTGGTATTTGTTTTCCACAACTCTTGTTTATTTATGATTATGGTCTAATAAGATGTATCTTTAAATGTTTGAACTCTATGTTCTTTGTCCAAATTGAACAAGTGTGAAAGGTTAAATTGAGACTAAATTTTCTCTTTAATAAATGTTGGTTTAGAATTTGCTTATGCATGCATAGATTGAGCAGGATCTGAATGACAGAAATAAGATTTTTGAAAGAACTGGCTCCACATGTCTTTGTTCTTCTGACTTACAATCCTACTTTTTTTATTAATTATGCATTCAGCATTCACTATGAGCATGGCATGAATTGGACCTCGCGACGTACTAAGGGAAGAGAAAGGGAAATGTGTTCAATGTCTAAATAACAAAATTCTTGTTTCAAGCTATTCTTCCATTTCCTTTTCTTTTCAAGTGTATTTCGGGATCCAAATAAAGCCTTTTTACTTTTTGTGAAGCAGCAGAGCAGGTTTTATTTCATTCTCATTTCATTTCACCATAAAAAGGGGGAAAACAGGCCAACACAAGTCCTGTAAAGTCCTCTTCTAAGAATAAATGTGTGGTTTTAGGATCTCAGTGTAAGTATGTACAAAAGCATGATTTGCATTGTCTACTGAACAGGTTGGATGCACCTAAGATTTTTTTATGATGCATGATCGGATCTTATTTTACTATGTTATGATACCAGATCACACCTCTATTTGTGTTTCATAACGTGTTGCTTACAATCATTAGATTTTGATGCCAGATATTTTCCAAGAAGCTGGCCTACCTCTTTGGCTGCGCCCTTATGAAGTTTTATGTACTTCTTCTTACACAGCTCTTATTGAAACAATTGCAGATACGGTAATTCTGCACTCACACATTTTAAACATATTGAAACATCTAAGTTTTTGTCTATTATTACTAAAAATATTGGTGGTTTCTAGGCTTCTCTACATTCTATCAAAAGTAGATATCCAAACATATCAAGTTTACGTGAATTCTTCATTGCCAAGTATCAAGAAGATTCTCCAAGTTTTAAACTTGCCCAGGTAATTTAGAGATGCAAAGATACTACTGAGTTATTGTGGAATGAACTTGTTAATCTTATGATTTGCAATGAATTCTTAATTGGGCATTTGTTCCACTAGCACATATTATGTTTCGCTTTCTATGCCTGGTTCTCTTTTGGTAACATTCTAATTTCATGTTTTCTTAAATAGACAGGTAATGCATTTCCACTTTGTTTAGTTTACTTCACAGAAAGAAAAGAGCTGAACAGAAATTTGTTTCTGTTGGTTGTTCATTTTCCTTTTTGTTTTAGCTTATCTGAGGAGGATTTCTTATCCTCCTTCCTTGGTGTATCCCTTATTTCCTTCTAATCAAGCCTTCTTCTTTTATCGAAAAAAAAATGAAACGAAGAGTTGTCTGATTACACAATCAGGTAAAGGAAAATGGATCATTTGATAATTTTAATATAAAAGAAGTTCTGTGCATTCAGGTCTCCTTGAGAGCAGCTAGCTTATTCCACAACTCTTCATATTGATATAATGTAGAGACCCATAAACTTCTGAAAAATCTATGTGAAAACTGCTCTTCGCAGTTTGAATTGCCAGAAAATTAATAAGTATTTTATGTGAACTTCTGTTCATTAAAAAAGATCTTGAAATCAATGGTTTATCTGAAAGTATGGTCTATGACAGAGCACAATGGCGTCGTTTGATCCATGTAGCCGACCCCACCTAATGGGAAAAAGCTTTTGTTGTTGTTGTTGTTTTATGTGAACTTCTGTCTTCAGAGTTCAGTCCACACTTTTTTCCCATATGGTAAGATTTCCCCATCTGTGCCTTGCACATCCATTAGGTTCCACTAAAGGACTGCTTAATAGCTTTTAACACTTGCTTAAAACATAACTTCCAGTTGGGTTTCTTGAATAACTTAATCTTACCATTATTTATTAAATTTCCTTTTTCCTTAAGAGCTTACTATTAGTGCATGATAGGAACCCAAGTGTTTGATTACAGAAAATGGGAATAATGCCCAATTATAATGACAGAATCACAACACTGAAACTCTCTCACTCACAAAATAGAAATAAAAGAACTAAACAGAAACTAGAACTTGAAGAAAACAGAAATCAGAGACTGATAGTGCAGAACTTCGAGGGTCTGCTCCTCCCTGCCAAATGGCCCCAAATCCTCACTCTTTTTCCAGATGCCCTTCTCCCTCCCCATTTTCTTTCTTATATGCTTTCCTCCTAACCGTTTCTCCATTGCTTTCCACCCCCTTGCCACGCAGGACAAGTTGTTACAACCCAAATCCCCATTCTGCCCCACTCACATTGTACTCATTGTCTTGAGTCTCTATTCCCCTACTACCCTTCCTATTCCTCCTAACATACACCATAGTATCCCTGGGGGCTCTAACAGTGCATGATGTCATGTTTGGGATATCCTAGACCTTCTTGTGCCATCTTTTGATAAAAGGGTAGTAGGCTATTTGAATCTCCTGTGAAAGGCCTAAACCAGGTCATTCCCCAGAGGCATAGATTAAATAACTGGATGGAGTTGGTGAACATGATTACTATAAGAAACCTCAGGTTTGAAGTTTGAACCTTAAATTTCAAAAGATTGTATGAACACCTATCTTTAATGCTCCAACTATGTTGCTTCTGTAGTAAATAGGCTTGTTAAAACTTCACAAAACACCTGTTGTGCTGCCCAAGTGGGCTTCAAAGGTTGGCTAAGCTCAAGTGTTTTTCCTCCTTTGGGTAAAACTAAGTACGGGTGTTTTTTCTCCTCTTGTTCTATCCAAGTGGCCCATTTATTTCTTCATTGTCAAGCAGCTAATTTACTCAGGAATAAATTGTTTGGCGTGCCCCTTCACTTTGGAGAAGTTTCTCATGGTTCATTTTAAAGGTTTTGGTATACAAAAAGGAGGCCAAAGTTTTGTAGTTGTGGGCAGTTTATCCAGTTCTCTGGTGTATTTAGTGGGATTGGAATGTCTGCATCTCTAAGGGTGTCTCTTTGCCCCTAGATTTGGCTTGGGTTAGATTTGAATTTATGGTTTCTGTCCGGTGTTCTGCTCGTGGCTGTTTTCAATGGAGTTTCGATTATTGATGCTGCGATACTGGAGAGCCTTACTGCTTTCTTGATGCTTGTATGACACAGATACAAGCCCCAATTTTGTTTTAATTTGATAATTTGTTTACTTTCTGTGTTTCAGAGGAACTTTGTTGAGAGTATGGCTGGATATTCCCTGGTGTGCTACCTTCTGCAGGTTTGAAACCTCTTACTACGCACATGCATGCATTCTCTATAACTTGTGCATTACCTGCTAAAATCACAATTTGAATCATAACATTTTACTGTTTGTTTCTGTTGAATGGTTGTGTACTTCTACCCACTTCTCATTTTTGCTTTCGTATCATCCAGGTGAAGGATAGGCATAATGGGAACCTCTTAATGGACGAAGAAGGTCATATCATACACATTGATTTTGGCTTCATGCTTTCCAATTCACCTGGGGGTGTTAATTTTGAAAGTGCACCTTTCAAATTAACCCGAGAGCTTCTTGAGGTAAAACTGAGACCATTTGCTGTTTATTATACACCCGATTTTTGAGTGTCCATTTGATCAGGTGTTAGCTTTTCTTTATACAATGACCACGATAATGTGATTGTGCTAGGTCATGGATTCTGATGCTGAGGGCATTCCAAGCGAGTTCTTTGATTATTTCAAGGTACTGGTGAAAAATATTTTATCTTTCCGTAGAGACTGCAGACGACCTTTGCTTTTATTACCTCTAAACTTGTCCTGTTGCTTTATCTCCTGTAATCCAGGTTTTATGCATTCAAGGCTTCCTTACTTGCCGTAAGCATGCCGAGCGTATTATTCTTCTTGTTGAGATGTTGCAGGTAATAAGAATGTTAGCTCCCTGTGGTCCCACTTTCATCTAATATGTAGTCTGCCTGTGTTCATTGTCTGGTTGTGATTAGTTCCAGTTTCTCATAACAGGACAACAGGCTCTGGGGCCTAGTTTTGGTTGTCAGCCCAAACCTAATTCATGATGCCCCCTACTTCCCTATGCCATCCTCCATTTCTAGTCATTGGCCGCCATTTCAAACTGTTTAATGTTCAGTGACTAATCCAGCTCAGCCTATTTAGTTATAGAAGATTATGCCTTTCCAAATAACCTTGCAAGCTGTCTACTGACTGAAAATATCTCATTATATTTACATTAAATCCTTTATAGAGTTAGTGTGCTGCATAGTTGCATGACATTCCCAAACAATTGGATGCTCACATCTTGTGCAAAGAGCAGCTATCTGACATTATTTCTGTAGTGAATTTTGGTTGATTTATGGTTGGGTTACAACTGAAGAATATAGACTAAGAGACTACCGTGACAATGAAGTGCTTAAGAATATGTTTGAGCACATTGGACATCTTTGAACTACAAAATTGAAACAAAATATAGCAATCCATTTCTTCCTTTAAAATATTAATTTTATAAATCTTGTGGAACATTTTGTTTGGCTATTTCGAAATGGGGAGAAGACTATACTCTTTGGAAGCTTGTGATGAGCAAGTCTTTGCATTTCATGAGTATAAGTTTGTTAAGGTAATCTCTAATAATATATTCTACCGAGGGCAAAGCAATATACAAGTAATTACTATTCAAGGTGTAGGAGTGGGAAGGCGAAAGGCCGGTATAGGTTTGATGTTGAGATTTTTGATTGAGGATGACAATCATAACAAGCAATTCTTAGTAAATGATATATGTTCGAAAATTTTGGTTTTTGGTAAGGAAATGGTGGATGGCCAGTATCCAGCATGACTGTTGGCCAATTGAATCACCGTAGTTGTTGTAGATAATGGGCAATGGATGGCAAATGGAATTGTTCTAGAATATGGCTTAAAAAGAAACTTAGCTGTGTCTTGGGAATGTTGTTCCAAACCAAACACATTGAAAGGCAAACACAACCTATTTTTCATTAAACAACAATTTGTGCATAAAGGTTGCCTTACATCTGTTGGATTAAAGGCAAGGGAAAGAGAGAGAGAGGTTTCCGTTTTCCCCCCCTGCCTAGTAGATGATGCTTGATTGTAACCTTGCAGACTGTCTTATCTAGCAACATGATCCCAACTTTCACCTACTTTAAGTGTCCTTCATTGTGCGTTTACCTTTGTGTGCCTTCTTGTGTTTTTATGCATGTGAGGAGAAAATAAGGAAATACTCTCCCATTCATGCTGGATTTTCCCTGACCTATTGGTTTCTAATGTTGGTATCAGGACTCAGGTTTCCCATGCTTTAAAGGTGGTCCACGGACAATACAGAACCTACGAAAGCGATTCCATCTCAATTTAACTGAAGAGGTTTCAATATTAATACCAGTTACTTTTCTAACTGCAAAATGTTTTTGATGTGATTGTTACAGTTATGTATTTTTTTTCTGGCAGCAATGTGTATCTTTGGTGCTTTCGCTTATTAGCAGCAGCCTGGATGCATGGCGGACACGGCAGTATGATTATTACCAGAGGGTTTTGAATGGAATATTGTGAGATAATTTGTCAATGGTGATATTTGCTTGTTCCATTTTGACTAAGCTTGCACGGTGAATGCTCGTCAATTAGTATTGCATTTATAAGTCACTGGAGAGTGGTTTGTTCACTGTGGTATGGCTTTAGAGATTTTGTCGGAGGTAAGAATTAATAGGTGGCAGTGTCCAGCCTCTTTTCTCCTGGTGCGAGGAAGATTCTGACTTGCAAAAATACTTCAACAGTACCAGGCTAAATTTACCCAACCCCGTCGTTTCTTGTGAATGAAGCTCTGCTACTTGGAGAAGTTGCGTTAGCCTCCTAAATGCTGAGAGATAGTGCACATTGTACAGTAATTTTAGCGGGAGTATATACCAGATTTAAATTGGATGTTGAGATGAGTACTGGGTAAACTGTTTGATTCATCTACAGTCTTGTGGGTGCGTTGAACTGTTGAGCAGATACTGACCGGGTAGGTACATTTTGGATGTCTGTTTGGGAGAGATCATGGGCAGACCTCCATTATTGGCGAACTGCTCTGTCATATCTTCCTGATCTCAGCTGATTGATGGCGTCTGGTCTTCCCAGAGTTGATTCTTCAATACTTAACACTGGAAAATTGTGATCAAAATTCTTTTATGGTGTTTGATTGTATCATGTGTAATTGATCATGTTCACTTTCACGGTGAAATTTGTTCACCTTCATATCAATCATATAAAGTTTTGGTGATATCGTGTCTGCATCCCAGTTTTTACTTTTCCTGTGGAATTGTTTATCTTTTGCTGCATGGAACATCAAGTCAACATGGAAATGGGGAACTGCAATCCTGAAACGCTTCTAACCGGGGCTTTAACTATGATAAACCCTGTCTTGAGAACTCTTGATTTCGCAAATCATGTAGATGTTGCCTATTTTCATTTTTGCATTATATTTGTCCAACATTCATGCGTTTGGTTGATAGTCTCTATTTTGAAGAGGAATTCCATAATAGGCTTGAGAACTTAAAAATAATTGCGTGTCATCTGTAAATTTAAGGTTGATGCTACAATCCTAATTGGGCTTTTTGGGACATTTGATTCTAATTAATCAAATTTGGTTCAATGTTATCGCTAGGCTAAAGTTTTGTTTGATGTACTTTTTTTTTAATGTCACCGATTGAGAAAAGTTAAAAATAGTTGCGTCGTATGGAAGCTCATCTAAATGTTATTAGGAGTTGTGCAACGCTATTATTGCAACAAAATTAATCTTAACCAAACATGTTATTAATTATTTATTAATTTAAATTAGTCATTTGTCAATGACCACAAAAATCTACATCTATCTGCTGTAAATAATAATGCTACTTGTTTTAATAGTGTTGCAAGAGAACGTAGTCATAAAGATATTATCCAATATTTTTATGAAATTTCAATATAGATTAAAATAAAAAATTTAATTTTGGTTCATTCTTAATGTAATCTTCTAATCATATGTTACCATATCATGGAAAAAGCTTGACATTTCAAATAAGTGTTATCATAATCAAAGAATGATGTGATAACACGTAATTTAATAATACATTAATAATAAATTAAAATTAAATCTAAATAAAAACCCTTATCTATTTTATGAGTTAAATGTTGGTTTTTTTTTTAAAGAGCGGTTAAATGTTAGTTGTTAGATTTTATGAAATCTATGATTGTCAAAATATCAATTTGTTAAAATCAGACTAAATAGTGAATTGGTGAAACTTTTTGTTTAAAATTAATCATTTAAATCAATTAATCGAATTAGATGACATCATAATAATAATTCACATGTAATAATATGAAATATATGAGAATATTTATAAAATATAAAAAATAATAATTTTAGAAAAAAATTGGTTGATCAATTCAGTTAAATGAATTATATGATTTAACTAAATTTTGACTGATTTTAACTAATTTTGATTAGTTCAAAGTAATTTGACTGTGAATTTAATTATAAAATTAAGCTATAACTATTTAAATATTTGATTTATAGTCAAACTGATTGAACATGTGGTCCAGTCTGATCCAATTTTAATAGTGAGAGTTTTTTAGTAAAAAAAATTCTACATTACCAAAAGAAATTATAATATATCTAACAGAATAGTTACTACAAAATAAACATTTATGAGTTGGACCTACCAAAAAAACTCACTCCTTCATTCATTATTTTGGCAAGCCCGAAATAAAATTATCCGGTTACTTCAGCTTTTCTCTAATAGTTTAATTTCTATTCACTGTCAGTTAAAAGTTTTTTTACACTGTCATCAAATCATGTGTTGCTAAATCAATAAAAGAGTTGACTATCACAACAACTACTTAGAAAGTCTAACTCTTTTACTGATTTGGTAACACATAATTAGATGACAGTGTAAAAAAACTTTACACTGAAAATGGATAGAAATTAAATCCTTTCTCTAAATACGTTGTATTTGCTTGTATCATTATTGAACACCAAAATGCATGAAACAAAACAGTCGCATTACTACTAAAACAAATAAATAAATTCCTTATAAAAAAAATACAATAGAATTTAACTAAAAAAGAAATTAATTTTGTGGATATTTTACATTGCCGCGTCCCTCTTGACTATTGCGAGGAAGAAAGAACCCCTCACCCAAGAAACAAAAATAGAGTATAAAACCCTCCCTCCATCTCACACACACCCCTCGTTCAACGATTTGGAGTGTGGACTGGACTCTCTTGCTTGGTAAGCTTCTCCTCTCTTCTCTCTACTCTCTCTTCGTAGCTCCATTTGCAAACGCAAATTTGCATTCCCAAACCTAATGACTGCAACATTTTTCTGTTTTTCTCTCTCTAAAACTTATTTTTTCGGTGTCTCTGATGATTTCCTAGTTAGGGTTACGCTGTGCCGATGACTTTTCATCTCAGCAAGGGATCCTCAATCTCATCCATTGTCGGGTGCCATTTTACCTTCATGAACCGGGGCAGGCTTTGGTGTTCTTGGAATATCATCTTTCGGCATTGGACTTGACGCTTCTCACTACACCCGATTAGGGTTTGATTAGGGTTACTCTATTAGTGTAGCTTCTCTTGTTTTCATTTTTTTATATGCTATGCCCTTCTGTTTCTTGATGACATAATTATTGTTGTTGGGGTTACTACGAGGTTTCGGTAGCAATCAAACATTGTTTCCTTCACTGCTAGTGACGAGGTTTGTTAGTTGGATTGGATAGTAAGGTGTAGTTAAAGTTTTTAGATTTTGAAGCCTTCCTATTTGGATTTTTGGATCGATGGCCGAAACTAAATTGATTCCAGGGTTTCGGTTTCATCCCACTGACGTTGAGCTGGTCAAGTACTTTCTGAAGAGGAAGGTCTTGAGCAAAAAATTCCCTTTTGATGTCATTGCTGAAGTTGACATATACAAGTACGCTCCGTGGGATCTTCCAGGTTGGCTGACAAATATCTTTCTCCTCAGTTTAGCTGAGTACTGTGTGCCCGCAATCCGCATTTTTTTTTCTTCTGTTTTTGCTTAATGCGGTTTTCGTTCTTGTTTGTTTTTCAGATAAATCTTTTCTCAGAACTGGGGATTTGGAATGGTACTTCTTTTGCCCAAGAGGAAGGAAATATGCCAGTGGAGCGAGGATGAATCGGGCAACAGAAGTTGGGTACTGGAAGACTACTGGGAAGGATAGATCCATTCAATACAACGATCAAATTGTTGGGATGATAAAAACCCTGGTATTTCACACGGGTCGAGCGCCTTGCGGAGACCGAACTGATTGGGTTATGCATGAATTCAGACTTGAAGATAAAGACCTGACTGACAAAGGCATTCCACAGGTAGGCATTGATTTCTTATGTATTGTTAAAATATATTGCTATGTTGATTGAGGAAATATATGTATCAGTTGTGAACTGTTTTGTTGGATATAGTGCAGTTTGTAGGGTTTGTGCCTTTGAGAGCATATAAGGATGTCTAGTATTCTTTCTACTATTGGCCTCTGTTACACTGGAAAAGATAATCTTTGCTGATGAACATATTTCAATACACAAATATTGTAGCGGATTATACACTGCAACCTCTTTTGTTGGATTTGGCATCAAAAATGAAAATAGAATTATGTCTTTTCTTTCATGATACTCCTTACACCATAATCTGATTTACAGCAGTAAATACTTTGCATATGCTTAAGTTATATGGCACAGAATGGAATCCTTTATTTGTTACTTTGTTGAAAATTTGTGTTTGCTGTAATGGACTGACTAATTTATCATCCCTTCTTACATTCTTAATATCGCTTATTGACTTTTATTTCCTTGTATTTTTCTGGTTGTTATCCTCGTGAATTTATTTTAATTAGTTCTCTTGATGTATTTGTATTGCAGGACTCCTATGTGATTTGTAGGGTATTCCAAAAGGAAGGTCCTGGTCCCAGGAATGGTGCACAATATGGAAAACCATTTAATGAGAAAGACTGGGATGAAGAGGAGGAAATTAACTGTGTAGAATCTGTCCCTGTTGCCGCTCTGTCTGCACCAGTTCCCATTCAACCTACCACATGTCATAGTTCTGTTGAAAATGACATGCATCCCTCTACAAGTGGATGCATTGGGTTGACCTCTGGGTCATGTCTATCAGGATTGATGCCTTCTTGCCCGACGCATCCTTCATCTCCAAGTAATCAAGTTGATGATGACCTTTTATCAATGCTTGATTCTTTCAAAGGAGATGACACATTGGCTCTGAATGAAAACAACAAAATTGAGGTGTGCAATCTATTTCTTATTTCTGCTTGTGCATTTTTTTTGGGTAATCTTCGCATGATTGTTTTTCTTTCTATGGCTTGTGTCAGATGTTTCCTAATTTTGGTAGTCTCTGACTTTTTCTGTCAACAGTTTTTTCTATCCCGTTCATTTTGCATTTTAGCTCCTCATAATTCAAATTTTTTTTTGATTATTTGATTGTGAAAACATTTTTGCTGACCTTGTTCTTGGTCTAAGATATCTTTGAAATTACTGCACATGTTGTATAAAACATCCTTCTCTGGCTTCCTTTTTTATTTTATTTTTTTAGCTTGCAGACTCACATGATGCTTTTGTGTTATACTTTGTTCTATACTTATATAAAAAAAGTTCTGAGCTTACATGTATACTTTCATGGATTTAAGGGCTAAATGCTAAATTCTATTTAGTCCTTTTTGGACTTTTGGACCAAGTGTCATTAGAGAATCTACTGGATTCCCCCCCCCCCCCTAAATTTGGTTTTAAAAGCTTTCTCAAGTCTTAGTGCGTGGTTTGTCGAAGAAATAAACTAATAAGCAGACATAATTTTGCAGTTTTCCCCTCGTTTTCATTTAGGGAGGGCAGGGTTTGAGTTTTGATTAGACTTTTGTCTTGTAGTTTGCCCTTTTTATTTTGCTAATTCTTGTAGCTTGCTGTTGGGCGTAAGAGTATGTTGACTAACCTAAAAAACTGGAATACTCAATTGTTGAACAATTGAAGCTACTAATCAAGATGTCAAGAGTATATAATGTAGATGGGATTTCTTTTTGATCTATCTATAAATTTATTGAGGCTTGTTTCTGTAAATTTTAGCCCTGTAATATATGCTTGCTTTATCCTCCCTCTCTTTCTCTTATTTCTACGCTAATTTTGTGGTTGTGGGATAACAGAAGGTTGATAATCCAGATCAGGAAAATAATGCTGAAGGCGCACCTTATTTAGATTCAAGTCAGATCTTTGAGGACTTGGGAGAACTTGACAACTTGGCTGGATTGGGTGAAGACAGACATGGTTTTACCTGTGGCCCGAAAGGTGAATATACTTCAAACGAAATGCTTCCTGCGGGTGATGTCTTGGGGATTTGCGATCCCCCAGACTTCTTGGAGTTGATTGATCTAGAGACGCCATTGTTCTGGCAGACTTTACAACATGGAAGTTGGAGCCAAGATAAGTGAGGTTTGAAAATGAGAGCATAGACAGGAAATTGGTAGAATTATAGCTTCAAGTACCTAATGGGGATTAGAAAAAGCTATAGATTGTCTGCGCATTTTCCATTTAAAAACTTTACCGTGGCATAAATTATGTTTATTTGAACAAATTCATTTCTGGAATAAGTTAACTTGATGTCAACTGATAAGAATGTTGAAAGCTAGGTCCCCATGATTCAGTTTGAGTTAATTCGTGTGTTCTAGATTTTTCATGTAAGAACTTGAAAGTTATTATCTTGTTTGATTAATTTGAATCTGATTTCTGACATTTACATTCATTGCCTTTTTTGCATTGAAGATTAATCTTGGTTTGTATTAACGTCAGATGATGGAAGTTAGAGACATTTAAATGGAGGAAAAGAAATAAGAGAAAACATTTATTTTTATTTTGTGGAGATAAGAAAAGAAAGTTTTGAATTGATAAAATAATTTTTATCACCCTTTACCTTTCATTTGATTCAAACAAAAAAATAATTTTCTGAAGTTTTTTTTTTTCTCCCTCTTCCTCAATCCAAACATCTGTTGGTGAAACTCCTGTGTTTCCCACAGCGTATTCTTCAAAATATCTTATTAGGGTGAAGGCTAATTTAGGGAAATGATTGTTATACAAATTGAGTATGTCTAAATTTAGGAATTTGTCTCTGTAAATAATAATAGTTAATTAAATAGTAAATCCTCCGCTGAACGTCAAAATAGTTTTAACCATGTTCGTCTTTTTTCATTTTAGAATCCACACCATTATCTATGTTCGAAGTCCAAACTTCAAACCTAATCGGATAGAGAGATGCAAGCACTGTAATTATGAATTTGAGTTCACAGCAGTGTTTTAAATATCGAACATGTTGGATCATAGACTGGACCCTCTACCAACCTCAAAAGCGGTTAAACCACTTCAAATTGAAAAAAAAACAGTTAAACTAGTAAAAGCCGACTAATCGGGAATCGTCCAGTCCAGTTCTTTCATTTACATTTTTAATTGCTTTCTATCGTTTTTTCCCTGCTTGCTTCAATTCCTAAGCACAAAATAATAAGCTCTAACTTCTAATTGGGAATAAATCGATTAGTTTCATGGCAAACAAATATTGTTTGTGTTCATAGTCCCAAGTTTTGATTTTTTTAGCGAACTAATAATTATTTTCTTTTTTCTTTGGGGTTTGCCATTGTAATTGAACCGAAAGAAAGTGTGATTGACACTGTAAATTTTAAAGTTGTTAATGATGGATTTTTTCGTTTGGTTTGCCTACAAATTTGTTCTAGTATCCAATTATAAAATTTGGGCTATTTTATATTATTTAAATTATAATTTTGTTAATTATAATTTTTAAATAAAATTAGTTAAATTTCTTATATATATATATATATTGGTTCGATCACAGATGAAATTAGTTGAACTAGTTGGAACTTGAACCACTCTCTCTTTCGATTCTTTGTTTAACCAATTTTTAAAACATTAGTTCACAGTAATTACTATTTCTTTCCTAGATTTCTGATTAGTCCGAGACTGACTTAACTTTCTTCTATCTTGATTACTCATACTGGAGTTTCGTATATTTCTTCGTAAGGTTATATACAATATCTCATTCTGCACACTATTCAAGATAGAGCTGACTACAGAAGATGAAAATGCCATTATCAAATAAATGATTGTTTGTGCTGTTAACAAATGATGGAGACATTGGAAGTGGAAGAACAGAAAATGTTTTGGATTGTTAGATTGACGAAACCTGTTCAGATTAGTCTTCGAAGAGATGAAAATTGAAAATGCGTCTCAAGCATCAAATAATACGTTGCTTGAAACAGTCCACAGGACAGGAGCATCTGTTAGGAATTCATAAAGCATAGCATGAGAAGAAAGAGCACTATTATGAGTTATGATACAAGATGCAATGGTAAGGAGTAAGGACGCGTTCGCAAAAGCAAAGATCACTTAGACCAGGTTATATGCCTACGTGATTTGTAATGCATGTGTACAGTTACGATATGTTAAATTTTGCCAGGAAGGGAAAATTTTAAAGGAAAAAAAAAGAGAATAAAAAGAAAGAGAATGAAGAAGTTAAATTATATTTTTGGTTTGTATTTTAAAATTTCTAAAAATAATAATAAGGAATGATTTTGAAGGATAATATAAAAATCTTTCATTTTCTTTTCTTTCTTTAATAAAACTCTTACACAAGAAGAATGTTTACTTAAAACTTTCTCTTTAATTTTTCAAGTAAACTAGTAATTTGACCAATGAAAATAATTTACAATTGCAATTTATTTCATGAATTTATTTTTATATATAAGTTAGTCTTTAAAATTTTAAAACACACAGTAAGTTAGTTCTTCTGCTATTTTTTCTTCCCAAATTAAATGGTAATATATGATGTAGCATGTTAAATGCTTACATGTACTATTAAATGTCACATATCGGTAGGTGGTGGTCGGCAAGTGGTAAGATCGGTCGGGTAGGCTGATCAAGGGAAAATGGATTGTCTGATCGGTCATGTCTGATTAGTAATTATCAAGATCAAAGGGAATGGTGGTCGGATCGGTCAGGGACGATCGATTAGTTGTTGTTCCAGATGGGACAAGGGTCTAATCGGTCAAAACCGATCGGTTTAGTTGGTGACGATGGAAAAACGTGGTGATCGATAATAACCGATCGATTAAGGATAAGCTCGGTCAATTGAGTTGACGAGGATACTATTAAAGGAATCGGTCGGTTGGTGAACTTAAGAGCAATAGGTTAAAGGCAAGGTCTGCTCGATCGGATAGGAAATCTGAGTGATATGCTGAGGGGATCGGGTTTCATATTTCTCACATAAACGACGTTGTTGGAATGGCTAGGCATATGGAGTAACCTGCCATGTGACATTTAATGGTACACATAAACACTTAATACGCCACATCACTTGTTACTATTTAATTTTGGAAGGAGAAATAATAAAAAGACTACGTTGCTATGTGTTTTAAAATTTTAAAGACTAATTTATCTGTAAAAATAAATTTAAAAACTAAATTGCAAGTGAAGCTATTTTCAAGAACTAAATTACTAATTTACTCTTATTTTTTCCATCCAGCCATGTCCGATAAATGAACCTGGCAGGACGAACAAATTATAATTTCATAATTATAATATGACAGTCCAATGTTAAAAGGAAATCTCAATTTTGTATTTTTTTTGTTTTTTGGTAAATAAAAATTTAGGCCCATTCCAAGGCTAGGGAATTTTGTATTTTCAACCTTCACATTCACATTTATTAATTCTCTCTAAATACTATGGAGGTATATACTTGATCTGACACGTCAAGGTTTGAGGTTCTCTGGTTTCCACCTGGAATATCACTCTCAGCAACAAAGGCAATCAAATCCCCAAAATTTTGCCAAAAACAGCAGAGATATACATTGATTATTTGATTTACAACACAAGTGACTCGATCAAGTCGCATAGGTTTGGCCGCAAGCAGCATAACAAGAAAACATTGTGTTGCGGGTGATAACTTTTTACTGCGAGGAAGTATTTCTTAACCTAACTCCCATGATTGGATGGCATTCCTAAAAAATATAAAAGGAGCCTGGTGCTATTAATGCACCTTAAACAAGCAAGCAAATAAAGAAAGAGAAAAAAAATCTCCTAGAAAATTTGATACCATTTAGGCATGAAGCTGCTAATACAACGATCTTATGAGTTTATCTACGTTATTCGTTGTACATAGTTCAGAATCTCTCACCTAATTGCAACTCTACACAGTACGCACAGTAGAAAATGACAAATAGTGGTACTGTTTACCTTGATTCAATGGCATAAGTTTCAGAGCCTCTTAAAAATGATCTGCGCCACCAAATTTGGAATGCCTTGCTTAGATTTGGGCATTCAGTGCCATGCCTTGAGAAATGCCTAAACCATTCCATAAACAGCATGTGTTGTTGCTTTAGAGGTAGAGTAAGAAGTGTCTGACCCATAGCCTCTTCCAAGGCCTTCATATCAAGCCCTTTTCTGCATCTCTGCAGCCAACCAAAGTCCAACAGCATAGGTCTGAACCATGCCTGGAGAAGCCCGGATCTAGCTTCCAACCGGCATTGTAGTTTTCTGGTACCCATGGCAACAAACAAAATTGCTGACACTCTACTGAGTTCATATCTAACCATGGGGGATGCATTCTCATGCATTTTAAGAAGTTGGTGCTGATCTGCCCATATATCCACAAAGTCCTCTGCCACTTGCCCATCAAGCATGATTTCCAACAACCAGTTGATGTTATCAACCTGTCTTGAGATACGTTCAATCAGTGGTTTACTCATCTCTTTCTTTGTCAACCTTTCAGGAGGGATGGTGTCAGATGCCTCCTCAAATAGGCTGACAAGTGAACCCAGACATGAGTGGCAAACAGAATACAGATCCTCCTTGCTGAGGTCAAGATGGTTCTTCTCATAGACTGAGCTTTTGCAAAGAAGACCCTTGACTAGTGACTTCAGTTCATTTCTTGCATTGGCATCCACAGAAGTGGTGATAGACCAAACAAGTTGTCGGGCAATATTTGGCTGGGAATCTACTGAATCATGCAGGTAGAGTCTTCCTAGGATGTCTCTTGTTGTTGCATCGTCAAACTTAAATCTTGTGAATAGGCTCCTCAATTTCTCTTCTTCCTCTTCAGTCCAAGGAACAGCCTCGAGGTATTTCAAACAGGACAAAACACCCTTAGTGAACATGATACCTGCCGACACCTAGTAATATAACAGGACAACCTTGTCAGAGACGAAAGTGGCACCAATGTGCAGGCTCAACACTATAAGAAAGTTGCTTCAACACCAAAATCACCAAAAGTTTAACAGCAAGTTTTATATCTGGCTCTTTGGCTCTATAATTATCCTTATGGTATAGAATATGTTCATTTAATTTCATGCCATTCTTTGAACTGAACATAATGAAACAGTTTATTCCCTCAAATGAAAAACTTGATATGGAAATAAAAAATTAAATCAGGGACAAACAAGACAAAAACTCAAAAAGATGCAGTATAAAACTCAACACTGCATCTACACATAAAGTATATATTGCTTATATGTAAAGCTTAGAGTTCCCCAATCATATTTATTCAAGTCAAGTGCATTATAAAAAGCGTCAAACAGAAGCATATATACATGGATGTTATTTGTACTTGAAATAAGAAAGATAAAAGTAAAAGTGATACCATTACCAATCTTCATCCAACAAAATGCTGATGATATATTAATACCCTAGTTATACCATGATTCATGAACAAGACAAGCCCCCCAAAAATAATCATGAGAATTCAATTAAAGGCAAAGGATGAACATTTTAACCGTATTTTTCTCAAATCAAAATACCAAGAATCTACGCTACAACTCGTAGCTGGCGGAGATAACAAGTGAGATTGATGACAATAACAGCGTGCCAAACAAATTCACTTCCCATTGATTCTGGTCTAACAAACTAAACTTATTGAAATCCATAGAAATACATACTATATTACAAATTAAAATGGACTCAACAAAAGCAAGCACAATACAAACAAAGCCATCAACAATGGCCTTAGAAAAATTAACCATAAAGAGAACCCAATCACCCAACGCCAACACAGATAAGAAAATTTAATACGACAAAATAATAATAATAATAATAATAATATAAGTTCAGGTAACTACCAACCTCCAAAACGTCAATGGATCGATAAACGCCAATGTTGGTGAGCCTTTTGGTAACATGATCCTCAAACATAAGCTCAATGGTCTCTCTAAACACTCCCAAGTTCTCCACCTCAGGCACCTCAATTCTACACATTTTAGGACCATAGGAAGAGCTCGAGTTCGAGTTCGAGTTCGAGTTCGAGCTCGACGACAACCCCTTTCTGTAATCCCCAATCAATCCCGCAAACAACTCCGAGTTCGCGCACAGAACCCCCGAGTTCAGCTCCAGAACCATGCACCCACCATTCTTTCCCTTCAAATTCATCCTCACATCAAAAAACGCATCCTTGTCCTCGCCGTCACCGGAGATCTCCGCCGGCGGGGAACGAAACTTGCCGGCGTGGGGAGCCCGGAAGCTCTGAGATCGCAACTGGGGTTCGGAATCAACCGCCGCAGAGGGATCGGCGCCGCCAATGTCGACGGCGGGATCGGAGTCGATGGGGGATACTCTTCCGGGGGACAAGATCCGGCGAGGGTCGATCCGACCCACTATTCCGAACCCGGATTTGGCGCTCTGGGGTGAGTTTGGGACGGAGAAAGTGGGCTTTGAGAGGGTTTGGGACTTGCTGTGACGCGCTTTGGAGTTAGGGATGGAAGGGTTGTCGGGGCTTGCAGGTGGAACCGTGAATGAGCAACACCATGTTCGCCGTCCCCGTCGAGAGGAACGGTCCATGACCATGGGGATGGGGATGAGGATGGGGGTGATTATGCAGTGACAGTGCGTGAGACAGTCACAGTGCTAGGTCCATGGGCTGCTGCTGATGTTTTTCTAGGAATTGGAGGGCTTTTATTTTCTCGGGAATCGTTAGTTTCGTTTTCGGCGAAGAAAATGAGGAAAGTGATTTCTTGTTTATGACTTTGCTCCCTGTTGCTTTTTTAATTTGATTTAGGATTTGTAATTTGTAAGGGCATTATTCAATTATTCATTTTATTTTATTTATTGGTATGAAAATTAATTTGTTAAATATTTATTAATTATTAGTTATAAAATTAAAATTTAATAAGTTATTTGTTATCTTTATGAACTACTTGTTGTAATTCTATCATGTTGTTATACTTAAAACTTAGTCATGCAAAACATCTATAGGTCTTAACCATAACCCCATTCAGTTCTTGTGTTAATCTACTTTGTGATGCATCGTCAAATTAGCCTTACTGCTTCTCCAGGACTTACTGCTACAGCGCCACAAACCATTTTAACACAATGAATCCTATGTTTTCCAGTTAAGAACATAGATCCAACAAGCATACTACCAGTTTAAGCATAACAACATGATAGAATTACAACAAGTAGTTCATAAAGATAACAAATTAAGTATAACAACATGATAGAATTACAACAAGTAGTTCATAAAGATAACAAATAACTTAGATTCAGCCATAAATTCCTACTTCCCCATCAGGCTCTGATACCAATATGGGGGGCGAAAAGGCGGAAGTATAAAGAAGGAAGAAGAAAGATCAAATGGGAGAGTAGGATGCAGACGGACTGCTTACATAATTAAAACATGCAGATGTAAAACAAAGTAAAGAACAAAAAAGAAACAACCGGAGCGGCGGTAATCCGCACAAGACCGACGAGTAGATGAAGAAGAAGTACGTTTATTAAAAGAAAGAAAGCTTACAAGAGTATCTCAGGGGCAGAGCTCCTCTCTCTAGATGCTATTTTATAATTAATAAATACTTAACAATTTACTCTCAATACTAAATACATAAAAATATTATAACAACTCTTAATTTGTAATTTTAAAAGAAAAGAGAAAGACAGATGATGAATGATTCTATTTTACTCAGGTTGCCCCTCATCTATCTATAAAATAGCATCATTCTGGGAAATTGTGGTATATTAGTTTAGTATTATTTGAGCTTTTTCCTAGCTTGTTGGCCAGGGAAGGCATCCTTTCTTTCTTAGTCCAATTCAATCATTCATTCCATGAAAGGATATTGTTTGCTTCTACTTTTTAGCTCTTGTGCTCATTTGCTTCAGGCTTAATTTAACACGATTCCAGGATGGCTTCTGTTGTGTGTGTTACGAGTAGGGTCGTCAATTCAGGCCGCCCGGTTCTTGGGTCAACCCGCTCAAGTTAAGTTTAAGTTTAAGTTTAAGTCGGGTCAATTTTGACTCAGGATAGTAGTGTTAGTTTAGTTCAGTCTTATTTGAGCTTTGGATTATTCGGAATAATTTGTTGGTTTATATGCCCTCTACTTATTTTATATTTGAAGTCAAAAAATACAATGTCAAATAATTTGCAGGATTAACTTGTATTAAAATATTTTAAATTAACTGTTACTAAAAATACATAAATGTTTGTTTTAAAATTATATTTGAGTAAACTTATAAAGAGAAACTTAACATGCATTGTTATTATATTATTAAAAAATTTCCCTGCATCATTAGTTATATCAATCTTATGGGGTTTGGTTTGGCATGCACCAGGCCAATTTATATCGGGCCAACTTAAAATCAAACTTGATCAAATTTTATACAGGCTAATATTTTGTTAACTCAATTCATGTATTTCATTGAACTATTCGAGCTCGGTTGATTTTCATAGCTCTAATAACGAGCAGAACATATGATTAAATAATTGCGTTATTTTTCTGCTGTGATTTTTATTTTTATTTTATAATAAGATTAAATAGTTGAGTTGAGTCGAGCAAAACACCAAGATCATTTAATGGATTCAGAAGCCCATCTTTGGGGAGCCTATGGTGGGCTGCAAGGTGCTGAGTCATATCAAGGCAAATTCGGGGAACCACGTTCATAGCTTATTATGGGCCTAGACAGTGAGAATCGTCTAGCAGCTCCCAATTGAAAATGTTTTCTGGGATTTAAAAAATAAAAAATAGAAATAATTTTCTGGGATAATATGACCTACTCCCATTAGAGTTTAAAATTTACATTCATTTTATTGGTTATTGGGCACATCACATATGAAGATGTTGATGTTATAAAGGTGTATCCTATCTCCACATTCTCGTTTTAAATTTGCATACAAATTTATGTAATTAATATTGATACAATGAAAGGCTTGAATTTTTGCAATAAGAGAACAACAAATGAGCCATACTCTTCCGCACAATTCACACATGATTATTAATTAGCTAGGTTTGTGAGTAGTAGCTAGCAAGTGTAATGCATGCATATGACCATATGAGTATGAGTGCGAGTGCGAGCATGCGCATGAAGGTTAGACACTCCTACTATAGATGGGTAGAAAGGCACACCACTTCACTGAGCAAGAGAATATCACAGATATGATATGATATGATATGACATGACATGACATCAATATGTCTTATGTTTGAAATAATTGAACACAATAGAATAGAATATTATGATGACGCCATCATGTTTGTCGTTGAAGTGCAGTCACGTGCATGGTGCTTCACACGCCTCATCTCCACTCACGTGCATGGTGCTTCATACGAGCAACGCGCAAGTGGGTTCGCATTGCACAAACATCTTTGGCTTTCACCCTTTTTTGAAGCCATAGAAAACATGTTTGCATGACCCAGGAGTTTCTCAAATTGTACGATGTCACCGTCACATGCCACCTGTTCAACTGTCCTATTTGTGAGTCGGTTCAATAATTGATAAGGATCACAAAATGCAATTGTTCGTAATCACAAAATTAACCTAAAATTACACTTTGAATCAAGTTCTACCAAAATTTCTACTCAATTAGTGTACTTTTCTTACTTTTATGTCACTTTTGAATGAATAGAAGGCTATTGTCATAAGTTGAAAGTTCAAATAAATTAGTTATCAAAATTAAGTGTTTAATGTGATAAAATGTTGATGTAAATTTCTTTTATATTATTATTTAATTATGTATTATTAGATGATTAAAACAACTTGACTTTTTACTTATTTTGAATCAAAATTAAATCCAATTAAAATCATAGTAAGTTGTCTGCTAAAAGATCACAATATAAAGAATTATTGCATTTTAGACCCAAAAAAAATCAAAGACATTTTTTTTCTCAATATATAATTTAAAGAACATATATATACATCTTAATTATAATATCATTTGAATTAAAATTATATTGCATCTATAATTTTTTTATTTAATTTAGTTAAATCTGATGAAAAATATATATTACATATAATATTCTTAAAAAATAATATAAATTAGGATAGCACACTAAGTGAGATATAATTAGGAAGTTCTTAATTACAAAAAAAGTAATATCTATTATTTAATTGAACGCTTTCAAAAATTGTGAAATGTTCTCAATCTTTAATTATTAAAGATTTTTTTTGACAGCAATTATTAAAGATTTAAACTTCATTAAGAAAAAATAAATAAATAAACTTTACTCTTTAAAGTGTACTAGAGCACTTCAATCATTTTCAAAAATTGTCATTTAAGGTAAATGAGGATTGGCTCAGCTAAAAAAATAAAATTGTGCCAAACTCAAAAGTTTTATCTTCGATTCCTAATGCTCTAATATTGGAATGAAATAACATTTTCTCCGCATAAACTTTCATCAACAAAAAAAATTATCATTTAAGGTTTTTTTTTCCTTATTAAAAAGGAGGAGTACAATCCATTGCTCAAAGCACAAATAAGGCAGTGAGACGCCCACAAAGTCATCTTTACAATGATTCGTTCACAATCTAACTTAACGTTTTGAAAAAGATGACATCGTAAAGTAAGGCAGGCTATGCCCACGATAAGGTGGATTCTATCCTACCCCCAAGTAAAAAACCAATGTTTATATTAAAATAATACAAAATATTTTTTAAGAAGCAAAAAGTTACTTTTTATTTGGTGATAGAGCAACCCCTTAGGATATGTTTGGGAGTTGAGAGGGAAGGAATTAAAAGAAAATGAAACGGGAAGAAAGAAAAGAGTATGAGAGGTCAATTAATAAGTTTGTTTCCAGTGTTTAAAATCTTCCAAAATCCTCTAAATTGAGGAAACTTTAAAATGTCCATAAAAAAATAATAAGGAAAGGTTTTGAGGGATTACATTTTCCTTCCCTCATTTTAAAAACTCCCAAACAAGGGTGAGATTTACTTAAAGTTAAACTCTTCCCCTCCCAAATCCCCCATCCAAACATAGCCAATAGGATTGAAGCCATCCCACAATTAGCCATCCAATCTAGAGCACGATTACCCTCTCAAAGAGTGTAGGTTACTAAGACTTGCCAAGCTCTGCAATCAGATAAACAAGATTATGAAGTGAGTGGTCAGCTTGACATTTAAGGATTATTTTTCTTGTGATATGAAATGATCTGAGCCAGCGACTGTTCAATAAAGGTCAAAATTATTGCACTTTAAGGATCCCAATCTTGTGTTCATGGGAAATTATGGAGAGCAGGGATAGAGGGGGAGGTGCGCGAAGCTTTCAGTATCAGTCAATAGTGGTAAACAAATACTGATTTTTATTTTCAATTCTTCAGCTTCTACATGGAGGAAGGAGAACGAGAAAGATGAGGGCGGCTAGAGACAATTTTACAACACTTTGGATATAGTTATCTCATCAATATTCAAGAATTTATCAACACTGGCTCCAAGAATTCTTCTACTAACAAACATAAACCAACAAATGGGCCTTTTTTACTCTGTAAGCTGCAGAGAGCTAGAGTTAGGACTACAAATAGGATAATGATATACTATACACTGTCAATATGCAGCATGTGCTCCCTGTCATAATTTTGTGTAAATCTCTCTGTATGCCTGAAATCTCATATCATCTTCTGTCTGTAACAATGCCGCAAAGGGTTTGGTTCAGTCTTACTTATGCTTCTTGCCACCAGCCAGAATGCGCTGGATTTGAAGTCCTCGGCTGAATGCTTGGTTGTATAGCAGCCTAGTTTGGAATTCTGAAACAAATGGAAACCAAGCCAATATGGCCACTGGTGCAAAGATAACCACTCCCATCAGGTATTCATAGCCCCTTGCTAAAGCTTTGACAGACCCCCACATTCCAATGCCCTTCACAAATGGCCTAAATGCTTGTGCTATCTGCTCATATATAACGCCACACCAATCAGAAAGAAGTGATTTAACATTCACTGTAGCAATAGGAATCATGAGGGGAACTTCTCTAATTGCATGAATGAAGAAAGAGAAATTAAGTTACTTGATTTGAGATCTTATATCAAGAGAAATGATTATCACTTGTAATGAGATATTTTAGGAGTATAACGTTTAAATAAACTAGCCATTGCCTTGATGAGTGAACCATGCTACTCGAATCAGCAACAAGAGACAAACCGAGATTATTGATTAAGCCCGGAGGTGATGACTACTAATTACTAAACAAGTACCAAGACAATCCATAATCAAATGAGAAAAATATCCATAAAACAAGAGGTAATGACTACTAAACAAGTACCTGTACAAGTGCCCATCCTGTTGGCATAAAGGCTAGGAGGCTCGCAAAGATGTCTCCAACTGTGAGACTAAGCAGAGTAAACATTAAGCCCAGAGTGACGATGGCTCCAATAAACAGAAACAATTTGAGAAGACGAAACATCAATTGGAAATCTGCGCTGAACTTCTTTCTACCCATGGACACAATCTGCAGTTTCAGATGCCACCAATTTATAAAATAATTATCAAGCTCAAGCAGAGAAAATGTTCTCATTCAGAATGAACTTTTTGATCACTGAATACCGACCTTCAAGGTAACCATGGCAGCTACTATCACTATCCAGGACAGACCATAAACCTGGAGAAAAAATGCATGTCAGAAAGCTCTTCTCTATATATACTCTTGTTCCTCTTATTTCTTTCTTCTTTTTTTGTTGGGAAAAAGGGGGGGGGGGGTTGTTGTTAACTACATTGTCTAATCCCTGTTAACAACACTTCACTTCCAATTTCTGGAGTGAATAAGTCAATTTTCTGTTAGCATGACATATATAACAGTATAGTATGAATTATGAAATATAGGTGTTAAAGCAGTTAAACCCTGACGTGCAGATTCAAGTGTTTGACATGAAAACATGAACTAAAATAAAATTAGCAAGCATAATTACCATGATGCTCTTGTCACCTCTGGCTACATGTAGATGATACACAATCCCATACTGATAGACAAAGAATCGCAGGGCAAGAATGATCTCACAAATCCGCCCCAAAAACCCAGTGTGCTTCAGATGCTCCTGTTCCTCATCCCACCACGACTCCCAGCTCTTGTTTGAAGGAACACCGATACCACCTCGGCTACTTATCCATTTTGCCCAATCATCCCAATCCTCAACTATCTTCTGCCACTCAAATCCTGATGGATTAAAAAGGAAAGGAGCAAACAAAAACGAACACACCAAAAACCACATTGACAATGAGAGAAGGCCATATGCTGTTGAACCAGGAGTTGCTGATCCATAAATCCTATAGCATATCAGCAATATACTGAGCTCAATCCCTTTTACAAAGTGACTCCTGGAGTACAGCCTGTAATTTTCGGCAAACTTCTCATGGCGAACAACAAAACCACGCCCTGTTGCTCTGTACTTTGCCCCTCCATGCAGGAGAGTGCGCCCAAAATAGTGCATCTTCGTCCCTAGTGAGAAAGTGAAGAAAACGGGTGCTAGCTGCAACTGCATTATTATGAGGTCACCTAAAGCAGTTCTGAACCCTCTTTCTAGTCCAATTTCCATGACCATGGGCAGAGTCATTAGAAGACCTATTTGGACAAGGGATTGCGAAGCCATTGCTGCCTTTAGTGGATCGTCTCCCTTTCTCCTAGCTAACTTAACTATTGCAGTCTCAAATCCACTCAATGACAGGTAAAGTTTGCCATATAGGAAAGCATAAACCGTGAGGACCACAAACTGTGAATCAGCAGAAGAAAGCTTTATTGCTATATGCAGGATTAACAAATTAAGAACAAAAAAAAGTCAAATTTTTAATAGATAAACCAAGACAAATTATATAGCTCCCATAAACAAATAGTCAACTCTGAGTGTAACAATACTCAGTCAGGTTCTCTCTTGTTTTGTTGGGCGGGGATATATATGATTTAGTGTTCAAGTGATCAGAGATGAATTTCCATATCCACACTCTTATGGGGATTGATTTTTTTTTTTTTCAAATACACCATTAGGTTAATTTTAATAACAGTTTCAAGAAAAAATTTTATTGCTTTTCTATAAAAAGACTTCCAGTATTTTTTTGCTAGATCTTAAATGCATTAACCATTACCATTGAGCTGAAATAAAATCCAACGGTTGTAAAATAAAATGATAGCATGCGGAAAAAGTCAAAACGATGCCCCAGCCGGTAGATATCCCTGCTTAGTGTCTGCTCTCCATTGCCACAGGCCACTTTTGCTTCAAAAAGTGAAATTTGATTGAGCCCAACATCTCTACCCTTTCCAACTTGGATATATTCATGATGAGTAATATTCCCGCGTCTTAGAGTTGAGTTGTATCCTGTATAGGCAAAGGCATGTGACGCAGAGAAAGAAATATCAAATATCAAATATCACTGCTAAGAAAGATGTTTCAAGAATGTTACCAGCAAAAATATCCTCGCTCAGATTGACGCCACGAGAAGCCTTGCTGATTCCTCCACGGGTAATATGGAAAATTCTATCAAAAACATCCGGATGGCCGTAGTGGAATCGTACCCTAGAATTGAACAAATCTATTATAAGCCAGAAAATGTGTATTCTGTATTATTTCTATTCCGATAGTTTCTTTCTTTTCTTCGAAAGTAGTTTTACATATATTGCATGCATCTCTTTTAAATTAAATCGCTGCCTATACTTTGAATGAGGTCTTGTATTAGCCAATTGTTTGTCTGGAGGTTCCTGATTTATCATACAAGATAAACCAGTGCTTATAGGTCAACCATGCAATGAAATCACTAGAGAAAAACTTACTTCAGGGGTCTTGCAAGAACTCTTTGACCAATTGTGACAAAGCTTGTTTCTTGATTTGACATAAACCAAGCCAGGGAAGAGACACTGTAACAAGTGATAAATTTAAGTAACATGGGATCTAAACATGACAGTGTTCACTCCATGTAGAATAAAATTCATCAGACCTGCCAGTAAAGATATGCTCACGAACACCTAATATAGTAGGTCGGCGCACCCCATGATCCTCATTAAATTCTTCCAGAAGGTTACGCATTTTTAAAGCTTCTTCCAAGTAATTATCCTAGAAGCAATTTGCAAATACACCATCTTAAAAGGCTATGACACCCAGTGTCAACTTGTTATAGTTTCAAAGTTTTATAATGTTTTACCTGGTTCATGTCGATAGTCTGAAGAGCTTCCCCTCTAGTAAAAATGATGGCATGATTTTGATTTTCAGGCTTCCCTTCTCCTAACTTTGCTGCACCCGGCAGTTTTATTCGAAATATTTCCTTCAGAGAAAATACAAAAACCATTATTTCCAAGGTAACCATGAATAAACTAACTTATTTTCTGACATTAAAATGCATTTACCTGGTCAAGATTGTCCACAGCTTTGACCAATACAGAATAATAAACTTTCTGTACTTTTCCTCCTTCTCTTTCTTCAACTTCATCAATATATGCCACACGAAGAGAGGGGTTGCTACAAATGAAGAATCAGAGATTATATTCTTAAATCAAGTGGATTTCAGAAACTACAAGCCAAATTTATATTGTACTTAAAGAACTCAATTCAATTTATCAATAGAACATACTTAACCATCAAATTCAGAATGTCAGTTGCACGGCGGTCTCCGCTTCGCTTCTGATTCCCATAGTTCTGACAGGTAGCAACGTATGTGAATTTCATGTCAGCGATAGCCTCTAAACTGGCATATAGGGATCTCTGACTCTTTTTATCTTCCTCAGATGGAACGGTAATTGCTTTATAGCCATCAAGTATCTCTGCCCACAACATAGCAGAAAGCCATACAATCATCTTGGCAGATAACTACTCTTTTTTCAATCACCATGATGAATAAGAAAGGCCTTTTATTATACATAGTGAATTGCATATAAGTGAGGAAATGTTTGTAAGTGGGACAGTTATGTATAGATAAGAAAAGGTTAAGTCCCAGGGTTTGAAAAAGCTACAAATCACATGCCTACCACCTTACCAACTAGATTTAGCTAAATATCTTAGAATAAAAGGAAATTATTCTTACCTCTTTCATTAGCCATATCAAGAAAAGCCTGGAGCTTTAGTGCCCGACGGTAGTACATCATTCCCCTAACTGCATTAATTTACAAGGTACAAGAGGAAAAATATTAATGGATCAAATCCTGCCTGTGGGGAGGGCAATGGCGAGGGTGGAAGTCATCGTATACCTGTCCTGCAAAGAGTTTGTCCTCGTAACGAGGCCCAGTGACGTAGCTGCAATATATGCTCGTCTTTCTCCCATATCTCACTATCTTTCTTACAATCAAGTCGCTCCATGAAGTTATTCCACTCATCTGGCAAAATTAATACATTTCAGCCAGTCCTTTCTCTACTATCAAAACACAGTCAATCTATATAGTGTTAGTTATTACAAACCAGGGTAGATCTTTTGCAGGTAATATATGATTGACACACCATCTTCGTTTTCGACCTCAAGGTCATTCTTAGAATAGACAGTCTCTTCACTGTAGTATGGAGTTAGGACACTGCGAACAAGAAGCAAAATGCTATATATAAGCACAGGACAGCTTCAGAATGCATCACAAATTGCTTTAGAAATAAAATATTAAATAACCCAGAAAAAGATTATTGGTGTCTTAATATATAAGACATTTGATATGCAAAGAAAGATAGTACTACTGCAATAGTTGAAGTCACCACAATTTAAGGAAAACACCATATAACCCTGATGGTTATAGCTTCTATTAGCTCTATGAGGATGTTGACATTTAATATGCAATAGTTTAATATCTACAAGAAAAGCATGATGTTCATGCATTTATAATCTATACAAAGCATGACATTGGCATATATCTCCATGTCCATGAATTCTGTACAGGAAACATGCATCAGACCTGAATGAGAGCATTTTACGAACTCGAGGAGCACGTGGCATATCCATGAACAACGAATTGGTAAAGAATGCAATCCTTCTGCGTGCTTCAAGGTTTGTTGGAACCTCAATGGCAGATTCCCTCACCGTTAAGAGTAGATAAAGACGTCTAATCTGAAACAACCATAATGATTCATTAGTTATAGAAGCCTCTGGATCAGTCAATAATAATATAAACTATAAAAGAATAATTATTGTAATTTATAATAATACCTGTTCCTCCCATTGTGCTGTAACCACAGGAGGGAATGCTACAGCAGGTTTTGCATCAGTACCAGCAAAAAGTTGCCTTCCAGTATCCTTACTACTTTGATTAAGTTCTGCCAATTCACTGATGAACATCACATTGTGAAAAGCAAGCGTTATTATTTTTAATGAAAGAGCCACAAGCATTATTACATTCCAAATTCAGTGCCATTAAATTAACCAACCTGATTTCATTCACCATCATATCACGAGTAAACACTTCTAACATGTCTTGCAACAAGACCACCACTGTGCCTCGTTTGGATGGATCTGCATCTTTCTGTAACAAGAAAGGAATATGTAAGTTTCCAAACAGAATAGTTAGAGACAAGAAACCATTCAAGAAAACAAACTGCAGATATGGTTAGTTTTCGTTTGAATGACTGACCAAGATTTCCACAAGCTCCACAAACGTCTTACAAAGGGAGGGTAAAAATCCCATTCGGAAATTTGTAAGAAGTGTATTCTTAGAGATGTTGTTTTCAACTTCTTTAATGATGACGGAAATTGTCCTGTTCCATCACAATGAATTCAGAAGTAAAGATAATGATGATTTTAATGAAATTTCTAGAGCTTCAATTATATGTGCTAATTAAGAAAAGCAACAAAATAAGCTGATAAGAAATTTTGAAATAATGTGGTTCAAAATAAAAATTGATTAGGCAAGTTAACCATTTCTTCCTTTATTTATTTTGTGTTGTCAAGTAACCCGGAAAAACATTTAAAATATAGATAGAAACTGCAAGAGCTAAATTTGGAGTCTTTGTACTAAAACAGATATTGGGAAAGGAGAGCAGGATAGAGTGCAACTGCTAATAGAACTGGATCTTAATTGTGCTACCCAAAAAAGAAAAAAAAATTAGTACGATTATTTATAATCTTACACCAGTAATGTTTCTAGCATGAAGTGTAAACTAAAATGGGGACATGCATCAACAGGTAAAGATACTAAAAGCTACCTTTTTTCAGCTTCTCCGACCACCAAAGCATGTAGGACATGTTTAAAAGATTCATAGCATTCAATCACAGCACACTTCATATATTCATCTGCACATATGCGTTTCCAAAGATCAGAGTCCCTTCCTCGAAATTGAGCTGCCATATCCAGTGCCACAGGAATCTGCAAAGGTAGACAGCGAGTCAATTATATGAACTGGTAACAAACACAAGAATATTAAAATTGAATTACACTGACCTTGCTTGCAAGCAGAAATGGTGGCCACTGAATTATTTTCAGGCTAGGATCTGATGAGTAAGGAACCAGCAAAAGATCCATCTCCCTGGAGTGATGCAAACATAGTTTAGTCTTAAATAGGTGATGGACAACAAATCAAAAGATGGAGGAGAAAGAATAGAAGCTTCAAGCTAGGATTGAGGACTAGGAAAAGCAACTAAAGAGTTTGGCTCTGAGGCCTTTCCTATCACTGATGATATCTTCCTCACGGAAACTGCAAATAATTTCGTTCCATAATTGGGCAAATTTGGCAGCTTCACTCCTTCTGCTCGCAGAAATCTATACAAGCATGGGAACATAAGTGAAGATAAATAATTACATTTCGCTTACTCTAGTTAGCAAGGAATATGTGATAGAAACCTCAGCGAATCGCTTTGAGAAAGAGAATCTCCTTTTCTGTTTCTTATCAGTAGGAACCAAGTATGTGTTGAATGCACCAGGCAATGACTGAAACCGTGATCTTAGCATGCCCAGAGTGCGTATCTGTGTATGCAATAACAACATTAACTGGCTGTTAAAAGATTGTGACTTGAAGTATTTTAATCTTTTTGGTTCCATAAAAGTAATCCAATCTGAAGTTAAGCATAAAATGAAAAAGGAAATCTGAGTTTATTTACAACTTGGAGACTTTGAAATTTCATAAAAATATAAGGAAATGATGAACCAGTGCTTAATACATCCAAAAGGGTCCTATAAATTACTTGATTAAATAGGTTCAAGTTTCTGTATGCGCACGTGTTTTACAAAAATGAAGAAAGCCAATAAAAGAGTCAAATCCCAAATTCTCTCCAGATATAGGCTTATAGCTAGCTAAAAATAAGATAAAATTGATAGTGACCTCTCCTAGACGATCGAAGGCTCCAACAACACCACCATACAAAGTTGAGAAGATGGAATACCAAATTTGAGTGTCCATGAAATAAACCTGCATTGAAAATGTAAAATGAGATGTTACACTGCAAAAATTCATCCTGAACAAATGAAAAGATTAATATATGTGAACATAACCAGGAAATATAGCATACACACCATAAGTACAGGAGTCCAGAGTGCAACAACTGCACCATAGTTGTGTTGAGCTGCATAGACCGGAAAATATCATATCAATAGAATTAACAGCAAGTTACAATGGAATCATTAAAAAGAAGAAGAAACTACCATTGGGGAAAAACTCATGCCAACCAAAATCAACATGCCGGATGCTCATTATGTCCTTTGTTGGCTTAACTAGAGGTTTTATCTGAAGATAGAGACACCAGTTAAAAGAGACCCAACAGCTTCACAAGGACTATTAGGAAAATAACAACTACTGCACATGTAAAAATTACCTGGACAAAAAAGCTGAATGAAAATTTGGAAGCCAAAAGCATCACCCAGAAAATAGTGTACCTGAAATTAAAAAAAGAATCTAGATGATGAAACAAATTTCAAACAAATAACAGGGTCACAAAACCATAAACAACTTGACAGTGTTCTGTGAAACTCACTTTAGGAGAGCAAATTGACTTTCATGCATTCCTCTTCCAACATAGATTCTTGGCTGCACGGGAGAAAGAATCATTCATAAAATGAACAAATGATGCTTCTAGGTCCCAGATTATTGAAAAAATGAGTCATTTTTCAGCAAAATAGATCTGGCTTTGAAAGACTATAAGTCACTAACTCGTAGTATTCATGCATTTAAAACATCCGAAGATGAAGGACTAGGAAACAAAAAATAGTGCTACAAACGTGGATGCTTTGGTAGACTATAAATTTTGCCATTATGAATGTACAAAATCATGGTCATTAATAGAATAATCAATTTTATGGCCCAAATTTTGTCTTGAAGAAAATGAAAGTTCTCACTGAAACATTGTCACTAAAAGATTGCAACAAAAGATACAGTAAGGAAAGATTTAGGGAAACTAAAGTTTCTGTAAATATAAGGGCAATGATGACAAAAAAATTATTTGTTTTGAAATTTATAGAAACTTATTAGATAAATTTGTTGCCACAAATAGTTAGTTTTCTTGTAATGAGTGCCCAGGCAAGAAGAAATCCTTTGATCAGACAAGTTAAATATTATCAAACTTCAGGTGTTATTCTTTAAATTTATGAATTTAATTTTAATCCACTGTTAGTGTAAAGAAACTTTACACTGTCATCTAATTATGTGTTTACAAATTATTAAATGAGTTTAACTATCACAACAACTACCTAGGAAGTCTAACTCTTTTAATAATGTGTCAACATATCATTGGATGACAGTATAAAGTTTCTTTACACTGAAAGTGGATGAAAATTAAACTCTAAATTTATTATATATTTATTCTCAAGCAAAATATCTTACGAAAACGGTTCGAGGGCATGTAGAGTAGAAAAAGAAACTTCAGTATTATGAGTGCTTCACTATCAGTTCCTACCAGAGATGGAATGTGCGTGTGTGCACATGTATGTATGCATTAACTGATAACTATAGGCACTTAGGTCTTGAAGGATCATGCCTACCAAAAAAGTCCTTACTAGGTAGTAGGTAATATTAGCTATATGCTCTTCACATGACAGATATCAGTACTTTCCATTCCAGTAAAATTGACAAAAAAAACTGCTCCCTTCCCTACTGATTTCTAGGATCAGGTGCATATTTGCATTACTTTAGCAAATCACAATGAACAATAATTACACTGAAACATGCTTCTTGCCAACAGAATAATTTCAGTTTATAACCATGAAGAGAAATAGTTAAATGTGCGCAAGTGAATGAGATATGTTAAGAGAATAAGACGATACAAGTACCTGTGACCACCATAAGAGGAATCTAACCAAGTGCCAGTCTGAGTTTTCAATCCAACGCCTGAGCATTGGGAAAAGAAAGAGAACAGCTGCTAGTACATTTGGAAGCATATACACTGCAACAGCCAAGATATACAATGGTGGAATGCCCTTTATTTGGTGAAGAAAGGACAGCAACTTCTTGATACCCTCGGGGGCACCCTCGAAGGAATGCACATAGAAGAGTGGAAGAATGATAACCCATAAAACACTAACAATGACTTTAAGAATATTTCTTAGCACATCAGTGAATCTCCAACGATGATAGCCCGGAAAGTTCAGGACCAGGTCCAAGATACCTAAGTCAAAATAAAGAGGAACAAAAGTTATAGTAAATATCTATTATGAACAAAGAAGAAGAAAAATAGGACAGCAAAAAAGAAAAGAAGAAGTAGAAAATCATATGCAAAAACTTGTACAAACTTCAACACTCAAAATGAAGAAAAAGATCATAGAATTGGGCAGCTCATCCTTCGTTTCCAGATAGAAACACTATAAATTATAGCATGATTGAAATTTGGCAAAAGAATTAACTGGAAAAAAATGGAATAGAAACAAACACTAACATTGAAGAAAATTATTTCTACATTCAATCTTGAAGATTAGAGGACAACTTTATAGATAGAATCTGCAAGGCATAGTTTCCACATGTAAATCCTCAAAAGAAGTAGCTGATAGATCCTCCAGAAATTGTCATTACAAATTTTCTTTTTATGAATAAAAAAAACTTGAATATTAATAGAAAGGATATGTTATGAACAAATTGTATGCACCACCTAACTTGGACAACAGGGGATAGAGGGAGTGAAAGAACACTGATAATATTGCATCATTTGTTTAAAGAGTCCAATTTCAATTAAAAGTGTCACAGCAAAAACAAAATTATAATTCAGCGCTATCATTTCCCTGCTTCTTATATGACTAATGGAATATGTATTATTCATATGATGACTTCATGCAATTCCAACAAATGAGATGTCACTTCTTCAACTACTAGGATAATCAGCGATTCAGACATCAGTAAAAAAAATTTCTTCTAACTAGTGCTCCTGATAGTAAGTGGCATAATAAGTATACATATGAAAGCCACTTAAGTGAATATATCATACTTTGAAGTAAGCGCAGAATGGCTGCTGTGATGAATATACTAGAGAGATTATATAAGACATTTTTCTGAAAGATATCCATCAGTGAAATCCCTTCCCAAGCAATAATCAGCATCACCTGTAATAAGAATGTTCAAGCCTTGTCAGAACAACAATCGGGGAAAATATTGGCATAAGCATTTCCTTCTGTTGAAAACAAATACCTGCAAACCCAGTAAATAGAAGGTCCAAAGACGATCAAAACTGCGGAAGATGTGCCAGAATGTCCGGGTCTCAACAAAATTTGATTTGCCAGTTCTTCCGGGTTTTCTTGGAGCACCCTTTCTTCCCTGATATGGAATTTATATAAGCATTGAACCAAATAAGTATTTTACAATCAGGCCAGTAACACTTAAGAATATAAATACCTGCGCCAAATCAAATGTCGATTTAAAAAATTCACCATCATCGCGCATGGGCCATCCAAGAGAAAAGCAATCAGGTGACCTGCAACAAAAGTAAAAACAATAAATTGTAAATTA
Organism: Styphnolobium japonicum; assembly: GCA_023212625.1. Lineage (NCBI taxonomy): Eukaryota > Viridiplantae > Streptophyta > Magnoliopsida > Fabales > Fabaceae > Styphnolobium > Styphnolobium japonicum. Next base: position 40,245,893 of record JALBWW010000003.1, on the reverse strand, counting down.
ACGGAGGAAGAAACAAGCCAAAGAAATCATTTTCAATAAGAAATAAGAACCTAAAGCCATACTAACCAGAAATACTCATTTAGATCATCATAGTTGCACCAGGTTGAATGAGGAGCTGTTCCATTTCCGCTCTTCATGGCTTCCTGGATTAATTAGCATGATTATAACTAATCAGAGAGAACAGGGGTACCTGAAGTATGATGACAAGGTCCATATCAGACAAAATCATACCTTTTCAATTACTCGGTATAGGGGAGTTATAACCTTGCGCAGGAATGCCTCATCGTCACCACCATAAGAAGGCTTGATATTTTCACCAGTAACAATGCTGACATTTCCAGCCAATAAACCATGGAGTTCATATGCCATCTGAAGTTATAGTTGGCTATTATTAGTACGTGCAGAGCATTACTAATAAATACTTAAATATTTAAAAAGAAAAAGAAAAAGAGAGTTACATGACATTTGCAAAGACATTCTGGCACAAGATATTGTGAAACATATGAAAAATCTGTACTCACATTGTGAAATATGTAGCATAGACACTCCGGCATGAAGCGAACATTGGAAGCTTCACCCCAGATGAGAAGATACAAGCCCATATAAAGTAACTTCCTCTGCTGTATCTCTTGCTGACCTTGAGGGAGTCTGTGTGAAAGAACAAGATAAACATTTTCAGCATAAAAAATTTCAGACTTTATACTTAAAAATTTGATGGAAAAAAGAAGGACAATGATGGAAGTACTGTTAGATCTTACCGTAAACTATGTTTTCGTCCCAAAAATTTGCACCATGTTTTGTAATTCTTAAAGAGATCATTCATCACTGCATCAACGGCACGATCATCAAGCTGCAATTGACAAAAAAAGAGAGGAATTTAACTACAGACCAAAAGCAAAGCAGGCTACCCTGATAACAAAATAATGTAATTTTGACGAGAGTTCTCTTGATTTAGCTCTATTTAGTTTATCATGTTTTTGCTAAATACAGGAAGAAGTATAGAGACAGCTACGTGCCTTGTTGAGAGGCTCAGGTTTAGGGTGTAGCCTTATATGAGAGTTAGCAAGAAGCAGAATCAAATGCTCTCTCTGGTTCCTGACGTTGTCCCTCTGTACCCAAAAAAAATAAATAACATTAACAATTGGTGGAGGCTATACAAAAAAATTAGTTAATCATAAGTCTTTCTCCTATCCCGTTCTGTTTGGGTGCAAAATACTTGCCTGGAACCCGAACATGGATCTAAGCCAATCAAGCAGGTCCAAATCTCCAGCTCTCTGCCTATGTTGCTCGAATGAACTAGGCCAGTTCAAGCCGCGAGTGTTCCAGAGAGCAGAAACAGCTGCCTTAATCTATTTTTGAAAGGAAGCCAAAGAACTCAGTGCAATGCCAAAACAAAACAAAGAGACTCAACATCAATCACGGCATAAGGAATACCTCTTCAAGCTGCATAATAGGCTGAGAAGCCCCGGCGGAATCCAGAGGAAGAATGTTAAAAGGCGCATAAATCTCCGTCTTTTCCTGCACATCTCTAGCAGCCGCAATAATCTGCATGCACAAAATTCATTGCTTTTACGTCTTCAAGGTTTGAACTTTGAATATTAAAACAAAATTATGCTGTAAAATACCCAATTTCACATCAGAACAAAACGAAAATGAAATGATATATAAATGAAGACTAACCTCAGGAGCTACTTCTTCGACCTTCTCAGTCTTATTAACGGCACAGAGCACTTCGAAAAGCACCCCAGCGGTCTGGTAAGCTTTACCGAGCTGTGCCCTGCAAAAGAATTTCAAGGGCAGAGGAAGAGGAGGAACCAGTTAGCATAGCGTGGAAGGAAGGAACAAGTGAAGGAGGTATCCTCCCATCTTAACAAAGCACACAGCGTAAAGGTAAGGTATGTACCTGTCAGCTTGCTCCCCTTGGTCAAGGGTTCTGACATAATGTTCATAGTACTGCTGATAATAAGCCTGGATTTCCCTTGCATCTGTCTTCTTAACCCGAGAGGCAAGACTGGATGCATTGTCCTGGAGTTGGAGAAATTATGTAAGTTGAAGTAGGAATGAAAACGCTACTCTTCACAAGCTCCTTTTTCATAAGGTAAAAAAAAATGTTCACTTCTGCTGTAGCAGTACTAGCTACTTCCACTACACTCAAAATATGAAGTCTGGGTTGTTATGTTTGCATCTCAACACCATACATGGCATCTCTCACGTCACGTCACGCCACTCTGTCATCCCTCTTGTCCGCTGCACAGTGCACACACACACACACTCGCTCTCTCTTTCTTGGAGAATGAAAATTTTCCACACAATTCCGTAGACTTTTTCATCAAACCCATTATCAGTTATTGGGAACGAAGCAAATGATTTCTTTATCTCGTTTTGAACAGGAAGGAATAGGACTGAACGGTGAAGGCTGGGCAAACAGTGGTGTTTTGCTTGGCAAAGGAGAACGGTAAAGTGATTAATTAATCAAGTTATAATAACAATGGTTTGCCGAGTCACAGGGTTGAGTTGGAAAAAATTGGTCCAGCTGTTCTATTTTGGGCGGGAGTCTCAGTGTTACTGTTCCATTACTGTAATAGTTTAGTTTAGTTTAGCCGGTAAATAAATATAATCCAAGTCATTTGTAAGACTCGATTCTGTCCTTCCTTAGTATCACTATAATTACTCTCTCAAGTCTCAAACATACCTTGGAATGGGTAGTATTTTCTACCGTTAACTACTTCATCTAAAAAACATTACAGTAATCCCTCGAATTATAATTATAAATAATATTAGCATGTAATTAATTATTTCAAAGTATATATTATGTTATAAATGAGCAATGATACGGAATAATCAAATGCTAATTAAGACATAAAAATAAAAAACATTTTTGCATGAAGAAAAATACTGATTCTGATTGCTGGTCTTAAAAACCTAAATCACGTGACAAAGGAACAAATGGAAAAAGGGCAAAAAAATTGCAGAGAGAGAGAAGAAGAGAAGTGAAATGAGATGAGATGAAAAAAAGTTAGTTAGTTACCCTCTCCAATCGCTGCAGCAGCAAGGTCTTAAACTGCCTCACACCACGCCCGCTGGAGCTCTGGTCCAACCTGTGGGCCTTCTCGAACGCATAAAACCGACCTTCCAAAATAAACAGAGCAATGGCACATGCATTTCAGCGCATACAATATCTATAGAGACTAGAGAAGAGAGGCATATAAATATATCATATATTATATTATTATGCATACAATACAATATGATGATACATACATAGATAAGCAACCCTAGGGCGCTCGCTTTCGATCTCATTGGCCACTCGAAGAATGGGTGAGATGGAGGCGAGTGAAGAGGGGACGACGTCGTTGTCGAAAACCTCCGTCGAGAAGGTGGTCATGGCGGCGCTTCTCGACGGCCGCCGAGACAGCGTTTGCGGTGCCGGCTCCAGATTCGACATTGCTGTCGACCCACCACCTCGAGGCCCCTATACCTTCAACTCTCCCTCTCTCCCCTGTACATGTACATCAACAACAACATTCATCACTCCATCATGCATGTCTGTCTTATACAGTACCCAATGCACGCACTTGATGATGATGATGATGATGTAAAAGAAACAAATGAATGAATGAATGTGTGTACCTCTTATCTGTAAAACGGAAAAATGAAGAATCAAAAAAGAGAAAATAGAAAATGGGTTTCAGAGAAGATGCTGGAGCGTCTCCTGCGGCACGCTGCAATGATCATTACGGCGGGAGCAAGAAAAAGGAAATGAGAAGAGAGAGAAAGAGAGGAGAGAGAGGGAGAGAGGGAAGGGTGACGGACGGTGAGAGAGAACGCGGGAGCGAGGAAGGGGGGTGGAAGAATAAGAGGGAGACGACACGTGGCGGAATGAGAGAGGTGTGATTAGATGTCAGACAGAGACAATGATTGGAAGAACACCGTTTTCGGAGCAAGAGAAAAATGGCAGCGATTTGTTGATACGAAATAATGAGATATTTGTTTTGAACGCTTCAAATGTGGAGGGAAGGGGATTCAATGGAAGTCCGTTTTCCTCTTTCCATTGCATTTTCAATTCTTTCTCTTTTATGGTTTATGTCTTAACGACTTTATGCAAATACAATACAATCTGTCAAAAGTCAATGCATCTCGAGAAATCAGAAAACTAACTAATTAACCAACCCATGTCAATATGTAGTCTCTAATATTTGAAACGACCTTGACTCCAAATCTTTTGTGGCTCTACCAGTCTGTCCATTTCATGCAATTTACTTAAATTACCAATCGTTGGTTATATCATATGTTTAGCCATATCCCAGAAGCAAATCAAGAAACTATTTGTTATTATTTTCATTACAAACTATGTTTCCATGCTGTATAATATTATGGGGTAATCAATTATCTTATTTTTACAAAATCTGGACTGGCCTTTCATTAACCAATATATACCAGAACAGAAGAGGTTAAGGTTAAGTTGATTTATTCTAATGATTTTTCTTACACTGTTCGCACAGTTGTTGAATTGTTAAGGAATACCATCTAACAGAAAAAAAAAAAAACATAAAAAACATAAAAATACATCATTGCTTGCTAATTCATTTCCTTCAAGCAATTATGGCCTGTAACTACTGCTTCCGTCCATTTTTTTTTTTTTCTTTAGGTGGGGGCGCAGAAACTGACTATAAAGTGAGCTTCAAAGGTCAGGTATTTAAGCCGTGCATTTATGGCATGACCACTAGTCATACAAATATTGTATTAAATTGGTGGTGTCATCTAACTTTAGAGTAGAGTGCACCTTTCCTTGAACCTAAATTTTATTTACCAAATAAGCAGTTATACATATGACCCCAAAAGATGCATTGCATGAGACAACACAGTGGATCTCTTTTAAAAAATGTCCATTTGGCTCCAAATAAAAGTTGGGATTGATTTTTTAATATTTGAATATTACAAAGATTGAACATATTCTTATAGAAATGTTTCCAGGGTTGACTGTAGTGCATTAAAGACTAGTTGATATTTTAAAGAGTTTAATTTTTATTTGTGGTAAGTATAACATAATTTTACATTATTATTTAATAATGTGTTAGTACATTATTAAAATAGTTAAATTTTTTAAATAATTATGATAATTAAATTTTTTTAATAATTTATCAATACATGATTAAATGATAATATAAATTTATTTTTATAAATTAAAATTAAAATTTATTTTAAATTTATAAGACATCAATCTGACTTGCTTCATATCAAGGTTGGCTACTGTTAAAAAGGACTTAGTTTTGAAGACAAATCAAGTGAACGTATTGTCCAGTTGTCAAATAGAGATGCCATCTGGGGGGAGGGTGTCTTTCACGTGTAACAAAAAGGAACAAAAGAAAAGGTAATTATTCTTATTAGCCAAAAAATGTTGAGAATAACCAGATATAAAAATATTTTAGAGAATGATAGTATAATTGATTGTCAGAGTTCGTGATTCTTTGTTTTTTTTTTTAGAGATGTCGTATTTGACTTAAAGGGAAATAGGAAATCAGGATAACTTTTATATTCTCATATTTCATATTTCCTCTCAAGCATAACTCGAGTTCCGATCACATGCGAGAAATATAGATTCGATTCCTGCTCCCTTGGTTAGCAACGTCAAATTTGCAAAGTCCCTCGTTATTTGGGATTTTAGTTGATTGTTTTATTTTTCATCAAACTTTAGTTGGCTCTTTTTTTTATTTTTATTTTCATGTTCAAAACCCAATTTTTGAATGTTGTCATTTACAGCCGTGGAACTGCACGCGTTATACCCCCAAAGCCCTGTGTACCAGCAACATCGGACTGGGCTTCTAAAATACGGCGTGCATTCTCGCCCACTTAAGCATTGACCTTCTTTGTAGTGTTATAACCGACCCAAATTTAACTTGGGCTTATTTGATGAAAAGTGACCAAAAATATGAAGAGAGAGTGACAGGGTTCAGTGCATGCATTACCTGCGTTTCCTAATTCGTAGTGTCTAATTCATAATGTACCAATTATCCTAAGCTTTAAACCATAATTATATTATCATTAGTTTGAGTAGAAAGAATTGAGTCACTTTAAACATCTTATTTCGAATTAAATTTTTGAAATAGTATATATAAAAAAAACTTAATTAGAAGAGATTTGTGTATCGTACTCTATAAAATTAACCTATTACCTTTTAAAAAAAAAATACCTTAGTTTGCACTATATATAAAAAAAAAAATCATAGCTATGTTGGCAAAGAGAAACTTTTTTTTTTTGTTTTTTGGGTACAGCGAACAGAGGCACAGAGAAGTTTGAGTTGTCTAAATTGACGTTCGATTTGATAACACCACAATTAGGGGTCAATACAATTTCTAATCATTTCGTTTTGGACGTTTATTCATGGGGTGAGTGAGAATCAAACGTGTGAAATATGATTCATAGAAAAGTAGTAGTTTTTAAAAAGGTGTAGAATGTTGAACTTGATTTTATCTGGTCCCAAGGTACTTCTGAAGCACACAGGATTAACAAAGTCATCATCATTGGTTGGCCCAACCACCTTTATTTTTCTGGTCTTTTCCATTTCTGCTTTCTGCCCCAACCCCACATCCCGTCTCTTTTCTTTTATTTATTTATTTCTCCTTTTCATTTCTCTCGTTCCCATACTAACATAACGCCAGCAAATTTTTCTTGCATCACATGAAACGAAATCTATGGTAGTTATAATATGCGGGATAGTCAGGTAAAGTGGGTGAGGAAAGGAGAAATCTTTCTTATTTTAAGGTGAGAACAAATTATCAACTTTTTTAACAAAAAAATTATAAATTATTTCAAACTTATGTCTTGCAATTATTATGAACAAAAGTTAAACCAAATGAATTAACCTATGTGCCTTTTGATTTTGGGTGGGTAAACAAAATCCCTTCTCAATCATTTCTAGTTATCAGGATAAGATGATACCAACCTCGACCTCGCCTCAACTTTAACAAAAATGCAACAAGCATCCCACTCCAGCCCTCTTCTCAATACGAAAGAAGGCAAGGAATAAAGGGAACGGATCTTCATATTCATATTCCAGCCCCTATATTACCCTTTGGCCTCTTCCCATCGTTTCCCTGTTGTTTAATGCTGACTTAATTAGTAGAAATTCCGTTTCCACGTGTTGTTAAAGACAGTTAGTATTGTAGGCCTTTATTTCATGAGATATCATCTATCGAAATTGTTTTAATTAAATGAATTGGTTTTTCCCTTTTCACTTTTTAAGTCCCAAAACCTCATATATATATATATATATATATATATATATATTTAATGAATTGGTTTTTCCCTTTTCACTTTTTAAGTCCCAAAACCTCATATATATATATATATATATATATATATATATATATATATAACAAAATAATTGGGGTGGGACAACTAAAAAATAATATATTCTATGAATTAATGACAAAGTGGACGCCCACGCCCATGCGCATCTCCTTCAGTATTAATATATATTTGTTACGGGTCCTACATTATCTCATAAATCCAAAGGTAGTTAAGAGGAGTTGATCTAATTTAAACATAATTTACATTTAAAAGGGATATGGGTTCCGCATGCCAATTAAAAAACAACGATCATTCTTTACTCTCAAAATATAAATATATTATTTCTTCTGTTAATGTTTAAATAAAGTTCCACATTGCATAAATAATAAGAGGATTGTAGGTCTATAAGCATGAAATTTTTTTTTATTAGTATGAGGCTTTTTTGATGATGTCTAAAAGTAAATTTATGAAAGTTCAAATTTAAAGTGCACAATATCATATTAATATAGAGATATGCTAGATATTTGATTACTAACACCTTCCGTTAATCATGCAGGGATTTTATTTTTCAATAAAAAATAAAATAAGATTCAATGATCACTGCATGATTCATGATCCAACATATTTTGGACTACACAAGTCAGAATTTTAAATTTACAGAAAAAAAAAACAATATTTGTATAAATTTATGCTCACATACTTTTTATATATTCTCATACAAATTATTTGATAATATTCTAATCTTACTATAGCTTTTTATAAATATTCCAAATTATGCACATACCTCATAATTTATACAAATGTACAAGGAACCATAATAGATTCCTTAATCTTCATGCATGCGGATCAGCCTGATGCCTCGAACTATATTGTGGTAGGTCTTTTTATATATATATAAACAAAAGTTATGGATAATAGGTTATTTAAGTTTTTCAAGTCATTTTATAGAAATGTAAAGGTAGTAAGGAACTCACAGCTAAGCACAGTGCATTTAAATAGTCTATTCCACGTACCCAAAAAATATATATATATTTTCTCTCTTCTTTTAATAAAATATTATTGATTAAAAAATTATATATTCTTATATGACATTCTCTCTCTTAATTGATAATTTTTTAATTGATACGATATTATTAAAAAGACATAATTAAAGACAAAAAGAGACAACAAATAATTTGAGTTAGTTAACAGTGGGCTCCTTATTTTCCCACAAAACATTTTTGTCAATAAAAATAATAATAGCACAAACAGTTCCATCATATATTGGATTGATAGTTGGTAACTTGGTGCATAATAGCAATGATCTGTATTTATCCCATACAATCTTGTACTAATCAGATTCCCATTATCTTTTCTTAGTCACCATTTTGTCTTCCTATATCACCTACCTTTCGCTTTAATTATCACCAATAATTTTTCTAAGTTCATTATTAATTAAGGAAGTAGCCAATATACATGTGCGTGTGCTATTTACCGAAATTTAAGTACATTTTGGGTTTTGCATATCCGAACAGAAGTGGTGGAGCGGCACTGGAGCCCGCATATTATATTAGCAGTACAATTTACAAAGTACTTTTTCTATTGGTGAAATGTGCAAACTGCTTTAAAGTTTAAACATTGCATTCATTCATGGTTTTGGTTTGGGTGGATCTTTATTTGGCCCGAATAGGTTTGACGGTTTCCAAACCCATGCGCATAAGACTAGGTCAAATCAAATCAAACACATTCGACGGCTGAGACTCAGTAGCCTAACCTCGATTGCTGAATGCTGAGACTTGCACTGTACCTATGTCTTCCAAGCAACTGGCCACGTCGTCACGGTATTGGACCTTGTAAAGGTCACCACTTCAGAAGCTAGCCTACTTTATTTTAATTTTTTTTTATTTGAACTTTATAAAATAAAAACAAAAAATAAATGCATTAAATTATTAAAAAGTTTAATTTTAATTTATTATCAAAATAAAATTATTTTACATTATTATTTAATTATATATTGTCACATTATTAAAAAAAATTAACTATTATAGTAACTATCTAATAAATATAACTCTTTAACGATGTGTTAAAATTATATTAGATAACAATATAAAAAAATATACACTGACAATGAATTAAAATTAGATATATTATTAAATTGCATATAAATTCATGTAAGAATAAATAAATATGATGATAAAAATAAATCTAAATGAATATTAATAGTTACATTTTTGTATGTTTCAAATATTATTTTTATAGTATCACTCTTATTTTAGTTCCAGATTTAGATTAGTATGATTTATTATTTTAGACATATTTTTTTCTTTTATATTATGATTGAGATTCATAGTTTTCTCCTAATAGCTTTTTCCTCATTCGGTCTAAAAATAAAGAAAATCTAAAAAATAAAAAATAATATCATATACATATATTATTGCCAATGTAAAAAATTTACTCAAAGAACAATAAAACATAATTGGTCAAAAAACTGAAATAGAAGATAGTTAGAAATCTACATCTATATATGTTATATCAAATACAATTCATTCAAATAGGGTTAATGTATTACTCAGTTATGGGTTTTTTTCTTTTAAATTCTTGCTTATTTGATATGATCTTTGTCATTAATTTAACAATATTATTTTTAAACTTAAGATTAAATGAGATTTGAACTTATCATAACATTTCAATATGCAACTTTGCCTTCAATTAAACATTCTTATTTTTAAATTAAAGATTAAATGAGATTTGAACTTATCTTAATATTTTAAAATTAAATGATAATATTCTAATACATAGATTATATTTGAGTTTTCAATTTTTTTTAAATCATTAATTCAAACTACTAAATCGTAACATATGCTCCCATGTGGACGCACTCTGGCTATGATCTATGCCTTACCCTTTTTAACATCTATTGACTTTTCAAACAAGAGATGTTATTAGCTATAATATAATACTCTTATACTATATTCTTTTAAAATTCACGAATGTCATTATATTTTGTTATCTTCTTTGTTTTTATTATGTGTGTCTTGTTAAATCTTATTTTTTGTTTATTTAAGTGTTGGAATTAGTGCAATGATTGTCCAATACAATTTTGTTGATGAAGTAAATGTCAACAAAGATTAAAAAACATGAAAGCTTGAAGTAAGAGTTATTCATCTTAAAATCTTAAAGTTTAACTAAAAATATTAATGTGTAAGCACTCACATAACACGCTAGTTAAATGACTGGTATAATAATAATTTATATGTCCCTTCACTTAATAATTTAAACCTCGGCGGTCTATACTTTATACACAAAAATTGATCAGTCGCATATAAAAAAAACGATTAAAACCCTATTTTGGTTCCTCACATTTGATTCAATTATCAATTTCGTCCCTAACATTTTAATTTTTTCAATTTAGTTCCTAACAAATATAAACTCACTTCAATTTGACCCATCCATCTGTGTCTCTGTTATTTACTGAATGAAAATGATGATGTGTCACCGTTAAAGGTAATGCGACATCCTTATTTTGCTAGCGTGACATTGAGTTAGTAACTAACTTGATTATTTTACCCAAAAAATGACGACATTTTCATTCATGAAGAGCGAAATGCCAACTAATAAAGTCTTTTTTTGTGAAAGAATTCAGTCATCTACTAATTCAATGTTATGCTGGCAAAATAAGGATGCTACATTACCTTTAACGGCAACACATCATCGTTTTTATTCAGTGAGGAACCAAATTGAAATGAGTTTATAAATGTCAAAGACTAAATTGAAAAAATTAAAATGTCATGGACGAAATTGATAATTGAATCAAATGTGAGAGATCAAAATAAGGTTTTAGTAAAAAAAATGATAATGTAAAATTAAGATAACACTAAATTAATGTGCAATCATTTTTTTTCTTTTTGATCAATATCTTTACATCTTGATTCATATATATGTAATTATTAATTCCTGAATTTTTTTAATTTTAAGATGTGATCTGTACAATAAAATAAAAATGGGTCTACGTATACGTTGTAGAAACCTTTCGTTGTCTTGCGTAGTTGCGCTAATATTGCATTATTTACGGACACATTAAAGTGAGAACCGATCACTGTTGAAAAGAGAGAAGATACTTTTGAAGAACGTATAGGGACCTCTAATCTGTAAATAATTATGGTGAATATTGCTTTCGAGCAGTCAACTTCGTAGTATGAAGCCAAACAAGGGAAGTAGGAGGTCGTAAGCATCTGTGTGTGACTGTGTCATTGTTAATGAACCCTAAAATATCTGAAATTTCATTGTTGGTGTTGTTCATTGGAAAGCCGCGGAATCAAATGGGTTAATGCTGTTTTTATGCCAGTTGGTTAGTGTCCAAAACTTATGTGTGAAAATGGCTTTTTCTATATTTGAGTTTACTTTGGCTCTATTTAGGCTATTATATATCTTGTTAATTTAAGAAGATCTCCGATAATTTCGTTAATTCATCAGATATTTGAATTGTAAAGTGTAGGGTATACTTTAAAAAATAAAATGTAATATTAATAATTATTGCTTAAAAAATTAATTATTTATATTTTAATAAAATATAAGGACATATATATAACAAATTATAGATTTGTTAAAATATACTCCTTTGATTTTTTTTTTTTTAGTAATTACCACTTATATTCTATTCTTTAAAGTACACATTCCGAATTCGTCAGGGGCATATACATTGGTACATTGGTACATTTGATCTCAAATACAATAGATTGGTACGTTTTAAAAATAAAATATTTCAACAACTCCACACCAAAAAAAAATGTATTTAAATAACTAAATAAGCATTTTTATGGCAATTATATTGTTTTATTGAGTATACTTAATGTGTAATATACATTGATGATGACTTTTTTTGTTGAACCAATTACATGTGGTTCATGTCAATTTTATATATGGATGTAACCTTAAAAGATTATCTCAAGCTCCCTTGTGTTGCTGAAATTTTTTTTCAAGCTCATACTATATATTTAATATTCAAATGATAAATTTGAATAGAGACTATATTGTAACTATATTTAAATGTTATTGACCATATTGTAACATTGTTCAAATGTTAGAGATTAAGTTATGAGTTAATTCAAATGTCAATGATGAAATTGAGAACAATATCAAATGTTAGGGACTAAATTGTAAGTGTATTCATTTAGTCAACAACTTCTAAATAGCCATGTTGGCAATTTAAATGTTAGCTAGGGACCATATTGTAATATTGTTCAAATGTCAGAGATTAAATTATGAGTTAATTCAAATGTTATGGACGAAATTAAGAACAAGATGATCAAATGTCAGGAATTAAATTGTAAATGTATCATTTGGTCAGTAACTTCCAAATAGTCACGTTGGCAAATAACGGTGTCTCGTCATCCCTAATGATGACATGTCAGCATCTATGTTTAATAGATAATGAATATACAAACGGAAAGACAATGACAATGCCTAAAGTGAGAATAAAAGCAAATGTAAAAGACCAAAATAAGATTTTAGTCTACATATAATTAATCAAGTAGCTCATACATAAATCATATTCACTTGAACTCTAAATAATAATAATTGCAACAATTCACTACCTAATACATAATTATAAGGGTCAAGTCAAGTAATTGACAGTAACAATATTGTTATTAGAATTGTAGCAACTAGCAACACCAAAGACTTACTTGTTTTCGATCAATATTTTATAATAAAAAAATTACATTTTATATATTTATCATGTGTGTGTGTGTGTGTAAGGTTTAGTTTTGTTCGGATGGTTCAGTCTGAACCTTCAAACCGTGAACCGAACTATACAATAAAAAATGGAACCAAACCACATTTTTGGTTCAGTTTCATCACTTTAGTTCAGTTTTTTGAATACTTCTAATTTTTTGAAGTGTTTATCTTAAATATGAATTTTTTAGGGGTAGATTCAAAAGAATTACTAAAAATTTACATGAGTCATCAAACCTTGAAAAAGGATAGAATTCACTAACGTAGATTTTTCGTCTTCATAATTTATACGGAATTTGAAAAGTATACGTTTAAGCAAATTAATCAGACAGTTGGTGCATATGTACCATTCAAATGGATTCATGGACTATTCAATTTTGTTAATATTCAAATGAATTTAAACGTATTATTTGCTTTTTTTAATTTCAATTTATATATCTTTGTTTTTATAATATTAAATTTATAAGCTGAAAAATAAGAATTGCTCCTTTTAGACTCTTTTTTTCTCTCAGTTGTAATATATTTTAGTCTTGTATTTCATCCTATATTGCGAAAGAAATATACTATTTAAGCTTGGCCAAAGCCTGCATTGTTATTCTCGTGTTTTTTTTCTGACTTGCTTGATCAATTACAATAACATTATTATTGTCTTTTGAGGGGAAATTTCATGCATTGCATACTCATAAATTATATCTGCAGGTAGCCTGAGGAATTCCACCGAAACTATACATATTTTTTGTTTCAAAAATATTTTTTTTAAAGTCCCTCATTATAGTTTTCTTGCAAATGTCTTCATATTTACATGAAGATTGATATGATTTCAACATGAAATTCTGTGACTACATACAGTTTAGGATTATTAAATGATATACTTGCTAACTTTTTTGCATCTATATTTTTTTAGTTGTACGATAAATATGGTTTTATAGGTTATTTTTTATGTTAATTGAAATTTTTGTGTGTGTTCTTATTTAGGTATTTTCACATTTTTTTGGTATGAAATTAATCTTGTTCGAAGTACCCATGTTGCCACTCTCCATAATGCTTTCTTGCAAGTTTAAACTCCTGACATTACGTAGACTTCTCAATCACTAAGTTCAAGCATGCTTACCACTTAAATCACTCATTATGAGCTTACATTAATTGAGATTAAGTCTCTCTCTAAATAATTCTAATAAATATTAGTCTAAAGTTTGAACTTAAATAATGAAGATCGGAAAATAACACATCTCGGATTATGTCCACATTTTCTATATCAACTATTATTTTAAGACTCAAGTTGAACTAAAATAATAATAATGTTTCTGTTATATGTCACCTATCAAGCACCTTTACCTTCTTTTTTTTTTATATTAAAAAATGTTAAAGTAAAAAAAGGAATTGTGATTACATATATTTGCAAAATACTATTAAATAATTATTGACAAAATCAAGCACATATTTAAAATAATTACAGTGATATAAAAATAGATGTATTTTTTGTACATTTATTTAATTGTAGATGAAATCTAAATTTAACCATATAATATGTACGAGATGTATTTTTGTATTTCTTAAGTTATATGACAGCATAACAGTTTGTGTCTGATTTTTCTATAAATTATAAAAACTCTTTATCAATCCTCGTTTAATGACTTATTAGATTGTCATAACAAATTATGAAAAAGATCCAATTGTTCTACGGATCTATAATAAATGTATTTTTTTTTATAAAAATATTATATCTTTTTGTTATTGTTCAGGTATTTACACACCTTTTGAGTATGAGAAATATTATATAAATTGATTTTATTTGCATTTACATATAAATGCTTGATTAGTAAATAGTAATGACTATTTATAAGCCATTGGGATTAAAACAATGATAAGGAGTTTGAGTATTTTGTCGGAGGTTATAAGTTTAAGAGAAGCGTTAAGTGATCTAAGGGTATGGTTTACGAAGTATTTAATAATTTTTTATTAACAATATTATTTAATGAACAATTACTTAAAGAATAAAGTATTAAGTACTTTTTAGGCTCCTAAAATATTAAATATTTATATTTAATATTTTCTATTTTAATTTCTTAATCAATACTTTCGACACTCACTAACAAATATGGAAGTTTAAACTTCTGCCATTGTAACAAAAAGAAAAGTAAGGGCTATTTATGATTATAAGTAAGCCACTAGAAATAAACTAATAGTGAAGGGTTTGAGTAATTTGTAAAAGATTAATTGTAAGTTCAAATCATTGTGTTGTTATTGTTGAAAATATATATTATGATTCTAAGTGTTGTGCAAGTAGCATGTATTTAGCAATTACATAAACGTATAGATTACATGATAATACTGTATTAATATTAATTGTGTAGAGTTTAAAGGTTGTGTAAAAAGAATTTAGACTTAGTAGCAGCTAGATTCGGAAATATATAAAACTTTTATAAGTCTTTAAAATATTAATAATCTTAATCAAATATCGATCTGAAGGTAATAGAATGAGTGGCAAGCTCTTCCTTGATGACAATTTTATTTTTGTTTTTAGTTTTTTTTATAGAAAATATTATAATTAAATAAAAAGGGAAAGAAATATAAAATAATTATAACTTTATTAGCTTGAGATAATCATATCTGTACACATGTACAAAAAAAAATTAGGGGTCACTACAATAGAAATAATTTTTAAATTCGCAAGGCTTAATTCAGTTAAATAATTACTGGATTGACAAGTTATTTTCAAATTCGGTATATCAAGTATTCAGATTCATATATAAGACATTTAAATTCGTTTCATTATTATAGATTGAAAAGTTATTTTCGAATTTAAGATGTCAAGTAATCGAATTCATATATAAGTCATTTAAATTCGTTTTAATATTAGCGGATTTAAAAGTTGTTTTCGAATCCAGTATGTCAAGTAACCGGATTCATATATAAGACATTTAAATTTATTTCATTATTACCGAATTTAAAAGTTGTTTTCGAATACGGGATGTCAAGTAACCGGATTTATATATAAGACATTTAAATTTGAATAGACTTTCTAATCTAGTTGATAAGGTACTAGATTGATAAGTGCATATATTCAAATCTACTAACACATCAACCGGATTAAAAAGTCATTTCAGTGTAAGTCATAATTTTTTTTAAAAAAAAAAGACTTTCTAATCCGGTTGATGAGGTACTGGATTGATAAGTGCATATATTCAAATATGCTAATACATCAACCGAATTAGAAGTCATTCCAGTGTGAGTCATAATTTTTGTTTTAAAAAAGTACTTTCTAATTCGGTTGATGAGGTACCGAATTGATAAGTGCATATATTTAAATCCGCTAACACATCAACCAGATTAGAAAATCATTCCAGTGTGAGTCATAATTTTTTTTTTTTTAAAAAGACTTTCTAATCCGGTTAATGAGGTACCAGATTGATAAGTACATATATTCAAATCCGCTAACACATCAACCGGATTATAAAGTCATTTAAGTGTGAGTCATAATATATTTTTTTAAAAAAAGACTTTCTATTCTGGTTAATGAGGTACCAGATTGAGAAATACATATATTCAAATCCACTAACACATCAAACAGATTAGAAAGTCATTTCCAATGCGGCTATATGTTTGCAGAATTGATAAGGTAGTTTACAATATTTAAAAAAAATAACAAAGTTAAAAAACATTTACACTTCTTTCCCTCGCTTTCTCTCTCGTCTTTGCGTATCAAACAAGACTTTCTGATCCTACACAAAAAATGTAACGTTTATGTAAGCAAGAAGTTACTCCATCTTCATCATCGTCGAACACTAAATAGGGGTAACCGTTTTTACTCCATTTTACAGTTCTGATGAAGTTTTTACCTTAACGTCCACGAAAAGAAAGGTTTACTAACCTGTAGTATCTTCTGACAGGTTATACGGGTGTTTCTGAATCAACGTTTATCTCAAATACTGCATAGGAAACCAAACGTTCATCAAACGATAACAACCTTGAATATTGTTGTGATTTCAGTCCATTATTCTGATTAGGGTTTTCAACTAATGTTTTTGTGTACTCTTGTTACTTTAGCTTTATTTGGTTTAAAGGGGGTCTAAGACGTGCTATGCGGCAGGGGACAATAGGCTAGAATACATGCAAAGTGGTCTTGCTATGATTTAATTTCCTAAGGGACTTGGTACCACTTAAGCTACAACTCTTGTTAATGTCTTGGTGTGCTTTGAGTGCATCTTATTCTAACTTCATATTTTGTTTGTCAACTAGTTCACACACATCTTGCTAAATTCTAACTTCATGTAGGCTTGAATTTGATTGATGTTGTCTTTTGTGTTGCCATATTAACCTTAGTAGGATAAGAATCTAAATGCTAATAACATGTAATGACTCAGTGTGAATAAAGTGAAGACCTTGCATGCTTGTTATATAAGATTTGCAATAGATATCATTGCTGTTGACTTTCACTTCAATAGTTATTATGGACAATGCTTAGTTTGGACATTCCCATTAAACTATCATTAAACATTGACAATGAATGCTATCTGTGATTAAGATGTCCAAAACCACTGTGTTTTGGATGGGTCCTGTAGGAAAACCTATTCGAGAGAACATAAAGAGGGTGGTTGGAATGTAAGTTATTCTAACATCCATAATGTGTAACTTGTTTTTTAATGTCAAACAGAACTTTGATGATTCATTTGGTTTTTTAAAAGAGCTTTGAGGAGTTACAAAAAAGCAAAACAACTATCACAAGACGAAATTATCTTTGAATAAAATGTTGTATAATTTTTGGTTATGGAAATTACAAATCTGAAATTCTGTAATGGTTTCTAGACTTTCCCTGTTAAAAGGATATGTTATACACTTTGCAATTCGGTTGTTACCCGAATTTAAATTAAATAAATACATAGTTTACTAATTTGGTTGTGTATAACTGAATTGAATCTCAAGTTTTCAATCCGATGTTTAACCGGATTTATAGACTTTCGTAGTTTTCCAATTCGATTGCGTACAACCGAATTTAATGTCAAGTTTTCAATCTTGTATTTAACTAGATTTAAAATCACGTACTTCTTGATTCGATACTATAAGAACCAAATTGGAAAATTATTTTTCAATTCAGTTTCTTTATGCAAATTTAAAAGTCAACACAAAAGACTACTCCCAGACATAATCTGTTGTGAAAACCAAATTGAAAGTATTTTGACAGCCAAATTTAAAAGTCATTTTTGTTGTAGTAGATGAGAATATGTCAGTGTATCTATATATACTATAAGTGACCTTTGTGTAAATACTATTTATATAATATTACTCTAAATTATTATAAGTTCGATAAGTTGACCTAATAGTAGAAATTTGAGCAAGTGGTGTGATATGTAATTAAGTGTATGCTCATATGTTTCAATTTTAGCTTTATCAATTATTGATACTAAGCTGTAAGTAATTTATTTATGATGTAAATGACTTGCATTTAATCATAGGAAAGCAATAAATTAATCAAAATACACATAAATGGACTCGAATTCTATGCAAAATAAAAGGATTTTATGAATTTTAAGAGAAATACTTTTAAAAAAAAAAAGGCAAAGGAGTGAGAGATAGTAGCGTGATAAAATGAGTTGACTTGAATAGCATTGAATTTGGAGCTAAGCAACGGAGAGTTACTACTAGCTAGAAGATATATGCAAGTTGCCTAGCGACAACTCACGTCTACCACATTTGATGCTTTCTCAAATCTGAACGCAGTGAAATGTGCCGAACGATAGTTGTGAAATTTAACAAGTCAACCAAGAGGCGACTCATAACTCGTAAGGCGAAAAATTATTCCGAAAATAATATTTGTAACAATTTTTTAATTAGCAAATTTGATTTAAATTTATTATATAATATTTTAAATTTAATCTAACAATATATATAAGAGTTTAATTTTGATTCACTCTTGGTGTAAAAATTTTTACATTGTCATCCAATCATGTGTTGTTAAATCATTAAAAGAGTTTGACTATTATAATAAATACCTAAAAAGTTTAACTCTTTCAATGATATATTAGCACATGATTTGATGACAGTATAAATGAATTTTACATTGACAATGAATTAAATTAAATCCTATATATAACTATGTAGTTTCACATATTATATTTTTAATAAAATAATGTAATACTTTTAAAATACATAAGAAATTCTCCAAAACAAAATTTTCATGTTATACGCTTAGGACCCACGTAACCAATTGCTTCTTAATAATAATGCAATCTTCACCTACGGCACCTTTCAATACTAAATTATTAATTGTGATAACTTATCTTTTGATTTTTTTATTAACGATTAATTTATATATTTTATTTTTTAAAGTGTGTTTGTGTATTTTAAGATTTTAAATATATATTTTTATAAAATTAAAAATTATGTATATATTCATTTTTAATGAAATCTAAATTAAAATTAAGATTTAATTTTAATTCACTATCATGTAAAAAATTTTATACTGTCATTTAATAATGTATTGATATATTATTAAAAGAGTTAAATTTTTTAAGTAGTTGCTGTGATAGTACTCTTTTAATGATTTGATAATATTTGATTGGATAACAATGTAAAATGAATCAAAATTAAAATCTTAAACTATATGTATACACCTTTTTGGTTGGATGTCTCATTTATATAATTCCGCAAAAGGGTTTTTTGGGACTTGCAAAGTAAATTTTTAAATGCATGATAACTAAATTTATACAAAAAGAAAGAAAGAAAGGAAGAAAACCAATACCCAAATGATTACATACCCAAAGGGTTTTTTAAATGCATGATAACTAAATTTACCATACCCACTTATGCTAATTAGCATAAGTGGGTATGGTAAATTAAAAATTTATATATCCAAATGATTGTGCATGTACCTACGCTCAAGCAAAAGTATAACTAAGAAGGTTACAAAGCATCATACTATACTGGCGACTTGTAGAGAATTGTCTTTCAGTTAGAATAAATTTAAAACCAATACATCCCCTAATCAAAGTAATGATCTAAACAGCTCCAAAACCCTTACATAAATTCCAAAATCATAGGACGAACAAGTAGCAACTTAGATAAGTATAGGACCACGGTGCATAGGGTGAAGAGTCCACTGAACCTGTAAATAAAAAAGACTCACATGGTTACCCGTAGAGCTTAATTTAATTTGTATATCACATTATATTTATTAGGGAATTGTGATTATGTGGTAGGAATTCGATTTCCTTGATCCTCAAAGTCTTATGTAGTTTTGACAAATTTTATTCATTAGCTCTCGAATTAAAATAAATCTCAAGTAAAAGAAGAAATTAAAATGGTCCAAACACATAATCGTTCAAGACTTCATCATTGTCATGCGTGAGCTTTCAAAACAAGGACATACGCTCAAGACATTTCACAAATACAACCAAGCAGTAGAGTTATTCTAATTAATAATGCATAAAGATAAACGAGCTTTTTCCCCAATCACTCTTATAAAGAATGTTTAACGAGATGCAAATGTGAAGAACTACGCCTCATTCTTTCTTTACTCAGTCACAGTCCCAAAACTCTTGAGTGCAAACATAATTTTATAAAACAGCATTCATGAAAGAACAAAATTAGGCTTAAGTTGAAAGAAAAATGCATAGTCAATGAAAAATTAATGATCGAGAACCAGATCGAATAAGGTTAAATTTGAAAGCACATTAAGGCCCACCCAAGCATTTCTTTACCCAGTTAGAGCATGCAACTCAGGTTCCTTGAAAGCATCAAACCCCCCAAAGACGAAGACTCAAGTTATGGATCAGAAACTGGCAAGATACAATTGAACGCATGCTGAGTATTTCTACAGCCTGTCACTATATATAGGGTAATATTGACAGCCAAGGGTTAAAGATGCACCTATAATTACTCGAACACAGTCATACAGAAGACCATAAACACAAAATGGAATCCAACCCCAACTCAAAGGATAAAGATGAACCTGCCTTTTATAAGAGGTCCCACACGTATGCTTTGATCCAATGAATTGGGACTTTCTACATTTCCAAATGCTTTTAAAGTGTGATTAAAATTTCAGAAGTAACAACATCACAACAATAATTGAAACATATAACTTCATCCAAGTTTAAACAGTCTTTTATCTAACGAAAGGTTTAACCAACCTTACTTAATTCTTACTTAATTGCTTGTTCATAAATAATATTATTGATACAATTATTATGGCTGCAACTAACCACAACTACAAATATTTTGCTTTTGAGATGCACAACTACAACTAACCACAACTAATTATTTTGTTTTGGAATATTTTATCTGAATATGAATAATATTTTTATTTTTGTTAAATTTTATAAATTTTGGATCGATAATTTTTTTATTTGCATATAAATTCAAACATATATAAATAAATATTGTTTAAGTTTAAATTTAGATATGTGTGATATAATTCTATTTGAGTTTGAGTTTAAATAAATTTTTTATTTAAACCTACTGTATTTATTACTAAATGGTTAGTTGGAGTAGTAAGTGGCTCTAATCTTAAGTATCAGGACGTATGTTTGATTTTTGAAGTCGTCATTATTTAGAGGGCTCATAACCATCACACTTCTGAGCTCAAACGAGATTAGTCTTATATAAAAAAGATATAAAAATATTCGTGTTTCAAACTAAAAATAAAACTAATGTATTTACATTTCTATATGAATTCTATTATCTTAAAAGAATGTGACATTTTTTTTGGTTAACAATGGAGTGAAACCCTAATTAAAAAAACTAAAAGCCAGTAGTTAAAGAAAAAAAAATCTAAAGATTTGGTTTAGATAATTTATGTATAATAAGTCAATAAAAAGTATACATATCATTATTGCTCATTAAATAAATAAAAAAATTATGTATACATTTCTTACTAAACATCTATTTTACATTTAAAATAGTAATGTATCCGTCTTTTATTGTTAGTTGTGTAAAGCCTATAGAATAATTTTTCAAATCTAATGCAACATCAACTCACTCATATTAGTGAAGGGCAATGCATGGATTCAAATTTCATTAAAGGTATCTTGTGGTTACGATAATGTTTAAGCAGAGATTAGTCTTACATCTAAAAAGTATAGTTACACCTCATAGTCTTATAAAAAAAAAAGCTTCACTCATGTAAAAAAATAAAGTTAATAGCAAAAAAATGCACTTATTGAAATATTCTTATATAAATTAAGTCTACATAATTTGTTTAAATTAAACTAAGAAAAAAATTAACATATTATTATGTTATATTAAATAAATATTTTCTTTTTTGCATAAGTTTTGTACCAAACAATTATTTTACATTTTAAATAATAATGTCTTTGTCTTTCATTAGTCTATGTTTATTTTGAGAGAAATAGGTAAGAGAGAGTTAGAAAAAGAAATGACACATCTCTCTTGTTTGGTTAGAAGAAAATTAGGAAAAAGAAAAAAAAATTGGTGGGCCTCATAACTTTTTTATTTTTTCCTTAAAGTAAGAAGAAAATAAAAAAAATAGATAGATGTGAAATATTTTCCTATTATACTATTTTTCTTATTATTTTATAAATAAATAAATATAGACAAATATGTATTTATGACAAAATACATATTTTCTTTCTTTTTACTTTTTTAAATTTAAACAACTTAAAAATTTACTTATTTTCTACTTTACTTCTTTTTTCTCTACTTCTTTTCACTTTGCTTATCTCTTATTTACTTCTTTTCTAATCCAAACATAACCTTAACTTAATCAATAATCCAAACCGATTGTGTAGAAAAAATTAACGCAAAATTCTCTATTTGATAAATATTATAAAATCTCTATTTGATAAATATTATGACTCACACGAAAAAGGACACAATAGTCGGAGCAGGCATTTATACGAGTACGTACTAACCAAAATGTTAGGAATATACTATGCAATGTTATGATGATTAGAAAGTAAGTTAGTGAGACTTTTAACTTAAATTTAGTTGATTTAATTATTTTAATTGATTGATCAAACAGAATAATATAATAATAATAATAATTTATATATAATAATATAAAAAATATAAAAATATTTATAAAATATAAAAAGTATGATTTTTTTAAAAACATATCTAATAGTCAATTGGTTTAATTAAATAAATCAAGTGATTTAATTAAATTTTAATCAGTATAAAATAATCTGATATAAATTTGATTATAACACTAAATTATAACTAATTAAACGATATGATTAACGTTGTGGATGACGCACATAAAAAAAAAAGACCATAAATACTAAATCCAACCCTCCTAGTCACGATCGACACGCTTTCGCCTCACCTTCCATTTCTAGAACCCTGAGGCCCGGTAAAAAAAACACAAAAAATCATCCCACTCTTTTTTATTTTTTATTGCAATAAATTGATGTTTCAATA
The DNA here is from genome assembly GCA_023212625.1 of Styphnolobium japonicum. Taxonomy (NCBI): domain Eukaryota; kingdom Viridiplantae; phylum Streptophyta; class Magnoliopsida; order Fabales; family Fabaceae; genus Styphnolobium; species Styphnolobium japonicum. The sequence goes on along the minus strand of JALBWW010000003.1, from coordinate 40,222,514 downwards.
TCAATCATTTATACTCATATTAAAATATTATAAATTTTTTTCTTATAACTTATTCTTACATAAAAAAAAATTCATAAAACTAAAATTAACAAATTTTTTTTTTTTGTCTTTTCCATTACTGTCACAGTGTCACTATTTTACTTGTAAATGCTTTGCTGCTGGCCATTCCAGTTGCAGCGTGTGTAAACTGTGAAGCACAAACTAGCGCACAGCACAATCACCAATGTGGATTCTCGTTTTTCTCCACCTTCACTCTCCTTTCTTTTGGATATTTTTTCTCTCTCTCTAAGTAACAACCAACTAACAAGTAACAAGTAACGCCATTTTAAAGTTTAACGGAGGACACACAGTTACGCTGTTAAGTTCACACGTTAACACACACACACAAAGAGACACACACGTAGGCGCAGACACAGACAGAGACAAACGTAGTTTTGAGTCTCGTAGAGTCAGTCGAGTCTCGCTCTAAAACTTTCTCTCTCTAAGAAATCGCCACGTCAGTTGTCCAACACCGTCAGCCGTCCCCTCCAACCCCCCTCTCCCATTCTTAGCTGTTGTTCACTGTAGCGTTTTTTGGCCCCTCCCTTCTCCCTCTTTCGTCGTTTCTTCCTCATCCAAACCCACTCCCACAAAGAAAACCTAACCTAGTCTCAACTCAACATTTTCTCTCTCTTTTACTCTCTTCTTATTGAAAATCACACTCTTTCTTCTCAAATTCTCCCTTCTTGTTTTTTTTTTACCATTCTAATTTAGAATGCCCTCTTGGTGGGGTAGAAAATCCAGCAAGAGCAAGGAGCAGCGGCCGCGGCAGGAGGAACCACATGGCGGCCTTCAATTCAATTTCATGAAATCCCCCATTAGAAATGGTGCTAAGAAGGAAAAGGAAAAGGACAAGGCCAAGAGCTTCGACGAGGTCTCCGCCACGATCCTCTCTCGGAATTCCCCAAGGGCCAGCAAGGATTTCACTTCTCTCGGTGCTTCTGCCGTTGGCGGCTCCTCTTGTTGCGATTCCGATGGTGCCGAGAAGAGAGACCTCCCCTTGCCTCGCCCCTCGGTTTCCTCAACCCAGAGCTTTGGGAACGATCAAGGCCTTGCCTTGGGATCTGCTTCCGTCTCTGGTTCAAGCATCAGCTCTACTGGCTCCTGCGAGGATCATCCAATCTCTCAATTGAATGGCACCAGGTTGGTTAAGATTCGATTCAATTTACCCCCCCCCCTCCTTTTTTTTTTTTTTCGTTTACCCTATTTCGGGTCTTCGTTTTATGGTTTTCCATTTTGGTTCTAGCTCAGTTTTCTTTTTTTGTAAACTTGTACTTCTGGTGAACTTAGTTTAACTGATGGATCGCTTTTTGGAGAGCGTATGTTGTAGCAAAGCTTATCGTAATCATTGATCAGATAAAGTGACTTTTACCCAAGAGCCTGAGCCAAAGCCAGAGCCTGAGCCTCTGTCTCCCTTTCTGTCTCCATTGGGTATTGTAATTTGTATCTTTGGACCGTAATAGCTAGTTTGCTTGATTTATGGGATTACGTTTTAGTTTTGCCCAGACTTACTATCAGAATTCGTAAGAAGGCCTTCTACTACTACCTGCCTACCCCTTTAGACTTTTTGTTTGGGTAGACTTTTCTTCCTTTTCTCGGCGTCAACTTTCCTTTCCCTTAATTTTATCTTCTTCTTTTTTTCTTTTTCTTTTTTCCTTTTAGTTAACCAGTTTTGTAAAAGGGCTTCTCTCTCTGTCATCCTCTGTATATGTAAGTCTACTCATTTTCTTCCAGTATTTGTGCTGGAAAAACTTTTTTTTTTCTCCCTCTCTTCGGATTAGGGGAGTTGCTATGGTACCCTGATGGGTTTGGTACCCAAGGTGAGTTGTCAATCATTTATTGACTGTTGGTTTCACAATAAATGTTAAAAAGTCTATTAAATATAAATAACAACTAATGAATGTTAGACAACTCACCCTGGGTACCGGTACCCTGAAAAAAAATATGGGTACCGGAGTAATGCCCTCGGATTAGATGATTGTTTCTGTTCTGTGAATAATGACTGATGTCTGATAATTTATACTTTGAGGGGTCTTTTACTATAATGGGAGATTTGGAGTTCTTCGTTCTGCAAATTCTGTGTTGAAAATTGAATTATCAGTTCCATACTTCCTGTACGGATTTATCTGGGGAAAATAAAGATCTAAGTTTTGATGGAGAAATTTGTTAATAGTCTAGGTCCTATCCCTTTTTTCTGTATGAAGTAACTACCTGCTCATCCTCCCCAATATCTGCTTCAGGCTTCTTAGTCATTCCAATTGTTTTAGATGACATTTACGCAACATATATTTATCTTACTGTTTTTCATGAATTATCACAACGAATTTAAGGGTATATTCCAATACTAAATGGTTGTAGTTATAGAATATGGGAGGCTGATAAATGATAATCTGTACACTCAGTTTAGCACTGACAGTGTAAGGAAAACAAACAGAAAGAACATGAACTGTTCAGTTTGTTTATAACAGTGTTTCAGTGTTCTTCTCCAATCTGCTGCTAAACTAATCGATGCCATTTCTTTATGCTAGAGGACAAGGTGACATGAAGTTCAATATGAGGTCAAAAAGCCCAGGTCCTGGGTCAAGAGGGCCCACCAGCCCAACATCACCTCTTCATTCAAAGTTGCATGTTTTGAGTCTCGACTCTCCTACAGGCAAGCAAGAAGATGGAAGGAGTCAATGTCATCCATTGCCTCTTCCGCCAGGCTCTCCTACTAGTCCTTCTTCTCTTTCCAACACACGAGCAAATGGACTGCTAGAAAACACTTCCAGTAATCTGTCCAAGTGGCAGAAAGGAAAGCTTCTTGGTCGGGGAACATTTGGGCATGTTTACCTGGGATTCAATAGGTATTGGGTTGTTTTTTCTTTTTCAGTGAAGGAAATTTACTATCAATTCTCTTTCGGGTTAACCTGCAACAACTTTATATTATGTATAATTTCACTTCCTGAATATTTTAAGGCAGAATTTGTGGTTTTTGCTGTCTGGTGGTTGTAATGTATAAGAAAATCTTTAGGTTACAAAATAAATATTACAATGCCAGTTGTTATTGGCAATAATGAAAAACTGGCGTTAAAGTATGGCTATATTTACAGAATGATTTCATCAGCCTTCTTTCAGAGTGGACACTATCTTCCCAAATGTCCATATTCTGGGCAAATTACTGAAACTATTTCTATTCTGCTTCCTATGTTTGTTCTACCTCTCTAAAATGCTTGTATTGCAACTTTGATAGTGAAAGAGGACAAATGTGTGCAATAAAAGAAGTCAGGGTGGTCTGTGATGATCAAACATCAAAAGAATGCCTCAAACAACTTAATCAGGTAATTCTATTATTTTTCTGAAGATTTATTCATGATGCTTTAAAACATACTATAGTACTTTTGCAATTAGCAGTTCTTCTTTGCACAGTTGCATTGGAGTTTGCTTTAATATGTCTGATCATCATTTGATAGTCTATAAATTTATAACATGTTTTCCATTTGATTGCAGGAGATAAATTTGCTTAGTCAGCTTTCACATCCAAACATTGTTCAATACTATGGGAGTGATTTGGTATGGCTAAAATATTCTGGGTTTTGAATTATGTATGCCATGTATATACCAATGTTGTTAAAACCGGGCCGGACAATGAAACGGGAAAAACATATATGATTGATAATTTCAATATATATCATTACATTTATTTATGAAAGAAAAAAGTAACTAAAATATTTTTATGATTGATGATTTTTGGTCATATAATTGTGTCATATATAGGAGATTCCTTCGGTACCCTTTGTTTTTATAAGGGTACTGGTTCCCCTAATAATTAGTGGCAAATATTTAGCCATGTGTCCCACTTGGTTGAAATATAAATACAATATTTATGTTTCAACTAAGTGAGACACATACATGTCCAAATATTGACTGCTAATTGTGAAGAGGTACTAGTACCCTCACGAAAAAGAAAGGTACCGGAGAAACCTCTCTCTCTCTCTATATATATATATGTATATATATATTTAGATATATGATTGATAATTTTAATATATCATTATATTTATTTATGTAAGAAAAAATTAACTACAATATTAAAAAAAACAGTGTTGGCCGGTTCATAGAAAACTCATTCATTCCAGTCTAACCATGAATCCGGTTATAAGGCTAAACCAACACCGTTTCATTGACCAGTTCACGGTCCGACCGACTGGTCTAGTCCAAACAACAGTGGTATATACATAACATAGCCATGTGCACACAGAGAAAGAGAAATTGAAAAACTGATGAATGAGATCCATTTATAGATATATATATGCCATGTTTGCAGGGAGACGAAGCACTTTCTGTTTATTTGGAATATGTATCCGGTGGTTCTATTCATAAATTACTTCAGGAATATGGGCCCTTTAAGGAGCCTGTTATTCAAAATTATACCAGGCAGATTGTCTCTGGACTTTCCTATCTGCATGGAAGAAATACAGTACACAGGTAATTTGGTTATTCCTACTCAATTTATAACATGAAATTGCAGCTTCTTTACTCTTTCAAATTATTTTTGTGTTTTTATTTTGGCAGGGATATCAAAGGGGCTAACATACTAGTTGATCCTAATGGTGAAATCAAGCTGGCAGACTTTGGAATGGCTAAACATGTAAGTTCATCCTATGCTGTAAACAATGAATTGCTTCTAGCTCACTTCAAAAGTAAATAATACTTATTGTTTCTGGTACCAAAAAAAAAAAAAAAAAATTAAACAATACACACGATGTAAAATTTATGGAGAGGGGATACTTAAAAATGCTTCTTTTGCTAAAGGTTAAATGCTGCAATTCTACTCATTATCTGAATGCCTAGTGGCAGAGACGTTCCCCTCTTCTCTCTTGAATGCACATGCTTTCTCTCTCTCGATTCTGCACTCCCACATAGAGAATGGGAGCAAGATTGCATATGACTCTCACACATGCATTGAACTCTCTCACGCTTTCGTCTCTATCCCGTCTTTTATGATTTAGAGTTACATGGCATAAGATTATACTGGTAGGAAGCAAATCTAATTTAGAGAACTTAAAAATTGGATAATTTCTATTTCAGTTGATTTCTGATATATGATGGAGATTGCTACTGACTACTGAGTTATGATTGTTCTGAACCAGATAAATTCTTCTGCCACGATGCTTTCTTTCAAAGGAAGTCCATACTGGATGGCACCTGAGGTAAAAAATTTCCCCTTCTTTTCAGATCTTGAAATTTCTTTTAAAACAAGCACATCTCTCTCTCTCTCTCTCTCTCTGTAAGTACTGTATCCTGATGTTTGCTTTCTTAGGTCGTAATGAATACAAACGGCTATAGTCTTACTGTTGATATATGGAGCTTGGGATGCACAATTCTTGAAATGGCAACATCGAAGCCTCCTTGGAGTCAGTATGAAGGGGTGCGAAATTGAATGTTTTAGAACTAGCCTTTATTTGCATATTTGTTATGATCCTGTTTGAAGAGTATGAAGGACCAAAATTATCTGTTTTTTTTTAATGTTGGATTCAACAGGTTGCTGCGATATTTAAAATTGGTAACAGCAAAGATATGCCTGAAATTCCGGAGCATCTTTCAAATGATGCAAAGAAATTCATTAAGTTGTGCTTACAAAGAGATCCATCAGCTCGTCCAACAGCCCAAAAGTTACTAGAGCACCCTTTTATTCGAGATCAGTCTGCAACAAAAGCTGCAAATGTCAGCCTAACCAGGGATGCTTTCCCCTATCTGTATGATGGAAGCCGGACGTCGGTAATACTATTTGATGCTTATTTATTTTCTTTGAAAAGTTAGGTTCCTTTGACTTTTTACATGCTAGTTCCGACTCATGTTAACATAATCATTATAAAGCGTGTTCCATTCTCATAAAATTAACATGTTGCATTTGTTTTGAAGTTTTAGATGATTCACTCATTTGATGTTATACAAAACTAGATAGCATGTAAAAATGATATACAATTACTTAATATCAACATACTCAATCGTTATCTATGCAGAGGCACTATAATACTATGTCAAGATTTTTATCTCATGGTTTGTTTAGGTCTTGTACCATGTATACAGATGTATTATATGGCCCAATGTTTAGTATTATCAAATTCCAAAATAACATAATGTAAAGATGGTATGTTAACTATATCCATGAAGTGGTATATATGAATCTCTAGTTGAGAATGGGATATGATTTGTTGTTTGGTTTTAACTAGTATAGAGTGAGGCGTTAAGCTACAGCATTGAGTCAAAAAAAATGAGGTGATTGTCTGTCTTTGTGTATGGATTGGTGGTTGCGTTTGTTTATATTAACTTATTTGGGTACATTCATTTCCTTTGTGGAATTTGATCCTCTTGTTTTAACTTAGATCATTGTTGCAGTGCATACCACATGTACTGGTGAAGTTTATATGGCACAAATGCGAGAGAAATTGAAGTTGGAGATTAGACTAACAGGGAAACCATAACATAGTTTGGGGTGATAAGGGAAATATATGACTATACCATGGTAGTGGAGTATATAGCTTTATAAGGACTTAATGCTGCCACAGAATTATGTGGAGGATCCTGATAGGACACCTGTACATAATACTGATTCTAATGATACTGATATTGGTGGGGAGCCACATAGGCCCACAATATGGAAAGTTTATACTAGGAGAAAGAAAATAGGATCAGGAGGTGTGAGTTAGTTACATGACGTGTCATAGGAGATTCTAATGAATTCTGTTAGGGAATGGAGTATGTAATGAGGGGGAGAGAGAGGGAGAGGGAGGCATGCTTTTGGTGCTGATTGTTTAGGAGAATATTTCTCTGGAAAGGAGCCATAGGCTCTGGTCACTATTTTGGCTCTCTTGTAATAGCTTTCCAGTTCTTTCCATACTAAATAACACTGTTATATTGAATTTCCTTCCGTTCTTTACTTAATGTGAATTGTGAGTTCTAACAGATCCCTATTAATTTTTGAGCAAGGGTTTTTTTATAGCTTTGATATTAAAGGTTATTTTTGTTGTTTTCAGTTGTATTTGTTTGTCGAAAATCTTGTACAATTTTAAGCATGATACTAGATACATAATAGAAGTTGAACATAAAATATCAGACCATTTGATGTCACGATTCTAATGCACTTATTCCTTGCACTGAATGATGTGATTTTAAAGTTGCACAATTTCTGAAGATCTGTTTCTATAGCCATTATTGTGCTGGAGCTAACTTTTTCAATGTATGGATCGGTTTGCAGCCAGTTTTAGAGCTTCATTCCAACAGAACAAGTATAACTTCACTTGATGGAGATTATGCAACAAAGCCAGCTGTCGCAGCTTCACGAGGATTAAGGAGCCCAAGGTAAAATATCCGACCTGTTGTTATTTATAATTATAAGGCATGATTTTGTATCTCAATATATGCTTCGTCATTTTCATGTTATTTGAACTGACATGCTATTGTAATTCCCTTGTTCAGAGATAACTCAAGAATGATCACATCTTTACCAGTATCTCCCTGTTCAAGTCCATTGCGACAGTATGGGCCGGCACACAAGAGCTGTTTCCTTTCTCCACCTCATCCAACTTACACAATGATGGGACAAAATACCTACACTTCGAGTGACCTCTCATCATATCCGGTGAGATCGAATGCCACATTCACTCTTGATCCCTGGCATGAAACATCTCTATTCAAAGCCCACACACCTGGTGGATCCCCAAGAACCAGACTCATTTGAGTTGCAATTGTAAATACCAATAGAACCAAAATCTTTCTTGGTTCCCCCAGCATGCCTTGCCCTTGTGGTCTGTGGCTGTGCTGAACTTCAATCTATACTCTGAAAGCACAAACTCTATCTAAAAGATTCTGGTCGATTCTTTATACATGAGAACTAGACGACGGTAGAAGTGAGGGGTAGGAGCTCTCAATGCATTGGACCGGGGAGACCTTGCTGCTTGTAACAATTTATTGACTACTGTAAATGCAAGGTGTTTACTGTGTTTGTAGTAACGTTTATGTTGTATATTGTTAGTTCATGGCAGAAGAAAAGAGAGAGTAATTTTTCATACGTACGTACTCTTTTCTTTTTAAATTATATTTTTTAGTTGAGATTGAAAGAGCCAGTGTGTCCCGAATGTCCAAATTATTTTGGAAGTAATTTGTATTCGCATTAAGCTCAAATTATTTCTTATAGTTAATTTAATTATTTATATTTAATTTTACTGCTACACAACTTAAGAGTTAGGCGACCGTTCTATTGGCGGAAAAAATAATTTAGCTCTTATTTAATTTATACATTATACAAGGCAAAATATTACGTTGTCCTAGAAAGAAAAAAAAAAGAAAGAAAACAAATCATTCTGTAATTTTGATATCGAAACATTTTGTTAGAGTATTGCCAAGGGTGGCACTCAAATTAAAGGATTCCGTTTATATATACTATAAATTAATTTTATGCAATGTGTCATATATTTATTTGATTAATGTTATATCTTTTTAATAATTTAAAATAAAAAATATTTAATATTTTTGAAATGTAAAATGTATTTAATATCTTTTTTTCAATAATTAAGAAGGCTAATAATTTGAAGGGGGATGTAGAATTATTCTATTTATATTTATGGTGAAGATTCCGCGGGAAGCATCCTGATTTCGAATGAAGGCTCCTTAATGTTCTGAAACAATAAACTCCTCCTGCTCTTCATCCTCAATCGCCTCTTAGTGAGGGTCATGGAGACGGAGGAAATTTGTATTGGTTTAGTTAGTGTGGGTGAGTATGTGGGGATTGATTGATCCATGTTTATGTTTACAAGTTGATGAATAATATCATCAAAAGGGAAAATATGCCGATAGAAATGCCCAGAGGGCTACCTTTCTCGGTGGACACATGGACTCCATCATCCAGGACAAAGAGGCACCATTTCCTCACACATGCCCACAAAGACCATTCCTCTGGGATCACTTCCCACTTCTCTTTCCCAATTTATTCTACCCATTTCACCAAAACCTTCCTTCTCCAACAATACCCCCAGGTCTCCTTTTTTTATTTTTTTTAAATTTTATTATTATTATAATCTGTTTTCGCCTTTCACATGCGTACTTTGTATGTGTATTTTAAGGTTTAATTGTCCGTTGTTGTTGCAGCTTGATGTTTCCTTGTTTCTGGGTATTGAGGTAGGTCAATCCTTCATCATCGATGATCCTGCTGGGCCCTTCACTGTTACGGCTTTCGACGCCAATCACTGCCCTGGTAATTTATTCAATTCGGTTACTTTCATTTCTTCCAAGGAAATCGCACACTTCTATTTCAATTATATTTATGTTGGATGATTTAGTAGTTATCAGGTCAAATCAAAGATTAATTGGCTTTCTTTTTTCCCCCTCTCTTTTGTTTGGAGTGAATTTCGTATACATTCAGGTGCTGTGATGTTCTTGTTTGAAGGCAAATTTGGAAATATTCTGCACACAGGTGATTGCAGGCTCAGCCCTGAGTGTCTGCAGAACTTACCTGACAAGTATGTTGGGAAGAAGGGAAAAGAGCCACGGTGCCCGCTTGATTGTGTTTTCTTAGACTGTACTTTTGGGAGTTTCTCTCGGAGTATGCCTAGCAAGCATATGGCTATTCAACAGGTATCTTTTCACTTTTTTGTTACTTGCATAAAGCACAAGCTAATCACCCTTAAGTTTTGTTGTATTTAGGCCCGTTTATATTAGCTTTTTTTAAGAGTAGAAGTGCTTTTTTGAAGTAATAAAAGTGATTTTTTTAGAAGCTAAAGAGTTTAAGCTTTTAAAAAAGTACTTTATGTGTAACAAAAAAGCACATGAAGTGCTTTTTTTAAAAGCTTAAACTCTTTAGCTTCTAAAAAAGCACTTTTATTACTTGAAAAAAACACTTCTATTCAAAAAAAAACTAATACAAACGGTCCTTAATTTGCACTACAAAGAGATGTATGATTTAGGTGCCTACCTTGGTTGTAGTGAGTTGTTTATAAGGAGAATGACTCTTTATTTCTTCTTGTGAAAGATAATACCAGTTTGGTTCAGCTTGGAAAATTAACCAAGTATTCAACTACATTAACCAATAATTTATATATGGTTAACCAATAAATTATCTTCATTTTGATACTTGATACGTGGTTAATAGTATGTAAATTATTAATTAATGTAGTTGAAAACTTGGTTAATTTTTTAAGCCGAATCAAAGAATAATTATCTCTTGAAAGCTGCACTATTAAGTCATTTTCCCTTGTTTATATTGTCTTGTCGATAAGCTGCTTACTTGTTTGTGTAAAGCATAGGCTGAAAACCTCAGCCTCACACTAGAAATAGTAATAAGCTCTTGGTATGCAATTGTATATATTCATTTGGCATGCTTTATAAAAGCAAGGTACAGTGTAAGTGATTCGTCAGGAAATAATCAAGTTGGCAGCATAACTTGCTGAAGAATGTGGTATGCTTAGTATTCTTTACGTTGTATTTTAACGACATGCTTTTTTATTATTGAATACCTTGAACAACCTAGTTCATACAGTAGAATACTTTAGGTGTTCATTGTATGTGTATGGGCATTTTTTACATATAACAGTTTAGTAACAGTATCATCTAATTCCCAGCTTTATGTTTAACACCTTTAACCTGAAGTCTTGCCAACACATATTATATACGTATGTTGAAACTTGAAAATGTTATAACAGATGGACTCTTAAACCGCAGTCTGCTATAGTTATATTTCTTTTACTTGTAGCAGTTCCAATTTATTAGTGGGTGCATATTATTGAGTTATTTTTTTAAAATTAAATTGCATCAATCATTCTGCAATGTCATTGTTAATAAGAATGATTCCATCTCAAAGTTCAGCTTATGGAACTATGAAGCAGGTTATTAATTGTATATGGAAGCATCCTGACGCATCAACAGTGTATCTAACCTGTGACGTCCTCGGTCAGGAAGAGATCCTTGATAAAGTGTCCCAAACATTTGGAGCCAAGATATATGTTGATAAAGCCAAAAATCCAGAATGTCTCAAGAATCTAGCACTTACAGTGCCTGAAATCCTTTGTGAAGATCCATCTTCTCGTTTCCATTTGTTTGATGGATTTCCAAGACTATATGAAAGAGCAAAGGCAAAGCTGGTTGAGGCCCAGGCAACTCTCCAACCTGAGCCTCTCATTGTCCGCGCTTCTGCACAATGGTATGCTTGTGAAGAAGAGTTCTCAGATATTGAAAACACTAGAAAAAAAAGGATGAATGAAGCTGTTAAGGATCAGTTTGGTGTTTGGCATGTCTGTTACTCAATGCACTCATCCAAGGAAGAATTGGAATGGGCACTTCAGCTTCTTGCACCTAGGTGGGTTGTTTCGACAACCCCCAGCTGCAGGGCTATGGAGCTGGATTATGTTAAGAAGAACTGTTCTAATTCTAAAGTAGCTCTCAATAACTCTATCTGTAAGCTTCTGGATATGACTGTGGAAACTTCTGATGATGTTAATGCATTGGTCAAATCAGTAAGCCGTGATCCCGTGCTTGAAGGGCCCCCTCAGCCTTGTGCGAAAACTGAATCACCAGTCAAGCAGTGCACTGACACTCAAGCAACCGTAGAATTGTCTCTTCCAGGAAAAAACTTGCCTGTCACGTTATTTGGAAGAGCAAGGCTCAGTCTCCAAGATGTCGGTTTTTCACGAGGAGGGTGTAATGCTTTACCTGCCAATGTCCTTTCCCAAACAGTTTTAAGTGATGCAGGACAAGAATTCTTCGACGAAACGGAGGCTGCTGAAGTGAAATGGGAGAGGTCACCAGAAAGAAAGGAAGATTTACATCAAGTGAAGTATCAGCAAGCCGAGGTTCAGGAGACAAGAGTGCGTAAGAGTGCCTCTTATTTAAGAATTGGATCTTCAGGCTTGAGTGAAAGTGTCAGAAAGTTGTACAGGTCAATGAATGTTCCTGTGCCTCAACCTCTTCCCTCCTTAGTAGATCTTATGAATTCCAATAAACGTGCCAAGAGGAGGGAAATTGATGATTAGAATTGCTTTCTCTCAAATAACTTGATTTACCATGCTGGGAGATGTCTATGCAAGTATGATTCTAAAGATTTTACAAGAATTCCATTTTTCTTGCTCTTTGTCAAACTACCATCTCTGTTGCAAGAGTAATTGACAAGAAGCAGCGAAGTGGAAGGGAAGAATTTGCAGATGCACTGTAGAAGTGTTGCCAATCTGTTACAATATTGTTATAATGGTTCTTTTCTCTTTGAATAAGAGATGCATCAAAGGATGCTTCGTATGCAGGAATTAGAATGCGGAGGAGGTCATGTATGTTATAGTCTTGTGGCAATTCAATTCATTGTTTCTGAAGTATTACATATACATGCAACGTTGATGCCTGACAAGGGGCAGCAGAAGTCCAGCAGCAAGCAATATGGCCATAGAAGTGGTGCTTAGCTACAAAACTCAGCATTGTTGTATTTCTGCTTTCTTTCTCGATTAACTGTCGGATGGCCCAGGTGCTTCAATTATTCAATTTGAGTGAAGAGATTCTATTTTTCTAACATGTACAATAAGATGTTTTGCTGTCATCTATACTAACATAAGCAGTTTGTTTTACTGCTTCAATAGACAGACGTGCAAATGAAGTGTATTTGCATATTGATTTTCATTTCTCATCAATTTGCAGATGATTGCTCTTACTGTGGATCATAGTTTAATCCTTATATTTATTAAGAATAGTGAAGCACTCATAAAATGCTAGTTATCACCAAAAACTTCTACTTGGTAGCAGTAATGATTGTCTCAAATCATTGACAAGCCATTTGAAGTGATCACGCAGCTAGACTAAAGATGGGGTAGAGAGTTTCAGATGGTGTTTCGAACCAAGCTTCTTTATTCATACTTTCTTACAACATCAGAAAAACAAAATATTATCTATTTAGCATAGCTCTGTACCCCAACTGGAGGTCATAGCCTCTCATAATTGAGCTTCTCTGACTGCAAGGAAAAAGAAAGAGTGAGGTAACCTTGTCACTCTAAAAGCAGCTCAAATGAAAAGAAACAGGTCATACATTTTTATAGAAAGATGGCCAATTTACTGGAAATTTCAGTTACTATTTGACCAGGGAAGGGAATCATCTGCTACTGAGCAGAAGGGCATTATAAATGTTTAATTAGATACAAAATAAGCCATGCACAAGTCTCAAGCTCAATTAAACAAGCTGTTCCTGGCCAAATACTGGCTCAGCTTGATTAGGCTTTATGTAATAGCAGCATCAGAAACGTTATGAAATGCTATAACAAAGACGAGGTTATAAAAAAATCAAGCTAAATGAAAATTCAGTGTTGGCATTAATGTTGTATTTGCCAAGAGTTTGTTGATTTCTGATGGAATAATTGAAGGGCTGAAGAAACAGCCAAGGCGGAAATCTAGAATTTGAACTCAACCAGAAAATCGAAGGTTGAATTAGCATTATAGATCCAACATAGGCATATGATAGGTCAAAGTTTGCTTAAGCAGAGGTTAACTTCCTAACGCAAAATACTATTAGAGGGTAGTAACCATTGGAACAAGTTGTTAAATTGTACCTTGATAAGCATGTATGTAGGAAGCCAAGCCGGAGCAGTGGGGATCCCTACCCATGCAATCTATCAATTAAGCAAGAGTTTTAGTCAGAATAAAATATTAAAATCATAGCACCTCACAATTTTGCCAAAATTGGAATTAAGAGCATAATATGGCATGCCATTAATTGCTCTAAGCTTGGCTTTGCTTGACCTACAGAAAATCACTGGCATTGTAAAGAAGATACAGATTTAGTTCTTGCAGTTATCAGAAAAACGGTGGACTAATTTCTTCTTTTTATTTTTATTTTTTTTATTCCGTATTATTTGAAACCAAGATAAGATAGATATAAATCACTTACAAGTGCATGCTCTCCTGTTTCAAATATACGCATATCCAGGACCTAGAAGTGTTTCACACTTTCAGTTAGATGCATGTATTGACAGAGAACAGAACAGAACAGCCGCAGCCCCACCAAGCAAAACTAGTTCTAAAGTCACTTGTTTGACATATTTTGCTATTTACCTCACCACGGTCTTCATAAATGTAGTCTAATCCTTTGTAATAAGGTGGGTGCCCAACAGAAAGATACTGAAATATTAAACTTGGACGTGTCACTGTTCACAGTTGAAATCACTCTAAGGTAAACTACACCATGGATTCACGAAGGAATATGGGGAAGAGGGAAAAGAAAAAAAAAAAAAAAACAAGTACAAAATCATTGTCCTTACATTGATGCTATTGAGATATTTCTCCTTGTCCACTCTCACAATCTGACCTTTCTTCACTGCCCATAAACAAAAGTGGCAAACAATAATCAAAGGGAGCCTCGCAAACCCCTTTTAAGTCTCTCAAATGAAAAGTAACATTTCTCCAACAATTGTTTGACTCACTGGAATAGACGGGTTTCTTGGGAGTCTTAGGAGCAGTGCTTGTGGTTGAAGGCTGAGCATCAGAGGACCCTTCACTCTTTGTCTGTGGGGCCTTTTGCTTGTCTGGCTCACCTGCTTGTGCTGCACGAATCAATGGGAAATGAACATATTTTCTTCTCAAACTCAAAGGTTGTGGGAAGTGGCCAAGGCAAGAAAAAGAGGCGTGCCAGAGAGTTAGAGAGAACGCCATGAGAGAGACACAATGCCATGTGTCTCACACTACAGAGAGTAGAGATAAGACATTAGGATTTAGGAGAGAGGATGCGTTGGCACTACAACCAATCAGAGGGTGACATGTCAGGAAGGAAGAAGAGGACTCAAATGTCCATTTTTAAAAAGTTTTGACCCACATAGGAATTTCCGCTCAGCTTTTAAAAGTTGGCGAGGGGAATGAACAGTGAGAAAGAAGAGGGAAGGGAGTAGAGAAGAAAGACGCGAAATGCTATGAATCTCCCTTCTCTCACTCGCTTACCTGACCGTCTTGTTGCTCCTCTCTACTCTACGGTTCCCACCAAGACCAGGTTCACGTCTCCACCATTGCTTCTGCTTTTTTTTTTTCCTTCTTTTTTTCATGTTTCATTTTCACTTTTCAGCTGGACATTTCCTCAAACACTTTAATGAACGTTTTGGTTGGGAACTGCATTTTGCTGATTTTTTTTTCATCAGAATAATATTGTGTATTTTGAATTTTCAGAAGCAATAGCGTGGAAAATATTGCTATTGAGAGTCGTAATCTGAATTTTTCTTTCACGCAATCGAAGGCTGTACCAATTCTTCGAGATTGTTCTTTTCGCATTCCTTCTGGGCAGTTTTGGATGCTTCTTGGACCCAATGGGTGCGGGAAATCTACCCTCTTGAAGGTATATAGTTACTACCAGTACTATCGTGAGTCGAGAGTAAAAGTAAGAGTTCCATTGTTGTCTGTTTTCTAATAATACCTAGTAATTTCTGAGCCCTTATGTGCAGATCTTAGCTGGTCTCTTGAATCCAACTTCAGGAACAGTGTACGTGAATGAGCCTAAAAGTTTTGTTTTCCAAAATCCTGATCATCAGGTTCTTTTCTTTTCATTCTCGACTATATATATTTTTTTCTTGTGTGCTATCTTTGTTCTGAGCGTGTGGGTTGTGTTTGAGCTTTAAAAAAAAAGTTGCATTTTTTAGGTCAATATTTGCATAGGAAAATCATTGGATTTTTTTCTCCCATGAGAATAAAATTGTAAGCTAAAATTTATTTTATGAGATGATACAAAATTTAAATTCAGAAATTAGCACCTTATCAAATTGAGAGGAGGACAAAGAAATTTCAAGTTTCAGCTTTCAATTATCTTTCTGCCATTGCTATACTGTCTGCAGTCTTGATTTGTAATGTAGGAGCTGCTCAAATGTAGTTATTTGATAAAAAATGATAGAAAAGTTATTCATTTTTTATGCCATATGCTTTTCCGATGGAAGAATAAAATCTAACACTGCAACCTGAAGCTAAGTTGTCCTCAGACTCTCAACTCTCTAGCAATTTTTGAGGCATGTTTCCAACCTTTCTATAAGCCTTATTTAACTTTTCGCAAGAAAACATTCCCATCGGCCATCACTGTTTTCATAGTTCTTACTGTCACTACTACTGTTTTGACTATAACTAGTACCGCACATCAAGATTCTAGATTTGAGATTTGATTGTTGTTGCTTGATTATATTTCCTTTTCTTTGCGGAGAAGCATGCCTTCTTTTTCCTTTGCATCTCAAAGGGTCCCAAGTGGTAGCATCTATCCATGATGCTTAACTTTTCCATTTTGTTTTTCTTGTTAAGATGATGTTCGTTTGCATGGAGTGTACACATTTTAAGGGAATATTCAGGTAAAAGTTTTAGTGAATTCCTATGCAGAGCAAGTGTGGTCTACTTTACGTATAATCTCTTCTTTACAAGTTCTAAAAGTAAAAGTAGTGAAAAGGGAAAAGGGGGAAGACATGGACAGAACTACAAAATATATACAAAGAAGAAGATACTAAGACTGTTTTGTTTAGTGCTTGTCATCTTCTCAGATCTTCTCCATATTTTCTTTCTAAAATTTTCCTTCATGTCAGAGAATGCTGAATTTGCTTTATTTCTTTATTCTCTAAGCTCTAATCAATAACAAGAGTTTCACTTTATTGGCAATAGTGCTTTCTTATGAATTTGACTATGTATGCTTTACTAATATGTACTTCAATTTATTCTCCATTTGAATATGATCTTAATGTTTGTAGTTAACTTACAACTATTGCAATTAAAAAATTCGTATACAAAATGTGAAAGTAAAAACTTGGTTTTGTTATCAACCTGTAAAACACTAAAAAAGATCCACTGAAATTTACAATTTGAAAGTGTATGTATGATGTATATAAGAAGTCTGTCAAGTGTCAAACATTACACATGTTGCAGGTGGTGATGCCCACAGTAGATGCTGACGTTGCATTTGGTCTTGGTAAGTTCAATCTGACCAATGATGAAGTCAGATCTAGGGTGTCAAGAGCTTTGCATGCTGTGGGCTTGTCTGACTACATGCAGGTAATATGGGCTGACAACCTTGAACACTAAAAGAAATGGGTCACTACCTTGAACACTAAAACAAAAGGGTGAATTATAATAAAGGAATTTTCCCTTTGTTGCAATTATCAGAGATCTGTCCAAACTCTGAGTGGTGGTCAGAAGCAAAGGGTTGCCATTGCCGGTGCTCTAGCAGAAGCTTGTAAAGTTCTGTTGTTGGATGAGCTCACAACATTCTTAGATGAAACTGACCAGGTGATCTATGAATTGTGATGTTATATGCTTTATGATGTCATGTTTGTTGAAAAATTATAAACAGTGAGATCTTGAAATGACACGAAGCAAGGAACTGGAACTGTACCATCCAAAGTTTTAAATTGTGGTCCGCAAGTGCAATTTTGGTCACAATAGAGGTTTTAGAGGTCTCCGCAACCGCAAGAAAGTTGTAATTGCTATCGCATCAGTTACATTTTCCCGCAGTTGTCTGCAATTTCTGAAATCGCAAAGCATTTGCAACCGCAATTTAAAACCTTGGACTATATAGATCTACAAAATAATAGTGGCAATCACTGTTCTTTCTTCATATTTCATTTTCTTTTAGTAGGCCTTTTATCTGCATCTGACATATGCACACTGACAGAGAACAATGCCATTGGGGCAGTGTCTATTTTATTTTTGTTACAACTTGATTTAAATATGGGCGCCGTTCACATTATAAACAGGCTGCTAACTTAAAATGTGGGTTTACTTTTCATGCCTACAATTGAATCTATTCATATTAGTAAGTGCAAGTATAAGTTAGATAGTTTTGGTGTAAGGCGTTTACTTTCTGATAGATGGTTTGCACTTTAAAACCTTGGACTATATAGATCTACAAAATAATAGCGGCAATCACTGTTCTTTCTTCATATATCATTTTCTTTTAGTAGGCCTTTTATCTGCATCTGACATATGCACACTGACAGAGAACAATGCCGTTGGGGCAGTGTCTATTTTATTTTTGTTACAACTTGATTTAAATATGGGCGCCGTTCACATTATAAACAGGCTGTTAACTTAAAATGTGGGTTTACTTTTCATGCCTACAATTGAATCTATTCATATTAGTAAGTGCAAGTATAAGTTAGATAGTTTTGGTGTAAGGCGTTTACTTTCTGATAGATGGTTTGCACTTTTCTTTTAAGGTCGGGGTTATCAAAGCAGTTAGGAACTCTTTGGATACCTCTACAGAAGTTACAGCATTATGGGTCACCCATCGTTTGGAAGAGCTAGAGTATGCAGATGGTGGCATCTACATGGAGAATGGGGAAGTTGTCATGCATGGAGATGCGACAAGCATAAGGAGTTTCATTGAAACCAGGCAATCCGCCTATATTAAACAGATTAATTCTTAAACAAGTCTTTTTCGTTTCTGAAATTGTTTCCTGTTAGGCGTTGAAGCCAAAGGGGGAGAGGGGTTGGGGTGTTATGTCAGAGAATGCTCCTTTTAAACCCCGATAATAAAAGAGTAATTAATTCTTGTATATGAAGCAGAAGAGTTACTCAAATGTTATATTTTGGCTCTATATATTCAAATCTAACTGCTGTTGTAACTTATAACTTTTTCTGATTAAATTATATTCTTCTAGAAATTAACTGATAAGGAGAAGGAACACGCGGGGAGTTTTTTTGTTTTGGGTATGTTTGTTTTGAAACAAGTTGTATACCTCCTGTCATTACATGGATCTCCCATGAAATTTATCTATTGGAATTTTTTTTTTTAATAAAAAAATTGAAACAAAGGGATATTTCAAAGAAATATTAGCAAAGTTGAAGAGAGTTCAATATAATTTAGTTCTATAATCTTGACTTTTATTAAGCCAATCAAGTTAAGTTAATAAACAGGCCTTTATAAATTGAGAAGTTACAGTATAGATTATCATACAAGGAATTCCTAGCTGGTCATGACCTAAGTGGTCCAGTATTTTGCTTGGACTAAACTATACACAACTGGATTATTTTTATTAAAATAGAATAATATATTGAACATGGGTACTACTCATCTCATCTGCTGTTATTGAGGGGGATGTATAGTTGTGTTGATCTCAAAAAAAAAAAAAAGGGATGTATAGTTATTGCGAAACATAAGGTTATGATTTTTTTTAGTTGAGGCGTAACTGAAAGATTAGGAAAAGGCCACTAACATTTGAACTTTTGGATTGTCTTTTGTATGTCATTAAGTCAGTGGATCTTTGCTGATATTTTTTTAGAATTTTTCAATAAAGATATTTTGAGGGTTTTTTTTTTTTGTCATGAAGAAGACATTTTGGGTCAAACATTTAACCATTCTCAAGTGGCAACCAACCTTAGCATATTTGCTACAAGTAGTCAACTACCTAACAAGTTGGATGCCTAATTCAGATATGATTTCCAACGAATTTTTTTTCTCTCTTAATTTCACTACAATTTGTCCCTTGAAAATGGTTTTGTTGTTAATTGTAAAAACTAAAAACGCAATGTTATTATAGTTTTTTCTTCTCGGGCATAACACAATTTTCTTTAAATGGTTATCATTATTTTAAGCTAATCATAATAAATTATACTTAAATTAAGATATTGCTTTGAGGCTACTAAAAGTAATAATATCCGTATCGTATAGCTTAACTAATATCGATTTTTATCAGAAATTGGATATGTGGTGGAGCTCGATTCCTCTATGGGAACCTGATGGGGTCTAATTTCTCACGTCTATTTTTCATTTACACTGAAGTCCAATAGAATTCGTAGACCAAAATAATAAGAATAAGAATAATATTAATAAGATCCGTGGAAAATTGGAAATTATGAAACAAACAAACTGAAATAAAGGGGCATTAATAATAGGATTTAATTTCTATCAATTGTAAGTAGATAATTTTTTTACACTGTCATTCAATTATATGTTGACACATTATTAAAATGTTTAGACTTTTTAGGTAGTGGTTGTGATAGTTAAACTCTTTTAATAATTTGACAACACATGATTAGATGACAGTGTAAAGAAACTTTACATTGACAGTGGATAGAAATTAAACTCCAATAAGATTTAATTTCTATTCATTGTCAATATAAAATTTTTTTACACTGTCATTCAATCATATGAAAATTATAAGAATAATATTAATAAGATCCGTGAAAAATTAGAAATTATGAAACAAACAAACTCAAATAAAGGGGCATTAACAATAGGATTTAATTTTTACTCACTATCAGTGTAAATAAATTTTATATTGTCATTCAATCAAATATTGACATATCATTAAAATAGTTAGACTTTTTAGATAATGATTATGATAATCAAACTCTTTTAATAATTTGATAACATATAATTAAATGACAATATAAAAAAATTACACATTAAAAATAAATAAAAATTAAACTCTTATCCATAACATGCTTTGAGTTGGAACCTGGAAAGAATGAGTACCTATTGAAAGCTATCCTGAACCCGAGCAACAGGGGATCTTTGCCATCCACCGTTCATGAGAATTAGAAGGACAAAGCCGAACAAATCAACCGAAGTTGGTAGCTTCTTCAAACGCAAAGAAGTTTCCACTTTCAAATCTAGAACACCGTGTGTTCCGTACATCCATTATTTGAAGCTCCTTTCTGAATTCCATTGAGGCCCAACTTTTTTGGGTTCATGCCCTGAAATATATATATATATATATATATATATATATATATATTATTTTTATCGTTTCTTTGTCTCCTTTTGTTTCTGATTTTCGGTATATGGACGATTACTGTTGCGACCCTTGATGGGTTCTTCTCGTCAATCAAGAATATAAATGGGTTTGTGAAAAGATTTTCCTTTTCACGTTTCTCTGTAGTTTTATTCTAGTTGTTGATCCTGAGCTCCTTAGCTTGAAGGAACTCTCTAGTGCGTTGCTCTTGATCACTGCGAGCTCCTTTTCTTGTTCTCTTTCAATTCACCTCATCTTCCTCTTTTGATTGCGCTTGAAGCCATACCCGGATTCCATTCCTCTGTCTTGTTCACGTACAAAAATGAAGCCTTCTACCAATGATGAAGTTGACGTGGAA
This sequence comes from Styphnolobium japonicum, assembly GCA_023212625.1. NCBI lineage: Eukaryota > Viridiplantae > Streptophyta > Magnoliopsida > Fabales > Fabaceae > Styphnolobium > Styphnolobium japonicum. The sequence continues at coordinate 40,201,427 of JALBWW010000003.1, read as the reverse complement.
AATGGGAAGTTGGACAAGAACAGAGAGAAGACTCCAAGGAATAGCAGGGTAGTTAAAGTCCACAATCAAGCCTTACTCTCAGGCCTTGCATATTGCCTTTCCTCATGCGGCATGATATTGGTTAACAAGTTTGTACTTTCCACCTATGATTTTAATGCTGGGATATCCTTGATGTTGTACCAGGTAATTAATTTCCTTTAATCTTTTCCCCTTTTATGTTTTTTTCTTCTTCTCCACTTGTAGACCCTTCTAGTGTAATGATGTAAAAGTTGATGATACTAGCTTCTGACATTTATGTGGATGCAGAATTTCATTTCAGTGATTATTGTTTCTATATTGAGCCTTCTGGGCTTAGTATCAACTGAACCACTAACATGGAGATTGATTAAAGTCTGGTTGCCTGTGAATGTTATATTTGTCGGAATGCTCGTTACAAGCATGTTTAGGTATGCAGTTTTCAACTTTGTGGTTATTATAATGCTTTCCTTCTCTCTTTCATTAGAATATATCAATATTTTTCCAAAGGGTTGGTGGATACTTTGTGACTGGTATTGTACCATTCGATGTTTCATTTGCTTCGAGTTCTTTAAATGCTAATATCTTCTTATTTGTGTCTGTTCTAATTATTGTCTAATGCTAGATATGAAACTGCATTTAAGACTTTCTGTTGAATTAAATTAAAAAAAAAAAAACCGAATACCTTGTGGAATGTGCTCAGAGAGATTGTGTTTGTAAGAGAAATCTGGTGTAATCATGAAATGGAAACGGTACGCAGAAAAATTGTTCTTATTTGGGGAGTGTCAAAGTCCTAAAGAATTTTACTCAAACATGTGATCTGGACATCTATCATCTGTGCCAGTGTCAGTTTATGGACTGAAATCACAATAGAGTAGTTTCTCTCTCTCTCTCTCTCATTATTTTGCTTATCATGACTTGTATTATGTGCAGTTTGAAATACATTAATGTAGCTATGGTGACAGTCCTGAAGAATGTTACTAATGTCATAACTGCCCTCGGTGAAATGTATTTGTTCAAGAAGCACCATGACAGCAGAGTCTGGACTGCTCTGTTTCTAATGGTATGTTGAAAAGCTTGACATATGAATCTCATGACCCCTGGGCTTTTGGCTGTTTGAGTCCCTGATTTTCATGTAGAATAATGGATTCCATATATTATAGCTATTCTAGTTCTGGTTTGTTTCTTGCATCTCCTACAACATTACTCTTGTTAATATATTGTTTTATTGTAGTTGTCAAAGGATGTAGTCACTATGGGAAAGATGTTATTTGTCTAATCATAACAAATATGTTCATGCATTACTGATCAGCTCTCGCTGGGTCCTACTTTTAAGGGAACACAACTGATGTCTGGAGTGGTGTTGGTGTTAGAGTTTAGGATGGTGACAAGGCTTATCTAAAATTTTTAAGTCAAGTTCAGTATAATGTAGTTGCTGGACTGTCACAGCTGATGTCTCCCATGTCTGGAATACTTTGCAATGGCCTATGCTGCTGCCTGCTATGCATATATGACTGGGTGGCTTGTCTGTTTTGATTCATACTCAATCTAGACGTCTTTCACTTTGCTGGACCCATGTAACTGTTTACTGTTATGATCTTTTTGAAGATGTGCATCAGTTGGATACTTGCTTTACAAATCATCATGAGTTTTTAGATCAGGTAGCCTGAAAAAGTTTCCCTTTTCTCTTGCAGATAATTTCAGCAATAACAGGAGGGATTACTGATCTTTCTTTTAATGCAATTGGCTATGCTTGGCAAACACTAAACTGTTTCTTAACTGCATCATATTCTGTGAGTATAGATTTTTTGTGATTTTAAGCTTCATTGATATAATAAGTTTCATTCTTTTCTAATTCCAGTTTCCCTTACCTCTCTATTACTGTCTGGATGCTTTTCAAATGAAATTTCAACACAATGCTGCAATATGTAACTTTACAAAGAATTTTTTAAAAAAATTTAGTCTGTATGAAATGCTGTTTTGCATGTATAACTTTTAATCCATTGACTTGGGAGTTGGGGCATCAATTTTGATAATTTGATATTAATCCAATATCATTGTGCATGACATAAATTCAATCATGTCTTTGTCTTGCTAAAGTCTCTTACTTTTTTATGATCATTGTAATGTTCGTATGTTTTACTCTTTCATCCTAATTTAATACTTCTGGTTGTTTCAACTATAATCTCAACAAATGGCATAGATATCATCTGCTTGTGTGTGCGGTTGTTATATGTTTATAGTGTCTCCCTAGCCGCTAGGTCTCTCTCTCTCTATCTCAGTGCTAAGGGCTGCAATGCTTAGAGTCAATTGAGTGACAACATAAAATTAAATTAAGGAAAATTATGTGAACTGTGAACTGATATAGTTCACTGTGGGTAAAGTGAATTGATCAGTTTATTCAATCAAGCTTTTCTACTTGAAGACAAAAACCATTCTTCACCTATTCCTGGTGAGAACAGATTTAATGCATTTCAGGTTTGATTTGTTACTTGCTTTGAAGGGGTTTCTAGATTCATAGTACTTAACTACTTTTGTTTATTTTTCTAAAGAGGGGAGGTTTTGTTTGGTTTTAGTTTAAAACGATAAATACTATAGTCTAGTGTATATATGAAGATAGCACTGATTATTGCTTTTAGTCAAGTTTACTGATCAATTGTTTGTTTTTATTTTTCTCACTGCAGCTGACCCTACGAAGGGTCATGGATACAGCAAAGCAAGTTACAAAATCTGGAAATTTAAATGAGTTTTCAATGGTCTTGTTGAACAACAGCCTTTCTTTGCCTTTGGGAATTTTCCTGATTATTGTTTTCAATGAGGTGGATTATCTCTTAAAAACGTGAGTTTTCTCCCACATTTTTGTGAATGAAGTCAATATTATGTGCTTTGCATGACTTCATATTCTAAACAGGATATGTTATCTCATAGGTTAAAATGTATCATCAAGAGGACATTTTAAGTTTATCTTTCGCTGTGTTTATGTTTCTTTACACAAATGCACTGATCTGGAATCTCCAGAGAGGTGTTTTTATGTCATAAATTGTTTAGGGTATGTTGATGACAAAAGTAAAAAGCTATTCGCTCTGTTTTCTCTACGCTAATCTTATTAAATATTATGAATTTCAATTGACAGGCCACTTCTGAGATTGCCTAGCTTTTGGTTGGTGATGACCTTCAGTGGATTTTTGGGTCTAGCGATCAGCTTCACATCCATGTGGTTTCTTCATCAAACTGGGGCTACAACTTACAGGTTTTATCAGAAGTAGCAGTTGTTGCCAGTTGCTACATCTTGAGTGTGTAGCTTATGCCTCAACCCCCCCCCCCCCCAACACCAAACATTTAAAAAAGAAAAAAGAAAAAACCAATTTTACATTTGATTTCAGATACTTAAAAGCAGTTAAATTCAACTATAGTAACAATTCCCTATCAGTATATTTTGAAATTGGACTTCTACTTCATGAACAAACAGCAGTCCAGAATGACGTAGGTTAAAGTAGGACTGATGTTGCACAGCCTGGAAGGTCTTGACATGTGCAATGGGTGTCTGAAGTAGTTTTTCATTTTATTGACGATAGCTGCGTGTGTGTTTGGCTTAGATTATCATCTTTACAGGTATAGGGTCCTATGGCTTAGTGTTGGCAGGATCTTATTTGAAGTAGATAAGTCTTGCATCCCTGGTTTTTGCGAGTTATGACTACTAAATGATGCATTCACCTTAGTTATAACTCAAACAAGTTAGGGATTAATGTTGGTACATATGTTTTTATTAAATCTAAATTCTAGTCTTTTAAGGCCATGCTATATCAGAAAAGTTTCGCTGTTTTAATAAAATCATTTCTAGACAATCTAATCACTAGTTTACCATCTGCAGCCTTGTAGGTTCGCTGAATAAGATACCACTTTCAATTGCTGGCATCCTTCTCTTCAAAGTTCCTACTAGTTTGGAGAACTCTGCTAGCATTTTCTTTGGTTAGTTCTTTACATTAACTGATCTGAAAGTGCTATTATCATTATTAGAGTGCATAAGCACAAGTTTGGATTACATTTTGTTGCACCACTGAAGGTAGAAGTGCAATTTGTAGGTCTTCTGGCAGGAGTGATTTTTGCTAGAGCCAAAATGCGGGAGAGATCTCAATTGTGAAGAGCAGTACATACTATGCTTTTACGTGATAATTAAATTTACTCTAGAAAGAACCATTCCCATCTATGGAATTTAATTTCTGGGGGAAGGTGGAAGTTGTATCCAGGTCTGTGAGGTGTAGTCAAGAGATGGTATCAGCTAAACTAAATCCCACCTTTGAAATATGCAATTTGGGGGAGCTACTTGGGGTTGGTTGATTATTACTTCTTGTCCATATGTGAAGTTTTTGGTCCACGTTCATTTGGATCTTCTGAGGGAGAAGCTGCTTGGATTGCATTGGATCGCCATTGGGAGAACAAATTGCCACTAATCCTTTTCAGTATGATCTTGTATCATGTGACTTCAATCTTCATTGTCCCCATGTGATACATTACGATTCGTTTGATATGAAAAATCTCATGGAAATGGTATAGTTGATCTTGCATTGTGGGACTTGGGTCATACATTACTTTCTCTCCTCTCTTTCTATTTTTGTTCTTACAAAAATATTGTTTTTGGTTATTTGTGTATCTGGCTATCTGCATCACGTGTCAGGGATAAGCTTTTTTCTTGTTAATGTGACATCTGTCATTCAAACTTCAACGGGCTAACGTGGTAGTAGTTTAGGATGATCCAAGCTCAAAACTTGTGTATTTGAAATCGATCTTTATGGCCATTTCATCAGTTCAATGCACGTATCCAATTACCACGTAATGTCTAGACGGAGGATGAGTGGAATGGAGGGTTTCAGTAAAACTTTTCCTAATTAAGGAGATTAAGGATGAAAAATTAATTAAATTACTATTATATTATATTATATTATTAATATTTTTAAATTAAAATCCAAACTTCATTGTTAAATAAAGTTGAGAAATATAATTATATTAATAAAAATGTGTTATAATTAACCATTAAAACATCAAAACAGAGGACAAATCATGATAAATACCATTTTCTTTCCTTCTCTTCTCTTCGTTTTTTATTTTTATTTTAAAAAAGTATATCTTTCTTCCGTTTCTCTCCTAATCAAATATTAATGCATTGACTCAATACAATTTTACATAACCAATTTTAAAAATAAATCAATACTTACCGAATTCAAGATAAACTAAAATCATTTAACAAATTTTAACATGAATCAAAATATGACAGGTAAATTGGAATTAGGAAAATACTAGGTAGTTAGAGTTTTTTTGTCAGAATTTTTAACCGAATAAGTTATCATTGTTATGCATCCTTAGATGGTTGAGTGATACTATTATTTTAATTTATTCAATAACCACCTTTAAATTTTAATAAATTTTGACTGTCAATTTTTTTTATAAATGTGTAGTAATACTCTTGGAATTAACACATTTTTAATGTCTACTCACAAACTTATTTTCTACAGAACAGCTAAAGTAATGCCTAACGCCCTTGTTATGTTAAGTGTGAAGTTAAGGGGCAAATAACATAAACTCAAAACTTCAACCGTGTTCGTCATCTTGGCATACACATCATACGAAACGACATCTGCAGTTGGGGTTAGCCCGAAGTTTCAATCGCAGCCGCAGGTGACTGTAAAAGCGTTCAGATCGCGGTGATGGAAGCATCACAGTCACAGAGCAACAATCCAAATCCAAATCCGAATCCGAATCCGAATCCGAATCGAAATTCGCTATCGTCTTCGGTGCCGGTTTGGCCAACGATCGATGGCCCACTGGGACTGTCGGAGGAAGATTCAGTGAGCTATGCACGGAGGTTCTACAAGTTCGGTTTCGCACTTCTTCCTCTCCTTTGGGCCGTCAATTGCTTCTACTTCTGGCCTGTCCTCCGCCACTCCCACTCCTTTCCTCGCATTCGCCGCTGTACCTTTTCTTTTTAATTCTCTTCTTTCTTCATTGCTATCATCTTCTGTTTCTTCATTTCGCCTTCTATAAATTCCTTCTTTGCTGAATTACGTCATTACAATGCATTATTATGCATGATGCATGTAGGGTTTGCTTGTTTGAAACTACAAGATGGAGTGAACTCACTATTGTTAGGTGAAAGAAACTAGGGTTTGTTCACGTTTGCAAATACAAGATGAATTTTCTCCGCCTGTTGGTGTGATATGATTGAGTTAGTTGCAAAATAGCTCATGCCCATTTTTCTGTCTCCAGTGAGCAGCTTTCTCTTTTATCATTATGCAAGATGGGGAAATAACATAATATTGAAGTATTGCAAAGATAATTGCTTCACACAATCATTTTGGAAGCTGAGGAGAATGTTCTACTGAGTACTTATGCACTAAAATTCATTTTGCGTCATGCTCCATATTTATCTGATAAGAAATATCATGCTTCTTTTAAACCTTATGAATAAATCTCGCATCATGCTTCTTTTAAGCATGGCGGAATTTCTCGTGATAGAGTGGCTATTGAATTTTCATTGACCAGGGAAGAACCATGGGCATCTCCCTCCTTCTCTTCTGCATTCCTCACGGCTTATTATGCATTATTTGCTTTGAGGGTTGCTGTTTTTAATGTCTGGTGTCAGAGGTTTATCTGTTTGCCCAAAATAAAAAAAGTAGCATGGGGACGGGGCAGGGGATAGAAAAAGAGAGAGATGACAATGAGGATTGGCTCAAATAGTATGATTGAACTGCGTCGACTCAAAGGTCTAGCATTCGATTCCTATTGATGATCTTTCATTAGTAAGTCATCTATAAGTATTACTGTGAGCCCTCGATGAGGCTTGTAGCATGTCTTGACCTTGGAATGTAACAATCTCTTCCCCCCTAAACTTTTCTGTACTAAAAACAAAAAAAAAAAACAAAAACAAAAAGAGAGATAGAAAGTCATGTATTGAGTATTTGTGTCCTTTTGCCTTTTTTTTTCCTATCTGAATTCTGAAGTTGATAAGTCAATGGAGTGCTTTTCACAATAACTGGTTTCAATTATATTGGATTGAGAAAGCTGCATCTGAAGGTATATAGCTTGTGTCTGGAGGGTGGTCTGAATCTTGGTTTGAGTAAATTTAGTTGTTATAGTATAATGAATTTCTTTCATATTTTTGGTGCCACGTTCCTGTTCGCAACTGATTTAATTTCTTGGACATCTTTGTGCAGATGTTATCGGATCAGCAGTTGGGTTTACTGTATTCACGGTGCTACTCTGTTCATGGGCTCTAACATTTTCCCTTGGAGGGGAACGCCTCTTCGGGCCTGTATGGGATCAATTGGTTATGTACAATCTTGCTGATAGGCTAGGCTTAACAGGATGGAGCTAGTTGTATGACACCTCTAGGTCTTGACCACGATAGAAGGAATATTTTGGTTGCCGTCTTTACCAGTTGCCTTCTTTCGTGGCTCGTGAATGGATATGTATTATACATTTGACAATGTATTCTGTCATTAAATCAAAACCATGATGTGGATTCTGTCTTGAAGTCTTGGTTGATAGATCAAAGCAATGTTTTGGAACATAATGGTCATGATGTCTTTACCACCTTCAACAATTTTATTTTTTGTTATGTATTATGCACAGCTTGTAATTATTTTTTGGATTCATTATCTCATTTCTTCCAAATCTAGCTTTGGTATGTTGAGGGAGAAAAAATGGTGATCATATTTTACAATACGTCATACAGGGATGGAAGTTTACCCCTTCGGGATTAGAAGATAATTTTAGCGGGGTAGCAGCTCAGCTGTCACTTTCTCCTGGCAAAATGATCACTCTGTGTGCAAATAGAATTGGTACCTTGGTTGTCAAATATTACTAAACAAAATGAAAGGGACATTTAAGTCAAGTAAAATAATAGATAGCAAAAAAAAATATTGTCAGAATGAGTTGGTATTATGGACCCTTAGATGAATGAGTAGTCTTGGTCACTTTTACTTATCTGACAATTATACTTAAATTTTGACAAAAAATGGGTGAATTCTGGCAAAATTTTCTGAGAGTATATCATTACTCCTCAGTTAAAGACCCACCAACCAAATCTGATTTTACTATATGTGGAATATAGAATGTTTCTCCATTCATGTGCTGGTTCCTTCTCACCCCAATAATAGTGATTATTGAGTGAGCAAGCCTTTGAAGAAAAACTATTCAGCCCTTTTACATTTCCATACTGTTAGTTAATCTAAGACGAATATTGATTTTTGTAAGCAAGTTCACACATTTGTTCATTTCGTCAGGCCTCCTTTAGTTGTATTTATTTATAGGTATCTTGGGGGGATGATATTAACAACTATCTCTATGAGATTGGGTGTATGATTCTAGAGATCGAAAGAGATTTTGGAAGTAAGAGTAATAAAAGGTAATCTATAGAATTATTCAAGGTAAAATACAGTTTATTCTCGTGATACTCGAAATTAGATTGTCTTCATCTGGTCTCATATAATTTGCTCTGTTATCACATAATAATTAGCACCAGGTCAAGTTTTTAATACTTACATGTGATGAGAGTCTCGTCAATTTGATCCTCCACCATATGCTTGAACCTCCAGTAACCTAAAAAAAAAAAGGACTATTTTCTCTCTAATGTCACTGCCATATTTGATAACGATTGAGTGTAAGTCCGTGTGTTTACATATCTGTGTTGATGAATGTTTTTATATTAGATATTTTAGGAGTTCTGGGTTTCTTCTGAATTGGGGAGTTGATTTTTTTCTTTAATATAACTGGGGAGTTGATTTTGATATGGGATTTTTCATGGCTACCTGTTTATCATGCTGATTTGCGGGTTGTTATCAAAAGAATAATGATTACACCCCTTATCATGTTAAAATTTGAGAAAAATTACAGAAATGCAGAATTCCAAAAAAATAAAATAAAAGTTTTTTCGAACGGCTTAATATGTATCTTCTAATAAAAATAAATAAATGTTATATTAGATGTGTACAGGTTTTTTGAATTGTAACATATTGTTCATTTTGATATTTTTTTTATAAGAATTTTTTAAACATATTTATGTAAAAACAACTTGATCAATTTTTAATTTAATTATCTCAGAAGAAAAATAAAAAAAAATTGTATAAATTAACTTTACCATGAAGCATTTAATATATATATATAGTATCTAGTAAGATTGAAAATAATAAAATAAAAACTATAAAAATATAAAACTTGAAGTATTTGATTAAGGTTAATATTTTAAATTAAATGCTTATTAGATTATTTGTTTATAATAATAGGTAAATAAATATAATTAATATTTAATTAATTTAAAAAATATTAATAATTTGAATATGTTATGATATATAATCTTCATTAATCACATTTATTAATAAGTAAATAAGTAGTTGGTATTTATGTTAATATAAAATTTAAAAAGTTAGAGTAATTAAATTTATCACTTAAATAAAATAAAATTTAATTTAATTTAAATTTAAATTAGATTTGGAATTTTTTAAATAAATTTTAAATACATAAAAAATAAGCATATACCAAATGAGTAAAAAATTGAAAGAAAATTTTTTTATGTATGACTTATACGTAACATTCACTATACTCGCACGTCCCAACACAGTGGGTCAGTGCACGGGCTTCCTAGATAGATGGTTGATAATCAGGACTTGCGAGATTGAACATTTAATTGGAGACACAAGAAATAAGAAATAAGACAAACAAAAAGAGTAGAAGATTTGATTCAGTATTTTGGATGGGTTGCTTCTTCCTCTCTCTTTAGTTTGGTTAGTTATCAATCAAAACTATTTTCCGAGAGGTAAGTTTAACTATGACAAAGTATACATTTATTTACTTATTTATTTTTCTTTTTGACATATTCAAAGTATACATCTAGATGTTGAATTTTAAAGCACATTGACAAAGCAAAATCATATATTTTAACAACGAAGGTAAATACGAGTTGTGGTAGTTGCTGCCCTGCCATATCACAAATTTGACTATCCTGCTAAGGGATTCGGAAAATATGGTTTATTACAGTAAGTTAGGGAACAAGTCATGATATAACTTTGGCACTTAGTGTTTTCTTGATCTACGAAGCAAAATATGATGATAATTTAATTTGAAAAGGAAATTTACCTTTTGAAAATATTGACCTGAGGAATTAATTACCCAAATGGAAACTGCTGAATTTGACCCAACTTGAAACTCTCATTTTCATGTAAAATTATTTCTCTTCCTGATCTATTTCTTGTATTTGTAATTAAATGTAACTTACAAAATCATTTACAACAGGCTGTTATTTGATATGCCAAATTTACGTGCATAGACGGTTCCATGAAGTTTTAACTACTTCCATAGAATATTGGGATTTTTACTTGTCCAGATGCTGGTTAGGTTGAAACCATTAAAGGGACAAAAAGAATTTCAACCTCAGAAATATGTGTGGGCACATTCTCAAAGCATTTAAAGCTTTTTGTTTCATTCAGGATTGAGTAATGACATCGACACCCAATTTACCACATTATACACGGTTGCAAAATAAGTTAATTTAGATTTCCAAATACAAAGATGCACATCTGATTTGTGAAAAAAAGAGCAAGACAAAGCGCAAAGCACTGCAGGCCAGCCAAGTATATATATGTATGGCAGCGTTCGCTAGTGGATAACCTCGCGGCGGTGGTCATATTATTAATGGAAATTGGAAAAAGAGTGGGTTGTGTACACTACCAATTTTCTAGATTGAAGGGCAAGGCTTTGATATTGTGGGGTATAGAATCTCAATCAGTTAAGAACACACTATATGCAGAATGTCTTTACCAGACGATGCCATTTACACGGGGTGAGAACTGCCAGAAATTAAAATTAGCGAGAATACGTGTGTGTATATGTCCTTGAACTAAATATGGGTCACTGACTCGTCACTTAAAATTTTGTGAAAACTTGGGCAAGGGTATTTATCATATGTATAAAAGCAACTGCATTTGTCACTTATTCTTTCATTTATCACAGTAAAACACGTCTCCTTCCCCCGGTTCTCAAAGTTTAACTTAATCACACATTGTACGGATTAACTTGTAAAGCAACATATTTAGATCATATGATGGATATTAAATTGGTTCTGCCTGGGAAGAGATCACAGTAGTGAAAAAATAAAAGGAATAGTGAATGTATGTAACAGCTTTGGGTGAAAGGGAACGTTCACACTTGCGCACTTGTTTAGAACAACCTAGATTAATGCATTATCACGATTCATGGCATTTAAATTGACTTTGCTGGTTTAATTTTAGGATTTCTTGTTATGAGCATATTTTAGATGGTCCAAAAAGCATGAGAGTCCTACACCACATCCAATCATGGAAGGTTGGCAAATTGTTTCTTCCCAAGTCTGCATAATGGCTACAGTTGTACGAGTTATCAATGCTTAGGAAATTCCCATTTACCTAAGCGTAACCTATTCTCAAGTTGATTTTTGACAGCATGCAGTTACCTACTCACTCTAAACAGACATTTAATGAACTTCCTAATCTGTCGCCCTAATAAACTGCATGAAACAAAAGACTTCCAAACTTGAACAATCATATAAAGTAAGCAAGCTTGCTGAAGTGGATTTTCCCCGTCAGATGCAATAAGGAAGAAGTCCTTTTATAGATCATAGAGGAGAGGAATTTAGGAGGAAACGTGCAAAAAGCGTTACAGGCTGAGGTTGTACAGGTAGATGCTATATAATAATATACTCCTATGTGAATGGTTTTATCAAATCTTGTAGGCACAGCTAAAGGGACTTTTCATCTATCTATATAACCCAAGAAGAACTAAACACTTTCTTTATAGTTTATACCCCTCTAGAGTACTCTTGACCTTCTCTTATATATTGTCTCTCATCTGGGTTGGACAGATTTTATAAGATGGGAAGACCCAGAAGAAGTAGCAGTAGCAGTGAGAGTAGAAAGAGTTGCAATAGAGGCCACTGGAGACCCGCTGAAGATGAGCGATTAAAGCAACTTGTGGAGCAGTACGGTCCCCAGAATTGGAATTTTATTTCTGAACATCTTGAGGGAAGATCAGGTAATTAATTTATGAACAAAATATTATTATTTGTCATTTCCTTTTTTTCTGTCTGCATAATCCTCAATCAGCCGGTAAGAATTTTTTATTTATTTTATTTATTTATTTATTTATTTATTTTTGTGAAATTGTTCATTATTTTTTATATATAGGGAAAAGTTGCAGATTGAGGTGGTACAACCAACTAGACCCAAATATCATTAAAAAGCCATTCATTGATCAGGAGGAAGAAATGCTCCTAGCTCTTCACAAAGTGAAGGGAAACAAATGGGCTGCAATTGCCAGATTCTTCCCAGGAAGAACTGACAATGCTGTGAAGAATCACTTCCATGTACTAATGGCCAGAAGGAAGAGAGAGCGCTTCACACTGTTTGGTGAGACAATTGGCCATAATTCAAGGATTAATTTTAACTTGCAAAAACAGCAAAACTATAAAAACATGGGCATCTTTGGTATGTCTTCCTCACAGACATCAACTCCTTGGACTCTAGTTAGCGGTTCTTCAACCGTCACATCGAGTTTTGATGCTTCTGGTGTGGCTGGTAAGGCTCACAAAGACTCGAGTGTTTCTTCAAGTTCTGGAGAGAAATCATCATATGGTTTGGAGCATTTTCCTTGTTATAGTCCTGCTGCAGGTTCTTCTATTCTTGGCAGTTACCATAGTTTCACTGCCCCAGGAATTCCCAGTATTGGCAAGGTTGTTCCCCTTCCGTGTAAGTTCTCAAACTCCAATTATGGCCACATAACTGAGGACTCGATCAAGATCAGCAAGACAGGTAAACATCCACATGATAACTCCGTGGCACTGTGTAAGTTGACAATGGATACTCATGATCAACAAAAACAACTTGAACCTCCTAATCTTAAGCAAAAGGGTGTTTCCTTCATAGACTTTCTTGGAGTGGGAAGTTCTTCTGCCAATGACGGTATTAGTGGACCATGACGCGCTTTAAACATACAATTATAGCTAGTGCCATTTCAAGGAGAAAACTGCAATATACACACTACAGTGTCTAGCTTCGAATTTACATCTCCATTTTCTGTTGTTTACAATTTTGGGTACTTGCGAAGGATCATAATGTTTTTAATGAAGTTATTATTTTTATCTTTTCTTTGTTCTAATTATCCATCCCATCAATGCACTTTGAGGGAACAGGCTTTTCTTATTGCAGGGTACCCTTGGATTCCTGCTTCTCATATTTTACATGCATGATAATCTAATCAAATAGCATATATACTGGATACCAAAAAAAAAAAAAAGCATATATATATACCATATATCCTTAGATTATCCCACAAGTTTATATTACTGGTAAAAAATTTACCAATTCCAGCATCAAACCCAGCTAGAACTCTCAACCTAGAACACGGTATAGGTGATCCACTGATCTACAACTCACAATTTTACTGCTATCTCTTTCGCTTCTCAGCTGATAGCCTTTCTGTTTAGGGTGTTCAAAAAATCAAAGTAAACTGATTTCTTTTCATTATATAGTTTGCTTTTGGTTTAGTTTGCAAAAAAATTAAAAATTTGTACTATTCGATTCTTGATTTAGGAGTTCAGACCTATAACTATCTTAAATGAACCAAACCATACACGTTACACACATATACATATATACCAGAGTTAATTTTTTAAAACTAATTTGTAATTATGCATTAGTTATATGAATTTACTGTTGCTACTATGTAGGAATTTAGTGCATATGACTTATATATGAACTATTTAGATAATTTTAAGTAATACATTTTATAACACGTGTATTCTATTATTATAATTAATAAAGTATTAGTATGATTTGAAACCCAAAAAATCAAGACCAATGGTTTAGTTGATCCATTCTAGAAGGTTCTATAATTTGATTAGGTTTCTAAACTTTAAAAGCTGGAGAGGTCAATTTAGTTTGAATTTAAACCTTAAATTGAATAAAATATATGCACCACAAATACTCTTAATTTATTTTTTTCATTACATTGGAAGTGCAATTACTTAGATATGAGAGGAAAAAATGTGACTTTGTGAAGAATCAAACTTCTAATATTAATATCACACTCAATTTTTAAAAACTTTGGTTAATACCAATTAAGATACAGACGCATTGGCTCCTAGTTCATTTTTCTCTCATCTTTGAGCACCATAATCACTTTTCCACTCTCTTCTTTTTTATTCCCCCCCCCCCTCATTTTTACTTAAACCTTACATCTTATAGGGGTTACACATTCTTTATAATAACATAGGGTCTCATGTCTTAATACATACGCTTAGTTGTGGAATCTTTAATAATGCCCAATCTACTAAAGGCAACACACGGTTACCATCACGAAAAATAAAATAAAATGAAAGTTTGTTCTACAAGGTAAAATATGCTTATTTTTAAAAGGGACAAAATGTGAAAGTAATCACAATATACAACTCAAGAAATAAAACATTAATAAATTTTAACACCTCTTGCGAATCATATTAATAAAACATTAATAAGCACGCTTTTATTTTGTTTAAAGAAAAATGAGAAATAATGAAACAATGTAAGTTAGTCAGATGTTTTACATCAAATAATGAGGTAATTGTGGTGTTGTACTTTTCTTTGTATAATCAAACTATCAATTAAATTATTTTAAGAAATGTTATTTGTTTCTTTAAAAAAAAAAAGAAATGTTATTTGGTTCGTTTGATAAATTGAGTGCATATTTTTGTAAAAATAAAATTCTTTAAATAACTTTTTTATAAGAAATATTTATAACCATTTGATGAACGAGTTAGCATTGTTATTGACTCTTAGATTAATGAGTAGTTCATATTATTTTAACTTATTTAACAATCACTCTTTAATTTTAATAAATTATAACTAAATTATGTCAAATTATTTTAGCTGTGTAGCTAAAAAAGTTTTCACACAGAAATTGATAAGAGAAAAACTACTATCTTTTTCTATGTTTCAAAATCAAATATTTTCATAAATTCAGAATCATTTTTTTATCCTAGACTGATCAACCAGATCCTAGTTTAATAATATAATGTTTTAACAAAATTGATAATGAATGTTTGGTTAAATTAATCAACAGGTCTTTATATTTTTTTGAGAATTTTTAAATAGGTTCTTATAGTTTAAAAACTATAAATGAGTAATTATCGTTTTTTTTAAATTAATAAATCTTGAATCTGTTAGAGTTCTATAGAAATTCAATTAAAAATATTTTTGAAACTATGAAGACTTATTTATAGTTTTATGTACCTATTTAAAGTTTTCAAAAATTACATGACTTGTGATCAATTTAACCTTAACTATATAGCAGATCTCCAGAGAAACAAGATGGTATTGGAAACCAATATTATCAACGAAAACCTGTAAATGTTACAACATATACGCAAAGAAACATTTCAATAGCATTGAAAATATCTCCATTCAAACAGATCAATGTTGGATGTGATCATGTTTGTTTCAGTTTCATATATTCCAATAACCTGGATGGGCTAAAAAACAGGTTGCTGAATTTGCTTACCTCAAATGTAAGGAGTGAAAATTCGTTTCACATTTTAGTCATCAGGTCTTACTTAACTACATATTTTTATTCCATTAGCAATTACGTTTGTCTAAAATTCTAATACCGATGCCGAAGTAGAGATGTCAATTTTTACACGTGTGTGGGGATTTTCGTAGAGATTGTCTCATTCGGGGCTCTGCGAGAGGAGAAGTTTTTCCTGCGAGGACAAGGACTAGAGACAAAATTCCTCTAAAAGTGATTCGGGAACGGGGATGGGAATCATACCCCGCCCCCGTAAGGTCTCTACCCTGAGTAGATTACATATATATCTCTTATTATGTGTGTTATATATCATAAATACTAATAACATTTTGATTTTTTCATATATTTTTTTATTTAATTTAAATATTGTAATTGTATTATTTAAGTTTGAACTTGTTATGTAATAATTTAAAGTTATATAATTATTTTTAAAATTTATTGAATTTTATCGAGGTCTCTGTGAGAATCCATAGAGACAGAAACAGAAAAAAAAAAACTCTCTACAACAGGAATAAAACACGAAAACAAGAAAAAATATGAGGGGCGAGAACGGGAGAGCGGGGGAGTACTCCCCGCCCCCGCCCCCCGCTTTTACTCCATTTGACATCCTTATGATAAAGTCCCTCCAACCAAGTCAGGCAAAAGGCGAAACAGGAATAAATTTGAGTTTAGTAGAGAGATCCCTACAAAATGGTATAAGACTCGTCACGATGGAATTGACGCAGGGGTCTAGCCTACAGAATATATTGTCATAAATAAAACTACAAAGTGGAATACAATCGTGATATTACATTACCCACAAGACCACAAATTCATATAGCAGGCCTTCAATATAAATTTATAAATAATAAAACTGTGTCACAAATTGAACTGTATTTTGAAAGTCATGATACAATGCTCTGAAATGGCTAACTGTGAATGATGTCCAATCCTGGCAAAGTCAAATCGGTAACGCCATGAACTTGTGAGTCAGAAAGTGAGATGAGACTCCTCTTTAGCTTCTCTACTGATTCCAATGTGGTGTCAGAAGGTGCAGCCGTCACTGTGAGGGATCCCAGCCCTGGATTTTGACTGTTGAACGCAGAGAACACAGTGGCGTCTTCTGAACCACGATTTAGATAGAAGTGGAACAAACCCCTGGGGAACACAAATACATCACCTGCCTTGAGAAACTTTTGGAAAAGCTGGTTTTGGGTATCAAGAAACCCAGCTACCAATTCGCCTTTGTTGACAAAGATCATCTCAGTAGCCCTTGGATGGTTGTGGAGGTATACCACACCATCCACATCAATGTCAGATCTACCAATTGAGAGGCCAAGAGTATTAAGGCCAGGAAACTTGGAAGCAGTAACTATGTTCACTGATGAACCAGAATCGTCTTTAGAACCAGCCTTGCTTAATTCCGTGGTCTTGAAATCTTGAGCAGTTATGTTAGCTGGGTTCTTGCAGGGGAGGCCATTGATGAATATGGTCTGCTTTCCGGGTGGAGCTGCAGGGCAAGTGTCCTGTAGATTATCACAGTCTGCTAAGCAAACTTGGATGCTGATAAAGGCTACAAAGATGAACATGAAGAACAAGTAAGCACGGGATTTCAGCTTCATCTTGATTCTCCACTTGGCCACTTTTGTCCTGTTCCTGGATGAATTATTACTATAATAGTATTCTTCCATATATATATATATATATGAACATGTCGACATATAATTAAGGTCTTGATGTAACGACTATTTGCCAATGAGTTTTGGATTGCAAGAAATACAAGTTATGACATTCTTGGAGTTCACTACTGGCTTTGCAGTAGTGTGATGTGTGAAGTGCGTTGCTTGAAAGAAACATTATCCAATCTATTGGGTCGGCTAGAATTCCTTGTACGATCCACCAATAGTGTTCACTGGAATGGCAGCAGCAGCTATCTGAGTAATGGCAAGGTTATGAGTCTGTATTTAGTTTTAAACGGACAAATTCAAATAAGATAACCTGTCAATTTTTAGGTCATGTTTCTATTTAGGATAGGAGTTTTGTCGTGTAACGAACAAGGTTGTGACGTTTAAAGGAGAGCAAAGTAGCAAAGCCTTTGTATTTACTACTCCTACAGACCTACACTCTTCTTATCGTTACCTCCGCATCTCCATTCATTTCCGGGTTATCTCAGCGCTTTGATTACAGAGGCAGAGCTTATTCAACTATATTCTTTCTATAAAAGCACATTATGAAAATGTTATCATAATACCTTTCAATTACCTTTTTATTACTATATAAAAATTGCTGTAAAGCGTCCTATAGATGAATATAGAGACTTTCTTAGTTTAATTTTGATTTTCACTGCAACTATATAAAAAAAAATTCACTACTATTCAATTATGTATTGTCATTTTATTTAAAAGGGTTTAACTATAATAACTATGAGAAAGATTAAATTTTCAATATAATATGACAACACATGATTAAATGATTATGCAAAAATTTCTTAAATTATATCAAAATTAAACTTTTTTTTAGTTGACCATAAATATAAACTTATTGTAAATGAACAAAATAACAAATGAGTATTATATAATATATATGCAATAATTTTTCCTAATTAGTAAGAGAAACAGTTTAAGTTTAATAAAAACAAAACATTATTTTGAGCTATAAACTTTGAACAATTACAAACTGAATTCGTGTACATGTACAAACTGAACAATTACAATCTTAGTGTTGTGCGCCTTTCTTCCGTCTAATATAAATTTTCATAATAATTTAACGAAGAATATGAGTTTATTAAGAGAATTATACAAAAGAAAATCATATAAGTATGGTTATTGACAAGTTATAACAAATAAGATACTTAATTAGTAAAAGCACTATTCACAACCTAGAAAATTTAACTCAAATGCTGTAATAAGGATCATTCATCTATCCAATAGTTAATAAATATGTCAACTCATTTTATCAAAAAATTCTAACTGTGTAACATTTTTCATTAATAATTTTTGCATTAATTATTTTGTATTAAAAAAAAAAAAGATTTGCTCTGTTTCAAAATTGTTTTCTACATTATCTAGTTCACTCTATATTCAACTTTGGGCTCTCTCTCAAGGAAGAAACTGCCTATACAACAACAATAAGTAAAACACAAGAATCATTAGGCCTCTGGTCCCTTTTTCTCACCAAAAACAAAAAACAAAAAAACTTACACAAGAATCATTTGTTTCACCGATTAGCAAACAAAGGTGCAACTCCACGTTCTGTAGCCACGAACCATGGCGAGAGAGGGGACATGATATCAGTCAGATGGTACACTGCACGTTCCAATCATAAACTGATGAGATTATACGTCCGTGCCACCCAAGGCAAGAAGAGATCATATTAATTTTTAGGCTTCACAAGCCCAATTCAGTCCTGCTCATTTTAGCGCATCCCCAAATAATCTGCTTAATAAGCAAGACTCAAACTGCTTAATCAAGTAATGTGAGCAAAGCCCTGGTTTTTCCATTGTTGGAACAATCTGAGATCCGTTCACAGGAAATCAGGCATGTGAACATGAGGATGAATTGCCATTGTTATGCAACTCAGGACATGGAACAGGAAACACCTCAGTGGCAAAACCAGAAACATATTCACAATGCCATGTTGCAGATAAGGCTACACCAAGCAGGGTAATATTTTTGAAGCATAAGCCTTCAAATGATGCACCCTCTACACCTTCCAAAACTGGGGCTTTTGTTGAATTTACACTGACCACATTACTGATTGAAATGTCTTTAAATCTAGGAACAGCTTTTGGATCCCACCCATCATCTGGATGGTCATTTGAACCTCTGCTGAATCTAATGGGTATCTTGACTCTCTCCATTCTTATATCACTTATACTAACATTTGCTATATATCCCCCTCTGCCTTTATCAGATTTTATACGAACACCAGCTGCAGAATCCCAAACATGCAAATTCTCAATTGTAATATTTGAAATTCCACCAGACATCTCACTACCTATTCCTACTCCAGAACAAGTTGGGGTAGTGCCTGAAACTCTCCTCACTATGATATTTGTGCTAGGCAAGGCCATGGTGATTCCATATTGATCCCAACCACTTTTAATGGCTACAAGATCATCTCCACTTTCTATGTAGTTATCTTCAATACATACATTGGTACTTGAATCTGCATCATCAGAAAGGAAATTCACTAGTAAGAGACTATAATGCGATTTATGTCCATTTTTCCACTTGATTTTGTGCATAAAAAGCCCAAAGCCAAGCAGGATAAAGAAATGCAAGAAAAGAGGATAAATAGTAACAAAGGACAAACCTGGGTCTATGCCGTCAGTATTTGGGGCATTAAGAGGAGCCAAAATTGTCATCCCTTTGATAACAACATTACTGAAACAAAACACAGCTGTTTATTAAATCTCAAGTGTTTCTGTGGTTACAAAAGCTAAGAACAAACAAGTCGTAATTTAATTTTAATTTTAAAATTGTGTACTTCAATTGAGTTTGTTACAAAATATATCCAACACCTAGAATACAATTGTGCACCATATAGAAAAAAACCCGAATAAATTGAACTGAATTATGAGTAATTTGTTTCCCAAAAATAACTAAGCGGTGAGAGAGTGTGTTCTAACAAAATTCCTAATCCTTTGACAAAAATTAGCAGCATTTAAAGTCTTGAAATGCCACTTGAAGAAGAGACAAATAGCCAAAAAGATCAAACCTGCAGTAAACAGGGTGGATGGTCCAAAAAGGAGAATTTAGAAAGGTGAGATTTGATACGAGAACATTATCCGAGTTCATTAGTTCAAGGAGATGGCCTCTTGTGTGCTCCAATGTTCTGTTCCACCAAAGTTCCCACCACATCTTCCCTTGACCATCAACAGTCCCATTTTGTCCTACAAAACCAGATAACTAATAAAATGCCTATGAACAATCTGTGACCAATATGATATACCTGATTCTTTAACGGGGGTATACTAGTAATGCAAACTTGGACTAGATAATTTCTTGGTTTTTTCCCTTGATAATGGAATCACTCACCACAGTGAAGGTTTTGAAAATAACAGTTAAATATGTAAACTCACTTCATTGTCTCATAAATCAGGTCTACTTCGATCTCCAAAAATAATAAAAATAATAAGACAGAATAGTCTTTGGAGCCCCGATAGACGTTGAGAGATTCTTGTGTACATAAGTTGTGTAACTAAGCCAATAATAAGTTGATACATCATCATTTTAAATATAAAATAATCGTGTGAGACAAAAATTTATGTAATCTTTAATGTAAAATGATGATGTGTCAATTGATTTTTTGCTTAGTGTACACAAGTATCTCTTGATAGATGCAATATAATTAAATCCCTTTTGACATTTAGCCTTCAAAAACTACTTTGCTAACATTGCTCAAAACAAAAAAGAATTAGTTTTATCTTCCTCTCTTCAATTAATTTGTTGTTACACCAAAAAGAAATTGGTTTTGTTGACGAGTACTCTCCCTTCCTTAGTTAAGAAATTAAATATTAAATATTAAATATTAAATAAAAAAAGTAAAATATCTAATATTTTAATAATTTAAAAGATATTTAATATTTTTCTTTAAATAATTAAATATATTTATTGATGTGCATTAAATGTTTGTTAAAGGCCACTGGTTAGCAGTAACAAAGGAATTAAGAAAAGGAAAAAACTCACAAGTTTTACCTGTGATGACAACATTGCGGACGCCATTTCCATGTATAAGGCTAATATGTCTTCCTCCTAACCTCTCTCTCCCTCTTCCATAAGATGGCAATGGTTCAATTATAGGCCATTCTTTTGGGTCCTGTGAATTGAAACTTTAAATTAATAAATAAATCATACTTTCATCAATTTTTCAGAAGAGTAATTAACATAAAGGTTAAGCCAGAATAAACAAAATCACTAAAAGGAAATAAACAGGCATCATTTGGTCGCTTCCATGTGGTTGCTAATTGTACCATATATCACGGAAGAAGTCAAAAAGCAACTTCTCACCACTTTTCTGCTGAAACATCAATAAAATAAATGAGAACCATGTTTTTCCTATCTCAAAAGATATATTTGTGTTCACAAAAAAAAAAAAAAAAAAGAAGAAGAAAAGAAGAGCGATCGACTTAAACAGATTTTATTTTATTTCACTTTTTGCGATAAATAGACACCAATCAAAATCACATGCACAACCCAAGTAGCAGCTGGACACTCCTTCAATTCAACTAAAACCGCAAACATAAATCAAATGAAATTTAATAGTAAAAACACATCAAAATGAAGTTTTTATTTGATTTTTTAAAAATAAATAAAGACCAAATGAAAACTAGAAACCAAAAAAAAATACAAAAGGTTAAGAAAAGAAAAGAGAGAATCGTACGAACCTGGGAGCCCAAAATAAGAGCACCCTCTTGAAGAAAAAGCGTGAAATTACTGGTGAGATTAAAACTACCAGTGAGCCACCTTCCCTTAGGGATATTCAGCTGAGACCCACCTTGATCTCGGAAACGGTGCATGTACCGAATTGCCCTTCGAAACGATTCGGTATTCGAAGTCTTGCCGTCACCAACGCCACCGAAATCCTCGATCGACATAACAACCTTTCTCCGCGGGACGGCCCCAAAAAAATGGGAGCAGGTTGGCGGATCCAGGTCGGGTTTGGACGAACCCGAAAGCACCCAAGTCGGGAAAACGAAGCTGGACGGAAGCTGAAGAGACAGAATCGTCATGAGAGTGAAAATAAGAAACAAGAGGGTCCATGAGGGTCTGGTACAAGGACCCAGGACGACAGCACCAAAGGCTGCTTTGTCCGATTCCATCGATGGCTTTTACGTCAATAAAATAATAATGAAACAGGGATATGATGATTTTTATGGTTCGAAAAGGTGGTGCCGATGAAGAAGAAGTGCGCACGTTGCGAAAGAGAAGAGCAGGTGGTGCTGGTGCTGCTGCGTTGGAAGATGCCGCATAGGCATAGGCGTGTTGGTGTTGGCTCGTTGTGATACGCGGACGTGAAGTTTGAGGAGACGAAGCAAAAAAAAAGGAGCGGATTGCAGTATTGCATATGGGAGCGAAGATAGAAAATTTGAGAAAATGTGGTGGGTGGGGCCCGCTTTGGAAAAGTTGTGGAGAGAAAAAAAAACTTGGTACTGTTTGTCCGGTGTGACGATGTACAAACTCCAAATCATGTGCGGTCCGTTATACACGCTTACGATGTAATGTTGCCCCGTGGCGGTGGCGAAGCTCCATATAATTCTTTGATTTCTCAACACCTCCTTTTATATTTGTTATATTATGTAAGAATTTAATTTTTATTTATTGTTAGTGTAAAAAAAATTTATATTATTATTTAATTATGTGTTGTCAAATTATTAAAATAGTTATACTTTTTAAGTAGTTGTTGTGATAGTCAACTCTTTTACTGATTTAATAATATATAATTAAATGACAGTATAATAAAATTTTAATAATAGATAGAAATTAAACTGAAAATTTTATTTTATTTTTTAAATGACATAAAATTAACTAGCATAAGAGATAAATTTTATCCAAAAATGTAAATATTGAAATCATAGTATATATTAATATTTCTTTTTCAGGTACTGGGTCCAGGCCACTGTCCGCTGAATTTGATTTGGTAGCCTGAAAAGCTGACTAGTTGGCACAGCACAGGTGCAACCGCTCCTCACGGGATCATGTGACATGCAATATTTTACGTATAGGAAATAAGATATTACTTTAATACCTGTTTTTTTAATAGAAATATTCAAATTAAATTCTCAAACATTCATTACTTACTATAAACGGGAATTATTCCGGTATTTTTTTTTTTTAAGATATTAGTATTTAAGGTGAGTTGTTTAACATTTATTAATTATTATTTATATTTAATAGACTCTAAAGTATTTATTGTGAAACTAACAGTCAATAAATGATTGACAACTCACCCTGAATACCAAACCCATCAGGTATCATAGCAACTCCCACTACAATATCAATTTAAAATTACAAACATTTTTATTGGTCAGTTTTATGTGGATGTCGTATGCAGTACTGTAAAAATGTACACAGCCCACGAGATGCCCTCTTAGCCCAAGATTTTTGTTTTTGGTTCAATGCTAATAATGACGATTATTTTTTTTAAGGTATGTTTAGAATAGATTATTAAATATTTATTAGTTAATAATTATATTTAATAAATTTTTAAATATTTATTAAAAAATTAATTATCAATTAATGTTTAATAATTTACCTTAAATAACATATTTATAAAAATATTATAGCAACTCTCGCTAATAAATATCTTTGTTCTAATTTTTTCCTTAATTTTTTTATATATCTATATTTATATTTATCTATATTCTATATAATCTATATTTATATCTACATTTATATAATATCATAAAAGAAAATCTATTCAAATTTCATCAATGTTTCCAATCACTTATATTGCAAGTTTTTATATAAAATGTTAATTGTGTATTTATTTTTTTCAAAATGTACATATCAACTCTTTCAATAGTTCTCAAAATTATTATTAGAAATTGAATTTAAGTTTTTAAATTATGGTTACAAATAATAATTTTGATTAATAAAGTTAATGTTGAATTCATATTTAAATTTCATTTATAATTGATTTTATTTTATTTAAATTTTGATAAGAATGTATTTATTTCTTACTTTTCAATGTTGAAATTATTAATGGTAAAATATTCACTCATCAACCATATAAAAAAATAGATGGAGATTATGCCCATGTGTTATTTTGAAAATTGAAATTCATATCATCTTACTTTTCAATTTATTTATTAGCATATCTTTTCTTGATGGATAATTTATTAGTATATTCTTTTTCAATTCCAAAAATGAAATTTATATCATTGTCTGTAATTACGTTATTATTATATTATTTTTTATTACAATAAATTCCATATTTAAATAAAAATTTTGTATCTTTGGACTACATTGTTATTATTATTATTATTAATTTTTCTTTGTAACCAATTTCGTTTTTAATTAGCCTTATGAGTTATTTAAATTATTATTAAAATTTTAAATATATATAATTATCCTAATTAGCTTAAATGTTAAATATTAAAATTAAAAATATGATACATTCCATAATTTAAAAATATAAAGTTAATTGTTTATTAATACATTATCATACTATTCACAATTCAACTAAGATATAGTAGATTTTAATTTTTTTTATATTAATTGTTTCCTTTTATACAATTTTTTAATTATTATTATTTATCTCTAAAATTATTTTATTTTATAAATTAAATGTCATAATTTCAAATTAATCAATCAATATCAATTTCATAAATCACTCAATATCATTATAAATATCAATCAATTAATCAACAAAGATTAAATTTTCTTAATCTCAAAATTTTTGAGACAATTTAATTAATAAAATTTAAATAAATAACTATTGATGAAAAACTAATAATTATTTACAGCACAATTTCTTACAATTTCTTTGACTATTTTTCTTTTATCTTTCAAGATTCAATTAATATTTGTCAAAATTTATAGATTAATGATAGATCTTGTGATGATTATGATTATTCAAGTAAAGAGAATTCCTTGTCATGATATTTTTTATTTTTGTGTTTTTTTTCTCAATAATCACCTCAATATATCATCAATATGTAGCTGTGTGTATTGTATACTATTTTATCAAACAAATTATTATTTTAAACTTGATTAACCATAATTTTTTTGAATATTGGATTTAAGACATATTAATTTTTAATATTATTTATTATATATAATATAATTTTTTATATTTTCTCCTACATAACATGGGTTTTAATTACTGTTACTAAATTATAAATTGTCAATCATTGAAAGAATTTAACCTTAACAACAACTATCATAAAAGTTAAATTCTTCTAATACTTTGTCTGTACATAAGTGACATTGTAAAAAGTATATAGTGACAGTTGATTAAAATTAAACTATATATTTAACCATTAGCTTACCTTATTATATTAATCTCAAATTAAAAACACATTGGAATAATCATATTATAATTTATGAAAATCCGTGTATTTTTTAGTTTGATGGATAACATAGCTGTGTTTGATCAACCACGTAGTGAGCTTAAATTCATGGGTTGAGTTGTTTAAACTTTGAATTGGCATTTTAATTTTTTTTGTTTATAATTATTCGTTCTTTTGTATGCACTTTGTACCTGAAAATGGATATCCTCTATGGTTGGCTTTGATGCAACATATAAGACGGACATTATAATATAAACATATATTATCAAGTCTTAACATATGTTTGGTATACTCATCTGATAGTATAGTTAAATATGATTAAATATTTTTATTTTATTATAATTGTATAACATTATCCTTTCTTTTGCTCCTTGATATGATTTGATAAGATATTCATTCTACTTATACCTTTTATTTCATCTCTCTCACTTTACATTTTAGTGGTATGAACACTACTTTCCCACTATTATTGCCAGCCATCACTTTCTCACCACCACCATTGTTGTCGACCACCGCTCTCTGACCACTGCTATCTTTGATGCTCATCGTACTCTAACTATCACTTTTGTTGTCAATCACCACTCTCCTACTGCTACTATTGTTGCTGGCCATCATTCTTCAACTTCTACCATTGTTGTTGATGACTTGTTGTCTCCATCGTAGATAGCCTTTTGCATGGCGTCTACAACTGAACAAATGAACACAAGTTGAAGAAACTTTAGATGATGAAATATGTTGGCGAAATGAGATTAATATATGCAATTTTTTATTTTTATTTATTGATTTTGCCTTAATGTTTAAAGGCTCTTAGTTTTCTTGAATGAGTCAGCCTCTTTTATAGAAGAAGATTATTTTTTAAAAAAGAAATTAAACATATTATAAAAAAAAAAGATAATTTTGTTATAATAAATATTTATGCATATAATCAATTTATTTATATTGTAATAATCAAACATTTGATAATATAAGAGCTAATCAGCTCTATTATACTATCAGATCTTATATTATCATATACATAAAATGAGATATATATTTATAATTTTTTACAAATAATTTGTATGTGCACAAATTTTTAATTATAAATAAGTATTTCAAAAAAGTGCTGCTGTACAGCAGAATAAAGTGCCTGAATGAAGCTTGCAAGAAATACCTGGTAGATCACTTAAATGAGGTGGCCTACCACATACTTGTATTGTACTTCTACCTCTTTATAGTTATATACTTATACCACATTACTTTTTGTCTCCTGCTATATATAAATTTCTTGACCTAGAAAAAAATTATTACTATAAAAAAGGTTTGAAATTTGTATGTCCTTTAATAAAGAATACGTTAATATTAAAAACACTGTAATAATTAACACTATATATGAAAATTTATTTAATAAATAAAAATGTCAATTTTTAACTTCATGTATAATATAAATATAAACATAGATTTCACCAAATAAATAAATATAAACATATATATATATATATATATATATATAAGACTTCATTTTTTTTACACTGAAAAATAATGAATCAGGATTTTTTCATGTTAATGAGTAATATAAGAAGATTATGTTAAAAAAGAAAAATATAAAAATAAAAATAATAAATTTTAAACAATTATTAGTATGTCCTACTATAATAAAGTTTGAGTATTTTTCTCTTTAAATCCAATTCCAAAAAAAATTGTGTGGTTATCAGTATCTCTCAGCATTGTTTGAAAGAATATAAAAGAAAAAGACGTTCGTGTACGTGCATTATCAAGATTTTAATTATTTGCCGCACCCTATTCCCTTCTTCTTCTTTTTTTTCTTTCTCAACTAAAAATAATTTTCGAATTCTATAATTCATTTGTATGATTTTTTTTATCAATTATCATTTTTTTGGATAAAATAAAATCCAAAATAAAATATCAATTATCATTTTAATTTCGGTGATGTTTCGACGTTCGTTAAGCAAAAAGAGCACATCAGAAGTTTACGAGGCAAAAGTAGTAATAATTCTGAGCCGAAGCCTGAAAAAAAAAAAAAAAACTGGAGCGGCGACCCGGTAATTCGGACACGGTTTTGTTTTACTTGCTAATATTTCATTCCTGAATTTCCTCTCCTGTCAGTTCCTCTACGATTTGATTGCTTAGGTATGCAAATCTATCTTTCCGTCCCTCAATCACTGAATTTTGATGCCAATGTACATTTTCTTATCATAATGATGAGTTTCAGAATCGATTTTTGGTCAAATGAAATCAATGTGGTGGAATCTGATTATTTATTATATTATTATTATTGTGGGTGATGGATGTTTGACGGTTATGATTGAATCAGTTGATTGCGATGGATTCGAGTTCGAGCCAGGAATTCGATTATTTGTTTAAGTTGTTGATGATTGGGGACTCCGGGGTTGGCAAGAGTAGTCTGCTCCTCTGTTTCACCTCCGATTCCTTTGAAGATCTCTCCCCCACAATCGGTTCGTTTTTCCACACCAATGCTATTGATTTCTGATTCTGATCTACCCTTTTTGTTTGCTATTACAACAGTCATTCTCATTCATAGCCTTGGTGTTGAATCAAGGTTCATGCATCTGAGGAAGATGTCATCATTGTCATTGTCTTAACTCATTGCCATAGCATCATTAGTAGTGTAGGCTTATAACTCAGTGGCCTGCTCTGCTTTGTTTTACTTCTATTTGATTTAGTTCTTTATTACATCGAGATTTTGAGCTTCTATTGTTTTGTCTACCTGTTGTTTTTTTTCTAAATTCTGTGTGGAGATTGCTGTTGAGTGTGGAATGTCACCATTGTTCTTGTTTATACCTAGCATTCTCTGATTATTGTAAACACAATGTGATCTAGAGTTTCATGCCCAGAAATTTCTAAATTAGCTACTTAACTTTCCTGCTTTATGTCTTATTTGATGTCTCGTGTAGGTGTTGATTTTAAGGTCAAATATGTGACGATGGGTGATAAAAAGCTGAAGCTTGCCATTTGGGATACAGGTATTCACTTGTATTTATTTATTGATGTTTCACTTTATATTATATCTCTACTGAAATCGTTGCCAAGTAGTGCCGAAGTGTAGATATGGTGATTATGGAGACCTTTTCTATTGTTAAAATTATTGTGGCCATAGCATATTTGATTGATTCTACTTATTTAATTATGCAGCTGGTCAGGAGAGATTCAGAACATTGACAAGTTCTTACTACCGTGGGGCACAAGGGATCATTATGGGTAAGTTTCTATTCTCCATTTTTTGACCCACCACCCTCCCAATCATATATGTATTGGATTGGGTCAAATGTCTTGAATTTTCATGACAACCTAGACTAGAATATATATTCAATGGATAGAATGCTACTCACTTATTCTTATTAAGGAGGCACTTATTATGATGAATTCCTGTAAATTCAAATCGTTTGCTGTTTGTTTTAGTGAAAGGATAGGGAGATTTAGAACTTTTAGTGTCCACACTCCACACATTGAAATAGCACATATTTATGCATCCCCTTGCCGCCCTTTGATATTTTTACATGCATTGAAAAGAAAATTTGAAATAATACTCATTTACTTAAATTTGGATTGTAACACTTTGTATGCTGACAGTAATAAGCAATTTGCCTTTCTTTTGAAAGTTAACCTATGGCCATATACTGCTAGGCAATCTGATACAGTCCGTGATTCACTTTGTAATGATGGTATGAGGGAGTTGATTCTTTGATGGGAGGAGTTAAAGCCAAAATTTCCTTCCATGCTTATGGAATTGCATTCTTATTTCATCCATCGTGAAAGCTTTTTTGTTGCCTCTCATAATCAAACTACATGGTTGCCATAAAGCTAATCCTTTCAAAGTAATGATGATTGGCAAATAGCTATGATTAATAGTGGCTATTTAGAGCATTGTAGAAGTGATGAACAGTAATGGTTGAAGATAAGTGAAGAGGAGATCTTGAAAATAACCTTTTCTTGATGCTCTCAAGCATGTATGAAGCTTGTCAACTATTTGGTTTCCTGAAAAATTAATACACTTCTTAAACCTTTAAGTCATTTTCCTTGACCTCTGTTGGGAACTTTGGAAGTTAAGTTTGGAACTTGATGATACTGATTCTTGGAATACCACTTCAGTATTATTGAGAGAACTTAACTATGCATTGCATATTGATAAGGATATTGGTAAGTAAATACTGGAAACATACTTTCCTATGTATCATGCTTTGGCTTGTTAAGTGAATTGCTCTTTCGTCGAATTGATCTGTGGCAATTCAATGACCAAACTGGAATTTTCATTCTAAGTTGTTGATTGGACTCACCAGGAAATTGCTGGCATATCTGTATCATATGCAATATGTTGAATGGTCTTTGGAAATTGGGAAATGTACCCTCCCCCTAGTAAATGTGGTGTTGAAATTTTAAGTTTTGGATTAGCTGCTAATTTCTTGTTTCTCTAACTGATGCAGTTTATGATGTAACTCGGCGAGAAACATTTACGAATCTCTCTGAAGTATGGGCAAAGGAAATAGACCTTTATTCAACAAATCAAGACTGCATCAAGATGCTTGTTGGAAACAAAGTGGATAAGGTATCTTCTTTTAGGAAGTTTACAATCATATGCTCTCTCTTCATCTTCCTGTGTATTCTTCAATCATGTCATGATGTGTTTGAGTTCCCAACTTCATACATATATTTCTGGCTATTTGTGTATGATGTCCATGACTGAGTTGTTCAAAACTAATGTTACTCCAGTACTTTAATTTTTCTTCCTTCTGGGGAAATTCTTAGGAAACTTTGGCACAGAGAAAATACTATTGGATATCTTTTGATCAATTTCTGTTTATTCAATTTAAAGGGTGTGGAAGGAAGGAGGGTTGACATTGTTTGGCACCAAGCCCTTTTTGCGGGATTATGTTGTTTATGGATGGAGCATGACGCCTGAGTTTTTTATCTGAAGTTTCCCCCCTCCCATCTGTTATGGAATAGGGTTATTTTTCTGGCTTTCATGTGGGTGTCAGGCTGTCAACACGTGGTGTTTTTAGAGGGGTTTCTATTATAGACGTACAAAGGGATTGGAGAGCTCTTTTGGGCTAATGTACTTGTATTTTGTCTCTTTTATTTTGTGTTTTCTCTTCCGGTTCTTCTAGGAGGATTGCTTATCGTCCCTTTTTTTTTGCCTCGGCCTTGATTACTTATCTTCTTTTTGTGTTTTCTCTTCTAGTTCTTCTAGGAGGATTGCTTACCTAATTTAAATTTAAAACGGGTAAATTGCAACTTACAACCTTCAACTTTGGATCATGTGTGGATTAGACCTTAGGATTTAAAAATGTGCTAATGATCTCTAAACTTTACACTGAGCACAAAACCCCTTCCATCCAGCAAACTGTTAAAAACCAATGGAAATATCATGTGACTTGTAGGTGATGCCATTAAAACCTATTTTAACCTCCAATAATACCATGATTAAGTGAAAAATATGATATTTAAGTGAAAAGCAAACATAGAGAGAAAAGAAAACCTGCTTAGTTTTAACTTAAATCTGATTCCACCCCCCCCCCCAACACTTAATTATAGTATTATTGGATGTTAAAACATTTTTTAATGGTGCTACGTGCAAGTCACATAATTTTTCCAATTAGTTTTTTAAAGGTTTGCTTGATGAAAGGGGTTTGTGCACAAAGTGTGACGTTCGGGGGGTCATTTGCACATTTTTAAATCATAAGGGCCCTGTTTGAATAGGCTTATATGCAGCTTATTTGAGCTTATTTACTACAATAAGCGCTTATGAAGTATTTTTGTTCTGTTTGGATGAGCTTATTAAAATAACTTATGAAACTCCTATAAGCTATTTTGAGCTTATTTTCATAAGCTAAAAATTTAAGCTTATGAAAATAAGCTTTTGTGAAAGCTAAAAATACCTTAGGTATTAGTTGTTTTTATAATAAATTTTGACAAAATTAACCTTAAGGGATTGACACATTTCATAGCATATCCCTCAAATGCTCGATATTTATTCCGAAGAGTTTATGAAAAGTGTTTCTCAAAGTGTTTATCCAAACGTTATTTAGCTTATTTTAGACAGTGCTTACGATAGTAGAGCTTATTAAATAAGTTCTACTCTAATAAGTACTTATATAAACTATTTATTCAAACAGGGTCAAGGTCTAATCTGCACATGGCCCAAAGTTGAAGGTGTAACTTACAATTTACCCAAAAAAAAAGAAGATAAGGAGGCAGGCTTGTTTGTGTTATTTTTTTCATGGTATTTAAGTAAATGTAAATCCTGAATTACATTGAATCCTCTTCTATAGGACTCTATTGGCACATGCAGATCCATTTCCATTTTGGCCCCTCAGTATTAGATTTCTAACTTCAACTATTGGACGTGTCTAGTCTGCTACATGTCACATTTGTTTCTTGTTCTGGCTTATGCATTATATATTTATATTAGAGCTTATTACTGTATTTTTTTTCTTCTTGTATTCCATTAGAGGACTTAACGTGTGAGTGGATAATATCTGCTTTTCAGGAGGGTGATAGAGTTGTGACAAAGAAAGAGGGAATAGACTTTGCCAGGGAATACGGTTGCCTATTTATTGAATGCAGTGCTAAAACTCGAGTTAACGTACAACAATGCTTTGAAGAGCTTGTTTTGAAGGTATGTTAAGTGACATATATGCCTATTCCTTAACATAATTTTGGTCCATAATTGGTGCACTGCATACATTCCTTATGCCTGTAGCCATACTACTTTCAAGTAAGAGCACTGACTTATTATGAGTGAGAAGAGCAAATCTTGTCTATTGGATCATGCATATGTGGTCAGGATTAGAAAATTAAATCATGTGACTTTTATAAGTATCATGACTATCCATGTAAGATTTAATAATCAAGATTTACTCCTCTCACCTCTCACCTCTCATAATAAGCCAATACTTTCACTTTATATGCCCCCTATATATATAAGTGTGAAAGGCAGAAATGTTTAATTGAGAAAACTATCATGTGCAAACTTGGGAAAGTAGTAATTTGACACAAGGTCAACAGCTAATTATATCTCATGATACTAGGGAGATTAAGAGACACAAGTTGAGGGGTAAAGAAAATTGGTACAGGGGGCACATTGAAATTGATTGCATTTTTTGAATTGTGATAAACAATATCATAGAGGATGACCATAGTATTTGTTTTCTTTTTCTTCCCTTTTTTTTTTTGGTGTGTGTGCACCCAGATTCTGGAGACACCTAGCCTCTTAGCCGAGGGCTCTAAGGGGGTTAAAAAGAACATTTTTAAGGACAAGCCACCCCAGTCTGATGCATCTACAAGTAGTTGTTGCTGATGTTAAGAGGCTATTTCACTCAATACTTACTGCATTTTAAGATCTCCAAGAGAAGGGCGTCGAATCCATTTTCAGATTCTGATTTCTAACACAAGTTTGTTGGTTATTTAGCAACTACCGAAGCCCTTTTTTTTTAAAATTACAGGTTCCTGTGTAGTCTTGAATATTATATGTAATATAATAATTATGGGTGTCTACTTTTTCGTGGGATTTGTTTGTGGTTGAGTCACATTTAATTTCATATATGTAGACGAGCAAACAATCATGGATATCATGTTAAGGAAGCCAGGTCAAATTGTATATGACGTCTAGACAATGATGTTGCTCTAACTCTTGATCAGTCTGAGCAATCTAAGTAGTACGGAAGACAATCAAATAATAACATGCAAATTTGTTGGATAAGCTTGCTTTGAGGGTAACTGTTATCACGCTTACTATCGGTTTTGGAATGTTGTACACGAGTTCAATATAAGAGCTCATATCTCGTATCTCTCTCTAGCTCAATATCTTGAGCGGCGGAGCTCGCGACTTCGTCGCTCATCCTCCGGAATGAGTCGCGAGCTCCTCATTCCTCCGGCTCTCCGAATGTATGACATTCGTCGACTGCGCCTCCTGATTACAGGAGGCTTGTCCGCTCACTCTCTCTCTTGTAGGAGCGAGCTCAAATGTTATTCCATATATATTGGCGAAGGCAAATTACTTTCGGAAAAAAAAAATTATGCATTGATAATTTGAAGGTTACGTTGTTAAGTTCGGAAGTAGCCAAGACTGTACAAATCCTCCCCCTATCAATCTAGGCATTTTAGATTGAAAAGGAAACATAATATGAATTATGTCATTCGCTAGCATTTGGTGTTTAGCCGCATGTATAGAAAAGTAGAAAGTGATTTTAAAGGTATTTGAAACTAATTTTTTTAAAAAAAATTGATGTAATTTTATACATATTCAAAAGAAAATTCAAAGTTACAAAGAGGTAAAGAAAATGGGGTGTGTGGGTAGTATTACATTAATACCTAAATTGTTTTGAGATGTTAACGAGATGGCTTAACTAATATGATTGAATTGCATCGATGAGACGTCATTGGTCATTAGTAGGTAATTTGTAAGTCATTGCCGAGCCCCTCTCCTAAACTTTTTCTTACAAAAATAAAAAATAGCTTTGACATTTATGATATTTGATAACTTGATTTCAAACAATTTTTTATTTATATTATTAAGGAGATATTTAGTATGTGTAGGTATGTATGATTAATTGATTATCTTAGATGCCATGCCTAGACATATATAATGCCATTATTTATAAATTAATGATAGAGTAAAATTAACAAGGATGAATGTGTACTTATAAAAAAAAATTGATGGAGAGTAAAATTGATAATTCATAATGTCCAAAGTCCAGACATCTAAAACTTTCATAACTTTGAAAGGGGATCGTCCATACACAATGGCCATCGGACATCCAAAATAATATCATATTATTCTCACAAAATATGGATGTCTTGCTTATACTTGCATTTTGGATGCTGGAGTCAGATGTATCCACACTAATCGTCTTTTAAATGACAAATTGACTAGTTTTTAATTATATTAAATGTTAATAATTTTTAATACAAAATATATAAAATTTAAATATTTTAAAACACAATAATTTTTATGCTTGATTTTTCTTCGCTAAATTTAGTATTAATTATTATTAATTTTATCAAACAAGCTATCCTCTTCTAACAGTATTACAATTTCTTACATCCCATCTTCTGTTAAAAAAAAGGAGTTAGACTTCTAAGACTGTTAGCAAATTACTCGGATTTAAATTATTACTAGCATGATATATTTAATATAAATTTAAGAAAATATTATTTCTATTATAAGTAATCATTTTGAATATTTGATAAAATTGAAAATGAGGATTCTGTTTTCATTTTTATATATAAATCTGAATTTGATTATATTAGTTCTCTAACATTTGATAGTAGAAAAAATAATATAATTAAATATAATAGCTAACTTTATTATTAATTTGGAAACTTGCAACACCTGCTAACATTGGTAAATATTATTGTATGTAAATATAAATTTAAATTAAAATATTATTTTAAGATTTAAAAAATGTATAAGTTTCAATGATATCCAATATATAAAAAAACATTAATTTTTAAATATTTCTAAATATAATCTTTTTTTTATAATTAACAATAAAACTATCATTTTTTTTGGTTTAGAGGTAATATTAAGATCAGATTAATTAATTTAAATATTTCTAAATTCCGTTAATGAAACAATACATACTACAACAAAAATAAATCTAAAATACCACACACCACACAAATTATCACATCGAATTTAAAAATATAAACATTGTAATATTTGATACCAGAAGACGTCAATTTTGGCAAAGCAGAAGAACCGAAGCTCAGGGTTTTGCATCCTCACCCAGTGACCCACAACTATGGGTGTGTGCAAAGCACCACCCACTTCCCATCTTCCTCCGCCACCTCTACCACTGAAGCCCAACACCAAAATTCAGAATTCTCAGAGCAAAGCACCACCCATTCTGAGGGCCCAGTTGCCAAACAGACGCTTGTTCCTCTTCTCCTTGCCCCTCCCTGGTTTCCTTCTCCTTCCTATTCCTACCTTTGGTGATGGTGCCACTGCCACTGCCAACAGATTTCAGCCTGGGTCTTCATATGCTGCCACAGATTATGACCCAGTAAGCCCTGCTGAAAGAGATGCGAGTGCTTTAATCTCAGAGAGAGTGTCACAAGCCGTGGAGTTGTTGGAGAAAGGGAGGGAGTTGCAGGCTCAGGGTGACTTCAATGGTGCTCTTGGTTACTTTTCTCAGGTAATGTGCACTTATTTGGCTACATGACATTTCAGG
Source organism: Styphnolobium japonicum (assembly GCA_023212625.1). NCBI lineage: Eukaryota > Viridiplantae > Streptophyta > Magnoliopsida > Fabales > Fabaceae > Styphnolobium > Styphnolobium japonicum. The sequence continues at coordinate 40,165,649 of JALBWW010000003.1, read as the reverse complement.
AGGTTGAGCTCTTTCATTATAAGATGCATATTGTCATTGAGATTGTCTTTCTCACCTTTATTTTTTCACCAATTATTTAACCAATGATATCAATTGAAAAATCAATTAAATGAAATCAATTAAAGCTCAATATGTTGAGACTTGAGGGATCTACTTTTTTTTTTTTTCAATTACCCAAAAAGAAATTATATTTGTTAGCCCAGTAACGTTTTGCGCGCTGCTAGTAGTATTAACTATTAACTACTAGTCTACTACCAACAACTAAAAGAGTTTTTTCTTTTTCTTTTTTTCTTTTTATAATGTGCCCTCATTATTCAACTCTGCTGATTGTGTATCTATATAAGATTCCGTTGTAAAATTGATATCTGCATCTTTCGTCGTATGTTATTTCAGTTTCTACATTGCTCACATGAAATCAAAGTGTCTGTTACTTTCTTCTTTCGTGGTACGCGAGATTAGTTTGTTATATATGATATATCTATAATATATGGGAAATCAAATATCTATGTGACTGACTGACTGACTGGTTAGTATTCTCCATACATTCAGGTTCTAAGAGGTATGGTTGTGAAACGTTTTAGGTTCGATTCCTTGAAAATTAAATAACTAATGTAGCCATTTTTTTTATAGGGGGATGTAAATCGTTGGTCAATAACTTAATAGCCATGGTAGTTATATTCAAATGTATGATCTGCCACTGTAGGTTACAATTGAGCTTCTATGAATACAGTAGCATTTGGAATTTTGGAAAGCAAATCAGTATTTTATCCGCCAAAACTATACAGAAGACCATCTTTATAATTCTTGCATTTGTAAGGACTAAATGTATGCGTCGCATTGTTTCATTATACTCCCGAAAGAAATTCTAATTTTGATAGTGGAGCATAAAAACGGTCAGGAGATGGAGTTGGTGGGAGGAACATCTATGAAAAGACATCGCACAATCACAATATTGGGAAGCACTTATAATAAATTGAGTGTCATGCAAAATGCAAGCCAAGAGTTAGGATGCTACAAAAGTTCAATAATTAATTGTTCTGTTCCCACGGGGATTGCTTATCCTTTGGAATCATCAAAGATAGCGGAAATATAATTTAAGTAATTTCAGAGGCCTCAACATTTTGAAAGCCATGATAGGAATTTCCACTCACCCACCTCACAACCTTGTTTGACTGATTGATATTTGGTAGCTATCTTAGAATTTGAGTTTGGGCCTAACTCAATCCCAAAAGCTAGCTCATGGAGTGAGGGTTGCCTCTCACTTATAAGCACTATTCAGGTCATATCACAATCTAATGTGGGACTCTCAATACACCTCCTTCACGCCCAAGACTGGACATCTGTGGGTAGTCCAACGGATCTCGGATAAGTTCTGATACTATCTTAGAATTTATGTTTGAATCTAACTTAACCTCAAAAGCTAGCTCATGGAGTGAGGGTTGTCCCTCCACTTATAACCACTATTTAGATCATATTACTATCCAATGTGAGACTCTCAACACTATTATCACATATGGTTAGGTGGTTAGTTAGTTAAGTGTGATTAGTTACATAGTTAATTACATCTTTAAGGCTATATAAGCCACTCTTATATACCATTTTCTTACACTTTCTCATTTAATCAATTTCACTTTCAGATTCTCTTAATTTTCTCCATGTTTCTCAACATAAACCTCAGCTATTTGAAGACATCACATGCTAAGTGTCATTGAGTTTATCCTCATATTCTATGTCTTAATCATCTTTCTGATTTGTACTCTGGTATATATGCCTACTTGTTTTTCAGGTTGTTGAAAGCTACAAAGACTTGGCATTCTCAGACTATGCACGGGTAGGAAGAGCATTGGCCCTGTATGAGGTTGGGGACAGAGAAGAAGCAATTGCAGAGATGGAAGACGTTTCAATATCTTTAAAAGGCTATCCAGGTAATTATATCTTCATAGGCTTTGCATTCTCGAATCATGTTGCAGAAGGAAAAATGCCCTCTTTGTTCTAATACTATAATCCCCCCCCCCCCCCCCACCAGAAGTGCATGCGGCTCTTGCAGCAGCCTTATATGCAGATAAGCATGCCCCATTGCTTGCGGAAAACCAGTTTACTATTGCAACCCTGCTTGATCCCCATTTTACAGACCTCTCATATGTTAAAGACAGAAAGCACTGGCCTCCGAGTTTGATTAGTTCTCTGCAGCACTTCATCACGCTATCCTAGGACTGATACTTAGCAGTGCCAGCTATACTTCGCCTTTAACTCAACTTTAGAAGTCAACAACTTTAAATGTATACCATTATTATTATTTTTAATTTTTTCCCCTTTGGTAAATAAATCAACTGTGATATAACTTTTTCTCACCGTTGTATTTGAATGGTGCATAGGAAAGTATTTTTCAAAATTTATGAACCAAATCCTTAAATCAAAAGCTGGGAATTGCTTTACTCCAATATTAAATTGTAATCTTTCAAGGAAATACGCTGTTTGTCTGAATTCTATTTCTATCTAAGCCCTTGAGCAAGTGTTACTAAGGGATCTCCTCATTTTCTTTTCCCAACCGGCCAATCCCCTATCTATTTTTCGCTCTTTTGGTATCCCCTTTCAAGCACGAATTCTCACATGATGTAATTGAACTCCACATAAACCGTTCTACTTCTAACTCTTTCTTATGTGATAAGCGGTGGCACTAGAGAAATTTTAAACTAACACATTATTATTGATATAAAATTTATGCAAAATTATTTATTTGTTTAATAAGCAATAATAATATGTCATGGACATCTCCTGTTCTTCGATTTTGCAATATCAATCTACTCATTAAATATTTGCCAGCAGAATGGTCCGGTTCTAGCATTAATAGTTGGGTTTTCGCTTTAGTGCGGAAAGATTTTCCCCCGAGAATGTGCAAAGTAAAATTTTAGATCTATTAATTTACTTATACTTATCTTTAAACTTGAATATTGTTTTTAAAAATTCACATTCATATTATACATGTAAGATATGGAAGGAAAAAGATATTTTTTTTTCTCATTAAAAATATTTTTGTCATTTACATCAATTTAGGTTTAATTCCATATTGTATTTAATTTCATATACCAAATTGCTAAATTACTCTCTAAATTATTTTATTTTTAATCATACCAAACTATAAAATTCTCATTCTAATTTATTAATTCATATTCTTATCATATATAATTTCATTCTTTCCACTAAACATCAGATTAGCCTTCTATTTTTAAAACTTACGAACAGACTTCTATTTTGAATTTTTACATGACTTGTTCCTTCTATTAATATCCAATGTTGGCACAAATTTTATGATATATAATATCAAAATTAATCTTCTTGTGGTTACTAAATAGTGTATATATGTTAAAAAATAACTTAACAATGTTTACTATAACTAACAATTATAAATTAATTGTGTTTATTAATTTTATCTAATAAATATAGATTGACTTTTATATTTTGCTGAAGTTAAATTAACTATATTTTATTTTACAAGTAAAATTAATTATAATAGATCAAAATTAAATCTTTTAATCTTTCATGATAAATTTTAACACAATTTGTACTTTCATTAATTGGGCTTGTTTGTTTTGCATTCATGCACAAACCATGAGGCACGTTTGGAAAAATTCTAATGTCATTTCGGCGTTGAAAAGAATTTTAACGAAACGTGCTGTTTGTAGGTTTTAGAAATAGAGATAATGAAAGTATAAGTTTAAGTTTGGGATAAGAAAGTGTCAAGTAATCGACTGAAAATTTCAAATGATCAGATAAAAAAACTACAAACTTTAACACATTGTGTTTTTATAAAAAATGAATAAGAGTTAAAAAAAAATCAAATTAAAATTTAAAATTTTTAATAGAAAATTATGAGTTTCGGATGATGCGAGACAAATGAGTAAAGCATATAGAAGAAGACACTCAATAGTAGTGATTAGAATGCCGCTCTTGAGAGTGATACTAAAAAGGATTCATCCAATCTAAAGATAGATTTGGTCAGTTGTCTTTTTTCTCAAGTGTTCTAAATTGAATTTGGATTGTCTAAATTAAGGAGTATATTTTAGAAAATAAAGTGTGAAATGATACTAGTTAACCAAAAAATTAATAATTTATAATTTTATAAAATATAAGTATTGTATAATAAATTATGTATATACAAAATTTTAAACTGTTAATTTTTTTATCAATATTTTTTATTTCACATTTTACTTTTTTAAATTCACCCCTTCTTTTAAAAGATGCAAATTCCGTTTAAATTTACTCTTGTAGGATATTTGCCTGCATTGTTGCTTTGGAAAGAGAAGTATGAGACTGAAAAGTGAAAAGGATAGGTCGAAAATAACGCTCAGATATTCATTATATGCAAATTTAACTTTTTTTTTTAATAAAAAAAACCAGCATAGTTGACGTATTAGACTATTAGGCACTAGCAATTTTATTGTGGTGTGCATAGCGACATTGATTAAAACAAATCGATTTGACCCTATGCCTTTATCTAGATTAGAAAACTGTTCGTAGGGGATGGTTTTTCTGATTGTCTTTTTATCATGTTATGTAGATTAACGCTAATTTGCTCAAGCTCATGTATCTGCATCACTCAGTAGCAGTTTGGGTGGTGCTGCTATGAGTTATGAATGCCTGAAAGTGCGGATGCGGGTACCTCTTTTTTGACCCTGGATTATAAAAAAATTATTTTTAAGGGCAACTTTCTGGGTGTCTGGTAATGTAGCACTAATGTCTGGTCCTGTGCTGGACTGGTGCAGTTTTATCTGAAAAGCACAACTTCTGATTTTGTTACTTTGAAATTTTCACTTTCTTCGCCGAAAATATGGACCAATGCCTGCCTTAATGGATTGAAAATGTTAACCTCCCTTGGTCATAATGCTTTTCGAACCATATTTAAAGAATAAAAATAAATAATAAATGTATAGAATTATTAAATCATATATCATATATCATATATAGCACCTAAAAAATTATATATCATATATGTATAAAAAAATTATATATGATAAAATTTTAAAATAAATAATTTAATGATAAAAATAAATATAAATTTTTGTATAAGTAAAATGTTAATTATACGATATTATTCTATCATTAGAGTCCATAATTCCTCCTACTGCATATATCCCCAAATTGTAACAATTATACAGTGCACTATACTAAAAGAAGTAAGAAAAAAATTTAGATAGGCACGACTTGTTATACAATTTGTATACTAAATCAATGAAAATTACAATTAATTTGATGTTTTTAAATTTAAATTTTATTAATTAAAAATTGTCAAAATAACTAAATGTTCCTATTAATTATATGTACATATTGATTAGAATAATTTTATATCTTCTTAATAAATAATTTTTAAATTTACAAGATATATATTAAATACTTTTATTTTATTGAACATTTTTTATTTTAAGTAATTAAGAAAATAGAACATTCTTTTACTGATTATATATAGCGCATTTACTTGGTGAAAAAGAACTCTTTTAGTTTCCCAACTCGAGCATCATTTGAAAACACACCTTTTTTATATAAAAAAAAACATGATAACACACGTTTTAAGGTGTAGGTATCTATTTCTAACCACTCGAAGACAAGAGGGCAGTTTTCTTGGAAGAAAATCCTAAACATTTAAAACGATTTCCGTTATACTAATTACTTATAAATTTTGGACCTTTTTCCGGTACCTTTATTTTTCTAAGGGGTACCGGTACCCCAAAATGTGCTCTAAGATAAATTTGACATGTGAAAATGATTGACCGAAACTTTTTCTTATTCAATTTATCTATAATTTCAAATATCAGTTTCAAGTTTTCATATTTCCTCAACTTCCCCAATCACTCTCTACATCACCAAGTTCAAATTTTGATGATTCCTATTTGATACCCACCAACCAAAACTCATTTGGGTCTCTAAAAAACCATTATTTCGCCTTTCACACATCGGTTCAAGGTGGCACGGGCACATATGACGTTAATGGCTCAATTGCAAAAACAATCTGTAAAATCTTATCAAACATGCGTGATTCTAGTGTTGACCCCTCTCGCTAACATTTCAATGGAGGTGTCGCTGGAGCACGTGGTTGAGGTCTTGAAGAAGCTAAGCAATGCAGGTGTTCTCGCACTTTCGTTATTCCGTTGGGCTGAGAAGCAAAAGGGGTTCAAGTAAAGTGCAGAGAGCTACTATGCTTTGATTGAGGCACTGGTAAGATCAGGCAGTTCAAGATGATTTGAAATTTGGTGGATGACATGAAGCACAAAAAGTTGCTGGCTAAGGATACTTTTACTTTGGTTGCTGGGAGATATTACTTTGGTTGCTGGGAGATATGCAAGAGTTAGGAAGGTTGAAGAAGCAATGGAGACATTTGAGAAGATGGAATATTATGGGATGAAGCCTGAAGTGTCATATTTGAATAGATTGAGGCATTTAGCGTTGTTACATAGCCTCTCTTATCAGTTACGCTTAAATCGTGGGTCACTTATTGGGTTATTTTATAAATATTAAAAAGTTATGTGCATTAAATAAAGAATATATAATTACTGTTGTAGCAGGTTGCAAGTTATTATTAAATAAATAAATAAAAACTTAAACCAATTAAAAATCAGCAAGGTATTGGTACATTTTTATATAGCAAGGTACCAAAAGAATCCCCATAAATTTTATACATAGATATAATATTTGTAGTTGTAGATAGGGGGCAAATAGGCTAAGAACTTATGAGAGCCTACAATTTAAACTTTTAAAAAAGTATATTTAATTAAATAGGCTTAAATTTAAATTTTAAAAAATATTTATTTAGTTTAACTAATCAATTTATTTATTTATTTATATATACTTAATATTTTATAATACTTATATAATTTATTAATTATATAGTTATATAATTTATATTTTATACACAAGATAATATTTTTTTAAAATGATTAAGTCTATTTAAAATTGAAAAACTCTAATACATTTATTTGAAAGGCTTTATGCAACGTATGTCTTTAAATATATCTTTAAGTCAAAGTAAAAATAAAACATATAATAAGTAATAAGTAACAAATTAGGTTAAAATTATTTTTTTATACAATAAACCTGACTTATTTAAGATAAAAAATAATCTAATTTAGTTACTTACATCTCTAGATTGAACATATTTAATATTTTCTTTTTGAATATTTTAAACTGTGCCTGCCACTAATTTTGTCCCCAACTGATTTAAACAGAGGATATTCAATGTTTCCAAGCACAGTATTGTGCACTCAATTTATATATCACAAATTCTTTGCAGAAGGATTTTCCGTTATAGAAATCTGATTGAGGTTAAAGTTGTGAATAAGTACAATCAATATCTCCTGAATCCTTGGGCCCTTAACTGTACCAATTATAAGGACAAGAGGAGAGGGAGATTCCCATAGAACCGAAGTCCCATCAACTGGCAGCTATATAATTAGCAACCTTTCAACAGAGATGCTGTTGCCCATATGCATTGTTTTTATTCAAAAGAAGCCAGCGGAAATTTGTTCGCGTACATTGGGTTCGGTCAGAGACATGTGCTCCTCCTTCTTGTCCACAAAAAATGCACAAGACTCTTCAGGTTTCAGGGGTGGACAATCACCACTCACCACCCCACACAGTCATGTATATATCTTACCTGCCTGTTTGGAAAAAAATTCCTATGTTGAGTTAAATCACAATAACGATGGAATCGAATTCAATACGAAAGAAAAAAACCAAAAGAAAAGAAACAAAGAAAACAAAAGGTGGAAAAGGAATTTGTCCTTTGAAATCATTAAGTTGGTGCCCCCAATTCAACCTAAAATCAAAAGACGCATGATGACCCTTTACGAGCCTCGTCTCATGGGGATGTGACTCCATTTTGTTTCTCAGATAAAGTTCCTCCAATAGAGTTAAAGAGGCCATAGAAATGGATGCAACAAAGCAGAAAGAGATATGTATGGCTACCAAATAATCTAACTATACCCCACTAATTTCATGATTAGAATGCAACATTTACCTTTCACATAAAAAATAACATGATTAGGCTACAACTTGATTTTACCAATATTACTTAGCATAATATAATATAACTTGCAAGATTAAGCTGGTTCTTATTTTCAATTTTGTCAAAGAATTGGGAAAGTGGGATATCATGTCGAAGCATTCAAATGATCTGTTTTTATTCGGTTTATATAAAATCATTTGATGAACCAATATAGCCACGAAAGTGACTTTATTATTGTCAGACGTAATTTTTAATCTGATAATCGTGCCATTTTCTTTGATTTTGTATTTTGAATAGTTTGAATTTGTCAGTATATAGTCATTATTCAATGATATAGTATGTATATTTATCTACTATTTATGTTAATAGGTATTACTCATTATATTTTATATTATGGTATCATGTATATTATGTTTTTTGTTTTGCAACAATAATTAAAATTAATAGTATCATGAGCGAAATTTACTCGTAGTATTGAAATTCAAATCTAACAAGTATTTTATGGTCAAAGTCAGGTAAATATCCAAGCTATAATTAGTTCTGCACCTAAAGAGTATAGACAAACATCAATGTCTTATTAAAAAAATATAATAGTATTACCAATATATATATATATATATATATATATATATATATATAATAGACAGTTGATATTTGTAAATTTATTTTGACTTGAATAATTTATTGCTTCTTGTTTGGTTGCACGATAAAGAATTATTTTTGAATAATTATATATTTTAAAATAATAAATTTTTTATTTAGAAATGTTTAAATAAAAATAAATGTGGAAGAATAATTTTTATTTGAGTAGTATTAAGTAAAATTAGTTTTATTTATGAAATTGAGAAAAATAACAAAAGTCAAATTTGTACCTACATGACCATTGGCTACATTAAAGACAAAAATATCAATTGACATCAAATGCAAAGCGGATCAGAATTACGTTGGAGTGAAAATAAGAGAAATTTACTTTAGTCAATGTACTTTCACCACGCTGGAGGTTGCAAAATCAATTCTGCCAAACTCAGCCAAGCATCGCAATTTCATCGAGAATATGGTGCACAATGACATGCTACAGTGCACAGTTTTGCACTGAAAAACTAATATTGTACTTGATGATGTTTCTTTCTCTCTTTCTTCAAGGTTTTGTAGTTAAGTGATATCTTAGAACAACTCCTTTAGTTTATCTTTTCAGTAAAGTGAAAGGTAAAATTATCCAAGATGAGATAATTTCTATAAATCTCAGTAAGTTCATGTTAACATTTTAGGCCAATAAACTGTATGTTAGCACTTCAGAGCTTGAATTCTTTCATCATCAAATATAAGGTTGCAATCAAACAGTACGGATAAGATATTTTTACTTGTGTGCGCGCTATTGCTAATTAATGAGGCCAAAACTGAGTTTTAAATTCTTGATGATATTCATAGATTACAAAGTATAGGGGAACAAATACAGCACAGAGACAATAAGACCCCACAAAGTCATCAAATACTGATTATTATTATTCACATTTCACAATCTACACCTGCTTTGGTTCCTCAGTCCACTTGGATCTTAGCAATTTGAGCAGCACTCTTGCCTTTGTTTTTGTTCGGGTGCCACACTGACTCTGCAGAAGAAACAGCAACTGAGTCAAAACTCCGGCCCCAATGGCTTCCTCTCTTGCGCGCCCAAAATCACTACAAACAATTAAAAGTAACCCAACAGCACTCTCACTGCACTCTTGATCAGATACCCTGAAAACCATCTTCACCAAAGCTTCAATACCATTCCGGTGATTCACCAATGCCTCTTTAGCACTCTCTAGCACCAAAAGTTTCTCTATTATCGCCATTGCCAGTGGAGCCAAGTTCTTCTGTCTTCTTTCAGAACCTGAAATGTATGTTATGATCCCATCTATTGCTCCTGCTCTCACTAAACTCTCTCTGTTAGATTGCAAGGAACATAATGCTGACATGGCTTTAATTGCAGCCTTAGAAACCTCGCAATTTTGGCGAATAACTAGAACAATCTCATGCAGTAGTTTGTGAGAGTTTCCAAGCATACAACATACCTCTTCTGTCTGTGATGCTGCTGTTGAATCTATAAGATGACACAGACTAGTCTTAACCGAGCTAGTTCCCTTTTCAAATAATAGCAAGAATGTTGCTAATTTAGACTCATCTTTGATCATATTTAGAGGCTCCAAACTGCCAAGAGGCAGCAATTTTAGAATGCAAGAAAGTGCCAGCTCCGTAAATTCCATGTGTTCTTTTGAGAGTTGAACATCTGCTCTTCCAAAAACTAGTTCCAAAAGTAGAGGCAAGAAACTCAATTGGAGGAAACAAGACTTCTTGAAAGAACAATACTCATCAGATAGAACTCTGATTTTCTCAAGTGCTTGGAGCTTGTTTTCTAAGGTGGCCTCATGAGATTCAAGGCTGTGTTTCAGAGCAGCTAAAAAATCGATAGTTGCGGTTGCAGAGTTTCCAGGGTCAAATTGGGGACCCAGCTGAAGCCACCGATCGATCAAATGGCGGAGAGTGTGATTGGGAACAATGGATGGATCATGAAGCTTCTGCATTGTGACAGGGCATGTGAGGTTACCTGCAGCCAGCCATTTTTCAATGCTTGACCTGTCATAGGTTTGGCCTGTGCATAAAGTTACTGGATCTTCGAACAAGTCTAGACTGATTGGGCATCTGAATAAGTGGGGGATGACCATTTGGGCTTCGTTCATGGAAAGAAACTGAAGATTCCAAAGAACAAAGAAGCAAATAGTTGTTATATCTCTAATGAAACTTTAAAGTGACAGAAAATCAAAGTGGGTTCTCGGGATATGATGTTGCACAGCTTCAAGTTTGAGGCTTTAGGTGTGGGCAGTACAAGACAAACATTTTGAGGCACTAAAACATTAATGCCATAAAGATAGCGTCAGAAAGTAGCAACTTTTTTCTCCTTTGGCTACTAAAGCCTTGAGATAGCACAAGAGTGACAAGAGATAGAAACTAGAAAGTGGCGCCTGAGTGGTAAACGGGATGGGAAAGGACTGAGAAATGGACCATTATAAATTGCTTCCAGAGGAAGTGATGGGGAAAGAAAGAAAAATTACAAAGTTGGGGACTTACATTCCAAGTTGGTTGCACTTTGCAGAAAAGAGGAAGGGAGTAATGTATGGGAACTTTCTGTAAGCCTGCAGTTCTTCCTGACAGACAAGACGGTGGAGAAAGAGAAAGAGCAAAAGTGCAATCTTAGTTGGAAAAAACAGGAGGGAACACCCACATACAGAGGTCCAAGAAACAGACCTTATCCTAGCGAAAGAACAAGGGGATGGCAACTAATACAGAATAATTGTGAGAATGGTCCCCAGCATACTCTATATCAATCCAGTCAAACTGACCCACCAAAAGGGAAAATTATTGTTAATGTCTTTGAAGTTTGAATCCACCTATGAGTTGAGGAAGCAAGAAACTATGGCTTTTGTTTTCTTTTGTTTCTGGGGGGTAAAGGAGAGCTTGCTACTGTGTTTAATAGAGAGAGGAGCTGAATTTAATGGTAGTCATAAGGCTCATGAGAGTAGCAATAATATAAGAAAACACTGGATGACTAGATAGTTAGATAACTATTATGACTCAAATTGCATGAAAGGAATATGCTATCTTGCATTTTCTTCTCTCTCTTCCTTCCCTTAATTTCACAGCGCAGTGAAAAAATGGTTTTGGCTCGACCATCAAATTTGGGATAAACAATATGTGCCGTATTGAATCATTGATGGGCCCTCATAATTCACAAATGGATCTTCAACAAAGCTTATTGCACGTTGTCAAATTATGAACTCAAATCACATAGCATCACATCATTTCAATTCACCTCAAGTTGCTTTCGTAACCCTTATATCAGTTATATGTTATTAGAAAAATTCAAAAGGAAAAACAGGTTAAAGTGGTTAGCTTATGAGAGAGTGATTTGCTTTTTTTTTTCTCAGTGGAGATCGAAAAGTCTTCACTTTTAATAAAATAGTAAAAAAAAATTCCGTTACTTCATTTTTTTTAAATTATAATTATAATATATAATTTTGCAAAACAATTACACGAATTTTGTTATTTATTCTTAAAAAAACTAATGAAAGCTGTATTTAATTTTTTTAAAAAGCAAAAGGACTGTATATCTGATAGTAAATAGTTAAAGAAAAAAGTAATGATAGTTGTATAAATTTCATTCTCATAAATTCTTAATAAATTTAAAATGAATATTGGATCAGTTAAAAAAAAATTACAGTAAGATTAATATAGAAGTCTGTGAAAAAAAGTTCATTTCTGTAAAGAAAAGTGAACGCATTCACATAAACACGCAGCATCAAATGGGAGAAGTTTGCAGCGTGTGTCTCGAAGTTCTAGAAAAACACCAAATTCCCGGTTGTGCCGGCCGAACTAGGTAATACTAGTTATTTTTAATATTTTATTATTGTTTTAAAAATATACACAATTACGCATATATCATGTAATATATAGAATTTAATTTTGATTCAATTTAAGTGTATTATTTTTTTAGAGTTGTCATGGTACTTTTATCTAAGATGAGTTGTCAAATATTTATTGACTGATAATTTTATAATTAATGTTTAAAATTATATTAAATATAAATAATAATTAATATATGATTGACAACTCATATTAAATATTAATATTTTTAAAAAAGATAAATATTAAAGTAATCTTTTTTTATATTTTCACCTAACCATCTTTTTACATATCATTTAAAGGGTTAGGAGGATTGATTTCTTAAATAATAATAATAATAATAATCAAACTTAATGCAATAACATATAATTAGATAATAGTATTAAAAAATTACACATAAAATGGATTAAAGATAAATTTATATATCCATATATATAATATCTTTTATTAGATTAATTAACATTTTTAGGACTTTCTATTAACCCAGTACAAACCCAAGGTTGCCAAATTTCAATGGAATCTAAATTTTCAACTTAATACATTATAGACTTAGAAGAAGGTACCAAAATTTGAATATATGCACGTAGAGGGGAATAAACATGTGAATGCATCAGAAGGATTAATCTTTAGGAAAAAGATAAATATACATAACTTTTTTACGTTATTTTTATATTTGATTAATGATGAGTAAATTTTTAATTAATACAGTATAATATTTAGTTAATAAATTTTGACAATCAATCACTTATAAGTTAGTAATCTATTAATCAAACGATATATTTTATTAACTAATAATTTATTTATTATAAATTAAGTTTGTGAATAATCGATAATTAAAATTTATTAATTAAATAATATATTATATTAATTAAAAATTTATTTATCATTAAATAAATATAAAAATAATGTAAAAAAATAATGCATAAATACATTATGATCTTTTAAGCGGATTCATCAATTTAGCACACTATCTATCCTGCGGCTCTCCTCTGACTTGTGCGTGTTTCGAGTTTTAGACTGGCCAAACTTTCCATTTGGTCAATATTCTACAGCAGTTCCCAGCATCCTAAGCCACCATTGTGATCAATGGTATAGTGAATTCTTGATCCTCAACTTCACACACACTCTTTTTGTATTTACCATGCATAAGTAGGAGGGATTTTTTAATTTTTTTTTTACATGAAAGAGTTATTAACATTAATATAATTATATTTAGTGCTATAATTTTAAATTTTTAATAATGATACAAAAAACCCTTGAGCACAAAATCAGAGGGAAAAGACGAACTAAAGTTCTTCCTTTTAAAAAAATAAATAAATTATTTTCAACCTCTCCTTGGAACCCTTAATTTATACTCTACATCTCTGTCAAGTGGGTAGGCAAGAAAACCAACTTAAATAAATGTTCCCCCGAGAACAGGTAAGTTTGGCAACAAGGAGAAATCGGAATAGAGAAAGAGACCAAACAACAAATTGACAAAAAGAAGGCCACCAATAAAACTTTATAGTAAAGATTACTGTAAAGAAATTGTGGCCATTGAACACTATTTTGTCTGCCATTGGAATATATCAAACTCCACTATCTAGTTAATACTTAGTAGCAATATTAATGATGGCTTTTATTTTAAGATGCTGGTAACATATCTACAAAGTATCAATTACTCTTTGAATTTGTAGCCTAGATGCACACGTAATACGTAGACCATGAATATTAATAAAACTGCGGATATTTCTATAATATAACCGAGACGCACACACATACATACACATGATATTCATTATAGAAAAATTTTCACTTTTCGTCCTTTAATTTGTCCCACAATTATATTATTTTATTTTTATTTTAAATCTTTTCAAAAAGTCATTAAATTCGCCTCTAACCTTATTAAAAGAAATCTTAGTTGAATAATGACAACACCTGCATAGGATGTCATGTCAGCAAATTCCTTTAACATTTCTAACGATATTAACAGTTATGATGAATTTGGTGGATTTTGAAAAGGTTTTAGACGAAAGTGAAATCTAAAGCATAGTTAAGGGACAAAATGTGTGTGTGTGTGTATATATATATTGGTAACTAAAAGTTAAGGTGAGGGGAATGTTTATCCCTAATTCAATGTTAAGGTAAACCACCAACTTTAATAAAGATTTATAATGAGATTACAAATCGTCTACCAATGAACGTATTTTGTATTCAAACCCGTTGGCATTTTTGCCTATATATATATATGTGTGTGTGTGTGCACGCTTGAAGAGGTGGAGCCAAGTGTTGATGGGGCCACGACCTCCAAGGCTCTGAACATTTATTCAACATTTCTTGAAATTTTTTAACTTATTAAAATTTCTTGAAATATAATTTATATAATTTGATGTTTGGTCCCTTCGAAAATATAAAATTAATATATGACCTCCCTAATATAAAATTTCTAACTCCATCCCTATATGTATGTGTAGTAAATTACATTGCTAACTTGGGGACTGATTTATCATTGTATATAATTGTTGTTCATATAGAATAAGGCTTTTGATCAAAATACATTATAAGATGTGGGGATGAGTTGTTTTGGTAGAGATGTCAAAACGGGTCATCCCATCCTGGCTCGTCACGGGTCAACTTTAAACGGCGTGAGACAAGTTCACTTATTTTGGTTTGATAGGTTGGAAAAGCCAACTTACCCTGTTTAGGGTGGGTTGGCAAGTTAAACAATTGACCTGCCTAAAATTAAAAAATATATGCATAAATTAATAACAATTTACAAATAGAAGGTATAACAAAACTTAGAAGTATAAACAAAGTAATAACAATGAAATCCCAACAACAAAAAGCAAAAAATATACATTGACAAATAGCAATGAACCATTCAAATTCAATGAACCAAAAAGTGGAGGAACCAAAGAAATACTAAAACCCTAGTAAATTAGTAATCTCACAAAGAAACCTAAAACCATAGCAAGAGTGAAAGGAAAAAAACAATGTTACCTATGATGCACAGAAACTCCAAAATTGGTGACGTATTCGTATCATACCTATATTGCTGCATCTGTATTTTTGTTGTATCCCTGTGGTTTTTTTTTTTCGAATACCTACTGCCCTCAAGATATTACTATTTGAAAAATCTGGGATACGTATTCAAGCTCTGTTCTCACCAATTACTTCCCTTAAAAAACATATTCTCACTCTTGTATTCTTGTCATCCTCAAAATCATAGTAAATTTGTAAGGGATTTTACCGATTTTAAAGTTTACTTTTTTACATCTATAAGTAGTGTAACACCCCAAAATTTCAAACTTATGTTATATATGTTATCTTCTGTGATTTCTATGATAAATGATTTTTAGGAATTTCTGTGAGTTCAATTAAATCAAAATTTAACTAGACTTAACTTTATAAGTTAATTTTAGACCATTCTAAAAAATAAAATAAAATATTTTTATTTTTAGTCCCAAATACCTTTGAGGAATTTTTGTAAATAAATGGAAGTTCAGTTTTCAAATCCGTCAACATATTTGATCATTTTCCAATTGAGGGTGTTACAAGTAGAAATTTATTTTCTTCAATATGCATTGCCATACCTGCATTTTAATTTTTAAAAAACTAACATTTTTACGTATCATATTGATACTTGTACTCGTACCCGTACAACATAGAGCATCACCTATAGCTGTGCAGGTATTGTGTCTTGTGCAGTTGGCGTCGCAGTGGATGCTTGTGTCTAGGTGGCATCACAATGGAGGCTCTACACTGAATGGCGATGATGCAGCATGCAAGTGGCGGCATGTGAGTAGTTGCATCATTGGAGATGGCTAGTAGTTTGACTCCTTTATCCTTTCACTCTCACTCTCAATTGAGCTCTCCCTCTCCGGTCTGGTGCTGACTGTATTAGGGACTTGGGGTGTGGGAATTTGTGAAATAGCCAAACCAAATGAGAATTAGGGTTTGTGAAGGGAATGAACCAAATAAGGTCACCCCATAACCTACTAGCCCACTTATGCCAACACTATTTTATTTCCTTTTAGAGTTTATTGGCCTAACGAGCCAACCTGACTTGACCTGTTTAAGTCTTTCTAGACATGTTGAGGGTAAGGCCTCCTCTATGTACCATTGCTTTGCTTTGAGGAGAACCAGGTAACTATACTTGGTGGTGCTCTGGCAGTCTCATCTCAATAATTTTTTTTTAATGTATTTTGAAAATGGTATACTAATCTAATAACAACATAATATATGGTACAAAAGAAATTCTATTATCAAATTAAATTAATAATATTATAGATAAAATAAGATCTGAATCATTGAAAATATTACTCTTATAAGATTAATTAACGTGATGAAAAATGTCTCCCAACAATTATTTTACAAATATTATTATAAAAATAATAATCTTTTTAGTTAATATTGAAATTGGTCCTTCAAATATACACATGATATCAATTTGGTCCTCTAATTATTTTTGACAACGAAATAGTTCTCCAAATATACACTGGACATCAGTTTAGTCCTTCAATGTCAGTTTTTGACATCAAATTGATCATCCAAAATCATTTTTGACATCAAATTGATCCCTAAAAATTAATCTAAAAGAACTAATTTGATGTCAAAAATAGTTGGAGGATCAAATTATGTATTTACTCTATTTTCTTTTTTTTATACCTTACGAGGTGATTCCTACAACTTAAACTTATGACATTCTACTCAAATTTCCATCCACTCTTGTATGAAAAAGAAAGAATGGTAAGTAGATGTTTATAATTAACACCTTCTCCTCATGCATCTATTTTCATCACAAGTATTCTAGTCTTCCAGAGTTCTAGATTTTCAAGCTCAATCAAGGAGGATTGGATAGAGTGCACATGTTTTACCCTTTGGATGGTCAAATTAAACAATTGAATATTATGACAACGACAACATTTGTGGATAACTTGAATAACATGACAAATGACGAAATTTCCTTGCAAATTAAAGTAGAATACATTACTACATTGGTTGTGCAATATTTCATAGGACAAATTGACATAGCGTCTGCTTTATATATAAATATAAAATTGTGGTCTTAAGTAATTTATGTCATTTTAAACAATTCAACAATCACATTATGAACCTTTCAATATGATATCTTTTAGTTTTCAAGAAATTCAATCATTACATGTTTCCAATATTTTCCTGTGCTCCTCACGCTTCAATAAGGTCACCCATCATTAAATTTGCAAATTGCAATCCCCAGTTTTTTAGAAAACGAAATGAAAGTGAAGGGTCCACTTGTTGGTGGTTTTAGAAGTGTAATTATAAACCACGTGTTTAGGGATGCCCAAGAAATCATGCCGCTACGTGTATCAATGAAGAAATTTGTTCTTTATACTCCATTATTTACAACAGCTCAAAGCAAAATTCTTGCATAAAGTACCATTGATGAATGAGGATTGCATATACTTACCCATTTTCCTTTACTGCCTCACTGTTCTCGGTTTTTTTTTTTAAATAACGTTTAAATTAAATAGTATTACAGAACAGAGATTTAACTAAGGATCGATTATCTCTATGAATATTGAATTTAAGCTACTTCTCTCTCTTCCGAGCTGCATCTGGGATGAAGAGAGTCCGGACTCCCAAAAATTTCTCATTAGGTTTTTATAAATTGTGTTGTATGTGTTTATATACCAATTCATTGATTCATGCTCGAAAAAATTATTTGGTATTTGAGTGACTTGAATTAGCTCCATTATTACTTTAAAAAAAATGTTTATTTTACTGATGACAAATCAATGAATGATTAATAGTTTATCATTTATAATATAGTATAAATTGACATAAACACAAATGCACAACATTTCTCTCAATAATCATGTCTAAAATATAAAAGGCATTTCTAACATAATAGATATTAACAACAGAACATCAACATTTTTATGGGTTTATTAAAAAAAAATTCGGTTGTTTAACTCATAAACTATTTATCCTTTTGCCAGATCTCAGCACAAAACAAAGAACATGGACCAACTTAGAGAACAAGTAAGGTATGCCTTATGCATTGCAAACAAGTCATTGATACGATTCACGACTTCATTTTATTGTGAAGCAATGTAGTTATGGGATAGGTTAGCTTATCTCATCTACCACCTCTCTTTTTTTACATAATTGACATGACACATACATTAAGTTGTTAAGTGATATAATGTAAGAGGATTGTTTTACACGTAATATACCTGAGAATTTCCCTTTAAAATAATGCATTAAGTTAATCACAACATGACATGTGATAAAATAAATAAATGTGTTGCGGATTAACTTTAGGATTTAATTTTAATCTACTACAATTGATTATTTTCTTTACATTATTATTAAGTTATATGTTGCTTTATCATTAAAAGTTTGAAATTCTTTTAATGATGTACCAATGCATGATTACATGATAGTAAAAAAATTGTTTCAAATTAAACAGTTGAGTGTATTACTATATAAGAATGTCTGGTCTCTCTCCAGCCTTGTGGACTGTAACGTTTTGCTTTCCATGATCAAGCAATTAGGCACTAGTCTATACTTTCCAAGTGACAACCCAAAATATACTACAACCTCTTATTCTTCTCTTCGCCTTTTAAGTTCATCGTTAATCCCAGTGAATGAAATTGCCCTTATCGGTATAAGGTGGCATCGTTCCTGAAACTGAAAACCTGACCATGGCCATTGTTCGCATTGCAGAACAAAATTCCTAAAATGTGCACTAATGTAGAGCCTGAATTTCGTTAGAGTCAATTCCTTTCTTTTGATAATCACAAGAAAGCTCGCTTTTTTCCTTCTACTTCCAGACACACCAGAGCCGTTCCTTCAATTTATAATTAAACCCCAATTTATAATTAAACCCACTAGCTGAAAAGTGAAAACTCTTCAGGATGCTTAGAATTGTATTAGGCTCAACTTAAATGTTGATGTGGGATTGAATAATGTGAAATGGTAAGTGGAACACTTCTGATACTTCTAGTAGTTGGTATTGTGATATGTACTGATGAATACATCTAGTAGTTGCCTGCTCATAGCCGTTTGGCTTGAAGTGAAGTTCTTATTCATGCCAGCAAGAAAAAAGCAAGAACGAATATGGAATACCATATCAGGATATAATCTTGTCAAATTCACTCATGTTAGACTGTTGAAGGACAAAAGATAACCAAAACAAAGTGTACTTAAATAAATGTATGAAACTGTATGTACAGTTCTATATGAGATGAAGCTACAAACAAAAAAAAAACCCTACACCTGAAGACATAATGCAAAAATCAATGATACAGAGAAAAAAAAATTTCTTTGAAGGGTTCTGTATTTTGTTATGACACAACATGAAGGGAGCAGATTTGAAATTGTTTTCTGGGACTTTAATTAGGCCTCAAAAGAGCTTACTCACAAGCGTTCTGTATTGAACACATGATGTCCAAGTGGTGGTGCTGAATGATGGCTTATCTCACTGATATATTCTTCATTTATATGCACTGCGCTGTCTGGTGTATCCAGCCCCTCTCCGTGTGACCCGGCCCCAACATATTGTTGCACAACCAACACCGAAGCAGTTGCTGCAAAATCTGACGATGCTAACAAATCCCCAATAGCTCCTAACTCTGGGCACTCACTCCAATCAGTGAGTCCTGCTGTGAGTGGTGATATCATTCCTCGGCCTCTCCCAACAATGAAGAGATCATGAATGTCATCCATTGTTCTTATTGCTGCCACTGTCTCCTCCTCATTGTTAACTACCTTCTCAATGTAGTCAATTGAATCATCATTTGCAAATCTCTTCCTAAACTCCTGCATAAGCTTTTCATCAAGCTGCTTCTGCATATCCTTATCTGTTTCCACTGTCAGTATTCTTGGTTCATCCAGGTTGACACTAGGCTGCCTCACAGGCTCAGTTACTTGTTCCCCAGTAACAAAACGCATTATAGTAAGGCTTATCCCTGGATGCTCCGACATCCTCCATCCATAGCACAATGCTTCTCTATCATCTGGACCTCCAAAAAACAGTATGGCTACATTATGAGATACTTGATTTTCAGCCAAGCGGTTAGAGCCACTCAAGCCTCTATCCACTAGAATTCCTACTGAGCAAGGTGAATTTGCTAGTACATTCTGGTTGATAGCTTGAAACGCCATGTTTGTAGCTTCCATCCCACCATCAACTGTCTGTTGTTTATGGAAAGGAATGATTATAAAGGAAACACGCTTGTCCTCTGCCACATTGCATATGTCTTCATGCATGGTGGAATAAGGGGAGATTGCAGTCAGGGGCTGGACAGAGACACAAGGAGCATGCTGCTCGTAGTTTTCAAAGACATTGATTATGTGGTCAGATTGAGCTTCATTCCTATTAAGGGCAGGGTAATCTGGTTTTCGAGTGTTGTGAATAATGAGCAAGGCAGATGTACGGCCAGTAAGTTCGACCAAATGGAGCACATAGACGCATATTGGGGACTTCTTTGTTGGATTAGAGGCTTCGAGGAGGTTGATTATTGTTGGGACATTTCGAGGGCTATGGATACACACTAGGACCCTGAACTCTGCATCTCGTTTTGATATCTCAATGGTTCTTCTTTTGTAAGATATGGAGCTCCTTGATGGTCTGTAAATGGCTGATACGGCAGGTACGATAGTTCCAGTCATTATTACAGTTATAATCACCATGATTGCAAATGATTCTTCATCCAAAACCTGCAAGCAATTGTAAATGATCAACATGAGTAGATCACTCATTGAGAGGAATTAAGAGAGGTAGTAGCAATAGTACTGTAAAGTATTAGTACCTTCTGGTCCTTTCCAACATTAAGCACGATCATTTCAACGAGGCCTTTTGTGTTCATGAGTAAGCCAAGTGCAGCTCCTTCACGTACTGGCATTTGATAAAAGAACGCAACCACTAGAGTTCCAACAACTTTGCCAATGCAGGCCAGAACAATGACTAGAATTAGAATTGCCCAGGTGTAGGATCCTTTGATGACGCCTATATTAGTCTTTAGCCCACTAATGGCGAAAAAGAGAGGGAGCAGAAGTCCTGAAACGAAGTCCTCAAGCTTTTCTATAAGAGTGACACCGAGTGGTCCATTTGGGATTGCCAAACCAAACACAAAAGCTCCAAAAACAGCATGAGTACCAATGGCATCTGTGACGAAACCTGAGATCATGACCCCAGCTAATATGAGACATATGTAGAACTCGCTGAACGATTCTCCTTCAGGGGTTTTCCTAACTATCCATGAGACTGCTGGTCGAACAGCATAAACACAAAAGGCCACAAACGCTGCGCTTGACAATAGAATCCAGATGGAAGCCAAGGAAGTTGTTTCATTCTCGGCAAACGCAATGGCTAAAGCTAAGAGAATCCAAGCGCACACATCATTAATGAGCGCAGATGAAAGAGCAAGCCTACCCAACTCTGTGTTGACGAGTTTGAGCTCTGCAAGGATCCGAGCAAGCACAGGAAATGCAGTGACAGAGAGAGCAACACCAAGGAATAGGATGTATGTGCCTTGGTTCATGTCATCGTCACCATTTCTATGCAAAAGGAAGGAGAAGGCAGCTCCAATGGCGAAAGGCAAGACCATTCCAGCAATTGCCGAAGCCACTGCTTTTTTACCTACTCTGCGTAATACTGTTATGTCCATCTCCACTCCCACCAAGAAGAGAAAATAAAGGAGACCAACATTTGCCATTGTTTCAATCACCATCACACTTCTTAGAGGAAATACTGCATTGGCAAATGTTTGGTTTCGCCCAAGCACCGAAGGACCCAACATTACACCACCCTGTACCCATGCTTGTAACAAAATAACATCAGCAATGACTATGTAATGATTTTTAAATTTAATCTTTTATATAATGCAATGCAATGCAATGAGATCACTTTGTGCTGCAAAAGAAACTAACCAAGACTTTTCAACCAAAAGGAAAAAAAGAAACTAACCAAGACTTCAGCAATTACGCGTGGCTGGCGAAAGGGCTTGAGGACGAAGACGAATAAACGGGTGGCAACCACAACTAAAGATAATTGCAAGATGAAAAGAGGGAGAGAATAATCCAAAGGATTATCTCCTTGCCATATCCCATTTGTTGTTATCATGGTCGGTGCATAGCAGACTATATATTCATCCTTATTGTTTGCTCGATCTCCCATTTTTCCTTACCTCAACCAGCACCACCTCTATTTCATGCGTCAAATATGTATTGACTGGCTTTTACAAGCACTAACAGCATACTATGTTATATAACAACACCGTTAATGAGCTTTGCATGCAAAAAGTGAATCGAAAAGAAAATGATTTGGGTCTTGTTCTTGGACACGGAAGTGAGAAACAGAAAGGATGCATGAAAAAGAAAGGGGGGGGGGGGGGGAATTCGTAGAAGGATAATTATCTTTTGCTTTGTTTGATGAAAATTAGAAGGGAGCGAAAAGAAGTCAGGTTCGTTTTGTTTTGGTGGTTGTCCACTCCAAGTGGGAACTCTACTTAATTTCTACGGCCTAAGTCGTGCGCAGGGGCCTCTATTTTTAGAAAGCTCATGATTTGATGTGAGTTATTGTTTGTTTTTGAAAAATGCTAGAGATCCAATAGTTGGAGAACTGTAATTTTTTGGTTGAATTTGTGCAGAAAGTAGCTATTCTCTGTAAAAATTTAAATCCATATCATATATGTGAAATAAGTAAGTTACAAAAGATATATAATTACACAAAATTATCTCCTCTATCATAAATATATATGAATGGAAAAATAGAAGGAATTATATGGAAAAAAATTAAGATAAAATGTCACCTCGTAAACCATATGATTAATTTATGATGGTCAAAAATTTTTGGGGCTCAAGTAGTATTTCCCTTGTATATCCAACACGGTTATTTATTTATAGCTTGTTTTGTTCAGATTTCTCTCATCGCAAATGTGCAATGACACGTTTCCAAGAGCGATTTATTGAAGGAAAGTAGCTTAGCCTACACAGAAGTGAGATAATGTACTGCTGCAAATCAAGTATAAGCCCCCGGAGTTGCATGTAATGACACAGTATCGAGGAACAAAAACATTCCATCTTTAGAAATGGGTTTCATATCCTTGTCCCCGGACTATCTATTCTCCCGAAAAAGGTCCCTAGTTTCATTGGCTAACAGTGTCTTCAAAGCTGCAGGATAAAAAAGCAGTCTTCCTTTCAGGTGTATAGAAGTTTGGTCTGTATAACTCGGTTAATTGTACGGTTCACAAAGTAGGGAACTGCTACAGCACCCAGAACTGTAAATAACCAATCGAATTGCAAAATCAGGACAGCAGTATACATATGCAATTTGTCATACACGAACAATAACATAAGTTTGAAGACAAGCTTCTATTAAAAGAAGTAATGTCATCTACATAAGCATATTGAAGTTATAACTACACAGAAAAATTCGCTGGGTACTCTTGTGGATGTTTGGTTATAGTCTCTTTCAGCCATTGCTCCTGTTCACGAAGATTGGATGGAGGGACATCATAAACATCACTAAAAAGGTCTGCAACTGGAGGTTTTTCAACATTCTCTGCGACTTGAATTGCATGCAGAAGCTGTAGCAGGAGATTTCTTAGTTAGAACACAACTATTGAATAACATTTTTAAGAGTCCATCTAAATCAAATTCAAAGAATATACTTCCAGTATTCATGATTATGATCATAAAACCACAAGATCCATGGTACAAATTATTTTGAAGTTCCAACATACCAAGTTAATGTTAGGAAACCAGAGTTATGGAAACAGTATCACACAACTAAAATAGAGTTGAGATAATAGGAATTGACACACAATATTTAACGTGGAAACCCCCTAATGATGAGAGGAAAACTACGGGCAAGACTGGAAGATTTTCACTACATGGAAGAAAATTACAACTACTCTCTAAACATAAAAAAAGAATAATAACACTCTTGAGATAGGAGAATACAACTACTTTGAAGTGAGATACAAAAAACTGAAGAGGGGAGGCCTTTATTTATAGAGGAGAGTCTCCTCCTTTGCGTAGCTTCACCGAGTGAAGTTGGAGAAAATTTCTCCAACTATCTACTGCTTAACCATGTAATTTATTGCTTCCTATTTGCACTGAAAGCACTTCACTGCCTCAACCAATTTCATTTACTTTTTTTGGTTGGCAGTAAAATTTGCTGCTTTATTTGACTTTTCAAATGCCACAAAAGTAGCTTTACCGTTCACAATCTCCCACTTAAAGTCACTTTTGGTAAAGTTACAAAACTTTCTCATCTTGCCAATTCCATGCCAATTACATTTCTGATAGGTCATACAAGGATCTACACCATTTAAACTTGTCAATGTTGATTGCCTTTGTCATAACATCTATTAGGTTGTCTTTGGTATGAATTTTGTGTATATTCACGCTCCCTTTTTCTACTACTTTTCGAACAAAGTGATATTGAACTCTTATATGCTTTGTCCTGAAATGAAAGGATGGATTTCTTGCAATGTGCAAGGCACTCTGATTGTCACAATACACAGGAATTTTCTGTTGCTTGTACCCGAGTTCCTCCATTAACCTTTGAATCCACTTCCTTACAAGCCTGTGTAGCTGCCATATATTCAACTTTTGTAATAGATGGAGCAACAACAGTCTGCAACTTAGATAACCAGCTCACAGCTCCTCCTGCAAGTGTAAACATAGCCTATAGTAGATTTCCTTAATCACCTGCAAAATTCAAATCAACATATCCCTTAACAACAAACTCTGATCCTCCAAAACATAATGCAGCATCTAAGGTTCCTTTGATGCATCATAGGATCCTCTTAATAGCATTCTAATGCTCTTTACTAGGATTTGCCATAAATTGATTGACTGTGCTAATTGTTTGAGCAATATCTGGTCTCGTACAGATCATAACATACATAAGACTTCCCACTGCCGATGTATACAATACTCAAGACATTTTCATCCTCTCTGCTTCACTGCTAGAACTCATACTTAAGGATAATTTGTAATTGACAAGAAGTGCGTAAAGATTGGCTTACAATCTTGCATGTTGAAGCGCTGCAAGATTTTCCTCAAATAATTCTTCTAAGAAAGTCAAGCCTTCCTATCTTTTCTTCCTCGATGAATTAGCATCCTCAGAATCTTGTTTGCTAGTCCCAAGTCCTTTATATCGAACTCCATAGCCAATTGTGCCTTTAATTCTTGTACTCGATTTTTGTTGGAGCCTACCACTAACACGTCATTCACGTACAATAGCAAAATGATGAAATCATTTTCACCAAACCTTTTGTATTATGTACAATGGCCTGAACTAAGTTTGTTGTATCAAAGGCTAATAATGAATGAATCAAATCTCTTGTACCAACATCTCGACACCTATTTAAGACCATATAGAGATTTGTTAACCTGCAAACCAAGTTCTCCTTGCTGTTTTAGCAAAACCTTATGATTGGAGCATATAAATTTCTTCTTCAAGCTCTCTATGGAGAAATGCAGGTTTTACATCCAACTACTCTAGATATAAGTCAAAAGTAGCACACATAGCCAGGACTACTTTGATTGTTGTAAGTCGAACCACTGGGAAAAATATCTCATTGAAATCAATGTCTTCTTTCTGAGCAAACCCTTTTACCACCAGTCTTGCATGACATCGTTCTACTTGGTTGTTACCATCTCGTTTGATCTTATAGACCCATTTGTTACTAATGGCTTTCTCTTTATGTGGAAGTGCAACAACTTCCCATGTCTTGTTTCTATGTAAGGCTTCCATTTCTTCCTGCATTGTTGTTATCCACAAAGAAGCATCTGGATTTCTTATAGCCTCCTAAAAGGTTAATGGCTCTCCATCTTTTGTTAGAAGACAATATGCATCATGGCTTGCTATAACATAGTCTGAGTGCCATGATGGTTGCCTTATCTGACGTGTGTCTTGCGACAACGTGTTGACCGCCTAACTTCTGTATCATTGGTGTCACCTGGTTCTTGTTCCTCGTGCTCTATTACTTGTTCTGCTTCAAAGGAATTTTCTTCTCCAACTTTTCCATCTATCTGAACTGTAGTAGTCTTTTCCCATAGGCAATACCCTTTAACACCATTAGCATATCCCAAAAATATACATTTCCAGGATTTTGGATTCAGTTTTGTTCTTTCTTGGGAATTGTACATCACATACACAAGACATCCAAACACGTAAAGAAGAATAATCTGTTGACTTGCAAGTCCACATCTCCATTGGTGTCTTTAGACTAATTGCAGTTGACGGTGACCGAATTATCACATAACAGGCAGTTTTAATTGCTTCGCCCAGAAAGACTTGGCTAATCCTGTAGTTCACAACATAGCTCTTGTTCTTTCTAGGAGAGTTCTGCTCATCCGCTCTATCACACCAGCTTGTTGAGGTGTATGTGCAACTGTGAATTGCCTTTTAATACCCTCGTGCTTGCAAAATGCTAGAAAATTACCATCTTGGATTTAGATTGTGAACGGTAAAGCCACTTTTATGACATTTGAAAAGTCAAATAAGGTAGCAAATTATACTATCAACCAAGAAAAGTAAATGAAATTGGTTGAGACAATTAAATGCTTTAGGTGCAAATTAAAAGCAATAAATTGCATGGTTGAACAACAGGTAATTGGAGAAATTTTCTCTAACTTCACTCGGTGAAGCTACGCAGAAAAAAAGACCCTCCTCTATAAATAGAGGCCTCCCCACATCAATTTTTTGTATCCCACTTCAGAGTAGTTGTGTACTCCTATCTCAAGAGAGAGTGTTATTGTTCTTTCCTTATGTTTAGAGAGAAGTTGTAATTTTCTTCCATATAGTGAAAATCTTTCGGTCTTACCCGTAGTTTTTCCTTCATCATTAGATATTGCCTCAATTCTTATTCTCTTAACTCTATTTTAAGAGTGTGATATTGTTTCCATAATTCTGGTTTCCTAATAGTTATCAGATGCCCCATACTGGTAGCACGTGTAATCAGTCAAGGAAACTACATTTGTATCCAACCATGTCCACACAACTAATTATTCCAGTGAACATTATAGTTCTATTAAAGTATGAGTCACTCTAACCACGTGGTGTGAAATTCAGTTGGCAAACTGACTTTTATGTGGGTAGACTTTACTTGCATTGCAAGGGCTCGAAACCCACTGAAAACACCCTGAGGCCAGGGTGCCAGGGTCAAGCTGACGTTCAAGTAGGAATTAGTCTCACACCTTAAGAATATAGGAACACCTCGTAATCTTACCCAAAAAAAAATTGTGAGTCACTCTAATTTAGAATCTTCTTTTTTCTCGACAAGGAGAACGCAAAACTAGCAAAAATGACTTCAGCAGCAACCTAAGAAGAAATTGATAATATTGAATAACAAAATATCTAAATCTTAAAATAAAAACACAAAAATCTGCCTAACAAAGCAGGAGGATCACGATCCATGTTGAGGTCAATGTAGGAAGTACAGAAGTAGCTCATGTTTGGCATAGGAATTTGTCATGATACTTGATATAGTAGTATAGTATCCAGTATCAACAAAGGGATTTTCAGAGATGGACGTTTTACCTGCTGTCTCATACTGTTCCTAAGCTCTGACTCAACCTCACCATTCCACCAACCATTCCTTTCAATCCACTTTCTAAATCTAGCCACAGGGTCTCGTGCCAATCTCCACCACTCAATCTCACTCGCCGGACGATACTTGGTGGAGTCATCTGATGTGGAGTGGTGTCCCACTCTATATGTAAGAGCCTGGAAAAGGAAAAATCAGATATAACATTGGTCTTCCGTTAACATGACTTGATAATAGACCACATATTGCCACTTTTTCTTTTAATCATGCCCAAAAATTTGGCTTCGAAAGTTATCACTTTACTTCTATTAGAACTGGTCTCTCTTCACTAACTGCCATTTGACGTGCAGCTTGAACAGCACTATAAATGGCCAGGGCATCGTTTCCATCTACACGGATACTACGTATTCCATAAGCCTGTCCTTTCACAACAACACCATCACCTATGCATGAACAGAAAACCAGAACAATATGCCTTTAGACATAGCAAGACAATGCGGAAGACCTGACCAAAGAGAAGATATTGAAATAGACAAAAAGGAAATTACTTCGAAACTGATCTGAAGTAGGGGTGCTGATAGCCCATCCATTGTTCCGGCATATAAAAATAACTGGGGCCTCCATAACCGCTGCAAAATTTAAAGCGGCATGGAAATCTCCCTGTCAATACACAAAGCATTAGAATGTAGAAAAGCATAAACAATTCTCTCAACATATTGACGATCCTTGATATTGATTGCTGATGAAACCAAAAGCATGCTATTGCACCTATTTACTGTAATGAGATCACTGCATAATAGAAAAAAGTATAGGAAACACTCCAAAACCAGGAAAAGATATTGAAAGCTGAAAAGTTTAGCCTTAAGCGATACTGTATTGCCCGAATTCCTTTAAAAATTTGCAAGAACTTAAGTTCTACATCCATGCTGGGATTAAGTCCCATGAAAATTTCCTTTACAGGAAAGGGAAAAATGGGTCTATGGTTATGGCAATTGTATAATTACCTCACTTGAGCCACCATCTCCAAAATAAGTGACAGCACATGCATCCTTTTTGTCCATCTTTAAGGAATATGCAGCTCCAACAGCATGGGGAATTTGCGACCTATATATTAGTGTAAACTTTGCATTTTGTAACTTTCATAAATATGGTGCAAAAAAGCAAAAAATAATTATACACCAAGTCTTGTACCAAAGCTTTAAATACTTACGCAACAGTTGATGCTACAGTGATGTAATTGTGCTTGTTAGATCCGTAATGGACCGGCATCTGCCTTCCTTTCCCATTATCATATTTATTGGAAAAACACTGGTTTGCAAATTCTTGCAAAGTGAAACCACGCCATAATAGGACTCCTGGTTCCCGATACTGCATGTAATCAGATTTACTGTTGGATCATTTCCAACCTTACTCAAGCCAACTAATTAGCAAAAGAGGGTAAATTAAGAGTATAAATCCCTGATGAGTATGGGAAGCATTCTAGGAGAAATTCTTCTATAGATTTCTGTATAAATTCCTATGCCAAACAACTGTTTTACATTTAAAACAAAGGTAAAATACATTTTACCTCCATGAAATATAGCCCTTTCTCAACTAACACCTGAAGTTATAGTTTTAGCACTTAACCCCCTTGAAAGTTTGTTTTTAAGTGAAAATGTTGCTTTTTCAGTTATATCACATGGAAAATACCACACAGGCAAACACACACCACGTGACCATACCAATACAAAATTGCGAAGTATTTTTTTTCACTTAACTCCCTGCAATTTGATTTTAAGTCACTTACCCCCTAAAATTTGGTTTTAAGTGCCTAGAGGTTAACCTTTGATTTAATTGAAAAATTAACATTTTCACTTAAAACCAAACCTAAGGGGAGTCAAGTGATAAAAAAAAATTTCACAAGGGTATGTTGAAAAATGACTGCACTTCAAGATGGTAAAATGTATTTTACCCATAAAACAATGATATATCAGCTTTTTATTGGCTTAATCTCCACTTATATAGATTAAGTCTATAGAAACATTTCTCACATTCTAAATGAAGTGAAGATTGAAGTACAGAAATATCCTTTGTTTATGACATGTGCTTGTAACCTGAGGGAAGATAAGATCATCCATAGCAAGTGCTGCAGCCGATGCTATATTGATAGCCTCTTCTCCAATTGT
Source organism: Styphnolobium japonicum (assembly GCA_023212625.1). NCBI lineage: Eukaryota > Viridiplantae > Streptophyta > Magnoliopsida > Fabales > Fabaceae > Styphnolobium > Styphnolobium japonicum. The sequence continues at coordinate 40,135,518 of JALBWW010000003.1, read as the reverse complement.
TGTTGCATAAAAAGATATTCTACCTTGCCTTTGAGCTTCATAAAAGATAGTGTCCATAGTTTGAAGTGTAACCATGTCATTATACATCTTAATAGCAACATCCTCACTGACCTAATATATATTATTGATATCAATCAGTTTCATTTCAATGTATTTTCCCTGGGGACATAAAATAAAAATGAAATGGTAGGACAGCGATGTGAAGACCTGCACATAGTTACTGCCCAAAATCAGCTGCCCATTGTCATCAAGTACACGGTAGCAGGGTATTCTCTCTTGATGTGATTCAGATCTAAACCTCATTTCAGGGATGAATTTCACTGTTCCTCCCGGAAAATCCAAGACCTGCCACATCCAGTTGCAAGCATGCATAAACACAAGAACTGGGTATGGTGCTCCATCTAATTCAAGAATGTACTGCATGCTGATTCTAGGGAGGGCAGGCATAAATGCTAGAATCATCTTGAGCATGTAATTGTACTCCGTACGGATCAAATATATTAATAATCATTTGAACAAATATAGTTCCCCTCAAAACAAATTGTTCATACTCCTCATTTTCCTTAAATTAAGGGTCCTCAAGGCACAGTGATCTCATACCCATTTTTACATTAGGAATAAAGAATTCATCTTGCACTTGCAGTTTCATTCACAGTTTTCAGTTTTCACAGTCCAGATCAAAATAAGGAATACCTCAACAGATCAATGGCATCATCAGTCAGATTTCTATTAACTTATATAGTTTATTAAACTTGGATTCATCGAGATTGAAAGTTCATAAAAAATCAAGAATATGAGATAATGTGTTGTCCAACAATGTGCCCGATAAGATCATCCATCAAATACAGACCATACGGGCGAGTTTGCTGGAAAGGAACTTCTAAAACCGTAGTTTAAGGAGATCCCATTACTGTCGCAAACGAAGAAATTGCCTCAAAACATTCGTGCCATAACACGGCTTAGGGACAGAGTGCGTTTGCTCAACGAAGACACACCACTTTCATTATATCAATTATTGTAAGACAAACATTATTGAAGATTGAGCATGGAGAGAGACAGAGAGAGATGTGGCAGTGATAAAGGGCCTGAAAGATCACAAAATATCAAATTCAGACGAGTGACACTGCCATATTTGATATCGCAAGATTGTAAAATTGATTGACTGGACCGTAGATTCATCAAGGTCCAATCAAGAAGCTGATCTTGCTTTCTACTAACTACCTCTCTCTCTCTCTCTTCACGCTCCATCCAATAGACAAAAAGCAAAAAGAGTTGAAGCAAGAATGTTGAAGACACGACACACACACACACTGTTTGAAAATTGGAAGGAGAACATATATGAGACGGCTAAGCCTGTGATGTTTATAAAGGAATTCACGCTAGGGTTTTTTGATTCTTGAACCTCAAAGATGAAGATCTATAGGGTCCGGGCCCAGGCCCGAGTCCAGGTCAATGAAGGGCCCATACAGGCCCATTTACAATTCATAGCTGTTAATATCTCTATTAATAGTTAAATTGAGAACCTCCTTTTTTATGTGTTATTTTATGAATCACTTTTTGAGAACAAGGGGGGGGGGGGGGGGACGACCAAAAAGAAACCCAGACCCAGAGACCTACTCGTAAATGAAAATTATAGATAATTTTGCTTCTTCAATTGACTATTTATGTTATTTTTTATTTTTTAGAATGGTTGAAGCTAATCAAAGACATGACGACCTACATGCATAACTGCCCAATAAACTCAGTCATTAGACCATTTTAAATCAAAGAGTACGAAAAGAAGAAATTTCAATTCATGGTGGAAGATAGAGAGACAGAGTACCTGATTCTGATTCTGAGTAAGATCAGCATCATAAATGGGATTCAAAGTGAAAGGATCTCGTGCTGTAGTGGAGGCAAAACGCGGAGAAGAGAGAAGAGTTAGGGTGGGATTAATATTATGATTAGGGTTCCTGAAATTAGGGTCGGATTGATTGGGGCGAAGATGAGTGGTCCAAGAACTGGAAGAGGTTCGACGAGGCGAATGCGAGAGGTCGAACTTTGATTTGAGATGGCTGAGGATGGTCGTCGATTTCCTCATCACTCCAACAGATTGATCATGCCACGATGAAGCTGAAGATGAAGATGAAGCGTGACGGTGAGTAGTGAGTATTGTAGCTGTGATTTTTATAAAATTGGTTTTGGTAGCTGTCCAGTGCGGTTCGGACTTGAAAAACGTGATTCCAAAATAGATAGGATAAGGACATAGGGTGCCGCTGCCACGTCAGAACTTACCAGGCATCACTGCACTGGCGTTTGTCCAGCGCTAAGCCCATGTTCTCATAATCACTTAGCAGTGAGCACCAACCCCTTTGTGGATTGGATTCAATCATATTTAAGCCCAGTTATTATTTGGTCTTTTGAGTCTGCGACTCTTACTTCTGTTCTGTTCAAACAGATTCAGGTGCAGTTTTAGCAAAGCTGTTTTGTCCACAATCAGGTACGGACCCATGTGAATATAAAGCCTGTTTCAATTTCTTATCTTGTGATTGTACATTATTTGGTAGGCGATTATCTTGCTTGTGTGTAAGGGGGTCAGGGCTTTCGAGAGTGGAATATCGACTTGATTTGTATTTTGTTCTTTGAGAATTAGGTTTAAGGTGATTTTTTAGACAACTGTTAGATGTCTCTATTGTGCTTTGTTCGTTTCAATTCATGAAAGCTCTCTCCTAGCTTCCCTCACGTTGACTAAATTATGTAACATTTTTGTGCCCCATTTACTTCTTTCGATTATTACTGGCTCGGTTTATTATTACTGGCTGTCGGTAGGAAGGAAAATGAGTTTAAGTGTATTGGTTATATTATAGAAAGAGTATAGTCATTTTTTAAAATAATAATAATAATAATAAATATTTATTTGGATAAGACCAAAAGGTGTCTAAGGGTCACACTGATTTAGATCAAACCAATGAGTTTTAAACTCTTTCATTGCATATAAAGTTTCTACACATAAAATTTAATTTGATAATTAAGCTACATTTCGTGATTAAAAATATTAATTAATTTATCAAATAAGGGAATGATTGTTTTCTCCAAATTATAACTAAGAAAATGTAAATTATTTGTGCCTATTAACATGCATCGAATTTTTAAACATCATGTAGACAAAATCAAAATCAACAAGAAACATGTTCTTCATCAAGCATAAACTTAAAACCATATTATATCTATAATCCTATGTTAATTCAAGATGATGAATAAATGCGAAAGCATACCCGAAGGATCCATGAGATCTTGATTGAAAGGATTATGCCCTTGATAGAGTAGTGATATTTCAATTATAAAATTCCTTAAGTTATGCCTCAGATCATTTTCTAATGGGATGAAGAGAAGTAATATTATGTTATTCTATAATTGGGGACCATAACCCCTATATTTATAAAAAGCGCATGTCCTTTCATGAAGAGTAATGTCTCTTTGAGTTTATACCCTTTCATAAAGAGTCATGACTCTTATATTTTTCTTATTTCTATTTCAGCCCATCATAAAAATATAAATAAGACTTTTGGTATCTACACAATATTTTTCGTAATAATTATGTCATTTGTCATAACACTTTAATCCAAATAGATCACTTTGATTTTAGCTACTTAAATAATGGCTTAACATATTTAATCAATACATGTGTGGCCCCAATTTAACATATATTTTTCTAATAATATATATATATATATACACATACACACACCTTGAGATATAATTATTAATACTATTAACTATCAAATCAAATATAAAGTTATTTTGAGAAGAATTAATGACACTATTAACTATCAATTTTATATACATATAACTTTGTTAAAAACTTAAGAGAGAATGTATTATCATGTAATTAAGATCAAGTTAGAAAATTAATAAATTTATAAAAAAATCAAAAGTAAAAATTATATAAGTTCTCCATGTTATAAAAAAAGTCACTTAACATGTCAAAATAAATTAAAATAACTTTTTATTTAATTTTATTTACACAATTTACATGTAATTATTAAATTATGTATATAACCTTAAATTAAAAGTAAATATAATATTGTCACAAGCAAACTAAACAATATTTGATTATTCAATTTTAAATATGAATCTCTTTATTATGATTTATAAAATAAAACTATGTTTGGATTAATTTATTTTATATTAAAACAAAATTTTCAGTCAAATGTTTTCTTTAGAATATTATGATTATAAACTTTTCCCAAAGTAAAATAAACTAATTCAAATACGCAACAGATATTTGTTCTTCATATCAAAAACTCATAGTTATATATATCAAATTTAAAACAACTTGCACGGAGAAGACTAGTAAGCTAGAATGAATGCTTATTCTATTTTATGAATGACTAATTCAATTACATGTTTTCTTTTGAAATAACAAAATCTAGCCCTCATCACTAACTACGATAGGAAACACGACCGATCAACCATCTTTAATTTATAACTATTACTACTATCACCATCATCATCGTTACTAACCCTTATTACGTCACGGCTACTCCATTATTGTTATCACTGCCACTGTTTAACGATTGTTACCTTTGCCATCACCAGTATAATCTTCGTTGAGCCTCACCCCATTGATGTCATTACAATTGCACCTCAAGTCTTTCCTTTAAATTGATTTATGTCTTTCCAAAGTAAATGATAAAAGTCTTATTCTTTTTCTTAAAATTCATATAAAACACAAAAACCAATGGAATTATAAGATATATAAGAAGTCGTGAAGTTATTTTGTTACAATGAAAGTTGTAAGATCCAGAAAGAGGATTGGGATGGAGGATATGAGGAAAAATGGGATAAACGTGGGCAATAACACTCACCAGAGATTTAACCTGCGAGGTTAATTCAAGCTTAATTCTTAAGCATAAGAGTACAGTTATTTGTCCAATAGTAAATGCACACAACTTTTTACATCTCAATATATGTCAATGTTATCAAATTTCATTATATTTACTTAAATTTTAATTGAATCCACCCTTTATATGTATGGTTCATATCTTTTAAATCTACAGGTTACACTTAGTATAAAAATAATAAATTTCAAAGAATAATTTAGATTAAGTAGTGTACTTTTTTGTTTCTTTAATAGTTGTGAAAAAATGAGGAGACATATTTTTTAATTTCATTAGCTAACATATCTTAAAAGTCTATATGAATTACGATGTGAATATACAATGTGAGAAATAATATAAAACTATATATTTATAGTTTACAAATTTTAAACATAGGGAGGAGATTTATTCCTTTAATCCACACAACATAGACAGGCTAGATGTGTTTTAAGAATTTTACATAGAAATTCTATATGTTTAAAAAATTATGTGGTGAAATTTTAAAATAAGAAAAAAAAATTAAACTAAAGGAAGTGCATGTATAAATTTTAAAAATTTAAAGAAAGATATTTATAATTAAATCTAACTAGTGAAATAGCGAACTTTAAAAAAAAATCACATTCCCTATAATAATATACATAATAGTTTAAATTTTTTAAAATTTAATGGTCCTATCTATATTATGATATCTTTGTTTGATCATTTTTGTCCTTTGTTTTAAGATCATAATTTAAGAGTTAAACCCATCAACGTATTTTGAACATATCTAATTCTTAACTAAGAGAATCTTAGTTTTAGATCATTTACCACATCTATACTTTTGGTGGCTCATTTTTTATGAGACCAAACCTCAAGTTGGTTACGTTAAAATAACTAGTTTACAGTAGAGTTTAATTTTATTTCATAATTAACTTAAATAGAATTCTACAATACATCAAACGTTTTGTATTTTTTGCCTAGTTACTAATGTTATTGATCATTGAATAACTATTGAATGAATTTAAATACAAATTTAATAAGAAAAAAGTAGATATCTATCTATCTATCCATCAGTCCATATATATATAAAAGTTAAGATCCAAAAATAAAATCTTGACATGTGTCACATTTAAACATCTTAATATGAGATAAATGTATCATTTAAAATCTTGACACGTATCACCTTACAAATACTAATATGCACAGATTATTAATGAAGGATAAATGTTTAATGAGGTTAAGGCTAAAGGAGCAACATTTGGCACGAGCAATTTTGATATCAGCCTAAATGAAAATGTCACTTAGAAAGAATCGAAATCTTGACAAGTGTCATCTAATATGAGACATGTGTATCATTTTAAAAAACGAGGCTAAACAAAATCTTAATATGAGATAAGTGTATCATTTAAAATCTTGACATGTGTCACCTTACAAGTACTAATATGTATAGATTATTAATGAAGGATTAATGTCTAAGAGGTTAAGGCTAAAAGAGCAGCATTTGACACGAGCAATTTTGATACCAGCCTAAAATGAAACTAATAATCCTCATTCCAAAAGTTCCTAACATTGAGAAAATTATATCCCCACTTCAAGCTAATTAGCTCCAACAACTTTCTCCATAAAATCATATAAAAAAATATATGTAAATAAACTCAAGCATTTTATAACCTCTCATTTCTCACCATCAAAAGCAAAATATAGTCACTTGGGCTTAATTTAGGAAATTAAGACGAGTGAGTATCATAGTAGAAATTATAGGTTCAAGTCAAATAACAACTTTTTAATATTAAAAAAAATGAGGCTAAAAGAAATTAACAAATGTCATTTAAAAAGAAACGAATTTTTGACAAGTGTCACTTAAAGTGATAATTAAAGAACAATTAATGAAAGTTTAATAAGAAAGTGAAAAGAACTTTGAAAGAGAGCAAATCTTGACAACTATCACTTAGTTATGTTTATATATTTAATATAATTAATAAAATTTATGTTAAACCTTAATTTATTCATGCATATTTAATATTAATTTATGATTATATGAATTCATGTTAAACATTAATTTTTTGATTAATTTGTGATTATATACATGCATATTAAACATTTATTTGTGATGAAAATTAAGACCATGAAGAGAAGCTTTTGACATGTGTCACTTAAAAAATGAAAAAATGTTGACGAATGTCATTTAAAAAATTTGACAAGAATCACTTATATGTGATTATACATTTAATTAAAAATACTTGTCAAACTGTAATTTCAGCATATGTTAAACATAGGTAAATTTTTAATTGTTAAAGTTAATTATACACGAATTTTATAATTTGTTTATTACTACATTCTTAAGTAATTAAAAAAAATTTTAATATCTGATAGACAACATACTTTGGTATTATAAATATATGTTGGAACTTTTATCTTTGGTAAAAATAATAAGAAAAAAATTATCTTTATGAATTTTAAATTACTCAACATTCAAAGCAATTGTAAATGACAAGATGAAAAGAAGTAAAAGTGGGTTGTTGAGATGCATACAAAAGTATATTTAACTTTTTTATTCTTAAATGTGCCCTTCCTTATAATTACAAATTTGTGTATGAATTTGTTGTCTTGATGATCTTTTAATGGTTCAAATGAGTAATTATTTAAATTTTTATACTAGCATAATATATCTATAATTTTTATTTAGGATTGTATGACATAAAGCTATGTATTATTATATTATTATATTATTATTTTTCTATTCAAATATGATTTACGTTAATATTAATTGATTTATTTTTACATAATAACATCTAGTTACTTTACACAATTATGTATTCTAATTGAAAAAGTGTTGCTTCTTATATACAAAATAAAAATTGAATGTATACTATACATAAAAATGTTTTTAGTTAATTTATATAATATTAGTATTTTATTAATATTTAAATAAATGAAATTTATTAACTTTCGGAAATATTTTTATAATTATCATAAAAATAATTAAGTTAAATAATATTAAAATAAATTCAATTTAAAAAATTCGCATTCATTCTTTTAAATTTCTTTATTTTGTTGTTAATCATTTTATAATTTAACAAAAAGAAATATATCATTAAACTTATTTTGGAGTATTTAGGGGTTCAAATCATTTTAAGGTATCATATGAAATATTTAATTATTTTCTAATTATATTTTGTTGTCATGTATCAAAATACACATCAATATTTCATCATAGTCAAAAGATTAAATATTTATAATTATACTTATATAAAATTCTTTTTTTTTTAGTCATAGCATGTCCTTTCACTATAAAATTATTTCTTATATTTTATATAAAAAAATACAGATAAATAATATTTGATGTTCATAATGGTTATATATACATAATTAATAATATTTAATAATTATTGAATTGTGATTTTATAATTTTATACTTTTTATACTTCGAGCAACACTTGAGTTCTATCCTAGTATAAAAAATAAAAAAAGGTATCTAAATTTAATATCACTCTAAAGTTGTGACTCTAAAATAAATACACAGATCATAAAAATGTGACAACGTAGTTAAATATATACACTTTTTTATAAAAGAAATATAGGAAGTGGATAGGTTTGTTCCATAATAATCAAAGTAGGACACTCAAATATTAGTAAATGTACCGAAGGATCATCTTTATGAATAGATCGAATTCAAGGCTAAAAGTTTGATTCTAGTAATTGAGTCAACCCTCATTAATAATATGCAATTAAATATAAATATTAGGTGTAATGAAAAAATATAAAGTAATAATGAATTTACAAGAATCCATTCTCAATTTTTTTTTATCATCAAACATTTATTCTACATTTTACTCTATACAATACACTTGCATTATAAATAATTATTGAATCCAAATATAAGAGAAAACTATATGAGCTGCATTTTCACTAGCTATATATTCTGAGGAGGACGGCAGAAAGGCAACAACAAAGCCATTATACGTAAATAGGTACTCAACGTAGTGGTCCTGCATGTAACTAGAAGCCCTAATTTACCAGTCTAATACATGTAATTAAGAAATTGTAATATGCAAGGCCTTATCTAGCATTGGAATATAGTAATATACATTCAATCTAATTAGGCATGCTTATTTCTTCCAGATCATCATCCAACGACAGAAAGACTTCATCTAGCCATGAAAGCTCTGTTCCACTGTCATCGTCACCGCTATAGCAGTTTACACCTTGCTGAGATGTGTTCTTTTCATAGACTCGGCATAAAACCCATTTGCTCCAACTTTGATCCTGTCTTACACGATTTAGGGGAGAAAATTAATAGAAATTTGATCAATTTGCCATGTATAAAACTCAACTAAATAAAGCAACTTACAGGTTTCCATCTTCCCCGAGTACTACTATTAGATGCAGTGTTAAACCCAGACGAGGAAATATGATATTCTTGCATTACCCAACTGGTTTCAGTACCTTGTGGAGCTTCTCCAATGTGGAATAAGAGCTCGTACTTCTTGATTCCCACTTTCTTGTCAACGGCTGAGACTGTAGGTTCAGTGACACCTATTTCCTTCCAATACCCATTTTCTGTGGCTCTGTTATCCTTCACAATGGTGAAAAAATAGTATTGATTTCCACTTGACAACGCCTTACCTGTATATATATTATTATATATATGGAGTTTCATCCACGCATGCATATGGTTAGTCACTTCTATATATTGTATATAATTTTGAAAAATTAGTTTTTGAAAACTAATTTAGTGACGAAAAAGAAGCATACCGTTTAATTCCCAAGGATCAAGCAGAGACAGATCAAGATCAGGGATGATGTTGGGATGGCATGGAAGAAGATAAGCCTTGCAATAGAGAAAGTGAAGGACGAGTTCTTCATCTGTTGGAGAGAAGAGAAACCCAGGAGGAAGGTTGATGGTTACATCTGCCATCATTTTGTATTTTTGAGTTTGTTAGTGGACTTAATTTGGCACTTGTATCATGTTTGTCAATACATATATATTTATATAGACTTATAGTTGGAGAGAGAGAAAGAGCATTGGTCTGCATTATGCATTATTTTTTCCACGGTTATTTAATTATCAATTATTTTCTTAACCTACCTGGCATAATCGGTTTCCCACCAATTAATCATTGCATTTGCATGCAAATTCACATAAGGAATATATGTTGTTATATTTATATATTTATTTAGTATATATTATAAAGATGGATAAAATACAGCCTATGCTCCTAATTAGTTTGGCCCATTTTCATATTAGATTTAATTTTAATTCATTGTTAGTGTAAAAAAAAATTTACACCATCATCTAATTATATATTGTCAAATCATTAAAATAGTTTGACTATCACAACAACTACTTAGAAAGTCTAATTTTTTTTTATAATGTGCCAACACATCATTGAATAAAAGTATAAAAACTTTACACTGACAGTGAATCAAATTTAAACTCTTTCATATTTGACATACAAAGTTTGTTTTATAATACATTATCTCCAAAAAATTTGGTAAATTGTAAAACTATCAAATGAGGTGTTAGATTTAAAGGAGAAATCCTAAACCTTTAGAAATGAGCCCTTGTTTAGCTAATTTTCACATGTGTACAAAAAGTTTCATTTTTAACATAGTACCCACCACATTGCATATGGCTACGTAGCTCTTCATTAAATCTAGAACATCATGGAACAATTTTATAGTTTACCAAAATTTAGGTAGGTTATGTGTTACAAAATAAACTTTATATACTAAACATAAAAATGAGCTAAACTTCAATGGTATAATATGTATTTTACCCTATAAAATTATTGTTACTATTTAAACTTGTAATATTTATCCGAATTGTCTATACAACTGTCCCAATCATCTCAGTTTATTTTATAAAATTATTTTTTCATTTATAAAAAAAACTTAAAATATGTTTTAGTTACTATATAATAACACGGGTAATTGGATTATTGAAAAAGAGCTTTATATATCAGCACCATTTTTGTTCTGGCCGTTTCTTAAAAATAAAAATATATACAACTCATTAAAATATTTATTGTTTGATGTCCATTATGCATGGTTCTAAAAATCGAACTAGTTAGAGAATTTATTTAAGATTCAATGATTGAACCATGATTAAATTGAAATATAATTAATTAATTAAAAATATATATAATTATATATATTATATAGTAATTAAATAAATAAATAATATTATAGTCTATTTTTATGAAAAAAAATTCTAATTTCAATTTAAAGAAATATACAATTAATTATACATTCAGTTTCCAAACTTCATTACAATCTAAATTTAAGTATTTCATATAAAATTCTTTTTAAATTAGCTTACGTTCAGTTTTCAGATCAAAATGATTTCATTTGAATTAGAAAAAATTAAAAAAAATGAACGATTGAACCAAATTAAACTAATTTGAGTTGACCGGTTCATCGATTTTTGACTAATTTTTATGCTAGACGATTTTATTTAACAAATCAGATCAATAAGGTGACTAGGTTCAACCAATTGAACCGACTTATCCAATTTAATTTTCAGAACCATGCCATTACAAGTTCAAGCCTAATTTCCTAAAAATTTATAAATAAGAAAAAAAATAATTAAATAAAATAAATTTTTTTAATAATGATAATCTGGGATATAAATAAATTAAAAGATTTGTAACATAAATTAATTAATTTCTCATTAATGATAAACAAAATTGAAAAATATAAATAAATAATTTGTATTTTAATTAATTACGAAAATTTGAGATAAAATAATAGAAATTGATTCCAATTGATTAAAAAACTTTGAGTTTAGGATTAGATTGAGGTGAAGAGGCTCATATATTTAGGAAATAAACAGTCCAAAGCAGAACAAAAAGGACAGACAGATAGAGACAAAGAGAAAGACATAAAGGAGAATATTAGGGAAAGAGACATACTTGAATTTTTACTAATATAATTGAATTATTACTTTCAAGTTCATATAGAATGTAGACAGATCATTTGTGTAAATGATGGCTTGCTTACATCATATTCTGGATTTCTTTATTTTATGAATTTAACTATCTCTCTCAAAATATATATATATATATATATATATCAACGATGGCTTGCTTTCATCATATTCAGGATTTCTTTATTTTATGCATTATATATATTTGTATCAATGATGCTTGCTTACATCATATTCAAGATTTCTTTATTTTATGCATTATATATATATATATATATATATATATATACACGTTCAAATTAATCCATGAATATATATAGTTTCAAATTGATCTTTGAAAATAATTTCATGTTGAGTCCTCTTGCTTTTTTTTTTCTTTTACAAATCATACTATATTAATTTTTTCAAGTATATATCTTGTTGAAGTTTATATTTGTTTTTTATTATTTGAAAATAAATCTTAAGCTAATTCAGGTATAATGTTTTGTCATGTATTTTCTTTTACTATTTGGAATTGATTATATGTGCCTTGTGTCGTTTTTCATCCTGCTTATGAATCGTTAATAATTTAAAATCATTTATGTGGAGCAATGTTTTTAGAATTAAATTGAAAATTCTTGTGATGAGACTTTTAAATTATAACTTTATTAGTTTAATCGATTAAAATGATGATCAAATTAAATGACGTAATAATTATATATATAATTAATTATATACATATAAGTAAATTTAATAATATAAATTATAAAAAAGAAATGACTAGATGTAATAATATTTATTATTGTATTTAATTAACTTAAAATAATCTTATTTTGAAAGTAACATAGATTTTCAGTAAAAAAATAAGGGTTTAATATTTATTTTTAAAAATATTATTTTCTTTAAAAATACTTATAACTTTGAAATAATAATATATATTTTAAAAAAATTAGTTGTCCAAACTTCATTAAGTTATTTTTTATTGTGTAGATTTAAAAAAATTATATAAAATTGATATAAAATGAGTCCAAATAGGACAAATGAATCAAAAATTACTGTGACATAGAAGTGAAAAAATCCAAAAAAACTAATTAAAAAAATGAAAAAATAATTAAAAGGATTTGAAAAACTAATAAAAAATTCCAAAACAGTAAAAAAGAAAAATTAGTTTTGGTTCCTCAATTCAATCATATTTTGATTGATTTTGACAGTTTAATGTCCTAACCAATTCTTTAGATGATATTAAATTATAAACACACCTAATTTTCAGTCCAATCCAACCAGCAAGTCTGATGCGATCTAATTTTTAAAACAATGATGCAGTGGCTATGCAGAATTACGTATCCCCTTGAGCTATTTGGACTTGATTTTATGTGTCTTGTGCCTTCTTAAATCCTCTCAAGAATTGTTATTGCATTTAATTGTGTTAATTGAGTTGTATGAATTATAAATAAAGTAATAAATAAAAATTATTTTTTAAAAATATATAATTAAAATCAAACAACTTATAGTTACTTTTTTAGAAAACTGCATAACATACTTCGACTTTCTGTGGGGATATAAGAATTCGAGGCAAGTAAAAATTATATATATTTTAATTTAGGGTTTGATTATTTTATTCATTTAGCTTCTAAAATTTTTAATTTAGTCTTATATCCCTTTTTCCATTTATTATTTCATTATTTAGGGGTCAATTAAATATTCTTAAGATATAATTAATTTTAGAGTAAATACTTATTTTAGTCTTCCAAAGATATAAGTGTCATTAATTTGGTATTTTAATATTTTTTACATTAAATTAGTCTTTTCAGAAGATTAATTTAATTGAAAAATTGACATTAAATGACTAATTTAATGTTAAAAATTAACATTAAATGACTAATTTAATGTTAAAAATTAACATTGAATGACCTAATTGATAACACTTGTATTATTAAAATACCAAAATAAATATTTACTCTTAATTTTATGGTTACTTATTTAGGATGAATGTATTAAAAGTGTAGTGCGATTAAATTTTATTATTCCTTGTGCATAAATAAGCTTTTGAACCAAATTTTGTTTTGAGGACCATATTTCATTATTAATTAAAAGTTTCTTTTCCCCTTATTGTTTGTTTAATTTGTTATTAATTTTTTTGTTACTTTTTAATTTATTATAATTTATTAATGGACATTCTCAAACTTTATTGTAGATGATTGTGTGGTGTACTTGTCATTTTTTGACATTGTCTTGTAGGTGATGAGTAGTTTTTTGGACTTCTAGGTTTTTATTCTCATAATATACATTCTACCTCACATACTTTTGGGTTATATATTCGAACCCGCGTGAAGGCTCGTGACTAGGCTGGTGGTTAGTGATGTTATTGTAGAGCCTTATACTTCCTAAGCATGATGCCAATCTAATCCCTAATAAGTATGTGAACTCATTAATTATGCCAAAACTTCTCGTAAAAAATTATGATTATCTAATATTTCTTTTAATTTTAAGATTGCGGTAGGATTAGTAAGTTTTTACCCTTTCATATACATATACAAATTCTCAAAACACAATTTTGTTTTGAAGATCCCTTTTCATTATTTGAAGGGTTTTGTTAATTATGTTTCTTAACTAAACAAAAATTAGTGGTAACTCCATATATTTCCTTTAATTTCTCCCGCCAATATTATAGCACCCTCCAAGAATAGTTGGGACGAGCGTCTGGAGTATTCTTTTAATTACTTTTTCACTCTTTGCATCAACCTCTAACATAATATGTATAAGAGGGGATTTTGCTCATTTCATGAGTTTCTCATTCTATTATATCACCTAAAAGATAAATAGACATGAAACACTCAGAATTTAATTTTAAAATTATAAAAATTATTCTCAAATTATTAAAAAATATTAACTATTAAAATTTATTTTTATTTTGTGTATTGTCTCTATGTGTATTTTTCTCTTTATAATTTTGTTATATGAAAAGAATTGAAATCATATAAAAGTACCATTGTTAATCATCGATATCTAATCCCGGATCTCTAGCCAAAATAATTGTAAAAGTGTGTGATGAAATTTAAAAGAGTTTAATTTTGATACATTATAAGTTTAAAATTTTTTTATATTATCACTTAATTATATATTGTTAATTCATTAAAAGAGTTTCACTATTATAATAATTACATAAAAAATCTAACACTTTTAATAATGTATTAGTACATGATTAGATAATAATATAAATTTTTTATATACTAACAATAAATTAAAATTAATTTTAATTTAAAATAACAGGCCACTTTCACGAGAAAAGGTCCTTTTGAATAACACGCGTGACAAGTGTTCTTGTTCAACTTCGCCATATGTTCGCATGCACGAATACTGTTGATAGTTAACACTTGACACCCTAAAGATTAAATCATTAAGTCTAACAAAATACAACAGTTAAATTATATATATATAATGAATTTTATTACAACGAATTCGAGATAATGATGAAGACTGTATGTGTCAATATTTATTAACTAAATTTTATAATATATATTTATAATTTTAAATTACTTTTTAAATTATTTAAAATAAATAAACTTGTTACCACATATAAAATTTATCATGTCTTCGAGTTTATAATAATGCAACTCTTGCAAAAAAACTTTGTTTCACTTTTTTTTATTTTTTTATTTTCTGCTTCTTAATTATGACTAAAGAGAAGCATTTTTTTTTCTAGTTACAAAAAGAGAAATATTCTAATTTAAATTATATTTAATAAAATTTTAAACTTTTATTATAACATTAATAATTAATAAATAATTAAATCTATTAAAGTACCATAATATCTCGTGGGATCATGAGTCCTATTCTTCGACCGACTTCTTCACTACAAAAGCAATACGGCAATATCATATGTCTTATTCATCTATTTTTAGTAATGGTGATACTATAAAGTAAAGCCATTGTAGTACTTAATTAGGCACACAACAAAAACAACTTAATCAGCCGAAGTCGAAACCTGGTTGCGTTGCGTAAACAATAAATAAACCAATAGTAGTCGATAACCGTATGGCTTAATATCTGCTTCATAAGCCATAATCATTACGCTTCAGTACGACTAAAAAGATAAAGTTTATGTGCTCAGTCGTCGTGAATAAGTAGTTGGCAGGTCACCTTTAGCCGACACAAAGTTGATCCATTGACTATTTTAACCGTGTTGTGTTGGCTTTTATCATTGTGGCATTGGCACTTGCACCTTCCCTCATCCACATGGCCCTGCAAGCCATAGCCAGGAAAGGAAAACCATATCATGGGGGGAATAGTGGAGCCTTAATTTGTCGGATAGTGTGAAAGCACCTTTTCAATGTCAAAAAATAAAATAAAAATCTACAACAACATTCTACCACCGTGTCCATCTTTGACATGCAAGATCTGTTGAAGATTTAAGCTCACGTTCTTTGTCATTTTATTATCATCAACCCACCAAAATGGGTAGTTTGACTGGTTTTTTCATAATTCTATCAACCTGTCCTTGAGGGATTGGTGAATGAGTGCGAGGGTCTGTTTAATAAATTGAAAGTTTTAATATTAAAAACTGAAATTAGTTTTTATTCACTCTCACTATAAAAATCCAGTTTACATTATTTTTAATTTATAAACTTGACACATTATTAAATAAATTTAAATATTAGTCAAATGTAATGATTTAACTATTACAGTTTTGATGAAAGATTTAATTTTAATTTATTGTCAATATAAAAAAAAATTTATATTGTCATTTAATTATATATTAACACATTATTAAAAGAGGTAGACTTTTTAAATGATTGTTGTGATAGTTGAACTCTTTTAATAATTTAATAATACATGATTAGATAATAATGTAAATTTTTTTTATACTAACAGTGAATCAAAATTAAACTCTTCGATGAATCTTAAGTTTTATATATTCATAATCCACGATATATGCTGATAAAGAAAGTTATAACTGCGGCAGGTTAAATAGCAGCAATAATCGTGATACGGGTATCAGTCTTCATATTCACACTGTACAAGGGAAGTATACATTCAGTTGAATAAAAACGATAAAAAAGGAAAAAGAAGGAAAAAAGCGAAAGAGTTATTCTTAAAGAAGAATGCGTGTATTTTTAAAGAAGAATGCGTGTGAATACTTAAATTTGTTTAGATTATTTTAAAAAATAAAAAAAATAAAAAATTAAATTAATTTAGTTAATTATAAAAATCCAAAAAGTGAGAAAAATAAAAATGAATGAATAAGAAAATTTGAAAGAAAATAGAAAAATAAGTTTTTAATTAACAAAAAAATTTTAGCCAATCTAAATTTCTTTTTTAATAATTAATTACAAAAAAAATCAAAAAATGGAAAAATGGAAAAAGAAAATAAAAATAAAAGAAAAATCATATAAGTTTTTTTTTATCTTATCCATTAATCTAAGCCAAAACCATTTATCCATCTTCTTACCCAAACCATGAACCAAAACCCTTCCTTTCCAAGCCCATAGCCAACCCAGAACCAATTAACTTGGGCCCATCAGCCAAACCCAGCCCAAGAGAGAACCTAGCTCCCCCACCCGGTCACACAACCCGATCCACCCCCATACCCAACTTCCATTTTTCCTCCTCATCAGATAAAGAAACCCTAGCTGCCCAATCTCCCATTTCTCTTTCCCTTTCTTTTCTTTCTTCTCTCCCATGGCAGCCCCTGCTGCGCCTGCCCTTACTTTTCCCCATGACACTGCCGTACCAACTTGCTCCCCAAGCCCATCACCTGCTGCGCCATCACCCGAAATCTCTCTGCCCTAAGCCTTCCCTTTCCCTTTCCCCATGGCCGCCTCCGCCTCCTCCATCGATCACCAAGTGCTGCCAAACCTGACTCCAGTACCAGCCCCTGCTTTGCCACACTGCTCCACCCTTCGTTGCATCGGACCCAGCTCGCCTGTCCACCGCCACGCCTCCTCTGCCCATGTCCCCCAAGCCGCGGACCAGAAAAGACCGAGACCTTCCCCAACAGCAAAGGGATCGTAAGGACGGGGAGGGGATTTTGGGATTTTTTTTTATATTTTCTTTTATCTTGTTTTATTTATGTATTTATTTGTTTCATTGATTTAAGCTTTGTATAAATAGTTATTTAGGTTCAGTTGTGGGGGCGGTTTTTTTTTTGGGCTTGGGGATTTTGGAATTGGCATTGTTCGTAGAGGGTAAGAGAGAAATTCTGAGAGAGAGAGAGAGAGGAGGAACGAGGAGGCTGTACACATAGCACTTCCTGTTTAGGGGTTGAGCACTCTCGGTAACTCTTCTTGCTTACTCCTTTCCTTTGTGCTTAAATGTAAATCTTGGAGATGGAATAAATATCTGGACCCTATGTTTATCTTGTGTATTTTGGTTGCAATGAGATGATTGTATGGTGCTACTGTGAACGAAACTATTTTGTTTGCTTATTAATTTACTTTATGATTGGATGGTGATCTGAGTACTGCTTGAATTCGTATTACTTGGTGAGGGTTTGTTACAGTCCCGGTCCCTCATAGCTATGTCCTGTTTCTGTTCATGACTGCCAAGGATTTCTACTTGTTCTTTGATCATAGTGCATACACAAACTGTTTAGATTAAAGTCTCTCTGAATTTCTGTTTGAAGCTTGATTTATGAATGTAAGGATAGCCTAGTCTGAACTTAGTGGTGTATTTCTATTTGATGGTGAGGGTATTGGTAAGGTTGCTGTGCTAGTATGATAAACTAAGAAAAAATATAAAGGTTATTGGTTAATCCTTTAGTTTGAAAGGTCAGTCTTCCTATTTCAATTTTGTGCAAGAGGTTTGATGTTTAATCGGTGAACCTGAAATTCTGTTTGTTCATGGTTTGGAACCTGGCTTGATCTTGTTGGATCTCCGGGTGTTGTTTACTGTTGCTGCATGTTGACTTTGAGATGAACCTGTTTATGTTTGAGGGCTATTTTAAATAAAACTTTTTGATTTCTGTTTATTGTTGTTGGGTATGCTAAAATTGTGAAGTGGTTTTGAACTATAGTTTTCGTGAACTGTGTTTGAAGCTTCTGGGGCTTTGGATTGTGTTTTGTTTCCTGTTTGTTGGGTTTATTTGCTGGTCCAGTTTTGAGATTCGAGTTTAATTTAGTTTGGAAATAGAGGATGCAAGTATACTTGTTCTTTAGCATTCTGTGGTGAGCTGTATTCGACTACTTTTGATATGAAGGGCTTACTAGTATTTTGTTTCCTATGCTGTTGTATCTCTTTGCATGTGGGTTAACAGTCTTTAGTTGAGGTTTTGCCCCTCAATGAGCATGCAGACACTGTTTTTTGGTCTGGAATTCATTTGTTGTTGAGATCTGTCACTTACACTAGGTGTATGAGTTTGGCTCCCCCTTTCCGTTTATGTTTGTCCTTAGGATTCTGGCAAGTTTGAGTGCTGTGTTGTAATATCTTCTGGGCCCTGCTAATTTGGTTCACTACACTGTTAGAAAATGTTGGTGGTCTGTTTGTCCTGCCTTGGGATTTGAAATTGGATTGCCTAAGCATTGGTTAAGTAGGTGACAAGTTTATAAATATGTGCTGCTGTATTGGTCTTTGAATGCATATTATGACAAACTGTGGTTATGGTGTTTTTTATTCTTGAAAGGGTACAAGCACATGTAGTGTTTCTGGTGTAGTTTATGTGAATAGGGTATTAATCTTGTTGGGGAAATAAAAGAAAGCATGGTTTAGAGTTCTATTTTTATTTTATTTTATTTTATCTGCACATGCTTGGAAATAAACTACCCACGATGAGGTTGCTTGTTTGTGGTTTGAATCTGTGATGAGCCTATATGTGAGAAAAGTTGGAATTTTGAAACTGTTTATGGTTAAGGGATTTTAAGGTCTAAGTCTCAATGATGCTAGCCTTTTAACATGTTAAGTCAATTGTGGGTTTAATTCTTGGGATCATACTGTGCATATCAGGGTCTTGAGCATATGCGGTGCTTTACTTTTTCCTTTCTTTTCCTTAAAGCTTGTATACTATGTATTCTCGGCTGGTCATTCATAAACCATTCATCTTCTTCTTTTTTAATTATTATTATTCAATTTTATTTATTTTTATTTTATTTTGCCTTCTTTTATTTTTGTCTCATACTTATCTCTACACGCGCACGTTCTTATTAAATGAAGCAAAGAAATCGTGTTATGTATTTCCTCAATTCTCGCAAACAAAATTTAGATGAGAGCAATAACTCGCTTTAGTAATTAATTAACAAATTACGTTTAGTTGCTTTTAGGGGTCAAATGCCTAATAGGCAGTTTTCTTGGGATGAATCAGCGGGTCTAGTACTACCTTTCATTCCATTTAGGACACACTAATAAGTCTTTTTAATGGTCAGACGCCATAATAACGTTAGTCGACTTCATAGGTTAAGTACTTACTAGACAAACATTTTGGGGTGAATCAGTGAGCTTAGTATCACTCCCATTCACGACAAATCAATATAAGTTATTTTTCTTTAAGTGGTCCAACGTCACAAATTACGTTAGTCGTCTTTAGGGGTCAAGTATCCACTAGACATTTGCTTAGGGTGAATCAATGTGTTTAATACCGCTTTTCATCCCATTTAGAACGCGCTAATAAAATTTCATTTTTCTAGTCAAATTTTTTTTTTAAATCGAATTAATTCCTTTTTCATTTAATTGGTTAATAAAATTATTTCACAAATAAAATTAACCAACGCATGATTATTTCAAATAAGAACTACATGGTTTTGAGTTCCCTATTGCACTAGGGGATACATAGGCCCGTAAGTTAAGTCAAATCCGTAAATATTCTGTTTTATTTATTTATTTTTATTATCTTCTACCAAACTTGTAAACGTTTTTTTCTTCAAATTTGCAAGTTGTAAAATTTTATTTTTATTTCAATTATTTGACTTGTTTTATTTAGGAGGTAAATCAAATATTGTTAAGGTTATTAAAATTCGCACAACTAACTTAAGGTATTTGTTTTATAATAGATGTATCAGGAGTGTAGTGGGATTAAGTTTTCACTCTTCCCTGTGCATAATCGACTCCTGAACTCTACTTGGTTTTCGTAGACCTTTTGTTTTGTTTTTTATTTTAAATCCATTTTTAAACGATTTTACCAGTCATTTTCTCTACCCAATAAAAGATTGGTGGCGACTCCATTATCTATTATTTTATTATTTTTAAAACAATATTTTTTGCTTTCACTGCTCCCCGTCGCGAAAGAAATTTTTTATTATTTTATTTTATTATTTTTAAAACAATATTTTTAAAATATTCAATCATTGAAGGAAAAACTTCAATAAAAACAAACAAGAAACAAAACAAAAGAAAGATAGCCTACCTAACTTTAGCTGATTAGTGGTAGTTGCTGTTTGAATAACAGAAAACGAAAATTTGGAGACCCCAATTTGAGAAAGGCTACTCTATCAATTGTACTCAGTAAAAAGAAAATGGATTAATCTTCCATCTAATTAGGTGAGAAATGCCCGTAGAAAACCGAAAAAAAAGCCTAACAATGAGAATCTTTATATTAATAAAAGGTGACGGTTAGTATGTTTGAAAAAATTCATAAAAATGAAAAGATTCAATGTTATAAAATTGATTTAATGGTGGTTAATACAAGTCAAAATTGATTAAGAGAAATATTGCTAAAATAATTTAGCACATGGGAAGTTATTGAATACACTCAACAAACATTCTTTCCTTAATTTAAATTATTAATTGGAAATTATTTTCTTTAATATAACTTCATTTATAATACTAAATATATATGCATACTTAATTGAAATCTTGTCTTCTCCACTTAAAAAACTTATGCAATGCAATGCTAGTGGGTAAATGACAAGGCCTCGCAAGAATGCTAATTAACAAATATGTTATACTAGGCAACTATAAATTCAATAGTTGTTTGGAATTCAAACGAATATTGTTCTTTGATCATGAAGGCTCCTCTCTATATTTGATTGTTTATAGATGCAGAATATAACAACAATTTAACAATAATCGTGCAGTGGAATGCACAATGTTTAACGAGGTTTGGCAAACCTGCCAAATTCTATAGGAGAAGACAACTGAAATCCACCAAATAAAACCAGTAACAATATTCTTTTCTCACAAACTTGATTATCAGTTACACCACTAACTCTCAATCATCCACAAAAATAATTAATGTCCAGACACATAATATATCTCACACTATATCTTTTCTTCTCACATTAGCACTTCTCTTCTAAGTCCTCTCTCTCTACCTCAGTTCTACTCTACTGACAAACCATAATTACAAGCTTCTTGACTCACTTGGTATTAATGAGTCACACACAAAGATTCTAATATCAAGTTAAATCATAGGCCAAAGATTTTCTTTTTTGGCGAACACTGGCATGCATGCTGAAGAAGTTCACATTTTCAACTAATTAAGTTAAGAGTTTAATTTTGATTCATCGTCAGTATAAAGTTTCTTTACTTTGTCATCTAATTATGTGTTGCTAAATCATTAAAAGAGTTTGACTATCATAACAACCATCTAGAAAGTCTAACTCTTTTAATGATGTGTCAGCACATGATTGGATGACAGTGTAAAGAACTTTACACTGACAATGGATTGAAATTAAATTCTTAAGTTAATCCCTCAAGCCAAAAAATTCTAATGCCACATTTATTAGTTTCCTGGCATATACTTCTTCATTGCCTGCCTTCTTTCATGTGTTCAACATTTCATGCCTTGTCCTCCCCACCCCGTCCTTCCCTTTTACCTTACATTTACACAACATACTTAATGAACCAACAAGACACCCGTTCACATTTCTTTTTGGCTTTTCTACATTTTAAACCACATCTACCCCAACACTTATGATAAACTATAGTTTGTCATTATTCTACATGATTATGTTGCACTTCCCCCTGCTAATGTTACTACAAGAATTTCGTTAATTAGCTATGGAATTTTTTCTTAACTAACCCGTAGTTAATTAGCTCCGGCTTAACTAGGAGAATTCATTCCCCCGCTAAATTTTTTTTTAAAATAAAATAAATTTTAGTAAGAAAATAACTACAGATTAGTTAAGGAATTTTCCAAAACTAAATAAATTCCTTAACTAAACCATTTAGCGAGGGAATATTCCCTAACTGAAAAGTTTTTTTGAAGTAAACATTGGTAGCTTGGGATTTAGCGAGGGAATTCCTCCCTAATCCCTAGCTATTTATTTTTAATTGCTTGATTTTCCTAGCATCTTAGCCTTATGCTTTCATTCATGCAAACATCCTTGTTCGAGCGTCTTGTGACTCAAATATCGCAGAGTGACATCCACACATTATTCGAGCACTTGTTCTTCAGGTTGTTCTCTTCTCTTCTCTTAAATAGCTAGGGATTTCCAATGAATGATTTTCGTTTGGTGGTTGTGTTTTTTTTTCTAGGTTCATTGCCTCTGCATTGCCTCGCTCAAGTTCTCTCAATCTTTGATTTCATCAAGTGTTAGGTAAGAACCCTAACCGATTTCATTGCGCTCTCAACCTACAAAACAAGAAAGTTGATTTGTGCATTATTTTTGTTGTTGAAGTTTTTGCATATTTGTCAAACACCAAACTTTGCTTTTTCTCCTTCGGCGCAATTCACTCCTTAACGCAAAAGGTTTTACTCTCTTTTCCCTTTTCATTTCTCACTTCCATTTCTTCTCTGTTCTTCTCTTCGATTTTCTTGCTTTCAATCATCAAGAAAACATGGCTAAATGTGATTTTTGATTGATTGATCAAATGCAATATAACTCAATTGATTTATGAATCAATTACTAGTTTGGTAACCTACAAAAACTTTAGTTTCTTGTATTCAAACAATGAAATGTAATCTGTTGACTCTAGTGCAGTGGGAGCTACTTAATTTGTAGATTGATTTGAATGGAGCTAGCTAAAATTTGTGAGCTATCTGAAATGTTAATTTGTAGATATGTTTTACTGCATATTCAATGCTTGAGAAAATGCCAAACCCACCTTGTAAATGAATATGGATCTAGGTATTGGTTGACTGAATCGTTTATTGGCTGCAAATTATTTTTAGAATTATAGGGATTGGAATAGCTTGATGAGGCAATACTGATTATGTTGATGTAAACAAAGGGATTTTAGATTTTTGGGTAGCTGGGTTTACTCTACTTCTTAAATTGTTATTTCCCTATTTTAGAAGTTTGATTGGTAGTAAAATGCAGTGTGTGAAGTTGTCATTTGAAAAAAAAAAGTGAGTACCGATCTTGTTTAAGCTGTAGGAAAAAAGCCCCAGCCACTTGGTACCATTTTTTATGCACCTTGGGGCTTAGCACTGATATTGCCAATTTCATGTGGTTAATTAGGTACTATATCTTTTCTATTCATGAAAACTGAGTATGGAGTGGGGAGATCTTAGTAGAGTGAAGACTGAAAAGGGTATGTGTGTAAGCAAGAGAAGAAGGAAGTGAAGCCAAGAAAAGTGTGTTTGGCTAGAGAGAAAATGTCTGGTTTAAGGGATGTTTGGTTAGAGGGAAAATTTAGGAATGTGGCAAGTAAAGTTTGAAACAAACAAGAAATGGCAGCATTGTAAAAGGTGCAGGTTTTGAACTGTGGTGTGGTGTGAGTGAGTGAATGAAAGATTTGAATGTGAGTGCAAGGCTAGAACTGGAACTGAACGGGATAAAGAGGATTAGGCTTCTTAGCAAAGTTAACAGTATAATTAGAAGACGGAAAAAAAACTTACATTGCTTTCTCCATGGCCCCAACTTTGATCTTCACCAAAAAGTTCAGCTTCTTTATCTTGTTTGATCTTTAGAATAGCACTGGGGACCTCAATAGCCTATGAGTGAAAGGGTTCAACAGTCAGAATACTGTTAAAATATAAATATAAGTTTAGAAGTCAAAATGTCAACAAATATTAGTCACACAAGAACACTAAATTATACTATTTCAAAAGTAGTTTCCTAGAGAAAAGAAGGAAAAGAGTGAGAAAAATGAACAAAAGAATATGAATCCAGAGGCTTAGGGAACAACATAGATTGCCTTCTAATGGACCAGAAACTTCCACGAAAAAAAATAAATACATACAGCCTATATTTAAATCTAAAAAGCGTAAGTAAACCTTGACAAAGAGGACACAAGGAAATCTATACAAAGATAAAATTAAAATAATACAGAAAAACTCAGCAGCCATCACAAAATGTTGATTCTACTTATTTTGTGGATTACTACGAAATGAAGAGCAGATAGATGCAGTTAGTATAAAGCTAACCAATCAAGAAAAAGGCAGCAGAGGGATGTACCATAAAAAAATTGCTGCTTCAGAAAGAGTTTAGAAATTCAATATAACATTTAAACATCAAGAGCAAATAACAATTCTGTGTGCCACTGCAATGACTGTGCATCCACTTGTCTCTTCCCTAATAGTCTTTTGAATTAAATTATCAGTTGCAGTGTCAATGGATGCAGTTGCCTCATCTAGGACCAAAATTCTTCTTTTCTTCAATAGTAGCCTAGCAAGGCAAACAAGCTGCCTTTGTCCTACACTCAAATTTTCTCCATTTTCAGCCACTGCACCATTGTGCAAATTCAAGGAATATTTCATATCAATAACAGTAAATAAAATGAAAAATAAAAAAGAAGAAAAGAACTGGGGAGAGTAGTTGCTGCCTCCACCAAAAATCCCCAAATGAGTACAAATGTATGTGGGTCCTTTATGAGCAATCTGAAACTTAATCAAGCCCACCTAAAGCCCACATATTGCTTTTTGTCCATATTTACAGCAGGTACACATAATGAGTGCCCCATCAAGAATTAGGACATTCAACGTCAGGTTTCCCTTTGGGTCTTAAATTCCTATCCATTAGACAGTGAACACAGTAACTCTAACAGATATATCTTTCTCCTAGTAACTTAGTAAGTGTGTGTTTGTTCATTCACTGTTTTGGTTCTTTTCATGTGTTCTCCCTTTGTTTTTTAACCCAAGGATGTTTTGGAAGGCACATGGCATTAACGTATTAAAATAAAGAATTATTATTTTTGTGAAATAAAAACTAAAATAGAACCGTATCAAAGATGCTCTGAATTATTATTATAATTATTATTATATTGGTGGTAATAATATCAATTATTATTAATTGAAAAATGGTGAAGTAATTTTTCCTTAAAAAAGGCATTAAAACATTAAGGTTATTAAATTTGATGCCAAGTAAAAAAAGCTGGAAAAAATGAAAATTAAATTCACCAGTTTAACAAGGAAAGGAACGTGGTGGAAGCTTAGCATATAGAGACAGAGAGGGGGGGGTCGGAAGAAGGAGAAGAAAGTAGTTGTTTTGGGTATTCCATTTTCCTACATGCTGATGGGCCCCACATCATGTTTTGTTTTTTACTTTTGTAAAAAGTAGCTTGTTCGTAACTTCTATCCCTATCACGTTTATTGTATGCTTTTTAGAATTAAAACATAAAAAGTTAATAAAATTATTTGTTGCTATTTTTTTTAGTTGAAAAGTATATTTTTTATATTGAAAATAATTTTCAAAAAATTATAAACCAGTCAATTTATTCTCTTATGAAAATAGTAATAAACTAAAAAAATTCCTTTTACAATTGGGACTCAACATTTTTACTTTTAAAAAGTTAACTCTTCTATTAAAAATATATTAGTAATTTATCTTTTAACTTTCAAGATGCTACAATAATTTTTTTTCTCCATTTTAAATTATGCAGAATTTATTTTGTGACATTTTTTTATTTTAAGTTTAATCTATGATTTATCAATATCTTTTAAATGACAATAAATATACGAAGACAATTTAGATTGTATTTATTAGTAATTTTGGTGTTTAAGACATCATTGTGTTTTTTAAAGATTTGTTAAAATGTGTAACATTTTAATAAATTAAGCAGTTGGGATGTTAGAATTGAAAAAATTAAATGCTTTCTACAAAAAATGGTAGAACTAATATATTTTAATTAGCCATCTCTTACTTTGAAGAATAATTATATGTTAAAATATAAAGTATAAAAAATAAAATAAAAATTAGTCCTAAAATTTACAGTGGCATAATTTATACCATCTGAAAATTCACTGTTCATTTGTTGAATCGAGTTTACTTTTTGAAGTCTTTTTTATATGTTGGATTTGAATCATTTGTAATAAAACTGCATGTGCAGTTAGAAAAAGATAGACATAAAATGTGAGTCTTATAATTTTTTAAATTGTGTGACCCACATATTTTCTCTTTATATCACTTTAACTACACTTGATCGAGATGTCAGTCCTTTATCTTTGATCGGTCCTACCTCGGTGACCTTGGCCTCCTTCAATTCAAAGATGTCAGTACTCTACACTATACACCTTTGCTTCTCGCAATTCTCATCCTTCCTTCCTCAATTTTGGTGTGCGATAAACCCTTGCTCTCTTCCCTAACCTTGTGTTTCTGCTCCATTTCATTTTTTACGGTTTTATCGTTTATTTCTCGCTTTCAATTGCTCTCTGAGATAATTTGCTTATTGATTGGGAAAAACTTTATAATCACATAAACCTCAAGTGCCAATGGACAGAAACATGCAGACACAGATTATTCTAAGAATTCAAACTTCAGCATAAAAACCTTACATCTAAAAACAAAAACAAAAACAAAATTTTCAAAAACAAGAACTTAAGCCTTGATATTAATCAAGTTGATACGAGATCCAAAAAAAGCATACTAACATTACCAATTACAAACCAATAACCTGCCAACTCAATCATAGCACAAACAATGACACACAGGGAATCTCACATTAATAATTCCCTCATTTTCCAGTTTTTTTGTCTTTTCCTTTGTTATCCATCCGTGTATAAATTGCTTTTGATTTTGGTTTTGGAGTAGTTTAGTGTGAGTAAATGATTTTCATCATACACTATATAGTGTGTTAATATTAACAAATTAACTAAATTATTTCAATCAAATAATTCTTTTAAAATTTAATAACCATTTTCTTTTAATTAATTAAATAAATAAGTTTTTTCTTAAATTGAAATCAACCAATATACACTTATTTTTTTGAAATTAAATCAAATTAGTAATGACTTTTTTGATATTATTTACATGCATTTTCATTCTTTTCTCTAATGAAACCAAACTAAGGAAGAGAAATGCCATTTCTTTTCCATTAAATGATACCAAACAAAATAAGTGATAACTATTTGTTGAAAATTAAAGCCACTTGTGGCAGAAAGAAAAAAAAAGGAAGTCAAGATGTCAAACGGTGTAATGAATGAAGGTTAGGCAATGTAGTTAGGAAGCATGTCAGAGAAGATTTTTTCTTCTCCTTCTTTCGGTGGTGCAGCTTTTGTTTGCGGAAAGTGGAGGAGGTTCTCCTCTATAAATAAAGGCCTCCTCCATCAGTTTCATCATCTCATTCCAGAGAGAAAAATATATAATTTCTTCTGAGAGTTTTCTTTCTAGAGTTTTCTCCTATTTATTCAGAGAGAATTATAGTCTCCTAGTTCAAGATAGAGTGTCATTGTTCTCTCCTTGAATCCAGAGAGATAGTTGTAACATCTTCCTCATAGTGAAAATATTCTACTCTTGCCCATGGTTTTTCTCTTGTTTGTTTAAGGGTTTTCTACGTTAAATTTGTGTGTCTAGTTCCTATTTTCTCAACTTTATTTTAGTTGTGTAATACTGTTTCCATAACTCTAGTACCTAACAGTGGTATCAGAGCCACTTGGTTGGTGGGTACTATTCATGCCGCGATTACTGTTCATAGTTACTATTCACACGTGTGGTTGTATACTTTTACAGTATTGTTAACGTACAAGAGGATTAACCCGATACAATATGCATACAATACTGCTCAGGTATACTGTACTATTTACGGTGAAATAGAGTAAGCCGGTTCAATTAAGAAATAGATTGTTGTCAATACCATGGCAGCAAAATTCAAGATTGAGAAGTTCAATGGGAGTAATTTCTCCCTATGGAAACTAAAGATAAGAGCAATTTTGAGGAATGACAATTGACGAGAAGTGGAAGGAGATGAATGATACTGCTGTTGGAAATTTGCATCTAGTTATGGTAAACTCGATTTTGTCAAGAGTTGCAGAAAAGAAGACGACAAAAGACAGAATCCACATCAATGACCGACCATATCAATACCTTGAATACTCTATTTTCGCAACTCACATCAACAGGTTACAAAGTAGAGACAGATGAACGTGCTGAGATTCTACTTTAAAGTCTACCAGACTCGTTTGATCAACTCATCATCAATATGATGAACAACAAAGACAATATAGTCTTCAATGAAACTGCAACTGTTGTTTTGGAAGAAGAAACCAGACGCAAGAACAAAGAAGACAGACAAGCAAGTTCGCAACAAGCGGAAGCTTTGACAGTGATGAGAGAGAGGTCAATGGAACGTCGATCTAGTAAGAGAAACAACCACGGTAGATCAAAATCACGAATGAAGAGAAATCTCAAAGGTTATAATTATGGCATGAGAGGGCATTTGAAGAAGGATTGTTGACATAGGAAAAAAGTGGAGACTCTGAGCCATCAAAAGCTCAAGGGAATGTGGCAAGCACCCCTGATAATGGTGAAGTTCTATACATCGAGGCAACAACGACAGTTGCAGGCAGAAAACAATTCTCTAATGTTTGGTTACTAGACTTAGGAGCAACATGGCACATGACTTCAAGAAGAGAATGATTCCACACATATGAACCAATTTTTGGAAGTTCTGTACACATGGGGGATGATCATGCTTTGGAGATCGCTAGTATTAGTACTATCAAAATAAAGATGTTTGATGGTACTTTTCGCACTATTCAGGAGGTTTGACATGTGATGGACCTTAGAAAGAATCTACTGTATTTGGGACAAATAGATAGCCT
Organism: Styphnolobium japonicum; assembly: GCA_023212625.1. Lineage (NCBI taxonomy): Eukaryota > Viridiplantae > Streptophyta > Magnoliopsida > Fabales > Fabaceae > Styphnolobium > Styphnolobium japonicum. The sequence goes on along the minus strand of JALBWW010000003.1, from coordinate 40,105,925 downwards.
TGGATGTAAGACCCATGTTGAAAATGAGATCTTGAAAATTGTTAGAGGTGCACTTGTGGTTATGAAGGCAGAAAAGATCACAGCGAATCTATTCATGCTTAAATAAGAAACACTACAAGAAGTTGATGCGTAAGTCGCATCAACCAGCAAGGGAGAAAAATCAACGATGATGTGGCATCTCAAACTAGGCCACATGTCAGAACGAGGTTTGAAGATTCTCTCTGACAGAAAGCTGCTTCCTAGGCTCAAATAAGTTAATCTACCTTTCTGTGAGCATTGTGTTACAAGTAAACAACATAGATTGAAGTTTAAAAGATCTGATGATCGGAGTAAACACATACTAGACTTAATCCATTACGATGTATGGGAATCACCAGAAATATCCCTATGAGGAGCAAAGTATTTTGTATCATTCATTTATTACCACTCCATGACATTATGGGTTTACCCAATTAATAAGAAGTCAGATGTGTTTCCAATATTCAAAGACTTCAAAGCGCAAGTAGAACTTGAATCTCGGAAGAATATCAAGTGCTTGAGGACAGATAATGGAAGGGAGTATATAGATGGCGAGTTTCTTGCTCTTCGTAAGCAAGAAGGTATCAAAAGACAGTTCACAGTCACATACATGCCTCAAAAAATAGGGTGGCAGAGCGGATGAATAAAAATCCTGTAGAAAAGATGAGAGATATGTTGAGGACTGCAGGTCAGCCCAACTCTTTTTGGGTGGAAACGGCAAATATCGTCCGTCATGTGATAAATCGGTCGCCATCAACGACAATTGAGTTAAAGACACTGATGGAGATGTTGACTAGTAAGCCAGCAAATTACTCTAATTTACATATATTTGGATGTCATGTGTACGTAATGTACAACACCCAAGAAAGAACAAAATTGGATCCGAAATCCAGGAGGTGTATGTTCTTGAGATATGCTGACGGAGTGAAGGGGTATTTTGCCTGTGGGATCCTACTGCCCAAAAGGTTATTGTCAGCAGGGATGTGATCTTTGCAGAAGATCAGTTACACCGGAAAGATGAAAACAATATCATGTTGAAAGAAGGTATAGAGACCACTAAGGTATCTGTGGAAAATAATCCAGTAGATTCTACTAAAGCAGCACTAGAGCATGACATAACCAGTTGAGTCCGAGGCTGTAGAAGTTCGACGGTCAACTCGTGAGAGAAGGCCACCAAATTGGCACACGGATTATGTTACAGAGAGCAATGTTGCATACTGTCTTTTAATAGAGGATGAAGAGCCATCAACATTTCAGGAAACTTCTAGTAGCCCAGATGCTTCTCTGTGGATGACAACAATGTAGGAAGAAATTGAAGCTCTTCACAAAAACAAGACATGGGAACTGGTGAAGTTACCACATGGCAGAAAAGTCGTTGGTAACAAATGAGTCTACAAGATCAAGCGAGATAGCAATGATCAAGTATAACGATATCATACTAGATTGGTAGTAAAATGATATGCTCAGAAAGAAGGTATTGATTTCAATGAGATATTTTCTCCAATGGTTTAACTTACAACAGTTAGAGTAGTCCTAGTTTTGTGTGCTATATTTGACTTACATCTTGAGCAGTTTGATGTAAAAACTGCATTTCTTCATGGAGAACTTGAAGAAGAAATTTATATGCTCCAACCATAAGGTTTTGCTGAAACAGGCAAGGAGAACTTGGTTTGCAGGTTGACCAAATCTCTGTACGGTCTCAAACAGGCACTGAGATGTTGGTACAAGCGATTTGATTCCTTCATTATGAGCCTTGGATACAACAGACTTAGTTCAGACCATTGTACATAATACAAGAGGTTTAGTGACAATGATTTCATCATTTTGCTATTGTATGTGGATGATATGTTGGTAGTAGGCCCCAACAAAGATCAAATCCAAGAATTGAAGGCACAGTTGGCTTGAGAGTTTGATATGAAGGACTTGGGACCAGCAAACAAGATTCTCGGGATGCAAATTCACCTGCGGTCAATTAGGGTCCATCCTGAACCTTTCACTTCCCACTTGCCCCATCATTTCGATCCTCTCTGCTTCACTATTATGATTCATACTTGAGGATAATTTGTAATTGATAGGAAGTGGGGTAGAGATTGGCTTACAATCTTACATGTTGAAGCGCCACAAGATTTTCCTTAGATAGTTCTTCTGGGAAAGCCAAATCTTCCTATGAAAGAGTTCACGGTTGAGCTAATGAATGTGAACCAATTCGAACACAAAATTGGAAAAGAAATTGTGCACTTTACCAATGGAGTCCACATATTGTCATATTGGAATCCAGACAAGTTCTTTCAATAAAAAATACATATTATAACAATTTAAAGACAAAAAAAAACTCTTCCTTTAAACCACATAAAAATTCATCAGTACTAATGACTTCTTACCTTTTATAAATTTATATTCTTAATGATAACTAAAGGCTTGTTTGTTTTGCATTCATGCACAAACGCCAAGGTACGTTTGGAAGAATGTTAAAGCCATTTTCTTTCTCTCAACGCCTGTTGGTGTTGAAAAGAATTCTAACCAAACATGTTGTAAGTCTTTTCTTAAGAGGTTCCAACAACTACTTTCTTGGCTAAGCTCGATTATATTTTTGTTGGGAATCATTTTTTGGTTTCCTCAAGATGTCTTTCTAGTTAATCAATTTATTTTTCTTATTACTAAGGATGTTCAAGATATAGTGTAAAAAAGGAGTATTCTAAAGTGTAGGTTAAGCAGTCTGGTAGAGATTTGACCACTGATAATAATTTTTTATTATTACATGAGAGGTGCAAATACATGAATAAGGGAAGAAAATTGTGGTTTGATAGAAAATTGAATTTACAATATCAATATCACATTAATCTTAAAAATTTGAGCAGGTATCAATTGAACTACAAGCTTATTGACCACATATAATGATACATTTTTTTTTTGGTGAATTGATAATGATATTTTCTTGAGAATCACTTTCACTCAATTCCTGCATGAAACCGCAGAGATTATTTAACTTACAAAGAATATATCATTACATTATATTTAACTAATTCTTACATTTCTCAAGAGATTACAATTAATGACTTGGTCAAACTGCATAGATATGGAAGATTTGGTTGGTTTTGGAGCATTTTGAGTTGGAAACAGTTTTCTAGTTTTGTTAATAAGACAGAAAATATAATCATATTTTAGGAGAAATATTTTTACCAAAATTCCCCCAACACTAATTTGGAGAAACCTAGGTACCGCAGAAGATATAATAATTATATTCAACTAATCCTTCGGCTTTAAGACAAAGCATAAAATTGATGCGCTTGACAAATTGGATAGTTTTTTTAGCCTTAAGAAATTTCAGCCACAAATGGGCTTTTTATATCAATATATCTTTTTTATATTTATCGAAATATTCTGACTTCATGTTATGTACCAAAATACGATCGTTTAATCACACACTCAGAAACTGCCCTATACCAATACGATTTCATTACATGTTTTCATCTTTTTTTTTTATATATAAAAAAAACTAAGCTTAGAAACCACCTCAGCCCATGGAGAGTTTCAAGCTAGAAATTTGAAGAAAAAAACGAATTGAAGCTTAGATACTGCCCAATCTAGGGCAATTTTAGAAGAAAACTTTGAAGAAAAAAAGGCAAACTTAGATGAGAAATCACCCTCAAGTAGGACAATTTCAATGCAATAAAAAAAAACACAACTCGTGTAGAACGAGTTGTCCTCTTGCATGCATTATTTGCCTAGAGTGTAAGAGACAACTTGTTCTACATGAGTTGTGTGTGTGTTTTTGTTTTTGTTTTTTTCATAGAATTAAAATTGCCTTACTTGAAGGTAGTTTTCCATCTAAGTTTGCCTCTTTTTTTTCCAAAGTTTTCTTCTAAAATCGCCTCAGGGGCGATATCTAAGCTTCAATTTGTTTTTTTTCTTCAAATTTCTAACTTGAAACTAATGTTTTAAGAATTGGACCGAAGATCGAATCGGTGACACCTCCGGGTCATGGTTCGATTGGTCGAACTGGTGGTCGAACCGGATGACGTAATAATTATAATTATATACATAATTATTTAGATACATATTCAATTAAAATAGCCATATTTTGAGAGTAACATGAATTTAAGAAAAAAATTAGGGTTTAATCCTTATTTAAAAAAAATAACTATTATTATTTCTTTTAAAAATACTCATTACTATGAAAATAATTATTATATATATTTTTAAAATCAGTTGGTCCAACTTCATTTGTTAATTTTCCATCGCATAGATCTTAAAAAGTTATGTGAAATCGATATAAAATCATTCAAATCGGACGAACGAGTAAAAAGTTATGACTTTTGGGAGATTGATGTGAAAAAAAATCCTAAAAAATTAATTTAAAATCTTAAAAAATAATTTAAAAAACTGAAAAAGTAATACAAAAATTCAAAAAAAAATTCAAAAAAAAAATGGAAAAATGACCTGTTTTTAAGAACTGAGTTCAGTTCATCCGGGTCAACGGTTCTTCCCGATTTTTCTCGATTCATCACAGTTCAATGGCCAAAATGATTTTTGGAATCAACCGGACCGGCCAGGCACCCGGGTCACGGTCGGACCGGCCAGTCCAGTCTGGCTTTTAAAACCTTGCTTGAAACTCTTCATAAGCCAGGGCGATTTCTAAGCTTAGTTTTTTTTTTATAAAAAAGATGAAAACATGTAGTGAAATTGTATTGGTGTAAGACGATTTCTGAGTGTATGATTAAACAAGCACATTTTGGTACATAAAATGAAATCAAAGCATTTCAATAAATAAAAATAATAAAAAGCTATATTGATATAAAAAAAACCCCAAACTTGATTCCCAAATTCACCCAAAGGGACCACTACTTTATTAATTCCCAACACCTAGAGTTTTTGGGTGGGCAAAGCCATGATTAGAACTCCAAAGGGGCTTTCAAGCCATTGTTGACATGTTTGGGAGAAATTTTGGTAGAAGAAAGTAAATGAGATTTTCACCCCAAACATGATTTAGGTATAAACAATATTTTGTTACTTTTGAGGTGGAAGAAAACCTTCTTATGTGTATATTGACAGAAATATAATTGTAATTTGATATTATATCACTATTTTAATAATTTTTAAATAAATATAACTTAATAATTTTTTAGAATATTATTATAATTATACTGAAAGTAATTTTATTTTACAATACCTTAAACAAATTTAACTTTTAAAAGAATTTCTTTTGTCATCAATTTATTTATAATCAATCTTTTTAACATTAATTTATTAATAATCTAACTCAAAATAACTCATACCCTTTTTGATAATTACACATCTAAAAATGATTTTTATCAACATTATCCAAACAACATTTATTTAACAAAATCAATTTTTAAGTAAATATTTTCAAACATAAATCACTTCACTTAAACTTATTTCTGACCAAAATTAAGTTTGCAAAATCAAACTTGTAAATTCTAATCCAAACATACACATACTTAGTCTCCTTATATGGCTGGTGTGTTTCACCAAATAAAATAATCCTGCGGGTGTGTACATAGTGTTTTTCCAATAATTACATCATTAGCTAATAGTTATGTTTGAATAGGAGGAGTTTAAAAAAGATGAGAATGAAGAAGTAATTTTTTATTTTTAAATTAAAAGAATTATTAAAAAAATTAAAAAAAGAAATGATTTAAAAGTTACATAATCTTTTATTTTAAAAAAATTCTCAAATAAAATTTTTTCATACCTAAAATAAAAAATTATGTAGTGCTTTTTCTTCTATCTTCTGTAATCATTTTCATAAAATACACAAATTCTTGAAATTAAATACTCCGCACTTGTAAGCAAAAGCATTCCCTCTTTGCAATACTCAAGATCATTCTTTAATTTCTAATTTTGTAATGTTAAATAAGTAATCTAATCAAGACAAAAGACAGACATAAAGAGAAGAGGGGGGCGTGGATTTTTTTTTTTTTTTACATAAAATCTTGCATTGATATTAGTTCCCTACAAGAGTTACATACATGTAGATCTGGCTTTTTTTTTTGGGTTAAAAATTACATTAATCCTTATATGTGATTTTAAATTATGTTAAAATAATGAAGAAAATATGATATGCAGATATCACAAGTCATAACCATAAGTATGTAATAAACGGTAGAAGAAGCTTTTTTTGGTACAGCAACGGTAGAAGAAGCTGAATTTTCATAAATAATATTCTCTCAAACACGTTGAAGGGCTACTGTTAAGCTCATGCCTGTATCAACCATGCTCCAAAACCATTTACGGTGGTGCGGATTTAGCATCTCCAATTGTTTTATAGTTACAGTTGGCCACTGCACTGACAGCACTGAAGATGTGTATAATGTATCCATCTAAAGACTCTAAACAATGAGAAACCAAGAATATCCACGTGAACTATTCTATTTTCCATGTCAAATTATATCAATTTGGTAGAGAAATAGCAAGAAGTGCACATGAACTATGTATACAAGTTCGTAGACCTGTGTCTTTGCAGGTAAATCACTTCGAACCACTCATTGTTTCACAATCAGTTGCTAAGGCCAAAGCCGTACATTGAAGGGGAAAAAAAAAAGAACATGGAATAGAGAGGAAGAGAACCAATTGGGCTTGGAAATAAGAAGCGAGTAGAAGAAAAGAGAGACAGATTGAAACACACAGAAAAAGAGGCAAACAACATATTCCACATATTCAATGTAAGAAACAGGGCTGTGACTGTGAGGTTGAGGCAATAAGCATCAACTACAAGATCCGCACAGACAACAGAGAAACCTTCTAAAATCTTTCAGCAAATCTCCACAACTGAATAACGAAGATGGTCAAGAGCCGGCAGAGGAAGCCAAAGCTGAACAAAGTTCATGCAGTGGAGTTAGGCATGTCCTCAAGGATGTGAATTGCCGAGCCAAGCCGTGGGAAATTTTCGCAATTGTTGGGCCAAGTGGAGCTGGAAAATCATCCCTGCTGGTAAAGTTAGTCCACAAAGTAAGTCTATCTTTGTGAACCAGAATCCTGTAGACAAAGCTCAGTTCAGGAAAATTTCAGGGTATGCAACATCCTCACTGACCTAATATTATTGATACCCATCAGTTTAATTTCAATGTATTTTCCCTGAGGACACGCAAAGAAAAATGGAATGATTGGTCAGGGATGCAAAGACCGGCACAAAGTTACTGCCCACTGTATTCTCTATTGAGGTGACTCAGATATAAACCTCATTTCAGGGGTGAATTTCACTGTTCCTCCCGGAAAATCAACGACCTGCCATATCCAGTTAGTAGCCAAACATGCATATACACGGAAGAACCAGGCATTGTGCTCCGTTTAGTTCAATAATGCACTGCATACTAATTTTAGGGAGGAAAGGCTCAAGGCTGAAAAGCTAAAATCTCCTTGAGCTTATAATGGTACTCCGTATAGGTCTTAAATATCTCAATCATTATTTGAACGAATCTCGTCACACCGCCTCACACCCCAAATTGTTCATATTCTTCATTTTCCTTAAATTTAGGGTCCTCAAGGCTTAAAACACCCCATCCCAGTTTTGCATTATGAGTGAATAATGAACTCATCTTGCAGTTCTATTCACACTCTTCAGTTTTCATGGTCCAGATCAACCTTCAAGCGTTTGTATAGCCTATTAAATTTTTATTCATCAAGATAGAATGTTCTTCAATAATCAAGAATATGAGATAATGTGTAGTCCAACAATGTGCCCGATAAGATCAGCCATCAAATACAGACCATACAGGCAATTTTGCCGTAATGGAACTTCTAAAATGGTAGTTTAAGGAAATCCCATTACTGTCGCAAACGAAGAAATTGTCTCAAAACATTCAATGCCAAACACGGTTTAGGGACGGTGCGTTTGCTCAAGAAGACACCACTTTCATTAAATCAATTATTAAGACAGACATTATTGAAAATTGAGACATAGAGAGAGAAAGGGAGATGTTACAGTGATAACGGCCTGAAAGTTCACAAAAAATCAAATACAGACGAGTGACTGCCAAATTTGATATTGCAAGTTTGTAAAGATGACTGACTGGACCGTAGCTTCATCAAGGTCCAATCAAGAAGCTGATCTTATCTTTGATTTCTAGTATCTACCTCTCTCTCTCACTCACACACACACTTCTCACATTTCACCCTTAACAAAAAAAAAGCAAAGAGAATTGAAGCAACAATGCAAACGAAACTAAAAGGGGAAAATGACGGAATAGTACGGTTTGGTAAAGATAATGACGGTTTAGTTTGTTTTGAAAATTAATTAAGTATTTAATTATATTAACCAATAATTCAGATACGGTTAATCACGTATCAAATATCAAAATAAAAATAAATTATAAGTTAACCATATATACATTATTAGTTAATGTAGTTGAATGATTAAATTTCAAAATAAATCAAGCGATCATTATTTTTACTAAGCTGCACTATTCGAACATTTTCCCAAACTAAAATGTGATAGAAATTTGGAAGCCGAACTTAGAGGAGACGGCTGTACCTGTGATCTTTATAAAGGCAATCACGGTTTTTGATTCTTGAACCTGAACCATCTATACGGAACGGGCCAAGGCCCGAGTCCAGGTCACTGAAGGGCCATACAGGCCCATTTACAATTCATAGCTGTTAATCACGCTTTTAATGGTTAACTAACTTAGTACCCATGCCTTACAAGGGCCACTTGTCACTTGGATTATTTTGATAACATTTCATTTATCTAGAAAAGGGTCCTGAGTATCGATCTAATTTGTTAGTTCATTCAATCGGCTAGTAATTAGAAGGATCAAGTACTAATAAGGAAAACCATCCAACACTTGTCACTTGGATTATTTTGATAACATAAAAGGGTACTGAGTATCGATCTAATTTGTTGGTTCATTCAATTTGCTAGTAGTTAGAAGGATCAAGTACTAATAAGGAAAACCATCCAAATTGGAAGGTTGGTTTACAGGTAACAAATTGGGATATTTACCAAATTGAGTACATGGGTTTAAGAAAAACCATCTAAGTTGGAAGGAGCATAATTTTAACCAATTCAGTCTGTTGATTGACCCTCCCTTTGCTATATAGAAAAAGAGGCAGTGAAATCAGTGGCTAGAAGGCTCACTGCTAAAAACTTTCCTAGCAGTTATTAGCAAAGATAATTAAGAAGCATTAAGATTTTCCTACAAATTGGTAACAGTGTCTTATTTCTTTCATTTTCTGTCTAGGAATCTGCTGCACATCTCATGCAACATAGGAAAAGCTTCTGATGTAAACATATATCATGAATCTCACATTTGTAAAAAGCAATTAAATTCTACTAATTTACATTTTGGATTGTTTAACTAACTTCTTATGTTGTAGGCACTTAGATGCCCAAAGCGTAGCTGTTCTTGAGGAGTTTCCAGAAGATCCGGAACCTCTTGTCTCACAATGTTGTAAAGTTGCACTAAACATGTTCAGAAAACTAACAGCTCAAAAAGGCAATAGAATGGAGGTCATAGATGATACCCGCATTTTCATATCGTTTTACAGGCTAGTCACTCACCAGTCATTATTACTAACGAAGCTAAGGAGAAATGCATATTCTTCCAATGACAGCCAATTAATTAAAATATGAAAGAATCCTAAAACAGGAACCAATTATGAGATATTACTAAAACAGACATAGAGAACAGGCATGAGAATTAGTCATACCTTAAATCTGGGGGTTGATATTCGGCAAAATCATGTGATTTGCCAATATTAGACAAAGAAATCTTGTGAGGGGTAATAAAAAACCACTTTCATCCACGAATCTAGTATATACAATCTCACAATGAAATAGATATCATTCAAAAAACCATGAAGGAAGAAAAGAATAGAACCACATCTAGTGCTATATCAGATTATCCGTGGAATTTAGGAACTATGCATAGTATGCTAGATATTGTTTGCTATCTCATGTTGTGTGTTAGAACTTAGAACAGTTCTGTTTTTGTTGGCTGCCATAATATGCAGTCTCTATGATTATAAGTATTTCTGTTTACTCTCAGAACCAAAGGCTTACTTTAAGAACTATGATGCTGTGGTTAATACTGATACTAAACTAACTAATACCTTAAGTTCAGATCAAAATTGGAAATGAGAAGACAGAAAGTTATGCAGGCAAATGGTCAGCAGAATGCCGGGAATATATAATGAGATCATAACAATATAATTTGGACCAATTGGCAGCAAAAAGCCAAAGTTGTACTTAAAAATTGTATAGCAGCCAAACTCATAATTAAAAGGGAATAAGTTAAAGAGATTGTAACCTATTCAGGAATCTGGAGCAAGCCTATGTTATTCTTAATTTGACCTTGTTCGCATTTTCCTTTTCCTGATCTGACTCTCTTTTTCAAAATGAACTAGTTGGCTTAAAGCTATACTCCATTTTCAAATTTCCTAATGACATTATAATAATTTCATACTAAATGATCTTAAGTTTACAACTTTTAAGACAATTAAATTACAAATCATGAATATTAAAGCTAATACTAATGTATTGAATAAAATCTATGAAATTCAACTAAAAAGAAGCTCTTTCAATGTTTAATATTGTGAGGATGTCTCATAGGTGATTTGAGATGTTAGACAAATCTTGAAAACCAGTTTGGAAGCTGCAACAGGGCCACGCCACGGCATGGCTTAGTGCACGCCGCGGCATGGAGCCACGCCCCGGCATGGAATAGTCCACGCCGCGGCGCTAAAGCTCCGTCCAAGTTTACTGTCAGGGTCCCGAAGGTTAGGCGCCGCAGCGCTAAGAAGCCATGCCGCGGCGCGGACATCTGCTATATAAATTCTGTTTTCTAGTTCAATAAAACAATAGGTTAAACTTTCAAAGGGAGGCAAAGGACAAGACAAACTTGTGAGAGGCATCAAAATAGGGTTATCTAGATAGGAAACACCATTGAAAGGTTGAGATTGCTAAGGTAGGTAGATCAAAAGAGAGTGGAGAGATTGTAAAGCTTGATGGAAGGTTGTTCCTATTGGAAAGCTTGATCCAAATCACTTGTAATCTTGTTTTAATCTTAGTGGATGATCTCTAATGTTGGATGTAGGCTATATTGGCTGAACCAGGATAAATCTTGTGTGTTATTTCTCTTTACTCCTCTTTAATCTTCCTTAATTTTGTTACTTTGCATTTCTTGGATTGGTTTCTGCATAACCTTTCTATTTCCGCATATGTGTGCTTGCTGTGATTGCTTGGTATTGACTAAGTGGTATAATCATAACAAATAATATGATAACTGAAATTCAATATACATACATACTATATTTACTCTGCAGAAACAATGTAATTATATAACAGGCATTGCAGGTTAAGATTATGAATACTAAAGCTCATAATAATTTATTCAATAATATATTCAAAATGAAGGCAAAAAGAAGATCAAAATAAAAAATAAAAAGTTGAGATTTTAGACCATTAACATAATAAAAACCTATGGGCCTGTTATGTAAATTTTCCACAAAATTATAAGGAAAAGGAAACTGGCACACGTCAGGACATTAAACACATCAACAGAAAAATGGAAGCTTCACTTTAAGCTTGAAAAATTATCATAACAGAGCAAGAATTCGTAGCTACTAAAAGGTAAAGCAAGTAGGGACCCTAATCTTCAATCTGCTTGGCTTGCATGTAAGAGATAGCTCAAATACCTTGAAAATTTGGACATGGCTGCCACGGTTTTGCAGCAAGATGAGAAATAGAGGGAGAGAAAGAGATCAAATAGAGGAAAAAGAAGGGAGTAGTACATATAGTTGGACTTTTTGCCTTGTTGGCGAGAAATGAAATAAATGATGAACTGTAAAGTCTTTAGTGAGGCATGGAATATGGGGGGAAAAATTAAAAATTTCAAATACTTTTCAGCATCATTGTGAATAAGAATATTTGGCAAACTAAGTAAACTATTGACTAAATTTATTTAGCAAATAACTCAATCTTTTTTTCATAACTTAAACTACCCATAAACGAAGATTACATCCAAGAAAATAAAGAACAAAGAACAGAAAACAAATTTTCCCCTCCAATACAAAGAATTTATATAAGGCAACTTTATGCAGCAATCATTTACATAAAACTTTGCAATTTCAAGAGAGAGAGAGAGAGAGAGAGAGAGAGAGAATTACATGTCCATCATCAAAGCTATGTTGTCACCTTTCAGTAAAATCCTAACCTGAAAGAATGAAGCTAAAGCTATAAATGAATCCAAAAAGAAAAATGCTGAACAGAAGCAAAGAGAAATGGAGCAGTATGAAACATTGAAAGAGAAAACAATGCATCACAACTCACCTAGGGATTTCCTGCTCTTCTTAATGCTCACTTCTTCATCATCATTCAGAACCAATTTCATGTACTCATCAAATCCTTGAACTGCACAAATAATGTATACTTTAGTTTGTCCTTCAACCAATAAAACAGCAAAAAAAGCCATGTACTACACAAAGTTATAAGTCAAAAAATTTCATCTATAAATTCCATTTATCAAGCTCCCCGTGCATGGAGGGAAATTTCAGATATAACACAAATAATATTTCAAAAATAGAAGAGCAACGTAATTTCACGTTGCATAATGTAGAATAAGTTAGACAAAAGAGTGTAAAAACACTCAATCCTTTATTTCTATGCAAGTGTTCTATGCCAGTCATACTCGTCAAGATATATCTTTTCATCTATTTGATATAGCAATTTTTTTTAAGTGCATATCAATTGAATAGCTTCAGTATTCAGCATTTCTTGTTTCATGGTAAGAAAATACAATAACAAAAGTATTAAGGTACAACTAATACCTTAAGTTCTGCTCAAAATTGGAAAAGAGACAGGAAGACAGAAAGTTATGCGGCAAATGGTCAGCAGAATGCCAGGTATATATAATGAGATCATAACAATATAATTTGGACCAACTGGCAGCAAAAATGTACTCAAAAAGTGTATACCAGCCAAACTCATAATTAAAAGGGAATAAGTAACTCAAGATGACAACCAAATATGAAGTAACTCATCTTGCAATTTACCTGAATATTGAGAGCCGTGATCTGAGGACCAACTAGGAACACTTCCCTCTAAGTATATTTTTCCTCCAAATACTGACCAGGAAGGAAATAGTGAAAGAATATATGAGATAGCACAAAAAATATGCAAAATAAAGTACAGGGTGTAAACAGAGAGAATAAAACACACGTCATTGTTAACTCCCTTTAACAAATTTTTCCACCAATAGAAAACCTGAAACATACTTACAGTTAGAGGAAGAGAGGACTGGCTCTATTATTTCCCAAACTACACGGAAAAAATAAGGAGGTAATCAGTGAGCTTTCATGGGAATTTATTCATGTTGTACCAATTGACCACAATACAAACTCTCCTCAGTTTATTCATGCTGTTAACTGAGAAAAAAATCACCTTTTAAAGCAACTGCCAGAATTTGGAAAAAAATGATATTTATAATTCATTTTCATAATGAAATTCAATAGACTAATAGTCAATTATAATCAGTTTTAAACTCACACGTCTCACTTCAAATTGGTTGGTCTCTTTATGATTTACAATTGCGAGATTTGGGATAGTTTCTTCAATAATTACATCAATTGACATGATAGATAAAGATATTAATAACTATTTGCAAAGCAAAATTTAATTACTGCACAGTTTTATGTGTAAAATTATTTGGAAAAAAAATAAAATCATCAATGGCTAACTGTCAGCATAAAATATAAAATAGTGCTAACTACTAAGCATTTGTAATATTTAATACCAAATATGCCATATAAAGATTAGTGCTAACTGTCAGCGTCAAACTTAATTATCAAAACATGGCATATAAAGATTTGTGATAACTGCTAAGAATTTCGAACCATACTAACTACCAAGACATTTAAACTTTGATAAAAAAAGAAAATCAACCCGTCAGTATCAAAGTAAGGCTAGTGCCATGCACTAACTGCTAAGCATTTGAAATATTTCAAACCAAATAAATACATAACTTCACTGTTAGCATTGTCTCATAACAACAATATCTGCACCCAGTGAAAAATTATTTATATCAGGTCTGTTGATATATACAGTTACAAATACTTCACCAAAATACTGTGACATATCTGCAGCAATAGGTGGCTTATATAATTTTTAAACGTCAAAAAAATGAATACATTGTCACCAGAATCTTCTTATTGCTTTTTATTTATGAGAACAAATCTGGCACCCAGCAAAAAAACATGAACCCATGTGTTAGGATCCACTTGCAAGGTGTGGGACTTGAGTTCCACATCGGAAGTATGAAATTCAGATGTGGGGTTTATATGACCTTGGGCCTTCCCACCTTAATAGCTAGCTTTTGGGGTGTGGTTCTCCCAAGGTTTGTATCACCATGGCTTAGCAAATAATTAATATCCCATGAACCCGTGACTTAGCAACCCAATCCAATGATTATGCATAATACAACAACAAAAGACTTTTCCCACTAGTTGGGATTGGCTGCATGGATCAAGTGCTCTATCAAAAACCAAGTTTTTGAAAAAAACCATTAGATCAAGGTCTTTTTTAATGGTTTCACTTAGAGTTTTCCTCGGTCTACCTCTACCTCTATTTATCAGGCTAGCCTCCATTTGATCAACTCTTCTTACCAAGACCTCTATTGGTCTTTTTCTCACATGACTAAATCATCTTAGGCAAGATTCTTTCATATTTTCCTCAATAGGTGCTACTCCAACTTTCTCTCGAATACATTAATTGATGACAATATCTTTTCTTGTATGTCCACTTATCCACCGCAATATTCTCATATCGCAACACTTAGCGTATGCTCTTGTTGGCACTGTACCCCATAATAATTAACATTAAATTACATGTAGGCATATGAAAAAGATGGGAGAAGGAAGCAACATACCTAGAATGGATCTGGTTGGAGCTCTATGAAAGGCCAGGTTCTGAAAACCGGTTCGACCAGGAACCGGTCACCCCACCGGTCCGGTCCATCCCAAAAAATCGGTCAGGCTGAAAACCGGTCAAGAACCGGTAAACTGGTGAACCGGTGAATCGATCAACCCGGACCGGTCCAATTAGGTTCAACTGGTCCTCTTTTTTTATTTATTTAAAATTTAGCTAATTCAAATAATGTCATTTTGATCTAAAAATTGAATGTAAGTCAATCTAAAAAGAATTTTATATGAAATACTTAAACTTAGATTGTATAGAAGCTTAGAAACTGAATGTATAATTGATTATATATCTCTTTGAACTGAAACTGAAATTTTTTTAAACAAAAATAGGCTATAATACTATTACAGAATGCTTTGGACTCTCAAAAAATAAACTGTAAACTATTTTTTATCATTTGTGTTGTTTTTTTATAATTTTTAATTTGTTTAATTAGTATATAATATATATATATATATATATAAATATATATAAATTATTTAATTATACTCCGATTCGACCACGGTTCAACTACGGTTGAACCATTGAACCTTGAACCAGTCCCCTGACCGGTTCAATCACCGGTTCGGTTTTCAGAACCTTGACGAAAGGCACGCATAAAGTGAGCTAACATGTGTTAAGCTGCCATTTTTGCAGCAATACTCTCAGACACATAGACACAGTGATTATGTGAATACTGGAAGGAAGCTAAGGTTGTCAAAATCGTGTGATGACTCGTAGATAAACCTGTTTTGACATAGGTTGAGTCTAAGATACAGACAGAAAAATTAATAGGTAAAACTTACAGAATCCCTCCAAGAACCACACCAAATGGGTTCTCATATCGTAAAGCAGTCCCCAATCATGGAACTTCTCTAATTATGCTAGCCTTGCTCTTGTCACCCCATTCTCCCAAAAAAGTGATAGAAAATGCCTGCAGAATAGAGATGATAAAGGGGATGGATTTAACCTAGGTCAGTGTTCAATTAAATTCTCTATAGTGATATTATATCATAAGAGACATCGAGTGGAATATATCTGCTCAATAGAAGGCTAGGAAGTAAGAACATGTCTAGAAGCAGAGTGAGTTGACATCTAAAATTAAACGGCAGTAAAGAGCATTATATACAGTATAATAGATTGAGTTAAAAATCACCCTTTTTTATGTGATTATTTTATGAATAACTTTTTGAGCCCCATTAATTATTTATTATTATTATTTTTTTGTAACTCTTCAGGGGGAAAAAAACTATTGACCAAAAAGAAATCCAGACCCAGAAACCTACTCGTTAATTGAAAATTATAGATAAATTATTTTTTAGAATGGTTGAAACTAATCAAAGACATGACGACCTACATGCATAACTGCAGAATGTTCTCAGTCATTAGAACCATTTAAAATCAGAGCACAAAAGAGAGGAAATTTCAATTCATGGAGAGAGAGAGAGAGTGTGCCTGATTCTGAATGAGATCGGCATCATAAATGGGATTCAAAGTGAAAGGATCTCGTGCTGTAGGACAAGGTGCGTGCCACTGCCACGTCAATCCAGCGCCAAGCCCATGTGATAATCAATTCAAGCCCAGTTATTTGGCCTTGTCTTTCAGACATAGTTCTGTTCAAAGGTGCAGTTTTATGAAAGCTGTTTAAGCCGTATTTATAAAAAAAATTGTTGAAAAAAATTGTATCCAATTAATCTTTGACTGTCAAGAGTATAGCCTTAGTTCTCACCCAAAAAAAAAAAAACAAGGTTCAGTCGGATTGCCTTATTTTTTCTCTCTTATTAGGTAGCATATCTTAAAAGTCTATGAATTGCATTTATAATTTTAGCCATGCAATTTGTTAGCTAAAAGATGGCAAGTGGACAATTCCGAATATACAATGTGAGAATATATATATATATAGAGATATATATATATATATATATATATATTATAAAAACTTTAAACTTAGTGGGGGCATTTATTCTTATAGCTTAGAACATGAATCTACCTTTAACGTGTTTTAAAGTCTAATACTGAAAATCTAATTTTGTAATTTTTTATCAAATAAATATAGTGATAAGGGAATATTTACATGTTTTACTAAATAACATACATTATGCATCGATATGCATTTTTAATTCTCACTCTTTCCTTATTCAAATATTTCCATTTTTACCTTTACCATAGAAATATTAGGGCTTAATTGTTTTACTTATTATATATTAATGGCTGCAAGTCCTAATTATATTATATTTTACTTATTATATATTAATGGCTGCAAGAGTCCTAATTATATTATATTTTACTTATTATATATTAATGGTTGCAAGATTCTTAATTGTTTTACTTATTATTATATATTAATGACTTAATTGTCACTCATCGCAAAACATATCTATTAATGGTGTATATTATATTTGAATATACAATTCAACATAAAGTTATAATAATGTTTAATAATTATTAAGTTGTGATTTGATGATGATATATTATTTATGTTTCAGGTTTTAAGCTAGTATCATTAAGTTGAGCTTCTATGCTTTTGTGACTTTTAAATAAATACACCTAGACGATAAAAACCGTGGCAATGAAGTTAAATATAAATGCTAGGTTTAATGAAAAAATATAATGAATAAAGTAATAGCCAAGTTACACTAAAAAAAGAATGAAAGGCTTAAGAGTCATACCTAAAATAGCACAAATTCTCTTCCAATTTTTTTTTCTCATAATCAAATCCTACCCAAATTGCTTTATGCGACTTTGATAAACAGTGTACTAACATGACATGAATTTATAAGAATCCATTCTCTTAATTTTTTAATCATCATTTATTTATTCATTTTACTTTAAAAAATCCACTTACATTTTAAATAATTAAAAAATCCTAATATAATAAAGAAAACTATATGAACTGCATTTTCGCAAGCTAAATATTTTGTGGTGTACTTAGAAAATTAAATCTTTTGTCCCCTAACAAAAAAAAAAGTTCTCTCTCTCAATTAACAATAAATTCTCTCTTAAATGTTAGCTTTTGTTAATGAGTTATCGACTAAACATTGAGTGAGATAGAAAAAAGAAACAGGAGATTTGATTACCTTGAAATAGTATCCTGCATGTAACTAGAGGCCCAAGGGCGGATTATAATGGGGACATGGGGTGGTCACGGCCCCCCCATAATTTTTTTTTTAAATTTCATATATATATATATATATATATAGTTCAGTAGTTTCTCAGTTGCAATACTTTATATAAATTAAATATGATAGAGTCTCATTTAAAATCATCAAATTTACTATACTCATTTAAAACAATCTAAAACAAAAAAACAAAAAGTACAAACAAACCAAATAGCTGCTGTTATTGTTGAATTGAAAACGTGATGTACATCATTTTACCAAATTTAAGCTTTAATAAAATAGTATAGCAGTATAATTAATTTTATATTAGTAATTTTTTTTTTATAAATTCAATTGTTCACATATCCAATTGTTCTTTCTTGTTAGTAGAATAGTGAGTGAAATTTTTTATTTGATATATTTTTTTGAGCTAAAATTTTCTTATATTAATGTAACTGATGGCTAACTATTATATATATATAATGATTGATTATATATCATATAAATACATTTTAAGTTGTTAGAAGTTATATGTTTATTTTGAAAATACAATGATGAAGTTTAAATATAAAATAATTAATGTATTTTTTTAAGAGAAAAGCTAGTGATGGGAAAAAAAATTGACATAATTTCTTTTAAATATGTATGATGTAGTAACTTTATATGCAAATATTATTTAACCACTCCAAAAATTTATCTCAAGATTCGCCACTGTAGAGGCTCTAATTGACCGGTCATCAAATACAGGTAAATGAGAAATTGAAATACGCATGGGCCTTATCTTGCATTAGAATATACATTCAATCTAATTAGGCAAGCTTATCTCTGCCGGATCATCATCTAACGACAGAAAGACCTCATCTAGCCACGAAAGCTCTGTTCCACTGTCATCGTCATCGCTATAGCAGTTTACAGCTTGTTGAGACCTGTTCTTTTCATAGACTCTGCATAAAACCCATTTGCTCCAACTATGATCCTGTCTTGCACGATTTAGGGGACAAAATTAATAAAAAGTTCATCAATTTGCCATGTATATTAATTAATTGGCTTAACTAAATAAATTCTCTTACGGGTTTTCGTCTTCCCTGAGTACTTCGATATGATGCCGTGTTAAACCCAGAGGAGCAAATATAATATTCTTGCATTACCCAACTGGTTTCAGTACCTTGTGGAGCTACCCCGATGTGGAATACGAGGTACTTCTTGATTCCCACTTTCTTGTCAACGGCTGAGACTATAGGTTCAGTGACGCCTATTTCCTTCCAATACCCATTTTCCGTGGCTCTGTTTTCCTTCACATTGGTGAAGAAATAGTATTGATTTCCACTTGACAACGCCTTACCTGTGTGTGTATATATATATAAGTTTTATCCATGCATGCATATGGTTATGTCACTTCTATATATTATATATAATTTTGAAAAATTGAAAACAACTTAGTGACGAAAAATAAGCATACCATTTAATTCCCAAGGATCAAGCAGAGACAGATCAAGATCAGGGATGATGTTGGGATGGCATGGTAGAAGAGAAGCCTTGCAATAGAGAAAGTGAAGGACGAGTTCTTCATCTGTTGGAGAGAAGAGAAACCCAGGAGGAAGGTTAACGCTTCCATCTGCCATCATTTCGTATTTTCGAGTTTGTTAGTGGACTTAATTTGGCACTTGGATCATGTTTGTCACTATATATATACTTAGAGAGAGAGAGAGAGAGTTTGGTTTATTATTATTCGAAAAAGGAATTGAGTTGCAAAGGCGGCGGTACGATGAATACCATCGTAAGAAAGTGAAAATTATTCTAGTTCCATCTTCTTTTTGTATCAGTCAGTGTGAATTGTTATTTATATTTAATATATTTTTAATTATTTATTTTAAATTAATAATTAAAAATTTATTAAATACTTAACTTATTATAATACTATAACAATTCCTTAAACAAAAAAAAAAAGTAAGTATGAGAAGGAAAAAGCCGGCCCACTGATGTGTGTACAAAATACACACATCTAGTGCTTTTGTTGTTAGAGGATTTGATTTAATTCATCACTAATTTTTGTCTTTTATTGTGTTTTTATCATCCTATCTTCCTTTTATGCCTTTGGTATGTTTTTAATGAATTTCAGGTGAAAGTTAGAGATCTTGGACTAGTTTAATGGAAAATCAAGAATCTGACATTATTGCAGTGATTTGATTATAACTAGAGCTACAGACCTCGGTTTGGTGTGATTCTTGATGTTTTGGAAAGCTAAGAGAGAGATCTACAACTTCAATGAAGACCTCGAAGTCTAGTTCAAAAGTTTTGGGAGTGAAAAAGTGAGATCAAGGCAGAACTTGCTTGCTGCCATCCCACCGCTTAAGCGCCCAAAATCCACCGCTTAAGCGGTGGAGTCCCAGAACGTAAACTCTTCTCGGCAAAGCCACCGCCTAGGCGCCCAAATCCACCGCCTAAGCGGTGGCATCACAGAACGCAAAATCTTCTCTGACACTCCACCGCTTGAGCGGTGAGATTCCACCGCTTAGGCGGTGGAGTTTAAAAAGTGACGCCCTATTTTTCTGATATAAAAGGAAAAGAGAAGAAAAAAAAGAAGGAGACTTTTAGGGGGGCTGAAAAATCCAAAGGGGGAGAGGGCTTCTAGTCCTAGGAGAGCCAAGAAGATCATTAAGGAGCAAGGATTCAAGATCTTCATCTTCTTGTTGTCTTGGATTCAATGGAGTTTGCAATTTCCTATCTTTTGTTTTCCTATTTCTTGATGTTTTTCTAAACTCTTCCTAGCTAGAGTGATGATGTAACTTGAATGGATGATTTATTTGGATTTATAATTCTTAATTTAAGTTTTCTTTCATGATTGAGTGTTCATCTCTATTCTTAATGCTTTTATGACTTGATCAACCATAAATTGAATTGATGGTCATGCATAGGATTGGGAAATTCATGTGTGATGTTGCTTCTTGAGATAAACACCATGATTAAGCAATAATCTAGGAATAGATATTGTTGATTGTGTGGTATTACTTGGGATTTGGTTCATTCATGCCTTGTTCTATTTGGAATTAGACTAAGGAATTAGTTAATTCTAGATAGTTGAAGAGAATTAATCTACCAAGGAATTGGGTTTTAATTAAATTAGATATCCCACCATCAATTCTTGAATTGGAATTTAAATTAAGAAAGAATCCAAATAATCGGAAAATCAAGTGAAATCGGATCTCTAGCATCTCACTCTTTGTTTGCTCAACCCCATTTAACATAGTTAAAATTTTAGTTTTCTTTTTTAATTCTCTTCATTAATTTGCATCGTTTAAATAGTATCTAAATTAGTAATTTGGTACTTGACAACACAATTCCCTGTGGAGACGATAATTTACTCATCACTTTATTACTTGCGCGATTTGGTATACTTGCCAAATAGCCTATCACCCACAAACTAACAAAAGAAGTTAGCTATATTGATAATTTAAGTTAACAATAAATTATTGCATATAGCTATTTATGTTAGCGAGGATAAGTATTAAGAGACTTGAGACCTAACTTTATCCGCATAATCCATCACGTTTATTTAATTATCAATTCTTTTCTTAACCTAACTGTCATAATCCATGACAATATGATTTCCCACCAATTAATGTATTGCATTTGCATGCAATTTACACAAGGAATCCCGGGTGCATTATTTATATATTTATTTAGTATATAATAAAGTTGTTAATTACTACGATTAAAACTTGTAATATTTATCCAAATTGTCTGTTGTCTGTTCGTCTATACCAATTTATTTTATAACATTATTTTCTCATTTACACGACCTTAATTTGATGATTAATTGTAAGAGCGTCTTTATGACATTTTGGTATTCTTTTAATTACTTTTTTACTTCCTTGCATCAACAATATTATAATACATAAAAGGAGAATTTGTCCATTTCATGAGTTTTTCATACTATTCTAATGTGTGGAAAGGTAGATAGACATAAAAACTTAACCTCACAAAATTTGATTTGTGTATAGTCTCTCTATGTCTATTTTTTAAAATAATTTTAGAGTTCAATTTTAACTTAATATCATAATAAATTTTTTATACATTGTCATTTAATAATTTATTAATATATTATTAAAAAAATTAAATTGTTTAAATAATTATTATAACTATTAAATTTTTTTAATAATTAATAAATACATAATTTAATGAAAATAAATAAAAATTAAATTCATAATTTTATTATAAGTAAAACTCATATAGAACCAAATCATATAAAATACCATTATTAATCAGTGACATCTGATCTCAGATCTGGTCAAAATTATTGAACGAGTGTGTGGGAGAAGTCTAAATGATGGGACACTGACATGAGAAGAGGTTCTTTTGAATAACACGCGTCACAAGTGTTCTTGTGAATTCATCTTCGCCATACGTTCGAAAGCACGAATCATTTTAGGCTTTTAGCCTCAGAGAACTTACGGACCGTTGATAGTTGACACTTGACACCCTAAAGATCAGGCAACCCATTTGAAATTTTAACTATGGCAGTTAGAATAGTTAAATGGTAAGCGATTGAGGTTCTGAATGCCTACTGACGCGAAGATATTGATGGTCAACAAAGTAAATCGATCAGAGGCATTGTTCTTCCATCTCTTCAAATTAATAGGGGATCTCACTCCAATTGGAGTAATTGTTCTAGTGATTAGGACACCAAAATACAAACAGTTAAATATATTTTTAACCTTCTTTTAAAAAAAATCCCCTTATTTTCCGCTTCTTAATTATGACTAAAAAGAAGCACTTATGGTTTGAGCTGGCCTGTGTTCCAGCTGCACTAGGTATGTGATCATCGGTCCTATTCTTCGACCAACTTCATCCCTACAAAACTCTTATTCGTCTATTTTTAGTTATAGTGACACTATAAAAAAAGTCATTTTCTAGTACGTAATCGGACAAATAGAACAAAAACAAATTAATCAGCCGACGTAGGAACTTGGTTACATTACGTAAACAATAAACCAATAATAGTCGATGACTTTTTTATGGCTTAATATATGCTTCATAAACCATCAATACGCTTCTAAAATGATAAAGTTTTGTGCTCCACCGTCGCGAAATAGTTGGCAGGTCACCTTTAGGCGGTTCTAAGTTGATCCATAGACAAGTGTTTTAACTGTGTTAGCTTTTGTCATTGTGGCATTGGCACTTGAACCTTATCCCCATCCCCATGGCCCTGCAAACCATAGCCAGGAAATAAAAACCATATCACGGGGGAATAGTGGAGTTTTGTTGGATAGTGTGAAAGCACCTTTTCAATGTGAAAAAAAGAAAAAAAAATATAGAATAACCTTCTACTGCCGTGTCAAATTTTGACATGCAGGATCTGTTGTTTTCATTCCACACAAGAAAGAATTTTTTGATAAATCACACAAGAAAGATTTAAGCTCACGTTCTCTGTCTTTTTTTTTTTTTTTGTAGTAATCGTTCTTTGTTATTTTATTATCACCAACCCATCATAATGGTTTATAGCTTGGCTGGCTTTCTCATCATTCTATCGCAAAATGATATATTTTAAGTTAGTTTGAAAGAAAAGTATTTTTATTTTGTTATTAAATAAAATTAATTAAGTATTAATTAATTTAATTAATAATTTATATATAATTAATTAATAATTTATTTTTATTTTGACACTTAATACATAATTAATTATATATAAATTAATAATTAAATTAATTAAATATTTAATTAATTTTATCTGAAAATCAAATGAGTATACTTTTATTCAAGCTAACTTTAAAATTCATTTTCCCTTCTGCCAACCTGTCCTTGCGGTCGGGATTGATGACTGAGTGTTAGGGTGTGTTTAATAAAATTGGAAGTTTTAACATAAAAATCTAATAATTAAATTTCTTTTACCAATATGAAATTAAGTATTGATTTGTACGTGTGATAATATTTTTATTTGAGTGTTAAATATATTAAAGAAAATATAAATACTAAATATTATAAATGAAATTATATTAGAAAAGGAGTATTGTTATATGGCTCAAAACTCTATCCAGACAAAAATTTGGACAAATAATTTCTGGCACAATAGTATTTTTCTTAGATAAAACATTTTTTATTTAATAATTTAAATAAAGAAAAAGAATGGTACGTTGTTGAGTGTATTCCCATGTCATCCACCCAAAAACAAAACTTCTCATGTGCTAAATGTTTTTGGCATCTCTTAATTTCAATTGTGACTTGTATTAAACACCATTAAATCAATTATACATAATACTGAATCTTTTCATTTTGATGAATTGAGTTTTCAAACATACTCTAACCTTCACCTTTTATTAATAGAAAGATTCTCATTTTTAGGTCGTCTTTTTTCTTTATTCTATTTTATTTATTTATTGAAGTTTATCTTTTAAGATTGAACATTTTATCTGTATTCTTTTTTTTTTCTTGATACATTTTATCCTAGTTTCTTTATAAGAATAACTTCTTTGGAGCCAAGGAGATTGGTTCAATTGGTAAGGACAAAAATACTTTATTTAAAAGACTTAAGTTAATTCGATTCTTGTTGTCACTAATTTTCTTATGACTTTAGAATAGAGTAGTCTTTCTCTTCCTAAACTTTTCCTCCTGTTTTATTGTTTTTATTTAACCAGATACTTCCCATGTGCACAAAAAAAAGGTGAAAAAAGAGAGAAAGGTCGTCATATTATGCATTCTTCAAGGCCAAAACCAGACCAGAAAAATCCCTGTTTAAAGCTAGTTTGAAAACCAGAATTAGCAAATCAGAGAAGGGGGGGGGGGGAGATGCAGCTCAGTTTACATCTGGTTCAGACACAGCAATGACCCAAATTTCCAGAAAAAAAAAAAAAAAGAATTCCAGTATGCGCATCACCATAAGAATTAAGAAGCACATATGTACATTTCCACACCCACTTACCCGTCCCCAGAACACACACAGAGATTATCACCAAGAGATGGACATGCCAGGTTGGTTGAGACATGACCACTGACTCGATCACAACTAAGTTAACCAAGCTAATCCAGCACCAGCGCTGTATGTAAGCTCTCTAGCTTTTCAGAAATGTAAAATTTGTTCATTCATTCAACATGCTTCTGATACAAAGAAAGCATACAAGCAAAATAGGTATGGTATCTACCAACTATTGCTAACTTCTCCTTAAGTCACTCCAATAAGTACCGGTCACAATACACTTGGTCAAAATATCATCCAACAACTAACTAGACAACAACAACCAAGTATTATCCATTTGGCGGAATAGGCTATATGAATCAAACACGCAAATCGATCAATCCCATAAAGATTCAATAGAGTTTTACGTTGATAGTTAACTGCCTAATACAACCCTCTTCTTTTATTGGTGCTTCTTGGGACTGACTATGTAAAGATTGACAATAAATTAAGCACAACATAGGCAGAGTTTAACAACTAACTAACATACAATAAATATAAAGTATAAATTATCAGAAAAGATACTGCCTTCCATAAGAAATCTCTCAGAGCCATCAACAAGCTGCAACTAATGACTCTTGGAAGGTCTGCATGCATCATTAATACCATAAAAATGCAAACTGGACAATACATCATGATTTCCACACAGGATAAGTGTATCTTCTATTCTACCACAATGAACTAAAATTCAAACTGTCTAGAATAGAATGACTTTCTGCAAACACTAAGAGCTTGGGAAATAAAGAAACTTCTGAGCATGGCTACTATAGTGGCAGTAGCTATGTACGTTGGTCCAGAGCCATAAATGAAAATAAGACCCTTCTCTGAAGCTTGATTCATAGCCTGTAAAGATTTAGGAGGAAAATTTTCAAACTTCAGAAGTAGAATTTTATGTGCCATGTAAAATCAGATTAAATATACAAATGGTGAAATGCTTAAAGAACACAAACTATGCCAAGGGACCGTGATGATGAAATTTAGACCTAAAATCTAGGATCATAGTGTGTGTTTGGATTAGTTGTGAAAAAAAAATTATATGAAAAATCGATTATGTGTATAATCAATTTTTAAGAAAATCGATTATGAGAAAAATAATTTATGTTTGGATATATTAATTCATAATCGATTTTATGATAAGAAGTTTTGTTTGGATTGTATAAAAAAATTTCTTTTATGTATTAAATTACCAAAAGATGTATGAAATGATTGAAAAATTTATTTGATTGAGGACAAATAAATATTTATCTCTTAAAACTTTTGAAATAATTTGAAATCAAATAATTAAAAATTTAAAATAACAGTTTTTTTTAAAAAGTTGTTTTTAGTTTTAGAAAAATAATCTTAACTTATAATCAATTTTACACACTTTAAACAAACAAAATAGATTTTAGATAAAACAATTTTTTATTGAAAAAAAGTTATTTTGAGAAAGAATTAATCTTTCCCAAACATACTCTTAAAGTACGGACAAATGAAAGGAATTTATTACGGCATCTATTAAAGTATAAATATCCAGTGAACAATATTGTGCAGCAGTAATCTTGTTTTGATGTTTTATCATCACTGTGCACAAAATCATAAGCAAAGCATGCATCAAGTAAAAGTAATAAACAAAAATTAGGGTAAAGAGCATACAACTTCCTTAAACTATGGCTCATTTGCAAGTAGACATTTTAAACTATAAAATATTACGATTTAGTTCTTAAACTAAGTCAATTATTTCAATAGATCCTTCATCCATCTACTGTTAACTAAGTTAACATAGACTGATGTGGCACAATTATAGTTTTCTACGTGTATACAATTTAAACCCTTAATTTTTTTAACTATTTTTTAATCATTTTCCGTATGGAGAGAGGCCCAGGTAGGGGGTCTACTCCTTCCTTCGGGTCCGAAGTTAAGGCAGGCTCAGGCTCTGGCGCTATAGGCAAATTGAGATTGAAATGTGGCCACTTCGAAGGGTTGGCATTGTTGTCTCCGACGGAAAGAGGAAGATCCATGGCGAAAAGAACAAAATCGAGCAAGTCATTAAGAAATGGAACAAAGAAAGCGGCATCAAAAGAAAAGCCGCAGTGGCTTCAAAAGAAAATCCCCAGTAACAGTCCAAAAGGATACGAGTAACTAAAGTACGAAAACCAAAACCAAAACAAGCAAGAACAGGGTTGTCACTTAATAAAGAAAAGACTTTCGACAGGATCTTCATTCAGCTTTAAGCAAAAGAAAACATATGATTATGGGCATGGGTTTTGTGCCTGCTTTTTTATTGGAAACGATAAATTCCAAGTGTTGAAAAGAAATGATTTTCTGGGTTGTGTATTGCTTTGGGGGATTTTAATCCCAATTCTGAAATCCAATATTGTGTGTGATTTTTCATCAACCCAATGAAGCATATTTCTCATTACTTTCGAAAAGTCTTGAACTTTAATGTTGAGTTATCGATTTCTGAAACATTACTAGTTTTCTGGGTAAGTGTTGTTTGAAGCTGCCAACAGACACGTTGTTTCATCGAGTATTCCTTTGCGTTCCTGCAACTATTGCTTGTTTAGATTTCTTTGGAGATCCTTTAATCACAATCCTAGTTCTTTGCTGATATTCAACTGCTTTCTTCTTCAAATTTATGATCCAAAACTATTTGTTTGAACTTGAAATTTACAGGGTGAACATGTCGAGTTACAGGAAGTTTCCATTTTTTTTAAATTATTAATTTTTTTTTAAAATTTTGATATCTAAAAAATATGAAAAATGATTAAAAAAAAAAATTTAAGGGTATAAATTGCATACACGTGGACGGCTATAATTATGCCATGTCAATTTCCGTTCACTTAGTTAACAGTAGGTGGATAGAAGGATCTATTGAAATAATTGACTTAGTTTAAGGATTAAATTAAAAAAATTTATAGTTTAAAGTATCTACTTACAAATGAATCATAATTTAGAGAGAGTTGTATGCTCTTTACCCCAAAAATTGTGCCAAAGCCACTGAAAATTCAACAAGTAAATATTTCTTATGATTTATGATGTATCATGTATTCCCGGTAATACAACAAGGATTAGAAAGAAAATGAAAGGCATAAAAGAAATTAAAGCATGGGCAATATAAAAGAGATTATCATATTTTCTAGCCACAAATGAAAAAAGAATACTGTAATTTGGAGATATAACTTCTCACAGAAGGAATTATTGAAGCGACGGAAAACTTTAAAAAAAAAAAAAAAAGGCTACCTTTTCAAGGCTAGAAACAGGCTCTTGCGTGCACACTTGCAATGTCATTTATGATCTACCGAAGCGATCCCAAAATTTTGAAGTTCAATTATCATCAGAACGACGGAACTGAGTCATACATAAAAAGAAATTGTTGCGAATATGAGAATACTATTTGATGCCACTATACAAGTATGACTGATCAAAATACAGTACGTCTTTACATTACCATCCTGTAAGAGTTTAAGTCATTTTTTCCTTAGCCAGCATACTTTTGCTGAATCGTGCACGTACCTATAGCCCCAGACATGTGCAATAACCTGAGGAAGTTGATTCGTCTTTCAATCAAATGGGAAACATCGAAAATTAACACAAGATGGCGATATGTCCTAGAAAATAAAACGTGCAAAAGAAATGCGCTGTAAGGAGATATTGCAAAGGCAAATACGGACAACAAAGATTGAGATTCTGAAGTACAATGTCCATTGCTTTTAGTACCTTTGAAGCGAGCTTCATTTTTTCAAGAGCATCCACAATTGCAGGAACTCTAAAATGTGATTCTTGAAGAGACTCCTCACTCCTGTTAGAAGTGGTATGTGTAAATTACTTCCGGGATGAAATCAAACATAGTGCAACACAAGTAAATGAAGAATGGAGGAAAGACCCATTATGTTGCTGCTTAGGACAAATACTATCTGCTGATTTTTAATTTAACCAAAAGAAGAAAAAAAAGAAAAAGAGCATATTACAACAAAAATAAGTTGCTAGCAACAAGAGTCTTATTGTGTTCCAGCACTAGCTATATATGAATATAATAAGGTCAAATTACTCTTGTTTTCACTGAGGATAATGTATATTACACATAATACCCTTTCATTCTGAAAAATGAGACACACCTACCTTAATTGAAATGGAGATTCACAACGTTTAAAAAAATTTGTCCAGTGCCATTTGTACCCTTAGCAGAAAAATACACTTTATTTTCTCTTCTTTAATGTAATGTAATCAGACATAGCTATAATATTTTCATTGCTGTTTAAAAACCAAAACAAAGAACTTATTGATAGAGCCCCTTTCTCTTTGATTCTTGTAAACAAATCTGGTATTCAATTGTTCTAGCAAGGATTGGGTTACCCGATTGAGAAGGAGAAGTAGTTCTTACCTAGATCTATTGCAGGAATCGTCTTGAGAAACTGACTTTGATCAATACAAGCTTCTCATGGACCACCGCAAACGGAGGCAGGAAACCAAACATGTGATTTTTGCTTATTGGTAGAGAAAAAGATGTCATTTTATTGATAGAGGTAAAAATATCATTTTCTTCTCAAATGTTTGCATTTTTAAGGGTCAATTGGTAATAAGGGATATAAGTGTAACACACACATAAAGTAAGTAAGGGAGGTGGGTACTATTTTTCAAAATGAATTAATATCATGTGTAAAATGCCATAAACTCACGAGAAGTAAGAGTAATTGGTCCATATGTGTTGGGCAAAAGTTTAGCAAAAGTTTAGCTGAGGGTAAAACTCTTCTTCAGTTTAAAGGGAGGACAAATCATTAACCTCAGCGATGATTTATAATAGAATTATAAATCGTTTACCAACGAATAACATAAACGGAAAGTTCGACTAAGTAAGTTAACACTTGTTGACAAATAATTTGCCTATATAATAAATAAGGAGAATGAAATGTTAAGTATGAGACTTGGAGAGATTCCTCACAACATACTCCTTCCTATATTTAGCCTATAGTGTTGCCTTATATATGTATTTGTTAGTGGCTAATGCAGTATACATAATATAGACATCGTTAGAATAGAGGATTAAGAATTACCCTGGCTTCTATGTAGGTTTATGCTCATGGCTTTTTTAAGGGTACCTTTGTCAGATTTGCAGAGGGACTGGGGAGCTCTTTCAGGCTGATATTTTTTTTTATTTTTCTTGTTTCTTTTGCTATTAGGAAGGTTCTTAGTCCTCCGGCTTTTTACTCTTCTTCACATTTTAAGTACAGGGTAATCCATCTGTGCCTCTGTCCCATTCTATGTTTTCTCTTCAACGTATGCAATCTTTGTTCCGAAGCCAAAATTCTTATTTTGCCCTTCAGTCTTCTTTCCGTTTGAATTTCTTCATAGCAGTAAAGGGGGCAGCAGTAGCACATATACTGCTAGAACACAATTATATATTGCTTGGATAAACAAGCTTACAAGTTTGAAAGAAGAACACGTATCAACTTAGAAATTCAAGTTATCCAGGAGAAATTGGGAAATCAACTTCATGTTGTATTTAAAACAATTGCAATCTAACAATAAGAACCAGATATATAGTTAGGGATCTTCTCCAGTTACCTTGCAATACATGTTCCAAATAAATAAATAAAGAAGAATGCAGCTACATTTACCTGGTTGTGGCCATGGCTGGAGCAACGGAATATATCACCCGTGCGTCACTTAGTAAAGAAAGAACATCAATTTATGAGATGCACATTAAAGAAAGAATCATTTTGATTTAAGCTAGAATGAATTCATTTGTTCAAATCGCAAGTTCGTCCAACAGTAACACGAACAGTACCAACTACCAAGCTATTCGCTACTAGAAGAACAAGGAGAACAAAAGGAGTTTTCTGGAGATGGAGACGAGTGAGTACTCAACTGCTGCCACGCGAACTTCGGTCGTTACACTCCGCAATTTTTAGAACGAATATTTTGACGCAGCGCCAAACGACGTATACATATCCGTACCAACAAAAAAAAACGACGTATATATAGCTTTTTCTAGGCCACGTGAATAATCTACAGAGCTAAGCATCATGTCCCCAGTTCATTTGTGAAAAGATCCTGTATAATCTACTTATGATTTGTTGATTGTAAATGTAAAAAAGAAAATTATTTAATTATGGATTATTATATCATTTAAAAAATTAAATTTCTCACATAATTGTTATTGTTTATCATAATCAAACTCTTTTAATAATATGATAATACTGTACATGATTTAATGATGATGTGAAATTTTTTTACACTTACATTAAAAGTATATTAAAATTAAATTCTAAATAAAAACCATTTAAAAAGTTTGTCCTGAAATAAAACCTAAGATAGTTTTATATGATTTAATTTTGATTCACTGTTAATATTTAAGGTTGTTAAAATGAGTAAAACCTATTTTTCAATCAAAATTATGAATTGAGTTTTAAATCAATTTATTTTTTACTTGACTCGTTTATTTGTAGGTTGGCCCATTAGCTCTTTTTTTTTGTATTTTTTTAAAATAAGACACAAAGTCTGCCAAACTAATATTATTTTTGCTACTTTGAAACTATTTTTCAATATAATATTTGGATATATGCATTTGTTGTTATTATATGTCTTATCATTTTATTATGATAATGCTTTGCTATTACTAATATGTTGTTAAGTCATTAATACTATTATAGAGTATGGAGGGATGCAAGAATTTATCAATATACTATTTTAAAAATTATAAAATCTTAAAGATTATTGTTATTGACCACATTTTAATTTATTAAGAGACCTTTTTAAATCTCTATATACTTATAACTTACTTTAAAATTATTGCATGAGTTTATTTAAAAAATTAATATTTTAAATATTTTATTTTTTTATAAAAATAGGCAGCTCATTTAAGCCTATAGACTAACTTTATACAAGTCAGATTGACATTATGTAAACCTATTTAAATTAATCTCAGATTGACATTATGTAAACCTATTTAAATTAATTTATTTTTTATTCAATTCATTTATCAACACTATTATATAATATTAGAGCTATTAACACAACTTGACTCACCTCAACCTGCCTTTGCACGGTGTAGGCTAGCCGCTCGTTGAGATTGCAAGTTGAGAAAATCTCAACCCAACTCACCATGAGCTAAATGAATTAACCAACCTAAATGAAAGGAAAAAAAAATGCAAAAACGTCGTTAAAATAATTTAGAAACTTAACATGCAATAATATATTGTTAAGATCCAAAAACAAAAAGGAAAGCAAATTGGAAGATATTTTTTTGCTGGCCCAACTTTTATATGGGTTGTGGAAACATGAATCCAACCCGCCCCTAAAGTATGGTGGGGCGGGCTAATCCAATGGGTCTAACTCATACCGGCAACCTTTATAGTCAATGTAATTTATTTTATTTTATTTTATCATCTAATCTATTTACATCACTAAAACTGACATTTTAAGTAATTATTATCATCAATATTTTTTAAAAATATTAAAAAATTTCTTAAAAAGAAAAGAAAATAAGTCACTTAATAAAATATCAAACCCTGACATTATCATCAAACCTCAACAATAAGTGCCAATTCATCTACAAACTCCAATTAATGTACAAAGTGGTTGCTATATGATATGTTTATTAATTCTATAAAAGTATCTATTTCAATATCTCATAACAATAGTTTTACTAATCCATCCTTATTCAGGATTTTTTTTTGTTTGAACCATCTAAATATTTTCATATCTTTTAAGTATGAAATTAATTTCGTTCGAGTTTAAGAATATAATAATTATAAACTTTCTTAATAATAACAATTTCAAAAATCAAACCTTAAACCCCGACATTTAAAACTGGATTCAATTACCACTTCAATCTATCGTTTATTTTTCTTTATTAAGCACGTCAACACAACCATAAATTGTGTAAAACAAGTGTTAAAAATAGAGAATTTAAACACATATACTACCTGATTGATTTGTTCACTTTTATTTTTTACAATTATAATAAAAAATCACTTCAAAAAAATAATTAAACATTTAAACCAGATTATATAATAAAATGGCTGGAAGTGAGTTTATTGCAGACAATAAAATTATTTACATTAAAAAAATAGTAAAATTTTTAGTTTTTAATCAATTATTAATATTTTGAGTTTTAAAACAAGAAAGAATAATAATATATTAAATGGAGGTAATATTTGGTAGTTTAATTACGAGGAGTGCTATATGCTACAAAAAAATTATATGAAAATAGTTAACGAATGACGTAGAACACAGAATCACAGTTCCTCACCTAAAATATAATAAATAAATATTTTTTGAAAAATAGTAACATTCTTCTACAACAGCAACTGATCATCCATGCGTAGATTTACGAAAAATTTTGTGTGAATGATCATTTTTTTTCTCCAATCATCTTAATTAGTTCTTTGAATCAAGGAGTGTCTTGTAATATTTTCGTGAGTTAAACTTTTTGGGATTTGTATAAGACTAATTTATGGTTGGTAGCGCATAAGAATTTTTGCTACTTTTTAATCAAGGTCTTTTAAAATTCTTATGAGATTAATTTATAATCAACAGCTTAAAATATAATAGTTATTCTACCTCCTAATCAAAGTGATTTCCACTATATTTAAACTTGTGAATGGTCATTTCTATTTGTTCTTATAGCATAATAATTGGGGGAAGGCTCTATTACCTAAAAAAAATGATGTAAAGCTCTATTATAAGGCTTAATCTCCAAAGAGGAGGTTTTATGACCTCCTAGGTCAATATTCACCACTGAGAGACTATCTCCCATCATGGAAAGAGTAGAATGAGAAATTTATCATAATCCAACTATATAAATCCCTTGTCCCTGCACCCTGACGGTTTGCAGTAATTTGCTTCAATGTGAAAGGCGTGCACCTCTCAACAGATCAGAATGACTGAGGTCTCGTTACTTGTAATTAACTGTGACCACAAATACAATTGCCGCACACAAGTCGAGACAGGATACAGTTTGCTGGAGGAGATTAGAGAGTAATAACATTGACGAGAAAGAATCTGCTTTTCCATTTTATATGGAGTTAGCTAGCTGGGTATCCTTGGTCAGATATTCGATCAGATCTTATTTTAATTAATTGCGAGGTGATTCAATTTCATCTTGCCAAAACAACACAATCAGTTACATATACCTATGGAATTGATTAAGGAGGTGTTATTCCAGTTAAGATTTCAGGTGTGAGTGACATTGGAAAAGAATGAAATAAGTGAGGATTATATATGTATAATATGACTCATAAATTAAATATCTTAAAATTTTGAATTAGTACATAGTGTCAGACTTACAGTTATAGTTCATCGTCCATTGACGTGAAAGAATAGTTAAGTCTATGGATGAGATCTTCCTAGCATAAGTCTATGGATGAGATCTTTCTAGCATTTTGTAGGCTCCCCCTATCCTAACAATTTCTACTTTAACTATTTGGATTTGAACTATCTGAAAGGTATCCTACCATAAAAAAAAAAACTCTTACACATACTCGTGACAATATCGTGGTCATCATTATCATTTTATAATTAATATAGTTATTACATTTGGATTACTGTTCAAGCAAATAAACAACTACTATATTAAAGAAACAGTCGAAGGTGTCAGGTCCTGTAGAGGTAGTTTGCTAAGAATGGATTGACCTTCTTCTGTAATATATAATTCGAGAAAGCTGTTAACAATAAGATTATTGATTGTATAACAAGTTTGGATTGGAGTTTAAAATTTTTCAAATTATAATTTAGGTAAAAGTTTATCTCTTATTACTTTTATCAAAAACATAATTTTAAACTTCTAAACTTCAATTCAAACATGTACTTTGAAAATGAAAGCAGATACCAATTTCAGCCTACAATGTGCTAATAAGGACAGGTTTATTATTGGATGTAGCTGGTTTTTGGATCCAGTATTTAGAATTCAAGGTCTCAAAATACAGTCACAATCTTTTAGGCCTCATGCTCCCATGGCCTGACATAACCCACAAATTAATAAACGGGATGACTACTCAGAAGGAATAATAATATTCTCTTATTTTGATTTGTCTGTAAAAACTATAATAAACTCCCTCTCTTAATTTTTTTTCCTCTTTTCTTTTCTAATCAAACAAGTATTATAGCCCTCGAAAGGTGAAGGGTAAATAGTTTCACCGTATCTGCTACTCTTAGAATTTTTTTTAAAAATAGTAATGCTTCTTAAGTAATAATCTCAACCTAGAAAAAAAAAAAAACTCCAAAACTCCACCAAATCTGCTTCTTAGGACAGTAGTAAGCAATGACATATTGTCAGCGATATTTTTTCAAGAGCAACTCAGGCATGAAGATAAGGTAAGCAGATCTAGACAGCACAATAAAAATAAGAAGCGAAATAATTAAACCAAACTAATTAGATTTGGAGGTGCCTTCTTGTGCTTTATAGCACTCTAACACCATTGCCTAGTTGGCTAGTTCATTGTTTCAGGCTTTTTGACCAGTTGTTTTTAGAACTTATTATTAAAATATTATTGTTTTGAAACATATTACTTATTTAATGTTGTTTTTATTACGCAAGAATTTTTTTGTTCATGTGTCACGTAGAATATACCAAATGTATTAACACATCCACGTAAATACGCCAATGTGTTTAGCATATTCACATGAAAAAAATAATATTTTTTTATGTGACAAAAATAACAGTGACAAAAATAGGCTTTTTTATATAAATATATCTAAAAAAAATTATATACTATTTTACCACACTTCAGAAATTATGTATCAAAATACTCCTTTTTTTTTCTCATGTTAGGAAGTCGGTTTGGCTCAAACCGACTTCCTAACATGCTTTTTTTAAAAAACAAAAACCTGTTGAGAAGTCGGTTTCCCCCAAACCGACTTCTCAATGTTGAAATTCAAATTTTTTTTAACATTCTGTTAAGAAGTCGGTTTTCCCCAAATCTAGTTCTCAACAGGTTTTAAATTAAAAAAAAAATATGTTGAAAAGTCAGTTTGAGCCAAACCGACTTCTCAACATGAAAAAAAAAAATATTTTGATACATAATTTTTGAAGTATGATAAAATAATAAATAAAATTTTTTGTAAGTATATTAATATAAAAAAGCCGACAAAAACAGCTATAAATAAATAATATATTTTAAAATAATAATATTTTAATAATAAATTTAGAAAACAACAATAATCAAGTCAAAAAGCCAATCGTTTTGTACATCACAATCCCACACTAAATGCTTCACAAAGCTACAAGAAACAACATGCATTAATCTGGAATATTACATGTTTGTTCTCTGCAAGTAGGGTCCTGCGTCGAAAGCAAATCATAGGGTATGATATGCAGGGTCACATTGTACATTGGCAGAAGCAAAAACTGTTCTCAGAAGAAAGACAAAAGAAGACGTCCTATTTAGCGTCTTCTCATCAAAGTATATGTTTACGCCATTTTAGGTATAACCCCAATTCATTCTTTTTGAAGGAAAAGCAAAGCAGAACCACACAATTAAAAGAGTGATTTGGACCACCAATTTGTAACTAAACAAACTTTTTTGACTAACTAAAGAAAAACTCGTTCAATTCCAATATTTTAGTCATTCGGAATGGATTGGATTTTGGACTTCTATGGTGATGAACTTTTTTTTAGTGGTGAGGGCTGGGGGCTGGGGGCTGGGGTGTTGAATAATTGAAGGGTGAAAGAGGGAGAGGCTCACGGGCAAGGGTAAGTGATTTTTAAAAAAAAATTATTTTTAGCTATATTTTCTTTCTTCTGAATCCTCATACTAAGTAGTAAATACTACTATCCATATGATAATAGTTGTTTATAGGTAGGTTGGTGGGGGCCGTGGGGCAAGTGGCAAGTGAGAGGTTCAGGATGGGTCCTAATTGACCACAGAAAGAGATCACGGGTGTTTTCTCAATGACACTGAGTCACATGTTGCCATATTGGAATCCAGACAAGTTCCTTCGATAAAAAATAGGTTAAATTATTTTATTAGTTTATTTGAAAATTTTTAATTAGCTCACTATATCTTAGAAGTTTGTAATTAGATTCTTCTATTTTTTAAAAAAATTAATTAGATTCTTTATTATTTTCAAAAATCAATTAGATCCCTATCTTTATAAGGACCTACGGATTAAATTATATATATATATATATATAACAATTTAAAGACGAAAAAAAAAAACTCTTGCTTTGAACCAGTACCCATTTCTTTTAACCTTTTATGGATTTCTATTTTTATGCTCATCATTTTCTAACAAAGTCATTTTTCTTAAGGTGTTCCAATAACTAATTCTTGCCTAAGCTCGACTATTTTTTGTTGAGAATCATTTTCTGGTTTGCTTAAGGTGTCTTTGTAGTCAATCAAATGATAATGATATTTTTGTTAAGAGTCTTATATTAGATAGTGATATGACCTGAATAGTATTTATAAGAGGGGAGCAACCCTCTTTCTATAAGTTAGCTTTTAAAGTTGAGTTTGTCCTAAACCCAAATTCTAAAACTTTCCTTAACAAAGACTTTCACTCAATTCCTAGATGAAATCACAAAGATGATTTATCTTAGAAAGAATATATCATTACACTACATTTAACTAATTCTTACACTTTTCAAGAGATTAAAATTAATGACCTGGTCAAATTGCAAAGATATGGAAGGTTTGGTTGGTTTTGAAGCATTTTGAGTTGGAAATGATTTTCTAGTTTTGTTAATGAGACGGATAAGATAATAATATTTTATGAGAATTATTTTTACCATAATCCCCAAGATAAAATTAGAGAAACCTGTCTATCGCAGAAGATAGGATAATTATATTCAACTAATCCTTAGACCTTAAGACAAATAATAAAATTGATGCGCTAGTAAAATTACACAGTGTTGGAAGATTTGGTTGGTTTTTTGAGTATTATAAAATTTTCAGCCACAAATTTGATTCCCAATTTCACCAAAATGGACCACTACTTTGTTAATGGTTTTTTTAATATTAAAATAGTAAAAACAAAAAAATAAACAGAATCATGCTCTTTGTAAATTAAGTACTAAAATAGGCTTTTTTTATGTTAAAAAGTTGGTTCTTTGTCTTTCCTTTTTTTTTTTAAGTTGTTGGGTGTTTTACAATTTTGGTTGAGTAATTTTAGGTTTTAGTTGACTGATTTAAGATTTTAGATGAGTAGTTTAAAATTTTAGATGAGTAGTTTAAGGTTTTAAATGAATGGTATAGGGTTTTAAATGAATAGTATAGGATTTTGGACGAGTGATTTATGATTTATACAAAAAATAATAATTAATCATCTTGAAAAGTCGGTTTTATGAAAATTGATTTCTCAATTAAAAAAAAAAATACATGTTGGGACGTCAATTTGTTTCATGAAAACTGATTTCTCAACATAGAAAAAAAAGCTTATTTTGATACATAATTTTCAAAGAGCATGAAATTAGATTTTTTTGTTTGCTATATCAATATAAAAAAAAAAACCCTTTGTTAATTCCCATTTCCCAATTCCTAATGTCTAACTCCAAAATCCTACGGGTGAGTACTTAGTGTTTTTCCAACTATTACATCATTAGCCCTTTAGTGTTTTTTTTAATCTCTTCTGTAATCATGTTCATAAAATACACAAATTAAGTACTCCGGACTTGTAAGCATAAACATTCCCTCTTTGCAATTCTCAATATCATTCTTCTAATTTTCTAATGTTAAATAACTAATCTAATCAAGACAGAAGACAGACGACAGAGATAGAGAATAGGGGGTGTGGACCTTTTTTATGTTTACATAAAATCTAGCGTAGAGATTAGTTCCCTGCAAGAGGTATATGTAGATTTTGTTTTGTTTTGTTTTTTGTTTTTTGCAAAAATTAGATTAATCCTTATATATGATATGCATATATCATAACCATAAGATATGTAATAAAAGGTAGAAGAAGCTGAATTTTCATAAATAATATTGTCTTAAAGAGTAATGATATTTGCAGAAACTTACACTCACATATTCTTCATATGTTCCTAAGCAGGTTATTAAATAACACTGTCGTCTCACTTTTATCTCATGGTAACTTATTTTGAATAGTCTAAATTATACATATACCTTACATAATTTGTGGAAGAATCTTTTTCTTGCCCTCAAACACGTTGAAGGACTACTGTTATTTGTCAAGTTTATACCCGTATCAACCATGCTCCAAAACCATTTACGGTGCGGATTTAGCATCCTCCAATTGTTTTATGGTTACAGTTGGGCCACTGCACAGTCTGCACTGAAGATGTGTATAATGTATAGCCGTCCCTCTAAACAGTGAGAGACCAAGAATATCCACGTGAACTACTCTATTTCAAATTATATAAATTTGGTAGAGAAATAGCAAGAATAAGTGCACGTGAACTATGTAGACAAGTTCGAGGACCTC
Organism: Styphnolobium japonicum; assembly: GCA_023212625.1. Classification (NCBI taxonomy): domain Eukaryota; kingdom Viridiplantae; phylum Streptophyta; class Magnoliopsida; order Fabales; family Fabaceae; genus Styphnolobium; species Styphnolobium japonicum. Next base: position 40,066,588 of record JALBWW010000003.1, on the reverse strand, counting down.
AGTGTCTTTGCAGTTAAATCCCTTCGAACCACTCATTGTTTCACAGTCAGTAGCTGAGGCCAAAACCGTGGATTAAACAAAGAACATGGAATAGAGAGGAAGAGAACCAAATGGGTTTGAAAATAAGAAGCGAGTAGAAGAAAAGAGAGAGACAGATTGAAAGAGAGAGAAAAAGTGGCAAACAACATATTCAATGAAGAAACAAGGCTGTGAGGTTGAGGCAATAGGCATCAACTACAAGATCCACACACAAACAACAGAGCAACCTTTTAAAATCTTCAGCAAATCTCCACAACTGAATAACGAAGAAGATGATCAGGAACCAGAAGAGGAAGCAAAAGCTGAACAAAGATCATGCAGTGGAGTTAGGCATGTACTCAAGGATGTGAACTGCCGAGCCAAGCCGTGGGAGATTCTCGCAATTGTTGGGCCAAGTGGAGCTGGAAAATCATCCCTGCTTGAGATTCTTGCTGGTAAAGTTAGTCCACAAAGTGGGTCTATCCTGGTGAACCAGAAGCCTGTAGATAAAGCTCAGTTCAGGAAGATTTCAGGGTATGTTACACAAAAGGATACTCTGTTTCCCTTACTTACGGTTGAAGAAACGATGATGTTTAGCGCAAAGCTAAGGCTAAAGCTTCGTCAAGAACAACTCTGCGCCAGGGTCAAGTCACTGATTCAGGAGCTTGGACTTGGCCATGTTGCTAGGACTCGAGTAGGAGATGACAGGGTCCGCGGGATATCTGGTGGCGAGAGGCGCCGAGTTTCCATTGGTGTTGAAGTCATACACGATCCAAGAGTGCTGATTCTGGATGAACCAACTTCAGGGCTTGACAGTACCTCTGCTCTGCAGATAATTGATATGCTTAAAGTCATGGCTGACTCTAGGGGCCGAACTATAATCCTTAGTATCCATCAACCTGGGTTCAGAATAGTGAAGTTGTTCAATTCAATACTGTTGTTAGCCAATGGCTCTGTGTTACACCAAGGCACTGCGGATTTGTTGGGTGTGAATCTAACATTAATGGGTTTAGAGCTTCCTCTGCATGTTAACGTAGTTGAGTTTGCCATTGAGTCCATTGAGACCATTCAGCAACAACAAAAATGTGAGCAAGTTCAGCTAGAAGTGCCACGACACTTGCTAGCGACAATGCAACCAAAGAAAGGTGATGATCAAGGTGAGAGTAGAAGTGATAAGTTTACTCTGCAACAGCTCTTTCAACAATCCAAGGTAATTGACGTAGAACTAGAAATCATCAATGCGGGAATGGATTTCACTTGTGATTTTGCTAATTCTAGATTGAGAGAAACTATGATTCTCACTCATAGGTTCTCCAAAAACATCTTTCGTACAAAGGAGCTCTTTGCATGTAGGACAATTCAGATGCTGATTTCCGGGCTGGTTTTGGGCTCTATCTTTTGTAATCTCAAGGATGATCTAGTGGGAGCAGAAGAAAGGGTGGGTCTATTTGCTTTCATATTAACGTTCTTGTTATCAAGCACCATAGAAGCTCTACCAGTTTTTCTTCAAGAAAGGGAGATTCTAATGAAGGAGACCTCTAGTGGAAGCTACAGAGTATCATCCTATGCTATTGCCAATGGCCTAGTTTACTTGCCATTTCTTCTCATACTAGCCATTTTATTCACAATGCCCTTATACTGGTTTGTTGGTCTCAACAGGAATTTCACGGCGTTTTTGCACTTTTTGTTGCTGATTTGGCTAATTCTTTATACGGCAAATTCAGTTGTGGTATGTTTCAGTGCTCTGGTGCCCAATTTCATTGTTGGGAATTCAGTGATCGCTGGTGTCATCGGTTCATTCTTCTTGTTCTCTGGATACTTCATATCAAAGCATGAAATTCCGAATTACTGGATTTTCATGCATTATATATCTCTATTTAAGTATCCCTTCGAAGGGTTCCTGATAAATGAATTCTCCAACTCAGGAAAGTGCTTGGAGTACATGTTTGGGGCATGCGTGATGAGTGGAGAGGATGTGCTTAAAGAAGAAGGGTATGGTGGGGAGAGTAGTAGATGGAAGAATGTTGGTGTGATGGTGTGCTTCATCTTGGTTTACAGGTTCATTTCTTATGTAATTCTTAGATACAGATGCTCGCAGAGTGTCATCATCTGAAAACTATGGCGACTCTCTCTCTCTCTCTCTCAAGAAGGTTCACGTGTCTTGGATTTTACTTCAGACCAAAGAAGATATATCATCGTGATATCAACAAAAAAGAATATAAAGAATTACAGGTTTGGTCAATGCCAACAAATTGTACTAATGATATTATGTTGGTTTGTGTTTTCTATGATTACTTAATTCACACCACTGTCTCTCTCTTAATCATCCAGATTCCTTCTTCCCTCGTAATTTTCTTTTTCAATACATGCTTGTTGCCCAATACCTTAATTCACCAGTTTTGTCCTAAAAAAATAGTGAAAATAGGGTTATACTATAACTAAAGTAAGAGCTTTCCACCAGGCTTGCTCAGTAAGCCTAATTTCAATTACAACTCTATATTCCTGGAATGAAGTACACATCTTGCGAGGGATAGCATATATTTAATTGAACATATACATCAAAATGAAGCATTGAGAAACAGTCTGCGAATATTCTCTACTCACGTAACCAAGGCATTCCTTTTTATTGTAGTTTCAAGTCCCAGAAGGCTAATGGCCAAGTGCCCATATGATACCCAGGATACCATTCTGTAAAAGGGGCCCTTAAGCTGTTTTGAGCTTATTGTTCTGGCAATCAAACTGAGCGGATGATTTTCACCAAAAAAACCGAGCATATGATCGAAATCAATGAATCATGTGTTTAACTGAAAGAAAGTTAGCAGATTGGAAGTATCTACCTCTGTTGCATTGAAGCGGCCAGTGGTACCTACAAACTGAAGAGTTTGTTCAAGACTCTGCAGCTACAGCCTACTAGCTTATACATTTAACTTACACCACATAGAAAAATTTCGGCAGACCACTCAACTCGAATTTCTTACCTTCTCCCAAATTTAAAGAAAGAAAGGTTAATATCAGATCTTCCTAGTGAAGGATGCCCAAAAGCATTAACCAAAAGGATTTAAGTATTTTATCCAACAGCAGCATCTACCGCCATTTCCATTTCGCAATGTAAGATTAGTTCAGATTCACTTTCCTCTTCAAAAATCTCATCATCATCAACTTCTGGCACATAGCCAGCTCGCTTCATCTGTTCTGTGAGAATTTTCAAAACCAAATAGATGTCCTTCTTACGAGGGTGCCTTTTATCTTTCACCATGAAAACATGCACACGACTCTGAATTTCAATCCAACTGCAACCAGGTTGCTTAATTACTCCCCGTTGCCTCATCTGTTTTCGGACACTCACCACATCTTTCCATCTACCAAGCTCAGCATACATATTTGAAAGAAGAACATAAGGTCCAGAGTTCATAGGATCAATCTCTAAGAGCTTTTCCGCCACATACTTCCCTAATGTAATGTTTCTATGAACCTTACAAGCAGCAAGTAAAGATCCCCAGACAACGGCATCAGGCTGCACTGGCATTGCCTCTATCAATTTTTTTGCTTCATCAAGGCAACCAGCTCGACCGAGTAAATCAACCATGCATGTATAATGGTCCTTCAATGGTGCTAAACCATGCTCGGTCCTCATTGAATGGAAGTAATGACGTCCTTCTTCAACAAGCCCTGCATGGCTACATGCAGATAGAACTCCTATCATGGTAACATGATCTGGTTTTTCTCCAGATACCAACATTTTCCTGAAATTTTCAAGGGCCTCTGCACCATAACCATTTTGTGCATATCCCACTATCATGGCATTCCACGAGACATTATCCCTTTCTACCATGTGTTCAAAAACCAGGCACCCGTCTTCAACCAATCCACATTTCATGTACATGTCGATGAGAGAATTCCCCACAAAAATATCAGGTTCTTCTCCAGACTGGAACCGAAACCCATGCTTCAGAATGTGAGTATGAGCCTGTCTACCAAGCTTCAGATCAGCGAGATTTGCACATGCATTAAGTAGATTCCCAAAGGTGAAATGGGTTGGCCAAGTGGATTCCCTCTTTAGGAGGAGGAAAAGTCTGACAGCCTCTTCATTCTCTCCATTTTGTGTATAGCCTGCAATAAGCGCATTCCAGGACACCACATTCCTCTCCCTCATGTTTGAAAACATCAATCTTGCAGCTTTCACACTTGCTGCCTTTGCATATCCACTAACCATGGAGGTTTCAGACACCACATTCCTAAGTGGCATCCGATCAAAAACCAATCTAGCTTCATTAATTCTACTGCATTTTGCATACATATCAACCAATGCATTACCCAACACAAGGTCATCCCGTAATTTATCCCATTTCATAACACGAGCATGAATCTGCAAACCTTCCCTAATTGCCGACAAGCTTGCACAAGCACTTACCACACTAGCTATAGTAATCTCATCTGGTTCAATCCCACTATTCATCATCCTTACAAAAACCTCTAGAGCTTTTCCCGCAGGACCATTTTGCTCATAGCATGTAATCAAACTATTCCAAGAAACTATATTCCTCTCACCCATGCCATCAAAAGCTCTTTGAGCACAGGCCACCACCCCACACTTGGAGTACATATCAACAAGAGCAGAACCAATGTAAACATCTGATGAGTAATGAGATTTTGAAATCAAACCATGGATTTGAACGCCCATATTCAAATCTGTCAATCCCGCACAAGAACTAAGAGCACTGCCAAACGAATACTCATTAAGTACAAAATTCTCACCGTGCATATCAACAAAGAATTTCAAAGCTTCGTCAAAGCGATCATGTTGTGCAAAACCAGACACCATAGCATTCCATGAGCACTGGTCAGGCTCCGGCATCGACTTAAAGATGTGCAACGCCTCATCAACGCCACCAGACTTTGTCAATGCGCTTAAAATCGCGTTCCAAGTGAAAGTATTCCTGTGAGGCATATGATCGAACAGTTTGCGTGCGTCCTCTAAACAACCACATTTTCCATAAGCATCAACGAGCCTGTTCTGAATGAAAATTTCCGAGGAAAACTGGGTCTTCATGATTCGAGCATGAATGCGGCGTGTGTTAAGTTCAGACCTTGATCGAACGCAAGAGTCCAAGAGCTTTGCGAAGGGTGACGAGTCGAGGAAAGTAAGGTCACCGACCACTTTTTTGACAAACCCATGTCTACCCATTCCATAATCTTCGAGAAACTATGCTTCCTATGCTCCTCCGTTCCATGCCCTTCTTCTCTGCACCCCCAAGAAGAAGAAGAAGAAGAAAAATGAACGGTTAAGATCCACGGATGGGTCCCATTAACCGAACCTTGTTTTGTACCCTTGCAACTAGTTACGTTTCCTTCTTGATTCGCCCTTTGACTCAAAGTGTTGACAAAGAAAAAGAAAGCGCTGTGGCCATGCTTCCCAATGATATCAGCGCCTCCATTGATAAGTACTCGTCTCTGATTTCCAAATGTATTACGGCGAAAAGTCTGAAACTTGGCAAGGCCTTGCACTCTCACCTTATCAAAACCGCACTCTTCTTCGACCCTTTCCTCACCAACGGCCTCATTGACATGTATTCAAAGTGCAGCTGCATTGAAAGTGCCCATAAGGCCTTTGATGATCTTCCCCGCAAGACCACCCGTTCGTGGAACACGCTTCTCTCTTTTTACTCAAAAATGGGTCTTTTCGATAAAGCTTATAACCTGTTTGATAAAATGCCTCAACCGAACCTCGTCAGCTATAACTCACTCATCTCTGGTTCGGCGCGTCACGGGTTTCACAAAGAAGCAATTAAGCTTTTCCGCGTGATGCAAAATGATTGTGGTTGTTTGGTATTAGACGAGTTCACGCTTGTTAGTATAGTTGGAAGCTGTGCTTGTTTGGGTGCCCTTAAATGGTTGCGTCAGGTTCATGGGGTGGCAGTTATAATTGGCTTGGAGTGGAATATGATTCTTAACAACGCATTGATTGATGCTTATGGAAAATGTGGCAAACCCAATGTCTCGTGTTTTATATTTTGTCGGATGCCAGAGAGAAATGTTGTGTCTTGGACATCAATGGTTGTGGCTTATACTCGTGCATCTAGATTGGATGAGGCGTGCAGGGTATTTAACGAGATGCCCATTAAGAACACAGTTTCTTGGACTGCTTTGATCACGGGTTTTGCTCAAAATGGGCGTTCTAGTGAAGCTTTGGATCTTTTTGTGCAAATGCTGGAAAAGGGGGTATGGCCTGGTGCTCCAACCTTTGTGAGCGTTTTAGGCGCTTGTGCAGATGCGGCTCTTATAGAAAGAGGTAAACAGGTCCACGGTCAAATTATCAGAAGTAGCAATAGTGTCAACTTGTTTAATGTGTATATATCTAATGCTTTGATTGACATGTATGGAAAATGTGGAGATATGAAATCAGCTGAAAAATTGTTTGAGATGACTTCGAGAGATGTAGTATCTTGGAATACATTGATTACTGGTTTTGCACAGAATGGTCGTGGGGTGGACTCACTGGCTGTGTTTAGAAGGATGATAGATGCCAATGTAGAGCCCAATCATGTGACATTTCTTGGGGTGCTATCTGCTTGTAGCCATGCAGGTCTAGATAATGAAGGGCTAGAGTTGCAAGGTTTGATGGAAAGGTGGTATGGAGTCAAGCCTAGACCTGATCACTATGCTTTATTAATTGATTTGCTCGGGAGGAAAAACAGATTGAAGGAAGCCATGGATTTAGTTGAGAGAGCGCCTAATGGAATTAGGAATCACAGTGCAATGTGGGGGGCAGTCTTGGGTGCTTGTCGAGTTCACGGCAACTTGGACCTTGCTAGGAGGGCTGCAGAAGCCCTGTTTGAGTTAGAGCCTGAAAATACGGCAAGATATGTTATGCTATCAAACATTTATGCTGCATCTGGTAGATGGGGTGATGCCAATAGAATTAGAACAATAATGAAGGAGAGAGGTTTAAAGAAAGAAGCAGCTTGTAGTTGGATTGAGTTAAGGAATACGAGACATGAGTTTGTGGCCAAGGACAAATTCCATCCCCAGATTGGAGAGATATATGAAGTAAACAGTAAGCTAGTTGATCATTTGAAGGATGCCGGATATCAGCCTTATATTGATTACCCTTTTCTTCCCGATGAGGATGACAATCTACTTTAGTTAGGTCAAACTTTTACCACCGCGTTGATGAGAGAACTCTCCGTTAGAATGTGAGTAATATGCCAGCTTGACTATCAGGGTACACTTTATACTCCAATCAGCTTTCTGAGACAGGCTACTAACTGAATATGGTCATTTTTGGATTGGAAAGGAGAGGAGAGGTGCCTTCAATATTCTTGCCTACTGCTATTGTCTCCTTTGTCAGATTTTATGCCACATTTGGCATTAACTATATCTCCCTTTCAATTTTATTAAAATTTCATCCAGGGCTATAAATATGAAATCATTTGATCAATTGGAGTCATTGACTTTCATGTCAGAAGTAAGGTTGATCACTGCAAGAAAGATTAGCAGATTACTCCAATCGGTATGCATATATCACTACTTGTTGCTATCTTAAACCCTCAAACCTTTTAAACCCAGCAATTGATGCCTGCCTTAGAGCCCTCGAATATGGAGGAAAATATCATCTTTGGCCAAAATCAGAATGAATCTAATCTTATCTTCCCAGTATTCCAACATCAAATTTCGTGTACTAGGCTGTTATAACTCTGTGTAATAAGGGTCAATCTGCCACAGACTAAAGTAGGAAGTAAGCACTTGGAGAAGTATAAAGAACTATTTGTTATATGTCCGTTGTGCCCCCTACTTGTCCTTAAAATTAATTGCCGGCTACTGTGTGGAATTGTGACATTAAAATAAAATTCTTGAGTTGACTCTTGGGCCTATAAGACCTCCATGGCTCCATGACAATTAAACCTTTTAATGTAAAGTTTAAACTGACAACAGTCAAGGTTCTACCATTTGATAACAAGCTTATAGTCATTGTGGGCCACAATACTTTCAAACTCATTGCCAAGATGGTCTCCACCGTTTATTAGTCTTGATTAACTTCCCGTGAACCCGTGCTTCTCGAAGCCTGAATCTTCCTCATGTTAACTTTAGTGAACACACTGATGTCACTCAAAATATACCCATTCAAAACCAGTTCAGACATCAGAGACGTTTATAACTGAAGGGAAGGTCTGTGGTTACTGATCGAAGTTGCTAAACTCATTTTGTGAGGAACCATTCTAATATTACCAACATCCAGTCATCCAGGTTGTCCATGCTAACTCCTTCGTTGCTGATCTAAACCACTACGCTCTCTAACATGTGGAGACATACGAGCAGGGATTAATGCTTCTGAATTTTCGGGATGAGAACTAAAAATGGTCAGAATAAGAAGACTAGAATATGGACCTAAAAGTTGCATTAAAAATAAGCCACCCCAGTTTTTCTAAAAGAAAATTTGAAAAAGACGGATGTGGAAAATGAAATTTTTGACCATTTACTTTTACTCCATCTAAGACGGCAACGACTTATGCTTCACAAACTCCATGTAGAAAAAGACATTGACTTGATTTTCCTATAATAATGTTGACCTGGCTCCCCCTTCTCTCCTACTCAAAATCACGATCAGCTTTCTCCTTTCACTCATCTCTCAAACCATGCCTGATCATAGAGAACAACTTGCAGGAAACCTTCATATGATCTCTTCTCCCAGCTCAACCTACCAAACACATAGTCGTCATGGGAGTGAAGGAGACAGAGAATTCAGCTTCTGGAGTTCATCAAATACCATGTCCATTGAAAATGATTGTGATCAACTTGGAGACAATGAAGCAAAGCTCAATAGCGAAACAGAGTTTGGAGAAGACTTTGGTTTAAAAAAATTTAGATCTGAGCATTCACCTTTTCTCCCTCGTAGGCATCATTGTTGTAGTCTTTCAGACCCTTCACGGAGCAAAGCTATTGCAGAAAGAAGGAAGGAGCTTATGGAGATGATTAAAGACATGCCTGAGTCTAGCTTTGAACTCTCTTTCCAGGATATGGTGGATGAGCAGCAGGTGCAGCAACCAGATCAAAATGAAACTTCTGTTGACAATACACTCATGCATACTAGCAATAAAGCTCAATTCAAAAAGCTAAACAAGAAGAAGACGACGAAAAACAAAAGCAATAGACCGGGTCAGATATTGCGGGTTGAAAGCATGGACAGTGAAACCTTCCTCCTGAAGATGTTCTTTCCAACTTCTCTAGGTTGCATGAAGAAGGTAAAAGTGACGAATGGCTCCAAGGTATCTAAAAAACCATCATTTCAGGAATCCATAAAACAAGTAGGTAAAGAGTGGAAAATAAAAAGATTTTTCCTAGCAGGAGACAACAGAGGCAACACGGGAGATGGCATAAGTCAAAACACTAGCAGCAGCAGCGACAAAAGCAGGTAGTTATGGAATTTTCCTCAAAAAAAATCTGTTTTAGAAGATTATTATTAATCTGAAATAATTGAATGAACAAAAAATTTCAACTGCAGTTCAACGACCAATCACAATCCATTACCAAAGGAAGCTATCAAATAATTAAAGTAGAAAATAACAGGACCTATATAAAACAAATTTGCTGTATATATCATCGTCTAATGGATTCTTTGCTTTTTGCTTCGCCAGGTATGTTGATCGCAACTTCTCATTCTCACTTGGTTGCTGGCCATTCTTTCATTATACAAAAGGCAAAACAAAGAAATAGGGAGGATGAATTACTTAAATATGAATACTTTTGTTCCTTTGGAAGCGTGGGGTGCCATAGAAATTCACAACAGCAGAAAATGTGAAATAGAGGATTCAATGCTTGGAAGAATTGCGGAGGGAGACACTATAAGTTACTCTTGAACTCTTGGGTTTTGATTGTAGTAAAGGCATTCATTTACATGATGATTATTAAATTTCTCTTCTCATGTTATAGAAGATATATTGGGAAACTGTCCTGGGCGTATACACAAGAACCTTTGCTTCTTTCACTGTATCAGCTAAATATTTGTAAAACCAAACCTCTTTTTAATGAGTCAAGGAAGCATATAGATAAGGACATTTACCCTATCCTGATTCAAACGAAATCTTTCTTTAGATAATGCATGGTATATGGGAATGCTACTTTCCTCGTTTGTTGGTCTGCAGTCTCATCATATAGAAAGATAAACAAGTAACTAATGGCCTGTTTAGAAGTGTTTTTGTTTTCTTATTTTTGAAATTTTTTTTTGGAATAAGAACAGAAAATAGTTTTTTTGAACAAAAGAGCAGAAAATCTGTTTCGATATATTGTTTTGAAATCAGTTTTATCAAAGCAAAAAAATAAAAAACTTGTTTGGAAATATTGTTTTATAAAATAGTTTTTAGAACAAAAAAACAAAAAACTTGTTTGGAATAAGTCCAAAACCATTCGTATCATATTACATACTAATTTATGTTTAAACAAAGTGCACATGAAGGAGAAGAATTCAGTGGATGATGAGCATTACAAAATAATACTAGTAAAAGTAAAAGGCAGCAATAGACATTCACACAGAAATCAAATCACAAATGGAATGGGTTTTTCACGTTTTGGTGGCATCGAGTTAATATACTAAGGGTGTGTTTGGGTGGGTAAATCCTATTTATTGAAATAGGCTTTTAAGGCTTTTTATCATGTTTAAGAAAAATCTCAGTAGAAGAAAGTCAACGAAATTTTCATTTCAAACGTAGTTTAGGTAGAAGCAATATTTTGTTGCTTTTGCGGTAAAAAAAACTCATTTATGTGTATTAACAAAAATATTTTTATAATTCGATGATATATCACTATTTTAATAATCTTTAAATAAATATAACCTAATAAGTTTTTTAAAATATTATTATAGTTATGCTCAAAGTGATTTTATTTTATAGTATCCCAAACAAACTTCATCTTTTAACAAATTTATTTTGCAATTAATTTATTTATAATCAATCTTTTTAACATCAATTTATTAACAATCAAACTCAAAATAACTCATATTCTTTTTGGTAATTATACATTTAAAAGTAATTTTTATCAACATTATCTAAACAACATTCATTTAACAAAACCAATTTTCAGATAAAGATTTCCAAACATAAATCATTTCACTCAAACTCACTTTTAACTAAAATTAAGTTTGCAAAATCAAGTTTATTCAAAATCAAGTTTGCAAAATCTAATCTAAATAAACACTAACACGGTTTCTAAGCTCTCAAACAGAGCTTCAGAATGAGCTTCACACTCTTATTGTTCTTTTTGTATATCAAGATCTTTTTATATATCAATATCTTTTTATATAGATAATTTTTTAAGAGTTTGGAAGATAAGACACATGAAAAGTAATTTTTTAGTTATAAATTAAAAAAATAATAAAATATTTATAAAAATGAATAAGAGATAATTGAAAAGTTACATAATAATATCACATTTTATTTATTTTATTTTAAAAATTCTTAAATAAGAAAAGTATTGCTTTTTTATATTAATATTGCTTAAAAAATTTTTACTCGAATCATGCTATTTTAAAATTATGTTCCAAAATGTCGTTGTTTTCTTTGAATATGGAAAGTCGGGTTCATTGGTAACAACTTCCCAATCAATTTTATTTTATTTTTTTAATTAAGAAGAGAAGTCGGTTACATTGGAACCGACTTCTGACCTATTAATTTTTTATTTGTTTTATATCATATCCATATATAAGACTATCACTCTTGCACTTCTCACACACCTCACGATCACTCCTCACACACCTCCTCACTTCATTTTCATTCCCTCTCATTTACTCTCACTCATTTTCTCTCCTCATTTCATTCCGTCTATTTCATTCTCTCATTCCATCTCAAGCAATCAATCCCTCTAATTCATTTGTGTTATTTCTCTCTTTTTATGTTGTTTTATATTTTACTCACCATTCACCTTCCCTATCTCGATCACATGGCATTGCTAAGATTGCAAGAATCACATAGGTCTGGATATACAAACCATGATGTAAGTATATTTGTGTAATATTTTATTTAGTTATGTTAAATCTTATTTAACTACATTTACTAATTAGTAAACAAAATTTCAGTAGAACCCAAAAGAGGATCAATTTCATATAAGAGTACATACAGTGAAAGAGTCACACCCATTAATTGTAGATATGTTACGAGTTTCTGGTTTTTACCATGCCACTCAACTGGGACATCATGTGCTAGACCTAACATTGATAATTACTTTGAATGAGCGGTGGAGACCAGAGACACATACTTTCATATACCGGATGATGAATGTATTGTCACTTTGGAAGATGTAGTACTCATTATCGGGCTTCCGATCAATGACAGAACTGTAACTGGTAGTAGTTGATATGATTGGGACGAACTCTGTACCGAATTATTAGGTGTGGCTCCTCCGGATGATCAAAGGAAAGGTGGGCAAGTGAAGATAAAATGGCTACAAACAATGTTTGTCGATCTCCCAAATGATGCTAGTCCTGTACATATACAACGCTTCTGTAGAGCATATATTTTATGCTTAATAGGAGGTTTATTAATGCCCGATAAATCAGGGAATCAGGTTCATTTAATGTATCCAACATTGTTAGCAAATTTTAAGCGTGCTAGACGATATAGTTGGGGATCAACTTGTCTAGCAACTTTGTATAGGGAACTGTGTCAAGGGGCTGAAAAAGGTGCAAAGGTGATTGGTGGATGCTTAATGCTTCTTCAATCTTGGGTATGAGACCGATTGTCTTTTATCGCACCACGACCAACTCGTTCAATAGCATACCCACTAGCAAGCAGGTAAATTTAGAAAATATGTTTATATAATTGGTTATTATAATTATTAATATGAATTTTTTGGATCATAATAGATGGGGTGGGCGATGCAATCACATTGTCACCCTATATAATGACTTGGGAGCATATCGACAACATTTGGATCACATGACCCTTGACCAAGTAAATATTGTCATTGTATTTAATTTATGTATATACTTTGTTTGACACGTACACTTAACAAATTGTTGTTCGTATTTGTAGTTTGTATGGATGTCATACTCTGCTGTCAATGTTCAAGGATGTTTGTTGGCAAATGCGTTCGAAGATGCCAATATTTGGAATGCATACACTGTTCTTATATGTTTTGCAATTGTTAAGTGGCACCAAACAGACCGGGTCAGACGTCAATTTGTGTTGGTTCAAGGCATACCACAAGCACTAGTTGATCTTGAAGCTTTGCACAAGGTTGACATGTGTGGTAACCACTACATGAACTGAGCGTAACAGCACGCAAATTGGTTACAATTTTAGAGTCAACGTCGACAGTTAGTCTGACAAGGACCCACTACTGAGGGTCAATTGCTGCCAAGTGCAGAATACCTGACTTGGTACATGAACAACTCTCGGTCATTTGTCTCAAGACCCTTTGATTTAGAGGATCCAAGGAGTAGACAATATCCAGATACATCTAATCCTGGCAATGTGACATAAGAATTTCATTTTCCTAGGCCGAGTCGTCGACAAGAAAGGAGTCGTGCGGGTAGTCGAAGGATATCCCAACTTGTGCCCCAAATTGAGGAGGATAATACTCAGCTTGATTCGCCACGCATGTCATATAGTTATAATCTCGTGCAAGAAGCTAAGCAACTAGGTGATCCGGGCCGACATTCATTTTGTAGCACTTGGGATGAGTTCTTTAGGAACTTATTTAGTATTAACTTAAAGACCCCTGCTTTTGTCAGTGCTTATATGTCCAAACTGTACACATTTGGGTCCCTATCTGTTGACAATTCAGTAATTGGAGCACCATCTTCATACCTACGTACACCTATGACAGATGCTGGCCTTTCGAGCAGTTTGTAGCCGTATCGGCTAACAATGGAAAACATCCAACAAAATAATCAAAAAGAAGAACAGTCAGAGCCAGACGCAGGTGTTGTGGCAAGGATAGTACAACCAACACGCGATAGACATCCACCAGCATGTGGAACATGTAGCCATAGAAAAAGAATGTGAACATGTTGTATAATTGTGCAATTAAATAAATAAGATAAAAAAATTAATTGTAATTATTGCTATATAATAAATATGTTCATTAAATGAATAGATGAGAATTGCGTTGATTTTTAAAATAAATAAATAAATTATAACAAATTATTACATTTAATACAATTAGATTAAATTAGAGTTTTAAGATTACTCCTTGTTAATATAAATTAATTATTGTTTTACAAATAATTGACAATTATTATATCGACACAGGGTTAATTAATTTAATTATATTAAAATATTATAATTAAATTAATTAGATTAAAATATGATATTAAATTAGAGTATTAAGACTATTTACCATGTAATTATAAATAAATGAAATGCATGACTAACTTCCAACCAATGCATGATATGAATCTTCTAATTGATATCTTATTGCATGCTAGTTATGCACATCTATCTTTCATATAACTATAGAAGATGCAAATTTCACATGCTATGCTAACTTCCAAAACTACCACATGTTATGCTAATTTCTAAAAAAATGATAACTTTCAATTAACGTGATATGAAGAAGTCACATAGGCCAAGCAATTCTGATGCATGCACATGAGATAATGCCAATAAGTGAGATAAGGCCAACACTCTACAAAATGTATAAGTTCATTCATGTGGCCAAGTACGTATGTCATGGATTGCTTTGAAAATGGAAGCAAACTAAGGACAAAGAATTTTGCTAACACATCCTGTATTTCACGTGGCCAAGTGGGGGTTTCTTCTTCCTATACTCAAACATTGTCTTGCAGTAGAAAAATCCAAGTTTGCTATAATATCACACTGCATATACGTGCAACAATTTCAGGCTCTTTACAATATATGAGACAATAGCAAACCAAGCCAAATTTGACTCTAACGAAAATGAGTTGATGAACCGTGAACATGATGCATGCACGAGATCCACGAGGGTTATTTTTATACGAAAATTTTAACTTCAAGGAAAGTTGGTAACGCTCAAATCAACTTCCTAAAGGCATTAATTTTTGTTTTTGTTTTATATGAACCAAAATTACCTTGGGAAGTTGGTAACGTTGAAACCAATTTCCCAAGGGCTTTTTTCTTTTTGTTTATGTCCTTTTTTTTAAACTGACCTAATATATTTTTTAAAATTTAATAAAGTTTACATCTTCAATCAAGCAAAAAATATCAACAATTCAGTGATGGTGACGGTGATTCTTTCATAGAATCTCTGCATAAATAAACATCACTCGCAGTTACACTATAACTTTACTTTAACAATTTAAGTAGATATCTTGAGTTTGCAGCTGATTCGAACTCGTTGTTTCAAAAAATTGGAAATTGTGTAGCGGTAGAGTTAGTGGTTCATTCCACATTTGCTACCATTTGAAGGTGAGCTTCAAAATGCAATAAGTTAGTGAATGCATTAGTTTTTGTTCCTAATAGTTGTTGTATTGCATATTAATGTTTTTTTTTTGCATGCTTCCATAGAATGAGTAACTCACGTACACCGGCTCTTGTATATTATAATGGACAGATCTTGACAATAGAAGAGGGTGTTGTATTTGACTGTGAAAATCCAAGGACATTTCATATTGATGGAGGTATCACCTTGGATGAATTAAGGGCAAAGATACACAAAAGGATCAAAGTGGGAGACAGTAAAAAATTTTCATATATTAAATATAGATATCCTTTGTGTATTGGATCAGGATATATTCAGTATACAAGTAGAACATTTGAAAATGACGATGATGTCCAATCTATGTTTTATATTTTGGATCAATATCCTAATCTTGGTGTCATTGAGTTATATGCCGAGACAGGGGATGTTTGGGATGATGGTTGGCCTACGAACGTTGCTGTTACAAGTAGTGCTTCGAGACAATCGACTTGGTCGTTTAATTGGAGTCATTATCAACTAACCTAAGAGCGGGAACTCGTGATGCCGATATCTCCTATTAGAGATGTTGAAATCAACATTAGTGCACCCAACACAACTACTTTGGCAACGAATCAAACTGATTATCTATGTCCAGTTGGCCTTAAAGGAGAATATCTTGACGACTTCACTGAGCCTGAAGATGCAATTGACATGGGGTACAACGACGATAATAGTGACTCTGATAGAGGTCTTGGCGACAACCAACCATCAAATGTTATTGGTGATGGCTCCCTTCCTTCGTACCAACCGCCACCTCACATGCGTACACTGAACTTGGAGGCAATGCATGGTGACAAATTTCCATGATATGTTAACACTTCTAACGGAGATTTTTCTGTTAGGTTATGATTTCATACTAAAGAAGTTGTTTTATCAGCAATCAAGCACTACCACATACAAAGGTCGGTAGATTATAAAGTTATTAAATCCCAACCGAAGAAATTTGCAGCCAAGTGTAAGTTGACCGATGAAGGGTGCAACTAGAGCATAAGGACTACATTGTTGAAGAAAAAACAGATATAGGAAATTAGAAAACTAAATGGGCCTCATACATGCTCATCAACAACGATTTCTCAAGGTCATTCAAAATTATATTCAAATATGATATGCACCTGCATATTGCCTCTTATTCAAGCTGATCCATGGACAACCGTTTCAATATTGATCGTTGAAATACGAAGTCGTTATAAATACATAACCTCATATAGGAAAGTGTGGGGAGTAAAGCAGAAGGCAATTGTTCGAGTGTTTGGAAGTTGGGAGGAATCATTCAACGCTCTGCCTAAATGGTTATAAGCTTTGCAGCATTTTGTTCCTGAAACAATTGTCGAACTACAAACAAAGCCTGCATATCACGAAGCTCAAATGGTAGATGGTAAAAGAATATTTCATTGGTTATTTTGGACATTTAAACAGTGCATAGACAACTTCCAATTTTGCAAACCGTTACTTCAGATTGATGGGACATTTTTGTATAGAAAATACAAAGGAACATTGTTGATGATAATAGCGCAGGATGAGAATAATAACATACTACCAATTGCTTTTGCTATTGTGGAGGGTGAGACATTAAAGGCTTGGTCATTTTTTTCTCACTAATGTTGGAAGGCATGTCAATCCAAAACATGGCATATGCTTGATTTTTGATAGACATTAATCCATTAAAAGTGCGATCAGACGTCATGATAGAGGATTGCAACCTCCACGAGCATATTCGGTTTACTGCATCTAACATATTGCAACAAACTTTTATAAAGAGGTTTAACAATAAGGACATGTGCCAACAAGTTGCCAACATGGGTAATTATAGTTTAATTTTTCCTCCCTTTTTTAATTGTATGATTTGGTTGACATTAATAAAAAATTTCAATTTTTTTCAGGCTACGCCTTGACACAACCCAAGTTTAATTGGTATTATCATAATCTTCATGAACAAAACAAAGAAGCCATAGACTGTCTAAACAATATCCCTAAGGAGAAGTTGGCATATGCTTTTGACGAAGGTCGGCAATATAGACATATGACAACCAACCTAGTTGAATGTATTAATGCAATATTGAAGGGGACATGTCATCTGCCTATTATTGCCTTAGTGCAATCAACATATTATAAGTTGGCTAACCTGTTTGTTAAGAAAATGAACCAGCAACTGACAAGTATAGCAGGTAGTCATATATACTCTGAAATCATCACAAAGGCCATAGAAGAAAATAAGATGAAAGCAAACAGCTATATTATTCATGATTTTAGGCAAGAAAGACTCGAGTTTTTAGTGGAAGAGTTAGTTGACCAACGAGATCATCGACTTGCAGGGTGTTTCAGAGTGAATCTAAATGAGTTGTGGTGTGATTGTGGAAAATTTCAATCACAAAAGTTTCCTTGTTTTCATGTTGTTGCCGAATGTGCATCAATTCATTTAGATTGCATGTAATATGTGGGCAAAGTCTACAAGTTGGAAAACATACTTAAGGTTTACCAACTAGAATTTGATGTTGTGGGAAACCAAGCATATTGGCCTCAATATGAAGGTTTAGAATTGTGTCATGATCCAAAAATGCGAAGAAATCCTTGTAGCCGACCAAAATCTAGCCGCATTTGTAATGAGATGGACTTTAGGGAAAAAGACCAACTAAAACGGTGTGGGTTATGCAGATCAATAGGACATAACCATTTAAATTGTCCTCACCATGGTGATACCTCTGAGGGAAGCTCGCATCAATAGTAACATGTCAATGTTATATTGTAATATCTATGTCATTTTAAGTAATCAATTGATGTTAGGCAATTAAGTGATTTCATTTAAACAATGACATTGAGCCAAAGTTTTAATTTTTTCCTTAAAGGACAAATCTTCTTCATCTTTGCTCAACCCTTAATTAACCAATTAACCATAAAGCACTCATTAAAAAGCCTTAAACCATTAATTATTAATTATTAACCCCAACCAAATATTCCTAAACCCAAATAAAAATTAATCTCAAATGTTAAACAATTAATTACTAATTATTAACCCTAAACAAATATTCATAAACCCAAGTAAAAATTAAGGTAAAATCCTAAATCATTAATCACTATTTATTAACCCTAAACAAATATTCCTAAACCAAATTCAAATTAATCTCAAATCCTAAAAATTTAATTTACCCTAAATCCCTAAACCACTCATCCAAATTAAAACCCTAAACCACTTAACTCTAAAACTAAAACCCTAAACCACTTAATCAAAACCCTAAACCATTTTTTTAATATTAAAAACTCAGATTACAATTACAAGTAGCCTATTATTATTTTCTTTAGTTTGAAGATTTAATTTTAATGTTAATTTACTGATAATATAAAATATTATTATTATTGTGTTGTCATATATTTAAAAAAAATTAATTGTTTTTTAATTTATTATAATAAAATAATATTTTTTATTTATTAATAAAGGATGATATACATTTATGAATACCCTATTTTAATCAAGATGATAATTTAAAACTGAAAAAAATTAGAAAACAAAAATAACTATAAAAAAAATGTCTCTTTAATGTAAAAACAAAAGGTTCAATTTTTTTTTCTTACACTAAAAAAATTTAGCTCCAACCCAAAGATAAATCTCACTTTGGACAACTCAAAACCATTCAAGACCCAAATGACCTGTTACCCACTTTACCCCTTTGTCCTATTCTATCTCACTTTCAGAAGATTCTTAACTTGTCACCTGATACAAACTTTTCCTCTTTTATTCTACACATACATAAGGTAGAAACATGTTTGGTGGTTTAAGAGGAGTCTATAGCTTAATTTATTTTTTATCTATTTTGATATAATTTATTTATTAAATAAGTTAAGTTTAAATTTTTTTAAAAGTTTATTAGGTTTAACAAATTAATTTATTTATTTATTATAATAATATATAATTAAAATTTTATAATATTTATATGATTGAATAGTTATATATTAATATAATTTATTTATTTTATATATAATATAATAATTTTGTTAAAGGTTAGGCATATTTAAAACTTATAAAATTCAAGCTTGTTAATTTATTCGAAAGTCTTTATGCAATATAAACTTTTAAATAAGTTTTCAGGTTAAGTCAAACTTTTAAATTTTAAAAAAAAAATTAAATCAAACTAAAAAAATACTTATAATAAATAACAGGTCAAAATAAAATTAATATTTTTTAAAATATGCGACACCTATCTCTAACTTACTCTCACTCTAACTTACTCTCACTCTTAACGTTACGTATGTACCATAGGGACAAAAAAAATGCCCAACGGTTTCGTATATTCTAGGGGATAAGGTGGCCTTGCCTGCTGCGTTCTTGTACTGACAGGTTAGGGAATATACTAGAGGAAGAGACGAAGAGAGAGGAAGATTAAACTCAAGTACATAAATTTAAAAACTATTACGATTAATATTTAATTTTAAAAAATATTAAGATTAACTTCAAAAGCCACGATAATATTTTTTAAATTTAAAACTTGAAGTTTATCTCAATTTTTTTAAAATTAAAATTTTGAAGTTAATGTTAATATTTTTTAATTTTAAATATTGAATTTAATATTCATATTTTAAAAAAATTAAAATTAAAAGTTAATCTTAATATTTTGCTTAAAGTAAGAGTAGTTTTTTTCGAAAATATAATTAATAAATAAATATTAAATTAATTAAAAAAATTTAAGTCATCCATATGCAAGTCGTCTGGTTGACAACCCATAAAAACAAAAACCACGTATTTAAAACTGGTTTATGCTGGGAATTTGTTTCAAAAGTGGCACAAAACTTTAAAAAGTGGCATGGCTGGACACAAATGTCCCAAAAACCTTTCAAAAAAAGAGAGAGCGCAAAGTTGAGAGAACATTCTGCCAAAAAAAAGAGGGAGAGGATTAATTTGAAGAAGAGGGAAAGGTCCATTGTCATTTCACTCTCTCATCTTGTACTTTTAAGATGTTTTCTGCTCTTGATACCTTTTGTTTATGTTTCTAAATGTTGATATATGTTTATGTTTCTAAATGTTGATATATACATGATGTAGTTGTAATATTGAATGTAAGTTTTAGATGAATTTATTTTTTTCTCCCTTTACCACTAACTTTTCTCAACCTTTCGTAAGTAACCTCCATATTCACCTAAACAAAACTTGCAACTTATGTTGCATGAATACAAGTCCAAATATCTGATACAATACCGTGAGTATGATAATTAAAAATAAATAAATAAATATAAATATGACAATGTATATTAAATAAAATAAATTTATATTTATATATGTAAAAAATAAATTTTAAATTTAGTAAAATCTCTTATTAAGTTACTATAATTGTGTAGAGAGTAAAATTACAAGAATGAAAATATATTTTAAGAAAAGTAAATGATGAGAATAAAACTTAAATCTATATCGTATATTTTTTCTATAGTAATATCTTAGGGTGATGTGTATTTATAAAAAAAAAATACGGATAATACGAATACAATAAAAATACATATATCAATATAAGATATAAATATCGTACAGATATCACCAATTTTAAAGAATCATGCATAACCAAACCACACCAAGCAACCTATACAGAACCGTTCACTAACCGAAAGCTCCATACACAAAACAACCCGCAGCAGCAAACCACCATTCACCAGGCTTCCCCTGCGCAAACCAAGCTTCACCCAAGTCACCAAACACCTCCAAATACAGTACCCAATGAGCTCCAAGTCTGCAACACGAAAGCAATGAGCCGGCCCCAAACAGAACCCTGCAACCCCTCTCCATTTCACTCACCAAACCGAAACCCCTGCTACATCCCAAACATCAGCCAACCCAGCAGCTGCACACACTCACCCAGCCACGCAGTACACGTTTGATTCAGGGAATGGTGCGTGCGTCAAGATGAGAGATTTTCTTGTGTTTCAGTTTTGGGAGCAGATTCCTTTTGTTGTGTATGTTTTGTTTTGTTTTTTTTTTTAGGTTTTATTTGATTCAGGTTCTTCTTTTTTGGGGATTAATGGGTTCGGGTTATCAGACTTGGATTATACAAAGCTCTTTCTTTTCCATTTGTTTATGTGGGCTTCAGGCTTCATGTGCTTTAGTTGAATTATTAATTAGTGAGCCTGTGTTTTTGAGCCTCAGTTGAAGTTCTTATAGTTTGAATAAGTTTTGGTTGGGCTCTAAAGATTTTCATTAAGGCAAGCTGATAAAATAATTATTTTTTAAAATAAAAAAAATAAAATATTAAATACAAATAGGTTAATAAATTGGAAATTTTTTTAGGTAAATTGGGACTAAGTGAATAAGTAAAATAAATTAAATAAATAGAAATAAAAGATAATAAAATTTGAAATCCTTTTTGAGGATCAGTTTTTTTTAATACTTTTTTATTATTTTGTTTTGTTTACTTTACTAATTTGTTTAATTATATGATGTTATTGCACTATATTTAAAGATCTTTATTTTTATTCTAATATTTGGTGATAATTATTTTACTTGTATCATATTTGAATATCTTTATTTTTACTTGATGCTAATTACTTTGGTCTTAATGTCTGATGTTAATTATTTTAATTTTAACACTTGGTTTTAATTATCTTGGTGTTAAATAAAATATTAATAAATATGTACACAACGGTCAATGAGATTGATTATATGCCCATATGCCATCTTCATTATTATTTGGGTTCATAACGGTTTATTGTACGATCTTGTGCCATCCAAGACCTCTTGCAAGAGTAAATTTTAAATAATTATCCACACAATGACCAATGAGGTTAATTGTATGGTTTTGTGCCGTCTTCAATATCATTTTGGTTCCTAAAGGTTTATTGTATGGCCTCGTGCCGTATTGATTCTCGTGCAAGAGTGGATTCCTGTCAATTATCCATGCAATGGTTGACAGTATTGATTGTATAGTCTTGTGTCGTCTTGGATGTCATTTAAGTACGTAAGAATTTATTATATGACCCCATGTTGTCTTGAATCTCGTATAAGAATGGATTTAATTTGGTAATAAAAACATTAATTAATTCTTTTACTGAACTTTTAATCCCTTTTAAATGAATTTTTATCCTTTTTAAACAATTTAATCTTTTCTTCTTAAAATTAACCAATCAACAATTATTTTCTAAAGAACTATGTGGCTTTGAGTTTTCCATTGCACCAGGAGATATGTAAGCACACATGTCATGCCAAAATTGAAAAAAAAATTAATTTAGTTTGTTTTTTCTTTCCGAATTCGTAAATATTTGCCTTAGATTGTAAATAGTTGCCTCGTTTTAAAAGGGGTAAAGTATATATTGTTAAATGTCATTACATTTGCACAATCAGCTTAAAGTAACTGTCTCATAATGAGTGTATCAAAGGTGTTGTAAGATTAGTTTTTTTATCTTTCTCTGTACATAAATCGGTTCCTGAACCTTAACTGGTTAACTGACCATTTTTTATTTTATATATTTTTAAAGAATTTTTTTAGTCATTTTTGCTACACAATAAATAATTGGTAACAATTCCATTTTTAATAATTTGTTTGCTACTTTATTGCTAATACGTGTCGCAACCGTTCCCGAGGGGCGCCGCGATGGGAGAAGGTAACTAAAAATTAAAATATTGAAAAGGGTTTTCGGAGTCGCCACCAATCGATTTTTCCATTAAAAATGGAATTGTGCGATTGGACACCTACAAATAGAATCTGCGTACCAGAGTTTAAGTTCGGGGGTTTGATTACGGGTAGGTATTAGCACTTACAATACAATCGTGCCTTCGAAGAACGGTTACCTATTTAATCTAAAGTTATCTGCTAAATTGATTGGGTTGGTCATTTATTTGGAGAAAATATTTTTTTAATTTTATTTTTTATGTCCCATTTTGTCAGGCATATTATCAAGGGTGATAAATGACTGAGACAGGGAATGGGTGGCTTAAGAGCCATTATTGGAGAACAAATTGTAAGCCCGCAACTTATCAAGAATGAATATAGTGAATTAAAAATTTTATTTTCAAGAAAATGTATATTTTCGAATAGGAAGATTCTTGAAAGTAGATTTCATAAAGAAAAATATTTTTGATTTCACAATGAAAAAATCTTTAGAAAAAAAAATCATTTTTAAATGATTTTTGCAAAAGGTTATTATTTTATTTATTTTTAGTTCACCATTGTCACCAAGTGCGGGCTATGTGAATTCGTTCACAGTTATTTTGTATTTTTATTAATTTAAAAAATATATATATATTTTTTTATTTTTATTGTTTTGAAAAATATTTTGTTTTTATTTTATTTTATTTTATTTTGATAATCAGACCCCGCTAGCGCTCCCGGCAAAATTTGATATAAATGCCTTAAGAATATTGGGAAGAGCTTAATTGATCAGACTCCCGATCCTCTCCCAATTTCTGTCATCGGCCAATATTAATTGTGGCGTGAGGGATTAATGTTTCAAATGAATTATTGTGTAACAAATGAAATATGATTTTTATTGGGTATCATTTTTAAGTTACACAATTAAGATGAAAAAAAAATATAGATCGTAACAAGAATTAGATTATAATTAAAATGCAACAAAATTAATAATGGAATATGATTTTTATTGGAGGTTATTTATAGCCTCACCAACGCTCCCGGCAAAACCATAAAATTTCTCCTCACCTTAAGGAAATTAAAATGTCACCGCCATCACAGTTAATTTTAAATATCCTATCATTGGACCTTATTCCACAAATTAATTTTGACATGAGTCGGATGAAAAAGCAAATTGGTAGAATTAACCATGAAATAAGATTTTTGTGAGAAATTATTTATAGCCTCGCCAGCGCTCCCGGCAAAACTATAAAGAATTTCTTACTTCAAGAAAATGTCACAGTTACAACATATTATATTATTAATTATCCTATCCATTGGTAGATCAGCAAGATATAATATTAAACATGCTCAAGATAATTCAAATACCTATAATGAAATTGAAAAGTCAAGCGTTGAATGTCAAACCAAATTATCTACTCATAATAGTACGTGCTCATATTGTACTATTGTCTCCATTGTTGGTTTTATCATTACTTTGTAATGTAGGAAATAACACGCAGTGAATTAAATAGTCATTCTAAATTCAACGTTTCAAACATGAAGGTCGTAGAAGAATCAAATAGCAACCAATCCCATTATAATTGATAAAGTGAGGGCAGCAAAGGTCATAGAATATAGATTATCTAAATCAATCAACTAAATTGATTACTAATTCACACGCCCACGGATCCTGACAAGATGACTTACCCCTGTTTTCCTACTATTCCTTGAACGTACACTTAGACCACGAAACACAACAGGAGAGGTCAAATCCAACGAATATAATAACCAATTCATAAAGATAACAACAACATGGTCATAGAAATGATGATGAATGGAATTAATTTTATCAGAGGAACATAATTAAAAAAAGAAAGATGAATGGAATCACCAGATTTAATCCCTTCATCATGCGTATTCAAGCTCACTTAATAAATCGAGCCTGCGATGACTACCCCACCTGACATGACTTTATTCTTTGATAATATGTGAAAACAGAACCAAAGGTTTTTTTGACAGCAGAGAATTCTTTTAACCAGCAGCAGTTCTTAACGAATGAATCACCAACCAGATTGTTCAATTCACATAACATTAAACACAGGTCATCAAAATTCACACCATTAATCGAAAGTTAAGCACAGATTATCAACTACATTAGGGTCCTAACAAACACAGATTATAAATGGGGCAGCAACAATGATGGCTAACGCAGGCTACACCCACTCATTGCACACATAAATCATCATTTAATTGATTCATTGCATTACAAGCACCTATTCAAGTTTCAAAAGAAAATTAATACAAATGGGAAGAACAGATTACCAAAACTGAGCCCAGAAATCCTAAGCCGAAATGTTCTGTTGTTCCTCCCGAAATAAATCCAAACCTTTCTAGTTCGCCTAATCCTTCTTGCTCCCTGGGACCAGTGTCCGTTCACCAGAAAAATCAAGTTCCCCTTCTCTGCTCACTCTCTACACAGTGAGTACCAAAAAAGCAACCCCCCAATACCAGAAATAAAAAGTTCTCTCCCGCAGCCCCCCTCCCCAAATAGCATTCCAGCCTTCCTATTTATACAGAAAATAAAGAAAAACCTAACAACCAAAAGTAAAAAACAAATAAAATAAAATAAAACAAAAAGAAAAAGAAAGAAGGAACCCTCTCTGCTGTTTGTTGCAGGTCGTGGGTACAGGGCAAGGAGGTGCAGCGGGTATCGAATGGTTGTTGCAGAGGAGTGGAGGTGGCTGTACAGGGCAGGCGTGACTGGCGTGCGGACGTGGTGCGCAGCGCGGCTGGTGCGCGAGCGTGAAGATGGTTGGGCGTGGCTGGTGGCTGGTGTGCCTGCAGGAGAGCATCAGCAGAGATTGTTGGTGTAGTGGAGCAGGGGCGAGACTGATGGGGTTAGGGGAAAAGGGGATTTGGGGTGCTGGGTTCGGGTTTGGATGGGAGAAATGGGCTTGAGATGGGTTTGGGTAAGGTGCAAGGTTTGGGCCGGGTCTTGGTTAAGGATGAAATGGGGCTGGGCCCTGATTTTAATTGCATTTTCTTTACTTTTAAAAAAAATAAAATAAAATTCATTGTGAGTTGATTAATTAATTCATCTATTATTTTTCTTTCTTTTTTCTTTTTCTTCTTTTCTTTCTTCTTTTTTTTAAAGATTATTTGGTTGATTAATCTACTTCTATTTTGTTATATTTTTTCTTTTTTGATTAAGCGGCTAATTAACTACCTATTTTTTTATTTTCATTTTAAAGTTAATTGGTTAATTAATTGACTAAATTTAACCTTTTATGTGGCCCGGATAAAATATGGTGTTCACAATACGGTTGTGACAACATTAATAATAAAATGCTTCTTAAACGAATATACAAGAAGAAAAAAAAAGTATACCTCAATCAGCTTGCAGTTGCTAAGAACCAGACCAAGGAAGTTGTGTTTAGGAATGTCGGTGACGCTTGTACTTTTCAGTGCTACTGCTTAGTTATTAAGAAAAAGGGAATTGTTATGGTATTCTAATGGATTTGATACTCAGCAAGTTATGGTGAATTGTTAATCATTTATTAACTGTTGATTTCACAATAAATGTTAAAAAGAATATTAAATATAAATAATAACTAATGAATGCTTGACTATTCTAAAAAAAATATGAGTACCGAAGCAATCTTCTAAAAAAAACTGGTCTGCCATGCAATTTAATTTCACGAACGGCTTATATTCTTGGAATGAAGCATGCATAAGGCAATTTTGTTGTCATCATGGATGCTGATCTATCATCTATCACACCATGAAAGTTGTCCCTTGGAATGTGGAAGAAGGTTTGAAGGAGAATTGTAATCGGAGGGGGGCAGATTGAGTTCCGAAAAAACATGGAATATTCACTTTGATGAATGCTGATTTAATTGCCAGTCGAATATGTTTGTGTCTACGAATGCAATCCACCGCCTTTGACGTTTTTATAGCCACATAGGATTATGCCCATTTGTGCTTGAGGCTCATGGAGTTTTTTTTCTTCTTTTCATGGGATTTTTATAGAAGATATTCATGTGTATAATTATCGGTAAATACCCTAGGTCACCCAAAAAAATAATTACATGAGGCTCTCTTTTTGGAAAAATCATTAGTTTCAAAAGTGTTTCATCCTTTTCAGTTATATCTTATCTTTTCATGATCTGTTTAGTTCTTCAGCAGCCCAAACATTTGCCAAGCTTCAAATTTGAATGAAGGTAAATGTCATTAACAAGAAAATCGTACTAGTTCAAGTTTCAAACTAAGCTTCTTGGTCCGAGAAGAAAAACATGTTCAAAGATTCAACAGATATCTTACCTGACTTTGCAAATAGAAAAGGCAGATATAAAAAAGTTTTTAAATTTTTTTAATTTTTTTTAAATAATATTATTTACAATAATAAATGATTAAAAAGTTTACTTGAACAATATTTATTTTCCATTGTATACATTCTAATTTAATTTACTAAGAAAAATAAAGAGAGAATTAAATATAATTTATAATGAACAAAGAACTATAGCATTTTTAAGTATGTTATAATTCTAATCTAATAATTGAAATTAATCTGGTATTTTAATTGAATGGTTTAGGCTATGGATGACGAAATTTGCTGAAATACCGTACAACTATATGGTTAGTGTCGAACCAAGGAGAAGAGGCTCGTCTCATGCCCTCAAGAGTCAAGAGTCAAGAGTCAAGAGTCAAGAGTCAAGACCAAACAAAATTGGACGATTTCCCGAAAAGGATGTATATCTACACGACTACACGATACACCTAAAAGCCCAACTATATTCTGTAAAATAGAAGGGTCAATATCTCTTAAAAACCATTTTTTTGCATTATTTATATTTATCTCTAAATTTATGTAACATCACATCAAATTTTTTGTTTACAAAAATTCATATATGATATAACCAGAAGCGAAATTAGATAACAAAGTTTGGATGGCAATTTTTTTTTAAAAGGGTCTAAATTTATGTTTTTTAAAAAGCTAAAACTTAAGGAAAGTTTTAAAATTTTTAAAAGTTTGTGGGCAGGCCCCTCAAGCTCCATGTAGTTCCACCACTGGATATTACAACTTTATATACATACAAAAATACATATTTTTTTGTTTGTAAATTTAGACTTCTTCATGATAGAGTAGGCATACTACATTGTCACATTTGATGTATGTTTTATAAAATAAAGACAAATTTTCATATCACAAAATTCACAATTACTTAACTTTAAACTGTAGCATACACAAATCATATAGAACACTAAGGGGGTTTAGTTTCAAGAATTACCTAGATAGGAAGATGATGAACAATCTATGGCCATCCTGAAACAAATCAGAAAAAGACACAGTAATCCTTCTTTGTTAGTTCTTGATGTGTGGGTGAGGAGAGAAACTATTCCTATCCTACGGTGCCGTTTTCAGTATGCAGTTTTAATGGGACAACCACACTGCAATCCTAGAAAGAAATAGGGACATTTTCCTATACACTGAAACATAAGTCTGCTTGCCCATTATAGCAAGCTCAATACACAGCCTACCACATCAACTCACATAACAGAAAATTGTCAACAGTAACGAGCTCAATAACTATTAGTGATCACATGATTGAGTTAACAACAATATGCTATAATATTTTAACATCTAATTAATTCGAATTTTAGTAAAATAACACTGATTTATGCAAGTCCAAATTAAAATAATCCAACAACATTGACACAACACATACCAACTTAACAATCTGCTATTCAAGTATGGTCGTATGGATAAATGTAAACCTTTGAAGCTTTTAAGTTTTTGTATATATACAGAATTATTAAATTATATAGATGTGTGAACATTTTTTATGATATAATCTTATATAGATATAAAAATAAATTTTAATAGTAAAGAAAATAAATGTAAAATTTTGTAAAACAAAACATGTGTGGGTAGAAGGAGACTTTCACACGACCTTGCCTCAAAGACATTATATGACAACAGTGTCAAAGACAATTATTGGACTTCTGACGTAATCCATGTAGAACGTCATTCCTTCGTACAAGGGTTTTTGAACATGTTCCCATAAACCTTACCTCACTTAAATTACATTTGGTAAGTGAAAATTATAATTTCATTCCTACCTCTAATCTATAGAACTGATGGGTTTTTATTTATTTAACATATAAAAATATATGAAATGGAAATTCTATTTCAAACCTTTATTTTACAGAAATATGAATAGCCATTTTCTCCTAAAAAGGTGAAAATGTCAATATTTTGTAAGATAGAAGCAATTTATGCTTATTTTATTTTTATTTGTTAATAATAATTACAATTTTTTATGTTAAGATTTGAATCCTCTTAAATGTAAAATGCACTTTATTTTATATTGATTTCATGCACAAAATATAAAAATATTATAAGATAGGATAAAATATTTTATCATTGAACAAACTAAATATTAAAACATGAATTTACCATTCCTTCCTATTCTCATTCTGATTTAAACATGAATATTCATTCTATTCATTTATATTCTTATTACGATTACTTTAAAATCAATTAGGTGTCTTTTTTTTATTAAGGTATCCTCAAGCTAGTTTTTGCTTCAACTTAGTTAAACAATTAATTAATTTCTCTAAATACTTGCCTAAAGTTTAAAATTGAATAATCAAGATACGTAACACACCTAGGTCAAACTCTTTGAATTTCAAATATATCCTTACACAATTAATTTCTTAACACCAAAAGAAAATTTCCCTATGTTTAATTTAATCTTTTGAATACAGATTCCTTGCAATTCTAAATTTTCTTGGGCTTATTCGGTTATTCCTGTTCGTAGTCACGGGATTTTCCTATTTCCATGCCGGCCGCACATTCTTATTTATGAATGTACAAAATTTCCAACTCGGGGGTCAGATTACTTTAGTCTCTTCATGGCTTGATTAGGTACATAGGCATTTAATGCGTCTAGGTCTAGATTACCGGTCCATCAACTGATTCAGACTTGAGTGGTAAATTAGAAAACCGTAAACTGAAACACACCTAGAGTTATATGAAAGTTAATTTGAACACCAGTTAAACCAATAGCTAATGCCACCAAGTACAAAACAACCTCTGTAGAACAGCATGTCCCCTAACCATCAGTTTCTAGCCACAAAAATGTAACCGAAGATTGCATCGTATCTTCACCTAAGTAGCTGAAATTCAGAAACCATTGAAACCAATTTCCATGAAAATGTCTAACCGTATGAACATGAAAATCACGGCGATGACGTGTAATTATGTGGTTGACATACAGCAATACAAGATGCAAAGTTATCACAATTCTCGTTAGGGGCAAAATAATTGAAAAAGTAAGAAAGTTCTTTACATAAGATTTCATGTCCTTGTGAATGGATTTGCAAATACATGCGAGGATCATTAAACCTCAACGACTTGTAATAAAAGCAAGATTGAAATCACCAAAAGAATTTTCCCTACCAACTCGAGTATGAGTGCATCCTTAAATATGTTGCAAATTTCGTAGCATTTATGTAGGGATAGCTATTAGGCTCCCAATAATCCAACTCTCAATGTGAAATTTGTCATGAAAGTATTAGAAAGGTACAAGATGATTAAACTCAATACCAAAATTAATTATAGATCATTCCCTTGCTGCTTATAACTTCACCAATGCGGTAGACTTTCTTTATTTCATCTCTATCTTCCAGTATTCTATTTGATGTCTCTGGACTGACTACCAGCACCATCCCTATGCCCATATTAAAAGTCCGCCTCATCTCAGAGTCTTCTATTTTCCCCGCCTAATGTGAGAGGTTATCAATAGAGAATTAAATATTTCTTTCTAAAAAAATTTGAAGACCAAGTAAAAATATACAAATTATTGATGAAAAAAAATTATAAACAACTTTCCTGCTAAAGAATTGTTTTTCGGGGAATGTTATAGAAAGAAGTATTACCTCCTGAAGCCACTTGAACACAGTAGGCACTTCCCATGAGTCCTTGTATATAAGGGCACCAAGGCCTTCTGGAAACACTCGGGGTATGTTCTCTGTGAAACCACCACCTGTGATGTGGGCAATTCCCTTCACCCCTCCCTTGCTAACTAAGTCAAGCACCTATTTTGAGAGGAAAAGAAAAGTCTTCAAGATCAGGGGTAAAACAATCAAACTTTATAATGCTTCACAAAGAATGATGAATGACCTGTTTGACATAAATGACAGTTGGGGCCATCAAAGCTTCTGCGATTGTAACATCACCACCAGGAAGTTGATCTTTCAATGAAAGACCACTTTGAGCAAGCACACTGTAAAGATATATTAGTACATTATCAGTAACTAACAATTTTATAAAATCTAATGAATTTTCTACTCAAAACCAACCTTCTTACAAGTGAGAAACCATTAGAGTGAACTCCACTAGATGGTAGACCAATAAGAACGTCACCAGGAACAATGTTCTTCCCATTGATTACAGAATCTTTCTTCACAATGCCAACCGCACAACCACTAAGATCATACTCACCTTCTTTATAAAGACCAGGCATCTCTGCAGTCTGAAAAGTATATAAAATTAACTAAGTGTAAGAGGAGAAACATAAAAAAATCACAGTATCTTTTTCTCCACATTAAAAGTGTGGGCAGCTGGGCATATGTGTGAGAAAGAGCTTTTATTTATCATAGTAGAGAATTTGAAGGTAATATATTCATAGGCTTAAACTTTTCTGCAACAATGAGCCTAGATTAAAGAATCCATACTACATTTAAACCAGCAAAAAATGATTGGCATGTCAGAGACTTGCAATAAGCAAAAAAAAAATGATATTTTAACAACAAATTGTTATTTCATAATATCTAACTTGTATAGATACTCACTAACGGGCATCCAATTAGATAATCACTACATAAGAGGTGATAAAATAAATTATAAAGATTTACAATACCTCTCCTCCCAAAAGAACGCAATCAGATTGCTGACAACCATCAACAATGCCCTTTATAACCTGAAGAAGAGGAAATTAGCTGAGAAAAATGAGTGTTCTTTTTTAGTTGCTGTTTGTTGTACATGAATAATCTTACATTACACGTTCAACCAAAGCAGTTAATGCACATCTATTACCTTTTCGGCAATGTCAACATCAAGGTGGCCAGTGGCAAAGTAATCAAGGAAAAATAATGGCTTTGCCCCTGAAGTAACAATATCATTGACGCTCATTGCAACCTAGGATGGTGAAGAGAATAGCCAAAAGTCAAACATTTTATGGCAGAAATGCAAATGCAATTAAACACAGTCTCCAAAAGTTTACCAGATCAATCCCAATAGTATCATGAATTCCAGTTTCAAAGGCCAGTATTACTTTCGTTCCCACACCATCTGTACCCGCAACAAGGTACGAATCACCTATTCAGAAGAAGTTGATTAGCCATCTTTTACTAAAACCTAATAGAACAAATAACTAAATATGAAGAGTGAACAAGGAAAAAATGTAGGCAAAGAGATAAGTGATAAATTATCAAGACAAAGGGTCAGCTTGGTCGAGTAGTGGGAAAGTAGGAGTGAAAATTATTTCCAACCAAGCTACAAAGTTATAGGCCAGAGTGAAAATGAGTACATTTTATTTCTTACCTTCTCACTTTCTATCTACTCAACCAAGCAAACCCAAAGTATCGACCACCATAACCACCAGAGCATTATCAAATGTAGTATCTACCAACAAGAGTTTCATATTTGCACAGTTTTCACCACTCAAAAATAATGCTTAAAAACACCCACAAAGAGGAAGGGAAATAAAAACTGCCACAAGCAATTGGCAAGAGTTCTCAGAAAGAGACAAGAAGAGTATAGATTTGGGAGGCAAAGTAGAACATACCAAGGGGGAACAAACCGCCAAAACCTCCAATCCCAGGCGCCATCTTTGCTATTCTTCGAACAAGTTCAGAGCCAGCATCAATATCAACACCAGCATCCTTATATGTAAGACCTTGGCTATTGCTCCCAGCTCCAGCAACCACTCTGTCCCTTGGCACTGATAATACGCGGCTGCATGCCGCAATCGGTCTGTGTAAGGGTAGAAACCTGTCACTTATGCTGCTCCTTGTGCAATGGCTGAGCTTGCAAGAAATGGGTCTAGCTGATGCACCTGCAAGGAAACGCGATAGCTCTGCGCAACCTCCGAAGCTCATAGTTATGGCGGCTGCTATCAAAAAGGGATTTTGTCATCACTCAGGTAAAAATAGCAAAAATTCATAAACGTTTATTTATGACGTCAATTTCAAGCATAATATTATCAAGAAACGAACAACGAATGACCATAAATCATTCAAAAGCATAAGCGACTTAATTTGCAAACAGCAAAATATGAGAGAAAGCTGAAGGTGGAGGAGAGAGAGGAACCTAACGAGTTAAGGGAAAAACAAGAAAGAGAGGAACACGACGCCGGTGCCGGAAATGGCTCCTCTGGTGCCGATGGAGGTAGATACGCCGTACGCGGTGGCGCGGGGAGAGTGTAGAGTGGAAACTGGAAAGTGGCGACCCAAGAAAAAGCGCGCCCTAAGGTATGCGTTTATCGTACGAGAGAGAGATTATTTATTCAAGAAAAAGAAGAGTTTGAGATTTATTTTTAAAAAAGTTATTTTTTAACAAATAATTAAATGATTTAATTTTGATAATAAATTATACCGTTTGGTTTATTTTTAATTTTCAGCTTTGGGCTACTCTTGTGGGCTTTATCGGCCTGGCCCAATTAAGCAAAAACTCAGATAATCAGCTGGGAAGGGGAAGGTTGATTGGTTAGGTTGAATGGATTTGGGTGATCCTATACTTTGTAATGAACGAGTGCAATGTATGGGTATGTCACAGGTTAGAAACAGTTCACATACATTTATTGCACTGGTACACATTAATTAGTTTTCAGGGTACTACGAATATGTTTGAGAGGATGACATGTAAAGAAATAAAATGAAATATGATAATAAATTTTACAAAATGGGTGTTTGGGAGTTATTAAAAAAGATGGAAGGAAGTGATAATAGAAGAACTCCAAAACACCTCATTTTCATTAAAAATCTCAATTTTGTTATTTCTCCAAATTGAGGTGTTTAGGAGAAAGTAACATGATTTTGTGAGAAGAGTATAAGGAATCTTTTCATTCCTTTATTAAACTACTAAACAATGGAGTAACATCTACCTTTCCATTTCATTTCCTTCTTTTTCACTCCATTTTATTATGAGACACCTCCTTCCATCCTCTTTAAAACTCTCAAACATTCCGTAAGAGTAAATTTTATTATGCTCAGATTCAATTTGTGTGGCATGTTATGTTTTGATTGAATTGGTATATTACTCTGAATAAGAATTTCTCCAAATAATGACTCTAACCAAATATTTGGATGAGTTCCTAACAAGTGTGTATGTGTACGAGTTTTCTCTATTTTCTTCTTGACACCATTTATAATACATGGACAGAGATACAAAATCGCTTCAAATCGTTCACTGCTAAAAAATATGGGATAAGCTCATGCCTCATGGAGTTCAAAGCACCATTCTGAACTCCACCCATTTGTTCCCACTGAAAATGAGAGACAGATTGGAACTATATGGCCTACCTACAATCCTATTCAGTGAGAAAGTATTACATAAAATACATTGACAGGAAATAATACTTGGTCTTCCTAGACCACAAAGAATAGACAGATTCCGATCCCCAAGCATTTTGCATTTGTCAACCCATGTATTTTCTTCTTCATCTTTTGTTTTTTTCTCTTGCCAGGTAAGGAGGAGAGGGGAAGGAGGGAGAGGTGCCTAAATTGTGACATAGCCTATATCTGAGCAACAAGGAGTTCATTCCACGTATCTGGGATTCCAGGTAGGCACCAATGCAAACAGTCACTCGAATTAAGAGTTCCTCTACTAGTGTAGCGAGACATGTGAGCCTCATCCCTCAATTGAGAAATAGCAGTTATATCCAGTATCTTAATCTTTGTACCCTTTAGTGCACCCTCAACAATTGGATCACTAGATCCTTCCTGTACAACCTCACTTCCACCACTTAATGGGATAGTGTTATCACAGCTGCCACCACTGTTCCAATCTCCATTGACAAAATGCCTAGGTGATAAAGTCCTAAAGAAAGCTTTGAGTCGAGGATGTGAGACAAGTTGCGAATCAAGCCATCTGACTACTCTGTAGATTGTAAAGTTCTTGGCATCTGCAACTTCTGCAAGCTGATTTTCTTCATTTGGCTTTCCATCAACATGCATTACCCACCGGTTTGTAGTAAGCTTCCCACGGTTCCAGTGGTGTCCTGTATTAAGAACCAAAACATCAAAGTGATGGAGGAACCGTCTCATGAAAGCTGGTGGGCGGTCCAAATGCATGGCAATGTTGGTAAGACGGTCTGTGATGTTAATGGGCTCCAGATCACATAAGCTAGCTGACCAATAATATAAGATGGTGGTATTGGTCTTTGGAAATCTGTAAGCCCAGCCATCAGGACGAATAGCTCCACGTGCTTTTACAAGACCATATTCCCATCCAACGTTTTCAACCTCTGGGCTCTCGTCTCCACCAGTGGCCATACACATCAGAGATTGAAATTGCTGCCTGCCTAACGAATCTCCTATGAATGCAATTGTTTTTTTCTGCATCCTATATTCCAGATTAACAGTAAAAAGTTAAACACTACTCACAAAATTGCTAAAGATAGATATTCATGGAGTTTTATTTTCTCACCAACAGAAAAAGAAGACAAAGAGGTTATAAACTTTGTTTTAACCAAAAACAAAAGGCACCAATAAACAAATTCAGGGATTCGTTGTCAAAATAATGCATCTAAAAATCAAAATGCAACTGATGCAATGCTATTTATGTTAACTGGAAAATAGATGATAAAACAAGTTATGTACTCAAATCAGGAAACTTGTTAACACCAGTACAGACAAACCATTGAATAAGCATAGCAACTAGATGATAATGTTAAAATATATATTAACAACCTGATCAAAGAAAAAGAAAGGATTATACCTACTTTCTCAAGAACGCAGACCGGTCAAACTCTGGCACATCACAATTTTTTGGCTGCCAGCGGTATCCTTCAAATGAGAAATCTGGTCGTTGGGTCAGTCTACATGACCACATTGGGGATAACCATTGCTTACAGCCAAACCCAGAATACAATGGTCTGCTTCTGTCTGCAACCCATCTACCTTTGGCATAATTACAGACTGCAAAAGAGAAATCCGATCAAATGCCAAATCTGGCCAGGTATCTTCATTCTTCAATGAAGATACAAGGTTCATGCACATACAACCAGGAAAAAAGATTTAACATATAATCTGCAGAATATTTTGCTAATTTCTGGGTGCGCCAGTTTGAAGTATTCTGGCTACTGTCCGTGTATAGGGTCACTTGCTACTGTGGAAGCCAGAGAAAAGGATACAGAAATACTAGATTGTAGTAATGAACATGTTGCTATAAAGGGGAGACAGAAAGAGACTGTCAAGAGTTTTTCCTTTTTTCTTTTAACATGTCAAAATACTTTCACAACCTAAATAAAATTGTATCACAAAGTTAAAGATTTTAAAGCGGACTTCAACAACTAGGCTATTAGGTTGCCAAAACATAGGATGGGCTAAAATTC
The DNA here is from genome assembly GCA_023212625.1 of Styphnolobium japonicum. Lineage (NCBI taxonomy): Eukaryota > Viridiplantae > Streptophyta > Magnoliopsida > Fabales > Fabaceae > Styphnolobium > Styphnolobium japonicum. The sequence continues at coordinate 40,029,981 of JALBWW010000003.1, read as the reverse complement.
ATGGAGGCCGTTTACGAAGATGTAAAGAAATTACAACTTGACAGTGGAAATAATAGTAATTGCACACTTTGAGCAAGGGAAAGAAGAAAAACAAACAAGCTACTGCTCCAGTTAGACAACAACTGATCCATGATGAACAACCAATCCAAAGAGAATAAAGAGTTAAGGCATTAGAAGGCTTGAGGAGAAACCATTTTATATTGTTATTATCTGACACTTGGCATTCTACTTGAGCCAGTAATAATAGTGAAATAGCCAAATATGCTGTGCCAACCGCATTGTCAGAAACAAGTACATAAAGAAAATAGCCCAAAAAATGTAATTCCAGAGTAATGATGATAATAGAGATGCATTCATGTAGTAGCAGAAAAAGTTCATTGTAAAGAATTTAAGAAAAGAACAAAAGAATCTACCTGCACTTCTTGAAGAAGACTTGACATCCTGATTGTATTGCATTTTAGGAGATTCTGAAGGCATAGAATCTACAGGTTCTGCATCCACAATATCAAGCACTTTTGTCAGCTTTGTAGTTTTCATTGAATCAATTGGGGCTTCTACAAGAAATTATAAGCAGAAGTATTTATAGAAAAAAAAAATGTTAGCACAGTGTTAGCAGACCACAAATTAGGGAGACGTATAAGAGTAAGACCCATGGCAAGTACAGGCCGGCAAGGGATGGGCCAGGTCCAGACCCAAACTAAAAAGGGTAGGAAACAGCGAGAATAACAGTTGAATGTACATAGGAAAGTATATAACTAGTTAGTTGAGGGAGGGAAGGCATTCGGTTAGTTGTGTAAAAAGGTGGTTAGGGAGAGGATAGGCTCTCTAAGTCCTATCAGGTGTTTTCATCTCTGTAATTCTAGATTCTTCTTGTATCAGAGTAACACATTGTTATCTGGTAATCATTCAATACAAAGCAAGATTCAAGAACTGTTCTATATCTGCACTAACCAGTTCTAACACTAGTATCAAAGCACTCGGATCCTGGGCAAAGTTCATGGTCGCGACAAGAAGAATGGAATCCCGCGTTGAATGCTTGGAGCGCGGTTACGAAGGCCTGATGGATACTCGAGCTGAAGTGCAAGAATTGCGTCGGTTGTTCGAGGAAGAAAGGCTTGGGCGAAGGGAGGACCGGAGGATGTTCGAGGAGGAAAGACTCGAAAGGATCGAGACGAGGAGGCAATTGCAAGAATTGCTGGAAACCGTTCGCGGACAACGGGAGCAGAACGGAAATGGAGGGAGAGGAAGCCGCAATAGTGATGGAGGAAGCGGAGGAAGTAATACGAACAATGGAGGAGCGAATGAGAACGAGATGGGCGGAGGAAATTATGAGGGGGGCCGAAACCGCGATGAGCGGTGGAGGAAGCTGGAACTCCCAATTTTCGAAGGTGAGGATGCGTACGGGTGGACTAGTAGGGTAGAACGCTACTTTGAACTGAAGGGTGTGAATAACCCAGAGAAGGTGCAAGCCGCGATGATGGCCATGGAAGGAAAGGCTCTCACTTGGTATCGGTGGTGGGGATTTTGTACCCCCGATCCTAATTGGGAGAATTTTAAAGAGGCCTTAATTAGAAGGTTCCAACCTTCGATGCTCCAAAGTCCATACGAGACGCTGCTTAGCCTAAAACAGCAAGGAACAGTGGAAGAATATAGAGAGGCATTTGAATTGTATGCGGGACCTTTGAGGGGAGCGGACCCTGTTTACCTGAGGAGTATATTTTTGAATGGATTGAAGGACGTGGTGAAAGCCGAATTGAAATTACATCAGGTAAACTCTTTACCTGAATTAATGGACTATGCGCAGCGAATTGATGAAAAAAATGCATTATTGAATAAGAGTAATCCCTGGGGAAACAAAGGGGGAGGGTCAATCAGGCCCTATACTTCTTCCAGAACAGTGACATGGGACCCCGGAAACAGAGGAACGAGTACTAAGACCATGGGTAGTAATTCCAACCTCCATTCCAGCACAGAATCCAACACTGTGAAGTCAACAGGTGCCTTCAGGGGGCGAGCCTTCAAAAGATTGACAGAGGCTGAGATGCAAGATAAAGCCAACAAGGGGTTATGTTTTAGATGTGACGAGAAATTTGGCCCCGGACACATTTGTGCCAGTAAGCAGCTACAAGTTCTGATTCTAGGAGGAGACGATAATGAGGAAGAAGAAGAGACAAAGGGTGAGACAGAAGAGGCAGATCAACAAAAGATTCAGTTATCAATGTATAGTATAACGGGGCTGACTTCTAAAAAGTCCATTAAGATGTGGGGAAACTTAGAAGGACATAAAGTGGTTGTGTAGTAGATTGTGGGGCTTCCCATAACTTCATTTCTGCAGGATTGGTTAGAGACATGGAGATCCCTATAATTGTAACTTCTCCATATACTGTCGAGGTGGGAGACGGCCGAAAAATAAGGTGCAAGGGAGTTTGCAAACAGTTACAGTTACAAGTACAGGGGCTAAACATTCAACAAGATTTCTTCTTGTTTGAATTAGGAAGGGTGGACATTGTACTGGGTATGGAATGGTTAGTAGGTTTGGGGACAGGTCAGGGCCAACTTCAAGGAACTCACCTTGAAGGTCCCTTCACCAGCAGGAACTCACACCTTGAGAGGAGAACCAGCATTGGCCCGATCTGCAGCATCTTTGAAGGCACTTCTCAAAGCCCTCAAGGATGAAGGGCAAGGCTTTCTACTGGAATATAATTGCTCCCAAGGGGGAACCGAAATCAATGATATACCACAATGGTTGGAAACAGTTTTGGCAGAATTCCCAGAAGTATTCCAGGACCCCCAAGGCCTACCACCACCTCGGGAGCAGGATCATGCCATTGTGCTGAAAGATGGAGCCAATATCCCCAATTTAAGGCCATACAGGTATCCGCACTACCAAAAAACTGAAATAGAGAAGTTGATAAATGATATGCTAGGTTCAGGGGTGATAAGACCCAGTACCAGTCCCTATGCAAGTCCAATCATCTTAGTTAAAAAAAAAGATGGGGGGTGGAGGTTTTGTGTGGACTATAGGGCTTTGAATAAAATCACCATTCCAGATAAGTTCCCCATCCCAATTATCGATGATTTGTTGGATGAGTTGGGGGGAGCGACTATTTTTTCCAAGTTAGATTTAAAATCCGGTTATCATCAAATAAGAATGAGGGAGGAAGGCATAAAAACTGCGTTTAGCACATGAGGTCACTATGAATTTGTAGTCATGCCATTTAGGCTTACTAATGCCCCATCAACATTCCAAGCCTTGATGAATGAAATGCTAAAGCCCTACTTGAGGAGGTTTACTCTTGTTTTCTTTGATGATATACTGGTATATAGCAAGACTGTAGAGGATCATGGTCAACACCTAAGAGCAGTGTTGTCCTTGCTTAAGGAACACCAATTGTTTGCTAATAAAAAGAAGTGCAGCTTTGGGCAAACTCAGTTGGAATACCTTGGTCATATCATTTCAGGCCGAGGGGTGGCAGCTGATCCGAAAAAGGTTGAAGGGATGCAGAATTGGCCAATTCCAAAGAATATCAAGGCACTAAGAGGCTTCCTTGGGCTCACGGGGTATTACAGAAAGTTTGTGAGAGACTACGGAAAAATTGCCAGGCCACTAACACAGCTGCTCAAGAAGGACAATTTCGTATGGAGTAAGGAGGCCCAAGAGGCTTTTGAGTCACTTAAGCAAGCCATGGTTGACCTACCTACCCTCACGGTTCCTGATTTTTCCAAACCTTTCAATATTGAGACAGATGCCTCAAATAAGGGGTTAGGAGCAGTTCTTTTGCAAGAAGGAAGACCAGTAGCCTTCTTAAGCCAATGTTTATCCGACCGAGCCCAGAAAAAATCAGTGTATGAAAGAGAGAATTAATGGCCATTGTCTTGGCCGTTCAAAAATGGAGACATTATCTGATGGGCAGGAAATTTTTCATCTATACAGATCAAAGAAGCTTAAAGTTTTTGACTGATCAGCGGATTTTAGGGGAGGAACAGTTCAAGTGGACCTCCAAACTCATGGGCATGGATTTCGAGATCTTATATAAACCAGGGGGAGATAATAGGGCCGCAGACGCATTATCCAGGAAGATGACTTATGCTGCTATTTCCACAGTCCAGTTTTCTGATTTGGAGACTTGGGAAGATGAGGTGCAGACTGATACCAAATTGAGGGCTATTATACAAGATTTGCTAACTAATAGTGATGCACACCCAGTGCAGCTTTAAAAATAGGAAATTGTGGGTATAAAGGGAAGCTCGTATTACCTGTAGGGTCCTCAAAGATCCCGGGGATTCTTGTTTGAATATCACAATTCAGCCATTGGGGGTCACTACGGTTTTTTCGGGACATATAAAAGATTGGCTGCCCTAGTCTATTAGGAGGGCATGAAACATGATATTCAGAAGTTTGTAGCCTCTTGTGTTATTCTGTCAATAGAACAAATACCAGGCTTTGTCACCGGCAGGCTTTTGCGACCCTTCCTATTCCTACTCAAGTCACGGTCCGACATATCCATGGATTTTGTTGAAGGTCTTCCTAAAGCTCGGGGAAAAATGCTATCTTGGTGGTGGTGGACAGACTCACCAAGTATGCACATTTTATTTCTATCACCACCCTATGCAAAAGAAATAGCTGAAGTGTTCCTTAAAGAGATTGTTCATTTGCATGGTTTCCCTTCCACCATAGTTTACGATCGGGACAAGATCTTTCTCACCACTTTTGGACTGAGTTGTTCCGGGCAAATGCGGCACTAGACTTAAATTTAGTTCGCCTATCATCCGCGAAATGGATGGGCAAACCGAAGTGGTCAACCGTTGCTTAGAGACTTATTTGCGGTGTTTAACAGGAACCAGACCTAAACAATGGCCTAATTGGCTCGGGGCTGAATTTTGGTTTAATACCAACTACAACGCTCCACCAAATTGACCCTTTAAGGCCTTGTATGGCCGTGATCCCCTCAACTATTGAAAGGTACTACAATCCCTTCTACTGTCGAGGAAGTTAACTTGTTGACCAACACTAGGGACATACTCCTTAATGATCTAAAGAGTAATTTGGTGAAGGCACGTAATCGGATGAGTCAATATGCCAACAAACACCGAAGAGAAGTCACTCTAGCGAGTGGGTGATCGGGTATACCTCAAGTTGCAGCCCTATAGATTGCGGTCCTTAGCCAAAAAGCAGAATGAAAAGTTACGACCCGGATTCTATGGTCCTTATCAAATCACCAAGGTTGTCGGCAAGGTAGCTTATCGAGTTGGACCTTCCCCAGAGCAAGAAAATTCATCCAGATCTTCCATGTATCTCTGTTGAAGAAGGCCATTTCCCAGCAGCTCAGTCTCAACCCATACCTCCCATGTTGGCTGAAGATTTGGAATTAGTGGTGGAACCCCTTGCTGTGAAAGCCATACGCAGCCACCCTGCTGGACATGCGAGGAAGTTTTGATTCAAAGGGAAGGATCTCCCGATTTTGAGGCCACATGGGAAGCGGCTGATTCTATTCCGTTGCAGTGTCCCACATGTCCCCATGAGGACCAGGTGGCACTCTTGGGGGAGTATTGTTAGCAGACCACAAATTAGGGAGACGTATAAGAGTAAGACCCATGGCAAGTACAGGCCGGCAAGGGATGGGCCAGGTCCAGACCCAAACTAAAAAGGGTAGGAAACAGCGAGAATAACAGTTGAATGTACATAGGAAAGTATATAACTAGTTAGTTGAGGGAGGGAAAGCATTCGATTAGTTGTGTAAAAAGGTGGTTAGGGAGAAGATAGGCTCTCTAAGTCCTATCAGGTGTTTTCATCTCTGTAATTCTAGATTCTTCTTGTATCAGAGTAACACATTGTTATCTAGTAATCATTCAATACAAAGCAAGATTCAAGAACTGTTCTATATCTGCACTAACCAGTTCTAACACACAGTTAGAACCAAAAATAGCAGGTTAAAGAAAAGGTAATGACAACAAGACCATAAAATGTTATAAAACCCATAACAAGTAAGAATCAGCAAAATCAGTCAATTGAACAGTGAGGAACTCAACTGAGGATATCCTGCAAGAGGTATAAGAATTGCAAATGTCAATCTGCTCTTGTTTAAGGAAATAGACGCACATATATATGCAATTAACAAAGTTTATTCTTTACCCCGTAAATTCTATAAGCATCATCAAGGATACAAGAAAGGCCAAAAGCATTGATTATTTTGTAAGTTATGTTTCGTTAAATGGATACATTAATCCTTATAGCATTAGCCTGAGTTGAAGAAGCACATCTGACAAGATGGCCAAATCAAATTCCAGAACTATTTCAGGTATTAATACCAATATCTGTACATGTACAAGTCCAGGTATTAATATCAAAATCTTCAAATATTTCAGTCCATGTACCACAGGAAAATACTTATATCTATACTCTCTTTTAAGGGAATTCCACTAATGTATATTCAGAGAGAAATTCGGAGGGTGGGGCAAGGTTTTCTGTCTTCTTTTATTGGAGATTACTTAGCCTCTTATTTCGTATCTTTCCCTTCTTCTTAATAAGATCTTCCTTTACTATCAAAAAAGTTTATCCATACTCTTGAAGATGCTTCTATTTTAGTTTTTCCAATCAAGAGTTAAAATACTATAAATTATAAATAGTTTCCAAATCCACAAGGAATTTCCTCCCCAACCAGGGAGAGCGCTAAAAAAGAGGGAAAAGAAGACAAAATTTATTTTTATATATATCAAACCAACTGGAATACAAACCTGAAGGTATGTGGTACCACTCTTGAGCTGACTGTAAAGTTGTGGCAATTGGATTTTTCTCCCATGTCCACAGTAATGTTGTAAGAACAACAAGAACAACCAGAGCTAGATAAAGATGCCTCCCTCTAAAGCTATAACTATTTCCTCCTTTCATCTCTGCTCATACACCACAGCAGATACAGATTTTTGGCTTGGTCTGTACATTCAGGAAATACCCATAACATAATATCACTAGTAATTCTTCTTGTTTTGGAGGCTTATCTGTTAAGGGATAAGAATGAATGGATCAGAAAGACGTATAAAGATATCATAGAAAGTAAATATACAGAAACTGTTGGAGCTGAACTTCAGTATCATAGACAATTAAGTCTCTATGTCTGTGTTTTACGTTTTCATGCCCATGTTTGTATGCACAACCATGTTTAAGTGTAGACATAAAAAAAAATCCATTTATGACTAGCAACACAATAATTTAGAGACTTATGTTCTTCTTTCAGATAACTGTAAAGTATGAACTACAAGGCCCCAGTAGGTACCAGATTTCAGATTAGCATATTTAAGGATATTCTGAAGTTGGTGCTTTGTAGGATCGAAGTCCGGATTATCCTCCCTTTTTTGTTTTTTCATTTGTTGAAATTATTGGGTCGAGGTATGGAAGGAGGAAAATAGAGGAATGATGCTCTCAATAATATCATATTAGATTGATATGGTGTGTTGTAAAATACAAAGCACTAACACCTATTTATACTAATAATTAGGTCAAGTACTAGTGTAGTACAAGCCCAAGCCCACTAATACAATAAGACTCTAGTCCTAATCAAATAAGTAAACTAATTAGGAAACAAGTAAATAAGGAAACAACATAACTCCTAAGATTGCTCCTCTCAATTAGAGGACTAATTGATCCTATAATATATGCATGATATTCTAAACTTTAGCTTGTTACAAATAAACATACTAAGAGAAAATAACCTAAAAATTATGTGGGCTCCATAGGACGGAGCTGGAAGACAACTCAGGGATGTACGGCACTAGAAAGAAAGACACTCATCGGAAGACCGTAGCTGGACAACAATGCCGGAGATGCTAAAGAGGCAACACTGCAGGAAAGATCACTTAGCAAGACGACTGAAATGACGCATAGCTAGAAGAGTTGGTTGGAATGTTGCATGGCCAAGGAAGAAGAAACATTGCTAGCAGGACGCACAGTGGAAGAGAAATCGCTGTAAATATTCAAATATGCCTAGCGAGACATAGCTTTAGAGACACAGCAGAAGAGATATTGCTGGAAAGAGGAACAACGAAAATTTCTTGGCAAGCAATCAAGCACAGAAAGGCCCAAATTTCTCAAAATTCATCAAGAACAACATTTGAAATCTTCAAACAAGATTGATATAGGAGACCCAAAACCTTTAAAACTATATCTGACTCAAATTGGCTAGATCAACAGGCTTGCGGCTAGAATAGAACACAACAAAACTCACAAGTACAGAGCCAAACAGCCAACGGGAGCCAAAGCCAAATGGAAGCAGGATCAATAGCCAAACACAATGCTGGAACCAAAAAAAAAACTAAACTCGTGTGGGCTGGTGAGAATCATAGCCAATAAAGAGCACTACTGGTATGATTCATAGATGGGAAGAGACTGTGGCCAGAAACATGTGAGGAGAGAGAAACTCGTCCAAACAGTTGCCAGTAGAAGGAAAAAGTAAGGTTTCAGTGGCCGAAATTAATGCATGGCCAATGGGAAAGACAGAGACATCGGGTTCCTAAAACCATGTTGAAATTATAAGGTTTAGGTATGGAAGGAGGAAAATAGAGAAAGGATGCTCTCAATAATATTCTATTAGATTGATATGGTGTGTTATAAAATACAAAGCACTAACACCTACTTATACTAATAATTAGGTCAATTAAACTAGTACTACTAGTACAAGCACAAGCACACTAATACAATAAAACTATAGTCCTAATCAAGTAAGGAAACTAATTAGAAAACAATAAATAAGGAAACAACATAACTCCTAAGATTGCTCCTCAATTAGAGGACTAATTGATCTTATAATATAATATATGCATGATATTCTAAGATACTTTGAAGATATTATAACACCATTCATAACAAAATTCAGACCATGAAAGGAGAGTTGGCATGGAGGAGAGAAACTGAATAATTGGAAGCTCAGCAACCTCTCCCCCAACTTTGCCTTAAGATGAGCCACATGAGTAGGAGAAATTCTAATGTACTCTCAAAGTAATACACTAATCCAATTAAAAAACATAAATCATGGCATATAAATTGAATTTGTGCCATCAAATTAATTTTATAATAATTTATAATAAAATCCAAACCATTGAATATATTACTCCTAGAGAACATAAAAATCTCTCCATAAGTAAGGATAGTCCTAGCAAATAGCCCCTTCCTGTAAGGCTTGACAATTTTCATCCTCCACTACCACATATCCACCATCATACTCAAGACACACCTCTAGTCTCAAGCCATATGATCTATGCTTACTATATAACCTCTCTTAGGCACTGAACAATCAACAAAAGTAACAAAAACTTCCATAAAAAACACTATTACAAATAACTGATTGTCTAAAAATAAATTTTTTTTTGCTTCTCTTTAACAGTCTGCTGTCTCATAAAAGAAATGCAATATGCTTCCCCAAGCCCACCTCCACCCCCAAAAAGAAATGTAATATATAAAAACCATGCTGTCTGTTGAGCTGGGTCCAATTTGGCATTTAAAAGAGAATTGTATTATTAAGCCAAAAAAGTGTGTTTTTGTGCAAGCCAAGTTCACCCAAATTTGGTCTTCAATAGATAATCTACCTACATAATTATATATTTGAAATTGTGAATGATAAAATCAGATGTGGGTATATAAACAGAAGACTATATTAGTGGGAAAATCAAACAAGAGTCTAATCAACATAGTTTAATAATTCAGAGGTTCTGTTATTTCAACAAGATCTCCAATCTTTCCAAATAAATATCCAAAATATTCTGCCCACTTATATTGCCATATTAGCTATTTCTGCCTGTTGGTTACCATTCATCACCACTCAATGAGAAGCATATAGGTCAGTATAACCAACCATTTTTTATGTTTTCTTATCTTCTTTCCCTATTTAGCATCGCCCTTAATTACCTGTATCTTATGATAAATTCTAGTGTAATTGGGACCATAACTTCTAAAAAAGCAAGCAATAAAGGCCAAGGAATTGATTTGAAGACTGTTTACAACCGCGTTGCAATGCAGAACCCAAATACCCAGGTAAAAAAAAAAAAAAAAAAGCCAATTCCACTGAGAATTCACCAGGGAAATTGGAGCTTAAAAGTTGCATATATAAATCCATAACAATAATGTACATATAGTCCCAAAAGCTAAAATTGAAACCAAATTGTAGCACAAATTGGCGCATAAAAAGCGACCATGAGCCAGAGATGAAATGAGGCACAAGCTGTAGGCAAGTAAAACAAAAGAAAAGATATATATATATATATATATATATATATATATATATAAAATATTACAAAAAGGGCATAAGAACCTGTAATTTGTAGCCCCCTGTGATAATTACGTGTGTGGCTCAATTGGGGCGAATCTGCTTTCACAATCGCAGATCCACTGCAGAGAGGGAGAGGAGTTAGCCAAAAGGAGGAACAGGAGAAGGAGATGATGGTCTTTGTTGGCTGGTTTTGTCTTCCCAACGCCCCCAACGTCCAGGGAGCCAATTAGAAGATGACATGTATAATTACTTAAAGATGTTTTCGTCCTATCATGAAATAATAAGCGACTCTATTACCAATTTTCATCTCACCCGAGATTTGGTGGGGTGACAATCTCCATGAGAGACATGCGGTGCAAGTTCAAGGGAATAAGTCTGGATCTTAATGCCATGAGCATAGAGTATAGAAATATGGATCTTTAAGATTAATGGCTATTAAATTATAGTGAGTATTTTAAGTAAGTACAAAACATAAACAAGTTACGGTACTTGGTTTTTCAAAAATATTTATTAGTTTCATAACTTCCATCATAAGTATTTAAAATATACAGTTATAATTAATAATTAATAAATATTTAATATCATTATATTATTATGACTGTATTTATTTTTAATATTATAAAGTAAATTTCTTATTTTGATATCTAACTTTATTTTTTTAAAATGTCATTATTATTTATTTAATACTTTAAACAAATTAAATGGTAAGCATTCATAATTAGTAATTATAACTGCTTACAAATCTTTTTAAATTTTTACTGTATAAACACTTTTCATATTATATTTATAAGTAATTTTAAATACTTTTTATTTACTCCTTTTTATCTTATTTAAAAACTAAAAAATGCAAATTGATGTACCCATCAATACGCTAGTTTATATAATTGTTTTTAAATATACTTATCATATAACAAAAATAAGTATATAAATGTTGCCAATGACTATTAATGTTAATGGCTGGATAAGGAGGATGTTCAAAAGTCAAAATCGCTAAGTAGATATTTTTAATTTTATTTTTAAAATTAAAAACAGATATTGAATAATATGTTAAAACCTGAAGAAATTATCATAAACTAAATCATTCAGGTGAAAAATATAAATGAATGAATTTAATATGTGGTATCTTTTAAATACCAAAATAATTTGATGGGTCAGTTATATTTAAAGTGTGTTTGAATTAGTTTTTTTTATTTAAAAAAAACTTATAATCAAAATGTCTAAAAGAGAGATTTTGAAAAAAAAAAAACTGTTTTTAAGTATAAAATAAAAAAAAAACAAACATGCTATTAATATTTATAAATGTTTTAGATGTTATGATTTATATAAGTCATACATAATAATAAGTTTTAATTATATTTTTAATAGTATTAAATTTCATAAAAAAATTTATCACCCATTTTCAAAAATGTTAAGTAAAAAATAGAAGCATTTAATATTTTGAAGAATTTAAAAAGTATTTAAATTATTTTTTTAGTAATTATAAATATTATTAAGCTATATATTAAGAAGATATAAAATTATTCCTAAGCATTTAATAGCGAGTGTCTTTAGAGCACTGGTTAAAGAATTAAAATAAAAAATATTAATATAAAAGTAAAGTATTTAATATCTTAAAAACTCTAAAAAAAATTAATACTTTCTTTGTTAAATAATTAAGAAAATTTATTGGAAGGTATTAAATACTTAAACCATGTCCTTAAGAACACTTTTATTCTTAAATTAATTTAAAAAAGAAGGTGTTGCTAAGGAAAATTTCTAATATAATCTGACAATAATATTCTTAATAATTTTTTATGAAATAATCAAGTGAAACACAAGAATGAGGGGTTGAATTGTGTTTCTTAACTTTTTTGAAAAAAATTTTGTTTAACAAATAGTTCAAACAAGAGACCTATTGAAATTTAATAAGCAGTGGACGAAAGAAAAGCTTCTCAATCCTGTTGGACGGAGAGAACGTTTTTGTGAGACTTTTTTTTTTGGATGCAGTTGAAAAGATTTAATTTTTATCTTAAAAGCTTTGTTAATAAGACAATGACAAACCCCAAATGTTAGTGAATAAATAAAATACAAGTATATGGAAGAGAAGCTCACATCAGATGTTTATCCTGATTCACTCTCAAAATTTGAGAGCTATGTCCAGTCCCTTCAACGAGAAAGATTTTTCACTAATCTTTATAGAGATTACAAGTATTCTTCTCCTCTTCAAAAAATAAGTATTCTATATTTCTTCAGGTAACAAGTATTCTACACCTCTTTAGGTACCAAGTAGTAAAAAAGTTGTGTATAAAAACACTTAACAGATAACTCACGTAATGTGAAGGTAGGAACTATGAAGCTCAGTGAGTTTAGAATATCTTTACAGGGAATATGAAAGTGAAAGATTGAATTCTCAAAAGATAGAATATGCTTGTATTTTTTCGTCTCTTATGTTTCATCTTTGAAGACACCTTGTATTTATATACTTAAGAGCTTTGAGCTTGTTTTTCGTCCAAGGTAATAAATGTTCTCGTTCTAAGCTGCATTAAATGCTTAACACAGATAACGTGTTTGTCTTCTCTTGAGAAGTGAGCTTGGTTATCATTGTTGCTAAAATCAACAAAATCTTGTACTGAATCTTCTGAGTGAACAGAGATATCTTAGTTGCTAAACTTGTACATATGTTAGGTGTGCCAGCATCAACATACTTTGACTTTTTTTTTGTCACGCACTTTAACAGAGGTTTCTTCATCATTTAATGATGAATAGTTCTTAAAAATGAATTTGAAGTTTTGGACGAATATTTGAATCTAAACTTTGAAAGAGACTTTGGACTATCCAATAGAGAGTACAAAACAAAACAAGGTATATTAGACGTACACCAACAATTTCTTTTAGGTCGTTAAAAAAACCAATTGGACGCACTTATAAAAAGATCATATAGTTAAACTTGTGCTTCCAAATCATAATTTAAACAGTATTTGATATGCAAGATAGGCAATATTGGATTAACATTTTATGGTATCAACTGGTTCTATTAAAATATTACATGTTCATTTCAATTTAATACATTTGTTATCTTTAAAATTTTGAAGGGTTAAAACTTTGAACTATTTTGGCTCTAACATTAATAACTTAAAACGTCTTTGGTTCCAACATTTTAATCGTTAGATTTGATTTAAATTTTATTTAAAAATAATTTAAATTCAATCAATGTATAGTTATGTGATGCCAAATGTTAAATTTTTAGTGGAGTTGTGTAATATCTCTAGAGTACCTAAGAATTTCTCATTGCTAAGGATACTATTTAAGAAGCATTTAATATTTCTTATTAAATTATCTAAATTATTTAATAAAAAAATTATTAAATGTCTTTTGGGTCTTCAAGATCTTAAATACTTTACTTTTGCATTTAAGATTTTGTATTTTAATTCCTTAACCAATGCACTGATAAAACTCGTTAACAAATACCTTAAAAATAAGAGGAAATTACACTACCATCTATTAAGATTAGAGCTAATTATACCTGACACTCCCTTATTTCAAACATTATATTGACGTACCTTAATTTATACATATTTATTACAAAATTGAACAGAAATTTGATAAAGTGCAAGTGAAGTGATTTTTATTGGTAAACAAAAATTTGGGTATCAAATTCATGTCGAAATAGTCAAGTTTTGTGTGGAAATATGTTTGCCCCAATGGTTTATTGTGTTATGTTTTGATGATGACAAATACATTACAAAAAGGATTAAGAATATGCTACATAGGTGCTTGATAAACTATATTGATAATGCATGGTTGTATATTATCTTGTTGTTCCTATTATAAGAATCATGCATTAAGTTTTGTGTAGCATCATTGATAGGATATATCCAATGTACTTGATAAGTGATATAATTAATTATTGGATATGTGTCTATATGTGAATTATATATGCATGAAGAACTTTATAAAGTTATATACATGTGAATCATGCATATTTAGTTATTGAGTTATGGATTTGGACTAACCATGGTTTTCACGTGAGTTATGCTTTGTAGGATAGTCCAAGTATCAAGAGTGAGCATTGGAATAAGAAAGTGAAAAATCCTATTTATGCTCAACTCAAGAAGAATGAGAATAAAGGAGAATGAAGAAGATGAACTAAGCATTTAGAAGATTTGAAGAGAAGAAATCTTAGAAGCTTGAAGTGCATCAAGAAGCCTAAAGACTTTAAAAGGGTATATTTCTCTTATAGTCTATTCTCCTTTGTAAGGATAGAGGTTTTACAAGAAGAGAGCTCAAATAAGCTTTTGAATCTAGACAAATGTTTTTAAACTTGCTAAAATGCCCAACAAACAAGTTTTGAAAAGTTAGTCATGGTGGTATGTCAAAACTATGAAAAATAGCCAAGTTTGAGTTTTGGAAAACTGACCTATAGTCACTATTTTTATCATAACTTTCAAACTACTTTGAGTTTTGATCTAAAACTTGTTTCATATGAAAGTAGACTCAAAGAGCTTTCCAACGCATGGTCATTTGTTTAATTCCGTTAAGAAACGAAGAAGTTATGACCGTTGGAAGTTTGATTTTTGTGTGCTGCAATGCTGTATCCGAATACAAACTTTCTGTATCCGGATATTTGACTCCAGAGAGCACTCACGAGTTCAATATCAGGATACAAACCTTTGGTATTCCGATATTTGTCTCCAGAGGCAAATCAACATTGAAATATCCGGATACAGCTTTGTGATATCCAGATATCTTGCTCCAGTAGCTAAAACTCATTTCAAATATCAGGATATCTCAACATGATATCAGGATATCTCAACCAAATATCAGGATACGAGTTATGATATCAGGATATCTCAATCAGATATTAGGATATCTCAATATGATATCAGGATATCTCAATCAAATATCAGGATACGAAATCGTGATATCGGATATTCTCGTTCTGGAACAAGCCCAGAAATTAGGATATCCGGATACCAAGTTCAAATATCCGGATATTGCTTGCCAGAAAGTCAGAATAACGGCTATAAACGGCTAGTTTTCATAGGAAATCTTTCTTTAACACCACCAACGACCATTTTATCACTTGGGCTATATATAGGAGTTAATATTGAAGCATTAACAAGTTGATGAACATTGATTTACAAATCATTATGAGGATTTGATCATTTTATATCAAAATCAATATTTGAGCTCTTCATTGTCAAAAATTCATCTATCCATTAGTTCTTCAAGTTGTATATCTACTCTTTGAGAGAGAGTTATTCATTCTATCATATTCTTATCTTGTAAACACTAAGTGAGGGCAGGGGATCCCTTTAGTTGAAAGTGTGAGGCTTATACACAAAGGGTAGATGATCCCAAAGGTGTAGGAAGTGCTCATAGCTTGTAAAGGTTTTTCAAACACCGGTAAAGCTTGAAGAGTTAGAGGCTCTTGCACAAGGGTGGAGGATCCCAAAGGTGTGAAGAGTGCTTAACTTTGTAAAGGTTTCTCAAGCACCTAAGTTACAAGCTTGAAGAATAGTGGAAACCTCAAGTGGATGATCTTGGGGCTGGACGTAAATCACAAGAAGTGATCGAACCAGTAAATATTGTTTGCACTCCCTCTTATCCCTTACTCTCTTGACATTACAGCACTTTCACTTGATATTCTTGCTATCTATACATGCTCTGCAACTATAATTATAAATTTACTGCATAATCTTGTGAGCTTGTTGTCTTGATCATTAGAACTTAATGTTTAGCTTGTTTGCTTGTTTTTACACTCATTGAAGTTGCATTTGAGCTATCTAAAATATTTGTATCAATAATATTAATTGTTCTTGGTTAATCACATTATGATTAATATTATTATATAACTTTAATGTGATTAGCATAATGTTTTGAATGTGAAGTTAATGTTCTTGATTGTCTCCAAGCATGATATGTGTTTAATGTATTTATTCCGCTGCATATATTGATTGAGTGCATCAAAATGCACAATTGCTTAAGTTTGTTTTAAAATTTGTCATCACTCAATTCACCCCCCTCTTGTGTGATGGTTGCCCTTGGCTAACACTTTGCTCAGTTTCAGTGTTACCATATATAGTAATTAGTTAGTAATTAGTTAATTATGTGTAATTAGTTACATAGTTAGTTACATCCTAAGGCTATATATAACCACCATTGTATACAATTTTCACATAACTTTCTCATTCAATCAATTTCATTTTCACATTCTCTCAATTTTCTCTCATCTGAACCATGTTTCTTAACATGGTATCAGAGCTTCCATGGTACCCACCTTGAAGGATTTTCCTTCTATCCGCTGCATTGAGTTCCCATGGAACTTTGAATTATTTTTCGCATATTTCTCTTTCTCTTTCACTCTGTGTTTTTCTTCCTTTGCGTAATTCATTCATTATGAAGGGATTGGTGCAGTGGCAGCACATTCAAGTTCATCTTCGTCCAAATCCATTTTCCAAAAAAATCAAGATTTTCTTTCATTTTCCTTAGGAAGGATCCCTCCATCGTTTTCACTGCCTCTAGCGATAAGTTACAGATCTGATTGTGGTTGATTATTTGTGCTGCGAATCTCTTGTGTTTGTGATTGAAAGCAATGGACGCCTTCACTTCCTTCTTCGATTCTCGATCCAGCTTAAGAAACTGATGGAGCTATAATACTCTCAAGAACTTTCGTCCATTGAAACACCACCACTGCCGCCGTCGCTAAGGTGTTTATCAGAGGCTTGGAGATCACACAACTTAATATCTTCAACAACGGCATGATGGTTGTTCATGGCATTCAAGCCTCTGTTTTCTATGAGGTCATACTCAACAGTAGGTATTTCCAAGGATCTGAACCTTCACCCAAGGTTCTCGGAGTGAGGTCCAAGGAGTTGCGATTCTATGCGAGGTTTTTGTTGGTTTTGCTCATTTTGCTTATCTCATGGACCGGTCCGTGACTTTGGTTGATAATTGCAAGAGTAATTTCCGTGAAACAAGCTTTAAGAAATGGAAGCAAGTGGTGCAAGAAATTGTTCACTTCACAAAAGTTGATAAATGTGTTATTGTCAGGCCTATGCTTTATTGTGCCATAATTGATGCTTACTGGGCTTCTCTTCCTTATGTGGCCTGTTTTCATTCAAGGAGGGTTTTAAAATGTATGGTTGATACCATAAGTGTGCTACTAACTTTGGTGTGCAGTGTTCTTTCAAGAAAGATTTTGTTTCGGTTTTTCTTATAAATCTTGGTTGATTTGATTTTAATCTTAGCTTCTGCCTTGTCATGATGATTAAGCTTTGATTCCGTTTGCTTCTACCATTTTTATGGTGGTTAAGTTTTTTTTTTCTATTGTGATGTTATTTGGTGGCCTGAATAGCCCCAATTTATTTGGAACGAGTGCCGTGGAGACGCTGGAAGAAGATCAAAGAGGCTTAAAGATAGGTTAAAGACTTCTAGGAGCTATGCACTTCGGCCGTTACCAATTCTCATTCATTATTCAATTTCATATTTTTTACTTGTTGGCCGATGTGATTACGACATGATTTGTATTTTGTAATTTTCTTTGTAATAAATTGTATTGCTCATCTCAAGCTGGGAATGCTAAGTACGCATCCTCCAACTTACAGGGGACTGTTACTAGATATAGTAATTAGTTAGTGATTAGTTAATTAGGTGTAATTAGTTACATAATTAGTTACATCTCAAGGCTATATATAGCCACCATTATATACAATTTTCATACAATTTTCACATTTTCTCAATTTCATTTTCATATTCTCTCAATTTTTTCTCATCTGAACCATGTTTCTTAACATTCAGACTTGTGTTTGGGGACTTATCTTATGCGGATGTATGCGGGTTTTGGTGTTATTGGAAATGCATGGAAGGTTTTCAAGAAATGCCTAACAAAGACTTGGTTATGCTTTGCTATCCAGCTACTCTAGACGTGAACTTGGTGATAACAGCTTAAATTTGTACAAGAAATTATGTTTAGAAGGAACTTTTGCTGACGAGTATACTTATTCTATTGGTTTAAATGAGCTTTCGTCTCGCCTACAAGTGATGGAATCAATGGAAGTCCATTCCAAAGTAATCAAACTCGGGTTTTGCTCTGATTCATTCATCAGTAATTCTGTTGGAGTTGTACGCAAAGTGTGGCTTAGTTGACTGTGCATTAGCATTGTCCAATGAAATCCCACATGAGGAAGTCTTTTCATGGAATACTATTGTTACTGGTCTTTCACTGTAAATTTGCGAGCTCCATGGTTTATCATATCCCCGTCAGGCAATGATTCTCACCGAAAAGGAGAATTAAACTATAAGAAAGAAAAATAAAGATGGTTTCTCTACTATGCCATTCAAGAACAAGCCATGCTTCACCACGCCTTTCAACGCTGATTGTTGAGAAACATGGTCTTGAGAGTGTAAAATCTACCGAATGAAAAATTGTGATGAAATTATTTATAAAAGTGGCTTATATAATCTTAAAAATATAATTAATTATATAATTAATTAACTAATTAGTAATTAATTTATTAATTAATTATATATGATAATAGTTACTGCAAGTTAGATGCATATTTAATATTCTTAGTTTAGGATAAATAATATTATTTATATCAAACAAAAAAATTACAAAATACAATTAACGTTATAATTACATCAGTTCATAAAAAAAAATTAAAAATAAATGATAATGAAAACTGACAATGGTCAAAGACTATAACTCTTAAAAGTCTTTAACTTTTTTTTTTTACTCCTTTAATCTTTTTTTAGCATTTACACAACACGGTGACACTTATCATTAGCAAATTAAGACTATTTAAATGTGAGAAGAGTGTTCACCAGTCATAGCAAAACTGATAATCTAAATTAAAGGTTAACCACGATAAGCAAATTGAATCAAACTTAACCACCGTAAAAAAGCTTGAAATTAAAATCAAAACCAAAATATGGCTAAACCAAAATTTAACTAAAAAAAAAGAAGAAAATGAATTGAACCAAATCCATGCTCTATAACCGGTTTCTAGCATATCCATGCTCCAGAATCAGTTTCTAGCAAATCCATGCTGGTCAAGGGTACCATGGCTTACAAATTGTGAAAACCATATTTGAATCCCTCCACGAATGGCCTTTGGAGGCTTAAATGTAACCTTACCACTGAAAAGAAGCAATTCCACGCGCTGCTCATTCGTCCAAGAAGTCACATGACCACAGTACAAGTACATCTCCGAGTCTGCGCTCTTCGAATTTACAATAGTTGCAAACTTCTTGAATGCTTTTGCATTTTTTTTTTGTTTTTGCAGAGGTTTGTCATCGGTGACCTCTGCCGTCGAATCGAAGAAGAATGATCTTGTGCAGTTTTTGTTCCCTTGCGCAGGTTCTTTGCTACCACGAGCCTCACAAAGAAGGACCTTGTTGTGGTCATTGGAGCCCTTGTAGATCGGAGAGCCTGTTGTTGGGTAGAGAGAGAATGAGAGAAAAGTGGCAATGGCAAATAAACTTTCTGAGAAAATTAATGGCGTTGATGGAGGCATACAAATCAAAGAAATTTTTTTGGGTTTCTACCCTCGATAAAATTATTTTCGAAACTTATTATCAAAATATTATTAGTTTGAAATTAATTATTCAACTACTGCTATTTTTGTTATGTAACAAATTTTTTATTTATTTTTATATATCATGTAAGATAAGTCAAATATGTTGGTGCATTTACATAAGAAAATATTATTTTTTCATATAAATATGTTAACGTATTTGGTGTATTCATATAAAAAAATAATATTTTTTATATGGAAAAAATAACAATAAATAAATAATATATTTTAAAATAAGAATAATTTGATAATAAATTTTAAGAACAATAATAACCAAATCAAAAATTTAATTTTTTCCCAATAAAATGAAAGAGAAAGTACGATAAAGAAAAGAAAAGAAATACTCAGTTATGTGAGAACTCAAACAAAATGAAGGAATTTTTTTTAAGGTAAATATATAAGCTATTACATGTTGACTTTGTCTTAGAAAAAAGAAAATTGAGAGAGTAAAATTCAGTGAATAAGAAATTGTGATAAAATTGTTTATAAGAATGATTTATATAATTTTAAAAATATAATTAATTACAATTAATTAATTTATTAACTAACTAATTATGTGTGGTAATATATCATATCTCTACACCAATAGCTAACCCATCCCTAATAAGTGTTTGGGAAAGAGAATGAGAATGAATTTCAAAGAAAGGATAAGTTTTTAATTTCATGAAAGTAAATAAGTCTTTACATACTTAAGTTAAATGTAACTTAATGACATTTTAAATATGGAAGGCTAATGTCATGTATAAAACAATGAGGTGTTAAATATAATTATCGCTAATCTCAAAGAAAGTGAGTATAATTTCTCTTAAAATTAATTTAAAGAGTAATGTGATATCTTTTACAAAAAAATTATTCTAATTACTTAAAGTAAAATATTAAATGAAAAGCAGCATTATTTAATATTTTAGAAACTAAAAAGTATTTAAATAATTAGTAAGATATATAATTATTCTAATTTATATCGTTTAGTAAGAATTTATCATTTTATAGTGGACTTGCTTCTGACATTGTCGTTGTTTGTTGATTCTGCTCTCCACCACTTAGCCTTTGGTCAAAGCGCAAAAACTAACTTTTTAAGGCTGTAAATATTTTTGTTAAGTTGTAGGTCACTTGGCAATATCTCTCATTTTTTAAATATTATTAATAAATAAAAGTATTAAATATTATAGCATTTAATTTTTTATATGTAGTAAATATTTTTAATAACTATAACTTATTAACTAACAATATAATTTTGTTTGTAATAAATATGAAAAAAATATAATATTAAAAATTAAAAATTAACTATTTTAATAAGAAAAGTGGCTACTCAGCAAAGCCTCGTGAGATGAACAAATTCTTAAATATACTTAAAATAATATCTTATGTTAATAAAAGAATAACATGTAAATTAAAAAAAATAAGCCTTACCATAGTTATAAATAAACCTCAAGTGAAACTTATTTTTTTAATTCATGTATTATTCTTTTATTGACCTACAATATTATTTTATATGTACTTAAGAATTTTTCCTTAATATGGGATGTTCTCATTTCTCAACTTCTCTCTTCCCATGCTCATCATAGCACGGGTATTTCACTATTTCCCATGCTCCCGCCCGCGGACATTAACTGCTAGTATGGGAATAATTTTTTTCGCTAAAAATATTTGAAAACTTCTATTATTGGCAAAATGATTTCACGGACAATTAATAAAAAAAGAGGCAATATGTAAGGAAGAAGAAATTTCTATGGATACTTCAGTAACATTGTGATTCAGTTCAAGTATTATTTATTTTTTAATTTTTTAAAAATAAAAATTAAGTTTGTATAGATTAATTGATCAACATAATTTATATAAATTAAACTAATAAAAAATTATAATATCAAGTGAACTAAATTTAAAGGTAAATTTTTTTAAGTGAGAACATTTATATTTAAGTAATTATACATTTTTTATTTAAATCTTGAATATTTTATTAACTTTAAAAACAATTGATTCTATATATATATATATATATATTATTTAAATTTAATCACGTGAATTCTCATGATTAACTAAGTATATATAATGATTTTATATAATGATATTGCTAAATGAAGATATCACTGATAGAAGTTATCATTTTTTTTAAAGTAGTCATATCGTTGGTACTTGAAGTGTTTATTTACTTTTTCAATTTAAATGTGTATTGAGTATTTACTCTTTTTTTCTTTCAATTTACTTCAATTACTCAAATAACATGATATTTTTTTTTATTGATAGTTTAATGAATTTGACACAAATAATAAATCAAATCTATTCTAAAAAAACAGTATGTAAAAACTGTTTCATATACAATAATAGTAATAATAACAAAAATGTTATCTCCTTCCAAATGCAAATTGAATAATTTCCTTCTTTCGTTTTATTTTCCCCAACCTTCCTTTTTTTTATTATATAAATGTCATAGTGTTTTTTTTTAAAAAAAACGGGTAAATAATTTTTCAGAAGATATTATATTTTAAATAATTGTAAAAATTAGTTTCTGCAAAATGAAATTTATATTAAAAAATGTTCGTAAAATAAATTTGTTTGAATAGCATTGTATTTTATATAAATATATTATATTAATGAAAATAAATTGACAAATTCAATCTAAAATACATTTGACCCATAATATATCAATATATTTTTTATTTTTAGTTTGAACCAATCGGATTTTTAACCTAACACATGATATTAAAGCCAACAACTTAAGCTTATTGGTATTAATATATTATTTTTGGTGCAATAATATATTGACAAACTCAAATGTATTATGAACATGTACAAAAGTAACAAAACTTCATCTATACGTTCCCCATTTCTCTCTTCCTTTCTTTGCCAACCAGATCCCTATGTAGTTGACTACTTGGAGACCCAAAGGTGCAATCCATAACATTAATTACAGAAGATAAAGGCAGAAAACAATTGCCAGGGACCTCTCTCTTTTTTCGCGTTATGCTTTGCATATTTTGAGCATTGCACTAAAATCCACCCACCGCGAGCTTCTTCTAGCCTTGGAATAGCGTTATTAGAAACTATATGTTGACCGTCATTAATATAATCAATTATTATTCTAAATTAATAAGGCTAAATTGAGTAAAATTTAAGACAGAAATCACATGGTTAATCATAAATCTAGCATAACTTGAATGAGAATGAGATTTGAAAGAAGTAGCTGCTTTAGCCCACGTAATAGACAGTGCAAAATATTTGTTCTTCGATCGAGTTTCTAAAAAATGTTCATAACTTCATATAATAAATAAAATTTTATAATTGATATACTTCATGATGCATTTATAAATAATTCCATCAGTTGAAAACATATACATAAACCGTGTCTACCATAGGTACAATTGTAATTGCATATGTGACTTTCATGTATACTTTAAATTGTAACGATGGTAGGATGTTGATAATTACAAAGGCTGTTGCAGATCCATTAGTAGGATCTAAAACGAAAGTATTTTCTTTTCGTTTACATTATCTTTTACATTGACGCAGATATAAATAAAATTACCACATTTTTTAAAGAAAAAAAAAAGAACAACTAACACATTAAAGGGACAAAAATAATGGAAAATGGAATTTTACCACGCAGAAAATGTCAATGGTATAAATAAAATGACTCAAATTGCTTGACCAAACAAGGTTTATAATATTAGAATATTCTTTGTACTAACAGTGATGACAAACCATTACGGAGTCATTTAAATTTATTAAAGATGATGTAGTTGTGGGAATACATTATAAGGGCCAGTATTGATAGGAGAGTTTTACATTTCTTTAAATAAATATATGTTGAATCTCAACAACAGAAAGTGATTTTTTAAGTTCTTGTATTTTTTTCATTAATAAAATAAGTTTACTTGGCAATTTGCCAATTATCTTCGATATTTTTTTAAGAAAAAGAAAAGAAAAGAAAAGGATAGATTCTATCTACTCTACCTGAAGAAAAGGAAATGGGATTCGCCAAAAACGAAGAAAAGGAAATGGGCTCTCGTTTGATGTTCATAGATATTTACAAGAATAGCCTCAGCTGCACGAAATTACTGCAGCACGTGTCCCTTGTTTAGCTCACTACGCAACGTTTATCTTTAATACCCACTGGTTTCACGGCTTCCATTCCATGTGTTGTCCCTCACTCTCTCTCTCTCTCCTATAGTCTTAGTCTCTGTTTTGGACTTTTTTTTCCCCCTCTTTATTTTATCTTCCTACGTTCCCACTCTCTCACTCTTTCATCAAAATTAAATTCATATTTTTTTATTATTTTTGATCAGTAAATTCATATTTTATTTTATTCCGTCGGCAAATTCTAAAGAAATTGCACTCTTTTATTCCCCACTCTCTGCTATTAGATCTTCTCCCACTCGATCCCTCTGTCTCTGTGCAACGCAATGGAGAGATAACCCCACGCTCTTCCCTTTCAGATCTGCTTCTTTTCGAAGAACCAGAGGTACGCGGAATTTAGACGCCTCAGATCTACCTGCATGTTCATATTACTTTTCTTTTAGTCTTCAACGTGCTCGTTTATGAGCTAACTCTGCTGGTTTTCATTCGAGTGTCTATCATTAGTGTGGAATTTTGTCTGCACTAGTCGGTGTTGGCGTGAGATTTATGCCACTGTTCAGTTTTGTTTCTGGCAATCTAGATCTATGTGATCGTTGTTGATTTCGCGCTGATTATTTCTGTTTCTGTTTTCAATCTGTAGAATCTGTGTGCGCAATTTGTCATGGTTCGTATGCCACTTCGTTTTGAGAATCTCCGTTGGTGTTGAATTTCGCTGATTATCTTACAAAATGGTTTTTCTAACTTTTAAGTGTTAAAATCTTTCTGATCCGCCTATTTAGTACTGTGATTTTACTATCTCACCTGGATCTTATATATTTGCCCAATCCTCCAACTTGTGCTTGGTTTAGCTTTCTGTATTTGATTTCCTTAACAAGTCTTTGCTTAAGAAATTTGGTTCACCTTTGACTTGGCAGTTCTTTTCATGTATTTGCCCAGCTAATTGTGTAAATATTGGCAACTGAGGGTGTGCTTGGTTGAGTAGGTAGAAAGTGGGAGGGTTGTAAATTTGGAATGAAAATCACTTTACACTTGCTTGGTATAACATAAATATGAAAAGGTGGAGAAAATAAGATGTACCCAATTTTTCACTCTTGGTTGAAAATTATTTTCTCTGCGTTATCTAGTTTCCATGTTTCCACTTTTCACCTACTCAACCAAGCACAGCCTGAGTGTTGCCACTGCTGATCCAACAATGTGAGTGGTGTATAATTGTTGTTTGGTTCGTGACCAGGTCTAAATTATCTGTGAATTATTGCACCCTCCAACAACATGGCTTTGGGGAAATATGCAAGAGTAGACAATAGAAGATCTTCATCGAGTTACTGTTCAACAGTGACTATTGTTGTGTTTGTGGCTCTATGTTTGGTTGGGGTTTGGATGATGACATCGTCCTCTGCAGTTCCGGTGCAAAATGTAGACGTTTCTCAAGAGAATAAGAATGAGGTGAAAGAGCAGGTGAGTGACATCAGTAATAGCAATACTCGGCAATTTGAAGATAACCCGGGTGATTTGCCTGAGGATGCAACCAAGGGGGACAGTATTGTCACCTCTGAAAACGACTCTAACTTGCCAGAAAAACAAGAAGAGAAGTTGGAGGATCATCCTGAAGAGAAGTCTTCTGAAGATACTAAGACAGAAGATGTAGAGAAGAAAACAGAGGATGAAGATTCCAAGACAGAAAATACTGAATCAAACTCAGAAGCTACAGAAAACAACAAAGATAGTGATGAAACTTCCACTAAGGAATCTGATTCTGATGAGAGCGAGAAGAAATCTGAATCAGATGAAAGTGGAAACAAATCTGATAACTCAAGTGAAACAACAGATAGTAGGTTAGAGGAGAAGGTGGAACAAAGTGATAACAAAGAGTCTGATGAAAGCTCTAGTGAGAAGAAAACAGATGATAATGCCAAAAAGCAGAGTTCAAACGAGGTATACCCTTCTGGGGCCCAGTCAGAGCTTCTGAATGAAAGTACCACTCAAACTGGGTCTTGGTCAACTCAGGCAGCAGAGTCAAAGAATGAAAAGGAGTCTCAGGAATCCTCTAAGAAGCCGACTGGGTACAATTGGAAACTTTGCAATGTCACTGCTGGCCCTGACTTCATCCCATGCCTTGACAACTGGAAAGCAATTAGGAGTCTTCGTAGTACTAAACACTATGAACATCGAGAAAGGCACTGTCCTGAAGAACCTCCTACCTGCCTTGTCTCTCTTCCTGAAGGATATAAACGCTCAATTGAGTGGCCTAAAAGCAGAGAGAAGGTAAAAATTAACTCAAATCTTGTCAATTATCATTCTCTGTTTGACTGTCTATTCTTTCTTAAAATATTAAGTTGTTCTCCTGCAGATATGGTATTACAATGTTCCACACACTAAACTTGCTAAAGTTAAGGGACACCAGAATTGGGTGAAAGTTACGGGCGAGTACCTTACTTTTCCTGGCGGTGGAACCCAATTCAAGCATGGGGCACTTCATTATATTGACTTTATCCAAGAGGTGAAATATATATTAATTTTTTTTCTCAACATTGACTTTTATTTGTTGCTTTCAATGTTAATGTGTCCATAAATATAGATCTGGATAACTTTTGATACATGTTCCATAAGTTCAGATTTCTTGTTCAGTAACAAATCCAGTATCCACCAACCTATTTTATCTCCCCCTGAGCAAATTTTCCATGTGCTAATTAATTTTTGATCTTCTCTCTGTTTATTTCTTGATCTTTCCAACTATCTTCTAATTCAAATATAAATTTTAAAGAAACGAAACAAAAAGAAAAAGGAGGATCAGGACACTATTGTTATATATGCCATGAATGTTCATATAACTTGCATGTGCTCAAGTATTTATGATGCACACAGACTTTGTGACCAATTTTAGAAAATTTAATCCATAACTTGTCATTTACATTAAAAGGAAAAATCACGTCACGAAAAACTATGTTATTATTAAAATAGAAAAGAAAAAAACTTTTATGGCAATTCCATCTTGTAGAAAGTACAAATCTTCTTGATCTAAGATTATGGGAGGCCAGCTCTTAGGTATCTGATATGAGATTGAATTGTGTAAATTTTCACTTTAATATGATACACAGAGCAAAGAAAACATTTGATCCTATCTTGACATGATTATATATGTGATTATGATTCTTTTTTAATGTCTAACCCAGGGTTTAGACCCAAATTGGTAGGAATTGCACATAAGGTGCACACTAGGAAAGAAACAAAAAGTAAACGAGATACAGAAATGGCGGTACAACTATGGTATTTGAAGAAAGACTTAAAAGTTCTACAATGAACTTCTGTGCCAATAGAAGAAATTAAGCTACATAGGATGATAAACATGGCCATTTTTTTATGTCTAAGGAATCTAACTGGGGCAAATCCAAGTAGGCAGGAACTAAACAAATGTGGTGCACTGGTAGACAACCAAAACTTAACATAATACAGAAATAGCTGCATCATTGGATGTTCTACAAATGAACTTTATCAATAGAAGTTATGCTACTTGGTATAATGAGAAATCTTTATGCTTTCATCCTAGAATTTCTCTATGTATATGTTATTTGTTTACTTGATGTTGTTGAGCATTTTCCTTAATAGAGCTTTGATGATACAGTCTGTACCTGACGTTGCTTGGGGCAAACGCACACGTGTGATACTAGATGTTGGATGTGGTGTTGCCAGCTTTGGAGGCTTTCTCTTTGAAAGAGATGTACTTGCAATGTCATTTGCACCAAAGGATGAACATGAAGCTCAGGTACAATTTGCACTTGAAAGGGGAATTCCTGCTATATCTGCTGTGATGGGCACAAAGAGGCTTCCCTTCCCTGGGAAAGTATTTGATATGGTCCATTGTGCACGATGTAGAGTTCCATGGCATATAGAAGGTATTCTGATGACCTAACTTTTATTGTGATGATTAGATGATGAGTTCATTATTTAGCATATTTTTACAGCTGCTTCATTTAGGCCTTTAGATTTTAAGACAACATATTTAGATTGTAATGACGTAAGTTCCATGTAAATGCAGCTGGTTTTTATTTTGGAGGCTTATTTATTTATTTATTTGTACAACTGCAGGTGGTAAGCTTCTTTTGGAGCTGAATAGAGTATTGCGACCTGGTGGTTTCTTTGTATGGTCTGCTACTCCTATTTATCAGAAGCTTCCTGAAGATGTTGAAATATGGAATGGTAGATGATAACTATACTTTTATCTGCCTCTTTTAAGCATTTTAATGAAGATATATTAATTCTGACATTTTATGGATTCATTTGTAGCCATGAAGGCACTAACAAAAGCAATGTGCTGGGAAGTTGTGTCGATCAGCAAGGATAAAGTTAATGGAGTTGGTGTAGCTATATTCAAGAAGCCAACTTCTAATGAGTGTTATGAGAAACGTTCTAAGAATGAGCCTCCTATGTGTCCAGACTCTGATGATCCTAATGCAGCATGGTATTTCTTCCTTAACTGAGTCATTAGTGTTTTTTTAATTAAGAAAACTTCTTTAAAACAAAGCTGCAGATTTGTTTTTTATTCCCCCTACCCTTCGCCCTTCTTTCTTTTCTTTTTGAAGTAAGGAGCATGTGTATGACACATAACTTTTGATACAGTTGGAGGAATGTTAGATGTTTCTGCTACAAATGAACAATGTTTGCATTTCAAAGTTTATATGCTTAAGTTTCAATAAAACTGTAGTATTATAACATATGGCTGCAGTCTAATCCTTTTGGTGTGACAGGAACATTATAACATATGGCTGCAGTCTAATATCTTTGGTGTGACAGGAACATTCCATTGCAAGCTTGCATACACAAAGTGCCAGTGAGTTCGATGGAACGTGGGTCACAATTGCCAGAGCAGTGGCCAGCAAGACTGTCCAAAGCACCTTACTGGCTGTCGAGTTCCCAAGTTGGAGTTTATGGAAAGCCTGCCCCTGAAGATTTTACCACTGATTATGAACACTGGAAACGTGTAGTGTCCAAGTCTTATCTAAACGGGATGGGAATTCAATGGTCAAATGTGCGAAATGTCATGGATATGAGATCTATCTATGGAGGGTGAGCAAAAGTCATTGTTTCAAATGTTACTTTGAATTATATTAACTTACTATTATCTCCTTCCGTGTTTGATATCTTCCCCCGTTTGTGGCTTCTAGATTTGCTGCAGCTTTGAGGGATTTGAATATTTGGGTCATGAATGTGGTTTCAATAGATTCTCCAGACACTCTTCCCATTGTTTATGAACGAGGTCTTTTTGGTATATATCATGATTGGTGCGAATCATTTAGCACCTATCCTAGGTCCTATGATCTCCTCCATGCAGATCATCTGTTTTCGAAGCTTAAGAAAAGGTGCTAATAACTATTTCTTTTCTCATTCTTCATCACCGTTATCTGATTAGTATATAACTATTTGTTAGTCTAGTTTTGCTAATGCATGAGTTACACACAGGTGCAATTTAGCTGCTGTATTGGCCGAGGCTGATCGGATTCTCAGACCTGAAGGAAAGCTTATTGTCCGCGACACTGTTGAGATCATCGACGAGCTTGAGAGCTTGGCGAGGTCTATGCAGTGGGAGGTTCGCATGACTTACTCTAAGGATAAGGAGGGCTTGTTATGTGTCCAGAAGTCCATGTGGCGGCCTAAAGAGTTGGAGACACTCCAGTATGCTATTGGTTAAGCAGGGATGAGATGCCAACAAGAGTGAGGTGATTTTTGGGTTTTGCTGCTCAAAATTCTTGTGTGACTGTACTTCCACAATCAATCATGTATCATGTTAGTTAGGCATTTATGTATTCGTCTTTTTCCTTTGGGTATTAATTTTGATATCCTTTATTTAAATATAGAGGTTGGTGTCTTTTGCTGTAACATGGCGCGATAGTGAAGGAAATTTGATCACATTCTAGCAAATATAAAGGCCATTGGTTTAAAAGTCTAATAGTTGAGAATTTGGAATATCCACCAGAATTGGTAGTATTTATGTAATTGAATATTTTGACAGGAAAAATATATTATAACAACAACACGACAAAAGGTTTGTTTACATTGATCAAACAATGTTATTTTGCTTTGTCAAACATTATATTTTCGAAAAGATTATTTAAGTTAAGGCTTTTTTTAATGGTTTTGTTTAGAGTTTTTCTTGGTCTTCTTTTACTTTTATTTATCAGGTTATTTTTCATATAATTAACTCTTATTAAGGCTTTGGTCTTTTCTTTGGAACCATCTTTTTATTAATAGGTGTTACTTTAATTTTCTCTAAATACATTTATTTTTTATATTATCTTATCTTGTATGTTCACTCAAATACTGCAGCATTTTCATTTTATGACTCTTAACTTATATTATTGTTGGCATTTTATTGCCCAACATTCAATGCCATCAAGCGTAGAATTTTCCTTTGAATTAGAGAGTCACTTTGCGATCAACTATTTGGTAGAATTTTCTTTTGAATTAGAGAGGCACTTTGCGATTATAAAATGCTGGAAGTATTTCTCAATTTTGTCTACCCAATTTGATTTTACGAGTTTTGTCTTTTACAATCTCTCCTGCCACATTTGATATGATATGATCTATAATTTTCGCCTTTAAGTCTGTTTTAGTTTGCATTTTGTTAAACTTGCAGTATACGATGTTTTATTTGTTCTAATAGTTTTTTTAGACTTACCGCTACTTTTCTTGGTGATTTGACAAAAATGGAGCATTGAAATCTTATGTTAAAAAAAAGGGGTAGGCGTCACGTTTCTCTATTCTTTGTAATAAATTAAGGAAAAATTATCCTTTAGGTTGGCTGGGTAGAAAGATATTTTCATTTTTTTGGTATTTTAGAATATTTTCGTATGTGACTGAGGAAATTAATTTTTCGAGGTACAAAAGTATTTTTATTTGATTCTTAAATAAAATTAATTAAATATTTAATTAATTTAATTAATAATTTAATTAATAATTTATTTTTATTTTGATATTTAATATGTAATTAATTATATATAAATTATTAATTAAATTAATTAAATACTTAATTAATTTTATAACTAAATGTGAATACTTTTTCTAAAGGTCATTATCCTATAAATTAACTCCCCCATTTCATAATCGTAGCCATCTATTCTTTTCCAAATAATTGGTGTGTTGCCGTGTAATGTATGTTCCCCACCGAAGGGAAGAAGTTATCTTGTGATTTAACTCATTTAAGAACCGAATTTTTTTTTTGGGTACAGCACAGTAAGAAATGGAGAACTAACTTCTCACAAAAGGTCTACCCATATTTCGCTAGAAGATCTGCACACCTATTTGCCTCACGGTGAACATGAACAGTTTGAGATCCCGGTCCACAGCCAAGAGAACTTCTATATCAACAATGAAATAGCATAACTTGTGAAAAAGGAGGGGGGGGGGGGGTAAGGACCCGTGGCCAGGTGAATGGCATCTTGTGAGTCCGATTCACAGGTAAGCTTCTTGATTCCTGTATCCCAAGCCAAATGAAGGCCTTGAAGGATGGCCATAAGCTCTGCATGCAGGTTTGTAGAGTGGCCAACATGACCCGAAAAACCCAACACCCAAGAACCATCGTCCCTCCTTATCAGACCACCAAACCCTGCTCTACATGGATTCCCGAAAGCACTGTCGTCCACATTCAATTTGTAGTAACCCGATTGAGGTAGAGCCCAGCTAACCAACCGAGGGGACGAGATGGAGAAGGGTTTGCTCCATGGACTGTCACAATAGTTTCAGCCATCTGCAGAGTAGAGCGACAAACTTTAGTCTCACCCCAGTTATGAGTGATGCTCAGCATTTCTCGAACGCCAATAAGATACCGTCGTACTACTCAACGAGAAGTGGGAAACCCAGTCATGTAGGTTGAGGTTTAAGAAAGCAGCATCCTGAGTCATTCCAAGCATATCCCAAACCCTTATAGCTTTTGGGCAATCCCTCAGGCAGTGCAAAGTATCCTCAATAGGATGAGTGCAACGTGAGCAAGATGAGTTTGAGGACAAACCAAGGTAGTTTCGAAAAGCATTAGTTGGAAGAGCTTCATGGATCAAGAGCCAAATCACAAAACCGTATTTTTTCAGGGGCACATAGTTTCCAGATTCAACTCCATGACCTGAGAGTGCTCATCACGCCATTTTGAGACAGCAGGCAGTGGTAACCAGACTTGGTCGAACAAGTACCTATGACATTACGGTGCCAAACAAGATGGTCCTCTAACTGGACATCGTTTTGCAACTGGCACCGAAAGAATCATTTTCATGATGTTCCTGAGGAGGGTAGTATTCAAACTATTAAAATTCCATGAATGCTGCTGATGGACGTCCTTGACCAGCAGATCCATGTCCGAAATGTTAACCACGTCCACCTAATGGCAGAGGACCAACATCAAGCCAATCATCGTACCAAAAAGAAATGTTACCACTTCCCACTCGAAACTTGAAACCTTTCTGGAGAATGGAAACTGCTTTGGAAATAGAGCGCCGAATAATGGAGTCACCATTACGAGCTATAGATGAGAGAATACGAGTGGTACCTAAGTATTTCTGAGAGAGAAATTGCACCCAAAGTTTATCTTTCTAGTGCAGTAAGCTCCAAAACAAGTTTACCAAGGAGAGCCACTTTGCACTATCTAGCCCTTTTAACACACAGACCTCCAAAATGCTTCGGACAGGTAACAATATCCCACTTCATAAGGTGGAAGCCCCGAGAATGGTCCTTATTACTCCAAATGAACTTCCTCGCAATTAAATCAAGGTCATTACAAATCAACTGAGGGACCCAGAGATTTTGCATGTGTGAAGAGGAATAGAGGTCAAGACTGAATTGACAAGAGTAAGTCTACCCGGGATAAAGCTACTCTTTGCCAATCAGCTCATCAAGAAAAGGTCTAAGCTTATTAACCAGAACCTTCGAAATAATTAAGTTTGTAAACCACATTGCAAAGGCTAATTGGGTGAAACTCTTTGAAACAGGAGGGCCGGTCGACTTTAGGAATGAGCACAATCAGAGTCTCTGCGATGTGAGGATCAAAACTACCAAGCGCAAAAGCATCGCTAACCAACTTCCAAATGTCCTTGCCAACCACATCCTAGTAAGTTTTAAAGAAGAAAGGTTGGAAGTCTTCCTGGTAAGGGGCTTTGAAGGACTTGATAGAATTAAGAGCAACAAAATCTATTTAGTTTGGTTTATAAAAATTACCGGTTTTAGATATCACTTTATGTTTTTATTTATATCTCATGAATTGATATTCTAGATTTAAGTTAATTTTTCTTATATTTTGTTTTTCACAAATTTTATTTTACTTTTGCTTTCGAAGCACATTAAATCTTCAGTTAATTCTTTTAAGTAGTGGATTTGGAAATAATGCTCCAAAATAATAGAAATTTAACAATTATATCTTTCCTTCCTAACTGAGTCAAATCAAATCAAATTATTTTAATCGAGGTTGGTTTGGTTAATTTCATAGCATTAATGGTTTTAATTTAAGTTTTTTCTTTTTATGTTAAATTGCATAAGGTCGATTTAAGCTTAAAACTGGATCTAACCGCATCTATGTGATGTGTCTTGTGTATGCCCTGAGAGGTCTTCATTGAGGAGAATTCTATCGATATTGGGTGCACCCCTACTTGTGCCAGAACCAGACACAAAAACCAGATCCATTTGTAAACATGTTGCAATACATATTAGAGGAAACATCAATTTTGGTATTTCAAAATATAAGTGTTTTCAATTAGGTTTTATAAATACATCAAAATAGCTATTTAATATTAATTTTTCACATTAAATTAATCATTTAATATCATTTTTTTATATCAAACTGATTTTTTAATGTCAATTTTTATATTAAATTAGTCTTCTAAAATAGGGGATTCCTTCAGTACCCTACTTCATAAAAGGGTATCGGTACCTTGCTGATTTGTTAAAATTTAATTGGTTTAAGATTATTTTTTAAATAATAACTTGCAACCTGCTGCAATGGTACTTATGTAATTTTTGTTTAATGCACATAACTTTTTTATATTTATAAAATAACTCAATAGTAAGTCACCCACGATTTAAGCATTCTAAAATTGATAAGAGAGGCTATCTACTCTCAACGCTCAATCAAAAATAACAGAGGTCATTTTCCACAAGGAGCTCGTCCCCAACCACTTACGCTAGTCTGCGCCAAGAATCAACACAAGGAACCAAACATGGTGAAACAGAGCATATGGTTCAATTGGGGTGCTGGTGTTATCTCCACTTTGGTGTGGCGTGGTGTAGCGTTGAGGAGTGTGTTGAAGGCAACCTGTGAAATACTCTGCAGGATACAATCCACCTCGGGGATCGACCAGAGAAGGAGGGAGGTTGTTGATTATGTGCAGAGATTGATTCGATATAGTGTTGGGTGTCAGATGATGTTACTTTCATCATTGTTATCACTGTTATTTTCTGTTCTTTTTTGTGTTTAACGTTTCTCAATCTTGGCACGTTTATGAGACTAAGAAAAGTAATCACCATGGTGAAACCATTATTATAACTCCCAATGGAAGCAAACACATAACATCAAGATCACACACACAAATATAAATCTTGTGAAACATTAACTTGCTATTTAAATCAGACTAATGATTATCTAAAAACCAAAATTAGTCTACATCAATGGGTTTTTCTAGTCACAAACATTTTAGGGCTGTATATTTTGATCTATGCATTCTGTCAAACAGGTTATGCTCAACCTACCACACACAGAATCAAAGTAAAGAAATAAACACAACCTAGTTAGGTACAATACTAAACTTACAATCATCAGTCAATACATAACAGCCAAAGTTTTTTTTTACTTTCAGTAGGGATATCAAGTTCATTACAAATTATCCATAATTCAGCTTGAAAATAAAAAATAATGGAGAAAACCCAATTACCTGCCTTGTTTCTGCGACATGAACCAGGTGGGGTTGATTGGGGGGCATTCGGCTCCAGCTTCTATCTTCCATTTCTTCTTCTGATTTACTCTATTCCCTGTCTATCGTCTCTCTCAATCACAAATTATAGAAAATCTTTGGAACTCAAAAAACAGAGAAAAATTCCCTAATATTTCCCCTTCTCAGAATAGAAAGGAAACCCCTGAAAAAATTGAAAAGACCTCCGATCACCAAAAACCAGAAGCCAAAACTAAAATGAGAAACAAAGGTCTGAACTGTTTGCCAAGTCAATATCTGTTCACAAAGAGGAGAAGCTTGCGAACCTTACAAGTTGCTGCAAGAAAACCGCTTGCAGAGGTGGTATGATGAGGAAGCTTGTATCAGTTTTTCGCGTAACTAAAGGTGTGAGATTTCTCTTCTTCACGTAAGTGATGGTGTGAAATTTCTCTTCTTTTTCACGTAACTGTTTCTAAATAAGTGGAATGATTTTTAAGCAAATATGAAAACTTGAAAATGATATTTGAAATTATAGATAAACCGGATAAGAAAACTGATAGGAAGACAGTTCTGGTCAATCATTTCCACATGTCAAATTTGTATCGGTGCACATTTGGGGGTTCCGGTATCCCTTAGAAAAATAAGAGTATCGGATAAAGGTCCTCTAAAATAGTCAATTTTATATAAAAAATTATTAAACGATTAAACTGATGAAAGTTGTAATTTTTTAAAGGCCAAAGTGAGTGTTGATTCTAAATATTAATAAGATCTGCTGCAACACTAGCAATCTAAACTTTTTAAACTATTGGCTATTAGCTGTTAAATGTCAAAGATTTCTGCTCATGCTGGGTGGACAGAATCACAAAATTCAAATTCAAAGATGGGTGAAAAGGGAAGGTCACACGAAGATCATGTCAATGGTCGAAGAAAAAAGACTTTGGCTAATTGGCTGAACAGAAATAAACAGAGAGTGACTTAGTTACAGTAGTTAGAATATCCTACCAAAATGGTCACTCAAAAGTGGAGTCAACTACAAACGAAGGGGAAAGAATATTGGTGGTCTAAAATGAGCTGAAATAAGAGTTCTTCCTGTCCCTGAGGGATCTGTCTATACAAGTTGTGACGTTATCAGCAATATTGAAAAGGCAATATGGATAAGATCTTTCAAAAATCTTGCTAGTTACTTGATAGTTGATATATATATTTCTGTGCCAAAATGTGGAATAATTCACATGCATGTGCATCCACTAGCATGAAGCACTGTCGAAGGGCAGTGATCCACCAAATGGTATCAACTTTTATAAAACGATGAAATTTCTTCATACTTTAAATTAAGGAGCAAATAGACATCTAATTTGGCTCTGATGTGATGTGATGATTTTTGTGAAACTCCCACTTATATATAAGATTATCTAAGATTCTTATAATAATTTTTTCAGCAGGAACTTCTTCCTAAGTCCCCACTCCACAAGGAACAAAAGAAAAAACAAACAAAGAACAGCCCAAGAGAGAGCTAGTCACTTGGACAGACTTGTTCTCTTGTATGTGTATTACAGTTATAGGTTTTTGGTGTGTAACAATATTTCACCCGAGATTAGAGATATGCATTATGGATGAGTAGGAACCAAAAATTAAAGGAGAGGGAGAGAGAGGGGGGGGGGGGTCAAATTCAATGCCTCTTGATAATTTTTCAGTTCATCACTGAATAAACAATATTTTAAAGACTGAGGCTAACTAAGTAACCCAAATGTCAACAAAGGTGTTTTGTTGTCAATAATAGTGTTAGTTGGATTGGGTCGTGGCAGTTACATGAAGTGCTCCACATCAAGAGCGAGTCGGGGGGGTTTCACTGGTGAAAATCAACCGTACCCTTTTTTTTTCTTTTTTAACTTTTACTTGTCCTATCCCTTCTAACTAGCCTATTTTTGTGCCCCTCTTTCATTTTAGCTATACAATCTCTAATCTTCTAAAAGTTCATACCCTTCCCTCCAAGAGATATGGAAGATGAGAGCCATAGCAATTTGCCAAATGGGCTCATCACAGGAAGCCCTGAAAGTCCTTGCTTAAAGACAAGCACCGCCACCACCACCCACAACAATAACCACAATAGCAACAAAGAACAAGATCGCTTTCTCCCTATAGCCAATGTGGGTAGAATCATGAAAAAAACGATCCCTGCCAATGGGAAAATCTCAAAGGATGCAAAAGAAACAGTACAAGAATGTGTATCAGAGTTCATCAGTTTTGTGACTGGGGAAGCCTCTGACAAATGTCAAAGAGAAAAGAGGAAGACCATCAATGGGGACGATATCATATGGGCCATCACAACCTTAGGCTTTGAGGATTATGTGGACCCATTAAAATCCTATCTCCAGAAATATAGAGAGATAGAAGGAGAGAAGCTTAATATTCCAAAGCAACAACGTTCTGAACAAAGGCTACTCCAACAGCATCACCACCATCAAGATCAAAATAATCTGCCTTTAAATAGTGTATATTCCTCAAGAAATCTCATTTTTCAGCCTCCCTATGTGGCCTCGGATCAGCTATTTCCCCTACCATTCTCTCCAAATTCAATTCAGAAACAGTTACAGCCGCAAGACCAGATCGATTCAGGGGGGCATTGGTAAGGCCGGGATTTTATGTTGGGCAAAATTTTCATTTTCACTATATTGTAATTTTATATATATAGTTATGCGTATATAAGAAAATAATGTAACGTTTATATAAATACATAATATATATAAAAAAATCGGCTTTGCGTTTCTTTCTTGTCAGAGTATAGAGAAAGCTTAGAATTTTTTGTTTGAGCTTGTTTAATTTGAAACAGCATACATATCTGGCTTGTGGTGATCTATCTCGGTAGTGCCTAATTGCCTTTATATGAACTACTATCTAGTGTCTATTGATTCATTATATGTGAAGATTGTGGTTATTGATTGATACAAACAAGAAGAGAAGGGGCAATTAGAGCAAAAGCTAATTAGCGGATAGGCCTAATAATAATAATAATACAATAAAATCTCTGACCAGAGAAAGAGCCTAAACTTACCACAGAGCTCAGCAAGTAATTATCTTTTCTACTATTTTTTCTCCCTGAACTGTCGTATCATCGTCTTTCTAATAAGTGGAAGTTACATGTGGACGAGACTTACTTTATGGAACAGTGTGAACATAATTGACTAAGACACAGAATGACTAGCTTCTGTATCATCAAACTTCAAACAAAAGATATACTTAGATACTACGGGATATTTTTTTTTTTAGAGTATTAATATTTTGAATAAGTTGTTAAGTATTTATAATTATTGTTTATATTTAATAAATTTTTAAATATTTATTATAAAATTAATAATTAATAAATAATTCACAATTCACCTTAAATATTAAACTTATCTTATCTTGATCTAACAACTTTCTATATACTACTAATATATTACAAGGGGCTTTTATTAGACCACCCAATGACGTGTCATCTTTAATCGGTAGATTTTGCTAACCGGTGCTATGAAGTATTTGATAAGTTAGTTAAAAAAATTTAATAGCTTAATAATTTTTTTAAATATTAAAAGATATTAAATATTATTTTTTATTTCTGCTTTTATTTTTTAATTAATATATTGAGAGGATTCATTAATAAATACTTTAATTAATTGAGTTTAAATTTGATCAATTTTTAATGTAAATTTTTTTTAAAATAATTTAATAATGTACTAAATGATATACTAACATAATTAAAAGGGTTAAAACTCCTAAGTAATTATTATGATAATTAAATTCATTTAATAATTTAGCAATACATAATTAGATAATAGAAATTTTACAAAAATAATGAATCAAAATTTAATCCTAATTAATTATGATTAGTATTAAGTAATTATTAAATAATAATAATAATTTTCATTACTAATATACAAATGTTGAATGGTTTAGTGTCAGCATATTCTTAAGAGTTTAATTTTGATTTATTGTGTGTAAAAAAATCTTTACACTTTCATATAATAATATGTTAGTACATCATTAAAATAGTTAGATTTTTTAGATAGTTGTTATAATAGTTAAACTTATTTGATGATTTATCAACACATAATTAAATAATAGTATAAAATTTCTTTATATTGTCGTGAATAAAATTAAATTATTTTCTTAAACCATATAAAATGAATTTCAAAATCGAATACTTTTTTTTTTAATAAACGGGGACTAAATCAAATACTTAACATATAAGCGAGATCATGCCCGTTTGACACAGTGTTTAATGCTATCTTGGTGCACGTGACACACGATTAAGTGTCAATTTTATTAATTATAGGATTAGGGAAGGTGTTCAATCCATCTCTATCTACCAGCAAGCCTTAAATTAAAATAAAAAAATAAATTAGATATAAACTCGCACATTGCTAGGCATGCAAATAAATTTTTTTTTTTTTGCTTAGTTAAAGAATTCTTTGACTTTTATACAGCTTGTATTACTAAGAAAATTAAATAAATTGCTCTGTGCATTCTATATATACATCATATATTATCAAGAAATTAAATGAATTGTTATATGTACATTCTATATAAGAATGACATAGTAAAGGTTATCAGAATAAGGTATGTGATTAACTTTAACATATATAATGCATGAATAATATTTAACATATAACTAAAAATAAATACTATGAAAAAAAAACTATATTAGCAATTTTGCATTAAAATAACCAAAATGAGCCCCTTCTTTTTTGGTAAAATTTGAATCTCCAATATGATATTGTTATTATATTGTGATTTCAAACGGATTTTAAGAGTGTTAAGGGATTATATGTCTAATAAAATTGAACCTAAAACAAAGAAGTAAAATTATTTGAAGTTGTAACAAAATCATCAAATATGAAATAAAGTTGTTAGGATATTACACATGTGAAATATCAACATTGTTTTATTATTATTATTTTTTAATTCTCATTAAGAATCATTACAGATACGAGAAAGTAGGTTATGATTTTGTGTGCTGCTCCTTTCTTCCTTCCCATGCACACTCAGCATACCAAACCGTTCCCCAATTTCTTCATTCCCACCACCTTTGGATTCTTAGACTTTAAACTTCAGTCCATCAATTTAATCGAATAAATAGCATAACCTAAAAATGAATAATTTGTTTGTCTTGTTTATTTCCTAAAAATTTCAATAATCTTGACAATAAAGGCGCCATTTAAATTTTAACCTCATGGACCCAAAATGCAATATGTGTTCCATTCTTAAAAAAAGACATAAAATGAATTAGCATTAACAAAACAAATATAGTCTGTAGGATTTTTTTTATCTTTTTCTATGTGGTTTTCTCTGCATCCAAATAATAAGATACAAATTTTTTGAAGCAAAGTGAGTAAAAGATGAACTTGAAGAACGATTTCAATCTTTTCTATATCTTCCATTTTTGGTGATCTTATTTCAGCAATTGTTTAAATAATTTCCCAAATAGATAATGTCTCCACTTCCACCACCCAAATTATTAGATGGTGGTGAATATGAAAGTTAAGGTTGAAATTCATATATAAAAGTGGCTATATGGGAAGAGGGAGAAAGAGAAGTGTAAAAAAGAACATAATAGTTATTCGTTCAATGTAAATATTAAGAAGAATATTAATGTTTTAAGACATTTTTAAATATTTGTGTATTCTTTAGAAAAACAAAGAGTCACATAAGCATAATAGAAATTAATAGACATTAAGAGATAATTATATAAATTAAAAAAAAGTTATGAAGATTAATGAATATTAAGAGAGTGAATAATATCAAAGGTTCAAGAGCTATTATTTGATTGTGGTATATTGAATTGCTAAGAATATAAAAATTCACTAACGTGATTGAATAACATAGTTAAAGATTCGTTGTCTTGGTTGAAAACATAACTAAAGATTCGCTAACATATCAATTTGAAAGTTACCAGCAGAGTTAATGTGGTAGCGTTACAGCCAACGAGCCTGAATTTATATATTATACCTGTCATTGTTTCTATCCTTATCAAAGAATCTATACAAGATTTTTTTTGTACTTATTCACCATTGCTTCGGGTCCTTTCAATTCTAACCCTTAATTTTCTTTTGGTCTGTATCAGAAACTAGTATGTGTGCCCGTGCGCTGCACAGCTATATTATTTATAAACAATGGCTAAATATAACAATTTAATACAGTCTATTATAATAAAATTTCATCAATAATATTTAATAATTAACCCAAATAATAATCCTGTCAATATAATACCTATTACATTAATAAAAATTAAATTAAATTAAATTAAATTGAACTAATACTAAAAAGCTTATTAAAAAAATTTATTTAAGAAAATATATTTGTAAGTGAATATTATTTAATAATTAATTTACCTTAAAACAAAAAAGGTCTTTTATGACAATACAAAAATAATAATATTAAAATAAAATAAAATTAAGAATCACATTGTTTAAATGACAAATATAACACCTAAATTCAGTTATAATATTTAGAATCATCAATCAATATTATCAAAAGACAAAATTTTATTAAATCTTAATCAATTAATAAAGCTAACAGCTTCAATCACACCTCTAATATATTTTTTAATATAATATTATAATTATTCCATCAATTTAATTTTATATATAAAGTATTCCCACCCGTGGATGTGAACTTATGAAAAATTTATAAAATTTGCATTTTATTTGCTTCAATTTTTTAGGAAAATATATTTTTTCACAAAAGAATATCTAGAAATAATGAAAGCAAGTTTCATGATTTACACTGAAACATTTTTAATTTATAGTGTGGAGGTTTCATGGTTATAACATTAGACAAGGAAAATGAAAACATAGAAAAACATTGGCATTTTAATTGTTATGTATCGCTGTCATAATCGCTGTCAGAACAACAATATTAAGCAAACGAACTCCAAATAGGATTGGAATATGAAGATTAAAATACTCAAATAAGAAGCAAATTATATAAAAAAAAAACCTTCTGCAAATGCTTAATAGCTCGTACTCATCAATTATTATAAGTACTTTCTTTCATACCTTTCCTCCTTAACCTTTATTCAAGTAGACGAAAGCCAATAAGCTCAGTATAAACAATATTAGAAATGAGTTCAATATTACAATCATTAGTAGATCAATTCTTTTATCTGTATGCAAGAACATCCAAACTTATTCAAACTTTAATTTCATAGGAACTCTCCAAAATTCAACCATATCCCGATGCATTTGTGTATACCATTCATTTTCAGTTAAAATAGCTCGTAACATGTTTTTTGTGCAGTTAAGTAGTATTATTTCAATTTCATCCTCCAAATCTTTGACCTGTAAGTATAATGATATAATATTCAACATATGAATATAAAATATTCCATAACATATCATCTATTCTTTTCACCCAACCATCATTAGGATTTAACTCATTTAAACAAAACTTAAGTGCATCAAAGAATACAAATGGGTTCAATTCTATGGTCATTGCTTCAAAATGAGTTGTTGAAATAACAATACTTTC
This sequence comes from Styphnolobium japonicum, assembly GCA_023212625.1. Lineage (NCBI taxonomy): Eukaryota > Viridiplantae > Streptophyta > Magnoliopsida > Fabales > Fabaceae > Styphnolobium > Styphnolobium japonicum. The sequence continues at coordinate 39,987,693 of JALBWW010000003.1, read as the reverse complement.
CAGTACCTAGCTCGTAACATACCATTGCACCAACTACTGCAATAAGGAAATGCAGTCATAACCCATTTATCTTCAAGCAATATCCATGCCATTAATAAAATAATTAATAAGACCAATTCCTTATCAACACCATGTTACTTGCATCCAATCACGTTTCTTGCTAGGAACATTGCACAGGTTTCAGAACCAACCACACTCCTCTGCTTTAACTTAACTACCTATAAGATATAAAATATTGGAATAGAAATCACATAAAGATAACAAATATCATGGAGTTCCTACAACTCAACTACAATTCAAACGACTACCTTTTCTTGTAGGGACGGCATCAGATAAGCAAATCTGCATGCTCACAGCGAAGTCCAAGCTTAGCAAACACTTGAATGAACCTCCAACAATGCTAAAATTGAAGATAGAATTATAAAAATTAGGAATAGTGAATTAAGTTTAGTGAGAAAGGGTTTCACGAGTTCAGGAAGGAAGATATCACCTTCCTTCAATTTCACACTCAACCCAGGCTTAAGATTCCTCTAACTCTCAAGTTTAAGATACCCGTCAAGATTCATGAAACTTGAAAAGAAAAAAAAATGAGAGTACAAGAAAAACATTTTGTGGGGGAAGGAAGCAGAGTAAGTGAAAACAAATATCAGAACTTAAACCTAAAATTTGAAACAACAATTAAGTAAGGAATATATTTGAAAACTCACTAAACGAAAACCAAGGAAAGGCCTTCAGGAAAAGACATGATCAATTGAAAGAGATTGCCTACTATCGTAATCTATATAGATGAGTAAAGCGTATGGAAGTGAAATGACAGAAAATAAAAAATGAAACAGAAAATCGTTGAAAATCATCTCTTCCTGGCTTTCTCCGTCCCATTGGAGTTCCTACAAAAATCAACAATAATTCCAGTTAGATATACCAAAAAATAGTTTAGAGAGATCATAGTATCAAAATTGATTACGAAGCTAATAAGCAATCATAGTGAATGAGAAAAAAGAGAGAAAAAAAATTGAAAGAAGAAAGAAGGACTTGAAATTTGAATAATTGCAGGAGAAAATGAAAGAGAAAAACTGGAGAAGGAAAAAAGACATCTGGCTAAGGAAAAAGAAATCCATAGAAAGTTGAAATAAATAAATGCTCTTGCCTGAACATTCGTGCAGCCACCTTTAAAAAGCAAACTTGAGATGAGAACTTTGAGGAGGGCTGGAAAGTAGAACACCAATATAAATGAAAAATATTACACAGCAAGAGAAATTCATATTAACAACCAAAGACAGAGGTAATAAAATAAATATAAATGAATAAAAATTAATATCTAATCAAATTGAGGAGAAGGAAGGTCACATTTATTAGTTTGGGAAATGCCCAATAGCAAGCCTCCGTGAGAAGGAAGATAGTAGGAGATGATCACATTTATATCAAAGAAGAAGAATGTAATTTGGAGTACCGAGAAAACTTCTTCTTGGTAGCAGAAGATAGTATTAATGAAAAGTATTGAAAGGATAAATGCAAGCTGTCAATTATTATTATTTGATTATATTATATTATATTAAATAGTTGTAATTGAAAAATCGAAAAGTTTCTACTAAAGGAAATAATTTCGTTTTGGAGGGAAAATTTTTACTAATAAAATGACATGTGGTAAAGAGTTTCCTTGTTTCAACCACTGCTTTGTATAAATGATATATATAGAAGCATATATTTTACTGTTTAAGCTTTTATATTCCAAAAATAAGGTAAATTCAGAGTTGGATATGGGTATGGCAAAAATTTGAGTTATATATCTTCTTGTAATTCGTAGAAAGTCCTGGGGTTTATTATATTCTTAAGATAATATATAATTTTTCAATATAAAAATATAAATATTTGATTACATATTTATTATCGTCTATTTTTTTTTTGAAAAATTTAATATGCAAGATCAACATGATAAATTATTATAATTTAATAATTAAATCCATCAAAATTATATTCTACAAATTTATCAGATGGTATAAATATATTGAATATTATATTACTGTCAATTAATCCATATCATACATCATACATACATACATACATACATACATATATATATATATATATATATATATATATATATTACGTCCATATTGGTGACATTAATGTAAGATCTTAATACATTAATATCATTTAATAACTTCTTACCAAAAAAAATAATTTTGATTGATCAAACTAGTAAAATTATAAGTAACTGTTACATAGATTTTTCATATCAAATTTTATAGATTTTTTTAAAAAACGAATACGATATGGTTGATATTTTAGTAGCTAGTATATTATAAGTTTAATTTTAAGATATTTCAATAGAATAGAAAACAATGATTGATTAATGTAAGATTTTATAAACATGATGCATATAATAATAAAATTTAATCTAATGATGAGTTTTGAGAAAAAAAATTATCTTATAGTTTTTTTTATATAAAATTAAATTAAATTAATATTAATGTTAGTGAACATAACCGTACATGTGTGTAGTTTTTTTTTATTTTCTCATGTTATATCATTGGTTTATTTCCTTTAGCCCTCGAGATATTTTTAGAGAGGTTTAAATTTTGAATTGTTATATAAATTAAAGCACGCATTAAAACTAGTTTCCTCGTTTATTACATTTTAAAAATGATTTGATGTGCTTTGTCCTTTATATAAATTAAATTAAAATGTATATATTATTATATAAAACACAATCAATATAAGTGGACCCTGTAACAGCCCGTGCTCCAGGTTTGACGACTGTCCTCACACACCAACACGAGTCTTTCAGCGTGCTTATGTCCTCTCCTCACACACCAACACGAGTCTTTTAGCGTGCTTATGTCCTCACTCACACACACCCTGAGAACTTCCCAGGGGGTCACCCATCCCAAAATTGCTCCAGGCCAAGCACGCTTAACCTTGGAGTTTCTAAGTTATGGGCTCCCGAAAAGAAGATGCATCTTGTTGATATAGGTAGTACCTATCAAATCCTATATGAGCTTCCTTAATTGCACAGTCCCATACCTGCACAATCTTAGAATTCCCCTCTTCTTCTGGTGTGGGCTCGTTTCATTCATGTCTCCCTCCGCTTAGAAGCCTGCCAGGAGCCTTTTATTATCCGTGCCTCTTTGCACTGGCAATCACTCCCCACCCTCTTCAGCCCCGGGTATTACAGACCCCCTTATTCTTGAGCTTTTTCTTTCAAAATTCTTTCTCATTTGATGCAGTTTTGTCATTAATTAAACAGTCTCATTTTTAAAATTAAATGAGATTTAAACTTATTAAACATTTCAAGATTAAATGATAATATCCTAACAAAGATATTGCATTTGATTTTTCAAATTCTCCTTTGATGCACTTTTGTCATCAATTTAATAGTCTCATTTCTTTTGTGTAAACTAGGGTATCTTCTTACCCGAAAGGCAAGAGACTAATCCCACTACGATTAGACCCATGAAGCGGTGATCCTCCCAACTGCGTTTTCTCTATACACACTGCCCAAATGATTAAACCTGGAACAAGATACTTAAGGTGATCGAGCTCCTTTCACTTGGACCAATGCAAATTGGTAACATTCTAAAAATGATTTGATGTGCTTTCTCCTTAATTTATATAAATTAAATCAAAATGTATATATTATTATATAAAACACAATTGAGGCAAGTGTGACTACTTATTCTTGAGTTTTTTCTTCCAAAATTCTTTGTTTTTTGATGTAATTTTGTCATCAATTTAACAGTCTCATTTTTTTAATTGAAGATTAAATGAAATTTGAACTTATCTTAATATTTTAAAATGAAATGATAATATCTTAACAAAGGTATTACATTTGATTTTTCAAATTTTTTAAAAATAACTTCTAAATCGTAATGCTCACTCCCGCATATAATACACTCACATAAGAACATACTTTAGTTACAATATGCTCTGTTGTGTCATACCTTTTCAGCATTCATTGCTTTTTCAAACAAGAGAGGTCATTAGTTACAATGCCATACTCTAACACTATATTAAAAATTCATGAATGCCATTATATTTGTCACCTACTTTGATTTTATTATGTGCCTTGTCGAATATGATTTTGTGTTCATTTCAATACTGCAATAGATGCTTAGTATGATTTTGCTGATGAGACGAAGATCAACAATAGTCAAAAGATCTCAAAGCTTAAAATGATGATTATTCATCTCTGGTTGGGTAGAAAGAAAAATAAAAGAATAAGTAAATTTTTTAATGTTAGTTTTTGTACAAAAAAACAAACTTTATAATTTGATCAGTGGATCGTTTTTTCAGTCATTCATTGAATGATAAATCACTACAAGTGACGGCGATACGCAATTTAAATAACGGAAAATCCAATATTTTAAAATTGTATCTAAAATGACTAGAAAAGTGGAAACAAGACCTGATATAATTTGATCATTCTGAGCAAATCCAAAATCTTTATAGACAGAACCAATCATTAGTTCCCAACCATGGGTCGAATGGAATCCTATACATAAATCAGTTAATAAAAGAATAGAAAAAGCTTTTATTGTAAGATAAAGCTTAACTAAAAGTATTAATATGTAGGTGTCACCACGTGTGTTGAATAGTTAGTTTTCATTTCAAAAGAGTGTCACTATGGTGTTGGATCGGTCTTGCCTTGAAAGTTATGCTTATACAAATTTTCATAATTAGTTTTTACACCCTTATGTATAAAAGTTACTTAAAAATTAAAAAGAAAAATTATTCACAGACACTAGTTACAATTATTTCTGTATCACTAGACTTATTGTTGTATTTTTGCAGTGTTATATGACCACAATTATTAATTTTTTATACAAATTCACATGTAATATATCTTAGTATTAATTAAATAGAATTGCTTTTACAATTATTAACATATACTCTAGTTTAGTGTTATATATGAATTATTTATGTCCTTCTTTGAACAATTATTATTTCCAGAAAAGTAATAATAATAAAAGGGTAACGATTATGTTATGAAGTGTGATTATTTTGTTAAAATATCTTAATAGTAAAAATATTAAAAATATATATAATCACTCCTCGTAACAAAATAACTAAGAGTTATTACACTGAGAGTATAATTGAAACAATTGCACAAGTGACTTAAATATCAAAACTTCATCACCAAAACATCAAAATTTTATAATTAACACTCTTATAGTAGTTATACAGTTCAATATATAAGTTATTTTATTTATTCTAAAATATATTTTCAAGTAATATCATATTTTTTAGTTTAATAATTTATTATATTTTGTTCTAAATATTCATTAATACTATTTGATATTGACTAGAGTATTATAAAATAAATTGTGTAGTTCTTATCAATAAAATTATTAAATAATGTACTTGTATAAAATTTTAAAGTCCATTCCAAATTTATAGTTATTTGAATGATAAATTTTTTAAAAATAACAATAAAACTATTTGTTATAGTTATTTGAATGATAAATTTTCTAAAAATAACAATAACACTAAAATAGAGTATAATGCTAAATTTAGTGTTCAATAATAATTCTTCAAAACCACTATACAATGCATAAAATTTATTTATAAAATAAATTATAAATTTCCCTTTTTTTTGTGGATTTGGGGTTTAAACTCAAATCAGAAGAGGTAGAAACACCCATTTATTAATTACCAAGTGGATGGCCATACTAGGCCGAAAACCCGATGACTGTAATTATAATTTCCTATCTATACAAACTTATTGCACTGGCTGCTATATATAGAACGTAGAGAATCCTTTGCTTTCTCTAAAAGAAGTGTTCTTTCTTGTTAAAATATAAATAATTTCTTTTAACTTATGATCGTTTAATAAATAGTCATTTATGATTTTAATTTTGATAATTAACTCGTTTAATATATAACATGAAGGATAGTTCGTCCTATCCATTAAAAAGTGAAAGTAAAAAACTAAATCTATTGAGTATATGGCAAGTGGAAACTGCTTGTGGCATGCCGACACATCATCGTATCCAAAAAAAGATTTTTAGGTGCTGTCAGAATACTATACCCCTCCATTTACATTGTTTAAAATGTCCGCATAAGACATGCACATATGTGGGCAGCACTGGTATGCCCCCACACCTGGCCTCCTTTGGCCAGGAAGTGCCCAGCCACCTACCACTTCCTGCAAGAGAACAAGAGCATGCATACCATATGAGAGCAATGATTGGCATTTTGTCCCCAGATCCAACATAGGAAGGTCAATCTTCTAATTGAGGTCAGTGCCCAAACAGCGGTCAAACAGATTTGAATAAAAAATCTTCCTGGTGGCCACAGCTTTGTCAGTGGAACTTAAATGCAAATGGTAGACCCAACCCTGTGGCCTACGCGAGCTTCGCCATGGACTTGCTTTTCAGTTTCCACTGAAAATTTTGGGGATTGTGATGTATCTTTGTTTCTTTCACCACGCCCAGGATTTCGCCCCGCCCCGATCGTGATGTGTTTGGATGCTGGTTTCAAACGTTGGCTCAGGGGTTTTATGATGATTTGATTTCGTTTAAGATTAAAATTAAAGATTTCTATCGATCTTAATTTTCAGATTTTACATTGTAAAATCATACAAAACTAACAAACCAACCCACTAGTTTTGAGTTGAGTTGATTTGATTTGAGCCTATGATTAATTTATTTTTCAAATTCATTAATTCGAATCAAGCAATTTTAATCTCTCCAGTTTCAAGCCTTCCTATAATGCATAACATTTTTAATTTGAGTCACATTATATTAATAAGTATATCATAATAAGTGATAACAATAATGTATTGTCAAACTTTTGATTAATATATGACTCTAATAATCCAATTTAAAGTAATTAAAACAATAATAGTAACTAGTATTATAGTCCAGCCGTAGTGAAACAACAAAAAACAAAGTTAAAATAATATATTTGTGGTTAACACTGTATCATGGATGAAAGGACCAATAAACAGTTTGTGCCATATGCAGCGTTATGAACATCTGGAATCACCACCATTCTTCATATTTCCTTTCGAGATGCTTTGTTCCACTTATGCAACTTTGTCAGACTTTCTTCCTTCACCACTCTTCTATCCTTTGTTGCCACAAATAAATCTAGATCTTGTTATACGTACTTTAAACTTTTGGATTAATTGTTATACTTAGTTTCTTAAGTTTTTATAGTGTGTGTATATATAGTGTCCAAATCCGACATTACTTAGAGTAAGGCTCTCAGAAGTCCATATACATAGAAGTATTTGATCGATAATACTACTTATGATATTGGGTCAAAGTCTAGACCATAGACTTAGCATGTATCACACACACACACACACACACACACACACACGTGATGGATGACTTTGCTTTGGTTATTTATTTTTTGAGTAAAAATATTTGTATAAACTTATATTCGTAGACTCTTCACATATTCTTATACAAGTAGTTGAATAACACTCTGATCCTACTATAACTTTATTTAAATGGTATAAATTGTATCATACCTCACGTAGCTTTCCCCTTATTGTTCATCGTGCTTTATTTACACATGCATTTTATTTCTATGCTAGCCGTTTAGGTTTTTTATTTTTATTTTTATTTTTTATCGTCGGCCTTTGTCAATTTATTTTCTCCCCTTCTTTTTTTGAGTGAGAGTGTGAGACACGTTCTTAATCTCTTTTCACTTAGTATTCACGGATAGAACAACTCATTCCCCTCTGCCTCTCTTTCTTGCTCTACCAGCAACAAGTGTGCTGCGCTTAGTCCTTGTTTCTATATTTGCTCAAATTCTTCTATCTACAACTTGGATTGTTAAATTTTCATTTTTTCCATTAATACTAGAGGATTGGTCGTCGTGTGGATCGTTGCACAAAAAGAAAAGGCTTTAATTAGAACGGAAATCAACATTTAAAGACAGATCCTAACACGATTTGAGGTATACTCATTTCAATTCTCTCAATTTCTGGTTGATTCTATTTAATCTAGGGTTTAGGTTTTGTGGGTTAAACTTTTTCTGTGGTAGCTACAATATTATACCCAATTTTGTTTTCAACAGTCTTAAATGCTGATTGTGGATAGGTGGGCATGAGTTGAGTTTGGAGTTTTTTTTTTCTTTTCCAACTGAAACCAACTTGACCCGCTCATGCAAAAAAAAAATTAACATGCTAAAATCGAAATTGAAATTCATTCCACATAACATAAGTGAGTGTCAAGTGTAATGATGGAGGCTAGAGTCTAGATTAAGACAAAGTAAAAAGAGGAAGAGGGGGCTACAACTGAAGTAGTGAACAGCATGAGGACTTAGGAAGAAGAATGCTCATTTCATTATTATTATTATTATTATTATTATTATTATTATTATTTAAGTAAAACAACGTGGTTTCACTTAAGGCTAACAAAAAATATCTTAAATGAAATTACGTCGTTTTAGGTTGTATGTTTGTTTTTAAAAAATGTGTAAGTTGAGTTAATTTTGAACAGGTTAGAAAAGTTTTAACTTGCAAATCAATCTAGTTCATGCAGATTGAGTCATTTTGGACCCAATCCAACCCAACTCATCATTTATGAGTTGTGTTGGGTTAAATTGTATGGGCTTACGGGTCAACCTAATCCATTTTCCACCCTTAATCGTAGATACCAATATTATAATTACTGTTAATGGTAAAAGGTTGAACCCTTTGATGAAAACAATTTTAAAAGATAGCAAAATCATGTTAAAGAAGTACCTGATTTTAGCAAATTTGATTTGATTTTAATTGACATTAAGTGGCTATTTGGATTTCATTATTATTATTTTTTCTTAAAATCAAATTTTGAGCCAAATTTTTTTCTATAACATTTTAATTATAAACATTTCTAAATACAAAATAAGCTAATCTAAAAATACATACTAAATTAGATGAAGATTCTGATAACTATCCACAAATTTTGACAAAATGGAAATTAGCCAATAAACTATGTAGACAAAAAGTACCAAAAAAAAGTCCAAACAGGTTTATGCAATAGCTTGCATGGTATTATTGTCATCATTCACATACTAAAATACTTGGGATGACTTGATTTGAAATTATGTTTACGAAAAAGGCAGTAATTTTTTTTGTTCACAACGTTAACTCTTTTCAAATGAATGATGTAAGAGTATTATTTCGCACGAATCAATAATTTTATTATATTGGTTGGCAATCTTGTAAAGGAAGGTAACATATGTAAGATTAAAATAAAATTTATATATAAATTTAGAACACCTTTATTACGTAAGGTAGAAAGCGTATGAATCTATATATTGAATAGGAATTCATATATCCAAGAGAAGCATAATGAGAAGACTATCAGGAATCCTGATGCATAGGAGAGAAACTATTCTCTTTCCCTATATGCATTGAAACTTATGATCTCAATAGGACAACCATAATACATATAGGCTGAGAGTAGGGGCCTCTTTTTGTGTTTATAATATGGGTTAACCTACCCATCATAGAAAACTCATACACAAGGCCCCATATATCACCACAGTCCACAATAGGTTTAAGTGCTTATAAAAATCCAATAACAAAAGTAATCACAAATTGGCTTAACCAATATATGTTCCACAAATATGACATTCAATTAATCAAAGTCTTTTAGCAAATATGTAACTATGCTAATCCACATAAAATTAAATTATCCATCAACATATACTTGGTGAAAGGTTTGTTACTTCAACTTTTGCTGATAAATTACCAATTCTTAATTTATATGTCCTGAAAACATTAATAAGTGATATACAATAGTTCAATAAGCCAAACTAAACCAAACCGATAACTTAATTCAATTTAATCAACTTTAATTAAAGTATTTTAATATAGTAAAAACCTTTACTTTTGCGCCTCGGACAATTCAAATAGCTCAAACATCCGTTCCAATACGGCTTAGCAAATGTTGGGCATTTGGACTAGAAATTAGTTTCACACAATTAAGTTACATATAATTTTATAAATTTATCCCTACTTTATAATATTTATATAGTTTTTAAATAAAATTTTAATTTTGATCTCACAATAAAATATTTTTATACTATCAAAAGAGCTCAATTTTTCATATAATTGTTCTCATAGTCAAATTTGTTTAATGGTGTAATAAATAACAATATATGATTAAATAATAATATTTTTATTCTTTCAATGAATTAAAATTAAATATTTAAAATAATTTTTATTTTTAATAATTTCATATTAAAAATTATTTAATATTATTGAAATTAAATTTATCATAACAAAATTATTTTTAATTTAATATTTTCAATATGAAAATCATTTATAAATTTTTAATTAATTAATTAAAAATATTTTTCATGGTATTAGAATCTTTCTTGCTCCATTAATTAAATAAGTTTCCATCCTTGTTCCATTTTTCATTTGAGTTTACTATGACCTACGACCCAAATATTAACTAACAATTTCTTTTGGGTACAATTTTTTATTTAAATATATACTATTTCACTTTAATAATAAATTATTTACTAATTTACTTAATATATGACTTTATAAAATAAAGAAACATTAAAGCATTCGTAAAACTACTAAATGGAACAATGCTAATGAGTAAGAAAATAAATTTTTGTGGGACCTCTTGAGTGTTGAGACTTGGTTTTGATTGAATTTTCTGACATCTCATCTGGCACAACATGACGTTTTCAAATATTGTTTTCAGGTTCCGATAAAAGTAGTATTCACAAATAAAATAAATATATTGACACACAGCAGGAGATCGAAATTCATTAATTAATTACAGCCGTACATCACTTTCTAGTTTGAAAGTGCAAGCTAGTCTGTGTACAAACAAAACATCATGCAGGGGAGAAAACACTCAAAACTGGGATATAATACTAGCTAGTATACACAAGATAATTATAGCTGGTGAAGAAGAAGCTGGTACCCACTTGACTGAATATGCAGCATAAGGAAAGAGAACTGAAGTAAAAGAGTAGTGAGTGATGACATTATCCAAAAGCAATCATCATAATTAAGCAGCCAAAGTAACTAGAAGTTGGATGGCTTGGAAGAACAATGCCACTGGATGAAGCTTTGGAGCGTAGCAACATCAGCCCTATAATGCTTTTGTGTGAACTCAAACAAATCCGACCATGTGAAATCAGGGTACTTCCTTGGCTCTTTTCTGCTTAACAGATTGGCTGGGGGTCTCACTGTCTTGTCTTCTCTTGGGCACACAAAGAAAACCAGTGACCTTCTCTCCCTGTCTGTGTTAACCAATGCCCTATGCAGGCAACTCTTGTATCTCCCATTTGACAAGGCCTAAGACACCAAAAAGACCAATATATGTATTCAACTCTTGTATCTCCCCCAAATGATTTTCATTTTTCAGACATTAAACTTAAATTATATGTATATGTTATGTTTATTTTTTCTATCAATCAGTATATAAGAACGCCTTATATATTAATTTATGATAGATATATGTTCGGTGCTTGTCTATCGTAGGCATTCCACTTGCATATAGAACACATACATCACATCAAGCATTTTTTATTTCTTTCTTTCTTTCTTTCTCTTTCTTTTTGCCAATAACCACACTTAGGCATCTTGCTTATTGGTTAACAAACAAAACATCATGCAGGGGAGAAAACACTCAAAACTGGGATATAATACTAGCTAGTATACACAAGATAATTATAGCTGGTGAAGAAGAAGCTGGTACCCACTTGACTGAATATGCAGCATAAGGAAAGAGAACTGAAGTAAAAGAGTAGTGAGTGATGACATTATCCAAAAGCAATCATCATAATTAAGCAGCCAAAGTAACTAGAAGTTGGATGGCTTGGAAGAACAATGCCACTGGATGAAGCTTTGGAGCGTAGCAACATCAGCCCTATAATGCTTTTGTGTGAACTCAAACAAATCCGACCATGTGAAATCAGGGTACTTCCTTGGCTCTTTTCTGCTTAACAGATTGGCTGGGGGTCTCACTGTCTTGTCTTCTCTTGGGCACACAAAGAAAACCAGTGACCTTCTCTCCCTGTCTGTGTTAACCAATGCCCTATGCAGGCAACTCTTGTATCTCCCATTTGACAAGGCCTAAGACACCAAAAAGACCAATATATGTATTCAACTCTTGTATCTCCCCCAAATGATTTTCATTTTTCAGACATTAAACTTAAATTATATGTATATGTTATGTTTATTTTTTCTATCAATCAGTATATAAGAACGCCTTATATATTAATTTATGATAGATATATGTTCGGTGCTTGTCTATCGTAGGCATTCCACTTGCATATAGAACACATACATCACATCAAGCATTTTTTATTTCTTTCTTTCTTTCTTTCTCTTTCTTTTTGCCAATAACCACACTTAGGCATCTTGCTTATTGGTTACCAAAAATAACCCCCAACAACATGTTTGATAAAATCAATACTGAGAATAGTCCCAAAATGCTGATAATTTTGATTTATAAACACTGAATAATGTTGCTGCAATCATAAATAATGTATATAATTGCACACAGGGCTTAATTGAGTTTAACGAAAAAAAGTTTAAACAAAATTACTTCTTTTTTTATTTTATTATTATTATAAAAGAACTAAGTGAGATTTGATTTTAGAAGTAGTCCCAAGGAGGCTTAGTACCACTTAAATTATGTCTCTTAACTAGTCAAATAAAATTACTTAAGCTTAATTAACAAGCCATACAAATGCAATTATGCGTGGTAGTGACTACAATAATTGTGATCAGTATCTACTTATAAACATTATTTGGACTATTGTGCGGTTATCTTAAGTTACTATACATAGGATCAATAAACGAAAAAGAAACAAAGCTGCTTTCAACTGGTTTGACATGGACGGTCTCTTACTAATATGAGAAAAAGTTTGTTATAATGTTTGTACCACAGAATTTGTGAATTGTTTTAATTTATAAATAAAATATTTTATTTGAATAACTTTTAAATAAAAATTAATTTGATTTTTATTTTTTTCTAATTTTAATTATATACACATAAAAATTTGTTCAAATTTAGTTTAGATTTGAGTGTATTTAATTTAATTTTAATTTTAATTATCTGAACTGAGGATTTTGTCTTTATTAGTTTATTCTTTTCATCTATCTTATCCATTGCATGTTTATCAAGAGAGAAATCATGTTATTCTAAATAAGAGTAATAAAGAAATTATTATAAAATAAATCAATTTATCTTAAATTTGTTCCAAACATAAAAATTGTTTTGCAAATAAATTCAAATCATATTTTTAATAATAAATTATAAACTTGATAATTAATTTATAAATTAAATCAAATCAATTCGAAACAGAGTGTTAATGCTAAATATTAACTCTCAAAATCATCTGTCTTTTATTGCATGCTATGACATACTAATTGTGAGTCCTTTTCCTTGCACCATTATATATGACGTATCACCTTAGGGTAATCCTGGCCGTTTTAGATGAATAAAAGATAAAGAAGTTAAAAGACATATGGCATTATTCGATACCAATAAACAGTATGCAACAAGATGAGATGATAATAAGACAAAAATTGAGGACGTAGTTACATACCATGAAAGTGTCACCTATGTTTATGACTAAGGCTTCCGGTCGAGGGCGAATAGCCAGCCATTTGTTATCTGCAAAAGCTTCTAGACCACCAACTTGGTCTTGATGAAGAATGGTTAATGAGGTTGGGTCAGTGTGAGGGCCAGTGCCAAGGGTGAGGCTAGAACTGTTGCAAGGCGGATAATAGTTGCACCTCATTATTGAGTCTCCATCTTGGAAAAATCTCCGATAATGCAAACGATCCACACCCAAACTAATGGCCAAGAGCTCCATAATTACTAAAGATAATTCCTTCATTGCTTCACAGTACTTTTGATACACCCACCTATTCCAATTAAAAAAAAGTGAAAAGCCATGTTCAAGGAAATTGTTGAATACTGTGTCTATTGGCTAATTAAGTTAATTGCAGTGCATTTGACTTGCAATAATTGCGGTATATCATATCAAACAAGTGAAGTTGGTTGTCCTTGTTCTAGTACTTCCTGTGTGGGCTCTGGTCACAACAGGGTGTAGTGGGGTCCTAATAAACTCCATCTCCACTGACCATAAGAGGAAGCAGGTGGTGGCTGCCAATTTTGTTAAGGATAATCTCCACTCAGCATATATAACAGTTTTTTTTCCTTTTTTAATAAAGAAATTTTGTTATGGACAAACTACAGTTTCACATAGTGGGTCAAGTAACAAGCTAATGTGACAAAAATGGATGCTGTCATATAATGCTGAAATCAATTCAATGTCGATCTTACCCTGTGTGTTGAAGGTCTTCTCCTAAGACAGAGTTGAAGTAGTCAACAATCTGGGAGTCAGAGTCGTTGTGATTGTATAGGAAAGAAAATGTCTCTTTCCATGGCAACTTGGACGAATATCGATCTGCATGAGCACCTGAGTAGCCTGAGACGCCACCAGGTTTCCTCCTAGCACTGAGCTTCTTGCTGATGGGGAGCTTGAAAATGGAGTCAATTTCATGATAAGCGGCATGGATGAGATCTGGCTCGACACCGTGGTTGATCACTTGGAAGAAGCCATGCTTCAAGCAGGCTGTCCTCACAAGCTCTGCAGCAGTAGCAATACCAGCCTCATCACCCTTCTTCATTATGCCTAAGTCTACGAGGGGTTCCTTGAGCTCCTCTTGGGTGGTGCGAACCAAGTCCCCAGATGGCCAAACGAACTCTTTGGGCATGTCCCCTTGCTTTTGCAGCAAATTTGAGTCAAAAACCAAAACCCCATTCTCACCTTTGGGATCCTGTAAGGGCTGTGATGGAGGGTACAGTACAACAGTGGTAGAGCTTGATTCCATTAGGAGAGGCGACACTCGCGTACCAAAACTAATAGATTTGGCTACAAAAGGAGGCTATATATATATATATATATAGCTAGCGGGGTAGGACACTTTTCCATGTACAGAAAAATGTAGAAGTGAAAAAAAAAAATAATTAAAATTTAATTTTAATAAAATTATTTAATTAAGTAATTTATAATTTTATTTAAGTGTGTTAATACTTAATAGCACTAACCATAATTCAATGATACTATATACTTGTTACACTTTTTGTGTTCAAAGAGCATTATCTAAAATAAGACAAAAGTGTACGTTGCAATTATTTCATTTGTTCTGTGATATCTATTTTAATTTAATGATTCGGAGATTGCCACGCGGTGCAACTAAATCAATAGTTGTGCGGGTAAAATAAATAGAGCTAGGATGGATCGAAGATGAGAAGAGAAAGGCCAAGGCCGTCCATTGGAAAGGTCGAAGGTCAATGAATGTATAGAAGAGAGCCAACAACTGAGACGAGTGGTCGCCCGTTAATGGCTTCGGTCACTTTCACATTCTCAAGACAAATTTCAAGATAGAGATCATATCAGTATATCACCATTCAGCACAGTAGACATCCTTTGTTTTTCCTTCTTTTTTTCTTTTTCTTTTTTCCCCTTGTCTCTTTTATGTATTACCTGTTAAATCTTATTCCCGAGGGCCCTAGTAAGGATACTCTTTTTTTTTTTTGGTCTTACTTTTTTCCAAATAAGGGGTTAACCGTTAATGGACATCAATAATACATTTTCCCAATTTTTTAAATCAAAATGATATATTCTAAAATACCCTCCCCGTGCTAACACACATTCGTCTAAATAACAAATAAATTATATATATAAAAAATACTCTCATCCGCAATTTACTCTCAAGTTTTTAAAAAGGGTTAAATCACTCATTCTTTTTTTTTTACTAAATGTGTAAAACAAATTTTTGTCTAATAGACATTTATCTAATTAACAGAAATCGTCGTTCCGCATCACATGTTAACCTTAAACAAAATTTATACCATTGAACCATAAGTCAACTTACAAAGCATATAGAAATAGACACTTTTACTTTTGAAACACCAAAATTTTTATCTAAATGTCAGAAGTATACTTGTGTTATGTAATTTGACTTCTATACCATAAATTAAATTCTAAGTAAGTCAATTTTAAAAAGTGTAAGTCCACTTATCTACACTCTGAAAATAGATAAGTTGACTTATTTAAGAGATAAGTTAATTTTTAATGTCCAACAATATTAAGATTGTTTTATGGCTGTGATGCCCATTTGACCACTTTTATTAGTTAAATGGAAAGAAATTCTTTAGTAAACACTATTTACATAGGCACTCTCAACAATTGATATGTGTAAGGATACTATTTAGAGATAAGTGTATTTATCACATGACCTACATAATCTTATACATGTTTAATATTGAATGAAGTGCCTATGGTAGACACGGTCTACTTAAGAATTTTTCGTGAAATGAATGTATGTTAGATAATTTAGGTAGGTACTACTTATAAGTGCATTTATAACATGACAAACATAACTTTATACATGTTTAACATTGAACAAAATGCCTATGACTATGGTAGGCACCGTGTACCTATTTTTTTTCGTGAAATGGATGTATGTTGGATAATTAAAGATTTTTTATTCTTTTTTTGCACATTTAGTAAAAAATGAATGGGTCTTTTAACTCTTTTTTAAAAAAATTGAGGGTAAATTTCACATGACTTAAAGTTTAGGGGATTTTTTGTACTTTATTTGTTAACCATAGATATATGTTGGATGAAGGGTTTTTCTTTTACACATTTACTAAAGAATGAGTGAGTCTTTTAATCATTCTTAAAACATAAAGAATAAATTTCTCATGACCCAAATTTAGAAGAATTGTTTTACATTTTAGCCATAATGAACTTAATTTATATATATATATATATGTTGTATTTTATGAAATTTAAATGGAAACTAACAATTAAAGGCTTTTTTGTACGAAAATAGAAATTTTTTTATTTATCATTTTACCGCACTTAAGTAATTATTTACAAAAATATGTTTTTTTAGTTGGGAAATAACTTCCAATGAAATTGACTTCCCAACAAGTTTTTTTTAAGTTTATGAATTTAATTAATGAATTAGGGTTTTGTTGGAATGATTTAGGGTTTATAATTAATTAAGGTTTTTAGTGTTTAATTAAGAGGTTACATTTTTGGTTTTAGGTTAAGGGTTTTTTAAGAGTTATGATTAATTAAGGGTTTATGGTTAATTAGGGTTTGAGAGTTAAGGTTAATTAATGGCCTAGCATTGAGGTTAATTAAGAGGCTGGGATTAAGGGTTAAATAATGGTTAATGTTAATTAAGAGGTAAGGGTCTATGTTATTTTTTTTAAAAATAAAGGTTCACCCTACGTAGTCTTCCTAAAAGAATGAGTATGGTTTGACCGCTTGGTAACACTAAGTTAGGGTTTTCACAACTTAGTCCTCCTAAAGCGGAGTCCTCAGAAACCAACCGACCAAATACCACTGAAACGAAATGATAAGTATAAGGCACCTAATATGGTAGCCAACGAAAATCGATTGACCGAACACATTTGAAAGGGAAAGGTAAGTAGGAAGGTGTTTGATTGGTCGGTCTCCATTAACCTCACTGTTAGGGTTCACCCTATTGGAACCAAAAAAACTTTTAAGAAATGAGTTTCAGAACCAAAGAAGTTTAAAGTATTAAACCCTTCAAAGTTTTGAAGATAACAAAATGTTTAAATTAGAATGAACTAGTAAAGTCTCGCATAATTAGTGTATAATTTGTTTTGTTAATCAAATAATGTTTTTTGGCTTTAAGATATGTTGATAAACCTCTGACAAACCACATGAAGTAAACATTTTATTATTTGTGTATCGTCCATTATTTTCTTCTATATTTAAACTAAAAAGGAAACTTAGTATTCGTCCAATAAACTCAAAATTGTTTTTCGAATATATTATATTGGATCGTCCAATGTTTCCTTACTTAGCTTAGATTCAATCATTCGTCCAAAGCTCAAATTCAAATATGAAAAACTATTCATCATTAAATGCTGAGAAGAACTCTAATAAAAGTACACAACAAAAAAAGTCAACTGAGCCGCTTAGCTGACACTGCTAACAACTACAAAGACTAGCAAATAAGGAACTTTTTGCGCACTCAGATAAATTAGGACTCAATTATCATACTCTTGGTAGTTCCTGATAATCAAAGTCACTTTTCAGAAGAAGCTTAACACGATATCAGCTTATGCATTTAATGCTACTTAAAACGGTAATAAATGTTTTTGTTGGATAAAGAAGCTTATAAAAACTGCTCCAAGTGCTCTCTATATATAAATACAAATGTCTTCGAAAAAGAAGAAGTGTGGAAGTTGTGACAATTTAAAGAGAAAAGTTTTTTAGCTCATCTTCTTTCAATTACATTCTTGTACAGAGTTTCTATTTTGAGTTTTATTATTCTATCCTCACATGTAGTGAGTTAAACACTCAAGTACCGTTTACATCTCATTATATTCAACTCAGTTGTTTAAGCCTGAAGAGGCTAGGCATAAAAGAATACTTGTGCTGTAGAACCTGAAGAGGTTGAGAATACTTGTGTACCTGAAAAGGTAGATAATACTTGTAATTTGTGTAAAGATTAGTGAAAAATCCTTCTTGTTGAAGGGACTGGACGTAACTCTCGGTTTGTGAGAGTGAACCAGGATAAATATCTAGTGTAAGCTTCTCTTCTCTCTATTTGTGTTTTAGTTATTCACTAACTTCTGGGGATTGCCATTGTTTTCTTAACAAAGTCTTTTAAGTTAAAAATTAGAACTTTTTAATTGCATCCAAAGAGAAATTTTACAAAAACCTTTTTAGCGTCCTACAAGACTGAAAAGCCTTTCATTCGTCCATTGCTTGTTATTGTTTCAACGTTTTGTCTTGATTAATCTGTTAGTTAACGAAAAGTTTTCCAAAAAGGTTAAGAAACACAATTCAACTCCCTTCTTGTGTTTCATTTGTTTACTTCACACCCTACTTTGTCTTCCTAAAAGCCTGAGTATGGTTCGACCGCTCAATAACACTAAGTTAGGGTCCAACATACTCAATTCTCCTAAAGCCCGAGCATGTTCCATATATTTGGCACTCTAAGGCAGGCAAGGTCCACCTTACTTATTCCTCCTAAAAGCTCGAGCATGGTCTAACTACTCGACATACTAAGCCTGTAAGCTAGGGTCCCACCTTACTTAGTTCTCCTAAAAACCCGAGCATGGTTTAGACCATCGACAACACTAACTTAGGATATGCCCTACTTAAGCCTCTTAAAAGCTTGAGCATGGTAGGACCAATCGGCACACTAAGTTAGGGTACACCTTACTTAGGTCTTCTAAAAGTCAAAGCATGGTGGGACCACTCGACATATTAAGTTAGGGCCCGCTCTACTTAGTTCCTCCTACAACCTAAGCATGATTTAACCACTTTTCAACACTAAGTTAAGGTTTGCCCTACTTAGTCCTTCAAAAAGCCTAAGTATGGTTCAACCACTCGGTAACACTAAGTTAAGATTCGCCTTACTTAGTCCTCCTAAAGTCGAGTTGTCGGACCATGCTCGGGCTTTTAAGAGGACTAAGGAGGGCAAGACCCTAGCTTACTGTGCTAAGTGATCAGACTATGTTCGGGCTTTTAGGAGGAATAAGTAGGGCGAACCCTGCCTACCTTAGCATGTTGAGTGGTTGGACCATGCTCGAGTTTTAGGAGAACTCAGTATATCGAAACCCAACTTAGTGTTGCAAGGCAATTGACCGATCAATCGAACATTCTCTTACTTACCCTTCCCTTTCAAATGTGTTCGATCGGTAGGTTTCTGTTGACTACCATGCCAATTTGTAAAAATCATAACCTAAACCCTAACCTCTTAAGTAACATTAACCATTATTTAACCCTTAACCCTAACCTCTTAATTAAACTAAACGCTAAATCATTAATTAACCCTAACTCTCAAACCCCAATTACCTTAATTAGCCTCAACTCTTAATTAACCATAAACCTTTAAATGATTAATTAACCCTAAACTTAAATTAACCATAAACCCTAAACCCTTAATTAATTATAACTCTTAAGTAGCCATTAACCTAAAACATAAACCCTAACCTCTTAATTAAACACTGAAAATCTTAATTAATCATAAACCCTAAATCATTATTTAACCCTAAATCATTCCAATAAAATCTTAAATCATTCTAACAAAACCCTAATTCATTAATTAAATTCATAAACTTAAAATTTTTTTATTGAGAAGTATGTATTGGTGAAATCGACTTCACAAGATGAATAAAAAAATTTAATTTTTCATTTTAGGAACTCTTTTTCATCAAAATCGACTTCCTAACTAAAAAATAAAAAAATATTTACGTAATTAATTACTTAAGTGCAATAAAATGATAAATAATTTTGTTTTTACTATTTTTGTACAAAAAAGCCAATAATTAAATCTAACATTTCAACATATAAAAATTTACTTTGTTGCCTTTAAAATCTATTTACTTTTTGAGTATATACCTTTTTACTTTGTCTTATGTGTAAATTAGACTTTAGAATTTGAAAATGTAGAAATGACTCACTAAACTTTACATTTTATGTTAAAAACACCACCCATTGAACAAATCACCCCGCCACAATGGCGTCATCACACCTCTTTCACCACTTCTATCACCCCTACCATTGTTAGTATTGGCACCGCATACCAATGCCCTCGCCGACCCCTCACTATCCCTACAATTGTCACCCACCATCATTCTAGTAACTGACACATAGACATAGACACACATATATATACAGAAAATTTAGTAAGATGAGTGATTTATTGTGAGAGTAAGAGGAACAAATCTTAACCATTGGATCATCTATGTATGGTCAAGATTAAAACACAAAGTCATGTAACCTTTAAGTGGCTTCTAATCTTGACCATCTATATAAGATTTAATAGTCAATATTGGATTCTTTCACCTCTCATAATAAAATAATACTCTCATTTGATAGCATTACAAACCACATCCTCGTAAAGAAACATGAAATTTCAAAATTAAACTTACATTTCCAACAAGCAAAATTAAACATGAAATTGCAAAACTAAATATTTTTAGTAAATTCAAGTCTAAATATTCAACTAATATCATTAATATTATATTTTGGTACATATATTATACATGTATACAGTGGCGAAACATGCGAAACTTGCCTCAATTTTTTTTGGGGGGAAGGGGTGGAGACAATTAAATCTAGATGGACAATTAAAATGAAATAAATTTTTTTACTAACAACTAGAAGATAAGGTAGGGTGAATTTAAAACATTCAATAATGTGAACATATATCTTTTCTTTTTATATTTTGATAAATTTTCAAAATTTAGTATGTAACGAAGGGATATAAAATAAATTAAAAGTAAATCCTTTACGAAATTTGATGGCAACTTATTTACAGTAGTTATTAAATAAATTATAATGTTAAATATTTTATAAAAGATTATATTTTTTATGAGAAGTATGTAATTGTTATCTTTCTGACAATAAAAATTAATTTACAATTTTTTTATGGGTCGTTCTACCACGTCTCGTATGGCGGGCAATCTGTACTTGTTACACATGACGATATTTTATTCACCCACAAATAAAATAAAATAAACTTGTGAAAAAAATTTATTTTAGATCACTTATATTATATCCTATATATGAAATTTGTGATTCAAACACTTACGTCCCCTCATACATGCGCATTTAGTATAAGATAACAATAAAATAAATAAATCATATAGTGTGATAGTGGAAACTAACACATTCATTTAGTATGGGGATTATTGAAGAATTCGTCTTGGGATGCTTATTTTATAATATTGACATTGTTTTTCGAGTGTATAAAATTTATGACTCCAATATTTACGTAATAAATAGGTAAAAAAGTTTTATATTTTCACATTTTTTTAGCAACAAAACATTTTTTTGAGTTTTAGGCGCTAAATTCAAAATTATTTTTATTTTATTCATTTTTAATATTTATTTCCTTTTTTTATGACAATTAGTGCTTAGAGCATGTTTGAGAAAGATTAATTTTTTTTTAAAACAGTTTCTTTTTCAATAAAAGTTGTTTTATCTAAAATTTATCTTGTTTGTTTAAAGTGTGTAAAATTGATTATAAATTAAGATGATTTTTCTATAACTAAAAGTAACTTTTTTTTAGAAAAGCTTGTATTTGAAGTTTTTAATTATTTGATTATAGATTATTTCAAAAGTTTTGGTAAATAAATACTTTTTTGCTCTTAACTAAATAAAATTTTCTATCATTCCATATCATTTTTTAGTAGTTTAATACATAAAGACGATTCTTTTTATACAATTCAAATAAAATTCTTTATCTTGAAATTAATTATGAACTAACATATCCAAACATAAATTAATTTTCTCATCATCAATTTTTTGAAAAATCAATTATATATATAATTAATTTTTAACATAATCTTTTTTTCATAATTAATCCAAACACACACTTATTCTATCTATCTTCTTTTCATTTAAGAGCAATCTTACCTACACAATATTATTACCCTCATTACGAAGTGATACACCTAGCTTTATTTAAGTCTAATAAAAAATTAAATGAGAACAAAAATTCAAATGAAATCATGTGATTGTTAATTATTTAATATTGTAGTAATAAGTAATAAATACACAGAATTCCCAATACTATAGCACGTATGACTGCATTTTTTTTTAATGAAAACGTATGACTCCATTTGAGTGCAAGATATCATATTGTTTTTTTTATTAGATTTAAATAGAGTCACGAATGCCAACATGTGTTGGCTCATCTGGTTGGACCTTCCATTCATAGTAGTCATGACTTGGGTTTGTATACAAGGCATGCCTTTTGCTAGACGATATGTAATTCCACCATAAATTCTCATTGAGGTTGATAGTTTGTACTGACCTTGAATTTGAGGTGGGCTTTCTCCTCTCACTTAAACTTTAGTACACAAAAAAAAGAGTAAACACATATTTTGGTCTTCCAAATATATAAGTGTCATTAGTTTGGTCATCTAATAATTTTTGACATCAAATTTATCCTTTTAGACAATCAATTGGATGTAAAACATGACATTGAAGGATGAGTTTGATGTCAAAAAATGACATTAAATGACCAATTTGATGTAAAAAATTAACATTATTTAAGCATTTTAATGTATTAATCATTAAAAGATTTAACTTATGATACTTATATTTTTTGAAGACTAAAATAGGTCTTTACTAAAATAAAAATAAAAAAGAAGAAGAAAGAAATAGAGTCATGTACATCACTTGACAATTGAGTGATAACATTATATATAAGTAACGTTACTGTTGAATGAAAATAAGGAAAAATATTTTATTTTGGCCTAAAAAAAAGCATAAATTGTTATATAAAAAGGGAAAGAAATATTAAAAATTAAATAAATGAAAATTTAAATCTAGTGCTTAAAACAATAAAAATGTTGTGTCTAAATATGTGTAAAACAACAAAATTTGCCACATATTTTTATGATGCATAAATGTTGGAGTCACAAATTTTATGCACGAGGACAACCATGTTAATATTATAAAACAAATAGCCAAAGAAAAAATTTTCAACAATCTCTATGCTAGCCTAATGTTCAAGTTCCCACGATCAATATATATATATATATATATATATATATATATATATATATATTTATCTCATCCCTAAATGCGCATATAAAAAAAGTAAGTGTTTGATTCACAAATTTTACATGGATTAATTGTAATAAAATTTTCACAACTTTATTTTGTCTTAATAGCGAGCGAATAAAATATCACCATGTGTAACAAGTATATCATACCCCTCCGTACACAGGTATGGTAGAAAATCCTTAGTATATACAGAATTATAATTTTTTTTTATATTTACAAGTGAAAGTAAAAAATACATTTTAGTATAAAACATTAAAATGGAGTAACTTAAAGAAAGGCTTATAAAAAACTTACATTCTGTTTCAATTTTTGTCTCGTTGGACCAAAACAAAGGTTTTGGTTCTGCACATTGCGATTTACTTATAATCTGAAATTATGCTTCTTGATTGTTGAGAGTCTCACATTTAAGAGTGATATGATCTAAATAGTATTTATAAGTGGGGAGTAACTCTTACTCCATGAGCTAACTTTTAAGATTGAGTTAGGCCAAAATCCAAATTCTAAAATAATAACAGAGCCTATTCAAAATCCGTTGGGCCACACCCGCATATGTCAAATTTTGTAAACTTCAAGCTCCAGATGTCCAATCTCTGGGCGTGAAGGGATGTGTTAAGAGTCCCAAATTAGATAGTGATTATAAGTGGGAGCAACCCTCACTCCATGAATTCGTTTTTTGAATTGAGTTAAGCCCAAACTCAAATTTTAAGACCGATATCAATATGAATGACATATTGAAGCCAAATTTAGGTGAGAATCAATTTCCAAATTCCTAAACTTGTTTTTGTTTTGTTTTTTTTTCTTTTCAATCCATAAATATTAAGCAGCTGACATTTGCCAACTGAATTTTCAGGGGAATTTGGGGATTGAAACGCCCCAATTTTGGTGAAAGAACGGTTCAATACCATTAGGCCAAGTTCTAATGGCAAATTCCCAGACTTGTTTGCTTAGGGAGAAAGCACTAGATCAATACATGTGATCCCCACCACCCTTCTCCAAAAGAATGACCTTCGTTTCTGTTCCATTTGACTTTGAATCTAATTTAATGGCCTGCCTTTTTCTCCCTCTAAACGTCACTACTAGTAGTAAAAAGTATTTTTTGGTATCCACACAAAAATTAACTTAAAAAATAAGTAAATTTAAACTTAACAATTAAGAGGTTTATAATGTCAAAGATTCGACGTCCTTGCAGGAAAACACCTAAGGGAAGAATAACCTTAATATTCAAAATAAAATTATTCTAATACTCAAAAAATATAAAAATAGCAAAGACAAAAAACTTTTTCGGTAGTAATTTTGAGTGTGAAGATTTAAGAATAATTTAAAATTTTCGATTTATGAAAGGATACATGCTATTTAGTTTTTCTGTTTGTGGTGGACGATCTTCATCTTTTATAGTATAACTCAATATCACGCACTTATTTACTCCTTTGTCTGGTCATTATATATTTGGTAGCATCTTACAATAGTTTGGGGATTTATACCATTTCTGGTGGTGGTTGTGTCTTTTTTGTTTTTGTTTTTTTTTAACATGATAAGAGTATTCTTGCATCAAATTTTCGCCTTCACATCCACCATATATACATTTACGAGAATTAATTCTCCAAATCTTTCAAACTTTTTTAATAGTTCCGAAAAACTTTTCCTGATGCTTAAATTCTTGATACAATGGTCATGTCTTGTTGGACATGCGCAATTCATGAAATGCTGATGAGTAAGTGAATTGCTGTTGTTCTTTGCGAGACAACCTTGACCGCTGCACTTGAAGATCTTGGAAAACAAAACCACAAGATGAGTCTAACAAGAATTAAAGCAACCATTTCTCCATCGCTCAAAATTCCACTTTTGTTGCTGCCTGTTATAGTGCTTTCAAGAGGTTAGGTTTTTATTATAAAAATATATTAATATTTTAATCAAGAATTAAATGAATAAAATTAAATAAAAAGCTTAAATTTTTTTTTAATAAAATCAATCATCTGATGTGGATGTTTGTACGGAAAAGATCCACTGTGTAGTAATAGTAATGCAATACTAATCAAAATTCAACATATTGAGGAGCTGTTCACGTCGTTTCACCAACGTTATATCTTTCGGCGTGTCACATTTCCGAATAGCCATTTGACGATTGGGTTTCCGAATGTCATCTTCAACCTCCAACTGCGTCATCGCCCCAACAAATGGAGCAAGAGACCAATGGTGTAACATGTGCTAAGGACGTGAACCTGATCTCGCTGGCTGCTGTGGCATATTTAATTGCTTGCCTTAATTGGTTAAGACCTACAAACAAGTCATTATCGTGATTGATTTTGATAAAGGTGGGATAATCGCGATGTTTATTTGTGCGTTGTCATCTTCTCGGTTGTGTTTCATTGGATTCTTCAATATTTCAATTATTATTACGATGATGTACATTATACAGTTCTTCCACTCCCTCTCCTCCTCTCCTTTTATGTTGAGGATCATTGAAAAATCTACTTTAATAAGTTCTACTATTTTGTCCCACAATGTTAGTATTTCACATATTTGATTTATGTTTAATGTCCATCTCATCAGCTTTATATCTCGATCATGTACTATTCTTTTTTAAGTAAGTTTTAACTATAAAGTTCGTTGGGATGGTTTGAATAGGGTGAAATAAAATAAAAGAGTAATTCAATAACAAAAAAAAATTTTAATTACTTTTCTTATATGTTGATTAAAGATTTGATCCTAAATAGTGAAGATAACGAATATACATCCTTAACCACTAGGCTAACCTCTTAAGTTATGAGTGAGAGTGTGTATGAGTGTGAGTGGCTTTACTGACTAAAATATATATAACATTCATTTATTTGAGAATGTGAAAGGGATTTTGATGAGACCTAATCTATGTTTAGGATTTCTCATCGAACCAGCACGAATGAGATTTGACTAATAGGAAGCATGCTTTGTGAGACATTGGGTTTATCAAAAATAGAAGTTAAAGTTATAAAGAGATGGAATTTCACAAGTCTCATATCTATCATAAATACTTCAACCCTTTTGGTGCTGCGTAAGGCACTTGCCTATAACTAGTTTAAATTTACTTCCAAACAATTAATGGAACCTATCCTATTCTATTCCAGCAATCTAAAAATACCCCAAAAGACTTGTGGTAAGTAGACATTTTAAATTTTTAAATATTTGAAAATCTGTTTATAACTGATTTCAGTCTGACATATACAAGAAATTTAAGACCTCCTGTCTGTTATGAGTATCAAACATGAAAATCTTGAATTTTTATACACTGCTTACTCAATTAGCTTATGAATAGGATTTCATATTATTGGAAAATTAATATGTTTACTTGCCAAACACATCTTAAATGTGAAATTTTTTACATTTCATCGTATTTAAGTTATTCATTAAATAATATTAAAGATATTATATAAAAAGAATTTAATTTTAGTTCATTATCAGTATAAAAGTTTTTTTATATTATTATTTAATAATGTATTAACACATCATTAAAAAAGTTTGACTATAACAATAACTATTAGAAAAGTCAAACTTTTGTATTGATATGTTAACTTGATAGTGTAAAAATCTTTACAATAACAATAGATCAAAATTTAACTTATATAAAAGAGTTAAAAAATTTGATATATACTTTCATTATATAGAAATGTTTACACTATCATTATTTTTATATAGCTATTTCATAAAACAATTTGTAAAATATATGCTTATATAAACATAATATGAGTATATAATACGTTCATGCTTTTAGTTCTATTAAAAAAAAAAACTCTACCGAGTTCTAAATATTAAAAATTATAATTTCAACCAATAGTGTATTTTGAATTTATAAATTTTAATATCATGACCATCATTTGATTTTATTATTTCAAAAGCATGTAAATCTGAAATGTATCACACATTAAAAATATTATCACATTTTGTGTTTCTTAAATTTAGGTGCTTTTAGTATAATGATAGATCAGATCTTTGAACATATTTCATCTCGCTCCTGATGGCATACATAAATTTAATTCTAAAAATATGATTTTATGCCACTTGTGTAAATATTTTGTATATACTAACAATATATCAAAAATTTTTAACTCTATAATATATATATATATATATTGGTCCAGTAGAGATCTCACTACTGGGATGAGACCTACTAAGGGATTCAAATAATGGACTCAGGGGAGGAGAGAGGGAGGAAGGGGAAGGGAATGGGGTGCACCACACACAAACACAACAATATCCCACCAAGTGAGCTAGGCTCACGGGACTGCTATTTGATATTATAAATGTCAAGGAACTAGTTCACTCAAGGATGAGTTGACTATAATCTTAACTATGCGAATAATAAGGATCAATTTCATGATTAGTTAACTAAAGAGGATTTATATCACATTAATAATCACTTATAAGTGGTTGGTCGGAGTGGTAAGCGACTTACGACTATAAGAGATGTTAAATATTCGAATCTTAAGAAACTCATTGTAAGGAGGACTAATAATTATAATCGCTCAATGATAATAATAATCAAGTTTATCTCACATCCTTTACTCAAAAGGTGTGGAAATACCTCTATTATACACAAAAAGAAAATTATATTAATAATCAATTTGATAAATAAAAAGTTAAGATTGTTTAAGTGGGAACATAAAACTAAATTGAAATTTAGATTACCTACATGTAACTCATTGTTTGTATGGTTATATGTCATTTTTGAGTCTTGATTATGTCTTTATGCTATAGATATTAGAAAGTATTAAATTTAACATTTGGGTTATAAGGTGATGTTTTTTCTCCTCTACTGCGTCACATTATCATGTCTCTGCTATTCGTTCAGATAGACTTTGAATCTCTAGACCAAAAATTGTATTTTTTGTGCTGAAACCAGATAGTGGAGGGAGGGATCTGATAAATACTTATGCCATTATTGTGGACACTCGTACTTCCATATTACAATAGAAAGGTTCAAGATGCTGAGGTTAAGGTTTGTGGAGAAGATTGTGACGCTGAAATCAATGGAAGTATGAGAGAAAAAGAAAAAAAAAATGTTACAATGTCGCGCAGGTTAGCGTAAATGGTAAAAGGTGAGTGGGACTGAGTTTGAGATTATAAATTTAATTTTCTTGAAAATTTTATAAAAGAAAAATAATAAAATTGCAGCAGAAGAACGTGTGAGTAATGGGAAAAAGAGGGATTTTCAGTGGAAACAATGAGAATGGGAAAAAGAGGTGGTACAAGTTGTTGAAATGGCCCCAGATGGGGTTTTCTTCTAGACCAGACAGCATATTTTCCTCTTCCCCTAACAACACCGAAACGATCATGACTGCTATATGAATTTTGATGTTATGAGATCGCATATACAGTTCCGCATCTTTGTGGGATCGTCAATTAGATTTTCCCCCTAAATATCTTGGATTAATTGAGGTGGACGCAAGTTGACCAAGATATCATGTTACCATTATACTAAAATACAACAACAATGACAACGAATTTGTAAATTAATTGGCACCGATCCAAAGTCTTTAAAATTTTAGTGTGATAATAATAATGTTGAAAGCTCAATCCTTCACTAAGCTAACTATCCTCATCTTCTGCATACTTGCAACTCTAATATATATATATATATAAAAAAAAATCATTGAATTACATGATGATGTTAGGAGTTTGATCCTTCACTAAGCCGCCACTTATCCCCCTCATAAAAACAATACAAAAGGCAATCAAATATTATCCTCTTAAATGAATTACATGAATCAAATAAAATGATTGAGTTACCTCAAAAATCAATTTTTTAATAAATCTATTTAGAACAAGGTGATTGCACACTTTTTTCATATACCATGTTCTACAGCATAGATGATTAGTTTTTATACAAGTCCCACACGCGAGTCCACTTTATAGAATTTGGACCAATTCCTATTCAAAAATTGAAATAAAGAATAAATACAAATATTAGTATCCTACAGTAGATACTCTCTCGTTTTTTCTTTCTTTCAACTCCTGAGGACAATATTTTAAAAATCAGACCAACCGGTTGGACTGTGGGTCGAAAGTTACATTGGTTCTGGTTCAACTAAAGAACTGCCTAAGTGGTTAAACCACAAAAAATTATTTAAAAAAAACGGTTAAATCGGTTAAACCAGTAAAAACTAAAAATAAAAAATTAGTGGGTTCATTCATCAACTTTTAAATTGAATTTTTATTAAAAAAGAAAGAAGAAAATAATTTTTTTAAAAAAAAAACTTAGGATTTAACTTTTTTGAGAGTTAAATCGAGAGTTTCCACGGTTCTAGTCTTTCTTTTTCACAAAACAAGTAGCAACACAACAAAGCGGTTTATAATTTTTGTGATCACTTATATATATATATATAATATACTAGTTTAACTGATCAAATCGATTAAACCTTGAATCACTTTTCTCTCTAATTATTCAGTTCAACCAATTTTTAAAGAGTTTGGCATAATCATTTACTAAGCTGATAATTAGGAGTTAGGAGGCCCTCTTTTTTTTCGTTTTTTGTTTTTTGTTTATGTCATAATTCTTAGGAGTTCAGGACCCATGACTCTGACTTGTTCAGGGTTTAGGCCCATGCCCAAAATTGAACAGAGCAACTGTTGTTCGTTCAAATGAGGCCCATGGTTATATATGAGCGAGTAATTACTAATTTTATCTTCTCTCTTTTTTCCCCTTCACATGCCAAAATAAAAATCTACAAAAATTATTATATATTGTGCAAACTTCACTCTTATTTCGGAATTATTAGAATTTATGCTGTCAACATCATGTATGGCTTCTAATTAAGAGGCATAAGCGCAAGCAACTAACTATCATAATGATTAATTTCTATAGCTTTCTTCATCATAAAATCATAACTTAAAGAGAGAATTTATGATATTTTTTATTTATTGCTGTGAATTACGCAAATTTTTCTTAATTTTATCCCTATTTGGTAAAAAACTTGATTTTTGAACCTTTGTAAAATACTTTATTAGTATATTGATGAACACCTTATAGAAAGTCATGACTTAACATGCATATTATAATTAAAGAATATAATTAGATATATAAACACGTGTTGAACCGAAATTATAATTATGCGAGTGACTGGTTCGCTAAAGTTGCAGACTTCTTGGACCAAAGTGGAGGGTGGGACTTTGCTAAGCTTGAAACTTATCTTCCCCCTCAGGTTGTGAACCGTACTCGTGCCACCCCTACCCTCAGTGCTTCAAATGGAGAGGACCAAATGAGATGGCTGGGTTCTACTTCTGGGTAGTTCTCAGTGCGAGCTGCTTACTCCTGCTTACTGGTCCAACCTCCACCCTCAATAGAGTTCCCCTGGGAGAGACTTTGGAGATGGCAGGGCCCCCAAAGAATCAAGGTGCACATGTGGAAGGCTGCCCACGACAGGCTTCTTACTAATTTGAGGCGTAGCAAATGGAATGGAGGATGTCCAGATTGCTTGCATTGTAATGGGGTGCCTGAAACAACACTTCACGTCCTCAGGGACTGCACCAAAGCCTCCCCGATGTGGTTACTCTTGGTGAGTTCTACTCAATTATCTGACTTCTACACTGCAAACTTGGTGGATTGGTTTTCTCTAAATTTGACTAAGAGCTTTGGTTGGAAGGAGAATCAGGACTGGTTAGATGTGTTCTTGCCCGCTTACTGGCTAATATGGAGTTGGAGAAATAAGGAGATATTTGATCGAGATTTCGCTCGCCCACATGCCCCTGCAACAGTAGCGTGCGAGTATGCTCGTCAAATCTTTCATGCAAATCATGGCCTGGACCGTGTGTTATATGTCTCCGCGACGTAGCATCTCAATTCAGGTTGGTTGGCAGTTTCCCCCTACTGGTTGGATTAAAATGAACACCGATGGTGCTGCAAAAGGCAACCCGGGCCAAGCAGGTTGTGGTGGTATCTTGCGAGGTGACGATGGGCATTGGATTAAGGGGTTTGGTTATCATTTAGGCTTTTGCTCAGCGTTTACAGCAGAGCTCTGGGGTTTACTGGTGGGTATGAAGGTGGCTTGGTGGTCGGGTTTTAGATCTGTGATATTTGAGAGTGATTCTGCTGCTTTGATCTCCATTTTGAATAACCCCTCACTTGACAACAATCATTCCAACAGGTTGATTTCTAGAATTCTTCAGTGGAGAGATATGGATTGGAGGATCAGTTTCACTCATACCTTGCGAGAAGGCAATTCTTGTGCCGATTGGCTCGCAAATTGGAGCCTGGATAAAGCTTTTGGCCTTCATGAGATCAGCTTCCCACCAAGAGATTTGGCTAAGCTTGTATTCAATGATTTGTGTGGGGTTTCTATACCCCGTGTAATTCCTTTTTCTTCCTAGCTTTGTTTTTGTTTCTTGGGTTTTAGCCCCTTTCTTTTACCAAAAAAAAAAAAAAACAAGGAATTATGATGAGCCATTGCAGAAAATAGTTTTTTTCAGTTTTAATGATTTATAAATATTTTTTAAATGTATTTACGGTTCAGTTTCACCCAAAAAATGGGTCAGAACATTGAACCACTATTGTACCGCCAAAATCGGTCAAAACTGGATTGAATTGGCGAATCGTTGAACTGGAATTGGTTTTTTAAAATCGGCCGGTTCTTCAATTTTTTTATATTTTTATTACTTTTTGAGTTTTTTAAATTATTTTTCAGATTTTTAATTAATTTTTTAGGAGTTTTATTCAGATCTATCTCTCAAAAGTCATAATTTTTTTACTTATTCGTCCAATTTAGACGCATTTTATATTGATTTTACGTAACTTTTTAATATTTACGCGATGAAAAATAATCGAATGCAGTTGGACCAATTGATTTTTTTAATAAAAAAATCATTATTTTCATAATTATAAATATTTTTAAAAGAAACAATAATAATTATTTTTTAAAATAAGAATTAAACCTTTTTTTTAAAATCTCTGTTACTCCTAAAATATGATAATTTTTTTTTAAAAAAATAACTATTATTAGATACATATCATTGTCGTATAAGTATCCTCTAGAGATGTCAATCCATACCTGTGAGCGGGGATCCCCGCGGGGACTGCCTCATTCGGGGCCCTGCGGGCTGGGAATTTTTCCCCTCGGGGACGGGGACGAGGAACAAAATTTTTCCGAGGATAATTCGGGGACAGGGACGGGGACTATACACCCCGCCCCGAATAAATTACATATATACCCTTTATTATATATATTATATATCTAAATATTAATAACATTTTTTACTTTTCACATTTTTTATTAAAAAAAAGATAAAAAATTGAAATTCTAAAATTCCTAAACGGCTAAACCTAATCCTACAGTGACAATTTCATCTCTGCGCCGCTCACCTCTACCCATCAGCCATCGTCCCATCTCCCTCCGCACCATCTCCTTCCATCTCACTCCGCACCAGCTTCGCCACCGCCCTTGTCCCCGAGCGCCGCCAGCTTCGCCCCTGTCCACGAGGTCTGCCTCTGTCCGTGAGCGCCATGAGGTCCACCTTTGTCTGCGAGCGCCGCGAGGTCCGCCCCTGTCCGCGAGCTCTGCCCTCTGTCTGCGAGCTCCGCCCTCCGCCCTCTGTCACGAGCTTCGCCCTCTGTCGCGAGCTCCGCCCTCTGTCCACAAGCTCCGATTCTTGCCCTGCAGAAAGGTGTCCCTTTCTTTAGTCTCTGTATTTTTCTTCATTGTTACTGTATGAATGTGGATAGAAATTTTTAAGAGATGGGCAAGGTAGGGAAGCCAATGTAATATATAAATAACATGCAATTCCCTTGAATCCATTTATTCTGTTAGCATATTAGGATTCTTATTGGTGGATATTATAGTTTTACTTGTATTGTAGGAATTAGGAAATTGTCTAAAAATGGTTGGTGAGGGTCAATCATCTAACAGTCCTATGGAAAGCAATGAGATTCAAGTAACTGAAACTCCTCTTAATGAAGAAAATATGGAAACTCAAGATCCACAAGATAACATTGAGCAGCACTCAAGTCCTAACAAAAGAGGTTTAACTTCAGAAGCTTGGAAGCATTTTAAAAGGGAGAAGTTAGATGACAAATGGAAGGCAATATGTAAATATTGTGAAAGGAAACTTGGTGGTGACACTAAACAAGGTACTAAGCATTTACATGACCACATTAGGACATGTAAACTTTGCACTGTGAGGGGTCCAAAGCAATCCATAATAAAAGTTACGGAACAATCGTCAAGTTCCTTGGGAAATAGATCTAAATCACTTGTAGTTGGTAACTATACATTTAATCAAGATGCTAGTAGAAGGGAACTTGCAAGGATGATTATATTGCATGAATATCCTATTATAATGGTTGACCATATCGGTTTTAGAAGGTATAGCCATGCTCTTCAACCTTTGTTCAAAATAGTTTCTCGCAATACAGTCAAGAGTGATATAATGAAGTTATATGAAAGTGAGAAGTCAAAGCAAATGAAGATACTTGCAAAGAATAAAAGTCGCATTGCAATAACTACTGATATGTGGACTTCTAGCAATCAGAACAAGGGATATATGTCTATTACAGCTCATTACATTGATGATAATTGGACTTTGCAAAATCGGATCATTAGGTAAGTACTACGTAACCATTTTATTGTGAATATGTTTCATTTCCTTTATATTTGATTTGTAAATGTTATGATTGATGATGGTATATAATATTTGTTTTAGGTTCATTTATGTGCCTGCACCACATACTGCTGATGTTCTTTGTGATGTTTTGGTAGAGTGTTTGATGGATTGGAATATTGATAGAAAGTTGCTGACATTAACTGTTGATAATTGTAGCACTAATGATGCACTGATTGATCATTTGTTTGAGAAGATCCCATTAACTTCATTTGTTTTGAGTGGGGAATTATTTCATATGCGTTGCTGTGCTTATATATTGAATTTGATAGTAAAAGATGGATTGTCAACAATTGGTATATCTATTGAAAATATTAGGGATAATGTTGCTTTTTGGGTTGCAACTCCGAAGAGGGAGGAGAAATTTAGAGATACTTGTCATCAATTGAACATGACTTATGGGAAGAAGCTTGCACTTGATTGTAGAACTAGATGGAACTCTACTTATTTAATGATTGCTTTTGCATTACCTTACCAAGAAGTTTTTAAACGTTTAAAACAACGTGATTCTCAATATAAATGTTTGCCAAGTGAAGATGATTAGAAAATGGCATGTGAAATTTGTGATAAGTTGGAAATGTTTTTTAGTGTCACTGAGTTGTTCTCAGGTACTCAGTATCCAACATCAAATATTTATTTTCCAAAAGTTTGTGAAATAAGATTGGCTTTAAAAAGTTGGCAAACTTGTTGTAGTGATATCATCCAAAGTATGACTACAAGTATAATATGGAAGTTTGACAAGTATTGGGGTTTGATAAATGAAGTGATGGCAATAGGGCTGTTTTGGATCCTAGGTTTAAAATGACATTGTTGAATTATTTCTTCCCTTTTATGTATGGTGATGATGCTCCCAAGGAATTGGAAAGAGTGAAGAAAATATGTCAAGATTTGGTTGATGAATATCAAGCAAGGGATAGGAGTGTTCTTCCTGCTAGTAGTGATTCTAGTGCATCAACATTGACAGATGTTTCTCATACTACAAAGTCAACTTGGAAGTGTGATTATTTTCAATTTGTGAAACAAAATGCTTCAACTGCTATTGTGAAGTCAGAATTAACTTGCTATTGAGAAGAGCCTGTCTTGATTGATAAATCAAATGCAGAAAATTTTGACATATTAGGTTGGTGGAAACAAAATGGATTGAAATATCCAACTTTGCAAAAAATTGCAAGAGACTTTTTAGCTATCCCTATATCTACAGTTGCTTCAGAGTCAGCCTTTAGTACTGGTGGCCGTGTCTTAAGTACACAACGTAGTAGGTTGAATGAAGACACTTTGGAGGCTTTGATGTGTGCCCAAGATTGGTTACGTAAAGAAATGCAAGGTAATATATTTTATTTTGAAGACATCTCTATTTATCTTTTTGAAAGTTAATTTGGTTCTCTATTTGTTAGGCTCTTCAAAAATAATGTCTCAATTTGAATGCGTTGGTGAGGATAAGGATGTCGATGATGAGGTAATGAATATATTATTGAATTACTTTACAATTTATTAAAATTTATTTTATGAAGAGAATATGATTATGTTATGTGTTTATTTTGTAGGCAAATGAAGTTGGAAATGCGATTTAAGGATGGAATGGTGATATAGACCACAAGTACAAGAAAAATTAAACTTGATATTGTTATTTTGAACCTTCTTTGTAATGTTTATTTAATTTGAATAATGTAATTGTACTATTTAAGTTTGAACTTGTTATGATTTAACTTAGGATTTACTAATTTAATTTTGTATAATTTTTTAAAATTTTATTAGATTTTAGTTTATAATTTTATAATTTTTATGAATTTTGAGAGTCCCCGCGAGGATCACGGGGATCGCGGGGACAGGAACGGGGGAGGAAAGTTCCCCATGGCGGGAATCGAGGATGGGGACGAGGAGAAATGTGGAAGGCAGGGACGGGGAGCAAGGGAGTACTCCCCGCCCCCGACCTATCGCGTTGACATCCCTATCCTCCAATTCCCACCCCCGGCCCCCAAAACACGCTCAAAGAATGATTTCAATACTTAATACCATTTGCTGGGTCCCTGGGTCCTTATGATTTTGATTTTCTTCTTCTTTATGATGCTAATAGTAACCCTAAGCATTTATGAGTGGAATGTATTGTCAATAATTCTTTATCTTACATTGAGATATTCTTTTGCTTTCAAGATATGAAGATAAACGAGTACAATAGGTTAAATCTGATATCATTTAAAAACACTTGAAAGAGTTTGTTTAATATTCCTTTTAAAAAAAAGTTAATAAAAATAATTAAAAAACATTTTATATAAAAAAAATTATATCTATGTTGAAATTTTTTATTCTCAATTTTAATGAGATGTCAAACTAAAACTTGCAATTAATGGCATTAAGGTAAGATTACTTATACTCCATAAATACTTGATACATTCTCGGACGAGTTATTTCATAAAAGGGAAATTCATGACGTGGACCAAACAGAAAAAGTGAGTAATGAATGATATAGATATTAAACTGGCAGTCGGTTAGAATATTGACTCAATATGTTATTAATTTAATTAGGAAGTTATTAGTTAATTAGCATAAAATTAAATAAATATATATATAAATAAAAATATACATTACATATATAATGATATTTATTATTATAAACAATTAAAATATTTTTATTTTAAGAAAAATGATGACTTTTAAGAAAAAAAAATTTAATCCTTAATTCATAAAAAAAAAGCTT
Source organism: Styphnolobium japonicum (assembly GCA_023212625.1). NCBI lineage: Eukaryota > Viridiplantae > Streptophyta > Magnoliopsida > Fabales > Fabaceae > Styphnolobium > Styphnolobium japonicum. The sequence continues at coordinate 39,950,807 of JALBWW010000003.1, read as the reverse complement.
TAATATTTTCATTAAAATACTCATAATTTAAAAAATAAATTTTTTTAAAAAAAATTAAGATGAACATGGTGTACATCTTGAAAATTTATATGAAATAGACATATAATTAGTCTAAATCGTACAAATAAGTCAAAAGTTATGACTTCTTAAAGTTTAAGAAATATTTTTTTAAAATTTTATAAACTAGCCAATTCACCCGTTAAACCGACTGGGTTACCGGTTTTCGACCCAAACTGATCGAGTTGAACCGAGTTACACCTGTTCCGAGATATATCCAATCCAATTAATCACCTAGACTAATTACTTAGCCATTCTACAGGTCCATTGACCGACCGACCGTCCTTCCCGGTCTGGTTTACCTGGAAAATGCTTAGAAGGAAAGAATTCAAAAGGCCAAAAAGCTTTGATTGGGATGGATAAACGCACCTCTCGCGACCCCATCATTCAAAGCCATCAAACACGTGAACAAAAGATAAAAAGAATTGACAAAAAGAAGCGAGTTTTCAATGAGTGCACGCATCAGCTAAGGCCGCCAAGTCTGTCCAAGTCCAACACAATACACAAACAATAATATACAGAAGTAGAAATAATTTTTCACCTTTCTGTTATCTGAAACGTCAACTAACTCTGCAACAAAGCTTTGGGGTCAGAAAGCAGAGACAGAACACAAAAAGCAAAGCAAATCGCGATTGCAGGTCAGCCAAGTCTCTCTCTCTCCTTCTTATTCTTCTAATAATTAATTGATCCGATTCACGTGAATCAAATTCTGGCGTTACACTAGTTTCGATGGAGTTTTGAGGTTGTTATTTACGATATCTTGCTATGATCAACAATTTGTGAAATGTGAATTGGATACAATTGCGATTAGTTCTCGATCGTAGCATGTTCTTTGTGAAAGCCATCGTGGTTTGGCTTCGATCTTAGAAAAAAAATTTAGTTGCGATCGTATCCAAAATCTAACGTTAGACACGAAACATGGTTTACTTGTTCGGGCAAGTAGTGTTTGCGGCATGTATTATTTATAGTTATAGCCATTGACCTGTTATGGACCTGGTTTTTACTCTGTGTTCTGTCTGTTATACTATGGATGCTAAAGAGAAATGTTTGCTGGAGGAACTATGTAATTTTGCGTTCCGATTTCAGTTCGGAACAACTGTTTAAGATATGTGGTCGAAGGTGATGGTGGTCTCATTTCCAGGTTTTACTATACTGATAATTTATTGCTAATGCCATATATGGCTGCTGCAGTTTGCTCCATTTATTTGTTATTTAACATTAAGAAATATGACCAGAATTTGGCTCTGCCTTGGGAAATGGGAATAATTAGAAGGAAGTTATAATAGAATGCTTGAATTTTGAAAAGCAATCTATGGAACGTAAAAACGTATTCATGGACATATGTTTACAGAAATTACTGTAAATGACACCGAAATATACTAGAAGTGTAAAACCATCGTGGTTTTCACTGAATATTTGTTTTATTCTTCTTTTCCCCCTTAATAGGATTGAACTGTGATATTTTACTATTTACAATGAACTCTTGTCACTTCTGCTGCTGTGATTTTTAATTTAATTCGTTTTAACTTCAATCCTATATTTTTACCTCTATTGTCTATATATTTATTTTGATATAGGTGAAAGCAGGGCTATGGGAAATGCGGAGTCAATGTATGAATCTCAAGATGATTTTTACCAAGAACCCCCTTCTTATGCTGGGAGTTCAGTGAACACAAGCTATAATCAGCCCCCTTCTTATGCTGGGAGTTCAGTGAACACAAGCTATCATCAACCCCCTTCTTATGCTGGGAGTTCAGTGAATAGTAGCTATCGTCAACCCTCTTCTTATGCTGGGAGTTCGGTGAATACTCGCTATCAACATAAGCAGCAACCAACATATATAGCTGACAATTTCAGCTCATTGGATCAGGTTTTTGCTCAGTGATTTAGAGAGGATAGTCAGTATTAATCTTAGCATTACAAGGATAGTCACTATTGGTGAACTGGATTGACTGATCTGTGCAAATGTTTTGAATATACTTCGCTTTTGCATGTTAACCATAACTATTCGTAGAAACTTCTTGCTTATAAAAGATATGGCACTTATATTTCAGGTTGTTTCTGCTCTAAGAGAAGCTGGTCTGGAATCTTCAAATTTAATACTTGGTATTGACTTCACCAAAAGCAATGAGTGGACAGGTTATTCCTTTTAAATCTGAAATTAATATTGTATATGCATATATGTATAGTGAATGTAGAAAAGTCACACCTTGATAATTGTAGGCAAGCACTCGTTCAACCGGAAAAGCCTTCATTCTATTGGAAACACTCCTAATCCGTATGAGCAAGCAATCTCTATTGTTGGCCGTACTCTGTCTTCTTTTGATGAAGATAATCTGATACCCTGTTTTGGATTTGGTGACGGTGAGCAGCTGTTTCTGACTTTTAAGATAAATGTTGTATGTTTTCTCTTCTATTGATTTCAGTCAATATAATTTTGTAGCATCTACACACGATCAGTATGTGTTCAGCTTCTATCCTGATAACAGCTATTGTCATGGTTTCGAGGAAGTACTTTCACGCTACAAAGCGATTGTTCCACGCTTAAAGCTGTCAGGTTTGTTTTATAATATTCTCTTCCTTGCTGACTCGATTGTACAATTTTATTAGAAGTAACTGTCACAATCACAAATATAATTGACTTCTTTGGACAAATAAGCTTATTATAGTTATTCTAGAGAGAGAGAGAGGGAATTGAAGTATGATTTGGTGCATATAGCTAAGCATATCATGAGTTTAAAAATTAAAATGCATCTGAACCTAAGGTCTGTTGGCACCTAATCCTTGTTAAGAACAATGATTGAGGTTGAGATACTGGTTCTAGACCAGTTTGATGCTATGCTAATTTTGTACTTCATTTTTGGCCAACATAAACTGGAAGGGCTCTTTGACTACTGACACTTCAGGAAGGATTTATTACCTGTAAATCCTTTTTCCAATTTCTAATTGTAAGCCTTCTCCTTAAAACTCAGCTTTGTCAACTTTTTTTTTGGGTTGCCAAAGCTCCTTCTAAGGTTAAGGTTTTTGTTTGGACTGTGGTACTGGTTACATAATAGGATTAACATTAATGACTTGTTACAGGTGCATAGGCCTTATAAGGCCCTTTCTCATGATATTTGCGTTATATGCGCAAGATTTTGAAACAAATAGCCATCTCTTGAATTGTGAAGTAGCTTGTTGTTTGTGCTGATTGGAGAACATTGAATCTGTCCACCTGATTTGTTAGTCTTCATTTCTATCCAGTATGGAGGTCAGGGGAGTAGAAAGGAGAGTAAGGTGCTTTGGAATTGTTCTCTTTCTGCTCGGGTGTGGTGCATTTGGCTGGAGAGCAATTCCATAATCTTTAGCCGGAGATCTCTTCCTACTCATCTTTTGTGGGGTAGGCTTTGTTTTTTAGCCTTCTTGTAAGGTTCAGCTCATGGGTTGTATTGAGGGAGTTTCCTTGTCTGATTTGCTTATGGACTATACTTCTTTTTAGGTTTTTTTATATTGATATAGTAAAAATAAATTTTTTTTTTCAATTTCATACTCTTTGAAGATTATGTACTAAAATAATTTTTTTTTCATGTTGGAAAGTCGGTTTTTATGAAACCGACTTCTTAACGTGATTAATTATATATTTTTTTACATGATCCCTAAATCACTCATTCAAAATCCTATACTATTCATCCAAAACCTTATACCACTCATTTAAAACCTTAAACCACTCATCTAAAACCTTAAACCACTCATCCAAAACCTTAAACCAATCAACCAAAACTCAAAATCACTTAATCAAAACCTTAAAACACTCAACAACTTGAAATATATATATATATATATATATATATATGGGAAGAAGTTGAGAAATCGGTTCCATGAAAACCAACTTCCCAACATGATTTTTTTTATAAAAAAAACTAAAGATGTTGAGAAGTCAGTTTCAATGAAACTAACTTTCCAACGTTAAAAAAAATGAACCTATTTTGGTACTTAATTTACAAATAACATGATTCTAGTATTATTATTTTTTGCTATTTTAATATAAAAAAGCCTTTCTTTTTAAGCTGATGTATCTTCTTTGTTTTTCATTTTTTTTTCTTCTCTTCTTTGGGAATCCTTCTACATTGTATTCCATTTCTTTCTTGATGAATTCTTCTTTTACTTCAAAAAGGAAAAAATCCCTAGGGGAGAGGGCTTTGGTATACATTTGTTTTAAGAATAATTGCTTTAAAGCTTTTATTGGAAACTAATAACTTCTTGCAGGGAGCACCCTCGTGGGGCCTAAGCAAAGAACAATGTTCTACACCCTTGGAATCAAATCGCTCTCCAACACACTTAGAAATTACCTACTGTGTGGTTTGGTGGGCTTTAGGACAAAAGGGCGCCTCACCCAGACTATACAATCTTGGGAAGAAGAGACATCACCGCTAGTAAGGTGTGAGGCGCTAGTAAGGTGTAAGGCGCTTTGGACACGTCCCTAATAGAAGTAGTGCGCAACACTGAAATATGATCCTTAAACAACCTGTCATTGTCAAATCTCACATACCCCCTTATATCCATTGACAAATTCAACCTCCAAATAGCTGAACCTCGAAAATCGATCCCCATCACATACACCTAAGCACCCAAAACACACTGCCCCATGTGCCCCGTAAACACATGCTACGAAGGTGGTGCCTAGAGCAACGTGTCTCGTTGCACATGCTTTTTGCTTTCATGCATTTAATGCTCGGTAGGTGACCTCCCAAAGAGACAAGAACCAGCCTAACACTCACCTAAACCATTCTTCCATATAAATACCACACTGAAGCCTTAGGAAAGGGGTTGGCACAAGAGAGAGATGAGGAATTACAAAGAGATTAGAAGAGATAGAGAGTTGACCAGAAAGTGAAAAGAGTTAGAGTATTCATGTCATCCCTAAGGGTATGTTTGGATGGATGGAGTAGAATGGTTAATAATATAATGAAGTGGTAAAAAGACATCAACCTATTGTTTGAGAGTTTTTTAAGTAATGGAGTTAAGTGGTTAATGAGAAGAACCCAAACCACTCCATACCACCCAAACTCTCAATTTTTCATACCTTCCAATTTAGAAGGTTTGAGATGGAACATTTCTCTCTTTCTTATTTTTACTTAGTCATTTATAATTTTAACCTTCTTTTATTTTTAAATAATATTGTAAGTAACAAAAATTAAAAAGATAATATTTGAAGTAAAATGTATAATCCACTCCACTCCATTAATGATCATTGTGACTTCTAAATAATGGAATGCGATTTTCCTCCATTCTCAGTTTAAAACTTCCAAACAATAAAGTGAAATACTTTTACCCTTCCACCCCATTCTATTACAAACCACTCCATTATAAACCACTTTCAGTCCTTCCCATTCAAAACTCCCAGCCTAAACACTTAACCCTCAGCCATTGTCTTCATCCACTCTCATCCTTAGTCCCAACACCCCACTGGCCATACAGAAGGATGATTAGAGTAAGCGCACGCGCTACGTCGTAAATCCTGTACAAGGCGCATTGCATTTGTCCTACCTTGCTGGCTGCGACGCTCTGTCTGTTCTTTACCACATCCAGCCGGTGAAATTCCCTCTTGATATACGCCTCATAGCGCACTAGAACCTTTTACTCCAAAACAACAGGCAATGATATGAAGATTTAATTATAACAATTCCCTCCTTATTTATAGGTCCAACATCATTTGCCCCTGTAATCGATTCAGCAATTGATATCGTCGAGAGAAGCAATGGTCAATATCATGTTCTTGTCATTATTGCTGATGGACAGGTATTATCTATTAATTTTCTCCCATTCTTTTCTTTTCATGGCATGATTTGTCTTTTTCCTACTCCTCTTTTCCTCTTTCTAGAATGTTCTTTTTTGTTTTAGGTTACCAGAAATCCAGATACACCACATGGAAAGCATAGTCCACAAGAACAAGCAACTATTAATTCTATTGTTGCTGCAAGGTAAAGCAATCTCTTTTGTAGTCTTTTGTTATTGTTTATGGTATCTGTCTTTTATGTGGAACTATTCTGATTGTCAGTCACTATCCTCTCTCAATTATTTTGGTTGGAGTTGGAGATGGACCATGGGATGAGATGCAGCACTTCGATGATAACATTACTCAGCGATTATTTGACAACTTTCAGGTACTTGATAGATGTATGATTAAGTATGTGCATATTTTTCATGAGTTTGTAATAACTACCGAGTGTTATTATTATTATTATTATTATTATTATTATTTTGAAAGTTCAATCCCGTTCATTTTTGTATGATGTAAGGCTTCATGTTGAAATTTATTGAGTTGATTAGCTCTACTTTATGCCCTCTTTTAGCTCAAGCACCAATTAACTTTAATGAAGACTAGCTGATAGATCATTCTTATAATTTATTGTGTTAAGGTTTCTGTCTTATGCCGTTTCTTTACAAAATTCATCTCTGGGTTCAGGACTTGTTATGCCTCAATAATCAGCTAGTGAAACAAAAAATATTAAAAGTTTGATAGATTTGTATTCAAAAAATAATTGGGTGTCAGGAGTTGGTAGACTATGTCCTTTCCTTTGCAGGAGGTGATATACTACTCAGCTAAACTCTGCCTCTCTGAAAGATGTAAAGGACATGGTCTACTTCGTAGATCCTTAAACCTGTTACACATTTTTCAGGAAGTATCTAGCTGTCTTTGCTGGAAATATTATACAAGTCTAGTTAAACCCATCCTCATCGTGGATGATTGTTTAGGGATGGAGAATGCTACCTTCTCTTATGTTGCACTCCACAGGTTTCAAATGACTTACTCAGTTAAGAACCATTTTTAACAGTAAATCAATATATGAATGAGGTTTAAGATTCAATGTCAATGAGGCATTGCGGATATTTGATTCTATACCATTTCTTTTTTCTGGGTGTCTTAATCTTCTTCGACTTGGCATTTTAAGGTGCATTGTTTGGAATGGGAATTCAGTGGAGCCAAAAATTTGATTTTCAGGTGTTAAATCTGTGAAAGGGTCTCAGACCCTGGGAAAAATTCTTATTCTTCTACTACTAAAAAAACTCGAGTACTGTCATTTTTTTTCTTATTTTGTTTGGTGTCTTTGTTACTTACTGTCTGCTTTTACTGTAACCTTTACCATTAATAGTTGGAGATTAGGAGGCCTGGAGTTGGCATAGTAATGACAAAGGTGAGAGTACATTAGCCAATTCCAAAACCAAGACAGGGGTCTGTAATTAATTGAATATTAGAGAAGTATATGTTTTATGAAGCTTTCTCTTGGTCAAGACAGACACAACCTGGAGTGTTACTATCTCGACATTAATAAATGCAAGATGACTGGCAAACAGGTTTACCCAATGCCTAATATGGATTAAGGAGGACCTTAGGTTAAAGGTGAAGATCAACCTTGTTTCACATATTTAACATTTTAAAATTCCATCCAGACTTTCTCTTAGAGCCGTTCTGTGAGAATCAAACATTGCATTGGTATCTAACTTGGTGGTGATCAGTTTGAAAAATGACAGCTTAATCTGAAAAATGGGCTGGAAAATTTGCAGTGTTCCATATTTTAGAATACCATTCTTAATTCCAATATTATGAATTACTTCTTTTATTGATGAAATTGATATATTATCTACTTTGTGTTCCTTTTTACCCCTTCAGTTTGTGAACTTCACAAAGATCATGTCTGAGAACACAGAAGCATCAAAGAAGGAAGCAGCATTTGCACTTGCTGCCCTTATGGAAATTCCATTTCAATACCGGGCAGCCCAAAATATACAAGTTGCCAAGTAAGCCAAGAACTACAGGTGTAATAGTTCTAAATTATATTCAAGGATAACCGAGTGTCAAATCCTTCTGATGCAGTGGAGAATCAGTAGGTTATCAACATAATAGGCCTCTCCCTCCACCTAAGGAAGTACTAGATCAAGATAATGCAGTCCTAGCAGTTCCACACGTGACAAAGTTTGAATCAGTTGAGTCTACAGCTCCCGCTGCTGCAGAACCAGTATGTGTCCCTCCCTGGTGTCTTTCTCCTGCTTTACATTCGTGTTGAGATCACATTATGGTTATGAGATAAATGTCTTTCTATTGTTCAAGGTATGCCCTGTTTGCCTAACCAATCCGAAGGACATGGCTTTTGGATGCGGTCATACAGTAAGTCATTTTAAAGAACTCATTCTTGTCTAATGCTTATGTCAATGTGCCCTAGAGATTATAAGCTCTGTTTGCGTTAATGATAAATCTAAAGGGGAATTTATGTTATAATTTTCACAATCAAGTATCTTGTACTTGTGTACAAGTGATGAAATTTCAAAGGAAAAATGAAAAAGATGGCCATCCCCTGCTCCAAGTCAGACAACTATGCAACATTTTACATTGACATGTCATGCAATAATTTTAGAAAAACAATGTATAATAAATTTTGTTATTACAAATTAACAAAATGGCGGGAAAAACCATTCTATTTTCTCCCCTCATGTAGAATTATTGCTATGCAAAGAAGAACAAATGCATATCTCATATGCTAAGTGTAACTTGCATGTAAAAATGCGTCTGGTATTTATTTGCCCTTTGTTTTTTATATAGACTTGCAAGGAGTGTGGCGTGACATTATCTTCATGCCCTATGTGCCGGCAGCAAATTACAACTCGACTGAGACTATACACTTGAGTTGGAGATTTCTTAGATGCTAATTTATTAGAATAATATATTGCTGCGATGGATGCTGGATATAGTGACAACCATTGTTCCATTTCTTAACATCTGAGTTTCAGACTGAGATGTACAGAGGTTAGGGTGTAAAGTTTTGGACTTCACCAAATGCTTATCGAGTAAAGTGTATAGTAAAAATTTTAAGGTAACTTACACTCCGCTCCTTAAATTTTTTTTCTAAATTTTTGTACACAAATTTTGAACTCAATTTACCCTCCTTAAGTTTGAGAACCATACACTAATCCCCTTGAATGTTTTTAAACATTTCAAGTGATCATTTTTCCGTTTAAAACACATGTTGCCAAAATGCAGAGACTTATCTTCAAAATTGGAGAAAACATGTAATATGTGAATAAATTATAGGAAAATTGTGAAAAATGCCATGAACTCCAATGGGAGATAAACGTTACGATTTTATCAAACAAGGGAGGTAAACGTTATTCACTCTAAACTTATGGCATTTTATTAGTATATTTGTATCAAGTTAGTTCCATAAAAAGATTATTAAACTACCTTAAAAGACGTGTCCTAATAATAATGGCACATGATTAAACTAGCAGTTTCACTTTTTTCTTTCAGTTAGATAACAATAAAATGAAAGCACAACTAGAAGACAAGTGAAACTAAGTGTAATCTTGTATCAAAATATTGGAACAGGCGTCTAAGGTAATTTAACTCTTCTCAATTTGGATAAGATAGAACTTCCCTCACTAATCTTTTCAGGCAAGTAACCACCCTATTTCAAGGCAAATTTCTAGAATCACGCTGACATATCCTTATATTATACCATCTACCATTACACAAATCAGAATTGTGGCAACACCAGATTGCTTCCCTTTCCAAGATCCTCAAGGTCTAATATTCTGCACTAGTTGATCCACTTTTGGCAAAATCATAACTAAACTAGACCATCCAGAAAATTAGGCCCCTTTGCTACATGTACTTTCCTTCCAGCATTAAGAATACGGTAACAAGAGCTTGCCACGAGCTTGACACGAGCTTGCCGTAGGATTCCATCTCCGCAGAGGTTTTCCTTCAGTTCCCAAAAATCAGCATATTTAATGATGCCTATAATTGTAACATTTATTTATGCCAACCCCAATTAACCACACACTTGGAGTGCCATATATTATCAGGATTTCAGGAATAATACGTAGAGGCCCATCAGTAACTCAGTACATATGGATATGAGCATGTGCATGCAGATGTCATTCATTATGTTGAAGTATAGAATCTTACCAAAAAAATATGATACTTAAAAACAATTCAATCCAGTTATAATTGACTTTGAAAATCCATAAACCCGAGTTTTATTTTTTTTGATTATAATATATAAATATTTGATAACTGCTCATGGGATGGAAAGAATATACATGTTTCAACTCTTTGTATTGCAATTCTTGGATATATTAATGGGGGAAATTCCTGTGGGTCAGTGACTAGATCATTATGAAGAGGATTAAGAACAAACTTAAAATGTAAGCAAATGCAGACCTTGACAAAATCTTAGAAGTTCCATCGGTCCAATTGCAACTTTGCTTCAGCCATATCTTTCTGTGCCTTTTTTCGTCGATAAAAAATTGGACAATCCCGACTGTAACACAATAAGGCAGTATAAATCATTCATGACAATGAGTAGCTGCAATTACATTGCAAGTTCTTGTATGAAATCCACAAGAGCATATGAGAAGACATGAGATGAGTAAGAAGAAACCAAGGCACAACAATAATTTGATGAATGTTATGCCAGGACAGCATAGAAAATAACAAGCCTGGGGAAAAGGAAAAAAACTTTTTTCCAGGACATGATTGAGTGATACTGTAATCTGGTGCCTCTTAAACCAAAAATTTGAGAATAACTCAAGCCACCCAAGCAATCCCTTAATAATAATAAATTTAACAGAAATATAAACCATTTTAATGATGAAAATACCTTGTGCAGAGAACATCCTGATGAAGCGAACCTTGGCACTCCTGACACTGTGTCCACAACCTCCCAAAAAGCATCTCTAGCTCAGACACTGCAGCCACACCATCACTCATTATGTCCAATAAAAAACAAGCTTGAACCATCCAGTACAACAAAACCATTTGAAATTGAACATAGGTGTGAAAATTGAGAATGTATTTTCCTCATTCATTTCTTATTGGAGTATACACAAATAAATAGAAGAAAAAAGGGAGAAACACTCCTCAAATCAAGGAGTTAAAATAGGAAATACAACTAGATGGGAATAGGTAAAGATAATAACCATATCCCTTTATTCTAGGAAACAAATCAACCTAAAGTATAGAAACTAATCCCTAGAGATCAGCATAATCTAATCCCTAGAAATCAGCATGCAGATTACGGAATTCCACACTCCCCCTCAACCTGGGTTGTAGATGTTGAGTAAACCTAGCTTGGAGTTAAGTTCCTTAAATGACTGGGAAAGGCTTTTAGTTAAGATATATGTTGTTTGTTGGCAGGTTGGTATGTAAATGAGTGATATCATGTCTGTTTCTATCTTCTCCTTGACAAAATGTCTGTCAATCAGCACATGCTTCGTCCTATCATGATGCACTGGATCCTTAGCTATGCTGATTGTAAACTGATTATCACAGAACAATTTCATAGGTCCCGTGATTTGAAATTTTAGCTCACTGAGTATCCTTCTTAGCCATATTCCCTCACATACGCCATGTGCCAGTGCTCTGAGTTCAGCTTTTGCACTACTTCGAGATACCACTGGCTGCTTCTTGCTTCGCCAAATGACCAGGTTTCCCCAAACATATGTGCAGTGACATGAGGTGGATCGTCTATCTGTCACAGATCCAGCCCAATCTACATTAGTATTGATCTCAACTATTCTGTTTGTTGCCTTTTTGAAAAACAATCCCTGCCCTGGTGTCATCTTTTAAGCATCTTAAAATCCTATATATAGCCTCTATGTATTCTTTTGTTGGACTGTTCATGAATTGGCCTACCACACTTACAACGAAGCTAATATCAAGTCTAGTGTGCGAGAGATAAATGAGTTTTCCAACCAATCTATGATACCTTCCCTTGTCAACATGTGCACTATCATTTCTACTACCCAATTTTGAGCTAGAGTCTATATGAGTGTCAACTAGCTTGCATCCCAGTTTCTTTCAAGAGGTCCAACACATATTTTCGATGAGACTGAAATTTCTCTTTTTGACCTTGCCACCTCCATGCCAAGAAAATACATGAGCTTTCCAAGTCTTTGATCTTGAATTCTTTGGCCAAAAAACCTTTTAGCTTGAGGAGTTCGTCGTCATGGTCACTAGTTAAGATGATGTCATCAACATACATGATGAGTATTGCCATTTTTCCCGAGAATGAGTGCTTGAAAAACATAGTGTGATCAGTCTGACACTAATAATACCCGAACCTTTTAACAGCTTTGGTGAACCTGTCAGACCAAGCTCTTGGAAATTGCTTGAGACCATACAAGGATTTTTGTACTTTGCAGACTCAGTTGGTAGTTGTTGGAGTATCAAGGCCAGGGGATATTTCCATGTAGACTTCTTCTTCGAGATCCCCATTGAGAAAAGCATTTTTAACGTCTAGTTGATATAGTGGCCAATCTAGATTTGAAGCAAGTGAGAGCAATACCCGAACTGTATTAAGTTTAGTTACAAGGGCAAAGGTCTCCTGATAATCAATCCTGTAAGATTGAGTAAATCCCTTAGCTACTATTCTTGCTTTAACTCTATTGACACTCCCATCTGCATTATGTTTGACTGTAAAGAGCCATTTGCAACCAACAAGACGTTTCCTTGGAGGTAACTCAGATATCTCTCGAGTCCCATTATCTTTTAAGGCACAAATTTCCTCCCAAATGGCTACCCTCCATTCTGGTACAGTAAGGGCCTCATGGATTGTAGTTGGAACTTGTATTTTGTCAATATTGCTAATAAAAGCATGATGACTAGGTGAAAGTCTTCCATATGAGGCAAAATTATAAATGGGATGATTAGTGCAAACTCTCTTGCCTTTTCTCAAAACAATAGGTCTATCATCAATAGCTGAACTATCAGGGGCAGAATCAGTACTATTATTACCTGGTGAACTTTGAGGTTCTAGATTTTAGATTGGATTCATGGTCTTGATCAGGTGGCTGGAGTGTTTCCCTTTCTTAAATCTTGTTTTTCCTAGAGTAGAAAACGAAACTCACTGGTAACCGCAGGTTGTATTTGACTGAGATGCTAAGGTGTTAGAGGCTCGGTTTGGGGATGCGGTTCAGGTTCAGGTTCTATTTGTGAATAAGGAATCATACATTGACTTAGAAGACAAATGGCAGAAATTAGAGAGGAAACAGAGGACGGATTTGTGGTATCAATATCCCAAAGATGATATTCTTCAGTAAAGTTCTCCCCCTGAATATTAGCTTGGTCGTAGGATTGATGCTCGAAAAAAGAGACATCCATAGAGTTGTAGAACTTCCGTGTGCAAGGGAATAGCATTTATACCCTTTTTGATTTGAGGAGTATCCTACAAAGATGCATTTGAGTGCTTTCGGATCAAGTTTGCTTCTATGTTGGGCATGTATATGGACAAACATGGTACAACCAAATACTTTTACAAGAAGAAAGGACAGAATACGAGTGTTTGGGAAAGAGTGAAGTAGGAATTGGGATGGTGTTTGGAAGTTCAAGACACAAGGGCATCCTATTGATAAGATAGGCAGCGGTTAAGACTGTTTCACCCTAGAAAAACTTAGGAACATAAGTGGTAAACATTAGTGACTGAGCAACTTCAAGGAGGTGTCTATTTTTTCTCTCTACAACCCCATTTTGTTGGGGTGTTTCAACACAAGAACTTACATGAATAATCCCTTGACCGACAAGATAATTACCTAGGGTTTTCTCAAAATACTCTTTTGCATTGTCTGCTTTTAACACTTGTATTTTTGTGTGGAATTGGGTTTGAACCATAGTGTTAAATTGCTTGAAAATAGGTCTAACTTCTGGCTTTTCTTTCATAAGGAACAACCACGTGATTCTACTATGATCATCTACAAATGATACAAACCACCTAGTGCTAGTGACATTTTTTGTTCTAGATGGTCCCCACATATCACTGTGAATCATTGAGAAATGATAGGATGATTTGTATGGAAGACTGTGATAGGAATTGCGAACATGCTTTGAAAGTTGACACACTTCACATTGAAAAGATTTTAGATTTTTATTTCTGAATAAGGATGGAAACAATTTCTGAAGATACAAGAAATTAGGATAACCTAGACAATAGTGTCATAACATGACTGCACTATCCTTATTGGAATCATTACAAGAAACAAAACTATTTTACTCAACACATAACGCATTGTGAGTTTGTCTTCTAGGAGATTCATCAACTTTCAAAAGGAAAAGTCCTGAGCACACCTTAGCACTGTCAATTGTCCTCCCCGAATCCAAATCTTGAAATTCACATAAATCCAAGAAAAATTTAGCAACACAGTTATGTTCTTTAGTGAGCTTGCTAACTGACAAAAGATTACAAGCCAGATTTGGGACATGAAGTACAAAATTTAGAGTCAGATCCTTTGAAATAATGATAGAACCTATTCCACCCACTTTAGAGAGGGATCCATCAGCTATTTTTATGGCAATACTTTCTTGTGATAGATTGTAATTATGAAGAAGTGTAGCATCACCCGTCATATGATCAGATGCCCCTCAGTCTACAATCCATAGGCCTGTTTTTCCTGAGTTTACTATAAGAGCACTCAAGTAATTACCTTTTTGGGCTAAAGATCCTATCCCAATGGTGCTGGGAGCAGGATTTTGTTGTCAGAACATCTTCTACAACACTTCAAGTTGTTCTTTGCTAAATCGACTGGATCCGGTGAGGGAAGATCCTTCATCAACAGAGACATAGTTTCCACGGCTCTCTTTGTCAATTGCAGGTCTGGAAGGCTTCCAATCTGCAGGTTTGCCGTGAATTTTCCAGGAAGTGTCTTTGGTATGGCCTGGTTTTCTGCAGTGATCACACCATGGCCTCCCCTTCTTTTGGCGGGTATCATTATTTTGTTGGATTCCTCAAGCGGCTAGAGCAAAATTTTCATTGACAGAAGCAACGGTGGATTCTCCAAGCATCACCTTCTTCCTGTTTTCTTCTCGGCGAACTTCAAAAAACGCATCTCGGATGCTTGGCAAGGGCTTCATTCCTAGTATTAGTCCTCGGACCTCATCAAGGTTCTTGTTAAGTCCCATTAGGAACTTAAATATCCTCTTCTTTTCGACAATTTCTTTGAATTTCTTTGCATCAACTGGACAGCTCCATTGGTGTTCTTCGAATAGCTCCAGTCGTTGCCAATGACAGGCGAGGATGTTGTCATATCGGGTGACAAAAATATCATCCTGTCGAAAGTCATGGACATTGGATTCAATCTCGAAGATTTCAGAAGTATTATCTTTACTGGAGTAGAATTCTTTTGCTGCTTCCCAGATTTCATGTGTCATGCTATAAAGTAAGAAATTCTCACCTATTTCATTCGTCATTGAATTGACCAGCCAAGGACATGACCAGCCTTAGGAGAGACGAGTTTACCAGTGAGATACTTATCTTTCCCTTTTCCGCATATATACATCATAACGGATTGCGACCATGGGAGGTAGTTATTCCTATTCAATTTGTGTCAAGTGATGGGAAAGGTAATCTTGTCTAACCCGCCATGGTTGCCAGTGGCAGAGGCTTCAGATCACAAAGCCACTTCTGATGAGGATGAGGATTGTTCTTCTGTGGCCATTTCGTACTTGGCCATCGGAGTTTAGAGATTCTGAGGTTCAGAGAAGTGCTCTGATACCATGTGAAAATTGAGAATGTATTTTCCTCATTCATTTCTTATTGAAGTATACACGAATAAATAGAAGAAAAAAGGGAGAAACACTCCTCAATCAAGAAGTTATAAAACGAAATACAGCTAGATGGGAATCGGTAAAGATAATACCCATATCCCTTTATTCTAGGAAACAAATCAACCTAAATTATAGAAACTATTTCCTAGAAATCAGCATGCAGATTACGGAATTCCAAAATAGGGGACTCAAGAGATGCCTACCTTGGACCACTGTTTTGCAATACAGTTCAGCTTCCCTTCCTTTGCAATGTGAGCAAAGAGTGTGATCTCCATTGCTGAGCCAAAATGCAACAGAAATTGTATTATTAGGCCTCTGTATAACTGGCATATGCATAGAAATACACACAAATAAACCTACATATTACATCTCTTAAAAAGAAGGACCTAAGTATTATCAGCTATAGTACTAGTGCAAATATAACTTGACAGCTAAAGGTGCAAAGTTTTTCATCTCAATCACTAGACATTTCTGAAAAGATCACCACTAACTTGAACCTACTCTGTTTCCAACCCCACTTAGAAACAAAATTCCACCACACAACAGTTGGTTGTATGATTCCTATAACACCTAAAGAGTCTTGTTTTCCTGTTAAGAGAAAACCATAATAAATACTCCAGGAAACTGGCATGAAGAGGGAGATAAGCAACCAAACATTCAAGATCTCATAATAACATGAAAAAAAAGTGCAGTTTGTTGGGTGGGGTTGGGGGGTTCAACTTTTATTGAGTCACAAAATCTCCAAATGCCTTGCCTTCTTTGTTAGATCAATGGCACCTCCTCCGCACAATGGTATCTCACTGGTGGTAACAACAGAAACAGATTATTTAAAAGTAGGAGAATAATTTACTGAGGATATGAAATTCAAATGATCAACTATTCTTCCTCGTCCCTTAGATGCTCAAAATTTCTCAAACATGCACTAAAATGACGTCTTAAGGTCTCTCGCATCTATCAAATACGTGCCAATTGGGGAGAAGGGGGGGGGGGAGAGACACTTGTGCTCACTTCCATAAAGCACAATTCTTCTACAAGTTCATAACTAGTCCAGAATATAGTGTGGACAATGTTTCTGATACATTTCTACATTTCAATTCTGTAGAGAATCTCTCAAATATGCAACCTAGCCAATGAAAAAGTTACCATGTGCATAAAAAGGATAATTCTTGGTAGTTCCTATGAGTCTTTTGTTTACTCAAAAAATCGTAAGAAGCAACCATTAAAAAAGGAATATATAAATACAAAATTAACCAGGAAATTCTTAGAGCCTCAAGGCAACATGATATGAAAAGAAAAAACTAGATACCTAAGTAAAGCTTTGCAACCAATGCAAGTAAGCTGTTTCTTAGCAAATTTCATTATGCCACTGTTTGATGGAGTAGAAATAGAAATAGATCTTGTGTGGCTTCCATGGAGAAGTTCCTTGCTAGCATTCTTCAAAATTGGCTCAAAAATCCTCAGAATTGGCTGTAACATGAATGATATCTTAGCTAATAAAGAACAGTAAACATTGGAGAAACTCTGAAACATATTAAACCAACCTTGCTAATTTGATTCTCAAGATAGTACTGAGGGTCTATTGGTATGTTGTTCTCCAGCACATAGATTGGATCCTCTGATCTCTCATAAGCCTGATTTTCTTATCCAGATTATTCTAGAGAAAATCTCAAAAAACTCTTAAAATCCTAACCAAAAAAAGATGAGGGGGGGGCAATACCTTGGCTCCTTTTGCAGCTTTAATAATAACATAAGGTACTCTATCCCCAACATTTGGAGCAGTGGCAGCATCTCGCTGTCAATTACGAAACCAAATAGAATATATTGATGGCCCAGAAAACAAAAACATCATAATCTCAATATGCCTAAACATCAAATATAAATCCTATAGCTGTAATAAACAATGCATGGTTCCACAAATAGTTTACCAAACATTAGGAACATCATTGTATGGGATCTGAGCAACGACAATATAAAATGTCATCATCTAGAATGAAGTTTGATTCGTGGCCTTTTTAATATACTTTTCATGTTTTGTGTATGACACACATTGTGCATATGAGCATATACTGTTACACTGATTTTTTTTTCCCTTTACCAAATGAGTCTCTCTTTTATTTTTTATTTCTTTTCAAAAACAGGAAAATGCAACAACCAATGAATTGAATTATCAAACCCAACCTTGCGCATCCTTTCAGCAAGTTCAACATGAGCCGCCTTTACTTCATAATCATCTCCTGTCTTTGTCAAACCCTACTAAACAAACACGTTAATTCAAGTTTAAAACAATATACTAGTAGTACACCCACATCAAATATCTGAATGCTCCACAAGAAGCAATTAGCAATATAAAAAAGATCATTAGAGGCTCTCTAAACCCAAAAGATTTCCCACCTTTGTAATAACCAAAAGTGATAAATCCATACGGTTCATGAGAAGATCCGAAATTGCATTCTTGACATACTGGACTGCCCCAGGGATGTCCCTGTCAATCAGTATTTTGTGAAGGCAATCGGTCACCAGGTTTTTTACCAGTAAACAGTTGTCTCTTCGAACTGTTTCGATGCCTGTTAAATGCAAATGTAGTTTAGGAGGAACTTCAACAAAGCAACAAAAGCAACTAGTTGATAAGGTTTAATGTTTACCTTTAGTGTCCATTTTGTCAAAATTGTCCGGTTTTGTCCAAAATAAACCAGCATATCTCTTCTTGCTAATCAGGAGATATGGATAATAAACCTTCTCAAACTCTAGTTTGATGGGCTTCACAATAAAAATGACAACGAATACAGAATGAAATATCAAAAAAGTAACAAATAAATGAATCAATTAATTTAAAAAATATTTAAACAATGAAGTCTCAAGCAAATCTAAGTTTAGGATTTCATTTTTTTTTTAATTGGCTGCTAGAATTAAGTTTAGAGATGTTTAAGCTGCAACTTAAGAATCCAGTAGACCAACTAAGATCACTACTGCTTCAACATCTAAAGTTACAAAGCTTTTGACGCAAGTCCATGAATCAGTGTTGTTACAATACCACTAGCTTCCAAATTTTGTAAACTGATAATCAATGATAGCTTTTTCCATGTATGAATGTCATGAATAGCATCATGATTGCTGAATCTAAAATGTTTTGAAGAATTATGTAACTTTTTGTTATGACTTTCAGAGGATTAGTAATGATTGGAAGAATCAAAGTGAAGAAGTTTTATTTTGCAAGCCCAGGGGTTCATATTTATTGCAGTCTTGTGCTAAAATAATTTAGAACCAATAATTACTTCATTGTTTGGAGAAATCAAAAAAGTTTTCCCAATTATGAGTAAAAGCGATTTAAAGAAACCAATTGCCATTTTCAAGAAAATTACATAAAAGAACAGTTTTCAAGCTCAAGATTTGATCACTTTCACAGGCTATCATAAAAGGGCATCAAACATACATGGAACTAAAGAAAAAGTTAAAAAGTAATTTGAACTCTTACTTTAATGAAAGTTTCACTAATATATTCAGCAGCTTCTCTCCCCAAGTTCATGGCCTCTTCTACAGCAGAAACACCAAACTGTACCATGACTGAATCCGTGTCTCCATATATTACCTAATAGCAAGAATTGCATTTCTTTATAAATCATCTGACATTAAAATCTGGCTAATTGTATATGGTAGTAAAGCATGAAAGAAATCTAAGACATACATTAAATTTAAGCAAACATGCATAACTGGAAATGTAAAATTTATTGGCAAGGATGGAGCATGAAGTTCTACGATGTTGGTTCAATTTTAAATTTTCCATGCCAAAATGCAGCATTATAGAACTAGAGAGGATCATATTTGTTGGAAACTAGACAAAATCCAGTGACCAAATTGAAGCAAAAGTAGACCACTGTGCCTTTCAGAGACCAAGACATTAGTTTTCTGCTGATTGTAGGCCAAAAATGATTATGTATGAAGTTTGAAATATGGCCCAATAAAGACAACTAGAGAGCTTCACCAACCAACCCACGAAACCCCATATAGTGTATTACAGGCAGCAAAACAAGAAAATTTCTAGATATTATACCTCAGCATTGTGTTCATAACCATTAAGCGTCGTAAATTTATCTTCCACGAGTTTTTTTGTGTGCTCGATCATTTGCCGACCTTTTCAAGGCATCCAATCCATGTAATCATAAGAACTCAATGGAGATGTTATTTCAATTCAACAAAAGGATGATTTTCAAACAGCGCAGCATCACAAACTAATAGTTCAGAGCCATACCATAGCTTGTTACACTTGACGATATCTCTAAGCAAGGTAACTGACCAATAGTAGCCCCTGTAAACCCATATACAGAATTTGCACTAATCTGGAAAAAAGAAGAAAGAAATGAAATTTAAATCGTTACTAAGAACTAGTATAGTTATTATTAGTATGCACTAGGGAGTACTGAACAATTATCAAAAGAGAAAAAGACAAGGCAAAAATATATATAATTAACAAGCACAGCTTACCTTCAGGGCCAGCTGTCGACCATCTAGCACAGCCTTCTCCAGGGGATCTTTTGCCTCCTAAAGTAGAAATAAGGGAGAGAGATCATGTACAAGCAGAGATAACACATAGAACCAAATATAGTAAATTTTAAATTAATCAAACACCACAGCTTACAACAAAACAATATAAATCCAGTCAGTTTTCACAATAAGTACAGAAAGGATACCTTTAAATCTGCTTTTGCCCTTTTACGGGCTGCTAATAGCTCTTCAAGGATTTCAGGAAGTATTCCCTAAATGTATATAGCGAGACAGTCTCATTATGTCAGCGCTTCAACTTCATATAAGCATAAACTTCTAAAATGAAATCAGTGTTGAACCTTAGAGGAAAAAGGAAAACAGGATAATCAACTACAATTTACAACCAACAGACCTTCTGTAAATTTGATTTAACAAATGTTTCACCAGATGGAGTTCTGTTCACAGACTCCAGAGGAAGGTTGAGCTTGCGAGCGTCTTCAGGGGTCACCTTCAAGAACAGTAAATGTAAAATTTCTCCCAATTGTCACCCCATAGGAATTGAATTAAGCTAATGAATAAAGTAACATAAAAAAAAACCGACAATAAAACTCAGAAGCTTAAGGCAGCAATTAGAAACAGTGGAGAACATTTACCAGAGTGCAATAACATAAATTATAGGCCATCATAATAGATGGATACAAGGATGCAAAATCTAAAGTAGCAATTGGCTTTTCATAAAATCCAGCCTTCGCCTCCAATACCTGCAAGTTGTTAAGTTCAAAATATAAGTCAAAGTCAAAGTTCAAGTCAAAGTCAAAGTTCAACAAACCATATTTTTCCAACATATTTGCAATTCTGCATCACACTAAAACAGGGATATAATTTTGTCATTGTCAGTGTCTCAACCACTGGAGAATTAATTAAATGAACTGAAAGAGCTCAGCTGAGATAAGAGAGTTACCATATAAATTAATAAATAAATAAATTATACAACTGGACAAAATACAGATAAATAAAGAAAGCACTGCAGACTGGGGGCCAATGCCTCTATTAAGTGGCATGCTACTAGCTAAGGATGCCAAAGCCAAACTCAAATGACCTCCTCACATACTAAGGTCATCCGCCAAACTGATGATACTCCAAGTAGAACTTTATTTCAACCAAACTTCACATTAAGAAAATTCTAAACAATCTTAGAATATGACACACTCTTTCAAGTCAAATATTACCTAAGAAGATCCTTTTTTAAAAACTAGTTCCAAATTACAAGCAGATCAGAACATAAAAAAAATGAATGCATGCAGAGAGCATAGAAACTTCCGATACATCTTCTCTGACTAACAAAATGACAAAACGGCCTTCTCAAAAACAAAAAAAAAGAAATAGAAAGAACAGAAAACACAGTCTTAGATAATATGATCACAGAATGCAGCTACTAGAAAGACCCACTGACCAACATTATCAAGCTATTAACTGCATTTCAAATCCAAAAGCAACATATCGGTAAGTCTTAAGACCAAAAAAGGTGATGCTAGGAGGCAGCATTGTCCTACTTTGTTACAACTTTAATGTGCAAATACAATAATTGCATTTCTATCAAACAAAAAAATTATATATTGACAAATAGATTGCCTCATGTATATACAGGAGAGAAAATTATGTAATGCAATCTTGGAGTCAACATGGCTACAAGTCTTCAAATTTCTAAGTCCCTTAACTCCACTCGTGTCAATTCAGTATCTAATCTAATTTGTGGTGACAGAAATGTAATGAAAACTATTAGAAAATACAAGTCATCAAATAATTCTACCACTCGGTAGCCGGGAAGCATATTTTCATTCACATTAGAAGATCCATACTATGCAAAAATGCATGTATATACATTGATGGAGGAAAGAGAACCTATGAATAATCACTAATTGACCATTTAAAAGAATGGAGCTGAAAAGGCAAAGAATGAACTTACAGTGGCACCTTCATATGTTCCTTGTTCTGACCCTGCCTGTTTGACATTAGGAATAACCAGGTTCTTCTGTTTTGCCTTCCTAAGAAGTTGAGAAAGTACCTGGAAGGGAAGAAAAAAGAAGCAATTACTTCTGCAAATTCAACGTGTCAATTATTTTTCATATTTTCAACAATTGATTAAAAAAAAAAAATTAATGATCACCTTAATGCTTTGGCCCCTGGAAAGCAGAAAAGAAATTGGGACACCTGTTACTCGGGCCATCTCCACATAATTGTAAATGAACATCAATTTATCCAAAAGCCGCTGGGGGAGATATGCATCCTGCATGCAGAGGAGCAAAATATGAATTTTGACTCATCAATTTTTTTCAATCTTTTAATTTTCTTTCCTTTCGCATGAGTACTCAAAAAAATATGATATCATGTGTAATGTAACCATAACAGATTCACTACATTTGGTTCACATAACTTTCATGGGTAAAAGAACCATAAGCATTACAACTTTTTTGAGTAATAACCTAAATGCTCTGTTAAGATTTTAAAGATACTCAAACTCGAATTCTCTCCTTTGCACATATTTTGTGTTGAAAACTAGGCTTCTGCATTTATTATCTCCTACCCACTCTGTTGAAATATCTCTGACATATCTTTGACATTTATATTTATGTCAGAGTAGTTGTTGAAATATGTATGTCAGATTAGTTGTAGTCAAAGATCTTAGCTGTTGTAGCAGCTACAATGGCTGCTTTGTCTAAATAGGGTGGCTGTATAGGAGGCTAAATAGGTTGGCTGTAATCCCTCCATTTTAGGGATTTTGTATTGTACATTTGATTAATATAAACTTATGAGGCTGTGAGACTACCTCTCAAGCCAATTCAGATTTCATTTTCAATTTCCACATGGTATCAGAGCTCCGATCTGGGAGACTCTGCCTTCAAAATAACCTTTTATCATACCTTTTTTAAGCTTGGTAGGCACTTGTGTCAAGTTTCTTTTGTTGATCACTGTTTGACTGTCATCCACCACCAGGCCGCCACGGATCAAATCGAAGTTTCCCGACAAGCTTGCCTTCCAAAAACTGTCCAGGACGCAGAAGATCACTGCTGGTTACTGGGTTTGGGTTGCCGGCCTTCTTTGAGCCAGTTTTGGGGCTCATATGGAAGACGAAATAGTAAATCCATTCAGCCAAGGTGAAAGTTCTCAAGTGCAGAACAGCCAGCCTGGAGAATTACAGAATATTCAGGCTGCCCATCGACTAAATGGAAGAAATTATTTGAAATGGTCTCAACTTGTTCGTACCTTGTTAAAGGGAAAAGGCAAAATTAGCCACCTGGGCTTGGACCAGCAGGGAGATCCAAAATATATTGCATGGGATGAGGAAGACTCAATGATCATGGCTTGGCTATGGAATTCAATGATTCCGTAAATTAGTGACACTTGCATGTTTCTCGACTGCAAAGGAAATTTGGGACTGAATAGCGCAGACCTATTCAAAGGCTAAAGATGCTGCCCAAGTATATGATGTGAAAGTGAAAGCAGTTGCTGCAAAGCAAGGCAACAAATCTGTTACTGAGAATATGCCAATCAATTGAAGTCTCTATGGATGGAGTTGGATCATTATAGGGTAATAAAAACCAAATGTTCGCAAATTCAACAATTATCAAAGAGTTCATTGAACAAGATAGTGGTCTATGACTTCCTTGTGGGATTAAATCTGAATTTGATCAAGTCGAGAATCAGATTCTGGGAAAACCCGAGAAATACCATCCTTTAATGAGGTGGTTGCCATTGTACGAAGTGAGGAGAGTAGAAGGAACTTAATGCTGGATACCACTATCCGTTGAAAGTTGACCATGATAGCTGAAAATCCTAGGAATGGAGGAGACGGTGCAAAGGTGGAAAAGAAAGGGGACTTGTGGTGCACCCTCTTGTAATAAGCCTCGACATACCGAGAGAGAGTCTTTGGAAATGAATGGTAAACCTCCTAATCGTGAAGGAGGACAAAAAGGAGTTTTTAGGGAGGTATATCTCGCAAAAATGGTCGGGGCTTATGTAGCTGCAAAGGTTGAAGAAGGTAAACCAGAATCTTCAAACAGTTCTGGGTTAAATAGCTATAACCAAGAAGAGATTGAAAGAATGAGGGCTTTCCTCAACAGTTTGGAGAAACCCACAGGTAAATACACTTTGGCGTATTCAGGTATGCTTCCAATTTCATTTGGGTTTAATGTCTCAAAAACACTTTCTACTTCCTTACGGATCTTAGATTGGAACCCTGGAGACCATATGACACCTTCATCTAAATATTTCTCCACATATGACCCCTGTCCCATTAATAAGAAAATTGCCACTGCTGATGGTACTCTTGTAACAGTGGCTGGTATAGGAGACATACAAATAAACCCTTCCATTATCTTAAGAAATGTTCTTCATGTTCCAAAATTGTCCACAAATCTTGTCTCTATACAGAAACTTACAGAAGACTTATCCTGTAGTGTGATTTTTCACAGTAATCATTGTGTATTTCAGGACAAGGATTCGGGGAGGACGATTGGACATGCTAGAGAAGGGAATGGTCTTTATTATCTTGAGGAATCAAGTTTGTCCACAACGAAAAAAAATCTTTTGTCTTGCTCATTCATGACCGAATCTGTTCTCACAAATGAAGAGAAAATTTTTCTTTTCCATTGTCGTTTAGTACACACATCTTTTATAGTCATCAAAATTACATGTTCCATCTTTGTTTTACGGGCTGAAAATTGAGAGTCTCCATTGTGAAGTATGTGAAATTGCAAAACACAAGCGTGTACCTTTTCCATTAAATAATAAAAGAAGCACATTTCCTTTTCATCTAGTTCATACTGATGTTTGGGGTCCTTCTTCTATTCCAAGTGTTTCTGGGTTTCGATGGTTTGTGACTTTTATAGATGACTGTACCCGAGTTACTTGGATTTTCCTCCTTAAACACAAATCTGAAGTAAGTACACTTCTCCCAAAAAATTTCTCAATGGTCAAAAATCAATTTGGTGTGAACATCAAAAGAATTAGATCGGATAATGGTAAGGAGTACTTCAATCATGTCGTTACTCCATAATCCACGAGTCTTCTTGTGTGAAAACACCACAACAAAATGGAATTGCAGAAAGAAAAAACGGCCATCTTCTTGACCAAACCCGGGCACTTTTGTTTCAGAAAAATGTTCCAAAGAATCTTTGGGGAGAAGCTGTCCTAACAGCAACATATCTCATTAATCGTTTACCCTCTAGAGTGTTGGAGTTCAAGAGTCCTATGGATGTTCTTTCCTCTTTTTATCCACACATTTCTACCACTCACAATCTTGCACCAAGGGTCTTTGGGTGTGTCTCGTTTGTTCATATCCATAATCAAGATAGGGGTAAACTTGATCCTAGAGCTCTAAAATGTGTCTTTGTTGGGTATTCCATTACTCAGAAGGGATATAAGTGTTATCATCCTCCATCTAAAAAATTCTTTGTGTCCCGGGATGTTACCTTTCATGAAGCACAAGCCTATTTCACTCAACCTTATCTTCAGGGGAGAGTCTTAGGGAAGATAAGGGGACTAATCTTGAAACACTTATTCTTCACGATTTTGAACCAAATTTTTCGTGAGGCGAGTCGGGGGAGTAGTGGAAAAAAAGGGACACGAAAATGAACCGAATCGGGGGAGTAGTAGTGAAAATGGATCTGAAAATGAAGCATTGGCCCCGAAACCAGGATCTGAAATTGATAAGTTTGGAAAGAATTTGGTGTATACAAAAAGACTAAAGGCCATTCTGAATCAATACATGTCCAAGAGACCAATCCAACTCCTTGAAGTCGAGGTAACAAATTACGATTCACCGGTTACTGAGGATAATTTTTTAGTCTCTCAAAATGAAACAGAAAATCCAATATCCGAAGATAATCTTGACCTCCCAATTGCCATCAGAAAAGGAATAAGAAAATGCACAAAAAAACCACTATATCCTCTCTCAAATTACCTCTCATTTCAAAAATTCTCACCAACCCATAAAACCTTTCTTGCAAACTTAAACACCATTTCAATTCCCAATAATGTTTTTGAGGCATTGTCTGATAAAAATTGGAAGCTTGCTATGGATACAGAAATGGAGGCATTGGAGAAGAATAAAACATGGGAGTTGGTCACTTTACCAGAAGGGAAGAAACCCGTTGGTTGTAAATGGTATATACGATGAAAATATAAGGTGATGGAGTCAAGAGAGGTCAAAAGCCAGGTTGGTTGCTAAAGGTTTCACACAAACCTATGGGATTGATTATGGAGAGACTTTGCTCAGGTTGCAAAGATGAATACAGTTCGAGTTATACTATCACTTCTTTGCCAATTATGGTACCGGGAATTACTGACAATTTGATGTGAAGAATGCTTTCTTACATGGGGAAATAGAGGAGGAAATTTATATGGAGGTCCCACGGATATGGGAAACTGTCTTTGGCCAATTCTGTTTGCGAGGTTAAAAAAGCATTATATGGGTTGAAACAATCACCACGCGGGCATGGTTTGGAAGGTTCACTAAGGCTATGACACCTTAGGGTACAAAACGAGTAATGGAGATCACACATTGTTCATTAAACACTCAACTTGATGGGAGTGCGATCTTTGATAGTATATGTTGATGATATCATAGTCACTGGAAATGATTGGAAGGAACAAGTAGCCCTAAGTCAACATTTAGCAAAGGAGTTTGAAATAAAAACTCTTGGGAGGCTGAAGTATTTTCTAGGAATTGAGGTGGCTCACTCAAAAAGGGGTATTTTCATATCTCAACAGAAGTATATCACATATTTGCTCAAGGAAACAAGAAACAAGAAAAACAGCTTGTAAACCTGTGAGTACTCCTATAGATTCAAGCAATAAGTTGGGATGTGGAGATGAAAGTGCATTGGTGGATAAAGAAATGTATCAACGATTGGTTGGGAAATTAATTTACCTTTCCCATACAAGACCAGATATTGCATTTGCTGTGAGTCTGGTTAGTCAATTTATACCTGACCCGAAAAGAAGTTCATTTGCGGGCGGTTCATAGGATTTTGCAATATCTCGAGGAACTCCAGGAAGAGGAATTTTATTTAAAAGGAATGGAAATGCAACCCTTGAGGCTTATACTGATGCTGATTATGCAGGGTCAATTACTGACCGAAGATCCACTACGGGGTATTGTACATTTCTTGGTGGAAATCTTGTAACTTGGAGGAGTAAAAAGCAGAATGTTGTGGCTTGATCTAGTCTTTGAAGCGAGTTCGAGCTATGGCACAAGGTATTTGTGAATTACTTTGGCTCAAGATTATCTTAGAAGATTTGAAGATTAAATGCTATGGACCTATGAACCTTTATAGTGATAATAAGTCAGCAATAAGTATACCACATAACACAGATCAACATGATCGAACAAATCACATACAGGTGGAAACGCACTAAATCAAAGAAAACCTTTATAGCGGTTTGATTTGTACTCATATGTACCCTCACATGAGGACAACTTGCGGATATTTTCACCAAAGGATTGACGCCGTTTTCTCGAAAGAATGGTGTCCAAGCTGGGAATGGAGAATACCTATTCACCAGCTTGAGGGGGAGTGTTGAAAACTAGGCTTCTGCATTTATTATCTCCTACCCACTCTGTTGAAATATCTCTGACATATCTTTGACATTTATATTTATGTCAGAGTAGTTGTTGAAATATGTATGTCAGATTAGTTGTAGTCAAAGATCTTAGGTTTGTTGTAGCAGTACAATGGGCTGCTTTGTCTAAATAGGTGTATAGGAGGCTAAATAGGTTGGCTGTAATCCCTCCATTTTAGGGATTTTGTATTGTACATTTGATTAATATAAACTTATGAGGCTGTGAGACTACCTCTCAAGCCAATTCAGATTTCATTTTCAATTTCCACATTTTGAAGATAAAGCAATATGAAAGCTTAAATTCTTCATACAACTAAGTAATTCTATTCACATTGTGTGATGTTCGACCCTGTTTGATACACTGAAAAATCAGAGCATTGAGAGGACTCGAAAGATTCCAAAATGAACTTTAAGTTCACAAAAAATATTAATGAATCTATTAGCATTGAGAAAAATATTTTGAGCAAATTTTGTCGAATTGTTTGGTGGCATAAAATTAACCTTAAAAATGTCTCGTTGGTAATGGTGGGGTGGGGTGGGGAGGTGGTGACAATGGTAGCATGGCATCAATAATGACAGAATTAGTGGCACACACTCTGGTGGTGACAATGATGGAAGGTTGACAAAGGTGGCATGATGATGGAAGTAATGATCAAGTGCTGGTAGTGGTGAAGGTGACAAATGAAGAGGGTTAGAACATGGTGATGCCACGGAAGTGGAAGTGTCAGAGTAAGGTGCAATGAAGAGCTAGTGAAGCTGAGGTGAGATTAACAAACAGTAATTGAGATGTCATCGCTTAGGCCAGTCACTTAATATTTTCAGTGACATCTTTGTGGTTCAAGCTAAACTTGGTGTTACTGAAGATGCTAAAAAATTCAAGTGTCATATAAAAGTAGCAGCAAATGCACAATAAATGAAGTGGCTAAAAATTCTCATTTTCAGCACTTAAAAAAAAAATCTATGGAACTGACCCTCATTGACAACTCCAATGACAGAAGCCAGGGGCCACCAAATTAACATGGTAAATCCTTTCCTAACAGAATTATCTATAAAACCAACAATACAAACCAAAAATTTTATGCCTATTAGTCAGATCATAAGATGAATTGGTGAACAATTTATCTAAATGGATAAATCTCATTAATCAAGACTTTCAAAACTAAAATGACTTAACCTTAGACAAAGTATGATTAACTCCTAGTTTCACCTGCATATAAATTTACCTACCAATGAGAACTTGATGGGAAAAAAAAATGAAAAGACTGGACAATAAACATTTAAACAAAAGGTAGCAACAGAGAGCAG
Organism: Styphnolobium japonicum; assembly: GCA_023212625.1. NCBI lineage: Eukaryota > Viridiplantae > Streptophyta > Magnoliopsida > Fabales > Fabaceae > Styphnolobium > Styphnolobium japonicum. The sequence continues at coordinate 39,921,769 of JALBWW010000003.1, read as the reverse complement.
CCCAAGATAGAAAGGAACCAAAATATGAACCTTCAAACAATACACAGCAAGGCGCCTTCTAGTTTCTGCATTTCCATTCTGAAGATCAGATATAATTGAATGGTGAACATCCTCTTTCTGCAGTATATGAACATGCAGAGACTAAGTCAATAATTGACATAACTTTCAAAAAGAAAAACAAGATTCCAGCAAAAGAAGGCTGCCTGGAAGTGGAAGATGATTCGCATATTTTAATAGTAGGTATAATATAAGAAATTAAGAATAGGCCAAAAATGCAGAAAAAGCACATTGACATACACGCAAACATACAAACAGTACATAAGATAATTGATACAAACCTTGCGAGAATGAGAACCACACCCTAAACTATTAAGGTGGGAGAGCCCAAGACCATATAAACCCTACATCTGAATCTCATACTTTCAATGTGGGACTCAAGTCCCATACCTTGCAATTGGGTCCTAACATTCCACCATGCTCCACAGCCCCGACGCCCAAGCGGGCTGGTTGTGGACTAGTCCTTTGACTAGTCTAGGGCAAACACTGCAATGCCAGTGTCACCACCCGCACTACTCGTTTGCAACTAAGATACATGGTGGATAGCTCTCATACCAATTGATATGAACCTTGGGAGAACCACACCCCAAAAGCTAGCTATTAAGGTGGGAGAGCCCAAGGCCATAACATCTGAATCTCATACTTCCGATGTGAGACTCAGGTCCATACCTTACAATTGGGTCCTAACATTAACCAATGGAAATTTATTGTTGCTTAAATTATAATTACATTGTAATCCATGTCTTCACAGACAATAGCAAAAAAATAAAGGCAAAATTAGAGGCAAAAGCTTTACATTAAGAGCTTATGCATTTAAATCTGCAACTTCATCTAGGATTATCAAAAAAGATGTGTAAATTGTTGCTTCCACCAATAACTCAAGTCCTATAAACAGTTCCCAAATGTATAGAATCAGACAATAAAAGGGAAAAAATTATGTCAAAAGCATGACCTTACCTGTTCAGAAAGGAAGTGTGCCGACACAGAATTCAATGAATAAGAACTTAGTTTGTAGTCTCTTTGCATAACCTGCAAATATAAACATAACCCTATTCAGTAATAAATTTGGATCAGCCAAGCACAAGGTAATTAAAGCAAAACACTATTGACAGAACCTGGAGCAAATCAAACTGAACTCTCCCTTCTACTGTAACCTCTTTACTTTCCCTGGTCCCATACTGCCTACAACATCATCAAGTATCACTAAGGTAGATGTTTGAAATGATTGAAAAGTCAATATAAAAGGATAAACATAGTAATTCCAAAATTCATAGAAAATGTTAAGCACATGGTGGTACTCACTTCTGAAAGTTGAAACCAAGTTCCTATTTTCATAAAAGTTGATGAAACGATAAGAAACCCACCCACACACCACAATACCAGAATGCAAGTATGCAACTACTACAAAAATAATGGGAGAGATGCAACTATAAATAACAGATGACTATATCTCTTTACCTTGATGAGAAAGTTGTATCCTTTACTCGAACCCTACTGTTCCTGATACGGCCTAGAATTGGAAATTCTGCTATTTTCAAGGTCTCAGCTCTCTGAAGAAAAAAAAACACAAATTAAATTATATTGAAAGTTTGAAACAGTAACCATAACCAAATGCACATGACCTTCCAATTATTAACTAAATTATTTTTTAATCTAAAATTTAAGTCAACACCTCAATAAGATAAGGCAGGTCAAATTTGCATATGTTATATCCAATTATAATATCAGGGTCCACTTCACGGATAAAATCCTGCAAAGAAAATCATCTTCATCAGACTCGTAAGTACATAATAGGGAAAGGATTATAGTTCACTCAACAGTTGCATAATATCAAATAGACTCCTGTTGTACAAGTTCAAGACATAAATGATGATATTAAATAGCATTAACCACAAATGAATTTAAAACTAAAGCAATGCAAAACATCATACTATAAGATAAACCATACAGATGTCAGATATTTAATTAGCGGATCTCAAAAACTTGAACATTATTAGGGGGGGAATGGTGAATCAAATTTGGCAGTTTTATTGAAATTCTTATGCTTAATAACTAGGAAACAGGGTTTAATATGATAAAAAGAAATATAAACTATGTAAATACAATAAGAATACCCTCCAAGCTAGCAGGACTTCTCTTTCTGTATCAAATGACATCACGTCAACACCAACTATAGGAGAACATGATTTAAGGGTCATCACATTACGAATAAATGGCTGGTCTTCTCCTTGCAAAGTAACCAGATTGGCAATCTGTAAGAAAATGACAATTTTCAGTTCAAAAACAATAACCTTGTGGATGTTTATTCAACTGGGAAAAGAGTAGGCAATGGACCTGGATAACAGGATCATGGGTAGGCTCAGGAAAATGACCTTTACGACCAGCACACTCAATGTCAAAACTCAATATGCGAAATGGAGCCATCTTTGAATATTCCCCTTCTGGAGCATGACTAATCAATTCTGAATACCTACAATATTGTTAAGGGGGAGAAAAAGAAAAATCTAAAAGTATGGTATGCAAATAGCCCTCTTATGGGGAGAATACTTTATTGTTTCCCATGAAAGAGGATACAAGCAATCAAACTCTAACTGGCAATAAGACAAGCTTTTTCCTGTCTTCTTATATTTTCCAGCAGGAATTTCAATCCAATTTCCACCAACTACGTTGCAATCAATCATGAAGCGAAGGGCAAAAAGTACATTGCTTTCATAAGTCATGAAGCTCTTCATGCCCAGACCATCAAGCTGAATACCTCTATCAAGAATACCTGCCAAGTTTTGAAATTTTGACAAGAAACAAATAAATTCATGAGTAAAGTGCTGTTGAGCAAGACAACAATTGTCAAAACGCAAAAGCCAATACATTTGTGTCAAGATGCAAGAATTGGTGTAAAGCCAATACAATTTTTAAGGGGTTCCCCGAACAGATATGCTGGGAGATTAGGCAGCTTTGCTCCATTGATGCTTTCTAATTTTCTTTGTTGTTTTGTTTTCCTTTTTTGTTAAGGAGGATCCCTTATCCTCCAAATTCATTGTAATTTTCTTCTTTTCATCTAAATGAATTTCTTCTTTTATCAAGAAAAAAAAATGCAAGAAACTAAACTTCAACACTCACCCCAATGTGTAACATGCCATGTCATTATATTGCATAAACATAAAACCATCAAGAACTAAGAATGTAGCTTAAATATTGATCAGGTAATACTGGACTCCTTTGAATTTAGATAAGATGATTACTATATTGGACATAGAATGTCTACTGACAATATATATTATATAAGTTTACCACGGCAGCTGGTAACCATTGTTGGGAGTGCAACTACTATTTTGAGAAAGGGATGAGACTTCAGCTGCTGATAGTACATAATGCTCCTTCTCTGCACCATTTCAATACGGCGAACCAATTTTCCCACATTACTGTTTCTATTGGCCTCTCTCATCCTTCCCTGAAGCATTGCAAACACAAGTAAATGAAGACATTTTATAACTTAAAATGATTCCTATTTTTAGTTAAAAACTTGAAAATATTTTAATCTTCAAGCTCTAAGCCAAACACCTCAAGAATTTGATGAAAACGGGAGATATCATCCGGACCCATTCCAGGAGGGCAGCTGATGTAGAAATATGGTTCAAACCCATGAACATTGCAGCAAACACTGTGTCCTAACAAACAAAGAACATAAGAGTTTATTATATTATTCCTATAAATAAGGCATGGTTGAGAGCCACAATCATTAAGTACAATGATAGATTCTGAAACCACCATAATTTTACACCAACTTTTTCAAATAAAACACTCAACTAGGTCTATTGAAACATAGATGATTTCTGGGCAATTATATTGATACATGTAACTGGAAAATTATAATGTGAAATGGGTAAGAAGGCAACTTAGTATACAAGAGAGAAAAATCCTTTCATGGTTATGTCTTCAATAAGTATGCTAGGATGTCAACGGTTATGCAAATAGACCCATAGATCTTTGAAAATTACAATTTGGAATGCACAATTCTTATCATTTTGTCACATTTTTAGAGATGTTTATGAAATATTAGTCGTAAATGAAGTTGGGTTCAATTACATGTACAAAAAATATATTCAGTACAAGTTTGTTGGACCATCAATGTGCACTTTTCTGAAGTATTGATCACTGTATACCTAGAATTTAAAATTATTGACAATTAAAACTGAGGTGAGAAATTAACTACATGAGTAGGTTTCTAAATATTGATTTGGCACCAAAAAAAAATTATTTTATAAACAAGTCTATCAAATTATCAATGCATGTTTTTCTGAAGTATCTTAATTGCTGTATACCTAGACTTTCAAAATCATAGATAATGAAAAGTAAATTTGGAAAGTTGTTAAATGGGTACGCTTCCAAATTTGAAATTGGCACACAAAATCTGAGTTCAATTTCATGTCATATTTTTCAGGGGAATATCAATGAGTTATTTTTCTATGTCAATGACCAACTATCCCAAAAGCTTGAGCTCCTCATGCAAGTCTTTGGGCTAGAAGCATTGACAATGCATAAGTTGACTTTTCCTTATGCAGAAATTTAATTTAATTATAAATAATGGGGGCACAAGGATGGAACTCTTGACCACTTGGTCAAGGTGGCTCTGATATCATGTTAAAGACCAACTATCCCAAAAGCTTAAATTGTTAGATGAAGGCACAAGAATGATATTATATCTCTAACATTCTAATGAAATATTTTATTAGTTTACTTACATATGAGAAAACCACAAGGAGATAATTATGAATTTATAGAAATTATACTATTCTCAGCCATAAAAAAGGTAGCAATTGATTTACTTTCTGATAGAGATACTAACATACTGCAGCTTGTGTTAAAGAGTAAGTGAGAGGGTAGATAGGGACTAAGGAGTGGAGTAGTGGACAACGCGCTATATAATAATAATAATAATAATAATAATAATAATAATAATAATAATAATAATAATAATAATTGATTGATTGAAACTACAATCTTGATGCTTGATAACTGACAATAGAAATGCTCAAATGTCCCTTCAACTACTATTTCTTCGGATTTTTTTTACTAGAGTGCAGCACTATAAACATATAAACCTCCAATTGTTGTTTTCAGATTCTATACGCAACCAATAGTTTTGCAGTATGGAAAAAAAACACAGACACGAGCTAACCTTCCTTCGTAACTCCAAATATTCTAATAATGGCAGCGGGTCCAGACGAATTTGGCAGCAATTCTTTATGACTCTCTCCAATGACGTAATCAATCTCCAGTTGCTGAAAAACTAAAACCCAAGAAGAACAAAAATATATATAAATCAATAAATCAAATTCCACTAAACACAAACCCTAGGGGAAAAAACAGAAATTGCGATAGTGCAATTACTCACTGACGCTACGAGATTGCGACAGGTACTCGGGGGAGAGAGGAGGACGGGTCCACTTGGAAAGACGAGAGGCGAGGGCCTGGCGCTGCTCGATGTCGCGGAGGATGAGGGACTCTTCGTTTTCGGAAAGAAGGGTTTCGTCGATGAAGACGTCCTCATCGACGAACTCTTCTTCCTGGGAAAAGGCTTGGATCTTGGGCTGGTTGGCCGCTGAGGGTTGCGACGGCGGTGGCGGACGCTTCCGGGAGCCGTTGTTCATGGCTGTGTTCGGCGGTGTGAGAGTGTGGTTGGTTGAGTGGGAGTGTGAGGTAATGAGATTCCCGCCAGTTTTTGTTGGGGAGTTCTTGCACAATGGGGTTTTTTCCCGCGAGTGAGGCACCTGGCCTGATTTAAGTGATTGGGATTTAGGACCAACGAATGACCAAAACCCATAGGAATTGGGCCGTGTCTGGGTCCAAAAACATTTTTATTAATTAATAAAATAAAACAAACAGTCTTAATTTTAAGGAGAAATTACTAAAAACTGGTTTCTCCTGCGGCTACTTATTCCTCTTCTTTCTTGTCTCTGATTGTAATTTGGATTAGTTTGGTTTTAAAAGAAAAAATTATTTAAAACAAATTAATTAAATTTTTTATATGAAAAATTAATTAATTAATTTCTAATTATGAATTAAATTAAAGTAAACCAATCTCGATCAATTTGATTTAGTATGATTTAATTAATTTTTAATTAAATATGTTTTTTTTAAAAAAATTATATACAATTTTAATTTTTTTCTTTTTTTAGTCCAATTAAAAATTAATTGACATAAAAATTTTAATAAAAATATATTAAATAGTTATAAACAACAAATTAATTTTAAATATTTATAAAAATAACTAGAAATTGAAATATAATTATTTATATGTATGTAAATTATAAAAATATATGTATATGAGTTCAGTTTGACTTCATTTGATTTAATTTCATAAATAAAAATCAAAAATTAAACTAAAATTTCATTAAAAAAAATTAAACGTAACCAAAATTAATCAATTTTGTTTCATTTTAATTTTTCCATTTGGTTCAGTTGTAAATATCCTTACTTGTCTCCCATCTATCTTACTTCTCAGGTAGTTTTCACAAGGGTTGATTTTACTTTGTTTTGGTGATAAAATGTTGAAATTGGTAACATATATAAACTTGACATTGATCTTGATGTCATGTAAAATTCTAACATTGACATATAAACGTTCCATTTTCTCACTAACCATTGGTTCGCAGATATACTAAATTAAGACAAATTTTGATCTGCGAGAAATTGGATTGAAAAACTGATAGGTGATGAGCTAAATTCAGAGCGAAAAATTAATGAGGGGCCAAAGTATAAATTTTGTCTGTCATCATTATGATTTCAAATCTCCTATCCCATTTTTTCATCCTTAATCTTATTCCCCAAATAAATATTGACAACTCAAAATGCACATCTCTTTTTTATTTAGCAATAACTTCTTTCTTAATTAGGGGGAGTTTTTTTTGGTTGAATTCTTAATATTTATTTGGAGGCACACATGATTAAAGTCAAGGAAAAGAAAACTCAACATTTGAATTCCATCACCATATGTTTTCGTATACATAAATTAAGTGTTGGAATAAAATAATATTTATATATATATATATATGAAATAATACAAAATAATATAATAAAGCACATCAAAAAGTAAGTAAAATATATATAGTTGTAATTTATAAGTTCTTAAACGTGTAAAATAGGAAGCCATAAGGCAGCTTGGTGGTCATTAATAATAGTAACCGTTACTTAACCTTCTCTATTTAAGCTACATGCTCAGTGTGCTAAAGCCATGCGAAAAAGCCTATCAAGGTCTAGCCACACTTGCTCATTTGTCAACTAATCAATGTTGTGTTCGTCTCTGTTACATTTTTATGGTGGTGCATTATCTGAGTTTTCAAGCTAGCTTCTCTCCCTTACTATCTTTATTTGCTGCAATATTTAATATATATCTTGTGATTGATATTTAACTTGTGTTTACTTGATTCTTATACTAATCCAAATTGTATTTCAGTAATTAATCTACAATGTTTTTGCAATTGTCATCGAGCTTAGTTCATTGTTAATTATATTATGATTTACATTGCTCTATAGTTCTTCAAGCAACTGGCCAATGTTCAAATGTGAAATTGAAATTCTTGATCATCTCCAATCTTAAATATTCAACATCAATAGGCCTTTGTTAAACTTATTTCACTACATGTATTAATTTATTGCATCAAAATGCACAAATAATTAATATTAAATTAAAATTAGCAATCACCCAATTCATTTCCTCTTGTGTGATGATTGTCTTGTTTAAAAGCAAGTCAACCATGGAAGCAAGATATGTGACATGTAGCCAAGCTGCATCAAAAGCAATTTGGTTGAAAGGCTTAATGGTAGAATTGAAAATCAAAGAAATCCAATATAGGATTCGTTTGTTACAAATTAAAAAATAATAATTTTGACCTTTAATAATTTAAAGATTATATTTTAGAGATTTTTAAGAAAAAAAAAACTATTTTGTGTTTGTTTACAATCATAAAAATTATTTTTTAAATGATAGTAGTTTCTCTTTCTTTTATCCTAAGAGATTTTTTCCAAAAACTAAGGAAAATGGCTTTTCATTTTAACCATAAAAATGATTTTTTTAATAGCTTAAACAAACACAATCAAAATCATTAAAAATGATTTTTTACTTAAAAAAATATTTTTTTCATTAAATAATCTATAACAAACAGGCACATAATATAAGAAAATTGTATTGTGACAATCAAGCAACGATTACAACTAAAGAATGGGATAATGGGTGCTAGAGTGAAACATATAGAGATACAACATTTCTATGTATGTGACTTATTACAGAAGAACATGATTACCACAGACTATGTACCATAAAAGGAGATGGAGGCAAATCCCATCACTAAGGCCATTGGTGTGGATAAATTTAGAAAACACACAAAATGATGGGCCTTCAAGAGTATTGATAACCTATGGAAAATGTTATGCATGAGGGCAAACAACGTACCCATGCTAAATGATAAGAATAAATGAATGAGAAAGCACATAATTAAGGATAAGAGTTTTCTGTTGAAAGAAAACAGAAGATTTGGACTGGTGTAGAATGGAAAGAAAAAGCACACCACATTGGGTTGCATGGAACTCTAGTGTAGAATGTGTAAAGACCAAGTCAAACACAACTGACCCACTTAGCATGATATGTATTAGCAACAAACTATGTTGAATGTCAGCAAGTGGAGGATAAGCACTATTATGATAGTAACTGTTATTTAGGGCTTATTTGTTACAGATTAAAAAGTAATAATTTTGACATTTAATAATTTAGAGATTGTTTTTTAGAGATTTTTTAAGAAAAATAGAAGTTATTTTGTATTTATTTACAATCATAAAAATTAATTTTTAAATAAGAGTAACTTTTCTCTCTTCTATCACAAAAGATTTTTTCAAAAGCTAATGAGAGTAGCTCTTCATTTTGGCCATAAAAATAAATTTTTTAAACAAATGATTTTTTTTTTATAAATTTAAACAAATACAATCAAAATCATTAAAAATAATTTTTTACTCAAAAAAGTGATTTTTTAATCAAATAATCTATAATAAACAGGCTCTTAATCTTGTTTATTTAAGCTACACGATCAGATCGTTAAAGCCATGCAAAAAAGCCTATCAAGGACTTGTTAGGAATTATTCTTTAATTTCTTAATTATTTATGCGGAAGTTTTAATTCTATAGACATACAACCTAGAGCGCAAATACCACATAGTATAGGATCTACATCATGTCAGACTACTAGGATTCAGAGATCTATTTAAATACTTGGATCAATTGCAGACTCTTAATATAAGCGTTATTCAAAGGGATGAACTTGATTGCAAACCTTTAGGATTAAGGGCAACAATCAATCACGAACAAACAACGTACAATGCACTAGTGGCTTTATGGTTCTTCTTCAACCGAATGGCTTGAGTTCCTTGACAGGACCTTAGCCTCTCTTCAGATGGGGAGAAGAAAATGAGTTTTTAGTGATTCGGTATATTAAGAACCATAACCTTCTTATAGTGTGTTAACCCATTCCCATTATCCCCTAATGAACCAATACTGACATCTACTCATTTAAACTCATATCATCTTATTTAGTAGTCTAATAAGCTTACTTAATTTAATCACATAAAATAATTAAAGCTCTTTAATAATAAATAGTTAATATAATTATTTTATAATATTAGCCCACTTTAATTATTGGAATATAAATTCCAACAGGACTAGTCACACTTTTATTTGTCAATAAATCAAAGCTGTATTTGTCTTTGTTACCTTCAATCATTCGCTCGGTAATAAGGTGATCTCATTTCCCTACTTTGAATTCGAACCCTAAATACCGGGGGACCGGGGGGGGGAATGTAAAATAGGAAGAGGGACGAAACATATAAAACAAAAGATGTAATCACACGATACAGACAAAAGTGCTCCCATTCAACTTTCATCCATCGTATTTGTATACATGATACTTAATCTTACTACAGAAACACTAGCACTACAAGAAATATGGGTTTTAAATTCGGCAACTTTAATTCGGTGATTTGGCTAACGGATTGAAATCATGTTTTCCAATTCGGTTCTAATACTGACCGAATTCATTAATCTTTTCCAATTCGGTTCTAATACTGACCGAATTCATTAATCTTTTCCAATTCGGTTCTTATACTGACCGAATTCATTCATGTTTTCCAATTCGGTTCTTATCATGACCGAATTCATATATAAGAGACATTAATTCGTTTCACTATAACCGGATTTATAAGTTATTTTCAAAACGGTGTTCCAAGAAACCGATTCATACATAAGACATTTTAATTTATTTTAATGTTTCCGGATTCAAAGTGCTTTTGGAAACATGGATATACCATAACAGGCAACTTTTCGAATTCTAAAACAAGCAAACTGCATTACAAACTCCCGATATTTAAATTATGTACTAGAATAGCTGATTTATAAATCATTTATTTATATAAAAATTATTGTCCAAATGTAATTTTTCACACTATACCGATTCGCTTATTATAAACCGAATTTGTTGTGGTAGTTACCAATTCGGTTTATTCAATAACCTGGATTGGAAAGCGTTCTATCTAGGGTTTCATTATTTGTGCATCCAAATGCTTCCATTTCATCAAGGTTTCATTATTTGTGCATCCAAAGGCTTTCCATTTCATCAACAATTAATTTTGTTAGGTATGAAGTTATTAAATATTTCCATTTTTAGCTATCAAGTACTTGCTTTGTTCATTTGGATGGTATGATAATATTATCGCTTTTCTAGATTAAACATCTTATGTCATGGATCGCTCGTGGATACACACATGGATCGCTTGTCCGTGCATATGGAATGGGTGTTGAGCGCTTTCTTGATTTCTCACAAAACAATCCCGAATTCAATGGATTGATGATAAGATGTCCATGTCGGGCCATTTGTGGCAACCTAACTCGCTTAAGCATCCAACAGTCGTGATCACTTGTACTTCAACGGTTCGACTTGACTTATACCAGTGGATTTGCATGGTGAAGTTACTTCATCGTGGACATCCAATGTATGTCCAAATTCAACCGGATTTGGAGTACATGAAGATTTTGACATGATTGACAAATTAAGGACAAATGCTGAAATTGATGCTGACAATTCTCAAAATTTTGAAGACACAATGGATGAGGCCGAATTACCATTATACTTAAGGTTGTAAACAATTCACAAAATTACAAGACTTATTAGATTATTCAATTTGAAGGCTTCCAACGGATGGTCTAACAAAAGTTTCAAGACCTTCTTACTTTAATTCATGATATGCTCCCGAAGATAACCTCCTTCCGACAACAATGAACAATGCAAAGAAGACAATGTCATCACTTGGTTTGAAATATGAGAAATTTCATGCCTCGTCCAAATGATTGCATCATCTACTATGATCAAGACAAAGCTGAAGTCGACTATTGTCCCGAAATGTGAAAAATCAAGATGGAAATCACAGTTGTTTAGGAAAGTCTAGAAGAAAAAATTCCCGCAAAGGTATTTTGGTACTTGCCAATCATTCCAAGGTTTAAGAGACTTTTTCTAAACAAGGAGCATGCAAAGATGTTAACATGGCATAAGGATGGAGACGGTAGGGAAGTGTGATTTCAAGTGCGGCATCTGGCCGATGCACCTCATTGGAGGAGTTTCGACGTTACATATCCGCATTTCTCTACGATCCTAGAAATTCCGATCGGGTTTCAGTGCAATCGATGGAATTAACCCATTTAGTAATCGTGAGCACTCAACACGCTTCTTGGCCTCGTTATTATAGTTATTTATAACCTTCCTCCGCGTGGCTAACAATGAAACGTAAGATTCATGCATCCGCTATGTTGATATCTCGTCCAAAACAACCAGGAAATAAGATAGATACTTACTTACGCCCTTTAATTGATGATTTGAAGACTTTATGGAGTAATGTTGAAGCTTATGATGGTTATCAAGGAGTCCTTCACATCGAGATCTGCTGATGTGGACCGTGGTCGATTACCCCGCATATGGTAATATTTCGGGTCATGTGACAAAGGGGTACTATGGATGTGCAATTTGTGGAGATAATACCAATGCTTTTAGACTTAGACATGGGAAGAAAATGTCATACATGGGACATCGAAAGTGGCTACCATCAAACCATCCATATAGAAAGCGTAGAAAGGCATTTAATGGCCACCAGTGACTTTGATTCTCGCACCAAAGCCTCAAAGTTTCACAAATCCTACAAAGCCTTATTGATTCTTTTGAATTCTAATAACCCAATGACGAAGTGTTGGAAGAGAAAGTGTATCTTTGCGAGCTTCCTTATTGGGGATCTCTCGATGGTCCGACATAATTTGGATGTCATGCACATAGAGAAGAATGTATGTGAATCTTTGATTAGCACATTGTTAAATGTGAAAGGCAAGTCAAAAGATTCTCTCTCATCTAGGCTTCGACATGGTGGAGTTAGTGATTAGTGACTACACTTGCTCCAATTGAAAAGGATAGTCCGAATGTACCTTCCTCCCTCATGTTATACAATGTCAAGGAAAGAAAACAAAACTTCACAATTCATAAAGGATTTAAAGGTGCCTCAAGGATACTCATTCAATTTAAGGTCCAAGGTTAATATGCAAGAGTTGAAATTGCAAAACATGAAGTCTCATGATTGCCATGTGCTAATGCAACAAATTCTTCCAAAGGGCATTGCGAGGAAATTTACAAAAAGAAGTCGGGATTGCCATAACCAAACTTTTGTTACTTCTTCAATAAGTTATGTTCTAAAGTTGTGGATCCTTCCATCCTTGATGACTTGCAAATGCATATTGTTGAAACACTTTGCGCTTTGGAAATGTATTTTCCTCCATCATTTTTTGATGTCATGGTGCACTTGGTAGTCCACTTAGTACGTGAAGTAAAGATATGTGGTCCAAGATTCCTTCCTGGATGTACCCATTTGAATCCGGTTCATGAGAACATTGAAGAGCATGGTTAGGGAGCAAAAGTAGGCCGTAGGCTTGTATTATAGAGTGTTACGTTGCGTAAGAAGCAGTTGTGTTTTGTTCAGTACGTTGCTAAGGCAAACGCCATTGGACTCTCTCTGCTCCCAAAAATATTTCTCGGTGAAACTCGGAAGAGGATTATTTGGACCCAAGATGTTGTTTGTTCCATCCTGACGATCTTAATATTGCTCACCTATATGTTTTGAGGAACATGGCTATTATCCAAATAAAGATGTGGAAAACACTTTGCATTTATTAAAGAATCATTCCCTTCTAAGTTTAGAACCGAGGTAAGTTTACAAAACTATCATACTAAATCATTTGCATCATGGCTGCGTAACCATATAGATGAAGAGATTCAATGTGGTTCATCTATTGATGATACTTTGAGATGGCTTAGTCATATGCCACAAACACGAGTATCGAGCTATGAAGCGGTACCGACACGGTTTTAGGTTTCATACTATGCAGAGAGACAACATGCGATTAGTCGAACTCTTGAGTCACATTAGTGGTCAATCATACCATGTGTCATCAATGAAGGATGCAAACCCAATACTATCCAAGACTCTCATACTTTGGGATGATTCAAGAGATATGGGAACTTGATTACATAAAATTCAGACTCGTTTTCAAGTGTAGATGGTTTGATCCAACAGATTGAAAATTGATGATTTAGGGTTAACATTCATTGATTCCAACAAGATTGGGTTTAAGAATGATCCGCTTATCTTGGCTACACAAGCTAGACAAATTTTCTATGTCAATGATGGTAGCAATACAGCTCAAAAATAGTCCTTGCAAGGAATTCAAAATTCATGCCGTAAGGGAACTCCATCTAGGGAAGATGATATGAACTGGGAACATTTACCAAATTACTAATCCCATGTTCATTGACTCGATGCATACGATGAACCAAACTGGTTCAATGGGAGATGCAAACATAGAAGAATCAAGGAAAACTTAATCTTGTTTAACACTATTCTAAATTAGTTAATGTTTCTCATTGTAATAAATAAACCAACTCTGTTTATTTGTTGTGATCACTCGTTAATGTTTTTCATTGTATAATATCCAAATGTGATGTGCATTTAATGTAAATATTAATTAAGATAATTAAATTAGAGTAAATTTTAATTATTAGAAGATTAGAGTCCTAACTCGACATCGTCATCTCGCATGGGATTTCATTAATTGTTTTTTGAAATTGTTATTTTTAATTTATGAAAAATTATTAAATAAATATAAAGATATAATTATTAAATAATAATTATGAATACAATTTAACATGCAGGGTTATAATTAGAGACAAATTCAGGATTATGAATTTATGTCACGTCACTTTAGAATTCGGTTGAATAGTAGCCGGATTAATAAGTTGATAATTTCAAATCCGCTAACTTAGTAACCGAATTAGAAAGTCATTAAATGATAACTTACTTTTATAAATGTTTTAAAAATTATTTTTTTGATATACTTTAGAATCTGCTGAATAGTAGCCGGATTAATAAGTTGATAATTTCAAATCCGCTAACTTAGTAACCGAATTGGAAAGTCATTAAATGAGAACTTACTTTTATAAATGTTTTAAAAATTATTTTTTTGACATACTTTAGAATTCGGTTGAATAGTAGCCGGATTAATAAGTTGATAATTTCAAATCCGCTAACTTAGTAACCGAATTGGAAAGTCATTAAATGATAACTTACTTTTATAAATGTTTTAAAAATTATTTTTTTGACATACTTTAGAATTCGGTTGAGTTGTAGCCGGATTAATAAGTTGATAATTTCAAACTGCTATCTTAGTGACCGAATTGAAAGTCATTAAATTAATACTTAATTTTATAAATTTTTTTAAAATTATTTTTTTTTACATACTTTAGAATTCGGTTATATAGTAGCCGTGAGTAATGTTTCTTTAGAATCCGGTTTATTATTTGCCGGATTAATAAGTTGATGTTTTCCAATCCGCATGGTCATATTAACCGGATTGAAAGTAGATAAACAAATTCGTTATTGGGTTGCCGAATTTATATGTCTTAGGACCATTCATATTCTGGCGTTGAATTGATTTTACTATAACCGAATTGAAAAGGTATTCGTGAATTCAAAACTAGAACCCAAGGTAGGAAACCTTTACTTTTCTTTCCCTCGCTTTCTCGTGGTTTTTATGCGTATCCGCCAAGAGTTGCTCAAGCTCCTACCCCAAAATCCAGCCATTGTCGCTTCTCAGAATCCTCAAAGTGACTCCATCTTCATCATCGTCGAACGCTACATAAGGGGTAACTATTTCTCACCCATTTAACATTTCTCGTTAAATTTGTGACTTAACGCCTACGAAAAACATGGATTTACGCTTCGTGTCTTCCGACAGTTATAGGAGTGCTTTTGAACCATAGTTTTACCTCAAATACTTCAAAGGACAAACAACGCTTCATCAAACGGTAACAACCTTGAATATTGATTTTGTAATGTGCATTGTCCCGATTAGGTGAGGTTCTAATGTTTATGTGGACCATTGTTACTTTTGCTTTCGTAGGCTAGAATACAACATGCATGCATCTTCTTGATTGTGCTGCTATGCTTGTTATGTGTTGGTAATGTGTATGCTTGTTATGTGTTGGTAATGTGTATTGCTTATTACAGATGTTCTCTGATCCGGATTATCAACATACATCCGACACAGTGAGATTCTTCAAGTAAGCAAACTTTTCAAAGAAAAGAACTAGGGGTCCAAACAGCTTTTGGACCGCATCTCTAAGGTTCGTGTAAACCGTCAAAAAATTTCTTGAAACTAATTACAATGGTGTTCCTATTGAAGACAAAGGGGAAAGACCTTATGACTTATTTAGGAATAGTGACAAGAGACATTGTTCCTATCAATATGGCCTCATGGGGGTGAGGTTCCCAAATATTTGAAGGATAGAATTTGGGATACTTTTAACGGTAAGTTTTAAACATTCTTTGAATTAAAAATATATCTTAATATTGATTGTATTACGATTGAACTTATCATTTGTTTGTTTTATGCAATAGAACTCATTTATACTACCCGAGACAGAGAAATTCAAAATGATGATGAAGAGTGCCGATAAGTTAAAACAATTCAAGACCGCATTAGGGAGGGATTACATATGGCCTTTTATGAGGTGGATGATCATAAGCTTTGATGTTTAACCCCCCAAAGCAAAATACAAATTCATCACACAGACATATGGAATGAGTTTGTCAAATCACATTTGTCCCATCAATTCAAAGTAGGTACATTTAATTAAATCACACGACTTGACTGATGTTAATTAAGTATGTGATTTATCGACATCCGCCTAATGTAACAGAAACTAGGGAGAAGTGCATAGCACACCAGCGAAAACCAAATTCGGCATTGCACTTCAAGGAAGGGATACGCTCAATTGGAGAGAGATTTGGTAAGCCATTTTCCATTTTATTATAATTAAATTCATTGTCCATATATGTTCAATATGAATCATATTTTATTTAATGCATTACAAAGAAAAGAAGTTACAAACAACAGAGAAAATCCAACTGTGATGAGCCGTGGAAACAAGCAAGAGTGGACAAGAAAGGATTTTACAGCCCAAGAAGCGTAAATAGCAAGACGAATAGTAAGTGTGCAACTTATATGGTTTAAAGTAGCTATAAAAATTTCAAGTTAAATCCATTGTTTAAACTATCTAATAAATATATGGTTGCAGGATGACCTTGCAACAAAGCAAAGTTTAGGTTTGATCAAGTCAATTGGAAATAACGATATCGACAGAGGCATTGGGCACTTCGAACATAGTGGACGACACGGCAGCCACCGGGTTGTCCAATCCAACGTTGTAGACTCGGGAAAAAGGAACACGGCCAAGCATGGAAGAACACAAGGCAGCTTTGTAACAAGGTCTCACAAATGGAGACAATTTTAATGGGTATACCGCAGCTGGCGGTGAAATGCCGGTCCAAACAAACCCCAATATCCCAAAATTAGATTCAAGGCTTTGATGGGAGACAAAGTGGGTGAATCTCGAAGTTCCTCCACCAATCAACTCAATGTCACCCCTACAACATCTGGGAAGAATGTCGCAGAGGACCCAAATATCGTCGGGGCACGTTAGAAAACCAAAAACATCATCATCTCCAACAAGTCCACCCGCAACTCCACTCGATGATACAACCCATTCTTTAGGATGGTGCGAGGGCTTTCAAAGGGTAAATAGAAGTTTATTGTTTTACATACTTTCATTTTGCATTTAAAGTAATTAAAATTATATTATTATGTATCTAACTAAGGAAAATTATGTAGCCAAACATGCGTTGTCTACTAGTCAGCCGTCAACCTGGACAATTATGTTGCAAGGTACTGACATGTCAGCGTGGCAAAGCGGATGACCCTCCACAATGTGCCCCTCCCATTGGAATTTGTCAAGGTCAGCGTGGGACAGGGTCATTAAACTCGATGCACCAGCCTCCATGCCCAAACGACGATGTGGAACTCGGTAAAAGATGCGTATCGGGGACTTTTGTTGCCTGGCCTCGAAAATTTGTCACTCACGACATGGATGTAAGTAATTTAAAGATTCGACATGTGGATTAGTGATTTTAGACTCATTAGTTGCCTATTATTTTGACTACAGTGCAACTCAAAGATCGGATACGTAAGTCATAACCGACTTGGACCTAGCTTAACCCAACTGCCGAATGAAATGGCTAAAGATGACGATCACGTAATATACAAGCTCCTGGTTGGATGTAGACTTCCCAAATATATGTCTCACCGTAAGATATGCATGACTTTATAAATTTGGAATGCATATCTGCTAGTTCTATAACGTGGTTCTTCGGTAGGACAATTATCTTTAATTATTGCCTTGTATTTGATGTAAATATTGCTTTAGTTATTATGTCAATTTCATACTAAATTTTGTTCATTTCATTTCAAGTAACTTGGTTGACTTGATTGACCGCATTCCTGGATGTCCAAGTTATGGGTTTGTCGACCCAATGAGGGTGTCACTTCTGAAGGCCAAGAGGATCCCAAGTCAAGGGGCCAATACCTATCCGAGGTTTTATTGCGGGTTCCAACAGACTCCATGGTCTTTGTACCTTATAATGGAGGGTAAGATTCATAAAATTTAAAAATTTAATACAAATATTGCATATATGTACTGAATATGTTACATGTTGTATTTCCTAGGTCTCATTGGATGCTTGCCGTGATTAAGATATCCAAGAGCACTCGCTTATTGGGTGGACCCTATAGGAAAACCAATACGAGATGACATTAAGAAGGTACTTGGAATGTAAGTTATTCTAACCCCCATCATGTGTAACTTGGTTTTTTAATGTTAAACATAACCTCGATGTATTCATTTGGTTTTTTAAAAGAGTCAGTGAGGTCTTACAAAAAGAAAAAGGACTATCACAAGGCAAAAAGGACGCCGTCAACATCATCACTCTCAAGGTATTGTGTATAATGTGTTTTATAACAGAGATATCATTATTTGGACCAATCTGCTTGTTTCAATAATTTAGTTTTGATATTATGTATAGGCACCAAGGCAACCCGATAGTAAAACATGTGGTTTCTATGTGTTGAAATATATGAAAGACATC
This sequence comes from Styphnolobium japonicum, assembly GCA_023212625.1. NCBI lineage: Eukaryota > Viridiplantae > Streptophyta > Magnoliopsida > Fabales > Fabaceae > Styphnolobium > Styphnolobium japonicum. Next base: position 39,903,104 of record JALBWW010000003.1, on the reverse strand, counting down.
ATAAGTCAACAGTATGAAAACAATGAGTCGAAAGTAAGTTTTAAGGTTTATACTTATATTGATGTAGTTCTGTATTTGACTTGTACAAATATCCTGAACTTTAAATATATTTTTGCTTGCCTCAGCTGGGCCGTAAAAGAACTTATATAGAAGAAGAGATAAAGGAGATATTGCCTTGAATGGGCTACATCTCGTTTCTAATGTGACGATTTAGAATAAGCATGAGGAGTCGCTATGATTGATGTTTTTTCTACTTTTTGTCCATAAACACTGTCATTTAGGAAATGTTGTTAGGTTCACATTATTATGTACAGGATTAATACTTTCATGTTGTACGTACATTCTTTATAAATGTTAATATTACGTACATGATTTACTTTATAAACTCAGTATACTGTTTTTGATTATTCGTGGCATGATTCTCAAAATGTAAATGGATTACTTGACATTCTTTGTTAATAGTGATATGTATAGTAAGATTTTCACTCTGGTTGTTACTCCGAATTTATATTAAAAACACAATTTTCCAATTTATGCTATATAAAATCCGAATTCAATTGTCAATTTTCCAATTCTGCTATATAAAACAACGAATTCAATAGTTCTGCTTTTCCAATTCCGGTTATTTTCTGGCCCCGATTTGATTTGGGCATCCACTCCATGTTTCCAATTCGGTTATATAAAAAGCCGAATTCAATTGTAAATTTTCCAATTCCTGGTTATACAAAAATCCGAATTCAATTGTCAATTTTCCAATTCGGTTATATAAAACAACTAATTCAATAGTTCTCGCTTTCCAATTCGGTTATTTTCGTCCGGATTTGATTTGGGCATGCACTCAGTTGTTTCCAATTCGGTTATATAAAGTCAATTCAATTGTAAATTTTCCAATTCCTGCTTATATAAAACAACGAATTCAATTGGATATTTTCCAACTGGCTTTGACCGAATTGGAAAAGTATTTTCCAATTCGGTTTCTTTTATGCGTTGTTAAAAGTCAGAAGAAAAGACAACCCCCGGACATAATTCGTTGTTAGAACCGAATTGGAAACTGCTTTCACAGCCGAATTAAAAACCCTATTCTGTCGTAGTGTAGTAAACCAATCTCACGGACATAAACATGCCCAGCTAATTCAGAAGTTTGTTATTCACATTCAACATGCCTGTAACTTTCATCCATCATACATGTTACTTAACCTTACTACAGAAACACTAGCAAACCAATCTCATGGACATAAACATGCCCAGCTAATTCAGATTTTGTTATTCGCATTCAGCATGCCTATAATATTACTCATAAGCCAATACGCAATAAAACTAAGTCTTTCTCTTTCCTTTACCAATAGAGAAAGTGATCGTCAAAATCAATGGCCACTATTGTTAGATTTTCTGCTTTTAATGTGAATATTCCACTGGTTCTTGGTCTCATTATGAATTCTTCATGGGAGATGAGAACATTGAGAGTTATAGACTTAGATCATCTGCAAAATAATACAGGGGATAAAAATGGGAAAGGATCAGAAAAAAATATCAATGCAGTATATTATCCCCGTACCAAAATTTTTTGTTGTGTACAATATTTCATCAAATTAATTATGAGGAATCTATTTTGTAGGACAAGAGTGGTGGCAAGTAAATATCTGAAGCTGGCATAATAGACACAGCCACGAAATATAAATCACGATCGACAGTACCAGATTCCAAGTTTAAGGGGGGAAATGACTATTTGCAATTGTGCTTAGAAGCAAAAGAATTATCAAATTTCTTGATAATTTCAAGAGCTACGAATTGATAATGACTATCAAAAGAAAACAAAAAAATCTCATACAACATTTATGATTTTGATTCAAAATTACATGATAAGGCAAAACGATATTGTTTTTATGAGTTTAATGGTGTTGAAGGCCTAGTCCCAATAAAAGTTTAACGCAATTATTCTAAGCACACCAAATGGGTATGGCTCCAAACTCATGAAGGTCCTATAAAAATATAACTCAATATAAAATCAGGGTAATTAAAATACAAATAGGAATAGGTACAATGCCTCAACTGGATGGCTGGGACTACTGCGGATACAAATGATGTCGCCTTGGGGACTTACGACTTTTCTCCAATACTCTGTTGAAAATTTTGGGGGTTATATAACAAGATTGCTTTATTTGGTCTAAAGAGCAAACTGCGCCACAAACACTGCGCGTTGATGTCTTTAATAGAGCAATAGAGAAGGGAGAAGAAAGGTGGTGGCAATGCATGGCTTTACGCGGAGAGAGACGCAAAGTCAGGTCACGTGATGCTTTTTGTTTCAGGTTAAATAAATGCTGACAGGTGGCATCATATAATTTTTTTAGTTTTCTAAGATATTCCCAGCTCAAAGGAGGAGACTAAATTTATCCGGATATTTAAAGTAGGGAATTTTCCTAATTATATTTTTTTATACATATTATCTCAATAATCAAATTTAGAATAATATATTTAAGTTCACTAAATTTTTTCTACTCTTACCAATGAAATTTGGTGGTGGCGTAGTATAATTTTAGTCGCTCTATAGACTAGACCTAAATAGGTTTTGACTTCGGCAGATAAGATTGGATCTAAATGATGTCAACAATTAAGTAATTCTTGTATTAGCATCAATATATATAATAGTATAATTTTAGTTGCTATATAGACTAGACAAGTTTTTTCCTAAACTATAGTTTGAAATTCTCCAAAACCAATCAAAACATGCTAGCAACTAAATAGTTTTAGACTTTGGCAAATAAGATTTGATCTAAATGGTGTCAACAATTAAGTAATTCTTGTATTAGCATCAACTTATCTATCTTCATAATATATATATATATATATATATATATTGATACCAATGTGAGACCTAATACACTTATACTATTTAATAACATTTTATATAATATAAATTTTATCAATCAAACTGTTAAGTTATTACTATTAATCATGTTGATCATTTGTGTCAAATTTTAAAAAAATTGAATATTAATAAGAATGTAATCAAATAATTCATATTCTCATATATTTCAAAAACATATATTATGTTATTCTTGATGTCTATCAATAAAGTAATAAACAATTTTAAATTAATATGAAAATTTATATATATGATCTACATGACAAGAACTTTCAATAAAATGATCTATTTTATGAGAAAGTTATCTAATAAAAAATTATTTAATTGTGTAAAAGTCATTTTTATGTATACTAGTGTCAATTGATTCCTCTCCATATTATAATATATAATATAGGAGATTCCTCCAATTCCATTTATTTAATTTTTATAATGATACTGGTATCTTTAATAATTAATGACTAATATTTAACCGCTTGTCCTACTTGGTTGAATTATAAATATTGAAATATAAATAAAATAATTATATTTTAATTAAGGAAGATTTGTGATCAAAATATTAAAAAAAAGGAATATAGTTTACGTGTTATGAAAAAACAAAACAAAACAATCCTACAAGAAAAAGTCTTAACAAAAAGTGTAAAACACACAAGAAAATTGAATAAAATTGATTAAAACAATCTTAAGTGATAAGTAATATACCTGAGGCGCTAAGATTCTATGATTGAGAGATTTTTGTCTTGTACAACTGCTTAAAAATAACGATTTTGTGAGTTATTTTGTTTTGGGTAGTTTATAACCTAAACATACGAGCATACACATCCTAATCAAATCCTAAATTGATTCTCTAATGAATTATAATTGATCTTAATTAATTTTATCCTAAATTAATCTTTTCAAATTATCACCATTGATGAGGTATTAATTCCTTCATTGATTAATTTTTCATTGTTTAATATTAGTTTATTTCCTATTGTCAATTAATTATCATCATTGATGAAGCATTAATTCCTTAGTTTTATTAGATTATATTTTTTTCTTATTACTTAATTCTGGTTTATTTCCTATTGTCAAATTATTATCACCTTTAATAATGTGAGATTAATTTCTTCATTAGGATTATCTTTGTTTATATTTCAAATTAATTCCTAAATTAATTTTTCAATTACCATTAATTAATTATTTTATTAGATTATGTTTACTTTATTTTATTATTTATTATTTTTTCTTTCTAAATTTATTGTGTTGACTCGTCTTACTTTCTTCATTTGGACTACCATTCTTTACATTTACTTAAATTTTTTTTAGATTATAATAACTTGACTTTTTTAGATTACATTTACTTGATTTTATTAGACTATTATATTATATTTTTCATTAATTTTTTTCTTCCTTTATTTTTCGTGCTTACATGTGACACTTTCTTAAGTCAGACTCTTATTCTTTATTATATACATAGATTAGATAAAATATTTTTTGGTGTATATCAAGATATCTCATCGTCCGAAAAGCGGGAGATTAATTAATCTCACATGGTACGGTTAGACGTTCAAAGTAGAGACCCCTCCCAATTATATTTTCTTTATACACACCGCTCTTAGGATCAAATTCATAACAAGATGCTTAAGATGACCAAATCACTTTCACTCAAATCAATGCAAGTTAGTAATTAGATAATAATAACAATAATATTCAATTAGTTAGATTGGATATTTTTTATTTGTAAATTTTTTTAAGGAGATGAGAAATTGTTTCATTTAAAGATTATGGCATGCCACAACTCTAAGCGAAAGCTTATAATTATAGTGATACTTATATATTAACTATCTATGAAAGATTATAGATCATACCAAAGAGCTTTACATTAACCATTTCGATACTACGATCCTACGTACTAGTTCAGCAACCCCCATTATCTATATTAGATTAGATATTATATAATATTACATATTTCCAATCTTCAGTTTTTTTTTAGTTTGGTATATTTAATTTTCATTACAAGTGTGAATATCTGGAGCATTAATTGAAAAAACCTGACGTTGCATCACATATTTCTTGTTTTATCCTTATAAGTTATAACCCTCACCAAAAAAATTAATTGAAATCCTTTTTTTTCTTCTTTTGTACAACAAGTTTATACTCAAATAAGCTTTCACTCAATCGAAAAGAAATATATTCTCGAACAATTTTTAGGATGCACTTCTTATATCAATTTGGTGCAGTTAGAGGAACTGATTTCCTTATGCGCTGGCTCAAGGTTTGAACTCCAATAATCAACAAGAAATACATCTCCTTAACTATTAAGTTAACCCATATTGTTCATTGAAACTAATTTATGTTAGTGTTTTTGTAAGACTCTTAAAAATTTACCAAAACCCATAAAATATATGACAATTTGCACAAGTTAATAACAAACTTCATTACTTGATAATAAAAGCTTATCTTCTGTAATTAAATCTATTACCAAATTAGCTTTATATGGTTAATTAGGTTTGCATTAAATCAACTCGATATTTGTGGCAATGTTTTTTTTTTTAAAAAAAATGAAAATTGTGAACATAGTTAGGATGTGGTTAATCAATATGGTCAAATGGGGTAAAATGCAAAATTTGGATGAAAATTGGGTTTAATGCCATATCAAGCAAGGAAAAGAAGGCGGAGTATAATTTATCCAAAATAAATAGTTATCCAGTACAAAAGATAATTCGTAAGAGGGTATATTTTATACTTTCGTACCGTACAAAAAGATAAAAAATACAGGAAAACTTCTATTAAATCTAATGACAAAATCTAATTCACTTGAAATAGAAACATTGAAATCTTTGTCACAAACTTCAAAAAAAAAAAAATTCTAAAAAGAGTTTGAAGATCGCCTTTTCAGTATGTTTTTATGGTAATTAGAATGCCTACCGCCATCAAAGGTGGGACTGTTTGCTGGACGATACTCGGGCACCAACCGTCCAGACTTGAACCGCACCCCACAGGCATTGCACAGTGTCTTCGGCCCCATAGGTCCAACCCTCCATTGTGGTGTCTCTTCTGTATGACAATGACTGCATCTCTTTTTTAACCATGTTACCGCCCATTTTGGTTTTTGATTTTTTGTCCTAGCTTTCTTTCTTGTAAAGCCAATAAAATCACGCTGCAAAGATTTAATCTCGTCCTTTTTTATGTCGTTGTGATTTTGATGCATAACCTGTTTCGATTTCAAATTCTGTTGCTTTGCTTTCTTATCCAGGTGCTCTGGAGTGACGGGAATGTCGAAGTTGAGGAGGTGTTGATTGGGCTCAGAACAATAGCTTTCGTGCTCTGGCGTCAACCCCACATCCTTCAAAGATATAAAATTATCATGGAAACTTGGAAACCATTCCAAGTCCTCTATTGGGTCAGGTGGGACACAAAGCTGGCTCTTTGGGAAATCACTGAAGCTTGGCCAACCGTCATGTCCTTTCTCCAGGCTATCCAAAATAAGGTCTTGAAGGTCCCCAATATCCATGTTACAATCATCGACAGCCATTAGCTAGAGGCACCGAGAGAAATGAAATTTTTTGAGTAGAGAAGAAACAACAGAGAATACTGAATAAACATAAAGCAAGAAGAAAACCGAGTGATATAAATATATATACCGGGAGACCATGAAGAGTTACCAAAACGAAGAGGTACATTTGCTTCGTTTAGAAGTTTATCATAATATAAAACAGACGCAAGCGTGATTATCTGAGAAAGTCTGTGTCCGCTTTTAATGACTTAACGCGTCCTTGTGACGTGGTAATTCAATGAATGCATATTTTGATTGGTTAGAGTGACTGAATTCTCTCCTGGCCTGAGAAATTTTTATGCAACGTAATACATTCAATGATTTATATTTTATTATAAAAAATGATAAAATTAATTTGACGATATAAATTTATTTTTTATATTACAAATTATATTTTATTTTAATTAATATATTACTGTAAAAAATATAGAAGAATTTATCGTCATACTAAAAGGGATAAATAACCATTTGGTATTTTAGTCGGTGGAGATATCAGACAGCTGGGAGAGTCGGTTCAAATTAAATCATCTGTAATTGGGGCGTCATTTGATTTAAAAATATAAATTATCATATCTAGTGAAGATAATTCTGAGCAAATTGCGACAAATAATGTGGAGCCAAAAATATTCCCCAGAATCCCCACTAGGGTGGTAATTAAAGTTATATATGATTATCGTTTTCAAAAAAATGCCATATATGATTCTGTTGCATTGCTAGTAAAGCGAATTAATATTAAGTTTTAAATTTTGATAATATGCATTCTAGACTTAATTAAGCAGAAAAGATCTTCAGTGTTAATTTGGTTTCTAATTTTTATGAACTTCTAAATATATATTTTTCTTAAACTCCTCTTTTATTGCTGTTAAACCAAAACGCGTAGATTGCTGTCCCTGTCCATGTCTCCATAAGCTGTTGTGAAGACTTTTTTCTTTAATTAACCTAAAACCTAAAACACATCTTCCTTAACATAAGGGGAAACTCATTATGCATGCACGTTGTGGAGATTGGATGCTTGCTGGTGTAGGTGGATCAGTCAGGGTATCAATATTTCTTGAAACATCCAGAATGTTCAACTCATATTAAATAATAAAGATTCACTATAATCATTTTGTTATAAAATATAAACAATTTTTATTTTGTCTACGTTATTATTGTTCCAATTTTATCGAACGTTTCCGAGGGAACGTCTATGTTACTTAATTTTGTTAAGATATAATAACGTCTTTTTTTTATATATTGCAATCAAGTAGCGGTTGGGTCAATTTACAGGAATTTTAATTAACTTTTTTTCTCGATCCAGTCAAAGACATACCTTTGACACTAAGATTAAGTGATTCGTAAGCAAATTTTTCTTGCATATCGACGTTAAGAAATTGCCAATAAATAAGTTCAAATTTTGTGAAAGTACGTCTAACCACACATCACATACTGGCCTCCATCACTAAACTAATTCCTTGAAGCTATAATATTAATATTTGTAAACATACAAATATTTTTTTTAACGTAAATTTGAATATACCTTTTTGTAATAAAAATCAGATTCAAATAGGACTTTTTAACATTTAAATCGAAAAACTTTAAAATGAATTTCAATGGAAATCATATTGAGATATAAAAAAGTTTATAATAAAATCAAATTTTACCACCTTATGCAACCAGATTTGGTTGGACTTCGATGAATAAAAAAAGGGAGCACATAAAGATCAATGTTTTAATAATTAGTGTAAAGTGTGTCTCAAAATCCTTCTAGAAGTCAGTTTGGAATCTGTTGAGATCAGTTAATTGGTTTGTTATTGGCCACAACAGACTTACATAACTGGAAGTTCTCACAAGTTTCAGTGACTCACGCGGTATTAGTGATTGTTGTATAGGCATATATATATAACACATCATGTAATAGGGAACAGATGAGAAACTCATTCTATAAGCAATTCTACTTGTGTGAAAAAAAAAATCAGAGTGATTGTGCGAGGAAAAAGTGTATAGAAACAGAGATAGAAATCTTGTGATTCTTGGAGACAATTTCTGTCAAACACATGGTAGGCAAGAATTGAAAGCAAGGTTGAAGGGGGCTCTGTTGTAAAGCTTTTGTACCTTGATCAATATAGTGAAAGGTCGCTTCTCTCGCGTGGATGTAGGCCACATTGGCCGAACCACGCTAAATCTTGGTGTTCATCTTTACTTTATTGTTTTTTACTTGGTTTCTTTTCATATTGTTTTTTGTTTTGTTGCGTTCTGGTTGTTTGTTTTGCTGTTTTTGTCCTGAAACAGAGAAAGTCTTCGAAAGCAAGGCTTCGTAACCCACTTACACCAACAAGTGGCGTCGTCTGTGGGAAGAACACGAATCTGTCTGTGAGAAGAAGAGCGAAAAATGAAGTTATCTCTGTGGGAACAGAACGCGTGCGCAAGTCTGTGGGCAGAACATAGGTGAAGAAACTAAGCCATGGGTACAACAAAATATGACATTGAGAAGTTCTTAGGGTCAAATGACTTTGGGTTATGGAAGATCAAGATGGAAGCAATATTAGTGCAACAAGGACTGGCTGATGCCTTGAAGGGAGATGCCGCACTACCTGCAAATCTTTCGGAGAAAGAAAAGAAAGAAATGGTAGAGAAAACAAGAAGTGCGATAATTTTGTGCCTTGGTGATAAACCTTTGAGGGAAGTAGCAAGGGAGAAAACCGCTGCTGCAATGTGGCTCAAGCTAGAGTCATTCTATATGACAAAATCATTGGTGAATCGTCTGTTCATGAAGCAGCAACTCTACTCCTTCAAGATGAATGAAGAAAGATCATTCACAGATCAAATAGCAGATTTTAAAAAGCTCCTTGATGATTTGGAGAATATTGAGGTAAAATTAGATGATGAGGATAAAGCTCTAATCCTACTCAGTGCTCTACCAAAAACGTATGAACATTTCAAAGATGCCATATTATTTGGAAGGGATCAAACCATTACCCTAGAGGAGGTGCAGACATCAATACGATCAAAAGAACTTCAAAGGAAACAAGAAGTGAAGACTGACAATAGTGGAGAAGGATTGAATGTAACTAGAGGTAGATCTGAAAAAAAAAAAGGTCCCAAAGGAAAGAAATCCAGGTCACAATCTAAGAACCAGGGGAAATCAACATTCAAGTGCTTTTGATGCCACAAAAAGGGCCACTTCAAGAAGGACTGTCCAGAAAAAGAAAGAAAAGACTTCACAAAACCTCAAGAACTGGGAGATGCAGCAATAGCCTCTGACGGATATGAAAGTGCTGGTGTCTTAGTGGTATCAAACACTGAGATTGAGAAAGACTGGGTGATAGATTCCGGATGCTCATATCACATGTGTCCCAGGAAAGACTATTTCGAAACCATAGACCTGAAAGAAGGTGGAGTGGTGCTTCTAGGTAACAACAAATCATGCAAAGTTCAAGGTATGGGTTCCATCAGACTAAAAATGTTCGATGACCAGGAAATCTTACTGCAAGGCGTGAGGTATGTACCTTCCGTAACTTAAACTAATCTTTTATCAATAAGCATGTTTGATGGTTTAGGTTATTCAACTAAAATTGAACATGGTGCATTAAAGATTTCTAATGGGTCTTTAATAATTGCTAAAGGAGTTAAAAGAAATGGTCTGTATATCCTAGATGGCTCTACTGTTATAGCTCAAGCCTCAGTTGCTTATCAAACTATATCCAATAAAACGAAATTGTGGCATATGAGACTTGGTCATGTTAGTGAAAGGGGTTTAGTGGAATTAGCAAAACGAAATTTACTGAATGGTGATAAAATAGGCAGGTTAGAGTTTTGTGATCAATGCATATTAGGTAAGGCACAACGAGTCAAATTTGGGTCTAGTATACATGTAACTAAAAGGCCATTTGAGTATGCTCACTCAGACCTTTGGGGTCCAGCACGGGTGATGACTTATGGAGGAGGGTTTTATTTTCTCACAATAATAGATGATTACTCTAGAAGAGTATGGATATATATTTTGAAAAACAAAAATGATACCTTTGAAAAATTTAAGGAATGGCACACTCTAATAAGTAACCATCTAGGAACTAACCTAAATGTTTTAAGGATTGACAATGGCCTGGAATTTGTTTTAGAGCAATTTAATAAGTTTTGCAGGAAACAGGGAATTCAAAGGCATAAGACTGTTGTAAGAACACCTCAACAAAATGGACTTGCTGAGAGGATGAATAAGACTATTCTGGAACGTGTGAGATGCATGTTAATAAGTGCAGGATCGCTAAAAGTTTTTAGTGGGGAAGCCGTCATCGTCGTATATCTAATCAACAGGTGTCCCTCATTTGCTATAGGTTTTAAAACACCAATGGAAATGTGGAATGGAGAGCCAGGAGATTACTCTAATCTAAGGGTGTTTGGTTCACTTGCTTTTGCTCATGTAAGGCAAGATAAACTTGGAGCACGAGCAATAAAGTGTATCTTTATTGGATATCCCAGTGGTGTGAAAGGCTATAAGCTATGGAGACTAGAACCTGGTGAACCAAAGTGCTTAATCAGCAGAGACGTGACTTTTGATGAGACCAGAATGGGATGCTAAGCAAGAATCCAGAAGAAAATAGCAACACTGAACCTGACAGAGAGAAAACTCAGTTTGAGGTGGAGCTGCCAATATATCATGACAGGGAAGAAATGACTCAACTTGAAGAAGCAATTGATGATCAACAATCAATTCAAAATGATTATCATCTAGCCAGAGATAGGGTGAGGCGTAACATAGTACCACCAAAAAGGTTTGGTTATGCTAACCTCATTTGTTATGCTCTAAATATCGCTGAAGAAGTTCAAGGCTCAGAACCATGTAATTACAAAGAAGCTCTAGAAAGTACTGATGCTCAGAATTGGTTGAAGGCAATGACAGAAGAAATGAAGTCATTAGAAAAGAACAAGACTTGGATTCTAGTGGATCTACCTAAGAATCAGAGGGTAGTTGGCTGCAAATGGATCTTTAAGGTAAAAGAAGGTATTCCAGGTGTTCAAAAGGCCAGATTTAAGGCAAGGCTTGTGGCAAGGGGTTTTACTCAAGTTGAGGGAGTGGACTTCGATGAAATTTTCTCTCCAAATTGCTAAACATTGTTCTATCGAACTCGCTATCTATAGTCACTACTTGAACTAGAACTAGAACAACTGGATGTCAAAACTGCGTTTCTCCATGGTGATCTCGAAGAAACTATATATATAGAACAACATGAGGGATTTGCTGAAGATAAGAATAAGGTATGCTTGTTAAAGAAAGCACTTTATGGGTTGAAGCAAAGTCCTAGGCAATGGTACAAAAGGTTTGATGAGTTTATGATGAGGATGGGTTTTCAGAGGAGTAGTTATGACAGTTGTGTGTACACATTAAAAGAGGAAGACAAGTGTCATCTGTATCTACTATTGTATGTAGATGATATCTTAATAGCTAGTTCAAGCAAGGAGCGAATTAAGAAACTGAAAACTGAGTTGAATTCTGAGTTTGAAATGAAGGAACTTGGTGAAGCCAAGAGAATTTTGGGAATGGACATAGTCAAAAATAAGTCAAAAGGAGAATTATTCTTGTCTCAGCATGGGTACTTGAAGAAAGTGGTTCAGAGGTTTAGAATGCATATGTCTAAGCCAGTGACAACCCCTCGGGGACATTCTTGTAAACTTTCTCAGCTACCAAGCACCTAGTACTGATGAAGAAAGAAGAAAGATGAACATTATACCTTATGCAAGTGGAGTTGGGAGTATCATGTATGGAATGGTTTGCAGTAGGCCAGATTTGGCCTATGCTGTGAGTATAGTAAGTAGGTTCATGTCAGATCCTGGACAAGCACATTGGGAAGCTCTGAAGTGGGTGCTAAGATACTTAAATGGTTCTCTAACTTCGTGTTTGAGGTTTAAAAGGAAACCACTAGAAGAGGAAGCAATTAAAGGATATGTTGATGCAGCACTTACGCCGAAAATGTTGACACTAGAAAGTCTTTATCTGGGTATGTGTTTACCTTGTATGGAACTGCTATCAGCTGGAAGTCCATGCTTCAATCTGTGGTGGCTTTGTCTACAACTCAAGCTAAATACATAGCACTAACAGAGGGTATTAAAGAAGCTCTATGGCTCAGTGGAATGATAAATGACTTGGGAATTATGCAAGACAGTATAACAGTTTACTGTGATAGCCAGAGTGCAATTCACCTTTCAAAACATCAAGTATATCATGAGAGGTCTAAACATATTGATGTTAGATTTCATTTTATTAGAGATGTTATTGAGAAGAATGAGGTTTTGGTGGAGAAGGTTGCATCAGATGATAACCCTGCAGATGCATTCACTAAGTCATTACCTCGGGACAAGTTCAAGCATTACTTGGACTTGGTTGGATTCTTTGAAGCATAATTCATAAGTAGGAGAGCAGCATTATGACAAAAGAAACTTTCTGATTTAGAGACAAGGTGGAGAATTGTAAAGTGTGTCTCAAAATCCTTCTAGAAGTCAGTTTGGAATTTGTTGAGATCAGTTAGTTGGTTTGTTATTGGCCACAACAGACTTACATAACTGGAAGTTCTCACAAGCTTCAGTGACTCACGTGGTATTAGTGATTGTTGTATAGGCATATATATATAACACATCATGTAATAGGGAATATATGAGAAACTCATTCTATAAGCAATTCTACTTGGGTGAAAAAAAAATCAGAGTGATTGTGCAAGGAAAAAGTGTATAGAAACAGAGATAGAAATCTTGTGATTCTTGGAGACAATTTCTATCAAACACATGGTAGGCAAGAATTGAAAGCAAGGTTGAAGGGGGCTCTGTTGTAAAGCTTTTGTACCTTGATCAATATAGTGAAAGGCTGCTCTCTCCCGTGGATGTAGGCCACATTGGCCGAACCACGCTAAATCTTGGTGTTCATCTTTACTTTATTGTTTTTTACTTGCTTTCTTTTCATATTGTTTTTTGTTTTGTTGTGTTCTGGTTGTTTGTTTTGCTGTTTTTGTCCTGAAACAAAGAAAGTCTTTGAAATCAAGGCTTCGTAACCCACTTACACCAACAATTAGCTATTGAATGCATGCATGTATTTATTCCTCTCAAATTATTGTTCTTTTTTAGTATCTCCGCATCTGTTATTTTTTTAATGCATGAAGGGAAAATTGAACAAGTTTTGTCTGTCAAAATTTTGTAATATGATATAAGTTTATGCAATCATGCAAAATCAACCTTGCTATTTATAATAAACAGGAATATATGTAGTTTGAATATATGCTGCCAATAATTTGTTTAAAATTTAGTATATTTATACTATCGCAATTTTTAAATATATTTTGTTGAAATTTTTTTAAGGCTTACATATGACATATAGAAACACCCCATTTACTTTTGGATATTATATTAACCTCCCTTAACAGTGTTATTTCATTTGTACTAAAATTTGTAGAGTGAGTCCCTATGTTTGGAAAAAAGTTTGAATATGAGAAGTATCTATATCGTGAAATTTAAAAATAAGAAAAGTCAATGTAATATTTGAAACTAAAGGTGTGTTTCTATAAATCTGTCAAACCTTAGCGCAGATATTTTTGTAAAATGTACAAACCTAACCTAGTATGACCCATATATGTCGAGCCTTGTCAAGCTAGGTTAGATTTTACACAATTATTTTTTTATTTTTATAGATTTAACTCTTCTCAATTTTTTCTTCAATGCTATGTTGCTATTTCTCCCAAACAGGTTTTTACAAAAAACGTTCACGCGCGAGTGCACAATGCACCCATCCTTTTTTGTCACACTCAAATGTAATTGTTGCGTCATGAGCCACCAAGCGTGTCTCATACAAACAACTCAGCTCAGGTCATGAAATGGATCTCAACATATAGGTGATCCCCCATTCATTAGTCATCATCAATCTATTAACGAAATGACATCCATCAATAGACATTAGCTGGTGTCCATAAACACCCCAGAGCCTTGAAGACAAAACCAATCACACTTACTCTTTGTTTTCTTTATTTTTTTATTCATGCCTTGTTCTACAAAATTACATTTGTATGATTTAGCACTTTCATTTTTTTTAGCAAGATGACAATTTTTTTCAAGTCTAAGTATTATTTGAATCTCAATATTCCATGAATATGAATTTGTTTATACTTTTAGGAGTTAGCGCTTAATTAATTAGTTGCTACAATCAATGTACTTTTTATTTTTGGCTTCCAATTAGCATTATAAATAGGAATCAATAAGAGTTTTTTCAATTGATAAGATCAAACTGGGACCAAAAGTCTTGAGTTTAATTTTTGTTAGTGATCCTTAATTGGTAAGTCTTATGTAAGTATAATTATAAGTCATTGTTGAAGCATGTAACATACCTTGACCTTAGAATAAGGAAGCCTTCCCTCTCTCCCTAAATTTTTTTATATTACAAAAAAGCATTATAAATATGATTTTATTCATCTTGTACATGCAATTAGATTTGAAAGAATATCTCTTACTGTAATTTGTTTTTTACTTCATCTTTGATCTATTGGTTTGTCATTATTAATATGGGTGTTAATTTGGGTTGACCTTGCTATAGGCCAAGCCAATTTCAAGTTGAGTTAATATTAGCCAATCCAACCCTACGTGGGTTGCGGGCTAGTTGGTGAGTCCTTTCATATATATATATATATATATGGTTTCTATTATACTTTAAAAAATAATAATAATAAAGACCAGGAGTTAGCACTTAGCAAGCACATTATGATTTGGCCATTTTATGAAATGAGTCAAATCAAATGGCAAGCAAGTACTTTTTATGAAATAGGCCAAATCAAATGACAACTAAGTGATGTGCATTTTCTTTACTTATTCAAAGAAAATAATGAAATTATGAAAAATGTGGCTCGGGCCAACGAGGGCAACCCTCGTTGAGCTAAAAATATATTTGGGTTTGAATTTTACTAATTCAACCCATACTTTTTTATTGGATTATAAGAGTTAGTCAATCAGATTCATTTTAACACCCCTACTTAAATCAATATAGACATATATATAGGTCACTTAAAAAATTGATAATTTAGTTCACATTATTTGACTTTAATTAAGTACTTAGTGGTTGATGTTTGATTCAACATGAATTGATGAGTTGTGAACTTTTTTTTTGTAAGATCATAAGATGTGCTTACACTCTATAGGCAAAACTAATATTTGCTTGGACATCTGATTTAGCATTGGTCATAAGGTGCTTCCTGATAGATTCACCATTGCTAAACTACCACATAAAGTTTAATTTAGCTTAATTGAATTGACCTTAAGGTCTCGTTTGGAAGAGCTTATTTAGACTTATCTATTGTAATAAACATGTATGAAGTATTTTTACATTGTTTGAATAATCTTATTAAAACAATGTTTGAAACTCCAATAAGTTGTTTTATGTTTATTTTCATAAGAAAAAAATTAAAGATTATGAAAATAAGTCTTTGCGAAAGCTAAAAATAACTTAAGCGCTAACTGTTTTTATAACATTTTTTGACAAAATTAGTCATAATAAATTAACATAATTCATAACACATTCCTAAAAAAACATAATATCTATTCTTGAGAGTTTATGAAAAGCATTTTTCGAAGTATCTATCCAAACAATATTTAACTTATTTTAAACTATACTTATTAAACTCAACTCAAATAAGTATTTATATAAGCTGATATCTAAACATGACGTAATTCTTTTAAGATTTGGGTCTTCCACGTGCTTTTATAAACGCACTAGCATAGTAGAGCGAGGTAGAGTGGCATTAACAAGTAACGAAGCTCATGAGGCAGCAATGGATATCAAAGGGAAACGGCATTGAACACTGCTTTCTGCCTCCAAAACACCAGCACGACAATTGAACCCATAGCATCGCAGTCTTCAATTTATCACGGTTTCACGAATGAATGGCAACGACGCCGTTTGCTGTCCATATCTGTCGCCTTGGCCGACACTACTGCAAAACGCTCTTTTCTATCTCATCTTCCACTCTTTTAAACCCCCATGACGTCCTATTCCGCAGCACGTTTCGCCGCCGGTTCCAGCTCCAGAGGTACAAATAATTTCGCGTTTCATGCTTCTTTGGTGTTGAAGTTGTTAATCCTTGTTTCAGCATCAGCATGTTTCAACATGTTTGAGATTTTTTTGCAGAATTGGATTATGATATCGGAGCAGTAGATGAAAAATATGATGGGATTGTAGTTGGAGGAGGACATGCAGGCTGTAAGTTACAAAGGGTAAGTAACACGGAGCATCTACTTTTCTTGGTTGGCAACTCACTCTTGAAAGCTGTTTCTGTATAAGAGAATGGAAGAAGCTCAATGTTTGGGGAAAACAACTGGTGATATTTTGCATATAATAACAAAATCATTTAAATGTTAATAATGCCTATCTAGTCAAATACAGTTGTTGCGCCGGCTTTTTGTTATTAACTTAAGTCCAACTTTTTAAAAACCATCTCCCTTTTTTATTTTGTAACTTTAAAAACCACCTTTAAATAATTGGTATAAGAGCATGGTTTAAGGTTCCAAAATGGAGTTATTTAGAGCGCGTTGGATTTGTTTTTTATTTTTATTTTTAGTTGAATTTGTTTTTATTATACTTATAAAAATGACAATTTATTTTTATTTTCAAAATTTTATAGAAGAAATAATGAAAACAACTCTCTTAATGTGCATAAATTCTGATATGCATATTTGACTTACTTACCATGAGCTTAAGCTTTGTCTTTAATCTGTTGATAAAAAATAGTAGTGCCCATAGTAATAATAAGAATAATGTAGTGCCATGCTATTGTTAGGTAGAAATCTAAATTATTTGGCTTCTATTTTCCATTCTGTTAGCTAAATGCCTGCTTTAATTTTATGTTTATTTTTCCTTTTAGGCCTCCATTACTATAGTCCTCTGATCTCGTACTTCCTCTCCTTCTAAATAAAATCTTTTTCTGTTATAGAGAAAAGAAATAATTATATTAATATTTGATTTGAGCTCTTAGCAAGTATTGTTACTCTTCTCAATTTTATCATCAGGAGGGGATTTGGCTGCTGAGATGTTACTCAACTGTCTGGTCAGCCAGTGAAGGACTCTTCAACATTGGAAAGTCTTCGTAAGAAACCACACATACAATATGGAATTCTTTATAAGCATGGTTTTGGTAACAAAAACTTATCAATAATGGAGAAAGAATGTGTTGAGATTGATATCAATTATGAAGGCTTCATCTTGCGTCAGCAAAACCAACTTCAACAAGTATGTGTTATACATGTTAATGAAATAAGTCAATGCTTCTTTCGCTCCTTGTATCCATATATATCTCGAATCATTTTAACTTACACATTTTAGCGTTTCAGAGGTGTATTTAATGCCAGGTCTCATTGTTGTGTTGGATTACCTGTGGATGGCCACTCAACAACATATATAGGCCACTTCCTGAAGACTTGGATTACTATGCAATGACAACTTTGTCTCTTGAAGCACGTGAAAAACTTACCAAGGTTTGTAACATATATATGTTTATCAAAATAGATATTTGGGTCACTACATTTACAGGTAACTGGGTAAGGATGGTACACACTGAAATGCATCCTTGGATCCACAAGTTCACTCAAATTTTAATTAAATCTGTACTGTCACATTAACTTCAGAGTAAAGTCTCAGCCATTATATCTGCAAGAATGTATTTTCCAGGAATCAATCATAATAAGTTCTTTCAATGATTATAGGTGAGGCCACAAACCATTGGTCAGGCAAGCAAAGTCGGTGGGGTGAGCCCTGCTGATATCACTGCTCTATTCATTGTCCTTGAAGCCAATCGGGGAAAAGCTCAAGAACAGAGGAGGTATCGAATGCCGAATGCCAATAAATACCCAAGAAGAGGTGTCTGAAGTTCCTTACACCCAAACAGTCAGCTCTGGATAAGTTTTCATGCCACTTGATTATATGACCTTTCTATCAATTTTGAAATTTTCTGTGCCAACTTCTGAAGCATGTATCCCGATGATTAAAGACTACAAAATCCAAGATGAATAGATTGACAGAATTCACAACACCTGATTTCACCCACTTCTGTGCGTGGGTAACTCTTGGATGATTCTTTGTCATTTCCTGACAACTGAGAGACAGAATATCAGAAGTTCAATGAATGTACTTGAAAAGGGGTCCGACTGGTAGGTTAATCAAGATGTGCACGTAATCAAGTTTGCTGTTTAGTCATCTCCTTCAGTGCGCATTGGTGGACTTGTCATTTTTTGTTAGTAGTAGTTTGCTCTATTATTGTATTCATTCCTAAATAATGGAGATTGAATTATGTTGACAGACAAGATTTTTGATCAAGCATAACTCTGAACAAGCGAGAGTCAAGTGATTAAAGCTTGAATTCTTCAGTATAGAGGGTTTTGGAAGGCACTCTCAGCTTCAACTCCATTATTGTGCTTCTATGTCTTGAGCCTGAAGCCCAACCACGATAATGATTAAATTTAGCTCACTTTCATGTAGATCAAGATCCTTTGCATTTAGGCATAGCTAGGTCTAGGTGGAAGTTGGGAGTGAGAAAGGAACTCCCGCAATTTCAAATTCATGTGGAAACCATCTTTTGCTCCTTTCTCACTCTTAAAAGGACCTCCCTAAATATAAAGGATTGAAATCCCTGTTCATGCAATAGGATAAAAGGCTAAAAGTTGTAAGGGTGAAATGAAAATAGGTTACATTCTACTCCCAATCAGTTTTATTTTTATTTTTTAATGAAGTAAGTATAAAGTGATATTTATTTAAAGTTCCCCCTTTCGATTTTAACATGTCTATTTTTATTAGCTCAACTAGGCACACCTTAAACGTCTAGTATCTAATTCTAAAATATCAATTGATAATTCAATTACCAAATTTGAAAAAATACAAAGTTTTTTTTTATTATTCAGTACCCAATATAGTTTTCTCGAATAGCACTAAAATAAAAATAGGATTTAATTTTAATTTATTATCAATATAAAGTTTCTTTACACTGTCATCTAATTATGTACTCACACAACATTAAAGGTGTTGGATTTTTGAAATAGTTGTTATAATAGTCAAACTCTTTTAATGAGTTAGCAATACATGATTGAGTAATAATATAAAAAAACTTCATATTCACAGTAAATCAAAATTAAACTCATAAAAATAACACACCAAGTTTTGCCCCATTTCTGTTTTTCTTTTTTCAATTTTGCTTGGAGAGGGAAACCATCTTGCACGTGCTAAGTTGGAGCATGTCAAAATAAGAAAGGGAAAAGTTGTGGCCTTGCGGCTACAGCAGAATCGAGCTTTGTTCCTGTAGGTCGTTTTGTTCTTCCGCCCCCCCACCCCCCCTCCCCGCTAATTCAGGGGCACAACAAACATACACTGATCCACATGCATGATACATGTTTGAAAGAGTAATGATATGTGTATACTATTTTTTTCACATTATTTTTGTATTTGATTAACAATGAGTAAATGTGTGGTTAATACAACATATCATGTGATTAATGAATTTTATTAGCTTATAAGTGATTGGTTACCAAAACTCATTAACTAAACAATATACTGTATTAACTAAAAATTTATTCATTGTTAACTACGTGTAAAAGTAATGTAAAAAAACTGGTGTGCAAGAGTAATTATTGTTTATAAAATGTTGTCAATAAACATAGGATGTCCCTCGCAGTCGATGCTAAAATCTCATCGAGTAAAAAACAAGAAAAATCTCATCGAGTAAAAAACAAGAAAAAAGAACAAAAATAAACTCAAGTCAGATGTTTAAACGTATACAAACAAGCAAACGATTCATGGAGGAAAAAAAAAAGTGAAAGGAAACAATCATAAACGTATCTGCATATTATGAATAACTACATATTCCAAGGCAGAAAAAAAAACTACAAAATCTGCAGCAAGCCAACGAAATTTGAATCATCGAATTCCCGTTTCTTTAAACAAACAGATCAAAAGTCTCCAAAAAACTGAAAAAGAAAAAGAAGAAGAAGAAGTTTCAATGAAAAATATCACGTCTATCTTCATTCATTGCTGTATATCTACCTCGTATATTCTAATTATGAGGGTATTCATGAAAGTGCAGATGAATGGTGAGGACTAGAGATTGCTTCTAGGATTTGAGGCAGGGCCATGGTCATTTGTCAAGATGATGTCTATGTAGTATGCACCACACAGGGCAACCCAAAACAGAACATCAAATGTGAAAATATATGGGCGATTGGCTTCCCCGTTAACAGAGTCTGAGTTTCTTGTGCGTCAAGAGTAAAACGTTAACCCAGCATGAAAGGGGTGCAAATTTTGGGAGAATCCACCAAAGTCTGAGCCAAATTCCAATTTGATCAGGAGGCCATTGAGTTTGCCAATGGCATTTCACTCTCATGTGAAGCGACAGATGATGCCCTATCTATCCCATTCCCACCATTTGCTTGAGCTACAACCTTCACATCTGCATTCCCAGGTGCATTTGCAGGAAACCCATCTCCTGCTCCCACTCTTCCTTCTCCTCCACCTCCACCCCCACCATTGGCAATGCCAACTCTAACTCTACATCCAAAACACCGTGAGAAGATTTGGTATAAGAAGGTGAATATCCAAAAGGCCCATGGTAGACAAACCAATGTCACCCCAACAACGGGTATCCAAGATGTAGTTTGTGATTCAGGAAGGACCATGTATGCTACGAGGCACCCACCTCCGGCGAGGATAGAGATGAACAAAATACAAGTGATGAGCCATATGAAGGTGGTCCCAGAACTAGGATCAGATACAGGCATTTGTGTCTCAGCACTCAGCGCGCAGAAGATGTTGAATGATCAAATATGAGAAGCCCAGATCAATATTTCTTCTTTATCATCATCCATTTTAATCTTAATAATCAATGGGTTTAATTTTTGAGGGAGGAAGATTGGCCTGGCAAGGGGTGAGAGAGAAAGGTTCCATTTGGAGGTGGATTTTCCAGTTTTGTTCTTTCTGATGCATGTGCATGTGCTTGTACACAGTGAAGCCTGAAAATGGGAATTCTCAAATGGTAGACATATTCAAAAGTTGTTCACCTAAAACGTGGTTAATGTTAAAACAAATACGCTCACAAAGAAAGAAAGAGAGAGGGAGGCGGGTTCCATTTATGGTTATGCGGGTTTTGTACGTTGGGGTTTGAGTTGGTGTAATACATATTTGTATGTGTGTGTGTGTGTCATTTTTGTTGTATTTTATATGGTATTGAAAGTATTTTATATATTTAGGAGTAAAGAAAAGCAAAATATAAATGGAAACGGAAACTAAGACTAATTAAAATCAAAATGTAAGACACCTCTTAATGGATCATCAAGCCTCATTGCAAATGAAATATAACGTAGTAACTATGTCTTTTCTTATGTTTGAACTTTTATAATACAATTTGACTTCTAACAATTACTTTAATAAGCGAAACTCTGCAAATATATAATACATTAAAGATTTAATAGGAATTTAATTTTAATGTAATTTTTTTACATTATTATTTAATCACGTGTTATTACATTATTAAAAAAATAGATTTCTCAAGTAATTATTATTATAATCAGACTTTTTTAATAATAAAAAACTTTGCTTATTGAAATGGACGTTAAAGAGAAACATGGTATTCCGGCAATATCAATGAGAAAATAGAGCAATCCTCTGGACTGTGTAATGGCACATTGGCACTAAATTAGGGATCACTTAGCTGGAAATTCATATGAACCAAGAAAAAGCTATTTTAGGCACAACTTAGGAGGTGAGGTTTAAATCATCGCATGACTTTAACTCCATCAGATTCTAGGTATCCTTTTTAAAGGAAACAATTTCCTATGCATGTGTGTTTTGCTATGACCATCAATAAGAGTTAAGGTGAATCACTTTGTTATGTTGGTTTATTTCTTTAGAAGACGTCTTTTGTCATCACCATCTGAAAAATTAGAAGTTGTAGTGGCTTAACAAATATTTATGTGATACAGAATAAAAAGTCTTCAAATACAAGTCCAGTATAGTTTACAAAGAAGTTTGAATTTTTTTTTAATTTAATTTGTCTCTCGAGTTACCTGTTTGAAACTACATTTTTTTTTTGTCAAAGTCAATAACTTCCAATATCTCCAAAAATAATGAGTTGATGGTGGCTCGTACTATATCTTCTCTATGACATTTGGCAATGACTTGGAGAATTTGTTTTAAATCACCTACAAGCACGAAAGGTTGTTCCAAACTTATTGGCTTAGTAAATCTAAGTGTCTCTTAGAGTTCTGTCCAAATCATCAAAATAATATTTGTACATCGTATATAGGAGATTCATCGTAGATTATATAAGCTTAGGCGGCAATTAGATGAAGTGAATATCCAAGTTCCTTCTACTAGAAAAAAGGACCTACGCTGGAGAAAAACTGAAGTACCTACCTTCAGGAGAGGATTGAGCCAAAACGTATATTATGATGTGTACATCTCTTTATACATATTAACGTTTACTCTATTATTTATATACTTGCACATATAATAGCATCTAAATTTAATAAAGTTTACAATAAACTCAATATCTTAGTTCAGCTTTTTCCACACTACAGGAAGGAACACAATTACATAGTTGAAAGATAAAACGAGTACGCCATGTCATGACGAGACGACAATCTATGTGGACCTTGGACGTGACAACCATTCAACAAAAAAGCGAGAGGTCGTTCTCACTATTGGAAATTTGGAATATATACTTTTCATAGTTTTCTCAAGTCTACACAATTAGCCCGTTAGAATTTGATCCAAACAGCTCAAATGCCCAATAACACGAGGAATCCGTTAAAGCCTTTCTGTAGAATACGAACTAAGACAAAGCTACAAAGTCAAGGAGGGGGCTAATCTTTTTGGACCTCCTCTTCCAAGACCCAATCTGCGTTACCGCAGAATTTTGAAAATCTAACCTAAGAAAACAAAATAATATATATATGAAAGAAACATTTGCTTCCAAGATTGTACCGTGATGAACTTGTTAGTCAAAACTTGACGAGCGACTCCATCTTCCCTGCATATAGTCCTCCAATGAGACACTCTGCTCAGTGCTACTGATAGAAACTGTATCATCCTCCAAGTCTTGCAAAGCAAGGTTCAGATGGGACTGAATATTAGTTGGAACTGGTTCCCCATCAAATTCATTAAGTTCTTGTGGAGCACTAACTTCTTGGTCTGCCCACCTTGTCACTTCTTCATCACCATGCAGAAGTTTCAATATCTGCAACGAAGAAACATGACCGATATTTAAAAGGACATAAAAGGCAGGATGAATGGAATGGAGTAAATTTGCACAGGCAAAATACTTACAAGGCTGATTTGAGGTCGCAGTCTAGGTGCTCGTCTAATGCAAAGAGTAGCAGCCAAAACCATTCTTTCGATCTGGTAAAGGTCGTAATCACTGCCTAGGCTTGGATCAAGCAACTGGGAAAGCTTCCCACCTTTCAAAATTGGTGTTGCCTGGATATTGTAATTAATCACATTGACTTCCAACTCTTAGGATACACGTCTTGTAGGATGTTCAGTTCATATATTGGTACTTGTTTCGTTTGTTTTATATAGTGTTGTAACAATCTTAGATGCTGAATTTATAACACAGAATAAAGAACTTACCCACATAACAAGGCTCTCCTGGCCCTTCGGACATTCATTGTTAATGGGCTTCCTATTTGAGAGAAGCTCAAGGAGTACAACACCAAAAGCATATACATCAATTTTGTCAGTCACTCTACCATGCATAAAGTATTCAGGAGCTAGGTATCTGCCAGATAAAAAAAACTGATCAGAGAAAATCAAAAGTAAAGGCAAACAATCCAAAGGAGGTACAAGAGGGCATGCTACTCACCCAAAAGTTCCGGCCACATCAGTACAAGTAATATGGGAAGAAGAAGAACCCCAACTAGCGAGTCCAAAATCTGAGAGCTGAAGACATAAAAACATGGCTTAAAGGATAAGGATAATTGAGATGAAGTGGAAGAAATTTCAAAAGGTTACAGCACCTAACCGAGCAAGGGGAGAAAAAAAATTAAAGCACCTGAGGCTCAAAATCCTCTGAAAGAAGGATATTCGAAGATTTCACATCCCTATGGATCACAGCCTGTGCACAGCCATTATGCAGATAGTCCAATGCCTCAGCTACACCCACAGCCACCTGGTACCTCTCTTGCCAACCAAATGCATTACTGTCCTTCTTATTGCCTTTGCCAGAAAGCACGAGTAAGAAAGACAAATTAGAGAATATAAAGATTTATGTAATCTCTAGCAGACAAGGCCAAATAAATATCTACCATGAAGGTTTTCTTCTAGGCTTCCCCTTGATAAAAAATCATAAACCAGTAGTAAATTTTTGCCCTCAAAACAAAAGCCAGATAGAGATATTATGTTCTTGTGATGCAAAGTTGTAATGATCTCAATTTCCTGAACAAACTCTTTTATCACATCTTCAGATGGCTTCAAAATTTTCACGGCCAATTCCTTGCCATCTGGAAGACATCCTCTGTAAACATGACTACTACCACCTTTGCCAACCAAATTTTCTGGATAACACAATAAAAAGAAAAACATATCAGAAGATATCCCAAGCAAGTGACCAGAATAAAAACAGGGAAAAGAAAGTAGGAGCAATGAAAGCAAACCAAGTGAGAAGTTAGCGGTTGCAGATACAAGTTCCTGCAAAGTATATAATCTGCATGAAGATGAGTACTTCTCTTCTAAACCCAACAATTCTTTAGGAAGGCCATTCAAGTCACTGCAAATGGAAGGAGGAGGAAAGAAGGCAGCAGATCCAAACGGCACAATGGCACCATTTTCCCCATCCAGGGTGGAATCATCGTTTTGGTCAATATTAATCTGTTTATGATCAGGATGGACTACAGCTGAAGAATGCCAGTTAGGTTGTCTTAATGTCAATTGAAAAACAGATGTATTTTTCCCAAAAGTCTTCTGCGTATGCTTTGTGGGCAGAAATATGTGGCGAAGGAGTGACCAACCAGGTTTTGACTGGTTTGAATTACCCACCACGATTGAAAAACTAGAAGCATCATCAAGATTTTGGATTGGTACCAAAGCCAGTGACAGTGAATTTTCCTTTTCAGTTTCACAATCATCAGGCAACCCTTGCTCAAGTTTAGTTCCAGAATTATCTTGCAGTGCTAACACCCGTGCACAACTTTCACAATTCTTCAGATTTTTCTTTGTACAAGCCACCAACGATTTTGGTGACAAAGTTGGGCCTTCATGTAATTTCACTGCCATGATAGTAACAGTTTGTATTATTCTCAAATCTTTTTCTCATTGACTTATAAAACATTCAACAATTGCAATCAAAATAATTAAGAACCGAGGGGGTAAAGTAAAACCTTGATCACTACTATTACATATTCTGGAGGTAGCTTCTCTGCGGAATGCAATTTTGCCATTATCAACGGCGAAGACAGAGATACACTTAGGCAATTTCTTTGCGCAGTACTTGGCAACCGACGCCGATGACCGGATTGTGTGATGAGTTTTAGAAGTTCCCAGAATCACCGTCGCAACGCCAAACGATTTCGCCTCCTGTACCACAACTTTCCGAGCCGACGCACCTCTACATACTTTAAGCTTCAGATCAACCTAGAGAGAGAGAGAGAGAACATTGCAGTAACGGCTCATTTAATTTTCCCCCGTTTTCTCGGCATCCAAGCAAACAATTAAGAAAGAAAATGTAACCGAAACAAAAAGAGTACCGATCGAACCTGCTTTAAGTTGCAGAAGCCTTCGTATACGGCGAGAACAGAATCAAAAGTCTTCACCAGAGAGAGCAGTGATGCTGTTCCCTCTGCACCAAAAAACAAAATCCATTTATTGAGCGTCACAAACACAACCAAAATCAAAGCATAGAGAGAGAGAAAGAGAGAGAGAGAGACCAGTGATGGAGTCGAGGACGTGAAGCGCAATGACGAGGTCGCCAGGCTCGGCTACCTTGACGAGAGCCCACGTCAGCAATTCCCGGCTCCGAGGATCCAACTTCACCCCAACCAACACCTTCCGGCCACCACCGCCTGCGCCGCCGTCTCCGTCGCCGATCAACTTCATCGGCAGAGTCGCTTTGCCCTCACTCTCTCTCTCTCTCTCTGTCTTATGCTTGGTGCTTTATATTGGGAATTGCGAAAACGAATCGTGGTCGAGGATCACAATGGCGAACTGTCTGGGAGGTGAAGTTACGGTGCTTCTCGGGTCATTTTCTGCTTACAGTGCTCGGTGTGGAGTTTGAAGATTCAATTTGGACCGTTGGTTGTGTGGACCCTGATTTGCGGTTCGTGGTTGCGGATCTGTGTCTGCTGTAGCCTGTAGATGAGTATAACTTCAATCACATCAATTTGGAAGCTCCTACTTATTATATTGTGGCTAATTCTATATTACACCACTTTTTATTTTATTTTATGGTATTGCCTTTTTATTTTTTCTTTTATGATATTTAATTTTTTAAATTATTTCGGTATTTTTTTTATAAATATCAATATTTAAATTAAATTGTGTAAATATTTATTAATTATTAATTATATTTAATAAAATTTTAAATTTTTATTATAAAATTAACAATTCATCTTAAAAATTAAATTTATTACATATTATATCAACTCTCCTAATATATATATATATTAGAGTGATTATTTTAAAAATAAATTGAAAAAATTATGTGTCAAATCGAACATTAAAATAAAATTATATATTTTAAAAAATGATGTTGAAATTAAAATTTTGGATCCGTATCGCTGTCTTTAATGTGTGACATGACATTTTAAAATGAATTTAATTTTAATTTAATATTATTATAAAAAATATTTTATATTATTATTTAATTATATGTTGACATATTATTAAAAGAATTAATTTTTTAAATAATTATTATAATAATTAAAATTTTTAATAATTTAATAATATATAATTAAATAATAATATAAAAAAATTATATTAACAAAAAATTAAAATTAAATTCTTTCAACATAGAGAACCTCGACTTAAAGTTGATTAAATATTTAAAAAACGTACGGAATAGACGCAGGCCCTTCAATTAGCATATAGCATGTTCCATTTGAAGGTTGGGTAGGATAGTGTGTGACGAATCATCTAAAGGCAAAAATGTGCGACAAATGAGCGATATTAGAGGTCAAGCCATTCAAATGACACTTAATGTGGGGTCCATTTTAGCATGATTTTGCTTCATTGTCCACTTATGTACCATGCTCAAGGTTAATTAATTAATGAAGTGGGGTAGGTAGAGAATAAATATTGGGATATAGTGCAAAAGATCTTTGTTATCTTCTCATTTATGTATTATCTCACTTGTTCTCATGTGCCCTCATAATTAATTGAAATATGCTACGGTGTGTTTGTGTGTTTTCTTAAGGGCGCATGAGTTATATTATTTTTCAGAAAATTATAAATTTCATAGTTAAGTTGTATTTTGTATAAGCTATGATGTTGATGAATATGTATTTTCATCAATAAATCTGAAATTATAATTTTATTACACAAATTTTAAGGGAAGTGCAATTTAATTCATTAAAGAGATAAATTTATTGAACAAAGAAATCAGGTAACTCCTGCATAGGAGAGTTCTTATCAATGTCTTCCTAAAATCAGTATGTCTGAAATTCATAGCCAAAAAGTTGTGTGAAACTACTATGATTTTCGTTAAAATAAAATTCAACCTCATAAAAAAAATAACAAACATAAAATTTAAAATTATACCAAAGTTTTAGGTGCATGTAAAGAAATGAGCTGTGGAAAAAAAAATTATGCGGGGATGTAATGAAAAAGAATATCATTCCAATTGGAGAGGTCAGTAGAAGAGGGTGCTGAACAGTGAACACTATGCTTGGCATTAGTTATTTTGTTAATAGAAGAAGGGACCCATGTAAATACTAGCCGAACTAAAAGCAAATAAAAGGCAAAGGAGTGTGGGAGGAACCAGGGATTGCCTATGTAGTCAGAGATACCCTGAAAATCAAAAGTTTGATTCGTTTCCCCACGCAATCATTAATCTTTGATAATTCGGTTTTTTTGTTTCGATAATAGTTTAAGTGGGGAAGAAGGTGTATCATTCAATGTCAGAATAAATTATTAATTTTAGTACAAATTTATGATAAAATTATAAATTATTTATTAATAAATATATCTTAAATTTAAATTCAAGTTATAATTAATATACGTAGAATATTTAATTAAGTGAACTAACATCTATTAATATAATTCAGCTTTAATTATGTTAATTTTATCCGTAACTTTTTAACACATCATTAAAAAAACTTTAAATATTTTATAAATGTAATGTCATTTGACAATGATAGCATAACTATACCTATGGTCATACTAATAGTGGGCATGTGCATAAAGCTAATTCGTTGAATAAAAAAATAAATTGTGTTTCTTGCTTCATAGGAAATAAATGTCCCAGGCTCCTTCTCTACCGCACTGCAGTACATGTTTGCAAAATTATTAATGTCATTTAAAAATATTACATGCCTTTACTTTTAATTATAATGATTTATATAAGATTTATTAGTCATGATTCTTACTTCTCTTATAATAATCTTTTTTTTACATTACATTGAAGGTGCAAGCACAGGATAAGAAGGAGGAAATGTGGCTTTAATAATTAATAAAAAAATTTAAATTTTTAATATTAACATCACATCAAAGCCTTGAAGACTCAAGTCAATACTAATTAGTTACAAGTTCGTTAATTAATAATTTCATTTTGATAGATACATACATACACGTCTCCTAATTATGATTCATGATATAAGTAAATCAAAATCAATTTTATAATTATAAATATTTTTTATAGGATAAATTTCTCAAAATAATAATTATTAAATTGTAAGTGTGTTCATGCATATTAGCCTCATAAAAGATCAAACCAAATTAGAATAAAAGTAGATTTCACATTTTTAGATGCCATACCATATTTGTATCCAAATGTTTCGAACCTTGTACAGGGTTGGGATGAGGTTACCTATTTTCCCCTTTTGCCAGCTGAGACGGGGTTACTTAGAAAGCAGTTTCCTGACCACCTTCCTATGGAGCTCCCCAGCTATCTGTTTATTTTTATAGCAAAAATAAGAAGAAAAAAGTGAACTGTGTATTTACTTATTTCGTTACTGTGTTAGAAGAGCACACATGTAGGCTTATATTATAAGTAACGGTACTTATATAAAAAAAAAATTTCACAAAACTCTAACAAAAATTCATATAAGTTATTGAATTGAGTTTAGGTTCTACTATAATTTTTTTTTACTTGATTCAATAGCTTTCATGAATTTTTGTAAAAATTTTATACAGTTTTTTTTTATATGTATCATTATTCTTATATTATTTGTCCTGTCTGAACATGGGTAAACCATCCACATATGTGCCTAACGTGGGTGGTGGTGGGCTTTATGCTTTTCCCAACCTTGAAATTCCATACACTACTATTGAAGTCAAGTTTAAAATAATAAAGAGCAAGAGAACCTTTTTATTGCAGAGAATACAAAAGATAACGAAGAATTTAAAAATACTTTAAGAAACATGGGAAAGGATTTTTTTTATTCTTTTTGGCAGAAAAGGATGTCTACCCACTACCCTTTTGCAATGTGGCCGAAATTGCATTCCATGAAGCCAACGGGCATTACTTTTCAGGAATTCAGGGTATAGAATATGCTAATTTAATCTTCAACTCTCGGTTCCCACCTTTCAAAAATAATTGTCTCTACAACCATTTGGGTTGCTAAAAATAATAATTGTCTGTATACGCAATGGAGTTGATTAATGTGCTGTTAATTTCATAAACAGTCGATCCTCCAGTCACCTAGGTAAAATATTAGTTGTCCTTATTCATAAACCACATGTCTGTATGCATAATAATATTTTAAAAAAATAGAACAATATTTGTCTCTTTAAAAAAAATTAAGCCCTTTCATAAAACAAATTTGTATTACGATGCCCAAAAATTTGAACTGTCAATTGTCCTTGTCCTTACGCAACAAAGCAGCCAGCATCTTTATATTTATTAATCAAATTATTGCATTACTATGTAAGTTACAAACTGATCATGTGAATCTCTGCTTGCTCGTTAGGTGGAAAATCTTATACACTGAAAGTGTAAAAAAAATTTTACACTAATGGTGAATCAAAATTAAATTTATGATTATTCCCTCCTTACCTGCAGTCAAACAATTTTTCTGAGCTCATCCTCGCACATGCCCCTGCAGATTTAGCAAATGGACTGTTTCGTGACAGCGTACCATACCCACCATGTGCTCGACAAACTGACGGTGTGACTACATGTTCTGGATTTTAAAACGAATGGACCTAAACATTACAAAACACGTATACTACAGGTTGATGCAAATGAAACAATTGGGCCTTTATCATTGATGTCATTGTAATGAATCTGCAATTCTCATCCCCACCCACATAAATAAATAAAAAGAAGCATACACAGATACACTACGAACTCTTTATATAATGGCTTCAATGCCATACATGTATTCCTCAAGTTACGGAATTATATCGTTAAGCCAGAATAAAAGGAATCACACCTAGTTATATGAGCTACAATGCAAACTTTTTCTATTGTAGCTCAGTGACATCTACTTCGTATTTTAGTTTTATTGCTTAAATAGTGAGAAAACAAAGCAGCAAGAGAATGTAATAAAATCACAAGTTTTTATGATAAGATATCACAAAATCTTGGATAATCTG
This sequence comes from Styphnolobium japonicum, assembly GCA_023212625.1. NCBI lineage: Eukaryota > Viridiplantae > Streptophyta > Magnoliopsida > Fabales > Fabaceae > Styphnolobium > Styphnolobium japonicum. The sequence goes on along the minus strand of JALBWW010000003.1, from coordinate 39,871,982 downwards.
AAGTTGAAAGAATAACCCTAGTATGATAATTGGCATTTTAAATAATTTTATCTATATACTATTATATATTATATAAAACAAAGTTTATGCAATTTGGACAGATAACATATGTCATTATTATATATATATATATATATATATTTTCTCTTTAAAATTTTTATCCTTTAATATAGCATTTTGTTCTATATATTCAAAATTTAGTTAAAAAAATTCAAATCAAATTCAAAATTTAATTATATTGAATTTGATTTTATTTTATTTAAGTAATAAATTTATTTATTCTAAACTTTCAAATTTTATATTAATCTAAATATAAATTACTTATTTATCTATTACTAAGTCTAATATATATATACTATTATATTAAATTCAATTCATATAATTTAGACAAATGTCACGTGTTACTAATATATGTATTCAAAATTTAGTTAAAAAATTTCAAATTAAATTCAAATTTTAAATATATTTGATTTTATTTTATTTAAGTGATAAATTTAATTATTCTAACTTTTTAAATTTTATATTAATTTAAATATCAATTATTTATTTACCTATTAATAAGTCTAATATTATTATATAAAACACAGTTCATGTAAGTGGAGTCAATGTCACATGTCACTCATACATGAATTTTTTTTCTCTCCAAATTTTTACTCCTTTTATATAGCTTTATTTTTATATATTCAAATTTTATTTAAAAATTTTCAAATTCAATTCAAATTTTAATTATATTTGATTTGATTTTATTTTATTTAAGTGATAAATTTAATTACTCTAACAAATGTTATATTAATGTAAATGTCAATTGCTTACTTTCCTATTAATAAATGTGATCAATGAAGATCATATATCATAACATATTTAAATTTTTTATATTTTTTAAATTAATTAAATATGAATTATTCTTATTTACCAATTATAATAAACAAATATTCTAATAAACTTTTAATTTGAAATATTTTAAAACTTAATCAAATACTTCAAGTTTTATTTTTTATAGTTATTTTTTTGACATATTGCTAAACACTAGATATATTAAATGTTTCATAATAAATTTAATTTGTATGAGTTTTTTTTCTTCTGAGATAATTAAATTAGAAAGTGATTAACTTTTTATTCTTGCAAAAAATTATGATTACAAATATCAATATAAAAAACATATTATAATTTAAAAAATTATACACATCTAATATAACAAACCCATGTAATAAAACTAGTTATATATATAAAAAAACGTCATATACGTAAACCCAAATTCAACCATGGGTTAAGGATTATGAATTACAAGAACGGATGCTGCGTGTTACATACCAGTTCAACGTATGCATTTAGAATTGACATGATACTGGCTGAGCCAAAACAAAATATATTTCAATGAATAACCCAAAAAAAATAGTCAAGATCAAGTGTACGGCTACATGAAAAGTGTCCAGTCAATTGGCTCTCGTTTACAGAAGCTACCACTATCGCCTATGGAAGAATCCTTGCTGGTTCTATTTTCGTCTATGGAGAATTCCTAACCCTCCTGCTATGTCCATATTTCTCAATAAATTCCCCCCCAAAAATAAAAGAAAAATAAAACACTAAGCTTTATCTTCTTTATCATATATGTGACTTGTTGAACAGTATAAAACATTTATTTTCTATTGTTAGACACAGAAGAAGCTAACATTGAGGATGAGGACATGAAAAATTTATAAATAAGCTCTACAACTAAAGAATTTTGATTCTAGTAATATTTTTTAACCCCTTCATAATGTTCCTACTTGCATTTGGTTCGCGATTTGTTTTTTCATTGTTGGAAATCTTTATATGGGAATGTTGGATTCCCATGTTTGGTACAAGATTTCAAAAAATCCTCTCAATGATTTTTGCTTAACATTCCCACACTTTCATTCCTATGGAAGGAGATGAGTTTACTACATTCCCATAGTATAAGAATATTTTTGTCATGTGAAATGACCAAAATACCTATCCTTCTATCATCATGTCATTAACTAACCACTGCCACATCATTACCGGCGATCACCATCAACCACCATTGGCCACCCGTCTGCAACAGCAAATCACCAAAATCCAGCTACCCCAGCCGTGCCGACAGTTGACGATGGCTATCAACTTCAGTCATTACGTCGGTCACTGGAATCCAACAACTTCGACCTCGACCGACAGTTGATGGTGGCTAATGACTTCGCTACCAAGTCGATCCAACGAAATCGGCCACACCCACTCATCAGCCGACGGTTGTGATGGCCGACGACTTACGCATCGCCATCGCTGTCACCCGTCATTAGAATCCGACCACCAGAGTCATTCCCAAGAATATTTTTGGTCAACCAAATGTAGTAATCATTATTCCCGGCAATATCATTCCTTGGAGTATCATTCCCAAGCATGTTATTCTCAAGAATATTTTTTCAAAACTTGAATCAGATGCCCAGTTATGACTTTCTTTTAAGTAAATTAGCATTTGAACCTTTGGAGGAAAATGCTTTATTTTCACTCTGTACTGTAATTGCTATTCACCCTATGCACTCCTCAAATAAGAAGATCCAATTAAAAAAGATTCTTCAACGATATTTGGTTTTACATAAGCAAATGCTATAGGCTCCTTTATGCCAAAGATAAAAAAAACATTTACAGTTAGTTATGGCCTATTAGTACATTTACAAGTTATGGTAATGCATGCTAAAATATTTTACATAACTACCTTACTATTGCTTAATTGAACACGCGCAAAGCAGAAAAAGAAAGGTTGTAGATGCCAAACCTACTTTTCTTTCTATACAGGTGATATGAATCATGAAGGAGACATCAAACTCCACGATTGGGGCAGACATTAGCAAAGTGAGATGGATCACCACACACAAAGCATCTTCTACCAGAAATAGGATCACCAGTTGCTGACACAAAAGTCATGTTAGCAGCATAAGATCCATTCCGGCTACCCCTACCACGACCACCATTTCTGCTAGGGTTGGATGCTGGAATACTATTTGAACGTGTAGCACTTCTTCCTCCAGTGCCATTGTTGAGGCTATCCTCCCATCTGTAATAGAGGTGACAAGACTTGCATAAACAAATAGCTATCTCAAGAACATGCAATATGTTTCATTTCTCTTAATTTCTTGCGACATCATCCATCACATAAATGAAGACAGTTGATGCCTCTTCAAAAAAGACATTCTCAGATTACATAACGTTGATCATAATTAAATCCAATTTTAAAATTGTCAGCTTGTGCTATTTGCGGATGTAAAGCAACCAAGGGGGAAAGAGGTTGACAGGTTAATCATTCTATTGTCTGGACATTATTATGTGTGAACATGATAGTTATAACAATTTGACATAAATAATCAATGCCAACCTCCCTGCCCTCCTTAAAAACAAGAAAGATTCCCCAGATAAGGAACTATGCACACACTAAGAAAAGAAGTCCAGTGAACTCCAATTATTAAAATTCTTTCATATTTCTGGCACTCCCAACAGAGTAACTCCATCACAAAAAGCTGACAAAAAGAAATTCGGACAGAATGATTAACCTGTAAAAAGCTGACAAAAAATGCAGATTGACAGAGTAATTCTATCACAAAAAGATCACGGATTCACTTACACAAAGAAGTTGCACTCCTGTGATTGACATGAGTAGAATTTCCTTCCCCTGTTATTTGCTGTATTTGCAGTTCGCAAAATACATGGTGTTCCACATGAACTGCATGAAACAGAAGCTTCCCCTGTATCGTTTAAAGGTTTATAAGCACAGCTTTAAAATTCAATTTTGACAGCTGCTAGATAGAAGATAAAATCACGGCCAAACAACTGAGTGATCAATGAAGACCAAGAATTTCTAAGATGAATCATATGAGGTAATAAGCTTCCTTTTTATGCAGACTGGGTTCTCACTTTTAACACCCCAGTAAAACATATATACATATGTACACATAAATAATAACCTGCACTAGAGTAGCAATTTCATACAGAACTCAGCAAATCATTAGATTTTAACACTTTGTCCAACATAGCTATATTTATCAGCGCATCAATTATCATCTATAAAATAGGTTAGCTTGGATCAGACAGATTTGTTTCTGGGGGTAAGTGAGGTGGATAACCAAAAACCTGGAGGGCAATCCAGGTCAAAAATAAAGAAGCAAGAAAAATGAAGAAAAGGAAAAAATATGAGAGAAGTTGCAAAGGTATCTAACTGTGTACCAAATGTCTAAAATACAAAGAGAGAAACAAGGAGACTGAAAAATGGAAAAGAAAGAGAAAGTACAAATTTTCTGAACTGAACCTTCATATAGCTTCCCAATCCTTGATATGTTAGAAAGCATTTGTCTCCACACTTTAGTCCAAAATGAGATTTCACGACTTGTAGTAAGCCACAAAAACTCTTATAACCAGGTGCGCAAACAGAAAATAGGGTGAAGAAAAAATAGACACGGAATTTAATGTGGTTCAACCTATAGCGAATTATAAGCTTATGTCCACAAGCGAAACAGAGAGATAATTCACTATAATCAATGAAGACTACAAGGAGTAGCCGCTCAACTTCGAACCCTAATCACGAGTACACCCTAATGCTCACTGTCTCTGTCGACTTGTATATATATATATATATATATATATATATATATATATATATATATATATATATGGGAAAGGACCCGTACACTTACACCGTTGAATAACTTTATATAAAATATGAATTTAACTAATCCAACCGTTGAATCATATGATATTATCTTAATAATCAGACATGTCAAATTTTAGATAAATCAGATATTCATAGATATCTAATCTAATAGTAGACATTTATTTATATTTTAAAAAACATATTATACATTGAAATAAAGTGGTGCATGAAGTATCAACTAGTTTTAAAATTTTATGACATTTTATGAACTTGATCTACCTCATAAGAACTTTCAATTCATCGGTTAAATTGATGAAATTCAAAGTTTATAAAAAGTTATTCAACGAAGGTAAAAGTGTCAAGACTTTCTCTTGGAGTAAGTGGATCCCCGCCCTATATATATATATATATGTGCATGTGTATGCGTGTGTCCATACCACACGAGGGGTGCACCACAAGCTTTTTGGATCGGTTCACATGTCGGGCCAAAGCCTATAATTCAATACAAGCCACTTTATAACAAACTCCTCACTATCCCATCCTCATAATCTAAAATCAACATTTGCCTATCACAAACTACAGAATCAGATCTCAATGATTGAGTATCACTGCTTGCTCATATCCCCACCTTAACGCTAAAATGCACAAGAAATACATTTTTATTTATTTAGATGTCTAAACTGGTTAGGAATTTACAAATTCCAGAGATCTCACCACTATGTTGGTTCGTTCCACGACGTCGAGCATTCCTAGAGCCTAAATTCTGCGAAGGACAATTATCAGAAGAATGTCCTGTTTCTTGACAATTTATACAAACTCCTTGCCTTGTGTTACTTTGGTGGGCATTAGCGGTTGGTGCAGTTGGCCCTCGCGCTCTTCCTGGAAAACATGCTAATAAGACATAATCAGAGGATTCTCATATTTATTCATGAAAATTATGGGAAGGGTAGCAAACAGGTTAAAACAGGTATTCTGTCACTGACTTGTTGTGACCACAAATTTGTCTGAAACTGGCTTTATGTTGAACATCAATAGAGAAAAAAAATACCAAGCGTAATTTTTTTTGTAAAGACAGTAAAAATATCCATAAATTAAATTTGTTGATATCTCTTCTAAAAATGTTTGACTGTCGTTAATCAAATTACTGAACCTGGACTGGAACTGTCATATGCACGTGGACTTTCTCATAAGAGTTTCTTGCATGAAATGCTTACAAATATTGTTCAACTTAACTACATAGAACCAGTAGTTCATACGAAACAATAGGTTCCACCCAGCTATTTATTTAAAAGTGTTTCCAGCAACAACTTAGCTGTTCATACAGACCTGGTATGCGAGAGCCAGTGCCACAGATTTCTGTCAACTGTGTAAGAATCTCATCACAGCCACCAATGCAACCTATCAAAATGCATGTATTTATTAAACATAAGCTTTTCAGCTAAAAAGGGTTTGATTAGTCATTATATGTTCATGAATGAACTAATATGTTAACGAACCAACTTTAAAAGAATCCTTTTTTCTATTTTTCATTTCCTTTTGTTCTTTTGGATGACAATAACAGGCTAAATTCGGTGAAAAAAATTTATCTTGCAGATTAAGAAGGCTTACAGAACAATTTTGATACCAGATTAGATTTTTACAATGCAAAGCTCCATCAATATCTTAAAAGAGTAGTGAAAGGAATCTTGCAAAACTAAAAATATCAACCACAATTCATCATAAAATGGAGATGCACCTACCCAAATGGTTGACATTGTAGTTTGGTGGTATTTCCAGCTGCCGAAACTTGAATTGAATCAGGTAAACAGGACCTATAATATTTTATACCATCAGTGATGAAAATAATACCCAAAACAAGCCGTAAAGCCAAGATCACTAAAACATAGGTAAATTAAAGAATATTTCACCAACTTCCTACTACACATAGATAAGTGTTGCACCCCAGTCAAACACAGTCATGCATAAAAATACGGAAACAAGCTTATGAGGATAAGAATATTCCCAATATTTGAGCTTCTTTAAAATAAGCTTTCAATATTTCTCATGATACAGAAAAGATTGAAAAGGAATACTAATTACATCAAAAACACATCCGAGAATTACCTGTCAGAAAGACCAATCAATAAATACCTATAAGATTTAGGGGGAAAAGGAGCAAGTTCTAGACAATAAAGTTGTGGCCCCTTAAGTGCTCACAGCCTTAAGATTCTAGGATTTCTTGTTTAAAAAAAAAAACCACACACACACACACACACAAATCATGCATTAGCATGCAAGCCACTGATGTATGTATCTTAATATCAACTATTGAAAGTCACAAACCAGAAGTACAAAAGTTGCAAGTATTGGTGGTCACAGCTGCTTCTGATACTGAGCTAGGGAGCCAGACAGCATTCCTACACTGTTCATTCACATTGGTCAAATTTATTTTACCGTCAGTCAGTCATACGGAGAGAGATAGACAGGGGAGGGCAGGGGAGAAAAACCACAGAACTTTCAAAATTCAGTTTAACTAAAAATTCAAAGAAAGGAGACAAAGAGAAGTTATCTATCAGAATGACTACTTAACTACTTGCTGCTCAGTGATGACAACTTCAAAAAGAATTTGAAAACTTATCTACAAGAGCTGGGGCGTCAAAGAGAACAGGATTTGCTTTAAAGGTTTCCAATAAAAAGGGACCTAAACTTCAAGGAGTTCAAAAGGAACATCTCCAGTAATGCGCTATGTATGAAAGACCAATTTAGCATAGCATTAGTTAGATCATAAAAGGGTTCAAGAGTCAAGATCCATAAACTGGGTGATTAAATATCAATTTAAGTTACTTAGGGTATGGGAAAGGAAATGATATTCAAAATACAGTCATCGACATGAAGAGATACTGGATTCATAGGACAATGTATTTGAAGTAAAAACTAATCAAAGTTCATGAGAGTAAATAGTTAGGCAGTCTAACTGAAATGTACTGTCTAGACTAGAAATATTATACTACATTTCACCAAATGGTAAATATTTCTCTAGGGAACATTGTCTCCAATTCATGAAATTCATAAATTACTGCAAGTCAAATACAAGAATAACAAAATTATCGAGGTTTTGGAAGGAGAAAAGAGGGGAAAACTTTACAGCGGTACACTGTTTTTGCAGTTCTTTGGTGTATATGGTTGAAGTAGAATGCCCGTATTTTTGGGGATGCTTTGTTATCCTTACCACTCTTATGGGATACGATAGTTTTTATGGGTTCTCATTGGTTCTGTGCCAATGACTTCTTTAGAGTCTCCATATCAGATTGGAGAGCTGTATTGCACTGATAGGCTTGTTTATTGTTCTTGTTCTCCTTCTCAATTTCATTGTCATTGCTAAGGAAATTTTCTTATCATCATTTTTTACTTGAACCTTGTCTTTTTCTCTCTAACAAAATTTCTTATTTCATCGGGGAGAAAAAAACATGGCATACTGGCAACTCCAAGGGTAGTTAAGTTGTAACTTTTTATAATAAAGCAATTAACAGGTATGTGAAAGAACAAGAACACCAACCTGAGGGAAACCCAAGCATCCAACCATAAAATTGCCATCCTGGTAAATGGTAATATAAAAATCTAATTAGATAAAAGGCTATTCTTAGATTCATCACAAAAATCTAAATTACACAAAACAAAAGGGCAATATCAAGATCATGATTATGCCTGCCTCATGCACATGTATCTATAAATCCTTGAAATCACCAGTACCAAAAATCAGCAAGCATAAACATGAGAAGATATACACCTGTAATTTAAGGAGATATGGTAAAATACTTAAGACTTGTATCAACCAGATAACAAACTACTTTGTCTTTTCTGTTTTCTGTTTTATGCTCCAACCCATAAAATCAGTCGCTACCAACAACCTAACTTCCACAACTAAGTCCTTGTCCCATGTTCACATTGTAATTGATTAACTGCACCATGATCCAGTATGAACTTTCATGGCACATAATTGAGCCACTTATTTGATTCCCAAATATGTCACTACCTATAACTCACAAAAGTATAAGCAAAATCACATAAAAAATGTCCCAAGTTTCATGAAATGACTATCATTTCCTTGTTAGGGATACCACGACTACCAAAATACATACTCGGTTTTTCTTTAGCACCATGTCTGATTCTTGGCAAAGTCCACATCGCCGAACAACTTCTCCAGTTGCATTCAGCTCATCACCGCCAGATCTATTAGATCTGCAGGAGTGGTTGAAGATCCATTAACATGTTGCATAAGGAGTCCATGAGACTGGGGGTAGGGGAGATAATCACCTTTCGAAAAATATTGCCATGGCTTCTAAGAGTTTCACTTTATTCAATCTTGCCTGCATATATGTACAGGTTATCAGCCATTGAAGTTCACAATCTCCGTAATCAGATAAACTTATTCTGGTACATTACGTGCAACCAAAAAGCAGACAAAATGGAATAGATAAATCACGTGCCAATAGTTTTCTTCTAGCATGCAAAATTCTTCAAAAAAAAATTTGTCAATGCAAAAGATGAAAAGATATATTAGAGATATAAAATCATCCATGTGCCTTCACCTAATATCTTAAGTTTTTTAGAGAGTTGGTTCATGACATGGTATCAGAGCCTCTATGACCAAGTGGTCAGGAATACGATCCATACCGCCCCCATTCTTCTAAATAAAAGTTGAATTTTAACACATGGTAGAGTGAGCTTGTGCATTGTCCACGCTTCAAGCTTAAATGGCTCTTGCGTGAGGGGGCATGTTAGAGATATAAAATAATTCATGTGTCTTCACCTAATAGCTTAAGCTTTTAGGAGAATTGGTCCTTGACAAGATATTTGAAATTTTAATGTTGCTTAGAATCCCTACTACAGAAATGAAGAGACTAGTTGAGAAAAGCTAGTAACCCACTTTGTTGCAGCAAGCATGGAGAGGTTAGGAGTAGTTGGTCTACCCTAGCACTAAGAAATTCTTCAAAAGTTAGGTGAACACAGCACATCCTGCCATACCAAATGACATGCAAGTGGTACAGGTGATTGTGTGGAAAATTCTAAAATAAAGACAAATTGGTGCCTAAGCTCAGAGGGGGCGTTAGTGATTTGGGAGTTAAAATAAAATGCCAACTAAACTATAGGAAATGGAGATGAAGGACAATTGACTTCAAGAAATAAGTTTGATGGAAAACATTAATATAAGGTATTCAGATGGTGCAAAAGCAAAGAATTTTTATGTGTTTTGGGTATAGGCTCTGATAGTTCACAAGGCATGAAACTACCCAAGGATCTAGCCCGATGGGGTAAGGTCTAGAAAGGGCATAGAACCTCAAGTTTGAGAGGCAGACAAAACAAATAAGACACTAGGTGCCCCACTCGAATGAAGTAAGCACAAGCTGTGACTTGATGAGAGCGAGTGAGAATTATGAACCCACAACAATCTTGTTGTAATGGAAATTCCTTAAGGATCCCAAGGAATGGAACCAGTTAACTAGGTAGAGGACTAAGGATGATCTTATGCAGTAGTAGAAGCAGAGAAAGTTAGGTGAGGGAGTAATAAGGGTAAATTTATAATAGTTTAAGGAGGGTGAATTTATACTAGTTTAAGCCTTTAAGGTGAGGCGGGACATTAATACCTTAAAGATATAGGAACCCTGCAGCACATCAAATGCACAGGTAAGGCACAAGTGAATAGGGATTACGTGAGCCATGTGCATGGTACTGGAATGGCACAACTGGGGTTGAAAAGACATAAACTACAAAAGAAAGTTGGCTTCAAATGAATGATGGTGACAGGTTAACGGGCAACAAGTGAAGGCTTATCAGGTCACTTGTAAAGCAAAAGGCAAAGGGTTTAATGGCAAGAAGGGATGACACAATCATGATTTAAGGAATCTTCTAGGCCTAACGTCCTTGATGAGGTCGCAAAGAGGGAGACCCACATCATCAAGTACAACACAACCTTTATCCAAATCCTGCCAAGCCACATAAGCAAGATGTTTCTCGAGAAAAAAGAGGAGGACAAAGGTTGCTATTGCAGAATGCTGAATCTTGTTCAAACTTAGCATTTTGCTCGTGACACTAAGGCCTTCAACAAACCCATTTGTGGTTCTTTTCAAGAAGACAGCCTCAACAACATTCTTCTCCAAGCTTGACTATATGCAAATAAGAAGGGAATGGATTCAAACCCAAACAAAGTCCCATCTTGGGGTGTGTCACTCCTAATTACCCTAATTACATGATTTGGGTAGATTATTGTGTATACAATAAACCTGGACACTAACTACTGTTACATAATAATATATGTTTCCAACATGAACAATTCTTATTGCCTTCACAAGTAATTCTTATAGTGCTAAGAAACCTACCTCGATGAATAAACTATAATTGCTGCAAAATACTGTCCATATAAATATTTGCCACCGCAACGTGAAAATAAATAGCATATTTTTAAATAAGAGTTTGAAAGATGCAATATCAATAACTTCATGAGACTGCAGATCGTCTGAATAACCAAACCATGGTAATAACTAACAAATAAGTGTCAAATAACAACTTACATCTAGGAAACAAGCATTCATCTGCTGCAAGCTAGTCGCCAAAACTTCAGCTTTGCTTTTAGTCCCTTCACTGACTGATTTCATGTCGCGTTCCATAACTGCTCTGAGATATGGTTTCCAAAGCTTATACCTGAAAAACTCAAAGGTAGAATAAGAGAAATGCACAATAAAATCTGCATTAGATTGACAGTGACTTTTGATACAAATGGCACCTCTTCCACTAGTCACTAGGTAGAATGTTGATGGGGAACAGTGCATGCTGAGTTGGCACCAAAGGAGGAAGCATAAATGTGAAAATTGCTTTTCAGATTCAAACTTAAGCTAAATAGCCTTTTCTTGACTAAAGTATCCCGGTAACTAAGCATTGTATAACATGGAAGATAAATGATGTAACAACATTAATCAGGTGCCTATACTCTACTTAACCTTTTAATGACTCACTGACTATACCTTTTGAAAACATCCAAATTTAACCTCATCAATATAAGAAAAGAGACATTAAAATAGACTTCTCATTAGTGTCCAAATTTCAACGAACGTGCCTAGGTCAGCTAATAAAGTTTCTTGGTACTGTGACAAGGACCTAAATTTCAATCCAACCCTCACCAGGATGAGGGATTTAAGACAAGGCAGAGAATTACCTAGAATTGTAAAGTTCAATAGATTCCATGGCCCCCGTTGACCCCCGCTAGGGGGTGGGGGGCAAGTATGGATCCACAATATGTATTGAAGCTAAAATTATTCATAATCTTTTAACCAAAAAGGAAAAAAAACCTAAATAATTGCAAGGGAAATTAATGAAAAGGACCAATAGGTCCAAATATTTATTAAAGGGGACCCAATGACCAAATTGAAGCTTGGATATTCACTTGAAAATATGGTTGTTAAGTTCTCAAGTGTAATTAATTCAGTGTAACAACCATAACAGATTAAACAAAATGGATCCTTGTGTAAGGAAAGTGATACTTGCACAACAAACCCCTCACAAACTCCCATGCAAGCCAATGGATAACACCCTGGTCCCACTGTAACTTTTTTTGAATGGTCTAGATGAGTCTACCATAGTGTCTGTGAGGGGTTTGTAAGGATAAAATCTATGCAAGATTCATTACTCTTTTTGTAAATATTATCTAACCCATGGTCCCTTTGAATAATTATCCCTAATGTCACATGTTTAACAGAATATTACAAAGCCAACTCGTTTCATCTACATGGTTGAAAATTTAGGGATAATTACAAAAAGGGATTCTTGGGGGGGAAATTCCAATTTAGGAACAATAACCTTATAACCACTCAAATGGCTAATTAAAGTCAATTATTGGATATTCATTAACCACTCTTTTAACATTGTTAACCAGTTGAGTTGTTAATTGTTCCTAAACTGGAAATATCTTTACCAAGAATTCATTTTCTGTAATTTTCCCAAAATTTATTGCATCTAACTGACAGATTTTATCATGAAGAGTTTATAACATACAGACATCCGCTTAATTGAGACAAAGAATATCCTATTAGACATGAGAATAGAGACATTTTAAAATAAAGGCAATTACTTACCCCATGTCATCGTATCCCATAACAAGTGCCTCACCCTACAATCATATCAAACTTATTATCAATAAAAATATATACCTTTGTTATGAAAAAAAAATATCATGCTTCATTATTTTGTTTTGACTGCTTATGCCAGCACAACTAAATCTTTGAGAATTAAATGCATTATAACTAAGCTAATAAAAAATAAAAAAGATTCTTGAAGCATTAACATGATGAAAATCTTCATGGGATTTTTTTCTTCTTCTTTTGTTATATTGAATTATTGATATGCTTCAATTTCTGTGCATGCAAAAGAGCATAAGGATACAATAATTATTAGGATGCAGCTAAAATATATCTACAAATTAATAACCACGTCACAGACACCAAGTTATAGAATCTCTCCCAAAGTAAGCAACCGCTCTCCTATCTATCAGTTAAATCAGATGGTTGACGTACACATGCAGTGGCTATCACCTTCAAGGCTTCAATCTGTAAACTAATCTTTCAACAGTTGAATTAATCACATTTCCCATTACATGAAAAAATAACTTCAATTGAAAAGAATTCTTCACAAAACGGCTCATAATTACTCACTGCGTCCTTTTCTAACCTTACATAGTAACTCTTCTTAACAATACTAAAAAATGAATCAAGACTATTAGAATATTAGGGTTATTAGTCTTATTATAAGCGGGGATAGGCTTGTACTAATAGTACTAGTAATTGACCTAATTATTAGTATAAATAAGAGCATCAGATTAGGATATTGTATAACATCTAATATCAATCTCATATCATATTGTTAGCCCTCTTTCTCTCTTTTCTACCTAAACCTTAGATTTCAAGGTGGTATGGTATCCACCTTGAGGAGAGTTTCTCCATTCCACTGTGTTGAGTTCATGGAACTCGGTTGTACATTCCTTCATCTGTTTTCTCTGTGATACGTTTCAGTTTTGTGTATCATTCCAGACTTCCAGTTTTGTTTCTTAGTCAGAATCGTTATTCACCACCAGCAGACCCAGATTTGGTTTTGCTGTTTTCATCATCTTTGTTTCCTCCTGATCTCACCCTCGCTCTCACAAATCTTGTGCTGAGTTTGGTTCTGGGTTGGCCAGAGGTGATTCCAGTGGGATGGTTCAGGTGTGTTTGGTGCTTTTGTCTGTAATTCCTGCTGAGTGAGACTTTGGGATGGCTGTAGTTGAAACTTCCAGGCGATCCGGAGGTGGACGTCAGTGTTTGGAGGCATGTTTTAGGAGGAATAGCGAAGTTCGTCATTCCCGACCGAGCAAATTGAGGCGTATTTCTTTGGTTTTAGACTTGAAGGATTGCGCGATTGGAGGGTCTATCTTCCAGACCATTTAGGTGGCCGGTTGTGCCACAATTGGCTGCAACCGATGTGGTGGGACTTGAGGAGTTTGCATAGACAGTGTCTGACAGTGTTTGGTCGACGGCAGTGGCAAGATTCAGTGTTTTCTCTGTTTTGTTGTTTGGGTAGCCAACTATAGGCTGTCGTTCTGTTTTTTCCAGAAAACCCAAGGGTGGTCACCAGTGAATTCAAGTGCAGCAGCAAAAACGGGCTTTGTTTCAGCGCAGCGTCTTTCATGACCTGTTGGGTGGCAAGAGTGGGTAGAATATATTAGGGTTATTAGCCTTATGTTTGTGGGTTTGATACTTATAACAAGCTTAAAGTTTAGTAACCTGGAATGTTAGAATATTAGGGTTATTAGGAGAGGGTATTGTATATCATCTAATATCAATCTCATATCATATTGTTAGCCATATTCTCTCATTTCCACCTTTTCTACCTAAACCCTATATTTCAACAAAGACAGCCCAAGAAAATCAAGAAAATATCATAAGAAATGGAGATCACTGACAAGAAAGAAAGAAAATATGTTTCTTGAGAATTAACAACATAAGCTTACAAGATTAGTTGGTGTGAAACGAGTGTTAGCATCCTTAGTTGCATAAAATCGATCAAGCAGCTTCTTGATGTGATCATGCATTGTAGCATCTGTACCGATACCCTCCTTTTGAGAAGAAATAGAAAAAAGACAACAAATATACAATTTTCAATGTTTAATGACACATAATTTGACTTACAGGCAACAAAGTATCAAATTTTAAATTATATGGTTCAGTCTATGTCAGATTCTATATCTTTCTCACCTTGTCCATACAACTCAGCAGATCAGCTTCACTCAGAAGCGGTGGTGGCCTGGTTACTCCTGAATCAAGGGTCAATGTTGTTGGAATAAACTGTAATTTCAATATCACTTCCATGAGTATTTATTCCCGACTCAGAGATGCAATTTGCATACAGTAAAAACTTAAAAAATAACCCCAAGGATCGTAACAACAATACTATAGAAAAGTATCTAAAACTCATATCAAGAAATTAGATCCAATGATGCATATGTTCCCAATCCCAACCCCCTTTCACTCTCCAAATCTGAAAATATGTTGCAATATTTGCATCTTGTCCATGTACTGGATTGATGCATCTCATTATGAACAGATTTTGCCTCATTATAATGTCATTATGCATAATAAGAGACAAGTAGAAAACATGGATTAAATTCCAAGAACCATAAGGCATCCTTGAGTCAAATAACAAATTGATAGGGAAAAGGACAAAAGTAATGAAAGGTTCGAAACATCAGCTTTCTCAAATTTATTGGCACAGTAAAATGGATACATAGGGTAACTAGAACACTTTATGATAGGATCATTTTCTCTTCATTTCTGTCATGAAGGAGGGGAAAATCTGTCAAACTTCTACATCTTCAGCCTTCAACAAGGCACTAAATACAACAGGCCTACACAAGAATGTTAGTAATGATAATCTATCTAAACTTAGGATACTGGGATTTATTTTTGTAGGAAAATCCATCAGGATGTCAGATATAATATGAAGAAAAAATACAACAAAATAATCAACCACGGATAAAAGAATGTTGTATATAATCTGATGTTATAGTTCAAAGCAAACCTGTTGCCCAACAGTATATGTTGGAATCATTGATCCACCCCAAGATTCAAAGCGATAAACATCCAAGTAGTTTTTCTGATCAAATTAAAACCAACCAATAACATATAATCAGAACATTTGACTCACCCCAAACATTTATTAAAAGATGTTTGGTAAAACTGAACAATCCAGACATGTATTAACATGTACTATGTGAATTTTTAGTTATTCCCACAAGTAATTCGAGGCTTTGGCCATGATTATGTAGGTTCAAGGTTGCAACTTGCAAAAGGCAAAAAGTGGGACTTTGAGGGTGCCTACAAGGCTACAACAAAATCTGATGATAATTATGGATTTCAAATGAAATTGAAAAATGGAGGCAGTTGGAATAAGCAGTTCTTGTTATTGTTGACAGAAAAATTTGAATGATGGAAATAGCAGTGGGCTGAAACCTGAAAATGAAGAATAAAAGCCAGTTCTGAAGTCGTGAGATGTAAAGATGAAAATCAAAGTGGAGTTGGATGGTTGTAGCTTTAAGGAGCTATTTTGAATTTTGCTCTGATAATCTGCACAATCACTGTTGCTGACTGAACTACTATCCACTCTTTATTCTTCAAAGGAGAAAAGGAGTTTTTGTTATAGGTTATTTTAACATATTGCAATTTGATAACAAAATTTGAAGGTTGAGAGGAAATGGGAATGGAGATTGTTGAAATTATATGGTTTTAGGTAGGGAAGGAGTAAAAGAGAGAAGAAATACTAATGAATAATATGAGATTGGATTGATTTGATATGTTGTAAAATACAAAGCACTAACCCCTATTTATACTAATAATTAGGTCAAGTACTAGTGTAGTACTACTAGTACAAGCCCAAGCCCACTAAGACAACAAGAATCAAAGGAAACAAATCAGGAAACATAATGAAATTAGGAAATAACTCCTAAGATTGCTCCCTCAATTAGATGACTAATTGATTTCACAATATATTATAAAGATATTCTAAAGATATGCTAAGATATTCTAAAAATATGCTAAAATACCCTGAAGATATTCTGAGATATTCTAACAGAGATATAGAGACTGTTTTAGATAGGCAGGAACAGATTTCAACTGTAAGTTAATCATAAATGCAGGGCACATTAATTTAGACTTTATACAGAGGATCAGAAAACCCACACAAGAACAACAAACAACAGTCCGATCTCGAAACAGTAGAAGAAATTAGGGGAACAAATACAAGAGATCCCTCAAGTATTAACACATCAAATCATGTTTTAACTTATGCCACCTTAATCTTATAAGCTCCATTTTTTTTCTCTATCCAAATACTGAAAACAGATCAAATATTTGTTTTACATCCCAATTAAGGCTGTCCAAAGCATGCATATTAAATCAGTGAATCAACCCAGTCAAATCGCATAAAATCTACAATGAGTTAAAAATATATCTACTTATGTAGCATGATAGAGAAGTCTCACCTCTAGAATCACCCTCCCACATGCAGAAAACAATTCACCAGCAATATCAATTTCAACTGTGGTTTCAGCTCCTATAGCAGGCTTTGAGACACATGCCAAGAAGTGGCGAACAACCAGCTCATACAATTTCTGTGGCAATTTGAGGAATAATATGAATATCAAAACAAATTGCAGGGTTCTTAACTAAAAAGAGCATTAAACAATCATGTCTGACACGGTGGTCTTGGCTCCATCCAGATTCTCCAATAGAAAATTTTGTGGGGTGAATAGGTGGATGGGCCTTGTCATCATGTCCACCACCACTAGGGTTTCTCCAAAGTCCAGCCCCAGGGTCCAACAACCGCTGTGCATATGCTCCCCACTCAGGATGCCCTTGCTGTTCTTGCACAATTGTCTACAATTAAAAGAAAAATAAAAGGCCAGTCACTAAAAACAAAATATGGATAAAAAGTTATGAGTCAAAGTGACGAGAAGAATATAGCAATATTAAGTTCAGTAGAAAGAAACCTCTTGTCCTTTAAAACACAAGGGATATCAGATGATTAAGGGTAAAAACAACAATATCGTTAACACAGTACAAGTTGAAAACACTATTATATGAATTTCCTGCAACATTCAAGGTGATAAATACTCCATATTTCCTTTCTTCCTCTTACATCATAACATTATTGCTACCTCTTCAAAGACACAACTCAAGTCCTTTAGCCCATTCTCTTTTATTTCTAGTATATAACTCACAAAAAAGTTCACACAATTTCATAATATCCATGCCCCCTTCCCAAACTGTAGTTGATGGTTTCCTACCAGATGCAACTTGGCAATAATTCTAGCCATTTACTGTATCTTTTAAAGTCCACATCCATCTTGGATGGCTACAACAGCAATAACTACTCATGCTAGAGCAGAAGACAAAAGTTACCCACATGCAAATCAGTCCTTGACGAAAAGCTATCAGTTTCTGTACGAGGATAACTGATGAAACCAGCTTGGTACAGTTCTTCTGCCACCTATAAACAATTAAATAAGGTGTAAGCAAGAGATGGATATAAAAATATCAAACCCATAAAATTATGCAAAAAAAAAAATCAGAATCAACAAAAATGCAAATGAGCATTGAAGAGAAAAATAAAAATACTACCCATGAGATATGACCATGTCACTGTGAATTTGCCTGCAACCTAGGTTCATTGACTAAATCACAAGGTGTGTGACGAGTTGTGTAAAGAAATTTTTTCATTCACCATAGTGACTGTAGTTTTCAATCAAAGATACATGAAACAGTTGTCCAGATGACTAAACACACTAGCAGATAAGCATTTAGCAATACTGGTGAACTAAGGCCGGTACCTCTTGCATGGCATATATGCATGTACACACAGTTCTCACATATAATATATACATAGAGAACCATGGATCAAAAGTTTAATTTTAAGCTTTTATGTGCTGGGATGAAAGTTTTCTCAGCTTTTTGTTTAGCACATCTTTTAGTCCATTTTTTACTTTTATATAAGTCTAAAGCTAGTACATTAGAGAAAGTAAATCATTTGGAATGTAGCTATAGACTCAAAATAGACATCACTCATCAGTACAAAGCACACAAACAAATGGGTTCCCAACATTTACTCACCTTCATTGTGTGTTCAGAACTCATCCGAAAGTATCGTGAAGCACGTTTCTCAAGTTCAATGGTATTCAGAGGATGTGGAGGATACTTCAGCTTCTCCTGTTGTCTAACATGTGTGACCTGAATGGTAAATTGGCAATTAATATTTATAACCAAGCAATACTCTGAATTCAGCATATGCTCAATCACGAGCTTAAAGTAAGACTCACAGTTGCTGTTGGTTCCTCAATGCACATCTCGTATATTATAACTGCACAAGTATAATCAAACAGATGGCCCCGCCTGCCAAATTATTTCAGATTAAATCCTAAGCTTGCAGTTAGTAAAACATAATACGAATCATGAATGCACCAAAATCTTTGTAGCTTACATCCAGCTGAAATTAGCAATGCCTTCATCTGATTTATGAGAACAATTAATTGACCAAAACTCCTCTGGCTCGTGTGCTTGTATCTCCCAATATCTTTCCACAACAAATCCAAGTGTAGGGAACTGTAGTCAAAATGAAGGTAAAATGGAAAGCCATAAGAACTAAATACCTGCTTAAGCATAAAAACCAGACACCATCATGTTTTCAACTGTAGCACACCTGGCAAGGGCCATAACTTAAGACTAGATTTCTGTCATCTGTGGCGGTGTCAATGATAAAAGCATCTCTCATTAACATGGTCTGGAATCTGGTGAAAGAAGCACCGATACGAAGATCTATTTCCTGCAGAAAAATAAATAATCAATCATCACACAAAGAAACAGTGCAGCAGGATAAAAAGAGATACGACATTAAAATTAACAATCAGAGTGGACTTCTGATATAGCAGGCAGTACTGGATGACAATATCCAATAATATATATTCGGTAGTAAATAAAAAGAAACCACAAACATCAAAATCTTGTTTCAATTGCAACAAGTAAAAAGATACATATGGAAATATAAAAGCTCAGCTCCATCTAGGTTAGAAAAAGGAGACTCACTTGCCTAGCATCCACAGCATCAGCAAACCACTTATTAGGTTCAACAAGATTCTGCACTGCTTGATGGATTTCCCTAACATTGTATTGTGCATATCAAAAGTTGTAAGTTGCGACAATCAAACACTAGAAAGATTAAAAATAAATCCTACGATTACGACCGTCACGCTGTTGAACCTGTCAATCAAAGCAGAAAAACGAGCCCTCATTATATTAAGATGACGATTTGCTGCAGTACAGACATCTACCACTTCAAATGCAATGTTTTCACCCTCTCTATCACAATCAAGCCACAAAACAAGCCACTGGCACCTCCTAGCTTCCTCCTCAAGTGTCCTCTTGATATCCTTTTTGTCCTAGGTTAACATAACCGAGCGAGAAAAACAGTTCAGTAGGTTGCGCTAAGTAAATCATAGGAATATAAATTAATTGCAGAAAAAATTGAACAATCACTGAAACAAATGAGAAGATCAAGAAGAAGAGGGAAGATTGGGATAGAAGACCTCGGGAACAAATTTATGGACAGGGGCGTGGTAGAGATCGGCGGGGTCGCAAGAGTGCCACTTGCGGTAACGCTCTTCGAACTCGAGCTCCATGAGGTGGCCAATAACCGATGTGAAGAGCATGTGGCAGGGCTGGCCACGAATGGCGTAGTTGAACTCGAAGATCTTGTTGTAGCGTGAACGGCCCTCCCTCACTCGCAGGCCCTGGTTCCTTGAGAGTATGGTGGAGACGGACTTGGCCACTGAGGGCTTCTCCGCCACGTTCAGAACGCTGATGGCGCGCCCACCCATTGGGATTGATTAGGGGAAGAGGAGTATAGGGTTTGGCGATAACATGCTTTGTGAGATAGGGATTTCCCGCCGAATAGTGCGAGTATGATAACCGAGGGCACGATTTTCAAATTCAATTAACGGGAAACTTTTCCTAGGTTCGTAGTGAAAATTGAAAAAGTGTGTATTTCCTTTTTTAAATTGTTTTTATATTTTTAATTTTATTATCTAAATCACATTCATTTTAAAAATGAATTATTTATATAAAAAAAAATATTGAATCGTACATTTAAGATCATAATGTTTTTTCATATTTTTTTATTAAAATTTAAGAAAATGTTGTAGTACAAAGCTAAATTAAATAAAGTGTTAACAATACTTATTAGAACTAAATCAAAGGTCAATTCGATCATAAGATCAATTACTCGATCATATGTTATAGGTGTATCTGTATAGAGGTAGTCACATAGGTTAGTAGATTAGTTGTATTATTTCTTCTATTTCTTAATGTGTTACGTGACTCTTGTAACTTATCCTTCGTACAATATTTCACATTTTTGTTCTTTGGTTATTAACAATCCATACTTCATGCTTTTGTTCTCTAGTTATTAGCAATTATCCTTCATGTTTTTGTTATATGGATATTAGCAATCCATCCTTCACATAGGTAATATTCAAACTCCCTGAGCACGTAATCTTAAGCATTTGGGATATGCTCCAATTTTCTTTACTCCAAAGTGTTGCGTTTAGTTTAATGGTTTCTCATGGTTCAAAATTCAAATAGGTATGATGTTAAGAAAATGAATAAAAATAAATGGACTTGGATAATAGTTTACTGGGAATCAAAAAACATATTTGATGAAGCAGCTCCAAAAGCATTTGTCAGCTGTAATTATGAACTAAGGCTCTAGCAAGGTCAGTTTTGAAAATTGGTTACGAAGTGTGACTCTCTAATAATGGGAATCAAACACAATGACAACAACATTTTTTCGAGTTCCAACTATTTTTTGAACTTTGAGGTAGCTAAATGACAAAGCTTTGTCTCAAATGACAAGTAATTTTGTATTAGGACTATGAAGCAAATAAATATGAGGCCGTAACTCAAAATTCAACAATTTAAAACTTGGTTATTTTGATTTATGCCAGTTAATCTTGTTTTTTACTAGGTTTGGCATTTTTTAAAGAAATTTGGTCATATGCTTCAATCAGATAGGTCAAGTGGTTGGATCACAACTTTTTGTTGGCCATGATGATACTTACAACTATGCAAACAATAGTTGGCTCAATTAGCTGCATTCATCATATGTAAGAGTTCGAATTCTCCTTTGTTTGATAGTTACTTGGTGGTCACATATTTTTAGTGAAACACTTAGGGATTAGTTGACGAGTAGCCTCCTTTAAAGGAGAAAATTTTATTTTAAGTAATATTTCGAATGAACATCTGCATAGCCTTAGAAGATTCCAAGCATACTACTAGCACATTGACTAGAAGTATTTGAGTAACTTATTTAATCTAGAGTTGTCAAATTGGCTAGTCTGATTCGTTTAAGTCCACCAGCAAAAAGTCATGAGTTAAATGGGTTGAGTTAAAAATTTTCCTATTTAAACGGGCTTCAAAATAACTAGACCAAGTCATTGGCTCATTTCGCATTAACTCGCAGGGTTAAACAGGCTAACCCATTTTGTATTAAAAAAAATTAAACAACCAAAACTCATAAACCAATGCATAAATGTTAAAGTTTAGCAAACAAGACACAAATCAATAATAAAAATATAGTAAAAAAAATAAGTAAGCAACTCGCAGATTAAACATCATTTGGCCATTTAATTGATGGACTAAATGGGACAATTAAAAAATGCTTGCGTTTATGCGGGTCACTAAAAAAAAGGCTTGATTCGCATAATTTATATAATTAAATAGGTTAGTTCGTTTTGACAATCATAAAAATATGCATTGCATTTTAGTTAAATGAGTGAGTTAACTTATTATTCTTTTAATTATTTATCAATACATCATTAAACAATAATGTAAAATTTTTTATACTAACAGTATATTAAATTTAAATTCTATTTTTTTAAAAGATGTAATACATAATTATTAAATTATTATTATAGGTATTTTAATTAAAAGGATTGATTTAATGATTAAAGAAGTGTACTCCTTAAATTAATTATTCTAATTTGAATCTTAAACTAACACTTATAGAAAACAAATAATTATCTTAAATATGCCAAGCATGTGACACTTGAGGGTCGACTTGGTGTTCCTAGGATCGATTATAGCAATATCAAAATAATGTTTAGCTAACGAGAAGTATATATCATAAACAATGATTAATAATTTTGAGATATACTGAGTTTTGACTAAAAAATATGCCAAGCCAAAATGGCAGCGTGCCTTAAAATTGCCGCTTTTGATGTTACTTTTATTAATCTTAGATGTATATTAAGAATATTGCGTATTTAAGTATGATGCCACCTTAATTAGAATTTTGCATTTTTTTTATTGAAGATTATTCTTTTGACACTTCTTTTCAAAGGAGTGATATTCCTTGCAAGAGATTTTAATCGAAGCTATTTTTGAACTTTCAAGATTCAAATTCAAAGTCTTTACGATGAGGATATACAATTTGAGGTAAGATGGAAAGCCTAAGACAATATATTGTATTTAAGCTATTTTGATCGTATTTTCTACTATTATAATTAAAATTTGATAATATATAATATGATATCTAATTTAACTATATTTGTTTATCAATTTTCTCAATTTTTCATACCATTAATGAATTTTCTTAGAATAAATAACAATAATTTGACAGCTTTAAACATATATGAAAACGTATTTAAACATATATGAAGACGTATTTGTTATATTGAATTATGATATTTGTAATACAAATTTTATCAAAGTAAATATTTTATAGTTACATTTTATATTTTTATTATCTTTTTTTTATTTGGAAGCATGTATTTCTTATTCAATTCTTTTATTAATAATTTTATTAGAGATATAAAATATTCTAATTCTAATTTATTTAAATCATCCATTTTTTTAATTACTTTTACTGATTACATCCGCGCATCGCACGTGTACATACACACTAGTTATCTTATAAATCATAAAAATAAATCTTAAATATGGAATGACCTCGTGTCCACATCCACGCATCCAAAATGCAGGAATCTTAAGACACGAGGTGTGGCCTCTTTTCTTTCCCCTCAAATTCAATAATGGACGTGGGCCACCCAACATGGAACTAAAATAGCTGCTATATTCGGCACGGTTAAATGAATTTGATTACCCCATGGGGAATAACGTGGTCTTGACTCTTGATCTATCGGTGCCCGTGAGAATTAACAAAAGAAAGATAGAAAGAAAAAACAAGTAAATATGAAACTTAATCTCTCAAAATATCATTCCGCGATTACTTCTTGAATTTTTTTTTTGTATATTAGTTAATTTTTAAATTTTAAAAAAATATAAATTTAATTTTTTATTTGTTTTTAATTAATTAAGTTAAATGATAATTCTTAATATTATTTAATTTTTTTAAAAAATATAACATCATTTTAATTTTATAAATAAATAATTAAATATTATCTCTATAAAAGAATTAGAGTTTATTAACTTAAAATAATATTATATCTTAAGTGTATAAATAAATAATGTGTCATCTAATATTTAATGTTATTCATAAAAATTTATTATGTCATATCAAAATTTATTATTTAACTTAGTTAAGTAAAAATAATAAAAAAGTTAAATTAATATAAATTTTATAAATTTAAAAATTAACTTATATATAAAAATAAATTTAAAAAACGAATTAAAAGATAAATTGCTCATATATTAAAGAGAAAACGTATCGAGGCCTTGGCTTCATTTTTCTCTTATGTTGGCCCTCGTTAACTGAGGGCGTGGGCTCAGAGTCTTTGGACTTTTGGGGTTTGGCATCTACTTTAAGCTGAATTCAACATTGGTTGGCAGGCAGAGAGAGAGAGAGACCGGAAAAGACAACGATGCAACCAACGCTCGCTGCTTTTGGACGGTTGCACCCTTCTCACTGTAACCTTCATCGTCATTGGAGAGTACAAAAGAAGAATAGTTCCTCGTTGAGTGGGGTGTGGTGATGACTTGACCTCGCTTTGAACTAGGTTCCAGTCAATCTCCACTCTTTGATTATACTTGCTTACTCCCTATTTGAACTGTGACTGAGTTTTCTATTTTAGAATAAACCCAATTGACGATTGGCCAATCAAGCAAATCCCTATTCTGTATTTACGATATCCGAGACAACCCAGTCATTTCTGGGTCGTGTCTATGTCATTCATGTTCGGTAGACGCAATAATTGAAGTTAGCAAACCCGTTTCCGTCACTGAATAGCCCTATTCACATTACTGAACTGCAGGGGTATCCACTTTCCAAACGACATTCGACCTTTCAGGGTGAAGATTTGTCAAGATTTCTGATTTTTTTCGTTTTGATTATTTGGAGATTTGCAATTGTGGGTATTTAGTGAAGCTCAATTTTTTTTTTGTTATAAATTTTAGTTGGATCAGCATGTTACCCGAGCCCTGTGATTCAAGCTTCCTTCTATCTCTGCCTGATGATGTATTTGCAATCGTCTCTCGGTTCCTCTTGGCGAGAGATTTATGTAATCTGGGTCTGTGCTGCAAGAGTTTATATGCTCTCGTGGCCTCTGAAAAAGTCTGGCTCACTCAATGTGACATGGTGGGCATAGTGCCCCATGAAGACCTTGTTGAGTGGCGAAAGGGTGTGGCATCTTACAAGGCACTTTGCCGTTTTCTTCTTAGCGTTCAGCCATTGATTGGAATATGGGTTCATCAGAATCCGGAGCTTGGCAACGTAGTATATGTCATGCCCGGTTTTGTTTCGGTTGTTGGTTGCCGGATAATACCTCAGGAGCTTGGTCCATTGGGCATTGAAGATGGTCCAATCCTCTGGGCATCCGTCTTTGAAGTTATTGGTGATTTTGATGGTTCAACTACGTTTTTTCTTCATGGAAGGGAGAAGGGAATTGACTATATTTATCCTGGCTCAGTAAAGCCCATAGCGAAATCTTGCAATGTACTATTGCTCGAGGTTGAACCCAGGCAACAAAAATATGTTAGCACTTTGTTTCAGAGTAAAAGCTTTGCACACCACTCGGGTGTGGAGCTACCAAGAAAGGTTTCTAGGTCAAACAGTGAACTTTCTAGGTCAGAGAGGGTGATTGGAAATAATGAGGCAATGGTTTCCTTCAGCAAATTAGCTTTTAGTGATAGAAGAAAGTTGCTTGAGATCACTACTAGCCGAGTTCGACAAAAGGTTCCTGATACAGTGATTGGACCGTTATTTCCTAGGTTAAGGGATGATGAGGACAACTTTCAGAAAGATTTGGTGCTCTTGTGGGAAAGAAGATCACTCCTTAGTCAAATGTACAAGCTTGGTAGTAGTCAGATTGACCACAATGCAAGTTCTCAAGAGGCAGTTGATCCAACGCAATTAGAACTGGATGACATCAGAAAAAGTCTTGACTGTTCAAGGGCTTTATGTAATCCTCTGACTGAGGAGGATGGTCACACACAATGCATCAAGAGAAAAGGTCTTGGTGGATATTTCTGGGATAGTCTTAAACAGATCCTTGGAAGATCTAGTTCGATTAATGGCAGTCATGCAATTTCCAAGAAGCTTACTTCGAGCAGTGAGATTAGGCATGCACGGCTTCATGAATTTCTTAGATCAAGTGACACAACAAGACTAACATTAAATGCCTCAACTATAAAAGTATCTTCTTATCGAGCATGGCCAAATATGCATGAGAGTCGGTTTGCACTTTACAAGCTGCCTTTGCGAGTTCCCAGAGCTGACCAAGAATATGCTGGTTTATGGGGAGGGACTTTTGGTTGGCCTCCTGGAAAGCCTTCTGAAGACAAGCCTGGAAAGGCTTTATTCTTTCTTCTGCTCTCTTATGAGGAGTCACAGGGAGAACAGCTTCTCATTGCATCCAAAATATTGGAAGGCACCCACTATGTCTTGCATCCTAATGGTTCAGCAATGTTTATAGTGAATATCAACGAGCCTTCATCTGAACCCTTTCCTTGGGACACTGATGTAGACCCCTTTCCAGTGAATATCA
Source organism: Styphnolobium japonicum (assembly GCA_023212625.1). Lineage (NCBI taxonomy): Eukaryota > Viridiplantae > Streptophyta > Magnoliopsida > Fabales > Fabaceae > Styphnolobium > Styphnolobium japonicum. The sequence goes on along the minus strand of JALBWW010000003.1, from coordinate 39,845,301 downwards.
AGCATGCTTTCATGGGAGAGGGTATTGCAAATGGTTATGGGTTCAGGTACCCTGGATCAAAGCCAGGTTCCCTCTTTGTTTTTCAAAATGGTGTACTTGCGTTCATCTGGAAGGAGTCAAGGGCTGTTTTGACCTTGCAAAGACTTAACTTGCAAGAACTTTTGAAGAAAGGTGAAAGGGTACCTTCTCTGCCTCCCGTTGCCAATTTTTCATATCTGACAAAGTCCTACTCAAATGTGTTTGCTGGCTTTCCTAGCACTTCCGCTTGCTTGTCTTCACCAAGGTTTGCCTTAACCCTGATATGCCAGCTTCTTTTACTTTTCAAAATTTCCCCTCAATTTTGGCATCTCCTCCTTGCTTTATGGTATGGTATAACTATCATAGATATAAAGTTATTTCTTGTGTTAAATTGCTTAATAGATATCATTTTTTTTAATTTTTAATTTTTGTGATCACCCTCAACTACTTGGGCCTAACAGTAATGTATCTGTCCATGGAGCTAAGTATTTTGCATGAAGTTATAGGTATAATGAAGTATAGACTGATGCACAACCAACTCCAATTAGTTGCAATTTGGGACTTTGTGGTCTTGTTATGTGGAGGGTTAACAGAAAATTACTGTACTTTCCTCTCTCGATTGAGTGTCATTCTCCAAGTTGGTAGGTAGCTTAAAAAAATACTAGTTTACACGAACCATCTTTTTTTTTTTCCTTTTTTCTTCTTCTATAATTAGTGTTCAGTAATATCTTCTAGAAACAAATGATTCTGCACAGGAGAACTTGTACACCCTCTTAGACTCCTTACCTCAGTTCCCTATAGGCATATACAAATATCCTGCTTGAGAATTGCATTTTAACTGCAATATATTATTGAGAGTTGCAGATGGATTGTCAGTTTATAAGTTGACAGCTTATTATGCAATTGTGGATATCACATTATTTTACATTTTTTATTTTATTTTAAGAATGTGTTGTTATCTTTTTGATGTTTGACATTACATACTGAAGTTCGTTCTACATTACACACACTGTATTATTGCTTAGTATCTATATATGCAACAACCTTATTGGCCCAAAAAAAATGCAATATCCTTCACAAACTTGGGGGAATTTACATTTAGTAGAATATGGATCAACAGAATACTGAAAATTACTGGAGATGAAAAATGTATCTATGTGATACAAGATTTTTTGGAATCAGATTTTATAAATCTCCATCGATATGATCTATCTGGCTAGGAGAGAAGGATGTCCATATATCTGCTAGCAGGGCCAGCACCGATGTGCCATTCTGTCAATGTTATGAAATGCATCGTAACATCATTTAGATATGACTACTTTATATGCTTCTTTTGTTATAAAATTGCCGTTGTTTGGATTATTTTTTATTGTCTATGTATATAATGGTTGAAGATTTGAAATATATGCAGTCAAAATCTCTGTAAGATTGATCTTAATTGCTAGTTACTGTGAAATGTCATCCCCTTCTATAAGAGTTACCAATGGGGGAAATACTAAGCCAGGGTTGCATGTTTCTTTTGACAGGCAAGGACAACACTAGTATATTAGTGAGCTTGGGACTAGATGGTTTTTGTACCCTGTTGCCCAGATTATTACAGTCAGACAAAAAGGCTATAGGTTTCTTGGGCCGCTGCTGGTTGTTGGAGTTGCATTGCTTCTGGCTGTCACGGAATACACTTCCTGCTGTTATGTTTTCATGTTGCTCTTCATGAGAGATCAAAGATGGAGGTAATCATGGTCAAATAATGTAGTATGAATTATTTTTATGATAAATTATTAGCTTCTCTTCTACAGGTATAAAACGCTGTTTGTTATAGTATAAATGGGAGAAAGTATACAGTAAGGATCTTAATAAAGTTTTTCTCTACATTTGATATATAAATTGCCATGATGATTGCCCGTGATAGCACATACATGCCATCACCATGTAAACAATTTTTCACCGCTCCTCTTTGCCCGTTGGCCGTTTATAAGTTCGAGGAAATTGGCGGAAGGAAAATGGAGAGTATAATAGAAACATGATTTTCTTTGCTGCAATAAAATAGGTTATCCTTACGGACATGGAAGCCGTTATTATTAACTGGCAAATGAGCTTCAAGTTTTATGAAGCTATGTCAAGACTCTTCCGTCCATAGAAAATGGGAGCTTTACAAAACAAATCAAAATCTTGGTTGGAAGTTGGAACCTCATCTTCAAATGGCAAGCACGGCATGTATTCCCGCTTCTCCAGTGACCCTTTTCATGATTAGAGCCAAGATGTGATGAACAGGATCACAGCTCAAAATCACAAATCATATTTGCATACCATCAACGCATACTTATTTTTTATAATTAATTTAATATAAAGTAATACGTATGACATAAAGTGTAGCGCTGCCTTAAATAAGAAAAAGTAATGATAATCTTATATTATTATTCCATATACTTCAAACTATTATTAAGGACTCAAGTTATTTACACTTTTTATATTTATTATTAACCACTTTGATCTATCAATTCAAATATTATGCTTGTTAAAGAAAGTGAAAAGCATAAAACAAAAAAGAAGAAAGAGAGTAAAAATAGAGTGAGATATATTTTTTTTCTACTCACATTCATACTATAAAAATGATAAAATATTGTGAAATATAGTGTAAATGAGTTATATTCTATTTTTAATATTTTAATATTTTTATTATACTAAATATAAAGTAATTTTCATTCAAAATATTTCATTTGTATTTGTTAATTAAATAATTTTCATTCAAAATCTTTCACTTGTAATTTTTAACTAAATAATTTTTTAACTACTCAAACAAACATATTCTTAATCTAGAAATATGTAAGACAAGCTAACTTAATTATTTATTATTATAATAATATATAATTAAAATTTTATAATATTTATATAATTTATTTATTATATATTAATATTATTTATTTATTTTATATATGGTACAATAATTTTATTAAAAGTTACTTACATTTAAAATTTATAAAATTTGAATTTATTATTTTATTTAAAGACTTTTATGGAATATAAATATTTAAAAAAGTTTTTAAACGAGACCAAACAATAAAAAAACAACAAAATGATAATTTTATGAGAAATAAAATAAAAATAACATGAATGATCATTTTAAATCTAACTCTTTTTAATAATGCATTAACATATATTTAAATAAAAAGAAAACCAAAAATAAAAAATAAAACTTGACGGAATATAAATCAAACGAGGACTAATAAATAATTAATAAAGAGAAGAATTGGTTGGAGGAAATGAAAAATCTTCAAATGGCAAACAGTTGACTACATTCTGCAGAAGATGATGTCTCCAATGGCGACGATGCTCCTTCCGCTGTTGTTAGCCTTTGTTACTACTCTCTCCCAAGCTCAACCATCGCCACCCACATCCACCGTCTGCATCATCGGCGCCGGCATCGGCGCCTCCTCCGTCGCCCATTTCCTCCGCCAATACTCGCCGGATTCCACTCCTGCCATCAAAATCCGAATGTTCGAGCGAAACGGCGTCGTCGGGGGTCGCATGGCCACCGTGACCGTCGCGGGCGAGACCTTCGAAGCCGGAGCTTCCATTCTTCACCCCAAAAACTTGCACGCGTTGAATTACAGCAAGCTTCTCAATCTCAAGGTCAAGAAGCCATCTTCCAAGTCCCTCTCTCTGGGAATTTGGGATGGGAACAAGTTTGTTTTCAAAACGATTAAGATTAGTTCCAAACTTCCCCTTATCGATATGCTCCTCAAATTGCCATTTGTCGAAAATCTCATCTCCCTTGCTAATTCGTTGCTCATGTTCATCCGCTACGGCTTCTCACTTCTTCAAATGCAGGGTTTTGTTGAGGTATTTCCTTTCATTTGCTTGAATGATGTATAAAAGATGATTCTATGTATAACTCTATATGTGTTGTTGTTGTTGTTGTTTTTTTTTTTTTAATGAATTTGTAATTTAGAGTGCTGTGGACAGGTTCTCAAAGTACTACGAGGAACCTGCTTCGAGACCCATTTTTGAAACTGTGGATGAGATGCTAAAATGGTCTGGTTTGTATAATCTTACAACAAGGACTTTGCAAGATGAATTGGTTGATGCTGGGTTGTCTCCTTTGTTGATCAAAGAACTTGTCACTGTAAGAATTCTTACCATCCTTTTGAATATAGCTCACCGTTAATCTTTCAGCAGTTATTCTGAGTGCGTTGATAACACAATTTTGGTTATTATTAGTAGCAGCTGTCACATCTACTTAAACCTTAAGGAATGTCAAGAAATACCATGTGTATAACTTACCAGATAATATCTGGTTAGTTATGATTAATTTCGTTTACCTATTATTAGGTGACTAAAAGAAAATAACCTATTATTTGACACATTTGGTAATTTCTGTTAAACTAATATATCCTTGGATATGAGAACCAGAATTAAATGGATAGTTTCTTTGAATAGATAGGTAATATAGGTCTATTGGCATAAATACCTTAAGTTAATCACTCTTTTTATCATTTCAGACCCACCATCTTTTATAATTGAGAAGTAAATCAGTTAGATTGGAAATGATAAACCTTAAAAATAGGACAAAAAGTATTATTAAGTCTAACTTAAAGCTCAATTTGAATAAAGTAGTGGTCATAAACTTCTAGTTAGCCTAGGGAGTGACACGTTTTCATACAATTTTATAATTATATAAACAGATTTGTGCATAGCCAGTCCCAAGCCTGGATAAAATGAGGAGGGTTGCGTTAGGTTGACAGCCAGCGTAAAATTTTGTCAAATACTTTATGACATGGACAAACGATTTGATTGTGTTAATGCTAGGTCGTTACCCTTAAGTAACGCGCTGTATGGCTCGAGTACAGTGTCGAAGCAAGAGCCGCTGCATCGGCGCCCGGATGTAGTGTTAAATAAGCAAGGGTTCTCACATTTTCATGGACGAATGTGGGTAAAGAAGCTAGTTCATGAGAGTAAGATTCGCTTTGGTACTTGGAATATAGGCACACTTACAGGCAAGTCTATGGAAATAGTTGACACTATGCTTAGGAGGAGGATTAATTTTATGTGCCTTCAAGAAACTAAGTGGGTTGGAGAAAAGGCAAGGGAATTAGATACGTCGGGTTTTAAACTCTGGTACACTGGCAAAGTTAGAGTAAGGAACGGAGTAGGCATTATTGTGGATAAGAATTGGAAAAATAATGTGGTGGATGTTAGAAGGGTTGGAGATAGGATCATAGCTTTAAAATTTGTAGTTGGGCAAGACACTTGTAATGTCATTAGTGCATACACACCACAAGTAGGGTTAGAATGGCAACAAAAAGTAGAATTTTGGGAGGATTTAGAAGGCTTAATCCAGGAAATACCACTAGGAGAAAAGATATTCTTGGGAGGAGATCTAAATGGACATGTTGGGAGAGAATCGAGGGAGTATCAGGGGTTACATGGGGGTTTTGGTCTAGGAGAGTCTAATGAGGAGGGTAAAGCTATTCTAGATTTTTCGATGGCTTTCAATTTGACGATAGCAAACACTTGTTTTAGAAAGCGGGAAGAGCACCTTATCACATACAAAAGTGGGGTTTCTTGCTCACAAATTGACTATTTTTTGGTTAAGAAGAATGACAGAAAGATGTGTAAGGATTGTAAAGTCATACCTGGGGAGAGCTTGACCACTCAACATAGGTTGTTGGTTCTGGATGTAAGAGTTAAGGGAAGGGTTAATAGAAGTCGTCATGACAAAAACCCAAGGATCAAGTGGTGGCAGTTAAAAGAAGAAAAACAAATAGTATTTAAGAAAAATCTTTTAGATGAAGAAATTTGGGAGGCACAGGGAAGTGCTGATGATATGTGGGAAGATATGGCCAGGGGAATTCGGAATGTAGCAAAAGTAGTTCTAGGAGAATCAAAAGGCTTTGGACCTAAAGATAAAGAATCGTGGTGGTGGGAAACAAATGTTCAAGAGAAGGTTAAAACGTAAAGAGAGTGCTTTAAAGCATTGCACTCATGTAATAATGAAGAGAATCGGGAAAAATACAGAGTAGCAAAGAAAGAAACTAGGAAGGCGGTCAGTGAGGCGAAATCTAAGGCTTTTGAGGGGCTTTACCAATCTTTAGGTACCAAAAATGGGGAAAAACGCATTTATAGGCTTGCTAAAGGTAGAGAAAAGAAGACAAGAGACTTAGATCAAGTGAAGTGCATAAAGAACGAAGATGATAGAGTTTTAGTTACACAGCAGGAGATCAAGAAAGATGGAAAAGTTATTTTCACAAGTTATTAAATGAAGAATATAGAACAAGTGGAAACTCTGAGATTGTAAAAACTAGTGAGGAAGACCAAAATTTTACCTTTTATAGTAGGATTCGAGAATTTGAAGTAAGGGAAGCACTAAAGAGAATAGACAATGTGAGGGCAATTGGACCAGATGATATTCCCATTAAAGTTTGGAAGTATTTAGGGGAGAAAGGCATAACCTGGCTAACTAAGCTGTTTAATGAGATTTTGAGGTCTAAAAGAATGCTAGATGCGTGGAGAAGAAGCACTTTGGTCCCTATCTACAAGAATAAAGGAGATATACAAAATTGTGCTAATTATAGTGGGATAAAGATCATGAGCCACACTATGAAACTATGGGAAAGAGTAATCGAACAGAGATTAAGACAAGAGACTCAAATTTCGGAGAATCAATTTGGTTTTATGCCAGGGAGGTCAACCATGGAGGCAATATACCTTATGCGAGGGGTGATGGAAAGGTACCGAAAGAAACAAAAAGACCTCCACATGGTGTTTATTGATCTGGAAAAGGCTTATGATAGGGTGCCAAGAGAAGTTCTTTGGAAAGCACTAGTGAAGAAAGGAGTTCGTGTTGCTTATAATCGAGCTATCAAGGATATGTATGATAGGGTCACGACTTGTGTGCGAATGGATGGCGGGGTCACAGAAGATTTTCCGGTTACTGTAGGATTACACCAACTTTGAGTCCATATCTTTTCACCTTGATTTTGGACGTACTTAGTGGACACATCCAAGATCCAGTGCCTCAGTGCATGATTTTCGCAGACGACATAGTCCTGATAGAAGAGTCGAGACAAGGAATAAATGATAAAATAGAGTTATGGAGAGAAGCTTTAGAATCACATGGGTTTCGACTAAGTAGGAGTAAAACAGAATATATGAAATGTAAGTTTAACAAAAGGCGATCTAGCTCTGACTTGGAAGTGAAAATTAGTGATCATATTATTCCACAAGTTGTACGGTTTAAGTATCTTGGATCTATTATACAAAATGACGGAGAGATTACAGGAGATGTAACTCATAGGATTCAAGTTGGGTGGACAAAATGGAGAAATGCTTCGGGTGTTATTTGTGACCGCAAGATACCTCTCAAGTTAAAAGGAAAATTTTATAAAACAGCTATAAGACCGGCAATGCTTTATGGTACCGAATGTTGGACGATAAAATGTCAACATGAGCATAAGTTAAAGGTTGCAGAGATGAGAATGTTGCGCTGGATGAGTGGACATACAAGAAGAGATAAAATTAGGAATGAGTGCATTTAAAAGAAAGTTGGAGTAGCACCCATTGATGAAAAGATAACAGAGTCTCGCCTAAGATGATTTGGTCATGTGAGGAGAAGACCAATAGAAGCTCCGGTGAGAAGAATTGATAAGTTGGATGATAGTCCCTTAAAGAGAGGTAGAGGTAGACCACTGACAACACTAAAAGATATCATTAAAAAAGATTTTGAAATCAATGGTTTATCTGAAAGTATGGTGGTCTATGACAGAGCACAATGACGTCGTTTGATCCATGTAGCCGACCCCACCTAGTGGGAAAAGGCTTTCGTTGTTATTGTTGTTGTTGTTGTATAAACAGATATCAAAAGGGGTACATGGAACGGGTGATTCTATCTAAATACCTCTAGATCTATTGGAAACCTTACTTTCAAAGAATTCTTCTCTTATCTTGGATTTAGGATTGGGAAATATAGTATGTTAATTTTTCAGAACTTGTAATTTAACTACAGATAAATCTACTGCTCATCTATCAGAAAACTTGAGAAGTTAAAACAAAGACTATAAACCAGTCCACATATACTTACATATGTTTCAAACAGAACTTACATACATAGTAAATTCATCACAAATCGAACTTCTTCAAAGTTCACCACAGTATTATGTATGTGTGTGTGTGTATATATATATATATAACTCTAACGTCATAAGAAATTCTACTGTGATACCATCACAGGATCACATCTCAAAAGGAGGTCTTAGTCCCTGCGGCCATCAAAATTTCATGTAGATAGCCTTTATTTCCCTTGACTGTATGTCATTGGTTGACTCTGGTTTTGTGCACAAAATAGAAATATAATGAGAATTTAATTCCCAATAAGTAATATGAACTGATACACCAGAGTATAAAGTGATTCAGTTAATATGTGGTCTCTAGCATCTTTAAGATGCCCTTTACTTGCCAGCCTCTAGGAGTTGCTCCATAAATTGGATTTCTCCCTCAACAAACAGAATCTAACCATAATGAACCGGAACTCAGAAAATTTAACGTGCAGTTCAAGATTTCAGATAGCTTGTAGACAAGGGTAAGAGAGAAATTCAAAATTTTACTCCATAAACTAAGTTCGTAGTTACTTACTGAGATGTTTTCACTATTTCAGTTCTTCCTATAGAATCCTGAAACATAATTAACCTCAAGTTGTCTTCTCTGCACCTAAGACTCAAGGACCCCTATTCACCACTACTAATCATCTTTGATGGTTGGCTTATTTCTGCAAGTGTAAGACCCTCTTTATGAATTTTCCTTTCAATCCTCACCATTCAAGCTCTCCTTTTCTTCTTCCTCTTCGCTCTCGTTCTCCTCTCTTTCTCTCTTTCGCTCTTTCTCTCAGGTGAACACGTAGAAGTGGAATGAGTGAAGTGGAGAGGTGTGTGAGGTGATGAGATATTAAGTAATGATTAGTGGGAGAGAGAAAAGAAAAGTTTAGTGGGAGTGGGTTTTCTTCTCTTTCTTCCCGCCTTTGTTAATGCATTTGATTATTTTAATTATTCTAGTCTACTTATTCTCTTTCCTATATCATTTTATCCTAGTGACACATTTTTTTTGGTCAACCACCCTAATTAGTCCTTTGGGCTGAGTGGCACCCCACAGTATCCTCACGGGTTAGGCTCTTTGGGGTCCTATGAGACTAATCCACTGTCAGCAGCTTAGAGCACAACGGTTTTTGCTGCCTCCCAATTAAAGCGACTTCCACTGGGATTCGAACTTGCGTCCTATCCCGCGGGAGTGAGTCTGGTTACTAGCTCGAACAACCCTCAGTTGTTAGTGACACATTCTTTATTTTTCTAATTACATGCCTAATTTCAATTAATGTCATATTTATTATTCTTATTATCCTCTTATAATTTTCTCATGTCTTGCTACCTAGGTAACCTACTCTTCTTAACTTTTAATAGATTAATTCTTTAGTGAACCTCTAAAAATTTTATTTTATAATTAATCCTCCTTTTTCTTTTAATTAATCCCTTCTTAATTTAAATTATTATTATCTTATATTATATCATTCCACTAACTTTGATGCATTAATTTTCTAGTAAATTTCCCCTTAATTCATTTTAATTTTCTAAATTAACTCTCCATTCTCTCTAAAACCTTTAATTAAGATGATTAAGCCTAATTTGATTATTTAATTCTTACCTTAAGCACCAATTAAAATTTTTACTTAAACATTTTTATAAACCAATATTATTTCATTTATGACTCCTCAAGAAGTTCAAACACAATAATGTGCTTGATTTCTTCAATTAATGTATCTCTAAAAACTTCAAGTTTTCCTGGCTTAAACCTCAAAATATTTATTCCATATTAAGTTTTTAGAGTATAGTTATTGGGATGTTACAGCAGCAATGTTGGTGTGGTGGTGTGAAAGGATTTTTGCACCACCATTATAGAGGCCTATTTTGTGAATTGTGATGCTGTACATTTGTAACACACTCATCGACAATTAAAACACCTATAATCTTTTTTGGTCTTAAAACAACTATAAATGGTGAACAATTTGAGGAGCCAAGATAAATTCTTCAAACGTAGAAACTGTCGAGTTTTTTTAGGGTTTTTGATTTGTGTATGTCTCACCTTCTGTATCTGTTTCTAGTTTCAACTAAGTACCAATTTAACAGTGGTGGTGTTATGTGAAAGTATCATGCAACTATAGAACAAACGATCTGGGACCTATATAAGGTCACAAGTCTCATGAACTTGTAGGTTTCTGTTTGCTTTTTTAAAAGGGCCTAGCTCCCTCTTGGGAAACCATTGTTAGTGCCTCGTGAAGAAACAGATGTTTCTGTTTATTGAATTAGAGGCTTAGAGCAGCAGGCCTCTTCTTTGCTTTTCTCCAGATAACTGGTTGCAAACTTTAGCTCCATTACAATTTTCTGACCCTTTGCCTGCTCGTTAAGGGTTTTAATTGATAATGTGGTTCCTATAGCATTTTAGAGCATTATCATAAGAGTTTAATTTTGATCCACCGTTGTAAAGAAATCCAATCATGTGTTGCCAAATCATTAAAAGAGTTTGACTATCACAACAACCACTTAGAAAGTCTAACTCTTTTAATGATGTGTCAGCACATAATTGGATGACAGTGTAAAAAAACCTTTACACTGACAGTGGATTGAAATTAAATTCTTATCATAATGCTGTTTTACTTGAAGAAAGATGTCGATATGGTGCTTCTGATGTGTTGATATATTAAGTTGTCCAAGAAAGCAGCAGTTTCTGAGATTTAGAATAACTCATCAGAATATGGACTTTTGTTCTGTTTATTTATGCAGGTCATCACACGTATTAATTATGGCCAGAGTGTCTACATCAGTGGGCTGGCTGGTGCAGTTTCTCTGGCAGGATCAGGTGGAGGATTATGGTCTATTGATGGAGGCAACTGGCAAATGGCTGCTGGACTGATTAATCAGTCAGATGTTGCATTGCACCTGCATGAAGACATAGAATCAGTTGCTGACCTTGGAAATTATTATGAACTCAACTCCACAAGAGGAAATCGTTACAGCTGTGAAGTTGCTGTGGTTGCTACACCGTTGGACGAGTTAAATATTCAATTTACTCCTCCAATTTCAATTCCTGAAAGAAAATTACAGCACACGTATACAACTTTTGTTAAGGGCCTTTTAAACCCTGTGAGTATCCTGAGCCCGGATAGTCATAAACTTACTGACAGTATGTAGTACAGATTTTCATCCTTGTCAGTCTGATATATAGTGCCTTAATTTTGGTTGGTTGTACTCCTAATGTTGATCTTTGTTGTACCCAAGGTGTATTTTGGTCTCAAGGATGCGACAAAAATTCCAGAACTTGTGGGCACAGTAGAGGATCCTGACCTTCCATTTTCAAGCATTTCAGTTCTCAAGAAGCACAATGAGAAAGATTCTACTTATAAAATATTCTCTCGTCAACCAATGGCAGACACATTACTGGATAGCATCTTCAGGTAATACTATCAGCTAGTTGGTTAATTAATTTTCCTGTGCCTTAAAAACTAAGTCATACTGCTGGTTTGTACACCAAAATTTATTTTATAAACCTGCTCACTTCCAGTTAGAAAAGTGGTATAGTCCATAGATTGGGTAAGCAATCGGCTCACACATCAACAATGTGGACTCTGATTAATCATTTACCCCTAAGGTGCAAATGGGATGCATCCGGGTTGGAACTCAGTGTTGAGATTTATTTGTCAAGTTTTGGGTTTAAGTGCTGCCCTCGCCCCCTCCCATCCCCACAAAAATGAGAAAAGAAAACTTGAACCAGTTTGTAACTTTTGTTGATTGCTACTGGCAGAGTGAGGAACGAGACAATTCGGATAAACTGGGCTGCCTACCCTCACTACCACGCCCCAGAAATATTTGCACCATTTATATTGGATGAGCGGCATTTGTACTACGTCAATGCATTTGAAAATGCAGCTAGCACCATGGAGACAAGTGCTGTGGCAGCTGAGAATATTGTCCGACTCATACTGTCTAGGTATTTTGGCAAAGTAATTGTGCAGTCATCTAACTTGATTGCTAGTTCTCAAGGAGAGGGTGCCCATTTAGATTTGTGACTTACAATGATTGTAAGATATTGTTAAGTAGTTAAACTTAATCAAGTTTGGGTGATGTAATATGCTTCTGGAAAACCACGAAAGCAAATAATAGTGGCCCACATGGCTAAGGGAAGTGGTTGAAATAATGTTGTAAATAATGATATGGTGAGAGAAAAATGTGTTTTTTTTGTGCGTACACAAAATGTGTTTATTTTATTATACTTTTAAAAGTACTTTTATGACGTTATAATTTTTTTTTGGTGCTATTGATTTATTTAATTCGAATAAGACAATAATTAATTTGAAAATTTTGGGAGGAAAAATATAAATCCTGATTTCTTTGTTAATAGGAGGCAATGCATAATTTATTTGATAATTTTTTATAGAGCATTTGCATCTCGCTAATGTTAACAAAGGGCCCTGAGGTGAGGACATCTGTTTTGCACCAAGTGAGCCAACACTAAACTGATTAAATTATCTTTTTTTATTAATAACAAAATACAATTTGTTCCTTTGTAAGTTTGTACATGAATCATTATTTTATAGAAAATTTAGCAATTTTATAAAAAAAGTCTGTTAGATACCAGGTTTGGGCCTAAGCCCAACAAATGTATTGAATAGATGATTTGTTAACAATTATTGATATGGCCAGTTTGTTAGAGGAGAAAATGTAGTTATACGGTGAGAGCATGACAAGGGGGAGCATTCAACATCTTTTCTGTTAAGGACCTTAGAAGTTAGGCAAAGAGAGAAATGTCTTCTCTAAGAAATTTTTGCTCTGGAGTTACAAGGGGCTTCCTTCTGTAATACATCTAGTTTCTAATCAATAATACAATTTATGTTTTCCTTTAATTCAGGTTCCTATAAAAGTCTCTTATCAATTAAAGAAGAAATTGAGCATCTTGTTAGACTAAAAGAAGTTACAGCCAAGGTGACTGTCTTGGACTTGATATCGTCACTGAAAGTACATGGTTTAAAACCGCCAAAAACACATTAGTGTTGTTCAATTTTCCCTTTTCTTTTTGGAACTTTTAGTATTATATATACAAAAAAATTACTTGAGTATGTTGTGCAATTAACTCCACAAACTAAGCTATAAATCCTTGACGCAACAATGTACTTAATACATCGTCTTTATTCCCATGTGGCTGATGAACGAAGTCCTTCTCCCACAAGGAAAGATAAGGCAAGAAGGGACATTGTCAACCAGGTGTCCGGGATATTCTTGGTCAATTTTATAATTGACTAAGTTTTTACATTTAAATATCTAACGTAAACAATGTGAAAGAGTGGTTAGGGAAGAACCTAAAATATGTGGTTTTCTCAATATATGATTCATGTTAAAATTGATGCATTATATATGAAAAACTGTACAAATTAACTGTCACTGCAAATACTCAATCCAATCAAAACTCCAGGAACTGCATAAAATTTGCAACAGAATTTGTAATGGTACAGGCAGACATGAAAGCCAGTTGTTCCGCCTTAGTTTGCGAAGCAGTTGATGTGTTTCAGTCACAATGTTCTTCAAGCTGGCAATGGCTCCTCCATAACTGTTGCACCATCAGTCATTAGCAGTTAGCCAATTTTTTCTACTTCTGTTTTTTGCCTTTTTTATTGGGGTGAGGGTGGTGGTGGTGGTGGTGGTGGTGATGAGAGGAGAGAGGAGAGAGGAGAGAGGAGAGAGGAGAGAGAGGGAGATACCTTTTCTTTTCGGAGGTACTTCAGCATCACTGGCACCTGGTGCTTTGGTTGGGACATCAGGAAGGTCCAAGTTTTCATTGATTTCTTCAGGCTCCGAGGTAGGAACTTCAGGAAGATCTTGGACTGTAAGCTGATGACAATAATACGAACTCTTGTCAATTACCATAAAATAACAACTTATAGGGGGCATGATGCATCTATTACACATTCATGCCTTTTTGATTGGTCGCGATTTTTTTTTGTACAGCATGATTTATGTGAGTTATTTTCCTTTATATCATATTCTTAATTTTGAATTAATCATCTCTGCAGTCAATCACTACTTCACTAGCTCAAAACTTTGCTAAGAGGCAGAGACACAGTTGAATTCTATGTTTCAACTGGCAGCATAACTAGCAGGCAGTTAGATTATGCAGCTAATTGCAGTAGACATGTCACTTCATCACTAGGTGCCATGCCACAAATGATCTTAGAAACTCATTCATCATATACCAAAACCAAAGCAAATTTAAATTTAACCTACAAAAGAAGAAGCTCCATTAACCTTGGCTAATATAATATCCCATTCCTCCAGCCAAGAGATACAGAAAGGGAAAAGGGTTGAGCACAATAATATATCTCCCTTCCGTACTACTATGATTAAACAAAAAGTTCAATTGGAACAATTTAGGATGGATGATATTGGAGTAGACTAGAAGATAACACAAAATTAGAAAAATTGAAAATCCATATACCTGAGTTTCCAAGTTCTCAAATTCTGCTAAAATCTCCTCCTCGTCTTCTGCTGATAACTTCTCTCCTAGTATTGCATTAATTTCCTTCAAATTCAGCAAAATTATGGCAACCGTCAGTAAGCATCAAATACAAACAGAAAAAAAATCAGGAGATGGAAATTGGCAAAGAAAAAGTAGCAGTCAACTATTAATTGCCGACACCACTTAAAGCTCAATCAAACCATTACAACCCTAGTGCAATGAATCTAGACATGGAAATCAATTTCCAAAAGCAGCAAGAGTAAGGATAAGAGTGAAGTCAAGCTCACATCTTGATAAGCTTTAGCCTCAGCAGTATCATCCACAAGTTTCTGAACATCCTCAATGTTTATCTCACTTTGTATGGCTTTCATTGCATCATTACCAGTCTTCAAACTTTCAAACACAGCCTTCTGCTTGCTTGCCAGTTCAATATCTGCTAACTGAACCAAAGGAATAAGTGCATGTATTTGTTTTAGGTGTACAATAGCTTTGATGCATAGTAGCATACATTAATAAGTTATTGGGACTCTTTATAACTATATAACATGTTATCTCTTCTGAAAATGACACCAGAAGGGGAAAATACTAAATTGGCACCACAGACAATTGTAAAGCCATCAAAAGGTGCAAACGGGTGTTGATTTAACTATTACTATTGGACAAAGAAGAAGAAGAAGAAGAAGAAACAAAACAAAGAAGCGAAATAAAAACTAACAGAATAATAAATTCAATATTAAAATATTACTTGTTGCTCAACATTTATGAGCCAGGCATCAACTTGCTTCAACAATTCTTCTTGTGTCTTTTTTTTCTTTAATGCTAACAAGGCCCTGTCCTTCTTCTTTTCACGAATCAAGTCTCTTGCAGCTTGCTTTTCTGCTTCAATAACAGCATCAAGCTGGAAAACGAGGATCGCAACAAAGGAAATAAGGCAACTTATCCTAGAAGGTACTGCATAATACGTATGTTCTAACTACAATGCTATATCATCATTTGACCAGACAGTTAAGACAACTCCAAAATATCCTGCACTTGTTCAGTTGTAGAGCCATAAATTCATTCATTCCTAGTTTGAGAAAGCATCACCATGTTCAGCTAATTCATATTTCATACATCACTTACAGAAGATCAAAAGATGGAGCCTAATTAAAATGACTATACCTACTATAGACTTAATTCTATGGAAATTTATTTGCAAGCCACTTTGAAGCATGTGCCTAGGAAAGTCAAGATACTTACTAAGTTACCATGGAGTAGGAGACAACAAACGAAAATGGAATATAAATGGAAACAGTTCAAAAATGAAACGCAATAGCCTCTCTAAACTTCACAACAGAAGAGAGATGCATGAAAAGAAATGCAACGAGATGCAAGCACAAGTACCCCATCACATCCTACTACACCAATTTGATTAAAAGTGTGCTTTATACATATTAAGGTACAAAACATGCTAATGATATGCTGAAGATACATAGACAGTCTAAAGTACTTTCCCCTAATATACGTATTATGTGTCAGTCTAACTTGGAAACTCAACTTATTTAATCTTACATTGCCCAGCAACCACTGTTATCTGGAATAATTTGAATGGAATTTTTTTTATGAGAGCAGGGTTCATCCTCTGAGTTTGGAGCAGTTCTTATTGATTAATTTCAAAGGCATTGGCAGGTGTAAGGAGGTTATAACTCTATGAAAGTGTGCAGTGTTTGCTGTTCTATCTTGTACTTGCTTGGAGCAGAATACTCATATGTTTAAGGATACAATCATCTCTTGAGAGCTGTTATGGAACAGGGTTGTTTTTTAGCTTCTCGTTGGACATTTTCCCATGGTTTTTTAAGAGAGTCTCTCTTTCAGATACTCAGCAGGATTGGAGAGCCCTGCTGCATCATTGAGTTTAATTTGGCTGTATTCTTTCTTTATTTTGTTTTTTAGGAGAATAGCTTATCCTCCTCCTTCTTTCAAATAAAATTTCTTCTTTTATCAAAAACATGCAGAGGTAACGCATGTTTTAGCTGCATTTATTCATAGAATGAAATGTAATGACCTCTATCACCATGCACACACCAGTATCATTAAAAGTTTGCTGTGCTCTGACTAGGGCGTGAGCTGGTTTTGCTCATGTCATGGCCAGAGGCATATTTAAGGAAAAATATTTAGGTAAAAAAAGTGACAGTTTTAAAGATCCAAAGCTCTTCATTCCCTCTTTAAATAAAAAGGGTAGGGGGTCAAGGGAGGATCTACCAAGCAACCCCCTCCCCTAAAAAAGAAAAACCATTTGGTAAAAAACAGGTTCTCCAGATGCTGCAGACAGGTCTAGGAACTCAAAGGTCATTTTCAGTGAAAACAGAATGTCTTGATATCAGCTTCTTAATTTCCCTTACCTAGATAGGCCAGTTTCTGTTTTTCTACAGCCTTCGATGCACAAAGCCCACAAATACATTAGGAAGAACAAGAATTTTCATCTAAATCACAGTGCTAAGTGCAAGTTTTTGCATGCAGAGGCAGAACTATTACCATCATTCCACTCTTCATGAAGTCCAACATTTAGCCATGTTAAGGGCATATTCATTCAAGCTATGTCAGATGTTCAAAGGATTCCAAAAGCCTCATATTCATTTCTTCGTAACTTAATCAATATTACAGGTAGAACTCATGTTTAAGACTCCTAATCATATCTGCTTTGCTGTCTCAACAGCCAAAATCCATCTAAGTCATTTCTAAACAACCCAAATACAAAATCCATCCCCTGACGGAAAATTCCAGCAACACAAAGATAAGGTATCCCTTCTTTCTATTCATTAGGATCTTCGACTAAAATCCTACTAATTGCAATAATTCAAAATCACATTCCAGGAACCATGTGCAAACTTTAATCTGTCCAAAGGCAGTTACAAAAAGTAACGTTCACCTCATATAATCTCAACATTGAAGAAGCAAATTCATATAACCATTATTAAATATTAACCCTTCTAAATTCACCATTAGTATTGCAATCCATGTGCCATAACAAAAACCATTTAATTATATCCAATGTCGAACTATCCACACAAATTATTTTACTAACAGCTTTATAAAGATTGATTATATTTCAAACTCCAAGTAGAGATTGATTATAAGCCGATCAACCTGTTTATAATTCAAAAATATTTACTCAAAAGTCAAGATTTCCTAATAGTAAAAGACTGAAAAATCTTATGGCACAAATTCAAATACGCTTATGCTTATCCAAAATAAAAAACATAACAGAATTTTATTTAATTTAATTTTTTTTTAAAAAGGGGGAAAGTTGGTGTTGAACCTTTTGTTGATATTGAGCTAGCTTGCGTCTCTGAGTCTTGAGTGCGAGAATTGCTCGATCGACATCTGTTACCTTTGGCTTCTTCACAAATAAATTTCCCATAAATTCTAATTCTAATTGTGTCACTCTCCTGATAAGGTTTTAAGATAATGAGGTAAAGACGACAACCTCGATCATAGAGGAAACTAGAAATTCATAGCTGCTATGCCCAACGCCAATGAAGCTCTTGCCCCTTTCAGTTTTTCGTTGTTCTTTTTTCCCCTCGGAATATTCCGTTGGTTGAAGAGATCAAACACCAACGGCGACAAAGGCTTCGAAAGGGTTTTGGTTTTGGTTATTCACAAAATAAACAGCCTGGCCAACATTTATATGGGAGAAAGAAAAATTATTAATTATTTCAAACGATGAATATTATTTGAATACATATTAAATGAGCATAGGAAAATAAAAAAACGATTAATCATCTAATCTCACTACTCAAAATATAATGTTATTTGAATAATATTAAATGAAATGTAAATAGATAATACGTATACAAATTTATTGGATTTCATGTGGGTTTATATATATGAGTTTTAATAAATATTACACAACTTTATAATTTATAGATAAATTTAATGGTGAAAAATTAATTATAAATTTTATGTTTAAATTATTACTATCTTATTTAAAAATGATAAAAAAAAGTTAATCAAATTGCAAAATTTATCATATTAACTTCTTTGTTTTTTAATATTAAACTGATTTTGGATAAAATACCTTACTATAATTTTCAGAATAATAAAAAAAAAATTACTAACACAGCCATTTTGAAGTAGGTTGATGATTTATGTTGGCTTATACTAATATCATTTAAGTGAAGTGAATTATGCAATACATCCCATGCATTACTGAAAATGATACCATGACATGAAAAAAAAAAAAGTTATAATATTTCGGTGATAACACGCAAAAGGATAAGAGGTGTAATATATTATGCCCCCCAAAATATAGTTTATCTTATATTATGTTATTGAAAGTATGAAATTATAAATTTAAACATATTGGACCTTTCCAGTTGGGATATAGATTTTCTAAAATATAATATGTATTTTAGAAAAGAAAATGCAAGTTATATATATTTTTTGTCCTTGGAGAAGAACATTTTCAATACTTCTAACGAGATTATTATAAATTATAATTAATAATGAGAAATTCAAGTAAGTACATTGTTATACATTTATGATATGTTATCTATGTATTTTCGTTTTATAAAATCTAAATTGATTTTTTTTCCCCATCAACAACTATCAATTCTAGGTACATTTGATTAGGATTGAGAGGTAATCTTAATACCAACTGTCAACAGGTAGTCCTATTAGGTCTTGCTTTTGTTAATGGTATCTAAGTTAGTTCAATTTGAGTAAAATCTCACTTTTTTTTTGCCTAAAATTTACAAAATTAAAATTGATATGAAGGACGGGGTTGCAAGACCATTATGAATAACGACCAGAACTAATCCCAGATAGTGCAAATATAGCATTTATAAGTGGAGTTCATTCAAGTAAGACCCCCTTTTTTACTTCTATAGGAATAATTCCAGTAAAAAGAGTCGGGCTCTTTAGCTTTTCTCTTAGGATTAATGTGGTAAGATTAAATGTATAAATTGAGATTTATAATTAATAGATTATGTAATTAAAATTTTCAAATGATTCTCTTCTATAAACTAATATAATACAAACAACAACAACAATTTTCTCAAACAAAGAACTGAAGGCCCAACGTTGTAACTTGTGTGAGTCACAAACCCCAAATGTGATGATATACGGGTTTGTGACTGGACTACCACCGGGTCAGCTTTTAATAAACTTAGGCCCCAAAAAAATAAAGAGTAGTGCTATATGGTACGAAAACTTTTTCACGAAATAGCTATTTTTTCCTCTGTCAAAAACTAAATCACGGATGAAAACAGCTTAACACGTAATACAGAGACACATCCACATTGAATACAAACTCATTCGTATGGGATTCGTAGAAAAGATTTCGTAACAATTAACATTACTATAAAATAAAAATAAAAGTCTGAAAACTCATACGTACATACATACATATACATACATAATACATTACACAGTTAACATCAGAAGTTTCCCACACCAGTGACACCACACTCCCATCCCAACCCCCAAATCACTGACTCTCCGAGTTCCATTTGGGCGCCAAAAGGGGTTTTAGGTTTTGATTTTTGGCTCTCATCTCATTATTATTCTTCTTCTCTATAAATAAATCTATTTGCTTGCGCTTTTCAAATTTCCCTCACACACAACGAACAGAACAGAACAGAAGAACAAGTTACTGAACTGTGGAGAAATGTCTGGAAAGGGGAAGAGGAAGGAGGAGCAGGACAACGCTTCCGACGGCGACTCTGAAGGCCACGCACCCCCCAAAAAATCCTTCAAGAAGGATTCCGATGACTCCGACGGCATCGTCGTCTGCGAGGTGCTACCTCACGCACCAACTTGTCTACTTTGTTTTCCAAACCCTACCTAGGGTTTTCTAATTTCCTTTTTTTTTTCTTTTCTTTTTGTAGATTTCGAAGAACAGGAGGGTGTCCGTGAGGACCTTTCAAGGCAGGATTATGGTCGATATTCGGGAGTTTTACTCTAAAGATGGGAAGCAAATGCCTGGCAAGAAAGGTTCGCGTTTTTGCTTTTTATTATTCGTTTCAATTTTTCATGACGCCAGATGCCTGTAATTTTGCTTTTTTGTTTTAAGATTTCTCAGGGGGCCTAGTTCCTATTTGAGTGTATAGTTAGGGCTCAACAAGCGGTTTTTTGTGATGGGCTGTTGAATTCTTTTTTTTTTTTTTTGGGTTACATTGGAGGTGCTATCGCCTCGGTAGGGAGATTGGGAAGGGTGGTCTCATGGAGGATTGAACCTCCGACATCAACATCACACCCAAATCTTAAAAGACATGAGCCCTTGTTAGTTGGGTTGGTGAATTTTGTTCATTTGAGTCGAATGCTCAGACTCTTACTCCATATCTAGACCTTTTGTGGATGCCTCATCCCTTATTCCAGAGTTGGTCAAAATAATGAATAGGATAAGATTGTTCAAGTTGGTGATAGCAGCAGTTCATGTACCCATGGCATGGATAGTTGACAGAAACAGGTAATGCATGTATCAATGGTGAATGTGAACTGCTTACCAGACCATCATGGGATAAACACATGCTGTGGGCAAATGAGCCATAGCATCCGGAAATTTTTAATTATGATTTTGTTGAATCATGTTTATATTTAGCCTAGAACACTGCCAGGTTGTGTGTCTAAATATGGTAAATTACCAACGATCAGGTTCTTGATTGCCAACTATTTGTTCCTTGAAAATATACTAACACGTTGTAGTATTGACATGATAATTCTTGCTTGTATCCATTTGGACTGTGTTTGGTGATCTGAATGAAGAGATATGCATTCTTTACATGTGTGAACCTAATTGATAATCATGCAGTTGTGTTAAGTTGCATTGTATATATGCCCGCTAACTTAATTTTCAATTACATCCTTTGCTTCTAATGGGACATTGAAAGAGGTGAACAACATATACTTAAGCTTGTTGTAATTTCTTAGTGATCTTTAACTTACGTGTGCTCTGCCCCTCCCATTCTAACCAATCCTTACTTTCCTCTGCCTTTTCTTTGGCAATAATCTTATATTTGTATTTTATTTTTCCATTTGACCTAATGAACTTTTTAAAATGTTTTACTAATATAATCCTTTGGTGTTCTAGACCATGTATTATGGTTGTGGGATCCTTGTACAGACCTGAGAGATTCTTTTAGAATGCACGAAAAGTTGTTAGTTGAGACCAAGTAGAGTACATTCTGAGATGATGCTGTCTTCTATTTACCTTTACTGAAATTTTGGTTTTTGATAGAGTTTAATGGAATTGATTGATTTATGTAGCCGGCTCCACCTAGTGGGATGAAGCTTGTTTGTTGCTGTTATTGATGATATTTTTATACTTGTTTTCAGGTATCTCATTGACCATGGATCAGGTACATCTTGAAAATATATGGATATTGTTCTCTATTCATTAGTTCCTTTTCTATTCTCGTCTCTATTCTGTTGGTTGGTCTGAAGATCCAGAACAAAAAATATTGAAGCCATTATTATTCAAGGATTAACTTTCCTCTCTCTTGTCTGTGCAGTGGAATGTGCTTCGTAATCACATTGAAGAAATTGATCAGGCAGTTAATGAGAATTCTTAGGAAATGGACACCAGTGGATTTACCAGTCCAAATGCTAGCCTGCATGTTTCTTTTGTTTTTTTGGGTTATTAGAAGCACAGATAAGGGTCATACTATGTATTTACGTAAGTATGAAGAGCTTTGAGGTTGGAATTCTTGGGATTAGGATTTGGATCTCTGGTTAATGCATGTAAAGTGATTGATCAGTTATATATATGCTAGTAGTAAGTAAACTCAACTCTGCTTTGCTACCCTACGCATTCGTCATTTAGTAATGCTTTGTTCGTCTTATTTTTCTAATAAATTTTATGTACAGAGAGCAGGGAGGTCATATAGTTTTTCCTGTGATGCATCAGATGGTACGTCTGTATCGGAATGTCAGCATTGTAATTAATATGTGGGATTCGATAAATGGATTAGAAAGAAAACTGAGTTTTACCGGCCCAAGTCTAATCTAATATAGTTCCTATTGGTAATTAAAAGTATGTTTATAACATTAAAAAAAAAATTGCCTATTATTATATTAAAATATTTTATCTTTATATTTTTTCTATGGATTTTAGTCATTTTACCTTAAGATATAGCTTAAATAATTTAATTTTATGTTCTTAATTTAATTTAAATTAGAATTATCATATATTTTTTAATTTTTTTAATTAATTACATTTAGAATTTACAAAAAATATGATTTTAATATTTTTAGTCTTACATTGGTAGCGTGGTAGTTACTATAGTTGTGGCCTGTAGTCTGCAGATCATATACGTTACTGAAGTTGCTAAAGGGTTGTTTCTAAATATGCTAGACATGTTAAGTTAGTAAAATTGTTAAAAAAGGTTGTGATCTTATATAAATCAATAAGTAAATTAATGCGCATAATTATTTTAAGGATAAATTACAATGTAGTCTCCTGGTTTAATTTGAAATTATTTTGCTTCATGTGTTTTAAAAAGTGACCTTTGTCTTGTGATTTTTTTCATTATCACAACTACTATGTTATTCTTTTCATCCACTTTTCAACAAAAAACATGTGTTAGACATGATTTAGAAACTTCTATAAAAGACATAAAATATTCAATTACTAAAAAATAGAGAAAAAAAATATCCCAAATTAAGAATGGAATGAAGAAATAAATGAATAAATTATTAATGATTTCTTCATAATATAAAATAATAATGCTTTACTTGTGTTATAAAATAAATAAGTGATATAGTTAGTAACAAATTTCTAAACTTTAACATGTGCTATCTTTTAAAAATTGAATGAAAAATAATCACAACATAATTATATATTAACGAAGCACTTTTTAAATTACAAGTGATTTTAATTCAATTCACGTGGAGTAAGTTGCCAAGATCAGTGGACAACCATATTAGTATGCAGTGCTCAATGGGGGTTTCATCCCACTGAAAGCACTCCCTCCTCCCATGGCCCCCTAGTAGGGCCTAGTACCAAATAAAATAAAATAAAAAACCCTTCTTTTAACCTGTAACATCACTCTTGTATATTTTAGAATAATGATTTGAGTATATATGCCACTAACTTGGCCTTTAGTGTGACTCGACCAGCAGGTAAGGTACATTTTTACATCTATAGTTTCTAGTCTTAAAAAGATTAAATAAAAGGACAACTTTAAGTTGATTTCAGTTCACATAAAAATAATGTTCATTGCTGCAACCTTCCAAGGGATTAAGGGAACATGAATATCAATTACATCTTCATTGAATTCCTCCGTCAATACCATTACATCACAGAGGACAAGAATGATAAGATAAAATACAATTTACTGAATTTAGAGGCAACTTTTTAGTAGGGTATGAATGAGAATGTAAATGATTCTTTTCATCAATCTGGCTTAAAGTTATTAATCAATGAATCTCTGGCAGAAATTATTTCTGAAAACTTAGCAAGCATGAAAAACTTCAACAATCATCTGCACGTGCATCAAACTCCTGCAAGTATCACAACATGAATTTTTGAGTTGTCATTCCTTCGCTCTGCATTCTAGGCACTGTCGCATTGCTATATTATCAGGCTGTTTTGAGAAATAAAAGTTTCCCTTTGTAGTGGTGCAATTAGTAGGGTATTAGGATTGGAAAGTAGCATATATAGAAGTTGCAAAGAGTTAGAGGAGGGATGCCAATGGAAGAGGATAGCACAGTTCAGACTTAAGACACCACCTGAAAAACACAAAAAGATTAAGAACGGGGTGGGCGGACCGTGATACCTCTTGTCATCTATTATCACCACACAGCAGGTATGCTTATGGATCCCATGTCAAGTACTCTTGGCAGGATCTGCAACAATGCAACGTTTGTAAGATTTGGGTTAGTAAACATGCCATATGCAGAATTGCCAGTTAAGATCAACTCAAGAATCATACCTCACCCAATCGTGCATTGATTTTCAAGGGCACAAAACCATCAGCACGTGTCACACCTACATTTACAATTGCAGTAGCAGCACCAGCCTCATGAGCTGCCCTGTGAAAGTAAATTTTAAAAATTAATCACGTCAGATATGCAGCCAGTCAATAGAACACAGGCAAAGGAAAATTATTTCTATGGCTTGAAGTTCAAGAATAAAAGCTTCCTCTTTCTATATCAAAATCCTTGTCTTGAAGTTTAATTCAAAAAATTATTAAATTTAGCAACAGCCAAAAAGAAAAAACTTATTGGTAGAAAATCATTGTATTTATTTATTCCCATATTAACTAACAGCAAAAGGCACAGCTGCTTCAACCACATTGTTAAATGCGTGTGAATAATTCTGCTATTCAATTATCTAATCCAGAATGTTTCAATACATCTATACCATCTAAGATTTGTTTATCCTCATGTAAAACACGGCAGGCTAATATCATTGCATAAATTCTAAAAAAAGTATCAATACTGTTGATTTATCTTGCATGTCAAATTTTACATGGACCACATCAATAATCATTTTATCAAATAGCTGAATCTGTCTTGAAAATTATATTGTATTTTGATCTTAGGCAATGTTATGGGATACTGATACGAACTTTGGGAGAATCACACCCCAAAAGCTAACTGTTAAGGTTGGAGAGCCCAAAGTCATATAAAACCCACATCAGATCCCATACTTTCCGATGTAGGACTCGAGTCCCATAACTTGCAATTGGGTGGTAACATTCCACCATGCTTCGTAGCCCCGACACCCATGCAGGCTAGCTATGCATTAGCCCTTTGACCAGTCCCGGGCGAACTACCGACTTCACCACCCATGCCGCTTGTTTACAACCGAGAGACATGATAGAAGGCTTTGATACTAATTGATATAAACCTTGATAAAACCATACCTCAAAAGCTAGCTATTAAGGTTGGAGAGCCCAAAGCCGTATAAATCCCACATCAAAATCCCATACTTCCAAGGTGGGACTCAAGTCCTATACCTTGCAATTGGGTTGTAACAGATACAATTTTGATTGATATGAAGTTTTAGAATGATTGACAAGATGATGAAGGGTTCCATTTTGACATAGGATTTTATGAAGTGTAGATCATATCAAATGTTTAATTCGAAGGTGTGGAAACAAGAAAAATAAATATCTACTATCATTTTGCAGATCACATATAATTATTATTCTGTGTATAAAAATACTAGATAAATTTAACACAATAACTGAAAGACCTACACGATTTTGAATCTACCTGACAAGTCGAAAAGCAGACATGGTCATCAGAGATGATCCTAGTACAAGAAAAGCATCACATCTTCTAGATGCTTCCATTGCCATATCAGCTCTGTCCTTAGGAACATTATCACCAAAGAAGACAACCTTCATAATAATCATTTACAATGAAAGCATTAAGAGCACAGTATGTAAGCATTTCACATTTGATTTACATAGACAAGGGTTTACATGTTGCTAGCGAAATGAGACACAAATCAAAATGATCAGATACATTTATATACATGGATGACCAAATATGATTTCTTTGTTTACGGAATTACTTAAGTTGCTTGACAAAAGCTACTATCCAATACGTACTTCAAGCACGTCTCATACTGTCATACATATATTTCCAGCACAAGTTTCATAGTATACCCATTAAACTGAAATCTTGGCAATAGAGGAAACACAGCCAGACAAAGATAAGAGTATGTTAAGAGTTAAAACACTTGTAACTTCTGAATTATAGAAAACTTAAGGGATAGATGAAGAACAATCATCTTAGTCATCAATCATTTTCAAATTATGTACCCACACAACGTCAGTTTTTGCCAGATGCTGCTAGGCAATGTATTTTCTGCCATGACTGAAAAACTGACATTTCAGTTTGGGCAAGGAACTGCAACTTTGTTTGGTGTACAATTATCCTAAAACATCTTGGATTAATTGAAAAAGAACTCAAACTGAAATTTAGGTCAAATTTTCTTCTTAAACTGCCACTGGTGTTATTTATAATTATTTAATTTAAAATCAACATACAAACAGCAGCCACTGCCACCAAGCTTCCCAATATCTTATGTCTAACATACCTACATTGGAAACACCTGTAGTCTGTTTCTTCCCGCTAAATCATGAAATATCTCGAATCCTAAAACATGCCATGAACTTATGCAAAAAGAGATAGGCCAGCATCAAAGTATCAAATTAAAAAAAAAAAAGAGATAGCAGAGCACACATCAAGGTTTGTCACATAAAACAGAATTAAGTAAAAGAATACACAACATAAATGGCCATCAAAGTTGGATCTTTGATCTGATTTCTCTGAGCCAAACAGGAAAAAATACGTTGCCAAGGATTACAAACACAGCACCTAAGGAGAACAGAAGATATAAACATCCCAATACCTAAATAAATTCTGAACCAGCTGTCAAAATATCCAGAAAGCAACTGAATAAACAGGTCTATTCAGTTTCATTGCATATCAAGACACGAAACACAACCTTCCAAGATAATTTCTTCTCTCCTTTCCCCTTTCCTTTTTGTGCACGAGGGAGGGGGTGGGGTGCTCATATATTCACTCTTTCAGCTATATAAAGAGAGCAATAATTCATATTTGTTATTCTTCTCTTGCCCCACTTTTTACCAGCTATAATAATGAAGAACGATAATTCTGTATAAAACCAACAGACTGAAGTATCCACACAAGTAACAGCAAAATATTTCAAGTGAAAGAAGCAAGATGGCCTACATCAGGTTTGAGAACTCCATTGCACTTCTGACAGGTTGGGATGATAAAATCCTCCTCCCAAAATCTTTCATCAATCTCAATATCACCATCAGGTCTTTGTTTCATGCCAAAGCTCTTGTCTGACCCAGGGTTTCCATGGTCCAAATTTTCAATTGCTGCTGCCCACTGTTGTAAAACATTAATTTTCCAAATATTAAAAACTCATCAGAAAAGGAAAACTCTGAACAGATGTATGCAGTCCTATTGCTTTGAGAAACAAAAACCCCAGCTAAAGGATGAAGCAATTTGTTTTTTCTTTTCTTTTCTTTTCTTTTAAATCCACAATTATGACACAAGACATGTCCTACTTGCAGTAAAGGAACACATATTTGACACATGTAATCAGAAATAATGTAACTGATTGAAACATACAAAGCATAATTCTTAAGAAAATTCAACTGACTGTCTTAGTATATTCTTAGTGTTGTACCCTACAAATTTTAGTAACACGTACAAGTTTCAATATGGTACACTCACTCAGTCGTCATATTATCTCTACTCTTTATAATTAGTGTTAAGGAATATAGGAGAATATTAAGTATTTAAGGAAGTCTTATGAGTTAGGAAAGTGATTTCTTGTAGTGCACCTGCAATATGCAGTTGTACTCCCAGTATAATAAGAGGCTTAAGAGCCAGTATTATGTACACCATTTGGAATCTTTCAGTGAATATATTTGTCTGCTCCCATACTTTTCTCTCTACTTTTTAATACCTGAATTTTCTCAACAATCAGATTTCATCTTAAACCTTTAAACCATTTAATGGGATCACTGCTCTCCCCCATGTCACACGCCAGATGGAGGAGCACCCAACTGTATCATTGTTCTCCTTCTAAGACTTCTCTCTTCCTCTGATTGAAGAAAATAGAAAAGAGGGGAGTTTTTTTATCACCAACAAAACCAACCCAAACTAACCATTACCACCTCTAGTCAAATAGTGTTTACACAGATACTACAGTTGTAAACCAGCAGGGGCCATTATGTCTTATAGCTAAGTGTTACATCTTTCAACTTGGTTATATACTTTATCCCTGGAAAAAAGGGTTAGATCTTTCAAATATAATGACTTTGTCAGTCATAAACTAACTTCATCAGCATCAATTGATTACATACATTTCTCTGGAAAATAAGTCCAAATACTAACCTTTGGATTAAGGGCCTTCAACTGGTCCTGAAATAAGCTCCGGCAAAAGGAATGTCCACAATCTATACAAATTACAGTGTATACAGTCCCATGTAACTCTAATGGGTTGCTACCAGCATGATGATGAAGCCTGAGAACAAAATACAAGAAAATTCCAGGGTAGGCTTGCCTGTAATATCTCAAGTTTTCCAAACAAACCTAATTGATAAATAACTAGCTACCTGTCAACATTTTGGGTAATCATAAAATCGATTCGGCCAGCTTTCTCGAATGTTGCTAAAGCACGATGGGCAGCACTAGGTTGTGCCGCTGTAAATCGCCTCCACCCAGCATAGCTCCTTGCCCAATATCGCCTCCGGGCTCGACTTGAGCGGAGAAACTCCTTTTCAATAATGTCAAAAGAAAGGAGAACTTAAAGACAGAGATTAAGATGAAATGGCAAATAGAAATCTGAGACTATGCAGTCAATCCTTGAATTCCTGAGTTTTCATTACTAATTGTGGCACAAATCTCCAGTTGTGTTTGAATTTTTCTTCATGGTCATTGCCATAAATCTTCAATTTAAATATGACACACTAATGCCAAACTCTTAATGACTTACCAATAGTTGAAGTCTTTTTCTTCTTTTGTAGATTGGAGATAATTCTGTTTGCCATATTTTTTCTTGCTTGGCTTTCCTGATGTCAAGGTACAAATATTCTATTCTGTTGACTCAAACAATAGCTTTTTTTCTCTTTCAAAGAACTCAACCATAGATGCCGCAGATATTGTGGGTATTTTTTCTTTGGGCCATAATATGAAAGGTATTTGAAAATGATAAGAAATTCCAAGTCATTAAAGCAATCAACTGGAACATGATATCCAAATGCAAGAGATCTTTGTTTTCCTATCCTTAACTTTTTATTTTGTTGGCCATATTTTCCTATCTCGTTTAGGCACTACCACAGCACAATAAAAATGAAAAAAACAGATCTGGTTGAACATGCCTTTAGATCACCTGATGGGTTATTGGTTTGAAACCAGAACTATAAGCTCCATTGGGGCTGCAATAAATAATAAAATGCTATCAGCGAAAAAGAATACGAACAAAAAGAAGATAAAGTTAGCCTCATGAGTACTAAATTTTAGTAATTCCTTCCATTTTCTCAAGATATCAAACTCAATAAGGATGAAGCATATATAGTCTTTATAAACAAGAAGAATGACACATCTCTTTGACTCAGCTGATAGATGACAGAGGCTATTGATCAGAATCAGCACTGGCAAACAGTTAGTGCATGGATGGTGGACCCCTCCAATTGATGCATGCACTTGGTTTCAAATAATTACGTAGTTTGCCACTTTATTCTTTTTCTGGCCCTCTTTGCCACATATTGATGCAACATTATTATTAAATTAAAAAGTAGAAATCCAAAGAAGCTTAGAGATCTCTTTTTCCTTAAGATTGACAGGAAACACATAACACCATTGACCGAAAATCTCAGATCACATACAAAGCAAACAAACTTTAAAGCAATCTTTGAAATTTTTTACAGACCTATACATATCACAATTTGTAATAAAGGGAAAATAAGCTCTTAATAAGCAGCCGATAATAAGAAATGATAGGATCAATCAAGAAGAGAGGAAATCCATTAACAATTATTGGTCTAAGTACAATATTGGTGACAGCATGGGCATAGAAGAGAGCAAGTGAACCATTTAATCCTCTTTTGTTGCCATCAGTTTATGAATGCTACAGCACAAAATTTTCAATGTCCTACAAATACATTAGTAAATAGTGCCAAAAAAAAAAATATCATAAAAACAATAGCAAGTAGCAATTTTGAGCATAAATACAATGTGTTACAGTTTCCCAATAAACATTTTGGTTAACCTCATGATATTAGAAAGTAAAACACAGAGAAGCCAGAACCTTCTATAGTCGGGGATACCACACTCAGTGCTAATTCCAGCTCCAGTCAATACCATGAGCTTAGTACTGTACATTCAGATTAGAACCCAGTTAGGGAGCTGTTAAACTTTGCAAAGTGTAAATTATCAAAGTACTGATATTATATCTACAGTATGGAACTCTAAAATATAATTCTAACTAAAAAAATTATGAGAATATGAAAATTAACCTTTGGTCAAAAAATTGATACAAAAGGTTAACATCTTTGATACTGGGAGGATCCGCATCAGGAACTGCCTTCTTGTCCCTTAAGATATTAGATGGGGCTTTTTCTTCATTTCTTGGCAAGGCCCCAGGGACAGAGATTCGGCATGTTGTTTGCACGAACTTTACACAGCCCTTGAACGATATTCGTCTTCCACCTCTTCTTGCAAAGTGCCACTTCTCACTACTTGGGTGAACAATATCTATGAGCATGAAAAAATATGCAGAAACACACTCTACAGTTAGTCAAATAAGCCATGATTGTGTGGTACTCAATAGGTAAGGCTTTATGTGGAGCAGAAGAAGCTTTTATGTCACAGGAAGTATACTTGCCTGTTATAATACTCCCTAGCACTTTCCTTGCAATCCTAAGAGACTGCATATTTAGAAAAAAATAATAATCATATTTATCAAGTACTTCTGCCACAGTGTATAAAAATTACAGAGTTAAGTCTAAGATATGACATGACTTCTATTCCCAGAGAGATGCATATATGAAAAAGTGTATTTCCTAGAATGGTTAGAAGTTAACTGACAAGATACTATATGCATTTGGTGGGGGCTGACAGTGAAAGTGTTGAGATCAACATTTCTGTTGATTATTATTCTTTAGAGCAAAAGATGCAAGATAAAAAGTGTTCTCGAATTTTTCATGAGATTGACAATGGAAGTGATTTTTTACATTCTACTACATTGTTATTCCAGTACACTCAAATGGAGGCCAGCATGACTTAAAACGTTATTAATACATAGGAGACGTGAAAGGATCCAAGAAAAAGAGTTAACCAATCAGAATACACAATATTGCAATTAGCATTAGCACCGCAGAAGTTGGAAATGAGTAAATTATCAATCTGAAACTCCAGAAATTTGAGCTTTATTCGAAGATTTATACTTGCACTACCTCCCCGCCCATAATTGGATTTGAATTAGAGAATTTTGTTAAATGTAATAATGAAAAAGTTAGTTAGCCGAAGAAAGTTAGTTAGCCGAAGTTAGTTTTTCTGTTACTGTTAGTTTTATTTTTTTTTTCTCTCTCTCCTCAGCTTCGTATAAATGCTGAGTGTATAGTGTAATTTAATCAGTTTTTTCTTTGATCATTCAGTGATGCACTGATTCTACACGAGTTCCATCGTGACTGGTGTTCTCTCTATTTCTCTATGTTCAAGTTTTCACATTCAACATGGTATCAGAGCTCCTAATTAGGGGCTCTGCCACCATTGCTGCGTCAACTGATTGATTAGGCTTTCTTCATCACAATTGTTTCGAAGCTTGAGTGGAAAGCTTCCTTCTCTGTGAATCATTTGAAGGTTCTTTTTGATTTCTTGATTTCTTGATTCGTGATTCTTTTTGTTCTGCAAAATCGTCAATTGATGATGGCGACTAATGCTGATGAATCGATTGGTCTTGAGAGATCAATCAGTAATGGAGGTTTAGTTGTTAATAAGGGATATCAGAATGATATGCTTAATCCCTATTTCATGCATCCGAGTGATAATCCAGGTATTGCCATTGTTTCCCCTCCTCTAATAGGAGACAATTATCACTCGTGGTCTAGATCAATGATGGTTGCATTGAGGTCCAAGAACAAGATCCGTTTTATCAATGGCACATTGCCAAGACCAGCTGATGAAGATCGTGATTCATTAGCTTGGGATCGTTGCAACACAATGATCATGTCCTGGATCAATAATTCGATTGATCCGGAGATCGCCCAAAGTGTAATGTGGATGGATACAGCAACTGAAGTTTGGAAAGAATTAAGAGATAGGTATTATCAGGGTGATGTTTTTCGCATCTCTGATCTGCAAGAGGAGATTTATTTGCTGAAACAAGGTGATGCATCAGTCACCACCTATTACACCAAATTGAAGAAATTGTGGCAGGAGTTGGATAATTTTCGTCCAATTCCCAATTGCACTTATATTTGTCAGAATTAACAGTGTAATGTAATTAGAAGATCAAGGAATATAGAGAAGTGATTATGTGATTAGATTCTTGAAAGTCCGAGATGAACAATATTCAAATGTTTGTGAGGTCACAAATAATAATGTTGATGGAGCCGCTTCCAAAGTAGCAGTGTTTTCTTTACTGATCCAACAGGAGAGACAAATGGTTACTCCATTGGATGAGTCCAAAATTCTTGCGAGCATGTCAGATACCTATGGTCGAGGAAGAGGAGGAACAAGAGGTAGAGGTGATAGAGGAGGCAGAAGTTATGGAGGCAGAGGTAGAAGTACCAAAGTGTGCTCATATTGTAACAAATTGGGTCATATGGTGGATACCTGTTACAAGAAACATGGTTATCCACCACATTTTCAGAAAAGTGGAGCTGTCAACAATTGTATGGCAGAAAATGAGGAAGTTACTGATGAAGATAGATCAATTTCCTATGAGGAAGAATGCACAGATGCAGGCAAATTGGCCTTCACACCAGATCAGCACAAAGCTTTGCTGGCTCTTCTCCAAAACTCACACGCTGGGCAACCTCATAGTATTAACCACGACCACCAATCATGAATCCAATACGAGGTAAAATCTATAGTTTTCAAATAGCCAAAAACCAAGAACATGGATCTTGAATCTTAGGAGCAACTGAGATCATATACATTACTCCGGATCCTTTCCAATGCCTAAAGAAAACAAGGCCCATTTCAGTCAAATTGCCAAATGGTTCTATACTGTCCACCCATTATGTAGGAACTGTTGTTTTTGATAAAGCCTTCTACCTAACTGATGTACTGTATATACCAGAATTCTCATTCAACTTGATCTCTGTACCCAAACTCTCTTATACCCTTAATTGCAAATTGATTTTTGATGCTAACAAATGTATGATACAGGACATTCCTACCCGGAGGATGATTGGTGCAGCTGAGATAGACAATGGACTATACCTGCTCACCTCACCCACTGCTTGTAAATCCCCTTTTCAGTTTCCTGCTAATTTTGATAAATTTGTAGCAAACATTGTTAATTCTGATCAAACTCATGGCCTACATGTATCATCCAACATTTGGCACCTGAGGTTTGGACACCCCTCACCTGAAAAACTTGTTCAAATAAATAAAAATTTTCCTTTTGTCAAATGCATGAAAAGCCATATTCCCTGTGATATTTGCATGTATGCTAAGCAGAAAAGACTTCCATTTCCTGATAGTCACACTGTTTCGAAGATGTGTTTTGATTTAGTCCACATGGACATTTGGGGGCCGTTTTCTGTCACTTCCATGTTTGGATATAGGTACTTTCTAACTGTCATTGATGACAAAAGTAGATTTACATGGACATTTTTTATGAAAACAAAATCTGAAACTCCAAATCTCATTAAATCTTTTGTATCCATGGTTGAAACTCAGTTTTCGGTTAAAGTAAAACACATTAGGTCAGATAATGGGAATGAGTTCATGCTTAAAGATTTTTACAATGAGAAAGGAATCATACATCACACATCTTGCGTTGGAACCCCTCAGTAAAATGGCATTGCTGAAAGAAAACATCAGCACCTTTTAGGTGTTGCAAGAGCTTTATTGTTCCAAGCAAATTTACCAAAATGTTTTTGGGCACATGCCATCAGTCATGCTGTTCATATCATTAATAGACTACCAACTCGTTTTTTATCACAAAATTCTCCTTTTCAAGTGCTATATGGTTCCCTTCCAGATGTTCATTCTTTGAAAGTTTTTGGGAGTCTATGTTTTGCTGCCACTCTAACGGCTAATAGAAAGAAATTTGATTCAAGGTCTAGGAAGTGCATTTATTTAGGCCTTAAAGCAGGAGTTAAAGGGTACATTTTGTTTGATATAAACTCTAGAGAAGTTTTTATCTCCAGAGATGTTCTTTTCTTTGAACAAATTTTTCCTTTTATGTCTGAAAGTTCCAAGGGAGGTCCACCTCAGTCTCAAATTCCTACTAACGTTCAGCATACACAACCAGTCTTTGATGACTTCCTTGACTCTTCTCAGCTACCGGATCAATCTCCTTCACTCACCAACATACAAACACAAAATACCATGCCCCTGCAGGATAATTTTCTTTCTACAGAACCTGCACATACCATACCAAAACTTAGAAAATCATCTAGGATCACAAAACCACCCTCATACTTGCAAGAGTATCATTGCTCTCTCCTTCCCAACAATGTCCATGTCTCAGGTGCATCCTCATCTCCACCAAGTAAGTATCCTATATCTGCTTTTGTTTCATATAATCAATTGTCTCCCCAACAGCAACATTTTTCCCTAAATATATCCACACTGACCGAACCAAATACTTATGAGGAAGCCATGCGTGATGCGAATTGGAAAGAGGCAGTCCAAGCTGAGTTAACTGCTCTGATGAAGACCAACACCTGGGAGTTGACACCTCTCCCTCCTCATAAGAAAGCTATAGGCTGCAAATGGGTTTTCAAACTAAAATTCCATGCTGATGGAACCGTGGAGAGACACAAAGCCAGGCTCGTAGCAAAAGGATTCACACAAACAGCTGGAATAGACTACATGGAAACCTTTAGCCCCGTAGTCAAGATGACCACCATTAGGCTACTTATGGCCCTTGCAGCTTCTCACAATTGGCACTTATGCCAACTGGATATCAACACAGCATTCCTCCATGGAGATTTGCATGAGGACGTATATATGCAGCCCCCTCCTGGTCTTAACCTTCCTGATAATACCTTGGTCTGCAAGTTAAAAAGGTCGTTATATGGCTTAAAGCAGGCTAGCAGACAGTGGAATGCAAAATTGACTGAAACTCTTATTGAGACAGGTTATCATCAATCCAGATCTGACTATTCTCTGTTCACCAAGAGTTCTTCTACAGGATTCACAGCCATCCTAGTCTATGTGGATGATTTAATGCTTGCAGGAAATGATCTATTTGAGATAAACAAGGTGAAAGATTTGCTAGATTTGAAATTCAGCATCAAAGACCTAGGGGTCTTAAAATACTTCCTAGGTTTTGAAGTAGCTAGAAGCAAAGAAGGCATTTCACTATGCCAGAGAAAATATGCTCTGGATCTTTTGCAAACTGCTGGTCTTCTTGGGTGCAAACCTTGTTCTACTCCTATGGAACCACATTTGCAACTTCACAAAAACTCTGGTACCTCTATCCCTGATCCGTCCATATACAGAAGGTTGATTGGTAAACTCCTATATTTAACACATTCAAGGCCTGAAATTTCTTATGCAGTGAGCAAATTGAGTCAGTTCTTGGAGAATCCCACAGATGCTCATCTACAAGCTGCCATCCGTGTTCTTAGGTTCATTAAAACCAGTCCAGGAAAAGGATTATTTTTCAGTTCTTCCTCCCCTATTTGCTTGAAAGGCTTTTGTGATTCTGATTGGGGAGCTTGTCCCGATACTCGCCGATCCACCACTGGTTTTTGCTTTTTCCTTGGCTCTTCCTTGATCTCTTGGAAAAGTAAAAAGCAATCCATTGTTTCAAGATCTTCCTCTGAGGCCGAATACAGGGCACTTGCTCAAGCCACTTGTGAAGCTCAATGGCTTATGTACTTGCTGTGTGATCTACACATCCCTCATCCTTCGCCAGTGGTTATTTATTGTGACAATAAATCCGCTCTCCATATTGCTGCGAATCCTGTGTTTCATGAGAGAACGAAACACATAGAGATTGATTGCCATGTGGTTCGTGACAAAATTCAAGCTGGTCTGTTGCATCTATTACCTATTTCCTCTAAGGAACAAGTAGCAGATCTTCTTACTAAACCTCTTCATCCTGGGCCATTCTTCTCTTTACATAACAAGCTTGGAATGATAGATATACATTCCAGCTTGCGGGGGGGTGTTAAATGTAATAATGAAAAAGTTAGTTAGCCGAAGAAAGTTAGTTAGCCGAAGTTAGTTTTTCTGTTACTGTTAGTTTTATTTTTTTTTTCTCTCTCTCCTCAGCTTCGTATAAATGCTGAGTGTATAGTGTAATTTAATCAGTTTTTTCTTTGATCATTCAGTGATGCACTGATTCTACACGAGTTCCATCGTGACTGGTGTTCTCTCTATTTCTCTATGTTCAAGTTTTCACATTCAACAAATTTCCTCATAGAAGAATGCCAAATTTCACTACCCCACAGTTGAACCAACCACTTTTTCATTTTAAGGAACCCATCCTCAAAACATGCCTAATAATATCATTCCCTCTCCTCTCCTCTCCTTCCAAGTTCTTCCTTTGACTAAGCTAAACTAATAGGGAAATTCCTTAGAAGAGCAAAAATGCAGAGTTTGTACAGAAAGAGAAAGAAAGTCATATAGAAGCTGAGAGAGAAAAGTGGAACTTACAGAGAGAGAGGGTGGATGGGAATGGAAAAGCAGAGACATGGCCATTATTTATCGGAATTTTCAAATTATGATGCGTCCAAGGATGCGAACCTTCTGGGCGAAACAAAATTCAGTAATTTCAATTCAATGGCGAATGGAGCATTGGTAGCATCGGCCTTGGTTTTGCTCTCAATTTTGGTCCATTATTACACTTTTCAACTACTCCTCCACGTTGCATACTTCCCCGCCGCCTGTAAGTTACACAACATTACACAAATACTCATTTACTCTTTTTTTTTTTTTTTCTATCTATCTTAAAAAAAATAATTTGTCAATTAGTTCGGCTGGTAGTATAAATTAGGTACATTATCAATGAATTTAATAACATCAAATAAATAAAAACATTTATATTAGTTCTAACATGCATTTCATCCACACTTTTTATTTATGTAATAAAATATTAACAATTTTAAATAACTACCTATTTATCAATGTATTTTTTTATACCAAATTTTACTTTTTCGTAGCACAAATTTAAACTTGAATTAACAAGATGAGAAATAAAATTTCTTATTATGTGAGTAAATTATTATTAGTATACTAAATTATACTAAATTAAATATTTGTATTTTTAAAATAGTATTTTTTTCTGTTTTTAATTACAGAAAAAAAAAGTTAAAGTCTGAATTATTTGGTAAAAACAGAAAGTGAAGAGGTACCCTTAAATCTGGATAACGATTAACGAACGCCTAGGTTCTCATCTCTCAACGATTCATCCTATGAAACCCGACAAAGGTCATCATCGTTCATTTTGCCATTCCCTGCAATGGCTTTGAAAAGCTGCTTCCCCCTTCTACAGAGCACCCTCTTCCACCAACATAAACATTCTGGATTCACCTATGCTTCTTCCAAAACCACGTTCTCAATCTTATTCCCCAAATCAACTTTTGCAACTCAAAAGTGCAACCCACGTAGCTACATTGATGAATCCCATAAAGACATGCAGTTATCGCCGTGTTTAAGTAAGAGGAACCTCAACCTTACCCTTCTGACAACGTTGCTGTGGGGCATTTTGCCTAATATGCGTGATGCATTGTTGTTGGCTGAGGAATTGGAGCTTGAGAGATACACGGATTTGAAGGAGGGTTTCACTCTTCTTAGACCCTCTTCTTGGACCAAGGTAAATTACCCATTTTTTGAATTGAAACTTCCCTTATTTTGATTAGAGTGTCTACCCAGAAGAAGAAAAAAAAGGGTATCGTGAATAATTGAGTCTAGTTTTCTCCTAAAAGAACAATCTTTGATAATATGGTTAACAGGTTGATAAAGCAGGGGCAACTGTGTTGTTTCAAGAGGCAAATATGGGGAGTAACAATATTGGGGTTGTGGTAAACCCAGTTCGTCTTGCAAGTCTTGGAGAGTTTGGGAGTCCTCAATTTGTTGCTGATAAGCTTTTACAAGCAGAAAGACGTAAGGTAACTGTTCTTCTTTCCGTTGCTGCTTTTTCTGGCCGTTGTAAATGTGTGCCCAGTGGTGCTGGTAGCTGCTGGATTTGGTTGTCACTAGAAGAATTCCCTTACATTTGAAGGGTAAGACTACAAGCGAGGGAAGAAGGAGCTGAAATTTACCTTGGCATTGTTTGATTCTTCGTTGAACTCTTTTAAAATGATTTCAATGTTAGCTATGCCAGTCACAACGAGATAGGCAAAACAGGAGTTCTATAATGAGTGTAAGGAAAGATTGCTGCTGCTTTTATGACCAAAAATAACCATTACATATAGAATTTAACAAGAAATAGTAGAAACTCAAAAAGTTTATCTCTGAAACTTTACCACAGGTGCTCAACTGCTCATAAATGTCTTTTTGTTCTGGAATTGGCCGATAGATGTCAAATGTCTCCGTGATTATCTATCATTTTAACGTGTGTGAATTATTCACTTTTTGTTCAGGAAAGTACAAAGGAAGCCGAGGTGATTGCAGTTGCAGAGAGATCTGGGGAGGGAGGGTTACAAATTTATGAATTTGAATACAAGGTTGATAGTACTAGGGGAGGAATGAAGAGGATCTTTTCTGCAGTATTTGTGGCTTCGAAGAAGCTGTATCTTCTAAATATTGCTCACTCTGACAAACCAGAGAGTCCTCTTGACCCGCATAAAAGAATGGTTTTAGAGCAAGTTGTTCATTCATTTGATGCAGCAAAATTGGCATGAAGATTTCGGTTCTTCTGATTTTTTGCCCCCTTGAGTTTTCATTTCTACGTTATGGCTACCAACTTATGATCAAATCTTAGTTTGGAAGTCAACACAAACAAGCAGCCTGAAAATTTTAAGTGTATATTGAACTAATTCCAGTGTACTTTTTATATCACGATGTTTTATATTACTTCAGCTTCAGCATATGTTCAATTAAAAGGGAAAAACAAAATAAGGCGTGTGTATCTTTATGCATGCATGATCTATCAAAAGAAATATTTTTTGGTATGCCTACATCTTACTCTCCCAATATCATTCAGACAATCTACAGCCAGATCATGCATTTTCATATGGTTTTCTATCCATGTGGCACTGCCCCAGCTTATAAGTGACATTGGCAGTGATCATTCCCGGGCTCACTTTATCATTTATAGATGACATGCCTTTTACGTATTTGGGTGATGATTCCAAATTAATGGTCATTTTTTGGTGCTAAAAAAATTCAAAACTATTTTAATGTTAAGTCGATCATCATTTAGTTCTGCACAGTGACAAGTAGTCAGGAAAGATCTCTTAGGCAAATATGCTTATATGTTGATTATGCTAGAAATTATTTTGCTAAGCTTACTGAGATCTCTATGAACTCTTATTTTTGGTTTAAAACTCAATATATAGTTGTGGTTGATCCCTCTTTCCACCCTTCCTTTTTCCCAGTGGCGCTTCTCTGAGGAAAAAGAGAAAAATGTTGGAATATATAGTTGTGCACTGAATTTCGAAGTTGTTGTGGCAACTGGCACTGTAATATTCTTGATCGATAAATCGCTAGTTTCTGCTATCATAGTCTGGAATTCGGACATCGTGTAAGCCCTAGAATTCATTCTAAGTCCTACTTAATGTCTTGTCATTTATGCGTATCAAATTAATCTTGTCCTTTCTCTTGGCAATGATTTTGATGATATGTTCTTGATTATGTACAGAAACTATTATGATTAGTAGTTGGATTGTGATTTTTCTCCCTAGGCTTTGTCTTTTGACAAGAAGTTAGGTTCTACAAGCTGCTTCTTGCGTGTATATTTCTCATACATTATGAGGGCCACTTTTCCATGTCATTTACATATATTGGATATGAACGTCAACCCCTTATGTTAATAATGATTCTCCTTTTCCCTTCTGATCTTTCTCTGAAAAGAAGGGCTAATCACATTTCTTCTGTGTTTATAGAAGGACCCTACTGCTTCTGGTATGTGATTCTAAAATCGAAATTGAGAGGAAAATTTTCCAGGCGGAAGTTTTGGAAAACATGTTAAACTGAGAGGAAAATAGTTAGTCACAATAAGTTATTTGTTATTCATTTGTGATTAACTATTTCCTTTTCCATCCAACATATCTTCACGTTATAGTTGCAGCCGCAAAATATGGAGTAGACTGAGGCCTATTTCCGTAACCTAACATGCATGTTATTTTTTAACCCCAAAATAAATATTTATTTTGATTTTTTAAAATACAAATATCATTAATTTAGTCTTTTAATAATAAATACATTAAAATGATTACTTTAATATAAAAAATAAATAATTAATCTGATATTAAAAATTGGTATTAAAAAATTATTTTAATATATTTATTATTAAATGATCAAAATAAATGTTTAATCATATTAAATAAATATAACGAGAACCTGTATAAATGCAAGATATACTAAAGGGAACATGACGAAGAGGAAGGATTCCCAGTTGGAGTACCTGGACAGGTGCTGGATCCCCCTTAGCTTGACACGTCAAACAGATTCTTCCCCAGTATCCTGCAATTTATATTAAAATTCCGTTTCTATCTCTTTCTTTGTCCACTTTCCTCTCAAATTGTCAACGAAGGCGAAGTCAAACTACGCAAATCATTAGCGCCAAAGAAATATATTTCACACGCAGATTCAATTAATCAAATCCAATCCACCACTCTAGCATTAAATAATAGACAAAGCGACAAATTACACACAATTGAGTTGGCTGTTTCAAACGAACCGGGCTTATTTTATAGGTTTTATGCTGATGCATTCACTTGCAAGTTGCAAAGGAAGGCAACACAAAAGAAGAGCAAGTATGAAACCGTTTTACTTTAATTGAGTGAGAGAGAAGCATGAGAAAATACTGGCGCTGGCCATGTCCTTGTCGGTAACTATGAATGACTATTCAAATATTGCAACTTGTTTGAAATTTCTGAGCCGAACTACGAAGTTTGAATCTTTCAGTCAAAACATTGGAGGGTCCACTCCAATCTTCTTCTTTACTTTGTTGCTTTCATTTATGATATTTTGAGAAACTTATATTGCGTGCGAAACTCCTAAACAGAACCCTGGTTCCATGGGGAGTGAAAGCAGCTTGACGGAAGTGACAGGAAACACGGCTATGGATTCAGCAGAGAAGCGGCTCAATGAGCTTGGTTACAAGCAAGAACTGAGAAGAGAAATGGTTTTTGTTTTTCTTTCATTTTGTTCTTGATGGAGCTGGTTCTTGATCCTTTTTGTCTGAAAATAAACTTTTCTTATAATTTTTCCATTTATTGTGCAGACTATGTTCAAAACTCTGGCAATATCATTCTCAACAATGACACTTTTCACTGGAATTACTCCTCTCTATGGTTCTAGCCTTCAGTATGCAGGCCCTGCAACTCTTGTCTGGGGATGGATAGTGGTTTCTTTCTTCACTTGGTTCGTTGGGATTGCAATGGCTGAGATATGCTCATCGTTCCCGGTTTGTCCCTTCTCATAAAGTTTCTTTGTATAATTTATTTCTAGTGGTAGTACTTTAAGTGTTAAAATATCATTTTACATCTGTTTAATTAATTATGGGAAGCCTTACCATTTCACATAAATCCTACTTGCCAAAGTAGAGCTCCCTGTATGGAATCTTCTATCTTTCTCTCTCTATAAGAACTTCAAATATATCTAAGTGATGTCTGATGGTCATAAGTTCAGCCTCCTAAAAGGAGTAATAACAGATATTTACAGATCAAGCTATTCCCAGTTTCAACCTTGAACTGAATCATTTATGTTTGAACAAACAAAATATGTCCTTTTCAATAATGAAATCAAGAGTTGGCTTTTCACCGATAGGAAACTTTACATCCTAAAAATACTTTATTCCGGCTGCACACGAATGGGTAAATGAATTTACTGAACTAACTTTCACTAGAAATGCAATCTAACAGACAACCGGTTCTCTCTACTTTTGGGCTGCCCATTTAGCCGGTCCAAAATGGGGACCATTTTCTTCATGGTGCTGTGCTTGGCTCGAGACCATAGGGCTTATTGCTGGGATAGGAACTCAGGTACTTACACTTTGGTGAAATTCCTATCCAGCGTTTTCAGAGAATTTTTACATATTAACTCATGTTTTTCATGGTTGGAAAGGCATATGCAGGATCACAAACGTTGCAGAGTATAATCCTACTCTCAACAGGCACAAATAAAGGTGGAGGGTACTTCGCTCCAAAATGGCTATTCTTATGCATGTACATCGGCCTCACTGTTATATGGGCAGCACTGAACACATTTGCATTAGAAGTGATTGCCTTCATCGATGTAATTTCAATATGGTGGCAGGTACTTTTGCGTCCTTGTGTATCCATAACTGCCATAGGATGGCCTAAGCTTGCTTATTCTGTGCTTAAGAGAAGAAAGAACAGACGTGGGGGAGAAGATGGTATTTTAATTTGATTAAACCCAAATAAACTTCTGGATCTGCATGTGTAATAATAGGTCATTTCTATCAGAAAATGTTCTGAAAGTTGTAAATCACAATATGCTCAACAATTTTAAGGTTTTATGGTGTATTAGGAGGTAACTCACGCATTTATTCTGTGTCAGGTTATTGGTGGAATGGTGATAGTCATAATGTTACCTCTAGTGGCACTAACTACAAAATCTGCTTCATATGTATTCACACACTTGGAATTGGCCCCTGAATCAACAGGAATAACAAGCAAACCATATGGAGTCATTCTATCATTTCTTGTCAGCCAGTATTCCCTCTATGGATATGATGCTGCAGCACATCTAACAGAGGAAACTAAAGGTGCAGACAAGAATGGACCTATTGCAATACTAGGTAGTATTGGGATCATTTCAGTATTTGGATGGGCTTACATATTGGCACTTACGTTCAGCATTCAGGTAAGCATATGTAAGTTGAAGTTAGTAATAAACATCTTAAAGATATAATCAAGCAATTTAAACACTTCTTTTTGTCCTTTATTCACAAGGAAAATGATTTCATGAAGCCTGGTTAGAACTCAATGCATACTTAGTATAAAATAAACAGCGTTGGTCCAAAGGACAATAGTAATGCCAGTTTTCAACTCTCATTCAGGATTTGGGTTACCTTTATGATTCAAACAATGAGACTGCAGGAGCATTTGTGCCAGCACAAATACTCTATGATGCATTCCATGGAAGATATCAAAGTTCTGCCGGAGCAATCGTTCTACTTTTTGTCATTTGGGGTTCATTCTTCTTTGGTGGGCTTTCAATCACTACAAGTGCTGCCAGAGTGGTAAGTACAGTATTTTCTCTTTTTTGTTGATTAGATTTGGGGAAATGGGGTATCAAGCTTCCACAATCAATTTTTGCTAGAAGTTATCTAGTGAGAAAAGGAAGTATTAGATTATCCACTTTTTAGCTTTGATTACAGATTACTATTGCTTTGAGAAGCAGTAGGGTTTTATATGCTAATGTCTGAACTAAAAAGATATTGGGGGAATAATGCCTCCTTGCCATTGTGATGTACCTCAAACAATTTTCAGGTTTATGCTCTGTCAAGAGATAAGGGAGTTCCTTTTTCATTCTTATGGCGGCAACTGCACCCAAAGCACAGAGTTCCCTCAAATGCAGTATGGCTCTGTGCAGCAATCTGCATTCTTCTTGGCCTCCCAATTTTGAAAGTCAATGTAGTCTTTACTGCCATAACTTCAATATGTACAATTGGATGGGTTGGTGGTTATGCAGTTCCAATCTTTGCAAGGATGGTGATGTCTGAGAAGAACTTCAAGCCCGGGCCATTTTATTTGGGCAAAGCAAGAAGACCAGTCTGCCTGGTGGCATTTCTATGGATTTGTTACACATGTTCTGTATTCCTTTTGCCAACTCTGTACCCAATTACTTGGGATACTTTTAATTACGCA
The DNA here is from genome assembly GCA_023212625.1 of Styphnolobium japonicum. Taxonomy (NCBI): domain Eukaryota; kingdom Viridiplantae; phylum Streptophyta; class Magnoliopsida; order Fabales; family Fabaceae; genus Styphnolobium; species Styphnolobium japonicum. The sequence continues at coordinate 39,801,067 of JALBWW010000003.1, read as the reverse complement.
CCAGTTGCTTTGGGGGTGGGTTTGGGTCTGATAATGCTTTGGTGGCTGTTAGATGCAAGAAAATGGTTCAAGGGGCCAGTTAGGAATATTGATGTTCAAAATGGCAAGGTATAATTCCTCAAAAGTTTAAAGAATAAGTGATGGAATATCCTTTATCTCCTCGTCCTCATGTGTGCTGCTTTGACTTGTACGTACTATGGTCAACAATATTGTTGAAATTGCCATGTTACTGAGAAAATGCTCAGTCATTGGGGTCAGAAAGATAAGGATGATAATTCATTCACTTTTATCCTGCTTCTCATATGCATTTAAGTAAAATCCTAATGCGAGAAAGTAATAGGCAAACAGGTTATTTTGCAAAGGAGCAGTTCTTAGACATATGCTTACAAAGCGTTAAGCTTTTTTTTATTCCAAATTACTAAGGAACTACTTCCCCTCCAGAAAAGGAGTAAACTGATGTGAAAACCTCTGCACCTTTGCTTTCATTTCTCTCAGTTCTCTTAAATCTTCCACCCATATACTATAACTTGAGTTCTTTGCGAGAACGTCTTGGGACACCTCCTTATTTTCAATAAGTTCCATGGCATACTTATCAAATTTCTCGATGTTATCCCACAACACAGCTAGCTTGCTTGTGTCTCCCTCGCTTCTAACACTATTCAGCCAGTCCCTTGCTTCTTCCACCCTTGCCCAAAAACATGAATCTTGGGTCAAACTTGCAAACTTACTCCTCTCATTATTTTCTTCCGCAGTAGTCATTCTATCCTTCCACCACCTATCAAAAATCTCATATCTCCTCTCTCTACCATGCTGCATGTAATGGCCCTTGGTTCTGTGCATCCCCTTCCCGTAATATTCTGCAATGTCTAATGGCTCAACCAGGAGTTTATAGGAATGTGAAGCATTGATCCATTTATCTCGCCTGTCCAAATCGTGAGGCAGCTCATTTCTATCCAACATATCAACTACGTTGTTCCAAAACCTGGCAAGTTTGTGCCGATTCATATTGACTTTCATGTCCCTTCTTGAAGAGCTCCTCCTCTTGAACAAGTCGTAGTATCCCATTTGATCAATTTGCTGGTCACACCAAGCTTTGTACCATTCTATTTCGGCCCTATAAGGTACAACCTTGGATAATGTAACTGCTAGGGTAGCAGCATTCTGGGTTGGTGAAGGACCCATTCTCCTTGCCTTCTTTAGGCACTCCTTGGCGGGTACGATAGCCGATTCCTGTTAGTTACATGAAAATAACTTGTTCAGTGAAATCACCTTCTTCCAACGGAAACTATGAATCATGTGTAGCTAATATTAGTGAGAAGACACTGCAAAGCTACTAATGCTACATTTCCAATTTGTGTGCAATAGGAAAATAGATTGGTATTTTATTGTTTGAGATACGGTTAAAAAAAAATAGAGTGGAAGAAAAAATAGTGCAGTTACCTGGTTTGCCATCCCTGAAGACTGGACCGCCAATTCAAGCCCTGCTTCATAGCTTGAGTTAGGAATGTTCCCCTGCATGGAGTTTCTCTGGTTCAAGAATTGAAAGGACAATTTATTAACATAATCTCCATACTTGAGATGGTCCTCAATGCTACAAGCTGGAAAACTTGTAACAAACATCAAATGCATCATCTTTATAACTGTGGTGGAACTATCCACACATACTGCTCCTTCTTCTGAAACAAAAAAGTAGCTCCCAAATGGGTGAAACAAAATTGGCGCAGACCCTTTTCCATCTTGTGTCGCTGCATCCAAGTAACTCATTACAAAGTAGAACAATTCAGCTTTCTCTGTGTCAGATATTTGAATTGCAAGCTTCCCAAAGTCTGGAGAAGTCATGGACAAGTGCCAAAACCGAAGCAGGAAATTTAGCTGAGCAGTGAGAGATATTATAGGGGCAAAGAGCAGCCTTGGCATTATGTCATGCTTTGAGACCACGTGACAGAAGTTGCCACCCCATCTTTCTTTGAGAATGGCACGGGAAAAAGACTCATTCCCTAGCAATGGCGAACCAAAAGTGATGCACAAGACTGACACAGAGGAAGAGATGTGTTGGAGGTAACACAAAAGCCAAAGAGTACATAGAGAAGCAGTGGCTCCTCCGATGGAGTGGCCGGTGATAACAATTGATTTGGTGTTGGTATTTCCCATTATTGCCAATATCTGAATGGTAACATTAATTTTCAACAGATAGTTGGGAATAAGATTATAGGGAAACAAATTTAGGGAACAGTAAAACAAAAACCTTGTCCATTTTAAGATTTTAATATGGATAATTAAATGAATGAATAAAACAAAGGATTTTAATTTCATATGGTCTGAGCTGAAGAAGCTCCAATTGTGAAAATGGAACACTTCTCTTCAGGTCAAAAGGTTACTCCCAAAATTGACATTGTCAAGCAACGTCTCTTTGTCTCTTTCTTTTCTTTCTTTTTTTTTTTTTTCATTTTCACCGAAGAAGGTATCATCGATGAGCATGGAATTGGCCAGTACGGCACGACTTCTATTCGTTTTGTAACAACTTGATAATTCGAGTCTTGTACTCTTGCTACCGAAACATTGAACAAAGACTAATGATACTTGTAATTTTGTAGACCAGAAAGGTCACTGTCCCTACTTTGACATGATAATTGATGAAGGGAAATCAACTCACTGTGCTATGATAATTAAGTTTAAATAATACTACTACAGAGCCCCGGAGGCTTTGTAGCTGAGCACGAAAGTTAAAAAATAAATATGAAAGTTAATAAAATAAAGAGCAATAATAATATATACACATTAAAATAATTATACCATTTTTATACTGGTTAATAATAAATAATTTTTTTATTAATATAATATATCATTTGATTAATAAATTTTAGTAACTAATCATTTACAAGCTAATAATTTATTAACCAAACGATATACTGAATTAATTAAAAGGTGTGCAACAAATATTACTCTATTTGTTTATAGAATCCACTCAAATTTCATCTATTCATTCTACATCCAGGCAACTTTGGTATTAAATTACTGGGCTATTGAGCATTTCTATAAATAATAATCAGATTATTGTAAGATAAGGTGGATTTAAGACCAATCCTGCCCGAAATCACTAAGACACGTTTCAGAGGGACAATTTCTCACGTGGATATTATTTAACATTTTTAAACCATAATTTCAAATCCATGTACCCTAAAGAAATAATCATTTCAAATCCCACCAGATCAGGCTCTATCAAACATAAATTATGAAATCTTAGTTTTCTAAACTCATATTGGTCTATTGTTCCTAACAGTTAAACTAAACCCACTCCCTTTTCTCTCTCTCCCCAAAACAAAAAAATAAAATGACGAATAAAATGATACCAGAGAATTAATCAATCAATGAATTTTTCTTCTTTTTTGGGTTTCACAAGTCAACCAGTGGTGCTTTTTTCCTATTAATAAACGCCATCTCAAATGATGATGAATGCATTAAATTAGACTAATGGAGGTTTTAATTTCTATCATTGACTCTGAAAATTGATTCCACTACCGGTCTTTCTTTATAGAATCATGATGATGGGAAAAAAATTATCAGAGAAGGAAAATTGTTCAAATCTCACCGTATACTATAAGTCTTAAGGAGGATTTATAGTAATATTTACCCATGATTTATTAATTAAAGATTACTAATAAAAATCAAACTTATAACCTTTATTTGATGCAGTCGATTTTATCAATTAAGTCAAATGTTAATTGAAAGTAAAAGTCTACCCTATCAAATTGAAATATTATACCTTTGTGCTAATGACTAATAGTAAGTTTTAGGCACTAATCAAGGTGGCTTGGTTGGTAGCACATAAGTGAAAATGATAGCTTCGTGAGAGGACCCATGTCTGAGATGAGGTTGTGATTTTAGCCGGAGGAGTGGTCCACACGGCAAAAATCTTCTTTGCTTTTTGTAGTTTTTAGTACGTTATTTGATATATTGAATAAAACAAAAAGACAAGAAAAGCGAAAATTTCTCGAATAAAACACCCACCACCACAATACAAACGGACTCGAAAAGCAACTTTTGGGGTTAGAAGCTCAACTCCAATTCAAAGTCGTTCTTCTTCACAAACTTGATTGGTTTGCAAATAGAACAAAGGGACAACTGGTGGCACTGATTAGCTAGTATGTTGTTAATGGCCAAAAAAAAAAGATTAGCTAGTATGTTTGGAGACTTTGGTCATGTTGGAGTTTCAGACCATCTACGGATCTTGTGAAGTACAAAATATTATACTTTGGGGTGGGAATTATTGTAGCATAAATAGCAAAATAAGGTACTCTGATGACATAACTAATGTAGTTTTATGGTAGTAGATCTCAAATCTCAATGGTAATGATAATTGCTATCAACCACGAAAATTAGAACCATTTTTGTTATTTATACAAGCCTTAAAATATATTTACAAACTTTATGAGATCAGATCACTCGATTTCATTAAATTAATATATATTATTCTTTGTCTCTTTTTCATAATAATGATAACAAAATATTAGGAGGTTCTTCAAAAAAATGGACATAGGGGAATTTCTTTCTTTAAACTTTTCATATTCGTATGATCTTCTTCTTCTAGCTAGATTTATATTTTCTTCTTTCTCTATTACCGTCATTGTCACTGCTTCACAAACTAACACAAAATAGGAAATTGGTGGGAATGCGAGATGGGATGGACGATCGATCTATCCAATTTTCACTTTTTACTTTTTCTTTTCACTTTAATCTTGGATTTTACATTTCAGTTTTATTGTTTTCTATAATCTTGGTTTCTTCTATCAATAAGCACAGTCAGTTCAGCAAAAAGTAGCACGACCCACCAACTTCATCACGTAAGCAATCCACTAAGAACAACAACCCTACTCTCAAAAATAAATTAAAAAAAATCTCAGAAAAAATACCCCTAGAAAGAAAAAAAAAAGTACTTCTACTGTTCTACAAATGGTGCAATGCCTATATTATTCAATTATATCCATGTATTTATGCTTTATTTACGGTTCCATCCACCTTCTCCTTTAGTTTATTCTTCATCTATCAGTTCAGCTGCGCTTCTGATATGAATAGGATCACCTTATTCCTATATTTTGGTTTCTTTAATAATAGAGATAGTGAAGTGTTCGTCATATTTACACATACTACTATATGCATGGTATCAAAATTCAAAACATGCACATAAGAAAGCTAGTAGCACATATATATATATATATATATATATATATATGTTGTAGCTGAAAAATGATGTTAAACAAATTTTAAGGCCATGAAGTAGAGAACTGAACTGAATATAATCATGAATTCGAAACATACCTGGTTTTGGAATGAGTTGAAAAAGGACCAAAAGATATTTAACATCCCAGCGTGCATCATCACCGGCTCCTCCCCTTCCTTGTTTCGATGAGAAGAAAACAGTGGCAAGTTGCCGATACTGTCCAACGGCACCAAGGTTCTCCAGCTCGAGTCCGATCCACCCGCCATTTGGATGCCGGAGAAAGCAACATACACGACGCCGCCACTTTGCTCCGTCACGAAACTCCGCGGCGCGGTGGCGTTGGCCATGCTGCACAGCCTCCATGACTCCGACAACAGTGGCGTCGATGCCAGGAACGTTGCCAGCATCTCGCTGGTCTCAAATCTGACATGGGAAATTCATCGTTAGAAACAGCAACATAAGCTCTAATTAATTAGCGTACCTTTAATTTGCTTTACTTCGAAAGTTTTAAGGTATTAATTTCGAAAGTCCGGTTATTTTTATTTAAAATTGAGTGGGAAATGACTCGATGATGAGTCTTAAGGAAGAGTGAGTACTTACGATGAAGTTTCGTCGGCGACCATGGAATAGTCGTGTTTTCTTCCTTGTTTCTTCCGTTGGAGTCTTGTGGAGAGGGAGAATAAACTTTGAATGAATTGGGAATGTGAAAACTCTAGCTGAGGGATAGACTTTGAATGCATACAATATGACCCTATGCGCTATATGTTAAGTGCCAAGTGTCTCTCTCCTTTTCTCTCTCTTTTATTTTTTCATTTTCGGTAAATCTCTTTTACTTGTCAGTAATGACCATTGACCAATGACTATTAATTTTAAATAGGATGTGAATGTTAATGACAAGCATAGTGTTTTGGCAAAAAGTATTCAGATTGATATAGTGGTGGTTAGTATGACTAATGCTCTACAATCTTATCATATATATATATATATATATATATATATATATATATCGACATAGTGATCGAAGTTGGACTCCAAAAGCCGCGTGAAAGAGAGAGATTGTGTTGTCCCCCAGTGTCCCCTGGTTTGGTCGTGTTGTCTTTTCAGTTGAACGCGTTTGCGTTTTATTGGGGATGCTCTAGAGTTGATATTTTTCTCTTATGTATTATGAGAGCGCAAACACCATTTGGTCTAGCAATAAGCTGCAAATTAAAGTAACAATTATCATAAGAACTTAACTATAATTTATTTTTAATATAAAAAAATTTTATATTGTCATTTAATAATATTTTAATATATCATTAAAAAATTAAAATTTTTAAATTATTATTATGATAATCAAATTCTTTTAATAATGTGATAATATATAATTAAATAATAATATATTTTTTATTAACATTAGATCAAAATTAAACTCTTATTATAATACTTATTTTTGTTCTTGAGCATCTTCATGTTGTTAACGTACATTTAATTTTTGTTCAGATTTTGAACAAGTTGCCAAGCTCAAAACGCACAGATTAATTGATGAATTTGTGGACAATTTTAAAAAATTGGACATTACCAATGAATTTGTAACTAAATTGATATTGATTCAAGTCTTTAAAATTTAAGTTAATGTTATAGGTTTGATGTTCATGCCACATTTTCACATCTCCTATTAAAATACTTAAAACCTTGAATGTAACTAAAAAAGAATAAAAAAAAATATTGAAGCTAACATTATTGTTAAATAAGTAATAATATTCACAAAGATAAATTCTCCACATACTTTTTATTTCACAACTTCTACAAGTCACTAGTTAACTATAAAACTCCATTTAAAAACAAACCCTTTACAAATTTTTATGAAAACATCATGGTACTAAAGAAGAATCAGAGAATCAGAAAAAAGAAGAAGAATCGGAGATTTTTTTCTTTTGGTAAGGAAGAATCAAAGAGCTTATTATGCTTTCTTTCTGTTCATTTAAAAGCCAACGAATTCATAATGCCTTTACGGAATAATTAATAACAACTTTATCATTTGATTCAAACAACCTGTAAAGTTGAATCATTCTGTACAGAAAAGAATCTAAAGAATAAAGTTGAATTCTACTAGTTCATCTCGTTAGCGAACACGAGGATTGATTTTCACCTCAAAGCTCAACCAACTACATCTTACATTCACACTTTTCAAACAATTTAGGTAACCATTAATAAAATATATATATATTCTAAAAATAAGTCTTGTACACTTATATTATTGAATAATTTTATATAAAATGTGAATTTAATTAACTCAATCATTAAATTATGTAATATTATCTTAGTGATCATGCATGTTAAATTTTAGATAAATAAAAAATTCATAAATATCTAATGCATGCTTATATTCTTTTCTGTACTAAAAAAAATCAGAATAAAATTGAATTCAATTTGCATTAAGTTTCTACTAGGTCAACTCGTTAGCAACATAAGGATTGATTTTCACTTCAAAACTCAATCACCTACATCACACATTCACATTTTTCAAACAATTTAGGTAACCAATAAATTAATTATTAATAGACATATATAATATGTACGACTTTTTTATTGTACTATTGTTGTTTCCTAAATGTATTACTTAATCGTTATTTTCAAACATATTACTACATTACTGTTGTTTGTGCCACGTTGAATTTTTGCTCACGTGCCACATAAGGGGTGCCAACATGATAGGCGCCTCCCACGTAGAGATGTGTTACAATTGATGTCTCCACATGAGAGGCACCCTTTACGTGGGAGGCTCCAATCGTGTTGTCGTCTCCCCTCTCCATTCCACACCTTATTTCTGGTTCTAGATCACTAAAGTAGTTTGGACTTCTATTGGCATCTGTTCCGAGGTAGGAAACTTGACTTTAGCTTCTGCTACATTAATATGATATATTTTAGGATTTTTTTTTTGTATTTTGCAATATATGAGTGATACTTTACTATAAATATAGTCAATTGTTTGTGTAAAACCTATTATTGTTGAGTAAACATGTAAATATTTATTTGACTTCAAAACTAGGGTTTAAAACTGAAATATAAAAATTATTTATGTTCATTATAAAAGATTGACTTGTTTGTTGTACTTGTTGTGTTGGTATTGTTCATAAGGCTAATATGGGGAAACTACTTGTTGTGTTAATTTATTAAAATGGAAGTATGATTAAGGTGATGAGGGTGTAACTTATGATGATCCTCCTCCTAAGTCTATGATGACTAAACTTGGCATGATAATAACTGGTTTAAGGAGAAGAATCCATGCAAAATTGAAACTTCAAGCAAACCAATATGTTTCAAGTGTCATATATATATATATATATATATATATTTCCTCAATGGTTCAATATGTTAAGGTGGATAACCCTCTCTTTAGAAAATGATGAAGATGTTGCGTACATGGTTGATTGTTATGAACAATATCCGAACTTGGCTGCAATGAAAGTGATGGTTGAAGTGGACACAAATAAAGATGGTGTTAATGTTGAAGAACCATATGAAACCAAGTTCAAACATTTTCCTTTATCATTAGAGCCTATAAATACCCAATTGTCATCGGCACATGATGCTCTAATACACCCCTCCTCAGTAGGCTTTTCACAGTTCATACATTGGTTCAGCTACACATATTGAGCAATGTGGGTCGACCACCATGTATTCTAGTAGTAATGGTATGGATGAAAAGGTTATCGCTCAAGTTGGACTTAGATAGTTAGAGTCCATTAATGAGATATGTTTTGTCTAACATAAGTGAGGATGAGAATGAATTCCAGGAGGGTGATGATTCAAACACTGACATGGAATGGGGATTATGGTGTTTCCCGATCAACCAAAAGACGGTCAACCCAGTCAAAATACTTGTATCCCTAATTATACACAATTACACAATTAAGAGTCATAACGTCATTCAATATAACAATAAGGAAGATATAACATAAACATTTAGCATATTTTCATTTGGACACTTAAAATACTTCATTCCTGAATTTCTTTTAGACTAGGAGGTTTTCATCACTGCCACAGCTCCACAAAAACAACAATACATTCCTTCAACGTTACATGAGGCACTAGATTGAGATTGGAAATTATGGAAATAGAGGTAGAGAATAAGGAAGAATTTTCTAAAAATGTTGAAGTGTGCTGCAACTAGGAAGGGGAAGGAGAGTACATATGAGGGCTTATGTGGGAGGCGCCAACACAATAAACGCCTCCATGTAAGAGGCGTCTACCGTGTTAGCACCACTTACGTGGCATGTGAAAAAGACAATTCTGACATGGCAAAAACAATAGTTGTTTGGTAATATGTTTCAAAATAATAGCAATTCGGTAATAAGTTTAGGGAACAATAGTAGTATGATAAAAAAATCCTAATATGTATACTCTAAGAATAAATATTGTACATTTACATCGTTGAATAACTTTGCGTAAAATGTGAATTTAACCAATCCAACCATTAAATCATGTGATATTATCTTAATGATCATGCATGTCAAATTTTAGATTAAAAAAAATTAGGTCTCTAATATAATAATAAACATTTACTTATATTTTAAAAAGTATATTAATATTAAAATAAAGTGGTGCGATGAAGTATTAACTAGTTTTTAAATTTTATGAAATTTTATGAGCTTGATCAACCTTATAAAAACTTTCAACCAAATATTAGATTGATGAAATTCAATATTTATAACAAGTTATTTAATAGAGTAAGTATGTCAAGACTTACTCCTAGAGTGAGTGGATCCTCAATATATGGGTGGAGATCTACTTACCCTAAGAGCAAAACTTGACACACTTATTTACTTCATTGAATAACTTATTATAAACATTGAAATTCATCAATCCAACCGTCGGATTGGTTATATATACATAAGGGAGGGATTCACTTATTCTAAAAGTAAGTTTTATGACTTCCACAGTTGAATAATTTTTTATAAAATGCAAATTTAACAATTCAACTGTTGAATGATGTGATAGTATCTTGATGATCATACATACTAAATTTTAGATAAATTAAACATTTGTAGGTATGTAATCTAATAATGAACATTTATTTATATTTTTTAAAAAAAATATTTCACATTAAAATAAAATGGTGCAATAAAGTATTAATTACTTTTTAAATTGTATGAAAATTTATAGACTTTATTTACCTCATGAGAGCTTTCAACCCAATTGTTGGATTGATTAATTTCAATGTTCATAAAAAGTTATTCAATAAAATAAATGTGTCAAAACTTATTCATTGAGTAAGTAAATTCCCATATATATATATATATATATTCTTATGTACATTGAGCTCATTTAATCTGTATACTATATTAAAAAAAAGTCGTTAGTTACATGATACTATTCAAACTTAAATTTGTTAAATTAAATGTTAATTATAATTGATCTAGTGCACAAATTTCAATATATATCATGTGTTAACAACAATTTTCTATATAATAATAGATAATGATGACAAAACTCTTTTTTTTTTTTTTTGTGTTTAGTGTTTTCACAATAGACAAACTTTATTCTAAAATATACGAAGTTATAATTAGTAGGGTAATTATTCTCATTTTTCTTGTTCTTTTAAATAATAAATAAATAAAATAGATTGACAATTAGCTAGTTATGCAGTTATTTCGATTTTTATTTTCAAACAAAATAAAATGAAAATGAAAGGATGGATATGACATTGATTTACTAAACTTGGCAAGGTTACAGATTGAATAAATTATATTAGTTACTCAGTCTATATGATTTGTTTGGATCCTATTTGACTCAAAAGCCCAATTATCTTTCTTTCGGCAAAACAAGCATAAAAGCCTAATTCTCGTTCCTTTGTAAAACAAACGTGAAAGCCCAATTCTCTTTTTCTTTTTGTTAATAAAATGCATCGAAGTTCGGAGTTCGGACTGATAACAGAGTGGATAAGAAGCGTGGGTTGGCTTCGGCTCGTCTTTGATCTAGAATTTATTTATTTGAATCACAAGGATTCTCATATATTTTACTATAGGATTTTGATTTAGAACTTCTACAACAATTAAAGTGATGTTCATACCTAAACTCAACATGATCTCTATACGAGCTCCAACGTGTTTATTGTTTTCTCTGATGGTGTTGAGGTTGCTCTTCACAGTAGGTAGGTACCTACAAAGACACTCCGACGCTTAAGTTAGTCTCTTAGGGAGGCTGTATTGTATTCAGAGTTTTTTATCTTGTGAGGTTGGCTCTCTCTTATATATGAGTGATGGGAGAGGAAAGATAAGACACTGTTGATATGACAATCCTCAACGATAGGTCTACTACTTCAGCGTGATTTATGAGATTTTGGAGTTAATGCTCCTCTACAGTATTAATAATACAGAACATTGCCATCAGGTTGGTGCCTGATAATAGTATTGGGTGCTGAACTTACAAGTTGGCATGCTCAATCTCGTTAAAAATTAGTCGAGGTGTATTGGACAAGTTGAGGCTTTTGGCCGAAGTGAGGCTAAATGCCGAGGTGTTCTTGGCAACCTGAGGCTTCTTGGCCAAGGTGAGGCTAAATGCCTAGGTGATCTTGACAACCTTGAGAACATCGGTTTTCCTTTCTTCCTTGAGATGACTTCAGTCATCTGGGGTGAGGAAACCATATCGGCATACTTTGGTTGGCTCGGACCTGTGAAGACATCGAGTTTCCTTGCTTCCTTGAGATGACTTCAGTCATTTGGGTGAGGACAACGTGTCGACGTACTTTGGTCGGCTCTGACTAGTGAAGATATCAGGTTTCCTTGTTTCCTCGAGATGACTTCGGTCATCTGGGTGAGGAAACTGTGTTGACATACTTTGGTTGGCTTTGACCTGTGAAGACATCAGGTTTCCTTGCTTCCTCGAGATGACATCGGTCATCTGGGTGAGGAAACCATGTCGACGGTCTTTGGTTGGATCAGCTCATTGGTGAATCGACTTGGTTTTGGGGAAAATCTTGTCTCAAATGACTTTGGGAAAATCGAAAGATCAGCTCATCAGCTCGCCCTAGTAATTACATCGGGTTTTCTTTATTGGGTCGGTCTTGTCGACTCACTCTTGAGGAGAACTTGTCAGATCGGAAGATTAGCTCATCAGCTCGCCCTTGTGATTACATCAGATTTTCCTTATTGAATTAGTCTTATCAGTTCACTCTTGAGGGGAACTTGTCAGATCTGAAGATCGGCTCATCAGCTCGCCCTTGTGATTACATCGGGTTTTCCTTATTGGATCGGTCATATCGACTCACTCTTGAGGAGAACTTATCAAATCGGGTAGATCAACAGATCAGGTAGATCAACAGATTGGGTAGATCAACAGATCGACTCATCCTTGGGAAAAACTTGTCCCGAGTGACTTTGGTCAAATCAACTGATCTGGTAAATCGCCATATCGACTCATCCTTGGGAGAGAACTTATCCCAGGTGACTTTGGTTAGATCAGCGGATCAACTTACCCTTAACTATAACCGGGTTTCCCTCATTAGATCGGTCTTGCTTGTCCCTTTAAATAAGGTGTTCATTTAGTATCATTTGATTTCTTTATTAGCCATTTCTTCATATTGATTAAGTTATCTGAGCTGGTTGCCGTAAGCATGATGGATTTTTGGCGACATAAGCAGCATCTGTTTGTCTGGAGTCTTTGATAGAAGTTCAATCTCAACTACGCAAAATCGGTTAGGAAGAAAGGTCCAATGCTCGGGATGAGTTCCTGACTTCTTTATAGAGTTGACTCCTTGACTTGTGGCTCAAAATCGCTTGGGGGATTAACTTACATGCTCGGATTGGATTTCTGACACCGTCTCCTTATCTTGAGTGACTCAAAATCAGTCGGTGGAGGAAGACACGACCTCAGATCAAATTCCTAGCTCCGTGTTCAGATTTGGTTCTCCTTCAAGATTAGTTGGAGGATTAGGGAGCGTGTTTGGATCGTATTCTTGGCTCTATGCTCGGGTCAAATTCCTGGCTTTGTGATCGGATCGATTAGAGGAGGAAGAAGCATGACCTCGAGTCGGATTCCTGGCTCTGCAATCGGATTTTGTTCTCCTTGTCCTTTGTGACTTTGGTCAAATCAACTAATCGAGTAGATCGCCAGATCGACTCATCCTTGGGAGAGAACTTATCCCAAGTGACTTTGGTTAGATTAGCAGATCAGCTTAACCTTGACTACAATCGGGTTTCCCTCATTAGATCGGTGGCTCAAGATCGGTTAAAGGAGGAAGAGGCATGACCTTGGGTCGGATTCTTAACTCCATGATCGAATTTTATTCTCCTTCAAGATCGGTTGGAGGAGGAAGAGGCACGACCTCAAGAGTTCGGTTTCCTAGCTCCATGATCAGATTCTATTATCTTTCAAGATCAAGGAGGAAGAAGCACGACCTCGGGAGGTCGGATTCCTGGCTCCGTGATCAAATTTTGTTCTTCTTCAAGATCGGTTGGAGAAGGAAAAGGCACGACCTCGGGTCGGATTCCTAGCTCCGAGATTGGATTTTGTTCTCCTATAAGATCGGTTGGAGGAGGAAGATGCACAACCTTGGGAGGTCGAATTCCTGGCTCCATGATTGGATTTTGTTCTCCTTTAAGATCAGTTGGAGAAGGAAGAGGAACGACCTCGGGAGGTCGGATTCCTGGCTCTGTGATCGGATTTTGTTCTCCTTCAAGATCAGTTGGAGAAGGAAGAAGCACGACTTTGGGAGGTTGGATTCTTGGCTTCGTGGTCGAATTTTGTTCTCCTTCAAGATCGATTGGAGGAGGAAGAGGCACGACTTCGGGTTGAATTCTTGGCTCCGTGAAATTGGTACTAAAGTTTTGCCAACCAGTTTTGGGAGCTTGGATATATTCTTTTAAGTGTGGTGACAATTAAATATGGTGCCATCATTGTATATGTATATGCTTCAGAGGGTGGCGTGGGGTAGGAGAGTCTTATTATCTTCTTTCAGACTTATCTCCCTATAACTCTTCTTGGCACCCCACAGATAAGTCGTTATGTGAACTATCTGAAATAATGTTTTAGGTGTTCCGTGAAAGGGAGTTTAAGTGTATAGGAATCGTTTTACTATTTCCTACAGACAACGCCAATGTTCACTCTTAAACTCAACCTGATCTCCGTACGAGGTTCGACGTATTTGTTGTCTTCTCTGATGGTCTTGAGGTTGCTCTCCACGGTGGGTGGGTACCTATAAATGCACTCCGACGCTCAAGTTAGTATCTTGGGGAAGCTGTAATGTGTTCAGAGTTTTTTACCTTGTGAGGTTAGCTCTCTCTTATATAAGAGTGTTGGGAGATGAAAGATAAGACATTGTTGACATGACAATCTCCAGGGATTGGTCTCATACTTCAATGTGATTTATGAGATTTTGGAGTTAATACATTGATATGTTTGACATGCTCCTTTACAGTAATAATAGTACAATTTGTTTATGACCCAAATAAAGTTGGTTTTAATTTTTGTCTCCAAAAAATGATATTGATTTTAATCAATTTTTTGTATGTAAGTTTTTTTTATTAATGTTATAAGAAGGTCAAATTAAAGGTATACTGAAGGGATCTAATTTTTGTTTTGGCTATGATCTTTAAAAATTATCAACCTAAAACAGAATTAAAATGATTTTTTTTATTAAAAAAAAGAGTTTAAAAACTACAATTAAAACATGAACAGGACATGATCCACTGGTACAGGAGTTGTTCCAGCTTAACCAAGGTCTCGGGTTCGAGCATTGGGCATGCAGCTTCACCTGTTGGGAGAGCCCCCGCCCCCTATGAATCCCTACTCGGCTCGAATTCGAATTAGTTGGTCCCATTTGTGGGCTGAATACCAGATAATTTTCACAAAAAAAAAAGAATAGGACCTATAATTTTGGTTGTCTTTCTTAACTTTTATTTTGATCACTTCTAGCGAAAAGGAAGCCCAAATAAGCTCAGAGTTTCAGTTGAAGGCCTATGGCGCAAATCTTGTCTGTGTTTAGATTAGTTTATTGTATTAAAAAAATTATAATCAAAACATTAAAAAAGAAAAGATGACTAGTTTTTTTACTTTTTTTAAAAGAATAAATACTCAAATTGATCTTTTAAATATACATGAGACATTAGTTTGATCATCTAATTATTTTTGACATCAAAATAATCCTTTAATATTAATTTTTTTACATTAAAATAGTCATTAAATGTCAATTTTTTACATTAAATTAGTTTTTTAAAAACGACTAATTTGATATAAAAAATAATTAAAAAAATAAGTTGATGTCTCATGTATATTTGAAAGTCCAAATTATATATTTACTCAATTTTTTTTTAAGTATAAAACCATCAAAACTACATATCCACAAACCAATTTTCCAAATAGATGTATAGGTAAGAGAAGTTGGTTGCAAAGATGTTATGCACATAAACAAGCTTTTTCTTTCCCCCCACGGCGGGATTGGTTTAACTTTTAAATAAGCTATTTTGTTAGGGTCATGCGCGCTCCACTATTAAAATGCTTGTGGATGCACTGCATCCTCCCACTTGACACAAGAATGCACTGCATCACATGATGAGTCAAAACCATACGAGCATTTCACATCCATACTCTTTTACCATATTGGTCGCTTGTAACAATGAAGAACCGAACCCATAGTGATGTCAAAACGGGCCAATCCGGCTCATTCGAGGTGGTCCACCAGGAGTTAGAAGTTAAGTGGGTTGTGTTAAATTGGCTTATTTTAGTGGTAGGTTGAAAAATGATTAACTTGACTTATTTTAAATAAGTTGATAGGTTAAACGAGTTGACCCACCAAAAAATAAAATAATAGAATTTTTTTAAAAATCAACTCTAAACATAAAATAATCATCAAAGATAAGTTACATTACTAAAAAAAGTTTAAAATCATATAATAATTATTAAACTTAAGTTACATCATAATTCATAATTCATAAGTCATAATTACCAACATAAAAATCAACATGGTGTGATATAAGTAGTAAATACTTGGGTCCCTTAAGCATGTGGTCAAGGGTTCGATTCCTGATCCATGTGTATGGAAAAACATCTGTTAGGAGAGGTCAATCCCTTAAATATATTTCAGTATCTCGAAAAATTAGTCTCTACAATCGCATGCGAGGGATATTCTGAAAAACCAAAAAAAATAATAATCACCAACATAAATATAAGAATTAGGTTAACGAGTTAATAATTTCTTCTATAAAAAAAATTTAAATAGTCAACGGATGAACCCAATTAACAAATGGGTTAAGTGGGCCAAGTCAAAAAAAATTAGTAAATTAATTTTTAAACAACCCAACCACTATTTTAATGAGTTGAAATGTGTTAGCTTACGGGTTACAACCCACTTTTAACAACTGTAGCCGTTACACATTGCTGTAAAGGTGGCTTGGACAAGCAGAAGGTATCACGTATCAGACTACCATTCCATAACATCCTAAGGAAATTTTTTTCTTTTTTCTTTAGTAGATTTTTTTTCTTTTTTTTTTTAAATTGATAATTAGTTGCTACCAAGCAGAAGGTATCAGACTACTATGCGATAACACCATAAGGCAAAATTTTCCTTTTTTTATATATAGAATTTTAGCTAAAAAAATTGAAAACTAGTTGCTTCCAAGTTCCAAGTGGCATTTAAATATATCTTGATACATATTGTTGTATATGATTTAGATTTATGGGTTATGGAGAAAGGAGTATTCCCGTCAACAAATATTGCATTTAACCTGTGTAATTTATCTGTTATTAATTATAGGCTTATTTATTAATTATACATAAATTGCTGTATTTGGTAATTAGATGAATTGTTTGACATTCTAGTTACGTCTAACATATTAGTATATTTTGATTAATTTATTTTATGATCAGAAAAATTTATAATCAAAATGCTTAAAAAGAAATAAATTTTAGCTTAAAACAGGGCGCCCAAGTCTTAGACCTTTTCCTTTAATTGTCTTGGAAATTTTTGTATTTAGCGCCAAAAAATTAAAATAATTGTTAAATTTAAAACCAATTAGCTCTTGATCCCCACAAGATCCCTGGCTGAAAAGTAATTTTTTTATTAAATAAATAAATAAAATCAAACATGTGTAATAATATTTAACAAATATGTATACATGAAATAATGAATCAGTTATTTTATTAAGTAAAAATATGGAAATTAATTTTTTTTAGGAACAATATTTCACGTTTATATCGAACAAGTATTACAAGTAGAAAAATAATAAAATAAAAGTACTCTTCTTTTATAAACAATAACAAAATACAAAAATAAATTTCAATCTATTAACTATTCAGAGATGCATCTCTATTAAGTTTTTAAAAAAATTAAAATTAGATGTGATTTTTTTAAAAGAAGTACTTGTCTAAAATTCAATTAGACCAAATCAATCTAAAGAAATTGAAATTAGTTTAATTTAATTTGGTTCCACCAAATTAATTGATTTATAAGATAAAAAACTAATTAATTTAAAGTGTTTTTAGATTATTTGTGAAAAAAATATTATGTTAAAAATTAGGATAAAGATCCATTTACTTTAGGAGTAAGTCTTCTAGACTTACACCATTAAATAATTTTTCATAAAATTATAATTTTACTAATCCAACTGTTGAATCATGTAATATTATCATGAAGATCATGCATATCAAATTTAAGATAAATTAGACATGCATATGTATCTAATCTTATAGCCAACATTTACTTATATTTTGAAAAGCATATTATATATTAAAATAAAGTAATTAAATAAAATATCAATTAATTTTAAAATTCTATAAAATTTTATAAGCTTGATTTACTTAATGAGAGATTTCAATTCTCTGGTTGAATTGATGAAATTCAAAGTTTATAAAAAGTTATTCAATGAAGTAAGTATGTCAATACTTACTCTTAAAGTAAGTAAATTCCTATCCTAAAGATTGATTATGTATATAATCGATTTTGAAAAAAATTAATTATGAAAAAAACTAATTTATATTTTGATATGTTAGTTTATAATTGATTTTAAGAAAAAAAAATTATTTAAATTGTATAAAAAAGAATTATTTTTATTTATTAAATTACCAAAATATATATAAAATGATTGAAAATTTTATTTAATTGAATACAAAATAGTGTTTATATATCAAAACTTTCAAAAAAAGCTAAACCACTTAATCAAAAGTTCAAAATAAAAAAAACTATTTAGTTAATAAAAAATTAATCTTAACTTATAATTAATTTTATACACTATAAATAAATAAGATAAATTTTAAATAAAATAAATTTTAATTAAAAAATTATTTTTTAAAAAAAAATCCTTTTTAAACATGTTATTAATTCAAATAAATTTTCTCTCTCAAAATCATACAAACCAAAATTACGAACAATCTTAGCTTATACCTTTCAGTACGAGGTTTTGAACCCATATAAAAAAGTTTTATCTATCATTTAACTTTTTAAATAAATAATTAACTGTTAGAATCAAAGACAAATTTTAGTATCTGATACTATAACTAAAATTGCTCAGTGAAATTAAATTCTTCAAAGTTTTGAAAATAATAATAAATATTAAATTAAAAAGAATAAATAAGTTTTGAATAAACTTATACCTATTACATAATTGTGTCTGTTGATTAAAAAGTTGACAAATACTTTTGAACTAAATACAAGTTTTGATAAAATCTCTTTTACAACGTGCGTCTAATATAACTGAATTATATTATTTTATTGAATCGTCCATTATTTGTTTGTTGATTGTTTCTCAAAAGCATCCGTCTAAGGATATTCAAAGACAAGCAAAACAAAGTGCATTAACTACTGATGAGATCTCTGACATAAACGTGACTTTCAAAAAATAACTATGTACGCTGGAACTGACACACCTAACAACTACAAGGACCAGCAAATAAATAATTTTTCTACGTGTTCAGAAAAATCAAAACTAAGATATCATATTATTTGCAAACATTGATAACCAAAGCTACTTTTCATAAGGAGATCAACATTATGCATTTAATGCTATTCAGAACGGTAATAAGTATTGTCATTAGACGAAGAAGCTTATGAAAACCATAACAAGCTCTCAAGCTATAAATACAAAAGTCTTCAAAGATTCAAAGTAGCGAAATACATAAAGAAAACAAGAGAAAACATTCAAAGCTTTACTCTATTTTATTACACTTTCTTTTATACTTTTGTATAAAGTTTTTACTTGAGAATATTTGTTATCCTCACTTATTGTGAGTTAAACTCACATGTTGTTAAACAGCTTCTATCATTTCGTTAATAAACCTGAAGAGACTGTGTATAAAAAAAATATTTGTTGTCTAGAACCTGAAGAGGTTTAGAATACTTGACAGTAGTTTGAAGAGGCGTTGGGAATAATAGTTGTAAACTGTGAAAGTTTAGTATAAAATCCTTCAAGTAGAAGGGACTGAACGTAACTTTCAGGTTGTGAAAATGAACCAGTATAAATATCTGGTATAAGTTTTTCTTCTCTCTCCTCATGTTATTTTACTTTTCAATTAATATCGGATGATTGTTATTGTTGTTCCTAACTACTATTTTTTGAAAACACAAAAGTATGTAACTTGCGTCCAACGGACTGTAAAGAGTTTATGCTTTGTCCATTATCTCTTACTTTCTCGTGAAACTTTTGTTTCAAGAACTGTTTTAAGAAAAGTTTTCCAAAAAGGTTAAGAAACCAATTCAACCCTCCTTCTTATGTTTCACTTATTCATTTCACTAACTCCCAAGTGTTTTGCATTACATTGATTGTTGATTTAGACATCTGATAGTTACGTCTAATTTGCAGACCTTGTGGTTGTCAAATCTCAACTCTAAGGTATTGTTTGGATTAAGGAGTTTAAAATGAAAATGAGGTGAAGGATAATTTTTCTTTTCTTTTATTTGGAATTTTTTTTAAAAATGAGAAAAATTAAATGAAAGACTATTGTGTAATCTTCTTTTTTAGGTCCACGATCAGGGTATTCACAGTCGAGCACAGTGACTAATCCCCACGCTGATTTGCAGGCACCTCGAAGGGTGGGATAGCTGGCCTGAGATTTAAAGACTGTTCCATACCCAAAGGCAGGGATCGAACCCCTGACCTTTGGTTAAGGGTGGATGAGCCCTTACCACTCAACCACACCCCCTAGGTTATCGTGTAATCTTCTAATCATGTTTTTTTCATTTTTATAAGTATTTTATAATTCTCCCAATTTAAAAATGAAAGATTACCCTTCTTCTCCCTTCCTCTCTAAACTCTTTCAATCCAAACATATCCTAAGTGTCCTTAGACAAATTTACACGACATAAAATATAGATTTGTCTACTTCAGTGGCCATTTGATTGTGAAGTTTTTATTGGTAACAGAGTGCTTTTAAAAAAATAAATTAATGGGTATAAGTTATTTAATAAAAAATAATTATTTTAAAAAGTTATAAAGACTGTTTAATTTTAAACATTTGAACTTACTACAACAAACTGTTTTCGACTTTGTCCATGTGATTAGGTTTATTAGTACTTTGTTATCCTCTAATTTTGTCCTATTAACTTTGACTGCAAAAATTCATTAATTTTAACTAATAAAGTTGCAATATATATATATATATATAAAATCTTTTGAAAAGAAAATTAGAAATAGTCAAACTAAAAAGTTTATTTGTAGATATATCTTACTCATTTTTTTATGTGTGTGTGAATTAGAGTATTTCTTGTTCTAAAGGTATAGAATAATTTTACGAGATATGGTCAAACACGCGAAGCGAGAACTCTTCTTAAATACGTTTTTTTAAGAATTGAATCACGTGTGTGTAAATTACATTTTTTTTTCATATATATTATTTTAAAAATTGAACTCAAAACAAGATATTTTAAATGACCCACCGAATTTCTTTCACTTACCGAGCTGATGTATTTTACTCCTCTAAGTATAAGTGTTTGTTCAATTTAAAAGGTTTTGGCTTTAATACTTTAGATGGTAGTATTCTGTTTATTTTTTCGTAACAATTAATTTTAAAATACCATGGTTTTGTGTATTTCATATGATAATTTCATTAGGATTTCTCATGTCTTTTAGCTTCCTTAAAACTCATGTAATAACTTAACTTATATTGTCAAAGGCAAGTGAAAATATGAACAAATGATTTGGGAAGTTAGTGTTGTGATAGTAAGTGAGCTTCATTGAATAAAAACAATTAATTATGCAAAATAGACATGTCTTGATATATAAATATATTATTTTAACGGATTATAACATAAATAAACACTTTCTTAATTGGTGTAGTTAAAAAGATACAAAGAGCTTATAGAATTTGAATTAGCTTTGAAAAAAATATTATGTTAAAAATTAATTAAATATATAATTGATTAAAAAAATTAATTATGAGAAAATTAATTTATATTTAAATGTATTAGTTCATAATTAATTTTAGGATAAATTTTTTTGTTTATATTGTATAAAAAAATCGCTTTTATGTATTAAATTATTAAAAAATATATGCAATAATTGAACATTTTATTTAGTTGAGGGTAAAAATGTATTTATCTATCAAAATTTTTAAAATAATCTATAATCACATAATTAAAAGTTCAAAATATAAGCTTTTCTAAAAAAAATTATTTTTAGTTATAGAAAAATAATCTTTAACTTATAATAAATTTTACACATTTTAAACAAATAAGATAAATTTTAAATAAAATAAATTTTTATTAACAAAAATATTTTGAAAAAGAATTCTTTTCTTATTAATGCTCTAATTGGAGTAATTAAAAAAGATACAAAAGCTTACAGATATTTGGGGAGCAAAGCTATTTGACACGACAGAAATTACACGAATTTGACCATAAATTTACATTGCAACACAAACAGGGGCAAGTCTTTTGTGTTTATTTTTGGTATAAGTGGACATTTCCCATATTTTGGAAATTGTATCACAGGAAGGGGTGGAATGAATTTTTATTTTTAAGTTATAATACTATGCATTAAATTTTAGCAGAGGAAACAGATTTAAATTTTATAAGAGTGTGTAATTAAAGAATTATGTATATTATAAAAAAATAATTTTAAAAAACTGATTACAAACTTATTTTAATTATCAGTTTATAATAATTTTTTTATATTAAATTAATATTTTTAAAAAATTAGTTTAATATAAAAATTAATTTAATAAAATAAAAATTAACTGATCACTTTAATAATAAATTTATTATTATAGAATCTAACCAAAAACACTTCGAAGCATGTTCCTCTAAAAAAAAACGTGTGATGGAGTTATTAAGGAAAGAGGAGAAGTGAATAGGTAAGAAAAAGGTGAAAAAAGAGTGGTGGTAGAGTAGAGAGTGGTGAGCACAAGAGATGGCAGAGCGTGCACTCAAACTCAACAAGCAATGCGCCACCTCCACCAGAGCTGAAATCGTTGATGCCGCTGGCACAAGACCAGATGGGTCCCTCCGTAATCAATGCCGTTTTTCTGCACTACCTGCCTTTATTCTCTCTCTTCCCCTCTCGTCTCGTCTAGTCTAGTCTAGTCTCTTTGCTAAGCTCTGCTTCCAAGGTTCTCTATATAAATATTGATTGAATGACCATCTCAATCAATGTAAAGTAAGTTACGTATGAGGGATCTTCTATTCCATGCCCTTCTTGTCTCTCTTTACCCCTTTAATCACGTTTCCTTTGTCCTCAACAACCAACTACTGAACATTGATGATGGAGGAGCAGGAGGTCCAGGGTCAACTCACCGCTGCAACTCCAACTCCACCTCCACCTCCACCTCGTCGTGTTCTTCTCATATCCGCCGGTGCTAGCCACTCCGTCGCCCTTCTTTGTAAGCACTTCTCTTCTCACTTCTCTTTTAGTTACCATTAGTTACCGTGGCCAAACCTGGAGTTCACTGTTGCCACTTTTTGAACTTATCATTGCATAAATTACTTGATTGGCTTTCCCTTTCCCCCTTGCAAGAAGCAGTTTATTGAATCACACCTACAAAAAAAATACAAATAAAAATAAAAATGGCATATTACACAGTTCTGCAATTGGTTTTCGTGCATATATAGTTACGTATGGATATTTACTTGCTTCATCCGTCAAATCTTCTTCTTCTTCTTCTTCTTTGCTTCCAAAAGTGGCATCCAACTTTAGTCATTTATCCTTTTGTTGAGTTGGTAGCACTTTTTTATTATCTCTGTACCTGGGTTTGACTTCTATGATTATTGATTTTGATCCTTCACAGCTGGAAATGTTGTTTGCTCATGGGGACGAGGAGAGGATGGGCAGTTGGGCCATGGTGATAGTGATGATAGACTTTTACCTACACAACTGAGTGCATTGGATGGCCAAGAAATAGTATCTGTTACTTGTGGAGCTGATCATACCATTGCATATTCAGAGTCACGCGTGGAATTATATAGTTGGGGATGGTCTGCTCTCCATCTTTTAACCTATTTTTATTTTTATTTTTAAAGTTCACCATACTGAGAAACAGAAGTTACTCTCCCAAGAAATGCACTCTTTTTTTGCAAATGTGTTCTTTCGTAACTGAAATCTTATTTGGCAATTCTGTTAGAATGGGATACAACAAGTATATAGATGCTCTGATATAGTATTAGATTCAGCTTCAAGATGGTGGTTTTATGACACTTATGGCTTTATCATTAATATCTATAAAATTTTCAATTCATTACATCTTGATGGTGTTGGGTATTTTCCCTTGTTGCTTTGAAGATTTGTATATCATACCTAGTCGTAACTACTAACTATTATAAAGTTAATCTTTTGGAAGAGAGGGATTTCATCCGAATTAAATATCCATGTTCTTTCTCAATTATATCTCAGCACTTGTGAGTAGTTCTCCCTATACAAGGGCTAGCACGTGTTATTTTTTGGTCAGTTGATTGATGGATATTTTTGCTGAATTGAAGCAGTCTCTTTGTATTCAATGATTTATCCATATGAAAGGTGCATGCCAAGTTTGATTTGGGTGACAGCGAGAGACTGGACATTTTATGTTAGATTGCTTGTTAACTCATCACACAGAATGAGTTGTCAACTGCTGGGCATATAATGTTTTGTGTTGTTTTCGATCATCCTTAAATTTCTGAAACTTTTTTGTTCACATAAAAAATAGTGTTTTAATTATGGTTTATCTGTGGTATTATTATTGTTTTCAAGCTGATCATATTCTGATTTTCCAGGGGTGACTTTGGAAGGTTGGGTCATGGTAATTCTAGTGACTTGTTCATTCCTCAGCCTATCAGAGCATTACAGGGTTTAAGGATAAAGCAAATTGCTTGCGGGGACAGCCATTGTTTGGCAGTTACCATGGAAGACGAGGTGCAGAGGTTTGTAGTTCTTGACCAAATTTATATCTTTCTCTGTTCTAACCTTTGTTTCTTCTTACGAATTATATTCCTGCATCAATAAAGGTTGAGTTGCTTGATTTAGTGTATAGACAGAAACTGACAGTACAATCCCCAAGAGTTGTTTTGTAATGCAAGCTGATTCTTAGGCCCCACCTTTTTTAATTTCATCCCCTTCTCTTCTTTGTTTACTGAAAGAAGAGATGGAGAGGATCTTTGACACTGGAACAGAAAGAGGTTGCTTTGAATTAGCCCATTTGATTTTAGGGACAAACTCTTATTATATTCTTGTTACTCAAGTAACTGTTAAAAGGACATTTCCTATGCAAATACTTTCTTTATGGATTAGCTCTGTTGCCTGCCTTGCCCATGGTACATGCTTCTAGTTTAGTTTGAACTCTCATACAACCTGACTGCACTGTCTGATTAACATTCCATTTTGAAGGTTCTATACATAGAGAAATCCTTGTTTTATTCTGTAATGCTAAAAGGGTAGTCTTCTGTTTGTTGTTTGCAAACATAAACCCTATATGGAGGTGCTAGCCACAGGTCTTCTGGTTCATTATAAAATCAGGCGTTTCATTCTCATTTCCTCTGACCTTTCTAATATTTCCTCTTAATCTCTCCACATTGAAGTTGGGGGCGGAATCAAAATGGTCAACTTGGACTTGGCACCACAGAGGACTCTCTTGTGCCACAAAAAATTCAAACATTTCAGGTACTCTTTTCAAAGACATTCATCTAGGTTATCTATAATAAATAATACTCTATGAGCCAGTTATTAATAATGGTAAGTTGCTTTTACCATATACTTAATTGCTTCTTATCCATTCCCTTTTTAAATCAATTTAAAAGTATGTGTGTGTATAGGGAGGGATCAATTGACGCCAGTGTAAGACTTGACACACACCACTCAATAACTTTTTAGAGAATGTAATTTTTATCGATCCAATTGTTGAATTATAACTATCCATCATGTTGATCATTTGTGTCAAAGTTTGAAAAATTGAACATTAGTAAGAATGTAATTAAATGGTTCATATTTTCATATATTTTAAAAGTGCATAATCTTGATGTATATCATTGAAGTACAAAATAATTTTGGATTAACGTGAAAATTTATGGTATCATCTACATGATAGAAACTTTCAATCTATGATAGATTTTGTGAGAAAGTTATTTAATAAAAAGTTATTCAATGGTGTAAAAGTATTTTAACTTACACCTGTGTCAATTAATTCTTCCTATATATATATATATATATATATATATATATATATATATTCTCGTCATGTCCCCTTTTAAAAACTTGATTGGTGAAGATTGGTTCCTATCTCGTTTATTGTTATCATATGGATTCAATAGTTTACTTTAATAGTCAGGTTTAATTGTTTTTGATTTGTTATTTTCTTTCTTCTTTAAAGCTAGAATGCATTGAATGTTCCTCATTGGTGCTGACCATAGTAGTCAATCCTGGATAACGGCGCGTAGCGGTAGACTCCAAAAATGCTATAGCAGGATAGCGGATAGCAGGATGGCCGCTACACCGAAGAAAAGGAAAAAAAAACATAAGCAATTATACTATACATCTATAAATGCTTCAAAATATAAAATTAGTCAAAATTAAACACATTTATTATTAATAATTAAAAGTCATAATTCTAGACTCTAGAGTCACACAATCACCATAAACATAAGGCATAATTAACAAGTCAATAATCACAAAAGTCATCAAGGAACATAAGATTTAAAAAAAGAAAAAGAAAATACAGCTCCAAATATTAATTAAGTTATGCCTCTAAGGCTTAAAGTAACTAAACATTCAAATACAAAACGTAAGTACAAGTTTTTCTTCAATCAAAATCATCATATTCAAGATCTTTTAAGTTCACTTCTTCCTCATTGTCATTTTCATCATTACTAGACTTCCTCCTCTTCTTCCATTTCTACATCACTAGCTTCTTCTTCCTCTTCATCATGTATAAGCTCCTTTCCCCTAGAGCTAGAAGGCCTTGAAGTAGCTTTCTTCTTCAATCTTGCTTGTTGCCTAGTATGTTTTGTAGGCTCATTAGCCCTAATTATATCAGCTACGGCCCCTTAAGTTAAAGTATCGTAATAAAAAACCAACTCATCTTTAGCACTTTCTCTATCTCCACTCATTTCTCCCGCTAACCATTCATTACTATCGTCAATGTTATTTAGGAAAATGGGATCAATCACATCTCGGGTATCAAAATGTTCTTTAAGAGCTTGGTTATATTTAACAAAAAGTCAAGTCTTGCAACTTTTGATGCTCAAGCTTGCTTCTCTTCTTAGAATGAATCTATTACATAATTTATTACAAAAATGTTAGTTTCACAATCACTAAATGAAACTATGTAAAGGAAAATCATTAGACGTCTATTTACATGTTCAAAAATACTCTAATTACGCTAACATCCCGATGAACTACAAGTCAAGCTCAACATTTTAATGGCAACTGTTTGCAAACTTGGAGAGGATGACCATACATCTTCCACCACTCAGCTGTAACATAATTATAAATTATTTAATTAGCATTAAGTATCATGTAAGTTGTAACTCAATTTATCAAGAAGTGCATTTTTTCTTACCAGGAGCCATTATGATCCTTTATCTTATTGCTGCCTTCATTCCAAATATGCCTCCAGCTCTCATATATAGTGTTAACTCGGTTGAAATCTTATCTACCTCTTTTTCAATTGTATTTAGTCTCTCAAAGGCCTTGTAAAGTCTAGCTATCACTTCTCCATCAAATTCAATTCTTGGATTGCTATAGAAAAACTTGGGGTTCAGAAAGTGGCCAGCTGCTTGCGATAGATGATGAAGTTGTGATTCTAACCTTCTATCAATGATATAAAAAATATCCTTATACTTATCAACATTTTCATTGAAGAATCTTTGAATAGCTTCCTTACCCCTATCCATTGCTTCATATATGTAACCCATTGCAGGCTTTTTTTTTTTGTTGTCAACAAGCTTAAGAACGTGCACAAGAGGCCCCATAGCTTTAAGAGAATAAACAACTTCATTCCTAAAAGTAGGCATCAATACAATGTCAGTTACCCTTTTTCCCTTAGCTTCTTTTGCTATCTTAGAGGTCAACCACTCATATGAAGTGAACATCTTTCTAAGGTTGTTTTTTTTTTTTGTTTGTGCAACCTTTGCAATGTAAGGAACTAGTTTTTTGAACCCGTGCAATGCACGGTGACAATTTCATATATTTATGTATAGAATGGAATTAATAGTTGGAATTTAATAATACCAAAAGATAATGAATTTAAATAATTTGATTCAATTAAAAAAACGGCACCAACATTAATTTACAATGTCATCCTAATAACATTGTTATAATAAAGAAATATATATTTAATATATATTATATGTATCATAATTAATTTGTGCTTATGATTAATTGAAAAATCCAAATAAAAGCATCTTGTGCCATTTAAA
This sequence comes from Styphnolobium japonicum, assembly GCA_023212625.1. NCBI lineage: Eukaryota > Viridiplantae > Streptophyta > Magnoliopsida > Fabales > Fabaceae > Styphnolobium > Styphnolobium japonicum. The sequence continues at coordinate 39,773,060 of JALBWW010000003.1, read as the reverse complement.
AACGACTGCGATATTATAAATATAATAATTGATGCAAATAATTTAAAAAGTTTCAAATATTTTAGAATTATATAATGGAGTTAGTTTTTTAGATAGTTAAAAATGGTTGATGAAGTAAAGTTCACGTAATTTATTATTTACAGAAAATGAAACAAAAAATCCAAAAGAATCATGGTTATTTTATTACTTATCCTATCAAGTTAACTTTATATTGTGTTTCGTTAACCTAAGTTTATGGATTCCCATTTAGAGAATTCAAAATTTTAAATAAAATGTAAAGGAAAGAAACTTATTGCATAATACATAACAAAAAAAGGATTATAAATATCACCATTCAAAAGAAAATATACAATACAATTCCTGATTTTTTTATTAATAAATATATAGATAATGAAACATATTAGATTCATTATATTCTTAAGAGAATCAAATGAACAACCCCATTACAAAAAACCCATATTAGTACTATATTCAAAATAGAGATAAGTCTATCATGTAAATGAACTTGTCAACAATCTTCTATCTCCTTATTCACCATTTGCAGAAGAATAATCAGCAACTCAAACAAATTATTCATCATTAGAAGTGCTTCCTGGAAGGGGTATGTTAGTAACAGATCGATGAAGAGGGTTTAACAATTGTATCTTACCAAATGTAGGTTAAAATCGTTGGGATCATTACTAACATTAACATGCAGTAGAGATATATACTAACAAAAATAACATCCATCAACTCACTTTCACAACTAAACCTTAAAGATAAATGACTTAGGTAAACTAACTTCAAAAGCAGAGGGATAATTTGTCTGAACCCTCTCTAAAGCAGTCAATTAGATTGCAACATTTTAAAACATTAATTTTTCAAATGAAAGAATAAGAGCAGTATCCAAGATTAATTTAGTCCATAACATATAGTACTGAAGTGTAATACAAAACCTCAATACAAAATGAGAGTCTGTACAAAAGTCTTAAAACATAACAAAAGAATTTGTTTCTTGAAATAAAAGCTCAGTTACAAACCGTGCACCCCTTAAAGAGAAAGGTGCAATAATACATATAGAAAAAAATGGAACTTTACTATTAAACTTGAAAAAACTATTCTATAAATTGCTTGTGTTGTATCTAGCAGCAGGCTGACTGCCAATAGATCATGTCAGTAATGACAGTAAAATGAAATAACCTACACCAAGGCTTTGGTGCAAATCCTAGCCTATCTTGATATGTTATTTGCTACATAAATCAGCCATCCATAAAAAACTAAAGTTCTAATTTGGATTAGAATAGGGTAAAAATATGTACAATATTTGATTTTTTATTTTGGTAAGTTCATGATTTATTTGAAATCGTTAGACTCTGCCTTCGCTCCATCTCAACCCCATAATTACATACATATATCATATAGCATCCTAACTATAACCACAGATCCTCCATAAGTAGGCTTTGTAGCTTGTGAAAGTTAATAATCTATTAGAAATCCTTAAACTCTTCCTTGGCTTCATCTCAACCATCTCAACCCCATAATTACATATATATCATATAGCATCCTAACTATAACCTCAATTTAAGTATCTTATGAAAGTTAATAGTATTCTTGTTTGCCTTAGCATAATATGTAACACGTAAATGTTGGCATTGGCACTGATTTATAAGGCTTAACCTGTAATTCTCTCCACACATTGCACGAACTTCCATTTTCACAGTCAAAAGGTCAAAGAACATATCACATTGGATTTTCTTCAAATAAAGAATGCAACTTTTAAACTCAATATAAAAGCAACATTATAACAAAATTAGATGAAACAAAATATCAATACAATAAGGAATCAAAAGTTCAAAGAGGTAGAGCTCTCCTGTAACATGAAATAAGCAAGAACCAAAAGATCAAGTAACTGACATTCTCCTCACTAAAGCCTACAAAGAAAAATTCCATAAGTTTCTTTCATAAAAGGTACACGCTAATCCTATCTTAACCAATCATGTTATTCCATTGGGTTGGAAATAGAAAAAACATTTTTCTATAGTATCATTTCTCATATTAAAGCACTTGATTTAGAATTAGAAAAAAATAATAAGAACCATCACAAGATTCACACAAAGCTGATATGATATGGAATGAATCTTGAAACCAAATCAGTTTAAAATGTAAAAATCAACAAACCAAGAATTGACCAATAAAAAGAAGAAAAAAAATCACACTACAATTAGGATTCCTCCTCCAATCTCGCATTGTATCTAAATAATGAATGCATAACTGAATACCCTTCTCTCCAAAGAAGAGATAGGCTACTAAATTACTATCACTTATAATAATTTAATTTAACCCCAAATAATTTTTTAAAGTCATTATATGTAAAATTATATTAAAAAAATAAAAAAGGGTACTCTAATAAGAACATTAAAATCCCACCAATTAAACAATTGGACATGGTAATACAGTTGCTTGTAAACCACCCCCTGCACCCACAACCCAACAGTGACTTAATTCTACCTGTTTGAGCTAATTTACAAACACGCAAATGAAAGGAATTTCATGCTTTAGAAAGATAGATCAATAGCACCAATCCAGCAAGCAAAACAAAAACCAAAGTGTGAAATAAATATTAAGAATCAAATAATCCAACATAATATTAGAGAACTAAAATCAGCAATTGCAAACTACAAACTTATCTAAGCCTTGTCACTTCAAATATGAGCAATTAAGATGTAAAGCATTAGTAATAGACTGAAGAACCTAGCCTCTCCTGCAAAAGCACTACCTTTACTTACACAACAATTTTGTGGCAGCATAGACTTCAAGTGATTTAAGATCACATATTGATTTAATTGCTTCAATAACAGCAGGCAATAAGCATATTGACAATATGCTTATTAAGACAATTTCAAAGCTCAAATGTTTATGGTTGCACTCATGAAACAAATCTCCTTTTAAACCAAGTGATTCTTGCGAGTTTCAGCATGTCAATTCGGGTAGAAGAAAGCACCGCATTCTTGCTTTTAGCATATCATAAAACTATTATCACCACTCTAAACTCAAATGACCATCAATCTTTACATAGGCAACAAAACCAAACTCATGTAAGATAAAACAAATTAATCAATTGAGCCTTAAAAACATATAATTTTGGAGAGAAAATTTTAAGTTGGTTAACAAAAGCATAAAAAATAATCTTGATTCTTGGATGTTGGGTTCTTATGTGGAAAAGGACCATTTACAATATATTTCATATATCCAACAACTTCGAATGGAACAAAGATTACTGTTAGATGTTTAATAAAATAGAGCAATATAAGGTCAAGTCACTTACCTTTTCTATTTAAAAAGGACTTTGCTCACAAGCCTAACTGTTTGCAAAACACATTACCATTATAATAGCCCGCAGAATCTCACACATAAGCTGTTGGCATTCACTCTATAAAAGAAATGAGGAAAGAAATCTAAGTTCAAAGGTAATTAGTAAATTCAAACCATTAAGGAAGGGAAAAAACACAAAAGCGACTTCTAGAAAATTACCATGTCAAAAACTCAGCTTGCAAAAATCTTTTGAAGAGCATAACAAAATTGAACCAATTACACAGACGATCACACAATGAAGGTTATATATTATTATAGTTCTGTGGCCTAGGAAGAATGGACTCATCCCATATCTTTAGTGCTATAAACTATAAAGAACTACCCTTCCCTGATTTTTTTGAAGTACCTTTTCCTTTCCAAGTGTCCACATATCCCACTCAATAAGTCTGTTGAATCTACACCACGAGACGCCCATCTTCAAATACACACCTCGCTTCACTCCCACCCACCAAACCAGAATCCCATTTTCTCCTTGAAAATCCAATCAAGATCCTAACTTTCTTGGAACCCGTTTCTGGGTTTTTGTTTTAGATCAATTTCATTCAAACTTCAATTTGAAGTATCATCCTCACTCACTCACTCATTCATTGCCAATAATGGCTTGTGTATTGCAAGCAACCATAGCAGTTAACACCTGCGTGTTTTCTACCAGGAGATTCTCTATTGATTTGAACCAATTATATTATATATATAAATATAGCCATTCAAAAAAGCTTGTGTGTGCGTGTGTATATATATCACAACATATGTAGCAACTAATTGAAGGGCGAGATAATAAATAAGATATATTTAAAAAAAAAAAAACTTGAGCTAGAAAGGATTCAGTAAGAAAAGCATTCCGTCAGAATAAAAAATGAGAACAAACTCAGTGTTGGAATTACTAACTGTGTAAACTCAATAGTGACCATCCATTCTTGCGGTTGAATCCGATGGGAATGTCGCACCCAGGTGTAAAGATGTCAGCGTCCATGGCCATTTGAATATATAGATTACAAACAATGGTTTCTATATAGAGAGAACCAAAAAAGAAAATATGCAGAGAAAAACATAGTTCAGATAGAAAATTGGAGATAATGAAGTGGGAGGTAGAGAGAAAGATACCTGGGGAGAACGAAATTGTATCCCATAATGAAATAGAGATAAGAATATCATACGTTTAACCTCAAAACTCGGTGGTAAAAGTGAAAGCATAAGCATCCCCCTAGTGAAAAAATCAAAAGCTTTTAAGCTTCATATTTTGCTATATTTCAGAGATGAAAGGATAATGTAAGAAGTCAAAGGCAATGATCTTACTTGGATATGAAAGGAATCAAATTGGAGAAACAGCTCCATCCTCATCAGTTTGAAAATCAAAATTATTTCTTTGGTGTTTATTGGGAACTTTCTCAAGGCACGAATCACACTCACACAGTAGAAACAAAACTCCAGTGGTAGTTATCTCCCTAAATGTATTTGCTTCATTGAAAGATGAAGAGTAAAAGATTTCTGGGAGAGAATGAAATTGTCGGGGCTGGAAGATGGAGATAATAAAGAAATTTCTGGGAGAAGGGGAATGAAATTATCGAGGCAAGAAGATAATAATCAGATATCGAGAGAACTCATGCAAGGTGTTTAAACATTCCAAGAAGAATACACAGTGGGTTCAACTACATCATTGAGGAAACGAAGAGTCTAGGAAGCTACATCATTAAACAAAGAAGCGTGCATTGGAAGTCTATTAGTGAATGGGGGTGGCCGGCTGTCATCTGTAATTTCAAGCAATAATAAAGTTTTGAAGAAAAAATAAATAAAGTTTCTGAAAAAGGAAAGAAGTAAATTTTGGAGGGAAAATTTCTTCTGAGAAGGTGACACCTATATTGCACTTTCCTTAAAATGAGCCTTGAATTGTATATTAAGTAGATGTGGTCGCAAATCTTGTGACTCCATGCCTAACCAATTTCATCTTGTTTGTGTACTTCCTCATTGTATTTATAGCCAATGAATGGTTGTAGACGAAGCCTACAAGAGCAATGCCTCTTTGTATTGTCCTTTTAACCTGAGGTAGCTTTCCAATGTTTTCCAACATCAAGTCCACACAATGTGCAGCACATGGAGTCCGAAAAAGATTCTTCCTCTTCTCTTGTAGTAATTTACCTAAGACCAAAATACCAAAATCAAATGAAATTAGATGAGTGGTCAATTAACAATGGGGAGATTGTGAAAATACATTAATTTTAATTCTTACCGGCCAAGACATAATTACTTCCATTATCAGACACCACTTGAACGACATTCTTTTCTCTAATCTCCACCACAAAGGCATCTAATAACTCAAGTATCTTCTCCCCAGTCTTCATATATGTAGAGGCATCAACACTTTTCGCAAACATAGTCCTAGATGGACAATTCACCATGAAATTGATCAAGGTCCTATTCTTCTTATCCGTCCATGCATCTGACATAATTGAACATCCAAAATTCACCCGTTCTTCCTTTTGACCCTTCAACATTTTTTTTGTTAGCTCCAATTCCTTTTTAAGGACTGGAACTCTCATTTAATGATAGCTTGGAACTTTTAGGTGTGGACCATAGTTTCCAATAGCTTCAATAATCAACTTGAAGCTTTTAGTACGCACAACATTTAAAGGAATGGAATTCCTATAAAAACAACGAGCTATGTACTGAACGGTTCTAGCTCTTGCCTCTTTATCACAAGCGTCATTTATGCTTGTTTGCCTCTTGGCCTTTCCTAATTTAATAGTTGCTTCTGGATTTTTAAGAAGAAGCAAATCCATGGGGCCTTTAACATTTTTAGCTCTCTTGGCAGAAGCTGAAGTATCACTTGATGTTGCTAGCTTTTTTCCACTTCGAGTATTTAGAATTTCTTGCACCTCTTCTTCCTCATAGTCATTTTCATTCAACTTCCACTTCAAGTATTTAGAATTTCTTGCACCTCTTCTTCCTCATCGTCATTTTCATTCAACTCAGTCATGTATGAATCTTTTTCTGCCTTTTTCTTCTCAAAAGCTTCCTTGATCAACTTCTTAATTTCAGGTGGAATTCTCTTACAAGAATTTACATCTCCTCTCACTCCTATTTGGTGTCTTTTAGCTCTAGTAATCCCACCGATAGTAACTTTGCTACAAAAATCACAGGTTACACTTTTCCTATTATTGATATCACTGGAAAGAAAAGAACTTGAAAGAATAAAATTTTGAATCTGATTCTTACTACAAATGTACAATTAAGCTATGCTTATATAAAGATTTCCTAATACAACTAATCATCATGTGGTAGGTGTGGTAGGTGTAACAACTCATCATCATGTGGTAGGTGTGGTGTGATAAGATTCTCAACACTCCCCCTCAAGCTGGTGAATGTATATCTATCATTCCCAGCTTGCAAGTAAGGTCTTTGAACTGCTCCGTAGGGAGTCCCTTAGTGAACATATCTGCCAATTGGAGTCTTGAAGGGATATATTCGGTGGCTATAAGACCATTGTCCAATTTCTCTTTAATGAAATGTCGGTCTATCTCTACATGCTTTGTTCGGTCATGTTGAACTGGATTGTGGGCAATACTGATGGCGGACTTATTATCACAAACCAGTCCCATAGGAGCTTCATACTTTACTTTGAGGTCATCAAGTATGATCTTTATCCATAATAGTTCACAAACCCCTTGAGCCATGGCTCTAATTTCTACCTCTGCACTTGATCTTGCAACTACATTTTGCTTCTTGCTCCTCCATGTCACCAAGTTTCCACCCAAGAACATGCAATATCCTGTGGTGGATCTCCTATCAACAATTGATCCTGCATAGTCAGCATCAGTATATATTTTCATGGATAAATTCCCCTCCTTTTTGAATAGCAATCCTTTTCCCGGAGAGGCTTTCAAATACTAAATAATTCTAGTTACTGCTTGCAAATGTCTCTCTCTTGGATCATGCATGAATTGGCTAACCACACTAACTGCATAGGCTATGTCTGGCCTAGTGTGTGATAAATAGATGAGTTTTCCCACCGCCTGGTGCTTGTGTCTTCTCACCTGGGCTTTCCTCGTCATTCCCAATCCTGTGATTTTGCTCTATGGGCGCTCCAGGTGGTCTTCTGACAAACTTACCAGTCTCTTTGAGGAGATCAAGGATATATTTCCTTTGAGAAATAAAGATGCCCTGTCTAGAGTAAGCAACCTCTATCCCAAGGAAGTACTTTAGCTTCCCGAGATCTTTCATTTCAAATTGAGCAGCCAACCTCTCCCTCAAAGTCTGTTTTTCAAACTCATCATTGCAATAATCATATCATCTACATAGACTAAGAGTAGAGTGAGTTTACCACCCTGTGAATGTTTTATAAACAGAGTATGATCACCTTGGCTTTGCCGGTACCCAAAAGATATCATAGCTTGAGTAAATCTTCCAAACCAGGCACGAGGTGATTGCTTAAGACCATACAAGGCATTCTTTAGTCTGCACACCTTATTCCCTTCATTAGTGGCACCATATCCAGGTGGAATCTCCATGTACACTTCTTCCTCCAAGCTTCCATGCAAAAAGCATTTTAACATCAAATTGATGCATCTCCCAAAAGTGCTTTGCCAAGGAAGGAGAGATAATCCTAACGGTATTCATTTTTGCCACCAGGAGCAAATGTCTCCTCATGTCGATCCCATAGGTTTGGGTGTATCCTTTGCAACCAATCTCGCTTTATACCGGTCCAATGTGCCATCGATGATACTTAACGTGTATATCCACCTACAACCCATCGCTTCTTATCCTTGCCTCTCTACAATCTCCTAAGTCTCGTTCCTTTCCAATGCCCCCATTTCTTCATTCATGGCTCGAACCCGGTTTTCATCCTTTAATGCTTCTTGTCTTGATGTGGGGATTACATGATAGAATCAATAGCCGAGAAAGAAAACTACGTGTCTTTGCATAGAAAGGTTTTCAGTAGACACAAATTGGGATATAGGATATTTGGTACAAGATCTTTTTCCTTTTCTCAATGCAATAGGTAAATCATCTGGGTTAGGTTCACAAGTAGTATTTAAAGTGTCCTCAAGAGTCTCAATAGTATGAGTTCTTACCTCCGGTTGGGACAACAGGAATTCTTTGTTACGACGAGTGATGGGTTCTTGCCGCCTTCATCGATATTGCTTTCCAAAATATCACGTCCTCATTATTCTTATCTGGCAATGATGCTAGTTCAGGGTCATTCTCCGTAGGAGTGAAACCCTGCAACAAAGGAAAATGTGACAACTCAAGGAACTCAGCTTCTTGAATACTCTCCCCCTGAAGCTGAGAACTATTAAAGAAGGACTCTGTTTCATGAAAGGTGACATCCTTGGAGACATAGACTCTACGACTTTGAGGGTGATAACATTTGTATCCCTTTTTGTTTGAAGCATACCCTATGAAGACACATTTGATGGCAGAGGATCTAACTTACCTGGAGTAGTCTGTGAACATGGACAAACACGGGAATGTACCAAAGACGACTACGAAAGACTAGTCATAATGGGAATAGAAGGATAGAATGTGGTCAAAAGTGAGAACGGGGCTAACACCATCTAGAACAGAGGGTAATCTATTGATCAAATAAGTGGCGTAGGACATTCCCAGTAAGACTTAGGAGCAGAGACATTTGGAAGAGTAAAGCTCTAGTAACCTCAAGGAGATGACGATTTTTTCCTTCTGCGACCCGTTTTGTTGAGGGTGTCCACACAAGTTAACTCATGAACAACTCCATTATCCTTAAGGAACTTGGAAAGGTTTTGGTTCACATACTCTTCCATTATCGAACGCAACCTCTTAATCGGGCTCCCAAATTATGTTTGAATCATTCGGTAAAGTTTACAAACAAATGGAAAACTTGAGACTTATCTTTCATAAGGAATATCTAGGTAACCCGATGGTCATCAATAAAAGAAACAAACCACTTTGCACCGAGAAATATTACTAGTAGATGAAGGTCCCCACACATCTGAATGAACAAGATCAAAAGGTTTAGGACTTTTATGATTCTTGGGAAGAAAAGTTGTCCGATGTTGTTTAGCAACCGACAAACATCACAATGAAAAGACTCGACAAAACACTTTTGTAAATAAAAAAGGAAATAAGGACTTTAGGACACTTTGAAAGGAGGATGACCAAGGCGTGCATTGTTGAAGCCATATACGAGAGGATGACTAAGATTGAGCTTGGGTGATGATTGGAAGTGAGTGCCTTTTGTCTAGTACACTCTTTATTTTTTCATCTTTGTAAGTAATATAACCCGTCCCCGCTTCTTTAGCAATTCCAATCGTCCTCCCGTGGCAAGATCCCGAAAAACACAATGGGAATGGAAAAATATCCTTTGCACGAGTTTAGGTCTAGGGTAACCTTATGAATAGACAATAGGTTATTAGATAAATACAGGAACATGAAGCACATTTTTAAATGGAGGAAGGTTGAAGGTGGATGTTACCGCAACCGAATCTGGGTTACGGGAACCATTAGCACAAAGTGATATGTTGGTTACGGATGAAGTGGTGTATGATGAAAAATAAGAGGAATGAAGAGTCATGTGATCCGTGGCACCGCAGTCTATAATCCGAGAGATTCTCGTGCGGAAGCATTAAAGGATAAGAAGCTAGAACTCTTACCAGTCATGGTTAAGGAACAAGAGCTAGATGTCTTACTAAGAGAGTCCATAAGAGCTCGTAAACGTTCCAACTCCTCTTTGTTGAGAGCTGGGACCTCCTTTGCAACTTGTGGGATAGGTGGGTCTTCTACACTTTCAGAGTCAGACGATGCTTGATTAGCACGCCTGTGTATGATACCCTAAACACAGCAGTAGTGCTCCAAATGGATATGAGCAACGTAGAGCTTTCAAACAGTGAAGAAAAAAATATGGCAACGTCCACTACAGTGCCGCTTCTGCTACAGTGTCGGGTCTGCTACAGTGCGCGGAAGACAGTGGCTGAACAAAGGTGAGGTAATGATGTATGGGCACAATGAAGGTGCCAAGGCAGCAATGAAGGCTGACTAAGAATTTGATGCGTAAGCAGCTCCCTTGGATCGGGAAGCTCTGATACCAACTGGAAAGAAAAGAACTAGAAAGAAAAGAACTTGAAAGAATAAAATTTTGAATCTGATTCTTACTACAAATGTACAATTAAGCTATGCTTATATAGAGATTTTCTAATACAACTAATCATCATGTGGTAGGTGTGGTAGGTGTAACAACTCATCATCATGTGGTAGGTGTGGTAGGTATACAACTAATCATCATGTGGTAGGTGTGGTAGGTGTAACAACTCATCATCATGTGGTAGGTGTAACAACTCATCATCATGTGGTAGGTGTGGTGTGATAAGATTCTCAACAATATCTCACAAGCTATTCCATTCCATGCCATATCAATATTTTCTTTGGTTGGTTTTACCAATTCACAAGAGGAGAAGGATGCTGAGACACTTTGACTAGTTGGTTGAGGATGAGAAGATGATGCCATGGCTGTGAATAGCAATCAAAGATTCAAAATAGATGACTAAAAGAGGAGCAAAAAGCTGTGAAGAGGGAAAAAAAATACAGCACCTGCTTTACCCAGGAAAACAGAGAAGAAGAGATGCAAAGCAAATAGTGGGCCTCTGTAAATGGTGGGCCTCGCCGGAAACTATGGTGGAGGAGGGTTCTTCACGCTCAAAACAGGGGAGGCTACTCCAGTTTTGTAAAATAACCCTAAAACACCTCACATGTCCCTAAAAACCTCAACTAAAACACTTGAAACAACGAGTGGGGTTGGGTTTTGGAATAGTGGCCGCTATGGCCGCGAAATGGCGCAATTCTGGGCTGCGATTGCAGCGACGACAAAATGCTCCACTACAGGAGCTCCGTCGCGGGTGGGTGGCGCGACGCAACGCTCCACCGCTATAGCGCGCAATTGACTACTCTGGTGCTGACCAAAACATTCTAGCTGGTTGGCGCACCTCATGATATATAGTAATGGAAATTGGTACAAAATTATAGATTTTAGATGAAAATGTGAAAAATAGAAGTGGAAGATATCATCCTTGTAAATAATGTGACTATTTTGGACATGATATTTTACTTTGGCTCATATTGAAGTTTAAGCAATTTCAGGCACCATAAGGTAAGTGATGAATTATTTCCCCACTCTAATCAGGTTTTAATTTTATACCTTATCCTCTTGCAAAAAATATTTAGACTACAAAGAAGTAAGAGATGGCTATTCCCCCCCGTTTTTTCTTCATATTACAAGTTTATATTTGTTTTAAGTGGGTTTGTTGAAGGATCTAGCGTGTGTGAAAGTAATTAGTGGAACCAAATAACCAGCATGGATGGAAGGTGTAAAAGATAGAATGCCTCAAACAAGATGGAAGGTAAGGTAAGCTAATGATAAGAAAATAGGCTAATGAGGAAAAAAAAGAGATTGTTATATTGTGCATGAAGATATGTAGGAATAGCATAGTCCAAGAGCCTTAGCTCAAGTGGCACCATGTCCCTTTGGAGATTGCTTGATCTTGGGAATTGAGATTGAATCCTTTTGCTTGCACTTTGGCCTACCATCCCTCTCCCCACCCTAGGTCATACTCCTCCTTTGTAACGAAAAAAAATGTAGGAATAATATAACTATATTTATCTAACAAATGTAGTTGCACTTCAAAAAATTTGTGTGACTTTGTAATGTTTTTTAAAAAAGAATGAACATCACAAATCAGCCTAACTCAACCATGGTCGAGTTTTTTTGGGTTGAAAGAAATTCCCCCCCCCCCCCAAAAAAAAAAACCTGACCAAGGTTGATTAGAATATATTTTAGATTTCTTCGAATCCAACTCATAAACACCCCTAGTAGAACTCATAAACACCCCTAGTAGAAAAGATGAGTGATAATTAGAGAGATCATGTGTAGAAAATGAATTGTGGCACTAGGTATTTTGTTGAATGTGGAAAAGTGGTATTTATAGGGGTTGAAAACAAGGTGGATTTGCTTATCATTAAATGGAATGTGGACATAAAGTAACAAGCGGTTTGAGGGTATGCAAATGTTAAGAGTGTTTAGGCGTAGAGGAATTGAATGTGATATGATAAGAGAAAGACTACTATATCTAGGGTAATAGAAAGAGGTAGCTATTATGACATATGAGTTCATAGTAGGTGATTTTATAGGCAAGGTTGCCAAGTTTCTATAGCTTTAGAGCGATGTGTGCCTGAGGGGCTACAGGACATGTGCGTGCCACTCGACATGGCCCTTTATCCAAATCCTACTAAGCAACAATTGGATGCTTGGTTTTTGGTTCTTCTAGTGAAATGGTAATGCTGACACCATCCATGCAAGCTTACAAGTCTTGCTCGAATTTGAAGACTCATTGGTGGGCATTTATCCCTAAAGGCTTATGGGTGCTCATGGATGATGCAGGCTCATGTTACCCCCTTATTTGCCTTATTGTGGGGAGGTGTATTTAGTACAATAGTTTTTGACAAGCACACTTGCACTCTTGTTGATGGCCTATGCAGCCTTAGTTAGGCCATGCATGGTGTTGATGTATGCTCATTAAAGTTGTAGTGTCTAAATGTGCGCTTTGATGCTTTCTTTCCTAACTTCGAAATCGAGGAATTTGCTAGACGAGTCACTGAAAGCACACTTAAGTGGATTAAGCTTCAATTGGTATAACTTGTGGTGCGTAAAAACTCTATGTAGATGAGATGTGGTTGTCTTTTTTTGGGACTTCACCACGATGTCATCAACATAGTCTTCCATCATGTTGTGAAAAATGGTCGTCATGGCATGTTGATAAGTGGCTCCAACATTCTTCAACCCAAAGGGTATAGTAGCGTAATAAAATTTTCCGAAGGTCAACCAAACCTAGTCTAAAGCAAACAATGGGGTGACATGGGCTGGGACTTGCCATGCGCACCCATAATCCTTCAAGTGTATGTGCTTTCATTAGTGGATCTTCAAGTTTGGGTTAGACTTGGACATTTACAAGGTTCGTACTAACATTACCATTTTTTTCTCTAGAAGTACCAGAAAACAGGCATCCAATTGTGTCTTGGCAACTATACCTATCACATCACTTGCTATGACTACCATGTCATGATTATCTACTTCTTTCTACTTTCCCTTGATAGTAGCCTTTCTTTTGCCGGTCGCATCCGATATCTTTCATGCGTGTTTGCGCCTAGTAGCTCTGTACATTCAGACCACTTTATTACTTTTTGTCCACATTCTGTTTTATGCTTAGTAGAAGCTTTTTTTTTTCCAGGCAATAGAACCTCGTTTGTTTTTAGCTCCTATAAATACCTTCCCACTCATTAATGAACACTTGCCAAATTCACCTGAAAACCTATTACTAAAGTCAATCCTTTGCACAAGATTCCTCTCTCTCATTATCACTCATTGTTTTCTCTTTCTTTGCTGCCAAGGGTCAAGCACCTACATTTGAGACGGTTTCACCCTAGAACTCTACATATCTATATAGAGTGTCCTCTCACGAGGCTCATTTAATACATAGCCTTCCTTAACTTCCATCTTGCTTGAGGTGCTCTATCTTTTCTTCCTTCCAGCCATGCTGACTGTTTGGGTCCACTAATTATTTCTACGAGCTCTAGACCCCTCCAAGAAACCACTCTCACAACAATATTCGACAACATAAGGTGAATTATGGAAATTTTGGTGTTGGCATATCCTCATTTCCTAGCCTTTTTTGTTCTTTTTCTATTGGCTAAGAACCATAACTAAATGGTATGGGATTTGACCAATTAATCTGCTGGTCTTCAAGAAAAGCATTGGTAACAGTTTTACATTTCACAAGTATCCCCCACTTTAAACAAATGAAAGAGAAAAAGCAGCTAACAGCAACAAAAACAACAGCAACATAGCACTCTTGTCCAGGAATTAATAATTTCTTGACACATTATATTAACTATATTAATTGGACATTGAAAAATATAATGCATCAAACAAATTATTCTGTTAACTACTTGGGCAATTAAATTTTTATTTTGTTGTAGGGAGTACCTATCAAAATGGTTGCTGCTGGCGCTGAACATAGTGTAGCCATTACTGAAGATGGAGAACTGTATGGATGGGGTTGGGGCCGATATGGAAACTTGGGATTGGGAGATAGAAATGATCGTTGGATCCCTGAGAAAGTTTCTTCTGTTGATGTATGTCCTCAAACTGGTATCATCTTACCTTTCCAGATTAGACTGTGATTATATCAACTAGAATTTGGAAGATATGTGATTTTATTTATTGTTTGATTTCTGAAAAAGTTTAACTAGCTGTTTACTTTAATAGAAGCAGCAGCTTTTCCAGGTGTTCACTTCTGAGTGTCATAACGGTCAATTTGTGTAAAAAAATATTGTTAAGATTCATGAGTGATTAATGTTCGTGCATACTAATGGATGGAAAACATTTGTTTATTAACCTGTATATATCCTCCACAATTGCCTAATGCTTGCTTGCTGAAAGTTGCAGTGTGAGAAGATGGTCATGGTTGCTTGTGGCTGGCGGCATACAATATCTGTTTCATCTTCTGGTGGATTATATACATATGGATGGAGCAAATATGGCCAGCTAGGACATGGAGATTTTGAGGATTATCTTGTGCCTCGCAAGCTTCAAGCCTTGAGTGATAAGTTAATTTGTCAGGTGGTCCCTTAATTTTATGCTGAGTTTGTGCCTTGGTGGCAATTTCTCGTATCATTTGGATACATTATCATTTTTCTATTTTATAAATTTCTGGAAATTTAACCTGGTTCAGGGTCCAAATTCTTCCCTTCACTCTGCTTGTTTAGTAGGTCCTATCTTCCCCGAGTCCCATTTTGGAATGTTGGATTTTTTCTAGAATGGGATGGACTGGAAATACTTCTCATAAAAGGGTTCCATCATATATGTTGTGTCACAGTAATTTGATTATGTTCTACCTTTTATTGGAATATGATTTCCACTGGTTGTTAAAGACAAGTAAAAGAAACTTGTCCTACCCTAAAACCTGCAAACGGGAGCAATGTATTTGGTGTTAGATAAGTGATTATAGTTGTCATTGTTTGTCTCTGAACTTTGCTTCGACTATCAGGTATCAGGTGGTTGGAGGCATAGTATGGCGCTCACGTCTGATGGACTACTTTATGGCTGGGGTTGGAATAAGGTTGGCAGTATTTTTTATTATTATGATTCCCCTATGTTCGGACATTTTGTATTATATCAACAAGAAATAACTTGTTGATTTATGAACACAACAGAGGATAACAATTGGTGACTGGTAAAGGAATGTGCACGAATGTGTGCAGAGAACAAAATATATGCTACTTTTTAAAAAAGAAATTGATGAGAAGCTTTATTCTTTATCTATACGAGCTCAAATCTTTCATTACTAACACCTTTTCTTTTGGTAAATTGTCACCTACTTCTCCTTCAATTGTAGTTTGGACAGGTTGGAGTTGGTGACAATGTAGATCGCTCCTCTCCCGTGGAAGTGAAGTTTCCCCGTGAGCAGGTACTTGAAACTGCAAGACACTTCATCCCTCTTTTCTTTCTTTTGAAAATTTTCAACTATTTATCTCAAGAGGATTGTTTTTTCTTCAAATAATGACCAACTATTTTATTCTTGTTTCTGCAAACTTTTCTTTGGCTTGGCAGAAAGTTGTTCAGATCTCATGTGGGTGGAGACACACAATTGCTGTTACTGAAAGAAAAAATGTATATTCTTGGGGAAGAGGCACAAATGGGCAACTTGGGCATGGGGAAACTGTTGATCGGTAATTGCATGTACAACCTGAATAAATTTTGTTTGGACTATCAGGCACACATTCAACTTTCACGTTATTGCTTTATCTCTTTCAAATGTTTGCTGTAGGCACTTAGGAGATATTCTTTTATTTTGGTCATAAAGGTTTGTTTCAAGCAATCATCCCTTGTGCCTTGATTTCACCTCTCCAAGGGGCTTTTTGACTGTGCATCCCACAACTCATCTTGTTTCATGACTTGCTGCTGTTTGGCTTGGGTCTATTTGTTCCTATTTCTTGTATGAGTTGTTGTGTTCTTGGCTAGGTTTGTTATTTGTAACAAGCTTAAAGCTTAGTAAGCTTTAGCTTGAGGGGGAGTCTTAGAATATCTCAGAATATCTTCAGGGTATTTTAGCATATCTTTAGAATATCTTAACATTTCTTTATAATATATTGTGAAATCAATTAGTCATCTAATTAAGGAAGCAATCTTAGGAGTTATTTCCTAATTTCATTATGTTTCTTGATTTGTTTCCTTTTTTAATTAGGGTTACAAGTCTTATTGTCTTAGTGAGTTTGGGCTTGTACTAGTAGTACTACACTAGTACTTAACCTAATTATT
This sequence comes from Styphnolobium japonicum, assembly GCA_023212625.1. NCBI lineage: Eukaryota > Viridiplantae > Streptophyta > Magnoliopsida > Fabales > Fabaceae > Styphnolobium > Styphnolobium japonicum. Next base: position 39,756,373 of record JALBWW010000003.1, on the reverse strand, counting down.
AGTATAAATAGAGGTTAGTGCTTTGTATTTTACAACACATCAAATCAATCCAATCTCATATTATTCATTAGTATTTCTTTTCTCTTTTACTCTTTCCTACGTAAACCATATAATTTCAACAAGTACTAGTAGTGTTAACTTTTTTTTTTGTTACAATGACAGTACAGAGATTTGAATCCTGCAAACTACCCAAACCCATCACCAATGGTCCACTCCTAGTGGCTTGTTAGTAGTGTTAACTAATTGCTTCAAACAATGCCTTAATTTGTGAACAAATTAATTGATTTATTGAAATTTTTAAACTCATTCTATAGAATCAACTGGAAATAGAATTTGATATCATCATTTTGGCCATCACTGCTGCTATTAATCTGTTAGAACTTGGATAAATGATCTTGGTCATGAAGTTCCTCTCATGATTGAGGTGTTGGGTGGTACTTGTACCACTCATGAGTAGGTGGTTAAACTCTGGCTGGGGTTTGGAAGGGAAAAGCTAGCTTGTATAATGTAGCATGTAAAAGATTACTTTGTTAACTATTAGAATGGAGCTTAGTAAGCAACATTGGTTGCGCCATCTTAGCACCATTTTCTTTTAAATCAAATTCTATCTTTTCACTCATGACTGTTAGAATATAGCTTTCAATGTGCTTTTTTCCTCCCTTGAGAAGAAGTTGGTTGTTGTGGCAACTTTGTGGAAATATGACTATGTCGTATGCTCATTTAAGCATAAGAATTGCCTATCTAATTCATTAACTGAAAACGTAGTCCTAGGTGATGGGTGCATTTCATTGCAAGACTTTAGTTCATATTGTGATTTTTGGGATTTATAGGAATGTTCCAAAGATTATTGAGGCCTTGAGTGTTGATGGATCTTGTGGGCAGCACATAGAATCCTCAAGAGCTGATCCATTATCAGGTGCTCTGTTCTGCTCATCAGTAATATGTTCCTTTGAATTTTGGCCATTAATGAATATTGTAATTTAGAATACAATTTGGACTCATGCTGGTTGTTTTAATTTTTCCTTTAAACAGGGAAAACCTGGGCCTCCTTTTCTGAGAAATATGCAGTTGTTCCAGATGAAACTGTAAGTGTCTTATTTGAGCATACATTATTCGTTAGTACTGGATTTAAGGGAGACTTAAAATATGTTGGGGATAATATGGGTCTTTGCTCTTAGTTTAGGAAACCTAGAAAGAAAAGGATAATTTCAGGCTCTGAGGATTATTTGTACCATGAGAAGTTTATGGTCATTTGACTTGGTATGAGAGTTATGTATTTCATGCGAAGATTGGAAAAACAGATTTGGTCGCTGACTTGGTATATGATTTGGCAGGTCTCGGAACAAACTGCTAATTCAGGCAGGGGAGATAGGCTTGATGTTAGCGTCCCAGAAGGTGATGTCAAACGTATCCGGGTTTGATATGCTAAATTTCCATAGACGAGAATGATGTATCCTCTAGGTGTCTGCCTCATCAGTCCATCAGAGCCAGTCAGCAGCCGCTACTAATAATTTGGCTTTCGACATGATGATTGTAAATTCATAGCCACGTTATGAGAAACATTATATGTGATCTCCCTCGTCTGTGTTATCAAGTAGCAATGATACATTTAGCATATCCTATTTTGAAATTTTTGTTTCAAGCTGTTTTATGATGCTGCGTTTTACTTGTTCATTACAATAAAAAGCTTATGGACATACCTAAGTAGAAGAAATGGCCAATCAGCAATGGTCCATGGAAAATGGAAGAAATAGGACTATAGCGGAGAAAGTAGCTAGTTAAAAAAGATGAAGACATACAAAGCAGTTGCTGACTGAAGTTAATGTGTTAAGGGAGAATTCTTGAAAAGTCAAGTCTTGGCAAGATTGGACTGAGAGTCTAGACAGAATTGATCGGTGAATCAGGTTATATGACTGGTGAATGGTGAACTAGTTGTATGAATTGGACCTTTCAGGCTTGTAAGAAAATAGCTAAATATATTAACTACGTTATATGAATAGGGCTTAATCCTCTCCATGTAGCCAATCAGGTTTGGTCTAAGAACATCACGGCTGAGGTGGTCAACCTGTCTAGGGTTTTTTTTATGCCTTTTTTACTGGTGCCGAGTCACATGCATCTAAGTTGATTTTGATTCTCTTTTGGTGTTTTATACTATAAGTGAACATGTCATATAGTTTAAAAAATGTTAAAATTTTTCACTAGGTAAAAGAAAAAGTTATTGTAATGATGTGACATCTACTTATTTAGTAATTGTGTAAAAACTCTTATATTCACAATAGATTATAGATCAAATTTAAACTTTTTAACCCCTAGAGCAAGAGTTGTTTGTTCTACATCTCACTTAGAGTTTGATATATCATTTTTTTTAAAATTGTTTACATTACTTTGTATGGAATGTACAATTACTATTATTTTTTTATAACTTTTGATGTGACTTTTGTTTACTTATGTTGGAATATATTAGGGTCGCGTGTTCTGCCGTCAAAATCTGTATTTAAAATGACAATCATGCTTGTGTAGACTCTTATCCTTTCAACTTTTCCTTTGTCATCATTTTTAGTTAAAAAATAACCAGAAAATTGTAGTATCTCTTGTGGTTAGGTACTATTAATTGTTGGATTAATTTAAATATAAAATAATAATTGAAAGAAAATAAATATAAATTTAATAATTAAAAATTAAGATATAATAAACCCCAAGTACTTAAGAAACCTATATAAAAAATGTAATGAATAGGATTTCCTTGGTACTGTTCATGTGAATGAAATTTCCCCAACTCACTCTTTTTTCATCTTGGGTGAAAAATGAATTCATTGGCAATGATGGGTCACCAAAGATTTTCATGGACGAACTAAATCAGCCATTTTGCAGGCTTTAGTTGTTTGCGCCAGAAATAGGAGATGGACAAAAGTAGGCTATTATGGGCCTTATCCGAATAATACAAGTACTCGATCAACGTTTGTAATATACGGGGGACCCTTCGCGTCTCTTGGTGATGTGAAGTATTATTTAAGTATTTAAATTTTTATGACAAGCTAATTAAGGAATTAAATTTTTATTATTAATTATTAAGAAGTTTAATTTTATTAAAAATATTTATTAATAAAAAATATTACAAAATAAAAATATCTAACTTAATATATGAAAATAATTTATAATATGAATAAAATAAAGCACATGACATATATGACTTAATTTTTTTATTGATAAATATTATCAAAATATTTTTTTATTAAAATTAAAGTCCTTAATTAATTATTTTGTACGACACTTTTCTTCCTTGAATGGCTTTGCATGTTGATATGATGATGTTTTTTTAATTTATTTTGGATTGGCGAGGACCAACATTTTGTCTTTTTATCAAATAATTTGGTTATGATCATTTGTGTTGGCAAAATGCATAAAACTTCTTCTAATTTTAGTTAACGAGGAGATAATTATTAACTAATTTTTAATTTATTTTATTGTACAATTAACTATTTTTATTACTCAATTCATTAGATTTTTAACAAAATTAACATAAGAGACTTAAATTTTTTATTAATTAGTGATTTATAATTTTAATTAATTTTATTATATATGAAAATCATAATGATTTATAGTTGAGAGAAATATTTAATATTTCTTACACTGACTCTAATTCTTAATTTCTTTTGTCTAAATTACACGATTAAAGTTGGTAAGAAGCGTAACATGATTAATTAACAAACTTATGTGAGTTTCACATGTTGACTTTGTCAATATTTTGTTAGAATAAATGGTGGAAGGGTTCACTGCAAAATACAAACGAAATAGAAAGTTAATAGTCAGAATGAATATTATAATCTACAAGTTATTTGGACATTTGAATAAAATTGAAGAGTATTTTCTTCATTTCATCTTAATTTTGTTTTACGATACTAAAGTAGTCTATTCTTACAAATATTTTATGACTAGTTGGAACCTCTAATGATCCCTCAAACTCAAATTTTCTTACCATTTAAGGGGTGGGCCACCCCTTATAAGGTTATCTTAATTTTTTTGCTAATTCACAATCTTTAAAAGAAAACAAAATAACTTTAAAATAATACTTTAACATACTTTTTTTTTAAAAAAAGAAATCAAAATATACTTTAAAATAATTTAAATTTGATTTAGATATTCACGAGTTCATATTATTTATGTGATTGTGTATAAGTTTTTTTAAAAAAAGAAAACTTAACGTTCTGTATCACTTAAATACAAATACAATCACGTCAATAATTTAAAATTATTTCTACCTAAAATAATTATACAATTTATTACAACAAAAATTACTTAAGACACTCAATTTTTATTTCAAATTCAAAATATCAGGAATAATATTATTTAATGTAAGTAATATTATTTTTTTATATATAAAAAAAACTACCTAACATTAGTGTATATATAAAAAGCTATACAAACACTTAATTGTGACAAACCACACAAGATTCAAGGAGTTGGTTTAACAATAGATGAGTTGTTTATCTTTATTAAAAGCTTGAATTCTAATTGTACTTACACGTTATGACCTTTGTTATCAAGTCCATAGATAATTGTGTAGAACTCCTCTTGATTCGATATGAAGCAATGATACGAAACAAGTTACACTATTATCATTAAAATTGTTCATTGATTATAATGAATTAAAAAATACAATTAGGTGAAGTTTAATGATGATTGAATCAAATATTCAGGAAACAGTGAAAAAAACTAGAGATTTTGGTTTGATAGATGATTTCGTTAAGCAAATCTTTTAAGATTATATATTTATTAATAAATAATAATAAAAAATATGTTACTCCAAAATTATTGATCATGTCTTTAGCAGCATCTTTGGGATCTCATAAAGCAAATATACGGCCAACTAAAAAAATAACCTACAAACGTTAAGAAATTTTCTTGAATTTTTCCTATATTCATCCATAATATGGATTTTGGACAGTAATCTCACTTTTTTGTTTTGTTTTGTTTTTGTGAATACTAAACTAAATATTAACACTAACATCACTTTTTTTTTTTTTTTTTGTGTGTAACAAATCATTTACAGTATAACAGTATAATAATACTGAAAATACATGATTCAATCCCCAAAATAAGGCAAAAACAGAATTTGAAGAACACAAATTTTCCAACAAGGCGAGGCCAAAGAACACAAGGAAAGGAAGAGGAGGAAGGAAGGAAGCAAGGCCTGACCAAGCAGTAACCACATCCTCTTTCCTCTCACTTGACCTTGACCTCACCGCAGCAGATCCCTCTCTCCTTCTCTTTCTTTTTAGTTTTTCCACCTTCATCCTTCTATTTTCCCGTGGATCCTCGTTTCATTCTAAATTATTCACTTTTTTGTTTTTCTTTTCTTTTCTTTTCTTTTATACCAAAGTAGTCTTCTCACCATGAACGATTTCGATGGTCTCTTAGCTACCGATTTCGGGTTCAAACCGCAGGGCAAATCGGCCCCAATGGCTGCATCCAAGAACAGTACCAGTACCAGTACCCCCCTTAACTTCGATTTGGGCTCCCGATCCACTCGAACCTCTAACTCCTTAAGTGGAAACTTGGCCGACGAATTCGCATCGTCGGGTAGTCAGAAGAAGAATCAGGACAGTGGCGTTGGTTTCGGGGATCCGTTTGGTGGCTCTGCCAAATCGGAGGGTCGCGGAACTGATGCGGCGTTCAATTTGGATTCCATGTTTCATGGGTCAAGTGATTTTGGTTCTAATTCCAAGTCTGTGAATTTGCCCGTCTACGACAAACCCGTTTACGACGATGACATTTTCGATGGCGTGCCCGGGTTGAAGACCTCGTATGATGATGTTTTTGCTTCGGTTGCGGAAGGGAGCGGTGGTGGCGCGTTTGATGATCTTCTTGGTGGCTTTGGTAAGAAGGAGGAGCGTGAATTGAAGAGATCGGAGAAGGAAGAGAAAGGTGTCTCTGATTTTGATGATTTAATACCTGGATTTGGAAGCACTAGGCCCTCTGTTCCTAGTGACAGGTACTATGGTTATGGTTATGGTTATGGTTACAGTGTCTTTCTGTATTTGAGATTATTTGGTTTGGCCATTGGCACTGTTATGTAGCTGCCTTAATAGGAAATTATTTGTGATACCTACCCTACGCATGATGAAATGCATTTTACTTAATACGCAAGTATGGTTGTTTGGCATGTAAGTCAGTATGTAAGTCAGTGAATGGTGTGGCTGAGAGACATGGGGTTTAGTGATCTGTGGGAAAGCCTGTTCTAGTGTTAAAATAACATGTGAAACTGTCAGATGATAATAAACTCGTAAGATGAGTGAGAAATGCTAAAAATTAATATCAAATTTACATTGGCCTTGATGCCATTGCCACCCCTACCCCCAAGAAAAACCAGAGAAGCCACGGGGAGTTTCAAGTTCTACTCTTTTAAACTTGTAACAGGTGAGGTGAAACTTTTCAATTCACTGCTATGTTCGAACGTAACATGCACAAAATTTTAACAGAATGTTCCTGTTGAAAGAGTTTAAACAATAACAACAACAAAAGCCTTTTCCCACTAGGTGGGTTGTAGGGTTTAAAGCTTTTGACAAACATTGATTAGTAATGACCTCCATTACGTTTTGTTTGGAATCAATTAAAAATGGAATTGATTTGATTTGATTTAAAAATCAAATTTTATGTTTGGAACTCATTATAAAAAATTGGATTTGAAAATCAATTCGTATGTTTGGAACTCATTAAAAAAGGAATTGATTTGTTTTGATTTTATTATTTTATGTTTTTAACCTTATATCATTGTGAATTGTTAGGTTAGTGAGGAAAAATCAAAGACTTAGTTAAGGGTAATAATAAAATAGTCAATCTAAATAACTAAATTTAAAATCAAATCAAATCCCCTCAAATCGAACCAAATTTGAGTGGACTTCTAAATACACATAACTTAAATCAAAAGGATTTCAAAATCAAATCAAATCAATTCCTATTTTTTAACATTTCAAACACAAGATTTGATTTGCAAATCAAATCCCATTTTTTAACATTCCAAACACACTCTTAGAGAATCAAGTCATTTTAGAATAAACAATGGCCTGATAGTTCTGTTTAAATTTACACTGGCAAGAGTCTTTCACAAATTTTGAATTGTCTATGTATCTATAGAATATCGTCTAGTGACTATATCTTTTTGGAGGCCTTCACAGCATTCTTCTATACTTTGTACGCTTGAATATAGAAGTCCACCACCGCTATATACTAAACATTTTGGAAAATATTATTTGTCTGCTGGTTATTGTTGCAATTTTGAAAGAGCCCAATGGCATCATTTGATCCATGTACCAACCCCACCTAAGGGGATAAGGCTGGGCTGCTGTTGTTGTTGTTAAACAAGGAATCACAAGCCCCATATTTGGTGCATGTTTGGTTTTGCTTAATTTTTGCACAAAACAGCTTTCATCTAAAAAGCTCTCTTTGAATATTTTGATTATAAGCTTTTCTGAACACAAAATAAACTAATGCAAACACACTTGGTCTACTTGTGTCATCATTCATCAATATATTATTGTTTGAATATTGAACTTTTTTGCCCGTCTAAATTGATCTTAGTTAGTTGTTTTGAACTTGGAGGGAGCTATTCTGGAATATGCCATTGGAGGGGAGTGGGATGCTTTTTGCTGATTGTGTATTCTCTTCTTCTATGTAGTACACAAATTGTCTGTTTGGCAGTGAAGATTCAAGTTTATTGTTTCTAGGAGCTCACTATTGTAGATGATGCATTCATTTTTTTTTTAATGTATCTTTCAAGCACTTGAATGTCTTGTGCATTTTGAAATATCAGTCTGAAGTTATTCTTTGTAGATATCAGTCTGTGGTAATCTATCCAGTAGATAATTAAGTGGGCACAACACAGTTTGAAAGATAAGGTTTAGTTATATTTGCTGATTTTATTCTTAAAAGAAGACAAATGAATGAAGCTCAAATGAGTTTGGAAGAGGTAGAAGAGGCACTGATGAGATGATTTTCTTCAGTGGTTTAACTTTTTGTGTGGCATTCTCAAATTAGGTCATTATAGGTGGACACCCTTGAGTCACATGGGGACTTTGTAATACAAAAGAGTATGAGTAATTGCCATAAAATATTGCACCTAAATTACTTCAAGAGTTTGAAAATGCCTTGCACCCTGTGAAGATGAAGTTTAACATTTTTGTTTCTAGCTCAAGGGTTATCCTTCGAGTAGTAGTAACTTTTGGGATGTCAGGTTACAATTTTCCTTTGCTGTGCATTTCTATTTCTAGGGGGTAGATTAATCATTTTATTTGGTTGCTGATGGTGCCAGGTCTATGCAGAAAGAAAGTTATTGTTGTCCTAAGGATGCTTTGTCCATTAGGAGCTAGGAGTTGAGTCTTGTGACTTTGTTGTTGCTAAGCACCTCATTTGGTTAAACAGAACAGAAGGGAATGGGAATATAAAATAGAGGAAGGGACAATCCAATCCATTTTTTTTCTGGCTTTAAGGTAGTAAAGGAAAGAAGGAAAGTAGGGGGATGGTCCATTCTCTGGGATCTAATTTTGCCTTAACTTTTTGTCCCCTGTAGAATTGCTCAGAAAGAGGGGAGAATGGAAAGTTATAGTGAGATTTCGTGAAATCCACAATTGTACCTGCCAATAATAAATAAATGAAAGTAAAACAAAAAGGTATTTATAACCACTTTTTATTCCTTTTCTTTATCTTATAATTCCAAACAAATATATTTTTGACCCCATTATTTTTTTGCAAGGTAAAAAGTGCATATGAACTAATGATCTCCATTGTCCTTTTCATTTTATTCTTATTTAAAGGCCAGTGGATTCTTTTTATGTCCTTTCCTTTTAACCATCTAATCGAGCCCTACTGTACTTCTGGTATAATATATCTTCGTTATGTCAAATATTATTATAAACAAAAGAATTTGATTGCATGCTAGAACTTGGATCATTTCATTCTTTCAAGGATAAATTCCTATTTGTTTCTAGGTTTGGTTTGTGGTTAAAAACTTATTTAAAATATTTAAGGTGGTGCAAACTATATATATAATACATCCATGAATGCTATAAACACATATGATAGTTGGATTTTAAAATTAAAGAGGCTTTGCAATTTGGAACAAAAACATCTCACTTCTTTCTCCTTTTCTTTTTTATTTTATGAATAACAAATGTGTTTTTAATAGCTGCGGTGAGGATTAATGTGAGTAAACTGGATGTGTATTACGAGGAATGCTCTATGAGTGGAAAAGAATGAGACCGATATATGATCAATATCACATATACTCATTTGTGATCTTTTTGAAAAGAGAATCCATTAAAAAGCTCTTTATTCCTTTTGTGCAATACGGCCTATATCAAAATGTTCTCTCTGAATGTTGTGTCTTACAGTTTCTGTATATCTCTGTGTATTATTAGAGAGAAAAGGCTGATTTTACAAAGGAGAGGAACCTACGGAGTTATATTTGTTAGATAAGTGGAATAAAGTAATAAGCAACTTGGTATTCGTCTATATTCACCTTTGATGAAAGATTGATTGGTATTGTTTATTTTCACATATTGGTTGATGTATCATAATCATTTTTACATATGGTGTTATTCACAGGCCTGCTCCTGATATTGGTTTGTCGTCAGAACCTACTGTCAGTGCATCTAAAACAGTCACCAGTGCGACAGATGACCCTTTCAAAGTATTTGAATCAGCCCCAGCCCCAGCCCCAGCCCCAGTGGATTCACCCTCAGGCCACTTTACAGACCCATTGGAAGAAATTAGTAAATTTAGTAGTTCTAGAAGCACAAAAAATGATAGTTCATCAAATTCTAATGGTGTATATGATGATATTGATCCCTTCGATGGACTTGGAAAATCTGTACCGGCATTCTCATCAGAGATAAATAGCAGGAAGGGTAGCAGTTCTCCAAGCTCAAATACAAGCACAAGTTGGACTAGAGATAAAGAACCAGTTGAGAAATCGTCTGTGAGGAGTCCTGAGAGACACTTTCAAAATAAGATTCCTGTTGAACATGATCAGGAGTTTCAGCAGGCTCCATTTGACATGCCTACATATTCATCTGATTATAATAAACCAGTTGGCCAAAGATCTACTTCCCCTTCATATAATAATGATGGTTTTAGACAGGCCAATATTCAGGTGGATATGCCTCCAAAATATGAAGAAAACTTGGAATCAAATGATGATGTATGGCTGACAGTATCAGAGATTCCTCTTTTTACCCAACCAACTGCTGCTCCACCGCCTTCAAGACCGCCTCCTCCACGACCAGTACATATCCTCAAGTCAGGAACAGGTTCACCAGCTTCTACCAATGCCAGAAAGAAGGATAATGAATTTTCTTCTTTTCCAAGTTCCACTCGATTTTCTCAGTCTGCTCCTGGTGTAGCTAAGTTATCCCCTGCATCTCAGTTTGATGAACTTGAAGATTTTGCCATGGGCAGGGGTCGTGGTAATGATGATGAATTTGGAAATGGTCTTCCTGATGAAGAATTAGAGATGAACTCAGCTGCTGCAGCTATGAAGGAGGCTATGGATAGAGCTGAAGCTAAATTTAGGCATGCAAGGGAGGTTAGGGAGAGAGAGAATATGAAGGCTGCTAGAAGCAAAGAAGCTGTGCAATTGGAAAAAGATGAGAGAGCTATTCTAGAGGAGAGAGGAAAACAGGAAAGGTTAGACCATGAGCGGCAGCAAAAGGAGAGGGAGGAAAAGGAGCAAAGAAGACTTGAGAAAGAGAGGGAAAAGGAGGAGAAAGAAAGAGAACAACAGCGATTTGAGAGAGAAAGAGAAAAGGGAAGACAGGCTGTAGAAAGAGCTACCAGAGAAGCACGTGAAAGAGCAGCTGCTGAAGCTCGCCAAAGAGCTGAGAGGGCTGCTGTTGGGAAAGCTAATGCTGAAGCTCGAGGGCGTGCTGGAAAGGCTGCAGTTCAGAGGGCACAAGCTGAAGCCCGTGAAAGGGCTGCTGCTGAGGCCAAGGAAAGGGCTGAAAAGGCTGCTGCAGAGGCAAAGGAGAGGGAAGCACGGGAAAGAGCTACAGCTGCGAGGGCTGAAGCTGAAGCACGAGTTAAAGCAGATCGTGCTGCTGTAGAAAGGGCTGCTGCTGAGGCTCGAGAAAGGGCTGCTGCGGAGGCCCGAGAAAGAGCTGCAGCTGCTGCAAGGATGAACCAACAAAATAATGAAAATGATCTTGAATCGTTCTTCGGCATGGGTGCACGAGCCAACAGTGCTCCAAGGCCTCCTAGGGCTAGCTCTTCAGTGAGTTCCTATTTTTGTTAAACATTATTTATACTAATATATAGTGGCCAAAACTTGGCTTTGGGGTTTGGTTTGTTCCCATCATACACAATTTATCCTAACACGTAGGAAGTTATAGTGAGTGGGGTTGTTATTTTATTCTTTCCTTTTTTTATTCTAAATAAAAATGAAATATATAAAAAAATTAAGAGTGGGTAGTTATGTAGTTATTTAAAATTTTAAAATAATTTTAATGTTTTAAATAAAAAATAAAAGGTGTATTGACATGCACGTTAACGCTAGCATGATACAAATGCAAATTTTTGTATTAATTTTCTGAAACTGTATGCTTTCAGGACTCTCTATTTGATGCCCAATTTCAGCCAGATGTAACCAGGAAATCTACAGGTGCATCTTCAAGCATGAAGAAAGCATCATCATCCACTAATATTGTTGATGATCTTTCCTCAATTTTTGGGGGTTGGTTTGCATGTTCAATATATTTTTTATTGATGCAAAAGTTGTTTGAATTATGTTGTCTCATTGCTTACTTGGCTCTTTTTGTCCCTTCTCTTTTATGGTTTGAAGCTGCTCCATCATCTAGAGAATTTCAGGAAACTGAAGGGGAAAGTGAAGAAAGACGAAGAGCCAGGTTGGAACGCCACCAGAGGGCTCATGAGCGCGCGGTATGTGTTACTGTATTTTCTCCTTAACTTGATTTCTTCATTGTTTCTTGATACAAAGAATAGGTGAAGAATGTGTTCTTTTTGAACCAACTTGAAATTGTATTTATGTGGAAGTGTGTGCATTCTTACAACATCTCTATAACTTGTTTGTCTATGTTATGACCATTGTCATTTTATACTAGGCAAAAGCATTGGATGAGAAGAATCAGCGGGACCTACAAACTCAAAGAGAGCAAGCTGAGAGACATGTAAGTAGTTTCTTTAGTTGTTTTCCTATTTATTTGGGGGGTGGGGAGGTTTCTGTTCACAAACTTGCACCAGCTGCATCTACACAACATATATCTCCTTCATCCCTGTTCTATAAATTACCATATACCTGTCTGTTATTTTCCCTCAAAAAACTGTTTTGCGAAAGCCAACGATAAAAGAGGGGGCAGGGAGATGGGTTGGAACCAAGGCCTTGTCATCCACTCTTTTGTTTACCTTTATATATTTAATGATGTAAGGATTCTTTTTAGGTTGGATGATTGTGGTTGATTTGTATTTTACTTCTTAATTCTCTGTTTTCGTCAACAAAAATTTTCAGAGTTTTTATTGTGACGTTTTTATTTTTATTATCTAATTTTATATGTGCATTGATTTTAGAGGCTTGCTGAAACACTGGATTTTGAGATTAAGCGCTGGTCCGCAGGAAAAGAGGGGAACTTGCGTGCTTTGCTCTCCACCTTACAATATGTATGTAATTAGTATATGCACTTCAGATAATCTCTCTAAATTTTCTCCATTCCAGATCCATATAATGCCCAGAAGTATGTTGGCTTACATTATCTCTTCTTTCTTTTTATTTTTTTTAAATGCTTGGGTCCAAATTTTAAGATATGGCATGCTGGATTTTATTTTGTTTTTGGATATTCTCGTGCGTCTCGTCTGATCATCCATCTACCACCTAGGGATAGAAGTGCATATATGTACCAACTCTAATATTGTGAAACTGATTTTATTGGTTTGAGTTGCTCTGCTCATTACAGTTGCACCCTGTCTGTATTTCAATTTCTTCCAATAAATATTATTCATAGTAGCAATTTCTAATCAGATATTCGCTAGCAAAAGACACATCTTCATAAAACAAGCTTGATTTTGCTGAACATTGTAATGATGTACTTGTTATCAATTACAGTCAATACAGAGTGAAAGCAACTTGTTTCCATAATTTTTAATACATTCTTGAAAAGTTCCTGTATGTGAATCTTGAAGCAGCCAAAACAGTACCTTAATTTATAGTGTTTTTGAGGTGGTATTGTTTTTCTTATATAATTTGTGTCTATTATGTTAACTTGTTTCCTTCGTGAATGATGATCAGGTGCTGTGGCCTGAATGTGGTTGGCAGCCAGTTTCGTTGACTGATTTGATTACAGCTGCCGCAGTTAAAAAAGCTTATAGGAAAGCTACATTGTGCATTCATCCTGATAAAGTGCAGCAGAAGGGTGCCAATCTTCAACAGAAATATATTGCAGAGAAGGTGTTTGATCTACTCAAGGTATTTCAAGCCCTTTTATATAACTTCTATATGTTCTCTAATCAAAGCTTTATTAAGAAAGAAGAAATTGTTTAGTTGCCAGTGGCAATCAAGGGTTGTCAGAATGAAGATTATGCTACTGTTATTTTGAAGCATCTTCTAAATGTGGGTTTCTACGTAACATTTTGTGGCCTAATGCTGTGCATTTCAAGACAGGAATTCCAATATCTATGTTGTTTCTTATCTAGTTGTATCCTCGCGATTAATAAGTAGCTGGGTGGGGTTTTCTATGATTTGCTGCCTCTGCAGCTTATCAGTTTCTTATCCATTTGTATCCTCACAAATAAATCTGTTCCTTTTCATAATTTTCCTTTTTCTTTGTTCCTTCGTCTCACCTTTATTCATGAGCCTTGGGGTGTTTTCCTGCTGCTGGTTGTGTCCACATGTTGTTTCCTCATCTCCATCAACCTTTTCTCGGCTTAGAATCTTAGTAGTTTATGGGTTATCTTGAGTTAATTTTTGAATGTTGTTTTCATCGAAATGAGCTTTATATCTTGACAAATAAGATTGAGGGTTTATCCTGAAGCATTGACCGAGTCAGTTGATTTTGTATCTTGGGGCATTATCTGTTATGTTTTTTTAGAAATGCTAAATTGTATAAAATAGACAAATATGATATAATTAATTTTTTCTTAATGAACTACAGCTAACCCACCGACCTTTCTGCTTCAGTCCACAGCATATATTATAACTTCCATAGTAGTTGTTGTATGATGTCCTGTATTAACAATTCAACAGTTGAAGAAAGATTTTGGAAATTTTGCGTATCCGACGCACCATTCTGTTTGTGCACTAAACCAACAGGAGTTTACAATTGATATGATATCATCAAATTTAGGCAGCAGTATTTATCAAGCTACTGCATGTTCCTGTTGGTCCAATGCACAAACTGAGCTGTACTGGTACATCATGTTTTACACTCAAAGATTTTCTTTTACATAGATAGCTTTGAAGCGACTGGTAAATGCCAATTAACTATACTATTATATTTGGCCCAAGCAGGGTTTGATCTCATGGTGTCTGTAATATATAAATTTCAATAAAAAAAAAGGATTTGTGTTGGTGGTTAGTTATTTGCAGTTTAATTACTTCTCTAGTTTATCTTCTAAGCCTAGTGTTCGAGTCAAGACATTAGTAGTCCAGTATATTGCTAAGTCCAGAACACTACAATGCCTTTATTTTTGCCTGAAAGTTTGATCATTTATAACAGGAAGCATGGAATAAGTTAAATTCAGAGGAGCTTTGCTAATCTCTGATGAACTTTACCACTTCAAGGTAGTTTGCTCTGCGATTCTGTTGACAGGGGACCACAACCCTGTCTCAGCTGCCTCCCCCATTGCATATATGTTTTGATTGAAGTTATAATGCATCGATGGTGAAATATTACTTCCTTGTGTGGCGTCAGGATGCCTGAAGGTTACACGGGGGAGTAAGCTTTGGTTAATTGATGTTCTTCCAGGGGGTTGTGGAGTTTATACAGATGTTGATGAATGCAGCATGTTTTGTTGGTGTAAAATATTTTTTTATGGGCATCTCTGTCAATTTAATTCATTATTTCTGTCGAGTGAGAGCTCATGAGCGGTCTGTTCCCTCCCCCCCCCCCCCCTTTTTTCTCCATTTTATTACTTGTGATATAGTACGATCTCCTGAATATATATTATACCATCTTGTGGATTGACATCAAAATGTAGAAATACATTCCTGTGTACGATTGAGCTGAGATTTATCCATGGATCTTCTTCGCACAAGCTTTTGCATTTTGTACATCTAAATTGTTGGTCATCAGCGCCAGCGGTGTTCAATCGAGGGTATGTTAAACTATTTTGTATGTTGCTGGGACTAAGTCTGAAGCATATGACTCTTAATTATTATGGAAATTTTTTGTACGATTTTCATTTGTTCTGGGGTAATTTCTTTATCCAACTGAAGCTTATCTCTATGTTCATATTTGGTCCTTAATGCTATGTTTAGATGGGAAGAAAGGAGGGGGAAAAGGACTCAAATCTTTGTTCAGAAAATTTGTAAGGGAAGGGAAAGGACGGGAACGTGTTCCCCATCGAGACTCCAAAATTGTTCCGCCTAACGTAAGAATTATATTAAAAATTTTACTCTTAAACAAGGGGGTTTTATTTTTATATTAAAACTTTCAAACATAGCATAAAGAAGAAAGAGGGTTCTGAATTTGTCATTTGATTTATTGGATATTATGGCAAAATATGTTTCCTATATAAAAAAATTGATTTTATAAAATTTAATTGTGAAAAAATTTGTTGGAGAAAAATTAATTTTGAAGCCAACATTATAAAATTACTAGTAAATAATTTTTTAAAAAATTTACAAGTTGTAAAATTAATTTTAGACATAAGGTACAATTTATCATTTGTCATTTCACACTTCTCTCCGCCTTGTAAAATTGATTTTGTGCATGATCTTATGCATGTATATCTTATATTTGTAAATTTAAATTCTAATGAAGTGGTTCTGTTGATACGGTATTCAAGAACAAAATCTAGTGACTAGAGTACCGTTTAAAGAAAACCTGCTTTTTCAAATTCGTCATATATTATTTACTTGTCTGATCACCTTAATTTGTGCGGGATATGTTAGTTTTCTGCTTTATGCCTGAAGGTTGTGTGGTGTTTCCTTTTAGACCCATAAATTTCTGTAATTAAGATCTTGACGTTATGAAAAGCATGTGAAATTCTAACACCCAATAATCACTGTGCCGAATGTTGGGGGCACATATTGATTTCTTTTACATTTTCAAATAGAACGAAATTTTGATACACTGATATATTTCATAGAAAATATTTTCATTAGCAACTTAAAAAGTTATATTTAGAACAAAAAAATTGAAATAAAAAATTATATAATATTTTTAACATATGGTATCTTTTATTATTGAAATTTCAAAAATAAATTTTAAGATAAAATAAAATAATAGGTTCTAAATTATAATAATTAGGCTGTAATAAATTTAGAAAAAAAAATAAAACCAGGATACAAAATACTTAGGAAAAATAACCCAAAAGGTTCACTTGGTAAAAAAGTATTATCATTTGGTTCTTAGATAAAATTAATTAAATATTTAACTAATTTAATTAATAATGTACATATAATTAACTAATAAATCATTTGATTCTTAAATAAATTTAATCAAATATTTAATTAATAATTTACATACAATTAATTAATAATTTATCTTTAACACTTAATATGAGATTAATTGTATGTAAATTATTAATTAAATTAATTTAATAATTAGTTAATTTTTTTTACGAAAAAAATGAAAATACTTTTACCTAACCCAATCATATCATCATTCTCCCAATTACTTATACATAGCGGGAAGGGAAGGTAGTGGTGAGTGCTGCTGAGCTGAGCAAATAGAACAGAAAATGGCGGTGAATTTTGCCTCCGCAAGAGTTGAATGGTTTTGGCACGTGTCGGTGCAGGTCAAGCAAGCGTTCCCTTCTTCATTCCCAATTCCTAATTACAGTTCCAGTATTCTCTGTTGCCGTGCCGCGAAGTCGCCCACTGGGCCAATCAAGAAGCGTTCTGCATCCACGCCCAACAGGAAGAACAAAAACAACAACAACAGCAAGGGTAGCGATGATTCCAAGGCTTTGAATTTCAATGATTTTGATTTCGGTTCCACTTCTTCTTCTCTGGCTCACATTCCTAATCCTACGCCACTGCCCAAGCCCCCAGCTGGCTTTGTTGTCGACAAGAGCGGCAAGGTTCTCTTGCCTTCCAAAAATCGAGTTGCCACTATAGTGAGTTTTGTTCTTTTTTTTTCCTTCTTCAATATATATAATTTTCTGTTCTGTTAGATTGAATTATAGTTAACTAGTGTGTGTGAAGAAGTAATTTTAACAAATGAATTTTATATGGATGTATTCGAAATTTCAAATGTCTATTACATGAATGCTGATTCTGGCTCATGATTTCCTGTCAATTAGGATTCTTATTGTTTTATAGGAGTATTAGGTCACTGCATTCCTTAAATCTACAAATTTTGAAAAAGTTGTTAACAGGTTGATCCAGCAAACAACCTTCCCTTAGAGTGTGTGATAAGGAGAGTGTTCAGAAGTTCTCAAGGAGATGAATGTATGTTGCTCTGCCCGGTTGACATGTAAGTAAAAGATTTATTGAGTGATATCCCTGGCCTTGGATAACTATCCCAGAAACTCAGAAGTTTAGTAGCCTTTTATTTTATTATTTCTTGACTATGGACTACGGAATTTTTACTGCAGGCCTGTCCAAATATTGAAGAGCACTAATGTTGATGGGTGGTCGGATGTAAGTTTCTATTCCACATTCTAATTCTAAATTTGTTTGTATATTCATCAGTAATTAATTGGCACTTCTACCTCTAATCTTGATTTAGGAGTAGTTTTTCTTGACCTATTCAATAATGCTTTTAAAAATAAGATCCACACTTAGATTTGACGATGATATCATCTTGTGCTCTCATTTTATATTACAAGGCACTCGTTTTAAAGTCCTGAATTAATTTTGAAGCATCCACCCATCTTCACTAATGAAATTTCATTTCTTATTATGGGAAAAAAATAAGTTTCCTTTTATTTTTTATTTTTATTGGTGAAGTTTCTCATTCCAATTTGTCTTCTCCTTCTGTGTTTTAGGTCAGTGATGAGGAAGTTGAATCTCTTCTGCCTACTGCTGCTTATGCGCTAGCCAAGATACGCATGCATCTGGTTTATAGTGGGTATGTTTGTCCTTTCTCATAATTTAGAGAGTCATAGAATTAACTATTGTGTTTGATCACTAAATATTTTGGTCTCTTCATATCAGATACTGTATTACAGCGCGTGGTGGTTTTTGTTACTCAGAAGAGGACATATTTGACTTTCACGCAGGCAAGGACTTCTTTAGTTGTCCTTTTCACTAAAATACTATTGTCTAATGTTTCTGACATCAGAAAATGACAAAAACAGAGATTATATTCAGTTTATTACAGAATATTTTCTAGTTCACAATGTGGCTGTTAATGTAATAGAGATTCTATAGTTCATGGGGAGATAGTTACATCATGCAGATTGGACATTATGTGCATTTACTAAAAGCTTGAAAATTGTTTGGAGACAACCTGGTTAAGGCTTGGTCCTGCTGGATGTCAACTTTTGCTATTTGTTATTTTCCCTTCAGTTTTAAAGCCACCTTTCTGGTGATGATATAGTTTTCTCTTTTTTCTATTCCCTTCATCATCTCTGTTTTGATTCCAGACTGCATTGCTTTTCCTGGGAAATTTATGTCTCCATAAAAATGAAAATGAATTTGCTAGTGTGCTTGCATGAAAGATAAATGGAGCTGCTGAGGACTTATTTATTGAAGACCTATTTAACCCTTTATTATATATTCTAGTGACATTTGGTTGGTTGCTGCTCCTCAAAATATACCCTCTCTTACGATCATTATTTATACATTTATGATTATATGAATCTAAACATTGTTCTATTTTTTATCTATTCATTGCTCTTCACAAAGCTATATTTATTTTTACCAAAGTAATATATAGCACACTGCAAAACTGGCAATCTGTATTTAAGTTTTTGGAGATAACTTGTTTTTCTCTCCCATTCTATCTTAATGTGTAAGTTGGGTCAAGAATTTCTGCTTGGTAAAATGATATCTTTCTTAAAGGCTTTTTCATCCTTAAGAATTTATGACACGTGATCTACACTCATTCTTTCACTTGATTGTATTTTTGCGTTTCTGATTTTCGATATGGAGACCATAAATGCTTTGCATAGTTAACTCCCATTTTTTAATTTCCCCATTGCCATGTCTGATTCTATTTAACATATTAAAGAAAAGGCTAATCTGTAGGCAGCTACTATCAATTTATTGCCTAATTCTGTCTCTTCCCTGTAGTATTTGGGGATGATGATTAACTCATTATAATTAGGGAATTACTGCTAAAGTGGTAATATGCTGCACAACTATTTGAATGTTATGCCCAGAATTTTATGCATGATGTTTACCATTTTGCAGATGATGGTAAAGAAGTGGATAGCTTGCCAACTGAAGGTGTACAAATTACATACTTTAATCTGGTAATCTTATTACCTTCAATTCCACAAATATGTTGTATTTTTTGTTGTCTCTTGGAAGGGTTTGTTTTTTAATAGAAAATTTTAATTAAGCATTTTTCAATCTATTAAGGCAGCATCGGTGCCTTGTAATTGTTTGCCTTTCTTGAATCTGGATGTATTAAAGTTGTTATTAGCTCTCTGGGATAGTACTTTTTGATAGCTTGAGTGCTTTATTGTTCACTAGTATGCACATGATAATGACCAGTTTTCTGAAATGAGTGATTATATATTAAATATTTCAATTTTTAAAGTGTTCCTAACATCCCCTGGAATAATAAACGTGAGCAAACTTAAGAAGGTGAAGAATACCTTGTCTTATTGTTATTGTTGCTAATGTTTATTGTCCATAATTGTTGCTAGTGTTACTTTTTCTTAGGCATGATTGTAAGCATGATGACTTTTGATCTGTTAGCTGGATAGTTCAAGCTGTTTTTTGTGGGTTTGATTGTAAATTCCTGTTAGATTTTGAAGGTATTGATAGCTCTTTGTCTTGGTTAATTGTTTTATCTGATGTTTGCCATAGTACCTAATTTACTTGGTCACCTAGGTATCGATAGGTTGTATATCGTGAAGAAGCATGCTGTATTTGTTAAGATGCATTTCTTGTGCATTTGTCCTCAACTAATTCGTAGAAGTTTGCTAAGGCAACCTCTAGCCTGTTATTAACCTAGTAGAACTATGGGCACCGCATGCTAATTTATAGCCCTTTTGTTGCAGGAAGGAGCACAGTACATGATTTATACGCCATCTGATCCACTTCTTTTTGTTGCTGTGAAGGTAAGCCTCCATATATACAAGCTCCTTAGAGCAATTATCACCTCTGTTGAACAGTGGCAGCACTAAATTTTATCTGAGCATTTCTCTCTCTATGAAATGAATTTATAGTTGACTGGAAATTTTCCAGAATACCAATGTGACTGTAGTGTTTTCCCAGAGTTTATCTAATTGGCATGAGAAACAGGTGTTCCAAAGCAGAACATAATTAATTTAGCATTTCATTGTGCAGGATCAGAATGGGATTTTGCAAATTGCGGATGATGTAAGTAGGCACTCTACAGAATTTGGTCACTATTTCCTTTCTGAGCTCCAATCTTATATTCTATACGTTGCATGGATAATTTTTTCCCTCTATTTTGCTGTTATTTTCTTTGGTCAGAATGCCACTTTAAGGCATTGTTTTCAGATTTTGGCTGTCTTAATGTTTTATGCTTGTGGCCTCAACTCTAATATTTGTCAAATTCACTCTTGTTCTCAGTTTCAAATTGTGTTGCTTGTATACATTTATGTCAAAATATGAAGTTCTATTTCTATTATCTTTTTAAGGGCAAGTCTATGGCGAAGCTCTTAAGTTAGGTGCATGGTGCAATACAAGGACTGTTAGATTACATGGACAGTGTGAGATTGTTTGGATGCTTTTATCCTGTGTGAAAACCTCACAATTTGTTTGATGCTCCCGCCCTCCTGATAACTTCACTGCATCCCTGCCAGTGTGAAATTTGTCCCTCGCTCTTTCCCCTCTATTCTGTGTGTGAAATCCATTCTGAAACATGGGCTCCAGCAAAGAATGAAGAATATGTCTGCGTTTTAATGAAACCATCAAATTGATTCATTTACAAATTCTGATTTCATGACCATAGGTTGCTAATCTCAACATTTGTGAACAGGAACTGCTTGAGGATCCTGCTATCATTAGCGCCATAGATGAGGAGACTGAATTTAATGCCTTGGTGGTATGTGGTTTCATTCTTCCAAACCAACATTTGCTTTGGTTATTAAGTTTGACCTTACTCATTTCTATAGTTTGTGTTGTCATACAAGCAGGAGGAAGAAACTGCACTTCTGACTCACTCTTGGGTAAAAGATAACCAGATCACTTCTTAACTCACTGTAGAGTTGCAGTAGAGTTTTACTCAGTATTTTGCCTCTGAGAAGCCACGTCCTGGTCTGACTGCAAATATGTGGGGCGTATTGTATATGATCAATTTTGTACGTATGCCTATGCTATATTTTACCAAGAACTGAGGACTGCATCGATTCAGTTACGTGCGTAGATCCCCCCTGCCCCAAAACAAAAAGGCCCCGCTCTGCCCGTTACTGTTTCATTCTGGACTTCTTGTCTCGAGTCATGAATGGTGTATTACCTCGAGTTTTCTACCCGGCAGCACACTAGCATATATTAAATCCAAAGACAGCTAGGAAATGACGGGGTCTCTTCTCTATAAGCCTTTGATATTCTGAAAGGAAAGTAACTGAATTTTGTAGTCTTTAAATTTATTTAAATCTTAATTTCAAGTTATAAGAAGAAAAAAAAGTACTTGCAAGTGAAAATTGTTTTTGACTTTTTTTTTCTTCATGTTTTAAAATTTGAGTTTAGTCAAATCAGCCCAGAGTTACCGGGTTCGCAATACTCTGCAGACGTGTGCAGTGCAGTGCAGCGGTGCGTTACTTCTTGAAATTATGTTCTTAAGAATTTCTTTACGAGCGAAGTACCAAGAATTGGTACGTGAGAATTGGTACGCGAGAATTGGTACGCAATTCGCAGGGTTGGAGAGAGAATCCGGTAACTATGAATCAGCCAGTTCCATTTTGAAATGAGGGTAGCTAGGGGGAGGGAGGGAAGGAGAGATTGTAAACTGTCATAAACCCCAATGAAGTGAAGAAGAGGAGGCCATTAAGGAACAACTTTATTTTTTAGATGAAGGAACGACTTTTGGTTATTGCTTGTTAATTATAATATTTTCCGGTGGCACATTTTACGTTGGATTTTCATGTTAAGAATTTTCTAGTTGCATAATTAGAGATTATTTAAATAATTGTTAAAGACTCCCTTTTATATTTCTTTTTTTTCGTGGTAGCAGATTTATATTTCGTTTTACACATGCTAAGGAGTCATACCACGTTTTTTTAATGCGCAAGCTATTGGTATACAAAAAAATTGCAAAGCAGATGGGTTAATAATGGAGATTGTTCAAACAAATATGCAAAACTAATCGTTTTGTAATGGGCATTCATCCGTGTTTCAAAAGTGAAACTCAAGTTCCAATACCTAGTTGTAGTTTCTTCATTTTTTTCTGCATTTATCTGTAATTCCCCTTACACCCGCAATTTTCCCTAATTTTTTTTTTTAATCTTGATATTTGTATGTTATTTTGTGTGTAAATTTTACACCATTTTCCCTTTTTTTTTTGGTATAGGATTCACTCTGTTCTTGCACAAAAAAAAAAATTATCATTTATGTAATTTCTGTGTAAGAATTGGTAAGAAGTGATATAAAATGTTTTTTTTGGTAAATAAAAGTTGTAGAGAATGGAAAGTTACATCATTTTAATGTCAAAACATGCTACAAATCCCAGGAGTGATATTTACAGATTCAATATCAAGGAAGATTGCCGGCAAGGAAATAGCCAGTAAATCAAATCTAAACATTACAAGATATAAAAGATAGTATAATACAAAATTGTACAAAAGTTATTTCTGTTATTATTATTATTATTATTTTGCCCGGCTATGATTTTTTATTCTTATTTTTTTGGGTCTTAGCCAGCTATGGTTTTTGGTGTCTTCGGGATTTGTACGTAACAGGCTACTACTACACACGATACACAAGCCCAAACCCGAAAGACAAAAAAAAAAAAAAATCTGGCTATTACTGAGTCTGAGCGTGAGCGAGTTGCTGAGTTTCTGCTTCACTGCAACAACCACAGCTGCATCGTCTTCTCATAGGTTCCATTTCCTTGCTATGATCTACACCCACGAAAACCCCACAAAATGAGGAATCAAAGTTTTCGTTTTCTCCTCCTCCTGCTCACTCTGTACCTCACCTCCGTACTCTCATGGAAGAAGGACGAGTTCAGAAACTGCAACCAGACTCCATTCTGCAAGCGAGCCCGAGCCCGCAAGCCCGGTTCCTGCACTCTCGTCGCCACCGATGTTTCCATTTCCGATGGCGACCTCACCGCCAAGCTCATTTCAAAAACCCAAGAAACTCACGAAGATCAAATTGAAATCAGGCCCTTGATCCTCACCCTCACTGCGTACCAAGACGGGATCCTGCGGCTCAAGATTGACGAAGACCCTTCTCTGGGGACACCCAAGAAGCGCTTCGAGGTCCCCGATGTGGTCGTGTCCGAGTTCGCGAACAAGAAGCTCTGGCTGCAGAGGTTTTCCGCGGAGACCGTTGACGGTCCTTCCTCGGTTGTTTACTTATCCGACGGTTACGAAGCGGTTCTTCGACACGACCCTTTTGAGGTTTACGTTCGTGAGGGTAGTGGTGGTGGTGGAAATCGTGTGGTGTCTTTGAATTCTCATGGGTTGTTTGATTTTGAGCATTTGAGAGAGAAAAAGGAAGGGGAGGATGATTGGGAAGAGAGGTTTCATGGGCATACAGATAAAAGGCCTTATGGTCCTCAATCGATTAGTTTTGATGTGTCGTTTTATGGGGCTGATTTTGTGTATGGGATTCCTGAGCGTGCTACTAGTCTTGCTTTGAATCCCACTAGAGGACCTGGGGTTGAGGAATTTTCTGAACCTTATAGGTTGTTTAATTTGGATGTTTTTGAGTATATTCATGAATCGCCATTTGGCCTTTATGGGTCTATACCTTTCATGATTTCACATGGGAAGTCAAGTGGAACTTCTGGGTTTTTCTGGCTCAATGCTGCTGAGATGCAAATTGATGTTCTTGGCTCAGGTTGGGATGCTGAGTCTGGGATTTCCCTTCCTTCCTCCCAGAATAGGATTGATACCTTTTGGATGAGTGAGGCTGGTGTTGTGGATGCATTCTTTTTTGTGGGTCCTGGCCCCAAGGATGTGCTGCGGCAGTATACCAGTGTAACTGGTACTCCTGCTATGCCTCAGCTGTTCTCAATAGCATATCATCAATGTAGGTGGAACTATCGTGATGAAGAGGATGTTGAGAATGTTGATACTAAGTTTGATGAACATGACATCCCTTATGATGTTTTGTGGCTTGATATTGAGCACACAGATGGGAAGAAGTATTTTACATGGGATAGGTTTCTTTTCCCCCATCCTGAAGAGATGCAGAGGAAGTTGTCTGGGAAGGGTAGACACATGGTTACCATTGTGGATCCTCATATTAAGCGAGATGAGTCGTTTCATTTGCACAAGGAGGCCTCAGAAAAGGGCTATTATGTTAAGGATGCTAGTGGCAATGACTATGAGGGTTGGTGCTGGCCCGGCTCTTCATCATACCCTGACACCTTAAATCCTGAAATTAGGTCTTGGTGGGCTGATAAGTTTTCTTTGCAAAATTATGTTGGTTCCACTCCTTCGCTTTACATATGGAATGACATGAATGAACCTTCAGTCTTCAATGGTCCAGAGGTATGTAAATTATTTCTAAGATGCATTTTTCTTTCAGTTTCGTGGTTTTGATTATGATTTGTAATAATGTAACTTTGCAATGTTTCCAAGGCACATTTGTCTTCATGCAATATGGTTTGGTAAAAAGGAAAATAAATCTGATACATGTAAGGAACGCACTATCACTATCCATTAAAGATCTTATAACCTACTAACGTGATAAAAGACTAACATTTCATGTATATTCTGGGAAAATGAGAAAATCAAAAGGATTTGTAACAACTTATCCACAGCATAGACTTTTAATCATCAATGACCTCACAAGTTAGGATTGCCTATCAAACAAACGTCATCCCTAAAGCATAAATTTCAACAATAGATGAAATACAAATATCAAAATTAGTACAGGCCAATGTCAGCCCACTTGTCTGTCCCAACATCATCATTCATATCAAGGGTGGTTGTGGCACCGCAACGGTAGCTTAACTGTTGTATCAAAATGCACTTAAGAAGAAGGAGGAGGAGTAGGATGGGAGGATGATGAATAAAAATAAAGCATCCCTAACTGAGTGAGGATTCAACCAATATAAGATCATATGAAGGCAATTCTGAAATTTGGCAGGGCCCCAGCAAAGCAAAGCCTACATTGATTTATAGATCTGAAAGAAAAGAGAGACAGTGGCTAAAATTGTCGTAGATCCTGTGATTCTGAATTTGCGAGCAATGTCCTGTAATTGTATAGTGATCCAACTTCTGGGTACTGTTATCTTATGTGTGTATGGTTATGACTCCTCATTTTTCATGATGTCTATTGTATATGCTTTTAAGGTTTCTATGGCCCTCAAGAAGCGGAACTTGGATCTGTGGGTTCCTAGTAATCCACATGTCCACTGTGCTTTTGTAACATGTCCCTTAAGTTTTCACTGTGCCTTTGTAACATGTCCCTTAAGCTTTCTAACTTATAATGTCCACCTGGAGATAGGGAAACTGAAGATATGGTTGCTTGCCTTGTATCCAGGTGACAATGCCTAGAGATACTTTACACTATGGAGGTGTGGAACATCGGGAGTTGCACAATGCCTATGGGTACTACTTCCACATGGCAACAGCTGCTGGGCTATTGAAGCGTGGTGATGGGAAAGACAGGCCATTTGTTTTGTCGAGGGCATTATTTGCTGGAAGTCAAAGGCATGGAGCAGTTTGGACTGGGGATAACTCTGCCGATTGGGATCACCTAAGAGTTTCTATTCCAATGGTTTTGACCCTTGGACTTACTGGGATATCATTCTCTGGTTGGTATCATCCTTCTCATGATATATTAATTATTTCAGTATTTTTTTCAGATATTCATAGTCAATATAATTAATTTACATATGTTATGTTTTTTTTTTTTTTTTTTACTTTTGTTCAGATGATCATATCTCATGTACCTTTTGCAGGTGCGGATGTTGGTGGCTTTTTTGGGAACCCTGAGACTGAGTTATTGGTTCGATGGTATCAGATAGGAGCTTACTATCCTTTCTTTAGGGCCCATGCCCATCATGACACAAAAAGACGAGAACCATGGTTGTTTGGGTAGGACATGCATTACTTTAAAACTTCTTTGTCCCTAAGTCAAACTATCACTAGCTTTTTTTTTTTACTCCTTTCTTTTTATATTTATTCACCAAAGATAAAACAGTAATTTTTTTACCTTTCTTTTCCTTGATTAAGAGCTGATTGCCTCTAAAAAATATTAGTGAAAGGTGTTTTAAGAATTAAGAGATATATTAAATCCAGCTATACTCTATCAAGGGAGTATACCTGTCCACAAAAGTACTATGCCAATTTTAGATGTAAATGAATTGGAGCTATATTGTATATCTAAATTATAAGTGCAAATTAATATCACGTAGACACATGATCACTGAAATCCACAATAACTCCTACACGGCTACACCTCCCCCGCATGCGCAGGGGGTTAATAAGTGGCAATATTGATTGAATTTATAAGAATTGAATTCGATGTAGATGCATTGAAGTTACCTATTGCATGCCTTGACTATCAAATCCAGCCTGAACTGTGTTGGAATCTGTTTGTCAACATTGTGAATTAATGGTCCTTGTGTTGTTGCAGAGAACGAAATACAGAATTGATTAGGGATGCAATACATGTTCGATATGCGCTGCTCCCGTATTTCTACACATTATTCAGGGAGGCTAACACTACTGGTGTTCCTGTCATGCGTCCATTGTGGATGGAATTCCCATCTGATGAGGCTACTTTTAGCAATGACGAAGCTTTCATGGTTGGAAACAGTCTTTTAGTGCAAGGGATCTATACTGAGGTGCTTTAGTCAGTTTCTGGATACACATCTGTTTTCTTTCAGTATATCATTTCATTCTTTCTTTTTTGTGCTCCTTAACTGAAATTCTTATAATGCTTTGTTGCTGGCAGCGAGCTAAGCATGCATCAGTCTATCTGCCTGGAAAACAATCCTGGTATGACCTAAGAACTGGAACTGTGTACAAGGGAGGGGTGACACACAGATTGGAGGTTACAGAGGAGAGCATTCCTGCTTTCCAGAGAGGTGGAACCATTCTAACAAGGAAAGACCGGTTTCGGCGAAGTTCCACTCAGATGACGAATGATCCCTATACTCTGGTATGTATTCATGCTGATTTGCTGTAATTCTTGTGAATATGCTTGAATGCCAGATGTGTGTCTAATTTTATCTCAGTGAAC
Source organism: Styphnolobium japonicum (assembly GCA_023212625.1). Taxonomy (NCBI): domain Eukaryota; kingdom Viridiplantae; phylum Streptophyta; class Magnoliopsida; order Fabales; family Fabaceae; genus Styphnolobium; species Styphnolobium japonicum. The sequence continues at coordinate 39,728,700 of JALBWW010000003.1, read as the reverse complement.
ATCTTTCTTGCCTTTTCTGTTTGTTTTCATATTACTAGGTCTTGGACTATTGCCTTTATTCCTTTTTTTTTTTGTACAAGGACTATTGCCGTTCTATTCAAGCTGTTTGCTGTCATATATATGTTATAATAGAGTTTATGCTAGTTAGCTCCCCGTGCTGCTTGGCATCAGCAGGCCCACTTTGAACAATGAGGGGCATCTCGATATAATATTTTGCAGTATAATATTTGTGTTGCACACCTATCTATGATGTAGAACTAAGATGTTGAATGGGTATGTGTACAATTGTGCTTTTTGTCTATTTTATTGTATAATTAGGAGGATGTGTGTAGTAGCACAAGGTAACTGAAAGACTTGATGTATAGCAAAAGTAGCTGCATGCGTGCACATCCAACCAAGACCAATCTGAATCTCGTTTGTCCACTTCATGGGTTATGGCTGATGAGTTTATGATAAGTACATGGATGTTGATTATTTGAGTAGCCTGATATGATTGCTTATTTGTTTCATTCCTATTCCAACCAAAAATGGCAGCATGTAAGTGTCAGTTGATTTTTGGATTGAGAAATGCTGTGCGGCTGTACCTTCTCTGAGACCACTGACAGTAATGGAAAGTAGACTGACTACCTGCTAGTTTGCCTCATGATAAATTAGTTATGATTGTCTCTTTGGCAGGTTATAGCACTGAATAGTTCCCAAGCAGCCGAAGGTGAACTCTATATTGATGATGGAAGCAGCTTTAATTTTCTGCAAGGGGCCTATATCCATCGACGTTTTATTTTCACAAATGGGAAACTTACATCTTTGGACCTGGCACCTTCTTCCCGTTGCAAGACTGGGTGCCCTTCAGAATCAGATGCTGTCATTGAGAGGATTATCCTGCTAGGATATCCTTCTGGCTCAAAGAATGCACTGATTGAACCATCCAATAACAAGGCTGATATTGAACTTGGCCCGCTTTGGGTTCAAAGGACACGTGGGCCGGCTGTCATGACCATACGTAAGCCTAATGTCCGTGTTGCAGATGATTGGACTATACAAATTTTGTAACATCATCAAATTTCTTCATTGGAGAAGGGAATTTAATCTTCAATGTAACTGGTAGTTCAAAACGAGGTTTCTCTCTCTAGTTGAGTTGATATGAAGTTCAAGCCCCAAAGTTGGGGCAAGAGGAAAGAAAAACACCAGCCTTGAAGAATGCATCTGCACCAATACAATTTGAGCTGCTTGTTTAATGACTTGGGATTTGAAAACTTGAAAGATTAATGCTTGGAAGTTGTGACTTCATTGTTGCCTACGGGAATTAATTTGAAAAGTTTTTGTTCTATCATCTAGAATGGTGCCCTCAAGGTCGTGGTCTGTTTGTGTTTGTCTTGGGACAATTTGATATGATGAATTTAATAACTTTGTTAGTTGAAAATTAATGATTTATAGTTAATGGATAGTTATTTTTTTTATAAATATTTTACTCATAATGTGGGCAACAGAAAAGAAAAACCCTCTAGAAGATAAATAGAGGAACAAGCTGAACAATATCGTCCGTCGTACTGTGAAATTCACTTACTCCTGCTGAGTTAAACTGAAAAGCAAATCTTTTTGACGGAAACATGTGTCAGTCTAGACTCTAGAGTTTCGAAAGATGAGGTTGACCAAAATTATGAGGATAACTGAATGACATAAAAATAGTTTGAAGTTGAAGTGAATCCAAATAAAAATTGATGATAGCCTCCCTCTCCTCGAGCGAAGAGGAATTCAATGAGAGAAATGATTGGTTAGTATTTACATATAAACAAATATTTTTTAGTTGTTTTAAAAATACAAAAAAGAGTAATATATTCAAAAAGAAAAACATTTAGAGAATAATTGTAGAAGTTCTGCTATGAATTTTTATCACTCTTTTGTGGATAAGATATATATTCTTGCCATCCCCTATGAAGTGTCATGCAGGATCTTTTTTTTTTTTTTTTGGTAGGTGTGTCATGCAGGATCTGATGCTATTTTGTCAAAGTTTTACTCTTTTCCTTATTCAACATATTTTTAAGAAAAAGCAACCAACTTACAAATATTTTTGTTGAAATTTGTACAAACCAAGATTCGTAGTGTGTGGATTGGTCTCAACCTCCTCCAAATGTTCTTCAGTCTTTTCATGGTAGATTTTGCTTACTAATAAGATACTTGTATATAATATACTTAAGTATAAAATGTTTGGACATGTTGAATTTTTTTAGTGTAGTATTGTAAGTGTCAAAGCATATATATATCATGCCCTTATTTGGTTGCAATCAACAAAAGCAGACATTTAACTTTTTAATTTTAAAATATATAACTAATATATAATAATTTATTATATCATGAAATTTATGAATTTTTAATGACATAATAACAATAAACATTCCATAGTTATTTGATAAAATAAAAACTAACATTTTAAAAATTAAAAATTATCAATACTAATTTTTATGATTATTATATATGAATGTCTAATTTTATGAATTTATAAACTAATTAAATGATAAAATTGTTTGTAAAGATAACTAATTTATAAAAAAAGGATAAAATTAATGAGATAATAAAATTGACAATTCATAAAAAATTGTCAAACTTAATTCTCAAAGATTTAAAATATTTGGTATTTAAAAGTTTAGGGATTGAGAGGTTACTTCATTTTGAAGCTAAAGCATAACTTTTGTATTGATACTGTTTCATCTTATCAATTGAGTTGAAACCCTCGTTAATAAATTCTTATAGATTTTAAAATGCTTTACATACACATAATACAATTAGCAAAGATAATTATCTTAGTGCTAATATCAACCGTGTAATTTATTTATGCTATCAACTATTTGCACAATTATATATTAAACAATAATAATATAATAATTTATTTATTTATTATCCTATAATGTCGCTTAAAATTTAAACAAAATCAATATTACATATTCCCAGGTGTAAACATAAATAGTAAATATCGAATCATAAACTTCACACATTATGATCTCCTCAAATAGACAAATACAATGATGCAGAGTGTATATTAAATAGACTATGAAAAGTTATAAACTATTACAACTCATTGGCTTTTCCAATTCCAACAAGGGAAAATGACTCGTAGGTGCAGTTTGTCATAAGGTTGGACACTTTGGCTCTTTTTAAAAATTACTCAAATATTCAACTAATTTAACCAATAATTTATTTTTATTTTTAATACTTGATACGTGGTTAATCATATATAAATTATTAATTAAATTAGTTGAATATTTGATTAATTTTTTAAAAAAACTAAGCTATCCACCTTTCTACACTTAGAGGTCATTTTGCCTTCCAAGAAGCTTTTACAACTTCACCGGCTTCTTGAGCGCCATAAATGGCATGAAAAATGATGAGCCATATCGGTGTCCACATAAAATAGCATTTCTTATATATTTTTCAAATGCAGCACTGTTTTTTTTTTTAAAACAAGAAATATTAGCATAGCATGGCATGTCCGGCCTAAACAACTTCATGTTCAGCTTCTTGAAGGCAATAAAAGCTTAAAGCAAATATAATAGATAGATGAAAAATGATAAGCCACAACGGTTAAAATAGCATTCCTATTTTTCCAAGTGGATGCGGGACTGTTAGTTATTATTTTTCGTTTTTTACAGCAGCTTCATGAGGAGTTCAGGGGTCTAAAAAATAGATTAAAAACGATCATACGAGTGCCAAATGCCAATGCATCAGAAAGATATATCATTCATGAGCTCTATACAAACAGGAACAGTATCAAAACTTCACGAGAACATTGACTTGTGGCTTTTTAAGACGATTATTATTATTTTTTCTGGGAGAGTGGGGAAGGGTTGAATAAATCTCCAAATTAGGATTAACCTGTATGACATAAAAAATTTATCCAAAACCAATGTCATATGTAGTTTAGTTGCATTGCAGTAATGTAATGGAGTGCCTCATTTAAGTCCAGGCTGATATATCATACACATACATTATCATTTTTTAAGGAAAAAAAATGCTAAAATGTTTAAAATTGCAAGCCAAGGCAAGCTGGCTAAAGCTCTTAATCCGTCTTCTTCTCTGATAGTTGGGGTTTGTTAATGGGCACAGATCGCTTCTCCTCTGCTGTCTTAGCATAAATCTCTCCCCTCTCTTGGAAATACCTCTCAAAAGCTCTGGGAAGGAACCTGGGTATCAAGAACCCAAACAGATTGATGGAGAAATAAGCCAGATTGGCCACCGCCAGACCCTTCCCAAACCAATACCATGCCATGTCCTGCATGCAACAGTTGCAATTCATTTCCCATATACATATATATGAGAAAATAATCACATTCACAGGCCTAGTCCTGGGTAGAAGTAACCATAAACTAAAGATAGAGAAAGTTATATATGTCTGAGTCTGAAGAAGGAAGATTTTAAAATTACCTGAAGCCGTGCATTTGCAGGCAAAGTCTTGTTGAGCCACACATCATTTATCCAATCAATATCCACAAAGATCCTCCTAATTGTATAGATCATTGGCACCAATGCCCTGACGGGTGGTGAAAACAGAGACAAGCCACTTATTATGTTCTCAGTCAATATTTGGAAGGAGAGCAAGAACAGGTGTGGGGTTGCTGACCGCACCGCATGCTCATCCCCTCTGGCGAAACCACCCAGCACGTAGGCCAGTGGCAAGAAGAGCCCCACGGTGGTTCCAAAAACAACATACATTCGGAACAATCTGCTTCCTTTGAAGATCTCCTGGGACAAGGTAACTGATGTGCCATGTGATGGGAAAGCAAAATGTGCAAGTGCCAAGATGTAAGCAGAGGCAAGGGCTGGGAACACTAGATCAAGGAGGGGAACAAGACCACTGGCTGAGAAAACCAATATGAAGGCCACAAGCTGCAGCTCTATCACACGCAGCGAACCCATCATGCCCCCAGCTGCAGGTGCCTGTTCTTGCTGCTGAACTCGTTGAGGCTTTGTGCCTGTGGGAGCCACCGTTTGGTCCGACAGTGATGGACGAGCCACAGCTAGAGACACACCCGACATTTTCTTGCTTTTCCTTAATTTTTTCACTGAGCTTGGTCTGTCAGAGTCAGAGGTTAGTTACTGTTCCTGGATACCAAAATCTGGGAACAAAGCGAGGCAGTTACATATGTATGTAGACATCATTAAAGATAACAAATTAACAATGCATGCATGCATTTGAGCCAACCATCAATTCAATTTTGAACCAAAGTACGTATAAATTAAATGGGTTAATTGCAGATTTATTTACTTTACTTAACAGTATAAATATATATCCAGAAACCCAGTGCAATTTAGAGCTAATTAATTCGACATCTCTTTTGTCTGATGCGACAATACATACCCACTAGTAGAAACAAAAAGGTATGATGAAAATGACGAGTTGAGAGGGAGAATTCAAAGATTATTGGAAATGTTTCATTGACATATCAGCTAAAAGTTAATGACAAAATAAAAGAGAAAAATTAAGAAGAGGTCTTACAACTGAAGTGGTCAGAAGAGAAGAGAAGAGAAGGCAGAACTATTGATTCAAAATCAACCGTTGCCGTAGCCGATGAAAAAGACGAAGCAGGGGGAACCGCGATGATGAGTATGATCCTAATTTGCTGCACAAAACAAACGTAGAAGCCACTACGCGCCCCACGCCAATCTATCGCAAAGTACGTCGTGTAATGTAGCATGCCAGACACTTGTACCTCTTCCACGTTCTGACTGCCTAATGCTCTCCACGTGTTACATTCTAGTTCTAGTTGATTTCATCATTCTATTTGGATATTAATAAAGGAGTTAATTTTTATTTATTGTAAGTGTAAAAAAAATTTATACCGTCATTTACTTATGTGTTACTAAATCATTAAAATAGTTAGACTTTTTAGGTAGTTGTTGTGATAGTCAACTCTTTTACTGATTTGGCAACACATAATTGAATGACAGTGTAAAAAATTTTTACACTAACAATGGATAGAAATTAAACTCATTAATAAATTATTAACAATTTATTTAGTTACTAAACTCATGAGAGTACTCTAGCAATTTCATTTTGAGGTTTTATTTTTCTCTACATTTCAATAGGAAATTTGGATATGTGGGATGTAACTCTCCTACTTTTTATCTTTTTTATTATCTTTTTAATTAAATATTGACAATTTAGTACAAAAAATTGATAATTAAAAAAGAAATTGTTACCAATTAAGAGATAGAGAGATTTTTTTACTGAATTATCATTATTTAATTAAGAAACAAGGAAGGAGACAAGAAAAAAGAACAACAAATTTGAATCAATATAATCCTATCACATAATCACAACCTTTAATAAATACTAAACAAATACTAATTACAAAGTGAAGACTAAACAAATATCAAAATGAGCTAAGTTGAGCTGGTAAAGCTAGAGATTTTACTCCTGATTTGTTATATAGTATATAGGTTTTGTATTTTATAAAGGATAATATATATGAGGAGTTACATTATCATATAACAAATTATTAAAAAAGTTTGACTATTATAATAATTATTTAAGAAGTCTAATTCTTTTAATAATGTGTTAATACATTATTAGAAGATAATGTAAAATTTTTTTTACACTAATAGTGTTGATCAAAATTAAATTTAAAAAGTATATATATATATATATATATATATATATATATAAAGTTATTGAACTGTATGAAGAATTATACAAATTTTTTTTCATATTGCACTGTACAAATACAATGATACAAAATAAATTATATGTAAAGTGTTGTTTCGATTTGAGTTTTGGTGAAATAAACAATATATTAAATTTTTTTGACACAAATTCACATATAAATTTGATAACTCAAAATATTTATTACATTATTTATGTATTTATTTTATTATTATTCCATATAAAATATGATATTTTATTAAAATCTAAATAATTAATGTTTTATTAATAATTATCAACTTCATACATTACTCTATAAAATACCTAAAAAATTGTATAAACATAAAATAAGTTTCTTAGAAAATAAACTTTAATTAAAAACAAAGCACAAAGTAGGAGAGTATGTACATTTATGAGACAAACAGTAGGCGAATATGTACATTAATGACAAAGTATTAAACTCTTAAAACAAAAACAGGGTGGAACATAACATTTATGACTAGAAATTAACTTTATTATTATTTTATTCAAATATTTAATTCCGCAATTTATTTAATTCAGCATTTGAAGCCTGCCATTTTTTTTCAAAATCTTTATCTAATTTTTTTATTAAAAAAAATCATGTTGCCTAAAAGTCACATCTTACCTAAAGGTCAGTTGATTGAATTTTTTTTTCCCGGTAAATTGATTGAATTTATTTATATCTCAACATTTAGGGATATTAAATGACATAAGGAAGAAAGATTACGGTAACGGTAAACGGGCAGGGGTAAAAGCCCTGTTAGGTACTTAATAGTGACAAAATAAAGTTTTTTTAAAAATAATAATAATTATATAAAAATAATTATAGTCAACCTGATGGAATTATTTCCTTATGTAACAGAACAAAATAAAAATGAATAGTTCTATACCTCTTAATTACTTAAAGAAAAAAGCATTAAAAAAATTTTAGGTTCCTAATGTATTAAATGCTTTTATTTTTTTCATTTGTGATCGCAAGATATCTCTCAAGCTAAAGGAAATTTTTTATAAAACAACAATAAGACCAGCAATGCTGTACAGTACTGAGTGTTGGATGGTAAAATGTCAACATGAGCATAAGTAAAGGATTGCAGAGATGAGAATGTTGCGCTATATGAGTGGACACACAAGAAAAAATAGAATTAAGAACGAGTACATTCGAGAGAAAGTTGGAGTAGCACTAATTGATGAAAAGATAACAGAGTCTCGCTTAAAATGGTTTGGTCATGTGAGGAGGAAACTATTAGAAGCCTCGATGAGAAGAATTGATCAGATGGAGGATAGTCCTTTAAATAGAAATAGAGGTAGACCACTAAAAATACTAAGAGATATTATACAAAAAGATCTTGAAATAAATGGTCTATCTGAAAGTATGGTCTTTGACAGAGTACAATAACGTTGTTTGATCCATGTAGCCGACTTCACCTAGTGAAAAAAGGCTTTTGTTGTTGTAATATTTTATGGTTTAAGTAATTAAAAAGATGATAGAAGAATTTTTTTAGAGAATATAACATTACTCAATAAACATAAACATTGTTTAAGGAATAATCTTTTTCAATATAGAAAATACTAGATAGTTAAAAAAAATTACCAAAATTTTTGACAAAATGAATTGACATTGTTATTGGCTATTGAATAAATAAATGATTCTCACCACTCTTTGACTTATTTAATAACCAACATTGAATCTAGAGAATTTTGTCAAAAAAAAAGAAAACATTGAATCTAGAGAAATTCTAGTGTATAACATTACTCTTTCAATATTATTGAATGTTTAGAAACTTCCCAAACTAGTTTAGCTAATATATTAGCTCGTTCTCACTCCCACCATTGCCTTTTAGATTTTAGCTCACACTCATACTCATTCTCACTCCGACCATCAAATTTTATTAAATCAATTATGACCTAACCTAAGTCTCTCCTAGTCCTAGGTCCTTGACTCTTAGTTGAGAATAGTGATCCACATTAGGGGTGCTCTAGCATAAATACGAGTCTCTCCACCCTTTTCTTCAAATGCAAAGAATGAGCTACGCTAATCTAAATTGTGGTGCATTTTGTATTGAACTTATATTCATGTGTTCCACCTAACGTGTAAGCAAAAAGGAATGAACTCCTCTGATATGACTATCGAATCAAGAAGTTACCAGTACCACTAACATGAGCAGTTTCAGAGCCTCATGCCAAGAACATGAATTGATTCTGAATGCCTTACGACGTGGGGAAACCCAATTAGTCAATATATAACGCATTTACAGCAGAGTTCCCTGCCATAAATTATACATCTAAATAAGGGGAAGAAAGAAGAGAAACGAACTAGGTGATAAAAAATGCAAAAATTGTCATCTGCTTCTCTGATGCAGCCAAGCTGGTAAAATAAATGGTGTAATGCAATGTTCCAATTAACTCTTCCAGAATTGATAGTACTATTATTATCAGCTACAGACCGCTTCCACTGCAAGTTTCCTTGATAAACCAGGACACAAGTTGGTTTTGAAATTCTCTTCAGTTAATTTTATGACACAGTCGTTTTTGTTTAGGCACGCCTGCAACAACAATGAAACGCATAAAGATCTATCAGTATATAACCCTTTAAATAAAAACACCAAAAATTGGAACATTGCATGAAGTATCTTCCTTTAAAACAAAAAGACAGATAGCTGAGGGTTGCATATGCTAAATTTTTGCTTTAAATATCAAAACAAGAAACAAGGGATAGCCATTTTGATAAAAGTTCACTTATGGATATGATAAATTTACGCAAAAAGTATTTGAAATGCTAGAAACATATTGGATCCAATGTGGGATTCATGACAACGTCTTGCTCTGAACTTCACTAATATTATAAATAAAATGAGGTTCATGCTTCAAACTCTTCCCACTAAAAACATAGCAGATGAGGAGGAAGGGATGATGATCACCATCCCTTAGTGGAATTAAATCTTTTCCCTTTTCCTGTCCCCCATTAACAACTCAGCAGAAAAAATTGACAAAGTTATTGCCAATTAAGAGAGGTAATTTTTTTTTGTTGAGTTGTCAACATTTAATTGGAGAATAGAGAATGAGATAGGAAAAACGGACAGAAAATTTAAATCCCCATTGGTGTTATAATATTTTTGATGAGGTCCTTTGACATTTGTTTATAATGCACAGAGAGAGCAAACCTAACAGGATTATTTGCACAGTCAATCACAAACCCATAAGACTCATGACATCCCTTAATTGTGTGACTAATTTCTAAAATGAAAATCTTACAAGATACGTGGAGAGAATAACTGATGCAAAACATATAAATTGCAAAAATACATACCTTTTCAACAACTATGTTAGAATTGGGATCATGACAATCTCCATTACGGTAAGATCCACATGTTCCAGAAGGGGTTCCAAAGCTAGCAAATCTTACAGCAGATACAAGAGTATTATTGGGGCACGTTAAATGGGCAAGAGGTGTGTTTTTGTTATTGTCTATTTTATCTTCACCCTGAGAATCAAGTCCAACAGATGGGTCATCCTCGGCAACAAGGGCACATACTCCAGATACTTTACGTCTCAGGAACCTAATTTTTGTTGGATCTCCACCTTTCTCCTCAAAAATAACAAGAATATTTCCAGATAGCTTGAACCAAGATCGTGGAACATGATACCTGATCCATATGAAATGCAGAATGTTTAATGAAAACAAGATGAATGATACATAACTCTATGAGATCTTCCAAATAAATTATTAGTTCTATATAATTACAATGAATCATGAATGCTTTCTACTCTAGACCACTTGTTCGATTAGCATACGATGTAGAAAGAACTACAAAAGAAAATCTATCACAATTGTCCTATGGCTTCGAATTCACTAAAATGTGAGGACAGCCTCTTGAAAACCTAAGCACAACATATAGAACTTACTAAGTTTTCAAATATACCCTTTCTTCCTGCTATTTATGAACAATCCTTGTCATTTTTTGACAAAATAAAGAATCTGTCAACTACATCAATTTGTACATAAAATCTTATTTTATTATTTTTCTTGGCCTATTTCTAATAGTTATGAAGTTTGACACAACTCTTTCATCCACTTTTAGTTGCCATATCTAAGGTAAAAATTTTCTTTAAAACAAAAGACAGTGCATTTCCAATTCATCAATTTCAGTTAAATAATTATTTCCCATAGTTTTACCATTTCTGTGTAGGTTCTCCACAACCAGTGTCACATTTGTCAGGATTGAATTTGCCTCTGTAGTCACATTCTTGAACACACTTTTCAAGTATAGAACTTTTCCTAGGCCAATATCTCCCAATTTCTTCTCCATTCAACCAGGCTAGACCTTTTCCCATATGCAACATATCCAATCCAACCGGTTCGTCCCCAGGTGGAGCATCCACAATAGCCTGCATGGCCAAGAGTTTTATTTTAAGATACTTAACCAAAAAAACACAGTACTAAATGAAAGACATAATGATAATCTCCATGAGCGATGCCAAAGACAAGAAAGGTCATTACCTTGTACCATGTCAATGGCTGCCCTTTTGGTGGTTCTGAAGTAGATGTCCAGTTCACACTATTCAAACCATCTCCCTGGTATATCTTTAGGTGTTCTCCTTGCACCCCAATCTGAGAAAGCAGGAAATGGAAGAGCTCAAAGGACAAGGGCTAAAAAAAAAATTTCATGGTTAATACTATCCTCAAGTGTCTTCAAAAGATTGAGCAGCATTTCTAAGGGAGTGGGAGCTGCCAATATATATCCATTTTTCTACCAAATACAACATCTGGAAGATTATAAAGTATTGAGATGATAATGCAAAAAGGAAAAATACCTTGTAAGTCCAGGCATAAGAAGACAAGTCCATTGTCCCATTGTTGAATCCCTCAATCTTTACACTTGTTAGTCCTGCTCCTATGAAGTCATAAAATGGTCCAGCAGTCTAAACATAATAAGAAAATAATAATGAGAGTTCAAGTCATTTAAAGGGATGAGACAAATAGACGCCTCAAGACAAGTCATTCTACAATCTCTACTTTAACAACTAATGTCTCACAGCTGTGTAGGTATATGTATCTATCTTCTGAAAAACTTTAAAATCATGTAGAATAAAGGGGATGAGATTTAAGTCATTCAAAGGGGACCAGACAAATAGACAACTCAAGACAAGTCATTCTACAATGTCTACTTTAATAACTAATGTCTTACAGCTGTGTAGGTATATGTATCTTTCTGAAAAACTTTAAAATCATGTAGAATATCTCAAATGAATTCCTTAAATTTCTATGGACATTTTTTAAAATTCCATGCATAAGGGGAGAAAATACATATATTTGACTTGGAGCTTAGAAGGAAACACAACTTCGAAAAAAGAGATGCCTTTTGTCCCCAATGTGTGTGTGATAAAACTGAAAATTTAGTGCTGAAATTTTTAGTGATAAAAAATTAAGCACTGAATCTGTACGTTTGAAAAAGTGTTCATTTTAAGTGCTGAATGTATATTAAAAGAAACTGTTTGCACTTAATAAAATAAATGATACAATACTATAGGAAAGTATTATCAGTTAAGTGGCTTGAATAAGAAAATGTTTGCTGCTACATATATTAAGTGACCTTGATGAATGTTTTCAGCACTTTTTCACTAATTTCACTTTTGGTAGGTATTAAATTAAAACCACTAAATCAATCTAAGAGCTGAAATTTTTTCAAATTTGAGTTTTCAAACAGCCCCTAAGTCATTAATCATAAGATAACTCAGCATACTTGAAAAAATGAGGGGCCAGATCAGATTTAGATAATTCAAAGTAAATATATCTTGGGGTTTCATGCATTCAGTATGGGGTTAACTGAATTCAGTCCAGTTTTGAATGCACAAAAGTCAATTATAAGCCTTTTTATGGTCTCATCTCACTTAGTGCACCTCAGATGATGAAACACACAAGTGACAGAAATACATCAGATAAAACCAGGTAACAAAAATATATTGGGAAATAAAGAAATAAATTATTATTTCATATATGGTATTTAATATTGAGAAATAAAATCAATCAAAATTCTGGATGAAAAAGATGTAGACCTAGATGGCAACATATAGCTAGACAGCAATCCGCAGATGGTGGTGATGTTGTTTTTGAAAATTAAATTCTATTACCATCGCAGAGATCAACCTAAACTTACATTTTCTCATATTTGAACTCCTTTGCTACTTATTAGGCCCATTTTGTGATAGGTGAATTGTATCTCGTATGAGTTATTACAAGTACTTGGATTCTCAAAAAAATGAATGTTTGAAACAGAAAAAACCACTCACTTGTAATCCAACGGTCAAGCACAATAAAGCAATTTCATTCTTCCCTGCCCTGAGAGCGATGGGATTCTTAAAAGTGAATGGTGAATGTGTACCATTTCCAGATGCAGTACCTAAAAAACAAAAAAGTTAAAATTTTGAAAAATAAAGGGAGAAAAAAACCATTTGTAAGAGCTTGTGTTAATCTTAATTTATGACTATACTCATCTAAATCACAGAGAAACCACCACAGCAATAAAAAAAATGGAGTGCTTCATGTATGATGCTTAGAAAAAAAATTGAAAATATTCAACAAAACAAAAGTGCTGCAATTCAATAGTTTCATGAGTCAGTACACATGATTTAAGTTTCACATATTCAACAAAAAATGAAAGCACATAACAAAATTGTTTCCAAGGGGAACTGAAAATGCCTGTAATCGAATGGCATAGCAGCAAGTCACTGATATTTAGACTTTGAAGGCACTGACTGGATTAAAAGGAAATAGTGCATGAATACAATTTTTATGTAGATTACTGAAATGTGATCTTCCAAGAGACAGGAGCAACATGTTAAGGCAAGCAAAAATCCATTTCTTTTCCCTTCTTTTCTTTCTTTCCTTTTCTTCCTTCCTATCTTTTTTTCTTCAAGAATGAACTTTTCTCCACTTCATATAAATGTGAAACAAAGGCCTGAATTGCTTGTTCATTTTCATAAATTGAGATAAGATTATGGTTTCACATGATAAGAATGTCATGTCATTTCTGTCAGTAGTATAATGTCTGTTTTTTCTTTGTGCAATAGATAACAGAACACGAGACATGTTAAATGACAACAAAGGGAAAGTATATTTGTGTAAACACAAGGCCTTTGTCTTCCTGTTGGTTCATAATAATAAAAACAACTTTAAAGTATGCCAGGGAAGCAGCCTATGTCCAAAATTACATAGATCAGGTTTGACAAAATTACACAGATCTCCCTACTTGTTTATAAAAGTACATATACCTCTCTTATTTTTAACTTTAACATAAGAGACTGCAGTTATGTTAAAACTTAGAATAAGTTTTGTATAATTTTGAAATGTAATTTCATTAAACTTCGGGGGATGTCTATGTAATTAACTCTAAGAAATAACATCTTATTCTTAACACTTAATTTACAAATGAAGGATAATGCAATTGCAGAAAGAAGACATGGAAACTAATGGCATATGCTGAATTTCATAATGATCTACAATTCTCATATGATCACATGATGATAATTGATTGACAAAATATAAAGCAATGTGATTACTATAGATCAGAGGATAACCTTGGAATTCCTGATTCACAAAAGCATGGAGAGCATGACCCTTGGATTCTATTAGAAGAACTGGTTTGCTTCCCTTCTTTAAGAACTCTTCATTTTCACCAACAAATATACTGCCATCAACGAAAAAATGAACTTTAATCGACTGCATATATATTTTACAAATACACTTCAATTTATTATACATGTCTATGTCTATTACATTATATATAAATGAGCTTATAATTTATTATGAAAAGAAGAAGCATGCATAATATAGCAAATACCCTAACTAAAAGCATGCCAAACCACCTAAGCCTTTTGAAGAGCACCAAATCAGATTCATAAAATATATAAGAATCCTATAGCCTATAGCGCACTGAATGTCTCGATGGTGATGTTCATCAACTATATTCAGCATGTTTGTCATGGTAGACAATGTTACTTATTAAACAGAGAGGTGTAAACATATAAAGATAACCAAATTTTCATGCCCACTGACAGAAAGATCATAACACTGACAGAAAGATCATAACAAGTCAATGACATCCAGATTTGTGTTTTGCAGTCTGCATTTCTGGCAGTTAGTGGATTGAAGACAAGGGAGAATGGGGAAGTGACAGTTTTTGTCTTTAACTGTTAGGGACACTAAAATTTATTGAAGACTACCTCCTTTTGAGTCTCTTAGCTTGCTAACTCTTTGATTATAGTATTCCATGTAAGTTGTATGCTGTGTCCAGGGTTTTTTCAATTGCAATCTGCAGCATGTGTTGATACACCTTACATTTTCCTTCACCCCCCCAACCCACCCAAAAGAAGAAAAAAAATTCATGAATGAATGAAGAGAGGGAATATTATCTAAGATTAATGGAGAGATTTTCAGGATTGGAAGTAATTTACATTCTCTAGTTCCTCAACACGACAATCCTAGAGATATATGAACATATATTAAAATAGAAAATGCTCCAATATTCCCAGAGTAAGCAAACAAAAAAAAAGCAGCAAATGTTCTAAAACATTATATAATTATAAAATCAACTTCAGCACGTTATGGCTACATAAAAAATGTTTACTAATCTTCTCTTGATGAATGATGCAGGTAAACCTGTGGTAAATCAGTAAATGAATCACGAATAACTCTATCTACATCTACATTTTATAGAAATTACTTATCAAAGTAAAAAACTATATATGATAGACTTCCATTTTGCATGGTAAGAACTGCAATATTTTGCACAGGAACATGTTCCAGTCCTTTATCCTTTTAATTGATTGACATGAGCGCTTAATCGTTTTTTATACTAGGACAAACCTTGTTGTGTGCCACAGGTAGTCAGTGGTATCTTTGGTGGTATTGATGAGGTCGACAAAGCCGTTTTTGACAAAATCTGCCTTCCCCCAGATCCCTGCGTTCTCCTTCAATACATCCCATTTAAAAGTTTTTGAACCTTTATCTGATTGCTGCAAATTCTCAGGAATCATTGCAACTATATTTGTCTGGGAAGCAACCTGTTGAAGATTTCATGTCTAAGTGCAGGGACCAGAAAAAGAAGTACAAAAAAAGATTAATACAACCATATTACATTTATATTATTCCTTTATTAGTAAATTAATTATTATTACAGTGAACAGAAAAAGGAAATTAAGATATTTACTACAAGGAAACTTCAGATGACAACTTCTATTGTAGAAAAAAAAGTTGTCATTATGGCAGGGATTTTGGCTATACTACTAGTGTCAATTTCAGTTTCATGGGGTTGCCGCTCACATTCATCTAGACACCAAGATTCTTAGGATGATAATCATAGGGTTGATATGATTTTGTCTAGGTGTATGCCAAATTCTGTTATTGTCCACGACCTGCAAAATTTTCATTACTTTTAAAGACACCTCACAACTAAGTTCCTATCTAGTTTTCAACATTGCTGAAATTTTAAGCAATGTTACAAATCTGAACTCAGCCCTTGATGTTGATTTTTGTGAATCCTTGGACAAGACAAGGTTACATTGTTAAGGAAAGATGTCAATGGAAAGCAGGAACAGCAATAACCTACCTTTGCTGTGTTGAACACTACATTCTTGCAATCCGGCAGAATGCTAACTGACCACGCTGGCAGGTGATATGATGCATTCCGAAATACCACAATCTTATCATTTTTATCATCAATATTAGCAATGAAGGCGGCACATGCTCCTGATGAGTCAGTATAGACATCAGCCTGCAATACAGTGGTTACCACATAATGGCTTTTAATTCCAGAGGAATAGATTATAAAGTACATTCAAAAGCATAGACATCATGGATGATGGAATATGAATAAGACATATAAACAAAAGCATATATGATAGGTAAAATGCATTCTCAAAATTATGACACATTTAAATCCAAAAGTAATCTTACTGTCATAAAGGCTGTGATATTGGAAGGGAAAAAGAACACTCTTCAGGCATCTGAAAGAAAATCCTAAGGTTTATTCTCAGCTTGGTACCCATACAATTTAAAGCAGTCTCTCATGAACACTTTATGATGTATTTAACATAACAAAATCCTACCAAATTTGAATATTGAGCTTCACCATTATCATAATGATACTTCATTAACTAACTTGTAAAAAGAAATGAAGACAAAGAAAAGAATGACCAGGGTTAGATCTCCCTCCTCACCACTAAAATATGCCTACCAAACCTTTTAGGTCTGGCCTCTGTCAGTCTACTAAAAATATATAAAAGTTAATTATCAATCATGATATAGATCCTTTATAGTTTCTCCTTTCTTTCAGCCTTCATTATTCATCATTCACTCTTAAACCATAATGTTTACCATGACTGCTTCTCTGTCACCACAAGATATCAATGCCTCAGACAATGAAAAATAGTTGTGTCACAATTCCTGCACTACCTGCTGTAACCCTGATTAGAAGGCAGACAGATATCCTTCCATTATTGTGATTAGGGCTGCCAACTGATCAAATGTGGAATCGATTAGGCCAAATTAGATTGTGCAACCAATATGTATAGTATGACAATTCTAAGTAGTAAACTAACAAAATTAAAAAACTCAATTAATTTGGTGTTACAACTAATTTGGTCATAAAGGCTTGATACCATGTCAAGGACCAACTCTCTAAAAGCTTAAACTATTAGGTGGAGGCCTAGGAATAGTTTTATATCTCTAACACTTGCCAATATAATAAAGCTCAAATTTACTTCCTTGAACCAAACTGTAGACTGTCCAGTCATGAAAAGTCTGCCGCCTCCCTTACCATTTAAATTAGACAAAGATGAGGGAACATAGGTGATCACTAGAGCTTTCTTAAGTCTAGCTTATAATCATTATTGCTGAAAATGCAGAACTTGCCTATAAAAGCAACCAGTGTACCTTCTCCCAGAAAGTCTTGTTAGTAATTTTAAATAAATTAAAAGAAATTTTTGTTTATTGTCTGATTGCATGGTTGAGTAAAAGGTTAAAGAAAAATGTTCTGCTCTTCTGAAACAGATGAAGTGACATGATAGTATTTAAAATTTTAATTGTAATATGTATCTAAGGATTCTAGAAGCACAAGAAGAAGGTCTAAAATAAAGAGTACGCACCAATTTAAATTCACATAAAATGTTTGAAAAAAACAAACAAGCGATTAGAATATGCACATTATGATTTGGATGTGAGGGTTCATAACTAAAACAAAAGACAATCTATTTGTACTAACCATGAAAGTGAAATGTTTAAAAGAAAGGAAAATACCTCCAGGGAAGGACCGAGGGAGATATTGACCGATTCACCATTAAGCAATACATGCTCACATAACTTGATAGCTCTGTGAAGTTCCTTAAGGTGTCCCCATTTTGGAAGTCTAGGTAACCCTGTGATTATAAGGTAAATTTATTAATCAATAAAATTTTAGCATTGATTGCAAAGACTTTTTTGACATAGTAAAGAGACTTGTGCATAAATTATATAACTAAGTAAGAACTTCAGATGGCTTACCATACTCGTCTATCGGGGCATCGTAGTCATAACTTGTAGTAATGAATGGACCACCCGCTGTACGCCCAAAATTTGTTCCACCATGATACTAACCCACAGAGATGAGACAAAGAGGTCAACATAAGAGAAAAATAAACTAACAAAAGGCATACCATTTAAAGAAAGGTCTTTTTTAATGGTTTTTCCTAATAAATTACAATGTTTAGTACCTACAATCATAATAAATTAAAAAAAAAATCCATCATCTGTACCATGTAGTAATTCTGTACACTTCCACCTTTCTGGAAGAAACGAGCAACAGCATATGCAACATCTTCAGGTGGCCTGTGAGGATCTCTGCCTCCAAAAGTTTTAAACCTGAAAATAGTAGAAATCCTCAGCACAGAAGAAAATTAAAGGAGAGATACATTCCCTATTGCAAGATAAAAAGCACATATTAACCTTTAGCACACTTTTTAACTCCTCTAACCTGGGGGGAAAAAAGAAGGGAAAAGAAAAACATCCTCACAGTTTTGGTCCTAAATAAACTGAGAAGGCTAAATTTTCAAAACTTGCACATATTTATTTTTTGCCTAGGTCTGAGTCTAGCAGACGCATTGTGTGTATCCTCTCGCCTTTTGCAGAAGCAGAGGATTTTAAAATCCATTACCTAAATTTCTTTTTCAGGTCAGAACAATGATAACACACTCAAACATTTTGCAATAAAATAACTATTTTAATAACCACACTAATTTTCAGTTTTACTTGATACATAATTGTTAATGAAAAATGAATATAGAGCATTTCTGATTCATGCCCAACAAATAAAATAATTATTAGCAGACAATCACGGTACAATACTCTCGTGGCAGATACATTATCACATGGTAAAATGAACTTTTTGATGCAAAATATGAATAATGGACTAGAGGGAGCAAAGGTAAAAAGTGAATCCAACATACCATCCAGGCCAGTTCTCAGTCCAAATTTTGGGCCTGTTTGGAGAACTAGGTGTAAATTGGTCACAGTAGAATGAGTTACAAGTATTAATCTGCAAAAGAATCATTAATAGTCAGGTTATCATCCAAATGTCTATGTTTGCAGTTGTCCAAATGCCACCAGCTGCATAGATATTTAAAAGTAAAACAAAACCTTTAGTCATATAAATAATAAAAAATTAAGAATTTTGAAGCACGGGCAAGATGAATCTCAAAAGCCATATGTACTGATTCAAGATAATGTATATTATGACATTTCCCACTTATGATTAGCAATTTTCAATATCTTCTTGTAACAAGCACTATGAATCTTGGTTAATTTAATTTGAGTTTACAATGTAATAACAACTCTAACAAATTATAATCTTACCACAGGATCTGGAGCATCATATTGTTGGCACATTATCCAAGGGACACCTGTATTTTGAGAAACAGCCATCCTTGCAGCCCACATGGCATATTGCTTACCTCCCTCTCCATAAAAACTTTCATAGTATCCATATTCATTTTCTATCTGCAATATTGTGAAGATGCTGAATGAAGTCATCGGATATGTTCAAAGGACAAAGTAGACTAGCATATTGAAGGAAAGCCACCAAAAAATAGCTGTTTCATAAGCAAATCCAAGTGTAAAACCTCCGTAACCTTTATTGCCCACACTACTAGATACAGGCAAAGGCACTGATAACAAATTGAAAGGTTTAAGGTTATACTTGCCTGGGCTAAGATGATGGGACCCCCTTGTGAGGCAAAAAGCTTCTCTTGTTTCATAAGGTTCACTATGAAGGTCGTAAAATTCTGCATATGATACTGAACCCCAAGGAAGAGCAAACTACGTTAGAGTGATCACATTTATTTTACAGCAATTAAATAAGCGGAGATGGTATTTGAACCTTAATATGAGTTACAATTCAAAGTCCTCCTTACATACCATAAAAGGCTTACTGTTAGTCCGGAATACAGTGCCTGGAATATAATGCAACCATACTGGTACACCACTGTAACATTCAGCCATGATTAAGAATTATGAACCCACAATGAACTTTGTAGAAGTGGTTAACATGAATTAATTCCTCTATGGTCTATACAACAACAGCTGATGTTTACATTCTCTTTTTCCTAGAACAAAAATCACAACAAAGATAATAACAATATAGTACATACCCGTAATTCCATTCTGCAGCAACAAATGGACCTATTCGAAGAATCAAGTACATCCCAGCCTGCTGTACAGTCTTCACAAACTTGACCAGATCGAATCGTCCTCCAAAGTAATACTACCAGTTCACAATTTTAAGTGGGAAAACAAAAAAGTTAAAATTTCATCTCACACACACTACACTACACTACACGCTTTAGGAGTATCTTACAATATACAAGTGCCGCATCTTAATAACTTCATGCTACTCACATTGCCTGGAGAAAGCTCATGGCCATTCCAGAATACATAGGTTTCGATCACATCTACACCTCCTTCCTTCGCTGTTTGAACAAGACCCGGCCACATCTGCCACACAGCATATCCCACAAACACGTTCATTATTACAACCCCAAAATCCAAATACAAAAGAAAAAGAAAAAGGCACTAGTTTTTAGGAATAATAAGGTTCCAAAATGCTCAACCGAGACTGAGAATTGAGAAATCCAAGAAGCAAACAATAATAATATGAATGAATGCAACTACAGAGTAAGCATCAAATGCGCAGAAAATAACACACAACCATACTAAGGAGAGGAAATCGAACTAATTAGCAAATAAACAAAACAAGTAACTAATTCAAGAACCTTTTCTTATAACCAAAAAATTAAAAATTAAAGACCATCACACTCTACAAGTTAGAATTTGTAGTAGAGTAGTAGTTGTTGTTGTTGTTGTCTCACCGCAGGAACGCTTCGAGGGTAATGAATGGCAGCAGAGATAAGAAGCTTCCGCTGGCCATCAATGATGAGGGAGCGACGATCGTAGGTCACATTGCCACCCAAAACCAATGTGAACGAAGCAGATACGAAGAACAAGAAGACAAGCAAAGAGAGCTTCATTTTGGTTTCAGATGTAGCAGAGCTAGCTCTGATTCTGATCTTTGTGGTCACTTCACCCTCTGCGGGGTTTTACTTTTAATAGTGGAAGAAGCTAGTGTTAAGCTTTCGTGAGAGACAGAGCATGTGTTAATGTAATTACTTATTTAGTATTAAGATACGTGGTTTGTTCCAATTGAGGTCAGCAGAGCAGGACACTGATTCGGACACACACACACACGTATTTGCCAGCTAGTAAACAACTAATACTCTCATCTTAATCTTATGTTTTGTGTGGCCAAAAACAAATTACATTTTACTTTTCATTTAGACCAAAAAAACAAAAAAATAAATAAGACGGAAAGAAAATTTTAGAATTTTACATTTAGGTTTTCTTTCTCCTCTCATTTTATTTTTTTTAATGTAATTTTTTATTTTTTTTCTTTTTCTTGGAGCAAAAATAGCAAGGGATTGGGGGAAAAGGACAGGGTTTTTGAGATGAGATCTGAAAATAGAAATGGGCAACCTATTTGATTCGCAATGGAACACCATCAATGCTGACAATTTGATATTGGAGTTCTTAAGGCTGTATAGAGCAGATATAATTATCTGTCCATCATAAAAAAAAATAGCCATTTTATGTTTTTCTAATTATTTACTTATTGAATAAATAATTGTTCAAATAAATTATGCAATATTTTTTCTTAATTCATTGTAGGAAAAGGTAAAAATGTAGCAAAGGAAAAATAAAGAAAAGGACAATGTATATGTGTCTTGAGCTTGATACAAAATTGACAATACATGGGACTTACAGGACTGCGAGTGTAGAGTCTGGACCAGTTAAAATTGGAATGTACCATAAAGAAAAATAAATAAATATTAAAAGAAACTGTAAAAACTTTATTTTAAGTGCAAGTTATTTTTTTTTTATCAAAATAATAATAAAATTCGATAATTGGGTGAACAAGTTACATCAATTAAAAAATAAAAAAGATAAATTATAATTTTTATTATCAAACAAAATTTTAATAAATTATATATAGAATAAAATTAAAAAAATAATTAAAATTTGGACCCGCCATCAGAGTCTAATCAAGAGACTTTCAAACACTTCATTTAGATTTAAGAAAAAATATTACAATCCTTGTGATTATTATGATAAGCACGTTTGCAAGGTTTCTACTTTCTACCAAAACTCTTTTCCCTCTTTCTCCTTTTTTGTTTTTTATACTAAGAGTTGTTTCCTTTGATTCCAACCTCCTTTCATTTTTTGCTTCTCTTTCTCATTGTTATCTTTAGATTTTCTTTTTACTTTGATCTCGTTTGCTTTTCAAATCTTCTCACCCTATCTATATTTTCTTATTTAAGTGAACAGATCTAACTCTCTATCATCTCTTCTTCTCTCTTTCTTCCATTTTTCCTATTGTGAAATTGTGCTCTATTTTTTTTATGTTGCGAGAGAATACTTGATTCGACAAAGAAATCTCAATTCATTCTTTTATGTTTTTTCAAAGACAGTGATCATATATTACTACGAATTTCCAGAAGAAGTGTGTTGTTTGGAGGTGACTCGGATATGGTTTTTTCTAAATTAAAGTTTTTCACTCATTTAGTGCAAAATTTTAAAAGTCGGCTGCAAATTAAATTTGATAGAGTTTTTAGTTTGTGTCTCTAGTAATTTTTTTTATATTCTTTATGTTATGTATGTTTTGATTGTTTGATAAATTTATTATAAACAAAACTTGGTGATCGAGATATGTTGCCTCATTTGGTATTCTTTAAATTCTATAATTATCCAGTAATGTGAAATTATATTAAATTAATGATATATTATTAAATGAATATCAATTTTTTAATTATTTCATAAATAATAAAGTTCATGAAGTGTTAGCACATCACTTTATAAACAGAGTGATAATGTAATGCATTATTAATTAAATTCATAAACAAAAGTAAAGGTTTTCATCTGAAGAGATGATTCAAATATGTTGTCACTTTTTTCTCATCTTCTTTTTTGTCCTTTCAATGAAATGATGATAATTTGATAATAAAAAAAAATAACAGTAAAGAGATAAGTTATTACTAATTAAGATAGAAAGATTTTTTTACTAAATTGTTATTGTTTAATTAAAAGACAGAAAAAAATGAGACAACAAATTTAAGTTTCTTAAGAAATGGTCTCCTTATACAAAAATAAAAGTAAATATCTGAGACTTGTATTTCAGGTGGGGTTCTTAACTTCTTTCAAAAAAAAAAAGAAAAAAGGTGGGGTTCTTAACTAGTGTAGATGTTAGCTCATCCAACCGCGTGATTTTAATGTATAAGGGACTCAGGAACTATTTACTCTTTGGCCCAAAATCACATAAAATGAGTGCCAACATTACACGATAATGTCAAGACTATCACATAAAAAAGTTAATTGTAATGTTAGCATTTTCATCAGGAGATTTCTGTCCAAGATTCATAGCTGAAGTAACATTACGCTTTTTTAGTTATCTAAAATTATATGAAATTGTCAAAACTATCATATCAAAAAGATATGATGTGAATAAATGAGAAATTATCACGTATATTAATAA
Source organism: Styphnolobium japonicum (assembly GCA_023212625.1). Taxonomy (NCBI): domain Eukaryota; kingdom Viridiplantae; phylum Streptophyta; class Magnoliopsida; order Fabales; family Fabaceae; genus Styphnolobium; species Styphnolobium japonicum. The sequence continues at coordinate 39,704,937 of JALBWW010000003.1, read as the reverse complement.
ATATGTTCACTTGAATGAATAAAAAAAAATATGTTCACTTGATAAACAGTTTTTTTTATTTAGCTACTGAACATAAACATCTGGTTGTAAGTTTTTAAAAGTTTAAAAATTTCTTAATTAGATCTAAAAGTTTAGGTGACTATTTTAAAATGGAACAAAGTTTAAATAATAATAATACTTACACAAAAAAAAAATCCTTACAAAACTTTTACAAAAATTTATGCAAGTCATTGGATCAAGTCAAACAAAATTATAGTAAGAACTAGACTTAATCTAATAGCTTGCATGAATTTTTGTGAAAATTTTTTTTATGTAAATCATTACTCAAGTTTAAAAGGTATCTTTACATTTTTTCATAAATAAATAAGAAAGGATAGGACACTAGTTTATAGTATTTAATTATATACTTTTATTTTTTTTATTACAAATGTGGTCCGAAAACCTAATAGAATGAAGAGAACGATAAGGTTGTATAAACAAGATCAAATAATCTCTTAAAGAATTTAATATTACTTGAATTAAAGTTCTTGCACATATACTTTTACCTTTAAATATACGCAACAAAATAAAAAATATGTAATCTCCTGCGTAATTTTATAGTGAATAGAAAATATACATTTTTTGCAACATCCGAATATATGTTAAATGTTAAATTAAAATTTAAAATATGAAAAGGTAATATATTATTAAAAATAACTAAAGATTTTGATGAGTTTAACAGAAAATAAAATTGAAAAAGGAAATAACCAAAAAGAAAAACCGAAAAATCCAAAGGAGAATAAACTTTGTGGCTAAAAGACAGCATAGAAAAAAGACAACGTAGTTTCCTCCGTTACACCAATTTTGTGTTGAGTTTAAATTTGAAAGTTTAAAATTTTTTATATCATCTGATGTGTTGATACATTATTTTAAAATTTTAAATTATTAAATAGTTATTATAGTATTTAAATTATTTTAATAATTTAATAATACATAATTAAATGATAATATAAATTATTTTTTAAATTATACGTGATTAAAATTAAATCTTTTTATGTTATAGCAACTGCCTTTTATATATATATATATATAGTGCCGACATTAAGATGATTATTATACTACTAAATCGCAACGCTAATGGGAAGAGTGTTCAGATTTTGAAGATTACACTACACACTGCACATATGGCATATACTGATCACGTGGCACGAGGGGTAGTCCACAACGTAGAATGACCCAATTAATTTATTATTCGGATTCTAATATAATAAATATCTCAGCTTTATTTTGTGTAACTTGTTTTTAGTACCGAAAACTTTAGGGTGAGGAGAATTCTAAAGTTGGGATTTTTTTTTACTTTTTATAATAATAAAAAACTCATATAAAAAAGGCAATTTTTTTAAACCAGCCCATATTCTTTCTTCTTTCGGCAAAACATACAGAACCAAAAACAACTAAGGTTCACGAGCATCTAACTAGTAAATGTATAACTAGATAAAGGGGTTTTGTTCGCAAAATCTTAACTAGACATTCATTGTTGTCCAGAATCAGTAGATAAGAACACAACTTTAGGTTTAAAAAGATAAATACGTGATCTTATTCATAAATATATTAATGTAATTCTTGCACAAATTTATATATAAATATTTTTATAAAAGCTTTTGATCTAATGAACATATACCCAATTTTAAGATTGGAGAAAAGCTTATTCATATTTAAAATTCGACAATTAATTAGATATTGTCAATTGAATTTAATTTAGTGATCGATAATTTCATTTGTCTTATTACTAAAAGGTTATTTGTACTCAATAGCTGTAATGGTAGAATAAAATTGACTTGTTACATTATAAAACTGGCTAGAGATGAAGGTTATAGTAAAAGATAATGTAAGAGAAAATTTTTAGGGAGACAAAACTTGGATTTATTGGATTGTATGTAAACCTATATAAAAAAATTGATGTATGTTCAAATTTAAAAATTAATTTAATTATATAAAAAGTGTAAAATTTTCTTCCATTTAACATTGCTATATAGGATTAATTTGTATCTTATATTAAAAATAAAAATAAAGATATAAGAATGACTTTGATGAAAATCATTTTAAATGTTTTTATGGATACCAAAAACATAATCAACAATGTGAGATAACCTGCCAAAATGTACTTCCATGTCATGTCATGTGAACCCATTTTCAACCGGTGTCCAAACGATTAAAACGGGCGTTCAGCAAAAATAGAAAAATCTTTCTCCTTATAAAAGTACATTAGAAATCGTGATTTCCCCATTTATGTCTACTAAAATTCAAAATTCAAAACAAACACACTGTAAGTCCATGAAACTGGGTTTTGAGTGTGATGAAAATCCATTTTTAGACTTTGGAGTTTGGACTCTACACAAATCTATATCTGCAAGGACCGACGTTGTTTTTATTGTTAATTTTATTCTGAAAATCAAAGACGGTGGCCGTCTGACCCCGCATCTCATTCTCAAGACTCAAGAATCAAGATAGTACTAAGATCTGATAATAATTAATTACTTTTTCTTGAGATGAGATAGTAAACATGGAAATCGGTGCTCTAAATCTAATTGGGACCGAAACCTGTCCCTTGATTCGACAGTGTCGGCGGGCAGTGGCAATGGGGTCATGACAGTATGTGCCTCATTTATTAGTCAGTGATCCAACATATCTCTGTTGTTCAACAACCTGACCAATATTGCAACTCACTCTGCACCCCACGTTCCTCTTCTATAAAGTATCCTAACATTATTTTTTATTCATGTTTTTCGAAACTTCGAAGATATCATAAACTATTCTGTTTATCTACATATAATAAAAATTTAATATTTTAATTAACTAAAAATAAAAACACATGAACTTATCTCCGTGGAATTACGGTGGTAGGGTTTTGTTTTAAGAGAAAAAAATATAAGCGTTTATTCGATATATATGAGGTATTTCAGTAGAAAGAAGGATGCAAACTCAAAAATCTAAATTGTGTACTTTCTTTGGTGGTATATTTGTTGAAGAGATTCTTGCATATTTTTAAAATATTATGTTAAATTAGATTATAGAAATTAAATTGAGTCTAGCAAATTAATCGTAAATAAAATTTAAACAGTAAAGTACAGTATCCTAAGAACATAAAATAATGTCTCCATTTACGGGAGGGAGGGAGGGAGGGAGGGAATGGGATGGACTGACATGCGGAGATGCGGCTTCCGTCCCACGCAGTGTTTGGAATCTTTTGGGTAATGTCAGTTAATTTATTTGTGTGGGCTCATATGATAGCATATTCTTTTCAAATTAACTTTATATTTTAACATAAGAATATATTGTTGTAATTTTATATCTTACTAATTTAGTTTCTTTTAGTTTTATCAAACAAAGAATTAAGAAATAGTATATCCATTTCCTTTATTCCCCCCCCCCTTACTTGATAGCAAACAAAGCATAATAGTTGAGGGTGAAATATTTTAGGTTAAAAATTTCAATTCCAAATTCTATTTAGAAGAGAGATCAATTGACATTTTTTTACTTCAACAAATAACTATTTCTCTTGTTACGTAGGTGGAATTATTCTTTTAATTTTAACAAGATCCAAAGAGTATTTGGAGTACAAAGAATCAATCCCGATCTGCAGAGGATCTAGCTTTCTAAGAATATTATATTTTGTTATAATTAATTTATTATCATCGGTACAAGACAAGTTAAATGTTCCCAGTTCCCACCCCAGAAATGAAACAGATTCTGTATGTGTTCTGTACGTATGTGTTTTCTCTTCCTCCTACTCCTAATATTAAGTAGAGGAGGGGAATGATAATTTAGAAAAGCTTTCATGTAAATTTGTTATTGAAACAGTGTCCAAGGAGATTTCAAGAGGATTCCCACCACCTTCCTCCAGCAAAACTAAAATGTTTCCAGAGTCTTTAAGGAACGACCGAGGCACATGATACCTGTGGCAACATAATAATGCATAGCATTAATTAGTATCTGAACCTCGTGCTTGTAGTTAAGCGTCTTTTTCTTCCTTTTGTTATCTTTACAGTATGAGCAAGAACATATATAATTAACATAGAAATTAATGGTGCCTGAGTGGGTTAACTTACATTGATTGCGAAGGCTTGCCTTTGGAATCATGAAACAAGATCCAATAGCGACCAATGCTTTGTCCATTTACCCAAGCTTCACCTTTTCCCATCGAGCTAAGGTCCAAGGCAACAGGGTCATCTCCCTCGGGTGCGTCAAATGTAGTCTACCAAATCAAATTGTCATTATCATACTTCTATAATAAGTACATACAAATCAATTAAGAGTTTCTCTGCTATTTTCCTATTAATTTACTGAAACTTTTATGCTATTTCATTTCCATCCTTAATCCTTTAACCCAAATTACCCATCCTAGCTATTATACTTCAGAAAAAGGAAAATAGTGTCATTTGCGTCACAACCTCAGCTTCCTGCATCATTTTACCTTGTACCAAATGAGCGTCTGATTGGTAATAATCCCCAGTTGACTCCATTCAATATCACTGCTATTTTGTTCTTTATATACTTCTAATTGCTCTCCCAGTAATCCAACCTATAATGCATGATATGGATAAAAAAAGAAATTGACACACAAATATAAATGAGACCAGTGATTTATTATAAGAGATGAGAGAAGTAAATTTTGACTATTAAATATTACATGAATGTCAAGTAACATAACGATGTCAATAGGTAGAAGAAGGTTTAAAAACAAAAAAGAAGAAGAGAAAACCTGATATCCCCACGTAGAATTGGTCAAATCCAGAGATTCTTCTTCGCTGCATTGAATTTCCACGCTGGTTAAGCCAGCAAATCTTCTTTCAAGAAATGCCCCAGAATCCTTTTAATCAACACAATCTCAAGACATTTGTTAGACTTGTAATTTGCGATTATTAATTACAAAGACCAAGGAAAATATGTATATTATCAACTCCTTAAAAACATACCGGTAGTCCAACCATAACGCTGAGTATAGAAATGTTGTTTGTCCCTTCGTTTACTGTAATTGGAAGCTCTAAGGTGAATGACTTCACATCGTGATTTCCATGTACCGCTCCTAGCAGATTTAATTAGAATAAACCGTATATACAAGGTAACATCTTTAGAAACTTCTTGGATATATATTTCACACACACCCACATTAAAATTTATTACCTATGTATGTGCTGTTCACAAAAGCATGGGCAACATGAGCAGCAGACTGAACGTGAAGTGTTGGTTCGCTGCAAGATAAATTATTTTCAAACCTGTTCATAAAATTAATTACTTTAGTTATTAGTTCCAAGTTTATGAATTATGAACATCACTAATGTGATATAAAATAGATATAGTAAGGAATATATATTTGAAATTTTTTTTTGTGAGAAGTGAAGCCAGATAACTAACCTAAGAATATACCAAAGGTAATCTGATTTGTCTTTGGTTGTATTCATATGCTCAAGTAATGAGTCTGACTTCAGCGAAGTGTCATCAAAGTCTGGAATGATATCTTGAAATTGCTCCCATTTATCCGCTGAGCTGAAGTTTTGTCTTGGACTTATGATTCTTATATTGCTTTTCGTAGTTACCTATGCATGAATATATATAAAAAGACTAAATTAAACAGATAATCACTATTTGGTGTATATGCCTATATAATGGCTAAGTATACACCCTTTAATTAATTCTGATGAAGTTCTAACTTACATTTGCAGTATTGAAAGTCACATTTTGACAATCTGGTAAGATACTTATTGATTTTGGGAGCAATTCGTATGATCTGTTGCGGAACTGGACAGTAACCTTATTCACTCTATCATTGTTTATAAGGAATGCAACACATTCTCCTTTTTCTTCTTCAAAAACATAACCCTGATCGAAATGAAACCAAAATCGATCGAATATTTGGATTCCAATAATTAAGTGAAAATAAACTCTGCTGGAGAAAGGAAATGAGAGTACTCACCTCCTGCAGTTGACCTAAAGAGAAATTGCTCTGCACTCCTTGCAATAAAGTGGTAGAGCAAGACTTGATTGCAGCATGCAACTCCTTAAGATGTCCCCACTTGGGTTGCCTGAACAGACCTAATGAAAGAAAATTTGTAAGACTCAAACTCCAAATGAGGTGAGGTAGGAAAATAATTAATGTTCTTCACTTACCATATTCATCAAGTGGAGCTTGATCATAATAGGCTGTTATAACATAAGCAGAGCCCGTTCTCCCAAAGTTAGTTCCACCATGGTACTATGTCAGTTTGCAAATCAATGTTAATTAGATGCGTTAATCAAGACCGTTGAAAAGGGTTTCTTTGAATGACACAAAATGTGTAGTGAAAATTTATTAGCTTTAACTTAATTGAAATACTTGGCTTGCAAACAAAATAAAAATTAATTTCTTATGTTTAGTTCTAGCAACAGAAGACACAGAGCGGAGTCAGGGGACCCTATCAAATCAAAAGAGTTTAAAAGTATCAATACCATATAATAGTTGACATAGCTTCCATTTCTTGCAATAAAAAGAGTGACATGGAATGCAATGTCTTCTGCAGACCTTATGTATGGTAGTCCACCAAACGCTTGATAGCTTCAAGAGAGAAAAAAATATAAGAAAAGCAAACAGCTAATTATAAATTACACCTCTTAAATTATAATGATGCTTTTTTAAAATAAATTATTAGAAAGATTATGTTTAGTTATTATTGTTAGGATATAAAAAAGATATTAAGAAAATGATACAATAATCGTCACCAATGAATATTTTATCTGTAACATTATATCACATTTGACTCAAAAGAAACGAATGTAGAGAGAATTGAGGAACGTACAAAGATGTCCAGTTCTCCGTCCACAACGCGGGCTTATTGGGGGAGTTTGGTCCTGTAAAAGTTTCTCCACATCTCATTCCGTTGCATGTATTGATCTGCATGAATAGTAAAATTCATTTAAAAAAAATTAAGCAACCAATAAATTATATATTGAAAAATCTTCCAAGCCATTGGCATGTAAATTATTTAAGGCTTAATTATGTTTTGGAACCTTATATTTTTGTTCTGAATTTATTTTAATCCTTACTTTTTTTATTTATTCATTTTAGTCTATTAATTTACTAATTACACTAAATGTTATAAGAAATGTTATTCTTATAGTAAACTTCCATCCAAATTATTTTATTAATGTCTACATATGTTATGTTGAATTTCTTTTTCTTAGACTACCATATCAGCAGTCGTTTGACATGTTACCATTTACAAAATAATTTTTATATTCATTTATTAGAAAGGCATATTGGATATAATTAATAAATTAAAAGATTGAAATAAACAAAGTAAAAATATAGAGAGAAAAAATTGACTGAAGCATAATATTGTCTAAATTTATAAACAAGACATGGGCTGAGTTGAACTGACCACTGGATCAGGAGCGTCAGTTTGCTTGCACATAATCCATGGTACGCCAGTCTGAAGGCCCACTGCCATTTTTGCAGCCCATTGAACATACCGCGATGCTGCTGTGCCGAATGCCTTTTGGATGTTTTGATATTCATTCTCAATCTATATTATTCGATACATTAGGTGTGTTTGGATTAATTATGAAAAAAAATTATATAAAAAATTGATTATGTATATAATTGATTTTTAAGAAAATTGATTATAAGAAAATTAATTTATGTTTGGATATATTAATTCATAATCGATTTTATGATAAAAAGTTTTGTTTATATTGTATAAAAAATGATTTTTATGTATGAAATTACTAAAAGATATATGAAATGATTGAAAAAGTTATTTAATTGAGGGAAAATATGTATTTTTCTCTTAAAACTTTTGAAATAATCTAAAATCAAATAATTAAAAGCTTAAATAACAGCTTTTTAAAAAAAACTATTTTTAGTTATAGAAAAATAATCGTAACTTATAATCAATTTTACACACTTTAAATAAACAAGATAGATTTTAGATAAAACAATTTTTTTAAAAAAAAATTATTTTGGGAAAGAATTAATTTTTCCCAAACATGCACAGGTGTGTGTTTAAATTAGTTGTGAAAAAAAGATTATATAAAAAATCGATTTGTGTATAATTGATTTTCAAGAAAATCGATTATGAGAAAATTAATTTATGTTTGGATATGTTAATCCATAATCGATTTTATGATAAAGAGTTTTGTTTAGATTGTATAAAAAAAATCATTTTTGTGTATGAAATTACTAAACAATGTATGAAATGATTGAAAATGTTATTTGATTGAGGGAAAATAGGTATTTCTCTCTTAAAACTTTTGAAATAATCTGAAATCAAATAATTAAAAGCATAAAATAACATCTGTTTTAAAGAAGTTATTTTTTAGTTATAAAAAAATAATCTTAACTTATGATCAATTTTACACACTTTAAATAAATAAGATAAATTTTAGATAAAATATTTTTTTTAAAAAAATTTATTTTGAAAAAGAATTAATCTTTTCCAAATATGTTTTAGGAATGAAATTTTTTTTTCCATTAAACTAAATTATTGGATGAATATCACTCATTTGGCAGGGATCATATATACCTGTGACAATATAATTGGGCCTCCTTGCGAAGCATATAAGCCCTCTGATTTCATCATATTCACTATTTTTGTCGTAAAGTTTTGCATGTAGAACTAAACATTGGAATACATAAATGGAAAAAAGAAAAGAAACAAGTAAACACGTTACTATATAGTATATAGAAGTCGAATATTGAGCGAAAAGGGTGCTAGCCCTATGTAGCAATTTACCTTGAATGGCTTATTGTCCGTCCGGTAGACAATGCCGGGGACATCATGTAACCAAAATGGGAATCCCCTACAAGTTCAGCACTATGATCAGTTATAAGGGCCAAACCAAAGTATCAATTTTGACCCGATTCATAAAAAAAAACTAATCATATTTTTATAAACTCAATCTGACCCAAAAAAGAATGTTGTGGACAAAATGAGATAGAAGGAAAAGTACCCGTAAGTCCATTCACTCTCGATGAAAGGTCCAATCCTGAGGCAAACATATAGCCCTTGAGCTTGGATTTCCTTTATGAATCCCACCAAGTCATATCTACCGCTGAAATCATACTATCGTATGTATTTACATCGTAATTAATTACTTCGCAGAAGTTCCTCTACGTATATATATGAATATGAATATGAGAAATGAGAAAGAGAATGAGTACCTGTCCGGGTTGGGGCTCATGTAGATTCCAAAACACATAGGTCTGGATCACGTCCAGCCCCCCTTGTTTTGCTTTCGCTATCAAAGCTGGCCACATCTGCAACAAAGGATTTTGTCAAAATTCCTTACGTGTCTTTTTCTTTCTTTTGTTGTTCTTTTCCTGCTAAGCAATTGATGTGTAATCGTTAAGTCTACTCGTGACAAACATATGGATGGGTATTTCCTTATACCCTAATACACCCTAAGCTCGGTCTCTATTTTTTTTTTGGGTACAATAAAATAAGAGATGGTTGTTGACCAAAAAAACAGACATAGTTAAATTATAGAATTTAATTTCTATCCATTATCAGTGTAAAGTTTCTTTACTTACACTGTCATTCAATCATGTGTTGACACATCATTAAAATAGTTAAACTTTTTATGTAATGGTTATAATAGTCAAACTCTTTTAATGATTTGACAACACATGATTGGATGACAATGTAAAGAAACTTTACACTGACAGTGAATAGAAATTAAACTCTAAACTATATTATTATGTCTGACAGAAAATATTGAATCACATTTTATCACTAGGTACTTAGTGTATCTATGTTTAACAGTGATAATCGAACACTTCTATTTGAAGTTACTATGAGGAAGATTATATATACAAAACCAAGCTTGGTCTCTGTGGTGTGCTATGCTAATGCACATATGGTTGGCATTGGTTCACACCTCAAATAATTGCGAACCCAATAAAACTTGACTTAATAAACATAAAGTTTGAAGGAAAACTTCCTCTGTCATACCCGTGATGCAATAGTAAAATTGCAACTATAAACGGTTCAGTTTTGTGGCTTAAAAGAGATTGCATGCTAGCTACAGGACATCTCTGTTAGTTGAAAAAAGGACATTTTTAAATTAACTACTAGAGTCAGATAGCAGTACACATTATTGGCAAGATCGAAAGTGAGTGAATTTTCTGACCGTCAGTCGGTAGAAAATTAAATCTTAATTATATATAGACCCTTGAGCCCTTAATGTATGTTTGAAATGATGAAGGTAAGACTTTAAATAAACATTTTCATTTTTAAAAGCTTTATAAAGAAGAGGTGGAAAATGATAAATTATCATAAAAAAATAAAATATCTAAATAAAATGAAATTTTTTTACTAGTTAATCCTTCATGATCTCTTTCTTTTCATTCTTTTTTTAAAAGAAAAAAAAACCTCTTCCTTGTCTTTCCCTCTCAACGTCAAAACATATTTTAACAATATAACATAGTGAAGGTGAAAATTGTAAAAGAAATAATAGAGTGCAATTATAGGTCACAAGTTTAAAGCTGAACCAGGTGCTTTAAGGTACGTCGACCTTACCTACCCGGGAAATGCAAAGAAAGTATGAGCTCCTGTTTCACAATTCAAATATACACCTGCTGCTCTAACAAGACTTCTGTTCTGTGTGTTCTAATATTGCCAACTGCTAATTAAAACTTAAATGTGACATTAATTAATCAATTAGTTTCTGAATTGTTCAGACTCAAGTATCCAAAAATGTGGCTTCTCGTATTAACATATCCATAAAGCCCGTCATTTTAAGGCCAAAGTGTCAGAAATCAAGCCTTCATGGACAAATATGAAGACATCCAGTTCGCCGCCTAGAGGTACATAAATGCGGAAAAGGTTTGAAATGTGCCTATAGATTATGTCATTGAGATGTCTCACTCTCCCATGTACAGATGAAGATGGAAATTGCATTAGAGACTACTGGGGTTGAATGAATGTCACGTTCGTCTCTTTTCTAATGCGAAGCGGAAGAGCATTATTCTATGTAATATATGTAGTTTAATTACCTGAGGAGTGCTGCGAGGATAGTGAATTGAACCAGAGAAGAGAATTTTCCTCTGGCCATCAATGATAAGAGATCTTCCATCGTATGTGACCTCTGCTTCAACGCCAACAACACCTTCCATTAATGTCAACGACACCACCAGCATCACCAAAGCCAGCCACTTTCCCATCTCCATCAACTCAATCTCTTTCTCTCCGACCCTCTCACGCATATAGTGTATATATATTATATAACAAATATGCGACAAGTACAAAATCTTTTATAGCAGTGCTAGTGTGAGAGAGAGAAACTTATTAGAGACATGTGAGAGTCACAAATGAAGTGGGTGACCAGAAATATTGTGAGGCGAGAGCGAGAGGGTGGGACTGGCTTTCTTTTCAATGCGGCACCAAATTCCGGAATCTTATTTAGGGACACAGCACTTGCCAACAAGAGAATGACACGAGGAACGGTTGCAACAGTTCCTTCTGCAAAATGCAAACACAGAACTGGGGCACCGTGGTAAATCCACATACTCGCTTTTTGCATAGGAAGATGTGATTGGCGTTGTCCCTTATGTTGCTTATTGTAGGTGAACTGTGGCGGGCGACAACCCAGGATTATTGTTTTCCACGTTATGTTATGTTGGCGTGCCTGAAGTTGCAAGGCTCACATTAAGCCTCACGTTAACAAATACAAAAAGAGTGTAAGTTTATAGTGCTCAAAATACCCGTGATCACCCGCTAAAGCCCAAAATATTTTGAACCAAATTGGACAATTGGTTGAGTGTCAATTATCATATCAGATTCGGATATCAATCCAGCTTTTCCTGCTGATTCTCAGATGAAGAAATCACTTCCTCAATGGGGGAAATTCTTATGTATTTTTAGAGTAATGCTCTAAATTAATCAGAGAATGATATGTGATAGAAATTAAATTTATATGGTTAAATTAATTTTAAAGCAAAAGTAAGAATCTTTCCTGAGTTAGCTTCACGCATGGACCAAGGTTTTTCCCATATCTAATTAGAGAAGTTGGCTAGTGCCCAAAATACTCAATGTGTGCCTCAATATGATGAATTTAAGCCCAAGTTGAAGGTAGCCCCAGAGACCAAGCCCACTTAAGTCCCTAGGCTTACCAAACAAACGGCAAATACTCATTTTTGGTCCCCTCAATACTCTAGGAGACAGATATGAGATATCTAAGTCAAGGTTGGCAGCTAGTATGAAGGATGAAGAACCTTCCCAGAAAGTGGCAAGTTTGATAGAGACCAAAATGTTCATTTCACTTGGACCCATTGCTACATTCAAGTAGATTTACTGCTGACAAAGATGTTTCTTAACTATGTTCATTAAATTATATTACACCTTAATCTTAAACAGTTAGTTTATTAGACTACTTATCAAGCAAAGACTTAGTGCCCAAGTAAGACCTAGTTGCCATATAATACTATGACAAAAATAAAAATAAAATTCAAAGACCAAAAGATGGGATAAGAGAATTTTAAATTATTCGGAAGCTGATAAACTAGCTAGCACGAGGATTTGATTATTTTAAATAATTCATTTTTAAGTCAATGATTCGTCAAAAAATTTCTTATATGTACAAAGTATTTATATTTAGCCACACCACCTGTGACATATGATATACAATTTAAATTTTATATTAGATTAATTTTAAAACAAACTTTAAGTTATTATACAGTTAGTATATGCAAGAATTTATTTTTGGGGGCTGTGAATAAGAGAAAAATTATAAGTCAAAGGAGTTTAAAAAAGGAATGCGATCCAAGCTGGCCAAATTGAAAAGAAAAGGGCAACAACTTGACGGGAGGAACCAAAAAAAAATGGTTCAATTCAATCCCAATTCCCAAGCCATGGAATATCTTACCTTTGACCAGATAAATCTTGTCCAAGGTAACATCCAGGTAGCTTCCCCATTAGACCAAAGTCCTTATCCACACAGGCCTAGGTCACTCACCACGTCACATGAACTAGGTTTCACATCCTTGTTACTATTTATGAACCATTTTATAATCCCTTTTGTAGATGAGATCATAAGAATGTTCTCGATCGGGCGGATTTACATACATGTTAATGGGAGCAAATTCCCACTCAATTTCCATTTTTTTTACTTATTTTATTATTATTCTTTTAGTATATATGTAACTGCCCCCCACTAACTAATTATAATTAAGTACATATAATGAAGGGAATAATGTTATAATACAATATTTTAAATATAAAAATTCAAATATCTATTTATACTATTAGGTTTTTGTTTATGTAAAAATAGTTTATATAACATTTTTTTAAGGAGAATAAATATTACTAGTTCAAAAGCTCACTCTCACATAATTCTATTCACCATTCTTCCATTTTTTTGAAATGGAAAATTATATAATTATATATTGCTACATGTATGGTACATTAAATATTTTATTTTTTCATATATTGGTATAAAAATTGCCCCCATTGAGCAAATTTTTTTGAATCCATCACTGGCCGTATCCCTTCTCTTTCTCTTTATTTCCATTTAATTTCCTTGTCAAGCGCATCAGGGTCAAAAGCCAGCATAATTTAGCCACTTACTCAGAAATAAAATATGTCGGGAACGTAATTAGCAGTGAAGAAAGCAATATAGAATATGGCCAAATTACCAGATGCAAAACTTTTTTAAAGGGACGATCTACTTTGAGTAATCTATCCAGTGTTTTTGACTACATCCCTCTGTGACTTGGTATTAGTGCTATTATGCCATAATATTTTATTATTGGTGTTATTAATTATGGCTAAAAAGGAAGAAAGGCTAAAAATAGTTTTATATGCGTTAATTTGTGTGCTGTGCCATGTTTTTGTTTACTTGTTTTGAGTCTTTTGACGAGCGGAGAAATATAGCTATTAGCTAGTAGTGTTAAGATAAAAGCATGCACTGTTTTTTAATTTTATTTTATTTTTGTCTTTATTTGAACAATTTTACAATTTTTGAATGTGAGAATAATTTTATTTAGAATATTAAGCATGCCCCTCCCTATAATTGTTTTTACCTGAACTTGAATTCTTGATATTACATAGGTTGTTTAACTATCAAGTTCAAATTTGTTTATCATTTAAATTACCTCTCATCCCTGGGTTTTACAATTTTAGTTTTTCAATTTTAGTTTTGATGTAGATAGATCGTAGATGCATGTGTTACAATTCCTAAAGAAAATTTATGGATTAATTGATTAATCAACCTCTCATAGAAAACGTCAAGCATTAATAAGCAGCACCTTTGTCATATGGCAATAGCCCATAATTAGTGGTTCTAAACTATGGGTTAATAATAATCTTCTTTATTAACTGAAGTAGTCAGGTAGAAAAAGTAATAGGAGGAATAGGAAAATAAAAAATTATTTCTAAATGAGACAAGGGGGGTCCGGGACATGGAAATGAATGGGCACGATGTTGATTTTTCGCATAATAGGCCATTCGCCGTTGGCCACAGAGAAGAATCGTGAGCTGAACATTCATTAATTTTAGAAATATTCGTGTGGTTTAGATTGGTTTAATTTTAAAGAGAAAAATTATTTAAATTAAATTAATTAATTTTTTAAAAAATAGAGAATTAAATTAAACTAAACTAATTATAATCGGTTGAGTTTGATTCGGTGTAATTGATTTTTAACTAAATATTTTTTTTTAAAAAAAATTTATACACAATTTTATTTTATTCTTTTTATGAACAAATGAACAAAATGTTGATATAAAATCTTAATAAAAACATCATTATATAATTATAAACAATAAATTGACCTAAAAATATTTATAGAAACAATAAGAAATTTAAATATAATCATTTATAAGTATGTAAATTATAAAAATTATATAGATAATTATATGAGTTCGGTTTAGTTTGGTTAGGTTCGATTTCATAAATGAAAACTGAAAACCAAACAAAATCAATCGGTTTTCATAAAAAGTAAACCAAACAAAACTAAAATTAATCGATTTTGTTTGGTTTTCAATTTTTTGGTTCGCTTTTTTTGGTTTGGTTTGTTTATGAACACTCCAAATTGATGTGACATGGCCATTGTAATAAAATACTACAGAACAAACATGGGTGTTATATAATAAATTTTATATTAAATATTTATTTTAATCCTTTAAAGATACAAGTGATATCAATTTAATTTTTTAATAATTGAGTAACATTAAATTGCTCTTTTTAGAAAATTGTTTTACGTCATTAAAGGATTAATTTAATGCCAAAAAGTATATTGAAAGATTAATTTGATATCATTAATTATTAGAGGACTAAACTAATATCAAAAAATACATTGAAAGACCAATTTGATATCATTAATTATTGGAGGACAAAACTAATGTCACTTATATCTTTAAAGGATCAAAATAAATGTTTGTTCTAATTTTAAAGTAGTTCAAAAGTAATATTCTCAATAAATTTTTAATTATTAAATTTGATTGAAATTTAATTTTTTAATATCTATTATATCTTAATAAAGGAATTGCCTCTTTTGTCACATGTCAGTCCCTGATTTCAATTGAACTAAATTTATTCTCGCATAATTCTATTCTATTTTTCTCATTTTTTTCTTCATGCTTTTTCATTTGTTTCTTCTTTCTTCTTTTTTCTTCTCTATTCTGCATTTAGGTCTTTACATTTTGTTTTCATATTATCAAAGTTTTCGATTTCACAGTGTCTTTTTCCTTTGCTGTCACTGCCTGTGAGAAATTGATAATTTGTTCAAGCTTGGATATTCTTTTTCGATTCACCAGGTAATTTGTATGAATTTTAAAGGAGAACAAGAATTTATGTTTGCTTACTGAGAAAATTTAAAAAATATGGAGATATAGATTAGAGGGACAATGTAAGCCTAGGAGATGATTTGCAGATTTTGGCTTTCATTTGATAATCAATACATATTTTCCTAATCTATTTTTGGTACCTCATATTCTGATTTCTTTCAGAACTATAGACAACCAGCTCATTAGCTCTTCCTTGCTCTGGACGTAATTGGCGTCGTAGGACTTGGCTTCCTCGGAGCAGTAACGTTAGAAAGAAAAGTTTAGATTTAAGCAGAAATTTTTTATTTGGGTGGGATTAATTGGAGTGAAATTAAAGGAGGAAGGAAGATTTTTTAATCAATCCCTTTATCAGTTATTGGAAACGAAGCAAATGAAATGATCTCTTCATCTCACAACTCACTCACTCACCAATTACAACCCTACCTAACTATTACCAGGTGTCATTGCTCATTTCCAAAGAACCCCTTTAAGTTCTTAAAAGTTGAATTGAAACCCATGATTATTAGGGAACGAACTAGAGCATCTTCCGAGTCGTCAATCAAATCATAAAATTGAATTTGTCTAATTATATTAATTTTATAATAAAATTGAAATCATAAAATGTAAACTACATAGTAATTTTTCAATAATACCTCAAATTCTATATAAGACATTCTTTCATCAATTAAAAACAAAAAATATCATTTGACGAGGATACATTTTGTATTTTTCAAGTTTTGCTATTTAAATAATATTTCACAGTGAAAATATAATTATTTAATTTTTTAATTTTTAATTAAATAATTATTTATAGTTATTATGTTCCAAATTATAGTTTTGATGTTTATCTTTTCTGTTTGTAAATATTTTAATTTATTAATTTTCAAGTAACAAGAATAAATTGTTTGTTATTTATATTTTATTAAAGATGTGACACTTTTTTTTTTATTTAGAAGTTTAGCATCTGATTTATATATTAATATATTTTGGATTATAGAGGATAATTGAGAAATTTAAATTAATTTTAAACATGTTTGTAAACGATTTTAGTTTTCAAAACATCTTTTTGTGTTTGAGAGATTTGTTTATAATTTATAGTAGTTTGATAGTTGAATACTTGGAGGTGTCATGAACAAAAAATAAAATAAAATAAAATAAATACTGTGAAAGAAAATAATGAAATTATTGCATTTAGTTGGCAGTCTTGTTTTTTTTTGTTATTATGAGTTAACATTTTTTTTGGGTAATGAGTTAATGCTTTATATTACAAGATTTTTACATAAAATATTTAATAAATGTTAGAAGTTTTTATATATAGATCTGATTAATTTATGTTGGAAAATACTTAGTATAAATAAATAAAATAAAAAGTCAAAAATACCCGTGAATTTCATGGGAGTATAGACTAGTTTAAAATCTAATTTAACAACGTATATAATTATACGATATTATGTATTATATTTTTAATAAAATGATATAATTAGCGGTCTTCAATTTCTTGCAAGACAAGAAATCCGAAACAACGCAAAATTGGTTGGTGGATTACAGATAAACTCCAAAACCCAGCTAGCAGATGACGCTGATTTGCCTACGTGGGCGCCAAAGAACTTGACGTGTTATTTACACGAAAGGTTGAATCAAGGTTGAGATCCTCTGCGGCCAAAGCTTTCTACTTCTTTGGGCTCACCACACCAGTGAGAACCCATTCTCTTCTGAATTCTGAAGTCACAAATATCACCCAAAAACAAAATAGAAGTCACAAATTGAGTACACGCGGCACAGTATGATTGGATAGAGCAAGAAAATGGGAGCATGCAGATTTGTACATGATTAGACAGACAGGAAAGCAAGACAGTCAACGATCCCCAATAACTGTTGAGCCGACATTTTGAAAAAACTTACGGCAAACAAGGGGTGACGGAAGCAGTGACAGAATCACCAAAAAGTGGGACAGCCACACGTGTCGGAAACCCACTCAAGAATTGCCACGTGGTGCCTTCGGTCAACTCGCTAGAGAGGATGACCCTAGGTTCATGCCCCTTCAAATAAGGCACGTGTCTAATTAACTTTATTCACGCTATAAAACCCAAGGGTTCACTCTCTCGCAAGTTCGAAGTTTGAAGTCGCAAAGAAGAGAGATCTCAGAGGCTCTCAAAAGGTTGCAGCTTTCACTCGATCGAGTAACGCCAAACCCACAACCGTAATTTTTTTTATAATTAGTATTAGAAAGACAGAGAGACAAAGAGAGAAGAAACGCGAATGCAGGGTGAGTTAGAGTTGCCTCCCGGGTTCAGATTTCACCCCACGGACGAGGAGCTGGTGAATCACTATTTGTGTAGGAAATGTGCTGCGCAGTCCATTGCTGTTCCTATTATCAAAGAGATCCATTTGTACAAGTTTGATCCATGGCAGCTTCCAGGTATACTTCTTTCTCTGTTGTCTGTTCTGTTCCCTCTAATTTAGGGGTTGTGCAATGCTTTGCTTATCTCAATTTTTTGTAGGTATTTTTTCTTGGATTTGTTTTTTTTTAAAACTTCGATTAAGTCCAGATTCTTATGGGTTTCGTTTTAATTGCTTTGAATTATTATTATTATTATTATTTTAAAAATACCTTTACGATTCTGGACATGGAGCAGCTTTATTTGTGATATATATTTTTTTTGCCAGAGCATTTGAAAAGAAAACATCGTTTTTATCTTCGTCTTATTTTCAAATCTTCAAGTTGTCCATGAAAAATGCTTTTGTTTTTTTGTTCTCCCGTTATGGGACCGATTATTTAAGGTGGTTGGGATATATATATTTTTCCTCCCTAAAAATTCGTTGAATTAAAATTTGTTGAAGAAATGAACACGAATGAATTGTGTTGTTTTTATGGACAGAAATGGGTGTTTACGGTGAGAAAGAATGGTACTTCTTCTCTCCGAGGGACCGGAAATATCCAAACGGTTCACGACCGAACCGGGCGGCTGGGAGCGGGTATTGGAAAGCCACGGGAGCCGACAAGCCGATAGGAAAGCCGAAGCCACTTGGGATCAAGAAGGCACTTGTATTCTACGCGGGTAAAGCCCCCAAAGGTGTGAAGACCAACTGGATCATGCACGAATATCGCCTTGCCAATGTTGATAGATCTGCGGGCAAGAAAAACAACTCCAGGGTATGCACCTAACTTCACATTTTGTTTGTTTCTCTTCTCACCATGATTTCCTTATAATAATAATAATGATGATGATGATTCTCTGCTTTAAAATGTTTGGGTCAAATCAAATGTTTTTTTTTATTATATATTTTTATAAATTGGCTGACATATGTTGTTATGGCGATGGGTGCAGCTTGATGATTGGGTGTTATGCCGGATTTACAACAAGAAAGGGAAGATTGAGAAATACAACAACACGGTGGTGGATCAGAAAGCAGCTAAATTTTCAGAGGAGGTTCATTATGACCATGAGAATGAGAATGACAATGAGACCAAGCCAGAAATCCATAAGTTCACCAGTGATCAATTGTACATGGACATGTCGGATTCGATGCCCAGGTTGCACACGGATTCGAGCTGCTCGGAGCACGTGGTTTCACCGGATGTCACGTGCGACAAGGAGGTGCAGAGCGAGCCCAAGTGGAATGAGCTTGAGCTAGATGCCTTTGATTTTCAGTACAATTACATGGATAATAACATGAACCTGTCTCTGGATGACCCTTTTGCACCTCAGGCTCAGGTCCAATACCAAATGAACCAGCTCTCGCCATTGCAGGACATGTTCATGTACCTACAGAAGCCGTTTTGATTTTTTGAACAGTCAGAGGATCGAATTGAAAATGAACCTTTGGGGATTGGGGGGGGTGCCTAACAAGATAGGGCCCACATGTATTTTTATTTTTTGTAGGAAGAGTCGCATTTATACCTAACTACTGCATGTGGACCGGTGGCGGTGCAAAACAGCGGTGCACGTGTGGTAACTATTCTCTGTTCACGGGGAGAATGGAGAATGTTGAATTTGGGTGCCATGGACCATTTGGATTGGACCTTGGTGGAAAAAAAGAAAAAGGAAATGGAAAAGGAGATCAGGTGCTGCCGTGTGTAAGTAAACAATAAGAAGCAGAATGATCTCAACTGGGTGAAGATCCAATAGGTCATGTTAGGATATTGCAGGGTTAATGTGTAAGGACTCCCGTAGAAAAATTCTTGTTCCATTGCTATTGTAGTAGGATTTTTTCATATATTTGTGATATATGACTTATTTTTCAATTCAAAGGAAACAATTGAACGTAATTTGTCCTGCTCTTTCTGTTTTATAAACTTCCCTTCTCGAGCTTCATTTAGAAAACTCCCTAACTGGGGAGGGATGGAATGGTGCAGCCTAGCCCGGCCTCGAGTGTCCATGTTTGACACTTCATGTGAGATATATATATATATATATATAACTTGTCTTTACCTTTAAAGTAAATGACATTATGGGCAGAACAGAGACAACGTCAAAAGAAAAGAACTTGCTATTACCACAAAAAAGAAGAAGAAGAATAGAAGAACTTGCATTAAAATACTCAAAACACAAAACAAAACAGCTGCAACGTACTAACAGAAAGGTAATGCTGCTCTTAGAATTATCATGAAAATATAAATGGTGGATAATTGATGATTTTGGCCCTTCTAACTAATGTTACCAACTTGAGGGTCCCATATAAATTTCTCTCAACAAAAGTATAATTAGTAACATCAACAGTGACTCAGTGAGACAGATTATTTAAGTATCAGTTCTCTAATGTGAACTTAAAAAATATTATAGCATCGCATGACTGAATGTGGTAGTTGAGGTTACGTTTTCGTATTCTTAACTTTTTTTTTCTCTCTTCTTCTTCTTCTTTTTTTTTTTTTTTTGCATAGGGATTCTTATCTTCAGAAAACCTGAAGTATATAGCAAGTAGTTTATATGGATTAAGAAAATTAATTTTCTGCAGTCAAATTTGAATAGTTTTGAAATCGTTGAGAACGAAGATGGTTTGATAGTATTATAGTATGAAATCTGCCAATTAATTATAGAATCAAGAGATGTATGTAATCTTTGCATCAACTTGCATTGTATTTGCGTTTCCAATTCTAGATTAAACCCTCAAAGCCGTGCAGTCAAACTAATGTGATATGAGCATGAGTAATTACTTTGTAATCAGTCGGAAATACACTCTAAAGAGTAATAATCAGGCTAGACCACTAGACCTCTATACCAATATACCATGTACCAATATATTATTTATACACAACACAACCCAAGGCTATCTTGACAAGCAAATAAATATACACATGATGAAGATAATACAATCACCCCGCTCTATAAATAGCAGGACAATAGTTACTATCTGATGATTCCGAAGATATAATTGAGTGGACGAGGTATCTTTTATGATCAAATGCTGACATCTCTGGATTTTGGAACCCGGTCACAGTCTGCGGGTGCCCAACCAATCAACTGCTTCTCATTGTCAAATACCATCACTTTGTCTTGCATGGATATATCTGCATAAACGAGACGAGGCCTTTTATAATGCAGAGTTCATAAAGAATTTTGGTGAAAACTTCTAAAAAGGTGAAGAATAGTTGTACAAGTGATAATATCCATTATCCAAAAGGACCAAAACGATCATCATAAGAAAAGAGATAGTTACAACATTCCTACCTCCAATTAGGTTCAGATCCCCCATCCCTACTTCAGAGCCGTTTAGAATGCCCAAGCAAACATTTCCCATGTTCTGGCAGAACAATTTGTTAGTATTCACACATAGAAGGGGATTACTCGGGTACTTATATATTTTTTTAGAATATCAGTACTCAGGTGAGTTGTTAAGCATTCATTAGTTGTTATTTATATTTAATAGAATTTTAAACATTTATTATGAAACTAACAATCAATAAATGATTGACAACTTATCCTGCTTACCAAACCTATCAAAGTACCATACCAACTCACCACATGAAATGTATCTGTTACTTTTGATAGCAATGAAAAGTTAACCTAGAACGCAATGGCATTGATAAGTTAGGACTCACAGATATTATCAGATAAGCTTCAGGAGGGATTTCGAACTGAGCTTTAAATTTCCCACCACCGGTGAAACTAAGCACCATGGGCTTGAAGTATTTTCTGACTTCATGTATGCTTTTGAAAGGTCTTTTACCGCGCCAGCAGAGAGGTACAGTCTGGTCATTAGGTGCTTCTTGTATGGGCTTTCCAGTCAATTCCCTCTTCAACTACATATGGAAATTGAACAAAAGACCATATTAAGTAACATGTCAATATTTTCTGTTGTTACTGAAGAAATTACTTCACATCAATTTTTTCTTTAAACAATTCAAATCTTGCATGCTGAAACTGGCATGATCTTAGCGATGCCTCATGCTTATTGAAATACTTCAAATTGGGGAATTTTTTTTTAGTGAAAATTGCTTTCAACTGACCCAAGATATTAATGCTTGGTAAGCCATAGAGTTGAAGTAAGTGTAAGAACTCCCAGTGTCAAAAACAGCAAGAAGACTTCCAACCCCAGTCCTCTCCCCCCCAAAGACAAGTTCGGCTGCCCCTGCTGAGTAATGTTTGCTGCACAAATCACAAACACGGGATTTGAATCAGGAGATAGAATTATGAATCATTACAACACGTGGAAAATGTACATCGGAGTCCAAGTCACTTGAAGGTCTACTTACTAATCTCTTGACGACATCGGAGTCCGAGTCACTCGAGAAGAGTCATAAACATCTCCAAAGAAGATATACCCTCCTCCTCGTGAACTTAAACAATGTCCAACTACATTTCGCACCAAGCCCTGACTACTCAGCTGTGATATCAAGCTGGATTTTCCCCTGCCAAGGCCAAGTATTCCATCTAAGGGGTGGTAAGAAGAAGCTGGAAAAATCTGATCATATCCACATCTGTAGAAAGGAACCAGAAAAGAGGTGCATTAGATAACTTTTTAAGAATTTTTTACTTCATAGTAAGTACATATGGTATAATCATCATAAGTATGCAGGGTTTCCATGATCAAATAATATTCTGAATATCGTCCTGTCATATGCCAAAAGCCAAATAGTGGATCATGCAATAATGGTGTTTTTCTGAAACCTTTAGAATAGGTTCAAATTCTCAGGGTTTCTGGACTTCATCACGGTTCTGTTAGACAATGAAGAGAGTCAAGAGACAATAATTTTAGTCATTCCTGAATGGGGAATATACACTATGAGAAACATAATTGTTCTGGTATTATTTAATCTCTCAAATTTCCCATTCTTTCTAGGTAGTATTCCATAGCCATAACAACAAGAACATGCATCTGTACCAGTTTCATGGACTTAGGTGAGCTGTCATAGGTGATAGGGATCAACTCAGAAATTGTCACTTACAATGCCCGTGTATTTTGACCTAATTCACTTACATAAATCATCCAGCCTGCATTGGAACTTAGATTGCATGTAAGATGAATAAACTAGTATAATGGATTCAAATCCTAATTTTGCTGAGCTTATTTTATCTCAAGGCCTTTTCTGAAAAACTGCTTGCAGAAACACCAAATTTAAGAGAACATACATAGACTAAAGAAGTAAAAATGGTTTAAGGTGGTGGTAAAGAAAAGCAAAGCAAAGCTTGCAGAGTTACTAACCCAAGTGCCATACGAACTTTAAGTTGGATTCCATTTGTAAAGTTGAGAAGGTAGACATCATTGACAAGTACACCAAGGGATGAGTAATGATCTGCATACTCAATTTCGTAGTCACATTGAAGTGGGTGTTCACAGTTGTAGTCATCAGTCTGGTGCAAGGATGCACAGAGGGGATCCTTGCAGGGCACTAAGTCATTGCTGGGCCGGTAAAGCGGATGTGGTGTCTGAAAAATAAGCAACAAATTAAGATCAATAGGAGTCTGTATCAAACAGATCATACAAGTATCTATCTGCAAAGATGAGCTTCCAATCTCATTTGGCATATGTAAGAAAATATTTTGTACTTCACATTCTGTCTATTAAATTTTTTTAAAAAGTGATAATCATAGTTCGTAATTTTCAATAATGTTAGTCAATACCTCAGAGCAATGGGAACAAGGGGCATCACACTGGAGCCATGTGAGGTCACTACCCGTGTCAATATCAAGAAAATAGGGCCTCGGCGGCTGGCCTATGTTAAGAGTAACATTATAAAACCTGTAAATGTTGAAAGTAACGGTGACTTATATTAGAATATTGATTTCCACCTGCCATATCTATTATTATTTGTCAACTCAAAAGCCATGAATGAGACAGAAAAACAAAATATGGGAAGAAACCCCAGAAAGATGTTTTTATTTCAATTAATGATTTCCTCATTACAGCAAAAGAATATATATGACATATGTCTTGTTCACTCTTTCTCTCTCTCTCTCTCTCTCTCTCTATATATATATATATATATATATATTCACATCTCACAATAAAAGTAAAATAACTCATGACTTGTTATGTGGTTATTTATCTATCTTCAAGACAGGGCCTGTTTTTGTTTGGCTAGCTGGAAAAAATTTCCTTCCTTACCATGTTTTACCCTTCTCCCAAACAGGCATCAGTTATTATTATTTTTTTTACCCAGATTTTAGTTTAGGCCCTGTTTGAGTGTCTTTATCCCTTTTTTTTGAAAAAGAAAAAAAGAAAAAAAGAGGAGGGCCCAAGCAGCAAAAGGAGAAGAAAGCCATAAACTGAAACTGAAAGCAAAAAGAAAAAAGAGAAAAGGGAGGTACCCATTACCCAACAGGATAAACGTTGCCGTGAACCGGAAACACAATGGATGAGCCAGCACGAAAACGATTCAGGACAGATGATGAGGACGACGAGGCTTCATCTGGAAGAATGGACTTCCTTCCATTTCCATTTCCATTCCCACTTGCACTTTTCTGTTTATTACCAAACCAAGCTGAACAAGTAGAGCAGCTCAAGAGCACCACTGTGAGCACCAACAATAACAATCTCACCTTCCCTAACTTCATCTTTCAATAAGAAAGGAAATGTTATTTGCATGTATGAGAGACTATGGAGGTATTGTTACGTGTTTGATGAAAATGCATGAAAGAAATGGAAGACTTTAAACTCTCTTAATGTCCATAAAAGTATTGCTTGTAGCTGTTAATTTCTGGGAATAATTACAAGTGGGATTTCTTGTAATGCATGTAATGTCCCGGGTTCTTATTCCTTTCTTCCTAGCATGAAACGTCATCGACAGAAAATACTTTTTTTTTTTTATGGGCACCCCTTAATGCTTAATAGTAGGTCAAGAAAGAAAAGATTAGAAGGGTGGGGGTGTTTAGTGGAACTGTGGAAGAAGTAACCATGGCTGCGGTGAGGCTTCAGGTCTTGGGTTTGGTAACTTCTCTCATTTCCTCTGAGAATTTCTGAATAATAAATAAGGGACAATGATTGTTACATAACTTATTTATTTTATGAATTTGATTACGATTCACTTGTGCGTGTAAAACATATATTCTCAAATTATTAAAAGTTAAACTCGGGAATCAAGATTAAAGTCATTATTTCATGGATTTAATTTTTATTTACTGTGTCAGTGTAAAGTTTTCTTTACATTATTATTCAATCATATATTGACACATCATTAAAATAGTTAGACTTTTTAGATAGTGATTGTGATAATTAAACTCTTTTAATGATTTGACAACACATGATTAGATGACAGTGTAAAGAAATTTTACACTGACAGTAAATAAGAATTAAACTCTTATGTTATTTTTATATTACTTTTATATTACACAAATGAGCTTTTTTTTTTAATTGAATCAATTTTTATGTGAAAGTTTAATATTATAGAATTTACATCACAAAAATAGCGTGGAAATATCAAGATTTAAAATCAAGCCAAGTACAGATGTTAAGTTAAGCAAACTAATAAAAAATAATTGATGAATTAAGTCATCTAACTGGTGAATTATTAAGTTGTATAATAATTAATAAATTAAATCATTTAATGAATAAATAATTACTGTTATAAAATAATTAGTGAATTAAGTCATGTAATTAATGAATCGATACATGTATTAGGATATCTAATATTTTTTCTTTTGTATAAATTAGGATATCCTCTTGTCGGGAAGGCAAGAGACTAATCTTATAAGATACAGTCAGACACCCTTCCAATTGCGTTTTTTTTCCTATACATACTGCTCTAAGGATCAAGCCCGAGACAAGATATTTAAGATGACTAAGCTCCTACTACTCGAAACAACGCAAGTTGGTTAAGATATTTAATATTTGAATATACATTAATTTTGAATATCCTATATATTGAAAATATTCAATTATTTTGATTTCATTTTTAAAACTAATTTTTTTTTCATTGGGTTCAATTGTAATTAGAATTTGACTTTCGGTTTAGGGTAATAAAAATTGCACCGATATGCGTTCTATAGCCATTCCTGCTGATCAAATCCTAAGTACCAGAAGTATCATATTGATAGGTGCATGTTCCAATCTATTTACTTTGTTTGCTTTTTCGGGTCAAGTTTTAAGTAAATGTTATTTTTAAGCAACTTTAAAGTCACACTCGAGGATTTAGAAAAATTAATTTGTCAAGTGCTGATACAAGGTTAGTGTTTGAATAGAAATATATATAAAAATTTAAAAAAAAAAACTTTAATTACTTATCTATAATCTTTCATTTTTACGTAAACTTGTATCCCTTGGAAATGGCCAAATCATGTCTCACGCACATACATTTATTGTAGATAACATTTAAAATCTGGCCTATTATTATTATAGACTCGATTTTTTAAATACTAATATTGTTAAATTTTTATTTAAATTAAAAAATTATGTATTAAAATCCACTTTTTATTTTACATATTGAAAAGTCATTTATGGTTAAATCAACTTCTCATTCTCAATATGATTTTCTTTATGTTTTTTCAAATCATGATAAGAAGTCGTTACACATTGAAGAAATAAGAAGTCGTCTTAGGTTGAGTCGACTTTCCAACTAACGTTAAAAAAGTTAATTTGAGCTAAATTAAAGAGAACTTAACCATGAAAATAGAAATCTAAGCTGTGGCGACTTCTTTAAGTGATTTAAAAAAAAAATCGCATTGAAAAGATGATTTAAAACATGTTTATTTCCGCAATTTAACCAATGCAAACACTCTTTATGTACACATTCCAAAGCAATTTTACACACAGCAACAAATTTTTCTTTGTACTCAAATGGTGTTTACCCAACGCAATAGGTAATACAAACATGTCATTAGTCAAAACTGATTTCTTAACGTATAAAAAGGAAAACAAATTTTGATACAAAAAATTTCAATTAGATTTTTTTAGCAATATTATTATTATTATTATAAAAAAAAGCCTATAGATTCATTAAACAAATTACTTTAAGCTAGAGGGGAAAACGAATGATGAATGTTTTTCTTGCTTTTTCGGTTGAAAAAATCCTGGACTTGAATATGGTGGTTATTTGACGAGTAATCCCCAAACGTCAAGATAAAACGACAGCTTTATACAACAGACGCGTAGCGACTCTTTTTGTAAAGCTCCTTCCTATAGAATTTCATGTGGATATTCATGAACTTGAGTTGCCCAATTAAGATTCTGAAAATTATGGCACCCAGCTCAATTTCTATATCTTTTCTAAGACGAATGGTCATGACCTTTGATGTAAAAACAGCGTTAAACAAGCAAAGTCATTTAGCAATTTCTATTCTTTTTTTAAAGGATAAAATTTAGGTAAAGTTTTATAGATGTTTGTAGTGCTATTTTTTAATTAAAATATAACATGTGTAATATTTCTTATATATCAATATTAAAAGTGAGGATGATGTAACACTAAAGTTAAAAAATAATACACATTGTATATTTTAATTAAAGA
Source organism: Styphnolobium japonicum (assembly GCA_023212625.1). Classification (NCBI taxonomy): domain Eukaryota; kingdom Viridiplantae; phylum Streptophyta; class Magnoliopsida; order Fabales; family Fabaceae; genus Styphnolobium; species Styphnolobium japonicum. Next base: position 39,677,283 of record JALBWW010000003.1, on the reverse strand, counting down.
ACAGTACCACGATCACTTATAGAACTTTATTAATTTTTCTCCTTATTTAAATCCAATATCTAGTTAGAGTGTGTTTGGGAAAGCTGGAAAAAATAGATTATGCTGATAATCGATTATTTGTATAATCGATTATTGTGATAATCGATTATAATCAGAATCTATTTTTGTTTGGGTATGTTTGCTGAAAAGCGATTTTAAGATAATTTATTTTGTTTGGATAATGTAAAAAATAATCACTTTTTCATAGTAAATTACAAAAAAGGGTATAAGTTATTTGTTTATGTTAATATTTGATGCCTTTTAAACATTATAACTTATTTAGTTTTTGTTATGTGTTATCATCAATTTTTTTTTCTATTATAAGAAATTGAATAAAATTTGTAACATTTTTTATGACTGTGAAAAACATGTGAAAATATATTATTTTTTAGAATAGTTAAATAAAAACAATATATATTTTATTTGAATAATATAGGAAATTTTAAGATAAATATATATATTTTTCAGAACAATATCATAACATGCACTAGTTTTTACAAAATTTGAGTAGTAAATTCTAAATAAAAAAATAATAGTGATAGACAACATAAATTTCAATAATAAATAATATAGTGATAGACAACATAAATATTAATAATAAAAGATAAAGCAATAAAAAATAAAAGCTTAAATTGTAAAAATAATCTAACCATCCTATGTTAAAGATGTTAGTAAAACAACTTTTTTTAAAAATAAAAACTTTTCTAAAAATTTAAGTCATTTCCCAAACACTCTAAATTATTTACAAAACAACTTTTTAGGCAAAAAAAAGCTTAAAGATTGAAAATCTATATTTCCTAAACACACACTTTACTCTTCTCTCTCTCTTAAAACCTCTTGAAAAGAAAAGGAAAAGATACTTTGCATATATTTCAAAGAGGATGTTTAGACAATGGAATGAATCATTTTATGCCTAGCTCTGTAAGCGTAGTAGCATCACTTTAATGGGAAAACAATGACAAATCAAGAATTGATATTATGATTTTGGGTATGTATTTTCTTTCTAATTATGCAGGGTAGAAGAAAAGGCCCAAAAAGTAAAGTATTCAAACATCTTTTTGGTAATTTTTTTGGGGGGGAAATGACTCATACCCCATGTTCTCCCTGTGAAATGAGGCTATGAGCCGGTTAACATAACTCACTTGACAAATTTAGTTTAAACTAAAAATTGGAAATAATTAAACCATTGAGCATATGTTGTGTTGCCACACCACTATTCTAACAAGCAGCAACAATTTGTCATTGAAATCTCATTTAATACTTTTGAGTGGATTAGCAATCGAGAAAAAATAAATAAATCCTGTGGTTGAAAACTCCAGGGAAAAGAATAGTAATTTAGCTTAAAAAAAATGTAAGAGATTAAAATTTAACCTTTGACAGAAGTAGGAAGAGCAACTGGCCTAGCACATGTGAAAAAAACACCCCATTGGGGGCGGGAGAGAAAAGAACTTAACATGTCCCCTGTGCATCATTCTTTAGACCATCCAATCAAAGTCAGAATTATGCGAAAAATATTGCCACTGATAAGGGCCTTCAACAATTTTTGCTTTTCAGGTGTATATGGGGGGTACCTTAAGGATGAATCTGCAGCAAAACTTCTATAGAGGACTGCCTTCTTATGGCTGAAACTATCAAAGGAAAATTTTCCATGGTAAGAACCCATTCCACTCTCTTCAACTCCTCCAAATGGCAAACTACGAGTTGCAACCTGTGTGAACATTGTTGTACAAGGGATAGGTCAGTCAGTCAAGACATGATCATGCCATCATGCATGTCTATAATGCACATCTGAGAGAGACAATACATAGACAAGTATCTACGTATGCATATATTTCGCGGCATGTATAAACTAGTTTAAATTTGGAAGTCTTGATTTCATTTGAAGACATATTAGGCAATTAAGTGCACTGAATTTTCATGATTTCATTGCATGTTCATAACAAAATTTAGGTTATGAAGTCTTGAGCATCTAAAAGATCAATTCAATTTCATTAAGGAAGTGCTTAAGTTTCTTCCTCCTGTCGCTTTAGAAAACCTCAACGCATTGATCATCAATCTAATTTCAGGTACAAAAGGTGCAGATAGACATGAAGTCCAATGGTAAAAGTTTAATGTCTGATTTAGTTTCTCAAACTTAGCATTCCAAAAAAGCATTTGAAAACATGTCGACATCAAGATTCACATATTTAATGTCTATAACAGTTTGTATCACAAAGTTCTCATCACCTGCATGAGTTTCTACCTTTGACGAAATTAAGGGATTATTTGTGCTAGAATAAGAAAACCGATGGCTTTCCTTAGTTATTGATTCAACATTATATCAGCCAACCACCAGAAAGAGATAACATAATTTCCCCTTTTCCGCCTATTGATGCAGCAGTATTAGAGAACAATGGATTTATAAACATAGGAACATAATAAAAAATTGCTGATATAGGATTTATCTTTCTGTGTATAAATTTCAGGAAGAGAATAACTACATGTAAGATAGTGTCATTGATGAGCATCCCTCCAGAAGATATGTTTTCCACATAATCCTTCTTCAGCTGCTCATTGTTTGTGAATAGATATGCAGCAAGAGGTTTTGGCTTTGATTTGATTATACTAAAGCTATCTTCTATGTTGTCAACCTGCAAATATGGAAGGGAAAGACATAACAACTTAAATTCATGTGAAATATGGAAAAAATCTGAAGTCCTTCCCAAGATAATAAATTTAAGTGCCAACTTGTTGGAAATAACTGGGGGATGCAAAAGGGAGTAAGGAAAATAAGTAGTAGATGGTAGAGAATTGTCCCCTTAAAAATGAGGATGGAAATTCAGGGATGAACTTTCAATGAAAAATTGTATGAAAAACTAAGGGAATACCAAACTGACTCAAGAGTAACAACTTTCTGGAGAAAACAATTGAAGCCTTGCAGGAAGAAATTCTCCTTTTAATACAGCTTCATAGCTACATACTGAGAGAGAGAGAGAGAGAGAGAGAGAGAGAGGCGGGTTCCACAACTATAGTCTTGTAGTCCACGTCAGTTGGTGAAGTAACCCAGTAACAGGGAACAGGAAACTAATCAGAGGAGGAAACAGTAAGATGGGTTTTGCAGAGGAGTTGGAAAAAAGGAATGCCAGCTACCAGTTGGAAAAGAAAATAAATGGCATAAATGAGACATGACATGTTTTCCCCGCATCAAGAACAGAGTTATTCCCTTGACCACATTCCTTGTCAACAAGTACTAAATGTACTTTCCCTTTGTGATCTAGTACTCACAGTGATAATTGGCATTATTGGCCCAAATATCTCCTCTTGCATTACCATAGAGTCTTCCGGAGCATCCAATATGATAGTTGGAGTAATCTTTCTACGATAGGAAGGGAGAATTGAAGTTAAGGTATTGTTATAAATGACTATTACCAATCTTAATAAACAAGGTGGGAATGCAACTCACAATTGGTTCTCATCTTTCTGTCCTCCTAAAACAATTTTGTCAGATACCTTATCCTCATCCAAGAGCTTCACGAGCCGTGCAAACTGGAATGGAGACACAATACGTGACATGTCTTTTGATTCCATCGGATCTTTCCCAAAAAATTGCTCCAATTCCTCTTTTAGAGCATTTATCTGTTAAGTGAGAATTTATCAAGAATAATATATTTGAATAGCGTGCTGAATTTTGAATATTTTTAGGCAATCTTACCAGTGTTGGAGCAAATTCTTTTTTTGTGATGATATAATCAACAGAAATGCATGCTTGCCCACTATTGCATGCCCACTTTCCAGCTATTATCCTCCTAGCAGTAACCTGAAAATTTCAATGATTATTATGCATGAAAATATGGTATTCAGATGCCTAAATAATGAGCTTAGGAGATAATGTTACTTGTAAGTTGACATTTGAATCAACAACAGCTGGGCACTTTCCTCCAAGTTCCAGAATTACGGGGGTAAGGTGCTTTGCAGCAGCAGCCATGACAATGCGGCCTACTCTAGCACTACCTGCATAAAATTGGTCTATTATGCATGGAACCTCGTAGTAAAGTTGGCATGCTAAAGAAGAAGTAATTGGCTTGAATACTTGTAACATTTTATTACAAATTGAAAGTTGCAAATGGTGTGAAAAGCTACTCACGTCAACTCTAATTTTCATGACTGAAGTCATAATAATTATTAGATTTTGACATTTGTAAGAAATAGCTCAAAATGGAGCCATTTTCTAACAGCAGATCATTGAGGTGGTACTTCATAATAGCTGGAGCTAAACCCAGAAGTTCAGAATGGAAAGTGAGTGCTTGTTTGTCAATGATATAGATGGCCAGAATCAAAGCAAAAGTAAGGAACAATGAAACACTTTGAGATTAAAAAAAATAAATAAATAAATTAGATATACAACGATTAAACCATAACACAGATGTTGTACCATCATATTTTATACACAGACTGATCAATCTGTTTGATATACTAGGATCTTGTAGTATACTTTTATGATATATTGAAGACAAATTACCTGTGTAAAGTATCTTATCCCACTTCTGCTCCAAGAGTGCAGTTGTTTCAGGAACAGCCCCTTCAATAACTCTTATGGCAGAACTGTCTAGATAATTTTTGAGTAAGTTTGCAAGTAGCGATGACGTTGCTGGAGCAATTTCTGATGGTTTCAGGACCACTGCATTACCAGCTGAAATAGCTCCTATGACTGGATCAATTGATAACACTGAAGATAGGAAACAAGACCCCATCAATGGAAAGGAAAGGATATGGGGAGGATGCAAAAGTCATTAGATAGTGTAAGCCTCTCCCAAAAAATAATATGAATACTGAGAAATCATTAGATAGTGTAAAATCATGAATATCAAAAAGTTATAGAGAAGATGCAAAAGTATAATAGACAATTCAAATTTATTGAAAGTTTAGGCATGTAATGATCAGAAACCTTTGGCCAACTTCCTATACAGAGAAAAGAGAGAATTTTAAAAGGCATGGTTAACTAAGGGGAATACAGATTTGTGCTATTTTAGGGTCAAATAACTAGTGAATTTTGAATTTTGCCAAAACAAAACAAAAGGGCTTGTATTTGAAGAGCTAATACATCCCACTGCTTGAGACTTATCTACATGTAAATTATGTATAGAAGAGCTCAACAGTACTGATAACGACTGGGATGCAGAAAAGCTATTCTCTGTTATAACCAAAATGCGGTTAAGATATGTGAAATGTGTATAAACACAAACATCTTTTACATACAGAAAGGAAAGTTCCATGTTGAGATGACCAACACAACTCCCACTGGTTCTGACACAATCTCTGCTGATGATGGATAAGTTGTAATTGAAGTTTTTACCTAAAAGGGATAAACTTAAGTGTTAATTAAAGCTGATTATTATAAAGCCTTGTTAGAACTTATTGTCATTGTTATTCTTGGCAATTTACCTTTTCAGGCTTCATCCAGTGACTCAGTTCTTTAAGTGCTTCACTACATGAGGATTTTACCTGAGAAACCTGCATTAAGAAGCAATGCATAAAATTTGTGACCATGATGATGGTAAGGACAAATGGAAAATTTAAATGCCACCATGACAAATGCGAAAAAGAAAGAATAGTCAATGGAAATAATTTCTTCAAAGTAAAGGATAAAAGAAAGATATGAGCATAAATCATATATTCTTGAATCATAGAAACAAATTAGGAAATTGGAGACCTCAGACATAAACGCTTCGAATCCAGGTTTAGAAAGGTCCTTATCAAGCGCTTTAATGATGTCCTTCTCCCTCTCTTCTAGCATCTTAGCTATTCCCTCCAACTGGGAAATCCTCCATTCATAGCTTTTTGTCATGCCTGAATCAAAGCTCTTTCTGAGCTCTTTAACAAGCAAATCAGCCTTCTCTCCGTCAAATATACGCTTCTCTTCTACTTCTTCCATTACTGATAGAGTTGCAGAACCTCTTTACAAGATAAACCACGCATGCATGCAAGCAATTAATCCACATAAAAGAACATCAGAGTTGAACAAATAGAAAGCGCCATGAAATTGTCGAGGAAGAGAGGGTTTACGAGTATGAAGAGAAAACAACGACGCAGCAGGAGTGGAAGTGAAGTTGCTTTGGAAAGCTCTTTCTAGTTAAATGGTCCGAAAAGGCTCTGCTGCGAACTGGGGCACTGTTACTCATTATGAAGAACCGGAGTAAGAGACTCGTCAATTATGATGAAATTGTAGTTTTTTTGCACCATGTTTTGGCAACTCTATTATTCTTTTGTGGTGATTTGCCTCGCAAGTTTCATTGACCAACTTTCTTTGATATCTCAGAATCACAAATATATGAACCACCATTGGTTTTACGTATAAAAAAAATAGCAGTAAATAAGCAAATAAGTAGGAAAAGAGGTACCTGCCACTGCCAGCAAGGAACAGTCCAAGACAGAGGCTTTTCATGGTAGAACCAGAAACAGCTTCGGCAGTTCAGGTCCTTCAGGAGGGTACTGAGTCATTATAACAGTCTAGAAATATGAAGTGGGGCCTAAAATGGTGGTTTCAATTTACAGATATATTTAGACCTGGAGTGAGTTCTCAGCCATGAAAAATAGAAGGATAACGTTATACGCAATATGTTACAGTGGCACAGCCAAAAAATAAGAAAATCGTTTTAGCAACAGTGACCCAACATAATTATTAGTAGTATAATAAAGTTATGCTGTTATCGTTAGCACTTAAGCACCAATCCCTTCCTTGGAATGAGGAAATTGATTGTAACTTTCGGTTGGGTAATATACCATACCTTCGTCTAGTCAAAAGCTGAATAGATTCAAAATAAAAAAATTGTTAACGAGACACTAGTTGAAGAATTAAAATAAAATATTAAATGTAGAAGAGTATCATAATAATTTATTTATTAAAATTTAAAATTTATTTAATATATTTTTAAATAATTAAAAAAATTCATTAAAAAATATTAAATATTTCTTAATCAATGCCCTAAAAACACCGGTTCACAAGACCCAACAAAAAAATGGGCAGCTATGTGTGGGGTCTAAGGAAAAATAAACTCACATGCAAGAGACTGATTCTATGACTCGAACATGTGATTTTTGGATTGCATGACAATAATTCCAACCGTTGCACAAAGGCTATCCTTCAAAAGATTAATATAAATTATTATGGTACACATCATCTTCTTTTTCTTTTTTTTTGTTATAGGCAGTTAAGGTAAATTTTTAAATATTTATTAATTTTTTATGATATTTAATTAATTTTTAAATATTTATTATAATAATAATAAAAAATAAATATTAGACAACTTATGCTATAGTACCATAACAACCTAGATGAATACATATTTTTAAAAAATAAAATAAAATAAAAGAATACCCAACATCTAATGCATTACTAATAGAAGTGAAAATAGGTTAAACTATATCTTAAATAAGTTTAGCCTATTTCTAAAAACATTAGCCTTAGTCTAACTTATTACTTATCATAAGATTTTTTCTTTTTGGATTTGGCCTGACTTATTTATAAGAATATAAAAGTTTGATCTAGTCTAAAAATCTATTTAAAGGCACACATTACATAAATGTCTTCAAATAAACTAACGAATTCAAATTTTATAAATTTTAAATATACATAATTTTTAATAAAATTATTATATTAGATTATTGGGTATAAAATAAATAAGTTATATTAATATATAACTAATAAATTATATAAAAATTATAAAATTTTAATTATATATTATTATAATAAATAAATAAATTAACTTATTAGGCTAAATAAATTTGTTTATAAGCTTAAAACTTGATTTATTTAACTAAATAATTTTTTTCAAACAAATTAAACCTAAATTATTTAATAAATAAAATAGATCCAAAATAAACTTCACCACAATAAGTGTTAATGAGCTTCATGGCGTATTTTCACTCCTAATTACTAGGGAGTATAGGACCAAAAAGGATTTGGATTCAAAAGGTTACTAAAGTCAAGAAAAAGGAAAGCAACATATCCTGCCTGGGCTAGACTAGATTTCGTCAAAAGAAGAAGAATTGAGACAAGACATGCCTTGTGACTTGTGAGTTGTGATTCGGGAGGAACAGACAGAGACAGGGTTAAGGAAAGATGCTTCCACTAAAGCTGGTTCGCTCTCTGGTCTTGGGTGAAACCATCAACAACAACCCTCACATTCTAACCCAAAATCAGCACCATAACCACACCGAAGAAGAAGAAGAAGAAGAAGAAGAAGAAGAAAATGACGATGATGATGAAGCTACCAAGGCCCATGCCACATCCCAACCCCACCCCCATCGAACTCAGAGAAGGAGAAGCAGATCCAAAAAAACCCCTGCTCTTCTATTCCTCCCAACCAAAGAGATCATCATAGACACATACAGACTCGCCACCATTGCCAGAGATTTGGGCATGGATTTGTATCCAACTCCATCCCTCTCCCACATCATCTTCTCCAACCCATCACCATCACCATCATCATCCTCCCCCTCCTCAACTCCATCCTCCTTCCCCTCTACATTCTCCTTTTCATCCTCCTCAGCTTCCTGGTCTCTTCTAAACGACGCCGTTCCCATCCCCTTCCCTTCCCTCACCACAGCCCCACTCACCCACCTTCGCTATTTCGCCAACCTCCCCACGCGCGCCTTCAAGCTCGTCTTTTTCAGCTCCGGCCACCGCCGTCACGCCGCCGAAGCGTGCCACGGCAACGACAGCAATTGGGATTGCTGCTCCGTCTCCCTGCACTCGCGCCTCGCCGGCGATCGGATCGATACGATGGAGGGTTTTTGCCGGGCCCTCGCCGGAAAAGGTTGGACCTTTTTCAGAACCATGAAAAACCCATCGGTGGATCACCGAGTTCCCAACGGTGGCGCTGGCGGTGCTGTTTACCTCTTCAGGAAGGTCGATGTGAACCGGGTGCGGGTGGGTCGGGTCACTGGGGTTGGAGCATCCTCTAGAGTCAGGGAGCTGAGGTTGCCTCACTTGGATTTTCGAAATGCCCCTCTGAGGATTTTGCAGTATATTTTGTTGATGACGGATGATATTTTCTGTCTTGCATAAATTGGTAAGTATTTTTTATGAGTTTCATTTTTTATTTTTTATTTTCTCTACCTGATCCTTTTTGTACAAGGAAAAATAATAATAATAATAATAATACTAATGCAGTGTGTGTTAAATTTAAATGGTTTTGAATTTGTGGCTGTTAGCTGATGACAAGAGATGCATAGGTGGAAGTCTTGTTGGCCAGATGGTGAAGGGGAGTTGAAAGAAATTTCCATTAGAAAGGGAGAGAATGCTCAAATCTTTGAATGGTAAGGTAAGAATGATACCTTTCTTTCTTTGTAATTACTTTGATCATCGAGAAGCCAAAGCCTTTTGGGATGCCTTTTACTCTGCCACAACCAAAACAGTCTAAAAATGGAAGCTTGTTGCTGCTTGGAGATACCAAGACGAATTGGTTTAAATTGAACATGCATGGCTGTGCAAAGTTCCATTCTCAAGGCTGATAGAGGGAAATGAACCCCGAGCAAATGAAGCAAAAGGGTTTTGTGTTAATCTGAAGAGCTATTCTATTCCCATGACAGCAGCTGATTGTAGGGCCTTTATGGTGAGCTGCATTTGATATGTGATATTCAAATACAAACTGGCTGAGCCATCATTTCACTGGGGCTAATAACTGTTGGCGGCGGATGGTTGTACATCCATCCACGTCCATGGAACTGGAAGATGATGCCGGTGCCACGTTCTGTGTGTTCTTGTATGAATACACAGTTGATTGAAGGTTGCCCCATTTGGTTAGAGAAAGCCATCTTAAGGATTTGCTACGCAGTTTTTGTTTACTGTACTATAATTGCAGCCACCTACACTTAGTTTCACAATCAATCATATTCATGAATGCTTTTTTAACCAGAAAAGATGCATCATATTTCAATTAACTAAAGTGACTAATAGTTGATAATGCCGTACCTTTTGTTGAGTTGAGATCAAATTCTAACCATTTTCTATGTCAACAAAAGCATACGAAATGACAGAATTTGTTGTGCCCATATCTGCAGTAGTAATTGTCCCCCATAATAGCCCATTAAAACAACCATCAAGATTCAAGAATTTTGAAAATAAATGTGGAATTTGGATTCTTTGTCCTTAATTGATTATAATAATTCCACATTTTCTAACCATACGCATGATCTCTTCTTTTTGTTTTTTTATGGGAGATGCTCATAGAATATTTTTATCTAGAAACTACTCGTTTCATTGCTCTAAGCAAACTAGACCAATCGATCACAAGATCCCTTTTTTCGTGATAAAATCAGAACTTTCATCTTTGTCATTTTTCACAAATACAGATTCTTTACTTTGTTGGACATTATATTCCTTCACTGCCTGCTTGAACACATTAATGGTTAGGAACAACAACTCAATTCTAGAATATCCAAACCAAACTCCGCAGATTGATTAAATTGAGGTACTCTGAAGTATCCTATATGGCTTCATCAAGGTCAAAACTAGCAAGACTACCCCATACTTCATATACATAATTGTCAATGTCATCATATTAAGCATGGTTAGATTCAAGTTCTCTTCAACATTATACTGTACTAGCTTTGGTTTCTTGCTTTGCTTTTGAACATCTGTGGTGTGATAGGAGTGTTCTCATTAACCACAAGCTAATTTACCTTTTCTATGTCAATTTCAGTCTCATCCACGGTTTGTTCATTCAACAGTACATCATCATCCTTTCACCTTACGATACTAGTTTATAAACCTCATCATATGCACTATCGGAGTCTTCAAAGATCTTACTCTCACTTATTGCATGCCTCTTCATTCCTTACCTCCTTTCTCCAAGAGTTACCCATATAACATTTTCCTTCGGCTATCCATTTTCTGCTACCCTGCACAATTTGCCATCGGTTACCAGAACACTGAAGACATCATCAAAGGGCATCAAATATGTACACATCACTCTAATTGGCCTGTGACCCCTGCCAGTATCATGACGAATGTCCCCTTGGCAAGTCGCATAATTATTGATTTATTTCATATTTCTTTTGGACCGATGGTTTGCAAGATACTTTTCATGTCCAAGTACTTCGGAACATAGGTTTATACATGTTCTGCCATAAATTAATGAAAGAACTGCAAAAGCATTCAGAAATCTAGCTTAAAACATAATTATTATTTTACTTATTAGTCGTATCATAATGAATTTATATCAAAAACCTCAAAATTCACAATGGCATCGAATTAAGGAAATGAAATGAGTTAAGAAAAGAAAAGAGGTGGGGTTGGGGGGAGATATATGCCAAAGCGCTGTACTAAGGGATCACGTTGTACGGGCACACGGGCACCGTGTGCCCGTGAGGCCCAAATTCCAAAGACAAGAAACCAGAAAACGAACAATATTGCCCAATAACGAGCAGGTCCATACTTGAATCTGGTAAGCAGAAACTGCAATAATCCAAAGCAGACAAAATAAACAATTACATTCTAATTGGAACCCGAATAGGAATAAATAAAAAATTGCAGTTGTCTTCCGCTGAAAAAGAAATCAAGGAGAATTACAACCCATTTTGGGATGGCAGAATTTGGGTTCGGGTTGAACCAACTAATGAGCAAGAAATTTGCATAACCACGGATACAGATAATGAAGTTTGGGCCTGACACTAAACATAATACATTCAATCATGTATACTATAAGTAAAAGTTTGTTTTCCCCTTGGCCATTTGTCTTAAAAGTTTCAGTGGCGGTCAGAAATCCCGGACACCATGTATGAACCTATTTCTGTACATCATGTTTCTACAGAAAAAAGTCATAACTATGCCACTAAGATCAAGCATCTTCAGTATTTTTTTTCATTGTGCCCGCCATCATAATTTTGGAAATAACTCGTTCACTTATTCAAAGTCCCTAGCTGATTGAATTTAAACCAACAGATACACTGAGAATGCTTTTTGATTTTCAATCATTTTATAAGCTTAATCAAGCCACACGCAAATCAAAACTGGATCAAATTACTTAAACAAAATACGACCTAGGACCAAAAGGAAGATACATGATGTACTTACAAAGCAGAAGAAAACCACAACTGTTAAAGCACAAACGCCTCCAAGTAGGATATGAAGACCACTTCTTGCAGTTTTCTGCACAAGAAATATAGGTTGTATTACACGGATGCTTCTAAGTTCTAACCATAATCAATAGTGAAGCAGCAACCAAGATATATAACCACAATTCCGAACCCAACCAACACAACTGTGTTTCAAGAATGAAACTGAACCCCAAAGAAAAAGAACCAAAAACTGCCTGCAATATTTTCTCATGAAAAATAACAGAGAAGATATATAAGTACTAGCTTAGTTCATCCATCACAAAGTCCTTATTACCATAGTTTAACATCCTTCCCTAGAAAAATTGGACGTGGATAAATCCAATCAGACATTTCCCTCCATGGATCTACATATTTTAGATCACCAATCTTTAAATTCAGCAAGTAAAGATTAACAGAGATCAATAACATAACAAACTCTAAGGTTCAAGGCATTGACCAAAACCCCAGGATTCATTCAATGAGTTTATCTGGTCCAATTATTCCACCAATACACTGAAAAAATGTAATGCTTTTTAGAGGTGGGCTGGTGAAGGAAAGCCTTTGATGGAGTGGCATATGCAGTAGAAATGACTAATGTAGGAAAGCAAATTAATTAGATTTATAGTTCATCATTGAACAGGTGAAAACTCACAAAATTTTACAACCTAAAACAGAAATCAAGACCCAATTTATTAGATATCATGGGGACTGTGTAAATGGAGGCCTTGTAGTAGCAAGCAGAAAAACAAGCATACTTTAGAATATACACCGGAAGCACATCCTGACCATTCAAATTTAATAATTAATATATTGACAATTTATCCTTTCTATTGCTCCGAACTGTAGTTTTAACTTTTATTACTGTTTTTATACATAAGTGACATTCTCAAAGATGAATCTTAAAAATCTTCAAAACTGCCGTGGTAAAAGATCAAGAAGTGTTGGTTAAAGTCTTTAGTGGACCACTAAGCTTGCCATCGTTTACAGGTCTCAGCTTCTAGAATCTTAAGGGACAAAATTTTGACTCCTGTATTAAACATCGAAGATATGAATTTTGAAACCAAGACCTTTCCCTTCACCTCATCTTAATAGGGTTTGGAGGTGCCATTAGACCCCTATAAGCAATCAGAATACAGTATTCCAGACTCTAGTCTATAAATGTCAACCCTATGATGTGAGACCATTATTAATTGCATGTCCTCTATAATACCCATCACGCTTCCCAATTATAATTCAATTATTGAATTTCTACTATGTATTTTTTTACTAAAAAAGATTGGTAGCATATTTAATAAGTATGAAAGCAATTTCTTTAAATCAAATTGACAGCAGCAATAATCAAATTAATATTTGGTCTAGCAGATAAAGAGATACATAAGTAAATGGCTGCCTCTACAAATTAATGCGGAGCCAATGAATTGATAGAAAGCCAAAATAGTCCTTCGCTCCATATGTGAGTAACATATTACACATTAGTGAATGCATGCACCACTATCATAGCCTTTAGAAAAATTTAAGCCTAGAATTATTTTGTAAATGCATGTAGTTCAGGGTAAATTAAAGATGGCTATGTAGTCATGTGGTATGTGACCATGTATGCACAGACTGCAAGTAGGCTCAGGCACATTCAGGCAAAGAAAGAAAATCTAGACAAGAATTTCCCATATAAACATAGTAGTATTTTTGGGTACCTATCTTAATAGACATTCAATTTTATGTACCTCTCCAACACGAGCAGCTATAAGCCATGTAAGGGTCACAGTAAGCAGCCCAGTAGCAAGCAGAATCCCAGTACCTTCTATGGCCCACTTAGTTGCAGGATTTTGAGCAGGGCCAGCATCTTCAGTAACAGTATTCAAGGGCTGTTCAGAAACAACCAGTGAAACTGTATCCACATTGTTATTGTTGTTATTGTTACTGCAATTATGAGGACAAAACCACAGTGCAATCACACTTAGTCTTTGCCTCCGGATAGCAGCCACAGCATCAGGATCCACACCGGTATTTTTATGAACTTGTGCAGGACAGGGTTCCCCACTGGCAGTTCTTTCCCTCAATGATTCATACTCCTTCAAAGAACCAAAAACTTTATTGAAGTCAGAAATGCTGATATTTTTTGCTAAATGTCCACATATTTCACAAATGGTAGATCCATGGTTGACAAACCATTTGAGTGCACAAGCATAGTGTACTAAAGCAAGGTCATTTTTACAACAACAACCAAGTTCAACTAATGTATCTTGATGAGACAGACCCATTTCCAAATCGCTTTTACAAATGAAAACCTCCCCGTCAGGGCTTACAAACTTCACCATCCCAGATTTGTTTTCAACACTTATTTTAAGAGACATATCTTTTGGAATTTCCTTTCCATCAGACCTTAATTCCCCTTTGTTTTTACGTGTTTCTATAGCTGGAGTAATGCCCAATAATTCTAGCACAGCATCCCCCCTTTTATCAGATTCAGTACATTGGCACACACGACAACTTGCCCTGCCTGTGTCATTCTCCAGACTATGTTGACAGTGAGATTCTAAATCCTCAGTCTCAAAACTTGTGGAACCATCATCACTAACTTCTTCCTTTGCCATTCGTGACAAATTTTCTCCGCCAATATGATCAGTTGTGTCTTTAGATTCAAACATACAATTTGTGCTTTCAGATTATTGGTTCATTCTGCTTCAATAGGATACACTTAATTGAGTTCACAAAGCTAGCTTCTGCATCAAGAATTACCATCACAAAACAACCAACAGGCACTGACATTCCAACACAAAACAACCTCACACCTATGATGCACGAATATGGGTACGGGTATCGGATACGACACCGGTACGACACGGGGATACGTCATTTCTTAAAAAATTAAGATACGGGTACGACATGATCCGACATAACATATATATCAAAGATAGAGAAAATAGTCAGGTCATTCCGTGATTAAGGGAGAAAAGTGGATAAAATACTTTTTATTTTCAGCATTAGTCACTACAAACATAATAGAAGACTATAATTTATCAAATTCTTGTGATATCCTGCCCATATTGACACAAAATTCAAAAATAAAAATTATAGGAAATAGGCTTCAGTAGTGTATTTGGAGTATCTGGTATAGGATACCGGTATCTGATACGGGTACGTATCCGACACGGGTACGGCAGATATTTGGAAGTATCAGTGCTTCCTAGGCTCACACACACAATATGCTTTCGTTCCAATGGTAAAAGGAACTATAGGCCTTTAGCATAATGCCAGGCCTAGGAGAAATCCAAGAGGTGGACATATATATCATGTAGGAGAATACAGAATTCTCAAGGCTGCAGCTTCAGTTCTTCTATTACGTGAAACACATTTATGTTAATTTCACGTTGTCCCTTATTGAATGACCAAAAAATTAAGAATTATTGAGGCATCTAAAAGTTCAAGTTAAATCTAAATAATTCCCTTTGTCTAATTAGTTCATTTCCCACTAACTTGGAAGCTTGATGCAGATGAATTTTGCAGGGAACATAAACATGGGAATTCTAAACTGGCAGCAACGGTTCTTTTTTTTTTTTTTTCTGTTTTCCTTCCTTAAACTAAAACTAATTGATTAAAAAGCATCAATCTTCAGAAAAGTTAGCTTCTTTGAAATTCATTACAAGTACAATTCACATCAAATTTCAATTCTTGAAAGTGTCTCTTATCTCAGCATAACACAAACCATGCATGGTTCAACGAAGTGGCATTATTGGTAATGAGTCTAATGACAATCAAAGAAGCAATTGGGAACCAAAAAGTAAAACAAACCCAGAATTGAATTATGAATTTCAACGCACCATAACCAAAAATGATTGATGAAGAAAAGGAGCAACAGCACAGCACAGCACAGCAGTAATGAAAAGAGCAAAATGCGACTCACTTGGAATTTTAGGACACGTTCAATTCCTTTGTCTCTTACACGCTTTCGGGTCTGACTCTGATCCAAACAAATCACTGATACTATCAAGTGGAGTCTTCCAATCCAGAAAGGAAAAAGAATGTGTTACTCATTTCCTTTACTCTTCCACATTTTCACCTCCACCAATGAGTAGATATGATAACTTCACCGTTTAGTATTTAAAGTTGTTAATATTAACTGTTAATTTTATAATAAATATTTAAAAATTTATTGAATATAAATAACATTTAATAAATATTTAATAATTTACCTTAAATATTAATATTTTAAAAATAAATAAATAAATACTAGAATAATTCTGAGTCTACGTATCAAACAAAATGATTGGCGCTCTTTATATTCTTTCCCCAACAGCAACAATTATATTTTTTTTCCTCTTTTCCCTTTTTTTAATTAAGGAAAATTTATTACTTGGTGTCAAATATGCACCATGTTTTATTTTGGTGTTTGGTAGGACTATTTAAGGTATTTTTTTAGTGGGATTTAAATTATTAGATGGTAAAATTTACTCACATAAAATTTATGTTACTAATTTAACCACACTTCGTTTAGACTAACCTAAATTAATAAGTTGGTCTGGATTATTTTTTGTGTAAATTGTAATAGATTAATTTTTTTAAAAAAGTTGATTTATGTTGATATTTGATTAATAGAATTTTAAAATCTTATTAGTGTGTGTTTGATTTAACTTTTGGAATCTCAAAATCATAATTTGGGTAAAAGCATCAAGAAACAATTTTTTATCCAAACCATAATTTTAGAGATTTTAAAAGTAAAATCAAACATATTATTATTTGAACTCAATCTAATTATTCACAAAGTTCTATATTTTTTTGGTAACAAAGGAGGTATAGATGTGGTGTAGGGAGGAAAAAATAAGTTAAAGTAGAGCCAAAACAACGTTAGAGAGATTTGAATTAAAGATCAAGCAATTAAGTTAATATTTGAATACTTTGTTATTAATTATAAATGTATGATATAAGTTTTTAATTTCTTAATATAAGTTGGAATCGTACAATTTTTTAATAATCAATTTATGAAAATTAAAACATTCAGTATTTTTTTCTTCTTCTCAAATCAATCAATGTTATCTCAAACATAACTCATGTAAATTAAAACATATGATTGTTTCTTATTTTGATTATTTGAGTTCAAACCTTATGTAAACACTTAGGATAATTAATTCTCTTAAATGTATTAAGATGATATGGGGCGCACCTTAAAGATTGTTTTAATCTCGATTGATATGGAAGCTAGCCCAAAAGTATAACTAAAAAACATTTCAAATGTTTGGTTCATATAAAACTTTTTCATTTACAATAATCTTTACGTGAGAATGTAAATTTTTATGTTTGGTATAATATTTTTTTAAAAAAATTACATAAAAAAATTTATGAATGATTTTTACTTAACATTCTTAGGAGGAGTTTAGTTCAAGCTTTGAAAAATATTCTAAGGAATAGTACGTCCATTAATGGTATTCCCAAAGATGATGATTATTACGTTTGGTTGACTAAAAATATTTCCGAAAATGACTTCAACCGTTGGTGGGCAGGTGGTGGCCCAAGTCGGTAATTGTTAATTGTCGACGACAGTGTTAGGTGACCGAATTTTGATGACTAGCAATAGTAATTGAAGTCATCGGCCATTGTCAACTGCTGGCAACGATAGCGGTGATTGGTGCAATGGTCAAAGTTGTTGGCAATAGCATGCAATGGTCGGGTTCCAATAATTGGCGCGGTGGCCAAAATCATTGGTCACCATCAACCATTGGTAGCGACAAATGTGACTAGATTCCGATGATTAATGCGATGGTCGAAGTTGCTGGCCATGGTCAACAGTTAGCAATAACGTAGTTAATTGGATTTTAGTGATTAACACGATGGCTGAAATTGCAACCAGTGTCAACTGCCAACGGTGGCAAGAGTGGTTGAATTCCGGTGACTAGCAATGAAGGGGGTGACCATATTCTGATAACTGAGTACCGCAGACAGTGACTAATGGTGATTGCTGACAATGAAGTAGCAGTAGTTGGTTGATGACATAATGATAAAAATGTAAGTATTTTAGACATTTCACATAACAAAATATTCTCATGTCATGAGAATATTACAAACTCATCTCCCCTATGAGAATGAAAGTATGAGAATGTTTGGAGGATCAAAATAAATATTTACTATTTGTTTTATAACAAAAATGAATTATTGTTGTTTTGTAAATGAAGAAATCATTGATAATTTGTTAATCTTTTTTTTTTATACAAGATTTGATTCTTTTCCTCAAATTTTTTTGATAATTTAATGTTTCATATTCTCTATAAACATTTTAAAACCATTAATGTAGTTCTTTTTTTCATAACTCTAGTGCATGTTTTTCATTAAAAAAAATGGATGAAAAAAAAACATAGGGTGGTTATATGATAACATAACAAACCATATAGGACAAAATATTATTTTTTAAACCACATAAGAAAAGTAATTTTGAGTCATACTAGGTAAGGGTAAATTGTATCCCTTTAATATTTAATATCTTTATACTATATAAAAATATTGTCAAAATTAGAAAGTCATAATTAATTAAAGAAATTTTTATTTTTTTAATAAAATAAAAATTAATTAATTAATAATGTAATCAATCTATCAATTTATAGTTATAATTTAATAGGTGGTAGGACAAGCATAGATATAGTAATAAAAAGACATGCAAAGTCATAGATAATAGAATTCTGGCGCCCCTCTTAGTTTTTTTAGAAGTTTGTGGGGTATATATATATATATATATATATATATATTATATATATATATATATATATATATTTAATTTTAATTTATTCTCAATGTAAAAATTTTTTATACTGTTATTCAATCATGTATGACATATCATTAAAAGTGTTATACTTTTGAAGTAGTTGTTATAATTGTTATAATAGTCAAACTTTTTTAATGAGTTAGTAATATATGATTGAGTGACCGTGTAAACTTTATACGTAGATCAAAATTAAACTCTACATATATTTATATATATATATATATTTCCATTTCAGGCTGGGATCAGCATCAACTATTACCTTAAATAAACTCCACTCATAAAGTGCGTATCTGCAAGTCTTCACAACTATCTCACTGCATTTAATGCCTAGATACGTGATATCTGAATATATGCTTCACTTCCTTAGGATTCGGGTTAAGGGTTGTTCTATGTCATTCGTTGGTTTTGTTGGCGACATGGGCAAAGGAGTGTCAAAGTTGCATGCTTCACCATTAGTGAGCCTATGTAGAGAGAGGAAACAGTTTATTAAAGCCGCTAAGTATTGTCGGTATGATTTAGTTACAGCCTTTGTCATGTATTTACAGTCCCTTTTAGAGTTAGGCAATGCTCTCAACCAATATGTGGAACAAGAGTTGGTGATTTTTGGTGATTCTTTTCCCCAGGTTTCTCTCTCTGATTCTGATATTTTTTATTCATCTGACTTGGAATTTCCCACCTCTGACTCCGATTCCGATTTGGATTCATTATTTCATCATGTTCACGGTGATGTGCAAGTGCCAAGAGGCCTTCATGATAGCCCGGAATTAGTGCCGGATAAATCCAAAACTTGTACTACAGAGAATCAACAACATTCTGCAGATATAAACCACATGAAAAGTACAGGGAAGCCAAGAGTTGAGAGAACAAGTCAGGGGCAAGAATCGTCTAATTTGTCTTCCAATGATCCTCATCATAGCAACCAGAAGAATACTCACATTCACATGGCCATGTCACGTGAAGATCTCGGAAACCATGAGTATAAATATAAATATAATAATCAAGAGATGTCATTTGGCAGTAGATGGGAAACTCCACAAGGTGGCCATTGGTTTCCTCAGCACGTGAATCAGGACTCTTTTGGAGCTCCAATGTCTTTTTCATACTATAATGATAGGTTTGTACATTATGGTGCCGAGACATTTCCAATGGATGTACCCCCAAACCATGGAACTGAGCAAAATAATCCTGCCACTGCTTTGCCTACTCCTCCCCCACCTCAAGTCTCTACATGGGATTTCTTATATCCATTTAGCATGAATTATGATGTTCATTATGACGTTGATCATGATGTGAGAGAAGTAAGGGAAAGAGAAGGGATTCCTGATTTAGAAGATGAAACTGAACAAAGTTCAACAGTGTCAGTATTTGATGAGAAGGCAACGGAATGTGGGATGAGGCATGGTTCATCAGGTAATAATGACACTTCCAATGTTACACAATTAAATTCTAGTAAAGATGCATTGTCAGCCGAAGGTAAAGAGCTTACCATTTTGGGAAAAACCACTCAGAAAAAAACCAAGCGTAACTCTAAAACCTTTGTGTCAAAGAACTCGGAGCCTAAGACAGGGGAAGGTGTGTGGTCTGAGACAGAAGAAACAACAGTACATGGCAATAAATCTCTTGGAACCAGTAGTGTTACCACACCGGGTGCCAGTTGCAGAATGGGTCTTAAGGAAGCAGTACTGGATATAAGGAATGAATTCAAATATGTATTTGATTGTGGAACAGAATTCTTATCAGTTATCGAGGTGGGCAAGCTACCGCATCACCCTATAAGCACCAAATTAAGGGGTAGGATCTCTGATCTGGGTGTGTTCATCAGCTTTATTCACAAATAATTATAGATGAATTTTCTCTTTTTGTTGCCTGTGGATGTGGTCAATAAATCTAACATTACTATGGTATTTGATTCTTTTTTTTCTTTAAATATTATAAATTGCTTTACAGAAAGAATAGAAAAGTGTTTATAAAATATGATAACGATATGTTTCCTACTCATTATCACACATGGAATGAAATCATGATTTACATTATAGTTTGAACCATATATGAAGGGAGAAAAAACAAAGAGACGGGAGAGAAAGAAAGGGAAAATAAAAAGAGAGAATTTAGGATTAGTTTTGACTATTGCCTATATCTACCTAAATAAAGGGTTGACTTAAGGGACTAGAAAATTAGGATATTTTCACCAGTACCTTAAACTTGCCACCATGGGTATGAACACTGCATCACTTACCACATGAATCCAGAAAACTAGTAGATAATAAGTTGTCTCTTGGCAATACACAACTATGAAGTATAGACTATGGAGGAAATCATAGTGTCTCACGTGAAATGTGATGGGTTAATATGGATTTGTTATTTTCTTGTATTTCGTTTTGTTAGCAGTAATGCTGAAATGCATGGTACCTGTAATTACTTTTCTATGGTCTCAGTGACAATTAAATAATTTAATGCTGCCTTGCAGCATTTTCTTATTGTGTCCTGGGGCTGATAATCCCTTTAGTACAAACGTGTTTCTGCCCTTCAAACATGTTATACCAACCAGCTTCTAGAGCAAGGCTGTTGTCCAATGCTGACATGCGAAACAATCAAGAGCATGTTTGTACATCGTTCGGTGACCTTTCATCCACTTTGGAGCAGCTTTATGTGTGGGAAAATAAACTTTATGGAGAAGTCAGGGTAAGCAATTACTTATATTTATCACAGTTATAACCTCGATATTGGACTTTTTTTCCTCATAATTTTAATGACAGGGTGAAGAAAAACTTCGAATTCCCTATGATAAGCAGTGCAAGAAGCTAAAAAAATTGGATGTCAGAGGTGCTGAGTCAGATAAGATCGATGATACTTTGGCTTGTATCAAACTTCTGGATTCAGAAATTAATGTAGCTGTTGCATCAATCAGTGGAATATCAAGAGAGATAGATGAGTTAAGAGATAAAAAGCTGCTTCCTGAACTTAATAAATTATTTGAAGGGTATGCTACTTTTGCTCTCTCTTTTATTATTTATGTGGAGTCCTATGTTAATAACAGTTGGTGCTATCTATATTATTAAAGAATTTGTTGAAGGATTTAAGGTCATTGCTCCATCTCTACGATAAAAAAACTATTATTTCTCCGTGTTTCTACTTCTATAAGATATTAGGGACTTGGTGTTCTTCTTTATAAGATTTCCTCTGCAATGGTTGTTTGGTGCAATCTGTTTGGCAAGTCTTGCTTTCAATGCATCTCAACGTCTAGTATGTCATTGATGCATATTAATTTGAAGAAGGTGCCTCTTGTTTGTGGGGGGATCCATCAGAGTTATCCATGTCTATAAAACTTTCACTGGTCTGTGTATTAGTTTATTCTAAATTATAATGAAAAATCAAAATGCATTTTGATTTTAAATGTAAAAAAGGCATGTAATTAAGTTTGAATTATAGTGTTCTCAGTATATGCCAAATTGATGATTGCAATCCAGATTGATGTAAAGAGAACTTAATTTATCTGAAGTTAAAGAATAGAGGAAGACTTCTGCTTCCATTAACATGGGTTTTATTAATTTCTGACATTTTATAACTATACTTACACAGCATCCTTTTTATAGCTTAACTAGATTGTGGAAGGTCATGAGTACATGCCACCAGAAACAATTCCAAGCTATCGCAAAGGCCAAAAGTCATGTACATATATTAGATCCTGGGAAAAGGAAAAAGTCAAGCTCAATAGCTACTCTGAGTCTGGAAAGGGTGGTCTTGAATTGGGGTATGTGCTTTAGTAACTTCATCAACACACAGAAGTCCTTCGTGAAACACTTGAATGATTGGCTTCTGAGGTACATTCTCCAAGAACCAGAAGAAACTGAAGATGGGATTGGTCCTTTATCGCCAAGTGATATAGGAGCTCCTCCTATTTTCAGAGTTTGTAATGATTGGTACCGTGCAATTGACAAGATTTCAGAAATTGAAGTATCTAAAGCCATTAGTAATTTTGCCTCAAGCTTGCACCAGTTATATGAGAAGCAGGAAGAGGAACATGCACTGAAAGTTAGAGTGAAATACCTTTTAAAGGATTATCAGCACAGGCTTAAATCCTTTTGCAAGAAGAACGGCATCAACTCGCACAACTATTTCTCTTTTATCAATATGAAAGCCTCAGGGGATTTCTTAGAAGCTGGAGTTCCACTACTGAGTAGACCTGATGAGAATTTAGCAACTTCAAGGAAAAGACTGGTTGAACAGAGAGAGAGACACCAAGAAGTTATCAGACATGTTAATGACGCTGCTTCAAGTTGCTTACAAGTGGACCTATCTCCCATTTTTGAGGCTTTGGGGAGCTTTTGTTTGGAAAATCTAAAAATTTATGAGCAGCTTAGACTTCCAAACGCAGGCCCCCATGAATAAGTAATCTTGTGGTAGAACAAATAAAACAGAATGGAACTTTGAGAAAATTTATTTTCTAGCATTTCTCCAAGGGAGTGAAGAACACATTTTTGTCAAGCAGGTTAGAGAGTGTAGATAAATTAATTAGAACTTCTTTTGCTATATCAGAAGATCACGGGTCTCTTTGATGCAGATATTTTCATTGTAAAGACTAGATGTTTCGTTTAGCTTAATTATTTGGAGAAACTGTTTTTTTTTTTCATCATAAAAGCGATTTTTATTTTTTAGTAACACGTTTGGATTGTTAGATCAAAAGTTGTTAATTAATTGTTTACACTAAAAATAACTTCTCCTTAAAAGTTAAAGTTTGAACATTTTACTTATAATCTATTGTGATTATTTCACAATCAATTAAATAATTTTTTTAATTATTTCATATCTCTTTTAATAATTTAATACATAAAAATGATTCTTTTTATACAATCTAAATATCATTCTTTATCTTAAAATTGATCATGAACTTATAAACATTAATTAATTTTCTCATAATTTTTTTATAATCGATTATACAACTATAATTTTTTTGTCACAACTAATCCTAACACACAGTAGGAGATAACATTGCTTTTCTTATTGCAACTGATCAATATGGTCACTGGTTAGGTATTCTTGCAATAAGCACACAAAAAAGGTAAGGTTGTTTGAAAATGAAATGCATTTCATTAAGACTCTTATGTTATGGCCTATCAATTTTTCTCTCTCTTAACACACACACACACACACACACAAAAATGGAAAAAAGATTACAATATAGGCTTGTGACGTGTAACTTCCTTCAATTATGTGAGGCAATATTCTATAATGAGTACGACATAGTTACATATTATCAGTTTAATCATGAAAAAACCAATAGGATGTCTTACATTTGATCTTTGCCTAACAGCTGAGAGAATACAAGAAAATTGTACAGTTATAAGCATGATATACATGTGCCTCCAGTAGCTCAACCATTTCCCATGTTTATTCCCTTCCATGGGCTCCATTGGTGTTCCAGCAGTAAAGTTCATAATATAGCACCCAGATTCCTGTGCCCAATGCAACAAATCTTTGACTGCAATAAGGAAGAAGTGAGGTCTGCAAGCATGAAGGCAAAACCATCTGAACTTCGGGGTCCTGAATGAGCTCAAGTTCCCTAGTTTTGACCCCAAATCTATCTTCACTTGATCTCTACCAGCAGAACCTAACCATGAGACATGGTATTTCAGCTATATTACAAATATAGAGGAGTCACCCAACTACTAGTTCAAGTATGCCAACATGTCCAACAATGTTGACAGGAAATTATAGAAGGTGAAGAAAAATATACACAATTCGATGTTTGCCACAACCCACAAACCACAAACCACAAGTGACTATTAAAGAGGTGAATCAGGTAATGCTTGCAGTTTCTCAAATAATTTACAAGAATCTTAGTACGATAATATAAGAATGCCATTCTTAATTCAAAATTTCACATAGAACTCTCATGATTCCTAATTGCCCATTAAAATTGCTCACACAAAATGTGAGAAAAAGGGTAACAATCCTAATTGCCTACCTCAAAGGAATTTTCCCAGTTTTATGAAAAGAAGTTTATTTATGTTAGAAACATAAAATCATTCAAGTGCTTTCACTTAACAGTTTAAGCTTTTGAGAGTGTTGGTTCTTAACATGGTATCAGAGTCTCTATGACCAAGGGGTCAGGAGTTCGATCCTTGTTGCACTCATTCTTCTAAATAAAGTTGAATTTCAGCACAAGGTAAAGTGGACATGTGCATTGTACACGCTTCAAGCCTAAAGGACTCTTGCGTGAGGAGGCGAGTTAAAGACATAAAACTATTCGAGTGCTTTTACCTAACAGCTTAAGCTTTTGGGAGAATTGATTCTTGACAATCTCTATGACAGCCACCAGCACCACCATTGCCACTAAATTAGTGGTGGAACAACTGCATTACCTTACATACGTCTTGACTTCTGCTGTGGAGGGTATCCTGGCATCCCCATTTGGTCTTTTCTTCTCAACTGTTCACAAAGGAAACAGGAATATCACATCCATAGAAGAAAAAGGACAAAAAGTTAACCCCCTGCCCCCTTTCCCCAATTAACACTAAACCTGTTGCTGCTGATGGGCCTGTTGAACACCTCGTTGCATTGGGATGCCACCAGGATTCATTCCACCACCCGTCCCTGCCTGAGATGTGAGATTATAAGATTGCATTGCCTGATGTGGCATTCTTTGCATGCCAACAACATTCATTGGTCGAGGGACAGATCTATTTGACACATGACTACCAGAAATGCTGCCAGAAACTGCAGTTCCAGATGAAACCTGACGCAAAGTAAGAAATATACACATTCAAACGCATGAAGTGGAGAACGTTTATGCATGTATATGCTTGTGCACATGCAAGTATGTAAATACAAAACCATTTACCATTATTTACCAATTAGCATGAACAAGCATTTTTTTCTTTTTTTAAAAAAAGGCAACTTAAATTTCAGTAAGGAACCATAGTATCAAATGCACAGAAGCCACTCGGCATATTATTCATACACTTTAAGTAACTAAACCTATTGAACAAAGCAAAATCATTGAAAATGTTCATAACCTGATTAAGGAAAAGCTAGGTTATTTTGTTGGAAGGAGATAGGAAGGTTTTCATAGGAGAGCACAGGAGGAGATTGGAAGTTCAAAATTGAGATTCCTGTTAACATTGTTCAGCCGGAGCTCCATTTGTTCATCATTCACAGCACTGTGTCTTCCAGTGATATCTTAAATTTATCCCCACCCCCCCAGGGTGCGCGCAACCAAACAAAAACCCCCTTCTTCTGTTTTTAGTCCTCATTGGCTTCCTTGCGGTATATTGCCTGTTTACATGGTCATGCTTCCTTACAACATAATTCCTTCTCATCCTATAACCCCGATTAACCTTAAAATTTTCACACAATAAAAAGTCCAGCTATATCACCCATAGGATACCCTACCCACATCATCTACAACTTATAGTCTATATGTTTATACACCAAACTTGCACGCAAATATCGTATAGATGGATGTGGGAACAATGAGCTTTCTAAAGAGGAAGCTAGTCACTAATCCACCAAAGGAGCTGAACCCAAGGTCTTAACATAAACTACGTATATCAGAGTTCAAGGTACCACTTTATACATAAAAAAGTTGAAAATAGTCCATCACTTCTCTAAATATGCACTACTCTTTCAATTCCAAGTACAGCCTGAGCCTTACCCATCTAAAGTTGAACAGCATCCTTCATTTATCTAATATTCACTGCTCTCTCTAATTTTAACCTATAATATGACTCCACAAAAATAAGGTTGAAGGACAAACTTGAATCATATATTTCAGTATTCTGATATGGCGTTGTGCCCTGCTCATTGAAAATTTTAAATCAATAACGAGACTTTACAAGATCAAGATGGGCCAATGATAAATTAAGTCTGCACGATTTCAGTTTATAATGATATAGTATCAACACAATTTTCAATTATCATTGCATACCGGCTGTGAAGGTTGCAGGTTGGCTGTCCCTTCAAAATCTGTTGTTGTGTCCACTGGACGTGTGGGATAATTCACAAATGTCTCTCCAGGTTGGCATGGTACAAGTGCACTGAGCAGTGATTTTACAGACATGTCTAGTTAAAGAAAATAAACGTTTCTAAACAAATTTTTAAAGCAATGAAAAGTAACCAACAGTGATAAGGAGGGCAAAGACAAACCAGAATAGAAAAAGGAGGAAGGAAAGAAAAGGCCTTACTTCCGCCCAGGTAGTGGTTCCATTTTGAAATACCTGGCAAACGAAGCATAAGGGTGCTTAAAAGATGATAGCTGAATGATAAAAGGGAACTAATTATATAACCAATAAAGATGGGGGAAAAAACAAAACAAATAACATAACCAATATCATGCATGGAATCTTGCCAATTACCAAAAACAACTCAGTTGACAGTGACTAACAAGTAACTGTTAGAATATCTTCAGGGTATTTTAGTATATCTTTAGAATATCTTAGCATATCTTTAGAAGATCTTTATAATATATTGTGAAATCAATTAGTCATCTAATTGAAGGAGCAATCTTAGGAGTTATTTCCTAATTTCATTATGTTTCCTTATTTGTTTCCTTTTTTAATTAGGGCTAAGTGTCTTATTGTATTAGTGAGCTTGGGCTTGTACTAGTAGTACTACACTAGTACTTGACCTAATTATTAGTATAAATAGGGGTTAATACTTTGTATTTTACAACACATCAAATCAATCCAATCTCATATTATTCATTAGTATTTCTTCTCTCTTTTACTCATTCCTTACCTAAAATCATATAATTTCAACATCTTAGAATTTGGGTTTAGGTCTAACTCAACCCCAAAAGCTAGTTCATGGAGTGAGGATTGCTCCCAACTTATAAACACTATTCAGTTCATATCACTATCCAATGTGAGACTCACAACACACCCCCCTCACGCCCAGGACTGGACATCTGGAGCGTGAAGTTTGCAGGACTAGACATTTGCGGGTGGCCCAACGGATCTTGGATAGGCTCTGATACCATCTTAGAATTTGGGTTTGGGCCTAACTCAACCCCAAAAGCTAGCTCATGGAGTGAGGATTGCTCCCAACTTATAAACACTATTCAGGTCATATCACTATCCAATGTGGGACTCTCAACAATAACAAGAAGGTGTCTTTCCGTCAAAAGTTACAGCGCACAGTCCCTAATGTAATTAAACAATCTTTGCATCAAAGGCAACAACCAGTTTTTAAGCCTTCTCTACCATACATCCTAGTCACATTGATGAAGTAAAACTGCATCCACATTAAATCTCCAGTACTATCAAAATCAGTGATTCAGCAATGTTTTGCAAACTCTCACAATTTAGCATACATGAAAAAAATGAAGGCAAATTACCAGCAATTATGAAACAATCGGCAGAATACTACCTCTATGAACACATGACATGGAATGTCTGACATGACAAATAATGCCCTTAGAGGAATTGACTGAAGAGCCAGCCCACTTCCCCAGGAAAAATATAGATAAAGGACTATCATTGGTTGATGAGCTATACTCACTGACGGTTGCAGCATTGATATTGGGAAAGTGACTATCATACCAAGGGGTCAAAAGTAAGTAAGATACATATGATGATTTTTCATGACGATACCTAAGTGGATAAAAATAATAAATTCACACAAAATTCTCTAATTCGGCAGCAGCTGGACAACCTAACTGTTTTATTAGAACCAGGAAAAGCTTCTGGACTTGTTCTATGGATGACTACAATAATCTGCTTGCTCATACTCAATAACTTTTGCAACTTCTGATCAGAATATATTGAATACAACAAGATGGTGACCACATCATTTTCAGTACACTAGTACACCGTCATAAGTAGGCCATATCAAGAAACAAAACATACAAGGAAAAAATGTGGAATCTTGCCAAGATTTCTATAGACAGAACAACAACCATTAACCAAAGAAATGTTACATCATCCTTTTCATGCTTAGTTATGTAGATTTAACTCAGGAATAAACAAGGAGAATCAAAGGATTCTTACTCATGCTCCAAAGCTTGTGCTGCTGTTATACGCTTTCGAGGATCATATCTGCACATAAATACACAATCCAGATTATCATAAAACAAGGAAAAAAAAACAAGAATTTTCATTAAATCATCACATATCCTCAAACACTACATGATGAAATATTTACAGGTTGAATTCCATATGTTATGAAACTGAAATAAGGTCACATTTGGTTTGCTAGAATGACTTTAGTGGGATGAGACTAGGATAATAATTCCCATAGTCATGTTTGGCATTGTCAAAAATGAAATAACTATTCCATTCTATCCCTACATGGTATGTCAGGAATAGAATAAGAAGAAAATGCTCAGTGGCAATATTTCCCTTGGTGGCAGCGACAGCGGCAGCAGTAACTGACAATAGTGGCAAGTGGCAATGGCAGCGGCAATGGTCATGCCGTCATGGTAGTGACGATGGGGTCGAGTGAAGATTTTTACATTCCAAAAATTAAAGACACAAGGTATAATGTTACTTTTTTAATAGAAAAGGTATTATGGTAATTCAATTAATTCTTGATGGGATGTAATGGGCATTCCTTCCAATTTGGAAGGAATGGCCATTCCCTCGTTTGATGGAATGGCCATTCAACTCATACCCTATTCCCATTCCATATTAACTACCAAACACACCTCGAGCCTACTCCCATTCCCATCACCCTCTTTCCAGTTAACTAAACATAACTCAAGTTCTTAATGATGGTAAAAAGGGGAAATCAGACTTCTTAGATTGCTGCTCATAATAAAGTTGGTCCAGTTATTGTTTTAGGTGACTCTTTCTTTCATAGAATTAGGCAAGAGGGATGAAATTTCACCTGAGATCCCTAGTTTAAAGAATCATGATTATCCTGTACTTTGAAGAATAAGCATTTATCATGCAGTAGTTGATATCCTTATCCTACTTATTTAGTGTAGTAGAGATGATCCTAGAATTGATTCTCAACAAATTACCAAAATTTAATGACAAAAATACTCTTTCGCGGCTCAGATGGTGAATAATTTACAAGAAAGCCAATGCCACAACTTTATCAAATGGGAAGATTGCCAAGTAGATTAGTTCAGCAGATTGAATATAGTAACTACAAGAACATTAAATAATTCAGATGACAAACAAAGCAAGCAGGCAGGGGCAGAGCTAGAGAGGTTCAAATTAATAATTTTGGGGTCGGGGGGAATCCTTAAAAAAAAAAAAATCAATACATATGAATTGTTAAAGGAAAAAACACTGAGAGAGGTACACTACGCGCCACCCCTGCAAGCAGGTAGGACAAGATTGAGGCTGATTAACTTGTGCACCATAACTATAAGAGCAACGAGAACAGGGAAAATAGGTGATGATGATAAAGTTAGAAGTAAAAAGTAACAAAAATCTCAAACCCATCCTTCGCATATTACCATCACGACAAGGAAAAGAAATATTGTGACTTATTTAACCAGCCTTTCACAATATTAGGGAGGGGGTTTCATGTCCCACATTGAATAAAAAATGAAGCTCAATGTGGTGTACTTAAGTCATGAGGCTCTCCTTCCCAATAGGCTAGTCTTTTGGGATGGGCTCTTCTCATGGGCTTGAGTCATAACAATTGGTGTTTTCATTGAGAGCCGGCCGACGCGGAAGGAGCAACTTGGAAAAGAGCGACCTAGGATGGAGTGACCAAGGAAAGGGCTACCTGTACCAGAAGGGTCAGAGTGAAAGTGATAGAACTGGCAATGATTACACTAGAATTCCTCTGAATATTCCTTGTTTATTGCTGTTCTCTAGGGAAATGTTCCCAAACAGAGACAAAAGTACAGAAACAATGTGTGTATAGAGAGAGAGAGAGAGAGAGAGAATGTGATAGAAAGGGAAATCTTTAGGAAGTTCGAGAGCCTAACCTCTCCTAACCAACCACCAACTAACAGAAAACTGAATAATCCCCTTTTCCATCCTATCTATTATTTATACTACCAACAGCTGTCTTATGCTTGCCGTGGGTCCTCCTTTGATACATTTGGCTAACTCAGGGTCTATTACTAACAATACTCCCCCCTAACAGATTCACCTTGTCCTCAAGGTGAAATTATGAAGCTGTTCTGTATCACCTCGAGATTCCCAAGTGGCCTCAAAAGAAGGGAGTTACGCCCATTCAATCAACACCTCTAAACCGGCGAGTACATTGCGGGTATCTGTCACTACAATTTGGTTGGACTCGGAGTTCCATGTCTTCGATGAGCATTGTAGAAAAGGGTTGTGGAATTCTTTGTAGGAGCTAAGGCCTTTTTTAATAAGGACACATGAAATACGAGGATGAATCTTACTCTCCGTGGTAGAGCCAGTTGGTATGCCACCTTGCCTACAGTCTTCACAACGATAAGGGCCATAAAACACAGGGCTAAGTTTCTCATTCCTCTTCTTGGCTAAAGATTTCAGCCTGTATGGTTGTAATTTCAGGTATACCCAATCATCTACCGCAAAAACCACCTCCTCTTATGCTTGTCAAAGCATAACTCTTCATCTTGTTACGGGTAGTAACTAAATTCTGTTGCAAATCATGCAAGATCAAGTCTCTGTCTCACGATCATTCGATTAACCTCTTCCACCGATGAAGGAATGGTAGTGCCTCGTAGGAGTTGTGGTGGGTCTCGGCCATACAAAACCTTAAAAGGAGTGGTTTTGGTTGAGCTGTTATAATTGGCATTAAACCAAAATTCAGCCCAACTCGACCATTTGAGCCACTTTGCTTGGGCTTAGTGCTGTTAGGCACCTCAAGTAAGTCTCTAGGCATCTATTTACCACCTCGGTTTGGCCATCGGATTGAGGATGGTAAGCGAGCTAAAATTCAGTTTGGTACTCTTTGCCTCGAACAATTCGATCCGAGAATTTCTTTGAGTAAAATCTTATCTCTGTCGAGACACAATAGAAGTTGGAAACCCATGCAACTTGACCACTTCTTTGAGGAATATGTCCGCAATGTCCTTGGCTGTATAGGGATGGCTCAAAGGGATAAAGTGTGCATATTTGGAGAATCTGTCTACTATCACCATGATTGAATCCTTACCTTGCACCTTTGGAAGTCCCTCCACAAAATCCATGAAGATATCCGCCCATACTTGAGTGGGAATTGGCAAAGGTTGTAATAGACTGCGGGAGATAAAGTCGATACTTATTCTGTGGCATACATAGCAAGTTGCCACGAATTGTTGAATCTGTTGTTGCATTCCTTCCCAAGTAAACTAAAGTAGAAATCCTCTTATAAGTTACGAAAAACACGAATGTCCCCAAACATTGAACAATGGAATTCCTCTAGCAACTTTTGAATCTTCTCGAGAATTCCTAGGCAAAACCAGCTTGCCTTTATACATCAATTTTCTGTTTTGGAAAGAGAACCCCGGGTGGGATGTAGGGTCCTTGAGTAGATCTTGTATAATACCCCTCGGTTTGTCATCTGTGAGCCTCTTCTTCCCATTCTTCTAGCTCAAAGCGCACGGTAGAGATGGCTCCATAAGTCATTCTTCTTGACAACGCATCTGCAGCCCTATTATGCGAACCAGGGCTTATATCGATTTCAAAATCCAGCCCTATCAATTTGGATGCCCATTTGAATTGTTCGTCCCCAACACATCTTTGTTCGGTGAGGAATTTTAAGCTCCTTTGGTGCGTATGAATAACAAAGTGCACACTTGACAAATAATGCCTCCATTTCTCATTGCCATCACAATAGCCATCGGCTCCCTCTCATAAACCGACTTGTTGGGCCCTTTCGACAAGCTCTGGTGAGGAATGAAGCGGCCTCCCTTCTTGTAGTAACACTGACTCCTAGCCCTTGTTGGAAGCATCCGTTTCAATAATAAAAGTCTTTGTAAAGTGCGGGACTGTCAACACGAGATCTTTGCCATAGCCTTTTTAGCTCATCAAAGGCGGTTTGTGCCTCCTCTGCCACACAAAACTGTCCCTTTTTAATAACTGAGTCAGGGGTTTGGCAATTTTTCCATAATCCCGAACAAACCTTCTATAGTAACCTGTAAGGCCAAGGAATCCCCTTAGCGCCTTTATGTCCCTAGGAATGGGCCATTGCGTCATCATATCTAGTTTTCTGGGGTCTGCTGCCACACCCTGCCCAGAAATGATATGACCGAGATATTCTATTTGTTCTTGGCCAAATGTGCACTTCTTTTTATTAGCATAGAGTGCTTTGTTCCTTCAAAACTTGAAGGATAGTGTGCAAGTGCCTTTTATGTTCCTCCACACTCTTACTGTAGACAAGTATATCGTCAAAAAAGACTAAGGCAAATTTCCTCAAAAAAGGCCTCAATATCTCGTTCATCAAGGCTTGAAATGTAGATGGGGCGTTAGTCAACCCGAAGGGCATCACTACAAACTCATAGTGCCCCTCATGTGTTCTAAAGGCAGTCTTGGGAATATCTTCACTCTTCATTCTAATTTGATGATAACCTGATTTAAGGTCCAGTTTAGAAAAAGCAGTGGCACCTCCTAACTCATCAAGTAACTCATCTATCACTGGTATGGGAATTTATGCGGAATTGTGATTTTATTTAAGGCCCTATAGTCTACACAAAACCACCACCCACCGTCCTTCTTTTTCACCAAAATAATAGGGCT
This sequence comes from Styphnolobium japonicum, assembly GCA_023212625.1. NCBI lineage: Eukaryota > Viridiplantae > Streptophyta > Magnoliopsida > Fabales > Fabaceae > Styphnolobium > Styphnolobium japonicum. Next base: position 39,643,809 of record JALBWW010000003.1, on the reverse strand, counting down.
TGAGTAGGGGCTTACACTAGGTCTGAGAACCCCAGATTTCAACATATCATTGATTAGTTTTTCAATTTCAGTCTTTTGATAGTGAGGATACCTGTATGGCCTTATGTTTGGGATGTCTGTTCCTTCTTTCAACACAATGGCATGATCTTGTCTCCTTGAAGGTGGCAGTCCCGAGGATCTTGAAAGACTTGAAAACCCCGCCAATATTTACGAAATCCAGCCTGGTGTACTTTCAGTTTGTGTTTCCTTGTTGTCCTGCAACTGATATTCCAGCAGAAAACCCTGGCTACCTCCTTGCAGATCCTTCATCAGGGATTTTAATGATGCAACTGTCCTAGACAATGCTGGTTCTCCTTTAAGGATCTTAGTTCCCGTAGCAGTTGGAACTTTTAGTGTAAGTTCCTTAAAGTTAGCTCGAATCTCTCCCAATCCGGCTAGCCATTCCATTCCCAACACCAAATCAACTCCACCCAATTCAAAAATGTAGAAATTCTGACGTATTTCTAATTCTTGAATTTGCAAAGTTAGGCTGGAGCAGACTCCTTCACATCTAACCTTCCTCCCATCTCCTACTTCCACTATGTAAGGGGTTGTTTTAGTGACTTGGAGCCCTCTTTCCTTCACTAAAATTGAAGAAATGAAGTTATGTGAGGAACCACAGTCAACCAACACTACCACTCTCCTCCCGGCTATACTGCCCCACATCTTGATGGATCTCTTGGAAGTCAAACCAGTGATACTGTACATAGAGAGCTGCAAGGTTTTTAATTCCTCTTCGTGCTCTTCTCGAGTTTCTATTTCATAATTTCCTTCCTCCTTCATATCTTCTTCACTCAAAATTATAATTTGCAACTGTTTATTAGCACATATGTGCCCGGGGCCAAATTTACCATCACATCTAAAACATCGACCTTTTGCTCTCTTTTCTTGTACCTCTACATCTATTAACTGTTTAAACTCCCTTCCTCTGAGTGACTGATTCGTTTTCAGAGTATTTGAACCACTACTAGAATGTGCACTTCTACTCCCCGTAAAGGTCTGGTTCTTATTTCCTGTCTCCCATGTAACGGTTCTGTTACTTGAGTAGCTTCTATTAGCTCCGCCCCCTTTATTCACCCAAGATGTTCCCTTGTTCAGCAAGGTGTTCCTTTCATCGATTCTTTGTGCATACGACATTAATTATGGCAAGGATTTTGTGGGGTGTGTTGAAAACAGAATATTATTAGCTGTGTAATGAGTGTGTGATGTGCTGTGTGTAATGAGTGTGTTAGGTGTAGTGTGTGTGTGATGAGTACGTTAGGTATAGTGTGTGTAATGAGTGTGTTAGATAATGAGTGTGTTTAAGATAATATATATTATCTTATGTAAATTATCTATATATACATTCTTGGTGGTTGAAGAAACTCAAGCATTCTATTCACAATTCTTATTCTTAAATTCTTCAACATGGTATCAAGAGCCTCCATCAACTCTTGAATTTTTCTCCAAGGTCTCACGCTTTTGGTCCGGCGAGACCTCAAGTCAAGTCACTCACTCACTTTGCTTGCAGTCAGCATCACACAGTAGTCACCCATTCGGTTCGAGTCACCCCTGACCTCAAGACACTAAAACACCCTGACCCCTCAAGCACTAAAACACCACGGCCCCTTCACGCGCCAAGTGTCGGACCATATACCCACTATACACCACCAGGAAACCATCTCGGAAGCATCCGGCGGCCACCCAGGAGCCAAGTCGTCGGAAACCGCTCACGCTCCTGCGCACAACATCACGGCCATTTGAACCATATACCCCATACAGAGCACCGAGAAATCATCCACGAAGCCTCAGGCCAGGCCACCAGGAACCGTCATGAAACCGCGCCACGCGCCTCCACGCTCTTTCTCTGTCGGCGCGTGAGATCCACGCGCACCACTTCCGTAGCGTGAGGCACACGCGCGCGCCTTCTTCCAGGAAATTTTTCAAACGGCCGAATCTCAGTCACAATCATTGTTCACTCGCCACTCTTCTTCTTCCTCCAAAATTTTGCTACCAAATACTACCTGACCCGCTGCACCACAATCGGGTTTTGGGTTACACTGAAGTGGCACTCGCCTTTTTAAAGTTACGATCGATTGTTCTCAAAAAAAAAAAAAAAATATATGAAAATGGCCTCCAATTCTCAAAGAAATGATGGCCTTCTCTTTCTGCTGTACGCAACAATTACTTGAAAAATTGAGTGCTAAAAATTATTTAGCATGGTGCTGCCTCTGCAGAACTTTGGTTTCTTGGTCAAGGATTCCATGAACATCTCGAAAAAGCCTCAGATGATATTTGGAAGACAAGCGCGACCAATGGAAGAAGCTTGATTATCAAGCTGTGTGCTCTCTTGTGACAATCGTTGAACCAACCATATTGACAAACTTGAACTTTCAAAACTTGTCACACCTTACGGAAAAAGGCTCAAAATGTCTTTGCAAATGACATTCCAACAAATGTATGATACGCACACAAATTAGCCACTCTCGAAACAAGATGATCATAACAGCATGGTTGCATATGTCTCGAAAGCCCAATCTGCGGTGGGAGGAGTTAAAATTATCTTTGGAAGCCGATAAGCTCGAAGACATAAAGAAGAAACTTGATAATCTATATATGGTGTTGATTCTACGAGGAATGCATCCAGTTTTGATCATGTTCGCGATCAAGTCTTAAGCGGTCAAGAAGTTCCTTCATTAGAGAATTTAATCACTTTCGACTACTTGGGTCCCACTTCATCTATAGGAGGCAACTCGAGTTAACACTATTGAAACTTACGCCATGCTTTCTAGTCGGGGGAGGACGGGAGGTCGTGGAAACAGGAGAGCGGAGGTGGGAGAGGAAGGCGTCCTCAATGTTCTTATTGCAAAAGAATGGGTCACGCCACAAGACACTTGCTATTCTATTCAGTTTCCGGAAAATTTGTGAATATTTCCAAGTCTGAAACATCTGAGATGAAGTTTTAGAAGCCGAATATCAAGAATATCTCAGGCTAAAAGGCGCAAGGAAACCTCGAGATCTCCTAAATCTATAGGTGCTTTCATGCTAACTCTGCTTGCATTTCCCGTCTGGTAATGATCAAAATCCATGGATAATTGATTAGGTGCCTACGATCACATTCTTGGTAATAGTTCTTTATTTTCATCCATCTCCTCTCCAAATATTCCTCATTTCATTACTCTAGGCGATGGCTCTCAAATTCTGACAAAAGGAATCGGTCATGTCTCACCCACGTCTTCTTTGTCTTTATCCTCTGTTTTGTTTATCCCCCGATTGTCCTTTCAATTTAATTTCTATAAGCCTGACTTACTCGTTCTCATAATTACTCGGTAACATTTGATGCTAACTCATTTGTTATACGGGGAGCGTTAGTGCGAATTGGACGATTGGCGTAGGACATGAATCTAATGGTACGTACTATCTCAAACTGATTCTTCTTGGATTTGTAGTGTTCAGCGTCACCAAAACTCCTTCATGAGCGTTTAGGGACATCCACATTTGTCCAAACTCAAAATAATGGTCCCAGGTCTTGAAAAATAAAATCCTTCAGCTTGTGAGTCATGTCAACTAGGAAAACATGTTCGTTCTTCTTCTTTTAGGCATCTTGTGAGTCATGTTGATTCCCTTTTTTCAGTTATTCATTCAGATATATGGGGTCCTAGTCGTGTGTCTTCTTTGGGTTATAGATATTTTATCACCTTCATTGATGAATTTTCTCGATGTACTTGGGTTTTCCTAATGAAAGACCGATCTGAAATTGTGTCCATCATCACTTCTTTTGTCAATGAAATTAAAACTCAATTTGGAAAAACAATTAAAGTGCTTAGAAGTGATAATGCAAAAGAATACTTTTCTTCAGCAATTTCTTCTTTTTTGTCATCACAAGGTATTCTGCATCAGTCTTCATGTCCTCATACTCCTCAATACGAGAATGGTATAGCAGAAAGGAAAAATAGACATCTTGTTGAGGCCGTACATTATTACTTCATGCTAATGTACACATGCGTCATTAGACGCAATTTTAATGACTTGTTTTTTAATAAATGGATGCCTCTTCCTCCATTGAAAATAAAATACCACATTCTATTTTATTTCCCGAAAGAACCATTGTTTTCATATTGCTCCACGTATTTTTGGATGCACTTGTTTTGTTCATGATATGTCTCCAGGTCTTGATAAACTTCTTGCTAGAGCCATCAAATGTGTCTTTCTTGGATATTCGGACTACGAAGGTTATCGATGTTACTCTCCTATTCTGATCGTTACTACATCTCTGCGGATGTCACGTTCTTTGAAGAAAAGTTATATTTTTCACCTTCCACAGTTGAGTCAAAAACTCTACAAGAAGTTTTTCCTATTCCTATCTTGGTCCATCACCTCCTTTGCAAGAATCGGTCGATCATAGAGTCTCTGGATATTCTGAAGAAAATCTTCCACTGGCGACCACAAAGACCACTCATCACGTACCGCAGCGTTCACAAATTCCCAATATCGAATTGGAAGGCACTATAAGACCATTTGAATCATGTCCTACTCCGCAGACACCGGCTACGGACCTACACGAAGAAAATCTTGCATGGCCAATTGCTCTTAGGAAGGTATTCGGTCCACACGAAATCCTCATCCTATTTATAACTTCTTAAGTTATCATGTCTTTCTCCTTCTTTTTACTCTTTTGTGTCCTCTTTATCTTACATCTCTATTCCTAAAAATCTTTGTGAAGCACTTGATCATCGAGGATGGCGACAAGCCATGATTGATGAAATGCGAGGCATTGGAGCATAATGGTACTTGGGAGTTAGTTCCTCTTCCTCGGGGAAAGAAACACCTGTCAGTTTGTCGGTGGGTATATCTTTGTTAAAGTAAGCGGCCAATGGGCCAGTTGATCGATCTCAAAGCAGGATTGGTTGCAAAAGGTTATACCAGATTTATGGTCTTGACCATGGAGATACTTTTTCCCCTTGTGGCCAAAATTGCTTGCTTTTTCTTGCCATAGCGCCATCAACCATTGGCCATTATATGATTGGATATTAAAAATGCATTCCTACATGGAGAATTAGAAGAGGAGATCTATATGGAGCAACCACACGGATTTGTTGCTCGGGGGAAGTCTGGCTTGGTTTGCAAATTGCAGCGATCTCTTTATGGACTCAAACAATCTCCACGAGCTTGGTTTGGAAAATTTAGCTCTGTTGTTCAGGCTTTTGGAATGAAACGTAGTGAAGCAGACCATTCAGTCTTTTATTGCCATACCTCTCCAGGTAGATGTGCTTACTTTGTAGTATATGTGGATGATATAGTCATTACAGGAAATGACCCAAAGAAAATTTCTCAGTTAAAGGAACATTAATTTAGTCATTTTAGGACTAAGGATATAAAGCTGAAATATTTTCTTGGAATTAAAGTTGCCCGATCGGAAGAATGGGATTATCATCTCACAAAGGAAGTATACGTTAGACATACTTAAAGAAACTAGTATATTAGGCGTAAACCAGTGATAGTCCCATGGATCCAAATTTGAAATTACTACCCAACTGACAGGGAGACTTATTCTAATCTGAAAGATATCGGAGATTGGTTGGAAAACTCATCACCTCACTATTACAAGACCAGGACATTTCCTTTGCGAGTTGGAGTGGTAAGTCAATTCATGCAATCTCCTCATAATGATCATTGGGATGCAGTAATCAGAATTCGAGATACATTAAAGGACCGGGACAAGGGACTACTATGAAGACAAAGGGAAGCACTCGAATAGTTGGATTTTGTGATGCGATTGGGCGGGCTCACCCATTGATAGGCGTTCCACTTGAGGATCTTTGTGTGTACATTGGAGGAAATCTTGTCTCATGGAAAAGTAAGAAACAAAATGTTGTTGCAAGATCTAATCACGGAGGTTTGAATACGAGCTATGGCTATAGCCACATGTGAGCTTATTTGGATTAAGCAGATTCTTGAAGGCGAAGTTTGGGAATACTCAACAAATGAAACTATGTTGTGATAACCAGGCACCTTGCATATAGCTTCTAATCCAGTATTCCATGAGAGAACTAAACACATTGAAATTGATTGTCACTTTGTCAGGAAGAAAGTCCTTTCTAAAGAAGTCATCACCGAATCAGTTAGTTCTAATGATCAAGCTGGCGGAACATCTTCACAAAATCACTAAGAGGACCAAGAATTGAGAATATACTGTTTCCAAGCTTGGAGCATTTGATTCATATGCTCCATCTTGAGGGAAGTGTTGAAAACGAGAATATTATTAGGCATTTGTGTAATGAGTGTGTCTTTGTCTTTGTGTGTAATGAGTGTGTGTTAGGTGTAGTGTGTGTGTGATAGTCGTTAGGTATAGTGTGTGTAATGAGTGTGTTAGATAATGAGTGTGTTTAAGATAATATATATTATCTTATGTAAATTATCTATATATACATTCTTCAGCTGAGTGAAGAAACTCAAGCATTCTATTCACAATTCTTATTCTTAAATTCTTCAACAGGGTGTAATTTCAATTCAGCCCTAACTAAGTCATTCAAACCGTTCAAGAAAATACCTTTAAGGTAAGATGGATCTGCCCCCTTCAATGGCCCCGCATAGAGTTCGAATTGCTCTCTATATTCTTCCACCGATCCGGTCTGTTTAAGACTCATCAACAATTCATAGGGACTTTGAGATACGAGTGGCTGAAATCTATCCATTAGCTCGTTCTTGAATTCTTCCCAAGTGGATTCTACTGCACAAAATTCCCACCATTGATACCAGCTTAATGCTTTTCCTTCCATAGCAACCATGGCGGCTTGGAGCCTCTCTGCATCAGTTATCCCCTTCAGATCAAAATACCTCTCAATCTTGCTCACCCAACCATAAGCATCATCACCAGAAAACAGAGGTAACTCCAATTTCCTCCATTTCTCCTTCTTGCGTCCCGATACACTTCCTTCGCTGGACATTGTCTCGCTCCTTTCGCTTCTGCGATTATCCTCATCATGCGTCTCGGAATCACTTCCATTATCCTCCTGTTCCAATCCTCCTTTCTTCTTCGACTTATGATCGAAACTTGCTATCAAATCGCGAATGACCTTGCGATTTTCCCTCCGTTCTTCTTCGTATCTCCTTCGATTTTCAATTCGATCCTCTTAGAAGAGTCGCCTCCATTCTGCGCGATCTTCCTCTCGTGTTTTCATGAAATTCTCGAACCCACGCTCCAACGACTCAACCCTAGCCTCCATTCCTCGTGTTTGCACCATGGACACTCCCAGAATCGAGTGCTTTGATACCAGTTGATAGAACTGGCAATGATTACACTAGAATTCCTCTGAATATTCCTTGTTTATTGCTGTTCTCTGGGGAAATGTTCCCAAACAGAGACAAAAGTACATAAACAATGTGTATATAGAGAGAGAGAGAGAGAGAGAATGTGATAGAAAGGGAAATCTCTAGGAAGTTTGAGAGCCTAGCCTCTCCTAACCAACCACCAACTAACAGAAAACTGAATAATCCCCTTTTCCCTCCTATCTATTATTTAAACTACCAACAGCTGTCTTATGCTTGCCGTGGGTCCTCCTTTGATACGTTTGGCTAGCTCGGGGTCTATTACTAACAGAAAGCCACCCTAAGTGGGCACCTAGAGTGGGAAGCCAAAGTGGGCTATCGCAAAAACCGTCTTTCGAATGGGTATGCAATGTTATGTACCACATTGAGTAAAAACAGGAAGCTCAATGTGGTACTTAAGCCATGAGGCTCCCTCCTAATAGGCTAGTCTTTTGGGATGGGCTCTCCTCATGGGCTTGAGTCATAACAGGGGTCAGGGGGTGTCACTACAAGTCACAAGTACATAAGGTGGTATCACTCCACTCTACATTCAATTTGGCATCACTTAAATGGAAAAAGAAATGCATAATTTTTTGTATAGGCATAGCAAAAACACTTTCTCAAAAGCTTGGAAGGAAAAACTTACTCAAGCATCTTAGACAAGAGGTCATATGCAGGACTTTTTGGAGATAGGTGTACAACATTATAGAGGCTAGTGTTGTCACTGTTTGCAAACCGCATAAGAACAAATCCATTAATTTCATGGAAAAAATGATTAGTTTCAAGGAAGAACAAGTAAGAAAGGAGAAAACAAAGGACTGATACTATAGAAATAGATCTATCCTGCATATATTTGTATGAACACATTAAATAACGATCTTACTATTTGTGGCCTTGTATATGTTGCACATCTTGTTGCCAATGGGGAAGATTTGCTAAGGAAGGCCACTTTTCTAATGTGGGATGGCCTGGCACAGTAATAATGTCCTGTGATGTAGGTCTGGAATATTCATCAAGAGAATGAACATCCCCCAGCAGGGATTAAGAAAAACAGTAAGCACATAAATTACCTAAAACCTTGAATATCTTGTCAAGTTGATCGAGCTGCACAAGTGGAAGAAGGATTATATAAAATCCAAAAAAAGGACAAGGTAATACTAATATAGAACTACATCTACAATAACAATATTCAACTATAGAATCAGAAAGCTATAAGTTATAGCATCAAGTACCTGAAAGGGATTTGGCATAGCTTTGACTTCTGCACCTTGAAATAGTGGCTTCAAGGTCAACAACTCAGCAAAAATGCATCCCACAGCCCACATATCTAAATGTCTATTTAAGGAAAAATGACTGGACCAATTTTAGAATTAGAATCTACAGACACGTATAGCTATTATATACAGTTGATAAGTCTATCTACGGATTATGTGCACCACGGTGGAAAGCTTCCCCCAGCATCCACAGGGACAAATTCAAATTTTCAATTAATTCAATTATACCATGTCTACCTTTCTTGTAGGCCCTCAATACTTTGACATCTCAGATTCAATGAAAGCCATAACTTATTCAAGCAACTACCTCAAGCCAAACTAGGGATAACAATAGAACCAAGAATCTTATCACAAAATTAGTATACAGGTTAAAAGACCTGACCAATACCCATGAGATATTAGTAACTTCACACAAGTATAACTCTGAAGTTAACCATAAATTACACAAACACATAGGTGCAATCACTTGACTGGAAAATATTGCAAAAAATAATAATAATTATAAAGATCAGCTTAATTACCCAGCACATAAAAGAATGTAAAACTTAAATTGAAGGGATACCAACAGCACTGGTATAATGTTTTGCTCCAAGAAGCAACTCAGGTGCACGATACCAAATGGTTACAACAACCTGCATGTTTAGCATTTCAAAAATTCAGGTAAATAAACCATCAAATAGATGAAAAGCTAAAAAGTGATACAAGTGCACAAATAACTGCAGGCTAAAGATGAGAACAGGCAATCCATGTTTAAGCACCCAACATGTGGGGAATCAAAACACTTGAGGTTGCTAACAGACTAGACAATTCAAGAAGCTAAACTTGAAATCAACAACAACATCCATCATTCGGGCTTATAGCAGAAAGCTGAGACAGTATAAACCTTTAGCAGAGAATACCATATTTTGGTTTCTTAAATCCTAAGAATACCATATTTTAGCAGAGAATATACATTAAGATTTCTCGAATCTACTGATGATAGATACAATACAGGTGGATGACAACGAAAAAGATGCCACATACCCCATTTTCAGATAATGGCTTCAAAGGGGCTTGATATATCCTTGCAAGTCCAAAGTCAGCAATTTTAACAACTCCATGTTCCTCTCCTTCACCCATAACCTGGTCAAAGAAAGTTCATTAAAGAAACGAGTGCATTAGACAAAAGTGGACAAATAAAATTTAAATCCAAATGTCTACTTATAGCAGTAAAAGAACTAATCAGTAGACAGTGATAAGGTGGCTAAAATCATACCAATATATTTGATGGCTTTAAATCTCGATGTATTATCCAATTACTTCACGAAAAATGCAATATATTAAGTCCACATATAAAGAGCAGAAAGAAAAGGAACCACCATCAACTTCACAAAAAAGGACTCTCACCTGTGCAGATAGTTTAGTCCATTGAGCAACTGCCAAAGTAATGATTTAACAGTGTACTGATTAATGGCATTGTTGACTTTGTCCCTATGATGTCTAATTATTTCCTGCCATTCAAAATTGCAATTTTTACAATCAACAAACTGGAAAAATCAATTCCTTGCTACCTATATTTGTCTCTTCCCATAAAAAATTCACAAAATTTTCAAAGACACTGAAGAAAACCTTTTCCAATAGCATAAAATCCATTGCAAAGCCCATAATATGTGTATAATACATGATACAACAACAACAACAACAACCAAGCCTTATCTCACTAGGTGGGTGTATAATACAGGATAAGTAAGTAAAAGAAAACAATGAGTCCGGACTGCAGAGTAGCAAAAGGAAACCATTTTCCAAGTGCTATAAATCAAACACTCAAGAGAGTAAAACAAAAGGCATGTTTTGATTTGATATCAGAAGAATGTCAAAATGCGATATTAGAGAGAGAGAGAGAGGGGGGGGGGGACCTTGAAAATCCAGATATCAGAAACTACACATCTTCATGGGAAATTTTTTGATAAATTACGAGAGTAAACAACTATTTTAACTCAAGTACCTAAACTAAATGCCATCTTAACAAAAGGCAGGTTTTACAGTCATACAATACTCACATAAAGGTCATGTTCAGCATAATCAAAAGCTAGATACAGAGACATGTCCGCATGATTGATGTGAACATTCACAAGCTTCACAACATTCTCGTGTGTTATCTCCCTGAGTAACTGCATCATCAAAGAGAAATGCCTCAGAATCAATTCAAAACATCAAAGGATAAAAATATTAAAAAAAAAAAATATGACAACCTTGATCACTATTCCTCCGCTAGGGTTCCAAAAAAATAGTAGCACTATAGACAACTAGTTCAATTTCCATTCCATGATATAAGTGCATTACTATAATCATTCAATAAAAAATAAAAATAAAAATAAAAAGGAAGATTAACGTTTTGGAAATTGGAAATCAAAATTCCCATAATTTCACCGACTTGGATCCCAAATTTGACTTCATTCCGGAGCAAAGCAACCAAGCAGAGAGGGAAAACAAAAAATCAAGAAGAGAAGGAATACCATGATTTCGCGAATTGCGGTGGGAGAAACGCCGTCGCCATCCTTAGACTGCTTGAATTTCTTGATGGCGATGGATTTTCCGCGATTCGTGGGAGACTTGATCCTCGCGAGGAAGACGAGACCGTAGGTACCTTCCCCAATCTTCCCTATCAGATCATACTGCTGCAGCCACTCCGGCTTATTGCTATTGCCACTGTTGCTACTGTTGTTAGAGCGGTTGGTGGCGTTGGTACCACTGCCATCTCCCATGGCTGCTCCTCCTCCTCTCCTCTCCTCTCCTCTCCTCTGCAATCGAACGAGAATTCAATGCAGAACCGTAAGGCCCCGTTTGGATGATCAAGTATTCAAATAAGTGCTCGTGCATACGTACTTTTTTTAATAATCTTATAAATGAAATTATTTATAAAATTAACATACTTTAACTATATAATATATATAAAAAAATATTAAAAACAAGTCAGGTGAATTTATTTTTTAAAAAAAGAAAATTCATTTAAGATATTTTACTTTCTAATGGACTAGAAAAGAGGGGGGGGGGGAATAAATATGAAGATTAAGAAACTAAATTTGTTATGTTAAAATAATTTTATTATCGTGCCAGTGTCAAATGGTTAATTAATCATTTACCAGAACTAACTGAAACTGTCCACATAGATTCATGTGGCCATGCGGTTCTATATGTGATAACGTTGTCTAGTTATCCATGCATCCACCTTGAGCATTCTCACATCAGTTTATGCTCATTATTTCAGTTTGTCGTCTTGTCTCCTAACAGCTTACTATTATTATATACCATAAACAATGGGGGAACATATAGTAACCTGTAAAATTTGCCCCTTTGCTTCTACAGTGTCATAATCACATTAAACGTCCAATATGCCTCTCAATTTCATGAACCAGTGATAGAGATATGTCCACTTTATCTCACTGTTATTTTGACTCATTAATTGACATTTCATCTCCTACAATTGTTAATAGTTACCTCCCTTTAGTTAAGTTCTAGTCTTCCTTAGCCTAAAGCTGCCTTTGCCTCTATATTGTTTGCTCAGGATAACCGCCTATTTAGTATTCTCAATTGTATGGCGGTTGATGCAAAAGGCATGATAGAAGGAACTTAGGAGCCTTTCTTGGATGAGAGGCTGTCTCAGTACATGGATACCAATAGAGCAAAAGTGAAAGGAATCACAGCGGACCTTTAACATTATCAAATGCCTGTTTTGATGAGAAATTCTTTCGTTCTTCTCTAGCTAGTTGCTTGTATGACTAACATTATGATGACTTATATCCATGCCCCGTGACTATATTTTATTAAGTTTTTCTGTACATCTTTGTTTACTTGTAGATTCAAGATTGTTTTGAGTAAGAGCTTTTACATAACATGGAACAGATTGTTCTCGTAGACCAGTCTGAACAACTGCGTTTTTCTTCTTTAATATTTCAAAGATGATTTAGTAGCATTACATTATGATATACAGAAGTGAAGAAATGGGAAATAGCTCCTCGTTACTCGGATTTGCTGGCGACACTAGTGTACATTTTTTCAAAGACAGTAAAACTTTTGCATCCCTGTGATTATTGGGGAATGAATGAATCCAAAGCATCTAGTTGTGGAGGAACTGTGCATCCTGAAAGTGGTCTTCTTATTTAATATGACTGATAGAAGTTTCCCAATCAAGTGTCTCTCAACGAACTTATACAATGCTTAAAATGATAGGTTTTGCTCTGCCTTTTTCTCGTGCATATGGACCTAGTTACTTAAATTTGTAAACAACCGGCAACCTGCTAGTCACGTAGCATTCTGTGCTTTCCTGGTGAACATGCTGATGTTCATGCTTCTTAATGCTGATTAGGATGTTGAGGCAGGATCCTATGATGCAATATGCTGAAATTTGCCTTCGTGTACCTAAATCATATGTAAAAGGAAAAGGAATCCATTACCAGTTAATTGAAGTACATTGACAATGGTATTGTACACAGTATTGCATCGCTTCTGTTGATTTGAACTTTATCATTTCTTCATGCTTGATAGCTAGGCTGGTTCTTGCATTGGGAGCTGAAGCTAAATTGGATGTTTTACCAGGAGCAGCAGAATTTGCATTGCCATTCTCCACACTAGAGGATGCACGTGTGAGTGCATGACAGAGTGGATCAACTATTTAATATCACATGACTAATAGATTCAATCTGTATCTTGCAATCTATATACTTTGTTGATATTACATGTTCTTGTGACAGAAAGTTAACAATAAATTAACAACAGTATAGAGAAAGACCTTTGGTAAGGACTTCCAAATCGTGAGAGCAATTAATGCTGAAACAATTATTTGCCCAAATGCCCCACCTAGCAATAGGTAAGCTGCAATGAAAGTAAGTTGTTTAGAGTTTAAATTTTTTGTTGATTGGAAGTCTGTTTAGTACAACTCAGAAAACTTTATGCAATTAGGTGATGGTGATGTTGACTGTGAATTACCTTACATGGCAAGGCAGTGATATATATATATGTGTGTGTGTGTGTGTGTGTGTATACTATTTCATATTGATAAGATTTAATGGAGTGGAGTCAGATGTTGATAGTTTTCTGTAAAACCATTTTTGAAGATGTTAAATAAGATTTCAATTGTCTAGTGACTTCAAGAAATGAATGCTAAAATTAAAATGTGATTGTTTGGGTTGAAGACTTGTAACCCTGATTATATATACGGTAAGATTATCTTGGTTAAATTATGTTTGTAGAATTTCAAAGCCCTATCCTTCTGTTAGCAGGACTAAGACTGTATTGGTTCTATTTCTAGTTGGACTAAGTTTGTTAAGATTATATTCCAACTATTTTCTGAATAACTTGGGCAATGCCTACGAAAGGAGGTCTAGGATCCTTAGAAGGACTCGAGATTTTATTTTCCTAAAATATTCTGAAGACAGAAATTCTGAGCAGTTTGAAATTAATAATTTTCCTTCCACGTAAAGTGCCTTAAATAACAAGTCTCTAACTAAAGACCCAGTTTAAATAGATTTCCAATAACCTAACCTCTGAAACTATGTACCATTAGCCACATTTGAATGTTACGTAGGTGCCACAGAATGAAATTGAAAGAAAACTTCCAATATTGAATATTTTTTAAACCATCAACCCGAACTCCTGCTTTCGATGCGACTAACCCTGTTTCCTCAACTGTGGCAGTTGTAGTTGTTATGTACTATTCAATTCACGTCCTCTAGTTCCATTACCAATGTTTTTGTAAGTAATGCTTTCAGTTTCTTAAAGGAAGCAACTGTGCTTTGGATGCTAGGTTCTTACAACCAGAACGGTTGAACTTTTCTTCGGTTATTTTGTCCGCTGTATTAGAAGGGTGAGTGAATTGGAGTCTTCAGATACCCCGAGAGGGGTAGATCGTGGATGAAAACCACATTGAAGCAGTACATGATTTTGAGAAATATATCTTGGAGCTGCCACCTGCTGAAAGGCCCAACAAAGTAAAACCATTGAAGCAGATATGGTTTTGTAGACTGTTGGATCTAAACCTCCTCTTCCTCATCCGGAACCTTCAGATTCAGATGTATCATTTGTACTTCCACTTAATGGCCGGGGACAAGCAGACTGTAGAAATAGATGAAACTCTTCATGTTAAGAGTCACCGACCAGCAAGGACGGATCCAAAAATTAACTACTAAGGGACCCAAATTATGTAAGTCAAAGATATTTAAACAAAAAATACATATATTGAAGTTGAGCATTACGCTCTTTAATGTCATCAAATTCATTAATGATTAAATTAGTGTCAATTTTTTCAACAAAGAAATGGAAGATGAATTTGTATTATAACTATTAAAACCTTTCAGTTATTTGCCTAGTTGTTTAATATGTTGTATACTCATATAAATTTATGTCAAAAATATCTCTTTTTTTACTGATGTGAACTTGCTGCAACTTCCTTTTTAAATTTTATTTATTTATTTATCTGTGTCTCTTACTTTTAGAGTAAACACTCATTTTAAATTAATAAACTAGCATATAAAGTATAAACTAATCAATACAATTAGTATTTTGATTTTTAATACAAATGAGCAAATAGAAAAGTAATGATTGTAGGGTCCATTTTTCTCTTACATAAAAATTATACCACCTGTATTTGAAAATATAACCATGGCTGGAGGGACAAGGCTCCTGCTTGTCCCCCCTCCATCCATCCCCACGGATGTTTGCTCTTGGTGACTCTTCTGCATCAAATGGAAGGATCCTTCCAGCCACTGCACAGGTGTAACTGTTGTTTAATATCCTATGTTCTGATATTATGACATGTATATAAATTTTGATGACATATCATCTTGTTAATTTGCTGATTTGTTTTCCTCTACCTTGCAGGTTGTAATTCAGCAAGCAGACTTTGCTGGTTGGAATCTGTGGGCTGTATTGAGAGTTTGGTGTTAATATTTTCATTATAAGCGATAATTTTGTTTTAAAAATATCCCTCGTGTACATTAATAATAATATATAGTTCTAATTAATTAAAATAAATTAGAACTAATCATTATTTTATATAATTAACCATTGATATAACACGAGAGACAATAAAAAATTTAGACTCACTAAATGTTTTTTCAATGGAATCTTATAGATGAAACTAAATGTAAAAACTAGTAATCGATCCAATCTTTATTCTCTTTCTAGTGTTAGTGTCAATAGTTGATTATATTTTTTTCTAATTAAATTATATTATCGTTTGATTATTTTTTTCTAATTTGGTTAACATGTTGATATATTATATTGGCTAACGTTATATAAAATAGTAATTTACTCTATTTTTATTTTAGTTAATTGGAAGTACTAATGCACTTGTTAAGAAGTGGCATTTGACAATCATTTTTCAATGAAAATATGTTAACATTCGATTTTCAAAATCTAACATTTTGGTGGATTAACTGACTTGGTCTTTTTTCCTATAATCAAATATCAGACAAAAACAATATGAAACTCATCATAAACTATCACCCTAACAATAAAGTTACCCAATGTTTATTAATTTCATTCTCTCATCATCATAATTGGATTACTAATTTGTATAAAAATAATGAAATCTTCAAAATAAGGACTAAATTTAAGATTTAACCTTAAAAAATGAATAATTTAATCTAGTAAAAAATGCTTTAAACTAAATTATCTAAGTTATTGGCAATGCGGGTTAACTTACTAGTTGAAAAGATTCAGAGATAAACTACACATTTCTTATGTGCATGGATTCAAATTCTCCATTCGACTATTAGTCCTGCTTGGTGGTTATCCCTCCACACAAAGTTGTCACTCATGAGCTAGTTGAGTAATATCTTTTCAAGAAGAAATTTTTAGAGGTCTTGACCGATAATCTTAAAATATCCTATTCATATGTCAGTAAGTAGGCATCTATCTACCTATCCTTTTGGAATCTCAGGCATATCAACCTACCTCTTTGAGATTCTAGAGATGGGTAATCTTAAAATAACTTATCCTTAGTACCACTTTCTATTTAAAATAATAATAATAATAATAATATTGTAGTTATTGATGTAAAAAATTATATATAAAATAACTTAGTATTGTTAAAATAACATTATATATATATAAGGTAGGGATCCATTTAATTCAGGAGTAAGTCTTGTATATTTACACTACTAAATAACCCTTCATAGAATGTGAATTTAACTAATCCAACCATTGAAGCATGTAATATTATACATACTAAATTTTAAATAAATCATATAGTAACCATTTTATTTATATCTTAGAACAATATTATATGTTTAAATAAAGTAACGTGATGAAATATCAAATAGTATAAAAATTCTAAGAAATTTTATGGGCTTAATCTACCTCATAAAGATTTTCAATTCAACGGTTGGATTTATAAAATTCAATGTTAACAAGAAAGTGTTCAATAAAATAAGTGGATCATCACACATATATCAGGATCAATTGACACCAGTGTAAGAGAAGAACTTTTATACCAATATCTTACCATTGATTTTATTTTAATCTAATAGTTTAAAATTATCGAATTTAATTAAGAAAGAGAAAAATAACATATATTTTCAATAAAAAGATAATAGTGAAACATCTATTTCATGAAAAAAGAAAACTTGACACTAATTAAAATAAAAAATGAAAAAGGGTATAAAAAAACCAAAATTTAATTATTTCATGAAAATAAAAATTACATTTTTCTAAAAAAGTGGTAAACTTTTTTCATAAGATATTAATAATTTATACTTTATTTAAATAATTTAATAATATAATTAAATATTAACAATAAATAAGTGGTGATTTTCAATAAATTAATATATTATTTAATTAAATTATAAAATTCCAATATTTTATAAAGTTTTAAAAATACATAATTTCATTTTTATAATACTTAATTTTTTTATTTTTTATTCTTTTTATTCTTTCATTTAATAAGAAGAGTCCAAAATATCTGTTTTCATTAAATTCAATAATTTTAAACAATTAGATTAAAGTTGAATTAATGATAAAAAATTAATGTAAGAAAGATTTCTTCTCTTATACTTGTGTTAATTGATCCTTTTATATATATATATATATATGAGAATGGATCAATTTACATTGTGTAAGACTTGATTATTTTTACACGACTTAATAATTTTTTATTGGACAAATTTTTCACAAAATCTACCATTATATTGAAAATTCTTATCAATTAAATTATATTTATAAAATTTCACATTAATCCGAAATTATTTTGTGATTCAATGATACACATCAAGATTAACGTAATATAAACTTTTTAAATATATAAAAATATGAACTATTTGATTATATTCTTATTAATATTCAATTGTTTCAAAATTTTACATTAATGATCTTGATAGTTATAATTTAACAGTTGGATCGATAAAAATATATATTCAATAAAAAGTTATTGAGTGGTATAAGTGAATTAAGTGTCACACTGGTGTAAGTTGATCTCTCCCTTATATATATATATATATATGATGGGAATTTAACTACTCCGTTAAATAACTTTTTATAAACATTGAATTTTATCAATCTCACCGTTAGATTAAAAGTTCTTATGAAGTAGATTAAGGTCATAAAATTTAAAAACTAATTGATATTTCATCGCATCATTTTATTTTAACGTATAATATTTTTTAAAAAAATTAGATTAAATATCTATTATTAGATTAAATATCTATAAATATTTAATTTATCTAAAATTTAATATATATAATTATTAAGATAATATTATATTATTCAATGATTAAATTAATTAAATTTATATTTTCCATAAAGTTCTTCAAAGTAAATCTCCATCCATATACACTGTAAGGTATCTTGTAAATGTAAGTATAATTTCTTTCATTATTATCCACAACCTTATTTGCCTTTCAACATCAGTAAGGCTGTTGCCACAGATCACATCCTCATCAATCTACAACACATTAATGCATTTTATTTCCTTCTGATTAATTATATATGAAGGATAATAACTCCACCCACAAAAAAAGTAATATATAATTAATAAAAAAAAAAAAAGGCAAATATGCAACGGTTATGCTCAACCACGGCAAATGCCACTCTCTATATTCAAAATCTTCAAGCTTTGTATAGGCAGAAAAGTAATTTAGCCAGCTTTGCTTTAATCGGCAGAAAACGACCAAGCTTAATGTCTTGTAGTCAACAAAGAGAGTTAAAAATTTCAAGTGATCCTCACTCCTTTTTTGATTAATTCCAATTTGCAAACCACAAGTTATTGTAAGCTTTTCTTTCCCTTTCCTATTCTCCTGGTAAACATGATTTTCTTAATTTTTCTTATTTTATTCAGTCTTACTTTACTTTTCAATTGTTGCTTTTTTTTACGGTAAGGGATATTCTCATGTTAGTTTTAGAATTAATTAAGATTAAGTTACTTTTTCAAACGATTTAAAGGGACACTCGACATTTGCCTAATGAATTCCCTAATTGCATTAGGTTGATGTGGGAAACTTAGACTTAATTGATGCGAAAGTTAATCTAAAAATATCCTAAGTACTGGCAGGAGCACACGTCCTCAACTGTTGTTGTTGTAAGGTTAGTTATACATTACATCAGATGGGATTCCTCTAATCTGAGAATGAGGGAACTCACATTATATGCATGCATGATATCATATCATAAACATCCTTTTGATCCTTTTTTTATTTTTATTTTAAATCTGTTTATTACTTGTTATGCGTTCGAAAACTAGAAGACTCATCAAATAATGCAAGTGGGTTGCAAGACAACTGACACATTACTTTGCCAAACCAGCACCCAAAATTTAAAGGAACAACATTTATGACCAACCCCACGAACGTGAAGATGGAAAAATCTCCCTCATATTGCTTTTAATGAATGGTTCAAGTACCAGTGGACCACCAAGCGCCCTTTATCCTCCAGGCTATTAATCTCCATTAATGAAAAACCTTTAGTTTTAAGCAATTAACTACTATTTAACAAAAACAGAAGCACTTAATTAGATTTTTCAAAAAAGGTATCAGATTAATCGGGGAGTTTTAGTATGGATATGCAGCACACGTGCCTCTTCTCAAAACGATGGACAAAACCTGCTGTAGATTTGTAGCAAATTCGGTTTCTGCAACTCTCATTATATCTTCTTATGGATTGAGATGAACCTAATGCATCTTGTCATGGGCTAGGAATGTGGAATAATCCCCTCTCTGAACCTAATATATTGAGTTTATTCAATCCAACTTGACTGGTTTGGTGCACCTACTGCAGAAAAAGGGTGTCTTTTCTAATCAAATACATCTTGACCTGGAGTAATTTCTCTCCTAAGTCCTAACCATGAGTAAATCTTACCCAAACCACTTGCTAGCTGATGACTAATGAGTCGATATTTAGCTGCCTTCAAATTTTAAAACGTCCATTTTTACAGTACTTGGGAACAATTTCTCTGCAACACTCAGATCATATAAGGCATATAGTACATGACCAACTGTCACAAGGGACGAAGTCATTAAAAACCACGAGAGCATCAATTCGCTGATATCCACGGGCCCTACAAGCATTTCTTAAGAGATGATTCCGCTCCTCATTTTAGGAGATGGGAGTAGTTCCAATGAGATTTTCAAGGTCTACTTCTTTCTAAAACTTCTGTGCAGAGTTTATGGTGGCCTTTAATTGACCGAAAGTGTTGGTCCATATGTCTACTTTATAAGAGGGAAGGAGGGCCATTGCCCCCTTGAATTGATCTACTTGTCCTTTGCAATATAATTTTAACTACGAATAGAAGTTGTATAACAATATACTTCTAGTAACCACTCACTCTCAAGGAAACTTGAGATCTCATGATCATGAAGTTTTAAATTCATGTGTTCCTTTTTTTTAGGTCCCTGCAAAAGTTACTGACTCTTTGATGGAATTCTACCGAACCAAAGCTTCGTTTCCAGTTTTTGCTGGAACGAGAAAAAGTAGAAAACACCACCTTATGTCAAGCAACTTTTTTTGCAGTGGACCACTATATGTATGTACAAACAACTCATATAGTAAATCGCATTAACTTGGATTGTGCGTGCTGCGACAAAAAACAATAAAATAAAAGAGTAGAAACAAAAAGAACCTTGTAGTCGTAGAGACTAGTAGAGAGCCAGAAGCATTACGCCACTAAATTGGCGACATTTTCAACCTGCAACTACACTGAACACTCCACCAAAAGAAATTTACAAAAGGGATGACATGACAGAATCTGTCTTCTAGATATACAATCAGATAAAAATTACTTAAAATTAGTATAATCAAGATAAACCAGTAACTCGTGAATTTGTCTTGTAAAATGAAACTTCGAGTGTGATCCATAACAGCATCCAAAAAAAAAAACAGACCTTTTGGCATTGGAAGTCAGCGTCTGACAGTGTAAGCTGGACAAGGAATAGTGGGGTCAGTTTGGTATTCTCATATAATACGGGTTAGTTGTTTTTATTTATAATTTTTCATATAAAATTCGTGGTTGAATTTTTCATCCCATTTTTTAAGGAGAGACACCACCGTACTTAACCTGAGCTTTTGTTTTATCCGGAACAAATTCCACCCTGTTCAAGAAAACCACTTGTCCAGCTTACTAGTTGTCATACCAGATTCCATCCATCAGCATGACCATTAAGAATATTTGGTTATAAGCATATTGGATTTCCACATTATTCCTCTTGCAATCTCCGCCTACTCTTCCTATAATTTGTAGTCTACTCCGCTGATAACATCTTGCTCTCTCCTTTCTTCTGTCCTACTTCCAAAGAGCAATCTTTCTTGGCTAATGGATTTGTTCAAAAGTAAGGGTGTGGTTTACACGCCTGTGAAAGATGTCGACTTAGGCCCCTATAGCAGTGAATTCTATCTCCAAGCCAATGTCAAAGGTTCACTATGCGTTGTCTTTCTTTTTTTTTTTTACCATTTCTTGCTACTTTTTATCTTGATTTCTTATTTTCTTGGTATGATTTTTTCATGGAAGGCTTCTTATGATTGGCTTTCTTAATTGTGATATTTATTATTTACTACTCTCTGGTTGGGAGCAGAGGAGTTTCAGGTTGACAGCACATCGTTAGTACTTCACAATAATATATTTTTCAATTTTGTGAAAAAATAGTTGCTTTTAATGTCATTGATTTCTCAAGTTTAGAATTTGATATTTATATCAGAATCATAGGTCGTAAGTAAGTCTAAATTTTAATGGATGATAATCATGCACGCCCACAAAATGCTAATGATCTTTTCAATCACAGCTCCCCGCATGACTGGAATTTTGGTCAAGATTTTCACTCTGTTCTTGGAGTGTCCAATATTTGGAACCTTGTTATTGTACATATTGAAGGGAAACAATCTTATTCACAAGGTATGCTCTTGGTTCATGATTAATTGCATACCATTTCATGAGGTTCTGTTCCAATTAAGGCTGAATTTCATCCTCATTTTTTAAGTTCAGAATCTGATTTTTATTTCATATTTATAATTTTTTCTACAATATCTGTAAGTTTTGTATTGCGAGAAACTAGCCATGTGTATACAACTTATGATAGCAGTTTCTTTTCCCAACTCTTAGCAAGTTTTTTTTTTTTTTTTTAATTTCTGCAGCTTGTTACAAATGCAGATTTAGAAGAGTCACCTCTTTATGTTCCCTTACATCATTTTGAAGGTATGTTATTTTCCGCAAGTTTCTTTCCAACAGATGATATACAAAAGTGAGAGATTATGGACATGGGCATTATTTGGATTGCAGAGTACTGTCAGTTCTTACAAATCAGAGTCCATCATGTGTTGGATGTGTATTTATCTTTGATAAACTAAACGAGCTAATTGGCCATATCTCACGGTAGCCTTAGGTGAAAGTGGATCGCTGATTTCAGTTTTTTCTTGCAGACACCAAAGAAAAAGAAGTCAAATGCTTAGATTCTTCTTTATCTCCACCAGAGAAAGTTCAACTTGCAATAGATTGCTTGCCTATATCTTCAGAAAAAGTACTTGATGAAACAAAGCCTTCATTCTGTCGTTGGACAATAATGGATTATTCCAGAGCCTACAGCTCAGGGGATATAACACCACGCATGGTATTTCATCTTTTATATTTTCGTTTAACAAGTTTTCATCCTATCATTATTGTGTTTAGTCATCAACGCTTAGCATCCATAAAGTTTTATTCTTCAAAATTTTACATTGAATAATCTGCTTTTGCAAGGTCATTCGATATCGGTATCTTTGTGATGATTACAGCCACAAGTCCTTCATATTTCTAGTTGTTCTGAATTCTGATGTACTTTTCCATTCATTAGATTTCTTTTTCATTTGGACAGGTTGCAGAACGATTTATAGCTGCTATTGATGAATCTATAAAACCTCCACTCCAAATGGGATTCTTTATTGACTACAATGCTGACGATATACTAAGACAAGCAAACGAATCAACTCTTCGATATCAAAGAGGTACTTTCTATGTTGCACAGGCCACAGGGTATAAGGTATGAGTATCCGATACGATACGTAAATATGTCAGTCTTTAAAAAAATTAAAATATGGGTACAACAATACATATTGAATAAAACAAATTTATATTTATAGATGTAAAAAAAATAAACTGTAAAATCAGTGAAATCTCTCACCAATTTATTATGATTTTGAGGATGACAAGATTGCAAGAGTGAGGATATGTTTTAAAGGAGGTAATTGTAAGAACAAGGCTTGAATCAGTGTCCCGGATTTTTCAAGTAGTAGTATCATGAGGGCAATAGGTATTAAAAAAAAAAAGCAGAGGGATATAGCAAAAATATGAATGTAGCAGGATTATACGTATATCGGTATCGGATATGGGTACGATATGAATACGTCACCAATTTTGAAGTATCTGTGCATCATAGGGTACTTTATAGCAACTCAAGTGCCAATTCAAAATCAAAGGACTTCTTTTTCAAACTCATGGACCTTTACATGATGTTATCTGATAGTGGTATTGAAACTCATAAATCTGAAATTCTGAATACTTTTCTTGTGCTCTTGGCATCCATAAGTAAGATACGTGCTACTTACGTTTCTCCTACCCCACTTTCTCACTTATATGTGCTGATTGTGTATTTCAGGTATACTATTTTCTAATCTTGGAGTGGAGACCTAGAAAAGAATAGTTTTTAAAATTGAAGTAGTACAGAAATTGCAGTATCTTTATTTGCAGCCTTGCAGGCTATTAGTAATAATTGTGGCATTGATTGCTTGTTCTTCTTCAGGATTTCTCCCTATATATGTTTATATATTGATGTGTACTAAACCCTGTTCAGATACTCATTTGATGCATACTATTTTTGCAGGGGAACCCATCTCTGTGCTAGATGGAGTTCCTGTTGCTATAAAGGATGAAATAGATTGTTTGCCATATCCGACCACAGGTTGTGTAATGTGTTATTGTTTTTCCTATCGTGTCGTCCATTCAAATGATTAAGCTGCTGATTTCATAATCTAAAAATGGTGTCCTCTAGGAGGAACAAAGTGGCTGCACAAACAAAGGCCTTGTACAGATGATGCTCGCTGTGTTAAGCGTCTAAGATTATGTGGCGCCATACTTGTTGGGAAAACCAATATGCATGAACTTGGGTCTGGAACTAGTGGGATCAATCCACATTATGGGTAAGAGAACCATGTGTTATACACATTTACATTGTGTTACATCTTGGTGTCTTCTGAACCATGTATTAAGGAATTTGCACTGAATTAGTTGGTGACAAAAGCATGTCTGTTTATTTACTTCTGTAGGGCTGCTAGAAACCCATATGACAGCAATAAGATTGCAGGAGGTTCTTCTAGTGGATCTGCTTCTGTGGTGTCTGCAGGACTGTGCCCTGTTGCCCTTGGTGTTGACGGGGGAGGTATTTTATTTATATTTGTACATGAAAGACCAGAGAAATCAGCATTCATTTTTGCTTAGTAGCATTTCACATATATCTCTTTCAGCCAAAGTGTGATGAATTTGCTAGATAAATCTATCTCAGTAGTGCATGAATATTTTAGTGTACATATTAGATAAAAGTTGGTGAATTACTATGATATTTGCATACCTGTTCAGGATCTGTAAGGATGCCTGCGGCACTTTGTGGTGTCGTTGGTCTGAAACCAACTTTTGAGCGTGTACCTCATGCCGGGTGGGTATTCATTTTTGTTTTATCATGTTTAAATACTGGGATGATTGTAGTCATTTAGAAGAATGATCTTCTGCTACATTCAGAGTTCTTCCCCTGAACTGGACAGTTGGGATGGTCGGAATACTAGCAGGCACTGTTGAGGATGCATTAATCGTGTTAGTAGTCCTTTTTATGATATTCTTTCTTCAAGGAAGTTTTAAGATTGGTTTTACAGCTTCTACTGTTCCACTGTTTATAGTTATGCAGCTATCAGTGGCGAAATTCCATCCCATCAGCCCTCTGGTATACTGGTAAGAACTTGTTTTTTAAATTCATAAGGATTTTGATCATTGATTAGTCCTTCTGTGTTTCAAATATCACATTGCTCATGATTCTGATTAGATTTCTACTTTCAAATTCAACAAACTGGTCTGAATTTTACCTCTTTCTAATCTCTTTGAACTTCTAAAAACATGGTGTAATACTTCAGACCAAGATAAATCTTCCACTGCTGAGCTGGACAAAGTCCATATCTGACATCAAGTTGGCAAAATATGGGAAGGTTAGAAATCTCTTCCCCAGCTTTAAAAATATGCATTATTCATTCCCATATATTGAAAAAGTAGGTTGTTCTACTTCTAACATCATTCATGTTATTAAACCACTAATTCCATCAATTAGTGGTTTAATGATTGCAGTGATGAAGTCAGAATATGCTGCTCGCATGCTTTGTACAAGCTTCAGGATCATTACGGTTGGAAGGTACTGCAAAATATAAAAATGCTTTTAAATGGTGACTATATATTATCATGGTTGCTACTTTCCCTGCTTTAACAAATCTTAGGTGATTTGACTATTTGATGTGAATATGAAAGAAGCAAGCTTTTAAAGATAGAAAATCCCCAAAGCGCTTCTAATACAATTACTGAACCCATCACTGAGAAACAGCAAAGCTATTACTTGCTAACCTGCAAACTTTTTTTCAAACTTACAAGACTGTAGATGTCACCATACCAGAGATAGAAGTGATGCGCCTGGCACATTATGTAACAATCGGATCTGAGTGTTCCACTTCGCTTGATTCTTTTAGAGATAAGTATGCCATCTTAAACCCTTGACTTTCCTCCTTATTGCCCTTTAGATTGAGGAGTATGATTGCTGACATCACCAAATTACTACCAAAAGGAATTTTGCAGAATTAGGATGGGATGCAAGGGTAGCACAAAGCATCTATGGTGCTTTCAGCAGCTTGGAGTATCTTAAAGCTCAGAGAATTAGGTAAGTTGTGACCTAGTTTTCTTGATCTAAGTGATATGAAAAATTAGGCTGCCGAATTCGGGTAATGAAAGTTAACTTATAATGAACTAAAGCCACAATATTAGACAGCAAACACAACATTTTGTCAATTGTAGACCTGCATTCCTCTCTTTAGTCAATATTGTTTATGCAATCAAATCGCTATCACTGATAAGCAGTACATTATGAATTCACACATTACTAATTGGTCGCTGCAAGTTAAACAGGGCAGTGATGGCATCTAGTATCAAAATAAAGTCATAGAAACTAAGTTTCAATATTTACTAGTAGCCATATGAATCAAAACCCAATCAGATCAACCCTGTTTTAATGCTAGATTGTATCATCCATGATCGATCAGTTTCCAGTTAAGAAGTTTCAGCACAAAAGCATTAAGTAGGAATGCCATTTAAAGCATTATCGCCATTACCTATTTAAGTTCTGACCTGTAGGCACTTGTTCCCCTGTAAGAAAGTTGATTAAAACTAAACACATTTCGTATATATATAAAAAAAGTCCAAAGAATTGAACATTGTTAGTCAATGGTTTACTGGCTCTTGACTCTTGCCTCCCAGTTTGACAATAACATTTGGTCATATCAAGAATTTGTTGAATTTTTTCCTGCGGTAGTGTTTTTGTTTTTTATTTTATTTTATAGCAGCTTGTTAAAATATGAACAGGAATCGCCAGTTGCAGTTTCACATGAAAATATTTGCCGAGGCAGACGTCATTGTCTCACCAACAACAGGGTCTGTCCTGTTTTCTCAAACTTCACAGAATGATTTCTTTTAATCAGTAGCAGTTTGCTCTTAGGTAACACATTTCTGATATTTATGACAGTGTGACTGCATATCCGATTCAAGATGATGCCCTGAAGACTGGTGAACTTGACTACGTCAATGGAGGTATGATGAAATTCATTTGTTTAATGACATTGAACTCTGCATGCTAATTTTAGAGATGTTGGTACTTGGTAGCATAAAATAGGCCCCAAATTCCTATCAAAATCTGATATGTTTGCCACCATTTCAGCTGCACTTGTTCGGTATTCCATTGCAGGAAACTTTCTGGGACTTCCTGCTGTCACTGTTCCGGTATGATTACATTCTCCTTTACTTAGCTATTCTATATGTTATTTTTAAGAGTTTAGATGCTAATGCTATGCTATCTATTTTGTCCTTTACACTTCACAGGTTGGATACGATAAATTGGGTTTGCCTATTGGTCTTCAGTTTATTGGAAGGCCTTGGTCTGAAGCAACACTGATCCACTTGGCATTTGCGACACAGGTAAAGTTCCTAGCTTTATGGTGTAGCTAGCTACAGTGTCGATCATTTTCTCTTCTAGCGAATCCTCTAATTACTCGATAAATTTATAATTATATTTTTAACATATTCATGTTAAAAAATTATATATCTAATTTTATAACAGAAACAAATAAAGAATCTTATGTAGATATAGTGGTTTGAGGGTGGAAGAGGATTACAAGTTAGAAGCAATAAAAAGAAAGAAGCAAATGTCAAATGTGTCTTTGTACAAAGAAAAAACCTACCTACAGAGAGAAAGACGAAAATGCCTTGTCCATTTCAGTTAAGGCACATGGGCTAGCTTTTAATTTCTCAGATGTTCAGTTGTTCACTAAATCACTAAAGCATCAACATGTATTTGGGTTCTTCACTCCGACTGAATTATGTTAATGGGTTTAGCATGTGATAATAATATTAGTTTTGATTTTTGGTTGAATAAATTAATATTAATTAATGTAATCTAATATAAATTTTATAAAAAGTCATGACTTTTGTATATATTTTGTGGGAGCCCTATGAAAATTTCTAATATAATTACTGAGTTTATTTCTAATATAATTACTGAGTTTTCAAAACTTCATGCTCTTCTATCCCTGAAAAATATCTGGTATTGTTGTGATGTCAGGCCATCTGCATGTCAGACTACAGAAAGCCAAAGGTTTACTATGATCTGCTGAGAAGATAAATGGAAGTATAGCCTTGTTGTCTTGTCTGATCTATTGGAATTCTTTTTCTTTTCGTTTCTTTTTGTGCATTTCTCCTATTATTATTAGTACAAAACTTGATGCAGTTGGTGGCAAGTTTCGATTTTTGCCCATATCATTCAAAATCATTGGCTTTGAGATTAGCTGAAGCAGAACACCCAATTTTCGTTTTTGGTACGACTACTGCCCAATATCAACCTAACCATAGATTCTTAAATCTAACCGTCTACATCTGTTTTGCGAAATGCCAATTGCACTATTTACACTAAATGATCCATTAACTTCAAATAAATCTGTTAGACTTTATTGTAAGATTTTTTATTTCTAATTTAGTGTAAAAATAATTTTATGTTGTTTTTTCTTATTAAAAATATTAATTTTGTGTTTCTACTTTCATTTAAAACATTTTTATATTTTGACTAAAAACTATAATAGTCGTCTAGAAATAACTATAGTTTTAATAATATTGAATACTATACTAATGTATTTTTTTTCTTCCGTTTGAGCCAATATTTTAAAAATCAATATGACTAATTCCGGTTCATGTCAAATTCGAAAACCGCTTTAATGGTTTAATGATTAATCCCCAAAAACCGGCTGATATTCTATAAAACTAAATCTTGCTTAATACGCTTATAAAAATTAACAACCACAAAGATTTTACGTACAACTATAGTACATCTTTAAATGCGTTGCAGTTACATCGTTCAAGGTTATTTTATTTTCATCTCTCTTTAAACAAGTTTTTGATTGTATATATAAGTTTTTATTGTATGAAAAAATTAGACTAATGAGTTGATAAGTTAATAGTATTGAATCTATAGATCACGATAATATGCTTGATGACGGTATGGGTTAAATCCCTACTCTTTTCACCTTTCTCTTTTCTATTTCCTAGTCTGAAAAGTCTTCTATATATTAAAAAAAATATACCATTATATTATTGTCGTTATTTTTTTAGCCAACACAATAGTAACTTCGAAATAAATCAAACAATCATTTAATAAAAGACAAAAGTTTAACTCGATTACAAAATTTGAAAGACCAAATTATACCATGTGCTCCCTCATGGTAAGTTCATATTAACTCATTGCTGAATTCTTTTTTTATTAAAATAGGAAATTCACTTAATTAAAGTAAAAGAAATTGCGAAACTTCTCAACTCCTGGATGTGAATATCCATATTTTAAAAGCAAATGTGATTGATCCTAAAAAGCAAATGAGTTTTTTGTCCTGGAAATAACAAAAATGCTAGACCAAGTGCAATGGTTAGTTTAGTTTTGGAGGCCTAAATAGTAAATACATTAGCAGGATTCAACTTCAAAAGTAATTCATTAATAATTATGATTTTACTCAAAGAGCAGTAAGGGGTAGCGCAGTTGGCTGCCGCGTTGGTCTCGTAAGTTTGAGGTTGAGTTTGTGACTCCCCCCACAAACTTGTTGCATTTTTAATTTTTATCAAACAAGTTAGAAGTACACATTCTATGTTAGACATCCAAAGTTCCAACTAGTCATTAGATGAGAATGATCTAGGAGATGACAGAGAACGTTGTAAGTTGCAACTACCTTAACGACAACTTGCCATGACTTGTCTCAGTGGTCTTAGCACTAATAATTTCCATTTGAATATGGGGTGGCAGTTGTCTTATTGTTGAATGAAGCAAGGAGGTAAAGTAGCCCAAGTAAACAACAGCTAAAAAAACATATCAAAACCGTTTTACTTGACTATTATTGGAATTTATGTATTATTATTTGCTTTGAACAATTTTACTGCTCCAAGCAGTGCTATTTATGTAAATACGTAACTTTGGATTCATACACATTGAATCCAGGGGACAAGAACGAATAAACCACATTTACAACTCAACCATATCTCTTCTCCACCATCCTTTGACATAATTTTCAGTGACTTCCTGTTCTTCTTACACTCTTGCTTCTAGGGTAGAACCTACCAAAACTATTACGGCTTTTCTGATAGGTAATAGATGGGTTTAGTGAAATTGATGATTCAGAATCTATTTTGGCCAAACTTAAATAATTTTTATGTAATTTCAACTGCTCACGATCATTTTGCGGACCTTGTGTAACTTCACTAGTTAACTCCATAGGATTCTCTGAATCAAGTAGGAAGTCTTCCAACGTTGCAAGGGACTTTAACTGCTGTCCAAGAGATGCCATGGTTTTCTGGCACTCAGCAAATCTGCTAGCAGCCAATGCAAGTTCCTTCTCCTGCAATAAAAGATGCCAAGTTCTTTATATGAAAAGACTAAGTATAAAATGGTTAATGTGATACATTTACACATCAACTATCACTGGTATTTAGCTATTTAGTCATCAAATGCAATTCCAATAAATCTTCTGGAGCGTCACTTGTTAATCTTTTCTAGAATTTAGCTTCAAATGCTCGCTAATGTGATTTGTAATTTTTGTTATTGTTATTTATTTTACATCCAGTAGCAGCTGTATTTTTCAGTAAATTGACTTCTAATAAAAATGTTTCCCTGGCATTTGAGTTCATAAAAATAGTTATATTTATATTCCATCCTTTTGATATATAAACTACAACACAAATGAAGCGGGAGCACAGCAAGCGTAGTCTTGCATAGCCTTGGTTAAAATGGGTAGAAATGTGAGAACCATGATAGAGATTAGTCTCTCTATTCAAATAGGCTGCGCAAGATTGTATTGTACAAGCCATGACATCATATTTAGTTTGGACTCTTGAAGCAGATAACAAAGTGTTTGACTAGCAAGATTACAACAACTGGGAGACTTATCCACAGACCATGATTACAAGGTTTCTCAGTTTCTCTAAGCACACACATGTAGAGTTGTTCCCAAAAAAAAAATGATAGGGTCATGTTTAAGCATGCGCACTTGACAATTTTCATCATAGAAAACAGTGCGAGATTGTTAGCTAGTCTGTTTCTACAATACAGAATACATTAAAGAAGGCTTAAATTATAGAGTTTCTATCGTGTGTTAGCAAACTGACCTGCTTTAACTTTAACTCGCTATTAACATCTTCCCTATGCAGTATCTCAGCGTCTTGCTGGAGTTGAGCTTCATGCTTCATTCTCAAAAGCTCATCTTCCAACTTCCCACACTTGACCAAATTCTCAGCAGACAATGCTTGCTCTTTCTCAATCTCTTCCTCCAATGAACAAATTTTTGAAATCAATTCTTCTACCTCAGTTTGAGCAACTGTGAGTTTTGACTCAGCTATCTCATTCTTTGCTTGGGTTGCTTTTAGTTCTTCATATGCTTCTTGATTTGATTTGTTTGCAAGAGCTAACTGAGTTTGAAGCTCTGCTACCTTCAACTCCGCTTCCTTTATACGACTCTGTGATGCCTCAAGCTGCTTTTGGCACTCGGTTAAACCCATCTCCACCTCAAGTTTATCTGCCTCCATTTTCTTGAGCTTTTTTTCCAATTCAGCATTCTTTTGAATCATAGATTCCACTTCAGCTTTCATTGTGCCCTGGCCAACATTAGGTTGGTCTGCTGCTGGTTCTGCCTCAAGAAAACTGCTTTCACTTTCTGTATCTGGCAATGCAGCAAGCCTTTCCATCTCAAGAAAATCATCCATCAGATTGATCTCAGTTGAAGGGACCATACGATTTTTTCCAGTAGACTTTTTGTTCTTAAATTGATCAACTTCCGTAATTAAAGCAGATGCCCATGAGTAAGAACGGCTTGGCTCACATTCATTCATCTCCCAGCCACCTAATTTCTGCATATCACTTTCAACAGCCAGTACCCTCTCTCCACTATCTGACATGCTATCTGTGAAAGACTCTACATAAACAGAAGAGGCAGTCAAAGACCTGTGATCATTAGCAGAAAATGTTTTACGAGCTATGGCTTTCAGTCTACCGCACTCAGCTTCAAGCTTAGCCACCTTCTTTTTACTCTCCAAATGTTGCTTGCTTGCTGTTTCAGCAGCTTGGGCACTCAAATCCCTCTCAATGATCCTGAATTCTAATTCTTCGAGTCGATACTGTAGCTCAATTTTAAGACTTGAATTCTCTTTCTCCACATCCTCTAGTCTCTGGTGAAGGTCAGAATGAATTGATGGAGCGGCATCTGCTTTAGCTGTTTGAAGTTGAGCCTCAAGCTCAGCAACTTTCCCCTCAAGCTCAGATTTTTTGGATTCCCAGTCATAAGAGTTATTTGCAACAATTCCATGGATCTTTGGCTCTTGCTCTTCTCTAGCTTGTCGAAGCTGCCTCATACACTCCTTGAGTGCCCCATCAAGATGACTAACTCGGTCTTCAAGAACTGAGTTCTTCTGCTTTGCAGCGTCAAGTTGTTGTTTTAAAGTCAACACCTCATTTTCAGACTTCTCCCAGCCTAAACAAATCAAAAGCCAAAATAGAAATATTTTAGTCCATTAGTTAATGTAAGACAAATAAGAAGAAGAAAACAGATGTGTTTCAAAGAATGTGGGTTAAACTTCCCAATAAACCCCCAAAGCAGAAGTTTATGATAGTCATGGCTTCCCTAGGCAAGAAAACTGTACCATGGACAAGCAGATAAAGCACATTTGCTAGACTGTCCAAATATGAGTGTAACCCATGGATCATGTATAGACAATTTTAGCTATCATTTTAGATATTCATCCTTCAAAAACCACAACAAAGTCAGCACTTGAACAAATGCAACAATCTGACCAAAAAAGAACAAAGTCAATAGCAGCTGCAAAGGATCAATAGCTTTCTCATTCGATAAACTCGTCTACCAGATCAGGGCAAAATTATTGATATACAAGATGGACATTGATGAATAAAATCTTCAACAAGAAAGAAACATAATAAGTGTAATCATTATCCAAAAGTTAATTATGGCATTTAGAATCTCTTCCCCGTGAATTTTTCTTCATGATCTCCTAAAAGCATCACCTTTTGGGCTTTTCAAGGTATGATTTGAATGAATCTCACATTTTTTTTTTTGTGATAATAAACATTGTGAGGTAGCACTACTTCCAGCGACATGCATGGAAATGGCCAAACAATAGATACCTGAGACAGCTTCTTCAGCAACTTTAGCATGCTGCTTTACCAAGTCTTCTTTGGCACTAATGTTTAAGAAAGCAGCAGATAATTTTTCTGTTAGAGTCTTCACATCAGTAACTTCTTCATTTGGTGCAACCTTAGACGTGACTTCTGGAGATAGAGCAGTTTGGATTGCATATGCCTTTACAACATGGCAAAAACATCAGATTCATCATATTTTTTTTCTAATTTTACGATAATTTGAACAATCAGATATCTCAAACATAAATAGGACTGAATTAAAATCCTATATGCTTAAAGAAAATGAATACTTCCATGTAAAATCTGCAGACCAAGCAATAAACATTATTTTCACCTTGCGTAGAAACTACAAATTATCTCAAGTTACAAACAAAAAGAATTATTATTTCAGTCTCTTGTATTCTTGACTCAACTAAGCCTTTGCAATGACAGCAACACGGTTTTCTCTTCTTTTTTTCCCTCCCTGTCCTTTAGACCTTGAACAAAACCACATTCTCTGTTCAAAATTCTACAATTTTTTATTCCTCGAGTCTTGAAGCCACGTCATTTTAGCTTCCCCCTCTATCTTCTTCATCTCCTACGACAAAGACTGCAACTTTCACTTCCGAAAATGAACACTACCCTCAAAATTCATTACACCAACTATACAGAGCTATCTAGGAGAACCCCCCCCCCCCCTAAAAGTTGTTTAGCCAAAACAGGAGAAAACGGAGTCAATTGTAACAGAGTTTTGTTTCACCACACACCTGATCATCAGAGAACCTTTCTGAATGAGATGATATTGATCCAGAACTCTCAGTTTCACCTGGACTTTTCTCAGATGACTTCCTGCGCCATAGCCAACTCCTTCGGTCCATCTACAATTTAGGCAAAGCAGCACCTCCGTATTCCCTCACAATGACAGAAACACCATTGCTAACAAAATATCAAAACTCTTTACCCTGAACTGAAGTAGAACTCAAAACTTGATCTGGGATACACTGCAATCAAGAGTTGGTTGGTATTGCACGAAGCAGAGAGTTGGCAAAATCTGTAAGCAAAACCCAAGAGAGAAAAAAAAAAAGGAAAAATATCAGACTCAACTGTTTAACCAGAAGTAACTTGAAAATAAACTAGAAAGTGGTTATCAGCTTTGCTTAGAATCCACTTTCCAATCCATCTACCTCGATTTTAACTTTTATAGCGAAAGCACACAAAAAGAGGAATACTTTGAATTGAAAGGGATCACTAGTCAGACCTCACTTAATACAGAAAAAGATGGAAACTTGCAAGACCCTTATGAAAACGAATTGGGGAAAGGCTATTACTTTAGGATGAAAATTCTAACAACTCGTCTGAGGGGATAGGCACCTACCAAGACTCCCCAATTTCACGCCATTTGATAGTGAGAATTGAGGGCAATGAAGGGTAGTGAAGAGAGCCTGTATCAAATATCAGCAAAATCTGAATCCAAAAGACCTACTTCAAATATCACACGTGAGATTTCAGGAAAAGAAAAAGAAGTGCAAATACCCAATTCAAAATAAGTGAAAACCCAGAAACCAACGACCCAACAGAGTGGAATACCTTGGCCTGCGTGGAAAATGAAGGAGCTGAGAGATTGAAGAAGACAGAGAAATTGAATGCAGAAAAAGAGACAAGCAGGGGATCTGAGAGGAATGTCAGAAAAATTGCAGGGATAGAAGGAACATCCTGAGAGGGATTGAGAAAGATTATCCAACAGGTTTGTTTGTGATGGAAAAATAAAATGAAAATAGGGACAGAGGGAGTGTAGGACCAAGTATGTGGGTATCTTGAGGCAGAGGATGAGGCCATGGTGGTCTCAATCTCAAAACAAAAAGTCCACTGCTAGTTTTATCTTTTTCTTTATATATGCACTATGCAGGTAATTTTGTTTGGGTGTTTTTTCAAACAAACAGCGCGTTGTTCCCGCCCATTGGACATGCAATTTCACTACAACCATTATAAATATATATAAAAAATGTCATCTTTTGTATTTGTCTTCTTCTTATTGCTATTGCACTGTTGCTGTGTTCTGCAAACTGCGGATATGAAATGAGTAATTGAGTACTGTGTTGTGTCTCTTCCTTTCCTACCTTTTTTCCCGCTGGCTAGCTCCGACTCCCTAATGTGGCGGTGTCTCTTCGCTCTGATTGCGGAAGAGCAGAAAAATATTCCGAGATCATGGGTGAATGAATTTTTTTTATTTTTTCCACCATCATTGCAATGATTTGTGTTTTAAATTTTTTTTATTCACTGTAAATTAGAAAAGAGTTTTATACAAAGTACAAACAACATGCTACACACACAGCTTTTGTATTTTAGTTTCATGCCAGTAATGATTGATGTTTAGGTCACACTTCAAAAGAAGTTGTTTTTTTTTTTAAATATATATATATATATATATATATATATATATCGCGGGGTATACTCAAAAGATTACTCACATGAAGTTGAGTTTATTAAGTGAGTCACAATTCATAGTTAATAAGTAAATTTTTTTTGGTAGAAGAAGTTACTTATTTTATTCATTGCTGTTGTGGACTTGTGGGTTAGATAAAAAGAAAGAAAAACTGATTTTAAAATTTTAAATTTGCTATGGAATTAAAATATTTTATTGTATAGTTATTTTTGATAACTTATTGTTTTCTACTTATTAAAATTGATTTCAAAATATTGTTTAGACTTTGTTTTCAAAGCATAATAGACCAAACTTATTTGGTTTTAATAGTGAAAATCAATTTCAACAAAAATCACGTAAGCAAAAATACGCAGCTCTCCGAATAGGTTTGGATATATTTTCTTGTAGGAATCTATTTTGAAAAATCTAAAGAGCATGTTTGTTGTGGCATTGTACGAGTTCAAACGTTCATTTGAGGCATTGAAAATGATTTCAACATGTTAGGGATCCATGACACATAAATCAGTCATAATACAAATAGAACATGAAATAAAAGTATCAATTCCTTCAACTCTAACGTATGGTATGCCTAAGTAACACAATTAAAATATAGATTAGATTTTAAGGATATTTTGATAAAATGAATATGATAAATCTATTATTATTTTTAAGATTAATCACTAATAAACAAGAATAACAAGTTTTTTATGAAAGTGATAGAATAGATAAATTATTTTTATTCAAGATGTGTATTATGTGTGTGTATTGTAATGAGGTAACCACACACTACGTAGTGACTAAGAATAAGAACATCTCTTATGTGTCTTCATAATTTGGTTAGTTTACTCATCATGAAAATCCCAAAGACAATACTTACTATTATAACTCACATCAAGAAGAGTACAACAATAAGCCCAACTATAACATATTTCATCCCACTTTAGGTTAAATAACAATAACAATATCTTTAAATATTTTATATCTAATTAATCTAAATTTTATAAAATTTACACCAATTATGCTAGTCTAGAAAATCTAACATATAGATAGATAGATATAATAAAAAACAGTTTTTTTACAATACAAACTAAACACTATTATTTTATAATTACACATCTACAAATTATTTTTATTAATATTATCTAAACAATATAAATCACTTTAGTACAAAGTCAATTTTTGACAAAACTAAATTCATACAAAATCTAATTTGCAAAATATAATCTAAATATACACAAAATCGTTCTTAAATAGGGCAATCATTCGCTACATTCTTTAACTTCTGTATCTAACTTCTTCTAAGACAAAAGAATGATAACAATAATTTTTACCTTCTTCAATTTACATAGCTAATAATAACAACAAGTAAAGTCAGGTTAAATTAGTATTTTGATTAAAAAAAAATTATACTCCAACTTCTCTCATATAATTGCTTGGTCCCATTACATTTGTTTATTAAAAAAATTTACAATTGTGGTATCAACATCTTTGTCATTTAACTACGTTTTTTTCTTGCATCCGCATAAATGCATTGATTGTGTTATAATAATTTCACAAGCACTCAGCAATATGTTCTCAACAATTAAAATTTTTAGCTGTAAAAAAAAACAATTAAAGTTTTTATAATATATTTGATGCAAGTAAATTATGTTTAACTACAGAATTGATAACTCTACTCGGGCTTGGACTTGTCCAATAAAAAAAGTTTATCTTAGCCTCACTTATATATGATAAATATTTTTTTTATATTTTTTTTTAATCACGAATATTTTTTAATATAAAATAATCTGTTTTGTAAAAATTTATAATTTCTTTTTACTGTTGTTTAATATATAAGTAATTTTTTTAATTCAAATTCGATCTTTATGGCCAGTCTTAGGCCTTC
Organism: Styphnolobium japonicum; assembly: GCA_023212625.1. Lineage (NCBI taxonomy): Eukaryota > Viridiplantae > Streptophyta > Magnoliopsida > Fabales > Fabaceae > Styphnolobium > Styphnolobium japonicum. The sequence continues at coordinate 39,606,462 of JALBWW010000003.1, read as the reverse complement.
AAAGTTATTTCAAGCCGAATCTTGTAAAGGAGTTAATAAAAAAAAATTAGATCAAGTTAAAACCCAAACCCATGTTGAGTGTTTTTCTACTTTAAAAAAAATGTGGCTCAAATGGTCAAACCTAACAAGCTCAAATTGTTATCACCTCTAGAAAAACAATGGAGTGTAGTTATCTAAAACAAATTAACTTTAGACTCTTATATATATATATATATATATATATATATATAAGTTTAGACTATTTTAATTGTTCTTACAAATACAACCTCATACGTTTTATTAATTTATTAGACAAACCTACAAAAAGTATGAGGCAAGGCTTATATAGGCATCCTAGGAATTATTCATCTTCTTCCATTTCTGCAACTTTCTTCTCCAATTTGTTATCCTTGGTCATTGCATCTATTGATGTTGCTTGCAAAGCTAAGGTGAAGCCCGTGACAGCCAATAGTTAGTCGTTATCGCGTAACCTCCATGGACAAAACTACAAGCTTCCATCCTCTGACTGAAAGAACATTGTCATAACTATATTTTCAATAATCATCAAGAGTTCATTTTTATTTAGTTTTTATATGAAAGTTAAAAAAAAAAAAAAAAAAAAAGATAATGACAACTAATAAGGTTGACTATGTTTAAACTTCGAAGTGGATTCTTAAAATTGCTAAAAAAATTGTTTAAAGATATATTTAATATTAATTGACGTAAAAATTAATTTAAAAATTATTATCTTTCAACTAAAAAATATTGAACTCAAAAATGCATTTAATATTTCATGTCCAAAAATTTCATCTGACGTAAACGATGGAGAAATTGTTTACCTTCTCTGTTCTTTCCTTCAAGGCAAAGGAAGCTGTAGTCTCAAATGCCTCCATTTAATCTCAAAGAGCAAGTAACAAAGACATTTATTGTCTTTAAAAATGATGATATGCTGCAATGATGATAATAGACACATTTAACAAATATAAAAAATTACTTTTTTATTATAAGATTTTGATATTGTCTTAAAGATTCCATTCAACGTATAAAAAAGTTAACCACTAACATTTTTAAATCAATTTTATGAACATATAACATAATTGAGGGGGTATTATACACTGCATCTTACATTCACTCAATCCTTAAAACCAAAACTAATATATTCCAAATATTGATCTCAATGTCTCAATTCAACATATAGAGCTTTTCTAGATGCAAGCATGAGTTGATGGTTTTGAATCTTATTAGACTACTATCACTCCTCACCAAAAAATATTTATTTGATTTTTGTTTAAAATATCCATTAATTAAATTGTAATTTCTTATTTATATTTAAACTAATTATCTATCGTCACTCTTATATTTATCTAACCTCTTAATTGTTAATTATAAAGATTATTTCATTTTAAATAAAAAAATGAATATTTCTCTTAAATAAAAAATGAATATTTCTCCTTCACTTTCATTATTTAGTGATTGGTTCATTAGATGAAAAGAAAAATGAAATTGCATATTGATCACTGGTTGATAGAAATATTGAAATTACATAATTTTGACAATGTTGCATATAAAAATTTTGAATCTTGGGAATTTAATTTTGCGATAACTTATGTGAGAAAAAATATTGAAATATTTATTTGACTAATTATAATTAAATCAATTTTTTTTATAAACAATGACTCTTGTAAGATGAATTCAAAATTATAATATTGACAACAAAAAGAAAGGGAGAAATATCACAATAGTTAAGTAATTAAATTTTGGTAGTTTAGATAAACAAAATATTAATAACACACATTTAAAAAGTTTTTTTAAAAAAATTAAGTAATCATTATATTTAATAATGAGAATTTTGGATATAGATATAGGAATGATATAGACAACTTTTTTAATTAAGATTTAGGGATAATGAATAATTATTTAATAAAAGACATTTTAGGAAAATGAAATAATAGTTAGTTAGGGAGGAGTGGCGATACTCTCTCCCATATATATATATATATATAATTTAGTTTTGATTTACTGTGACTATATATATAAAATTTAATTTTGATTTACTGTGAGTATAAACAAATTTTATAATGTTATCTAATAATGTGTAAATAAATCATTAAAGGAGTTTGACTATCACACATAGTTACCTAGAAAATATAACTCTTTCAATGATGTACCAACACATTATTAGATGATAATGTAAATTTTTTTTATACTAACAGTGAATCAAAATTAAATTCATATATATATATATATATATGATGAGCAATGATACTTACATAAACTTACCATCGTACCCAAAACCAACCTACAAAGAATGTGTTAGGTTGGGTGATTAGGTAGGTTTTGATCTCCATTTGTTCAAGTACAAAATTTATTTATTTTTACTTTTAATGCGATGAAACTCGAGCTGACCTAACATCTTAAATTTAATATTTTTTTAGAAAGTTTAATATAAAATGACATCATTTTAATAATATGATTTAATTCGACTCAATTATACCTTTAATTTAGATGTTTGAGTAAGGAAATATGTTAAATTATTTTCTCCTTATTTGGCTATTAAATAAAATAGAAGGAATGAGAATTATTTGCTTTATTTAATATAAAATAAATAAATTTTCATTTTTTACAACAAATCAAAATAGAAGAATTTAAAAGGGGCTTTTGGTTCATGTCTTAAAAAAATATTTTTGGAAATAACATGTCAAGAAATATATAATATTATGAGGAATGATATTGCTGTGAATGATTATTACTACATTTTGTTGATCAAAAACATTTTTATGAATGACTCTATCCGTTGACGGACCGATGGTGGTTGAAGTCACCAACTACTATCAATTGGCAGTGGTGACTAGTGACTGAATTTCAGTGATTGACAACAATGACAGAGGTTACTAGCTACTGGCAGCAGCAATGGGTGACCCATGGAGTCGCCCACTACCATCAATTGATAGTGGTGGTGGTGGGTGGTCTGTTTTCTGTCACAGACACGATAGCTGAAGTCAACGAGCGTTTTCTAGATTAAGGTGATTGATGTGGTAGGAGTTATTGAACTTCGATGATCAATGAGACAAGGGTGATTGGATTCCGATAACCGACATAGTAGTGGAAGTCGTTGATCATTGTCAACTAGCAAGGGTTGCTAAATTCTATTGATTTGCTATCGTCCACAATAGCTAGTGGTCGATGATTAGTTGATGTCAAAACAATAAAATGATAAATATTTTAGACATTTCATATGACAAAATATTTTCATATCATGATAATGTAACAAACTCACATCTTCTTATAAAAATAAATGTGTGAGAATGTTTAACAAAAATTTTTTTTGCATGAAAATATTTTTTAAAATTTTATACTAAATATAAAAATCTAATATTATTATGTAAAGACTCAAAAAAAAAATCTCTAAACGAAACACGAAGGAGAAGGATATTAACACTTCCCCTCCTGGCTACTTCCCAATTTCCTTTCAAACACAAGATTAATGTTTTTGTACAGGTTTGTGATTACCGTATGTTCAATTTTTAAATTTAATTTTAATTTATTGTCAATTTTTTTACTTTATCACCAGATTATGTATAAATAAATTAATAAAAAATTTAACTAACATGATAATTATAAAAAAAAATTTAAATTATTTTAATAATATAATAATATATTATTAAATAATAATATAAAATTTCTTTACATTAAAAATAAATCAAAATTAAAAAACTTTTATTTTATTTTACGTGGGAGTGTCGTTTTTTTCCTCGAAGCGCTTATCGACCATAGTACAACCGCTGTTGAACTTTTTGGGCATTTTTGTTTTTAAACAAGTTTAAGATATATTTGGATAAATTATTTTTCTCCCAAAGTCAAATCAAAGCGTGCGATGCAGCAAGAAAGCACCTACCACTAGACACCACCTCATCCGACCCGAGCATGGCCTTAAAAATTGAAAATTAGTTTGAACCTTTCATGGGTGGGAAGAAATACATAAAAAAAAAAAAAAAGAGTAAAGAATTTGTATTAATTTGTAACTGACGGAGAAGAGAGAGGCAGGAGCAGGAGCAGAACCCTAACCTTTCCTTTCCTTTCCTTTCCTCTGTTTGTGAGACATGATGATAGGTTCATAAATTTGGGGTTTGGCACACTCCATCAGAAAATAAGCGCCAATCTATTCTCTTCTATTCTTAATCTAATCTGATATACAAACAAACAAACAAACAAACAAAGAGAATGAGCGGTCAAGTTCCTCCTCCTTCTTCCAGGAGGAGCAAACGGGTTACCTCCAAGAAGCCCGAAAATGGCACCGCCAATGACGCTTCCACCAAACCATTCTCTCCCTCGTACGTTTCCTTATTCATCACTCACAATCTTCTAAATTCTCCGGGAAAACACAATAATAAACGTTGCGTCAAAATCATTCAACCGTGAATTTTGTACATCTTTTAATCTTTGATTCGTTTCGTGCAATGCAATGCAATGGCATATATATATGCATATTGTAACTGATGAAATTCGCTAGTAAGTAATGCTGCAACCCTGTGCCTGGTAGCATCCAAAAAGACCTACGTGGTTCTTTGTTGGTTCTAATAAATCTAGTCTTTTTCTTTTTTGCTTGGTTTAATTGTGGTTATTTATAAATTGATTTAGGTCTGGTGAGGGAGAAAGGACGGTGAAGAAACTTCGGTTGTCAAAAGCCCTCACAATCCCCGAGGGGACTACGGTTTCGGAAGCATGTCGACGAATGGCAGCTCGCCGTGTTCATGCTCTTTTGTTAACTGATTCCAATGCTTTGCTTTCGGGAATTCTCACTGACAAGGTTTGGACTTTGGAGGATCTTCTCTGCAGCACTGTCCATCCACAGAGCATCCACAGAGTGTACTTGTTTTTATTTTATTTTTATGAAATGTTTGAAGCTAAGGTTGTATATGTTGTGTGGTCAGGACATAGCTACTAGAGTTATCGCCGAGGGGTTACGACCAGAGCAGACAACAGTGTCCAGAGTAATGACACGGAGTCCTATATTTGTCACATCCGATACACTAGCCATTGAAGCTCTTCAGAAGATGGTCCAGGGTTAGCTTCCTTCCTATTTACTCTTAATGTCATTGTTAATTGTTATTATTGGATATTGGGTGGGGAAAATTAAAACTAGGATGTCATTGTCATCATTTTGGACTTTTGGGTTTTACTGTGCTTGGAGTGAGTTCATTTCTTAAGCAATCGGATTATTATATTTATACCATGGTAGAAGTTATTTGATAATTTAGATGGTTGAGAGAAGGTATGCACATTATTTTTAGTGTGTTTGTCTTTGCTTCATACAGGACACATCCTGGAAAGGAGTCTATTTGCAGTGAGGGCATAGTTGTTTTTTATGTCACTTCTTGTCTCTTGGGTGTGTCTATAAACTTGTCTAGTGCATTCCAAGTTGTTTGTGCTTGGAGCAAAGCATTATAGTAGCTAAATATAGAAAAACATTATAATCCTTCATAGTGGCATATCTTGGGGCCTTAGAATTGGGTGATAAATTTATCACCTTGAACTAATAATTACGTACACTATTTGGCTACATGGATTAAAAACAATAATTATTCATTTTGTGTTTGTTTATTCTTCCTCTCACTCTTTGATTCCTCGGTTTTCTTGGTGTTAAATCCGTGGTTTCAAGTGTTAGTGATTTTCTTTGGTGCTAAATTCGTGGTTTCAACTGTTAGTGATTTTCTCTGTGCACGTTGTGACTTTTGGTTTTCATTTTCTTTTTTGTTTACTTCGGACTTTACTAGATGCACTATCTTGAAAAACATGAAAATTTCTTTCATTTTTAACTCTGATTTGCTTTCTCCTCTGTTTTATGTTCTTTGTTATCTTCCTCCAGCCCCCTTCCCAAAAAAAAATGATGTCTGGTTTACAGGCACAATTTGTTTTTGCCGCAATCAAGGCCTCATTAATGCTTCTTGTCTGTTATAAGATTCTTTTTTTTTCTCTTTAGTATTTCCATTTCTTTAACTAGTTGATGGTGCAGGAACTGAGTAAATGATTTTATTAGATTCTATGTCTTCATCTTGTTTAATAGAGTCATAGTCTGGAAATTAATCCATTAAGTGAGATATAATTTACTTTTTTCACCTGATAGGTAAATTCAGCCACCTCCCTGTTGTGGAAAATGGTGAAGTCATTGCCATACTGGATATCACCAAATGTCTTTATGATGCCATATCTAGGATGGAGAAGGCTGCTCAGCAGGGGAGTGCCATTGCTGCTGCAGTTGAGGGGGCGGAACGCCAACGGGGTAGTAGGGTATCTGGTTGGTTAACTATTATCTTTATATACGCATCTTATAGTGATGATTGTTTATGAATTTGTGAATTGCTTCTGCTTGCATGTATACATCTTTAATGTTTATAACTGCCACAGTTGAATTCAGAAGTTGTATTTTTTTTTAATATGGAATCTATCTTTTGGCTTACTCATAAGTTGACTTGGCCATTTCTACAAAACAAAATTTAAAGCAATGCTATCTTTTTGGCAAAAAATAAGACACAAAAGAACTGGTAGTACAAAAAATAGTTCTGGAGAATTACCAAATGAGTGCTTTGGCTCGCTGTTTTCTTTTAATTTTTCTTTTTAGGAGGATATGTTATTCTTCCCCATCCCCCTCAGATGTACTTTCTCTCCTTTTTTCCCCAATGAAATAATATTTTTTTTTTTGAAGAATCATATGGCTTAATTAACCAGTTAAACTGATTTATTTTTTTGCCAGAAATTCCTCTATTGTAATTCTCTAAAAGAAATTTCAAATAATTTTATGGACTAGGTGATGTATTCTTTCTTAGTATATTGTACTTGAATGACATACTTTAGAGGTTAACTTGTAAGGCTTTCCCCATGAAGTTTAAGCAAAGTAGGTGAATGGAGGACCAGATGCTGTCAAGAGAAATGCATTAAAACTCTCCAAGTTTAGGCATTAATTATGTTCCTTTTAACTTATACTTTTGTTTCCTATCTCTAAAATATTGTTGGATTCTCATAGTCATGACTTTAGCAATGTTTTAAAGCGTTGAAAATTCTCATATTTTTCCTTCATATTGTAATGATGCTAATTTTCTTTTTCAATTGTCACCATCTTTATCAGCTCCAAATGCTTTCATAGAAACATTGAGGGAGCGCATGTTCAAGCCTTCCCTGTCAACTATAGTTGGTGAATATACAAAGTAATTTTCACATCATATTTTCTTGTCTTTTTTATGTATTGCCAAAGGATGCTTATATAATCAGATATAATAGTTTTACAACATTCTGTAGCTTTATGTGTTTCTAGGGTTGCTATTGCATCAGCAGCAGATCCTGTGTATGTAGCTGCAAAAAAGATGCGGGATTTGCGTGTCAATTCAGCTGTGATTGTTTTGGGAAGCAAGATTCAGGGGATACTTACGTAAAATCCTTTTCAGAGGCTTTATTCTCTACCTTTAGAAGTCCATGATATATTGATAAGGAATAAAATACATGATTGCATGTTTCATAGACAAGAAATCTCCTGGAATGTGATTTATGAATTGGACTTTGGACATTTTTTTATATTTTTTGCATAATATATTGTTGTGTAAATCTCTCACGCAGTTCAAAGGACATCCTTACGCGTGTCGTGGCTCAAAATCTTTCTCCTGAGTTGACTCTAGTGGAAAAGGTTGTTCTGATTTTTTGTTTTTTTTGAAGTAAATTTAGTGGAAAGTGGTTTATTGTGAAATGCCATTTCTTCTGGCTGGTCCTTATTTTTGCTAGGCATTCAGAACTGATTTGATTTTCCTCTTTATTCTTCTTTTCTCATTTTGTTAGGTAATGACTCCAAACCCAGAATGTGCATCACTGGAGACAACAATTCTTGATGCGCTGCATATGATGCATGATGGGAAGTTCTTACATCTTCCAGTGGTGGACAGAGGTGAACTTTGCTTTCTCAATTGCATATGTAATCTCTTACATTGTTGTGCTGAATATTACTTGTTTTGCAGATGGATATGTTGCTGCTTGTGTGGATGTTTTGCAGATAACTCATGCTGCAATTTCTATGGTAAATTTCATGTTTGAGATACATATAAAATGTAGAGTAGAGGAAGCAATTTTGGATAGTCTTGAAGAAGGAAATGTAGAGGGATCTGGTGTCAGGTGCATGTGTCTGTGGGTTTGTATTTCTGGGTTTCAGGTGATAGCTGGGTATTGCAAAAGGAGGACTACCCATCATCAAGCAACAGTTTCAGTTCCCTGGCATTTACCTTTCAATGAATTTTTCTGAACTCTTTCAATGGCATTTGCACAATATCTTATATTGTTCCCTAGCTGCAGGGGTAATTTTGGAATTTATCTTAGATTCTGACTCAGTTTTTATTTCTTTTGCTTTTCATAAATGGTAATTTGGTAAATGTCTATGTCTACATCCATTATCCAACCATGTTGTCTTGGTGCACATTCAATTTGATAAAAGGAATCAAAATGTTGTAAAGTATTTGTGCCTTTTAGACTTAGTGGTATTAGTATTGATAGTTTCCATCTTTATTTGGAGGATTGCTGTATATGTTTGATCACGATTTGGTTATTTTCCCAAATTTTCAAAACTTTGTACCTTGGGTAGTCTTGTAGATTCAATGGACCAGCTGTCCACTTTTTGTTCCCCCTTCTCGCTTCATCATGATAATGCATTTTATAACTGTTGGCTGTCCACCCACCTTATGCAACAGTGAAGTATAATCTTGTGTATTAAGAATCATATGCATCTTTGTATTAACATTTGGTACTATTATACCAATGCTAGTGTCTGATTATTGAGTTATGTACTTTGTAGGTTGAAAGTAGTTCTGGAGCTGTTAATGATGTGGCAAACACAATTATGCAAAAATTTTGGGACTCAGCCTTGGCTCTAGAGCCACCAGAAGATTATGACACTCATAGGTACTTTGGTGTTATAGCTGTTGTTTTAATATAGGATTTGTTTTGTTCTGTAAATCAGCATATACATTGTTTGATTGCAGTGATGTTTCTGGGTTAATGACTTCAGATGGGGCAGACACTGCCAAGTCTACATATCAATCTGTAGGTTTTGGAAATTCATTTGCCTTTAAATTTAAGGATCTCAATGGTCGTGTGCATCGATTCAACTTGGGTGAGTGACATCTTGGGGAAAGCTTTGCAAGAACTTAAAAATCCAAGTATTTTTTCTGTTTTCTCGGATGTTAGCCTCAAACATCTTGTGTATATATTTGAACCTGGGTCACCGTCATGTAATTTTTACCTCTTTCCTACCTTGTTTTATTCTTATAAGAACTTTCAAGTATTTACCTTGACCTTTTTTATAGGTGCTGAACATCTAGATGAGCTTGTATCTGCTGTCATGCAAAGAGTTGGTCATGTTAATGATGGAGAACGTCCTATAATTTTGGTGTGTTTTATTCTAGTTCAATTTTGTCTGCCTTTTGGTTGTACTATATGTATTTATTCTGATACTGGCTTTTTTCTCCCCAATAGTATGAGGATGATGAAGGTGATAAAATTTTTCTTGCAACTGATAATGATCTTGTTGCTGCTGTCAGCTATGCTAGATCTGCAGGACTGAAGGTGAAGATGTCTGCTTCTACTAGCTTTTTCATTTGATGATGTTGGCTTCTATGGGTTTATTCTTATGGACTTGATGCATGCATTCTAATATCTTTGTATTTCAGGCTTTAAAGTTGGATGTGGAGTTTGCCGATTCAACCAAACCACTAAAATCTGGTACAGCCACTAGACAGAAAACCAGTGCATTGTCTTTCCGCTCTAGTATTTTTGCAGGTGCTGTTGTTCTAACAAGCATTGGTGTCTTGGTCTACTTAAAGCGCTCCAAACAGTGATGTGTTTGCCAGTTTGAAAACAAAACATGCAATAATCATGCTGTGTAAATTCCAGAGCTCTTTCGACATTTAAATACTCATTGCAACAAAGGAAATGTTGGACACTGAAATAGGTGAATGGTGTGAAGGTTCTCTATAATCGCCAGTTTTTTTTTTCCTTCTTTTTTTTTTGCAGTTTTCATCCCCATGGTCAAGCCAGGGGTGATTAGTTGAGATGCCTACTTATATTTTTGTCTCTGATGTAATTGCAACCAGTAACCCCTTCTCCTTACAAGTGAGAATATGTAATGTAAAGATAAAGTCTTGGCATACAATACTCAAATGTCACGACATTCTGCAGTATTACTTGAGCTAAAGAGCACTTGCAATTCCCAAATTATATGAACTTCCATAACCAAGGAATATCTGCAACTTTTGTGGATCTACTGTGATGTTTTATTATCATAGTTGGAAGAATCGGACCGGCCCGGAAAATTGGTGACCTGACTATTTGGATGGTCTTGTTGAAGGGTTTGACTGTTTTTGGGTTAAACTCGGTGAATTGGGTAAAAACTGAATGATTGGCTGGTTTGAATCGAGCAACTTGGCTAGTTTTAATCAAACTGAAAAAAATTATCCTTTTTTTCTGACCGATTTGTTTCGGTTGGACTACAAGACCGGTGGTTAAATTGGTGACTAGACTGACTCCAATGATTCTTGGTTCGATTTTTACAACTTTCTTTGTTTTCTAGGTTAAAATACCCCCAAATTAATGTAACGTTATGGGCTGACGTAGAATATAGTTCAACATTTTGATAGTAAGGGGGTAAATAGCACATTGAGAAAAGTTGAAGGGGGTAATTTAGAATTTAGCCATAAATATATAACAAGTATATATTGGGGTAGGCTACTAATTAGTGCATATTCGTTATCTATGAATTTGTGTTTAAAAGGCTTAGTTATTTAGTCCTTTTCACGTATGTAGTTTGGTGTAAATGCTCCTATCATATTGTGCCTTGGAATGGTTATATATATATATATATAAAGTACTATTCATCATTTCACTTGTCATTTTGATTTCTTTTCCTTTTTCTATTAGATGAGTATTGATAACAAAACATGAACAATTATGAATTACTACTTATTGCTAGATATGGTGCGTGTCCATCTATTGCAGGAACTACTTATAATTCTAGTATGAATGTAATGTAGTGCTTAAAGTAATATGACTATTGAATAGGGATTTAGTATTCACATTTTTATGAAACTTGAATTGACTTCAGTTTCTTGCTAACCTTAGTGAGAAGTAAACTATTATAGCTTGCTACAAGATGCATTTTGCCATCTATGATGCTTTAATTTGATTTTGGACCAAAATAATGTATAATATATCAACAATGCTTTTAATTGTGTCAAGCATCTCTCTATTATCTTTTCATTCAGTTGAGAAACAAATCCAAGAAATAATCATACCAAACTGAAATATAATAAGATAACAAAATATTATCAATGACAAAGGATTGTCAAACTAAGAAACTAATAGATATAAAAAACGAGTGCTGGTTCATAACAGAGGGCATGTCCTAATTGAAAATATTGCAAAATGTGTCCAAAAATACACATCATGACAGCTCCAATTAGATTAAAAGAGAATAATCATTGCTGGTCCAAAAATACACATCATTACTGGTCCAATAATCATTACAGCTCTAGGAAGCTTGCTGGTAAGCTCATCTAGTTGAGTTTCCACATAAATACCTCTCCCCTCTATACACAAAGCTTGGTTGAAATGGCTCTTGGTTAAGATGTGGATTGAAGTTGGTTCCACCTATTGAAGTAGAAATTATATTTTGATTCAATCCCCAATTTTGAGCTGTCACAGCAACACTTGTGGAAGTTGATGCCCTATTATCAGTAATGAGGTCACTAGAAGTACCTTTGCTATGTTTGACCTATATATTATACAATCACAAACATTATTATTATTCTATAGTAATTGATATAAGTAAAATAATAAGAAATATTTTGTAGCAAAAAAAAAAAAAACACCAATCTTTGTTGTGGTAGACTTTGATTTGGCCCTTTTATTAGGATTTATTGCACTCTTGCAGTCCCTACTATTGTGGCTCCATTGTTTACAATTTCCACACTTTAAGCTAGATCCTTTCCTGCTGACCTTATAAGGGTTCACAGGCTCATCAGCAGCCCTTTTCCTTTGCTTTTTGGGTCGTCCTGTTTTTTTTTTTTTTTTGCAATCTCAGGAGGAGTAATAGGTGCATAATCCTCCTTAGACCATAGATGCTCACCAGGGACAGGTTGAATAATTGGTGTATATGCCAGAATGAAAGTTTCCTTCTTATACCAATCATGTACATATTGTTCAGGTTGTTTTCTAAAGACAAATATGCAGGATACAACATGCTGACAGGGGATACCAATTAGGTCCCACTCTCTACAAGTACAAGTTCTTAGATTTAAGTCCACCACAAATTGTCCACCATGACAATGATCCACCTCAAATTTTTGTTCTCCACAATAGTGAGGAATACAATACATAGCATATTTCTTAAAGTTCTCTAACTTTGTTTGGATTCTTGGACAGATAGGACCACTGTACTTCTCCATTCCTTCCTTTTTAGCAACAATTCTTTTCATTAACATTCTGCGAATCATTTCACACATAGTTAAAATTGGTTTATCTCTGGCCTCCAAAATGAAACTGTTGAAGGTCTCAGCTATATTATTCAACAACATGTTTGATTTAGGTCTTGTGCTGAATGCATGTCTAGACCTCACTTGGATTCAACCTCATTAACCAGCCATATGCTCCTTCATCCAATTTTTTGATTGTATTCATATAGAAATCAAATTTATCCTTTGTTGTAGCCCTTGCTGCATTCCATAATTCATCTTTAAGACTCTTACTTGTGTAGCCTTTGAGTTTGAAATTAGAATACAAATGTCTTAAACAAAATCTGTGGTCACACCCTATTTTGTTAAGTGTGTCTGTCAAGCCTTATAATAAAATTTAAATAAGATTAAGTTATATAAAATAGCATAATTAACAAATTGTAAGATAAAATGTGACATATCTTTTGTTGATCGCTCATAAAAGTCCAACCATGTTCATGTATTGGACCTAAATCTAATATTAATACCTCCATGAACCATGACCAATTGTCTTTGCACTTAATTTCAACGATAGCAAATGCTATTGGGTACATATTCTCATTTCCGTCGTTGCCAACAGTGCACAACAATTGCCCTCCATAGGGACCTTTTAAGAAACAACCATCTATTGATATAATTGGTCTATAAGCAATTAAAAATCTCTTTTTCCATGCCTCTAAACTGACATACATTCTTTGAAATAAGCTTGCATTAAGTTTCATCAATAAAGTACTACCAGGATTAGAATTCCTTATTACAGCACAATATTCCCATAACTTTGCATATTGTTCTGCATGAATCCTTTCTAAATCCTTTAAAACTTTTTTTTTTTGCTCTATAACATTGGAATCTACTAACTTCAACCCTATGCCTCCTTGCAACTTCATTTTTCATTGCATTATTCTCCCAATTTGGTTGATCTCTTATATTCTCTTTAAATTTCCTTGCCAACCATGCAACATTAGCCTTGGAATTGTGATATTCCCAACCATAATTATTATGCTCAGGGTGATGAAAACCTTTAATTTGAAAAGTATAACCAGACTGTGTTTTCGATGCGTGAATGGCCCATCCGCATCTTCTTTTGCATTTTACAGTTATTCTAACAGCTTCATTCTTTATGTAGTCAAAATCTACTCCTTGAATAGTATACAATTTTAACACTTGTCCGAATATCTTAAATTCACCAAACAACATTCCTACTTTTAATTGAATATTATTTTGCATATCAGTTTTTTCATGAAATTCTGGAAACTTCTTCCTCATGTTATTTCCTTCTTCATCACTACCACTCAAACTAACCAACTCATCACTATCATCATATTCTGAGTGGATATCTGCTTCATATTCTACTTCAACAAGATATGCTGATGCACCAACCACCTTATTTTTCATCCAATTCCTAACTTCCTCCTCAATTCTTTTCTCATTGTTCTCAAAGAATAAATCAGGTTGGTCTATGTCAGAGTCAGAGAAATCACACACTTCTAGGTTAGCTTCCTTGTCATCTTGAGAAATTGTTTTTTCCCTTCTTTTTTATGGGTTCCATCAATTTCAGTAACTTCAGTTTGCTCTGCTTGAATTGGGACATTTGTGAGAGATAGATATGTGCCATCTTCATTAACCAAGACATCATCTACCATATATTCAACAAAGACTTGCAATATCATGTCTCTTTGTACTAATTCTTGAAATATTTTTCTAACATCCTCATCATTTTGCAGTTGTTTCAAATCATCAAATGATTGATCACTGAACTTATACTGCATGAAGTCTGCATTCGGGTAGCCAAGTTCTGTCACAGTTTTTGCAATATGAGTCACAAAGAAAAGATCCATGTCGAACTCTTTATATTTCGTACTTTTCCCACCAATATATATTCTTTCAGGAGCATATTTAATATATCCACCAAAGTGGAGTTCAAAAGTTATAGTCTCCATCTGAAGCTCATAAAAGCATGGAAAGTTAGAAAGATAGTTCATGTGAGCAATTGATAGGAATCTATTCATTTTTAATAGAATTTGATAAATGCATGCATCTGTAATGAAATATGTCAATAATTTTATTTTTATGTGAACCACTGCAATGGGATGTGATAAAACCATGTATTTTCAATAGAATGTCAAGAATTTATTTCTATGCGAAGGAATGATAGGAATCTATTCCTTTTTCAGAGAATGTGATAAGCTCATACATTTTTTAATGGAATGTCAATAATTTATTTGAATATCACTGATAAAAAAAATTAAACATGCAGATGCAAGTCAAATGAAGGAAGCAAGAACTGATTGACGAACTCAAATGATTGCATATTGCTGGGGAAATATATTGCTTACTCTAAAGAATCCTTAATAGGCTTAATTCTAAGCCAGCAATTAATCAAGAATCCTCCACCTCCAACCAACAATTTGTGTCGCAAGAACCTCTGTCTATATTTCGAATGAAAAATAATCTTATCTAGGGAAATTAGTTTTAAATTGTGGCTATTGATGAACTTTAGTATAGTATGTGCAACATGATTTCTCCGTTAGTAATTTAGATGTGAAGCTAACCGAAAGAGTTAATTGCACCAGTTCATAAATTTAAGAAGGTAAATTGTTACATTGATTTGTTAAAGGGGGTAAATAGCACATAAAAAAAAGTTGAAGGGGGTAATTTAGAATTTAGCCTTTTTTTTTTTTGCTAAAGATTTATTACTATTATAGTGTTCTGTGGGAAATTGTTTGAATTGAATGCTGAAAATTATGGAATGGGTGTTGTCAATTGGTGGAAGGCCACCACTTTTTGAAACCAAGCTAGCCCAACGCGGATATAGGTCATGGGCTGTGCTTGACTGTGCCATAATACGAGAAGGTTATTTGTTCAATGGTTTTCTAGGAGATTTGTGATTTATGAAGTATGTGATCAAGTTCCTAAATAATTCATGTAATTCTTGATACCCTCATTGACCACCATTAACAAGGATTATTTTTTTCAGTAAATATTACTTGAGGATTTTAAGACTAAATTCGAGTGGAAAGGAGTGCGCAGTGTTTCCAAGTGCTTTAGGAAGAGTTGTGTGATTGTGGAAAGGTGATTTTTATGTACATATATGTTATGCTAAACTTGGCTAGAATGGTGACGGATGTCTTCTATCATCTTTTCTAGGGATTATGGGGCCAGAGATGCTGCTTTTGATTTGTTATTTGGTGGCTTGTGCTTGTCTAATGAGATATACGTGTTCCAAGTTTAGATGACAGGAAAAGTATGCCGCAATTAATGTCAGTTTAGTTAATTTTGTGATGAAATGCTTAGTTTTTATGTGGTTTTATAGCACTTTGAATGTGATATTTGATTTTTGGGATAACAATTAGCGTTTAAATTTGATTCATTTTTATTATAAATTATTTTATATTATCATATAATAATATATTGTACATCATTAAAAAAGTTAAATTTCTTATGTAGTTGTTGTGATAAGTAAGGTTCTTTAATAACTTGATAATATGTGATTGAATGATTTACACTAACAATGAAACAAAATTAAATAATAACAATAATAAAAAATTATAAATTATAAATGCTTTGATGACATAACATTGTGATAACGATGATTTATATTAGTATTTATATATATGGGAATGGAAGATTCAAAATGTATATGGTCAAAAGTATCCCTTCTTATCAGGAAGAGAAGGAAGATCGATGTCGCGACAGGGTTATCAAATTTCCATAATATTTATCTATTAGGACTGATGCAGCCGGCTAGCTTTGTAGTAGCTCAAACTCAAAGGTGGCCCCGGGTTGGGGGTGTTAGATTATGGTTATAGAAGCTACTATTATTCTACAGTAGTAAATGGTAATTATGGTATTGACATATAGGGGTCCAATACCCTGTTTTGGTGATATAATGCGTACAATATCTATCTAGCATATATATATATATATATATATATGTATATTGTTACTTAGTCTTTTTAGAATCAGTGAGGTTCTACTATTAGGGTAGGACTTAAAGAGAATTTCTAAAGAGAATCTTAAAAGAGAGAAAAGGAAAAAGAAAAAAAAAAGAATGTACATTCATTAAAAATTAAACTTCATATTTATTATTAACATCAAATATCTCAAGCTAATCACGGACCTAGCATATATATTTTAATATCTTCTTGGATACTTCTTCATAAGCATGAGCTATTTTATTCTAAAATAACATTCTGGTGTTGTTGTGCGTAGTTGTTAAGGTGGGATTTAAGATTTTGTAGCAAGACTTGCTCGTGCCCACGTAGGCGGCAAAAGGAAAAATAATGCAGTAAACAGAGTCTCGTGACCTTTCTATAATAAATATTAAGTAGTACTCTGTACTCACTCATGCCTTTCCTTCTAAGTTTTAGCAGTGTGCCCATGTCTGACAGGTTTGGAGTTTGCTTACTGGCTCGGAGATTGCTCTAGCTCATGGCTGTACTTGTTGGAGTGTTGACTCAATCTGATCCAGTCACGTAGCACTTGTGTTGAAAAGCTTGCATGCCTATTGTAACGTCATGCTTGTACTTGACGGATAGGGAGTTTGCTTACTGGCTCGGAGATTGCTCTAGCTCATGGCTGTACTTGTTGGAGTGTTGACTTGTGGGAGTGTTGACTGAATCTGATCCAGTCACGTAGCACTTGTGTTGAAAAGCTTGCCTATTGTAACGTCGTGCTTGTACTTACGGATAGGATTAGATATTTGAATTTGATTCTTCGTAATTTTTGTATATATATCGCACGTGTAATACTCAATTGAATTAATGAAAAATACTTTCTCCTAAACATCTTCATTACTAAGGTTTGGTTTGGAGGAGATTCCTCTTGTGCCCTTGAGATTGTTACCGAGGGTTGCATTGACACGCATTTGTGTTCCCTTTGGTTAGAACTTAGAAGTGTCGGTCTTTTGCTCAAGTAGGTTATGGTATCTATAGTAATCACCGTCAATATATATATAATAAATAATAATTTTTTTATTTTCAAGGTATTTTATATGCGTGACTGTGAAAATTAATTTTTTAAAATACAAAAATTTATTTAATCACAAATTTTACTTTCTTAAAATATAAAATATTAAAATATAAATATAATATTTATATTATAATTAAAAAGGATACATGACTAATAGTAATTAACAATTATGAAAAAGTAATGGCACTGGGTGAAAATAGGCTAAATTTTTTTAAAAATAAATTTGACTTGCTTTTGTAAAACTTTCATTTTAGTTTGATTTATTATTTATTGTAATATCTTTTTTTGATTTGCCTGACTTTTTTGTAAAATATAATAAAATTTGATTTAATTTGAAAATTTATTTAAAATATTACATTATATAAAAGCCTTTAAATAAGTAAATAAATTTAAACTTTATTAGTTTAATATGTACCTAACATGTAACAAAATTATTATATTATGTATAAAATAAATATATTAATATATAATTAATAAATTATATAAATATTATAAAATTTTAATTATATATATAATAAATAAAAAAATTAACATATTAGAATAAAAAAACTTTTTTAACAATATAAGCCTTAAGTTATTTAATTAAATAAGCATTTTTTTTAAATTTAAATTTAACTTATTTAATAAATAAATAAAAATAAAAATAAATTAAATCGTAAGTTCATATTACGTGGCTTAATCTTATTTATTTTCACTTTACACCCTCACAAGAAATTGTTTTAAAAAAAAAGTATTGAAGAAGGTTATGGTATCTATTGTAATCACCGTAAAATATATATATATATATGAGAATTTCTTCGATATCTTTTATTTTTATAAGGGTACTAATATTTATAATAATTAGTGACTAACCTTTAGCCACGTATCTTATTTGATTAAAATAAAAATATTAAAATAAAAATATAATATTTATTTTAAATATAGTAAAACACATGACCAAATATTAATCATTACTTATGAAGAAGTACCAATACCTTCACAAAAAGAGAGATACCGAAAAAACCTCCTATATATATAATAATTTTTTTTTTGTTTTCAAGGTATCTCGTATGCATGATTGTAATGACTAATTTTTCAAAATATAAAAATTTATTTAGTCACTAATTTTACTTTCTTAAAATATAAAATATTAAAATATTAATATAATATTTATATTATAATTAAAAAAGATACATGACTAAATAGTAATTAACAATTATGAAAAGGTAATGGCACTTTCCATAAGGGTGGGAATATGTTAATTTTTTTCTTAAATAGATTTGGCTTGCTTTTATAAAACTTTCATTTTAGTTTGACTTATTACTTATCGTAATTTCTTTTTTTGATTTGGCCTGATTTTTTTGTAAAATATAATAAAGTTTGACTTGACCTGAAAACTTATTTAAAATATTACACTATATAAAGGCCTTTAAATAAGTCAATAAACTTAAACTTTATTAGTTTAATATGTACCTAACATGTAACAAAATTATTGTATTATGTATAAAATAAATATATTAATATACAATTAATAAATTATATAAGTATTATAAAATTTTAATTATATGTATATATAATAAATAAATCAGTTAACATATTAAAATAAATAAGCTTTTTTAACAATATAAACCTTGATTTATTTAATTAAATAAATATTTTTTTAAAATTAAATTTGACTTATTTAATAAATAAATTAAAATAAAAATAAATTAAGCCGTAATCTCATGCTAAGTCACTTAACCTCATTTATTTCCACCTTTCACCCTCACAAGAAAAAAAAAAAATTTTAAAAAGTGAGTGAGAAACGTCGAAAGGTAAATAATATATTATAATGTGCAGTCGGCCCGGTTTGATGGGAAGAAGCTTGTTGGCTCTAAAGCTTGCCGGACAATTGAAATGAGGGGTTGGCGCTGGTTGGGATGGTTTCTCTCTTCCCTCTTCAACTTCACCTTCGACTTCGACTTCGACTTCGACTTCCATTCCTTCTTTCATCATCACTGCGCACTTAATTAGCTGAACACGATGATGATGCAATATGGACGCAAACCAAAGCTTTTTCTCGCTAACTCACCTGACCTGACCTGACCAAATTCATCATAATTCCACAAAACCGCTCACTCTCTCACTTGCAATTGTTGGTGTCCACTTGTCTGCCACAGAAACGAAACCCCCCGCCTAAAATCAAATCTTCACATGTGGCTTTGGTATGCCCTCTCTGTAATCTAATCTCTCTTGCTCCCCCTTTTTTTTTCTCTCTCTCTCTCTCTCTTAACTCACGCACTCACCGTCACGCTTCTCTTCTCTTTCGTTTCTTTCTCGCAGAATTTGTCTCGCTTTTCGAATCCGGAGAACTGAATACGGGGTGTGTTTACGAGGTACGTGCTTGTGTCTAGTACAAAGCAGTTATCTTTTGTTCAATTTATGCGTTGTCGAGAGAATTTGTTTTTGGGTCTGCCCAAAATTTAGACATACAAGAAAAAAACGGGAACTTGATCGTGGAAACTAGGGTTTGATGTTCCTTCTGCGTTATTCTCTTCCATTGTGAAATTTTCTTACTTCCATGAAATAGAACTTTGGGAATTGATTTTTTTTGTTCATTACTTTGGGGAATCGTTATTTTTCTCTCTACACATTGCGAGATATTTATTTACTAGAGTATTCTATCGGTTGTTAGGGAGAAAGAAAGGGATGGGGGTGGGGGAATGAATGAGAAACAAGAAAGAGTCCTAATATTCCTTTGTTTTTTTACTCTCTTTTTTTTTTGCAGTCTTAAAACAGCAATTATGGCGGAAGGGAGGGAAAGAAATGAAAGTGAGCCAAATGTTAACCTTAATGGTGATACTGGCAGCATCTGCATCCGAACTAACAAGCAGGACAATCACAATGTGTTTGCACAGTCTGTGAATATTAGAAGCAGTAGTAGTTTTCTGAGTATAAATCCTGAAAATTCAAGAGCCTTGCAAATGTTGACAGCGGATGATGTGCTAGCCATGCAATTTGATTCATATGAAGCCGGGGAGTCATTTTACCATAAATATGCGTCGGCTGTTGGGTTTATTGTTCGAAAGGATGATATAGGTAGAAACAAGCAGGGTGAAGTTATCATGAGAAGATGGGTTTGTAATAGAGAAGGATTTCGGCAAAGGAAATATTTAGAAAATGTTAACCGCCGGCGGGATCCTAGGCCATCAACTAGAGTTAATTGTCCTGCTGCATTTCGCATAAGTGTTGACCGTGTCAGTCATAAGTGGTTGGTAAAAGAGTTTGTGGCAGAGCACACACATGAGTTGGCACCAACATGCAAATCACATCTCCAAATTGATCGGCCTATGATGGAATTGGAGAACGTGAAAGAGAAAGGAGTGATTAATTATGATGCACAGCCTATTCGAGTGGTGGATTATTTGGGAAAACAAGTTGATGATTGTGATCCAGTTGGTATAGGAAGACAGGATTTGCATTATGCCCAGTGTAGAGCTGAAATTACAATCAGTGATGTGGAAACTGCCCTTGCATTTCTAAGTGCTAAGAAGGATGCAGACCCTGGGTTATTCTATGAAACAAAAATTGTTGAAGGTCGTTTAGCATCTTTATTTTTGGCAGATTCTATATCTCAGTTGGATTATGCATGCTTTGGAGATGTGATGACAGTCTACAGGACAAATTCATACAAGGTGCATTTTGTCATATTGGCTGGTCTCAATCATCATCATCAAACAAGTGTATTTGGATGTGCTTTACTTCATGATGAGACTGTTGAGGCATACATGTGGTTGTTTCAAACGTTTCTTCATGTAATGCAGGGTTGCATGCCCATATCTGTTGTGACTGATGGTCATAAAGCTGTACGTAAAGCTATTCAGCATGTGTTGCCACGATCACGACATCGGCTATGCACATGGCATCTTGAGAGTAATGCCCATTCCAACGTTAATGACACATCCTTCTTATCTGACTTTAAAGTGTGCATGCTGGAGATTATTTCGCCAGATGATTTTGAGCTGAAATGGAAGGCAATGGTTGACAAGTATAAACTGTCTGAAAACCCATGGATACATAAGATGTATAAGAAACGTCATATGTGGGCAGAGGCTTACTTGAGGGGACATTTCTGGGCTGGGTTGCAAAGCACAAGAGTATGTGAAGGTATTAATGAACATTTGAGTAGGTTTTCACAACATAAACTGAAACTATATCAATTTATCAGTCAGTATCATAGGGCAGTTGATATAGTTCGGTGCGATGAGGGGAAGGCTGAATATGATGCCACCCATGTGCAGTTTGCTCTCTCAACTCCTCTTGTGAAAATTGAGAAACATGCTGCTGATGTGTTTACACGGGAGTCCTATAAAAGGTTTCTTTCAGAGATGCGGTTGGAGACGCTTCTGTTTGTGTTAGACAAGGAAGATGGTTCAGACCACCGCATATACACAGTGGGCAACTATGAGCATCAGAACTTAGCATATAAAGTTATGTTTGAGCCTAGTGGTCCAAGTATTAAATGCTCATGCTTGAAGTTTGAGACATTGGGATTTCCTTGCAGTCACGCCATTCATATAATCAAATCTGAGCGATTGGAAGAAATTCCCCAAAACCTCATACACCCGAGATGGACTAAATCAGCAAAGTCAACTGCACAATTTTGGCAGCGTTCCTTGCCTCCGGCATCTAGTGATGTTATCATGAGAATGGTGCGTTATGGTACGTTGGGGTCTGCTTTTTCTTCATTATGTTACTTGGGGTCAAAATCGGACCAGGCATATAACTTTGTGTGCTGTGAATTACGTAAGTTACAGCATAAAGTACAGGAGCGCTCTGCTTCTGGTCATGCAAGCAATAGTGGGGCGTTTAGTATGCCTACCAACGAGAAAAACGACATTCCTGTTTCGAGAATTGCGAGATCTAAAGGTAGCCAGCTTGGTAATGGAGACAAGCGAAAGAAAACCCGAAGAGATGGGCATTCCAGAAATGTGGAACAGATCAAACATGGATGTCCTAACCTCATCAATGCTATCGTTAGCGTGGTTGACAATAGTCCCATAGTTATGCAAGACACCTTGGATACTTCATCAGATAGTGAGATGGAACAAAGTCCACGATTTGATCTGGGAAGGGACCTTGTTACTAATCCACATGTATCTCACTGACCAGCTGATGTTGAGGGCTCATGTAGACCTTATGCAGAGGTGCACCAATCAAGCAAACGATAGATCAACAATTGATAGTGGATCTAATACTATCAACAATTGATCACGGGTAGTTCAACGTGTAAATCTAACTTTTTTGGTCTATATTCCTGAAAAATTATGTCATTATGGGCATATTTACTAGTAATTTATTGCACTTTGGTACCTTTGGTGAAGACACAAAGGCTAAGAATTTTGCCCTTCCATGGTGGCATGTGTTAATTCCAAGATAAGTATTAGATATCAACACTGGCAGTTGTTGATGGGCACCTTATAAAATTGTAACTAAGTTATCCGATGTGCCTTTTTCGCAAACATATGGATACTTGATAGGGATAAAAATAGAACATACCAACAATAATAAAGCGGGGATGATAATGGTCAAGAAGCATTGTCAATCCTTTTACTATGGCAACGATGTCGATGGTGTCATAATTATAGTGATCTCTCATATTCTCTAAAGGTGTTGTAAGGTACAGTAGAACACTTTATTTTGCTAGAGTCTGATTATGCCCGGGTGGCTTCCGCTCTAAAATACAGTCCCTATCTTAGTATCTTATAATATTGGACAGAGAGCCTATAATCATTGTTAATGGGAATTCATGGTAAAATATCCTATTTTGCTGGTATATACGAGGGATAGAGAGCACCGGTATATATACTTCCAAACCTGGCCTATAATAGTTTTAAGGCATAAAAGAAAAAAAAATCATTATTTATAACTGAAAATCGAATGAGTTGATCATAGAGTACAAGCCATTAATATGTATTACAAATAGTAGCCACTAGCAATGGAACAACTTTTGTCAACACATCACCTTCATAGGAAACACTGCCATCTTCTGCTTGATAAATGGTGTACACAACATTATAGTTATAGACAACAGCAAATCTACCCTTGCTGCCAAATCATATGAAAAATTGTAAAACAGCTCTCCGAAGCTAATCGAGAATGAACAAGGTAGGAGTTTAGCCTCAGTGCTATATGAACTTGCAAGTTGTTACCCAGAGACCATCAGGAGCTGGCCGGTGGTTTCTACAAATATTTTCTTGCAAGGGCACGGACTTTTGTGTCAAAATGTGATGATGTGATTCGAGAGCCAGGCAAGTACAGGGGATTAAGAAGAGTCTGCAATTTCCCAAACATATAAACAAATTTACTTGTCTCTTACTGGTTCAACATTTCATAATTCGTAAAATAAAGTAAGTTTACAAACAGATTTAACTGATGTATCTGCATATTTATCTTCACTACCAAATCAAGAGGACAGTTAGCAACTTCAACTTTTTTTACTGATAGGAGTATTGCCAATCATATCCTCACATGGAACATACAGAAGTAGCTGAAACCCAAACTACTGAACAGTATTCAGAACTTATTTTGGGTCCTGCCCATTCCAGCAGGAGGAATCCTTACTACAAAACACGTGGAGTTGAATTCGGCAAACTTCTATTAAAATACTGTTTCGTCTTTCTCTAGTGCAAAGTAAATGGGTATGTACTAGGCATGCCTATTATAATGAAATCGTGAAATGCAAATTAGGGAAAAAATGTAGAATATGGCCAAGGGAGATACTTGTGTACACAAAACTAATAATCAATTGACACATCATCATTTTTATATTAAATATTACATAAATTCTTGTGTCACACAATTATTTTATGTTTAAAATGATGATGTGTTGATTATTTATTGGTTTAGTGTACACAAATTTAACATCAACGAAACTATAAAAAAATATTTCAACAGCTGCTGATATTCTATAGTAAGCAAAGCATACTATAAGAACGGGTAAACATGAACTTTCCACAATCCCATTTCAAGAGAAGCATTCTATTGTAGAACAAACATGAAAAAGCTTTGATATTCTGAAATTAATTAACAAATAAAGTAAGGAAAGGCTACATGTGAAACATGTTATAAAGTGCTAGAAAGCGTATTACCTTTATGTAAAGCTCATGCACCTCTTGGAAGAAGCTCTTAATGCCATCATCATTACGAGAGTCATGGAGCAACATAAATCGGGTATGTACGGTGAGTCAAGGAAAATATCACAATAAACCAAAATGCATGAAGAGATATGTGCATGCAAGATTGAAGAGTCCTCCACTCTTGGCTCTTTCATATTGTTCCCCGCCAGTGTGGGGGGAAAAGGGCTGAGGGCAGGGATAATGATATAACCATGCAATTAAAAAAAGGAAATCAAACAGCCCTTAAAGTTCTGTACTCATTACTTCATTCATATGAGCCATACTAGAAGAGCAATATAATTGTTATCTCAATTATAAATTAATTCCTAAATATAGAGGATATGACCAGCCGTGACATATACCGACACCACCAGTTCATTATACCTGTCTACCGATTTCAAGTACCTGCATCAAGAATGTTGAGGAACAAGATGCTGAGAAAAAGAAAATAGCATATAGAACGACAAGCAAAAAAAGAGGATCATAAGACCAAAGTTTCGTAATTGGACTCGGATTATGTAGTAACAGAAAATGTAACTCACATAGCACTAGTAGTCCATGCAAGGTCCTGAACAACATCTAGAGCAGCATGCAGGATAAATTGATGCAGCTGAGCAGCATCCTCCCTCTGTCAAGGGGTAGCATGAAAATGCAAATGATGGAAATTTAGTGAAAAAATAAGAATCCATTGTTTTCAAAGCCATACACAAACCAATGTGATGCAAGAGATTCAAATAAGCTTTTACGTTAATGTGGTGAACAAATTACAATGGAAATTGAATTCCTCATAACATTTTCAGACAGCAACAAGCCTATAAAGGCATATAATATAACTTGATCGATGCATGAATGGTCAATCCATTATCCACCTCAATAATCGGAAAAACCAATGCTTAGCAAGAAGCAAGTTAAAAAAATTATATAAATTAATAAAAAGCTTAAACTTTACATAAAAGAATCATACTTTAGCAGCTACTCCAACTTCAGCTTCATATATAGGAATATCATTTCTGCTAACAATGATGAAACAAGCAGTGGTTGCCATTTTCAAGACCCTACCAGAACTGCAGCAACAAGACATATAATGAGGATATAAAGATATTATTATTATGTACATTTATAACAATTGAAATCACGAAAAAGAAAAATGAAAATTAGGAAGAGATCTAAACTCAAATAGAACATAGAACCGAAATCAAACACACACATGACAGTTGGACGCAATCAAGGAACAAGATATCGTACCGAATCGCCCAATACTGTCAGTACCTTTCGATTTCGCGAGTTACCGAAACGAAACAATAGAGGAATCGCGATCTTCTGTTGAGTAGTTGAATACAGTGAAATGTTGGTTTTCAAAGAAAGGAATTATTCGATCTCCTATGCACGGCCACTAAATAAATGAACTCTGCAAACCCTAACACGATCGAGATTCGAGGAACAAGACCATGACAATGGCGGAAGGTTATGTAGTATGTAGCCTCTGCCTCTACTTCGAGTCTGGACTCTGGAGATTAAACGCATCGTTTTGCCCTAGTACGTGCCTTTGTTTTTTTTGGCAAGGTTATATATATATATATATATATATATATATATATATATAAAAAATAAGTGGGGATCCACTTACACCACTCAAAATTTTTTCTGTAGAATGTGAGTTTAATTAATCTAACTTTTAAATTGAAAGTTCTAATAAAATAAATCAATCACATAAAATTTCTTACAATTAAAAAATTATTTGATAATTCATTACATTACTTTATTTTAACGTATAATATGATTTTAAAATATAAGTAAATTATCTACTATTAGATTAGATAGCTACATATGTCTAATTTATTTAAAATTTGGTATGCATGATCATTAAGATAATAGCATATGATTCAACAGTTGGATTGATTAAATTCACATTCTACAAAAAATTATTGAATGATGTAAGTGGATCCCACCCATATATAATAAGAGCATTATTTATTATAAAAGATGAGAGGGAAAAATCTTGACCATTGGATCATCCATTTATGATCAAGATTAGAAGTTACTTAAATGTCACATAACCACTTAAAAAAATTGAATGACTTTATATTCTAATCTTGGTCATACATGGATAATCCAATTACTAAGATTTGCTCCTCTCACTCTCACAATAAACCACTCATCTCACTAGATATGTCCCATATATATATATATATAAAATACAAATTAGGAGTGTACAAGACTCGGCCGAAATAGATTTGATTTTAATGAAAAAATCAGAGTGAGATCAAGTCAAATAACTTTGGCTCGTTGTGTTTTGGGGAAATGACCCAAAAGGTTGACTTGGTAAAAAAAAAGTATCCTCATTTGGTTCTTAAATCAAATTAATCAAATATTCAACTAATTTAACAAATAATTTACATACAATTAACTAATAATTTATTTTTATTTTGATACTTGATACGTTGTTAACTGTATGTAAATTATTAGTTAAATTAGTTTAATAATTGATTAATTTTTTTTCACAAACTAAATGGGGATATTTTTTTTCAAGCCAACCATATGGGTCATTCTCCCTTGTGTTTTTAGGGTCAAGATCGAGCTACCTTCGAGCCATCCCTTGAGCCACCTTGCTCTACCTGAGGTATATAAATGCTTACATATCTTAACCTGGAGAATTTAAGACACGAGAGATGAAATTTCTCAATACAATTTCCTCAAGAATTAGTAATTTCTTTTCATAGGCTATTTTAAGGAGCAAATTTTTATGTTGATAAAAATGAATTAATAGCAAATAATTTTTGCTATACTTTTTTAAGCTTTTTGTCCGAAGCGTAGATTAAATATTACTTTATATGCATATATCTAATTATTAATATTTATTAGCCAATTGATAGTCATGAAACTATTATCAGAGACTGTCGGCCTTCAAAATATATATGAGCATAATAGAACATAACATAAATACAACTACATTATTGTTCAGATTTTGTCAAACACCAGACCGGTTCGATCTTGGCCAAATTAGTCACAGGCTCAACCATGTCAAGGTCTAATGGCTGGATTTTGGCTTAAAAAATGAGTCTAATCAAAATCATAGGTTGGATACCACATCAAACCAGATTCATGAATACTCCTAATACAAACTTAGTGCCTTGCTTTTCATTGTAAAAAAAATTTATATTGAATTTTGTTTTTTTTAATTAAAAATTATTCTATATTTAAATAATTATATGACCATAATTTTCTTTAGCATAATCTCATTTATTTTATTAAATATAAAAAATTTCTTTTAATAGTAATACACTTTTCAATACTTAAAAATAAAAAAGTATCCTCAATCACACAAATTGAATACTAAAATTTGTTATCATTGAACATTCGATGCTAAATTTTCAATGCTGAAAATTTTAATTTTATTAATTTCATACTAAATTTGTATTGTCAAGTTGTATATATAAGTTGCAGTTGCTAAATTTGAGTTTCGGCAGTATTTTTACATTCCTTTTATATTATTTAATTTAAAAACCACTTAAACATAAATAATTGTAAGAAATCGAATAAGATTTGTGTGGGACATAACAATTTGAGTATTCTTGTAAATTAAAAAAAAATCTTATGAAAAAAAAAGTATGTTTGTAAATAAATAAAAATTAGATAGAACCGAAATTCTAATTACTTAATTCAGTTGTGGTTCAAGAAGCCTGCTGTCAGCTATAAATTCATATAGATTATCAAGTTCCTTGGCTTAATTGCACGTAGGAAGTGCAAACAAATAGTTCTGTATTATCCGCGTGAGCATTTCCTTTTCCTTTGAAGATTGCTTGACACCTATTCTATTCCTATTTCCTTCTGTCATCGATTTTTTTTTAAAAAATCAATCTTTTTTCCATTCGAGATGACAAATGGGATGACGATGAGTGGGGAAAAGTTGTAATCAACAAAAGCATAACTTTTGTATAAATTTATTCAGAAAAATAGTAAAGTGATCTTGCACAAATTCGGAGGTAAATCTAATAGTACTGTTATGACTTTTTTTTTTGTATATTATTGTCTCTCTAATATGACTCAAATAACAATGCTAACAAAATACTTCTAAAATAATAACACTTTTTATTGTAATTTTTCTACTACGAGAAGTTATGCACATTAATCGACACCAAACTATCAGTGTTTCATCTCATTTCTCATTTGGCACTCAACTATAATTCATTCAAATATTTCATCAGTAGAACCAACTACCAAGTGACTTTCAGTAGCTTTGAGGAGCTCAAGCCTAAGCTACGAAATGGAATGCTACCATTTACAATTACATCTCTCAAGCCAATTTTGACAAAAAGGACATGTCAAAGAAACCAAGAAAGAACAAGGTAAATCGCGTGATGGAGGATCATGGAACTATGAACATACGGGTATACTTAAACCAATACCCTTACTCTGTTACTCAAACCAATTTGTATCCAAATGTTCAAGTTTTGTGAGCCATTTTTGTGTATCTTGAGAAATACAGGGTTTAGATGTTGTCTTGATCTCACTATCTACATCAGGTGACACTATATGATCAATTCTCTTATCCTTGGCAAGGGTGTCCTGTCTGCTTCGTTGTCTTGCCTTGAGGGACAGAAGGCGAGAAACCTCATGAAGTCCACCCCACTTTTCCAGTGCACGCGCAATATCATAGCGCCCTGTGGGAAATTCCATATGTACTAAGTTGGAAATGATAGCGGGGGAAAGTTACTGATCCAGTGGCATTAGTTTGATTACACTGATGTTACATGTTTCAGCAATCTTTCTTCCTTAGACTCGATAGCAAGCAAAGCTATAGTTTACAGCAAGCAATAAAATCAAAGTTTAGAACAGGAATATCTCAACCTACCTGCACGTTCAAACGACTTTCTACTGGGCATAAATGAAGGGTCCATTCCCCAGCTCGTTTGAAATCGACTTATCTGCATGAAGAAATGAATTTCATTATGATCGAAGATGTAAATAATGTTATGTATATGACAACTTGCTTACATGGAAGATTTTAAGATTTCATAGATGACATTTATCCTTTATTATGTCATTGTCATTTAAACTTTAGCCTTTCTCCCAATGACCAACAAGAGTATAAAAGTGGCAAGAGATACAAAGTAAAGAAGGAAATGGGAATAATTGAGATTGGAAAAGCACAGGACACTCTGGTAAGTAGATTTGAACTTTTGCAGCCCACCTCCTCTTGCAAATTTTCAAGATTGTCCCAGTACCCCTTTGGTTTGCGTTGTTTGTAAGCCAGAGAGAGGTTCATTATGGTCGCAATCTTTCTGAATCCACCTATACGAGTTATAGCCTTCTCAATATCCACTCTTCCATGCAAACGAAGTTGCTTCCTCATTGGCATAAATCCTTCCTGTCCATGTTCTGCAATGAATTTCAGGAGTTCAGATTTTAGAACTTCAATATCCCTCTGCAAGCCTGGAACTTTCGGCCTTTGTTGAGATGAACTTTGAACATTGCAATCAGAAACCTCCTCAACTGAACCAAAGTTGTCATCTTTTTGAGAGCCAGATGAAACAATTTGTTGCCCTGAATTTGTATTCTGCTCACAAACTTCTGAAGATTTTGATGCTTTCCTGTTCTCAACATAGTCTCTTATTGCAGACAAGTTTGATGGAAGATCTTCATAAATGACCTGAAATGATATTATGCAAAGAATTTACAACATTTCAGGGATTCAAATAGTAAGCGGAATGATATTTTTTTGTTTTGGGAGAAAAAGTGGATGGATTTATCTTCAAAAGATTGTATCTAACACTAAGGAGGGTAAAAAGATTTTGGGTGAAAAAATGAAGAGAGACATGGATAAAAGAATGTATCTGGCTTCCACTTTTATAGACCATAATTGTATGTTTTAGATAACTGAGCTCCTTTCCTGTTTCTATCAAAAGGTTATCTTAGGTGGACTACATTGAGCAGGAGCTAAGTTAAAATGAGGGTGTTACACTCTTGGAGATAATCTAGGTAAATATTAAAAGCAATCTGAAATTATATAGATGAACCAATTAATAGACAAACCTCCTCCATGATAGCTTCAGAAAGGAAAGTATCTTTGCGCATTTTTGACTCCACAGAGTACTTTATCAGGGTGTGATGATTTCCTAGTTGCTCGAAAATCCATTTTCCCTGGAACGAGTCGAAGTCCCCCTCTATCTGTTCAAAACTGATCTCCTGTTCAAGATATTCACACAAGTCTAACACAACTCGAGCATGAAGCACCATATAAAGAAGGCCCTTACACCCTTCCTGCATATTGATTAAACCAGGAAATTAAATCAATCACATCATTTATAGATAAAAATGTAGTAGATGTTCAGGCTCGTACCAGTGTTTGTGCTAAAGGGATATGTGTGTATTTTACTGAAAGTGGATAATGATGGTAAAACACTGGCTGGTAAGTGTAATTCAGTGGCCAGCAAACAAACTAGGATATAAACACCCATGACATTCTCTTTTAAGACTACTTCATTAACATTGTCCCATACCTGAAGAATGCGAACTTTATTGTTATCTCGTGATAAAATCTTACTGATTGCCAAATTTGGAACAATCCTGCAACAAATGATTTATAGTGGAATCAAGTCAGGAAAATGAGACATTTGATCTGGAAATCTTTCACTGCATATTTTTCAATACATCTAGTGTAAAGATGAAGCATAAATTACTTACTCAGGAAGAGTCTCATAGGCAGTCAGAATATTCCAGACTTCACGAACAGGAGCTTTAACTGTTATGCTTGCAACAACACAGCGATGAACACCGCCATTTTCCTTCACATCAAAATAATTTTATTAGTAACTTTGACTTATTAAGATAGCTCATTTGCAGAATTAAGGCCACCTCATAATAATTTAGTATCGATCAGTTACCAGAAGTCCATCAAATCTGCGGAGATGAACTTCATCCACCATGCAAGGCCTGTCAAGTCTGCAAACTTTTCCAAATACACCCCAGTTGCTGTTCACCTCACTGGAAGATGTGGGTAAGGAACCAGAAACTGAGCTGGCAAAACCTTCTTTGTTCTCTGCAGGTGGCAACTTATCACTTTCACACAAAGCACCATTTATCTTTTTGACAGATGACCCATTAATAGCCACAGAAGTTTTGTGCAAGTGATTTTCTGACAGTGGAAGTTTCTGATTTCCCACAAAATTCCTTTCAGCTCTGTAAGCCAAAGCTCGAAGGTTCACAGGAAGATCAGATCTGATAATCCTCTCCGAGAAAATAGCTGGGAAATTGAATCTTGGTATCACGTTAACTTCATAAGATAAAGTAGTTGTTGAAGACCTGCATGAACCAGAATTAATGTACAAACTAGAAAAGTAAAACGGTAATGTGACTAATGTCAATAAGAAAAGACATTAAACACATGGGTGAAACAAAATAATTAAGGATGGCAAAGTTTCGTTGTCTTATCAGGTGCATTGTTATATATGGTAAGTTAGCCAAGTTATTTTTCATTCTCTCTCTCTCTCCCTCACATTAAAAGTTCATAGATGTCATATAATATACTTCAATCCATTTTTGGCCATACAAAAGAGGAACATACTCAAAACATATTGATATGATGATATTCAAATGAATTATTATCCGAACTTCCTTGTATCTCAAAGGAAGTCCCACAGATTATAATTTATGGTATCAAACAGAAAGATTTCCAGATAAAGGCCTAAAATGAAGCCTCTTTATTCATCAAAACTTCATCCAAGATTTAAAGTTTTGAGTGTGCTGCTTTATTTTAGATTGATATGATATACTACATACACAGCCCTTTGAGGCAAATGTCCGATGAGTTCAGAAATAAAAATTAGAATATAGTATATTTAGATTGATGCAAGGCTGTTTTGCAAGTATTAGCGTCGAGTAGTAGATTCTACCTCGTTCCAGATTTTACGGACCATTTGCCCTCAAACTTCATAAAGTCCCCATCAACCATGGAAAAGTGAAGTTCTCGATCCCATGCCTGAATCATTAAAAAGAATATGTAGTATTACTAGAAAGTTCTCTCTTCTGGACTATTCTGTTGTTTGAATAAGGTATCAAATATGTAATGCATATCCACCGTGAATAGAAACTAATCATGATACTGTCTTATATATGCAAATTGTATAACAGAACATGGCTTCCAGCAAGAAAGCTTCAAGTTTCCTTCCAATAAAGTACGGCTAGTCTAGTGGCTTCAGTGCCCATTTCTCAGTAAGCCTTTGTTTGTTTTGAGAGAAATGGGAAAGAGAGAATTAGAGAAGAGAGAAATAGAAGAGAAATGGGGAAGTTCTCTTGTTTGGTTAGAAGAGAAATAGAGAAGAAAGAAAAAAAAAAACGGCAGGTCCCACAACTTTTTAATTTCTCTCCTAAAGTGAGAAAAAATAGAGAAGAAATTAGTAGAAGTTGAAATTTGACTAATATACCTTTCTTTTTTTTATTTTATAAATAAATAAATAGAGACAAATATGTATTTACAATAAAATTTAATTTTCTTTCTTTCCTATTTCTCTCATAATTCTCTTAATCCAAACAACTTAAAATCTACTCATTTTCTACTCTACTTCTCTTCTCCCTATTTCTTTCTACTCTATTTCTTTCCACTCTATTTCTCTCTTAATCCAAACAAAGCCTAAGAATTCAATACTATAAGGAGTAAGGAAAGACTATTCCCTAATGGAATCATTCAACAAGCCTTATCCCACTAGGCAGGGAATCAAACCAAGCCATTGGCTCTATTAAAAACCACCATAATTGAATCAAACAAGCAATTAACAATAAGTGTTTACAGATGCTTACTGAATTGAGGAATTCTTGAAGATCCAACACAACACGAGCTTCTATATGCCAATACATTGCCCTTTGGAATCCCCTTTGCTCTAACCATATCCGTCCAGGATATGGGCAAGGAATTCGTCCACTGACAACAAAATAATGCTCCTGAATTACTCACGTTTATAAAGTATAAACACTCACTTTTTTTTTTCTTCAAGATCAATAAATACTATTAGTAAGACGAAAGCAGCTAGCAATTAGCATTACCTCCACACAAGATTGGGGATAAAATCAGCGAGATGCTCATAATCTGTGAGAGCGTTCCAAACGGATTGAGTGTCAGCATTGACCAAGATTTCGGCCTTGATTCTCCGTTCCCTCCAGGATATCACATGTACCTCACAATGCACCTCACGCTCACCCTCCTCTTCTTGGCCAAAGTTTCCATCTTTGCCTTGGATGCTATAATGGGCAGAGAAGTGGCTTCTGGGTTTCCTCCATTGGGTCCTTCTGATTGAGGAAAGCGCAATGTCCCTGACCCTGTGAAGTAGCTGAGGAGAGTCCTCGGGGAAGAGGCTCAGAAAAAGAAACCTTGGGTTTGTGGCTGGCTTGGATAGGAACCATAGAGGGTGAGCTCCAACTCCAAGGTTGGTGGTTGAAGCTCTGCAGCAGATGATCATGAGCTCATCTCGTGGGATGGGATGGGAACCTTTAAGACAAACATATGAACACAGTGACAGTGGGTGGAGAGTGGAGACGGAGTGCTGCTGCAGAAAGAAAAGGAAAAGGGGTTGTTCGTTTCTCGTATCCTTTCGTAGCCACCAATTTTGTTAGTGTCGTTTAGTGCTGCTCATGAATTTGTGGTTCCAACAGCATACACGATGGTACGGGTGGCTGTTTTTGGTCATTTTATGATTTTTATCCACACCTGTCGTGGAAACTTGGAAACTGAAATGGAAAGTAGTACCATGTATCTAGTACCATGCTCGGTTCGAATGAGTATGGGCAAGTGACTTTCTTCTTCTTTGCAGGATGCAGACATTATTATATATGTTCTTGCTGTAATACAGTTAATCTCAGTATAAATAAATATAATTAACTTAATAATTGTGCCCTTGAAATTAATTCGAAAATATCTAAACTTTGTTTAATAACGTAACCAATGCATAAAATGAGTAGGATTATATAGGATTACAGAAACTTGTAATTATTTATCCACAATCTTATTTTTAAAAAAATTGTTTCTATTTTGTTCAATTTTAAACAATTATTTTTATTTCTATTTATTTCTTTTTGAACTTATAATAAAAATAATAATTAATAGGCAGGATGAATAACTAATTAATAGTCTAAAATTATAAATACTAATTAATAGCTGCACGCATATATATCAAATATAAATTTTTCAAGTGAGCATCGCAATCTAATAGGATTATGGTGAAGTGACTAAATTCCAAACTCTTTCTCGCGCTCTGAACAAACTCCACTCTCTATTCTTCTTCTACGCTACTCCTTTTTTTGTCTCTCTTTCTCTATTCCAAATTCCCTCTCGTGCTTGCGCTCTGAACAAACTCCACTCTCAATTCTTCTTCTACTCTATCCCTTTCTCTGTTTCTTTCTCTCTCTACAAGCATCACGTACATTGCTAAACACAGCTTCCTTGGTAGGCTTTTTGGCCATATTACTTTTGATTTTTAATCAAATTATTGAAATGTTTTTTATTTTAAATTATTTATCAAAACACTGATAATTTTGCCAAGTCAATAATTTTTTATTTTCTTTTTTCTACATCAAAATAAAATTTCTAATGAAAACCAAGGTTACACCAATCTCCCTTATGCATCCTTGAGCATAGCGATTAATGCAATTGTCCAAAATCTTCACCAGTTTCGCTGCTAAAGGGTAGCTGATAGTGAATCAAGGGAAAACCTGGGACGTGGGGTTGAAGGGGACACTAACAAAGGATCTTTTGTGAAGGTTGCAGTGGAAGACGAGGAGGAAGACATGGGTGCTGCGATGTGTCTCATTTACACATATATTATGTGCTTATTTTATCTTGAATTAAAATTAAGTTAGAGTAGTTTTATATGTTTTTAGGTATTTTATTAATAAATTTCCTTTATTGCTCTCCTTGCTGCATTTTTATGTGTTAGACATAAAAATTAATGTCTTAGATGATTTTCATAGAATCTTAAATTGATTTGATTTGATTTTGTGCATTGATTGCAAATCCTAGCTTTGGATATTTTATGATATGCTTCCCTTAATTGAGATTTAATACTTCCTAATTGAATTTAATGTTTATTTGAATTTGAAATCAGATCGATAAGTTAAAGGGAGATAAAGGATATCAAATCTTATCTAGATTGGATAGAGATCTCAAAGTTAACGGGACTCCTGGTCAGTAATTTGATCATATCTTATGCTACAGAGATCGGATTGAGGTGATTCTGATTGCTATGGAAAGCTAAGACACATGACTACAAGTTTGATGTTGAACACTTTCGCAAATTCCCTAAGTAGAGGAAAGCACGACCGTGTCACACAACACAGCCTGGTCGTGTTTCTTACAGCAGCCAACACGGGCTGAGACCTGGGTCGTGTTTCTGAGCATGTCCGTGTCGAATGCCCAACACAGAAAAATAAGAAAATGGCCCAATTGTAATGAGGGGCCTAATTAAGAAGAGTTAGGGGTCAAACCTCAACAATGATCATTCACTTTAGACGAAATTAAGCAGTCGTTAAAGAGCAAGAGGAGAGTTCTTCATTAGGAGCGACTCGAAGAGAAGGAGATCAAGATCAAGCGATTTGTTTCTTCTTCCCTTTTATTTGTATCTTGAACTCATGATGTTTAATTCTTATCTTTATATGTTGTTCAAGAATATGTTAGGCTAGATTTCCTTTTTTATTAAGTGTGATTTGAAGCCCTAAACATGATTTTGTAATTGGATTGAAGATGTTACTCCTTAGTTTTAATTGAAGTTGTTTATGATTCTTCTACTTGACTTATTTATGATTGTTGTCTTGATCTGTTTAGGTGGCCAACTAAATAGAACTCGATAATGATCTAATGCTAGCTTAGGGGACTTGATCCGTAATTGTCATGCTTTCCTAATCCCAAGTAGCAATTCGCAGTTAATCATTGTAGTAAACTCTTTCTTTAATTGTGAAGAAGAACATAACCTACGTTAGATAACCTCCTCCATGAATCTAGTAAGAAGAAAGTGGTAGGAAGAAAACCCACTTCCTCTCTCCCTATCTTTGCCACCCCTACATACTATCTCTATCTACGGAGCTTCAAAACTAGAACCTAGAAGAAAGAAGGTGAAAACAGTGTAGAATGAAGCAACCAGTAGAGTAGAGCATTAGAAAAGTCTGAGAGGAAAAAGGTGACGATGACTTACTTCCCAAAAGGGGATGTGGCACAAAATCAAAAAAATGAAAATGACGTGGTAAAAATAACTATATAGTGATAAATAGTTTGAAATCAAAGGTATTTTAATAAATAAATTAAAAAATAAAAGCAAATGGGTCAAAAAGCCTCCTTAGTATGGCTCTTAGCAGCTGCAAGTCAAGGTATAAAAATGTTTGGGGAAATGATCCAAATGGTAAGCTTATGAAAATAATGACCATTTGGTTCGTTTTAAAAATTAATCAAGTATTCAACTATATTAATCAATAATTTACATACGGTTAATATGTATCAAGTATCAAAATGAAGATAAATTATTTAATAATCGTATGTAAATTATTGGTTAATATAATTGAATACTTAGTTAATTTTCAAAACAAACCAAATGATCATTACTGTTCATCAAACTCAACATTTGAGTCATTTTCTCAAAATGTTTCAAAATTCTATTTAACCAAAAACGGAGAGGATAGCATTCATGGAACGATTATACTGCTTCTTTTCTTTCTCCTACGGTTCTTTCGTTTTAATTTCACTCAATCTCTTCTTTATTGCTTTTGATGATTGCTCAAGCATTCATAAGTTCTATTTTTTTTTTTTAATTGTTGGTCAGGCGACGAGAACAATAAAGAAGCCTTTCATTATTAATGTACATAATCAGTTATTAATAAAGAAATAAATTATATTCTTATAATAAACAAAAAAATTAAAATTTTCAATATATGATAGCACAATAATAATATTGATATTTTTTATCATCAATAAATTAAAATTAAATCTTCAAACTATAGAAAACAATAATAGGCTACTTGTAATTGTAATCCGAGCTTTAAATATTTAAATTTTAAAAAAAAACTTAAAAACATCTGTGGAGGAAATTTGATGCATCCAATAGAAAGTTTAAGAATTAATTAATTCTTTTAAAAGACCATATTATCTTATTTCCTTATTTCTATTGGATTCCAAACTTGAAAAGGAATACTAAGCGTGATAGAATACTACTTGTTCGCGTTGAATGATGAATTTTAAATGCCAACTGTGAGAGAATACTACTTGCTCGCGTTGAATGATGATTGGCAACGCTGAAAGACTATATTATATCTTCAAACTATACTCTCTTTTCACACACATATATTTCCTTGTTGCTCAATCCTATTGCAGAAATTAGGATTCATTTATTCAGCGTTACCAACTGCAGGTGCAGCAGAGGGTCATTGCATTGTAGAATTGGTGAAAGTCACAGTTCAACTTGCCTCAGCAGTCACCAAGATATCGAGGAGAATGACGGAATGATTGCTCTTGTGCTATCAGAAGAGTACGCAAAAATGGATGGTGTAGTTGGTGGTCACCTTTCCATCTCCAACATGAGTGATGATCAACAGTGTCTTCTTCAGAGGTTGAACGACTAAGGTCTATGTGAAGTTGAAGTCTCCGGAGGTGGAAGTTGTCAGTTTCGCTCACTTTCAGAGCAAATGTATAGGACTCATGAATACCACATGCATGTTCGAAATGAGATTGTACGTGAAACAACTCAAACGCCAACAATATTCCTTGTACGAGTGCTTTGTCCCGCAAAACTACAGACAGTATTGCAAGAGCATGGCAAAATCTGGAGAATGAGGGACCATGTCACCTTACAGGCAGCCGCTGATAAGTTTGCAGCCAAGATATGTCTTTTGACATCATCCACAAACAATTATTTCATTCAAATTATGCCACAACACCAAGCACCAAAGCCGTGAGTTGTGGTTGAGTTGAGCTACTTGTCTGGGGTCCATTACAATTCACTGCATGCAATTTGAGATGCATCAATACAGCGTAAACCAAAGGAGAAAATTCTGGTTGTTTCCAGGAGAGGTAGATAAGATTCGGTGTCGTGTTTCTTTTTTTCTTGTAATGATTTGTTTATACTTTCAAAAGTTTAATTAGGATTTATTTACACTATTAGCAAATCATGTGTTATCACTTATAAAAGTTTCACTTTTAACTAGTTGTTATCATAATTAAAGTTTAATTTTTTAAAAGTAATTATTATCATGTCAAACTCTTTTGGTGATATAATAACACATGATTGAATGATAATTAAAAAAAAATTATGTTTCTAATGGATTAAAATTAAATTATATATATTTTCTATTTCATTTGTGTATACTTTCAGTATCATTTGATTGTTGAGACAAATGTGTATAAAACTGTCAAAACTTTCATTAATTTTGAGTTTTTTTTTTGTTAGATTAGTTTTGAGTTTTAATTAACTTATGCTTTTCAACTTTTAATTTTAAAAATTAGCTTTAACTCTTAAAAACATCTTAAGGAGAGATGGAAGAGGATAGATATCTGAAATCATATGGGGGCTAATATGGGTGTCAAAGTCTCAAATTAATTAAAATGCTCTTAAAATAAAGTCAAGTGATATTGGACTTGAAAAAATATGGAATAATGACAATGGTTAATTAAGTCTTACAATGTACTAATTAATTAAATTAAAAGTAAGTTAGATCATTAAATTCCTATTAAACCATTTGACCTGTTTTTACCCCTAATGCCATATATACTCAAGATGATAAGGCGCTGTCACCCTTTCCCCTAAGGGGAAGGCCCCCCTTGCTCAACCCTTTTTTCTAGGTCCTTCTTGTAAAGTCTGTGAACAGATACATTCTGAATCCAATACAGATATAAGGATGACATGCAATGAGAAAGATACAATGGAGAAAGGTTTCAGAGGAGAAGAAGAAGGATCAGAGAGAAGGAGAGCAATTTACGCACATGCCCCTCACACTCTTCCCTTGCTCCTGGGTTTGGGCTGTGTCAATTGGGGACTTGGGTTTGATAACATTTGGTTATGGTTATGATAATCGGAAAACACAAGAAATTGTTCGAAATTTCATCGTAAGTCATAACAAGCATATTCGTTTAGGATCATTCCGAACTTGAAAGAAACTGGTGCAAATTCAAAAAAATTGAATGCGACAGTTCATAGGGGCAATGTACATTTCCAATGAAATTATATTAATTAGAGAACATACCGTGCATCAGGTGGCTGTAGTTTAGTGGTAAGAATTCGACGTTGTGGACGTGGGCCTGGGCTCGAATCCTAGCAGCCACAAATCCCGTTGATAAGTGTAGTTTTTGTTGTGATTTTCTTGTGAATGACATTTAACTTCATATTTGGTCTGAAGAACTAAACAACTAAACAGATCATGAAAAGATAAGAAAGATATCAAACAGATGAAAGTATTATGTAACTAATGATTTCTCCAAAAAAGCCTAATGTCACTTACGCATGAATATCTTTAATTAAGGGTTTGTTTGTATTAATTTTTTTTAGGAGTAGAAATGTTTTTTTTAAGTAATAAAAGTATTTTTTTAAAAAGTTAAAGAATTTAAATTTTTTTAAAAAATATTTTATGTATTTTTTTGTTACACATGAAGTATTTTTTTTAAAAATTTAAACTCTTTAACTTCTAAAAAAACACTTTTATTATTTTAAAAAAATACTTTCTTTCTTAAAAAAATTAATACAAACGGCCCAAAATCCATTGAAAGGAAAAGACTTAGATGAGCCTCACAAGCAAGGTGGATTGCATTCGTAGACAAAGACATGTTTAAGTGACAATTAAATCAGCATTCATTGAAGTGAAGCTTCCATTAATTCCATTGTTTTTTTTTTCTTTTTTGGAAACTCAATCTTCTATAACTCTTTCTTTTCTGTTCTCCCCGCTGAATTCAAGTCTCGTTCGAAACTGCAAACCATCATATCCACTTCCCAAGGCACAACGTACATGGTGTGATAGATGATAGATCAGCATCCATGATGACAACAAAATAATTTCCTGGTGCATGCTTCATTCCAAGAATATAAGCCGATCTGAAATTGAATTGCATCACAGACCAGTTTTCCTTAACAAGCACTAAAAAGTACAAGCATTGCGAACATTCCTAAACAGTCTGGCTCTTAGCAGCTGCAAGGAAAATTATCTTTTACAGAAAAAAAAACTATCATCATTTGATTTTTAGATAAAATTAATTAATTAATTTAATTAATTTAATTAATAATTTACATATAATTAATCATGTATTAAGTATTAAAATAAAAATAAATTATTTATTAATAATATGTAAATTATTAAATAAATTAATTAAATATTTAATTAATTTTATCTAAGAATCAAATAAAAGTAGTTTTTTCTCAAATTAACCTTAAAGGTCATTCTCTCAAAATGTTTCAAAATTTGGTTTAACAAAAAACTCGAGGATAACATTCCTGGAATGATTATACCGGTTCTTTTCTTTCTCTTACGGCTTTTTTGTTTTAATTCCACTATAAGCTTGCTTGGATAAGCTTATAAAAAAATTATAAATCTTTTTTTATAGGGAATTTTTTTTTAAAAAAATTATTTTGTATTTGGATGCAATGTTTAAGAAATACTTTTGAGTAACATAAAAACTTTTATGTTTGTTTAGATAAAAAAAAAAACAAATGAACTTTTCTATAGCAAAATTACTTAAAATTAGGGTATCTAAAATTAGGGAAGCAATATTTGCAAGAGGAAAAAAAAGAGAAAAGACATTATATGTAATTTTTGTCAAAGGCAAAAGATATTTTTTGTCAAAAAATTATATTAAAAATCATTTTTACTTCTCCATTTTTAGAAATTGATGTTTATTAACTTCCAAAATAAGTGGTAAATGAGTTTTTTTTTAATTTTTTTTTAAATTGCACCCAAATATACTTAAAAACTTATAAAAGTAATTTTTTTAAAAAAATAAAAAATACTCTTTCTATTAAAATAAAAAACCTATCTAAACACGCTCTAAGTTTGTTCTTCATTGATTTTGGTGATTGTCAATCATTCATAAGTTATAATTTTATTTTCTTTTTGATTTTTGATTGTTGGGAAGGCTAGGAGAACAATAGTATATCCGTTTAAAAAGCTTTTAAAGCTAGCCACATCACAAAAGCTAATTTAACATTTTTACGCCAACAGCCGCATATTTACAAGCATTAACCAGTTTTAGTCTTATAGTGATCATTTTTACCCTTCATTAGCTTTGTGGATCCACAGAATGCTTTGGGCAATGGGTGGAGAAAGGAAGTGGGTTATCCATGATAAGACTATATATTGTGTTGCATCTCTCCCAAGCAGAATAAAAAGGATTAGTAGACACTGGCATGGGAATGGATCCATGGATGAATTTGACCTTGTTCGAAGTGCCATTTTTATGGCTTTGGCCCAAGAGAGCAGGAGAAACAAGAACAAGTACACGATTTTCATTTGGATGGAGGAAATACGGGTTGGAAGGATTGTGCAGATGATCAGCAATTAAATTCGTGGTAGACTGGAGTTTTGGGAAGAAGTTCCCATGGAAGAAAGGTTCAAGATGAAACTCACGCGCAGCAGAAGAAGGAGCTCTTTAATACCATGTTAAGAATGATAATTTGAGAAACTGGAATACTGATTCTCATTTATCATTGGTCTACTATTTATAAAAAAAGTCATTGAACTACTGCTTACTATAACAGAAGTAATAAATTAAGAAACTAACTAACTAAGTACCAACTAACTTTCTAACCAACCTAACAGACTTTAACTAACTAATGATAAATAACTACATGTAATCATCCAATGTCTGGATGTATGGCTGGTAATAACCTCCAAAGGATTAATTACTGGCGCCTAAGTTGCTGAAATAAAATGGACGAACAACATGTGCATGGTTTCATAACGGACCCACAAAAATTGAATAGTGGAAGCAATAACAGGATTAGAAAAAGATCACATAGCCCCTTCACATCTGAAAAATAATTCTAATGTGAAAAAGGATTCCTGAACAAACTTAAAACTATAAAGCTTGTAGAACTAATGAAAGCAATTGCAACAGGCTTTATTAATTACAAAACTTCAATGAAGTTAACTGGGCAAAAGCCACTATTTTCATAAACGAAGCAAGAGAGTAAATCATTTATAAGATGCTTCACTGCGTCTCATATTAATTTATCCTGAAAAGGAACTGGCCATCTACACAGAATTATAGAAGCAACAAATTAAAATCGTATAATGCATCCCTCAAATTTACTGCCAGATTACGTGGGTGGAATTTTTTTAAAAATGAGTAGGGGCATGTGTCCCCACAGGCCACACCCACAAACGTGGGTCCGTGAGCTGTCATAATGAATATATCTCACGAGTTTTGAGCAAACGAGGACAAGAAGTCATCTCTAATTAAGTCTCATGCGTGTTAACGGATTGAGTTGATTTGAGTTTTGGGAAAAAAGTGTCTAAATCAATTAATTTTGATTAGGTTGGTTTCATTCCATTAATTCGAACCAAACCCATCTAATTAAAGTTGGGTTGGGTTGAGTTGGTTCGGGTTATCAAGTTGTTTGATCATTTTTTTTCACAATAAAATAACAAACTTATTATTGTTAAATATTTCAAACTTAATTAGACAATTAAATATAAATTTTAAACATACAAACTATCCAATACAGTACAAGTATTAAGATAAAAGTAAAATCAATTTTGGAAAGAAACATTTTAATGTCTCAAAATCATCATAAACTTCATTTGTAATATGAATGTATAACATTAAATGTACCTTGTTTCATAGAGAAGGTTATATATATATATATATATATTACTTCACATAGAATACTTTAAGTTGTAGAGTTTTATAACACAGATAAGTAAATTAATAATTGAAACATTACTATCCTAATATGCAACTAAAACAAAATAAAAATAATTGAATGATTGAGGCTTGAAAATGAAAATTAAAGATATATCATTATATCTTAACTTTTTAAATGAATGAAAAACCAAATGATAAGAAGATAATGTTTAAAATTCTATTACTCTTCAGTTCATTTCACCGGATCATTATGTTATAAAATAAAAAAATCTGTGAACCGAACCAATCTCGATCGATTTTGATCGAATTGGACCCGATTAGACCTGATAACCCAATTCAAACTAACTCTTTTGATTGGTTTGTAGGATTGATTGGGTCAACCCAAACTAATAGACACCCCTATTTTTCCTTACTCTATGGACTCATTGCACTCAATACTCAACGCTTAATAATTTCATTGTCTCTGTAATAAAATTATTTAATGATTATTTTGTAAAAATTTAATGATTATTTTTGTATTTAATATATAATAATCTGTAATAAAATTCTTTCTAAATTTACAAAATCAAAATTGATTTAAAATATATATATGACAAAATATTATTAATTATTCTAATAATTTACATTATGACAGCACGTGCAAAAAATAAGACACTTTGTAAAAATAATTTACTAAGGTCAAATGTCACACAAACTACTATTGGATTTTTTTTTATATATTATATATTGATGATTGATTTTAATATACCTTTTATTCCTCTAATTTATATATTAATTCCTTTCATAAAAATTTGCATTACTCCTCACCATTTTTGAACGAATTTTATTATGAACATTAGAAAATTACTGAATATACCTTTCTGGATTATTCGATTAAATATATACATTTTGTTTGATTTTGATAAACAAATATACTTTTTGGAACATATAAACAAATATACTAAATAATAGTTATGATTAATGATGATTCAAACTAGCTGGCACAGTTTAGTGTTAGATGGCTTGTTGATGTTACCATTTGCTAACTGCTTTTAGGATTTAGCAAGGATGGACTTAAGTCAGCAATTGAGAATTTGTGTTTTTTTTTTTCAAAATTGAGAATTTGTTAAAACACAACTATTTAGCATAAATAATTGATAACTCATACTTTTACGTTACACATGTAATTACACAAATACGGATCAAAACACAGCTTC
The DNA here is from genome assembly GCA_023212625.1 of Styphnolobium japonicum. Taxonomy (NCBI): domain Eukaryota; kingdom Viridiplantae; phylum Streptophyta; class Magnoliopsida; order Fabales; family Fabaceae; genus Styphnolobium; species Styphnolobium japonicum. Next base: position 39,561,845 of record JALBWW010000003.1, on the reverse strand, counting down.
CAATCTTTCACTCCATTCTATTTTAGTTTGAAATTTGAAATCTGAGAACAGTTCTCTGATATTTTATTTATTTTTTCACTGTCTCTCTCTCTCTCTCTTCCTTTGGGGCCTGAAGAACACGTACCCAACATGTCATAGTTAAGGATTTAGGATTGATTCTTCATAAGTGGATCAGAATGAATATTCATGTTTGATAAGGTACGAACCTATGAGAGACGAGATTCCACTTCTAGCTTAAGGAAAAGATTCACGAGATTCCATATCAGCTCCACTTGCTCTTCACCAATCACAATCACACGCAGTTTGTCCTCTTTTAGCTACCTAATGGCTAATACTAATAGTAAACATCATGCCAAGCTTTCTAGATACGACAATACGCCGTCCCATGAATATTCCGAATATCCTGAATCTTCGTTCCCTGATTTATTCCAATGATCTCAACGGTGTGGCTCTGCTTTGTGTCATCTTTCCAGCATAAGCCTTGCATACACCGAATCACACAAGGGAGCTCCTCAAGTCCTATTATAAAACACCCTAACCTAACCTAATATAATACGATGATGACCAAGTCCAAGACCACTGATCCTATTAGGTTTTGTTTGGGCACACGACACAGAAAGAGAAAGAGAAAAATAGGTCATATATAGCCAGTCACTGACAGCACCGACAGTAGTCTAGTCACAGGCAGGTAGATAGCTAATTAAGTTTGGAACGGTAGGCATGGCTGCTGCTCCCCCGTTGCCGGTAGCGTACCAGGCATGGACGAGTCTGGCGGTGCCTGACTGGTTGAACAAGGGAGACAACGCATGGCAAATGATATCAGCAACACTGGTGGGGATTCAGAGCATGCCGGGGCTGGTGATCCTGTACGGTAGCATCGTCAAGAAGAAATGGGCTGTGAACTCTGCTTTCATGGCTCTCTACGCATTCGCAGCGGTTGTTATTTGCTGGGTTACGTGGGCTTACAAAATGTCCTTCGGGAAGAAGCTGTTACCTTTTTGGGGCAGAGCTGGGCTGTCGTTGGGTCAGAAGTTTCTGATCAAACAGGCGGCGCTGCCCGCAACCTCTCATTTCTTTGACAGCGGTGAACTGGAGACCGCTGAGATTGAACCCTTTTATCCCATGGCCTCCATGGTGTGGTTCCAGTGCGTTTTTGCTGCCATCTCCCTTGTTATCTTGGCCGGATCAGTGTTGGCCAGGATGAATTTAAAGGCGTGGATGATGTTTGTGCCGCTCTGGCTTACTTTTTCTTACACGGTTGGAGCCTTCAGCTTGTGGGGTGGTGGCTTCTTGTTCCAATGGGGTGTTATGGACTATTCTGGTGGGTATGTCATTCATCTTTCTTCTGGGATTGCTGGCTTCACTGCTGCTTATTGGGTTAGTATTTACTATTTACTATTTAGTAGTGTTCTTGCTCTTAATTTTACTGCATATATATTTATTTCTAAAGATGAAGAAATTTCTTTAACACATTGACAAGCACAGTGAACAGTAAAATATTTAATAATGAGTTTCTTTTTTTTCATATACATATATATATATATATGTGTGTGTGTGTGTGTGTGTGTGTGTGTGTGTGTGTGTGTGTGTGGCTCATATGACCTTAACTCCAGAAAATCTCAAGTGTGTGTGTATATATATATATACATGTGGCTCATATAACCTTAATTAACTCCAGAAAATCTCAAGTGTGGCTCTACTTGCACAGCTGTATATATATATATATATATATATATATATATATATATATATATATATATATATATATAGATATGTGGCTCATATTACCTTATCTCAAGTGTGGCTTACACACACGTGGCTCATATGACCTTAACTCCAGAAAATCTCAAGTGTGGCTCTACTTGCACAGCTGTATATATATATATATATATGGGGCTCATATGACCTTATCTCAAGTGTGGCTCTACTTGCACAGCTGGCAAATTATTATGCATGTAAACAACATTAACAAAAATGAAATTATCTATCTACTTCGTCCATACAAGAGATTGATCAACTTATGTGGTTGAGATTCAGCAAAGAAAGATGAATCTGCACATGACATCCTTGTGATCACAATGTCTACGTTACTACATACTCTTTTTCATTAATGACATATATACTTTTAACTTTCAAACTTTGACTAATTCTATAAATTTAGAAAAGTCAAAAGGTATTGGTGTGAGCACGAATTAAGTAGGCACAACGTAAAAGAGGAGATATATAGATAGAGTAGTACTATACTGGCATCCTGAGAATATATATTATCTTTGGGCGCAATTACTTTGTCTATTAGCATTAATATGATTTGCTTGATTGGAATCCAAGAATAATATTGTTCATAATATTTGACTTCATCTTTCAATAATGGAAGGGAATCGTTTGATATTGTTTGTTTTTTCCTTACTCTCACCGTATAATAGATTTGTTTTTGTTTAATGGAGAAGTAAAGCGGGGAGGAAAATGGTGCAGCAAAGGTCGTATATTATGGACCATCATCATTAGTAATTTTAGGGTTATCTATGTACGTCTCATTCAAATGCGAATATTTTTTTACATGAAATGTCATCACAAAATTTAAAAAGGAAATAATTAACTAAATTTTCTGGTGATAATTAACTAAATTTTATATTATTACTAATGTTATTACTTATGTGATGCACAAGTTTATTATATTAAATTTGTTTAAATTTTTTGAATTATAATATGTTGTTCATTTTGATATTTTTTATAAGATTTTTAATCAAATTAATGTAAAAAATAGCTTAATCAACTTCTAATTTAATTATTTCAAAAGAAAAATAAATTAAAAACGCATAAAAACAAACTTTATCATGAAGCATTTAATATATTTAGTGTCTAGTAAGATGTAAAAAAATAAAAAATAATAACTATAAAAATACAAAACTTGAAGTATTAGATTAAGATTAAAAATATTCCAAATTAAAAATTTATTAAAGTATTGATATTTCAAATTAAACTATAAAAATATAAAATTTGAAGTATAATTGGTATTTAATTAATTTAAAAAATACTAAAATATTGAATATGTTATTATATATGATCTTTATTAATCATATTTATTGATGGATAAATAAGTAATTGGTATTTAAATTAATATAAAATTTAAAAAATTAAAGTAATTAAATTCATAACTTAAATAAAATCAAATCAAATATAATTAAAATTTGAATTGGATTTAAACTTTTTAAAATAAATTTTAGATACATGTACAATAAAACTATATCAAAGGAGTAAAAATTTAGAGGAAAAAGAAAATGATGTATAAGTGACACATAATATTGACTTCACTTACATAAACTGTGTTTTTTTATATAATAATATTATATTAAATTATATTAGTAATAATCATAATATATTATCAACTAAAATTCTAAGATTCAAATAAATAATTAAAATTTTACCAATATTAAAGAAATTTCTTTGAAACTACTAATTTCAACATATTTAAACATAAAATAATAAATTTTCAAAATTTAATTTCAAAATCATAAATAAATGATATATGGATGTGACACAATATATTTAAACACAAATCTACATTAAAAAACAATAACAATTTTAAGAAGAAAAAATACATATATTAGTAACAAGTGATATTTATATAAATGCATATATTAATAACACTGTTCAAATTATATTAATTGTATATATGGTGATAAAATAGCCAATATTTTAGAGCCACCAAATTGATCTAAAGACTTAAAAAGTCACAAGAAGTTGAGATGGCGATGTTGATAAGCGGTGGTTCAATGGATTAATGGTTTCAAATTTGCGTTAGGTGGGGCCAAGATCAAAGAAGGACAGGGAGAGATTCCCACCAAACAATGTGTTACTAACGTTGGCAGGAGCAGGACTACTATGGCTGGGATGGGCAGGTTTCAACGGAGGAGATCCGTACTCGGCCAACATAGACTCGTCCATCGCGGTGCTCAACACCAACGTCAGCGCCGCCACCAGCATCCTTGTGTGGACTTGGCTTGATGTCATTTTCTTCAAGAAACCCTCTGTGATTGGAGCCGTTCAGGGCATGATCACTGGGCTTGTTTGCATTACTCCCGGTGCTGGTACGTTGTCCTACATATATTCATTTCTCACATCTGATCTTGCCTTTCTCAAGTGTCACCCTTCTTTCACGGCACCAGATACCCTTATAAAAATAAAGACTACTCAAGAATCTCCTAGTAATGAATATAATAATCATCCTTTTATTTATTTTTAGGTATGAAACCAAAGAGATGCCATTGTTGACTTTTCTCATTTTGTTTTTTTCTGAAACCGGGTACGCTTATTTAATATAAGGTGTGTTTAGTTTTGAGTAATTATTTAAAGTAATAATTTTTTTATAAAATTATTTTATTTAAAATTTATTTTATTTGTTTAAAGTGTATGAAATTGACTATACATTAATATTATTTTATTATTAACTAAAATATTTTTCTTTCAAAAAGTTTTTATTTTAAACTTTTAATTATTTGATTTTAGATTATTTCAAAAAATTTAGTAGATAAATACTTATTTGTCCCTAACTAAATAACTTTTAAAATCATGCTCTATATCTTTTGATAATTTAATACATAAGAGTAATTTTTTTCATATAATCAAAACAAAACTATTTATCTTAAAATTGATTATGAATTAACATATCTAAACATAAATTAATTTTTTCATAATTAATTTTCTTGAAAATTGATTATACACATAAATCGATTTTTAACATAATTTTTTTTTTCACAACTAATCAAAACACACACATATATACATCTAGTTTTCTTAATTGAATTCTAAATGATTTAAATTGTTTCAATTGGTCTTTCCATAATTAAGAGAATTGAACTTAGGGGACTATGTTAGAAAAATGTTACATATTTTTTAAGGACAACATGACTAGCTAATTAACCATATAATTTGCAAGAACTTGACTTTTTTAATTTTGTCATGGTGTATAATTTCTTTTATGCTGAAAAGTATTACAACTTCAACTAAGATCCGTACTCATATTTCACTTATACAATTACTAGAGTTTAGTACAACTAACAATGTATTGAATATTTTTATACCCACTTACACATCAGGTTGGTTTCCTGTCACACTCTATAAACGCTTTAAGATTTAATAATAGAGTTTAATTTTGATTCACTATTAGTATAAAGTTTGTCATTTAATAATGTATTGGTATATCATTAAAAAAGTTAAACTTAGTCAATCTCTTTTAATAATTTGATAATATATAATTAGATAGCACTGATAGTGAATTTAAAATTAAATCCTTAAAGATATATCTCTGATAAAATTCTGATGGTGGATTATATGTGGGACTACTTTAGAGTAATTATGTTTTAAAGAACTACATATCCAATGTGATATAATAATGTGTTGCCAAAGATTAGCACGTACTGCCATGATTCAATCTTCTTCTTCTACTTCTTCTTTCTTTTCTTTTTTGTTTTTTAGGTTTAAATAAATTTTTGGTCTCTATAATTTACACTTATTTTTATTTTAGTTTTTTTATATATATTTTTTATAAATCAATTCTCATACTTATAAGCGTTTATAAAATGGTTTCTACCGTTAGTTCTAATTATAACGTTCTCGGTTGATGGTTCTTATAGTTTTATATTTTTTTTTTGAAATTGTTCCCTATAAGTTTTTATTTTAGTCCTTATAGTTTTTTTTTATTTTTAATTTAAGGACATCATAATGAACCTAACGATAGAGATCATTTTACAAATAATTATAAGTATAAAGACTAATTTACAAAAAATCAAATATGAACACTAAAATTAAAAATGAGTATAAACTATAGCGTAAAAAGTTCATTTAAACCTTTTTTTTAATATGTATTATACCAATTCAATTCTATCACCTGCTTTAGAACACTGATCAGCCCCAATACCCCATTCAATTTGAACCACGAAAACCAGTACTCGTACCAAACTGTTTTTTCTTTTTCTTTTTTTTCCGCAGATCATAGATGTAGGTGCTAGCACCCAGCTGGCTAGCTATAGTCATATGAACTAATTAATTGACTCATAATCGTGTTTGTATTCTTTCTCAATAGGTCTGGTTCAAGGATGGGCTGCCATAGTGATGGGAGTTCTAGCAGGCAGTGTGCCATGGTTCACTATGATGATATTGGGGAAGAAGTTGAAAGTGTTTCAGAAGGTTGATGACACCCTTGCTGTGTTCCACACTCATGCTGTGGCAGGCCTCCTAGGCGGTATACTCACCGGTCTCTTCGCCGAGCCCCGTCTAAGTGCACTCTTCCTGCCAGTCACCAACTCAAAAGGAGGAGTCTATGGAGGCCCCGGTGGAGTTCAAATCCTTAAACAAATCGTGGGAGGATTATTCATCATTGGATGGAACCTCGTGGTCACTTCAATTATTTGTGTAGTTATAAGTTTCATCGTTCCACTGAGAATGTCCGAAGAGGAGTTGCTGATTGGGGATGACGCAGTTCATGGGGAGGAAGCTTATGCGTTGTGGGGTGATGGAGAGAAACTTAGCATCTACGCAGAGGAGGCCACTCGCCATGGAATGGCATCTAGTGGTGCCACTAAAGTGGTCTAGAGGATGACAAAACTAGCGTGAAAAGATGGAGGATTATAGTTGAATTAATTATTTATTGTATGTATCCAGGGTAAACATGTGTGTCATAATCAGATGTTTCTTTCTAAGGATAGCTAATGTGGATCTGAACTCGAGGATATGAATCAATGTTGGGATAAGTAAGTCCTTCGAAAAAAAAAGATCAGATTTGTTGTGCTTGTGTATATACCTGCGATTTTGATTTATTATCGTTATTGTCTAGTCCCTCCTTTTAACGATTTCTTCATCTTCACTACATGGGTTTGCCCAGCTGTACATGTATTTTTATGTGTGTCACACTGTCATTTATTTCTTCTTTCTTTATTGGTGGAAACGTATTCAAAATTTAAGGAAGATGAACATGGGAAGTGGGCGAGCACTGTTATGTGGCATTTATTTCTTTAATGCAATGGATTGAAGTGGACCCTTATTACAACGTCATTTATTTCCCACAGCTTCAATCATTTCTGTCACATTTTTCTTCATGCCTAGATTGTAAGGTCATAAAGTTCTGCCGACATCTCCATTTTTCTAAGATTATCGATTCACTTGAACTTGCCCATATACCATCTCAAGCAAAAAGTCAAGGTTTTTTTTCTTTCCTTTTTTGGGTAAAGGTTTAGGCAAGAGGAGAGAGGTTATCTCATTATAAAGCACAATTTCAGCAACGACTTACAAATGACCTATCAATAGCGATTGTTGCAGCAAAAATTGAATCTAAACTTTACAAGCGAAATGTGACGATCATCACCAGCTGACTCAACCCAAAGAACCAAGGTTCAGTTGCTTTCATGTATCCAGAAGTGGAAATTTCAGACCAAGAAGTCGTAGAACAGGATTATATTTGGCCACTTCTACTGCACCCCCAGAAATTATGGAATCATGCCATGGTATTCTCAACAAAACTACTATTTTTGCCCGAGTTAGAAATTGAATATGGAAGCGATTTGAAAGGGCCGTCCAAACTACCACGCTAAAACCAAATAATTAAGAATTAAACAAATTTCGATAAGACAAAGATGCCCACATTTGTATGAATTAAAGCCAAAATTATTCACGTCACCAAAAGAGAGATAAAGAAAGAATATATGCCATATCATTATGTATAACAAATATATTGTAGACAAGAAATAGAAGAGAAACTTGTTGATACCCCCACCAGGGATCATGGCATACGCTTCATCAAAAGTAAATAAAAAGTGATCACGATACAACTCCCCCTAAGCTGTTGTGTAAAGTGTAAACTAAATACATAACTAAAGAAAATCAAAAGCAGTGGTCCCTTACTACTATTGTGGCAGCACATCCAAACATGATGGATCTCTCCATGGCAGGAATGCCCCTTCATGTGATAAATGCTGACATCACACAAGTATAAATCACAAGAGGGCATTAAAATAGAGCCTCTAATTTCCTTTGTCTTAACTCTAAACTAATACCTCAATATAAGTTTTTGGAAAGCTAACTTCCGTTGATTATATAATATAATCTACAAAAGATTCAATATTCTTAGATGGTGATGCCATTTGTTTGTGCTAATAAAAGATTAACAAAGATCAAGATCAAGGAGTTTTGTAATGATAAAGGAAAAAGGTTTTATTTAGTAACATAAATATAGTACAGAAGGATCAGATAGGCGGCATATATTAGTGTGTTGCAACATGGGATAATGTGGACCAAGATATAAAAGCACATATTTTCTAATATGACTATTTACAGAATTAAAAAATGCACAAACTCAAAAAAGGGACTGGTAAAAAAACTTGATAACTAGGGAGCTTCAAAGTAAACTGTTACAGAGTTATCTGACTATCCGCTTATATTTTTTTGTTTTATCTTGAAAGTTAATTTGAGTACTATCCTGAAGGCAGGGCATAGCTTAATGAAGCAACAGAGGCCTACTGACTGGAAGGAAATCAAAATCCAACCACAAAAGGCATGCCAAACATCTTGAAACATGTCAAAGTTAAATAATTTCATTTCAATATAGAGGCAGAAGTTATCGATTAAGCTAGAAAATTAAAACACGTATATAGGATGTTGAAATATCAAAGATACTTACCGTCAACCAATAGAAAAATCCACGCAGGAGATTTAGAACTCTGGGATGATCATCACGAACTGAATCTATTTTCTTTGCAAGATCTGCAAGATGAGCTATATCAAACGAGGACAAGTTGTAATACATTTATGCACCTGTCCTCTTTTTATATTACTGGTCATGGTAGGGCCCTTATGCACACTTTAAAGTATATGCCAGTACACGTGAGCTCCTCTACATAAAGCTATTTTTATTTTATTTTTATAACCCCTACCTAATAATAATTTTAATCATCAATAGGGATAGTGTTAATGATTTAGCTACCAGAACTTAGAAATTGTCATATACAAATGAATATCTTCTATAAAAATCCCCTGGAAAAAAAATTATATGAGCTTCAGGCACAAATGGGCATAATCCCATGTGGCTATAAAAATGTCAAAGGCGATGGATTGCATCCGTAGACACAAAATTTAATTGTCAGTTGAATATGTCTTTTTTGTTTTTTTCCACCAAAAAAAAAAAACATATTCAACTGACAATTAAATCAGCATTCATCAAAGTGAAGCTTCCTTTCCATTGTTTTTTTGGAACTCAATCTGCCCCCCTCCGAATTCAATTTTCCTTCAAACCTTCTTCCACATTCCAAGGGACAACTTTCATGGTGTGATAGATGATAGATCAGCATCCATGATGACAACAAAATTGTCTTATACATGCTTCATTCCAAGAATATAAGCCGTTCCTGAAATTGAATTGCATCACAGACCAGACCATTTTTTCTTAATAAGCACTAAAAAGTACAAGCATCAGACTACAACGCGCTCCATTCAGGTTTTTCTTCTTCTTCTTCTTAATCTTCTTTTTTAAATTTTTATAATTTACACAAAAGAAATTCTTCAGTTTTATTTTTGTTTTCACGTGATTGATTGAGTTGCATAGATCGAATAGATCTCATCTTATAGACATTCTCTCTCTAACAAGAATTATTTTGGGTAATGATATATCTATATTATATTATATCTATATTATATTATAGGATTCGATCCATTCCTAAGGCACATTTGAAATGAATGTTGTTGATACTTAGAATATGTGGATAGGTTTGGTGGTACAATTCTCAATTGAGGACAAGTGAGAAGATACCGTTTTCTGTCTGAAGATTTTATTTTAGTTGTAGGGAACACCCATCCACTTGCTGTGTCTGCTTGAATTCATTTTTGGCCCTCTCAAATCAAAACTTAGGTACAACATCCTCTCCATCGTTCCTCTTTTTTTATTGTTCTATGTTTCCAGCAAAGGAAAGGATTGCAAATGTGTCTGGTGAATCCATACAATTCTTGATTACATACACATACACTTATTGGGTATATTGTGTTAACAGCTTGCTCATTATTCATGAAAGTTAATGTTGAAAGTTAAAGCTACTTTTGTGGCTTAAGAAAAGTCAAAATGGCAGCATTTTTTGGATGCATTAAATGACGGAGATAAAAATTCTCTCATTTCTTCAGTGTATGTTAGAGGAAGAACAAAAAAAAAATTTCTTTTTTGGTAGAGAAGTAGTGAGGGGAGGTTTATCTCTATAAATAGGACATCCTTCATTTAATTATTGAATTTCATTTCAAAGGGAAAAACATATAGTTTCTACTAAAAGTTTTTACTTCTAGAGTTTTCTCCTATTTATTTAGAGAGAATTGTAGATTTCTAATTTTAGAGTGTCATTCTTCTCTCCTTGTATCAAGAGAGATAGTTGTAATATTTTTCTCATAGTGAAAATATTTTACTCTTACTCTTGATTTTTCCTTGATTTATTGAATGGTTTTTTACGTTAAAATTTGTGTGTTTTATTCATATTTTTCAACTCTATTTTAACTATGTGATAATATTTCCATAACTTTGGTAGTTGAGAGTTAAAGTAAAGCATATATTTTCATCTTGTACTTTAATCTTCATTGACTTACTGAAAGGAGGAGATACAGGGTTCTTTTGTAGTAAAAAAACAAAACTTAAGCATGATTTTGCTTTACAGTTAATACCATGCAACACAACATTTTGTGTTCTTAATTTGTTACTTTTATCTTCTAATTTTCTTATCAAATTGGGCCTTCTGTCTATTTTTTTATTTTTTATTTTATAAATTTTCTTATGTTATTGTAGTCGATCTCTGTATGATGTTACACCTTAATGTTTCATTAAATCCCACTAAATAACATTTTTAAGAGCAAATTATAGATGAATATGATTTTAGCAATCTCTATCTGAATATAGATGGGATGCTTTTCATTTCATATCATGGTTGCAATATGGACATTGGCTGATTTGGTTATATATTTTGCTTTAAATCTTAGAATTGAGTGCTTAAGGTGCTGAGGTGGGATTAGAATTGTTCAAAAGTGTACAATATTTATTGGCATGTGGCAGGGATGGCATTGTTGCATGGGTCCTTGATGCTATAGAAACTAGAAAGAAACTCGTTTGCGTAATCTCCACCTGCTGCAATTCTTCCCCTAGGCACTGTAAATTATTTGTCTAGGGTCACTGCATTGGGGAAGAGGCTTCTCTGCACTTGATGGCCTTGGCTTGACCATGCTTTTGCATGATATTAGCAATGCAGCAGTTACAATGCAAAATCACAAGGGAACTTAAAATTACCAAAGAAACTCCGAAGGGAAATAAAATAAAGAGAAAATTAAATCCAAGATGAACTATCTAGGTACTTCTCTGAAACATCTAGGATTGTTTCTTAAGAATATGGACAGAACTTGTGCTGACTTGCCATGGCAAGTATGGCTTGAAGTTGATGGGACGGACATTGAGATTCCTAAGGTAAAGTATTACTAATAATTATTTTTGCATTCAACTCAGTAAATTATGTTATGAATATTGCCTTCTCTAAATTTATATGTAAAGGATCATTGCTTAATTCTTCTTTTTCATGCAAGATTCAAAAGGCTTAATTGTGCTCAATATATTAGGAGCTATATGGGTTTAGTAGATCTATCGTAAAATGACTATGAGCGTGATGATTATTTTAGTCTTCAATCCATTGATGATAAAATGCTTGAGGTGGAATGTGTTTGTGGAGGGTGGCAGGCCTGGGCCAACTTCAGGTCCGAGATACTATAATCTTATGTACTTCTAAAATATTAAATCAAGTCTTTATTATAATGATATACTGAAATACTGAACTGAAACCTCTTAATTCAAAGTATTCTACAACAACAACAATAACCAAGCCTTATGTCATTAGGTGTGTTTAGCTACATGAATCAATCAAAGTCGTTGGGTTGTATCAAAAACTAAATTTTCTCTAAAACCAACTAGAACAAAGTTTTTTTTAATGATTTCTCCTCAATTTTGCTTATGTCTTCCTCTACCCCTTTTAATAAGACAATCTTTTATTTGATCTGCTTTTCTTGCTAGGGTCTCTAGTGATTTTCTTTTTACATGATCAAATCACCTTAGGCGAGTTTCTATCATCTCCTCTTTAATAGATGTTATTCTAACCTTTTCACAGATACATTTATACATAATCTTATCTTTTCTTTGTATGTGCAAACATTCACCTCACCATTCTCATCTTCGCTACACTTATTTGTTGCTCTTGTTGCACTTCACTACCACATAGCATCATTGGTTTTATAGCTGGTAAAAAAAAATTTTGAGTTTGATAGGCACTTTGCAATCACTAATACACCTAAAGCATTTCTTCACTTCTTCCTCTTAGCTTCAATCTTATGTGTGACATCCTCACAATCTCCCTGTCACTTTATAAGATAGATCCAAGATGTTGGAAATTTAAGTGTGAGTGAAATGTGGGTGAAGAATTCCACATTGATAAAGAATAAACGAAGTGAGAAACATATAAGTGAAATGACCAATGAATCTAACGACTTAAAGTTTTGAGTTGAAATGCAGTGTCAAGTCTACTGGTGTGATTTCTTGCTAAGTCCATTGAAATAGATCTCTCCGACGTTTTAAGCTCCCCCTGCCTCTACACAAGATACCTATAATGCAAATTCATAAAACAGATAAAAGACAACTGCAAATTCTTAGTAATTATTAATGCTTGATTTACAGTATAGCCTGGAGTTTTACAAGTAAGAAGGCGAGCCCAAGGTAACGTCAATAAGATACACTCTTCTAGTCCTTTCCCAGTTCAAATCGATGGGGAGCCATTTATCCTACAACCTGACTGCTTAGAGTTAGACATAACTCATCGTGAGCAGGTAATGACATGCTTTCATGTCATAATGGTAAGTTTATTCTCACATTTTTCTACCTTATAGTACATATCTTCAGTTTGTGGTTAGAGTGAAAACACGTTATTGTGCTAGTGAGTCTGGAACGTACTTCCACTGATTACCCTAGAATTACATCTTTTTGCTCATAACCCATGCTCATGCACCTTCTGGGTTTTAAAACAGTGATTTCCCCTCTACCTTCTTTTTAAAATAAATCTAACTTCAAATCATGCTTTGTATTATGTGCAAGTTATCTGATTCACATGTGCAATAAAGAAAAGAGGGAGGGGTACTGCTTGTCCCTACTGCAATGGGAAAAAATGGTTCGTATGTCCATTTGATGTCAAATAAAATAAAACATGTAGATTATCACTGGATTATGCATGACGAAGTTGGATGTCTGATGCGCTAAAGAGATATACCTGCATGGGAATCATTTCTTCTACAATACCTTTGCCATCCAACTGGCCCTCCTCTATTCCCAGTCTCACCTCATTAAAAGAATACATATTATTGTAGACTTTAGCATGTTGGAGGCTTTACTGGTTGTTGCCTAACTATAAGGAGGGGCTATTTCTATTGAACTGAATTAAGGGGAAATAAAAAATCTTTTATTAAATCGGTTTAGTTCTCAAAAATTCTGAATACGACAACAAATAGTGGTCAATACTCAATATCATGGTGTTTTGTTTCGCTATATTCAGGTATTCATTTTGAAGATGGCTTCAGAAGATGAGCCTAGAGGCACATGCAACTGCAATTATGAAAGAGGTATTACTGGATGCCGAGTGCAAGGGAGTTATTAATGCATCTCAGAAGGATTTTTTTCTCCCCGGGATCATCCATCTTTCTTTAAGATAGGTCTCACCTGTCACCACCCTGATGAGCTTATATAGTTGCCCATACATGGGTTTTTGCCCTCTCTTATCCTTTTGTAGTAGCATTTTTGGTAATTCATGCGGACACACACACACACAGAGTTCCACGACGCTGCTGTGCGGTGGTATGGTTAAGTTTTTCATTCACTATTTTGTTGCGTCTAACACTCCTACGCTCTGTAGATTGAAACCCACTGTGACATATTTTCTTGTAACAAAAAAAGATCGAGCCTCCAAATCTTCTGGCGTGTAACGTTGTTGTATTAGGTACAACAGCATCTCATTCAGCTTTTAAGAATAAAGAGAGATATCCTTGTATTTTCTTAGTTATGAAGAATCAATCTAATTTCTATTGAACCTTTAATCATTCTTACCACATAAGTTATATCCAAGCGGCATCCTTGCACTGCTAGGTACTATTACTCTACTTGTAAAAAAAAAAAAAAAAGGTACTATTACTCTAATGTAATTTTTTTATAAAAGTACTTGTATTTACAAGTGTGATGTCCAATGATGCCCTAAAATCCTTCCTGTAGTTTATCTACTACAATCACATTCATTAAAAAGCATTGATTCTACAAGCTGTTGAAATTGGAGGCTTTTGAATGTGTACAATCACCTTCATCAAGCAGCATTCATTTTATATAGGCCACATGGCGATAGTACAGTAAATATCAATGCAGATTGATTTCATCCACTAAGATTTTCTCTCAAAAGTGTACTCCCATATGTAATTCATACATGTGCTAATGTAATTCATTGCGGTTATTTGCATGCGACTGATGACCCTTTTTTCTGTGGGACCTGAACTGAGGGCTTCGTTAGCGAAAATTCTAATGCTTCTCTTCCGTGAGCTAGAGCCCAATGATAATCAAATCTTATCTTATTTGTGGGGTCAGTTACATGAAATAATAGATATCATTTAATAGTTTCTCTTAATATTTTCTTATCTAAGCTCTACCTTTTTTAATCGTGTTACCTTTTATTTGATTAATTTTTTTCACTAAAGCATTTATTATTTTCTTTTCACATGACTAAATTTTTATAATCTTCTCCCCATTATATATTACTCTAACTTTCTCTTGGATATATCTGTTTCTATTTTTTTATATGTCCACTCATTTATTGTTTTTGTTGACATTTAACTACATAGTAAATTATTACTTAATTATTAGCATTGAATCATTAAAGTATTTTCTAAACATTTTAAAAATATATTTTAATAAAATTAATTCAAAAATAATATAATTTAATATAAATAAAACATCAATTATTCCTTTTGATATATAGCTAATGAAACAATTAGCTTGTTCACAAGTCACAACTTTTTCTTTTGTGAGGGAAAGAGAGCTATGTAGCAAATAATTTCTCAAACATATTTATTTTATTTATTTTATTTTATATATATAGGGATAATTCAGGCCACGCGTGTACCAAGTTGCGGTGTTGTTGACCTTTCGTATACTATACAATATTAAATTGATTTGTAAACCAAAAGTTAAATTAATTTTTCATCAATAATTATTTAATATATTTGTTATATAGATCCTTAACATATTTCAATTATAAAATTTTAGTTACATAATCATTCCTATTAGATATTGTGATTAAAAGTCATAGGAAGATTAAATATGTAATAGAATTGAATGATATTGGAAGAGTTTTTTAAAAATGAAGACGTGTTAGACTTGGAAATTTATTGAACGATAACTGATAAATCATATTACATAACTAGTGAATGATTAACTCGTTGTATGCATAATTTGATTAATTATTTATTATTAAATAATTCTCTTTGTATTTAACATTGTGACTTTAACTTTTCAAAAACAATTTCAAATATTTTTTTTAATCTATGCAAATCTATAATTAGATACCCATGAAAATGTATGCTAAAATATACATATCACACCTATAAGTATCTTAACCTTTAGATTTTTTTAACCTTTAGTTTGAAGCATAGAAATTAAAGCGTCAAGCATCATTTCAAAAGATGGATTCTATAAGCAATTAATTGCCAAGTTTTGATCTCAAACCACGAAGATGTCTCGCAGACAGTGGGTGGTCAACTAAACCTAAAAAGGAAAAAGAACGAAGGTCTTCCATGTCTTCTGGACCTTGTACCTACCAATTCACCCGTGTAACAACCTATGTAATTAACATATATATGGGTGTGGCACCATGTTTAGGCCATTATAGATTATGGTATAGTACAGAGAATACACTGCTGTCAAATATTGTGAAGGCCTCCAACACCCATAGGATCGAGACATTGTTGTGTGTTTGTATGAGAGAGAAAGAGAGAGCATAGAGTCTGTTGTATGTGGCATGGTGTTGAACGTTAGACAAGAAGTGGAACTAACAGTACATAGAAAAATACAGACGAGATTGATAAGATAGGATGCATACAAACGGGACCCATCACTTCCTCAACTCTATAATGCATACACATGATAACTGAGCTGAGAAGACAGACACAATACATATGTGCTTGCAACTCAAGTAATCTCACTGCCCTTTTCCCATAAAGCTTTCTCTCTCATGATATCTATCTGTATGAGAATCTACATATGCATCCCTAGGCACTCAAACTAAAATACATACACAATTCAAATGAAATGATTTATTTAGCAAGGCGAGAAGAATATTACAGCAGTAAACGCAGTCGATTATATGGATGGCCCAAATCTATATATAATTCATAAGTAAAATTGATCACTAATGATGCTATTATTTTTTATGAATAATAATACAATTGATTATCAAATGTAATATTACATTGACAAATAATTCTATTAATTTTATAAATAAATAAATAAAAATTTGTTAACAATATCTGAATTCATTATTAATAAAATTGTAAAATAAAATTAGAAAGATTAAAAATTATATAGATAAAAAAGTTAATTAACATGTTAGAGTATGTTTGGATTTTATTATTATTTTTAAATAATTTCTTTTTTTAATTAAAATTTGTTCTATCTAAAATTTATCTTATTTTTTTTAAAGTGTGTAAAATTGATTATAAGTTAATATCATTTTTTTTATTAACTAAGAGTGTGTTTTGGATTTGCTTAATTATTTGAAATAATCGTTTTATATATATATAAAGCTGTTTTTAGAAAAATATAACATGTTTGAGTTTTGTTAGGAAAAACTGTTAATTATTTTTTTATGCTAAAAAAAGATTTTTTCTAAAAGCTAAAATTTCAACATTATTTTAGAAGCTAATTATTTGATTTTAAATTATTTGAAATTTTTTGGGAGAGAAATGCCTCTTTATCCTCGTCTAAATAATTTTTTCAATCATTTTATATATCTTTTGATAATTTAATATATAAAAGTAATTTTTTTATACAATTCAAATATAATTCTTTATCTTAAAATTATTTATGAACTAACATATCTAAATACAAATTAATTTTCTCATAATTGATTTTCTTGAAAATCAATTATACAAATAATCAATTTTTAATATAATCTTTTTTTCACAGCTAATCTAAACACACACTAAAAATAATTTTTTTAGAAAAACTTTTATTTTAAGCTTTTTAATTATTTGATTTCAGATTATTTCAAAAGCTTTGAGAGAGAAATACTTATTTGTTATCAACCAAATAACTTTTTCAATCATTTCATATATTTTTTGGTAATTTAATACATAAAAATAAATTTTTATACAATTCAAACAAAACTCTTTATCTTAAAATTGATTATGAGTTAACATAATCAAACATAAATTAATTTTCTTATAATTGATTTTCTTGAAAATTGATTTTATTGAAAATCGATTTTTAACATAACTTTTTTTTATAACTAATCCAAACACACATTTAATATAAATTAAAATTAAAATGAATTTTATTTATATTTTTTACTCTATTTACACAACTTATATGAAATTATTAAATTATGTGTATCAGAAGTGTACTCAAATACTACCATAAATAAAACAAAATAAAATCGAGTCATATAACTATTAAATTTTGAATATAAGTTTCTCTATTACATTTCAGAAGAAGTATATTTGAATTAATTTATTTTGTAATTAAAAAAATTAATTAAAAATTCTCTTTAAAATATTTTAATTATAAAATTTTCTATAAAAAAAATAAGCTAATTGATAGTTATATGAATACAATTTAAAGTAATCCGTACAAATCACAAATAAGATAACTAGTTTATAATTAATATTTGTATCATTATCCATGAGCATGAATCCCACTAGGGAATACTAGAATGTGCTTGTGGCTTTGTTTGTTCGTTTGTTTTTCTTTTTCAAATTTACTTTTTGGGCTTATATATAGGGGAATATTCATTCAAAGAGCAATTAAAGTCTAGGCATGCGTGTCAACTTTCTTCAGTTTCAGAGACTAATTACTACAAATTTTACCGCATAACTTTTTTATTAGAACATGAAGCCAGCCACACATTTGAATGTAACCTATGGATGAGAATTTGAGTGAAATATTATAATTTAATTAAATAATGGTAATTAATGATTTTTAATTTAAAAAAGATATTGCAGTACATATTGGTCACCTATGTACCGGCCGGGTCCTTATTCCATAAATTTGATTCTATTAACTAGGAAGTGTGGTATGATATAGTTGATAAACTGAATTATATGTAAGTAATGTAGAAGTTTGAATCTTACTGAAAATATTTTGTAACTATGACTATGTTGATAATTAAACAAAAATTAGTTTTACATTTAAAAATTAAGAAGATATTTTCGTAATCTTAAAAAGAAAAAAATAAAAAACTAATTCTATCAAATTTTGATTGGAATGTATCATTGGACATCAATATAAAATAATTTATTTTTAGAATATCAACTTTCTTTGGATTGAAATTCGAGAATGAATTACATAAATGAAATAAATAATTTCAAATTATTGAGGTGTTGGCTGTTTATCTTTTAGAGAGTAAGAGAAGACTTGAAATTGAATTTCGCATTCGTCAAAGTATGAGAACTTTAGGGAAAAAATAATTATCTCCCATCATCTAAGACACAATAAAAAAAAATTAATAGCAGAGTAATAGGGGAAAGATCTATAATTGGACGCGATATATATATGAAACGATGTTGTACGTGCTCTATTAATATATAGATATGATAAAAGAAAGTCACAACTCACCAGAAAAAAAGAAAAGAAAGTCACTAAGCAGTGAATTAATAATGAGATTTGGATAGTTTAAAAAAATCATATAATGAATTTTTTGTGCCAACTATTGTTTGTAACAAGAAATAATGGCAAGAGACATCTATGTTCTTTTACTACGCTTTTGAATTCTTGAGGGTACATACAAATATTTGAGTATTAGATGTCATCTTAAAAATTTATTATTTAAATACTTAAATTAAAAAAAAATTAAAGTGAAATTAATGAGAGAATGATAGATAATTCAAAAAATGATAATAAATTCAGGATATTATTTTGATACTTATCTTTTTTTTTCAGGATACCAGTACTCAAGGTGAATTGTCTAGTATTTATTAGTTGTTATTTATATTAAATAAATTCTTTAACATTTATTGTGAAACCAACAGTCAATAACTTATTAACAACTCACCATAAATAACAAACCTATTACAATACCATATCAACTCTCATAAATTCACGATGAAACTGTCAACAATAAAGGTACGCAATTGTTTCCCTTCTTTAAAGAGACTAACTTTGTCATGAAACGATCCCCGAGTAGCTGTGTCTGTGTTCTCTTTCTCTCCGTTTCATTTCCCAAGAAAAGTCAGATAGTCGTCATTTACTCTCTCTCATTTAGATGTTTGCTTTTCAATTTCAAATGCCAAAAGATCTCTATTTGTATTACCATGACTCCACGAAAAGGAGGAAACTGATATTGCTGATCCGAGCTTTTCCAAAGATGGTTTCTGAATTTTCAACAACTTTAAAAGCTCCATAAATACGTTACACTAAAACACACATCTCAGACACAGACACAGACACACACACGTACATGCATAGAAGAGAAGAGAAGCACAATTTTCTCTCTCTTTTTCCAGGTTTAGTTTGCATCAGCTTGTGCATACAGACATCTGGGTCGTCATGATAATGGAAAAATATATCTATTCTCTAGGAAGAGTGACAGAGAGAGAATCCCTAGCTAGCTTCTCCTGTTTCTCACTTCTCGTTTACTGTTCCAGCACATCTCTTATCTCTATCCTTTGCATCTCCTTCCCTTCTTTCATTCACTCTTTTTCACAGATGCCTCAGCCAGCTTCAGCAACTAGTGCAAGCCTTTAATACTCATGACTGGCATTTCACTACACAACAAAATATAATAAATTCAACAGTTACGTTTCAAAAGTTAGCAGCTCACATCATATTGATATATACAAATAAATATTTGAATATGTATATAATAATTTAATAATTTAATTAGAATAACTAATTAATAATAAAAAATCTTCCACGGAAAATTTTGAAAACCCGGCTATATTTGAGGGTGAAACTTAACCATTAAGTTTATTACTGCCTTTACTGAGTAACTGTTAATTTACCTGTAGTACATTCATTCAGTTCAGATTCATGAAAATGATGCCCTTTCCCCCCAGTAAATTGAGAGGTTCCCTTCCCTATAGTTTTCACCAGTCTGAAAACGGGTTAATTCAAAAAAGCTGAAAGGACTTCAGAAGAGGGATGTTATACTTTGAAACCCTAGAAAGACCTAGAGGCAGAGCAGCTGGCTAAGAGTACTGCAGATAAAGAAAGAATTTCACATCTGATAGGTTTTCACTGTACATGCTTTCAACTTTCTTGTCCACGTGAAATGAACATTCGAGGGTTGATTAGCCTATTTATTTATTAATAATATATTCATCCTCTCTCGTCTGTGAAATGTTAATCGTAAATTAATATTGCAGAAAACTAGAGAGACTTGAACTTGGCGGTGCATGCGTTTCTATATCCCTATCTCTCTCTGTCTGTGAGGGAGAGAGGGAAAGGGGCAGATTAGATGGGGCGGGGAAGGAGGTGTTAATTATTTCTTTATACGAGTGCTTCAGAAGAGAAAAAAACTAAAGTTATACATGGGAGACTTCAGCACAGATGTATCATGTAAACAGCTGCAATCTGAATTTCTTTTTTCTTATTTTGTTCTCATATGTAAGTAAACAAACTGTTCAACCATCTCAAAAACTACACTAGCTCATTTTATGCAGTACTCTTCAAGCTTGAAACTAGGAAAATGCTATCAGTCACAGGTGTAATGACAACCAGGCTAGCTTGAAGGAAACCAAAGTATATATAAATATAATCTTTATAAGAATTCATAACAAGCATATAATATATAAGTACGAGTGATCATTAGAGCTGGAAATCTTCTGACCTTGCAAATTAAGTGTAAGCCTTCTTTTATGGTATCTGATAGAGAAACATGCAAAACTAGAAAACAGCATATATATATAGTTAGCATGTGTAATAGCTCAAGAAGTAGAACAGAAAGCCTTACCAACGGATATGGGGGCCGGATGAAGATGATGATCATCAGAAACACATTCAAATTAATTAGTAGCAGCAAATAGCAAATGTTGGCTGGGGGGAATGAAGCCTGGTCCGAGAATCATTTAGGATTATAAATTTCCATTAATTACCCTGGAAATTTTCACCACTGAAAAGAATAGATCAGTACTCCTCCATGACCTCGAGCCAGACAACATTCCTCTCAACCTAACCTTTGCAGGGCTAGCTTAGCCATAGTTGTAACCATACATATACATAAATAGCATTAGCCTCCAATATGAAGACAGAGCACCTTTTGTATGAATTTTGAACTTGATGATTACAAATCCAAACGAAGAAGGATATATATATATATATATATATATATATGATATGACATTGATATCACACCGCCAAAACACAAGTTTTGAGGGGAATGAAGCCTGGTCCGAAGCCTTATAGTTCTTCCTACTGAGAACCTCCTTTGTGAAAAGCCTCGAGCCAGCCAACATTCCCCTCAACACCAACCCATCTGAACGTTTTGCGGTTTGCCCCCTCTCTGAAAACCCTAACCCACATATAGCTTCTTATATATAGGCAGGCCAGGTGAGCGAGAGAGAGAAGGGGAGATAGCAAGCACTGACTCACACTACACTAATGGTGCTTTTTAGTTACCCATTCAGATGTTCCCAAATTAGCTTATGCAAAACGGCATCTAAACTAACTGCTAAGGTCCAAGATCAAATAAACAAAACCCAAAGCAATGTACTTACCCAACACCATACACCAAACACCACTTCCACCCCACAAAAGACCTGACTAAGACTGAGATTGAGGACAGACCCCTCCCTCACTACTACTATAATACTATAATAAACTCATATAAATGAAATTCAGTACAGGTACACTTAAAAAGCATAATTTTTCTTTCATTTCCTATGAGAGTGACCTGCTGCTGGCGGTCAACCAACCGACCTGTTACCTGCTACCACAAGTTGCCTCCCAGTCAAACACACAGAACAAGACAAAATGGGTGTTTAAATAATTACACTTAACACGAGACAAGAAGACTACCTACCTTTAATGCGATCATTTCATCATTACCTTATTATTTTTAGCCTTTTCCTATCCCTACTTTCAAACTCCCCTGTACGATTACATACCCGCACGGCCACACCACAATCACACTCTCCCCTCATCTCATTTCATCTCTCTCTTTTTTTCTTTCTTTCATTTTAAACTTTTCTTCAACCCTCCCCCAGGACCTGGATGGCCTACCTCAACCTGAGCTAGAAGACTAATAAAGTTTCTCTACTTTTTAACTACTCCGCAGTCTGCGCCACAAATTATTTTCTTTTCGGTTATCAATATTATCATTAGTAATCTTAATTGGTAGGATTGAACCCTATATCTTTTTGGTTCAACCCTCATTGGCTATGCACATTGTTGCTTTTAAACATACATACATACATGACAAAACTTAAATTATAGGATTTGGACCAAATCAATGCTATCATTTCATAGGACTTGTTTATATATATACTCAACGGAAAAAGATTTAAGTAGATCCAGTTGCATGAAAATATAGAAAAATTCAAATATTAATAGAATGTGTGTTTTAGTATAATTGGACTTATTTAAGCGTTGTTTTTTGTCATATTTAGAAACAAATCATATGAAGTGGCATCATGCTTATATAGTCCACACGAATTATGTTGATCAAAGTCTATTCAAGAATTTCACCTTACACTATACCTTCCTTATCTATCTAATTTCTAACTGGACTTACTTAAAAAAATTGAAGTGATGTGCATAAAATATCTCACCTTTCATTAAATTCACTTTTACTTTTATTTTACCAAAGTGTATGCTTGTAACATTTTAATAACTTTCAATTTTAGATATATAATAATTAAATTTATTAGAAATTATATATCATTTGTCTCAAAAAATTTGAAGTTATGCCACTAAATTGATTTATTTTTCTAATATTTTTGTTGGCACAATATATTTTGCCAGCAGGGATGGATTTTCATAATGACTGGGGGAGTTATGGCCACCTCAAAAATTATGAAAAATTCATAGAAATATTTAAAATAATTACACATACATCCTCTTAAATATTATCAAAATATTATATGGTCATCCGGAAGTTTTTGCTCAAGATCCGTCACTCATAGTCAGCAAGCTTAACTACACCAATTTTAGGTAATTCATTCGCAATTCTTATAGTGGTCATTATTTCTTATTCATCTGTCCACCGCCCACGGATTGGCGAAGACCGTTTGGAAATTCATAGTATATATAGATCGAGTCACAAAATGAGAAACATGAAGTTGGAAATTAAAGCTCACATATATATATCAGAAACTAGACGAATAAGTAGCTAGGACAATATGTATCTGTCTTCGTCGTAGGAGAATCTCATCCCAATGTGAACAAAACATAATAATAGAAAAAGAGAGTTCAGGATGTGCAATCGTATAGTATATATAGAACTTTTGTCTCGTCATCCTTAGAAGTTAGACCGTGGTGTATAAATGCCGCTTCATAAGTTCCAATGCAAGCTGACAACTTAATTACATCAAAGCTTTTGTTTCAAATGTACGAATGGTAGCTATTTCGATCAAGTTAATTAGGAAAAGGCTCTCCTAGTCAAGTACAGCAAAATTGATTGCGGCAAATATAAATTGCAAAGGAGGATCTTTATTTTTGTTGGGTTCTTTCTAAAGTTGAAGATGTGTTCCTTTGGTTATTTGTAATTGGTTAATTGGAAAATCATTTTCCAATTAATTACTCAATCATTTACGAACTATATATATATATATATATATATATATATAATAAAAAGGTTTAAAGCATGAATATAAATTCATGAAGTGACCAACGAATGGTGTTATTCGTTTACAATAGTTTTTTGTGCCGATCACCAAATTTCAAATCAAATCAAACACAGGTGTTAAGTTCATAACGAGTCAGTCGGTATAATTGTGTAACTTTTGTAGCTTTTCTCTCATCGTACAATACTTTGCATGTAGGGGCCTTCTCTGTGGTGCAAATCTGGGTATATAACGTAATTCTTCATTGACAATGAAAGAACAAAAGGGATTTGCTACCATGTGAATTTCTTTCCTTTTCTGATGTGAATAGAAAATTAAAAAAAAAGTAACAATAATTATAAAAAATATACAATATTTATAGTTATGTGATAATTTTGTATTTAAGATTTATATGCATATGTTAGTTGACTTCTAAAGATATATAAATACAAATTTTATGACTATTGATAAAATTTACATCATACTTAAAAATATGATAATTCTTTTAGAATATTAATTTCTTTATAAAATTCTATACAGATAAAAAAAAATTGATATTGAGCATGTAATTAAGATCACTTGATCTACAATACAATAGTATTAACGCTTGACCACCCCCAGTTTGTGTTGTGAATAATTAGAAGAAATGTGAATGCAGTGGGTGATCCTCTATACTATAGACTATACTATATTATATTATTATCATATACGGTTGGTTATATGGGTATAGCCTGTGACAATCAACAGTAACAGGTCTTCCGTAAAACACGTCATTCGAAAGACGGCGAATAGGGAATCCGCGAATCAGAGCCGTCCATACTGGAGATCGAACGGGCATGAGAGGATGACCCGTAGACCGGACATGTCGGTGTCAGCGGGAGCGTAGGATGGGGAGAACCGAGGAAAGAGCCCGACTAACGAGGAGTACCATCACAAGTTACCAAGACGCACGCCCTATCACATTCATACATAAATAATACATAATCTTACCAATACAACACATGATTAAAATCATCTCTGTCATCAAGAAGTGGTCAGTGCAAATAGTAAGCGATTTAAATTCTTAATTCTTAAGAAGGAACTAAGATCTTGGAAGTTTTTGTTTTGTGGTAATATTTGCTATAACGATTTCGCAGCTTAAAAGAAATTAGATTCATATTCAAAAAGTGTCAACACACACACAAAAAGTCATCTCTCTCTCTCACCAATTTCGTTTTATTAATACAATAGTGGTAGTTAAGAGAGAGAAAAAAAACTACACCTGTAGTTTAGTTGGTAATATTTGTTTAGTTGATAGGAGAGGAGATAAAGATTTTAAGTCGCAAACACAACATAGAACTGAAATCTTCAATTTATTTATTTTAGTTTAAATTATCATCCAATAATATGCTTCTTATTCACGTAGTGAATTAAAATTAAAATTTTATTCTTTTATATCAAATTTTGTCTTTCATATAAAATATCATTAATTAAGTAAAAAGAAACATACTACCTTTATTTGGGTAATTGACCAATTAAGTGTAACTTTAAAAATTATTTATCAGCTTAAGTGTTATTTTAAAATTATTTATCTAAATGGAGTGATTTTTGCCATACTAATAAATTATTTTATTTTATTTATATTTTTTTTACACATGTTACTAGAGGTTAGATGTAGTGAAAATGGAAAAGGAATACGCCAATCAAGATGAAAATGAGAAAGGGGTAAGTTGATCACGATAGACATAAAAAAGGAGGTAAGTCAATTGGTGGTGAATATGAAAAAGGAGTAGGTCAATTAACGGTAAACATGAAAAAAGAATAAATTAATCGATTAACTAATCCATTTTACATGTTTTTTGTCAATCAATTTATCGATCGACTAATTCTTTTTTTCATGTTCATTGACTGACCACTAATAACACATGTAAAAATAAAAATACAAAAAGAAAGTGATCTACTAACGTTTAATAAATAATTTTTAAAAAAACTAATTTAATAAATAATTTTTAAAATTACGCCAAATATCTCATTTCTCTTGTATCCTATATCTTTTTTAGTGAAAAGTATTATGGAACAACGTTAAAAGTATTTATTTATTAATAAATAAATAAATGGAGAGAGTCAAACCCCTGTGCTGTGCTCAGAATCGATGGCTGAGATTGTCCGAGCATCGTACGCTGCAGGCATCGCCACGTGATCCCATTGAATGCTGGTGGGTACGGCGGAAGGTGGGTCCCGTGGGGAGGGGACAAGAGCACGTGGACAGCGGGGTTCGTGAAGGAAGGGAACTGAACTGAACAGGTGGGGTACGTGGGGGACCACCATTGGTTTGCAGATGTTTGGTATAGGGACCACCTTTTCAATTATGGGATCATCATAGTGCCATCAGTATCTCCTCCTCCTCTGCTCTGCAACTCCCCCCCCCCCCCAATATACATATTGCGCATTTCTCGGGTCCTCCTTCTCTTCTCTATGCCCTCCCCTATTCATCATTCGGGTCGGGTTCATACTTCACACAACACACCCTATACACTCTCTCCGGGTTCATTCTTCACTTCACCCTTACCCTAGAGTTTTTGTGTTGTACTTGTACTTATCAATATTATTACATGGGGCCCATTCTCACTGCAATCAAATAGTATACCGCAAGTCAAGCCAACACTTTTATAGAAATATTTTATCACCAAAAAAATAATATATAGAAACGATTTACATAAAACTAAATCTACAAAAATGAAAAAGGAAAAAAAGGGAATCATATATCAACGTGGATAAACATTATTAACATAATAACTTGCTTTTATAATGGTTGGAGGGAGGGAGGAAGTCAGGTTGTCTCAACTAACTCAACTCTCAATTCTCGAGCCATAAGCTCAACAGGAAAGCCATGTCCCAATGTTTTGACTCATCAGCGCAGACATTTATTACCATCTACTTTATATATCAAGAAGTGCGCATTTCAAACGATGGAATCCAAAGATGTTTTAGCTTTTCCACAACTTCAAAAGTAGCTCAGCTTGTATTTCCCCACGTAAAAATCATAGGAAAAATGACCCAAGGTAAAAAAAATATTCTCATTTAATTTCTAAATAAAATTAAACAAGTATTTAATTAATAATTTATATATAATTAATTAATAATTTATTTTTATTTTAATATTTAATATGTAATTAATTTTATCTAAAAATCAAATAAAAATACTTTTTCTTAAGTTAAACTTAAAAGGTCGTTCTCCCAAAATCATATCAGAAGCTTTATGTTTTGAAGGACAATTTTAGGTTATTGCACACTCGCAAAAGGATGTTAGCGGGTCCAAAGAAAACTGAACTACAGGACCACTGCAATAACATTATGATGTTCAATAAATCAGATTTTTTTTTTCAAAAAATTAACATGGAAAGTAGCTGGCCTTGTTGGTAGAAAAACCAAGGGCCAAGGCCGAAATCTGTGTAATTTCTGACTACTGTCATGCCATATTAATTGCTCCCTCCATCTTGTTGTTAGCCAAACCATAAAGATGAACTGCAATTTAATATTGAAAATTAGCCACCGCCGTACCACGTTACTGGGATTCCCATTCCCGTATGCTTCATGCTTGATGGACATGTGCCCTTTTGTTGCGAATTACAGAACCAAACATCAATGAGAATATCCATACACAACATACAAATAGAAAAGAGGATACGTTTTCAATTATGATGCTACAAAAGCATCTGCACGTAGGGTGACAATTAACAAGATATAGGCTCATATAATTGCATCACCAACTATGGTTTACTTGAACCACCTGTTAACTTTTCTCGAGGAACAAAGCAAATGACATGAGCATTTTACCTGTGTAGTAAGTGGATATTCCATAACTCAGCTCAACTGTGAAAAAACATAAAACCTTAAAAACAAATTATTTCTCACATCTGCCATCAGTCCCATGCATTTTTTATTTGAAGCACTGCTCTTTCTTTACATATGTTTTGTACATCAGTGAAACTTTATTTGCATATATATATATATATGTGTGTGTGTGTGTGTGTACGCGTGTCTCTGTTTTCCTGTGAAAAATTGATACAACAGATGGATAATATGCTTCACTTAAGGTATGCTGGAACTTCATGGAGCCTCTTGGATGAGTTGGAAGATGTATATTTTGCTGATATGGTGATGTATCGAAGCTACATGGCAATACAAACAAATGCATGACATCCACCAGCGTGACGAATCAAATGTTTCTGGATTTTATTCACGAATTGCAGATAATTATGATTTATTGGAGCAGCCAAACCTATGTATATTCAAGTATAGCACCTGTATGGTTGAACCCGCATGAAACTTGCACTGCTTTCACATCTTCTCCAAAACAAACTCTTGTCGGCTTTATGTAGTCCACATCACTTCCGAGACCCTGAATCAAAAGGATAAATTTTATTTTTAGTCATGCATGGCAGAGAATGGTATACTTAACAGAATAAAGGCAAAAAACTAATCCATTTATGAAAGAAATGCAACACTCAGACTATAATCAGACTGCATATTCCTCTAAGGTTATGTAAAGTCTTCTAATTAATATGAAGAAAGCTTCTAAGTGTATGTGTGTGTGATTTTATATACATATGGAAATCACAGTTATTTGTACAATGTCTAGTTACTTCAAATAATTTCTCGGTTCTCTTTTGTCATCCTTGTCATAGAATCTGGCATTCTGACCGTTGTGTATATATGTGTAACCTGTTCTTGATAAATATCTAATAATACAAGGCATTAGAAATTATGAGATGCAGAAGCATACCAATTGTCCACCCGAAGAATGTCCAACTTCAGAGAAAGTTCCATTAGAACCTCCCCAACCCCATGTGAAGACTCTGCCTTCTGAAAGTCAACGGAAAATTCAAGGATAAATGACAATAATAAAATCAATTTTTTTTTTTTTTTGCAACTACCAGTACAGTAAAACCATCAAGCATATGTCTTACAAGTGAGAAGAAAAACAAATAAAAATTCATAAAATCAAATTGGAAAAAGTTCATCCCCACATTTGTACAATCCAGAAAGGTGCTATGTATTACATTAAATCTCCATAGAAAGCCTGCAGCTCTGTGCAGAAGTCTATAAAGGATGTGCCTATTTACATGCAGGGAAAAGTACTTTTTCACCTTTAAAACAAACATAAGTAGCAAGTACGTCACCAACACATACTGGAAACAAGAAAAATTATTGAGTTTTTCCAGGAGGCTAGAAACTGACTACTAACTTCAAGTCCACGCTATCTCATTCCTACAAAGAAATTCAACTAGCTAACTGTCTATTTGAGAAGTCTAAGAAGCAGTATAACTTGAAGATAGAACACCTAACTTATCTAGTAGGTGCTGTGGCTGTTAGTGGACGGAATCACTCATCACTCGTACATATATGATGATGCAAAAATAAGATGCATTAAGCCCAAGAGATATGAAATGATAATTAACTTTACTGTAAGGCCTGATCTTAAGCTGTTTGTTTTTCAAGAATTTTCAAATTTTAGGGGCACTTCAGGAATCCTAGTTTCCCAGAGGACTATAGGTGGACTGTGATTATACTTTGGGTCTGGTAATGTGATTTAAACCTGTACTCTTCAATTTCTTTGGGTTTTAGGTGTTTTATGTTCTCCAGCATATATGCTTCACGTCTCCAATTCACAGGTTTAATGCCTAGATAGTTATTTTCTTCAGTGTATTCCACCCTTTCATACCTTGCCATGAGTGGTTCCAAGTCTTAGCCTTCAAAATCGGTCCATAATTTTTTTCTTGCAAGATAATAATGTATTCTTCCATTTATTTGCCTCAAAATTCTTTTAAACACATCAAATTCCTTTCAGAAAGATTCTAACTAGACAAATTAACTACAAATGACATGCTTGTTTTACTAATTCCCATAGTATCTGCTAGGTCCTTTATTATTCTTGTAAATTAACTTTTTTTTTTGTATTACAGCAAGGGGTTCCTAGGCTTCACCCAGTAGTCCCCTCCCCAAGCCGGTCTAAATAAGCTTTTCTATGTTAGGCCTAGTGAATTCAAGGGATTTTTACTTCCCACATCCATTCGAGCTTGAGATAGCAAGGTGAGTAGCAAACTCCCTTATCATTTGAGTCAATGTCCGTTGGTAAATTAACTTAATAATATGCCTGCCTTTACAATAATTTCACAAGAAAAAATTACTCAATCACTGTTCCTTTTCTTCTTTTCTCTTGAAGGGAAGATCATACCAGAAATGGCTGCTGTATGCTTCCAACCACAAGATACCTGAAAAAGGAGAAAAGAGAGTTAGAACGCTAAAATATAAGACTAGAAGAATTCGAGTTATAAACAGATTTGGTTGGAGTAGCAAAGACATAAACCGATTCCCATCTAATACTTCGTTTTTGTATATCACTATCTAGAACAAACTAAGTAAAAGCTCAAGATATTAGTATGTTTACGTAGTATGTATAAATTTTAAATTTGATCAACTGTCCGTCTAAGTTTTTACACAATCAATAGACAAGAAACGACCACATCATTGTAGTAACTAAGTTTTTCACTTACAATAAAAGCTTTTAGCTGTTTTCTAAACAGTTGGCAGCAAAAGATTTACTGACAGTTAAAACTAATCCTTATTTATATTTTCTACCACATAACCCATCAACACTGTGCTTGTTTGATTCAAAATCACGTCTGGATCACAAACAGAATTGCAGGCACAATACCATAGCGGATAACAGATACAAGAAACAAAGTAAAAAAAAAAGAGAAAATTTTCATGGCAAGTAAGCATTTAAGCTACGCTACATATTAAAGGTAGATAAATCACTGTGGCTCACTTGCTTCAACTTAAGCTATGTAAAATGAAAAGTCAAATACTAATATTACAGCCTAGTGCCCAGGAGTTCTTTTACTCAATCAAGCAAAACCCTATCTTTATAGCTTTCTTTCTTTTGTTTTTTTTTATAGAACAACTTTTTAGCATTCTATGTTCTGAACGTGCAAGGCTCCACTCCGGCAGCAAGTATTATCTCAATGCATGTCCAGAGTCCAGAAATTAGCTTGATCAACATTGAAAACCATTTTTTTTGTACACTCATTCTTGCACTTAACAACGATATCTCCAACAACTCAACTGTAAGGATAAACAGCATTACAAACCTGGCTAACAGAAGACTTCAAGAATGGGCCTTCAACTTTTTCAGGTAGATGAATGGCATCTGAGGAACTGGAAAAAATAATTTGAAGAATCAAAACACCAGCATGCAGATAGAAAAAAGAATGGAAATGTAGAAAAAGAAAATGTCCAAGTAACAAGCTCTAAGTATAGAAGGATACCCAATACCAAGGCAGCCATTTTCATTTGAACCCCAAGTATAAAGCTCACCAGAATCTATAGAAAAACAGTAATAGAATGAAACAGTAAACAAATGATTACCACTAAATCAACACATGGTTAAGTTCAGAAACTGAAGAATTACTTGTCAGGACACAGGTGTGATAGCCACCGCATACAACTTCCAATGAGAACGGAAGTTCACTAATCAAGGATGGTTTTGTTGCATTGTTAATCTCCCCCAAGCGCTGAATATTTTGATTGAAGAAACTATTAGTCATTCCAAGTAGTAGATGGTGGAGAAAAAAAACTAATCACTACTGATTGAACATACCAATTTGTCAATCCCTCTTTCGCCAAATATAAAAACAGAACCATTTTCTGCAATATTTATATGATTGAAGAACAAAAACCAAGAGTTAATTCCCAATGAAGGGTACAACCAAGGGATGAGAAGAGGGAATAAAAATAAATAAATAAAAGAAATAATTAAATTCAAGTACCATCAGTACAAGCCGAATTTAGCAACCCAGCAGCTACATATTTAACCTAAGCATATACCACGAATGAAGCCAAAACAACAGAGATGATAGTTAAAAGCTTGAAGCCAATATATCTATCTTAAATAGAAACAACAAGGCATTAAATTCAACAGCACACCTTGATTCCCTCAAGATCCTTTATAAGCCTTGGGGTATACTCACTGCATCATTTTAAAAAGTACATCAATTTATATACGCATAAATTGAATATTATGGCTAGGTAGCAAGGAATCCTAGTCAAAGCACCTCTGATTGGATACCAAGACTTTCTCCAGTATATCAAATATAGACACCATGCTTGCATAGTTAATTTTATTGTACATTAATTCTTATTTAAGAATTCTGCAGGTATATTTTGAGTGCAGAATATACACTTAATATTATAACAGACTGTCAAGGGGGCCACAGACACCAAGGTGCGAGAGATCAAGACATTGAGAGCTGTCTAGAGGAGAACAGCTGCGAGAATGTTGAAGGGGTCCCTCAACTGTTGTGAGCCTCTAAGAGCTATCTAACAAGAACATTGACAGGGGAGTGCTAGTTGCCTAAGTTCTTTTGTTGAGTTGGGCTGAGTTGTTTTAGATCTTGGTGTTCTTTGTTTTCTGTTTGTGTGTTTATTTGTAAAAATCCGAGAGCTTAGAAGCTTCAACTTGAGGGGGAGCGTTAAAATACTAGTCTAGATTCATTAGCATATTTAGCAGTAGCACTAGCACATGTTAGAATATTAGTCAACTAACTGTAGTTAATAGATATT
The DNA here is from genome assembly GCA_023212625.1 of Styphnolobium japonicum. Taxonomy (NCBI): domain Eukaryota; kingdom Viridiplantae; phylum Streptophyta; class Magnoliopsida; order Fabales; family Fabaceae; genus Styphnolobium; species Styphnolobium japonicum. The sequence continues at coordinate 39,529,184 of JALBWW010000003.1, read as the reverse complement.
AATTAGCTACGTAATTAATCCTTGATCAGCTCTTGTACTTAATGCATTGATCAGCTCTTGTACTTAATGCACTCATGGTATAAATAAGATGAACTGTGTGTACAAAAGACACACAATTTCTTCCAAATAGTCTGTGTTTCAACAAGTTGCAAAGTAATATACAGCAAAATTTAAATCAGAAAGTCTTAGGTCCTTTTGGCAAGAAATTTCCCAATATCTTTAAAGAACAATAGACTATAGTCACCATTTAACTGCAGAAATTATCATCTTCTTCATAGATAATCAATATCATCTAAATTCTTATCGTGCATGCAATGTTCTAGAAAAACTTCCCTCTCCAGGAATTGATTATAATTGATTCTACAATCTATTTTTCTTGAACTAATATATACAGTAACGCAACTCCACCATTTTCTTTTAATTTTTAAGTGATTAACACAAGCTAATTTTCTGCATCAATTAATTATACAGTTGGGATAGTCATTTAAGTAGAAATCCTTCTAATTTATATCATTACTCATTATACCTATAATTCTTGGGTCTAATCTTTCAGGTTTGCTAGTTGGACAAATTATAAAATGAAGCAAAAAAAAAAAATAAATTATCAACTAATGCAGCTAAATACTGTAAAAGAAAAAAGGGACAGAACCTCTTGCTTTTGAAGAATCCTAGAATGCTTGATTCATGGCCATGACCAAGTCTACCAGAACCTCCCATCCCCCAACTAAAGGCCTCTCCTCCATCTGGCAAAAAGATAGAAACAACAATTGAGAAGATATTAAGGATATTTAGGGCACAATACACAATAAGAACACTGTTAGGATTAAACTCAAAAGATGTAATACTATGTTTTTGGTTGAAAATAGAAAGTAATACTGTTAGGATTAAACTCAAAAGATGTAATTCTGTTAACCACAGTGACTAACACAATGTAAATTTATGATGTTTGTCTATTGCATACCACTAATAGCCACTGAGTGCTCTGAACCTAGAGCTGCCATTTTAATGGTGATTCCATTCAAGTATTCCACTTTAGTTGGCAAAGGAACTACGTTTGCAGCCCCTGCATTTCAGAAAACGTCATTATATTTGAAGAAAGCCGCTATCTGCTAACCTTTTTCTATGAGTACCTTTAACAGTTTCCACTACTAAGAGCATCCAGTTTTAAAAAGGTACATATAAGATGACCAGGTTCTGTGCCAAAAAGCTCTTTTGGACTAATAATGTTAATACAAGGTTTAGTTCATACTTTTCCCAAGTCCAAGCTGCCCACTTGTATTCTTTCCCCACATATATAGTTCTCCATCCACTACAAAAGAAAAGAGAACAAAAAAGAAAGAGAATACACTGCTTAAAAATAGTAAAGCAAAGAATCAGAAGAAATTCACAAGTAAAAATGTATTAACAAATAATGGTTTTAAAAAGAATTAACAAAAATAATACAAACAGTAGGAATCAAACGTCACATCCTGTATTAGCACAATAGATAATGAACCCAAACTTCTGTATGAAATTCTTTTCCGGAATCTCCTTGCAAAGCAAATTTTAAGAGAATCTATTACAAATTAAAATGATTCACATTATAAATTGTTCATCAATTATCTTGTTAGAATATCTTAAAATATCTTTAGTGTATCTTAAAATATTTTAGAATATCTTTAGAATATGTTAGACCCTCTTGTACTACGGTGTTCAGTAGGAAGAAAAAGGAGGGCAGCAGTGAATTATTGTCTCATGTAGGAAAGGAAGGGAATATGTGTGACTATCATTTTGGGGATCAGAATTGTAACCAACCTGCATATGTGGTAGGTGGTGTGGGGAGTGCTAGGGGTCAGATAGTGTAGAAAGGGAGAGGCGGGAATGAGAGGAGGAAAGGAATTACTAAGTAAGTAAAGGAATGGCTGGGAGAGAATCAGACCTCTCAAACGTCAAGGTTAAGAAAGGGAGAGGCGGGAATGAGAGGAGGCAAGGAATTACTAAGTGAGTAAAGGAATGGCTAGGAGAGAATCAGACCTCTCGAACGTCTAGGTTATCTTCGTATTTCTTTTTGTTTCTTGTTCATCATATTTTCTATAAATTTGATCTGCAGGTATTGATATCTCTTTGATATCAATAACAGAAGAGAAAATATATCATACATACAGTTCTTTCTTTGTGATCTAATCCAAGTTCCTATCAATTGGTATCAGAGCATGATCCTCTGCCCATGTGGACGTCGCTTGTGTGGTAGGCTGACCAGCAGGCGCTGGAGTAAAGAGGCCGAAGGGGTAAAGAGGCTGATGTGGACGTCGGCTGCTGAAGCATGGTGGAATGTTAAAATCCAATTGCAAGGTATGAGACTTAAGTCCTACATCGGAAGTATGAGATTCAAATGTGGGGTTTATATGGCCTTGGGCTTTCCCACCTTAATAGCTAGCTTTTGGGGTATGGTTCTCCTAAGGTTCGTATCAGAATATCTTAGAAAATCTTTAGAATATATTGTGGAAGCAATTAGTCATCTAATTGAGGACACAATCTTAGGAGTTATTTCCCAATTTCATGATGTTTACTAATTTGTTTCCTTATTTAATTAGGATTAGGAGTCTTATTGTATTAGTTGACTTAGGCTTGTACTACCCAATTATTAGTATAAATAAGTGTTAGCACTTTGTATTTTAAACATACCAAATTAATCCAATATCATATTATCGATAGCCTCCTTTCTCTCTTTAACCAATTAGTCATATAATTGAGGAAGCAATATTAGGAGTTGTTTCATAATTTCATGATGTTTCCTAATTTGCTTCCTTAGTATTAATAGGTATTAGCACTTTGTATTTTAAACACACCAAATTAATCCAATATCATATTCATATCATACATAGCCTCCTTTATCTCTTTTCCTCATTCCCTATCAAAACCCTATAATTTCAACATATCCAAACTACTAGCTACTAAATACAAAACCTCAAAACAAATACAGTAGGCACCAATTTTTTTTATATAAAAATAATAAGTTTTTTGAATAATATTTTCTTAGTTACCCTTCTATTACAAGTTCATTTGTATTAATTGCCATGTGCTCAAATAACTGATTTCTTAAGCTATTACATTTTTCTTTCTTTCCTTTTTTCCCTATAAGAACTTAAGCTATTAAATTTTTATTTTAAATGGAAAAAAAGTCAGCCAACTTCAACTACAAGTTATCAAAGCTTGTTATTGTTGGTGTAGTTGACAATAGCATGCCTAGAATAATAGCATGCATAAGCACAGACCTGTTATTGCACAAGAATGATTATAACCAGCAGAGATTTGCACAATTTTCTTCTCACGTCCAAAAACCTGAAGTGGCTCCTGGGAACAACATGGACAGGTAAAGGAAGTATCCCAAACAAGGAAAATCAGGACAAGTAATTTTTCTTGTTCCTTCTAATGTCCAAAGGGAATGCACTCATCAACAATTCGACAATAGAACAATCTATTGGGATTGTGATAAGTTCACTTTAAGAAAATACAGGTAAAAAAGTGAAGAGATCATACCACTGAGTAGCGTTTACTCTCTGATATACCAAGCTGTCCGAAATCATTAAGACCAGTGGCATAAACGCATCCATTGTCTGTGAAAGGAGGACAATTTGTGAGCCTCTACTCGAACATTACGGAGAGTCTTCACTAGTCATCAGACTCATCACCAATTTAAAGACTGTCACATTCAATAGCTATACAGTAGCATAAAGAAATATGTTATTAAACTAAACCAGCAACGTGGAAGTTATAAACATTCCAAAGAACACAGAAATTTCCATTTATTCTTACAAAATGACCAAATGGACCACACTATGGACTCTAATAATAACTTTTTACAATCAACAAACAAGAAAATTTTGCACTATCTAGTATTTCTCAAGATGCAGCTTTCTGAAGCCATAAATTGCGATCAACCAGGAAAGGATTCAGTTTTCCCCTGTTTTCTCAATTAAAAAAAAAAAAACAACAACGAAGAACAATCCAGAAGCAAAATCAATTTGATAATCGAAGTAGGATTATTACGACATTCATATTTCTCTCTCGAATTCAGAAAAAGGAAGATGATTAACACAGGTGGAGTGGGGCGAAAGGTGAGAACCTGTTAAGAAGAGTGTATGAGCACCGCCACAAGCAATGGCTTGAAGGGTTTGGTTCTGAAACGCGGAGCAAAGCGCAGGGCTCCATTGAGAATCCAAGTTTCCCAGACCCAATCTCCCATAATCGCCGTTGCCCCACAACGCCGCGAACCTCTTCTTCCCTGGCTCTTGCTCACTCGAGAACGATCTTCTGAAAAGCCCTAAACCTGAATACAGCAGCTTAGTTCTTCTGAGTTCGAATTTCGAGAAATGGAGGCAACTTCGATGCCACATTTCTCTCTCGCTTGTAAATCTAATCTACAAGAGGTTCGTGAACGATGATGATGATGATGATGATGATGATGTTCTTAGTTTGAAGAAGCGAATCGATCTGAGAAAGATGATCGAGAAATTATTTTAAATGAAATAAATATAGTGAAGCAATTGAAGAGTGAGCAAAGCGTAGAAACATCTCATGGCTCAAACAAGTGCAACGTCTTCGCTTCTCTTCTCTTCTCTTCTGGTAATGGCGGTTAGTTAGTGTAGATGATGTAAGAAGTCGAACATCTTGCTTGTATTTTACCTTTATAGCCCTCCTCGCTCATGTACGGTCAAACAATCAACTCCATTGTACATGAATTAATATTTCAATTTGATTATCTTTCGTTATAATATTCTTTACTCTATGGAAGTAGATGAAAAAAGTCATATTACAGAAAAATAAAAAATAAAAACTGACTTGTAATAAAAATGATTAATAGTTTTTTTAAAGGATTTAATTTCTATCCACTGTGAGTGTAAAGTTTGTCATTTAATCATATGTTGACACATCATTAAAATAGTTAGACTTAATAGTTGTGATAGTCAAACACTTTTAATGATTTAGCAACACATGATTGGATAACAGTGTAAAGAACTTTACACTGACAGTGGATAAAAATTAAACTCTTTTTTAAAACTTAGTAACATCATGAGTAACTTTTTAGATTTGGTAAGATCATAAATACATTTTTCTACTTAGTAAAACCATAAATCATTTTCTAAGTTAGCAACATCATATAATTTATGGAAAATTTAGGGTACATCCCTTCAATTAGGGTGACTAGCAATTTGTGGAGTTCGGCATTCACGGTATAATTTTTTTGACAATTCAGAACCGTTCATTTATCCTTTTCAAATTCAAAGATTTCTTATTTGACTCAAACTCAACGGTTCGTGTTTTATGTTACACTGATGCAATTTAATTGAAGGTGCGAACTATATATTTACCCATGATTTATATATAATGTTAAAGTAATATATATATATTTATATATATAGTTTAATTTTAATCTACTATTAGTATAATTTTTTTTATATTATCATTTAATAATGTATTGTCCTATTATTAAAGAAGTTTGACTATCATAATAACTATAAGAGTTGCTATAGTACCCTAATAAGTTTGGTACCCAGAGTGAGTTGTCAATTATCTATTGACTTTTGGTTTCACAATAAATGTTTGAAAACCTATTAAATATAAATAACAACTTATAAATGCTTGACAACTCACCCTAGGTACTGATACCTTGAAAAAAAATATGAGTACTGGAATAATCCCCAATAATTATATAAGAAATATAACTCTTTAATGATATGTTAAAATATCAAATAGTATAAAAAAATTTACACTGATCAAAATTAAATTATATATATGTGATCTATTAACACTTATGTAAGAGAAGAACTCTTATGATTTACCAGTTAAAGTAGCTAAAAAAGAGAAGTCGAAGTTCCAGTGTCAGTTGTTACTGACGTAGACATTGATCTAGGCAATTTCATAACTCCTAAAGGATGCGCTTGCATAGATGCAGTAGCTATGGAGCAAGCGTAATTGGTCTAAGCTCTTTGACTTGATCCACTCATCTCTAAATATTAGTTCATTTTAATATAATAGCTTAAAATTATCAAATTTAATGAAAAAAGTAATAATATAAGTTTTTAATTAAGAGAAAGAGTACTTAAACTTGTTTTTAATGAAGAGAAATTTTTTTTGCCTATAGTTATTAAATAAAAAGTTTAAAAACATTTAATTATTTAATATAATATAAAAATTATGTTTTTTAAAATGTTATAAAATTTTTTCATAAAATATTAATAAGAATTTAATTTTAATCCACTGTCAATGTAAAAAAATTTTAAATTGTCATCCAATCATATACTAATACACCATTAAAAATTTATACTTTCATGGTAATTATTTTCATAATAAAACTATTTTAATTATTTAGAAATGCATGATTGAATGACAGTTTAATTTTTTTTTACGTTGATAGTAAATCAAAATTAAATTCTATTAATAATTTATTCTTTATCTAATTAATTTAATAATATAATAAAATAATTACAATGACTTTAAAAATTATTAGATATTCAACATACACATTAAAAAACACAAACATATAAGTAGAGATTTTTAAGATATTAATATATTATTTAATTTAATTATAAATTGTTAATATCTTATAAAATTTTAAAAATACATAATTTTACTCTTATAATATTTAAATTTATCATATTTAACTTTTTTCATTCTTAAATGTAATAAGAGTCAATATATATTCTTTAATTAAATACAAGTTCTATTATTATCTCTATTATTTAAGAACATATGTTCTTATTCTCTTTAAATTCAGTAATTTTAAATCATTAGAATAAAATAAAATAAATAATAAAAATTTAGTTTAAAAGTCATCAATTGATAATAACTATATATATAAAATTAAAAATAAGCTCTTGCAAATATATAAGCCCACATATTCTCATGTTCTTACGTGGCTTCCAAAAAACGAATAACATTTCATATTCTATACAATCTTGTCATGTGTTAATGTAACCTCTTACAAACAAATAATATTTTAACATTCTTTATAACTTCTACAATAAAGAATAATAATGCAATTAAGTGAATGCATAATTACATTCTGTAATATCAATTAAATATCTCAAATTATAAAATTAAAAAGCAATTTATATTGATAAAGCAAAACAGTAAAAAAAAAACAATATGATAAGTTAGGAAAATTTTATACATATACATTACACACGTAAGGGCTCTCACCATGCGCAGTTTAAACGCCTACAATATTTAAAAAGTATTTATGTACTAAGTTACTAATTGAAATATTTACTTAAACAAAAGGTGTTTACTCTAAACTTTATCATCTTAAATTCAAATTTACTAAAGAATTGAAGAAAATTTAAAAAAAATGCTCTCACTGTCATTTTCTCATTTTTTTCACAAATTTAATCTTTGATCCTATTTTCTCCTCACCTCTTTACTTTTATTTATACACTTACATGCACTAACAAATAATAATTAAATAATAATCAATGTTTTAGAAACCAGAACCAAAGAAGATGGTAGATCATTAAACTGATTTAAATATAGATCAAATCGAATAACATTATAAATATTTAAAATAATTAATTTATAATTATTTTTTTAATGTATTTTCAACATAGTAAAAATTCAAAAAGAAAAAGACAATAATAATGAACATAAGAGATTTAAAACTTTTTTTTTCAAATTCCTTATTATTATTATTATTATTATTATTTGTATAAGCAAATTTATGCTATATACCAGAAATCAACATGGGCCATTAGAAAAGTTAACAACTCAGTTCATGTTTGACTCAATCAAGGCCAAATCTTAATTTTGCAGCCATAAGAGCAACTTTTAATATTCGACCTGAACCGGTATGAGGTCTTGTTAGCAGTTTCACCAGTCTGATCAACTTATCACTTACACCAATCAAAATATTAATGATAAAATTAATAATGCAAGTAGCATTCCTGTTACTGAAAACTGTGTTCCAGTGGCCCTCCTTCAATACAACATGTTCTAGCAGAGGGGTTAAAATGCTTGGACACCGCATGAAAAAGATAATTATGCCACCATTCTAAAAGTCTACATATTCATCCATCAGAATTAAAAGCAACTAAAGAGATCATTGCGCGCTTAGAGTGGTATCCATTCATCAGTTTATAACTTTAGATGGTTCCCAATGCTTTAGAGACAGAGGAGGAGGAAAATGACCTCGCTTCATTATTAAGACATAAATATTCAAATAAAAAACACCAGACCAATATACTACTTGCACCCATCATACACGAGCGCTAGGATTCTAAATGAGTTTGCCTTTCCGTCTCTAGCCTCGGGATTCTAAATTCTAGAAATGCTAGGCAAGAAAATTACCTCAAACAATTGATGGCTTCCTGTCACGACCGTGAAAATCGCGACGGGATCGGCGAGAGAAAATTTTAAATAAAACAAATAGAGTCGCCACCAATTTTTTATTGGGTAAAAAAAATAACTGGCAAAACTCTTTAAAAAATATATTTAAAATAAAACAAAAGAAAAAGGTCTGCGAAAAATCAGGTTGGGTTCGGGAGTCGATTATGCACAGGGAAGGGTGGAAACTTAATCTCACTGCACCCCTGATACATCCGTCCTAAGACGGTTACCTTAAACTAGTTGTACGAATTTTAATAATCTAATCGATATCTATTTTACCCCTTAAATAAAAATGAAATAAACTAAATAATTAAATTACAAATATTCACAAATTCAAATAGAAACTAAATTGCACAATTTACAAATTTGAAAGAAAAAAAAAACTTAATTAAATATTTGCAAGTTTGTCGTTAGAACTAAGAAAAATAATTAAACTACAAATATTCACGAAATTAAATTAAACTAAACAATTTACAAATTTGAAGGAAAAATAAATAAATAAATTGAATATTTACAGGTTTAGTGGAAAATAAATAAAAATAAATTAGAATATTTACAGGTATGGGAAGAAAAGAAAGATAAAAATAAATTAGACTATTTATACATTTGGCTTGCCGTGAGTGCCTACGTATTCCCCAAGTGCAATGGGGAACTCAAATTCACGTAGTTCTTTAGAAATAATTATGTGTTGGTTAATTTTAATTACAGAAGATATTACTTTGAATTAGTTTATTAAAAGAAAGAAAAATGATTTGATTTTAAAAGGAAATGATTTGATTGGAAAAAAGAATTTTATTAACGCACCCTAAAGGGGACGGAAGGTGGTATTGAACCTACTAATTCACCCTAAACAAACATCTAGTGGGTACTTGACCCCTGAAGATGTCTAACGCGATTTGTGGTGTTAGACCACCTAGTGAAAAATAACTTATTGATTTGTCTTACGTGGGGAGTGAAAGCGATCTGGCTTTGATTCCCTTGAAAATAAAAATCTTTTAGTGGTCTTGGCGCAAGCGTAACGTAATTTGTAGCGTTGAGATGCTAACGAAAAATAACTTTATTAATTCGATCTTAGCGGGATGAAAAGCGATCTTAGGTATTTGATTCACCCCAAAATAAAATTGGCGATGGGTACTTAACGCCAAGACCATCTAGCGATATTTAATTTATTTAATTTTAAACGAGTCCTAAGTAGGATTGAACATGGCAATAGTCCACAGAAGCAACCCCAAATAGACTAGTGAGTACATGACTCCTCAAGCCCTCTAAACAGATATAAATAAATTTATTTTTAATTTAAATCCTAAATATAATTATTCATGACATTAGGACATTCGAAATTAAGTAATTCTTTTGAAAGTGATTATATGTTGAACAACTTTAATAAAAAAAGATTTATTTGATTTTATTGATTAAAAGAAAATGAACTGACTTGAAAGTAAATGATTTGATAAACAGTGGATTAGTGCATCTTAAGTGAAATGGCACGTGATGCTGCAGCCATGAGGCAATCGCACGAAAAATTGGTCAGAGGGTACGTGACCCCTCAACACCAACTAACAAATATATTATAGCATTGGACCATGTATTTGATTATTATTCTCTTTTTTTTTTGCATAATACAATTACAAATAATTGATATCAAATGTCTAAAAAATAAAAATACTTAAATACAGTAAAATCAAATATTTAAACGAACAAATAAAGTAAATAAAACAGGATAAACAAAGTAAACAAGAATAAATAAAATAAAATAAAAATGATGAAAGAAATTAATAACAATAAAACTTATACCAAGAGAAGCTAAAGAGAACTAAAAATTAATTTTTTATATTACTCTTTTTATTACTTCATTTTTTCATTTTTTATTTTTTATTCATTTCATTTTTTTTCTTTTCTCTCTCCTTTCTCTCCTTTCTCTCCTTTCTCTTTCTTCCTTTTTCTCTACTTTTCTCTTTCCTCCTTTTTCTCTACCATTCTCTTTCCTCCTTTTTCTCTACCTTTCTCTTTCCTCCTTTTTCTTCTATCTTTTACCCTTTAATTCCTACGACCAACTCCACTTTTGAAACTTATATTTTTTTTTAAATTTCTTTTATTTATCTCTCTTCCTTTTCTCTCTTTCTTTTCTCTTTCTTCCTTTTCTCTCACTCAATTCACAACCAACCCATTCTTCTCATCTTTCTCTGCAGCTCAATTCACGACCAACCCCTTCTTCTCATCTTTCTCTCAAAATTCACTTGACAACCCAAACCCATTAACACCCAAAAGCAAAACTTAAACCAAAAATCACACGCAACCCACTATTCCCTTTCCTTTTTTTTTTTTATAACAAATGAGTGTTGTGCAGTTAGGTGTGTGTGCAGGGGCGTAAGAAAAAACAGGGGCCTCGGTGGTCTACTGGTTGGGGCTGTGGTGGTGCTGGCGGGGTGGTGTGCTGCGGATGGTTTGGGTTTCTGTTGTGGGTTTCAGTTTGGTTTGTGGCTTGGGGAAGGGAATGGGTTCTGGTTGTTGGGTGGCTTGATGAGCGGCGGTTTGGTGCGGGTATGGCTGGAAATGGGTGGATGTTGGGTGTTAAATTTTGATGGTGGTTTGAGTCTGTTGCTTCATTGTTTTTATTTGTTTGTGTGGTAAAATAAATTTTAGATATGAGCTGTGGAAATCTACATGCAGGGAGGCTTGGTTGAAGGATTTAGCAAACAATAACAGGAAGCTAAATACACTACCATCTACACCATCAGAACACTCATAGGGATTTTTATTCAAAGAAAACAAATTCAAATTGATTCATATGCAACATTAGAGATAGTTGGAGTGAGCTTACCTTCGCTCCAGCAAACTCTGAAATTTTTCTTTTTTTTCTTTCCCCCTCTGCCAAACCAAACCAGCTCCCCTCTTTTTTATCCCCCATCAAACTCAGCTCCTTCCCCCCTTTAAAGTACTATTTTTCTTTCTTTCCAGGTCTTTTCCTCTCTGGCAGAGGCGACAAGCTGAGCTGTAGTGATATGGTGGAAGCGTGAAATAATGATGGAGGGTGAGTGTAAAGTGAGGATGGCAAGGGGTAGTGTGCAATGTATGTGTGTACTGTAAATGTTGGTTTAGGGTGGATCAGTGTGTTCAATACCGCCTTCCATCCCTTCTAGGATGCGTTAATAAATTTTCATCTTTCTAAAAATCAAATCTCTCTTTTATTGTTATCATTATTGTTACTTTAAATTAAATCAATTCCTTTTTCTTTCAATCGGCAAACCCAAAATCATTCTTGCTAATCTAAGTTTCTTTCTAAGTGGCCCAACGCCAAAAATCGTGCTAGTTGTCTTGAGGGTCAGTACTGCTAGGCGATATTTTGGGGTGAATCGGTGAAACTTAGTATCTCCTTTCACTTCCATGACCAATGGCCAATAAATTATTAAATTATTTTTCTCTAAGTGGTTCAATGCGCTAATAACGTTATTTGTCTTGAGGGATCAAGTATCCACTAGACAAATATTTTAGGGTGAATAAGTGAGAACTTAGTATCGCTTTTCACCCTAGCTTAAACTAATATAAGGTATTTTTTAAGTGGTCAAAATTACGTTAGTCAGTGCGTTAGTAAATGCTTGAGAATCTTTAGATGCTAGCTTAGGAGTGGATCGATGGGTTAAATCTGCGCTTCCATCTTTAGGGTGCGTTAATAAAATTCTTTTTAATCAAGTCATTTCTATTTTAAATTAAATCATTTCTCTTAATCGACTAGTTCAAAACTATTTTTTTTTCATAACTAAAATCAACCAATATATAATTATTTTCAAGAGAACTACGTGGCTTTGAGTTAAATTGCAGGGGGATACGTAGGCCCGCAAGTCAAGCCAAACTTGTAAATTTTCATAATCTAGTTTAATTTTTGATTTATAAACTTTTGTTTTGATTTGTAAATATTTTGGTTATTCTTTCTTTCTTTTTTATCTTGCTTTAATTGGGGATAAAATAGACATCATTTAGGGTATTAAAATTCGCACAACTAGCTTAAGGTGACCGTTTTATAACAGATGTATCAAGGGTGCAGTGGGATTAAGTTTCCACCTTACACATGTGCATAATCAACTCCGAACCTGATTTTTCACATACCTTTTTCTTTTGTTTTATTTTAAATCCATTTTAAAAGGGTTTTGCCAGTCATTTTCCCTACCCAATAAAAAATTGGTGGCGGCTCTACGTATTTATTTAAATTTTTCTCCCGCCATCCTGTCGCGATTATTTTCCGGTCGTGACACTTCCTAATCCTCAATCTTCCACGTCAAAACAGTTTCAGCCTTCACAAAATAGATGCTTCATCACCTTGCACTACTGCTTTCCGTCAGTCATGCAGGGTGAACCCTATGAAATAGAAGCAAGGGAATTTCCTATTCTGGCTGGCTCTATCAGTACCAATTTTACCAGAACCAGCAAATAAAAATGGAATTTTCCATTCTGAGCTACATAAAAATCAGGGGGATTTTAGTAAAAGACAATCAAGGCAGAGGAGAGAGAGAAGAGAAGGGAATTGCTTGTCTACATGTAAATAATTTGCTACTGTAATCATAATTTGACAAGACAAATATATATACAAGAGACAGCCCCCATGAGAAGGCCATAACTAATCACTCTTGTGCATGTAGAAGGTATGGTCTCGTTTGTATGGATTATGGCTTACTTGAGGAAGATGTGAATGAATTGATCCACGGTAAGGATTTGGGGCTACTGGTTTTTGATGAAATGTCCCAACAAAACCCATGGAACTTTGTGAGGAAACAAGATGAGATTGTGCGTAAGGTTTATAAGACCCTTCAAAACCTAGTGGGTTCAAGTCAAAAGAAGTAGGAACTGTCCCTGGACCGTAGCCGTGATGCACCTTAATATTTGTCCTAGGAATAGCAAGAGGAGGTAGGTAGGAACCTGAGGGAGTGAAAGAAGCAAGTGCATTATGCACAGTGTCACCAAGAGCTTGCTGCATCCCACCCATGCCCTGGGGCTCTGCTCCTTGCCAACCTTGAACAAAATAATTTCTTTCACTAGGTTTCTTAACCTGGTTTTCTACTAAACCTTCCCATAAGCGCCTCTTTTTTGGTGGATGAGGATTTCGCAAAGTAGGAAGATTATTCATATTTTCATTGATGTCACTAGTACCCCCGACTCCTAGAGTAGAAACAGTGTGTGTTCCAAACAAAAGAGCCATCAATTTAGTTCCCTGCATCTGGCCATTTAGAAACTCCAAAAGGGAGTTAAGAGATTTATGGATACAACCGTAGATCTTCTCTACCTGTTCGGTTCCAACTGCTCTAGCAACATTTTGAGAACGATCTGTGAAATCCTCAATCTGTTAAACAAAATATAATCAACATAAACTTAACACCAGAGAATAATATCCAATTAAAAAGGGGGTAGAGGAAGTGAATTGAATTACACTTATTGAGTAAGAATGACGACCCCAAGATTTTAAAATCCACGATCCTTCATATAAGCTTGCACAGAAACCTTTCTGCCAAAGCTTTTCAACTGATGCTAGCTGCACTAGGATGAAATTACCAAATGATCACATTTCCATGAAATTGAAACATCTTAAATCATATATTTCACACTTTGTACCTTAAACACACAGAATTATAAACTTCAGATAAATTTGATCTTCAGTTATGATTATCATACCATACCATAAACAGAAAAACACATTAAAACAGGAATTACCTTGACAAAAAGAGTAATGAAAAGCTTAGCCAATGACTCTTTGTTCTTTTTCCCAAAGCTGAAATAATTGTTAATAACCTTAGACACAGATGCAGGATCAGCTCCCTCTGGAACATGCAATATACACACAAATGTCAAAGTAAAATTACAAAAATCCATCCCAGAAACTAAGAGACATGATAATGAAAATTACATAAATCTGGTAAGTTCCTTGCTATAGCAAAATACAGAAATTAGATTGGCATTCCAACAGTAAGAGCCTATGTAAGGTGACAATTTCAGTCTTTCAGATGTCTCCTACAAGTCCTTAAAGGTTTTTCCCAGCAGTCACCATCACACCTCTCTCTTCTTTCTCTCATTTTCTGACTTTCCTTTGTTCAAATTATAATTCAATTCATATTTGCTTTGAAACTGTGTTTCCAGCCTTCCAAGCAAACAACAGACCTATAACCTCTGTGATTTCAAGACAGATCTTGGAGAAACACAGCTGTTACAATAATCAAAACAATTCTAGATTGTGTGTGTTTCTAGGTCATTTCTTGTTGTAACACATAAAATAGTGCTATATCATAGCATGATGTTTGACACTCAGTATCTAATTGATCCGCCAATTCATGTTACTTATTAAAAACATTCAATTAGAGAAGTCCAGCTCGGCTATGGGCAATGGCCAAACAAGACAAGAAATTTCGCAAGTGAAATTCTTATGACTCCTCCTGTTAGAAGATTAGGACTAGGGGTCTTATTTTTTTGATAAAAAAATAAATTCATTAAGATGAAGAGAAGAAATTACAATGATTTTGGAGGATAAGGAAATGTTTTAGGAGTCTTATGATGTTAGCAATCTTGTTTGGTTGGGCTTGTACTAGTAATACTACACTAGTACTTAACCTAGATTATAAGTATAAATAGGTGTTTGTGGCTTGTAGTTAATACACACAATTTCTTCCAAACACTGTTTCAACATAATATTAGAGTTGTACCATCCTCCATGACCTAAATTTGTCACTATTCCGTTGCCAAGTTCCCAAAAGTATGAAACTCCTTTCTCACGGTGTCTCTGTCACTTGACTATCTCCTTTTTGTTGGTTGTGCACCAACTCCGGCCATTGGAACCCTAGTTTTTCCCCATAACTGCAGCTGCCACGCACCTTTTCAACCAACATTAGTGGCTATATTCACTTCTCCAAATTGCTTTTCCTCTCCGCCACAGACACCATATCTGGTTCTCCACCTTCCTAGTGGCTATACTCACTGTGCATCCATCCAGCAATCTACTGCTCTTGTGGTTGTTCATCATTCCAGCAATCATTTTTCTGTTTGTCTCTCCAGCAGTGTTGGGATGATAATTTTGTCTCCAGATATATGGTTTATTGTGCTCATTACATTAAAGTGTGTTTATTTATAACATGCTGAGAACTTACTAAGCTTCAGCTTGAGGGGGAGTATTAGAATATCAGAATTCTTAGTGTTTTAGGAGTCCTATAACGTTAGTGACTATTGGGTTGAGCTTTTACTAGTTATACTACACTAGTACTTGACCTAAATTATTAGTGTAAATAGTTCTTACTTGAGTGGCTTGTATCAAATACACAATTTCTCTCAAATACTCTCTGTCTCAACACCTCCAATTGATAAAAACTGCTTTGTAGAGATAAAGGGTTACCATGAGATTCAACTCGACAAGAACTCAAAATCTGATATATTCTTATCTGAAATTTCACCTTTAAGTAAAGCAGAGAATGGAGGTAAAATAGGAGGATTACGAGTCTGCATTAAAAATCAGGAAAAACAAAGTATTAGATTTGGAGAAAAAGAAAAGAGAATATATAGAAAGGGCATCACTAAGGTTCTGTTTGGGAATTAGATAGTTTTTTAACATCAAAAGCCACAAAGTTATGTTGAATAAATTTGTTCCTAAGGTGCTTCTTCTATTGCTTTTAGAAAGGTATAGCTGCTTTCTAAAATTACCTATAAAAATGCTTTTCAAATATTTTCTATTTTTATCTAAACAAGAATTGTTCTAACCATGAAAATTTTGTAATATCCCAAGAACTTTTAAAATTCCTTGCATATCCTTTCTACATACTCTTCCAACTATGGTTTCCATTTTTTAGAAAAAAAAAATTTAGCCACTAACAATTTAAAATAATGTTTAACAAATGCTATATTTGTCAATTTTACTATCCACAAAAACAACATTATATTACAACAACTATTGTCCAATAGCTTTTATAAAATCACAGTATTTGTAACTAGAACCAAAGTTTCAGCACCAATTAATAAAGGCTACTTAATCCCTGACCACATCAGCAGTAGGACCTAGAAGCCAATACTCTAGGCGGGCACCATCATACAATGTCCATCCTACTTGGCCCTAGGACCAGCTCTGCTGATGTAACTATCAAGTGAAATGTTACATTACCATGTGTGGAAATCATTATGCAACTTTCCCTACAAAGGAAAGTCCATTTGATGTCCATATCCCTGTCACAGCTCAAGAAATAGCAATCCCACAACCAAATATAAATCTATTGAAGAGAGAATTAACTATATGACAAAATTCAAATCCCAACTCTACTATACAAATAATGCTTCCATAATGGATATGTGCTTCAACCAAGGATTTAAAATGTTTAATACCTGCAAATGAAAGGCAACCAATGATACAATAGATAAAGAATTGAAAGTCCGGTCTCTGGAACTGTTGATATTATGTGCTTTTGCCCAGGATTTCATCTACAATAGGCAAAAATTATATTAGCACGATAATCAGTTTAAGAATTATACAAAAAAAAGAACCTGGCCAGTAGATTTGACACTCAACAAAGAAAGTAAATATAGTGCACTAAAAACCAGCCCACCAGCAAACAAAGGTTGGACGGAGAAACTCAGATTTTAATGAAATGAAGTCCACGCAAAACTATTTAGTGCCAATTGTGGAAGTCTTTCTAACAGATCTGGTTAAACAGTTAAACCTTACAATTTGGCTTGCCTTCCACATTCTTCTACAAAACATCTTTCAGGAACTTCACACCAGAAACAACAACAAAAACAACTAAACCTTATCCCAGTAAGTGGGGTCGGCTATATGGATTAAACGATGTCACTGAGCTCTACCAAAAACCAAATTTTAACATCACACCAGCAAGTACGAGTTGTTTTATTCCAATTGAAGATGGCCATACACATGCCTTGGCACTATCAATTCATCACTTAAAAACAAATCATGTATTTACCTTGAGATTTGATTATTTATCACAATTCTCAATTTCACTAGCCATCTTCCATCTGCTTTGTTCTCATTTCAAATTTGTTTTAAATGAAAATATTAACTCAGAAACCTTGCATATATGAGCAATAGCATACAACACATGCTTGAATATTAAAATAAAAGGCTAAAATGCAAAGAACCCCCTCCAACTATGGGTCAAGTTAAAAAAACAAACTTGTGCTTTCAAATTCACCATGAGTCCCTAAAATTCATGATGCTAAAATTCATTAAAATCTCATAAAAAATGACAAAAGTATCTTCAATTACCAGAAAACATAGCTTCCGAAATCTTTCATCTATGGCAGAAATTGCATGGATAATATGAGATTTTTTAATGCCATCCCTGTTATCAACTGATAAATCACATTCAATACCTGTACCACTATCAGTAACTTTTACAATTGGTACCCTGGCAGTCATGATCGACTGTACACCGGTAACATGTCCTTTTCCTACAACATAGAAGTCATTTGTGTTTATATTTCCAACTACACTATCAAATCTGGTAGATTCATAAATCATAACATATCAACATGCCACAAAGAAAAGAAATCAATTACAATCTGTCAAAATCATTTTCAAAGAGATCATAGTAAAGAAATCGGCAAAACATAACTTTTCTATCTACAAGTCCTTTGTACTAAAAACTTGGTCCATAACTTGTTTGAAGCCAGACATTCTGCCAATAGAAACATTCTCCACTCAATTTTATACTGTAAATAGTAATTTAATACTGTAAATAGTAACTTCTTTTCCTTCATTTTAATATAGAAGTAAACCATGTAACCCTTAAACATGAAATCAGGTCATATGATTTTAGGAACAGTGAGATTTATCCAGAAAGCTTGAATTGTGGAGTTCAGCACATTAAATTTGATAATACAGGGCTTCAAGTCATGCCAAAGTGCAAATTAATCCTTTCCTAACTTGTGGTAACCATATAAAAAGTTCCTATCTCCCTATCTCATTGTCATATCTATACTCCATCAAGATCTTGCCACTTTATGTACTTATGTCCCTCAAGTGAAATCTTTGAGATGCCGATGGTTTTTCTCTCAAATAATTGATTTGAAATTTCATCACCTACATTCATTGGATCTCTAGGATAGATTGAGAATCCCAAATGTACCTAAACATTCTCAATTAACAAGCCATGGTGGACTTGCCTCAATTTGATTATGGTTCCGTATACTATACGTGCCACATCGTTCAATGTTCACAAGGGTTAAAATTAGTGCAGAGACAAAAATATGATGTTTGGTGAAAATAACTGTGTGATAATATTAGGATCTAATTGCAAGGTATAGGACTTGAGCCCTACATCAAAAGTATGGGATTCAGATGTGGGGTTTATATAACCTTGGGCTCTCCCACCTTAATAGCTAGCTTTTCGAGTGTGTTCTCCCAAGGATCGTATCAGATAACAATCAATTATGCAACAAGATCAAGTACTATAAAGCTCTCAGCCCCTCAGGTCAAGTTCTTGAATAATGATGCTGCATATCATGCATCACCTAGATCCAACTTATTCAATTTTTTACTTTGAACACTGATTTACTCCCAACACAGTAAAGCATATAAGATTTGATAGATAGAATTCTAAGATAACGAATTATGTGCATTGCAGAACTTTCCTCCTAAGAAAAGCTAACAATAAAAATAAAATTGGAGTACACTAATGTTAAAAAATTACTTTGAATTGAGAGTAACTTTTTAGCGAACTTTCGAAGGGTTTCAATCTTCTTCTGCCGAGGAACTTCAACTGAATTATTGAAATTGATAGACAAGTCAAGATCACTTTTATCATTGAACATATCCATTACAAATGATCCATATACTTCTACAACAGGGGAGCTATAATTATTGCCTGAAAGGAAAACAACAAATAGTTAAAGCAAAACATAGTTTACAAGGGAAGAAGAGTGGGAATAGGAGATAATACACCAGAAGAACTAAAAGAAAGTCATTTTAGTTTTAACGCATGGGGTTTTTCTTTGGGAAAGGGGGGATGAATATGGTGCAATTATATATTTCAGATAAAAATTTGTTATGAGTGAAAGAATCAATGTGCAAGAAACATCAATTCACAATTTTCTCTGGCATTGTAAAATATTAAATTCCAATGCATAGATGCTTCTCTCACAAAATATATGTTCCTCACAATAAGAAAGCACAAGGCAGAAAAGGAATAAATGAGTCCAAATCAAGCAAAACGGTAAAAATATCATGACAGTTTGATTAATGATCCATGAGATGACCCAGAGAACAACTTAATTTCTTATTCGGTTGTTTATATAGTAAAAATCCTGCATGGGATAAACCATACCTAATATCAACTCTTGCACTAGTCCATAGAATTGGTACATTACAAAATTAAAGAAAAATTAAGATAATTAGTGACATACAGAGTAACATCCAGTCATATGGGAATATAAGCTAACTTCTTACATTCTTATCTATGCAAATATTCGGAGAGGATAATGTTAAGGAAGCATGGAACAAAAGATTACCATATATTTCCTTTGCTATCAAATTGAAGATGCGAACCAGATCTCTCCTGTTATGATAATCAATTGGTTTTGGGCACTGTCTAACATAGGCATCACAAAGGAGCACATCAAGACCCTTAACACTTGCAGGAGGGAACATGATCTTAGCTAATTCCTCTGACTCAAGCTTCTTTGCCTTCCTTAGCAAATCTAGCATAGCATCCAAAGAATTAAGTCACTACTTAAAAAATTAATGCAGTGATTGCCCATATTTAGAACACCAATAATAAAAAAAGCCAGGGGAATGAGGTGGCCCCTGGGAAGGTAATTTCCTCAGTCCTTTGTTTCTATCTAAAGTGGGTGGGAAGGGGAGAGAGGTGATACTTTATGAACTTTCAATTTTATCTGCCAATAATAATAGGAAACCGAACATGCAGTTAAGATGGTAGAATTGTTTTTTTCAAAGAAAAAAAATTCTTTCCTTTCCATCTTGTAGCGGCCAAATTATGCAAATCCAGCCCATCCCACCTAAAACGCTTAAGAAGCAGTCACCCTGGTTATAGCAAGTCGTCACGACCGGCTATCACCTATAACACCAAACACCTATAAATAGGAGTCTTTCCCCCACCAGTATGGAGTGCATTTGAATAGGTTTTTTATTAAAAAGAAGTACTCTTTATCTATAAGTTTTTAAGTATGTTTAGATGCAATGTTTAAAAAAAAAAAGTAGAAGTTAAAAAAAAAACAAATCAGTTACATTTATTTTGGAAGCTAATGATCATCAACTTCTAAAAAAAGGAGAAGTAGAAGTGGTTTTTAATATAATTTTCTGACAAAAATATCTTCTGCCTTTATTAAAAATTACATCCCTTGTCTTTCCTTTTTTCCTTCTTGCAAACCCTACCTCTCTCATTCTAGATATCCTATATTTCAATAATTTTGCTATAAAAAAGTTCTTCTATTCTTTTTTATCCAAATAAACTTAAAAGTTTTTCTATAAACTTAAAAGTCTTTTTGTTACTTAAAATTACTTCTTAAACATTGGATCCAAATGCAAATAATTTATTGTGTTAAAAAAAAAGCTCTACTGTAAAAAAATTTATACAAAAAGTCATTTTTTATAAGCTTATCCAAACGTACTCATGTTCTATGAAACCCAAGTATTTCTTATTACGCTTTACCAGAGTTGTCCGACCTTACTGACTTGAGCATCAGAGTGAACCCAAGTCATCGAACTCATCCTCTTTTCTCATTTCAGGTCCTAGACCAACAGACCGGCAAGCAGAGAAAACCTCACCAACTACCTACCTCACTGCCCTTGACCACGGAGCAGACCACAATCCATTGTATAATGTTCTCAAACCTATGTGTGTCAACTCTTTTTCTCTCTCTCTGAAGGAAACTATCTAAAATGAAAGAATGATCATCAGCATAGCACCCCTTCAATTAATTCCCTAACTAACAACTACTGTAATTCCTTTCAATTTCACTCCGTTCCATCAATCCAAACCAATTTATCATCACTACCCTTCTCACTCGTACTTCCTAAATGGCTATGGAGTTAGGAAGACCCAGTTATAAGGAATGTGTAATCTTTTTTGTTTTCCCCTTAAAATCAAATCCCAGTGTAGTCTTTCAAGACATAAGAAGAAAAGCTACATAGCTGAAGCGCCTAATAAAAAGCCATCAAGGCTAAGGCTAAGGCTAAGGCTAAGTGAATTTGCTTACCTTTCTCATCCGATGCCATTATTGCCTTCAGACCTACCTGACCATTTATTTATCCAACACGGACAAGAAAGACAGACAAATAAGTCGATATATATAGCTTCAATTTCAAACACCCAAAAGAAAAACAGGAAAATAAATAAATAAAGGTGTGGGATGAAAATCAATATGTGATTGACAGAGTTGTTGTTATGAAATTCAGACGAATTCAATTGGTTATCATGGAAAAATCTAAAAGTGGGTAACTGGATCTGCGTTGAGAGAAGGAATACTTACCAGGAGAGGAGAGGAACCGAGATGATGAGGTCGGTGACGAGGGTAATGTTTATGTTTTACTATGCCACTTTCACGTGTGTTAAATCAAAACATATGCGTCCATATTTGGAAAAAATAATTTTTTAGTAGTTTATTTTAAAAAAGTTAATTAAATATTTAATTACATTAACTAATAATTTATATACGGTTAATTATGTATTAAGTATCAAAAGATATTATTAATTAACCATATGTAAATTATCAATTAATGTAGTTAAATACTTAGTTAATTTTTTAAAATGAACTAATGAAAAATTACTTTCCTAAGTTGAATGTAAGGGTCATTCTCCTTATTTTGTTTTGGATAAGAATATCGAGACTTTGGTACCTTTTTTTATCAGTATAAAATAAATTATCAAGTATTTATTATTTATATTTAATAAAAATTTAAATATTTATGATAAAATTAACCATCAATAAATAATTGACAATTTATCTTGACTACTAGACTCATTAAAATATCATAACAATTCCTAAAAATACAATTCTACTAAAATGTGAGATTAATCTCTCTTCAAATATTAAATTTATTTTACAAAATACTTCATAGTATAGTAGCTACTCTCACCTCGTATTTTTTTTATATATTTTTTTTAGTTGATACATGTTTATTTATTATTTTAAATATTTATTATCAGAATAACCGATCAATAAGTGTTTTATAACAAATTTATAAATAAATTGAGAGGTTTCTTAAATTTTTTTATTAATAACTACTTTAAAATCAATTATATAATTAGATAATTAACTATTTAAGGCTTTTGCCGATTAAGGAGTTACTAAGAAAGAGATGGCTCCTTTATTGCAAAATCCATCATATAATAAATATATATATTTTTTATAATAAGGGTGTTCTTTAATCAATTTTCGCATCAACCAATATTAAGTTTTTTCATAGACAAGAGCATATTTTTTAATGAGTTTGGTGTATTTAGAAGAATTAATTTTTTTAAATATTATTTCAAAATAAATAGTCAAGGCAGGTATTATTCCATTAGTTACATATTTGTTTATTTATTTTTATATAATTATAACAAATATTAAAATAACTAATTTATTTTTTCTAATTTTCCTATGCCGTTAATTTTTTATTTCAAACATTTTAATAAATGCATTTTAGTGGTTAGATAAATTATGTTAAAATAAGAAGGAAATAAATATTAATTGCTTTAAAATTTATATTCTTTTGTATTAGTCGTGTTAAAAGGAATAATTTTTTCCAAAAAATAAATAATAAATACGTTAAAATTTTAAAGGAAAAACCTAACATTTTAATTAGATAAAATAACGTTAAAAAAAGGAGAAAAAAAAGGCCTTGAGTCTATATGAGATTTCAACAGAAAAAAAAAATAAAAATATGTGTCTATGAGGCGCGCATCATGAGAGAAAAGGTAATATAATTTGTGAAAAATATAAATTAAAAATATTGAAAATATATACATACATACATGTAATAGGTGATTTTGTTATTTATATAAAGGGGTCACTTTGGTATTTATATTTTTTTTATGGTTATATTGATGAGTTGTCAAACATTTTTTGAAGAACATTCTTAAATACTTTTGGTATAAAATAATCTTGTTACATACACCATCTAACTTTAATTACAGTATTTAATTTTAATGCTAATCATAATTACTTAATTAGTTAGGGAAAATTATACCTTTATAACTGATGTATTACAAAATGAATGATGTTGTGTAAGAGTATTCTCATGACAAAGCTTCTTAGCAAAAGTCTAATAAAATTACTAAAATAAGTTTTTTGTTCAATTTCTTGCCGGGTAAATTAATAGTCTAGCTTGTTTGTGATGGTGGAATCTATAAAACATGTACACAAACACGAGGCATGCTATGTTCGTATTTAATAAATATTCAATATGAACAAGACCCATCTTTCAAAAGATTTATACCTCATATAAAAACTTGGTAAAATTCAGAAGTTTAACTCATAATGAGTCAATGACAAACCGTAATATAACGTTTTAATAATACAAAAGCATAAATATATATATGAGCTTAAATTAAGATATTGCTTTCCTATCCATATTTTTTTCTTGCATATTAGTATTCAATATAAGTTGTCAAGTATTTATTACTTATTAATTATATTTAATAAATTTTTAAATATTTATTTTAGAATCAACACTTAAAAATATTTAACAACTCATATTGTATATCATACTTATAAAAATATCATAGTAAATCTCGTTAGACTATGATATTTGCATAATTTAATTAAAATTTAATTTCAATTAAACATAATTTAACATTATCAATAAATTACATCGTCTCATTTGCTTAGTATATATTTTAGAAAATTTATTGTAGGTGAATTACTTTGCTTGCTTCAATGATTAGGGTGTGTGATTGGTTTAAAAAAATAATTGGGTGTTGATTTTGGAATTTGCTAGCATAGAGACAAATTTATGTGTTCACCTGCTTGAAAGATGAGTCTTGTTCATATTAAATATATACTATTTTGTTGATTATTCTGTTTTAACTGAATTGAATAATTACTTTAGTTTCTCAATTGTAAGTAATATATATATGTTAAAGAAAAGGTTTCCTAAAGTAACCAAACCAAATCAAAATCTCCTCGATGTAGTGTTGTACAGCTAGACGGAAAGAGTTGAAAATGGCAGAAGAGCCATATAACATAGGCGATCCGTTGTAGCAGTTAGGAGTTGTGAATGTTCCGAAAAGTAAAGTCAATCACAGCTTGCAGTATGTTTTCTCAGTGCATGCGCTGGCTCTCACTACTTCTGTCGCCACTTTTTATCATCATCCCACAAAGAAAAGCACTACTGATTGCCAATTACTCGCCAGATAACAGGAGCGCAACTCATTCATAAGTTGCCAATTGTAGCTTGATGCAAGCCTAAAAGAGAAATTTAAAATAGAAAGACACTAGTTTGAAGTTGATGTACATTACATAAACCATCTTGATGGGAAAAAGTTTAAGGAGAAAACCATAGATTCAAATATTCTCCCCCGTCCCAGCAATCAAAGCACAGAAACACACAACACTAGACAAGTTTTCTGCTTAAAAGATTTGTTTCCAAGCAGAGTATTTCTCCTTTTCAAGTTTCCCTCTGGACATTAAAATACAGAGCGACGTCAATTCCCTACGAACTAGGAAGTACTATGCATTAAACACCTAAAAGGACGAAGAAGAAAGAGAGGGCAGCCCTGAAAAACTGGAATTAACAAGAGTGGAAATACAAAGTGTGAGGAAGGCGATGGTGAGGATGATGGTTAGGGTGGTGTTGGTGAGGATTGGACTCTTTCTCAATTCGCCAACGGAGATGAAGAAAGTCATCGACAGAACAAGGCAGCTTAAGAGGACCATCGGTGTGGTAGCCATAAACCTCGCGAGCTTTATCTAGGAGGCGCTTGAAAAGAGGATGGTAAAGATAGGAGATAGGGATGACAAATCTCTGAGAGGTAGAGCCACCGTCTTCTTGGAATTGGTCATCCTCTAAACCCACTTGAACCGCAAGCCATCCCTTCTTGACCTTCATCTTCTTGTCCTCCTGCATGCTATTGCTAGCTATTTCTTCAATTCCTTCCTGATTCTTATTCCAATATATGTTGGCCAAGTGAGACTGAGACTCCAAGTGAGGAAGCAGAGGGAACGAACCGTAATATATATAGCAATTAGGATTCAAAGGAAGAGGTGGGTAAGGGGGTAACTAAGGCTTTTCTTTTTTTTCTTTTTTTTTTGTATAAATGAATAACAATTTGTGTGCGTGTGTAGTTCGTACGTAATGCGGAATCAAATAGTCGTGGTGGTGGTGTGCAAGTGGGGAATGGACACTTACGTGTGGCTGTGGCGTCTCTTTTGAGTTTTGGCTTTTGAAAGTAGGCGGAGAGGTAACAAGGCCTATAAGAAAGGTAACAAAACAACTCTTGGAGTGAGATGGGGACAGACACGAAATGGAAATAGGAAACTTGGCGTGAGTCCCGTTGCTTTTCCGTATTGAGAGTTGAGTTGTGACGGCAGGGTCCTGGGTACTTGGACACACATTCGTTTTAAACCTGCACTAGGTAATGATAACATGGATTCGGATTCGGATTCGGGACAGGACATTATTAGATATATTTAGCATTTATTACATGAAAATCATAATTCATAACCGAAATCCTCCATAGGTTTACTTCAAATACTGTTCAGAAAAGAAAGTTACTATGGGATATTTGAGCTTTTCAACCCCATACCAAATCATTAGTGTATGCATATCGATTTTCAGGCATTGATTAATTATATATATTATTTATTGATCATCCAATTTTAATCATGATTTATTTTTTGCCCTATAAAAGAGTTGTATTGTTTTAATCTATAATTTTTTTCAGTGTAAATTAAGGTATTCTTTTGTTCGAAAGGCAAGAGACTAATTCAACAGGTTATGGTCAAGTGCGTGAAGCGATGACCATTCCAATTGCGATTTCTCCACATACACTGTCTCAAAGATCGAATCCAAGACAAAATGCTTAAGGTGACTGAACTCCTTCCACTCAAACTAACGTAAGTTGGTGTTTTAATCTATATTTTAATTTGTGTTTACATGATTTCTTGAGCTAACTCAATGAATTGGCCTATTAGTTAAGGAGTTTTGCTATTTATTTTGATTACTCAAGTTTAAGCCTTAAATCAATATCTAATAGAATTAATTTTCCTAAATATGCTAAATAAATGTGAGATATAACCATTGTAGAGTATCGTACAACTAAAAACAAAACATGATTTCATGAGCTATGGTTGATATAATATTAATTTGTGTTTACCTAATTAATTTGCTACATTAGAGGTTGTCATATTACATTTTATAAGTGAAGTTTTTACCTTGACATAATGATAACTCGCCATTAAGGGTGAGAAAATCATAAAATAAGCATAATACCATATTGAATTTGTTTTAGTAATTATATATATGATATTTTTGCTTATTTAGTTCTTGTTATTTGTTTTAATTTTTTTAATTAGACAGATTTTTTTATCCTACTTGCCTGCAGGTTATTCAATGTTTAAGTGAATTATATATATTTATGTAAAAAAATTTCTGCTGATACATTTAATACTTAACAGTGGAACATTTAAGTTTATCATAAATAATTAATTATTCAATATTAAGTGGGAGAATGAAATGCAGATGCCCTTGACAGGAACGGCTCTTGACACACATTTTATTATAAGGGAAATATTATATGAATAATTATTAAGAAAATAAAAAAAATCATCTATAAAATTATATTATTATACATGAATTTATAAAAACAAATGTGATACTGTATATAAAAATGTGTGAATACAAATTGCATTACTCTTATTTGTAACTTATAAGTGTATAACATGTTTGGATTGGAGTTTGAAATCTTTTAAATTATAATTTAAGTAAAAGTTTGTCTCTTGTTATTTTTGTTTAAATTATAATTTTAAATTTCTAAATTCCAATCCAAACATGTACTAAGTAATCTCAACTCAAGGGCCGAAATGAAATTCCAAGACCTGCTGTCTTGTGACAAAATTAACAATGTAACTCATCTGTAAATTCAACGAGGGATGGATAATGGGTTATCTCGCAATATTTGACGTATTCATGAATAAAGAACCACTATAAATTAAAAAAAAACCAAGTGTGGTAGTGCGATGACAAGGTAGTAGGACCCTATGTAAATACAATCATATCAATGTATCATACTATTTCATGATCTTTTGCGCTTTTTAATTATTAAGAGTGCCATATTTCATCACAACGTATGATTTATATGGTGAATTGGTCTGGTTAATGGTTATGTTCTTCGTTTCCAACTTTTACTTTTCACTTTCTCTTTTTTAATTAAAAAAAAAAACATTATATACATTCATGGTAACATTATCCCTTTTTTCTTTAATAGGTTTTTAAAAATCTAGTTGTGGTACTCTGACGTGTTTAATGGGATTAAACAAAGTTTAATCATAACAAGACAAGAGGATAATGATCATAGCGCACATAAATAGCAGTGTCGAAGTCAGATACGTTCTGTTAATATCACTCACCATCCTCAGGTTTGTAAATGGAAATCATAACCGTAGAATTAAGCAGCAACAAAACACGATAGAAGTTGAAGCATGGCACAATTGATTATACCACTCTTAGACATAGAGAATTAGTCAAAGTTTGTCTTTTAGAGCATGATCAATTTGTACGGATGTCCGGCCATATCTCTGTCATTGATGTAATTAAGGGTTGTAATTTTTTTATACTATCTTTTGGTATAGCTGGTTTTTTTTATTTAATTTTAATTTACTTATAAAATTTTTTTACATTGTTATTTAATAATGTACTGACACATTATTAAAAGAGTTATACTTTCTAGATAATTGTTGTGATAGTCAAACTCTTTTAATGATTTGGCAATACATGATCAAATAACAGTGTAAAAAAACTTTACACTGACGGTAGATCAAAATTAATTTTTTTAAATATTTAGTATTAATAGTTAATAAATAATATACATTTATATCGGATGCATTCTCTTTATAATTGTAGAGATTAAGTTTTTATTAGTTATGTTTTTTATTAGTTATGTTATAGTTACATGTACTTTTGATATAATTAAATGATTCTTGTATAAAGGTCACAATTGTATATAATAAATGAGAAAAGAGCAAATAGACCCTCTAAACTTTTGGTCATTTGCAAATAGACACTATAAACTATAAACCTTATGATTTAGTCCCTAAATTAAACCAACTATCGCAATAGGTCCTTTCATCAATGATTTGTTAAGTCACTAACCGAAATGTGACGTGGCGTAATGCAAACCCTTCAATTTAATCAAATCTTAATCATTGATTTAATTATAATTTTTTTATATATTTATGTAATTATTCATTTAATTTTAAGAAATTAAAAATAATATTAATATTTAAAAGCAACCACGTGCTTGGCACAACCATAGCCCATAGCAATAACAATACTAACAGAGATCACTATCTTAGGCAACACAACAAACTTTCACAAAAAATCTCCAAACCCATCATTAAAAAACTCACCTTAGATTCATCTCAAAATCACACATTCAATAATCATAATCACTTGCAATCACCATCACCACCACAACCACAACCATAGCCACAGGTTGCACAAGCGCAACAACAGCAGAACCTGCAGCATCAATCACCAGTCTACAACATCAATAAGAACAATTTTAGGGATGTAGTCCTAAAGCTAACGGGTTCACCTGCTCACGAGCGCATCTCTACTTTGCCATCTATTCACCAACCCAAGCCACCAAGCTCTCGCCTTTAGCGTATTCGCCCTCCTCCACTGGCGCAAATTAGCTTGGTGTGTCCTAAAAGCAATGACTCCAGTGAAAGAACCACATGGGTTTCGATCAAAGAATCAAGATTCATCAAAACATGCTAAGAATTTCAACCCCAATGTCTCTCATCTTCACAGCCCAGTTCCGAAACCCTCCAATTCCAACTCCAACTCCAACTCCCCTGTTGTGAAGTTTGCAAAGCCATTGTGAGAAGAACCCCAACCCAATTGTGCATTCGCCTCAGAACAAGATCCGACAGAGGAAGTTTGTGGTGGCAAAGAAGAATCTGAAGAAGAAAGGCGACGAGAGAAACCAGATTGATGGAAGAGGGAAGGGAAGTTCGTGGTGGTAGTGAACCATAGGAGGGAGAGATTGATGGATGAGGGGAGGGAGTGTGTTCTTCAAAGTGGGTCTGGGAAAGTGATACATTTGGTGAAGGCTTTTGAGAAGCTTTTGTCTGTACCCATTCTTCAATTAAACAGGAAATTTGGGCCTTTGTTCTTTAGTCATGGAGGAATGATGAAGGAGAAAGCTTCTCTTCTTCAATCAAGGAACGGTGAACGATAAAGTCCTTTTTTTTTTAATTTTAGTTAAATATATTTTTATTTCTAAAGATTATTTAATAAGGTAAAAATGAGGTAAAATTTTTTTTAAAAAAAAATTAATGGTTGTGATTAGATACATGTGAATAGTTAGAATTTTGTTATGTCATTATTTTGTTAGTGACTTAACAGATCATGAATGGAATAACTTATTATGATAATTGGCTTAGTTTATGAATTAAATTCAAAAAATTTTATAATGTTATAATTTGTATATTTTATTATTAGTACTCTGTGTTATGACTATGAGTTATGACTTGTGAGAAGATTGTATTTGATTTTGATACTTTGATTAATACTTGATAGTTGGTATTTGTTTTGAAACTAATTTTTTTTTTCATTTTTAATAGTTGGTACTTTGATTGTGTGTGTATATAATATATATAATTATATATATATATATATATATATTACGTAATTATGACGTTATTCAGTTCCACCAAACAACTCGATCGGTTAAACCAATTGAACCTGAACCAGAAGAATTTTTGATTTGTTCTTCGGTCTAATTTTAACAACCTTGAGTTCGTATAATGGCAATTAATTAGGATATGAATGATGCCATTATTAATCAGACCGAAGTGGGTTTGCACTTTGAATAGTACAAACTGCACGGATCGGGTCGTACTTTTATAATTTTATGTGTACGTCCCTTAATTAGGATATGCACGTCCCTCAATCTAAATACAAATTTAAGGACAGAAAATTAAAGTCAAGCCACAAGAATAAGGTCGAGATATTAAGAAGTATTGGGTATAAAAATAAGCGAGTTGCATTAAAGATATAAGTTTAAACTTTAGAATTGATATTTAGTAGGGAATTTCTTAATCACAATAAAGCTTGAGAATGATTAGTCTCATAGTATCCTGTGAAGGAAAAACCAAAAATAATAAGGTCTAGATAAGAGCTATTTATATGAGATTAAAGGCTGTTTGTATTATTTTTTTAGGAGTAAAAATATTTTTTAAAGTAATAAAAATATTTTTTTAGAAGTTAAAGAGTTTAAACTTTTTTAAAAAATACTTTATGTGTTTTTTTGTTACATATGAAATGTTTTTTTTAAAATTTGAACTCTTTAGCTTTAAAAAATATATTTTTATTATTTTAAAAAAATATTTTTACTCTTAAAAAAATTAATACAAACGAGTCCTAAATTATATGGTAAGTCTAAAAATTCTGTTAATGACACTACTCAGAAGGCTACTACCAACTATATATGGATTAAATTTTACTTCAAAAAGAAGAGAAGAAACTATGGATATTTGTTTTGCTGAGCATCAACTATGGATCAAGTTATTCGAACATAATTTGAAGAATTTTGTGTAGTTTAATTAATTACAAGTTAGTTCAAATGTTCGAATAAAAAATGTAATTAAAGACTTTAATTGCAAAGTATAATATAAGAATGTTCGAGTATTCCAATCTTGCGTGATCTACTGGAATATTGGAAGAAAATAAAAGAAGGATGAGTAATTTTCGAAGGCACTCAATGAGGATTGAGGGGTGCAGTACAGGTGGACGTGGTGAAGTCGGTGGAGATATGCTTTGTACTATATGTACTGTTCGATTCATCTTATAACCACGATTGTATTTTTTTTTCCAACAGCAGCTTCCTTTGCGCACTTCCATATACCATATTGTCATATTTGAAATATGTCATAAAGAATATATAAAAGAATCATCCTATAAAAAAAATCAAAATCAATACAACAACCTTCCAAAAAAAAAAAAACAAGAGTTGTGTGATAGATTTTCTCTTTCAATGTTTTATTTTTGTACCCTTTTATGTTTAAACTGATAGTTATATTCTTCAATATGAGAATGTAAGTAGTATTAATGCTTTGTCTCCTTCAACTATTTCAACAAACAACATTCAATACAAGAACAAATAGCTGAATTTGAATCCAATATAAGACCCTAGGATTCAAATCCAAACATAATTTCAATTGATTAAGTCTTTTACCTTAAGGTTTTTTTTTACAAAATCAACAAATCACTTAACTCTAAACTAATGAAAGCAAAATTTGTAAAGAGCGTGGGTGGGTGAAGAAAGCAGAAGTGGAGAGACGAGCATGGGAGGGTCAGCGGAGATGGTCTCATCGAAATTGATGGTGCCTCACCGGAGATGAAGAGAGAAGAGCGTGAGTGTGTCTCATTAGAGAAAATGAGAGAAGACCATATGTGAGGTAAGTGTCGTCAGAGAAGACGAAGGAAAGGAAGGAAGAAGGAGAAATGGAAAGAGGGAGAGGGAATTGAGCAGTTCCCAAAGCCGCTAAAAATTATAATGTAGTTGTGAGAAATATTTTTCCTTTTCTGGAAAAATATTAAAAACTATTTTTTGATCGATAAGGCCGTCAAAAAGTACCTATTGATGATTGTACCTCAATCTGTGTAATTGTTTTTCGAGAAGTATTTTTCCCTATTTTAAAAAATATTAAAAAACATTTTTTTGACCAATAAGTAATGTTAAAGTTGAACTCACATTGAATTAGAAATAAATAAATAAATATATATATACATAATTCATAACACACATTACAAATAATAAAATGCATAATAAAATTTTAAGGCCTCAAGTCTTATATCACTTTTAGTTGAGTATTCAAGTGATTGAAAAATAAAATAATTAAAAAATATAAATATATATATATGGCTGTTCCGACCGGTTTTGTTCGATTTTGACCAGTTCAACCCGGTCCAATCATGAATCAATTTCTAGTATTGAACCATAACCGGAAAGGAGGCTGGTTCATGATCTGACCGGCCGGTCCGGCCCTATTCAGATAACCTTGAGGCCACTAGAAACCCTTTAAAGCTCATCCTCATTTTGTACGTATGAGTAGGGGTGTTTGCAGATTGATTTGGATCGGTTTGGAGGGGTAAAACCATCCGAACCAAATCAATCAATTTTCTCATATATACAATTGATCAATTTGGTTCAAATTTGAGAACCAAACCAAACTGAACCAATATCAATTGGTTTGGTTTGGTTCAATTTTTGACTATTTCAAAACCAAAAGAAAATCATATTATTTTACTTTTTATGACCTAAAAGATAATTCAGCTCATTTATACAATAAATAATATATTTATCTATTTAAAATAAACAACAGCAACTCATTTAAACAAAAACTAACAATCTTCTAGTGTAATGATCAAATACAATCATGAGCAAACTTCTAGTGTAATAGTCAAATACATCATAAACATAAACCAGTTACATAATTACCAAAATCATAAAATAAACATCCAAATTTTCAAATTAATTTTCAGTTACATAAACCAAAACTTTTAGTCATAATTACCAAAGAAAACAACTATCAATTGGGCATATACCTAAAATGATAAATGTTATTTTAAAATCATTAATATGAATAATTTTAACAAGAAATAAAAAAATAAAGCTATCAAGTTATATAACAACACATACTAAATTATTAAAAATATGTATATATATGATATTTTAATCGATTTAATTGGATCCATTCGATTTTAAAAATTGAAACCGATCGATTTAAAAAAAATAAACTAACCAAAAATATTTCAATTTTAATTGATTTTTATATATTTAATTCGATTTTCAATTTTATTCGATTTAATTTGAATTTAAGCCTTCCTAATTTTCGGGGGCATAAGGCTGCCAAAAATATTTTATATATTATTATTCTCAAATTTTGTGCACAATTTCTGGCGGACATGGTTGCTGAAAAATATTAATTAATTTTATAATTTTTTTTACAACTTGCCGCCAGAATTTTGATGATTAAGCGTATTTTTAAAGAGTTATCTAGCGACTTTGTATCCATTGAAAGATGAAGGGTTTGATGTAGTGATTGATTAGTTCTCAATCAAAAACGAAGAAAAAAAGACTATGGATTTTTGTTTTAGCTGAGCATCAACTATGGTTCAAGTTATTCGAACATAATTGAAGAATTTTATGTAGTTAATGAAGTACAAGAAGAAATATTTAGTTCAAATATTTATATAAAAATATAATCAACGACTTTAATGACAAAATAAGATAGATAAAATTGTTTATGAACCTTCAACTAATAGCTTAAATTTTAAGAGAGTTAATAATTGATATAGTATTAGAATTTTTATAATTAAGTAGTTAAGAATTCAATTCATGTCACTTTAATTCTTTTAAATAAAATTGAATTTTAACAAAAAAATAAAATAAATTTATATATTATTTACGCTTTAAATAAAAAAATTATTATATAAAAGAAAAAACTATTATATAAAGGGACTGTTAGAGACATAAAATTAAAATGTTTATATAAGAATAAAGAATGATGGAGTAGTCCAATCTTGCGTGCCCTGCGACGGGATGGGAGAAAATAAAAGTAGGACGAGTCATTTTCGAAGGCACTCAATGAGCAAAAAGAGGTGCAGTAGTGGTGCAGGTGGACGTGGTGGAGCCGGTGGAGATATGCTTTGTACCATTTGTACTGTTCGATTCATCATATAAGGTATAACCACGATTTTTTCCCCAACAGCAACTACCTTTGCGCACTTCCATATTAACATATTTGAAATATGTCATATATAAAGAATAAAAGAATCATCGCATAAATATGTCATAAATAAAATAAAATAAAATAAGAATTGTGGGATAGATTTTCTCTTTCAATGTTTATTTTTAATTTCTTCTGTCTTATGTTAAAGAAATCCTAAGTAATGATTTAAATTTACTATCAACAAATTTGAATTGTAAAAAGCATCATTAATCTACAAAACTAGTGGTTAAGATGATATCATTTAGTTTTTATTTTTATTTTCGTTCCTTTTTTATGTTTAAATAATTATATTCTTTAATATGATTATCTTTCCTTTATTTGTATCCTTTTTTTTTTGGATAAGCAATATGTAAATATCATTGTAGGTTATTGTTAAAAGTTGTGACATGCACTGCCTTAGAATTTCTAGCCTTTCTCCCTCCTAATTTTTTTTGAAAAAAAAGGTTGAGAGCTTGAATTAGCTAATAAAATGGATAAATTGGTTGTGAGATTGACTAGATTAGCCAATGAAACAATTAGTTAATGGATCGATTAGGTTAGCTGAGGAGCAAACGAGATAATCTAATGATGACATTTTTAGCACTTTTGTATATATATATATATTGCTGCGCTTTGCACAACTTGATGGAAAGTGGATAAAAGATAGTTTAGATGTGAATAAGCCATGAAGCAAGATTATGCAGATTGATTCTTGGTGGTTACTAATATCAAATTATGCTGCTAATTTTCTCTATAATAAAAAAATGCAAGCCTTCCCATTTTGAAGGAATCATGAACGAAAACCATCAACGTCATCCATAATTTTAACTTCGCTTGTATTTTTAGCTCTTTATATATTCCAGTTTAATTTTCAGCATTTATTTACATTTCACTCTTTTACGTTAATTAAGCACTTTGAATTCTAGTCATTTAAGTTCTGCACTCTATCTATATATTTCAAGCAATGTTTAGTGTTATATTTATATATTTTTTTCCATAGTAATTAATCGGCTCATTTGAGTCTTTGAATCAATAAAATTAAATATAATTAATCTTTCCCCAAATTTATTGTTTTTTGAAGTTCAACTTAGGGTTCAACTTCATTTAGAAGCTCAAGAACCCATATAGGTAGAAGTAATTTCTTGTGAACCCTGTAAGAAGGATTTTAGTTTGGTTTCATCACGGTTAATTTTTTAATTTATTGGCTCATCAAATCTGAGTTATCTTGATCACCTCAACTTTGATCGGTTCTAAGCTAATTTCACACCAAACAACACCTTTTAACCTTAACATTAATGGAAAAAGTGTTAGGATTAAATATAGCAATTTGTTACTGTTTGTTACTTTTGTTACTTTGTTAAGCCTTATATATAAAGGCTCGATTGTACTGTGTGAATCAATCAATCATTCATTTTCATTCATTCCAATATGGTATCAGAGCGGGTTTGTCCCGCTCTGTTTCTGCAACACTATCTTTGAAATTGTTCATCACTTATTGTTCTCATTCTCGTCTCTTAAGTCTCAATTCTTAGTTCTTATTCTTCTTCTCCGTTTCTTGAATTTTCTTGTTCGTTGATCCATGGTGGATTCCGATTCTAGCAATCTTGAACCAAACAATGGTTCTATTGATCAATCGCAGAACCCTTCAAGTCCATATTACTTGCATTCTGGAGAAAATCTAGGCATGCTTCTTTTTACACCGCAAATGAATGGATCGAATTATCATTCATGGAGCAAAGCCATGAAAAGAGCCTTATTGTCCAAGAACAAATTGAAGTTCATCAATGGAGCCATTCCAATCCCAAACGAAAATGATGAAATCTTTGATGCATGGGAAAGATGTAATGTGATGGTAATTTCGTGGATCATAAGAACACTATCTCCACAGATCGCACAAAGTACTGTATATATTGATAATGCGAAAACACTGTGTGATGATTTGAAAGTGAAGTTTTCCAAAGGAGATCACTTTAAAACCTCATATGCTTCAAGAAATCCATTCAATTCAACCAGGTGAGAAATCTGTATCAGAATTTTATACTGAATTAAAGATCCTCTGGGAGGAATTAGAAGCATTGAGGCCTATTCCAAATTGTTCTTGCGTGGTCAAGTGCAATTGTGATCTTCTTGAACTTATCAAACAATATAGAGAGTCTGAGCATGTTATGTGCTTCCTAAAGGGTCTTACAGAAATCTTTGGAACAATCAAAGCCCAAATATTGATGATAAAGCCAGTACCATCTATCAACAAGGTATTCTCACTTGTGTTGCAGCAAGAAAGACAACTCACTTGTGGAACACTTAAAGAATCAAAAGTCTTGCTCAATGTAGCAAAAAACCAGAATAACTGGAAACAACAAGGTCGGGGAAATGGAAGAGGCAGAGGAAAGTTCTATCAAGGTTGAGGAACAATTACATCTAAGCAGTGCACATTCTGCAATAAGATGGGTCATACTATGGAGCATTGTTACTTCAAACATGGCTTTCCCCTGGTTTCAAGGCCAAAAATAGTCACACAGTCAACAATCTTGTATCTGATATAGGATCAAATTCACAAGCAACCGAGAAGTTCTTGTCTGAGGGAAGTCAAATTGATGCCATATATAACCAATTCAGTCCCAAGCAAGTGAAACAAATACTAAACATGTTGCAAGAACCAAAGATCATCCAATCTTACAACATTAACCAAATCAGTTCTTCATTTGTTGGCGAGTAATCAAGTCATCAGCAAAATCCAACAAATGATTCAGGTAAATCTAATCTAAACTTGAATCTTTGGATATTAGACACTGGTGCTACTGATCACATTATCCATACCAAGTCCCATTTTGTCAGTTTTCATAGTATCAAACCTATCCATGTAACCTTGCCTAATGGTTCAATGGTAACTGCTAAATACTCAGGAACTATTCATTTTTCTGATAACCTTCAATTGTTCAATGTTTTGATCTTGATTTTACATTCAATATTATGTTTGTACAACACTTGATTTCCTCTTTAAATTGCCAAATAACCTTTCTTAATTCCATATGTCATATTCAGGATGCCAGTACATTGAAGATGATTGGGCTTGTTGAGCTACGCAGTGGACTATATCATCTCAAAGATCCAGGAACTCCTATCTTTCCTTATGCAGTTTCTGTGAATAACATACACACTACACCTGTAAATTCTGATTTTGACTTTTGACACTACATACTTGGTCATCCCTCAAACAAGGTTCTTCACCACATTTGTACCAATTTTTCATGTTAGATACAATAATAAAAAGGTATGTGATTTTTGCCATTTAGCTAAACAACACAAATTGCCCTTTATTTCTAGCCATTCTGTCTCTGCACATCATTTTGAATTAATTCACATTGATATATAGGGACCTCTTGCTTGCATGGTCATAGGTACTTTCTCACGATTGTGGATGATTACACAAGACATACTTGGTTGTTCTTAATGAAAATCAAATTCTTCTTAATGAAAACCAAATTCGAAGCACAAAAACTAATGTATGATTTTGTCATATTTGCTAAAACTCAATTTCAAACCAATGTTAAAACAATAAGATCTGATAATGGAAATAAGTTTTACTGTCCTAACTTTTACACTCAATTTGGTATTATTCATCAAACTTCATGCATTGAGACACCTAAGCAAAATTCCATTGTTGAAAGAAAACACCGCCACATTTTAAATGTAGCTCGAAGCCTTTTATTTCATGCTAAACTTCCAAAATGTTTCTAGTCCTATGTTGTCACACATGCAGTATACATCATTAATAGGATACCTACACCTGTCCTTAAACACAAATCTCCATTTGAAATCTTATACAATTATCCTCTTACTTTGCTTGATTTAAAGGTGTTTGGCTCACTGTGTTTTGTGTCCACATTGGAACAAAATAAAACAAAACTTGATCCAAGGTCCAGAAAGTGTATATTTCTTGATTTTAAATTTGGCACAAAGGGATATGTGGTCTATGATCTTCACACTCGAGAAATACTCATCCCTCGCAATGTTATCTTTCATGATCATATTTTTCCCTATTCTCCTTCTCAGCAATCACTCTCACACACTCACACTGACTCAAATTATTTCAACTTTCTTCTTGAACCTATACAACAATCACAGTCAATTACTCACCAACCCTCATCCCATTCTCCAACACAAAATCAAACCCCAATTGAACTAAATCTCACGCACATTCCCATTGAACCAGATGTTACACACCCTTCCACTCAATCAGATCTCACACACACTCTTCGTTGATCCACCAGATATCGCAAAGCTCCTAAATATTTGAGAGAGTTTCATTGCTAATAGTTTCAATCAGCAAGTTCCACCTCATCCTCAACATCAGGTGAGCATCCACATCCTCTATCTTATGTCCTCTCATACCATTCCCTTTCTCTTTCTCATTTAAAATATACCATGGTCATTTCAAACATTTTTTAACCTCAAACATACCACAAACCTGTAAAATTTGCAGATTGGGTGACTGCTATGAAGGTTGAATTAAGTGCTCTCGAAGCCAATCATACATGGTATCTAACTGAATTTCCTCCGGGAAAGATTCCTATTGGTTGCAGATGGGTCTACCGAATCAAGTTCAAGGCTGATGGCACAATGGAGCGCTACAAAGTTTGGCTTGTTGC
This sequence comes from Styphnolobium japonicum, assembly GCA_023212625.1. Classification (NCBI taxonomy): domain Eukaryota; kingdom Viridiplantae; phylum Streptophyta; class Magnoliopsida; order Fabales; family Fabaceae; genus Styphnolobium; species Styphnolobium japonicum. The sequence goes on along the minus strand of JALBWW010000003.1, from coordinate 39,490,257 downwards.
AAAAGGGTTTACACAACAGGAGAGGGTTGACTTTCTTAACACATTCTCACTGGTGGCTAAACTTACCACTGTGAGATTACTTCTTGCCATTGCCGCTGTTCAGCAGTGGCATTTGAAACAACTAGATGTTTGAAACAACTAGATGTGGATAACATTTTTTTACACAGTGATCTCAACAAAGAAGTATACATGGAACTTCCTCCCAGAGTTACTTCTGACAAGCCAAACCAAGTGTGTCGTCTCACCAAATCCTTGTATAGCTTAAAACAAGCTAGCAGACAGTGGTTTGCAAAGCTCTCCTCTACATTAATTTCTCTTGGTTTCACTCATTCTCAGCATGATCATTCCCTTTTTATCAAGAAACATCGGGACTGTTTCACAACGCTGTTGATCTATGTTGATGACGTGATTCTCACTGGCAACTCTTTATTTGAAATAGAATCTGTTAAACAGTTCTTACATACTACTTTCAGAATTAAAAACCTCGGGGACCTCCAATATTTTCTTGGTCTCGAAGTATCTCGGTTTATAAAGGGAATCCACATTTGTCAAAGAAAGTATGCATTAGATATTCTATCTGATGCAGGTTTATTGGCTACCAAGCCTTACAGCACGCCTATGCTGAAAAATAACAAGATGTTATTTGACTTAAATGCTCCATATCATGATCCAGCCTCTTATAGGAGACTCATTGGGCGTCTTCTTTATTTGACGACCACAAGACTCGATATAATCTTTGTCGTTCAGCACTTAAGTTAGTTTATGCATGCACCAACTATTCATCATTTTGAAGAAGCTAAGAGGATCATTCGTTATATTAAACGTGCTCTAGTTCAAGGGTTATTCTTATTAGGCCTCTTGTCCCACCACTCGACGTTCTATAACCAGTTTCTGTGTGTTCCTTAGTTCATCTTTGGTTTCATGGAAATCTAAGAAACGTAACACTATCCCGTTCCTCCTCTGAAGCAGAATATCGTGCTCTAGCCTCTACCACGTGTGAGATTCAATGGCTGACTTACCTCCTACATGATCTTAGTATTCCATTCTCCACTCCTGCATTACTGTACTGTGACAGCCAATTAGCTAGACACATCGCATCTAATCCTAGTTTGCATGAACGTACAAAGCATATTAACATTAATTGTCATATTGTTCGTGAGAAGCTTCAAGCCCATATGTTCCACCTGTTTCTAGTTCTTTCCTCCCATCAGGTGGTAGACTTCTTTATTGAACCTCTTGAACCATCACCATTTTTTGATTTTCTTTCCAAGCTGGGAGTGTTTAATATACACTCTCCAGCTCGAGGGGAGTTTGAGGGGAGTGTTAGGATTAAATATAGCAATTTGTTATTATTTGTCACTTTGTCAAACCTTATATATAAAAGTTCGACTGTATTGTGTGAATCAATTAATCATTCAGTTTCATTCATTCCAATAAAAAGAATTCGATTTGAACTCCTTGAAATCAAGTCATATCATTAAACTTCGCCAGTCATCTTTATCTATATATATGATTTTATCTCAATTTTCAGTACTGTTTCTTCTTGCGCACTGCTATTGTATTGGCAGCTTATATACTTGTACTTGATTAAAACAATGTCTAATTTTCAGGCCGAAACTAAGTTACACGTGTCGTGTTCTTGGATTCGACTATTTGCAATCATAATCATTCATTTGAAAAGAACTGAACAAAAGGAACAAATCTATTATTGTACGTAGTGACATTGAAAGTCGATGCGGAATCAACCAAGTTAGACAAAAATTCGAGTCTAATTTGAATTCACCTTCTTATAAAGCACTATCCGAGTACTTTGTAGTTTTTAAGTTCCTCCAACTCCACATCTTTCTCTCTCCCATTAAAAAAAAAAAAAAGGCAAAAGTCGATAGAACCAGAAAGTGATTAGTCGCATCACAAAGGCCGAAAGAGAAATGAATGTTCAGAGTTCACAACCATAGCATGTGGCATGACTTTTTAGCATGGCTTATTCAGTATGCGTCGTTCAGTTACATGGGAGTCAAAAAGCTAGACATGATATGCTGAAAATTCTGGCCCAAACACCTAACAAAATCCTTCAGATTTTTTTTAGAAAAAAATGTATAAATAATCCTTTAACTTTATCTAATTTTGAAGTAGTTACTATAATTTAAGTGAGAAGTTCTTAATATTTTTTTTTAAATTTACAAACAGACATGTTCATTCACGAATTAAGTCAAAGTCTTTCTTCATTTGACTTAAACTTGTTAATTAATACATATGACAATTTTTTATTTGTCCATCTTATTTTTTCAAAAAATATTTATTGAATTTCTATTTAAAAAGAAATTAATTAAAAGGAGAATTTTTTAAATTTTCTTTTATAAATAATATGAGCAAATTAGATATTACTATGTTTATTAATGAACATGTACAAATCATTTTATGAATAGTTTATGTTTAGAATGGTCTATTTGTAAAATTTGAAAAAAATTTATGAATTTCATTCGAATTTAAAAATTCATGACAAGTACTTCAAAATAAGATAAAATTTATAGGATGTCTGTGCATTTTTTTTTTCTAACATGCATGCTTGCCAAGTCCATCAAGCCATTCAACACTGAAGAAGGCTTTTATAGAAGAATATATATGGAGGTTTTTGGAATATAATTGGAATTTGGAAGTATACTTCATTCCATCCCATGTGATCAAATTAAGTTATGGCTTAGATCGTTCTTGATGAGTCAAAGATAATTAGATACAAGTAGGATTTTGTTTCACACACGCAAATAACATTCCAAATGACGACATGCCTGCTGCGATATATACATGCAATGTATATTACAAATTGGTTTCAGAAAGTAAATAGAAAAGGCACCATCCGTAGTCTCTCAGAGATGGTGTTTATGCAAGCTTAATTTCCCCCGAGATCATGCGTTTGCAGTTTTTATGAAGTAGTTCATTAAAAAGTAAGCTTGAAAAATATACATGTTCGGAGGAGTGGAAAATTATTACTGGAATATATACATCAATTTGATTCCTCTCAAAGCAGACTAAAGTCTCGTTTGAATAAATAGTTTATATAAGTACTTATTTGAGTAGAATTAAATAAGTTAAATAATGTTTTGATAAACACTTTGAAAAACGTTTTTTATAAACCATTTGAAATAAGTATCATGCATTTGAGGGATATATTATGAATTGTATTAATTCATTAAGGTTAATTTTGTTAAAAATTATTATAAAAATAATTACCACCTAGTATGTGTTTGGATTAGTTATGAAAAAAATTATATTAAAAATCGATTATGTGTACAATTAATTTACAAGAAAATTAATTATGAAAAAATTAATTCAGGTTTGGATATGTTAGAATTAAGCGATTTTAAGATAAAGAATTTTGTTTGAATTGTATAAAAAAATTACTTTTACGTATTAAATTACCAAAACAAATATGAAATAATTAAAAAAGTTATTTGATTGAGGATATAAAGGTATTTCTCTCCCAAAGTTTTTGAAATAATTTGAAATTGAATAATCAGATTTTGAGAACTTTTAGAAAAAAAAAACCACTTTTAGTATAAAAAAAATAATCAACAACTTTTCCAAACAAAACCTAAACATGTTACTTTTTTTTTGAAAACTTTATAGATATAAAAAGCGATTATTCCAAATAATTAATCAAATCTAAATACACTCCTAAGCTATTTTTAACTTTTACATAAGTTTATTTTCTTAAGTTTGAATTTCTAGCTTATGAAAATAAACTCAAAACAGTTTATAGGAGTTTCATAAGCTGTTTTAATAAGCCTATCCAAAAAAAATAAAAACACTTCATAAACGCTTATCATAATAGATAAACTCAAATAAATTGCACGAGCCTATCCAAATGAGACCTAAGATTATGTTTATTTAACTTATTTAATACAACAAAAATATGAGTAGCCAAAGTAAATAATGACTTTCTAGCCTACAAAAAGTGAATTGAGTAATCACAAGCAAAATAGTAGTTATTAAAAGTTTCATGGGTTAACATTAGTGAATTATATGCTACGAACCGCAGGGCAATGAGATAATAAAGAAGATCGAAAGCATGGAAGTCAACAGGAGAGTGGCCAAGGTGCATAGGAAGTGGGTTGGAAGTTAGAAATATGATTGCTATTGTGATTCTTATCTTTAGGAAAAGACACAAGTGGGTGTGTCATTGTCAACCTATTAAGCATTTTGATTTGAGAAGATTTCAAAAGCATATATGAAAAGGAATAAGGCACGTACGAGATATGGGGACCATACCATACCCCCTCCTAATTGCATTACTGTACTTTTGTAATGATGTCCTTATTGTTTGTGGTAATGCGAATGACTGAATTGAAGAGGAATGAGTGATCATCTATCATGGGCCGGCCGGTGGTGGCGCACTCTTGCCAATATTTGTGTATTGTATTAGTTATTTCCTTATTAATTTCTTCCTTGCTCACATTATCCCCACCATATATATCTAGTATCTAGTCTATGGGTAACGTAGAATTGCCTCACTCAAGTCAACCAATATTCTTTGAATCGTTTCTTTCTTTCTTTTTTTGGTAAGACTTTTTCTTTTACATTAATTTAATTATTATTGCAATATTTTTCCTAATATGATATGTAGTGTATGATGTAAAGATACAGATTATAAAAGGCAATAATGAAAAACAGAATAGAAGAAAAATTATTTTAAGAGTATATCATGCTTTAAATTATTTGATAAATTACAGGTTGACCCGTAAACTTAACTTATTGTGTGAATATTATAGTTACTCTAATGACTACGTTCCAGTATTGGGACTAACTCTCTTTTTGCAACAATTACATTTTTTGAACGCACATTTGACGATAATTAGTGGTACATAAACTTCGAAAATAGTTAGAGTTGTCACAAAGGTATGCTCGAAATAAGTGATCAGTGCTAAAATCCTGTCTTCAACAAGAGTGTAATCGCACGACATGCCAATGCCATGTGTTAGTATGTAATTTAACAAATAATTTAGAGCATGACATGTTCTAAAAAAAATGTAAAACACCATACAATCCTTCAACATATAAAATTACTCAAAAAAAACAGGAGAATATTTATTTGCTACATATATGTGGTGTAAAATGTAGAGATATATATATTGCTACAAAACTTCAAGCTTGATGCGTCCTAACTAGAGTAAAATGTGCTTAAAAAAGTAGTAATTACTTCATATGATATATTTTTTGTGAGTATGTATAATAGGAGGTATTTTTTCTTTTTTTCTTTTTATAATAAATGTGAAATTTAATATCAATATCTTGCATATATTACAAATAACTTTATCAATTAATACAACTTATATTATAGATATCTTTATATTAAAACAATTAAGCGTAAGAACATAGAAATGGTATTATGTTTTGGATTAAAGAAAATAAAATCTTAATAAGTTGAAATTTTTTATTATTTGTAAAAGGAAAAGTGAGAAGAGATCATTTTAATGTAAAATCATAAAATTTACTTCCCAGAATTTTTTGAAATTTAAAACTTTAAAATTACTCTTTCTTGTCATCCAAACATAACGTAATGTGAATGTAAGTGGTAAGTTAAATAAGTAATCCGTAATTCAAAATTTTTTTATTGAGGTTAGTGGTGACTCTAACTTCACATAGAATCAGTTCTTATCCTAATCTAAACTTTTAACTACCAAATAAAAAATTAAAACATAACGTAAATATCAATTAATCGAAAAGAAAACAAAGTGTTGAAAAAGAAGAGAATATTTTGTGTTGTAAAATTTGGAAAGGAGCATTAGCATGAGCATCTAATGTAATGGTGGGGTAGTGATCTGTCACTCTTTCTAGGGTATCGACGTGGATGGATCGGTGCCAGGGCTAGCATCAAGTACCAACCCCAATATGATAACTCCCTCTGACCCTTTCCCTGTAGGATGCTTTGTTCTGGACTTTACCACCTCGGTGTTGGGGTGCCAACCATTCCTGCCTGAGCACGAAATATCGGAATTTTTAGGTTCTGTCCACATTTTTTTTGTGAAAGGCATCCCCCCACTTTGAATTTAGAATCTGCATCTGCAAACACAAACACCAACCCCAGTTTTGTACTGCACCAATTATTATGAACTACCTGAAGGTTGCAGCAATTTTTATATATAAATTTTCCTTTTTAAGCTTAAATGGTAAAATTAAATACTCAATTAAAAATAATGATCATTACATACCATTTGAATTTTTATATTTTTTATTTACATGGCATTTAAGTTTTTATTTAAATATAACTAGTCTCATAGACGCAAATAAAATTGTATTACTATACACAAATATTATAATTATAATAACATGTAAATAAATGTATTCTATTTATGTAAAAAAAAAGCACCTTTTTTGCTATTGAAAGAGCTTTAAAACAAAACTATTATAATTAAAGTATAAATTAAACGGGCAAAATGGAATCTCATTGGCGACATAATAAGAAATAATGAAATTCTTCTAGTTATACAGCAATATCAATTTTTTAAAAAAATATTTAAGACTCTTCAAAAAAAAATATTTAAGAAGTGAATAAATTATTCCAAAATTAAAATGGAGCGCATGATAATTAATGAATCCCTATCAATAAGGAAAGGTAATAAAATTTTTTATTTATTCATGCATATACCGAATTTAATTTCACAAACTAAAATTTAATACTTTTTAATAGTAGTACAACTATACTTTCTCAAAATAATATGCCAAAAGTCAAAAGCAGGACTCACGCATGGAATCAGAGTGGGGACTATTTCTCTCTCTTAAAAGATGAGTGCAATGGTCAAAGTGTAGCTTGATAACAATCTTACCAAATGGTTGGTTAAGATCGACTTTTGAGATAAACTAATTATTATAGTGTTGATATTAGAGGTCTCCGGAAATTCGAAGTCATGTGGGTAAGACTACGATTCAAATTCAGTAGTAGGCACAAACAAAAGACAGTACAGTACTGCTTATGATGGTACAATGAATGAATGTGATTGTCCCTTACCTATCTTTTTCCAAAGGAATATTTGTGATGCAATGTCCAAAAGCATAGGAACCATTGGATGTGACCTACCATCAGACCGGCCATTCCGGCCACCACCTTGTACAAATTAATATGCTTTTTAATGTACTTTCTCACATGAGTTTTGATTTTTTTTAAAAGAATAAATTCTACTATCTAGAGATAAGTCAAAATTTTCGAAAATTTGAAACTTGTCCATAAATCCTATTACACTTTATTTTTTTTTTAACTTTAACTGTTAATTTAATATCATTAATTGACTAAAAAATAAAAAATAAAAAATAAAAATCTTACTTATAAATAGTTATTTTTTTTTCAATAAAAAATCTAAGCTTAATTTTGTATTTTTTTATAAAATGAAGTTTTTTAATATAAAAATAAATAAATATAATTAGAGAAATGTTATAAATTAAGAGGAGTATAATTCATATATGTATATTTTGTTTACTTTAACAAAAAGTTAATATACAATGTATGTCTATTATGCAAAAAAGAAAGATTGCACACTCCAACCATGAAATGTAACTTGGTTGGTAAATTGAGCTCTATGTGGACAAATTTTATTAGTAGTGTAGGGGAATCACACTTGAAACTCGACCAACAATGATGTTGGCAAGTGGCGTTGACAACGGCAAGGGCTTCACACTTGAAACTCAACCAACAACGATGTCGGTAAGAGGGGCTTCATAAGGCAGACGGTAGACACAGGGCTTCACATAGCAAATGACACTTAGGGCAAGGTTAAGGGCGCAAACCACCTGGTGGCATTGACTGTAGCAATGGCTTTGCACGACATATGGCAAGGTCGTAGGGCATCGTAGTCTATAGGCAAGGGTTAAGGCTCCTCTCCTTTAGGTTGGGATTGGGAATTTTCATGTACAAAACTGAGAATCAAATGGGTGAGGTGAGTATGAAATGAGGCAAAGTGAAAGACACATTAAAGCCATCAAGTTCATCCTTTGGTCATTAGGTTAAGAATGACAGAACTTCTGGTCCAAACCATTCTTGGTCAGGTTTGGCCCGATCTGACCCAATGACCCAAACCAAACCAGTTTCATTTAGATCGATTTGTCAGGTTCATCGAGTCAACCCAACCCACTGAACACTCTTAATTAATTCTTCACATAAAAATAATAGTGTTAAATTTGGATTTAGAAAGGAACACTTATACTTATATTTTTTTTAATTTTTTTTTCATGATTAAACTTATTTTTAAAATTTTACAATAAATATTAATATTATTAAACTTCTTTAAATTTGCAAAGCTATATTAACATTTTTTTTAATAATAATCCATGCTCAATCTAACAACATATAGATAAAGTTATGACATTTTGTGACCATAAAAAAGTGTGGCCTTAATAGTTTTCATTCAAAGAATCAAATGTAGAACCTTTTTATTTTGTCAACGAAAATGATATCTTCTAATAAAATTGTTGAATTGTATGTTTAGTCGAAAGTTATAATTGATAATAGTTTCTTATATATATATATATATGTATGTATGTATGTATATATATATATAATTAAATATACTAATTCAAGTTTCATATTTCAATTTGATTCCAACTCAATATTTTCAAACTTTATCATAGCAAGATGTTTTTATGTTTTTAGTTATACAATTAGAGTATTTTTAGGCAAGTTTTTATGGCAACCGAGATTAGGTTAATCTTCGTGTAATCCTTAAGAGTGCATCCTCACATTGATCTGGTTCATTTAGATTTATTTATTTATTTTCCTAGATGCTAGCCCAATATTCGAAACTCAAATAATTAAGACAATGAACACATTTCCTTAACTATTAACCCAATCCCTTTTGACTTATCTAATCACTATGTTGGCCAACAAAAACTAGGGAACTTATTGTATTTCAAATTCATGTTGTTGGATTAAGTGCTTACCATTAGGCCCAAAATTATAATTGTTAGTCAAAGCATAACTTTATTTCTTTATTGTGGCAGCTTATAACCCCACATCTATATGTGCTACGGCTGAGCCTGAGGAGCTTCGTAGTGCACACGTGGGGCACTGGCAAGAGGGGTTGTCAAGCACCTTTGATGTGGACCCATATGCACAGCAAGTCCATACGATAATCGCTAACTTCCCATAAGATCAATAATATCCTCCCAACGACACATAGAAGATTCAAACATGTAACCTTGCTCTAATACCATTTGTTGGATCAAACGCTTAACATTAGGCCAAAAGCTATAACTGTTAGTCAAGGCGTAATTTTATTTCTTATTATGATAGTGCATAACCTCACGTCTATACGTATTGCTGGAAGGCTTGAAGGGCTTTGCAGTGCACATGTGGCACACCGACAGATTGAAATGTCAAGCACATTTGATGTGCACTCATACACATAACGAGTCCATAAGATGATTGCTGGCTTCTTATAAGACCAAGACATGCACGTGACCTTATTTTAAGGTTGTGTTTCATCAACAAAATGTTGTTTTTTTAAAAGAAAAAAAAACGTTTTATTTTACTTTTTTGATATTTTACTTAAAAACAAAAGTTTTTTTAATTTATTGTAAAGAGTTTAAATTTGATCTATTGTTAATATAAATAATTTTTATACTGTCATCAAATCATGTATTAATACATCATTAAAAGAGTTAGACTTTTTAAGTACGTTGTGTAATAGCCAAATTTCTTTAATAATTTATCATACATATAATTAAATGACAATATATAATACTTACAAAGAATAAAAATTAAATTATATTAAAAAAGAGGTGTTTTATGGGCGGAAGAATAAGAATGGAGGGGAGTTAATACTTGAAACAATTCAGATGTCAAAGCTCGTTTTTTTGGTCTAACTTTTTCTTTTCTATGAAATTTAAATTTAGAGGATATGGGTATAACACCAGAAAAAAAAAAAAACAAACATGAAGGTTTTTTTTGGTCTTAGATATGGGCCATATGGGTCAAAGACGAAAGCCTCATCCAGAACTGGGCAGATACAGCTAGTTAATTAGTCATACACGATCTGATAAAATGGGCCAACAGACTGTTTCTAAGTTAATTACTCTTTCTGAATAATTTTATACCCTGCTTATAAATCCTCTTATAATAATTTTTAATTATTGAAAGAATAAAGTAATAAATATATTTTAGATTTTAAAAATATTAAATGCTTCTAATTTCAAATTCAATACTTTCTCTTTTAAGTAATTAAAAAAATTAAGAAAATGTTAAGAGTATATATCAATGATCTGTCGGACCGATCAGTTCAACCAGAAACTGCACACCGGTCCAGTCATTGTACAGAAAACCGTTCATCTTAAAAACTGGTTAAAAACCAGTGAACTGTTCTTGACCAGGTAAAACCGGCCAACCGGAGCCGGTCCAATTTTTTCCTCCTTTCAGTTTCCTTTGTTGCTAAAAGGGCATCATTTTGGGAATGGTTGGCATCGTTTTGGGACTGCCGCATGCCATGATTGCTGGGTTGCTGCGCCTGCGCTGCCGCCGTTCGCTTGCTGCAACGTCGCCGCTCTCTTGCTGTTGCGCAACCGCCCGCTTGCTACTGCTCCACCGCTTCTTGTTACGCCACTGTAAACTACAGTTTGCTGAGTTGCTGAGCCATGTCCACCTCCACTGCTTACTGTGTTGCTACACCTCCCTCCACCTCCATGGCATGTGTTGTGGTTAAGAGTGAAAAGATGAGTGAGAGTGATGAGACCATTTGCTGTAATAATTTGTTGTGGTTAAGAAGAGAGCAAAGGTTAGTGAGAGTGATGGTGGGTCTGCTGTAATATGACTTTCTCTTTATTCTTTTTATGTTTTGAATCATGAAGATGGGTTTGTGATGAATTTTAAAAGTAACTAGTCAGAAGTTCATGCTTTATACGGGCATTTTCTAAGTCACGACATTTATTTAGTATTTAATTTTTATTATTTATCACAACATTTCTTTCTTTAAATTTATACATCAATTGAAAACCTCATATTATAGGTTAACATTGCTTCATTTTAGAAAGAATACTAATATTGATTTTAATTAAAAATTTTATCATTTAATATGAAAAATACATAATTAATTTTACACAAGTTGCTGTATTGTTTTTTATATAATTTTTATTTATATTTAATTAGTATATATAATTATATATTTAATTGTATTCCGGTTCAACTACAATTAAACTATTGAACCTTGAATTGGTTCCTTAACCAGTTTAATGACCGGTTCAGTTTTCTAAGTATATATGATAAATATACACGATACTTGCAATCTAAAACTTTTCAAATCCGTGAGTATTTCATGTATATTTTATGGTTTTAATTTTGATTTCATTGACATTGTAATATACTATCATTTATTTTAAAATGGCTAAAATATTTTTATTAAAAAAATATTAATTAATGTAAAGACGTGATACTTTATTATTTATTGATAATACAAAAATGATTTATATTAAATTAAATTTAAACTCTTTTATTAAATGGCAATTAACTTTCATACACGCTATGGTGAGAAAGAGTGCTTAGCTTTTGGACGTGTGAAATGCTGTTTATATATAAACACATCTGATTTGGGACAAGTTCCATGTGATTGCTTTTAGGAAGTTTCATTTTTTTTTTCAATAATTAAAGGGAAAATAAGCTTATACACGGATCAAATTTAAAAGAATATTCAGCTTTTCAAAAGTTCTTATTTTTGGTCTTAAGCTTTTCAATAGTTGAAGGCCACCTATATAGCAATTGCAAACTCAGAGCCTCAAGTAAAGAAGGCTTTTATGGCATTTACAGTGGCTTTTTTCCTGTGTAAGTTTTGTTGTAAATATTGAGTATTTCAAAAGAATAAAGTCCCACATTGCTTAAAACAAACACTTTGAATTTTGGAAATAATTTTAATTAATATTTGAATTTTGAACCTTGCCAGAAAATAGAGATTTTGGAGAAGATTTTAATTACATAAATGTAGCAGTTTTTTTTGGGCAATCATTAGGTTTAATTACTCCCTAATTTCAGCCCATGATTTTGGTAAGTTTTAATTTGATTTTATTATATTTATGAAATTTATGTATTAGGTTAATGACATTTATGTGTTAGGTTTTTTTTCTATGCTGATATATTATTCTCTTCTGCTGCCGCTGGTGTGTGAAAAAATTTTGTCCTCTCTTCTTCTTCTCTCTTCTCTTTACGGGTTATAGAGTTTTTAGCCTTGCTGTTGTTTGAGACCTCGGTTCAGCCGGGAAGAGTCTGCTGTATCCTGGGGGAATTTCGCATTTGTTGCCGAAATATTCTTTAAGGACAGTGCATAGCACGTCTCAGACTATCACGTGGTTTACTTTGTTCATTGTTTCATGTACTTTTAATCAACAAGTTTCAGCCCATACCATTTTTGTAGCAGATACTTGAAAGCAGAAAAGGAAATTTCATACTCTTTTACATCATACAGTACTATAGAAGGAGCACGCTTGAGTGCTAGGCTTGGGAGTTGGGACTCAATAAAATGCGGAGAATGACCGATCTGGACTTGAAGCCAACAAAAAAAAGTGACCAAGCTACAAGGAAAGTTATTATTGTATTTGAAGGAAGCAATGTTTGACAAAAAAAACAAAAAACGGAACAGATGAACAACAACTGATTCGACAAGTTGGCTTGGCTTCAATCTTAAATAATTATTGTGTCTAATAATTTGCACAACTTTACACATAATTAGTCTATCCGAGATCGGGTAGCCTCAACTCAATGAAACTGTTTCTTGCAAGCTCAGATGGAGTTGCATGTACATTTGTGTGCAGAGTTATAAATGCTACAGAGCTGTTTAAAAAAATATATTATATTATAACTTAATTAAGAACCTTAAATTGAGGATCTGTTGTAATTTAAGATGAAGTTGTAAGATTCTTGGATTTGAAGATATTTTAGGCCATTCAAGAGAACGCTGTGACAGGTGGATTTCTGAAGGTTCGAGAGTTTGTAATTAGTTGTACCGTTTGTAGGCTGCTTTTTGAGCAGCGTGTTTTGGATCCAATAACAGTTTTTTTTTTTTTATCCTATAACAGTTTATTATTGTCCGTAAAGGTTAAGTAATATAGAGATACAAATTTCAAATAGGTAAAGCAATTCTTTCAACTTTATTTTACTAGGAAAAGCATTTTTAATTTTAAGGTGGGTGGGATGTTGAGCAACCATTTACCTTGCACAATGGAAAATTTTATAGTAATACTATATCATCTGATCTATGCAAAGAAAATCAATTAACCGTTCTCGTTTCATGATCAGGATTAATTGTCTGTTCTGCTGTCCCAATTGAAATGGATGTAGAATGAAAATGCTCATATTATTAAAACAGCTAAGAAATTCAATCATAACAATCTTTGTGAAGCAACATAAAACAGACACACAAATTAAAATTATTGTGATCAGTCCATCTCACACGCTCAGAAGTCACAACTGATCACATTGTGTAGGGACGAAAGAAACGGTCTTCTTCTCAAGGTCATGGTTCACCAACATGTTCTGCTGTTGAACGTTGCCGAAGATGGACATCCCACTGGAAGCTCCCATGGCTAAGCAAGCCACTCCTAAACTTGAATCAGCAATCATATAGTTCTCAGCAGGCAACTCCAAATCTCCACCTTTGAAATGGAAAACCAACTTGGGAATTTCCACTTGGGTTGTCCCTGATGGCAAAGTAAAGCATACGTCTAGCCCAGTTGAGCCTGACTTGTCCGATGGAAGCTTTGTTTGAGATATGAACTCTTTCTTGAGTGCATCAAAAGCATTCGCTTCTATGTAGGTAATTGTTGTGCCAGAGTCTATGATTACACCCCCACTGCCATCATCCCCTAGCTCAAAAGTGGATTTCTCAATGGACAATCGAGTGTCACCCACAGAGATACCTTCAAGAGAAAGGTAGTAAAAAGATGGCTGTGATGGGTTTGTGAGCAGAGGGGTCGTCAGTGCTTTTTGTGTGCCATTCACGCTTGCCAGAGACCCCAACCACAGTGTACTGGTTTTTGAGTCATCCACGGAGGTCAAACAATAGGAGAATTTGGGTTCCTTTAGCTGTGAAACCAACGACAAGGGTCCACGTCCGAGCCCAACTAAGCCCGAAGCTTGCTCAAAACCATCTCCTTCATTGTCTTCTCCACATCCAAACCCAACGTTCTTAACAGAAACTTGATTGTCAGAGTCCCCAAACGTGAAGGTCTCAGTGGCCAAAACGCCCTGTGTCATTGAATAGTCACCATATGAGTACACATATTGACATCCATCGCTGCAAGTTGAGGAAGGTAGCGCACTGCATAGGTTGCTGCTACATGAGAGCTTAGAAAAAGTAGAGGACTTCTTGGGATCAAAAATGGGTGTGGGCTGCTTGTAACATTGGGAGCAAGGCTTGCACTGTGTCCATATCAGATCGCTGCCTGTGTCCAAGACGGCAGGGTAGGCCTCTGGTGGAGTTCCAATAGACAACTCCAACAAATACTCACCATTCCCTGCATGTATAGGGGCTTCCAATTGGGAATCTGGTGTTGAGGCTGCCAACACCATTGCATTTAACCTCTGCAGCCTATTCTTTCCACGTTTGATTCCATGTTGGATACGCTCGAGTTTGGTTAAGTTTTTCCCAGAATCAACATGGTGAAGCGTGACTCGGAACCCTGCTGAATGAGGGTGAGCAGCTGGTTGATGCTCGAGAGCTCGTCTGGACGTTGAGGATGTTGGATCAACAAAAAGAACTGCTACTAGCAGTGCCACCAATATGACAGATGATGAAGAATATTGCAATATAGCCATGACCATGAGGGAATGCTATAGGCCTTAATGGAGGAGTGAAGGAAATATAAAGTGAATTGAGTGAAGGACAAGGGTGATGGGAATAGGGGGAATATATATAAGGTTATTGCAAGAGAAATGGCTTTAATCACATGAGAAACAGGTGATCTTGTTACGCTCCCTTCGAATGTGGAGGAGAAGATCAGGGGAATTCTCTTTTGAAGAAGACCAAGAGGGGATGAAGAGGTGAGTTTTGGCTTGTGAAAAAAAAAAGGAGAGAGAAAAAGATGTTTGTTTCAGTGTAAACAGAGACGTCTTACGTTTGATGATTAATGGAGGTTGAGATATCAGCGTAGTGTGGCAGCAAGTACCGGGTCTTGCGTTATGGTTGGTAAAGATTTGATTTCAAAACGTAGTGACATTCTCTAAGGCAACATTGTTGTGACAAAAGCCAAGAGTCTCTAACACGGTTAGAGTTCTTGGATTATAAACCAGCGCCAAGGGCTGCTTTGTCTTGGAGTTAGGACGTGAGAGGAGAGGGGTGATTTGGCTTTGGGAGTGATCTATTTGTATTTTGTAATTCTATTTTCTTGTTGAGCACTAGAGCGAATATTACAATAATAGTCATCAATATGATGGCTGACTAATCCAACAGCAATCACGGGCATTGATTATTATCTATGTTGATTATGAATTGGGTGAACACACACTTCATATAAATCATTGAACCCGTAGAAAAGTGGTATAGTATATAAAAAAGGCTTGTATCAATATTATAATATAATATATAACGCATAGCTTTTTGTTCTCGTTTCTCCCCTCCCCTCCCCTATTCTTTTTTTTTTTTTTCTTTCCTTAGTTGAAGAGATTGGATTGGATAGGTTGGGTGGACAAACTAGTTTACTAATTGCACAAAAGTGTGGAAATTGAGTTTTGTTTCAATTCCACGCATCCATGGAGCAAAACAGGTAGGTTGATGATCCTTTTTTAGTTTGGTGAAAAGGCCTTCACAGACAAAGATATTATGTCAATTTATTAATCCCTTCATATTTACAACTTTATATGGCATTGGTCAAAACTGATGAGTGTGCCATCATATCATAATACATGATTTTATTTAAGATACACAATTACACATGCACATATACGAGTATATAACTGTATATAATGTTTCCTATGATTTTCATTAATCAGGTGTACTACCGAATATTTAATACAACATAAAGTTGAGGAGTTCAAACAAATAATGTGGTGGAAACTGGAAACCATTTGATGATCACTGGACCTACTGATCCATCATAATTGGCATGAAAGCATGACTTGTTGGTGCCCAGCAGAATTAATGCACCAATATCATAACCAATTGTTAATAGTAATATAACAGTTAAATTGACCAAAACAGCCAACAATGGCTTATCTTATTAAACATTCTGCTAATGCTAGTTATGATTTGATTTCAAATTTAATATATGACTATTGATAGACAATTTATATTTCTACCATAAATTCTCATTGAAGTTGATAATTTACTATAATCTTAAATTAAAGACAAGTCTTTCTTCACCTAAACTTTATATATATATATATATACACACACACTCACACACACAAAAATTGACCAGAAAGCCTCTAATTTGTTTGATGTGCTAATGTATTTTGGAAAAACTATAACAAACGACCGATGAATATTTATATTTGAAAATAAGAATGAAATAAATTATTTATTGTAGTTATTTCATTCAAGTTTTGAACAGAATAATAATAAATCACGTCACATGTTAGTCCTTAAGTTTAAATATCATTATACTTTGGTTAATTCTTTTCTTTTATGATTCTCCTTCCGATTTTCTCTTTTATACTATTGAACTACTGAATTAGCAAACTCAAGGAGTGACATAGTAATTAAGTAAGTATGTTCACTATTTTAATTATCCCGGTTTTAAATTTAGACTAGTATTGAAGAAAATTAATTTTTTTAAATGCATATGGCCAATATGGGGAGAGTGCCCTTAAAATTGCCCTCAAGCCAGTATTCAGGTTTAAAATATTTTTACTATAAACAAATACTTAATGTATTTTTAAATTTAAATTTAAATTTAAAAAATAATTTATCAAAAATAAATAAATTTATTGTGTAAAGTATTAATATGTCTTTATTCAAAGTTAATCTATTTTTAATTAAAAATCTAAAATTATAATTAAGTATTTTCTAATCGATAATTATTAGTCACAAATTAGTATAATTAAAATTTAAAAATAATTAAATTTCGGACCAAAATATCAATCACAAATTAATATAATTATAAATTTTGAAAAAAAAACTAAATTTCTGAACGAAATATCAATCACAAATTTTTTAAACAAAATTGAAATGATAATTAAATATTTTCTGACTAATAATTATCAAGCACAAATTAATATAATTATAAATTCTAAAAAATAATAAATTTTTGACTGAAATATTGTCACAAATTTTATTAAAAAAATTTAAATTATAATTAAATATTTTTTGACCGATAATAATTGATCACAAATTAACATAATTATAAATTAAAAAAAATAAATAGATTTTTGATTGATATATCAGTCACAAGTTTTGTTAAAAAAATTAAAATTTCAATTAAATATTTTCTAACGGAAAATTTGATCACAAAATAGATTTTTCTCTTGATGGCACCAAAAGTTTCATCAATTTTTTGACCGCTTTTATTTCAGTCACAAATTTAGAAATTTCTTTTTCTTATTTATATTAATTACAAATAGGGTCACAAATTGCGACTGATATTTTTCATCACAAATATCAGTCAATATTTTACCTTTTTCTTATAGTATTAAAGACACATTTATCGTATAACTAAAACAAGAGAAATACTAAAGTAGCTTCATCATATTTCTGCAGTTCTTCCTCGTGTAAATTGATTGAATTTCGACGGAATTAAGAGATTCTACATTTCTAATTACTTGTAGTTAGTAGTACGTCGATTTCGTTTCATCCCATCAGTAAAACCTTTTTATAGTTTGTATTCTGTTATTTACAGTTTACACAATTTTGTTGATGTTTAAATATCGTCCAGCATTTTCATGACACATTCCTAATGAAAAAATCTTGAATGGTTTCATCAAAATATTCACAAACATTGAATATAAGTTTCTTTAAAACATTTTTAATATATTTACGTTACTAAAGGCGAGTTTTGATGATCTTTTAAAAAATAATCTTTTTTTATATGATTTAAAAAAATTCTAAAAAATAAAAAATATTTTATATTTGAATATAATATTTAAGAAAATCTTATTTTATGTTATAAATGTCTTTTTTTAAATGCACATTTAGTACTTTTTTTATTGCTTCAACTTTTTTTTTACCCAACCCCATCTAAACACATTAAAATATAAGAAAATTACTTTTTAAAAAATTCTAAAAATAAAAACACATCCGAACAAACACTAATTCCTTAGCAATTTCTTTCATTGTGAAGAGAAAAATCCTTTTTTTTCAAGAGTAGCGTAGAGATGGACAAGGAAAATCCGATTCGAGAGAGTGTAGTTTTATGCAAGTATTAGAAGGAATTTAATTTTTATCTATTAATAATGTAAAGAGTTTTAGATATATATATATATATATATATATATATATATATATGTATTTTAAAATTTATATTGGCAAAAAATAAAATTTAAACTCTTAGAAAAAAAAATTCTAACCCGGTTTACAAATACAACCTACACCACTAGGGTTATTTGTATGGGATTTTGAATACTTTCGGGTGTTGTATTTATGGAATTTATCCAAACATAACATATATAATATCACAATATGCGACATCATGTAAAGAGTTATATATATATATATGTATGTATGTATATATATTTTAAAATTTATATTGACAAAAAATAAAATTTAAACTCTTAGAAAAAAAATTCTAACCAGGTTTACAAATACAACCTACACCACTAGGGTTATTTGTATGGGATTTTGAATACTTTCGGGTGTTGTATTTATGGAATTTATCCAAACATAACATATATAATATCACAATATGCGACATCAACATAAACTATAACTTTTTTTTTGGTCCAAAAATTTAAGATAAATTTGTATACGATTACATGAATATTTGTGTACATAAATTCAAAACTCCGCGTAACTTGTACTTTTTTTATGTGTACAATTTTTCTTCTCTTCACAGTACCATTTTAGGTTTAGAAAAACCCACCGCATTGGAGACAGTTTGGCCATTTCTAGTTAGCAGGTGTCCATTTGATTTGAAATGATACAATCCAATGATAGTTTTTGGAAGATCACCTACATTAACCCAAAACAATAGAACAAAAAGGGGAAGATTCCAAGCGGGTCCAGAGGCATTTTTGACCTGTGCCCTTTGAGTAAAGCTACCTCTTACTCAATTCTTCTTCTTTTTTTTTTTGATAATACCTCTTACTCAATTCTAGCATGAAATAAGGATGTCAATATGATTATTGGTGTTGCGTGCCATCCCTGATTCATGCCTCTTTAATCACTATTCAATCAGGATAATACAATGCAACATAACACAACAAGGCTCAACAATATTCTTAAGTTTGTGCTCGGAAACTTTTAAGACGACGACGATGCAATTCACTCACTTGTAACTGCACTACAGGACAACTCATAATAGCCTACGCCTACTTTGGTCCGGGCCAATTAGTATGATTCACTACTAATGGTTTTTATTTTTTATTATTATTATTATTATTATTATTATTATTATTATTTGCCTTCTTTATCTATGACTGTAAATTAGACTTTCATGATTTGTAAATTTGAGTCTTTGAAAGAATGAGATACAAAGAAAATAAATATGAAATGTTTTTAATGGTATACACCTTCACTTTTAAGAATCATAATAATGCATTTGCTTCTCATTTCTCCAAGTCTACAAGTGCCATGATTTTAAACCCCTCATCTTGCTAGATTTCCTTTACGGGTGCGGCTGTGTCATTATATAGTTGTTTCCGTAAAGCAATTGTTCTCAAAAGGTGGGGGAAAAGAGAGAAAAGGAAAAAGGGAACCTGATCCATTGGCTTGGGAATTGGGAATTTGGGATACATATTTTCCTCATTTAACACGATTTTCTGTTATATTTAAGAATTGAAACAAAAGAAGAAATTTAAATTTAACAAAGAAAAAAAAAGGGTCTGATAATTTTGGCTCTTAACTAATAAATGAGAGTAACAAATATATATATATATATATATATATATAAAGTTAAGACGATGAAATAAAATTTTGACATTTGTCACTTTAAAGATGTTAAATTTTAACAAATGTATCTTTTAAAATCTTGACAAGTATAAGTGACATAAACCTAAATAAATAAATTAATCATTAATTGATAATAATAATTAATTCATGTCATTATTAATATAAATTCATCAATTTAAAAAGTCACTACCACAAAATAACCCTAAATGTGTAAATTGGTATGAATCTAAATTAAAAAAATTGATCATTCACTATTCTCAAGCTATAAATTCATAATTTTTTTTTAATAAAAGCTCAAATATTTGTTTTTTACTGTTAATTTTTTAAAAAACTCGTAATATAAATTAAGAATTATATATATATGTAAATTATTAAGAATTATTGTAATATGATCGCACTTTTAAATTGGCTAATAATAGTCTCTTTATATAAAAATTTTATAAATTACAATTCCTCAAGTTTGCAGGATACATTCTCATTATTATTAACTATTCTTCTTCTCCATCTAAATTGTGATAAATATGAAATGGATACATGCTTTTTATGTTAAAAGAAACTTTGAAGAAGCCATGAATGATGAAAAAACTTTTGATTTTTAGCTTTCAATCACTAAGATAAAAATCTTAAAGATCAAGAAAAATAAAAAAAGAATGAAGTGATAAATTATTATTTTAATATATCATGCTTAAAAGTATGATATTTTAATTTAAAACAAAAGCAAGGGAGATGAGGCACATAACTTATCCGAATGTTTTGTTACTATTTGTATTTATATTTATAATATAGATTTAATTTTAATCTACTATCAGTTTTAAAAAAATTTACACTGTCATCAAATGATGTTTTAGCCTATCATTAAAAAGTTAGACTTCCTAGGTAGTTATTATGATAATCAAACTTCTTTAGGGATGTAGCAAAACATGATTAGATGACAATGTAAAGCTTACAATGGACCAAAATTAAACTCTTAGAATATAATATTTGCTATCAATGCTTCTACTATACTATTGTGAGAAAATATTTTAAGTTGGAACAAAATTGAATGAATAATAAAAAGACACTATCATTAAATGCAATTTTGAACTAGCTGCTAACCTAATCACCAAAATGATTTATTTTCTATCAATATATAAAAAAATTCAAAAAGCCAAATGTTTTTTTTAAAATAAAGGAATGCTATATTAAGACACTTGCTTTTTATGTGTCACTTTCATCATAAAATTCATTTAAATATTTATTTTATATTTTCTATTCATTTTAAAAAGAAGAAGACAAATTTCTATTCCAATGATTATACTTATTTTAAGTTTATAAGAACAATCATCATCAAAGTAAGAAAATTTTATTACAAGATAAAATTAATTTTATTGTAAAATCTGTTAATCATTTCAATACCTTATACTTTTTTAATTTCTCATCAATTTGACAAGAGTATCAGAACTCTAATATCTTACCCTTCAAAATTCAAATGATATTTGCTTTTTATTTTTAGTTGTGTTTCATTTTAAACTATAAAAAATCTTTTCCCAACTTCCAACTAAATGTAACTCTAAATACATGAAAATGGTTACTCTAGTTCTTCCTTTCTTTCCTAGATGCAACCTTTCCTATAGTAGGGTAGGATTGATTAGTGTATGTTTATTCTTATAAATTAAACACTATTTTTCACAAAGTATTCATGAGTCATTCCTAATATTATTTTTGAACTAACATGGTGTGATACAAGTGGTAGATACTTGGACGTATGTTTGGGATGGAAGAGTTTGGAGGGGAAGGAAGAGAGAGGGTAATTTTTCATTTTTCAATTAAGAGAATTATAAAATATTTATAAAAATGAATAAGTAACGATTAGAAAGTTTCATGATAATATCTCATTTTATTCCTCTCATTTAAAAAAAAATTCTCCAATAAAGAAAATATTTACTTAAAATAAAAAAATTAACACTCCCCTCCCTTCTCCTTCATCCAAATATACCCTAAAGCATGTGGTCAGGGGTTCGATTCCTGACTCATGTGTATGGAAAAACATCTGTTGGGAGAGGTCAACCCTTTAAATGAATTTCAGTACTTCGAGGAATTAGTCTCCGCAATCGCGCACGAGAGATATCTTGAAAAACAAAAAACATTATTTTTGAAACTAAACATTTAAACAATAAAAAAATTATTTTTCACTTTATTTTTATATGAATTACTAGAAGATGAAAAACACAAAAAGAAAAAAATAATGAATTTTGAATATGAAAGAGTTGCTTACATTTTCTGGAGGAGAAAAAGTTAAAAAAATAGGACAAAAATATAATAAAATAAAATAAATACACATAGTCATCATGTTTTACTTTTATTTACTTTAATATTTTCTTTTACTTTGATTTTTTTGTCTCCGTCATTTAAGGCTAGCAAAAAAATATTTTTTTATTCATAAATTTTATAAAGTAATATTTTACTAATTTTATGTTTTTCATATTTCGTGTAACGCACATGATCTTATACTAGTAGGTCCTCAAGAATACTCCAATAGTTGAATATTGGAATACTTCATCTTGAAAATTAAGTTTAAATTCTATTGGAATCGAGTTAGATGAAGGGGATAAGCTAAGCCTTCCATTTTTTAAAAAGAAAAAGAAAGGAAGAAAAACAAAAACTCAAATTCTTTGTACACCATTTAACTAATACGTGAACCTATTCAAGGTTAGTTAAAACGTTTTTGCATATATTCACACATTCATTTTTAAAAGTTACTTGGGCTTTTCATATAAAATGTGAAAGATGACAAAAAGAATCATCCAT
The DNA here is from genome assembly GCA_023212625.1 of Styphnolobium japonicum. Classification (NCBI taxonomy): domain Eukaryota; kingdom Viridiplantae; phylum Streptophyta; class Magnoliopsida; order Fabales; family Fabaceae; genus Styphnolobium; species Styphnolobium japonicum. The sequence continues at coordinate 39,467,467 of JALBWW010000003.1, read as the reverse complement.
AGTCCATAATGATAAACAAATTGCGCCTTCAGGTTGGTAGTTTATTCCAATTCACCATCAATCATAGCACGTACTTGAGATAATTGTACTCCAAAGAAGTTTAACAGAGCCAGAAGGCTTCTCTAGAGCACCATTAAGATTCGTTTTTCTGTGATTCATATAATAATATTTATCGCTTTTCCATATTACTATTGGCTTTGGCATTTGGCTTTTCAGTTTTCCTCCGTTTTAGTTTTGGTAGGTATACTGATTCCAACTGTGACATAGCAGCAACAAATCTGGTGTGGGTTGTTTTCGACAGTTGCAAATTTTCTACCTAAACTAGATATAGTCCTCTTAGAACATCACAAATTCACTTGATCAAATTATAACAAGCCATTCTTCGTTAAGACCAAAACAATTAGCTATTACAAGCAGACTAATCATAATCAAAAGTACATTTTAGTAATTGAAAAATTCTTGTCAGTATTTGTCCTGAAAGCACAATAGTAGGACCTTCTAGGATAATTCTTTACAGGGGAGCGATGGAGAAGACGACCATCTCTGTACCAGTCCCCCATACATGCACCAATAAGAGACTTAAACATAAGTTGGTTTCAATGGTGAAGAACAAAATGAGGAGGGAATAAAAGCTTAAGCCCTACACACAAGAACTATGATATATTTTATTGATCATTGACTACTACTGCCTCCAGACTGAAAAATTCAAAACCAGTAGCACAGAGCTAAACCAGGGCTAGTCGTTTTGTCATGTAATGCGAAATAAACTTCAATATATTAGTTCCCTGAATAGAAAATAATATTTTACAATTTTCTTTGATCTTGTAATAATGTAGGTTGCAGGCTCGATTATGGGAGTATCAAAATTTTCATTACAGATCATGGTTTCTCACAAGGGTACAAATAAGTTGGGGTACATAATGACACCACATAATAGTAATTACAAACCGTAAGATTTTGGCCTAGATTTGTTTTTACCCAAAGAATTCATTCGATTAGCATGTTCTTCCTCCTCCTCCAGCTTCTTTCTCCTAGCAGCCTCTTCTTTCTGTCTTTGAATCATCTCTAATTCCCTTTGCCGTTCTTCCTCCTTTCGTTGCTGCTCTAGAGCTTCTCTTCTCTGAGCTTCTTCCACCCTCCTCCTATTCTCTTCAAGCATCTTATCCAGCTCTTCTCTCTCTTTTCGAGCTTGTTCCTGCAGGATGTCATGAGCACATCACAATTCTCAAATGGAGCACATGCTTCTTTTTTATTTTTTTTGCTGTGAATTACATGTATGATAGAAATGAGACCAGAAAAAAAAGGAAACCAATTTAGACTTTACCCTGCCTTCCTAGAAGCCATAGGTAAAAAGTAGTATGAACATTTTTAGATACAATTCGCAAATAGTAAATTTGCCAGGCTTCACTGGGAGAGACACATTCAACACAGTTCCCTGATGATTTATAGTGCTAATGAGTGATGATAGTGAAAAATTAACATGGCAATTTAAGTAAAGGGTCCAGTATAAATCTTGAATTAAATCTGGAAATCCAATTACATATCCCAGAACCTTATTATAATCTGACTAATATTTCACACCGACAGGGCTAACTCATTTTAGGATCCATCTGGCAGACTGGCACCTTGTTTATCAGACAAAAGATGCTCAGAGGTATCTCAAACTACTACATAGGTTATCCACATTAAAATTATCAAACGTTGAAATTATGAGACAATTTTAATGCTTGAAACCATCTCCAATATTACAATACCATTTATTTAGAGAACGATCACTACTTGCCCCAGCTTTTTCCTTCCAGAGAAAGGGGAAAGAAGAAAGAAAAGTCCCAGTTAGCATACTTACTTTTTTCCTTCTAGCTTCAGTAAGAGCATCTTCTTTTTCTTTTCCAAGTTGAGTTTCGACATCATCAAACAATTTCTTCACGCCCTCTGCTATGCGCCTTTCTATTTCTAACTTTACTTCCTCTGAATTTAGCTTCTCCTCAACATTTTTTCGAATTGCTTCTTCCAGTCTTCTTGCAGTCTCTTCTTCCAATAGTTTTAATTCTTCCTCATGTTGACGCCTGCTACCAAATGCAAGTATTGTAGAAGATAAAATAAATGGTCATTGACGAAAAAGAAAGATGTACAAGTGTTGAAAACTAGGCTTCTGCATTTATTATCTCCTACCCACTCTGTTGAAATATCTCTGACATATCTTTGACATTTATATTTATGTCAGAGTAGTTGTTGAAATATGTATGTCAAATTAGTTGTAGTCAAAGATCTTAGCTGTTGTAGCAGCTACAATGGCTGCTTTGTCTAAATAGGGTGGCTGTATAGGAGGCTAAATAGGTTGGCTGTAATCCCTCCATTTTAGGGATTTTGTATTGTACATTTGATTAATATAAACTTATGAGGCTGTGAGACTACCTCTCAAGCCAATTCAGATTTCATTTTCAATTTCCACATGGTATCAGAGCTCCCGATCTAGGGAGACTCTGCTTCCGCAAATAACCTTTTTATCATACCTTTTTTAAGCTTGACTGGGCACTTGTGCTGTCAAGTTTCTTTTTGTTGATCACTGTTTGACCGTCATCCAGCCACCACCGACTGCCACGGATCAAATCAGAAGTTTCCCCAGCAAGCTTGCCTTCCAAAAACTGTCCAGGACGCAGAAGATCACTGCTGGTTACTGGGTTTGGGTTGCCGGCCTTCTTTGAGCCAGTTTTGGGGCTCATATGGAAGACGAAATAGTAAACCCATTCAGCCAAGGTGAAAGTTCTCAAGTGCAGAACAGCCAGCCTGGAGAATTACAGAATATTCAGGCTGCCTATCGACTAAATGGAAGAAATTATTTGAAATGGTCTCAACTTGTTCGTACCCTGTTAAAGGGAAAAGGCAAAATTAGCCACCTTACTGGAACTGGACCAGTACAGGGAGATCCAAAATATACTGCATGGGATGAGGAAGACTCAATGATCATGGCTTGGCTATGGAATTCAATGATTCCAGAAATTAGTGACACTTGCATGTTTCTCAGCACTGCAAAGGAAATTTGGGACTCAATAGAGCAGACCTATTCAAAGGCTAAAGATGCTGCCCAAGTATATGATGTGAAAGTGAAAACAGTTGCTGCAAAGCAAGGCAACAAATCTGTTACAGAATATGCCAATCAATTGAAGTCTCTATGGATGGAGTTGGATCATTATAGGGTAATAAAAACCAAATGTTCTGCAGATTCAGCAATTATCAAAGAGTTCATTGAACAAGATAGGGTCTATGACTTCCTTGTGGGATTAAATCCTGAATTTGATCAAGTCAGAATCCAGATTCTGGGAATACCAGAAGTACCATCCTTTAATGAGGTGGTTGCCATTGTACGAAGTGAGGAGAGTAGAAGGAACTTAATGCTAGATACCCCATCCGTTGAAAGTTCAGCCATGATAGCTGAAAATCCTAGGAATGGAGGACAGGCAAAGGTGGAAAAGAAAGGGGACTTGTGGTGTACCTACTGTAATAAGCCTCGACATACCAGAGAGAGAGTCTGAAACTGAATGGTAAACCTCCTAATCGTGAAGGAGGACAAAAAGGAGTTTTTTCAGGAGGTATATCTCGCAAAAATGGTAAGGCTTATGTAGCTGAAAAGGTTGAAGAAGGAAAACCAGAATCTTCAAACAGTTCTGGGTTAAATAGCTATAACCAAGAAGAGATTGAAAGAATGAGGGCTTTCCTCAACAGTTTGGAGAAACCCACAGGTAAATGCACTTTGGCGTATTCAGGTATGCTTCCAATTTCATTCGGGTTTAATGTCTCAAAAACACTTTCTACTTCCTTCTGGATCTTAGATTCTGGAGCCACAGACCATATATGACACCTTCATCTAAATATTTCTCCACATATGACCCCTGTCTCCAAGAATAAGAAAAATTGCCATCACGATGGTACTCTTGTAACAGTGGCTGGTATAGGAGACATACAAATAAACCCTTCCATTATCTTAAGAAATGTTCTTCATGTTCCAAAATTGTCCACAAATCTTGTCTCTATACAGAAACTTACAAAAGACTTATCTTGTAGTGTGATTTTTCACAGTAATCATTGTGTATTTCAGGACAAGGATTCGGGGAGGACGATTGGACATGCTAGAGAAGGGAACGGTCTTTATTATCTTGAGGAATCAAGTTTGTCCACAACAAAAAAAAATCTTTTGTCTTGCTCATTCATGACCGAATCTGTTCTCACAAATAAAGAGAAAATTTTTCTTTTCCATTGTCGGTTAGGACACCCATCTTTTAGAGTCATCAAAATTCTGTTTCCATCTTTGTTTTCTGGGCTAAAAATTGAGAGTCTCCATTGTGAAGTATGTGAAATTGCAAAACACAAGCGTGTACCTTTTCCATTGAATAATAAAAGAAGCACATTTCCTTTTCATCTAGTTCATACTGATGTTTGGGGTCCTTCTTCTATTCCAAGTGTTTCTGGGTTTCGATGGTTTGTGACTTTTATAGATGACTGCAGGAAGTTACTTGGATTTTTCTCCTTAAACACAAATCAAAGTAAATGCAGTTCTCCCAAAAATTTTCTCAATGGTCAAAAATCAATTTGGTGTGAACATCAAAAAATTAGATCTGGATAATGGTAAGGAGTACTTCAATCATGTCGTTACTCCATTTTGTCAAAAGGAGGAATAATCCATGAGTCTTCTTGTGTGAAAACACCACAACAAAATGGAATTGCAGAAAGAAAACGGCCATCTTCTTGACCAAACCCGGGCACTTTTGTTTCGAAAAAATGTTCCAAAGAATCTTCGGGGAGAAGCCGCCCTAATGACAACATATCTCATTAATCGTTTACCCTCTAGAGTGTTGGAGTTCAAGAGTCCTATGGATGTTCTTTCCTCTTTTTATCCACACATTTCTACCACTCACAATCTTGCACCAAGGGTTTTTGGGTGTGTCTCGTTTGTTCATATCCATAATCAAGATAGGGGTAAACTTGATCCTAGAGCTCTAAAATGTGTCTTTGTTGGGTATTCCATTACTCAGAAGGGATATAAGTGTTATCATCCTCCATCTAAAAAATTCTTTGTGTCCCGGGATGTTACCTTTCATGAAGCACAAGCCTATTTCACTCAACCTTATCTTCAGGGGGAGAGTGTTAGGGAAGATAAGGGGACTAATCTTGAAACACTTATTCTTCCTGATCTTAATCTTGAAACACTTATTCTTACTGATTTTGAACCAAATTTTCGTGAGACTGAGTCAGGGGGAGTAGTGGAAGAAAAGGGACCTGAAAATGAATCCGAATCAGGGGGAATAGTAGCTGAAAATGGATCTGAAAATGAAGCATTATCGAAACCAGATCTGAAATTGATAAGTTTGGAAAGAATTTGGTGTATACAAAAAGACTAAAGGCCATTCCTGAATCAACACATGTCCAAGAGACCAATCCAACTCCTTCAAGTCAGGTAACAAATTCTGATTCACCAATTTTACAGGATAATTTTTCAGTCTCTCAAAATGAAACAGAAAATCTAATATCCGAAGATAATCTTGACCTCCCAATTACCATCAGAAAAGGAATAAGAAAATGCACAAAAAATCCACTATATCCTCTCTCAAATTACCTCTCATTTCAAAATTCTCACCAACCCATAAAACCTTTCTTGCAAACTTAAACACCATTTCAATTCCCAATAATGTTTTTGAGGCATTATCGATAAAAATTAGAAGCTTGCTATGGATACGAGAAATTGAGGCATTAGAGAAGAATAAAACATGGGAGTTGGTTACTTTACCGTAAGGAAGAAACCCGTTGGTTGTAAACGGGTATATACAAGAAATATAAGTGATGGAGTCAAGAGAGAGGTACAAAGCCAGGATTGTTGCTAAAGGTTTCACACAAAACTATGGTATTGATTATGGAGAGACCTTTGCTCCCGATTGCAAAGATGAATACGATTCGAAAGTTATACTATCACTTGGCCAATTATGGTAGGAATTACAAAGAATTTGATGTGAAGAATGCTTTCTTACATGGGAAATAGAGGAGGAAATTTATATGGAGGTCCCACCAGGATAGGGGAAAACTGCTTGTCGCTAATTCTGTTTGCAGGTTAAAAAAGGCATTATATGGGTTGAAACAATCACCGCGGGCATGGTTTGGAAGGTTCACTAAGGCTATGACAGCCTTAGGGTACAAACAAAGTAATGGAGATCACACATTGTTCATTAAACACTCAACTTCAGGGGGAGTGACAGTGTTGTTAGTATATGTTGATGATATCATAGTCATTGGAAATGATTGGAAGGAACAACAAGTCCTAAGTCAGCATTTAGCAAAGGACTTTGAAATAAAAACTCTTGGGAGGCTTAAGTATTTTCTAGGAATTGAGGTGGCTCACTCAAAAAGGGGTATTTTCATATCTCAACAGAAGTATATCACAGATTTGCTCAAGGAAACAAGAAAAACAGCTTGTAAACCTGTGAGTACTCCTATAGATTCAAGCAATAAGTTGGGATGTGGAGATGAAAGTGCATTAGTGGATAAAGAAATGTATCAACGATTGGTTGGGAAATTAATTTACCTTTCCCACACAAGACCAGATATTGCATTTGCTGTGAGTCTAGTTAGTCAATTTATGCACAACCCAAAAGAAGTTCATTTGTAGGCAGTTCATAGGATTTTGCAGTATCTCAAGGGAACTCCAGGAAGAGGAATTTTATTTAAAAGGAATGGGAATGCAACCCTTCAGGCTTATCGATCTCTTGATTATGCGGGGTCAATGCGATCAAGATCCACTACGGGGTATTGTACATTTCTTGGTGGAAATCTTGTAACTTGGAGGAGTAAAAAGCAGAATGTTGTGGCTCGATCTAGTGCCGAAGCAGAGTTCCGAGCTATGGCACAAGGTATTTGTGAATTACTTTGGCTCAAGATTATCTTAGAAGATTTGAAGATTAAATGGGATGGACCTATGAAGCTTTATTGTGATAATAAGTCAGCAATCAGTATAGCTCATAACCCTGTTCAACATGATCAAACAAAGCACATAGAGGTGGATAGGCACTATATCAAAGAAAAGCTTGATAGCGGTTTGATTTGTACTCCATATATACCCTCACAAGGACAACTTGCAGATATTTTCACCAAAGGATTGAGCTGCCCGTTTTTCGAAAGAATGGTGTCCAAGCTGGGAATGGAGAATACCTATTCACCAAACCTTGAGGGGAGTGTTGAAAACTAGGCTTCGCATTTATTATCTCCTACCCACTGTTGAAATATCTCTCGACATATCTTTGACATTTATATTTATGTCGAGTAGTTGTTGAAATATGTATGTCGATTAGTTGTAGTCAAAGATCTTAGTCGTTGTAGCATGCCTACAATAGCTGCTTTGTCTAAATAGGGTGGCTGTATAGGAGGCTAAATAGGTTGGCTGTAATCCCTCCATTTTAGGGATTTTGTATTGTACATTTGATTAATATAAACTTATGAGGCTGTGAGACTACCTCTCAAGCCAATTCAGATTTCATTTTCAATTTCCACAACAAGCATGTCATAATAATTTCTATACCCAGAAAATAGCAGAAATAGATTAAAAAAACACTTCACTTTCATATTTGTCTATTAAGTTTCTAGCCACTTCATCCTTTGACATGGAAAATATGAGCTTACGCTTACAAGGCATACCTCTCTAACAAGTTTCCGATCCATAACAAACGAAGTTTCTAGTGGAACAGTTGATATTTGATAAACAAGGCACCAATTGTTCATCCTATTTAACAAGTTGAACTAGGCAGTAGCTTCCTTCAGAAAAGCAAGGCAGTAGAGAAGAATGAAATTAACCTGTTGCATTTTCAAAGTGAATCACTTATCTGGCACAAGCAAAGATGGGAATTGATTTCGAAACATGTAACTAGAGACCTAATGTTCAAACTTTCAACAGGTGTATATCTTCATATCATATCATGTTAATCGCAGTAGTGTACCAAAGAAATATCATTCTATTATTTCTTATGTTTTGAAAATATTTAAAAATGGAAAGTAGTTGTTAATCCTTCTTCATAAATGAAATGTTGAAATTGTTATTTAGTATTACTTCCAAGTCCAAGTTCCAGCTCAATTCCAACCAAAAAGATAGCGAAAGGAAACTTATTTTACGAGGAAATGAGATGATGGGGGCATGGGCACGTATGTGTATGGTTACCTTTTCTTTTCTTGGTCTTCCTCTTTTTTGAGTTTGAGAGTGGTGGTGGATTTAAGGTCGTTGGAGACAAGAGTTGGGCTGCGACTGCGAGAGAGTGAGGAACTCCTGCTTCTCTGTCTTCTGCGGCGCCTCGGAGTGGGAGAGCGCGTTCTACTTCGGCGGCGAGACCGACTTATGCGCCTGAAATCGAAATCAAAACATGGGAGTGAGTGAGTAATGCAGAAAATTGGAATGATGGCATGGAATTGGGAAAGCAGAAAATTGGAATGATGGCATGGAATTGGGAAAGCAGAAAAAGAATAATAAGACCTTGTGGTTCGATCCCTTCGGCTGTGGGTGTTGCGATGAGGAACAGGGGATCGAGAGTATCTCCTTCTGTAGGAAGGGGAGCGCGACAAGCTACGACTACGACCCATCAAAACCCTACTATCTCCTCACTCTGCTCCTGCTCCTTTTCCTTTTTAAACCTTTCTCCTTCTGTTCTCTCTCTCTCTCTCTCTCTCTCTCTCTCTCTATATATATATATATATATATATATAGATAATTATCAATTAACTTTAGTTTTAAACCCGTTTATATTTGATTTAATTATTAATTTTATTTTTAATATTTTAATTTTTTTAATTTAGTTTTTGATAATTATAAATTTATTTTAATTTGATCCCTTAATTTGTGTCTCTATTATTTACTAAATGAAAATAATAATATGTCACAATTAAAGATTATTTGACATCCTTATTTTGCCAACGTGACATTGAGTTAATAAGTAACTGAATCATTTCACAAAAAAAGGACATTATTTTCATCCATAAAAAGTTAAATGCCAACTAATAAAGTCGTTTTTTGTAAAAGAATACAGTTAGCTACTAACTCAATGTCATGCTGGCAAAATAAAGATGTCGCATTACCTTTAAACGGTAACACATCATCATTTCATTCAATGAATAACAAACACACAGACAGATGGACTAAATTAAAGTGAATTTATAAATATCAGGAACTAAATTGAAAAAATTAAAATGTCAAAGACAAAATTGATAATTAAATTAAATATGAGAGACCAAAATAAAATTTTAGTAACAAACACACAGACGAATAGACCAAATTGAAGTGAGTTTATAAATATCAATGACTAAATTAAAAAATTTAAAATATCAAGTACGAAATTAATAATTAAATTAAATATGAGAAACCAAAATAAAATTTTAGTCTTAACTTTACTTAAGCAAAGTAAAATAAAAATAATGAAATGTTAGAGGTAAAAACTTGTGATTTATAAATATAAAATGGTGTTAGTGACACATAATCAGAATTACTGAAAAACACAATTTTGTGTACTGTTTTTTTTCTTTAGTCAGGCCGTATAGTGATTTTCGAATTGGCATCCTTATTCCCTTACCATATTGCTGTTTAATTATATGATTTATACTTCATATTAGGTTTCATTTATTGCAACTTATCTTGGAATTAAAATGTCATTTTTTAGGGTGTGTTTGATGGGCGTTTATCCACCTTAAATTCCTGTTTATAAGGTGCAAACTAGTTTTTAAGATTTTTTTTAGTCATGTTTGGGTGAAATTTTAGTTGAAATTGTAAATGAGATTTTTATTCCAAACATGATTTAGGTAAAAGCAACATTTTATTACTTTTGCAATAAAAGAAAATCCGTTTAAGTGTGCATTAACATAAATATCCTTACAATTTGATATTATATCACTATTTTAATAATATTAAAATAAATATAACTTAATAATTTTTTAAAATATTATTATAATTATATTCAAATTGATTTTATTTTACAATACTTCAAACAAACTTAATTTTTAAAAGAATTTTTTTGCTATCAATTTATTTATAATTAATTTTTTAACATTAATTTATTAACAAAATAATTCGTACTCTTGTTGATAATTACATATTCAAAAATAATTTTTATCAGTATTATCCAAACAACATTCATGTAACAAAATAAATTTTCAGATAAAGATTTTCAAATATAAATCACTTTACTCAAACTCACTTCTAAATAAAATCAAGTTTACAAAATTAAGTTCATCTAAAATCAAGTTTATAAAATCTAATCCAAAGATATATTTAATCTAACAAGTTGATTTAGTAGTTAAAAATGTATTCTCTATATTAAATTACATATTTAAAACTTTTATGGACAATACTATTACAAATACATAAGACACTTATTTATAGGGAAAAATATTATATATTCTGATAGTAATATTTTCAACAATTGAGATCTAATTTAAATTTTAATCAATGACGTGTTACGTGTTATGTTTCAATACTTTTAAAATAAGTAAGAATTTCTTCATGGAGAGAGAAAAATAGGAAAAGCTTCAACGACGAAGGTGACCAAAATGAAAACATATTAGCGAAGTACTAAACAATGAATAACGATTGATGACATGTGCCCTACTCTTATAAAAGATAAATGAGATTACGGGTGCTGATGACTCACGGCTTGAAAACTTGGCCTTGAAGTGTTAAGTTTTTTATTTAGATTTAATGTATTTTTTAAATTGAGATCGCATCACCGTTTGAATTTACCTTCATCGATTATGATATTAAATAAATTATTATTTTTTCATATTTTTTTTATATATTATTGTGATATTTTTTTAAATATTAGACTTTGATCAAATATTTTAATTGTATAATTTTAATTATTATATCATTTATATAATTATTAATTATATTGCATCTTGACATGAATAAAAAATAATAAATATAAATAAATTTATACAAATAGAGAAAATTAATCAAAACATGACAAAAACATATTTTGTATATTTAAATTGAGTTGTCTCAAAAATATAATTAAGCTCAGGTCATAAAATGAGACATGGAATGAAATCACCAAGCTTTTTTATGCAAACAATTATGTGAATGCCAATTTCATAAAATAAAATATGGAATGCAATCATCGATCTCCCTGACAAACTTGACATAAGGTTACAAAAGGCATGCATAGTTTTTTTTGGTAGAAAAAGGCATACATAGTTGTGATATATACATTGTAACCTGAACTTCGCCTCTATTCAAGTACAATAAGTTATCTGTGCCAAACCCCCCATTCCTATCCAACACTATGTCTATAACACAGTATTTAAGGTACATATGATTTTTTCTTCTAGGGTACAATAAGATACATATATGCTTTGGTTACAAGCAAATGCATTTCAAAATTGACTCCAGCTATGCCTATCTTGCTCTGGAAAGCTGTATAGCCTCTTGATCACGAGTAGATTGATCAGTCCAAACAAATTGGTGAGACATGAGTTGATTACTCACCTCTTCGTGTTGCTCCCATTCAGCCCATTTCTCTGCCAAACCCACTCCCTGCAGCATTTTTACTACCTCTGACATGGTTGGACGCTCTTCAGGCAAGCCTTGGGTGCAAAGCAATGCAACATGAATAATGGTCTCAACTTCTTTGGGATCATAAGTCTCCAAATTGCTATCCACTATGTCCTCCAGCCTATTTTCTCTCAGTAGCTTTTTGATCTGTTTATGGAACATTTATAAATATAAACATCACATCTGAAAAAAAATTGAAAATAAAGCTGAAAGATGTCTTTAAGAGCAGCATATTGCATTTTCACCAATAAAGACAACCGAGTGGGGTGATTAATAGACAAACAGGTACCAGCTAAACAGTACAAGGTTAAAAAATATCAAGGATTAGAACAAGGTAGAAGAAAGACGGTAAATGGAAAGCGATTTGGGAAATAATAAAGTGTAGAACAAGATAAGAGCATCCACATCAACGTACATCTATGTATCACCATTAACCAGTATTGATGTTATATATATAATCAAGTAGTGGGTTAAGCAGATGGAAAACTTACATGATCAAGCAGAAGAACATCCTCCTCCTCTTGAAGCCGAAAGAAGTCTATTGCACGTTGACCAGTGACTAGTTCAAGAAGTGTTATACCATATCCAAAGACATCTGTCTTTTCTGATGATTTTCCAGTGGATAAATATTCTGGGGCTATATGACCCATTGTGCCTCGTACTTGAGTGGTAACATGAGTCATCCTTGTATCAACCAGCTTGGCTAGCCCAAAATCACCTAGAACAGCTTCAAAGTCATCATCTAGTAGGATATTTGCAGCCTTCAAATCACGGTGTATTATTTTAGGATTGCATTGCTCATGTAGATACTGCAAGCCATGGGCTGTACCAAAAGCCACGCGTTTCCTCATTGGCCAGTCCAAACCTTTCTCATCGGGCTTTAAATCTAAGACAGCATTTAGAAATAATGTTAAGAAATTAGCAAAAATCTTAGTAGGGCTTGATAAAATAACCAATTCCTTGATTTCTCTGATTCACTGTGGACTTTTTACATCTCTTCATCTTTCTACGCCCCTTCAAATTGTATAAAAAATTAAATAGCATATTGATCACCTCGGTTGATCTCCCGTCTATGTTTCTGTAACTACATACTATGTTCTCATAGAGTTTTGACTTGTTTATGACTGAACCTGAAGTTTGAACCTTGGTGATAATGTAAAAAACAGCAATCTAGCCTAGCCATTAAAGGGAGAACGAAGGATGGAAAAAGAAGTTATAATATTTACCTCTCAATCGATATGCTACACTTCGATTTTCCATGAAAGGATATACAAGGATTCTTTCAGTTAAGGTTGTACAGAACCCAATTAATCTTAGGAGATTCCTATGAACTGCAACACTTATAAGTTGAACTTCTCTTTGGAATGCAGCCTCTCCACCAGGATTATTATAATCAGCAAGGCGTTTCACGGCAACTTTTGTATTATCTGAGAGTACTCCTTTGTAAACTTTCCCAAAACCTCCCTGGCCAATTACATTGCTTTCACTGAAATTTTTAGTAGCAAGTTGGAGTTCACGCCAAGAAAATCTTCTCAATTGCCAAAAGGAAATTTGGCTCTCGTCTTCACCTGTAAAATTTATCAGATGTTACCTCTGAAAGGAGTTTTCCAGAACTATGCATTATGTATTACTCTGAAGGTATTTAAATCATCCACATACCATTTAGAAGGAGGGGGCAAATGAAAAACCATATTCCAAAGCCCATGTGCATGTTTACTAAGCCTATATGGAAATATTTTCTATATTTTCATAAAATAGAGGAACATTGTTGCCCACTAGGCATATGGTAGCTTATACATAGACCAAAGGATCTTGACTTAGAAGGAAAAAAATTACCTGAAACATCAAAAAAGACATCCCTTTTGTATCTGTGCATGTTATGGTATCTATATGCAAAGATAGCTCCAAGACACAGAAGTGCAAATGAACCACAACTTGCAAAACTAACAACCACCGCAAGTTTTGATTTGTTGGCTGAAGCTGCAGAAAGAGGTAAAAATTAAGTACCTTCTAGCTAACTGTTTTTTTTTTGGCGGGGAGGCATAAACTGAAGCTAACTTACATATTAAAGCTATATGGAGGAAACATAACAGAATACAAACAAACCAGGAAGTGCAGAATTAGAAACACAAGGCTGCTCCAACCTAGAGCCACAATGAAGCAGTGTATCTGAAAAGCTGAAAATTATAATGCAATAAAATCAAGCCATAAACTAATAGAATACAGAAATATTTGTAACATAATGAAAATACTTAAGAAACTACAAGTCCAAGTGAAATTTACTTAAACACTGGAACCGAAAAGAGTTGCACTGGGATATTTCCAGTAAGACCATTAGATGAAAGATCCCTGTCAAAAGAAATAACTAGTAAAAATATAGAAGCAGCATATTGCATACAAGATCAGGGTCGGCTAAGCACCAGAAATTTTCACGCAATGAAGAATGGCAGCAACCAAAGTCTCGAAAATAAAAATAGTCTTCACTCTTCAGATTAGAAATTCTTACAGTTCTTCCAACCCACTAAGGTTTGCAACAGTATCTGGAATGTGCCCACATAAGTCGTTCCCTCTCAATAATCTGGATCACACGTGAGATCATCACTGTCAATAATATACTGTGTGATAATCCAAGAAGCTTTTTTCTTTTTTTATCGTTTTTTATACATTTAAGGAGGGAAAGGACCATTTAAGAAATGGAAAGTGCAACGGTGCAGCCTTACAGATGCTTTAGACTGGAAAGTTGACCCCATGTAGCTGGTATAGAACCATTAAAATTATTGTCAGCAAGGTTTAGATATTCTAGGTATGTCAAGTTGGCAATGAAATCAGGTAAGGAGCCTGCAAGATTGTTGTTCTGCAATTCCCTGCATGAAGAATCGGGCAGGTCACTATCATAGATGAAAAATCATGCCATTAGCCAATTTGTTCACCAAGCCAAAGATTTGGGATATATTTTATATTGATTTCATATAATATGCCAAAATAAGAGTTTGATTGCCTTACAATTTGAGGATGCATTTTTAAGAAAAACTTTTCTTTGTAAAATGACCGTTTGAAATAAATCAGGAATAAATGAATATTCGGAAAATGACTTTGAGTTTATAATAGAGAATGAGAACCTCAAAATGCAGAAAAGTGGTTATTTGTGGATTCTAAGAAATGGATCATAACTGAAAGAATGCACTTATAAAATTCATGTAAACAAAGTTTAATATATTTTGGTATTAGAAAGAAAAAGGACAGCAAGCATTTGCCCAAATTCATTATTGATTCCAAAAGTAAAATCCAAACACTACCCTGACATTTATGGCATCAAATTCCTAGTTATAAGAAAATTTACTTGAGATAAATGATGCTTATCTGCTTTGCTGGATTAGTACAGTAGGAGAATTACCAAATCTAATAAATGTCAACCTATCACGATAATAACTTACAAGCTAACCAAATATTTCAATTTGGCAATTGAGGGAGAAAGTGTTCCAGAAAATCCATTCGATGCCAGGCTCCTGCAGATCGATTAGTGCACTGTCAAGCTAAATTACTGCAAACCTTAATAAAATTTCCTCTGCGAAATAAAACTTACATAGAAAAGTATGAAAAAACTAGATTAAGAAAATATTAGTCAGAAGCATTTTCTACTTTCTATGTGGATGAACTTACAGAGATATGACATGTCTGTTTCTACAAGTGACATGAGACCAACTATAGCACGGGCTCACAAAATAACTATTCCAGTCTCTAATTTGATTATTGGAATCATTGAGGGCCTTCAAAAATTCAAGCAAAGCTTCGCCTGGATATTAGCCAAAATAGATAATGATGTTAATGTAGGTCTGAATGGTTCAATTAAGAGTGTCAAGAGATAACAGAACATTGTCAAATAGGAGTTGAAGTTATGCGTGAACTAGAGAATAATATGGTCAAAAAGGTTTATGGGAGAAAAAAAGTAGTAATAATCTAATTTCTAACTTGTGGAAAGCCCAATATCATTAATGAGATAGACCAACACGAGTGTTTATGATTTATGAATGTCAAATTTATGAGAGTTGGGTACTAGCACTCACGTGTAAAACAATGAGTTTAAATTTGATTCATTGTCACTGTCAACAAACAAGAAAGTGCCTCATCATTATAGTAACTGAGGTTTCTTCACTTTCAGTGAAAGCTTTTCACATTTTTTTAAACATGTAGTATCATATGATTCATTAATAGTGTAAACTTCATTACACTGTTACAGGATCAAAATTAAACAATGTATCGTTCTCGTGAGAAAGGAATGACAGCTAATTTTACCACACCTTCCACATCAGGATCTGTGACTGCATAACTGAGTCTCAAGACACTAAGGAATATCAGCCACCTTGTCAATATTTTGAGAGCACCCCAGCTAAAATTTGGGCTAAACATCTAAGCCTCTTTGACCTCGAACGAAAATTCACCTGGACGAGTCCCTTTTCAGAATTTTCAAGGGGAAGAAAAATTCACCAAGAGAAACATGTTAATAACATTTTAATAAGAAAAGAACCTTAGCTTGTGGACGGTTAAAGTGCATGTCACTTAAACCCCCCATAACCAAACATTCTATATGTACAAATATTATGCCCAGAAAGATATAGATTTTTTGTTTCAAATAATAACATTGTAGCGGTATGGATATACGAGTTCACAAGAGCAGTCTGTTTACAAAGATGAATGCGAGAGAGAAACCAAGAGTATAAGAAAAGCATATAAAACAGCTTAAGAAACCAAAACAGACAATTCGTTCAAACCAAAAAACAAGGTGTGTTCCCATATGTAATAGTTACACAGAGTAACGTAGTTGCAAGAACTCTCTGCATATGGAATTTGTTAGAGTTGATTAGAGATCAAATTATCATCCAGTAAAAAAAAGAGAAGATAGAAATGACAGAACAAAACAACCCTGCACCCAGATTAAAGAATTCCAACATGAGGGAAGAGAAAAACAAAGCCTTGCTCATGAGTTTTCATGTCAAACATGGGTATACATATTTTCATATGGATGCTTGCCATCCATTGAAGCAGCATGTATCTACACAAGAAGAAGCAACACCTAGCTAGTATTTCACTGAGAAGAAAAGGGGACAAGACTTACTAGTTTGACGCATGGGCACTGGCGTTGCAGAACACCACGAACACTGGTAGGATAGAAGAGTAGCTGGTGGAGGAGGAGAACTTTATTGTTGCCATTACGATGAGTGTCAAGCAAGATCAAGTGAGTTGAGTGATGGTGCAGCTCAAGGGACCCACAGAGCAATGAGCAACAACAGTACTTAAAAGGGAAACAACGAGGACTTTTTCTTTGTTTTTCTTTTTAAAAGAGAAACGAAGATGGAATTTGCTGACAGGCCAGCTCAGTGGCAAAGAATATGAGAGTTGCATGATACTTGGTAGTGCCAGTGGACAATGGTGGGAAGAGAATGAGAATCCCACTAAACTCTTGATTTCATTTTGATACTAATTGTCGTCTTCGTACCCCTTTATCTTTTGAAACAATTTGATGAGAATCCGAGTGAAAGGCATATATACATCTCATTCTCATCTCTCTGGTGTGCTGTGGAATGAATGAATGTTCCACTAAAAATGATTTGGTTATATATTCCCCTGTTTCTTGACAAGGGCATAAAGAAAAGAAGACACACTTTAAATTTTAAAAGGGACGATTAACAATAATTAAGGACAATTCTTGCACTTGGGGAAGACTCACTCACCTTAAAAAATAAAGTATTAGAGATAATAAGGAACTATTATGGATAAGAAATGAATAACATCACCGCAGAGGTACAGATATACAGCTCTCATGGCGTCGAATTGTGACATGTGTAGTTTCAAAGGAAGAAATTATTGTGTAAATTTATTCTAAGTCACGTACATATTGACACATCATTATTCATTATTTTATATTAAATAATTATATAAATTTTCGTATCAAATAATTATTTTAAATTCAAAATAATAATAAGATGCTGCTTTATAATTAATTTAATCTACACAATTCGTTATATAAAATCTCTCGTGGCAAAGTTAAATCCGTTTGCAACATTGCACATGTGGCAAACAATGTTTGGTATGGAGAGTGCGGTGTTAGTGTTCTTAGAGATTTTTAAGTACTTTCTGAATAAGCTTGTGGACTATTGCAGTCTCTAAAAAAGTTTTTTGTTTTTTTTTCTTATTCAAATATTTTTATATTTTAAATGTGAGATTAATTTTATTTAAAATATTAAAGATGTCATTCCTCATAAATATTTTTCTATGAGTTTAAAATCCTGAAATTATAAAAATTCTTCGAGTTCAAACTTATTTAGGAGTTAAGCCACCTTTATAATTTTAAAAAGCTTTATCTAAGCAGTTCACAATATTGACATACACAAAGTAAGATATGTGTCTGGTACACAAAGAAAGATATCTGTCTTACTCCCAGAATACTAGAGAATCTCTAGTGTTGCTGTCGGGTAGTAGAAGTAATGAAGCAACTCTCGGCACGTGCGGTGATGTTGGATATTTTGGCGACAACAAAAGGAGGGAACGAAGGAAAATGAATTTTTTAATTTATTATTTAATTATTATTTTGTCGTATTTTTATTGGATTAGAAAATCCGAAGTAACGAAACGCTAACGTTTCAGAAATGGAAAGAATATTATGGAAGATCGATAAAATGATGTCGTATTATATAGTGAGTGTCGTTTGCATGAGATTAAGAAACACCCGCTGCTATGTCTCTTTCAGCTTCTCACTTGTCAGTTGCCACTCTCCAATCTTCAGAAAGAACTGTGTTTCAGCATCCTGCATTGCTGCCATTTTACAACATCACACGCAAGACACTACACAGGTTAGCCATACATATATACATACTTCCACTTGTTGCTTTCAACTTTCAAGCGTTTTTTTTATGTGTGATGTGGAATTGTGGAAACCATTGATCCCCCAACCTCCTCTTTTCTTCAAAAGAAATACTTTTTTCTCCCCCAGATGCCATCAGAGGAAACACCTTTTCGAACTTCTACAATCCAAGAGTAAGAAAGCAAATAAATTTCTTTTTTCTCCCCCTGTATTATGCATATGCAAACACACTTTCTCCCATTCCATTCTTTTACTCCTTCCAAGTTAGTCATTTTATTTCTCTTCCAAAATATGTATATGATTAGTGAATGTAGATGGATAATTAACAAAAAAAAAACTTAATAATCATAAAGTATGAGAAATTTCATAGGTTAGCACCCACTTTAATTTGAAAAATTTAGAGTCAATTTTTTTTAATCTATTTTTTTTTTCAATTACATGAAACTGACCTCAAATAAATATAACTAATTTTTATCCCTAAATTAAATTAAGTAACCAGGGCAAAATACAGGGGTTAGCAGCATCCATTGATGGCAACGAAGTTCTTCACTTCACTTCACATCACATCCATTTTTGTAGTAATATAATAGTTGTTTGTGCAGAGGAATGGCAGCCACTCCAGCAAAGCAGAGGGCTGTGGCATTGGAGGAGATACCCGGAAACAGTACTTGGGACTGTGCAGATGATATTTATAGTCACCTGGAGAGGAAGAATAGGGTCCTTCAAAGTGGAACTAAAAGGTTCAACTACTTCAGTACCCTTTTGCAGGAATTTGTTGTTATGAATCCAAGGGGGGACCCGGAAATGGTGACATTCATGGATGGTTTATACGGCATTGTAAAATGTCAGCTGTTTCATCTTCAGGAACAACACAGAGATGACACTGCTGAAGAAAACGACAAAGAGGAGGAGGATGATAGTGTGATTGTGGATCCCCAGTATGAGCATTTCTTGGATAATTTGAGGCCCGATGGAAAATCTTATGTACTCGATATCATTGAGGAAAGTGTCTTTGTAAAATACGATTATGAATCACCTCCTGGGACTCCAATTGCCTGCGCATCCAAGAATGCCAATCATGTTTCTAATGAGGACAATGTGGGCTTAGACCCGGAGATGCATGCCCGTATAAGTACAAACTATAGTGGTAAGCGCAGGGGTAGGAAACCAAAACCCTCTGCTGCTAAGAATCATAATGTTAATGCCAATCATGTGGCTTCAGAGGCACAGAAGCCCGCACCTAACTATACGGGTAAGCGAAGGGGTAGGAGGCCAAAGCATGCTGTCCCTACGACTGTGAATGGTGAAGGAGTTTCATCTGTAATAACTGAATGCTTTGACCATAAAATAAAGGTCAATCACACTGATAGTGATACCCCATCTGGTATAGCAACAAGAGTAAAAGTGGAGACTGAAGATTATGATGATGATCAACCTGATATAGGAAGGCACGTGCAAGACCCGGCTGTATGTTTCTAAAATTTTATAAATTCGATCTTTTTGCTTATATTCAATATTTGCTCTTTCTTTTACATTGTGTATATGGCTGTTCTCCTCTAATTAGTTTTGGTTTGCTATATGTGTTGCTTCCCAGTTGAATGCGGAACATTGGTGGCATAATAATGAAGCCAATGCAAGGAAAGAGTTTAGAGAAAAACTCATGGAAGTTCTTAAGATGCCTTACTGTCAGGAAGAGTATGAGAGACATTTACAAACAATTACTGACAGAAAGCCAGTCCAACACCATAAAGACCTACGTGGGGGTATTAAAATCTATGAGGAAGATTACCCTGGAAAGTCTTTTCTTGATCATCATATTGGTAAGTAGGATTTATAGCCCTCCTCTTTAATATCCGACTTCTTGTATTTGCATGGTACTTATTGGAATTAATGTGCCTGCCATTATTTGTCTGTGCTGCTGTAAGGTTATGTTTTCATTGAGGATCAACTCACTATCATAATTCGACTAGTAGAACATTGAACCACTTCTAAAATGTCAGTCAATTTGTGATTTACCTAATTGGTTCATCAATACATTAGATGGGAACTTGCTTGTTTTGTCTACCTCCATTAAATGTTTTTTTTGAAGGTTAGAAACTATGAGTTATGTGCTCATCTTGCAGATCTTGCAAAGAAAATAGATTCAGTTCGTGATGATCATCCCAGAGTTCTAAATCTCCTGCGTGGATTTTTCTATTGGTTGACGGTAAGTATCTTTGATATTTCAACATCCTATATACGTGTTTTAATTTTCTAGTTCTCCATGCACTGCTTCATCGATAACTTCTGCCTCTATATTGAAATGAAATTATTTAACTTTGACATGTTTCAAGATGTTTGGCATGCCTTTTGTGGTTGGATTTTGATTTCCTTCCAGTCAGTAGGCCTCTGTTGCTTCATTAAGCTATGCCCTGCCTTCAGGATAGTACTCAAATTAACTTTCAAGATAAAACAAAAAAATATAAAGCGGATAGTCAGATAACTCTGTAACAGTTTACTTTGAAGCTCCCTAGTTATCAAGTTTTTTTACCCGTCCCTTTTTTGAGTATGTGCATTTTTTAATTCTGTAAATAGTCATCATATTAGAAAATATGTGCTTTTATATCTTGGTCCACATTATCCCATGTTGCAACACACTAATATATGCCGCCTATCTGATCCTTCTGTACTATATTTATGTTACTAAATAAAACATTTTTCCTTTATCATTACAAAACTCCTTGATCTTGATCTTTGTTAATCTTTTATTAGCACAAACAAATGGCATCACCATCTAAGAATATTGAATCTTTTGTAGATTATATTATATAATCAACGGAAGTTAGCTTTCCAAAAACTTATATTGAGGTATTAGTTTAGAGTTAAGACAAAGGAAATTAGAGGCTCTATTTTAATGCCCTCTTGTGATTTATACTTGTGTGATGTCAGCATTTATCACATGAAGGGGCATTCCTGCCATGGAGAGATCCATCATGTTTGGATCTGCTGCCACAATAGTAGTAAGGGACCACTGCTTTTGATTTTCTTTAGTTATGTATTTAGTTTACACTTTACACAACAGCTTAGGGGGAGTTGTATCGTGATCACTTTTTATTTACTTTTGATGAAGCGTATGCCATGATCCCTGGTGGGGGTATCAACAAGTTTCTCTTCTATTTCTTGTCTATAATATATTTGTTATACATAATGATATGGCATATATTCTTTCTTTATCTCTCTTTTGGTGACGTGAATAATTTTGGCTTTAATTCATACAAATGTGGGCATCTTTGTCTTATCGAAATTTGTTTAATTCTTAATTATTTGGTTTTAGCGTGGTAGTTGGACGGCCCTTTCAAATCGCTTCCATATTCAATTTCTAACTCGGGCAAAAATAGTAGTTTTGTTCAGAATACCATGGCATGATTCCATAATTTCTCGGGGTGCAGTAGAAGTGGCCAAATATAATCCTGTTCTACGACTTCTTGGTCTGAAATTTCCACTTCTGGATACATGAAAGCAACTGAACCTTGGTTCTTTGGGTTGAGTCAGCTGGTAATGATCGTCACATTTCGCTTGTAAAGTTTAGATTCAATTCAATTTTTGCTGCAACAATCGCTATTGGTAGGTCATTTGTAAGTCGTTGCTGAAATTGTGCTTTATAATGAGATAACCTCTCTCCTCTTGCCTAAACCTTCACCCAAAAAAGGAAAGAAAAAAAACCTTTGACTTTTTGCTTGAGATGGTATATGGGCAAGTTCAAGTGAATCGATAATCTTAGAAAAATGGAGATTTCGGCAGAACTTTATGACCTTACAATCTAGGCATGAAGAAAAATGTGACAGAAATTATTGAATCTGTGGGAAATAAATGACGTTGTAATAAGGGTCCACTTCAATCCATTGCATTAAAGAAATAAATGCCGCATAACAGTGCTCGCCCACTTCCCATGTTCATCTTCCTTAAATTTTGAATACGTTTCCACCAATAAAGAAAGAAGAAATAAATGACAGCGTGACACACATAAAAATACATGTACAGCTGGGCAAACCCATGTAGTGAAGATGAAGAAATCGTTAAAAGGAGAGACTAGACAATAACGATAATAAATCAAAATCGCAGGTATGTACACAAGCACAACAAATCTGATCTTTTTTTTCGAAGGACTTACTTATCCCAACATTGATTCATATCCTCGAGTTCAGATTCACATTAGCTATCCTTAGAAAGAAACATCTGATTATGACACACATGTTTACCCTGGATACATACAATAAAGAATTAACTCAACTATAATCCTCCATCTTTTCACGCTTGTTTTGTCATCCTCTAGACCACTTGAGTGGCACCACTTGATGCCATTCCATGGCGAGTGGCCTCCTCTGCGTAGATGCTAAGTTTCTCTCCATCACCCCACAACGCATAAGCTTCCTCCCCATGAACTGCGTCATCCCCAATCAGCAACTCCTCTTCGGACATTCTCAGTGGAACGATGAAACTTATAACTACACAAATAATTGAAGTGACCACGAGGTTCCATCCAATGATGAATAATCCTCCCACGATTTGTTTAAGGATTTGAACTCCACCCGGGCCTCCATAGACTCCTCCTTTTGAGTTGGTGACTGGCAGGAAGAGTGCACTTAGACGGGGCTCGGCAAAGAGACCGGTGAGTATACCGCCTAGGAGGCCTGCCACAGCATGAGTGTGGAACACAGCAAGGGTGTCATCAACCTTCTGAAACACTTTCAACTTCTTCCCCAATATCATCATAGTGAACCATGGCACACTGCCTGCTAGAACTCCCATCACTATGGCAGCCCATCCTTGAACCAGACCTATTGAGAAAGAATACAAACACGATTATGAGTCAATTAATTAGTTCATATGACTATAGCTAGCCAGCTAGGTGCTAGCACCTACATCGATGATCTGCGGAAAAAAAAGAAAAAGAAAAAACAGTTTGGCACGAGTACTGGTTTTCGTGGTTCAAATTGAATGGGGTATTGCGGCTGATCAGTGTTCTAAAGCAGGTGATAGAATTGAATTGGTATAATACATATTAAAAAAAGGTTTAAATGAACATTTTGCGTTATAGTTTATACTCATTTTTAATTTTAGTGTTCATATTTGATTTTTTGTAAATTAGTCTTTATACTTATAATTATTTGTAAAATGATCTTTATCGTTAAGTTTATTATGACGTCCTTAAATTAAAAATAAGAGAAAACTATAAGGACTAAAATAAAAACTTATAAGAACTAAATTTCAAAAAAAAAATACAAAACTATAAGAACCATCAACTGAGGACGTTATAATTGAAACTAATGGTAGGAACCATTTTGTAAACGCTTATAAGTATAAGAATTGATTTATAAAAAATATATATATAAAAATTAAAATAAAAATGAGTATAAACTATAGAGGCCAAAAATTTATTTAAACCTAAAAAAACAAAAAAGAAAAAGAAGAAGAAGAAGAAGAAGAAGATTGAATCATGGCAGTACGTGCTAATCTTTGGCAACACATTATTATATCACATTGGATATGTAGTTCTTTAAAACTTAATTACTCTAAAGCAGTCCCACATATAATCCACTATTTTAAGGATTTTATCACAGAGATATATCTTTAAGGATTTAATTTTAAATTCACTATCAACAGTAAAAAAAAATTTACACTATTATCTAATCATATATTATCAAATTATTAAAAAAGATTGACTAAGTTTAACTTTTTTAATAATATACCAATATATTATTAAATGACAAGTTTTATACTAATAGTAAATTAAAATTAAATTCTATCATTAAATCTTAAACCGTATATAGAGTGTGACAGGAAACCAACCTGATGTGTAAGTGGGTATAAAAAAATTCAATACATTGTTAGTTTTACTAAACTAGTAATTGTATAAGTGAAATATGAGTACGGATCTTAGTTGAAGTTGTAATACTTTTCAGCATAAAAGAAATTATACACCATGACAAGATTAAAAAAGTCAAGTTCTTGCAAATTATATGGTTAATTAGCTAGTCATGTTGTCCTTAAAAAATATGTAACATTTTTCTAACATAGTCCCCTAAGTTCAATTCTCTTAATTATGGAAAGACCAATTGAAACAATTTAAATCATTTAGAATTCAATTAAGAAAACTAGATGTATATATGTGTGTTTTGATTAGTTGTGAAAAAAAAATTATATTAAAAATTAATTATGTGTATAATCAATTTTTAAGAAAATTAATTATGAAAAAATTAATTTATGTTTAGATATGTTAATTCATAATCAATTTTAAAATAAATAGTTTTGTTTTGATTATATGAAAGAAAATTATTCTTATGTATTAAATTATTAAAAAATATAGAGAATGATTTTAAAAGTTATTTAATTGGAGACAAATAAGTATTTATCTACCAAATTTTTTGAAATAATTAATTAAAAGTTCAAAATAAAAACTTTTTTAAAGAAAAATATTTTTAGTTAATAATAAAATAATATTAATGTATAGTTAATTTCATACACTTTAAACAAATAAAATAATTTTATAAAAAAATTATTACTTTAAATAATTACTCAAAACTAAACACACCTTATATTAAATAAGCGTACCCGGTTTCAGAAAAAAACAAAATGAGAAAAGTCAACAATGGCATCTCTTTGGTTTCATACCTAAAAATAAATAAAAGGATGATTATTATATTCATTACTAGGAGATTCTTGAGTAGTCTTTATTTTTATAAGGGTATCTGGTGCCGTGAAAGAAGGGTGACACTTGAGAAAGGCAAGATCAGATGTGAGAAAGGAATACATGTAGGACAACGTACCAGCACCGGGAGTGATGCAAACAAGCCCGGTGATCATGCCCTGAACGGCTCCAATCACAGAGGGTTTCTTGAAGAAAATGACATCAAGCCAAGTCCACACAAGGATGCTGGTGGCGGCGCTGACGTTGGTGTTGAGCACCGCGATGGACGAGTCTATGTTGGCCGAGTACGGATCTCCTCCGTTGAAACCTGCCCATCCCAGCCATAGTAGTCCTGCTCCTGCCAACGTTAGTAACACATTGTTTGGTGGGAATCTCTCCCTGTCCTTCTTTGATCTTGGCCCCACCTAA
The DNA here is from genome assembly GCA_023212625.1 of Styphnolobium japonicum. NCBI lineage: Eukaryota > Viridiplantae > Streptophyta > Magnoliopsida > Fabales > Fabaceae > Styphnolobium > Styphnolobium japonicum. The sequence continues at coordinate 39,441,946 of JALBWW010000003.1, read as the reverse complement.
CGCAAATTTGAAACCATTAATCCATTGAACCACCGCTCATCAACATCGCCATCTCAACTTCTTGTGACTTTTTAAGTCTTTAGATCAATTTGGTGGCTCTAAAATATTGGCTATTTTATCACCATATATACAATTAATATAATTTGAACAGTGTTATTAATATATGCATTTATATAAATATCACTTGTTACTAATATATGTATTTTTTCTTCTTAAAATTGTTGTTTTTTTTTTTAATGTAGATTTGTGTTTAAATATATTGTGTCACATCCATATATCATTTATTTATGATTTTGAAATTAAATTTTGAAAATTTATTATTTTATGTTTAAATATGTTGAAATTAGTAGTTTCAAAGAAATTTCTTTAATATTGGTAAAATTTCAATTATTTATTTGAATCTTAGAATTTTAGTTGATAATATATTATGATTATTACTAATATAATCTAATATAATATTATTATATAAAACACAGTTTATGTAAGTGAAGTCAATATTATGTGTCACTTATACATCATTTTCTTTTTCCTCTAAATTTTTACTCCTTTGATATAGTTTTATTGTGCATGTATCTAAAATTTATTTTAAAAAGTTTAAATTCAATTCAAATTTTAATTATATTTGATTTTATTTTATTTAAGTTATGAATTTAATTACTTTAATTTTTTAAATTTTATATTAATTTAAATACCAATTACTTATTTATCCATCAATAAATATGATTAATAAAGATCATATATAATAACATATTCAATATTTTAGTATTTTTTAAATTAATTAAATACCAATTATACTTCAAATTTTATATTTTTATAATTTAATTTGAAATATCAATTCTTTAATAGATGTTTAATTTGGAATATTTTTAATCTTGATCTAATACTTCAAGTTTTGTATTTTTATAGTTATTTTTTTTTATTTTTTTACATCTTACTAGACACTAAATATATTAAATGCTTCATGATAAATTTTGTTTTTATGCATTTTTAATTTATTTTTCTTTTGAGATAATTAAATTAGAAGTTGATTAAGCTATTTTTTACATTAATTTGATTAAAAATCTTATAAAAAATATCAAAATGAACAACATATTATAATTCAAAAAATCTGAACAAATTTAATATAACAAACTTGTGCATCACATAAGTAATAACATTAGTAATAATATAAAATTTAGTTAATTATCACCAGAAAATTTAGTTAATTATTTCCTTTTTAAATTTTGTGATGACATTTCATGTAAAAAAATATTCGCATTTGAATGAGACGTACATAGATAACCCTAAAATTACTAATGATGATGGTCCATAATATACGACCTTTGCTGCACCATTTTCCTCCCCGCTTTACTTCTCCATTAAACAAAAACAAATCTATTATACGGTGAGAGTAAGGAAAAAACAAACAATATCAAACGATTCCCTTCCATTATTGAAAGATGAAGTCAAATATTATGAACAATATTATTCTTGGATTCCAATCAAGCAAATCATATTAATGCTAATAGACAAAGTAATTGCGCCCAAAGATAATATATATTCTCAGGATGCCAGTATAGTACTACTCTATCTATATATCTCCTCTTTTACGTTGTGCCTACTTAATTCGTGCTCACACCATTACCTTTTGACTTTTCTAAATTTATAGAATTAGTCAAAGTTTGAAAGTTAAAAGTATATATGTCATTAATGAAAAAGAGTATGTAGTAACGTAGACATTGTGATCACAAGGATGTCATGTGCAGATTCATCTTTCTTTGCTGAATCTCAACCACATAAGTTGATCAATCTCTTGTATGGACGAAGTAGATAGATAATTTCATTTTTGTTAATGTTGTTTACATGCATAATAATTTGCCAGCTGTGCAAGTAGAGCCACACTTGAGATAAGGTCATATGAGCCCCATATATATATATATATATATATATATATACAGCTGTGCAAGTAGAGCCACACTTGAGATTTTCTGGAGTTAAGGTCACATGAGCCACGTGTGTGTAAGCCACACTTGAGATAAGGTCATATGAGCCACATATCTATCTATATATATATATATACACAGCTGTGCAAGTAGAGCCACACTTGAGATTTTCTGGAGTTAATTAAGGTTATATGAGCCACATGTATATATATATATACACACACACACTTGAGATTTTCTGGAGTTAATTAAGGTTATATGAGCCACATGTATATATATATATATATACACACACACACTTGAGATTTTCTCGAGTTAAGGTCATATGAGCCACACACACACACACACACACATATATATATATATATATATATATATGTATATGAAAAAAAAGAAACTCATTATTAAATATTTTACTGTTCACTGTGCTTGTCAATGTGTTAAAGAAATTTCTTCATCTTTAGAAATAAAAATATATGCAGTAAAATTAAGAGCAAGAACACTACTAAATAGTAAATAGTAAATACTAACCCAATAAGCAGCAGTAAAGCCAGCAATCCCAGAAGAAAGATGAATGACATACCCACCAGAATAGTCCATAACACCCCATTGGAACAAGAAGCCACCACCCCACAAGCTGAAGGCTCCAACCGTGTAAGAAAAAGTAAGCCAGAGCGGCACAAACATCATCCACGCCTTTAAATTCATCCTGGCCAACACTGATCCGGCCAAGATAACAAGGGAGATGGCAGCAAAAACGCACTGGAACCACACCATGGAGGCCATGGGATAAAAGGGTTCAATCTCAGCGGTCTCCAGTTCACCGCTGTCAAAGAAATGAGAGGTTGCGGGCAGCGCCGCCTGTTTGATCAGAAATTTCTGACCCAACGACGGCCCCGCTCTGCCCCAAAAAGGTAACAGCTTCTTCCCAAAGGACATTTTGTAAGCCCACGTAACCCAGCAAATAACAACCGCTGCGAATGCGTAGAGAGCCATGAAAGCAGAGTTCACAGCCCATTTCTTCTTGACGATGCTACCGTACAGGATCACCAGCCCCGGCATGCTCTGAATCCCCACCAGTGTGGCTGATATCATTTGCCATGCGTTGTCTCCCTTGTTCAACCAGTCAGGCACCGCAAGACTCGTCCATGCCTGGTACGCTACCGGCAACGGGGGAGCAGCAGCCATGCCTACCGTTCCAAACTTAATTAGCTATCTACCTGCCTGTGACTAGACTACTGTCGGTGCTGTCAGTGACTGGCTATTATGACCTCTTTTTCTCTTTCTCTCTCTCTTTCTGTGTGGTGTGCCCAAACAAAACCTAATAGGATCAGTGGTCTTGGACTTGGTCGTCATCGTATTATATTAGGTTAGGGTGTTTTATAATAGGACTTGAGGAGCTCCCATGTGTGATTCGGTGTATGCAAGGCTTATGATGGAAAGATGACACAGAGCAGAGCCACACCGTTGAGATCATTGGAATAAATCAGGGAACGAAGATTCAGGATATTCGGAATATTCATGGGACGGCGTATTGTCGTATCTAGAAAGCTTGGCATGATGTTTACTATTTGTATTAGCCATTAGGTAGCTAAAAGAGGACAAACTGCGTGTGATTGTGATTGTGATTGGTGAAGTGCAAGTGGAGCTGATATGGAATCTCGTGAATCTTTTCCCTAAGCTAAAAGTGGAATCTCGTCTCATAGGTTCGTACCTTATCAAACAGGAATATTCATTCTGATCCACTTATGAAGAATCAATCCTAAATCCTTAACTATGACATGTTGGGTACGTGTTCTTCAGGCCCCAAAGGAAGAGAGAGAGAGAGAGAGAGACAGTGAAAAAATAAATAAAATATCAGAGAACTGTTCTCAGATTTCAAATTTCAAACTAAAATAGAATGGAGTGAAAGATTGGAAGCTGTGTTTTGATCCGTATTTGTGTAATTACACGTGTAACGTAAAAGTATGAGTTATCAATTATTTATGCTAAATAGTTGTGTTTTAACAAATTCTCAATTTTGAAAATAAAAAACGCAAATTCTCAATTGCTGACTTAAGTCCATCCTAGCTAAATCCTAAAAGCAGTTAGCAAATGGTAACATCAACAGGCCATCTAACACTAAACTGTGCCAGCTAGTTTGAATCATCATTAATCATAACTATTATTTAGTATATTTGTTTATATGTTCCAAAAAGTATATTTGTTTATCAAAATAAAACAAAATGTATATATTTAATCGAATAATCAGAAAGGTATATTCAGTAATTTTCTACTGTTCATAATAAAATTCGTTCAAAAATGGTGAGGAGTAATGCAAATTTTTATGAAAGGAATTAATATATAAATTAGAGGAATAAAAGGTATATTAAAATCAATCATCAATATATAATATATTAAAAAAAATCCAATAGTAGTTTGTGTGACATTTGACCTTAGTAAATTATTTTTTGCACGTGCTGTCATAATGTAAATTATTAGAATAATTAATAATATTTTGTCATATATATTTTTTAAATCAATTTTTATTTTGTAATTTTAGAAATAATTTTATTACAGATTATTATATATTAAATACAAAAATAATCATTAAATTTTTACAAAATAATCATTAAATAATTTTATTACAGAGACAAATAAATTATTAAGAGTTGAGTATTGAGTGCAATGAGTCCGCGGGCTAAGGAAAAATAGGGGTGTTCGTTAGTTTGGGTTTACCTAATCAACCCGACAAAACAATCAAAAAAGTTAGTTTGGATTGGGTTATCAGGTTTAATCGGGTCCAATTCGATCAAAATCGATCGAGATTGATTTGGTTCACGGATTTTTTTATTTTATAACCCGATGATTCTGCGAAATGACTCGAAGAGTAATAGAATTTTAGACATGATCTTCTTATCATTTGACTTTTCATTCATTTAAAAAGTTAAAATATAATGATATATCTTTAATTTTCATATTCAAGCCTCAATCATTCAATTATTTTTATTTTATTTTTGTTGCATATTAAGATAGTAATGTTTCAATGATTAATTTACTTATCTTTGTTATAAAACTCTACAACTTAAAGTCTTCTATGTGAAGTAATATATATATATATATATATATATATCACCTTCTCTGTAAAACAAGATACATTTAATGTCATATGTACATTCATATTACAAATCAAGTTTATGATGATTTTGAGACATTAAAATGTTTCTTTTCAAAATTAATTTTACTTTTATCTTAATACTTGTACTGTATTGGATAGTTTGTATGTTTAAAATTTATATGTAATTGTCTAATTGAGTTTAAAATATTTAACAATAATATTTACTATTTCACTATGAGAAAAAAAATGATCAAACAATTTGATGACTCCGAACCAACTCAACCCAACCCAACTTTAATTGGATGGGTTTAGTTTGGATTATTTGAATTTTTTGTCAAAAACCGAATGAAATCAACCAAATCAAAATTAATTAATTTAGACATTTTTTCTCAAAACTCAAATCAACAGAACCCATTAACACGCATGAGACTCAATTATAGAGATGACTTCTTGTCCTCGTTTGCTCAAAACTCGTAAGATATATTCATTATGACAGCTCACGGACCCACGTTTGTGGGTGTGGCCTGTGGGGACACATGCCCCTACTCATTTTTAAAAAAATTCCACCCACGTAATCTGGCAGTAAATTTGAGGGATGCATTGTACGATTTTAATTTGTTGCTTCTGTAGTTCTGTGTAGATGGCCAGTTCCTTTTCTGGATAAATTAATATGAGACGTACTGAAGCATCTTATAAATAATTTACTCTCTTGCTTCGTTTATGAAAATAGTGGCTTTTGCCCCGTTAACTTCATTGAAGTTTTGTAATTAATAAAGTTTGTTGCAATTGCTTTCATTAGTTCTACAAGCTTTATAGTTTTAAGTTTGTTCAGGAATCCTTTTTCACATTAGAATTATTTTTCAGATGTGAAGGGGATATGTGATCTTTTTCTAATCCTATTATTGCTTCCACTATTCAATTTTTGTGGGTCCGTTATGAAACCATGCACATGTTGTTCGTCCATTTTATTTCAGCAACTTAGGCGCCAGTAATTAATCCTTTGGAGGTTATTACCAGCCATATATCCAGACACTGGATGATTACATGTAGTTATTTATCATCAGTTAGTTAAAGTCTGTTAGGTTGGTTAGAAAGTTAGTTAGTTAGTTAGTTAGTTTCTGAATTTATTACTTCTGTTATAGTAAGCAGTAGTTCAATGACTTTTTTATAAATAGTAGACCAATGATAAATGAGAATCAGTATTCCAGTTTCTCAAATTATCATTCTTAACATGGTATTAAAGAGCTCCTTCTTCTGCTGCGCGTGAGTTTCATCTTCAACCTTTCTTCCATGGGAACTTCTTCCCAAAACTCCAGTCTACCACAAATTTAATTGCTGATCATCTGCACAATCCTTCCAACCCGTATTTCCTCCATCCAAATGAAAATCGTGTACTTGTTCTTGTTTCTCCTGCTCTATTGGGCCAAAGCCATAAAAATGGCACTTCGAACAAGGTCAAATTCATCCATGGATCCATTCCCATGCCAGTGTCTACTAATCCTTTTTATTCTGCTTGGGAGAGATGCAACACAATATATAGTCTTATCATGGATAACCCACTGCCTTTCTCCATCCATTGCCCAAAGCATTCTGTGGATCCACAAAGCTAATGAAGGGTAAAAATGATCACTATAAGACTAAAACTGGTTAATGCTTGTAAATATGCGGCTGTTGGCGTAAAAATGTTAAATTAGCTTTTGTGATGTGGCTAGCTTTAAAAGCTTCTTAAACGGATATCCTATTGTTCTCCTAGCCTTCCCAACAATAAAAAATAAAATAAAAAAAATAAAATTATAACTTATAAATGATTGACAATTATTAAAATTAATGAATAAGAGAGTTAGAGCGTGTTTAGATAAATTTTTTTTAATAAAAAGAGTATTTTTTATTTTTTTAAAAAAATTACTTTTATAAATTTTTAAGTATGTTTGGGTACAATTTTAAAAAAAATTTCATTTACCACTCATTTTGGAAGTTAATAATCATCAATTTCTAAAAATGGAGAAGTAAAAATGGTTTTTAATATAATTTTTTGACAAAAAATATTTTTTGCCTTTAACAAAAATTACATCTTATGTCTTTTTTTTTTTTTCCCCTATTGTAAATATTGCTTCCCTCATTCTAGATATCTTAATTTTTAGTAATTTTGTTATAGAAAAGTTCATTTTTTTTTTATCTAAACAAACTTAAAAGTTTTTATATTACTTAAAAGTATTTCTTAAACATTACATCCAAATACAAAATAACTTTTTTTTAAAAAATCTCTATAAAAAAAGATTTATAATTTTTTTATAAGTTTATCCAAGCAAACTTATAGTAGAATTAAAACGAAAAAATCCATAAGAGAAAGAAAAGAATTGGTATAATCGTTCTAGGAATGCTATCCTCGAGTTTTTTGTTAAACCAAATTTTGAAACATTTTGAGAGAATGACCTTTAAAGTTAGCTTGGGAGAAAACTACCTCTATTTGATTCTTAGATAAAATTAATTAAATATTTAATTAATTTATCCAATAATTTACATATTGTTAATAAATAATTTATTTTTATTTTAATATTTGATATATGATTAATTGTATATAAATTATTAATTAAATTAATTAATTAATTAATTAATTTTATCTAAAAATCAAATGATAAATTTTTTTTCTGTAAAAGTTAATTTTCCTTGCAGCTGCTAAGAGCCAGACAAAGAAGCTGTGTTTAGGAATGTTCGCGATGCTTGTACTCTTTAGTGCTTGTTAAGGAAAACTGGTCTGTGATGCAATTCAATTTCAGATCGGCTTATATTCTTGGAATGAAGCATGCACCAGGAAATTATTTTGTTGTCATCATGGATGCTGATCTATCATCTATCACACCATGTATTACCAAAAAAAAAAATTCTGTCACACCATGTACGTTGTGCCTTGGGAAGTGGATTTGATGGTTTGCAGTTTCGAAGGAGACTTGAATTCAGCGGGGAGAACAAAGAGTTATAGAAGATTGAGTTTCCAAAAAAGAAAAAAAAACAATGGAATTAATGGAAGTTTCACTTCAATGAATGCTGATTTAATTGTCAGTTAAACATGTCTTTGTCTACGAATGCAATTCACCATGCTTGTGAGGCTCATCTAAGTCTTTTCCTTTCAGTGGATTTTAGGGCCGTTTTTATTAATTTTTTTAAATTTTTTTTTAAAATAATAAAAATACTTCTTTTAAAAGTTAAAGAGTTTAAATTTTTTAAAAAAATATTTCATATGTAACAAAAAAACATATAAAACATTTTTAAAAAAAAACTTAAATTCTTTAACTTCTATAAAAAAATATTTCTACTCTTAAAAAATTTCATACATACGGCCCTTAATTAAAGATATTCATGCCTAAGTGACATTAGGTTTTTTTGGAGAAATCATTAGTTACATAATACTTTCATCTCTTTATATCTTATCTTTTCATCTCTTTGATATCTTTCTTATCTTTTCATGATCTGTTTAGTTCTTCTGTAGACCAAATATTTCCCAAGCTTCAAATTTTAATGAAGTTAAATGTCATTCACAAGAAAATCATACTAGTTTAAGTTTAAGTTTCAAACTAAGCTTCTTGGTCTGGGAAAACAAAAATTACACTCATCAACGGGAATGTGGCTGCTGGGATTCGAGCCCAGGTCTCCACGGCCACAACGTGGAATTCTTACCACTAAACTACAGCCACCTGATGCATAGTATGTTCTCTAATTAATATAATGTCATTGACAATGTACATTGCCCCTATGAACTGTCGCATTCAACTTTTTTGAATTTGCACCAGTTTCTTTCAAGTTGGGAATGATCCTAAACGAATATGCTTGTTATGACTTACGATGAAATTTCGAACAATTTTTTGTGTTTTCCGATTATCATAACCATAACCAAATGTTATCAAACCCAAGTCCCCAATTGACACAGCCCAAACCCAGGAGCAAGGGAAGAGTGTGAGGGGCATGTGTGTAAATTGCTCTCCTCTCTGATCCTTCTTCTTCTCCTCTGAAACCGTTCTCCATTGTATCTTTCTCATTGCATGTCACCCTTATATCTGTATTGGATTCAGAATGTATCTGTTCACAGTTCATTCTGTTATTAATTCAATCAAGCAAATAAGAATTTTCAGTTAAGATTTCCATTTCCATTGTTATTGAATTGTTGATTGATTTGTTAGATAAGTTGCCACAACAACAAATCAATATTCAAAATATATATTGCCATGCAAGTTCAACAGCGTAGTTTCTCTTCAAGTTCTAACTCAACTAGCTTCATACAATTTAAGCCTGAATAGCTTTGTTTTGGTTCAGAACCTTAATGGTCTCTAAGCACAGATGAATTTTAAATGTAACATATTACACATATCCTACCAATAATTACACTGATCAATATACATGGATTAGCTCCCATCATCTGGCCAACACCAGAACCAGGAAGCATTCTTCATTGTACAATACAAACAAATCAGTTAAGAACCAGGAAAAAAACGGGGTGTGGGGGGAATAAAAAAAATACATTGGGGAAAAGGAATACAAGAGGGTAAAAAATAATGCAAACTGGAAGATAAATCACCCCCCTTCATTTCACATGCTTCCAAAGAACAAAAACCTAGAATCCAAAAAAAGGAAGCAATGTCTCCTCTCTGCCTGCAAATTGTGACAGAGTATCTTGAATCTCTTGCTAAACCAAATAGATGGGTCACAGAGCCAAACCCCATAAAATTGGCAAACTTCAGTTGCTGAATGTAAACAAGCTGAGACTGTGACTATGATAAAAGTATGGATGCTCTGTCTAGCTTAATGGAAGGACAGCACAGGATGGATCTAATTTCTACCATTTTAAGCCTCCTGTGTCACTTGAAATGGTCTTGACGTACAACTGTGATTAAATTAAAGGGTGACCCATCTTCCTCCTTCTGCTTCCAAGGTTCGCCATTGCCTTGGATATACCATGATACTTTTGGAGACAATGGAGTATATAAATCTGCACGTGGAGAATAATTAGGCAATGTTCTACCTAATTTTTCAGAATGGAGGGGGGAATTATGCACTTCTGGAAACAGCATTAGTCTCTCAACTTAAACATAACTAGCAAATAGCAAACAAAGAAAGATCTCACTGCCAACACATATCTAGTTATGCTAAGAAATCCTAGTCCGTCCTGAATGTTGACTAGGTGCCCTCTACCCAAACATTTTTGGTTTAACTTTCCTCTTCGAATATCCCTTTATTTTCTAACACAACTCATTTGCCATGACGTGGTAATTTGAAGATCCAAGTGCATTTTACAGGGTTAAAAAATATGTCTGTATTTGAAGTTTAGAAGGTGAATCATAGAATGAAAAGAAGTCTTCAATTGGAAAAATAATGAATTTAGGTCAATATGAAAGAATTCAACTCTGAATATCAGAAGTACATCAGACTTTTTAACCCATAAACTAGGCTCGGTTCATTTTACGATCATCATTAATCTGGCAGTGTCTATATTACAGTAGTAATATCCATCGGAGAATAAAACCCTAGAGATCATCAAGTCAATTGGAACTTAAGCATCTTAAGCAGGAAAAAACAAATATTGACTACAATTATTATGACAAGACTTAAAAATACACAAAACAGACAAACTTCATGATGCCAACTTCTGAAAATTAAATAACATTGTAAGAAGAGCCCTTATCCACATAAAAGTATTCAAGAAAGGAATATGCATTAAGCAGTACTGAAAAAGAAAAAAAAGATTAACTCAAGCATAAAATTAATTAATAATCTACTTTCTTTGGTATGGCAAGTATTCAGTAAAAGAGTTTCCCATACACGCTTAGCCTTAGTTTTATAATAAATATGCTTAACAAAAAGAAAAAGAGCTGTATAAAAAACTGAAGAAACTATTCATTGAGTATCAAGTACCACTGCTCACATATAACTTAGACACAACAGAAGCCAGGTGCTTACAGTGGAAAAGGGAAAATCTTATGACAAGAGGCTTACAAACCAATTATCCTATTTCCCCATTTTCAATCATTCAGCACATAACGATATAGCTATTATTATTTAACAGTTAACTCCTCATAACTCGCTAAGTACATTTTTGTTGCTCACTGCTTGAACCATAGAAGGTTCTGCTTCTATATCTTGGTAGTTGTTGCTCAAATGACAGAGGATATTTCCACATTTCTGCTACCCAGCCTATACAGGGCAATAATTCCCCATTTTAATATTAGTATTACTCTAATAAACAAATTAATTTGCAAACACTAGGCATGTCCTTTCACCATGGAGCAGTTTCTCATGATTTTAAAGGTTAAGGAGGCTATGATATTATGCCAGTGTTCAGTTTATGAAGTTCTCTGTTGGTGGGAGAGGAATACCATCCCCACTTAGTGGGATAAGGCTTGGATTGTTGTTGTTTCTTTTCCCTTACATTTATTACAGGATAAGATTGTGTTTTTGGCTTCTCTTTAGTGCTCTGCTCATGGTGGTTTCAAGGGAATTTTCTATGCAACGGGACTGGACAGCTTTGTTGCTTTTTTGAGCCACTTTACCTCACTGTTCTCTGTATTTTTTTCTATTTAGGAGTATTTCTCATCCTCTCCCCATACGTACTTTCCCTTCTTTCTTTATTATAATACATTCTTTTATAATTAAAAAAAAAAGAGCAAACATTCTTGGAATTGTTAAGGGTGCAATACTGAAGGTATTAAAGAAGCAAGGAATGCTCTCCGTAAATGTTGACTTTTTCAAATTCCAGACATGTTGATAATTCCCACTACGACAAAGCAATTAAGAATTGTTTAATAAAGGACAGGCATCTATCTCAAAACTGCTCAGGATTAAACTGACCCCAGAACTTACTTATTTCCCCCTCCTTTTTTCCTGATAACCCCTAAATCTTCATTGGATTTTCTCCTATCACCAAAAGCTGAGCTTTAAGGAAATAGCAGAACAGAATGGCTTCGGTTATCAAATTGGTCAGGACACCAGCACAATTTCTGACAATTGTCAACGTCTAGGTAATCCATATTAATGTTTAGGTTCAATAAATGGCTATCTAAAAATCTTTGTACATGATATATATAATTAATATATTTTCATCATTCTTCCCCATTATATTTGCCCTTTTTACTCTAATACTTTATACGAAAAAGAAATCATCAATTATTTTGTGGCATGGCTACTCATATATAAGAATGGAGCAAGTAGCCTACAACAAGAAAATATGAGCACTTCTCTCACATTATCTAAAATTTGTGTTAGGTTTTAGCCTATGGTGCAAACAGACTATAGTACAGGTCAAGCTACCCAATACTGATAAAGTCTTTGATTGCAGCTCAATACAAAGGCACATATAATTAGGAGGACCTTACATCATCCAAGTGCTCCTCAGTAAAGTGCATGAGGCATTACCTGTACTGACTGGAGGATCTGGCTCTCTTGTACAGTGCAATACAGTTGTTCCAGATAACACAGTGATGAAACCACATAGCTCTGATGCAATACTGCTTATACTTTGACCAGAATAGTCCTAAATAAGAAAAGAAGAGGAGGTAAGATTATAACAGATAGTTGAGCACTTGAGCAATAAGATGTCTCCTTACGCGCATTTCTCATTTTATTTTAGTAAAATACCAACCTTAAACATGATTGCGCTAGCTAATATTGTAAAAGATGTGAACAAGGCATAATAGATCGGAGAAACAACTGCTGTGTTAAAAGTATCCAATGCCTGCAACCATGCAAGAGTTGGTCAGCAAGAAGCCCTGATTGAAGACCAACTAACAAGCAAATGATGACAACTGAAAGGCATGGAAACAGCACTCTTGCAAATCAAAATTCAGGAATCAGGACATCCAGATTATCAGTTCTGGTGGTCCAGGTCAAGCTTTACATGGATGTTATTTGGACTAGAGGCTTACATCTCGAACTTCTAGATTAGCTCATAGCCTCCAAAAAGTTTCTTCAATAGATAAGCAATTTACTTTAGATGAAAACTTCAATAGACACATGGAAAAAGATGTGCAAGCATGATAATAGGTCACCAAAGAAAAAGAAAGTGGACATGAAGCCTACAAAAGTATGATCACCTCCAGCAAACTAAAATGTTTCCTCATACTAAATATAAGCAGATGACACACATAATAGAAAGCCAACACATAAAAGCTATATCATTTCTTCTAAAGGGAAGATAAACTAAGGCTCTAACTTTCCATTTCAAAAGCTCCTGACCAACAAATAGAAAGAAATTTCATTCACATTCAACAGCCAAGTTGAAAAATAAATACTTCTTTGAGGCTAGTCTAAAGCACAATATAGATTATTAAAGTAATTCTCAGCCTTTGCTACTTGAGGAAAATAGATCTGCTTACAATTGAAGATTACCAGGACTACAATTACCATAATCATAAATTAAAAACCAAACTATTTATTTGCACCATGAAATAAGGAAACAACAACAATCAAAGTTCAGTGTAGACCGATCGACTAAGAGGTGAGGTTGGCAGCTTCATTCCATTATTGAAAATTTACCACTACAGTGGTGATGTCTCTTATTTTTAATCAATCAGCTATTCAGCTTACTTAATAAAGAAAAACAAATATAAGAATAAAGAGTGCAAATAATAGATAGGGAGTTGATAACTAACGCTAACTCTTATCACATTTGCAATACTAGTCCAAGATTTCATCAAATTTAAAATGATGTTCTTGGTTAGAGGATTAAGTAGTATGTAATATGTAATCAATGCATCATAGTAAAGAAAACAATCAGAATGGAAATTTTAGGACCAAGATTTTATAAGCAGCAGTCTGCATATATGAATGTGTGTATCTCCCCTTTATGAAGACAATTAAAAGAATATTAAACAATAATGCAAGGTTTGCATAGTTTTCAGCAATCATAAGTTTGACCACCGTCAAATTCACAGAGCAGAGACACAAACAGCCTAACCTGTTTTGAGTAATGTTTTTCCCTTAATGGGATAGATTATAAATATAAAAGTGTAAAACACAGGACATATCAATGGAAACATGCTTTTAACACTTAACGTCATGATGCAAAAATTATGTTCACATAAAAAAATTTTAAAAAAAATGAATGCTACTGACCATATTAAAGGTAATTTGCAATGATGCAGGCAATAGCAACTATTGTAAAAATCCATGTCTGAAAGTTACATCACATGGCAGAAAAACATACAGCTAGCCTAACATATGATAACAACAACAACAAAAGCCTTTTCCCACTAGGTGGGGTCAACTACATGGATCAAATGACACCATTGTGCTCTATCAAAAATCATATTTTCGGAAAGACCATTTATGTCAAGGTCTTCTTTAATGGTTTCGCTCAGAGTTTTCTGGTCTTCCTCTACCTCTATGTATCAGGCTATCCTCTATATGATCAACTCTTTTTACTGGGGCTTATATCAGTCTTCTGCTTACATGACCAAACCATCTTAGGCGAGATTCTATCATCTTTTCATCAATAGATGCTACTCCAACTTTTTCTCCAATACATTCATTTTTTATCTTATCTTTTCTTGTATGTTCACTCATCCACCGCAATGATAAGCAACTTGAGATCACAAATAATGCTTGAATCATTTCTCCATTTCGTCCACCCAATTTGAATCCTATAAGTTACATCTCCCGCTATCTCTCTGTCACCTTGTATGATAGATTTAAGATACCTACACCGTGTGACTTGTGGTATGGTATGATCTCTACTTTTCACCTCCAAGTCAATGGTAGCTCGTGCCTTGCTAAACTTGTATTCCATACCCTCCGTTTTACTTCTACTTAACCGAAAACCATATGATTTCAATTTCCAAAGCTTATCTCCATAACTCTAGTTTGCTATGTATTCCCTATCTTAATTCTTCCATTAGGACTATGTCACCTGCAAAAAGCATACATTGAAGAACTGGATCCTGGATGTGCCCACTAAGTCGTCCAAAACCAAGGTAAAAAAATAAGGACTCAAAGTCAACCCTTGTTGTAATCCTATAGCTATAGGAAAACCTTCTGTATGCCTACCTTGTGTTCTCAGTCTAGTTTTAACCCCATCATGCATATCCTTGATAGCTTGAATATAAGTAACATGAACTCCTTTATTCTCCAGAGCTTTCCATAAGACTTCTTTTGACAACATATCATAAGCCTTTTTCAAGTCAACAAAAACCATATGAAGGTCTTTTTATTTCCTTCGTTACCACTCCATCAAACCTCACAGAAGGTATATTGCCTCCATGGTTGACCTCCCTGGCATAAAACCAAATTGGTTCTCTGAAAATGTAAGTCTCTTGCCTTGATCTCTATTCAATTACTCTTTCCCACAGTTTCATAATGTCGCTCATGAGCTTAATTCCTTTGTAGTTAGCACAATTTTGTATATCTCCTTTGTTCTTATAAATAGGGATCAATGTGCTTCTCCTCCATTCATCCGGCATTTTCTTATACCTCACTCATTAAACAACTTAGTAAGCCAAGTTATAGCTTTCTCCCCTAGACCCTTCTAAACTTCAATGGGAATATCATCTTGTCCAACCGATTTACCATTGTCCATCCTCTTTAGTGCTTCCTTTACCTCAAATTTTACAATAAAAGGCATCTCCTTTTTAGTAATGTTCCCCCTCTTCAATGGGATATATGATATATAATATATTATACATCTAAAACACAAGAACAAAGTAATAGAAACATATTTTTAACACTTATGCCATAATGCAAAAATTATGTTCGCATAAAAAAATTAAGAGTGATACTGACCATATTAAGGTAATTTAATTGAGTAACGATGCAAGTAATAGTGACCATTGTAAAAATCCATGTCTGAAAGTAGACAAACTGGTTTGCACCCTCTAACGTAAGTTTTATAGCAATGCCAATCGCTTTTACACTCATGACCTGAGAAATAAGATATTTTATCAGAAGTGTAAAACAAAAGGTCCAATGTATTGAATTTTGTCGACTGTTAGAATGTACAGGGACAATCAAAATGATAAAACTATCACATCATAAATAGTGACAAGAAGGTGAATTGGGTAGGAAGAGTCACTTACAGTCAAGGATCCAATTACAGAGCATATTCCGACATAAACGAAAATATTAGTTTGGCCATAGCGGGGGGCACAATACAAAATCAAAACCAATGCTATAGCCATTGTTGAGGCTGTGTACGAGATGAATGCTGGATGCCAAAACAGAAAGCAGTAATCAGGAAAATTCAAGGAATGATACAGCCACAGGCATTTCATAGTGGATAACAAATGAAACCTCAGCCTCAGCACTCAGCAGTATACCTGGTTGAACAGCCAATTGCCATATTTCTTGTACAGAACTAAGAGACTTTTCTTCAGGTGCATGGAGTACAATCACAGTGGATCCCACAATGCATAGAAGACACCCGAGCATGCCCATTTTCTGCAGCTTCTCCTTCAACATGAAATGTGCTAAGACAGCACTACCCATTTCCACAACAGCTCACCGTTTAGCAGAAAATGTTATCAAATAGTAGGTTGGGTAAAAAAAAAGAAAAAGGAATGGAAATTTACCTAACAATAATACTCAAAGCACCAAGTGGTGTCACAAGCACCGCAGGGGCGTAAATGTATGCTACAAAATTCGCTATCTCTCCAACAATCACTATAACAAAAAAAAAAATGAAACGGAAGAGGCTCAAAATCAGTGAAGTAAAGAACCCCAAAATAAAAATAAAAATGTTGGAACATAAACATAGCTGCTAGACAAGAGAGAAGTGATCACTTGTAATCATTCCGACCCACCAGAGAGGCTGTAGCAGATAACCATACCCTCCAACACCTACAATCCAATGCAATACAATTGAGGTTAGAAAGAATCAAGAAAATGATTGAGTGAGTCATGAGTTATGAGTAATGGGAGCAGAGAAGAAATAGATGGTAACTAGCACGAGGGCCGTTGACCCCGGCGCGTCGAAGACCCTTTTTCTTGATGATGAAGCTGGAGCCGATGAAAGCACTGGAAACGACGGCCAAGAGGAACCCCGTCAAATTGGTCGAGTACATCTACGTTGCCCCTTGTCACATTCGGCGACATAAACGAGGATGACGGTAACAGATTTGGAACCCTAGATTACAATTTACGAAAGGGATGAATTGAATGAAGATCATCAACTCCTCCTCCTTCTCCTAGATTCCCTACTGTTCAAACTTGCTCTTGCTTTATTTTCTTTTCCTTTTTTTTTCTTTTGTTCTTTTTGTGTGTTTTTTGGCAGGGCAGCAATTAAACTCCGGGCGATGTTGTTGTTTAATGTTTTCTCTATCTAGTGTGGTACTGTCAATGATTTGGGATTGGTGGGTGTTTGGGTTTTGGTCGCACCTTTGTCCTCTCCTAACTCCTAGCATTGGAATGAGGGAAGTAAGGAGAGTCTGAATGAGTGACACATAAAACGTAGTTACGGTAACGGGAGAAATTTTTGGAGTAAACGCGCAACTTACTCGGTTATCCCTCCGTATAAGGGAGACTTTCAGCGAGTGACTAACCCTTTGTTTGGTCGAGGCGAAAGAAAATATGAGAGGAGAATTTTTTTTTTAAATTTGAAAATAAAAAATTTAGAGTTTAGAGCTTTATTTTATACTTGGCTTTTTTATAATAATATAGCTAAAAAATAAAAAATTTATCAAAATTATGATATTTGATAATTATGTACCAAAAAGTAATTATTTTTTTTATATTGAGAAGTCGATTTTAATAAAATCGACTTCTTAACATGATTTTTTTATAAAAAAAATTATATGTTGAGAAGTCGATTTTAATGAAACCGACTTCCCAACATGATTTGAAAAAAAAAATTAAACATGTTGAGAAATCAGTTTCAATGAAGCTGACTTCTCAACATGATTTTTAAAAAAAAATTAAACACATTAACAAAACCGACTTCTCAACGTAAAAAAATAATAGTTATATTTTAGTACATAATCTTAAAACAGCATAATTTTGATAAATTTTTTATTTTTTTGCTATATTAATATAAAAAACCCTTTTTATACTTTTCTTTTTTTTAGTTTTTCTTATTTAAAATAAGAGAAAAAAATTATTTTTTTATTTATTTTCTTTCTCTTATTATAAGCATAAGTTGAGTGAATAAGAAAAAGTAGTTAGGGGAGAAATTTTTGTAGTATAATAGACAACTTACTCAATTATTTCTCAATTTATTTCATGAGTTTATTTATTTATTTGAGTTAGTCTTCAAATTAAAAAAATTCATATTACATTAATTTTTTTAGAAATTAAAAAAATTAATGTAATATGAGTTTTGTAGATTTACCTATTAATTCTTTTATTAATTGCATTTTTTGTTATATATTAAAAGTATTTTCATGTTAATTTTTATATTAATTAAGACTAATAACCCGTTTATTACAGATTATTTAATGAAAAAATTACTTTTTTTAAGTAAAAAATTATTTTTAATGATGTTAATTGTGTTTGTTTAAGCTTATTAAAAAAATTATTTGTTTAAAAAATTATTTTTATAATTAAAATGAAAAAATATTCTCATTAGCTTTTAAAAAAAATCTCTCACGATAAAAAAGAGAGAAGTTATTCTCATTTAAAAAATAATTTTTATAATTATAAATAAATATAAAATAATTTTTAATTTTCTTTAAAATATTTAAAAAATAATTTTTAAATTATTAAAGATCAAAATTAATTTTTTTTTAATCTATAACCATCGGACCTAAATCCGTTTTTGACAATCTCGTTAATTACATAAGTACCTGATAAATAATTATAAATGGCAATCAGCATTACAGTATAGCAGAATATATAATGAGTATTTATTTACTTGGAATCAGCTCAGTCCAACATGTGCGTGAGGCCCAGTAATGAGCCTTGGAATGAAGATTTTTAGTATATAGGGCAAATCCATCTCTTGCCAAGGAAGCACGAAAGTAAATAAAAAACGAGCTTAAATATTTTTTTTTTCTTTTCAAAAAGATAGAGAAGGAGAGGAGACTATCATATTTTAAAGTGAGTACATATTATAAATATGGATGAAATTTATAGTAATATTTATAAATTATTTACTAAAAAATTTGTGAGCAACAAAAACCGAGTTTAACTCTTTTAAGTAAAGTAATTTCAGTCTCATCACGGGAACCAATCTACACTACTTCTCGATTTGTGTGTGTCATCCGCTAACTCTAAGTTGTGGCACAAGCCTTGCATAGAAAGTTAGAGGCACTAAATTAGATATTAAAGCCTTAGGCAATAGTGCAATTACCCAAACTCTAGGAGAAAAAACAAAACCGTCTACATGACAGTCAACAATCTGACCAAGTCACCCACCCTTCATTTACATCCATCTATTTCAAATTGAAATAAGGAGTACTATTAAGCATATGTTACGTCAAATTTTTAATGTTAACGTTGGTAGTTGGAGAGACGCTTATGATTAACTAAAAAGTTATAATTATTAGTGCAGATATAACTTTATTATTTTTAGTAGTAGCGTAGAATCTTATAATTATGAGTGGATTGAAGAGTTTTATAATGCACATGTAGTATATTGATTGGATAAATTGTCAAACTCTGATGTATGTCTATACACACAACAAGTCCATAGGATGATTGTTAGCTTTTCATAAGACTATCAATTTCTTTCAGTGACATTTGAAGTATACGAACTTGTAACCTTACTCTAATATTAATTGTTAAATCAAACATTTATTATTAGACAAAAAATTATAACTATTATAATTTTTTTTTATTGTGATAGTATAGAGTCTCACATCTATATATGTTATAAGTGAATCTAAAAAGTTTTGAAATGTACATTTGATATATTAACAGCGTAGATTGCCATGCTCTAAATCAATAAAAAATTATTTTCAGTGTATAAATAATAAAAGACAATAGTGACTAATATATCTTATGTGACATATGTTGAATGATATAGTGAAAGATAGTTAGTCTTTCACTCAATGTTGCTAATATATTGTCACTTGCTTGTGATGGGATGTGGTTGTTTTATAAACTTGACCAAAAGGGAAATGAATGTGAAGTGGGGGCAAATGTTGCAAGAAGACTGTGACAATTTCAAGTCTTACATTCACAAAATTTACATTGGTGTTTTTGGTTTATTGTAATAGAACATTTCCTACAATTAATGAATGAATCCAAATCAAATTTAATTTAATTTAATTGAGTTTTGTTTTTATTTTTTCGAGTAAATATTTATTTTAATCTTTTAAAGATATAAGTATTATCAGTTAAATTCTTTAATAATAAATATATCATAATAGTCATTTAATGTTAATTTTTAATATTAAATTAATCTTTTAATATTATTTTTTATATTAAATTAGTTATTCAAAAAAGATCAATTTGATGTTAAAATTTATTAAATGACTAAAATGATAATATTTGTATTTTTAAAAAAAAAATTGACGTTTACTCATTATTTTTTAGTGTAGCATGGATTTGAAAATTTTGTAATGTGTCCATTTGCCTTTTCCTAGGAAATGTTTCTCTTTTTGAACTAATTAAAAGTGCAATACAGAACATCAATAAAAAAAGGTCACCAATATCTAAAAATCAGCTATCCAGTTTCTAAAGAAAGAGATTTCGAGTATTTTAAACCACGAAAGAGAAAGGGCGTGTGAGCACTCCTTTTTGTTTTTACACTAACTGGTATATCACGCAAAGGGAAAATAGCCGATATATATATATATATATATATATATATATTGAATTTCCCTCATATAATAATAATAATAATAATCATATAAAAGAAAATGCTGAACTACCACCAATTGTTAATGATCCAAAAAAAAAGAGAGAGAGATTTATTAAATTCTCCAAAAATATCAACTTAAACATTTTTCTAAAATTATCTATAGAGGAAATAAAAGATTAAAAAAATATAAGTTTTGAAACTCACAAAAATATTAAATACTTTTGTTTTTTTATTTTTAAAATAATTTAACATAATCGTTGTGCTGCTTTTTTAGAAAGAATTTAGCATTCTCAGTAAAAAAAAATATTGAACAAAGTGTATTTATCATAACAACCTTTCACCGCAAGTATAGAAATTGCTGCTGGTGCTAAGTTGATATAAAATGGCTTGCATTTCTTTCGGTGCGGTAACCACTTCCGGCTGGTTTAGTGTTAGAACAATATCAACTTCAATAAGAATATAAAATAACACTTTTCCTCAAGTTTTTAAGAATTTTCTAATCATCCTTTTTTTTAAAAAATAGACATTCTGGTAGTGACATAAGCGGTGGCTCACTTCATCCGTCTCATAAACCCATCATCCCCCAGTTGTAATGAGCTTTGAATTTCAATTTCTATTAAGCAAAAGTATCTAGTGAACACTTAAGAAAAAAAAGAACAACAATTGATTGTGTGCACATAATGCGGGTATATACTGTGGTCCAATATTATTATTATTTTGGTGATAACTACTGTGATCCCACACGTATAATTTAGATTTGGGCCTTAAGTGCAAGTTGTACATGCAACTAGTACATAAAATAATTTCTCATGAACAATTAGCAAGTTGCCAAACATCCAATGGTAAAAAACTTCTTTCTTCATTTTTTATTGTCAAAATATTAGTTTTAGCGTGATTAGTTTCAACTTTTGGACTTCTCTCATTGAACTTGTCTTCTTTCTCTTTCAAAGGCAAGATTAGAATTTAGTCCTGTGAAATTGAAATACACAATAGCTACAATTATAAATCTCAAAATAAATGAATACTAGCTGAAAATTACATCCAAAAAATTACTATGACGGTATGTTACTGTGATATTTGAGAATCAATGAAAAAGTTGTAGAAAATGAACTAAAAGGCAAAAATAAGAGCTAATTAAGCTCAAAATATGACGTATTTGATATCCAAATTTGTGATCAATTATGTATTGTTTATCTTCTTAAACTAACTAATTAATTAAGCAAAGTCACACTATCGACTTTAATTTCTCGACATTTTTCATTTTTCATTTTTCATTTTCTCTTTTGGGACAAGGGTTGAGGAAAATGAACAAATTTAAAAAAAGTAAAACAACTTGAGAATGCCCAATATCCATTACAAGCGAAGATATTAATTAATGCCCATGTCAAATGGGAAAAATAATATTGCCTACCAGTTACAAGTGTAAAACTAATATGAGTTAGGTATAAAATATAAAGGGGAAGTACACCTTTTTCTTTTGGGAAATTATACTCATGTCTCTTAAATTATGTACTTTTCTCACACCATTTTTCTTAGTAAATATTGTTCCGTTTAAAAAAATTAACAAAATTGTTTGTACATGCATACACGTGACACTTAATAGCATAAGAGTCTTAATTATATTTTCTTTTCATAAAAAAATGATTATTATGATCTTTTTGTGCAAATGAAATATAAAATTCTCACTAGCATCTAATAGTTATTTTTTATATAAAGGGAAACCTAATAAAAGTTACTAAGTCATTAAGCGTCATGTGCAAGAAATTTCATTATTATTTTTAAAACATAACGTTATTCACAAAGAAAATGATATAGAAAACAAAACTTAATTTAAGAAATGTATGTGTAATTTTTCAAATAAGGCAAGCTAAACCTCAAAGGAAATTAGTGCAATTACACTTAGAAGTGTTCGTTGATTGGTCTGGATCGATTTTGTGAGGGTAAAATCATATGAATCAAACCAATCAATTTTTTCATATATACAATCGATTGGTTTTATTTAGATTTGGAAACCAAAATCAATTGGTTTAGATCGATTTTTCAGTTCTTGGCCATTTAAAAAAAATCTTATTCTTTTGCTTTTTCATGATCTAGAACATAATTCAGCTCATTTATATAATAAATAACATATCTGCCTATTTAAAACAAATTACAACAACTCATTTAAACAAAAACTAATGAATAATATTCTAGTGTAATGATCAAATACAATCATCGTGAAACTTCTAGTGTAATAATCAAATACGATCATATAATAAACATCTAAAATTTTAAACTAAGTTATTTAATAATACATATCAAGTTATATATATATATATGATATTTTAATCAGTTCAATTTTAAAAATTAAAAACAAAAATCTATCTAAATTGATTAGTTTATGAAAGAAAAAAAACCAAATTAAACAAAAAAGATTAATTTTAATTGATTTTTAATTTTTTTTAATTCGATTTGATTTAAATTTAAACACACTTAATTACATCAAATATAAATATTCAATTGATAAATTAACCACATGGAACGACATTCACGATTAACAAATTAAATAGTGTGTCTTTAGATCTCAACGGTAATTGGTGACCTTTTTTTTTTTTTTTAGTTTTTCAAATAAATTTACAAGCTACTAATACTGAGATTAATATTTTTTGAGTACTGTACTGACTAAGCAATCCTTCGAACAAATACCTATTCCAAAATTGAGCTTGTATCTTTATATTAAGAGTATAACTCACTTAGTATACACGCAATGCTTCTTGGTAGTGATTGGTGATTCTGACTATGCATAAATGGCTGTCAAAAAAGGCCGGCTCTTGAAGAATTGGGTCACAAATAGGTGGAAATAAAATACTTTTACTATTTACACCAAAAAAATACTCTTATTATTAAACACATTTTATTTTTCTACACGGGAGATTTGTTTAGTTCTAAACATTAAAAATTAAAAATATAAATAAAATTAAACTTTCAAAGCAAAATGTTTCATATACTAAATAAAGAAAATAACTATATACATCAACTTTAAATAATGTAAGACACTATAAAAGCACAATGAACTAACATGTAACTAATGTTCTAATTTAAATTAAAATATTCTTATTTCAGATTATTATTATTAAAAGTCACTATCAGATTTTTTATTTTTATAATTAAAAGATAATTTTTATAAAAAGCTCAGTCTATAAACTAGACAGACTAGGCCTTAAAGAGTAAGGTAAAAACAAAACTAGTCCAATTAAAACTTGAATACTAAATTTGAAAATTTATATTATTTAGAAAAAAAATTCCTTTATTATTATTATTAATTTTGTCGCGGAGAGTCATTTTCTGGCCTCGCCTGTACGCTACGGAGTGTGTGTGGCCCAGCCATCCTAAGTTCCTAAGTCCTAACGAACGCTTGGACCGAATGGAAATTGGTCAACCCCGAACCTCAGTTCGACATGGGCAAGGGCAAGGCAATGGCAATCCTCATTGCCCTTTATCAATCTCGGATCGACTCTTTGTTCTCTGTACCTTGTCACTATTGTCATAACATATCCCTATCATTTATTTTCCTCTATTCCATCCATTATTATTATTTATCATATTACTATGTAGTATATTATTATCGTTGAGGGTAGACACTAGACAGTAGACTTTTTCTTCCTCAATTTTCAAGCTTTTGTCTCAATCCCACAAGCCATCTATCTATTCTCTTCCCTTTTGGAATTGGGAACTCTCTTTTTTCTCTCTCTCTCAAACTTCCAACCCTTATTTTTCCAACGCACACCAGTTACCACCTTAGTATTGTTGACTACAACCAAGTCCAAGAGACAGGATTAATAATGCCTGTCATCTATCTATTAATTCCATTCCAGATTTGGTTGAGCTGAGCTGCCACTGAAGTCTTGTTCTTTTTCGTCAGTTTTTAATTTTTTTTTTTACTGAGTATCTTTGTGTTGTGTGCATGCCGGGGGGTTCAACTTCAAAGATTGAATTTTTGGTCTGGTTATATCAAGTTATGGGGGGTCTTTGTTCGAGGTCCGCCGATGAGGACATGGTGTTTGGTAAGACGGATGAACACATTGATAATAATAATAATAATAAATCTGGTAAGAGCAAGGCCAGTGATTTCACGACTGCACCTCAGATACGGGAGAGAATGGAGAGGAATCTTGAAGAACCTGCTGGAATCAGTGGCAGTGGCAGTGGCACCCACGGCCATGCGGATGATTTCTATGATGGAATCCCACGCTTCACTGATTCTTTTCCCCACAAGTCTAGGTCTGTAAGGTCAAGGCAGGCTGCTGTTGCTAAGGTTGGTCTTTCTCCCTCCTTCTCCTTCTCCTTCTCCTTCTCTACTTTCAATTTTGATTTTTAGCCACCCTTCTATTTCTGCTCTCAATCCATCATTCAATCAATCAGTTCATATAGGCATGTATGTGAAATCCATAAACAGTAACCTTCTTTGAATTATTTATATATGTTAGGTGGTTAGGAACGCTTTTTTGCTTCTGAAAACTCAAAAAATGAACAAAGATGATGAATGAATGCTGATGCGATTTGGAAATAGGGTTTGTTTAATTGGGGATTTAGATTTTATTTATTAGTAATTTGGAATGAATTTTTGGAATTATGTTGTTTATTGTCCTAGTTCATGTTTACTTAATTCTTAAGATTAGGTTGCTTGTCCTAATAAGTATTAGGGTTGTTTGAACGACTTATGTAAGGAAAATTATTCATCTTAGGGATTTCAACTCTACTGTTGAATTTATATATTGAGTATTTGAGTGTCTTTTGAGATTCTTCCCCGTGTGGAACTGTTCTTGTTCTTCATCAGTTTAGCATTAGAGCCAAACTTCATGCCAATTGCGCACCTCCGATTGTGCATCTCTGGACATTGGATTGAAAACATAAGCATTGGATTGAAAGGGATATACGCAAATTTGTAAGGTGATCATTGCACTATGTACTGAAAACTTTGGTATGCCTCTCAACCAAATGTACTTCACAACTGAGGACTTCCTTCTACTTTCGGAACATCAAATTTCATCTTCATCATTATAATGGTCAAATTTGATGTTTTGGCGAGTTTAGTTTTTTCCCCTAAATTTTGAAATTGCAACTTTCAAATTTAGTTTAGCTTTTATTATTGTGCCCCTTTGTTTAAGTAAAACAGGCTAAGCTCTCATGAAAGAGTAACATAGGAGAAAAATGAAAATATCTACTAAGATCTTTCCATTTCAGGTCTCAGAGGTGAGTTCACGCCTGGGCAGAGCTGGTACTATTGGATTTGGGAAGGCAGTGGATGTTTTGGACACTCTTGGGAGCAGCATGACAAATTTAAATGCTGGAAGTGGGTTTGTTTTTGGAGCGGCAACAAAGGGGAATGAAATTTCTATCTTAGCATTTGAGGTTGCAAACACAATTGTCAAAGGTTTTAGTCTCCTGCAATCTTTTTCCAGAAAAAGTATTAGGCATTTAAAAGAAGAGGTGCTTCTTTCAGAAGCTGTGCAAGATTTAGTATCAAAGGATATGGATGAACTTCTAAGGATTGTTGCTGCAGACAAAAGGTAAGTTTTGGATTAAGTCAAATTACTTAAGAGTGGCTTCTATCCCATCAATAAGCTAACTTCTAATCTTTTTACATTATAATGGCCCTATGAAATGTCAACTGTATATGATTTTGGATTATGTTTTCAGGGAGGAGTTGAAAGTTTTTTCAGATGAGGTGATTCGTTTTGGAAATCGTTCAAAGGATCCTCAGTGGCACAACTTAGATCGTTACTTTGAGAAGTAATATAAATTGTACTTACTCAATTCATCTAGATTTTCATTCATCTTCCAAAAAAACCCTTTCATATATTCATTCTGAGCTGTCTTTTTGTTGTAAATTTTAGAATTAGCAGAGAACTTAATGCTCAAAAACAATCAAAGGATGAGGCAGAATCAATAATGCAACAATTGATGACTTTGGTTCAATTTACAGCTGTGAGTGTATTCCTCAAGTTTCTAAAGCAAATATTTAGTGTTGCTCCAGGACTGATAGTTAGTTTTTAAGCTGAAAATATAGGGAAAATTTAAAAAAAAGGAATTCTTGGTAAAAGTATTTGCAATTTAGGAACAATTAACTCAAGTGATTAATTAAGTCAATAAATGAATACTAATTAACCAGTTGAGTGATTAATTGTTGAGTAAACACTCATTTTGGTCCCCATAGATATACGCGACATCACATTGATCCTCAATTTATCAACAACATCAAATTGGTCCTTCAATGATAATTAATGCCATCAATTTCGTCCTTCAAGGACCACTTTGATGTCATTTTAAGGACTAATTTGATGGCAAAAATGTGATGTTTAAGGATCAATTTGATGTTGCATATATTTTCGGAGGACCAATTTGATGTATTTATAAATGGAAGACCAATGTGATGTCACATTGGAGGACCAAATTGAGTGTTTACTCTTAATTATTTCTAAATTGGAAATATTTTTGATTTTTTGCCAAGAATTCCTTTTTTCTTTTTGTAATTTTCCCAAAAATGAGTTGTTGGGGAACTTGATTGAAATATTTTTAACTACTTACTGTATACTTGTTGTATTACATATCAATTGCAAAGAGGGTTTTCTTTCTCTCCCCCACTTTCTTTATGTCCTACTTGATATCTCTTATATGTATAATGGTTTATGCTCAGAGTTAAAGGGGGAATTTCTGTATTCAACTACTTTTAGCTCTGCAGTAATCTGTGGGTACATTCAACTAGTTATTGTGATTTCTATCATTACTTTGGCATAAAGCTTGTAATCATGTAAACCTGACGTTAAATATGTATCAAAATTTCATAATGACAGAAATGTTTTGAAATGAAAGAAATGTGATGGTTAGGTGGACTTTCTTCCTGGGTTAGATTTAATCATTATTCATTTCTATGAACAAATTGCTTGTCTTTGAAGGAATGTACTATGATAAATAATTTGAGAAGTATTGTATATACTTATTTATAGATTGATAGTTTTATTAAATAACCTGACGTGGGAGGAATTGTATTTATTGCATATTATGTGGCATCTGCTCATCTGTACTTGCTCGTGTTTTGTGGCAAAGGAAAGAGGAATCAATTTCGATATGCTGCTGTCTGTCAGCACCATAAGATTTTATGAAAATGTTATGTTCAAGGTTTTCTATTACTTGCCTGGGCTGCTACCAAATGCTTTATTAAGTCTCTATGTACAGTATTTTGTTGCTCCATGTATTTGCATTTTATTCAACTTAGCCTTTTTTTAATGTGGGATTTAATTCTAAAAGAAATTGGAAAATATTTTTTTTTATGGCCGCAGGAATTATACCATGAGTTACATGCTTTGAATAGATTTGAACAAGATTATCAGCATAAGCGCAAAGAGGATAATTCAGGTGCAACTCAAAGAGGTAATCCATGACATAATATACAACTCTTGTTTGTGACAAGCAATTTTTGACCTAAAATTCAAAACGTAATTGGTTCTGAAAGGTTGAGAAAGATGTATGGTAGCATTATGTACTATTTCACTGTGTTTGTCTTTGTCTATGGTTTAATATCAATGTAAATTATATACTGATTTATTTGCTTGTTTAATTGTTCAATATTCTATTGAAAATGATCTGTGACTTTTAGTTATGATTTTTCTGGCTGATGCACTTCTAGGCTAATTTATGGATTTATCATTACTCCCATGACAACTACTATGATTATTATCAAACGAAATACAACTTCGAAGGTGTGGAATTGATTCACCAAGGGCTCTGAAATGGATATAAGAACTAGATATGTTCTGCTTCAGCTATATTCTATTTTGTTATTCTGTTCTGAATGCATTCTCGATCTGCCTTTGGGCCAGTGACCTTTGGGTCTCATGGAAAAGCATTCCTATTAAAGAATAACAGTGTACGGTCTGATCACAGTTGCCAAAAAACCTACTTTTGGTTCTCACTGGTATTTATTTGAATTTTGTGAAGCCAGAACTGCATATTCTTGTTGAGCAAGTGTTATTGAAGGCCCAAATGGATGGTTACTATATTACACGCTTTTGGAAAAAAAAGTCACTCTGACATGGAAGTTTGACCTTGCAATATATTGAACAAAATTTATTTAGGTAGGCTCTTATCGATATACCCTTGACCTTCAATATCTCTCTTCATCATATAGGTGAAAGCCTTGCATTCTTGAGGGCGGAACTTAAAAGTCAAAAAAAGCAAGTTAAACATTTAAAGAAAAAGTCACTCTGGTCCAGAAGTTTGGAGGAGGTAATTCGGATTGCTGCTCTACATGAATGTGTTTATCTCATTCCTCAGTATCCTCCACCCAATTTGTTTTATCATCTGTTGAGAAAAGTAGAGTATAATTCATAATCTAATGGATTACAGGTTATGGAGAAGCTTGTAGACATTGTCCATTTTTTGCATTTGGAGATAAACAATGCCTTTGGCAGTGCAGGTATGTACCCGCTAAAGGCCATAAGATCATGCTTGCTTCACTTGATTTGTTATACTGTTCTAGCGTCGCCTAACATAATCACTATCATTTGCTGTAATGACTTAATTTACATTATTGATATCCGCTGTGCAAATCTTAGCCATGTTAGCCTTATTTTGTTGTTCTTGGCAAATTTTAAATTTGAAGGGGAGGAAAAAAAAAGGTGGGGGGGGGGGACAGAGAGAGCTACCTGGCTTTATTCTCATCAAATTACTGTTGATATCAGTTTGAATGAAAGCTGTATTTTGCTTCATAATTGTAATGTTTTTATCCATTGGTACCTGCAGATGGCGATAAACCATTAATTGGATCCATGAGCAATCTCCAAAGATTGGGCCCTGCAGGCCTTGCTTTGCATTATGCAAATATAGTGCTCCAAATTGATACTCTTGTAAGTAAATCTTCTTTATCGTATTTATTTCATTACAAGTCTGCTCTTTTTTGTGCCTTCCCTTGAACCAGGTGAAAGTATAATTAATTGAGTTTCTAGAGTTGCTTCTCTTATTGCCTTTAAGTATTGAATTTCTTCTGCACTAATTCTCTGTTACTTTCTTTCTATTACTTTGAGATGTCATGTAATTGGATTAGACCTATAAATTTAATCATTTAATAATTAACTTTTTAAGAGGGAAACTCAACCATGAATCAGTTCTGCAGTAAAGCCAAGCATTTAACTTCTATATATTTGGTTGCCATTGATATCGCATGGTGCTATTTCTGCCACATCCTTCAAGTTTTTAAAAGTAATTACTTTTCTGGTTACTACATCATCTATGACCTGACCTTGAAAGTGGATGATCCTTTTTTTAAGTGAAAATTGGATGATCCTCAAAACTTGAAGATATATAGCATTTTATACTGAAAGACAGTGAAAGGCATCCTTCCACATTTAGAATATTGCCATAATATACCAAGGTGTTGATGTCTTAAGGTGATTATGTTTGTAAATATAAGACTAGAGGGTAAATTATTGATATTTCTTTTTAAATTTGACAACCCTGGTATTTAGCTGTTGTAGGCCTTTGTGAAGTTTATTGTGACTTATGAATTATGATTGACGGGCATTTGTTCTCTAGAACTGTTGATGTAATCTGGTAGCATATATGTCATGCACAGTGCAACTAATAAAGGAAAGAAAAACCTGGCATGTTCTTGGTTAATTTATTATCAACTTGCCTTGCTGCCTCCAACAGGTACTTCTAGAATGGAAAAGCCATGTACTGTGTCATTTTCCAACCATTTCTTGGTTGTAGTTTACGTTCTCAATTTGTCAAAGTATCAAACAATATACCTTAAATTTTCTTTTGATTGGATTAATTTTGTTCCGCATCAAGTTCTCATAGTACATTCACTACATTCTAGTCCCGGCATATCATAGTTAGCCTGATCTAGAATATAATGAACCTAAATTCCTATAAAATATTTTTGGTGATAGAAATATATATGCATCAGAAAAACTAACTACTTGATGTATTCACATGAAAATTCTCTCATTCACCCAGTGTGGTCCTATATGTTAATCACTTAATAATGCTCAATGTGTGTGCATGAACTGGACATTTCATGAAAGGATTGAACTCCACATTTATTTTTTCATAACTTGGTTTGTTGCAGACAGTATGCTTTGTTAGTATCTTTTAAATAAAAATACAACTAAAATAATAGGGAGCTAGGAATCTGTTTATTTGGTTCAGGATTCTTAAGCTTTGATCTGGTTGTACATTTATTCTTGACTGTATGATAATTGGGATATAATTTGTTC
Organism: Styphnolobium japonicum; assembly: GCA_023212625.1. Classification (NCBI taxonomy): domain Eukaryota; kingdom Viridiplantae; phylum Streptophyta; class Magnoliopsida; order Fabales; family Fabaceae; genus Styphnolobium; species Styphnolobium japonicum. Next base: position 39,410,956 of record JALBWW010000003.1, on the reverse strand, counting down.
ACTACCGAATCCTTGTGTAGCGCCCTGGCTTATATGAGGTGCATTTATACTAATTCATAGTTTTTCAAATAATGTCTGCTAGCTGCCACATGTTATTAAGGTTATGCATTGAAGAGCATTGTACTGAGTCTGTGTTGATGCTGTCAGGTAGCCAAATCCAGTTATATGCCTGCAAGTACAAGAGATGCATTATATCAAAGTTTGCCTCCTAATGTAAAATCAGCTTTGCGTTCCAAATTACCATCATTTCATGTTGCAGAAGAGGTATGCTCTTATATTCTTATCTGCTGCTGCTACTTTCTATTATTACTACTGTGTTAAAAAATTAGAGAGAGAAAATTAGGGTCTGGAAAATTTAGAGATAGAGACAATATAGAAAGGCTTTAGGTTGAAGCACACTTTGGCTCTAGCCCACACCTACTGGAGGGAAGAATATACAATTGTATAGTTGTCAATCAATCACTCCTCAATCAGCCTCCTCATTAACAGCAATCAATCACTCATAAATCAATCCTCAGTTAATACCCTTGATTTTATTAGTCAATACTTCCTTAACCCATAAGACTTGCCTTAATACTTTCCTAGATTCTTAACTCACTGCAAACGTCGTACATAATTTGAATGCTGAGGAAAATGCTTCACAAATTTTAAAAAGCATTTTTCTTCTGCCTTCAGCTTTCCACTTCCAACCAAAGAAGAAAATATCCTAAATTAATATATTTTCTTGTTTTTGTGCTCTTTCCCCATGGTTTCTGTCTGTTTCCTGCAGCTCACTGTAGCAGATATCAAAGATGAGATGGAGAAAACTTTACATTGGCTGGTTCCAATTGCCACAAACACATCCAAGTAAGATGTCTGGCTTTTTTTCAACTAGCTCCTTACTACCTATGTGAGAACTTTCTTTAAGCATCAATCTTTTAACTTTATGTATAAGCTGACTCTAATTCTTTTTCTTTTGATTGTACTAAAATTGAGTCAGAGCACATCATGGTTTTGGTTGGGTAGGGGAGTGGGCAAACACAGGGTGAGTAGCAAGTCTCTGCTTTGAAATCTAAACTTGTATTCCACTTTTTTTTAACCCTTTCTTGTTTTAAATACTTATTTGGTTCTTGAAGATCTGAGGTGAATAGGAAGACTTTGCAGACTGACGTAATGCGGGTTGAGACATTCCACCATGCGGATAAAGACAAAGTAGAAAATTATATTCTTGAACTTCTCTTGTGGCTTCACCGCTTGGCCATCAAAAGTAAGGCTTGCAGTGATGCTGGAAAACCGAGGTCTGCTATCAAGTCCCCCGTTGGCGCTACCCTGCAAAAGACAATTCAGCAATCTACAAATGCCCTATTGCCATTGCTAACAATTGATGAGCAAAACATGCTGCAGGATGTAAGTAAGAAAATACAAATCAGAGGGATCAGTAAAAGCTTGGACTTCGACAGTGTGAAGACTAGGTTGAGGGAGAGCAGCAGACTAACCAAAAGTAGCAGTCATTCATCAACAAGTAGAAGCAAGGAATTATCTTTTAATAGGATTTTGTCTAAGCTTCCTGTGATTGATTTTGGTATTGACAAAGAGAGAGCATTGGATGTGATCGACAGACTAGATGTGGTCAGATAATTTGCAAATTTTCTTGATTGCCTTTGAAATGAAATGAAAGGAGGTACACATGTGGACAGAAGAGTGGGACTTCTTAGTGTACATAAAACATCTTCATGCTGCAAGTGCTGAATGCCAAATTTTTGCAGCACATTTGGTACCCTGGATTCCCTTAGCTACATTAGGGTGCCTTGTTCTGTTTGAGTTCCGCATCATGATGTAGATATCGTCTTTATAGGCACCAAGGGAATTGAGACTATAGCCATCCATGCTTGTATCAATGTGACTGCGGTGCCCATCTAGTGTGGGAGCGGGGTGGATTGTGTTTTTTCGTTCTCGAGTGTATAGATAATATGAGAATATGGTGCCTGTCGTTGTTTTGCATTGGATGTATTATTGTGAGTCTGGTTAGAAGTGAACACTGCCGAATCTAGTAACTTTTTACGAAATGTAGATCCTGTTGTGATAGATTGTAGACCATATCAATGGTAACATAAATTCATTGTTGTATAATGATAAGAACATGATGGCATATGCGAGTTTCGGTTGGTATTGTACTGTCAACTTAATAAACTTGGGTGCAAAATTTGTATAAACATGAAAAGTTAAAACTATCGAGAATGAATTTTCTAAAATATTGATATTAAGTTCGTCATTTCTCTGGTAAAAAGAATTAGATGGAAGGTAATTACCAAATAGAAGAAAATAATTCTTTTCTACCTGGGAGTTTTACCAAACTTATTAGGTAAATGAGAAAATTATATTGACATTTCTTGAGGTTAATGATAATTACACCTGACATTCTTATTATTTTAAAATTTACATTCGTCTCCCTTAATTTATATGTTGTTATTATAGTTTTGCCTTTGAAAATGATAGTCAGTTTAAAAAACAAATGGAACATTGAGCACATGTTATAAAAAACAAATGGAACATTGAGCACATGTTATGTGCTTTGTAATGGTAGATGCCTTTGTTGCATCTCTCTCTATTATAAATGACAATTTTGCCCCCATCGTGAAACTATTGTCATCTTATTATATTCAAATTTCAAAATTCAAATGTAGCGTTTCTTCCTTGCCCACTTCTCTAAAACGCAAAGTAAAACCATTCAACTTCATTATCCCTCCCGCACTATGGAACCATTGTTGCCCTTCAGTCTTTCGCTCACCAATCTCGAGCATTCCTTGAAGTCATAATTAGAAGCAAACTTAGCCCCAAACTCCCTCCATGGAGTGAAAACCTACATATTGTTCGAAACCTAACAAAGAAAAAGACATAGAACACATCAAAGCCAAACAAATGTAATTGGACCGAAAGGCACCTTTTGTAATATCATAATCCACTTTTAATATCATGTAATAATCATGCCAAATGCAACTAACAATTTCATAACTTTTAACATAATAAATCAAATTCAAATAAATAAAATTTACAAGGAACAACCTTGATTTGAAAATAATGAAAAACAAAACCAGTTTTGATAAGAAATGTGCTTGAGTTGGAGAAAAAATGCAGGTTTGGAACCCTATACAAGGGGGTTTTCCCCAGCCTATATATACAAGGTGCTGGTCTTGATGATTGTTGACTTAATATTGATTTTGTGCTTGAGTTGGAGGGCTGGTCTTCATCTCACTGAATTTGGTGGTGATGGTGGAGTTGGCACGCCATTGAATTTGGATTTAGAAAGAGATATGGGCTTACATAGGTTGCCAAGGAAGGAAAGAACAAAAAAAAAAGGGTGGGGGTGAGAATTCTTGCTGTTGAAGTGTTTGATGGCACTACCTTTCTTTTCCCGTTATTGTTGGCTGTTGGCTGTTGGCTGTGAATGCATTTTGTAGGCTGGTATCTTAGAGGGTAAAAAAGATGATAAATAAGACATTTCACCATAAATTTAACAGAAATTAACAGCGTTTCAAGTAAGGAAAACTGATGTTATGTCTGAAATAAGAGAGGTATTAAATGTAATTATCATTAACTTTTAGGAAGATAAATGTAATTTCTCTTAGGTAAATAAGTATTTTTATTTTTCTAAATTTGTGGGTACATACAATAAATCTGCATGCAATACTATTGTCTCTCACGGGCTATCCATAAGTGTACTATTGTCTCTCACGGGCTATCCATTAGTGTCCTATAAACATGCACGTCAGTAACCCGTTGAATGATTTAACTAAAAGCAACCCCATTTTGTGGTTGGAAAATCAGCAGTATAGTATGGGATTAATTTAACAGTGAGAGTTAGCATGATAAAACACTCAAATTAAGACATATACATACTTTCATTCAATTGAACCAAATTTAGGTATCGTTTGTCAGTTTGGATCTCATTTTGAACACTATATATTTATTCTTCTTTTACTTATTTTTTCATTTTAAAAGAGTAAAAAAAAACACAAAAACTGACAAATTTACAACTAGCTTCCTCAGAAAATTGTGGCCTCGTTATTATAGTGGTTAATTAGCATTTCACATAAAGGTTGATGCACAACATTTTTATTATTATGGAGTTTAGGAATGATCAGATGTACGCAACTTTGTTTCATGAGCAAAAAAATTGTTTCCACTATAAATTCTGCAATTACCAAATTAGTAAACAACAACTTTATCGTTGCGCTGGCTCTGATAATTAGCATTCACATCCCAAAAATATATTCTGTATGACGTTTTGGTTGGATGATGAAAAAGACAAAAAAGCATCTATCAGTTAGGGCCCAGTAGCAGATTCAGAATTATGAAGTAGAGGTATTATCCACACATATGATTACCATCATAATTCATTGGTTCCCTCAAGAAGAACCCCACACAGAAGCTATTCACACTTAACCCCAGAACACTATGAGATTTTCCTAAAGATTTTGTATTTGCTCTTCACTCCAGCCATTTATGCAAATGATATTCTGCAATTAATGAATATCGATCATTTAACAAGAATTCAATCCATGACTTTTTGTCAATGATATTGACAGATACATCATCACCATGCAAATATTTCTCGACGCGTTGTTTGTTAGGTACCAGAGTGACGGGAATAGTGCCTCACAACTAAAATAAGAGATGAGAAAAGAGGAATTGAACACACAATATTTAACGTGGAAACCCTCAATGAATAAAGGAAAAAACCACGGGGCAAGACTAGAAGAATTTCACTATAGGAAGAAATTACAACACCTCTCTCTAAATATTAGGAGAGAACAACCTCACAAAGAATACAAGAAAATATACAAGAGAGGAAGAGAAGATTTTGGGATAATTCTAACCCTTCCCCTTAAGCTCCTTATATAAGCCTCAAAGGGCAATCCATTCAATGGATTGCCCGATGTGGGACTAACAATTCTCCCACTTGAAGATTTGATTAAGTTAAGCAGATCTTCACACCATTCTTTCCGTCTTGTCATTCCATGTTGCTTACGTTTCTGATAGGCCATAGGAGGATCGACACCAAATAAACTTGTCAGCATTGATCGGCTTTGTCATCATATCTGCTAGGTTGTCTTTGGTGTGAATCTTCTGCATATCCACACTTCCTTCTTCTACTACTTCTCGAACAAAGTGATACTGAATACCTATGTGCTTTGTCTTGGAATGAAAGGTCGGATTCCTTGCAAGATACAAGGCACTCATCGTCACAATACACGTGAGTTCTCCCGCTCAGGCCCGAGTTCCTCCATTAACCTTTGTATCCATACAATTCCTTGCAAGCTTGGGTAGCTGCCATGTACTCAGCCGTAGTAGACAAAGCTACAACAAACAGAATCTTAGATAACCAACCATCGCGCCTCCTGCAAGTGTGAACACATAACCAGTAGTAGATTTTCTTTTATCAAGATCACCTGCAAAATCTGAATCAACATAACCCCTGACAATAAATTCTGATCCTCCAAAACATAATGCAACATCTGAGGTTCCTTTCACGTATCGTAGGATCCTCTTAACAACATTCCAATGCTCTCTACCAGGATTTGCCATAAACCGACTGACCGCTCCCAATCGCAGTGCAATGTCCGTCTTGTACATATCATAGCATACACATAAGGCTTCCCACCGATGATGCATACGGTACTCGAGACATTTCCATCCTCTCCGCTTCTGCTAGGACTCATACCGAGGATAATTTACAATTGATAAAGTGGGGTAGATATTGGCTTACAGTCTTGCATGTTGAAGCGTCGCAAGACCTTCTTTAGATAATTCTTCTGAGAAAGCCAAATCTTCCTATCTTTTCTGTCTCGGTTAATTTGCATCCCTAAAATCTTGTTTGCGGGTCCCAAGTCCTTCATATCGAACTCCCTAGCTAACTGTGCCTTCAATTCTTGGATTCGATCTTTGTTAGGGCCTACCACCAACATGTCATCCACATACAACAGTAAAATAATGAAATCATTATCATCAAACCTCTTGTAGTACGTACAATGGTCTGAACTCACCGTTGTAATCAAGGCTAATTATGAAGGAATCAAATCTCTTGTACCAACATCCAGGCGCCGCTTTAGACTGCAGAGGAGTTTGGTCAACCCGCAAAACCAAGTTTTCTTTTCCTTGTTCTTCAAAACCTTCTGGTTGGAGCATATAAATTTCTTCTTTAAGCTCTCCATGAAGGAAAGCCGTCTTTACATCTAGCTGCTCAAGATGTAAATCAAATGCAGCACACATCGCTAACACTACTCTGATAGTAGTAAGTCGAACCACTGGAGAAAATATCTCGTTAAAGTCAATACCTTCTTTCTGAGCATATCCTTTTACAACCAATCTAGCACGATATCGTTCTACTTGATCATTGCTATCCCGCTTGATCTTGTAGACCCATTTGTTACCAATGGCCTTTCTACCATGTGGTAATTCCACCAGTTCCCATGTCTTGTTTCTGTGAAGAGCTTCAATTTCTTCCTGCATTGCTGTCATCCACAGAGAAGCATCTGAGCTACTAGTAGCTTCATGAAAAGTTGATGGCTCTCCATCCTCTGTTAAAAGACAGTATGCAACATTGCTCTCCGTAACATACTCCGTGTGCCAATTTGGTGGCCTTCTCTCACGAGTTGACCGTCGAACTTCTACAGCCTCGAATTCAACTGGTTCTGGTACCTCATGCTCTGATTCTGCTTCAGAAGAATAATCTTCTCCAGAATTTCTCTCCATCTGCACCGTAGTGTTTCTTTTGAAATGTCGCTATTTGTCCGCTCACTTTGCGTAGCTCACTTTCGCAAAAACTACATCTCTCACGACAACAAGCTTAAGGGCAAAAGGTGGGATCCCACAAACGATACCCCTTAACACCACAAGATAACCCAAGAATATACATTTCCTAGATTTTGGATCCAACTTTGTTCTTTCTGGGAGTTGTACATCACGCATTACGGGACATCCAAATACACGTGTAGAAGAATAATCACCGGCTTTGCTCCACATCTCCATAGGTGTCTTCAAACCAATCGCCGTTGATGGTGATCGATTTATCACATAACAGCGGTTTTGATCGCTTCGCCCAAAAAGATTTGGCCAATTCCGTTTCTCGCATGGGCTCTTGTTCTTTCTAGGAGAGTTCTGCTTCATCCGCTCCGCTTACACCATTCTCGCCGAGGCGTATGTGCAACCGTGAATTGTCTCATAATACCCTCTTGTTTGCAGAATGTCAGAAAATTGCCATCTACATATTCTCCTCCATTATCTGTCCTCAAGCACTTGATTTTTTTTCCCAGTTTCAAGCTCTACTTGTGCTTTGAACTCCTTGAATACTGGAAACACATCTCGACTTTCTTCGATTGGGTACACCCATAATCTCCTGGAGTAATCATCAATGAATGACACCAAATACTTTGCTCCTCCTAGGGATATTTCCGGTGATTCCCATACATCAGAATGGATCAAGTCCAATATGTGTTTTCTTCTAGTAGTTACTTTGGCAAATCTCAATCTATGTTGCTTGCTTATCACGCAGTGCTCACAGAAGGGTAAATTGACCATCTTGAGCCCGGGTAAGAGTTATGCTCCGCAAGGACTTTCAAGCCTCGCTCGACATATGTCCTAATCTAGATGCCACATCATCGTTGTTTCTTCTTGGTCGGGTCAGCCGCAATCGATGCATCTGCCTCTTGCAACGTTTCTCCCAAAAGCATGTATAGATTGCTTGTGATCTTCTTTGCTTTCATCACTACAAGGTTGCCTTTCACTACTTTCAAGATTCCACCTTTAGTGTGGACCTTGCACCCGAGGTCATCCAATTGCCCAATGGACAATAAGTTCTTCTTCAAGCCCTTCACATGTCGTACCCCTTGAATTTTGCGAACAGTACCATCATGCATTTTTAATCTGACAGTACCGACTCCATCAATTTCTAAGGCGTGATCATTTCCCATGAAAACAGATCCTTCCGAAATAGGTTCATAAGTGCAAAACCAATCACGGTGTGAAGTCATGTGCCATGTTGCGCCTGAATCCATTATCCAGACATCATTGAGTTTCTTTCCACCTTTAGAATTGGTCGCTGCTTCACTATACAAGATTTCTCCATAATCTGAGGTACTTGCAACACAACCTTGGGAGGTTGATGTTTCAGAATTCTTTTCTCCACTCTTCTTATTATGCCAACACTCCTTCTTCGTGTGCCCTCTCATGCCACAATTGTAGCATTTAAGATTATTCCTTCTTCGAGATTTTGATCTACCATGATTTTGACTCCCACTCGAGCTAATGCCCGCTTGATCTGCCTCTCATAATCGTCAAAGCCTCTGCTTGCTTTGAACTTTCTGACCTTTCCTCCTTATTCTTGCGCCTGGATTCTTCTTCAAGAATAGCACCGGCAACATCATCAAAGTGAAAAGAGTCACCAACATTATTATTTGTGATGTTGATGATGAGTTGATCATACGAATCTGGTAAACTCTGAAGTAGAAGTTCCGCACGTTCATTTTCCGCTATTTTGAAATCTGATGCTGTGAGTTGAGCAAATAGTGTATTCAGAGTATTGATGTGATCCGTTACCGACGTGGATTCACTCATTCAAGAGTGTAGAGTTTCCTCTTCAAGAATATTCCGTGTGAAGTGACTTCACCTCGTACAATTTGTTAAGAACATCCCAAATCTCCCTTGCGCCTTCTTCTCTCGCAACACTTGACAAACCGAATCCGCCATTGCTAGGTGCAAATTGGCAACAAAGATTGTCATCCTTCTCTTTCCACTTTTCATCGCTTCATATCTCGTAGGTCTACCTTCACGCTTCTAGACAATTATCTTTCCTCAAACTCCCTTATCTTCAATTTCCACAGGAGAAATTACTCCCATTGAACTTCTCTATCTCGAATTTTGCCGCCATACACATTGTACACTTAATCGAACCGAGATTATACTATTTCACCATGAATAGTACCGTAGATACGGAATGCATCAGACGTATTCCGCACACTAGAACAAATCCAAGATACGTTAACAATTACCGCAAAAGTATACAACCACACGTATGAATAGTAATCATTCCGGTGAATAAGTGCCGCATAACCGAATAGTGCCGTATACCGGAATGTTGACGTAGTCCGTAAATAGTGCACTGTAAGTTCCCAGAAAGAGAGGTGGGTCACTAATAGACACGCTTAAATACCAAGTCCTTTCCTAGCCGTAACCTCCCTAAACACTTTCACGCTACCACACTTTATTTCCAAGAATTTCTTTTCGATGTGGAAGATCGATAATACTCGCAACCACAGAAAGCATACTAAGAATCGACACCTTCCCTAGCCCATCTAATGCAATACCACGAACCAATGGCTCGATACCACCGTTAGGTACCGAGTGATTTAATAGTGCCTCACAACTAAAATAAGAGATGAGAAAAGAGGAATTGAACACACAATATTTAACGTGAAAACCCTCAATGAATAAAGGAAAAAACCACGGGGCAAGACTAGAAGAATTTCACTATAGGAAGAAATTACAACACCTCTCTCTAAATATTAGGAGAGAACAACCTCACAAAGAATACAAGAAAATATACAAGAGAGGAAGAGAAGATTTTGGGATAATTCTAACCCTTCCCCTTAAGCTCCTTATATAAGCCTCAAAGGGCAATCCATTCAATGGATTGCCCAATGTGGGACTAACATTGTTATCATATCACACGAAAGACTACCCACTTAACATCTAGTTTTTACATGTATACTATTTTAGCCATTTTTTATTAATTTTTTTTTAATTAATTACCACACCAACTTAAAATTCCAATTTTACACGTATCCAATTTTTTTTTATTAACTTGTTTGGTACTATTATAATTGGGTCAGACTAAGTTTATGATCTAACTTTTAGAATGAAGTCTACTAGACTACGTCAATGGACCACGGATGAGACTTCTGCGTTGAGAATTTCGCCTAACCATGGAACATGCTAAAGGAAAAAGTGGTTTCTTAGGGATAAACCATACATGTATTAATCATGAACCCTAGCTTATCTTATATTGTTAATGACTTTGAGCGTCAAAATGTCATTTGCAGGTACCACAATCTCAGAAATTATTCTAATAGTTTAAGAACGTGAAAAAATACTTTGAAACTCAAATTAGGTATTCAGACTTGAACAAGTCCAAAAAAAAAAAAACTTCTTCCATTGACATTCATTGGATTTGATCAAAACTTGTGAATAGAAAGTCACTAATATTCTTAAGCCCCAATAAACCTTCTCTATTTCGTTATTCATTTTTAAGGCCGTGCTTTTACCACTATTACAGTATATGGAAAATAATTTATTTTGTTAAGTGATTGGTAATATATTGGCGTTGATCTTGACTGGTCTTGTCTCCAGTGCTCCATAATTATTATTTTTATAGGTTTGTCATTATAGTCTCCGATAAAGATATAGAAGAAAGGTGAGAAAAGAGAACAAATAATTTGATTAGCTTTACAATTTATGGGTTTATTTATTTTTCAAAAATATAATGGTGACATAATCTATTTGTTTAATTTTAAGCTAATTAGTTAGTGTGTGTTTGGATTAGTTGTGAAAAATTGATTATATGTATAATTGATTTTCAAGAAAATCGATTATGAGAAAATTAATTTATGTTTGGATATGTTAATTCATAATTGATTTTATGATAAAGAGTTTTATTTGGATTGTATAAAAAAATCGCTTTTATGTATGAAATTAACAAAAGATGTATGAAATGATTGAAAAAGTTATTTGATTTAAGGTAAATAGGTATTTTTCTCTTAAATTTTTTGAAATAATATGAAATCAAATAATTAAAAGCTTAAAATAACAGTTTTTTTTAAAAAGTTGATTTTAGTTATAGAAAAATAATCTTAACTTATAATCAATTTTACAAACTTTAAACAAATAAAATAGATTTTATATAAAACAACTTTTTAAAAAAAAAAACTATTTCAAAAAAGAATTAATTTTTTATAAATATGCTCTTAATTATAGCATGAAGAGTTAATGATTATTTAGAAAGTTTATGAAAGTAATTGTTTAAGAATTTTCTTTATTATTAATAAAAAATAATAAATACAATATATATATATATATATATATATATTGGTGACAAGGACGGCCAAGAGCCCCCAACTAGCTAGACAGCGACACTACGCAAGAAAGAGACACTCAGAAAGCCTTCCACCAAAATACGTAATATATTTAGATGGAGTACAGAGAGCACGAATAACTATTTAAAAGGTATGGAAAATGTTTCTTTTATACCATTTTTTTTATTACTTTTATATTTATTAACAATGAATAAATTATTGGTTAATGAAGTATATCATTTAGTTAATAAGTTTGGTAACCAATCGCTTACAAGATGATAATCTATTAACCAAACGATATACTTCATTAATCAATAATTTGTTCATCATTAACCAAGTCCGTGAGTAATCGATTACCAAAACTCATTAACCAATTCATATACTATATTAATTAAAAATTTACTCATTATTAACTGAGTATAAAAATAATGTACACATATCATTACTCAAAATGTACTACCATATGGTTCCCTCTCTCTTCATTGGGTACGTGGTACTTCTTAATCCTAATTAATTTTTATTTTTTTTTAACTTCATTCTGTTTTAATTTATTTAAGGGTTAAATTCGGTTTGATTTTATGTAACTCAGAGCCATACCACTTTGTCACTTTGTAGTTTTGATTTTATCACTTTATCTTGTGATTTTTTATGTTATCATATTGCTCCATGTAATTTTATTATCAACATATTTGTTAGCTCATTGTGTTTTTTTTTCTTCCCAACTATATCAATTAAAAAAATACTTGTTTAGGTTATGATCGTTAAACTAACAGATTTACATATAAAGACATATCCAATTTACACACATCAAAATATGTCCATTAATTTTGTCAATATATATATATATGTCCATTAATTTGTGACCTTTTTGTTTAAGGTTCCTAATTTTCGGTGAAAATTGTTTACATGTGAATAAAGAATTTTTTAATAGATATTTTGTAATTTCTGTTAGTTAAAGCTATCAATTTGCAGACCAAAGTTAACGGCATGAAATCGTGCAAAATGCTATTGGAAACTAATTACAGGGTGCCAAAGCTACAAAGTCGAAACCACATGATAATATCAAAGTAATATTGCCAAAAATTGAATTTAACCCTTTTATTTAATTACTTTTCTTATCCCATGCATATTGATTTTAATCTTCTATTCCTTTTTTCTGTCTCCTTCTATGTTTTCCAATTAAATGTTGACAATTTAACAAAAAAATATTTCATTCCTCTTAATTGGCAATAACTTATTTTATAGCTATTAATTTTTTTCTGTTGAGTTATCAACATTTAATTGTAGGACAAAGAAAGAGATAAGAAAAGGGAACAGAAGATTTTATTCTCATAGATATGATACGTGATAGTTCATGCAAATACAGCTAATTTTGGCTTTGGGGGTTTAATCAAGCAGACGTCGAGGAGGGCATCAATAGAAGTGTATTTGTAGTCTGGATATAACTGGGAAGCCTCAAGGTCTTGAGGAGAGAGTTCAAAGCTCATTTGTGCTCCTCTAATGAATATGTTGTGCAGGATAGCTGTTGGTATATTGTCTGGGAATGGTAGTGCTGCAAAAAAATTAATGATCTTTTTTATCAACAAAATGAAAAGTGCCTAATAACCACACACACATACATATGTGAAATATATGAAATTGCAACGAAATTTCTCTTACTGTCGGAGAGCTTGTGAATTTCCTCCTCAGGTACATGTACCCGTTTGAAAGTACGACCAGTCTTGTTTTCCCACAATGATAGTAACTCCAATTGGGAGATAATGTTTCCTGGAGGTCTATAGATAACCACACGGTTGGCTACCCTTGGATCTGTTGCAGCTTTCACAGTGTAAGCAGCCACATCTTCCTCGTAATTTAATACAGCTGCATGCATTATTAATGCACCACAACAATTAATTTGGGTTTTGAAGACGTTTTCAAGAGTGGAAAATTCTAACATGCTTTACAGTAATGGAACAGACTATCACATGTGACAATACACAGATTATCTCGTCCGCTAGGCTACTTATTCCCGTCTTACTCAAGTGGTTGCACACGTAAAAAAATTGTTAGATTAATTTACCCTTGGCTTCACCACTCCCATAAACAATAATTTCTTGGCGTGTCTCATCATTTGGGTGCAGTAAGTAATCCACAAAGTAGGCTGCAAATGAATTTGCAGACACATAAGTGTATGGAATCCCTGCTTCTTCTGTTGCCCTTCTGATCTTCCTCTTGGTTTCAAGAATAGCCTCAAAAGGTGGAAGCCCGCTTACTCTGTCAACTTCATTTCCATATTCTGAGGGAATGAATCTCTGACATATACATGAATAAATAATATTATCAATCATCAATCAGTAAATAAAAAATAAATATTTAATTAACGTCAAAATGTATTTCAATAAATGGGAGATGCATGTTTGACAGAAATTTGTTGTTGATTCACCTTAATATTGGCTTCTTTCATAGCTCTGATTATTTTGAGCTGCTCCAAATGTTGAGGAACAGCCAATGTGGAAATCACAACGTCAACCTGTTTAAGAGCGGAGACGAGCTTCTCGTGCTCATCGAGCTCACCCTATTTGATCAATTAATTATTTCATATTAATTAAAGCACCTAACATGCGAGATATATAATTAAAATATGATCCAAATAAATAAATAATGAAAAATACATGCATGCAAATTATATTGAGAGTGTGTAATGTTATCAATATCAGCTTGCTTACTTGGAATATAGTGACGCCCAAGGACTCGAGGTCCTTGTGCACTTGGAGCTTCGAGAAGCCACTTGCCTTACTGGGGCGACTATAAGCATAGGTAGGATGACCCATGGAAAGGCTTGCCTTCACCATGTATTTTCCAAGATACCCAGTTGCTCCGATGATGAGGATCTTGCTCTTCTCAGAATTGAACATGGCTTGCTCTCGCTCACTGCTTCATTGATTTTCAACTCTAGCTAACTTCCCATACTATTTGAAGTGTCTGAATTTGATTTCTTAATCTCTGAGTCATAGCAAAGTGCTTACTTATAAAGGAAGATGCATTCACTGTTCACTTTAATATCTCCTCCAAGTCAAACGTAAGTCACCAATAAAAAAAATATATATCTCTTCCAAATGGAAAGGATTGGCTACAGGGATGAACCTACATTATCTCTATTGGATCTATATAGATCTAGCCCCCTTAAAATTTCATTTTATCCTCCAAAATTTTTATTTAGTTACGTCTCTGTTTGGGTAGTTTTCATGAGTTTTTTTTTTTTTTAATTATGTCGTCATATGCCAAAGAAGAGGCATGATGTAACCAAAACAAAAGAATCCATTTTGTGAGTCTTATACCATGTGTTTCTTAATTAAGTACATTTCTGATACTCATCTTTTTTATAGTTATTAATATTTAGGATGAGTTATTAAATATATATTAGGTTTTAATTATATTTAATATTTTTAAATATTTATTATAAAACTAATAATCAATAATTACTTAACAATTTATTATAATACGATAACAACTCTTAATTATATGACTGACTACATATGTAAGGCGCATGTGGTTTTCATGGAAGTGTAAACAACGAATACTTTCATCGTGTAAAACATATTTTTTTGTTTCGTTTCTAACAAGATCTAGAACCAATATATATAAGGTTGTTAAAATTCGTGTAAAACATTTTTTTTGTTTCGCTTCTAACAAGATTTAGAACCAGTATACATAAGGTTGTTAACATCAGTCAGGTTAATTCATTTATTATTTTTTATTATTTAAAATTATGCAAATCAAACTTTAATATTATTGACATGTTTTTACTAATTTTTTTGATTAGTCCTATTTAGCCCGTTGATTAAATGAACCAAATCGGTTTATTCACATACTGACCCATTTACATGTATAATATATATATATATATATATTAGAATATTTTTTTTAAAAAAAGTTAGATATATGCATTTATTACTATTATGTATGTTGTTAATTTGTTATGTTAATGCTTTATTATTTGATGTTATGTGGAGTGTGGATACATGAATTGTTTTTTCTTTTTATACTAAAGTGAACGCTATTATGAATGTATGAATTTGTTAATTTATTACTTTAAAAATTATATAATCTCAAATATTATTCATATTGAATATATTTTGATTTACTAAAAGACCTCTTTAAGTTTTTATATATTTGTAACTTGCTTAAAAATTGTTGAATGAATTTATTTAAAGAATTTATTTTTTTTAAAAAAAGAACAGTCTATTTAAGTTCATTAATACCTTGAACGAATCGGATTAATAAAATGCCAACCCTTTTAAATTAACACATTTTTTACTCAACTTGTGATAGACTTAATTAGACGAGTTGAACTAGCCTATTTAACAACCATAAGTATATATATATCACTTCATGGAGGAAAATTCTTATAACGGACGCAACTTAGGTCTTGTAGAGTATGTTTTAATGAAAGAATTTTGAGAAAAAAGAAATAGAGAGGTATCTTTTTATTTTGAAATTAAAAATTAAAAAATGTTTATAAAAAATAATTAAAATACTATATAATAATCTCTCATTATAAAGAAAAAATAAATAAATAAAATAATATTTACTTAAAATAAAAAAATTTATCCATCCATTTTTTTCTCAACAAATTCCTCCACAAAAAAAGGTATCCTAGGACGATATTCGAAGAGAAAATGTTAGGGGCATTTGGACTGGAGCAAGCCAACTAGGCAAATACGACGTAGGAAAAATTGGTGTGTCAAATCAAAAGCGGGACCATCTTTTTAGGTTTGGCTAACGTACGTGAGGATAGAATGGATTGATGCTTTATTTGAGGTTAAATTAAAATGTAAATTCTTATAATTTTTGAATATTTTTTAAAGAAGTCCTTATATTTTTAAAATGTTAACATATATTTTTAGTCTTTATAATTTACACTTATTTTTAATTTAGTTATTATATTTTTTCTTTGTAAATTAGTTTTCTTACTTACAATCATTAGTAAAATAGTCATTGCCGTTAGACTCAATTATGACATCGTTAGTTTATGGTCTAATGTAAAAAATAGAGATTAAGGTAGCATTACATTAGCATAAGAACTAAATAAAAAAAAAAAGAAAATTATATGAACCAAATTAAAAATAAGATAAAACTATAGCGACTAAATATGTAATATGCGTTTACTATTTATATATACTATAAGATCAATTTAATTTTTAAGTATGATAAGAGTTATTATATATTTTTAAAGATTATAAAATGACTAGGCAGAAAAAAAAAAACTCAACTTGCCATTTTTTTCTAGTGTTCTTATGTTCCTATTGCTTAATTTATTTTTTAATATATTTTCAGCATTTTATATTTATGTAATTTCTAATAATTTTAATCAAATGTGGTTAACTTAGTAGTTAAGGTATAACAAGAAATACTTCTTACTTTAACTACTCGAATTCGAACCTTAGACCAATTATTTCTCTTAAATACACTATGTTAATGTGGGAAATGTGCCCTTAAGATTGTCCATAGAGAAACTAAGTGTCGGTTGATGTGAAAGTTGACTAGTTGATACTTTTACATATAACAAAAAGAAAATTACTACTAGCTTTTAAGTAAAAATATTTGTTTGTTAGTAGGATAAAACATGTTTCTTTTTTTAAAAGTTTGTATATTAACATGAAAAATTATAGTGGTAGGATTGTGTTTAGGGATATAATGCTTGCTAAATATAATGATACACATTATGCAAAACGAGAAAGAAAAATAGCTAAGCTAAAATGTTCTTAATACATTTATACATTTAGTTCTTATAATTTTCTCTTGTTTTTCATTTAGTCTGTATAGTTTTCTATTATTTTTAATTTGATCTATATACTAATATTAGGGTCAAAGGTATGAAAAAAATGGTGTTACCTCAACATTGATTTTCCATGTCAAATCATAAACTGACGGTGTTATAATTGGGACTAACAACAATAATTATTTTGCTAACAATTGTAAGTATAATGACTAATTTATAAATAAAAAAATTTAAGGACTAAATTTAAAATAAGTGTAAACTATAAAGATTAAAATTATATTTTAACCTTTTTAAAATTATAAATAAATTCTTATATTTTTTTCAAAAAATTTAATTAGGTTTCTGTAAGGTTTTAACAGTAACTAAATTCAAGGATCTCATTGAATTTTTTTGAAATTATAGAAATTTGTTTATAATTTTTAAAATTATAGAGACTTATTTAAAAATTTTTAAAAAGTATAAGAATTTGAAGATTAATATAACCTTTATTTAATGAATCCAAAACAACATCTCGCACGTGTCTCTTTTATTTTATTTTCTATTTAAATAATTAAATATTTAAAATTTTTAAATAAATATGATTACGTATTATTATTTTATTATTTTATTTTTACTTAAAAAATAAAATTTGACTAATTACTTTAATATTTTGAAAATCAATTCTATTGGACTGGTTGAATTGGTTGCCACACAACTTGAACCTCATATACCCTAATCTTAAACCTGGCATAGTAGTCACCGGTGAATAGGTAAAGCTCGCACATGTTTGGTTGGTAGCTAAGTCAGAGCTCGAGTGCACGCTTGTATGTTCGAGTTTTTTTTTTTTTTTTTTGGTGGCAAAATCCTTTTATTTTACATATCATTGAATGTCACAAAATGTAGCGAAAGGTACTTCCAATTTCAAGAGAGTAACATTATCTATTTTATTGTCTTTCCTTTGTTCCTATTTCCTAATGAGATGGCATTTTGTTTTTGTTTCAAAGGAGGTCCAAAACCTAACATGGGAAAGGAGAGAGTAGGCTAAAATGCAGACGAAGTGTTTGGCTTGGGATTTCATCATGAGATGATCAAATAGTCTCTTAAAAAACTTGGTATCACTTGAACTATAGTTCTTGGTAAAAACAAATCATATACATGCTTTACCAAATTTACGAACAATATATATATATATATATATATATATATATATATATATATATGATAATCAAAAGTTAAGGTTAGGAGAGGCTCATTTATAGGGATGACAATGAGGCAGGGCGGGGGTAAGTTGTAGCCCCCCGTCCTGTATTTGTGTGAGTATTTATTTTTTATTCTCTTATGAGTAGATGAGTATTTACGGATCCGTGGATACCTATAAAATCATTAAAATTGAAAAGAAAGAAGAAAAATTGAAAAGAGAAAAAGAATAAATTAAATAAATTTTAATATCATAATTTCTCATAATTTATTCACTACAAACTAATTTAGTTCAATAATTTTAAATACTTAAAATCAAAATAACAATATAATTTTCTTAAAAAAACATATATATACATAACAATAATACAACTTTAAATACTTAAAATTATATATAGTGTACCCACGGGTACGGGAAAAACAACCCCCTCCCCCGCCTCGTTTAATAAACATGTGTTAAACTCCTGTCCTTAACAGGTATTACTCGTATGTACCTATGGGGGATGGGCAAAATTGTCATCCCTACTCATTTACTTTTCTGGCTTACAGATTGCTTACTAGGAAAATTGTTGGAATTGCGAATCAAAACAAAAGCTTAACAAGGGAAGTGTTTTGATCCTTACTAACTAAACTAACTATCATTAGTGACAATATTTATTATAATGACAATTAATTTATTATATATAATTATGTATAATTACTAATTAATCTAATTTATTTTAAATATATTTATTACATCATTCGATTCAACTAGAAATCACCATCCTCACCAATTTTTCAATTGAATTAATTTTTAAAACATTAAAAACACACCTAATATTAAAATCAAAATTTATCATTATTTGTTCATACAAGTAATTATCCTCCAATACCCACAATTTGTTTGCTTGATATTTGTTACTCTGCTCCAAAGAGAGAGTATATATCAGTCTCTTCCTTTTTCTTTTTCTTTTTTCTTTAAGGCACAATCTTCGAAAAATCTTGATGGTTTTTTTTTTTTTTTTTTGGTAATCGATGGTTGTTTTTATAATGCAAGGTTTTGTATTAATTTACAGTCATTTGACGTTGGTTTTTCGAATTTACCGGAAGGCTAGAGCCTAGAGATGAAGGAATTCTGGTCACTTACAAGCACTTTCAACTGTAGTAGAATGATTTGTTTTTGCATTCAATTCAGTTGATCCCTTTTCCGCTTTTCTTTTTGATCCCTATCACACGTTAGAAACTGAATAACTTTCCTATTATAAAATGAATGCGAAAGATCACCTCTCACCTAAATTTTAGGAATTATTATTATTTTTCAGATTTATAGCTATTTTACTTTAATTAAGTAGTTTCCTATTTTAACTAAGATCTTCCTTTAATTATGTAACTTTTTTCTAATTATGTTGTTTTCTATTTTAGTTAGGGTTTAGGACTAGGAGTGGAAATAGGCTAGGTTAAATTAGGCTTTACTTTAAATACGTGTGACTTATTTCAAAAAATATTGGCATTATCCTAACCTGTTACTTATCATAAGCTTTTTTCTTTAGCCTAACTTAACTTTTTTATGAAAACTTAATAGGCTGGCATGGCTTGATAGTCTATGTAGGTTTTAAATATACATAACATTTAACAAAATTGTTATATTATGTATAAAATAAATAAACTATATTAATATATAACTATTAAAACATATAAGTATTATAAAATTTCAATTATATGTTATTATAATAGATAAATAAGTCTGCTTATGAAACCTAATAGGCTTTTTTAAGAGGCCTAAACCTAAGTCTATTTAGCTAAATAAACTAACTTGTTTAATAAATAAAGTTAAGTCATAAATCCTTGTTTGATTGCCTAGCATATTTCCACCCCTATTTAATATTATATTGTAAGCGTCTATGGCTGTTTTCTTAGGAGTAAAATTATTAACCAAAGGTTTTTATTGGAGTACAAGAACACCCCCTCAATGCGGTCATTTCTTTCTTCCTTTTCAAATTTCTAATTTTCTATTAAGAACCCTAGGATTCTAATCATCATTGCACGCTACTTTCATTGTCTTCAGAGCATAGATAGAACTACTACTATATGGAAGAAGACACTAACATAATAGAAACACATTCAAACATACAGACAAGAAGCAGTAACGGACATGATCACACACAAGCTTTTCTCACAACCACATCAAGGAATTCCATTAGGTATACGTACAAATTATGGTAACATCCACTCGCAACCTATAATGAATAGAACAAATGTACAGTGGAAAAGAATCAGACACTATTATATATACACCCATCTCATTTGTTATTTTCAAAAACTTGCCTCCTCTTCATCAGGTAAAATCACGGTTAAAAGAGAATACTTTACTCTAAGTGATATTTTGCCCTTCTCCACAAAAAGCCTTGCCCCAGACACAACCCAGTAGCCAGGTGAGTCTTGTGGTCCTCTTGTCATTTCCGTTGTGTCAACAAACCTCAGAAGTTTAGGTGCCTGCGTGGGCACAGGAGGTCCCCCAGGGTATAAAGCAGAGTTGAGGATTACATCAGATGGACGTGGTGGCGGTTTTTGTGCAGCTGATGAGAAGTGAGTGCTGATCAAAGTTGAGACTATTCCAGATTTCTGGGTCAAACCAGGAGAACCATCCCACTCAGGTGCTTTCACCCTAGTTGCACCAGCAACTTTAGAGAAATGAAGTCTTAGGAATAGAACTTTCTTCAGACCAGTCTCTCCAACTTCAAAGTGAGCCCCAGTCACAACCGAGTTATCATCATCAGATTCAACAGGGGCTGTGCAAACGTGAGAGAAACTCTTCCACTGGACCTTCTCATAGTACTTGCGTTCTGAAGAGGCATCAGATACATTCCCATTCAGCTCATCCTGAAGTTGGAAGGTCTTGGGCAGAGAGGAAAGGTGCTGCAAATGGATTGCCAAGTAGTTGCTTCTCTTGCCTTCTAAATACAATCGAAGGCCCGTCACAGGCTTCTTGCCCACATCAACCTGCAAGTAAATTCAAAATCTGTCTAAATCACCACATTTGTAACATAATGTACAAAAAAACTAACATCAGTACAACTATTGACCAACAGAGAGTTAGATCTGACATGCAGGTTTACATTTCCTGCCAAAGTTATTGAAAAAATAAAACTAAACTTAGGTCGAAAACTGAGGATATTGAGTAGGGGAGTAAACAGGATGCAAGAGTGACTTGCCGCCACTAGAAGCATGAAGTCCAGTCACTAAAATTTAAAATAAATTTTATATCAAAATAGAGGCTTCTTCCTGAAATTTGTCCATCTAGTCATTTGTTAGCATGGAAATAAGTGATAATGAGACAGGAATTGAAAAAAAATAAATCACATTAACCAATATTTCTATTTTTTCACTATTGTTCCGCTAAAATCTCTAATATGTGAGTAAACAATTCATGAATAGGTGGCAATAGTTGTCACTTGTCATTCCCTTATCATTGTTGGATGGGATCAATCATCTCACAAATCTTTGGGAGAAATGGGGAATAATATCTGGAGCTTAAAGAGAAGGTCTAACCTAACTCTTAAGTAAACACTCATGAAAATCTGAAATAGACAAAGTATCGGCTAATATGTTGTTTAGACCCACAAAGGCAAATCTCCATAGACCAGAGGACATATCTTATTCCTCATTTGTTGCCTAGCCCTGCACAAATTTACCCATGACAAATGTCTAATGCATCCAAACATATGAAGCACATGTGCATACCACAAAAGCAAACTGTGAGCCCTAACTTTAGGTTATATTCTCTTTTAATTTCAAAAGTCTCAAGTTTAAAATTATAGAAAACGGAAAACTACATAGCACTCTTTGATAGACCATCTTTTCCCTATTCCTACCTTTTAATGGGAAAAAGAAAAAACTTAACAACATATAGCACAGGTATTAATCTGTTTGTCCACAGGTATTAAATATATATAGACAAGTCAAAGAACCAAGATAACAAGAACTCAATTGGATGTAAAAAAGTTCCACATAAAACGAGGAGCATTACCGGTGTTGTGTTTACATAGAGCTTAGGACCCATGAAACTGAACTGCAAAGATGTAGTAGTTTGTGGCTTCCTTTCAGGACCAAGGGCAAGCTCACCGAATACAGGGGCCCACTGTCTTGGAAGTTGGAACTCCAAAAATTGATGCAGTTCTTCAACTGGTGGTTTATCTGTAGTCAGAAGTTACAGTGGATGGTGGTTATATTTTACTACAAGAAATGCTTATTTTTTTTATAACCGCCTATATGCATGGATAAGAGTTGAATATATTGATTTAACTTCATAGACAGGTTACCTCTAATGACATTAAAAACTACAGCTACAACGGTAACTTCCTCACAGTCATCCCAAACAAATTTTCAGAAAAATAAATGAGCAAGCAAGTACCACTGGCACAAAATCATGTTGCCATTGTTTCCCCCGTGTTGAACTGTCCAAAGGACTGGAGGGGTAAAAAATCAACTCATTGATTCATTTTCATTTTAATATATCAATTATAGAATAAAATTACAAGTACATCTATTTTAAATAATTATACATATAAATATGATGCACATCATGTTTTTAAATATGGATGACAAAAAAACACAGAAAGAAAGAGCACTCATCAAGAGCAGAACAGGAAGTGATTTCCATGCAATGCTGAACATAATATTCCACTAACCGAAATTCCTAAAGCCGAAAAATTCTTAACTAAAAGAATAAATTTATCTGAACCTCAGCATGGTAAAATGCTGGTGATAATGATGTCATATAACAGTGAAATTGAAGGTGGTTCTGATGATGGTGACATCAGCAGTGATTCATCGTACAGGGTTGGCCATGATGGTAATTGATGTTGCCTTCATAATAGCAAAATCTGGAGAAGATGATTATCTCAGTGGCAGCAATTTGTTTGTGGCATTGATGTCAGAAATGATGATAGAAGTGACATCTATGGTGTTGATGTCTTCATATTTATCTTTAGTGTATTAGTGACATCAATAATAGGATCAAAGTTATAAATTCCATTAAAAGTACCTAGAACCCCTTCTACAATAAGACCATCCAGTGTAAATAATGTTCAGCACCTGATCTCCGTTTTAATTCTTTGACTACTTATATAATGTCACTTTCTAACAAACCAAAATATATATCTCACATTTAACTTTAAAAAATCTGTACTGCCACAGCATTAGAATGGTTCCATAGGCTTTGAAGCCCAATGTAAATAAGTAAATGACTAAAGATGTCATGCTTACACCGAAGATATAGATTTATGGCATGAGTTAAAAATCCACTCCCGTTTATTCCACTAAGTAGAGATGTAATTGGTATGAATGACATTGAGATCACATCAGGTTGAGACAAAACAGTTTGGCACCACTCATTATGGGATAGGTAATTTTTCCCACTTCCACCTTTCCTCTTGCACATGAACTTGATATCCTGCACCTAAAATGTTTAAGGAAAAGGGGAAAAAAGATAAGCAAGAGTGTCAGAATTTTTTCCCACATTTTTTGGTCTATTTAATTAATTAATTTATTTCAATTGATCATAAAAGTTCTATCAATGACTAATTGAGCAAGAAAAGTATCTATAGCAGCGATATTACAATCTGTAAGATAGAAACTTTTAAAAAACAAAGCATAACAGACAATCCTATCAGCTGTCAGCATGTCACACAGCAATTTAAATAATAAAAAAGCTGGAAAAAAGAATTAGGTAGTGGTACTTAGAGGCAAAGTCAATACTAGTGACAAGAAGGATCCTGAACCTGGCATAAATTCAGTTTTTAAAACAAATGTGTTTACCTCTACTTCGGAGTAGGAACGAGATTGAATGTCCATGAAACCTAGCTCATTCTTCTTCATAAACTGGAAAGTAAAAAAAAAGGGGGGGGGGGGGAGCAGAGAAAAGAACAAGTTAAGCTGGCTGCATCTGGTGATTCAATATTTTATTCAGAAAAATCTATAAATGTTGCTAAGTGGAATAGCTTTATCACATCACATACAAATGAGATTTACTTATAAATCTCACAAGAAGGTCCTTTTTGCATTAATTTCCTACCCTTTTTTTTATTTTATCCGTTTTCCTCTTTTTTCCCATAATTGTTTGGGGAAAACATGATTTACTTGCAATTTTTGCTCCTGATTTTTAAAAAATTTAGTGAAGGATATAAAATGAAACTCAATAAATTCCAAAATATTTCTATACCACCATTTACAATCTATGGGGTTGAAATCCATGATTCCCTTAATTTAAGACATATTGATATAATATATAATGTTATAAAGTACTTTATTACCAAAATATTCTAATATTTTACTGGTAATATACATTTCCATTAGTGAAGGATTCAGATAACCTTTTATTAAAGATCAGGGACTATCTTGTTATCTGATATTTGACATACCTACAATCTACAAATCAATCTTGGATTCATTGATATCATCTGAACATAGACTTGCCATATAATTTTTAATATTTTATAGCTGTTACAGTTCACTTGATAGAAATGGTCAATATTTACAGAAAATAATATGAGAAGAAAACTAAATTTGAGCTGGAAAGCTTCAAACCTTTTCCTGCCCATTAAATCTCCCATCGTTTGTGTTATACCGTCCAGCTCCATCAACGAAGAATTTGTCTGCCATGTCCTTCAATTTTTTCTGTACATCAGCAGGTTGGAGAGGAGACGAATACTGCTGCTTTGCATAGATTATATCAGTTCCCCCTATTTTCACCCCAACTATAACATGGGTTCCATACTTCTCAATGAATCTGAAATGATAAGATGATCTAAACTTATCAACTGAAACATAGCATGTGAATGGATTAATTGAAATGACAGGCAAGGCAATTAATGGTGCAGACTGAATTTGTTCTAACTACAGGAGAAATTTGATGGAATCTACCATAATACAAATCCTGAAAATTCAAGGCTGATAGCCTAGGAGCAAGCATGAGAGAAACACCATTTACAAGGGGTCTGCAAATGGTAACAGCCTAGGGTGTGCTACCTTGGTATGCATCAACTCATCGGACTACGTTTTTACTGTATTTAGCTTTGAGGACAATTGTTGAACACATCAACTGTGCATTACACTAAGTGAAACCTATCAGATTTTGGATGTCTTTGATATATTTTGAATTTTTTAGGCATAAACATTATCTAAGGCAATGACACAATATCCTCTTACCGTAGTCACTAATGAGCAAAACATGCAAAAACAGTAAGATAAGTGGGGTGGGGAAGAGAGAGAGAGAGAGACTATTTTGGTGAAACCACGAAGTACCTTGCCAATGCAGCCGGATCCCAGGACGAGGGAACATCTTGTTTGACAAAATCACGAAGAACTACCTGGGTTTTCTCAAATGCTATGTCGTACAGTGTGATGGAGACACCGTCAAAAGCAAGAGTTTTTGTATTTGCTGCATCTTTCTGCCAAACTCCTGAAAATTGAAATGCAGCATTGAAATGTCCCGTTGGAATCTTACCAGAAAGTGATACCTCTTGGTTGAACTGCTCTGACATCTACAAGTAAAATAATAATGCGTCCTTTGTCAGACAAACAAAACTCCATAATCCATATGATATAATAATAAGTTCATAACACTACACAACAACCCAAACTCTTTCATCAGAAGAACAACAGAGAAAAATAAACTACTAAAAAAACAAATAAATAATAATAATAATAATAATAATTTCTTTTCTCGACCCACATAATCTACTAGAGCCAAAACTTAAAAAAGGTACAAACTTTACAGTTACAAAAAAATAAAAATAAAAATAAAAATAAAAAAATCAACAACTTTCAAGTCATAAAAATTGAACCTGCTGAAAAGAGAGGACATCGGAACATAATCTGATGCGGTCCCCTTTATCACATTTGATGGATTTGGGGACATTTGGGATTGAAATACGGCCAGGGAGCTCAACGCTACGAACATGGTCGTCGTCAATAGCAATCAATCTGGAATCCGGAGAGTTCCTCTTACAGTATTTGAGCCTCAGAGCGCAGCACAGATCGTAACCTAACCCGATGGACTTCATGCCACCCTCTGCAGCTTCCTTTGCGTCCATGGCCTTCCGCTCATCACACCTTCAACGAAGCAAGAAACTTTTTTCTCTTTCTCGCTAACTTTCCCAGAAAATCAAACGCCCAAGTGACCAGTTTCTCAAGAAACAGAAATTTTGGGATGAAGGAAAAGCAATGTACTTAACCAGAGACGAGAAGAGAATTGAAGAAAGGGTCTACACACTCTACAGTCAGAGAAGGTTTATAATATTTTACATATTGTTATTATACTTCCCAAAACATGCTATTTTAGAAGACTGGTCAAATTACTCAGGTTTTCAACCCCAGATTTTTTTTTTTTATTTAATTAAGGATGGGATTATTGATATTTTAATTGTTTATTCATATTTTTTATTAATTATTTTATATTATTAAGAAATTATAATTAAAAATATAAATTATTAGAATTTTAGTAGCACGGTTCCTTAATGAACCAGCCTCCTTTTCCTTTTTTAGGGGTTGGTAAGGTAAGGTACATTGTTTCTAGAGAAAGTCAAAGCTCGACGGCGGCTGCTGCTGTGCCTCATAATCACATGCCACAGCCCCTTCCTTTGATTTATTAATTAAAGAACGTTGTTAAATTTGTTTTAATATAATATTATATAATTTAAAAAACTATATAGGAATGTGTTTTGCTTACAAGTTACAAGTACAACATAATTTATATAATAACATTGCTCTTAATTGAATTATAATAAATTAATTGATAAAGTGCAGGTGCTTCAGCATAGTTTTTTTTTTTTTATCTCATATAATAAATTAAAGAGGTGGATATATACCATACAATAATTGTAGTAGATGAATGAAGAATGATCGACAAACATCAAACTCAAACTTTTGTATCAATGCAGCTGGATTGTGACAACCCTCGTCCACTATTCAACGTAACTTTTTAAGAGTATCTTTAGATTAGTTTTTTTTTAAGAGAGGAAATATTTTTTTAAGTAATAAAAATATTTTTTTTGAAATTAAAGAGTTTAAATTTTTTAAAAAAATATTTCATGTATTTTTTTATTACATATAAAATATTTTTTTTTAAATTTTAAGTTATTTAATTTTTTAAAAAAATATTTTTATTATTTCAAAAAAAATTTTAAAAAATTAATACAAACAAACTTAATTTTACTTTTTCGATTAAGGTAAAAAACATTGCATAAATATAAGAGATTATTTTAGTATTTTATTTTTAAAGTATCAGTATGGATAAATTATCTAATATTTATATTTAATAAAAAATTTAATATTTATTATAAAATTAATAACTAATGAATAATTAATAACATATCTTAAATATTAAGCTCTAGGTTGTTATAACAACTCTTTGAACTACATATTCAATGCCGTAAATGCCAATTTAATGAAATATATGTCTGAAAACGTGATCCAACCAAGTCAACAGCACGGAGCACCATAAGACCGACCTTTCTCTCTTTATTCAGCAAAAGTAAAATCGGAAGAAATCATATGATTGTGATGAGTATATAGTATTTAAATGGGTTGTTAATTATTTATTAATAGTTATTTTTATAATAAATATTTAAAATTTTATTAAATATAAATAATATTTTATAATTGTATCCGAGTTCTATTAAGTAATGGTTTGTTCTTGTTCTTGAACTTCTATCCTAGATAGTGCATACTACCGACCTTCAAATTGACTAGTAATGGCAACAAGGGATTCTCGTTTACAAGCAGCCCAACAAGCCATTGATTCAAATCGGTTTGGGCTTTGACATGACTCAAGATATATATTTACAACTGTAAGAGGGGTTTGTGGTTGATCCTACTCAATGAAGTACAGTGTCGTCCTTTGGTGATTCCAGGAGGGGTTTCATTTTTTCAATTCCAAATGGTGATTCCAGGAGGGGTTTCATTTTTTCAATTCCAAATGTCCCATACTTTATCGTGTGACAAGGAATCACTTAGAATCGATTCTGAGGTTCTCTCCTTGCAAATGGTATGTTTTGTATAGGTTGCCACTATAAAATTAACCATGAGTGTGATACAGATGTTGCTAATTTTTGTGACCCTATAGTGATAATCTTTCAGATGTTGTAAAACGAATGAAAGAAATTTGTGAACTTTGTAATGACATTTCTTGATGGAAAAAGCCTACAAGAGTTGCTTATATGCTACACAAGTGAATCAAAGGAAAAGTAACTGCCTAACGACCTAACTAACATTCTATTATGGACAGCTAATTAACTTACTATTAAAACTGTGTAATTACATTTGCATAAATGGATAACTAGAGTTAAGTATTATCTAATATGTTGGAGCACTTCAACCAGGAAATGTGCTTGGAAGGAAAAACTGTATTCATTTTTGTGCTTCATTTGGGTTCTTGGGTCGCTGCATAAAAGATTTTGCTACTTTTCAGTCTCTTGCTTATGATGGGTGGTTCATCAAGATCATCATGGGACCCTGAGGCTTTGGCAAGATGAGACCCTGGGCAGGCACATATCACAAGCAATAGATATATGTATGATATTAGCCACTTCACAAGCTGGGTGTATTTGTAGCTTCAAATTGTAGTAAGGACTTTCTGATGTTTCATAATTCATATTAAATGCCTAGGTATACTAACTTCCAGTTAGAAATTATGAGTTTCTCTTGTTACCATTTCAACACACTTCTATGATCTTGATAGGTAGTTCTCTTTAGTTCCTGAAGACCAAAGTTACTTCCTTCTGCCAAGTAATAACGAGTTCAATGCTATTTATAGCCTGCATTTAATGTGTTTCTCTTGTACACTTGACATTTCAACACACTTTATGATCTCGAACGGTAATTCTCTTTAGTTCCTGAAGACCCAAGTTACTTCCTTCTTACAAATAACAACAAGAGTTTAATCTGTACCCAAAAAAAAAAAAAAAAACAAGAGTTTATTGCTATTCATAGCCTGCATTTAATGCTATGTATACATATGCAAGTTCAACCTTTTTTTTTTGTCAATTACATTTCTATCTATATCCTGGATTTAATGCTACTTTTTCATCAGGTATATTGAATGAAAAAAGAATTCATAATCACACCCCAAATTTCAATCCATATGTGCCCAAAATTTCCCCATGCACTGCTCAATCGTCTGTAAAATCAGTGCTTGTCAAAGTCTCTTTGAGGATGCGAATTGCAATGTATGTAACCGAGTCAAACATTCTGTATGTAAGTTCATATTGAACATGATTATGTATGCGAATTGC
Organism: Styphnolobium japonicum; assembly: GCA_023212625.1. Lineage (NCBI taxonomy): Eukaryota > Viridiplantae > Streptophyta > Magnoliopsida > Fabales > Fabaceae > Styphnolobium > Styphnolobium japonicum. Next base: position 39,381,641 of record JALBWW010000003.1, on the reverse strand, counting down.
AATGTACATTTCACAATGTTATTTTTACTAATTCATGCAAGGTTTATAGAGCGTTTTCGATAGTTGGGGTGAGCATGGGAGGGAAGCAGGTGTTATATGTTAGACAGGAGCATCCATCACAGCTCCAACCTACTACTCTTCAAAAACTTTTGAAGGATACAGCTGACATGAGGTTTATGGATTTTGCAGAGAGTCATTGTCTGGCTTCTGAAGACTTGCATAACAACAAAGAGGTATTCCGTAGCCATCTTTATTTACTTACTGTATGTCCTTCAACCGGGTTTTATTGAAAACATAACAGATATTTCAAAAAGCTTCAAATAGAAAACCGTTCTCATTCCCTCCCCATCCTTCCCCAACAAAAAAATTAAAAAATATGTCCGTGGCATGTGTCTGAGCATGTGTGTGAGTAAAAAAAAAATTGTTCCCACAAAATTATTTGTCTCCTATATTTAAAAAAAATGAATTTTCTAGATTTCTGTTTGTTAAATTATAAATCATTGCAGCTTTGCATTTTTAATTCATGAAAAGGCTTTTGAGATCATGCTGTGAAATTTTTCTTAGTCTATATGAAAACTTGTGTATAGAATTGTCAGCACCCAATTTTGTCTGAGTCTTTAAAATAAAATGAAATGAAATAAATTTCCAAACTCACTTAGCTCATTTTTTTCTTTCAACCTATTCTTTGACTTATTGGGCTCAACCCACCTCATTTTAATCCAATTCACCCCACTAATTTCCCCCATTTTTCTTTTACCAAGCATGTCTCCCTTTGCACACGCACACTCTCCGCGCACCGACACTCACTGCATACACACAGACACTGCCCCCACTGCGCACACACAACCACCACCAGCTGTACCGCACACACTTAGCACACAAACACTCTGTATTTGGTTTCTTTTTTGTCTCTTCTTCACGTATAAAAAGCGGAGGAAAACGCTTAGTAGGGAGGAAGCTGAAAAGAAATCATAAAGAAAAAAGGAGAGGGAAAGAAGAAAAATTTTGAGAGAAAAGAGAAGGCATTTTCCATTTTTTTGTGCTTCAAGAGGTAAGCTCCTAGTCTTCTACTTTCCTTACTCTTGATATCTTTTGCTCATGCTCTTAAATGTTGTGTATACATGATGTGTTTGAAATATTTTTGGTTGTTTGGGTTTCGTTTGGTCTTGTTTGAGTTTTATGTTTCCTTCGTTCTTTTTTTTTTCTTTCTTTAGTAACTGTCCATTACCACCCAAAACCACCACATCAATGTCTTCCACATTTAAAGTCATCCCCCGTACACAAACAGCCACCACCAAGCCAAAAACAGAGCCATTCTCACTCCCTCTTAAAATTTCATCCAATGACACCCACTTAACAACCAAACCCACCATAAAATCCCTTACTTTGCCTCTAAAAACAGTACTAATGCCCATCCTAACATCCATTAAATCAAATCCAGAATCTGTGAAAAAACCAGAAAACAGAGCCATCTTCACCTTTCCCTAAAACCTCACTCAAGGACATCCGATAACTAACATGTCCCAAATTTGTAAAAAAATAAAAATAAAAAAATATATAAAAAAATATTGGACGCAGAAAATGGACGCGGGGTATCGGACGAAACCCTTCGGACGAAAAATGGACGATGGTTATTGGATGAAACCCATCGGACGAAAAATGGACGATGGTTATTGGACGAGACCCTTCGAACGAAAAATGGACAGTGTTCATTGGACTGAGGCTTCTATTGGACTGAGGCTTCCATTGGACTGAGACTGCCATAAAGCTTACATTTAGTTGTCTTCAGGGGTCAAGTACCCACTAGACAACCTTTTTGGTGTGGATCAGTGGGCTTAGTACCACCTTCCATTCCTTTTAGGTCACATTGATAGAAACTTTCTTTTCTAAAAATAAGTGGCACAGTGCCACAAATCGCTTTAGTTGTCTTCAGGGGTCAAGTACTCACTAGACATTTTTCTTGGGATGGATCAGTGAGTCTAGTACCATATTCCATCCTGTTTAGGACACGCTAATAAAACATTCTTTTTAATCAAATCATTTTTCTCTTAATCAAATAATTTTTTTTTAATCGATTAATTCTTTCTTTAGTTAAAATCAATTAACCCACAATCATTTTCTAGAAAGAACTACGTGGCTTTGAATTCTCCATTGCAGCAGGGGATACGTAAGCCCGCAAGTCAAGCCAAACTTTAAATTTTCACAATTTAGTTTCCCTACTACTTGTGAATAATTGTTCGCATCTATTTAAATTTTTTACTTGTTGAAATGGGTAAAATAGATATCACTTAGGTTATAAAATTTGTACAATTAGCTTAAGGTAACCGTCTCAAGACGGATGTATCAGGGGTGCTGTGGGGTTAAGTTTCCACCCTTCCCTGTGCATAATCGACTCCCGAACCCTGCCTGATTTTCGCAGACCATCTTTTTGTGTTTTTACTTTAAATCCATTTGTAAAAGGGTTTTTGCCAGTCATTTTCCCTCTCCAATAAACGATTGGTGGCGACTCCATTCCATTTCACTATTTTAAAACTATATTTTTCTCTCGTCTCTCCTGTCGCGATTTTTCCCAGTCGCGACAAGAATACTTTTGCTTTCCATGTTATATATTATGAAATACATTATAAATTCTGGGACAGAGGACCATCACACGTCTTACAAGTGCAACTTAAAAGTTAAAATTATTACTTGCATATAGAAATGGATATACCTTACATGTAGAATTGTTCATCCAGCACAGAAATTTCTGTGTCAAGGAATGATGTTTTATTTTTATGCATGTCCAGCTGTGCTTAATGGTAGGATAAAATATTGCCTTTGAGTAGCTTGCTGTTATAAGGCTGCTGAAAGTCGAGAAGCAATGTAACACGTAAGTTGATGATGCCCGAAATCGTAGCAAAGGTTCAACGATGCTCTATATTTGATGAGATTCGTCTTGGCTCACGTTGAAACTGGAAGAACCAAGCACGCGCCTCCCTATGATTTGATTTTCTACATCCTAAGCTTTACAAAAGCGCAATTCTAGTAAGCTATTCATCCTCATTGTTTTGTAGCATGCATTGTCCATGACCTGTGTTTTCTAGAGTTCATATTGGATTCTTTTCTTTTGTCTTTTTTTTTTTTTTTGGTCTAAAGCTTAGTAGTCTAAGATTGAGGTGGCCTGAGATTAGTAGTCTAAGCTTAGTAGTCTAGTTTCCCTTGATGGCAGGTTGAGGTTGTTAATAGACCAGTAGTTGGGCTGAGATTATTTGGAAGGGAGAGAGAGCAACCACTTGGCCGTTCACTTACAGCATCTATCGAAGACACCTGAGTGGAATGGTTCCCATGGTCCTCATCAATTCAGCAGTACTTCTCCGAGGGGCAGAGTAACTTTATCTTCCATAAGAGAATATTGGCCGTAGTCCCTATTCCATTGGCCTTCCCTCAACCGTGCACACACCTAAGCTTTCAAGGCTTGTTGAGTTGACAGATAATTAGAGGACTGGATAAAACTCCACGGTATTGGGTTGAACCTAGAGCAGGGCTTGTAAAATATTCACTCGAGCTTTGTTGTCCAAACTGCAGAGAGAAAGTAAAGCGCAACATTGTTGCTAGGCAAAATTGAACGCCAATTCTAATGCACAGTCGTCGGATGAGCTGCCGCACTTGCTCGTTTCAGAGATGCTCTGTAGCAAATGCTATTAGAGGTGCCAAATATCTTGATGTTTATTTAACATTATTTAAAATATTTCTAATTCATCACTTATTTTTCATTTTTTGTCCTTACCCTACTCGTGAAGAACCGGATCGTCTTGTATGTCCCTACAATTTGTGCATACATTAGCAGTTTAGCACAGACGAAGTCTATGGTGCAACTAGTAACTGATAATTTTTTTATCATTGAATTCTGCCAAAAATAGTTGTCATATTTATATTCAATCTAGTGGCCATCCGTCCATCTAAATTAGTAGTTGCACCATAGTCTTGGCCATTGAGACTAGAATATTGACACACTCGTGTATGTGTCAATCTACCTTGTTTTTCATTTTATTTAGAAAATAAGGGGGGAAATGAGTTAGAATGTTCTAAGTTTAAACAAATAAAACTACCAGTAATCATATATTTCAATTTTTTAAGGTTAAGGGGATCCTATCAATAATCCAAAATCTTGTATGAGAACCATTAAATGACAACATTTGGACCATTATACATATACCAAAATAATAATAGATCAAGGTTCTGATATTTTCCCAATATATCTACAATTTCAGATAATGTCGCAACTTACATGTAAACATGATCATATTACCTCCTTTTCAAGTTTCAAAACCGCCATGAAAGCTTCTTGAGGTACATCAACTTTACCAATAGACTTCATCCTTTTCTTTCCTTCAGCCTGGTTAGAGAAAGACAATAATACTATTATGGGCAATCTAAGGTAAAATTCAGAATGAATACATAAATCGCATATAAGCATTTCACATTTCCACTCCTGTTAATGCAAATAAACACCAATTTCTTTGTTAATGCAAAATACTAATGAAGCTGAACATGCAACTACCAATAAAAACCTATTTCACTGTAAACTATGGCTTTACATGGCTTGACAGCCATATTGATAACCTCAAAATAATAGAAAATAAAATATGACATGGTCAACTTATACTGGATCGAACCTGTTTCTTAAGCAATTTCTTTTTTCTCGAAATGTCCCCACCTAGAAGAGTGGCATCAAAAGAGAAAAATTGTAAGGAAGCATCCCAAGCAATCAGAACAAGGCAAGGAAATTAAAGAGAAAAGGAATACATTGGTTATACAAAATATCGTTCATAGTTTCTACATATCTACATGGAAGAAGGAATTTTCTTTTTTAAACTGGAGAACCACGGGGACAGGAAATCCTTTCAAAACATGGGGAAAAAGTTAAGACTTGAGATAGAGTCGCAACCCAAAAACTATTTAAGCCTCCTGATTAAAGTAATGGTTTTAAATATATATTTGAGCAAGTTTATACAAAACCCACAAGGTTTGCCATTTGTCTTACCATAGCATTTGGCTAATACATCCTTCCTTATTGCAGATAAAGCTTCACTAGCAATCACTTTTGATCCTATGATTGCCTAGAGCAGAGATAGCAAGCATATGTTATTGTGGTTAGTTTAATGACAATAAATTTAAGCAACTCTTCATAATTGTATCAGCAGGAGAGAAAGAGAAAGTAAACAATGAAGAAAAAGTTAAAGCACATAATGCAGAATTTTTAAAAAAAAAATACATTAATTATTTTAATAAATTATACATTAAAGAGTACACAGTTCTTACTTGAATTGGTACTTTAAACATTTGCCGTGGTATGAGCTCCTTCAGCTTTAGAGTCAAAGCCCTTCCCACAGAATATGCCTGAAAATGCAAGCCTATGTTGATTTTCTGATAATTTATTGACATCAAAATTTAAAAGTATAATCACAAGATATGCAGCCAAATTTAACTATAAAGGTACGGCCCATATTACATGAAACATAACTTATGCAGACCAAGAGTATCTGTGAAACATACTGTCCTTAGAAATGACAGCTAATTGCTGATAAACACACATTTTTTCAACATATTTACTTCTAGTCTTCTACAAATAGAGCAATATAGAATCAAGTCAGCAGAAGATGCTAATTTTTTGAAATATTGAGAATAGTATCTTGCAATATTTCTTTTACATAGACTACAGCAATAAGTGGCAAACCAACTTAAATGTGTGCAAGCAAAAAAAATTGAGAAACAAAAAAGTAAAGTAGGATAGTAGTGTAGTAAAATGGAAGTGGAGTTAACAATGAGAGGGGGGAAGTAAAGTGGACAGAGAGGATCATAGTTTTTTATTTCAGTGGTAAGAAGATAGTAGTTTAAGTATTTAAATAAATCATTTTTTTTTTAATAATAGTTATAAGGGTTTGACTACTATGCACATTCACATTTTTGAGAAAGGGAAAAAATTACAAGCAAAAAAGGAAAAGTCACAAAATTTTGCATGTATAGGAAACAGTAAAAATTACATATTTTATAGAAATTAAAAAATTAACTAAAAACAACAAGTTATCACTTTCTTCCAAAATAATGTAAATCACGCTTCCATGCAATTTATTTTGAAATCCACCTCGTGGAATGCCCCTAGTTATAACCCTCTTCCTTTTGTAGACATTTTTAACTAACATTCAGATACAAGTGTTTTGGGAATACTTGGGACAAAAAGCGAAACAACCAACTATAGATAGTTCTATTTATCAGTAGACAGCAGAGATTTGCATTTTGAAAAAATAAACTCAGTAATTACATAACCATTTGTGGATAAAATATTTTTGGGTCCAGAGGTCTAAAATAATAATAAAAGATAAAGAAGACAAAAGAAAATTGGGTGAATGCTTGACATTGCTTAGAAATAAACCTCTTTCTCGTGACAGAGGATATCAGATTCAACTCCTGATGGAAAGGGTCCAACTCCTAATATGGTTTTGCAAGCAAATGGCAATTTCACGTTGTATAGTCTAAAAATTTGCCTTGTATTAGGTTCATTAAAATGTTTTTATAACTATAACAGTGCTTTTTGCATCTCAAAACTTTCTTTAATTATTGACCCATTGAATAAAATAAGAATTGCATGTCTGACCAACTGTTCTGATTAAGGAATGTATTCTTTAAATATGTATTGTAGAAATTGATCTTAAATTTATCTTCAATCCAAATACCTGCAAAAGTCTCATTCAGTAGGTTTAGATATTTCAAGTTTACTTTATAGGATTACTTGTATTCTTTTTCAATGCTTAAACAAATGCATTTAAACAATTGCAGTTCAGCTAATGAATGCATTAACAGAAATTTTTTTCAAAAAACAAAAAGAGATGAAATAAATACATTAAATTCTGGATTCTCCCAGCCCAGTATGATTCCTTAACATATCTCACAAATCCACAATCAAGTTCTATTAATAGGCAATTTCCAGAGAGCTAGATATATCTTTATTTCCAGACCAGACTACCAAAAACAGAAAAGAGTTAATAAGTTACCTTGTCTTTATGCACAATTGTAGCCAATGGCTCCACGCAATCACCATTTATCTGTATGTCAAGTTTAATTAAATCACTTTCTTTGTACCTGAGAATTAAAGAACAGAAAGTATTAGAACATAAAAAATATTCCTTGGAAAGACAACTTCCTCACACTCAATATATGATTTATTTAACAAACAAAAAAGGATAGCTTTAAAATTATAAATACAAGTATTCTGTGCTGCAAATCGACAAAGTCATCCTCTTCCAGTACAGAGTACAAGGTATAGGAAAATATATATTCTACAATTAAGCGACAAATAAGATGATATAGTTTTAGTTAATGAGTCGAGAGAAGGAGTAAATTCTAAACTTGAGTTGTGGATTATATGGTATGCAAGTCCAGTAAACGAGTTAGCAATGTTTTGGAGTTGAAAACTGAGGATCACATTGTACCACAAGTTGCATGGTTTAGGTATCTTGGATCCATCTTACCAAGTGATAGGGAGATTGACGAGGATGTCACAAATGGGATTCAAGTTGGGTGGATGAAATGGAGAAATGCATCAGGCGTAATTTGTGATCAAAGAGTGCCTCGAGAAAATTCTACCAGACAGCTATAACACCCTCTATGGGTAGTGAATGTTGAGCAATGAAGTGCCAACAAGAGCAAAAAATAAGTGTAGCATAGATGAGAATGCTAAGGAAGATGAATGGACATACAAGAAAAGATAAGATCATGAATAAAAGTATTTGGGAAAAAGTTGGAGTAGAACCTATTGAGAAGAAGGTGATGGAAACTTGCCTAAGGTGATTAGGTCATGTGAAAAGAAAATCAATAGAGGCTCCAGAAAAGAGGGTCAAATGGAACATAATCCAATTAAAAGGAGTAGAGGAAGACCAAAGAAAACACTAGGAGAAACTATAAAAAAAGACCTTGCTCCAAATGGCTTTACTGAAAGTTTGGATTTTGATAGAGCTCAATGGCATCAATTGATCCATGTAGCCAAACCCACCTAGTGGGATAGTGCTTGGATGTTGTTGCATAAAAAGGACAAAACTCAAAATTGAATGCCAAAAGTGGGAACCAACAGGTACTTTTAGAATCTTCTATTTCCTTTCAAAAGTGTAAGCATGAGGATATCAATTCAGTTGCAACAGTCGGTATATCACTACTCTCTTGTAAGCCAACAGAAGCCCATATGACTATTATCAATAAACTATGCCTTCAGAGACATTTACCCGACCAAGGTATACTCCATACTAGCGTAACCCTTACTTCTTGACTTTAACTGGTCAAAGAAATCACCAACCATCTACAAAATTGATATTCAAGGAGATTCAGATGCTAGAAAGCCAAAACTACTCAAACAGAGGCACATCAGTTTACAGGGTAAATTGACAAGAACTAATGCAAGAGATTACCTCTGCTAGTGGTAATTCATAGGTGATTGATGCCCTATTTTCAGTGATAAATTTCATTTCTTTGAACTGCCCTCTTCTGTCTTGAGCCAGTTCCATAAGTGAACCAATGTAGTCCTTTGGTGTAAGCATCTCAATCTGTACAAATTAATTCAAGTAAAAATAAAAAAATTTACAGTACTTATAAATTAATATGCTTAGCCCCATTAAACACCACAAAGCGCAAGAAATAACCTTAACAAATGGCTCCTCAATTGACTTCCTTTTTCCAGGCTCAGGAAGTAAAGATGGATTTGAGCATTCAACCTTCAAAAATTGTGATTTTTGACAAAAAGACAGTATTAATATGACACATATTTAAAAAATATAGAGGACATTCAATTTTAATGAATAGTTCACCAAAAGAAAGTATTATATAGAAAGTGAGCTTAGGAATGAGAAGAAATTACAGTATCACCATTTACACAGTTCACTCTGTATACAACACTTGGAGCGGTAGTTATCAGGCTCAAATTGTATTCTCTCTCAAGTCTCTCCTGTTAATGTAAAGCACTTGTAAAGGTAAGACCAGGTTTCCAAAGTTAATCAGCATTTCAAAACATATTTCTAGGAACTAAGCAGCCATATAAGAACATTCAAGCATTGCCTATGAAAGCCAAAGAGCATATGCTTTGACAAATTCCAACCTGAACAATTTCCATGTGGAGAAGACCCAGAAACCCACATCTAAAGCCAAATCCCATGGCATTTGAGGTCTCAGGTTCAAACTGGAAACCAAAAAAGAAAATAAACTCTTCACATCATTACAAATTCTACCAGTGTCTGCTTGACTATAAGAAAATTCGATATTCAAGAAAAAATTGCTTAGTGCCAGACTTAAGAATTAAGATAGCTAAAAAATATATGACAATGCATAAGAAATCAAGAGAAACCATGCATGCAGACTGCACATGGTATAATTTAAGTAAACTTTATTCCTGGCATATTGGCATGAATGCTTCTCCCATGAAAGAAACCTAATTCAAAAGTGCAACTATACTGAATAATTAAACTAAATATCAAACAGCTTAAAAAAAAAGGTGAATTGAAGAAGAAAGTTGTTATAATAAAAACTATAATGTCAATAGCAAGTTACAACTGACAGATGTTAGCATATACAGAAACATGCAAATTATGTTCCCTTGGCAAAAGTCTGGAAACAAAAATTCCCTATTTTCTAGCATATCAGTATAAGGTCACCTTCAGTGCAGCATCATTGAGTTGTAGCTTCTCAAGTGCATCACGTAGCTCAGGAAATCTGCCAACAAAACAAAAAATAAAAAAATCATTAATTCCAGAGACATTAAAAAGTAATGATATAATTCTTTTGTTCAAGAAAGAAAAAAGAGTGCAAACAAGTGATCAATACTGATCGGCGTCAACAGGAAACAGGCCACAGAACACCATAGGAGTGGCTTCCTCATATCCAGGGAGTGAATTATCCGCCTTTCTTCCATAGTGAGTAATAGTGTCACCCACTCTAGCATCAGCTACTGTTCTTATTGATGCAGATAGATAGCCCACCTATTAAAGCACAACAAAAAAATATCAAAGTTCAGAATGACTCAAAAATGTTTCTTTTATCTTCCTTTGGAGGATTAAAAAGACAAAAAAATGAATTCAACATTGAGCAGATTTGTCATGCCGGCAAAAAATGTGCACAGACAGACACAGGGTAAACAATACATCTGTGTCATGTATTATGTCTTTTCATATATGTTATGTCATTTTTTTAAGTCATTTATCTGTTATCTGTTTCCATGTTTCATAGTGTGTGTGCATAGGACAAGAGATGGGAAGAAATAGGGGAGAGAAGGACAAAAAATACTATAAGCAATATGAAATGCATCAAGCTGTTAATTAAATCATTCAGAAGTATCACTTTACCTCACCAGCATACAATTCTTTAACTTGTTGTTGATTGGGAGACAAAACTCCAATTTCATCAGCAAAATAATCCTGTAGTTTAATAATGACATTGGTTCACTTCAGAGAAAAATAGCAGTCACGGCAATAACCAAGCTTTCACCAATGGTAGACTACTTTGAACTGATTTGAATATGTTTGCAGTCACATAGAAGAATGAATGAATGAAATTATGAATAGGCAACTTCAATGACAGTTCATCCCCACCAAACTAAATCTTTGGTGGCAGAGGCAGGGGATCATAAAGTAGGAAAGATACTTTACCTTCCCACTAGCCATAAAATAAACCCTGTCACCTTTCTTTATAGTCCCATCTACAACTCGAAAGTATACAATAACACCTCTGTATGGATCGTAGTAACTGCACTAAGATTCAAAGAAACAATAGATATCAGTACCTGAAGGATCAATACCACATATAAAAGAAAATTAGCTGACACAACATGCTAGGGAGGTTTAATCTGCCATACACACTAAAGGAATTTTAGGCATGTAAATTCTCCACATCTGTATGGAAGTCATTGCATTAAAAAAAAATGTGTGTGTGTGTTATATATTGTAGGCCAGCTAGATGCATAAAGTGAAGATCCTTTAACTTGAACTTACATCAAGCTAAGTACAAGAAACAAAACTACAAGGCAAAAGAATTAGCTGAAGTACAGGTTGGACCTTATAGAAATGGAAATTAGATCCTTGAACTTAGATGAGTCAACCATGTCTTAGTTGAAGTGTCAATGTCATCATTTTTAGATTGTATGAACCTTACCAAAATTAATTCATATAAATAATGTCACCCAAATCTTAAATGATAGTCCATGTGAATCCATAGCATATTGGCAACATAATGTTTCTATTTCATCATCAAATGGATGGTTTAATAACATTTACAAAAAATAAAGAGTACCTATCAAATATTAAAGCCCTCAATGGCCTTTCAGATGTATCAGCAGGTGGGGGAATTCTTGCAACAATTGCATTGAGAATATCGATTATACCTATTCCTTCCTACAAAAGAAAGTAACTTCATGATGTACTAACGATATATGTATGTAGTACCATAATAAATTAATAATATAAAATCAAGTCATAAACCATACAGAAAACGCAGGTCATAAAAGAACAAGAACTGACCTTTGCAGAGCAGAGAATCGCATTGCTACAATCTAGACCCACAACCTACAAGAAATGAAAATTTTCAACTTAGAAATTTTCTTATGAATATTATATGCATAATTCAAGAATGTTAAACGGGTAATTAGTACAGGTTATTGCTGTGGTCAAAGAACAAATAAATTATGGTAACTGGAAGAGAACAAACTTAAATTGGGAAAGATCATAGACTCTCTCCCCTTGAAGCAGAAAAATTAAGAGTATGATGACATCAAGGGTCATCATTAGTGTCTTGACAAACAAACCTCTTCAATCTCCTTGATAACTCGGTCTGGGTCTGCACCTGGAAGATCTATTTTGTTCAAAACCTGTTACAGAATATCTTGTGTTACTAAACGGACACACACACACGCACACACACATATATACATGGACATAATATTTCATAAATTTATACCTTGTGAAAAGTGAAGAAAATAAGCAGACAGATAGGAGAACAAACCATCCAGAATTTGAAAAGGGAAAATGTAGTGCCACAACTTTGTGGCCACAAAAGAACACAGCTCCTGCCATTGATTTGACAGATTGTCTTACAGATCAATTGCACAGAACTATAATTTTTGTGTGGGTGTGAAGATGTGGCACTGGCATTTATTTATTTTTTGAAAAAACAAAATTGGAGTTTATTAATTTCAAAAATAACATCAATAAAGGATAATGAGTCTCCCAATAAATTAAAATAAATATTAAATATAAGAAAAGTTAAAAGTAGAATGGCGTACTTACAGGGATAATTTCTAGGTTGTTCTCCAAAGCCAAATAAACATTAGCTAGCGTTTGTGCTTCAACCCCCTGTGATTTGAAAACAATTTTTTGTGACAAAGAAGCAAGTGGCATCTACTACAAGAAGAGCACCCTCACATGCTAAAGACCATAGAACCAGAAAGGAGAGAATAAAAAACATAGAGATTCACCTGAGAAGCATCTACTACTAGAAGAGCACCCTCACATGCAGCAAGTGATCGAGAAACCTAGCCATAGATGAATAGTCATAATCATATTATATTGATAATGTTATTGAAGGGGGGGAATTGGAAATAATTAACCACTTGTAACACATGAACTCAATTGAGTAAACTGACATAGTAAAATATCATTCAGAAAGGTCAAATCAAATAGTAAGTCTGAAATGTGATTGATTGAACAAATTTTTTATTTTATTAGCAGTTTTTGTTCTCAAAATTAGCTAAAATAAAAAACAAAACCAAATACAATAACTTTTCCAGAATGATTTCTCATAAGTATTAATGGAGAATGAAAAAAGAGTGGGTGGGGGGATCAAATAGAATATCACCCAAATTTATTGAATTTTCTCTGTTTTTTCGTGTCCAGTATAGAACAAACAATTTATTATAAACTGTTTATTTTCAACAAAAAAAAATGCTATTTGTGCCTTTTTTTTTAAAATTATTACTTGACAACATGGACAAGAGGCTCTAGCTTCTTTGTTCTAAGTCCATACAGGTGTAACATTACACCTAATCATGGCTCCTAAGTTTGAAGCTGGAAGAAATGAACTGAGACAAGACTGCTGCAACAATATAAGATAAAGACATATAACAGTATGTTTTACTACATTCACATACCTCATACGAAAAGTCGACATGCCCCGGAGTATCTATTAGATTTAAGCAATATGCTTTGTTTTCAAACACATAACGCATTCGAGCTGCCTGCCATGATCAAAATTAGTTAAATGCTTTCTCGAACATTACACAAAGATTTTAATTTGCAAAAAGTACTTGAAAATTATATTTTCCAAAATACAATAGAGAAAGACATCCATCTCTCACATAAGATACACTGTTGAGAACAGCATAATCAAATTTTCTGTCCCAATCTGTCATGTTTCTGCCGGAAAGATTGTGAGAATTGAGGAAGAGTTAAAAATCAAAAACCCACCATTTGTCTTTTCTTTTTATGAACAATTGTCCGTCCCCAAAAAATTTTAAGATAACACTTACAATTTGTTTGTTTGGAATGGGTGAAAATGGAGGGGGAAATTTTAGGAGGAATGAAAAGTAAGGGTGAAAGTTACACTAAGTTGTTAGGAAAACTGAAGGAGATTTTGGAAGGAACGAGAATGGGAAGAAAATTAACCATAATTGAATGAAAACGAGAAAATGAGAGCATGTGCTTATCTAATTCTAAAATCATCCTTCTCAAAATATCATCTCAATAAAAACAAGTTATGAGTGAATATGAAAATTTACAATTTTCTATTGGCAGTCATCCCCCTTGTTTATATGGTGCCCTGTCCAAACCTCATTTTCCTTTCCTCAATATTTTGTCTTCAAACAAAGGCTTTTGAACTTGATGATTCTAAACAGTAGGGTAGTAAAGCAAGAGGAACTCAAAAGATAAAAGCGGTGATGATAATAAACAACATATTAATATTCATAACAATAAAACTTGGACCCTGGTTATTGCTTGAATCAATGTGGCTAAAATGGGACACCGCTGCGGGCATATATGATAATAAGCAACAACATATTAATATTCATAATGAATTTATTTAGGAAAATGAATATTAAAGTAAAGCGAACCTGCAACTTAATTGTGATGCCTCGTTCTCTCTCTAAATCCATGTTATCGAGAAACTGATCTTTCATCTCTCGCTGCTGCACAGTACCAGTGACCTGAAGCAATTTATCGGCCAAGGTGGATTTCCCATGGTCAATATGAGCAATGATGCTGAAATTCCTTATATTAGATACAGGGACCTGAAATTGAAAGCAGAAGAAGAAAATCAGCTTCTTAGGAAGTTTCAAGCGTGAAATGAAAGAGCGAGAGTGAAACAAACAGTAGCCACTAACACCAAATGAATTTGTGTGAATGTGAAGAATGAATTGAATTGATTCAATTGTAAAGTAGAGATGGAAAAATGAAGAAGAAGTCCGTTATAACAGACTTAACCAAAACTGGTAACATACCAACTAACTAACCAACCAATTTAGTAACTAACTGTATGAACGTTTAACTAACCAACTCAATTGTTGTCAATTGAGGGTATAGGAGGTAATAGCTACCTTAGAGAGACGATCCTGGCCAGCTTTGACGGCGGAATCGAGGTCGGAGAGAGTGGGAGTCCCAGCAACCTGGCCGAACACGGGGCGAGAGGTGGCGGAGAAGGAAGAAAAGGAAGGTTTGGATGGTGATGAGTGGAATCTGGCAGTGCTTCTGGTTCGTAATCGTCGACCATGGAGAAGTTGGAGTTGTTGTTGTTGCTGCTGCACTTGCAGTTGAGTTTTAGTGGATAAGAGTAGAGAGCCACGCCAAATTTCTGCGGCCATTGAACTCTACGGTCTATACCGCTGCGGAGGGAAGCCTTTCTTTCAACTCATTTTTGTGAATGTAATGTGTACACTACACGCACGGGTGGACCCACTTCACCCCTTTGAGGGGCCCAACAAAACGAAATGACTCCAATGGACCGGCCCGATTCTTTCACCTGTTTTGGACCGACCCAACGGGTTTGGCCCGGATATTTTTCCAAGTCGAACCAACTTTTGCCTAGCCCGTTTGACAAGTCTAATAACGAGTGGGGAGGAGGAGAAGGACGTGTTTGGATTATTAGCCTTTTACGCGTTACGGAAAATTTATAATCAAAATGTTGACGAGAGAACTTTTATCTAAAAAGCTATTTTGGAATGAAAATTTAAGAGTATTTTTGGGTAAACATTTTTTTAGAAAAAATAAATATTAATAAAAAAAACACTTGCAACATAATAAATAACTATTTGGATAAGCTTTTTGAAAAAAGTTAAAGCTAAAAAAAAGTTGTTTTAATTTCTAGAAGCCACTTTTGGAGCTTTAAAAAAA
The DNA here is from genome assembly GCA_023212625.1 of Styphnolobium japonicum. NCBI lineage: Eukaryota > Viridiplantae > Streptophyta > Magnoliopsida > Fabales > Fabaceae > Styphnolobium > Styphnolobium japonicum. The sequence goes on along the minus strand of JALBWW010000003.1, from coordinate 39,366,249 downwards.
AAAGCTTATTCAGTAAATGAGAGAAAAGATACCAAAAAAAAAAATAATTGATAATTATATTCAAACACAATAAATTTTAATTTTTATAAAATCTCTACTCAAAAAATTTATATTATAAAAATATTTTTTAAAAAAAAACTTATACAAACACACCTTGGTCCTTGACGAAACTAAACATGCACTAATTTCAAACAAGTTTAGCTTTAAAAAAATCGTTTCTTTATTTTCCATTAATGTGAAATTGTGAATTACACATGTAACTCTTTCTCTTTTTTAACAAATGGGTGGAGTGGGGGTACGGCCAGAGTTTTAGTGAACCATTTTAATAAGTGAGCTTGTTGACCCTAACTCACATGGGTTACGCCAAGCCGGTTCACTTTAACAACTCTATTGTACACATCACATGATACAAATTTTATGTTACGTGCATTGTTTGTCCATGTGTGCCTCTATTTGTCTTTTTTAAAGGCAAAAATACATTTTAAGTCCTTTTTAGGTATCAATTTCATCATTTCAAAGTATGTTTGGTATGTACATTTTTTCTTAAATATTGTTTGTCCATGTGTGTTTTTTATGGATTTATTAAAATTCACCTTCTTAATTTTTTTATGAACAAATTAAACTTATATTTTATTCTCTAAAATACACTTGAAATATCTAAAATACACTTGAAATGATTCAAATTCCCTTAAATATACAAGTGTTAGCCTTGTCTAATTGGCTAATTAATAATTTATTAACCATTAAATTTTACAATTAAAATTAAGGATTGGCAATTGATTACAAGATTTACTATCTCAATCAAGTACCAGAAATGGGATTCTTTAAAGAGGAAAACAAAGTAATTAATGGAATAATACATATAAGGTTGAGAATTGAAATTTGAGTAAATATTTATTTTGGTATTTTATAGATATACATGACATAGTATTGATTTTTTATTTATTAGTGATATCAAATAAGTTCTTTAATAATGAATAATGTTATCAGTTTCGTCTTTCAATGATCAATTTAATGTCCTTTTAAGTAGGCGTGCTCATAATCTGTCTTGACCCAAAAACTTGACCTTGATCTGAAGTGTTTAGGCCGAGTCTAGTTCATTCTTTTAAACCATATGTATTTTTGGGCCGGGTTTCTAGTCACCCTTCAAACCATCCCAATCTGATCTGATATTGAATAAATTATTATTTTTTAATATTTTTCTTATAAATTATTTTGACATTTTTTTAAATGTTAGACTTTAATCAAATAATGTGACTCTCTATAATTTTAGTTATTATTTTCTTTACTTATTATGTAATTATTAATTAAATTGAATCTTAACATAAACAAAAAGTGGTAAATACAAGTAAATTTATACAAATAGAGAAAATTAAACAAAACATTACACAAAAAAATATTTTATATATCTTAATTGAGTTGACAAGGTCTCGGTCTGACCCAATATGAATCCTAATATGATTAGATTTGAGTCATAAAAATGTTCCTGATAAAAACTTCAAATCGGGACTAGAGCCAATGAACAACCCTTACTTGGACTAATTGAATGATAAAAATATGATATTTAAGAACTAATTTAATGTCATATATATTTTTAAAAGATTAATTTAAAATATGTATAAATAAAAAAATAATACGCCGTTGCTTATACTTTTAGAAAAATAAAGAAAATAATAAGTTTTCCTCTTAAAATTTTAGAACTGTAGTGTAAAAAGTTTCCCGAAAGCATAGTATAAGTACAGTACAGGGCCAGGCAGTGGCCAGCGGAGCATATGAGAGGGAGGCAAGTGTTTAGGTTACCTTGGCATTGGTATTGGTAGGGTAGCCCAACGGTCCAACCCATGAGAAAGAGTGTAGGATAGGGCATAATATAGCATAGATGATGGCAATGGCCCAACCTAGCAACCAAACTTGTACTGTTTGACTGATGTCATGCAGATACTACCATGTACCATTTTTTAATAGTAGGCATTATTTATTATGTTTAAATTTTATTTATTATTAGTGTAAAAATATTTAATGATATATTAAACACATCATTTAAAAAATTAAATTTTTGAATTAATTTTTGTGATAATTAAATTTATTTAGTGATTTGTAAATAAATAATTAAAAGACAATTTAAAAAAATTATATTAATAATAGATTAAAATTAAATTATTATTTATTAGATAATCCATTTAATAATAGATGTATATAAAATTACTTTTTAAAAATAAATATATTTATAATATTACATACATAATTTTACACATATTTATAAAGTATTTATAACAGATCATATTTATCTAAATATTTCTCTTCCATCTTCATCTTACTGTGCCTGTGTATAAATGTGTTAATTTAGGCTGACCAATTTATTCAGGTTAACTTGTGTTAGATTAAACTTATTTTGAATAAAGTCAGGACGATCCATAATGGATGTAGACTAACAAATAATCAGTTCAACCCAACTCATACGGGTTGCAAGCTGGGCTGAGTCGGCCCATGAATTTAATTTAATTTTTATTTTTTTTATATTTATAATAATAAGTTATTAATAAATTAAACTTCTACATCAATCAAAGCTCATAAAAATTATGCTCTTAAATTAGATATAGCAAATTATATTAAGTATCATTAACATAAACAATAAAAATTTACTATATTATTTTCGACATAAACGATTTATGATATATTCATGAAGTATCACTTGAACCATAAATTAATCAATTTAAAGAACTAACACAAGTTAATATCATATTTTAAGTGAAAAAAAGAAAGAAAGACTTAGATATACTCAATAAATTTAATTTTTTTTAATTCAAATAAAACTAATCAAATAAAAATATAAATAAAAAATTAAAAAATTAAATATATAATAAAAAATGACACTTTACATAATTAGGCTAACAGACCAACTCAATTCATAACAGGCCAACTCAGTCCATTGCAGTCCGACCTACATCATACCAATTTATTTTTAAACTGAGTTAAGCCAACTCATAACTAATTCGACCTGAAATTTTTTCAACCCCACTCATATTTTTTATCGGATTCGTTGCTCATTTTGTCACCCTACCCGTGTGAATGTGTGCCTGCCAACTTATTCCTTCGTGTTGTCAATTGCTTGCTGTTGCTGTATAATTCATTGCTCTGCCACATCCTCTGCACAACACCTCACCCGTTCGCCCTGTTCCCACCCCACGCCCACCATTTTCTTCCACTATTTATTACCTGCTCCTTTATTTTTCACCATTTCACAAGGAAGGAATTTGGTGGTTTACCAATTCCATATTTCAATGGTGTATACTAGATTTTGTTTTATTTCTCTTAATTATTTCACAGCTTTCAATATGGATCAGATCTACTGGTAGTGATTGCAACGGTGTCCCTACTCACTAGTGCGCGTGCTCAAGATTTTACGGAAGTAACTTATTAAAAAAAATTGTGCTGGAAAATAGTTTGAAATGATTATCTTTGACATTTTAAAATAAGTTGACAATATTAAAATGCTTAAAAGTCAATCTTTCAAAAAAAAAATTGACAAAAAGAAAAACAGCTTCAACTCGTACCTAATAGATTTGAAAAAATAAATTCTAATATTAACCGAGTAAAATAAAAAAAAATTAACAAATTCACTGATACGACATGAAATGAAAAATTATTTTAGCTCCCACCTCCAAAATTTCAATTGAATATAAGAGTGCGTTATCCTTTTCCCATCTTAGCGAGTCACATGAAAAAATCATCTTAAAAGAGAAAGATATAACAGTAAAATTTATAGACTTTATATAAATATTAGTAAAATTTATTATAATAAAATTTATATCTTTTCCTGTTGTAAACATAGCCGTATTAATTACTAACATAAAAGAAAAAGAGTTTAATTTCTATCCATCGTCAGTGTAAAAAATTTTTACACTATCATCTAATCATGTGTTACCAAATTATTAAAAGAATTTAACTATCATAATCACTACTTAAAAAGTCTAACTATTTTAGTGATGTGTCAACATATGATTGAATGATAATATAAAATTAACTTAATACTCACAATAAATAAAAATTAAATTCTAAAAAAATCTAAATCCCTATTTCAAATTGTCCAATATTAAAATTACTGCTCCAAGGCAATGGGACAGATGAAAATGACAAAATTGGTTTTCCTTTTACCAAATATTATAAACGATCAATGTAAATCCAACCCAATGTTTTACAGAATAAACAAAAACCAAGAAACACCAACAACACAAGACCTGCCAGATTCCGTATCACAGCAAGCAGAGCAGTGCAAGATCGCCCCGCTTTGCGTCAGTTACACAGCCAGCTGTTCTTTTTCTCCTTCTGAAAAGAAATGTAAGTTTCACTATTTTTTTAATTTTAATTTTGACTTTTCATTTCTATCAGAATCCGAGTGCAGCTGAATTGTTGAATGAATAGGCTTCTCTTCTCTGTCAAGTTCCATTATTTTTTTTCTAATTATTAAAATGCCGAGGCACAGCATGCATGGATAGCTATCAGATGCCAAAGCAGTTCACATTACGTGCCCAAATTTATTGCTTTGTCGCGTTGTTTGCTTCTTGGTATTGTTCAAAAGAAGCAAAAAGGACATGCCCTGTATTATTGTTATTCTGCTTTTCCAAACTTCGTTTATTGAGTGACAAAGAAAGAACATGAGCCAAGGAAACACCCAACTCTTTCTTTCTTGTGCTTTTCTCTTCTTTTTATGCCTTACTCGCTGCAAAAGTGTAAACACCCATTTGAATGCCAATCACAGAGAGAGAAAGAGAGACTGAGACAGAAGGGTCCTCTGTGGGAACTTTTCTTTCTTGCTCAACAGGCAAACCATCTTTTTTTTTTTTTTTATCTCGCCAATCAAAAATGTATGCTCATTCAATTCTATTATCCATCTTTGACTGTCTGTACAGTTATTCACCCCCGCCCCGGTCAAATTTGAATCCCTCCTATGCATATGCATTTTTCTATTTCCCTATACCCTTCTCCACGACCCACAATCGTCCACAACCACAACCACAACAAAAGCGATCTAAAAGAATATCTCATCACATGGCCTGTGATGTCCTAGAGGTGCAAGCTACTGACACAATCTCTACCCTCAATAAAAACAAAAAGGCATCCTTGCCATGTCCCTCTTCCTCCCCCCACGCCACCCATTTCCACCATTCCATTTGCAATGGCTATGAGAAAAATTTAGCCATCAACAAGCAAGGCCTCCTCTTCTAATATTGGATTTAATTTTACCACCACTCTATCTGCTTAAACTTTAAATCACCCATGTTTGCAGGATTCACTGATATATCCTGCTGCCAGGGATGTCACCTTAAGCATGCCATAGTTGGACCCAGTTCAATTCCAATAATCTCTCTCCAAGCATATTATTTGTCTTCTACAAAGATTCTGTGTATGAAATCTCTAAACCTTTTGGAGTATAGCTTGGGATCAACGGCTGAGATGGAGGTGGGATCCACTTGTAGTGACTTGTATGCATGCTCTAGCTTTTTGCTAATATCATAATCTTGGAGAATGTCAATGATACCAAAGTAGAGGATTACATCAGAGATCTCACCACTACTCTCTGAAGGGGTAGAACTGCTACTTCCACTACCTGTGTACTGATCCAATCCAGCCTTACACACTCTCTCAGCTCTGGCAGGCATGTTTGTTCCTAGCCGGATTAGAGGTCCCCTGGAATATCAAGAATCACCACAATTTATGGACAAGTTCAAATAAAATATTTGCATAGTTACGATGCAAACCACCTATCAGGAAGAGGGCAAAAGAGAAACAAGAGTACTAAAATTTAGAGATTAATTTTGTTCTAAGTAACTACTAATTTCCTCTATTGACTAGACTAGATCTTAAACCTTGAAACTATATTTTAGAAAAAAAGAGAAAAAGATGCATGCGTATGTTAACGAACAATGACAATATTTATACGTTACTGGCACACAAATATATCTCCCAAGCTTCAAATCCTAGCAACTACCATTGGTCCATCATTATCACCGTCAGCTAACAATTGACTTTACAAAGAAGGTTTTGCCCTTATCAGAAAGATCAAAATACCCCACCAGCATTTGTTGTAAACAAAACTGCCTCCAATTTGCCATGAAAGCTCGAGTCATTTTGGTGCATCTCAAACAACAGGATCATATTCATAAAAGGAGATCACCAAGTCGGCCACTCCTAAATCACATATGGAAAGGACTGGAGAATGGCAAATATAATGCTCATTCACCTGCCATAGCTTTGTTTCTTCATGACTTGTGGCATTATCCTCTTGGCTATTTGCATGCGCATGTGCCATATTGATATTTTAAAACGGAAGCATTTTGCTTCTTCTTGTTTTATACCTGGGTCCATACACACTAAAGCTCAAGGACACGGCACATGCAAAGAAGTGAAAGCAATTGCCACCAATAGGTGCAACTGCAAACAATAGAGACAAAAATGCTATACCCCCTATAAATTATCTAGTCATAAAATCTAGCAACTGAGAATTGGTCCGTGTTTACACTAATCCAAATTCCCCTAATTGACTTGATTTCAAGAAGAAATGCTGGGTTTGAATTTACACAACAGCTTAAGTCTGATATTAATAGAACTGCATCAAGATTTCTAAATCCCCAAACATTGTCTTCTTTTGGAACATGAATAGAAAAAGCAAAGAGGACAATCTTTAAACAATTAGTTTTAGTAACTTCATAGCAACTTATTCTACATAAGAAACAATACGTACAATCAAATATGTATAAAGAGAAAACGACATACCGGCCTATGGGTATCCACTTCATATCATGTGTCTCATCGTTATGTATGTCTCTCTTGCCTGCCAAATCCATAATCCCGCAGATTTTATAAATTTATAATCTCTTGAGGATTCAATCAATTCACATGAAAGGAAACACAGAACTAGGAAGTAAGAAGACATATACCTGAACACAACTCATACGGTGAACTTTTTATTTCATCAACCGAGTAATCATCGCGAAAATGAAGGCCAATTAGAAGACTGTAATCCATGATTCCCTCTGCTTCCAGGAATTCACAGTCTCTATCAAGTTGCCTGAGCAGAAGTCATTACAAAAGACCAACTCTAAGAACAGCACAAAATGTTGAAAGTAAAAGCAATATGCAACTTGGCAGCAGATTCAGTACCATTTAAGCTCCTGAAACCAAGATTGTTCCAGGCGAAAGACAAAATTAAGATCAAGGTCTTTGAGAGTGGTAGTTTCATCAATCTCCTCCTGGGGCTTATCCGTTGTACGACCATGAGAAGAGCCTTTGAGGTCAAACCGCTTATGGATCCGATACTCCGAGCAAAATACATTGCCCATTACAATAAACCGAGTCTGATTTTTCATAGCATTAAAAGTGTTCATTACATTGTAACAAGCATTTGGATAGTATCAGTTTACTGCAAAATTTAAATTTGAAAGCATACCTTCTGACCTCCAACAGGTTTGACACAATGAACGCCCAGGAATTTTGTTACCAGGGAGTTTTTGTACTGACAAACATGTTGATAGTAACTTGGAAGCATCCTGATAAGCACCTGACATGGCCACCAACTAATTAATGAATACTCAGGAAAAAAAAGCATGGCCACCAAAAGCTGAAAGCGAAATTTTACCATACTCAATATAGGTTTATAGTTTTCTAATCCAATTGAATGCATCAGAAATCTAGAGGCTAACAACTAACCTTGACTTCCGACTTCTTCAAGGTCTTAATAATAAACCTGTCATCTTGAGTGAGGTAAAAGAAGCTTCCGCTTTTGCCAGGAGAAGACATCTCTCTAAGTGTGTCATTGCCGCAAATAGCAAGCATGTAATCCGCCGGATCTATGGCAAATAATTCCCTTAGATGTCTAAATACCCAACCAACAAACAAGTAACCGCCAAGACATAGGCATAATTAGTATACATTACACAGACAAGCTTTGCTTTGCTTTGCTTGGAAAACATAAAATAAAATCAATCAATCAACGCAAGAAAATTGATATAGAAATATTGTCACCTGAACACCATGGGACAGTAGTCTTTCCACCTGAAATCCACTGACTGATGTGGAGGTGTAAACTTGGACCCTTCCGGTGGGAATCTTGTCCAGAACTTCTCCTTCGGATCAAAATCTCCCGGCCTAAGCTCTCGCAGCACCGAAGCATGCTTCCCAACAGTATATCTAAAAGAAAAACAAACCAAGAATTCCTCAAAACAAAAATAATAATAAAATCGAAGACATGCTTGATGCTTAGCTGAAGTGAAGTCTTCAGCTAGCAATGTAGATAAGATACATGGTCAATCGATAAATGAAAAAATAAAAAATAAAAAAATAGAATACCTGATACCCAGTTGAAGATTAAGCATCAAATCGTAGTTCTTATGCCCCTTAGATACAGTGTAACCTGGTTTCTTAACCTCGCCATCAACCGAGCAACAGGGACTCTTGTGAAACTGGCCAAAACCTTCACCTCCATTTTCAGATTCACTAGTACCATCCCTATAAAACATAGACGCCTCCACATTATCAACGATATCACAAGTAATATCCCCAGCTTCACCATCCAATTCCCAAATACAAATCCGCGGAAAACTCACACTCTTAGACCCATCCACGGAAGCTCTCTTCCCCGCCATCATCATCTGGCACTGCACATTCTTCTCCTCGTTCATGAACTCCTTCCCCCAATTCCCCACAGAGGTGCTACCATCAGACCAAGTGAACACACCCTTCCCCAAGGGCACACCGTTCTCCCAGTAACCTTCATAACGATTCCCATTTGCCCACATCAAAACCCCTTTCCCAGAGATCGCACCACTCTTCCACTCACCCACGTACTCATTCCCATTCTTCCACACATACCTCCCTTCCCCATCTTGCAAATTGCAACTCCACGAACCCTCGTAGACATCCCCATTCGCGTAGCACTTCTCGCCGAACCCATGTTTCCGATCGGCAACCCACGACCCACGGTACATGTCGCCGTCGAAGCCGATGAACGTGCCGTAACCGTCCATTCGACCAAACATGAAATGTCCCTCGTAGGTTGCCCCGGAGGGCCACGAGAACCTACCCTTCCCGCAGGACTTCCCCTTCTTCCACTCACCCTCGTACATGCACCCATCCGACCACAGGTATTTCCCCGTGCCGTGCGGCACGTTCCCCACCAAGGTGCCCGTGTAGAGGTCTCCGTTCGGGAGGGATTTTTCGACGGCGCAGTTGAGGTTGTCGGCGGCGGCTGTGGGAGAGACCCGCCGCGACCCGGATTGTGTTTTAGGGCGGCCGACCACCGGACACGGAGGCGGGACCACTAGCTCTAGCTCGATGTCTTTGTCTTGTTCGGATTTCTTCTTCTTTGCTGCGTTGTTCGGATGAATGTCTTGCTCCGAGAGAGTGAGCAGCGTCTCTTGCATTTTCTGAGCTCGTTGGGGAATATATTTTCACCGACGACAGAGAACCGCCGGAAAATGCAGCGGCGGCGACATTTCTGGCAGAAAATGGAGCTCGGTTCAGCTTTCGCAGTAATGGTTACTAATCTACTGCATAATAGTATAATAAATAAATAATCTGGGTGTATCTAGGTATGTAATGCGGCTTTGGAGAGAGAGAGAGAGAGCAAATGTGCTTGGGAAAAAGGGAAATAATGCGAGGGAGAGGGAGAGGGAGAGGGAAGAGAGAGAAACTGGGAAAATGGGTCCGTGGGACGGCTTTGATTGCAAAATGCTAACGCCTAGGGAACATTGCGAGGCGCGAAGAGCAGAGCAGCACCTTCGCTTTAATTTCAATTTCTCGACCAAACATACCACACTTGCTTTGCGTTTTGGGATCGTTTGTTTTTCCAGCATATATACCAAGTCCACGTGAATTTTGGTACTAGTTAATATTTCTCTTCTCTCTATGCCTTTGCTGCCTAAAATTTGGTGTGCTCTATCTATTCATAGGGATCAATGCGAATTTTTGTTTCGTAGTTATTTCCGCGTTTTACGCATTGTTGCGATTATTTAAATGCAAGAGGCTTCCTCAATAAACGTGGATTCTAAAATTCAAATTTATGTCCTTACTTTAAAAATACAGTTAACTTACCGACGCACACACTTGTTGGTAGGGGATCTATGCGAATGCCATGTAATGAATGGGCTCTATTTACCTACCATTCCCATGGTTTTACTTTTACGGCAGGAGGCAGACATTTTCTTTCTTTATTTTCTTTTTTTAGGTACAGCATACATTTTCTTCGTTGCCATGCAAGTCCAATTTTTGGTATAGATCGTCAAACTCTTCCTTAATGTAATATTAATTAGAATGAAGCGAGGAAAGAGATAGTGGGCATAAGTATAATTCCCATCCACCAATACCATGTTATGTTTACGTTATGTTATAGGATGTTGATGGCGTGATGGGATGGTAGTGGTAGTCAAATCAAATTTAAATTTTTAGGAGAAATTTGTTTGGATGATAAAATTATAATTATAGTTTAGAATTTTAATTTTATTTTTGTTAATATTAAAATTAATAAGAATTTTAATTTTTATATTTAAGATAATTAAAGAATTGAGATTTTAGAATTATAATTTTAAATTAAAATATAATTTTATTATTTAAATAATTTATAAAGATATAATAAATAAATTTAAATTAATAAATAATAATTTAAAATTATATTTAAAAAATTAATAAAAACTTGTGTTGCTAAATTACAACAATCGCAATAGAAATTAAATTAAAAAATAATATTAACAATGACGAAAATAATTGACAGATGCCAAATCTAGTAATCAAAGGAAGCGGGACGATTTGACTATTGCACGCGCAACGACAATAATGATCGAAAGTCACTAGTGGCTAATAGGTTGGAGGCATAGTGGATAATGTAGCCAGAGCATGCCTCTGATGATGTTACCGAAGCACACTGGTATTGCAAGTTACAATGATTGTTTGATAGTTTTTAACTTTTATTTTTTAATATTCAAAAAATTAAAAATCTTAGTACTTGAAATTGAAATTTTTAATGTTTAAATTAATAATTAAGAATAGTAAAAATTAATTATTTTTCAATTTTATGAAATTAGACTCATAATTAAAATTCTAATTCTTATATATACACACCAAACAAAATAATTGAAATTATGAAGTTTAATTTCAAACTCAATTTTATCTACGAAATAAGACATTAAAAAAAAAATATTCAAATTCGAAGAAGCGCATATATATTGGGGTTAGCGAAAGTGAGATAAAGAAATGGCAAACGATGTTTTGTGACTTTGGTCACAAAACGATCCTTATTTGCAGCCCTTGTTGTACCACACGGTGGTGGTACTCCTCAACAAAAAAAAACAAATAAACAAACAAACAAATCCTTTCAATCATCCTCAAAGAAACAAATGAATGGTGTGTGACTTCAAAAGTTTAAACGCCACGAGAGCCGAATCGGAAATATCAGTAGAGTTGTTTCTGCGATATTTGGGTGCCGGAGCATAGCAGATATATTGTGGTCAACAACCTGATGCGAATGAAATTTCATCAAAGAAAAAACAAGCTACACATAGTTCATGCTTAACATATGAGTTTAATTAACTACAAATTTTTAATAATTTGTTTAAACAATAAATCAGACTTCGCAGTTGAGCTGCTATTTATAGACGTCTGAAATCTGCAAGAGGAAAATAGGCCTATGATGTTATAGTTATACAGTTATAACAATAGTCCATAGTGTTTCCAATTAATTTTTTTTTTTTTGGCCTTACTTTTTTTGTATCTATAATTTGTTAGGACTTGGGAGCAGTACAGGTGTTTAGTAGGCTGTATTGTTTAGTGGTAGACAGTCATATATTTTAAGGGAATGGACTTTACTAAATTGCGACGACAAATTTGAATCCATTTTAAAATGCAATTCAAGCATTGTGTTTTGGAGAAAAGGAAAAATTAGTGTGTCCATGACGTTGGTTCCATTGGGGCGAGATTCACATTGGCATTGAAAAATTGGTCACTTCGATTTGTAGATAATTGTCGGCCGAAAACATAAAACAAAACACATGTCATGAGTCCATATTTTGGGGCAATGATTTCTGGGCCACACAGTGGTCTCAAACAAGAAACCCAATCATCAAGATATATACCATTTTATTTTTCTAACCCACAAGAAAATAATAGCAATTATAAAAAAAATTATCTTGATCTGAGGTTTTGTGGTTAATCACTTTAATCAGAACAGGGAACAGTTGACGTAACATGCTTAATATATTTTATTAATTAATATTCCACAAATACTTTACTTTACTTTTTTCCAAGTAACATGCTTATTGATTAATATTTTATCGTATATTTTATAAATTTATAGAATATTTTTATGATTTAGGGGAAAATAAAATTTTGAAAGATACAATATAAATTTGAAATGTTATTTTTTTGTAGCATATTAAATTCATAAAAATCATTTTTTATGTATTATATTCAAAACTATTATCTTGCTCCCATATTAATATAATTAGCATTGTTCTAAAGAAAGTTATTTACAACAAAATACAAGAGACTGATTCTTTAAAACGTGTGCAAAGAAGTATTAAATTTGTGAGAGCAAAAATAAATAAGAAGAAAGGAAAGTATTTTATTGTTTATAGCCCTAATACCCACACTATTGAGTTGTATTTGCTTTTTTTATACCTTGAAAATGTAAAAAGTATAAGTTTATTTTAAATTATAGTATATTTTATATTTTGATATCTTTCTATAGTTTTGTTGCCTACTATTTTTATTTGTCAATATAAAAAAATATTATTTAAATTTACTATTCTTAGTGTACTTCTAGATTTTTAAACAGATCTGTGTTAAGATAACAAAATTATACATGTATGATTAATCAATTGTGTAATTTATAAAAATTATATTTTTCCATAACTAAGTTGAATATTATATCTAAACTAAAATTAAAATATCGAGGTATATATTTAGCTCTATTATTAAGTCTATAATTATTGTATTTTTGTATTAAAATAAATAAATTATGATTAAGATAAATTTTGAAGTTATTTAATAATATAATATTTTTGTTAATTTTATATATGTTGTTTCCACTTTCCAGTGAAGAAAATTTATAGATCTATCACTATTGGCGATGCAAAGTGTTTTTGTTAAATATGTTATAAAAATATCTAGAAGAAATCTGTTTTTCTTTAAAATTGTTTATATTCCATTATCAACAGAGTATAATAATAGATTCGATTAGATTTCATGCTGCTAAACAAGAAATTAGATGCATAGACTAGATTAGTGGTAGCCTTTGTTGCACTTGTTATTTGTCCTCACACCACAAGCATGTACAATTCTATTTTGTTTCCTTCATGGTGTGAGCATAACCAATCTCTTGTGAACTAGATCAAACTCGAGGGTCACGGGCACAGCTGCTCAATTTTTTGGCCGCTGCTATATAAAGACCAGTCTTCTCTTTAGTTTCTTGATGCATGTGAAGGACAAGAAGCCTCTACGACTAATCAATATCTCCATAGAATAAAACTCGTATGCAAACAAGATAACAAGATTCCAGTCAATGGAGTTTACTCTTGCGCAGCGTTTTCCTCGTTTTATGCTGGACTCAATAATGTTAAATTTAATTTCAGAACAAAGCATAGCCAAACTTCTGGCACCAAATTGGAATAAACATAAACAGATAGATTTCAATGAATCATCATAATAAACATAAAAAGATGCATATTCAACTAATGAGTTTTCTTTTTCCATATAGTAGAACATAAAATTTAAATGATTAGCTCCGTCTTGGTAAAATACCAACTATGACGTTCATATATACCAAGTTCAACTCCACCCAAAACCCAACTTTGCATTTGACTGCGAGAAAATGTGCTGTTGCCAGTTGGAATTGGGAAGTTACTTTGTTGAGAACAACCACTGTATTTTATACATACCTACACACGACAGGCAATCAACCACGTCTCTTAGATACTCAGTAATGATCATAAATATGGCTATGATCAAGGTGATGTGGTGGTGGGGGAGTATGTAGTAGGGGTTTCAAATCTGATGTTCTATTTTTCGGTACCCTTTTCTGTTCTTCTAATTAAATGCTGACAACTTAAAAAAAACACTTAATTAATTACACATAATTTTTCTCTTAATTGTCAATTTTAACTGTTGAATTATCAGCATTTAATTTGGAGAATAGAAAAGAGTACAAGAAAAGGAGACAACAGATTTAATTTCATAGGTAGGGATCCTAGGTAAAAGAGTTGAGAATTTAGGGAGTTGGATTAAAATCAGTATCAGTTGAGAGTCGGCCAAAAATGTCAGGACAACATTCCCAGTTCCCCTTTTCCCTAGTCTCCCAGTATCCGCCAACATAACGGTAAGTATTGCTGCCTTTGTCCTTAGCAAACCACCTAGGTTTCCAACCCTTCTCTTGCATCTTCCGTGCCTGGCAATTATATATGGTGACTGGTGAGGCTTTCATTAATGAACAAGAACAAACCAGCATAGTGCATTTCATTACATGATCCAATGAAATTTCAGATGCACCATTTGTACCTGCCGCTGTCTTTGTTCCAGTCGCAACTTCTCAGCATTGGCCATTTCATACTCTCCATTCTCCAAACATCTTTGATCAGGTCTTATTCTTGAGTCTGTTTGTGGCAACTTCTCCTGCTTGTCAACTCTATAATGTCAGGACTAACCACATAGGACTTTGTTCGTACTGCATAGGATTTTTTGAAACGGGGAAGAAAGCTAGAAAGAAAATAAACCACTTAAAAACAATATTTACACAGTTACCTTGAGTTCAGGTGTGATTTCATTTAGTGTAATAGCAAACTGTGTAAGGTTATATCTTGTCTGGTACTCGGATGGCTGGCTCCGCTTCCATAGAAGATGTGGTTTTGATGACACATTGGACCCTTTTCCTTTACCAGAATTCCCACCAATTACGTAATGCAAGCTCTCATCCCATTTCCCAAATAGAGTTGCCACTGTTCTACCTTTCTTATCTTCAACTATGCCGTGAATCTGCAGCAGAACTTAAATTACAGAGCATAAGTTATATAATATGTCAATGGACTATGGACCAGAAAAAATAATGCAATTCATATCGTAACCTTATATGTCTACTAAAAATAAAGACTGCATATATCAACCTAAAACCGAGAATGTGAATTCGTTCGATTCAACATGATAGAAGAAATGTTGAAAAGGCAACAACTACAGGGAGATCTACGAGGCTGCTGGCTAGAAGGGAATCAAAACACAAAGAGTGACTAATAATCAGATCAACAATCATGTACAATATTACTTTGTACTTTTAGGGGGGGTACCATTCCAATGACAAAAACCCACTTCTATCAAAACATTTTCCTTTGCGTTCTTGCCTTTTCCTTCTCGATTTCAATCTATAGTAAAAATTTCTTGAAGCTGCAAAGATATTCAGTCGATCAATAAATGCTTCCTGTAAAATCTCCAAGTATGATAGTCTCTTCATCAAACTTTATAGATTATATTCCTTGTTGTCAAACAAGCACTAGGGGAAAAACCGAAAGCAGTACATGCAACAAAGAGGGAGAAGTGATAGAGAACATGATGGCATATGTCGGCTATCAGCTACAATAAATGATTTACACTGGTTCAATACGAAGAAAGCAACATAATAAAACTTTCAAATTTAAAATGCAATTCTAGCAAAAAAGCAACAAGTGGCACACCTCACACAGTATGCAAAAATCCAACACTTTTTATATCCACTTATGAACTAAAAGGTAAAAATACGGAATAATAGGAGATATGAAAGGGCACCTGGTGAGGGTTTCTGTCAATAATTGACTGCTCCTTGAATTTAATCTTACATGA
Source organism: Styphnolobium japonicum (assembly GCA_023212625.1). Classification (NCBI taxonomy): domain Eukaryota; kingdom Viridiplantae; phylum Streptophyta; class Magnoliopsida; order Fabales; family Fabaceae; genus Styphnolobium; species Styphnolobium japonicum. Next base: position 39,350,400 of record JALBWW010000003.1, on the reverse strand, counting down.
ATACTCACGATTCCCCTCTACCCGCATTGTACCATAATGGTCGCAGTAGAGTTTTCCTAAAATGAGGTTGTAAATGGATGTGGTTACCTGATGGTAAAATATTAATTAGCTAATCAGGGTGCATCTTAGAAGAGATTGGTAAGTACTACTAGTGTCAAATAAAACCAACCTTACTCCAACGAAAGACTTCTCCGTCATCAAACTCCACAGTCAATAAACCAACAGGATCAAGCTGAATTGAACGACCCCAAAATTTACTTTTTAAATTGCTGTCACCCCAAAATTTCCAGCCACTGCCCTCACAATGGCATGCAACAATCATGGGATGATGACTGACCTATCTCAAGATGAACAGCGTAAGTATTTTATTTCCAACCTTTACACAAGGAAAGATATGCCAAGATGTCGATATGTCTATGGCTTACTACTTTATTAACATCAAAATGATTTGATTGGAATCATATAAGTGCAAGTAGCATCTCCCTTCCCACAATTTTTTGAAAGGGACAGAAGAGAAAAAGGGAAGAATAGCAACAAGTCAAAGTTCTCTTTTAATAAAGAAATTGACGAATTGGAATTTTAGAGACTTACTCTTAGATTATCTAATGGATGCATTGATGGATCTTTTCTTTTTCTTTTTCAAGGAGTAGATTTTGTCTTTATAAATGGATGTGTACAGGTGGCATTTTTCATCAACAGCATGATATATAATTGTACCTTCTCGGAGATAAAGCGAATGCCTTTGTCTGGATACTCTGCCTCATATGTCTCACCCAACAGTGGATTAAATGGTTTGCAACTTCTACCACTAGTACAAGCATACCCTGAAACTGCAAATGCAGCCACATGTAGCATCCTCATAAGACTGTTACCCTGTGCATAAGTACCATGGATGTGAGATATATATGTATCGAAGAGTTACAAAATAGTTCCTGAAACTTTGGGCCACAACAATTAGCTAGTGAATTATGCCATGAACTAGCAATATTTTGCAAATAGAAACTAACCATTTTACCCCATTCATATGCTTGGTCTAGAAGGTAAGAGTACTCCAGATCTTCAAAACATTTCTGCAATGAGGAGAGGGGCTCATTAAAGTAAACTGGAAGACAAACTTTTGTAAGATCCTTCCCGATGTTATCTTTTATTATTGACCAGAGACTGACTCCATTCTCTTTCTCAACAGGATCAGGTAACTTCTTTCGTCGCCTCACAAGAGGATAGTCAAATCCAACAGATCCAATGGGCGACTTTACGTCATGTTTACCATTAGGAGAAGTCTCCTCACATTCAGAATCAAGGCAGGATCTCAGGTGGTCAGATCCATTACTTCTAACAGAACATGTTGAAAGAATATCACATGTATCAAAAAATGCATCGTGGTCATCGTCAGAGTGGTCATGCCTATCATGCTCATCATAAGAATCACTAGCACTTCCCTCTGTCATATATTAAAACAGTAGAAAAAAGTTTAAAGTGTGTAAAATTGATTCTACAAAAGTAAAACTAGCTAGCTAGAGTGCTAAACAACACAAAAAGAATGTATGGAAACATCATATTCTCATCTATCGTCCACTCTTCATACCATGGATAACCAAGGGAGGAATCAATAACACAGCATAATATAAAATTAAGAGTAGGGAGTAAATAGCCAACAAATACCAGAATAATGTACATTATAAATTGAAAAGGAGAGGGTGAGAGGCATCCATGTGCTAATATATATAGCCCTTAAATTACCATCAGATGCGTAGTAGATAGAAGATATTCTAATTCAAAATCTTCAATCAGATCCATTTCAATCCAATAACTCAACCAGTTGAAAATATGCATGTACCGTATTATTTCATTGAATCAGGCCTCTATAGTACCCTGAGAAACAAAGAATGAAGTGTCAACACTATAATTTCCACGTACCACTATATTTTTCATGCGTTGATAGATAGGAATCCCCTTCATCCTTTGATTGCCTTTGGTCTTCAACAAGTGTGTTCTCCAGGTCAACCTTCTCTGTCTAGAAGAAACAGTTGATTGAAGTAAATTTAATTAATAAAGAAAAATAAGTATATATAACAAAAAAATTGACCAGTTTGTGGATAGGCTTGCTTAGTTTTGCTTATATAATGAAATAGTACCTCTAAATGGCGCAGTGTGTCCATTAGTAGCAACTGCTTGTGCTTGAGGGCCACAATATGCTTATACATCTGGGATAACTCGGTTCTCATGATGTCCTCACTTTCCTGAATAGCAGCCTCACTCACACCCTCCTCTAAAAGTCGCTGCCTCAACTTGTCTGTCGAAATCACCACCGACACCGCAGGAGCCATAATCTCTGCATTCGACAAACGAGGAAACATGTCCTTCACAGCCACCATTGCCTCCACCCACGTTGCCCTGTCCTCCCTACTCTCCGCCCTCAAATGCAGCCTCTTCTTCGTCCCCGTATATATAGAAAACCTCCTCTCATCTGACTTGTTCTCTCTTATCGAACAAACCTGCACAAATAAATATATACATATATTTGCATGCAAGTGCAACAATTAATATTCATGGTTAATCAAATTCAAAAAATAAAATAAAAATAAAAAATATTTGAGACGGAGAAAGACCATGAGGTGGATTTCGCTGACGGGTTTGCGGTGGCGCGACGGACAATGACGGTGGCTGGCGATGCGGCGGAAGGACTCTTCGCCGATGACCTTGGACCCTGTCTCGACTTCACGGTTGAGCACGAGCTTATCTTGACCATGAATCTTGTAATAAGAAAGAACGCCGTCGTGGAGGACGAACCAGCGGGGGCGCCACCCTCGCCCGTAGTTGACCCACTTGTACAAGATGCCGGAGATTCCGTTTCCGACGATGTCGTTTAGCATCAACTCTCGGGTGGTGTTCTGGCGAGAGAACCTCGCCGACGCGGAGCGCTGCACCAGGCTCGACGTGGAGCTTTCGTTGAAAGGCCCACGGTGGCGGCTGCAGCTGGAGAGGGAGCGGAAGGACGGCGGCGTTGCGGTGGGCATGTGGTGCACCTCCGATGATGACGATGAACCGGGACGGGTTCGCGGACGTGGGGCTGAACCGGGTTCGTTGGAGTCCTTGTGGTTGCGAATGGGATGCATGGCACCAATGTAATCGGGTAACGATGGATGAGAATGAGCATAACTAGTCGCGCAGAAGCTCTGTGGAGCGTTGTTAGCGGCCAAACTTAACCATGCAATGGTGGCTCGTAGTGAAAATCGCCACTTTATTTTTCCTTTTTAATAATTTATGTTACTAAAAATAGAGATATATTAAATCCTCCTAAAACCTTCACAAGTACTTAAAATATAAAGTTAAGTATTTAATATCTTTAAATTTAAAAAGTATTAAGTATTTTTTTGAGTAATTAAAAAAGTTATATATAAAGTTTTTTCCTACTCGTTTAGTGTTTATGATAATATAAAATGTATAAAAAAAATACTATTCATCTAAAAAAATTGTGGGAATTTCTTATGTCAGAAATAGTTGGCATCTATGTGGAAGTTACACATCATGAAATTTATCTAGAGACTCTTTGTTGTGGCTTTCTCTTCATTGTTCTATTATTCTTTTTTCTCTCCTTTTAGCTCTAAAATAACTCTCACTTAAGTGGTTGCCACTTCATTAAACCACCTCATTCTGTGAAAGCCATTCTGTAAAGGCTAAATAACATGACTCATAAGATATAATAGTATAAGACAATAGGATAAGATATGATAATATAATAAAATTGATAAATTATATAATATCAAGTGTTTGATTATTATAATATAAACAAATTAATTATATACATAAATATTTATTATGATTAAACTACTCTTTTAAATAATTTATTTTAAAAATAAAAAATAAAAATAACATTCTTCTACGAAAGAGGCCAAAGATCTCCTTAAAAATGATCAATATCCGAATGTGGACGGCAAGTCCAAATATATTTTCTTCTTTGCCTCATCCACACTAAACTACACATTAAAAAAAGTCAACATCCGAAGTATAAAGAACTATAATAATTTATTTTCCAGAAGCTTAATTGTTAATTAAAATCAGATTCGGAACAGGAACCTAATGTTGAGACCCTTGGTACATGTCTGCTGCTAATAGACTTCGATCATCTGGTTGGGAGATGGGTTGTTCTCCTTGGGGAAGTCCATGAAGAACAGCCACTGGTTGTAGTGACACCTTATGACGGAGACAACAAGTCACCAGCAATATGACTATAGCAGTTAAAAAGTAGTGGTTGATAATAAAATGATAGTTGGAGAGCAACGGCAAGCAACAATAATAGTGTTTGAAGAGCGGTGATAGATAAGGATGATGGCGGTTAAAAATTGGTGGCACTTAACAATGGTGGTAGTGAGAGTGGTGGCAATGTCACTGAATCCAAGTGATAGTTGGAGAACTGCGATCGACAACGCAGTCGAAGCATGGTGACCAATAACGATGGTGACAATATAAGAGCGGTAACTGATAACAATAATGGTGGTGTGAGAGTGATGGTCATGTTAATAAGATGCTTCAAAATGAGAGAGATAAACAAAATGATAAAAGTAGAATGAACATCCTATCAGGTCGTAAGAGGGTGAGAGAGAGAATATTGTTATATGATTATAACATGACAAAAGTGTTTGACTGTATTTAACTACATTATGAGGTGGGTATACCAAACATCAACTATGACTTTATAATATATGCTTATAGTATCAGGTCCTCCTTATATAATGCATCAAACTCAACCTAAAAGTATAAGAGTTTAATTTTTATAAATGTAAATTTTGTTACACTATCACTTAATAATGCATTATCATATCATTATTAAAAGAATGTGATTTTTTATGTAGTTCTTATTAAAGTCAAACTTTGTTTAAAATTCTTTTACACTGTGAATCAAAATTAAGTAAAAAATATAACACTATTTTATTATAATTAAAAATAAAAATAAAAATAAAAATAAAAACATATATTTTAAATTAATTCAAAATCTTACATCTTACACTCAGTTTTTATTTTTAAGTCTTTTAAAAAATTTATTTTTAGCATTATACTTTGATATAGATAATTTTTTTTATTTTCTATGTAATTCAGTATTATTAAAAGGATAAATAATTCAGTGTTTAATTTTATTATATATAACTAAAAAGAATGAATAACATTGTATTTCAAATTAACAAAAAAATCATTTCTTACACTTAACTTGTTTAGATGACATCTTACGTACTTTTTTTTTTAACAAAAAGTTTTAAATATTTTTTACATATTATAAATTTTAAATAAATCATAAATATATCATATCGTTATATAAAATTAAATTCTTTTGGTTATAAGATTGTAAACCTTAGTTCAGTGAAAGCGTGAAATTGAATTGTTGAAACTTGAAAGGAAAATTGATTTTTTTTAATCATACGGTAAGGTATTCTTAGATCAATTTTTGCATTAATTGACATTATGTCTCTCGTTATGTGATTAAGAGCGCACCTTCCCATCTATCTGGTGTAATTAGGAAAATTAAATTTCATTAACTAAAGTTATTTTTACATTATTATTTAATAATATATTGATACATTATTAAAATTGTTAGATTCATGAGTAGTTGTAAAAATTTAACTTATTTAATGATTTAATAATACATTATTGAATGATAGTATAAATAAATTTTACATTGATAATATATTAAAATTAAATCCTTAATTAATTTCCTTAGTATTAGCTCAAGATTTTAATTCAATTATCAATGTAGGAGGTACATTTCCTAAAATTAAATCCTTAATTGATTTCTTTAGATGTTAGTTCAAGATTTTAACTCAGTAATCAATGTAGGAACTACATCTCCCTAACCACGAGCATAAGTCTTGGATTAAAAAAAATGGATTAAGTGAAAAATAATTAAAGAAAATAAAGATAATGGGTAATGGAGTGCTTGAAAAACTCCACCGTGGCAACGATACTAACGGCTGGTGCTGGTAAGTGGTAATTAAGAAGTTTGACTTATTGACCGGTAAACGGATATCTGTTTTCTGACTTTTCTCTCTCCCTGTGTTAAATAAAAGACAGTATACGAATACGATTTACGAGGTGTATGTCTCTTGACTATACTAACAATGAACACATTTTTTGGATAAATATGTGGATACTAATACTCTCATCCATTGAGATTTGATATAAAATTTATTATATATTATTTTAAATTCTGTTGAAATCAAACAACATTGATAAAAAGGTGTTTGATTACCGGTGAAACAAAGCTCGATCGGTACCTCATTTGATAGGATTGTAATTATTTAGTAAAAAATTTATCTCTCACCTAGCTATTTCTTATTCCCCTTAAGTCTGACCTCCCTATAAACCAAAAAAAGCTACCAATCCCTTACAATGAATTGATGAATGAGGAATCAACCAATTTAGCATATTAAGACATCATGGGTCTAACTATGATGCTTTAATGAGGTATGCCTAACTTTACAAAATAGTAAAATATAAAACCTTATGATGATAAAATAATAATAATAATTTTAAACCTCATAAATGTCAACCACAAGATCATAAAGTATTGAAGGTCCAATGGGAGTGAACCACAATATTGAGAATGGGTCTAAAAGTCCAACTATGATGTTGAATGTAAGTTGCTCATGTAAAATAAAATATAATTTTTCGGACAAAAAATGATTACATGGCAATGAGATGGAAATATGTGTGTGTTTGGATTAGATTTTGAAAATTTAATTTTACAAACTTAATTTTAATCAAAAGTTAATTCGAGTGAAGTGACTTATGTTTGAAATCTTTATCTAAAATGAAATTTTGTTAAATGAATATTTTTTGGATAATATTGATAAAAATTACTTTTAAATGTATAATTACCAAAAAGATTATGAATTATTTTGAGTTAGATTGTTAAAAAATTGAGGTTAAAAAGATTAATTATAAATAAATTGATAGTAAAAAAAATATTTTAAAATTCAAATTTATTTAAAGTATTGTAAAATAAAATTACTTTAAGTATAACTATAATAATATTTTAAAAAAATTTTAAATTATATTTATTTAAATATTATTAAAATAGTGATATAATATCAAATTATAAGGACATTTCTCTCAATACACATACAAATAGGTTTTTTTCCACCGCAAAAGCAACAAAATATTATTTTTTTACTTAGACCATGTTTAAGATAAAAATATTATTCACTGTCTTCTACCACCAGGATTTCTCTCAAACACGTGGGCTTAAAATCTCGTTTTTGGAATTGAAAACATTTACCCACCTAAATACACTATAATTTAGGATCTATAATTTAGGATCCATTCATTCTTCTTCGCCTCCTCTTTTTTTCTCATTTTTTTATTAGAAATAACAATTAGGGGTGACAACTAGATGAATTAGATATTTTTAGATTAGGTGTGTGTTTCGATTAACTATGAAAAAAGATTATGTTAAAAATTAATTATATGTATAATTGATTTTCAAAAGAATCGATTATGAGAAAATTAATTTATGTTTGGATGTGTTAGTTCATAATCGATTTTAAGATAAAGAAATTTGTTTGAATTGTATAAAAAAAATCAATTTTTTATATTAAATTACTAAAAGATATATGAAATGATTGAAAAGTTTATTTAGTTGAGGGAAAAAGAGTATTTATTTACCAAAGCTTTTGAAATAATTTATAATCACATAATTAAAAACTTCAAATACAAGCTGTTTTTAAAAAAGTTATTTTTAGATATAGAAAAATAATCTTAATTTATAATTAATTTTACACACTTTAAACAAACAAGATAGATTTCAAATAAAATAAATTTTTGTTGAAAAAAATTGTGTTATGAAATAAATAATCTCTCCCAAACATGCTCTATATCGATTTTGGATAGATAAAAAATAAATCAGTAATCCTTTTAAGATCTATTAAAAAATTATTAAAACCATCCACTTTATCTATGACTTATTTTAATAGATAAATATCTAATACATATATTAATCCATTTTAATGAATAAGTTGGATTCAACCCATTTATTTGAAAATATATTTTTCTTTTTAAAAAATAATTCTGTCTCTAAAAAAAATACTTCTCTCTCTCTCTCTCTCTAAATTATCAAATAAAAAAGCTAGATCCTTCCAAAAAAATTTGTTCTGCTTCATGATTCGAAAAGAAAGAATGGATCAGTACAGATAATGAAGGCTTGAACCTCATTGGTATATCAAATTTGTTTTTGGGCAGATATAAATGAGTATCTAAAATATCTACTCATATTGCCATAGATATCCTATTTTATATTTTGTCCTTTTACTTTTCCCCATAAATACAAATCTTTAAGGGTATGTTTTGGATGACAAAATTAGAATTATAGTTTAGAATTTTAATTTTAATTCAATTTTTGTTAGAATTAAAATTATCAAGAATTTTAATTTTTATGTTTGAGATAATGAAAAAATTGAGACTTTAGAATTGTAATTCTGAACTAAACTGAAATTTATTATTTGAATAATTTTTTAAAAATTTATAAAAATATAATAAATAAATTTAAATTAATAAATAATAATTTAAAATTATAAAAAAATCAATAGAGCTTGCGTTGTTGTATTACAACATTCGTAATGAATGTCAATCTAAATAACATTATTGACGATGGCGAAAGTGATTGCAAGACGCTGACGCTAGTGATCAGAAGAAGCACGACTAACACGTCGGAGGCGCGGTGGACAATGTTGCCGGATTATGTCGGTGTTTACGAGCAGCAATGGTTGTTAGATAGGTTTTAACTTTTACCTTTTAATATTCAAAAAAAAAAATCTTAGTGTTTGGAATTTTTAATATTTAAGCTAAAAATTGAGAGTAGTATAAACTAGTTATTTTTCAATTTTATGAAATTAGATTCAGAATTAGAATTCTAATTCTAATATACATACCAAACAAGATAATTGAAATTTAGAGGTCCAATTTCAATTTCAATACTTAATTTCAAACTTAATTCTATTCGTCAAACGAGACCTAAAACGTATTTAAAAGGATGCAATGAAGTGAGAACGAGAATAAGTCATTCCCATTCCTACAACTAATTAGGCGATTGAAATGAAAATGAGCATTCTTACAATGTAAGAATAGGTATTCCATTGCGAAAATAACCGAATCCTTATTCAATTTCACCAAAATATAAGTGTAAAAAATAGTTAAACTTATCTAATTCCCTCCTTCAGCTACAACATCTTTTTGAGTCAAGTAATATTTTCTTAGGTCCAAACAAATAAGATTGGACCAACTCAGCTTGGTCTAAAATTTCGATTAGTTCGAATCAAGCTAAATTGAGCTTGTTTAGCTTTTAAAAAAATTATAAATTATATTTTATCATATATTTTTTATTAATTATAGCATACTAAATATAAAAATGAAACGAATTCATCGTTCTATATACCAAATAAAACATAAGAATGAACATTTGATTCTATTTCTTCAAAATCATTCTATTCAACCACCTAAATCTACTGCCTTTTGCCACTATTTTCTTTATAAAAATTTGTTTTCTTTTGAAACTATAGTACAATAATTTAAATTTATAGTTTTAAATAAATTATTCAAATTCATCACCGTCAAGTCAATCTTAACAAATATATGAAGGGATGCATTAATATAAGTTCGGTAAATAATTTTTATTTTATTAATAAACAAAGGACTATGAGTGTTTCACGGTCACCTTATTCATCGTGACATGTGATAGTATATAATTAAATAATTGCACTAATATTATATTATATTAGAAGTAAATCCAAATTAAAATTCATACTTAATTTTGATACTGTCTTTAATCACACATCATGTACTTAGGCTTAGCAATGGGACGGGTTTTTGCCCACCCCTAACCTACCACGCACTTCTTAAAAGAATCTCTAACTCGCCCGGTGAATTTTATAAATGAAAATTTGCATCCTACCCGCAAAAAAATAATAGAACTTAAACTCTACCTGTATCTTATCCACATATACTATATAATACACAATATAATATAAATTATTAAAAAAAATTACTCATTACATAAAAATCTCAAGTTACATCAAGTATGAAACACACTCTTTGTGAAATAATAGGGGTAAGATAGGGACATGTAGACCTTAAACCCGAACTCGCCCCGTCTCGCAACATAGTTTAAACCCGCCTTACTCCACACCTGTTGCGAGACGGGTTTCATGCGAGTTGAGATGAATTAGGTACCCACATGATGGGTTCAAATTGTCATCCTTACATGTACTTGCCACCATCATTAATTATACCAACTCCTTTTAACGTTAATTCATATTTATTCTGAGGTTGTATGGTTTGTTTGGCAAATTATTTTCTGAACAATTTATAGGGCGGAGACTGAAGATAATTATTCCAAGCCTCTTTATATATATATATATCCCCACAAATGTTTGTTTAGGTTAATTGTAAGGATTATATTAAAAATTTGATTACATTTAAAATTAAATTTTTTTAAAAGTAATTTATATTTAAATACATTAGTTCATAATTGATTTTAAAACAACAAAAAATTATTTAAATTATATAAAAAAAATTATATATAATTACTAAAATTAATTATAAATGTTTATTTAATTAAAGATAAAAATATTATTTATCTCTCATAAAAATAATTACAACGGATTATAAGTAAAATACTCAATTTTTATTTATTTAAAAAAAACGTTTTTAATATAGAAAATTAATCAATAAATTTTAATCTAACAATTCAAATATGTAATCGTGAACCACTGTTATGTTAATAATTTAAGTATGAGTGAGATGTGAGTGAAAAGTTTCACATTAATAAAGAATTGACAAGATGAAGAACATATAAGTAGAAAGACTCATAAACCCACTACTATAAGGTTTTGGGTTGAGACGTAGTATCAAATTCATTGATGTGATTCTTTAATAAGTCCATTAAAAGAGATCTCCCTAACGTTACAGGCTCTCTCTAACCCCCAACAAGTAGTATTAGAGCCAGTGGTTTGGATCGACTAGGACGAGTATTGGATAGACGATGATTGCACAAAAAGTCTAGGTGAGTAATAGTAACATGTTGATACATATGTGACTCAGTCAAGGTGACGAACAGACGATAACACGTTAGAAACGTGTAAAGACTCACACTAGAAGGAAAGATTATTGAGAATTCAAGTATGTGAAATATAAGTGAAGAGTCTCACATTGATAAAGAATGAACAAGGTAAGAAACATAAAAGTGAAAAGACTCATAAACCTAATATCTTAAAATTTTGAGTTAAGACATAGTTTCAAGCCCACTATTCTCCATAACACCTGACATGTTATACCCAAAACAAAGTCCAATAACATTGAAGTAACACTACGAAAAATAAAATGATAGTTACACAAATAATTTCCCATAAAATATTCAAAAAATATCATACAATTCATTAAATAAAACTTAAATAAATCTTTTACAAATATCATTACTGCTTACAAACCCAATATGGCAATACTGTGAGGTATACAGTTCTCATTTCCAGCGCCTGTTTTCTCAGGCTTAGACGCTTAGTTTTCAAAATTAGCCAGACACTGTTAAAAGTTAACATTAATATGTCATGAATGTTCCCAACAACAAAAAAGACCACAAGCAGTAGAAACAAAGGAAATGAGCTTTTTATTTTTTTGGCGAACAAAAGAAAAAAGAACATTAAATCAGGATAATTATAGACGAATTTAAAACTGGAAATACAAATCTGACTGGGAATTCTTATTTAAAATGTCTCAGAAATAAAGTTGAAGCTGCACGTTCCTGGTGCGTGATATCCAGAATCACTGGGGAAGTTTGTTTAGTTTACAATAGGCGTAGTCCTTGAATTTCTTGGCCTTGTATTTGGGAGGGTCATATTCCTGGGTGACCAGCTGGGGCAGAGGTCCCACCACCCACTCTGGAGGTGGCTCCAAGAACACTGGCCATGACATCCTCGTTCTTTCCTTATCTACCGTCGTTCTGTGCAACACGCTCTTGTACCTCCCGTTGCTCAGAATCTGCCACGCCAACATGTAAATATTATTATGAATAAAGACTCAGCCAATTTTGTAATGTACATCGGACCGAAAGACTTTTAATTTGGGTAGTGATATTTGTAATTAAGTAAATCCTTTTCATTTTTTTTTCTTTTTGCATTATTTGTATTATCAGCAATGCTGCAAAGACTTTACTTTTAAATATGTAAATTATTAAATAATATCTTAGTCTAATTGTATTTTTTTTAATAGTCCAAATAAAATTATCTTAAAATTTATAAAGAGTTTATAAAGATAAAATTTTAAAGTATCATTAATTTCTTTTTTACACTTGTTAATAAGTGTTTTCAGTTTATTAATTAAAAAATTAAAATAATATAACATTTTTTTATTTTTTATTAAATGATTAGAAAATTTTATTAAAAGATATTGCTTTTTAAACAATATCCTCACTTTATTAAGTAACTAGATATTTTTTTAAGGATGCTGCTAAATGTAATTTTTTTAATTATTTAATAACATTTTTAAATGTTATTTTGACTTTTATTTTAATTTAGTATACAAGCATTCATTCTCAAAAGCCTTTTTCTTTTTTTGGTAGACTCAAAAGCCTTTTTAAAAATGCAATAGATTAACAACAAAAGTTTATGTAGTAGTTGATTTGGAAGGAGAAAAGGGGAAGTTTAGGAGACATACCTGAATCTGATCCCCGATGTGAATGATGAGAGCATTGGGGATATACTTAGCGTCAATCCAATGGTCATCCTTGAGAACTTGGAGGCCTGGTACTTCATTGGGCACAAGAATGGTGAGGGAGCTAAGATCGGTGTGGGGAGTCACTCCAAGAGCCAGATCAGGACGAGGACATGCTGGGTAATAGTTGATCTTCATCATGTATTCAAGTTCCTCTCCACCCACTGCCTCTTTCATCACATGCCCTTCCAGCCCTAGCCCCAAAGACAGGCATGTAAACAGCTTCTCAGCCACCTCCCGCATGTGCTTGGCGTACTCTTCGTTGGTCTCCCTGCACCATGAATGCACGCACCAAATCCAAACTTAAAACTAAACGAGTTAATATTAAAGAGGAAAAAACAAATTATAATGAAGCTAGCACAAGGTTCAAGGTTGGAATTTTAATGAACTATATTAAGCAGCAGAATGATCTATATATATATATATATATTGAGAATTGAAAGAACCTATAAGAAGGTGGATTCTGAGGCCAAAACTTGTAATTGACGCACGAAGGAGGCCATATCTTGTGAAAAAGATGGTCCACCCAAGCTTTCTTTCCCTGAGCATCTTTCTGCAACTTTGTTCCATAGCCTTCGTAGCTCTGAGCACCCGGTGGTTTGGCATACTTTTCCTTCTCTTCCTGGGGGAGTTCGAAGAACTCTTTACCAACACTCTGCAACTTACTGATTAAGTCATTGGGTATTCCATGGTTTACAACTTGGAACATGCCCCACTCTTGGCTAGCCTCGGCAATCAACTTGACAAGGTTTTGTTGATCCGGGTCGCTGAGGTCGATGGTGGGTATGTCAGGGACAGTACCATGGAATGTGGTTATTGCAGGCTGCTCTATCTCTGGCCGAATGAAATCTGCTGGGATTGTGTTTGAGTTGATTGAGAATGTGGCAATGTTTTGCACCCTCTCCATCTCCATCTTGCACGAGCTTACCGAATGACTAGCTCGTTAAAAAGCTAAATTAAATATATAAATATCTAACTAGCTACGTTTTCCCCCCTCCCTCTCTCTCTTTCTCTATATATACAGAGAAATAAAGCTTTGAACTTCGACAGGAATTATGAAATTAAAGGAAAAAAGGGAGCCACGAAATGAATGGGGGACATGGGGTTGGGACGAGGACTAGACGTGGAATTATTGTGTTCACTCGTTAGAATCACCAACCTGTCAAAGTAGTTATTAAGTACGTGAGCTCGGGAAACACGTGCAAATAAGATAATTAAAAATGGAAAGTCTAATTTCAAAGCTTAATTTTAAGTTGAATTTTGTCTGATAAATAGGACTTTTTCTATGATTTTTTAACCCTTATATTTTATTTTAATTTTTATATAATATTTTTAATTTAATTTAATAACATGTATAATTATATGATTTTACGTGTTATATATATATAAGTTAAATTAATCAATTGATCCTTAAACTAATTAAGAAAATTCAAATAGGTCTATATTTTTTAAAAATTTGTAATTAAGTCCTTATAATTATAAAAAATTATAATTGAGTCCTTAATCCCATCACTCTATCATAACAATGTTAGCAACACTTGATGTGCCAAAACGTTGTTTAGGTGGTGCTGATGTGGCACGTGACTGAGAAGGCTCCTTCTTTCTTCCCCAATGTGACCTTTAGGGTTATTAAAAATCCCATTTGTGCAGCAACTTCTTTGTTTCTTCAACTACTCCATTTGTGTTGCATCCTTAGTTGAGCCACCCAAGTTGCTGAGTTTCTCGTTTTTCATTGTGAATGGCAGAGTTAGAGTTCACCCACAACTCACCCACAACTCGAGCTCTACATCATCATGTCATAGAAGGAAACCAAGAACCCATTGCCATTGTGGGGATCTTGTGATTATGCTAACATCTAAAACATTGGCCAACCCTGATAGGCAACTTTTGAGGTGCTATAACTATAAGGTAGGTGTAAAGAAACTTACAATGATTGCCACATATTTGTTGGTTCCATGGGTTTCGATATACTGAATTTTGGTTATTTGTGTATCTGTAGGAGTCTTGGAATTGTGGATGGTTCAAATGAATTGATGACCCCTTAGATCAAAGAGGAATGATAAAGTTTATACAACAAGAAAAAAAGATAAGAAGATTGGAAGCTGAAATTGGGAAGCCAAAAAATATAATTTGTTGATGTGTTTTCGCTACGTAATTGTTGTCATTGTAATGATGTTTGCTGTTGTGAATGGTGTTAAGTGTGGTGGTATCTTGACTTTAGCTTAAATTGTAGTTAGGGTAAGGTATTATGTAAGACATTGTAAGTGTAATTTATAGGTATGTAAGTTTTAGTTATGTTAATGAAATTACAACAATGATTATTATGTTAAGTTTGTACTATAGTGTGTTTAATTATAGCAAATGAGCGTTACAACAATTACAACATATTCCAATAATGCTAAACATAATGCATAGATTCCATTACAATGACAAAGTAGGAATTAAAACATAAATTCCTATGACAACATATACCAATAATGCAAAAGATAATATTCCATTGATTTCAATAAGAGTGTTTGACACTACAAAAAGATAATATTCCATCATCCAAATAACCTTGTGATCCTATACATGTTCGCCACACTACAACAAGCAAAAGACAAACAATTACAAAAGTGGTCCCATATATATTGGTCACACATACAAGTAATGGAATATTACAAAAAATGTTCCCATGCAGTTGCATTCATTGGTTGTTGGGTGGTGATTGTGATAACATTGATTGTCTCTTAAGTATAGGAAGGTCTCCTTGCCCAAAGCTTAAACCTTCCCATTCCTATCCCTATAAAGGTCCCTATAGATGTGGTTGTAACACCATGTCCAAATCCAACTGCAAATCCAGCTCTAGAATCACCTGTAGGTCTAGTTGCAAGTCCAGATGCAGTTCCAAACCCAAATCCACTTGTTGTACCTCTCTTTCTAGATCCTTTGCTTGTTCCTTTCCTTATCCATTTCCCTCTCCCAAATCTGGATGCATCTTCTATGTTTGGTGTTCTTGTAGATGCTTCAGCATGCTTTGATGGTTGATTTTTGCAAGTCCTTTTGTAATGACCATAGACATTGTTAGTTATGCATCTGAGACTTGCATTTGTTCTTCTCAGTTTATTTATTGGAGGTGGTTCATTAGCTTCCCTCATCCTTAACTTCTTTGGTCTTCCAAGCTTAACCCTATGTGTGGGAGGCAAGATTTTATCCATCTCCATATATGGCCACATATTTTCCTCATTGATTGGGTTAACTACATGTCCATAACAAGCTGTGTAAACTTGTGTAGTAATTGCTAACGTAGTCTTTTGGGCAATCAACTTTGTAGAATATAACACTGCAACCATGCTGACATGGCAAACTTGTCAAGCCCCAGAACCTGCAGGTGTAGCTTCCTCCCTCAAGATCAACAACAAATTTCTCATTAATGTGTCTGTTGTTGTGTGAAACTTCAAACTTTAGACCTTCTGCCCATTTTGATGTCCAGTTCCTTGAGTTCATCACATCACCATCCAACCTCTTCTTCAGCTTTGGGAGGATTTTCCAATTGTATTTCTTACTCTTTAATCTCTTTTCAGCAAACCTAGACATCCAATAACACCTAATCTATTCAAGTATTATCAGTATTGGCTTGTCTGGCCTCCAATATTCTGCCATTGAATGATTTTGATATGTTGTTCATGAGTATGTCACTTTTTAGATAAAAAGTGAAATGAGATCTTATCCGCAATGCAGGTGGGATTATGGGCAATTTGTCATAGCAATCATCTTTACCTTTTGCAGTTACTTCATCTTCCTCTCTCATTCTTGTACATAGGTAGCTTTTGCAGTGCTAATAATCAAGTCTCTCAAAATTGTCCTTCCTCCAAAAAATTTCTTGCAATTGGCATATAAATGACTAAGACAAAAATTGTGCTCAACACCCATTAGCATGTCTTCAAAAGTTTGAACAATTCCCTATGCGATTACATTGCCAATATCAATTATAATCACAAGTAAGTAGTTACAAATTTATGAAAGTCTACCAATTACAAAATTATTTCATACCTTTTGTTAGTCAAATTTGAAGACCCATTTCTTATCAGATCCAATATCACCAAGCAGTAATGTCAAAAACCAACCCCATGAATCCTTAGTTTCACTCTCAACAGCAGCCACAACTAGTGGGAAGTAGTTATCATTTGGATCCCTTGCAACAACTACCAACAATTGTTGCCCGTATGGTCCATTCAAATGACACCCATCAAGTCCAATGATTGGTCTACAACTAGCCAAAAAACCATCTTGACAACATTAATTTACATGTAAAGTCTTTGGAATCTTGGCTCATGAGTAAGGGTTGGTTTGTCAACCATGACCTTAAGGGTTGAATCTGGGTTTGAGTTCCTAACCTCCTCACAGTAATCCCAGATTCTATTGTATTATTCAACAGTTTTACCTTGTAGTTTCTCAGCTGCCTTTGTCCTTGCCCAGTAAGCTTTTATGACAGATATCTCAACCATGTACTTCTCCTTCACATTTTGGATTACATATGATAGCTTCATCTTCTCATCAAGTTTCATTGATTGTGATAATTTCTCTGCTACCCAATTAGAAGAAGCCAAATAACACTTGAAGGTTCTGCCACATGTGTGTTTGCCTATGTAAGTTTTTAGCTGGTAGGACAATGAACCCCTTCACCTTGCTCACAAAGGCCATCCAATCACAGTTTTGTCCCATATATTTAATCATGCATCTCACCTTGTCATTCTTTACAAACCTCACATCTCTACCATTCAACAAAGGTCATTCCTTGATAGCCTCATCAAATTGATCAATGGATGTAAATTCCAGCCTCAATCTACATTTATAGTCTATAGACATCTCTGCAGGGTTATATTTTGGGTATTTTGGCTTGCTACACCCATCTTCATTTGATTCATCCATGTTATCCAAGGACTCAGTATCATAATCAGATGAAGGTTGAAGATTATCATGGTCAAGTGGGGTAAAAGTGGGGTTTGAAGTTCCTACTTCATTAGTCTTTACTGGGTTTGGGGTTTCAGTATTTGTAGTGCCATGGGGGGTTTGATGTTTCAACAATTTCAATTTCAAAATAGTCTTCATGACTTCCATCATTATCATTGTCATCAAACCTAAGGTTTAAAGCACAGTTATCACCACTGTCATCATCATTCTCTGCACTCTCACCAATGTCATCATCACCCTTTGCACTCTCATCACTGTCATCATCATTCTCCACACTCTCACCACTGTCATCACCATTGTTGGTTTCACTTCCCCTATTTTCAATTTCAGCTTCATCTTCAATTGTACTGACAAAAATCTCATCTATTTTATTATACCCATAACTCACATATACATTTGTATGCTTCATAATTGTAGTCAACAAGAATTGAGCCAATGCAATACAATCACCATCACTTTTTAACTCTCTTAAACCAACATTAAGATCCCTACTAGGTTGCAAATACCACATCTTAACATACCCTTTAGAACATAAAGATCTTAATTTCCCAACAATTTTTTTGTATTGACCATTGGTCAATGTTACACTCCCCTAAGTGTTTGGTTCTGCCACCAACATATTCTAAGCCAAACCTAACTTTCATAGAATTACCACCATGATGGACGGTTATTTCAAATGTATCATATGCTATTGTTGCACAAACAACAAATAATCTAAATAAAATATCCATTAAACTATAAAAGAATTAGACAGAACACTAACATGGAACAAAATATTCCAACAACAAGGGACAAAAGCGTGAAGTGTATGCAAAGTGTTGGGTAGGTGTTCAGGTAGTGTACCTCACATGTTTCCAATCACTAACAACAACAAACCAAGCGAATCTTTAGTAGTAGAGACATCTTTACTCTTTCTACAGCTTCTAAGGTCTTAGGGATTTGGAGAAAGCTCATTCGTTTTCAACAATGTGTTTAGAGAGAAATGGAGGGAATGGAAAAATAAAATCCCCACTTGTGTTGATGTGGCATCCACCATGAAGAATTTGATAGGTGGCAATCCACCTTGGTCAAGTGACACCCACTTCTGAGGGAATATTGAAATATTCTATTTAAATTTAACGTTGTTATGATGGAGTAATGAGATCAATGACTCAATTACAATTTTTTATAACTGTAAAGACTCAATTACAAACTTTTAAAACACATGGACTTATTTGAATTTTTCTAATTAGTTTAAGGATCAACTCAATAATTTAATCATATATATTATTAAAATAATAAATATTTATTAAATAATAATTAATGGATTGAGTTGGAAGATGAGGGCTTGAAAAAGTTAGAAGGGAGTTATGTTATTGAGGTACTTATATTTTTTCATTAGTTTTATAAAAGAATTATTAAATATTTAATGGTTGTATTTACACATATAGAAAAGGACAATATCAATACTTTAAATGAAATTAGTCTCACTAAAAAAGTGTGAAAGAATATCCAAGTAAGGACAAAAAATATTTAATGGTTATTAATTATATTTTTTTAAGGACAAATAAACTTTTAAGTAAATGCTAGATTTTACCTTGGCTCAATTGGTTAAAGGGATTCATTCCTCCCCAAATGGATACCCTATTGTCAGGACCTAATTGAGTAGTTTCTTTTAGGAGAGAAAAAAAAATTATTGAAGGTACATGATCTTCTAAGTGAGTCTCTCCTTACATTTATGGGATCATAGGCATATTACCATTATCCTAATTAATAATAGTAATATTAGAGTAACATATTTATTATCATTTTATTTATTAAAAAAATCAACCTTAAATAATTATGTATTTTACATGTGTAATTTTTTTTTACTTTAGAGGTACTGCCTCTTATATACTTAACTATGATTTGCTTTAATATTTGGTGAATAAATGGTTTAGTATAAAAATAATAATTAATAAATATTTAATAATTTATAGAGATTATAATATTAAAAAAATACCCTAGCAAGAATCAAGTTGTCATGATCAACTGAGGGCAACTGAGTCTTATTCACAAATACAAAATGAGAAAACCCTTAAGATATTGTTTGGATGAAAGAGTCTGGAGAAAGTCTGGAGAAAAAGAGAGGGCAAAAGTAATTTTTTATTTTAAATTTATATTTTCTTTATTTAGTAATTTTTTGAAACGAGAATAACAAAATGAGAGATTATCATATAGTCTTCTAATCATGCATTTTCTATTTTTATAAATATTTTTTAATTCTCTCAATTTAAAAAAAAAAGATTATTCCTTCCTTCCTTCCCTTCCTTTCCAAACTCCTCCGATCCAAACATAATGTAAAGGATTACGCAGACTTTTCTTTTTTACTAAGGAAGAGTGGAGAAAAAAAATGTAGGGGATCAAACCCTCTACCCAACTGCAGTACCCAAAATTTAAAGACAAAAAAAAAAAAAGTATCATATAAGCTAAGGTTCACTGGTAAAGACTAAGCTGAACTGAAGAAATACAATGAACGCTTTGGGAGTTTTTGGTAGGAGTAATCAAAGGACATTTAATGGCAACGTGTTGCGTCGTGCTCTGGTTGTTTGGAAGCTAATGTTTCATAATGTGACTCTTTGGTTATTTTCTTCTTTTGTTGTACCTCATTTCTATAGTAGATTTTAAAGAACACAATATGAGGTAGATAATTATTAATAAAAAAATATTAATTTATTTAAATTTTTATAAAATATAAGTTGTTGATTGACAATTTATGTATTTGTGAGATGTTGTTTTAAAATTTTTACTAAACATTATTATTTGATTTTATATATTACTGTTTTAATTTTTTTGGGTCTTATATATTATTGTTTTAATTGATACTGTATATAAGAATTAAGAAGTACTCATTTTCCAGCGGAATCCATATTCAAACGCATTTAGTTTACTTGACATAGCCAATCAACCTTTCTCATTGTTTTTGTATAATGTGATCAAACATAGAAGTAGTTTTAAAATAAATCAATTATTTTTCCGTCCATAAAAACAAATCATGACATATATAGCCATATGATATTTGCAAAGGTGGGTGAGGCAAGTGATGCGTGCGTGACATGGCTAAGCCCACAATTAATATTACTTATGTTTAGATTGAAGAGTTAAAAAAAGGAGGTGATTTTTTATTTTTAAGTAAATATTTTTTTTATTTAATAATTTTTTAAAGTAAAAAAATATTATGTAATATTCTAAGAGTTTAATTTTGATTCATTGTCAGTGTAAACAAAATTTATACTGTCATCCAATCATGTATTGCTAACTTATTAAAAGAGTTTGACTATTATAACAATTACTTCAAAATTTTAACACTTTTAATAATGTGTCGGTACATGATTGAATGAAAAGAAACTTTACACTGACAGTGAATTAAAATTAAATTCATATTTTAATTATCTCTTAGTTATTTTTATAAATATTTTATAATTCTTTAAACTTATAAATGAAAAATTATCTCTACCTTACATTTTCTTCTAAACTCCTTCATCTCAATCATAACATTTTTAAAAAATTTCACATAATACAAACATAAGAGTTATTATAGTATCTAACGTGAGTTATCTATCATTCATTGTTGATTTCATAATAAATATTTAAAAATTTGTTAAATATGTTTGACAACTTATTATAAATATTAATTTTTTTAAAATAAATAAATACTAAAATAATCTCCTACGTCACATAAAAATTTTAAGTTCCAAACATACAATACTTACAAAGTTTAACAGCATCAAGAAAAGTAACTCGTTGTACAGTTCATTACCATTTACCAATATTTCATATGTCCCCAAATGCTAACATTTTTGATAATTTCGAAAGAAAATTAAATATAACATGTATAACATATACCATGTTATAACGTCAAATTGCAACTCCCCCCCCCCCTTTATTTCTCTTAATTAAGCAGTGCTGCTAGAATAATTTACGCATTAGGTCAATCATTACACTTTTTTTTGTAGGGATTAATCTTCTAATTCTTTAAATCCAATATATATAGAATGCATTACAATACACTACAAAAAAAATTAGGAACGATGAAAACGCTAATAAATCGAACAAGGCATCACTGACTTGAATATCCAAGAAACAAAAAAAATCCTTATAGAATGGAACGAAATCAATTTACAAGAGGGAAACGGAATCAGTGAGATAAAGTTCTCTAGCGCAATGAAAGACTTGTGCAACTAGAGCAAATGATTTATAGCAACAGCAAGAGGGAGTGAAAAAAGAGATTGCCACCATATTTTGCCCACGGTTGCCACCAAGCGTACCTAATGAGGCTCATTGTGAATGATTTATCCACCCTCCTCTAAACCGTGAAAAATTAACTGTGGGCGGTCAAGAAATTTTTTCACATGATATTTTATTTTTGCTTTTGATTACATTGGAGGTGTGGTTGGTAGGGGAGGGGGAAAGATGATATAATGGGGCATCCAATCTCTTACACTAATATTACATTTAAGTCTTAAAGACTTTGACAGGTGTTAATCGAATTATAAACATATTTGATTTTTACTTTTTAAAACAAGATTTTATTTTAGTTTAATTATATTTGAAAGATACAATTATATTTTGAATTAATAAAAAACTTATATCTGATACTCACTTTTTATTTTTATTGTCTTTTAGTAGAGAATTCTTTTATATAATATTTAGTTGGAACTTTTATAGATAATTAAGTGCTTCTTTAAGGATAGATAATTCAGTATTTTGTTTTACTGTACTATAGTTTAAAATAATGAAAAATATTGTCATTTCAAATGAATTACAAAAACACACATCTTACACTTAATATTTTTATATCACATCTTATACTCACTTATTTTAATAAAAAGAATTAAAATATTTTACATATTATCATTTAAATTGATTTTCTTTAACTTTTTAATTTTAAAAATCATAACTTTATCATATCGTTATACATTTTTTTTTCATATGATTTTATTTTGGTGATAAGATCGATTTTGATGTTTAAAATCAAAAGTGAATTTTTTTTTTTTGTTGTTGTTACTTTTGAAATTAATTCTTATACTTCCCACAACATCGTATCTGCATATATGTTCTTATTGAGATTTAAATCTTATTTTATATACACACTATTTAGTACGTTGGCACTTCAAAAAATAATTTTTCCTAATAATATCAAAATGAGTTGTTTTATCTCCTAAAATTAAATTTCAAAATATAAATCGTACGCTCATGCCTTATTTAAATTTTTCTATCAAATTTTAATATAGACATGGTTGATGTTATGTATAGATTTTCACAGTAATATAAATAGCATCATTCTATTAAATTTCTTGTTCGTTTTTGTAAAAAATGAGTTTTAATTATAATGAAATTGTAATTTTATGATTATAGTTTATATCTCAAAAAGTAATAAAAAAAATCTATTTTTCATTTCCCCCCTGGCCCTTTTATTTTCTTTTTTTTAGTCAGGTATGCCCTTTCTTGCTTTTTTAAAATTGTTTTGGTCATTTTGGACCATTTTGGTTCTTATGTTCAACTCATCTATTTTGGGCCTAACAAAAGTGGGTACGTGAAGACAAAAAGATAACGGCCCAAGTGGCCGATCATGATATAATTGCCCGATACAGATAGATGTTGGCGTTGGTTCAATGGTCCAGGACTAATTCTAAACTGCTAAAAGGAATTTTGCATAATTGTAAAAGAGGAATTTGAAATGTGTTATAATCGGATTGGACAATAAATAAAAAAAATTGGTTTGAAGTTAACCGATTTAACCGGTTAAGCCATTTGATCAGACCAATAATAATCTATACTACTAATAAAGGGGATTCCCCCTTCTTGGTATCCAACTTTTTGATTACCAAAAATGCCATTAAAATATTTCAAAATATAAATCTCAAATAAAGGTGAAATTGTAAATTTACATCATACTGCATATAGCCCACTACTATCCACTCCCACTGACACTCACTCTTTGTAAAAACCGATTCCAAAACCGTTCTAATGGCAACATAACTTATCCATTGTTGTATTTCTACAAATTTACTTTCTGCGATTTGTTGATTTACCCAAAAGCTTTGCTTTTTTCCTTTTCAAAAATCTGTTTAGTTTCATCATTTCCCTTTGGAGGAATAAGTGCGTAACTCGGTTCCCCGCTCATTTGGATGGAGAGTCATTTGCAGCAGGTTCTTCCGTGGTCATTATCAAAGGGTATTCCCACTCTCCTCTGTTGATCTTCATTCTTGGAAAACTATCATTTACCTCATAAGAACCATAATAAGATGTATATGGGTTCATGCTCATTGCCCAATAGACACTTTCTTGGACAGAAAACATATCAAAAAATATGTTTTATTATCATGTTTAATTAAGCAAAAGTATTACAGTATTCTGCAAATAGTAAAATATGAGGTAAAGTTCAATACACTTATAAATGAGACCAATTTGAAATTAAAGATATAGATGGGTTAAAGGACTTTCAGCAATGTACATAAAAGCCGCATATCTATGGAGTGCATATAGAGAGCCACATTATCCTAGTTATATGAACTTCATCGAAAAATGGACTCCATTTCTAACAAATGGATTATATATGGGAAAATGGGTCAACAATGAGAGTTAGAGACTTATAGTAGTATAGATTATATATGGGTCAGATTGCTAATTGACATTGATTTGCAATCAGAGTTTTAGGTAGCTCGATCAATGTTATCTTTGTCAAGGTTCGAGATCTACGGGAAAGAGATCATTGTCAAGGTTCGTACATGTCTTTCAGAATTTAAGTAAAACAGAGGAAAAGTGGTTTGAGAAAATATTTCAGCATTATCTCGCATATTTCATTAGGCAAGGGCTTGATTTCTGTTTTGTTGTTCTTTCTATTGAATTTCATTGAAATGTTGTTTACTTTGATCTTTTATCCAAAAAGTCTATATTTTTCTTAATATGTTCCTTACATGTGTTGTATCCTGCAAAAACATATGCCTTTGCATAGAGTGGTGATAATGCTTTTGCCCAATGAGAGTTAAATTTTGATATAGTAAAATTTTCAACTTTAGTTTCGAAAGTGAAATCTTCTACTACTGTGGGCTTCTTGCCATTTTTTAATGAACTTTTTTTTTCTTTATGTAGATACTGCTGCTCTGGTGCCAACATTTGCTTGGATTACTGGCACATTAAGAGGTAGTACTTTGCATCAGATATGATATTGGATAGGTGGCCCAAGATTTGAGATTTATATTTTTAATGAAAGGAAGATGAAGGTGTGCTAAATGTTTGCAGGTTTTTACCACCCATATGGTAGTATGACAGTACTCTTTAGTTTTTGGCATTTTTTTATTAGCATTATCAAAGTTCATTTTATATAAAAATTTGAGAAATTTAATATTCCAAATTATCCATGCATAAATTATCCAAAGTAAGGTAATTCACTTATGTTATAGTGAGACAACTTATTTAAATTGTGAATTTTTATATAGTTTTGATTAACATTTTCAAATATTAATTATTTGTGTCATATTTATAAAATTTAAATTTCTACACCTGGTTGTGATAAAAAAAAAAACCTCAATTGTTTCAACGTAAAAAAAAGCAATCAATTTATCATCTACATATATATCTTAAATTTGACTTCTTTTTATCATCTACAATGTTTTCTTTATTATAATATTTTGTAACAGTTTTATTTTTAATCTTATAATGTAATATATGCTATTATCTATAATACAATGACTACAAGCTAGGAAAGATTGACGAGGAGGAGAAGGCAGATACAATTAAAATAGATTAAATGGTTAGTATAATATATTATATTATCAATGGTTAGTATACCGATATAAACATAACCATATCTTTGAATGTCTGTCATATTTCCCTTCTTCATTCATGGTTTATTGTATATAAGCATGTATGTTTAATTTTACTCTCATACATTAGTTTATATATATATATATATATAGATGAGAGTTATTAATAAAATTGTTAAAAAATCAAAGGAATAAATCAAGAGATATAACTGAGAATACAACCCATTTTTATATTGTTAGAAATGTGATCAATCCATTTGTTTAATGTCATCAATTGTTGAGATGCCCCAAATTTTGTTTATGACATTTTTCCTTTTTTTATTTTATTTTTTATACAGAAGGCAAGAAAAGATCTCAGAGAAAATACGACATTCATCTCAAAGATTCCAATAAACATACAGTCGAATAAGAGGTAGGATCATGATTTAATTATGATTTTCTTCTGCAGTTATAATTTAGATAGACTTGCTGCTATGTTACAATTTATTTAACCAAATATAATTAGTTTTATTAAATTTTACATTACATGATAATTGTTTAATTTATTGATTTCAATAAAATACTTAATGCACATTTATCAATAAAATATCTACTGATAGTTACCAATAAAATTAGTAGATTATTGTTTTAACTTTGATTAATTTAAAATATTATAAAATAAATGTAGATTTTTGTGAGTTATGCAGTCAATGAATAGAGATCTAACTTTTATTCTACCTATATTTCTTTAAAAGTAATTATTATAAATATTTCGATAGTTTATTATTGATAAAATGATAGTTGTAAAATCCAGATGAAAATTTGGATTAATAATAACCTCAAATCTTTTTAATAAAACTAATTAAATTTAATAAAACTAATTATATTTGGTTTATTGTCCCAATTTGCATATTTTTATCCTTAACAATATTATATATTTCATGTTTTAAAACTGAATTTATTTACTGCACTAAACAAGTAGATTGATTGGGTTTACATTTTTAACCACAATTTCATTTGTGTTAATATTTTAATAACTAGAAAGTTCATTTTTTTCATTTGATTTAAGTTTACGTGTATAGTATGATGTGCAAATTTTAAACAATATATATTTTATACATATATTGTTGATTAGTAGATAACTGTTCAAATGATTATATTTTACTCTCTTTTATTTGTATCTCTTTCCATATTTAATTTGTCATTTATAATGTTTAAATAGATTATAGTTGGAATATAAAGATTTGATTACTCTATCAAATCAACAAGATGGAGAATTTGGGTAATCATCAATCACGAAACAACAAATGTAGAGAGAGTTGGAGATAATATGCAAGACAACGAAGGCATTCAATGAGCACAGAGAATAAATAGCAATACTTAGCTAGAAGGCGTGCATATTATCGAAGACGTGTGGAAAGAGGAAAAGAAGTTGAAACACCAAGAACTTCAACTCATCGGGTCAAATAGCATCGCACAGTAAATTTCAAACACTACACCAAGATTACCATTACAAGATATTACAAATATTCACTTGGGAAGCGTAATGAGATCGACAACCTGCTAGACAATTAGCTCCGCTCCACAAACCATCAACAAAAGATTACACAGTGATTGACAATTTAACTCAATATTATCAAAACTTAATACTATTAATAATATTAATATTTCATTCTTTTTACTTTTTAAAATTTAATGTGCAGATATCAATTTTGAGGCAACAAGGTTTCAAGGAACACATGACAATGAAGCAGGGCCAAGTCATATACATGTTGATGATAACTTAAATGGTTAGTACACACCTTAAGTTAGTTATTATATTATAATTATTAATGTATACATATTATTAAATGCACGATGTAAGTTTCATGTTATAAATTGTAAACCAACAAATAATTTAAAATCTATATATGCAATATAAATCCAATATTTGTAAAATATTTGCATTTGCTTTTATATTTATTTTTCATTTCTATCAATGATGAGGATTTCAATGTTGTTCATCACTCCATCAAACTGCTTCTAACTTCCCATTACTAACTTTAGTTTGAAATAATAACTTAGGACAATAGTAGTATTTAATTTTTATAAATTAAATTAAGTATGCATGACTTTTTAACATCATATTCAAACATAAAGAACAATTATAAAGCTATCTACTAATTTTAAAAAAATTAAAGTAATATTCTAAAAGTTATATGAAATAAAAGCCAATTTTACTAAATAATTTTATTTATTAACAGAAAACAATAATGACGATATAGAAGGACACGCCATCACTTTCAATGAAGCTGAAACAAGTAATGTGCATTCTCTGCCTACAAATAATGTCCTGCCATGTTTTGATCAAGGTTTGTCATTCATTTACCATTCTCTGTATATAGATATATATATATATATATATATATTTTTACGTACCATTACTATGTTTATGATATTATGCATTAACTGATACAATATAGTGACACATATTGCATTTTATTTATAGGAAGTATACCAATTCCAAATAATGCACAAATAAGATGCAATTTTCGATCAACACATAACAAAGTGTTTCAAATTTTCATCAAAATTTGAGAATGGTGAAGCATCATTTGCCCACACCAGCAACATGTACCCACTGTAATGCACGATTATTTTTCCACGAATCACATGACATGTGTTGCTCTTCGGGAAAAATATCGTTGCCACAAGTAATTACTCCTCAAGAATTGCTTGAAATATTTTTAGACCCCTGCTTAAGGAAGACATTTCTGCATCATATTAGAAGTTACAATCACATACTTTGCTTCACTTCATGTGGTGTTCATATTGATGAAGGGCTAGCAATAACAGGCCATGGTATATATTCCTTTCGTGCTCAAGGTTCAATATATCACAACATAGGAGGATTGTATCCCAACGAGGGTCATAGGCCACGTTTCTTGCAATTGTACATATATGATACAGAGCACGAATTACAAAATAGGATGATGGAAAACCCACAACTTCATGAAACCATAGTTCATAAGCTACAACAAATACTTCATCAACATAATCCTTTTGTGCATGTATTTCGACAACTTGCACTACAAAATGTACGATGTTCATGATTGTAGTCTCTGATTAAAGAGCGGCCCCGCTAATCAACCACAATATAATCTCCTAACCGCTTTCCACAAGTGGCCGCATAGTTTATTGTTGGTGGAGATGAAGGATCGATGGTATGTGGAAGGGACATCAAGGTAGAAACTCAGGCCGACATCTAATGAGGATTCAGAAAGTGTAGGATATTATGATCCTCTACAATATCCCCTTTTGTTACCTTTTGGAACGACGGGTGGGACCTCAACACTAGAAATCATAATAGGAGAACAATATCATGTCGAGAATATTATAGCTACATGCTACATGTGTACATATATTTAAAATTATATATTTGTAATGAAATTTATTGTTAAAAAACAAATACTTCAATAATTTAGTATTCAATGATAGTTTAAATGATTGTAGATTCGCCCCCAATGATCAATCCTTACTATTACGAAGTGAAGACTTTTACAACAATATGTTGTTGACAATTATGTCAAGATTGAATCGGGAGGTTACGATGGATAAGAACTCATCAAAGCAACATTCGCGTTATGGCGTACCAAGGGTTGCAAGATGCTTTGCATATAGGAGAAAATAATGCAGGTACTGATTGTAACATATACATGTGATAATAAAATATTTTTTACATCTAACAACACATACACATGACTTCCATTGTTGTAGTAAATGTTGAACAAAGAACAATATTACCATCGCCATTTATCTATGGTCCGAGACTTGACACAACGTTATGAAGATGGTATGGTCGTTGTGCTTAAGTTTGGTAAAACCAGATATTTTCCTTACGATGACATGTAATCCGTCATGGAATGAAATCACCTCTGAGCTTGGGAATTTTCAAACACCACAAGATCGTCCAGACTTGCTAACAAGAATCTTTCGAGCCAAATTAGAACAATTAAAGGATGATGTCATCAATAAAGGGGTATTGGGAAATGTTAAGGGTTATATGTATGTCACGTAGTTTCGTAATATAGGGACTACCGCATGTGCACATGTTGTTGATCTTAGAAGACGAAGATAAGTTACGCAACTCAAGAATATGATAGTGTGGTCGCGTAAATACCAAGAAAAGAAGATGAGCCACAATTATATGATGTAGTCTTAAAGCATATGATACATGGACTTCAAGGTACACTTAATCGACAATCTCCCTGTATGAAGGATGGACAATGTAAAAAGGATTACCCTAAACGATTCTCAGCGGAGACATGCCATGGGATCGATTCATATCCTGTATATCGAAGACGTGATATTGGCGAACCAGTTCCCCTAAATGGCCATAGCAATGTGACAATTGATAATAGATGGGTAATGCCTTACAATCCTTGGTTATTATTGAAGTATGATAGTCACATCAATGTGGAGGTATGTAGTAGCATCAAGAGCATCAAATATTTATATAAGTATTTGTATAAAGGTCCAGATCGAGTTTCAATGGAGGTT
The DNA here is from genome assembly GCA_023212625.1 of Styphnolobium japonicum. Lineage (NCBI taxonomy): Eukaryota > Viridiplantae > Streptophyta > Magnoliopsida > Fabales > Fabaceae > Styphnolobium > Styphnolobium japonicum. The sequence goes on along the minus strand of JALBWW010000003.1, from coordinate 39,320,392 downwards.
CACAGAGGATCAAATGTTGATGAGGTCCAACAATATGTGGATGCAAGATGGATTTGTGCTCCGGAGGCATTTTGGAAAATATTTAGATTTAATTTATACCGAATATATCCTTCTGTTGAAAGATTACAAATCCACTTACCAAACAGGCATCAAGTCCGGTTTTATAGCCACCAAAGGATCATGGACATATTAGATGATGACCATAACTCGAAAACAATGCTCACTCAATTCTTTGCCCTGAACTTAAGAGATCCAGAATCTAGACGTTATTTGTATAGGGAAATTCCAGAGCATTACATTTGGCATAAAGGGGATAAAGAATGGTATCGAAGAAGGCCAACAAAGAAAGTCATAGGCTTAATCTATACAAAGATCTCCTTCGTAAGGAGGAGAAATTCATCTTGCGTGTTCTCGTTGTCTCATTTGAGAGGTCCAACTGGTTGGGAATACCTACTTACAAAGAAATGGCACTCACTTTCCCACATTCAAGCAATCACCGAGCAACACGCTTTATTAGAGAGTGACAAACAGATTCGTGAATGCCCGAATGAAGCATCAAGTTTACGAATGCCATGTGCTTGAGGAGGTTGTTTGCAACTATATTAGTGTTTTGTGAGCCAACCGGGTAAGTGAGAAGTCTTTGGAATGAGTTCTACACGTACATGGTAGAAGATTACCCTTCAACAAGCACAAAACCACGGATCAAACTTGACTAACATGCTATTAAGAGATTTGAATGACCTTCTCATACAACATGGAAAATGATAACAAATTATGATTTGCCAAATTTAACATTGGAAAATGACCATAATAATGCAACACCAAGGATTATACAAGAAGAACTTTTAGTTCCAATACCTCATCAAGATACGGAAGTCAGAATCATTAAATGATGGCTAATTAGTTGCTTTCAATACCATTATGAATGTCATTGAGTGTGATCAAAATCGGCTTTTCTTGTGGATGGGCCAGGAGGAACAGTAAGACATTCCTTTACCGCGCTTAATTGCGAGTTTAAGAAGTAGGGTCGAATAGTCTTAGCAACCGCCACATCGTGAATAACGCAACACTATTACCTGGTGGTCGAACCGCCCATTCCGCATTTAAGATACCTATAAATACGTATGCATCATCCATATGCTCTATAAGTAAACAATCGATCTTGCAAAGTTGATTAGCGCATAACAAAGAATCATTTGGGACGAGGCACCATGGTGACAGGATATGCTTTTGGAAGCATTAGATCGAACATTAAAGGATATTTTAGATTGTGATGCACCGCTTTGGGGGAAAAGTGATGATATTGGGTGAGGACTTCACAAGTACTCCCCGTTGTTCCAAAAAGGGAGTAAGGCACAAAATGATAGATGCATGTATAGTCAAGTCTCATTTGTGGTCTTACACAAAGTCTTACATTTGCGCCAAAATATGCGATCATTGCAAGATCATTGTTTTGCACAATATCTTATGCGTATAGGAGATGAGATTGAACCTACCAAACAAGATGACATGGTACAAATACCCCAACAAATGGCAATATGTCAGAGGAGGAGATAATTCAATACATAAACTTATACGAAACATTTCCAACTTTAGAATCTCATGGATGGGATGCGTCTTATATGGTGGAAAGAGCAATATTGACACCTAAGAATGACGAGGATGTTGAAAAGCTAAATGACATCATTATCACCAATTTCCTGGTGAAGAGAATAATTTGTTATCATTTGATGAGGTTGAAGGAGACACTAGCAACTTATATCAACAAGAATACTTAAATTCCATTGTTCTGTGGTATGCCACCACATATTTTGAAGCTAAAGAAAGGTGCACCATTGATGTTACTGAGAAACATAGATCCTAAAGCTGGCTTATGTAATGGGACAAGGCTACTATGCCGTGGTACTTTTATGAATATGCTTGATGTAGAAATCTTAACAGGCCACCACTCCGGGATAAGAGCTTTCTTGCCAAGGATAAAACTTAAAACAACAGAGAGTGCAGACTCCCTTCGTCCTTATTAGAAAGTAGTTTCCTCGTGAAATTGAGCTTTGCACTTACAATAAATAAGTCACAGTGGACAAACAATTCCAAATGCCTGGATTTATCTCCCAGAACATGTTTTTAGTCATGGACAATTATATGTTGCTTTGTCCAGAGGTGTCTCACAAGCAAGCACCAAAATTCTAATTAAACAAGGAAGAATTGAAGGAGAAGATGAGGAGTTTACTAGAAATGTTGTTTTCAAAGATATTTTGTTATCCCACTCGTGTACTATTATTTTTCATGTGCATACATTTGGATTAATAGTGTAAAGTTGTAATCTTAATCTAATATAGAACTATAAATATATTTTAACTTAGATATGATGTTGTACAGATGAATTAAGATTCAAGGAGATCTTTCAAAAATGTAAGGAGTTGAGAAGAAAGCATTTGGACATGTACTTTGATAAACAGGTACAAGATGACCTATATTTATATTTATTATCTATCTTTTTCAAAATTAAACTTACCTAACAAATCATGTGTGAAAGTGAATTTGAAATCCTTTGGAATATATGGAAGGATGAACAATCACCGTGATCAATATATCCAATTGATAATGAGGTTAAATCAAACAATATAGTAATTTTTTATTTGTATTTTGTTTATAAAAAAATTAAATTTAAATCATATTATCATTGTTATTTATTTGATTTATTTTATTTTAATTGAACATAGCAAGTTCATTGACTACAAATATATTCTATTGGTTGGGGAATCACAATAGTAGCAGATAAAACTCAGCTATGGAAGATGGTCAAAAGAGAATTGCTGTATCAAAATAATAGATGGTAAAATAAGCCGATCACTCAAAATATTTATACTATGTGTTATTATTGATAAGTCAACACATTATAGTTTTGATAACAATACTTATATGATTTTGGTGGCCAAACGAATGAGACATTAAAAACTATGATCTTTTGTAACATAGGCTACATTATTTTTAAATGTCTAATAAGTGTCCAATTTATTTGTTTAACCAAAACAGGAAACTAGAAGATGCACCATTGAGCGATTGTCACCATATTCATGAGAACAGGTAACCATCATCGACCGACCAAAAAATACATTCTGACATAAACAAATACCCCTCAATGTTGGATATTACTAAATTGAAATTTGATATTTTGTACAAATAGGAAATTTTTTGTGAAACAAGATATCTGCATTCTCCAGGTGCCTATCTAAATTTGATCAGTGATTACCTTGGTTGCTATTTTGAATGCCAAATATATGTTATTGTAATATTATTTTGTAGTTTTTCAAAACTCAAGAATTTATTGATGATGAGATGTACAAAGAATTAAGAAGAATTCTTACAAGGTATTCATTTATTTTATTTTAAACTATTATTTAATGAATTACTTAATATAATTTCACAAGCTTACGTTTGGTATATTATTTTTACAAAATGGAAGTGATGATTCATCAGGAAGACAATTACAATTTGGTCTCCCAGTTAAAAACAAGAATTAAATGAGACAATACAGTGATGTTTTTAATAGTTATAAATATATGTTTACAATTTTGAACATGGATATATCGTTATTTTAGTTCTTTAAACTTTGAAACTTATCCATACGTATGCATATATTCTTTAATATATATTAATATTTGTTTAGCTACTGTAACTAAATAAATAATAATAACAAATGCAAATTGACAGGCACGGAATGCCTGTCAATTTGCTAGTAATAATAATAATAATAATAATCATCATAATTCTTAACTCTTAAATCATAACACATATCACTAATAATTAATAAAATACACAAATTACATGTACCAAAAAAATACCAAATGTAACATATAAGATTCAAAATAACTTACATAGTGATTAATTGAAATGTCAAATCACACCAATGCTTTAAAAGATAAACAATTGTTTTTGTTTGGTTTCTTTAATGTCTTGGATTCCTTTTCTCCCTCTATCTCCCTCTACTGTGGAACATATACTAATCTGTGAGCTCTTGGAAAAATTTCTCAAGTCTGAAATTTCTTGAATTTTCTCTCCAATTGAATCTAATGCTAACAGTGTCATGCTCCTTCTTAACACTCTCAAAATTGGGTTTTTCCATTCAATTCAACCTCACTTTCTCATCCTCTAGATCCATTGGCTCTATGCTCTACTCTCCTTCTTCTTCGCCTAGACCCTCTCTTCTCCTCCACCCCCCTTATCTCAGTCTGCAAGCACTAGACAATGATGCTAGAGGAGGTGAATTAAAGCTCTCGAATGACAAGCGCTAGATGATGCAAGATTAGGTATTGAAGCTTTTAGATGACCGATTCAATCAAGATTGAACGATTTATTGGTTTTATTATAGTTTTGGCTGGCTTGACCCGATTGATTATAAATTCAATTATAGCATTAAATTATAATTGGAATAAGGGATGGTTCACAATTGGACTGGTTAGACCAAATGGTCTGGTCTAATCCAAACAACATTGGGAATTTAAACCAAACTACCACCTTTATTCAATTTTATCATAATTATTTTTTAAGAAAAAATGCTTACTCACAAGTCAAAATATTGACTTGATATGAAATTTGAATTCCCATTTAATCATAAAAAATGATGATGAATCTTTTGAAGTTGAAACAAAAAATATGTTTGTAAAGTTATTTTTTTTTATACAAACACAAACATGCATTTAAAGTTATCTCTCAGAGTCTCTTAATCAATATCTTGTGTCCATAATTCTTAACACTCCACAAACATTAAAAAAGGTTTTAAACTTATAGCATGTTTAGTTTAACTTTTAGAAACTTTTAAATCATTGTTTAGGATAAAAGTTTCTCTTTTAATATTTTTACTCAAATTATGATTTTAAGATTCCAAAAGCTAAATCAAACATATACTTAGTATAAGACAAAGCAACTTAGTTGAGATTCAATTTCAAAATCAAGTAGTATTTAAAGAAATTTGATATTAAAGCACCCCCAGTTGAATTTGATCTCTAAATTAATTTAGTGTCACTTAAATTACTAGTTTTGGTCATAATTGTTTTTAAATACTAGGTTGTGGAATCATACACATTACAACCTTATCTTCTATATCAAAATTTTCACTTGGTGATACAAATTTAAATACTTTTAAAATTAATATATCTATAAAAAATGGCTTCAAACGCCTCTTTTCATTTGAGGTTTTAATAGTATATTATTATTATTATGTAAAAAGTAAGAATTTTAAGAAATAAATCACAAACATTATACTCATACAAATGATTAACATGTACCAAAATTATAACTGTCACACAGGTTAATTAAGCTGGTTTAAGCTTACTTGTAATTAGCTATGAGTTAAACAGGTGAAATTATAATGATTTCCACTTAAATAGACTAAAAATATAAGCCCATAAATTCACAAGTCTAAATGAGTTGGCCCACTTAATGTAATATTTTAGTTATTTAAAATTATATGTTTTTTCATGTACTACAACTAATAAAAAAAAAAGCAAAGAAATCCAATCAATAAAAAAATCACATTGAGATTATAAATACGTGGCTAATAGGAAGGTTAATGAATCATTACGTAAATTAAATGAATTAACTTATTTAACTCATAAATTAAAGGGTTTAATTTTTATTCACTATCAGTATGAAGTTTTTTTACACTATCATTTAATCATATGTTGACACATTATTAAAATAGTTAGACTTTATAAGTAGTGGTTGTGATAGTCAAATACTTTTAATAATTTGACAACACATGATTAGATGACAGTAGAAATTTTTTTTAAATTAATAGTGAACAAAAATTAAACTCTAAATTAAATGATCGGACCAAAATATTTACATTTAAATGAGTCTTCTAAAATAAAAATTCAAACTCACGTAATTTTTGCGGAGAGTTAACACAACCGTCGTAGTAGTTAAAAGAAGAATAAATACTAAAAATATATGCAATATTCTTATTCTTATTTTTATTCTTAAAATAAATATAAAGTGTTTCCCACAACGAGGGACAGACAAGGCAGAAAGAGAGAGAAAAAACGTGAGAAGAAAAACTTGTTCGCTTGGAACTCAGAATATACAAAAACGAGAACCGCTCACGCTTCTCTCCCTTCTCTATTCATTCATTCTTGCTTCCAAGTTATAAAGTTCAGCAAGTTTTTCACTGTAAGATCCTCTCTCTCTCTCTTTCTCTTTCTTTATCACACTCTCTCTCCTTCTATGCAACTTTTCACTTCTTCATGATTTCTTTTTTCTTCAACTGTTTACAATTTGGTTCTGGCGGGAACGGAGGTTTTGCGCCGTTGTTGTTGATTCCCGAATTTCTCCTTTTCCGTTTCATTTTTCTCGTTAACGGGGTGTCGCCTTCATTCCTTTCTTTCCTTATTTTTTCAACATTCAATGCTGTGGGTATGCTACGGCGTTCACGTATTTTGGTACGCAAAGTTCATCCGAGATCCCGAAAACGGCACATTCTAGGGTTTCCCTTTGTTCTTTCGCATAGGGGTTCCTTCTCGGGACCCCGCAATGCTGTGCGTTTTGATTTTCGATGTGGGGCTTTGCCTGGTGTGCATTTATTGAAATAAAAATGTTATTATTATTATTATTTTTGGTTTTATAGTGCTGGAATTTAACGCCTTGGGCTTTCCTCTGAACCTTTGTGTCGCGTTTCTAGGTAGGTGCATTGCTTATAGACTGGATTGTCGTGATGGTGTTTTTCAATTTTGTCTTTAAAATCGTTGTAGGTTGGTTTTGTGGAGCAGTAGGTTATCAATTTCCTTTCCCGGCAATTGCTTAGGGTTTCTGCTTCAGAGACACGTAGGTTTGATAAATGATTTTGAATGACACTGAGATTGAGATGCAGTTCAAAACATGTTTCACCGTGTGAGAGTGTCTCTGCTTATTTTGGGTCAAACTGGACTTTGTTTTCATTTTAAATCAAAGTTCACTGATTTTGTGCGTTTCATAAGGTGCAAGCGCAGTCTATTTAACCAACTTCAGTACTGAGGTAGTTTCCAATTATCATTCAAGTGGCTTCTGTATTGCATTTTCTTAAGGTTTGTCCAGGAATTTTAAGACCATATCATTGAAAGGGTTCTGTTCTGCCAAATTCTCAATGCAGGTTGCTTGCCTGCTTGCCTCTGTTTGACAGGAACTAAGGCTTTATCTCAATGCCTCTTTTAAGGAGAAAGCCTTTTGCTTTGGCTGAGCCACCTAAGGATTTGGAGCCACGTGAGATTGTTTACCAAGTTCGATTTACGAAAGAAATATTCCGAGATTATCAGTATCCTTTGTTATTCATATGATTTTTGCTTTTTTTGAGTTCTTTTGTCTTTACTTGTCTCTCTTTGTTGTCGGGAATAAACAAAGAGCAGACAAGTGGTTTTCAATTGAAATTGGTTAAACAGTTTAATTACTTTCTGTAATGTATCATTTTGGACTATTTGTTGAAAATTCATTAATAATATAAGTCTTTAGCATTCTGTACTTGGTCCCAGCAATCAGAGGATACTGGTTGGTATTCCTTAACATGAAGTAGTGATTATTTGAACCGTATAAATCTATATCGCCAGAGGGTTTGGATGTGCAAAGTCACTGGAAAAACTAGCTTGACTTATGAAGAGGCTCTGGTGTCAGAAAAACGTGCCACTGAGAAAGTTCAACAGTTTCCTAAAGAATTAATGGCACCTGCTCTAAGGATTATTCAGTACAGTAAGTACTACTCAGTTCTGAGATGAAGAAATATATGTTGATATAATGATGCATTGGTTTCTTCTTTTTCTCTGAGTAATTCTAATGTTGTCTGCATTTGATGAATTTAAATTATTTGGTTACATAAAATATCTTTCAATCCACTGACTTTATAAGAATGCATGGTGATTAATATACGGTATATAAATGCTTGTGTCAGAACGTAAGATGTTTGTGAAATACATTGTGTGCAGATACACATGGAATGGGATGTGTACATTTAATCCCATAGTAGGACTATTGACTTAAAGGTGTGACATTGCTTACTTGAATGTTTGAACCCAAATATCATACTCTTTTGACCCAATAATGATATTTGAAAGAGAAATGGAAGTAGCTTTGGACTTTTATGCATCACTGAAGTTTGGGGGTCCTATGTTGTCTGGGTTTGTGGTTGTCTAGTGTCTACCAAAGGTTTCAAATTAAGTGTTCCATTTTTCATTCAGCACAACAGTCTACCAATTTGCAACTTACTGGTTCAATGCATGTATTACCTTTAATTGATTGTATATAAATTATGATATCCTGGGCCTTGTGTCTCCTGAGCTTTGTGGATCAGGTTGAAGACAAGTTGGCTTTGGCTAATTAGCTGATATTTGGTTTTAATAGTAGATTACTGTGTTACTGGAAAAACAAGCCATACAAGTTTGTTTAATCCTGCTTGTGTATATCCAACAGGACCATCACCATAACATATATATGTCTGGTTTGCATCCAGTGACTTAGATAATTAAGAACTTCATTTTTTATGATTCTTTTTCTTCTACAGATTGCTTAAATTGTGAGCCATCACTTTGTGGACGATCCTGACTTTTGGTCATAGAATGATGTACAGAAAATGAAAGAGTTTGCTAAATTCATCTTGTGTATTATGGATAATGAAAAACTTTTGGTTTTCTTAGAGAAATCCTTGGAATTGTGAGCATTGACCTTGATTATCTTCCTTGTATCTATGGTATATGCTCATTCATTATATTATATTAGATTAATAGTTCTGGCAGCAGTTGCAGAGTTTAACTTGAAGCAGTTAACTGGTGCCACAACTTATCTGGAGATAGACTTCTTAAATGAGTGTTTTGTAAACAGTTGAGGCAAAAATAAAAAGAACTTTAGAATATTTATGAGAAACTTGAAACTACAAATGCCATGCTTGTTTAAGAATAGCTATATAAAAATGTTTTTGGGACATATGTCAGGTGTTGATTCGACTTGAATTATTCAATTACTTTGCTATTCATCAAAATGCTTGTATTTAATTTTCATTCTTGTACTCATTAGTGATCTTTTGTTTTTGCAGGCATGCTCCCTTTGAAGGATCTCGCTGATTCTATTGCTGAAAAATTGCAGGAGCGGTTGTTTGTGGGTGCTGAACTGTATGGGAAAAAGGATGATGGAGTACATCCATGCAAAATATTAAAAGTCATGCATGAAGGAGTTGACAAAGTCCATTATGAGGTAGCTTGGCTCGACAAAAACAAGAAAATAACTGAAAAAGCAGAAGTCAGCCCTGAAGATTTGGTACAGAAGAAGCTTCCTTTTAGTCGAAATATTTTAAAGTCTTTTATCCGGGAATCTACATATCGAAATGCTCCCTGGGTTTTACATGATGAACTGGCACAAAACCATGGAATCTCAACTGACATTCCAGAGGAGTTAAGAGGAAGGGTTTTCTTTAACAATGGACGTTTAATCTGCACCAAGAAAAGAAAAAATGAGGTAGATAGAAACGGGGAGGTGGTGGTTTCAGCTTCTTTTTTGTTTCCTATAAAAGAAAAAAATATTACTGATAAAAGAGAGAAACAGTGCAATAATTCAGGATAGATATCCTTAATTTATCGACTTTTGAATGGTTTGTTAGTGAATTTATGATATTATTTTTCTGTCTCAAATTTATCATGTTCAGGAATTGAAGGGAGATACTGAAAACTGTAAAAGGAAGAAGTTGAACGGGGCAAAATTTGATAGTTCTACCCAAGAGAAAGGTAGAGTTCAGAGATTGATGTAATTTTTGGCTGCATGAATTTGGTTTTATTCCTATATCACGCAGTTGTTTAATTAGGCTTTGTTTTCTGGTAGAATACAATTTCAATTTGCCTTGAATTTTGCAGTTCATTTTTCCCTCTATCTTTCTCTTGTTCTCTATTTTGTTGGAATGGGGTGTTGTGGTTGTGTTGTGTGGAGAACTGGAGGAGCATCTCTTGTTAAGTTTTTAACTAGAAAGCATTTTCTCTCAGTTTGGAAAAAGTAACTGTCTGATAAGATTTTATTACATCACACAGTTGTCATTATATTGAATATACACATAATATCTTGCATTTTTATTGAACCCCCCTCCCCCTTTGTGATTTTAGTTTATTTAAAAGGTTTTCTTCTTGTTGCTATCTCAAATTTTGCAGAAAATGACCATCACAAGGAAGAACCTATCAAATATCCAATTGATGATCTATTGGTGAAGCCTAGTCCAGATGATCCTGTTTTCACTGATCGTCCTTCTCCATCAAGAGACTTCAATGTTCCACTATATTGTGTAGGGGATCTCTTAATGGTTTGGGATTTTTTTACGTCTTTTGGTAAACTGTTACGATTGTGGCCCTACTCTCTTGAAGATTTTGAAAATGCAATCTGCCACAAAGATAGCAATGTGGTTCTCCTTGTGGAATCTCATGCAGTACTCTTTCGGGTGCTCATCAAAGACGATGGTGAATACTCTTCAGCTGTACAGGAAAGAAAGCGGAAGTCTAAGGTCACCATCTCTCATTTACATATATTCTTTTTTTTAGCATCATCAATAGATAATTGTCCATCTTCCATGAGATGGTTGGTCCCAAGTGAATCTTTTTCCTTGCAATTTGGTATCCTCCTTGACTTGCTTATCCCATTATTATTTTTGATATGAAAATATCTCGTGTAATTGTATTTTCAGATTACAATGATTAATTGGGCAGACTATTTATGCAATTTTCTAGAAATGATCAATATTCCTGGACTACGGCACTATGAAGCAACCATAAAACGGGGACATTATGGCCTTGTAGATGCCAATGCTAAATTAGAAATCTTTTGTGAATTGGTCAATCGAGCCCTTGAAACTGCAATTGTCAGGGAAAAGTTGGATGAGTTTATTGAACAGCGGCAGGCACTTGGGGCCTCTAGAAGGGAAGAAGCACTGGAAGCTGCTAGGAAGAGAAGACAAGAAAAGGGGCTGATGAAAGCTGATTTGGAAAGCAACGCAGGTGTGGATGGGCATCATCTAAACAGTGTTGCAAGTGTCTCAACTAACAATAATCACCACAGTATACAGAATGGAGACATAGGAAATAAAAGAAATGGAGACGTAGAATCATCTAGGCAAAAAGATGCATTGGATATAAGGTTAGATTTTACCATGTGTGCTGTATCTGCATGCCTGTGTATATATCTACAAATCATGTTTTTCTCTATTTGGTGGTTATTGTTGCATTTAACTTCTTTTTTTCTTTTAAAAATTTATTAGCAGCGGGATCAAGCATTCAAACCCTGCTTCAAAAATGACACCTAAGAAGTTGAATCCAGAGCTGAAAGAACCAGCAGAAAATGGAAAAGACTTATCCAGAAAGGAATTACAGAAACAATTGAAGGGTGATAAGGATCCATCAGAGAAGAAAAGTAAAGAACAGAGGGTGCAACCTATCTCCCTGCTTGGATTGTTTTCTGTTCTTTATGTTGATATTTTATTGACACTGTTTATTACACAGAGAGAATGTTTTGAACGGGAGATGGAGAAACGGTTTATTCGTACAAGTCCCCTAGGTAAGGACAGATATTATAATAGGTATTGGTGGTTCCACCGTGATGGGAGGATATTTGTTGAAAGTTCTGACTCCAAGGAGTGGGGATACTACAGCAGCAAGGAAGAGGTATTAGATGCAGATAGCCTGCTATATATGCATTTTCTACATAAATATGTTTTCTAATTTTCTGTTGGCATGCTTGAAGCTTGATGCATTGATGGGTTCACTGAATTGCAAGGGTGTGAGGGAAAGGGCACTGCAAAAACAACTGGAAAAATATTATAGTAGAATATGGTGAGTTAGATTTGCTTTTCAATATATGACTTTCCTTGATTCCATTTCACACAGTGATTAAGCTATATCTTGATGCATACTTCAGCAAAAGCCTTAGTTTTGGACTTTTAGTCCTACATGCACATATGCTTGATAAATGCTGTAAGTGGATAAAAATAAATGAAGAAATAAGTAAAAAATGCTATTATATTTATATGTCTTTAGTTAAATATTAAGTTTCTTAATGTTCTTCTACTTTGTAAAACGATCAGATCTTCAAATTGGGATAATATTCTGGAGTTGTTGGCTGTGGTGGAAGTAATATATCATGTAGTAGAACTTAATATGAATGCAGTTAAATTAATTACCATGATAAAATCAAGAACTCAATTGCTGTCACATAGTGGAACCTTCTAACTTACATACCCATGAGCAATTAAGAGAACAAGTGGTGAAGATAAGAGTTTAGTAAACTAAGGGAAATGGAGAGAGTATATGGGATAATATTATTTAGAAATACTATTTTTTTAAATTACTTTAATAATACTAATTTTTATTAGCTTATTTGACAAACATTTAATTAGATAATATTTTTGAAACTTTTTGAACAAAAAATTAAGATTGAAAGCTGCCTCATGTTCACTTTATTAATATTTAAGATTTTATTTTTTATCAACATTTTCCCATTGACTTGTGAGGTTTTTTTTTTTTTTTTTCATTGTATGTTTATAGCTCAGAACTCCAGAAAAGATCAAAGGATTTGATACATAAGATTGCACTGGATGAGTCTGTGGTCCGAAGGTCTACTCGTGTTCGGGCTCCGCCTAGGGAAAATCCTGCCAATGCTTTCCTCAGATATGTTAACAAGTGGAAAGAAGAGTAGGTGATGATAGGTGGTCTGACATATGGTAAAGTTCACCTTCAAACTGATGAAACCTGAAACTCTTAAGGGACTTGGTTTTTAAATTATTTGGTGGATACATGGGAGTGGGGGCAAGTGAGCGAGTTGGTTCATAGCCTGGAGAGTAATAGGGATTAAATAGTTTCTCAATCCATTTTTGGATGATGGACAAGCATTTATATATGCTTGTGTCTGAAATTTTGTACATGACTTTTACCATTCTTTAATAATACTAGAAACTTGTACAATATGTTGCATGATTCCGGCATTTGCCATTTGGATGTTGAGAATATTTGCATGGCATAGCCTTAATCACGGTCGTGGCAAGGCTCGAGCTATTTCTGATTATTTAGATGATGCCGATTGATTTTAGAATTGCTTATATCTGGCTTGTCTGCAAATTTGAAATGTGTTACTCCTTCTCTATTTTGGTAAAGCTTAAATTGCCCTAGGCTTCGACCCTGTTGCCTTACCAAAGAAAAGAAAGCTTAAATTGCACTCGAATTTGTAATTTACTCGAGCTAGTATTACCGTTGATGGGTGCGTAAGTAGAACTTCTAGAAAGCAATGGAAAATCACATATATCATCGTGCATGGATGAATTGATGGTTTGTGACACGGTTATTAATTTCATCCTCGCACTATCTTGTAAACCCTTGGTTATGAAGATTATGCCACAGGCTACTTTTATTTATTTATTATTATTTTTTATTTTTAAAATTTTATCGAAGCATGCCATGAGAGATTACTCTGTATCCCTTCAATACTGGTAAACGAGTTGCTAAAGTAGCCAGGACTCTGCGTAGCTCTATTGAGCCCTTAAAATTCTTTGGCAAGTAGTATACTAACACAGGTCTAACAATGCTCCTATATATATACATATATATGAAATGGTGAATGAACTTTTTGAAAGGAAAGATGCAGGCTCTATATGACAATTTCTGCGTGAATGTCATGCAAAGTCTCCTGCTGGCAGATGCGTGAATTACCTCGAGTGATATGACTGTCACCAAGTTGTTGAGAATTCCAAACATTTGGGCCTGACCATATACATAATTCATTTATCAAAGGAGAATTATACAGTGTCTACTATCAGTGATATTATACTTCATCGGCAGGTTTACATTTTTTTTGGTAGGGGCAGTATTAAAATATTTGAACGTTACGAAACAAAAATCTTGAGAGATATTCTCACTAAGTTCAATTTGTAAGATCAAGTACAATTAAAAAAATTCAATTGCTCAGCACAAATTGTATACAGTAAGTTTATGAAAAAATCTCTCAGATTTGGAAGAAAAGTCCTAAAGTAAACAATACTACCGGTTGGTGGAAGTACTATTGATTAAGGGTACCATAGAAACCACTTTTACCAAAAGGCATAGAACCACAAGACTTTCTCGATACTACCACTTAGCGGCGGTACCACTGATATAAGGGTGTACAATAGAAACCACCTTTACCAAAAGGCATAGAGCAACAAGACTTAAATTCTCACTCACTCGAACTGAATTCTATGACATGATTTTGTTTTGCATGCAACAAAGAACTCTGTTTTTTTGGTGGTATGCCTAGCATTTTCCTTTTTTGCTTGCTGTGTCATCTGTTGTTTGAAATGCCAATTTCAGATACCTTAATGCACCTATCTTGACTACATGAGCCGGAAGCAAAGTGACACACAAATAATAAATGAAACGATTTTTATTTGAACATCTCACGGCAATTAGGTCTTCTATCAGGACAGCAGAACACAGCAGAAGACATCTATTATTATTTGTTTTCAGGACACCAATACCATGCAACTCCAAAGCAATTATACTAATACAGTGCAAGCAGCAGAGCTCTAGCCACAAAAAGCATTTTTAGGAATATAGATCTACATTATTATCTCGAATCTCGATCACAGCTCGACCGACAATGCTTCCATGGTTGAGATCTTGAAATGCTTTGCCTGCCTCCTCAAAGGTGTATCTTCTAGAAACACCATGGCCAAGATTGAAGATACCTGTCTGTTTCTGCCAATCTAATTACCTTCGGAAGATCTTGCCTCGCCCTGCCTCCATATGACCCTATAACTTGTATCTGCTCAAAGAGACAGTTTTTAATGTTCATGGCCAACAACACAAGGCCAAGGTAAAAAAAAACATGCGAAAAACTTTAATATGCCTAGATAATAAGAGTTTTTTTTTTTTTTTTAATGTGAGAAGAATAACATTCCAGAAAACAATATTAAACTTAAGGTGTGTCTGATAAAATTGTAGCCATGGATTTGTAATGTTTGAACATACTCTCATTTCATGTCCATGTAATAAAAGAAGCTATAGATACTTAGTGAAAAAAAAATGAGGCTACACTAAAACGCTAAAGGAAACTATTTTCATTTATAATTTAAATAAGGACATCGTTCCACTGTTCTCCCATATACTGAATGTTTTTAACACTTTGCTTAAATTCATTTTTGGTTGAAAACTATTGTCGTTTACAAACACTACTAAATTGTTTTCAATTTTAGATTTTTTTCATCTTTAGCAGTGAATTTAGGTTTCAAAGAGGCCTTTGGATTGTACAATTTGAGCTCAAAGATTATCTGCAATCAGTTTATTCAAGAAAAGGAAGTTACTTCTACAAATGGGACTCGCGCTTCTATGTCAATTCCTTCGGGTTGGAAAGAGCGGTCCATCTACACCAGGGGTGGACAAACCATGCTCTGATGATGTTGAGGAGAGCCCACTCCTAAAAGCTAGGCTATGAAGAGGGGAGAGTCTCTACTTTAAATGAGAGTTCTGTGTCTCACACCCGGCTGATATGGAACTCATGCTTATGCATCAAGAGCACTTTGGTGCAGCCCTCAGATTAGAAAGACGATTTTACGTAGCAGCAGTGCAAGAAAACACAGCAAGATCTTAGGTCATAAAGTATAACAGAGACATGCTTTATATTAAAAAAATAATGAAATAATTGAGTAGGCATAAACATTTGTAGAAAGACTACCAGCATGTTTGGATTGACTTTTGGAGAGAGAGTCTCAAATCATGGTATGGGCAAAAGCTTATCTCTTGATGCTTTTGCCCAAACCATAGTTTTGAAGTCTCCAAAAAACAATCCAAACATGCTATACATCAGTTCCCACTCAGCTGGGCATATCAAAGAACCAAATAGTGGAGAAGGCTGTGGGTGGACGCATTATGCCCTATCTAAATACCTTATTCATTACTCATCATAAGAGGCACTGCCATCCGTTGATGATCTAACTTCTCAATATTCATAATCAGAAACTTGAACCTTATCAAACTATATGGCTGCACAAAGACAAAATTGCCCTTTATCGATGGAGTGTATATGCTGCCTCCTCCTTAAAAATTATGTACCTAACTGACGGCTTCATTTAATCTAAAAATAGCATTCCTAGTTATCCAATACCAACTTGATTTTTGTGATGAAAAGGAACATGCTTTGAAGCATAGAGTTACAAATTGACGCGGGGAAAAAATAATGCAGAATAACAACGTAACAAAATTTAGACTAAAACCCTATTTTGTCCTTTGATTCAATTATCAATTTCGTCCTTGATATTTTGATTTTTTCAATTTAATTCTTGACATTTATAAACTCACTTTAATTTGGTCTCTCCGTCTGTGTATTTGCTATTCACTGAATGAAAATGATAATGTGTTACTGTTAAAGGCAATGTGACATCCTTATTTTGTCAGCATAACATTGAGTTAGTAACTGACTGAATTCTTTTACAAAAAAAATGACTTTATTAGTTGGCATTTAGCTCTTCATGAATAAAAATAACGTCGTTTTTTGGGTAAAATAATCTAATTAGTTACTAACTCAATGTCACGTTAGCAAAATAAGGATGTCACATTACCTTTAATGGGTGACACATCATCATTTTCATTCAGTAAATAACATAGACACAGATGAAGGGACCAAGTTGAAGTGAGTTTATATTTATTAGGGACTAAATTAAAAAAATTAAAATATCAAAAATAAAATTAATAATTAAATCAAATGTGAAGAACTAAAATAGAATTTTAATCCAAAATTTATATGACAGGTCACATATCATTAGGTAGAACTGTAATGTGACAGACAAAACATCAACAAGTCCAAGTGGTAAGCGGCTTCAATTTTCAAGAGGAGGCCAAAAGTTTAGATACTGAGAGTAGCCAAGAACTTTACCATAATGTTTTTCGGCTCAAGGAAGATTCATAGAGCTTCCCGGCCAGAAAAAAAAAATAGAATTAATATATTATATAATCATAAGGAACAGTTAAATTCGATTCAAAATAGAGCTGGTGGTTATATGTGGGAGTGCAGGGAGTAAGTTAAGAAATTAAGAATAATAAAAATCCAATATCAATATGTATACAGAGTACACACCTTTCTACGAACAATACGATTTATATCCACCCGTCCTACAGCACCAGATTGTGCCAATCCAATTATCACAGCTTTTCCTCCATCCTTCACACTTTGTGTGCACTGGGAAAATGTCTGTGGTATCCCCAAGGCTTCCACTGCCATGGCAACACCCTTTCCACGAGTTGTTTCCTGTCCGAATTAGTACAGACAATTAAATACGGGCTCTCTTCACAGTGCAATAAATAATACTACCTGTGGGTGTTAATATGTGAGTGGAAAATAAATATTTATTGTTTGTGTTCTTTTTTTTTTCTTTTTTCTTGTTGTGGGGGGAATTTATTCGATCAATTTAAGTGACAGCTATATCGCCACTCCATAGCTATTTCTTAATAATGATCTAGACCATCAAATTATATTTTATGGATGTTGCTTTTAGAATCTTAAACTGCAATGAAAGGGGACAAAAACATAATTACATATGATGAGCTGGGAAAGCTCCCCTTGAGTCCCTTCAAATGTAATGGAGTAGAACCCCACCAAACTGTGTCCCCAAAAAAATGAAGGCGAGGGGGGAGATGAAACTGAAACATTCTAGAAGCCAATATTTCAAAGTATATAAAAGACGGTGACGTTGGCAGATAAAAAGTATGGGCAAAGTTAATGGAAACACCAAATAATTGAGATTCTCTACTTTTTATGTATAAAAAAACACAGCACATCTTTTTCAATATTTTTCCCAATGCAGAAATCATTCTAGAACAATAGGAGATATTCTTGCATTGACAGCTTTCTAATGCAAGTCACCTAACAGCTACTGATTCAGGGTAGATACTTGCATGAAGGGAAAATGTACAAAGTCATGTAATTAAAATAGTAACTGTACAGTTCAGTATATCATCTCTCTAAATGATGTATCGTACAGGGCATTGGACAAATACAACAAATACAAACTCAAAGACAAGAAAAAAGGGATTACCCTTGGTTCTGATGAGAACTTCTCCGGCCTTGGTCAGTGGCTTGTTTGGTTGCAAATATACAGCTCCACGCATATAAGATGGCAGTCCTGAACCAACACCACCATCACCTTGGGTATGAAATGAAAGGAGACCCCTTTGAAACAGCATCCGATCAAGGAATGCTAGCTGAGATTGAGACAATTAATATATGGCTTAGTCAAGCACCAATAAGACTGGTTGCTCTGGGAGATAGATAGAGATGTTCCTACGAACTATAGCGGAGGCCGTCAAGTTAGGATGATGACATTGAAAAATAAGGACGACAACAACGAACGGGAAATTGTATATATATATATATGTAAAGTACATTATTTAGTATTCAACGATAGAGGTCCAAACTTGATAAGTCCTCGTACCGTGTACCTGCAGAGTGCAGATTGACCACTTAATTGTAAAACATGCAGATTCGCTACAAGATATATGGTAAGTTGTAAGAACCGGAGCAGGTGTACTGGTCATATTATGGAAAGATAATAGTGGATGGAAAATAGATAGAAGGCAGTCAACGACTGAGAAATCAATTAGACTTGGAAAAGGAGACTTGACCTGAATGACCAGTTCAGATAAACTCACTGCTTGATGATCTCACAGTAGTGGGTCTCCTCAATGTTTGCTCTCCACCTAATGATTTCCTGCTTTTTCCTCCCTATGTCTAGCAATCCATGCATTCTTGTTCTATCCTAAGTTTGTATGATTATGTTCACATTGGAATTTCATTTTAATAGCTGGTTTGGATAAAATTTTGGGAAACTTACATTTGAAGATCATTTAGCATAATGATTATTCAATTTACTTTGAATTGAATAAACGTTCTATTCGATTGTTTGATACTTACTTATAATTAATATATGTTAAATTAGTCTTTAAGTGTAAGTTGTCCCAATAGACCAATAATGCTTGCACCATCTAAAATTTATTTTATCTTTATTAAAACTATTTTGATCACTAACTATATATTAACTCGTTTTCAATTTGTTCTATGACAATAAAAAGTTTTAATATAACCCATATATACGAGAAAAAGAATCGTTTCATGTTTGTCCCTTTGCTAATACATTGTTTAGCAACTTGATAAACTTGTCTATGTAAACTATTAAATGTAACGTTAATGGACACCATAAATTAAACTATGCGTTAGACAAGTTACAAATCAAATACACAAATCGATGTAATTTTTATTTTTTTGGTTTGTGACTCAACAGAAGAACACATTGTTGTATCTTTGATAAGGAAGTTATTTAACACACAATCTATATTATCACTTAATAATACAACGTCACATTTAACAGTTCACATGTTTGTTTGTTGATTGGTGGACTAAATTAAAAAAAATTGATAAATAGGAAGCAATATTTTCTTTGAGAGATTAAATTATGAAATTTTGACTATCAAACACTAAATTAATAACAAACTCGTTAGACATGGATCAAAATAAAGTTTTATTCTTTTTGTCTTTCAAAAACAAGTTAAGTGGATGTAACCATAAGTCTCACTTATTCATTGAGAATAATCAATTTATAGAAGCCGTTTCATATTTTATAAAAGATTTACAATTGATATTAATAAATCAATTTTGAAAAATGAGACTCCTTAATTTTTTTTAAATTGTTTTATAGTTACATGTTAAAAAGAAATTATATTTTACAATACTCAAGTTTAAAATTTTAAAATTATTTTTGAATATTAATTTTTTTACAATCTAAAAAAAATTCTAAAAGTCAATACTTTTACGTGTACTAAAACATCTCGACCAAATTATAAACACTGGATATTATTGAGAAATTAAACGATAAATGAAAAATATCTTTTAAAGATAAAAATTAATTGTTAGCCTATTATTAATAACTTTAAAATTTGAGGTGTAGTCTAGTAGAAGAAGAAGAAGACAAATATGGGCAACGAACCAAGCCAGTTTGGTGAACTCGATGGATGCATCATGCATGTCAAGGTTACAAAACGTTATTGTAACGTTTTATGGCTGACCTGTGTTTTGGAGTGTTGCAGACGTGGTGGCATTTTAGTGGATATGGGATAAGAACGAAAGAAAGAACAAATGTGCCGCAGAGAAGCCACACCTGGACCAACCGAGACCAGAATCTGAGTCTTGGGTCTTGGCCCAATCACCAAACCTCCCTCTCTTTCACATGAGTCACCCCTATATTTTATTATGATTTTTTTTTCTGATGTGATAACGTGCCTGAGAGGACAACCTTCACAATGCATGCAACTGTTTTTTTTTTTTTTAGATCACCCAAAACTTTGTCATTAATTTTTATGAGTAAGTAAATACATTCAACTTTTAAATATTTTTTTAAAATTAAAGTAGCAAGGAAGAATAAATTAATAAAATTAAACTATTTTTAATTAATCAAACATAATAACAAGCAATTTAATGAGGACCTAGGGGTAGCCTCCAAATTTTTTTCAATTCTAAAGAATTATTTATATGAAAAGTATTACAAAATGTAATAAACCAATCACAGCAAATAAGAAAATCAAACGTTGTGAGAGAATGGAGGTCAGTATACACATATTTAGTGACAAGTTTTCGCAAGGCATTTTCCTTAAGAATAATACATATTTTATATATATATATATATATAGATGAAAAACCTCAATGATATACGTGTCAAGAGGAAAGGGAAGAAGCATGCGAAAAAGGATGAGCTTAGGTTGATGTTAGCAAATCCAAGTTGTGATTGGAAAACGAAGCTTTAGCTTTTGGGACAGACAGCCTTCATGGCGGTGCCGTTTCTTCAAACAAGGAAACTGCAACAGCCAACCTTTTAGATTTTTTTTCTAACCATTTTCATTTTTCAATCATAATATTTTATTTAATTTTTTATATAATTATACACTAACCCTCATATATTTCTGCAACCAAACAATTTGTCCATAACACTAAAATTTTAACTTCGTTCCTTACTTTAGAATTTCATTATCATTATCATTATCATCATCATCATATGCCAAAAAAAGCTTTAAGTTAAGAAAAAAAAAGAAAAAGCAAGAGAATTGGCATTTGATCTTCCTTCCATGAGTTCTTTTCTCCATTGAAATGCTGAAGCTCTTTAGGGTTTATCAGTGCATCTTCGGCTTCTTCCTCCTCATCTCTGTCTTTGTATCCATCTTTACAGGTGCTTCTTCGTTTTACCTCTATTTTTCACTTATAATCAAGGATTTTTTTTTGGTTTTTTAAGGTTTTTACTTTTCTCTGAATTTGAATTATGTGTCTTGTAGGTTTGTTGATGTGTCTTAATTTAGATCTGAGAGGGCCAGTTTGAAATCATGATTCAGTTTAGATGTTAAAGCAATCTAATTTTTATGAGCTTAATTATGATACCCATAACATAATGTTTGTCCTTGCTTACGAGGAAAGAAAACTGCAACAGCACTCAGCTCAGCATTCTCTGGCTTGATGCCTTTTTTCTTTTTCTGGGTTGTACGGATTGCAATCAACTGACCCTTTTTTAATGAGTACCCGTTTGGCTTCTGGGCATACAGATTGTAATTTTTGCTTATTTTTCTTCAATACAATTTCTTTGTACTGAAATTGAAATTGAGTGAAGTGCTGAATTGTCTGGCCTTGAATTTTTTCGGTTGCAGGGTAGTTCATGACATACTAGCTAGCTGTTCAGACTTCGGTTGCTACTATAACAAGCTGACATTTTTCACTTCAAACTGAGGTCAATTTACTTGTCTTAAGGTGGAAGGTGATTTTATATAGTTACAAATTATGAGTGTTGTGACAGCAGCTTTCTGTATGTAGTTTATCAATTACCTTCCACTTTCCTACAGAAATTATTTGTAGTGTTTAACAGTCTAATTAATGTGATATGAAACCCAAAATTTTGCTTTATACTCTGCATAAAGACAAGATGTTAACTCATAAATTATGTGTGATACTGGCTTCCCAATAATCTGAAAAAGTAGTCTGCATTCTATTATGCTATTCATCAAAGGGGAAAAATGTTTGTTCTCGGTTTGGTCGTCACTTTTCATTATTTATTATTTAAATTTATCCTCTTTTTTTTAATATATAGGAAATTATATCTTCTAAACTTTATTTTTTTGTAGCCTTTTTCGGAAAAACTTCAGAAGGCTCTGTTTGTTTCGCTTTAGCGAAAGTTGATAAACCACTGAATTTAATTTAATTTTTTAGTTAACTTTTTGTTCCTTGTTTGCTTCCTCTTCTGAAATGTCTTTTAACTTTTTATACGCTATTTAATTTTTAGATCTTTATCTAGTTATCTAGAAAAAGATGGCAGCTGAGCTAGTCAATGCTGCAACAAGCGAGAAACTGGCTGAAACTGATTGGACGAAAAATATTAAAATCTGTGAATTAGTTGCTCATGATCAAAGGTACCACAAAGCTTTCATCTCCTTATATGGTGTTGTTTCTTTCTGATTGATCAATGTCCTAAAACATAGGGAAATGAATAGCTGATGCCAATTGTATCACATTAAAGTAAACTCATTTAAATTTTTTTTTTATATATGTTAGAGATATAAACTATTTACGAGCCTTTACCTAACAACTTAAGCTTTTGGGATAATTGGTCCTTGACATGATATCAAATCCTCTATGACCACGTGGTTAGAAGTTTGATCTTTGCCGCCCCCCATTCTTCATAATTGAGTTGAATTTCAGCACAAGATAAAATAGGCCTATGCATCATCCACGCTTCAATACCATAGGACTATGTGTTAGAGACATAAAACCATTCATGAGCCTTCACCTAATAGTTTAAGCTTTTGAGTAGTTGGTCCTTGACAATATATAACTCTTATCTTTTAGATTTTGATTGTTGCACTTTGTAACTGTGTCTTTTTTTCTTTCCATGGGAATCGTACTTATGATCTTTCCCCTAACCCATCCCTACCCTTACCACTTGCACTATGCCCAAGTGGCTAATTGTGTGTTTCTTTATTATTGGAATATAATCCTTGTAAATGATCATTTTTATTTGTCTTGCCAAAATTGTTTTCTGGGTTCCTAGGAATAAATTCTTTTTCATTTTAACTGCATTTTCTGTATTTGTCAATTTGTTTTATTTCTCAGAAGGAAAACTTAAATTAGAAGCCTTCAGTTAGTTGGTAAAGGACTGATATCTGGTCCTAACATACCTAATTTGCAATTCAAATTGTGTTCGTCATGGTTCTTGTTCACCACTATGCCTGGCTGGCCTTTCTTCACTTGATTATGAACATAGATGAACTCATTAATGTGCCAGGATAATCCAAACGGTTTTAGTTGTTAGCCATCATATTTTTTTAATATGCAGGCAAGCTAGAGATGTTGTTAAAGTTATCAAAAAGAGACTGGGTAGCAAAAACCCCAATACTCAACTTTATGCTGTCGTGGTGAGTATAATGACTTTATTATGTGTTTGCTTATTTATAATTTTTCATGTGATTTTTCTAATTAGTTTTTCCTATACTCAAAACTTATGTAAAGACACAGTTCGACACCATATAGTTTTTGCTGTATCTGAAACAGAGAAGCTTAGTTATTAACTTTCTTTTGTTGAATACTTACATTGCTTGCGTTCCTGTTCTATGGTGTTCTTACTAAGTTGTATTTCATCTATTGATTTTGTAGTTGCTGGAAATGTTGATGAACAATATTGGAGAGCATATTCATGAACAGGTGATTGATACTGGAATTATTCCTATTCTTGTGAAAATTGTGAAGAAAAAGGTGAGTTTTTCTCCGCACAGACTTTTGTTCTTTAGCAATGCTAATTTTTCCTTAACCTCATTTTTTTATTTTGGTTTTTTCTTTGATTGCAGTCAGATTTGCCTGTGAGGGAGCAGATATTTCTCCTACTAGATGCCACACAAACATCCCTTGGTGGCGCTTCCGGAAAGTTTCCACAGTATTATAATGCATATTATGATTTGTTGGTAGGTACAGATATGTGAAGTATACCCCTGGGATATTGTTATTGGTCGAACTGGATTCATTTGATTTATAGGTGGTGGCTGGGCTGTTGTCTTGGCAGAGTAAGAAAGAATTGAGGTTCTTTAAACTATATGATTTTTAAAATCTAAGAGGCTGATATATCACACACTATTCAATTTAGTTGGCAATTGAATCTTTAGTTGCTTCCTGGAAGGAGGACTATTTTTGGGTTCATATTTGAACAAGATATATGGTGCTAACTGCATGTGCTACATTAGGGTAATGGTGGTCAGGTCATATGGTAGTTGCTGTTATATTTTTATAGAGTGCATTTGAAATGATTATCTGGGAAGATTGTGCAAAGTGGTATGAATGATGGTGGTACTATAATATTAGAGTCTGAGCCCGAGGGTGGTCTGCAAATATGCTGGGTATCAGGCATTTACAGTCCATCTTTTTGCTAATAAACTTCTCTTTCTAACATATTTGTTACCTGAATTATAGGCAGTGATCACTTTCCTACTCCCTTTGTATATAATACAAGTGGTTGTATGGGAATACTTTTTTTTGTCAGTACTAGTTCGCTATATGTCCTCTGAATGCCAATGCTAAAGCCAAAGCCAATTATGACATTGTGTCTATACTTTTTACAGAGTGCTGGAGTGCAGTTTCCTCAAAGGGCTCAAGTGGTTCAATCAAATCATCCTAGTTCACAACCTAGTAGGACTAGTGATGTACAAAACAGGGAGCAGGCCTCACCTAGACATGAAGGGGTTGTTCAGCAAGCAGAGTCCCAGACTGTCCCCGAATCTAGGTGAATTTTGCTTTTTAGTTTTAGTGTACTTGTGGTTGACTGGATCGTTAGAAACCCTTTTGAATGGAAATCTCATTTTCCCTTCACTTTATAGGAATCTCATTGTCACTTTTGATTATAACAGGATCTTTAGAAACCCTTTTCTAGCTGAATGTATTGAAAATGATTTATTATGGTAAGAGGAATTATTTGCTTTATTTTGGGGATGGAAACTGGGATAAGAAGATTTAGCCAAATACAATAGTTTTTTTCGTCAAATAAAATGAATGACGAGATAAGTGTCAAAATCTATTTTTGGGTGGATACTTTTTCTTTGTTCCTTTATGTGTTTTTTGATAAACTTATTCTAAAAATATTTGTTCTTATCTTCATTTTCATCTACCTAAGAAGATTTCTTATTCTACAACTGTCTTTTGCAGCATTATTCAAAAGGCTAGTAATGCAGTAGAAGTTCTAAAAGAAGTCCTTGATGCTGTTGATGCTCAACATCCTCAGGTGAGCCCTGAGATGTATTTATAGAATCTGTAAATAATTACATTCCAACTTTTGCTGAAACTATGTTATTTCTTTTCTAGGGAGCAAGGGATGAATTCACCCTTGACCTTGTGGAACAGTGTTCATTTCAGAAGCAAAGGGTAATGCATCTTGTGATGACTTCTCGGTAAGGCTGCTTTAAATTTCTCTTCTGCTTTTCGCCTATACAATTTCCTGCTTTCTCCTTTCTGGACTTGAAATGGTTCAGAGGATGGATGGTTATGCCTTTGCTTCTGGACTGTTGGTATCTCTAAGAATTTGCTTTGATACTCATCCTGTGCATATTAGCAAAAAAATAATAATAATAGTAATTCATCCTATGTAGGCTTAGTTTAATAATACATATGCAGGAGAGTTTTGGTATTGATCCCAAGAAAAGCATAAATTTTGGTTTTTCATGTTACTTGTTATTTTATAAGATGCAGGCAGAATCTTAGATGAACTTGTATCTACATTTTCAATTAATATATGGAAAAATCACACAAAACCTATTCCAGATAAAAAAAATATTTCCAGTTTGTGGAACAATAAGTGGTTACTCGTTAATCACTCTTTTTGATAACCAGTTGAGTGGTTAATTGTTTCTAAACTAGAATTATTTTGTCCAAGAATCCTTTTCTTGTAATTTTCGCTAATATTTATGTATTTGCACATGCATGCATTTATTTTATTGTTAATTTGTACCTTCAACTGTTTTTTGCATTGGTCTTTTGTAGAGATGAGAGGATAGTTTCTCGAGCAATTGAATTAAATGAGCAGCTTCAGAAAGTTCTTGCAAGACACGATGACCTTCTTTCTGGCAGAGCTGCAACAACTGCTACTCGTTTTCACCATGAAGAAACAGAGGAGGAAGAGGATCCTGAACAGTTATTCCGAAGGTGCCTTGCCTGTTCTTTGACCTCGCTTAATTTATTCCCTTTTTATGAAGTATAACACTGGATTTTGAATATTCATTCATCTCTGTATGACTAACTCCTGGCAGATTACGCAAAGGAAAGGCTTGTGCAAGGCCTGAAGATGAAGAGACTGAACCTGAGTTGCCTCACTTGGGTTTGCTTGGAGAGAGACTCAATCGTCCACTAATAAGACCACTCTCTTTGGTGCCATCTCGAGAAACTAATACTCGTTCTCCACCTGCCGTATTTCCACCTCCACATGCAAAACAGAATGGGGAGCTTCCTCATGTGGCAATTCCACCACCACCTGCAAAGCACATTGAGAGGGAGAGATTTTTTCAGGAAAACAAAGATGGTTCTACTTTGTCTGGTCACATGAGAGGCCTCTCTTTACATAGTCGCAATGACAGCAGCTCTCATAGTGGAAGCTTTGATTTTAGTGACTGATATCTTGCCAATGGACCTCCTTTAGCTTTTCTTTTTTCATTTTGTCTAAAGTTTGGAGTTGGGAATTTAAGTTGTGAGAAGTTGGTGATTTCTGATTTAGTTTTGGTGGGTTTGGAGAGGGAAAAGAAAAAGGGAAAAATGCATCTGCTTCAGTTTATAAAATGCATGTAATGAAGGTGTTATCTGAGATGTGATGACATGACCTGAGGTTTGTAAGTTTAAGATGCAAGTGTGATAACTGATAATGTTTTTTTTTCTTCTAATTTCTAGCAACTATATATATTTTTTCTTTCTCTTCAACCATTTTAAAATTTTCAGAGACCCACCGTTACTTGTTTGTAAATTGTAATATTTTTTATTTTTATTAATGGAGCTCCATTTTCTAGTGTCTGCCTCGGAGTACTTGGTCTGATCTAATTGATGCCCGAAAGGCTTTTAAAGAAACCAATTTCAGCCCGGGAAAAATAACACATGAATCATGAGTTACGAAAGTAGTGCTTCCCTAAACTCGTGTGTTATATATGTTTGGCTCAATTATTAAAATTAAACTTGTGTAATTGCTGAGACCCGTGATAGAGAGCTTTCCTTTCCTTTAATTTTTTTTATTGATATATATATGTTAAAAAATATATATTATGTTAAAATAAAGTGATATGATAAAATATTAATTATTTTTAAATTATATAAAATTTTAGAAACTTAATTTATCATAAAAACTTTTAATTTAACAGGTAGATAAAGATTAATAAAATTCAATATTAATAAAAAATTATTTAATAAAATAAAAATATCACAACTTTGTCTAAATAAGTATAAAAAAACTCAGGCTGAAACTTAAAACAGTTATGGGAATAATAGCATAATAGAAATTACATCATTCTCTTACTGTGATGACATCATGAAAACCTATCGCATAAAAGTACAAGGAGTTGCTACAGTACTCTATTTTTTTTTCCCTTGAAATCCTTAATGAGGTATTAAATATTTATTAATTAATGATTCTCACAATAAATACTTGGACAGATTCTTACTTTCTTAGACATACAAGATATAAGATAATCCTCTTACAATGTACCATGAGCGTGTAACACATTTTTAATGTTAATCATTGTTAGTATATAAATAATGATAGTCCACGTTAGTAGTGACACGCTCAATGATACAACTGTACTGTGTAAGAAGATTGTCTTACACTTGGGTATATCGAAGAATCCATCATGTCTGGAGTCCACTACCAATTCTTTTATGATTGACAGTTCCAGACGCAAACATTTTGAACAAAAATTTCTGCACCCTTCACAATATCTCTCCGATAACATAGAACTTATTGCATTAACTGCTTTTCAGCTACAACAGCCGAGTTAGTTTCGCAAGTCACGGAACCCAATTAACAATGCTTTACATGCATACAAAGGACAGTCTACGTAGTATACAACCAAATCACTATACATTTTCTCTCTCTCTCTCTCTCTCTCTTTTCCATCCACAAATTCTGTGCCAAAACTAGATTTGAGAACTCCCGAGTGCATGCCTTGAATTTTGAGTAGCATATGATGCTAATGGTATGCAAATACAAGCAAAACTAAATTCCATTGTCTTTGACTTTGAGGGCAGGGCGAGATTCATTTACCTAGGGAAGGGCAATACTCCCCACTGGTGCAGAAAACCCTCACCAGTTGTCACTTCAAAAAACAACAGAAGAAACACAGCCAGCATAGCTACTCTTCCATTCCAAGTTTCAGCACTTTTTGTCCAACCCCATTCCCACACCATAACTGGCGGTGGCAACTCCCTACGTTGTGAGTCATATGCTGCCAATAACTCTTCTACACTGCCTAGTGGAACCAAAGACTGCCAAAGAGCCCAAACTTCCAATTAGATTACATGATGCAAGTATGCAACTAGAAAATAGACTCACATAAATCAACGATATCTACATTAGTTTGCTGGAAAGGAAAATGTCTGTATGTGTTTCTACAACAATTCAAAAGAGAACACTTACAAATATTTCTTGCTACAATATGAAAATATAAATATATATAGGAGTTGAGAAGAGTACCTGTCGAGCTTCAAGGTTTGAAACTGCCATGGCACCAACATATGGGAGACTCTCAATTACGGCATCTGCCAAATCCGAAATGAAGGTGGGTTCACATCCTAGAGCAGGAACACGGCCCCATTTTTCTATACCAGATTGTAGAGCCAATTCTTTGTATTCAACATCAATTTCTTCTAGAGTTTCAATATGCTCACTGACAAAGCTGTGAATTAAGCGCAAGTTAACAAAATACTAGTCTCTTATTCTGTGTGTGGGTCTGACAGAGAAGGAAGGTGGGGGGATAGAGAAAGAAGGCGGCAACAATACAGATAGGAGTAAACCAATATATCACATAAACCAGAAAGGCTGGCGTTACCTAATTGGAATAGCCAGCAGACTTTTCACCCCCTTTTTTCCAAGTTCAACTATTGTCTCATCTGTGTAGGGTTTTAACCATTCCACTGGTCCAACTCTACTCTGTAAAAGGAATTATAGTCAATTGTTAGAAATCAAGAAAAAGATGTATCTAAAGCAGTATCCAGCTTGGGGTATAGGAAGAGACAGTAGGTCTGAAGACAGACAGACTAATTGTGCAGAGATAAGTCATCAGCACCACCTACTGACTTAGATGAATAGTCTAGTCACGAGCAAGAAAACTGCTGAGTAGTCTTAGCCAGGGTTCCCTGAGATCTTTATCTAAGAGGGAGATTTCTAGAAAGGAGTTTTCTTTATTGAATGACAGTGAACCACATGAAATGTTTAGAATATTCATGCCTAGTTGATCACTCATTTTTGGTGAGGACTATACTGGCAGGTTTATACAAAATCTAAAAAGAAAATATTTAGATTACTTTCTTGCTCTAAATATTTGACTTTCTTTCTTTGTGCTGGCAAATTCCCACTCTTGATTGGAATGATCACTTTTGGATAGAGGTTAGAGTTGCCAGTGCCAGAGGTATACCTTGTACCATATACTCAGATAAACCACAGGATGTGTTCATTTTTTAAAAAAAAATATAAATCAATATCATGTATTAATACTTGAAATCAGAACACCAGGATAGTTAATGACAGAAAAAGTAGCTACCTGATAAGCAAGGGTGTAGGCATTAGTTATCTTTCTTGTCTCAAGTTCCTCCATGATCAAATCCACACATTCCTCCATCTCTGCCTTGTATGGATCACCAGCCTCTTCCACGTAAGCAAGAGGCACCCCATGTGCACTAAAGAATATCATGACCTGCAATGCGCATGAATTACTTGGGCTTACAGAATACACACAGACAATGAAGTAAGAGTAACTCAATTTCAGGAGAAACTTCTTCAGCAATGCCAAACAAAGAAAAACAGGAATTACAAGAATTGCTGACAGAGAAATCTCAATAAAACAACAAAAAAATTTCCGCATAATGGCATTTCACACACTCCCAGAGAGGGTAAGTTACTCTTACCGTTGTCACTCTGCTATCCTAACCAGAAATAACTGAAATGTTGACTACATAAATTATGCGGCAACATTTCAAGTAGAAGAATGACAATGGTAACAGGAAAACGTCAAGGAATCACACTATTTCTTTTCTAAGTCATTAAAACATAAAAAGATGCCCTACCTCCTCAGGGAAGTCAAAACTCTTAAGCTCTTTTTCAATTAAATTTGCCATGGCCTTTATGTATCCTTCACGTTGGTACCACGAAGGTATCACTGTGTGCTGCATGTTGACTAAATACTCATCCTCTCTGAAGAACCAATAAATAATTCATAACATAATATAATGTTACGTAGTTATATATATTTGGAGCACAATCAATGTGATAACAGTATTTTTATAGTAATCACCGGAATATACTCTCCAGTAGACGTAGGCTTGAACCACTGGTTGATATTGAAAATTGTGGATAAAGTGGAAGAACAACAAGCTTTGTAATTCCATCCCTTTTAATCTACAAGATATATTTTAAAGAAAAAAATTAATTATAACCAGATTGAGAAGTAATCACAAACAGATAAATGACAATTATACCATCCCACTTTCTAACAGCAATTCCTCATTTTTCTAAATTTTTATCACCACCGTCTTCTCATTTTACTCTCTTCACTATCCCACTTTCTGTATATATTTTTTCAGATTAATTTTTCAATATTTTTTTCCCATGAACACATGTTAGTGTGTGCCCTACTACAGTATAGTACAAAGAGACTACAAATTATTTCAAGATAACTTGTATCAATCTGAATCAAAATTAAGTTTAGAACTAAGATATAAGATATTAACCAAGAGATATCTTCATAAGGAGAAAAGGTAGTAGCTGCATGCAAGCCACCCATGAATGCAGATTATATGTTGTTAAAACACTGACAGACACATATTTTCATATTAATAAATTGTTAGAATATCTTCAGAGTATTTTAGCGTATCTTTAGAATATCTTAGCATATTTCCAAAAGATCTTTATAATATATTGTGTACTCAATTAGTCCTCTAATTGAGGAAGCAATCTTAGGAGTTGTTTCCTTATTTAATTAGGGCTAGCAGTCTTATTGTCTTAATGGGCTTGGGCTTGTGCTACTTGACCTAATTATTACTATAAATAGGGGTTGGTGCTTTGTATTTTACAACACATCAAATCAATTCAATCTCATATTATTCATTAGTATTTCTTCTCTCTTTTACTCCTTCCCTACCTAAACCCTAGAATTTCAACATAAATAACTAATCAGACGACCTCAGATGATATCCTGTTCAATTTGGGAAAATAAGTCATTATGAAAGTTAAGTGCTACAAGCTACCCCTATTTTGAAATTTTTACAAACTTTCTTTTAGAATATGAAGCATATAGCAACATCTTTTAACTCAGATCGCAGGACAATAACAGGGAAGAGAGTCCACCAGTGGCATAATCATAATCAAATGCTATCCAAGTTCACATTGTGAACTAAGAACAAGATGATCAAATACCTGTTCAATAGCTTCTTCAGTGAATGGATGCCAGTAACGCATGCCAACATACACTTTAGCTGGGACATTCTTTGCCCAAAGAGATTTCCTCAACTCTTCAGCCTGTGCAGGAAATCATTTAAAGAGCCAGGACAATAATAAAGTGAAGCAAAAGAAATTATTTAATAAATATGTTATGTGTCCCATAGAGTTAGAAAGTGTCTAAAAACATGAGCCAAAAGCATAAGCCAATTGTAAAATCTCAATGAGTTGGCGAAAACTTTGAAAATTTGATTGAAATGGTTGGAAAAAGATTAATCAAGTTAAGGATGAGAAGACAACATAAAATTCTACAAGAAGGTAAATTTAAATTCCCCACAGAAAATATTTCTGCCTCAATAGTAGCCACATAAAATAGTTCTAACTTCTATTGCTAGATGAATTAAAATACACATGACACTGACTTCTTGAAAGAGCTCTGCAATTTTTTGCCATCACACCTTGTGCCTTTCATTCACTTTATATAATCTAAAACTTTGAAAAGTGGCAAGAGATAAATTTCATACATCAGGCACATATACAGAGCTCAGAACAATTCTCTCTCAAACATAATTAGTTCAATTTCTGATAAGTTGAAATTTGAAGTCTACAATGCCGATTTAAAAAGTTGAGCGTAATATATATGTCATAATGAAAAGGAAAGGGTTAACAGGAAGTGTCATGCCTGTGCATCAGTAATACGTCTAAGGGGAGAGCCACCACCAATTGAAGCATAGCCTTCTTTGCTCTTTGGTGCTCTTAGAACAGATACAAATTGGGCCAATGGCTTTTGAAGAAAACTAAATAACCTTGGCAATCGTATAATATCCTGTGTAATTGTACATAAAATACAACTAAACATCAAAGAATAAGAAATTGAAAGTTTTAGGCTAATCTCAACCTAAAGGAATTGAAGGGGGGGTGGGGGGACAGTTCAAATGCATAGTGTGTAAAAGCTAGAGTATTACTGGGTCAGCAAAAAGGTTAAACAAAAAAGGCTGCACATCTTCTAGAGTCTCTGGACCTCCAAGGTTTAGCAATAACACTCCAATCTTATCATCACCAAAAAGAGATGTATCAGAAACATCTTGAGCCGTTGGAGTTGCTAAAGCTCCCACTGAGAACAAGTGCTTGTTGAGTGATTGCTTAGAAACCAAGGGTTGAGCTTCAGACCATCCCGGAGAACATCCAGCCACTGTGTAATTTTTCAAGGGATTAGTTTTAATAGAAGCCTCCGCATGGGCTCCATAGCAGCCATACATCTTTTGAGAGGTACAGATTGCCTGTGGCAACAGCCTGTGAAAGTTAAAAAATATATAAGCTTTGGAAAATTCTACTAATCTTGACATTTAGTAATAACATATTTGACATTAAAAAAAAAATCAATTAAATCAATTTTACATGATGAAATGTTAAAATGTATTTTTGGCCTTAAAATGAAACTGCAATTGTCAAATGTCTTGAACAATGAAATGGAAGTGTCATATATTAACATAAGACACATTCAAATTTAGAAAGCCAAGTAAAGTTGGGCTTGGATGCACATCGGGAAAGTAATTATAAACATAAAATGTTTGGATGAAACTCTAGCACTTCCAGGATTCAAGAAGACAGAAAAAAAAAATGGCAACACGAGTTTAAATCATGTTGATGACCAATCAAAATGCAAAATTTATGATCGCGGACAATATAGGTAAACTTGAGAGGGAACAAAGAGTACTTGATTCTAATGAACAATGATATTTCATTAGGGAAACCTACCATGTAAGTTATAGGTAAACTTCATTCCAAAATTAAGTGCAAGTTATAAATATTACCATGTAAGCAATGCAAAAAAATATTATAGAACTGCATCTCCAACTCCAACCATGGAATGCCATTTTCAACCCCCATTAATCCCATCCCATTATATAATGTGTAGCTTAATGAAGAAACATTGCCTGAAAAGCTATCTTATAATTGCCCAGGGCCACTAGTTCAGATTTTAGAACAGGACATTCTGTACGGTGTTTCTGGTTAATTGACTTCATCTTAAGTCCGAACAAATAAATTACAAAAAATAAAAACTACGGATATGTTGAAAATCCATTCCAGGGAACAAATGCAAATGCTGTTGGATTAAAAAAAAACAAACAAGAGTTACTTAAATAAAAGGGTTAAAGCAAAAATCAAAACTTGAGGTCGCAAAATACATATATCAATTGAAGAAAAAGGCCAAGGCAAGGAGAATGCACAAAATCAGAAACAGGGTAACAGGAACACTTACAGAGGATACTTGAAACTACGAGAAGCATAAGTGAGACATGGGGAAGAAGGAAAGGTATAGGAGGAAGAGGAAGAAGGAGAGGAAGCCGATGAAGGGACATGAATTGGAGAGTTCATAGCTGTCTGCCACCACTTGCTCGTCCTTCTCTTACTGAACCAAATGTATGTTATGTTTGAGCCCTTACTTAGCAACAAAAAATGAGGCCTGATGGGAAAGTCAAGTCCAAGTCCAAGGCTAAAACAAAGAATTACTTACCCAGAAATCAATTAGGTGAAAAAAGAATAAATTTACCTAACTCCAATTAGTATGGAAGAGAAAGGAACTACTACTACTGTACTAAGCAGAAGGTGAGCTGTGCCTGTGAAGGAGGAGGCTTTTCACATCCTCCATCACAACGTTGGTAAATTCATCCACCAACACTATGACCGGCTATTACAGGTAACAGTAGAATTATATTTTAATTTTAAAAATATTTATTTATGAAATTACTTTATTTTTTTAAATTCAAAAAGTAAAATAAAAATATACTCAAAATACTTTTAAAAATATTAAAAAATAAAATACAAAATGTAAAATAGTGACTTGGTTAAAATAATAAAAATTAATATTATAATAAACCAACAAAATTTATATATAAAAAATACCTTGAAATTTTTGAATAAAAGAAAATACAAAAACAACTAAAATAGAAGAATAAAAAAGTGAACAAAAAAACTTAAAATATAAAATTGAATATAAAATCTGAAAATAAAATGATTTTAGTAAAAATTTAAAATAATAAATAAAAATAATGGATTTCATAAAAAAAAATCAAAATTTTAATAATTTGTGTAATTTAAAAGTAATAACAAATTTTTCATTTTACAATTTGTAAATAAATTTTTTCATGTTTCTTGAGCAATTTTTAAATAATTCATTATATCATGATCTATTTAGTAAAAATTACACATTATTTTAAATAAATTTAAAATATTTTTACAAAGTTAAACTTTTGTCTATTAACCAATAATATAGGTATTACTAAAAAAAATCTAGCCAGATCAACTTTCAAACAAAATCAATGGTACTTATAAAGTGGTGGATGCATTCGTCATTTTTTGGTGGTGGATGGAAAATGTCCCCTGTAGAGGAGCTACTACGTACTCGGTACTACTGTTATTTGCTTGCGTTTTTTATTTTTTTATTTTTTCACCAGTTTTGATTGGGGATGGTAATGGGGAGGTGCGATGATTGGTTATAAGCTCTCCTCTCTTGTCTTTATTTGTTTTTAAAATTATTATTAAAATTAAAAAAGAATAAAAAGAATTGAAAAAAAAAAGAATAAATTAAATAAATTTTAATATCATAATTTTTCCTAATTTATTCACTATAAATTAATTTAGTTCAACAACTTTAAATACTTAAAATTAAAATAATAATATAATTTTTTTAAAAAATATATATATAATAATAATAATACAACTTTTAAATATTTAAAATTATATATCAAGTATTTACGAATACAAAAAAAAACAATCTCATCTCTTATTCCGTTTAATAAATAAGTGTTAAATCTTTGCCTTTTAATAAGTATTACCTGCAAGTACTCGTCCATAATGAATAAAATTGTTATAAGAGAACAAACGTTAGGAATGTTGAAAAAGGCTTGTATTGTATTTCAGTAAACAATTATTTTTATTTATTGAAAAATACAAGTATTATCATATTTTTTAATAATAAATATATTAAATAAAATTTTCATGTTAATTTTTATATTAAATTAATCGTTTAATATTATTTTTTAGCATTAAATTAATTATTTAATATTATTTTTATATCAAATTAATACTTTAAAAAGATAATTTTAATAGTAAAATTATTAAATAATTAAATTTACGAATCAATGTATCTAAAATGTAAGTGGCGAGAGGGATCCTTGAGGTTGTGGTTGAAAGCGACTGGTGAAGATTGAAATAAATCACCACCACCTCTTCCCCTTTGTTTATCTTACTCTCTTCTCCCTTATATTTTTACTCCCCATCATTGTCTGCAAATAAGTTCAATAAAAATGAACTCTTTCCTTTCCCTTTATTTATTTGTTTTAAACAAATTTATACGTCAAACTTTTGACTACACCATTCTTTTAGTATTTAGTAGACTGTAAGCACTCCAGCCCAGTCCATGTTGGTCCTTGTTCCTTAGTTGAGTTGGATCGATAAACCAATGGGTCTATTAAAAGCTGACTTGGATCAAAGAAATTATTGAGTCAAACGGGTTAGCTCATGGAGTTATAAGCTAAAATACATAAAGCAAAAGATGAGTCCATCCATGTGGACCATTTTCTTTTGTCAAAGTTCAACAAAAGAATGGAATATGAAAAAAACTTAGCCCGACCCACAAATCAATATAGTCTTATGTGATTTGGTTTGCTAAATTCTAATTTTGTTAGTCTCTAGTTTCATTCCACTTTTTTTTTGTTTAGAACTGACTTATGAAGTACAAACGCTTTAAGGAATGGGCTACAAATGCTTTAAGGAATGGGCAATGTCTTTGACTCTCTGTTGGTCATACGAATATAAGACTCTGTGATTCTTCAAAATACATATTTATACATCCAATTTTTCTTGCCACATTGTCTGTATCCAATTCAAAGAGGCTCTTACCTAATACTTTGTATCAATTAATCGCCACCCTAACTAGCAATTATCAATATTATACAGTGTTTTTATGATTAACATAAAAAGTAATTTAATTTAAAAAATGTTTATAATCTTCATAATGAGTACATTTCATATATTCTATACACGAATTTATAATTATGAAATCAAGGTAATACTGTTTGTATGAACAACTAATTTAAGAATAATGGCTATATCATTTAAATAAATAAATAAAAAGAAATGGCTATATAATAATGAATCATAAAAAAATTATCAAATTGAAACTATCTATATTATTTTTTTATTTCCATTGTCAGTCTATTAATTATTGCTCTTTTTGTTGTGTCGTTAGCAATAAAACATGTGGTATAATTTAATTAACTAGAGACGCCTAAGCATACAGAAAAGTTGGATACACACATATGAATTCCATTTTGTATGTTTCTCTCCCATATGACCTTATCATGGTCCTAGCTTGGGAGTGCCGTCACATACACTGATACACAGCAGCAAGCAACAAACTCACATCAGATTCTCAATAACAACTGAAAACTGCCAATTTATTTCCATGAATATTCCAACTTATTCTGCATGATTAAGTCGTTAACACTTATTACTGACAGTTCAAAGAGAATCAAATCCACAAAAAACAAATTGATGGGAGGACTGCATTATTATCAAGTACAATTAGGACCAAATTATGTGAAGATGTCAAGCATGAGAAACGGCTTAGCCAATAGCCACAGTCCACACACATAACCCCTCTTCGCTTTTGACCCCATATTACGTTACCCTCGGTACGTAAGAATACTTGGCATATGCAGTAAAGAATATCTAAGCACCAAGAAATGAATTCCACCCTATATTCTTTCTCGAACACCAACTTCATTACATTGAATAGTTTGAGCCTGGTAGTTAATGAAGATACTGTAAATTAAGATGAGAGCTTCAGACAAATGCTTCTCTTCGTCCACTTGTTGGTCTTCTCAGTTTGTGGCTCTGCTTTTTATACTATCTCCTTCGCTAGTTCTTGTTTCTTGCTCGAGTGTCTCTCCAAATTTCTCGTCAATTCTTGCTTCTAAGAGTTGGAGGAGAGAACCAACGTTACATGATGCACGAGAGGCTCCATCTCCAACTGCATTTCCTTCAGATCCCAGAGAACAAACATCAGAAGTTCCCGTCCCATCTGGTTCTCGAGTAATCAATGAGTTGTCTCCTTCCAATCACCTTGTTAGAA
Organism: Styphnolobium japonicum; assembly: GCA_023212625.1. Lineage (NCBI taxonomy): Eukaryota > Viridiplantae > Streptophyta > Magnoliopsida > Fabales > Fabaceae > Styphnolobium > Styphnolobium japonicum. The sequence continues at coordinate 39,282,557 of JALBWW010000003.1, read as the reverse complement.
CTACATTAAACCTGTTTCATTCAACTTTTTCCTTTCACTATAGGATACTTTCTCATCTTTTTTTTTTCCTTTTCTTTTTCTTGTTGGTGGGTCTTTAGGGTGGTGAAAAGCTTGACACGAAATTTAAGCATAAAGGTACAGATAAAGGGAACCTCAAAGCTCAGAAGTACAGCAAGTTGAAAAGAATTGAAGCAAGATTGACTAAAGCACGGTCTTCCATTAGAGAAGCTTGCAAAGTTCGAAATTTGACATCAACCCACCAAGACCCAGACTATGTTCCTCAAGGTCCAATTTACAGAAAGGCCAATGCTTTTCATAGGTACATATTTTTCGGTCCAGCATCAGTTTCTGCATCAAAACCAATGCTAGATAACCATCTTGTTTTACAAAGAATTGATTCTTTTAGTGAGCGACAAGAAAACTTGCATTTGGATTATTACACGTTCCCTAACATACAAATGTGGAAATGATGGCTATAAAGAAACATCCATAAGAGTTGAGCTGAGCTTACTACTTTGCACTAATTTTGATAATTTGTCTACAGGAGTTACCTAGAGATGGAAAAGCTGTTCAAGATTTTTGTGTATGAAGAAGGGGAGCCACCGATGTTCCATGATGGTCCATGCAAAAACATATACTCCACAGAGGGAAGATTCATACATGAAATGGAAAAAGGGAGGTACTACCGTACTAATGATCCAGATGAAGCTTTTGTGTATTTCCTACCCTTCAGTGTGGTTATGATGGTCGAATATCTTTACAAGCCCAGCTCCAATATAAATTCCATTGGTCTTTCTGTCATAGACTACATACAGATTATATCCAATAAACATCCCTTCTGGAATCGAAGCCTGGGCCATGATCATTTCATGCTCTCTTGCCACGATTGGGTAAGCAACTCTCTTTCTCTCTCTCTCTCTCTCTCTGGTCTAAAGGAATTGCGTTTCTTAATTAATCAGAAAGATACCAAATATTAAAAGAAAAAAATTAACAGGGCATTATTCTGTATCCTGACTCGCCCCATGTGTTACTCAAAGCGAAGACAAAAGTGTCAAAAAACAAACAATTTCAAGTTTGTCTTAGGCCTTGTGTTATGATATTGATGCATCTCTTAGCGGAAATTGGTTTAGTTGATTCGAACTTGTCTATTCGAACTTGCTTATTAGCCATCAATATTAAGAATGTTACATAAATTTTGCTGAGTCGCTACCCTTATAAAATCTCTAATACTTGTTCGGCAGGGTCCGATTGCATCTGGTTACGTGCATCCCTTGTTCAACAATTCCATAAGGGTTCTTTGCAACGCAAATACATCTGAAGGATTCAACCCTGCAAAGGATGTGTCATTTCCTGAAATTAATCTTGTGACAGGGGATATCACAGGGCTAGTAGGAGGGTATCCCCCATCTCGTAGGACCATTCTTGCTTTCTTTGCAGGTGGCCTGCATGGCCATATAAGATACCTACTTCTAAAGCAATGGAAAAACAAAGACCAAGATGTGCAGGTCTACGATGAACTGCCTCATGGAGTTTCTTACCACACAAAGCTTAGAAGCAGCAAATTTTGCCTGTGCCCAAGCGGTTATGAAGTAGCAAGCCCCAGAGTAGTGGAAGCGATGCTTGCAGAATGTGTTCCAGTATTGATTTCTGATAGCTATGTTCCACCCTTCAGTGATGTATTGAATTGGAAATCATTTTCAGTTCAAGTAGATGTGAAGGACATTCCCAATATCAAAAAGATACTCATGGGAATTTCTCAAAGGCAGTACTTGAGAATGCTGAGGAGAGTAAAACAGGTGCAAAGGCATTTTGTGCCCAATGACCCCCCAAAGAGGTTCGATGTGTTCCATATGACCATTCATTCCATTTGGCTCAGGAGGTTGAATATCCAAATTCAAGATCAGTAATATCAAATCCGCCGACACATGCTGCACCAAGCATGTACAGCATCTAGAAATTGTTTCTCATACATACCGTGGTGACTGATGACCAATACAATTAACAGATTTTGTATATCTAGAAAATTGTTTTTCTCTTGTACGTTAGTTATAACCTCTGGAAATTAGAGATTGACTTATAGTGTTTCGGTATAACAGATTCATTATCAATGTGATCCATAGCTTGATCTGAAACAGGTGCCTCACCAACTCGAATCCTCAAAATGTAGTTTAATCTCCTATGCATACATGGACACAGCACACTAGTATATTTTTATGTGAGAAAGTGATGGTTTTGACCATAACTATCCTGGAGACAACAGGGAAGGGTAATTTAGAACGTAATCAAACAACTACTGTTCTTATACATGGCGTCCATTGTGATACACGGAGTACATTACATGAACATAGCCATAAGTTAGAATGCCTCGCTGGTTTATAGCAGTTGTAATTAATTATAATACACATAAATAGGTGAATTCTTGCATAAAAAATATTTTGACAAGTACACAATAATCAGACTGCTTAACTGATTTGGAATTCTCCACTTGCATGAACCTCTTTGACCCTCTTATCATACTCATCTTCTTCATCCTCCTCTTCCTCCACTTCGGCATCCACATCTTCTGCCCCTTCATCTTCTTCACCTTCCCAGCCAAAACCTTTGACAGGCCTAGATACTGGAGGTGGGTTTCTTGCCTCTCCCACAATTTTCATTATCTCCTCCACACTTTGAACATGAAAGCTTGGGTTGTCTCTCTGGTAATAGATAGCTTGAGCTGATTCAGTTAGCTCCCTTGGAAGATTCTTTAAAAACCATGGGTGGTTCTTAATTTCCTTAATAGTAATTCTCTGTAAACAATAAAGAACATGGTCTAGTAGTTAGCTCGATATATACAAGCTCTTGATTCCTAATTCCAAATGTAGTTAATTATATTTTCAAGAGCATCTTGTTTGACAAAAATCACAGTTAAAATCTTGTCTTTTGCTTTGAGCATGCATAAAAGCCACAGGAGAATGAACTGAAGACACAATATTAGCTGCATTCTAAGAGGGAGATATATAGATGTGAAAACTATATAAGGACTTTGATTAATAAGGACAGAACGGAATACAAGTTAAAAAAACATAAAGATTCAGTCAATTCTTTTATATTCAAATATACAGCCAGTAGCCAGGCAAAATTATTCTTCAGATTCTCTAAATGGCACCAAAATTTCAGGAGACAACTACCACAAGTGTCCCAATTTTCAAAGATTACAATTTGATAAAACTTCCATTCAAATTGTATATGCCTCAATTTCATAATGTCCTGACACTCCTATATAAACCCTACGCTAGGTAATATGGAAAGCAGTGCAACGGAGAGAAAAGAAGACCAAATTCATGTTCTGGCAGATAAGATACATGGAGAAGTCAAAAAAGAAGAGAATGGAAACACTCCAGTCTTAACTATACACTAAATAGGAGTTAACCAGACGGTGAAAATAGAGGAGAGGCTGGGCGTAGGTTTCTCCTTAGGTATAGCTTTCAATCAACAATGAGGTTTATTTTACCAAAAAGTTTATTTTATTTTCTATTCATTAAATGGTTCGCAATGGTTGACAATTAAACATAATTCTTACAAATGTATACTTCTAGAACATATTAGGGACACAGCATACATGATCTGAAATGGCATGACAGTCTAGCCAAATTGCAATAATAGTGAAAAAGTTTAGATGCTTAAACATCATTACATACCCTCAATGGATTTGCAACAAATATGCGAGAGAGGAGGTGTCTGCAATCTTGAGATATGTGAACATAATCAGGGATTTTGTATTGAATAGCCATTATACGCTGTAGAATAGGACAGGAAATGGGGATAAGAATGATGTGAAAATAACATAAGAAACATTATGAAAATCATTATTGAAAGGGAGGAAAACATACCTGAATTGTTTTCCTAAAATTCCTAGGGTCATCCTGGTCCTCAAAGGGATATGCTCCAACCAACATGACATAAAGAGTCACCCCACATGACCATACATCAGCCAACTAAAACAATATTTAGAAGAGAAAAACATTATAGAATCATTAATATATTGGTTCAAAAGTGAATAAAATCTTTTATACATTGAATGCATCTAAAATACTCAAAAGATACTTCTTCCCAGGTAGCATGATCAGAAGAACAAAGCAACAAAATTAGAGATGAGCAAATGTGTAATTATAAAACAAATCCCCCTTCCCTCCCTTCTCCACACACACAGAAAAAACAAAGCTTCAGGGGACATGCAGCAGGCTGGAAAGCTGAAGTTAAGATCCAATATATAAATAAATCAGATGCAAGGAACTCTATAGAAACAATTTGATGTAGAGCAAATATATTACCTTGCCATCATACTCTCGCCTAGAAAGAACCTCTGGTGCTATATAAGCTGGTGTTCCAACAGTTGATTTGGGACGTGAATGCAGCAACGATGACTACACCACAAATAACAAACACTCAAATAACTATAACACTAACCTAAATGTTATAACTTTAAGCTTGATGATATTAATTCCAATACCTTGGAATAACCGAAGTCACAAATTTTTAAGCGAGGTGCAGGACTTCCATCCAAAAGGGTATTTTCTAGCTTCAAATCTCTGTGGCATATTTGCTACAAAAGAACACTAAAAGCATAAGTTCTCACTTTGTGTATTTCTGAACACAGGAAGTGCCATGACTTTTCATTAAACTTGAGCATGACTATACCATGGTATGACAGAAATGGACACCAGAGATCAGCTGCTGAAAGAAATATCTAGCCTGAACAATCAAAGGAAAGAAAATGAGATATGGCTATGAAAGCAAGAGAGTGAAATAAAGGAGAAAATCCTCATAGTAAGTGAAGCTATTAACCTCATCTTCACTGAACCTGCCAGCATTGCATATCCTCTCAAAGAGCTCTCCTCCAGCTGCATACTCCATTACTATTGCTAAATGTGTGGGGGTCAAAACCACCTGCAAAATCAAATCCCATTGAAATAAAAGAACATAATTTACTTAGTTTAGTACTCAGTACAAAGTGATCCAACTGGTAAAGAAAAAAAAAATTTCCTTGCCTCCTTGAAGCGAATTATATTGGGATGCCGAAGGGACCTATGGTTGATAATCTCTCTTGCCACGTTCTCATCAATCTGGAATTGGAAAAAAATACTTAGAATCACAGATGTTAAAATAGAAACCTTTCATTTATTTATTTTAAAAAAAAAAAAAGAGATAATAAATTATAAGGGAATAAAATAGAAGCCTTTCTTCAATTATGCTTGGCTTTCCAGAAGAACTAAAGCAACATGGAGGAAATGAACCAGCCATATGTTGGGGTTGCTAACTCAAAGGCCAAGTGCTAATTTTTGAGTTCTAATCACTAACACCCATCTCTTTAACTGCTTAAGAACAAAACGTTAAAGGGTTTATAGTTGAATTTTCTATTCCCTCCCACACTTTATTTTTTCCTCATATGTAACGAAAATGTGGCAAATGAATATTGAACCCCTTTCCTGGGTCTTCACAAATCAAAACTCCCACTCATTGGATCCAAATGCAAAACGCGATTGTAACAAATCTGAAGATTGAATGATTCCTTGACTATTCCGGCAAGCAAACAACAAAGAGAAAAAAAAAAAAACAAACCTTCTGGCCACGCTCGATGTATTTCATGGCGACGAGCTCCTTGGTCTCTTTGTTTCTCAAAAGCCTAGCCACCCCAAAATTCCCAGCTCCCAAATCCTTGACCTCCTCGTACTTGTCCATACCCACCAACCTCTTTGGACAATTAAATCCAATCCAATCGTCCTAAACTTGATCAACGATACCACCAGTTATGGATGGGTTCGAGACTCAATCGGCATGCAAGTCCCTCGTCGAATAGAATCACAGCACCATTCTGCACTTCGATCAAAAGGGTATCCAAAGGAGGTCGCTTTCACTGAGAATCTGAAATGGTTCTTTCTTTCTTTCTTTCTTATAGAGAGAGAGAGAGAGAGAGAGAGAGAGAGAGAGAGGGAAGGTGATGAATGAAGATTTAGGATGGAATATGGAGTGAAGAAGAGGAGAGTGCACGTGGGAGTGGGAGAGAAGAAAGAGTTAGAAAATTGGTATGTATGCTAAATTGCTAATAAAGAAAAATGAGAGTATGGGAATCCATGAGGACCAGCTTGAATCCAGTCACTGCCAGTGCCAGCTTCGTTATCGGTTAGTTACCTTTCTTTCTTTCTTTCTTTTTTATTGATTTTTGCTTCGTCAGCTTTTGAGGTTTGGAAGTGGGGATTGCCATTGGATCTCTAAAAACGCCGTTGCGGTAGGGAGAGACGCAAGGCCTGCCTTTGCTTTGACTTCATTCGTGATCCTCATTGCCGTTTTCATAAGCCTTCTTCTTCTTTTTCTTTTTTACTTTAACTGTCTTTTTACCACTGCCAAAGTTTGGTTTTAACTTTCTATACATGGAGATGAATATTAAAATTTTATATAAAAACTTCATGAGCTTAGTTTTAATACCATTATATGTTCTCCTATCATTTAAAAAACATATTTTAAGTAATTTTTATTATAGACAAACTCTTTTGATAAAATGTTGACACATGATTGGATATAGTTATAATAAAGTATTATACTAATATCTAATCAAAATTAAATTCAAACTTTATTTTGTGCTTTATTTAGAATAGAAAATAATACAGAATAGTTAAATTAAAAGTATTATTTATCATCAATCGTTATACTTGATTTAATTCGTTTTTATGATTTTATGCTAAAATTATATTTTAAAATAACAAATTAGTTGTATTGAAATTTATGATTTATGCAAATATTAATTAAATAATAATTTTATTACTCGTGCAGTGCACATGTTTGTTATATTATATTTGTATAATTTTTTTGAATTATAATGTGTTCATTATTTTGATATTTTTTATAATAATTTTTAATTAAATATATGTTTAAAAAACAACTTAGTCACTTTCTAATTTAATTGTCTAAGAAGAAAAATAAATAAATAACTCATAAAAATAAACTTTATCATAAAACATTTAATATATTCAGTATCTAGCAATATGTAAAAGAAAATAATTATAAATATATAAACTTAAGTATTTCATTAAGATTACAAAAATTTCAAATTAAATTATAAAAATATATAATTTGAAGTATAATTGATATTTAATTAATTTTAAAAAATTAATAATTTAAATATACTATTATATATGATCTTTATTAATTACACTTATTAATAGGTAAATAATTAATTGATATTTAAATTAATATAAAATTTAAAAAAGTATAGTAATTAAATTTATCAATTAAATAAAATATAATATAATATAATTAAATTTTGAATTGAAATTAAACTTTTTTAAATAAGTTTTAAATACATGGACAATAAAGCTATATCAAACAAATAAAATGTTGGAGAGAATAAAACTTAAGCATAAGTAATATATGGCATTGACCCCACTTGCATGAATTATATTTTATATAATTATACTAGTTTTATTACCCCATGCAATGCACGAGTTTATTAAATTATATGTGTATAGACTTTTAAATAATAATGTGTTATTCATTGTAATACGTTTTATGTAAGTTTCTTTATGAGATCTATATAGAAAATAGTTTAATCACTTCCTAAACTAATTATATCAAAAGAAAATCATGAAATTCATAAAAATTAACCTTAGCATGAATTAATTAACATATTTAGTGTCTCTCAAGTTTTTTAAAAACATAAAGTAATCGCTATAAAAAAATTATTCCCTTGAGGTCCTTGATTGCTAGTCTCCAACGATGTCAAGCACCTTTACAATATTGAACTAACACAATGATTCTACAATATTTTAATACAAGAGGGTCAAACATAACCATTTAGTTTGAAAATAAATACATTTTTAACTCTTTAATCAACATGTTAAGTAAATAAAAAATGCGAATGGTATAACTATACAATTATGATTTATGTTCGTTCTTCTGTTAAGCTAAATACTATTTGCCTAAAAAATTTACATTAGAAAATAGTTTTTCAAAATTAAACTTTATGATGTTCTTAACAACTTTGGAGAGTCGTTAGTATGATAAATTTAAAAAATAAACAGAATTACTCTATCTATATAATAATTTTTTTTAAATTCAGTTTCATCTATCCAAAAAGATAAGAGACATTATATGACTTATCAAAAAGATATTTATCATATTTAAGATATAAAAAATTAAATATCTAATAAGATCTAAACAAATCTACGATTTGAAGATATTATTCATATCATGTTTTAAAAAAGTGTGTAGATAATCCATTTAAAAATTAAGAAATTGCTTGCTTTAATTGTATGTCATTTAGACCCATTAATTTTGGTTTTTAGAAAATTATGCAATTATGATTTATGGTCGTTTTTTTTAGATAGATATTAAGATTGCCTAAAAATTTTGCATCAAAAAACTATTTTTTCAAATGGTACGATAATGAGAAATTTATATTAAGAATCAATTACTTATTATTTAATTTTTAAGATAAAATTAATATTCAAAATTTTAGTTCATTACTTATAAAATAGATAAGATAAATTATTACCTAAACAAAATCAATTTAATTATTTAGTATAACTGAAAAAAAATAGTATAAAAATAATTTAAAATTTCATCATTAAAGAAACAAGAATCAAATGAGTAAGAATTTGGAAGGAAAAAAATTAAATATATCAGTAACATGTGACATTTGTCCAAATTTCATAAACTGTGATTTATATAATAGTATATAGATTAAATTAAACGTTTATTAGAGTATTTGTTCATTTTAATTGGTAATTAAGTATAATTAATATTTAATTAATGTAAAAGATATTAATAATATGAATATGCTATGATATATGATTTTCATTAATCACACTTATTAATAGATAAATAAGTAATTGATATTTAAATTTAATATAAAATTAAAAAAGTTAGACTAATTAAATTTATCACTTAAATAAAATCAATCAAATATAATGAAAATTTTAACTTTTTTGAATAAATTTGGATATATGGACAATAAGGCGTTATCAAATGAGTATCAAATTGAAGGGAAAAAACTTATGTATAAGTGACATGTGACATTAACCTCACTTACATGAACTGTGTTTTATATAATAGTGTTAGATTATATTATATTAGTAATAATCATAATCTATTATCTAGTAAATTCTAATAGATAAGAAATAAAATTAAGATTCAAATAGATAATTGTAATTTCACAAATATTAAAGAAATTTCAGGATAAAAGTTTGAAACCACCAATCTTAACATGTTTAAACACAAACTAATAAAAAATCAAGATTCAATTTCAAAACCATAAATGAGTGACACATTACATAATATATCTAAACACAAATCTGCATCAAAGAATGAGGAATTTTGAGGGGAAAATACATATATTAGTGACACGTAACATTTGTTCAAATTGCATAAATTATGTTTTATATAATAGTATATAGATTTTGATTTATTGATATCAAAATTATGATATTTAAGTTGCTTGTTTAATTATTTTATTTTCATAACTAGTATATTACATAATAATTCTAAGTTTTACATTGATTAAAATAAAATACACCTTTCTTTCCTATATTTTGGTTTTTCTATTTAGCCTTTAATTTTTGAATAAATTATTGTGTGATTTTAATACCATTACGATATTTCATTTTGAAATTTAAAGTGACATGTTATTTTCCACGAATATTTACAATTTATGACAAATTAACCTAAAATTAAATAATGGGCATTCTGTTAAAGCGTAACACCAAATTATAATTTCTTCTATTAAAATACATTAAAAATATATATATATTTTCTTATTTTGTTATTCAGGTGGTTAAAATTTTAAATTTTTTAATGAGGTCTGATTTTCATAAAATTATTCGAAAGAACAAAAATTATCGATGTTTGAAAAAGTGATGTATAGAAAACGCGTTGACACATGCAGATACGAGCATCACCGACCCCGCCCTTGGTTCCCCGTTGGCCGTGGCCGAGATGGTAGCACCGTCGCACTCGGAGCACTGTCATTGCCTGATTGGCCCTGCTTTCCTGATCCTGAATCATTATGGTATCTTTCAGCTAACTATTATTGGGTACTGAAAAAGCCCATAACATTATTGGCAATCAAACTGATTGAAAATGTCAAACGTTGTCGTAAGCACAGGACCATGTGACTATGCGAGTCATGTGCCACCTGCCCAGTGTTCACGTCTATCCCAGTCAATCCTTGTCTCTAATTTATTACCTCACTCACTATTTTCTTCACTTTCCTTCCTTCCTTCCTTCCTTCCTTCCTTCCTTCCTTCCTCTTTCTTATCAAGTTATCATTCTTGTCCTTTTCTTTTCTTCCACTTTTTCTAATTGCTGACCATTATGGTAACAATTAATGTGCATGACTATGTCATATATGACGTAAAAGATGTGTTATATATCTGCACTCCAGTTCAAAGTGGAACTCCCGAGTCCCATTAATAGTTAGTATGGTTACCCATGCATTGAACATTCTTATTTATGATTCTCTTAAGAAAAATAGTTGTAATTTTTTGTATATATTAAGTATGTTTTCAAATAAAAATAAAAAATAACCACGAATAGAAATAAATTTCGTAATGATCATTCTTATTTTAATATTTAATTTTGAAAAAATAGAATAAAGACTTATTCTGATTTTATATTTGATATAATAAAACAAACATAAAATAAAATCATAGCATTAATAAAGATAGATAAAAAATTAAAATATTATTACTTATTTTTTGAAATCGTCAATTCCACGTATTGTGAATGGTGATTTTAATATATCATTAATAAAGATAAATACAAAACATAAAATTTATGTCACCAAAAAAGGAATATACATTTTAGTTTGTTATATATTTTTAAAACGTCAATATTTTTTTTAGTACAAGAAATCGTCAATTTTATCTCTTCAAAAAAGAATTATAATTTTTACGTCTACAAAACTAAAGTCTAAAATAAAAGTCTCGTTAATACTATTTTTCCTAACATTAAGAAGTTTCATTTTTGATTGAAGATAATTGGTTGAATTGATAAGCATCAAAATATTTTACTTATAAAGCTTAAGTGTGATTTTCGCTACCAACAATCTTTCTTAATAGAATAGTAGCCAATATGTATGTATTAATGTGAGTTTTCGTAAGGGTTTGTAGCATGTTTTGACTTTATAATGAGGTAATTTTCCTTTTTTATAAACTTTTTTTGACAAAAAAGAAGAAGAAAGAAATATCATTATTATTAAGAAATTGATTATTGAGCCACTATTTTATATGAAAACATAATCGATTAAATTTCAAATATATTTAACCTATGATTTGAGTTTTTGATGTATTATTGTATCTTATAAATTCTTTTATTTAATTATACTTATATTATTAACAATAGATACAATTAGCGCTTTGATATATATTAAGATTCGTATTAATTTAAAATAAATATTAGATAAAGTTTTAAAGTCTTTAAAAATGACTTACTATTCTAAAATAAAAAATAGAAAACAAAAAGTCGGTTATGTGGTTAGATGTGAAATATCAGACTTCGTGGAGTAAATTACGCGGGTAAGTGTCATAGCCTTTTTTTTCTTTTTAAATAATGACCACGTGGAGCCTATTTTTTATTAACGAAAATAACTATTTTTTATTTATTATTTCGCCTCAATTAATTAATTAATTATGAAAGTGTGCTTTTTTTTAGTTGATAAATCACTTTTAATGAAATTAGCTTCTCAACGTAAAATATTAAAAATAATAATAATCGTGTTAAGAAGTTTAGTTTGGTAAAATTAACTTCTCTAACATGATATTTTTTTAAGTTTATGTTTTTAATTAATAGATTAGGGTTGTGTTAGGATAATTTAGGTCTTGTTAGAATAGTTTAGGTTAAATAATGGTTTAAGGTTTATGATTAATTAAGGTTTTTAGTATTTAATAAGAGATTAGGGTTTAGATTTTAGATTAAGTTAAAGGTTAATTAAGAGATATGATTAATTGAAGATTTAGAATTAATTAAGCATTTAAGGGATTATGATTAATTAATAGTTAGGATTAATTAACCTTGAACTTAGAACCTAAACCTTAACCTCTTAATTAAACACTAAAATTTTAATTAATCATAAATCATTATTTAACACAAAACCATTATAACAAAACCTTAAATTATTATAACAAAACCCTAATACATTAATTAAAATTATAAATTTAAAAAAAAACTTGATGAGAAGTCAATTTTAGTGAAACTAACTTCTTAACATGATTAAAAAATTATTTTTTTAAGTTAAAAGATTAGTTTTACCAAAATTGATTTGTCATATGAAAGAAAAAAATATTTTTATAATTAATTAATTAAGAAGTGGGTTAAAATGAAAAAAAAAACTTTTCGTACAAAAAAACCCCACGTGAAAGTTTAAACCTATCACATCTTGTTTTCTTTTCTTTTCGGTATAATGAACCTATCACTTCTTATAACGGATCTTCATCACTAATCCATTTTTAATAACTTTATTCGTTTTTCTAATTATGTGTGCAATGCACATGCTTTGTACTAAACCTAATTTTTCATTCACTGGTAATAATTTTTATAGTTTAAAGGCATAAAAATAAATCATGAACATGTAATTGTTTTATTAACATTTTTTGGTAAATAAAAAATTTAAGATTTACAAAAAATAACACAAATGATAAATAAACTTGAACTAGACGATAAGTTTTTATAATATCAATGATTTGAGGATGAACTTTTTTTTTTTTTGGAAAAGAGTAGCCTGTATATATATATGTGTATATATATATATATATATGTATGGCATTTTATCTTGAAGATTCAACAAGAAGTAAGTTTTGTGAAGGGATTTTTTTTAATACTTTATAGTAATATATGATATCATAATTTAATATTATTGTTCGGCCTCTTTTTATCATATAAATCTTATCTTCAAATATAAAAGTATATTATTCATTTATCATAAATAAAATAAATAAGTAATTATCTAGTTGAACAAAAAGAATACGTGAACTAACCATTATATTATTGTTGTTAAAGAGAAAAAATAGAACTGAAAGGTTAAGAGATTTTTGTAATATGTTAAGAGTTGAGTCTGTAAAAAAATATTTATAGAAAAAGGAAATCTTAATATTTTTAATGAGATTAGTCTTATATTTAGAAAGTGTGAGAATTAAGAGTAAAAATAGGTCATATAACTTAATAAAAATGTACGACCTAACCTACTTTTAATTTATTTTGACATAATATATTTATTAAATAAGTTAAGTATAAAAATTTTAAAATATCTATTTATTTAAATAGCTCAAGAATTTTTTTAAAATTTATAATATTTATATAATTTATTAGTTATATATTATATAATTTATTTATTTTATACCTAATACAATAATTTTATTAAAAATTAGATATATTTTTATCTTATAAAATTTGAGCTTATTGAAATTTATGTAATGTAAAATTTAAATTAATTTTTAGGTTAATTAAATGTTTATATTTTCACAACAAATAAAAGCTAAATAAAAAATAGAGCAATATTACGTCAGATTAAAGTCATTTTTTTAATAAAAAAAAGCAGCTTAGGTTAACCTATTCCTATAAATCGAGCCTAGCAGCACCCGAAAAAGTATGAGTAGTTATTTAATGCATCAAGACAAAGAAAGATTGAACGGCGCCACGCACCCCGCACTGTATTGATCCTTGTCATGACATTCAGTAGATTACTACATTTAAAAATAGATGCCAACCTCCTATTGGATGTGACGTTAAATGCACCCTATCTATTTCAATTGCCAATTCTATATTCCCTTCCCACCACTCCTCTGCTATTATGGTAGATCAAATCTCTTTCTCCAAATTCATACCTTTTCTGCTCGTCTCCTTTATCAAATATTCCAATTGTTTTTTTTCATGTGCATGCATAAGTCATTGTGATTGATTGATAATTGATTACAAAATAATATTAAATTATATTTTTTTAGATGCCAAATTATCAAAAAGAATATCAAAGTTTTTTTAAAGTATCATTTAACTATTTGAAGTGATGACAGAGTTATAAACTTATATCCATTAATTAAGTAAGATAATTAATTTTAAATTTTAATTTTGATCTATTATCATAATATATATTTTTATATTATTATTAACTCATGTGTTACCACATTATTAAAATTATTTGATTCATTATAAAAACACTTACTTAAAAAGTCAATTTGTTTTAATGATGTAGTTGCACATAAATGTATGATAATGTAAAATAAATTTACACTGACAGTAAATTAAAATTAGAGTTTGGTTTTGATTTACTATCAGTTTAAAAAATTTTTACACTGTCATCTAATCATGTATTGTCATATCATTTAAATAATTTGACTATCATAACAACTATTTAGAAAGTCTAACTATTTAATGATGTGCTAAAACATAATTGGATGATAGTGTAAATAAACTTTACACTAACAATGGATTAAAATTTAATCCTTAAAATTAAACTCTTAATTCTGTCCAAACATTACTTAGTACAATAATAATAAAATGTTACTTTTTTGTTTTATACACTATAATTAATTTTAGAGTTTAATTTCTATCCACCGTCAGTGTAAAGTTTCTTTACACTGTCATCCAATCATGTGTTGCCAAATCATTAAAAGAGTTTGACTATCACAACTACTGCATAGAAAGTCTAACTATTTAATTATGTGTCAACACATGATTGAATGATAGTGTAAAAAAACTTCTTAATTTTAACTACTAAGTTGACCCGTTTGATGCACAATGTTTAATGTCATTATATGAATAGAACAAGATGGGATAGAAGGAGTAGTTATAACATAATTCATATGATAGACTGAGCATGTTTGATTGTTAGCTTATGATATTTCACACATGACTCCAATTCTCTTGTAGTGGGACTTTCATCAATTTGTCTTCCAAAATAAAAAGGTGTACGCTGTTCTGATATGATGTACAGTGCTTGCATTTTGTTCTTTGCATCATTGTTTTAACTTTTAACAAATGCAATTTTGTTGGCTCCCTCAATTTTCTTCTTTGAATGATTGTGTGTGCTTATTTAGTAAAGGTCAAAAAATCTAAAGGGTAAGTTATAGTAGTCAAGGAAGTGTGTCGGTGAAATTGTGTTGTGACCCAGAAAGATGTAGAAAATATGTTAATTAAATTATAATGATACAAATATAAGGAGTAGACTTCGTTTCTACCAAGGAGGTAAATAAAATTTGAACTCGGCATGAAATAACATTTCATAATGCAAGAACAATAAACTCAAGAGAAATCTACATAAACTTTTTGTGAAATTACTTAAATATCAACAACATTTTTTACTTGGAGATAAAGGGAAATTTTCACTGTCTTGTATAAAAATGGTGTATGCTAACGTCCCCATATTTACGTGGGAGTTGAATTGTTTATGGTGGAGAGAAAAGTAAAATTTTGAAATTTACAATATCTTTTCGCTTAACAATTTTTTTATTTTTAAAATATAATTCATATTTTAAAGGCATTAAAAAAATATCAAACTATGTTTTGGCATACTAGTATAGATAAAGGATAGATATGGATAATATATTTTCAAGTTGGTAAAAGATTTGGGAAGGTGGAAAGCTTATGATAAGTAGTCATGCATTAATGTTATGTGTTTAATGAGTTAATTAAAACAACTTTTGATATTCATATAAGTTGTATTATATTTATTTTTATAAATAAAAAATTAAATTTTATAAAAATAAACATTTGCGAAAGCAAAAAAATATCTTAGACGATCTATTTGTTTTATAATAATTGTTGCTAAATTAATTTTAATAAATTATCAAAATTTCATTATTGCAAAAGTGCTTTTCGAAATAAGTATTCTATCCAAATATTTTTTAGCCTATTTTAGACCACACTCATGAGAGTTTATTTAACAAATTTTACTCGAATAAGTAATTATTTAATTTGTATATTTAAATAGGGTCTAAAGTCTATGGCTAATTATACTTTTTGGGATATTAATATAAAATAATAATACTATAAAATTGGATAAATAAATTTAATATTTGAAATCTGATAAGAAGGAAAAAAATTATTATAAAGACTTTGTAGTTTATTTCCTGAAAGAAAATAAATAATTTATTTCTTACGCTTTGAAAGTGGGGCTGAAAGAAAATAAATAACTATGTCATATTTGGGTTGGGCTCATTAGGCTTAGGCTGGATATAAGATTGCCATGTTTAGACCGGGCCTACTAGATAAGCCTAAGAAGGAGACTGAAGTCTGAAACAATAGATCCAATGGAATAAAAACTCAGATTACCCAACGTATTTAGTTGAGTGGATTTAACAATCTCAATTTGTAAATGTAGTAGGACCCTATATAAATTGAGTCCACTCGATACATTTAATAAAAAACAAAAAATAAAGGATAAAAAGTCCTACCAGAATTGCAGGACCAACCTACTAGTATTGATGTTTAAAAAATAATGATGGTACCGCAACATTGATGTTAAAAAATCAAATAATTACTTAATGTGGTTATTTAATTAAAAATAAAATATAATCATTCAATATTACTATTCAATTCAAATTTTAAACTAAATAAGTATGTGGTTATTTAATCATTATTAACATAAATATTAGTGCCCGCGATTAGTTTTTCACAATATTTATTTAATCAGTCGCACATCACAGATTAATAATCATCCACGTAATCACGCGGGCCTCTCCAAAACTGTTCAACGGTCTTGCTGCACTGCAAAGCAAATGCAGGTACAGCTAGATAAGTCACAACTCACAACAAAAGAGAAACATGGAACGCATCCTAGGCAAAGGTGGGGTGAGTCACTGTCCAATCTCATCAAGTACCAATTAACCAATTTTGAGAGATATTCTTATGTAAAACATATTTCTTACTTTATATTAGTTTTATGGGTCATTTATATTTGCTTAAACATAATAGCCCACCAATTTAATATGCCATTTCACAAGAGTTACAAAAATATTCAAACTTTTTTCTTTATTCAAGTATGCTTACATTTTTAAAAAGATATTCTAACTATAGTAAACAGGTTATTTAAAAATATAAGTGTAATTAGTTTAATTTTTTTAATAATTCTTGATATCAAATTTGAGATTAATTTGATGTCAAAAATAATATTGAAGAACTAATTTAATATAAAAAAATAACATTGAAGAACTAATTTAATGTCAAAAAAATAAAATTAAGAGACTATTTTAATATATTTATCATTAAAAAATCTAACTAATAATACTTATATTTTTAGAAGATAGAAATAATTAAATTCCAACGTCCTTCTTTTTCCATGCACTCTTAGTATTTAAAATTATTTTTAATAGGGCCCATGTTCTTTAAAAAAATGAAGCATATGTTGGGAATTATATAATTTAGGTCTGGAATTGAAAAGAAATATGAATGGGACCGTTGGCTTCGAATTCTATTCGGTTGGGCTGAGTAACTTGCTGGTAGGCCCATCCTGTTTGGGTCCCATGACAGGTAGAGAGTCCTAATAACACCGTTACATCAGGGCCTGGGCCCACGTAATGCGATTTGGGTCCAGATTCCAAGCTGGCACAGTATGGTCCTTCTCCTCTTCCCCACTCTTTATAACGCCTTTCCCACTAACCCCTCTCTCCCCATCACACCAACACCATTATTTCCTTTCTCTTCTTTCTCTCTCTCTTGGCCTCTCTTCCCTATTTTCAAATTTTGTTCAGATCATCAAAGAGGGTGTCATTACTCATTACTATTGGTCACAATCAACCATGGCTGAGGAAGCTCCAAAGATAACAAGCTCAACAACCCAAGAGCCAGTGGTGCATGTGGAGGAAGTGATGGTCAATGATGTTGCACTTCCTGACAAAACAGAACCAGATAGTGTCCCTGTAGAGAAAGACCCAGAGCCTGCGCCAGAGAAGAAACCCCTTGAGGAGGCTGTCACTGTGGACACTACTGATACTGAGGTATCCAAACCCAGTGGTGACAATGATGACAAAATTCCTGAATCAGGTTCCTTCAAGGAAGAGAGCACCAGGGTTGCGGATCTTCCAGAGACCGAGAAGAAGGCACTCCAAGAGCTTAACCAGCTTATTCAAGATGCACTTAACAACCATGAGTTCTCTGCCCCTGTTATCAACCCACCAACGCCACCTAAAGAAGAAAAGCCAGAAACCGTAGCTGCTGACAAGGAAAAGCCCGTTGAGGAACAAGTTTCCGAACCGGTTGCTGATGTGCCACTGCCCCCAGCAGAACCTGACCAACCCACACAAACAGAAGAAGAAGGAGAAAAGAAGGAAGAAGCAGCACCGGAAGTGAAAGAAACCACCACCGAGGTGGTAGAAGACAAAGTGGCTGCTCCTTCTGTAGATGAGGATGGAGCAAAAACCGTGGAGGCCATTGAAGAGACCATTGTAGCGGTCTCTTCCACTGTTCCAGCTGATCAGCCAGCTTCAGCAAAAGAGCCCGAGGCTGCAGCGGTTCCTCAGGAGGAGGCAGAAGCCAAGGAAACCAAAGATGAAACTTCACCTCCATTGCCACCCGAAGAGGTATCCATTTGGGGGATACCACTCCTTGCAGATGAGAGGAGCGATGTAATTCTCTTGAAGTTTCTGCGTGCCAGAGACTTTAAGGTCAAAGATGCTTTCACCATGATCAAGAACACAATTCGCTGGAGAAAAGAATTTGGAATCGATGAGTTGATGGAAGAAAACTTGGGTAATGATTTGGAGAAGGCGGTGTACATGCATGGGTTTGACAAGGAAGGTCACCCTGTATGTTATAACATCTATGGGGAATTCCAGAATAAGGAGCTCTACAAGAAAACATTTTCTGATGAGGAGAAGAGGCAGAAGTTCCTAAGATGGAGAATTCAGTTCCTGGAGAAGAGTATCAGGAAATTGGATTTCAACCCTGGTGGTATATGCACCATTGTCCAGGTCAATGATCTGAAGAATTCTCCTGGACCTGGGAAGTGGGAACTTAGACAAGCTACCAAACAGGCCCTGCAATTGCTTCAGGACAACTATCCTGAATTTGTAGCCAAACAGGTACTGCTGTTAAGTTTAGTCATACCTCATACATTGTGTGCATACAATTTTCTTCTGATAAATTTTAAATATGGAATGCTATTCAAATGTATATTATTATTCTTAGTCTATTTTTATTTGTCCAGGTATTCATCAATGTGCCATGGTGGTACCTGGCAGTGAACCGGATGATAAGCCCTTTTCTTACCCAGAGGACCAAAAGCAAGTTTGTCTTTGCTGGGCCTTCCAAATCAGCAGAGACCCTTTTAAGGTGATGACAGAAAGATTCAAAATTTACTTGTTCCTTGTCTTTTCAATTTGCTTTGTATTTGGATGAATATCTTAATTTGCCCTCTGGACTTCAGATACATAGCTCCAGAGCAACTTCCGGTCAAGTATGGTGGACTGAGCAAAGATGGGGAATTCGGAAATACCGATGCTGTTACAGAAATTACAGTAAGGCCAGCAGCGAAACATACCGTGGAATTTCCGGTTACGGAGGTGGGTTTTCCTTTGTTTTGTGTCGGAATTGAATGGTTTTGAGAATCCAAACAATGCAGCATCGGAATGCGGAATCTTTCCTAGGATTCCTCTGTTCTCAAGATTAATATTGTCTTATTCATTGTTTGTTTATTTCTTATATGTTATGGAACAAATTGTGCAGCTTTATGCCATGAGAAGAAAAGTCTAGAGCAATACACCATAAATTATTAAATTAGGAATAAAAATAATAAACATAGAAAAAGAACAGAGTCCAATTGGAAAAATAAAAAGAAAGCAGTAACCTTCTTTTGTTATCTTTCTGTGGCTGTGTGTTGCTACTTGCTAGGAGGCCGGAATGGCCGAATTTTATAAATATTGCTAAGAGCCAAAATTCTTTTCTAATGCTAGTTAAGTTGTAGTTTTCTACCAATTAGCTACCCAATAAAAATTTTATGGACCACTTTGATGCTTAATTAGCTAGGTTGATATAAATAATACAGTGACCTTGAATATAAAATTTGTGAGATAGTTCAAATTTAGCTCATAACAAGTGATGAGAGAAATTTATGTTGAATCAAGAGCATCCAACAAATAACAAGGATTTATTAAACATGAAAAAGACAATAGAGAAAAGGAAAGAGGCAAAATGTTCAAAAGTAGGCATAGAAGTCCAAGAGAAAAAATAAAATTCCATAGCCTATAACCCCTTCAATAGATTGAAGTTTTGTTCTTGGGAACCTGCAGAAATGCCTACTCTCTTGGGAGCTCAGAGTAATAGGATGGGACGTAAGCTATGGTGCAGAATTTGTGCCAAGCTCAGAAGCAAGCTACACAGTAATCATTCAGAAGGCCAGAAAGCTTGCTTCATCGGAAGAACCAGTGCTTTGTAACAATTTTAAAATTGGTGAACCTGGGAAAGTGGTTCTCACCATTGACAATCCAAGCTCTAAGAAGAAGAAGCTCTTGTACCGCTTGAAGACCAAGCCTTCCTCTACTGACTGAGAATTTCATCATTATTATATACATAGCAAGTGGGAAGGAGAAGAGCAGTACCTACATTGGTTGCTTACGTTCTTGCATTCAGTTCTACCATCAAGATATCAAAGCTTCAAAGATGAACTTTGCTGTTCTTCATATGGGATTTAAATCGTTATTATGTGTTCGATCATATATATACTCTTTCTGTGTTTTTTTATTTATTATTATTCATTGTTATTACTATTGGAATTTGGAGAGCATCTTTTGATTTTTAAATTCGTATTCATATATGGTGGACATATTGCTCTATTTATATGTATAAATTTCATGTAAATTTTGGTGGGACCTCTCTATCCATCTATGTTTGTCGTTCTGTCTGTACTCAAGCATAAAATGTGTCTGATCTGTCATGATCCGTGTTCCCAGCAGGAAAAAAAAAGTGATATGAATATCTATCATGGGTCTGGACTTCTAGAATCTGTCGCATTGTAGTTTAGACTTTAGATCAGCTTTGTTATTTGCCATCTTTAATTGGCTGGCTATTTATTGCCATCTTATATATAATTCGAGTGTTTTGAAAATATATTATTATTAGAGTTATACCAGGAAGTTACTATAGAGATTTCACGTCTTGGCCAAAAGTTCTGTAACGAAATTTATACGTTCCCTTTGGCGGATGGAGGAGGACAGTGTTAATTAAAAGCCTTGAAAAAAGAAAATCTTATTAATAAAAGGGACTAACAATTTTTAATATAAAAATACCAGCGTGGTTCCTTAAAAATATGATTAATCTAATCAGTTAGCAAAATGACAAGTGCAATCAGCCCGACAACCACATATTGTAAGATAATTGGTTAGACTATAGTTCTCCGCCTACGCTGTAGTTTTTTCCCCCAGCAATCAAATGCCAATCTTTTTTTCTAGTAGTCAAATTGTGCTCCTTAGTCCCAGCTTTACTAACCCCCGAATATTTGAATGCCATATATGCCTGCCACGGCAGAACAATTCCCATGTGTAAATTGAAAAATATGAAGACATTCAGGGGCCCATAACATATTCATATTCAATGTCCAGCAGTACAGTGCCTGCTTTAACTTTTTTGCACCGAATTTCATCATAAAACCCACTCATTACTCTCTGCTCTCTGTCTTTCTATCCGTTTAAAATTTAAATATGCTTTATGTACCTGTTTGCCTTCGTTTTTCAAACACCCTTTTGAGCCTTTTAAGGCATGAAGTGCTGCTGGACGAAGACTAACATGATTTAGACCAGTTCAGCAAAGTTATTGAAATGTTTTTGTTTCTTTAGTTGGGTGAAGGCATAAAACATTTTGTTACTTTTCCATCATTAAGCAAGATTTTTTAATCAAGCATAACGTATATAAATAAATTTTTCATATATTTCTTATATTATTTTTATGAATTACTGTATAACAATCGAACTCCCTTCAAACTTTGTTTCTGATTTTAAAGAACTCAAATCTTTTACAATCCTTGCGACAATAATTTCTCTGCAACCTGTCATCTACGCAGACATCATTTATATTTGTGTAAGATGACAAATTTAAAATTATTTGTGTGTGATGCCCTTCTCAAATGTGTATTTGCTTCTTCAAACACAAGTTCATACTTTATTAATATTGTTTGGCAAAATTCACGTTTACAAATTTTTACTGTTTTTAGCCTCAAATTATAATTTGAGTGAAAGTGAGATAGAGTTATTTTTGCAATCTGCATTCAACGTTCAGTTACCAAGGCATTGCTTCCAACAATTATTTTTCCTGCTTTGCTTTTTAGTTTGTCGTCTACCTCAACACATTTTATTGCAATTTCAAGAAGAGTTATACTTCCTCTGTTGCTAGCGAGTCTGGTTTCCATTGTTCTTCCTTGAACCCATCTCTGCACTCATAGTGATCATGCAATACACCTCTATAAGGATACCAAACTGACCCACTTGGTCTTGAAGTTTCAATTGCTAAGTGTTTGGATACGAGTGAAGCCAATAAAGTAATAACTTTTATTTGTAGTTTTATAATTCTCAATTTCTGAGACTTAAAAAGCATACATTTTGGAATTTTTTGATAATGTTGTACGACTATACAATATTGTACAAGCAGGCCATGCAACAAACTGTAATGCACAAATCTTATTTTTTTGCATTAAGAGGTCAAGGCATGACTGTGCAAGCTTGCAGATGTAGACAGTGCAACACACTACATTAAAATGAGGGATAATTTGGATAAAATAATATAAAATTCATACCATTTCTAATAATTACACATTTAGAAGTGATTCTAATTAATAATATCTAAGCAACATTCATTTTACCAAAATCACTTTTCAAGTTAAGTTTTTCAAACATAAGTCATGGTTAATTAAACCCACTTCTGAACAAAATCAAGTTTACAAAATTAATTAATCTAAAATCATGTTTGTAAAATTTAAACCAAACACATATTATATCTTTGTGCCAGTTATACATAATTCTTCAAATCATCAAAATAAAGAAGGGAAAAAAAAGGCATGGGATTGAGAGGAATATAATTTCAATCAAAATATTTGTCAATGAAATATCTGAAGTTGAAAAGGATATGTCAAATGGTCCCGCCTCTAGCTCAGGGACATGTTGATTTCGCTGTTCATTTTGTGTTAACGAAATGACAAGAAATGGTTGTCTGATCTAGTGATCTGGCAAAGGGCTAAAGGGAAAGGCATGCCTTCCACAAATGACAAATGTTAGTGACAAATTAGGCGGCTGGGGTTGGAAGAGCATGAGTGCAGGGTCAGCACTCAGCAGCCGCAACTCCTAGGCAACGAAAAACAACTAGGTGCTGCTTTCAGGGATGACAGAGTGTATTGACTAATTGGCGTTGCCAATTTATGGTGATTCGCGAGTGCTCCTTTTACTTATCTCTGATGCGTGCAAACATGGATTTTTGGCTCGTAGGATATTTTGTCTCCTCTCCCAACCTTTTTTCCTTCTTATTTAGGGTAAGGGTATTTTTTGTTTAGTCTTAGATTAAGTTTTACTTCAAACAGAGTCAAAAAATTTATGTTGCAAGGGCTAAATATCGATTTTTTTTTTGAAGGGGTCAAACATACAAATTATATGAATAAATTTTTACAATTTTAAGAAAATTTTATAAAAGGTTTTAAGTCCTGATTTATTTAGATGAATTAATTTTTTTTTTAAGTAACAGCCTAAAATTTAAACCTAAGTTGTCTAAGCAGAGTATCTATCCTTAATTTCTAAGCCAGTCGCTTGAGTTACTCCTTTAAAATTAATAAAATA
The DNA here is from genome assembly GCA_023212625.1 of Styphnolobium japonicum. Lineage (NCBI taxonomy): Eukaryota > Viridiplantae > Streptophyta > Magnoliopsida > Fabales > Fabaceae > Styphnolobium > Styphnolobium japonicum. The sequence continues at coordinate 39,258,783 of JALBWW010000003.1, read as the reverse complement.
TAATAAGTTGGACTGTAATTTTGAGTTCTATTTAATATTTGAACTTTTTGTTCCAAAATCACGTGAGTTGCAGAGTTGGGGGCGGGTTGAACTAGGTCAGTTCATTTTGATTTTTGACATCTTAATTCTGTATAGCATGTAGTGAGTATCTCAATTATTAAAGTGGCATGGAAATTGATTTTTAATATTAGTTGTAGTCTTCATTACTAAATATAGAATTTCTTTTTTATTTTTGATTTTTATAACTAAATATAGAATTTTTATTCTTACTGAACATCCTCAAATTTTAATTTGCAGTAGAAAGTAGTTTGTATGATTTTGTTTCAAATTCTAATAGAATATTTTTTTTTAATATATTTTTATATATAACTATATTTTACAATTGTAGTTATTTAGTTTGAGATTAACCATCTTATTATTTTTTTAATTGGTTATGAATTTTAGATAAAAATGAGTGTAACATTTTTGCTTGTGAAACAGAAGATATCGGAGAGAAATGTGTTTTTTTTATGTAATGATATTTTTAAATTAGTTTTTATGTCAACAAAAACTAATTTTTTTCATTACGTAATTTTAAGGTCGTACCTCTCACATGCTTAGTGTAGTTAAATTAATTAATTAATTCTTTAAGTGCTGAATTAAATTTAAATTTGAGTATTAAAGCAGGAAACATATTTTCTTAATGACTAACCCAACTTCTTTCAATAAGACAAATGTTCTTTAGGATAAGAGAAATCAATATGAAGGGGAATAATATAAAGTAAGAAACAATAATTCATATATTTTTTTGCTTCCTAGTTTTAATTGTTACGTTATGATTAATAATTATTGTATAATTTATATTACTAAAAAAACTCAATTAATTTTTAATATCCAGTGAGTTGAACCTAGCCTATATGATACTGGGACAGGATAAGTTTTTTAATATTCGTGCTTTTTAACCCTGGCCTACCTGAGTTAACATTGACCCACTTTAACATATTTACCTTATTCCGTTTGTCTCATTTCCTATTTTCAGGGATATGATTTGGGTTGCAACTGCCCTTATTGTAATAGGCCATGACCTTTATCATGCCCGACATTCTACCCGCCTTGTAAGCCGATATGCTATCTCCAAAACAAACCCAATAAGGAAGAAAAACAAAGGGAAAATATAAAATAAAATAACCACACGAGATACAAGTCCTCTATTAATTAATTTATTTTTTCCCTCCTTTTCTCTTTTCCTTACTCCTCTCTTTCTTTTTCTCTATTAAACCAACTCTGTATATTCCGATTTAAGCTAATTTACAAGGTTCACCTAACAGAGAAAAACATACAAGGAACAATTACTTTTCTATGCCCATAACACCGAAATGTTTACCTGTGGATTTTTTTTTCTCGTTTATTAATATTTTTTCATTTTATGTTTTCTAAAATATCTGTCGACTGGGGCACATCAACCCGGGGTCCAGTCCAAGCGAAACATTGGCCCAATCATGCAGATATCGATCTGAAGCACAAAACGACACGAAGTCCTCCAATAGGCCACAGACAACAAAAAAGTTATACTAGACGAGCAGAGCAAGAGCTTGAGTTGTTTTGGTCAACAAGGGATTGAGTCGTAGCTAAAGGGAAAGGACAGTATTTTCATGGGCTCCTTGGTTTTAACAAGCCCAAAATCAAATGGATAAGAGCCGAAATCCTCTAACGGATATTGGATGAAATAAGATTCTTCCTTTCTCTTTCTTACATCTTTTGACCTACTATGTAACCCAACAAAAATAAAATCACCAACAACTGATTAAATTTGAACAAAAACAAGATGTCAACAAGGATATCAATGACATCTTCTCAAGAAAATTTTGATTTTGAACATGCGAAGATCCACCTCGGAATAAATGTTGAATTTTAAAAGCAAAAATACAATAGTTTATACTTGTAATAAAACGTACATTATCCCAGAGAGAACTCTGAATATCTTATATGCTTTTAGATGTCATTATCTTTTGTTCTTTTGAGAACGTTTGATTGCTTGCAGTCTTCAACACAGACCACTTAAGGTTAGTTTGGGGTAAAAATTTTAAGCATAAGTTTTGTTCACGTCTGATCTTAAGGCTGAGCTCTAATCTCTGATGGCCGAGCTCTGACGTGTTTGTTGTCTTCTCTGATGGTGCTGAGGTTGCTTTTTACGGTGGGTGGGTACCTGCAAAGGTGCTCTGAGGCTCAAGTTAGTCTCTTGGAGAAGCTGTAATGTATTCAGGGTCTTACCTTGTAAGGTTGATCATCTTTTATATAGGAGTGGGTAAGGAGAGAGAAATTGAGCACTGTTGATGTGACCTTTCCTCTGAGCCTTCCTTATGTTCCAACGTGATTTTTGAGATTTTGGAGTTAATGTATTGATATGTTTGACCTGCTCCTCTACAGTAGTAATAGTACAGACCATTGCTCAATATTAGGTGCCAAACTTATAAGTTGCCTTTAGCGTCGCTGATCTGGTCTAAAATTAGCTAAGGTGTATTGTACAAGCTGAGGCCTTTGGCCGAGATGAGGCTAAATGTCGAGGTGCTATGTACAAGCTGAGGCTTTTTGCCGAGGTGCTTTGTACAAGCTGAGGCTTTTGGCCGATGTGAGGCTAAGTGCCAAGGCGTACTCATTGACTTAAGGCTTTTTAGCCGATGTGCTTTGGACAAGCTAAGGCCTTTGGTCGAGGTAAGGCTAAATGTTGAGATGTACTTGCCGACTTAAGGCTTCTTGGCCGATGTGCTTTGGAGAAGCTGAGGCCTTTGGCTGAGGTAAGGCTAAATGCCGAGATGAGGCGAAATGACGAGTTGCTTTGTACAAGCTAAGGCTTTTGGCCGAGGTGCTTTGTACAAGCTGAGGCCTTTTGTCGAGTTGCTTTGTACAAGCTGAGGCCTTTGGCCAAGGTGAGGCTAAATGTCGAAGTGCTTTGTACAAGCTGAGGCTTTTGGCCAAGGTGCTTTGTACAAGCTGAGGCATTTTGCCGAGGTGCTTTGTACAAGCCGAGCCTTTTGGCCGAGGTGCTTTGTACAAGCCGTGGCTTTTGGCCGAGGTGCTTTGTACAAGCTGAGGGCTTTTGCTGAGGGTAGCGTGGTGTAGGAGAGTCTTATTTTTTTTTTTCTAGACTTATCTCCCTGTAGCTCCTTTTGACATGCCACAGATAAGCGGCCATACGAGCTATTTGAAATAACATTTTAGGTGTGCCATGAAAGGCAGCTTGAGAGTATAGGAATCGTTTTATCGATTTCCATAGATGGCGCCAATGTTTAAATCTGATCTCTGGGTCGAGCTCTGATCTCTGATGGCAGAGCTCCGATCTCTAATTGTTGAGCTACGACGTGTTTGTTGTCTTCTCTGATGGTGCTAAGGTTGCTCTCCACGGTAGGTGGATACTTATAAAGACACTTTTACACTCAAGTTAGTCTCTTGGAGAGGCTGTAATGTATTCAGGTTTTACCTTATGAGGTTGGTCATCTCTTATATAGAAGTGGGTAAGGAGAGAGAAATGGAACACGGTTGAGTTGACCTCTCCTCTGAACCTTCCCTTTGTTCCAACGTGATTTTAGGAATTTTAGAGTTAATACATTGATACGTTTGACCTACTCCTCTACAATAATAATAGTACAGAATAATTTTTATGTAAAAAATTGTATGAAAAACTTATTTTTAAAATGTTCACTCCTATTTTGAAGGGTGTACTATTGGGGAAATTGACGTAAAGTAACTATGGAAGCTTGACCACAAAATATCTCAATTCGTACTGAGGAAGTCTTTAAATAGGGTAATATAATTTACACGTACAAATTCTTAATACACTGTCCACATTTTTTTTATAAGTCACTGGATTATACGGTTTATACCCCCCTTTTAACTTTTTCTTTTAAGAATTTAGAGTGTTCACACACTCTCAGGTGAACAATCATAATTATAAGAATTTGAACCAAAGACAATATATACTTGGATACATGTAGATAGCTAGAGAAGGCCGTTCTAAATATCTAATATATATCCAGAAATCACACAATAGTTAAAAATAAAATCTTAGATTAAGCCACCAAGCACACATTATAATGGTACCAACTCCCAAGAAATGAGGTCCTTCTGTCTTTCTCCTTTTGGAGTTACATCGCTGGCAAGCTTAACGTTACAGGCTTACTTACAAGAGCTTTCTGTGCACAAATTGCAGGTTTGCGTGTGAAACAGATGCTTTCGCTGCCAACCAAGGTACGTCGTGAATCCCCAGATAGAACACCTTAACAGTACCCACTCTCTATTCACTAAAAAAGAGCGAGGTATGTATTTTAGATAGAAAAATGTGAAATAATCTGATAACTATTAATGAAAAATAGATAATTTAATGTTTTATAAAATACAAGTATTTTTACAATAAATTATGTATATAGGAGATATATATAATACAACTGATAAGCGTTTCTCTTTCGTGATGTGATTATTTTCATAAATGAGATGCAGACAGAGGCGAGAGCTACAGGTTCAAGGGTGGATGCTGGGGTGACCACAACTGTGCGCTGGTCTGCAGGAACGAAGGTTTCTCCGGTGGCAGATGCCGAGGTTTCCGCCACCGCTGCTTTTGCATGAGGCTTTGTTGAAAGCTCTACTAGAGCAGATAGTTGTTAAGGAATCAGAGACAACTAAATAGTACGTTCTCATCCACTTAGGAAGAGAACTAACTGATTCATCATATCTAGGTGCTAGCTAGCTAGCTAATTAAGTAGCTATTCTATGGCCTCTGTCTTTGGTTATCCGAATGGGGTGAAGCCAGTAATATCATCCAGTGATGATTTTCTTGCTCAGTTCAAAGTGTAATCAATTTATTGAGGTTATAGTGTTCACGAGTTGCTATTAATTCTGCCTTTTTATCCGACTGTGCAAGCCACAACTGTGTGCTAATTCCGCGCTTAATCACATTTTTTTTCGGAATAGTGCTGGCTAATTACAGCAGTACTCCAGCATGGCAAAATAATAATAATAATTACAACTATACACGAGTCAGATTAAGTTTAAACGTAAGTATGTCATACAAAATGTAGGGAGTAGTCATGTGTAGTTTAACGGGGGGAAAAGGTTAACATTTGGTAACCGATGGATCATGAATGGATAAATTGTTATTGTACAGTTATGGACCCTGTTCCGGCATTTGATATCCGAAGACTCTTTCATAAGCCACCTGAATTAGTAGCATAAAAAGTTCAACAAAAGGGTATATTGTACAAAAATAAAAATATAAACGTCTAATTGCGGCTTTGTTTGCTAATTAATTTTAATGAAGGCGAATTTTACTTACATTGCATAATCAAGCCGACGTTCAAGGAAAAATTAATCACACACTTAAAAAGTGTGAAGGCAACTCATGCTCTAAATATATGTGTGTGCGTGAGTAATGAAATTTTAAAACATATGAAGCTATTGTAATTTTTAAAATTGGATAGCAAATCAGTGTAATTCTATCAAATTTTTAAACATAGTAACACAATTTACCATATTATTAAATTAACTATATTATCAAAATTCGAGGATCTGTACAGTTATTTGAGAAGATAGCAAGTTTTATGAAAAAGTCAAAGTCTTACTACCGTCTTAGAAAAAGAAAGTTCATGAAATAAGAAATTTATTTGATCTATGAGTATGAGTTTATTTAAATTTCTGATTTATTATATACTTATTCAAACTTTTTTTTAATAAAAAATATATAGATTTAAGAATTGTTATGTGTTACTTACTTATTGCTGAAGAAATTAATTTATTAAAAATAAAATAAAATCATTATTCATATCAGTCACTTTTTTCTCCTTCAATTAAGAACATATTTTTTTATCCTTTTTTTAGTTAACTAATCTAATTATCCCTTTGGACCATCCCATATGAGACTAATTCACGATTGGCAGTTCAAAGCACAAGAATTTTTATTGCTTCCTAACTAAAGCGACTTTCATTGAAATTCAAACTTACAACATATCTTGTGGGGTAAGCCTTGTTTTTTACCAACCTCATTTTTATTTTTAACATATGGATTATATCAACCTTCCATACCTTGTTGATCTTATATTTAAAATCTCTACTAGTTCGAAACATAAAAAAATTATCATATATGGACAAACGTCAAAAGATATTAATTAATGATGGAAACGACATAAAATCTCTTGTTAATTTTTTTTTTCAAACTTATAATCAAATTACCTTATTAATGAAAATAATATTTACAACTTATTTTATTATTTATATCAAAATTTGACATAAAGATTAATTTTAGTATAGGCACATATTGTAAGTTTCTTCTTATATAATAATAAGAATCGCATCAATACTATATAAAAATTGAATAATGTAAATAATGTACAAAAAACTATGTGAAAAAAAAGATCCCCTTTAATTGATTGTGTAGTGGATCCAATTTGGGTAAGGTGTAATAGTCCCCCATATGCAAGAATTTTTAATTTATTGGCGTTCATGGTTTGAATTAAATTCAATTTTGAAAAAAAAAGTTATACAAACCAAACTAGTTGATTTTTGTATGTTGAGACTCGTTTGGTTTAGTTCTAATTAGATAATCAAAACAAATCAATTCAGTCTCAATCATTTTGTTCGATTTAATTTCAATTAATTTTTTACCAAATACATTAAAAAAAATAGACCCAACTGCACTTTTTTTTGTCATGCCCAATCAATAATAAATTGTCCTAAAAATTGTTATATAAACATCATTAAATATATAACAACAAATTAGCCAAACAAAAATTAAAATAAAAATATGTAGCTATCATATCAAAATTACGAGAGTTTATAAAAATATTATGTATTTTATAAAAAAAAGGATGAAACTTAGATAAAGTTCGTTAAGTGTTTGTGGTGCTGTTCCTTTATTGAAATATAATATGTGCATTATTTTTTACACATTAATACCAAAAAGAAGATGATGTGGCATTGAAATGTAAAAAAATAATACATGTTATATTTTAATAAAAAAATAACACTATAAGCACTTAGAAAACCTTATCTAAGTTTTGTCTAAAAAAAATATAATTTAAATCACAAGTATCCTCGTAGCCCTTAAATATGAGAATATTGGCTCGGAAATGTGATGGCTCCAATTAATCAACCGCTTGTTGGTTATGTATTTTATAATTGGTTATATATATTATAGTTGGTTTGGTTTTGTTGGATTTTCTATTTTACAAATCGATTTTTTTGTTTTGTTATGAATATCCTATTTCCTAGTCTTGGATCGATGGTGTCTAAATTTGAAGAAAATCACATTACACAATATAAAAATACATGTCATCAAATAAAATTTAATAATTATAATAAAGTTTAGATCCAATATTCTCAACCTTGAGTCTTACACTGAAGAGCACATTGAATAGCACCCGAGTGTTTTTCCCATACTTGGGCATATCTCTGCAACGCGCTTACCAAAGTGGTTTTATTTAGTACTGAAACTCATCGGCAGCTCCTACCGGGCCATATATCCCCCGAAACACTTTGGAGACAAATTATAAAGCTTAATACCGTTGTCACCGTCCCATAACCTCTTTCCACGCTTTCCCATTCTTGTGTTCTTAAATCTGAATTCTATCTCGAGAAAGAATCCATCCTATATATATATATATATTTTCTCTTTAGCAATTAGCACAGGATGTGCTCTTCCCGATGAATTACATGCATGTCCTTCTTCGACGTGTGCACAATTGAAATCACCAACGTAACCATTTTTTGCTAGATGTGGACAATCATGTCGGTCGCTCCTTGCACGTGAACAGATTCTTTTTGTCACCATCACCGCCAACGATGTGTTTACCGATCGACATTTTTACTGTAAATTCAAGTGCAAACTTCTTGTTTTCGAAATCTCTAGTGCTCACAGTTTACACCCTCCTTCGCTATAAATAGAGGAGTACCCAACCTGTTTGTTTCATGTACTTGTGAAAGTAAAGAACCCTTTTAAAGAGCTCAACTACCAAACGAGTATTTATTTCAGGGTTATTGTAGTTGAAGATTGTAGGTGATAATTATGGACAGAGCACGATTTGGTATTTTCTGCTTGTTGCTTGTCCTCCTTGCTTCTCGTAAGTCTCTATGCACGCTTTATATGTACTGGAATAGTGCGTAATTAACGAAATCGGTTTTAACTGTTTTTGTGTTAATGGCTTAACGCAGAAGGGATGGTGGTACAAACCGAGGCAAGGCACTGTGAGTCAAAGAGCCATCGGTTTAAAGGGAAATGCTTCAGCGACCACAACTGCGCTTCGGTTTGCAATGTTGAAGGTTTCAATGGTGGTAAGTGCCGGGGGTTCCGTCAACGCTGCTTTTGCACCAAGCTCTGTTAGTTGGTGTATATGCAACCTTTCTGGCCACTTCTTGTAGTTTCACTAGCTACTACCCCTTTTGTTTCTAGGATTAAGAAATAAATTCCCTTAATCAGTCGTATATGTCTTGGTTCAGTTGGTTGATTTATATAGATGCTTTGCTTTAGCTTAGCTTCGTGTGTTAGGTCGCTTCGGTTTCAATTTGGCTAGGCGTTTGAGACTATAAGCGCCCAATGTTGTAGCGTTGTTGTGCTTTCATTGATGTATTTGCCGTTAAAAAGTAGTGAAACTACATATTTTCATTCCTTCTGATTGATTGAGGTTGATTATTATTATCTATTATTATTATTATTATTATTACATATGCTCTTATGCTATAATTTTCCAGTAAACTTGTACCATGAATTATACAAAGAATGGTGGGATATATCCACTAAGAATAAATGTCTCTTTCTTGAACTATCAATCGCTTGCCTTCCATGACCATGGTGGGTGATGGGCCTACTGGTTTTTTAATTAGCACAGAACGCAAGCCCAAGTTTGAGCTCGCTGGGTCCTATTTATTCCGGCCCTGTAATATCCCAATTTAAACCCAAAGATCATTGACCCTTGATTAATGTTAGGCATGTCAACTTCTAGGAGTTGACCAAAAGCAAAACATATATAAAGTGCATGTAACTGAACTCTTTAATTTTAACAAGATGGAATCCGATTCTGCATATCTAGTTAGCTGGATTAAAAGATTTTACAAAGATATATTTTATATAGAAATATATCTCTTTGAGAATGAATTGGCAGGTCCGAATTAGGCACTTTGATTCAGAGATAATAAAGCCATGAAATATGATGCCCTTCTAATCATTTTAGAATTATGGAATATATGCCACATGCCGTTGCACAGTTGCAAGTTATATTGGTCCTTCCCTTTTTCGGGGTGTTCCTAATCTAATCTTCACGTGGACCCACATTAGACAATTTCGCAGTGGTGACAAATTATTAGACTCATGGTCACAGTCAAAATATTCCAAAATAAGAATAATACCAATTCCATAAAATTTGAAAAGAAGATTATAATTAAGTTAAAGAATTACTTGAAGAGCGTGAGACTGGAGTGTGGCATGAGAGGAGCAAACAAATGAATGGCCCCCTCATTCCAATAGATGAGGTGGGAAAACCATGGAGGGAAGGAGGTGGGTCACCAATCTCGCAGATTCTTTCCCTTATTTTAATGTAATTTTCTTCTAGTGCTTGTAGAAGCAACAAAAAACCAAGGTAGGAAGGTGAGCCTTACCAAACATGTCCATAAAAATTGACTTGGCCGGCTCAAATGACATAACTGTGTTGGATGCGATAGGAGGTTGGTTGAAGTTTGATAATGACAAATATTTGTGAAGATACCGATCATTAGCAATATTATATTTAGATAGATGGATCATGTATTGTTGTAATGACCTCATACTACCACAGCTATATCTCCTAATAAACGATTTTGTTTTCAAGGGACATTGACTCAGAATATGCCACCGAAGGAAGAAGATGATAATGGGACCACTCAAAAGGCAAAAAAAATTTTCTTCTTTTTTTTCTTGTAGTGTATGCTATAAACTTCATTATTTTGTTTATATATATATATGAGTCATATCAAGTGAGGGCACTTTGTTATTATGATAGATGAGATGAGTCAATTTTGATAATTGAATCTTAAATTGATGGTTAAGATTAGAAGTTCTTTAAAGGTCATGTGACCACTATAAAAAGTCACATGACTTTATGTTCCAATCTTAATCATATATGCATGATCCAATGATCAAGAATTACTCTTCCCGCTTGATATATCTCATATTATATATATATATATATATATATATTCTTACTTAACATCAATAAATGTTTGTTCAATTAATAGGAATAAAGATAGCATCTGAAATCCTTTCTAATGATGCAAAACATATCTTAAACATATTTTACAGTAAATAAATTAGAGATTACAAATAGAAAAGATTGTCATGTATAGTTTGGGTTGGAACTTAATTAGCCAAATTGTTATCTTTAAGGCAAATTCAATATTTTGTGCTTATATTTAATTATTTAGTTTGCCTAGTGGGCCGTGAAAGAATTAAAAGAAAAGGATACTATTGATGAGCACTATTATTATCAGCCATGGATGGTAGGGGAAGTTAGTTACTCATATCGAACTTGAATTGACAAGAGTAAGTGGAGTAAGTTGAGGAATGCTTCTAGAATCCTTTATTAGGAAAAAAAATATGTAAAGTAATAATAAAACAAGTAGATTAGAAAAACAGTGAAAAGGTGGAAGACCACAAACTATAAAAACTTGGGGAAACAAATCAGCAAAGATAATGGTGAGTTTTGGGTGTGTACAGAAGAAAATGTTTGGTGTGCATTGCTGGTTTTAAACTTCTCAATCAATGAATCATATGAATGAATTTAAATTTTCTGTGATTTTTTTGTCTCATTTCTTATTCTCTCAATTAAATATTGATAATTTAGTAAAATAATATTTCTTTTTCTCTTAATTGATAATAACGTATTTTTTAATTATTAATCTTTTATGTTAAATTATCAACATTTAATTAAAAAAAAAAAGACAAAATTTGATTCACATATTGAATGTAGGCAAGAAGCTTTTGCGATCTGGTGGGTCTCGACGTCTTTATTTTGTTGTTTGGTATCGTTTTTTAATTATTCTCAAACTTGATTTACAACGGCTTCACTAATTACCATTTGGTCCCCGCATTATGGATAATTTATCTGAAGGTGGTGTCGTCTTTAAGCCTGAGGTCAAGTTCAACTTATTTCATGATGATTACTGCTTTAACAGATTAATTAACTTACATAAAAAAACAGATTAATTAACAAGAGTCAAACACAATAATGCACTTTTAGCTCAACAGGAAAATATATTTTTAAAAGAAAACCATTCCGGCCTTAACTTATGTCCGTACTGATTTAATTTTTAAGTTATAATAAAAATTTTAAATTTTAATAAAAAGTAAAAAAATTGAATTAAATGTGAGCATCATAATTTATTATAGATAAAAAAAACTAAGCATGTACTTCTTTAAAAAGCTCGATAACTATAAGAATATTGATTGCACTCACTCAATTTAAAATTATTTTTTTTAATAATAAGGTACAATTATTCACATGAAAAATAATAAGGCATTAATACTATACGTGTAAATATCTTAATACATATAATGGCCCAAAAACTAATTACGAATCAATTTTCAAGAAACCATATATCTATCGCTGAAAATGGCTCAATTAACAAATCCATTAATGCTGCAATAAACGGCGAAAATTGCTTGACACAAAAACTTGTGGGAGTAGAAAACTAATAACAGTTCATGACAAGCCATTAATTAATGAGAAATAAAAAGATCATGTCACTGTCTTGAAAATGTTACTCAATCTTTTTACCACAAAATCATAACCAGCGGATTCTAGTATTTGAATTCATGCCAATGAAAACATTTTTTTTGTGATGTTTCCTTTTAATTATGGTGGCATGAGAGCATATTTTCGAAAGATTAATTTTTTTTTAAAATAATTTTTTTTAATAAAAAGTTATTTTATCTAAAATTTATCTTGTTTGTTTAAAATATGTAAAATTGATTAGAAGTTAAAATTATTTTTTTATAACTAAAATTTTTTTTTTTAGAAAAGCTTGTATTTTAATATTTTAATTATGTGATTATAGATTATTTCAAAAGTTTTAGTAGATAAATAATCTTTTGCCATCAACTAAATAAAATTTTCAATCATTCTATATCTCTTTTAATAATTTAATATATAAAAATAATTCTTTTTATACAATTTAAACAAAATTCTTTATCTTAAAATCGATTATGAACTAACAATCTAAACATAAATTAATTTTTTTATAATTAAAAATTAAATATACATAAATTAATTTTTAACATAATATTTTTTAATAACTAATTCAAACACACACCTAAAAGATAAAATAAAATTAAAAATATTTGGAGCCCTAACTAAGTTCCGCCCCTGGAATTAATGTAGATGCATGTGTATGTGTTTTTTTTATATAAAAAATTACCCTATATCTTTAATTGGATCATCATTTTCTAAATCGAAACCAAATTGGCTACATTTAAAATTATTTGACAACATGATGGACAGCAATTGCGAACAAATAATAATAAGGATCAGGGACACTCTTTGGACTCCATTAGAAGAGAGGGGCATTTAAAGGTAGAGTTAGACACAGGTTTAGATGTGGAAGTATCGATACAAGAAGAAATAGGCCCAGAGGTGCAAATAAAAGAGAATGAGGGAGGGAATAGCAAAAAGAAGTTGAAAAACATGAAAAGTAGAGCTACCTACCAAATCCAGCACTAACTTAATTGTAACCACTCGTCTTTCTCACCAACTCGGTCAAATACTCTCTCTTGCATTAGTTCTCAGAAAAAGAAGGTCCCCGAGTCAATTGCACCTCCTCCTGCTATCCACCACCTCCCATTTATATTCCTTCTATCATCTTTTGTCCCCAATTACTTTCCAGTTTCCATTCCCCACATATCCCACAAATCTCACTCCCTCTCTCTCTATCTCTTTCTCTTTGAGCAACCATGGGTAGATCTCCTTGTTGCGAGAAAGAGCACACAAACAAAGGAGCTTGGACCAAAGAAGAAGATGAGCGCCTCATCAACTACATCAAGATTCATGGGGAAGGTTGTTGGAGATCTCTTCCGAAAGCAGCAGGTAAGTTTCCCATCCTTCTAGCTAAAACAAATTGAATGTACCCGGCCGTTTCTCATAGTCTTTTAAATTAATACACAGGCTTGCTTAGATGTGGCAAGAGTTGCAGACTCAGATGGATAAATTACCTCAGACCCGATCTCAAGAGAGGAAACTTCACTGAAGAAGAAGATGAGCTCATCATTAACCTCCACAGCTTACTTGGAAACAAGTATGAAAGCAATCCCTTCTCCTTCTCCTTATTAATCTTTTACATCTCTTCTGCTCAATTAGTACTATCGCCGAGTGTCACATCATATAATGAAAAAAAAAAAGATTTATAATTTCTATATGATTGTTGTTTTTTCCCAAGTGATAAAATTAAATTGAAGTACTCTCAACATTAAACAGTTTTTAGTTTATAGGATTGTTAATTCTTCTTCTTCTTCTCTCTCCCTTTGAGAAATTCTGAATGATATTATCATTTTTTTTCCTAAAACATATTTTGCCATTATGATTTCTCAGATGGTCTCTAATAGCTGCGAGGTTACCGGGAAGAACCGATAATGAGATCAAGAACTACTGGAACACCCACATCAAGCGGAAACTCTATAGCCGCGGAATTGACCCCCAAATCCATGGACCACTCAACGCCGCCGCCACTTCCGCCACCAGGCCCACCACCGCCACCGCCACCACAGCTCCACACACTAATACTGCAGTCCCTGTGGTCACCACAAGCAACAAGAAAATCAAGAACGATAGCAGTAGCAGCGTTAGTAGCAGCAACAACCACCATAATATTAACAACAACAGCAATTTTCAGTTAGTTAGTGCCTATGCTAATACAAAGATTGGAACCGACTTAGTAGGTGAAGATTCAAATAGCAGCAGCGGCGTTACCACAGAGGAAGCTTATCCTCATCAACTCAACTTGGACCTTTCCATTGGCCTGCCCTCGCAGCCCCAAGCTTCTTCCATGAACCCAGACAAGTTGAAACAACAACGACAAGAGCAACAAGAATCACAGGTTTTGTACCAGTGGTATGGAAACGTTAGTGGTCAAGGTGTGTGCCTGTGTTGTAGTCTAGGGTTTCAAAGTAACCAAGCATGTAGCTGCAAAGCCATGGGCACTGCTACAACAGTCACTACAACTGCCACCGATAATGATCTGTATAGATTTTACAGACCCATGAATATTTAGAGCTTTAGAGTTTAGAAGTTAGAGTTAATCCGATCCGGCGCTTAAATGTAATGTTGTGACTGTTATTAGTGAACATGGAAAATAGTTGTAAAATTCCAAAATTTTGATAAATTTTCAGATAATTTAGTTTCAAATATTTAAAAATTCATTTTAATGTTAATCTTTTGTTTATATTATTAAATTGAATTTTTAAACATGGAGTGAATAAAATTCTTCCTAGACAATATAATTAGAATATTCAAATAGATTATTTTAATCCTCTTGCTTTTATTTTATTTTTGTAAATTAAGATATTTTTTTATTTAAAAAACAAAAAATTAATTTTATAAAATACGATGAAACGCATAAAAAAATTATTTTTAAATATTTTTTTATACACATTATTTTAAAAATTAAATCTGAATCAAAATAGATAAAGTAATTAATTATCTTCTATTCATACCAAAACAAGTTGATTCCTCTTACTTATATCTAACAACATAACCTTCAAATGGTCAGTGTTGGATTGCTTTCTTTTCTTGGTTAAGATGTTTTTCTTTTTGGCCATGTGGTTAAGATTGATTTACGTGATATAAGATTGCTAATCTCTGTTGAGAATGAACCATTAGTTAAACTCGTAATCAGCTGTTGGGTAAAATTTGAATGCTCCCGGCGTACTGGACTACTGATAGGTGACGTGGGTCAGTGTTGAGTTGTTAGACATTAACTATGTTTGGTAAATTACAGTAAGTTTGAGATATGCTCAACACTGACCAGTGGCAGTGACAGTGGTCAAGTAGTGAAGCCCTAAACTCAGTGTTGGGAGAATTGAATCGGTCCCAATGATTCGATAGTCTAATCATGAATATTTATATGATTATTATTTAATTTTATAATTAAATCACTTTAAATTAATTAAAATTAGTTAAAATTTAATTAAATTACTTAATTTATTCAATTAAATTGATTGATTATTAAAAAAATTTATTTTTTACATTTTATAAATATTTTTACATATTTTATACTATTACATGTAAATTAATTTTATGATATTATTTGATTGATCAATTAATTTACACAATTAAATCAGTTAAATTTTAAAAAAAATCTTACTAATTCACTGTCAATCCAATCCAATTTCAACAACGTTGTCAAAAACAGATTGATCGAGAGCGTTTAGGTAGGAGACAGCTTTTGAATATAAACCTACCATTTACTGTCACCGGAAGAAGACAATATGGGATACTCGACTACTTGACAAAGTTTCTTCTACATTGATATACTACATGCTGATGTGCTGAAGGCCAATACTTCACTATTTAAATGCGCAGCTGGCCAGCACCTCTAGTCTCTATGCCCTTTCTTGGTGCACGTTATGTATTTTTTTGTATTTTCCTGCTACGGTAAAGTAATAATATACCATAATTTGAAAATATTGAAGGCCCCAGTTGCACATAATTTTGTTTTGATTTTGGTTGTTGAACAACTAGACCATTATGTTTAATTTTAAAATTAAGGTTATACATTGGTATACCCTTTGAAAATTACAATTAAATTACAACTTTCACTTACGTCCTGTTAATTTCTTTAGCAAATTTTGAGTCGCCTGACTTTTATTATTAGATATATTCTTGAGATCTTATAAGGCTATCGATTGTGCTGCAACTCTCTATAAGATTTTTTTAAAGGTACACATATATTTTTCTTTTGACAGGTCATCTTATTTAAATTGCGTGCTTTGTCACAGTCCCCCCCCTCCCCCCCTCTCTCTCCCTCCTTAATATTTCACGTATGACATCGCCTAGGAGCTACTGCATGTCCCCCTGTCATTTTAACAACAGTTCCAATATCTGTCTTTGTTTGTTTAGTTTTCGTCATACTTTTTTTAAGATCTTCGGATTTGTGTAAAATCTGGTATCCGTTTTTTGTCACATTTGATGCACTAAAAGGCTATGCATTTCAGCTTCTCTATTCATTTTCATTGTGGAACTTATCTGCGATTCTATGTGTAGTGCTTTTCTTACCTTTTTTTATTAAAAAAAATCAAAGTTTTGAGTTTCTTACTAAAATGCTGCACTTGTATTATCAAATTAATTTAAGATGAAGTTTTAGATGCGTAGGAAATGTGCTTTTAAATTTATGAGAGTTCCCTATATGATAGGGGCCAGATTTAAGAGTACACATACAAAAATGGATCAAAGTGAAAGTTTCATGAAACATATTTATCTACGTACATCTCAAATTAAGTTTTGGTTCGTAATGGTAAGCGTGTTTTATATTTTCTTGAAGATGAGATTGAGAAGTAATTGAGACTCATTTAGAGCTTTTTTTTTCTTCTAATAATTCATTGTGCTGATCACTCGTATATATATGTAAGTAAATATTTAAAATTGGAGGAGATGATTACATTTTTCCGAGACAAGAAAACCTTTAATTTGTACGTATGCTTGGAAAACGGCCCGTCTAATGTATGTTGTTATGAGTCTTATGACAAAACACCATTGTTGGTCAATTTAAAACTGAGGTCAACGTAGGAATTCATAACTAAAATCAAAATTGAAGTCCTTCTTACGGAATTGAATCAGAAAACCCAAGCCTAAAAGAAGACCCAACAAAAACAATGAGAATTAAAAAAAAAAAAGATTTTAAAGTTCCCAATCTTCTAGAAACGAAAATATTAAATTAAAGATGTATATTAATCCAAGTTTGATCATTTAAAAACTCAAGTTACTTAAAAGAGATGAGGTGATTGAAAATAGAAGACTCGAATTAAATTTTCAATATCCTATTATGCAGCAGATGATTTTTTATTTAAAAAGAAAACTAAAAAAATACAATGACAGAGAGAGTTTAAATCACAAAATTGATCGATACACCGCACTTTTCCTGAAAAACACGGTTAGACTTTTGACATTTTTTAGTGAACAAAAAAGTGTGGTTAGACTAGGTTGTGTGACTATTTGATGATAATAAGCAATGATATTTTTATTTTGAATGTAAATTACTAAGTATTAACTAATGTATTTGTTTTAAATTTTTGAACGATATTTAAATAATCTACAACAGTCAATTCAACCATATATAATATAATAAATGAATACTGAGGATGTGGCCCACCTCATGTGGTTGGGCAGAAGGTTAGCAAATATTCAAAAGAGAAGAAAAAATAGGTAAAGGGATAAACAGAATAAATAAAAAGAAAAGAAAAGAAAAACACGAAAAAAAATGGCGTGTGTATGACTGTAGAGATAGATGGGAAGGAGTTGGTGGGGAGTGGGGCCTAAAAGACAAAGACAGGAACAGAAGTGGAACCGAACGAGAACAATACATTGAGCGGTTTTGGTAGGTAGATGTTGGTGACGTCAGCTACCACAACCCCACCTTCTTTTCTCATAAATTCTCTCTCCTCTTCTCTTCTCTCCTGTCGCTCTCCATTCTTTTTATTTCTCAGATTACACTATCAATTATGCTTTTCTTTATTATTATGATATCATCCATTTTTTTATACGCAAAACTAAGGGGAAGGGGCCTGTCACAGATCGTTTATTAATGAAAATTTGTTAGAAATTGAATTTAAACACTTTATAAATGAAATGTTTCTATTTCTATCAGTTGAATTAACTTTATTATATATATAATCTAATTTTAATTGTTAATTAAATATTGATTATTTTAGTAATGTATATATATATAATTGGTTATAAGTGGGTGATGCATTGCTTGTAAGGAGGCATGGCAAAGGCACGAGGGAGGATGTGTTCTGGAAGGTTTAGGAAATTAAAGAAAAGTAGCACGTTACTGGCACCTAATTCTTTCCTTTTCATCTCCATGTGACGCTTCCACAGTTCCACGCTCTCAACTTCTCTCTCTCTCTCTCTCTACGATTATTGTGGTTTGGTCATAATCTCCACTCTATTATGCGTTTTGTCATCTTGGGATTGGAGTCAGCTTCTTCTAGAGCATTATATTTAATCAAATTTTTTTATTACATATGATTTGGTGATTAATAATTAATTAGTTAAATATAATTAGTTACCTAATTAATTATACTTTAGGATTGTATAAGTTATTCTTGTAAACAAATTTTCACACATTTTTTTAAGTGAAATATATTGAATAAAAAGTTATGAAGAAACTATATATAAAAGTGATTTATATAATCTTAGAGATTTAATTATTTATGTAACTAATCATATTTAATTAATTAATTACTAACAATCTAACCATATGTGGTAATAATTATTTAAGCTTAATAGCTGGTATCTCAAGTTAACCTTGAGTTGAAGTGTGAGCCAAATAAAATAGGAAGAACTATCTAGACAAAAAAAAAAAAAAGATCTGAAGTGTTCAATTTAATCTCAGTTTGGTGTCCCCATAAAACAGAATGAAAGTTTTAAGGTTATATAATTTTATATATAATTAATCTCTATTTTTTTTAATTCTTATCATTAAGAGAATACCAAACTTATCCTTAATTAATAAAAATTACTACATAAGAATGAGTGAATTAAGTCACATAATTAGTGATCTTACTAATTCTAATAATAATAAATTTAATTAGTCAATTATTATTTACTAATTTCTTTTAAATCTAATATCTGAACTTAAACTTTTAAGAAGTCTCTTAATAAAATTAAAAATATGGAGTCTATACCATACATTAGATTCAATTTGACTTGGCTCATTCCTAACTTTGTACAAATTTATGTGAAAAAAATTGTACATCACTGTTATACATGGATTAGGATCGTTGAACTGCAGATAGGGTTAGAAAGATATAAAGCGAAAACATTTAAGCCTCACAATCTTAAAAATTATGATATTAACCTTTTGCACGTGTTTATCTTTTTCTAATTGCATATACGATTCAAATTCGCTATACGTGAACCATCAGTAATACCACAATAAAAGTAGAACATGATTTTATGATAGTTGTTGGATCAAAATTAGTTTGAAGTTTGAAGTTTGAACCACTAGCACACGCGCATCAGTTTAATTTCATTAACGCACGTCAATCGGTTTGAATATTTCCGCGTGTTTTTTGTTGAATAGTGAATTAACTAGTTTTATTACGATTTGTTAAATTAAGTATTTATAGACTTTTAAATAATAATATATTATTTATTGTAATACTTTTTATATAAATTTTTTTATAAAATTTATGTAAAAAATTATTGAATCACTTTTTAAATTAATTATATCATGAAAAAATCACAAAATAAATAAAAATTAACCTTAGCATGAAATAAATAATATATTTAATGTCTCTCAAGGCTTAAAAAAATGAAGTAATAAATATAAAAATATTCTTCACTTGAGGTCTTTGATTGTTGGTCTCTAACGATGTCAAGTAACTTTATAATATTGGACCATGTATAATGATTCTATAATATCTTAATACATGAGGGTCAAATAGAACCATTCAATTTGTAATTAAATACATTTTTAACTCTTTAATCAACATATCAAGCAAATAAAAAATGTGAATTGTATAACTGTACAAAAGAAATACATATAACCTTTAAAATTTGCTAATAAGACTATAGGAACGTAAAATTTGGAAAGAGACCAGTATAGTTTAAACTCTAATATGCTCTGCATCAATACAACAAAAAATTATTATATCGTGAGAAATTGCAATGTGTTAGTTAATGTTCTTGTAAGTTTACCATAGTTAATGTTCTTGTAACTTTAGCACATGTACCATGAAGATATGATAAGTAATAATACAATTTTCTAATATTATGAGGTAAATCATTGATAAACAAAAACATGTTTACTTCAAAAGAATTACCTGCACAAGACAAATTGCCAAATACTTCCTTGTAGACCACATTAATTGTGGAATTTAGACAAAGGTCATCATGATTTTTAATTAGATTCTCAACCATTCTTTACTTTTTACCCTTGAAAGAGCAACATATAATTGCCCATGACTAAATACTGGCCTTAGCAGATACAAACCAACATACGATAGTATTTGACCTATCACCAAAAACTTTAATGTTAATATAATCATTTAATAAATAATAACGTATGACATAAAATTACATGACAAAATCATCATACCAACTAAATGGGAATCTTCATGCTTGGCTTCTAAAATTTGGGAGAAAGGAGTGAAAGAAAATCCTTCATATGAATTATGGATTCTTCTACAAGACAAACACTTGTAATAAGCTTGAAATATAACCTAAACTCATAAAGTATAGGTTTCAATTTAGCTTGATTCAGTGCAACAGAAATATTAGATAGGACATAAATTTTCCCCTCAACCAATAGTTCTTTAAATTGATAAACATGATTGCTCTACACTGTACACTGAATTTTTCCACCTTGAATAAAATATTAAAAAAATTAGATCATTACATCATAATATCTAGCACAATACAAAATTATCACATCAACTTAATATTAGCACACTCTAAACAATAACATGAAATGATTGTTTAGAATAAATACTCTCTCATCAATTATGACCATTTCAAGAAAATCAAAGAGTTATGGTTGCTTGAAATTAGGAACTTTCCAGAGCTGAATAATTCTTACTTTAAGCTTCTATATTTTCTGGTCATTATTAGCATTGATTTCATTAACGAAATCATACCGGGCAACCATTACAATATTTAAATGAACAAAAAATCAAATTCATTAAAAACAAAGTGAAGAATCCAAAATATTGTATAGAACCAAAAAGTTCACCGTATAAAAAATCTTATAATAATAACTTAAAATAAAAAATGTAAAGAACAACAAACATTCACAATCACTATCAAAATAGAAGAGCTAAAAGCAAGTTTAATGACTTTTTGAATAGAAATTGTATCTTTGCATAAACTATTTATATTACTTTTGACTATTATTAAATTATTTCAATTTTCTAAATTTCAAAGATATGAAATAGAATTACTCTATCTATTTAATGAAAATGATAGTTAATTTGATATTTTTAAATTTAAATTTTGATAAATATAGATAATAAAAAGAATTAAATATTAATATAATAATTTAATACATATCATTTAGATCTATTCAAATTGTAGGATAATAAGAGAATCATAATCAGATATATTAGATTAAGGATCAATTAGTTATTGTTTAAATTTTAAAATAAAAATAAGATTCAAAATTAGATTTCATTACTTATCAAAGAAATAAGATAAATTATTACTTAAAAAAATCAAATTAATTACTTAGTATAACTGAAATTTTAGTATAAAAATAATTTAAAATTTCAACATTAGAGTAAGAACCAAATGAATAGAATCAAAAGATATTTATCATATTTAAAATTTTAAAAAAATTAAATATTAACAAATTTTTTATATTCAAAAATAGATTTAATAATAACTAAACAAATTTAAGATTTGAAAATATTACCCACGTATAAAAAATTGTTTTTCCATAGGAGAAATGCTGATTGTTACGAAAGTGTTTTCGTAAAAAGACTTCCTGCTAACAATTATTTGCCACATATGAGTTCTGATTAATTTTTTTAATATTTAATTGTTATATTTAATTTGAAAGAGAACCTGTTATGTAGGCCATGCATTCGTGAATGGAATTCATGAAATTTCATTTGTACTATACAATGTTATTTTTTTGAATAGATTAATTTGTACATGTTAAAAGAAAATAATCATTAATTTGATATTTTTAAATTTAAATTTTGATAAATATAAGTTATTAAACGAACTGAATATTAATATAATAATTTAAAATTTGAGTGAATTTATTATAATCTCTTTACTTGTTTTTATTTTTTAATCAATGACTTAAAAAAGAAATAAGAGAAATGTATTTAAAAATTTAAAAATTACTTGCTTTAATGACATGTTATTTAGACACATTTAAATGATAAGATAACAGGAGGGTCTTAAACAGATAGATTAGATTAAAGATTAATTAGTTATTATTTAAATTTTAAAATAACAATAAGATTCAAAATTATATTTAATTGCTTATCAAAAAGATAAGATAAATTATTACCTAAACAAAATCAAATTAATTATTTAGTATAACTGAAATTTTAGTATAAAAGCAATTTAAAATTTGAGCATCAAAGGAGCAAGAATCAAATGAACAGAGGAATTTGAAAGGGAAAAAATACTTATATAAATGATACGTGACGTCTGAATTTTAAAAATTGTGTTTGATATAATAGTATATAGATTTTTTTTCATATAACTAATCTTTATAATACAACTTTATATATATAACAACTGTATATAATTACAAATAAAAATATAGATGAACTATGCATTCAATTATATCAACTATAAAATAACAAAGTACTAGCATAAAAAATATATTCTTCAATAGTGAATATATTTACTGTGAATTTGTATTAATTATTAGGAAAATAGAGCACTTTATTTCATTTAAAAAATTCAAGTAATTTGTGATTTTTAATGGAAAGAAAATAAGTCTACCGTGAATAAAAAAGTAAGTCACTATTTAAAGTAAGTAAACTAAATAAACAAATATGAGGACATACAAGGAAATGAAAACTATATAAAGAATTTAAAATTAATAAAACTACTTTCTAAGTGGAGTCTTATTCTATATGTAACTAGATAAAAGTAAGAAAAATAATACAACATGTGTGTTCTATGACAGTTAATTAGTTTGATTAAATATATGTGTTAGTACTTTAAAAAAAATTCATATTTGTTATTCTCTTTATTTTTTCTTTTAAAGGGTTCTCTCGTTTTTTTAAAGTCTGTAAACAAATAAGTTAAGAAGTAGGACATTAGACTTTCTCTGTTCTCTTTAACTCTATTTCTAATATATATATTGCATTGTTTCGATTAATTTGTAGTAGTTAGTTTTTTTAGAAGCTTCTGCCTCTCTCCTTTATGAGTCTTGACAACCCCAATCTTTCGTGTTTTTTTTTTTTAGTATTTTGATTGTTTAATTGGCATTATATTGTAAGAATAAATATTCTAACATATATATCTTGTGACAGATCTCCAAGTTTGTGGGTAGAAGGTAGATCCAATGTTTCTCTCATTGCATTTAAAGTATTCTTCAAGGTACATACTTTAATTTCATTATTGCATCATAGAGCATGCTCGCTATATATGTGAGAATTCCGATTCTATTCTTATATATTGTATCTTAATTCTGTAAAAATAAAAATTATCATTTCCTATTAGATGAGTGAAAACAATAATTAATCGCGACAAAAAATTATTATTATATATTCTTTATTTATTTTCATTCAATTACATTATTTTATATTTTATGTATGAAACATAAAAATATTCAAAAAATCATCATTCCACTTTAAATTTTAGTGACACCCTCAAACTTTAATTATTTTTTAAGACTACTCTTTCTACTTTTAATTGTTTATAACACATGCACTACTTCAACTTTCACTTTGAGTTAATCTGCAAGCTTAAGTCTTTCCATTAAAAAACTGTTAACTAACTGGTAGCTCAATGGTATCTTTTATGGACTTTATTAGATAGTAGTAATTATGTGATGGAAGTTAGATACTCCCATTCCTATTTCTCATTCCCCTTAAGTCCAATAGGGGAATGAGACATGCATGTACCTTTAACTTATTAACAGTACCACATCAACTCAAATGAAAGTAGGTACCACTGAGTTTTGCCCTAATTTTTAAATATTAATATTTTATTTATGAAAAAAAAAACACCATATTCTTACTTTTTTGGATACGTTATCTTGTTATTTTATAATGTTGAGGGAACTCCTGGCTTTCAGGCGATTATAATCGTGAAGGAGAAATATTTTGCGTATGGCTTAAATGAGGAATGAATCAGAAGTATTTTTTGGATAAAAAAATTTGCTAAATTGAGACGAGAAAGAGAAGGAAATTTTTTCGCTACCTTGAACTTTTTAATGTGTTATATTTTTTTACATGATTAAAATGAGAAGTAATTAAGTTGCATTTTTTTTAATAAAGAACATTGTGTCTAATTTCAGAAGATCTCACCACACCTTTATTCAAAATTAATCGAAAAATGGCCTTCTAACTCCTATGCTTAATCACATGTTGTTCAAACCATTGACTCCAAAATTAGTATTAACAATTTAATACATCTTAGTATTCCTACTTTTTACCACGAAATATAATATTGAAACATGAAAAAAGAAAAGCACTAAATTCTACCCACAAAGTGGCCGGGCGTGTCCTTTTGGCTCAATACAAAAATGGATGAAGGGGCCGACATATATAATTATTCTTGCATTTGTTATATATATATATATATATTACGTTAACAACCAATTCCTTTTTTAATTTCTTTCTTTTTCTTTTCTTGATGCACAGGAAGCAAAAGAAAACAATAAAAGAAAGGAAAGGAAAGAAACTAATGAACAAACTCTATCCGCATGCAAGAGAAGATGAAGATCGAAAGGGAGACTAGTTCAATCTGAGTATAAAGGCATTTTGCTTAGCACCAAGTTTTGCAAGCAGCTGGTTTGTTTCTCTTCCTGAGCGTGTACTGAATGAAGCTGATCCTGTCTACAAGGAGTTTGATGTCTTCAAGGACATTCCACAAAGGGTGAAGTACTGTTGTGAACACTTGCATTACAGAGAATTTCTTTCTTTTCCATACCCAAAAGAATATGATACATGATAAGTCTTTGAAAGGAAAGAGGGAATCAGATACTTGCAAGTTGCAAGAATTGAACACCAACCCTTTTTTATTATTTATTGCATAGTTGAATGTTTTTATTCGCATGGAATATACGTGCTTATAATTTGTATTTGCTTCTTAAGATATCATTTAATTAACTACATCACACATGAACAAAGGGGAGTTTTTATTTTAAGCCTTCAAAGGTTAAGAGAGATGAAAGATGGAGATGGGCCGGATGGCGAAAAGAAAAGAACAAAGTAACGTCTGTATTCAAGATGGGAACTGCTGATATGAAATCCATTAATGCCGTTAGTGTTGAGTTCAGATTTAGAAAGGAAAAGTCACCTAACATTTTTTTTTATTAAAATACAATTTATTATTTGATTCTTATATGCTCTGGAGAAAAACACATTTTGTTTTAAAACTTTTAAATGATTGATAATTAACTTATTATCATATAAAACTTTTTATATATATCATCAATAAATGAAATTATCAAATTATTGTGGAAATTAAATATGATTTTTAAAATATATACAGCACCTTCATTAGTAAATTAAAATTAAATTGTTTTTTTTTTCATTTAAAAGAACTATAGGATAAAAAATATATTATGAAGATAATAAATTCGCTTTTCATCTTTGAACTACTTTGAAATCAGCCGGTGTGGAAGACTCTATTCCACACAGCATTTTGTTTTTCTTAAAAAGAAAATATTAAAAACACACACAGATCTAACTTGAAAGAAAAATATTTACACCACACATGGGAGCCTCTAGTTGGGCCAGGGCGGCACACATGCTCTTCACTATGGTTCCGACATGCTTAACCATGCTAACAATCTTCTCTTATTGATGCCTCTGATGCAAGAAACTTTTTGTAATACACAAACAAAAATGTAAAATGAAATTAAGGGTCAAACTTTGCTATATAGAGTACTGTAGGTTCAAAATAAAGAATATCACCAAAAAATCAGTAATCATCTTCTGTTCATTCAGATTTTATAATACGAAATTATTTTCTTACAAGCACTGAAAATTTGGATCAGTCTATGCAACCACAAGTAGCATCCATACCACAAGCAAGTGCCAAAATGAAGAATATCACCAGCAACAAAAATCAATGGGCATTTACTTTTCACCCCTCCATCAGTCCAAATTTGCCTTGGGATTGTGGGATCAAGCGCAATGAAAAGCGCACATTTATCTTTGTTCGTGAAATAAAGTGATGGGACTTCAGCTGGGGACGGTGGAAAAATTAAGGATCCCGAAGAGAAGGAACGAATGAGTGTGAGATTGAGTGGGTCTCTAGGAAGAAAGGAAAAGGTTTCTGAAATTAAAACTTACTAATAGAGAGAACTGAAACAACACTTTTTTTTTTTTGGTAATATTTCAACACTTTTAATTAAAATGATTATTATTTTAAAATGTTTTACTGTAAATTAATTTTTACACAGTTTTTCAGTCAAAAATTCTCTCTATGCAAAATTTAATTATAAGCTTTTTTAACACAAAATAAGCAAATCTCGTTAATAACAAACTATGTTTCTGAAAACAAGTTTGTCTTTAAAACAAGGCTTTATTTTAAGGATTGGATTTTAATCTACTGTCAGTGTAAAGTTTTTTTACACTGTCATTCAATCATATATTGCCAAATCATTAAAAGAATTTGACTATACAATAACTACTTAGAAAGTCTAATTCTTTTAATTACGTGTCAACACACGATTAAATAACAGTGTAAAGAAACTTTACACTGATAGTGGATCAAAATGAAACTCTATTTTTTATGACTCCATAAATAAACTTATATAGAATGTGATTGAAACTAATTATTAAACTAAAAAATGACTGCTAATTTCTTGTCCCCATTGATTAAAGAGAAAATATTTTAAAATTAAAAAATAACTTGAAATGATATATAACTAATTTAAGAGTACTAATAAGATATTTTGTTTTGTTTATCACAAAACCATGATATTTAAGTCTGTTTGTGTAATTATTTTATTTTTCTCTGTCATTGCATCAGACAGTTCTTAAATCAATGATATATATATAACATTTGGAAAAATATTATTATTTTATAGAAATAGGGAGACGATTCCTTCACTCCATAAGTCACCCCATTGAAAGAAATGCTGAACCATGAAAGTCGGGTGTGCATCACAAGTTACAAGTTCACATGATATGTACCCCAAAGATACCTATAACTATCATAAGACTAAATTCAGAAACCAAGACAGATGATTCTGAACAGATATAGCACTGGTTTTTTTTTTTTTGCTGAAATTTTAAGCTTATTCATTTTATATTGTTTCCTTGAACACAAATCATTGAAGAGGGGGAAAACCGTATTTTTATTTGGCCAGTCCTTTTTTCTGCCTAAACTATGCTACAACAATGGAAATCAACTCATTACTAAAGAGTACAGAGCTACAGCAAGACATATCAACAAAAAGCTTATGGAGTCAGAATCTGTTGATTAGTATGATGCTTTTAGTTGAAGGTACTTACATATTTGGGTATAGAAATCCAAAACCAGTACAAGAGAAATGACACTAACTTTTCATAACAATCACTGCTTGATTACAAGAAGGCTAATATGCAAATGCTGAAACAAAAAACTGACCAATTAATTCTACATTGTACTATAGCCAGTTGTTATTTATCATTAGAGTATATTGGTGTCCTCACAAACATAAGGCAAATTAATTCCTAAAGAGATTTTCACTTCCTCAGTTGGCATACCATAATAACAACCTTAAATTCAAACCATCTCAGAATTATTCCATACAAAAAAAATAAATAATCCCACACTTTCTTTTTCTGGTCATCAACATATCTTCTTGTGATTTTTATATTACTCTTCCCAAGTCACTTGGACTTTAGGAGTATGCGCTATTACCATTTTACTTTCCTTTGACAATGTTATTTTCACCCTGCAAAAATTTGTTCGTGGGATTCCTTCTTACCTAGAGGTGTCAAAATGAACCGAGTCCATGGGGCGACCCGAATAGCCTGACAAAAAGCGTAAGTTGGGTTGAGAAAATTTCAACCCAAACCAATTATAGGTCGACCCAGTTCAACCCAAAAATAGAATTACCTGATGCGGGCTGACCTGACTATGTGAAATGTTATTTTTTTGTTATATATTTAATTTTATTATTTTTTATTCATATCTTTATTTGATTAGCTTTATTTGGATAAAAAGACAAAAGAATCAAATTTAGTGATTAAATCTAAGCCTTTTTTTTCTCCACTTGAAATATGATGTTAACTTATGCTAGTTTCTTAAATTGATTAATTTATGGTTCAAACAATGCTTCATGAATATATCATAAATTATTTATATCGAAAATAATATAGTAAATCTTCATTGTTTATGTTAATGACACACTTAATATAATATGCTATATTTATATCTAATTTACGTATATGATTTTTGTGAGCTTTGATTGATGTAGAAATTTAATTTATTAATAACTTATTATTATAAATATGAAAAAAAAGTAAAGAAAGACAAAAAAAATCGAGCTCGCATGAGCTGGGCTAGCTATTTGTTAACCCGCACTCATTATGGGCCGGCCCAGCCCAGCTCGAAATAAGCTTGGCTTGACGCGAACCTTGGCTCAGCCCGAATTGACACCTCTAATCTTACCTGCTCGGTTCCGTTCTTTATATCAACACATCCTGCAATCAAAACAGTTCAGTTTTGCTTTTTAACTTTTAAGCCTAGCTAGTATAAGGGTAAGATGTGAGTAAGATATATCAAAATGTTGTAGTATGCTGGCATCTCATTTTGAAAGATAATGTCAACATTAGGTGTCTAGTATTCTGCTTTCATTTCCGACGCTTGTGTGATTAAGTGCCATCACCTATTAGTTGCTGTCGAGATGCTTCAAGAGCTCTTCTTCCCATTTTGAGGTTGAGGCCGTCAAATCCTCTCACTCAACGCATTACAACCCAAAATTAGTTCATTCAATCCCTTTTTTTATTCTTTTCCCATGATTATGAACTTGATCAAAACAGTCAAACTCAATGAAAATCCCTCTGCTTCTTTATTTCTGGTATGCCTTTTTCACCGTGCGTGTGTTCAAGACCTGTTAAGGACGCTAGCACATACACCAGGGTGATTATCACCCCCAGCAACTCACATCTCAAGAACTTCCTTTCCCTCGTGCCTTCTCACTTAAGCTTGACAAAGAATGTTTCACTTTACCTACCGCTTTCATGGCCTGTATTAAAACCCTAGTAGTTATAAAACAAAATTAACATGCTCATAATATACATTAAAACCCTAGCATTTATAAAACAAAAGGCCATCTAATACAAATGGGAGTTGCTATGGTACCCTGATGGGTTTGGTACCCAGGGTGAGTTGTCAATAAGCTATTGACTGTTAATTTCACAATAAATGTTAAAGAATTTATTCAATATAAATAACAACTAATGAATCTTTAGGCAATTTCAGCCTCTTACCGGTACCTAGAAAAAGATGTACGGAGTAATGCCCAATACAAATAGTATATAACCATAAAACTTTTGTTCTCACATAATAGTTGACATATTATTTTTTAAAAACAGAGCATTGTATACTTTACATCAAGCGTGTAAATTCCTTTGTAGCTTTGAATGTACCAAAAATAGTTTACGTTATCTACTCTTATATACACTATCATATACCTATTTATAATATATAAATTTATTTTTACAACCTGTAACACGGTCACATTAACTATGTTGATCTCTCATATATATTGCCTTGTCAACCGCTATATCAACTACTTTAGTTTTTCTTATATTGTCATATTAACTCCGTTATTTAATCATAATTTCTCACAATCTTTAGCTTCTCATGCAATGACTATTCAATTTCTAACTATCATTTTCATCTCTCTTTCTCAATTATGAGCTCAACAATTACTCTTCAAGAAACTCAACAATTTGTGAAAGTTCAACAAGAAAAAAGAAATTCAACGCTTTCGATGGGTTTTTCTTCCCCACAAAAGAATCTATTCATCTCACTCCTAAATTTTTGTCATTTTTCATTGAAGTTTTGAAATGTTTTGTTCCCTTGCTATAATTTTGATAATTTTGTGAACAATCTTTATGTGAAAGCAAGCTATTTGTTTTATAGATAATCTTTATGGCCCTCGAAATATTTTTATTAATATGAAAATATTAAATACTTTCTAATGTCATAATGAAAATGAGTATAAATACATTAACTCAGCCATGGTTCTGCTACTATATCATATTTCAGTTGTGTAGCAACAAGAGGTATATATCTTGATATAGTGGTTTTCCAAGTCATGTGCCATTAGGTATATGCACCTGATCCAATTGTAAGTTTTCTCATTTTAACTGTTCACATCAAGAGTTATGCAATTTATATTTTAAGTGTTTCTTAAATAGAGCAATCTGGCTATGTTAAAAACAAACTGCATATTCAAGTGTCGTGTAAAAGTCGAAAAGTGCTCTTTAATCAAACAAAATCTAAAACAATTTTGTTTCTTATATCTAATTTATATTAATCAATAACTCTAACATGTTAAAAAAAAAATGAAGGCAATAACTTCAAATGAAGTTTTTTGGGGTATACTGAAGTTATAGAAACCTGAACATTACGTAACACGACCGACCAAAGGAAAAAGCTAAAGCTTTGAAGTATACAGAATATACTAGCTTTAACCTCTTGATTTGTCAAGTCCAATGGATGCTTCCAAGCAAGATGTGTTGAATGAAGTTCAGTATACAGCCAGTTCTTGAAACAGGCATGAATTTTGTAATTAAATTTTAATCAGACAAAAACCAGTAAACACTCCAAAATATACCTTGCCGGAGAAGATACCAAAATAATAATACTAAGAACCTAAAGTCCTACAAATAAAATGCTTTTGAATCTCCTCAATTTGCAATTTACAAAAATAAACCACCAAAACCCAGCCCTCCAGCATCAAATTAAGGGCCAGAAGCTCCTGAAGATTCAGCAGCATCCTCTAATCTCAATGTTATGGCTACTTCTTCAATCATCTTACCTTTATCTGCTGAGCCTTCCACAGCCTTGTTCAACCTTTTTAACCATATATCATAGTCAACAGGGTATGGGGTTCCACAAAGGCTATCCACATAATCAGCAAATGCCTTCAAGAGAGCAGATATCTGACCAAGATGTTGCTGGATCAAACGCTTTTCCCAGCTTCTCTCTCTCCATTGTAAAGCAGATTCGATAGAATCTTGTTGACGCATAGTTCCTCCACAAATAAAATACAGGAGGTAGACAATGCTTTCAGCATCAGATGACGGACACAGCTTCCCATGCTGAAGAGCATGAGATGATGAGAACTGCAAATTTATAGCAGGGCTATCCCTATCTTCCAACACAGCACGCCCCCAAGATATGGGGACATATATGACTTGGTTTCTGACACCTTGTTTTTCAACAACACATATTATGTTCTCTGGACAAATATCACCATGCAGGACATTAGCCACTGCTGCACTTCTTAGAGCAACTAGACAATCCCGGCATAAGCGAATTGCTTCATCAGCAGAAAATGGACCCTCATTAGCAACTACAGATGAAAGTGGCTCCCCTACTGGAGATGTCACCAGTATTGGAGTTCCACACCATGGGTGATCACACCTGCCCCCAGGGCTCTCTTTCTTGCAGGGACCAGAATGTAGAATCCGGCCAGAGGCTACAATCTCTGGTAAATATTTGCTCAAGATTCCCTGATTTCTTAAAATGTTCAGAACTTTTGTTTGACGCTGTACTTGGTACCAGAGGCTCATATCCTCCCAAGAAGGCTCGAGTCTAGATGGATGGGCGCCCACATATAAAGTCAATAACTCTGAGGGATGATCAAGACAGACAGCACTATAGAGATAATAGTTACCTCCCACCAGAGACTCATGAATTTGGAAACTTTTCAGACCCTGCTGTGGATCATCCAAGACCAATTTGTCGCTGTGCTTGAGCTTTAGACGTGATGCTCGTGTTTTGGAAAATAATTCACTTTGGTCAAGTTCAACAATCTCTCCTGCTTCATGGTTAGCTGCTCCTTGATAAGGAACCAGCGCATTTTCAGTCTCAATGATGCAGCATTCTGTCCTGCGCTTCTGAAGGCGGAGGCTATGATCTGCGATTAATGAGGCGACTGACTTTCGTGGTGGCCCATTCCATTGGGCAATGGAGTAGAAAGTTGCCAATAGTACCTGCAGAGTTCCTATATCCCCCCAGTTTGCATTTCCCAATCGATTCCATATTGGTTCCACCTTGGTGACACCAATTTCAGCATATGTTTTGATCCATTCAGCCACGGACAGATATGGATTGCTTGAGTTCAATAAATCAAGTTTGCCAAGGTCACCACTGAACTTCATCACCGCCCCACACTTAGAATCTAGAACTAGAAGGAAAACGGAGTCACTATTGACAGAACTAATCTTGCTCAAACTCCGAGAAACAAGTACATGAAAACCATAAAAGAGGGCTTCACAAATAGTTTGGGCAGATACTCTCAACTCATTGTCCAAGAATACTTCTGGCTTGAATAAAGCAAACTCAACTACTTGATCCCATTTAAATTTTAAGTCAGTCCCAGTTTTTGATATTAAAGCTAAACCACGCATTTCCCTCAGCCTTCCCCTTGATATTGCCTTTTCAACACTATAGAACTTTGAACCAAGATGAGAGGGGCAGGATACACATAATGGCAGTGGTCCACTTTTATGCCAAAATGTACGCCAGAGGCCAATGATAATGGCATGAAGGAAATCTTCTGCTGCTAGATACTGATCTTCTATAAGCTCATTGGAAACGTCAGAGAAGATTGGCATACGGACCAGTTGCTGAAATGGAACCCCCTCCAATGCCAAATCAAGCTTGCGCAACTCATCAGTTGTGAAGGGAGAACTAAAACATTGCTTCCCATCTGCTGAATCACCATTTAGATTCTCCAAGACCCAATCCTCAAGATACTGTGTGAATAACTCCAGGTCAACCAGTTTCCTTCCATAGTCCTTGAGCCCCTTTAACGCTCTTCTGGAAATAGGAATAAACTTGCTCAATCCTGATGCCCCAGAGACACTACTAGCAGAAATAACTGCAATATAGCAAACCATGTTATACTCAAAAAAGTATTAACAACTATATATTAACAAAAGAGAAAAAGGGGGGGGGGGGGGAAGCTATATCCTTTTACTTGGCAAAGCTACTTCCAGGCAAGGAAACATGATAACAGAAAAAAGAACAAAGGCAGACAGAGCAGAACCAAACAAGAAAAATATGTCAAGAGCCTCCGGGCATTATTTGAATGATACTATCATTAGATTCATTACATTGTGTAAAAACACTTAGTTAATGAAGCCTCGGAGCAAAGAAATTTCAATGAACACATTCCATAAAAATAAGCACAACTAAACATAAGAATTGTTACATAAGGTTACTAAACCCACACCAGATGTACTTGAGGGTGTGCACTAACTAATCCAGGCTTGTGTATCATCTATGTTTTCTTTACATGCACATTTGTTAAGAGTCTTCAACCATACACTTCATTATTTCATTAAGTTTACAACTACTTAGGCAGCATTATTCCCTGTATTGCTTATTAAAAATGAACAGATCACTTTTCATGAAGACAATAAGGCATAAGCCAATACATTAGAAACTGTATGAGAGAGGATAAAGAATAGGATACTCAGAAAATATCCCCAATTCTAGAGCAAAATTAAACAAAAAAAAAAGGAAGACGTCAACACAAACCAGAGCTAGACTTCCTGAAACTTCCATCCACACTTTGCCCTGGAGATAAATCCAATCCATTTTGCAGAAAACCTGATTCACATGATTAATAAGGTTATACATCAGATAAATCTTTATATACAAATATGTCCTGATCAAATAAATAGTTGAGTAATGTTATTTGTACACCTCATTTCTACACCTCCCCTTACACCTCATTGTGTTATCAAATATTGTTGAAATTGTTATCAACTATTCTACAAAAGTTATCATCCAAACAAGGGCACCTACGAGCAAAAGCCAATCCTAGGTTTGTATGATAACTTTTGCAGAATAGTTGATAACAGTTTGAACAATATTTGATTAGACAATGGTGAAGGGGGAAGTGTAAAAATGAGGTGTACAAATAATATTTTTGCAAATAATTTAGCATTCCCTTAAAAGTAAGCAAATCTTTATCTTCGAACCCTATTAACATTTTTCACTGACCCAAATGCAATAAAAAGAAAGACTGCATTTGAGAACACTTACAATTATGTGCAGTGTAATACTAATCCTTCGACTCTTGAGGCATCAGACAGATTAACACCTTTTTTCTTTCTGATATATGCAACAAATTACATATATCCGGGAAAAAAGAAGAAGGTATTTTCTTATGTCTTATGCCTCAACTCAAGAGTTGAAGGAACTAAACTGTCCAAGACTCTAAATACATTTTCTCTTCAAATATAACCCCTGGTATATTTTCTTTTTCTTTTTGGTTGCAATTATCCCATCTACCCACTTATTTCTTTTTTATTACTTTGAGACAAAAAGAGTTGTCTTCAACAACACAGTGAAAACAAACAGGTGAGGATGCAGGGAGAAGATAGGTTGAACCAACTCAAAAGAAATGCAGAACAATAAATTATTTTATTTTATTTTATCGAGTCTATGCACTGATCCTACATATAAGTAACATTAAGTGACCTGAAAACAAAATAGAAAAGAAAAAGTAGAAAAAACGCATCTAACTCCAGCAGTTGTGAAGTAACATCAGTGCTGTAATCAGATTCTTTAGTATAAAATATGGGATGGAGGATTATATGAATCAACTTTATCTCCGCTCTATTGAGATTGCTCCTCCCATTTTTACAGCCTGATCACGGTTGCTGAGGGTTAAGTACACAAATCATCTTCCATTATTGAATATACTATGTGGGAGAATTTTTTCAATTGATTGGAGGCCAATTTTTATGCAGTCTGCACGAGAGTTCTCTTTTTTTCCTTCTGTTCTTTTGCCCTAAAATTTTTTTATATGCAAATATTATTTCTAAATTGTTTTTTGTTTGTGTTCATATAAATCTCAAGGTACATAATATTCATCACATAATAATACTACCCCACAAAACGAAAAAAAAAATCTAAAATACATTCAAATTGCTATCAGTAGAATGAAAAGCAAGAGAGTTGACATAAAGTCTGAACTCCGGAGAAAAGAGGAAATATGAAGCTTTCATGTAACAAAAGACATCAGATGTTAATACAAAACCACCTAGCAGCATGCCTCCAACTTCAAACTAGTGCAGGGGTCATGACTCATGACCATAATATAATAAATAACACAAGCAACAACAAAAGTCGCATACAGATGTTGGAGCGCCATATTAAGTTATTATTAACTGAGTGGAAACTTGAAAATATGGTACATTGTGGCAACAACTGAAACAAAATTGCTGATCTCATAACACAGACAACCCAGAAGAGGTATATACAGCTAAAATGGAAAAGGTGAATGATCACATGGTTCTCTTATTATAATTGATAAATAATTCCCATTTAGCAAAACACACAACCACAGCACGCTATTAGCAATACAATGCAAATCACCTGTTCAATCGCAAGTTTGCCACATTCTCACTAAAAACATTAAAAATTCTCCTCCCAGATGCCCACCTTGCATAAATAACCGTAAAAAAAAATGGGGGAGGAACGCATACGGCATAAACAAAAAGGCAATGCCAAAAGAACAAACCTTTAAGCTCAAAGTTCACTCACCTAATTGCATCGCGACCACCAAGGCGATTCAGAAAAACACACAAGAGCTGAAAACTTGCAAGGACAATATTCGAAGATCTCCCGAAACCTCGAAACCAACATTCTTCAACCCAAACAAGGCAATGGATGTGAAGGATGACAAGGACCGGCATTGAAGCCACAAGCATAAGGAAAATGTGGGACAAGGAAAACGACGAGTGTGGGAGATCTTAAGGCACTGATGGAGAAAAACGAAGATGTCATCTTGTTGTAAAAGCTGAAACACTTGCACTTTTTCCTTCTCTTATGGGAAAAAAAGGAAACTTTCTTGTTGGGTGTGTGTGATACTGATTCTTATGGTACAGGCTACAGGGAGCGGTGGTGGGTGTTATCTGGTGTTGTTAGAAGTTGGGAACGTGAAATAGTGCTACAGATTCAGACATAGATTGGAGGCACTAACGAGGTGAGGAGATGAGAAAAGAAAGCATGGTGTTAAAGGCTTTGAAGACAAGCGATAAAGTAAAAACCAACCAGCAACGACAAGATGGGAAGCTCTAAATAAAAAAGCTGCGGAAGCCCAATGACCATGCCTGACCCCCATAGGTCTTTCTTGGCAGTTGGTCCCATGGAAATTGATGTCTCAATTTGTGTATCCCCTGCTATCTTCTAGCGCGTCACTTGCAAACCTCGTAAGAGTTGTAAGAATTAGAAGAGGAACGGCTTAAGCATTGATTATGTTGTTTTGCTAAGAAGGGGCAATATCTATATGTTCCATTTGAAAATGTGCAACTTCCCATTAATTTGATGATGCATTTATCATGAGTTCAAGTAAGATATCGTGATTGAGTAAAAATAGTATATACATTAATTTAACTGGTCATGATGCTAGAGCATTTGATTAGGTATTTTCTATACTTTATGCCGTGAGTAATTTAAACTTTTCGACTTGTTCTATTGAGAATCGGTATAAAAAAGAGTTAAGAGTTGCAAAAAAATATCTAGCCTTTTAACTTTTTGTAGATTTTTGGATCATTAAAGGGATTTCATAAATACATAGTATACTTTAAAAAATAAAATAAACATAAATAACAAAAAGAATTTCATGACTAGTCATCATTTATACTGCAGAGAATCCAAGTTCTCCGTCCTCACACTTGGTAACCAAAAAAGAAATAGAAGGAATTGATCTGAAAATGGCGGTGTGACCCAGTTTCTCCCTTGGAGCGTGAGGGGTGATTATAAATTGCTGTCATGTTATCCCTACATTTACCATGAATTTTATAAGGAGCGCCTTGGTGGCCTGTCAGTTAATTTTCCGCCCATTTGTGAATGGGGCCATGGCTATCTGGTCTGGACCCTCTTCTCCCTCTCCAATCAGTTTGGTTTTGTTGTCTAAGTAAAAACCAAGTATTAGATGAGTGAGTCCAAAATTCCTTGCTTAATGAGATATATATTCCTTACCTTGTCTTGGTTTAATTTTTATTTATTTTTTGGGCACATGCCTTGGTTTAATTTAAGTGGTTAGGTGAGTGAGAATTAGAGATATCCTTGATTAATAGCAGGTCCAAACCCAGAAAACATTAATTATGTTCGTGTGCATGTGTGCAAGTTTGTGGGTTTAATTGCTAATACTTATTACCACCGAATGCGCATTGAGTGATATTGATTGCTATTATTACACAATGGCATGATATTGTCTCACCCTGAAGCAATCTACAATGATAATTTTATTTAAATAAAAAATCTGTATAATACGAATTTAACTTTGATTTATTAGCAGTATAAAGTTTTTTTACACTATCATCTAATACATTATTAAATAGTTAAATTTTTTAAGTAAATTTTATAATAATTAAATTTCTTTAATAATATAACAATATATAATTAGATGATACACTGAAATTGAATCAAAATTAAATTCATATAATATTGTTATGTAATGTGTAAAAAGACCTTAGCTCAACCATATCAAATACAAGCTACCTCAACACAAAGTAAAATGACTTTGAAGGGTGAAACAAGAGGGAAAAACATAAATGCATTACTATTTGCTATTTATCATGACTTGCTGGTTAACGCTTTGTTGATGTGATCTTATTTTTTTTTATTTCGACTTTTTATGAAAGAAAATTTGATTTTGGGAAATTTACACTTACTCATCATGTTATATTTTTCAACTGAAAATATCATGTGAGGTAATGTTAGGATTTTAGGAAAATTTGAATGATTGAATTTTATTAGTTGAAATTGAATAAATTGAGGATGAAATAGACTAAAATATTTTGACTATGGATGAAAATGTAATAGAGTTATATAAAAAATAAAATGTAATTGAAGTACTAAAACAGGATAATATTCAGTGTCTCCTTCGATTTTTCTTAATATTATGTCAAGTCCCATTGATTTGTTTTCTTTTGCAATTCTTCTAAGACGTTAGCCAACAATCAAGTTGTTAAAACGTGTAGAATGAGAAAGTATCTCGTGAAATGATTGCACTACCTTAAAGATTATTATTATTATAGTGATTTACTAAGAAAATATAAAATTATTCTTATTTTGGTTTGAACAACTTCGTATATCCTTTAAGTATGAAATTAATTTCGTTTCAACGTAAAAGTGTGATGATTATAAAATCTTCCAATAATAACAACTAAAGGAATCGAACATTTAACTCAACACCTAAAATTAGAGTTACTTATCACTTTAACTATTTACTTATTGATAATTATTCTCATTTAAAATGTGCAAAATTTGCAACTTAAAAATCATTGTATATTAAAAAAACTGTTTTTGGACTCCAAGCGTTATTCACCCTGCTTGTTATCGACGAACTCAATATTGTGTCACTATCAAGTGACATCAGCTAGCTAGGCAGAATGTATCAACAAAAAAATTAAAAAAAAGCTAGCTAGGTAGAAAATAAGAGAGTTAAGCTCATGTTCATACGTTAAAATGGAGACATTTTCAGAGTCTTCTTCACCTTGCTTACTGTCATCAAAGTTAGCGACATGTACAATAACAGTGACAAAGATGGAGCTGCATTTCGATATCGTTTTTTTGGATTGCAGGGTGAATGTCAACTGTTTCAGTCCAGAACTCCCACAAAACTCGACTCAGATCTAACAAGATGTTTCTTCCGATTGGGATAAATTTGGACCCCAGCTTTCCATTGGTATGTTGGTATGGTATTTCACAGTGGATATGCTAGATTGGAAAGTCCAACTCCAAGTTCCCTATCCTTGAAATTAAAAATAAGCCTGTATTTGGCAGAAAGTAAAGGCAAGGGGTGGAAAGCCAAAAAGGAAATTCCATTGCTCAGAGAGCAAGAAAGGGGATAAATTATTTATATGAAGTTTTGTTACATTTATACAGTGTTTGTTTCTGCGTTTTAAACTATAGAAAAACCCGTATAACTTTGAAGTTTGAAAGTGGTGTCAACATGTTAACATTTATGGCATAGAATTATGGGTTATCCCCACCTGATTTTTTGTTTAAAATTTTATTTTATTCAACTGAAACTGAAATTTGTGGCCTAAAATATATCACATATAAATTGCGGTGTAACAAAATTTAGCCATTGTGCTGGCCCTATATAGTCACGTTAATTTAGCCATTTTGTTGGCCGTATATAGTCACGTTAGCCCTAACGTTAATGTGGACCTTCACATTCCACTTAGCCAATGCCCAGTGAATATAATCTTAGGAACAATTATATTGGCGTGGGGAGTTGTCCAGCGATGCCCTACCATTTCGGCTTTGCGTCACTCGTCGATAACGTGAAATGCAGTCATCCGGCGAAATCAAATGTTCATATCTTTTAGCAAGATAAAGTTCTATAGGCATGTGTATTGCTATCTTTCAATTAAAATATAATATATATATTATTTTTTACATATCAATATTAAAAATAAAAATAATATGATATTAAAGTTAAAAAATAATACGTATGTTATATTTTAATTAAGAAATAATATTACAAGTACATGTGAAACTTTATATAAGTTTTTTCTTTTTTTTGTTACCCTTTTCTTTAAAGGAAAAAAGTTAAAACAAAAGTCAAAAGGTCCCAACAACATCATTTGTAAGGATAAATACTTAGTTAAATATTCTTACATAAATACTCTATTTAATATTAAATATGTGTATAAATATTCTTTAAAAATATATACATTTATAACATAACTCACAATTTTAAACATGTTTAATGTTAACTAAAGTGTCTATGATAGGTAATATCTACCTAAAAATTTATCCATTCATAAGATTTAAAATGAAGGGATAGGTAATGTCTACTTAAAAATTTATTCATTCCTAAGATTTAAGATGAAACGACGAACAACACATTATTTGTATGTGCAAAGAAAAATATAAAATAAAATAAATTAAGAAGTTTTTATTGTTTTAGCATATAGTTTTAGGTAAATTTTCTTGATTTCTCTTTAGATTTGATAAAATTTTATGGATCTGTTTTATAGTTTTCAAAATCACAGTAATTCCATTTCCTTTGAGTTTTTACTAGATAAATATTATTGGTATCTTTATTTTTCTGACACTTTACACTCTTCCCGTCTTCAATACAGTTTTGTACATGTGAAGAATATAGAGGCAAAGGAATAAGTGCGATTTTGAAGTTAAAAAAAAGCCAGTA
This sequence comes from Styphnolobium japonicum, assembly GCA_023212625.1. Lineage (NCBI taxonomy): Eukaryota > Viridiplantae > Streptophyta > Magnoliopsida > Fabales > Fabaceae > Styphnolobium > Styphnolobium japonicum. The sequence goes on along the minus strand of JALBWW010000003.1, from coordinate 39,218,523 downwards.
TAATTTTGATCAAAAAAAGGTCAATGTAATTTTCTCAACAATTTTTTAATCATGAAAATACTAAAATCAAAATTTATCATTAATTTAGTTGGCATTTGATTAATCATGAATTTATTGTTTAGTATGAATTAATTACTTTTATGAATTTTTTTAATTATTATTAAATTAAATATATATTCATAAAAATTCCTTTATCAAAATTTTTGGAAAAAATAAGACAAATAATTATTTTCTGATAGTATTTTTTTCTTGGTCAACTTTGCTAATTAACTAAAATAGTGCATTAATGAAAACATAACCTAGTATGGGTTGACGTGGCCCAACTGATACTTAACTAGGCTTCAATGGGCCTACTCGAGCCCAACTAACATGCTGAATGAGCAAGTCCGTGACCAATTAAAAGCTCATAAAAAAAAAAAGGAAAATGCCAGACGATTTTTTTTTTTTTTTTGTAATATTTTACATAATAAGTTAGCATGTTTATTGATTCTTAAATGCATGAAGAGTTCCTACTATTTAATTGTATTCAATAATCACTCTTACATCTAATTAAATTTTGACTAATTTTATTTAAATGTGTAACACTACCCAAAATAAAATGTCACATCTAACTGAATTTGATTTTACTACATCAATTTGTTTCTATATTCATTTCTCTAAATTTTATTGCTTTCATATTTACGAAATTCAAATCTTAATAGAAATTTTAAGAGCCATTAAATTATGAGACATCTTATTTAGAAAAAGGTAGGCTAAATCATTGCTCAAAGAAACAGGGATTTTAGGGAATATATAAATTATGGGATATATGAATGTATTATATTGTTAAAATTTAATATTTAAGTTAAAGATTTAATTTTATTTCACTCTAAGTGTAAAATTTTTTTACACTGTCATCCAATTATGTACTACCACATTATTAAAAGTGTTAAATTTTTGAAGAAGTTGTTATAATAGCCAACTCGTTTAAAGAGTTGCTAATACATGATTTGGTGACAGTGTAAATTTTTTTTACACTAACAGTGAATCAAAAATAAACTCTTAAGTTAATTAGGATAATTATATTTTTAAAACTTATTTAATAATATTATAAATAACTCTAAATAATAAATAATTAAAAATAAAATAGGTTACAAAGAACAACTAAGAGGAATAATAAGGCAGTTTAAAATTATGAAGATTTTATTTAAATATGAAGTTTATTATAATAAAAAAAGTATACTAATCACATAATTATAGATACTGATATGAGCTTTGTTTTTAAAATTTAAAAATGTATACCATTAAATTATCCACAAATATGTTAATAAATTAAAGAATAAACACTTATTTTTGTCCTCCAAAAATACAAGTGACATTAATTTAATCGTCTAATAATTGTTGATATTAAATTGATCCTTTTAGAGGACAAAGTTATGTCAATGAAAGATCAATTTGATGTTAAAAATACACTGAAGGACTAATTTATTGTCAAAAATTAACATTAAATGACCAATTTGATGTCATCAATTATTAAATAATTAAATTAATGTCACTTGTGTATTTAGAGGACCAAAATAAATATTTACTTTAAATTAAATAAAAAGTAAGATGATATCAACTTCTATTTTTAAAATAACAAATTAGGGTAATTTTGATTCAATTTTGTTTGGTTGAGTGAATATGTTATTATTAATAATTTTGATGCTAAAAAGTAAGGAATTATAATTTTAAAAAAATTATGTGATTCATTTTTTAATAACAAATTTAATAGCTATTAAAAATGAGTTGATATATAAATTGCAGTGAAAATAAATTAAATGTATGAGAAAAAAAACTCATTTATAATTTACGTATCATAAACAAAAAATTTAAGAGGGAAAAAGATATAGATTAATATTACGACTTGTTTAATTTTATCTAATATTTATTATTTTATATTTTAAAATATAATACATTTCTTTTTTTTTTATGATTTTCTCAATTCAAAGATTTGAATGAATATACATATATTACCTTTAAATATTTTGTTAATAATATTAAGAAAATGTTTTATAAGTACTTTATCTATCAACCCACCCACTGTGATCAAATCGTGGCGAGTGGCGAGTCATTCACTGATTCAACCCACCCGCTGTGATAAACTCAACTCAGATACCAAAACCCTTTCCAATTATCTCTATTCTCATCTCTCACTCCTCTCACTGCGCGATTTTCATCAGATCTCAGAACCCCTCCCTACTCAAACCCTAATTCTTCGAAGGCGCTTACTCTTCTCCGATCATACCGAATAATCGGTTAATTTGACGTCTTTGTTTTTTTCTCCTTTGAATTCACTGAACCATTAGCAATATCATCGCGTTGTGAACTTGTGTGTGTATTTTGGGATTTGGTTTCAGCAGAAGAAAGAAAGATTGAATATAGAGTGGTTCGCTGAGTGGAAGGTGCAATGTCAAGTTTTCATGTGGGTGGCAAGGTGGTGGATAGAGTTGATTTGTTGAGGAAAAGGCAATGGCTGTGGCGCTTCGATGTTTGGCCTTTCGCTATTACATATGGCGCGTGGCTAATGACAATTCTTCCCAGCCTGGACTTTGTGGACGCTGCTATAGTTTTGGGTGCGCTTGTTGCTCTTCACATCCTCGTTTGGCTGTTCACGGGTTGGTCAGTTGATTTCAAATGTTTTGCCCATTATAGCAAGGTAAACGTTTTGGTCAATTATTGTACATACTGATATTCGTGACGGGTACTTGGTGTGTGGGTTGGTAGAATTTAGCAGCTTTGTTTCCTTTGCCTGCAGGTTAATAATATTCACCAGGCCGATTCATGCAAGATAACTCCGGCTAAGTTTTCGGGTTCTAAAGAAGTTGTGCCACTTCGTTTTCGAAAGACAGTAAGTATTTTACTTGTTTTGAATGATTGAAGTTCTTCTTTGAGTTTTCGAATTACTTTCAGACCAGAATTTTGCACTTTTGTTGTATGATGAGAAGTGAGGATATATTCAGATGTGCATTTATTAGTATTATTACTAATTAAGAATAACATTAAAAGGATGAACTCTTAACGATAACTTATGTCCTTTTGGAACTCTATATGTTGTGTGATGTGTCTTATAGTTGCTCAATTTACATGAACTTTGATGGTCTTTCTTTCGTTCCAAAGGTAGAAAGATTTGGGATAAACAGGATTTCAGAGGAGAAAACTATATTGAATTTTCAGAGGAGAAATCTATATTGAATTTATATTTTATACATGAAAACATTAGATAAGTGAACTATAAGATGCCTACAGCTCAGTACAATGAAAATTGGAAGAAAGCGTAATAGTGTTTTGGGTTACTAATCCTGCCTGACATAGACATGTCTTGATGACACAAGGTTGAAGAAAGTGAATTTAAAAGAACGTATGAACATTTCTAGACTGTCAATTTATAACCTTTTAAGACAGCAACTACATTGTGTAATTTGAAAGCTGTTGCTACATTATTACCTTTAAGGTCATTGGGATTTTCTTCTGTTGGAGTGGTGTGTTTAGCTAGAAAGGGGGTTCATGTTCCAATGTATGTATCAAGAATGCTAGGGTATAGCATAGCATATAATAATGATTATTTTCAACTTAGTCCTCAAACTGTAGATTAATGGGGGTTGATCTGAAGTATAATATTTTTTTAATTGCAGTTTTATTACCTCATTGTGGGATATGTATTAATGGCTACAAAATAATGGACTTTTGATGGTAGTAGATGTTTTCTTGAATTATTTCTTTGGAGCAATTTTTCATATGCCAATTTAGAGGATTTGAGAGGAGTAAATAAGATAAAGTTCTTTGGCAGTGTGCAATGTATGCAGTGATTTGGTGCCTATGGTTGGTAGGAGAGAAATACTGGAATTTTCAAGGATAACTTTTTGCTGTTACCTCTTTATGGGATAAAGTGGTCTTCTTAGCTTCTTTGTGATGCTTGGCTAGTGGCTATTTTCTTTATTGGATGTACATACAGATTGGCAAGATTTGCTAACTTGATGTCTTATTTCTTGTTTATTCTGGTTTTTTGTGTTTTGTGGTTTTTTTAGGTGGATAGCTTTGCCGGTTTTTGTATTGGGTATTCCTATTTTGAAGGCTTTTGTTTTGCCTGTCAGCTTGGTTAAGTGTTTGCTTGTGCAGCCTGTAGGTTCTTCCTCAGTGGTGGATCTGGAAGAGATATACTTTGATTTTAGAAAACAATGTTTTGTCTATTCAAAGGAGAAGGGAACTTTTTGCAAGCTTTCTTACCCTACCAAGGAAACATTTGGATATTATCTCAAAAGTAGCGGTCACGGCTCTGAAGCTAAAGTTCTTGCAGCTACTGAGAAATGGGGGCGGAATGTGTGGGTTTCCTTTTTCTTTTTCCCTTTTTATAAATTTCATATGCATCTACTGCCTTTTAAAGCACTATTTTTATGGTGAAGTTTTGGAATTGTATACATCAATATTTGACAATTAGACATATCTTAGATACAATTTTAATCCTCTACTTTGATATTTTTGTTGATTTTTTATTCCTTCCCTCTTTTTAAAAGAGACATGTGTCATCACATTTGATCTCTGAGCATTATGTTGTTTTAGTTTTGCTCTCTAATGTTCTGCTTATTGATCTTCTAGATTTGATTATCCTCAACCAACATTTCAGAAATTGATGAAAGAGCACTGCATGGAACCTTTTTTTGTATTTCAGGTATTCTTTCTTTATTGCTCTTTTTTTCTCTACTTTTATGTCTTTAATCTTCATGCTAACTCTTCACTGTTTATTGCTTCTATTATGATCAGGTTTTCTGTGTGGGTCTCTGGTGTTTGGATGAATTTTGGTATTACAGTTTGTTCACTCTATTTATGCTTTTTATGTTTGAGTCAACCATGGCAAGAACTCGGTTGAAGACTCTAACTGAGTTAAGACGTGTTAGAGTAGATAGTCAGACCCTAATGGTACATCGCTGTGGCAAGTATGTTATCTCATTGTTAATAAGCTCATATTTGGGTTTAATTGAGTACTATTCTAATGCTTGCTTGTATATTGTGTGGATTATAGGTGGGTAAAACTCTCTGGGACGGACCTTTTGCCGGGAGATGTTGTCTCTATAGGTCGCTCTTCTGGCCAGAATGGAGAGGAGAAGTCTGTACCTGCAGACATGCTTATATTGGCTGGAAGTGCAATTGTGAATGAAGCTATTCTCACAGGCGAGTCTACTCCTCAATGGAAGGTGTTTCTCTTTTCTGAACTACTCTCTAATGTGCTTGTCTAATCACTAATGGATATATGATACTTAAAGCATAAATGAGTTTTGTTGGGGAGGGGATGGTATTTTGTTAAACTATGAGTAGATGATTCCATGTCTGATTGCCAAATTTGCACTATCGTTTGCTGGTTTGGGCATTGTTGGCAGTAGTTACTTGTTGAGTTCATCTGGGCCAGTGTTGTCAAAAGCATCTGAGGCGGGCGAAAAACAGCCTTGCCGCTCAGATGGTCTGAGGCGGAGCAGGTTCTGTGATGCTGCCTTGATGTGCATCTTTGACCAAAATTCAATATTACCCTTACTTAAAGCACCCATTAGCCAATGGGTATCTACTCTAAAGGGGTATTCAGGTCCAAACATCTAAACTGATTATTAACTAACAATCCAAGGAAAAAAAAATCCTAAAAACTTACCTGCCATGTGTGAATTGTCAAGAAGCTGAATGCTTCAGCTCTCACTGAAAGTGCAGAAGCAGACGTGCACTTTCTCCCTTTTTCCATGCTCTTTTTCACGGCCTCATATCTATTCATAGCTTTCCTTTATGTGTCTCCCTTTATTCTCCAATCTTTGTCACGGTTATTCTCCAATCTCCCTTTATCTCCCTGTTTTCATGTTTGATAACGACTTGCTGTCTTAGGAGTTAAAACTTAGGAGACTTGTTGTCTTGGGAGTTAGAATTTAGGAGACTTTATGTCTTATTTTGTGCTGTGTCTTTCACGTCTTGACTTGGATTTTGGTTGGATGTGCCCTTATATTAGTAGGTTTCTAGTATTTTCTATTTGGTATACTTTGTTTCTAATGTATTGTCATGACTTAATTTGCATTTAAATCTAATGTTGGTGATATATTGTTGTTATATGAATAGTTTTAGTTTTTTTTAAAATATCCGCATCCACATTGCCTTGCCGCATCAAAGTGACGTGGGGCCACCCTCAACCTGGTTTTTGCCTTGTGACAACACTGCTCTGGGCATACTTTTATGCTGGTTACATGACTTGAATGACTAAAAGTAATGATAGATTTTTATTCAGGAAGCTGAGAAACTTGTTTAGACAGATATATCTGATATGATGACACATTTTGCTTAATATTTGGTTTGTAGCCAAGCCTCCTCCCACTGCTGAGCTATAATTGTGCCATGCTATGTTTTGCCTCCTTTTTTTCTTTATTTACTGTACATCTTCTGTAACGATGATTCTTTTTACTTTATGATTTACTAAAATCATTTCAATAGCGATTTCAGTTTCTTCTTTCCAAAATTTCAAATGTTTCTACATGTCCATGTTTACTCGTGTATGTATCTGATCATGTGATTTTATTATTATTGTCCTTGGCCCCTTCTTTCCCATGAACAATAAATAAGTTTGGAATAGGACATCTTTAATCTTTCTTATGGTTGGCTGGTCTTTCTAAACGCACCTCTGATAAGCCTATGGGGACTGGAGCTTTTTTATGTCATGATGTTCTTCTTGCCCAATTTTCATTTAGATATGAACATCCTTTTAGGTTTCAATCATGGGTAGGGGGATTGAGGAGAAGTTGTCAGCAAGGCAAGATAAAAGCCATGTCTTATTTGGTGGAACTAAAATATTGCAGCACACTCCAGATAAGGTGATTTCAGACTAAGTATTTTATATATTTTCTTTTAATGTTGAGGTAGTGCTCATGGTTCTCATCCTTTTTGTTTTTAACAATCTTGTTGGTGTTAGGCCTTTCCTTTGAAAACGCCTGATGGTGGCTGCTTGGCTGTTGTCCTGAGAACGGGGTTTGAAACAAGTCAAGGAAAGTTGATGCGAACAATCTTATTCTCTACAGAAAGGGTAAATTGATATAGACCTTATTAAGCCTGAGTGTCTAATTTCATTGACATTTTGATGAATTTGTTTATTATAATATTTTTTTGCCTTCTAAATTGACATAATATAGGTGACTGCTAATAGCTGGGAAAGTGGACTGTTCATTTTATTCTTGGTTGTATTTGCTCTAATTGCTGCTGGTTATGTGCTTATGAAGGTAATGCTTCCCTACAGATGAATGGTAAATATTGATATATGGCTTGGTCTTAATGGTAAATTGTGATATGACCTGGTAAATTGTTAATGGTATGATGCAGGGGCTAGAAGATCCAACAAGGAGCAAGTATAAACTTATACTAAGTTGTTCACTTATTGTTACTTCCGTGATTCCTCCTGAGTTACCAATGGAATTATCAATAGCTGTTAATACTTCTCTAATTGCACTGGCACGGCGTGGAATTTTTTGCACGGAACCTTTTCGCATACCATTTGCTGGGAAGGTACCTGGGGGACTACTACTATGTTTCTGCTCTTGTACATCCTGTACTTTGTTAGATATAGATCATATATTGACATTGTTTTTATTGAATTTCTTGTACATACCTTGCCCTATAGGTTGATATATGTTGTTTTGACAAGACTGGGACGCTTACATCTGATGACATGGTATGCCCATATCAGGCCGTGGTATTGGTTTATCATTTGAGACCATATTTTGTGCTATAACTGTTTTCTTTTTTCACTTTATTATAGGAGTTTTCTGGAGTTGTTGGGTTGGAAGGAACTACAGATTTGGAATCTGATATGAGTAGAGTTCCTGTGCGTACTTTAGAAATCCTGGCTTCTTGCCATGCATTGGTGTTTGTTGAGAATAAGCTGGTATGCCTCTTTCTCTGCAGGTGGTTAAAGTCAGTCTTAGTTTTTAGACCATGTTATATTATTGAATAGAATAAGGTAACATGCCACCTTTCAGTATTTTTCTTTAAACCTGTTAGACCCTGAATATCTAAGGTGTATAGCAGAAAAGGGAGACAAGGAGCCTGGGTATACGTGAGGAGAAATAAGGGGATGAGCAGCGAATCTTTACCCAAGGAAATGAGGGAATCAGAACAATGAGTTAGTTAGACTAAGGCATGAGGGAAATGGGATGAATGAACATGGGGATGCTGGAGCAACTAACAAGCCAGCTGGCAGCACCTGAATGGTGAGGAATATTCTGAAATGATTGGAGAGGGAATTATAAGGAGAGAGAATGATGGGGAGATCAGAGAAGAAATTAAGTGGGAGGGAGAGGATTTTCCTCTAGTGGAGTTTGTTGGGTTTTCTTATTCTGTTACGGTGTTTTCTCTTGTTTTTTTTGTATTCCACAAGGTAATCTCTGTTGTAAGGAGCTATACTCCAAAATTTCTACGAAGAATAGTTGGTTCCAAAATTTCTAAGGAGCAATTTGATAGGAGCCAACTATTCTTCTTAGAAATTTGGGAGTTTAGCTCCTTTCAACGGAGATTACCTCTGGAATACAAGAAAACAGATAAAAAAACAAGAGGAAACACCATGACAGAATAAGAAAAACAAACAAACTCTCAGGTCAGATTGCCCTGAGCTCACCAGAGGAAAATTCTCTCCCTCCCACTTAATTTCTTCTCTGATATCCCCCATCTTTCCCTCAACTCCTTATTATAATTCCCTCTCCAATCATTCCAGAATATTCCTCACCATTCAGGTGCGGCCAGTTGGCTTGTTAGTTGTATTGAAGATTGAATATGTTTGTGAATGCTTGAGTGTATCTTCACTCAGCTGAAGATTGAATATATAGATAATTTACATAAGATAAACTATACTAAATAATCTAATGTGCATTCCATGCACCAAATAAATTATTCCTATCTATCTACTTTAGGATAAGATAATACTAATATATTATCTCTATCTCCGACACCCACACACACTATAGCTAACACACTCATTACAGACAACACAGCACACACATTTACAGCTAACAATATTCTTTTTTTCAACACTCTCCCTCAAGATGGAGCATATAAATCAAATGCTCCAAGCTTGGAACAGATATTCTGAATTCTTGGTCCTCTTCGTGATTTTGTGAAGATGTCTGCCAGTTGATCATTAGAACTAACTGATTCGGTGATGACTTCTTTAGAAAGGACTTTCTCCCTGACAAAGTGACAATCAATTTCAATGTGTTTAGTTCTCTCATGGAATATTGGATTAGAAGCTATATGCAAGGTTGCCTGGTTATCACAACATAGTTTCATTTGTTGAGTATTCCCAAACTTCAGTTCTTGAAGAATTTGTTTAATCCAAATAAGCTCATATGTGGCTACAGCCATAGCTTTGTATTCAGCCTCTGCACTAGATTTTGCAACAACATTTTGTTTCTTATTTTTCCATGAGACAAGATTTCCTCCAATAGACACATAGTATCCTAAAGTGGAATGCCTATCAATGGGTGAACCTGCCCAATCTGCATCACAAAATTCAACTATTTGAGTGCTCCCTTTGTCTTCATAGAGTAGTCCTTGTCCCGGGGTCCTTTTAATGTATCTCGTGCACTTGGACATCGCATCCCAATGATCATTATGAGGAGATTGCATGAATTGACTTACCACTCCAACTGCAAAGGAGATGTCTGGTCTTGTAATAGTGACGTAGATGAGTTTTCCAACCAATCTCCGATATCTTTTAGGATTAGAATAAGTCTCCCCTTGGTTGGGTAGTAATTTCAAATTTAGATCCATGGGACTATCAGCTGGTTTACAGTCTAACATACTAGTTTCTTTAAGTATGTCTAATGCATACTTTCTTTGTGAAATGATAATCCCATTCTCTGACTGGGCAACTTCAATTCCAATAAAATATTTCAGCTTTCCCAGATCCTTAGTCTGAAAATGACTAAATAAATGTTCCTTTAGCTGAGAAATTTTCTTTGGGTCATTTCCTGTAATGACTATATCATCCACATATACTACCAAGTAAACATATCTACCTGGAGAGGTATGACAATAAAAGACTGAATGGTCTGCTTCACTCACGCTTTCATTCCAAAAGCCTCGAACAACAGAGAGCTGAATTTTCCAAACCAAGCTCGTGGGAGATTGTTTGAGTCCATAAAGAGATCGTTGCAATTTGCAAACCAAGCTGGGACTCCCCGAGCAACAAATCCAGGTGGTTGCTCCATATAGATCTCCTTCTAATTCTCCGTAGGAATGCATTTTTAATATCCAATCCGATATAATGGCCAATGATTGATATACTATGGCAAGAAAAAGTCGAATGTAAGCAATTTTGGCCATAGGGGAAATAGTATCTCCATAGTCAAGACCATAACCGTATAACCTTTGCTACCAATCAAGCTTTGAGATGATCAATCATTCCATTGGCCCCTACTTTAACAAAGATATACCCACCGACAAATGATGTGTTTCTTTCCTGAGGAAGAGGAACTCAACTCCCGTGTACCATTATGCTCCAAAGCCTCGCATTTCATCAATCATGGCTTGTTGCCATCCTGGATGATCAAGTGCTTCACAAAGATTTTTAAGAATAGAGACAGAAGATAAAGAGGGCACAAAGGAGTAAAAAGAAGGAGAAAGACGATGATAACTTAAGAAGTTATAAATAGGATGAGGATTACATGTGGACCGAATACCTTTCCTAAGAGCAATGGGCCAGGCAAGATTTTCTTCGTAGGTCCGTAGTCGGGTTTGTCTCACTGAGTAGGACATGATTCAAATGGTCTTATAGTGCCTTCCAATTCCGGTATTGGGAATTTGTGGATGTCGTTGGTATGTGATGAGTGGTCTTTGTGGCCGCCGCTGTGGAAGATTTTCAGAATATCTCGTAGAATCTATGATTGACACTGATTCTTGCAAAGGAGGTGATGGACCAAGATAGGGAATAGGAAAAACTTCTTATAGAGTATTTGACTCAACTGTGGAAGGTGAAAAATAGAACTTCTCTTCAAAGAATGTTACATCTGCAGAGATGTAGTAACGATTGTGAATAGGAGAGTAACACCGATAACCTTTCTGTAGTCTCTAATATCCAAGAAAGACACATTTGATGGCTCTAGCAGAAAGTTTATCAAGACCTGGAGACATATCATGAACAAAACAAGTGCATCCAAAAATACGTGGAGCAATATGAAACAATAGTTCTTTGGGAAATAAAATAAAATGTGGTATTTTATTTTCAATGGAGGAAGAGGGCATCCGATTTATTAAAAAACAGGCTGTCAAAACTGCGTCTCCCCAATGATGGACAGGTACATTAGCATGAAGTAATAATGTACGAACAGTCTCAACAAGATGTCTATTTTTTCTTTCGGCTATACCATTCTGTTGAGGAGTATGAGGACACGAGGACTGATGCAGAATATCTTGTGATGACAAAAAGGAAGAAATAGCTGAAGAAAAGTATTCTTTTGCATTATCATTTCTAAGCACTTTAATTGTTTTTCCAAATTGAGCTTTAATTTCATTGACAAAAGAAGTGATGATGGACACAATTTCAGATCGGTCTTTCATTGGGAAAACCCAAGTACATCGAGAAAATTTATCAATGAAGGTGATAAAATATCTATAACCCATAGAAGACACACGACTAGGACCCCATATATATGAATGAATAACTGAAAAAAGGGAATCAACATGACTGTCAGCATGCCTAAAAGAAGAACGAACATGTTTTCCTAGTTGACATGACTCACAATTGAAGGATTTTATTTTTTCAAGACTTGGGACCATTATTTTGAGTTTGGACAAATGTGGATGTCCTAAACGTTCATGAAGGAGTTTTGGTGATGCGGCAGCACTACAAATTCAAGAAGAATCAGGCTTGAGATAGTACAGACCATTATATTCATGTCCTACGCCAATCGTCCGACCCGTACCACGTTCCTGTATAACAAATGAGTTAGCATCAAATGTTACTGAGTAATTATGAGAGCAAGTAAGCTGGCTTACAGAGATTAAATTGAAAGGACAATTTGGTATAAACAAAATAGAGGATAAAGACAAAGAAAAAGTGGGTGATACATGACCAATTCCTTTTGCTGTAACTTGAGAGCCATCAGCTAGAGTAATGAAATGAGGAATATTTGGAGAGGAGATGGACAAAAATAAAGAACTATTACCAGCAATGTGATCAGAGGCACCTGAATCAATTATCCATGGATTTTGATCATTACCAGATTGGGAAATGCATGCAGTAGAGTTATGAGCACCTATAGATGACGAGATCTGAGGTTCCTTGGCAGCTTTTAGCTGGAGATACTCTTGATATTCGCCTTCGGAAAACTTTATCTCAGATGTTTCAGACTTGGAAACATTCACAAATTTTCCGGGGAATCCGTGAATAGAATAGCAAGTGTCTTGTGTGTGGCCCATTCTTTTGCAATAAGAACATTGAGGGCGGCCTCCTCTCCCACCTCTGTTTCCACGACCTCCTCGTCCTCCTTGACTAGAAATCATGGCAGAAGTTTCAATAGTGTCAATTGAATTGCCTCCTATAAATAAGGGGACCCGAAGGAGTCGAGTGATTAAATTCTCTAATGAAGGAACTTCTTGACCAGTTAAGACTTGATCGCGAACATGATCAAAATCTGGATGCATTTCTCGTAGAATCAACACCATATATAGATTATCAAGTTTCTTCTTTACGTCTTTGAGTTTATCTATTTCCAAAGATAATTTTAACTCCTCCACCGCGCATTGGGCCGAGACATATGCAACCATGTTATGATCAACTTGTTTGAGAGTGGCTAATTTTTGTGCAGCATCATACATTTGTTGAATGTCATTCGCAAAGACATTTTGAGCCTTTTTCCAGAAGGTGTGACAAGTTTTGAAAGTTCTGAAGTTTGTCAATATGGTTGGTTTAACAGATTGCCACAAGAGAGCACACAGTTGATAATCAAGCTTCTTCCATTGGTCGCGTTTGTCTTTTGAAATATCATCGGAGGCTTTTTGGAGATGTTCATGGAATCCTTGACCAAGAAACCAAAGTTCTACGAAGGCAGACCATGCTAAATAATTTTTAGCACTTAATTTTTCTAAAGTAATTGTTGGTGTGCCAGAGAAAGAGAAGGCAGGACCATCATTTTTTTGAGAGTTGGATGCCATTTTATCACTCTTGAATGATCAGATCAAAAATTTCTAGACAAGTAGAGGTGACTGTGACCAGATCTGGGCAGTCGGAAAAATTTTCCGATAGCAGTAGGTGGCGCGTGTACCTCACGCGCCGGCAGAGAGGGCGCGCGTGGATCTCACACGCCTATAGAGAGGGGGCGCGTGGAGGCGCGTGGCTAGGTTTCCGGCGACGGGGTTCCGGTGGGTGGCTGGTCGGAGGCTTCTGAGATGTTTTCCGGTGGCGGTGTATGATGGGTGTATGGTCTGAACACTAGTAGAGATGTGTCTGGCTTGGTGTTCAGGCGTGTGCGTGGATAGGTTTCCAGCCGACTGTGGCTTCGTGGGTGGCCTATTTAAGCTTCTGAGATGTTTTTCGGTGGTGGTGTATAGTGGGTATTTGGTCTGAACACTTAGTAAAGGTGCGTGAGTGGGCTGTGGTGTTTTGGAACGGGAACCAGAATGGGTGATTTGGTGTTTGGGGCTTAACTGGCACACCGTGCAGTTGTGATTTGGGATTGCAGGTCTCGCCGACCAAGAGTGCAGACCCTCTCTTGGAGAAAAATTTTTAAGAGTTGATCGAACCAACTCTTGATACCATATTGAAGATTGAATATGTTTGTGAATGCTTGAGTGTATCTTCACTCAGCTGAAGATTGAATATATAGATAATTTACATAAGATAAACGATACTAAATAATCTAATGTGCATTCCATGCACCAAATAAATTATTCATATCTATCTACTTTAGGATAAGATAATACTAATATATTATCTCTATCTCCGACACTCACACACACTACAGCTAACACACTCATTACAGACAACACAGCACACACACTACAGCTAACACACTCATTACAGACAACACAGCACACACATTTACAGCTAACAATATTCTTTTTTTCAACAAGTTGCTCCAGCCTCCCCATGTTCATTAAGCCCATTTCCCTCATGCCTTAGTCTAACTAACTCATTTTTCCCTCATCTCCTTTGGGTAAATATTCCTGCTCATCCCCTTATTTCTCCTCACGTATACCTTGTCTCCCTTTTCTGCTATACACCTTGGCTATTGGGGGTCTAACAAAACCTTATTTTTTATTTTTTTTCCTCCTGTTTTCTTTATCTTTTATTTTGTAGTTTATGTATTGTAGATTTTTGTAAGAAACTTAAATGAGTGTTAAACTTTAAGATAATGGCTGCCCCCATGTTTAATTGTTGAAGAATATATGAGCTTCATGAAAAATTGATTCAAGGCCTGATATCATGACCAAAAGGAGAGGTAAATCACTCTGTTGCTTTACGATTGAATTTAATGGGCAAGGTTACATGTCGTGCATTTTTCTCCCAAGCTGGGGGGTTGCATTGCTTGCCTTACCCAGTAACCATTTTTTGGAACAGTTTCTGAAAGCTAAGTCTTTCCCCATTGTTCTCATGTTTTCCTTCTTCCTTGATTGATATCAAGCTAATTACTATGGATATTCTTAGAAGTTACTTTTCTTTGGATGTCATGCTAAATCAATTTTTTTAGATGATAATAGCCATTTTTTAGGGAATCAAAATAAATTTTCTATTTCTAAACTTGGGAAAGGAATATTTTCTTACCTTCTGTTTCCACAATTCTTTGTCACTCCATGTCCTGCTTTTCCCAGGTTACAAATATTTGCCGTACTTTCTGTTTGATAACTATCAAGCTTGAGCAATAGGTCTTCAATGATTCTGGCTCGAGAGCTAGCAGGACTTGCATATATGCTCCCTTTATATTTGCTATCGTTTGTTGATACTATATTCTCATAAATTCCTTAATATCCCACAGGTTGGTGATCCTCTCGAGAAGGCTGCACTTAAGGGAATCAATTGGAGTTATAAATCTGATGAGAAGGCTGTTCCAAAAAAGTTAGTGAATCTATTTCTGCTTATCTTAATTCTACATTTCTTCTCTATTGATTCAGCTACCAATTTGATTGTCTTTTTAATTCGTGTGAGATTTTATTTGACATGGAAATTTTTGGTACTTGGGCTCATTTAATTTGATAGTTGCCACTCATGGTCAACAAACTGATCTACATTCTAGTATTCTTGTTGGTGGAACAAGGAAATATATTGATTAAGAAAGAAATAACTGTGACTCATGGAGGTATATTATTGCATATATTGTCTATGATGTTTGTGGTTTGTAAGCTTCATTCTTGTCCTTTCTTTTTTGTTCTTGTCTTTTTTGTACTTTTTACAGTTCTTCCTATGTTGTCTTTGTCCTGATTTGTTATCAAATTGCAGGGGAAGTGGCCATCCTGTCCAAATTGTTCAGCGATACCATTTTGCATCTCACTTAAAACGAATGGCAGTTGTTGTTCGCATTCAGGAGGAATTTTTTGCCTTTGTGAAGGTTTGTTGGGTGCTCATTGTTGTGTTTTGAAATCTGTAATTTTGGATACATGCATGTTACCCGATCACATTCTTCTTGATTTAAGTTGCTTCTTTATAAGCTGAATTTGTTTTGTCCACCTTAATTTTAGGGCATTATTTATTTTGACTTGTAGTTTATTTGAACATTGTATCTAGCATTCTGATTTTAATTAGCACTTTAGTCATATTATAGAATGAAACTATGACTCAGGGATGTAGACTGCGAAAGTATAACACTCTGCGGAAGCTATTTCAAATGTAACAGTCAAATGGTCAAAATTTAAGTCCGAGTTGGGGAGAAAGGAACATAGACTGCATGAAATAGCCATGTAGGTCTAATCATTGAAGAATATAGCACTCCAAGAAAAAGATTAAGAAAATATTATATGTTGTTAACCTCACAAATATTTATTGCCATTATCAAGGGCCTCTGGAAAGCTGATTGTTTCATGTTTGGATGTGTTGAAGACCATCTGAGTTCTTCATGAGCTTTTCCATTTTACTTTTTCTGTGATTGAAGTGTTGGCTCATTTGCGAGGGTTTTGTTTTTAATTTTGAGGCATGTCTTTCATACTTCTAGAATAGAATGATTTATACCCGTTGGTTTCTAGCAATGTTTAGTTTTTATATATATTTTAGTATTATATATAACAATTTACATAATATAATTTATGCAATTTAATACTATATATATATTTTAATCAACCAATTTTATTATATTTATTTAATATATATGGTTGCTTCTCTATTTTTTTCCATCTTTTTATATATTTTATTTTTTGAAATGAATCAGGATACAATTGGAACAAAAATAAAATTCTATAGAATTTGGTTTAATGCAATAAAATGAGACATAAAAAAAATATTTCCAATATTTAGGGCTACATAGAAATTGTTTTAGTTGTTGGCTTGTATACTACAAAAAGAAAATTGTATTGGACATCTTATCGTTGGTTGTGTATTTCATTTTAGATTGGATTATTTTTAAATGTATTGGCACTAGTTATATATTTAAAATTTAAATTGCCCACCCTAGTATGTGAATACAAATTTTCCATTTGTCTAATTATCTTTCTCTCATGTTGAACTCGTTTTTAAAAAAAAAAGATGCATAGATGTACATGCTACAGCAAATGTTGATTAGATCAGGTCTTGGCAAATAGTAATTAATACCTTGACCATTCTTTTTCTTTAATTTTTTTTGGGGGACTGGTATTTGGTAGTTGGCTGTAATTATGTTGGCTGACTGGTAAACTCCTCATTTTCCTAGAGCTTTTATTTATCTGACATTCTACAATAGTGTGTTTGTGAGTGGACTGGTTTCGGTGCCACATTAAACACCCAAAGTTCTAAGATTCTGAATTCTTTTTCTTTATTTTTTTCTCTTATTCTCTATTACATTGTTGATCAGCAATGGACGCTAATATACATGCATCTTTACTTTTTAAAAGAAGTAACTTGAGAGTTACTGTGGTCTTTTCCTTTATTGAATTCTCAAAGCAATTCTTTATGAACTTTTATTTCAGGGTGCCCCAGAAATTATTCAAGATAGGCTCACTGATATACCGCCATCATATGTTGAGACGTACAAAAAATATACACGCCAGGGGTCTCGTGTTCTTGCTCTGGCTTTCAAGTCTCTTTCAGACATGACAGTAAGAATATTATGGGTCCTTACATCGAACTTTATGAACCTTTCTCCATGATATATTCAATTATGCATAGGGGAACAAGAATGATAGTCAAAGTTTCTTTCCTTGTCATTTGAGTTATTCAAAGTGGATAAACTTTCATTAATGTGTTTCTATTTTGGCTTTAATTTGTAATGACACATTGTGTAGTTCACTAGTTTTTTGACATATATGGTATAGTCCGAGTTAAGTTTCCCTTTTGTGTCATTTCAATAAATTTGGATCCTAACTCTTAAGTGTAATTGAGAGAGTGAGAACTACATTTTTATTTTTATTTTTATTTTTCCCTCTTTGCTCTTGAAGAATGGTCGGTTTCCTTCCTCCCCTACCTTATAATGCATACTTGAATCATTGATTACCACATTGTCTGGATTTCAACATTTTCATGTTTCGACTGTTGCTTATTATCTATTGAATGCTTGAAGGTCAGTGAAGCTAGAAGCTTGGATAGGGATATAGTGGAGAGTGGACTTACTTTTGCTGGTTTTGTGGTAACCAATCAACTTCCTCCTTCATATATTCTTTAGAGTCAATTGTAGATAATTTCCCTTTTCATTGACTTGGTGCTAAAAGTTGGTATTGTGCTATTTTCAGGTACTTAATTGCCCAATAAGATCAGATTCAGCCACTGTTTTATCTGAATTGAAAGGATCTTCACATGACTTGGTAAGTGTGGCCAAATGAATTAGCTTCTCTTGCAAAAACTAGAGTACTTTTTTGGTTGTAAAAGTTCTCTTAGAAGAGCTGAAAACTCCAGCTTCTAGGGGGAGAAGAACTGAAAACAGCTTCTTTTGTTCTACTTTTAGAAGCTAAAGTTTTTAACTTATCCAAGAGTACTTTTTAAATTTTTTTTGAAAACTAACTAATTTGTTTCATATGATTAGAAGTGTTTTTGAATAATATGTATATGTTCAAGCTCTTTGGAACTAGGGATGGCACCCGCGCGGGGCGGGGACAGGGAGTACTCTCCCGCTCCCCGTCCCTGCTAACAAGCCCACTCCACTCCCCGTCCCTGCTAACAAGCCCACTCCACTCCCAGTCCCCATGCCTGATCCCTGCCACGGGGAGATATTTTTCCCTGTCCCCATTCCCCGTATCCCTGCAAGGAACCCAAAATGCAAAAAAAAAGTAAGTAAAATTCAGTAATATATATATAAGTTTTTTATATTAATAAAGCCAAAAGAAAAAAAATTACAAGAATCATGCTTTTTTCAGATTAATTACCAAAATGTAGTTCTTTTTTTTCCACGTTGGAAACCAACTTCTCAACATGTGTAGTTTTTATTTTATTTTATAAATCATGTTGGGAAGTCGGTTTCATTAATAGAGCCAAAATAAAAAAAATTACAAGAATCATGCTTTTTTCAGATTAATTACCAAAATGTATTTCTTTTTTTTCCACGTTGGAAACTGACTTCTCAACATGTGTAGTTTTTTATTTTATTTTATAAATCATGTTGGGAAGTCGGTTTCATTAATATAGCCAAAATAAAAAAATTACAATAATCATGCTTTTTTCAGATTAATTACCAAAATGTAGTTCTTTTTTTTCCACGTTGGAAACCGACTTTTCAACATGTGTAGTTTTTTTTAATTTTATAAATCATGTTGGGAAGTTGGTTTCATTGAAACCAACTTCCCAACAACAACAACAACAACAACAAAAGCCTTTTGGTAATTAATCTAAAAAAAGCATGATTTTTGTAAATTTTTTTTTATTTTGGCTATATTAATATAAAAGCCCTATATATATATATATATATATATAAATTGAAAAAAAAAACTTAAAGAGTGTGGCAATATAAAGAGGGTGAATGGACAGAGCAGCTTAAGCCTTAGGGTTTATTTTGATTTTTTATTGTAAATTAATATAAATATTAATAAAAGTTAAATGACTAAAAAGGACAAATTTGTATGTGTGTGTGTATATATATATATATAATAAGGATAATTTTGTAATTAGACGGGGACGGGTCCCTGCAGGGCAGGGAATATGATCCCCGCCCCCGTCCCCGAATTGATCTCGGGGGAATTTTCTCACCCATCCCCACGGGTAAAAGATCCCCGAATTCGGGTCCCCAAATGGGGTAGTCCCTGCGGGGATCCCCATATTTGGGGATTTTTTGCCGTCCCTATTTGGAACTGAGCACAATGGCGTACTAGAGTCCATGTGGTCAACTCCTCTTAGTGGGAATAAGGCTTGGTTATCATAAACAAAAGATGAATGTCATAGAAATAAGGATGATGGATGGGCATACCAGGCGGATAAGATTTGGAATCAGATCATTAGGGAAAAGGTTGGAATGACTCCTATAGAGGAAAAAATGATGGAAAACCATTTATGATGATTTGATAATGTAAGATGACAACTTACACAGGCTTCGGTACGATGTGAAATTACAAATGATGTGACTTTAAAGAGGGGTAGTGAGAGACCAATAAAGACATGGTGGGAGACTATTAAGAAGGATTTGGCATACATGGGGATTCATGGATCGTAGTCGACCCCTTTGAGTGGGAATAAGGAATAAGGCTTGGTTATTGTTGCTGCTGTTGTTCAAGCAGCTTAGATCAACATAACTTTGTTTATATTTTTTGGCGTTTGATCCATTGTGGAATAGTATTAATTTGAAATTCAGATTGTTGTTATGAATTTTTATGATTAGAGTTTTGGCTCATTAATCTCAGATAAGAATATCTGGTTTATGATCTTACAAAAGACATTCGCATATACAATTCTACATGATGACTTATCTATCTAGTGATCAATTATGTTTTGTGATATGTTTGGGTTAGCTTGCCTGATTCTTTTAAGACTGAAGGCTTGGGTAAGCAATATCTAAACCTTGTGTATTCTTTTGATGTCACGTTAACCACCTTACCCACCCTGGTCATTTTTTTGGTTGGTAGGGGGGGAGGGGATGGAGGGTTTCAGGATATAAGATTTAGGATTTTCTTAATCGTTACTCAACTAGTAACAACTAACTGACAAGCATCTGACTAAATTGATAGGTGATGATTACTGGTGACCAAGCTTTGACAGCTTGCCATGTTGCTAGCCAAGTTCATATTATATCAAAACCTACATTAATCCTTGGCCCAGCAACTAATGGTGAAGGATATAATTGGATGTCCCCTGATGAGACTGAAAACATTCGCTACAGGTAATTTTCACTTTTTTGTTTTTTCTGTTTGCAAACAATGCTTATCTTCTGTATGTGGGTGATTTCTTTACTGTTCTTTTTAACTTTGAAGTTGCTGTTGAATGTAAGATTTTCTTTGTTTGCATCCTTAGTGCTTTTCATTATGTTCTCTGACAAAGTTATTTTTGTTTCTTGGGAAAATTGTTAAGCTATAATTCTTACTCCCTATGCTTCCAAACTCTTTTCTGCTGTCATTAGATATATTTTTTTTTCCACTTTTTAACTTTTTATACTGATCACAAATATAATTGGTTTCAGTGAGAAAGAGGTTGAATCTTTATCAGAGACTCATGATCTCTGTGTCGGAGGTGATTGCATTGAGATGTTGCAACAGACATCTGCTCATCTTCTGGTCATTCCTCATGTGAAGGTTCTGATCTATGCTAAATGACTAAGCATTAGAACTGGGTTTTTGGTGCTGCCTTCGTCATGACATAGTTAAATTATCGTTTCAGGTTTTTGCTAGAGTTGCTCCTGAGCAAAAAGAACTTATCATGACCACTTTCAAAACAGTGGGACGGGTAACTTTGATGTGTGGGGATGGAACCAATGACGTAGGAGCTTTAAAGCAGGTATTAGTGTTTGATAATAATCAATAGAGCGTCTATTTTTCCCCCCGTGAATATTGAACTTGCCAGTGGAAAATACAAAATTTCAGTCTGTTGACAAATTACAACCTCCATACCCACCACAAAGCCACCATATTAAGGAATCTTACTAGTACTGTTATTTACTGATGTATAAAAGGAGAATTTTTTTTTTTAATTGATAATCCTCTTGCATTGAAATGATCTGTTGGCAACAGTGTTAATTATATAGCCATGTTTTTTCAGTCTCCTGTGGATTTTTCATTTTTTTGTAATTTAAATATTTGTAACTGGTATTTTATTATCATAGGTATTATTAGTCTTGCATCATAAATTGGCAATATTGTAAAGGTGTATGGTGTCTTGCATGTATCTTTCACTATGAATAAAGACAGCAGGACTCGAGAGGCTAACTTCTCTGTTGTAGGCCCACGTAGGAGTTGCTCTTCTGAATGCATTGCCTCCAACTCAAAGTGGAAACTCCACTTCAGACTCATCTGGGAAAGAAGGTTCAAAATCTGTCAAGCCAAAGAAATCTAAGCCTGCACTGGAAGCATCTGGAAAGACTGTTGGCACAATTGGAGAAGGCACTTCAAAAGCTATAGTTGCTTCAAAATCAGATTCAACCAGCCACTCATCTATTAACCGTCATCAGGCAGCTGCTGAGATGCAACGACAGAAGCTTAAGAAGATGATTGATGAACTTAATGAGGAAGGAGATGGTCGCGCACCCATTGTCAAGCTTGGTGATGCCTCAATGGCATCCCCATTCACCGCAAAGCATGCCTCTGTTGCTCCCACCACTGACATAATTCGTCAAGGTCGGAGTACTCTAGTGACAACCCTCCAGATGTTTAAAATTCTGGGCCTCAACTGCCTTGCTACTGCATATGTGTTGAGTGTTATGTATCTGGATGGTGTCAAGCTAGGTGATGTACAAGCCACAATAAGTGGTGTCTTTACTGCTTCCTTTTTCCTCTTTATCTCACATGCCCGCCCTCTTCCCACCCTTTCAGCTGAACGCCCCCACTCCAACATCTTCTGTGCTTATGTCTTCCTTTCCCTCTTGGGACAATTTTCTGTTCACCTATTTTTTCTGATTTCGTCTGTGAAAGAGGCTGAAAAATACATGCCAGATGAATGCATCGAACCAGATGCAGATTTTCATCCCAACCTGGTGAATACGGTTTCCTACATGGTGAGCATGATGCTTCAGGTGGCCACTTTCGCTGTGAACTATATGGGTCATCCCTTCAACCAGAGTATTCCTGAAAACAAGCTCTTTCTGTATGCGCTTGTGGCTGCTGTTGGTTTCTTTACTGTGATTACATCTGATCTCTTCAGGGGCTTAAATGATTGGTTGAAGTTGGTGCCACTGCCAGTGGCATTAAGGGATAAGCTATTGATGTGGGCGTTTCTCATGTTTTTGGTATGCTATTCGTGGGAGACACTATTGAGGTGGGCCTTCCCTGGTAAGATCCCAGCTTGGAAGAAGCGTCAACGGCTTGCTGTATCTAATTTAGAAAAGAAGAAACATGTCTAAGTAGTTGAAGAGATATGATGAAGAGCAAGATTGACCATGGGCAATGCAGTGATGACTAGGTTAGAGGCGGTACATGTGGCTTTCAATTAGTGAACCAATTAACAGAGATAGCATGAAGAATGTTGTTATAGGCTGTTGTCTTTCAAACTTTTCTTTACCCGTTTGATGGATGGGAAATTATCTGTCCGATGTCAAATCATTTTTGGGAGAAAGGTATGAATTTTAGAAAACGTGCCCTCCCAATTACCTGAGATGTTTTTCTTAGCACGGGTTTTTGATTATTTAAATGTTACGATTCATTCTGCTCAATATCTGAACTCTAAAACTACAATTAAAATGAAATTTTCTTTAGCTACTTGTTGGGTGATCGGAGCATGCGTTTGTTACATTAGTAACATTACATGAAAACAGCAGAAACCACTGCCTCTAAAATATGGAAGTAGTGTAATTAGTAATTACAATTGTGTAAACATCAAATGAATTGGGTATGATTATGAACGAATGCCAGCAAATTTATCTCTCCCGCCTATTATGTGAGATTAATTCTAACCAAGACCTCGTAAGTTAATGACATATTTGCCTCTTAATAGTTCAGTATCGGAGAAGAATGCACGTGGATATATTTCATTTATGGAAAATTGGTTGCAACATAGAACGAGGAAAAAGGATTTGGTACTGAATAATAGTCCTGGTTTAGTTAATTATTACTTTTTACTCTATACATTCAAATAGCTCGTGAAACATCTAGCCAAGAAAAAGGGAGCAAGTCAAACAGTAAAAAGGGTAAAAATAACTACTGTTAGCTTATAGAATAATATTATATGAACAATATTTAATAGAAATAAAAAAAGATAACAATTGTGTAGAATTATTAGGTTGGATATGAATTGTGTAGCGAAATTTTAATGAGACACCGTAGTATCGTACAGATCTAAAGATGAGTTTAAGGGGATTATTTTGGTACTCATATTTTTTTCTAGGGTATCGGTACTCAGAGTGAGTTGTCTAACATTCATTAGTTGTTATTTATATTTAATAGACTTTCTAATATTTATTGTGAAACTAACAGTTAATAAATGATTGACAACTCACACTAGATATCAAACCTATTACGGTACCATAGAAACTGCCTGAGTTTAATGGTGTGAAAATATGTAACTTTTTATACAAGTGTTGTTTATATAGCATTACTCTTATTGATTAAAAAGAACAAGAGGAAGAGGAGATTCTTAGGCTTATCTACTTTAAATAGAACTTCATATGAAAAGTCTTTCATTTGATGTTATTGTGTAATTATTTTGTAATGAAAGTGTGGTGACTAAGTGTGAAAAATTGTGGTTATCTATTTATCTTTCGTGACAATTGGTAATTGACTCAAGTAACATGAAATATGGTAGAGAAAGGTTTATGTGACCAACCCCCCCCCCCCCAATTCCCACGGGAAATCTTTATGTATTCTGAGAGTATTATATCACTTTTCTACTCTAAAAACATAACATGTGATACCATATAATCATATATGTTATTGAGTTAAATTTAAATCAAACCTAACGGTTGAAAAATTGTTGAAAGTATTAATCTTAGAGTACTTAAAATATTTTTTTTCATTCTCACATGATCCTGCCTAATTATAAATATAATGATTTTGTTAATGTGTACCCTAAGGGCAGATGTTAAGGAATTAAAATAGAAAGTTAAAATTTATTAAACAAAAAGTAGAAATATTTGATATCTTAAAAATTGAAAAAACATTTATACCTTCTTTTTTAAGTAAATAAGATGATTTAATGAATGATTAAATACCTTTTAACACGTGCACTAAGGACACACGTTACCAAACCCTAAACACAATTCTATAATGATTTTCTATGTATGTGTGAAGGATAAAGAACACTTTTTGATAGTGATAGAGCTGTATATATAAATAGTAGACCTAAATTGTGGAGTCTGTCCTTCAATCATCTTCCTTGGTTGAATCCTACTTCATTCATACATGTTTGTAAAACGATGGTCCAAAATTGCTCATTGATCACAAGTGTTGCTTTACGCGCGACATGCTTTGCCTGTTTATATAACTACTCATACTTTCCATTCTTTCTCAGTCTAATCAAAGAACAAGAAGTCATAATTTCCCGTGTTATGAGGCAACTGATTGTATGTCAATAAACACCTTTCCACTTCTGTATTATGTTATTCTTTGTATACACATGCACAAACGAAAAACTAGAAACATGGCTTCTTTTTGGTATTGATTTGCTATATAAATTATTTCAACTTCCTACGAAAACAAGTCTCATCGGGGCTGTAGAAATTACGAACAATTAAGGAGGTAAGAACATGCTTTGGCTTTGACAACAACAAAAAGAGAGGAAATGGCCATCTTTTTAATAATATAGCACATTAGATGCCAATGCTAAGATATTAAACAATATTATGTCACTATGTTGTCTTCCCCATCGTCAGAAACGTTACAAACATACTTACAGCAGCTTTTAGCCACAGCCTGAATATGACCCTTTCAAAGGTTGATTCATCACATGGCAGGACTATGCCTCTTTGGCTACTAAACCCATACTCCTCTGCGGATTTCTCCAACAGTTGCTGGAAGATGGGGTTCTTCAAGTAAGATAGCGGTATTGTAAATCTTTTGTGTTCTTTGCCCACATAAACAACAAATTTCCCCTTCGGTGCTCTTCTTGTCTCTTCACCCTGATACTTCGACATTTTTGCAAAGTACAGACTGAAATGGATTTGCAGTAGATCAAAGTAACGGAATGAATATATATATAAATATGCTGGGATGGCTTGGCTGCCATAACCATCCATGATATTTTCATGTAAATGCAGATACATTTTTGACTCTGCATGCTGGGAAACAGTAGCTAACTGAAATTGTTGACAATTTAATTAGGCCAATTGTGAGGTTCTTGAAACCGAGAAGGGGGAGTGAATATTATATTTTGAGAGGAGATTTATTGGGCTAACGAACTTTTAAGAATTTTTTAAAAAACGTAAAAATTATTTTATGGTCACATGAAATATTTGAGAAGATTTTTTTAATTTTTTATATTTGAATATTTTGTGTGTTATAAAAAATATCGTACAAAAATTTAACTAAAAAACACAAAATGTGATTTTTAGTAATTTAGCTTATTTTATAAAAATTCATCCAAATATATTAAAATATAGCAAAAGTATTTTTTAAAAAAAAGATTTTTCTTTTTTAGAAAAAAAACATTGGTTGTTATCAATTGCGCATTGTATATATCGGAGATCACATGGGTAGGTTGGGGTACACTGAATGGAAGCAAGTTAGTAACTTGCCTACCTAGGACTTGCCATAAAACTAGCCAGGAGCATTGCACTCTCTTCATTTTACGCAAAGATACACGTTTTTTTTTTCCTTCTTCAGTTTTTCCATATCATTTTATATTTTTGCATAAGTAATTGTTTATTGTACAGAACTTATGTACATGATAAATTTTTATTTAAAAATCAGGTTGATTCTCATAAAAAAGAAATACTTATTTTTTTTAAAAAAAGTGAAATGAAAATATCAAATTCCTCCTAACTAGTGTCGAGGAAGGATAAGGCAACTAGAACATGTACTTTAGGCCCAATTTTTCTTAATGTTATATTATTTAGGTTTTATATAATTTAAAAAAAACTAATATATACCTTTTTAATGTCAAATGTATAATTGTTCAATCGGTCATTTTCCTCATAAAATCAAAATTTTTAATTTCGACATTCAATCACACATTCATTTTTCTTTTTAATCGATTTTACTTTCCTTCTCAATAACACTCATCTACATTGCTCTTAAGATACAATATCATTTTTTTTAGAAGCAATTATATTTCAATCAATTGAAGCATCTACACAAAAGTGATATTGATATTTCTGCATTCAACTTCAATAATTATGTTCTGTTGACTATAAAATCTAACTTATAATTTCTCATTTTAAAAAGTACAAAATACATAAATTTTAAATAAAAATAATTACATTATATTTAATAAGTAAAAAAAGATACATTATTTTATAATTTAGCATTAGGCTACCAAATATGTTAAGCTGCACGTGCTCCTAACTAAGGAAGTAGTAATACAAATATATACAATAAAACTCATAATTTGACAACTGTATCTTGCACTCCATTTTGGTAGAAACAGAAGTGCTATAGGACTTCCTTATCCCTAGATCAGATTTTTGCTGAGTTCTATTATAACATTTTTTATGCTTGTATTTTGATGAGTTGTTAAATATATTAGTTTGTTTTACTTAATAAATTCTAAACAATAAATAATAAATATTAATAACTAATCACAAATACCAATATCGACGACGGCAGAGCTAGACAAGAAGATTTTCATTGTTTAGGGGGCCATGCTTAAAAATAATAATAATAAATAAATAAATTTGTATGTAAATTCTAATGGAATTTCAAAAAATTTAGGAAGGCTTTGACGCGTCGCCCCAAAATATCAATACCAACCAAAAAAAAATCTTAAAAACATAACAACTCTCTCATGTATTTGGATTAGAGGTACTCATGGGTTGGATTGGGCCGAGTTTGACTTGGCCAGGTCCTGATCTGAGATTTCAAACGGGCTAATTTTTTAGGTTCGAACTCGACTCTAAACCCGAACAGACTCGATCATGGTTAGTTCTTTGATTGACTGAGTCAAGATTAGCGGGCCCAAAGTTTGTCAAACTCTATATTATAATGTAGTTATATTTAGTATGTTATATTATGTGATGTATTTGAAGACCCACATTGTCTATTTATACTTCTACGACTAGTAAACTCTTAATAAATATAGATAATTAAACATATGCATTTAAAATCAATGTTTAATCTACGTGACTTAAATTCTTCATGTCAAAAAATATATGTATTTATATATCTCGGCCCGGGTCGAGTGGTCCGTACCCGACCCAAAAAATACATATGGCCAAAGTTATTAGGCCCGGTCCCGACCTGATTATTCTATTGAAACCAAATCCAACCCAGCCCAAGTTGCTTGGGCTTGACCAAGTTGGTGGGTCAGATCGGTTCTTGAGCAACCCTAAATTGGATATCTGTTCAATATATGCTTATGTTATTGTTTGCTTCATGGGTGCAAAGGAATGCTAGGTTGATGCCAAACGTGATATGACTTGGATCACTTTACAGTTTTTACAAGTAAAGGAGTTCCTTTTCTCTTGGATTCAATTCACTGTCTTTTAGGATATGGAGGTTATGGCCATTAAAATTTTAATAATGCATTTTCTTATGTGAATTTTAGTATACCTTTGGTTTTAGCCTATTCCATCCAAAATCTCTTTCCATTCACTCGATCAAAAACTCTATTTTTTTTTTTAAAAAAAAGAGTCATTTTGTAATTCGTTCATAAAGTTGAGATACATTAGAAAATGATGAGAAAGTTACATAGTTAGAATTGCAGAAATAATTTTTCACTAATTAATTTAATAAATAATGAATTATTATTTTTAAAAAAATATTTATAAATCAAAATGAAAATTTAATATTTTTTTCTATTTTTTAATAACAAATGGTTTAATTGCAATTGAAAAATCAATAATTATCTTATTGCAATTTAAACACCAAGAGATTAATGTGAAACTTTTAAAAAAAGATAGGGAACACCAAGGGTATTTAAAAAAATATTTAAGTATTCTAAGAGTAATATTCTGAAATTTTTAAACCATTAAATTTGATTTAAATTTTATTATATATTAATCTAATGATATATAATATGAATAAATACTTAATTTCATCATCCAAAAATACATGTGACATTAATTTGGTCTTCCAAAGTTTTGTGACATCAATTTAGTCTCTAAAATAATGAAAACGTCATCAAGTTAATCCTTCAGTCACCCTTTGCTTAGAAGTCATTACTGATACGCTGATATGACACGTTAAATGCACATGTGAGACGTTTTATGCCATCTTCGAAGCCATGTGGTGCTCATGCATGGTTCTTACGTGGACAAAGGACATGGAAGGCGGGAAAAAAATTAGAGAGGGAAGAGACAAGTAGTACTTTATGATTCCAATCCTTATGTTGAGGGAGAAATTGAGACCAGCGAAGGTTCCTGAATACATTTCAAGGAGATTCCAAGAAGAACCCCATTTTCGGATACATAGCAAGTCAAGTTTCCAACTATATTGCTTTGCTGATCTCTTTTTAAACCCTAGAAAATGTTGTTGTCCCAATGGTGCACGCACACATTCTTATCTGTTTCAAGTGGTCCTATTGCAAGTGTTTGTGTGTATTTCAATAGGAAAATGATATTGTGTGTATTTGCTTCTGTTGTGAATTGGTCCCACGATATATTTTTTAATGTTTTATTGATTGATATGTTTTGGTCCCCACAAATAGTTTTTTTATTCATTGTTTCTAATTTATTTTTTTTGTAGAATGTCTATCTTAAATGGGTTGTGCTGTACCATAGTTGTCATTTTAAGTATTGAAGATTAAGATTGGAATATGTGGATAGGGAAGAAGAAGGATGGCTAAATGTGGATCATAATGATTAAATTTGTTTATGATTGTTGAAATACTTAACCAACATAAAGGCCTCAAATTTATTAAGTGTTTTTACGCTATCTCTGGTATTCCAATGAGTATGGGTTTAAGGGTAATTAATGGGGATATGGATTGTGTCAAGATAATTAATGACATAACAAGCCATGAAGAACTTCACCTTTATTTTCTGCACCCCAACTTCAATGCTGCCAATGAAAGTGAAGAAATTAATTTGAATTTTTTCGATGACATTGATTCAAAGTCAATAGAAGAGGGTGACCTCACACCCAAAGATTTGGAAGACACTCACCCAGTAGAGACTAATCCAATAACACCTAATGAATAGAGATTTCAAAATAGGCCAAGCCCATGGGCCTACTTGAATTACTCGACGAAAAATATGGGCTGAGTTAGGGAAATTTAAACCCGAACTAATTATAGGTTGGCCCAACCTAGCCCACAAATAGGCTGGCCCAATATGGGCTGACCTGACCTGATTATGTGAAAATTTCTTTTTGTGTTATGTATTTAATTTTGTTATTATTTTTTAATATCTTTAATTGACTAGTTTTATTTAGATTTAAAAAAAGAATCAAATTTAGTAAGTACATATAAGCCTTTTTTTTCTCCACTCGAAATATAATATTAACTTATTCTAGTTCCTCGAATTAATTAATTTATAGTTCAAGAGATGTTTCATGGAAAATCGTTTACGTCGAAAACAATGTAGTAAATCTTAACTGTATATATTGATGACACTTAATTTAATCTGTTATACTTGTATTTAATTTGCGTACATGGTTTTTGTAGTCTTGGATTGACGTAGAAATTTAATTTATCAATAACTTATTATTATAAATGCGAAAAAAGTAAAAAAAGACACACAAAAATGGCCTATAGGCCAGACCAGCCTAACTCGCAGCCCGCATAGGTTAAGCTGAGCTAGCTATTTACCAACCTGCACACATTGGGGGATGGCCCAGTCCAGCCTGAATAAGCTTGGCTTGACGCGAACCTGGTTGAATAGGCCAGGCCAATCCGAATTGACACCTCTACCAATGAACCCATATCACCCACTGAAATACTCATTGAAGCACCTATTGAAACCTCTACAGACACTAATGAGAGACAACTAAAGAAGAAAGAAACCACAGGACCAACAGGAGTACTACCTTCAAGTTTAGGTAGAAAAACAAAAACAGTTAGGTAAGGATAGTGATTCTGAACATGATAGTATCTTTCATAGTGAGCGAGTATATGACATCATAAAAAATGATAGTGAGGATGAACCTGTTGTCCTGGATAAATCGCTAGAGTATTTAACTGATGAACTAGTATCTTTACATAGCTCCTCAAAATCAAATTAGGAAATAAATGGTGTGAGGGATGTATTTCCTACTTTTAACACTAGGGCAAAGTTTAGGTCTATTGTTATGGAGATTGGTATAGAGTTTCATACCCTAGAGGTTTTTACAACATCCACTTAGGTAAGGAAGTTAAGTGGCGAAAAATGACAAAAATATATGCAATGTTGTTTGTATGGATGCCTATGGAAGATCTTTTGCAGCATAAACAAGATGAGAAACTCTTTTCAAATTAAGATATTTGTGGATACACACACTTGTAGTAAGAGTTTTAGGATTAAACAAGCATCTAGGAAATGGGTGGCTGATAAGTTAGTTTCCAGTGTAAGGTCACATCCTACATTAAAAGCTTTTGATGCCTTTGAGCATATGAAAGAGAAATATAACATCCACTTAGCTGATGCCAAAGTGTATAAGACAATGAAGGAAGCTAGGAAGACTGTTGAGGGTTTTAAGATTGAGCAGTATGAGAAATTATGGGACTATGCTTCAGAGCTAAGAAGGACCAATCAATGGTAGAAAGGCCAAGCCTAGACTTGCTTCCCACATTTTAGAAGTTTTATGTTTGTTTGGAGGCTTGCAAGAAGGAATTCAAGTCATCCTGTAGACTTCTTATTGGGTTGGATGACTGTCATCTAAAAGGATATTATGGTGGTCAATTACCTAAGAGGGTTCCTGTAAATTTAGAAGCACAAACATGCACTTGCAAGGTGTGGGAGCTTACTAGTGTGCCCTACAAGCATGCTTGTGCTACACTTGGGTATAAAAATCTCAATCCAAAGCATTATATCCATCCATATTTATCTAAGGCAAAACATAATTTGGCATATTATCCATTTATACAACCTGTACCCAGTGAAAAGTATTGGAGGAAAAGGGATAGATCCATTCTAACCTTCAACCATCAAAAGACCTCTTGGTAAGCCAAAGAAGAAAAGAAGAAGAGGTCAAAAGGAAAAGGTACAAAATCCCTACAAACTGAAAAGGAAGTATAAGGCAATACAATGTAAGAAATATGGCCAAGAAGGTCACAAAACAAAGACATGTAAGGGGGCACCCTCTACGCATAGGAACAAGAAACAACAACTTGATCCAACTGATGAAGACATTGCTGTTATTTTAGAAGAAGATATATTGCTTGAACCACATGCAAAAATTTTCATGCCTAGTCCCTCACCTCAAAGTCAGGTATTTGTATAATTACTTTACTATTCAATTTATGTATTGGAATAGGATGGAACAAGTGTCCAACCCCAAAGTCAAAAATATGTTCATGCATTTTGTAGTCAACAGAGTCAAGTATTTCCATTAGATATTTTTACTATAATTTCTAATGAACATGTTATCAACACTTCATAATTTGATTTCTATGTAAAATGGAACAAATGTGGACCCCCATGCTCAGCAGTCAACTCAAGTTACCCATGCAACTAGCAATCAACAAAAATAGGTAAAATTTGTCTTCAACTTTGTTTATTATATCTATTTTTAGTTTGAATAGTTCTTGACATATGAACCGTATCTTATAGAGGGCAAGACCATGGAGATATGGAGTTGGTGTCACCCATGTCACTGGGTTTCAGAGGGATCTGGCAGGTGTTGCTTTTGCACAAATAAATGCATGACCATCATCAATAAGGTCATCTACATTCAGGCATCTTTCCGAAGTAAGACCACCACCATCTCAACTTCCAAGCAACATCAAACCTGCTTACTTCAATTTGAGGGGTCAACCATATGTCATAAGAGAAACTTTGATGGCTACTACATGTGTGACTAGATGCAGATACAAGACAATGATGCAAGATTCAAGTTCACCTGCTCCACATGATCCTGGGTAGCAGTAGTAATATATAGGACAGTCTTTTTTTGGTTTAGGACTTAGATTGACAACAATAGTATATAGGGCCATTATTTTTGTGTTATATATATATATATATATATATGTTGGAAATCTTTGATAAAATATGCTGGCCAAGAACCATGTTTTTGTTAGGTTTATGACACAATCTGACCATGTATAGGTCCATATTTTTTGAGAATATGTCTTTGTATTGGAAATTATATATTTTTTTGTTGCTTAATACAATTGATTAATGAAAAGGTCCACACCGTTATTGTTCAATTTTGTTGACTTCATTCTTAGCAACATTCTATATTATTTTCATTCACTTTAAATAAATAACCTAATCAATGAATATGTACAATATACAATAAAACATTAAGCTTATGTTCATCATCATTTCATTTGAAATTGCTCATTTCATTATAGAATGCACCAATCTCATTTGAAGCCATATTACAAATTGTAGGATACAATTTCATAGTACATTGATTATTCTACCCAAAACATAATGTAAAATACAGTAACTAATTAGCATGCATAGCAACCTATTCTAAGAATAATATCTACAATCCACAGGGTAAATAATACAAAGGCCATGAAACCCAGCACACAACAACAAATCCTTAGCTTTTGTAGTTCATTCTCATAAACAACTATTTTTTCTTTAGTTTGTTGATGAGCTTTCTGTTAATCACATTCCTATATGCAGGTGCATTTTGTTCATCTAGCCACTGAGAAAGCCCACATGTAAGATCTTCATATGTGTACAATGGGCATCTGAAGAACCTCCTCACTAGGTTCTCTTCAATGCGTGAAGTAAGCAACAAGGCATTCCTACCACAATCACACACGACTGTTGGCTTCCTCTGCATGTTTCCATGCTCACCATCGCTGCTAGATCAAAACCATTGAGAGCAACAGCAACTCTGAGATTGAAAGCTCATTTCTTCGTCTTTTTTTGTGATTTAGGGGCTCAAACATTGAGATGTTTTTTAGTTTTCGACCTAAGCATGTATGATTTGGGGATTAGGGTTCTTCATAGGTTCTGGTTTTTGACATTGATTTACGATTTTAATGCTTGGTATTTCATGATTTATTGATATGGAGTGAATACCAACACATGACTTCCAAGCTGGCATGAAATGTCTCACATGTGCACTTAACATGCCACATCAGCGTATCAGTAGTGGCTTATAAGCGGAAGGCGATAGAATTTGATGACATTTGCATTCTTTTTAGAGATTAAATTGATGTCTAAAAATTTTGGAGGATCAAATTGATATCACACGTATATTTGGAAGAAGAAATTGAGTGTTAACTCTATATATATTTATGGTGAAAAAAAAGTTTATGTGAAAAAATGACACATCCTTAATTCAAGGTCAAGGCAAACTAATAACCTATTTATGATGGAATTACTAGTTGGAGAGTTGTTATGATATCCTAATGAGTTTGGTACTCAGGGTGAGTTGTCAATTATTTATTAACTATTGATTTCATAATAAATGTTAGAAAACATATTAAATATAAATAACAACTAATGAATACTAAACAACTTACTTTGTACCCTAAAAAAAATATGAGAATCAGAGTAATCCCCTACAAATTACCTACCAATTAGCGTAACTTTGATTCGAACTTAAATAATAACTAACCTAAGCTAAAAAATATAATTAAATGAATCAACATTTGTAACTATACTTTTAGTGGAGCTATGAGAATCAGAGTAATCCCCTACAAATTACCTACCAATTAGCGTAACTTTGATTCGAACTTAAATAATAACTAACCTAAGCTAAAAAATATAATTAAATGAATCAACACTTGTAACTATACTTTTAGTGGAGCTATGTAATAAGATCAGATTAGATAAGAATTTATGGTAATTAAGCGTTTCCATTTTCAAAAAACAATTGACTTTTTCTCTTGAAGTATGAAAAAGAAAGAGCGAATGTTAAACAACATGGGTGAATGCGTCGCGAGGCCAAAAAAGTGGGACCCAAGAGTCTGATTAAAATTGATTATTTTATTATGTGATTAATGATTTCAGGGTTTTGTGGGGTTTTGGCGGTTAGGGTTTAGTTTGGTATTTAAGAGAGAGAGAAAGCGAAAAAAAAGGGCATTGCTTTTTGTTCTAACGTTATTTGGAGCAGCTACAGTATTTGGGTCTTCTCTTCGTAGTCATCGCTGGTTTCGGTTTGTCGCACTGTGTCGGCCACTCTCTGTCTTCTTCTTCAATCTTCGCGCTTCATCGTTTCGTTTATGCACCGATTGGTAGGTTTCCGTTGTCCAATTTCTTCTCTCTTCTTTTTTTTCCGTTTCGAGTGGCGCAATTCACGTTTCGCACGTGCGATAGTTAGGTTTTTTTTTTTTGGGTGCTATTTCTTAATTGCTGTCTGAATTGGGGGTTGGTGTGTTCTGATGGCTGTAAACTCACCGCAATGTATATGAATCGGATAAATTTTTCTAGCTTCGTTTGTGGTTTGGTGTGGATTTTGCGTTCTGGGCTTTGCTTCTGATGTCAATGTGTTTTGGTAAGATTGAACCTCTTTTCCGGTTTTCCCCTTCCAATTAGTTGTTCGGGTTGGGTTTCGGGCACTTTTTGTACTGTTTGATCTGATTGTTGAGAATACTGGGAGATGGTGTTAGGTCAGAGATCTTGATTTTAGGGTTTGTTTACCTATTTTTCGTTATGAGTATTTAATATAACAGTTAAAATGAAGCTGTTTGGGCACTCGTGTGTGCCAAGGAACCAACCCAGTGTTCTTCCTCAGTGGGAGTTCTTTTGTAAATGGAATTTTCTGGTGGTGTTCCTCAGCGTATTGTCTATCAGGTATATTCTTTTGCTGAACTTTCTCACTTGCTTCATCGTAACGAGCCTAGGTTTGTGAACATGACTTTAATGGTAGTCCAAAAATCATTATGGGCCCAGTTCGCATTGTTGGAGGTTTAGTGGTTCTTTCACAAGAAAGTTCTTCAGGCAAAACTGCTATGATTTTAGTGAAAGTTGTTATTGATTTGGAGCATGGGATGTCTGTGAAAGCATGCTAATGAACACTTTTGCAGTATTTTAATGTTCCATGCCACATACACATGTTGTTATTGAAGAGCTTAAGCAGGATGGCAATTCAGTCAACATGTATTTTAGCGTTTTCTTGTTTGTTATGGATGAAATTTTGGTTGTTTAATGCTCATCTCTCTCTCTCTCTCTCTCGCACACACACACAGACATACTAACATTTGCACTTAAAATACATGATTCTCCAAAGCATCTCTGCCAGGAGTGTTTTTAATCTTACTCCAAAATAAAAGAAAAGAAAAGAGAAGATTGTATCTTTGTTTCTCAAATTGATATAGCTTGACTGAAGTTAATGATTTGACAATCTTGTGGTAGAGTACAGTGCATATTAGATTGTAGTTACTTCCACCAATAGCAAGCTGAGTTGTATCTTGGGGAGCTCTGATGACCCAAAACACTATCATGGCATGTAGGAATTTCAACAGGGAGACCTTTTGGAACAACACTTTTTCAACCCTTTCTAAATCAAACCCTAAATTGTATTCTAATCCTGTATTTCTTTTTCCATTCCTAATGAATAGTAGCCAAAATTCTAATTTTTGTAATTACAATCTATGGCTCATGTGTGATATTGGATATAATATGAAACATTAAGCTAGTGCTGTAAGCATTTTGGTTCCAATCTTGATTTATTTGAACTTGTAAATGATGATGCAATGTTGCAGAGTGTTGGTTTCATATCACGCAGAATATTCCATTAAATTAACCTTTGTCACACAATGAATTACTCACCAAGCTTTTAGGTTATTGTTAATTGTTAATGCAGCTGACTGCACTCAAAATCCATATTTGCTTCTGGAGTGTACAAAAGTTGTGAGGGATCAACAGAGCATTTGAGAGAGTTTAACTGAGCTGCAGGGATGGAACAGTGGGGTGTTCGTCATCGCGTCATGTTCATTGGTCAGCATGAGGGATATGGAAATCAACTTCCTTCCAGTATTCCTAAGGAAGAGGAATCAAACGATGATGAAGAAAAAATCATTAAAACTGAACCTGTCTTTATGCCAGAATTTAAGAAAAGGAAGCGCCTTAGCCTTAGTCAGCTTAGAGAGGTGAAAGAAGAGGGGTCATGTGGGAGGCAAAGTAATAGCAAGCTTAAGACAAAGAAGCATGAAAGTAGGGACAGATGGTCAGCTGAGAGGTTAAGAATATATGTGATATTCTTTCTGTTGTTGTCTTCTTTATTAGTAATATATATTAAGGCAATCACGTAATGTAGGTATAAGTTGGCTGAGCAAAGCATGTGGGAGGTCTTAAAGGCTGAAGGTGCGACTTTTGAAAGCCCAATAACCCGACCTGCACTAAGAATGGCTGCGCGTAAACACATTGGTGATACTGGACTGTTAGACCACTTACTGAAGCACATTGATGGTAAAGTGGCACCTGGAGGGACTGAGCGGTTCCGACGATGGTTCAACACCAACGGAATCATGGAGTATTGGTTGGAGAGTGCTGACTTAGACAAGGTCCGCCAGGAGGCAGGGGTGCAGGACCCTTACTGGATACCACCATCTACACCCTCTCAGAATACTGATTCTTCTGGTGAACTGAAATTGCTTCAAATAGAAATGGTCCAAATGAAGAAGTATTGAACTTAGAAACCGAATTTAAAAAATAATTTTGTATGGTTACTATTATATTTTCTTTAATAATTTCATTTGCATAGCAGAGATATGCAGGAGCTCATTGCCAAGAAGCAAGAGAAAAATGAAAATAGTCTGATGGAGGTGAATGTTGAATAATTTAATAATTCAATAGTTTGCTGTCTCTTATGTCTTATAGCACTTCATGATGCTTTATGTTGAGTTTTATTGGCAGGAGACTCACAAGGAATTTGTGAAGTGGAAAGCTATGACTGAGCAGCGCCTAACTGAAATCATGACTTCTTTGAAGGGTGTACAGGTATCTAAGTAGTATATGGCCACTTTTCACCCTTTAAGAATTTAGTGGGATTCATGTTATGTTGGATGTGCTTTCTTTTAGTTGGTTAATTTGTCCACTTATGTGATCTCTGGCTTACTGTAGTTTTATTATATATTGACAGGGCAAGTATGGTGAATTGATGATTTGGAAAACTAAAGTTGAGCAACAGCTTGAGGAAATAACAAATAAATTGAGTGATCTGCAAGCATCAAGGGAATGCACCACTTTTAGTCCTCCTTCAGAAAGATGGAAAGATTGGCTAGAAGGCACCAACCTAGACAATATTCAGGGAGATGAATTTGCACCTTGGTTTGGGAGTTCAGAACTGCTTAATGTTCCGCAAGAGATTGTTCTTCAAGATCCCAACTTAGCCCTACCGACTCAGCTACTCAATGAAGAACTGACTAACATGAATAGGTAATACGTGTGAAGTAAAATTCTTTACCCCCTTCTCTCTCTCCCTTTCAGGGGGAAAAAAGAGAACCAAGAAAGAAAAAAAGTGTTGCTTTTGTTCCAATATCCCTCATTTTTTTCCCTCGAAATAATAGTGATTTGCTGGAGTTGGTGCCCACGAAACAAGAAGATCAGCCTAATGTGACCCCTGATTCTTCTACAACTGTTAATTCAAAGTCAGACCTTGACAACTCATTGACAATGTTTCAGGTGATGTTGATAGTTTGTACGTGCTATTTATATAATATTATCTAAATTTTTATATTTTTAGCTCAATATATTCATTATTTATAATCTTTTCTCACAGGAGATGTTTATGGATATATTCAAATGGAAAGATAAAATGGAGCAGCAGCTATTGGAGGTATCAAATACTGTATATGGTATGCTGGCAATGAAGTAGACATCACTCGAAGTATCAAGCCTAGGGCTATGATTATAACCACCCTCTCGTCCATATGATTTTCTTTGTTACTCTTAGACTGGTAGGGTTTAGATATTGTACAGCATTAACAATCTGATCCTGAAAACCTTTTCCAACCACTAAGTTCATAGAAGAGGATCTGAGTCTCACCTGCTTAATGAGCTGCAAATTGTTTATATGTTTGACTGGCCTTTTACAGTAAAGTCCGTTATGATTTAAGGTAGGTCTTCAGTAGGAGTGTTATTTAAAATGGTTGTTTTCTTGTTCGGTTAAGATTATGTGAGTTCCTTTAGGATAGGTCTTTAGGTAGGCTTTACCCTTATTTAACGTATTAGCTAGAGTGATCTTTGAAAATATGTACTTAACCTATTTGGTGGACAAGTTGCCATATTTATATATAGAATTTCTACAGTATCGTTTAGCATATCTTGTGGATGTCTTATTATTGTGAATTACATAATGTAATCAATCTTTCTTTTGCCCATGCTCTTAGGAGTGTTATTCTCAGCTGTTCGTTTATCAAGCTTTTTGCTTTTCCTCCACACAAATAAAGCAGGTGGTACTTCAATCGTGAGGCTGTTAATCAGATATGGTATTTTGACTTTTATATAGATGCGTGATTAAAGGGATTTGTATACAATAAACAGGTTTTTTCTACCATAATTATTTTGAAGTAGAGCAGTGATCATAGGATTTGATTCACTCTGGATGGAAATCGCATTATGGGTAAGTTTAGGAGTGGTCGTTGGTATATTGTGGTTTTCATATTTTGGAGTCGTCCTAGACTACTAGTGGGTAATTCAAATTACAATTATGCTACAGGCAACCCTTGTCACATATGTTTTATGTCTTGTTGGGCTATTCACTAAGTAGATTAACGAACGTGTGAACTCATTTTATTACCAAAAAAAAAACCTCCCGTGCGTGATTCAGAAGCCTCATCCTCTTTGACCAAAAGAACTTGTTTGATACTCCATATTGAACTGTTATTTCTCATTAGCCCATCTCCTTTAAAATGTTGATTCAGTTATTTGCTATAATTCGTAATGTTTCTCATCTATTCAAAATTATTGTAAATTATAAAGTCCTAATACATTGTGTTTTGATGATTAACAAATCATATAATTTGTTTGTATTTTTAATCAAGCTTAATTCCATGTTTTTAATAATCTTATTCATGCTTTAAAATGACAAGAAAGACCTAGATGAAATGTACATAAGAAGCTTCATCTAAATATTAAGAGCATTGATAAGAAAGATATCTCAGAAGCTTAGTTTAAGCCAAGACCTTGATTTCAATTTGAAGACAAGATGAAAAGTCTGAAAGAATTAAGAAGAATCACTACTGAAATGATGGAAGACTCACTCCTTTGGAGTTTACAAAAAAAACTCTCAAGAAGAAATAAAGTTGAAAAAGCAAGATGAGAAGATTCATATATAACTGTATCAAATGAAAAAAATTCACCTTCAACTAAATTCTTAGCAACGTTGAAAGTCAAGCTTTAAAGCACGTTGACACACTAGATAAAGTACTCCACTAATGGATACTTTGATCAGCACATGTCAAAGCTCTTTTCAAAGTGTCAACGACTAGTTTTGAAGTGGATATCAACTTCAAAAGATGAAAAGAAACACTAGAGAAACTTTAAAATCAAGCTTCAACTAAATTCTTAGCAATGTTGAAAGTCAAGCTTTAAAGCACGTTGACACACTAGAGAATATTTTGAACATTCTCACCTACTACTATTAGTGTATTTTCTAAGCTTAGTCTTAGAATATTTTTTATGAAAGTTATTTACTTGTACTTTAGTATATTATTTACTTTTTAAGTGTTTTCGAAAGCTACCCAAAACACAAATAACCTTGTTTATCTATAATTGATAATGTGAAGATTGTTTGTAAGTAACATAAGTAGTTGAAGGCTACTGTTACTAATGTCTTGACCTACATAGGCAAGTGTGAATAAAAAAATACTTTTAAATTATAATCTAACTTAGAGAAGCTAGCATAAAAAAAGTTACTTTGTTGCTATTAAAATCTTAGTTTTAGCTTAGGATTGACAGTAGATACATGGTTTGACTAAACTAATATAAATACAATGTGTTTTTACTGCTTTCTAAGCTAACTTAAAAAAATTCTTCAAAACCCTACTTTAAACAACCTACTTCTTCACTGTTATTAAGTTTTCAAACTTAAATTTTTACTCAAGTTGCTTTCTATTTAAGTTACTTCTGAAAATTACTTCATAAACAGCAAACCTTCTTTTCATAGCTTCTGAAATAGTTTTCTAACTTGCTTTAAGTGAAGTAACTTTCTTTTGAACCTACTCTGATACTGTTTATGCTCATAATCTAACCATTCTTTTTTCCAAGTCTAAACAACTTGAGAAAGTTTAAAACTTCAAAGAAATTTTCAAAAGTTTATCAACAAGATTCAACCCCTCCTTCTCGTGTTCACTTGCCACAAAAGGTGCAATGGTTGCACCCTCGAGTTATATCCCCTGCACAAATTAAAGAACAAAAATCTCCAGATGGAAATAAAACTTCAGTCATGCGGGTAATCAATGCGAGGTGATATAATTTGAGCAGTTTTATTTTCCTCCCTTTTCTCCTTTGTTTTTGGCCCCGGGGGAGGGTGGGGGAAGAGCAACCTTTATATCCAGATTAGCAGTTACAGAAATTTCCGCTTTCCTGAGAGAATGTTAAATGTGAAACATAAAAGGATATGATACAAATCCATATACAATGCATATTCTTATTACTTTGTCATATATTCAGTATTGCCACCTTCAACATTCTGAAAGTAAGCTTTTGACGTCATCCGTTGATGGAAAACAGGAAGCTACATGCACAGCCATTGTCAATATATGCCTCTGCAGATTCAGTGGTATGAACTCCAATCTGATAACACCAGGTCAAACCTTGGCTTCCGAACTTTCATAACAAATTGAATAAATACTTTAAACAAGATTTTAGCTAGGCATTGAATTTGATTGGAGTTTGACTTTCACTTCATCATGGCAAGCCTGAAGATCCCTGATCTCTTGTGTATCAGAGAAGCTCTGTGCCTGAAGCTACAAGTAATAAATCAGAAAAACTTCACAGGATGGACAAGACATGCTGACAAAGTAGATTTAAAACAGATAGTAAAGAAAACAAAGAACACATCGTTTCTTGATTTATTTTCCCCTCAGACATCAGAAACTTCAGAAAAAGTATCTTGCCTGTTTGATGATGTTCTTCAGGTGCATATCAGCCGAAAACAATTCTTTACTACTGCCAGTAGATGAGGAAATTTCCATGTACACCTTGCAAAGTTCCACTGATGCTTTTGCAAACTTTTTGAAACGATCTATGTTTTTCCATGTATCAGATCCCTGAAAGAATACAACCATGCAATAATAAAATGAAAATGCCATGAATTGGCTTATGAACAACTATCATTATGACAACAAACGTAGAAGAAATTTCAGAGCTAGAAATAAAATCAAGAGATCAATGGATACTTGTTATTAAACATGACATGAGTAGGAATCACATTGCTCTACGCTTAACAATCAGAAGATAAAACATTGCCGTGTCCCTGATATCGAATGTGGTTGAGCATTTTCTAAAGAACACCTCATGTAATGCTTATTTTACCAATCTGTATGGTTGATATAACTGCAAAGATTCTTGGATATAGAACCATAGCTGTATAACTTTCAATCTTGTTATGCATCAACATATAATCCCAACTAACATCATTCTTTATAATTATGTTATTTTTCTGAAATAAAATGCGAAAAAAGAGAGGAAAGGAATACTGTATGATGCAATAAAAGTTAAAAGTTAAGGGTATATAAGATGTGCTGGAACTTATGAGACATACCTGGAGTGATCTAACTTGCTTTAAGAGAGCTTCTGAACACATCATGAGATCTCCATTAATTCTGTGCCATCTGGCATATAATCCCCAGATATCAGGTCCACATCCACTCCCATTTTTAACTATCTGTATTAGAGTATTCAATATTAAAGTGAAGATATGTAAACATGCAGAGAAAACATTAGAGTGGAGTCACACTGCCGCAGGCATTTGGTTTAGTAGAGAATCAACTTTTTTTTTTTGTGCTGGTTTAGTAGAGAAACAACACAACAGAATCTCGATAGAATTGTGTACCTGCTGTAAAACTTTTCCAAGTAACAACATTAATTGCTCAGTTTCACGTGATCTTCCTGCAATAGATACTCCAGATCCTTGATCTTGAAGATCTGATTCAGAATCAACAATGCATAATTGATTGGTATTATGCTGATTATCAGTTGTCACAGGAGACACAGAATGGCTTGTTGAAAGCCGCTTTTCCACCTCCCTCATTATTCTTTCCAATAATTCAGCATCTACTCTTTTATTATTGGTCATGTCCAAAACCATCTGTACGCCTTCCAGCGCCTAAAAGAAATTATCAAACTTGATGAGCAACAAAGAATCAACAAAAGCATTGCCTTTATTTAAGAGTTATTTCTCAGTAATACACCCAGCTTGCATTTTGTTATATGTTAAAATTTTAAAAATAATTCCTCAACTAGACAGGCCTTTTAATTATTCTTTTCCATCACATATCATTTTCAACATTATATCATGTTTATATGACCATCTTAATGAAGTCAGTTTTGTATCTAACAATAACACTGAAAAATTTTAGAACTGAAACTTTAGTACTATATTTGTAATGTTTGGAAAGATTTTCATTTCAAGTGCTGGGTGTGTATTAAAGGAAAGTATTGGTATTTAATAAAATGAGGCTATATTAAAGGAATTTATTTCCACCTAGTAATTTAAAGAAGGAAAGAGTTTCTGTGAATTCAATTAGTAACCTCCTATATGCTGAATGTTTTCATCACTTTTCACTTAAATTCATTTTTGCTAGGTGTTTTTAAATTCATTTTTGCTAGGTATAAGAAAAACACCACTAAATCATTTTCAGTGCTGAAACTTATTTTTCGCAATGAATTGAGTTTTGAAATAGGCCCTAGGTTTTTAAAGTTCACTCCACAATAATATTTACTAATACATACTGCACATAACTCAAGTTTTAGCATTAACAACTTTCCAGCGCCCTATCATTATAGAAATATAAGATAATCAACATATACCCAATGAAAATTAGAAGTAGAAATTATTTAAGAAACTAATTCCACCAAAGCAGTATTTTATCAAAATCATCATCTAGCAGGATGTTCTCATGTGTAAAGAAACATTAAGGATGACGGCATACAGCATGCAACTAGAGAAAGAAACTGCACAGAAAACTGCTCTCATCCTTCATATTATTTCTTCCAAGTTACATAGAAGACCCATATGTATCATATATTAAGACTTGTTTTGATCAACAAAAGAAGAAAAAGAGAAAACAGCAGACACCTGACTGATATTGCCAACATCAACTGCAACATGGCTGTAGTTCTCCCAGAGTTGCCAGCTGTTTCGTCTGTCACCAAGTATCATTATGTCACTATATACCCCAAATTTACAATGATTAAGAACCAATACACTTTGTATGTGTGTGGGCATCTAAGTATGCAAGCACATGCCAACATTTATGACACAAAGAAAGTTCAATAAAATGAATTAAAACGAACTTGAACTTCAAGGCTTCTTTAAATGCAATAAAGGCCTCCTTGCTCTTTTTCTTTATCAAATGCCTGCATGGTAGGTATGCATATAGTAAGTTAAAGCTAGAAGCCAAAATTTAATAATCCATAATGACTGAATATAATGAGTTGCATTTATTGAGCTCACAAACTGTGATACTAAGTTAAAAGGGAGTGCTTGCAAAATAAACAATTAGAATGTCAAACTCTTTAAGTTAAGGCATTTTAGATTCTGTCTCTACCAAGGTAGAAAGAGACTTTTGAGTCTCTAAGGGTAGCACAAATTCTGATGGACCCAAAAAAATAAGGAAAGATATTTTTGCATATATGTTGAGTGTGAGGGTTTGCAGGAAAAATAGTTTATACACTGAAACAAACTAAGCTGTTTTCTACTTTTGAACATGAGATGAAAGCAAGAACTTCATACAAGCAAGCAATGTTATTCCAAGCTTCCCCATTTTCAGGATCAAGTTGAACAGCACGAGTAAACCCATCCAGAGCCTTTTCAATATCCCGAGCCTGTAAAACTTTCATGGTTAGAATTTGAAGTACTTAAGAAAACGAAAGTGAGAAATACCAAACAAGGAGGGACAAGTCTACATTACCCATTGTCAAAAAAAATGGGTATCGGTAACAAACAAATCAGGTGATGCCACATATATATAATTGCATACAAAACAGTACAAAGCTGCACAAGTGGTAATCTGTACAC
Organism: Styphnolobium japonicum; assembly: GCA_023212625.1. Taxonomy (NCBI): domain Eukaryota; kingdom Viridiplantae; phylum Streptophyta; class Magnoliopsida; order Fabales; family Fabaceae; genus Styphnolobium; species Styphnolobium japonicum. Next base: position 39,173,931 of record JALBWW010000003.1, on the reverse strand, counting down.
ACAATTGCAGAAGTGACTCCCTGAAATTAACTATCCTCACTTAAATCTTTTCTATTACACACACATGAAGCTACTTGTGCAATTCTGCATAGTTGGCCTAATAATACAAATAGATTGCTGCCACATGTCAATGGCACCAATACCCACTTTAATGATGGGTATTTAGACTTTTCCTACAAGGAGATATCGTCTATTTTATTGCAAATCTAATGGTCCAGAAGTAAATAAATAATAAGCATAGTGGACATCACACAATTTACCTTTAATGCAGCAGCCCCAAGTGCAAACCAACCATCTGGATACATAGAGTTCATGGACATTGCAGACTCCCTGAAATTAATGAAGGGAAATTTACTATATTTAATATGTCAAACCAAATAACAATATTACAATAAAACAATAAAAATTACAAATATAATAACGACGATGACCATGATGATAAAAGTGAAATGCTTCAGGATACAAAACACACCACAAAATTTTAGATGTCTCATAGTCTCCTCTATTGTATGCACTGCGAGCCAGAGAACGCTGTCAACCAGAGAAAATTCACAATCATTAAGAAGAAAAAAATGTCATTTTAACAATTTTGTAATGACAGAAGCAAATAAGTAGAAGACACATATATGTATATGTGTATGTATGTATGTATATACACAAGGGTGCACCTTAGCTCTAGCAGACCTATTGTTTGAAACTTCCAGAGCTTTTTCATAGCACGCATCATTAGTGGTAGTGTCACCCAGGGAGCACCTAGAAAATTATTACCATGAGTGAAATAGATTATGCAAAACCAATGTTCTATATTCTTGTTATTTCATCTTTCACATAAGATATATAGTAAGCTAGCGTGATGATAGACTGCCTGATACTAAGACGTACATGAGCAGGGGTAGGAAGCGATGCAGTGGATTAGTCCACAGAAACAATGAGGCAGGATGGGGAATATGGAGAATAATCATGCTGATGGAGTGGAGTATAACAGAATGCTGATGTGGCAGGTGAGAGAGACGGAGAGGGAAATTAGTTAGTATAAGAGGGAAGGGAGGGGAAGAGGGAAATTAAGCAAGAATTCAGTAGAGAGGAGTGGGTGTAGCCCCTCAAAGAGCTGGCCTACTGTCTGAAATTTCTGTTTCTGTTTCTGTAATTTCTGGGTTTGATTCCCAGCTTTCTGTAATAGAAGGGGAGGTTCCTATCACATGTCATCAGTCATGACTGGTTCATGATTGACGATCAAGTGTTTGAAAACAATAAAATAGCAAGATAACCAGAATGTCCTCAGTGAAGATCTTCCACACGAACAAAAAGTAGGCATATATAATCCAAGTCAGTACTACTTTAAAAGTCCATGTTATGGAATTTTCAAAAATTATAGGTGGTCTTCTTCTACTAGAATACTTAAAATTGTGTCAGATACTACAAACTATAGATTGAAGAAACATATATATATTTTTAAGAAATACTTTCGTTGATATTCAAAATCAATTTTATGCAGTCCACCCGCAAATAATAACATGCAAAAATTAAAATAACAAGTAAATCCTTTCTTACAACCAACCCATATTCTTAAATCAATTATCATCAATATTTCTATGGGTGGAAGAAGTACAGAGCAAGCAATAGTAGGTCTTTAAGTCATGACTTTCTTCTTGACAGGCACATTCTTTGGACACTGTTCAAAATGTTAGTTTTTTGAAAATGATTGATGCCAAAAGTCTCTGATTTTGTGGGAAAATAATTTTATTAAACATAGCATCAATGCTTACGTTCCTCTCCCTAGTCTGTTATAACAGTTATTTCATTCCTCAGGAGCAGTTCTGTGAGCAAAAGTGTAAGGACGTGTTTGTTAACATAAAATAAAGGCCTTTTTTTTTACCAACTCAAGCTTGTACAAGATTTTGCGACCAAATGGCCATGACAACAGAACAATTCACTAAGCTGCATCAAATCTATCTCACGCTAAGTTATTATATATATATATATAAGGTAAAACTAATCTGAGCAGTATTTCAATCTTATAAGGCACTTTTGCCAGATAAGAGAGTTTGGACTTTGAATTCTTCTGGTGTGTTTACTTGTGAATCCTTCTTTCAATTCTTGACTCACACTCCTAACCATTGAAGGTTGCCACTTGACAAACCCATTTGGAAGTAAAAAGAACTTCCAAGATCAAGACTTTTGTTTGGACAACAGTACTCAATAGGATTAATACAAACGACTTGTAGATTCGTAGGCATCACATTGCTCTTTCTCCCGATATGTTGAATGCAAATCTAGTTCAGAAATAGTAGGCCATTTATTCTTGCATTGGAGCAGTTTTTTATGGTTTGCTATAAAAATTTTAGTAAAAAGAAAGGCCAAAATTTTATGGTAGTGTGCAGTTTATGCAATTCTTTGGTATATTTGGCTGGAGCAAAATGCCCGCATCTCTGAGGATGTCTCTTGCCTTTAAACTTGTTATAGGATAGGATTATGTTTATGGCTTCTCTGTAATGTTCTCATTGCTATATCATGATTGTTGTCATTTCTGACAAGCAGAGAGACTGGGAGCCTTGCTACATTCTTTGTTTTTTTTTCTGGCCTATTTTTTGTTCTATCTTGTTTTTTTCCAGGGTAAATTATAGTTTTCCCCTTTGGTTTAGCCCAATTTACTTTGCCACCTTGCAGTTTAAAATGACACTTAGCCCCCTGACCTACATTTGGCTAGCACAAAACCCGCTTGTGATTTTCTGTCAATATTACAAATTATGATTACAAAGACAACTTTCTGGCCTTGTACCTATCCTGTTACTCATCTATTTCATACATATTATATATGAATATAAACTTTATCTTATATATAACAACTCAATATAAATATTTTAGTAAAAAATTTACAAGGCAAAAGTCTTGGGATTATCAATTATGGACAACTTTAGCAAACAATCATGGCTGAAAAGATGACTTTATGACCTAACAACTTTAGCAAATAATTTTATGCATATTATATATGCATATAAACCTCATCTCATGGACAACAAATACATATAAATAGTTTACACAATTCCATAATGAAAGAGATATTAGGAATCAAAATTGGCTTCATGAACAAGAATTTTTGTTGAAGTCTAAAACTGATGAACCTGAATATTTTTCCTCAAATTTTAAGTCCTATTTGTCAGTTTTTAGCTAAACTATTTACATCAATTTGTTGTAAGATAAAGTTTACAAACATATTATGCATAAAATAGATAAGTAAAATAACAAATATCAAGCCTCAAAGTTACCTACGTGACGTGACCATAGTTTTCTGTTTATGCCATCCAAAATTCATGCACTCCAAACTTTTGCCCAATTTTGAAACACACTGTGACTTTTTGTGTAAAATATTTATATATGTTTGTTGCATGTAAGATAAGGTTTGCATGCATAAATAGCGGGCTTGAAATTGACAAGTAATGAGAGAGATATCATGTGGCGAAGTTGCCTTCATGATCACAAGGCATAATATGTATAGAAAAAAACCACATGGAGTTATGTGCTAGCGTAGCAAAGCTCAGAGGCAAAGTGTCACTTTTAAACCACAGGATGATGAAGTGAAATTGAGCCAAACCACAGACAGGCAAACTATAATTTACCCTATTTTAGAGAATATCTTATCCTCCCATAGTTGTACCTTACTTCTTTTCTCTCTAATAAAATTTCTTTTTCTATCCAAAAAAATATTATAAGGCACTTTTAGAGCCTACATGTCATGCAACGTGATCAATTTTAATTGTCTCTATTGCTAATGAAAATGATCCATGAATATATTGTATCATTACTTGTTAGAGATATAAAATCAATCTTAGGCCTTCCTAACAATTTAAGCTTTTGGGAGAGTTGGTCCTTAACATGGGATTAGAGCCTCTATGACCAAGTGGTCAGGAGTTCAATCCTTGCCGCCCCCATTTTTCTAAACAAAGTTGAATTTTAACACAAGGAAGGGTGAGCCTGTGCATTGTCCACGCTTCGAGCCCAATTGACTCTTGCATGAGGGGGCATGTTAGAGATATAAAACCACCTAACAGCTTAAGCTATTACGAGAGTTGGTCTTTGACATTGCTTTTTCACAAAAAATCCAAAATATCATCTATACCGAATCCTAACTAAAAGTTCCATTGTATAGTTACAATTGCTATAATTTCCCTTAACTTTCTCTCTATGCTAAAATGACTACCATAAATGCAATATAACAAAATGAAATTCTTCAAAAATATAGCCTCCTAGAATAATCAGATAAAAACAAAATGTAAAGCAACAATAATAAGTATTAAATATTTTTTGACAGAAAAATAATAATAAATATTAGAATGCTAAAAGATTTAGATAGCCTTTCCCCCATTCTTACTAGTTGTAATCCCTAAACAAACTCAGCAAGAAATTATTCACAAGTTTATTGATGGTCCACTTCTACACAAGATTGGAATGAGTCAATGACTAGTACATAAGCTACAACACAAGTTGTCAGATAAATAGCCACAAAGTAGTTGTTTTTCAAAAGCAATCACAATCTAATTAAGGAAACAGAAAATAAGACAAGCCAAGTAACATACCATAACTTGGGATCATTGGGTCTTTCTGAAAGACGTTTCCTGATGAGTTCAACAGCTGTTGCTTTCTTCTCCAATAGGCTGTTTTCCAAATCAAATATCAAATGAGACCTCATTGCCAATGAAGGATGAATAATGAGAGAAAAGATACAATTGAAGAAAAGATTCATTTGGCTCCAAATCGGGTGTTATCATACCTGTAGCAGTATATAAGATTATCCCATAATTCTAAATCTTCAAACACCTTAACTGCCTCCCCTATCAAACCACAGCGCACCAAAAGTTCACCATGTTCCCTGAAATTGGAAGGAAAAGTAACAAGGGAGTTAATTAGGTATCTGACTTTTACGAAGCTAAAATACAAACACACACACACACACACACACACAATATAAGAGAATAAAGAATCATATAACTAAAAGACTTGAAAAGTTTATTTATTTATTTATTTTTGTGGTGGTGGGGGGGGGGATTGTTCCATTATCATTATTGTGTCTAGAATCTACAGAGCAGGAATTTTATACTTCCTTAATGCAGGAATACTGGGCATATAAACACCATAACAAAAAGGAATTCTTTCTGATACTGCTGGAGAAGATTCATAAATACGCTGTACCTGCAAAAAATATAGTATATTTTTATCAGGTGCTGCAGCAATAACAATTTACAATAAACAAATCAAGACAACTCACATGTTGCAACTGTTTAAGAAAAAATTCCCCTTTTCATAGGTAGAAGGGGAAAAGAAAACTATTAGAAAAAACTTCACTACAACATGATGTCTAAGGGATAACAACAATAATGATCATATTGGATTTAAGAATGACTGCTCTGAGGAAGCTAATGCATTGGGATATGTAGTTATATGTATAAGGGACTTTAACTTTACTGTATTATTATATGTTATGCAGTTAACCTAGTTGCAAATTTAATCTCCGATAAGATGCCTGTTTGTGTGTAAATCTTGTATGAGTTCCACCTTAAGAGTCCCTCTAATTAAATTCATTCACTCATAAAAAAGGATTAAATGGTAAGAAATATAGAGTAGAACAAATAAGAACTCCAATTGTAGCTTCAAGAAGAAAAATGACATCTACTGAGAATTTTCAGTTCAGTCTAATAGATACTGATTATGACCCAATTTTAGTCAGCATAAACCATAAAAAATAAAAATAAAAATAAACCAAGTAGCTTAGTATATGTATTTTAGTCACAAGAAATTATAACAACCTTTTCATTACGATAGGCATACAGGAAAATGAAGTGTCAGAAAAACTTGATGCTTTTATAAATATCAAGCTAACATGTTAACCAAAATACAACTCGTACCAAGTTATCCATCATCAGTAAAGCACGCTCCTTTGTTCGACTACGGGATGACTCCCATCGAATACGCAAGATGTCACAGAAACACCGTATCTAAAGCAGGAACAAGAAAGTTATAAAATGCAGATAATGGTTATAAACAATAAAGATTAATTGGAACATTAAAAGAATGAATATAAACACCATAAGCACTGACAAAATTTCCTTTAAGATGTACAAAAAAAGCCTCATTTTTAAAAAAAATTGGTATAAATTCAAGACTGAACAACAGACACTTTTAATGTATTAAATAAAAAAAATTAAATTAAAGGGTATATGAAAAAATACTGGCATCAAAACCACCTCCCTCCCCAAAAGTAGCAAGGTGCAAACAAAAAACTTGTTATAAGGTGTAGATTTTGTCTACTTACAATGAAGTAAAACAACTGCTGGGAATCAATCGCCTCAATGTAAGGAGCCATATCCCATCCTGAAACACAAGCCAGAAATTAAAGAAATAACTAGCTGGCTCATAGCCATTTTGTTTTATCCTCTTTTCGAGAAAATTAGTGCATATAATATAATTAAAAATGTAAATTGGTCTAAAAGGAGAAAAAGAAAAGAGAAATAGACCCCAAAACTGTAGCTGTATGAAAAGAAGGCTAAGATTAACACAGTAAACCTGTAGGAGCGAAAATGAGATCAGCTAACTACTATAACTGCAAACATGTCAGTACAAGATACAAAACCAATCTTGGGCCGTCACCTAACAGCATAAGCTACTGGGATAATTGGTCCTTGACATGGTATCAAAGCCGCCATGACCAAGTGGTCAAAAGTTTGATTCTTGTTGCCCCCATTATTCTAAACAAAGAATTTCAGCTCAAGGTAGGGTAGGCTTGTGCATTGTTCACTGCGTGTTAGCGATATAAAATCAATCTTGCGCCTTTACTTAACAGCTTAAGCTATTAGGATAGTTGGTCCTTGACAACAACCTAACTAAGCATCATACACTCACTGTTGTCCCAATTTTGATCAAACAAACAGCACAAAGATACAAAGATGAGGAACTTGCTTCTCGAGTATAGATCCTCAAAGTTTTAAGCTAAGTTGAATCTTAAAATGGGCACCAGATCAACTTTGGAAAACACGCAAGATGATTGAAATTGATATTTTTACTTCAGAGGAAGCTCTCCTCTCATCAGACTCATCAAAGATTTGACAACGTAAGCTTAACAGAAAAGACATGGTTAAATTGCATATAACCTCCTTCAACTTTGGCGCCCTGTAGTTTCAATTTTGGCAATTAACCCACTCAACCTTTCAATATGTGGAACCTTGAAACTAAAACTTCCCAAATTTAGAAACTTCAATTGAAAAAACAATTGCATAGCACAGAGAGATCAATGATTTCTAACAAAAAATGAAAAGAAAAAGAAAAGTGAACATTTTTTTACATGCAGAAATCTTAAAATTTTCAATTGAACATTTGCAAGATTCTTAGTTCATTTTTATTAAGTGAAAAAATGTTTTATCACTCCCTATATTTGCAAGTCATATTCTTGCTTAAAAAGAAAGTGAAATTCCACATCCTAAGTGCTATTAAGAAATTAAGAAGCATTGATACTCCATTATGGCCTTGTTTAGATAAACAACTTAAATAAGTACTGATTTGAGTAAAGCTCGTTAAATAAGCTTTACTGTCATAAGTGTGGTCTAAAATAAGCTTAATCGCGTTTGGATAGACACTACAAGTGCTTATGCACGAATGAAATTTTGACAATTCATTAAGGTTAATTTAGTCAGAAATTATTATAAAAACAACTATCGCCTATGCTATTTTTAGCATTTGCAAAGACTTATTTTCATAAGCCTGGCCCAAAACTGCTTATTTGAGTTTCAGAAGCTACTTTAATAAGCTCATCCAATCAGGATCAAAATGCTTCATAAGTGCATATTGAAGTAGATAAGCCCAAAGAAGCTGAAAATAAACTCATCCAAATGAGGCCTATGTATGGCAATGTGGGAGCCTCATACCAGGCCATCCTCTATCATTAGTTTCATATCAGGTATGTATTCACGTACTGTACACTCCAATTATTTATCAGTTTTTCCCCTCCAATTTTTGGCCCAAAAATGGTCAAATGGACAAAATTGATTTTGAAACATTTGAAATGCATCCGAAACACATTTTGAAATGAAAGGAATGTTTTGAAATGCTGAAAATTGGTTTTGAATTGAGTAAAACAGACTAAAACATGCCTATAACCCTTTAAAACATTTAAATTTGTTGAATGTTTGTACTTTGCAAGATGAAATCTCTCTCTCTCTCTCTGCAAGATGAAATCTATCTATCTATTGGTGAATCAATTAGTCCTTTAATTGAGGAGTAATCTTAGGAGTTATTTCCTTATTTGATTAGGGTTAGGAGGCTTATTGTATTAGTGGGCTAGGGCTTGTACTAGTAGTACTACACTAGTACTTGACTTAATTATTAGTAAAATAGGTGTTAGTGCTTTGTATTTTACACATATCAAATCAATTCAGTCTCATATTATTCATTACTATTCATATTATCTTTTCCTCATTTCCTACCTAAACCTTATAATTACAACAAGTTTCAAAATTAGAAGATTAAAAGAAGGATTTATATTCAATTATGCATATGCTTGACATAATACCATGCATGCATGTACAAATTAAGGCAACTTACGTTGCAATTCATCATGTCGGGAGCTCTTCTCAATCAGAAGGCAATATGCCAGAATTACAGCTTGTTGTGTTGCTGTCAAACTGGGAGTAGCATGAGCATCTTCTTCCATGCCTTGTGACCTAGATTTAGAGTCATCATAATTTTCTAACAACTTTGGTATTATAAGTATGTCAGATGCTTCACAGGTTTCAGGTTGATGCAAGTTAGCTTCATCAGTGCTGGAATCACATGTTTGGATGCCATTACCCATTAAGGGGGAGTTATCCACATTGTTTGATGAACTTGTGTTCGTAACAAGTACCATTTGTGCCTTTGGTTCTACCTATGTCCAAGAATTACATATTAAAAGGTAAGTTCCATGAAAAACTGATCATGCAGTTTACTATGTTTACCTGATGTACAGTACGGAAACCAAGAACCCCAGTAACTGAAAGCTGAAGCCCAGCTGCCATCTCAGCTGACTCAAAATGTAGCCTGATACCATAAGGTACATCAGCATAAAAGGACACCACAGAAGAATCAAAAGCAGTAATTACTATTTCAACATTCAAATAGTACACCAGGTCAACTTCACAACATACTTATTTTCTAATTTTCTAACAATTACAAAAAGCATACTTTTTTTTAAACTTTCAAATCCATTATGATTCCAACACGTATTTGTAGATTTCAAGGTGAGTCTTTGAAAGTGCAAGAATAGGAAGTGGGCATCTCATGCATATTCAATTCAATCACAACTTTGTCTTCTAGGTGAGAAGATCTTTAATAGAACTGGATCAATTATGTAGGAACAACACTCTAAATACTCAAGTTTTATTGATGAATTCTATAGGGAAATGTTCCCTTACAGAGAAAAGAGTTAGAAAGGAAAAGGAAAAAGTACAAGAAGAGCCCTGTCAAGTTTAGAGAGCTTGACCCCTCTCCCAAGTTTCCTCCTAACCGAATGCCAACTAACTTTCCCTCTCTTCTTATTTATTCTACTCCTAGGAACAGCTTTGGCTAACATAGCCTAGTTGTTGCTCTTCATCTAACTGTGGGCTCGAATGGGCCCTTGGGTGATCTAAGGCAGGCCCGGTTGCCTTGGGTTTTCTCCTCTCGTATATCTTCCTTATGGGAGGTCTAACAATCTTCTCTCCCCCCCCCCCCAAAAAAAAAACAACACACACACACACACTCACAACAAAATTCTCCTTATCTGAGGCAGATAATTAGATAATTTAGAAGCAAAACATATGCTCTTAAACCAATGAAACACAGCCCATCAAGCCCTCTACCCACCAAAAAAAAGGTCAAAAAAGCTAGATGCACAAGTCACTCCAGACTTTCTATCTGGCAATTACTTGTTGTTGATGACAGGTAAGTGTAACAATGCAAGCATAGAAAGATGGGCCAGTTTATGCAACGCAAGCACACATAAACCATGAAAAGGGAAATGCAGCTTGGGCCCCAACCAACTCTCTCCCTCTTCTCAGGAAAAGGTTTCCGTTAGTTTTGATTCTCACTTAATAATATAACAGACAGATAAACCCTGACAAAGGATTTAGATTCAGAATGGCTACGTAAAGCAGTTGGAAACAAGTAAAGGAACAATAAAATACAAGAACGTTACAATTAATTAATGTAAATATTGGAATTCCTATTTCAAGTTGCATATTGCTATTTTCCATAAAATTAAGGATACAAAGTCGTTACAAGAGGTAATGAGACAGCACACAACATCTTAAAATATGTGCATATTAAAGCTCAGACATCATAAAATATTTTGCCCAAAATATTAAAAATGAACTTACTATTACCTTAAAATTTAAAGTTCGATGCTTTTATACAATGCATCTAAAAACAGCACTACTATAGACTGACAAATGAATTCATGCAGGACAGGGTACCAATCTTCACTAGCAATTGATGCATACTATCATACAAAGGATTTTTCTTTATATATAGAATTATAGATACACTACCCGTCCCCCGTGTGTCAGGCTTATTGTCAGATCAACCATGATCCATGTGGCTATCATCACTTTGTAGGCATAGGAAATGAAATGCTTTTTAGTTCCATTGAAGTCAAAACCATAATTTTGATCCCTGGTGGGATAAAATCAAGAGTCTAAAAGTGAAAGAACTTCCATTAGACAGACTACCTTGCATAACACACAGAGTGGCCCTGAAAAGTTCTCAAAGTCACTTTACTATGCCCAAGTGCATAAAGCGAGCCTCATAAGTAACTCAGACTAAAGTAGACCTCCCATGTTACCCAAAAAAGGAAAAAGGAAAATCCCAAAGTAACTCACCTGCAAGAGTCAACTCGTCCATAGGCATATTCCATAATTCCAGCCTCTAAATGAAACATGGAGACAATTGCTAAGCTCTCTCCATCATGTAAATTAGCATCCCAATAGTTTTTAACTTCTTCTGAAGTGCCAAATTGTTGTAAAGCTTCGCCCATATAGACATGCAACAGATCACACAACGAAGAAGACCGCTCATCCAAAATTCTTTGTTGAAGAAGCAAAATTCTAGCAAGCCACCATGAGAGGCTTCTAATCTCAATAATAGAATATATGGTTCCTTCAAATGATAAATCTTTCATCTTCATAAGCAACATCTTAGCAAAAACTATATACTACAAAAGAACAGTGAGAATGTGTCAAATTAAAATTAGAAGAGGGAGAGATGGACTACAATTTTGATGGCAAACAAATGAATTTAAGGGCAACACCCATAAACATTCGTCAACAAATAAGCAGGAATCCATTTCCAATATCAGGGTGTCACTGATATTCAGCTAGCATCAGGAGTAATTGCAGCTGTCATTCAGGGGCCATTAATTGAAGATTGCTGATTTGGGTACCATCTCAGAATTAACTCTGTACCAGTACCCAAACTGACATGAGCAGGAAATTATATAAAGAAATTTGGCAAATTAGCGGTTTTTGAACAGAGTTGCAATTTTCTCCAACGAGGAGTGAGTTAACCAAATCAATAACCACAAATGGTTTTCAATCTAAAATATCTTCAGTATGTCACTTTTCATAAAACAATAGAAAATGGCTCCTGGACAAATTCACACAAAAAATACATTACATACTCACATACTCATTACTAAAGATGTTTCAGCATAGCACAAAAACATGAGAAAATCTCTCCACTTTTCAAGCAAAAGAGGATTTACATAACTGGGATTTGCTTTGCATATCAATTATCAACCATCCCTTTATATGAAAAATACAAGCAAGATAAAAAAAAAAAAGGGAAAAATTAAGAGAATGTGTAACAATTGGTTTGAACAGTGACCGCGTGACAGATAATTGAGGCCTTGAAATGCATCAGTACCTGAAGATTCGAGAACTTGCCGAGCAAGTCAGACCCAGCAGCCATAAGCTGATTGCGCGCCCAATGGTCCCACTCCGCATATTCACCCACTTCCAGGGGCAGAGGGCATCTTGGTAGCCCCTTCAACGGCCTACAACAGTTCAAATTCAAATGCATCAAACACACACACACACAGCGATTTGAAAATTGAAAACATTTCCATTCCCTAATGGGAAAATGACTTAATAAATAGTGCAGCTTGTAAGAGATAATTATTCTTTGGTTGTTTGGCTTGGAAAATTAACCAAGTATTCAACTACATTAACCAATAATTTACATACTGTTAACCACGTATCAAGTATAAAATGAAGATAATTTATTGGTTAACCGTATGTAAATTATTGATTAATATATTTAAATATTTGGTTAATTTTCCAAGCCAAACCAAACTGGTATTATCTTTCACAAGAAGAACTAAATAGTCATTCTCCCTTCCCTAATTGTCAATGTGATAGCAATGGCTTGTGAAATTGCAGATAAAAACAGCAACTTGCAGTTTCAATTTTACCCGGTGAAGTTACTTTGGGTGAACCCTAGAAATGCAGCCACGGCGATGCACATCACCAGTATCACCCTGCGAGCCCTTTCCGCGCCGCTAGCCGAGTCGTCTCTGAGAAACGACTCGGCGCGCTCCAGCAACTCGGAGTAGACTCGGTCGGCGCACTCCACTGAGTTATCGAACGAGCTGGTCGATGGCGAGTCATCACCGAGTTTGAAGACGAGCCTCGACGATTCGAAGCTGAGAGCTTGAAGATAGCTTCCCGACTCGATGCAAGTGACCAGGTCGTTGAGGAGATGGTGATCGGACGGCTGGGATTGAGGGCGAAAATCGGACGGTGAAGGAGTGAGGGTGCAACGGATGAGGCGGAGCTCATAGCCGCGGATGAGAAGCACCTCCGGTTCAGGGGTACACATGTTCTACTCTCTCTGCAATGCTTCAAACGAGGGAAACGTCTTGCTTCAGGGTTTAGGGTTTTTGAAAACCTTTCTTTTAGTTTGACAACACTCTTAACTCTTAAGTTCTTAACTGTTACATCACCAGTCTTCAATTTTATTTTATGTATTAGTTCATATTTTACATTAAATATGTTTAATCAATTTAGATAGTATGACTTTAATATATATATATATATATATATATATATAGACACACACACACACACGAAGTAAACACTTATTTTGAACCTAAAAACATATATATCACAGTAATATTTTATTTATTAGTGATATTAAATTAGTTCTTTAATGATAATTAATGTCATTATTTTCATCCTTCAATAGCCAATTTAATATATTTATTATAAAGAGTTTAATTTTAATTTATGGTCAGTGTAAAATTTTTTTATATTATCATTTAAACATATAATATCACATTATTAAAAGAGTTTAATTATCATAACAAATATATAATAAGTCTAACTCTTTAATGATGTGTTAAAATATTATTGGATGACAGTATAATTTTTTTACATTAACAATTGATTAAAATTAAATCATATATTATAATAATTCTGGCATCCTTTTTGGCTTGGTTTAGGCGGGAATTAATCCACACCGTTGGATTGGCTCAAATCTCAAAACTTTATTTATGATCATTCAATCATATACTTTTCTCTTTCTTCACGTGCACCAATGTCTTCACACACCGGTCAGATCACACCACGGTTGGCGACCCAACACTTGGCCACACCACCCTTGAACACACAACGCTCGGCCAATGCTCCTCAAACTCGGTCAATGCTCATATTTTTTTCCATGAATTTTCGACTAAACAGATTCATAAGCTGATCAGACTTTTCTTTTCCTATTTTGTTTTTTCCACTAATCGGTCTCGATCATTGGTTTTTTTTATCCACTTATTTCACACATTGATCGGATCACACCACGCTCAACAACACCATGCTCGGGGCACTACTGATCAGGACCGGTCACGCCACACTCGGATCGATCATTTCATGGTCGAATCATATCGCTCAATCGGTTAGGTTTTTCCCCTTTTCCCACTTAATTTTTTCCACCTATCATTACTCGTGATCAGTCACATCACGCTCGGATCATATCACTCGAATCAGTCATGTTTTTTTTCCTTTTCTCATTTTATTTTTTCCTTGGGCTTGATCACGTCACAGGCAGATCATAATGCTCAAATCGGTCAAGTTTTTCCCTTTCACCCATTTTATTTTTTCCATTCACCATTGCTCGGGATCAGTTACATCACGCTCAGATCATATGGTTCGGATGAGTCATGCCTCGGTCGAATCATATCGCTCAAGTTGGTCAGGTTTTTTCTCTTTTCCCATTTTATTTTTTCTAATCACCATTGCTCGGAGCCTATCACGTCACAGTCGAATCATATTGCTCGGATTAGTCAAGTTTTTTTTCCCTTTTCTCATTTTATTTTCCCTTCAAGATCAGTCACGTCATGGGCGAATCATAACGCTCGAATCGGTCCGGTTTTTTTTTCTCTTTTTCCTATTTTATTTTTTCCAACCACTGTTGTTCGGGATCGGTCACGTCTCGATAGGATTATATCGCTCAAGTCAGTCAAGTTTTTTCCCTTTACCCATTTTATTTTTTGCTCTGGATCAATCACGTTACGGGCAAATCATAATGCTTGGATCATGTTTTTTCCCTTTCCCATTTTTATTTTTTCCAATCACCATTACTCGGGATCGGTCGAATCATTATGCTTGGATCAATCATGTTTTTCCCTTTTCCCATTTTATTTTTTCAACCGAACATTGCTCAGGATTGGTCACCTCACGCTTGGATCTTATGGCTCGAATCGGTCAGGTTTTTCTCATTTTTTCATTTTATTTTTTCCACCGACCATTGCTTGGGATCGGTCACCTAACACTCAGTTTATATCGCTCGAATCGATCACATTTTTCCCTTTTTGTTTTTATAAATTTGTATTTATATTCCATGAACATTAAATTATACATATAACAAATAACAAATAAAAACTTTTCTTTGTATATTAAGTTTTATTTTCATGAAAAACATTAATGACAATTGTATCTTTCTTAGTTCTATTGCCATGGTCACTCTTATTTTTATTAAAATGCCATATGATTTTTAACGCTATCCTCTAACTTAACAATCATCAAAAAATAAAAAAATAAAAACACAAATGTCAAAATGCTCCCGTGCGATGCATGGGCCTGCATGAGTCTCCTACTAGTTTATTTATAAATAGAAGACTAATATAATATTATGTATATTTTTTGAGGATCAAAATGAATATTTATTAGAGAGAGAGAGATGAATCTTTAAAAGCATACAAATATAAAGAATTTAAAGGGTAAAATTTTAAGCAAATAAAAGTAAGTTAGTGCTGATGAATATGGATAATTTATAAGAAATTATAGATTTAAACCTTTGTACATTTATTATAACTTTTTTTAAGTATTTTAAGTTTAATGTTACTAAAATAAGAATATTGTATAAGCATATTTTTATAATATTTAAAAACAATTGAGGATCGTCTTCCAGTTTTATTAAATTAAAACATGTTAATTACATGATACAAAAAATATGAGACTAATTGTCATAACTTATAATATAAGAAGTTATTAGCACATTCAATAAAATTTTTTAAAAAAGAGTTCTATACGTTTTGCCCTTGTTCTTAATGCTTTAAAAAATCGTTGATATAGTGTTATTATAATTTAATTACATTTATAATTATAACTTGTGTAAAAAATTATTATTATGTTAAGTTAATCAAATAAAAAACATGCATGAAAATTATATTTTTATGAATTTATGTAAATTATTATTCTGTGTGGTATACGAGTAACTCACTAGTTATAAACTAGATGATGACCTGCGCGTTGCGCGGGTGGAGGAATTTTTTTCTCTCCTTAAATTATGATTATAATTCTTTTTAAGTGCATTTTATATGAATGCTATTATAAAACTTGTGTAATAATTATAAAACATCAAAATTGTTTTAATTTAAATATAAATTAAGTGCACAACTAATAATACAAAAAAAGGAAATATCTATCCCCATTAACAATTTATAGTCTCTGTTATATGCTGTAATGTCACTTTTTTCTATCAAATATAGCATCGTGTCTTATGTTGTGATATGTGATAGTAAATGTATGCAAGAAGAAATATTTGGAAAGAATTAGAGACCTTATATTTTAGACCTTTAATATAACTCAATAGGCTCCTGTTTTAAATTAGAAAAACATAACGCTTTTTTTGCTATGATTTTTTAATTTATACTTTATAGGGCGCGTAATGTAAGGCTATAATAAATATTAAATTTTCCATAAACAAATATTGAAATTATAGTGATATTAGTATAATTGCATTATTATACTATAAAATTATCCTAAATTTCCTTAGTTATGAATTCATTTCATCCACTCTTAGCAATTCATGAATGGATAAATGATTGCAAATTACATTAATAAATCTTATGAGCATTAAAAAATAAAATTGAGTTGGAAGGCAATGAACAGTGCACTATGACGCCATACAGCATATAATTGGACCTCTAATTTGACAATAGTTACTTATGAGCTGGTCAAAATGTGTAAGCAATAGACCATCGTTTTCAAGGAAATATTTTATACACATTATAAATTGGAACATACTTTGGATACTTAAAATTGTGATAGAAGGTAGTGCCAGTGACCAAGTTAAACTGGCCTTGTGCACAAGGGCCTTATATATGGTGATAGAAACTTCTGTAAGCTAATCAATGATATGGTTTTAGAAACTAATAAGACAATTGAAGTTACAGAGGCTGTTCCTTTGAGTCGGCTTTGACTTCTGTTATTTCTTCTCTAAATAAACATCTCTTGCTGTCCACCATCCTGCGATCCATTCTTAAGGAGCCTTTGTACCTTTCGGAGACTCTCACTGCAAAAATCAAGGAGTGTGTCTGAGAGAGAGAGGCAAAGCTCCTTGTTGCGACTGTGCAAATGTAAAAAAGGGCCACGGTCTCCTAAAGAAGATGCAAAGCTAAAGGAATACATAGAGAAACATGGGACTAGAGGGAATTGGATTGCCCTCCCAAAAAAATTTGGTCAGTACATAGAGATATGAGCTATATTACATTCTTCATGATAGCATGATGATTTGCAAGGATCTTACCTCTTCTTACTCGCCTTATGTTCTGATTGGATTCATTTGGCGCAGGTTTGAAAAGATGTAGGAAGAGCTATAGACTAAGATGACTTAATTATCTCGGACCCAACATTAAGCACATCCAGTTATCTCGGCGTAAGATAGAATAATTTGCAACCTCTTTCCTAGAATTGGAAGCAAGCGATCTTCATTTCACTTAAATTTCCACCATCATTTTTACCAATCATAGATTTCAAAGACAATTAATTTCCAATTGAAGAAAGAGTCAAACAGATATTCGGGATGTCATTAAAGAGTTTGTTTTCACCGTTTTGGAAATAGATTATGTACAAATATAATATGTACTTTGTTTTTAGATGTTCTGCATCACTGTATGCCGTACCAAAGTTAGATATGATATGAGCTTTACACTATTATGCAATTATGTTTCTTATTGTGGAACTCATTGTCACAACGTGCAGGTGGTCAATAATAGCATCTCAGTTGCCACGCAGGACAAACAATGATATCAAGAACTATTGGAACACCAAGTTTAAGAGAAAAAAAAATGAAGGCCATGGATCCATAATAGTTGTTTATCCCTTATTTTTGGAGAATATCTCCATTTCTCATGCCATATTCCATCTAATTTCTGCCAACATAATTTAGTGATTGGTTATCCTCTAGAATCAAAAGTACACTATCTGGAATAGAAGGTGGAAAAACCACCTAGTTCACCTTGTTTATATATACAGAGATAGAAACCTTTTACCATTGAAAATCCTGTATGCAATTCTCCAATCGATTACTTTCCAATCATCATATACATAAATTTAAAGAAGCCAAAAACAAAAAAGGACATGAAATTTCTTTTTATCCACAGACACAAACATAAATTATGCCAAGTTATGTAAGCATGAGGTAAAATTAGAAGATACCATGAAAAACATTCAGAATCAAAATATCTTATAATATAGAAAAGTAAATTTCAGGAAATATACCTTTATGTATGGGGTTGAGGAGCTCACAACCTCTAGCCGGTAAACTCTCAATTGGATACACCTAAGAAGTTTTATTCAAGAAAATTTAGTTCAAAAATCCAATTCTCTAGTTACTTGTCGTGAACCTATTAAACATACAAAGAGGAAATCAAACGCTAATTGCTTCAAATCATCTCTACCTTATATATAACAGTCATTTTAGGGAAAAGAAAAACAGAAAAATTAAAACCCACCTCGACCCAGGTCACACCCATATGATATTGGGTGGTAATATAATACATAAAAACAAAACAATATCAAAACCCGTAATCTAGAAGTTTGGTTAAATGTGGATGGAAGTTAGAACCCTGTAGATTAAGGAATACCTTAGACTTGGCATTGTGAAGGAGTATGACTAATGATTGAATCGAGCCCATGAGAGTCTAATTGCTAAGAATTATTGAGAGTTGAGAATTATGGACCACTTCTTGAACTTGATCTCACTTTGCATTGTGATTGTGTCATTCTATTTTATGTCTTTGTCTATTTGGTAGTTTTATGTGCTTACCATATTTTAAGCAAATTAACAGTTCCTTTGTTTCATTTTGATGGTTCCTTTTCAATTCCTTTTCTTCATAGAAGGAAAAAACTAAATGTAAGTGTGAAAGGTAATTCCCTTTCTTCTGTAGAAAATATTTTTCATCATTAATCTACCCGTAATTTTGGGATGGATTGGAAAAGAAAGGTGGCATGACACCATTTTTATAAACCTAAAATAACGATTATACATTATGCTAGCGAGATTCATAAAATTAGTGATATATATGTACACATAATAGAGTTTAGGAGCGTTTAGAATCTTTGGGAAAATATACTTGAATTGAGAGTGTGAGTGGTGCAAGTGTTGAGTGAACGACCATTTCCATGGATATCTTTGAAGAGCATACTCGGGGGCTTGTTGGTGGGATCTCCTTCCAACACCTCCAAATTAATATATTGTACATGTACACCCGTAAGCTGCACAAAGAGATAAAAATGGTGCAACAAAATCATGAGACCGATTCCTATTTTTGAATTGATTGCTGAGAAATGGATACTTTCACAATTCTACAGAAAGAATTAATCTACAGGAAAAAGCCTAAGCAAAGTTAAGTTAAATTGAATCTAACAAACAAACAAAGCCCTAAGCAAAATCATATTTTGATTTTGTTGAGCCTGTGATATTGGATTAGAAACACATAATAGCTCAAAGTCAAATAAAATCATATCTCAAAAATGAAAAAGACAGAAATCACAAACTCCGGGCCATGGTTTTCTATGGAACGACGTGTATATATATATATATATATATATATATATATATATATATATATATATATATATAAGATTAGGATTATAGGTGGAGAAACACTCACTGATAAGTTTTAAACGAAGGCAGAGAGCAATATCAAAAACAATTTGGAGGATTTCCACTTGAAAGCAATGTCGGATTAGGATAGTTGGGGGAACAAAGATACATTGAGCTATTCCAACCCTGTAGCTTGTTTCGAAGGAAATCGGGAACAAAAAATGAAGGAGTGCGGTCTTGAACGTGCGGTTAGAATTACAGAGGAGGCCTTCACAATGAACATCGCTAATGAGTTTTCAATGTAACCAAACCTATTGCTTCATTTATTTGCCCAGCTAATGAGGGCTGCTGAAAGGGTTACAGAAGACGAAATCGTGCTAAGTAATGAGTATTCAAGCCACATGTGCTCATCATTTGAGTAACCGAAGATCATACCTATTGAGGGGAGAACTGAAGCTAACAGGAAAATGAAGAGTGACCAAGTGGCGGTTGAGAGGAGAACTAAAGCTATGAGCGGTGGCAGGTGTAGGCTAAGATGTCAAAAGAGTAACAATGTAGCAAATCTGACGTGGGGAAATGGTAGAGATCAATTTCACTGATTTGGTAAATAGAAGTGTGAAAACATGACATGTGTCAATTTAAGAGAAGCTAACATGGGTAATGTGTCAGTGTTACAGTGAGTGATGTATCAGTGTTACAGCTTGTGAGTCTGTTTTTATATATTATAAATAGATAATGAGACTTCATATTATTAAATCTACACGTATCTCCTTGTTTTTAGCTACTAAATAACATTAACAAATAATTGACTTAAAATATTTATACATCTTATTTTTAGGAGAGATTATACATAATAATTATCTTACCTCCGGTTTGCGTAAATTATTATGTTATAATTATCAATTTCTTCAATCATCCAATGGAGAATTTTGTATGTATTGTGATAGTAATACATAACTACAAAAGTCCAGTGCAATATAGTAATGGAACAAAAAAAAAATTTGTATCTTATCAAATTACACTTTAATGCCTAACAGGTCATAATAATAAACTTCAACATTTTAATTTATAAATATTAATATACATCTACACGCACAACGTACGAGTTGAATGGAAAGTTTATAATTATATAATAAAATTTATATTAGATCTCTACTATTTTGAAATTAGGAATGTTTGTTGGTTCGGGTTGATCTGATTAATTCAATAAATCAATCTAAACTAATTATAAAAATTTAGTTTGAGTTGGGTTATTAGGTTTAATTGAGTCTAATTCGATCAAATCCGACAAAGATTGAATCAATTTATGAATATTGTATTTTATAATCTGAAAATTTAATGACCCGAAGAGTAATGAAATTTAAGACATTATTTTCTTGTTATTTGACTTTTTATTCATTTAAAAAGCTAAGATATATCTTTAATTTTCATTTTCAAGCTTCAATCTTCTAATTATTTTTATTTTGTTTTATGTGCATATTAAGATAGTAATATTTGAATAATTAACTTACTCATTTATGTCACACAATTTTACAACTTAAGACATTCTCTGTAAAGTAATATAGAATATATATATATATATATATATATATATATATATACACACAAACCTTCTTTATGAATCAAGATACATTTAATGACATACATTCATATTACAAATGAAACTTATGATATTTTAAGATGTTAAAATATTTCTTCCCAAACTTAGTTTACTTTTATTGTAATACTTATATAATTATCTTATTGAGTTTGAAGTATTTACTAATAATAAATTTATTATTTTGTTGTAAAAAAAAATAATCAGATAACTCAATGACTTAAACTAAATTTTAATTAGAATAATTTAGTCCGAGTTACTCAAATCTTTTTTGAAAAATCAAACCAAACTAATTCGATTAAAATTGATCGATTTAAATCTTTTCTCTTAAGATCCGAACAAACCCTACGTATGAGGGAAAGGTACAGTCACGTTTATTAAACAAGGTATTATTTTTCCGTTTTCCGTAACGGAGTTAAAGTACATACGACATTACAGTAAAAAGCATACATCATTAAATTGCAAATACTCTATTTCTACGTCGATTCATGCAAGTGGTAGGAAAAAAATAATACTTGTCTTTCGTCACTTCCTCTGAACATTCATAATGGTAAAGTAATCAAGGTCGTTTTTTTTTTTTAACAAAAAAGAAAAACTACCAACAAATAATTTAATTTAAAATAAATACTTATTTTAATTTTTAAAAATTTAAAAATATAAATATCATCAAATAAGTTGTTTAATAATTAGTATCTTAGAATAATTTTTTAATATTAATTTTTGACATCAAATTAATTATTTAATATTATTTTTTAATATAAAATTAATTAATTAATATTATTTTTTACATCAAATTAATATTTTTTAAAAATTAATTTAATGTGAACTCTTAATTATTAAAGAGTTAAACTAATAATATTTCTACCTTTAAAATAAAATAAAATAGGTATTTATTATACATTATCTAACTCAAACTTTTGTTTTCATTCAGCCAGACATGTGACCATCGCATGGCTTTTTCTTTCTCACCCTCTCCTTTCGGTGCGATCTTGCTCATAATAACGCGTATAAACGTTGGGTTGTCTACTTGTCACTGCTTTGGACTATGGAGTTTTTTTTCTTTTTCTTTTTTAAATATATTATTTTCGTACATCTTTTAAGATATTTTAAAAATATTTCTACGGTAAACCCAGCTTTCATCTTTTAAGATGTTAAGCATATTAATATTTTGTATACAATATAGTGCTTATAATATAAATGTGAGTCGTATATGTAGGGTCAAGATTACCTACACATATGAAGAAGAAAAAAGTGAAACACAAAGTACTATATCATTATTTGAAAAAATCAGAATGTGGATTAGCTCTAAGTCAGTATAGATTCAAATTAACAAAAATGTTTTACAAGTATCTCAATTTCAGTGTGATAAACTATTAAGAGTTTTAACTTTAAAATCTACCAATTAAAGAATTAAATTCAGTGAGAGAATATTCTGGTAATATATTTCATTAAAAAAATATGACATGGTGATAATGTGTATTAAAAGAGTATTTACATCATATAAAAATTATGATTTATATTAAAAGAATCTTACATTATATAAATAAGTGCTAATATAAATTTTTTAATTAAATTTTTTTCTTGAAAATAACACATTCCACAATGTTGACTTTTTAACTACAATATTAAGAGACTGTAAACAAAATAACTATAATATTAAGACAAATGCTAAATCGTACAAATTGAGATTCGTAGAATGACTTACGAATGTGAAAAAAGTAAAAGATAATTTGGTTGTGTTTTGTTAAATACAATTAATTTACTTTTTAATCATATTTGTTTTATCTCTTCAACTATGATTGGTTATTAGGCCGTAAAAGCTTCTGTAGAAAAACTTTCTTACCCAATAACATTGCTCTAATATTAATTTGATTAGAGTCTGTCACGTTTTGTATAGACACGATTCAACTTGAGCGTTGTATAGGAAATGTTTCGACTTCAATTCATATAGTTCCTGGCCATGGTGAAAGTTCACCTTTTAATTTGTAGTGAAAGGTTTATAAAAATGTCTTATGTAAAATATCTTTCTTTATAGCAGGTGTTTTGATCATATTTCAAATTATTTTGATATGTTAAGTTGAATGTCTTGTCATTTGGTTTTTTTATTAGGTAGAAGATCATCCGGTGTAGTGGAGTCCTTCTGTTGGCAAGAATGAAAGTTGAGAACACTTAATTAGTTTAGAAATTTAATTTTAATCAATTTTATGTGTAAAGAAATTTTACACTATTATTAAATTAAGAAAAAAATTTGAATACCACAATAATTACTTAAAAAATTTAAATTTTTTTATAATTAAATAATGTACTAATACATTATTGAATAACAATATAAAAAACTTTACAATATTTAAACTCATTAGTTTATCACAAAAATTTGATGTCCTAAAATGATAGTTTACTCATTTAAATTTAATAATTAATAAGAAAAAAACCCCAAAAAAGAAGGATTCGAAAAGATAAAGATTGGATTTAATTTTAATTTACTACTTCACTGTTAGTGTAAAATTTTTTACACTGTCATTTAATAATGTACTAATATATCATTAAAATAGTTAGACTTTATAGGAATTGTTATGATATTCAAACTCTTTTAATGATTTAACAATATATGATTGAATGATAATGTAAAAAAACTTTTCACAAACAAAATTAAACTCATAAAGATTTAATCTTGATTAGTTGATATAGTATATTGACACAATATTAATAATAGTTACATGAGAATTGAATCTTTTTTAATAATGTAACAACACATAATTTGATAACAATATAATTTTTTTTATTAAAAATAATAAAAAAAAGATATAAATTTAATTTAGGTAAAACTTTTTTACAGAATGATCAAATTTACCACATCATTACATAAACTTAATTATGATAACAACTCATTCAAAGTTAAAAACTTTTTTAAACACGTCATTAAGTCAATACATGTCTAAAACATTTTAGACGTTTAAGGGATGAAAATTAAATTAATTCAAAAAAATAACAGCGAGTATTATACTTTAGACTTTAGTGCTAAGCAACAGTGTAACATAGCATTATTTATGGATTCGAAACATTCCCATTTAATTCATAATAACCCCCATCATCCCCAACAGTGCACAAACCAAGTCCAGAGAAAAGCGGTACTGTAGAAAGGGAGAAATAGAAGAAGAAAAAAAAGATGGTTACTTTGCTTTTTTGTGTGAAGCAGTAGTATAAGAGGAGACTAGAGAGTGATCTATGTCATCGTGGACAGGGTCATAGGTTTTAAGTCTTCCTCTGATCTAAGCAGCTCTTCCTCCTCATACCTCTTACTTCTTACTCTCTCTCTCTCTTCTTACACTCTCACTCTTCTTGTTCCATCATTACAGTGAAGAATAAGAATGGCGAGATCGAGCACAACTACCTTACCACCCAAACCCACGTGGGTTCTCCCCTACGGAACCCAAAACCTCACGGAGCTCTACTCATTGGGCAGAAAACTGGGTCAGGGTCAATTTGGAACCACGTACCTCTGCACACACAAGTCCACTGGTCGCACCTATGCCTGCAAGTCAATCCCCAAGCGCAAGCTCTTCTGCAAAGACGACTACGATGATGTTTGGAGGGAGATTCAGATAATGCACCACTTGTCAGAACACCCCAACGTTGTCAGAATCCATGGCACCTATGAGGACTCCTCCTCTGTTCACTTGGTCATGGAGCTTTGCGAAGGCGGTGAGTTGTTTGATAGGATCGTGCAGAAGGGGCATTACAGTGAGAGGGAAGCTGCAAAGTTGATCAAGACCATTGTTGAGGTTGTGGAAGCTTGTCATTCTCTTGGGGTCATGCATAGAGACCTCAAACCTGAGAACTTCTTGTTTGATAGCGTTGAAGAGGATGCCAAACTTAAAGCCACTGATTTTGGGCTGTCTGTTTTTTACAAGCCAGGTTGCTTCTTTTACTTTTTTTCTTTCTCTTCGAATCAAAGTGCTTTGATACTGAAATTTGCACATCTCGGGCATTTTTCAAATGGAGTGGCTTTTCTTTTCTGCATTTGGTGGCATTATGGGAATACTTTTTGATAGTGACTTCTTTTGAATACTGTGAAACAAGATATGCTTATTTGCTGATTTATCCCGTCATCAGCATGCCCGATTTATTTGTTTATTTCTACATTTTAAAACTAGCAAATGTAGACAATATTTATCTGATTGGAGGCAGATTTATCATTCAAAGCATTTTTGGCTATTGGACCATAATTCATTGTATGTCCCAGAATGACATGATTGCTTCATCCTTATTCTTAACCTCAACCATTTTGCTGAATTTGGGTGATCTGACTTCAATCTTATTGATTTTGGTTGTGTTCATTTTATTTTTCATTAAAGGGGAAGAGAGTGTGGGTCGGGGGGTTTGGTTCCCCATCAAGGGTTCATTGTAACCCGGTCCTTGCGCGCGAGATGGATTTAAGGGTCAGAGTTCAGCAATTGGTTGTAGTTGCTTATGGTATATATATATATATATATATATATATATATATATATATATATTTTATGATATGAATTGGTATGTGGTCAATTTGAGAAAGATATATATACTACGATTTATACAGGGTTCACGGCATGGTTTCCTTACTATGGAACCTCAAAGAATATAGGCCACTGCTGCTGTATTTGATTGAGAATTCCTAAATGATGCAGAACCTGGGGTTCAAAATTGGATTTTTCTCTCCTCGCTTCTTCATGCTCTCAATTAAATGGAGTTATAGACCCTGGCGTTCTGTGTGAATATTCTTCCTGCACGCATTCAAGAATGAGTTGAATTAGTTAAATTTGAGCAAGAAGCGAAATGTCATGCATTAACAATGCAGGTCGGATTTTAACATGAATAACATTTTAAGGTGATTTGAACTAATTCTTTGCTATTTGTTGATCTTGCCTTAAGTGATCCTGAGGTATTGTTTTAATCTGGATCTACTTCCAGTTTTTAGTGCTGGTTTGCACCTTTGATGTGCATTCGTAGTTTGTCTGGAACAGAATTCATCTTTAGTATACATAATGGTAGCTAGTTCTAGGTTTGTGCTTTGTAAGTGCTTTTATATAATAAATATACTATACTTTTACTGTCCGAAGATTTGAGAATGACATATTACTATTACATCAAAACTCATTTAGGTACCATCAAATGATATTAGAATCGAGAATGTTTATTATCTTTTTCTATAAAAGCTGCAATTGTTGGTTTGAATAGTAATATGTATTGTAAATGAAGTTTCACTAATTTTGTAGATGTGTTTCCAAGTGAATGTCTTGAAAATTCCATGTTGTATTAGATACAGATTATGGTTTATTCCCAAAAAATAGAATCTAATCAATTTTCTGTTTTTTGTTTCATAGATTGAAATCACAATCTTTTATGGTTAAGAGATTATGAATAGTCAAAAGTATTTTTTTTCTTCTTCTGCAAAACATAGTTAACTGTTTAAAATTAAATCAGAAGCTATGCAGTTTTGTCTTATCATTGTAGTTTGAATTTTCCACTGTCCTTCATTTCAGTCATTACCAGATCAACAGAAAACCCTTTCATGCTGTGTATGCTTAACACAGTGATATACCTTTCAGGTGAAACCTTTTGTGATGTTGTTGGGAGCCCATACTATGTTGCACCAGAGGTCTTGCGCAAGCATTATGGACCTGAATTGGACGTGTGGAGTGCTGGGGTTATTTTGTACATCTTATTAAGTGGGGTGCCACCATTTTGGGCTGGTAGCAATCTGTCATTCATATGTTAAATTATCAATTGCAGATGTAGGCATATTACTGTTTTCTTCAAGTTCATTCTTCCTCATTGCTAATATGTTCTGCAAATTCTGTCTACAGAAACTGAACAGGGGATCTTCCGACAGATTTTACTAGGAAGACTTGATTTTCAGTCTGAGCCATGGCCTAGCATTTCAGACAGTGCCAAGGATCTAATTCGAAAAATGCTTGATCGAAATCCAAAAGCAAGGCTTACAGCTCATGAAGTACTCCGTAAGTCTATTAAATTTTATATTGATCAAGTATAATGATTTGTATGAATACTTAAACAAGTCTTGGAATGGGGTTAAAGGCTGTGGAACTGAAGTGGTATTCTGTGTCAGGTCACCCATGGATTGTTGATGACAACATTGCACCAGATAAACCTCTTGATTCTGCTGTTTTGTCACGCCTGAAGCAATTCTCTGCGATGAATAAACTTAAAAAGATGGCTTTGCGTGTAAGGCTTCGGTAGACCTTTTTGCTAAGGCTAAATGATTTCTGTGTGCTTATATGCTGAGCATGGACTAACTAGTTTTCTCTTATGAATACCCAGTTGTGTGTCTTCCTGTTAGAATGAAAAAAAGTAATTATATGCATTTTTTAGTAGAATCTCCGCCAAACTGATAGCAAACAGTTATTTCCTAATCAACTGGTAGGCCTTTATTTTCAAATTTTATGGATTTCATGTGCATTTCTTTAGCAAGACTCATAAAAAGGCTTCTTGATTCTAAAGGTTAATACAATACATGGTGGGTTTTTTTTTTAAATTTCACAATAATGATGCTCTGGCATCTTGAAATTCATTTTTTTTAAAAAGTTTTAGGAGTGAGATGCCTAGTTGTCTTACATGGCTGTAGGGGATTTCTTAGTTTGGTATATGGGCATTTTTTATGCCTGCAGGAATGCAAGATGCGCCATCAGGCATTAGATTCCCAAGAAAGATGACTATCCTAACCTCACCCTGAAGTTTGAGGAATGTGATACTCATAGTGTTTATGTTTGTCGTGTATAATGGGTTCTGGTTGCACTTCAGCAACTCTGGGATTTTTCACTGGAGCCAAAGCTTTTTAGTATATATTTCCATGAGAACATTATAAAGTATGAAGAATTTTTTATAGTAAATATCATTAGTGACTTTTGCTAGATATGTTATAAAAAACATGAAATAAATATCAACTCTCACTCTTGGCCACCCGTACCATCAAAGCAAGGCCAAGGGTATTGTATATGCATTGGGGGCAGGAAGAGCTATATGGTTTGTCAAAGACCAACTCTCCTAAAAGCTTAAGTTGTTAGGTGGAGGCACATGAATGATTTTATATCTCTAACATGCCCCCCACGCAAAAGCCTTTTGGACTTGATGCGTGGACAATGCACATGCTCATTTTACCTTATGCTGAACTTCAACTATATTTAAAAATTAAAAGAATGGGGACGGCAAGGATCAAACTCCTGACCACTTGGTCATAGAGGCTTTGATACTATGTCAAAGACCGACTTTCCTAAAAGCTTAAGCTGTTAGGTGGAGTCTCATGAATGGTTTTATATCTCTAACATGGTTCAATTGGAACAACCATATTATGTTCTAATGCTTTTCTCAATAGCTATCATCAGTTAGAAGCATTTCATTGATATGAAGGCTGATTTTTACTTTTATATTGATTCTTTTTATTGTTTGCTGAATACTTTTATATGGATTCAAACCCTTAGTACATGTGCTTTTAGATTTCTGTTTCTTAATTTTGGTTCTCTGTTATGAATTTCATCTTGTATTGCTGGTGGATATGGACCAAAGGCAGCCTCAAACTTACACCATTACTTGTTTATGTGTGAGCCTTAAAATTGGTAGACAAGGTCTCCAAAGGTTCAGTTATGAAGGAACTTGAAGCTTGTTTCCCTGAAAATTTTGTTTGTTGCTTCAAAGTAAAGACTACCAGGGTTGGAAGCTAACATGAATTGAATGTTAAAGAAGTTTCTTTACATTCTCTTATTCTTATATTTTTGTGATATATTTTCCTTATCATTGCTATGATCAGCTTTCCATTGAATTAACATAAATTAGCAAAAATTAAATAAGGTCACTTTCTTCACAGCCTTGGTCTGAACTTCAAGCATCATTATTTATCTGTAGTTTGTAAATATTAGATTTGTTTAAAAAGTTTTTGAGCTTGGATTTATCATTCTTTTTTTTTTTATTTTTAAACTCTATCAGAACCCGTGTAACGGCTGGGGAAGTGGAAAGTGATCCATTTCATAGTCTTTTGAATGTCAAATCCTAATACCACAACATTTACAGTTTGCTTACTAAATCCTAGGTTATTGCGGAGAGGCTTTCTGAGGAAGAAATTGGTGGTCTGAAGGAATTATTCAAGATGATTGACACCGACAGCAGTGGAACCATAACGTTTGATGAGCTAAAAGATGGCTTAAAGCGAGTAGGATCTGAACTTATGGAGTCTGAAATCAAGGACCTTATGAATGCAGTAAGATAAATTGTTTATGCTTTTAGTTGAATCCATTTTCGTTATTTATGCTGCTTTGCCTTCAAAGCTTGACAGCTGGACAAGATCTTATAATCTTGCATGTGACAGGCAGATATTGATAATAGTGGGACAATTGACTATGGTGAATTCATTGCTGCTACGGTTCACTTAAATAAGCTGGAGAGAGAGGAAAATCTGTTGTCAGCGTTCTCCTACTTTGACAAAGATGGTAGTGGCTACATAACCATTGATGAGATTCAACAAGCTTGTAAGGAGTTTGGTTTGGATGACGTCCATATTGATGAAATGGTCCAGGAAATTGATCAAGACAACGTTAGTATTTTTTGTTTTGCTATTATGAGTTTGCTTGTACTGCGCATAAGTTCCTGCAACTCATCTTTCTAGCTTATATGCCAGCATTAGCATTATTATGTCTTTCGTTGCAGAACTAGATCCCCCTTAGTTGCCAACTTGTTTGTTGGGATTAATGGAAGATTTTTGCTGCAGGATGGACAAATAGATTATGGTGAATTTGCTGCCATGATGAGAAAGGGCAATGGAGGGATCGGAAGGCGAACCATGAGAAGCACACTCAATTTCAGAGATGCTCTGGGAATCGTAGGCAATGGGTCCAATTAAGTTATTGATGGTCACCTTACGTAATTATTTGGTGATAAAATTTTGGAAAAGGAAAACTTTGGTAAATTTCAACATCATCCGTAGCATGACCAAATTTTGCATTTATAAATAGACCCATCATTCGAAATCGTTTTTATCCTTGATGAGGTCCGCATGGGTAGGCTTGGTGCAATATTTGCGTTGGTGATGCCTTGCATGAAATGGCCCGCATCACGAATTGCAGCTTGTTCTTAATCATGCTCAGTGCTTGGCTGTATTTTTATGTCTCGCTTTCACCCTTCTTTAATCCATAATCAAAGGTTATTGCTCCTACAAAAGGTGATATTGTGATAATGCAATCAGGAAATAATGAGAAAGTATCAAATGCTATTGATTCTTAACCGAGCTCATTTACTTTGTTTATTATGTACACGTTAAGAAAGTATCATGCCATCACCTTGTACTGTTACTTGAATCAATTATCTTCATTTCCTCATAGCATATCTGTTCCCCCTCAGCTGGTAATGAGACGCTGATAAGTAGATCAATCTTTTTATTTTACTTAGGTGCCATTTGGTTCAATGAAATGAGTGGTGAGAATGAGAATGAGTTAAGAATTTATTTGGTAGAAGCTTTAAAATAAGAATGATCATTCACAAGGAAAAGTCTATTCCATCAAATGTGAGGGAAAGGGAATGGCCATCTCCAAAAATGGAGAGGAATAGCTGTTCCAACTTCCAATCGATGCATTTACTGTAGGAAATACATTGTTCAAGCATCTCTGCAGAAATTAATCACCAACTTCCTTGTGTTTCTATACAGACGAATGAATCTGGCAAGAGTTGCTTGTGCATTGGAAACAATTCTTGAGAAAAAACATTTGAGTGCTGGTGAACTAGTTAAAAATCTAAATAATAGAAGGAATAACTATTAATTAGAACTCAGTGCAGCAAACAAGGAGTGTAGTGTTCGACATCCCAGTCATTAAATCGGATCGGCTAAATAGATCAAACAAAACTATTAAGCTATATCAACAACAACAAAAGCTCTATCAAAAACTAAATTTCCAAATAATCCATTTAGAACATATCTAAATCCATAAATTCATAAGATTTTTTTTTTATTAAGGTAAAATATATATAATTATAACAATAAAAATCTAAAAAGCAGAGAACAATTTAGGAGAGGCTATGGCCTCCTCATTTAACAATGAGGATCCGCCCCTGATTATACATTAATATGAACTTACAGAAAATTCAAGGTAAATATGGGAAATGCAGGAAACTTAATCAGAAGTGACATGTGAATATATTTGGCAACTACGAAGGCGAGCCAACATTGAACCACTCACTTACTTCAGTGGCATATTTGGTGACTTTCACATTTTACTGGCAATGGCAAGATATTTGGTATGACGCCCCTGAGCAAAAACTTTGCCAGTCTTTTTCTTCCTGAATTCCACGCTGATAACAGCTACAGCCTTTCCTACACGTAAAGCCCTGGACTCGATCTCAATCTCCTCCTAACATAACATTGAAAAGAAAAAACTATTGAACAGAATTTCCTACATAATGTCAACACTTGAAACTTGAAAGGAGCATAGACATAGATTGTACTCACATCGACATAAGCAGAGTCCAAGTAGGAAACGTTGATCTCGACGGAAACTCCCGTATTGGGAGCAGCTAATCCAACGGTGGGAATTGCAGCTGAGCCCACGACATCGACCAGCGCAGCGGTGGCACCACCGTGTAAGGAATTGCCAGAATTCTGAAGGAAAAGAAAATAATAAAAATGAAGGGTTCGAATCGAAGAAGATGAAGAGAATAAAGAGAATAGAGAGAGTAGGAACCAGTAAACGAGGGGGTATCTTCATAGAGCAGACGACACGGCCAGGCTCGATAGAAACGACGCGGAGGCCATTCATGATTAAGGGTTCCAAGAACCTCGATGGCAATCCATCAACCATTGATGCTGTTTCCCCTCCTTTCTCTAAGTACCTCTTCACAGATTCCAATTCCATACTCTTCCTTTCTTCCTTTCTCCCTTCTCTACTTCTATTTCTATTTCTATTTCTATGATTCTATCTATCTCACACCCTCACATTTGTTTTTTTTATTTTTATCCCAACTCTCCCATGTAGAAATTCTTGTTTGTTTTGCATTTCCACTTTGACGGTTTGACCCACCTCTTAAATGGGTTAAGAAGTGAGTTAGGATTGTTTGGCCCATTTTTGCTACATATGTATTCATATTAGAAAGAGTATGCTCCTATTTAGTGTCTATTTTTATTTTTAGAAAAAATAAAATTTATTTTTTACTTATCAATCCCATCCTACTCAAGATGGATATTTTTTTAAAAGACACATTTGAGGAAAAATAAAATAGAAGTTTGATTACATTAAACCTATAGCATTTATCGCATTCCAACCTCACTCTTATCAATCCTATGACATAAATAAACCTTATATGAGGAGAGAAAAAAAGAATAAGCATTCAATTTTCTTATTAGTGTAAAAAAATTTTTACAAAATTATTTAATTGTGTATTGTTAAATTATTAATTTTTTTTATTATAATAATTACTTAGGAGGTTACATTTTTATGTCTCAACACATTATTAGATGATAATATAAAAAACATTATAAGTGAATTAATTTTTTTAAAATTCAAAAGTCAATTAGTACAATCTACGAAGCATAAAACAAGACCTGTCACAACGACAACGATACGGTATCTACGTAGGTAAAGTACAACTTCTTTAACATGGATGTCCAAAAAGTACAACTTATTTAACATGAATGTCCAAAACATGTGCCGGTATGCAGCCATGGTATCCAGTATAACTGGGGACAGAGGCATTGCTCTTTTTCAAAGGGTCCCTAACTGATGATATTGGTTGCCAAGATCAGTGGCATGTCCTGATGCTAGAACGCGACCCCTCTCCCTAAACTTCTGTTAAAAAGATATTACTTGCAAGAAGTAGAGCATTTGTCTTCTTTATAATTGACGGTTATTTCTTATGCAGAATACATGGGAAGAATTACGAGTCAATTTTCATGTGGCACTACAGAAATGAGGAACTGCCACTGAGAAGTTAAAAAAAATGTGTCAACACCAAAACCAAAATTTGACATTACAATAGTTAAAAATACATTAGGGGAGTTGCAGAAAATCATACATGAAACAGGTGAGATATCACAAAAATAAAAGATAAATATTTGATAATAAAGAAAACTATAAAGATCCTTGTTAAGGGCCTTCTAATACACAACACAGAAACTAAAAAGCTGTATGACCGTCACAATCTGCCATGAAGATCCGAATAGTCATATACCCTCCATCCTTCTGTCCTAGTAAAAAACTTCCAAGAGGCAAGGCCGAACTATAGCTTTCTTTAACAACAACCGAATAGCAAATGTATAGCAAAAGAGCCGAGAAAACAAAGTAATCCCCATTGAATTCTAATTTACTGTAAAATTCTCTCGAGTGGTTGACAGTAAACTAGCTCAATTAGTTTTCTTCTCTTCTTCCTTTGCAGCATCCACCTCTGCAGAATCCTTTGCAGCATCCACCTCTGCAGAAGCCACAACCTGATCATCCTCACCCCCAAAACCAAATTCATTTACCCGTTTCTTGTCCACTGGATAAATCCACCTCTGGTATATATATATGAGAAAGATAAGATCTGCAAGGCAGGAAAGGGCAAAAGAAATTAAGACAATGACATAGGTCATCTGACAAACTGATACTTGCATAGTGCGTAATCTTCAGAGAAAAATCATATTAACAAAGTTAATTCATCTTAAACAATAAATCACAATCCGAATATTATTTCAGAAATGAGTTCTCTTCAGTAATGATTCTGATTTAATTGTACTGACAACAAAATTATCCAATAATCGAACAATGACTGCATTAAAAAATGATGAGCCTTTCAGCTAAGTGGCTATTATGAAGGCTCATGAATGCCAGGCAAGGTCAGGAAATAGTGCAATAATATAAAATGCCACCACATCTATTCTATCAGTTTTGTAGCACCTTCCCTTCTCTAAAAAGTGGAACCATCAGCTTCAAAACTCCTTAAGTAAACTAGGAGCTGTCTTTTAGGAAATCCTTCTCAAAGTAATACAATTTAACCTTCATCTTGCTATAGCCACACAACCATGAAGTTTCCAGGTGAAGTTTATTAGCTATCAGCTAGGCTGGGATTCAATATGCCAATGGCCTTGAAGCCTAGTTGCACCTAGATTTCTTGGGAAGTACTTGATCCTGGGTTCAATCCACAGTTAGTCTACTCACAGTCACAGTTAACCCACCTTTCCTCATCCCCTCACCAGGTCTTACCACCTCCCCTCACCAGGTCTCACCACCTCCTTTGTAAAAAAAAAAAAAAGGACAACATTTCATATATCACAGAATATATTAATCTTAAAATGAGGCAATCCATTAGTATTTGGAGCAGGTGCACAATAGTATGCGGTCATGATCCCAATCTTACCATCACGGAAGACAGAAAGCCGATGTAGGGTTGGCATTTTAATGACAAAGGCAAAAAGATCATCAATGATGGTGTTGAGAAACTTGTAAGTCATCTGCCTCCAAGGGAGATGAGCAACAGATTTAAGCTTGTAGTTGATGAACAATTGAGGGCACATCATAATAAAACCTGCAGCAGTTTTTCAGTATAAAGAGTACAAACATTACAAAGTTTACAAAACCAGAAAACTTAATGGTCATGATCATCTGTGCTAAAATTGGTTAAATATGTTGTTATGAGAAACAGAGCTTTATTTTTCTTTCCTTAATGTGCCTTATTAGAAAAAGAGGGGGGGAAAGAAACAAAATGTAAGTACCAAGAAGACATCGATTTTTTTAACAAAAGAAAAAAAAATGTTGCCATGGAAAGTAGCACACAGTTTGGATTCATTATAGGTGAACTTCATATTTATTCTATTTTGGCCCAAAGACACAGAACAAAAAAAATAAAAAATTCATACACACTTTTTTCTAACTTACTTTTCCTAGAAAGAGAAACAATCATGCTTACTGCAGGATACTTTCCGCCTTCACAATTTAAGGCCATGTTTAACTTTGGTCATTCAACTCCCAAGTTAAAAAGCAAAGTAAAAAATCCTCATCATCTATTCAAACAAATGTATAAAAACTCTTTGCATTAAGGAGGTTTAAGTCAATTCATTTACTAGTCTCTGCTACATTAGTAGCACTTGTAATCATCAACCATGGGGAAAATGGTTCATCCACGATTTAGGACAATCATACTCAGGATGCAGGAACTGCATCAGTTAGGAACTTAAAGTATAGACAAGTTATCTGAGTGAAAGCACTTCTGTTTAACTTCATCAATTTTACTAGTCATGGTCATAAATGGTAGTATCACCTCAAAACACAATGATAACTTTACCAAAATAGAATAGTGCTTACCAAACATGTATACACAACTTGTGAGTGAAGACAGAATCCAAGAATACCAGCTCTTGTGACGCTCATACATCAGTGAGTAAACAGCGAAGCCAGCAACAAGGACAAAAAGAACATAGGATAAATACTTCATTGCAATATCATCGTATTCTTTTGTCTTATTCCGTACATATGACTCTCGATCTCGGAGCCTCAGCATAGGTATCCTCCCTGTCCTATCAATCTGGGGATGAAGAAAAAGAATAAAATAAATTCCAGATTGCAGACATCAAAGATTAAAAATAATAATAATAATATCGAACATGAGAATTTTTAGAAGTAGACAAAGCTAGAAAGCAGCTTCAAAATGTAACACCCCCCCAGCCTTCTCCTCTTTCACTCAACCCAAAAAGTGATAAAACAAGTAAAAAGGGAAAGTCCCAGCAAAATATTCCACACACACACACACAGTTCTGGTACTACACATGAAAGGTCTCAGCAAGATGTTCTACATACATAAACAGTACTGGTATACATGAAGATATAGAGATGCAAGCTCACAATGTCAGTATCGGTAATCATGTATCAGGAACCATGCTACTTTTTATATCAAAATGCACATTTATCAAATGCGTTCACTTAATATTAAAAAAAATACTAGAAGATCACAAATGATACCTCTATGCGCATGGCTTTTCCAATTTTCCAGAATTCAATAATGCAACCAATTCCAGAGCTTGCAAGAATCATCCAGGAGGTATCGTTGTCAAGCAGATAGAGGAAGGTAATCAGCTGACAAATAAAGCTCACAACAACAGTCTTTGCAGAGAGTCCTTCCATAGATTTATTTTTGTTCCAAAATTGAATGTCTGGGGAGGAAGAAAATAATTAGATGATAAGCTATGCCTCTAACCAATCCATCAGAATTTCCTCGTTGGATTTACCTTCCTAAAGATTGCCATACAAAGTAACTTACCATTCTTGAAAGCCAAGAAGTCAAAAACTGAATGAAGTAGA
This sequence comes from Styphnolobium japonicum, assembly GCA_023212625.1. Taxonomy (NCBI): domain Eukaryota; kingdom Viridiplantae; phylum Streptophyta; class Magnoliopsida; order Fabales; family Fabaceae; genus Styphnolobium; species Styphnolobium japonicum. Next base: position 39,137,652 of record JALBWW010000003.1, on the reverse strand, counting down.
GAAACGATCATGGTAACTGCCAGGAGGTAAGGATTTCCTTCCAAGAATACCCTCTGATATAAGCATCAAATAGTCAGGCATTTTGAGAAACAAGGCACTTATCAATTCATTTAGTGGGAGACAGATGCACAACAAACAGAGGAGTTTCTTTTGAACCATTTCAAAATTCCATCTTAAAATCTTTTAAGACCATTAATATACATCACATAAATAAGCAGTGCCTTATGGTATGAATGCTGAGCTGCAAAGAGACAGATCCAATAAAAGAGCATAGTAGAGATGAGCATTGTGAGGTGAAGGTTTGGTAGGACAGGATGAAAAATATCCAAAGGTAGGAGTAGCTTCAATAGAAGACTACAAGATTATTTGTTTTAGGCTTAGGAATGTACAACACTGAGATGCACATACCACAAAAGGAGGGACAAAATTCAAATCATAAAATAATACGTCAGAGATCAAGAATGATATGGTGGCAAAATTTATGAAGATTCAAGAAAGATATGGCAGCAAATAACATATTATTTAAATGGAAGGGCAAAAAACATTTGATGATTTCCAATGCCAAGTCTTGTTTTAAATATCAATCCATTGGACCTAGACCACATATATCTGATACAAAAATTTTCAAAAAAAAAAAAAAGCACTGTCATATATGTCATCTAACATCTGAAACCTTCTAAGAATAAATTACTAAAAGTCTTTGGGCAAATTATTAGAGATTCAGAAATGGCTTTTAAGATAGGCAGGTTAAGATTTTATGGAACATATAAGTTACAGTAAAAAACACAAAATCAGAGGTATGCCCAGTGCCCACCTAGATCTTGAAAAAACACCAAATACTATCTTTAGTAAAATGTCTTCCAACACCGATAAAACAAACAAACAATTTTCGTCAATATTTCTTTTAAAAAGTAATCTTCAATGTAAGCAGCATTACTTGAGCAAATCATAGCTACTCGTTGCAACCAAAGAGAACAAAAGATAATGGTTTTAGAACTAAAGAACATGATATCACAACTAGCAAAATGTGAAGCCAACTTCTTAGAGAAGGATGCAGGGGAAAAAAATGAAAAACAAAGGTCTTCAAACAAACCAACATTAACTGGGGACTGAAATGTCTTGAGGTCATTTCAATATCCAACATGCACGTTCCATCAAATAACTTCATTCTACTATAAGATAAACAATCCACACTGCACATCACTGGATTAATTACGAAGAATTGTGACAAAAATTTATAAAATATCAGACCTTCAGCTCATCACCCTCGCCTTCAATCATGCTTCCATAATTATGGTGAATCTGGAAGGACTGGTCAATCTGCAGGAATAATTGCCACTTCGTCATACTAATTGGACCAACCTCCAGATTAAGTGATAACTCAGTTACTGTCTCATTTATAGGTATCAACTTATCCTTGAGTAACCAGAACTCATTGAAAAAAACAGTTGGATAGTAGTTCCCAGTGATAGGATCAGCGTTCAAGTCTGGGCATCCTTAGTTAAGGAAACTCAGTCATATGATCAGTTAACTTGCACTCCATAGTCCAAGAAACATAACATAATAGAAAGATTGAAACAGGAAAGGAGAGCATGAATTCGCCAGTGTCAACATATTGAAAGTCATACAAGGAATTTAAAATTCAAAAAATAAGATAGATACAAATCAAACATATGACAGAAAGTGAAAAAAAAAGTATTCAATTATATAAGGCCCCGCCATCTAGAATTTCTCCATTAGTTAATATGAGTACATTAATCTTGCATAAGCCATATTCTTTTAAGGGTAAAAGGCATACAAATCCCCTAAACTTTGGTCCATTTGCAAATAGGCACCACGAATTATAAAATCTTTTGATTTAGTTCTTAAACTAAGCTAATTGTTTCAATAGATCCTTTCATCCACTTTTTGTTAACTACTTAAGGGAACAATGATGTGGCACAATCTTAACCATCCACATGTATGCAATCTCCACCATTAATATTTTTTACTATTTTTTAATCATTTCAGCTATTTTTTAATTATAAAAAAAACAAAGAAAATCATCTTTGTCTGTGATTGTGCCAGCAATGTGGGAATGACCATAGCCCAAACCATCCTCACCCAAGACCTCACCGACGAGCTCGATTTCGTCAACTGATTATTCCACCTCCTCCTCACCTTCTCCGGCGTTGTCACAATGACTGGACAAAAAAAGAAAAAGCTTCAAATTGCAGCCAACCCACATGAACCTCTACCCAAAAAAAAAATTAAAAACTATTGAATACTTTGAATGCTTGAGTGTTCTTCACTCAGCTGAAGGATATATAGATAGATAATTTACATAAGATAATAATTTACATTATCTCTAACACACTCATTATCTAACACACACTACACCTAACGTACTCATCACACACACACTACACCTAACACACTTATTACAAACAGCACAGCACACACTTCATTAATAATATTCTATTTTCAACACTCCCCCTCAAGATGGAGCATATAAATCAAATGCTCCAAGCTTGGAACAGATATTCTGAATTCTTGGTCCTCTTAGTGATTTTGTGAAGATGTTCCGCGGTTGATCATTAGAACTAACTGATTCGGTGATGACTTCTTTAGAAAGGACTTTCTCCATGACAAAGTGACAATCAATTTCAATGTGTTTAGTTCTCTCATGGAATACTGGATTAGAAGCTATATGCAAGGCTGCCTGGTTATCACAACATAGTTTCATTTATTGAGTATTCCCAAACTTCAGTTCTTGAAGAATTTGTTTAATCCAAATAAGCTCACATGTGGCTACAGCCATAGCTCTGTATTCAGCCTCTGCACTAGATCTTGCAACAACATTTTGTTTCTTACTTTTCCATGAGACAAGATTTCTTCCAATAGACACACAGTATCCTGAAGTGGAACGCCTATCAATGGGTGAACCTGCCCAATCTGCATCACAAAATCCAACTATTTGAGTGCTCCCTTTGTCTTCATAGAGTAGTCCTTGTCCCGGGGTCCTTTTAATGTATCTCAGAATTCGGATTACTGCATCCCAATGATCATTATGAGGAGATTGCATGAATTGACTTACCACTCCAACTGCAAAGGAAATATCTGGCCTTGTAATAGTGAGGTAGATGAGTTTTCCAACCAATCTCCGATATCTTTCAGGATTAGAATAAGTCTCCCCCTGGTTGGGTAGTAATTTCAAATTTGGATCCATGGGACTATCAGCTGGTTTACAGTCTAACATACTAGTTTCTTTAAGTATGTCTAACGCATACTTTCTTTGTGAGATGATAATCCCATTCTCTGACTGGGCAACTTCAATTCCAAGAAAATATTTCAGCTTTCCCAAATCCTTAGTCTGAAAATGACTAAATAAATGTTCCTTTAACTGAGAAATTTTCTTTGGGTCATTTCCTGTAATGACTATATCATCCACATATACTACCAAGTAAACACATCTACCTGGAGAGGTATGGCAATAAAAAAACTAAATGGTCTGCTTCACTACGTTTCATTCCAAAAGCCTGAACAACAGAGCTGAATTTTCCAAACCAAGCTCGTGGGGATTGTTTGAGTCCATAAAGAGATCGTTGCAATTTGCAAACCAAGCCAGACTCCCCCTGAGCAACAAATCCAGGTGGTTGCTCCATATAGATCTCCTCTTCTAATTCTCCGTGTAGGAATACATTTTTAATATCCAACTGATATAATGGCCAATGGTTGATGGCAGCTATGGCAAGAAAGAGGCGAACAGAAGCAATTTTGGCCACAGGGGAAAAAGTATCGCCATAGTCAAGACCATAAATCTGGGTATAACCTTTTGCAACCAATCTGGCTTTGAGACGATCAATCTGTCCATTGGCCTCTACTTTAACAGTATATACCCACCGACAGCCGACACGTTTCTTTCCTGAAGGAAGAGGAACTAACTCCCAGGTACCATTATGCTCTAAAGCCTGCATTTCATCAATCATGGCTTGTCGCCATCCTGGATGATCAAGTGCTTCACAAAGATTTTTAGGAATAGAGACAGAAGATAAAGAGGACACAAAGGAGTAAAAAGAAGGAGAAAGACGATGATAACTTAAGAAGTTATAAATAGGATGAGGATTCCGTGTGGACCGAATACCTTTCCGAAGAGCAATGGGCCAGGCAAGATTTTCTTCAGGTAGGTCCGTAGCCGGGTTGTCTGCTGGAGTAGGACATGATTCAGCTGGTCTTATAGTGCCTTCCAATTCGGTATTGGGAATTTGTGGACGTCGTTGGTATGTGATGAGTGGTCTTTGTGGCTGCTCAGGTGGAAGATTTTCAGGAATATCTGTAGAATCTATGATTGACCCTGATTCTTGCAAAGGAGGTGATGGACCAAGATAGGGAATAGGAAAAACTTCTTGTAGAGTTTTTGACTCAACTGTGGAAGGTGAAAAATATAACTTTTCTTCAAAGAATGTTACATCTGCAGAGATGTAGTAACGATTGTGAACAGGAGAGTAACATCGATAACCTTTCTGTAGTCTGGAATATCCAAGAAAGACACATTTGATGGCTCTAGCAGAAAGTTTATCAAGACCTGGAGACATATCATGAACAAAACAAGTGCATCCAAAAATACGTGGATCAATATGAAACAATGGTTCTTTGGGAAATAAACAATGGTTCTTCACTCAGCTGAAGGATATATAGATAGATAATTTACATAAGATAATAATTTACATTATCTCTAACACACTCATTATCTAACACACTCATTACACACACACTACACCTAACGTACTCATCACACACACTACACCTAACACACTTATTACAAACAGCACAGCACACATTACATTAATAATATTCTATTTTCAACAAAAACAAAGGAGTCACAAAAAGATAGCCACACCCACGGACATAGAAGGAAAGCTGGGGGGGAGATTCATTTAATCAGTAGTTAAGATAGCCACACCCACAGACATCAGGAAGTTAATCAGTAGCTTTGAGACTAGAGCTAATGGCATAGATTTACTTTTCATCCTTCGAGCCCTTTCCCCTGGTTCTAAAGAACCAATCACTTCATACCTTCATTCTAATAATAATGAAGTCAGTAGGCACAATCCAATTATCATTTCTCAGAACAGCGGCAGCAAAATAGAATCATAGAACAAAAAAAAAAAAGGAGTTAGCTATAGGAGAGGAAGATTTGAAGCACGCTCCTAATAAGGAAGCAAGCTATGGTGGATCAACCAAAGAAGAAAAATTGATTATTGTTCAGAAACTAACTTTTGTAGGAGCGGGAAGGTATAGATGAAATGGGGGTCGAGCAGGGGAGGAGAAGAGGAGGTTGAAGATGAGCACAATTTTTTTTTTTGAATTATTATTATTTTTAAAATTTTTTACAATTATAAAATATGTGAAATGATTAAAAAATAAAAATAATTTTAAGGGTTAAGATTGCTGAAAAGTGGATGGTGCCACGGCATTGTTTCGTTAAGTAGTTAACAAAAAGTGGATGGAAGGATTTATTGAAATATTTGGCTTAGTTTAAGGACTAAATTAGAAGATTTTATAGTTCGTGGTGCATGTTTGCATATGGGCTAAAGTTTAGGGGGTCTATATGCTCTTTACCCTTCTTTTAATGCTAGACATGGTATCCAGAAACCACAGCCAAGAAACTACAATGGGGAGAGTAATATAAAGGAAATGACAATTAAAAAAAGATGTAAATGCCAAGGATACATGGAGCAATGTTTGGTGGTATGCTTTTTTCCGGGTACCTGCAAATAGGAAAGGTATAACATAATAATCAATTAACTGGCTCCGCTACAGACAAGTCTTGAAGTAACACTTTAAAGATTTTTCTACCAGAATGAAATCTAGAAAATGTCATGGGAAAAAGTTCAATAGCTTCATTTGAGCAACAAGTTATGTCAGAAAATAAGTTTCTAAGTTAGTCTCAAGGATTTATATTGTACGACTAGCATGCTAGCTACTGTTTGAAATATACCATTTGTCTCAAATAAATATTATATACAACCACTAGCTATGTCAATGATGTATATGCCAGAAAGCATTTAAGCATGCAAGAAAGGATACAGTATCAAAAGATTTCATCATTTTAGGATCATTAATTCAATTTTGTTACAGGTCAATCAAACACATAAATAGAGTAGAAATTCAAGCAAATATAATGAAAGACCAGCACAACTACACTTGTTGATGATAGGAATCATACAAGCAAACGACAAACTGTGTGATAATTTACAAGGAAGTTCCAAAAATATATATATTAAAAAAGACATGGCTTAGTACATTCCAAATGTTTAATCTTTAGGTATAGGTCTGCTCGAAAGTTTGTGTGTGTGAAAACTAGGGTATCAAGAGACTCAATTTGTTCATTATTTTGCCAAAGAAAAGCTTTCATGAATCTTCTTAGAACAGGAAGTATGGGCAGAGAAATGTCCTAAATTGAAAGAAAAAGTTTCTGTTCCCCCATTAAACAGGAAATGAAGTCAACAGCTTGGTAAACAAGCCTTCATTACGAACAATATACCATTAATATTTTAGAAATCATCAATGAATAGATCTGATTTTATATTTGAAAACAATGAGAAGGAAAGTATAGTTGTCTGTTTGGTTTTGATTATTTTACACAAACAGATTTTCAGCCAAAAGCTCTCTCTTGAGCATTTTCATTATAAGCTTTTCTGAAAGCAACAAAACCAATCATAAGTCCCATAGAAATAGGGCCCTCAGATTTATCTAAACTCAATATACAACCAATATAAGGTTCAGACTGAATTACAAGCATAATTCCACAGATACAAATGTGGACCTAAGACTGAAAACTGACAACCTGAAGTCAATGCCAATTCTTGGACCAAAAGGTTGTATTCCAGATCTAGGAGTCCATAGACATGGCCTTCTACTGACATTACATCACTTCTGAACAGTAATGACTTCAACTCATTTGGGTGGTCAGTCTTGAAATTTGGAGACAAAGAGATACAAAAAGAAGGGAGAATCAGAGTGAAGGGCATCGCAAAGTAACCATTAACCTAAGTCAATTTGGTTATTTACTTAAACATTACAGTTAACCTGTTGTGATTTAGTTGGAATTCCTGGTTAACCAACTGAACCCTCTACATTAAATATTGTGAAGTTCCAGTCCTACAGACTAATTCACCCCACAAGCAAAGGGAGAATAAAAAAAATGAATTTTCACTCTAAGTGAGGTTGCTAAGTATTTCAGGTACTAATCTCGTGCAAAACTGAAGACCAAAATAACTCCCACTAAAAGAAGGCCAATTTATCTGACAGTCTCTTTCATCTCCTGCGCGATACTTTCTCATAGAATAATAATCAGAGGTCATTAATTTTAAATAGAAATTATGAATAGATGAAAAACTAGAACAAAGATAAAAAGATGCACCAGCACATTTAATGAATTGCAAGAAACATACTGCGTGAAGTCAGCAACCAAGTTTATTGTTATGTTTGGTTTCCAATATGAAACCCACTCCACAGGGCCATCGTCCTTAGAATCATTTTCAGCATCATCAACCACCTGGCACAACCAAAAGAGATCTATATCGGGATCATCACATGAAATCAGTAGTGTCAAGCATTGAACACTAACCAATTAAAAAATGGAAACATAATTGATACAGTAAGTAAAACAAAAAATTATGGACTGGTGTGAGTAGTTCCATGTAGACATACTAAGTCAAATCATAAGGATTGGATCTGGGGGCACCACTTCTGGGTCCATTGGATATATAATTTATAGAAGGATATTTCAACTGTAAGTTATTGTCAAAACTTCTAAATGCTAGTTTGAATTTAACGACAATATACTACAAAACTATATGATCCTTTTAAAGACACAATGAAGGAAGAAAGGCTGATGAATTGCCATGTTGAATTGCTTTTATGCTGCATAGATATAAATGACATTCAACAGTCCAGACTTTCTTTCCCCTTCTTTTTTTCCACAAGGTTCAACGTTAATTGTATCTGTCTTCTGAAAGTGATGCATCCATATAATAGTATTTTCTGTTCTCTAGAAAGAGCACTTCACTTGTAATCAGAAAGAACAAACCTCAGGTGCCACTGGACCGTCACTAGAATCTGGAGAACTCCCCAACAGACTCTTCCTTTTATCTGTTTTTTTCTTGGGCAAGTATTTCACAACAGCTGAAACCAATAAAAAGAGAGACACCTTGTAAACCACTTTCTTAAAGTTATACATATTTAAAGTGACTAAAGTATTAATAAGTGGAAGAAAAAAAATCTTACGATGTGCCCTTCCAAATGCTGCCTGAGGCTGGTATTCCGGGTCATTTGGGTCAGGCGAATATCCAGAATGTGCAAAGAAAACATGGGCATATAGACTCCCATTGTGCATCAAGGCCTGAATAAAGAATAAGCAATCATAATTCATAAAGTCCAATATATTATGGGAAATACTTTAAATCAATAACTAATGATATATAATGTTTACAAAACCGATGCAGATAAATCAAGCATAGCATAGCAGTAGCATTTCCAGTCAGTCATACCTCGGATGGTTGATACTTCAAAGAAAGAGACCTGGTACTCTCAGGTCCCCAAACAGCATATGGAATATTGGTTTCATGCCATACAAGAGCAACTTCATTACCAAAGTCATTGAACTTCTCATGCTCGGAAAGATATAGCCACATATCCTGAACAAAGCCACATTCAAAAAGAACATGATTCAGTACGAAAACAGTGAGCAACCTGAAACCCATTATAGGCTAGTAAGACAATACTGAGCAACTCGGTTTGCTTATGCCCAAACCCCAATCACAATCGATTTTTCCTTTTCTTTACTGTTAAGTAAACCTTCAGTTATGTAATCAGTAATCCACTTTGAAGTTTGAACCGGCATCGCACAAAAATATGCAATTTCCCTTTTGTACGTAAAAACCTAATTCCCCCCCAATAAAACTGGTTTCTTTTTAGACTTTTTATCATGAACAAAACTACCATCGTAAATATGCACACTGCGCCACAAGGCAATTTCATCCAAGCCTAAATCCTAACCTAAAAGTATCAGCAATGAAGTCCTATAAGTAATCTATGTTAGAAAAAAAAGAGAGAGAAAATTTAGAAAGAAAGCTGGTAATTAGCAAATTAAACATAGGCGCTAGAGGAGGCAAGACATAGCGTAACTGAAAGAGGAGGTTTGAATTTTTCGAAATCTATATCTATTATAATAATAATAATAATTAAAATTCCTAATAAATGACAGAGAGAGAAGTCAGATCAAGGAAGTTGAGTTAGCAGAGACGGAAGAGGAAGAAGAGGGTGTGAGAGTGCAAGGAAAGAGAGCGCACCAAAGGTTGGCCTTTCTGGAAGAGGTTGGAGATGAGAGCAGAAGGTTCGGTAGGCTTTTTAGGAGAGAAGAATTTGGAAGCGAAATACCAGAAGACGGCCATGCGTATGATTCCTGTGAGGCCAAAACCTCCTTGCTGCTGTCTCCCTTGCGGTGCCTCGCCGCCTTCAACTGCTGCCACCGGCGGCGCCATCTTCGGCGGAAGTTGAGACAAAGGTTTCCCTCTCGTTACAATCGCAGGGAGAGAGAAGTAGTGAAGCGGTGATGGAATCGAAGAAAGGCAAAAAGATTTGAATCTTGATACGGTGTTGCTCCTGATATTAATAAAGGAATGGAAGGGAAGGGAATTTTATATACAACTGGGTGGCCACGCAAGCTTCCAAGTTGCCCCCACCCCACCGATACAAAGGGAAGATATTTGCACAATTTTATACTTATATATTTTTATTTTTTTGATGTGAATCATTAGATAATGGTATGTTATAGATGATCATAAAAGCTTCTGTAATTATCTTCTTTCAATAAAATGATAATGTTAAATATTAGGAATTGATTTTTATAAATAATTATTAAAGAGTTTAATTTTGATCCATGTAAAGTTCTTTTACACTGTCATCCAATCATGTATTGCTAACTCATTAAAAGAGTTTGACTATTATAACAACTACCTCAAAAGTCTAATACTTTTAATAATGTATCAGTATATGATTGGATGACAGTGTAAAATTTTTTTACACTGATAGTGAATTAAAATTAAATCAATTATTAAATAAAATAAAGTGATAAAATTTACTCAAAAGAGTATACAAATTCATTGTCAAAAGGAAAAAAAGATAAATACATATTATTTTTTTATATTATTTTAATATTTGATTAATGATGAATAAATTTTTAATTAATACAGTATATCATTCGGTTAATGTGTTTTGATAACCAATCACTTACAAACTGATAATTTATTAACAAAATGATATATTTCATTAATCAATAATTTATTCATCGTTAATCAAGTCTGTGAATAATCAATTATCAAAATTTATTAATTAAATGATATAATATATTAATAAAAAAATTATTTATTGTTAACTAAAATATAAAAATACTGTAAAAAAATAATCTACAAATATCATTATCGTCAAACAGTTTCTCACGAATGTTTTACCTATCTTTGCATATAATTTGCTTTACCTTTATAACTTACCAAAGTAGTATAGTGGGTGCGAAATCGTAATAATTCACATAAAGTTCTAGCACTACTCCAAATAAAGTTCACACAACATTATTTTATACGGATGTGTTGCATTAAAGTGGAATCTGATTAGACTGTACAGTGCACTAGTTCAAGTGCAATTTGGTTTTCTTTGTACATAAGCAACAGTTTATATCTATATAGTATAGAATTTTTTTCTGTATAGTTTGTGCCAAGATATAAAAAGAATTCTTTTTCTGTATATTACTTTTTTTGGCATATTTTCTGTATAGTACTAGTTACATAGATTGAATAATTATGATTTACTTTAAAATTTAATTTTGATTTATTGTTAATGTGAAAAAAAATTTACATTATCATTTAATTATGTATTATTAAATCATTAAAAAAATTATTTATCACAATAAATATGTAAAAAATAAATTTTTTTAATAATATGTCATGTACCAATACATTATTAAATAATAATATATAAAAATCTACTTAGTGTTAATCAAAATTAAACTCCTTATTTTATGTAATTAATTTTAAATAATAAGGTGAATAATAAGTTTTTTATTATATGAGCCAATATTTACTAATATTCTAACTTAATTTTTAAATTTAACTTCATAATAAACTAAGGTCTCAATCTGCCTTTTCTTTTATTTTTCTACTAATTTTTATTAAAATTTAAAATTATATAACTACTTATTTATTTCATTTCGAAAAAAATATAAGAAGAATGATAATTTTTTGGTAATAAAATTGTTTATTATATGAGTCCAATTTTCAGAAGGTAGTGTAAGACGGTAAGAAGGGCCGAGTCTATTCCAGCGAGTGTTACACACACTGGTACCGTTACCGGCGCCACCGGTGCTCTAAAAGACCATACTTTCCCGGCGAAGAAACCGTCGTCAAGGGCGGCGGGACATAGTCGGAGAATCTGATTATCTTTTTCGATTTTCCTTTGAATCAGCATGAAGTAATGCTTTTAAATTCATCACTGGGACTTTTTCAGTTAGCAGGTCCACTGTTTGTGAAAATGCTAATGAGTAGGATTCTTCTTCTTCTTCTTCTTCGTACAAGAAAGCCCAAGTTTTGATCTTTTCGTAGCTTTCAGTATATTGTTCTGTCTTTATATGGTTGTCTAATGCTAAGTCCCATTTGTAGCTTCCTCTGGGCATGCTTCAACACGATTTCAAGACATGGAGTTCCATAATTAGGACCTTATGTATAGATGCCAGGCATAATGAAGCCTTGTCGCTTTTCCATCAGTACTTAAAGGGCTCTGCAGCTTTTAAACCAGATCACCATGTTTTTGCTGCCATTCTCAAGTCTTGCTCTGCTCTCTTGGCTGGCAACTTGGGCAGAGCTTTACATAGTTATGTTGTTAAACAGGGCCATGTTTCTTGCCAGGTTACTTCTAAAGCACTGCTTAACATGTATGCCAAATGTGGCGCGCTTGGTGACTGCCAGAAGCTGTTTGATCAGCTCAGCCACAATGATCCTGTTATTTGGAATATTGTTTTATCTGGGTTTTCTGGGTCCAAGAAATATGACACTGATGTGATGAGAATGTTTAGGACAATGCATTTGAGTGGGGAGGCTAAGCCCAATTCTGTTTCTGTTGCTACCATTCTTCCGGTGTGTGCTCGTTTGAAGGATCTGGATGCTGGAACGAGTGTGCATGCTTATGTAATGAAATCTGGATTTGAATTAGACACCCTGACTGGAAATGCTCTTGTATCAATGTATGCAAAGTGCGGACTGGTGTCTTATGATGCATATGCTGTCTTTAATAGCATTATTCACAAAGATGTTGTATCATGGAATGCAATGATTGCTGGTCTTGCTGAGAATGGGTTATTAGAAGATGCATTCTCATTGTTCAGTTCAATGGTGAAAGGACCTACACAGCCAAATTACGCAACTGTGGCAAATATTCTGCCTGTTTGTGCTACATTTGATAAGAATGTTGCCTACCGTTGCGGAAGGCAAATCCACTCTTATGTGCTGCAACGGACTGAATTGTCAGCTGATGTTTCTGTCTCTAATGCTTTGATTAGCTTCTACTTAAAAGTTGGACGGATGACAGAAGCAGAATCTTTGTTTTGGGCAATGGATGCAAGGGATTTGGTCTCTTGGAATGCTATTATTGCGGGATACACATCAAATGGTGAATGGTTAAAATCATTGCATCTATTTGGTAATTTAGTGTCTCTAGAGATGTTATTGCCAGATTCTGTGACTATTGTCAGCATACTTCCAGCTTGTGCACAATTGAGAAACCTGCAGGTGGGAAAACAGATCCACGCATATATTTTCAGACATTCTTTTCTTTTTTATGATACTGCCGTTGGAAATGCTTTAGTTAGTTTCTATGCAAAATGTAGCAATACAGAAGCAGCGTATCATACGTTTTTTATGATATCTAGGAAAGATTTGATTTCATGGAATTCTATTTGTGATGCCTTTGGAGAGAGGAGGCATCATGCCAAATTTCTCAGCTTGTTACATTTGATGCTTAGAGAAGAAATTAGACCTGACTCAGTTACAATATTGACCATAATCCGTTTCTGTGCTTCTCTTTTGAGAGTAGAAAAGGTTAAAGAAATACATAACTATTCAATTAAGGTTGGATATTTAGTCAGTGATACAGCACCCACTGTTGGGAATGCAATACTTGATGCATATTCCAAATGTGGTAACATGGAGTATGCTAACAAAATGTTTCAGAGTCTATCAGAAATAAGAAATCTGGTCACATGCAATTCACTGATTTCAGGTTATGTCGGTTTAGGATCACATCATGATGCAAATATGATATTCAGTGGGATGTCTGAGTCAGACCTTACCACCTGGAATCTTATGGTTCGAGTATATGCTGAAAATGATTGTCCTGAGCAAGCTCTCAGTCTATTCTATGAGTTACAAGCTCGAGGGATGAAGCCTGATGCAGTGACTATCATGAGCCTCCTTCCAGTATGCACACAAATGGCATCAGTCCACTTGCTGAGCCAGTGTCATGGGTATATTATTCGGTCTTGTTTTGAGGATATTCGCCTGAAAGGAGCCCTCTTAGATGCATATGCCAAATGCGGCATCATAGGCTGTGCAAATAAGCTATTTCAATCAAGTACAGATAAGGATCTGGTTATGTTTACTGCTATGATAGGTGGTTATGCAATGCATGGTATGAGTGAAGAAGCACTTAGAATTTTTTCTCATATGCTTGAATTGGGAATCAAGCCAGATCATGTTATCTTCACTTCTGTATTATCCGCGTGCAGTCATGCTGGCCGTGTAGATGAAGGACTGAAGATATTTTATTCAATAGAGAAAATCCATGGTATCAAACCAACTATGGAACAGTATGCTGGCGTGGTGGACCTCCTAGCTCGAGGTGGTCGCGTTAGTGATGCATATTCTCTTGTGACCAGTATGCCAATTGAAGCTAATGCAAATCTTTGGGGGACATTGCTTGGTGCCTGCAAAATCCATCATGAGGTAGAATTGGGGCGTATTGTGGCAGACCAACTCTTCAAAATTGAAGCTAATGATATTGGAAACTATATTGTATTGTCAAATTTGTATGCAGCAGATGCTAGATGGGATGGGGTCATGGAGGTCAGAAGGATGATGAGGAATAAGGATTTGAAAAAGCCAGCAGGATGCAGCTGGATCGAAGTTGAGAGGACAAATAATATTTTTGTGGCTGGAGACTGTTCCCACCCTCAAAGAAGCATTATTTACAGTACATTATATACATTGGATCAACAAATTAAAGAACCGGTGGAGTTTTAGCTTAATCTTGGATATGCATTAGGGCATTCATGGTGTTGCATGAGAAATCATGCAGACAGATTTTATAGATGACCTCTATTCTTGTGGCATTCAAATTGTCACAAAGCTTAATTTTAGCCACAAGTATCCATTTCCTTTTCTTTTTTTTTTTCGTATTGTGTAAAATATCTACTTTAATACTGGTAGGTAGGTGAAATTGGTGAAAAAATAAAAGATAAAAAAGAGGCATGCATTACAAATTTATTTCACTTATTCAAATTACTTTCCCCAATACATTGACATGGTATCTGTAATTTGAAGAATGCTAGAGATACAAAATAGCAGCTCAGGATCATCAAAATTATACTTTCTCACTTGTTTTGGGATATGCCAGGGGAAACAAAGTAAGCAACTTTGGTTCAGCGTATCCTGGTTTAGACTGCGGTGATGGATGCAAATAAAATCGCCTCTCTTTGATAGCTTTCTCTTCTTCTTCTCTGTTTAATTCAGGTATTGCTGACTCTTCCTTCTTTTCTTCTTCCAGACTAGAAAATCGAGATAAAATTGTTGAAGGGGTGATGGGGCTTGGAAGATGACTTGAATTCCCTGATAAGAGGTTGGGAGGAAAACTATAATTTCTTGACTTGGAGGGAGAGAAACATGTATGTTGGTTGGCTGATGCACCTGATTTACAATGAGAAGTAGGTTTAACTATCTCAAGTTTGGGCCTCGTGTGTTGCCTTCTCTCATGGAGTTTGGATGTTGTCCTCTTCACACCGGCAACCTTTGTCGCCTCTCCTCCTTTTGCTGTGGTGGCTTCTGATGGACCTGTTAACTGCTGTACTACTTCCCTGAAAGTATATGAGTTTGTCTGAACAAACGTGGTTAGTGGTTTACAACCAGCTGCTGCACCCTCGATTGGCAGCTTCTCCGTTGTCATTACTTCACCTGAGAATCAAATTTGCAGTCATTTAGCACCTAACCTGTAATATTCATGATTGAACTGCACACCAGAAAGGTGGAAATCAGACATAAGAATGACCGATGACATACTTAAACATGAAACTGACAAATATCATTCGTCTGTATATTTTAATCAGTAATTATTTCCATAATGTTTGCAATTTACTTGCCTTATACAAGGAGGAGGCGATTTTGTCTATACGAGCTTAGCAATGATCAATAAAGACATAAGCAAATTACTTCAAAAGAAAAAGAAAAAGAAAAACACTTCAGCGAAGAGTTTAAGGTCAAAAGAAGATAATAAGTTAGATACTATGACTGGTGACCCAAGGATAAACTTATTGTGGCTGAGGGCTCTAAACGAATGCAGACATAAGATTCGGGAAGAGGAGCTCTCACGAGTTGTGTTAAACACAGGGCATGTATTTGAAACTACACCATATACTAATGTCCCCCAATACTGCCCTGGGTGGAGGGTAGGCATTTGTTGACCCAACCCGCCAAGAGCCTTTGTAAATTATGTTTTTCTTTTAAGAGGATGTGGCTGAGATTTTGCAGTTCAAAACACTTTTTGCCTAATTGTCTATGACATGGTTCACCTGTTTCTATTTGACTCTTGAGGCCTTGGAGTTGGACTGCTTGGCAGTTCTTTTCTTTCTCAAGTCTCTCATTTGATTAACTAAAACTCTCACAAATTTAGCATATGAGTACGGGACGAACTATTCTCTTTTTCCCTCCAAAAATGTTCTTTTTCCTTTAAAATAGTTGCATGCATGTCTTCTATGCGGCTCCGGCTTACGTCGCAAAGCTAACAAGTCCTATTGCAGTTTGATCAAATTCTAACTGTGGAAACAGAATTAGACATGATTGAAAGTTCGTCCCCCATTTCTCTTTTGCTTTCAAACTTGACGTAACTGTAAACCATCAAATTGCATGGAGGAATGAAGTAAGAAGTAAAAACTAGGTTAAATTAATATGTAGCTCCTATACTATTTGAAAATTTTCACTTAGGTTTCTATAGTTTAGAAGTTTGAAATTGAGCCACTATAATTAAATTTTTTTTTTAATTAGATCCTTATAATTTGAAAAACGTTAAGAGTATTATGAAATTAAACAGAATGGGTTGCCTACGGGGAAACAACCCAGGCATTGAGTCCCTATACTATTTTGAAAATTTCAATTAGTACCATATAACTTAAAGTTTGAAATTGAGATCCTGTAATTTACCCTCCCGGGTGAAATAAAACACCATAACTCTCTCTCTTCCTCTTTCTCCGAAATCTCATTAGGTCACCTGAAATTGAAATTGAAAACCCTAACTCTCTAAATTCTTCTTCTTCTCTCTCCTCTCCATTACCATTTACCATTGCCGATGATGCCTCTGTGTTGCAAAATAATCCATACCCAAGCGACTGCACAAAGTCAACATCTATAAACAGTCCCTCACCAACACATCACCACCATGCCCACAACGCAGCAAAAAATTTGCTACAAAAGTCAAATACACGTCCAATTATCACCTTCCAATACCTCAAATTATTTGTAGAGAATAACCCCACAATTTGCTACATCAAAAGATTGAAGTCAGAGCACGTAGAGTGCACGGTGTGCTTATCCGAATTCGCGAAAGGCGAGAAGGTGAGAAACTTGAAATGCAAACATGCATTTCACAAGGATTGCTTGGACAAGTGGTTGCAACAATATTGGGACTACAAGCCCCATTAGCCATAACCCATGTTGAAACCCCTGTTCTCAGCCCTTTAACTCATGAGGGGAACTATAGAGAAAGAAAGGGCGAGAAAGTAGATGAGGAGGGGCTTATTTAACAGAATCTTAAACAAAAGGGTTTACACCATCCTGTGAGTTTAGGAAATAAATTTCTTCATTGAAGTTGAGTGTTTGAAATAGAGTCGAAGAGAGTTTCGTGGTGCAACTCATCCACGTGAGTGAATTTTACTTGCAATGCAAATTTCAAATTTCACCGGAAGCATTAGCAGGAGCAAATAAGAGCAATCTTAGTCTTTACCAAACATAAACATTTTTTTTGCCATGTTTACTAATTAACATTTTTAAATGCTTGAAATGATCTCAGGAAAAGGAGAGAGAGAATATCTTCTTGAAAATATGAAAGGATAATGGGTGGAGTAACATGATTATAACTAGTGGTACATAATTCAATTAGTATTTTTTCTGATCTTTATCAACAGATTGTGATTTGTGGTGTGGGTTCTATGCCCCACATTTTTTAATTCTTTTTTAAATTCAATAGCACCTCTATAAAATTATAATTTACTTATTATAAGAATAAGTTTTGTAAACTTATACTATTGAATAACTTTTTATAAAATTATAATTTTATTAATTCAACCATTGAATTATGTAATAATATCATAAAGATCATATATACTAAATTTAAGATAAATTAGACATGTATAAGTATCCAATCTTATAACTGACATTTATTTATATTTTGAAAAGTATATTATATATTAAAATAAAATAATTAAATAAAGTAACAATTAATTTTAAAATTCTATAAAACTTTATAAGTTTGATTTACTTAACAAGAACTTTCAATTCACCGGTTAAATTGATAAAACTCGAAATTTATAAAAAGTTATTTAATAAAATAAGTGTGCCAAAAATTACCTTAAAGTAAGAGAATCTCTACCTATATATACAAATAGATATATACAAACACGTTTATGAGTGAGTGGCACAATTTATAACCAAATACTTCTTTCGCTCATTTCAATAGAAATTTTAAAAAAAATGTTTTTCTAAGCAACTTTTCTTCATATTTTATATAATTATATTAACTTCTTATTTAGTTATACTAATTGGACTTACTTTCTGTTTTTAATTCTTTTACATGTAAAATTTACTATAATTTCTAAAAGTTCAGAAAAAGTTTTGTATAATTGCATCGAACTTTTCTACTTCGCCTGAAAGATGAAAAGCAACAAGCAAAATAAATTACAGGCAGACAATATATTAGAATTATTTGGATTAGGTTTTGCAATTTAGATTAAATTGATTTTACAAACTTAATTTTACTTAAGTGGGCTTGGAGTTAAGTAATTTATGTTTTTCAAAAAATCATGTTCAACGCAAATACATGAAATATTTTCTTCAGACCAAATAGACTTTCAAGGCCAAACAAGACGGAACAATGGGCAAAAACCCGTTTAAACAACCAAAAGTCCGTATGGCCCAGCCAAACATGCATATCATCGTCAAATGTTATATCACGTTTTCTTTGGCTTCCAAAAGTACGGGAACGTTACCGTTATTAATGTTATAATTGCCTAATAATGATATTTGACATTATTTTTTATATTATTTTTACATTTAATTAATAATAAATAAATTTTTTTGTTAATATAATATATTATTTTTGATTAATAAATTTTAATAATTAATTACTTAAAAAACTTATTTAATAATAAATAAATTATTAATTAATAAAATATATCATTTAATTAATAAATTACTAATTTATATACAATATAATAACATCTCTTACGAGTGTGTTTGAATAGACAAATCACAATTTGTAAAATCCAATCAAACTTTTAAGATTTTTTTATCATATTTTAAAAAAATCAGAAATAAACAAAATTTTCATCCTAATCATGATTTAAGCATAAATAACATTTTATTTTTTTTACAATAAAAGAAAACCTATTTATGTATATTAACAAAAATACTCTTATAATTTAATGTTAAATTATTATTTTAATAATATTTATATAAATATAATCTAATAATTTTAAAAAATATTATTATAATTATACTTATAATAATTTTATTTTACAATACCTCACACAAACTTAATTTTTTAATAAATTTATTTTATAATCAATTTATTAATAATTAAACTCAAAATAACTTATATCCTTTTTTATAATTACATATTCAAAAATAACTTTTATCAACATTACCCAAATAATATTTATTTAACAAAATCAATTTTCAGATAAAAAATTTCATACATAAATAACTTTACTCAAAATCATTTCTAACTAAAATAAAATTTACAAAATCAAGTAT
Organism: Styphnolobium japonicum; assembly: GCA_023212625.1. Taxonomy (NCBI): domain Eukaryota; kingdom Viridiplantae; phylum Streptophyta; class Magnoliopsida; order Fabales; family Fabaceae; genus Styphnolobium; species Styphnolobium japonicum. Next base: position 39,118,327 of record JALBWW010000003.1, on the reverse strand, counting down.
ATACACTATCAAGTTCACAAAATCTAATCTAAACACACTTAAATATTTTGTCTAGCTGTGTCTGTATAAACATCTTTCGTGCAGGAACTTGGCAGGGATGATTTTTAGAAAAAAGGTATTAATCAAAAGCACGTTTTAAAGCAAATAACCTAACTGAAAAGTGAAAACCTACATTGGGGAGAATGAACAAGCAAGTGCACACAATAGCAAACCTACATACTGAGCTCTTCATAAAAAATAATCAACACAAAATCGATCATGATGTTGAACCAAACAGTTTTTCAAGGCAGCACCAGTTATTGACTGATTATCCCAATCAAGCTCCTCCCCATATCAAAGGGAAGGCAGGATACACATCCATCAGGCTTCGGTTCATACTCATCACCAGGAGAAGTGAGGCAGCCCAATAATGGCCTACGACTTAACTTACTTTAACCTAATTTATTTATCAAATAAGCTAACGGCTTAATCTACTTTAACTTAATTTATTTATCAAATAAGCTAATCTTAGGCTTTTTTAAAAACCTATTTAGTTAACTAAACCTAAGCTTAGGTCTTTAAAAAGGCTTATTAGGCCTAACATGTCAACCTATTTATTTATTATAAAAATATAATCAAAATTTTATAATACTTATATAATTTATTAGTTATATATCAATATAATTTATTTATTTTATACACAATACAATGATTTTGTTAAAGATTAGATATATTTGAAACCTATAAAATTTAAACATAGCTTATTCGAAAACCTTTATACAATATGCTTTCAAGTCACACCAGACTTTCATGTTTTTATAAAAAAGCTAAGCCAAGACAAAAAAAAAAGCATATGATAGATAATAGGTCAAGTTAAGACCAACATTATTTAAAACAAGTCAAGCCTATTTATGGTAAAGCATAGCCTAGTCTAACTTATTTCCACCCCTACCCATCACTAGAGGTGGCCTATGTGGCACATTTAGCTCCATTTGAATTTGCTAACTAGCTTTTGTAAAAAGACAAAAAAAATTTAGTGAAAGCAATATGTAAAAGACAACATAAAGCAAGGTCAATCACATCAATTTTCAAGCCATTAGTACCACATGCACCATCATTTCAATTTTTAGCTAGCTTTCTATCTCCAGGCATATCCTGTCAACAAGTACTAAAGAACAAAACCAACATACTGAATTTTCAAATTCCCAATTCCTAGAAAGCTGATGTCTGGGGTCTTCAACATAGAACAATCACTCTATCTATTAACTTCTCTATCTATTTCACTGTGTTTATCTGTTTGTATGCTCTGTGCAGCACCTTACCATCAGATACCATTGGACTTTGCTTCTGTGTGAGATGGGGAGTACTTTTCCATGAGCTTGGCTAGTTCCTCATCAAACTTTTTCTCCATCTGCACCTCTTCTTCCCAATGCCTCCGCCTCATTGCATCAATACTGTCTTCATGAGCATGACACAGTTTCTCCTTTTCAGCAACAAAGTTTTCCATTTCTTTATCTTGGATCTCAACAAATTTTAGATATTCATCCACCCTACATCCAAAGAAATCAAAATTTATCATAAGCAATTGAAAAATATAAATACCACAATCAAAAGAACTAGACTACATCTTTTCTGTATATATACACCTCTTACTCCTCAAAACATTAATTTTTCAGAGTCAAGTGAAATTTCCTTTTTCTTTCAAATTTGCCTTGGACCATCCAATTCAGAATCACATAAAAGATACTACTTTCCACAAAATTTATTAAGACATATACTAGCTTCAAGTGTGAATAGATCATTAGTCCAATGGAGTTCAAAATATAGTCTCAAGGAGCGGCAATTCCATACTTGAATCTCCGTTCCTCTGCATTTAAAGGACCAGTACTTGACTGCTTCACCTTCTCACGTTCCTCCTGCTGCATCCTCTCAAAATCTTCTTCCTTTGCATTCCTCGAATCATGAATGATTCTGATCTGGTCCTTAAAAAATTGTTCTTGCATGTACATCTTCCATTGAAACACAGGATAAAATGGTGAGAAAAACTAACAAGAAAAAGGAGAAATATATTGTAACCTAGAGAAAAACGTTAGAAACAATGGCTAACCAGAAGGAAAAGAAAATTGAGGATGGAGTCATCTGAGTATTGTAAATGAACAAATGACAATTTTGTTTTTGGATAGAGAACAGATAACACTTGGTTTTAGTAAGCATTATATTAGACAAAAAAAGCAAACCAACTAAGAATTAGGATGAAATTATCAGGACACACAGTAGAGAAGTTGTTGGATCATTTTTATTAGTCAACACAAACTGATCTGGAAACTGGGTCATGGGCAGTATGCATCAGACCTCCAGCATAAAACAAAAGTAATCAGCCCAGATCCAAGCCTTTCCAAGAATATGTGCTTTTCCTATAGCATTATAAGAAACACCCAACCTGATAAATGACCTATGGCATTCTGGGTCAGTGCAACCCATTATGGTCATTGGTTTTTTTTTAAAGAAATAGAGAAAAGGTACAACAAAACATTTAGGTGGCAATAAATGCAAGGTATCCATTCTTCCTTGTAGTCAGTCTAATTTGACAGGTCAGACTTAAGTTTTGAAGGCACATAAATCACATTATCATATGCAAAACCACTCAGACACGAAGAAAAAGGAAATGTGGGAATAAGTTTGGCTTATTAATGCCTTCTCTAAAGTCTAAAGACACTTCTGGAGTTGTACTACAAAAATATAAATTACAGATAACACTTTTAAAGGGAACAGTTCATGCAGAAGCATATCCTAACCTCAACTTAATGGCCTTAACAAACCATAAAGTCTGTCTGATGTTAGTATGTTAGACCCCCTGGTACTGCGGTGTACAGTAGGAAGAAAAGGGAGGGCACAGTGGATTAGTGTCTCACGTGGAAAAGGAAAAGAATATGTGTGACTATCATTTTGGGGATCTGAATTGTAACCAACCTGCAACCGTGGCAGGTGGTGTGGGGAGGCTAGGGGTCAGTTAGTATAAGAAAGAGGGAGGGAGAATAGGGAAGGAGGCAAGAATTGGGTTAGGACTTGGGAAGGAGAGAGCAAGCCTCTCAAAGAGCTTGCATTATGATTTACTTTTCTGTTCTGTTTGTTAATTTCCAGAGGATTATTCTCTGTTGTAAGGAGCTAGTCTCCATTTTTCTATCAGTAAAACTAGGTTCCTATCATAGTATTACCTCTTCCTTGTTCTCTTCATGTTGCATTTTAGTCCTCAGCCTCACTATGCGATTTTCCTCCATTGTCTTCCGCAGCTTCTCAGTCACTATACCAAAAGATTCTTCAAGAGCTTTGGAATGTTTTTGTTCTTTGACAACCCTGTTCTTCAAATAGATAAGTTGTTGGTTGTCCTCACTCATTTGCCGAATTTGGTTTACAACCATCTCCTGGTATGATCTCATATCATATTTGAGTCTAGATTTACCTATAAAATTTCAGATGAAAATAGACAAAAGAACAAAGTCAGCATACTTTGTTTCCATAGAACTGACTTGGCTAACCTGCCACTGATAGACATCAAACAACCTGCATAATGTGAGTATAGGGAAGAGAAAGAACTGAAAAAGAGGAAATGGAACCTTGGGAATGCCTGTTGAAAAGGTCCAGGTCTTCTTTAATAGCCATGTATCCATAGAGCTGGCGGTTCCCGCCAGGGAGAAATAAAATACGGCAATTAAACCAAGCATCTCTGTCAGTTCCTTGCTCTGCAAAATGCTTATGCAGACGCTCTGCCTCTAGATAACCACCAGCTGAGGCTTCAAATATCAAAACACTCATCCCACGATGACCTTGTGGGCCATAAGAGTGTCGCGCTTTCACAGCAGCATATGTGCTAAAATAATCAAGAAGCTCCTGATTACCCATACCTATCCACTAAATACAAATAAAATCTGGAGTTAACACAAACCAGCAATGTTTTAGGAAGTTCAAGAATGTTTTGCTACATTAATACAAGAGATCAAAATAATAATTATGATATCACTATCACTAATTATTCATCATTTGATGCAAATAAGAAAATATAGCCATACCTTCTCATTTTCATCCTGTTCAAGCTGCGTATTTTGAATGACCACCATCGGAGGCCAAACTATTTCATGATCTTTCTCCTCATCTTTTAAACCTTTCCATTTGCCAAATACTTCCCCAGCTGGAATTACTGAAGTACCCCTTCTGCGCAATTCCTCATCCAAAAGTTCAGCCAGCTCCCTGTGGGTCTTCACCCTTTTTGACCCCTTTGTTTTGGCATGTGTCATCAGAGGCTGCAGTCCTCTGTACCAATCAATAGCACCAGGACCATTTTGACAAGCTGGACAGTGCCACTGCCTTTCTGGTTCATTGATCTCTTCAATAGTCAGGCCATCCAAAATCTCAAAGAATTCCTTAAACCATTTGGTCTTCTTACGTGTCTCATGGCTCTTTTGACTAGTATCTGAATCATAGTCATCAGTCAGTAGATCATCATCAGTATCTTCCATAGCATCAGAGTCCTCCTCCCCCTCATCATCAACATTGTTATTCTTCTCAGGGTACTCTGGTGCGATTTCATCCTTTTCCTTGGACTGCATAGAACCAGTTCTAGATTGCCAATTCCAGCCATGCTCCAGCGGAGGCTGAATTAAAGGAGCTGAAGTCACATGGTAGCCTTCAGATCCACTAGTAGCTAACTGGGGCCTTCCATTTCCTCGGCCAGCAGGTCTCTTAAAGTTAGCATTTTGTGTCTGCCAGGGATTTCCAGAAGCCCTTCCAACTCCACCATGATTCCGAATGCCTGGCTTTTGAGCCATGTCTGTATTCCCCCATGCTCTAGGATTAGAATTATGAGCTGGAGGACCCCATGGTTTTGCAGCACTGCTTCCAGCTCTGTTCTTGGATTTCCTTGCATATACCTCCCATTCACCATCATCATGTCCAGAGTCTAGGTTGACGTCAGCAATACCCTGAGTCAACTGCTCAATTTTTGGATGAGATTCGGATATGCTTTTCCCTTTGGACAACAAATCATCATTGTTGGCCATAGTAAAAGGCCTTCCACCCCCTCTTTTTGAACTCATTTCTATGTGCCCTGTTCTGGTTCATGATTATTGTCAGTCAAGCATAAATACGTGGAATTGGTAAAGTGCATAAGGAATCACAAAACAGAAGGAACTTGACCTCAATATCAGTTAACTCAATTCATCAATCAGAGCAGAAATATTCACTCAAAAATTGCATTCTCCAATGAAAAACATAATCAACACTTCATTATGAACTCAGCACTTAGAAATACAGAGATAGACAGGAAATAAAAAATAACTCAAGGAGGACTTTCAATGCAATAGTACAATGAGACCAGACAACGTGCGAGCAAAGACAATGCATTTACATGAATCTATTGCATGAGAAAGCATTTACGGTGCAAAACACACCACAAAAACGCTTCTGACAAATGAAGCTTGCCATCATGCAACAGTTTGTCATATGTTAGTCAGCATAAAGCAAAAGGAGGAAAAAATTGATTCCATGAAATTAAAACACGTCGTAACTTCTTCAGAGAGGTAATGAAGTTAGCATATAATAGAGTTTTTATAGAAATTAGGGACAGAAGGCACCGGAAAAGCAACACTTGCAAATGCATTCAGATTGCACTTTTATTTTTGCTTGTAATAGTAAATACATACACTTAAATTGAAATGCATACTAGAATATCACAAAGAAAGATTAGCCACTGAGTTTTTCCTTAAAATTCATCAATATTGTTTTTCTTTTGGTCGGTTGGGGGGAGGGATGAATAAAATCAAACAGAAATGCAATCCAAAAAAAATTACTTACACGCAAACAAGGCTCAATTAGAGAAAAAAAATTTCCGTTCATGGAACATTCGTTATAAAATATTAAGCCACTTTGAGACCAAAAAAAAAAAAAATACCAAGACTTAGTCCCTCTGTCACATCACATGCAACATGCATAATGCATTCCTCAGTTTCCCTTTCCCCAGCTTAGGATCCTCTAGAAGACCCAAATGTGAGACTATGAGACTTGGCTTTCTTTTTCTCTACTCCACAACATCTAACCAGAATGCAAATGTGGTTAACGCAAACATGCTGCCTGAAAACCTTCGCTAGAAACAAACCAAAAGGGAAAAGCTCAATAATCTTCCAAAAGATAAACCCTTTTTTTTTTGTTTTTGCAGAAGCATGCAAAACGAACACCAGCTTTGACGATAAGAGCTCGATAGAAATAGAATCATAGAAGAAGCAATGCAGAAAGTGAAAAACACAAACAGTTGCGATTAACGAAGAATCGAAGGAAGTACCAGTGATCCTAGGAAGACGGCCGGTGGAAAATGGCGGAAATCCGCGGCGGTTATGAAGCACGCGCCCCCACAGTAGCAGAGAGTGAAGGGAGCAAGTGAGAGTGAGAGTAGCTGAAAATGCGTGCAACAAACAAGTTCTGTAGGAAAACCGAGGCTCTTATGCGGTCTTTGCGGACTTGAGAATTGAATGAAATTTGATTTACTATAATTTATTGGGTACAAAAAATAAATAACAATATAAAATGAAAAACTCACACTCACACTCATACAATATTTGGTATCAATAAAATGTGTAGAAAGAAAATGAAAGAATATCTCTTTCTTTATTTAGTATCAATTTAAGGATGAAAAGGAAATGATTTTTCTTTTTTTTCTTTTCATGAAACATATATTATTCTTTCTCTCCATTTTTTTAGGGATTGAGAGGGAAAAGAAATTAAGAAATTAATTTTTTATTTTATCCAATTTATTGATGAATAGTCATAAAATAATTTGATATTTATTTACATACATTTTCATTCTTTTCCTTGATGAAACCAAACAAAGGAAGAGAATAACTCTTCTAATTCTCTATTCCTTTCTTTTATTTTCTATTGTATTTCATTTTTTCTTTTCTTTCTATAATATCAAACAAAGCCTAAAGATGGAGAGTGGGTCAGATAGAATCATGAATCCGCACGTTTTTACTCAACCTAACTCAAAGTTGACGGGTTAGTTTAGGTCTGTAAATTAGGTTGAGTTTAAAATAGTCAAATCCACGGGGTATGGATTGGATAGCGAGTTGAGACTCTCTCAACCCGCAAAACTCAACCCAACCTAATGAAGTTTTTTTTATATATAATATTTTAAGGTGTGTAATCATTTTTTATTGTAGGTTTAAGAATCTTATATAAATTTATAATTTTTTAGATAATTAATTTTTTGAGAATTTTTAAATTAAAATTACACTACATTTAGTATTATAATGCAAGTTCTTGATCATTTTCATGATTCTTTACAACTCATCATTGTTGAGGCATTGATTTATACTCATAAATAATTAAGAACTCTTGATAAACACATTGATTTACGAGCTCAAATAAATGAAATTGAAAAAATTGAAGCAGGTAGTGTACTATATAGAATTTGCTTAATTTATTTAGTCAATTACTAATAGTTTAATAATTAATGTTTGCTAATGCTTCATGATTCTTTTATGTATTAGATATGTGTGCTGCTAGAAATGAAGTTGCGATTAGGATTCTAATTCTTTTTAACTTATTATTTTATTGTTAGTTTCAATTTTTCTTTATTTTGACAATTGTGTTGATTATGGTTAATGTTTTGGTATTATTGACTTGTAGAAAATCAAAAAAGATATGAGACATTGATTATAGTGTTATTAGTTAATTGAGTTACATGTGTATTTGTTATTTGTTTATATTGATTGTAATTGTAATCCTAAAATTATATGTACTTTAAAATTTATATTTTATGTTATGTTATTCAAAATATATTTTAATTTTTATTTTAAATTCAAGTTTAACCCACATGTTAAATCCAACCCAACTCACATATAAACAGGTTAAGATGGTTCAGATCATAGTTATAAAAACCCGACCAGTAGTCGACTCGGTCAGGGTATTGGGTCACTGGGTCACTGGGTCACTGGTTCAACCAGTAGGCAACTGGTCGAATCGCATAAAATTAAATAAATATTTAAATACATATATATATATATAAATACACACTACATATGATGATATTTATCATTATAAATAACTAAAATATATTTATTTTGAAAAAAATATGACTACCATGGTATAGATCTTGAAAAGTTATATGAAATGGACATATAATTAGTCTAAATCTAACAAACGAGTCAAAAGTTATGATTTTTTAAAGTTTAAAAGTTTTTTTTTAATTTAGTGACCTAGCCGGTTCCGGTTCAACCAACCGGGTCACTGATTTTCCTTTAAAATTGGCCAGGTTGGACCGGATCGGATCGATTCTGAGACATACCCGATCCAACTAGTCACCTGGACCGATCACTTAACTGATTTACCAGCCCACCAACTGGACCAACTCATTACTTTTATAAATAAATTAATTTTAAAATTACTTCAAACTCAACTCAACTCAATTTTCTTGGAGGAGATAGTTAAAGAATGGAAAGGTGACGGGAAAATCAAGGAAAGCATTGACTATGTTAAAATAATAAAATAAATAAGAATTTAATTTCTATCCATTATCACTATAAAATTTTTTTACACTGTCATCTAATTATGTGTTACCAAATCAGTAAAAGAGTTGACTATCACAACAATTATCTAGAAAGTCTAACTATTTTAATGATTTGACAATACATGAGTAAATAACAGTGTAAAAAAATTTTACACTGATAATAAATAAAAATTAAATCCAATAAATAATCTATTGTTTGGGTGAAATAGACCGAGTGAGTGAGACTGATGCCTCGAAAAAGACTGGGTGATTCTTTGCGGTCTAGACAAGGCATTCGGAATTCAGTTCAGACGCAAGGCAAGTATGGAATAATCTTTTTTCTTTTTTTTTCTTAAAAAAAATATAGTTTGACTTGAGACGTTGAAAAAACAATTCAATAAAATAAAATTTATTATTTAATCGTAAAGAGTTAGGAGTTTGTAGAATTATTTATTAAAATATGTTTATTTTCTATGTTAAAAAATTAGTTGGACTCAAGTTAACTTCTCAGTATATTTCTTTAAAAAAAATCAAAATTAAAAAGTCAGTTTAAAAAAAAAAAACAAATTTTCAATCTGTAAATTTATTTTTTTATTAGTTCCTACTGAGAGAGTTGGTTTCCTCTAAATTCACTTCTCAAGACAGATTCCAATAAAAAAAAATATCACCCGACAAGGTTGGTTACGCTTTATATCTCTTTTTGTTTCGATTCAAGAGTAAAAATTAAGAACCCAAATCTTGGAATGTCCGAAACCTCACTAAATTTAGACAATTGTATCTAGAAGGTGAGTATATTAGCTCAGGGACAAGAATGACACACTGCTCTGTTGTCAATTCCAACTCTTGCATGTCAAACTGTAATTTCTCAGGACTTCTTCATTCTTCCCTAGCAAGACTTGCGAATCTCGCAGTTATTCATCTTGATGATAATGACTTATCATCCCAAGTGCCAGAAACCTTTGCCAAGTTCAAAAATCTATCCACCCTGAGTCTTTCTTATTGTGGGTTGACTGGAATGTTTCCGCAAAAGATCTTTCAGGTACGAATATTGTCCTCTATTGACGTATCACACAATGAGGATCTTCAGGGTTCCTTTTACAGACTTCCCACTGAAAGGATCTCTCCAGAACTTGTTAGTGAGATAGAAAAAATTTTGCCTAAGATTTGGGTTGTCAATTTTCACCCTTGAATCGAAAGAGATTGAAATGGGAGTTTGAGCAGAAGTGAAAAATACAAGCCTCTGTGTTGAGCATTGAGATTCTCAGCCTCATTCCCAAAGGTCATATTTCTTCCTTTGTCCTCCAGTTCCGGCCTAACCCGCTACCATTCCCTACTGCCACCATCAAAGCACCTTCAACCCTAAATTTCAACATCAGCAATATGAAACCCAGATGAGAAGCAAGAGAAAAAAAAGGTTGAAAATTGCATGAGAAAGGGAAACAAAAAGGTTTGAAAGTACTCCCTTGTTCATTGGCAGCAATTGAGGGCAAACGCTAATATTCATCATTGTGATAATGGGCAGAAGCAGAGGTGATGGGATGGGGTTCAATGGATGCCACTGGTGTTGAGATGCTGACAAATGCCACTAGTTTGAAGTGTAAATGGAGATTTGAAGTGCAGGGAGGAAAAAGAAGATGAAAGACCGAAGTTAAAATGAGAAACTTAAGACTCTTTCTTTGTGTTCTGTCTCTTCAATTGTCCCATTGATCTCATCCTCTTCCCTCAAACTCATTTATTATTCTTACTATTTTCATTTCTTTTTGTTTATTATCGTATGATTATCTTATTTTTATTTCAATATTTTTATCTGTAATTTTTTATTTTAAAAAGTTAAAATAATATGTATATATTTATTTTTTAACAATATTATTAAAAAAATTGAAAAATATTATAACAATATTTGTATCATTTATTAAAATATACAATATATATATATATATATATATAAAAGGATAAATTACACCCTACCTCTTTAAAATTTTCTCACATAACACTAAACTTAATTTTCATTTAAAATCTACACTTCACCCTATTTGACTAGATTCATTAATTTCTATCTTAACTCTATTAATAGAATATTCTTTCAAACTTTATAACAAATTATAGTTATCCTTATAATTTATCCAATATTTTATTTTTAAACTTTTGTAACCCTACCAATTATCCTATTCCAGTGTACAAACTTTATGTTTTCTTTCAAAATTCCTAGAATTCTTAAAATAAACCTATAACTATAAAACAAAAGATAAGAATACGGACTCATTGATACACGATCGTATCACAGTACAAAATGAATATACGAACTTTTAATTCCATCATCAATTGTTAGCCATACCTTCTACAAAAAATTAACAAAATCACAAAAAGTCATTAACTTTAGACTAAAGTTGAGGGTTTAAGTTCTCTTAGATTCAAATAAAAATCTTATTATGTTTGACCTTTTGTGCACACACGACTGAAAAAAAATATTTACATAAATACACATGACCTTACCTCTGTTAATTTAGATAATGGTTATCTATTGGAGAAATGAATTACAAAAATAATTATGAAAATGTGTTTAGTTGACAATGACAAAATTACCTAAAGAACCACAAACATACAGTAATATAACATATTTTTCTTTTCCCTTGAACTTGTAACGTGCCATTACAATTGCACAAAAGTGTTCTTTATTTGACTGACTATATAGATAGATTAAAAACAATTGAGAACCAACGACACAAAATATCAAAGAAATCATCTTTTTGAATGACCCATTGCTAAAAAGACAAACAACAAAAAGAAATAAGATAAATAAAAAAATCTAAGTACCAATACCTGTGAATGAAACCGTTGGACATGCTTCCAAAGAAGGCAATACACATGCATTGACTCTAAGATGAGAGTAGAGAAAAATGAAGGTTAAGGTTTTAACTTTCAACTCAAAATTTGGGTCTTAAATTTGGGATTTTCATTGGTGTAAGTGGTTTGATGTTTTTCATTTATGTGAACTTTTTCTATTCCTATTAGATTTTTTCCTGGTTTATTTCTTTTCACTTTCTTTTTTGTCTAAAATTGGTAACTTTACTATAGTTAATTGTATGGTTAAATTTATATTTAAATATATTTAAAAATTTTATTAATTTTTTAAAATAAAAAATTGTTAACAGAGGTTAGTGAATTTAGTCAAATGGGGTAGAGTGTAGATTTTAAGTGAAAATTGAGTTTAGTGTTATGTGAAAAAGCTTTAAAGAGATGAAGTGTAATTTATCTTTTTTTAATTACATATTTAAATGTGATTTTGATTAATATCATTCGATAATATTCTTTTTATTAAAATTACTTTTTAAATAAAGTTTTCAAACATAAATTACTTTATTATAAATTTATTTTTAATTAAAATTAAGTTCATTTAAATCTAATCCAAGCACATACTTAGTATATCAAAATAAAATTTATTATTTAAACAATATCCAATAGCAAGGGCAAGTCTTTTTTTTTTGTGGGGATTAACTTTTATATTGTGTATGTAATTGTTGTAAAAAATATTTTTAACTTGCTCTCAAATAATGATATGTCTTTTTTACCCTAGACAAAGTGGTCTAGCTCTGTCTCGTCTAATAGCTTTATTTTTTTAAATTATCAAAAAGAAACTTTTAACAAAAATTTATTATAAAAAACTTGCCATTAAGTTTGTAACTCAATTGATATTAATTAATATTTAAGTGTGGTGTTGTTATGTTGATGTTAGAAGTTTGATGTTCTATATTATTCTTGTCACTCCCTTACTCATGTATATAACCAAAGAAAAAATAATAACTTAAAAATAAAAACATTTTATTCTTTCATTATCCACGTGGGTTATTTTTTTAAAGCCTAGAAGCACAACACGACATGATCGGAAAAAATAAATTAATTGTAAGTATCACGATGATTTAACAAACCTAGTAAATTGCAATTCAAACTCAAGCTAAAAGGGACTTTTTTTTATTTAATTTTAATTTATTATCAGTATAAAAAAAAATTATATTGTCATTTATTTATTGACTAGTGCATCATTAAAATAGTTAGATATTATAAGTAATTATTATGATAGTCAAACTCTTTTAATGATTTGACAATGTATGATTATATGACAGTGTAAAAAAAATTTATACTAACAGTTGATCAAAGTTAAACTCTTCCCCCCAATTTTAAAGATTGGGGGAAAAAATCAGAATGTTGTTATATTGCTATGTTTTAAAGGTTTTCAATGTATTTTAATAATGTGAAAAATTCATGCTTTCTGGACGTAAACTCATGAAATGCCCATTGCCACAGTAATATATATTACACATTCAAAGTGTATTTCAGCTTTATGATTTAATCAGCAATTGAAAACTAAGTATTTATAGTCTTACTAAAATGAGTCGTCTTCTTTCCCCTATTTTTTATTTCTTGTCCTGATCATTGAAATTCATCATAAACAAGTTACCATAGTTTCCTCATATACCATATTTAATATTTCATAGATAGGGGGTTATTTATTCCATCAATTTCATGGTGATGTATGGTAGCACAAAACTGGACCATGTATCTTCTCACATTTTTTTTTTCCTTTAAATGGAGACTAAGTGCACACCCTTGAACCAATTCCTCGTGTTATATTCTTTTAGTACCATTTTTTATGTGAATATTTTTGTAACGATTTGTAAGAGCATGTTATAATATATTAATATTCAATTGTTCACAAAGATAAGTTCTGCAACTGTTATTTATTTGGTGCCAGTTCTAATTATAACAAGATAATAATCATTTTCTTTACCAACTTATCTCCCATATCTCTTTTAGAGATAAAGTTATTTATGACTCTCTACTTAAAAACTTTAAAATAGTTAATTTTTAATATGATATCAGAACTTTTATGACTAAGTTGTCAAGAGTTCAATTATTGTAACTCTCATTCTTCTAAATAAAATGTTAAATTTCATCATAAGATAGAATGACTTTGTACATTATCCACACTTTAACTCCAAACAATTCATGTGTGAGAAAATGTGTTAAAAATAAAATTATTTATGAACATTCACTTAAAAACTTAGGCTTTTGAAATGATTGATTATGGACAATCTACACCTCTTGGCTCTTTGTGTAATGAATGACGTAAGAGTGTAATTTTATTTGTTTTAGATATGAATTTTCGGAACAATTTTTGCATGAATTGATACTAAAAACTTGATAATTTACCTTTTATTTAGTATAGGAGATGGAGATTTTTGTGATACTTTTGTTATAATACCTCTTATATTATTCACACTCGAGCGCTTATATGCTAAAGTTCTATTCAGTTAATTTTTTAATTTTGCAATGGATCTCACTTACTTTAAAATTTAAAATTTATATTATTTTATAACTATTCATTAATGGAGAGTAATGTCATAGCATTAATTTCTTCGACTCGAATGGAGGTTAATTTACCGCAAAAGGGCTCAATAGAACTATTAAAGTGGGTTTCAACTTGTGGACTAATCCAGCTCAACTTACCAAAATAGTGGGTTGAGTTGTTTAAAATCCATCTCACAAAAACTGAGGTCAATTTTGACATGGTTCACTTAACTAGATGGTTGACCTGTTTATTGTTTATTTTTAAAAAAAATCATTAACCCACTAACCCAATTCGTATGTTTATGTTGGTGCTCACGACTTATGAATTATGATGTAACTTAAGTTTGATGATTATTATATGATTTTGGACATTTTGTTAGTGATGTAACTTATGTTTGATGATTATTTAGAGTTTTATTTTATATTTTATATTTATATTTATTTGGATTTTTTATTTTTTGGTGAACCAACCTGTTTAACCCACCAACTCACCTGAAATGAGTTGGGTTGGTCATTCTTCAACTCACCACAAAAATGAGCTAACTCTAAAGGTGTCAATTCGAGCCAGGCTAACCCATTCGGGCCAAGCTTATTTTGGACTGGGATATGCCGGCCCACAAGGTGTGTGGGCTAACAAAAGTAGCCCAACCTACGAGTTGTGGGCCTGGCCCATGGGCCCAAATTTTTTTGGGTCTTTATTCACTTTTTTCGTATCTATAATAATAAGTTAAACTTCTACATCAATCTAAATTCATAAAAATCATGTACACAAATTGGATACAAGTATAATATATTATATTAAGTGTCATCAATATAAGCAGTAAAGATTTACTACATTATTTTCGACATATACGATTTGGGATATATCCATGAATCTCTTGAACCATAAATTTATTAATTCAAGGAACTAGAACAAGTTAACATCATATTTCAAGTGGAGGAAAAATAAAGGTTAATATGTACTTATCAAATTTGGTTCCTTTTTTTTTTTTTAAATCTAAAGGAAACTAGTCAAGTAAAGACATAAATAAATAATAACAAAATTAAATATATAACACAATTTTTTTTTCCACTAAGTTGGGCTAGTGAGCCAGCACACATTGGGCCAGCTTATTTTCAGGCTGGGTTGGACCGATCCATAATTAGTTTGGATTGAGATTTCCTTAATTCAACCTATACTTTTCGTTGGGTTATTTGGGCCGGCCTAATGAGTTTGACTCATTTTGACATCTCTAGCCAACTCAGCTCAACCCACTTATCTCCTACCCTGATTGACTCATTTTGACAGCTCTAAGACTTGATGCCTAGAGAATTCTAGATCTTTGGAGAAGAATCTAGAAGTTTCTATAATGTTCTAGAATCTTAAAGAACATTCAATAACTTAGTAAAATATTATAAATTCTTTGAAATGACCTAGAACCTTAAGAAGGTTTTAGAGAACTTTAAGTACCATGAGGAACCAAGAAGTCTCTACACTTTTGGGGGAGAATTCCTAGGCTATCAAAGGGAGAACACCGAACCAAGAAAAGATGATTTTTTAATGAAAAATAAAATAAAAGCAATTGCATACTTGGCTATGTGATCAAAAGATTGATAAAAGATCGGAAGGGGAAGTGGCAGGACAAGGTCATCAGGCAAAGATTCTAAAAAATCAGAGTCTCAAATTGTTCGGCCATTTCTTCTGCATTTTTCGGTTAACAATAAATTCTTGGCCATTTTCATGTTTCTCTTGGCACCCCCTATGTCCAAACAACACCTTTGTTTGAGAAATTATTGTCATGACATAAAAAAAATTTGTGTCAAAAATAACAAGTTGGTAAAATAGTTTTAAATTAGGAACATTTCAATAATTGTTTAAAAATCAAGGATAGTACGGTTAAAAAGCACTCTTTCAAATACTTCTTGCCTATCTTTGCTCAAGAGGTTGAAAAAGTGACAAGTGCAATTGTTAAAGGGTGTCCAAGATTGTGACAATACGTTCAAGTTTTATGTAGTATGGGCATAACAAAAATACTAAAGATAGCACCAAAAAAATTCTATGTAACATAATCCTTATTCACCATTAAATTCTTTCTTTTTAAATAGTAGACGGTGCTGAAGTTTTGTTTTGATCCGATGGTAGCTACATTTGTGCCATCTGTTTCACGTTAACTGGGTAGCAATCAGAAGGTGGTCCATTAAAGGCCCTACTAGCAAGAATTTTGTTCACAGCCTGGGTGGGATGAAAGGCATCCCAAAATACATATTGGTCTCTATTTGAGCATGGAATAGACATAGGCAAACAAGTTATCTGTCCTCGATTCCTTCCAACACCACAGCAGGCTCTATCAGTTACAGTGAACCCTATAGAGATAAAATCACATATTCAGACTTCAGATCACATAATATGGAAATCAAGGACATTTCGTTTTTAGGTATACATAGAACTAAGGGGAATTTCTTACCATAGGCATTTGAGTTGTTTATCATCTCACTGAGAGCTCCATAAGTGTTGCAATACACAAAAATTGACCCATGGTACTCTGCGTTCAGTTGATCCACCAAAGATCTCAACCTAACATTAAACATGTCAACTATGTCGTTCACATAAGGCCGGCACTGTCCTGGAGGGACAATGCCTCTGGATAGTTGATTCGGTATGCAACCAAGTGGTCCAACTCCTGCCAGCAAGAACTTCCCCAGTCCCAAGCCTTGCAGAGCCTGTAAAATAGCAATGACTTCCATAACTTTAGATTTGTTTTGTTATAGTTTCTATTAAATATTGTTGCATTTTCTAAGAATATATATTTGTAAATTTACCAAAATCTGCTTTTTGTAAAGGTCTATGAGGAGATCAGCATAGTTTTTTGGGTCATAGATGAAGCTGGTTGCATACAGTGCCGGCAAGAGATAATTGTTTATGTAATCATTGCTTCCATGGTTCACTAGTGTCAATGACTTTGCTAAATACTGACTTAAATTCTGGTCATCCATTCGGTTCTTCAGCTGGCTTAAGGTTGTGTTAAAATTTCGCACCTGCTGGCTAAGGCTAATGCGTTCTCCCTGTGTCATTTGGTACATGAGTTAAAAAATGGACATAACAGTTTTAGAAAACATAAACTATTTAGAGCACAGAGCTTACCAGATTTCGCCCTGTCTGATCAAGTATCCCAGCAGCAGCTGAAGCATAGTTTACTCCCATGGAAACATTGCTGCCTTCTGCGAGAGTATCTTCAAAAGGTGGCAGATAAGGAAGACCCAGCATTTCCCCTGCAAAACTGCAATGTCAGTGCAAAATTACTTTGGTTTTATATTTTTGGCAATCAAACGAAAACAAAGAAGCAGGTTACCGAGGAGATCTATGGGAGTTTTGCCATTACAAAATCTCCCAGTTGCACCCCCTGAGAAATCAATGCCATAAGGCGCAAAATTGGCTTTTGCTAAAGAGTTGAGATCGTTGTTATTCCCATTATCCACTAATGAATCTCCAAACACAAACATTGCTGGAAATGATGGCTCCCCCAGCTCATCATTTGCCGAGACAGAGATCAAAAGCATGGTCCAAAATGGCAAAGAAACCACTAGCAAGCATGCCATTTTCATTTTTCAAAGTCTTGTGCCTTTGAAAAGTTGAAGCTAGTTTTATTTTTAGCGAGCTAACGTAGAAATGCCTGACATGACATGTTGCGTTTTCCCATTTTAAAGGCTTGGAATCAGCTTTGATACTTGAAATCTTCCTCTGATTACTCTCTTTTCCCCTATCTACCTCCTATATCTACGGCATGCTTGGTCACTCACGCTATCTTACCTCCTATCATGCTCTCTTTTCGGTTTTATTGGATACCACAGTTATGGCTTTTACTTCAAACACCCCTCCGCAGCCTAAAAAGTAACACCAATAGGCAATAGTTTATTTGGTTACACCGTCATTGATTGTTCATGGAAGGTGTTCATTCATTAACGGCAAAGGGAATATTGAACCTCGAATATGTATTCTCTCAGCGAACCCGGCAAAAAGCTTAGGAATAGCAATAAGCTGGACACACACCGACACCTCGAAAAAGCTAAACCAACAAAGAAGACCCCATGCAACGACACAAAGCCAACCACATTTTTAGACCTAGTTAATGCACGAGCTAGTCGTTTTACAAATCAGTGTTGGATTTCAAAGTTTATTAGGCTTCCTCGATTATATGAAGCACAAATAATTTACTTTTAGATTTTCTCATACCACAAAATAATTTAACTATTTCATGATAGTAACTTCTTGCTAATTTAACAAAACACCCTAGAATCTTCAACAACGAAAAAAATCCCTAGAATAGGAAATGGGATAAAACTGAAGTTGACAGACATTGTACATAATAACAAAACTTCATGTGCAACTTGCAGATATGTACAACATCAGCATGTAGACCACGCATATTGACCAAATACACGCTAAAAAAACATGTGTGGTTTCTGCATCAAGGAGTAGAGAACAAATGACTTAATTTTTTTTTTTTATCGACCTCAGTCAAGCATAAATAAGGCTGTAGTCAGTGGCGAACTTGAACCACAATTTTGAAGAGGCAAAATTTTGGGTCAAGTTACAACTCTCCTTTTTATTAGTAGTTTTCCTTTCCCACCTTTTCTTTTCGCCTTTTCTTTTTTGGAGGGTATCTATACCCATGACAAATAATGTTCACATGTTTCTCATTTAAGTAATATTATAAAATATGAGTTCATAAAAGAATTATTTTATTTATATTTTAACTAAATGAAACATATATTTAAATATTGGTCACTAATTGTTAAGGGTACTACCCTCATAAAACAAAAGCAGCGAAGGAATCTTCCTAAAATAAATCTATCACTTGTATCCCTCAATAACTTGAAAATAAAAATTATTTACACTTAACTAAATATATTTTCTCATCAATTATGTTCTCTTACAATCTTATCAGTTATCAATAATTACAATTTTAGAAGCATAAAATTAAAGAAAGAGAAAGAGATATACCCAAAAAAAGAGAGTGAGAGAGAGAACAAACGGGGAAGTCTGAAGTGTGAGGCTGAAAAAGGGAGGGTAGCTGGCAGGCTAACTGGAGAGTCAAAAAACAAATATAAGAAAGAGAGCATCTAAACTAAAAACTAAATTAAACACGACCCGTTTGGATAAGAATTGATATTTCCTCTTATCATTGTTTCACCATTTTTTAGGCGCAATGTTTGTCCTTCTTTGCTTGGTTTAATTTCCGTATCAATGTGGTGTGGAGTGGCAAATTCACTAAATTGGTAATCTTAGTTCCAAGATAATCACTTATGATTGGTTTAAAATTACTTTTGATTTGCAGTGGGTTTGGAGTGGAATTACTTTTATATCCCTAGCAATAAAAAAATTAAAAAATAAATAGGAGCAGCTGCCCCTCTGCTCTTGAGAAGTTCTGCCCCTGGCTTAGTACTACGGAAAAAACAAGGGTATAGTAGCGAGGTTTTAACCTAAAAAAATCCTAAGGACCAAGATGTGATGAGATACGAGCATATTAATTTAATGTAAAAACGATGATAAGTAGTCTTTTAAGAAACTTGATAACACTAAGCTATGAATATTAACTACTTTAACAGTTAACCGGAAAAAAAAAGGAGGGGCAGGGGAGAGCATTATCCTTTTTATAGAGAAACTCTCCCCAGTCCTCTGAGTTTCTACCTTTGTTGCATGACTCACTTTTATAGATAGCCTTTTACTCGTTTCTCTTCACTCTTCATCATGCTGATTGTGCCACATTTTCATCCTCATCAAATTAGAGAAACAAAAAATGAGGCATAAGATCGTATGAATAAAGCAAGCGCACAATGTAGAAGACTCTGGTCAGAAAGATATGCTTAAGTTTTTCCCATATGGAAATGCCTCCATCACTATCATGCAGAACTTTCCTCTCCAGCAGCGTCATATTCTTCATAGATATAGCCCTCCATAGACCAGGCAATGCTAAGCAACTTCAAAATTCAACAAGAAACAGAACAGCCATGGTGGAAGACATATGGGGTATGAAAGAGAACTAAAAGTGTGCTGCTGATCTAGTAAGGGATGATTGAATTATTATTATTCCAAAACCGTTTTGTTACTTCCAGCTTCCAATCCAAAATAGCTCATATCTTACTTAGCTACTTCTCTATCATTTTTTTTTTCTTAGAATGGCACACTCTTATAGCATTGTAATTATGTATCCTACACTAAAAACCCAATATTTTTTGGATTTATCACACACTAGTCCTATGTATATATTGCTTGATAATTAAATAATTAACTATATGCTACATAAAATCACTAATTGTAATTACCCTCTATAGACCAACTGCGTTAGAATGAACGAAAATGACAGCACAAAGAATGAGTGACGTAAATGAATTACCTGTTGTTACCATTTTGTTTCCCAGTGGTAAATATGGCTTCACCTTTCTTGGCTCACTTGTTTGTTTCGCTAGCATACATGGTGGAAAACAGAAGCAAAGTTTCTATTCTCCATGTGTTTTTCAGAAAAATCAGATTCAAACTAATGTTCCGTCGGTTTTTCAGGAAAATCACATGCGGGGGAAAATATATTCAGCTGAAAGCCTGAAAATATTATCCTGAAGAGAGTATATTTTTTGTTGTTTGGTGTTAATACTGGAAAAATATTTTCTGTTTTTTGGTACTTTGGTGTTAACGCAGGAAAATATTTTCCAACGTTAATAATAGTTCATAAAATGCCCAAATGTTTTCAAGAAATTCATCGTAGATATGTTTTCTGTAAAACTCGAGTAAGATTGCAACTGCAATTACTATTCAGATCAAAATGCTCTTATCATTTATCAATTCCAACACTTCATTATTTAAACCAGCATGCATGTAAAGACAAACTCACTATTCTTGGCTGTGACCTTCCATGGTCCATAGACACTTTTGGATCATCAACTCGTAAAGCCAACCCTCCATCATATTTAGGGAAAAGGGGCAAATGGAATGCAAGTATATTTTACTGCAAATGGAATACAACACAGACCAGAATTCCCAATGAGACCTGCCCACATTCTTAATCTGCGCCTTTTGTAAAGATCATAGTTTGTTTTGTTTCTTTGGCTCAATATTACCCCTGCGTGTGCTTTATATGCACTTGATAGTGTCAGTTTTTGAAGTTTCCCGTTTTCAGGTCTTAAGAGTTTCTAGCCTATGCAGCAAACGGGGGTTATAAAAAATGATTATTACAAATAATTTCTTATTAATAACTAAGCTACAGTTAATGCATACGCCTTATTTAATCCCTTTAGTACATGTTTATTGCCTATCTGCACTATCAGATTCAGATTCTAAAACCTTCTAAAATAAGCTTGGGATGTAATTGAGAAATTACAATCTCAACATAGAAGCTCTGAAGCACGCAACCTTCGTGCACGGCATGCTTACAAAATATAAAGAAAATGCATCCCACAATGCTTAGCTGTCACCAATAAATTGTAGTAGTTAATTAAAAGTCGCAGCATAAGTCTTCAAAACCATATAAAGAGACTCTAGTTGCCATAAATATCTTGAAAGTATATGCTAGGAGAACAGAACCAAAACTACTTGACCATAGAATCATAACAAACTTCTATATCGGTCCATCTAAAAAATGTCCATGCAGACTAAGCTGAACACAAATGCGAGTAAAAATGTTAACCTAATTACGAAACCATACGGTTTATGCCATTAGCAAGACTGCACCAAGTGATTAACAATGCCAAATTCACGAAACAATATTAACCAGAAGTTAGAAACCCATCTGTGCATTGTTAAAGTCGATCAATGCAAGCAGAAAACGATCATGATTCTCTCCCAATTGTAAAACCAAAAATCGCAAAATAAAATAAAAAGGGTCTCCAAATCTAGTGTAATAAACCCAGAATCCAACAGGGATTCGAATAATTCAAATTCAAAAATCCTAACTACATGAAAAATATGAATCTGATATGAATAACAAGAAAAAGGAAAAATGCATTATTAAAAGCCTAATTGGAACTGTTAATTGGAACTGCTATATATGTATGTGTGACCTCTTGATGGTCCAAAGCAACCCAAGATTCCTGGCAAGAGCTTTGCATGGTGCTAGGCTTTGTAGGCGTCCTTTTGCCAATAGAGAAGAAGATGGAGAAGAAGGATACTCTTGCATATGAGGTGGGAATGTAAGATAAATTTGAACAAGGATAGGAATTACGTGAAAGCAGAACCCTAGATTTAAGTGATTAGAAAGCAGATGCGTACCTGTATTCGCCAGGCAAATTCTAGAAGCATTTAAAGAAATTGACAGTGCATGATATAACTGAATATATGGCTTGAAATAACTCTTATTGATTCTGATAAATGAATGTTAACATATCATTTTCACATTTGAACTAGCATGCTTTACCAATAATCTCGGCATGAACATGATCCCTTGCTAAAATGATGGAACCGATTTCGATCCCGAATAATGATATTTTTGTCAAAAATATCTGAAACATGCTTCATGAAATTATGACAATCATAACAAATCCTAAGATTCTTAATGACCCTAATCGTCCTTCTATCCCTATGATAAAGAAGCATATAAGCCACTGCCAATTTCTCACTATGATAACCCAGAAAATGTTCTTTCTCTTCCTCTTGAATGTCGTGTAGCACAGTGGACGTATTAGGGGTGTAACCTCTAACTTTTACACTATCTATAACTGAAACTAAAAAATTTCTAATCTCCTCCCATTGTGTATGAGAATAATCTCCTGATACGAACTCATGAACCACTTGATCAACGTGGATCAAACTATGGCCAGGCTTCTTGATAATTCTATTCTCCCTCATTGAATTTCTCACACCAGCCTTCTCAACCCATTTCCCAACTCCACCATATACATTTGATAAAAGCACATAATCACCATCATGACAAGGGTCCAGCTCATTGATTCGTTCCTTGGCCTTCTCAGCTAACTCAAGATGATTGTGATTTACACATGCCCCCAGTAAGGTCCTCCAAATAACAGAGTTTGGCATGATTGGCATCTCCTCCACAAATTTAAAAGCTTCAAGGAGCAGGCCTGCACGGCCAAGAAGGTCAACCATACAACCATAATGCTCAAGCAATGGTTCAATGCGATACTCATTCTGCATACTTTCGAAAACCCGCCAGCCATCCTCCACAAGACCACCATGACTACAAGCCACCAAGGTACCAGTAAATGCAACACAATCAGGGTTTAAACCAGACTTTCTCATATCATAAAACGCGTTTAAAGCTTCCCTACTACGGCCATGCACAGCTAGCCCATTTATCAACGTAGTCCACGTAACTACGTTCCTTTCAGGCATTTCATCAAACACCTTGAGTGAACAATCAATAGACCCACATCTCGAATACATGTCAATAAGAGCAGTGCCCAGTGGAACGGTCAGACCAAGCCCGCTTCTGGCAATAAAAGCATGAACCCAAATACCCAATTCCAACGAACCTAAGCTTGAAACTGCAGATATTACACTCAGCATAATAACCCCATCAGGTTCGGTATTCTCCTTGAGCTGCATTTGTTGGAAAAGAGCGAGAGCTTCACTCGCGAACCCATTGTTGGCGAAACAAGCAATCAAGGAGGACCAAGAAACCAAGTCCTTGTGGCACATTTCGTCGAACAGCTTGATGGCATTAGGGAGGGAGCCACAAGAGCCGTAAACATTGATCAGCGCATTCTGGACGTAAAGGTTGGAATCGAATCCGAGCTTAAGAATGAGAGAGTGAAGGTGGTGGCCAATTTTTAAGCGAGCGCAGGCCCTGAGGACGAGTGGGAAGGTGAAGTGATCGAGTGGGACACCGGCTCGGTGCATTTGGGAGAAGAGGGAGAAGGCGTGGGTGGGAGAGGGGAGCGCGAAGGCTCTGATAAGGGTGTTGTAGGGGAAGGGGTCGGGGAAGGGGAGGGGAAAGCGGAGCAAGAGAGAGGCAGCATAGCGTGCGCTCTCAGGGAGTGATGATTCTGCACAACTAACAAGGAAGGTGCGGAGCGAGAATGGGTTCTCGTGTTGCCCGGTTTTGATCAGCGTAGCGTGGAGCTTGTACACTCTCTTCATGTCGGAATTTCTTTAGCTTCGTTTCTCATTATTACGGTTTTGTTCATTTTCATTGGCAATCTGTCTGTTTCTATGCCATTGCCAGCAGCTAACTATCATACTAATACAATTTAGCTACAATTAAATTTAATTAATAATTTAGATAAAATTAACTAATAAAATGATGTATCAAAACATAGATTATTTGTTAGTCAATATACAAACTAAAATGAAAAGAATATATTCAATGATTATTTATATTTATATTTTAAGTTAAATTATATTATAATTTAGTTAAAAAAGTTATACTGAAATAAAATAAAAATAAAAACCTTTTTGATAACTCGAACTTTTAAGTTCATTTTTCCTATTATTTTGAAAAAAAAAGTTAAATCTCCAAAGTTGCCGAGTACAACTAAAAACACTAATACTACAGTGTGGTGGGCCAATATTACCGTGTTTTTATTTCTTTTGGCCTGCTAAACCAAGAGGGGGCACAATCTTATTACCAGATTAGATATCTCATTATTCCAGTATGAGACTGAATTAGTAATTGATTGAATTTTTTAATGACTTTATTAGTTGACATTTAGCTCTTCATGGATAAAAATAACACTATTTTTTTTGTGAAATAATTCAGTTAGTTACTAACTCAATTTCACACTAACAAAATAATAACACATATCTAGATATTTAAAATAATACATCAAACATGAAAATTTTATATGTTCATGTTTCAATATCTTGTATTTAAGGTGTTCTCCTTAGGTTAATGCGATAGTAATATTATAGAAACAACAACATAAGTTGAATCCTACTAGTTTAAGTTGGCTACATGAATGAAATGAGAATATTAAAAAAACTTAAAAACTAAAATTTCAATTATTTAGATTGAAGTCTTTTTCAATGATAATAGTATTACAGGAGAAAAACAAAAAAGGATAGCTCTCACTTCACTGTTGATCAAGTATGATTTTGACTTCTCTTTTTTGGGTTCGCAAGTACAAATTTAAGACAGCAACAATGCTGAGAGCCTGAGACTTGTAAATGATGGACTCGTTGGTGGGTCTAACCAGCTAAGCATTAGGGAAGAGGGAAGAGGGAAGAGGGAAGAGGCTAAGCACTAGGGATGAGGGAAGGCATTAGTACAGCATGCACTTTTTATTCTTTTATTAATTGGTATAAATCAAGATTTCTCCTTATGGCTTGAAAAGTGAGAGACTAATTTCATATAATACAATTAGAAACTTCTAACTACTCTAAAAATTAAACTTAAAACAATATGCTTAAAGTTTAATTTCTATCCACTGTCAGTATAAAACTTATTTACACTGTCATTCAATTATGTGTTGCTAAATCAATAAAAGAATTAATTATCACAACAACTACCTAAAAAATCTAACTATTTTAATTATTTGACAACACATAATTAGATGACAGTGTAAAAAAACTTTAGACTGACAATGAATAAAAATTAAATCCATATGGTTAAAGTGATCGAACTCATCCTATATCGGTCATTTGACACTAGAATTTGTTGTTAGGCACGGGGTGGGCGCCTCCCCACAAGGGGGTTGAGGTGTTAAACACCTAAACCACCCCAGTAGTCAAACAAATTCATGCATTTCATTTTGAGAAATAAATATAACGCACATTAACATTGCACAACTCTGCAGCTGGTTTTCCATGGGCAGATAAAAATGTGTAGAGGATGATGTTTGCTTCCATCTGACCAAAATACAAATGTAATTCGGAGAATAACTGCTGCCCTGGAATGACTACGAATCGAATACAGTATCAGCAAAGCTATACAAATCAGAACCTCCACTGCGATTAGCAACACCAAGAGAGGGATGATCCGGCAAACCCACAAAACCCTCTATGGATGTTTTCCCATACAAATTATTTAGTCGTGCTGATGCAGGTTGTCCAGCAAAGCTCTGCCCAACTGATCTCTCATTAGATAACGCCCCTTCCCCTATTCCATGCCATCTATACAGATGACCGTTGCTATTCAGCATTGTCCCAACGTTGTCTATTATCATATCCCCCTGATACCCAGAAAATGAACCAGTTGGGGTACCAATTCCAGCTGACACAGCAGGACCAGCTATTGCTCCTCCAAGCATATTACCCCCACTTGCTACTGTACCTCCAAGAAAACTTTCTGGCAAAGACCCTGAGACAGATCCAATTTGTACAGAGGATGCAGTGGGATAATTATTTGAGTAGCTATAGGGTCTACCATCCAGCAAATGTACTGGCAATGAACCATCATATGAGCTATTGCCATCCATATAACTAATCCTTTGCTCTTGCAAGACAGTGACTGAAGGTAAAGCCAGAGATGGATCTTTCACAGGGAACCTTGATCGTTTTGCCTCTGGAATCTTCACTTGGTTTGAGAAATTGTTTTTATCCACTTTTCTCTTGGTCACTAGCTTCTCTTTGATTTTTCTATTGGCATCACTAATATCTTTCTCCAAGTTGACAATAGTATCCTTAAATTGCCACCCAGGAAGAAGCTTTATAAAGTCAATCTTGTGACCTTCCAAACAGTTGACTACAGATTTCAAAGCAGCTAAGTATTTTTCACTTGCTTCCTTCTGTGAAAGACCAACATATATCAACATTGTTAATATTCATAATGAAACATAACAACCAATAAACAATGTTGGCTACCCAACTAGAACATACCAGCACAGTGGGTGAACCACGCGTTTCTTGTTTGGCTCTCGTCCAAGCTTCTTCAGACTTCTGTAGAAATGAAGTCAGTGTTGTCTGAGGAGAAAGCTTCTCTTCAAACCCAAAGGTATAAGCCAAGTCAACCGCTTCCACAACCATGCCCTTTTTCATCATTCCCTCTGTAATATCTGTGGCAGATACAAATAATTAATGAGATTGAGTAAAACTTATGCTTCAGAATATGAGAAAGCAACAACATAATCATACATCATCATTAAGGATGTGCTTGTTTGAGGAGGGGGAAAATTGATAGGGGTGTGAAAATAGAGAGGGATGGAAAGGCTTTGATTTTCACTCATCGTTGCTTGGTAAAGGGTGGAAAATCTTTTTCATATAATTTTCATGCTATAAGAATGGCCAAAATTCATGGGGTGGAGTGTAAATAAGTAGCACTTTATTTTCTACCATCCCACATTATTGTCGTACCAAGCAAGTTTGAAGTAAGTTTCATTCTAAATTTCCCATCCCCTCACTTTCCACCTCCTCAAACAAGCATACCCTAAAGTAGGACAAATTAACGAAGTAGACAGTAATGCAGCAGAAGACCAAATTGTCATAAGCCAATTAAGTATCTTAAAAAATTGGATATTGCGTGCCAAAAGGATGAGATCCTAATTAGTAATTTAGGTAAAGTTTTCTTAATATATCAAGAAGGAGACAAAACATAAAAAACCTCTGATTAAAGAAAAATATTGTAGTTGGTAAGGGAAATTTTTTTTCAGTGGAATAACAAGTGGATGCTAATCAAGAAGGTAACTAAAAAAAGCTGCAAAAATTCTGTGACTTGAAAATCAAACAATACGTCCACCATTGTGATCAGTAATAGTACAAATGCTCCTAGCTTGATTGACTTTCCTTATTATATATATGGGGTGGATTGGACTATTTAACAGCATAGGGGTTTTGTAGTCCCTCAAAATAAGATGGAACATTCTATTTCAGACAGAATGGTAAGCTTTCAATTAATACATCCACTGGACTCTAAACCCTCTCAACTGCATAAGCATCACATTTCTTCTTCTATCTGAAAAAGAAAATCCCTAATGTGTCGAATTCTGTTATATTACTAGACACATAGCTGAACAGAACCTAACATAAAACGTCAGTTGAAATGGATAATTTGAGAGGATTTAGCATCTTAAAAACAGTTTCCCCAGAACCAGTTCACCAGTGACTTCCATATTAATTTTCAAGGAAAAAAATGAGCAGTCCCTTTTTGTTCCAGGTGTTATCGGTTATCCTATACATTCATATATAAAGCAGTCCACAACAATACAACACCCGATTCTCTCCTGTATGTTATAAATAGGGGTGGTTGCAGTGACAAATGGTTTGTGGGATGTGCAACTTATAGCCAAAATCTACATTAAACTCAAACATAACTGATGGCCATTGACAACATATTTGTTTATATCCTTTTCAGAAAGACAACAACTGTGGGATTATATATGATTTGACAATGAGAAACATTCTAACTGGTATTGTATTAGAGTTGCACTACCATCCACAAGATATTTAATGCACAGGAACAGAGATATCTCAATCTCTTGAACTCAATCATTAAACTGCCCGAAAACTTGCTTCAATATTACAGATAACAGTGACCTGGTGAATATAAGTCAAGAAGAAAACAGTGCACAGCCACAAAGTGCAAGTGATGATTTTAAACAATGCTGTCAGTTCAATACCTAAAATAAAAATCAAAGTGCAATACACAACATATTACCGTGGACACTAAAAGAAAGGAGGATTCAGATATGTAATGCCTTTGAACATCCAAAAAAAGTTTGATGACTTGACAGCATCAAAAAGAATTTTATTATGATAGGGATCACGGAATTTCTCTGTTGAGCTATTATCAGACTTTTTTCAACCTGATCTTACTCTTAGGGTCAGTTTGGCATACCTTCAAAATTGAGGGTGAAAAATTCAAGGACGAGCTCTATATGAAAAATTGTATGAAAAACCCATCCCTGAGTTTTTTTACCCTTGATTTTAAGTGGATACCAAACTAAATCCTATGGTAGTAAACTATAAACAGAAGTCTCATATAGTAGATAATACTGCTTTAAATATTCAAAAAACAAAGGAAGAAGAGTAAATGTCCATTTTAGTCCTCTAAAGATGTATGGGACATCACATTGGTCCTCCATTTATAACTACATCAAATTGGGCCTCCAAAGATATATGTGATATCAAATTAGTCATTCAATGTCACACTTTTTACATCAAATTGATCCTTAAAATGACATTATATTAGTCATTGAAGCACGAAACTGATAACATTAATTATCATTGAAGGACCAATTTGACGTCGTTGATAAATGGAAGACCAATGTGATGTCGCGTAAATCTTTAGAGGAGCAAAATGAGTATTTACTCGAAAAAGAACTAATACCCACTAACTATGAACCGCATTAAATGGATGGAAGAAGCTAAAGCTCACTTTATCCTTGAGGGTTCCATGACCTATTGATTCCAGCTTATTAGTTTGACACTCAAGTCTCACTCTCATCAAATAAAACAGTTTCCTTTCAGTGTTTTCATTAAATGAAATGGCCCTGTTTGTTTAGTCCAATGGAAACAACACCATTCCATCAGGGACAACGAATTCTTATCATAAGTTTGAAATTTTAGCAGCAGAAGTGCAAATTATCATGCATAAATAATCATCCGTGTGGTTCTTGTTGTGTGCAATGAAACAGTTCACAAAAGCAGTTACCTGAAATCCTCCTAAGAAGGACCTGAGACTGGCGAAGGGCATGCGAGATTTCTCTAGGATTGCTCAAACGAACCAAGTCCCGTACATCCTCATTTCTGAAAACACCTGGAATTCCAAAGCAAGCAATGAAAAGAACCAAACCCCTGGCATCAATTTCGCAAGCCTTGGACACACCACCCTCCACAATGAGTCTCTTCCTCCACGCAACGGCAGCCAAGCTAGCTTCTTCCTTCAGCGAAGGGTCCACTTCAGCCTCATTATCAACGCAACCAGACACGAGATAATACTCCAAAACGAGAACCGAAGCTTGTCTAGCAGGAATCATGGGTGAGTCTTTGGTATAAGCCTTACTACCCTGTAGGAAAAACCTTCCAATGCATTCAAACACAAGTTTCGACGGTTTCGGAGCACTCTTGAGAGCCACAGGGACTTGTTCCCGAAGTTTCTCAGTGTCTGACAGATGCAACACTATGTATTTGCGCAGGCCACGGCTACACATCGTTTGGCAAAGTGAAAGAAGCTCGTTTTCTTCACCCTCGGCCTTGGCTTTCAACTTCGGATTCGAATCTAATTTAACTTCTTTCGTAGCATCCGATTGGGGATTTACGAGCAGTGTAGCTTGAACGACGCCGTCGCTGGGTCCTTGCGAATCCTGCGTGGCTGCGAGCTCCTTAGACCTTGTGTCGATGGCTTTCGCGATGAAATCCAGATGGTTTTGCAGTTCATCGAACCTGCTCTTGAAAGCATGTATAGCGACGGAAAGATTGCCGAGTTCGCTCACCGATTCCACGAGTTTGGCACCGCGGTCGTCTTCGTTGCCTGATTGAATTGGCGGCAGCGTTGACGATGACGACGGAGGCAGTGACATTGATCGTTCTAGGTCCTTTTCTTCCTCAACGGTTGTATTATAGCTATTCGAATTGAACGCGATAGAAGGGTTCGCCGTGAAAGAAAAAGAGATATGCGAGAGAATTTTATCCCATTTTTTGTTGTTGTTGTGACGAATCGACGATAAAAAAAACTCAAACAAGGCGAAAACCCTAAAATTTGCGCAGATTAGAAATATCAGCGAGGTTATGATACGACTTACGAGTTACGAGCACGAGCACGAGCACGAGCACGATTCGCGTGGATGGCAAGTGCTCGATTGGAAGGAAAGGAATTGAGGTTAAAACGGGCCTGTACGAGTAACGTACCATGGGCCAAAGGATGGAACCCGTTCAGTTTTTTTTTGTTTTTCCTTCTTTTATTTAGGATTTAAAATAATTTTTATTTTATCATATAAATTAATAACCAAATATTTTATTGAAAAATAATGTGAATTTTTTGTTTATTAATAACCAAATATTTTATATTTTTAATGGTAAAATATCATACTGGCTATTGCGAACCAGCCAAACCACCTTTTGCATCCCCTTAGCAAAATTAACAAGGATGAAAGAAATCACAAGAGGACATTACTCACCTTACGATAGGGAATTTGGGATGATTTGATGATCATCCGTTATTTGAAATATTAAATATAGATTTAATTTTAACTTACTTTTAGTATAAATTTTTTTTTACTCTATCATCTAAGCATATACTAACACATCATTAAAAGTTTTAAACTTTTAAAATAATTGTTGTGATAGCCAAACTTTCTTAATAATTTGACAATGCATGATTGAATAACAGTGTAAAAAATTTTTACATTAATAATGAATCAAAATTAAACTCTTAAATAGATATCACTTGCATTTTTTCTTAAGCTATCCAGTGTTCGACCTGTCCTGTCCTCATATTTTCTCTTCCCATACATAATTTTTACCGTTTGAACACATTTAAGACCCAAAAAATTATTTAAAGTATTAATTTTTCATAGTAAAACAAAAATAAAGCATATTGACAATACAGTTTAATGCCCGACAAGACACGAATTAATTATAAATAAAGACAAATCATGATTTCATGTTAAATTTACTATTTTCCGCGTTAATGACATTATGAATAGGAGAAGTGTGTGAATATTAGTGGAATCTAATTAATATCCAATGGCAAAGCTTAAGAGAAGTATGCCAGTAGAGAGTATGAGTATCATTACTTGTTACTTGTATAAATTTCAAAGAATGATTGGCGCGCTCATTACATAGGAATCAAATACCTAAGCTAAAAAAGAAGGGCCAAAGGCCCAAATCAATTTTCAGTGCGTGTATACCTATCATGGTATGAGAAATTTTTAGATAAGTACTGCCTAATATAAACACTCTATTTAACATTAAACATGTGTAAGGTTGTGTGAGTTATCTTATAAATGCACTTATCTCTATTTTTTAAAGAGAACCCTTACACATGTAAACTGTTGAATGGAGTGCCTATGTAGGTAGAGCCTACCTAAGAATTTCTCTCATGTTACTCTATATTTTATACAATAGTCAATTACAGGAATGACTTGTGTCAGATAAGTTGACAATCTGATCAAGCTGATTTGTAACAAAGGGGTTACCATTAGCATCCAAATCAATGAGGACAGTGTCACCTTGCTTGCACTCTCCAGAAAGGAATGCCTCACTTAATGGGTCTTCAATTAGTGATGTAATGGCCCTCCTGAGAGGCCGGGCACCATAAATTGGGTTATAGCCTTGCTGGCAGACAAGGTTCTTCACTGATTCAGACACCTCTATATCAATTCCTAGAGACAATACCCTATTCTTCATCTCTTGCAGCAGCACATCCAATATCTTGAGCAACTGTAATAAAAATAATAATAACAATAACATCAATAAAATGAATAACTTAGATTACTTCAAAATCTTAGTACTACGACTTATTATAAGAAGGCCCTCTCTAATCATGGACAGTCAGAGATTTGTCCAAGTCAACGCCAAGTTTCTCAAGTGCAGAGAGATTAGTTGTACTTAAGACGTTTGGGATGCTTAAAACAGTTACTTTCTTCAAAGAAAATCAAATTATTGCCAAAAGAAAACAACTCAATATGATACTGAGTAAGAGCCTTCCGAGTAACTATAATCGGCGGGGCTAACACAACCAAAACTTAACGAACCTGTGACTTTTCAAGGGGTTGAAACACTACCACTTCATCTATCCTGTTGAGCAATTCTGGACGAAAATATGTCCTCAGTTCTTCCATTACCATCGATTTCAAGCCACTATATGATGTTGACTTGTCATCTGCAATCAAGAAACCTATGGAGTTGTGTCGACCCTTAGCAATGGCACTAGACCCCACATTTGAAGTCATCACCACCAATGCATTTTTAAATGAAACTTTCCGACCCTGTTAGACCCAGTTTTACAAACAATGAACTGAAAAATTAGGACACTAGTAATATAAAATCCACATTTATATTCATACAAGTGTTCACTTTTACTTGGTAAAGAAGCAGGAAAGGAAGAAATGGAAATTCTAAGGAAAAAGTCTCGCATCTGAAAGCTTGTTGACAGTCCTAGTATATTAAGGATCGCAGCAGCAGCATTCACAAACCTGAGAATCAGTAAGCTGACCATCTTCTATCAATTGAAGAAGAATGTTGAATATATCAGGATGAGCTTTCTCTATTTCATCAAGCAATAACAGTGTGAATGGTTTTCTTCTAATAGCTTCCGTTAAAATGCCCCCCTCTCCATAACCAACATAACCTGGGGGTGATCCTATCAATTTGCTGACTGTATGCCGTTCCATATATTCACTCATGTCTAATCGTATCATGGCTGCCTCCTGAAATAATAATATGAAAGGCCACATATAAAACAGACGAACAATTAATGTGACATGTACTGACCACAACATAATCACAGACCATCAAAAAGAAGAAAAACAACAGTAAAGATGTGGTTCTTCCATCCCAGCCCAGGTGAGCATTGATAACATCAAGGCATGCTCATTGCCCAACTCACCCATCTATAAGCAGCACTACATAACAGAGGGAGGGAGATAAAGGCTAGTCCATTCAGCTGAAATTATATTCCGGATATCAGTGGTAGATATTCCTTACTCTATGTAGATGGAACAACTGAAAAGATCTCCTCCAGGCATTTCTTAGTTTATATTTAACTCCTTGCAATGTACAACTTTTCCTAAAAATGTAGCCCCTTGAATTCAATTTTGATTACAAAATAGGAGATTTTTCAAGGGGTTAAACATCACATTAACATACCAACCAAATAGATGCATATTAAAAAAGAAAAAAGGTGAAAAGCAAAACTGATTAACATTTTAGATGAAAAGAATGTCTTCTAATTATTAATGCTAGAACATATATTCAGTGTAAAATCTTACTGATCCAAAATAGCATGCTGCCAAAGATTTTGCAAGTTCAGTTTTGCCAACCCCAGTTGGGCCACAGAATAGCATTGCAGCTATGGGTCTGTCAGGATCCTTAAGGCCAACCCGGGATCTCTTCACAGCTCTAGAAATGGCAGAAACAGCCTCCTCTTGTCCAATCACACGTTTACGAAGTTGATTTTCAAGATCTAACAGAAGAATTCTTTGATCAGCAGTGAGCTGCTGAACAGGAATTCCTGACCAGAGGGAAGCAACTGCTGCTATATCATCTAAGCCAACTACTGTAGGTCTAAAAAGAAAAAGAATATGTCAGCCACTCAGAAATCAAACGCAGATATAAACAAATGAAAGCCCTCTGTTTTTGGGATCAACTAACATACTCATTATCATTGGCTGTGGAAGGCAAATAGGAGTCCAGTATAAGTTCACTGGTATCATCAATGCTAGAAGCGCCATAGTATTTAAGCTTGCTCTCCTGAACCATTTAGCAAAAAATTTCATCTTAAACTGAAACTGTAAGCAACTCATACAAACACAGGAGAATGCAATAAGCAATGCCATTACCATTTCATGCATGGACTGAACGGTTCTAATTTCTTGCCAGTAATCAGCTGGACACTTAGAAAGTATGCAAGTTTCTTGCTCCTTTCTCCTCTTAAAGGCTTCAATATGAGCTCTACTTCCTGCTTCATCAATGAGGTCAATAGCTTTATCAGGTAGATACCTATCAACTATGTATCTTGCTGACAAATGAACCGCGGCCTTTATGGCATCTACTGTATATCTGCACTTGTGGTGTGCCTCATATTTCTCACATAGACCCATAAGTATCTTAACTGCATCATCCTATATATTAACACATATAGTCTAATTAGAAATCAAATTATGATTAACTGCTAACTTACAATAATATAGACATGAATATGGAATACAACCTGACTTGGCTCATCAACCCAAACAGGTTGAAATCGCCGTGCCAATGCCTTATCTTTTTCAAAATGAATCCTGTATTCATCTATGGTGGTAGATGCAATACACTGCAGAGAAGATAAAGACATAAAGTTATTGCACTTTGAATAGCAGACAAGTTATGGGGTGTACATATTGTAATATAACTCTTTGCAAAGGAATAAAAAAAGATGATTTGATCTTTACAAAAATGATAACTTTAAGCACATCCCAAAATGCACCATAAATTGATAAACCAATTACGAAGCAAAATTCATTAGAGGGCAGAATTATTTTATTGTCACAGTTGTTTCAGCAAAAGAGTTTAACTTCAACAGAACTGCTCTCCCCCCGTCTCCCTCCCCAAGGAAAAAAAAGAAAACCCCAGCAGCAAAAAAAGCATTAACAGCAAAAAAGAAGAAGAAGAAGACTTATTGAATATAATCGCACATCAAGCAAGCAAAGGAGAAATTGGAGTCATTATATCAATGTCAGCCAACTCTTGCTAACTGATTCCAGTAATCATAGCCTTAACTACTACCACATTTTTAACAACCGGCCCTGTCCATGCACTCTGACGTTCCTGTTACCTGTTAGTCCATTAAACTTTGTACAAACCACTCCTCCAAGTAGTTCACATTCATAAATCATCAGAGCACCTGAGAAAAAAAATATCAGGACCCAGGTTGATGGAAATTGGAAAGAGAGACTCAAGAACACTGAACAGACAACTTTGCCCTCTTTTCAGAAACAGGTTGCCCGTTCACAAAAGAACATGTACCCTTTTTGTTCCATAACTTGCTGAAAAGCAAAATATTTACCAGGCTACACTCATATCTCTTCCAGCTCTATATGACCTTAGAGGCCCTCCATTTGAGAGAAAGTTTGAGCAAGCTGTGAGTCTAACTACAAGTATGATAGCCACCCGGTTTTTCATAAAGACATCTTTCTAAATAATCTCAACCTTGTATTGCACTTTCCAGATGTTAATTGTAAACCTTGTTCAAGGCTATAATTACTTTGAAAAAGTCGCAACGACACCTGTGGTTGTGTAGTAACCATATATTTTGACCTCTAATCTTGCAGTTCATTAGCAATTATTTACACCAGGCTTCAAACCTAAACATGTGTTCATCTTCAAGGATCACTTAGAACAGAGGGAATTAGCAAATGTGAATACATGACAAATAATCACCTGAAATTGACCCCTTCCAAGTGAAGGTTTAAGTAAATTAGCAATGTCAAGACCAGATCCCTTATTTCCTCTCCCAACTGTCCCTGATTGAACAAGTGTATGGACTTCATCAATGAAAAGAATGACGTCACCTGCATTGCAAGAAAATCAATGAGGGCTAAAGCAATCCTCGTCTAGCATGGACCTCCAAGCATGTATTCACTCAACTTTTTTTCCTTTTTTGTTGAAATGTATTCACCTGACTTTCTTATGTCTTTTATTAATTTTGTAACACGTTCTTCTAGCTCTCCCCTCTCTTTGGCCCCAGCCATTAATAATGCTACATCCAAGGACATGACACGCTTTGTCTGCAGAAACACAAAGCAGAAATTAAAATTGCAATACATCTAAACTAGATAGACATCTATCAATTAAAGCACACACAAATGCACAGAGTTGAGAAGAAAAGAAGAACTTTAGAAAGATCAATCACTTGTTGAGAAACACACCAATAAAAAAGGAGCAACATCTGCCCGAGCAATACGAATTGCCAGCCCCTCCGCAATAGCTGTTTTTCCAACGCCACTTTCACCAAGAAGAATGGGGTTGCTTTTTGTTTTTCGGCATAGTATTTGAATAATTCTCTGAACTTCAATTTCTCGGCCAATAACTGGATCAATTAGTCCTTCACCCGCACGAGCAGTGAGATCCACACAGAATTGTGATAGAGCACTCACCTCTGGAAACCAGAGAATGATTACGAAAAACTCTTCTCTGCTTTCAAACATAGAAGTCTAAAACAACAAACTTATAAATTATTTTCTTACCTTTTGTTGTGGCAGAGGATCCTGCATCAGAACCTTTTCTTGAAATAGATTTGTCATGCACCCCCTTGGAGACCATATTTGGTTCTCTACCATCTTTAGCAAGCTCCCTTTGTAATCTGGAGAATGCCACAGCTGCCAACTGGTTTCCATTTGACCCCAATCTGAAATCATATTAGTATACTATCAACGTCAATGGAAAATTAGAATTATATATTTTTAAATTTTAATCATAGATCCTGCACATGTTCAATTGAGGAGTCATTAGCAGCTAGTGATAGCTCCAGACCATTGTCGTCACAAAAGGGCAAAAAATTGGAGTTTGCTGGTTAAGCGAATCATTTACACAGTCTTAGCAAATTAATGCATTTCCAAATGCACTTGGTATTTTGTATAACACATAAATTTTCAATTTTAGCTTTTCAGTACAAAATTTGGTGTTGTTCAACCAGTGGAAGCATTCTGCCCAAAGTAACAACCAAAGATTATTTATATGCCACGAAATATCATATTGCCTGATTACACTCCAGAATCCAATTCCCAAAAGTAAATCTCAGTCACAACTGATCTAATTTGAGTTTTCAGTTCTCATAAAATAACTGGGATATGTTTCTAAGAAGTTGCTGAAAAAGCCCCGGCAGGGAAACAATACCAAAAAAAACAAACAAAAAAAGTGAGATTTGATGCAGTACCTGTAAAGGACCCGACTAGCACTTCCATCATCTACTTTAACTAAAGCAACGGCAATGTGCTCAGGGGCAATGAATTTGTGGCCCAGAGACTTGGAATACTCAACGGCTGCCTCAAACACTCGCTTTGCGCTAATGGAGAAGGGGACATGGGTGGCAGAAACAGAATTAGCTTTATCATCACTATCATCATTAGCAGTGGCACGGGTGCTGGAATCATTTTGATGCCAAATGCTGCAGACAGCATCACGAGCCTTGTCAATAGTGATACCTGATGCAAGGAAACCATCAGGAGAACGATCCTCCTCAGCTATGAGACCCAGCAAAAGATGCTGGGTGAAAACCAAATCACTGCCAAGAGCTTTAGCTTCCCTTTGGGAAAACATTATAGCCTTGATTGCTCTTTCCGTGAACCGCTCGAACACTGCGGAGACGGTTAGCACTCTTCTTTTCCTCATCTTTCTGCCACCAAACAGTGCCAGTGAGGTAAAACCTTTTCTTTGAGACATTAGAAACGAAAGAGAATTCTTGTTATACCGGGATGGATCAGCACGCGAGAATAAAACGTTAATACAAGGTGAGTACGAGGTAGCAGCAACGAAGGTAGTACTAGAACAAGGTTCCGATGGTAGGGAGCGAACATTGTTTATGGAAATGGGGTTCCCTCGGCCATGGACATAACGGTACCGTTCCGATGAAGCAAACGATCCAAACGAGGGTGCTTGTGGTCGGTCAACGACATCCCATCTGCACCAGGAGTTCATTGATGACGATGAAACTTGCATGCTTGAGAAAAACAGAGAGAACAAAGGAGGAGAGAGAGGAGGTTCTGTTTTCAGTTTCGCCGCCAAAAAAGAGTCTAAGGTAGGAGGTTGCTGAGCACAAAAATATTAGCACCTATAACGAAGATCACGGAGCTTGTGAAACTGTAGTTTCGTCAATGACTAAGAAAAGGACCTTTTTCCCTTTCGCTTTCAGAGTTGAGGGCAAGAAAGAAGAAAGAAGAAAGAGGAAGGAAGGTATGAAGTGATCATGCAAGACACGTCACCGAGAGCAAAAGCCAACTTTTTCTTTCTTTCTTCTTTTTGGAACATAACTAATACTTCGATCTATCAAGAAAGCAACGCCTTGAAGTCACTGCACCTGGACTTCCCAGTTCCACAACGACGAGACGATTTAATTTTTTTTTTAATTTTAAAAATTCTTGGGTGAAGATAAAGATAGGACGGTGTATGGAAATAGAAAGAAAAATTTATTGTTGCACATTTTCTTTCACTCGATAAGACACGTGACAAGAAAAAAAAAATGTAACTATCATTTCCCTTAACTAAAATTAAATTATGTCTTTACTGAGAGAAATAAAAAAAAAATGAGTTATTTTAAATTTTATGTATTTAATTTAATTTTTTAAAAAAAAAGAAATGGGAGTAAAATTATTTTTGAGATAATTTTAACTCTTTTTTAAAAGTAAGAAAATTTAAAAAAAAGAGAATATATGTTTAAAAATAAATTAAAATATTTTTAAATTAAATACTACTTAAATGTTATAATTGTGTAAAAAAAATAAATTCATACTTTTCTTATATTAAAATCATTTTATTTCTCTCTTTTAATTAAATATTCACAAAATTAAAATTCTTCTCATCCTTTCTTTTTCATTAAAATCTTTTCTCTCTCTTTCACTTAATTGAACTAAACAAACATTTAAAGAAAATACTAGAAAACTAAATTTTTTATCAGAATAACTATTAATGGTTGATAACTAATTCTCACCACTTTAAGTTATTTAATAATTAATTTTAAATCTTGATAAATTTTAATTGAATTTTGTTAAAAAAAAACTAGCTGTAATATTACTCCTCTCTTAATTTTTACTGAGGGCTTTGGTTATATAGTAAAAATTTAACCTTTCATATTTTCATTTTTCATCTTTCTAAGATTCAATAGAGCCTCTCTAAAACTTTAAAATAAAATAAAAAAATCCACCCAAAAATAAACAAATACAAAGAGTCAAAGACCAATAAATAAATTTATTTACGAAGAAAGTTTCATTAATTGCTTGAGTGGATAAAATTAGCCAGTCAAATGATTCATGAGTTCTCTATATGAAATATTAGGATCCACTAACTTTATCTTACCGAGTATCTCCTATTTTTTGGCAAATAAAATCAGAGTTGTTTTCCATCATGTTCAAATTTGCTTTGTTTTTTCTGTTGTCCGACAACGTAATTTTGAGTGTTTGACTCTAACTCGTCTTTATATCAGATTCCATTCCCCCTTCTGACCCAAAAGAAGGCCAAACTACCACCCTTGGGATTACAATCACCTACCTACAATCACCTACCTACATTTTATGCTACTTTCCTTTGCCGAAGCAAAAGACGCATCACAAATTCACACTGTGAGTTTGCCGGAGGTTGAGGATGTACTCTAGCCAAAGAAAGACATCATACACGGCCTTGGGGGAAAACTCATGACCGTAGTTCCAACTGCCCATATATGTCCCATGTAGTCATTTCTGCAGCTTCAAAAGTTGGAAGGTGTCT
This sequence comes from Styphnolobium japonicum, assembly GCA_023212625.1. NCBI lineage: Eukaryota > Viridiplantae > Streptophyta > Magnoliopsida > Fabales > Fabaceae > Styphnolobium > Styphnolobium japonicum. The sequence goes on along the minus strand of JALBWW010000003.1, from coordinate 39,078,491 downwards.
ACCGTTATACCGGAAAGCTTCCTTCCAATATCAATAAAGCAGGAATAAGAATAACAAACCCCCCTCCCTTTTTTTTTCTCTCTCTCCCGCAGTATATATTGTCTGACAACCATGCTGCAGATGAACATCTAGGCTCTAACAAAAACTGCACCAGCACTACCAGCCAAAAAGGTTATGAGATAGCTCAGAAGGTTGTTGCCAAAGATGAAGCATACTGTCATGAGAAGTACCAACATCGCAAAGAAATCTGCAGTGGTTCCCTTCAATAAGAGTAAGAGAGATCTTCACATACCAGCTCCTGTTAACAAGATGATGTATATCCGGGCTTTTTGGCCTTTTACTATAGTTTTGAAAACAAATTACTCAAATGCAGCCAAATTCAAATATATTTTTTGGATGCTGTTATTTTTTATATATTTCATGTGTATCATGCCAACGCGTAAAGCGTGATATACGTCATCACACTAACACTTTAAGTGTGAACGTCATCACGCCAACACTTTAGGTGTGATATACATAATCACACTAAACACACTGACATTACAGTACATATCACGTCTTCCGTGTTAGCATGATGACGTGTATCACGCCTAGCGCTTTAGCGTGACACACGTGAAACATTAAAAAAAAAAAGTATGCTAACAGTTAGTATTAGTAAAAATAACAATATTTGATATGTGTGTTAATAATGTGTATATGGTAAGGTACGTGAAGTAATTATATCGTATGGGGTACAAAATATATAAATATTTAATAAAAATATAAAATACAAAAAAAAATTATTATAAAAGTAAGAAAAAAATAAATTTAACCTTGATTTCATGAAACTCATACAATTTTCATAAAAAGCCTCATAACTCACAAAATAAGAGGTTTTTTGAAATTCTGTTGAACCAAACCGCCTACGGCATTTGTGTTGCACTTGGCCTCGAAAAATTATATAAAATTAATATAAAATGCATCTAAATCGAATAAACGAGTTAAAAGTTATGACTTTTTAAAGTTTTAACTTTTGACTTTTTTTTTAATTAATTTGTAGTTTTATCTTTAATTTATTATATTTTTTCCAAATTATCATTGCTACGTTAATGTATTAGGCGGTACTTATTTTATCACGTCATTTATTAAAGCGTAATATGTACTGTAACATCAGTGTGTTTAGCGTGATCATGTATATCACGCCTAAAATGTTGACGTGATGACGTATATCACACCTTATGCGTTAACGTAATACACGTAAAATAAAATAATAATAATAATAATAATGACACGCTGTCAAAAACGATAACATCCAAAAAAATATTTGAAATGGGTTACATTTAACTAATTTATTTCTAAAGTTACAGTGGATAGGCAAAAAAGCCATATATCCGCAATAACTGCCCTTTGCCCAATAAGAATGAAGAGTGAATGGCATCCTTATAACCGGACTCAGATTACATTGCTGCAACCATAATCCCATGACAAGAACAAGCCTTGCTTAATAGCAGCCAACTCAGCAATGGTGTTGGTACTGATGCCAACATGTCTTTGAAAGTCCACAATATTTTGGCCAGAAGAGTATATACGTAGTAGACCACCCATTCCTCTCATCCCTGGGTTAACAAAGCTGCTGCCACCAACAGCGAGTTTAACAAACCCATGTCGAGGTGGAGTCCAGTAACAAGGCGTTGGGAGCAACTAGGATTGGGACGTGAGGCTAGAAAGTGGTAACAATCATCAGCCATTCCTAAAATGGACTGAACCACAGGAGGTCAAAAATACCACTTTCTGCTCCCAATATAAATCAACTTGCTTCTGACAGGAAGTTGAAACTTTTAGGACGAGTCTTGCTAATCACTTCTTTAGACAGGAGGTCAACGACTTTTCTCCAGAATCCTAATATGTCAGGGTAAGCCTTCATCCTCCCAAGTTGGATATCTGCCATTATTTCTATAAGTTTCTATGCCACCCTAACATCTCGCCCCAGGCAACTGCACTAAAATTATAAGACCCACAGTACACCCAACCAATGGAAGGTGCATCCCTCCTAGACCAGAAGTGTCTCTCTACCACCTGCGCAAAACAATTTCTATCAATACATTTCTAATAGCACTTAAAATATAAATTTGTGGTGTAGGGGAAAGAAAAACACTGATAGGAAATTAATAACTGAGAAGCTAATCATCCAAAGCCAACCGAAAAAGAGAACAATATATGACGCATATACATTTCAAAAGTAACTCAGTCATGAAACCATATGTATGGACTAAAGTTCATATAAGTCCATTGAAAACCTGCTCAAATATTGTGAAAATAGACAAAAGACCACAGTGATAATGCAATAGGGATTGTGTAATGAAAAGCACAAACAACAAAGAAAATGACAAAAGGTAATCCCATATAGAGGGATTTGGATCCTCTCCTTTTCTTTAGAAACCTGACTGTGTGATGCAGTTCACAGGGGGATAAATTATAATAATAGTTTGAATTTTGATGACTTTACTGTTATTTTCATATGAATTAAATTTAGGGATTTATTTACTTATTTTAGGTAATTTTAAGATAATTATGGCAGAATTAGAGTCGACTCATCATTTAATATTATTATGATATCACTAATGTTTTATTTGTAGTGGCAGTCAATGATGTTTTAAGTCATTTAAAAATTAAAAGTCATATGATAAGCAGGTGACCTTTTAATAGATTGGATGGATGTAATTTACTTGAGTCATATGTAATGAATGATTAGGATGTTAGGGTTATTAACAAAAATCCCTTAGGAATTATTGTAATCAGTAATGATTAGGAATTATTGTAATCAGTAATGATTAGGATGCCCTATTCTATCATAGGCATCAGTGATGGCATCACTCCCTAACTGAAGCAGTTAAACTGTCAACACGAATTGGCTCAACTGATCTACAAATTTTGGATAAGAGTTTTTCATTCTTATATGTATGAGTTTGAATCTCCCAGTGATCCTATTTGGTGGGTAACCCTTTCTAAGGAGATCTCCTGACATTCAAGGACTATGTATAAGTAGCCATGTAGGGGACCACCTTAAGTGGTTACCAACGACAATCTTCTGGGTGGATCTTTGCCGACCTTCTCGACATACTAGTAGCACCCTTCCCAATTAATTTTGAGGAATCTTTCCTATTAACCAATTTTTCATCAAAAATAAAATAAAAATAAAGTCTTCAACCTTTCCCATGTTCTAAAGAAGATAATCAGTTCTGCACTGTTGGCATCTTTCTACAATGTCAAAATTTCACTTTCCAAAAGACAATTTTGAAAAATAAAATACCACAACAAATTTGAATTTGAATACTAATAACACAAATAATTACAAGCTTAATGGTTTTCATAAGCATGATGTCATCAAGAGAATAATGGACTCAAATTTATTTTTATTTTAAAATGCTCCGGTACTACCTTTAAAAGAACCTTTTGAACATGATTTTTAGGAGAAATTCTTGCACTAAAAGTAATCTCAATCAATTATGAAGTAACATGTATTATAATAAAAGATTAAATAAATAATTTATAACTAAAATTATGAGACATGTCATTTTATAATTAATTTAGTTTACTTTCAGTGTTTTTAAGAATTTTTCGATTTTCAGAATTTCTCGATTTTGAGGGAGACTTGCAAACACAACATACGCATATAAATTATAACAACATTTAATTAACCAATGCAGTGCAATAATTAAGTTGAAGTACTTGCAGGAGAGTGATAGACATTTATTGGCTTAAACAAGTCAGGCCCATAGCATTCCGTGTCAAATACTGGTCATGCTTATATTTAACTTCCACGATATATACTAAAGCAACTTTACAAAATAAAAATAAAAAAAACTAGGGCAGGGAGCACAACGTCACCCAAGCTATCCCTCTGCTCCTATTCCACCAGGATTTTTAAGTCAATTCACATTTACCAAGACCAATGGTCATACTCATAGTAAATGCTCATAAAGAAACATAGGCAAAGTCCTTCCCAATTCAAAATACAAAATACATTATATCTTCCAAGACACAACCTCTGACTTCATTCTTTCAAGTGATTAAAGCGGACAAGAAAGTCATAACACAACTAAAAAAACTTGACAGAATTTCATTTAGAATTTGTTTAGATTTAAGGGTAGTTGTTAAATAATTTAAAGAGACGAGGACTACTGATTCATCTAAAAGCCATGAATAATGATAACTTATTCTGACAAAAAAATCCTGACTATCTAATATTTTCCAGTCATATTACCCCTGGCATATAATACGTCATGAAGGCAAAATCCCATTATATGCATTCTTCACTCCTTCAATCGTGGCTCGTGGGGAAAATGATCCTAATGGAAGGATTCTTCAATTCTTCACTAGCATTCCAGTAGCCCCAATGTCAAAACATCATTGAACTACCGAATTAATGAACAAACACAATTTCAACGAACCATGCATGTTGCAGAAAAGATGCAAACTTTTCAAGCAGATCTAATAGAATAGCAGATCAATGATTTCTTCAGGCTATGGAAAGAGATCAAACATGGCCATATTTCAATTCAGCAGATAAAATGCAATAGGAGTAGTTGCAGGAGTCAATTCGAAGAAAAGATCTCCCCGTTTCAGTCCCATTTACCTCTTGCAATCTCCAGAGGCCATAACATCTTTAAATTGAAGCAATGAGTGAGCAAAATGCAACAATGTGTTCAGATTGCATCATCTTTGATATATCTTGAAAATAATGTCCCTGCATTAGTTCATATAATTATATAAATATCATGTTTCATATACACGGCAACTGACAAGTAATCCTATAGAAGACACATCCAACATACCTCTGACATATATAGTATCAGTTTACGACGGCCTCAAGGGCCTCTTTTGCACAAACATATCCAGAAAACCTGAAGAATCCAACATCCCAAAGAAGAGAAACCCATTTTGCTACATTTCTAGGCAGAAAACCAAGTTAAACATATTCTATTACGAAAATATATATACAATTTAAGTTATTGGCATGAAAAAGCTAACTAAAACACATAAATAAGCAATGAAAATAAAAATGAAATTTAAAAATCATAACATGAATGGGGGGAACCCAATACTTGGTGCAGTAAAGAATTTGAAAACCTCCAATGCTGACGGCATTTGCATCAGCAGGAACATTGGATTGGGATTTCTTAAAAAAAATCTCCAACCTACCAAATTAAAGCATTCTTACGCATGTGAGTAATCGCGTAATTGTTAGTGACATCATTTGCTGAAGAAGATAAATCTGAATCTATCATGGTGTTGGAATCTTTATGGGAAATTTTGAAACAGAATTGGTGGGAAAAAAATCGATAGGGATGAAATCAAGAAATGAATGGGGTTAGCCGGTTAGGTTAGGTTACAAGTTATTACAATGGTACAACGAAAATGGACTATAAACCAATTTTGGGGCTGAAAACTGGACCGGCCCAATGGCCATTAGATAATTCTTTCATGGTCCCTTACCAGAGGGGCTCATAGTATCTTTTGGTTTTTGATTTCATCCTAACTAACATCAATTAATGAGGGCAGATAAAATGTTGTTCAAGCTTTCTGTGTCAACCCTCATAGCATGAAACACCATGAATTACAGTGGGGCCAGTCTAGTACTGATGGAGTGTTTTCTACAATTTCTGCTCATCATGTTATAACTAATCTGGTGTCTCAATGTGAAAACTGTCGGCACTCAATAGTTAGCATCGACCAAGACTTTTCGCTCGGTTTGAAAGGTTCTAATCCAACCAAAAGACTTTTCGCATGCAAATTTTTTTTAACTAATACTCACTTTTTGACAAATACCCACTTTACTCCTTTCAAAATATAAATGTAAATGTCGAGTCTTCTAATAATTTTTTATATTAAATTAGTTATTTTAGATAAATAATTTGATATAAAAAATGTCAAAATTAGTTTGAAATAAAAAAATAATATTAAAGAACTTATTTGATATCAAAAATTGACATAGAATGATTATTTTAATATATTTATCATTAAAAAACTTAATTCATAACACATATATTTTTAAATGATTAAAATAAGTGTTTACTCTTTTTTAGTCCTTTTTTTAACCCAAAAAAAAAAGGACTCATTGGTTGGATTATCAATTATCACTTGGATGAAAGAGTTATGAAGAAAAGAGAAGAAAGATGTAGTTTTTCTTTATTTATTTCTTTAGTTTTTAAGGTATACCCATATGCTACTAGTATTGTAAAGTTAATTTTCTTCGAGCAGTGTCGCAACTAGGGGACCTTTCGAACAAGTATTTGTTCCAATGTTCGAACTTGTGTCCTTATCTTAAGAGTATAACTCACTTAATTTATAAATAAAGAATTACCTATCTCATTTTTTCTTCTTCAAACCCCTGGCATCCAAACATACCTTATATGTTTCATAATATAGGGATTGTTTGGGTGTTGTTGTCCTGTTGTGGCTCCCCTTTGCTTGCTTATACCTGCTAAATGATTTTGAGTAGAATTAATATTAAAAGAATTACTTATAAAAAAGTGATGTTAACAGAATTGATAACTTTTAGTAATAATATTTAAAAAATAATTTTAGAAGAATTAATTTATGTATAAAATCAATTTTAAATATGAAATTACCAAAAAGAACACAAAATTAAGCTTAGTTGAATCTTTTAAAAATTTGTTTTCACGTTATAACTATGCATAAAAATTATTTCTATTAAATAAGTATTTTTAATTATCATTTTTAAAAAATTATAAAATTATTTTTATGAACAGTACTGTTAAAAAAATAAAATTGATTTTTACACCTATATTATTTACAAATTATTGTGGGGAAATCATTCTTCTATTTTGTTGTTGTTATTGTTTTTTAATAGAATAAGATGGCTTCAACATTTCAGGGTATGGCCATAGGCAACAACATATTTATAAGTTTATAAGTTATGACCAGTCGAAAAAATTCTAATAGAGCCAAAAGCATTTAATATTAATTTAGAAGCAGTGTTATCTGGACCAGACCGGCCGGTCGGACCATGAACTGGTTTATAATTCGGTTATAGTTCGATGTCAAAATCGGATTTATGGTTGGACTGGGTTGAACTGGTCAAAACGGGGCAAAATTGGGTTGAACAGGGATAAAACCAGGTTAAACCATCCATCTCTTTTTTTTTTTTTTTCAATCACTTAACTACTCAACTGAAAGTGATATGAGACTTGATAATTAAAACCTCAAAACCTTATTATGCATTTTATGATTGATAATGTGTGTTATAAGTCATGTATATATATATATATATATATATATATATTTGTTTATTTAATATGTAATTATGACATCATCCGGTTCGACAAAACGGTTAAATCGGATGAACCTGAACCGAAAGTTTTTTCGGTTCACTGTTTGGTCCGGCTTTAACAACATTGTTTAGATCAACTTTAGAGATCCTGTAATGTTTTGCTTCTTTACACACACAAACATTTTCATCATTTTATTTTATTTTGCACGAGCCTACAACAGCCTCTATAGTTAAACAACTCAAACTTCCTACCAAGCCACATCCTACCTTACTTTCTCTCTTAAAATCCAATCCAACTTACCTCAAATTCATATTCTAACTCTTATTTTTAGACATTTGCTAAAAACAAAAGTAGTTATTTTTACATGCAAAGTAGAAATATAAAGGGGATTTGGAGGAACAATAGGAAAGGAGTGAAAAACCTCACGGCGATCATCTGCTCTGTACAGTCCACTAAACCCTTCTCACATTGTAGTTGGAGAGAGTTGAATAGAGTAAGCATTGACAAGAGAGAGAAATACAAGTGCTTGATGAAGGCAACAGACTGGAAATGCTTCTGTCAAAGGCCCATAGATACGGCTTGAACTTTATCCAAGCAATAGAGACCTCATGGCAGAGGGGAGTATTATCGGTGAGATAGAACAAAGTTCAGAAAGAGGAAAAATAAGCCTTGGATTAGATAAGAGCATTTATAGTGGTGACCGTTGGGCTAATTAAAGACAAAAATAAATGAAGTTGTTTCGGTAATTTTATGAATACTATTTGAAGACAAGCTACCAAAAGAATCAATTTTCTTATCCTCAACCAGATGTTGATAAGAATTGTGTCAGTAGCCAAAAAAGTTTAAAAATTCAAAAATTGCTTCAATTAAATCAAACATCCATTTCGTCCTTCATCGCGTTGTAAACCAAACAAGAACAAGCTTATGTATTGAGTGTTGAGCCGTATTCCCAAAGGTCATATTTCCTCCTTTGTCCTCTAACTCCAGCCAAACTTGCCACCATTCCTTACTGTTAGGGGTGTTCAAATCCAAACCAAACTGAACAAAACCGAAAAACCGAACCGAAAAAACCGATAACCAATTAAAACCGAACTTTTTTGGTTTAGTTTGGTTCTTTTTTAAAAAAACCGATCGGTTTGGATCGGTTTTCGGTTCCAATTTTCAAAACCGAACCGATCCAAACCAAACCGATTAAAATATCATATATATACATATTTTAAATAATTTGGTATGTGTTGTTGAATATATTTAAAGTTTTACTTTTTTATCTTGTTAAAATTATTCATATTAATGATTTCAAAATAACATTTATCATTTAAGGTATATGCTCACTTGAGATGGTTGCTTTCTTTGGTAATTATGGCTATAAGTTTTTGTTTATGTAGCTGAAAATTAATTTGAAATTTTAGATTTTTATTATATGATTGTACTTGGCTATTACATTAGAAGTTTGATCATGATTGTATTTGATCATTATACTAGAAGATTGTTAATTTTTGTTTAAATGAGTTGTTGTTGTTGTTTGTTTTAAATGAGTAAATATGTTATTTATTGTATAAATAGACTACATTACCTTTTAGGCCATAAAAAAGCAAAGGAATAAGATTATTTTTTTTAAATGGTCAAAAACTGAAAAACCGATCCAAACCAAACCGATTAATATCGGTTCGGTTTGATTCGGTTTCTAAATTTAAACCAAACCGATTGGTTGTCTATATGAGAAAACCGATTGGTTTGGTTCGGATGACTTTACCCCTCAAAACCGATCCAAACCAATCCGCGAACACCCCTACTTACTGTCACCAACAAACTACCTTTATCCCTAAATTTCAACATCAGAAATATGAAACTTGGAGGAGAAGTAAGAGAAAAAAACTATTACCACACATGGTTAGATGATTAGTAATTAGTTAGTGATTATTTAGTTAGATGTAATTAGTTACACATCTAGGATTATATAAATTACTCTTGTAAAGATAATTTCTCATTCGGTAAATTTCACTTTCATTTTTTTCTCAATTTTCTCTACTGAGAGTATGTTTCTCAACCTAGTATCAGAGCTTCTTAAAAAAATTTCTCCATTTTGTTGCATTGAGTTCCAAAGAACTCTTTGAATCTTTGGGACTAAAATCCTATTTTGGTCCCTCACATTTGATTCAATTATCAATTTTGTCCCTAACATTTTAATTTTTTTCAATTTAATCTCTGACATTTATAAACTCACTTTAATTTGATCTTTCTGTCTGTGACTCTGTTATTTACTAGAATGAAAATGATGATGTGTCTCTGTTAAAGGTAATGTGGCACTCTTATTTTGCCAGCATAACATTGAGTTAGTAACTAAATGGATTATTTCAACAAAAAAACGACGTCATTTTCATCCATGAAAAGCTAAATGCCAACTAATAATGTCGTTTTTTGTGAAAGAATCCAGTCAGCTACTAACTCAATGTCATGCTAGCAAAATAAGGATGTCACATTACCTTTAACGATGACACATCATCATTTTCATTTAGTGAATAACAAACACACAGACGGAAGGACCAAATTGAAGTGAGTTTATAAATGTTAGAGACTAAATTGAAAAAATTAAAATGTCAGGAACGAAATTGATAATTGAATCAAATGTGAGGGACCAAAATAGGGTTTTAGTCAATCTATAATTCTCTCTCTTTCTTTGCTTGCCAATTTATTTATTTTTGGAAATCCACCGCACATTTTCTTCAATTTTCCTTCTCTTTCTTGGCCATGATTCCTTTCCTTGTTGGTGCTCCAAAAATGGTGTTCTTAGTGTGGCTGATTCTAGTCCTTCTTTACAATCCATAATTTTCTGATTTTCTCGATTACGAAACAATGGTGGAGAACCTAGAACTAGTTATTAGACTTTTTCTTGCAAATCTAATCCATATTCCACCACTCTACTCACCATCAAAGTTTTCAATGGTGAATATTTTTTCTCTCTCAGTCTTTCCTTGTCACTGTAGGGTTCCACCTGGTCTTCCATGGTCATTGCCATCGCCGCCTACATAACCGTCGTTCCTGCACTAGAGTTGGAGGATGTGTGGATTTGTTTTTTATTTTTGTGCTTTGTCCTTCCATTTTATGTTGCTTGGGCCATGTTTCTCTAATGAAGACAGGTGGCCCCTTCAGAACCATGAGGCATGCTGCTGAACTTGCCTATGGTGTTGACAATGGGCTTGATATCATTGTTAGGCGTTTGCTAATTTGGCAAGTGTACCAAATTGTGCAAGTAGTAAAATGTGAGTGAGTTATCGTTCCCAACGAGGACTAAGCATAATTACCAACAAGTACAATCTAATCACTATCTAGGTGAACAAAATTGGAAAGAAGTGAGCTAAAACAATTGAATAACAACGATATGATTAGATAAACAAAATCTTTTTTGGAATTTTATCAAGCAATTAGCAAGCATAAAGGGAATTTGCTTCAAAAGTAATGAAATGTTGAGATTAGGTTCACTAATCCTTCCTCTAAATGCAATAAAATGATCCTTAACATACTTCCATACTTCAATTATAAAAATAAATCCTCTAGATTACTAAAATCTTAATTCCTTAGGTGAGATGAGCCTAAATTCCCTAATTACTCCCTAATTCCTTATGTGAGGAGATTATTGAATCTGCATTTTGAAAAAGGATTCCAAAATTACTACTAAATCAAGATCTATTCCTAGATTCAAGATTCAATATGTGATTGATTTCAGACCTAGAGTTAATATCAATTTTCTAATTGTCTATCAACTCAAAAATCAAATTATGGAAGATCAAGCCACAACTAGCATTAAGAACATAGATCAATCACTCATAATGAAGTAGGAACTATATTCAAATATCAAATCAATTACATCAGAGTTTGGAATTAGCTACATTTAATCTCAACAAAGAGAATTTAACTATTCATAGTAAGAGAATTAAAAAAAATGGAAGGATTAACCAAAGTAGATGATTGGAAAGGCATTGAATCCTCAAGGATTGTCCCCATTAGCTTAAGTCTCCAATGAATCAAAGAAATTCCTAAGCTCTCTAGGTGTTCCCGCCAAAAAAATATGAAAAAGCCCATTTAAATGAGTCAGATCGAGTATTTATATCTTTTTGGGAAACTTCCATCGATGAGCGATCAGATTTTGTCGTTAAGCGATGCATAAGAATTGAACCATCATTGAGCGAGGAATAGTCTTCGCTGAGCGCCCATGGATAGAGAGCAAATTGTTTAAATTCGCTTAACGATGGTTGTTATCACTGAGCGATAGAAGTCAGAATCACTTGTCTCTAAATTCGTTGAGCGAACTATTCTCATCAATGAGCGGTGCTTACTCTGCCCTTTTTCATGCTTCACAAATTTGTCCAAAAGTTCCTGCCAAAATGTGAAAAAATTATCAAGAAACTTTTATATGTTTGACAACTATCTAAGCATTATATTTATTATTTTTATATTCCTAAAACTAACCAACTCCATTATTTCACTATGTAATTACCAAATTTTCATTCTATAAATCTCTATTTGATGCAGATTTATCATTAGGCTATCGGAGTCCCTTAAGCAACAATTCCCTATCTTGAGTTACGTTTATTTCTACTAGTGGTCTTCGTTACGAAGGTCATAGCTCAATGGTCTTCATTATGCTTCTATTGGTCTTGTACCGACGTGTTTGAGGTTATGCAGTATCAACTCTTTTGTAGTTCATTTTTTTTCTCTTGTTAATATTGATTCAGCCTTGATGTGACTTTGATTTTAACTTCTGCCTTTTTCATGGTGGTTAACCTTTAATTGTTATTTAGTAACTTGAAGAGTCCTAATTTGCTTGGGATGAGTGTCGTGGAGATGCTAGAAAAATATCGATGAGGCCTGAAAGGTCAAAGACTTATCTAAATACTTTAGTCGTTGTTAGTTCTCATTCATCATTCTTTTCTGATTTTCTTTGAATTACGACATTACTTGTATTTTATATTTTTTTAGATAGATTGTATTGTTTACATCAAGTTGTGAATGCTAAGTACACATTCTTTAGCTTACGATGGGCTACACATGGTTACGTGGTTAATGATAGTTAGTTGTGTGTGATTAGTTACATAATTAGTTACACATCTAGAACTTTATAAGTCACTTTTGTAAAAATAATTTCTCATTCAGTAAATTTCAATTTTATTTTTTCTTAATTTTCTGTCCTCAAATTTCACTTCCATCTTCTTTCAATTTTCTCTCATTTGAAACTATGTTTCTCAACAAAAACAATGAAAATAAGGGAAACAAAAAGGTTTGGAAGCTTGATCATTGGCATCGATTGAGGGCAAACTGAGATACTTATCATTGCGATAATGGGTAGAAGCAGAGGTGCTAGGATGGGGTTTAATGGATGCCACTAGTGTTGAGATGCTGACAAATGCCACTAGTTTGTAGTGTAAATGGAGGTTTGAAGTGAAGGGAGGAAAAAGAAGATGAAATACCAAAGTTAAAATGAGAATTAAACTTCGAGACTTTTTCTTTGTGTTCTGACTCTTCAAGTGCCACATTCATCTCATCCTCTTCCATCTAACTCATTTATTATTCTTACTCTTTTCATTTCTTTTTTTATTATTTATTATTGTATGACTATCTTATTTTTATTTCAATGTCTATAAAAATAGAAAAGGAGAACAATAAAAGTAGAGTTCTAATTGCTTTGGACCACGCCAGCATGAGAGTGCATTGACAAATCCAATTTTTTTTCTTTCTTTTCGTATACTAATGTTTTTTCTGGACCCTTTCATTGATAAGTTAAATCTAGTCTCAAAATTTATGATTCTAAACACACTCTTCTTACTGAAATGCCCATTCCTCAAGTTCAGTCCCATACAACTTGCTCCGTTGTTATATTTTATTTTAATTTTTAATTATATTAAATAAATATAAAGTTGTTTTAATTTTAAAATATTTTTTTAACCTTTTACCTAACCAAGTAAAATATAAGAGGATTATACATAATATATGCATAAGAGAATTAATTTTTTACACATTATTAAATTATATCTATCTCTCTCTTATAAAATAATAAAATCGTATTGGGATAATAAATAAAAAGTTTCAAATCCACGCAACCTCACTTGGATCATGTATGCCAATTAGTTAAAGAAAAAAAAATCAAGTATGCTTAAAAGTTTTTGAACCAAGAAAAGAAAGGAAAAAGAGAAGAATTTAATTTTAATTCACTGTTAGTGTAAAGTTTTTTTATACTGTCATTTAATCATGTATTGACACATTATTAAAAGTGTTAGACTTTTGAGGTAATTGTTATAATAATCAAACTCTTTTAATGAGTTGACAATATATGATTGAGTGATAGTATATAAAAAGTTTACACTAACAATGAATCAAAATTAAATTCAAAAAAGAATTTGAAAGAATAATTTTTTTTCTTCTTTATGTTTAGGTAAGAAAAAGGAGGAGAATTTTCCCTCCTTATTTGTGAGGTAAAGTAAAGTAAAGGTGAGCTATTAGGAGTGAGTTAATTATGAATAAGTTATTAGTGAGGAGTTCGAATAATTTGTATGTGCCGTTATTGTAAAAAAATAAGTTAAAGTAAAAAAAAGTGAGTCATTTTTTTAATTTAATTTAAAATAAATAATTTTTAAAAAAGAATAATTTTGGAATTTTAAGGAACAACTTCGCTCTCTTTTCTTTTCATTAAAATTCTTTGAAACAATGGTTTGAGTGAATTTTAATTCCTTTCACTTCTTCATAAGTGACTTTTTGAGCTTATCAAAGAAAAAAAAAAAAGACTTTTTGATAGAGGAAAAGGATGAGAAGCACATATCTAGGCTAAGCTTTGTTGTATATGCATCATTTCACTTCCTTTCTTTCCCATTTCTTCTTATTAAACAATGCATGATTGGGTGGTTAGACGTGTACTAGATAACCCCACAATTATCACGTTCGAATATTATGAAATCAACTGAAGTCTTATTTGTTTAATTGTTTTTCCGACACAAAGCTTGTTTGGGACAGCTAAACAAAAGTCAATTGCAATTTGCAAAGGAAGGGAGACAAAAGCATTGGATTGAAGTCGTTGAACATGTGAACCCGAATAATTACGGTCATTTCCCTTTGATGATGCCGTAGATTCAGTCCTAACACAAAATAATATTTTTCATATTATGTGTAAGAAGTATAAATAATTTAAGTGTTAGTTGTTTTTTTTTTTTGAAAGGAAGTGTTAGTTGTTATTTAATAGTTTATAATACAAAATAAAAATTATTTTTCCTACAATTAATATATAAAAGGAGAATCCAAGATTGTAAAATTCTGCCAAGTAACACCTCTAGTTTATGACACATGATTAATTAAATCTTAACAAGTGACATATGTCATGGATAATAAATATTATAATAGATTCAAAATTAAAATATTTATTAGTATCTTATTTATAGAATGAAATTTAATTTCTTTGTTAACTACCTAATTGTGTGATATCTGTCCTACACAATTACTTATTTGTTTGTTTGAATAAATATTATTAATTTGGTATTTATTGTATCTGGTCAAATTCTTCATAAGTATTGGTAGTATTTTTTTTAAATAAATTCTACATAATAATGTCACATGCCAGATTGAAAAAAAAATGTATTGCAAAAAATTTATTACCAAAAATAGTTATTGGGCCTTAATTGATTACATTCCAATCAATTATAACAATTCAGTTGCAATATTAATTGTCCTATTTTATTACTTTTTTTTAAGTGAGATATGGAATAAGGAGTTAAAATTAGTTTCAGTTATATATCTTTATGAATCAAATTTGACTATGTGATTTTAGAAAGAATATTATAACATGTTATTATGCATTGAATACATAATTATTGTGCGTGTAAGAGGTTCGATTAATACAATTTATGCGAGAAATAAAAATAAACATAATTCAATTTTACTTTACTAATGCTAATTAATCAAACTCGTTAAAAGTAATGACTCGCCTAAGATGAACCAGAGTTAAAGTATTGATAAACAAAAAAAAAATAAGGGAGGAATCATAATAGTTAGGTAATTAAATATTAGTGATATAGATAAGCAAATTATTAAGAAAACACATTAAAAATGTATTTTTAAATTAACTAATAATTATAATTATAATTAATAATGATAATTTTAGATATAGATAAAATAGTATAGACAACTAGTTTAACTAAGAATAAGAAATACTTTTCTAAAGGAGTGTATTTTAGGAAAATTAAATAAAAATTTGTTGGAGAAGAGTGACAATAAATAAATAAGAGTAACAATAAACACACTCAACAAATAAATATATAAGATTGTTTTTGAAAGTTTCAAAATAAAAATTAAAAATTAACAGATTATGTTTTTGCTTTATTATTATTAAAAATATGTTAAACACACTTAATTTTTTTATTCCAAAACTAAATTTAATATTTCTATTTTCTAACTTCTCATTTAAAGAAGTTATGCCAAGACAATAATATATAAATAAATTTTATTTAAAAAATCAAACTATGTTAATATATGAGCATCACTTATCAAAATAATATTTTATTTTGTTTATTTTTTCTACATACATTGCACGGGTTTACAATCTAGTAAAATTTTAAATATTATCAAACTTAACATATTTTTTTAGTTTTATTATTAACTCGTTGATATTTTTATGATTAAATGTTATTTTTACTATAGTCTAACATTTTATATTGAAACTTTTTGAAATGTCACATTTATTGTAGTTTTATTAAGTTTAAGTATTGAAATAAAATTTCAATTCAGCAACACTAAATATATATATATATATATATTCTACGTATTAACATATATAATTAAATAAGGATAGAATTAACACTTGATTATAAAATATTTGCAAGTCAACAACTCAGTTAATAAATTTATTAGATCTAACAATATTTTAAAGTTAAATTTAAATTTTATTTTATAAATACAACATTTTTTGTGTAAAAATTTATAATAAAAGAGAAATATTTGTAATAAATTTAAAAAATACATCATATTGTAATATTCTGTCTTAGTTTGTTAGAAGAAAGTGAAAACGTTGTTATCGGTAAAGAGGAAAGATCACATTATTTTAGTTTTAGTCGTGGAATTCAATGTCTTTCTAACCGGCACGTCGGTCCAAATGAACTTATTGAAAAAGGCTACTGCATTTCAGACCCAAAGTCGCGAGTGTCACACATGTTGCGGGTACAAGGTGCGCAGTGGATGCGTCAGTTGTCTGCGAGAAATCATTAATTAGTATCATTGGATTTTTCTCCCTTCTGTTTCCCAATCTTACCTCATTTTTGTTGTCAGATGGCTACCCTCTCCCAACGGCCAACGCAAAAAGCAGAGCTAGATATGGACGAAAATCTTTAGTTACTTTCACTAAAATAAAATATGTGTTTAATTTTAATTTATTGTTATTATAATTTTTTTATATGATTATTAAATTATATATTATTGTATTATTAAAAAAATTTATTATCATAATAATTATTTAAAATATATAATTTTTTAATAATATGTTAAAATATTATTAAATAATAATATAAATTTTTTTATACTGACAGTGAATTAAAATTAAATTTTAAATATATAATATATAATAAGTTTTTTAAAAATATAAGTATTATTATTTAAATTTTTTAGTAACAAATATATTAAAATAATTTTTTAATATTAAATTAGTTTTTTAATATTATTTTATGATAATCAACATGGTGTGACACAAGTGGTAGATACTTAGGCCCCTTAAGCATGTAGTCAGGGGTTCAATTTCTGACTTATGTGTATGAAAAAATATTTGTTGAACGATGTCAACCTCTTAAATAGATTTTAGTTCCTTGAGAGAGATTAGTCCCCGCAATTGCGTGTGGGATACCCTGAGAAACCAAAAAATAATAATATTATTTTATTATATCAAATTGATAATTTAATATTAGTTTTTTTACATTAAATTAGATGTTTAAAAAAATTAATTTAATGTCAAAATTATTAAAAGATAAAATTGGAGATATTTCTATTTTTAAAATATTAAAATAAAATATTTATTTAAAAAAATATTTAATTACTTTTCTATTGTATTATATTCCCAATCACATCTTTTATAAATAATTGTTAACAAAGATATATATATATATATATATATCGATGCATATCATTTAAAGTAGAAGAAATATTATTTATTATTAAATAAAATTAAATAATAATGTGTATATATTAAATAAAATTAAATAATAATGTATATTTGAATTTTGTTCTTCTTAAAAATTGTATAGACTTTTTTACAAAATTACCTATATCATAATTGAGGGTGGGGCTATTGACACTCTGATTTATCTATTAACATTTACTGATAATTACTTTTAATTTTTATTTTCTCAATTGTTCTTTAAGTTCTTTCCTTTGAAAACATTAAACTTACATTTATTCAAACTTTATACATCATTATTTATCTATACTTATTAGTTTTAACTTCTTTTTTAATATATATATATACAATATGTTGGGATAATATTTATTTAAATATTGCTTATATGATAATATCATTTTTCATAAAAACATAAATAAATTTAAGTCATAAATTATCTTTTAATAATTATGTATTTATATGATTAGTAATTGATATTTATTAATACAGTACTATTTTATTTAATAATTAAATAAATATTAACTAAAATATCATACATTTATAAAGGATACTTATTTTTAATTACAAAAAAATTTATTAAATTTTTAAAAATTCACACATCAAAGACTTTTAATTATTACAAATAAAATATAGTTTAAATCACTTCTTATACCATCAAGTCAACAGAATTTCAACATATAGTTTGATTTAATTTTTAAAAAGATTATATAATTTTTTTGGAAAGAAAAATTAACAAACTTGTACATAATTATATTATTTCAAACACTATATAAAATAATTTTTCTTGATCAGGAAATATTACTCCAAATGTTAACATGCTTTTTTTTAAAATCAATAGATATTAAAATTAATTATGAAATCAACTATTGATAACTTTTGTATTAATAAACATTTCACGATTTAAGTATTAAATTTTAAATTTTCTCTAAATAGAATTACAATCTTTTCTAAATAAAATATGGCTATACTTTTTAATTACAAAAAAATCAAATATATAAATTACTATCTAATATACTTTTTTAAAGAATATAACTTACACTTTTATATTTTGTTATAATAACAAAAATTATGTTAAGATCATATTTATTATTATATTTTTTAGAAATATTTATATAATATGTTAGTCAAATTATATTAAAGTCATAAAAAACTTCAAAGTTAATAGTTAGAGAGAAATGAAGTTTGACAATTTAAAAATAAGATTATTTATTTAAAGGTAGTGGAGGAAAGTTAACTGAAAAACATTTAAAAAGGTGTGCGAATAGACAAATGAGTTTACCAATAGTCTCACCTTATAATTCGTGTGTGTATATATATATATATACATTTTATAAATGTCTTGTTGAACTTGAATAAATTAAATTTTAGTCAAAAAATTTATTAAGATTTAAAAGTGATTGTTGGATAAGTTAAAGTGATGGGACCACTCATCAATCTAAGGTTATGTTTTGGAGTTTTGAAGGGAATGAAATGAAGTGGTTTAGAATAGAATAGAGTGGAAATATAAAAATATATAACTGTATTGTTTGGAAGTTTTAATAAGAAAATGGAATAAAAATCTCACGTCATTGTTTGTAAACTCACAATTATAATTAATAGAGTGAAGTGAATTACACATTTTACTTTAAATATTATCTTTTTAATTTTGTTGCCCCTAACATTATTTAGAAATAAAAGATGGTTAAAATTATAAATGATTATGTAAAAATCAAAAAGAGAAAAATGTTATATCCCAAACTCTCAAAATTAGAAGGTATGAAAATTTGGGAGTTTGAGTGGTATGGAATAGTTTAGAGTTTTTCTTCTTAACTACTTCATTCCATTACTTAAAAAATCCTCAAACAATAGGTTAAGGTCTTTTTACCACTCTACTCTATTATTAACAACTCCTCCCATTCATCCAAATATAAATTAAGAGTTAATAATAATGGTAACTCATTTTAAAAAAAAATCTTTTAAAAAAAGTATGACTATATAATGTTTTTCATTGAAATTAATAAGAAATGATAAATAAAAATGTAGGAACGGAATTCTCACCACATATTCGTAGCCCCCAATAAAAATTAAAGGAGCAGTTGAATTATTACTTTGCCAATGCAAATAGTTACAATCCACAAAAATTTACTTATTAAGCAACATTTTTTTTCCTTATCGAATAAGAGTTCTATTATTATTTTACTACCAAAAATAAATATATTTCATTAAACTCTTAATAAGAAACAATCAATAATTATCAAGAATAAGAATTTGATTAAAACTAAACAATCTCCTACAAAACATGGCTGGCAACCTTTCTTCAGTGCAAGATAAAATGCAACATAAAAAAATCATATCGTGTAGAGTGGAAAGCCAGAAGGCAGCTGATAGAGGAACGATGGGTTTGAAGAAAGAGACCTGAATCCTTAAGTCTTGTGTTTATCAGACAATAATTGTATCAGAATATCTGTCTGAAAACCTCAAAATCAGGCAGAAAATGAAAGCAGAGGAGGTTGGAGGAGTTTCTGCAGATCTTCACCATCGTGAATCGGATATAGAACTCATTGGTGGTGAAAGAGTAGCTCATAGTGGTGGTCCACTAAGTGGACCTTTGAACAAACGGGTTGGCAGGAGAAGCACCAAGTTGAACGCTTCTGGGTCCAGCGCTGGCATTGATGTTGGGCATAGCAGTCGCAGCAAATCCCAGGAACAAGATGAAGCAGACTACGTTGAGGTCACAATGGATATTCAAGGTGATTCTGTTGCTTTACATAGCGTTAAAGCTGTTGCAGGCAATGATCTCGGAGAAGATGAGAAATTGGTTTTGCTTGGCAAAGGCCTCGAGAAGAAAAGGTCCTTTGGTGCCTCGGTTGTGCGAAATGCTTCCATTCGTATCAAGCACGTGTCTCAGGAGCTGAAGCGTTTAACTTCCTTTTCAAAACAAGCAGCACCTGCAAAACACTATGATAGGACTAAGTCTGCAGCATCTCATGCTCTGAAGGGACTCAAGTTCATCAGCAAGACTGATGGTGGTGCAGGATGGGCTGAGGTTGAGAAGCAATTTGACATTCTTACTGCTACCACTGATGGGTATCTTCCTCGTACTCTCTTTGCCAAATGCATAGGTATTACAAACCCACCTGCCTCATCATCTTACTTCAAATGTTTAACGTATAAACATAGAGTGATTTCTAAAGATGTGTTTGGATTTGATTGTAGGAATGAACAAGGAATCTGAGGCCTTTGCAGGGGAGCTTTTTGATGCCCTTTCTCGGAAGAGGGATATTCAGGGGGGTTCCGTTAACAAGGCCCAGCTGAAGGACTTCTGGGACCAGATTTCTGACCAGAGTTTTGATTCTAGGCTCAGAACATTCTTTGACATGTAATTATTTGCCTTTTCTAATGTAAACAAAAAAATATTTGTTGACTGCCCTGAATTATATCACCGAGCTTAATTTGGATGCAGGGTTGATAAAGATGCGGATGGCAGAATCACCGAGGAAGAAATTAAAGAGGTATGCGTATGGCATCACCAATTCACCACCAAATCCAAATATGAGTGGCCCAAAACGTTACTTCTTAGTTTCATCTACAGACAAAATTAGTAAAGTAGTTTTATCAGCAACTTTTTCTAGTCTGCATTGTTTTCCCATCAGAATAAAATTTTCCTTGATCACATCTAATCAATTCTGTTTTCAGATTATCTGCCTTAGCGCCACTACCAACAAACTGTCAAACATCCAGAAGCAAGCAGAGGAATATGCGGCTTTGATCATGGAAGAACTAGACCCTGATGACACAGGATTTATCATGGTAATTACATAGCCCGTTTTTTAATCTCAAGATTGGAAAAAATCCATTCACTATTATAGAATTCTCATCTTAGCCACATTTCTTTGGCCATTTGGTGATTATTACTGGGGGAAACAGGTAGACAACCTGGAGATGCTCTTGTTACATGGACCTAACCATTCTACAAGAGGAGATAGTAAGTACCTGAGCCAAATGCTAAGCCTAAAGCTTAAGCCTACATATGTCGACAATCCTATTAGGAGGCGGTATATAGATACCAAGTACTTCCTGCAGGACAATTGGCAGAGAGCATGGGTATTGTTACTGTGGATTGGTGTGATGTCAGGTCTATTTGCCTATAAATTTGTGCAGTATCGGAGAAAAGCTGCGTATGAGGTAATGGGCCATTGTGTTTGCATGGCCAAAGGAGCAGCTGAGACACTTAAATTGAACATGGC
The DNA here is from genome assembly GCA_023212625.1 of Styphnolobium japonicum. Lineage (NCBI taxonomy): Eukaryota > Viridiplantae > Streptophyta > Magnoliopsida > Fabales > Fabaceae > Styphnolobium > Styphnolobium japonicum. The sequence continues at coordinate 39,056,850 of JALBWW010000003.1, read as the reverse complement.
TATTATCTTGTTACCTGTATGCCGAAACACCATCACCTGGCTCAGGAATAAGACCAAGCTAGGCGTTATGGTTCCTTTTGATGACAACCTCAACTTCCACAAGGTAATTTTTACTGCTGGTTGTTCCTTCGAAAGTGACAAGAAAAGAAAACATATCTGCTTTATTGAAATGTTTGTTGGGACATAGTAGTTTTCACAAGTCAATAGGGGATAATAATAGTAGTAAGCAAATGCGAATAATTTTGCAGGTGATAGCTGTGGCAGTAGCAATTGGCGTTGGTACACATGCTATTTATCATCTTGCTTGTGACTTTCCTCGCCTTCTTCATGCAAACAGTGAAGAGTACAAGCTCATGGAACCTTTTTTCGGAGATAAACCATCAAATTATTGGTATTTTGTCAAATCATGGGAAGGAGTAACAGGGATTATAATGATTGTGCTAATGGCAATAGCCTTCACGCTTGCCAGCCCTCGGTTCAGGAGAGGCCGGGTCAAGCTACCCAAACCCCTCAACAATCTCACTGGTTTCAATGCCTTTTGGTACTCCCATCATCTTTTCGTCTTTGTCTATGCTCTGTTGATTGTGCATGGAATCAAACTTTACTTGACTAAGGAATGGTACAAGAAAACGGTTAGCACCTTCAGTTAACCCTTTTCCTCTTTATCTAGTTTTTTTGATAGCTAATTGATATTCGCAGGAACTTAATTATTATCTTTATTTTGTAGACCTGGATGTATTTGGCTATTCCCATCACCATTTATGCATTGGAAAGACTGGTTAGAGCACTCAGATCGAGCATCAAGCCTGTGAGAATATTAAAGGTGAGTATCAAATAATTAAAATTCAATTACTCATTATATGAAGAACCATATGGTTCCATTATAATAAATTTTGGCTAACCTTAGAAAGTATGTACTTAAAAAAAATCTCGAAATGTATGTCTCACCACATTTTCACTGCCCAATTTGAAGGTGGCTGTTTATCCTGGAAATGTGTTGGCTCTTCACATGTCAAAGCCTCAGGGGTTTAGATACAAGAGTGGACAATACATGTTTGTCAATTGCGCTGCTGTGTCTCCATTTGAGTGGTATGAATTTGAAGAAACATCAATAACTCATGTCTTCTATATGAAAATGTTGCATCAAGGCGCATGGGCGCCCACCTCCGTTTTTCTGTTCTTATTTCCCAATATCTGATTCCTACACTTAAATATTGTTTATGCTTTCACAGGCATCCATTTTCTATAACCTCCGCCCCTGGTGATGACTACCTTAGCGTTCACATTAGAACACTAGGTGATTGGACCCGGAGTCTCAGAGCCAAATTCTCAGAGGTGAATTCAGGTTAATTTTTGTTGGGTAATGCTATTTGGACAACATTTTACATATACAAAACACACTTATTCTTACACTTACATTTACTTCTAGATGGGTGCAATATCACTTCTTCTTTTTTTCTTTTTTTTTTTTCAAATCCACATGCTATCTAATTTTTCTGCCCATTAGTGGTCTCTTTTTGTCTCCCTAATAATTGTCCATATAGTATTTCCTTTTGGTTTTAAAATAAAAATGTGGTTTTCTTGTAATTAACTAGGTTATTGCTTTGGTTTCTTTCAGGTGTGTCAGCCACCCAACAATGGGAAGAGTGGACTTCTAAGAGCTGAATGCTTGCAAGGAGATAGCAGCCCAAGGTAAGCCACATTGATAGTGGAAAAATTAGAATAAATGTCACATGACTCACATCCTTAATTAAAAAATAAAAAATGTGATGGATTGGTAACAGGCAAAAACTATTTGGCACTTAAAAAAAAGGAGTCTAGCATATAATTGGTGGTATACCATGAATTACTTTAACTAAATTCAACTGTAATTAATCAAATATTAGTCTACTTTAATTTGTTAAACATAATTTGTTAGTTTAATTAAAAAGTGGTTAACAAAATAATTTTAATAAATATTAAAATTAGTTGATTAATTAATTATACTGTGATAAAAATATAATTAAGGTTAATTAATTATACACTAGTTTAGTTAAAATATAAGATTATATATATACAATTAGTAAGCCGCTCTTAACAGTATATATGTATATATATTGACCCAATAATTGAGACGCTATATGGATTGCCCATAGCCCGTTCCTACTTGGTATGAAATTTATTCACGCATCTAAAAGAACTTTGTTTGTTTGTCCTCTTTTGTTTGGGTGTCAATAAATAATAATTGTTTCCGAGATTCCCGGGCCCACCTTCTCACCCGCTTATGATTTTATCATCCAAGTGGACGAAGCAAATGGTTGTTGTTATGGGGGCAAATAGTGGTTGTTATTTGGATTTTGGTCTTGCAAAATAGACGAGGGCCATAAGGACGCTTGTTGAAAATTGTTGCCCGTAAGCGCAAGTAGTCAACCCATGCATTTTAATTAGTTTTGAATTCATTGAGGAGTCCTATCAAAGAAATACGTAACCCAAAAGCTATTTCAAATGTGGCTAGTATAGATTGGAACGAATCATAGATGCAGATTGTCATTTTCTTCTTCCCTGTAGATTATGAAGCAAAGGGATTTTTTTTAAGCTTATGTTTAATTGTTTAGTGACAAACAAATGATACTTTATTATATGCTTTGTTGCTTAGTGACTAACAAGTGGTACTTTATTATGTTATGCAGTACTCTCCCTAAAGTACTGATTGATGGTCCGTATGGAGCGCCGGCACAAGACTACAAGCAGTATGAGGTGGTTTTGCTGGTGGGGCTGGGAATTGGGGCTACCCCAATGATCAGTATACTGAAAGACATAGTGAATAATTTCAAGGCCATGGAAGAGGAGGAAGGGGACACAATAGAGGAGGGAGAAAGTGGGTTAGGTGGTAAATCACCAAGGACACCCCAACAAAACAAAGCTGGTTTGAGCAACTTTAAGACTAGGAGGGCCTACTTTTACTGGGTGACTAGAGAACAGGGTTCCTTTGACTGGTTTAAAGGGGTGATGAATGAGGTCGCTGAAGAGGACCACAGGGGAGTGATTGAGCTCCACAACTACTGCACCAGCGTCTATGAAGAGGGTGATGCTCGCTCTGCTCTTATTGCTATGCTGCAGTCTCTAAACCATGCAAAGAATGGCGTGGACATCGTCTCTGGCACGCGCGTCAAGTCTCACTTTGCCAAACCCAATTGGCGCAGTGTCTACAAGCGCATTGCGCTTAATCATCCACAAGCCCGAGTTGGTGAGTTCCCACTCTTGAACTGACATTTCTTTATTTTATATCTTTCTTTTAGCAACTCAAATAAAAAAACTGCCTTTTCCAAAGATGCCCATGTGTGGTTTTAACTTTTAAATAAAGCTTTCAATGAAGATAAAATAATTTATGGTTTTAGACATGACTTCCAAAAAAAGTTGAAGGCTTAATTATCATTCATCATCTAAATTAACACAGATAAGAGACAGAAAAGTATTATGCTTGTGGTTGATGTCTGCCTCATAACAAGAGCATGCTTATGTAATATGCAGGGGTATTTTACTGTGGGATACCCGCGCTCACCAAGGAGCTTCGTCAGCTAGCTTCGGATTTCTCTCACAACACAACCACCAAATATGACTTCCATAAGGAGAATTTCTAATAAAGATGGATATTATATTGAGAGAACAGGAGAAGCTGTGGGAACGAGCTGGTCCTCCACTTTGATCCCACCATGTCCATGTACAGTCTTGTGACTGTTGTTGATAGTAATTATTAATTAACCTATGTGTTTCTATGTAACGTTTGCTATAGCTTTGTAAAACGACAAAAATTGATGTCGGTTAAATTGTGAGTTGGCCTCCAAGTACCAAAGATGTGGTTGGATGGCCACTGCATCACTGCGTCAGCGTGTCGTGAATCTCGTGTTGCGCATGCCTGTGCAATGTGATCCAAACAATTCAAGGAGCAATACCAGGAGATGGGGTTGGCGGAAAATAGAAGTGGAGGGGAAATAATTTGTCCAACCAGAATATTCCTAGTACGTTTATATTTTAAGGGATATTCTCGGGTTGGGTAACTTGGGTTGAGTTAAATCTCAGGGGATTTAGTAAGCAATCCGAGGGTTGAGTTTTCTACTTTTCTTTTTCCGAACCAATTCAACTTTGACTAAGATTTTTAATTTTATGTTATATGATATGATGCCTAGTACCTGATTTTACGAGCTTAGGAACATGAGCAGAGGAAGAAAGCAAACTATCATTCCAGAAAGAAAAATCAATCTTTAGGAATCAAATCTCCTGTCTTATTAGTCTCAACCACACAAATCTCTCACTTTTTCAACCTCTCCTCCATAGTTCCGCTGCAAACATTAGAAGATAGAACACTCGATTTTTTTTTCTCTCCCTCCCGTCTTCCTGCACTTTCATATCTCAGAATTCCCGTCTTTCATGGGCATCCTTGTATTTGTATCTTTCCGTCGTAGCTTAGCTTGTTAGATTGAATGCTCTGCAATATTTGATCTGCCTGCAACTCGAACCATAACTTTGTCCGCTTTATACTGATTTTTTTTCCTTCAAAATTCTTATTCAGTATGTAACATTTAAATCTACAATCAAGAGAACGCACATGGAAGCTTTGTAGACTTCCTTTGCTGACAACTCCAACTCCTTCAATCGCAATTTGTTTTAAAAAATTCAATAAAAATAAAAGGCAGTCGGATTGGTCGTTTTGAGTTAGTTTTGGACCAAGTTGGATTGGTCGTTTTGGGTTAATTTTGGTCCAAGTTCAAAAATAGGGTCCTCAACTTCAGACCTTTCATTGCTTTGTAAAATTTGCCTATAATGTCTGGTGCAAAATCTATGTGGCACATCACCTATCAACTCCTCCATGGCGGACAACAACCCTTACATCAAAGTGACATAATGCATATTAGTTCTATAACACCATGCATTTACAGTATGCACACATGATCCAACCATAGTATGCAATAGCAAAATTAGTATGCAGGGAGGGAGTTATACCTTTTGTTAGTCATTTATAAATTGATTTTCATACTCTTTTGGATCACCAACGTCTTTAATAAATCTTGTAATAAACCATCTCCATAACAGTTTGTGTTAACAAACTAATTACATACATATAGTATGAATTGATAGACAAAATTGTAAAAGACATATCTTTTGACTTAAACATCCACAATAGCATAGGCAATCATTTAAAAACCATTGTTCTCATCCATTGAAACTGTTGAAAGAAGTTGTCTTTTATAATACTCTGAGGTGGCAGTCATCCAATCCAATTAAAAGCCTACAGCCATCCTTGAACCCCTTTTACATGCTTCCAGAAAAAAAGTAGAATTTCTTAAAAAGTTGGTAGCATATCAAGAGTTGGCCTCTTTGCACCAAATTGAATGGTGGAACAAGGATTGGTCTTCATAGTTCATATGCATAATTTCATAAATAACCACATTGCTCAATCTCATAACTTTCAACTACTTTTCTATATTCATTTACTTCTTTGTACACTTTGGCATTAGCTATGTGGAGATTATAAGTCTATTTCATGTGCTCGTATACACCTAAATCATCCAAAGTTGGTGGAGACCTTATGGTGTCTACTAGTTTCTCTGCCACCTATTTGTTGGAAGTTTGTTTATTCTTGCAAGTCTTGCTACAAGTGGACCATATAAGAATTTTTTAATCTCTTTGTTCATCTTCATCAAAATGCCTTAGTGTTAAATAGGGGAATTCATCTCTCTCCCCATCTTCATCAAAATTAGATGAACTAATTTGTTCAATATGAAATACAATATGAAGTTCTAAGTCACTTACTATCACTATCATCCAAATTAGCCAACTATGATAGCATGTGTCAAGTCAAGGGAGCTCGAAATGCCAAGAACATCTTCTTTCATGGATTAAGTGAGTAACTACACTAGTGAGCTTGACACCATATCTTGACACAAATCTTTAAGTCATTAGATGAGCTAATTGTTCAATATGAAACATGCACATGTTAGAAGAGTTAGTTATTGACATGGTATCAGAGCCTTCATAATCATGTGGTCAGCAGGAGTTCAAACCTTGCCGTTCCCGTTCTTTTGAATTAAAAAGTTAATTTTCAGCATAAGCTAGAGCAGACTTGTGCATTGTATATGCATCAAGCCCAAATGATTCTTGTGGGAGAGTTGGTCCTTGACAATGCAGACTATTTGGTTAATGAAAGCTTGAAGTATAAATTAGGTCTTCGATTATGGAGTTTCCCCCCTTAAGATCTTAGAAACTTGTTGCAAAATGATTTTATGGGAGTCTCTAGACTCTCTACTCCCAAAATTCATTTAAAGTAGTTTTTCTTTTTCTTTGAGTCTCAGGCCTTTGTTAAAAGAAAAAAAAAATTACATAACCGATGAGCCTTCTCACAAAGTGAATGTGACTCATCTCACTTTTTTATGCCCACTCGATCTCATTTTTTCCTAATAAAATGAGAAAAACTTAACTAATCTCATTGTATGTTAATAAAAGTGTTCAACCAATATTGTTATTTTGATAAAGTAATGCTACAAATCTTGAATAAATTTGACAAAATTTAGTCAAAATTTGTTAAGATTTTAAAAGAGATTATTATTAGATAAGTGAAAGTAGTGGGGATTAATCATTCATTTAAGAATTAATAATAATATTAATTTATTCTGACAAAAAAATTCTGACTATTTAGTATTTTCCTTTCACATACCATATATGTACTATAACATAATAAGCATTTTGTCAGTCTGCTCTCTATTTTTTTTGCAGTAAAAGTATGTTGTTTTAAATATAGTTGAAAAGATAATCATTAACATATTTTAAAATTTGGGCAACAAATAAAAGAAATATATTAATTGTTTAAACTTTAAATCAAACCAAATAAAATGTATCTTCTGAAAAACATATTCAGCTCAACATATTTTCTTAATGCTATGTATTTGCTCGTAAAAACAAATGAACAATTATTTTTTAAACATATTTATGTTTGGTAAGAAGAAAATGAAAAGAAAAGAAAGAAAACGTGAATTGTATTTGAATTTAGCTCGAGTCTAAATATATTGTATATAAGTACATTTTTGTTCTTTTCATCTCAATTCACTCCTACCAAATATGGGCGCATGGTTTAGTGATGGATTGATCATTATTTCTGATCTCATTCCCTGCCTAAAACGACAAGTTTAAATTATTTCACTTTTGGGAGGAAAGTGAATGCCAGCAACCACACAGCAGAGCTACAGAAAATAAGAAAGTCACGTATTTCACACACAAAGAAGCACATATCCTAAACCTAAGAAAGAGCTTCAAAGACTCAATGATTGGAACCAAAAAAATCACTATGCATTGACACCCAAAACAATATAATATTAGCTTTCAATAGATATATCTAATTAAAACACGGAACAAAGAATCAAAACATTATTTGGATTAAGGCCACACCACACCACACCATTGTCTTTACAATATATGATTTGGATATCAACACAGAGGATGCACCTTAGACACCAGTGACACATGAAAACATTCTGTGACTCCTAAACCTCACGAGTTGCTTTGAAGAGGAAGAGCCATTAGCAGTTCTCTGCTGAGGCGATTGGAATCCATTAGCGAAATCGCCGACGGACTTATATCGCCGATGACCAATTTTCTCTGCATGATGATCAGCGTCAGTCACTTTCTGGGTTGGAGTTGTCTGATTCTGATAGACACGGCCCAGTGTTTGAGGGTAGATCTCGGCCATGCTGATGTTGTAGCTTGGAGTAGCTCCTGATGAAAGACACTCGTATTGACGGCGAGTTCTGTTTTTCTTGATTGCTTTGTAAACCAGAGGCAGAAGACCCTCCATCTATGACTATTAGGAAGATAAAAGGAAACAGAAATATAGAGAAAATATTCAGAGGAGGCTGCAAAATGGAGGATTTTAGGCTTTTAGCAACTAGCATGCTGGGTTAGGTGGGTTTATTAATTTTTTTATGCAACAAAAAAATTGCAACACGTCAATATGGTGCTTGACTTTGACGAGCAAGACCAAGCAGCGCAGGCCAATAAAACCACCCAAACAGCTACCCAGAAAATTACCCCCCATTAACGGGTCGTGTAAGTTTTAAATTTTTTACTTTAACCCACTTCTACGTGGGTAAATATATAAATCACTATAAGAGAAATTTTTACATAAAGCCAGCCTATGTTTTTATAGAGAATAGATTATCAATATCATATAAAATGAATATTTGTACAAAAATTTGTCACTTGTGACTAGTAATGGGGTAAACTGGTGGAGTTTAAATTTAATCTATTTTTATAAATGATAATGTAAAAAAAAATTATATTATGGATCAAAATTAAATTTAAACTGCTAAAGCAACTTTTTTTTGTTTTTGGTTAGCCACTTAGATTAGCACGACCCTACCGAAATACTCTTCCAAGAGGAACCTGCTGAGGTTATTTTGCAGCAATTTGACTTTTCTGCACTCCTTCTGGAAATGACAAGTTTATGATGTGGACATCAGCAACCACAATCCGTAAGCCTCCAGCGCAGCAGAAAACACCAACACCCTATGGCAGGAAATGCTGATGGTATCATCAACGTTGTTGAATAATATAAATCGTATTCCTCTTCATCAAACAGTCATAAGGAGCCAATTACTTGATTAATACAACGTCTAAAAAAATCAAATTCTAGAACCAAGTACGTATGGAATTCCTAATCTCCTTGTATAGTAATAGAAATAGAACCAAATATTGTATTGAGGTTAGGGAGGATCTTGACTCTTCCCAAGTTTCAACCAGCAAAAAAAAAGAAAAAAGAAAAGAAACAAAAACAGCCGGATACATAACCTTCGAAATATCAATAATTAACAAAACTCAAGGAATCCATAAGACTATTATCATTGAGAACTAGAAACCAACATAAAATTCCTACAGGATAAAAAAAAATCCGTTGATCCAGTAGGACGATCGTTTAAGTGTTGAGAAATATGGTTTCAAAGAAAAGAAAATGAAATTTACTGAATGAGAAAATATATAAAAATTATTTATAAGAATGACTTATATAATTATAGAATTGTAACTAATTATGTAACTAATCACATCTAACTAACTAATTACTAACCACCTAACCATATGTGATAATAGCTCCCCTCAAGCTAGAGGATGCGTATTTAGCATTCTCAGCTTAAGATGGACAATACAATCTATATCAAACAAAATCGCAAAATACAATAAATGTCATAATCACATCAGTCAATAAAAAAGTATCTAAAAAATGGTGATGATAAAAAACTGGCAACGACCGAAATGCATAACTTTTAGAAGTCTTTGACCTTTCCGTGAGCTCAATCGATCTTCTTTCAGCGTCTCAACGACACTTATTTCAAACAAATTGAGACTTTTTAGGCTACCGAACAACAACCAAAACTTAATTACCATAAAAAGACAGAAGCAAATTAAACGAAAGCTTAACCATCATTAAAAAAAAAAGTAGAATCTAAAATCAAGGCCAAACGAAAATTGAGAAAAAAGGAGAAAAAATTGAATCAAAGACATTCTTAAAGAACACCTACCACCAAAATCAATCCAAAATCAAATCCAACTCCAGAGTAGAATCTAAAAGTGAAATTATGCATTTAACATCAAAATGTAGAATATTTGTTGCCACAAAGTGATGGCATGGCATTCAGTGTGACAAAACTAATGTTACCAATTTCAAATACACCACAGCAAAAAGCTCCAATCCTTGGAATTTGTGAGCTATCCGATGGCGTCTAACATGCTCCATAACAAAAAATATATATATGTATGGATTATTGAATCTGAGGCATTGATTTATAATAATATGACTAATCAATTGATCAAATGGTTAATAATCAAACCTAAAACTGATTCAACAAGTTAAGCATTATTTTCATTGTGACATCCCACAAATAAAAAAATTATACCGAAGTCCTTTGTAAAACTCCTAATTGTTCACAGTTTCAGAAGAAGAATTAAAAAGTTATAAGTTTTCATGAAATTTTTTTAAAAAATTATTTAGAGAAAATAAATATTCTTTCTTGAATTTGCAATTAACATGTAATTTTTAAGATGATTAGAGTTCATAATATGTAAACACAAGATGATGAACAAGACAAAAGTAAAGGAATATGTTATTGAAAATAAATTTAATTTTCATCAATAAAACAAAATAAATGAGAAAAAATTATTACCATTAAAAAAGTCATTTTTGGGTCATGTAACAAAATAAATAAATAAAAATAACATGAACTTAAAAAAATAATAAGAGAACCCAAAACAAATATATCCTTTAATCAAGTTTTAATATATATAAATTTTAGTATGGCGGGACTGTTTTTAATAATTTTTTAAAATCAATTTAATGATTTAGTTTAACATTTTCTTTTTGGATGGAAACTTTGTTATAAAATAATTTTAATGAAATATAAAAATAAATATGATGAAATAAAAAATAAAAAATATTTTTATAAATAAGAAATTAAATTAAAATTTCATGAAATAAATAAAAATAAAATAAAATTTTCATGTGTAATAAAAAAATTTATTTTTGGGTCATACAGAAAAAAATAATAAAATGAAATAAATGATGATGGATTAAAATATAAATAAGTATCAGTATTAAAAGTAATTTTAAATCTAAATCATGTAAAAATATAATTTTTAAATCAGAAATATTTATGGCGGGAAAGAATTCAAGTTTCCAGTGAATGTTATGCAGCGGTAAAGAATTCAAAATAACGTTTAAAAAATAAAATAAAATATCCAACATAAAAATAAGAATAAAAAACATTTGCACTTTAACTTTCATAAGACAGGAATAAAAATACAAAAAAAAAATCAAGAAAATTATTATATTATATTTTCATAAAAAATATAATAAAATATACGTGATATAAAAATACAAAATAAACATTTCGTGAAGAAAAAAATTATAGTTTAACTATCATGACAAAAAAATTCAAATATACACCATGAAATAAATATAAAAATGAAAAACAAATGTTTTCCAAAAATATTAAATTTATAATTGATGAAAAAATAACATATATATATAAAAAAATATTTTATTTATATATAAATTTAAATTTCATGAAATACAATAAACCTAAAATAAGGTATTATGATGGTTTTAATCATTAAGAAAACATAATTACTTCAAAATTTAAAATAAAAAAACGAGCTCGCAATATTAAAATGTGAATAAAAAAATTAAAACTAGTCCATGGTGGGACTAATAATCCCTTATGGTATTAAAAATAAAAATATTTTTAATTCTGATAAAAGTGAACAGATTAAATTCTTTCATATTAAAATATTAAATTTTTAAGAAATAACAAACATTTATAGTACGGTAAATAACAAACATTTTTAACAAATATTAAATTTCTAATTCATGATAAATTATTATTATTTATTAATAATATTTCTTTATATATAAATTTTATTAATATGGTCATTTTTTTAGGGATATTAATATGGTCATGAAGAAATCAAATTTTAATTTTAAAATGTAGAAAAAAAAATTATTTTTTATGTTGTTGAAATCTGAAACATTTTTTCAATAACTAAATTTAATGGTTATTTCAAAATTTATTACATTTTGTAAAATTATTATTTGGAAAAAGTAAAAATTTAACTTAACATGGACTAAATTGCAAACTTTAACATGTACTAAAGCTTAAAATTAAAAACCTAAAACCTTTGTTATAAAATAACTAATAACTGGCTATTTTATATGATTTTTATGAAGTATCAAGACTCCCTTTCTATATAAGTGTATTATAGAAATCTCCAATTGCAGCAATGCATTGGCACAAAAGTAACGGCGGCTGTTGGTTTTGCTGTGAAAGAATCTGTAACAAAATGCTAGCCGAAAACACAATAGTTATCCCAACAAGGATGTCTAACGTCATCACCAAAACCACCTATAAACAACACCAAATCTGGATGCAACAATTGAAATGCCTTTGAATCTTCTTCAAGGTTCCAACAATCATCACGCCGGCTACAATGGCGATTTGAGTAGAAAACGCATATATTGATGAGAAAATTTTCTCAAAGGAAAATGTGCGAGAAAGAGGAAATTTTGAGAGAAAAAGAAAAGACAAAAGGCACAATGAGGAAAAATGAATGATGTAATTGAATAATGGGAAAAGAGAAAAGATTGAGAGTTGCATGAGAGAATTTATTTCACGATGTATATTATAAAAGTTCTGATACCAGGTTGAAAAATATAATTTTAAAAGGGATAAAATTGAAAAAAGATAAAAATAAAATTTATTGAAAAAAAGGTAATGTAAAAATTATTTATAAGAATAACTTATATAATTATAGATGTGTAATTAATTAAACATAATTAATTAATTATTAACTAATTATTAACTAACTAGTGATAATATGAAAGTTAAATGATCAAGTTAATCAAGTAAAATTTTCTCTAATAAAATTTACAAGAATTTTTTTTTCTTCCTTTCTTAAATCAGAAGGATGCAGGATTCGCTGTCAAGTCATGTTATATCTTACATCCAGGGAAATTTCTCAGCATATGAAGCGTAGATCCGTCGCATTCCATGAGATTAACACACGCTGTACGAAAATGAATAAAGAAACAATTACGAAGACGCGTGAGGCACATGGTAATATTAAAAGAGCTGCAAAACTTTTCACCTTTTTTTGTTTTTGGAAGAAAACAAAGGGTATGTTTGGTTTTGATTATTTTATTTTAAAAAATAAATATTTTTTTAAAAAAAATTTCTTAAATATTTTGATTATAAGTTACTTTTAAATAAATAAAAAAATTAATTCAAACATGTTCGAAGAGTATTCTATATCTTGTTTCAAACAGACTTATTTCACTTTAATTTATTTACCTGGGCTCATTATATTTTATATGAAATAAACGAAATTTACACAATTAAATAGCCATATATATAATAATATTTATCCCGTATAAAAACATTTCTACCTTATAAAAACTAATAAAAATTATAACAATAGGAAGATAATTATGAAATTTGGACACTGTATAATCTTTATGAACAATCTTTTGACAAATTTGGTGTTTCTCCATCATAAGAAGGAAACATAAAAAAGACGAGAGAACAGGGAACATTATATTAGTATACACACACACATATATATATATATATATATATATATTCCATACAAAATCTACTTAGAGAATGAGAGCTCGGAACAGGGAATTCCTTGCCAGTTGGGGGGAATAAGAGTGTCAGCCGGTTTGTGATAGATTATTTGAATAAAAAATTACTTTTTTTGAATAAAAAATTAAATTTAATAATTTTGATTATATTTGTTTAAGTTTATTAAAAAGACATTTATTTAAAAAAAATTATTTTTATAGTTAAAATGAAAAATTATTCTTATTAACTTTTGAAAAAAATATTTTACGATAAAAAAGAGAGAGAAATTTATGAAAACAAAGAATTAACTTTTATGATAAAATTAACTTTATAATTTTACAAATATAACAAAGCTTTGCCGTTATTAAGTTTTATGCTTTCATTCTCATCTTGCCTTTGTTGTTCATTCTCGTGTTACTTCTTTTGTTCAAGCTCTTACTTGTCCGCCATAGTCAAGTAGCGACAACCATTTCTTGCTTGTAAATACTTGAGGCAGTAGTCATTATCAAGTAAGTATATGTCTAAATGTTACAATTAGTTTTAATTTTTTCCTTTGTTATTTGTTCCTTTTACAATCAATTTCTTTTGGAATCAATCATATGAATCTGATATCTATTATCATCATAAAAAAGTATTTACTCTTAGTTTTATAGAAAAGCTTTTCGTAAGGTAAAAGGTGACTCCTATCTTGTTACCTTGCATTTCACATTGCAAATCAGGGGATTTCGAAACAAATTTAGAAAATTTCAATTGAATCACAACATCATTTTTTATAAAAAAAATACATTATTTAAGCATAAAAATAAAATACCTTCATGATGCAAGATTCTCAAGGAAGAGCGTTTTGAAGGATTTTGGTCGTTAAGGAAGGTGGAGTTGAGCGTTTAAAACTAATGTGACATATATAAATATATATAACATGACATATATTTTATAGTAAAATTAATTATATATATTTTATGTATATTTGAAGTTAATAAAATTGACATTAAGATATGAAATATATTTAAGAATTATCACTAAAACTAATTGTATTCAAATATACATAAAAAGTAATTTTTCAATAAACATATTTTCTTGAAGATGGTTTTTTATGTCCTTTATGGTAATTTTGTAGGAAAAAAACACTTCTACATGGTTGTATCCAAATAAGTTAAAAACGATTTTAAAAAATAATTTTTATAATTATAAACAAACATAAAATAATTTTTGTTTTTCTTAAAAATTTCTAAAAAATAATCTCTAAATTATTGAAGGTCAAAATCATTTTTTTTAATCTATAACAAACAAAGTCTTAACTAAATAAAAAAATGGCAATGATAATAATTCTGAATTGTTACATTTTTATAAATATTCAAAATTTATACAATCAAATTTTAATTTTTTTTATCGATAATATTATCTAATTTCAATTTTAAAAATTAACCATTTAAAATTTCAACATCCTCTTATCCTTTTTATCTATTAAAAATAAAAACTAAAGAGAATAAGCTAGTTTAAAAAAATTTAGTAGATGCTTATTGAACAAGTATGTTTTCAAGCTAATTTTACAATCATGATAATTATATTTTTATTTAAAATTTTATATTTTTTATTCAATTTTAAATAAAATATTTATTAAAAATTTAAGCATATTGTATATATAAAAAATTAAAATAAGTTAATTGTGAAAATTAAAATACAATAAACGGAGCTATTATGTATATTTTCGGTTTTATAATAGAATCTATATATATATATATATATATAATTTAATACCAAGAAACAAAAATTCGACACGTGTCATATTTGAATATCTTAATATGAGATAAGTGTATCATTTAAAATCTTAACACGTGTCACTTTACAAGTGCTAATATGCACAAATTATTCATGAATGATTAATGTTCAAGGAGATTAAGGCTAAGCAGACAACGTTCGACATGGACAATTTTGATACCAGCCTAAATGAAACTAATAATCCTCATTTCAAAAGTTCTTAACCTTGAGGAAATTATATCCTCACTTCAAGCTGATTCGTTGCAACAACTTCCTCCATAAAATCATATTCAAAGTATATGTAAATAAATTCAAACATTTTATAACCTCTTATTTTCTACAATCAAAAGCAAAACGTAGTCATTTGAGCTTAGTTTAAGAAATTAGGACAAATGAGTATCATAGTAAAAATTATAGGTTCAAGTCAAATAACGACTTTTTGATGTAAAAAAAATGAGGCTAAAAGAAATTAACAAATGTCACTTAAAAAAAAATCTTGATAAGTGTCACCTAAAATGATAATTAATAAAAGTTTAATGAGAAAGTGAAAAGAACTTTGGAAGAAAGCAAATCTTGACAAGTGTCACTTACATATGTTTATGTATTTAATATAATTAATAATTTTTGTTGTTAAAAACTTAATTTATGCATGCAGATTAAATATTAATTTATAATTATATTAATTTATGAATTCATGTTAAACATTAATTTTATAATTAATTTGTGATTTATATACATACATATTAAACATTAATTTGTGATGAAAATTAAGACTATCAAAAGAAGCTTTTGACATGTGTCATTTAGAACGAAAAAAATGTTGACGAATGTTACTTAGAAATTTTGATAATGATCACTTAGATATGATTATACATTTAATTAAAATACATGTCAAACTGTAATTTTTGCATACATGTTAAACATTGGTAAAATTTTAATTGTCAAATTTAATTATGCACGAGTTTTATAATTAGTTTTTTACTACATTCTTATTATGAGTAATTAAAAGAACTCTTAATATCTGATGGACAACATACTTTGATATTGTAAATATATACCCGAATATGTTCTAAAAAGACAAATATATGTCACATTGTATGAATGTTTTATCTTTGGTAAAAAAAATTATCTTTATGAATTTTAGATTATTCAACATTCGAAGCAATTGTAAAGGACAAGATAAAAGGAAGTGAAATTGGGTTACAATAAGATGTATACAAAAGTATATTTAATTTCTTTATTCTTAAATGTGTCATTCCTTATAATCGTAAATTTGTGTGTGAATTTATCATCTTGATTATTTTTTTGTAGTTCAAATTAGTATCTATTTAAATTTTTAAACTAGCATAATGTATTTATAATTTTTATGTAGGATTATAAGACATAAAGTTATGGATTATTATGTACTTATATTATTATTATTTTATTTGAATAAGATTTACATTAATATTAACTGGTTTGGTTTAATTCAAATGATAACATGAGAGTCAAATATATCTTAAAAATAGTATAATCACGTAAGTTACATTTATTTTTGCATAATCACATCCAATTACTTAACGTAGTTATGTATTCTAATTTTAAAAGTGATTATTCTTATATACAAAATAAAAATTGGATATATATTATACTTAAAAATATATTTAGTTCATTTACATAATATTATTATTTTATTAATATTTAAATAAATGAAATTTATTAACTTTTTGAAATATTTTTATAATTATCATAAAAATAATTAAGTTAAATAATATTAAAATAAATTCATTTTTATATAAAAAATATCATTAATTCTTTTAAATTCCTTTTTTTTACTATTAATCATTCTGTAATTTAACAAATTAAAATGCATCATTAAACTTATTTTGACGTATTTGAGGATACAAGTCATTTAATGTATCATATGAAATATTTAATTATTTATTAATTATATTTTATTATCATGTATCGAAATATATATTAATATTTTATTATAGTTAATACATTAAATATTTATAGTTATACTCATGAAAAATTCATTTTCTTTTAATCATATCATATACTTTTTAAATTGAGATTTCTCATTCAAACTTAACCTTTTATTATAAAATGATCTTTTATATTTTATATAAAAAAATACAAATAAATAATATTTGATAATCATAAAGTTTGTATATATATAACTAATAATGTTTAATAATTATTAAATTAATTGAGATTTCTCATTCAAACTTAACCTTTCATTATAAAATGATCTTTTATATTTTATATAAAAAAATACAAATAAATAATATTTGATAATCATAAAGTTTATATATATATAATTAATAATGTTTAATAATTATTAAATTATAATTTTATAATATTATATTTTTTATACTCCGAGCATCGCAATGTACATATTTATTATCGAAAAAAGAACAACAGACATATTGTTCGAGTTGCTTGATTGGCGATGGTACTGAAGAAAATTATGGTTAGTGATAAGAGTTAGAACTGGGAATTGCCAATTGGGGATGAACTTTGCATGCCGATGGACAAGTGTCCTCTGGAAGCAGTTATAGATTCGACGCATGGTAGTGGTGGCAGTCACAGCTTCCACTTTGCTGCCGTGATCTTGTTTTGGCTGTTCCTCCTGCCTAACACAACCACCCCTTTTCTTCCAACGAAAACGACACAAAAATGCAACTTTCTCACTCTTCATAACAAAGTCAGTTTCTGAATTTTGGGACGTTGGATTCTACTTCGTGTTACTGTCTCTTAATCTCTGCTCGAAATACAACAGAGTCCTCATATTTATCATTTTCTTGAATATCGATCGTTGAGAAATGAGTTCTCTCAAATTTAATGCAGTTGTACTGTTTTAGCCTTCGCAGTTACACCCGCGTTGTGTTAGCTATAAAAAGTCTGTCATAAAAAAATTAGGGATTTTATACAATAAATTATGATAAGTTATTAGTTGATTCATATGCGAGTTTTTACCTGACTAATTTTAGAGAAATGATATGTATATAAATTTACATTCACATTTAGGATAGCTCAAAAGAGTTTATGACCGAAAGTCAAATTTTAATATGATACTTTTAATTTATTTAATAAAATTAATATGAATTTTTATTTAAATTTATTTTTTAACAGTTTAAAATGCAAAGTTACTAAGACTATTATTTAATGAAATTTTAGGCTATTAAACAAGTAGGGTAAAAAATGAGTTAACTTAAATAGATTGAGAAAATCACAACTCATATAAGGTCAATTCATAAGCTTAAATATGATATTCATTTTTACAAATATATATATATATATTTAAAACTTTAATTATTTAAATAAACTTATCCAATAATTTTTGAATAAATTACAAGTATATAAAGACTTAGAGATGTCTCGTAATAAGTCAAAATATGGTCAATAACAATAATCTTTAAAATTATACAATCTCTAAATTATTAAATTAACAAATTCATACATTCATCCGCATTCCATCATAGCATCAATGACTTAATAACACATTAGCAATAGCAAAGTATTAACATAACAAAATGACAACGCACAACAATAGCAACAAATGGATACATCCAACTATTATATTGAAGCATAGTTTCAAAGTAGCAAAAATTATATTGGCTTTGTAGGCCTTGTGTAAAATAAAATACATGGGCTAACAAGCCAACTCATAAATAAATGTGTTTGACCTGTTTAACCCATTGAGTCAATGAGCTAGAGCATAAAATAAATTGATTTAAACATGTCAATAATATTAAAGTTTGACTTGCATAATTTTGACGGATAAACGGGTTGGCACATGTTTGACCCATTTTGACGGTTCTAACTTCAATGCTTCTCAGTAAAAAAAATTGCAATGATTTTGTTTTAAAAATGCAATGTAAGTTTAACTGCTCTTGAAAATAAGAGTTAAAACAGTCAAAGCCAACAACAAATAGAGTAGAAGAAGATGAGCATAGTATTTAGGTAGCTTGTATAAGAGAGCAAAAATTTATACAATTTCAACTCTTTTATGTATTCAAGTTTGAGAAATAAGAAAATTTTTACTATTTATATAAAGAGCGGTCATTATTGTTGGCAACAACCAAGAAAATAAGACTGAACAAGATTTTTTTATAAAAAAAACACTTGGTTTTATGATAAAACAAAATTGAACATTACTAAAAGATGAGAAATAAAGTAGTGTAGCTAGTGAACTACTTACGGGGCGGTTTAAAATAAATAAAATATGAAGAAAAAAAATAAGAATTGTAATAAAGTGATTAAGTTATAATTGACTAATTAATATGAACGAGAAAGAGTGATATTTATTAGGTATTAAGTTAAGAAAATTAAGAGCCATAATTTATTTTAAATAAATATAATAATTATAAATGATAAATATAATATCATTAAATTATTGTGCCTAAAATTTGGGAGGCTTCAAACAAGGACTTGAGTAGTCTTATGGTCTAGCCGGTCTTCATACTCTTCTCACAAGTTATTGGATAATATGTCTTATAATATATGTACATATAATTGAGGTTGTGCATATATCTTAGAAAATTTTGATGAAATATCTTTTCCCTTAAATTTAACCCACCTATCAAATGACCTTTAGTCTATAAGGGAGATTCATCTCAACTAAATGTTACAATAGATGGATTGAATGAATTTTAGATTAGATTATAATAAATGTATAAAAAATAAATCATTAATCTATTTAGGATCTTTTTTAAAAGTGTTAAAATCATAAAATTGGTCCATGATCAATTTTGATCCATTTTAAGGAGTAGGAGTCCAACCCACTCATTTTCAATCATTATCTTTTCAAAATTATATTTAAAAAATTAAGAGTAAATATTAAAATTAATCTTTAAAAAATATATGAGACATCAATTTAGTCTTTCATTAATTTTTGACATAAAAATAATTCTCTAATGTCAATTTTTTAATATTAAATTGGCCTGTTTATTTTTTTTACCAGCATAATCTATAACTTGATCCTTTATTTGTTATTATGTATCAATCTTTTTATCCCTTTGTTTGCAGGCTCCGGCGCTGGCAATGGTTTACCAAACAGCACCCACCTATCAATGATCTTGGTCCAAATGATAAGATTCCTGATCCACATACTGCATGTTATGTACCCTGACAGGGTTTTGTGTCGTTAAGCAATAGTGCAAACGGCTTCAGCAATGAGTTATACATGTACCTCTGCCACCAATTAGAGCGAGGGGCATTAGTAATTTGTTGTATGAATATACACGTATATGGATATAATTATTGTCAGACTTAAAAAGGAAATAGGCCATTGAGTTATTAAGGAAATCAATCATTTTTATTTATTTTTTTGCCAATGATCAACAGCTGTCTGTGTGGTTAGTGATGGTGTTCAGGATAATTATGCATTTGCTTTGTGATTGTAATGGTGATGCAAGATCCATTAAGTGGAAAATGCCACTTGGGGATTAAGAACGTCTGAGTTTGAACTTTACATAGGAAAATTGATCATTTCAGTGGTCTAATCGACAGGTGTAAACCAAAAGGCCACAGGAATTATCAACCCACAAGTGGGAAAAGTTAACATTTGGTCTAGAGGCTATTGGGTTTGGATAATTTCTTCCACTGAACCACTCTTTTGATGATGAGGTACAGCTCTCTACTATATTGAGGCAGTGGTTCTTCGCTTAAATAAAAAGGAACTAAACTATAAGATAGTGGGTTTTACTAATCTTGTCTACCTCTTGCAACAGATTAAACGGGACCAATCTAGTCTAGTGGAGTTTTGGAAGACAGGCAACAGGCGTCATGTTTCCTAACCCCTATGAACAGGATTTGGTTCATATGGTTGTCCTTTATTTGCCATGTTATTTATGTGGAAATGTGGATTACTGGAGTGTATTGCAGGTAAAATGCACGAAAGACAAGTTGGCCGCAGAAAGTCAGAAACAAAGATAAGTCAACGTTAAGTCATAAATGTGTGTCTGCCAATGGGGGGAAGATGCTACTGCAGTCAGCAATTTGTACCAAAGATGGCTTAGCTTCATGAAAAGTCTGATTAGGATATGCTGGCCATAGTTCAAAGATTTAAATTTAAGAGAGTACTAATGGAACTCATATGTGGCAAATAATTGTTAACCGTAAATCTCTTTACAAAAATACTTTCGTACCAATCAACATTTCCTTAAATTTAATTGTATAAAGAAGTAAAAAGAGGATATTGTACCACAACGGGCATATAGTGGCAGAAGCACAATCACACTAATAAGTATTAGCTGCAATAGTAAGCGAGTAACATTTTTAAGATTTTAATATAAAAATACAAGTTTAAATCTTGAAATAAATATTTATTGAGAAGGCTTCCTAATTATAATAGTGTCCGGAGATGATTTGTTTCATAATACTAACTACATGTGAAAATATCTTAAAAAACCATAATAGCACAATCACCAATCATGCGTAATGAGTAATGTGACTCGATTAACATACGAATATACGATGGGGGTTACAGCAAATGATCAACAAAAACAAAAATAAATGAAATTAGAAATATACCTGATTTGCAAGTTGCAAGCATACATGCACGTGTTCCATGCCACATTATTTTAAAATAAATTTAGTGAGTAAAACGAAATTTAAAGTATTTATTTTTATTAAAAGATACTTTCAAGTGAAACCAACGAGTACACACTTTTTTTTTTAGAAAAGCACCATACAAACAGTCAAAACTTCTTTTAGAATTAAAAGATAGAATTAAAAGATAGAATTTTGTTTAAAAAAGTGTTTCTTAAAAGTAGATTTTAAAAGAAAATTCTGAATTGTACCCAAAAAATAAAATAAAATTCTGAATTACACCAAAAAAAATTCTGAACAAGTCGGTTGCCCTTCCAATTCTGACATTTCTTACTATGTAACTGTTTAGTACTATTATTATAGGGATGAGTTTAGTGATGTAAGGTCCACTCTATCAAGCTAAATAAAGACACTGTAAATAAGCAGGTTAACATATCAGTGCATTAATTTCATAATTTCCTTAATTACATTAGAATAGGAGGCATAACCCATAAAGAAGTTACCTCAATAGTATTCTCTCCATTTCTTTACCCACTCCTATATAAGATAGGGTTAACCTTAAGAGATAAAGTTCTGAACTCATTACAATTTTTCTACGAGACTAACTTGAGCGTTAGAGTGTCTTTGCAGGTACCAACCCCACCGTGGAGAACATCTTCCCTACATCAGAGATGTTCACAACATGCCAAAACGTGAACATTCTATAATTGCATTCTCGTTACCACCCTGGTTTCCAAGCTAAACATAAGCAAACCACTCACAACCAGCTTCAAAGTGAGAACCACCTTGCTCCAAGCATAAGCCATCATGCACCCCCCCTAAGAGTATTATGCTCTCCTTAAGCAAACCTGGAAACTCCAAGCCCAGGTTGAAAAACTCACCAAAGGTAAGCAAAGGGAGGGCATGGATGATACAGTGACCAGGTCTCGAAACAATCTTCTCTACTGATCAAGAAAGCTACCCGTGATAACACTTGACGTCCACGCACCTCTGCCACCATTAAAACCTCCTCCCTTACTGGCACATATGCCTTCAACCACCCTTTTTCTGACTTCATCATGATTGTGGTTCTACCTAAAAGCTTTCGTCCCCCCATCAACCTTGATCCCTATGATGGATAACGGACCCATAATAACATCTAAATGCATTTAGCTTAACCATGTTGCATACCAAGGCCTTGGACTTGATCATGTGTAGGTCATTATCAAGGACCCTTAAGAAATCGACCTTTATTTGGTTCTCCTCCTTGCCTCTGAAGTATGTAGCTAATTTCCCCAAGCTCATGATCAGGTTTCTAGTGTACTTCATTACTAGTAAGACTCAACCGAAAACTGCCGTGAGCCTCATTAGTCTATGCCAAAGGAGAGATGAACCCCTCACAGACTTTTATAAATGATTCAACGTTGAATCCATCAAGATTAGAGAGCTCCCCCTAACCTATAACCATCAACTCTATTATGGTTGTTATCCGACCCGACCCTTTCATGACTTTATTAGTAAAGAAACCCTTTACTGATCAGGACAACTTGAAGGTCAAATAAAAAAAATTCATTAACCTCGAGGAGGTAACTAAAACCAAGAGGGAAGCTAAAAAGGATAGGGGGAGAGAGGTCAGGAGAAGCACCCAAACAAAATGAGTGGCAAAGAATGAAAAAGCGCACCAAACTTGAATGAGACTTAATCCCAAAGGCTTGGAACGCGAGAAACATTTGGAGATACTAAAGGCTTTTTTTCAGCTCTTACTTTTAAAGCATTTTTTGATGTAATACTTATTGATCAACACAGAGGAAGATTCAGACACATCTCAAACATTTGACTACAACACTCATTACCACGAGCACATAGTTTCTCATTAAGATGACCTAAGTCATCTCAGGATGAAAGGAAATCTGATCTCTTCATGAAGCCGAGATGTCCAAAGTCAGTGGAGACGAGAGTGTTCCTTACCGAGATAATCAGAGTCATCTCGAGACACAAGGAAATCGATGTCTTCATCCGACCGAGCCAACCAAAGACAATGTCGACACAGTTTCCTCACCAAGATGACTTAAGTCATCTCGAGATGCAAGAAAATTTGATGTCTTCATAAAGCTGACTGGTCCAAAGCTAATGGAGATGAGTGTTCCTCACAGAGATGACCAGAGTCATCTCGAGAAGCAAGGAAATCATATACCTCAACAATCAAATCTTTTGAGCAAACTGAAGTCACTCGATAAAAGCTTTCCTCACCATGATGAAAAAACTCACTCGAAACACAAAACTGGAAGGTCAGATAGAAATAATGCCCACTATATTGGTGACGTCCAGAAAATGTACTCCTAAAGTTTGGCACCTGATCCAACTTGACTAGACATGCGACTATGTGTGGCTAACCTGTCAAAGTGTCTGTTGACACCCAAATTTGTCCTGAAATTTTAATTTTCACCAATGGGCATTGTACCAATAAATTTAGATCTGATCCATTCACCAAGCCCAAACCCATTGCTTTAAAATGATTGACAAAAAAAAAAATTTTTTTTTTGGTCTGGCTTGCATAAATGAAAAAAATCTCCACTGATCCAGTAAAATGATTTCAGGAAATAAATTTGAATTCATAAATACATTTAATCCCTTATTAATGGTAATTTGGGGTTTAAATAATTAATTGATTCTGATTGATTCTGATTGCACAAATTGATCTTGATTGATAGGAGAAATTTATTCTAATTTACCCTAATTAATTGAGCTGATTGAGGTGATGAGAATAATTATTTGGGCTATAAATAACAAATGGTAGAAAAACCCTAGGGGAGCCCTAGAAGGGAGAGAGGAGCCGTAACGCAGAAATGAAAGAGAGAAAAAAAAGAAGGAAAGGAGCCGTAACAAGAAAAAGAAAGAGAAAATATGGAGCGGCAACACAAGAATTGAGAGAAAGAAGAAGGGCCACAACAACATAGAGGTTGATTGAAAAATATGACGCAGAGAGAAGCAGTATAGATAAGGAGGAGAAAACTTCTTGGAGGCTCAGGTTTCGCTTAGTGTTTGCTTCTTGATTGAAGGTAACCTTTCTAAAATCCCACTACTTCCTTTCATGTTTTTGGTAATACTCGTCATCGTACTTCATGATCTCACATTCACTAACTACCTCTTTGATGTGTCAAGATTTAAAAACTAAGCATTTGGGAATATTACATGTATATTGCCTCCATCTCTATCACATATATATATGGCCGACATTTACCTTCTCATTATGATGTATTTGTTGTGTCCTGTCTCGAATGCTTGAACCAATGTTTTCGTGGGCAGAGGAAACATGACAAACTTTGCTATAAAGGACCATTACTAACATACTGAAATGAATAATGAGTCATGAAATTTTACGTGGCTATTTGAGGAAATGGTATTGTTATCTCCTGTACACCTTTTGTAATTATTATCTAATTCAAAATAAATAAATAATTCTTATCGTTTGTTTCTTTTGACTTTCATCATCTTTAAATGTATTATTATTTTTTAAACAAATATTCTTTTTTTTACAATTATAATATTTTTGGCCCTCACATTTTAATTATGGGACTAAGATACCGACGATGGAATAATCAAAATTAGCTAAAGTGATGGCGAAGTTTTGACTTTCTGGAGGTGAGGAATATCCTTTTAGTTTTACCAGAAGCGCTGGCGGAGCTTTAGGTGATCTCCAATAAATATCTTTTCCTATATATTATTTGTCATACCACTCATTTAATTGTTATTCAAAATAAATTAAAGATATCCGACGAAGGAATAATCAAAAATAGCCAAGTGACGGCGACATTTTGACTTTCCCGAGGTGAGGAGTTTCTTTAGTTTTGAGTAAGCGGCGGGCTTTAGGTGATCTCCAATATAAATATCTCCTTTCACACATTAATTTCTTGCTATAATCGTATGCTTGTCACTTTAGTCAAATATCATATAAACCCTTAAATTTTGCCGATGATGGAAAATTTGGGAGAGGATCGAAGAGATGATCAACTAAACTCTTCCCAATATTCTTGAGGCTATTAATATTAGATTTTGCCAGGAGCGCTGGCGGGGTCTAATTTTCACAATTAATTAAATAAAATATTTTAAAATAAAAAACAAATGTGAACAAATTAATATAGCCTTAACTTTGTGGTGGTGGTAAATTAAAATTTCATTTAATCACACATTCCAAAAATTTTCATTTTTTTTAAAATCATTTCACAAATCACTTTTTCTAAAAATTTCCTTTTATAAAAATCATTTAAAAATCTCATATTTTATTTAGAAATATTTTCTTAAAAAATATGATTTTTTTAATTTACCACCTTCACGTAATGTGTTGTGGGCTTACATTTGTTTCATACAATAATGGCTATTCAGCCACCCATTCTCTGTCTTAGTCATTTATCATTTTTGATAATATGCTGACAAAATGGGACATGTCAAAATAAAATAAATAACATTTTTTTAGATAATAAAGGATCAATTTAATTAATTTGACAAGATAACAATAGGTTAAATAGGTAACCATTCTTAGAATGGACGGTGTAGGGTGCTAACACCTTCCCTATCCGTAATCAACCCCCGAACCTAAACTCTTAAACGCAGACCATTTTTTTAAAGTGTCCAATCGCACCATTCCATTTTTAATGGAAGAAACGGTTGGTGGCGACTCCCAAAACATTAATTCTTAGTTGCCTTCTCCCATCGCGACGCTCTTCGGGACAGTTGCGACAGCTGGCGACTCCACTGGGGAATGTAGAGGGTTAAGCCATGTTTTAATCTTTTGTTATCTACCTTCTTAATTGTTTTGGTCCTTATTATTCCTTCCTTTTTTTTAATCTCTTATGTGTTTCATATCATGTTGCATTTGTTTGCTTCATATGCTTTTTGGGATTGTGAATAAGATTATTTTCATATTCCCTCCCACATACTATGCACTACACTTACACACACAAGCCCTATACCCGGGCTCGTTACCTTGTAGGCTTAGATAGAGGGCAAAGTAATGTTGCTTTGAGAGACCTACGGTCTCCGCATAAGCACATGAAACCCCCTCACTCAAATTGAACCCTTTCCATTTGTAGCCTGTCATGGGTGAGGATTGGGGACCCTGCTAGCCAAAGTGTTGGCGACAGTAGGGGCAATTTGGGAACCACTGTCCAATAGGGGTCTAGAACTCAAACCATCACTAATTAGAATGACCCTAAAGCCATCATGGTTTATAGAACTTATCCTCTATGATAGGGCATCAAGCTTAAAGAACTCCTTTTATAGGACACATGAGGGAACCTTTTCACTCTTCATTGTTTTTTTTAAAAAATTCTTTTGAATAAATTTGGCTATATGTTTGTTTCCTAGAATGACTACTGGCCATTTTTCTCTAATAAATTTGAAAGATTGTGCAAATCCAATTGGCCTAATGGCATTTTGTAAACAAACCTAGATGATAATCATGTTCTTGTTTGTTGCATATCATTAATTTAGTTAACTTATGAAAATAAAAAAGGTATCACATAAAGAGCAACCCTGCTTCCACAGCACCCTTATAGGACTCAATCCCAAGTTAGGATTATGGATGAATTAGAGCAAGAAAGGACTCAAGAAGAGCTTAGAAATGATGTCAACCAACTTAAAGATCAAATGGATAAGGTTCTAGAGATTATGCAGTGGAGGATTGACATGGATGGAATCCCTACAAGGAATAATGAAGAACCCCTGATAACACCTTTGCCACATGTGACCAATCCTCAAGACGGTGGTGTGCCATTGGCTACATCAAACTGCAACCTGCAGAATATCTCGAACCAACAGATTCTCCTTAGCTCCCCTGAGGCAGCTTATTTACAACCAGTGCAACAGTCTTACCCTTGTTTCATGCCGCAAGTTGAAAGTTTGAAATCCAATAAAAAGCTAGAGGTACTTGAAGAAAGATTACGGGCTATAGAAGGAGTGAACAATTATGGTATCATGGACGCTTCAGAGCTTTGTCTTGTTCCTAATGTGGTGATTCCTCCAAAGTTTAAAGTGCCAAATTTTGATAAATACAAGGGAACCACATGCCCAAAGAATCATTTGACAATGTATTGTCGAAAGATGACTTCTTGTGCCCATGATGACAAACTGCTTATTCATTTCTTTCAAGACAGTTTAACTGGGGCAGCCTTGAATTGGTATACCCACCTTGATCGAGCCCGTATTCGATGCTGGAAAGACATTGCTGATGCCTTCCTAAGGCAATACAAGTACAACATTGACATGGCTCCAGATAGGCTCCAGTTGCAAAATATGGAGAAGGAAGCTTTAGAAACTTTCAAAGAATACGCACAACGATGGAGAGAAATAGCTGCTGAAGTGGAGCCGTCATTATCTGATAAGGAGATGACTACTATGTTCATTGATACTCTTCAGTTACCCTTCTATGATCGGATGATTGGGAGTGTCTCCTCAAATTTTTCTAACATCATCATCATAGGGGAAAGGGTAGAAAATGGAATAAGAAATGGAAAGATTGCCGACAACTCAAGTGGGATAGCTAGTGCAAGAAAACCCTGTGTAGGAAAGAAGGAAGGTGAGGTATATGCTATGATAAATGATAAGAGTCACGGGAAAAGTCCAACTCAAGGAGAACCTATCCATTCACCCGCAATACCTCAACAATCACTCCAAACACCCTACACACCTTACCCATACATCGCCGCCACTTCACTTGCTTCATACCCTCAACCTCACCAAGCACCCCCTTCTTTTCAGAACCAAACACCTACAGTGCCTCCCCAAACTACTCAATCCTGGACTCAAAATGTGAATACTAATCAAAAAAAGACCCAGAATAACCAGGACAAGAAACTCATTCAACATGACCCTATTCCTATGTCCTATACTGAGTTGCTACCTCATCTATTGCATAATGGCTCGGTAGCTCTATGCCCTGTGAAGCCAATGGAACCCCCATACCCAAAGTGGTATGATCCTAATGCACAATACGATTATCATGCAGGAGCTATAGGACATTCTACTGAAAAATGCACCACTTTGAAGAATAAGGTGCAAGGTCTTATAAAAGCCAAATGGTTGACCTTCGAGCAAGGAACTCCAAGTATAAGTCATAATTCTTTGCCTAATCATGGAAATCTTGGGGTTAATACAGTTGAGTGAGTATCCACCTGTGACTCATGAAGCTCTATGATGGCATTTCTAGTTCAAGTATCTACAGTTGAATATTACCCTTCACTAATCATAAGGCAAATTTGGTGTACCATTGCCATCAAGCTCAGCAATTGAGAACTCATCAAGCTTCCTCCAACTCTAGAACTTCATTATTAGTAATTATTGATACTAATCCTATGGCTCTGCCCAAGGCTGTAGGGTGATATTTGTAGAATGGGCTCACATGTTTCCATTTCAGTATTATTATCAATAAATGCATTTTCAATTCCAAAGATAAATGTTCAAAACATCCTCTCTTTTCTGAAATTATCCTTCATCTATATTCATTCCTTTGCCTTTATGCAATTTGCCTTCGTTATTCCTTACATGTGCCAATATAAACCAATACTTGTCTGAAAGTGGTATTCTTGAACATGACAATGGTATGAACCCAAGTTGTGATTTTGATCACCCCATTAATGGTGCTAACAAAGACAATGATGTGGATTTGGAGTTCTCCATTGAGCTACTAAGGAGCCTGTGATATTTAATCTTATAAAATGTCCATTGAAACAATTAATTTAGGGACAATGCCTCAATGAAGGAGGACAAGTGTGAAATGGTAATCATATGGTACTACCCTAATGCTATAAAGAGGTGCCATGCTTCGAGTCTCACAAAGAAAAATGGTCAAGCCTTACTACTCATGTGTAGCGGTGTCATACATAGGCATCTTTCCAAAAAAAAAGTAAAAGCAAAAAAGAAATATAACAAAAAAAGAGAAATGAGAAATGACTCGCTAGGTCGAAAACCTAAAAAGGTGACCTAGGCAAAAATTAGAGTGCAAAGAAAAAATTAAATGACCTGGTAGGTTGAAAACTCGAAAAGAGCAACCTAGGCAAAAGTTAGGGTCAAACAAAAATAAGATAACGACACCTGCTGCATCAAAGGAAGTGGTGACACCTACTCCATCAACGAAAGTGACATTTTTTCGAATAATTTGAAGACAAGGAGCCTGGCTAAACTTCAAAGTTGGGGCAATCAAATTCTTGGACGCCAATAAAGTTCACAAATTGGGCAGATCAACTCTTGGAGGACAATGGTGCTCATAGACATTAAAACTATGGCAATTAAGATTCTCAAAAGCCAACAATGCCCACAAACTTCAAAGTTGTGGCAATCAAAATGTACTGAAGGTCAATCATAAAAAGTGCAAGAACTTCAAAGCTATGGTAAATCATATCCTTGGAAGAGAATAGTGCTCCTAGACATCAAAATTGGGGCAAATCAAATTCAAGGAATTCGGCTATGAGGAGTGATCTGCTCACTGATCTTAAAACTTGGGCAAATCAGATTCTAAGAAATTAATTATGATGAGTGATGTGCTCACAGACCTTAAAGTTGGGGCAAGTCGAATTCATTGAAGCCAATGATGCTCACATACCAAAAACTGAGGCAACTCAGATTCATGGAAGCCAATTATATGGTGTTCAAGATGATACACAAGGGCGACTAACATTGATCATTCTAGAGAATACCACTAGAAAACAAAAAAAACCTCTCATTTCATCATTTTCTCTTCCAAACTATTCTCCTTCAAATGACAAATTACTGTCATGATTCCCTTCTTGTATCCTTTTCATTCATTGTTTCTAATAATTTCACTTCTTTTTGCAACCTATTGTCATGCATTTTTCATGGTAACATATACTGAAATGTGAAACTTGTATTAACACTATGAAGTGTATCAAGAATTACTTTGATGACCTCAAAAGGCCAAGAGGAGCACTGTGAGTTCCCGACAAGTTACTACTTAATAAGAAAGGGTAACCAGGTCACTATATTTGAGATGTGATCATCACAAGAACAACGTGCTTATGAAACCATTTCAAGCAAAGCGTATGAATGCAGAGGTTGAATATACAAATCAAGAAGCTAATCAGCAAGTCTCGCTCTTGCTCATCCTTGAATCAATTTCAAGCAAGGCACATAAATGCAGAGGTTGAATATACAAATCGTGAAGCTAATCAGCAAGTCTCGCTCTTGTTCATCCTTGAATCCATTTCAAGCAAGGCATATAAATGCAGAGGTTGAATACACAAATCGTGAAGCTAATCAGCAAGTCTCGCTCTTGTTCATCCTTGAATCCATTTCAAGCAAGGCACATAAATGCAGAGGTTGAATACACAAATCGTGAAGCTAATCAGCAAGTCTCCCTCTTGTTCATCCTTGAATCCATTTGGAAGAAAGTCCTTAAGGGTTGTGGAATTAAGGGTAACTCATTCTAATGTTTTAAAAGAGTTTCTACTCAACTTGATCATACAGATCCCTGTGTTGGGGGCATGCATTGCATTGTGCACCATTTCATCAATTAATCAAGAAAAAATTGTTTTCAAACTTGACCTTATGAGGTCCACTGATACTTTCAAATCTTAACCTACTGAGATCGCATTTACATTTCTTGTCATAACCAATTGAGGTTTAATTTTACATGCTGTTTTGACTTATTTCATTTCTGGGCCCTGCGCCCACTGCTTATAATTTTTGGGTCCTGCACCCACTGCCTTTTCATTTTTCGGGTCCCGCACCCATTGTCATTTAATTTTTGGGCCACGCGCCCATTGCTTTTACCTTTTTGGGTCCTGCACCCATTGCCTTTTAATTTTTGAGCCCCGCGCCTACTACCTTTTAATTTTTAGGTCCTGCACCCATTGCACTTTCAATGTTTGGGCCCTGCGCCTACTGTCTTTTAATTTTTGGGCCCCGCGCCTATTGTCTTTTAGTTTTTGGGTCCTGCGCCCACTGCTTTTAATTTTCGGGTCCCGCACCCACTTGCATTTAATTTTCGGGCCCCGCGCCCACTGCCTTGTAGTTTTTGGGTCCTGCACCCACTCCTTTAAATTTTCATGCCCCGCGCCTACTGTCTTTTAATTTTTGGGTCCCGCACCCACTGCTTTTTAATTTTCGGGCCCCGTGCTCACTTCCTTTTAATTTTTGGGTCCCGCGCCCACTGCCTTTTAATTTTCGGGTCCCGCACCCACTGCCTTTTAATTTTCGGGTCCCGCACCCACTGTCATTTAATTTTCGGGCCCCGCGCCTACTGCCTTTTAGTTTTTGGGTCCTGCACCCATTGCTTTAAATTTTCGCCCCGCGCCCATCGCCTTTAATTTTTGGGTCCCGCACTCCATCGCTTTTAATTTTTGGGTCCTGCACCCACTGCCTTTTAATTTTCGGGTCCCGCACCCATTGCCTTTTAGTTTTTGGGTCCTGCACCCATTGCTTTAAATTTTCGGGCCCCGCGCCAACTGCCTTTTAATTTTTGGGTTCCGCACCCACTGCCTTTTAATTTTTGGGTCTCGCACTCACTGCCTTTTAATTTTTGGGCCCCGCGCCATCGCCTTTAATTTTTGGGTCACACACTCACTGCCTTTTAATTTTCAGGCTCCGCGCCATTGCCTTTACTTTCTGGGTCCTGATACCCATTGCATATCTTTTCGGGTCTTGATACCCCATGCATATCTTTCTGGGTCATAATACTCATTGCATTTATATTTCAGGTCTTGATACCCATTGCATTTATATTTCGGGTCCCGACACCCATTGCATTTTTGTTTGGGTCCTGACACCGATTGCATCTCTTTTTAGGTCCTGATACCCATTTCACTTACTTTTAGGGTCCTGAAACCCATCATATTTACTTTTCAGGTCCTTGTATCCACGTCATTTGTATTTTTGGTCACGTACCCATGGTCATTTACCTTTTGGGTCTTGTACCCATGATTATTTATTGGGATCTCAGTACACATTGCTACTTACCCTCTCGGGTTCCTGTACCCATTGCAATTTACTTGTCATAAATTTTATGGACAAATGGGGGCAGCTATTGACACCCAAATTTGTCCTGAAATTTTAATTTTCACCAATGGGCATTGTACCAATAAATTTAGATCTGATCCATTCACCAAGCCCAAACCCATTGCTTTAAAATGATTGACAAAAAAAAAAATTTTTTTTTTGGTCTGGCTTGCATAAATGAAAAAAATCTCCACTGATCCAGTAAAATGATTTCAGGAAATAAATTTGAATTCATAAATACATTTAATCCCTTATTAATGGTAATTTGGGGTTTAAATAATTAATTGATTCTGATTGATTCTGATTGCACAAATTGATCTTGATTGATAGGAGAAATTTATTCTAATTTACCCTAATTAATTGAGCTGATTGAGGTGATGAGAATAATTATTTGGGCTATAAATAACAAATGGTAGAAAAACCCTAGGGGAGCCCTAGAAGGGAGAGAGGAGCCGTAACGCAGAAATGAAAGAGAGAAAAAAAAGAAGGAAAGGAGCCGTAACAAGAAAAAGAAAGAGAGAAAATATGGAGCGGCAACACAAGAATTGAGAGAAAGAAGAAGGGCCACAACAACATAGAGGTTGATCGAAAAATATGACGCAGAGAGAAGCAGTATAGATAAGGAGGAGAAAACTTCTTGGAGGCTCAGGTTTCGCTTAGTGTTTGCTTCTTGATTGAAGGTAACCTTTCTAAAATCCCACTACTTCCTTTCATGTTTTTGGTAATACTCGTCATCGTACTTCATGATCTCACATTCACTAACTACCTCTTTGATGTGTCAAGATTTAAAAACTAAGCATTTGGGAATATTACATGTATATTGCCTCCATCTCTATCACATATATATATGGCCGACATTTACCTTCTCATTATGATGTATTTGTTGTGTCCTGTCTCGAATGCTTGAACCAATGTTTTCGTGGGCAGAGGAAACATGACAAACTTTGCTATAAAGGACCATTACTAACATACTGAAATGAATAATGAGTCATGAAATTTTACGTGGCTATTTGAGGAAATGGTATTGTTATCTCCTGTACACCTTTTGTAATTATTATCTAATTCAAAATAAATAAATAATTCTTATCGTTTGTTTCTTTTGACTTTCATCATCTTTAAATGTATTATTATTTTTTAAACAAATATTCTTTTTTTTACAATTATAATATTTTTGGCCCTCACATTTTAATTATGGGACTAAGATACCGACGATGGAATAATCAAAATTAGCTAAAGTGATGGCGAAGTTTTGACTTTCTGGAGGTGGGGAATATCCTTTTAGTTTTACCAGAAGCGCTGGCGGAGCTTTAGGTGATCTCCAATAAATATCTTTTCCTATATATTATTTGTCATACCACTCATTTAATTGTTATTCAAAATAAATTAAAGATATCCGACGAAGGAATAATCAAAAATAGCCGAAGTGACGGCGACATTTTGACTTTCCTGAGGTGAGGAGTTTCTCTTTAGTTTTGCCAGAAGCGCTGGCGGGGCTTTAGGTGATCTCCAATATAAATATCTCCTTTCACACATTAATTTCTTGCTATAATCGTATGCTTGTCACTTTAGTCAAATATCATATAAACCCTTAAATTTTGCCGACGATGGAAAATTTGGGAGAGGATCGAAGAGATGATCAACTAAACTCTTCCCAATATTCTTGAGGCTATTAATATTAGATTTTGCCAGGAGCGCTGGCGGGGTCTAATTTTCACAATTAATTAAATAAAATATTTTAAAATAAAAAACAAATGTGAACAAATTAATATAGCCTTAACTTTGTGGTGGTGGTAAATTAAAATTTCATTTAATCACACATTCCAAAAATTTTCATTTTTTTTAAAATCATTTCACAAATCACTTTTTCTAAAAATTTCATTTTATAAAAATCATTTAAAAATCTCATATTTTATTTAGAAATATTTTCTTAAAAAATATGATTTTTTTAATTTACCACCTTCACGTAATGTGTTGTGGGCTTACATTTGTTTCATACAATAATGGCTATTCAGCCACCCATTCTCCTGTCCTTACCATTTATCATTTTTGATAATATGCTGACAAAATGGGACATGTCAAAATAAAATAAATAACATTTTTTTAGATAATAAAGGATCAATTTAATTAATTTGACAAGATAACAATAGGTTAAATAGGTAA
Organism: Styphnolobium japonicum; assembly: GCA_023212625.1. Classification (NCBI taxonomy): domain Eukaryota; kingdom Viridiplantae; phylum Streptophyta; class Magnoliopsida; order Fabales; family Fabaceae; genus Styphnolobium; species Styphnolobium japonicum. Next base: position 39,022,273 of record JALBWW010000003.1, on the reverse strand, counting down.
CCATTCTTAGAATGGACGGTGTAGGGTGCTAACACCTTCCCTATCCGTAATCAACCCCCGAACCTAAACTCTTAAACGCAGACCATTTTTTTAAGGTGTCCAATCGCACCATTCCATTTTTAATGGAAGAACCGGTTGGTGGCGACTCCCAAAACATTAATTCTTAGTTGCCTTCTCCCATCGCGACGCCCTTCGGGACGGTTGCGACAGTGTCAAGACTCCAACCTTACCACTACACCTCGACTAATTAGCCTCATATCGGCCAAATAACTATGAGTCCCCCAATTCACCTTGGCATCCCTACCTCAACTCCGCCTCGTTCCCAACGAACTCGGGCTATGGTCGTCTCCATCTCCTTTAAACTTGCCTTTCAAGGCAAGAGTCACCTCAACGGTCTTCTATGCATCAGCTAGTTCAAGCTCAGTCGACCTAAATTGGTTGGCTAGCTTAAATGTGTAAGATTGCCCTTCTCAAAAAATCACATAGGGGCCGAACTAATAGTGTAACTCTTGGTCACGCTCATCATGAATATATCAGTCGATGAGCTCATCAGGCTTACGAGATTAGGTCTGTCATAACCTTGACAATTAACTTAGAGATCAGTTAATTATAGTCCTAATCGGTCATGCCAAAGCAAACTCTTAAGTTTAACACCTGACACTATTATCAGGCACTAAACTAAGGGCAATGTTCAATACTATTATTACAAGGATTAGTTAAGTGACGTTAGGTCCTCCCTATCAAGCTGAGTAAGGACACTGTAGAGGAGCATGTTAACGTATCAATGCATTAATTCTAAAATTCCCTTAATCACTCCATAACAAGGGGCATAACCTAGAAGAGATATCACCTCAATAATATTTTCTCTCTCTCTCTCCTTACTTATTCCAATATAAGAAAGGGTTAATCTCATGAGATAAAACTCTAAACCTATTATAGTTTCTTTATAAGATTAACTTGAGCTTTGAAGTACCTTTGTAGATACTCATTCACCTATAAAACATCCTCCCTTTATCAAAGAGGTTCATAACACATCGGAGGTCACCAAGATGTGATCAGTGATCTTCCAATTGCAACAACTTGTGTTCTTTTGTGGTTTTTTTACCTTTTAAAATTATACAAGAAATGGTATACTTCAAAATCGAGTTCGATACCCAATATATAAATATAAAGCAATTATAATTTCCTTTAAAATAAAAATGCGTACCTACTTCTTGTTGTAGAAAAAGACTATAATAACCCTCATTATGTGAATTGGTACACAATCTAGGTGTGTCAATAATTTCCTGAACAAACTGTGTTGAACTGTTCAGTAGTTACATCTAACTTTTATAAGATGCATAAAGGTAATTTTTTTACAGCATACTACTGTATATAACTATACAAATCACTTTATTTGAGTTAAACTGATTCTTACTAAAACTTCAATACATATTTCTGTTTGTACCAAAAAGAAGATACATATTTCTGTGCAATATTGCAATAATGCACAATTCATTCAATAAAAATGTTGCCACAGAAAATGTGCATAGATATTTTTCTTTAATGGTCTACATTACACACTTGCGCCATTGTGTTATCTTAATTGCTGATGGTTCTATAGGAAAAAAAATAAATAATAGAGGGAGCAACAATCTTTTTCTATATGCTACTAATAATAAGCGTCATATGTGTCCAATAGCGTAATGGAGTTAGGTAGTAGGTACAATATTACTTATCCTTTAATGGAATAATTAAGCGACTCTAAATTTCTTTAAAAAAAAAGGTTTTACTAACCAGTGTTTAATAATTATTTAATAACTTTTAATAAATATTTTTAATTATTAAATATAGAAATAATTAAATACTTTTAAATGTTTAAGATATTAAATATTTTATTTTTAAATTTAATATTTAATATTTTTTATTCCTTTACTAATGTCTTTAGGACACGTTTTAGTTTAGGAACGAGTGTTTTAAGAATAACGGTTAAGAAATATTTAATAATTTTTAATAAATTCTTCTAATTATTTCATAAAATAAAAGAAATATTAAATATTTTTTAAATTTATAAGATATTAAATGCTTTACTTTTATATTTAATACTTTCTATTTTAATTTTTTAATTAGTGTCCTTAAAACACTCATTAACAAATACCTTAAATTTATATTTTCTATTTAAATTTCTTAACCAATACATTGAGAATACTCGTTATCCAATGTCAAAAAATATATTAAAATATGCTTTCGTGTAAATTGCAGTGCTTTTATTAGAAAGAACAACAGTTACTATTAATTGATTTAATTCACCTTGAGGTCAAGGATAAATCTAAAAATCTTACACAAATAAAGAGATTCTTGTGTACATTAAGTATATTTAATTAGGAGGTGTGGTATGTGTATACTTTACTTGTAATATAAGTATTTAAATTTTATTAAAAAAGTATATTATGATTAAGATAAAATTGATGCTCAAATAAAAATTAGTCCTCACAATATAGAATATCTCATGTCTTACAAAAAAAAAGAAATCCCTAAGAAGTATGTACACAATTTCAACCGTCGAAACAATAAATAGATATATGGTATTGTTAAAGGGTGTTAAAATCAAAACACAATAAATGCACAACATTAAACTAAGTAATTTAATCTTTGTATGATGTTATATTTGGATTGATTTAATATTTTTTTAAAAAAATAAAAATGTATCGTTATAATTGTGAGGAAAGAATGAAAAACAAGAATACAATTTTTTTAACCATAAGGTGTGATTGCAGTAACAAATTAAATTTTATATAAACAAATTTTACATATAATACAAAAATTTATAATTTATAAAAAACACATAATCTCACATCCTTCTTGTAGTTTGTTTTTTTAAAAAAGTATAGGCTATTTTTTTGGATAAATAAAAATAGATAACTAAAATTAAGGAGGGTATTACTATTATCTCTTGAACTAAATCTAAAGGGAATAGATAGGATGTTCCTTTCGTTGGGATTCTCAGAGGCATTTTCGGTAATTAATCAGAAAAGGAGGGGCAGTATTTAGTGCCAGCTCAGAATTCAGTTCTGGTCCCATTTAATTTATTATATAAGCCTCTTTCTTCCCCACACACACTTCTCTCTATTTCTCTTCCTGATCCGCCGCCCCGAACCGCTGTTTTGGCCCGCTCGTGCTCTGCTTCGGATCTCTCACTCATATCAAATAAAACGCAAAAATTCATAGCGTTCAATTCCATTTATTTCTTTGGATAGATCCCAAGTGAGAACCAAAAGCTAGCGTTACTCTCTCATCCGATTAAGGTATCGCTTCTTCTAGATCTCATATTTTCTCTTTGCTCCCAATTTTTCGTCCTGTCATCGCATTTTGTATTTGATGATCCGATCCGGATTGATTCATGCATTTGTCCTATTAAAATTCCTCGGAGACTTGTTAATGCATGCGGTGATTCCTAGTTTTTGTTTGTTTGTTATTGTTGTTGTGGATCTGAGTGTTTTCCTTCGACCAAATATGCTGAATTTAAATTTTATAGCTTTGTTGCGACATGCAAGGTGCTTTCTTTTATTCTCGCGATCGACTTAATTGTATATAAATTATATTATATATATAAGCGTGTCTAAATGCACGTCATGTCCCGAAAGTTTCAATTTTTTTGAATTGCTTTTGGAGATAATTAAGGTTGCTGAGTCTTTATTGGGTTGCAGATCGTACGGTAGCTGTTGAAAATGGCATCAGCAGCCACGGGATGGTACAGGGGAAGGGTGAAAGCTGTTCCTTCAGGGGATTGCTTGGTCATTGTGGCCATGGCCAGCAGCAAGCCTGGTCCCCTGCCTGAAAAGAGCATCACTTTATCATCTCTTATGTCTCCTAGACTCGTAAGTTTACTTAGTTGACTTTTTTTTTATTTTTTGTTTACCCTTCTTCTTTTTGCATATTTTGTGTAATCTATATTTTATAAAATGAAAATTTTAAAACTCTTGTGTTCTCTAATTTGTGTTCAGCAAGCCTGTCACTGCTGAGATATTTGCATTGGTGCCCTCTGTTTAAAATTTTGCAAATTTTGCCAGGCACGTAGAGGTGGTGTAGACGAGCCATTTGCGTGGGAAAGTAGAGAGTTTCTAAGGAAGCTCTGCATAGGGAAGGTGCGCAACATAAAGTTGCTGATCTGATTGATTCATCTGGTTTTGTGTCCTTCTGATAAAGCATGCTATGTCTCTTACATGATATATTATTGGAACAGGAGGTGACCTTCAAAATTGATTACAATGTGCCATCCATAAATCGAGACTTTGGCACTGTTTTCCTTGCCGAAAAAAATGTTGCAGCGCTGGTTGTTTCTCAAGGATGGGCAAAGGTTGAATACCATTTACTTCCATCTAGATGTGCCATGTTTGAATTATTCCTCTATTGCTGAATTGCATTATTGCGATGTTGTTCATGCAGATCAGAGAGCAGGGGCAACAGAAAGGGGAAGTGAGTCCTTACCTAGCAGAATTGTTACGATTGGAAGAACAAGCTAAACAAGATGGCCTTGGTCGTTGGAGCAAGGTTTGTTTGAGTTTTCTTCTTTTCGTTTGGGGTCATTAGGCAGTTAACTAGCATAAAAGAAATTTTCAAAAGCTTTGTAATTGGTAAACAAGTTGTGCTGTTGCTGCAACTTTAAAAATTAGATGTTCGTTCCTTGATGTTCTTGCAACTTGGTTTACTTGAAACCAACCTGGATTGTGTTAGGCATCTTTGATGATGTATAAGTATAAGTGTTTCCTACTGTCATTATCTCAAAGTTGACCTAATTACATGTTTCATGTAATAATTCACTTGTGTATTGTGGAAAGGACTATTTGCATGTTCATTTTATAAATTAAGGTTTAATTACAGAATGGGCTTATGCTTTGTCATCCAATATATTTTATAAATATCATCTTCCACTGCCCTTTAAAACGACCAGACAGGATCATGCTAGAATGGGACAGAAAATGGACAAGTGTAGTGCATATTCCTGTCTAATTTATAGAACTCTCTCATAAGTGCACCATACATGGCCAATTGCAGGTTCCTGGTGCTTCTGAGGCATCCATCAGAAATCTACCACCTTCTGCCATTGGTGACCCTAGTAACTTGGATGCTATGGGTTTGTTAGCTGCAAACAAGGGAAGGCCCATGGAAGGAATTGTTGAGCAGCTTCGTGACGGAAGTACCCTCCGGGTCTATTTGCTTCCAGAGTTTCAGTTTGTCCAAGTTTTCGTTGCTGGAATTCAGGTATGTATCATAAAGGCTGCTACTATCGCTACCATTTTTTAATGCATGCCATTAATTGTTTTCCCTTTACACCAGGCCCCACAAATGGGTAGGAGAGCTGCATCTGAAAGTGTTGTTGAATCAGAGTTGACATCTGATGACACTAATGGAGATGTTCCTGGGGAACCTCGAGCCCCGCTTACATCTGCCCAAAGACTTGCAGTTTCATCATCTGCTGAAACTGCTGCTGATCCTTTTGCACCTGAAGCTAAATTTTTCACTGAGATGCGTGTATTGAATCGAGATGTGAGTAACATGCTTCAATAAGTTATATTGCATTTTACTTTTCTGAAAATTTTCTAAATTCCAAGTGGGTATGTAGGTTCGGATTGTCCTTGAAGGTGTTGATAAGTTCAGCAATTTGATTGGGTCAGTGTATTATCCTGACGGTGAATCAGCAAAGGACCTGGCATTGGAGCTTGTGGAAAATGTACGTGATTCACTTGTGTAATGATATTTATTTTTGTCTAAACCAATTCTTGTTGGACTTGAAATGTTCCTGCCATGATTAGGCATGACTTCATTGGTTTATGTGAGACTGAAACAAGTTTGTATCCACTTGAATTAGTACTTAATTTGGGGGGTCCATAGACGGGGCATGACAGTTCTTGAAGTATATATGATGAGTATGATACAATATGTAGTGAAGCTCCAAAAGTGTCTTTTATTAACTTCCTACCAACTAGATGGATGTCAAAAGGAAACATGATGCTTGCTGTTCCTGCTGGCTTTGTGGGTTCATAGCAAGTAGACTATCAAAGAAAACAGAATAAAGTATGAATGTTTTATCAATCATCCAACTTTTATCATTTTGTTCGTATTTATCTCCAGTTTTAATGCAGTAGCACTTCTAGGCAAGCCTGTCATTTTAGTTGGAGTCTGACTTCCATGATTTCTCTCCTGGTGGATTTGGTATTTGAATTGTGCCGAAGTGATTTGCTTGATAGTTTTCTATAAGGAGATTTTGAATGTTTCTCAATGTCTTTTCGTCTGATGAAATATCAGTTAAAATATACTTAAAATCTTTCTCACTTTGATTTTTCCATCAAACAGGGTTTAGCTAAATATGTTGAATGGAGTGCGAATATGATGGAAGAGGAGGCAAAGCGGAGGCTGAAGACTGCAGAGCTCCAGGCAAAGAAAAGCAGGTTAAGGATTTGGACAAACTATGTACCACCACCTTCAAATTCGAAGGCCATTCATGACCAGAATTTTACAGGAAAGGTAAAATATTCCTCAATCTTTTGTTTATGCCAACTAGTCAATTGTCAGTGATATAAGTGTATAAAATTTTAACTTGAATTTTCCAGGTGGTTGAGGTTGTAAGTGGAGATTGCATCATTGTTGCTGATGATTCCATTCCATATGGCAGTCCGCTAGCTGAGAGGCGAGTCAACCTTTCAAGTATTAGGTGTCCAAAAATGGGCAATCCTCGACGAGATGAAAAACCAGCTCCCTATGCCCGTGAAGCAAAGGAGTTCTTGAGAACACGCCTCCTTGGTCGGCAAGTATGAAAATATCTTATGATACCTTATTTTGATATCATTGGTGAATTTAGTTATAATTGATTACTCCCGTTTTCAGGTGAATGTTCAAATGGAGTATTCTAGAAAGGTTGGTCCCGCGGATGGATCTGCAGTTCCATCAGGAGCTGCTGATTCCAGAGTAATGGATTTTGGATCAATCTTCCTATTGTCCACTGCGAAGGTTGAGGGTGATGATGCCCCTTCATCTGTTCCACCTGCTGGAAGTCAGCAAGCTGGGGTGAATGTTGCCGAGTTGATAGTTAGCCGTGGCTTTGGAACTGTCATTAGACATCGTGACTTTGAAGAGAGATCAAGCTACTATGATGCACTTCTTGCTGCCGAATCACGTGCCATTTCTGGAAGGAAGGGGATCCATTCTGCCAAGGATTCTCCAGTGATGCATATAACTGACTTGACCACGGTGAGAAAATTTATAATTATACTAAATTTTGTTTTTACTCTGAAGCTTATAAAATATAATTATAACTCAAATATGTAACTTTTTCCTTTTGATTCATATTAGGCGTCAGCCAAGAAAGCCAGAGATTTCTTGCCTTTCCTGCACCGAAGTAGAAAAATCCCTGCTGTTGTGGAATATGTCCTCAGCGGTCATCGTTTCAAATTGTTGATTCCAAAAGAAACTTGCAGTGTTGCTTTCTCATTCTCTGGTGTCAGATGTCCCGGTCGTGACGAGCCATATTCTGATGAAGCAATTGCACTGATGAGGCGAAAGATAATGCAGAGAGATGTTGAGGTAATTCAGTTCCTCTGTGAACTTAAGATTCCTGTATTTTGCTTTTTTTATTTATTTAATATTTTTTAATGTTTGTAGATTGAGGTGGAAACTGTTGATAGAACTGGAACTTTTTTGGGATCCTTATGGGAGTCAAGGACCAATGTGGCAGTTACACTACTTGAAGCTGGTCTTGCAAAACTTCAAACCTCATTTGGCAGTGATAGAATTCCTGATTTTCACCTTCTGGAGCAAGCCGAACAATCTGCCAAGAGGCAAAAGCTGAAAGTAAGAATGGGATCCACAACCATGTTTAACATTACCACTGTTCTTTCCCTAGGAACCATTTTAAATTGAATTGTGTTGCAGATCTGGGAGAATTTTGTTGAAGGGGAGGAAGTATCCAATGGTGCAACTGTTGAAAACAAACAGCAAGAAGTGCTTAAGGTGCTTAGAATACTGTTTTATTAATGATCCTGCTTTTGTGTTTAAAAATGGTGACTGATTTGTTCCATTTTTATACATTTGTAGGTAATGGTTACCGAAGTCTTGGGTGGTGGTAAATTCTATGTCCAGACTGTTGGAGATCAAAAGATAGCATCTATTCAGCAACAGCTTGCTTCTTTGAACCTTAAGGAAGCTCCTGTGCTTGGTACTTTTAATCCTAAGAAGGGTGACATAGTCCTTTGTCATTTTCTTGCTGATAACTCTTGGTACAGGGCAATGGTAAGTTCCAATTTCAGATTTTAAGTGTGTTAGAATATCTTGGAATATCTTTAGAGTATTTTATAGTGACTTCAGAATATCTTAGCATGTCTTCCAAAGATCTTTACAATATATTGTGAAATCAAATAGTCCTCTAATTGAGGAAGCAATTTTAGGAATTGTTTCTTAATTTCATTATGTTTCTTGATTTGTTTCCTTATTCAATTAAGGTCAAGAGTCTTATTGTCTTACTGGGCTTGGGCTTGTACTAGTAGTATTACACTAGTACTTAACCTAATTATTAGTATAAATAGGGGTTAGTGGTTTGTATTTTACAACACATCAAATCAATTCAATCTCATATTATTCATAAGTATTTCTTCTCTCTTTTACTCCTTTGCCACCTAAACCCAATAATTACAACCATGTGCTTTATTTTTATTTTTATTTTTATTTTTTTTCCTCATACTGGTGCAGGCATTGCCATTCTATGGCTGAAAACATGAGGCCATTAAATAGATTTGATGAAAAATATATCACTTGATGCTTGAGAACCCATTTCTTCCGCATCTTTTTCTTTTCTAAATCCTTTAGCTTCTTTTCCCCCCGTACTTTTTATTGATTTGTTATCTAGATTTATTGAGGAGCATTTAGGTTGATATTCCATCAGTATAGTCTATATTTTAAGCCATCCTGTTCATAAATTCTTTTGCATAATTAAAGCAAGCCGCCAGAGTTTGAAACTAAGAATATTACTGTAGAGTGGTTTCATCTCGTTAAAGCAGATCATTTTGTATGCAATCCACTATACAATTTTTTTTCCTGCCAGAATATAATGAGGCCTGAAATTATTTAGTCAAATATTTCATTATATGGCCAACACTTTATGCACATGTTCTTATCACTTTTTGTAGTTTCCTGCAATTATGCTTGGAGTTTATGAGATGCTAAGTAGTTAGTGCATCACTTGTATCTCCTTGTCTGCTTCCGCTCTAATTTCTCTTTTCCTTGTGAAATGGTGTATGGTACCATATCCCTTAGTTTTCTTTATTCTGATTATTTATAATTGAAATGTGTAGATTGTCAATACACCTCGAGGACCAGTTGAATCTCCTAAGGACCAATTTGAAGTATTCTACATTGATTATGGAAATCAAGAAGAAGTAACTTACAGTCAGTTACGGCCTCTTGATCCATCTGTGTCTGCTGCACCTGGTCTTGCTCAATTGTGCAGCCTTGCATACATAAAGATTCCAAACTTGGAAGAGGATTTTGGCCATGAAGCAGCTGAATATTTGAGCGAACAGACTTTAAACAGTGGAAAAGAGTTTAGGGCCAAGGTTGAGGAGAGAGATACTTCAGGAGGAAAAGTGAAAGGGCAGGGAACTGGGACAATTCTTGCTGTAACTCTTGTTGCTGTGGATGCTGAGATCAGCATTAATGCTGCCATTCTACAGGTTTTTATTGCTGCTCACTCTTGCTTGAATTGCTTTCAAAGGCTTATGCTTTGATTCCCTATGCATATACAAGAATATTACCCACAAAACACACTTCTTTGAACATTTCGTTTACTTTTGGAATTTCCAGGAAGGACTTGCTAGGATAGAAAAAAGGAGTAGGTGGGACAAAAAAGAAAGACAGCTGGCCATCGATAATTTGGAGATGTTCCAGGGAGAAGCACGTACCAGCAGGCGTGGAATATGGCAGTATGGAGATATCCAGTCAGATGACGAGGACACTGCTCCTCCTCCAAGAAAGGCTGGTGGCCGTAAATGAGTGTAACGGGAGGCAAATTTATAATATAGACATCTTCAGAGAAAATGAGTGAAGTTATAGGCATGAACATTTTACTTCGAGTTAGAGAGGAAAAGAAGAAAATGCCGTGCGTAATCCTGTGTAAGTTTTTGTTTTGTTTTGTTTTTCTTGATTTAAATTTTGTTGTTAGGTTGAAGGGACAATTGTTTTCTACAGATGTCATAATAAGGTGCATACGGCAGGGTTCTTTGTTATCATGAGGACAGCAGAGACGTTTTATCGTAGTTGAAAATTTCATGATTGTTCGTCTTTTGGTCTTTAAAGAAATTGTCTTTCCTTTTGCCCCTCAATGGTTGGTTTTAGCTTGGGTGAATTTCGTTATCGATAATTATCGTCGTATAGAAATTTGGCCTAAGAAATACTTGCACTACTTGAGCTAACAATTGAACCCCCATATGTCCTCTTAATTATGTGCCCACTCATCTCCTAGAACAAGTACAACGATCACGACTTAAAATATCACTTCTCAGTTGTGGATCCGATTGAGGTCTTTTAACTTCTTGGTGGATTAACTCTCAGCTTGTTCACCTGCAATTTCATAAGCGATGATTTTTGCCCTGTAATTTTAATTCTTGCCCTCGTAAGTCAAGGAAACTTTCTCCTTGCAGCGTTATGGGGTTTGTCGAATCCACCCGTAGTGTGGGACAGCTTTATACCATCCTTATTTACTTATTAAGGCCATTGGGCTCTGACTCATCTCTCAGTATTTCTCGTGTCCTCTAATAATCCTCTTCTTCTATAGATAATTTTTAGGCATTAGATGTTTTTTGTAACTAGTATAAAAGTATTATTCGAACCATTTTTTATTAATTTATTAAAATATTAAGTTTGTAATTATGATTCATTAAATACAAAAAATTTAAGTATCAGTTTGCCAGCATCATTGCACCAGAAATGGCAATGGCTCTATATATCTTCCAAGCACAAACTAAAATGATTTATCTAGGTTGATGATCTATCCAAGATGGCTGTTAGCCAATATACGTACATATCCTGATCTTCATCTCTCTGATCTGAACCCCAATTGCTGAAGCACTCATCCTCGTGAGCTCGTCGCCATTCCAACAACTCATTACCGAACCAACTTTTTACTACGTCCATCATGATGGCAACGGTTTCCATCCACCAAGTAAAAGGTATCCATCCACCACTCTCTATGCACCATTGATTTGGCTTAAAATTTGATTTACGGTTAGATTTTTGTATTACAGGTTAAAAGACAAAAGTTTGACTTTGCAAAAATGTCTTTAATTTATTTGAAAGTAATGTATAAATTTTGTCAAATAGCCCTTGATATAATGAATTATTTATAAGTTATCCAAAAAAATAGAAAAATTTATTTAAAAATTGTAAAATGGAAACTTGTTATGATTTTTAAATTAGACCAAATATTAAAAAATTGGTTTTTTTTTTATGAAATCCATTATTTTTATTTTTTATTTTAAATTTTAAAATTTTACTGGATTCATTTTATTTTCAGATTTTATATTAAATTATATATTTTAAGTTTTTATGTTTACTTTTTTATTCTTCTATTTTGTTGGTTTATTGTTTTTATTATTTTAACCAAGTCACTATTCCACATTTTGTATTTGTATTTTTTATTTCATTTTTTTAATATCTGAATATTTCTTTTATTTATATTTTGGATTTAAAAAAAACTATCATATAAAAGTTGGGATGATAGCAGGTTACAATTATTGGTGAATAAAACACCAACATTATGTTGGAGGATGTTAAAAGCCTCCCATCACGATCGCTTTAATCTCATATCCACTGGAGCTTTTGTAGTCAGAGTTTCATAACTCTTTTGAGAACTCCAAGGTAATGCTTGAGCCTGGGAGAAAAAAATGAGCTTAAACGATGGACTAATTTTCTTAATCAATTGGTTTACGGAGGTTACACAATTTATTTTTCATGTTTTCATTTCATGGATGAATGCCTTTTCGAGTTTTTGACTAAAAAGTTCTGACACTTTGTGTTAATTGTATTTTATTGCACGAATTTATAGTAACAATCTCTATATGCACTTCATCTTTTCTTTCGAGGGGATTGAAATTTGAAATCGCAATGCGTAATTCTATGATTAATAATAATAATAATAATAATAATAATAATTAGCTTAACCCAACAAAATAAATCACATATGACGCCTTATGCTTTTTTATATTTAATTTTGTAAATTTAATGGGTTAAACAGAGAAATTATGTCCATGAAAACTAACAGATTTAGATCGCTTTCTTTTACTTTAGAACATGAAGGTGTCATGTTATAAGACGAAAATGTATAGATTATTTTTGTGCAGGATTGGAAAATCTCTGCTAAAAAATTGTGTATTTCTTTCCATCACATGACACTTCTATATTCTTAAGGAAAGGAGAAGATTCAAATTCAAAGATGAACAATGTGTAATTCTCAAGTCAAGGAAGAAAGAAACAAGGGTGACTTGTCTTTTTATGATTACGACTCTTCATAATCCATTAACCATGTAAGCTACATTTGACAACAATTTTATTAGATTTAACATTTAAGTGTGTTTAGATTAAATTTTACAAACTTAATTTTGTTAAAAAGTTAGTTTGTAATGAAGTGATTTAGGTTGTTTAGATATTGCTAATAAAAATTAATTTTTGGATATATAATTACTAAAGGGTGTTATTTTGTGTGTTTGATAGGGATAAAATAAACCAAGTAACCCATCTAGGTTTACTGTCATACTTACTTATGGAATAAGTCCACCTATCCTATTTATTATACAGGCCAAGCTGAGAAAGGCTTGTTTAACATAACAAGTTGGGTTGTTTATTTTTATACATATATAATTATAACACTTATATAACTTAATTATTTTATAAAAAATACAATAATTTTTATTAAAATCTTATGTCTATTTGAAAAATAAAAAAAATATAAGTTTATTGGCTTATATGAAAACATTTATGCAATATAAACCTTTAATAGGCTACACTAATGTCTATTTGGTAAAACATGCTTGAATTTTTTAAGGAAAAAATTAAAGATTTTTCTATAAAATATAAACTCAAACGTGATTTTTTTTTCACTAGAAAACCAACAAAATAGTGCTTATGCTCTTATCAAGATACTAAGGCCAAACCGTAATTTGCAAGAAAACAATCAAACGAGTAATGGAATGAAAAATCATGTTTCTAATCACTAAATGTTAAGAGCCCATTTGTTATATATTATTTGATGAAAAAATTATTTTTTTATTTAAGAAATTATTTTTAATGATTTTGATTGTGTTTGTTTAAATTTATTAAAAAAATTATTTGTTTAAAAAAATTATTTTTATGGTTAAAATAAAAAAACTACTCTCATTAACTTTTAAAAAAAATCTCGTGATAGAAGAAAGAAAAAAATCTCGTGATAGAAGAAAGAGAAGCTACTCTTATTTAAAAAATAAATTTTATAATTATAAACAAAAACAAAATAACTTTTATTTTATAAAAAAATTTCTAAAAAAATAATTTCTAAATTATTAAAAATTAAAATCTTTTTTTTAATATGTAATAAACAAGCCCTAAATTCCAATCAAGGGAAGCTCAATTTATAGTAGATGATAAAATATTAGGATGTTAAAGCCACAGTACAAGAGAGCCAAATCCATACAAAAGAAACGTAAAAAACACATTAATAACAACATTACCGGTAAACAGTGCATCAGTGGCAGCTATGAGGATCGATACTATTGGGAACCAACGCATGCTGCAACAAGATTTAGTTATTTTACATGGTTACTTAATACTTAGTTTATTTTATTAAATTTATTCTTCTATATTAATAATTTTTATTTGTTTGAAATTTATACTATTTACACATTTAAGAAATTATAAATACACAGTAATAAATTATTAATCAGATAATTGTCAGTGTTACTATAAAAATACTATAATAAAAATGATGTAACCATTACCCCATTGCATTATATTGAATCAGGATTTTCGCTTACCTATGGGAACGTTGCTACCAGGTATTCTATGCTACGTGAAAAGCAAAATTCATTACTAAAAAAAATAAAGAAAAACAATTGTACAACTTCAATTAGCTCAAATACTCGAGACTCCAAAAAGACCAGCACAGCCTGATAGAATATCTGATTTACACTCCTTATACATATAATCTTTTTTAAAAAAGGAGAAGAATGAAAACAAAGAGCACCAAAATCCAACTAAGCTCAAAATTTAACTGTGCTGATGAATGATGATACTTGATTGGCCGCCCCTTTCAAGTTTCAACCATTTCAATTCTCTCGCCTTGTCCTCCGACGTGGAGCAGCAGATGTTTCCTCCTCTTTGTTTTCTTCATTCTCTTCACCAGCTTGGTTATTGGAAGTTTCTGTGCGTTCTGTGTTTGTCTTCTCCACCCTTGCCTGCACAAGAAGAGACATGGTAAAGAGATGAACATAAAGTCATCATGAAAGCAATATGAAAGGATGAGCGTGGGGAAAAAAAAGTTGCACTACTCACAGGCTTCTTCTTCCCACCAAATATGATCCTGAAGAAAATTGTCACGAAGACAACCACAACGGCTACAAGAATTCCAATAGTGAGATTAGGTTGCTTCTCGCCCTTTTCAATGAGATCCTGCAGAGAAGCACAAAGTTTAGATCATATCCACTAAGTGAAATATAATGGGTACCTAAAGAAAATATATTAGTTGATACTTTGTTACTTACATATATCTTATGCTTGTGGTCACTCAGGAAGGGAATGTCTGCGATCTTGTATAAGAGGTCAAATACCTTCTTCTGCAAGGTCAATAATTAACATTACGAATAAGAAAAAGGATGAGGAAAGGCTGGAAAGTAAGAAAGGAGAAGAACGATAGGTTTAAAAAAGGGGGAAAGGAGTAAAGAGTGAGAAGGTAGAGAGGAAAACCAAAAATTTCCTTCATTACCTGGAAACCTGCAATACCATCTGAGCCGGTTGCCGACTCTTCAGCCTTCTGTTTCTCTTTCTCAATGGTAAACTTAGGCTTCCATGTAGTCTCCCGATAGGACTCTGCAATCTTATCATCTTTAGCTATCAAAATATTGTCAAACAGTACGCCATCTTGCATTGTCCAAATCTCAATGCCAATGGCAGCAATAGGCTCGAAATCAGGTTTCTCAAGTTCAAAGTAGTCAGGGTTTGGAATATCCCGAGGCTTCCATATACCCTTATAATTGGGGTTATCAATGTAGGGGGCACTCCATTTTCCTTTATAAGCAGGATTCCTCTTCATTGGCCTCTTCCACTCACCACAGCCAGGGGCTGCTTCACACTTTGGGTTATCAATCTTTGGGGCTTCCCATTCACCATCCTCCTCGTCATCCCAATCTTCTGGTTTTGTTGCATCTGGGTCATCTGTTTCCTCAGGCTCATCATCTAACCATCCTTCAGGTTTCTCAGCTTCTTCATCTACAATTTCCATGGGAGCATCCTCATCCCAGTCGTCTGGCTTTACTGCACTTGGGTCTGGAATTTTGGCTCTCTCGTCCCAGTCCTCCGGTTTCTTATCATCAGGATCTGGGATTGTCTTGGGAGGGATAAGCGGAGGCTCAAAATCCTCAGAAGATAAGAAATTTGCCTTTTTTTTCTCCTCCCCATCAATCAAAATTTTCAATTCATTATCAGGCTTCAAAATAGCAGTGTACACATGAGATAGTTTGTCAGATGGGACAGAAGGGGGATACTTGAGATGGTGTTCAACATACTCCCCGCTCTTGGGATTCTTATGCTTGAAAATGAAGTGCACCTTGTTTGTAGCCCCACACTTGTCAGGACCAAACATGATAGAATATGGAGATTCATTGTCAAATTCCTTGGGTTTCCATCCAGCCTCTTGGGGTCGAAGATATTTAAGATATGCACCACCACATTCAAGGCCATTCTGAAGGCGAGTCTCAAACTGGAGAACAACTGTTCCATCCTTAAAACTGACAGGCTCATCAAGTTCTTTGACTATAGCATATTTCCTTGCTGGCTCACTAACAAGAAGTCCATAGTCATCATGCCCATCACTCTTAGCATGCTTCCAGACACCTAGAACCCAAATTACAAATAAAAAGATATTTCAAATTTTGAAATAACAAAATATCTATCAAGCCATTATGAGGGGATTTGGGTTTGGCTAGTTTGCAAGAGGTGTTAGGTTCAAACCTCTATGCTGTCATTGTACCATTGAAAAAAAAGAACAAAATATCTATCTACTTCACCCAATTGCTTCAAATATTGCACCCCAGAACAAAGGGAAGAAATGAAAAGAAGCATGAATGGAAAAAATATCCAACACTCAAATTTAAGGACAGTGTAATCATATACTTAAATCTAAGGACATAAAAAAACAAAACACAAATTTCAACATTTCATCATATAAAAATACGAGGAACTGGAAATTTATATGATTTATCCATTCCTCTATAATATGGTTGTTGGATCACCACAATACGCTGTGTGCAATCAACTCTCAATCATTGCAAACTAAAACCTAGTCAATGACTGCTGAAACATTCCCAGGGTTGACCCTTTTCCAAAATGCACCACTACTGCTGGAACACAGGAGTCAAACATTTAACTTAGTGAACTTGCAAGCATAATAGATTTGATTGCTATATATACAGTCTTAATTTCTATATTAACTGGCATTAATAATAGGTCTGATTACTAATTTACCATACGAACAGCCTTAATTTCCATGAATTTAATAATTGAAGTATTAGTCATTCTTACATAATAGATTCACAACAAATCCTCAACATTGCTACCATAATCATTCTTTTTCCTTGTCATACTTAAAAGATTGGTTTTGCTCGTCTAAAACCACAGATTTAAAAAGTTCAATCATTATTCAATTTCGTCTAATCATTCATCCTGCAATTGCGTTCAATTATTTCGGATTCCGTAAAAAGCATTCTCTATACCCGTTCTACCTGCAGAAACCGATTTGATGAAGCTCGCATGCAATTTGTTTCAACTCGACTTGGATGTATAATAAGTTAGCAATATCAAAAAGGAAGAACGGAAGAACGACGTTAAAAGAAAAACAAAGCATACCCATAACCCACCACACACTTTTACAAACAGTTGGTAAGCAAAGAGCAAACAGAAATTGCAATCATACAACATCCAATAGAAATCTATTTACCTTTGTATTCATCCTTGTCGGAGACAATCCAACGGCCTTCAAAATCCTCGTCGAACGACTCGTAGAAGATCTAAACGAAATTCACAGAGAAACATTCGCGAATCAGAGCGCCTCGTAAAAACAGAGATCCAACACACACAAAATTCAATAAATAAATAAATAAATAAATAAATAATAATGGTGGAATAGAGAAGAAGGAGGAGCCCCCAATTACCGCGTCGTCGGCATCATCGGAAGCGCAAAGCAGCTGAAAGGAAGAGGAAGCAATGAAGAGGAGGAGCACCGCAAAGAGCCCCACAGGGATTCGTTTTCGTTCTCCCATCCCTCAATCACAATCCCTTACACTGAAACCCTAACCTAACCCTGAATATGCCTTTCACCACTTCTGATTCTGAGATCTAAATAAACATCACTACTCGAAGATGAGAGAGAGAGAGAGAGAGAGAGCACACTTGCGGTTTGTTCTACTTTGTAGATCTCCACGTTCGAGCTGTTTCAACCAATGATATTAGGCGCCACGTGACATTGGCGAATGATATCTCGCCACGTTGCAGTCTTGCATCACTGCCCTTTCGCACAGCATATCAAATCAAACCCTGTACAATTTCGCTCTTCTCAATTTTCATTCTTTTCTTATTTTTTTAAAATTTCGTTTGTATTCGTAGGGTGGTGCACGGATTTATTAGATTAGATATGTAAATTTTTAAATTATAATTTATTATTTATTATTTTATTTTTTAAATATTTATAAAATTAAATTTATATACAAAAAATAATTTCATTATTTTTTTAATTAAATTATCTCAAATAAAAATATAAAAAATTCATAAAAATTAATTTTATTATCTAATATTTAATATATTTATTGTCCAATAAAATATAAAATAATTATTAAAATATTTGTTCATTATAATAAGTAAATGAATATAAGTTATATTTAATTAATTTAAAAAATTAACAATTTGAATATGTTATAATATTTAATTTTTTTTGAATCACACTTATTCATAGATAAATATGTAATTAATATTAAAATTAATATAAAAATATAAAAATTCATAAAAATTAATTTTATTATGTAACATATAATATATTTAGTGTCCAATAAAATATAAAATAATTATTAAAATATTTTTTCATTATAATAAGTAAATGAATATAATTTATATTTAATTAATTTAAAAAATAAAAAATTTGAATATGTTATGATATTTAATTTTTTTTAATCACACTTATTAATAGATAAATATGTAATTAATATAAAAATTAAAGTAATTAAATTTTTTATTTAAATAAAATAAAATTACATATAATTAAAAATTAAATTAAATTTAAAATTTTTAAAATAAATTTTAAATACATAAAAAATAAAATTATATCAAAATAAGTAAAAAATTGAAAGAAAAAAAGACTTTTATATATATATATATATATATATATATATATATAAATAAAAGTGATACATAACATTGATACTTCTCATATCAATTATATTATGTATAATAGTATATACGTATATATAAGTGGGATCCACTTACACAAATTGTAATTCTTGAGACACTTACACTACTCAATAATTTTTTTGTAGAATGTAAATTTAACAAATTTAACCGTTGAATTAAAAGTTCTCATAAGATACATAAATCCCATAAAATTTCTTACAATTAAAAAATTATTTGATATTTCATCGTATTACTTTATTTTAACGTATAATATTGTTTTAAAATATAAGTAAATTATCTATTATTAGATTAGATAACTATATATGTCTGATTTATTTAAATTTTGATATGCATAATCATTAAGATAATAATATATGATTCAACGATTAAATTGGTTAAATGCACATTCTACAAAAAAATTATTAAATAGTGTAAGTGTGTCAAGACTTACACTTAGTGTAAGTAGATCCCCACCACCATATTATACGTTAAAATAAAGTAATGCGATGAAGTATCAAATACTTTTTTAATTGTAAGAAATTTTATGGGGTTGATTTATTTTATGAGAATTTTCAATTCAACGGTTGGATTGGTTAAATTCACATTTTATAAAAAATTATTAAATAGTATAAGTGTGTCAAGATTTACACTTAGTCTAAGTGAATCTCACCCTATATATATATATATATATATATATATATATAATCATATTGAGGATTGAACTGGAATTTGCTTCAGGCCCATGGGCCCATATAATGTTTAAGTATGCTGAAATGAACTTTTAGAAAGTACAGGTTCCAACTTTCAAATCCAGCCAATACAACTATGAGAAGAAAATTGACCAAAAACAAAAGGCGAAGACTCGTATTTGAGCCACTCCCTAATTTCAATCGACTGAAACTTTTCCATCATATGAATCTAAAATCACGTGAAATGCTTGGGTATCAATAAAAATCATATGATGGAGAAAAAACAATAATGATTCGTAGTTAGTTTTAAAAAAAATACCTTATTGATGAAAAATAAACATTCAGATAACTCACTATAAGGTTAAAATGAAAAAGAAAATGATGGGAGACCATATGATAAAAAAAATGACTTTTTACCATTTAGGTGCAAATGAGGATAATTTTTTTTTCATTGGTGCACCTCTTAGACTAATTCCTAAAATGGTGTACAATTTATGATAATTGTGACCAAGTCGTGGCCATATAGACAATGATTTGTAGCAAGTCGTGATAATGGATCAGGACTTGTGTTTAACCTCTCTGTCTCTTTCTTTATATATATATATAATATGTAACTCTTGGAAGAAATTAGAAAAACAGAAACAATTGTAAATACTTCAGTAGGAGGTTTAATTAGGGAATCGATTTTTTTAATTAAAAAAATCCTTATTTTTTGAATTATGAGAATTTTTATGAAAAAATTACGGTTTTATTTTTTTTTATAAAATAAGGATTAAACTCTATTTTTTAAAAATTTTAAGCTATTTAAAAAAATTTCATCTATTTTCTTAAAGTTTTATGAATAAGAGCAAAAATCCTAATATGATGCATGTAAAACCCCTAACTTGCTTGTACAGTGGTATGTGAGGCCTGCATGTTAAAATCCTTATAATAATATTTAAAATATTAACCTACAACAATTTGCATCACTAGATTTTGAAAAATTATGTAGAATCGATATATAATACGTGCAAATCAAATAAATGAGTCAAAAATTATGTTTTTGAAAGTTTTTATAATATTTTTTTAAATTTCTTCCAAGATTTACATATTATTAAATTTAAAAAATACATATGAAAACATAAAGTCTGGCCTATAGCCATGACTTTAATATTTTTTTTTAAATACTTTCCCCTTGCATGGGAGAAATTTAGGTTAAACACAAGTCACTTGCTTAAAGATACTGTAAATTTTGCACCATCTTAGAAATTAATCTGAAAGGTGCATCAATGAATTTTTTTTTTGTTCCTATTTGTCTAAGTGGTAAAAAAGCCTAAAAAAGATAAAGATATAATTAAATATAAGTTGAGTTTCCAGAACAGGCTTTGGTTAGAGTTTATAACAAATATGCATTTGAGTTATTAGAGATGTGTAATGGAGTGGTAAATGGTGATGGCACCATCATAGAAAAATATACCAAACCGACTTAGTAGAACTTGAACACCTACAAGTCAAACAAGAAGGAAGTATATATCCGTAAGCATGTGACCACTTGTTACATGCTTGCCATGACACGATAATCTAAAAAAAATAAAGATTCTGCAGCAACTTGATTATTTGGTTTATCTGATGAGATACACTCACTGAACAATGCACTCGTCTGCAGTTTCTTATTAAATTAAACAAAGAGATAAGTTATGGGGAAGACAAATGCCATTACATGAGCTAAGTTGAACCTATTATACTAAGCTTAAAATTGGTGTAGCCTCTAACATAAGTTAGAATATCTTGATTTCTGAGCTGTCACTTAAAGGTAGAGTTGTCTATGTTATCCCTTTGGGTAACAATTGAATTACCAGAAAAACGTGGCCCTTTCTACATCCTGGATGACTAATAATTTAGGATGAATGGTGCTTGTTAATATATCGGCAACGGTATAGCTAGGCCAGTAATAAACGATAATTATTTTAAATAGAAATGGTGCCCAAGAAAAATGTAAATTTAGAAAATACCCAGCTGTTTAGAAATAACAATTTCTTATTTACACAGTACTGATGCCACACAGATGTTATTTAGAATATTTTTTACCAATTCAACCAATCCTTTTATGAAAACATATTCCAATCTGGGTAGTACGGAAATCTTACGCTTTCATCATGCAATTTTCCAAGATCCAGTGCGTGCTTTCTACTTTTCAACTTATGTATTTTATTTTATTTATCCACAGCCAATCTAAGATGTTCACAACTTCACATTTTGCGTGGAGTATAAACACAAGGTCTCTAGCACAAGACGTAGTTTTGGTCCGTTTTATCGCGGTTTAATGTTGCATATCCTCTTCGATATGGAAGGGGTTGGTCCTGGTTAATAGATTCACCACATGGATAAAACATAAATTCGAATCCGAAGTCGTTTCTTTGGAATGTGTTTTAAGTTATTGACCCTGAATTAGTTTCTAATTAGAAATAATGAGGGACACACCCAAAAGACAAATTAGGGTGATTAAAAAAAAACTTAACTGCTTAATTGCTTAATTACTTTAACAGAGACACAGATATAGGTAGAATTTTACACACCCGTCCACTCAAGGGTGACAATATGCTGCTGTCGGAATCAAGTTCCATATGCAGATTAACATGAAACTACAATATATAAGAGCCACAAGACATAGAAGAGAGACCTCCATCAAGTTCTATTTACAACTTTACCTTCTTTTTTTTTCCATAGCAGGTAATTTCGAAACCTAAAACGTTACTAATTATTTACAGTCACACATGCGAGGGATCAATCCCAACGGATTTGAGAGTCTCAACGCGAGGGCGATAGGCATAGGCATCTTTACGAATAGAATCAGGGATGAGCTGCTTATAAGGATAACTGTGCTCCTGAACGTGAGCTACTTTCCTGAAGAAAGATTTCCTCAGGAATCTATCTGACTCTTCCACCACGTGCTCTGGCTCCACTACCTCCGGCAATGTCTCCCTCCTTTGCTTCTTCACGCGCACAGTTGGAGAATTTCTCAGTTGCTGCCATGCAGTGTGGAGGCCTAGCCCTGTGGACAAAGCTATCATTCCAATGGCCACGTACACTGGCACGAAGTCCCCCTTTGATGACTTCAATGATTTCCCTTGTTGGTGGTGGTGACCATAGCCATAATCAGCGGCAGGAGCATATGTCTTCATCTTTGGCGCGGTTGAAGTTGTGTATGCAGCCTTACTCCCTCCTCTAAACCCACTCCTTAGCATTGTTATCCAATAACCCATCTGCACCAAGTATTGAAATAGCGTAAGGTAGTGATTATAACGCTATGAGATGAACAAACTAGAAATGCATTATTAGACTAGAAAGGCGAATTCAAAGAAAACACAGCGCGTGGTCTGCTGAGAAAGAAGATATAACCATACCGTAGGCTTGAAAACCATAATTGTCGACAGAAATTAAAGCGAAGAACTCGAAGGAAACGAATCGGAAAAAGTAGTATCTAGATATAGTAGAAGAAGTAGTTGCAGTTACCGTGGTAATACCAGAAAGCAATTGGTTTGCTTGCAGCAGTTGACGTGCATATATACTTCGTACAGAAAGTGAAGTCAGTCACAACGCAGAGAGGGTTCTAGAGCCACGTAGCAGAATATAGAAGCCTATGGGTCACTTGTCACTCTCTAGAGTTGACACGATAACCATAGAAGCCACTGGAGTGCCACATCATGTTTATATTTGAACTAGTAAAATTTGTGTTATAATGATGTATTGTTTTTACCTTGGCTAATAAATAGACCTTCCTCGTATCCAGTGGTAGATTTCTTATCAGAGGTGGATTTTATCAGGGAATGGGGAGCATGAAAATTTTAGAAAATTGTATATGAATATTTAAAAAAATTATATACCTTATTTTTTAAAATATAGTTAAAATATTATATGACGCTTTAAAATGTTTAAGAATTATATATGAGTGTTTAAAAAATTACATATTATTCTCTAAACATGTTGAAAATATTTTATGATCACGCATGGCCATGGACTGGCCTTTGCTCTATGGCCCCAGTAATGAAAAAAGCTCTCGAGCTGATTGGGGATTTAAAATTAAAAGAAAAAAGAGAAAGAGTTGGATGGACAAAGAAACCAGACATCATGGCTAAAAAATGTAAATAATTCTTAAAACCCAATTAATCTTTTCGTCTTTCTTCAAAGTGAGGTAGCAACTTTTTCTTTACTTTCCCGGAGTGCCTTTCGTGTCAGAAAGTTCAAGCTGATTGGCGCCGCCAAGAACACCACGAGTTGGGAAGGAAAAAGGGAGAATGACTCTTTAATTTTTTTTATGAAAAATAATATTAATTTAGTTTGTTTTAAAAATTAATTAAGTATTTAATTACATTAATCAATAATTTATATATAATTAATTAATAAATTATTTTTATTTTGATACTTGATACGTGATTAACAATGTATAAATTATTAGTTAATGTAATTGAATATTTTATTAATTTTACAAGCCGAACTAAAATATAATTATCTCTCATAAATTATAGTATTAAGTCATTTTCCCCAAGAAAAATCTGTTATATGCAGCTTGTATCACGGCAAGGAGTATATATGATAAATTAATGGGTTTAATGTTGGTTATTATTTATTAATTATTAATTTTATAATAAAAAGTTTCAAAATTTATTAAATATAAATAGTAATAAATAAATATTTAATTATTTATCCTAAACACTTATATTTTAAAAAAAAGGTATTAAAGTAATTTTTATATGCTAAATATAAAGCTGAATAAACGATTTAAGGCTTGAAAGTCAATTCGTTTAATCTATTTTTTTAAAAAGTTATGACTAATTTAATATTTAACTTGTGAATATTCTAAATCGGTAAGGCTCGATTCATTTAACCCGTGGGGTTAAATGAGTTGGATTAAACTGTTCCATGGATTGACTCGTAACTTAATATATTTTTTTTAAAAAATAACTCTCTCTTATAAAAATATTCTCAATTAGTAGTCTAATACAAGTTTTAACTTATCTAATCTCTATGTAGAACTAAAAACTTAAAAAATTGTCCAAAAAATTAACAAATGGCATCATGTTACACTTATACACATATTTTTATTTAAATTATTAAAAATGAAAAATAAGATTAGCAAGTGGACTTAGACGGGTCAGGCCTAAGTTAGCCATATTCCTAATCTGTTATTAAAATAGGCCAACCTAATCCGACTTGCATAAGACACACTTGTAGCAACCGGGCCAGGCCAACCCGTTACCCACCTTTAGCCAAACATACAATTTTTCATCAAATTTCCTATATCACTCGTCTATTATTAGTTTGAGCCATGAATTTTATTTAAAAAATGTTAAATGTAATTAAATTTATTAGTAAAATATATGTATTGTTAATTTTGTTAAAAATTTGAATTTTGATAGACTTTATAACTTCATTGATTTCTGTTGTCAACTTTATTTAATGATATTATTATAATAAAAGAAAAATTATTGTGCAATTTTCTTTTGTTATGCAACAAGAATATTTTCATGTCATTTTTTTGCGTTAATTGAAAGTTTAAAATTAATTTTCTTAACAATTTTAAAGACGCACCATCTATATTACATGATGCATTTAGAAAAATAAATTTAATACACATAAAAGAAGTGATGTACAAATATCATCACTCTATACATTTCTTATTTCCCTGTAAAAAAAATTGAAAACAAATAAATTATTTCAGTTCCTCATAACAAGAACTTCATTAACTACGTTAAAATAGTTTAGGTTTCATTTGTTTTGAATTATCCATTGATCTAGAGGGTGGCAAACAAGAGTGTTTATCCTCACATGATTTTAATTTTTTTTGATAAAACTATAAACATGTAAAGGCTTACATGCAAAAGTTTTCTTCATGTTTGTGTCATGTCCTTACATGTGTGATTGATTTGGTAAAACAATTCACTAAGTCCTCTTTTCTTAAGAGAAAACTTATTCCTATCATATTCTGAAATTTATTGCTATATTTTGACCCTAGTAAAAGAGATGAACTCATAATATTTGAACCCGTAAAATTTCCGGGTCATTGAAAAGCTTTTGGGCTTCCTTCATGGACACTACCAGCGGCATTTCTTCGTCCCACTAAGACTCCTAAAAAACTCACCCCATCAGGTTGAATTCCTGCTACAATCATTCTAGAGAAGCAGTCTAGCAAAATCGAACATTCACCGTGAATTGCGAGGCAAACTTGTTAGACAAATATATAATAAATTAGGGCCACACATGTAATGATTAAATGTGTTAAGCCATTATTTAAGTAGCCAAAATCAAAGTGATCTATTTGGATTAAAGTGTTATGGCAAAGGGCATAATTATCATGAAAAATATTGTGTAGATACCAAAAGTCTTATTTCTATTTTTATGATGGGCTGAAAT
Source organism: Styphnolobium japonicum (assembly GCA_023212625.1). Taxonomy (NCBI): domain Eukaryota; kingdom Viridiplantae; phylum Streptophyta; class Magnoliopsida; order Fabales; family Fabaceae; genus Styphnolobium; species Styphnolobium japonicum. Next base: position 38,996,546 of record JALBWW010000003.1, on the reverse strand, counting down.
AGAAATAAGAAAAATATAAGAGTCATGACTCTTCATGAAATGGTATGAACTCAAAGAGACATTACTCTTCATGAAAGGGTATGAACTCAAAGAGACATTACTCTTCATGAAAGGACATGTACTTCTTATAAATATAGGGGTTATGGTCCTCAATTGTAGAAGAACAACATAATTTACTTCTCTTCATCCCATTAGAAGAGGATCTAAGGCATAACATAAGGAATTCTACAATTGGAAGATCATTACTTTATCAAGGGCGTTATCCTTTCAATCAAGATCTCATTGATCCTTCAGGTACGCTTCCGCATTTATTCATTATCTTGAATTGGCATGGGTTTATACATAGAATATGGTTTTGGGTTTGTGCTTGATGAAGAACATGTTTCATATTAATCTTGATTTTGTCTACATGATGTTTAAGAATTAAAGGCATGTTAATAGGCACAAATTTAATTTAAATCTCAACACAACTAACTAGCATGACATATATAATACGTAAAGTTGTAACCGCATCTTTATTTGCGCTTGAATCAAATATATCCTTAGTGTATTTTTTTTTTATAAATAAAATTCGTTGATGAGAATGCTCCTCCCTAATTTAAAGTTAGAATAAACTACTAATTTCAATAAAAGTTTATAATAAAATTATAAATTACCTACCAATAAATGTAATTAAATTCGAACTCAAGTTATAATTAATACGAGGAGTTGAAATGTTTGATTAGGGGAACAAGTGTTGGGAGTTGTTGGCTCCCCTTGTTGTCTCTAACAGATCCACTCTTTGCACTAAGTTCACCAACCCAGGGACCAAAAATTAATCAACTCGAATACCATTCCTTTGTATGCAATCATGGACGATGCAGCCCTGATCTAATTCCCCCAGCTGAGCAGAAGCAGAAAGAACGGAGAACAGTGCAATGATGTCCTGCCGATATTCTAAAGAAAGTATCTGATTGAAGAACTCAATTGATTCATTCCTCAAATTTGTCCGGGTATATGCTATCATAGTGCCACCCTTACATAATTATGTTCAAAGAATAGCGCAAAATAGTGAATAAAATCGTGAACGGCAGGATTCGAACCTGCGCGGGCAGAGCCCACATGATTTCTAGTCATGCCCGATAACCACTCCGGCACGTCCACCCCTTTAATTCTGTTTCCAACTATCATTTTACTTTACTGTATTTATGATATTATCTATTTCGGAGCCACCTGATAAGTTGATATTAAAGGATAAGCCTTCTTTTATAATATTTTTATTCATCCATAATATAATATAATCAGTAACGGTATTCGCACGTCAAAATTTTAACCTTCTGCAAAGATTGTACAGCCCTGTTTTTTATTTTTGTGCTACGGAGGAGAAGAAATTGCAGCACAACAAAACAAACCCCAGCACAATCCACTAACAAAAGAGGATACAGACCAGCGAGAGGAGGGAACTAAACTGAAATCCACATTGCTCGTTGCACCTTAGCTAAGAAATCTGAACATGAATAAGCCTTCCTAAAGACATGAGTTGTCTCGACTTTCTATCATGCTGATTGAGCCAGTCCCTTATTTCTTATATCATCCATATACATGGTAATCAATGTTGGCATGATAGAAAATATGGACAGTGTCCATGGAATCAATCTCACACTTGATCAGTCTATGATCTTCCTCCGATGCAACTTCTAACCCCAGTTGTATAGCCTTGCTTTGAGTTGATTAGTAGGTTAAAAACATTGTCCTTCCAATAGAAAACTTAAAAAGTTTAGGGAAGTAATGAAAAATTTACGAAAATTAAAATTATATTTATAAAAAAAATTAAAATTTAATAGTTGCTTTAATTTTTTTTTAAAAAAGTTTGGGGTGATCATCCTTCTTCTAGTTTTTTTTATATAGTTATGATTCGATTAGGTCAACTTTCATATTAATTAAAACTAAATTTTTCCTTAAACGATTTTAAGAATACACTTCACATTGTACATTTAGGGAGATAAATATCCCTAGGAAAACCCTAATTATTTTATTGATGCAAGACATATTTATCATAGTGTGTTAGTATTGATAACGAAAAAAATTATATGTTTAAATGGGTGCTTGTAGCTTGATGGGACAAATATGAAAACAAATTTCCTCCTTTGGAGGCAAGGATGAAGAGAAATTTATTTCTATTTAATAAACATGAGCTAGGGCTAAGATAAAGATCTCCTACCTACGGGTTTTGCTAAATATAAAATGTCCTTATTTTAAAAACACAAAATATGTAATATATGTATATATTAGTAATTTTAAGTTTATAAGTATATAAGTAATTGTAAAGTATATATGTACAACATATGTTATATATTGCTTGTGTTTAAAAAATCAAAATATATAGTACGTAATATGCATGGTATTAATTGAAAATTTAGATTTGAACTTACTGAACAATCTTTTTTTATTTTATAATTTAATGTTAGAAAAGTACGTAATCTTGAAATTTTATGTTTTTAGACAAGGTTGTGGTTTGTGATGTATGAGAAAATTTTGATTAAATTAAGAAAAAAAATCATAAGATAATAAAAATATAAATGAAAAAATAATTGTAAGTATTGTCTCCACTCAGAAGCAATTGAACTAAAAAACTCAATAAAAAAACAAAATAAAAAAATGAGATCATATAATTTTTATTTTATTTTTTACATAATAGACATACATAGTATATCAATTATTTATTAGAGTAAAATAAATACATATATAAATTATACTCATCTTCATAATAATTTTTTAAATTATTTTTTTATTTTTATATTAAAAAACCAACTTAATTTTATAAAGAAAAGAATAAGATTAAATTTAAAACAACTTTTATTGTAATACAAAGAACACTAATAATTAATAATAAATATTTTTTAAAAAAATATTTAACGATATTAAATCAACAATTAATTATTTAAAAAATATAGATAATTTATTAAGAAATTTGAGACTTGGTATCATTTCAACAAAGTTAAAGACACGGGAGTGAAATTTTTAAAGTTATCTCCGGCTAAATCAATCAACCAAAGGCATATCATTTCGTTTTCCAACTCCAAAGGCACTTTTTAAAGGCTTTCCTTAGATCTGTTAATCCTCACGCAACTCCGTGAGTAAGCTGTTCTTTACAAACAAAAAAACTGAAGTTGAGTTTTGGCTACTCTTTAGTTACCCTCCACTCACCCACGGATTTAGTAGTCCCAGTAAGAATTAGTGCCTTTTGGTTTGGCACATATGCTCATTATTACTCTCTGAAGCATTTAACCCTCCCACCATCGCCATGAGTACGAATTGGATGGTACCAACCCATTGTGCCCTATATATAAAAACTGCAAGTGCTTTATCTACCTCCCTGTCTTCTCTTTACACTTGGCTTTCTTTGTTGCCATAACTTATTTGACTACCTTTTCATTATTATATATATATATATATATATCATTTATTCACTTCTTTACCAATAGCCTATCCACCTGTTTTTAAATCCTCTCAAGCCTTCTTCCCCCTAGCTCCTTATTCCTTTATCCGTTTCCCGTTGCTCTTTTCCACATGGAGTGATGAGGCTCCATGTCTCTTTCTTTCTCCCTCTCCTATAGAATATTGTTCTATTTTGTCCAAAGCAGAAGAATAATAATATTCTTATATTCATCGTGGAGATAAGCATTTCTCCATAACAGAATACTTTTGAGGGGACCATTTGAAAATTAAAATGTGAATATTTTTTAATCTTTGCTGATCTGTTCTCTTTGGTCTGCTTTTTCAATCCTCCCCCATTATGTTGAAAATCGAAGGTATTCCCTCCAAGTATTCTTTGCCTTTGGAGAGGATATATATGCTTGAATCGTAGTAAGGCCACCAATTATCCTTCCTTCCCAGCAGTGTAATCTGTGAGCTAGGCCGAGTAACAACCAGGATATGGAGAAAGAAGAAAATGAAGAGGATGACGATACTAAGTTCAGTTTTTGCAAGCTATGATACTCTCTTCTTTCCCTGATTGGAAGAGAGAAGCACAAAAAGGCAAGTCATAGAGGCAAAGGGAAGGCAACGCCTTTCTTCCGGGTTCAATTCATCGTGCTGCACCTGTACTGGTAATTCAGCTAGCTATGCGGTGCCAGACATAGTCTGCACTTTCATCTCTAATCAGTGTTTGTGTTGATTGCTATATATATATGGTGATCATTAGTAGTGTTTTGTTTCTTTTTCCACCCACTCTTCATACTTGTAATTTTGAATGTTTGACTCTGAAAGCACCTATAAATTCTAATAGATGCGTCTGCTAAGAAGGCAACCTGCGAAAGCTGAGGTCGTAAGTCTTTTGAAAAAAGATAGGCATTGTAATAAGATTCTGCCTCTGTTTTTGTGGGAAGCCATGAATAAAGTGATAACTGTTTGTTGCGTGCCAATATAGAAACAAACTTGAATGCTGTCATGATTTATTATGTGCTGCTGAATTTAGATAAAGCTTTCGGTTCATTGTCTGCGATTATCCGTATTTGTGTGATGTGACATGACCATTTCCTAAATGCAAACCGTAAATATGCAATTTATGCCTAGAAGTCATAATTGAATAAATCAAAAGTGCGAAGATGAAAAATTTAAAATAAATATAACTTAATACTTGTTTAGTAATTAGTATAATAAAAATATAAGAAAATAAACTATAAAATATTTTTTTATTAAAATTATTTTCTCTTTTTTATTTTTAAAATTCTCACTCTTTTATAATCGAGCTTAGGGTTATTTGGATAAGTTTATGTGTAGTTTATTTGAACTTATTTATTATGATAAACGTTCATGTTTTAATGAACTTATTAAAATAACTTATGAAATTTTTATAAACTGTTTTGGGCTTATTTTCATAAATTATAAATTCAAGTTTATGAAAGTAAGTCTTTGCAAAAGCTAAAAACAACTTATTTACTAGTTTTTTTAATAATAATTTTTGACAAAATTTATCTGAAAGAATTGACACAATTCATAGAATATTACTTAAATGTATGATACTTTAAGCCTAAGGGAGAATCACACCTCAAAAATTAGTTATAAAGGTAGAAGAGTCTATGGACTTAAATACCACTCCACACACTGGTATTTAGTCAATGTGAGACTCTATCATAGCATCACCCTAGAAGAGTAGACATCCTCGGTGGCTGCACTTTGCTCGACAAGTTCGACGGGCCTCTCCTCGGCCCTTGGTTAGCCTAGGACAAGTAGCCTTTTCCAAGAAAGTCAGCAGACTGCTCTAATACCAATGATAGGATACTTAAGTCCAAGGGAGAACCATACCCCAAAAGTTAGCTATTAAGGTAGGAGAGTACAAGGACTTAAATATCACTCCACATACTGGTATTTTGCAAAGAAATTGACACAATTCATAATATATTACTCAAATGATAGGATACTTAAACTCAAGAAAAAACCACACCCCAAAAGCTAGCTATTAAAGTAGGAGAGCTCAAAAGACTTATAATTTATAAAAAACGCTTCTTAAAATATTTATCTAAATACTATTTAATTTATTTTAAATTACGTTTATAACAATAAAATTTATTAAATAAGCTCTATTCAAATTAGTCCTTATACCATTTAACCAAATGAGTTCGAGGATAAGAATATCTCCAGTCTGCGAGGCTAAGAAGTGAGACATGAACAAGTTTATGGTGCACGTGGGAAGCTTTATTTAATCAATAAGACAATAACTCATGGAAATGTCATGCGCATACACTGACGAGTAAGGACCAATATGATGCTATGGCAAAAATAGTCACGAATCCATTATGCAATGCGCGCTATCTTCCACGAACTAAAAAAGCCAGCAAATAAAGGTACATCTGATTATGCTCTTTTAAATTTATGAGTAATTATGTTTAAACAAAAAATTATTATTTTTTAAATTATAAATTTTTTCTTCTCATTAGTTTTTTTTATTTGTCTCATCAATTTATTTTATTTGTCTTATTAAATATTTAATATGAGGTCTGGTTATACTTGAGAATAGCAAGGCTATCCTATCATTGTGTGATAAGCAATTTCATGAAAAAAAAGTTTGGTGCAGATTACACTAATCAGAGACAAAACGAAGTGTCATACAGATTTGGTGCTTTTTTTGGGTGTTAAATTCCTAAATTTGACTCCTTTTTTCCTGAAAACACCGTCTGCTGCAACTGTCTTTCCTTTTTTACAATTATATTTGTTGTTCCTTGTTGAGTATTTGTTTTTTTTTTTTTTTAAGAATTCAATAGTTGTTTATATATGCCTTGTTTGCGGGCATAGGTTTAATGGACATTTTTCTTTGAATACTTACCCATGATTGCATGACCAACCAAAATAATTTGAAATTAATGCTCTCATGCTACCACTACAAATAGGTCTATGATTTCTTTCAATCTTCGCTCCCTACACCGCAAGTCATACAAAATAAATCTTCTAATTTTATGCTATATATCTATGAAGCATGGTACATCACAACTCTTGCCCAATCTGTATCCAATACTATGACCAAGTTTTAAAATTATCGTATTTCATACACCTATTGTACCTGTACAAATGTACAAATGTACAAATGAACAAATAATGGGACCCTATATATGCATCATAACTCTAAATCCATGTTATTCTCGTCAAATTATTTATTTCCTTATAATTCTCGATAGAGCTTTCTAGCTTTCTGCTATAACGCATTACTGAAGGCCCTTGTTTCTGTAATCATCTTTGTATGTGTTAATTTTATATTGGAAAGGATAACTCCCTACTGCCTGGTATCTAACATCTAGGAATGAAACAACCGTAATTCCTCAACATTTAGTTCAGATAAGCATGGGGAAAAACCTCTCTGACTACAAAATCGTGTTTTAAGATATTCTGAGAAGGAATGACTATTTCTCATGTTGCCTACTGGACTAGTAATCTCTTTTTTTCTTTCGTCACCATCAACAATTTAAGACTTCCTATAATATTTGAATCAGCTCAATTGCCTCAGCAATAACTATAACAACTTTAATCTAGATCTAGACTCTTCTTCATACTTTCATAGACCATATAAGTAATGCTTGCAGCTGGCACAACTTTGAGGAGATTTGGAAGGAGTCCCTTGTAGAAACCTCTAAAGCCTTCATCCTTAAAAGTTCTCCAAAATGCATCAGACATCCCCTTGTAAGCAGTGGGATTGTTGGACGGTTGTGCTTGCAGTCTGAGAAGCATGATAATGTAATATCAGCAAAGAACATCATAACATAACAATTAGAAAACTAGCTTAGAAGAACAGATCTGACACCATCACCCACTCCCATCGTTTCTTTTGGGGAAGGAGAGCAGAGAAATAACCTTAATACTGACATAACATTATACCTTGTACGAATAACCTGCAGCGGATAGACACAAGTAGCTCCAAGAGATCCTGAAATTGTCCCACATCCCAGTTGTACTAGAGGACCAGGTTCTATGAAGGAGAAAAAAAATAAAAGTTTTCAGTCTCCAAGTGCAAATATTTTAAAAGAGTCAATCTATTATAATAATATTAAAAAATCAAAGCTGTTAGAACAAAATACAATCAGTAAGTTCAAGAGATAATATGGATGCAGTAAATATCGTACCACTATCATGTAGAATATATCTCTTGGATATATCTTTCAAGGTCTCGTAAGCAGTGAGATCAATGCCTGCATAAGGAATCATACCAAGAACTGATGGAACAAGCCCTCTGTAGAAAGCCCGAGGTCCCTCTTGAACCCATATATTCTTTGTAAGTGTTCCCAGCTGAGGACTCCTTCCACCTTCAGAAGCACGAGTCTGTAACCTAGTTTTAATAAGATCCAACGGATAGATAGTAGCCTGCGCAATTGCACCAGCCATACCACCTGCAAAAAGCCTTCCAGCTGTACCAATATCTGACTTGTTCCCTTGAGCATCTCCAATTACTTTTTTCAGCATTTCATAAGCATAAAATTTGATAGCACTTTCTGGTGCTACCTTCACAACATTCAATCCATTACCTCGGAAGAACCCTAATAAACCATCTTGCTGCCATATCTTCATTACAGCTGGCATAATAGAAGCACGTGTAGTCTGAACTTGTAAGACCACCTTCAGACGATCAAGAGGAGCAGTTGCTGTACGAGAAGTAGCTCCTGCTATAGCCCCAGCAATAAAATATTTGCTCCGGTGCACATGCTTGCTGATGCCTTCAGGAATGACAGCTTGCTCTCCAATGTCAACAAGGCACACCCTCTCCCAATGCTGATATATATTTTCAATAGTTGCTTCATGAGGATAAAGTAGAAGAAAATCTCTCCATTCTTCAAAAGTGATAATTCCGTTATTATCCTTATCAACGTGCTCCACAAAGTGAGCAAGCTCCTCATCATCCATTTCAATCCCTGCAGCATTGAAGCTGCATAGGCTTATGATAAATACTATCCGGAAAAAACATGAAACAACAGAGAGGAAACAGCTTCCACAAAAGGCATAAAGGAATACCGTCTTCAAAATCGATTGAAAGCGTGGAGGCCAGAGCAGATTATTGCACACAAAAAAGTAAGCAAGAAAAGAAGTAACAAAAACACAATAGAATCCACCATCAAAGATTGAACCACGCTTCCCAAATCCCAAACACCATGCAGATCGGAGAATGACCCCCAAACATAAAACAAAATTCTACAAACAACGCAAGAGTACATGAGCAAAATAGACACATATTCAGAAGGGCTCAATAAAATTATGAAGGAATATAAAACCTTCGAATTCTCTAAACATTCTCCACGCATAACTGTTATGACTACTTCTACAAATGTTCCATTAAAAGACAAAAAAATATCTCATCATCACAATCATAGAATTCACAAATCTGTTTCCAGTGATCCTAGACTAACAAAAAAGCTTACCTTGTAAGTCTCTCAGAGAAAGGATGTTGTTACAGCCATAACCACAGGCAACACAAGTATAGGGCATAACATCAAAATGTCAATATGTCTTGGCCCACTCATGAAAAAGGGCAAGGGTAAGCAACAGCCAACAATAGACTTATATCACATATAACTAATAAGCATAGAAGGAAAAAAAAGATATAGGCATAGCAAACAACAAACAGTAATAAGAAGTAGCCTAGCGCAAGCAAGGAACAAATTATATAATACAAGCCAGGCAACAGCATAACAAGTCAGTCAGTGACATGAACTTGGATAGAAAGAAAAGAAAAGCAGCTAAGAGAATACCAGCTTTGACAAGTGCATCCCAAAGCTCTTCAGGGAGAATGGAGCCATTGTGTTCGACATCAATAGCTTGAAAGATGCGGTAAAGTTCCAATTCCTTATCGTCCATGTATCGGCGGAACTCATGGTAATCAACCCTGCCATCGCTGTTGGCATCACATACCTTGAAGAGGTCCTTGGCGTACTTGTACTCAGGCGGGATTTGCAGGGCAGACAAGCCAGCTTCAATCTGAGCATAGTCCAAGTACCCATTATTGGCAGCATCGAAGAAATTGAAGAGACTGCGAATGCGAAGATCTCTCTCTTCTTTGGTTTCACGCAAAGCCAGAAGGACGTGATCCATTGAAACCGGAACCGTTTTCTTAATGGGGTTGGAACTGCCACCTGTTGATTGCGCTTTGCTAAACCCCGCATGCTCCATGTCTATGGCTTCAATTTTTAAAATTCACAAATACCCCACAAATTCTGGGTCACCCTTTGAAGCATTTGAACTTCAAGGCCCAAAATCTCCTACCTTTAGCTTCAGAATCAGATCTAAAGTGCAACTTTCTGGACTTAGAAGGGTCAAAATCTCAAGAGTCATAAAAGAGTAACTACCCCACCCACCCCCCTTCTTCTCCTCCAGCCACCAGATGACAAATAAATGGTCAAAGAGTAATCAGAAGTTGATTGGACTGAGAACAGTGCAGTGCGAAAAAGCGCAAGACGATTGAGAAAGAGAAGGAGAAAGGGTACCTGAAATTGAAAATTCCGTAACTGGTAATTGGCGAGGAAAAAGCCTTTCACATTGTCATTCAGATTCAACTAACACTAATAATAAAGGAAAGGAATTAACAGACTCATTTATTTCTTTGGTAGAGCATGAGGATTGATTAGGAAGGAAGCTAGAGTATTAGAGAGCGGAGAAGAAGGGGATATTCCTCTATTGGATATTCCTCTAAACCAATCTAGCCTGCGCGGCGTCCTCCAATTTTTTGCTTTTCAGTTTTCTTCTTCCCACTCTTTTCTTTTACCAACACATTTTGCTTGTGCTTTCTTTCTCTTTTGGGCTCTGTGGCCCACTTGTGAAATGTTCCACACTGTTGATGGTGTAGGTTAGATACGTTAGCCCTGTTGGTTTAGACACTTATGTAAAGTTGCATATGGCCCCAAAAAGTCATATGGATCAATATAGAGGTTTTTACTTGCACCTCTCATATCTAACTGATACCAGCCTAAGGTAGTCACGGAAAAACACACACACACACAAACACCACTCTAACTCTCTGTGGTGGACTTGTAAACAAATCTCCGACATTCAAATCTAACTGATACCAGCCTAAGGTAGTCACGGAAACACACACAAACACCACTCTAACTCTCTGTGGTGGACTTGTAAACAAATCTCCGACATTCAAGTTGTATGTTCATCGACTCATTTTTTGCTGACCCTAACTTTTTACTGGGTCTATTAGACCCACCCCTTTAACCTATTAAACCAGTCATGACATATTTTTACAGAATTTTTTTAAACAAGAAAAGAAACAGTTACACAGTAACAGGCACATATTATGGCGGCCTCACAATACGACATTCGTCTTCCAATATCACATATGTTCATAGTCTATTAATGCTATACATAAATTATGCGGTCGGGTGGGTAAATCAATAGTAGACTTTCATAGGTATAATACTGTCTAATAAGATAAGCTTCAGGTTTGCACCAGCTCACTGCAGTTTGGGCTGGACCAACCTATTTTTTTCTCACAAGTTCAGAGTTATAAATTTTAACCTGAGTCTCTTCAACTCTTATGACTTGGCTAGTCAAACGGCCTAGTTTGCAAGCCATCAATTTTGGTTTAAAAATAAGAAGAAAGAAAAAGGTATAAGTTATTAAAAAATTTAAATTTTGAATAGGACAAAATAAAATTTCGTCAAATTATTGATAATCCAAACTTCATAACATCAAATTACATATTAAAACAACAAAACTCAAAATTATACATAATATTTAATAATAATATATTTATAATTTAATAATAGAAAAAATTATAAAACTTAAGCTTCTACTATAGTTATATTATGAAAAATATTAGATAGCCGAAAACTTAAAAATTTTGACAAAATGAATTGACATTATTATTGACTATTGAATATATAATGGTTCTTACAGCTTTGACTTATTCAACAATTATTTTTAAAACTTGACAAAATTCTGTTAAATTTTTACAGCTATATATGATTATTCTTATATTATTTTTCAACAACTCATACAAAGAATGAAAGAAATAAAATAATTTAACCACTAGTTGTGATTCAATTGAGAAATTACACTTCATGTGAATTTGAAATCTAGTGAAAACATTTTGTAATCATGACCAAACAAATGCTTGAGCGGGAAATAGTTATTCACCGAAAACAAAATAACAAAATAACTTTATTGTTAAAATTCCTTGTTCTGACAATTAACTAGCCGAAAATTGATAACAAAGGGCCTAAGCATGCGGAACAAAAGTTAGTTTAGTTGATCTCTTACCTAAAGTCTAGTTCTATCACTTCTATGCATTTGACCAAAGGCGGAGGCCAACATAGGTGCTTGGACCAATAACGTGGCATGGTTGGGCACCGATTTGCTCCTTTGCATGCGGTGTATGTGATAAAAGCTACATCTCTTTCAAGTTCAACGTCCCAGTATAGCTTTCAATTTAGCTTCTTGGTGCTAACGCCACAAAGAGATAGCTAGACAGAGATGGGGAACAAAGAAAAATCAAAGGACCGAAGAGAAAAGAGATTGCAAGAGATATCGCTTTTGAGGACCATTCCTTATTCTGATCACCAGAGGTTTGATTTTCTAGCTATTTACCCTCTCCTATGTCTATATTCTTTTATTTTACAATTAGCTGTTGGTCTAGTTTTTCCTTCTCCTAGGTTATGACTCTTGGATTCATATTTTAACTGCACCCACACCACATTACTCCCGCTGCTCTTTTAAAATGGCCACTTCGCATTACTAAACACCGTTGCATATTCCATTTTTATAGTAGGTTAGTAACCTTAACATTTTTCCATTTGGGATCTAATACTTTTCTTAGGCTATAATCTAAAGAGTAGATATACAAATATTTTCCATGTAATTTTGCAATCAGTTACTTAACCATTGTTCTTTCTTTTTCTTTCTCTAACCTTATTTATGTTTTTTTTTTCTTCCTTTGAAATGTTTTTTTTTTAATGAATTTAATCGTATCCTTTAACTACTTCCCACATCCTTGTATTATTGAAGAATGCTATTTACACAACTCTTGCTATCATAATTGTGCACAATGGCTCCATATAAATTTATGAGCAAAAATTTTTAAGTGAGGCGTTTGTGATTGCACAATTGGGAATACATGAGTTTTGTAGGTAGCATTATTCTTTAAATGATAGTCAAGATTTTTTGGTGTATGCTTACATGTATCAAATCTCAATGGCCTTTCCACAAAACCCCTTCCCCAGCCCCTTATTTTCATTCACCTTCAGACCATATAGTGAATAGGGAAACAATATCATTTAATTTGAATTGAGTATCGATTGGATAGTTGAACTCTGCTTGGAAATCACTAGGTGAGTAGGTGTGCATGTAACTAGCAATCAGCTTATGTCTTTTGACTGTTTGGAACTTTAACAATTTTTACTTCATCGAATTACTGAATATTGTTCTCCATAGCACGTGTTCTTATTTTGTGCATTCGGGTATTCTTAGGTGGTGGTCTAAGGAAACTGTGGCTGTGGTTACTGGTGGAAACAGAGGAATTGGGTTTGAGATTTCTAGACAACTTGCTGATCATGGAGTGACTGTTGTACTGACATCAAGAGATGCTAGTGTTGGTGTTGAATCAATTAAGGTCTTTCAAGAAGGTGGTCTGGACGTGGCTTGTCATCAACTTGATGTATTAGATTCTTCATCCATCAACCAATTTGCTGAGTGGTTGCAGGAAAATTACGGTGGTTTAGATATTTTGGTCAGTTTCTAAAACGTGATTACTTCCTTATAATCTTATTGCAGTTGAATTAGTGACTCTTTTGGGATCCATCCTATAGTTTTATCCATTTTGATTACTTGTAGCTTATCTTCCCATGCCTTCTATTATATATTCAACAAAGAACCCGGGGCTTAGATTTGTTCATATTTGATCTAGATAACTAAACATGGAATTGAACTCTAGATACTTCAAAAAAAATTTACAAGGAAGTATATAGAATGTGGTTTTACATATGCTTTTATTATATGTTTCTAAGCAATTATATCATTGTCTGCAGATAAATAATGCTGGTGTTAATTTCAATCATGGGTCTGATAACTCTGTTGAAAATGCTCGTAAGGTTATTGAAACAAATTATTATGGCACCAAGAGTATGATTAAAGCTATGATTCCACTGATGAAGCCATCCACCGCTGGTGCTCGTATAGTAAATGTGAGCTCACGTTTAGGTCGACTAAATGGCAAGCGAAATGTAAGTAAAAACTCTCTGTAGTTTTCTCATATATGAGTAAGCAACGTTCAAGTAATTGATTTTTATCTTTAATTCCCTAACTTGTGAATATTCTGTGATTTTTTCATTTTCTTTCTCTGGCTCCTTGTAGAGGCAAAATGCAAGTTGCTTCCCTCATATTGGGGAATACTAATCATGCTTTTTCCACATAAATATTCTTATTTTGGAATGTGAATATGCACAATATACTTCCTTCGTATTTGGCTTCTCAAATATTGCTCTATGATGAAAGAGTTAGTGATGGAAGCATTAGTATTATGAATCACATATTTGAGAAAAGTTCATATATTCTTATTTGGAAAACATGAAAAATCCATTGAATTCCTGGAATGCCTTCTAGGATTCTCTAGTGATGAATCTGTTCAACAGTTTTTTTAAAATGTGTGGTTTGATGTAGCAACATGACGTAGTTTGATCAATGTAGCAAATTCCATTTAGCTGGATAAGGCTTGGTTGTTATTGTTATGTGGTTTGTGGTAAAATATTTTATTAGCTGCTTTGAGATTACAATGGAGCCATTGGTTCCCATACAACTTCTGCTAGATGTACAACTGATTATAAGTTGCTGGAGTAACAGAGAATGGATAATGCAGCTTTGAGGGAGCAACTGAGTGATGTGGAATCCCTTTCAGAGGAACTGATTGATGGAACTGTATCTACTTTTCTCCAACAAGTAGAAGATGGAACTTGGACATCAGGAGGGTGGCCTCCAACGTTGACTGACTACTCGGTGTCAAAACTTGCAGTTAATGCTTATACCAGGTTTATGGCAAGGAAGCTTTCTGAGAGGCCAGAGGGTCAAAAGATTTATATTAACTGCTATTGCCCTGGCTGGGTGAAAACCGCTCTTACAGGTTATGCAGGAAGTGTCACAGTTGAGGAAGGGGCTGATACTGGAGTATGGCTTGCCCTTCTTCCTGAGCAAGCAATTACAGGGAAATTTTTTGCAGAGAGACGGGAGATTAACTTTTAAGCAGTTGGGATTAGAAGAATTAAATTGTTACTAACTTAACAAACTGCAAAGGAAAAGAAACTTAGAAGTGTGATTCCTTGCGGTCTGTTAAGTTTTATGACATTTTTCAGTGGTAAGTTCATTATTTTGGACGCTTCACTAGTGCTCAAGGAAAGAAAGTTTTTATCATTGGTTTTTTACAATATTTTTCTGACAAAGTTGCTGCATGTTTGCTAAGATCTACTATCTTGCCTTTCCTCGAGTCAGAAGTTTTTTTCAATAATTGTTACTTTCATTTTGAGGTTTTTTTTGCCACAATGTTGGATTAGGGTTGGCCAATCAATTACAATGGCCAACCATTAAATTTACGGGTGTCAATTAGCAAATTAGAAAAGCTAAATGGTCCGGAGACTTTTATCCCAGTAACCCAAACACATATGAAAAAGTGAGTCTCATTTGAGTAGATCCCACTCATAAAATGAGATTCACCCTATCCATGATGTTCTGTGCTACCGGGGGCCTTGAGCTTTGTAGCAATACTCTTGGCAAATATTACCTAAATTAACTATTGTAATAAATGGTTGGGAAATACTAAGGGGTGAGCGGCCTTGGATTCAATCAAGAAAATCCCATCCTATATAGCATTATTTTTATGTGTGGTGTTATTTCAATTTTTGATTAAATCTAAAGGTTGAATGGCACAAGCGGCTGCACGATCGAACCTCTACAGCATTATGAACGGTTTAGATTTGAAAAAAAAAAGTATAATTACGAGAATTTTGAAATATTGCAAAGAAGCAAATTCTTTGATTTTAGAAAAAGATTTAGGTAGGTATTAAGTAGTCCAAAAGTGGATTACTCTTCCATCCAGGTAAGAGATACCTCGGGAAAGAAAGAAAGAAAGAAAAAGAATACATATGCACACAGCACACTTGTACCATTTTCCCGTATGGGTGCTTCTGCCTAGCCCTGTTCCAAATATACCATTATGATACCTCCCACTCCCAGGCTCCCAGCTACTCTGCGAAAGAGAGGGAGAGAAACGATAATCAAATTGAAATTGTGATTGTAATGGCGAGTCTGAGGAAAGTTGTGATCAAATTCCACAGAGTAAGAGTCGTGAGCTGGGCGTCAACACCTAACAATAACAAAGGCTCCATCCTTCTCAGGCATTCTTCAAGTTCAACTGCTCTAGTTCTTGCGTTGTCCACCTTTTTTCTTTTTCTAATGAAGTTCATTGTTTTTGCAGTAGGCCCTCTTTCGGTATTCTACGTTTTCCTCCTTCACTCAATCCCTTCCCATTGATTTATCTAACGAAGAAACCAAAAGGCGCTTGTTTAACAGGTTCTCTTTTCGCTTTTGCAATCTCACTCACTTGAAATACATGGCTCCGATTTTGATTTCTTTCATCGAAGTGACTTGATTTGGGGGAGAGGGGAGGTAATGACTGTGTTGAGGAATTTAATTACATTTGGGTTGATCATAATCTTCAAAAATTCAAATGCTAAAATTTTCTCTTCTCAATATCACTTTGTGTGAGTGCTTCAATTAATTGAAATATAATTGCTTCTAAAAAATGGTAGTCTTAAAATCATATATCAAAGCAATATAGATGAGAGTTTTATTGAGAAGGAAAGTAAAGCAGATAAGAAAAAGAGTGTGTGAGTGAATGTTAAAAAAAAAATTGATTTTATAGGAAAAAATTGACCCTTTGAAAAATTATTGTGAATTGAACATGAATGAAAGAGAATTTGTAAGATAGATAAATGAGGGAGAGAAAGTAAGATTTGTGCTTGATAGTTGTTAAGTGATAGTTAACTAATAAAAAGGAGAGAAATAAGATAATAAAGAAGCTTAATTAAGTATTAAGTGACGAGAATCAAAGAAAATATGTGACAAGTGACATTTTATTAATTATATTGACTATTATTATAAATAATTTTATAAACAAATTATACATTTTCCATTAAATATATATATATATATATATTAACTTTTTAAAATTATATAAAATTTAATTAATATAACATTAAAACAAATGTGAGGCCTAAATTACATGCTTCAATAGCCTTACCCTTGAGCTAACACTGAAGATGATACCATAGCAACTTCCTAATAGCCACACTGGGATGATATAAGAAAGGCCCCTTAGAATTCAGTAGCTTGAGATTGAACGATCTTATCATTTGTAACAAAGGATAAAATCTGGTCTACAATTTTTGTTATTATATAAATAAGGGCTTGGGTAACTACAACTTAAAGGTTTTTATTAGCTACTAGAGATCAGTAAATGGGTCTAAACTAGAAGATTGTGACTTTTTTGGAACCTTTACTCTTCATTTGTATTTTATCTATTAAGTTTAGGGGATAAGTGATCATATATTATAGGTAAAAATGTTTGATTCTGAATTATTTTTTTTCTCTGTTTTTTGTGGTCTACGAATCCGAAACTAATTTTAGGATCGTTTTGGTAGAAGTGCAAATGTATCATTGTCCATTTTTCACTCTTTTCCCTTGTATTTTACTACTACTCTGCATTGATTAATTCTATTTAGAACAAACGAATGAGTTTATAACTTGCTGAATTAGTTCAGTAGTGCGAAGATGAAACTACAAATATACCTACGAAGAACTCACCAGTCCATGAGTTACTGACTTCATTTTTTTTCCGCCAAAAACGTTTAGGGAAAAAGAGGTTACCCTTTCTAAGACCAAGCATGTTATAAGCTTTAGCTAAAGGTTATAATGATACTTATATATCCAATAAAGAATTGTTGACTGTGGGAATTAAACATAAGCCTTTCAAAATAAAGCGCTTCAATCTTTACTAACTTATCTAACTCTCATTTATTTAAGTAAAAACTTATTTCAAAGTTGGTCCATAATGGACTTTAGAATACTAGGGGAAAAATTAGAGGAACAATTGCAACTGTAATTGTTAAAATCTCATTTCAGAACGTAAAATCAACATAAAACCTTGTTACATAATAAGTAAAAACCAATTATGATAGAATCTTTTTAAAACTCGTTTTAGAGAGGTAAAAACCTTAAAAACTCATTTTTGGCTTAGGAGTTTACGTTTTTATGTTTGAGAGTAATTGAGATAGTTTTTGTTGGGTTTTTTCTGTGTTGTGGATCTGAAATTGGGTTTGGACAACCCGTTTGGTTGGTGGTTGAGCTTGCTGTAATAGTGCTTGAGTGGTTCGGTGTTTTCAACTTGTTACAGTGATTTGGTGAGCACTGATTTGGTGAGCACTCTTCAATATTCAAACCAAGGTATTCACCAAATTGATAATTTAGATAATGAAGATGAAGAAAATAAAGGAGAGGAAGAAGACACAATAAGAGTAATATTTCTCCTAGTCTTAATGATGAAGATGTGGGAGAGGAAGAGGACTTAGAGAATGACAGTAATAAAGATGAAGAACATGAAGTGGAAATTGATGATTTATTATAATTTTTAGTCTATGTTTTATAAAATATGAGTTAAGAATTTATGAAATTTACAGATTATGAAAATACTTAAATTTGAGTTAAAATTTTATATATCAATAGTTATATGTATGTACATATATTATTTGTAAAAGAATATCTTATATAATATGTAACATTTATGCTTTTACGTTTCACTTTTACTTGACCTTTCAATATTTTTTTTTTTGTGAAATCTTATTTTTGATAACCTTAGTTGCAACTATCCTTTGTTTTAGAAAATGTATTTGGATTTTTTTTGTTGTATGGTGAAACAAAAGATATATTAAAAAAAACATTTTCAAAAGGGAAAAGTTTTCTTAGATTTAGTGTAATAGTTAAAAAGAATCTCTTTTAAAATTTCCTAAAAATTACTATTTTTTTATAAAATTATTTGTTAAAAAAAAGTTTGTTGAGTCACTGTCAAAGAGCTTGCTGAATTAGAAATTCGACCTCACATTACATTGTTATCTTGTTTTCCTTGGGAAGGAAAGCAGCAATGGCCTTTGCAATAGAACCCATTTCTTTGTTTGTGCTGCTCCTTCTACTCTCCCCTTCAATGGCATCAAAGCCGATAGAAGAGCCGATTCCAGCTGAGTGGCCCCATCAGTTCCACTCGTTGCTCTTCATGAACAGAAGCGGAGCTCTCCAGAAAGTGGACTTATGGTACGACTGGCCCAATGGCCGCAACTTTAACATCATCCAGGATCAGCTTGGCGAGCTCAAATACGACCTTGAATGGAACAACGGCACCTCCTACATCTACACACTCGAACCCTCCAACCAGGAGTGCCAGGTCCTGAATGTCTCTGGGTATTCTCCGCCCCAATTGGCTCGACGGTGCAACCTATTTGGGTCAGCAGCTTGTTGACAATTTCCTCTGCAATGTGTGGGAGAAAGTCGACTTCATTTTGTACTACGAGGATGTCCTCACTCAAAGACCTGTTAAGTGGATCTTCTACACAGGTACTGTGCCAGTGCCATCATCACTCCTAGGTTTCGATGTTGTTATTTTAAATATTTCCTTTTTGGTATTTACTGAAACTAGCAAGCCCTGATCTGATGGTGAATTCTGATTTGAAGTTTTGTCACTGATTTGGTGAGTGCAGGATATACTGCTCATGTGATGACATTTGAGGTTGGTGCAGTGCTTGAGGATCCAAATTGGCAGGCTCCTGTGTACTGTTTTAGTGAGGCTGAGAAGGAAAGTAGTCCCCTATTAGAACCTGCTTTTCATGGTGGTTCTCTTGGGAGTTTGATGAGGGGTATACCCCTTCGGGAAACTATGTAATTATGAGATGGCCTCTGCACTCTCTATATAATATGTTGATCATGCGTATTTTTTACACTTTCATTTATCATGTGTGGAGTAAAAGAATTTGACATTTAAAGTAATAATGAAACTTCATACAGTAATATATAATTAGATGATAATATAAAAAAAATTATATTATAAATGCATCAAAATTAAATCTTATAATAATTGTTAAGTTTAGCCAAAAACTTAACGTGAATTTGCTATCAGAATCTTGTTGGATGCCTAGGTATAATTGTGAGTTAACCATTGCTTTGGATCCAAGCAGATAAACCAAATTAATATGTCAGCTCAGCTCATCTTAGAAAAAAGGGAAATAATGAACTGTAATAGTACTTGAAACCTTGAGTACTCTTATAGATATAAAGTGCCTAAACTTAAAAGCTTAAATTTTTGGATAATTGGTCATTGATATAGTATCAAAATCTTTATAACAAAGTGGTCAAGTCAATTTTTACTGGATGACTTGTGCATTAGCTATACTTTAAGCCCAAAAAGCTCATGCATGATAGGTTATGTTAGAGCTATAAAATCATTAATGAGCTTTTACCAAACAACTTAAACTCTTAAAACAGTTGTAACGAATCAAAATGTGATACTTATGCCAGACCAAGAGAAGTGTTTTGTAAATCTGTGGTTAGTGTTTTAAAAATCGGTCCAATTGGTTGGATCGTGGACTAGAAGCTCCACCGATTCTGGTTTAACCAAAGAACTGTCCAAGCAGTTAAACCATAAAAGAAAAACCAGTTGAACCAGTGAAAACTGAAAATAAAAAATCGGTCGGTTCGTTCATTAAATTTAAATTGAATTTTATTAAAAAAGAAAGAAGAAAAAAGTTTTTTTTAAAAAAAAAAACTTAGGATTTAGCTCTTAGGGAGTTGAGTTGGGAGAGACTGAATCCCTTCTTCACGATGCTCTACGGTTCTAATCATTCTTCTTCACAAAACAAGTGATGACACGACAAAGTAGTTTACAATTTTTGTGATATGTTATATATATATATATATATATATATATAGTATATTGGTTTAACCATTAATTCAACCGATCAAATCGATTAAACCTTAAAACATTTTTCTTTCTAGATATTCGATTCAACCAATTTTTAAAATATTATTTGTGCTGCGGAAATAACGGAATGTTTTGTTACTCTTAACAGCCACACTCTCCTAAGAGAAGCAGAAGCTTAATTGATTGATATCTTATGCAAGTGGTAACCATGCTTGTGCGTAAATCAGAAGATGTTGAATTGATAGCAGAATCACTCCCAGTTTGCTCATTTAGGAATAAAAACAACTGCTTGTTTACCTTATTTTCTCAATTGCATTTTAACAATGGTCAAGGTTTCATATTCCCCTTGGACCAAAAAAAAAGAAATAAAGAAATAAAAATTTGCATGTTGCCCAAAAGGGTGCTTTGGTCATTTTAATTTTTATTTTTGTTAATCTAACAAGTCAATTCTACTTTTTCTTTTCTCTTTTTTGAGAAAATTGGACTCATTTCCTCTAGTTAGTGTATTTAGCCTATACTCTTTCATTGAAATTAATTTTCAGAAAAAGATAAATTGAACTTTTTATTTTATTTTTAATTACAATGATAGAAGAGGCCTCCTTATTATTTGGATAACTTTTTTTAATATTTAAGTAAGTTATATTGATTTCTTGTCACTTTTACTTTTAAATTATATTTATCTCTACGAATTTTAAAACTATTTTGATATTGTTTGTTTATTTTCAAAAATAATTTAATAAGGTTAAATTATTTCAACATTACGAGGGTGACGTGCCCGGGTCCTAGAAAGGCAATAGAAAACTTTAATCGAGTCTCTTCAATCAATTAAGTTAACCCGCTTTGTTAAAAGGTATTTTTGAATTAATTTTTACGTTAATTGAGAATAATTTTTTTTATCAAATGATCTTAAAACTATATCTCACAACTACGTGGTGCCTAATATTGTATTTTAATTAAAAGCAAGAGAGGTCTATATTTAATTTTAATTTTTCATAGGAATTTTAGATAATTTTTAAAATAAGGCTCCTAAGTCCTAAGTTCTGTTCATATATTTTCACATTAAAGTTCAAATATACCGTGATTTTAATTTTTATATTCCCGTCCTCGCAAACCACTGCACACCAGGTTTTATTTTGTGTGTTTTAAGTTTAACTATTTGGGTCTTGAACCAAAAAAGGGTCGAAGAAAAATTGAAACCGCTGGGCTCTCTGGCTCTGGATGATGAGCGATTTTCAGGCCAGAGGCGAATAAGACAGAGGAAAGAGGTAGCTCTATCTGGGTTTGCTTTTCTGTAAAGTTTCTATCTTCTAGAATTCTGCTTTGGACTGGTTGTGGTTGTGGGAACTGTTGTAGGCGAAGATGATGGTTGTACTAAGATTAGGGAGAATTGAATGATTGTTTAACATCGCAGAATATCATCATATTTCTATAGAAGAAAAAGAAACAAGATAGATAGATAGATAGATGGGTAGTGGGTCAGGGTCGGATTCGAACAATTCCAATGGATGGAACCGTGCTCGGGGATTGGCCGTGAAGACTCTGCTACTCATTGGGGGTGCACTTCTCGTCAAGCGACTCAGTAAGTCCACCACACGCTGGGACCATGCCCGTTTTGTCTCTCACTCTCTCGCCGGCGAAAAGGTATTCAATCTACTCTGCTTTTTTTTACTGCTACTGCTACTGCTACTATTTGTGGGTGCTAATCATACCCTCTTTTTTCTTTTCTTTTTTTAATTTATGAAATATTCTTGGTGTAGTATTCAAGGGAGCAAGCGTCCAGAGACCCTGATAACTATTTCAATATTAGGTATGTTGGTCACTCTCTTTTTTTCGTTAGCTTTAGCCACTCCTGTTTCACCTTGTTCCATTTGGGAAGCTTCACATTGCTATCTACATGACAGCACTTAACATTTAACAGTAACACACCCCAATTCCAATTGTGGTTTTAATTGGTTTCTAGTTCTAAGTTGCATTCCATGTTACCATAAGTTGTTTATCCTTTGTCTTGTTTTTGTAGTGAAGAGAATCTTTCAAAAATACATCACTGATATTTGATCTGTGCAGAATGCTTACGTGTCCTGCAGCAGAGCTAGTGGATGGTTCAAAGGTTCTGTATTTTGAACAAGTGAGTATTATAATATAAGTCTATAAGTTTCTTCATAGTGAATGATTGTTTTCAATCTCTGTATCTATGCTTTAAAAATTAGCTCAATGAAGGTTTTCTTTGTGATGCTAGGCTTTTTGGAGGAGTCCACAAAAACCCTTTCGGCAGGTAGACTATGTATCTTATGAGAATTGTTATTTATATTTTCTTTCTCTCTTTCTTCATACTTGAATTCTGAACAGGAGCAAGATACTTCCATAAACCATGAGATTGTGTGAATATTGTATGCTAGTTAAACTTTTTACCTTATTGTTTGCAGTTTTCCCTATAATACAATAATATCTTACTTGTCATCTTTCATCTTTTTGCAGAGGTTTTTTATGGTGAAACCTTGTCCAAAAGAGTTGAAATGTGATGTTGAGGTATGCATTTAGTCAATTTAAAGACGCCGATGCTCTTTTATGAGCTTTTTTTTCCATTCTTCTAACACTTATTTGTATGAAAAACATGGTCTATTTGCTATTCCAAGGAGCCTATAGTTGCTCCATATCTTTTTCTCTCTATTTTAATGCTTGCGATAAGTTTTCTCTATGTAGAGTGGTTAAGTTAGGCACATCACCCTTGAGAACCACGATTTGCATTGTTTTATTGTTGATGCTGATGCCTCTTCTTCCTGACATCTCTGACTTCATAAAACAATATTAAGATCTTCTTTAAAGGGGAATGAAGCATTACTTTCCTATAGAATGGCATTGAAAAAAATGTACGCTATGCCTTCTTTACCAAAAGGAAAGTTTTTTCTCTGAAGTTTGAACTGTTTTACACTTCTTATGAAGTGTTTCTGGTTTTAAATATACACAATGATGCAGGACAAAGAGACTCGATTATAATTAAATGTTGGGTTGCTATTTGGTCTATGGTAGATGAGTTCTCACGCCGCAGTTGTGTGAAACAGTACTCTTCCAAAATAGTGCAAACAGCACCCAACATTTAATTATAATTGACACAACCCTTGTCCTTAATTACATGGAGACATGGTCTTATATTTTTTCTCTAATTTATAGGAGCATGATTCCACTTCAATTTTTAATTCTTTACAAGAAAATATATTCTTCTTTTTCTTGTAACAAGTGGATGTTATATTTTGTTTTAACTTGGAGCATGAATACTAACTTCTGTTCAATGGCAGTTAAGTACATATGCCATTAGAGACATGGAGGAGTACAAGAATTTCTGTGATCGATCAAAGGATCAGCGTCCACAGCCAGAAGAAGTCATTGGGGTAAGCATTCAGTCATATTCATCCTGTGAAGCTTAGAGGCATCTTGCTGTTTAGACATTTGCCAATTTTTTGGTTAAGAGTGTTAGAGGGAGAGAGGGAGGGAGGGAGATTAAAAAAAAAGTGAAAGGCTTAGGAAGTTGAAAAGAAATTGTTTAGAGTTAAGAGTGAAGAAAGTAAAGAAATTTTTAGGATGTTAAAAAAAAAACAGCGTAGGTGATTGAAGCACTTCACTTGAAAGGCTTACGTTCGATTCCCTCTATAAGTGATCCCCTTTGGTAGGCGATCTGTAAGTATCACTGTATGCCCTTGTTGAGGCATGTGGCATGCCCTAGCCTATGAATTGGGTAGCCTCCTCTCCCCCTAAACTTTATTATACCAAAAATAAAGTGTAGAAGTATGTTGAAGAAAATAAAGAAAAACAGGAGAGAAAAGAGATTGACAAAAAGAAGGAAAATCTTAGGATGTTTTGAAAATCAGTATATAAGTAGTTGTAGATAGATGGATGGATACCCAGAAACTGCATAGTGCATAGACATTACATCTGGCAAACAATTAGAAAACCACAGATGAAGTCAAGTCAAGCAAAACAGATATCAAGTTGAATACTGCAAAATATATTAATGACTAAAGGATTTTGTTACAACGTGCCATAGATGATTGCCCAAATGAGTGAAGAAATGTTCCAGTTTGTCTGAGGTGATGCAGCTGCTATTTTCCTCCCTGATTATGTTTATAAGGTGATACTATGATAATACTATGACTTACTGAAGTAGGATGTAGAAGCTTGGCCAGCTTCTTCTTGGATATAATACCTGGCCCAAAAATGGGTATGAAGGAGTTTTCTATCATGAAATGCTAATAGTTTAATTAGCAGAAATAAATGAATTCCTTCCATGGATTAATTTGTCCCTTCTATATTCTGATGATAATTTTGTCCCACATTTCCTTTCTTGCTCTGCCTGTGTGTATGTTTTTGTGGCTTTTCTTAGATTATTTTGGTTTACATCTTAGATTACTGAAAGACTTAACTACATCAATGCAATAAGCTTTCTGGAAACTCTGCACAAAAATTTATTTTGATTGACAGTTTCTTAGGTAATTGCTTGGGCATGTGCTAAATGGGAATTCAACAATTCATGATAAGTTGATGTGGATTTGAATACCCTATGATCTCTAGTGCTCAAGACAAGTCCTTTCTTTCAAGATTTTTTTGAGTGCAGTAAAAAAGTGTAATAATTCTATTCATTTTAGTAGTTGACTTTCCTGAATAGATGTAGTGTGATTTGCAGGACACTGCAGAACATTTGACAACAGTATATCTTAAGCGTTGTCCGCGTGGAAAACGCTGCTTATATGAAGGTTCAACCCCACCTGGCGGGTTTCCTAATTCATGGGTAATTTTCAGTTCAAACTAATGTCTTATTATCCTCCTCCCAGTTCTTTGTGCCAGTACCACTGTCTATAAGAGTTGGGTTGAAATATCTGCAATCCTTTTTTTGTTTTTTTTTTGCAGAACGGGGCAACCTACTGTACTTCAGAACTTGCAGTGATGAAGAACAATGAGATACATACCTGGGATAGGGGTTATGATGACAATGGAAATCAAGTCAGTTTTCTTCATCTCTTTTTATCTAGTTTGATTAGTTTGGTTGATTGCTTCACCTTAATAATTGCTTGCAAATATAGCCAACAACAGAGAAAAACGTAACATGATTTTTTTCCTATCTGATTTGCAGGTTTGGGGACCAAAAGAAGGTCCTTACGAGTTCAAGCCTGCACCAACCTCCAGTTTTAATGATATGTTTTCTCCCTTGAATTTCCCCCCTCCACCACCCATGGAGAGAAGAATAGAGGGTTCATTTGTTTTGCAAGAATGAAAGCCTTTCGTATAACCACAATGTCCAATTCTGCTACTATAGCTGTCTGTCAATATAGTGTCTCTCTCGTAAGTTAGTCATTACTATCTTCCTGTCAATATTTTGGTTTCAGTCAAAATATTAAAAGCAATAGGCCAATAAAGAGCTGGTTTTTTTAGTTTTGGTAAAGTTGCATGGATATTCCTAGCATATTTATGAAAAGATAGAGGGCTTAGTTATGATGAGACCAAGTAGCTCAGTATTGATAGAAGTGGCGAGGGGATGCATCATAATTTGCGCCTACGTGATTGCATGCCATCCGAAGAATTGTCTTATGGAGAGTGTATTAGTATAATCGTTAACTTTCTTGGGGAATAAATTATTGACCTCCGATATAAGGAAATTATTGTTTTGCATGTGGTTGCCATGGCCCTAAACGGTTCATTTTCTGCTTTCTTTCATTTTGACATTATTGAAAATATCAAATGCTTCTTGTCACGTTTTTGGTGACCAAGTGATGTTTTTTCACCTGGCAATGACAACATTTATCCTTGAGTTTATGAATATGACAAATCTTCTCTCCCCAAATAATTGTACCATTTATTTTGAGGCACTTTGCTGAGCAAATGAAACAAGAATTTGCTTTTCTGATATTTCTGCTTTATTTTGACAGTTTAACTTGCGAGAACATTCTGGGTTCTTAGCTATTGGAAATTGAACAGAAGGAACTAAATGAACCAGGCGGAAGTTGAACTAAATAAACAAAAGAACATGAATAAATTTAGTAGTCCATGTTTCAGACGTAAAGGGGAATGCAACCGAACATCCAGCTTAAAATTTGCTGTTCAGATAGAAGTATAATCCAGCAAGCACTGCAATTCCCACGGCAACGGCAATAGGAAGTGCCTTCCTGTGCAAAGATTATTACATAATGTTAAGACAAAAATGATGCGAGGGAGCGAACATGTAACGCTAGGTATAAAGAGAAGGAGCCAACGCGGGTTGGCTTAATTGGTCCACAAGTTTAAGATAAGAGTTTTCTTTTTTTACGTGCAGAGTTTGAATCTCCTCATAATCAGTTATCCCGCTTGGCAGGCAACCCTTCTCGGAGAAATCCCCTGATGCCTAAGGGTTATCTGTGAGTAGCCATATAAGAGACCACCTTGAGTGGTAACCAGCGGTGATTGTTTAGGTTGGGCCTTTGCCGGCCTCCCAACATGTCAATAGCGCCTTTCCCGATTAATCTGGGGAACCGATTAATCTAGGGAACCTCTTTATTTACCAAAAAAAAAAGGAATAAAGATAAGGATTATGACTCACCCAATTGCTTCATCTCTCTGGACTTCAGCTTTTCGTGCCTTTCTAACATCTGTATCATTTGCGTTTTTTGTGATAGCTGGTGCATAGGGCCTAAATCTTCGTTTTGGAGCACCACAAACTGCAAAACACCATTTAAGGCAATGATAATGAAGTCTACCAAGTATAGTTCGATGACTTTTCTCTTGCTTCTTACAAGAAGTGTCTAACCATTCCGAACCGCATTTTCCTTTCTTGTCAGCATCAGTATGAGAGCTTAAATCAACTCAGAAGGGGAAAAAATGAGACCAATATTTGCGCCCCCCCCCACACAAAAAAAAAGCACATCCTGTAGATATAGCTAATTTATAATCTCTCTTTTTCTTTCTATATACACTCGTAACAGCAAGTTGAGGAGATGGCATCTCCTACGTAGTGAAATCAATGGAGATTGTTATGATCACGATAAAGTTGCATGCTTTTGTTAGACAACTAACAAGAATTTGATCATTTCTTTTTTTTTTTTCTTGCTATGACCTCGAGTCCTCGAGATGTTCCTAGTCCTCACACTTTTTTGGTGATTAATTAATTTTCGTTCGGTTGTGAATTTTGTCCTGACCACAATATGTTTTCAGTGGAATTCAAACCGAACCCTTACTCTACATGTAAATTCTGCTCACATAGATTACAGTTTTTCAAGTGAGTCACATTTCACACCTAGTAGTTAGAATTAAGGTATTGAAGTTCCTCTATTAGTAATAGACTAATAGTGGGGGAGAAGTCAATAGTAATTACCAGGGCAGAAGTATTTATCAGGCAGTTTCTCAAAGGGAGTCCTCTCATTGTAAATATACCTGCATCAACATCAATAGAAGCATAAACTTGCTGTATATGAACAACGAGTCCATAGATTTCTTTCATCAATATATACTGAGAATGATAAAGGGTGAGAGAAAAGATGAAAGGAAACCCGCAATCGCGACAGATATAGGCTTGCTTGGAAGCCACGCGCATGGAAATCCTGGGCACTCCAGAAGTAAGATGGTGTTGATTAGGATGAAGTAAGAGGTTAAGGGAACCAGAGAAGAAGGATGACTTCAAAGCAAAAGGGTTGAACAGTCGTCGCAGGCCAGCATTTCCAGTGGGGGCTAATGAAGGAGGAGACTTGGGGGTGTGAAGGCTGGTTGTGGGTGCCTGCAGCTGCAGGGCCATTGTTCTTTGCTCTTCTTCTGTATCACAGTTCACAGATACTGAGTTAAGGAAGTGAGAAGAAAGAGAGACAAGAAGATAAGAGAATGGTTGTGGAAACAACTGGTGACTCTGTGTGTAAATGTGTAATTGGCTCGTGTCTGAAGCCTACGTGGAAAGCGTGGCATTCATACTCCCCACACAGGCCCTTTCCCACTTTCTGGTTTTAATTTGATCTTCTTAGGATAAGGACACTGTCTTCCGTATTTTTTGCATTAAGCACCAAATAGACACCAAATACTAATGCATTTCTGCTATAGCTCCCACTTCAGCAATTGATGTAACTTCTTCCAAGTCCTTTGTCCGGATACATTATAACGTTCCAAATTTATTATAAATATTATAAAATTAATCCTACCTTATATTTTGATTGAATTAAGTATTACTGTGAAGGTATATAAGAATTTCTCTTTTGCTTGATAGAAGAAAAAAAACAGAGGATAGCAAATTAAAGATGAACAACATTTTTCTTTTCCCCCATATTGTTGAGGGGTTCTAAAGACTAGAGAATCCAAACTAGAACTATCCCAGTCTCTATGCTCTGGTGAGTGCGAGGGTGTTATCCCCTCCCCTCCAAGTGTAACAGTATGAGATAAATCCAGTAGTTTTATGGATAATCAATCTGTCCATTCACAATTAATTGGAAAATATGTTAATATAGTTTAATTAGGACTTGGGAAAACTGGAGGGAATGGACAGAACTTATGAAATACTCCTGTACTGCATACATGGTAACTAAATCAGGTTAAACAGGAATTTTTGCTTGAGTTGGGATGGATAAGTTCTAACCTCTATGACTTAAAATAGTTAAATGCATGTTGATTGCACAAATTCTTACAGATTTACCAATAACAAGTTGAAGTTACAATCTCATGGGTATGAAAATTGGCAGTTAATTTCTGTAACTCTTGACTTCAAACTTTCCTATAGAATTTGTTAGAGGCAAGGGTACAGTGGTTATATTATTCATCAGTTTGGGATAGGCAAGAGAAGCAGAAGCAAGATATTATTATCAGGTGAGGTGATATAATTTTATTTACACGCCAAGCTCTAAGCTTTAACAATATCAATCCCATGCCACATATGCAATTATGCATAGTGTCATTGCAGAAATTTGCCATATCTGTTTTGCTTAGAGTTACACTGATTAATCTGAAATCTGTAGAGGCAGTAAAGAATGACAAAGGTCATTTCAGTTACTTAATTCATGAATGATCAACTTTTATCTGCAGTCAATCATATTGGATCAACAACAACAAAAGCCTTTTCCCACTAGGTGGGGTTGGCTACATAGATCAAACGACTCCATTGTGCTTTATCATAGACCATACTTTCAGATAAACCATTGATTTCAAGATCTTTTTTAATGATATCTCTTAGTGTTGTCAGTGGTCTACATCTACCTCTCTTTAAGGGACTATCCTCCAACTTATCAATTCTTCTCACCGGAGCTTCTATTGGTCTTCTCCTTACATGACCAAACCATCTTAGGCGAGATTCTGTTATCTTTTCATCAATGGGTGCTACTCCAACTTTCTTTCGAATGCACTTATTCCTAATTCTATCTCTTCTTGTATGTCTACTCATCCAGCGCAACATTCTCATCTCTGCAACCCTTAACTTATGCTCATGTTGACATTTTACCGTCCAACATTCGGTACCATAAAGCATTCTTACGGTCTTATAATTTCTATAAAATTTTCCCTTTAACTTGAGAGGTATCTTGCGGTCACAAATAACACCTGAAGCATTTCTCCATTTTGTCCACCCAGCTTGAATCTTATGAGTTACATCTCCTGTAATCTCTCCGTCATTTTGTATAATAGATCCAAGATACTTAAACTGTTCAACTTGTGAAATAATATGATCACTAATTTTCACTTCCAAGTCAGAGCTAGATCGCCTTTTGTTAAACTTATATTCTATATATTCTGTTTTACTCCTACTTAGTCGAAATCTATGTAATTCTAAAGTTTCTCTCTAAGTATTTGACAAAATTTTACGTTGACTGTCAACCTAACACAACTTTCCTCATTTTATCCGGACTTGGGACCGGCTATGCACAAACTGCATAGGCAGAGTTGTCAATCATATTGGATCGCTATGAATTTTTCATCTATTTCCTTTGCAAATCTCACCCTGACTCAGTAACACATGCCCCCCAAATGAAGGTAAATAGAAAAGCAACTGAGATGGTTCACTGTATCTAGTCCAATAAGATAAGGTGTCAGCGTAAGCTGGATTTGTCATATTTGTTGAGGCCCACATCAATGATCAAACCCTGCTTCTTGGACGTCTCTTCATCAGACGCTCCCACCGTGGACCACAAAACTTCTTCAGCTGGTAGCTAGGCTAAGACTGCTAGAGCAACCTAAAGATTTGTTAAACATTTTCAGGGAAAAGAAAGAAGAATGAAAGGAGACAATATTTTGCTGCTCAGATTCCCTTCCATTGCTCCCCCCAAAAACGAAAACAAAAATCAGCTAAAAAGAAATACAATTTTTTTTATGTAGATATTTAGTCATAGCAGTTATTGTGAGAATTATTGTGGGTTGCCAAACTGTTAAGGAATTGTAAATACCCTTTTTTTTAAAAAAAATTATAATAATTATAAAATATTATTTCATTCAAAAAATTAGATAATAAAATTTTTAACAGAACAATTATTCTTAATAATAAAATGTATTATTATGATTATTTTATTATAAAAAAATTCAAAAAAAAAAGTTAGGCACAAATTAAAATATTACCTTTCCTTAATAATTTGTGCCTCTTTTTTTGTGGAAACAAAAAAGAGCGGTGACTGAGGCGGGTACAACTAGAACGGTAGATCATATATGCCATATGGGTCAAACTCCAACGACACGAGATTAATTTAAAAATCAACCAATTATAAAATTCCAAATATTACATCCAAGAAAGACAAACGCCAAATATAAATAATCTACCGTGGTGAAATTCCGATACCAGCAATATCAATATTTAATGGGACCACGTGGGCCATCCCCACCAAACCAGAGAATAAACAACAATTGTACACCACCGAACCAGTAGCTTTCATAAGAATCAATATCTTTAAAGAAATGGATGATTAGGAGAACAAAAACAAACTAACAAAGCTAACCAAAAACATCAAACCTTGTTATTTTATAGTCACTTGATACATACAAACAAATTATTAAACCAATAAAAAATAGTCCTTATTCTAAAGTTAATTACTATCAACAGGCAGACCAGACCTAAACAAGCAACCTATGATGTAATGTTGCCATCATGATTTTGATTTCCATAGTCGTGACCCAAATTACCGACTCTAGCATGCAGTACACAAAAGATAACATGACTGCCAAAGCAGGGAAAAAGAAGTATACCATGAGAGCTCAAGCTGCAAAATGGATTACATATGATCTAATGACTTGTCTGAGAACATATCAAAATTTACAATGTCAACAAAAACCGGCATCTCAGTTACCAACCCCTATGAACACTCGGGAGTATTGACCAAGAAATATAAAGAATTCTAATCACCTCAAAAAACTGATACAACTGCTACCAAGGTTTAAGGTCACCCACAGGACCTGCAGTCCAATTCAAGACCTTCTCCCCTGGCTTCAAGAATATACTTCTGTCATGCGGCAGCTTACGTGCAAGCCCATTTAAAACTTGATGGAAAGCATCTCCTGGTTGAGCAGGTTGTGGGAAAAGCATTGCTTGCTTCATGGAAGGGTTGGCAAGTAATCTCTGTTTCCTTAAGATAACTTCTGGTGGGATAGATGTGAGTATGGTATCCAGCTTAGGGACATCCTTCTCATCAACAAACACCCCTATCTCTTCCCATGGGATTGCATCAGCAAATGGCAGAACAATATCATCTGCAATAATAACAGGGATGCAACCAAATACCACAGCTTCAACCAATCTTGGGCTCCAAGGGGCCCACCCAAGTGGGCACAAACAAAACACAGCTCGTTGCATGTCCTCGTAGTATGTGGTTGGATGCTCAGTAGAAATGTCAAATAGTGGATTGTCCTTAAAGTTCTCCCACACTGCTGCTCTTGCACCTCTGTAAGATAGCAAAGTACAGTCAGTTTGAGCTGTCAGGATTACTTCTTGTTCTTTGTGTTGTTATGAAAGCATCAAGACATGGCACCAAACTTCATGCATACTTTACTTAATTTTCAGGCAGAATATTAGAAAGAATCAATTTTAGGTCACGAATGCAGTTAATCTCAATATGCTTGACCAGTTTCAATAACTACTAAATACAATAATTATATAAATTAAAGTCACTGCTCCTTGCATTTTCAATAAAACGATGCAAGTTAGCAGTTTTATGCAGATATATGCTACAAAAATAAATGAAAAGCCTCACATATCCAAATCCCCTCCTTTGAACTTGTAACTTGTACTAAGACCTACCTTGCATAGTAACCACCTTCAGGGTCATTTCCAACATCATAAAACAGTCCTCGGAAGTAAACAAAAATGGACCTGGGAGTCTTTTCAGGAATTAGGTGGGCATGCATTTTCTGTGGTGGAGCATATGGAGGAATGGTGATTGAGCCTTCTTTCAAGCACACATGATTCCTCTGTCCAAATGTTTGAACCAAGGTAGCCCGTTGTAGCAATGAAAGAATTCCTCTTTCAATCGCCTTCTCTTCCTGGAACAAAATAACATGATAAAAGGACGTGTTACAATATCCATGTACAGCTTTAATAGTGGAATCTAAGGTACTTCTCAAGACATCATATAATCGGTTCAAATGCTTAAGTAGAACTAACAGTGATATAAATAACAAAAAATTAAAATGATATACTAAATTTCTTACTTGATAATGGAAGCATGCCCCAAAGTCATGAGGGGTCACAAAGAAATGATCTGCCCCTTCTGTCCTGTTCCAGTACGGCCAGTTTGAAGAAATAAGCTGTATGGCACTTCTCATCATTCGCGGTGACTTAAAAGGTAAAGGGAGGCCATTTGGTGTCAAGTCACAGGTGGTGTATACAGGGGTATAAAACCAATCAGCTTCTTCAGGATTAAGGGTGCGAACAGGGCTAGATAAGAGAAACCGATGCATAAAGATTTCAGCTGCAAACATATGGGTGAGGCATCTTGGGTCCTTTTGCAGAATTTTCTTATTATATTTGCTTGGAAGTTCATAAACAAAAACCTTCAACCTTCCCACCGGATCATCTTCCAACACATCACCAGCACTACCTACAATTGGCTCAACCACAAGATGCTTAGTAGTCTCATTTTCATCTAAATGAAATATATACTGATTTTAAAATAAATATAATCATGCAGAGAATTCAGAGACTTATATTTGACTCCAGTTTATCTCCTGAATTGGAATTGCTTAATGCAAGTCATTGAGAAATAGTAGAGAAGACTGCTTGTTAACTCCTTAAAATTCCAAGGAAACAGGCATGTGCCTTTGTTTGTGTGTATGTATTATCAGAGTTTTATATAAGTTATCCTCTTTTACCCAACCCCCTTCCAGCTGCTTCCTCAGTGAATTGAAATCCAACTAATGCTACGTTCTCAAAATTTGTATACCATTGTGGTGAGTTGATTTTAATGTCTTCATAAGTCATAAAATTTAAATATATACACAGTTAGGGAGAAGCGTCCATATTTAGAGATAGCAAATGCATATAGAACACACTATGCAAGCAATATTTTGGCTATTACTTTTTCCCCTTTCTGGCTGCAAGAAAAGGAGTAAGGTAATATAAGGTTTGGACTAATGATTTGCCATTCAGATCTCATCAACCATTAAAGAGAAAGGTATTCTGCATTGTTTCAATTTTTAATTTAATTTACATTAGGTATCTGTTCATAAATAAAATATTTTTATTTTATTTTAATTCTAGCAGAAAAGAGAGGGAAACAGTGGAAATGCTGATATTTTAATTTCAGTGTCAAAACTGAAACTCACAAGTCTGCAAGAAAACCCTTTACAAGATTCAGGATGCCCCCAAAGTTCAAAATGACAATAACGGTGGATATATCTGATTAATCAACGCATTTAAGTTTTACTTCATTCACCTCTACATTTAATGAGAAATAGTGCTCCAATATGGCATCACTTCAATAATAATTTAAAATGACAATGACTCTCTCCTCTCATTTCCCTTATCAAGTAATAGAGAACATACCGGAGCCTATAGGCATAACAACCTATTTATCTTCTTGTCTGAAGTGAGTGAGTATTCGGGGAGGAGGGGGGTTGGGGACCTACCAATATGTTTCTCAAATACTCTAAATAAAGTTTCATATGTTTGTTGGAAATCAAGCACAACCCACTCATTATCTCAAGGCTATCTTTTGTGTGATTATCTTTAAAGCGCATTCGCGACCTACACAGCTATACTTCTTCGAATCTCTTAAGCTTATTGCAGGCATTGGCCCTTAGGAAGTTTGTTACAAATGAAGTGGCCAAAAACATAAAGAAACTAAACATCAAATTAATAGGTATTCCTCTGCCTCATCCTCATACTATATATACCTAAGTATTGCATTTCCTTCAAGACTACTAAAGGTGTGAATCAGGCTAGGGCATGACAGAAAAAAGTCACAAAGGTCATCAAGACCTCCCGTCAGCCCACATAACCTGACCAAAGTGAAAATTGACTATAACATGACCCTATTTTGATACATAGCCCCTTCTAATGTCTTTCTTCAAATACTTGAACCAATTTCAATACTTAGTTTATTTTTACTAGCACCTGACGCTTATACAGCAGACAAGTAACTGTTCCAATATTGTTATATATTACAGCTGAAACTCCTACACAACATCAGTCCCTAAAATGGATCATGCTACGAAGTGTTGAAGTTATGCCCACCTGGCCACCCCAAAAATATTGAACCTGACAAATTTTAGTATATAGTATCTAAATAGCAGGTTTGCCACTTCCAAATTTGGATTTTAAGAATAAGTCCCTGCACGCAATGCTTAAGAACCAAAGCTTTGTGATTGAAATGCTGAACCAAAAAATAACATCTCAAACAAAAACAAGTCAACAACTCATGTAGCAAATATCCTAATCAACCTCAATCCAAAGTAGATCTTAATTAAATCCACACTCAAAGCCGAAACCCCAAATCAACAGAAGAGAACCAAACCAACCAAATCAACAGAACATGGGATATGACGAACTCAGAAAGAATCTGATGAAACAAATTTAAAAAAAAAAACCAAAATTTGAA
Source organism: Styphnolobium japonicum (assembly GCA_023212625.1). Taxonomy (NCBI): domain Eukaryota; kingdom Viridiplantae; phylum Streptophyta; class Magnoliopsida; order Fabales; family Fabaceae; genus Styphnolobium; species Styphnolobium japonicum. Next base: position 38,961,077 of record JALBWW010000003.1, on the reverse strand, counting down.
GAAATCCCACCTGAAATTCTCTCAGTAGGTTGATTTCGACCCAGCTCCACAGCACCAATGGTAAAAATAAAAGCAGCACAAAGAAGCCCAACGAAAGCCCACTTCCAAAAATTCATTTTTCTTACCCCAGAAACTCTTTGATCCGAGGAACCTCACTGATGGGCACCCAGGAAGTGGGGGTGGATTAACTGCAAAACAAGGAGACGAAGATTATAAGGAAGTCAATTGTAGTCAACGGAAGAAGGTGATGATGGTTAAGACGTCACAAGGTAAGGTAGTTGTGAGAGATTTCTTAGCATTGGGGCTTCAGATGCTCATCTGGAAGAAAGGGATATGGGTTCTTCCCAGCAGCAACCAACGAGAGAGACAGAGGGACCATAAGAGAATGGATTTGCTTTGAAGAAAAAGGGACAAAAGGATTGATTTTCTTTCACCTACTCTGAAAAAAAAAAGACAATGGAAATGGAAATGGTTGATTGTTGAAGATTGAAGATTGAAGAAGAAGGAGAAGGTGACTGGGTTTGCAAATTTTATGGTTTTCTTTATCTGTGGTTTGATGAGAAGTCCATCTCAGACTACCATATACACACCAAAACCCAACTGCGTCACGCTGTTAAGTTCTACCATTAAATTAAACCTTCTTTCGTTTCCTTTTCCGTTGTATGTTTGAACCAGCGACATCTAAGCACCATAATTTTTTAATGTTGTAAATACAACAAAATGAGATTAAAACAAAAGAAAAATATGACTTCTAAAGATTTAGTTTTTCAAAAATTATTTTACAACTTTTTCATCAATTTTTAGTGGAGAATTTCCTTATATATGACCGTGTACATAAATAAATAAATTATTTACACCTCTCAGTTTTAGTGTACCATAATGAATAAAAGTTACACCTTTTATTAAGAATAGTAAAGGTTATATTTATTAAAAACATTATCATTTTTTAATTAATATGGTCATCTATAATATGTAAAATATATGTTTTACAAATTATATGTGATGATTGATGAATCAAAATTTCACTTATCAATGTTCAATTTCAAATCCAAAATAAAATAGTCATTTTAAGATCCTTCATTTCAAACTATTTACTAGGTATTAGAAATCTCTTATAAAATTTATACTATGTTTAAATCATTAACAAAACTTGTAATTATAACAAATTTATAATTTATTTTCTTGATAAAAATATAAGGGCAAACATGATTTTTTAATTAGAAAAATACAATTACTTTTTTTTTCATATTTCAATAAATATCCACTTAAGCATTTTATACCTCTAGTATTAAATTAAATTCGTCGGTTGCAAGGTGCATTAAAAATATAACAATTTAAATTTAAAATAATGAGATATTGTCCGTGTATTTGTTTTCGATTTTCTTGTCATGTTGTTATTTTTTGAAATATTAAATGTAAATTAACTTTTGTTCTAAATTAATTTTTCAATTAATTAGAATCAATTTTCTTTAGTTTTGCCTCAAATTAAATTCTAAATTAATTTTTTAATCAATTAAAATCATTTTTCATCAATCTTGATCTAAATCAATCCTAAAATGACCTTTCAATCATAATTTAGGAAAATAATGATGGCCTATATCTCACATAATCGAGAATCAATTTTTTTCCTTTTTTTATGAGTAAGCTATCATTTCGGAGTTGAAGCAACTTGGGTATGTCCTTTTTCAAAGGATATTTTTTAAGTTGAGGTTCGAATCAAAGACCTCCTATTAAAAGGAGAATTCCCGAAGCGTTTGCACTACTTGCAAACTAGCTTGTTTCACTAAACCAAACTCATTTTGGTCCATAATTGAGAAACAATAATAGTTAATCTCACACATAATCGTGAAACATTGTAATAGTATCCAACCCATATAATTGGAAAACTATATAGTCGATAAATAAAGTAATGGTATTAAACATAATGTAAAAACTATGTAACAGTAATTCACATACTCAAAAAAAAAACCATATAACATAGCATCTTATGTAATTGGAAACAATATAAGAGTATCACAATTAATTGGATTAATTCATTCAAAAAACCTTCTGCTAGCACGTTGGCAGTAGGTTCATTCAGACTATTTTTCTCTATAGCCCAAAATTAAATCTTAAAATTGATTTTTCAATCATTAAAAAAAGAACAAAAACAAACCCATATAATAAATTCAAGAAAAATATAACAATTGTGAATTGTGATATTTTTTGTATAATGGTGGTTGTGGTGGTCGTCTTGTGATAAGATTAATACTATTTATTTATTTGGTTTATTTAAGTTACGTATATGGTTTTGTTTAATTTAAATAAATTAAAACATCAATTATGGTTCTCATTTGAATAAAGATAAGAGACTTACATTTAAATAGTTTTTTAGGAATGTAATTTGAATGAGACACACAATAAGAATGGTTATTTAGTTCAAAATAAATAATTACTCCAAATAGTTATTTATGCCTTAATTGAAATTATATAATTTCAATATATGATGTAACTATTGTATTAGAACCAAAGACATTTTCAAGTAATTGATATTGAAATCAAAATTATTCAATGAAATTGAACCCTTCAAAGTTTTGAAAATAATAATAATATTAAATTAGACTGAATAAAAAAGTTTTAAAATAAACTTATGTTATCTCGTTTTAAAAAGAAATAGTCTAAGTTGTATCATTTTGAATAAATCATTTTTAAATATTTTTGAATTAAAGACAAGTTTTGTAAAGATAAAATCTTTGTTTCACTGTATGCGTTCAATATACAATATGTACTGTTTATTATATTATATTAGATCATCCATTATTTTGTCTCTATTGATTATTTCTCAAAAGCATTCTTCCAAAGCATTTCAAAAACAAGCAGGACAAAGTGTATTAATTGTTGATATGATATTTGACAAAGTACACGTATTTCAAAATCAACATTGTATGTTAAAGCTGACACACTTAACAACTACAAAAACTAACAACTAGGAACTTTATGCTCACTCAGAAGAGTCAAAACAAATATATCAAAGTTTCAAGCAACGTTGATAATCAACCTCACTTTTCAAAAAAAAATCAACACATTATCAATATAGTACATTTAATGTTATTCAGAATGGTAATAAATATTGCCGTTGAACAAAAAAGCTTATAAAGACTAGTACAAACTCATAAGCCTATATATACTAACTCTTCTAAGGATCAAGAAAGAGATAGACATCAAGAAAACATACGAAGCAAAAAGATTTATTCAGCTTTACAAATTCATTGTATACTCTTTTATAGAGTTTTTACTTGACCTTGTTGTTTATCCTCACACATCGTGAGTTAACCTCAAGTGTTGTAAACACTCTCTTTATTACTCTGGTTGTAAGCCTGAAAAGACTTGTCTGTAAAAGAATATTTGTTGTTAAAACCTGAAGAGGTTTAAAATACTTAGTTATAAGCATGAAGAGGAGGAGTGAAGAATACTTGTAATCTTTGTGAAAGATTAGTGAAATTCCTTCAAGTAGAAGGGAATGAACATAGCTCTCGGGTTGTGAGAGTGAACCAGTATAAATATTTGGTGTAAGTTTCTCTTCTCTCTTCTTGTGATTACATTATTTTCGCTAACATTCGAAGATTATCATTATTGCTCTTAACAACTCATTTTATCTGAAAATATACGTCTTTAACTTATGTTTAAAGATTTAAAAAAAAATTCTCATTGTATCCAACAGACGGTAAAGAGTTTCTACTTCGTCCATTTTCTCTTACATTCTTGCGAAGCTTTTATTCTACGAACTATTATACAAATTTTTTTTCAAAAAGGTTAAGAAACACAATTCAACACCTCTTCTTGTGTTTCATTTGTTTGTTTCACATTGAACATTTTTTCTTTGCATATATTTAGACTTTCTATATTATTTTGTGGAATTATTTCTCATATATTTCTTTTTTATTGACAAAGAAAGTCTATTTTGATAGATTGATGGTAGATGGTAAACAAAATTAAATAATTGTTCTATTTATGAAAGACATTACATTATAGCCATATCTCCTAGAACATAACTTACTAAGATAAAATCCTTTAAAATAAAATAATATATTTAAAATAAGGTAATATCGCAAAAATAACTCAATCATCACTAAAAATAACATAAATAACTCATGATAATTATGCATTACTTAATTGAATTATCATAAATTGCACAATTATATTATTTCTCAACCTTCATTTTCTTGCTTAACATCCACAAAGTTGATTCTTCACCCAAAAGATGCAGCATCAAAGTGATCTACATTATCATGTCTCTGGCATGGTGGTCATCCACTTAGTAATAAGCGGGGATGTCAAAATTAACTAACTCGAATAACTCAGCAAAAAGTGAGGGATGTGCTAAGGAAATTTCAATCCGAACCACTTATAGGCAGGCCCAACCTAATCAGAAAATAGGCAAACCCATTGGCCCAACAATATGAAAGTTCCTTCTTGTGTTATAGATTTATTTTTGTTATTATTTATTCATGTCTTTGCTTGACTAGTGGCATTTGAATTAAAAATAAAAAGAAGAAGCAAATTTAGTGACTACATTTCAATTTTTCTTCTTTCTTTATTTATATATATGATGTTCACCTGTTCTAATTTTTTGAATCGATTAATTTATGGTTCAAAAAATGCTCCATGGATATATCTTAAATTGTTTATGTAAAAAACAATGTAGTAAATCTTTACTGCTTATGTTGATGACACTTACATAGTGTTTGGTTGGACAAAAATGGAAGGAAGGGGAAGAGTTATTTTAAATTTTATGTGTTTAGTTCAATTCTTTAGAGAAGAGAGGAGGGGAAGGGAAGGGAACAAAATCTCTCATGAAACAATTTTAGCTCTCCTCCAAAAGTGGAGAGAATATATGTTTAAAAATAGACTAAAATATCCCTAAATTAAATGTTATATTAAATGTTATAATTGTGTAAAAAAGTAAATGTATACTTTCTCTCCATTAAACTTCATCCCCTCTCCTCCTCTAACCAAACACACACAAAATTAAAATCCGTCTTCTCTCTCCCTCCCTTCCCCTCGACTCCCCTTCCCTTAATTGAACCAACATACCCTTAATATAATTTGTTATACTTGTATTTAATTTAGGTACATAGTTTTTATAGATTTTAATTAATATAGAAAGTTTATTTCCCAATAACTTAATATTATAAATACAAAACAAGTTAAAGACAAAAAAACAAAAACAAAAACAAAAGTGAAAGACCTGGCTCATGGGCTAACCTGTAGCTCACATAAGACTAGGCTAGATATTTGATAGTCCGCACACATTATAACCTAGCCCAACTTAACTTGAATTAACTTGGTCTAACACAGGTTGCATGAGCCAAATCCACTCTAATTAACACCTCTAAACTAATAGGTAGGTGTTTTCCTTCCCTTCATTTGAGTTCGAGCCCCAAATACACTTAAAAAAGAGTTATTTATATTGTGAGTAGCATGTTGAGACGAAGCAATGGATTTAAAATTTCAGACTTGATATGACTCTTTTTTAAATACCATACCTTTAGTGTTCACTAGAATTAATTAAATGTTGATTATTTAACAAAAAAATGATAATTAATATAGAATTTATTTTTAATTAAAAAATTATTTAATTAAAAAAAAGTTAATGAGTTGTTAATATTTAATTAATAAATTAAAAAAAACACCAAAACAAATTGTGATGCACAAGTGTCCCAGTCAATTCAGCTCGATTTTTTCGTGCAAAGCTGTCGCATTAATTTTAGTTGAGGACGATAGACAACAATTTCGCAATTTTGATGGGTCACTTGCCCATTTTGTGGTGAACTCTTATAAGTACTGAAAAGTCAATATTACCCAAATTGTGTACCGTTGGAACTTCCGTCATATACAACCCACCATTGTCACACAAACGGAATCAGCATTTAATAAAAATCTCTTCACTGGTCGGAACGCTGGCCCTCCTCTCTCTTCTCTTTTAATTAAATAATGATAATTTAATTTTAAAAAATAACTATTATATAAATATTTATTGTTAATTAAAAAAATTATAATTTTTTTTACTGAAAAAGAAAAGAGACAAAATGGACAATAAATGTGAGTCCTCGCTTAACAATAACAACTTTTTTTAATGAAAACATATCAATAACATTATATTATAGTCACCGAGCTGGAAGTTCCAGTTCTGGCGGTAGCATTCATTTCATATGCAGAGCTTCTTCTGACTCTGAATTCACCACAGGCCACAGGCCAACTATCTCGTTGCTGTGGCCTTTTGTCATCTTTCACTCTGTGACTCAGAGTGAGGGGAAATTAGTGCAGTTGAGACAGAGACACATAGCCATAGAAGGATTGAGTCAAGGAATGGAGGCAGTGGAGGACGTGATGGTGAGCCCTGAGCCTGGGAGATCAGCATTAGATTCCAAACAAGACTTGGCCTGTATAAGTACAAGTACAACTAAAGAAGAAGCAAGAGCGCCAGTGGTTCTGGATGATGGCCCATTGAAAGACAGCACTGACGCGGAGCTCACCAAAATCCGTCTTATGAGAGCCTTCGTTGAAAGCCGGGATCCCTCTTCTAAGGTACAATCTAAAAAAAAGCTAAATTGTCAGGGTTTGCAAGGACAACTTATGTCATAGTTTTGGATCTCTGTGACTCTAGCACAACTGTAACGTGGTGCTGCTTGTAAGCTTAATTGGTGGCAATTCATTGACTTTATTTTGGTGTTAATGGATAAGCATACCGGTTTGAATGTCTGTGACTCTAGCACAAGTCCTACCCACAAATAGCACTAATTCCAATTCAAGTCTAATTTTTTACCATCTCATGCTACCGCATATTAGCAAACATGACACATATCATTAGATCAACAGATAGATATTATGTGAAGCATAGGTAAAAAACTATAATGAACTTAATTTTTCTTCCTTTGGGTTAAGCAGAATACCTAATATTTTCATGATAAAAATGCAAAATTTATGATGCCCAACTTGTTTGTTTACCACACCAGGCAGCAAGACATTGATTACCACTCATAGAGAAATTTGATTGACTCTTGGTGGCAGGAAGTCGATGATTTGATGATTAGAAGATTCTTGCGTGCTCGTGATTTAGATGTAGAGAAGGCTTCAGCAATGTTCCTCAAGTACTTGAAATGGAGACGTTCATTTGTTCCAAATGGTTCTATATCTCCGTCAGAGATTCCTGATGAACTTGCACAGGGCAAAATGTTCTCACAAGGACTCGATAAGAAGGGTCGACCTATAACTGTTGTCTTTGCTGCAAAACATTTTCAAAACAAAGATGGCTGGGATGGATTCAAAAGTATGTTTTCACTTGAGTACCTAAATGATTATGAAATCTCTCATGCCTAAAACTGAGATGCACATTACAATTCAGTTCTTTGAGCCTTTCATTGAAAGTCCTAGTATGGTTATACAGAATAATGTGTTTCAACTCACAAAGAGTTTTTTAATGACAAGTAACTTTTCTGCATACAGGGTTTGTAGTCTTTGCTCTTGATAAACTATGTTCAAGGTAATCCCTTTTCCTATATTAATTCATGCCCACATGCGGACACAAACGAAAATATGATGCAGAACCTACATTTTGAACAGTGAATTCAGTTAGAAGATTTTAAGGATTGTAATAGTCCATTTGATGTATCAGGATGCCACCAGGGCAAGAAAAGTTTCTTTCTATAGCAGATATTGAGGGATGGGGATACTCGAACAGTGACATTCGTGGATACCTTAATGCTCTAACCATTTTGCAGGTATAGGTTTCCATTCTTCACCATTTCTTGTCTGTGTTCTGAAATGGTATAAGACAGCTTGATGAGCATCTTGTTCACAGATCAAATCTTAATAGGGAATAAGTCAACAGAGTTATAAATTCCATGGATCTTATTCATAAGTTTGTGAATGTGCAGTTGGAAACTTGAAACTTGCAGACCTCATGATCATTTTTGGATGCAGGATTACCACCCAGAAAGATTGGGGAAGTTATTTATTGTCCACGCACCTTACATGTTTATGAAAGTATGGAAAATTATTTACCCTTTCATTGACAGCAATACTAAGAAGAAGGTGACACTTCAAATTTGTAACTTAATGCATACTACATGCGTTTGAGATGTTCTTGTAGCATATTTAGAATGCTGCATTTCCGTGCAGATAGTATTCGTGGAGAACAAAAAGCTGAAATCCACACTGCTAGAAGAGATAGACGAGAGTCAGCTCCCAGAGATATATGGAGGCCAACTGCCATTAGTCCCGATCCAAGATTGCTGATTAAATAATCACAGGCGAAATAAGAAGAGGCCAAATTATTAAAAAAAAAACCTCTCTCATCTTTATGTGTTTGTTTGCCAATTTGTTATTCCTCAAATAATTCCCGCTGCTGTATCAGATGTGTTAAGTTTAGAGTGGAGTTCTATAAGATGGTCAGGTTATCTCTGCAGATTTCAATTTGCTACTGCTTATCATCATTTGCAATATGTAACAGAATATTTGAGGGAATGAAACTTCTGATCGATTGATTTTGGCACAATGTGGCTATATATACATGAAGGAAGAACTATGATGATCATCTACGATCTGTTACAAGCTAACTGAAAACTAACTAAAATAACAGATTACAACAAACTGTAACTGTCAATAACTACCATCCAACTAATCGTGCTGAGTTTGATTATCTGGTAATACTCCCACAAGCTGGAGAGTGGATGTTGAGAACACCCTGCTTGAAATGGATGTTGTGAAAGGGAGTGGTGTCAAGCGGATTGGTAAAGATGTCAGCTAGTTGATAACAGGTAGTAAGTGAATGAGTTTATTTTTTAAGCTTCTCGCGTACTATGTGGCAATCTAGAATCATAGACCAGGCAAAGCCACCATTTCAAATTATCAGTGCTAGACAAGAGGATAGGACCCGGTACCATGGTAGTATCAGAACCGTCAATTTCAGTGTTAGTGACAACAATTTTATGTATCCATAGGAAATTGATGAACGATATCCTACCTTCTAGGAGGCCTTGATAATTTGGCATAGGCTAACTCAAAACCAAGCCAACTTGATAAGGATATCCTCAAAGTTTGTGTGTGTGTGTAAGATTACAAGGTGTCCCTACACCCTTTTGCTGTGAGACTAATTCTTATTTGGGTGTTAGCTTTATCCTAACCACAAAATGCTTGTGATGGGAGGGATTCGAACCCTTGCACTGCAAGTAAAATTCAATTACATAGAGCTTAGTTTGCCAACTGAGTCACATTTCGTGGTTTCAAAGTTTGCCTTCTGATGTAACTAGTGTTGTCAAAACTGGACTAGATTAAACAGTTCAACCAATTTGACCGTGAATCAGATAGTTAGACAATTATGATTTAATCTTATAACTAAATTCACGGTCAAACCACTTTAAAGTAGTTATAATTAGTCAACATATGGTTAAACCTTTTGATTCATCGGATTGAATCGTCTGATCATTACATTTTTTTTTAAATTTAAAATTTCATAAATATTTTTATATATTTCATATCGTTATACGTAGATTATTTTTGTGACACAAAAAACAGAGGCGTTGTTGAATTGTTTGATTATTACATTTTTTAAAAATTTTAATATTTCATACATGTTTTTTTATATTTTATATTATTGTACATAGATTATTTTTATGATATCATTCAGTTCGACCAACAAATTTAAACGATTGAATCGGTTAAATATAAACTGAAAGTCTTGCACTTTCACAAACATCCATGATCCATCAAAACTATCAAGGCGTTAAGCCATCCATCTTAGCTCTTTGGATACCTTCTAGCACTCTGTAAATTGCTTTCATTTAAGCGTGTGACTGATCAGCTGCCTTGAATAGGTGAATGCTCCCACTGCTCGCCCCCAACCCAAAAAAATTCAATTCAACTCTTTCATGGTTTTTATGAATTCCCATTTTCATCATTTGTCTCATTCTCTCAGAGCATTATCCCACTTTTGTAAAAAGAAATACATATTTGGCATCAAGGCAAAATATCCACCCTCCAGACGGGATATATTCCCAAAATCTCCACACTGGCTACATGCTGTCATAATCTCAATGAAAGTAACAAGAGCAGGCATATTTTCCAGCTTATACTTCCCTGGAACTTTATGCCCAAGTCGGTTCAAAACTCCGTCCACAACGGTAAGAAGATCCTGGGCTGAGTCTGCCCAACTAGTTGTGGCCAACCCGGCCCATCACGGAACTCTTACTTGATAGTGACTCATTACCCATTCAGTAATGACTTGTGAAAATAATTAGGGGGACATGTTATAAATCGGGCTCTAATCCCAGATATATTCGTTTGTTTCTTTCTTATACTTTGAATGTTTTTTCCCTCAATATCTTACTTAAGTATCGGATTACCTTTTACAAGTACATAGTCCTGGTAATCTAGGTTACAACCTGAAAACTCGCTCAATCACTCAAAAAGAAACCGCTTTGAGTGTTCCAGACGGAACAAAGCTCCATCCTTGAAATATTGCAGTTGCATCCAAAGCAAGCCCTTGAATTGCTAAGCCACTAATCATTGGCTTCCAAACAGACACATGATCTGTCTAACGCTATCAAAAACTTGTTTTGAGATATTTATTCTACCTCACCTTGCATACATGATAATCGATGTGGAGCTCAATATATAATTTAGTTCAATTCTCTTCTCAAGCTTCAAAGCATTGACTCACTTAGCATTGCTAAGAGCCCAAACGCGTGCACATCCAGAAATTATGGAAGCAAACGTAAACCAACCTTTGTGCTCACTACTCCTCACATATTTAGCCAAAACGAAATGAAGAACCAGGTTTTACTATTCTAAACGGTTTACATTTTGGCTAATTTCGTTTAGCTAAGCATACGTAAACCCATCAAGCTCAGTGCTCACTACTACTCACATATTTGTAACACATCAATTGCCGTTTGCCAAGCAAAATTCATGGGCATTCCATCCGTGTCTACTCAGTCATCAGTCCTCAGCCCTCACCTTCGTCTCGTCAAAGACAAAGCACATACATGATGAGAGAATTTAGATTTTATCATTTTTCTTAAGCAATATTAATTATGATAGAGAAAGAAAGACAATTTTATCTTCCATTACCTTTGCAGCCATCAACCACTCGTGCACAAAGATTGTTTTGTGTCTCCCTCTCTCTTTTTAAGATAAAATAGGGTCAAGTTGGCAATCAAAAATTGTCTTCAACTTAGTGTCAATATGTTTGACAACTTTTAAACTAACATGGTTTTAACATTCCAAACGTAAAACAATGAAAGAAAATTTATTTATATGTTTAGAGAAATTTTTTTATAATCTGATATTATATTATTATTTTAATAATATTTAAATAAATATGATGTAAATTTTATTTTATAATATTCAAACAAACTTAACTTTTAAATTTTCATCAATTTATTTATAATTAATTTTTTAACATCAATTTATTAACAATTTAACATAAAACAACTCATATTTTTTTAATTATTATATATATAAAGTAATTTTTATTAACACTATTTAAATAACATATTTTAACAAAATTAATTTTTTTAAATATAAATCACTGTACTTAAGTTTATTTTTGACTAAAATAAAATATATAAAATTAAATTTATTTAAAATCTAATCTAAACACATATAAGTCTTTGAATAAGCACTTTTTTTTCAGTGACCATGGATAAACACGCAATTACAAAGAAACTATCTAAACTCCCACAAAATAGTTGTGTTTATTGTATTAATTCATATACGTATATAATATATTTTTTGGTAGGGTAAAGATTAGAGAGAGGATAAATTAACCATTCCAATTTCAGAATATGTCAAGTCTCGGATGTTTACTAACTGATTCAACTCATATATGTAATCTAATAATATAAATAAATAATTTTTTTATGTGTGTACGTGATAAAATATGAACTTATATTAGCTTTGCCCTATACAAGTATAAATAGCATATGATGACACTCTTCTCTTCATTAAGGTTTTGAATTTTTATAATCTTTTCTTGGTAATTTTAATTTTACATTTTCAACTAAGACCATCTGATGAGTAATATATACTCTTTTAACAAATCACCAAGTCACCAGGTAAATATAGTAATGCAATTTTTTCTGAAGTTTCCGGATTCTACAATTACAGCAGTTGAATAAGACACTGAGACTCTGATGACTGGCGAGTGACACTGTGAGGACCTCCCTCAGTCCCTCTAATATCTGTGGTAGCTGTATGCTGGTATGGGTTGGAGTTGGAGTGGGGAGTAGTGGTCTTCGCGGAAGTACACAAATCAAGCTTTTTACTTTACAGAGCTTTAGGCCAACTGGAACAACCTGACCGCCTGTGTACTTTGCCTGCATCACTGTCTATCATCGCCAAGGAATAGTATTATTTATTTAAATATTTATTTTTTAATTATAGATGGTGATTATTTAAGTTTTTATTTAAAAATATGTACTTAAAATAAATTAATAAGTATTTATTAATTATTATTTATATTTAATAAATTTTTAAATATTTATTATAAAATTAATAATTTATTTTAAATCTATTATATCTTTTAGAATATCATATCAATTCCTAACTAAATCAAAATTTAACTTATCAATCTTTACAGTAATGGTTACTTAAATATTATCTTTTTATTCTTAATGAGTAATTTAAATGTTAAGTAAATTTGAATTTAATATTTTTTATAAATTATTTAATCTCTTACTATTACCTTATTGTAACGGTTACTTAAATATTATCTTTCTACTCGTAATGAATAACTAAAGTGTTAAATAAATTTAAATTCAATAATTAAATAATTTATAATAACAAAATTCAAATTCACAAAAAAATATAAAAAATAACAGCCTTAATATTATAAACGAATTAATTGATACTAGAAATATTATATATATATATATATATATATCCTTTTAATTAGGATTGTTGTTCCTTATATTTAGAGTTGTATATTTGTACATTAAAATAGTTATATTATTTTTATATTAATTAATAATGAATAAATTTTTTAATTAATATAATATATTATTTGATTAATAAATTTTAATAATTAATTATTTATAAGTTAGTAATTTATTAATTAAATAATATATTAAATTAACTAAAAATTTATTTATCATTAACTAAATTTATAAGTAATTGATTAAGAAAATTTATTAATTAAATAATATATTATATTAATAAAAAATTTATTTATTATTAATAAGTGTAAAAGTAATATAAAGAAAAAAATATGTAAAAAATATTTTCTTTATTTAAGAAATTTTATTAATACAACTAAAAAAATATTTTTTATATTAAAATAATAATATAAATAATATTTAAAAAATTATAAAATCACGTAAGGGTACATACCAACCATCATTGTTTCCCATTAATGATTTTACTGTGATTACGCTCTTTGCTGTCTGTTTCCTTACTCCCTGCTTTGTAAAAAGCAAAAAACCTCAGTGAGATTTTCTCTGATTCTGTAACACCGAAACAGTAGCGAATCATCGATGAATGCTCTGCAACCTACCTACCTCTATATTCTATAGAATTCCTTGCCTTTTTCAATGGAAATATACATATTTTACTTTCTATAGGAATCGAATTGAATTGTATCCTCTTGCTAATTGAGAGCTTTTTCTCGTTTAGGCGCAATATTTATAGGCACGCCACTCGTAAATATTACAGGTGTAAATTCGTGCGGTCTAGTTCATTTGAGCAAGTTTGTGTTGGCAAGTTAATTTTGAATTCCGTTGGGTTAAGTCGATTTTAGTATGAATTACTAATAGCATGTTATGGTTTGAATTTTATAAATTTTTAAAGTATAATTTAGGTAAAAGTTTGTTTTTTTATACTTTTGTTAAAATTATAATTTTAAGGTTCCAAAAGTTAAATCAAACTTTGGATTAGATTTTATAAACTTAATTTTGGATAAACTTGATTTTAGTCAGAAGTGAGTTTGAGTGAAGTGATTTATATTTGAAATTTTTATTTAAAAATTAATTCTGTCAAATGAATGTTGTTTTGGATAATGTGGATACAAATTATTTTTAAATGTGTAATTACGAAAAAATATATAAGTTATTTTGAGTTTGATTGTTAATAAATTGATGTTAAAAAGATAGATTATAAATAAATTGATTTGCAAAATGAATTTGTTAAAAAGTTAAGTTTATTTGGGATATTACAAAACAAAATTACTTTAAGTATAATTATAATAATATTTAAAAAAATTATTAGGTTATATTTATTTAAATATTATTAAAATTGTTATATAATATCAAATTACAAAGGTATTTCTGTCAAAATACACACAAACGAGTTTTTTTTAACCGCAAAAACAACAAAATGTTGCTTCTGCCCAAACGTGGTTTAAGATAAAAATTTCATTCACTTTCTTCCACCAAAATTTCACTCAAACATAATAAAATGTCTTAAAAGTCCATTTACACATTGCAAACGGAGAGTTTTGTCCACCAAAACACACCCTAAGTAGTTAATTCAACGGAGTCTCGTCCTAGTTTTGGACTGGCATGCCATTTGCATTTTATTTTATCTTTTTTCGCTTTTTATGTGTCTCTATAATAAGATATTGATAAGTAAATTTTTAACACTAATCTAAGCTCACAAATTATATAGGCTAATTAGATACAAGTATTACAAAATTATATTTAGTGTCAACAATATAAATAATGAAGATTTACTACATTATTTTTTACTTAAATAATTTATGATATATCAATAAAACATATCTTATATCATAAATTAATCAATTCAATAAATTAAAATAAGTAAACATCATATACAATTAGAGGAAGGAAAAGAATTGATATATATACTATTCACTAAATTTCATTTTTTTCCTATTTTTATTCAAAAGAAAGCTAGTCAAGCAAAAACAAGTACAAATAATAACAAAATTAAATAAATATCACATTTCTAAAAATTTCACTTTCTCAGGCCAACGAGGTAACCTAACTCATTTCAAGAAAGCCTACATTGGGCTAACATATTTTCAAGTTGGGTTAAGCTAGTTCACAATATAATTTGAGATAAAATTTTCTTAATTTAATTTCTACTTTTCATCGAGTTATTTGATGAGCGACTTATTTTAACACCTCTAATAAATATGTGTGAATTTCATCAACCAAATGTATGTTTGTACAAGATTTTTATTTAGAGTAATAATGTTTGCACATATAATATATTTTATATATTTCACATATCCCTATTTATCTAAATTTTTAATTTTAAAAAAGAAAATAGATAAAGTAGGAGAAGAGAGAGAGAGATAAAATATAAATGTGAACTATGTAAAAAATGTTGTATGTAAAAAGTATCATTTCTCTTTTATCTAATATTAACTAAAGTTTGTACGTCTTCCCATGCATGTTTTATAAAATAAAAATTTCTATGTTTTAAACAGTAAACACAAACATGCATTAAAATTTTCTTAATTGATTACTGTTTAATTTTCCTCCCACATAGCATTAGATTTGACACGTTGTGAATTACTAATTCTTTCACATTGTTTCCTATCATATATTAACTAATTCTTTCAACATTTTTTTTCCTGAGATGATTAGCAGAAATAAAATTATTTTCCATCAAAATTCAATTAAACCTCTCCCAAAGGATAGCCGAACCTTAGCAAACATCACTTCAATTTCATATCACAAAAATTTCTTTAGTAGTTAATTTTACAGTAATTAATATAAGTGTCTAGAAGAAAATTTACACATGGAATATGGCTTTGGAAATAATTTAAACAATGATATGTTTTTTAACAAAAATTAGTTGATTTTAAATAAATGTTTGATTAAATTTTAAATGAGGCACGTCTCCAAGAACTAAAATGCCATTTTACTTTCTTTCAACAGTAACACACGTCATTGATGAGAAAGTAAAGTGAAGACAAATTATATTGATAGGCTTGGAGATGAGTTAAACGATTTTTTCGGGTTCTTTTAGCATGAAAGTAACTTGAAAAGAAAAACATGTATTCGTTGGAAAGTCTTCAGAACTATTTCATTGTAATTTATGACAAATAAGTAAATGAGAGTCGATCACTGTGACAAGCAAACGCCTTCCCAAGACATATCCGGGGATATTTTACGCACTAAACTTCTGTTTGGTTGACCAAACACATCAGCCAACGACAACGACAACGAGGCTAACCAGAGAGAGAGAGAGAGAATGGAAATTAAGGTAGAAAATTAAGCAAGGCAATTATCACGTATAAAGAGGTGAATCCAATTCGAATCCCAGCTTGTCCGAATTTTCATGCATGGCTTTGCCTTTGCGGCTATGTTCCACAGTCAAAATCAAGCATAAAGATCAGGCGATCATAATCACAGAGCTAACCCCACAAGGCTTCTCTTTTGGTTGTTTAAGTACACTGTAACTCCGTAACGACCACCCTAAGTATCAATGTATAAATGGAACAGCACGAGCATATTACATATATAAGCAAACAAACACAAAAAATAACAGTCAAATCAGATGTCAAACCACATCCACACGATGGGCCAATTTATATGCTGATGCCGAGGTGGCAACATCTGGTCGGATGTGGGTAGCAAAGTGAAGCGCTAGCTAGTTCGGTTTGTTTGTGGGCAGTCCAGTTTCAAATCAAATGGAACCTCAAAGTTTGAAGGAAGATCTCACATTGAACAAGCCCCAACCCAACTAGTCTCGGGAAAAACACCCCACCGGAATCAAATCAAGATCATGCGAAAGGGCAGTTTCGGAAAATCAAAGTCTGCACAGGAAATTAAACTGCACCTCTCTCTCTCTCTCTCTCTCTCTCTCTCGCCACCTTTATGCTTTAACCTTTATCTCCACCCAAACAGTACCACACACCTTGCACTTCTCATTTTCTAAACCCAGGCCAACTAGCAGTTGCAATCCATGGATCCGGATGCATTCACCACCAGCCTATTCAAGTGGGACCCACGCAGCGTCCTTCCAACTGCGATGGCTACCCGGCCCCCGATTCTCGAGTACACGGTGGCTCCGCCGGTGCCAGCGGCGGCGTACCCTGTGAGAGCTCCGAGGGAGCTGGGAGGACTGGAGGAGCTGTTCCAAGCTTACGGCATCAGATACTACACGGCGGCGAAGATAGCGGAGCTTGGGTTCACGGTGAGCACGCTGGTGGACATGAAGGACGAGGAGCTGGACGACATGATGAACAGCTTGTCCCAGATTTTTCGCTGGGATCTCCTCGTTGGGGAGCGATACGGCATCAAAGCTGCTATTAGAGCCGAGCGAAGACGCATTGATGACGAGGACATGAGGCGGCGCAACCTTCTTTCCACGGACACCACCACCGCCACCACCAACGCACTTGATGCTCTGTCTCAAGAAGGTGCGCATGGCATGTACCCTGTCCCTATTAATAGCTCCACAGTCAGTCCTCTTTGGTGTAATGTCGCCGTTTATTTGTAGTATATTCTTAGCTTAGCATACACTTTGTTAGTTAGCTCTATAATTTGAGTGAAAATCAAAAGTCAAAATAGCTTGTTAATCGTCAGTTACACTAAATTTAAGATGGCTTTGGCTCCATTCCTAGTTAGTTATAGCAAGGGGGAAATTACACTAAAAAAGGTTTGAGTGTTTGACTAATTATACTACTGTTATATTAAACTACTGTTCTAGTTCTAGCATGAAGTCAGATTGCTCAGTGAGGTGGCTGAGCAATCTGTTATTCTAGGAGAGTATATACATAATATGGACTTGGTTCGCAAGGAAATGATATTATATATTTATAATAATTGACGACGAAGAGAAGCGATCAACAATACATATGATTTATATATAGGTTTGTCTGAGGAGCCGGTAGTGCAACAAGAAAAAGAGGCGGTGGGAAGCGGGGGAGGGAGCACGTGGGAGGTGGTTGCTGGGGCGGAGAGGAGGAAGCAGCAGCAAAGGAGGAGGCGGAGGACGACGATGAAGACGAATCATCGTCATCATGACGAGAATGAGAACCCAGAAGAGGAGGAAGGAGAAGAAAATGATGAAGGGAACAATAACAGCGCTGGTGGGGGCAATACTGAGAGGCAAAGAGAGCACCCATTCATCGTGACCGAGCCTGGGGAGGTTGCACGTGGTAAGAAGAACGGCCTCGACTATCTCTTTCACCTCTACGAGCAATGCCGTGAGTTCTTGATCCAGGTTCAGGCGATCGCCAAGGACCGTGGTGAAAAATGCCCCACCAAGGTATTCGCTATCCTCCCGATTCATTTCATTTTTGTTTTCCTCCTAGTCTTTTACATACATACATACCTATGTACCGTGTCTGTGTCACTGAGTTGAGTTGTGTAGTTCCTTCATGACACGTTTGAATAATAATCAATGATGTGTTGCAAGATGTTCCACCGAACACGTGACAAGTCAGGGACTCTCTCGTGGGGGGGCCAGCTTCTTTTAAATTGGAATTTTGTGTCCGTACAGTGAAGTGAAGTATCCAGTCACAAAGCAGAACCAGATGGTTTTTTGATATCCCGAGTCCTAACTCCTAACTTAGCACAATCACCCGCAAGTCAAAGTCACGCACGTCCCCCATTACACCTTAACACCCACTGGATTCTTACATGCCCTCATAAGAATCATAATGTACTTGTTCTCCCAATCGACACGTATTCATGAATTATGATTCTGTTAATTTGATGTGCGGGTTGTGGGGTACGGTTATTCTTATTCTTGCTCATGCCAATACCAACAACAAGTGCAGGTGACAAACCAGGTGTTTAGGTTCGCCAAGAAGGCAGGAGCGAGCTACATCAACAAGCCCAAAATGCGACACTACGTGCACTGCTACGCCTTGCACTGTCTTGAAGAGGAGGTGTCGAATGAGCTGAGAAGGGCATTCAAGGAGAGAGGTGAAAACGTTGGGGCGTGGAGGCAAGCATGTTACAAGCCTCTTGTGGTCATCGCAGCGCGACAAGGTTGGGACATCGATGCCATCTTCAATGCGCATCCTCGTCTTTCCATATGGTACGTCCCAACCAAGCTCCGTCAGCTTTGTCACGCCGAGAGGAACAGCGCCGCCGCCTCAAGCTCTGTCTCTGTCGGTAGTGGCCACCTTCCTTTCTAAACCTGTGCAGTGCTAATATATATATGGCCACGAGGCTTGATGACATGGGACTTAATTAGTGGTAATTAAAAGGACATATATAGTTATGAAAAAGCTGGATTACATATCTTTATGTGCGCTGTAAATTACATGCTTTGTAATTTGATTTTAATTTTGATTTATTTTTAGTGTAAGTTTTTTTTAAACTGTCATTTAATTGTGTATTATCAAATCATTAAAAGAGTTTGACTATCATTATAACCATCTAAAAAGTTTAACTCTTTTAATAATGTGTCAATACATAATTAAATGATAATATAAAAAATATTTACACATACAGTGAATTAAAATTAAATTCTTATACTTTCCTATTTTTCATCATTTATTGGTGCACTTTTTGATAGTAGTAGTATCAATATATATAACTCTTGATTCTTTTTTATAGTAGTAGTATCAATATATATAACTCTGATTCTGAAAACATTTTGATTTTTTTTTCTGGGTACATACTTTTTGATCATTTAACTGTATCTTTTTATGTATCCATTTGAATGAATCTAGAACCCAGACAAAACTAGTGTACATACGGAAAGGTTGGTATTGTTAGAAAAAATATTCAAAAAAAAAAAAGCTTTGCAGAAGTTTAACGTAAAGTTTCCAAATATTTCTTGTCTTTGGTATGAAATTATATACACCATTGATAAATAAAATAGTGCCATTTTCGAAAGCAACTAAAAATTTTATTTATAATGAAACTTTTTAAATAAGTGACATTATTATTTGATTTATTTTTAGTGTTTTTTTTTTACACCTTTTGTGTTGTTTTTAATCGTTTCATTTATTGACAACTGTGAAATTTAAAAGTTGACTGTGGGCTGTGGAGATCTAACTGGCCTGGCATTGTTGCTAGCTCATAGCCTATCTTGGCATTATAAAGTAAGCTTGTCTTACCTAGGGCCTGGTTGAAGCCCATTTGAGTTTCAATTTCATAGACAGTCCTCACCCATACAAGACGCATTACCAAAACGAGAAAAATATATATTTTTTCCTTCTGTAATTGTTAAACATGCATTTGAAAATTTGGTAAAGAATTGCTTTTAAGAAAAATACAATTTAAACGAAATAGATTTTTTTTTAAATAAAATTTTTTTAGACTAAAAAATATATATTTATCTATTAAAAATTATTAAAATTGTATTAGATAAAATTATTTTTAAATATGAAATTAAGAAATTATGAATGATACAGTGTTTGTTGTGTAAATATAGTATATGTTATTGAGGATGAATTTACAATTAAAAATGTGTCCAAATATATATTTTAACCAAAAACAACAATTTGTTATATTTTTTTAGCAGTTTAGTTCCAAAATAGATTATCAAGTGAAATACTGAATATGCTATGGTGTGTTTGAAATAAATTTTAGACAAAAATATAATTTTTGTCCCTTATCTATATTTAAGGTTTCATTTTTTGTCCTACAACAATATTTTATTTTTTTTCATCCTTAACTTTTTTAAAACTTACCAAATCGTCATAACTGCTAACACCATTAAAAATGTTAATGAAATTTACTGACATGTCATCTTATGTGGACAAAAGTGCATAGTTAGCATTGTCCAACTGATTTTTTTTTTGAATTAGTAGTTAGGGATAATTTTGACAAGTTTTAATAAGATTTAAGATAAAAATAAAATAATATAGTTGTGAGACGAAAATGAAACTTATAGTAAAGTTAATGGGCGAAAAGCAAATTTTTGCTTATAATGAATTTTTATGCATTATTTTCTTTTAAAACTTTTGTGTTGTAGAAATTAAATAGTTATTTGTGAATTTTATTAGTTTGAAATTTAATTATATTCATATTAATTTTATATTATTTTAATGTATTTTTATTAAATATTAATATATTTATTTAATTTTATGTGTTTCAACAAGTGACTCACCGTTTGAATCAATAATACACTGATCTAGTACTTATTCCGAGACAATAATCAATTGAGTTTTATAATTATAAATGCAAGTCAACTTAAATATCAATATCAAATCCAAATTGTTTGTTATAAATTAATTTAAACCAATTTTTTTTATAATCAATATATATGAAATGCATAATTCTTTTAATTAATGCACAATTATAGAAATTTTTTTAAAAAAAGTATGCATAATATTCATTATAGGAAAAATTTTACTTTTCGTCTCTTAACTTTACTTTAAATTTCATTTTTGTCCCAAATGTTTATTGTTTTATTTTTGTCTCAAATTTTTTCAAAACTCATTAACATTGTCTTTAACCATTATTTTAGGAGGGAAAATCTTAGTTGGACAATATCAATTGTATATTTGTGCCTACATATGATGTCACATTAACAAATTCTGTTAACATTTCTAATGATGTTAGCAAGCAGTTAGAGAGAATTTGGAGGGTTTTGAACAAATTTAAGATAAAATATAAAACAAAATATAATTGTGAGAAAAAAATAAAATCTATAATAAAGTTAGTGAAGAAAAGTATATTTTTGCCCAAAATTCTAGTTTGCAACACAAGGATGGCTAAGATATCACTCCTCTTTTCTTTTTTTCTCATTAACCAGAGGGATGGTTTTGGCTATTTTTTTTTGCCTAGAATCACCCATTTACATCATTTTTTCTCCTTTTATCTATATAAGTGGTTTTCCACATAGATCTGGTTTTTCTTTCGTGTTTTCGTCATTTGAGTGCGGCAGTGTTTTGTTCGTCGTCTTGATGCAACGTCGTTTGGTTTCCCGTCTTGCTGTGGTGCTCGTCTGGTTTAGATTGGTAGATCAACTTCGATCCATTACAGATTCAATCAAGATTTGGACGTCAACATTACAAATTTAGAGGCATTGGTATTCTGGTCACTTTGATTTTATCACATTTGTAGGCATTTGCCGTGTTATGCTATTAACCTGAGTTTTGTTTGCAGATTCATCATTTTTCATTTTTAGTGATGTTGAATTTGTGTTGTTCTCAATATATTTTATCAATTTAAATGAATAAATATATTTTTTAGTAAAAAAAAAAACACAAGGGTGGCTGAGAAGTCATGCTATACGCCTAATAAAGATAGGAATTCAAAACGTAATCAATCTTATAAAGGTTTCCTTTTGATATCTGAAGTAACTGAATCATAAAATTTGAAATCAAAACCCTCTCAATCATAAAGGTCTTTTTTTTTTTTTTTATACCTTTTTTTCTGCGAAACAATCTTAAAGGTTTAGTTTGACTTGTCCACTAGTATGTGGCGGGGGCGAAGCCCAAAGAGCTATGGGTCTCTAGACTCTCAACTCTAGAATATGTCTAGTGAAATTCTGCATTTGGATATTGAAAACTTACATGCTTCCATTAGAAAACAAGCTAAAATAAACTATGATTAAGGCAGTGAGGCAGGGTGGTTATCATGTATGTACAAAAATAATACCTCAATCAATAAAAGGAGTTATTGTGTGATTATTTCTAACTTCTAACTTCTAAGGTACTCCAAGATGCACAATGTGCAGAAAACGACAGCTTGTATCAGAAGGGTGCCAAGGGTGGAAACTTCTACGTTCAAATTATTGATCCGTAAAGCTAAAGAAAAGCATTCAGAATGAAAAAAAACAAACCATTCAGTGGTAGAAGTTATCTTCACTCCCCTTGTCTCCTCACTGGCAAGTCAATGGTTATCTTCGCTTCCATGTCTTGATATTTATAGTTTTTTAGGATAAATTATATGGATTTCTTTTAAGAGTTGATAAAATTAATAAATTATATTAATTTATTTTAAAATTATAATTAATTTTTATTTATATATAATTTTAAAAATATAAATATTTAAAAAATAGAAACGTATGAAATTGTTTTTTTTATTAAAATTTAAAATACAAGAATTTATTATAATCTTTTAAATTAGTAAATAAATTATAATTCAATCAAACTGTAATAGAAGTTAAAATAATGTATCTTGCGAGTGAGCTTACTACTCAATTAGTATCGGCAGTCTTTAAAACTCAGGTACGATGATTATGTCGAATGTTCGATCCTCCATAAGTCACTTATTCCATTACCCTACTCAGGTGCTTGCAAGAAAGAAAAAAAAAATTTCAACAAACA
Organism: Styphnolobium japonicum; assembly: GCA_023212625.1. NCBI lineage: Eukaryota > Viridiplantae > Streptophyta > Magnoliopsida > Fabales > Fabaceae > Styphnolobium > Styphnolobium japonicum. The sequence continues at coordinate 38,937,889 of JALBWW010000003.1, read as the reverse complement.
TACATTGAATTGTGTTATTAAAAATGTAAGCACAAGAGATTATTATCTAAATATAATTTACACAAATTGTGTATATTAAGACAATTAAAAAGAATAATGTGTAAGTTATTTATTGTCTTCGTATTATGTATAGTATGTTTACACAAATTTTATCGTAAAACAGATAGAGCAGTAATGGCTCTTGGTGGCTTTTTTTTTTTTTTTTTTCTTTTCTTTCTATCCTTGATTCACCTGCCTATTGTCATCTTCCGTCAATAATTGTTTGGAATGTTTCCTTGACTAAGTATCCAAAATATTTAAAAATTCATGAGACTAACTATTAGGTAAACTTTGAATTTGGGGTATCCGGATGTATTTTTTTAAAAAAATCAGATCAAGTTAATTTCAACCATATATTAAAAGCTAATTTATGAAGTACCCAAAAAAAAAAAAGCTAAATTCTGAAATCAACCAAAATTAATTTGAATATCAATTAACCCTACCCATTTTTTATATTGGGAAACTTTACTAGAATATAAATTTTTTTAAAAAATAGTTTACATGTTACGATCAGCATTTTAGAAATAATTATTTTGATTTTTTTTTATTGTAGTCATATGGTGTTGGAGACAATTTGCACGTACTCTCACTCCTATACTTTGCAATCTGATCAAAGATATGTCATTTATGTCAAGATTAAAAAATACAAAAGGAATTTTTATAATTTGACCTAACAAAAGATAAAATAATATTTGAATATTAAATAATAATTTTTATTATAAAAAAATCTAGAACTTAACATGAAGAAAGAGAAGATAGGATACGATGAGACAGATAGACGTGTCTGAAATTCGATATTATAAGCAATCTCAAAAAAATTGATTTTACTTGAGTTAAGATCCTTTAACATAATATTTATAATTATATATCATATGTTACCTACTACACTAAAGTTATCTTAATTGGTCAATTTTAGATTAAAACTTTATTTTAATATTTTATTTTTGATTTAAGTATTAATTTCGTTCATAGTATTTTAATTTTTTTTAATTTAGTTCGTAACATTTATAAACTCACTTCAATTTAGTATTTCTGTCTGTATGTCTGTTGTTCACTAAATAAAAATGATAATGTGTTACCGTTAAGAATAATGTGACATTTTTACTTTGTTAGAGTAACACTAAGTTAGTGACAAATTGAATTATTTCATTAAAAAAATAACGTTATTTTTATTCATAAACAGTTAAATATCAAGTAATAACATTATTTTTAAGTAAAAGAATTTAATTAACTATAATTTAGTGTTACGTTGATAAAATAAAAATATCAATTATTCTTAATAATGTCATATTATTATTTTTATTTAATGAATAATAAACGTAAAGACAAAAGAATCAAATTAAAGTAAATTTATAAATATTAAAAATTAAATTAAAAAAATTAAAATATAAAAATTAAAATTAATAATAAAATTAAATATGAGGACGTAATAAGATTTTATTCTTAATTTTACACTTACGACATTATAAACTCTTTCGTAAAATGACAAAAAGAAAAGAAATGATGAATTTCCTTTGCTTCTAAGTAAGGTGAGAAGTGATGATGACGTGGTTGAAAATGGGACACAGGCCGTTGTACTAAATGGACCGAAAAGTTTGACATTAGAGACAATGTTCCTTGAATGAAGCTGGAAAGGAGTCGGCGACAACGTGCGCCGAAGCATACCAAAGTCAATGATGTAGGCGAGAGCGTATTGACTTTCTCTCTCAACTCGCAAGTGAAAAGCTGAAAACCAAAAAAAAAATAAAAAATAAAAAGATGTTGCATAAAAAATGAAACCAAAAAGGAAAGGTAATATTTTATAAATAGTACCTTATATCATCATACATTTGGATCTAGTTTTATTTCTAAAACTAAATTATAATACCTTATCATTGTCATACATTTGGATCGCCTTTTATTTCTCAAGTTAAATTAACACTCGTGTGATGTGTAGAATAATATAAAATGATATTACACATAATTAATATATTTTTAAATTAGTTTAAAATTAATTAAAATTTAATAATATTAGTTAATTGTGTGATATTGTTAATGATATAATATATGTTGGTGATGTGAACTTTTCATCACATTGTTACTTTAGTTTTGACAAAATGCTCTTGTCACAATCTTTAGTACTCGAGTTAAAAAGTAATTTGTAGGTGAACTTCTTTATGTATTTAAAATTTGTGTAAATTAAAAAATGTTACAATTTAATATAAAGCTTAAAACAAATAAAAGAATAATTTGTAAACATAAAAATAATTCAGCTTATAAAATTCTACAAAAAGACACTTATCACTAATATATGCAAGCAACTTGACTACTTGTACAAATTAAACTAATTTGACAACACAAGTCATAATAACATACAATCTAATAAAGAAAACTTTAAAATTAAATTTTTTAAGGTTTCTTCAATTACTTCATTACTTTATCACTCAACTTTTTAATCCTCAATTTAAAGGATATTATCACAAAAAGAAAGGGAGAGGATGTAGGTTGCAAGAATATTGAAATTGCATCTAATAAAGAGGGATTAAAAAAAATTAGTCAATTACATAGAGTTGAAAAATGAGGATAGGGAGGAGAAAATAAGAAAAAGATAAGCAAAAAAAAGTAATACAAAAAAGAAAATAAAGAGACCAAAATGTGAATTGCTATCAAAGCCAAATATAAAAGAAAAAAATTGAAATATAGAGTGAGAGAATAAGATCAATGATATGAGAGATGAACTCACTAGAAAAAAAAATAGAAGAATGAGATTAACCCAAAAGATAAAAATTATGTTCAAATACTTTTGCGTAATGAATGCACTATGATTTTTTATTATTTATTTCAAATTATCATAATGCACCATATTAAATTGCAATAAATTTGAGTTAATAATACAACATATTCAACGACAATATTATTATAAGTAATACAAATAAAATAAGTTTTTTCTAACTCATTTATTTCAAATTCTGACCATTTATTATCAAGATCTGTGTTTAAATTAAAAAAAAAGCAAAAATTACAAGAAAATATGAAAATAGCTATTTGATTGCTTTATAATTCTTAGTTCAGAAATTCTTAGAAAAGATAATTTTTAGGCAATAAATTTAGGCTTATGAATTTTTTTTCTAAATGATTAATTTGAATTTTAGCTCATGAATATTAAAGTAACGAAAATTAAATTCCTTTCCATAAATAATTCAATGAAGATTCAAAATTTGAATTTGTTGTATAATTAAAATTTGAATTTGAATTTAAAATTATTATTCATAATTCTAATTAAAAAATCTATGAAAATTAATTTTTAATAATAATTTTTTGAGTTATAAATAAAGAGTTGGCATGTAAAGTGAAAAAAATTAAATACATAAGAATCAGAACTTATTTATGATTGATATATGCATGATAGGCAAAAAAAAATTAGAGGGAAAAAACTTATTGTATAAGTGACACTTGACGTTGATAGAGTTTGAATGTACTATCTTTTATAATATTATATAAATATAAAAAGGATAATATTTGATAATTTTGTTTTTAGAAGTATATAAATAAGTCGCATGTAATTGTGACTCAGTTTAAGAGGCGTGAATACGAAATTTTCAAATATTAGCAGGTGATCTAAATTTATATTTTATATATAAAATTATTACACATTTTTGTATTATTTTAATTTTAGATTTATACATTAATATTATTTTTTCTATAAATCTACATATATAATTAAATAATTGGAAATACTTCCTTCTTTTTGTCTCTTTAAATAATTTAATAAATAATAAGTTATTCTAATATTACTGGTCAGAGCATCAATGACATGTTTGGTTGCAATTTTGAAGCAGAGGGAGAGGTCCAACAAGAGAATTGTCTCCAGGGTACTCAAAGGATTTTCTCACACTCAGGAGCAGAGCTAGAAAATAGGAGTGAGGGGGGCTAAGATTGAGGGAGGCCAACATAAGACATATATTGAACTCACAGAAATTTCTAAAAATCATTTATCATAAAAATCACAAAAGATAACATATATAACAAAAGTTTTGAAGTTTTGGAGTGTTACATATATAACATGAAATGATAAAAAGAAAAAGAAAATTAAAAAAATCTCTAACTATATATAAAAAAATTCAAATTTGGAAGGGGTCATGGCATATGCTTGTCTGCTTCTTTTCGCCCCTGCTCACATGTAGGCTACTTAGTTGTAGCCCCTAGGTGTCAGGAGATCTCCATTGGGAATGATAATTAACCACCAAGCCATCTTGAGAGATTCAAACTTGTGCACTTAGAAAATTCAAAGTCTTTATTCGGAATCTTTAAACTAATTAAACCAACCACAATGGCCGTTTAGTTATACTTCTATATAATAGATTCTATGCATAAATTGTATTTGTATTTTGTATTAGGCCTCTAATGGACAAGGTTATTTGTGTATATGTACTATTTTTACATTAAAAACATACATATAATTAAATAATACAAACTTTACTGTGTGAAGAGAAAGAGAGAATTCATACCTACATAATATCAACTATATCAAGCAAGTTACAAAGAGGTGTGATTTAATTAGTAAATTGAGTTTCATGTTGACAGATTTTATTTATAATGTATGAATTCAAATTCTATTAGAAGTACATTTCAGACAGAATCACATTAACATCCGAACAAGTATTAATCTCACACCCATGAGAACACCTTGTAATCTTAAAAGAAAAAAAAGAAAAAAAAACTATAAAGCAAGTTAAGACTAGGGTTTTCTTGTTATCTTTTTCCCTAGCCCCTTTTGCTACCACGGTCACTTGCTTTCTTTGTTGCATCCTGACCAATTCTCCTTCCTCCTCTCCTGCTCAACCCACAACCCTTTTTCCTCCCCCACCACACATACCCAAGCTTAACTCGTTTGCCATTCATATAAATGATTACATTTGTAAATGGCTTATGTCTACCAACTAAGTATATTTGTATTAGAATTTGAAATATCTCAAACTATGATTTAGGCAAAAACTTGTTTCTTGTTACTTTTACCTAAATCATAATTTTGAGCTTTCAAAGTCCAATTTCAACATGCACTATATTCCGCGCGTTTCCATTAAAGAACATTTGCAATTTAAAAACTATTTCTCTATATATTATTGCTTCTAAACACAAAACCACTTATGCTATTAAAGAAAACTCTACTAAAAAACTATTAAAAAATAATTTTTTAAAAACCAATTCAAACAGACCTTAAGAATTTTAATAGCTCTTTGTTATTTTTTTTCTCTCGAAATTAGCCTTTGTTTTGTTCTTCAATTTTTATTTCCTTCTATATTAACTCTTAATATGAATTAATAACAAATTTAAAGGAATGAATTTTCATACATGTTTTATTAATTATTTAGGTGTCTTGTATTTTATAAAATTAAATATTAAATATATTTGTAAATAATTATAAATTCCATATTTAATGTTTTTAGATAGACCTTTCATTTTAGTGGAATTTTTTAATGGTCCTATAGTTGCATTGTATATAGATGCCATGCACTAGTGGTTTTATGCATCACTTTTCATGGTTGCTGCGACGTCAAGACTTCTTTTAATTAAACTCATATAAGTACTACTTATTTTGAATCTGGATTTTTTAAATTAAAGTTTAGTTTAAGGGCTGACTATTGATTATTAATTCAATGGAGTAAATTATCATGTATGTGTATGATCATGGGAGAAATTAATTTTTTTAAATAAGGGTGTTATAAAGTAAAATTTTAAAAGATTGATAGATTTAATAACCTGTATTAGAGGCCTACCTAAAATAATTATATATGTATATTACAAATTGGAAATTTTTTTTGCTCTGAGAGACCACCGCCCCCTCACATGAGTCACTTCCCTTATAGGTCCGTGTATGATTATGAACTTCATACTTTACTCCTTAAAATGCTCCATGCATTTTGGAGAATCTAAATTCTTTATTTTAGTTAAGTGAGATATTCTTTCTCAACTGGTCGATATAAGAAATTAAGAGATTTTAATATATATATATATATATATATATATATTCTGATATTTCAGTTTCTGCACAATATGTTTATTTTCTTATCACTTGCTTCTCCTATAAGCTCTAATTTTCATTCATTTATGAGTTTATAATAGAAGTAAGTGATAAAAATACAAAGTATAAAGTTTTTATTTTTAATAAAATATTTTTCACTCTATACTTTCATCCGGCATTTTGCATACATTTAAAAAAATATATTTTTGAGTCTAAATAATTCTAAATTTGATTTATTATTATTTTTTATTTCTCAAATATCCTCACATATTATTAGTACTGTGAGATTAATGTCTCTCGGACATAGTCGCGACTAAAAAACTTTCTTTAACAATCGTCTGTTCTAATAATCAAATTTATGTCTTTCTATTAAGAATGTAATTTGTTTATTACTACACTTAACGTTTGTTGATAATTTAATTTATTATTGGTATACAGTTTTTTATACTATCAATAAATAAAAAATTACATTATTATAAAATCAAGTTCTTTTACACTTTCAACAATTGAGATTTTTTTTCTTTTGTGAACTGCACGTGAGACTAATTTTTTTTAAACTGGGAGGGAAACAGTAAGAGCTCTTTCTAACTATAAAAGGCTCCTAGAAATTAAACTTAAGTTCTCTTCTTAGAGACGCTGTTTGCTTTCACTTCGCTAATCCCTAGTAGGTAACGATTGAGATTCTTTAAAATGTCTATTTCACACATAATTTCAGTTGCTGAGAACTCAACTCAACTCTGGAATAAATGTAAAAAGTATACCAAATACCTTTTTGTTGTGTAACTAGACTTTATATGTTCCTTCGATTCGATGTGCGCAAAGAAAAAAAATAAATCTAACTAAAGCATGAAGGCCGCGTGGCATAAAGTATTAACAAAAATGTAATCAATTCCTAACTCTCTTGAATTGAATCTTTCTAGTTCGGTGGCCGAAAAGTTGAATGTAATCAGAAAAATGTGCTCGGGTAGGCAGAGCCCAGTTTGAAATGCATGAACTTAAATTTTGACAGAATAATGAAAATAACGAATAAAAGCGATAAAGCAAATGGGATGTTGAAAGTGATGACAAAGCATTAAAATAATTAAGTTGTACTTAGTGGCCATAATTTAATCACCATGTTATTGTTAGGTCCACGAAATTAGTTGATAACCCACCACTGGTTAAGTTGTGCTCTCTTCTTTATGTCCTGTATCACTGCGACCGTTTAAAATTAACGCGAGTCTTACGCAACCAGGGTATATATATATATAAATATATATAATAGGATAGGAATACACTTATTTTAAGAGTAATTTTTTATATATTTATTCAATTGAATAATTTTTTTTATAAATTTTAAATTTTATTAATCTAATCATTAAATTAAAAATTATCATGTAACAGATTAAGCCTATAAAACTTCATAGAATTAAAAAATTAATATAATTTAAATCATTAAAAGAGATTAATTATCAAAATAATTACTTAGGAAGTCTAATTTTTTAAATAGTGCACTAACATATCATTTGATGACAATGTAAAATACTTTATACTGATGGTAGATCAAATTTAAACTATTTTCAAAATAAAAATAAATATCAATTATAAGATTATATACATATAATTGTTTAATTTATCTTAAATTTGATATGTATGATTTTCATAATAATATTATATAATTTAACGATTAAATTGGTAAAATTAAAATTTTATGAAAAATTATTCGACTTACTCTTAAAATAAGAGGATCCCCCCACACATTTATATAGAGAATACTCAAGTACCTATTTTTGTTTTTTTTTATACCGATATCTAGATGAGTTGTCAAGTATTTTATTAGTAATTATTTATATTTAATAAATTTTTAAACATTTATTATAAAATTAATAATTAATAAATAATTTACAATCCACTTTAAATATTATACTTTTATATATATATATATATGATGAACCGACTTTTCCAATTCGGTAAACTGCGACCAGTTTGGTAACTTTGGTTGGTTGGTGTACGTCAAATTAATAGCGCTGTAACTGTGATAATCCTTTAATCTAATGCTCGTGTGTGAGGTTTTCTCTTTCAAGTCAAAGTGATTTGCTATTTATAATTATTTTATTTTGAAGACTGTAACATAAAAAAATATTATTCAAAAATATTTTTGTATGTTTTCACATTTTTTGGATTAAAAAAAATTTCCGGTCAAACGTGGGTTTACCCTATAACTACAAATACTTCTATTGAGATCTCAAACTGAAGACAAAGCCCGCTCACATAAACATTAATTTATTAACCTAACGTCTGCTAATTATTTTTCAACAAGACAACAAGAAGATATGGGGACTTTTAACATCTCCCTAGCATATCCAGAGTGTAAGAGGAGATTCAGAGGACTCATTCCATAGTCAAAAGTCAGAAAGGAAACAGAGTCTTTGAGCCTGGGGCTCTGATAGTGCGACCAGATTATAATAATTAAGAATCAAAAAATCGCTATCGAAGTCTTCTTCACAGGGTGATATGCTTGTTCAAACTGGACTTTTGGTCATCCTATGCCGAATTTATCGACCTCTACGCTAGCGACATTACAAATGTACTCTTATATCAAGTTAATTTTTACCGTCTTTTATATTTCAACTGAATGTTGTGTTAATCTTCTCTCTTTGTAAGGTGCGTGCTAACCTCAACCTATATTGGGCCGATTAATTTCGTAGTCAGCTAATTGTGCACGAGAATGCTCAAGTTTAACCTTTTCGTTCTAGAGTCTAGACACAACGTGTTTAGAGCACTTCGTGAATAATTATGGTTCTGACTTGTAAAGTAGTATGGACGGTTTGGTTTGTGATACACGTGCCTAGGGCAGTTTGGGCGCGGCGGCGGTTCCGCCTTTTCTTTCCACATTGCAAATCCCCAAAAGGATTTGACACACCATACATATGTGGGAATATAAGAAGAATGCTGATGTCTGTATATTAAATTTTTACACCAATTTTGTTCTTATTATAAGAATTGATTTTGTTTCAAATTATCGAACGTTAACCCTCCCTACAATAACGTTCTCTAAAAATTGATTTGAGTATTAGAATGTAAAAATATTTAGTATAAAAAAGTGATATGAATAGAAATGCTATGAAAATATCATTCCCGAATATATGAATTAGAAAATAAATTAATAAAGCAGCGACGGCATCTTCTAGATTGTTATAGTGTAGTGATGAGTAATCAATGAAAGACGACATTACGACGCGTTTTGGCCATCCTTCCGACCCTTCAAGGTTAAGAATTAATGTGCGTGTTCAAACCTGCTTATGTGCTCTCATACCACTTACATGCAGTTTGGTGCTTTCTAGATAGACGTATAAAGCTCAAACACAACTCCAACTGTGCTCTATCTACAATTCTTCAATCCCTTTCTTTCATGGCGGATAATTATTCCTTTTGTTCCATTTCTGTTCTCACCTTATCTTATTCTCCCGCTGCCTATACTTTGGGACTTAAGCGTGGTAATTCTCTCCCTAATAACTTATGTATATATGTAGAGTTAATTATATATAGTTAGATGAAAACCAATAGTTCTTTAAGGATTGAACTCCTTACTGTTTGATCATGAGGGTCTTGACTCTTGATACTATAGTGAACCAGTAAATGTGAAAACTTAAACTTCGTACTATTTTTCTTGTTAGGTATAGGTAGCATGCTTCTTCAAACAAACATTTCACTGACAACATAGTAGACTCAAATGAAAATTCATAAGGAAGATATAATCATGAAAATAACAGCATGAAATGCAGTGACTAAAGAAAAAAAGAAAACCTTGATCGAGTGGCGACACACACACACACACACACACACATATCCTCTTCAATGTTTACCATCCATGTCATCTGTCCAATTCCTAGGAGGCTCAGAAGTAGAAGAAGAACCTCCAAATTGCATCGAAAATCTTAGAAGCTCTTGTTGTTGTTTAGATAGTCCTGAAGATGACGATGAAGACGAAGATGCATCTGTTAAGGGCCGAGAAGAACCAAACATGTCTCTCCCATAGAAACGAGGCATAGCATAATTGAAGTTGTTACTCCCACTGCCCAGAAGTTGTGCATATTGAAAAGGACTTGCATGTGTTTCTTGCGAAAAGTGTGGGCGGGAAGCAAAAGCAACTGGGTTAGGTGCTTGTTCATTGCTAGTGCCAGAAACTGCATGAAGTTCTTGACGATTTGTGAGGTAACCAAATTCGCCTGTGCCTTGAACCCTTTCTGGAAAATTGAGCTTAGCTTTGCTTCCTTTGAATCTGAGAGCTGCTTCATCATATGCAAGTGCAGCAGCCTCAGCAGTGTCAAAAGTTCCAAGCCATACCCTTGCTGCCTTCTTCGGATCGCGAATCTCCGCTGCCCACTTGCCCCATGGCCGCTGCCTGACCCCTCTATAGTGTCTTCTTCTTACGTTCCCTTCATATAGGCACGTAAATAAACATATATATCTACATATATTTATATATATATTTATGTACCCTATATATTGTCTCTCTAGTCTCTTCTTTCATTTTGGGTAAACGAATTTAGCACAAGAGATAATCAATATCTATCTTTCTTTTTTAAATGAGAAACAAGATTGAGAAAACAATGAACATATTAATTTATACAAACAAAATTAGAGGGTCGTGTATCAAGTATGAACCCCATACCATACACAAAAGTTGCGGCCGCCTTGGAGGGGAAGATAATGGTTTTATATTAAGAGAGAAATTAATGTTAGGAATTCAAGTATCAGTGAAATAAACATAAAATTGCACTAGCCTATGGATGATCTTTCCGGCATTTAGGGCTCCTCCTGACATGATAATTAAAACCCTAGAAATTGCACTAGATATATGAACGAAACATGAAATATCATTTTCAGGAATTGTCATTCTACAGAAAGAAACAAAATCGGAAAAGGGAGATAAGAACGGGGGAAAATATCCAAGTCGTTCATCAACCCGTATGGCAAGCAATAATTATCTTTAGTCTTCAAATCGAATTTGAAAGCAATAATTATCTATTATGATATATATGACGAAAAACGCATAATCATATGGCAGTGTCACTGAGGTACATACCTTGATCTTGCTGTGCTAATTGGGATTGTTCATTCTGGGCGGCGCTGGTCTGTGACGCGGTTAAAGGGTCTTCATGCAGCTGAAGTGGGTCATTGTTGTTGCCGCCAATGACTTGAGTAAGGGCTGAGACCATGGCCGACATATCTTGCTGGGACCTTTCGGAATAGATTGGGAACAAGTGGTCCTCTTCTTTTTGCGCTTCTTCGGAAGGAAGTGACCTCCTTCCATGTTTTCGATCCACTTTTGCAACTGATTGAGATATATATATATATATATATATATATATTATATGTGTGATAACTGATATATAAATATGTATATGCTGAGATTACATGCAAGGTATCAAGTAATTGATTGTTCACTTGGCCGTACTGCAATGTTTCCGAGTAGTATTAACTATCTTTCTAGTTCCATTTATCACGAGGAGAGAAGGGTGTGCAAAGAGCAAAGAAAATTAAATCTAATTAACAGTGGTTGCTATGTGTTTGGATCGACCAAACGTAAAGCAGATCAAAGAAAGAAAGAAAAAATAGAGCTAGGATGAGAAGGGAGCGGCTGAAGCTAGGGTTTTGGTTCAATGACTTCTATATGTAGCTGTCTGGTGTGAACTCGATCATGGAACAGATAGAAACAGAACAGACGAAAATCAACTCTCTTTTCCTTTTTATCAGTATTCTTGTTTCTTTTTTTTCTTTTTTCTTTTTAAAGTGATTCTTACACACTTTTTCTTTTATATTATCTTTTATACTATTTATTATATAGAAGAAAGATAAATCTCTTAATAGGTTTCACACACATGATGGATTCTTTATGCAAAAATTACACAAATCCTTTGCGATATTAAAATGGAATCAAATTTACACATTAGAAAAATAAAGAAAATGATTATTATCATCTAATCATGTTTGTAGGTATCCCACACCTTTTGAGTGTAATCATATGAGACTAATTTCTTATGAATCATCAAACAATTACGATTATTAATTTTTTCCACAATGACGTCTCTTGAGAGATGAACCTTTAGGCTAGCCTCCTTTTGAGATTATAAATCACTTATCACTCGGACGAATCACTTGTGAGTAGGGGTGTTCATAACTGAACCAAACCGATCAAAATTGAAAAAATTAAATCGAAAAATCGAAAATCGAACAAAACCGATTAATTTTGGTTTTGTTTTATGAAAACCGAATGGTTTGGTTCAATTTTCGGTTTTCATTTATGAAACCGAACAAAACCAAACAAAACCGAATTCATATAATTATCTATACATTTTTTATAATTTACATACTTATAAATGATTATATTTAAATTTTTGGTTGTTTCTATAAATATTTTAGGCCTATTTATTATTTATAATTATGTAATGATGTTTTTATTAGGATTTTCTACCAACTTTTTTTTAATTGGTCCATAAAAAGAACAAAGTGATGATGTGTATGAATTTTTTTAAGAAAAAAAGTTTGGTGAAAAACTAATTGGACCGAACCAAACCAAACTGATTGTAATTAGTTCGGTTCGGTTCGGTTCTCCAATTTTAAAAAAAATTGACTGGTTCTTAATATAGAAAAATCAATTGGTTTGGTTCGGATGACTTTTCTCCCTAAAACTGAACTAATCCAATCTGCGAACACACCTACTTGTGAGTATTATTATCCTATCATTTTACATCACTTCTCGTTACGTAGAGATAAGTTTTTATATATATACATATCATGTATGATAATTCCTGTGTCCAAGAACTTAAAATAAAATAAATTTTATAGTGAAAATAAATTAAATTTAAATTTTAAAAATAACGTGAGAATAACAAAGCTTTAAATATTAATTTTTCCTGTAAGTAATGTTACAGAGTATGGTGCTGTGCCTTTGAAGTATATATGTATAAAAACAAGTAAAAAAGGAAGAAATATTTGCACATATTATGTGAAATATATACACAATATGAATTATTCAAAAAAATAAATTACGTTGAGATCAGAGTATAATCCAATAACTTACGTGAGCTCCACACTCAAACTACATTAGTCTATTTGTGGGACAGTCTCCGAGGCTCCTCCATGGAATTCGGAAATTACTTTACTGCTTTAGTGACCTGTTGGGAAAAAAAAAAAAAAAAACTTAATGCATATTAGTGTGTACAATCTTATTATTCTGTTTCTATATCGGGATTCAGTTCTCTATTTTATTTCTTCCTATAATTTTGGGCAAATTAGTCCCTCTCCCCTGTCTTATGTTAAAATTACACGTTCCTCCTCTTTATATTCAAAATTTAAAATCTACACATGCAGATTTCTTTTAAATATTCGGATCAATTATACATTGTCAGTTGTCACTCTACATTTTTTTAATCCAATTGTACTTTTCTTGTAATTTATATATTATTCTAATTTAACATGATATTTTGCATTATTTTCTGTCCTCTAATTTAATTATTAAAATTTTAAATTTTAAAAAGTATGTATATCATAAGTAATCTTTTGACAAAAAAATATTTAAGAATTAATTTATCATTTAAATAATAACCTAAAGTCATCATAATAAAAATACAAAACTCCTCACTTTGACACAACTTAAAAAATTATTTTAAACTGAATTTACTTGTTGATTCTGATGTCAAGTGACAAAATACCTATGATTGCATAACATAGATTCGTTGGTTATTTGGAAAAGCTTGGATAATTGAGGGAGGTTGCAAAGCATTTTTTTTTTATGAAATCCATCACCATTATCTTCAAGCCAAGGGTCAAGAAACCCGTAGGGGTATGTCAGTGGTGGTGGATTTGAATAAGTTATAAATTCAATTTTTCATGTTATGTGACGGACATTATTACCAATGTCTTTATTAAATTCCACTTCGGTTTTGTTACTCGCACCCCAAATAATCAAACTTGCAATCTCGACAAGATACATAAACCTCAGAGAGCGAAACCCACCACCGTGCTCCCTTTTGAGCTGAATTCACATCATTGAATCGTTTTTTTATTCGAACAAGTGAGGTTGTGAGAGGGATAGTGAATGATGCAGCAACGCAATGTCATTCTGCTTCAAACTACCCCATGTGTTGATGGGATATTTGGTCAAATCATAATCATGAATTGAAAAAATAATAAAGATCTTTTGAATATTGTTAACGGACATTTAAAAATTGAGTAATGATACTCATATATATATAAAAAAAAATTTGACAAAATTTTCACAAAAATTTATACAAATCATTAGATTAAGTCTAGAATTAATCCAATGGCTTGCATGAATTTTTGTGGAAGTTTTGTGAAAGATTTTTTTATATAAGTATGATTACTCTTAAAAACTAACTTAAATATGTAAGTTTTGAAAATAGTAATAAGAACGGTGTAATCTCAGCATGACATAGTGGAGGAAGTATGGACTAGGGAGGAGTAATTTGTTCTATTTTTTCTTTTTTAATGTTTTCTACGAAGTGAAATAGTTTTATACTCTTAATTCATATTTTTATTGCACTTTTATTCTATCATTCACTTAATAATAATTTAAATGTTTTTGTATGACTCAGATTTTTTTTTACATTTTTCACATTAGATATGAGATGATATTTTCCTTCTAAGTACCAATTGGTTTGTCACAAATATTTAGAAAATGGATTAGCTAGTCTGCGTGCAATAAAAGAATGTTCATTTAATTCAAATGTCTCAAGTGACTATACTATCCTCTTTTTTTTTTTTTTTGGCTAGAATCCTATTTAAAGTACTCTTACGGTTATTACCAAAAAAATACTCTTACGGTTACGTCGATATCTCATATATAATAATAAATAGGGAAAGTAAACAGTATAAAGCTTTGGGGGATAAAAAAAAAAGACTAATTGCTTTTTTTGTTTTAGATTATATATTGTCTAGAATTAATTCTAACAACTCAGAATCAGTTCTAATTGTGTTTCAATATGTTTGAATCTGTGTTTATATTAGATTTTACAAACTTCATTTTAATTAGAAATAAATTTGAGTGAAATGATTTATTCTCGAAAAATTAATTTTAGTAGAAAAAATGGTGTTCGGATAGTATTGATAAAAATAACTTTTAGATGTGAAATTATAAAAAAGAATATGAGTTATATTAAAAATAAATTAATGTTAAAAAATTGATTGTAAATAAATTAATGGCAAAAGATTATTTAAAAAATTAAGTTTGTTAGAATATTATACAATAGAATCACTTTTGAAATATAATTACAATATATTTTAAAAAATAATTAAATTTGATTATTTAAATATTATTTAAATGATAATATAATATCAATTTATAAGAATATTCTTGTCAAGATACACCCAAATAGGTTTTTTTTTTACCGTATAAGCAACAAAATATTACTTCTACAATTAGGATGTTAGAATCATGTTTAGACTCAAACATAATTTTGCTTCAAAAATTGCCTAACAAGTTAGCACAACTTTTAAGACTAGTTTTGGCTCCAAACAGGCTTTTGATAGCCCCCAACGCATATCCAAACAGCTTTAGGTGTGTGTTTGATTTAATTTTTGGAATCTCAAAATTATGGTTTGAGTAAAAGCATCAAAAGACAAATTTTTACCCAAACCATATTTAAAATTTTTTAAAAACTAAACCAAACATGCTATTAAGTAGTTTTGCAAAATCAATTCTCACAAATTTTTAACTAGGTTGTAAAATTGATTGAGAGAAGTAAACTTTTCTTGTTTGGGACCCATAATTTTTTTTTAAAATATATTTAAAAGTGATTCTATTTTACCCTCCAAACAAAATCAATTCTTCTAAACTAATTTTTCAAATATCATTCTCAAAGGCAAGTCAATATATCAATTTTTTCGAAATTGATTTAATAACTACATGTGTTACCATGTAAGTTGTTAATGTAATAATGTTATAGTCCTACTACTATTCTTTCTCTTTAATAATTTTTCTTGGCCGCTTCTCCCTTAATAATTTTTAAAAAATAATTGATATGTTGGATTTGATACTTTTTCAATCTAATTCCTTGTGCACGTATATCACAACTCTAACAAATAAACTAATGAAGTGGTTCGTCGGAAAAGAAGAAAAAAACCGTGGTAGATCTGCTATTTAATTTTCATGATATCAAAATTATTTTGAAAATAATAACATGCCAATAAAATATTTTCAAACAAATTTCCTGACGTTTTATTTCCCGAAGTTCAGTGGAATTGAAAAAATATATATTATTAAGTGCAGTTTACTGATTTTTTTTATTTATGTAAAAACGGCGTCAAAAGACCCAAACAAGCTAGGAAGAAAACAATTGACTGAATTTAGTGTATCGTATTCCATGTCAATGTTTTATTTATTTTTTCACAAGTGATCTCTAAAAAAAATTATTTGTAACACAATAAATATACTTAAAATTTAAAATAATATAGTTATTAATATTTTAAATTTCAAATTAATCTAGTATTAGTGAAAAAAATTATACTATTAATAAATAAGTATTACATAATTAAAAGAACTAAAGTTGTTCTCTAATATTTTTTTTAATAACCCTTAAACAGGTAATATAATATAACATTAATAGTATAATAATTTTTACATTGACTATCTAGCTTTTTTAATGAAATAAAAAGTCTTTACAAAACGTTCTTTACATTTTTCATTATATGATTTCTTTATAAAAACTATAATTTTAAATAATTTATCGAACAAGTAATAAACTGAAATACTGGGCATTTAACAAAAAAATTATTTGCGCTGGTAGCGGGCAAGCGTGGCAGCTACCCTTGACACCAGTCATGCAGGTTTTGATTGAGTCTTTTCAATCGTATGGCTGATTAATTCTTAAGCTTGCCACCACACATTTATTTCTAAGGGTGTGTTTCAAAGTCAAAGGAATGAAAATGAGACAATTGAAAATAATTTTACAGGTGTTAAGAGAACCAGTAAGAGAATAAAAAGCAAAGAACGAAAAGAATTTTTAATTTAATATAAAACCTTTTACAATACTAGTGAATAAAAAATAATACATCATTTAATAATTAAAATGTTTTACTTTTAAAAAAATTGTTTACTTTTTAATAAAAAAATTCATTTTTTTTAAACATGTAACTCTATTTTTCATTCATAGTATACAACTTTCTATACTATAATAAATTAAAATTAAATAAAAAAATCCATCATTTATGAACTTAACTTTTATCCCAAATTTGAAACAAAAATGCAATACAAAGATTCAACACACAATATGATAAAAACAAATATATCCTTAATATTCCAATTCCCTCCTATATGTTACCTTTCCCTTTTAACCTCTCCCGGTGGTATGCAACCCCTTAAATGAGCATTTACAGCCAATAATTTGGTGTAATGAATTAATAAAGGGAGTATGAAAATTTAGTGAGGGTTGAAAAAAGGTTTTTCATTTTAATTCGTGAATTAAATTAATTAAATATTAAATTAATTTAATTAATAATTTATTTACTATTAATCACATATTAAGTATCAAAATAAAAATAAATTATTAATTAATTTTATATAAATTATTAGTTAAATTAATTTAATATTTTATTAATTTATTGACCAAATCAAAATAAAACACCTTTTACGAGCTGAACTAATGGGTCATTGTTTCATTAATAAAATACTAGACTTCAGCGGAGCTGAATTTCTGAAGACAGCTTCTGCTTGTATTTGCCAATTGTCATCTAAAGACATCCACAAATTATTGGATTTCATTAAAAATCATATCATAAAGTGTAGACTGTAGGACTAAATTGCCATCAGCTAGAAGAAAACACAGATATTTCAATTTGTAGAAAAAAAATTTCAGACCGAACCAACAACCTAGGAAAACGCAAAAGAACACGAGCACAACAAGAAAAGGAAATGCCAATCATAAGGCTCGATCAGACAGATCTTAAGACAAGACAGCTAGCTGGCGAACCCTTCCTGTGCCGTTAATTAAGCACAAAGCAAGAGTTCTCAGCCCTTTAGCCGAATTTATCGATTCAAGATACTGAAAAGGGCCTTGAAATTGCACAAAGATCAATGAATAGAAAATTTTTATATGTACCGTTTTTACATGACTAGAGGCTCGGTTGGATATTTCTGCTCCGCATGTAAATTAAAAATTGAGTAGGTATTTCTGCTAGAAGTGCTTCAACTACTGAAATCTCTCCACCTGCAAGAGAAAGAAGTTTACTAGTGCTTGATATTTTAGAAGTAATTCGCCAAAACTTCTTCATAATTTGCAAATTGATACTTACTTTGAACATCCCGAAATGGAACAAATTGAACTACATCACGTGAAGCAACGCGTCCAGATGAACTTTCAAGCCTCTCTCCCTTGTCTGCATCCAAAACCTGTGCGACAAGAAATTGGATAACAGAACTACATAAAGCCTTGAGATGGTTACCATTCACACACACAACTCAGAGCCTCAGATGCTTAACAATTATAACTACGTGTAAAGAGCAGACAGGTTGGACTTAATACCTCCATTTCTTTGAAATCAGCTCCTCCTACTCCAACAATAAGGATTGATAATGGCAGGTCAGCTGCTTTAACAAGAGCATCTTGTGTTTCTTGGAGATCTGTAACTACTCCATCCTTAGAGGATATCAATTAAATCTCAGCAGCAGAAGTGGAAAAACAAGGTGATGGGAAAATCTTAAAAAGCTCTCGGGAGTCAGGAATAGGATGGGTGATTTTTTTGTCATGTGTAAGACAAATATAGAGCGGTAAAAACAAGGTGAAGGGAAAATCTTAAAAAGTTCTCAGGAGTCAGGAATAGGATGGGTGATTTTTTTGTCATGTGCAAGACAAATATAGAGCGGTACAAACAAGGTGAAGGGAAAATCTTAAAAAGTTCTCAGGAGTCACGAATAGGATGGGTGATTTTTCGTCATGTGGAAGATAGAGCGGTATGCTTTACTATGCATAAAATGGATGCATTAAGACATGCTATAGAGAAACATACAAGAAAAACAACCAAAGAAGCACTGTGTTATAGTTAAGCTTACAACTGATATTCAGTGAGGCACAGTGACAATTACTTTCAGAGATAAATAAGTTATGATAAGTGCTGCTACATATATTAACTCTTACTGTGATTATTAACAAAACAAAGTACTTTCTTCCACCATTTACTACAGATTGGCTGGCAATCAGTGCAGCATTGCTTATGACAGGTCCAAAAAGAGTCGGCCCTGCAAGAGAAACATTAAGCAGGGCACTTGTGTATGCCATCATAATTCCTTGGATCCCTTCCACCTGGAACAGAAGAAACTTATAATTGTTGAAGAACTATTTCAATATGACAATAGAAGCAAGATCAGATTTAGCAGTTCTACCTCACAGTAATGACTGCTTCCATTCAAGTTGAAACAATGGGAGATAGGACCATCAATTGGTCGTGCTCCAAATCCCCATGTAGGAAATCGTTTTTCTGAATCATAAAATTGTAACACCTCCCCAACCTCAACAATTGCCTAGAAAAAATCATTCATAAGACATGGATCAATAACAAATAAAATTGTGAATTCAAACCAAGAATCATCTTACCCTCTGGTATGCATTTGGCCGTCCTGAAGGATCAATGTAATGCAAGGAATCCGGAAGGCGTGAATTTCCATTTGAAGCTGGTAAACAAGAGAGGGGGTTAGTCCGTAAGAATGTTTTGCATCCTTGTCATCCCATACACAACCAGCATGTTAGATGAAAGCGTGAAGCATGTATTATTGAGTTGATATTAAGTGTATCTTCTTTTATCCTCCTAATGAAAAGGGTGCTGGGGTTTGGGGGAGGAAAAAAGAGAGGATAAGGAGGGGGAGGTTAACCTCATACTGTTGAGCCTGACAACAGGGGCCTCAGAGGGGTTAGCATTTTGGGGAACCCACAAATGGTCCCTCAAGCTAGACTGGACACAGCATGACTCCTCCACCCCACCAAGCGCACTATTGGAAACTGGAACCAAAGCATTGAGTGAGGAGGATGAGTGCTTAACTATTAAGCCACTAGCTTGGTGATAAATTGGACGACGAAATCAAAGGGTATAGGAGCTTAATAATAGTAAATTTATATTGAACTTTTAACATTATTGTAAACCTCTTTCATGATAAAAAAAAATTATTGTAAACCTTAGTGTCAAAAGAATGACTTTGCAAGGCTAATCCTAGCTGCAAGCACTAATGTTATTGGAAAAACTAATATAGAAAATGCCTTAATGTCTACAGTAACTAGATGAAATGTCAAAGAACAACAATCCATGTGTCAGCAAAATATTTCAGAAAGAAAATTTGCTAAATAAATGATTTCATTTCGTTTAAGTGTTCCAAGAAATAACAAAGACAACAAATTTAGCTATGATATAAGTTTGAGAATCTTAACAGGAAAGGGAAATCAAGAACAATATTAAAAAGTGCTCCAACTTCTTGTGGATAAATTCTAATGGAAAGACTAAAAAATCCTACAATAGATAATCATCCTTATAGGGACTCAAATAAACTTAGTTCTACTATGAGAAGCAACCTAAACTTAAGCCTCAAGCAATCCCAATCCAAGATAGGACATACAATTTTCAACTAGTAGTAACATATCATAAGACTCAAACAACTAACCCCAAATTCCCAAATTAAAAATACAATAATCATAGTATTATTTCATTCTCCATCAGTTGATCATTTTATATATATATATATATATATATATATATATATATAGACCAGTACAAGAAGTTTGAGGATATTGGTCTGTGGTGTACCTGTAAAGTCAATGGCCACCATAAAGTTCAATTCAAATCCCCCAGCCAAGTAATCCAGGAAAGTATATTGGACACTTTCAATAAGTTTGTCCACAAATAGCTGGCTCTTTAACACCTGTATTATAGTTAAATACGCTTTTAGGGATAGATAGAGGAATTCATGATGGAAATCAACTTAATTAATATAATAAGACCTTGTTATGATGATTTTGTCCACCAGCAGTTGTCAAAAATAATTTTTCTCCTTGGCCACTAGAATGAATCTTCTCCAACTCCACCAAAGATCTCTGCACTTTTCTGATAAATCAAGAATAAACAACCCTAACATGCATTTCAGCCTTGAAATATAATTAAGGGAGAAAATGACAGACAGATGAAAAAGGAAATGCCGATTACCCCATTGAATCATGTTTGCCATTGCTATTAAAGTTATAGCACTCTATTATCAAAGGACTGTCCTGTATATGATAAAAATGAAAAATGAGATAGCTTCCACTATGTATAGAACATAAAGCCAAAATGTTAACCCAAAAAATAAAAAGAAAAAACGATGTGATATCATTTGGGAAAATTTCCATATTTATGGCAACAATATATTATATATGCATGCTTTCACTGGACTGTTGTCAGTACAAGATCTCAAATACCAGCATATTTTATTATAACAAACAGATAATGTACTAAGTCAACACTAACCAGCACTCTATATTAGTGATAACAAGCATTGAGATTCAATGAAGAAATTATTTATGACAGAAGAATATTTCTAAAATATATACTCTTGTTTTAATGAATGGAATGCACATTTTGAACACAGTGCCACTTGAACCAGCAACCTGCCATTTGAAGAAATCCTTGAAAACAAAAAGAACATGATATGGCTCTTTACTTTAATAGGCAATGAAAACTATAAATGTCTAAAAGTATGATGGCCATGCTAAAATTTTTTAGATAAAAGATGGCCACGCCAGACACAATTGTATTTTAAGTTATATACCTTGCCTCCTACTTGTTGAATATTCAAGAACAATGACTTCCATATTGGGTTGAGATCATTCTTTATAACTTGAGTTTTACAAATGGGAATTTGGGTACCACCTTCTACGACTTTTGATATCATTAAAAAGGGATCCTGCAAGACAAACAAAAGCACTCCTTATACCACAAGAGGCATTCCTCATAATGCCAAAAAGAAAAAGAAAATAAGCACATACACTTCTTGAGAAGAGATCCCTATATTCCAAATCTGAACACCTGAATGTCATCTCTATTGTAGTCTTCGAGCTAACACATTCCTCAGCATGCACCAAGAGCTTCCCACAGGTTTGGGAGTGGGTAGATCTGATAGAATCTTCTCTATGTAGATCTAATGTCAATGATTGATCAAATTTTGTAATTATCTGCACAAGCCAATTTGTTGATGTTGATGGATATAATTGTTGGGATGCTAATTAAATTTCAGTAATGCATAGGGCAACATAATTTGAGTAAGCACTTCTTGGATTAAAAAACTTTTAATATGCTTAAACTCAAAAACAGAAATGTTATGCATTTTCAAGCATCATATATTGGGAAAAACAATTATAGTGCGAGATATTGAGTAGTCCTGGATCATAAAGATCCAGCTTCATTGGTAGTATAATGAATTCTCTTTTAGTTGTCAGATATCCGTCAACAAAAATTTGAACAGTCTCTATGTTACCTCAGATAATGCACAGGTCGCCTCACCAAGAAATTGCTGCTCTTCTAGCTTAAGCTTCTGCACAAGTCAACCAAATAGTTACAATCTGGACCTTTCTATACTTGTATGCTCTATAAACATGTTATCACATCTAATGAACAAGCAAATAAAAAGGTCCACATGGAAAACTAATATCTTGCAGTGAAAAGAACTGGGAAATGATTGTTGCAAAATCTTATGAGGAGATTGTACAGAATCTGAGCCATTTAGAAAATAAGTTAAGTGGGGTTCAGTTGTTATCTAGTGGCTCACAAAGAAGGTTGTAAGGAAACTGTTTGTGTACATAACAGTAGTACAGTACTCAAAATGTCTCCTCCAATGATCCATGTTTATCAAGTATGTACACATTTTTACTTCTCTACATGCTCTAATTACTTTTCAAATTTACATGTCCACATGGAAAGAGTAGCAGCATATAACATGAAAATTATCCTCACTTAAAAAAATCTTGAACTGAAAAATGAGAAAAGAAAAAAGTCAATGCAAGAATCTCTAAGGTAAATATAATCACATGGAACAGTAACTCTGACATGCAACACACATATTGAGGTTTGAAATAATATGTTGGCAAAAGTGTAAGCATGAAAATGAGAAGAAAGACATGTTTAGTTTTCATGCAATACAATTGAATACAAAAAAAATGCAATTTAAACATCCCAACTTAGCCAATTTTCAAGCATATTATTCAATAAGTTCAAATTGTCAAAAAATATGAGTAATACTATTATAGCTTGAAGAATAGCAGAATCCAGTAAGCTTAAAAAAAAATTAAGCAATGGAAACATTTTCTAACCCTCATGAACTCCTAAGTTTCAGATTGTCATTATCCAAATGACAGTCCTCGTAAAGGTGGACTGTTATTCTTATAATGGATACATCTACATGGTTTCATGTGATAATTGACCATTAATTTATCACACCCAATCTCAAGCCAGATGATATCAACATCTTTATCTCTTCGCATTTCTTAAGTTAAAACAAATTAGATTACAAGATTCTCAAAATCACTGGGGCAATTTTTCTTTGTAAAATCTATAAAATTGAAAATAAATAAATAAACAAACTTTTTTATAAAAAATTGCTGAGTTGATATATATTTGTATTTGAAAGAAAAATAAAAGGGAAAAAAAATCTTGTACAGAAAATATGAATAAATCAATAAAACGAGACAGTCTTACCAATATAAAAACATTGAAAGAAAAAATTGTCATTCAGGAACAAACTTTTAATCATTGTATACATAGATTTGTTAATGTATCTATAAAATTCTAAAAAATGAGAAGTGGTAGACTAGAATCTAATTTGATGATGAAATTATATATTAGAACCATATCATTAACAAAATTCAAGCATACACGCCGTCATAGACGCTATACCTTTACATCTACACTGTGAAACTGAGTATCAACATCATACACACGAAACCTGTGATGAAAGAAATTTTACAGAACAATTCCTGGTGAAACAAAAAAAAAATGTACATCTGCCTTGTTAGAAGTATAAATATCAGATTCAAACTTACACTAAAACCTGAACAATCTCAAAATGATAAATGAGAGTGTGTTTAGTAATCCATGTGGGATTCAAAGAATTCAGAACTACTTCTGTGCGGCCAAGTTCCTCAAGTGCTCCATTTTTTCCTCTTGCATAAAGAACCATCATCGGATCACTCTACATCAAAGTAAAGTTAAATATAAAATATCCTAACTTTTCCGTGATAGACACAAGATTCATGCAACTGAATGATGAGAATATTAGTCATTAAAAGCATAATGCTTTTTTGATTTATATTAAAAAAAAAAGGATCGCAGTCCTATAACCAAAGGAACAATTATGTGGTTTATTTGCTGAACTACGTTAATGAGGTCTAGTTCAATATGCCTTCATCTCTTACGTCAATGTATGGATCTATCACAAGTATACTTTCTTCTTGTCTGGGACACAATGGCAGCTATTAGATTTTGAGGGGTTTGAGATTATCAGTTTCATTCTTTTGCACTCATTGCAAATTATTTTATAAAAAAAAAATCATTTGTTGGTATATTAAATGACAATTAGGAAAAGAATTATGCTTTCTTATTTTTTATTTAAGGGACTCTGCTTGCATTTAGCCTGGATTGGTGGATTTCTTTTTCTTTTCTTCCTGGATTTTCTGTGCTCTGTGAAAAACTTCCTCCTAGAGATTGCAGCTCATGGATTCATGATCCCAAGAGCTACATCATACATGCTCCTGAATTCTAGTGAAGTACTTAGGAATTGTCCTCGTATTTATTTTTCCTAATTGAGCATGATGATATGCGTACCAAAAAGAATAGATCAAAACAAGAGATAATTGAGCTGGTACAAAAACGAAACCAGAATTGATTGAGAGAACAATTTAACGCAAAGACGGAACCAAATTCAACTTGAACTAAACGGAACTGAACAAGTTTATAAATAAATAAATAGGTGTAGGATCATAGGATGCATGAGCTTCTATCCTTTCTACTCATAGAGCTTCAGATTCAAGAAATGGTTAACGAAACTAACAAACCTTGGAGACAACATCCCGATCACGCAAGCCTGAAGCAGAAAAGGAAAACTGCAGCATAAAAGAAGCCACTGTTACACTCACAGTCACACTATGACTATGATATGAATCAAAGTTGTAGCAGTGAAACCGAGACGTGGTGAGGGAAGAGGAAGAGAATGAATGTGCAAATACACTAAGAAGAGAAACTCGTAAAAAAGAAAGGGAGAAGGAGAAGAACCTCGATCTCAGAGAAGAGGCCATGGTAGCCGCGAGACCTCAGGAAGTTATCTACGGCGTCGAACGCCGGATTGTGGAGATCGCCGGCGGTGGCCGCACGGCCTCTGGCGACGTGGGAGCAGCAGTTGCCCATTGTCGAAAACTGCTCTCAAGTTAGCGTCAGTGCCTTTGACCTCAGTCCTTGGTGACCGGGAACAACAACAAAACTCGGAAATGAAATGAAAAACGGAAAATTGGAAGAAACATCAAACATGGGCAAAATCAGACAGACAGAGAAATGATATCCTATTTTATTATTATTTAATTGGCAATTTGCCAAATAACCATGTTACTTTTTTTATAAAAAAAATTTACATTCATATACTATCCATTTCTTTCTAAGAAACGCGTTTTAGCTATAGTTTTTATTTAATATATACTTAATATAAGCTTAAAATAAGTATAACATTTAATATGTGATTATAAAAAAGACCATATACCAACTAGTGTTGGTTTATTGGCAATTTATAGTTTTACTATAAATTTTTATTGAGGTTAATGATTTGTCTTAATTTTAAATTAAAGATAAGTTTTCTCTTTATTTAAACTTTTTTAAACACCAAAAAAAAAAAGAGCATATAAATAATGACAGTGCTACACAACAAATTAAATTGTATAAACAAGAAACTTATGCCTTTTATGTTACTGAATTGTCTATGTATTTGTGTTAAGTTAAAATATTGTTTTAAGAAAATTTTAGGAGAAATGATTTATGTAAGGATGAATGTACGAGATACATCATCTCATAAGCTGAATGTGATAAACAAATATCTTGTGTGCTGTGTTGTATCCTCATATTTTATGTTAGAAAAAACTTGAAATTGTTGGTGATGTTGTGGGAGATGTTGCAGCACTTGAAAGATGAACAAGATGATGACTGGTTGTAAAAATGATCTAAAGCGTGTATATTACACTAAGCTTTAGGTTCGATTCGCCCCCACCAATCTTGATATATTGGATACAATAAGGTTCTTGGCGAATCCCCTTCAGGATACTTTGGATTCCTTGAAGTGGTTTGCACACACACCTCAAGCTTATCAAACAATGATATTTTACAAAATAAAGTTCCCTCACTCACTCTTGTGCACTAGAGAAGAGAGGAAATGACTTAGATAAGTTTAGAAGAGAATTTGGTAATGCATAAGCACTTCAAATTTTTGGAATTTTTTCTGCATGCAGAGTACTTTTTATTTATAAAGCAACTCACACCACTTGGTGAAGGGAAATAACTTTTCAAAAAATTTAACAATGATCAAACTGAAGCCTTTAAGTAATAGTCGTATTCATATTATGACAGATGTAATGGTTCGACCTGGTAAAGAGTCACACCTTATTACCACAAGGTGCCAGGTGCATTCTGTCATTTATTTTCGTTTTAATCAAAAACGGTCATAAAATACCCAAAAGTTACACCACTTTCAGATTCGAACGTGTCCCAAATAGCCACCAAGCCAAAGTCCAACCATTGAACCAAGACAACATTTGATGAAAGTTGTTAACTGTCAAATATATATTATACAACATATTTTTTAACTTGTATTTTGAAAATCTCTCACATTTTAGGAGTGAGTCTTTTCAATTCTTTCCTCCATTTTCCTTTCCTGTTTTAGAGTTAGAACAAAACTTGTGTAGCTAACCTAGCTGAGAGAAATGAAGAAGAAAAAAAAAGGAAGGTAGCAAGAAAAGAAACTATGCGCCAATTTTGTATGCATATAGTAGGAGACCATTATTTACGCCCCTTTTTGCTGTAATTTTTTAAGTTGATTTGCAAACTTTCTAGGAGTATTCCTGTCCGTGCATATCTTGGTCATAGCAAGTGGCAGTCCCAATCACAAAAATTTCGAGGGAAGCATCTTTAAGAAATTAAAAGAATCCAGTCATACCTACCAGTCAACCACTTCCAGTCGACGATGGAAGATAGATATGGCTCCTCTAAATTTGCATTTTGTAGATAATGAAGCGTAAATGATTAGTGCGAAAAAAAAAATTAAGAGAATAATTTTTACAAAGGAAGATTTTGTACCTAGAAAGATACACCGTTCTTTTATTTCGGCACATCTGCATGTTGATTTACCAACAAGGAGAATATTACAACTCTAAATCCACTAAGGAATATTGGACGCAATTTAAAAGCGATTAGACTCCAATATTAAACTTAGTGGAGGAGCACAGCCCGTGAGCCTAGTAGAAAAATAGCAAAAGCAGTTGTAACAAAAAAAAAAGTAATACCATAATGTGTATAATAATTTCTGAGTTTAGTCTCAGTGAGCACATGGCGAAAGCCAAAGCCTAAGTTTTGAAGGCAAAATTAACCATCCTCTACCACTTTAATTTACAGAGCTTGGTGGTAAAAATTAAAAATAAATGAAATTATTAAGCCTGATGATAGAGTCAATATTTTTAATTTAATTTTGTCATTTTTTAAATTATCAACCTGAAAAGTTTCATAAAATTCTATATAAATGAAATTCAAATCTATCATGTTGAATTCAAATTTAATTATAATTCATTTTTTGTCAATTGATGTGAATGTCTGTAATTACAAAAAAAAAAAAAACTTACCTCACGCAGTAGGCGTACCTATGATATTATGATGGGTTATTTTGTTACAAACATAGGACACTTTAGTTGCTTCTAGAAGTGAATATGATGTGCATTTTCTATATAGGTTGATAGTCGAGGACAGCACTTTATGAAGTAACAAAAGGCTAAAGGCACCTAACCCAACGGTCAAGTTTTCACTCCATGGTGACACCAATGGCACCCCCGATCAATGTACTGGCTGCCGTTTGAGTCATTTAGTAGTTTTCCCTTTATTTTTCAAAGGATATTGGATTTAAATCGTACTAATATTCATGGGATAATATCATAATAATATGCCTATTCTATGGTTTGGCAAAATAATTAATGTGAAGGACTTTATTCGTATTGGGAATTGGGGCATTCTTTTACATGCGCAGCAAAAAGAGGCCAACCACACACCAGTCACAGAACAAACTATGACAGAGAAATGGACAATGCATGTCCGCAGCGAAGGAGCATGCTTAGGCTGAAATGCTTGACGTGCGTCTTCTTAAACACCTAAAAGCACAACTACTATTCTTGGAGAGTTGTTACGATGCTATGATAGATTTGATATTCATGTAAGTTGTCATAGTTTTGATAATAAAAATTTGAAAGTGTATTAAATATAAATAATAACTAATGAATTTTAAGCAACTCACTCCGAATACCGATATCTTAAAAAAGATATACCGGAATAATCCCTTTATCCCTATCTTCTTCCATGTTCTTGATCGTGCTCAGTGCACCCCCCCCCCCTCTCACCAGTTAGCATTTTGTCCCCTTCGTTTAACTTGTTTTTGGCTCTTGCTTACTGTAACTAATTTAAAAAACCACACAAGAACAAAAAGAATGGTGAAAAGCAGTATCTCCAGTGTTTTACCCATAAAATAGCAAAACCAGCTGCCTTCGAGTCACATTAGTTATTAGTATACCAAATGTCACCTAGTCAACGAGCAAAAATGGTAATGGAGTCAACCAGTAGAGGAAGGGATGCATTATAGTGACAGGCACGTGGACGAACACATTGTCTGTTGGGACTTCAGATTTTTAAATTTGCAAACATACGGTTAGCCTGCTACCATGGAGCTTGCGACAGTACCTGCAGGCATACACCTTTGACACCACACCAGTGTGCAATAAGAATTGAAGTTCCAGTTGTCCAAATGGCCGAAAACTATGTTAATAAGTAAACTAGTGGACCAATACCGGTCAATGGTAACATTAATTTTTGTACATTAGATCCAGTACTGCAATATATGTATACTGGCAGATCAAACAGGGAATGCCACTGTCCCCACTACCTAGTGTCAAAATTCTACTTAGCGAAATAAAAAAGGCCCGCTACCCTAGTTCAGTCATTAAACAGTAGGTTTAGGTGGCCCCTGTATATGTACAGATGGCAGCAAATGAAATATGTCAAACTACCAGACCAAGATCCCCTCACATGTGGACATGTGATTCAGCAGTTGGCCGGGAATATGAATATGCTGAAACTGCGCACAGGTTGTGGCCAGCAACATTCTCTTGTGTTAAAATATTCTCCGTCTGAATGGATGACGGATAATACTCATTTCCTATTCCAATTTGTTGATCACAAGACATCACCCCTTGTATGGCCCCAGACCTGAGTGACAGCAGCAACATCAGAGATTGATAAAATTCATTTCAATAATAAAGACAAGTTAACAAGAAATTGGCAAAATGCCTTGGGGCCATAGCTAACATACGCTTGTTCAGCAAACAATTATAAATTTTTAATTGACTTTCATGCTTTAATAAGGATAGACGGGGCAATGCTTTCTCCACTGGAGGTTTAAACATCCTAGCTTCAGCCGTTGAAACTTATCCTTACTTAAGTTAAGAAAATTAATAAAAATCCCTAATGCCAAACAAAGGTTGCTGAAGTAATTAAAAGGATGTCATCCATAGTTTATTAACCAAAACTACATTATCTGCTTCAAGGATAGAAATAAAGTTCACCCAAGAAATGTTGAAAAATACCATTGATATGAATATGAGGCAGAGGACACAACTTCTTGAGGAATGTATGGATAATTTAATAATGATGAAGCATGCGACTCCTTAATGACATTGACATGGCCCATATTCACCAAGGAGGAATGACAATCAGGTTGTAGATTTAGCATATTCTGGTGTGAGTGTTGAGGATCTGGCAATGATTGATCACAACTGCTGCCCACATTCACCATGGAGGAATAAAGGTCAGGTTGCAGGTTTAGGCCATTCTGGTGTGTATATTGAGGTTCTCGCAACAATTGGGCATGACTGCTGGCCACATTCACCATTGGGGAATGCAAATCAGGTGGTGGGTTTAGAATACTCGGATGTGTATGTTGAGGATCTTGCAGTGATTGAGCATGACTGCTGCCCAAAGTCATCATGGATGAATGAAATTCAGGTTGTGAATGTAGGATATTCTGGTGTGTATGTTGAGGATCTTGCAATGACTGAGTATGACCGCTGTTCCTATTCACCATGGATGAATGAAATTTAGGTTGCAGGTTAAGGATATTCTGATGTGTATATTGAGGATCCGGCAGTGGTTGAGTATAACTGCTGCCCATCCCAGCTGCACAAGTACCCTCCACAGTAAGTGGACTTGCTGGGGGATGAGGCTGATTCCTTGAAGCTTGGGATGGCACAAACTGTGCTGGGGCTGAATATGGCATCATATTAATGACAGGATAGGCATGGTCAGTAGGCTCCCTGAGTTCATTTACACGTGTATAGTTCAACTGCCTTGAAACTTGATTATATGACATCCTAGTTAAATATGCATCATCAGAGATAGGCGGCCTCGATATCTGATGAAAAACATTACTCACTGGTGGAAATGGCATTGTCGAGGGAGAGTATATATTCTTCAAAACAGGATGTGTGGGTGCAGTAGACAATATAGGTAATGGGCGAAACAATGATAAAAGACTTCTTACCTGCAACATAACAACAAATTCCAACTAAGTAAGAAAGACATAGTAGCCATAAGAAGAGTTTCTTTTACACACACACACAAAAAGGCAAAGAAAAGAAATGAAAATCAGACTGAAATAATTGTAATTAAAAAAATTTGCCAGAGATCATAATGAAACTTACTTGTCTAATATTGAGTTCAGGACTAAATTTCTTATCTTTCTGGTAATTATCTTGAATGGCATGTTTAAAGCAATTCTCTGGCAAGGGCAAACAGTCCTTGTAAATTTTGAATCTCACCTGAACAAAAATTCAAAAATGAAAGCAAGCAGATGGGAAAAGACAAATAAAGTATTAATAGATGCGGTACACTTGATGTCACAATGCAATTTTGAGTACTGGAGTTATCAGAGGCACCTTGTTGATCAGGTGCCAAAAACTTAAAGCCTCAACTAGCTACATGACTTCCGAAGTTAATAAACGAACTCCTGGGCCTTCACCTAATAGCTTAAGCTTTTCGGAAAGTTAGTCAATGACATGGTATTACAGCTTCCATGACCAAGTGGTCAGGAATTCAGTCCCTGCCACCCCATTCTTCTAAAATAAAATTAAATTTCAGCAAAAGATAGGGTGGGCCTGTGCATTGACCACGCTTCAAGCCGAAAGGGCTCTTGCGTGAGGGGGCGTGTTAGAGATATAAAACCAATCTTGGGTCTTCACCTAATAGCTTAAACTTTTAGGAAAGTTAGTCCATGACATGACATTAGGAAAACAATAAAGCCAACTAGCCAAGCATAAGATGCTACAATGAAAAACAATAATGGTGACAAATTCAAAATAATCAATACTATGACATTAAGGTTCACTGGTTTACTCCTAAGAGTACAACAAAGTCAATGGTAATAAGTATGATTTCCGAATGCACCAAAATAACATGCAAGAACTAATCAGATTCCTCTATATATATCCACTTCCACAAGTAAATCAAGCAAATCAAGAAATTAACACCCAACAGGCAAGTTAAACCGCCCACAAGATCATAATCATGTTATCATGCTATGAGTAAGATTACATGGGTATTTGTACATGAGCTTGCCAACTGCACTCCTTTCCCTGGTAAATGTTCTATAATTCCCAGAGCTTATCTAAAAACTTGAAAATCAATAATTTAACCGGCTAATTTAAAATCTAGCCAAATAAACAAGTTTGAAAAGGGGCAATTTTATTATACTCAGACAAGACTAAACCAGTGGATAGCGGAGGTGGAAAAGTACTCCATAAATGTCATATTACACTATGCTTTTAAAACGAATTGTTTCTTCTGGCCACTCACTGGAAACATGATTGATGCCACAAACAGCTGAGTGATGCTACCAACACCATTAATGAACTACCAAGCCAGAGGGTGCCATTTCTACAGGGTGGTTAGGATTTTTTTTCTTTATTTTGGGAAAAACCTAGACAAGTCCATTTTGGTTGCCATCTGTATCAGCAATGGTTTAAAGCTCACCTGAGCAGGGAACTTACAACCAAAAGCTAATGGTTCTATCCTTAGCTTCCCACTGGAGGTTGCTATATATATACCATAGAGAAGCTTCACATCATAGTCAAACAAAAAAAGGTATGTGCCAGGCGTAATCTTCTCTACAACTTCCTTTCTCCCTGCAGGAAGCCCAAAAACTCGGAATTGGTAGCACTCTGGTTTTGTTGCTCCATTACACATGAAAATAAAGCCAGCAAGCTTTTCCTGGTTGTTCATGGCCCCTTCTTTTTCTTCCATTTAATCCCTGCATAAGTTAGCAACAAGAACAGAAACAGGATCAGGAGGGATAAGAGAGGGGATAATACTATTGGCCACCTTTCTACTTATTCAAGCCAAGACTGTTGTACAGGGAAGTGAAAAAGAAAAAAGAAAAATCATAGGAGAAACTCAAGTGATCTGTTATTTAAATCACGAAAAACAATGTCCAGTACAAATAAACGTTAAAAAGTTAAAGGGATATTATGGACAAGGGAAACCCGTAGGAGGAAATTGAATGTCTAGATGCTGTATATCAACAGAGAAATTGTTGCAGAACCACACACTGATTACACCAGATTTGTCAAACATGATTAAATCAAATAATACTCTTCAGTCTTCACGAAAGATTTTTCTTTTCAAACATAAAAACTGTCGCAACGTGAAGTAGCAATGGGTAAATAACAGTAATTTTCTTTCTAGTGAAAGTACTTGAAAAACTAAAAAAAAAAACAGGTTACAGAGTACAGACATTAGAATGTTTCTCAGATTTTAGACTTGGCACCCAATTAGTGTGTCCAAACATGATGCAACATAATAATACGAGGTCCAAAATTAAGAATGACAGATGGGTTGAAACTTGAAACTCAATATAACATACAATCATATCAAACACAAATTTACAACAACCTAAAGAAACCTAACCTTGTCCATGAACATGAAAGTACACTTTTCTCACTCAATAAAGGCCTTCAAGGCAAGGCATCATTATCTTTCTTTATTTTCTTCTTATTTCCTCCCTCTCATGTACGGAATAACTCTCTCATTCTCACGCACGTAAGCAAATTTCAAACTAAAGAAAACAACGAGTTGAACTCAACCAAAACAGGTAATACGGTATTTAACGAATTATATGATGTCATAACAACAATAAAATTGCACTACGGATTAACCCTAATTTCCATTTCAAAATCAACCACTCCATCGAACTTCAAAAAATTTCTTTTTGCACCCAGCAAACACAGAGCATCGTGAAGAACGCAATTGCAGTGAATAGCAAACAAACAAAAATGTTAAATGCCGAAAATGAAAATGGCATTTTCACGCAATTGAAACAAGGCATCATTTTGGAAAACGAAGAAAGGAAAAAACAAAAAGAGAGACAGTAAGCGATGAGTAGGAGAGAAGCATAGCTGAGAGGTTGAATACATGGAATGAAATTGGAAAGGCACACTGCACTGCACACACAGCGCGAACACAGTGATCAGTGCAAGTAGAAAAATGGAGTGTATCTTTAGATTAGCTTATTTTATTTTTTTCAAAAAAATTATAATCAAAATGTTTATGAAATAAATTTTTTAAATATATAAAATAAATTAATTTAAACATGCATTAAAACAAGTACTACTTTAATCTGGATAGTGACCTTTTCAATGGATTTTCTTTTTCCAACGAAAAAATATTTTTTGCCAAAACAAAATACAAAAAGTTCCAAATTTTAACTTCTAAAAAAGGCTGAAAATCTTTTAAAGAGAAGTTTTTTTATTTTTTTTTCTTGGGTGCATAAAGAGAAGTTTTATATATACTAAAAAGTAAAAACACTTTTAAACTTAAAAATAATAATAATAAAAAGCACTAAAAGTTCCATGCGGTGTTTTTTCGTGTTTCCTCTTTAGGAGACTTGCTATAAATGGGTAGTTTGGTAGGGTAGGGGCCTACGGCTCGAGTTGTAAGTTTTTGTCTTTTTATGATTATAAGGGGATAGGTAACTTTATGAAAGATTCAATTTCTAACATCATCATCATCAATTGCACTACAAATTCGTTGGTTACAATCCACTAAAATTTTAAAAGCAAAAATTTGAGCAGGTTTCCTATCAGTATTCAGTCAATTGTTTTAAAGTTATTAAAATAATACCATCCCGATCCTACATTTGCACCATTTTGGTTAGCATCGATTCTTTTTTTTTTTTTAAATGCAGGTAAGCACAAATAGTTGGATAAATTATTTGGTCTCCAACGGTTGAATTTAAAAGCCTACTGACAAAAGGAGATTTTACCTGTGAGGTAATGTACTAATGCTTAGTTTTGAACTTTTTAAAATTAATTTAAGAGAATATTAAATAAAATAATTGATACAACTTAAAGAAAAAAAATCATTCCAAATAAATTGAATTAAGAGTTGATAAAAAAATCCGAGAGATACCAATTATATTTAGATAATTATATATCCTATATCGATATTTAGAATAGGTTTGGTAATGCTTAAATTTTTAGAATAATTATTTTTTTTTCAATAAAAAGTTATTTTATCTAAAATCTATCTTATTTAGTTAAAGTGTGTAAAATTGATTATAAGTTAAGATTATTTTTTTCATAATTAAAAACAGTTTTTTTTAAAAAAAAGTTGTTATTTTAAATTTTTAATTATTTAATTTCAGATTATTTCAAAAGTTTTGAGAAAGAAATATCTATTTATCCTCAATCAAATAATTTTTTTAATCATTCTATATATCTTTTGATAATTTAATACATAAAAGTAATTTTTTTATACAATCCAAACAAAACTCTTTATTATAAAATCGATTATGAATTAACATATCCAAACATAAATTATTTTTCTCATAGTTAATTTTCTTAAAAATTAATTATACACATAATCAATTATACACATAATCAATTTTTCACATAATCTTTTTTTCACAGTTAATCCAAACGCACACTTAGTTTTTTATTTGCTCCTAAATACAATTCTTCCCACACGTTTCTTCTATCGAGCTCAAATTCAGTTATGATTATTTAAATTCATACAAGCATTACTTTATCCAATACACAATAATACTTCATTACTACTAAAGAGCATCAAATTTCCCTTAAAAAAGACAATGTTGTTAAATGTTATAGTTGAAAAACAAAAATATAAGAATATATTACTCAACTCCCTTGAATTTTGTTTATTATGCAAAATTCCCCCACCTATTTTGAAAACCTACTGAAGTCTCACCTTTATAAGTCATGTCAAGTAAAGTTTGTGACATAAAACAAATTAAAAGATATTTGTGTAAGTTTTTTCAAAGCAAAATTTACAGTTTTAAAAGATATTTTTGTATGTTTTCAAAATAAAATAAGTTTAGGTAATTAAGGTTAAATATCATCGATCCAACCTGTCATGTAACTATGTAACCAGAGGTGATGGAGGAGCCCAACATCTTAGCAGGGAAAATACTGGTCAAAAGTCAAAATACCAAAAGAAAATAAGGGGCCAGGAAAAGTATATATGTAACCCCAAAAAAATGGTCAAATATATCTTGACTTGGAGGAAGATAAATAACATCTGGGCATGCCTTTTCCAGCCAAAACTTTCCTAATCTTTCCAAACTATTTTCCAAACAAATTCCTGCCCCTTGCAACCCACAAAATTCCACAGGTCATACTTCTTTCCTCGTAAATTACAAGTAAAATAGACATTCAGTATTCAGCACCAACAAAAGGGAGGAGACAGAACACAATACATGGGCAACGGTGGTCTCAGTCAGCCATTGGAAAGATGTTTTACAAAACCTTGTGCAATCCAATGTTGAGATCAGATGATATGGAAATGAGAAGAGGAATAGACTGAAGCCACATGGCTTTGAAGACTCGTTTCTGATGAGCTCTTATAGATTGGGAAGGCCTGTGAGCATTATACCTAATATCAAATACGTGAATCACGGGATCTGCTGAACCAGATGTTATATAAAGCCCATCAGGAGACCAAGCCTGATTTATCAGAGCTGACTGAGATTCACTGCTTTCTTGCTTCCATCCAAAAGCATGAAGTTCTGTCTGCCTCAATCTAATATCAAATAATCGAAGCTGCCTCTCAGGAGTTCTGAAAGAAAGAAAAATGGTTAATATCCTAAAAAATTACAATCACAAACAAACAAAAATAAAAGGAATAGCAATAGAAGAAAAATCTATTAGTCTGTTCCCATCTCAAAGGCAGACTCTTGTACTGAATTCAACGTAGAAACTATCAATCAAAATTATTGTCAAGTAGCTTAATGGCTAAAAACCATCATGCCACCCCGAATATGAATAACAAAGGGGGAAAGTTTTCATCTCTTGACTAGAACAGTTGAAGAACAGATGCTGATCCTCACGTTGAATCATGAATGGATTTATCTTTCTCCAGATTGAAAAAGTCAGAGAAAAGCACCTACTGAATTATGGGCCAATGATCACATTTTTCATCCTTGTTCACAAAGCAGAAGGCAGACCCAAATATCACTGGCGCATAAAAGATTACTTCATCTTAAATATATCAAGCATATTTCTTGTATAGAACCAAGTCCGTAGTACAATGAGCAACCACCAAATGTACAGGCAGTCTATCAGTTCATCACAACAAACCACAATAACATTGTTCACAATTACGTAGTTGTAAGCTTAACAATATTTCCATACTTTTCATAAAGATTGCATTTCTACCTATTAAAATGTCATATATAAAGGCACAAGATCATAGCCTGGTCGTGCACCACATCAAGTAGTGTGAGAGTTTCAGGTTGGGGGAATTAAACCCCAATCCTTCTTAAGTTCCATTCCCTAAAGTGCACTTACAACATAAGCAAATGGGAATAGGTTTATTGCAGTTTAGCAAACAAATGGTAATAATGTAAGAAATTTCATTTGGTGTTTAAACTTTTAGACCAAATCTTGTAATGCCATTTTCAAATGAACATACTTAATTTTCTTCCCTAAAAGACAAACATTCATGACAGACAAAATTTTGAAATTTGAGGCATGTTATAAATTCTGTATAATACAGCAAAGCTTGTGAAACTAAATAAACATAGTTAACAAAGTAGACTCCAAAGGCAGATATAATTTACCCTGTTTGAACCATGAATAAATTGAAGTCACAAGGATTGGGCAGGACACTCATGCATTTACTATCAATCTGATGCTTGAAATCTGCTCTTCCTACACGAGCATCATACCCAAAAATTCTCCTGTCTGCACCAGCAGACAACACAATCTGCTTCTGCTGCATACCAGCAACTCCCATGACAGCAGAAGAATGAAGATTCCTGTGCAATGCTTTTGGCTTCCATTTGTTCTCGCCATCCTGCTCACTCCAAAGTATAACAGCATGGTCACTTCCGCCAGTTACAAAACATGTATTTTCCCAGGGCATAAAAACAATGCCATTGATAATACCCTTAACATGAGGCTTGTCCTCTAAGAATTTTACACGTTCTCCCTGTCAATCACATACAAATTTTGCATATATCAATAGCAATCAACAATAAAACAAACCCAATTCCAAACTTCTACTTTTAAGCCAGGATATTTCTGTCATGAGCCTTACCCCTTGTACTTTATTCAGATTCGTAACTGATAGTTGAGAGTCTCCACCATCAGCACTGTATACTGAAAATAGGCTGTTTCCTTCTGGGTGCCAAGCTATATCTTCTGGCCATCTCCTCTGCTTTGGGGATACACAATCAGTAGTGCTAAGCAGAGAGGCCCCTGATCTACAAAATTAAGATGGGGAGAAAGAAAATGTGAATTAGATAAGATGGGTAGGTAAATTTTAAAATATTTTGAAGTTCTGTCATAATATTTTCTACTCCAAAACTTTATATACGCTGAGGAAGAAACTGTCACTGATAGAGGAAAGAGACATCATATTGTCAGATTTACAGTTTGAGATGGGAAGAAAGAAACGTGAGATAATGGACTGTCAGTAGAAGTGGAAGGAGCCACCATAGGGAGTAGAGAGATTTATGCTTGTACAACAACCCAATAAGTATTAGGCAAACTCCCCTTTCCAGATATTCTATTTGGTTAGATCTGTTTATAATCACCATTGTCACCAAAAATAAGAACAAACCTCTCTCCAAAGTGCCACCAGAAAGAATATAAAAGTAGATAAGAAATTAGTGCCCAAAAATAGAGGGCTAAAGGAAGGTTTTCATAAACCAGGTAACAAAGTCCAATTTCCATGAAATAATAGTGCGTGCACACTATACTTTGAAGTTTTAAAGTATCATGCACAAAATAAGAAGGAACTCTAAGAATGTCATGAATATTACTGAAGCATAAGAAATAAAGAAAAGATATCAAAGCAGTGGTCAGCATGCAATCCATACCACCTTATTGCTCTCCAGTATTAATTATTGAAGAATGCAGTAACCTTATCTAATGCAAATCCAACTACAAAATTCTTAGGCAAACAAATTGCTGGATCCCCAGAAGTAACCTACTTGAGAATTATTCAGACAACCACCAAATCAATTACAAAAATTACTGCCACCCAGAATTCACTAACAAATGATCAAGAATTTCCATCAAAATGCATATGTTGAGGAGGCAATCAAATGAACTCAACAGCTTTTCTGACCATGTTATAAAGTAATATATCATTGCACGTTTAACTATGAATGTCTTTTATAGGAAATGATCACACAGTAAAGTCCAATTGCTTGCAAATCCCTTGATCAGATCCATACTTTAAGTTCATTTATATAGCCCTATCTCATATATTACTTGATATTTTTATGCCATCAGTCAACCAACGTGTAGGATGTATAGGGAAAACTATAAAATGAAAAGGCTTAAAAGAAAAATTAAGGCATACCCCCTAGACTGAACTTGCCACAAGTTGACCACTCCATCCAAAGCACTGCAAGCATTCCCAAAAAGTAGCTAGGATCAGACTCAGAAGAGATATAACAATTTTGTATCATCAGAAATATATCTTACATAAGAGAGAAATTCAAACTGAGGATGACAAAGAATGACACAAGTTGTGCTCTCATTATATTTACATAGTCAGATATCTCAGGATAAAAAGAGCTCTTGAACCAGTAAAGATCATGTAAAAATAAGACATTAACCGCCTTTTGAAATAATAATAATAGTAATAATAATAATAATAAACAAACCTTTCTTGGAATGATAAAATTTGGGTTGCGCAAGATTACATAAAGTATAAAGCTCGGTTGCAAAGTGCATTCACAGAGTCATACTTGGCATATGCTTTCCTAGCTATTACTTCTTTATATCACTTTAGTTCTGATGAATGGATTTTTAGAAAGAAAAAAAAGGTTACAATAAAAGAAGAAGTAGAAAGAAACATATATTCAAGAAAGATAGTAAGACTCCAGAAGCCTAGCTGTGGTAGTCATGCAGATGTCCTATTCTTATTTGAATATACGTTTAAAGACCAAAAAAGCACAAGCATAAAATCTCAGAACTTATAGATGACCTTTGAATCTATGTCTCTGTAGACCTATACAATCCTTAAGTTGGCCCACTCACTAAAATTATAAGCCTAGTTAGTGATCCATCAAATTGCAATTAAACTTCTTTTTTTGTACCAGTTGATAACATCGGTGATTAGACCCCCAGACCTGCTGTGGCCAAAAGCTGGGAGACAAAAAGAGAAAAGTGAAACAAAGAATTCACCAAAAAAAAGGGGACAGTTTTAATAATGGGTCAACTTGCAACAAATTGCCGAAACACAAGATTTTTTAGAAATGAAATGACTCTATTACCTGGTCACAAAAAGCTGATCATTCACAGGACACAAAGCAATACTCCGCAATTTCCTCTTGTGTTGACTTGAGATGTGGTTGCTTGTTTGACAGTGTACCAAGCTTGGTGAAGAACTCTTACGTATTAAAGGAATCAATTCCTTGTGTTCTTTCTGCTCTGGAAAGCAAACAAAAATCTTGTGAAGCTTAATTAATAGTTAAAACCAAAAGCAATCTTGAAATGAAGAGGAGGGCAATAACTGACACAAAAACTAGACAGAAGCACATAACCTTAGATATGGTTCATGGACTAGCCAAATCTATGTAAAAGCAATAACGAAGTATACCCTAGAGATGAATGTCTTACCAAACTTCCTTTTTGTCCCTTTGTCCTTGATTTCAACATTTTGCTGCTCAGTAGAAAATCTATGAGACTTATCAGATTTTACTCTAGAACTAGAATCAGTGATTGAAGGAGTAAAGACTGATGATGGACTAGCTTGAGAACTGGAACTTATTGAAGCTTTTGTGGAAGACCTTGGCAATGGTATAGGTTGCGAAGTTTTTGGAGTAACAGCAGGAATAAGAAGTTCTGGTTTAGATGGATGCTGGTTTTTGGAAGAACCTTCATTTCTATGAATGGGACTATTTGATCTAGGCTCTGTCTTCACAGTTTTAGTTCCATCATCTAAGCAACTTCTAGATGACATTGCATTAGTTGGACCTCGAAGGCGAGCCAATTTGGATTCAGAATCTTGCAACCTTTTTTCTGCTTCCTCAAGCTGCACATCTTTCCCAAACATATAATCAGCTAATAATTTTTTATGTAAAAAAAAAGATTGAGTGCAGGTGATATGTTTGACAAATACAATGAAATTAAAGATATAACATCCATCTGTTTCAGTGCAAAAGCCCATAAAATTTATCATTAAAACACCACCAACTCGGAATAAAACACCAAACCAAAGCAAGGTACCATTCTATGAATAATATTTTTTTTTATCAAGATTCGTATATAGGCCCCAACGCAGATTCCAGTTTAAAAAAGGAATCAAACTACAGTCAACAAAACATAATGCAAAACAAATAAACAATGCCGTCATATTGAGCACTAGA
Source organism: Styphnolobium japonicum (assembly GCA_023212625.1). NCBI lineage: Eukaryota > Viridiplantae > Streptophyta > Magnoliopsida > Fabales > Fabaceae > Styphnolobium > Styphnolobium japonicum. The sequence continues at coordinate 38,896,658 of JALBWW010000003.1, read as the reverse complement.
GACAACTGATAAGTGTGCTGTGCATCATTATATGACTCTGCCTATAAAGAAAATGCCTGTCAGGTGTCAGCAAATTACAAGAGAAAACAAATTGATGATTGATATCAAAGAATATTTTGAATTAAGTCATCACAAGAAAATTTTGGAATTAACATGATAATTTTCTAGCTTGAAATATACTTAAAAAGCACAACAAATCTTCAGAGCAAAAAAAAAAAAAAAGACCTAAATCTCGAAGCAAAATATTGAAAGCCAAGTAGTATTAGGCACAGCAGCATTGAAATGGTGGCAGCATGTGAATGAAGAAAAACAGCACATACTAAGGAGGATGTAGATTAAAAAAAAAGGAATCAAAGAGAAAGAAAAAAAATTTGAAAAGGCGAAGAAGCAGTAACCTCAACCTGAGATTTGTAATAGGAGATGCGCTGACGGAGGTTTTTGACTTCACGGGTTCGGTGTTCGATCAAAGCTACCAATGCCTCCTCCTGCTCTTCCCTGCTCGTACTTCCGCCATTCACGTTGTCATCGCCGTTATGCTCCATTTGCTTCTTTTTCCGGTTCGGTTCGATTCGATTCGGTTCGGATACTATACTACGTTAGTTACGGGTTTTGCCGCTTAATCATCACCTCGTACTTTCGGATTATTATTTAAGAATCGGAAGAGGCCCGCTTATGTTGTAGAAGACTAAGAATTTTGTTTCTGGCTTTCGCTTCTGAACCTTGTCTTTTGTTTTGTTGTTTCAACTTTCAACCCAATGCGAAAGAGACTTCCCTGTCTGTCTGAGGGGCTCTTTGCGTCTATTTCATCGGAAATAGAAATTATTGGCATAATACAAATTTAATTTTCACCATTAACATTACGAAAACTACTAAAAATTGGATACCTAATAACGTAAATATTTTCTACAATATTGTGAATCTGTGATTATATTTTTACAAATTATTATTATTACGTTATAATAAATAACAGTTATTCTAATAATAATAGTTTTAGAACGAAAGAAACAAGTGCTTCTATCAAATGAAACACTCAACTTCTATCAAATGACACACTCAACTGAAATATGGTATTTAACTTAACACTTAAGATTAGTTTGGTGTTTTCTTAAAAATAAGAATAAAAAATATAAAAAATTCATCTCTAATTTTTCTTTTTGACTTTCAATGTTAAAGGAATAAATTTTAAACTAGCTCTATATAATAATTTTTTTAATGTATTTACTAAAAATATGAATTATAATTCAGAGACTATTTGCTAAAGAAAAATACTAAATACTTCAGAGACTATGCAGTTCGGAGAACCTGGATAATGCTTCTTTTTTTTTTTAAATGTAAGCATTTGTAAATAGCATTATTTAATTTTAAACAAAATTCAATTTGTAAAAAAATTTAAAAAATAAGCACGTGATATTGTTAGATTATGTAATTTTATGTTTAAAAAATGTTAATGTGACTATGTTGTTAAAAAGATTATGTGTCTAACATTATTTCAAGTTATAAGTGTAAGGCTTCCACATGAACTATAATCCCCACCAAATGGTAGAAGTTTTTTTCTTTTTCTTTTTTTCACAAGTATTTTAATGGTATCATGGGGCCTTGTTTGTTGTAGTTAATTCAAACAGAATTAGTTACGTTAATTAGAGTAATTAAATAAGTCAATGTGTAATTGTACGAGGCACTATAAATACAAAGTGCTTCTGTGTAATTTATTTTTCATTCAATAAGACTTTGTTTATTCAGTTTTATTTCTTCCTCCTTCCTAAGATTATTGAGAGTTAGTGTGTGTGAGTTATCTCCAACATTGTTCAACTAATCTAGTGTTCAAGAGTTGCATCTTTTCATATCACCTAACATGTATCAGGTTAGTGAGAGCTTAAAATGTTGAAGAAATCTTTGTTTATGGGCTTAGTTATTATTCTATGGGTTAAATGAGGACTAAACCAATGAGCTTGACATCACATTTCAACCCAAAACCTTTAGTTTTTTGGTTCATGGATCATTCTCCATATATGATTTTCACTTGTTTCATTCTTTATGGGGCCCCCTCCCACTTCCGAAGAGCATACATATTTTTTAACTTAAGTCATGTCTTACCTCTTCGCCTAACCTTTGATGGTTCATAACTTGTCTTTCTCAATGGGACAACAACCACAAAAGTACAACCATCGGTTCTAATACTACGTGTCAGGTCAAGGGAGCTTGAAATGCCAGAAAGCTCTTCATCCATGAGTTTATCTATTTGTCTATAGGTTGAATGAGGAATCACACTAATAAACTTGACATCACGTCTCAACCCAAAATCTTAATATATTCGGTTCATTAGTCTTTTCAATTATGTTATCTTCACTTATTCCATCCCTTCTTTCTCTCACATTTATATGCTAAGTATACAACGAAAAATACATGTATAGCATTTCTCAATGTTTCTAATATGAGTATGTTGAAAATTTAAGTATGAGTAAAATATGAGTGAAGAGTTACACATTGATAAGGAATGAAAAAAATAAAAAGCATATAAGTAAAAAAACTTATAAACTTAACACCTTAAATTTTTGGTTTAAGACTTTATGTTAAACTTACTAATTAAATTCCTTTATGAGTTCATTAAAGAGATTCCCTGGGCGTTGGGCGTTGCGAATTCCTCTTACCCCAAGAGGGTATACATGGGAACACTGGCTCAGACTACTTTTAGTCACCTCCTATTCACGCCCAACTTTTGACTTTACAAAACGATCATGTTAAGATTAAGGCATTTTCATGTCCCCAACTCCAACCTCCTTGAAAACGAAGTGACGCTTCTCAAGCCAACCTTTGGACTAGGTCTGGTTCAAAAATGACCACAGAAAATGTGCACCTCAGTGCAAAACCTGGCTAGAACTGAGTTGGCAGTATTATTTACCAAAACGATATTTTGAAACCCATATCTTATTTTAGATGCATCTTATAAAATAAGCCACAAAAATGAAAATTTCAATCCGTTAACAAGTAATGGAATTCACATCTTAAAAAGAAAATAAAAATATATATACCCTCCATTATCACGTATTTCGTTTATTGGTTTTAACTTTTAAGTATGAAAAATTATTGATATTTTTAAAAATAAAATAAAATAAAATACGATTATACTACATTATTATTTTGAATAATGAACATAGTATCTCATTTTATCATTATGCAAGGGATCTCACACAGCACCTGTGGTCATAATTGATTATGGGGTACTTTTGTAATGAGCTCAATTTGAAAATGAATTTAATTTTGATCTACTGTTAGTGTAAAGTTTATGTTATCACCTAATCATATATTGTCAAATTATTAAAAAATATTTATTATTATAACAACTACCTCAAAAGTCTAACACTTTTAATGATGTGTCAATACATTAGTGGATGATAATGTAAAATTTTTTTACACTGATAATGAATTAAAATTAAATCTAAATATATTACCATATTAAAGGGTTAGGGGTAAATTTTTAATATTGAATAACTTATTTGTCATTAAACCAATTATTTTAAAGTAAATTATTGAGATTTTTCCTCTGTATAAATTATCTGACATGACAGGACTTAAATAAAATATCAAACACTTCTGTAATTTAATTATAATAGTAGAGTTTGCTTAGCAAAATGGAATTGGAAATTCATCAAAGAAACGAATACACTGCATACCAAAATAAGACCATAAACTATAAAGTGAATCGCTTCCCAAAAGAAAAAAGCTTACCAAAAGACAAACTATTAATTGAATCACGAAAGAAAAAAGAAAATAAAGTATGCACCTTTTTCATATTCAACAAATGGCTTTTAACTTTTAAGCATGTAAAAGAAAGGAAGAAAATATATTACTACATTGAAGTAACCACGCAACAAATCTATTATACATCAGCTATTTTTTTATGCAACGATAAAATAAACTTTCTAATGTAGTAATATACATCAGCTATCATTAGCAATAACAAATTTGACTATATCTTTAAAATTATGAAAATGATAAAATAATAGTTTTGGAGAGAAAGTTTTTCAACAATACTTTCTAATGCTTTTTAGAATTTATGTGAAGTGATAAGTGAAATATTTATGGTATTTAATTTTTTAAAAACCATTAATCTATAGTGGTACGAATTACCATATAATTCTCTTAACAGGAATGGCTAACATCTATCAATAGGGTTTTGGAAATTTCAAGTTCATTTACAGTCTTTTTGTGTAGACACGTGACAATTTCATATATATATATATATATATATATATATATGAGAGCATATATATAGTTATATACACGATCATACAAATAATTAATGTGCAAGACTTATAACTCCTATACAGAAAAGGATTTGTTACTATCAAGTTAAAGAAAATCCAAATCCCATTTTATTAGGTCTCATTGCAGCCTTGCAGGAAATGTAGTTCTCACTTGCGTTCAGATAAGGATTAAACGACAACGTTGTATGAACATAGAATCGCACAATCAGTTTTCTTCATTGTAGCAGTCATGGCACATCAAAAAATAATATGAATGATATCTTTTGCTCATCAAATTTATTCCTGAAATGAACCTCATACTAATGCTATATACTCAACTTTTTACTATGTAAATGAATATACTCGGGTATTTTTATCAAACGGTATATCGGTATGGCATCTCATTAAACATTTCTACTGGCTTTCAACAACCATTTCATGCAAGGCTGAGTTACCATTTACAACTGAGAAACACATTGCTCCTGTGTGCAGAATAGATTAGGCACAGATGAAGCAATTCAGAAATAGCAAGAGAAACAGTAATATCTGAACAAGTATAGTACCATCGAAGTAAATGTTCCAATTAAATCTCTTCCCTCAACAATCACATTCTATAGACAAACAAATCCCATAAGGACACCAACGTCCGGGGATATAAAGAAACAAAATTACATATGAACATAAAGACAATGATGAAAACAAAACCAGCAAAGCACCCTTGAAACCCACAATGATGTGCACTATCTCAAGGGAACTTCTGCAAACTGTCATATCGTCCATTCACAGCTAGCCAAAATTTTAAGCTTCAGTTAAGCCATTCTCTAACTTGTAAGATGGTAGCAGGATTCCATGCAAAATTTAGGAAAATAAAGAAAATACTAGAATCAGCGACTTCATTCTGGTTATGTACCTCAAGCCTCCAAAAACTTGTGTAAGGCTCCTCTAGGCAAAAATTGTGAGCCCCCTTTCCTACTGGCTCCAACTCCTCTCTCTCGATCAAAAAGAAAATGTCAATATACAAACTTGGGAGTTGACATGACATGCAACATTGAACTGTTAGTGCCTGAGGCTAAATCAGTCAGAGTTTCTTGAAGAGCTCATTGAAGAGTCTATTCCATTAGCAGAATCCTCTCCACTTGCCAAAGTTGAAGGACTCCCTTGGCTGCGATTCTCCTCATTACCACAAGTGCGAGATTTTCCAGGTCTCAATCTAATATTGCTGCCCAAGGGGAAAGGCTCCTGCAAAGACAAATTAAGTCAATTTTGTTCCAGGGTAGACTATCACCAGAAGAACCAGATATCAAATAAGTGCTTGGTTAACTGTAATAGAAATTTGAAACACCCCCACTTTTTCCCACAAAATTCAATAGGAAGCATAGCCTTTCAATGGAAACCCCAATCTGTTAAATGCACATGATGCTAGAAAAGGTTCAAACCACCAAAACAGATAGCATCTTATGGACATCAAAACCAGCTCAAGTCAGAACCATAATGCTTTAGTTGTTGTTATGTGCAAGCCATATAATCATCTCTAGAGTATTCCTACAAGAAACTGTTTCTAGCACGCATGACTACTAATATACTTCGCAATTAGTTTCAGCCAATTAATTGCATTGAATGCCTTCCCTATTGGTTACTACCACTCTCAACGAAAAATAGACACCTAACATGTTAACATTAAATATCAGGCCAAAAAAATTGGAAGTAAATGAGAAAGCCTGTACTGTGACTTGCATTTTACTTGTATCAGCCCAACACTTTTAACATAAACATCAGTAAAACCAGATCTATGAAGCAAAAGATCAGTGAGAAGAATGCTAGTAATATATTAGTTCCTTAATATACTGCAGTTAGCAAAGGGAAAATAGTTACAATTAAGAACAAGCTCATTTACCGGATCACCAGCATTTGGGCCATCTGTATGGAAGAGAATAGGGCGGCAACGTTTATCTTCGTTCATCAGGCTTGAATTCTGGAAATGAGCAATAAGAGCAGTTTTTCCTTGAATTCGGGCATATGCAAGTAAGGCTACCTTTTCACTGTTAAACTTTTCCCATTTTTTCCCATTGAAAGCCTGCACGATGTTTTTATCTATTAGTTTCATCAACTCATGCAGAAACAAAAGGAAACAGACTAACTCAGAATTCATATTGCATAGATAAATAAATCAAATTATTATTTCATAAGAACTCTCAAATAACCTGGTGGAATGGAATAATTTGACCAGGATCAATCATATTGATGAATGCATAGCCAACATTACATTTGTTCTGCAACCATTTGTAGAATTGACTTAGAAATACAATTATGATTGCTACTCTTATGGAAAGAATCAACCAATCCCAAATAAACACTTGCCTTGAAGTCAATTGGCAAATACAGAAAATCATAAGTACCCCGACATTGCTCATCTATGGCAGCAAGAAGCATCTTTGAAGTATACCTGCCAAAATATATAAACAAATAAAAAAAGAAAGAAAAGGGTCAATTCAAGAGACCAGTGCCAAATTATTTGCATGCTTTACTGCCTCTAAAATCCATTATGGAAAAATGATTGATCAATAAAAAAAAGTATATGCCAAATATGCACAGGCATGTATAAGTGTCTCCATGCAAGTGTAAGCAAGTAAAAGAGAGAGATAGCATTTGTATGGCTAATGCTTCAAAATGAAAAAGACAAGTTGCCACATCTTGAAATAATCTAGAAAAAGTTACACCAAAAAAAAATCTAGAAAAATAAAAGAATGGTTTCAGGTAACTAGCAATTTTACTAGTGCAATATTCTGTTGTAAAGTGAAGATGAAAAGATAAGGGTAAGCAGAAAAATGTCCAAAAAGCAAGGGAGACAATTTGCATACTTGTTGGGAATATTTTTTATCATAAGCGTTGTTCGGTTGTCTTCCCCATGCAAAATGCGGCCTAGGTCGAGTTCATATTGTTTTTTATCAGCATTGTTAGTGTTTGCTTCACTTCTACGATGATAGAGGTTTCTCATTCGTTCATTGGTAGAATCAAATTTTGACATTGAAGTCATGGGAAGACTCCCAGGGAAAACATGTGACAACTGCTTAGGAGATCCCTGCCCAGCATTGGATGTCAATTCCATGCCATTCCCACCAACATGAGAAAACATGTTGTGAGAAGAAAAATCTGGAGGATGCAACTGCCAGGTACCATGAAAACCAGCACTTCCTAGAGAACCCAATCGAAAGCCAGAAGCTTCAGGAGACTCTCCCAAGTAAGAATGTTGCCTTTCCCAGGGTGAGGCTGTAACAACCGGTGCTGATCCAACATGGTGGTCTATGTGTGATGCTCTCAGCATATGAGGCGGTGTTCTGGGAAAGCTGGGCATCTGTGGAAGGCATGGAGCACAGGCACCATTAACAAAGGATGGTGTTTTCTGCCAAAGCATGGTATTTGATGGAGGTTGCTGATGCAAGTTGGAGCTGTTCCACATATGATAAAGCCCATGATGTGGGCGGCTCCCATTTCCTGATGGTCCAAAATAAACAAATACTTCACACACCAGGATTCAAATGTAAAACTATTAAATCCACATTAGAAATCTCTTCAGCCTACAACTACCAGCTTATACCACTTAGAAGTAGATAGAAAGGCTGACTTCCAAGACCAAAATTCAATTTGGAATGCTTAACCTCAGATAGTCAGACAGGCAAGTCTAAATTCATTTAAATCAATAATTTGCCTTTTAAACAGCAAGTTATATTTTTGGTGTTACTAAAAAAATATTGAAAACCCTATGCATCGTCATTAACAGTAATAGTCAAGCCCATTATTGTAAGTTTTTAAATTGTGAGGATGTCATTTAATGTAAACAATAAGTTTACCCTTTGCAATAATTTGGTCCCTTCCTATCACAATTTTCTAAAGACAAGGAACCATTTCAAAACTGTTGCCAAACAAGTAAGGTTATACATGAAGCTTTCTTAGCACATTGCACTTACCTCCTGCATTAAATTCTGCTAGATTCCCAGTTGAACCCATTCCCTGAATGTGCCTGTTGTCGGACGCTTCTGTCGATCCAGTACTAATATTGGCAGCCATGTTGCTAATGGTGCTTGAAAAGTTGTAAGGACTACCATTAGCTAAACTATCATGATACTCAGGTAAGGAATGAGGATGGAATCTCGGAATAGATGCAAATTTCATTGCATCAACAAAGTTACTGGACTCACAAACACCAGATACTTTTCCAGCAGATGCCCCTCTTGCTGTCTTGTGAATGCTAGAATTCACATGAAAGAATGCATTATCAACAAAACCATTCAAAGGTAGCCGTGTTGCAGATTGAAATCCCTGATTATATCCATTTTCCAAGCAGCCACCAGATGCAATTACTCCAGAAGACACTGTTGCTGTAAATTATGTCTAGTGAGACCAAGAACATCTTAGCTTACTAGGGGGAAAAAATAAGTTGAAGCAGACAAAATCATACCCTTCTGTCTTAATAATAAGTTGTCACTAAGATTATGACCAAGATCAGGTTCATCTTGTCCCTTTTGAGACTGCTGCATCAGACTACAAAAGCAAGGTTTCCACAATTGTTAACAGAAGATAATTAACTTCTTAAAAAAGAAAAAAAAAGTAATAACATTTCCATCAAGGTGATAGATAACAACTTTTCACTCTATCAACCACTGAAAAGTCAAAATACTAATAAAGGTGGTAAGAATAATATGCAGATCCAGAATAAAACCTTCATCTACAAAACATCAGTTAAGATAGGAACGTTTAAAAAGCAGAGAATAGTTACAAAAGCTACTAAAAATTAGAGAAGAAAATTAAATTTAAAAACGAAAAAGAAGTGGGAATAGCCACCATGTTACAATCCTAGGATGGCCAGGTTCAAGCTTGATCTGCTTCCCAGCAATGCAGATCCTGTTCAATGCACGAAGAGAAGCTTCTGCAGCTCGCACATCATAAAACTCAATAAATTTGTGATGATTCATGTCTGGAGATTCATAGATCTGCAATTAAAGACACAACCTGTATCATCTTTTGTAAAACACAAGCACCGAAAATGGGTAAAAACCAACAATGAACAACTTACTTCTTTAATTTCTCCATAAAATCCAAAAATCTGTTTAAGCTCATCATTCAAAACAGATGAATCAAGACCAGATATCATCAGCGTACCATGGCCAATATCCTTCTCTGGAGCATTGTCCTAACATGTCATCAAGTTAAGATATATCTATAAGCAAAGCATAAAAAATAGGAACACAGCGATTGAACAAGCAAAGCACGTAGCAGTAGTACTAAAAGATGATAAGAAGAACAACAACACCAAAATTTTCCAAATGATAACAATAGAAAAGGAATCATGCATACATGAGAAGTTAGAAGGAATGATACCTTTGGAATTGAATAATGTATATCAAGTTTCCTAGACCTCAATGACCTATTTTGAAGTGCCTTCATTGCATTTTGTGCTGCCCTTAGGTCATAATAAGAAATCATAACAAACCCACGATGCTTGCAGGCTGTATAAATGGTTCGGATATCTCCGTATTGCTGCCAGAACAAACATAATAGCCCATTTACATTTTATGATTAGTGGAATGAAATGCTTCCTGAAAATTCTAAGATAGCATCTACCAGCATAAAAGAATAAAGGTTCACCTCAAAGAGAGCCTTTAGCTCAGAGTCTTCTACATTGCTATTAATGTTTCTAACAAAAAGTGTTCTGGAAGATTGTTCACCAAAAGGAAGTTTTCCCTTAGAACCTCCAAAGTAACCAGAATCGCCATCCACACAGCTGGTTCTTTTTCCTGAAATTAGATGTTCATCTCCTTCCAACTCCATGCCTCCACCACTGCTAAACAAATCAAAATCTTCAAAATCATCACTTGTTCTAGCATAAGCACTGCATCCTAACTCATCAGTGACACCGGAAAACAGATCATCTTCATCGGGAAGGAGATTCCCAATAGTGTCTGCCTCAATTTCTTCAAGAGATTTATATGGTTCTTCCTCAGGAAGGGAACCCACAGTAATGAGCTGATCAGACAGAACATCATTCCCCAATAACCTCACTGCATCAAGATATGCATATAAAGTATAAAAACACAGATGAGGATATCGATTTAACTAAAGTAAAATCAGAAAACCTTAAATGAATAAGAAAAAACTTTTCCGAGTTTCATCTTTTTGTGGGGTGGGGTGGGGGGAAGGTGTCTTCAAGTAGATAACAAGCATCTATTCTCCTATTCGAATGAGTAATGATGATACACAAGCAAATTAATGCAACAGAAACTTGCATCTAAAACATGAGAAAGATAAAATGGCATCAGTACAGATCACTTGACTATGCTGTAATACCCATTATACATGTGTGCAACTATCTTAGCATCCATGAAACAAATTCTTACACTTTCGGCTAAATATCTCAGACAGCGAGCTTGAGAATAGACTACTTTCACGAGAGGCAGCATTGGTGACAATCTTGTTCCCAATTAAACCATACGCGCTAGATGCTTGCTGCATACGCACATCAGACCATGATCTTGGATGATAATTCAATGATTCCTTGGAATCCTTCAGCACATCTTTAATACCTTCTTCTCCACCTAAACGTAGCTTTTCTGTAATTTCCCCAGATAGACTAGTCTGCGACATTGGCAAGCCTGTTTTGGCAGTTATTTCAAGGGGCGATGAAGCATTCAAAATGCTTCCAGGTGATGCTGCCATTTCACTCTCTACTGAAAAATTGAATATAGAACTTACTTAATCCAAAAATTAATTACATGTTCTGCAGATGAACTGGTAATTTATAGAACACGAGTGAACAAACACAAATATGGATACACACACAAATGTAGAGAGGGATATTACATTATTACAAAATTAGCATGATAAAAAGCAGAAAAATCTAAATAACATATATACCAAGAACACATATATGAGCTTCAATCCAGCAGAGCGCAGCATCTATACATGGTGGTGAATTATACATGCATTGTAAGGCATTATTTCAGTAAAGATTGCAGCATTTAGGTTTTTACCACAAACTGAAACAAGTGTATTAAATTTAGACTTGAAGTCAATTACTCATATTTAAAGTACTTGCAACATTGATAAGTGATGATCATTATTCCAGGATCAACAAGGATTTATATAGTTTTAAGCAGAAAGTGAGAGGAGTATGGGCTAAAAAACCCAAAATAGACAAGTATTATCACTACAGAGTGAAACAAAAATACTAGTTTTAGAATTAAAGACAATTACTCATATTAGGGATACTTGTTAGCTACATTGATAATCATTTATTCTTAGTGCAACAAAACATTTATAAGAAATTTGAAACAGAGTGAGAGAAAATTTGGTTGAAAAGTCCAAATCTGGAAATGTATAACAGTGTTTCAATTGAGACCTGACAGGTATCATATAAGGTATACAAAAAGATATATATGGAAAAACTCTCCAATAAATTAACATGTCCAAACGATAGTGACTTGCCAATTTCTGAACTGAAGTTTGAAACAGTTCACTCAATGTCTGAATCATAACTATCTGCTAATTAATATATTTGGGGCATTAATGATAGAATTGAAACATAGACAAACCAGTACGACATATAGGACTATTTTGAACAAATAATGAGTTGATTGGACCTCACCTTGTGGGTAATGGTCATGAATGGATTTTGGCTTCCGTAATCCAACATTCCTCTGCCCAAAAAAAGTTCAGGACATGCTTAGGAAACCAACAGATCAGAAAGGCAATAGCATTGAGGTCATAGAAAAGTTGTTTGACATTTTGGAAAAGAAGACTCAAGTCTTGAACTGTAAAATGTTTTATGGAACTGATGATCATTAACTTCTTGAGGTCATATGACAAAATTTGTCAAAGCCAAAATGAGATAGATAGGATAATAAATACCTCAGAAGGAAAGGAAATGTCATCAAAAAAGTGGGATGAGGCAGCAACGCCCCTCTGATCCATTATTTCAAAAGGCATACTGCAGCTCAGAGTCCAGAAAATCCGGAAAGAGAAATATTACAGAAAAGCTGCTCACTTGCTAGCTTTGTTAGACTCTATTCCTCGTCATCTGTTGGAAATTTAAGGTCATTTGCTTGACAAAGGAAAGGGAAGATAACAATGAATATGACAATCCATATCAAAACTGCTATTGGCGGAAAGAAAAGCTGAGGCCTCTTCAGACTCACAAAGAAAAGATGGGAAAAACCGACTAATTGAAACTCTGGTAGACTATAGCCGGTTCCTAGATTCTAATTGCAAAATTCAAATAGATTAGTAAAAAAACAAAGCCAAAAATACTTGCATCTTTAACTAAATACTACCAGAAGGACGGACAGCACGGGATGTTATTGGGAAAAGAAGAAAGCTCGTTGCTTACCTACCATCGACCTAATACGGTTTGGCCATTTGGTTGCCAAGAAAATGTAGGAAATTCAACCAAACAAAACCATCCATAGAAATTAGGAAATTCCTATTCAACTGTAGCAACTCCCTCCCTTCATGGCAACTCTCCTTTTTAGCAACAAAAAAAAAAAAAAGGCATCTAGCTTAAGTTTACAATACTCCACCTTTGTTCTGTCACCAAATTAGGCTTATGGAGAGGGAATTTTACAGGGAAAACCTTAAACATTAACAGATCAAGAGAAATAAATAAATAAAACCCAAATTTCAGAGAGAAAGGAAGCCGTGCAGATCAAAAACATGAACACAAAGAGGTTCCAATCTGAACATAAACTCATAATCAGTGGCACCAAAGAGAAAACAAATTCGAAAGTGAAAGCTTTTTAACCGAAGGAAAAAGAAATTACACAAATCATAATTTTCCAAGCTAACAAATTCGCACCTTCACAATTTGAACACAATCTCGCCAGCACACAAACTCCAAAAGTTTTTCTTCCTCCGTTTCACCACAAAATTCAGCAAGCTTGTCATCTAGAAACTCGAGAGAAAAAAAATTGAATCTTGTGAAAACGGTCTACGACATAAGGAATTCAGAAATAGGGGATCTCGTGATATTTGCTGCAAAAATCTCCTTCCCTCTCGCTTTCTCTCTGCATTGCTTTCCCAGACATCCCTCACCACGCAAGAAAAGGAGAAAAGGAAGAGAAGAATGTAAACACGGAAGCAGAATTTTTATAATTTATTTTTTTTGTTTGTTTGTTTGTATGGAGCGCCAAACACTTCGCAGAGTAGGAACGAGGAATCACAATTGGCAGCTGAAATCGGAAAAATGGATATTCCGGCGTGGATAGAGCCAATTTCCGGCGAGATTGCGCTCGCCGGTCGCTCTCTGGTTTGGAGAGAGAATCAGACAACGCAACAACAGAGTTTGAGACTTGTGACAGAGAAAGAGAGAGAAAGCGTGTTAGTTGGCTTTAAAATACAAAAAGGAGAAAATAAAAGAAAATGACTAACGAGAAAGAAGAGAGAATAAATAGGCGCGGGGTTATGTGTGTGTGTTAATGCGTGTGTTTTGGGTTTGGGGTTTGTAATAAAATCAAACATTTTGAAACTAATTGGACCCTTCCCTATTATATATACGAATACGACCAGCGCCTTTAGCTGATTTTGAGAAGAAAGTTGAAAGCTGTTTGTAATAAAATTTTGATTTTCTTTTGTGGATAATGTTTAACTTAATTTAGTTCTATTAGCTACTTTTATTATCACTAGTTTTTCGTTATTTTTTCCATTATTATTACTTTTATTTACACATCCGAGTCAGATTGTTTTAGTTTGGTTATTTTATTTTATTTTATTAATTTGAAAAGGTGCATATTGTATCCGAAAAGTATATAATTATAATTAAGAATTATTTGACATTTTAAAATCCCAGTGTTACTTTTTTAATCTATCAATAAAAAATACTTGAACTCGCCAAAAAATGCTTGAGATGCAAAAATAGGTAGTTAGTATGTACAAATCAATTTAAAAAAATAATTAGGATAAGGATGATAATTTTAACTCATTATGTGATACCCAATTCGTCCCAATTTGTACGGGGAAGGTTTAAAAATCACCCTACAACAGGAACGCATCAGGGCAAGTTTAAACTGTGCTGTGAGATCAGACAGCTTTGGATTTAAGGGTTTACCTGTCCCGTCCCTACCCACACCTTAATTATTTCTCAAAGAATATGTTTCATACTTGATATAGCTTGAGATTTTTTATGCAATGAGTATTTTTTAAATAATTTATATTATATTGTGTATTATGTAGTATATGCAGGTATGATTCGGGTTCTATTATGTTTTTGCGGGTATGGTGCAAGTTTTCATTTACAAAACTCACAGGTTGGAGATTCCTTTAAGAGGTACGCGGCGGGTTAGGGGTAGACAAAAAACTCACCCCTACCTGTCCCATTGTCAAACCTAGGTTTGAATTGAGTCATTGGGTCTAATCAGGTTCAATTTAATCAAAACTGACCAAGATTGATTCAATTCACGGATTTTGTATTTTTAGACCCGATGACCCGATGAAATGACTTGAAGAGTAATAAAATTTTAAACATTATCTTCTTACTCATCTCTATTATAAAACTCTACAACTTAAAGCATTCTCTGTGAAATTATATATATATATATATATATATATAACTTTCTCTGTGAAGCAAGATACATTTAATGTCATACATTTATATTACAAATGAAACTTATAATGATTTTGAGATATTAAAATGTTTCTTTCCAAACTTTGTTTTACTTTTATCTTAATACTTGTACTGTAATATAAGGCTTGTATGTTTAAAACTCATATGCAATTGTCTAATTGTATTTGAAGTATTTAATAATAGTAGATTTGTTATTTTGCTGTGAGGAAAAAAATTATTGGACAACCCGATGACCCGAACCAACCCAACTCAACTTTAATCGGGTTAGTTTGGTTTGGGTTGCTCGAATTTATTTTCAAAAATCGAACCAAATCAATCCAATCAAAGTTGATTGATTTAAACATTTTTTCCTCAAAATCAGAACCAATTTAACCCATAAACATCCCTAAAGACAAGTGCATGACAAAATGCTAGGATTATAATCTAGTACATGTGATACAATAATAGTTATATAGATGTTGAAATGGATTCTTATATTCAAATATAAAAATTTATTTTACATAAACTAATAGTATATAATCAAACTATTGTATTTATTTGTTAATCACGTATACCTTATTAATTCGTATAATTAATATGTGTATAAGGTAAGGATTTTTTTTGGACAAAAGTAAGATAAATAAAAAATATTGTCAAACATTCTCTTAATATATAATAGATATTACATCATTCAACTAATAAGGGTGGGTGAAATTAAAACTAAATTAATGGGTTCAATTTTTATGGGAAAAAAATATTATGTGTAAAATATAAAAATACCATACTACATTAATTTAAGGATTAGTTTGTTTAGATTTTTTTAATTTGGTGAAAATAAATAATTTATAGTTTCAGCTTTAATTTTAATAGCTATAAAAAAAATTCTATCTAAAATGTAATAGTCAAATATATAAAATTATAATTTTCATATAATTCTCCCTTCTCATGAAATAATTACCGATTTATTTGCAAACAGTGGCATAACTTAATTGGGATAAGGGGTGACACTTGCTCCTCTAATTTTTTTAAACTCATACTTTTCACTTAATTAGTTTTTTTAAGATAAATTTTTATCATGATTTTTAGCTGAAATAATAGAACAATTTCACTCATAAATTTATATATGAATTAAAACAAAACAATATTTTTATATCATCAATAAATTTATATAGTATTCAATCTCTTACCTTAGAGTTTAAATCAAGTTTCGTCAGTATTGCAAACTTTTCTAAAGAAAAATTTTGACCTACCTTATTTAGAAACAAGATAGATTTTCTTGAGCAAATCAGAAACTATAAATATAAAGAAATGTGTCATTTATAGTTAAATTAATGTCATTAAATATATTTAAAAAATCATTTAAATATTTGTTTTCGATGAAATAAATTTTACTATAAATGTTTTTCACAGTCATTTTTGTCGGATAGTATGTAGAAGATAAATTGTTTTCCAACGTGATTAAAATAAAACAACACAAATCCCATAAATATGTGACTCTTTTCTTCCTTCTTTGAAAAGAAAATAATTCAAAGTCAATATGGGAATTTACCATTAAGAAGGAACGTAATCGTCTATAAAACAAAGTAATTTTTATTGACATAAAAGTTAACTAAAAGAATATTTTAAAAGAAACATTTATTTTGAATTTCCTTTCCTTTTGTATATTGGCTAATTAAAATGAGCATGGATTTTGGAAAATTTTGGTACAACTAAACAAAACCCAGTTAAGGAACATCTTTCTTCATGTACAGATATCTTCCTGTTCCTTGTTGCAAATCCCAACCGACCATCGTCTAGTGCATCAAGCTGAGTGTCGTGTACGAAAATGTTTTGGATCAAAGAACCAATTCCTGTTCTAATTGTTTACCAAAAAATAAAGAACTAAAAATTAGCTGTTCCAGTTAATAAAGTATTATATTTGGGATAAGATCCCCCCCTCAGCTCCACTCCAAGAATAATTGATTTTATCTATCTATTAATATATTTGTTTTGTTTATTCCTTCGGGTGGCGTGTGAGGATAATCTCAGCTCTGTACCTGCCATTTGCCACCAATCAGCAGCAACTTTTGCTCATATACCCAACCACACGGCCAATCATTTATTCTGAACCTGTCATTCATCATTTTATAATTATTATGATAAATAAATGTAGACACCCATGTTCGTTTACAATTTTATACGGACTTGTACAAATATTAAAAAGAAAAATAATTTTTTTATATCATATGGCTTTGTTAAGGGATATACAATAGTGTTGAGTTGTATTGTTATGATTTATATAAATTGTTAAAAATTATATACTGTATAATATAATTATGTAAATGATGTGTACAAAACAGTATAAGAATAATGTAACTGTAGTAACTTATACTGTTTTATAACTGTATTTAAAACCCTTGTATTATTATTTAATAACTAACTTATAGTAATCAACCAAAAAAGACCAACTTATAGTAAAGAATTATAATATGTATAATGAATTATATTAAAAATATAGTTTAAATAAAGAATTTAATTTTGATTCACTGTTAGTGTAAAGTTTTTTTACATTGTCATCCAATTATATATTACCAACTCATTAAAAGAGTTTGACTATTATAACAATTATTTCAAAAGTTTAACACTTTCAATGATATGTCAGTACATGATTTGATAACAGTGTAAAAAATTTTTACACCGACAATAAATTAAAATTAAATCCTTAAATGAATTCAAAATTTATATAAATTTATTATTCCAATGTTAACTTAAATACTGACATGTTTATACTTTGGGAAGTGGTTCAATGACCCAAGTTTAAAATTTGGCAATGGCTGTCATAAATTTCCTCTTTTATATTAATGTGTGTGATGTTTGTTTCTATAAAAGATAAATATATAATTCATATAGTATGATATAAATAGTCTACCCACACTTAGAAAAGCTTGAACATGTTTTACAAATTGCCAAAAAAAAAAAAATCGTTTCATCTCACTAATTTTTAAAAATAGTTATTATCTTCTACATTTGTATGTACTTTTGAAATTGAAATCATCCTTGCTTTTTTATAGAACGCACAGCAAATACCATCACAGTTTGGTTTATTGTAATTTAGGTATAGACTATTATAAAATATTAGAATAATAACACCTATGCGATGTAAGGATTTTTTTTACTGAATGAATTTATTTAAAAAATAAAATAATTCATGATCTTGGGAAGGAAGAAACATAATTACGAGCAAACTTTGTGGTGATAAACACAATAATTTGTATTGGATATTACTAAATTTTTATGTTAGATACAAATTTATTTAGAAGCAATGTTTTAGATTGTTGCATTTGATGTATTGTAAAGAAAGAGTCACTAGTATAAAAATATACTATCAAATCTTAGTAGATGTTTAGTAGGCTCACGTAATAGTATAGTCAAATATAATCAAACCTTTTTATCTTATTATGAACGTATAACATTATCATCTTCCTTATCCCTTAATATAACTTGATAGGATATTCATTATATTTTTACCATTTATTTCATCTATATTATTTTGCATCCTAGAGACATGTTACTACTCTTCTACCACCATCATTGTTGCCGACCACCACTTTCTGGTCGTGGTCGTCATTGTCGATCATCATTTACTAACTGCTGCTATCACCCCTATCACTCTTGAAGACTTCAAATGCTACTTTTGTTGTCAGTCATCGCTCTTTAACTGCTAACATTATTGTCGGTCACTGCTCCCCCACTTCTACCATTGTTGCGGGCAACTTATTGTCCCCATCATAGATAGCCCGCTGCAAGACGATAAGAACTGAGCAAATGAGCACAAATTGAATAAAACTTTGGGTGAAGAAATATATGAGAAAAATGAGATTAATATATGTAATATATATATATATATATTTGTTTATTGATTTTGCCTTAATGTTTGAAAGATGTTAATTTTCTTAAAAAATGACTTCAACCTCTTCCATAGAATAATGCTATTTTCTAAAAAAATATTATCAAAATTGATAATTTTTTCATAATAAAATATTTATGCATACAATTACTTTGTTTATACTATAATAATAACCAAACATTTGATAATATAAAAGTTTATCAACTCTATTATATTATCATATCTTATCCTACTGCTTCATATTATTAAGTCTTATATTATCATGTATACCAAATGATGCCTAAATGAATATCAATTGTATTAAGCATATTATATTTGGTATGTTTAATATAAGTCTTTCATAAATGACGAGAGACACATGCTAGTATCTTATGATATATTTAGATGAAAAAGTTTAAAGAGGAAGGCATAGAAGATATAATTTGTTATTTCAAGTAAACATTATCCTTATTTAAGAATTTTTAAAATAAAAATAATAAACTAAAATATTACTATATAACTTTTTAATTATATTTTATTTATTTTATAATCATTTTATAACTCTATTAATATAAAAATAAAAAATTATTAATTCCTTCCCTTCTCCTTCAAACTTTTCACACCCTAAGATACCCTTAAAGTGACTTCCTTTTATTATTTCCTTATTTGACTATTGACTTGTTTATTTCAGGTGGTTCCAACACAAATGAACGTTGAACACACTGTTCAAGTCACTTTTACCAAAAGCAAGATTTTTCACCTTCTCCTAAAGGAGCTTTTGACTTTAATAAATAAAAAAAAGGAGGTTTGCCCAACACTATAACTAAAACAAACAGGCCACATCTCTTTATACTTGGATCTTTCTCTATATATTGACTGTATTTATATTTTTTATATTAAAAATATTAATTTTTAAAATTTTAATCTATTTCCCTTTTAGTTTAATTCATTTTCTCTACATTAATACACATTGATTGCATTTATTTTTTTTCATATAAAAAATATCAATTACATAAAAAAATACATGTTAGCACATCAATGTGGCACATGACATTATCTTATTTATTTGTTTCACTTGACTATATTTTTTTATATATTATTATATAAATAAATTTAATGCATGTTGATTTGCATTTATTTTATTTTTTCATTTAAGAATATTAATTTTAAGATATTTAGTTTTTTTTTATTTAGGCTATGTTTTAGAGTTTTGAAGAGGATAAAGTGGAGTAATTTGAAATGAAATGTGATAAAAAGGTAAAAGAAGATCATTATATTATTTTGAAGTTTTAATGAGATAATAGAGTGGATTATAAATATAAAAGGTAAAGAATACCATATCCATTATTTGGAAGTTGCAATAATAATTCATAGAGTGGACTACATTATAAATTTAAATTTTAATATTACCCTTTTAATTTTTATTGCTCATTCAATTGTTTAGAATACATAGGGTTAAAATCATAAATGATCATCTACAAAAAAAATGAGAGAATTGTTCCATTCCAAACTTCCTATATTTGAGGATATGAAAATTTAGGAGTTTGAGTGATAAAAAATGATTTAAGTTTTCCTCCCTAACTACTCTACTTCATTACTTAAAAAATTGTCAAACAATAAATTGATTTCCTTTACCACTCAACTTTATTACTAACCACTTCACTTCATCTATTCATACATAATCTTAGTTTTAAGTATTTATCTCAATTATATCAATGGACAAATATTAGTACATTCCACATCTCATTTTCACATTCAATGTTATTTTACTGAACTATATATTTAATGTTATATAAATTTTGCAACATGTTATGAAATAAATAAATAAAAAGTTAAAAATACCCTTTGTTCATTATAATTTGAATGAAATAGTTTCATGATCAGTTTTTTAATGTCCGGATTTTTGCTCATGTTTAATCTATTCATCAATAATAAATGCTTCATAATCTTTTTATTGTTGTTATTTTAGAGGTGTAAGTACTCGCGTAACGAAAGATAAATGTAACATCTTAAATAATCGAATATCTGATATCAATATTACATTTAAGTTTTAAAGTCTTAAGTTAATACTAATTAATTAAACTATAAATTCATTGATATTTCTCAATCTATTATAATTCTCCATTCATGTTATTAAAAATAATAATAGTAATAATAGTTTTATATCTAATTGTAGCATCATATCAACTATTGTGTTTCCGAAATACCAAAAAGAATTCACATTGCTAAAGGGTTACACAAATTGTTAGAAATATATAAAGAGGAATGAAGACAAATCTTTTGCAAAATTTTAGGATATGTATGATAAAAGTAAAAAGTTTAGAACTAAATTTAAAGTGGTGAAATATCAAGTAATGAATTTATTTTGTTTTTATATATAAGTATCATTTAACTCAATTCAGTTGCTCCGCTTCAACCAGGGAAATATCACCGATTGCAACAACATTGCAAGTGATCTCTCTTGTCCATGAATAGCGGCTCCACTCTCTCATGTATTCTAGACCTTTGAACTTATTATTTTCAATTTCTCTATA
The DNA here is from genome assembly GCA_023212625.1 of Styphnolobium japonicum. Classification (NCBI taxonomy): domain Eukaryota; kingdom Viridiplantae; phylum Streptophyta; class Magnoliopsida; order Fabales; family Fabaceae; genus Styphnolobium; species Styphnolobium japonicum. The sequence continues at coordinate 38,875,427 of JALBWW010000003.1, read as the reverse complement.
CACTTTAAGTTGTTCGATTCTATTAGCGTGATTGTCGATACAATCATACAAATTTATTGTCTTTTCCATATTCTCTCTTACAAGTTATCACTCTTCCCCTTCGAGAACTCAAATTCTAACCTACTCTCCACGTAGGTTTGATTTTATACTTATTCATCAATCTATCGGCTATTTCGGACCAGAATAAATTTATATGTTGAAAGCATATTAAAATTTTATTAAAATAACATTTTAAATGTTTAAAAGGTTTGTTTGAATATGTAAGGAGAGTTGTTATCCTAACTTTGTTATTTTTATGAGGTATTGATATTTGTAGTGAGTTATGAAATGTTTATTAATTTGTAATTTTTTAATAAGAATTTATTAAATATAATTAACAATATTAATAAGGGTTAGCTCAAATAATAATGGTTCTTTATTGACAAGTTATATCATCTGTAAGTACTACTATAAATTCTTAATGAAACTTATGACATACTTTAATTTTAAAATAAGATAATTTTTTCTTCCTAGTGAGAATTGCTATTTCTCACGAACTCATTTTCACGAGAGAAAAAATACGAACAATATAAGTGTAAATTATTTCCTTTTTAGCAAGAGTTTAATTTTGATCTATCGTTAGTGTAAAACTTTTTTATATTGTTATTCAATTATGTGTTGTCAAATTATTAAAAGAGTTTGACTATCACAACAACTACTTAGAAAGTCTAACTTTTTTAATGATGTGTCAGTACATGATTAGATGATAATGTAAATTTTTTTACTCTAACAATAAATTAAAATTAAATCCTTTTATCAATTCTTTAAAAAATAAGACACAAGCGAAATTACGTTCCGATGACATTATTTCAAATCATTCATGTGCCGTTTTTATGAAATCCTTTTTCGTAAGAAATAGTATTTTTTAAAATAGATATATAACATGTTTAGTTTAATTTTTAAATTATAATTTAAGTAAAAATTTATCTCTTAATATTTTTAATTTTTACTCAAAATTATAATTTTAAATTTTTAAAAGTTAATCTAAACGCACAAATAGATATCAAGAGTTTTCCCCGTCGTTAAGATTTTGGAGAATGAAGTGCTTGCTTACGAAGCTGTTAAAGCCGAGTTAATGTAGGTTGAGGCCTGGTACGGGAAGCATAGGTTGGGCCCGCACTGGACCGGGATCTGTACTGTGTCTGAAACGGCCAGAGAAAAAAGAAGCATTTATTGCTCAAAAAGCACATACGTGTCACTATGTTATCAGTTAAAGTTTCAAACTCTTTTAATCGTTACTATAATTTATTTTAAAAGATTCGCGGCACCATTACCGTACCCAATTGATTTCATGATTGGCCTAAGAGCTAGACAATTTGTGGTATTTAATGCCCATTAGAGATTTTAATTTTTTGTTTTAAAATTTAGGCATCATTAGCAACGCATTAAAATGACATGAATTGAGGGGTCTAAAACGGGATAAAATTTCATCGTTTTTCACAAGCGTGTCTCGTACATTACATTATTGAAAAAAAATATGTATCAGTATGTTTTATACTTTTCGTTAAATAAATTATAATTTATACTCTTTTTTTTAAAAAATTATTTAAGATACATAGTTTTTTTTATATAAATTAAATTAATAATTTTCCCTTTTTTATACTTGCACTCAACACTTAAAATTATATATTTTTTGTAATAAAAATTACAATTTTTTTATAATATTATAACGTTTTTTTAACAAATATTGTAAGTAAGCTATCAATATACTTTTTTTTTTTTTGTGTTTCCCTTAAGAAACCTGAATTCATAAATGTTACCTCACATTTTGTTTGTTACAAATGAGATTTAATATCGGGAGTGGAGAGGTGGAAGACAAGTACAGACAAAATGGCTTGAAGAAATCTAACTTCGTAATTAAGCAATCTCCAAAAATACTTTATGCCACTTAAGTTATAGTTAGAGATCTTACCTTACATATTAATGATATTTTAATTTCACGCTCTCTAACGAAAAAAAAAAGAAGAGGATCATTAGTGTGTCTCCATATGAAGCATAAGTTAATTTCTTTTGGCACCCATAAATTTATAATTTTTATGTTATCCAACATATACTAGTTGTTAATTTAGTATGCATGTTACGATGACACTTGTATTTTTATTTAATTATTATTTTATAAATTGAATTTTATATATGATTAGTAGATATATCCAAGAGTACTAAGTACAATAAAAATGTTTTTTAAATGTCGTTCCTTAAAATTAATTTGACAATTTCTCCATTATGTATGTCTTCATAGAGTATATATATAAAGAACATTCTATTTTATTATTATTTTTATCAGTTTTAATTACGAGAGTTTTTTAACTCTTAATTGTATACTTTCACATGTTAAAATTGTAATTATTATAAAAGTTTAATTTAATTTTCTATTTTGAGTAGTATTTACTTATTCTGTGTATTCAAATTCTTGATCTTTGTGAAAATGAAAAGAAGGAAGATATTGAATGTTTATGTCTATGATGGTTCTTTTTTTTTTTTTTTGAAACGTCTATGATGGTTCTTAAATCTTACATTTAAGAGGTGTATGTTTGCTTAGGTAACTAAAGATCTTGTATGTCGTGCAGTCGTGGTATTAGATGACTAGGTTTGATATGTCAGCACTATATTTAATGTAGAAAAGTAGGATGCCTTATATAACGTAAAATCTATCTATTTTTGGTATCACAATATTCCATTAAAATCACAAGAATCAAATATACTGTAGACAATAAGTTTATTATTTATACTTAGATCGTTGAAAACTTAATGTGCTAAGTATAAGCATCATACATTCTAAAGAAAATGGCAAAAGAAAAGAAAAGAAAAGAAAAAGGTGTCGGCAATGAAAAACTTGAATTCATATAAAGTATCTCATAACTATATACATGTTAGGTCATACATCTAGGTATTTACAAATTTAAGGAAGTTTAGGAATCAGGCATACCGAAATGGCTTGGATATTAATTAGTAAGATGTCTTAATTTCAAATAATATGGTTGGTCTTGGTCCCTCTTCCATGTAGCTTAATTAGCGCACATTCTTAATGATCCCTGTGACAATAGCGTAGGGTAGAGACAAACACACGCACGCGTAAAACCAGAGCCAAACAAGGTCATTTTGCGGTGTTTCTTTATTCTAAGCCAGGGGTTGCATTGCAAGTTCGTTCACACAAGCAACATAAATGTGCGGAGCACTGCTGATCGAGATCGACCAAAGAAAAAAGGAAAAGCAGCAGAGGTTGGGTGCGGGAGGCAGGAGCATATGTAAATGCAGGTCCTAACAAGTTTGGCGCATAGAGGAGAGGTGGTTGTGATAGCGAAAGAAGAGCGGTTGCATAATGAATTGAAGATAAGGCCATAAGGGTGAAGAAAAAAAATAATTGGTTCACGTGGTGCTGATGCCATTTTCGCCGTTCGATTCGCTTGCACGCTGGATCGTGACACCCGCATGGGACAATATTAATGGATGTGCCAATGCTATGACATGATTGTGATTTCCGAGAAAGCATCCACAAATTAATTATATGGAAAACAATTCACTTATAAATATATGAGATTTATCATATACATTATGTTTTTAAATGAGTATTAATATTTTTAATATTTAATAACATGTCTTACTTGATTAAAATATAAATAAAATAATTTTTTTTCAATTAAATAAAATACATTATCAAATATTGACCATTAATTATGAAAAAGTATTTGTATTCTCACAAAAAGAAAGGTATTAGAAAAACTTTCATAAATATATAATACACTGTGGTAAATAATTGTTAATATATATTTACGTATGTGTAGTGAAAAAATGGCTAGTTTTGTAAAGGGTAAATTAATTTGTAGGTCATTATTCTTTTTAAGAATTTTTAAATAAGTTTCTATAATTTAAAAGTTATAAATGAGTCTATACAATTTTTAATTTTTTTTAATGGTGTCTTGAATTAGTTTACAATTAGAGCTTATAAAGACCTAATTTTTTTTAATTATAAGGAATCATTTATAATTAAACCTAGAAATTAAATTCACCTTTTATAAATTTGCAGCTTGGGAATTGAGAATTGAGAGGGGTGAGGAAAGATGAAGAAATTTGGTTTGGACCACTGCCATTTAGCGTAGGGTCGGGCCATGGCAATGTAACCAAGAAAGGGTAATCCCTTCTAATTCTTATGACAGCTTTTATCCCTTTTTTGGAGGTTGAAAAATAACTTTGATTTCCTGTGGAACTGGACATAGGGAGGGTAACATAACTGTGCCAAAGAGGCTCGAATCTAAGTTTGAACTTTGAAGCTGGGAAAGGTATTATTATTGAAAGTAAAAGTATGGAGGGTATAAAGATAAGGTTGCATTGGAATGGATCATAAGGCAGAATGAGAAGGTTTTGAACTTGATTACACTTTACAACAGCGTCAGGGAGTAGAAACCGGAAACAGAGGAGGAGGAGGACGCTACTTTTTCTGCACCGGGGGGGAGGCCCACGTGAACAGTGAATCATGAAACACCTCACTCCTCACCTCAGCACTAATTTAAGTGGGCCCCACTACAGAGGGGGAAAAGTAACTCTCATTGTAATTTTATGCATCTGATCCAATAATCGAATATTAGAATTTGACTCGTTGGATTGTTGCGATAGCCGGCGGCACATAAGGGAGTCAAGACTAGAGTCTAAAGACTATTGTAAATTCGTAAAGAGTATTTTCTTACATGACACTACTTAAGATATATCATGTCAAATATTATTATTTTCAATTTAAATTATTTTATTCATTTTGATTAATATATGATTATTAATATAGTTAGAATATGTTTAATATTATAGTTAAAATTGTTTTTAAAATTTAGTTTCAATTAATGTAAAAATTAATACGAAAATACTTTTAGTATAATTAAAAATATTATTGTTAGTGTTTAAATATTTAAAAAATTAAATATAGTAATTAAATTTAAAGATAATAATGAATAACATAAGAGTCGAGGAAGATCGGCAAATTTTAAAAGAAATACAATTTTAAAAATTTGTTTGTATTATTCACGATTTTAAACATATCATACCATTAGTAATATGTTACGTGTACAATTTCCATAGCATATTTCTCATTAATTACTTTTCCAAGTTCCAACTTGTCAAAGTAGTATCATGATTATTATCCTTATCCATTGCAATCATTTTATTTGTCGTATTTTATTTCAGGAACTAGGGAAGCTTATGGATAATCTGGGCCTGAGCAAATCACATCAAAGTATAAAACCTATGATAAGGAAAAAGAAAATAAGCATACTTTTTAATTTTAAATATATATATTTGATTTAAAAAATTATTTAAATGAAAATAATAATAATAAATCATCATGTAATATTTTATAATTTTTAATTTAAAATTAAAAAATTCTCTCTCTCCCTCTCTCCTCTTCTTCTTTAAATTCGTCCATTCAAATATACCCACAACTCCAAGTGAGGAGATCACGGTCTTCAGGCGCGTGAGACGATTGGCTCAATGTTAAAATCTGATAACTGACGAGTGATGACGATTGAGAGTGAGAACTGGTAAACGTTTTTGAAATTGAAACTAAGCATAAACAACCCTTTTGGCTCTTTCCCTTTTCACAGCTTCTATCTTCCGACTCCCGAGTTGAGTTTCTGGGCTCTGATTATATAATTCTATAGTGACTTGGTCTTCTATATGATGTCTTTATATTTTGGTTTTTTTTTTGGCATCTACTTTATAAGATGAAGAAGCTGCCAAAAGTACCTAGTTTCATCATCATCAGTCGAACCAGCCCAACATGCTTTTTCCATGTGTACAGTGTCTCTGACCCTTCTACGGTTGAGTGTATCATACTGAAGTGTTCAAATTTCAAGATTCCTATCAAGACATTGAACTGCGCGCAATGCCAAAACAAAAGATGAAAATATTCCCGCCCTTTGTCCATTGAAGTCAGAAAAACCTCCGCCGCGTGTGGAAAGAGAGTATTAAACAAGGAAAATGTTAAATAACCAAAAATTCTTTTGCCAAATTATTTGACATTTGTGTTGATATATTTATTAATTTTTTAATAATTTGATAATTTTTATCATTTAATTTTATCTAATAACTAACTTAAATTTAATTAAATTTTACTAAAATTTAAGATAATATAACAAAAAACTTACATAATCTAAAAATACATACATCAAATATGTTCAGACAAAAATTATTATTATTATTATTGTTGTTGTTTTCTAAAGATAAATATATGAGTAAAGAAAGTTAACAAAAAATAGTTGAGAAATCAAATAACCTCATAATTGCATGAAAAATTCAAGATAAACATTTGAATCCCGTAAGATCAAGCCTATAAACTTTTAGGAAGTTTAAAGATGGATAGGTTTATTAACCTCTCAAAGACAGTCATGTATTAAAATCTTTACCTAGGCTGAACCACTTTTGGTTATGAGTTTAAATGATCTCTTGTTTTTGCTTTTAGAATTGGTTTGTGGAAGATGTGATTTTCCGATTATGATATAATATAGTAATAGAAAAGATATTCTGAATTATAGGCGTGATACCCATCATTAAATCTTTTATTTACTTATTCGGGCAAAATCGAGCTACTTAGCTCCAGGTCATGTCGTAGTACTCTATTTTTTTACTATGTAACATTACTTAATAAATAATTAGCAGTCTTATTTCTTAATACTAATTAGGATATAGAATTGGGTGCAATTAATATAAAAAATACATAATGAAATAAAGAAAAAGGATCCAAATAAGTGAGACTCCTATAAAAATATTCGCTTATTACTTAATGTGTGTCTTAAGTTTGTAATTTGTAATTAAGTCAATAAGTCGGAGCATATGAAATGGAAGTTAATAAAATATTTTTGAGATGAAAAATGAGAGTTACATTCAACTGATTTGAGTTCCAGATAAGAATGTGCACTTTTCAAGTGCATGAGGTTGAATTTCCTCTCTACTAATAATCTTGCTTGGCCGTCAACTCATCCCAAAGAGATCTCCTAACCCCCAGGAGCCAAGTCCTATGTGTGGAGATTCCCTTAAAGGTAATCCACTAGGTGGACCTCTACATGCATGTCACTGGCACCCTTGTTGGTGGTATTGGAGTAACCTACAATCCTTACTACCCTTTTTACTTATAAACAAATAATTGCACGATTTGGATACATTAAATACATCTTATAAAGTGATGGAAAGCTCACACATATGATTCAAGTTGGGTGGCTGAAATGAAAAAAATGAGCATGAACTAAAAAAAATTATACTGAATAGCTTAGCTATAAGTGCATGTTGAGCCCGCACACTGCCTTGGCTAGCAGAGGCTACACCTTTTACAAGTGGTGGCTTATCTGGCTGGTTGATATTAAGTTCTAAGGCAACCTGTTAAAGATGGACATATAGATTCCACTGCTAACTAACAAATCTAAGAACATGAAAAAGGAAAAAGGAGGAAAGGAAGAAAAAAGTAGTTCCTTAACAACTAAAAGCAGAACCAATAATATCTACTAAATTTGGTGCCAAAATTTTCTATGCAGTACCAAAATATGTTCACAAGATCATAATGTGTATCAGGCATATGCACTAAGTGGTAGCTTTGTCATTCTTTTGGGCTACTTTCTTTCGCTTCCTCTCAGATTGAGGATCTTTAGCTTTTAAATCATTGGAGAAGGTCCTCAACAAGCTAGATAGATGTTCATTTCGATGTGCTGAAACCAAAATACAGAAGATTTAAGAATTGAGCAGATACCAAACGATTAAAAAGTCATTCTCCCTGCAAAGCAGGCCAAGATGATGAAACTCACCAGAAAGTATGACATCTTCCATATTTACAGATTTACGATTTGCATGCTGTGCAAATAGCTGAAGATCCTTAGCCAGCTGCTCTGCTCGCAAAACCGTAGGTTTAATTTCATTATTTCAAGTGAGCATTGCCAGCTACTTATTAACTCACAAATATTCAATATTATGCAGCAACTTCACCTTAATATTATGTTTCCTTGAACAAAAAGTCTAAAGGTGACTTTACAGGCAAACAAAACAATAGGTTCCCTTCCTTCCCTTCCAAAATCTGTCACTAACCCCCCCATGCAGAAAAAAAGAACACTCTGATGTTTAATTTTGATAATGAGAGTAAATTATCTGTAATATATATATATATATATTGATAAAGAATTATTTGTAATATTTGTGATTGAAAGTAAATGGATTTATCACGATCTGATACATATATACAAATGAACTCATTTTATCTCTCAAAAGAAAGCAAACACCTGCAAATAAACAATGGACTACCTCATTAAAGATGTGAAAAGGTGAGCTAGTAAATCAGCATTACCAAACCTAAAAAGCACACTCCACACTCCACACTCCATAGTATCCTTCCCTAGCATGTTCAGCGTTCATCACCTCCAATTAATTATACTATGATAATTCCAAATAGGTTTGCTGCTAGACTAGTGCTTATATGAGTTATATCCATGTTCTAGATTCCACATATTCAATGTCCGTAGATAAAAATGACCTTATTCTACCAAAAAACCCAAACTATACTTAATCCAATGCATCTCCTTTAACCTAGAAGATATTGCGTTGTCATTATTGTATTGCAGAATTGCAGCAACAAGATACATTATCTTATCTCATCTATTGATTGGTGGAGTGAGGGAAGAATATGAGTGTGAATAATCTAATCTACAACTTGAAGACGTGAATTTTGCACAGTATTGATCATAAATCCCAAGGTACGAAACAAGTAGGTGGAACCACTGAACCACAAATTCTCATCGACGCCTCCAACAGAGGGAAAAAAGCAGTAAAATGATACGAACCCGTATACTTGAAGGCCAAATCAGCAATGCAAGCGACTACGACTTTTGACGCTTCCATGCCGCTTCTCTTTGCTGCGCAATTTATCGAACACGAGAGAGAGAGAGAGAATTAGGAACTCGAATATGCTCCGATTTTGTCGAATAAAAGTAAAATTTCGATGCCAGTGAGGACATTTTCATGTTCCGTTGGCGAAGGAATTCAGAGCCGAGTGTGAGTTAGAATTTAGATAGAGAAATGAACCTTGAGATTCGGCGATAGAGATTGCGGAGAGGCTGAATCTATCTCTCAAAAGCTTGCTTTCCGAATCATTTTCCTCTCTTTCCACTTCGATGCTTCCACCAACACCTTCCATTGCCATCTCCTCTCCTTTTCTCAACATTTTGAGAAAAGTATAAGGGCAATATACTAATACTGTTCTATACCATACGACAAGTCAAATGGGCTCGACTCGACCCCAAAATCCAAATCCCTGACCCGCCAACACTGTTGGCCCGATAGAATTAACCATTTTTAAAATTTTTGGGTAATCAACGAGGGGCAAGCCTGAAGATGATGCAATTAATCTCCAAAGTTCAGACATTATGACGCTGCTACAACCCAGATTCTTGAATTATACATGTTTGATGCTTGAATTAGTTTATTTTTTTTAATTAGTTCTGTTTTCTTCATTGAGTTAATTTGTCAAGCCGTTAAAAATGAGTTAATAGTGAAATGCTTCTGTCACAATGTAAAAAATATATATAAAAAATTAGAGCAATGACCTAGCTTTGATAGAGACACAAGTGTAGGGTGAAATCTACCTATTTTATGTTTATTTATGCTTCCTCAATCATGTAGCCTTCGAAATACATACTATTTATAAAAATATATATTAATTTGACGGGTATCTCAGATATTATTAGCAAAGTGTCTGTCACATTTCCATATTACTAGTCCTTTGATATTTTTGAGACAATACCTTTTTAAGTTCAAAGCCTTTTACATGAAATATGCTTTTATTTCTTGTCCAAACCTGTAGGGTAGGAGAGAGTAATTTATTAGATCACTTATAATCTTGTACCATATGCAACCATGTGTATATGCTATTTAAATGGGAGGTGATTTTTTGTTTTGTTTTGGTTATATTAGTAGTACAAGCACCTTTAAGGAGAGGAATATTTGACATGCTAGAGGTCAAACCTCTAATATCATCATTACACCCAAAGCTAATTAAATTACAAACAAATTGACAAATTAAGAACAATTTTGAAAGTTTTGAGAGCTAGAGGCCTGGCCTTAGTCCAACTCAACTCGACCCACAAGGATGGTGGCTCGGTCGGTCGGTCCAATAATGATTTTCACTACAACAATAACTCATCAATGGCCACCCGTCAAGGAGAAGATATTGCCATGCATTAAGCCAAGGTCTCCTTCCTTTAGCTATGGCATTCAATCCAACCTATTATGAGTGTGTCTTTCTTTGAGCAGCCACTAACTTGATCGTCAGAATCTTCTTTTCGCGCCCAGGAGTTCGAACAAAAGGTCTCTTCACCCACAGAAGAAATACCTCGGAGAGGAACACTTCGGTTTTGAGGATTTCTGTGATAATTTTTAAGTGGCTAATTTGTTGTTAGGTTGTCCAAATAATATTAGTTTTGAGATATTTTTCCTTCATATTAAGCTTTGAAAATCTGTTTCCTAACGCCTTTACTGGAAGTATTATTTAAAAGAAGAAAAAAGAAAGAAAAATTAGGAGCTCGGGAAAGAGCACGAAGTGGTAACACTCCTGGTATGGTTTAGACTTTATACTAATTACTCAGAGTAAAGGACCGTTGACTTTAGAAAATAACGTTTTTGTTCTGTTTTTGCTGCATATAGTAAATGGCTCCTTACTTGGAGGGAGATGGCACCCTTTTATTGAGTGTCCATACAAGTGAGAACCGTATTTGGAAAATGAATCACTTTGGGCAAAAGAAGTTACCTTCAAGAATAATATCAATCTACATTTGGAAATAATACAAGAGATTGGGTTCAATTCACCTACAGCAAAAGCACCAGGCACATTTCTGTATGTCATCTTAATCGTCAAAGTCGACCATTCAAGTTGTGTGCATAAGCTCATGGCACCAGTATCAGAGCAAAAATGTGAAGATGCTAATTCTCCACCTACTCCAGTTGGAAGACAACAAACAGAGGCAGACCTCAACAGGGAAAGAACCAAAGCCACAAGACACCCTCGATAGACCAGACAGGAGACAATCGTTCTCATAGAGGTGAGGTCGAGGACGGAGGAAAAACCAATTTGCCGATACACGTCAGCCTCTGGGTGTGTTATGTCTGAGCCAAAATGGGATTTGATCTCATCATTCTGTCAGCAACAGGGTGTGAACAGAGGGCCTGCTCAATGCCGAAAAAGATGGAGCAACCTTCTTAGCGATTTCAAGAAGAACAAGAGATGGGAGTCAAATATAAAAGAGGAGGCTGGATCATTTTGGATGATGAGAAACGATGAGAGGAGAGAAAAGAAATTGCCAGGCCTCTTTGATGGGGACTTGTACAATGTATTAAATGGAGGGGTATGCACCACTGCAGCATTTCCATTGACACTGATTAAAATGACATCAAAAGCAGAGAATGCTGATCGAGTTGAAGAAGTGGCATCGGAGCAATGGGGGAAGGAGGAGGTCGTCGTTGATAGTGAGAAAATGGGTTGGAGCATAGAGGAAACCATCAAGACAAACGCAACTGGAAATATAGTCAACGCTCCATTGAAAGCATCAGATGCTAAGGAAACAATCATGAGAGGGAGTCCCAAAAACACACCCACACATCCACTGCCTAGTTCAGGTACAGAGTCCCAACGAAGTCTCTATGTCCATGGTAGTAATTATATTTAATATAGCTCAAAAATGATTATTGATGTCCAAAATTACAACTTCTCAGAGAAAAGAAAAAAATAAAATACTTGGAGTGAAGAGAACCAATGAGAAATAACATCTGTGGAAGGTTTTCTTATTTCACGCTTCTCGAGTATGGACTATAAAGAAGCTTTCGTGATTTTAACTTATACATTACTATGATTGTGGCCTTTTAATCTAGCTTCTTTATTTTGCCCTGTTTATAAGCGTTATTAGGGAGAACTTTTGGAATATCATTTTAGACAGACAATGCATACTATTTGATAAAAACATCATGTATTTCACCAGGTCAAGATGTTGTCAAATTGCAAGCTATCAACTGCATGTGAAAAATATGGCTTTAGTTAGATAGTGAAATCATATGTCCATGATCACTCCTTGAACTCATACGACTATGCATATTTTTGTCTAATTGTCTGACAAGTGATTCAACAATAAATAAAGAACCAAGCATTGGTCCACTTTCATTGCAATCTCAAGGAAATTATATACATTCAGGCTGTCAGAGAGAACCCATGTTCCAGAAGGGAAACAAGAGAAGGCGATTATCACCAGAAAATTATGAAGACACCACAAATTTCAGTAATAATATTATCAAAGTACTACGGAGGAATAGTAACACACTGAAATCCGATCTTGGAGCTCAGATCATAAATTACCAACTGGCCAGGACCAACAGAAGGAGCAGACAGCTAGCTCAGTTGCTGCCCTTGGCAAGCTCACAGATGCTCTGACACAAATTGTTGACAAGCTGTAAATAAATTCAGAAGAACAGGAAAGATCCTTCAGGGGGACCACGGCTTATATCTATAACAGGGTCTGCCAATTACAATTAATTTTGGCACTAGAGTTCACTATTATCAAAATTTTCCCCAGTTTAATTTGCACTCCGCAGTTTTCTCATATCATTTGTTCACATGATATTAATGTTGATTCTTTCAATGCTAGGTGCAGCTTACAAATCCTGCTTACAAGTCCTCCTCCCCTTTTTCTGTCCTACTAGGATATGGAAAGAGTTGAAATACCTATAGAGCATCAGTGGCATATAGACACTTCTCCGACCTTATTAGCAAGAAATGCACAGAAGTGAAGGACCTAGCACATTAGCATTCTATATAAAACTATGTTTTTAGGTTGTTAGCACATTGTCCTTTATCTATACAGCTTTGCTGTAAAACAATATCCAGCAATCTGCCGGGGGTAAACATGTTTTTTTGTTTTTATCCATTACCATAATTATACAACTTAAGTTGGTTCTTTAGATTCACTATCAGAAATCATCTCACACCATGCATGTCTATCAAAAGCTTAATGGTTAACCACACAAGGGCAACACAGGAACTTACCTAGTCCATTGCCACTCTAAGTTCCAAACAAAGGGAAAGGGACTCCCCTCCATTCCCTCAACACAATGGAATGGACAGATAATTCCCCACATTCACACTCCATTCTATTATGAAGAACTCCACTCCATTGCCTCCAAACCTTCCAAACATAGCCCTTACATTTTAGGTTCAAACTGAACCTCACTATGAGCTCACTGACAGGAGTATGTGTACATGGCTACACTTTTTTAGAAAAGCAAGAAAAACTTGAAAATTTGAGGACAAATGCCGCACATACTGATAATAAAGGAAGCAATGTGATGACCTGTGGGGGGAGCTAGTTAAAATTAAATTATAAAAAAGGAAAAGAAGAAGAAGAAGATTCAATGGATCGACTTATATTTAGTTTCAAATTTAACCACAAAAAAAATGCATAAAAGACTCAATCCATCAAGATCTACACCACAAAGAAATATATATAAATATATAATATACTTATATGCAGAGAATAATCAGGCCTTACAATTTAGATAAGGAATTTCGTCTAAACAAATGAACTATAGTAAAACAAAACTTACCTGCTATCAATAGCCTCAACAAGCTTAGCAAAGTAAAATTGAGTAGTGATTAAGCCTCTCCCTTATCATCCTTCCAGCCAACCTAACGCAATGCCCTCTCTACATCTGCCTCTGAGTGAAGATATGGCCTTGTTGCCTTTGAAGGCCCAGGGAACAACTCTCCGACCCTCTTTACTCCTTAGCAAGTCATAATAAAATGTCTTTGGGGCCGAAACTCAGAGTCAATCCCTGTAAGTTTGGCTAGGCAGACCACTGTGTCATACTTGCCATGTAAGCTCTCCAAATCCTTCACCTCAAACTTTGGCATCACAGGTGCTAGTGAGGTCATCTTTATTGGCTGTAAGTTGTTCTTTTGCCTGCGTGAAATAGAAAGCACGGCGGCGAGTGCCGCCACGGAGCCGCCGCCGATCACTGCGATGCCGGTTCCGTCGACATCGGCGGTGGAATGACGAATGCGGTTGGGAATTTGGATGGTCTGTGTTTGGGAGGAGAGAATCTAATCTAGGAAAGGAATTGATTCTGTTTGGAAGAAAGAGTGGAGACGATAAGGAAGCTGAGTACGCCTTTTGGTTATTCTTTTGTCATGTTTGGATTTTGGTGCGAGGACTGTTGCGACTTGGGAGAGTGAGTACGTGTACAGTAGGTTGTTGAACTTGAATGACTATCCTCGATAAGAGCATTTTACCCGATGAGGTTAAAATTGGAATTAGAGTGGGCAGGTAACTGACGTGACTTTTGATTCGGGTTTAATTAATTTAATTATTTAAATTGATTAGTGAAATTAAATGGTGTTACAATAATAATAATTTACATATTATGAAATATATATTAATTTTTATAAAATATGAAAAATATTAATTTTTTTTAAAATAATGGTTAGTAAGTTCAACACTTCAACTAGAATTTTGATCAATTTTGATTAATCTAAAATAATTTAATTATAAGACAAAATTATAACTATTTAAGTATTTAGTTTACAGTTAAATTCTCTAATGAGACAATTTTTAAGAATACTAATTCTACCTTTCTTTGATTCTCGGGGCTCCCACTTTTCAAATACTAAATGTTTGTGTTGATACTTAAACGAAAAAATTATATTTAATTTGTTTAGAAAGTTAGTGTTACATAAACGCATCATATAAGCTTTATATTAATATAATTAAAAAATTCATTTCAAGCATAAAAATCAATTAAATGGTCAGTACCAACAAAAAATAGGAAACTAATTTAACATATCAAAGAAAAATATAACCCTACATTATAGGTAGAACTCAACTAAAAATGCCAACTAATATAATAAAAGTGAATGAATGTTTTTGTTTATCACTTTTGGATTGGGAAATTGCAACGAGGAAAATGTTGCAATTCTAGTGCTTTGAATAATAATAAAAGGCATTGGCATTAATCAAGCTGGACAAGACAAGACCAAATTAGAAAAGACTTGGTTAGACTAGATTCAACTGGACTGAACTAAACTTGATCATAACAGACCAGACCTAACTAGACCATACCTGCTAGAGGTGTTTGCGGTTTAGATTTGTTTGATTTTGGGAGGAAAAGTCATTTGAACTGAACCAAACGATTTTTCTATCATGGGAATCGACCAGATTGGTTTTAATTTAAGAACCAAACCAATTACAATTTGTTTGGTTTGGTTCCGTTCCGTTCAATCGATTTTTTACTAAACATTTTTTTTTATAAAAAATTTCATACACAATTTCATTTTTTCTATCCATGGCCTATTTAACAACAAATTAGCTTAAAATTCCTAATACAAACATCATTAAATAGATATAAACAACAAATTGATATAAAGGTTTTCATAGAAACAACAACAAATTGAAATCTAATCATATATAGATATGTAAATATAAAAAAATACATATGTAATTGTATGCGTTCAGTTTTGTTCGGTGTCATAAATGAAAACAAAAAACCGAATTGAACATATCGGTTTTCATGAAAAGGAAACTAAATAAAATCAAAATTAATCGATTTTGTTTGGTTTTTGGTATTTCGGTTCTGTTAGATCTGTTTAATTCAGTTATGAACACCTCTAATACTCGCAGACTAGATCAAACTGGACTTAACTAGAACAAATTCGATCAGATCTGACCAGACTATACTAGAACAGATTTGACAAGACCATATAGGATCATACCAAATTAGATCAGACTGGACTGGACTAGAGCAGACCAAACCAAATTAGACCTAATCATACCAGACCAAAACAGACTTAGAGTGTGTTTGGATATGTTTTTTTTTAAGTGAAACACTTTTTTTTAAAAAAATACTTCCATAAATTTTTATGTATGTTTGGATGAAACTTTTAAAAAAAGTAAAAAGTAAAAAAAAAGCTCAATTACTACTTTTTTTAGAAGTTAATGATCTTCAGCTTCTGAAAAAATGAGGAGAAGTGATTTTTAACATAATTTATCGACAAAAATACTATTTTCCTTCATTAAAAATTACATCTTTTGTCTTTTAATTTTTTTTTTCTTATAAACCCTACCTCAATTATTCTGAATACCGTACATTTTAAATAATTTTGCTATCAAAAAGTTCTTTTGTTATTTTTTATCCAAACAAACTTACAAATCATTCTATTACTTAAAAGTATTTCATAATATTGCATCTAAACGTAAAAATAACTTTTTCTTTAAAAATAAAACTTAACTAAAAAAATATTTATAAAAAAAGTCATTTTTTTTATTAAAAGTTTATTCAAATGAGCCATAGATCATATTAGACCAAGTAAACCCACAAGTCCGTCAGGCCAAACGAGTCCTTATGCTTTCAGGAGGAAACCAATGGTCAGTGGCCACATCAAACTTCAAAACGACCACGAAAACGTGGCACGACGCAAATGGGCAAAATACTTCGACCGCAACCCATAAATTAATCCAGCTCTTTATGCTAATATATCGGCACGGACGGCCAAACTAAACTAACATTTGAAAGGCCTTTAACGTTAACTCCAACGAACCCCGGCAAAAATCAAATTGCGCAAAACAGTAACACTCTCAAGTAACAGTGAAGTAGCTCCTATATTCAATTTTATTTTTTGAGATCGTAGCTCCTATATTAGTAAATACTATAATAGTTGCAGAAAGAGCCAAAGAGGGAAGGAGCCAAAGAGTCCAATACAAAATCTTGTTCGTATTTGACGAGGCATCCAAACCTTATCATTAATGTTTTTGCTTTGTAATCTCATGGAAAACCCTAAACTGACAGTGACTTCCTGCAATCTCTATCTATTCACCTAACATTCTTGTATCGCAACCAAACAACAAGCAACGCCGATAACGATTGCGGTGCGGATCCTCCACTGTTGGTGTTGCCGCCTGGTCACTTTCCATATTACAAATAATAACCCCATTATGTTCTTTCTTCTTCTTCTTCACACTTAGATTAAAGGGTTCTTCTTGATTAATGCTTAGTCATGGTCACTTCAATGGAAAGTGGTGCGCGTCTATGGGTTTTACTATTGGTGGGATGTGCCTGTCTTCTTTCCTCGGAATCCAAGTATATAAGGTACAATACCACCTCAAGCATTGTTTCTGGGAAGCTCAATGTTCACTTGGTTCCTCACACTCACGACGATGTTGGATGGTTGAAGACCATTGACCAGTACTATGTCGGTTCCAACAACTCCATTCAGGTCATTCGTTCACTCTCCCTACGTGTCCCAATTAAATTGAAAATTTTGATTCGTCGTCTCATATCATGTTGGTTTAACTGTTGGGGAAGTGCAGAAAGCGTGCGTTCAAAACGTGTTAGATTCTCTGGTACCGGCATTGTTGGCGAACAAGAATCGCAAGTTCATATATGTTGAACAGGCAAGGCCATGTATAAAGTGCTCTACTTCAATTCCTCACTCCCCAGTTTTAATTGACACTAATTAAGAAGAGAAACAAATACGGTGAAGAAGGAGTAAAATTGAAGTCATATATATATATATATATATATATATATATATTTGATAATGATATGATATATGGAAATGCACAACACTTTTAGTTGAAATTTCCTGATAAAGGGAGGTTTACTTTTTCAGTATTAAGAAAACAGAACAACACTGTACCAATTATTATGAAAATTAACCATGAATTCATAGATGTTCTTTGCGTGTATTGCAGGCATTTTTCCAGCGTTGGTGGAGAGAACAGAGTGAGGCTGTCCAGAACACAGTCAAGCAGCTGGTCAACTCTGGTCAATTGGAGTTCATGTATTGATCAATTTGCTATTTCCTTGAAAATCACTTTACACTTGCTTAGTGTAACAAAAATATGAGAAGGTGGAAAATAAAATGTACCTCATTTTCACCCATTTCTTTATTTTCCACCTACTCAACCAAGCACACGCTAAAAATACTGGAAGTAAAAAACAAGAGGAAGTAGTTTTTTTTCTCACGTTATTACAGGTCACGGAAAATTGATCAACAATCATTACCCTTTTACTTTAATGTAGCATTTAGTTTCAATGGCATTTAGTGATCTTTGTAAACTCAAACCTGCACCAACTAATTCCTAATATTTCCGATTGCAGAAATGGTGGTATGTGTATGCATGATGAGGCTGCTACACATTACATTGACATGATTGATCAGACAACCCTTGGGCATCAATTTCTCAAAGAAGAATTTGGTGTAACTCCGAGAATAGGATGGCAAATTGATCCATTTGGGCATTCTGCAGTGCAGGCTTACTTATTGGGAGCAGAGGTACAGTTTTGCTATAGTATACACAGAGTATCAATTTGAAGACAAAAAAACAAAAAAAGATTTTGAAGTTGTTTTGCCAATTACCAACATATGTAATCTCTTTGTTTTTGCTACGTAGCATTTCTACCAGTTTTTTTTAATCACAACCCTTTTTAAGAAAAACCTTTGTTGGCATAGGTTGGATTTGACTCTCTATTCTTTGCACGGATTGACTACCAAGACAGAGCTAAGAGGAAAGATGAAAAAACTCTTGAAGTTGTGTGGCGGGGCTCTAAGAGCCTTGGTTCATCGGCACAAGTGAGTAATTTAAAGTGGTTTATGTTTTTATTGATGCTGCATAAAAGAAAAGAATAGCATTTTTTTTTGTTTTTTTGTTTCACTTCCTCCTCCAAATTATGCTCTTAATTGCGGAACCTTAAATTGTTCTTTTATATAGATATTTTCTGGTGCTTTCCCTGAGAATTATGAACCTCCCAGCAATTTCTACTATGAAGTAAATGACGATTCAGATTCTCCTATTGTCCAGGTGAAATCTAAGTCAAATTATTGCTGTAAGGCCAATTAGCTTTTGTTTGAAAATAAGTGTCAAGTTAACTTGTGCATTTTGTAACTTGAAGGATGACGTCAATTTGTTTGACTACAATGTCCCTCAACGCGTAAATGAGTTTGTCTCAGCCGCAATATCACAGGTAAGAAACTTGGTGTAAGATGGGTGGTTGGTTCTATATACTGCAATTTGCTCTCTTTGAAATGCATTTTAAAAGAAGAGTAAATTACAATGCATTATTTAGAGGTTTGTCAAAATGACAATAAATCTTAAATTTGGCCATAAGATATACTCCACCCCATTTTTTTTTCTTTGACTAACTATTGATTTATCTCCGTTAAATACTTAAAAAAAATCACTTTCTTTTATGAACAAATAAAAAAATCCACTTATTATTAGTTATTAATAAATATTATGAAGATTCTGGAAAAAAAAAATAAATATTATGAAGAAAAATATAATTCACACACACACACACACATATATATATCGATTTATTTTACTGTAACAAATAATTAATATACTATGCATGTCTATTGTATAAAAAAGTTTGTATTTTGATTTTCTCGTTTTGTTGCCTTTGTTAAGTCCTTTGTCTATCCATTTAAGTGGGTATTTGCGATCCCCTATGACGGGCAGATATGAAGACAATTTTTTTCTACGAGGACAATGGTAAAAAATTTGTTTCCGTTTAATCAATGTAGATGGGGGCGGAAGCTGGGATCGAGGTCTCCGCTCCCCATGGGTACCTGCTAAAAAAATATAAAAATACCTTCAGTCTAAAATATGAAATTTATGTGTCTGAAATTGTGTATGTCCCTCATGCTTTTAAGTTATGGAAGTTAAGGTCTTAGCAGCCAATGTCTCCTTTGTTGTGAATATGAGTAAAAATGAAAATAGAAATGCTCCAAATTAAATATACATATTTTTTTATTCATATTAGGTGTCATTCAAATGCTTTAAAGTTTTATCAGTTTCACTTAAATAATGATTTGAGTCAACTACTCCACTGACTGTTCTGTTTCAGGCCAATATTACGCGCACAAATCATATAATGTGGACAATGGGGACAGATTTCAAGTACCAATATGCACATACCTGGTTTCGGCAAATGGACAAATTTATTCACTACGTTAATCAAGTTACTTATCGTCAACTCTTTGCTTAATTCACAAGTTTCTTTATAGTTATTTAACATTCTCCTCCTTGTCATGCTAAGTTTGACTGATCCAGTCTAACTGAAATATTCACACCTTTGCAATTTATATATATCAACGCATGGTTTCCATTGCAAATAAAATGTCCATTTCTTTTAACTTCAGTGCACTGTAAGCATGTGCAAGAGTCACTTCTCAGATAAATGACATTTCATATCATACACTTGAGGCTGCCAAATCTTCCTTTTGCTCATGAATTTAAATAAAATTGACCTTACTTTGTAAAGCAATTGAGTGGTTTGACATACTAATGGGATAGCTGGCTAATGCTTCTTTAGGATGGCCGAGTTCATGCCCTGTACTCGACCCCATCAATATACACTGATGCAAAACATGCTGCGAATGAGGCCTGGCCAATCAAGACTGATGACTTCTTTCCGTGAGTTTCAAATGCAAAATATGCAGCAAATAAGCTACCAACTCAAAATCACGTTCAGGAAGAAGCTGCAAATTGTAGCTTATGGCTGCAACATGATTTTGAGAATAACATTTGGGTGGCTGCAGTGCCCACCCAAACACACACTTCGTGTTTAGCTGCACATTAGCATTCTTCCTCATTCTTATAGTTTCTTATTTTATATTTGGGCCATGGATTTGTTAGGTATGCTGATCGTGTAAATGCCTATTGGACGGGGTATTTTACAAGTAGGCCAGCTCTCAAAGGTTATGTCAGAATGATGAGTGGCTACTACTTGGTAAGCCTTCTTACTGTTGTTAGTTGAAGTAGTTAAATATTTGGTTAGATTCTAGCTACTCTGAGAGCTTAATTTATTAGGGTATTACAATGTTCCTTCTTTCATTTGGCTTCTCTATTTTTGAGGATATTCATCTTGGCTCTTATATGTTATGTCTACTCAAGCAGTGTGTGGTATTCTGAACACCTCTTTTTATCTGAAAGCTGTGATTGAGAACATTGTTATTGTTTCAACCTTGTACACCATTGGAATACCTTAGGATGTTGTCAGAATTCCACAACTTGCCTCTTGATGCTCTTCAATCTTGAAACAGGTAGCAAGGCAGTTGGAGTATTTCAAAGGGAAGAGTACCTCAGGTCCTAAAACTGACTCTTTGGCTGATGCTTTGGCTATTGCTCAGCACCATGATGCAGTATCTGGTACAGAAAAGCAGCATGTGGCTAATGATTATGCAAAACGACTTTCAATAGGTTACACAGAGGTGATACTTATCTATAATATGTTCTCTTCGCATCTTATTTTCTTGAATATAACCTCAAAAATGTTTTTCATTTTAATGTCTTATGCAGGCTGAGAAGGTTGTTGCAGTATCACTTGCCTGCATGACAGAGGCAACAACCAAAACTGGTTGTAGGAGTCCACAGACTAAATTTCAACAGGCAAGTAGTTAAGTTCCTTTGTTCAACAATTGTGAGATGTTCTACTCTGCTTCCTTTACTAGCCTAATCTGTTGATTACTAGTCTTCAAATAACATCTAAAGGCATCTGGATAATCTTTTTGTGATGATTATAATGTATCACATAATTCAATTTGTAGGCTACGTTACATTTCAAGATTAATCACCAAAGAATATATTTAACCCTTAATTGATACCATTTTCCTTTTCTTTTCTTTTTCTTTTGTATGACAAAGAAGCTCATGAACTTATGCATGTTCATATATTTCATGAATTAGGCTATTGCTATTCCATTTAAACATTTTTTATGAACTTATCAACAAAGTTATTATTCAAGAAAATAGAAAGTCTACAGCCTTCGACAAAGAGCGATTAGAAGGATTTAGAGCTTTGTTCCTTCATACATGCTTCACCGGAGCAGATACATATATAGACTCAAGCAGTACTTGGCATGCAATGTATCTATGGAAATGAATTATGAAAGAAATTTGTGGAGATTTTGTATTTGTTGTTTTGGTTTCCTTCTTCATATTCATATTCTTTGTGCACAATGGGAATTTACTAAGCTGGTTAAACTGGATCAGGAATATGATATTTACAATTCATCACCATCACGAAGCCTATTATGATTTATGAAACTTAGACAGGTAGCTGCTGCTAACCAATTATCTACTCAGACCCAGATCAAATCAGTAGATGAAGTGAAAACCATGGTTTAGTGAGCTGTATTCCTTTTGAAACAATGTAAAAAAATATTCATATTTTCTGAGAAGCTAAGTTCTGAAGACTTCATGCTGATTGCAGAGATTGAGTTATTGATTGTGCTGTTTCATATGTGTCCTTGATTTCTATTTATATCCCTTTTTTTTTCTTCTATCTTGTCATTACAGTGTCCACTTCTGAACATAAGTTACTGTCCTGCATCAGAAGTTGACTTCTCAGATGGGAAAGACCTGGTAAGGAGCTATGACATCTAATCTGGTTCTTATTAGAATACAAGAATTTTATCAAGATTTTCCTGATATATTGTCTTCCGTAGGTTGTTATTGTTTACAATCCTCTAGGATGGAAAAGAGAGGATGTGATAAGGATTCCTGTGAGTTTCTTCCTTCAAATACTATTGCTTTACTGCCTTCACTACCTCCTTTCTTCCTCCTATATATTCTGGTTAAATTATGAAGAATCTATGAGCTATGTAAATATTATCTTTTACATGGGCAGGAATTTGTTCACTACTTTGCTTTTATGTACAATCGATGCCTTTTAGGCAAAGCATTGCAAGGCATTTTTCTCTCATGCTGTGGAATTACCTCATGTATCACCATGGATGAAGGATGTTTCAAACTTAATATGGAAAATCATATTGCAAGAACGAAACACTAACATCGCTTAACATCACTTGTCTATCAAATTTGTCATAGGTTATCAATGAAAATGTTGTTGTTCGGGATTCCAGTGGAAAAGAAATACAATCCCAGCTGCTGCCAATACTTGATGCTTTTCTGGGTTTAAGAAACTACCACACTGGGGCATACCTGGGAGTGTCTCCAACTGTAAACCCGAAATATTGGCTTGCTTTTTCAGCGACTGTTCCCCCACTTGGTTTTAGCACTTACTATGTATCCAATGCTAAACAAGCAGGTTAGTCCTGATCAGTGATTTCCTGAGAGTAGTGATGACTCATGCAAATACAAAAAATTAAGAAACTATATTTTTTGGTGTGATAATAAAGTTTTGTTTTTCGAAAAACAAAAAATCTTTGCAATTGCAGCTACTATTTCAGATACACATACTGCATACAAGTCAGGGAGTCAGAGTGATACAATTGAAGTGGGCCTAGGAAACTTGAAACTAATTTATTCTGGGAAGGAAGGGAAACTTACTCAATATATCAATAGCAGAAGGAAGGTATGTGATTTGGATGAATTTGGATGACACCTTACTATTTATCCCAATCTAGAGCTACAATCTAAACCCTTATAAGGTAGTGCTGCTATAGATGTATACTATAAGGTTTAGATGGTATGCATTATAAATATCTGTTCACAATGGAAGGTCAAAGAATCTCTGGAGCAGACATACAAATTTTACGCTGGGAATGGAAATGATGGAACTCAGAATGCTCAGGTGATACCGTGATAACATTTTTTCTATCCTTAAAATTTTGATTAGTTTTTCTTTCCCTAAGATACTTCTTGTTATCAGGCTGATAGTGATAGATGGTTTGGTTATGATTACTTTATGAGAAGCTATTGATTTAAATGTTCTAAATTGTTAAAGGCGTCTGGAGCATATATATTTCGCCCCAATGGTACATCATCTCCCATCAAATCCCAAGGGGAGGTGAAGTTGTCTATCAAAACACTTGATATTCAATTAACAATATTCAGTGGTAGCAAGAGATTAATGAGTTTTTATTTAAAAAATTTCAGTCTCCTCTCACAGTTTTGCAGGGACCAATTGTGCATGAAGTGCATCAGAAGATCAATTCATGGATATACCAGGTAGTGTGTAACAATATGTTTTCTTATTTTTTTCCTTTATATATGGGTGTTGGAGAGTGGAGACGTCACAAGAAAATCAAAAGGATTCCATATTGAAAACCACAGATAATATAAATACCTAAACTTTACAACTTTCTTCTGTCAAACATCCAAGGTTATAAACTGCTTGCACTAGTATGTGAAAGGCAGAGAAATAACATAAATTATAGTTAAAAAAACGAATATAACTTCTGGAATCTGTTAAGAGGTATGCAGTAGGCTTATTCTTTAGCTTCCATTATCAAAAGCTCCATAGAGCTCAATAGTTGACCATGGCTTAATTGAACAGACCACCAGACTGTACAAGGGGAAAGAGCATGCTGAAGTTGAGTTTATTGTAAGTTTTTGTTTTTCCTTTTCAAATTTCTCCCTGCTTTTCTAATGCGGGTACTTAAAAACATTTTTCTCTAAGAGCTAATAATCATGATAAAGCTCTTGACATCAGGTTGGACCCATCCCCATTGATGACGGAGTTGGCAAAGAAATTGCAACTGAGATTAAAACGACTCTGGCAAGCAACAAAACCTTTTATACTGATTCCAATGGACGTGATTTTATTGAACGGGTACGTCAAACAGGTTGAGCAGATGATTTCTAGTTACGGTTTTCGATATGAATGCCTAACCTAATGTTTTGTTATAATAATGCTTACCTTCACAGATTCGAAACTATAGAGAGGACTGGAACTTGGAAGTAAATCAACCTGTTGCTGGAAATTATTACCCTGTATGTTTTATTAAACCATGTGTGTTCCAAGATGCTACATTTATACACATGAAGGTGTCTTTGATGTTGTTGAGTGATGAAATCCGGTTTCTTGTTTCAGATCAATCTTGGGATTTACCTGAAAGATAAAAGTAAAGAGTTCTCTGTATTGGTAGATAGATCTGTGGGGGGATCCAGCATCACAGACGGTCAAGTGGAGCTAATGGTTCATAGGTTTGTATTGTTCACACTGCTTATGCTCATATGTATCATTCCATATTCTATGCATCAAACTCTACTGTTTCCATTTTTTTAATTTAGGAGGTTACTTCAGGATGATTCCAGAGGTGTTGCTGAGGCACTGAATGAAACAGTTTGCATCCATGATAAGTGCACTGGATTAACTGTAAGAAAATCCAAAAAAGCCTGTGAATTTTGGGTTGGCAAGGACCATAGTTTTCACATCTGGCTTATTCATCATAAATATATTTTGCAGGTACTAGGGAAGTACTATTTCAGAATCGACCCTGTAGGAGAGGGTGCTAGATGGCGTCGATCATTTGGTCAGGAGATATACTCACCGCTTCTTTTAGCCTTCACAGAGGTGGTCAAAGAATGGTTGTTAGAAGTGTTTGAATTGCCCAGTGGGCTGAACTTGTAACTTACTATTGATGAAGATTTTGTTCATTTTTTACATATTTTTTAGAGTGAAGATAACTGGAGAGATTCTCATGTTACAACCTTCTCGGGATTGGATTCCTCGTACAAATTACCAGATAATGTTGCAATAATAACCCTCCAGGTATCTTTCACCTTTGTTTAATGAAGAGACATACTACCTCTCCGAAGAATTACCCAAGGAACATAAACCTGAACATTTGTCTAAAATATGTTTATTAAATGCAACTTGCACTCTCTCCAATGGGAAGTGTAACTGATAAACTAAGACCCTTTTGATCCTTGCCCTGAATTTATATTCCTAATTAAGCTCAGTTTCTTAATGGACACTATTGAATATTTATAAGAATTTTTCTCACTACTAATGTTATGCCATCTTCTTGAACTCTGCAGGATCTGGGTGATGGAAAAGTTCTCCTTCGACTGGCACACTTATATGAGGTATATTCTCTTTAGCATCTATCTACTTGTTTATATTACACTCTTCCCGTTTTCCTGTTCAACTTCTAATCAGTTCAGAGTTAAGAGGGGAATAATTCTTGTCTTGGTTTTTACACTATAGTGAACATACAATGACATAATCTGGCTTTAGCAAGTTATATAAAACTTTTAGGCCTAATGATCTTTACCTGTAATTTCGACATTATAACTTAAAACAATATGAGTTGATTTCCTTTTCTGCATGCCATTATGTAAAAGAAAGAGTCTTCTGGAATTTTAATAATTCACCGTGGTCCATGGAAAACTGCAATCCCTCTCATTTAAGCTACTGGTTATTTGTATATTTGCTTTCAGTAATGAGCTGATGATTTCTTCGAAGCCAATTAAATGATTTATCCTTCATACTCTCTTCCTTATTTCACCTGTTTTTAAGCCTTGTTTTCTACAAATTATTTTTCTTGTTAATGCAAGATTGGCGAGGACAAGCATCTCTCAGTTACAGCGACCGTAAAACTCAAAAAGGTGTTCCCCGATAGACAGGTAGAACAGCATGACAACTGATAATCCTTTTATAGCTGACCATATCATATTTAGCTTGTCTTCGTCTAAGGCGTTTCATCTTTAATTCCATTGTGCTCAGATAAACAAAATAACTGAGGTGAGTTTATCAGCTAACCAAGAAAGGGCCGAAATGGAGAGGAAGAGATTAGTCTGGCAAGTTAAAGGGTCACCTCAAGAATCCCAGGTGTCAAGGGGAGGACCAGTAGATCCAGAAAAGCTAGTTGTAGAACTTGCTCCGATGGAAATACGGACCTATATTATCAGTTTTAGGCACTAAAGGTCCACCAGGACCACTATTGAAAAATAAGCAATGCTCTCAGAAATGTCCCACATTATGTGAGGCGTTCCTGTTCCTGTGCCTCAATATCATGTAGCCAAGCAACCGGTAGTGAGTCCGGGTTTGGTGAATGGACTCAAGTTCATTGGCAATAAATTTTGTTGTTTTTCTCCTTTTTCTCGAATTCTAATAAAATATTATGCCAAAATTTTCTCTTTTTTCATTCCTGAAAGCCCAGCCCAGCTAATATATTTTCTTCAACGTATAAACTGAAGGTTAAATATGTCAATATCTTAAATATTCTACACAGACACCAAGAACAAGAAATTTACGGATGATGACTAAGGACAGTAGAGTAGAAGTATTTGGGGACATTTTTGAAAAAAAAATTAGATATTATGAGAGTAATACTTTTAGTAATTTTTTAAGTGTTAGATTTGATTTAAATTTTATTTTATAATATTTGAAATTTAATCTAACGATAGATATAATTATATAGGACCATATGTTATATTTTTAGTAAAGTAATGTAATATTCTTAAAGTACATAAGAGTTTTTTTACGGTATCCAGGACATGTAATACAAATTCATTTATTACAATTGTTAAAACTTATATTAAATGAAAATCTTTTTACCTCTTAACGGGTTACTAATTTTTTTTAATATATTCATTTTTTAATAATAATATCATTTTTTAAAGATCGAAATAATAATATCACTTTTACATTAACTCTAAAATTAGTTGTAAATTTATATCATTTAAATATTTAGAAGAAGAAAATCTAAAAATTATTATTGTCATTGACGTTGAGGTTGTTTATGATCAGTTCTCATTCTTTTCGTTCATGTTGGTTTTCTATTTAACTTTAATTCTTCTTGTTTAATTTGGTTTTGAGTTCTCATTCTTCATGTTCAGTTTGATTTTTTTGTTAAATTATAATTCTTTCCATTCAAATTGGTTTCTAAATGCTCTCATTCTTCCTGTTCAGGTCAATACAGGGAGTACACCTCCTTAACAAATGCTTTCATTCTTCATGTTTAGGTTGATGTAGGGAGCACACCTCCTTAATTGCTAGGCCATTAGATTTTCAGTCACTTTATAAAGCCTATATTTGAAAAAAAATATTGTTGGTCATATTGACCAATCTATCCTTAATTTGTTTTTATGATATTTATGGTTCAATAATTGAAAGAGTGAGATATGCAATTTATATTTATGAGAATAAACAATTGGGGATAAGAGTCTTCTTTTTATAATTTGGTCCATGCCATCTTCAATGAAAAATATATTAAAAGTTGCACACCCTTTGGTGCTTAACTCGTTCACTAAATTGAAGGAGAATGTAACTTTTAACTTACATTTGCAATTTTGTTTTCTTAAATGCATTGAAGAAATATGATTAGTATAAGTTGTAAACTTTTCACTTGATAAATGATATCCAAAAAGCATTGACATGTGGGGTGGAATTCTTCTTAGAAGGATTTTAAAACCTAATGTTTGTCCAATATGGGACTTTAGAAAAACAATACTCTTCACACACCCACATACTAGTTTTACAAACCACTCATTCGTTTGACAATTTTTTAAAGATGTTCAAGTGACTAAACTTTAACCTTTAGTTAGTCATAACAAATATTTATGTATGCATTTTTCAAGCTCATTGTTACATAATTTTGAGTGCAATAAGTCTATTTTGAACCTTTGTTTGGACAAATTAAAATTGTTTCACTCACTTGTATTTTAAGCCATAACCTTAGGAAATTAGAGAACTTGAGCTAGGTTCTTGGTCTTGGATTCACTTTTGTCAATTTCTTCACTTAGGGTTATGAACCTCCTCAAGCCATCTTTTGGTCCACTTAATTCATTTTTTTTTGCTTTCTTTTTCAAAAACTAAACTATTAGCCCCCACTTGCACGTATAAACTACGGTGCATTTTATAAACTTTATAATCGGGAAGTTTTGAACGCCCCAATTAAGTTTCATTTTTGGACCCACTTATTTAGTCTTCTTTTAGTTTCTATTTATTCATCTTGGGTTTGTTAACATGTACAATCATAAAGTAGGTATTATATAGGGAATTTACGCCCTTAACATTTACTCATTAATAAAGACATAATTATAAGGTATTCTTAAGAAATCAATTAGATAATGTGGATTTAGTATAAATGGATAAAGAGAATACTCATTATGGTTGTCTTCACTCAAGGGACCACTTGGGCCATAGTGGAAAAAAAGATGAAGTTAACTGTCAAAGTAGAAAACTCACTTATAAGCATATTATCATATTGTAGTACTACAATATTTTATTTTAGGTCATTATTACAACCTTCATATAAGATATCACTTGACTTATTGTTCTTTTATAATGGAAAATGAGATCGGGGGGATTCAACTAGGCCTTAGACTACTACTTGAAGGAGAGCTCAAATCCATACACACGAGAAATAGTCTAATTCATATCTTTTCAATGAGTTGAGCAAAATGTATGTTTATCTTTTATAATAAATTAGATTTTTACTTAATATAACTTATATAAATATATAATATTTCTCAATAATATTATCTCAATAATATGTTTATCTTAATTTTTGAATTTTTTTAATATATATTATGAGTAATTTTTTAATTAAAATATTTGATTTAAATTTTATTATATATTAATTTAAAATTATAAATTATTTAAAAATCACATTACCACTTAAAAAATAATATAAATTTATGTTTTAATTTTTATTATATATAAATAATCTAATAATTAAAATTTACTAATTTTATTTTCACAAGAAATCACTTATCTTAATATATATATATATATATATATGTATGGCTTTGGTGTATTAATCCATTTCAACAGTGGCACTCGTACGGAGGCAATTCGGTAGTCCCTCCATTCTCCGTGACGGAGGCCTCTTCGCCGTTGTCACTGCGCTACATAACATTCGTGGCACCTATTTAAACATTTCGGAATCCCATCCATCGCCTGAAACCCTTGCCAGGTTTGTCTCCATACATACCTCCGATATCTATTGCAGCTGTTTGGTTGCCGTTCAATTTTCTTTTCTCATCAACCAAACGCATTGTACCGACGTCCAATAATCGGTGTCTAATTTGCGTATCTTGATGATTGGAATTTTTGAACTGATGTAGAGTTGATGGGAAAGGAGAGCCAAGTGTCCGCTATGGAAATCGACGATTCAAAATCTAAGAATTCTGACCAGATCATTCCCAAATTCTCTATTAACGGTTTGTTTTCTGAAATTTTCGTTTTCTCCTTCGTTTTATAATGCTGTTGTTCTTCTATTTTATTGAATCTGGTCTATAATATTTGTGTTCGGTCGAGATTCTTTTAGTCATTATTAATGTTTCTATTATACTCCATTTAGCTTAGCAACTGAATGGCGAATATATCATCTAATGGTGAAACTTTGATTATTTTCCAGTACTGCAGCTCTTAAAATCTGCGCAAATGCAGCATGGCTTGAGGCATGGAGATTACACTCGCTATCGGTATGTGTCTCTTTATCGTTGCTAAGATGATGTCAAATAGCAATTTCTTTTTTGTGGGTGTGTATATGTTTTTCAGTCCCAATCCCAAAGAATGATTCATAGGAGACATTATTGAACAGCAATGTGCTAGTTCAATCCACCAAAATATCCACGTAACTAATGATCTGAATATCCACTTAACATTGTAGGAGGTATTGCACAGCTCGTTTGAGGAGGTTATATAAATCATTGAAGTTTACCCATGGTCGTGGCAAATATGCTAGAAGAACCATAACTGAGTCTACTGTCACCGAAGCAAGGTATGCTTTACTTACTGTATCTTTCTTCTCTGATACAAGTTCTGGCACTTTTTTTTTTTTTTTTTGTGTGTAATTGACTTAGATTGAAATTGTGTTATAGAAGGCAAGAATATCAGACAGTTATGGTCCAATTGGATGGTAGGCTTTAGTATATTCCTTAATCCTTACTATCACATTATTTATGGTCCATTCTCCAATATAAGCCTTCTGGGTTCTCTTACGAATTACAACAATGATACTTATATAACAATTAAAACTCTGATAAAGCTTGAAGAAGCTTAAAGGGTCCAGCCATATGTTGGTCAGGGTTGACATTGTGCAGCAGATCTGTGAACAAACCTTTTAAGACAGGGCTTGAATTATGGGCCTTAAGCAATTACTTGTCAGGTTAAAATTAAAGATATAAACTTTTAAATTACTTCAGTAGTCCTGTTGCCAGAAGAAAATTGCACTTGTACTGCAGGAATGAACCCACTTTTATAAGGTGAACTTACTAATTTCGATAATGAAATGGTTTCAACTCAAGTGCCTGGAAAGTTAAATAGCCTTAATTAGTGTAAAGCTCCAGGAAGTTATCAGGAAGCAGCTGAAATTGACCATAGGGAATGCCTAGAATATTTTTAATTTGGATAGTCTTTTTATGTTTCAAGTTGCGAGGTATGGAGGCCCTTCCATGGCCTACTTAAAACTGTTTCATATATCTTCCCGTAATCATTTTGATGGGTTTTTCCACCTAACAGATAAGTGGAAATTAAACTTCTCTTCCTGACATTTTACTTGAATTGCTTGGTAGAATGATAGGACTATTTTAAAGCTTTCTATCTTAAAACCACAATAAACATCTTACTGCAATTGCTGATATAAATTGGTAGGTTGAATAACTTGAATTTTTTATGAAGAGATTCAGCTGATTTTTGTGTGTGTTGTGGGGGGTGGGAGGGGATATGCATCTTTTATTTGTTGAGCAACAGTTCTCTGGTGTCATTGCTCTTGAACCACCACTTTTAGATATTTGTCCATGTGTTTCTGTCGCTAATATTACATGCTTGTCATTATCTGATCCTAAAACCATCCCTACTGATTACTATGAACACCATCATCTAGACCTTGGTTTCTCTTCTTTCCTTTGGCTTTTTGATGTTTATATTGATGTTTGGGAATAAGAGATAATAAACATTTCATCTGTCTGGCATTTTTTCAAATATCTATGCTTTGCATGGTTAACATAGGATTTTATATTTGGTTTCCAATTCAGGTTTCTTCACCTGGCTCTCTATTCAGCAGAAAGAGCTTGGAGTCATGCCATGGAGAAAAGACAGCTTCCAGATGGCCCAAATGCTTGTCAACGTATCTATTTGATTGGTAGGTTGCGGAAAGCAGTAAAATGGGCTACTTTGTTTTCACAATTATGTGCAGTCAAGGCAGATTCTAGAACATCTTTTGAAGCTGAGGTGTGTCTTTTTGTCAGTTATTTCAACAAATGTACGTGGCGATGATTGTTTTCTGCATCTAATTGAGTTGTGGTTAATTTACTAAAGTATATTTTTTTTTCTGTTTCGTACATTTGTTTCCAATTCACTTCAGAGAAGGTCAACTTAGCATTTCAAATGTCTCTATTTCTTTTTTATTTATGGACTAAAATCTTTTATATCTGTGTTTTCTTTTAAGTCTTTCAGATGTCTGATTTGATTTACACAGACCATAAAAGTACATGAAAACGTGAGAATTGAACAAGCTGAAATACACTTTATGTTCTTGAACTTTGGGCTAAGTTTCAGTTTCATTCCTAAAGTGTTTCAACATTGTCCTTAAAGTTTCAATTTAGCATCTTTTCGTTCTTGATTGCAATACTCCTAATATAAATTACCATATATTTATAAGTTAGAACATACACTTGAACAGGAAACATTAGAGTTATTGATTCTTTCCAAAATAGTGTGATATTGTTTAATTTGTTTTGACCAGAGCAGTAGATGTTATGTATGTCATGATATTTAAACAAAATAAGCAAGGTTTTGTTTTATTGAATCAAATAATTTATAGTAACTATAAAAGATATTGTATCATTTTGGAATAGATAAGAATTTTGATAGGTTTTTCTTTGATACATTGGTTTCAAATTGGAAGCTTTTGCCACTTATTTCAAGGCTCATCCACAAAATTGGTGCTAAACTGGAAGTTTCAGAATGAATTTGAAATTAAAATATATTGGGGACCACATTGAAACTTAACCCTAAATTTTACGAACTAACATGTATCAAACTATCAGAATTGTTTATATTGGTTGGTTCCAAGTTAAGGTCTGTTTGGATTAGATTTTAAAAGAATTGATGTTAAAAGAATTGATTGTAATGAAATTAATGTTAGACAAATTAATTTATGTTTGGTAATGATATTTGAAAAGTAATTTTGAAAGAATTGATTTTGTTTGGATGGTGTAAAGTAAAATCACATTTAGTAAGAAAATTACTAAAATGGATAAAAGATTAAAATCAATATTGTAAAAAAAAATTGTTTGTTCCACGTATAGTCTAGGCCACTAAATCACTGACGGTGAACAAATCCCCACTAGTACCTACTACCATGGTCGCTGTGCCTGTCATCATCACAAAAGGGGTAATTTTTTTAAGTTGGGTTAGATTGTAAGGCGAGGCAAACGTGATGACAAGAGAAGCTTCTTTTTCTTGCTGCTCTCAGAATCAATTCTGAGAGTCAGAATTGATATCTTTTACCACAACAAATACCAGCCAAACATGATGAATAAATGAGAATCACGTTTGAGTACTCCAATGGGATTTTGAGGGGTGTGAAAATCTAAAACAAACAGGCACTTAATCTGTAGATCCTATTCTATTCTTGTTTGATACAAGGTAGTCAAAGGAGAAAGGCGCCCCTAGAGGCACTAGGGGCTTTTAATGCCTTGAGGCGAGAGGCACTAAAAAATGCATGCCTCAATGAAGAAAGGCGTTAACATTAGAAAAAGACAAAAGTAGTAAAATATTTGACTATTTTGCATTAATTTGCCATATAAATTAACTTCTCAAGCATAACATTCTTAGTAAAAATAAAAAGATTAAAATGTTCAATTTACAAAGCCCTAAGATGCTTGCTGCTAAGAGTCCCCAAGACCAATGACTAATTATTATTTTTAACAATTTGACTATTTTACCCCTTTT
The DNA here is from genome assembly GCA_023212625.1 of Styphnolobium japonicum. NCBI lineage: Eukaryota > Viridiplantae > Streptophyta > Magnoliopsida > Fabales > Fabaceae > Styphnolobium > Styphnolobium japonicum. Next base: position 38,841,738 of record JALBWW010000003.1, on the reverse strand, counting down.
AGCATCACAGTTAGCAAGTTAGATGGCTGGTCTTTTTGGGTTTTTTACAGTTATCATTACGACTGAACCAGAAAGGAGTGCCTAAGGCGCCAAAGGTGTGCCCCTTACTGAAGGGGAAGGGCCTTAGCATGCCTTTTGGTGCCTTTGACTACACTGGTTTGATAATTATTTTTTCAATTTATTAATAATGATTGGCAGTCGTAAGTTTTTCAAAATGCAAATCCTTTGATAATTTTACTCCTTTTTCTATCTCTGGAAAATTTACTTTTTTTTCTTTTGTTGATGAAGAATGAAAGTGCTTTCTGTTTTGCTTGTTTGTTTATCGAATTTCAGGCCTATGCATCTTATATGAAGGGAAGTTTGTTGTTTGAACAAGATCAGAATTGGGATGTGGCTTTAATGCACTTCAAAAGTGCCAGGTACATGTACTCACTGTCTCCTTGATTTGTACATACTGCCTTGTAAAGAAGATGCAATTGATGCTCCTTTTTCTAAAAGGAAGAAGCATATCTTGGTTGAATTGAGATCTTTCTGCAATGGGTTTGAAAATATATGCATTTTTTTGGTAAACACTTGTTCAGTTTGTCTGACCATCTAGCTTTTGGGATACTTTTGTTTCCTTTCTTGAATTGCTTAAGTTTTTAACTTTGTCCTTATTTGATAGGGCTGTATATGAGGAATTAGGGAAATATGGAGATCTGGATAATCAAGTTTTATGTCGTGAGCGAGTTGAGGAACTAGAACCTAGTATCCGATACTGCCTTCACAAAATTGGCCAGTCAAATTTACAAGCCTCTGAACTTTTACACATTGGTGATATGGAAGGTCCTGCATTAGACCTTTTTAAAGCTAAATTAGAGGTTGGTATATATTTCTTTTGTATATATCACTGGAATTAAAAAAGAAAAGAAATCATGTACTATGCATATCTTTGCAAATCTGCCTATCTAAATATTCATGATATATAGGTGGTGCATTGAGATAGATTTTCATTTTGATGTTTATTCAACAGGGGGATACAAACATGCAGACACAAAATGATCCTTAAATGGAAGATTTTAAATGTTTGTAAACTTTCTTGAATAATCTATCTTCATACTCAAGAACTCCCACTGTTTCAATTCTTGAGTGAAGGCTGATTGAACTTTATGCTTGGTTCCTTCTATTATGCTAATCTGGTTGGATTCTACCTAGTAATTTTTCAAGACCATATGTAGAAAATTTTGTTATTGCTCCTGTGCATTCTATCTGTAAAAGTATCATGTATGGTAGTCACTGTTGCTTTTGAGTTTAATATGGTTTTCAATTTCCATTCAAGAATCTTAATCAGTTCTATTATTTGAAGCAGTAGGCTGCTGTTTTGAAAGATAACATTAACAATCTTCATTGCATACACTTTCGATGATGAAAATACAAATTGAATAGTGTTTGTTACAGGCTGTTATGGCAGAGGCAAGATCTCAACAAGCTGCTTCCATGACTGAGTTCCATTGGCTTGGCCATGTGTTTCCAATATCAAATGCTAAAACAAGGGTTGCCATTTTAAAAGGTTAGTAGCTTTTTTCTCTTATAAGATCAGAAGGGTAGTGTCATGACCCGATCTTAGACCATGACCGGTGCACAGGCTAAGTCAACTCAACATTTGCCTAGCCTGGCAAGCCTAACTAAGAATGCTGAAAACTGCTTTAAAACTTAGGAAAAGGCTACCGAAAATTGGGCAGAGTTTCCCCTAAAAACTGAACTAACCAAAATTTTAAACTCAACCTGAAAAACAGCAAACTCTCAGAATTTCAACAAGCATGATTCTTTCTCATGCACCATCTATACATATACATATACAACTCAAAAGAATTTACAATACTATTCCCTATAGCTGCAAAATACTGGAGTCAAAATACAACACTGATCACCAACAATAATAGAGATATACCAAAAGACTATAAGCCTGGGGAACAGCAAATCCCAGGAATCAGCTACTCAGCTGTCTGCGAATCTGAATTAGAAAAGAATGAAATGGAGTGAGTCACACAGACTCAGTGAGGGAATAATAAACTAAGTGAACTGGAAGGGAAACAACTAATAGCACGAGTATTTAAACTTTCTAACAATCTCTGAACAAACTAACTGATGAAAATAAAATTTATAAACAAAGCTATTATGTCAAATACTCTCTTTTCTTAAAACTATGCATAAACATAAATTTCTTTTTCTTTAAAATTCTAATAATCAATAACGCCATCCATATGGGTACCACTGAAAGAACTATAATGGGGAGTTAACTCTACCCAACATACCAATTCTTATGCTCATCTTAAGCCAGGGGCCATGCCTCACCCGGCACAAATCTTGTGGCTAAGGTCCGCTCACCCTACAACCACGAAAAGGGCTAAGGGTTCTCTCACCCAATAGCCAAACTGAAACAATCTCTGTATATACTATGTGCACATAGGCCGTTATATCTCTTCGCTAACGGCAAACGGTGTTCTAACACGTAACCCATAATGGATATTGAAAATATAAAAAAAATACAAATTCTGAAATCATTTCTAAATATCCAGCTAAACTTTCACTTTAATAATTATAAATCACAGCTCAAATATAACTTCCATAACATTTAATATTTCCAAACACAATGTGGAAGTAAATATAATTTAATCATCCCTTATAATAAAACTTCATTTGAATAAAATTTAAATATTTCTAGAAGGTTTGTTTCCCCAAATAAAATTATAAAATTGCCACTAAATAAATTATCCACTCACTGAAATGAAGAACTAGTCTCAACTATCTCCAACAGCTCCTGTGGAGGCAAGTGGAGTAGTATCCTGTGAATCTGCTCACAAATAAAAATACTTTAATAAATCTAATTAACCTTTTTCCTAATATAATTTAAGCAGAGGCTCTAAGATTTCTAAATTTTTTCAAGAAACATAAAATTTCTATTCCAATCTAACTCCAAATTCTTTAACCATCCCTTAGAAATTATCATTTCCACAAAAAGAGCTACCCACTAAATTTTAGAGTTCTCATGGCTAAAAGATACCAAAAAATAAAATCCAAAGGATTAAGAACTCACCTCAAACTCTAAAATCAAGTGGGTGCTAGCAGATTTAATGATCTATCTCTCTCTATCTTTCTCTTTCTCTGTCTCTCGCTCGCTATCTCTCTTTCTCTCTTTCTCTTTCTCTTTCTCTCTCTCTGCCGTTCTCCCTCTTTCTCTCTCTCTCTTTCTTTCTCTTTCTCTTTCTCTCTCTCGGCCGTTCTCCCTCTTTCTCTCTCTCTTTCTTTCTCTTTCTCTTTCTCTCTCTCGCTTCTCACTCTCGCAACACAGAAGAGGAAATTGAAATTTCCTCTTCTGTTCATCACCGTCATTTAACAATCAAATTCTTTTTTTTTTTTAAACTTAAATGGGAAATTACCAGATTACCCTTAAAAACAAATTTTATCCCCTCCATATCCTCTCATCTATTTCTCTACCGTTACAGGTAGTAAGTTAAAAAGTAGAGTTATCTGTTGTTTAATTTATGTAGTCATCTTTCCCAAGTTTTAACCTCACATTTGTCCCATGTGAATCCATCTAGGTCTGTCTCTTTTTACACTCTGCAAAATGGCATTTACTAGTCCACTTGAGATTCCTTTCTCTCTCTCTCTCTCAATGTTGTTTCTTCATGACTTTGCTGTGATAATTGATTGCAATATTGCCTAGATGGCATTTACTGTGATCAGTTAGAAGTTACCTTTTTCCCTGTTTGGATGCTGATAATGCAAATTCTGGACAAATCCTATGTCATATTAAATATATGTTGAAAATGTTGGTCTGAAGCACTTGTTAGTGTGTTACCGTGTTTTCAATTGTTTTAGTAATATGCTTAGATGTGCTGAAAGCAACTCGTTTATGGTAATATATTTTGGCCAATGAAAATTTTGTCTGATCCTAGCTTTTTTTACTTCTGACTTGTATACCTCCATGACATCCACAGTGCCCTTTTTGTTGCTTTACTTTGAAAATTTTACTTAGCTAATGTGGAGACTTTAAATCCATTTACAGAATATATTTGCCGATATGGTGCAAACCTGTTAAATCATGAATTTGTTCGATGTTGGACCTACTGGAAACTAACAAATTTTTTGAGGACCTAACATTTGGATTTGTTGCAATCCATTTTTTTCAAGGCTTCAAGTCACATTACCAAAATTTTATTGGAAGTGAAATTTCAATCAAGAATTGGATACTTCTCTATTCTTTGTTCTTGAGAAGTATACTTATCAATTCGAGCATGTTATATGTTTGTGTGTGAACCTTCTGTACGTTAAAAGGGTGCGATTATACCAGTACTAAAGCCTGAGATCATCAGAACTCTGCAATAAGTGTGCTTAGGTGAGAGTGGTACTATGACAGGTGACCTCATAGGAAGTACTAGTGTTGCTCCCATTTAGGTTCTGGTCCAAAAGGGCATGGATTCAAGTCCCACTCTCCACAATTCTCTTACCTTTCTCTAAATGGTTTTACTGAAAATTTGGTTTTTTATAGAACTTGATGGCATGGTTGATCCATGAAGCTGACCCCACCTAGTGGGATAAGCCTTAGTTGTTGTGTGCCTTCTGTATGTGAAAAGCATTTCCTTTTGCAGTTGCCAATTCATGAATCATGCAACTCTTTTTTCTGTTTTTTTTTTTTATGTATTTGGTTGTGTGCTTCAACGTATGGTAGCTTTTGTTTTGTGTTATTTCCTTTTTTTACTTAATTCAGCTTAGTTCGATCTATATCTCTAGTAATGTTTCTATTTGAGTAATTTTCTCAGCTCAGGAGCTGGAGAAAGATATACATGGTCCCTTGGCAGACTCAACTCCAGCGGACAAAAGACTTGTTATTTTTGACAAAATCTTTTCTGCATATCATGAAGCCAGAGGCTATATTCGGGCTGATTTGGTATGGGAAATTAGTAGAGACTTCTTTATGCCCTTTGGTTTTACATTTTTGTATAAACACCATTTTTCTTTATCTATTTTTAATATTTCATATATTTTAGGCCACTGCAGGAAGTGCAGAAAGCATGAAAGATGACTTGAATGGTCTTGATAAGGCTGTCAGTGCCGTCTTAGGAGAAAGAACCGTTGAGCGCAACCTCTTGTTGGTTAAAGTTGCAAAAAGTAAACTTGCTAGGCGTCGCGATGATAAAAATGAGAAAGTCACCAAACCTGAAGAGCTTGTTCGCTTATATGATCTCTTGCTACAGGTTGACATCCATGTTTTTGCTTGTTTGCTTGCATTAATTTAACACACTTTTTTTTCTCTGTAAAGAACCTCCAGGATGCTGTATGTTTTTCATGTTATGCTCCTCAGATGGACTGACAATGCTTGTATGGATCATGTATTTGGCAGAATACAGCTGATCTTTCCGATTTAGTCAGTTCAGGAAGGGATAAAAAGCCAGAAGAAGTGAGCTTTGCTGAAGAGTGTGCATGCAAAAGTTTAGCCTTTCGAGCAGAAAGGTTTTCTTCCTTGGAGCAAATATTTCCTACTGCTCTTAGAAATATCCCTTGTTTAGTTAATTGCTTTTATATACATATATGGAGATTCCTTTGGTACCCTTTGTTTTCATGATTGTGGGAGTGAGAGGAGAAAATCTTGACCATTGGATATATGTATATATATTAGTACCAGCTTTGTCTAGCAAGTGTTTGCTTTCTATTATTATTAGAAAGAATAGGCATCTTTAATATAAACTGTAAGTGCCCATTTGGTAAACTTTTATTTTAGCCAAAAAAGCACTTTTGGTGAAGCTAAAGTAGCTTCTGAAATCCAAAAAGATTTCTTTATACCAAAAGCGCTTTTGGGGTTTTGCAGAAGGAAAAAAGCTCATTCAAATACGCACTAATTACTGTTCCCCCAAACCCAAAGAGCCTTGCTGTTCATCCCATTGATAAATTGCTCTTTGATGATAATTTATCTTCTTAATGCGTCTTGTATAAGAGCTATTTCTATATTTTAAATATAGTCGAGAAAATTTTCTATTTATGTAAGCATTCAGATTTTTTTTTTGGTTGAGTCTATAACGGCAGGCAGGGTTTTTTAGGAGTCATTGTTTAGGTTTGGGTTTTTACTGAAATGTATCAATTTTTTTGTATTATTCCATTTGTTTTTGGTTTGCCCTCAAAAGAGGGGTTCAGAACTTATTGCTATCATTATATCATAGATCATAAAAATAATTACATACAGTTTCCTCGTTCTTCGAATTTTTTTATTTTGTATCATTTAACAGATGAAAATATTTTAGAAGCAGATAAGTGACTGTTGTGCTGCTGGTACAGCCAAATCTGTATCTGGCTATTTAACAACCAATCAAGCTTCCTATCACTAATTGCTGGGATTTAAAGGGATGTTGCTACCTGAACTAAATTTGCATGCCTCCGACTTACGTGCAGGTGCTTTTTTGTGGCAAAGTCATATAGTGTGGCTGGAAAAAGGGATGAAGCATATGCTTTGTACTGTCATGCTCGCAATTTGGCAGGTGATGCCTTAAGAAAGTTTCAAATGTTAATTGGTGATAATAAGGTAATTTTAGTTACTTATTTAGTTTTTTAGGGTGAATTACATTTCACCTCCCTTCAGTTTCAGAAACATGCACTTTATACCCCCCTGAAGATTAAAAAATGCTGGAATTGTTAATAATCTAGTTAAAATTGACAATGGTGAGGTCATCCATCTGCCATTCATGCCATAATTTCACCAACAGAGTACATAGCCATTTTCAATTGCTCTGTTTTCTACTGTTTACAATCAGATTTCATAGCGTCTCATTTTGCTCTTTTTTCTACAGATTATGCACAGAACTTGATCTCCTACTAGTATGTTTTAAAAGACAAATCTCAATGCAGTTTTGCAAATTCTGTGCAATTTAGGCTTAAAATATTACTTGTATGCTATGTTTGGATATTTTTAATTGAGGGGGAAGGGATGGGAAAGGAAGGAAAGGAGAGGGAAGGGAAGGAGGGGGATGGAGAGGGAGTTAATTCTTCTTGTTTGGATGTTTTAGTGAGGGAAGGAGTGGGATTCTGATAGAAAAATGGAACAGAGAATGGAAAATACTGAAAGAAACTTCTGTATTTCTTTGCCTGGCTACTGATATCAGTGTGATATCAGTATCAGTTGGGCGTTTGTACAAGAAACTGAAGGAAAAACTCTCAAAAAAGAAAAGAAAATTTAGAGATAATGTAGACACTTCAAGGGGTCTGCTTCCTCCCTTCACAAACCTCACTCAATTCTTGCTTGCCTCTCCTCTCCCCCTACCCTCCCTTATATTCTACCCAACTTCCTCCCTTGCCTTCCTACCCACCTGCCATGTGTGCAGGTGGTTACAATTCAGATCCCCACGATGCTTTCCCCACACATTTACCTCCCTGCCTGTATGGGCTAGTAATCCCCTGCTACTCATTCCTTTCCTCCTACTATACACCCTAGTGATAAGAGGACGTCTGACAGATTCTCCTCCCCTTGTTTGGGAGTTGCAATTTTTTAGATCCTTAGCCCAAGTATATACTAGAAGGAAGAATGGGCCAGGTAGGAATGGGCTGAGTGGACTGCGTGTTTATGAAAGAAGAAACAAAGTGAGAATAGGAGGAACTGTATTAACAGCAGAGGAAATGCCAAAAGAGAAGTCAGTTAGAGGAGAGGTGGGTGTGAATAACAATCAGGACAGCTGGCACACCATGATTGGAGAAGAAGAAGATTCTGGTATCTCCAGAATGGAAGGGAAACGTGAGATAAAGGGGAAGGGGCAGGGCTAGAAGGAGCAAGGAGGAATTGAATGAAAGGGGTGGAACTGGGAGGGTGGCTTCCTCGAAGTGGCTGGGGTTCTAGAGGCTTAGCAGTCTCTGATCTGTTTCTTTTCTTATTTTTATGTTTCTGTATGTTAAATTCCAGAGTCATTCTCTGTTGTAAGGAGCTAGTCTCCATTTTCGGATCAGTAAAACAAGGTTCCTTACACAATTAAAGTAGGGGGAATTAACTCTGATTCCTCCTTAATTAATTTAAAATAAACCCTTTCCCCCTCCTTACCCCCCAATTTGAGGGTGAAGGAGGAGGAACACTTCCCCCTCTTTCCTCTTCTTCCCCCTCATTAAAGATTTTCCAAACAAGAGTATAGGTCACTTTTCCCTTTCCTTCCCCCCCTTCTTACCTCTCATCCAAACATAGTATTGCTCTTTTTTCTACAGATTATGCACAGAACCTAATCTCCTACTATTATGTTTTAAAAGACAAATCTTAATGCATCTTTGTAAATTCTGTGCAATTTAGGCTAAAAAATGATTACTTATAGTGTTTCTGAATATTTAAGAGGCTGTTGTGTATGCTTTTGAAACTTGATGGGTGTAAATTGTAGGATTTTATAGTTGGTGCACTAGAGTTGATTTGGGTAAAAATTTTAGGTTGTAAAGCATAATTTACATTATTTTTAATTATTAGATTAGTGGACAACTCACTGATCAATGCTGGCACTATTTGCATTGTGATATTTTTTTCAAATGATAACCTTGGGCTAGTTGGGGCACTGAAATTTGCTTTGGATCACTCCCTTCATCTTGTGGTATGCCTGATTACCAGAACATTACAGAGAACTTCATTTCTCAAGTTGTAAGAGCAACTGTTGTTGACCTTTGTCCCCTTCTCTTCCTGTGATATGTTAAACTTTGTTACAATAGGCAACTTCTCTTCATTTCTCAAGCTGAATTCAGAATACATCTTGTCTGTTGAAATTTATGATGGTAACTTCGTGGGTTAATGGCTGTTGTATTAGATTCATATTTTAAAACTCATAGCAATAATAGTCAAGCATCTTGTTTGATTTGACAGATGTTGTATTTGCTTTCTTTATTTATTTATTTTCCATTTTTGGGTTTGGCAGAATATGATGAAAGAGTTAGAGGACTTGTGCAATGAGTGCAGATCTAACAGTTGTATAGAGCATGCCTTGGGGATCATGGAGGAGAAGAGGGCTCAAGAGAATGTCTCAGAAGGGATCTCCAATATGTCATTGATTGGAGCTGAGCGGGTACTATTAGCATTCTCTTATACTCTCTTTGCAAGTGCTTTGACTTCTCTCGTGATCCCATTTTTGGTTTGTTTTAGTCATGCCTTATTGTTTGAGACGGTTTTGACTTTGTTGAATGTGGCGAGATAATAGTATTCACATCAGCGTTTATTGACATATTCTGACATGTATCCATACCTGTTTCAGTTTGAGAAGTTCCTTCTTGAGAAACTTGATGTTTATGAGTCTGCTGTGGGTGATTCAAATGTGAAATGTGCTCCACGCATTGCAGCCTTCCCACCAGCTTTCCAGGCAATTTCCCGCAATCCTATTGTGCTGGACCTGGCTTATAACAATATTGAATTCCCACCTCTTGAAAATAGGATGAAGAAGGATAAAAAACAAAAGGGCGGCTTCATAAGTAGAATATTTGGATGAGTATCCTGGATTAGGTTTTTGGTTCTTCAAATTGGAAAATCTTTGACAAATGATCAGGTGTTTGCATTTGTTGATTATTGTTATAAACTTTGGGATGCTGAGATACAAATTTTGGGTGGTCTAGATCAGCGGAATGGATGTATTCCGTCACTATTTTGTTAGAACATTTTATTCAAGTAGGGCAGGTTGTTCCATTTGATCAGAAGAGGAAATTGAAGGGCAAGAATTATCACGAAGCCTTTCTAATGTCAAACTTCAGTATAGTTTTTGACTTAAATGACCATCAATCAAGCATTACATTGGCAAGTAATCATCTGCTTTTGTTACCGGCTCAGTCATTCTCATAGTCTTTGCTTAATCTGGTTTGCTGGCTGCATAGTCTTGTCCCGCGCAGTACATAGGAAGGATGGGATGATTGATGGAACGACCTAAACTATATAGTCGCTTCATTGGTTTGTGTCATCATGCTTTGAACGGCACCACAGGAAACCATTGGAAATGTGATAATAATAATAAAGAAATTAATCCATGAGGAGAGGCTCCTCTGGTTTATTTTTGGCAAGCTATCATGACGGTGCAAGTTGCGGTTTACTGCGTTGAGCCATCGGGTACTCTGATACAAGCCTCTTCGGAATGCTTTGTCAATCCAGATGGGCAAACAGTTCGCTGCTGAAGCCGAACAGAAATTGGGTCCGTGTGTTTGTTTGAAGGAAATTTGATTGTTGAAATTGCTTACAGTATTTGGAAAATGGTTTTACTTTGATTCTCAAAGAGTTATATAATCAGTGAATCATAATATCATATAGTGGTACATGTTTTAAAAAACTATTAAAAATTTACTGCAAATAAAAAATCTTAGGTATTTCTTATTTATTATAACCATTTAACAGTTGTCTAAAAGTCCCACCATATGTTAAAAGACAGATATATCTGGTAAGGAATGAATTTTTAAAGAAAATCGTGTTTATACCATCTAATGCTTTTCTACTTTTTTTTTTTAAATTACTATAAAAAAAGTGACTTTTAAAAGTAAGGGTTGATGGATTGGGTTTGATTTGGGATATTTTGGATAATTTTTAACCTAATGCATTCATGAAATCAATTGGTTGAGTTGGTAAAATATTTTTCTCAACCCAACCAGCACATGTGGAGGATTGACTCGTGGGTTTGACATATGAGGTGGAACGACGACATTTCATCTTACATTTTTTGTTTAGCTTAAGTGGAACATTAAAGGTGAAAATGTAAAAGATAACTAAAAAAGTTTACACGCACATAGAAGTAGTTTTTCTGTTCTTTTCTTTGTAGTGTATTTATTGCTATTAAATTTGGTCTCATAATTTATAATAACATATAATGTGCAATCTTATGTGTTTTAGATTTTGGTAAATTAATTTATTCTAAGTCATAAAAGCTAGAACTTTAACAATTTTTTTGAATGTTTCTCTTTCTTTCAACAGATGAATTGTTAAATTTACTTTATGTTAGTACTTGGCAAAATTGATGAGCTTTCATTAATGCTTCAAAAATAATAATGGTGTATATATATTTGTTTTAAATTAATGAGAAATATATTTTTCTCTAAATTAATTTTATCTCACTTCATATTTATTTTAGAGTTTAATTTTGATTCACTGTAAGTGAAATTTTTTTTTACATTGTCACCTAATCATGTATTGCTAACTCATTAAAAGAGTTTGACTATTATAACAATTACCTCAAAAGTCTAATACTTTTAATGATGTGTCAATACATGATTAGATGACAGTGTAAAAAAACTTTACACTGACAATGGATTAAAATTAAATCATTTCTTTTATTAAGGGATTATCCTTATGATAGTGTGGATTTATCTGAAACAATGAAATTTTGGAGATCATGATTTGATCACATTAAGGACATATTAAATAAATAGAATTTCAATAAAAAAATTCCTCAAGAAATTAATTACTCAAAAAATTTAAATTTATATAAGATTTTGGAAGCAAAGAATGCCAAAGGCAAATAAGATAGCATAATGGTCATTTTACTTGAATGACCCGTTTTATCAACAGCTATGACCTAAGCTTTAGAAACACATATGAAAAAAATTATATAAGTTGGGTTGATTTTGTGTGATTTAGAGAGCTTCAAATCAAAGATTGACACATTTATTAGTTGATTGATTTTTGACCAAACTCAACTTATAAACTCAAATCAACTCATTATTTATGGATTGAATTAAGTCAATTTGTGTAAGTTTGTGAGTTCGACGCAAAGGACTCTTAATTAACAATGTTATACTTTTTTTACTAAATTAATACTATTATTTATGGCCTATGACTCCGAGCATTTAAATATTTTTTTTACTAGACATAACTTTTTTTAAACTATTTGTTATTTTTCATAAAACAATCACACCTTGAGAATCACTATTTCTCTTAATTAATCCGAGATTGGTTTTCGACAATCATTATTGCTGGGAAACTACATGAGAAAGAAATAAACAATAAATTCCATTTGTTAATTCTAAGGATTTAATTTTTATTCATTGTCAGTGTAAAGTTTTTTTACACTGTTATTCAATTATGTGCTGACACATCATTAAAATAGTTAGACTTTCTAGGTAGTGGTTGTGATAGTCAAACTTTTTTAATGAATTGACAACACATGATTAGATGACAGTATAAAAAAAATTTACACTGACAGTGAATAGAAATTAAACTCTAATTCTAAACTATAAGACTCAATTATTTATTTATTTATTTTTCTTACTAGACCCATGCACTAACTACGAGAGAACTCTGCTAAGTATCATTTCATGAGCATGTTAGACAATTATTCTTGTATTTTTTAAGAGTAACCATAATTGCAAAAATTATGTATGTGTATAATCTAAATTATTTAAATTTTTTTATAATAAAATTAGAGTGTTATCTAGTGACTTGTATAAGATTATGTGAATATAAATTTGTACAAGTATCATTATTCCTTTTTTAAAACTCTTCATGGTTATGAACAACCATGGAAGGTTGCTCAAAATTTTGTTTGGTAAAATTATGATAAAAGTACCTGTAAATTACACATCAATTAAAAATGTTTGATGCTTAGATTAGAGAGGCTCCTTTCCTTTTAAACCCCACATAACGAACTCTCTTATTAGTATCTCGTTATAATACATGGAGAAATAAGAAATAACTGTCACGGTACTGAATTAGGTGTTTGATACAGAGGATTTTTCATTGTCATGACTTATTGCAGTACGCAAATCTTTGGTTAGGCTTAGATACAGAGGTTTCTTTTTCTTTTTTTTATTCAGGGAAAAAGACACATGACAGGTCTTACATTTTTTGCTTTTTTAATAACACTAACATTGCAGATAACGTGAGTCACTATAAGTTTCTCCTAGAATCATACAATGAGAATGATCTAATTTTCCTCTAGTTGGTAAGCTGGCATTTCAGTATTATGATGTAATATAATTAGGTGCAATACTTGTCAGTTTCTCCCAAGACTACGTTCTGCACTTGTGAGGCAATGCATTTGGCTCCAAATGCCAGGAGCTTTCTGGGATGCCATAACTTGCAATTCCATGCACTCTAAAAGCTGGAATTCGATGAGAGAAACAGAGCAGCTGTGATCTTGGAATTTTATGTGTAAGGCAGAAGCCATCGATTTCTTTCTCATGGAAGAAAGTAAGGCAACCTTTCACCTCCTCCAGCCTGCCAACCACTACCCCCTCATCTCCATTAGACAAGTCAGATAGAACTTGGACAACTTGGCAGTGATGGTTTCCAAGCTCTTTCTGCTCCCACTTGCTATTCCAGTTTTTGTACATACCCCAAAGCTCACCTTTCATAGGGTTAATTTTGTAGAATGGTCCATTCTTGCTTTGCTGACACTTAACTAGATGAGAGAAGTATGACATCTCAAGGTTGAGCTTGGTTCCGCTGACTCAGAAAAACACACATACAAGAGGCAAATTTTCTTTTTGCCAAATGATCCCATTGTCAATAATAGGCAAAGGTTCTAAAATTGTCACACGTACTTGGCTGTCTGAAACTACATTATCAATTCGGCTGTATTTCCGAGGTTAACGATTCTTTTCAGTATACACAGCCCATACTTGGCCTGTGGCAAAATCATTTGAGTACCAGACGGGCTTCAAAACTTGATCCTCTGGCAAAGGTGTCAAAGAAGGTTGACACTTTGGAGTAGGAACACCAAGCACACTGCCCTGTGATTCTTTTTGGGTGACAATATCCACAATCATATAATAATGTAAGGCTGACTGGTCAAGTTCAACCATTTCATTGACCACATTGTCCATTTCTCCACCTTGGAACCTGTATGCTGGGACATTTATCCGGGGGTATATGGAAAGTGATGCAATTTCCTCCAATTCTTTGTCTCTGGAAAATGCTGCTGAAACCATCTACTTTTATCAAACATGCACCATCCTCGCCCAGATACTTTGAGAAATCTGAGATGATTTCCAATAACTCAAATTTGCATTGTTTTACAGAATCAAGATTATATGTCCATTCATCTAGGTTCCAATCTTTGAACAAAGCCCAAATCTAATATCTCCTCTTCTGGGATAAATTTCAAATTGTTCCTCAGTCACCCCATGTACCCAAGATCATTCATGGGATAAGATCGTAGGCCAATCACCCACATTACTCTCACTCATCTCTGAACTTAATTCAAATGACCCACAAACAACAGGAAAGCCTGCATTGCACCATCTTTTCTCACTAGCTGTCAAAGGTATTGGCTTTAACCATGTGTGAAGGGCTGTTTGTTTTGACTTGAATTCTATTCGAGCATACCGAGCATTATGATGAAAATTTGCTCTATGATTAACTGCCCAGATCTGCTCTGCCTCCAAATACTCCAGTTTTTTGTCGTTGGCAAAATCATAAAACTCCTTACAAGGTCTTTCCTCTCCATTAACTTCTAAAGACATATGTATGTTATACCCCAAGGTGGTACGTTGAGATGTTGTTGGTGAATTTATACTACCTATAGACAAATCTATGTCTCCAATTTCCCCACTATAATTCCAATCAGAGTGCATCAGATCAGTTTCTCGTGATATCAAGTTTTTTCTGTTTCTCGAAGTGATGAAATTCAATTGGTTTGTGTATCAAAGGTATGCTAACTCCAGAAAGCACCTTACTCGTATCATCACTTCCCTCTAAAATGTGGCTTGAAGAATCCTTATTATACCCAGACTTGCTTGGAGCAGTAGTAAGTCTAGTGAAGTAGTGATTGTTTCCTTGGAAGAAATAATCTGGCAGGGTAGTGCTGGAACACTGAAAGATTCGTAGCCTTTCCTGCTTGCATCTCTTTTTATGCCATACTGAGAACGTTTCTCATGGTCAGAAAGCACAGTCCTTTATGAGTTTCAGAGCCAAGTTAGCACCAGGGAACTTGTTCTTAATGGGTTACAGAAATGCAGTGAACTTCTGGTAACGAAGTGTGATACTGATAGCATCAAGAGTACATGTTGGTGTAAGCTGAAAAAGCCAGTAGTAATCAATAGGGAACTCAATACTGGCGGCAGCTAAAATGTCACAAGCAGCTAACATTGAACTAATGTTATCAATAGCTGGAAAAAAGCTTTGTACATTGAATAACTTATCCCTGGCTCCAAAATAATCCTTGGCATGCATTTTTTCTTCAGCATCTGTCTTTGCTTGAAAAGCCTTCGCCCTTCGCTATATTTGGATTCATCTTTTGATTTTTCATAACTGCAACTAGTTCAAAATAGTCCTAGATTCAAGAGGTCAAAATTATCCAAGTCCAGACACTGCAGCAGAAACAACAATAATTTACACAAGTCCTAAAAGATGGGAGACTTTACATTTCTTTAACTTAGTAATTGCAAGTAATTGGAATATGTTGCACCTCGTAGAACCTCTTGTAAAACCATATATATACCAAAATGAGAAAACAAAAGGTTAGCAGCATGCTTGTAAGTTACCTCATCTATTAAGTTCTTATAACAACAATAACAATCACAAAGAAAGCTCCACAAAAAATTAAAAAAATAGTAAGTTTAAAAGAATATCATAACAATAAAAGCTAAAACGAATTTCCTGCAAGATCAGCTTTATCACAGAGTTCAGGCTATTTCCCCTTTATTATCCCTAAGAATGCAAATGCCAAACAGTAGATATCCTATCCCTACAGTAGTAGTACTCTTCTGATTTGGTCTTTCAACGATATAGCTTGCTAGTGGAGGCTAAAAATGCAGTCTCCAATGACCTCCCTCAATGCAACTCATTTGGGAAAGCTGAAGCCTTTTTTCATTTTTCAAACAAGAAATGCCATATTCCAAAATCATCCGAAGAAAGAGCTAACAGAGAGAAATATGGTTTTGGGATAAGGGAATTTTCATGGTGCCTCAATATAAGCTTCAAAATAAAAAATGGTGCAATGTAGACTTCGAATATACACTTTGGAAGTTTGCAGTAGTTATAATATTTACAATTTTATGTTTACATTCCTTTCCTGAGAAATACTAATATAAGAGATCATAATGAGAGTTTCTTTTATATAAGATAGAGGCAGCATATAAGATACTTAGTAGCTCATCTGGTGCACCATATAATGAGGCTCCTGCTGGAATTATACTTTTTGCTTATGAGGTATAGCACGAGGTTCAAGATGCCAACTATCCTCAGGAATGCCATACCTTTCAATTCCAGGCACTCTGTAAGCTAGAATTTGATGAGAAAAACTGAGCATCTGTGTCTCAAAAACTGTACAAGATAGGTCAAATCCTTTGTGTTGTTGCCTGCGGAAGAAGGTTAGACAATTATGTACCTCTTCAAGTTTGGCTACTTTTATCCCATTTTCTTTTGAGAAATCTGAAATAATTTCTACAATCCAACATTGACATTTTTCATAATCAGTATGGACCCATTTTCTATTCCAATTCTTGTACATTGCCCAAATCTCACCTTTCTGGGGATAAATCATATAGTATGGCTTAGTTGTACCTTGCAAGTACTTGACCAAATGGGAGAATTGCAACATCTCCAGGATAACATTATTATTGCCATGTTTAAACGTCCCACACGCAACGGGTAAATCTTCTCTCCACTTGTTCTCATAATCAAGAACAAGTTCAGGTTCTAAAAATGTTACACAAACTTGCCTCTTAGAAGCAACACTGTTTACTAAAGCATATTGGCGAGGCATGATATCCTTTCCACAGTAAATAGCCCAAACTTGACCAGTGGCAAAATCATCTATTGATATCCTATATTTCATGAATTTACTGTCTGATTGCAACTCCCCAACAGACAACTTTTCCTCATTAACATTGCTGTAAGAATCACTAATATTAATATCCTTGACAGGATTTCGGGCATCAATATGTTGAATCAAATAGTTGGGCAAAGCCATTTGGTCCAATTCAAATAAAACTTCATCTTTCCCACCCATAAGCCTATACGCTGGGATCTTATGAGAGAAAAGCAAACTGTTGGGGGAAATATGAAACAAAATAGGACTCCTTCCGGATGTTAGTCTCTTGAAGACACTGCAGAAACCATTAACTTTCACCAAGCAAACAAAATCCCCACCAGTACATTTTGAATAATCAGAAAACATTTCTATCAATTCAAACTTGCATCCTTTAAGTGCTTCAGGATTGCAGGTCCATTCATCAACAGTTCCATCCTTGAACAGTGCCCAAATCTCACCTCTCTTGGGGTAAATTTCAATCTGATCATCCATCAGACCACAAACCCAAGAACATTTGTAGGAAAAGACTCTTGCCCTCACCTGATCATATGTATTTGGATCCAGGCAAAAGGCTCCACAAGTAACAGGCAAACCAGCATTACACCATATTCTTTCATCAGCACCAACAGGAACTGGTTTCAACCATGTAATACTTAGTACATCTCCACGGTTGAAATTGATTTTTGCATATCGGTATTGTTTAATCTCATCAGGTTGATAGTGGGCAGCCCAAATTTGTCCTGGTTCAAATAACTTGACGTTTCTTTCTTCCCCAAAATTGTAGAATTCCTGCTGTGGACATTCTTGATCTACTACCATGAATTCCTCCAAACTACTTTGTTCAAGTGGGAAGATATTATTATCTTTGTCAATGCCAGGATTTGGGATATCTTTGCACATCTCTGAAGTGGAGACAGATTCTGTGTTCTCTCCATCTAAAGTTTCATTCGAAGAAATGAGACCATTGTCATGCCTAAAACGATGATAAAAATGCTTTTCTCTGTCTGAAAGTATGGTGAATGCATTCTGTACAACTTCTAGAGCTAACTCAGCTCCTGGAAATTCATCTTTGATAGGGTATATTAAGGTGACAAGATTATGGTAATAATCTCTAGCATCTGAATAAGTGGCCGAGGGATATAGTAGATCAAGAATGCAGTAAAAATCAATCTCATTATAAGATAACCTGAAGCTGGAAGCAAGCAGTAGTATGTCACAGATGGTCAGCATTAGACTAATGTTATCAAGTTCTGGGTATAGTCGTTGAGCACTAAGTAACTTCTGCCTGGCACCAGTGTACTCCTCGCTGAGCATCATGATTGCAGCAGCCCACTTCTCCCGAAGAGCCTCCACCTTCTTCTGATTCAACTCTCTCATCTCCTTGGCTTCAGGATATAAATCCCACCATCTACTTGAGGAAATAAATAAACTGGGAAGAATTATTTATGCCATAACAGTTAATCAATGGCAATATGGCATGAAAGGGGAAAATTTAGGAGAAACACAAATGGAGGTTGAGAAACACATTTTACTTGTACAAAAAAAAACAACTACTTTAATTTTTGAAATTCAAACTCAAAAGTTTCTGGTCAAACACTTCTAGTTGTCAAATTCTAGTAAAAACGTTCAAAACCCCATATCGATTTGGAGCTTTATGAATCAACTCAAAAGAGGCTGGACGTAATATTTGATGCAAAAGGATGACAAATAGTATTTGGCAAAGCCAAAATTCTTTAAAAAGGGTGGTTATTTATTTATTTTTGGTTGTGTATAACAAGTTCTTACCACTCAGCCAGGGGCAGAAAAAAAAAAAGAAGATATAAATTCTAAGGGAAAGAACGAACTCTGAAATGATCAGAAAGCTCCAGCTCCAGCAGAAGCTGAATGAAAGCAACACATTTTAAATGCAGCAGAAGGGAAGAACGATGGGTGCCGGTTCATACTGAGAAGTGAGTGACAGGTGTCTGTCTCTGTCAGAAGACAAGGTCACAGGTACCTCGTTTTTATTCTTTTCTTTCGTTGGACGTCTAAAAAAAATTTAAAAAAAAATTGCAAATTTCTTTTCCCCTCACCTTACTATCTAACTAGAAGAACAGAAATTTATTTATTTATTTTCAAGAGTGAAACCAAACCAATTGCAGGGTTGGAAGTTGGAACTGTCCGTATTTTGAAGGGAAAGAAAATAGATGGTCAAAGCAAAAACGACATGTTGTTTGTTACACGGTCTAGAGAGAGAGAGAAATAACAGAAAGAAGCATTAGAGAGAGAAAATAAAAGGGCCAGGTGAGATTTCGAGCGACAGACATGAAAAATCGCAACCAGTCTTAACTGCATGACACCTCCTCTCTCTCTCTCTCTCTTCCCACCTCCTTCAATTGCGCTCTAAATAACATATTAACATACATTCATTTTAACTAAAAAAACAACCAAATACCTCCCTTTTTCTTTTTCTTCTTTTTTTGTTTTTCTCTCTCTCTAGAAGAATTAAACTTTCTCTGCAAAACAATAAGAAGACGAACAAGAACAAGAAAAACACGAAATTTATAAGCTTTATTTTTCGAAAATGTATTTCGCAAAACTCCATGACTCGCCCATGTTCCGGCAACAGGTTCTGTCTGTGTATTCTTTTTTCCTATTAATTTTTATGCAAAATGCCTTTTTGATTCTTAAATTGAACAATTACAGGAAGAAAAACAAAAAAAAAAGACGTTGGTGTTATGTTATGCATGGATTCTGCGTCTCATGATTTTTTGTTATGTTACTGTTATGTAGACATTGTGCATCTCGTGATTGGTGTTATTTGCAAGTTCATTCATTTTTATGTTAGCAGGGTCATGTTCTTTTTTTTTTTTTTTTGTGTTTTGCTGAACACTGCTTAAATAAATCATGCAGCTCCAGTGCATGGAAGAAAGTGCAGAATCGTTACGCGCGAGGTGCTGGAAGTTCTACAAAGGATGTCGAAAGTACACGTGGGTTTCTTCCATGCCATCGTTTATTAAACTTTGCACTGTTACGCTTTTGGAGACTTTTTTGTCAGTGGTCTCTTGCATGTGCTGTGAATTTTGAGTGGTATAAGATTAATTAGGGTAGGAGCACATCAACTTATACGCACAACTAAACCCTCATTACACTCCTAGGAAAACAGACTTCAATAAATAAAACAGAAACGAGAAAAAAAAAAAGGAAGACTAAAACTTCTATCTACTCTCCCACTTCCTTCCTTGAAGACTTACTTTAGCTCAAAGGAGATACTTATTGCTGGTTTAGTCGAGGTCCTTAACCTTAAGTATCAGCCACGAAACAGTAGAAAATGATTCAAATATGCTAGCGATGTTCAAATTGGATAAGAAAGGCATATAAGTTATAGAAGATTTGGCAGGTTACTGAACAATAATGAGTCACCAAATAATGTTTCAGTCTTTCATTGAAGACATACTGTTATTCAAACAACACAATTATCATTTTCTCTTTGTATCAATAATATCTTGACCAAGTGATAACAGCAACCGCTGCCTAGAACCAATTGAAGTTTGCTAACAAACATGGGTTTCTGCATCCTAGAGAGAAATAGCTCAAGGACCTCTTTTAAAAAGACCAAGTAGCTAAAAAAATTGGACGGGAGAGGAAAAATATGTTGGAACAGAGTGGGAGCATGAGATCTTGAGTTTATTAGTTATATCAGAAAAAGAGCAAGAATAAGGGCAAATAAAACTCTTGGTTTTCTCATGTTATGTGAATTTTGTAAGATTCTTGTAAAAAGGTTGAACTTTTCAGAAGATACTACCTACATGTACTGCAAATACCTGAACAATTTATATCAAGGCATAATTTTTGACTATTGTGGCTGATTAAACAGAAGTCTAGCCACGGTTTTCACGTTCTTAAATCTCTTATCTCCTGATACTTTTAACCCTTTTTTAGGGAAGGGCTTGGAGAGGCCTATGATGGAGACATCGCATTTGCAAGTGCCCTTGAAAATTTTGGAGGAGGGCATAGTGATCCTCTATTTGTAACTTTGGGAGGTAAGTCTTGTTGGTCTTCTCCCTCCTCTTGCCTTTTCTTATAAAATAAACCTAAATGGCTTTCTTTGTTTTATGCGTATTGTTTAGTAAGAGGCATTAACTGGAGATACACGTACTTGGAGGTTCCTTGGGTTATATATTGGCCCTGAGCTAACATAAAATTTTAGGTTGAGCATAACAAGTCATATTGTTGCCAGATGGATACTCCATTCTGGCTCACCTACTTGACTTATTGTTCATAACAACTAACTTGGGTTCGAATTCAAGAGTGATAGGTGATCTATAATTCAATTATACTACAAATCCTCGCTGAGGTTGGTGGTTTGCTCTAACATTAAAATGGGAGAGCCTCCCCTCACTCTAAACTTTTTATTCACCCAAAAAACAAAGTTCTGTGCATGATATGTTTAGGCCATTAAAAGAGCTTCCAAAACCCCTTGGGCCAAAGATGCTTCAAATATTCTAAAGCATTCTATGTTTATTTCATCTCTTCCCATGTTTTTTTAACTACTGTGCTTCCTTTGAATATTCAATAAAAAAATTATCCTTTTTTTTTTTTTGCTATGAATTTTGATAAATTTTGTTTTGGTATTCTCAGGACCTGTTATGACCAAATTCACTATTGCTTTGAGAGAAATCAGTACATACAAGGAACTTCTTCGGTCACAGGTAATTATTTTATTAAGGCTAGAATTTATTTTTCACTGGCTGCTTGTTCTACTATAGAATGCCTTTTTGTATACTTCCAACCATCTAGATTATAAACATGTCTATGTAGGCTGTGATTATTCCTTGCGGAAGAATAATATATTTCTGATACTTGGGTTTATAAATTATAAGCTTGTTATTACTAAATAGCCTCTTTCCCTACCCATGCCATAGGAAATTTTGTTCATAGCTTGTAACAAATTGTTTTGACCAATGATAGTAACATACACTTGACCACTGGTTAAACTTGTGGCTTTCCAGTCTTTAAACTTATAAAACTTGAGCTGCTGTTGGGAGTTTAATTTGTCACTTGACTCTTTCTCAGATCTAACAATATGGTTGGGGTTTCATTGTCTATTTATGCATCCTTCTAGACTGGATTAAACTGCACGATAATATTGTCAAAAATCCTTTTTTTTTAGGTTTTCTGGTGAATTAGAGGAAATTGTTCTAATTGATATTGCTATGCTGACTACACTTAATGTGTCTTCTTAGGTGGAGCACATGCTGAATGACCGGTTACTAAACATTCTCAATGTCGAAATCCTTGATGTCAAGGTATACTGTGAGTAGTAGAAATTGTTTTAATGTTTATACATAATTAACAGGATAGGTTACTATACGCTAAACCCACAGGATGTTAAGCCATCATACTTGATGATATGGCTTAGCTCCAGGTTTCTGTAGTTGACCTATATAAGTCATAAAGCAGTATGATGTTGCCCTTCCTCTCTCAAGATGCTAATGTACAGCTCTTTGTATGTGACAAGACTTCAATTTGCATTTAACAATGTTTATGAGATATCACATGAAATGAAAGTACTGTCAAAAAATAAGATTCTCTCAATTAGTATTATATAAATGGAATCTGATCAGTTCTATTTTATATATTTGAACCAATATTAGAATAGGAATAAATAACCCATATGTGAGGTGAGGCAGGAACTCCTCAAATAATTAATGAAATTAGGAGAATAGGAGCATAAGGAAATTTCTTTTATATATATAAAAAATGAAACATAGGAAGATAGGAATTTAAATCATTCTCAGGAAAGATAGATGAGCAGGTACTAGATGAAATAATGCATAAAAAGCATGATATGTCAAGCCTCACAAGAGAGTTCTCTTTATCTTGAAACATCCTATTATGGAATTCTCCAGTTCAAATAGCTGAGCAAGGCTGTCCGTGCTATGGTTCTACTTGATCTTACGAGTCCAGAAAAAGCAATATTATTTCCAGCATCACACAACTAACACAAGAAAATAAAAAGTCTGAGCCTAAATTATAGGAAATGGATGCTGAAGGAATTGATCAACCATCATTTTGTTCTATGTGTGTGGGAACATCAACTGACAACCACAAGATGTTTTTTCTTCAAATAGTTGGCTTCTAATATATGGTTCTAGGCCATTATCCACAAAAGTAGACACTTTCAAGAGAATATCGGCTGTCAAATATATTTCCTTGATAAAATTGACTTTGTCAGAATTTTAGGGGCTCAAATTATAAACTTTAAGCAGCCAAATCTTCAGGTTCAAACCTTTTCCATCCTCTCCTAGGTGACAACCTTTAGCTTAAGAAAGAATCTGGAGCAAGGCATTCTTGACCACGAATTATGCTTTACTTCTTAGGCTTACAGGGAATCACTGGTTTCTATTTATTAAAATCTTAATGATTAAAAGATGTCTTCATTTTTTGCTAGCATTGGCCTGAAAAGACTTTATTCTATATTTAATAGTTTCTACATGCAATCTTGTGTAGGTAATGAATTCAGTGGGGAGAAGAGTTTATTTTATTGTTTTAATCAGAATTTTTTTGATAATTTAAAGTTATGAAATCATGATTACTTTAAAAACTGTGAAGAAATCAAGACTATCTGTTAAAACTATGGACAGTGAAAACTACCACTGATGGAATTCAGTTTTAAAAATGGAAACACTTTAAAAATGGTTAATGCTCCTGAGGGTTGATTTTCATATCCAACAATATATTCATAATTCCTGCCTTCATATGACTGATATTTTTTCTTCTTCTAATGCTTCAAGTGATGCTTGCAGGAAGCTCGAAGGCGTTTTGACAAAGCTTCCCTTGTATATGATCAGGTGCTTCTCAATTTCCTACAAAGGTTGCACAATATAATGATCTCTGCATCCACGGATTTCCTTTCCTTCTACTACATGTGTATAAGTCTTGAGCTATAATTTATTACATGAGAAGAAGCATGAGTGCTAATTGGTTGTTTTTGGGAATTCAATATGCTCCTCTACTCTGTTTAGCATTATCTTTATTTTATTGGATTGATTGAAACTTTCTCTTGATAACTGATACCAGGAGTAAGTTTATCAATATCATTCATTTTTCACAATACACTGTTCAGTCAATTGCTGTATTGTCAAGACTCAAGAGTTCAATGCCTCTTGGTGAATGACCTGCAATGGTTGATTTATGTTTTAACATCTCCAACGCACTTGTTGAATTTCATATATTGATGCTATCCTAAGTTTGATTACTGAGAGAGGAATAAACTGGCTTTTAATGGATATAGTTAAATATCAGGTCATGGAAAAGGATCTTTTAGTGGTCTGGTTGACGTTTCAATTTTTTCCCTAGGTCAAATTTCTTAAGAAATTTGATCTTTCAATTATTCCCACTTGATGGAGTTTCTAAGCACTTGCAATGTAATTTTTTATGTGCATCTCAAAGTTCAATTATGGTTTGCAGTAACTCTTTTGATGAAATCTGAATAAGATGCATGTGCAATGTTGCCAAATCCAAGAAAAAATTTAGGGCATTTAAAAAACAAAATAGTGACGTTGAAAGTTCACTGACATATCTCTTGATCATGACACAAATACAATGTGCATTTTGTGCTACAGGCACGTGACAAGTTTATGTCATTGAGAAAAAGCACTAAGATTGATATTGCCACTGTCATAGAAGAGGTATGTCCAGTAGCTTATCTTTGGCACTTTTATTCATAAATTAATGTATTAGCTTGTCATGGGTTAGCATGATCCTTTTGAATCTAATTTGGTAGAGAGGCATTCCAGGAATTGCACAATGCAAGAATCTCATTTGAGGAAGCCCGTTTCAATCTGGTAATTTTAATTGAACGAGATATGTTGCTTTCAATAAGAGTATAAGATGTATCTGTTTAGCTATTAACTACATAGCATATTTCATCGTCCAGGTTAGTGCTCTTAATAATGTTGAGGCCAAGAAGAGATTTGAGTTTTTGGAGGCTGTCACTGGAATTATGGATGCTCATCTTCGATACTTTCAACAGGTATATGACATAGTCATATATATGGCATTTTCCCATACGTAGTGTTGCACTAATGCTGTTTTTGAAAATTCTTTCTCTTGCAGGGATATCAGCTATTACATGAGCTGGAACCTTTCATTAGCGAGGTTTTGCTACTAATTCTTTACTTTTTTTGCTTTTGACTTGACTGATGATAGGACTCTTCTTTTCAATGGATACTTGGATAGTAGATATAGTTTTCTTTTGATTATATATCTATAGGTTAGAACAACACACTATGAATTATTAGTGTAGTGTACTTCCTCAAAACTCAAACCCTTGAATGTTTGGTAGGATAATCCTAGACGTGAAACCCATCAATTAACCTCAATGGCATGTTTCAAGTATACAGAAAACTTTTTGGTTTAAAACTATGATGAATGTTCCTGATTTATTGACTGAATGGAAGATTTCCTTTCTTGTATCTGCTATGTTGCAGGTTTTGGCTTATGCGCAACAATCAAGAGAAAGTTACAATGAGGAGCAGGTTTCTCTTTGTCAAAGAATGCAAGAGTACAAAAAACTAGTTCATCAAGAAAGTAGGTTGTCCTTGAATGGCCCTTATGGTTCTCCTAGTGGAGACTGTGTGCAGCCTTTTTCTAGGATATCAAATAAAGTGGTAGATGCAGTAACGGAATCTGCTGCAAATGGAAAGGTATTTTAGGATATGATATTTCCTCTTTCTCTGAGAGAATGTGTATTTACTTCATTACATAGTTTTCATTTCTGAGTCATATCCATTGGCATCTGTTCATCTGAAAAGTGCACATTGTTTAGGTTCAAATCATTCGACAAGGTTATCTTTCAAAACGATCCTCCAATTTGAGGGGTGATTGGAAGAGAAGGTATTTTGTTCTTGATAGTCGAGGAATGCTTTACTACTATCGCAAACCATGGAATGGGTTATACGTAAGTCTCCAACTAAAAGTTAACTATTAATACTAGAAGCTAGGCAAGGCTCATTTCATCAGCTTCTCTTCTTTATAAAAGTTGAGCTTACCATTTCAGGGTGGCAATCAACCATCTTCACAGAGGAATGGTGCCACTGAAAATGGTTCTGGGCTTCTGAGTCGGTTGCTTTCTTCTCATTACCATGGGGTTGTCCATGATGAAAGATCTGTAGCACGTCATACAGTGAACCTGCTGACATCAACAATCAAGATTGATGCTGATCAGTCAGATTTAAGATTCTGCTTCAGGATTATTTCACCATCGAAGAACTATACATTGCAGGTACTTATTCCAAAAATTTATTAACACGTAGTTTGGCTTTTATTATTACTTCTGACGATACTTAGGAAAGCAATGCAGGCAGAAAATGCCCTGGACCAGATGGATTGGATGGAAAAGATAACTGGAGTAATTGCCTCCTTGTTGAGTGTACAGACACTAACGGTACATAGTAGATTTTTCTCTTGGCTTTTGCTAAGCAGTACACAAACTATAAATGAGGAGAGGGACTCCTTAGTATATTGGTCTAATATATAATTAATAGAGTTTAATATTTTTTGATTTGAACCATGAATTTAATTTTAATATACTGTGTAAAACCTTTTTACATTAGTATCCAATTATGTATTGACACATCATTAAAAGAATTTGACTTCTATAACAACTAGGTCAAATTATTTTAATGAGTGGCAACATGGATGATTGTGTGAAATTTTTTTACACTAGATCATAATTAAAATCTAATTAATAACATAAAGAACCAATAAGAACCTGGTGACACAGGTAAAATCTGATTGTTGTGATTTTTTTATCTGGGTGATTTTTTCGATTGAACTAGTGGTCAAACCGATGACCTGGCAACCTGGCCATCTAACTGGTCGACCTCATGTTTGATTCTTACAACTATACTCCATATGATACATCTCCCACTTTCCATTTTTTTCCACAAATGAATAGCTAATAAAATGCCCTTCAACTTGTGCTGATAATTGTTTTTACTCTTTAGTCTATAAAAAAAAATTATATTTAAAAAAATGCATCAGAAGAGATGTAAAAAAGTTGGGAAAGAAAATTATGAACAGTGATAAATAGTGCAAGGGTATTTTTGTCATCAACAGAACATTAATGATAGAGAATAACAAATTTCAAAATATATTAAATATGATAAATGCTAAATTCTCCTAAAAAAAATTGGACTAACAATTCTCTTAATTACCTAAGGACGAAAGAAAAGACTAAAAAGGCATGTGTATTTAATAGTTTCGAGAATTCCAAAATTGTCTTAAGTCTTTTCTGGAGGTAATTATTAGCATTTCTCATAAAATATTTCTTACCGAATTAAATGTTCCTTATTCAATGCCCTTATCAGGACTCTTCTTTTAAATGCATCCTTTGATGCCCGTATTGATTGTGATTACTATAATTAAAAAACAATTATTATGTGACAGCCTCTCTCAGCTAACTCAGAAAGCGGTTACTGTCACTCTGCCAGCAAGATTGATACGTTACAAAGTTCTCCAGATAATGATCGGGGAGTGAGTGGGGAGTATGGATCCAAGAACTTCACCCCTAATAGTTCATCTAAAAGTTTGCAGGGGAATAAACTCAGTATAAAAAGTGAAAAGCCAATTGATGTTCTTAGAAAGGTGAGCGGGAATGACAAATGTGCTGATTGTGGTAAACCTGAACCAGACTGGGCATCCTTAAACCTTGGCATCCTTATATGCATTGAATGTTCTGGGGTTCATCGTAATCTTGGTGTACATATATCAAAAGTAAGCAGTTGACATTGCACATTTAATGTTGTATATGGTTCGTGTCTTATCAACTGTTATTAAATAAAAGCTATAGACAGGGTATGAGGACCTTTGACCTGTTACCTCAAAGCCTAACAATAGCTAGTCTTCAAACAAAATATTTAATTATTTATTTAAGTTTTTCTTTACACATATATACGGAGAAAGATAATGGAAGTCATTCATGTTATTAAAAGGCCATTACTGTTATTGAATAGAACTTGAATTCATGCATTCTTTTTCTAAAATAAGGAGAAACTAAGTGCATGTCTTGGAGATGATGTCTGGACTAGATCTATTTCTTTAAGCTTAGCAAGGCCCAAATGAGGAGGGGACAAACAAATAATAGATCCAACGATAATATGCAACATTATGTTGTAAATTTAGGAAATTTATGCCTAGGGAATCAGCCAATCATGCTAGTAGAAAAGAGTTTGAGGAATGAATATTACAGTATCAATGTATGTGTGTGAGTACTAATGCAGCATAACAAAAATGAAAATAAACTGTATTTTTAAAATAACTGATTAACGACCGTCTTCTAAGATCTGTAAATGTAAGTCTTACAAGCAACTGTACCAATTAATTATAGATTGATTTTTTAAAATTTGAGTCTGACGTTGCTTTCTTTCTTTCTTTTTTCTTTTTTTGGTTTTCTCATTGAACAGAAGGGAAAACAAAAGCCTTTCTGTTCTTAATCCTCACTTTTGCAACTAAGGTGGAAAACTTTTTTTGCAGGTAAGATCACTGACACTTGATGTGAAAGTCTGGGATCCCTCTGTCTTAACCATGTTTCAGTCACTGGGCAATCTCTTTGCAAACTCAGTTTGGGAGGAGCTGCTGCATTCAACAAGTACTTTTCCAACTGATGACACACCTAATGGGTAAGTATTGCCAAAATTGATGAGATTAACTGTTTGTACTTATGCTAATAAGCACCTCTGCAATGTAGTCAATCCAAGGCCAGCAGAAACAAGTTATTTCGTGCAAGAAAACCAGAACATGATGATCCTATTTCATTAAAGGAGAGGTTCATTCATGCAAAGGTAATCTTATGGAAATTTTAAGTTCCCCTTTGACATGCCTATAGATCTCCTAAGGAATTGGTAGGTGTTTAAGAAACCTACCCTTGATTATCTGTTTTTGTGGTATTAACTTTTTTTGGAAGTTGGGCACCCTATATATTGATCGCTACTTCTTATATGATTGGCAGGCAGCCTGTTTTCTGACATATATAATGATATCTTTCAGTTGAGTTCTTAGTTCATTGGTTAAAGGAATTACTACACAGTTATTTATATTCATCGCTAGAATATGTAGCCACATTGTATCTTAGTGCATAGTGCAGGTTTTGGTCAACAAGTTCTGGGGTTTTGAGTAACATGGCTAGAACATACTTATTTTAGACAATGACCATGATGAACTTAACTGCTTTACTTATGTCGCCATTTGCTAGCTCAAATTCTTCTCTGCTGCTTAGAGTCTTATGCCATTTTGTCCATGTTATGTCAGTGTAAATTAGGTGAACAGATGCCTGAAAGTAGGCCATTCATTCCTTATCAGTACATTTTAGACATCTAAGAGGGTGGATGTCTACCCTTTGTTCCTTCTCCTTCCTTTTTCTTTACTGTGATGAAACTAGTAGTTATTGATTATTTGGTAACTCTCTGTTTCTTATTTAAACTTATATAGGTTTACTCTGTCTCCCTTGATTAAAAACCTCTAGTAGTTGGTAGGAATCTTATTCTTGAAGTATTACTTGATTGGAGTTTAATGTCTGAAGATAGAACTTGATGGTTTTTATTGCAGTATTCTGAGAAAGTCTTTGTTCGCCGGATGACGAAAAATCATAGTCTCCTTTCAGTGGCACAACAGGTGTGGGAAAGCATCTGTGCCAATGACAAGAAAGCAGTGTACCGGCATATTGTCAAGTCAGATGTGGAAGTCAATGCTATCAGTGGGCAGGCATTATATGGTATGTCTTCTTATCCCTAAAGTCTTAACTCCCAGAAAGTTTTTGCTGTTGAAAAAGCAGGAAGTCCAAGGCGAATAATAAGTTGCTGTACAGGCGACTCTTTCTACATACCTTCTTCAAGTAATTCAAGCATATCATCTCAAAGTAAAAATCAGCTAATAGAGGACATACGAGATGGTTCTAGTGTGCTTCACCTGGCATGCCTAACTACTGATGCTGGAATGGTGGAGCTTCTCTCGCAGTATGGAGCAGATATAAATGCTTCTGATTCAAGAGGTCGGACACCACTACATTACTGTATTATGAGAGGGAAGATTGCAGCTGCAAAAGTGCTCATTACGAGGTAGTTATTTTGGAAGGTTTCTTAGTTGCCCCAATTTTTTTTTATACCCCTATATTTTCAATCGTTGGACTCTATATCCAAATTCAGCTAACGGTCATAAAATGGCCAGTAATTCTCCATTATATTACATGTTTTATATATGCCTTCGAATTTCGCATCCTGCCTATCAAGGTCTGGCCTGCCTCCTTTTGGTGTGTTCTGTTTCTACATAAACAGTATTAACTTGCAGATATTTTTCTTTTCTTTGTGGACGTGCTAAACATTTGAGTACGTGAAAAACTTTGTAAAATTAGGCCAAGTACAACAATACTTTTAGTGATTGAGTGCATATTAATATGTTATTCCAATTTCATAAATATTCATTTGGTACTCTTTAAAGTGATTAATAAATTTGACTGTACTATTTTCATGGAGGTTCATTTCTATGTATTGGAATCAACCACCGTTTTAGGTAGTTATCATTGCACATCTAACTAGCCTAGAAGCATAAGCCAGAAACTATTTGAGACGCTGACAAGTGCCTTTGTGATGCTAACGCATGTTTTCTCATCGGGGTGTTGTTCTATTATTTTTGTCACTTCTATTGTTAATTCATTCTGTCCCCTTTCCTTGGTAAGCTATGCACATAACCATACAACAGGAACTCAGACTTGAGATTAGGTCGGTGGAATTGAAATCTCATCCAAATAATAAGATTTATGCTTTAACCGTGAAGTAGCTTTATCACAATGCCATGATAAATATTGCATTTCAATTTTATACTGCTCGACATGTCACATGTCTTGCAAACTTCAGTTCATGGTAATTTTCCTATCATATATTATCTCACATGTTGTGTTCATACTTGGTATACACTGGTTTACTTCTGAAAATTTACTCGAATTTGCTAATTATTTGCAGGGGGGCCAATCCACATGCCACAGATAAAGAAGGCAACACTCCTCTTAAGCTTGCATCAGAACCCAGCTCTGTTGGCAATGAAATTCTTGCTCTCTTAACAAGCAGATGACATGCCCCCAAAACTTAAGGGGTCCAAAATCCATGTCTCAGATTGAAACCTGAAGTTTGTCCATTCTCGAGAAAATTGAGGACCAATTAGCCATGCATAGAGAGAAGCAACTAGCCCAAAGGGCCTGGAGCTTGTGGGTTAGTTTTGCTGGGCCATGTGTTTATAGTAATAATCTTCTGTTGATGGATGAGATAGGCTGTTTGCTGGGCCTTCAAGTCAATTTCAATTTCCAACTGCAGAGCCTGAGTGTTGCAACGTCCGTCCTTTTCAAATTTTTGGGAGTGTATCACGATCAAAGTTCTCCCAAGAGTTTTACTTGTATATAAGTTACTTCTATGATTATTCAACAAGGTTTAAGTTCCTTGCAGCCAAAAGAAAAAGAGAAAAAAATAATCTGAGGTTTAAGTTCCCATTTTAGTCATGTGACGACAGTATTGGAGTAATATGTGGATCAATTACAAAAGAGGAACACGGGACCGTGGACAGAAGTTCCTGAAACGTGGATCTTAACTATGTCGCTGATTACGACAGCAATGTTAGATTCAATGTTCGTAAGATATGATGAAATTCACAAGTCTTTGACGGTAGCAACCAATATTTAAATCGTGATTTTGAGAGATTCATTTAACCAACTTTTTGGGGGAGAATTAAGATTACGACCGTTAATAAAGAATATTTAATCTTAAAAGATATAATCAGTTTAAATTATTAAAAACAAAAACGGAATTGGTACAAATTTTTTTACACACGAATTAACGTGACTTGATGGTAGTGTGTCTTGGCTTTCAATTTTATTTTTAATCTCATTTATCATCTTTGTTTTTTCAACCAACATGATTGGTCAGTATGTTTCATACTGTTTTTCGTCAAAACTCATTCGTCCCAAATAACATCTCTATATTAAAAAAAAACTATTCAAATTTTATTTAAGAAGGAAGACTATTAAATTTTACTTAATAGATAAAATTATTTTTGTAAATAAAAAGATAAATTATTTTGAAATTTTGAAAGAAAGTCACGGTATATTGTCCACTTTCTTGTTTCATCATTTTCCTTTATTATATTAGGATTTTGTAGAGTTACAATTTTTCTTTAATATCTTCATCGCAAGCGATAGTAAGAAAAAACGTTAGTTCTTCAAGTAAACTCCTTAGATCTATGTACTTATCTCTTGTTTTGAATTTTCTTTTTTACAACTTCATCGATAAACATTCTTTCAATCGTTAAGAAGATTTTGCATTAAAATCTATTATTTTCTTGACATGTGTAAGATATATAGAGGTTCAATTTGATGTGGCTGTCACCAACGTTCATAAGCTTCTTTTCATTGAAGTAGTCAAGGATAATATAGGTGTTGATGATTGCCTTGATAGCTTCTTGGGACCCGTTGGAGAGGGAAGAGTTGTCGATGGTCAAGATTGTGATGGTTTGACAACTTTGATTTGGTCAGCCAACTTGGTTTTGATGATGCATTGATTTTGATGATGCATTATTAAACAAGCCAAATTCTAATAACACCTGACTACTCAATAAAAAGAAATAGTCATTCGCATATTGTCTTCCAAACTTCTTGTAAGTTTAAAATTTTATTTATCATTGTTAGCCATTTCATGGAAACATTTAACAACTCAATTAAAAAAAATAATCATTCACATATTATCTTCCAAACTTATTGTAAATTTATAACTTTATTTACTATTATTAGTCACTCTATGTGAGCACTTAACCACCCAATAAAAAGAAATAGTCGTTTGTATATTACCTTTCAAATTTTTTGTAAATTTAGAACTTTATTTACTATTGTTAGCTACTCCGTGAGAAGTGAGAACACTTGATTACTTAATAAAAAGAAATAGTCATTCGCTTATTTTCTTTCAAACTTCTTGTAAATTGAGAACTCTATTTATTATTATTAACCACTTTATAAGGACACTTGACCATTTAATAAAAATAAATAGTTATTGTTATATTGTTTTGCAAAAGGATTTTCATTAAGGGTATTTCTGTCTATTAAGTGAAATTTAATAGTTTCTCTCCCTAAATAAAATTTGAATAATCTTTCTTAATAATTTAAACTTTTTATGTCTCTTAAAATTAAATATACTTTATTAACAGTCCTACATTAATTCTCCCAACATTTTTCCATGTTTCATAATTTTGACCCATGTAACGTCATAATGGTTTTTTGTTTTTTGTTTATAAATTTGATATTAAGGAAGGATATATCTGTTTATACTTAGATCCTACAGCAAACACAATAGCATTATTTTTTAAAAATTATTCAAAATAAACTCTTAAAAATATAAAATTACAAAAAGTTGAGTATATATATTCTGTTGTGAAGAATATTGTTATTCTTTTTAAGATATAAATATGATTGAAAAATAAATTTTATTATTTGAGTATAATTATTCAATAAAATTCAAAATTTTATTACTTCTCAATTTTTGAAATAAATAAAGGATAAAAATATATTAACAGACTAACATATTGCATGTCAAGATTATGCATTCATAGTCATAGATGGTGGCGACGTTGTTACAACGACCCATTTTCTTTGCCTTCTCTTTGCGATTACAGTAGGGTTTCACACTATATATACTCTGTAATCTACAGTAAATCAATCACAAAACATCAATCGTAGATTGCGGCAATGTCCAAGGTGGCGGAATTGGAGAAGATGAAGAGCTCTAAACAGAAGGACCAGTTGATCGTTGAGGTTCCCGAATCGAAATTATACCTGAACACTGCCACTATATATGCCAATGCTTCTCACTGTGTACCAGTCTCACTCTTTGCCATGGTATTCCTTTCTCATTTTCGTTTCTTGTCCAAATCATTTTTCAGAATTTAGGGGGTAGATGCCCACATTGAGTTGTTTTTTTTTTTTTTTTTTTTTTTTGTCATTGTCTGATGAATGTGCATATAGGCATGGAAATGGATACAATAAAGTCTGATCGATGTAACCTGCATCGTTACACGCTTTTGTAAAATATTTTGTGGTTTGCATTAATTGATACTTGTAATATATTGACATGGCAGTATGATGAGTTAACATCCTGAGAGTGCACAAGATTAAGCATGCATGCTCCTGAAGACCAAACAAAAAGCAGTTTTGAGTGACAAAACAGTATTCCATATATGAGAAGGATTTGAAGGATTGAACAATTGGTTTTCTCATGGATGCAGTTGCCCGAGTTGAAGAGTATGGTAAACAGGTTCCAATTAACGTGACTTCTTGTCCCTAACGTTGTCTTATATACGTTCCCTGGGTATAAATTTTTATGCATGTAGAACTGTAGATAATTAACAGTGTTGTGCTGCAGACTGCAGTGATTCTCCGTGATGATATGACATGGGATCATTATATTTACCACCTGAAAGTGTTTAAGAGAAATGCTATGTCCTCAATTGTCATGGAATCTTTATGGATACGATATTTAATGTGAGTTGTCAAATATTTATTGAGTAGTAATTTTATTATAAATATTTAAAAGTCTATTAAATATAATCAATAGCCAATAAATAATTGACAACTCACCATGAGTATCGGTATGAGTACCGGAGTAATTCCCTTAACAAATCCTCTTAACATTCTCTTAATTATTAAAGAGCAATCTATAACATAATCTTAATTACTTAAAAAATAAAATATTAAATGAAAAAGTAGAAGTATTTAATATCTTAGAAATCTAAAAAGCATTTAATATTTACCTCTTTAAGTAATTAGGAGAATTCTTAGGCTGATTCATTAAGAGAATATATAATTATTCATTATTAAAAGGGTAATGTTATATCGTCCTAACACATCGTCCTAATAACTTAAAATAGAAAATATTAAATGAAAAAGTAAAAATATTTAATATCTTGATAACTCAAAAATATTTAATACTTACTTTTTTTAATAATTAAGAAAATTATTAAGTTAATTCATTATGAATATATAAAATTATTCTTATTTAAAACATAAAGTATTAAATGAAAAAGTTAACATTTATATAATATCTTAAGAATTCAAAAAGTATTTCATATTTTTTTAAAAATAATTAAGAGAATTATTATGTTGATTCATTAAATAGTGTAAGAGATAAAGAATTATTAATCCAAAATAACTATCATATCATTGCTCGGTTACCTTAATTTTATCCAGAGAAACTGCATTATTTGTCTATTGAATTGACTAGGAAACAAGAAATGTCAAATGGACGGTATATCTTTAATTATGTATACATGATACTGCTCTATTATATTTACAATTCACTGTCTAAACTGATAAATTAAAATTAGTGGTTGCACGTAAGTTGTTGTCTGCATTTGATATAACTTGTCGTATACCTCTGAAATTCACTGCTGGGAAAAGACGAAAATAAGAAAAAACCCCTAAACAAGCCACTTGTGAGTCTATTGCGTTTTTTGTTTCAGTATTTGGGATAAATTTTATGTATGAATATACAAAGATAGATGAATGGTGGGTTGGGCAAGTGGTGATAAATGGTGTTACAGTATTCTTCAGTTGATTGGTTGAAT
Organism: Styphnolobium japonicum; assembly: GCA_023212625.1. Taxonomy (NCBI): domain Eukaryota; kingdom Viridiplantae; phylum Streptophyta; class Magnoliopsida; order Fabales; family Fabaceae; genus Styphnolobium; species Styphnolobium japonicum. The sequence goes on along the minus strand of JALBWW010000003.1, from coordinate 38,806,393 downwards.
GGTTGGTCTATAGAATGAAGAGCTACCAAACAACTATAGTTGTCTGACTGACCATATATAGAAACTTTAGGTATCACTCATTTGTTGCGAGTTTTTTTTTTATTTTTTATTTTCAAATACTATGCCAAGACTTAAAATTTAAAGATCCATTATTATAGAGTATGGGCCTCGTAACATAACCATAAACATAAAGGAGAGATCAATCTAGTTGAACAAAAGTAATATTTTGCAGATGGTGCAGCTCCTTCTTGAGGGGTAACGCCAGTCATGGCTGTGAGGGTGGCCACTGCCCTGCCTCATTGTCCATTCCCTTTTCCCACAGCAAATGGGAAACGAAGACAATTGACCCATTCAGGATACCAACTACCAAGTGCGTTTGAGTCATGTGAAACTTGCCATCCTATTTTTAGCATTTGCAAATTGCAAGCACATAATTTATTTATCTCTGGGAGTTCTGATGTGGGCCATTCTGAAAAAGACCCTGTTATCCTTACGCCTCGACATTATCCATCATGACCAAAGAAATGTGGAAAACAAATATATGTTTGGTTCATCTCCTTAACCCTCTTTGAAGCTAGTTTAAACTTGAAGACTCTGAGAGATGTTTCGTGTGTAATGATTGGTCTTAAGGGATCAGATCACCCCAGTCAAAATTGATTACGATAGAAAGAGATTGAGATGGCACCCATACAGAATTTAAATATCCAATGAAAGCACAAGGCTTGTGAATAAATCTAGTGACGTTTCAGCAGCCAACCCTGCAGCCCTCGTCTGTTGTTTCTCTTCTCTCCCTTACAAAGCAGTTGAATTGTTATTGCTAAATGTCTCATAAATATTTGCCTTTTGCCTCATTTGAGTTATATATAGTTGTGTCCAGCTGTTCTGTAATGTGGCCAGTTTATCACACATAATACGGTCTCACTTGTTAATCATAACCCTTTTGCTGTTTATTTTATTTATTGACCCCATCAAAATGGTTGGATGTGAACTAGACAACATTTTTATACTTAGAGAATTGTTTTTTATATGGTTTTCATACTTAGATATTGAGGATATGGATGGTTACATAAAGTGAGCCGATCACAAAAATGCCAGACACGTGGATGGAGTTTTAGCCTTTTAGGTTTTATTATGCTAAAAACTTATTTGGGAAAAAAAAAAACAAAAAAGTAAAAGAATGACATCTTCGTCTGGTTTCACTATATTGAAGCTTATCTTCTTCCCTTAAAATAACAATATTATCTGCCTTAGCCCATGATTCGCTGAATGAGCTGTTGAATTTTGGTGTTTTCTGTAGAATACAAGGAAGCATGGCCTAGAGCAGCATGGCCTTCTTTTATATATATATATAATTATTATAGGGCAGCTAGAATTCTAGCTGAAATATTGGAGGATTGAAAGTTTCAACCTAGGTCTTTTATTTTTGTAGGAGACCCTTGGGTCTAGTGTTGTGTGTGCAAGTTTTGGTCTTTGTGTTTTTCTTGTTTCCTTTTTGTTTTGTAATTTTAATTTTATGTGCCGTATTCAACTTTAAAAATTTCATTAATTTTCAAGCTATTCTTTTTTTGGTAAATAAAAAATAATATTAAAAATAAATTATTTTAATATTATCGGTCAAAATGTTAATGACATGTTAGGAATTTCGATAGGTAGATGTCTATCTAAAAAATCATCTCTAATGATTCTCTCAAGGGAATCTCCAAAGTATTCATGTTTAGTCTCTGAACGTCAAAAAAAAATTCCTCAACTAAACAGAATTAGTAGGGGAAAGGGGATTCGAATCCTGTGAATTTAAGAAATATAGGATCTGAAACCTTCTAACCTGTTGAGCAACCCACTTTGGCATTTTTATGCTATTCTTTGGTACACCGAGTTTGAAATAGTGAAACCCACTCCAAGTTTTAAGGGAGTTGTTATAGTACATGATGAGTTTGGTATTTATAATGAGTTGTTAATCATTTATTAATTGTTAATTTCACAATAAATATTAAAAAATTTATGAAATATAAATAATAACTAATGAATACTAAACAACTCACTCTAAGTATTAGTACCCTAAAAAAATATAAGATCGAAGTAATCCCTAAGCCCTGATTAATGTCGTTCACATATGCAAAAAGATTCAAACGCACGGGGAAAATATGGCACGTGGTGTGTAGGGTTAGAATGCGAATCATATCAATGATATCATTAGTCGCCTCATTTTTTCACCATGGACTGGACCAAAGCTCCTATGCATGATTTCCTTTCCAAATAAAATGAACTTTTTTACTTTTATGTTTTTCTTTCTCGTTTTTTACCACTACAGAGTTGTAATATAAAATTAAGAGAGAGAAAAAACATTTCGCAAAAAAATAATATATGATTATGAGTCACATTATGTCCCCATATAACCCGTAAATCGAGTAGTTGAAAGGGAGGATTACTCGAGCTCTAAATTAAATTGTGCCATAAAAAAAAAGTGAGATAGACTTATGTTTCATATCTATAGGATGAGAGATTTATAAGCATGTATAGTCTATTAATTTCATTTGGTTACCACCTCTCATATGCAGTGATTCTTTTTATAGATTTAAAATGAGCTATGTATGGCTTTATTTTGTTGAGCTTGAGCATGTTGCTTGTATGTCATTATTTTGCTTTGGTAAAATTCATATAAGGTCGAAGTTAGATCGAATTATAGTACTTATTAATAGATTTAAATAAAAAAAGTTGATTCTTGACTAATAGTTATAACTTTTGACATAGTAATAAGCTCTTGATACAATAAGTGATATCAGAGTCAATGTCACAAGTTTGATTCCTGAAAATGCACAAACTGTTAGAAAGTGCAAGGAGAAGAATTGTTGATTGTAGGTCAACATCCTACCTTGGTAAGGCTCATCTAGGGTTGGAGTCAAATTGAATTATAGGTTTGATTCTTATAAAGAAATGGACTAATGGAAGTAGGTACTGGGAGGGGAATTGTTGGTTGTGGACTAACATCCTGCCTTAACAAAGCCTAAATAGAATAGGAGTTAGAATTGTGATGCTTATTAATAGATTTAAGTGGAAAAAAATTGTACATTGACTAATAATTATAACTTTTACCCTAATGATAAGTGTTCAATCCAATAAAACCTAATAAAATTCGAGAGAGATATTCCATACAAATCTCTACTCATTTAATGTTTGAGTTTGAATTTCATTTATAGTCTTTTGCGTAATGTTATATCTATCTTTTTAAAATAATTATATTGTGAAAATATTTTAATATCCATATTAAATATAAGCATCATGAAATTCCCCTAAATATATAATGGTGGAAAATGACGTAATATTCCTTAATAAAAATAGCAATTTATTATGTATAAAAAAATACTTTATAAACTCTAAAATAAATGTGATACATAAGAACTTTTAGTTTAATGTTCATAATTGCTTCCGAGAAAGTGAGATGCTTATCTAATGAGCATCAATCTTGCCAAATAATTCATGAGTATGGAACCCTCATATTTAAATTTGGGTTCATAGCCTCCTTAATTAGTCTTTAAATTACTAAATCCCAAATTTGAGCATTCCATATCTAAGTTGTTTGCTCGTGAACAAGCCTTGTAGATTGTTGTTGCAGATTATAGATAGACCAACTTGCATTGGTATAAGTGAAAAGGGTTTGATCACTTTAAGTATTTTGTCTCCAATTTAATAACGATATGTATGAAAAAATACAGTTAAAAGAAGTCTTTGCTCTACGCGCCTAAATGTACTCCATGTAATTAGCTTCTTACTTTTTGAACAAGGAAATATTCTAATTTACACCTAAATTTTTTTTTCCCGACAGCCACTAATAAAGAAGCTGGCCCAACTAAACAATGAGATGAGAACTGCTATGCCTACTAAAATATCAGGATCATGATATCATCATCATCGTTATCTTAAAATTACTAGTTTGGAAGAACAAATGAAACCCATTGTGACCCCTCAAACAAAACAAAACAAAATAGAATTATAATAATCTTAACCTTTACATTAATCTTATCAATAATAGTTCACCGACCTCTAATGAATTTTGATAAGCACGATGTCATAAAGTGGAGCATAACTTTATTTTCAGCTTGCATTTCATAAACAATGTCAAGTCATTTCCACTTCTGTTCTCATAGGAGCGAAGAGAACAAAAAATTAACTTAAATAAAAAGAAATTGTTTTTCTCCAAACAGTGCATTTTTTATAGGATCAATATTAATTTATAACTGTAGAACGTGTCATTCTTTTTGAAATCCAATGGCTAGTTTTGGAGGCCCACCTTAGTGGATAATATTAATAACATGGATACCCACCTGCCTGAATGGCCGGTAGTGATAATATTGTTATTGTATTTGTATTTTACCATTCAAAACTCAAAAATCAGTAGTTTCTTTATTTACTCAAATCTTATATTCCACATCCGGTCGGTAAAAACAAAACATGATGAATAACACCCCCCCCCCCCGGGCGGCGCATGTACATACATTATTGGATCCTAGTTCATGTTGGTTGCATATTTTATGTACACAGATCTATTAAATAAATGCTTTTTTTTATATTAAACTACACAATACATAAAAAGATAAATTTAATTTTTTTTATTATATAAAATATTTTATTATTAATAAATGAAAATTATTACATTATTATAATAGTTAAATTTTATATTTAGCGTAAGAGTTTGTATTTTTTTAACTAGATAATACAATATAATTTAATGAGAGTATAAAATTATCTATATTATTAATGAATCAAAATTATATTCATAAAAAAAATCATTTATCTCAAAATCTGTATTGCATCTCACCCATTTGTGACATTTGTGACATTTAAATTGAAGTAGTTAATATTCAGCAATTAAATGTTTCTTGGAAGACCGTATGTTTTAAAATAAATTTATAATAACCATTATACAAAATGTTAAGAAAATAATAAAGCATTAATTTTATGAGGAAAAAAGGCTTCAAGATGGAAAGTGGGGGTGAAAAAAGACATGTAGGGACTGATGTTAGAATTATCTATCCTTTTTTTTTGGTGACCTTCTGGTCTATTTTTAAGTCTTCTCCCCACTATTCCACTGTATCTCTATCACCCCCCCAACCAAAGTCCCCAACCAAAGTCATCCAAAAGCGAAGGGGTTGTATGTTTTATTGCATTATAACACACACCAAAACGTGTAAGCCTCCACAACATATTATCTCCAATACCATGGTTGGTCCAATATTCTTTACCTTAATTATTCAAGTTTAAATTTTAATTTAATATTTTAAAAAATTAATCCTTTTAAATGTATTAAGTTGATATGGGCAGTATGTTTTTAAAATCACTTGAAGAATGATTTAAGTTCAATTAACCCGAAAGTTGATTTTAAAAAATAAATTTACTGTTTAAAAAAAGTTGTGGTTGTAATTAATTAAAGATCATAAGATTAAGATTTAGGATCGGTGTGCTGTCCTCATATGGCTGTACTGATACACTTGGTGCAAACCTGAAGCTCTCTCTCCTTTCACGCATACTGCTTGCCTACCTCCCAAAAGGGACAAAAAGTCCTAAACCTCCCGAACCTCATCTATTCCCTTTTTTTGTTACTTACTTTCCTGCTTTTCCTCACACCAATGAGGATTTGCCTCTATTCCTTTTCCATTTCACTTGCTTGCCCCATTCCTGTCTCCCTTTTATCAATACTTTACTCGTTCATTCTGTTTCCTTCCTTGCTAATTTCTTTTACTTGCTTTATTCCAACCTTGTTTAACTACTCATGGAAAATGATTAAAGTTGGGATGGAAGAAAAGGGGTAAACAAAGGAGGGTGAGTTTTCCAGTACTATTTCAATTCAGCTTGATTCATAATACATTTGAAAAAGTTTATCTTATCTTCTCTAGTACTATCATTATTGCGATGTTCTTACCAAATTAGTACTAACCAATGAGTCCTTGCATTTTCTTTTCAATTTTACAATTTGATCTTTAATTATTAAGATAGTTATTATATATGTTTTTGTTGCTTTGTTCACATTGGAATTTAAATTTAAAATGTTTTCACCAAAGAAAACATTTATTTGCCTACCTTTTTCTGTAAGAAAAGAAGGGAGATATATTTTATTTTATTTTATTTGTTTAAAAAAAGAGGAATCGTGGACTAAACGAGCATATTAAGATTTATGCACATACGGTATTAGATTAAAAATTCATGTTAATTTTACATCATTTAAATATTTCTTAAAGATAAATTAGATTATCACAATATTATATAAAAATTAAAGATAAATTACCAATGACTTTGCAGTGTAGTGCGACATCCCCTGATCATCAGGGTTTGTAGTGTTGAATGTGTGAGGTTCAATCCCCCACACCTGCATTTCCTAAGGTCATGTTTGACTTGATGGAATGGTCTTTGGTGAAATTAAAAAGGGAATAGGAGTGCAAATAAGAATGAAATGGTCATTTTCATGTTTTATTTGATATGATTAGGAATAAGAATATGAATCATGAATGAGAATATAGTCAAATGTTTATTTATTCTATGAAATTATTTTCCTTTAAATGAATAAAATGAGCATTCCTTAGAGAATGAGTATTCCTTCTTTATTTCTCAATCAAACATGAGAATGTCCTATTCATTTACTTTCCTTTCCATCATACGAAAGTGGCCTTCTTTACCTATATCTTAATAGGAGTCTCCTACTTTATTTTTAAAAAAAATTATAAGATTTTGAGTAAATATTAATTTTTTCTCCTTCAAAGATATAAATATCATTAATTTATTCATTTAATTATAAATACATTAAAATATTTATTCAATATTAATTTTTGATATCTAATTAATCTTTTAATGTCATCTTTTAATATCAAATTGGTCATTCAAAAAGACAAATTTGATAACAAAAATTAATATTGAATGACCACTTTAATATATTTGTTATTAGAGGACTAAATATATGGCACTTACTGACTTACATATTTGGAAGATTAAAATGAGTATTTAATCTAAGATTTTTGTATATATAAACATTTTTTATTTTTAGAAAATAATAAAAAAGAAAAGAGTAAATGTTTATTTTGGTTTTTTAAAGATATATTTGACATTACATTAGTCCTTCGTTTATATTAATCTCAAAGTGGTCATTCAATATCAATTAATACCATTAAAATGGTCATTCAAGTGCCATCAAATTGGTCCAGTAGATGAAATTGATAATATTAATTGCATTGAATGACCAATTTAAATTGATAATATTATTTTGGTACTTATTTTTTTTTAAGGGTATCGGTATTCAAATTGAATTTTTAAGCATTCATTAGTTACTGCTTATATTTAATAGACTTTTGAATATTTATTGTAAAATTAAAAATTAATAAATAATTAATAACTTATCATGTATACAATACCTTACAAAATATTATAACAACTCCCTCAATTTAGTATTATTTATAAATGAATAATTAATGAAATGTAAAATATATTTTTTGACGATTAAAATAAATATTTATTAAAAAAAATAAAATCTAACATAGTATTTTCTTGGAAGAAATTCTTAAATATACACATTACTAATTACGCATCACATGAATTATGTAAGTTATTATTATTTTTAACTATAAGTACTATATTTAACTTTTTAATGTAAATCATTATTAGTAAATGAGTAATGGAAGATAGTAATAGTCTACAAAACTGATATGGCATGTGGTGAGTAGTGCAATATAAGAGTATAGTGTAACACCTAAAAATCTCTTTTGCTTGGTGAGGATACGCAGCTTCATCTGTAGCTAACCATCCTCACGCAACCTACGTGATTGGATTACGACGTAACCAATTGTGTGAGCTACCGTCCCCAACAACAATACGGGTCCAGTTCTACCCTCTACCTGCGAAATCCACGTGTCTTTCCAACTGACTCTACGGCCCACTTTTGGCGTCTCACAAAGAATCACTTTGAATTGAAGTTGTTTGAACTTTGAACTTTGAAGTATTCTTCCAGAGAATCAGTGTCCACACTTTAAAAAGAAAAAAGGGAAAAAAAATTCAATATTTACAATGCAAAAATAAAACTATAATGAAATCCCGTTTGAAGTCCGCGACCGTTGTTGGCGTTGGGTAAGAGGGTGACGTGGAGGAGGTGAAGAAGATCATATAAGGTGTGGTGAGTGAGATTAGCAAGTAGCAAGCAAAGGTCACCTAAAAAAGAAAAGAAAATAAAAACAGAATATTAAATAAATGAAGGGGAATAGGTTTGGTCTGTGGACTAGGGGTCAAAGAGAAAGAGGGAGGGGGATTAGGGAAGGGAAGGGATTGTGGAAATTGCTGAGGAGAGAGGAGGCACACCCTAATTGGGCCCACAAACTTGGATTAACTGCAATGCAATCCAAATAGGGGACACCTAATAGGGACCCACTTCAACCCTAAGCACACCATGGTCTGCCCTCTTTTGAGTTTTGTTTTTTTAATTATTGTTATTACCATCATTTATTCATTCATTCTTTTTAATTTATTATTATCTCAAGTTAAATCTATGGTAAACGTTCATGCCAAATAAAAATTTATATAATAAGGAGAACATAATTCAATTAGTATTTCTTTTGTTATTTAAATTCAATATGACTTTCTTAAAATTCATATATATATATAAGAAAGAAACGTTTCAGAATCCCCATTCCCTACCCTAATGCAAGTTATGCGATGCAACCGACACCCTCCCAGTCCCGGACGTGTTATTTTGTCAATAGTAACATTATTGCTAGTCCAAAACTTAAGTACTGCTTGCTCTGTGCCTCCATCTCAACGACGCCTCCACTATTTTTATTCGCATAAATTATAACAACATTTTTTAATTTTAATCTAGGAGTGAATGAAACCTCCATGTTTACGGATTTTTCGACACCTGACACTAAAAAATTAATTACAAAATTACAAATGATCTAAGATGTAATAACTTTTTAAATTTTTAATTTCTAATAACAGTATAATTAAAATAACAAATAATTTAAGTAAAAATTTAGCATAATTAAAAAAAATAGAAAGGAACGTAAAGCTGTGCACAGATTTTATTTCTCTTGTAATGGTCTGTCATTGTATCCATTATTACAATAGTTCATCTTCTAGCTATTTTTCTTATATTAAAATTGGGTGAAAATGTAAAACAATTATTAACATGAGAAAAAACACCTTCCTAGTTTGCTCCTGACGAACTCAGCAAGTATTTGTTCAGCTTGTTCAAAGAAGTCTCTGTGATTTTTCTTTTGTTTTGTGAAATATAATTTTTTTACAGAAAGAGAGAAAGTTGTTGAAATTAAAAGGGAAAATTAATTCTAGTGTTACTCTCTCACACACAAACAGACACATATTAACATTGCAATATTGGAATATTTTTAAAAGATTATGCAATCATTATTGCATTGCTCACGTTAGATAAGCATCGCTATTAAACATCCCGGTATCAAATATTTTATATTTATTATGATAACTAAAAGTGTGTTTATATATATATATATATATATATATATATATATATATAATACGTAAGAATGTAGAAAATTTAGATTCTTGGATAGCCAACATTCTATTGTTTTTAGCATTCCAAACATGGCGTGATATGAAGGTACGTATCTTATATCCGAGTATGAAAATATTAGTGTATCAAATGTCTTCATACCATTTAATTATGATTAATATTTAAAAAATATATATTAGCCCATGAAAATTTTAAATATTTAGATATAAATTATAAAAAATTCATTCAATTTTATTTGATGCGAAATTCCCCTTCCTAAATTTTGATTATAACAGTTCACGCTTTGAACAATTCAGTTGAGTTAATTGAGAAATTCTTTAGTTAATTGTTTAAATTTATAACAAAATTGGATAAATTTTGATATTGATATTATCAAATTGATGTTTATATGTTACAAATATCTAATAACATAATTAGGTAATTGATAAGGATAAATTGTTATAATCTAAATCTTAGGAATAAAAAACATTTCAAATTGAAAATATTTTTTATAATCTTTTCAAATTTTAATTTTTGGCTCTGAATAGTAAAGTTGTGTCACGTATGTTTCTGCAAAAGAACCAAAGGGGAAAAAAAAGTTATATGTGGGGCACAATGCGCAACACAGAGTGCATGACTATGCAATTACCAAATTTGCACGTCTCTGCTTTTCATATGTTGGTCCAAAAATAGCTTTGCTACTTCTTTTTTCCCTCTCCGTTCACCAAGACTAGTTCTAAAGAAGGAACGCGAGGATGTCTAGATGGGATGGAGAATTGAAGAAATAACGCACATTCCGGTTCATTTTTCATTGCTTCTCTCGGCATATTTGACTTGTCTCTAATACGGTGCACAAAATTTATATAAACTTTATGTGTGTTTGTTTTATATTTTTTTCAACGCTAACGCACGTTTGCACAACTTCTTATACTATTTGCAGGAAGAAAAAAAATACTCTCTATTTCTGATGCGCGTCTCCAACGCTCTTTACCTGTTAAACAAACAAGTTATTTAATGTTAATTCATTTCAACCATTTAATAAAAAGTTACAATAGAACTTAAATTTTATCTTGTATGAAATTTTATAAGAATTTTGTGAAGGGTATATTTCTACAAATATCATTTTCCATTGTCATAGTCCTTAATTTTTCTCTACTACCAGGCTACCACGTCCTAGTCCTTACTCAATCCACAGAAGATAGTTGAAACACGCGCACGTTTATGTCCTACGGTTCTCAGGTAAGTCACATGCCTGGGTAGTTCCTTACTTGCAATTTGTTTTTTTTTTTTATGGATGGTAGTTCAAATTTGGCGTTTTTTTTTCTTTTTCTGTGTTATCCACATTTCACAGTATATGTAGTATTTTCTCGCCAAATAAATTAACAATGCATCTTAATTTTTTAAAACAAGCGGTGTATTTTTGTTTGGTCAAGGGGAGGTTAAGCTAAATCCATATTTGTAAGGTCAAACGTGCTTTTAAGATTTTGTTAGAGAAATATCAATAGAAGAAAGTGATTGAGGTTTTTATTCTAAATGTGGGTTAAGCAGAAATAATATTTTGTTACTTTTGCAGTGAAAGAAAATTTATTTGTGTGGATTGATAAAAATATTGTTGTAATTTAATATTATATTATTATTTTAATAAAATTTAAATAAATATAACCTAATAGTTTTTTTAAAATATTATTACAGTTATACTCAAAGTGATTTTATTTTACAATACCCCAAACAAACTTAACTTTTAAAATATTTTTTTTTATCAATTTATTTATAATCAATTTTTTTAACATCAATTGATTAACAATATAACTCAAAATAACTTATACTCTTTTTGTTAATTACACATCAAAAAGTAATTTTTATCAATATTATCCAAACAACATTCATTTAACAAAATTAATTTTCAGATAAAGGTTTCCAAACATAAAATAAATTCATTCAAACTCAATTATGACTAAAATCAAGTTTGCAATATCAAATTCATTCAAAATCAAGTTAGCAAAATTTAATCCAAACACACACTAAATAATCTACCTCCCCAATATATATTATACTGGCTTTTGGCCATAAAGCTTTGAGTAAATACTCAAATTGGTTATCTAATAATTTTTGACATCAAAATAGTCCCTTAATGTCAATTTGTTTACATCAAATTGGTCCTCCAAAATTTTTCTTTTTGACATCAAATTAGTTCTCCAAAAAGATCAATTTGATGTCAAATATAATTAAAAGACCAAATTAATGTCTCATGTATCTTTGGACGACCAAATTGAGTATTTATTCTAAAACTTTTTAAACATTTGATTATAATAGTCTATACAAATAGCTAGTGTTGATTTAAAATGCTTTTATCCTCATCTATAAAAGCATGGTGTATTAATTGATTTGAAGTTTCACGCAATAACACTCTCATAATTTATAGCTTAAAATTACACTCTATCACATTAACCTTTTTCGATTAGTGAAATCTGTTAATATGAGATAGAATATTTAACTTAACATCAATAACTTACCATGGTTGAATTCTTCATCACCAATCATGAGCAACAATTGAAGATAAAAGATTTATATATTTTATTATTAGCCTTAACACAAGTTACAAAGCTATCACAAACAAATTATAATTTGCTAATGTGGTTAAGTAGAATATTTTATTTTTTAAAATAGATTCCACTAATCCAAAAGTCAATAAATGTAATTTTAGTTGCAGTTGTGATGGAGTATCGTTTCGTAAAATTTGAAAAGAAATTAATGTAATGTACTCTCTTTTTTTTCTTTACTTGAAGTATGACATATATCAAACACTTGTGCAAGAAAATAATATAAAAATGAGTTAAATTTAGTTTTTTTAAATGAATAAATAAATAATGAGTGTTTAAAAGATGAGTGAAATAAAGAATGCGGAAAAAATAAAGTACAAAAGAAAATATGAGTTTTATTTTGTAAAAAGTAAATTATGCAGACATGGGTGGAGAAAAATTAGAAAACCAGAAAGATAAATTTGGACATTGTTATTGTTGCGAGTAAAGGTTCAATAGCTAAATCTGAGATTAACTACTGGCACGGAAGATAAATTGAGAAAGTTAGAGAATGAATGATCTAAGATAAAATAATGATAGAGTCATAGAGATATGATAAACAATTTAAGGATAGCCAAAAATAAGGAAACTAAGTTAAGAGAACTTGTGCGCTTAATGCTAAATTATGATTCCAATAGGTTTAGAAGCCAGTTTTGGAAATGTTTTAAAACTCAGTAATTCTTTGTTATGAGTTCTATTTATGATCATGAATTAACTTTTGAGGTACATTAAAAAAATGCTAACCTAAAAAGGGTCATGCCAAAGCCTTATATAAATACTCAATTTTTATTGGCGTTCACATAATTATACTTTGTTAATGATCATAATATAATAAATTCCATTTTGGTTAAATTTTATAAAGAAAATAAATTAATCACTAATATAGTAATAGTAATTTTTTTTTTGTAAATTAGTATTAAAAATTATTAATGGTAAATGAATTTTTTTGACAAATAATGAAAAATTGAATTGGGGACCTTTTGTTCGTGAAGATGAGATTTCCACGTGTTATTAATATATGAATGGCAATTACTTGCGTATAATATTGGCAAGCAAAGTAATTTAGTGGTGAAGGCAAATTTGCCACTTCGGTCATATGCTATGTTGCGCAGCTTGGAAGTTGGAACTGTGGTAGTGGGACGAAACGTAACACAGTAAGGAACAGCTACTGGGGCCGAGTCCGATAGGAGCGAGAGCGAGAGCGAGCGAGGGTGAAGACTGAAGACTAGTACGAATAATATGCATGCATGTCGATGTATTATTTTGATATTTTAGCAAGTGAATTTTTTGTGCGGGGACAAAGATTCCTCTCCTTGTTGCAATCGTTGCTTTGGACCATACACTGATACACACACCTGCTATTAAACAACACAACTGGGTCCCACACACTACCCTCTCCTCTCTCCTCTCACTCTCCACGCTCCTGCCCCAACTTTCTGCTTACACGTTCCTTGCCTATTCCATTTCTCCCGATTTCTCATTCTTACTCTCTCTCGTATCGCAGGAATACCTGCTTTCACGCACTTCCGTTTTATTTGAAGAAATGGGATTTGGATCTGAGTCAAGGGTGCACTTTTACTTTGGACGTATAGTATAAAATGGTAATCGTTAATAAAAGAAATTAATAATTAAAATTTTTTTTTTAAAAAAATATTTATATAACAAATTATGCATCTATATAAATTTATTTTATTGATGTTTTTAACAGCAATTATTATTATGTATTTTATTATCTAAATTACATTCTTTATTTTAGAAAATTCACGTCCGAAGAAATGTTACTTGTATAATTCATCAGTACAATATTCTCGTAGTTCTTGATATGATATATATGATAACTAATATTTTGAAATCTTTTTTACAATATAACACATTAATTTTATTTTAGTAATGTTAGATAAATTATTTATAATGTAAAACAACCAAAAAAATCTATGAAAATCGTTTAAAATATGATTCTATTGTTTCATTTTTTTTATATCTCAATCATATACCAAAATTATATCGGGTAAAAGTAACAATTTTGTTATACTTATGTCTCGGCGTTTTTTTAGAAACCAAAAGTAATTTATAGAGAAATGTTGTGTTGCCAAACAATTAACTTGTGAAAGGCCTTAACTAGAGTATGAGAGGGACCTCTGAGTTTCACAAGAACTCTTTTAGAAACTAACTTTCTTTCCTAGCAGATTTTGGTAATGAAAAGAAAAATTTAGGTCCCAAGGCCTTGACCATCACATGTTAGTGTATTCCCACATTATTTTCAGTGGCTTCGTGATTTTCTAGGCGAAAATCTTCCTGTCTTTTCATCCTTGTTACACCTATTTTCAGTGGAGATTGCTCCTCTGCAGAAAGATTAATTTTGCTCCCGTGGCACTTACTTACTCCTTATAGTGAAAAACAGAAAAAGAGTACTTGTTATGAGACCCTTTGGGAGAATCTCATCCAATTGATATTGTTTTGTCTCATGAAAATAAAATGGTAGCTTGCTACATCCCCTCTTGAAAAACTCATCTTCTTTTTTTTAGTACGTTTATCCGCAGAAGTGTCCCAAATGAATGACAATAATTGAAGCATACTCCAGTTTTTTGTTTTCTTCATAAATTTATAACACTATTTCAAGTAGGTGGACCAATTAAGAGGTCCCAAAAACGTGTAGCCTGAAACTAATTTATGTAGATTACACCCCGTGTGAAAATTTCAGAGTTTTTCGCTCGTTGAGCACTTAGCAGTTACGCTGTTCAAAGAGTTAATACTATTTTCTAGATCTAGCTAGTTTTCTTTCTCCTAAAATTTTAAGTGATTTCTCCGACAAGCAAATATGAGAGAAGGGATTTTGTTGGCGCCAAAATGGGTTACTTTCTCGGTAAGTTGATTAATTTGTCCTTGCCTGATTATTGGTTTAATCTAACTATTGAATTCAAGTATCTAGTTTTTTAATCTTTTTTTTTAACAAATTGATTGTCTTCAAAGTCACTCTTAAGTTATGTTTGGATGGATAGAGTAAAGTGGTTAGTAATAGAATAAAATGGTAAAAAAAACCTTAACCCATTGTTTGAGAGTTTATTAAGTAATAGAATGAAGTGGTTAAGGAGGGAAACGTACAAACCACTCCATACCATTCAAATCTCTAAATTTTCATACCTTCTAATTTGAGAGGTTTGAGATAGAACATTTTCTTCTTTTTTAATTTTAGATAGTTATTTATAATTTTAAACCTCTTTTTTATTTTTCAATAATGTTGTGGGTAACAAAAATTAAAAGGATAGTATATAAAATAAAATTTGTAATTCACTCCACTCTATTAATGACTATTATGACTTTCAAACAATAAAGTGAGATTTTTCTCTATTTTTTTAATTAAAACTTCTAAACAATAAATTGATATACTTTTACCTTTCCACTCCCTTTCATTCAAAACCACTCCATATGAACAACTCTCCTCCATCCCCTTCAAAACTCCAAAACATAAAATTATTTTATTTGAATTCATTGGTCTATCACAACAACGGAAATAACTACGAACAAGCATGATATGGAGATTGATCCTACCCAGCAGATATGCATAATGCATTGTGCGGGCAAATGTCACTCTAGTAAAGAAAATTATGAAAAAGTATATAAACGGGATTTGTTTAGGGTGAAAATATATCGGCTAATATCTTTGTTGGTTCCACGAAAAATCTTATTTATCATGGTGATAAAACTGGTTCAAAATTTGTCCCGGCATAACATTAATTAATTAGGCAATCCTTGCTTGAATATGCATTGTTTTAGTATGACTAGAATTAGCTTCTATGATGCAATATTATCAAAATTGCAAAATACTAGGATATTTTAGACGATTTCACGTTCTTTTGTTATAATAGGTAATTAGGAAAAACGTAACGGGCACGCTATAAACAATGCATTTTTATTTTATATAAGGGTTCGTGTGAGAAAATAAAATTGGAGGAAAACAAACTTGACACAAAAGTAAAACTTCCATCGTAGCGCTAGTTTTCAAAACAATGCTTCCTTTTTTTTTTATAAATTGTTGATGGCTAAATAATAAATATAGAACTTATTGTTTGCAATGCTCAAATATACAACTGTGCATTAATCTACATGAGTTGGTAATCGGTTAGCAATAACAGCACTTCTGCGTTGTTCAACTCTACTTATTGACCATCCCTATTATATGATATTATATCAAATTTGGCAACCGTGTACGTAGAGGAGATAAATAGTTTTAAAAAGGAAGCAGGGACCATTAGTAAAATAAAATATTAGTTGTTTTCATGTGAGGGGCAGGGGCAGGTTGAGAATGTTTGTGCAAATTGAAATTGCTAAGTAATTATAACCATCCAACTATATTCAACTGTGTCATATATACTTTTTCTATTGAATCTTCCTACTTCAATTAAGTAGGGTTAGTATAAGGGATTAAGGGTTTAGAGAAGTTCGATAGTAATTTCTTTTTATCATTTTTTTTGAAAGATAATATTGCATATATATTCATAAAAACAAAAAATAATATTTTGTTACATCTAAATAAGTTTTTTTTAGATATATAAAAAACTATTATCACAACTTAAAATTATGATTTTCATTCAAATTTACATCTGGTGACGTGTAGGCATTTTTTTTTTAAATTAAGAAAAATCATACAAACAATCCTAAATAATTGTCATTCATAGGGAATTTCGTTGAAGTTTTTAAGGCCAGCACATGCAAAATTATGGCCTGTCCTCCCTATATATACGTTTGTCATCGTATATATGTGTGCGTACGTACGTACGTAGATGTCCATGCCGGCCAATTAGCAATGATCTGTTGTAAGAGTTTATTCGATGCATGTATATAGCAAACGTGGCAACCATAAGGGGTTGTTTTTTTTTTTTTTTTTTTCCGCAAGGAGTCATGGCATTGCAACATTCAACACAACAAATGTACTCAAACCCATGCCCTTTTGTAGTCCAAGGATCTAATAATAATCTATATAGAATGTGTCATGCTAAATATCTAGAGAATAAATTAATTATAAATTACTATTTGTAGCTTTTTATCCTTGATTCTCTTATTAATTTTAAAATTCGTCAATTTATTGCCTAATTTTTTTAATTAAATTAAATTACAATTCATCAATTTAATTTATACTTTTTTTACATATCAAACAGTATATATTTGTATACAATAAAATTTCTAATTTTTTTACATAATTAATAAGAAAAATAATTAAATATAATTTACAATTAAAAAATATAAAATTTTAAAATATATTATAATTTAATTTAATAAACAATTAAAAAATGTTTTTTTTATATATTATTCGATTTGTATGTATGCAATTGATGCATTACTGAACTTTAATTTTGACCCCCCCAACCCTTGTCAATCTGATTATTTATTGGGATTTCCTCACTCCAATGCTTCTTTGAGAAATGAAAATTGTTCTATTACTCTTGGGAAGTTTAAGTAGATAACACTTTATTTGGAGTTTATATATATATGCATGCCTAGTCTCTTTCTGCGTATTTGTATCAATATATTACAAGCTTGGTGGCTCTTTCATAAATAGAATATGCTTCCGCATATACAAAGGAAATCATAGTCCAACTCTTTGCTGACGAATATATGCAATTATGCATGCATTCTTCATAAAACTTCGTTGAGCTTGACCAAGTTATGTTTGGCTTTCGACGAAAGAACGCGCAGTTTATTGATTCAAGTAAAATTTGTAGAATTCCTGAGTTCCATTTGGCAGCAATCAGCACGATGCAATGCCCTTTTTCTCATTGACCGGAAGGGAAAAAAAAAAGAAGAAGAAAAGTATTTGCAAAAAATCGAAACTGAGCTCCGATATATTCAATTATTCATAGTGATAATTTGCATAAAGGCAATGACAATATTTCGTGACGAGATAAAGGGAAGGTATGGGAAAGACGCAAATGGGGCGACAACTGCAGTTCACAGTTGCGTGGTACCCTACTGCCCAGGCGCATGAAAGTTCTTATCCTAACCAGTTAAAAAAACAAAAGGTTATTTATTGTAACAATAATTTTATTAAATTCGATGCATAAATTTATGGAAAAAGAAAAGAAAAGAAAAGAAAAAGCATGGATAACATGCGCGGAGGGTGCGTTAAATACGCACTCTCTAGTGTCTCTACCCATTGCATTCAATACAATCCATCAAGAGCTGCCCGTTAATAGCACGACAATGCCATTTCCCAATAAAAACAGAACAACTTTCCCGCGACCGTCACGACATACGCCGTTACATGCCAATCCAATCCCTCCTCGACAACTCCCACCATAACGTTAACGCCGTTTGTAACTTCTCTGTCCAAGCCGCCTTTATTTATGAAAATTGATCGTGTTGCTCCTTTCCTTTTTTTTTTTTGTGCGTGTGTACTGTGTTGTTGCATCGTTATAACCGGTTGTAGCCGGTCGGAAAGGGTAGGGTGACTGGTAAATGCCTGTGGCGGAGAATGGTTAAGGATTGACCGCGGTTGAAATGATTGCACGCTGTTTTGACCACTCTGGTTAAGTCTTCCCCTCACCCTCAGACAGAGAGAAAGCGAGACTCTGTGTGGTGATTCTAGCTAGTTCTGGTGCTGCTGCAACCATTTCTCAGCTGAGAGAAAGTGAGAGATATAGCTCTGGTTTGGAAGGTTCAATTGGATGGTGAAGGTAGAGACAGAGTAGAGGTTGTGGAATTGCTAGAGAGAGTGAGAGGACTGAATTGGTGGTGCTTTGTGTGGAAGAACTTCTGCGCTGAGCTTTGAGATTAAGGTTTTTGGATCGAGGGTTGCGTCCGTGTGGAGTCTGGTGAGGAGAACAATAGAGAAGGCGAGGAGTCGGTGAATTTGAGAGAAGTGATATAATCTCGGAATTTCTTTCACAAGGAGTGGTTTCAGATGAGAGATCTGTGCTGAGGTTTCTGAAAATGGCATCGTTGGAGGTAACGATGAAGGGAAATTGTTTGAACGGAAAGGGGGAAAGCTACCCTCCAGGATATAATAACCATAACGATGGTAGGAACGCTACAGAGGGTCAGAATGCTCATTCAACATCATCCACCGCCGCGAGAGGTAACTCAGAGCAGAGCGTAGTTAGTTTTATTTCGTATCAGTCAGAAATTTGTGATTTCTGGAATATCTCGAGTGATATAATTGCTTGTTTTGCTTTGCTGGTTTTCATAGAAGCGGAAACTGCACTTTACAGGGAGCTATGGCATGCCTGTGCTGGTCCCCTTGTCACAGTGCCACGGGAAGGAGACCGCGTCTTTTATTTCCCTCAGGGACATATTGAACAGGTAATTCCTTATCTGTTTCCGAGCCTCTCACACAAATCATGACTCCTAATCTCATTTATGTTTACCATGATAAAATTTCCTATTAGAGTCCGAGCTCAGATGTGTCACAACTGGCAAGAGTTTCACTCCTGTCTCTCTCTCTTATGTATTCTTCTATTTTTTTAGTTCCTCTCTGCTATTTTACATGGGTTTTGTTCAAGTTTCTAAACATGGGGGCTTGTTTTCGTGCCACATACATTAGGTGGAGGCTTCTACGAATCAGGTGGCGGACCAGCACATGCCCTTGTACGATCTCCCATCCAAGATCCTTTGCCGGGTGATCAACGTGCAGCTTAAGGTAGTGTTGCTCGATCTATGCCTTTTTTTAAAAATAATAATAATAATAATAATTACGAGGCTTTCGAACCAAGCAATCCTAATAGAGGAGTTGTAATTGGTCGAATTTTTTGGTTGGTGGATGAATGAAGTTTCGTAACGATTAATTATTTCAGGCGGAGCCGGAAACAGACGAGGTGTTTGCCCAGGTGACGTTACTTCCGGAGCCAAATGTAAGTTCTCCGTTTGTTGTTTTTAGCTTCTTGACGCGGAGTAATTAAGGAAAAACATGTTCCTTATGATTTTTCTTTTTTGAATATGGGTCGGGTTGCTCTAGCAAGATGAGAATGCCGTGGAGAAAGAGCCTCCGCCACCTCCACCGCCACGATTTCACGTGCATTCGTTCTGTAAAACTCTGACGGCCTCCGATACTAGTACCCATGGTGGATTTTCAGTGCTGAGACGTCATGCTGATGAATGCCTTCCTCCGCTGGTTTGGTTCTTTCCTTTTCCTACCTTCCTTGTGCTTCATTTCTGTTTCATTACAGCTGACGTCGGAGGAATCACTTGTTTGTTGACAGGACATGTCAAAGCAGCCACCCACCCAGGAATTGGTGGCTAAGGATCTGCATGGCAATGGGTGGCGATTTAGACACATCTTTCGGGGTAATTGCTAACTGATCATTCACCTTGTAGTTATATGTATGATACACATTGCTATAATCCACCTGCTGATTATATTGTTTCCGTTCCGGTGCCTTTATTGGGTACAGGCTGCAGAGCCAGATAATTTATGTTTTATGTGTTGGATTGAGGCTATGTAGCTATGTTTGGAAGTTTTATGGTGGGTGAAATGAAATAGTATATAATGGAATGGAAATGGGTGGTATGGAATAAAGTTTCAATACCATTTTTTGGATGTTTAATGGTGGAGTGGAAGAAAGTTTCTATTTCCTTGTTTTGAAGTTATAGTTAAAGTGAATGGAATGACAAGAATTATAAGTTTATTGTTCTCATATTGCTCTTGTCTCAAACACAAAAATATAAGAATTAACGCTAAAAATGTAATTTCATAACTAATTCCATTGCTTACCCCCCAATTTGGTGGGGAAGAAAAATAGGGAAATGAAGTGGTATGGAGTCCCCCCAATTTCATTCTATTCCTTCTTTCTTTATTTTTTTAACATCCAAACAATGGTACCATTTACCATTCCATTCCATTCTGCTTAATTCCATCTCTCACCATAAATCCAAACATACCCCAGGGAATTGCTACGGTACTCATTTTTTTCCTAGATACCCGATGTGAGTTATTAAGCATTCATTAATTGCTGATTATGTTTAATGGACTTCCAAACATTTATTGTGAAATCAATAGTCAATAAATGCTTGACAACTCACCTGGATACCATACCCATAAGGGTAACATAACAACTCCCCACTTTTCACGATTATCTTTTGTGTAATTAGCAAGAATAAATTGGCATTTCTTTTTGTTTTACATTCGATAATATCTCTTTGATCTGTCTTGTCTATCGATTGTGACTGATAAGTCAAGTAACTTCCAGGTCAACCCCGCAGGCACTTACTTCAAAGTGGTTGGAGTGTTTTTGTCAGCTCCAAGAGGCTAGTTGCTGGGGATGCATTTATATTTCTAAGGTTTGTTCTTCCGTGAATAGGGTTTTAGATTGCACTGGTTCATTACTTCTGCTTTTCCATTTGGAATGGGACTAATTTAGGAACTTCCAGAGGTGAGAATGGGGAACTTCGAGTTGGTGTCAGGCGAGCAATGAGGCAGCAGGGTAATGTTCCATCGTCAGTTATCTCTAGCCACAGCATGCATCTTGGGGTCCTTGCAACTGCTTGGCATGCCATCTTGACCGGGACCATGTTCACTGTTTATTACAAGCCTAGGTTTGTAACTTATTCTTGGAACTATGTCTGTTGAACCTTTTATCTTGGCAGTTCAGTCTGACCTCCAATTATCCTGTTCTAGTGATGAGTGTTTGTGTGTCTGTGAGTGAGTTCCCACGCAGATGTGAATGGCTTGAGTGTTTCTTTGTTATTGATTTTCCACAGCAGGATTGATAGCACTTCTGTTGATAATATTTTGCAGGACTAGTCCTGCTGAATTTATCATTCCATATGATCAATATATGGAGTCTCTCAAAAATAATTATACCATAGGGATGCGGTTCAAAATGAGGTTTGAAGGTGAAGAGGCTCCAGAGCAAAGGTATGAGTGGCTAATGTTGTCTTTTTCTCTGAATGACTTGTCATCATGTATGCTGAATATTTTTCTGCCTTCTGCCTCTCCTGTCAATATAATGTAAATCTGGCAGTGTTGTATTATTATTAAAGATACAATTTGAATGGAAATTCCTTGACATGGCTTGTTAAAATTGTAGGTTTACTGGTACCATTGTTGGAATCGAAGATGCTGACTCCAAAAGGTGGCCAGAATCCAGATGGAGAGGCCTTAAGGTCGTATTTCTAGTCTTTATGCCACTATGTATGACTGTTTTTAAGGCATGCTATAATGGAGTTACTCATGTCATTCAGGTGAGATGGGATGAAACATCTAACATACCTCGTCCTGAGAGAGTTTCCCCTTGGAAAATAGAGCCTGCTCTTGCTCCTCCAGCTCTGAATCCTCTTCCAATGCCCAGGCCTAAAAGGCCGCGGTCTAATGCAGTTCCATCATCCCCAGACTCTTCTGTTCTTAGTCGAGAAGGTATGGTTGTCTGGCCCTGGATATTTGATGTTTCCTTAGAATTCTCTCTTTGCAAAACATTTGTGGTTAAGTGGAGCCTAATATGTTTTGGGCGATTAACAGCATCATCTAAAGTAAGCGCAGACCCTTTGCCAGCAAGTGGATTTCCAAGGGTCTTGCAAGGTCAAGAATTCTCGACCTTGAGAGGCAATATTGCAGAAAGCAACGACTCTGATACTGATAAGTCTGTTGTTTGGCCACCTGCAGTAGATGATGAAAAGATTGATGTTGTTTCTACTTCAAGAAGGTATGGGTCAGAGAGCTGGATGTCAATGGGGAGGCATGAGCCAACATATTCAGATCTTCTTTCAGGCTTTGGGCCTAGTGGAGATCCTTCCAATCCATCCTTGGTTGATCAAATGGGCCATGTAGCTTATCCTGCTAGAGGACATTTGTTGGATCAAGAAGGCAAACGTCATGTGCATCATCCATGGCCTGTAATGCCCTCTAGTCTATCACTCAACCTCTTGGACTCTAATGCAAAAGGTTCTGTACATGGTGGCGATACAACTTACCAACCTCGAGGGAATTTGAGGTATAGTGCATTTGGTGAATACCCTGTGCTTCATGGTCATAAAGTTGAGCATCCACATGGAAACTTGATGCCACCCCCGCCCCCAACTCAATACGAGAGTCCTCGCACAAGAGAGCTTATGTCCAAACCAATGTCAGCGAGAACTTGCGAGGCTGTGAAACCAAAAGATGGTGACTGTAAGCTATTCGGCATCTCACTCATCAGTAGCCCCATTGCTCCTGAGCCTTCTGTATTGCAAAGAAATGTGACAAGTGAGCCAGCTGGTCAAATGCATGTTCCATCACACCAACAACATGCTTCTGAAAATGATCAGAAGTTAGAACACTCGAAGTGCTCAAAACCAGCAGATGGTCTAGTTGTCTCTGAAGACCATGAAAAGCCATTACAAACTTCTGAGATGCATCTGAAAGATGTTCAAGCTAATCCACTCAGTGGTTCTGCTAGGAGTTGCACTAAAGTAAGGTCCTTTACTGTCAGATGATTAAAAAAAATGACAGCTAGAAATTTGCAGGGAAAATTAATCAAATGCTGTGTATTTTAGGTTCACAAGAAGGGGATTGCGCTTGGTAGGTCAGTGGACCTTACAAAGCACAGTGACTATGATGAATTAGTTGCTGAATTGGATCGGCTCTTTGAATTTGGAGGTGAATTAATGTCAACAAAAAAGGATTGGCTTATTGTCTATACTGATAATGAGGGTGACATGATGCTCGTTGGTGATGATCCATGGCAGTAAGGATTTGTATTTGATTATATGTCCTTGATTGGCTGATTATATTGAATGTTTTATTTTTCCTTGAGAATGGGTCATAATTATTTTAATTCTATATTTAATTCAGGGAGTTCTGTGCCATGGTTCGCAAAATTTATATCTACCCTAAAGAGGAGATTCAGAAAATGAGCCCGGGTACACTAGGTTCAAAAAATGATGAAAATCAGTCAGCTAGCGAAGGTGCGGATGCAAAAGAAGTTAAATGTCAGCTGCATCATCTGGCTTCGACACCTGATAAATCGTAGATTTGATTTCCATAGCTTCCAGGTAACTTTGCTGCCTCCCATTCCAGTTAGCACTCGATTCAATGATGTTAGCTGTCCAGATGATATTGCCCATTTAATGTTGTTGCCATATATGAATTTTGAATCTAGTTTGGTAGAAGTATCTCGTAGTAACTTTTTTGTTTTGATCTACAGATTGCGGGCTGTAAAGTAGGGGACTGTCATAAGGCCATCCAGTTGGAGAATATGACCTTAAGAGACGAAATGTAATTGAGTCTGACTAGTGACTTCCTATCAAGTGACTGTTTGGAATCAGAATATGGATGGCATGAATGAGCATCCATCCAATTTTGGACGTATCCTGGAATAAGTAGTACTTGCCTGCCTAGTTATACACTCCTAGTATGTAATCATTGTGTTTTGAGCGAGGTGATATGGGGTGATATCGGCCTCGCATTTTTTAACAATCCTACCTTGTAGTTGTACATAGATGTTTCCCTCCTATCCTATGAACCCCAACCCATTAATGTAATGAAGTTCATATACGAGGGCAGTCTTATGGTTGGTATCTAGTTTATCTGATTTTAATTTTGATTGTCGCTGATTAATCGTAATTTGTGAGATGGAAATTATTGTGGATATCCATTTGCGTAATGCAAGATGTATAATTAAATTTTGCTCCAATTATACATTTGTACCTAGGTGTTTGGCGAGTGAGGTCATTCCGTCACGGATTCCGTGTGACCGTCCAACGTTGGAATGGTAATCATATCAAACTCAAAGTGGGATGACTGCTTCTAAAATCTTAATGAAGGATTTGAAATTTCTATTTATTGAAATGTACTCGTGGTTAATCCTTGGGATGACACAATAGTGGTGTGGTCCTCGCTTACTTGGATATTTCTAGCGGTGTTACGTGATGAAACATCATGAGAAACACCATCGTTTTAGGTCAATTACAGTTTTTGAAAATAATATCTATTTATAAAGTATTACGTTGTTATGGCAGTTAATATTGGGCTCTGGAATAATGTCATATTAGTTTGTTTTAATCTCTTTCCTTAACTTCATATTTTTGTTTCAACTCTTTCACTTCTCTCTACTCGTGTCATCAATTTCACTTTTTCTTCTCTCAATAGTTAAGAATTTTTTTGCATGTTTCCTTCTATCATGTTATAATTTTGGATACACACGAATGTTTAACAATTCAAACGAATGAGTTCAAATCATTTGAATCCTCTTTAGTTATTGAGATGAATGAGTACTAGTGGTTTAATTATCATTTACATTTACTTTGTTTTGTAAATATATCAATTAAGCACTTTGTAATTTTCACCCTAACTCTCTTGTCACAATCCAACATTTTTATTCTTACATTCAGTCATCTTATTGTGTTGGTTTGGAGTCCTCTATGTCTCAACATGGCTATGGAGATTTCAGAACCAAGGTTAGAGTATGACCAATGTCTTTCACTGTCGTTCCAAGCACCAGAGCCACAACATAACCATTGCAATTTCTGAGTTGACAGCAAAATCCCTTCACTTTCACTATATTAGTTGATATTTTTAGGTGAGTTCCACCTATAATAGAGTTATCTTTTTCATTAGAAGTGTTAAATGACTTAAATCTGTTTCCTATATTTGTTACTACAGGTTTGACCATTTAGTTGATCTTAATGCGTGAAGTTTGCATTGTAGATGCGTAGATGGAAATATGATTTAAAAAATCAAAATGAATGCTATCAAGAAAATATTTTCTCAATTTTCCTTTCAAGCCTATGCACTAACTGTATTCCTTGATACTTTATACCTTTTATTCGAGTGTTCATGTAATCCTTTTGTGCCATTCTTATAGGCAACTTAATTATTGATGTGAAACAAGTTTTATTCTTCTATATTTGATGTGAGCAAGTGTATGATGTCTTAAATTACTTCTAAGATAGCTTTATCCATATTGGAGCATATGAGCATGCTTTATTCTCAGTTTTCCCTTCACACCTATGCACTGTGTATTTCTGAATACTTTATGCCTTTTATTCTCGTGTTTATGTAGTCCTTTTGTGTGATTCTTATAGGCAACTCAAATACTGAGGTGAAACACGTTTTATTTTTATATACATTAATTTGATGTGAGGATGTGTATCATGTCTTAAATTACTTCTAAAATAGCTTTATCCACGTTGGAGGAAAGGAATGTTTCAAAATTAATTGAGGCATTTGTACGTAGGACAAGAATATGGAGATTTTGATACTAAGTATTTTGACTATTTTCTATGCTGAGATTACATAGACAATTTTGAATTGCCTAATTCGTGTAAATGTGATACTCAAGATTGACAAGCGCTGTTGTTGGAATTACTGTTTATGACTATCAACAGAAGAACAAGTAGTACCTCACAATAGTTGTCACGTCTAATATGCACCTTAAATGATTGGGTGCATGCATACACCAATAACTATTAGCCATTGATTAACAATATTAAAATTCATACATTAATTAAACGGTTAAGAGTGAATTGGTTTATCCGTTAAACATGTTATATTAACTTTGCAAAAAAGACTTGGCATTTAGGTTATTTATTTTTTAGGGCCTTGATATTTATTTTTTTTAAGTCATAATCTTTCATAACAAAAACTATAAATACAAAAATCATTTCACTAGAGTATTGAAATAATTAATTTCATGGTATTAATTTTTTTTTAAAAAAATATTTCATGAAATCCCCCAGTTATTTATTTAAAAAATATATATTCCATGATGATTGTGATATATTAAAATTTTCCTCTAAATATCATAACTCTTAAAAATAATTTAATACAAAATTGTCTCCTATTAAAATATTTTTAAATAAAATTAAATGGATGGTGGAATTAGCATGCCATTGTACTGCAAATATTATTAAAATATGCTACCTTATAATAGTCATCAGCCATCTTTCTTGGCTCCTTTAAAAGAATAGAAACGTCCTGGTGTTTCAGGGTTAAGTACTTGCAACCTCTTCTCTTCAAGGCCATGAAGTTAGCGAAAAAGAGTATGGAAGTGATGAGGAAGGCCGAGTAAATGACACCATTGGTGCCAATTTGGAAACATTTTACCAAAATAATGTAACTGAAAAACAATTTACCATAATGATGTAGTTTTTGCCACGCTGATATCACACTTTTTTTTCCTGACATGACACTTACGCTAAAGGGAACTGCGCAAATGATATCTGTCGCATGACACGTGTCATGCATATACGACTTACGCTAGTCAAATTGGCATAAGATTTGTGCTATTTAGACTTGCGCAAGTCCCGCATGCATGACATATGTCATGCGATAGAAACCTAAACCCTCATGCCCGCCCCCTATAAATACCTCACCCCTCCACCCCCCTCACGTCCAAACCTCTTCCCAATTCCCTCACTTTATTTTCCTTCTAATTTTTTCTTCATTTGTGTTGATCATTTTCGTTAGGGTGCCCGCTACATTTACCTATTAGCTGTGCCTGCGTGCTTGCTTTATAGTTCAGTTTGTGGTGCATCTACTTTTACTGGTCAGTTTATCTGTCATTAATTATACATGATTTTATTTTTTGACAATATGTGTTAGTGTAATGTAGGTAGTTGTATATTTTATTTAATTGATAAATTATTTATTTAACTGTAATTAGGGATTATACATTAAAAATTAATAATTATACAGATTTTAATTTTATGGAACTATTAGGTTGTTTAATGTAGGTAGTTGTATATTTTTTTCTTGATAAAATATTAATGTAACAGAAATTAGGGGTTAATATAATTAAATTGAAGTGAAATTATGAAGTAATTAATTTATTGTAGGTATTTTTATTATTAACCCTTTTAAAAGCAATTTAGAGTTCTTAAAAAACAATAGTGATAAATATTTTAATTTTATGTAAATATGTGTAACTGTAATGTAGGTAGTTGTGTAGTGTATTTTGTTGATAAGATATTTATTTTAGTAAAATTAGGAATTATGCATATACAAATTTAAATGAATTCATGAAGTATTTTAGATTTTTTTATTATAATATTTTTATATAGTTTGTAGCGTAACGTAGTATTCATTTTAAATTAATATTTTCTTGACAATGTATTTGTTTATTTATGAATTAATTTATTGTAGGTATTTTAATTATTGACCTTTTTAAAGAAATTTAGAGTCCTTTAAAAAAAATAGTAGTGATAAATATTTTAATTTTATGAAAATATGTATAACTATAATGTAAGAAGTTGTGTAGTATATTTTGTTGATAAGATATTTATTTTAATAAAATTAGGGATTATGCATATATAAATTCTAGTGAATTCATGAAGTATCTTTTTTTTTTTGTATTATAATATTTTTTATGTAGTTTGTAAGGTAATGTAGTATCATTATAAATTAATATTTTCTTGACAATCTACGTGTTTATTTATTGCTAGGTTTTTGACATGGCGTCTTCCTTATCTACACAGTCGCGTTTTACTTATCCAGGTCCAGTAGATCCATTCCTTCTGACCATGCAAGAGAAGCATGTTTCACAACATATATGGAATGAAGATGAGGTTCGTGTCTTGATGGTTAGGCGATCTTATAGGAAGCATCATCAAGATGTTCCCGAGTAAATTGTGCAGTACCTAAAGCATGCTAGATTTTTGGGTGTTGCTCGTCTTAGGTATTGGACCCTTGATCATCACCTAATCACTGCACTTGTGGATCGCTGGAGACTTGAGACGCACACATTCCATATGCCATAAGGGGAGTGTACGGTGACCTTACAGGATGTTAGTGTCTAGTTAGGTCTTCCTATTGATGGTCTCCCAGTGACAGGCTATGGTAACGTTGTATAGGAACCTATTGTGCAACAGTGTTTAGGTATATTCCCCCCACGTACAGCAATGAACGGGGGACAACTGTCAATGAAGTGGATAAAGGATCATTTCACTAATATTAAAGATAAAGTGCATTCCAAGATTAAGCTACAGCGATTTGTACGTGCTTATATCCTGAGGTTGATTATGGGATCATTATTTGTTGACCACTCCAGCAAATACATGCATTGTATATACCTACCCCTGATTGAGGACTTCAATGTTTGTCGTACATATAGTTGGGGGTCTGCTCTATTAGCATACCTATACAAGGAGTTGTGCAAGGCTACATATATTGACCGTAAGGAGATCATTGGCTTTTATGTTCTGCTCCAGCTTTGGGCATGAGACAGATTCCCTGATATTGCGCCTAGGCGTGAGATGCAAATGCCCCAGCAGGCCTCCCCATTAGTGCACGGTATGTATAATGTGATTTGATATACTATAATAATTAATAAACTAATTTGTTTATTTGTTTACACAACGATTTAGATATAATTGGTTATTTATATTAGTTGAATTTTATTCTTAGGAAATTAACATATAGGACGCTGACAATGATTATTCAAAACGTCCTACTCACGAGTTGGCAACCTATGGGTTCAAATTTGACCGACTGAAGAGGAATCAAGTTAGTATATGTTTTTGGAATATAATAAGTAGAAAATTTATTTGTAGTACTATTATTTATATATACTTGTATCATATTGCATATTGTGTGGCAGTCGTACACCCCAAAAATTATGGGTTCACTTCCTATGATTTGCTCAGATGGGCTTGATACATGGACTGCGGTCATATCGTTAATATGCTTCCATATTGTCAAGTGGCACCAGTCTGATCGAGTGATGCAACAGTTTGGAATGCAACAACACATTCTAGTCCCTCCATTACAGCTTGACCACCTTCAAGATATAACCCTGCCTTACCGTTACAATAGTTATTGGCCTCAAGTGCACGAGCAATACATTGGTTTGTAGGCAAGTCCGTCTGAGTTTTACCAACAGGGTCCTCCTGGAACTGGGTGTAAACTCAAAATATATAAGGTAGTATTTGAGGGTCACACGACGGTGGATCACACGAGACGGTCATCATATTTGGCCGATGGTAAGTGAGACGTGTTGTATTGTATTAGCAAATAATTTAATTTTATTATGTTATATCAATATTATTTTTTAACTCTGTATCTTGTTTACATGTTGTAGGCTGAGAGTTGTGAGAGACTGTGGTATTATGGTACAGAAGAGGGCCAATCTTCTTTTTCCTTTCATGATCTCCAGGAGGAAGCTATACATATACTATCAGGATTAAATGAACTTAATCGCATACTTGAGCTAGCTGAGGCAACTCCTCCTATACCAAATGGTGGTATTCTGAGGTCTCATGAAGACAATGCTACCATACGGGCTCGACAGGAAGGTCGTGGACTCGGACGATGCAGGAGAAGTGTTGATGTCGTGCCGTAACCAGATCCACCCGCTCCGGCTCCTGCATCCGACCTTTACTATGCCCCTCCTCATATGTCAGGGTATCCAGACATCACATACTATGTGCAACCATTATATACCTAGACTGAATATGTTGGCCCATCATATGCCTAAACGACTGTTGCACATTTACCACCGTACATTCCATCGCCTTTACATATGCAGATGAATGAGGCATATATTTCATATATGTCATTAGTGCCCATATTTTGACCTCATGGTGGTGAAGCATAGGGAGTATGACCCATTGATCTTAATGACCTTTATGGTGGGGCCTTAGGTTCAGGCTCTGGTTCTGGTTCTGGTCACGGGAATGAGGGTCCTCAGTAGCTTTATATTTGTTGCAATTTTTTGTATTATTTTGTAATAGTTATTATTTTAAATGTAATCAAACAACACTTCCATGTAGAAAAATTTCTCAAATATTTGATTAATGATATTATCCATACATGTCTTTCATTCTAGTATTAATTATTATTGATGTCCTACATCAAAAGTCCATATCATCATCACCTTGTTGAGATGTTTCGTCTTGTGAGATCCGGCTCTGTGGAAAACATATTTTATTATGACCCTCTTGTTTATATATTGTACACCTTTGGTTCGGCTGCGACTCTTTCCAATCCATTTCATTTCATATCCGTGTGGATTTTGACCAACCTCTTTTGTGAAGGGTGGACTTGTACTAACGTCCAGACATTGGATTTGGGTAAGCAATCTTCATTTCCAATTGGCCACCACTGCCCATTATAAGCACCAATAATATTTCCAATCGTATAAACTGGATCAAAAAATTGGTAACAATCAATCCAAATGGTGGCACAAGCTGCAATAACATGAGAGCAGAGATATCTATAAGCTTGAAATCTCCCACATTGGCAATAATGTCTGTTAAGAATAACAGACAATGTCCTTCTGTGTCACAAGATTGAATGCTTACGTACCTGATGTGAGCATGCAATCACTTGGTTTTTTAACATTTCCTCAACTAACTTGTGACAATATTTATGACCTGCGTTTTGTTGAGCAATTGCTTCAGCACCTCTCTTGACAAAGTATTCAATCATCTGCCAATATGTGCACTTCACCAAGGCTGTTATAGGTAAATTTCGCGCTCCTTTGAGAACTTTATTTACACACTCAGACAGGTTGATGGTCATGTGTCTATACCTACGACTTTCATTATGTGTCAGGCTTCATTTTTCTTTGGAAATGCCATCAATACATTTATGGACACCCTCACTGACTTCACAATTTTTTTGTAAATTCCTTTCAAAGAGGTGCAACTCAGTTGTATAACATGTTCGAATAGTTGAAAATAGACCAGATATTAGTATTAAGTTCTTTAAAAGTAACAAAAAAACAAATATTAAATGTGTGTTAACATTTGAATTTTACCTAGCTTCATCAAGTCTTTCTTTAATTTGTCATTCTTGAACTTGTTGAAATTACTGGCGATATGACGTATACAGTACACATGATATGCATAAGGAGGTTGCCACCCAAGTGCTACATTATTCACCGCTGCTTTTATGCTGGCATGCCGGTTCGATATTAAACAAACACTATGTTTTCTAGTAACATGCTGCCTTATGTTTGCTAAGAACCATGACCAAGCATCCAGTATTTCACCTTCCATGATGGCAAATGTAATTGGAAGTATACAACTGTTGTTATCTTGTGTAGTAGCAATTAAGAGTGTACCATGATACTTACCATATAAAAATATCCCATCAATCTGTATAATCGGTTTGCAAAATTTAAAAACATCAATGCACTGTTTAAATGCCCAAAACACTCGATGAAACTTTCGAAATTAATCATCGCTACGATTATTGATCACAAAATCGTTTGTTTGAATTTTGTATATAGACCCAGTGCCTGTAATTCCATCACCTCTAACCATCTAGGTAAGTCTTTGTAAGACTTATCCCAATCACCAAACACTTTCGCGATTGCCTTTTGTTTAGCCTTCCAGCACTTCCTGTATAACACTTGAGAGTCAAACATGCTTTTAATTCTTTCTTTGATTAATGCAATTGTCATTGATGGCCATTCGTTCACCATACTTGATATGCATAAATTATTCATATCAAATAATAACTTTTACTTATATTGATAATTAAGCTATACAAGAACAAACAAAGTCGGAATCCAACTTCTTGTCATCTTGAGTGAGTGTCGGATTGACACATGTGTGAGGCTCAAAATATTTTGTAATTTGCAATTTCCCTGACTTCTTCCTTATTATTGATAAACATATTTTATATGCATAATTTAGCACATCTCATTGGTCTATTCTTATGAAATTATTGCATATATGAAGTGAAAATTGCATAATTCCTCATATATTGGTTATGTTGTTACAAATTGAGCAGAACACTCGAAGGACTATTCAAAGCAGTTGTTGAACCAAAATATCATGAACTTGAATGATGATATCAGTATAGCTCAAACAGAAGAGAAATGAAGACATAAACTCAGTGAATTTTGGATTACATCAAATTCATGACAAATCAGAAAATTCCTGCTTAAACCTATACTCGGTTATTCGGTTATTTCTCAAGATCTAACTGTTGGATGTAGCTGAAATTTTGATATGTCATTCATGACATCATTCTCTATGACTTTGATAGAATGAAGATTTCCAAATTAGCATCGGAAGTCGGTCAAAATTAAGCAACAAGTTGGTAGCCGTCATTATTGATATAATCTGAGTAGTTTCAGAAAAATGGTCATATCTCAAGATTCAACCGTTAGATCTAACTGAATTTTTGATATGTTTGTCACGACTTCATGTGCTACAACTTTCATGAAGAAAATATTTCCAAATTATGGCGCGAGCAATAACGAATTTGGTAATCTTTGGAGCTGAAATTTCAACCCTTGTGCAAAGAGATTTGACAAAGTTGTAATTAAATAGTTCTAGCCTTTGCCTATAAAAGGAAGGCATTTGCCAAACTTAAGGGCATTCCATTTTTTGAATTCTCTCATTGTAGTTTGAGTTATGGATGAAACTTTGATAAATTGTGAGATTTATACTTTGATTTCAAAGTTAATTCTTCTAATTTGTCTAAAGTAAATCCCAAAGCTCTTGTAGTTTATATAATATATTCTTCATCTTGATGTCTAGTTAAGGTTCTTCCTAGAGTTAGGGGTGAAGCTTTCATAAATTGTGAGATTTATACTTTGATTTCAAGGTTAGATCTTCCAATTTGTTTAAAGTAAATCTCGAAACTCTAGCCCGTTGCGTTCTTGTTAATACCAACAACCACTTTCATTTCTATCATGCTTTTCACTTGTTCTTTTGTTTCCTTTAATATAATGAGTAGCTAAATTTCTATACTAAGATTGCAATTTGAACTCACACGTAATTTGATTCGTTTATCATATCCAAGAATAGGTTAATTATCTTGAATTGTTTATCTTACTTGTTCTTAATGCTTTTAATTAATTGACCATTAATTAAATTGAATTGATAAACCTTAAGCAACTTGACAAAGGGATTTTGGCTTTAGATCTAGGTAAGATAACATATGATCTTTGTGCAAAAGCCTTGAGTTTATATAGAATAGACATATACCTATATGACATATGTAACCATTAATGAAATCGGAACTTAATGAATTCTTGATTATTTGATAGACATAGACATATAGTTTATCATTAATTAATGATATTTCTATTTGACCATCGAAAGAGGCTTATAGATAAGTTAAGGATTTCTAGTTAACAATTCAGATAATTAATTGATCTTAGATAGAAGTAAAAGAATCAAGTAAAGTGTGAGGGATAATTGCAATCCTAGGCTTGGTTAATTTGATCATTAACTTTATCTTCTTGTTTACTTTAATCTTTAGTCTTTCATAAATCATCTCTTATTAAGTTATTTAAATAAGATTGAGTTTTGCAAACTTTTAGTAGATAGTCAAATTTAGAATTAATCTCTGTGGGTTCGACACTTTCTTATTATTATATTACTTGATTTGCGATAACGTATACTTGCGTTCTGATTTACCACATCAATTATTGCCTTCAATTGCCAACTGCATCCTTCTCCAAATCTATGACACTTCACAAATAATAGTGTAGGCCTAAACTCAACCACAATAAATGCTTAATGTCTCCTTAGAGAATAATGTTTTAAGGTCAACTGGACGATATCTTTTTAGTCAAATTGCAACCCAACATATAATTCGTCTCCTCCTTCCAACTTCTAGGCACATCCAATCCAGGGAAATTAGACTCTTGGTCTGATGCTTCCCAATTGATATAAGAAAAATGTGGAGAGGAAGTTACATAAGGATTAGATAGTGAAATGGGTGCACCTGGTTGATAACGATTATCGCTACTGCAACCACATACGGATGATGCAAGTGGGGAATCAACTACAATTGGGGAAGACACATCACACCCAGAAGTTATCATATTAGCATCAATGTCATCATCAGATCGTCCGAAGTATCAATGTCGTTCAAATCATCATTCGAAAATTCGTCTTCGTCTTCATCTCCTCTACTGTTAAATATTGGATTCCTAAGTCATCATCATTGACAGTCGCTGTCGAATGCTGTTCAAAAGTGCTAATCATGCACTCAATATCTTTATCGTCAAATATTTCATGCCCTACATATATATTTTCATTCAAAAATCTATATGCAACACTTGATAAAACCAAGTTTTGCCTCGGCATGCAGTGCTGTCTTCATTGATCATGCCCAGGTGCTATAATTATCTCCGTTAAGGATAGCAGTAAAAAAGGGGGTCTTGGATTATCAGAAAAACTAAGGTAAAAGGTGGATTTGGAGTGACTATAGATGAGGACATGCTATTATCGAAGGCATGATCTTTCTTCTCCGCTAGCTCTTTTCCCATATTAGGATTGTCGCACTCTGATGCCATAATAAAAGTGTTTCTATATATTTTCTTTCATGAATGAAAAACATATTACGAGTCTCCTATATATATATACAGTTTGGAATCTAACAACCTCTCTGATAAGCTGACTAATAAACATATAACCGCATAACAGAACTTATCAAAATAAACTAACAAATATTAACAAATCTATTATCTATTAGTATCTTTTTCTAAACAATTAGAAATCCGAAAGGGAAGAAACTTCCCACCATCAGGCAATTATGTACATTTTATGTTCCGTGAATTGGAACATTATGAGTTATATGTAATCATGTAATAATATATAAAAGCAGAAAGGACGGGCTTTGAAGCTGTCATTTCACTCTTTTGAAATTTTCTTTACCCACCATGTCAACTTATTTATAGCTTCCTGTTTAAAGCACATTAACATATTTATAAAATTCTAACGATTTTTTTGTGTGTCTTTTCATATTTCTTCTTCAATAATCTATATTAAATACTCACATCTTATTATTTCACATATTTTTCTCATTCTTTTATTATTTCACAACTTTTTACATTCTCCCATCAATTTACAACTCCTCCTATTCTCTCATTTTTATTTATTTTTCTTTCTCTTTATTAGCATAGAATAATCGATTATTTCCACGTCATTTTTAATTGTTGATAAGTTTGGAGGCTTTAAAATAGAGATGAAGAATTTGATGTAAGAAAATGAGCTATTCAACGTAGGTCTATACCTAGTTGTACTTGTGCACCTTATGCACCTAATTGTTTCCAGCTATTGGTACTTATGTCCTAAAAAATTGTCACATTTATTTATTGTATGTTTAGATAAGATTTTATAAATTTAATTTTAGATAAATTTAATTTTAATCAGAAATAAATTTAAGTGAAGTGATTTATATTTGAAAATATTTATTTAAAAATTAATTTTGTCACAATGAATATTATTTGGATAATATTAATAAAAATCACTATTAGATGTATGATTATAAAAAAAGATACGAGTTATTTTGAGTTGAATTGTTAAAAAATTGAGATTAAAACTTAAAAAGATTGATTGAAAATATATTGATAGTAAAATAATTTTTTTAAAATGTTAAATTTATTTAAGTGTTATAAAATAAAATCATTTAAAATATAATTATAATAATATTCAAAAAATTGTTGGATTATATTTATTTGATATTATTAAAATAATTAACGATAATATTAAATTATAAGAATATTTTTTTCAATACACAAAAATAATTTCTTTTGAAGAACAAAATATTACTTTTATGATTAAAATGTTAAAATCACATTTTCACTTAAATGTGATTTTACTTTAAAAGTTGTCAAATATGCTAACAGGTATTCCAGGCATGTTTAGAGGGCAAAGGTATTTTTGCCTATCCAAACGCCACCCAAACCCAAGGTTGCCTACTCATCTCTTTCTCAATCTTTACTACTTCTTTAGTACCTTTGATCAGTAACCTTTTAGTATTCTCACTTCCTCATTCAGTGACTTGACTTCTCAGCTCACTTCGCACCAAGGTTTTAAATTGCGGTTGCGGTTTGGTTGCGGTCGCAGTTGCGTTGCAGCCAATGGGACGGATGCGGGCAAATATTAGCTGATGAGGATTGTAATTGCAGGGTATTGCTGTTGCGGCGGCCGCCACAATCGAGATATCGCAGCCTCATCATGCGATGCGGGCCGTGATTTAAAAATCTGCTTTGCACTTTTCCCAGAGTAACCATCGTTGTTCCATCTTCTCGGTCTCTCTCCACCAGTGCCCCCTTTGCCTTCACTCCGAAAGTCATTGCTTGCCCTTATGTCTTTATTATCTGCTCTCTCACAAAGATGGTAGGCAAAACCTGGTGGAGATATAAAAACATTCACGTGCCTTCACCTAATAGCTTATTTTGGGATAGTTGGTGTTGAAACCAAATTCGTATAAAAGGTTTAGCACTAATGTCAAAAAGCTCAAGCTTTCCCTGTTAAGTTTTGAAGATAACAAAAATATTTATTAAGCTTGAACAAGTAAGTATTTCGACAGAATGTTTTAGATAAAACTATAATTCCTTTCATTATTGATTCTTTTACAATTATTTTAGGAATTCTTCAATGAAGTTTTTTTATAAAACAAATAGTTTGATAGTCTGCGTCCAATACGGTTTCTACGAAACCTTTCTTGCGCCCACTGCGTCATATGCTTCATGTGCGTCCAATGACTTTTTTGTATTACTATTTTATTGGTTCGTCCAATACTATCCTTTTGCCCAAGCTCAGACTCAAATCTCTATTACAAAGTTTAAGCTCAAGCTCTCGTCCAAGATTCAAAAATGAAGAACTGTTCCTCATTACATGCTGGAAAAGAACTCTGACAGCTCACGGCAATAGAAGAAGTCAACTGAGCCGCTTTTTGCTGACATTGTCTAACAACTACAAAGATTTGCAAATAAGGAACTTTTTGCGATCTCAGACAAATCAGGACTTTGTTATCACATGATTGGAAATTTCTTAGAATCAAAGTCACTTTTCAGAACAAGCTCAGCACATTTTCAGTAGATACATTTAATGCTACTCAGAACGGTAATAAATGTTTCCGTTGGACGATGAAGCTCATGAAGCCTGCTCAACTTGTTCTTTCATATAAATAGAAGGAGCAGCACTTGAAGAAAAGATATAGAAGCGATCCTTGTCGAAGCATCTTACAAAATCTAAAAAGCCTTATCTCTTCTTGAAATCTATATACTTGTAAAAAGAAAAAGTCTTGAGATTCATTGTCTATTCTCATTTGTTAGTGAGTTCCAAACTCAAGCATTCATCTACTTATACTTATTCTTCTTAGCGTTGTAAGCCTGAAGAGGCTGTGTACAAAAGAATACTGGTGTGGTTGAACCTGAAGAGGTTGGAAATACTTGTAACCTGAAGAGGGTATAATACTTGTAATCTCGAAAAAGATTAGTTGAAAATCCTTCTGGTTGAAGGGACTGGACGTAGCTCTTGGTTGGTAAGAGTGAACCAGGATAAATCTCGTGTGTAAGCTTCTTTTCTCTTCTAGTGTGTTTAATTATTTTCACTAACTTCTAGGGTTTACTATTGTGTTTATTAACAAAGACTTTTTAATTGGTTATTTGAACGTATTAACTGTTTTCTTAAAAGTCTTTTCAAAATCCTTAGAGTCCAATTGGACTGATCCGTGTTGTTTCTAAGTTCTTTACTTGTTAAACTTTATCCATCGCTGTGTTTAATCGTTTGTTAAAAGGAAAATTTTTTATTCATTCAAAAAAGGGTTAAGAAACACAATTCAACCCCCCTTCTTGTGTTTCACTTGGTTATTTCAGTTGGTTCTTGACATGATATTAGAGCCTTTATGACCAAGTGATTAGGAGTTTGATCCTTGCCGCCTTCATTCTTCTAAAATAAAGTTTAATTTCAGCACATGTCATTGTCCATGCTTCGAGCCCAATGAATTGTTGCCTGAGGGGGTGTGTTAGAGATATAAAATCATTCACTTCCACTTAACAGCTTAACCTTTTGTAATAGTTGGTTATGGGTTTTCCTGGAAACCCCATCCATACTCTCCAATTCACCAACTCAACACATCCTGACCCTCCTCTGTTTTTCCTGAACTAATTCCCCATTAGCTCTGGTTTAAACTTAATTGAGGGAGCCACCTGAAAGTACACAACATGAATGCAAGCTTGGAAGAACCACCATAGTTGATGACAACTGTCTTCTCTAATAAGTGACAACGTTTTTCAAGATCTTCTGCTTATAACTCATAAGTTTGTACATTAACACCAAAGGTAATATACTCTTTGAAATATTTGGCATAAGCATCCTGCATAATGAATTATATATTTGCCATCAAATCTAGAGCAAAAACTATTTGCTTATATTATTTGTAACCGCAGAATGATGACTGCCACTGCATGATTGCTTATGATTTGTTGTTGAGAAGGCCATAAGCAACAACAAACAAATGTAACTGCTGACAACTTAGAAGCCATATGTCCAATTCCATGTTAACATAACTTGCCTTTGCACATTTCAAGGTCCATAGGTGATGCATTTATTAAGAAATCAGAATCTAACAATGAGCCTTTGTCATCTGACCAAAGTCAATTCTTCATTGTAGCCATCAATATCAATGCATAAACTCCATCATGACTATCAATTTCCCATTTCTGCTTCTGAGCTCTGATGGTTTAACGAAGCATCTTAGCAACCAAGAGGCTGCCAACATAGCCAGCAATAACCCACGTAATGTAAGGTTCCATTCTGTCCATTCAAGGATGTTCTTTTTATTAGGAGTCCACCATTGCTACGTATTTCTTGTAATAGGGAATTTCAAGGCAGCTTGTAAAAGTTGCACTTAGAAATGGGATTCTCAGACTTCCAAAAGATTGAACAAGGAGAGAGTAGACACTTACGCTCGAGTACTGCTCACTACTTATCTTTAACTTTTAAGTAGAATCTTTTTGTGTTTTAAAGATTAAATTTACATTATTTTATAAATTATGACCAATCATACTTGAGCGTTTTCTATCATATTCCAAAAAAAGGAAAACAGTCGCTTTCCCTTTTTTAAACTGTATAACGAGACAATGATTTGGACATGCAAGCTTCACGTCAAAACGCATCTTCAGAATGTCCTTGGCCTAACTGAACTTGAAGACCATCAACTTTTGGTTCAACTTTAAAAGGTGCCAAACAGTCCAATCGAGTTAGCTCAACTGGTAAGATTGAGCTGAGACAGTTCAATTTATTTATTAGTAGGTCATCTATAAACTATCTTAGAATGAGGCAACCTCCCTTCTCCCTAAATTTTTATTTACAAAAGAAAAAAAAGGTGACAAACAGTGTAACTGCTGTTAAATAGGTAAAATTCATGGTGGAAGTTTTTCCTAATTCAACTTAAACTGAAGTTACCAGATCCAGTATCGTACACTTGAATTGTCAACATTAAAAAGTAAAAACTGACTAAACTTGCTAAATTGACTACTTGAAATGGTAGCTAGTAGTTTGTTTCTTGCCAAAACACTAGATCATGCCATGGAAGCCAGCTGAATCCAAGAGTACGGCTTTGATTTGCTCCGGATGGACATCCAGTCCTTCTTTGCATTGCTGAAAGAGAGGGGTGGTTAGCCTTTACACGACAAAAATAAACAAAAACCCTATCATCAC
The DNA here is from genome assembly GCA_023212625.1 of Styphnolobium japonicum. NCBI lineage: Eukaryota > Viridiplantae > Streptophyta > Magnoliopsida > Fabales > Fabaceae > Styphnolobium > Styphnolobium japonicum. The sequence goes on along the minus strand of JALBWW010000003.1, from coordinate 38,765,995 downwards.
TTTAATAGCAGTCATGATTTTTAATTCCTATTTACTTCATCAGAAGTAGTAACTTTAATGACAGCTACATAGCAAAAAGCAGAAACTAAATAGCATTTCAACACTTGTGCCATTAATGGATATGGAAAATATAAAAGCATTTCACTTATAATTTGATTTCCAAGTGCTGTAGGTGTTGATAACATAATAAATTTTTTACCTCAGCTCGAAAAATATCCATAGCAAATCCATTGAAACAGCTGATAACAGCCTGTTGAATGTCTAACCCAAGGTTATCCAAAGCCCTCATGGTTGAGAGCAAGACACCAGGTTTGCGGGCACAAAACATGTGGATATTTACAGCTCTTCCTTCGCGAAACCGAACCTCAACCTATAGATGGTGAATAATAATTGCACGATTGCATTAAGAAAAGTTTATATTAGATCATACTAATAATAATAGCATGCTCGACTGTGACTTGTGACCTAGTGGTAAACCAATATTAATAAATGTAAACTTGGTAATAAGATGCACGGTTCATTCCATCCCAAAAACAAGTATAAGTTCAGTTCCGCATTAAAGCGCACAGAAAAACTTGCTTGCTGTCCATATATCGACTACTATTTCTAGTAATAGGAATAGAAAGTAAGGAAGCAACGTCGATTTGAGTTTGAGTAAATATCTATGTAAAAGGACAACTTCCAGCATTGGACAAACAGCATTACCCTCGCAGGTTGGCCATTGGGACTTGGCAATGAGCTGGGGCATAGTTCTTCTTTAATACAGCTGGGTAGTGCAGGTGGAGTAGGTGTCAAAGGATGGAAGCTTGAGGCAGGTGTCAGTGAAGAGCCAGCAGGTGTTGACTCCAATTCGTTATGAAGGCCATTGATCCTTTGGAGAAGTTCCTTCAGATACTCGATTGCATCCCCAAGGATTGAAGCCCTGTCCATCTATCAAACCAAACGATGTCATAGAATCCAGAGATCCAGCACAACCACAGTAACAATGAAAGCTTTGAACCTTTTCTTTTGTTTTCCGGTTAATTAAAGCAAAAACTTTGAAGGCATGTTATGTTAGCTCCCTCCAAATGGTAGCATAATTAGTCCTTAAGTTGATTCACAGATCAAGTTCTTTAAGAATTATGATCCATGTGGTGTATATAAACATCAACCAAGAAGAAAAGAAGACAGAAAAAACCCTCTCTTGGGGCCAGAAACGAAGGCGATGCTCAACAAAAAACGGGAGGAAATCACAGGGGGAGGACCCTCTTGGGAGGACGATTGCAAAAACATCAAAATTAAACTTGCTGAACGCTCTAAGAACTTGAAAAGTAACTAAAATTCATATATTTGAATTTAGAGGAATGAAGTGGCTGAAAAATTGATTCTTACTTTGCTAATCTTTGGAACAACGGACCTCAGCATATAGAGTCTATCATTTAGCTTCTTCCGACGGCGGCGTTCAGCCATCAAATTCTTAGCTGGCATTCCCTTCTTCTTCTTCCCTTTCTGATCCATGCCGGTGATGGTACTGTTGCCATTTGAGCTGTTTCCACCATTCTTTCCATTCTCTTCCGTCTTATTAATACTATCAGTCAACTCATCAGAATCATAATTCAACCCTGACCCATCAAAACTTGCATCTTCCACCTCCTCCCAATTACTCATCTTCCTTTTCTTATCACTCCATTTCCCTTCCCCAATTTCACACTTGCCACTATTTGGAATTGGAGCCACACCAGCACCACCTTCCGATCCCAGATTTTTCCGTAGAGCAGCTCTCTTCTGAAAAAGAGTTGGCTGTGCTCCCGATGGAGGCAACGATTCAAGGGGTCTCAATATCTTGGACCTATTCAAAAAGAGGGCCTTTCCAGAACCCTCTTGGAAATTCTGGAAACCAGCAAAACCGGTATTGCTTTCGGGCAATTGGGGCTTATGCGTCGTTGCTAGCTGGGTATCTGAGCTTAAACGGGGAAGGCTTAACTGGTTGTTTGAGCTCAAGTCAGCGAAGCCACCCAAAAGGCCAGCACCTCTGTTCAGCACTGCTGAAGTGCCGGAAGCTTGAGGCTCAAGAAACCCCACCTCGCAACTCATGTCAAAGCTGTGTTCTAAAGGGTTGGTAGGGACAAGATTGAGAAGAGAAGGCAAGGTGGGTTTGGGATTACTAGGAGGCAGAAAGTACTGCACTTGAGATGGGTCGAGGTTGTTGAACACAGAGGAAGAGGGAGAGCAAGAAGAGGAAGAGTCCACTTGAGATGGGTGGAGCAACAGATTATCTGATGGGTCAGCAAAGTTGGGGGAGAAGGCCATGTCCCTCATATCTGGGTGATTTTGTATACTGTTATTGGCCATGTACCATTCCTCATCGACCTCAAGCATGGGTTTGAAAGCACAGAGAGATCCCAAGTCATCCCTGTTTTCAACAAAAACGGAATTGTTTCTATCGACCTTAGAAGAGTTTCTAGCCCATGAAGCGGAAGCAGAGTCTTTGTCTTCTCTGTCATCCATCCAAGCTACGTCGTTCACTCTAGACATCATTCTTAGATTCTCTTCTGACAAGTTTCTGGCTTTCGTTACTTGGGGGATTTTGCTTAAGGAACAGAAGAAAAGAACGAGACAGGGAAATTTTGGTTGAGTTGCTGAGGTGATCGAGAAAGTGGAAGAGTTAAATGAAGGAAATGGAAAGGACAAGGATGTTGCAGAAGGAAAAGGGCATTGGCTTTTTTGGGTTTCAAAGGATTGCAATTGAGAGACAACGATAGCCTTCCCTTCCAACGTTATATCACACTAATCACCGCTTCCCCATATAGAAGCTGCAAAGACAATACATTAGACATGATGAGTACGATGAGCATCACATAAAACACCCTTTGACAGTTTTTTTTTGGTGCTTCTATGTTGTTTCTACACGTGGAAGAAAGTTTCACTTTCACCCTCCCCCTGATACCTTTCTCATTGCTGCTCTGCACGTGTGTATATATTATAATATTTTCACATTTGTTTTGTGTAAGAACTTTTCTTTTAATCATTTGGTAAGGGTTGGACTTTTCCTCCATTTTGGCCTAAATTTGTTCTCAAACTATTTGAGTCCAAAGCAGAAAGAAAGAATCTTGCTATTCTTTTACGAATGCCAATGTCATCTCATGTTTGAGTCAATGATCTATTTTTCCAGATGTGGCCGTAAATATGAATACGCGAATATTATTGGACTATTTGAGTGAACTAGATGATTTTATTTGATCTCATAAGCACAAGAAGTGTATAATGAATGTGTTTTAATTGCCATGCAAAAAAATAAGTTATTTTGTTTCTGAATTTTTCACATGTTTCGTTGATTCTACATTCTTAATGACATTAGAAGTTTTATGATATCATTCATAGGGTGTGATTGTGCGGACGTTTGGTCACCTCCTAGAATCACGTTTGGAGTAAAAATTCTTTTCGAACGTTGTGCTAGCACGTTTGTAAATTCTAGATTAAGTGATTCTTATATTTTAAATATGAAATTAATACTTTGTTATTTTTGTAATAATTTTTTTTATTTGTGTATATATTAATAGAAATATTTTTATAATTTGATATTATATTATTATTTTAATAATATTTAAATAAATATAAATTAATAATTTAAAAAATATTATTATACTTATATTGAAAGTAATTTTATTTTACAATATTATGCCCAAAACAAACTTAACTTTTAAAAGAATTTATTTTGTCATTAATTTATTTATAATCAATCTTTTTAATATTAATTTGTTAACAATTTAATTTAAAATAACTCATACCTTTTTTGATAATTACACATTTAAAAGTAATTTTTATCAACATTATCCAAACAATATTTATTTTAACAAAATCAATTTTCATATAAATATTTCCAAATAGAAATTAATTCACTTAAACTCACTTCTGACTAAAATCAAGTTTACAAAATTAAATTCATTTAAAATTAAGTTTACAAAATTTAAATCAAAATCGAACATAATATTTATAAGCAGAATAGCTTAGCAATGTCAAATTGAACTTTAGGTGGGGAACCTTTTGAACTATGTGATATATCATTCTTCGCTTACGTGGGTGGGGGCTAATTGTAAGAAGCATAAAATATACTTTATTATTTTGTTGTTTAAGTCTTTCTCAAATAACTCTTTTGAATAATTTTTTTATCACTTAACCCTCATCATGTTTAGATCACAATAAAAATGTTTGATTTTTTATGAAATGTTAAGATAGTTAACTCACATAATTTTTTATTATAAGAAAAATGATGTTTCTCATTCACTAACATATCAAATAGTTCTTCCATAAAATTAAGTTACTTAGTTATGGTGTTGATGGAAACACCAAGGGATTTGTGAGTGTTTCTATCAACACAATAACAAAATAATTAAATTATGGAATAATTATTTAATGTGATAATAAATTAGAAACGTCACATTTTCTATATTCAAAGGTCACGTGCTTCTTATGTGAGTTAAACTATTGTTATATTTAATAAAAAATCAAATATTTTCAATGTAATCCAAATAAGAGGAGTATTAAGTGATTAAAAAAAATTTAAAGAATTATTTGAAAAAAAATTTAAACAACAAGATAATAAATTATATTTTAGTATTTGGAAGAATGTAAAAATTTCGTCCAGGCAGGTAAAAGTTAACGTTTATGGTACGGCACAAGATGATGGTCCAACCGTCCAAGCACTAGATACCATGCAGTATACGCCTGTGCTCTCTTTCTGTAAGGTACCTTATTTGCTTTTCTTATATATTATCGTCTTCTTTTTATTTTTTATTTTCATTGGGAGTTGCTAATGGCCTTCGAATGCCTCATGAGCAAAATTACACATGGGATTTGATATCAGCATAATGCATTTATAGCTGTGGAGATGGATAGATGTCATATACTATCAGAGCAATTTATATCATAAATGTATTGGTTATCAATTTGAGAAGCTAAAAATGTCGCTGATATATAGATTCTTATAAATAAATATTTGCCCTCTTCCTGTATATATTGCTCAAAAGAAAGCTACTTTTGATTATCAAAAAAAAAAAAAGAAAAAGAAAAAGAAAGCTACTTTTATTCTAAAAGGAAACTAAAACTTTGGTGGATGCACGAGGTTTGCATCACAAATTGATATGGGCTTACTTAAGAGACTGAATAACGAATCATGAATGTCATGATCAAAACCAATAATTATGAATAATATTGTTTTGGCTTCGTGTTTACATGAATTGTTACGAATACCAATGAATATATATATAGGTAAATGTGTACGAGATGAGTTTGGCAAAATATGCCATCTTCATGTATATGAGAAAAATAGTTATCATCATATATCCATACAAATTGAGATTTCAGTGTGAAACAGTGAAAGTTTCTCATCCCCGTTTTCTAACACAAATCAGTATTCTATGGATAAGGTTTATTGCAACTTGCAATGCCTAGAACTAGAAGAGCTTGAGGTGTAATTCTTATGATTGAGTAATGCTATACGGTCATAAAAAATTGTCAAAATTCAGTTAGAATTTGTCAATCTATCTATAGAATGTTTGGTTTAGTTAGCTTTTAGAAACTCCAAAATCATAATTTAGGTAAAAACTTATATCTTAATATTTTTGTTCAAACTATAATTTTGAGGTTTCAGAAACTAAACTAAATACATACTAAAATCCATAAGAATGTTAACTCATTATTGCAAAAACTATTGCCATCTAGTATTTTCCATTATGATTTTGACATTATAAAGAGTGCTATTTTTACTTGGAAGATGGTAGAAGACTTGAAAGAAGCTTAAGTAATGAGAATTAAGGGAGGGAAGCTGATAATAATACAGTCTCAAGTATCTCGTGAAGCTTTTCTGGTCACCGCAGTTACTAACCAATCGACACTGTAACACCTTACACATCTCTCTCTCTCTCTCTCTCTCTCTCTCTCTCTCTCTCTCTCTTCACCCCAGTATGGGACACTCATCTATTTCTCTGTTTGTTGGACGGTTACTTCCCAAACTGTTACGGCTGTATCTGTATCTATTAGTTTTTTTTTTTTCAGATTTTAAAATATTAATTATTCAAAATTATATATCAGAATGGATATAACAGGAGCTAGTAAACATATATGGGAAGAAAAGTTGAATGCGATTCGGGCCCACTAAATGTAATTGTATTTACATCATCCATGTGTAATTCTGGGCCAGAATTGAATGCAAGAAATTGAATTAAAATCGCATCATTTGCTCAATATGTTAGAAAGCAGAAAGGGACAAGAATCTTAAATAAGTTGCAGTCAGTGTGCTGTGCTGTGGCTGTGGGCATAGGGAAGGAAAGATACTCTCCTTTATTATTTCTCCACTAACCTCGTGAGCCTGGGACATAGGACGTTAATTTGTCCTTGTCTTGTGGTTGTGGCCGGGTTATGTCATCATCACAAATTATTTGAATTCTGCAATCTGCTGAACAAGTTGTCCACTGATGCACCTAAAATCTTGAATTGCACCATTGCTGCTGAGCATGTTGTTTAGTCAAATCTCAAGCCTGTTCATTAACCCCACAATCCAAGTTCAGCCCATAGAAGATTTTCAATGTTGAATCCTACTTTTTCGTTGATAAAATAAAGCAACTGATTGCGCGATTCTTTGAATTTGGTTCTGAAATAACACGGGAATTCTGCACATATATGCGATTTTTGGTGATTTCAATACTGCCAACATCTTTTCTACCAATATTTCATATTTTCATTTAATTCTGAAAGTCTGTTCCAGCCCTGCAGAGAAAAATGGAACAGGAAATATATTTCCAATTGTTGTGTCTAATCATGTTCAACTTTTACTAGAGTATGTTGTATTGAAGGAGAAGTTATTGGATAGACCATGTCCATCTAAATAGGTGTACAACATCGTACAAACTAAATTTGCACTTGAAGTTTATGTATGATAATGATTCATTACACAGTAAATTTAAATCATTTCATCCACTTAGTTTTGGTAAATACGTTGTTTCTAAAAAATTACTGTATTAATGGTGTGAGGAAGGAAAGCCTAATTCTTCTATTCTGAGGACACTATAAAAACAGAAAGCCCTATCCTTAAAAGAATAATGGAAAATTTTAAACAGGAAGATGATATTACGCCCTTTCTTTCTTTTTTTTTTTTGAGATTCTTTAATCGCGATTGTAGAGATTAATTCTTCGAAGTACTGATATTTATTTAAGAGGTTGACCTCTTCCAATAAATATTTTTCTTTGAGATTCTTTAATCGCGATTGTAGAAATTAATTTTTCGAAGTATTGAGATTTATTAAAGAGGTTGACCTCTTCCAACAAATATTTTTCTACACATATAAATCAAAAATTAAATTTTTGATCATATATTTAAAGAACCTAAATATTTACTATTTATGTTACATTATATTGGTGGTTGCCCTTTTTGTTTTATTCTCAACAAAATTTAAACCATTATTATTTTTGGGGCCATTTTCAAATTTCAACCTAAGGCCCAGAAGGAAGAGATGACAAAGGGAGATGAGTGGGTCAGGCTAGGATTCGCAGCACAGAAGGCATCTCGCTCGGGGTTTGTGAACACAGCCCACCTAAGGCCTAGAATTTCTTTCCAACACTAGGCGTGCATTCTACATTTGGTATTTTTGAGTCATATGCAGCCTACTTCAAGTGATAATTGTATTTGGGTGGACATCCCTCCAGACAAATTACAATGGTCCATAACCATTGGACATAAGCCCATAGTCCAACCATTTGACCTTCACATTGGGCATTGATCCCTAGTGAGCTTGGAAACAATTATATAGTTTGATCACGGACTCAAACCAGGGATCTTCAATACTCGTCTTAACGCAGAAAATTTCACCTAAGTGTTCAAGTTAGATATAGATTTTTTTAAAAAAATTAGATATATTTTTTAAATATAGTTAGGGTTACTTTAACTTATTTCGGTATTAAATAAATTATTATTATTTTAATATTTTTTTTAATATATTATTATGACATTTTTTAAATATTAGACTTTAATCAAATATTGTAATTTTTTATAATTTTAATTATTATGTTCTTCATTTATTATGTAATTATTAATTAAATTGAATTTTAACATAAGTAAAAAGTAATAAATACAAGTAAATATATACAAATAGAAAAAAAATAATTAAAACATTACATAAAAAAATATTTTGTGTTTCTTAATCGAGTTGACCTAATTATGACCTCGCTTAACCAAAACTTTAATATGATTAGGTCTAAATCATAAATTTGATCCTATCAAAATGTCAGACCAAAATTAAGGTCATATTTAATCCAGTTTAACCTAATTCATGAACACCTTAACACAAATGAGCTTAATTTTCTTTTCCTCAATTTTTGCTGATACTCCATTTTTTGTTTGGGTGGAAGCTGATACTCCATTTAGTTGTCAAATTGAAATATAATAATTCATGTGAATTTTGGGCAGAAGTAACGTAAGAGTTTCTTTTATCAGAAAATAAATCTCAAATAGTCAAATATATTTAAAAAAAGCGACATAGTTATTAATAAGTGCCTTCAAGTAATAAATCATCAATTAATAACAACTGTTATTGTCCTGAAAATTGCCAAACAAAAGATATATTTAATAATTCTATCTTACTTAATCTTAATCATTTCTTAAAAAATATATCATATTTAATTTTTTTAATGTGCATTTCATCTTTAAAATTTTATTCCTGCCATAAAATGTTTTATTCTAAATTAGATCAAACTAAAGTTTTTTTATGGTATATAATTGTCTTACAATAACTTGTTTTTATATTAAAATACAAATTTGTTATTTTAATAAAATTTAAAATTTATTAAACATTTGATATTAAATAACATATAACTTACGTGTAGCAATTTACAAAAATACATAAACAATCATCTTATAACAAAAATATAAGGTTGGAAAGAAAGCAACGAGAAGTACCAAACGAATTAGAAAAATTGGCAAAAGTGGTATCGTCTACGGCTTTGCTACAGCGACGTAGATATTAATATCAGCGATTATCAATTTCCTCTCTTTTGCATTTGCTCCTCGTTTTCAAATTCATTTGGGTAAGTAACCCGTTTAAGGCGGCGAATCATGACGTAGCAACGAAGGGCAAAATAGTCACGCTGAGTAAATATCTAAGGACTGTACTGGGATGTAAGAAAACCAATCGTGGTGGGCTCCCAGTGAAGTTTATGATAGAGCAATCGAATCCGGCCACGTGTCACGTTTCCAGACACTATCTCGAACCCATCGTCGCAGGACGACGCATCTGACGTTGGTTAAAGGTCGGTGACGATGACAATTACAAACGACGGCGACGATAGCGTCTAAAAGGAATAATTGAGTGCGAGAGGGTACAGGAAGGTCGATGCGGTCGCGATATATAGAAAGGGAGAGAGAGAGAAAGATATCTTGAAGGAGAGGGTTAGCGCACACTGACGACCACATTTTATCTCTAGAGGCTATATTCCTTCCTCTTCGGCCACCATATAAACGCTTTCTCTCCTTCTTTTCTCTTTTCAGCTGAAAAAGGACCTTCCTTTAGGTCTCTCTCTCCTTCTCTTTCTTTCTTATTTTTAATCTTAATCTTTTTCTCTTGCAATTTCTTTTTTTTTTTCCGGGTTGGTTGAATTTGAATTCTTATCGGATTTTTGTGGAGTGCTTCTGCTGATTTTTTATTTATTTTTTGCTTGCATCACCCACCGTCCGTTGGTTTTGGAGTGGTGTGTTACTTTTGTGGCTTTGTTAGCTCAAAAGCTGCTTCTGTTAGGTTTTGTAGTTTGCCTCACTCGATTTTGTTATGTGGGGTTTTATCCTTCCGTTACTGCTTTGGTGCATCAGTTGTTTGCTGAAATGATTGTTTTTTTCTTCTTCTGTTTACTAATACATTTATGGTTACTGATTCATTAATTGAAGTTTTTAGTTTCCCCAATTCTATATATATATATATATAGTAAGTTAACGGGTTACTTCATCGTTAACTTTTCGGAGCTCCGAGTATGTTTTTGATTGGTTTCTTTTTGGTCCTTTGCTGGTGGTCTTGAGTTGCCATTTCTTGGTAATGAGCTTTAGCTTAAAAGAGGAAATTGAGGATTGAGAAGTTAGGAAGCAGAATGAAGAATGTTTTTGATATCGTTGTGTAGCACTCGAGTACCCGCCACTACCAAATCACTTGCACACAACTGAGTTTATTTTATCTAATATTATCACGATCTTAAAAGGACCATATGAAGTGACTTTTGATTCCTCTCTTAGACACATCCATCTTAATATAGGCATCCTAGAACATTCGCTCAAACTTCATTCCAATAACTAAGATTCTTGAATAAAACGTAATTGTTGGTATTTATTTGTTTAACTAATTAGGCAACATGTCGTCCTGTGATTCTTTTTTTTCCAGATGCACATTCCTATTTAAAGAGCTGTAATTTCTTGTTTTGTAATTGTACAAATGTGTCTTTTTAATATTTTACATATCATATTTAATTTAATTTTTTTAGTGTGGGGGTAGGGCTCAGAAAGCAAGTACAGATGTGTACCTTTTCCATCCTTTAGTCATCTTAAGGACTTGGGGTAGTTTTTATGTCCTTGTATATATCATCAGGGTATTGTAGAACTTTGAGACTTCTGGTTTTTATGATCTCTACCCTTAGCATGTTTATCGTTGTTATTCATCATATGTTCTGAAATAATGAACAAAGGAAGGAAGTGTTACTCTATCTGACAACTTGGTTTGTCAGAGTAATTTTTTTGTTCGACAATTTTTTAAATTTCTTTACTTGAACCATCATAGTTTATTGTGATCTGATAACAATTTCTAGTACAATATACTTTTTCGTATGTGGAGGGAGTTGAATATATAGATTTATTGAATATCTGTCAAGTATTTATTTTCTCTTAGGCTCCTAGACTCCTAGTTATAACTTGCAGTTTCATTCATAATTTTGGCTGCTGATGCTTGCCAAGAGGTGTTTTTTTTTTGTGGCCCTAAATATTGATGTGCTGAAACATTCCGATATGGTTATCTGAGTGCATTCTGTATTTCAAGTGTTACTTGTCGGCTAATATGTTTCATAAAAAATGCAGCCAGCTATTCAGGAATCATGGCTAGGGTTTTGGCTCAGTCAATTAATGTCCCTGGTCTAGTGGCTGGGCAAAGGCATGGTCCACATAAGGGATCTGGAAAATTAAAAAGATCAGTCAAAATGATGTGTGCTTCACGAATGCATGGATTAAGAATGACAGGTTTCTCAGGACTACGTACTTTTAATCCTTTGGATACCATGTTGAGACCTGGACAAGATTTTCATTCTAAGGTGTCAATTGCAACTTCTTCACGACGAGCAAGGGCTACAAGATGCATACCCAAAGCCATGTTTGAGCGTTTCACAGAGAAAGCAATCAAAGTAATTATGCTAGCCCAGGAGGAAGCAAGAAGGCTTGGTCACAACTTTGTTGGAACAGAGCAGATTTTGTTGGGTCTTATTGGTGAAGGCACTGGTATTGCTGCTAAGGTTCTAAAGTCTATGGGAATTAACCTTAAAGATGCTCGTGTGGAAGTGGAGAAGATAATTGGAAGGGGTAGTGGATTTGTTGCAGTTGAGATTCCGTTTACGCCCCGTGCAAAGCGTGTTTTGGAACTCTCGCTGGAGGAAGCTCGCCAACTTGGTAAACATTTTTTCACCTTTCCCTGTTCTTTTGTATTATCTAATTACTAAGTTGTAAAAAGCATTTGTATCTTTAACAGGGGATTTTCTTCCTTTTACCCATCTGTCTATTTCTTACCAGTTTTCCCATGGTTTTTCTGGTGTAATTGTTGCATGAAATAATGGTAGAAGTGATTTGGTTATATTGGGTCCAGTACATTTATCTACTTTAATTGAGGAGTTGTCTAAGTTTTGACGATTTATAGAAGAGGAAGAACAAAGTGAAATAGCAGAGGATTGGATAAGCTATCCAATTATATGATGAGTTACAGAAAGAAGAGAAGAAATCATGAACCTTCAAGATGCTAAATAACACTCGTATCTCATCATAAACTTCTGCTTAATATTTCTTGCATGTCTATCCAACCAAATGCTCCAAACCCCTTCCTGCATGGTGTGCCACCACTGGATGGTACTCTTTTCCTTCCTAAACCTCAATTGAATGATCTCAACTGCTCTGGTTTGTCAGGATGTCAAACAATATTTGAAGTGACAAAGCTTTTTTGAGGGCCCTCTTGGGAAGTTGGAATTTCTATAATATTTCAAGGTCATTAACATAAAAATGGTTTCAGAGTAAATTGTTTGAAGTGTGAAATTTTCCAAACATGAGTGTTTGATTGCTTCCTTGATTGATCATTAACTAATTTGTCTTTAAATACATTCAAAATTGAGTTGGAGGCTATCTGTGATTTTTTTTAATAGATGCCCTTTTTTTGGGGATAAAACTTATATTCAGCCACAAGGTGTGGCTCAATTGACAAACTGAACTTCATGTGGGCGGACTTTACCTACAGTACAGGGGTTTGAATCTCATTAGAAGCACCTTGTAGCCAGGGCCAAGCTGACGCCTGAGCAGATTAGTCCCACACTCAAAGGGTGTGGGACACCCCGTGGTCTTACCGAAAAAAACTTATATTCAGTTCTAATATTTATCTTAGCTTGCTGGAACATTTGAGCCTTATTCTTGAAATTTTCAGGTCACAATTATATTGGATCTGAGCACTTGCTTCTGGGTCTTCTTCGAGAGGGTGAGGGTGTAGCAGCACGTGTTCTTGAAAACCTGGGTGCTGATCCAACTAATATTCGCACTCAGGCTAGTATTATGTTCTCATTTATCTTTCTTCCCACATATTTCTATTTACATTAATACTTTTTTATCTTAATTTTCATGTTAATCTTATAATTTCCACTGGATGGGCACAGGTTATTCGCATGGTTGGTGAGAGTGCTGACAGTGTTACTGCCACTGTTGGCCCAGGAAGTAGTAACAATAAGATGCCAACTTTGGAAGAGTATGGCACCAATTTGACTAAGCTAGCAGAGGAGGTAATTTGCAGTTCCTAGTTTTCATCATGACAGATGGTAGATGATGCTTTATTCTGTGTAAAAGCTTAATTAATTCTCTTTTACCCCCCCCCCCCACCCAGGGAAAACTGGATCCTGTTGTGGGAAGGCAGCCACAAATTGAACGTGTCACTCAAATTTTAGGTCGTCGCACTAAAAATAATCCTTGTCTTATTGGAGAACCTGGGGTTGGGAAGACAGCTATTGCTGAAGGTCTTGCTCAGCGGATTGCAAATGGTGATGTACCTGAAACCATAGAGGGAAAAAAGGTTAGTAGAAATCATTTTATCTCTATAGTTCTTAAAATTGGTGTAGTTTAATTTAGGGGATTTGTAGTTCTCTTTTTCAATACTATTAACATTTTCAACTTGCTGGATGTATGTAATGTAATTCTAAAACAATATTGGAAAATTTTCTATTTCTCTGACATGGAATTTTACATGTTGACAGAAAGGAATTTTATTGCACCAAGATGGTTAAGCCAGTATCTGGGGCATCCTGTCTCATTTTACGTCATCTGATTGTATGATATTAATTTCATGTTAGCATTTCAGTTTAGGATAAGTATTGTTGAAAATTCTTGGATTTGTATGTGTTTAGCGTGATTTTGAGGAGTCCTGAATAACGTGAAACTTGAAAGCTTTTTTTGCTCAATTATATTTTGGAATACAACAGTCTGTTTCGGACATGTTATCTCTAGGTTATTAATTTAATGGCAAGCAAGTAGGTAATCTCTTGTCTTTAAATCATTACTTATTATTATCTTGTCAAATTTATGGCTGTAAAGCATTGATGGTCAAGAAGATAATGCTGCTTGAAGGGGCCTTATGATATACTTTTATGTAGATTGAGTAATTACCCTTTGATAACTTTTCCATTATATTCTAATAATGTACTCTGTTCTGCATGATTTAGGTTATAACCCTCGATATGGGTCTACTTGTAGCTGGAACTAAATATCGTGGAGAGTTTGAGGAGAGGTTGAAGAAATTAATGGAGGAAATCAAACAAAGTGATGAAATAATACTTTTTATCGATGAAGTGCACACTCTAATTGGAGCAGGAGCAGCTGAAGGGGCAATTGATGCTGCTAACATATTAAAACCAGCTCTTGCAAGAGGTGAACTGCAGGTAATATTTCCCTTGACATCTTCAAAATGGATTTGCTGCCCTCTGACTCTGAACTACTTGAATTCAATGTATTATTTTCAAGGGGGAGAAAGAATGGGTTTTTTGTGGTTGGATTTTATTGGCATCACTCTTGAACTTTTTCATCAAAAAAGAAAAGGGATAAAAGACTTCCTCTTTTATGTGTTGCTGGTAATAAAATTGCCTTAGCAACTCCACACTTAACAAAAGGAGGTTTTTCAATGTTCATTAGCAGTCAACCATTGTGAGATATTTAATTGTTCTGGTATAGGTCAGCTATCATTTCTCAATTCTGGTAAATGGTCAGAAGTTGTTGATGGCTTGTAGTCAGAATTAAATAATTTGCTGAACTTTCAATAATTTGTATTGGATTTTTTTTATTGAAATATATAAGTTTTAGCATTTCCAACTGTTTCAATCTTGGTCGATAATGGAATGCAGAATGGTCAATGTAGACCTATTTTGAAGGGTTTCTGGTTATCCCTATACTTAGTGGTTAAATACAGTTACTACTGCTTATATTGGAATTGTACTAAAAAAGTGTTTGCTTAAAAACTTCTGCAGTGTATAGGAGCCACAACACTGGATGAATACAGGAAGCACATTGAAAAAGATCCAGCTTTGGAGAGACGATTCCAGCCAGTTAAAGTGCCAGAGCCAACTGTGGATGAAACCATACAAATACTGAAAGGACTCAGAGAACGCTATGAGATTCACCACAAGCTCCGTTATACTGATGAGGCTCTTGTAGCTGCTGCACAGCTGTCTTACCAGTATATCAGGTTTGTCATAATTCATTTTTCTGTTCCTTCTCTGTTCATTTTGCCTTGTCATTTATGCTGGAATGGACAATAATGTCTTTACCAGTGTTGCATGTTTAAACAGGAAGTTTTCCACTGAATTAAGTTGATGTATATTACTCTTCTGGAATTTAGCATTAGTAGTCCTCTTTGAATTGTTTTACATTGTTTATTTTGGAACTTGTTATGTCCCACATTGAGTAAAAAAGGAAGCTCAATGTGGTACTTAAGCCACAAGACTCTCTCTCCCAATAGGCTATTCTTTTGAGATGGGCTCTCCTCATAGGCTTGCATCGTAACAAAACTGTAATACAGTTGTTGATATATATAAATGAATCAAGATGCTCATTCTATTTTGTTATTTTTGTCTTGCTGTATGTCTTAACCAAGTATTTCATGGCTTGTAAATAATGTTGTCCCCTGCAGTGATCGATTTTTGCCTGACAAAGCTATAGATTTGGTTGATGAAGCTGGTTCCCGAGTCCGGCTTCGACATGCACAGGTATATTGTTTGCCTACCCTTCAACTAGCAGTTCTATCATCTATTATTGAGCTAAATGGGTTAGATTTATGTACTTCCAGTTACCTGAAGAAGCGAGAGAGCTTGACAAGGAGGTCAGGCAGATTGTTAAGGAGAAAGAAGAAGCTGTTCGCAACCAAGACTTTGAAAAGGTAATGTCTTTTACTGAAAATCTAACTTGTAAAGTTTTAGTGTCAACCAACATTTTCAGGAAGACTGCCAACTACCTTGATCCAATGAGATAATGTTATGCTTGTCTAAAAAAAAAAAGCAACGTTTCTTGTAAACATAAGGAGAACGACTTCTGTTTCCAGTTTGTTAAGTTTAAAGAACAGTGTAGTGGTTTGTTCCTTGTTCAAATGCACAATTTTTTGGCCAATAATTTGTGGGCTGATGATACATGAATTTCTGAACAGGCTGGAGAGCTTCGAGATAGAGAAATGGATCTTAAGGCACAGATCTCAGCACTTGTAGAGAAAGGCAAGGAGATGAGCAAGGCAGAGAGTGAGGCAGGAGATGCAGGCCCTGTTGTAACTGAAGTTGACATACAACATATTGTCTCCTCCTGGACAGGTATTCCTGTTGAGAAAGTCTCAACAGATGAATCTGATCGCCTCCTCAAGATGGAAGAGACTTTACACAAGCGAGTCATTGGTCAGGACGAAGCAGTAAAAGCCATTAGTCGGGCTATCCGTCGAGCCCGGGTTGGATTGAAGAACCCTAATCGTCCAATTGCCAGCTTCATCTTTTCTGGTCCAACTGGTGTGGGGAAGTCTGAGTTGGCCAAAGCATTGGCTGCATACTACTTTGGTTCTGAAGAAGCCATGATTCGGCTTGACATGAGTGAATTTATGGAAAGGCACACTGTCTCCAAACTCATTGGTTCACCTCCTGGATATGTTGGTTACACTGAAGGTGGTCAACTGACTGAGGCAGTTCGGCGTCGTCCCTACACTGTTGTACTCTTTGATGAGATTGAGAAAGCCCATCCTGATGTATTCAACATGATGCTTCAGATCCTGGAAGATGGAAGGCTAACGGACAGTAAGGGCAGAACTGTGGACTTCAAGAACACACTTCTTATAATGACATCAAATGTTGGAAGCAGTGTGATTGAGAAAGGAGGCCGCAAAATAGGATTTGATCTGGATTATGATGAGAAAGATAGCAGCTATAATCGAATCAAGAGCTTGGTGACTGAGGAGCTGAAACAATACTTTAGGCCTGAGTTTTTGAATAGGTTGGATGAAATGATTGTTTTCAGGCAACTCACAAAACTGGAGGTGAAGGATATAGCTGACATAATGCTCAAGGAGGTGTTTGAGAGACTGAAGGTCAAAGAAATTGAGCTTCAAGTAACAGAAAGATTTAGGGACAGAGTGGTTGACGAAGGTTATAATCCTAGTTATGGAGCTAGGCCTCTAAGAAGAGCCATAATGCGACTTTTGGAGGACAGCATGGCTGAGAAGATGCTTGCTAGAGAGATCAAAGAGGGCGACTCTGTTATAGTGGATGTTGATTCTGATGGTAATGTTATTGTGCTCAACGGTAGCAGTGGTGCCCCAGAGTCGTTACCAGAGGCTCTTCCTGTATAACGTGGTTGCCTTTGCTAATATGTTTGTACTTAATTTCATTTAAACCATAGTCATAGTCTGTTTTACTTGTCAATGGACCTAAAGCTTTTAATTGACTGCTGGTAGATACAGTCATGTTTGCCCATCGCCAAGCAAAGCAACAAGTAGGGAAGGATCGCCGGGGGTGGGGGTGTGGGGAGAATGAAAAAGGTGTTTGTCATACCTTGGATAGTGTGCATCAATGAACTATTTCAATGGAAGCAGGGATGTTATGTTATCCCAGCACTATTGTAAACTATTGTTTTGGTGTAATCATTGCTCGAGGTCGCTACATGTGTTGTAATCACAAATACTTGTATGATAATGACAGGTTCTCATTCTCACAAGGTAAATCAGTTTGATTGGCAATAGGACAGTTGTTGCCAAATGATCTAGGATATCTGGTTTATTTTCATGGGCAACTCCCAAATTTAATAGCGATGAATGTGCGCAAGGTAGTAAAAGGTGAAAAGCGATAGGGACTTTTAATGCCTTGAGGTTGGAGGCGTTAAAAAGTGAATGTCTTACTTAGGAAAGGTGTTAACACTAAAAAAAAAAAATAGTAAAATAGTTAGCTATTTTGTAATAAATTCTCATATAAATTATTTCATAGGAAAATTAAAATATTAAAATATTAAGTAATTTAGCATGATAATAAGTTGATAACAAGTATTAAATATTAAAGTTTATAATCGATAACTCTAAAAATTTAAATTCATAGAAAAAGATAAACATTTTAGATTAGATAATTCTAAGCGTGTGTGGGGTATTTATTTTTGGAAAGGAAGGAAAGGAAAGGTGGTTAAGGAGTGACTCAATTTAGTATCAATTTAATAAGGAAAAGGAAATGAGTTAAATTAGTTCATTTTTTGTGGGTCCTATCTATTTTGCATCTGTCCTTTTGTTGGCTGATTAGGGATGAAATATTGTTTTTAACTTTTTAATTTTATGTGGCCCTACATATTGTCAACTTTTTCAGTTTTTATTTATTTATTGTAATTTGTTACTTGTATTTGTGAACAATTGTAGGATTAGTGTATTATTGAAGAATCATAAAGTAATTTAACATTTATTAACATTTTCATTTTTTTTCTTGATGAAACCAAACAAAAGAAGAGAAGCATCCATTATTTTTTATTAGATGATACCAAATAAGGAGTGATAACTTTTCTACTTCTTAATTCATTTATTTTTTTCCTTTCCCTTCATGATACCAAACAAAGTAAAGTTCTGAAGGCTTTGTTTGATATTATGGAGGAAAAGGAAAAGAAGAGAATACAATAAAAAAGAAATGAATGGATAAGTGGGTGAGTTATCACTTACCTTGTTTGGTATCATCCAATGAAAAAGAATGGATGCTTCTCTTCATTTGTTTAGTTTCAAAAATAAAAAGAATGTAAATTTATGTAAATAATGTCAAATTATTTTATTACTCTAATCTAATAAAGTGAGTAAAGTTGGAAAAGTGAATAAAGTGAAAGTATGGTTTACTCTCCCTCCCAAGAACAGAATGAATAATGTGAGGCCCATGGAAATGAAATTAAGAGATTGATGAATCCATTCTTTTCTACCCTTTTATGAATATCAAACAACCCTTTCATGAATATCAAACAAGATAAGAAGTATCTCTTTATTTCCTTTCCATCAATTTTTATGGATACCAAACATAACATAAAGTTCATAACAAAAAAATAGAAATGAGTCCAAAAGTACATCTATAGAATCACCATACGTATTGATTTATTAATTATAAGTATTGCACGTAAATATTTTAACTTACTAAAATATTCTATTATTATATTAATTTTAGTATAAATAGATAGAATGAAAATAATTTTAAAGTGAAATTTTATACCATAAGAGCTATTACTTATTTATTATAAATATTAAAGACACTGTCACAAAAATTTATAGAAACTAAATAATTACAAGTTCTGATTAGATAACAAATATTTTCACTTACTAAAATATTATATTAATATAAACTATAATTTCTAAAAGTAGATAGAATAAAAAACAAAAACAAAGCTGTCAAGTGTTTCTGTGACAAAACTCTGACGTGAAATTGAAACAAAGCATACAACAAGTATATTATAGACCAAAAACAAAGTATTAAGAACCAAAATAAAATTAATAAAAAAAATCAGTTAAAGTGGCATAAAAACTACCTAAATAGGTAAGAATAATAAAACAGTAATTAAAAAAACAAGTTTAATGTTACAAAGTATTAAAAAGAGGAACTAAATAGATT
The DNA here is from genome assembly GCA_023212625.1 of Styphnolobium japonicum. NCBI lineage: Eukaryota > Viridiplantae > Streptophyta > Magnoliopsida > Fabales > Fabaceae > Styphnolobium > Styphnolobium japonicum. The sequence continues at coordinate 38,746,618 of JALBWW010000003.1, read as the reverse complement.
GAAAATAAAGTTAGGCTAAAAAACAGAGCATGTGACTTGTTGGTAGTGAAACAAAAAAATCCGTAAATAAAAGTGTTACTATCACATAAAGAACGGAAACACTTAAATGAGAGTAGAAAAACATATAAAAAATTGAAAAGGTTTCTGTTTGCTTTTGGCGGTGGCTGAAGGCTTGAGCGATAAATTTTTGTCTCCTCTGTTTTTTGCGGAATTCCAATATTTAATTAAATCCTAACCGACTCTCTTGTTTCATATGAAACCCAGTGTTTTTATGGACTAGACTTTGTCAGACCCACTGCCCATCAGTCAAGCTGGCCCTTCAACTGAATGCGCATTGGCTTTGATTACAAGAGTACAAATTCCGCAAATGGATAAGCATGATTCTAATTGTACGTCGGGTCTGTGAAAAAGCTTCAGTATGAACTCTGCCAATGCACATATATTACACGACTATACAATAAAAATGAGTTAGCTATCGAACCCACTTCCAAACCCCTATTCTACTTACACTTTCTCGAAGAAAAGGTAAAAGGGCAAAACAATTAAAAGCCATAAAATGTGGACGTTCTTAGTTGCTGAAGTTGCTACATTTTTACCCTACTCAATTCCTAACCTGAATCAAATCTCGAATGAACTCCTAACATATTTGCTAGAGTAATCTATTCATCTATCATTGAATGAGACTGCCTTTGTGTGGGGCTGACACTACCACCACGGCTAATCTTCAAAGCTGTTAATGCCTTCTGGATCTCCATTGTCATGGCACTGTCTACGCTCCCTGATGATAGCTTTTTATGTGATTTCTGAAGATGAAGCTTAAGTGAGCTGCTGCTTAGTCCAGCATTCTTGCCACAGATAGGGCAAACTTTCATCATTGGTTTCCGCTGCTGCCACTCCATCGAAACCTTCCCATGCAGTTTCTGATCCAGTTCCAGTAAGATCTTTGCAAAACCATCATTGGGTTGTGCTCGCCGGTGAACTCGTTTCAGAGCACTCCATGCTTCTAGTAACGTGAACTTCCTGCATCACAAAAGCTTTCAATTCCAAAACTGTCCCAGGTGTCACTAGCAGTAATACTCTTTAACTATCAAAGAACATACTTATGATTGCCAGTTTGCCACTGCCACATACTGAATAATAATTAGATTGCTTCATAGCATCTAACCATGTAAAGAATTGATAATTATACTATAATTAGTTATTAAGATTCAATTATTTAACTACAATTGCAACTATTAATTGGTTCTGGAGGATTGGCTCCATAGCATTAGTTTCTACTATATCTAAGATTGTATAATTTTACATTTTTACTTACTTCCTGAGCATTAAGTAAGCAAGGACCAATGTGACACTTCTGCTTCTCCCCTCAAAGCAATGAACTAAAACTCTCTGACCTGTTTGTTCAACATGATCTATAAAATCAGAAGCTTCTTCAAATATGCTGCTGATGTTAGAATCTTCATTGTCACACACCTGTTCACATGGGAGAGTGAATAGAACCAATATGAAGATATATTCCAGAACACCGAACCTAATTTTAAAAGTACAATTGGTATCTTAATTAACACAAGAATATAATAGACATGCACAAGAGCAAGAGTACAGCATATCAAATTGAATAGCAAATATATCCCATGATTAAGCGAGAAAATGTTGAGGCTAGCCTTAACTAGTAAATACTCTATCAGCCAAAGGAGATCAAATTTTAAAACTGATGCAAATACCTTGGGAAAGGGAACAATAGAAAAGACAAGATAAAAAAGGAGAAAATTGTATTTCAATTTGGCCATAGTATATGAATATATTAAGTGTTAGTAATGCAGAAAAAACTTTAACTGGATTTACCCTGGCCATTTCTCAAGCCCATCTTCTGTTAATCATAAGGATATTTTGATTAAGGTGGTAGGGTACACATACTAAATTAGAGATAAAAAAACCATTCCTGGGCTGGCACCTAACAGCTCAAGCATTTGGGATGATTGTTTATTGACATGGTATTAGAGCCTCTACAACTAATTAGTCAAAAGTTTGATTGTTTCTGTCTCCATTCTTCATAATTAAATTAAATTTTAGCACAAGGTAAGATGAAAACCAGTGCTTTGTCCACACTGTAAGCCCAAAGAGCTTTCACGTAAGGGGTGTATGTTGGAGATAAAAACCATTCATGAGCATGAGCATGCACCTAAAAGCTTAAACTTTTGGATGACTGGTACTTGATAGTAGTCATTGGAAACCCAAGAAGTTATTATAGTGAGAAATGAATAAGGCTACAAGCCTCCAATGCAAAATTAGATTAATCCTGCATGAGAAAGCATGCAAAATAAGGAAAAGCAGTCAGACATCAAGTAGGAGCTCAACTGATTCTCACATAAACTAAACCTCTGCAAATAAGTTGATAAATATTTGGGGGAAAAAAATAGACACGAGAATACGACTTACAGAGAAATTTTTGTATGTAAATAGATCAGAAAACTGAGAATCTGACTGTCCAATTTCATTGGTACACAAACACAAAATATGTGTGATTCCCAAGTGTTGCAGTGTGTATACAGATCTAGCAGCCAGTGCTCCACCAATGAACAGACTATTTGTAACAGTGGATGGTCTCTCTGTACTTGCAGCTTCAGATATCAATACAATCCTCTCGAGGATATGCTCAAGTCTGACCTGAAAGTTAATGGAGTAAATGCTTTCTGTGAATATGTATCCCGCATAAATGAAAGGAGCCAAATATATTAGTTCTGCGTACTATTTTAAAGTGAAGATACAAAGATAGTAACCTTCAGTTCATATGCATCAACAACACTGTTGTTATCACTACCCTCAAAAAATCCTGTATTGAAATTGTTCTCCTGGCATAGCTTGATGGCATCATTTTTAAGCATTTCATTCCACTGTTCCAATTCTTTATTAGATTCTGCATCAACCTGGAAATCATGATAAAGTATAAGACAGGAGAAAAAAGGGAATACATATGGTAAAAATGCTGTTTTACATGGCAAGGGCACAACTAGTTACAATGCTTCTATATTCTTATTTGTCAATCACCGAAGAGACAAGATTGCATATGACATTCGCACATGCAAAACATAGTGGAATGGAACTACCAGCAAATATTTCATTTGAAAAACCACATTTTCCAATGTGTTGGTGATTGGTGACCTTGTCTATAACCACATAAATTAGACAACAAGAAAGCAACAAGAGCAAATGGTCAGAGTAACATGTTTCTCCAAAATAAAATGACTGAAACTGATTCACCAAAATCCATGCTCTCACTTATAAAAGCAACAAGAGCACGTCCTCGTCTCGTCAGAGTCATAAGCATTGTCCACATTAGTCAATTTTGTGTAAATAGACTTGCAATAAAGTCATCTTCTTTTGCATAATAAAGAAATATGCCACTGACTGATTATTTATGATCTATCCAAAAATTAAAATGGAAAAAATGCACCAAGACAACAATTTAGATGACCACATCAGCCGCACCAAAACCATGTGACTAGTAAAACAAGATTATGTTAACTAGAGACCAACCTTGGCAAATTTATGGAAGTCACGGAGCTTAGCTGTCAAGCGGAGACTACGAAGTGGCTCCCCACTTCCTTTATAGAACTTTCCATGCCAACCTTCTCTTGACATAGAAGAGCCAGAATCACAGCAATCTCTATTGCCTGATGATGATGATGCCCTTGGAGCAGTTCTCTGTGATTCTGAATCACTAAAATCTTGATGGTTATCATTAGCAAATCTCTCCTTACTTGTTGGAGAGGGACAACTACCAGCAGCTGCCAGTGAAGGCGAGTCAGGAACCACTGAATCCTCTTTTTCAGACTCCCCCAATGATATTTTGCTTATAATATTCATAAATGATCGTAACAAGTTATCAAGTTTTTGGTGAAGTGTGAGCAGGAATATATGGAATCCCTGCAGATCCCTAAGAGCAGCACGGAAACCACTACGGAACTCATGAACTACTGATGTCATGTCACTTGCATGTACATCAGTTGTTGTATTCATGTCTTCTGGTGGAGGACATCCTAATTTCCCTCCAGTTATATCATGTAACAGGTTAGAGGAGAACTCAGAACTATTGAGTAGCAACTCAACCAACTTAGGATAATTAACCTGATCATTTGAAAGTTTTCCAGCAGGGGGTCGGCGAGGAACACCAGAATCAATAGCCACAATGTTAAAGTCAGTACACAGTGATTCTCCTGATGTTTGACTTTTAAGGCTCATGTCACTGGATCTCGGTAATTCTTTGATCTCTGAAAGATCAGAGCCTTGTGATATCAATCCAGGATTATGAGAACTCAAACTGCTATCCACTGAAGTTGACCTTCTTTCTTTTTGAAGTGCCCTAATCACCCTCGGTCTATATCGGTTCATTGCAGAATCAAAAGCTTCTCCTAGTGTATCAGTATTTGCAGAGATCATCTTTTCAGCCAACAACAAATTTGCAGAATTCCCACGCCATCTAAGCTGACGGCAAGGGAGCCTATCTTCATTTCTGATGACAAGGTCCAGCATCATTACCCTGCCAAGAGCTGCTGATGTTCTTTCTGCAGATTCCTGTGATTCAAATGCACTAGAGCTTTCAAGCAAAGGAGAACCATGTACATAACTGCAAGAAGATGATGAATCTTTAGAATAAACAAGCAAAAGTTATCTTGCAGAAGAATACTTTTACACCAAAAGATACCATATTAAAGGCTGTCATTGTCTTTTCTGGGAAGTAGTGACAGTGGATTTGGTTTAGCTACTTGCACTAAAAAAATGTCAGCACATAAATGCCCTAGCAATAAACAGTTTCTTTTCATACTACTCCAACTACCAATATATTGCGCACCATCATGCATGGAGCACAAAAGAACTAGTTAGTTATTTCTTGATGATTTCCAGAAAATTGTTACTGTTAATATTGAAATTTATATGAAAATGCTATATTTCTTTGATGGTCGTGTTAACTCAAATATAGGATGATATGGCTGCACAGAAGCCACATTTGAAATTACCACATCAAGCCCAAGCGTGAACAGTTGAGCATAATTATTTCCAGTAAACAAAAAGTCATCAACAGGTGGCAAAAGTAATAAAATAGAAGGGTTGATATTTTGGGAACATTTCTTTTTAAAAAGGAAATATTCTATTAGGGGTGGCAATTCCAGACCTTACCAGCGAACACGGCTTTGAATCGACCTTGTGTTTGGCATAAAGGGTCAACCTGCCAGACATGAATAATAAATTATTGAATCTAGGTTGAACCCTGCAACCTAAAATTGACGTGTTTGTATAAATGGGTATAAACAGGTCGACCCATATAGTTAACCTTGTCGAAGTTTGTTAGGGTAGTTAGAATAAAATCTGACTCATTTGATTCAAATAGGAAATCTTTTTCAGTTTGTTATCCCTTATTTTTCTCCTTTGTATTTTCCTAATTGTAGCAGATTGGTTAGTTCTCTCAACCAACTCTAACTATAAATTCTAGCAATGTATGACTGAATAAAAGTAAGTGAGAATAAAGAAATTTTCTATTTTCCAACAACTAGGCTTTCAATGTTTTTACCTCTAAAAATATTTGGGTGCATGGTATTTGTCCATACTCATGAACAAAACCAGAGTAAACTTTATCACTATGGATGTCACCTTTTTTGAGTCAACACCATTTTTTACTACTCATCTTCAAAGGGGGGGGGGGGGAGAGAAAAATTGAAGATTCAACATAGTATTTTCAACTTCAAGAGTTAACACCTACCCTTGTCACTCAAACTGAGAGTTTAAACATACCCAATATAAGTGAGTCAAGTGTTCTGACTGGCGAACATACAGGTTTACCTTTAATGGCAAATTATGAAAATCACAAGTTCCACCAATAAAGGCTTAAAACCCTTTGATATTGTCTACTCAAGGAGGAAAACTACTCAAAGAGATGAACTTAAATGATCCCATGCACTACCATGAGTCTGTGGACCCACCAGGTACTGTTTTTCCTAAAACTGCACAAATTATTCAACCTGTTTCAGATTCTGTTTTCAAGTCCATAAGTCCTAGGTCTAAATCTACCGAGTCAAATGATTCTAATATTCCTATTGCCATCCGAAGAGGTGTAAGGTCATGCACCAAACACCCACTGTCCAACTTTGTCATATGAAAATCTTTCACCCATTTTTCGTGCTTTTACCTCACAATTGTCATGTATGGAGATTCCAAAAAATGTACAGGATGCTCTAAAAGTTCCCGAGTGCAAGGAGGCTGTCTTGGAAGAGATGGAAGCTCTAGAAAAGAATTGGACATGGGAGATGGTAGAATTGCCAAGAGGAAAGACAACAATGGGATGCAAATGGGTGTTTAAAATTAAATACAAGTCAGATGGTTCACTTGAGAGATACAAGGCCCGATTGGTTGCCAAAGGTTTTACTCAAACCTATGGTATTGATTACTTAGAAACATTTGCACCTGTTGCAAAGTTGAACACCATTAGAGTCCTTCTATCTATTGCCACAAATCTTGACTGGCCTCTAAAACAACTAGATGTGAAGAATGCATTCCTAAATGGGGATTTAGAGGAGGAAGTTTATACGGATGCACCCCCAGGTTTTGAAGAGAAGTTCAATCGAAAGGTATGTAAATTGCAGAAATCCCTGTACGGACTAAAGCAATCACCAAGAGCTTTGTTCGAGATATTCACCCAATTTATAAAAAATAAGGCTATACACAAGGACAAGCAGATCATACTATGTTTGTAAGGCGCTCCAAAGGGAAAATTGCTGTACTGATTATATACGTGGATGACATAATCCTAACTAGAGATGACTTACTAGAGATGAACCGGTTGAAGAAATCTCTCTTTCTGCAAAATTTGAAATAAAGGATTTGGGATCCCTAAGATATTTTCTGGGGATGGAAGTTGCACGATAAAAAAAGGGGATTGTTGTTTCTCAAAGGAAGTATGTCCTTGATCTCCTTAAAGAAATTGGAATGAGTGGTTGCAAACCAGCAGACCAGCAGACACTCCAATTGATCCAAATCAGAAACTTGGAGATGACAAGGGTGAACCTGTGGATACCTCTTGTTATCAAAGGTTAGTAGGGAAGTTAATCTACTTATCACACACTCAACCAGATATTGCTTTTGCAGTAAGTTTGGTAAGTCAGTTTATGCATTCACCCTATAAGGAACACCTTGAGGCAGTATATAGGATTCCAAGATATTTGAAAAGCACACCAGGTAAAGGTCTATTTTTCAAAAAGACTACACAGCAGACCATTGAAGCATACACAGATGCCAAATGGGCTAGATCAATCACAGATGGGAGATCCATATCAGGATATTGCACTTTTGTTTGGGGTAACTCAGTCACATGGCGAAGCAAAAAACAGAAGGTGGTTTCAAGGAGTAATGCTGAAGCAGAATATAGAGCTATGGCTCATGGAGTCTATGAAACACTATGGCTGAAAAGAATTCTTGAAGAATTGGCTATGCGTATCAACCCACCAATTAAACTATTCTTTGACAGCAAGGCTGCAATAAGTATTGCTCGAAATCCAGTGCAACATGACAGAACTAAACATGTGGAAATTGATAGACACTTCATAAAAGGGAAGATAGATGATGGAGTGATTTGTATACCCTTTGTTCCCACTACGCAGCAACTAGCAGATATCCTAACCAAAGGATTATTTAGACCTAACTTTGAACTTCTTGAAAGCAAGTTGGGCATGATAGATATCTATGCACCAACTTGAGGGGGGTGTCGAAGTTTGTTAGGATAAGTTTGTTAGGGTAGCTTTGTTAGGAAAGTTAGAATCAAATCTGAATCATTTGATTCAAATAGGAAATCTTTTTCAGTTTGTTATCCCTTATTTTTCTCCTTCGTATTTTCCTAATTTGTAGCAGATTGGTTAGTTCTCTCAACCAACTCTGACTATAAATTCTAGCAATGTATGACTGAATAAAAGTAAGTGAGAATAAATAATTTTTCTATTCTCCTAAAATTACAAACCCGTTTTCAGCCTTTTAGTATTTACATCTTAAACGAACGACCATTTTGCCATAGAAATTAAAAATTTAGTGAATGAAGAAACCTAAATTGGTAATTTCTGACTTGATGTAAATTTTATAAACCCCAACCTTTAACCCATTTGGTTACTTTCCTTCAATTGCTGCCTCCTGTTGTGAGTTTACTTACCATTTGTGGTACAAGTGAGATTGTGACAGTAGAACCACCGCAAAGTAGTAGACTCTCTTATTTTATATTTTTATGACTATGTTTTATGAGCCTTTTGGCTATTTATGTCTATGCTTGTTTATGAGTTTGACTCTTATTTTGTTTTATGAACTTCTTGTGTGACAGTGAAATAATGATACTTTGAAAATAAATTAATAAGTCAGTGTCAACCCTTTAATAAATGGTGGGTTAAACGAGTGGCAATAGGCAATTAAATTTGTCATGTTTGATAAAAGGTTAAATGGGTAATATCAATGGCGACATTGTAATAAAAGAATAGAGTATGAGGGTTGAAGGAACACAACACAATTATCAAACGGGTAGTGTCAGGTCAAGCAAAATGCATTGACATACCCCTATATTATATCTATATCTTCTCTTTTAAGTTTAACCATGCCCTTCACCTTCATACCAATCACAACTGGCAGGATAAAAACTGCTATTGTCTAAAGAGTGGAAGCCTTTATAAAGGCTTCCTTTGTCCAAAGATTATAGCTCTCACCCAAGCATTCTTCTTAATCATCGGTACAATAAGAGGGAATAATAGGGACAAATAAAATAAAATCTAGATTCCCCAAGAACATTCCTTTCATTGGTTTTCTTAGAAATGATTGGAGAAACTTTCCTTCTATTTAGTATGCTGGAGAAACTGGCTGCTCTATTTCACAAAAAATATGATTTAAGCAAAAGCTATAAAAGCTAAATCAAGAAAAATGCATTTTGTTCAGACAAGGCAATTTGAGTTTCCTATATGAGAAAGAGCAATCATCTATTTCAAAGATTTATTGAAGGCATGCCAATGCTCAGTCAAACAATCATGTATACTGAGCATATTGATAATCCAATGAACAAAGAATCAATAAGTGGCATATTAGCAATGTCTGCTCCATTTAAGTCAGAATGATTGGAAGTGGCAAGGCAAGCAAAGATATTTCATGCTGCCATGTTATAAACCTGATCAAATTATAACTAGATTTCGATCATACCTCATAAAAAAGAGACATCGGCTAAGCTCAAGTGCTTCCAAAAGTTCTGAACATGTCATTTCACCAATTTCATCACCCTCAGAACTTGCTGTATCTCTTGCTTTTTCTGCAGCTTCCTTTATTTGGAGCCACTCTAAACTGGTATTGTGAATGACTCTAGCCTGCATCTTCCAAATAATAGAAAAGAATGAATATGGCAGAAGTACAGCCAGATACCCTAAGCATGCAGATGTGATGGTTGTGCTAGATAAAAAGTAAGGGAACAACCTGTGGAGTTTGGACTCCCAACCACTTGGCAAATTCATAACCAAGGCGTTCAGACTGTGTTGCCATTCTTGATGATGATATCTTTATAACAGCTGCTGCTTCTTTTGGAAAAGCATCATCACTCCCAGGGCCATTGAAAAAGGCAAAGAAGACAACCCCCCCAGAATTTACAGTTACCTATGTGCACACAACTGAGGAGAAACTGAGACAGAAGTTAAGAAAATAAACAGTTTATGCACACACATTTCTTCTCTAATTGTGTACTACAAAAGAAAATACAACACAAAATTAATACAACATTGATAAAATAAAATAAAATGAACCCATCTACATAGGATATGCTGTTGAGACCCAGATCAAATGAATTAACTGGATAGGTGCTGATGCAGTACACTGAAGCACTAAGTGAAAATATATTGAACAGAAGTTAAACCAGCAGGAAATTATTATTTTTTATAATATTAAAATTAACAATTATCAACATGCTCAAAATCAAATCTTCACTCCCTGTATCTGACTCTCTGGATTAACCTAAAAAATCATAGGATCAAGTTACAGTCATAAAGAGAATAATGCATATAAGAAAAAGTCCAAAAAGGATATCCATATGCAGAATGCACATTGGCCTATATGTGTCACCTATGTTGGCATTATATGATATAGGAGTTGGAATGTTGGATCTAAAATATTAACCCAGTTTGCATATTGACTCCTCAACATCAAAAGCCCTTACATTAAACATGAAGTATTGTATTTGTGCTTGTATATAATATTATGAGTACAGAAAACAATGAACCTCAAGAACTTTGTTCATTTCATCCTCAGAATGTTCATTGCTGCTGCTGTGTTCAGTATGGTGCAGTGAAGAGAGCTTGTCCCACGAAAAGGAGCTAGATTCAATGTCCAACATTGCAGCTTTACCAAGCCTCTCCCACAAACTAATTTCTGTTTGTTTGGGAACCAGATCACATTTTGCATCCTCAATAGATTCTCCCGGGCTGAACAGAATTTATGTTCACCATTAGCAACATAGACAAGGTCCACTTCGGAAAGCATATTAAACTCATAAGTCATAACAAAGATTGCTTTTTTTTTTTTGGTATATCACGCACTCATTCAATATCCCCCCCCCCCTCTCTCTCTCTCTCTTACCATTCCCTTCCCAAAAGAATAAACTTCAGCATCCAACAAACGGGTAATACATTGCAGACAATTATGGAGATGAGGAATTTTTTTTTGAAGAAGTTAGTCGAAAAATATGCAATTCATAGAGTTGAAGGGATAATAAAAAATAAAATAAAAAAGTAATGAGAGAGAGAGAGGGTAGTTACTTGTTACTAGTAAGCAGTAACAAACCTAGAAGGCATGGAGTCGAGGAACTTGGAAGGGCTGTGAGGGAAGCCAGAGGAGCGATACTGCGAAGTGCGTCTACGAACCAATTCGAGCCATTGCGTGAACCTAAACGCAGGCCCTGCCGTGATGTCTCCCAACATATACAAAACCTGCATTCACCATTCCCCCCATTTCCCCCAACCAAACAAGTTTTTATTTTTATTGATCTTCGCAGTTGCATACCAAAATGGAATACCAAACTAACCAAACTGGAACCAAAAAAAAAGGTTAGCAGAGTGAGTGGGTGAGTGAGAAGCAGACCCGAGAAGTAACGGTGAGAGGCAATGGGGCCTCAGGGTCAGGGTCATGGGTTTGGAGTTCCAACTCCTTCTCTTCACCTTTGCCCTGCAATTCCCAGTCCCACATGTAGTAATTCTTTAAAATGAAAAGAACAAAGAGATCACAGGTAGTTTACAGGGTGATCGAAATAATAGATCTAAAAAAACTACAAGTGAAGATGATCACACTACATGCATATATAAATAAGATCTAATGCAATGTAAGTATCATCATGGGTTTCAATTTGTTCTTTATCTTTTTTTTTCTTTATCTTTTTTATGCATTTATTTATTTATAATTAAAAGAAAGCGAGCGAAAAAGAAAAAAATGGAGTAGGGAAGGTTAGGGTGGTAGGGAGTGCAAACCCGGCTTCGAAAAGAGTTGGTGATTGCAGGGTCAGGGTGGTGCTTTTGCTCTTGTGCCAATGCCATATGGTATGCTATGGTATAAAAGACTTGGTTTTCTTTGTAAGAATGGGAAGTCAAATTACAAGGGAAAACTGCACGGAATGGCAGGCAAAGTAGTCTGCTTTTTTTAAGGGTGGAGGAGAGAGAATCCAGAATTCGGAATTCAGAATTTGAAGGCTACGCCTACTGCTTTTTCAAGTTCTACTATATATACTATATACTTTCTTTTTTTTTTTTGTAATGGTGAGTTATATATATTATATATTTTAAAAGAAAAATGATACTCGGAGATATTTTTTTATACTTAGTTAATAATAATAAAAAATAAATATTTAATTAATATAGTATATATTATAATATTTGTTTACTGAATTTTAATAATCATTAATTATATACAAAAAATAATATAAAACTTTAATGCACAAATATCGTTAACACTTTAGCAGGATAGAAACGTTGTAGGATGATAATTTTGTATTGGAGATGGATATATATTAATTTATAGCAATAAGAATAGTATAAAAACATAGAAAGGTCGAGGCAAGAGAAATTTTTCAGTATATTTAGAGTAATATTTTAGATTATTTAAAAAGTAATATGTTAGTAAAATAAATAGACCTCATCACTTTTTTATTTTATTTTTTTTATTTTAATCACATATCATTTTTTTAATAACTTAGAGTATTATTCTAAATATACTTAAGAATTTCTCAAATAACAGTGGCAGTGGGTCGGGTCAGTGAATAGAAAAGGTGGCCTTGCAAATGATGACTATCACGGGGACGGGGGCATCCTCACCACACACCAGCTCATCCCTTTGGTTCTTTTGGGTTTGGAGTGGGACGGTGATGTCCTCAGATTAATTTTTAATATCTTAAGGTAGTAAGGTACCATCGTAAAATTATTATGTTAATTAAAAGGATTTAATTTTAATTCATTGTCAGTATAACTGTCATCTAATCATGTTTTGATATATAATTAAAAGTGTTAAATTTTTGAGATAATTGTTATAATAATCAAATTTTTTTTATTAAGTTGACAAGATTAGCTGAAAGTGTAAAAAAAAATTTACACTGACAATGAATCAAAATTAAACTCTAATTAAAATTTTACGTTCAATGCTATGTGGGTATCTCCTTTATTACAACGACTGAATTGCTTGTTATTTATACATGGATTAATCCTTTGCTGGGACAAATGTCATAGAAAGTTATGTGAAACTGACTCACATGAGGTTGTAACTTGATCGAGGAAGTCGATGCCATCCTTCATGTATATGTAACTATTATTGCAGACGTTAATGCCTTCTTAGATGTGATTTTGTACTGTAATTATTGGTCATATTTTAAGGGAAGGGAATTTGTTTACTAAAAAACATACCTTGCATGATTTCAAATTGGTTCATTGGGTAGCTTTCTCTCTAGGATATTATTTTAACTTCTTGCAGATTGTTCTCGTTTAGTATAGTTTATCCTACGAGCTAGTTTTATTTTCTTTGTACACTAAAAAAAATGAACTAATATACATGGGAGAAGAGGGAGTTATTATGGGCTCATGAAACTGTTCCTTTTACCGAAAATACTGCTAGTAAAGTGTTATTGTACATGCACAAGATATTCTTTCATTAACGGTACTTATTATTATAAATTAGTGATTAATATTTAGTTAGATATCTTAATTGAGGTATAAATGATATTTATATTTTAATTAAGTGAAATATATAATTAAATTTTAATTACTAACTATAAATTAGTACCAACACAAAATAAAAGAGTATTAAAGAAACTTCGGCATACATTTATATCACAAGAGCTAATTATAATCCAATAAAATGATGTATTGCATAAGATTTATGATCGGTACCAATATAATTAATATTTAAGACAAAAAATGTCATTAAAACTTTTCCTAACCCTTTGTATGGATGAGAGGCAAAAAAAAATAAGAGAAGAAAGAAAAATTAAATTTTTTGTTCCTTGAGTTTTCTTTCTTCCCTACTTTTCTTTTCATATTCTCTTCATCCAAACAAGTTAAAAAATTCTTTCTTTCGTGTTTTCTTTTTCTCCATCCAAACATTGTGTAAGTGAGGCAAGGTAGTCCTTTCTCTTGTTTTCTTTTGGTCTCAGAAAAATATAGATTAAAGGTCATATAAGCCCATCAATATGAGCTATAGGGGATGAGAGGTAACTAAGTGATACCGACAAGACACCCAATCTGCTGATCACTAAACATGCAACAATATCAAATCCGAAGTCCTTCACCAACGATAAGATTTGCAAGGCGAAAGCATTTTCTACTGATTAGAAGTTTGAAATAGTTGCACCCTGGAATCATAAGTAAGCAACCGGTCTTGTGTGCTGAGTTGTAGTGACTATATATAAAGTATAAACAAACTCAAAATGCTATTCATCAAACTGAGAGATCTTACTTTTTGCCACTCTGTACGATTAAGGGCTGGTAAACCAAACCACTTTAGTGCATGTCTTATACTGTTCCTTGCGAGTATCTGCACAGTGCCATAGAGGACAAATGGAATCAGAAGCCCTCTTTCTGAACAAAAAGTTTCTCCTTTAGGTGAAGAGTTAGTACAAGCTCTCCGAGAAGTTTGTCTTCAGCTGAACCAGGAATTATCCCCTAGTTTGTCATTGATGAAATGTAATTTCCTAGAGATATAGCATGGTTTCAAACCTGAGAGTATATATATTATAGTGATAACAATCTATTGCTGCAAGCCTGCAACCGTCCCAGCCAATAGTAAACGGACAAAAAGCCAATGCCTGATAGCAGATAGATCCCTAGTTTAGTCAGTGTCACCATTGTTGAGCTCTTCGACACTGTAAGGACCATTATCAAAGCCCGGAGAGTGTGGAAATCCTCTGATCACAAGTAGGGCCATGGTATAGCCCATAGAATGCTTAACACTTGACAGTGAAGATTTGATTTCAGATCTAATTTGTCTGATGTAGGTGAGTATTCCTATTGATCCTGGCGAGAGAAAATGCTGATGGATTTTTGCTGGATGCCCAACATTCGGCATCTATACAGCTTACCGATTATCCATGTTATACTTTGGTTTGGTTGAGTATGGGATGGCTGTGTCTGAGACTCTGAGTGACTATTACTTATTATATGCAGAAGCGGGTCTTAAGGCAAATTTTATGAAAGCGGATTTTAAAATATTGTTGCTACTTTTTGTGAGAATTACTTTTAGAACATGTGCTTTTCTAAGCGACTTTGTCTGCCATTCTGTCTACACCACTTGCACAAGATATCTAAAGTGACATTACTGATGTTTGCATGTAAGGGCAGAATTTATGCAACGGATAATCCTCGTTGTTTGCCTAGAAATTTAGACAAAGAATCCAGACGCATTCTCTTGCAACATTTTTACAGAATTTCTTTAACCCAAGGATCCATTACATTTGACAGCCCAAGGAACAAGCAAGCACACAAAAACACACACGTACAAGGGGGAAAACCAGAAAGGGGGGCGGGGGGATCACTTTTTCCAACTTTTCTTTTGACATTCTGCACAATTAATACAGTCCTTTACTAATGATATAATATTAAAGGACAACGCTTACTTACAATCTCAACTAAATCAGAAAACACTAAAGCGGTGTGTCAGAAAATTTCAGGTAAAGGCCTGCCTTCCAAGAATGACATGAATAGCACAAGTGATCTTTCAGGCTGCGAGAAAGGGGCTTCGTGGGAGGCACCTCTAACGGTGGCAAATGAGAGGATATTGCCATAAACTTGAGTCCACCCACCAACCTAAAAAGAGTTTCATAAACTGAGATTAGTTTATGATGTACATATAAATCTGTTTAAAAGTGTATCAATTTCATGGAAAATGCTTTCTATAATTGTAGTTCATACAAATATAATACAGTTCAAAGCAAAATAAAATCCAAACATTTCCCAATACACAAGATTACAGCCAAGGGGATGGGATAATTCCACCTTGGGGGAAGACTAGTTAGTCCAATGAAGGCTCCTTGCCTCTTATGAAATGGAGCCAAAACCTTTATAATGGTTTCTCAGTAATTCAAGCTAGGAAGATGTTAATTAGTATATACCTGCTGGCCTTCAAACCATACTCTGTAAGGGATTGTTGTATTCAATCCTAATTGTCTTGCCAGCTTTTGAACCAAGGTGCGGCTTCCAGTCAGTGGAATTACTGAATCTTGATCCCCACTGTAGTGTGAACAATACATGGTTATGTTAATTAGCACTTAAACATATGAGCCCTCAAGTTCAAGTAAGAAAATAAATCAAAAGGAGAAGAAATTTTTTTGGTTCTAGTTACCTGTAAATTAAGACCCGAACTCCAGCATTTACGAGTGATCCAACAACAGGTAGTGTAGGTACCTCCAGGTTGAGCATATCGTAGTCCAGGATGCTGTTACGAACACAATGAAGGTCAATGATTACAGGGTTTGGTTAAATTACATTCTCAGAAGGCAAGCTACTCTGATTCTGATAACTGGTCATTTAATTTTCAAAGATCAATTAAGCAAATCCATTAGGCTAGCCAACCAATGTGATAGGCAGTAAACTAGAAATCCAACTATGATTTTTTGCTTAGTGAGAAGGAATTACTTGCTGCAGACATCCCAATTGCGAACTCCAACAAGTTTGGCATGGAGTGCCTCCTGTACATCTCTTCGGTTTAAGTAGTTTGTAACCTTGTCATCTACACATACATCTAACCTCTCACTTGCTTGCTGCCAGGAAATAAGACAAAAATCTTAATGAACGAACCAATTTGAAAACCAGTTAAAATAGTAAATAAAGTGACAAAAAAGCATCGATAAGGGCAAGGTCACGAGAGACCACTCACTTGGGTTTGAGGACAAATAACCTTTGATTGCGAAAGCACTGAGGAAATGCAAACATCTAGGGTGACATCATATTTGTCAACAAATTTACTGGTTTCTTTGCTCACTTGGCCCATAACCTTTGAACAAAGAGGCGAAACTGAGCCTCTATAGTATTCACTGACGTACAGAGAATAATTACACACAGTAGTGAACATGTTGTACGTTGAATCTGATATTAGTCCGTGAGACCAGAAAAACTCAGCCCTTGAGTTGAAGTCGGTGGTGTATTCTAGAACTGGATTACCCAACTGCAATACAATACAAGAGAAGAGACCATTTTGCCATTAGCAATATATGAGAAAGAAAGCATCACTGATAAGTAAATGGTAATATCACTTACGGCTATGCCTTTCAGATTGAATATCTTGTTCTCTGTGTTCATTTCAATCATGAGCTTTGCAAGTTGAGGAACATAATGCCCTGATATTTTTTTAATAAAGAAAAAATGTGTAAGAACAAATAATAGTAATTGCTGTAACCTGCTTTTGACATTGGAATATTCAAGAAATGATCAGTCAACGTAACACATTTACCTGCATAGCTTTCCCCTGTTAGAAACAAATCTCTGTTCCTGTATTGGGGGAACTTGTTGAACCAGCGTTGCAGGAATACAACATTGTCCCTGGCTTAAGAAATCAAAAGCACTGCTTCAGGTGACAAAATTTGAAAATAATGACTATTTTGAGTAATGAGTATTCAAGGACAATCATACCGAAATCAAAAGTATACCATTCTAATGCTTTCATAGAGAATAAGAGATGAAGAATAATCATGTAAAGTACCATACAAAAGTTGTGTGGCATTTTAGCATTAATCACTGTTTTGTCTCAACTTTTTAAAAGCCTAAGCAGCATACATCTTCTACGTGCCTTTTTTCATAGAAGGTAGGGTTTAAAGGAGCTTTCTAAAGAGAAACGTTTTTTGTCCCAAAGGATAAAAAAGGAAGGTCTAGAGTAATTGATATTAATGGACGATACCTGTTGCCTCATCGTTCACTGTCATATAGGAGGAGCTACCTTTAGCATAAGAGAACCCCACTCCAACTGGTGTCTCCAAATACAGCATGTTTGCCTCTGCAACACAAAGTAACTCAATCAGCAGACGAATGAATTCGAGCCACTGTGGCAGGTAGAATGGAATGTGGTTGTACAGTACCTCTATTCCAACTATACTCATTTTTAATCAGAAATTCCCCATTTGGTCTAAAAGGTCCATTTTCAGAGAATGCACCTACTCCAACAGAAGAACAACCAGGTCCTGTATAAAACAGGAATTAGCTTATACATTTAAAGACTCTTCAGGGAATCTTAATCCATTTTCTGAAACCAAGGGAAGTATACTGCTATTTTTTTTTATCCCATGTCTTGAATTTTTAATTTCAAATTTTGAAGCATTACTTAAATATAGTTGAAGCAAGTGAGAGATTGCAGACCTCCATTGAGCCAGAGTACCAGAGGCTTTGAAGCTGGATCAGTTTCTGATTCAACAAAATAGTAAAACAGAGCCTTGTGTTTCTTGTCATCTACTGTGACATATCCTGAGAACTGTTGAAAGCCTATGTGGGGTTGACCAGGAAGCCGAACAATTCTATCTGCTTGAGAAGAGTAACAGAAGACTTCCAAGGAAAAAATCAGCTGAAGCAACACCACAGCCATTGCCATGGTCTTGGTCTTTTTCCATGTTGGCCAGTTCATGACTTCACAGATGGAGAGAGGAGGACTAAGGCAAAGCATCAACAGAGAGAAAGAGATGGTACTGTATTTAAAATGTAACCTACCAAGTATAGCATGGGGTCAAGGGTGGGCCACTAAGTGGCTGGAATTTATCTATTCCATTCTAATTATCATTACAGTTTTAGCTTTTTGCTTGCAGGCCAGAAAATGGTGTTGAAAGAGATGTGCCAGAGGTAATGAACACACTGTGCCGGGTCTGTCTATACTCTATTCCAGGCAGTTAAAAAAAAAAAATAAGAATCATTAAAGACTTGGAATGCTTGAAGCTGAGTCAGCTTGTAAGTTTGCTGCTATGAAAAGGAAATTAGCTATTGGAATATGGGCTCCGCCTTGAAGGACCGTGAATAATATTCCTTCTAAAAAATTACAGTGTATAGATCTTCTCTTCATTTTGTTTTTTCTCTATTGATGCATCAACGACAAATACCTTGTATCCTTTTTGACTACACCTAACAGGCTGTGTCTCTTCCATGGAAAATGGCTTGACAAGGCAACTTTTCACTCCTTAGAAAATAAGTTAAAATGACTAATATAATGTATTTTAGGATTTTAAAAAATAGATAAGAGAAACATTTCTCTATACGTTGAGAGAATATATGAGTACTTCATAGCATGGGGAGATATTGCAGATTTGCAGGGTGTAAACAGAGATCCACGGCTCCTTTTTGGTTTTCCAAAAAATTGTTTGATTGATTAGCTTTTCTTGATCAACAAGTACGAGCAAGATTTGCACATCGACAAAATAAGTGGTTACAGTTTGGAGATTCCGAGGAAAATAGAGCAATCCCTACTTCTGTAATGACCATTGAATTTTAAATACATTTGTGGTTTGTCAGAGAAGCTAGAAAAATCTAAAGAGTACTCAAATGCATCATTGACAATAAAAAATAGTCATTAAAAAATTTGAGTGATGAATGTATATACTTTCCCTTTTATTTTTTTTCCTGCTTGCCTTTCATACAAAGAATCTGATTTATTTAAGAATTGAGTAAGATCTGTGATGAGGTTTTTCTCAGGCCCATAACAAGTGTGCTGTTGAATAGACTAAAACCCAAACATTTTTAAGTGTGAGTGGAAATCAGCTCAGTCCTCTAATCTTTTCCTGGTGGTGGTTAAAGACTTATCTTTATGTACTTATGTGGGAATGAACTTGTTCCCTTTGACCAGTTGTGAAAAGGCTTTTCTTATAATGATAGGGTAACCCCTTGATTCTTTTTTTCAAAACCTTTTTGTCCTGGTGATACAAAAGCAAATATACCCCCACCTCCATCCATCACTTCTATATTTCTTTTTCCATACAAACTCACATGCTAGTCTCTATGGAGCCACATGTTCCCCCATCGTGGCCTCATACCCTTCCACGCTTGCTTTTCATTGGGCCTTCCTCCATTCACCATTTCACCTGCACAAACTGTGTTAATACTGTATGCTAGCCATACATTAGTGCAATTTATGGATGTTTATGGTTTGGCAAACATTTTGAGTGATTTGAATGGACCCAATCTAAGTACAAATGAAGGGAGAAAGATGGTCTAGTCATAGTATAATTACTACAAAGCCAAAGTCATTGGACCACTCTATCTGCAGAGGTAGAAGTGTTTTTATTTTACTTCCCTACAAAAGAGAAAAAATGTAAGATGAATGAGTGTCAAAAAACGAACAAACAAACTGTAAAAAGACAAATTTGATCGATATTTATATAGTGGGTTCTGTACTTCTGTTATATATGCAGCTCAAAGAACTGGTAAAGAAGAAAATGGTCCCTACCTTAAAGCTTTTGCAAAAGGTTTCAGATTTTTCATCATTACCAGCACTAGGGTCACTGATTTTTTGGCACTCATCTCTCTATTGTCGACATATTCATATTCTATTGACTCTCAAACGCAAATTCTACTCCCACCCAACTCCAAAACAAAAAGCGAAAAGAGTAGGTGCTTAATGCTTGGGAAAACTTATGTCACAAGGATATGGCTGAATATTATAACAATGTAGAAGTGGTTAGGGTGACATTGGAGCATCAGAGTTGGAAAACGTGTGAAATAGTGTGAGTGAACGAGTGAAACCTATACTCTGCTTTTGGATCCTTGCAAATATAGCAAAGGCATGCCTTTTCGCTGAGTACTCTTTTTTTTTTTCCCCTCTAAACTTGGGTCCTTTTCACGATAGCCATAAAATACACAAGTGGAGAAAAAGCTCATCCACTTTTGCTATTAAAAAATTATGCAGGCTTTCCTTCTTTTTATGATCCGGGTTGCTATGCACCAGCCACTACTGGCGTCCACAAAGCTGAACCGGCCTAGAAAAAGGGTTTAACATAAACTAAACCCCGCGTGAGTAGAGCACCATCTGAGCTATATTCAAGGAGTCTAATATATATCCAGGTTTTCTGCAAAGGCACGCTTCTCATAAATCTTCCGCCTAAAGGCATGGACTTGGATGGGTTCTGTTATAAACAATTTCTATTACTATTATTATTATCATCATTATTATTTAATTCTTACTGCATGGGATAGGAATCTGAAATATTTAGGTGCAGTGCAACACTTGCCTGAAGTTGGACAAGATTTTTTGTTACCTCCAGACGAGCAGAGTCCTCTGACTATCTCTCGCTAGAGATGGTCAATCCGGGTTACACAACCGTGTCATTTGGCCTAAGTGAACTTCAATGTAGGGAAGGAGAGAATCGTGTGCTTAAAAGAAAATTATTTTATATTTGAATGTAATATTGAAAAATAATTTTTTTATGCTTTAACAACTTTTTTATATTATAAAAAATAATAATAGTTTAATTAAAAGAAAAGCACAAAATGTGATTTTTTTAAATAAAAAATTATCCAAACGTATTAAAATATAAGAAAAGTATTTTTTAAAAAATATGTTTTTTCAATAAAAAAAACATCCGAACGAACATTTAGACAATTATTTAACATCTTAAACAACATTGGATTATTGAACTTTCTATTCCATTTTTCAAAAGAAGGAAGTTTTTCAAGTTTTTAATTGATAGAAAGATGACACAGACATCTGGAAAATTTATATTCAACCAAAAAAAAAAGTAATGACTGTTATTCTTTTGCATTTTCATTTGATAACAAACAAACAAGCTGGGATTCTGGAACTGCAAATTTTAATTAAAAAAATGAGGAAAAATTCAGTCTCATGTTGGTTATTACAATTACAACCCACTATGTCTCTCTTACAATATAAAGATTCCTACTTCCTTTGTATAAGACCCAAATATAATGTTGAAAACATGGCGTACAGAAAGAAAAACTTATGTAGAAAAGAAAAAATAAAATATACATATAGGACAAAGAATCAATCAACAAATAAAGGGCTCCGACCATCACGATGAGGCATCAGACTCAGTGGCAGGTTTATAATTAGCAACTGCCAACCCTGGAGGCTGATCGATCCCCTTCCGAGATGCTTCCCAAAGTTGCTGTTCTATACCCAGCTTCCTTGACTCCAACAAACCTCGCTCAACTATAAGGAAGCAGAATGAGCTTAGAAGTTCATACACTAAACATTCAAGTACATCTGAAGCAATAAAAATTAAACAAGTACATACGAGGCAATAACAACACCATTCTCTCTTAACTTTTCCCATATGTGTCTATCTAACATTAGTACATTACAGACTACACTCCAACATCAGATGCCATGTTAGCTATCATTTTTCTAAATTGCAGCTGATTAGTAGTGTTGCAGATTCAGATAAGAAAAAAAAAGGAAATAAGCACAGAAAAATTTGTCGTAGAAACCTGGCCTGATTCAGAGCAATGCTACTCACACGACCAAATCAGATACAAAAAGAGGACAACTGGACAACTGTCTCTGCTGGAGATGGATTTGATAAATAGTCTGCTATCCAACAGTCTGAATAAGCAGTTGAGATTTTTTTGTTTCTGTTTTGGATGTGAGTAGCATCACTCCAAAACATAACAGGGAAATCTAAATAATGCTTAAGGTATGAAAGGATTTTAATTAATGAAATCCAGATAGTACCAGTGTCCTTTTCTATTGGAAACTATGTCCGAATAGTCATTATCAAGTATCAGCTCCCTTATAATAAATCCAAAAAAAGGCATTGGTAATTAGACTAATTCGAGGTTCTTGATACCGGTATAGAAGCTATTGCTACCACTTTTACCGTCCAGTGTCAGACCCAAAGAACATTTGAATGCCTTAACAAGTACTCTGGGTTTATATCAAGCCTAGAAATGAGGTGGTTGTTTGAGAGTTATTTCTGCATGCACTGCAGCATCCAATTTTACTCATTACTTACAAAGTGGAATGAAAAAGCGGGTATTTTGGAAGATTAATTGCAAACAAATCAGAAGTGCATGCCTGACCTTTTCGACTATCAGATTTGTTAAGCATACCTAGTCGTCAAATCACGATATGTATCATGAATGGAGGCCTTTTTTCTGAATTGTAAATCGTATCATTTGGTAACAAAGCGATAAATAACCTCAAAAGCATAATCTAAAAGATGTATATACAAATATTATAATGAAAATACTCAAATTATTAATTTTAACTCAAGTTTAACAAGATTAATATCACAAATATCACTAATCTAACCATAAACAGAGCCACAAAACCCAAAAAAAAGCCAGAAACCACCAAACTGAGAGATAAAGCTCTTTTGTAGTCTGTATGCAGGTTGACACTTGGTAAATAACAGTAGTAAAAAAAACAAAACCAGAAAGCTTGGAAGAGGACCAGAAACAAGAAAATTGAGCCAGGTGGGGCAAAACTGAATTGAATTCTTTTCCCCAAATGATCTGTCAATCCTATCAATGTGGTTTTTTTTAAACAAAGAAAAATACAAAATACAAAGTTTTCAGCGTCGGATCATGCAGATATGGGTTGGATCTGTCATGACCCAACTGGAAAACACAGCTAGTTCTGTATTGCTGAATCACGCAATTTGTCCAGAATGGATCGAATCGATGTGATTCCACCAATTCTGTGACAATTTAGGCTATTTCCGATCCATTCCTTGGTTCGTATTGCTGAGATTCAAATCGAATAGTGTCATGCGATTTTGATAACCTAAGACTGTTTAATTTTAACTTGATAACATATTTACTCTCTTCAGAACCACAAAAGAAGATGATAAGAATGACAAGAGCTTACCATCAACAGCATCATGTGAAGTTGGTGACTGCCCACTGCGGGTAATCCAAAACTGAAGCCGCTCTTCTGCAATAGCTTCTTCCACACCATGAAATAAAGCTCTTCTCCAGAAATAAATTAGCCATGCCTGCAAATATTTAGAGTTTAAAAATTAAGTGTATTAAATTATATGTGCATAATATATTCAAAATAATTATACTTTAAATTCAACTCTGACATAAACAGGTCATCCAAAAGCCATGGTTTCTCAGGAGCCTTCACTTTAAGATTTCATCTCAAAGATTGTGATTAATGAATAAAAACACAATAAAACAATTAACTGAATTTCCTAACGAATAAATCTGTCTTCAACAGAAGGAAATTAAACAAAGAACAAAAAGCTCTATCAAGATAACTGATTGCTGATTTTGTCAAGTCAATAAGGCGCATCTGTCTAGGTCCCTGTATCCAATTTAGACATGTTTCTTCTTTCCATCTTCTAAACATGAGATAAATGCTAATAGAAATGAACATTCTATAACATCATATGAGGACAGGTATTACAATTTCATAGAACTTAGGCCAAGAACATAGAGTGCCAAATGTCAGAATCTTCAAAGAACAAGCAACTAACCTTTTTGAAAAGAACATCTTCTGCTTCCTCTTCACTTAATTCTGGAGGAAACAAAGAACAGAAAATCAACAAAGACTCATCAGGTCATCTGCCAGACACATTTCCATTTATGAAAGAAGAATGGCTAAATGCAGCCATGTCTATGTAATATATTAGCAAAAACACACATGAAGCCAATGGCCTCATACATGAAGCCTATCCCATAGGCGAGGGTCAGTCCATAATCAATAGGGTTTACACACTTCAATCAAAGGTCATGATTGTCAAACGGCCTTATAATATTGCCAAATAAGTTTTCCCGTGTCTTGGGGTATGCCTTAAAACCAACTGAAATACAGCCAAAATATTTTATTTCTTTTAGTTTTGTATATGGCAAGGGTGATTTTTTCTCACTGATAGTGAAGAGGGTAACAAATGACAATGTACCATACAATTTACAATACAAAAAGTACCATCATCCTTCTACATAGATCACATGCATATCAGATCAAACCATGCATAAAACTCATGTATATTGTTCAAAGTCAATCCCATCTTCCCCTCCATAGAAGGAGAAAAATATAGAGAAATGATTGAAAAAATATACAAGGGACATACTAAAAATAAAAGAAAAATCCTATAATTCAAATGTCACACCCCACCCTAGACACCATGACCGGCACACGGGCTACATCTCCCAAAGACCCTATTAGCTTGGCAAGCCTAATATAAAGAAAATCACACAATGTCGTATTCTTATAAAAACATTATAAATTCAAAACAATTCTACATTTTTCTCATTTAAAATTTAAGATTTTCTCAATATATATATATATATATATATAACCAAGTTTATACCGAAATCTCAAGATCCTTAAACTTCAACCCAAACAACTATACTATAGCTGGAGACTAGAATTCGGAACGACTGGGATGAAAAACAAGTCCCTGGCTAACTCAATTAACTACTTGCAAATCTGGTAATAAAAATATTGAGGTGAATCACACAGACTCAGTGAGGGCATATAATACATAATGTACTGGGAGGGAAAGCAAGAAATATGCACAAAATTTTCTTTCTCAAAAGTTCACTCATTATAAGACAATAATTTTGTTATAAAAAGATTTATATGAAAATATATCATAAAAAAATAGTAGTCCATAACATTATCACATGAATAATCTTCTCACGAAACTTCACCATTCCGAGGGCCTCACCGTCTCCCGAGTCATCACAAAAAAAACAAAACAAAAGAAAAACGGGGGCCTCTCCTCCTCCCGGCTTCACACAACACTCAAGCCAGAGGCCACGCCATGCCTGACATTAATCACAATATCCATATACCTATGTGAACATAGTCCGCTAACCCCGCTAATGGTTACAATGTTCTACACAGGAACCAAATCATGGACAATTTAAATGTAAATTTAATCCAAAGCTAGGAAATCATAAATCCTGAATTTCTCACAAAACTCATAATATCTCAACAAGTTCTCAGAAATTTAAATTATAAACAAAATCATCATAAAAATAAATATTTCAAAATCAAAAGAATAATTTCTATAATTCAATAATCATCAAGTTTCAAATATTCATATTTTGACTAGAATTCAAATATTTTCTAAAGGTTTTGTTTCCTAAAAAAAATTTTAAAAAATGTCACTACGTAAAATATCCACTCACAGATTAGAAGCTTAGTCAAGATAAGTCGAAACCCGAATCACCGAACTGTGCATATGTTGCTCCCAGAAAAAATAACTAGAACCTCTTACTCTTTTGTAAAGAGCCTAGAAGGAATTACACTTGTGTAATCAGGTATATATAACCAATCCTAGGGGAAAGAACTTTACTATACTTTCAATGTGGGACTTAAAAATAAAACAACATAAACCTTTTTCTTGTGGGACTTAAATAAAAATCTTTTTTTTTCCTCAAACAAAAGAAGTTGGGCAGAAATAGAGTTCTTAAATGGCGGGTATTACACTATTACAGCAAATGTATAACCTAGACTTCTATAACATTCTGTGGGTTTGTATCTTCACAAACTTAACATAGCTAAAGCACATCAAATTAAACACCAAATAAAAGCTGAAAACTTATTTTTTACCAAATGCTTCAAAAAATTTGGGATCACCAAGTGATTTGGAATCTGAAAAGAAATGAGATGTGAAAATTACTATTAAATCATCTTCTACCAAACTGCTGATTCTTTTGAATAGTACCACAGTAATAGAGTTCTAAGAATTTTTTTAAAAGATGTGCACATGAATCAAAACTAACTTAAACAGAACTCTCATCACCAAAAGGGCGTCCAAGTATGAGAAATCATAAAACTAAGACACTGCCAGAATCCTGCCCATAGGCAGAACCAAAAACTGAGTCAAAAGAGGAAACAAAACAACTCAATTAATATGGTAAAGAATAGCACTAACTGCAGGTAGAATATAGACAGATGTCACAGATCAAATGAAAGAATAGTGTGTAATCAAATTGATTAACAAGAAGAGAAGTAGAAAACTTGAGATTTGAAAACGACACAAGATGATCAATTAATATACCTAAAACAGACTGCCGAACCAAATTTGTGTGTCTGTGTTGGGCTAATGCAAGCAGAACAGAATCCTCAACCTACAAAATAAAATTTTATCAAAATATTTTTTTAGAAGTCACGAAGAAGGAAAAGGATGAACAGAATACCCAAAACCCCAAAAGATAGAAAGGAAGTCAAGTTTCAACCAAACATGACATATAAAAGTTTGGGGTCTTGTAATCTATGCTTTAAAAAAGTAATAGACTTTAAAAAGTGTTTCTTTGTATCTAAAATGTTCAAGAGGAAACTGTGATAAAGAACAGAACAAACAAAGCATTAACTTTAATAACATTCTTGGAGAACCTTTAGAGAAGCAAGTTCCCTCAAGCCCATCTCAACCGAAAGCATGCTCTCAATGTTTCCTTCCCCAGTGAGATCACTCAAATCCCGAACAAGATTGCTCCTATCTGGATCATCAGCACCTGATCCATGCTCTTCAATTAGACTTCATTGCAGCTAATTTAAGAGAGAAAACATTCCAACTACATCTTCAAGTATCAACTCACACTCACTTTTGTTAGATTCCTCGTTAGCCTTTTGTCCAGCAGAGATGACAACTTCAAAAGGAAGAGGAGCTAGAGAAGACCAATGTTCATGCTTGGATTGTGCTATATCTGCGCATATGCCTAAAAAAGCATGGAAGTAACATGCCACAAGAATTATGAGCACTCATATGTTAATAGATGAAAGGAATTTTGCAAAATATGCTTCTTCAAGATTTTATAAGTCACAATTTTTCAGATCAAAGAAAAATACATTTAATTAAAGCTTGGAAATTTTCTTTTTCTGTAGAAAGTAGAGAGCAGTAGCAATTTCATTACCATGTTTTAAAGCAAGACCCCAGTAGCGAGCAAGCCAACATCTCTTCAGAACAACTTCCTCCTAAAAGACAGACACAAATGAATTGAGACAGATGGGAAAATGGGTAGCTGTTAATTTTCATTTTTATGGAAAACACAAACCATTTCTTCTTGGGTCAAAATCATTCTCAGAGTCATTGTGTGAAGAGCCTTTGCTTCAGCTTCAGCTTCTTGCTGTCGTTCCACAGCTGCTGCAGCATCATCTTTTAGGTTCTGACAAAGACAAAGAAGATAGCAATACCTTATACCAGAGAAAACTTGACCAGACCAGGTATATAGTACAATTAAAAAAAGAAAAGAAATGCATGCTTTCTTCAAAACTACCTGAATTTCCACACGGAGTGCTGTGATTTCCTCATATCTCCCATCCTGAGTTTGTTTTGCATCCTTGAGAGCAGCCTGTGACAAAAATATTGAGCATTTCAAGGACATTCTTTGAAAGAACCAGGATTGATGAACTTGTTGCTCAAAACCCACAATTCAAGAAGACTGTAACTGGAAACAGAGCTTTAGGTATAAATATATCAAGTTAAGATTATATAACCAGCTGCATAACTGCCTCTGATTCATGCCCCTTTACACAGATATGCACATATGCATGCTTCTCAGTAATAATGCAGGAAACTTTTTTAAGATTAAAACTTAGAAGAGCTCATATAGTGGGTTATCAAGCAAGGGTGGTCACAGCACATCAAACTTCCAATCATCAATAATTTCATATTTCTGCCACATCTAATACCCATTCTTCTGGCATACCTCTCTTTGATGCAAAGAAGCTTCCTTCCTGCAAATACACCATACAAAAACCATAACTAAAAAACTGAACAAAATAAATAGTTCCAGTTCCAGCTAGGTTATAAGGGAATTTAAGCAAGTTTACCTGCTCAGCAATTTGGCTTCCAGGGATACACCTTCTCCAAGAGAGGCGACCTGCCAAAATCAAATTGAACAAGGACATAAATACCAGCAAACTCAGCATATGGAAAGACGAATATAGGTACAAAGTAACTTCTATGGTTGAGTTAAGTAGTTCTTAGTTCATACAGTTACACAGTGTTGCTTATAAAAGCGTAGTAATTATTCAAAATCAGGTATCTAAACTATGGTATTAAACACTACTTTTGTTAGGATTCAAAGTTTAGCTAATATCTAGCAAAATTCACCTGTTTCTCAAGCTCCCTAGCTCTGGCCTCTACTTCTTGGTGTCTTTCCTCTGCACGTCTTAGCTGTGAATATAATCAGGCATATATGTTCAACATCACATAACATGAGCATAAAATCCACTTTGTTTGAGTGTGAGGGAACACACCTTGTCTAATATAACCTCATTCTCTTCTTGTAGCATATCGAGCTGCAATATCAATATCAATCAGCTTCAAAACTCATCCTTTAAGAATTACAATACAAAATGTCAAAATCTATGTAAATAAAGCTTAAGAATTAGCATAGCCAATATAAGGATCACCAGATTTAATTTTTGGAGACAGAAACTGATGCATGTAAATACTATACTTCATCACGGAGTGCAGAAGCTTCACGCTGATCTCCTGTGTCTTTTGAGTTAAGTTGCCTGATATCGGATGGAAACCTGAAATTATTAACCAATGATTAAAATTCGAAGAAGAGTGAGTCATCAATATTACCTAAATGGCCAATAAACTTGAGTTTATTAACCCATCACTGCATACACACAAAGATATAGATAGATATATGACCTCAATAAATAAAATAAAGATTGAGGTAAATATTGGCCAAAATCAAGACTAGAGCCCATGTATTCAACCTCCTTATAAAACTCATCAGAAAATATTGGGCAGGAAGAGAAAATATTATTCCTCTTATATTTGTCCTAAATAAATAAAATAAGGATGACTTTGTGGGGAGCGGGCATTGAATTTAACTGATGTCTTGACACACACTGACATGCATGTCAATCCACTTTATTGTTTTATTTTTATTTAGAGAATAGTGTAGTTTTGACTTTTGAAACTTCAAATAAGTATCCACTTACCACAACTTCCTATTTTTTAGGTCAAGATTTGTATTATTGAGAGAAGATAAGACCAAACTCCTACAATATATATATATATATATATATATATATATATATATATATTATAGAAACTTGGGACCTTCACTTATTAGAGGGAGTTGGTGCCATTAGAACTACAGGTCACTGAAGTAGTGTTACAAGAGTTTTAGATGACTTATTCTTTTAAATTTATGATGATTTAGCTTTATAGTATTAATGTATTATTGACTCAACCTGGAAGTGCTACAAGACATAAAACTTACTTAGTCAATTCCTATAGCTGCAAAGCCATAAGAATTAAGAAATTAAATAAGTAAAAAAGTGCATACTTTACTACCTTTTCTCTCCACTTCGATTGGTAGGAGGATCAATTGGAGTTATAGCCACAGGCACAGGCGTTCGAAGTGTGGATTTGCTGTGTGGCACCACGGGTGTTGAGCGAACAGAAACTGCTGGTCTTCCAGCGGATGTTGAACTTACAGAAACAGAATGAGTATGCTCACCAAAGTTCCGACCTAACTAATAAAAACATCAAAATCTTATTAGCTCAATAAGAACTAGGTGACTGACACTGAAACCCATGGAATAAATTCATAATCTTGCAACAACATTAGCAAGCCAACACTTTTTAGATCTCAATAACCAACAAAAAAAAAAATATTTCCCCGCCCATTTTCGTCTTTCCTATTTCAAATAACAAATTCTGACAAAACGAAATCACGCAAATAATCACGCAAAACAAGGAAACGATTGGTGCGAGAATTACCGCTTGAGAGGGAGATCTATTATTAGGCCTCGTGACCGAAATCGGAGGGAGGGAACTAGCGCTAGTCTTGTTACCATTGGCGTTGCTGGAGTAAGAATAGAGAGAGGGAGGAGCAGGAGCACTGAACTCGAGATCATCGTCTTCTTCGCCGTCGACGGCGGTCTGAGAAGCCATGACCCGAGCCAGACGCTGTGCGGCTGCTTTGGCGGCTACGTTTTGGGTGCGCTTGATGGTCGAAGACGGACCCAGTCGCGACTGAGGATGAGCCGGCGACGACGAACCACCGATCCACTGCCGCGTGTACACCGGACTCGCGGTTCTCCTCCGATCCATGTAAAAGGAGGATCGATGCTGGGATTGAGGGAAGACCAAGATTTTCTCGGGGCTAGATTTTCTCGAGAAAATTGAGGAGGTAGAGTCGGAATCGGAAAGCTTGTTCTGTTGGAGTCGTGCGCGCGCAGCTGTGGTGGTAGGACGAAACGGCGCCGCTTCGTTGTGATGGGTTCGCGGGAGAGAAGAGAATACGTGTTGACAGGTTCTTTTATTTGTTGTTTTCGCGCATAGAGAGAAATTTTATTTTGGCGGCTGGAAAAACGGTGTCGTGTAAGCTGAAGTTGGGATTGGGAGCATAACTAATTGTTTTTTTGAATGAGAGCGGAGACAGAGAAAGGAAAAAACTTCAATTTAGTTCAAACCAATGATGTTGACAGCAATTAACTTAATTAAGGGGATCCAATTGAAATTGAATTAATTTTTTATGTTCCCAGAGAAAAGTAAAATGATATATACATGTATCATGTGATCAAGAAAAGGAAACAGCATAATACATTATTTTTCCGGTTGTTTTCTTTTTTCCTTTATTTTCATAAATATATATATATATATGTTTATAATTTAATAAATCGTCGGAGAGGTAAATTACGAATTTGAGAACACAAAAGAAATCAAAGAATAAGTTTATTTTTATATACTTCTAGTATTACATTACTCAACTCAATGCTTAAAGGGTAAATGGCTCTAAAATTATTTAATATTCACGTTAATAAAAAGAAAGAACTATTTTACATGTGAGATTTTTTTTTAAAAAAATTATAAATTACATATTTTTGGGGGGGAAATTACACATTTTTATTCTTAGAATTACTGCAAAATCTACACCTTAATCTTGAAACTCTTAAATATTTAAGAATACAGCAACCGGTAATAATTTCATTAAAATGGATTGCCAAAATGTCACATAACACATATATGGTCATTTTATTTTATAAAAAAAAAATACACTAACAAAATACCTAACTTTTTTCAGCGCTTTGTATTCTCCAATTTCCACAAATTCATATCATCATATCTCCCTACTTTTTTTTGTCCATTTTGGAGTTTACCAAGACTTTTTTTTTTCAAATGTGTTTCATCATGAGTAGAAGACAAACTTCAGATACATCTTGATATATAATATACATGTGTTTTAGGAGAAAATCATATGCAATGTTTTGTTTTTAAATATTCAAGGAATTGTATTATGTTTTAAGTGTATATTATGTATTTTTGAAACCTGAAGAACTAAATTGTATGATTTTAAAATTGATGTATTAATTCTGTTATAACCTAGATGCCAAGTACCATAATTTAAACACAAGAAGAAGAAGATAATTGTGTTGCAGAGTTTTAAAAAATTTGAAAAAAAAATTTCGATTATGTAGAATTTTCTTAAGAAAATTTGATAGACACGATAAATCTTCCACTGCCAACAATCTCTCCAACTACACTTTCGTAGTTCAAACTCATGATATGCTACGATACCAATTATCTGAATCAAGCTCTTATCATTTGATCGAAAAGCTATACGTGTCAATCAAGGCATAACTTTTATTTTTATAATACACACCACCATACAGTAGACTCCAAGCACCATGATTAAACA
This sequence comes from Styphnolobium japonicum, assembly GCA_023212625.1. Classification (NCBI taxonomy): domain Eukaryota; kingdom Viridiplantae; phylum Streptophyta; class Magnoliopsida; order Fabales; family Fabaceae; genus Styphnolobium; species Styphnolobium japonicum. Next base: position 38,714,534 of record JALBWW010000003.1, on the reverse strand, counting down.
CGAGGAGTGTAATGACACCCAATCTACCAAATGATTTCTTTAAAGCGATGAAAACATCAACCAGAATGTATATTTTAATATGAAAAATTAGGCAATTCTTGCAGACCCAGTGCACCACTCAATGGTAAACTTTTGACAAATAAAATTAGACAATTTGAATAAACGTTACCTAAAGTCTAGCTAGCCCTACAAAGTAAAGGGAATGCTTATCTTCAGAAAAAATAACATGCCCGGAGGGTTTTGTGCTCACTGCTTACAACAAATGGCAAGTTAAACAAAGTCACAATGGAAAAAACTAATCTGCTTCCTAAAGAATATTTGTAAGCACAAAAATGAGGCCAAGTAACGTGGCTGAATTATCCTTGTTCAGTTACACTTATACTCTCACTTCAGAAATACATATTAAGCATACACTCAGTTCACCTCCTAATCTCCACCTTTCTTTTGAACCAGTTTCTCTATTAAATCAGCTGCTTCTTGGACAGTTGTTATGTTTTCAGAGCTCTCCTCCTCAACGAGAATGTTAAACTCTTCCTCCAAACCCATGACTATTTCCACCTGCCACAACCGTATGATCAAAGCAATCACAGAGTTGATCAACTAATTAAGAACTTAGCTTCCATAATAAGCAACATGGGTTTCTCAATTAAGACATTAGTGCTTTCCTCAGTAATGCCCAATGATCTTATGCATTGTTACTTTGTAATCAAGCAAACGGACCATCTGAATTGAAATTAACAATGCTTGCTGACAGGTTGAATCTTACTGTGTCAAGGGAATCAGCACAGAACTTGGTATCTGGGGTAAGCTCGGATTCAGGTGACAGTGCAAGTTGTTTTCTCACAATCTCGCAGACTTTGTGCACTGTCTCAGGTTGTGCCTGGATCGTTTACAAAGTTTCGTGTGCCAAAATTGTAAGTTCTTTTTTGTTCCGTGCAAATTTTGAGGGGAAACATTATTTAGCAGGAAATCAAACTTACTGCAAGAGATGCGGAAACCGGAGGTTCTCAAAGAAGGAAAGCTCCTTCTGGTCCATCCTACAGAGACTGTCCTCAAACTTGAAATTCTGCAAGAAGCGTGCATGTTTTAAACATTCAAACAATTACTACTTAAGTTATTTCATAAAAAGTAGAGGTCAGCATAATAAACTGACCGATTGAATTACCTAGAAGATCATAATTAAGAATTTCTAAGTTGTTTAAGATATTGACAGTATTTAAGTAATTATTGCTTAATCTTCTATAATTTTATCTACAAGATATTCTATTATATTTTATTGGGATTATACCAGTATCTATTTTTTTTCTTCTAGTTAGTAGTATCTAAGGTGATATTTAATAGACTTTCATGAAATCATAAATTAATAAATGATTCACAATTCATTCATAACAATTCCTTATTTTATCATTTTTTCATCCAACTTCCCCTGACAAAAAGTGAGCTGTCTCCAATTCTTGTTTCTCAACCATTGCCTTTTTAGTTCGAGCAATATCTTCTGCTATCAGCCCTACACAAAAAAAATATTTAAGAAAATCACACGCAGGTGTACCTATCAGATTATCTGGAGCTCACGTCACTTGTCGGTGTGCTGTCTTGCACAAATGCCAACAACAGGATATATTTGGGAAAATTTTACAAATATACTTTGGTAATGAAGCTTTCATCAAGTCATTTCATCATTTTCATGCATTCACTAATGTCAAAATACTCATTTCAGCAAAAGGTGGCCTATTCTTCCACTGTCTAGACTCCAAGTCAATGTCACAATCTAATTATGCAGTACATTGCACCTAAATCATTACATAAACGGCACAGGCCAAACATTAAACTTATTACAGTCTAGAGATAAATAAATAAATAAAAAGGGAATTAACGTGCTTCTGTATGTGTTAAGACAGGGATTTTGAACCTGGCTGGTACTGCTAGGAAGCTTCAGAGAGGATTCGAACCTAAGAGAAGTGGCTGAAACAGAGGTCATTGAAGCTCAGGTAAAGTGCAGGCCAAACAGAAAGTGCTAAGAGATAGAGATTGGTTTTATGAACTAAAAGGCGTCTAATAATTGTCCCGATGCAATTAATATTACAAGTGGTAACTGTGTAGTAAGCTAGGTTGTGCTTTGTTGAAAAAGTTAAAACTTAAAACCAAGCCATGCCCCACGAAGGAACAGTATTGTTGGGGGATCAGAGATGGGAGTGAAGGAGTGGTGCACATTGCTCTCGAGAATGGCAGAGCCAGAGCCTATGTAAAGCTCATCTGGCAGTTTAGTGGGTCCTCGTTGGATGCAAGTTGACATGTGGAAACTGACTTCGTCAGCTGGCACCCAGAGGAGGATGGGGATTCGGGGGACAATCAACAATGAAGTGAACGTTATCAGTTACTGATGCTGCTGCTGGCCTTCAAGTGCAACGGTGCTAGAGTGGGAAAGCATCACTGATCTGAGATCTCACTAATTTAAGTAGATGTTTATAATTTCTAACTTATGCAAAAGGTGATTTATGATAACTTGATAAGTATTTGTAGGTATCACAATCTTAAGAGATGATATTCCAAAATTCTGAATTGATGGTGATTTGAGCTAACTCATTTTGGAAGTGAGTTAATTGATGTTAACGTAGAACTGACTAAGATTGCAGATGAGACAATTCAAAATGAAAAAAAGATATGAACTGGAGATGAAAGAGAATTAATTAATGTTACATGTTAGTTCACTCAAACAAAATTCTAACATAAGAATCAATTAACTCATAAAGAAGTCAATCATGTCAAAGTTCACTTCAAAAAACTGATGTGGATATAAAGCTAACTCAAAGATGTGTCAATCAACTCAAATTGATAGTTTCATGATTCATCAACATTCAAAATAGGGTGCAACAGTCGAAATCGGACAAAAAATGTAACAACAACCTTTACAATTGTCTAAATTAGGCCTGCACAATGGGTCAGGTCGTGAGCACGAATCATATGTTTTTATTCAACTTAACGTATAAATAACGAGTTGATTTGAGTTTAAAAATTAAAATAGGTTTAAAATAACTAAACTCATAAGTTATGGGTCAGGTAGTAGGTTGAAACTCTCTCAACTAGCACAAACTTAACCCAACTCACTCAAGTTTTCTTTTTCTTTTCTTTGTAATTTTGGATTGGTTATCATTTTTTATTGAAGTTCCCAAAATCTTATATAAGTTTAAAAAACATTGAAAATTTTTAAATAAAAATTACACTGCAGGAGGTAAGTTCTAGGCCATTTTTATAATTATTTGCAACTCACTACTATTGAAGTATTAATTTGTGCTTAGAATTGATTAAAAACTTCTAATAACACATTAATTTACGAGTTCAAATGAATGAAATTGAAAAAATTAAAATAATTGTACTATATAAATTTTGCTTAATTTGTTTAGTCAATTACTAATAGCTTAATTATTAAATTTTGGTTATGCTTCATGATTTCTGTATGTTACATGTGGTTAGAGATAAAGTAGTGAATAGTAATAATTGATGCTTTTTATATGTTTGTCATTTAACTTATTAGGATTCTAATTCTTTTAAATTTATTACTTCATTATTAGTTTCAACTTATATTTGTTTTTACAATTGTGTTGATTGTAGTTAATAGTTATGGTGCTACTAACTTGTAAGGAATCAAAGAGGAGAGGAGGCGTTGTGTTGATCGTAATTATAATCATAGAGTTACATGTATTTTAAAACTTATATTTTATATTATGTTATTTGGAAACTTATGTTATGCTATTTACAATAAATTTTGATTTCAATTTTAACATTTTTTATTTTAGGTTAAAGTTCAACCCACGGGGATGAACCCAACCCAACTCACATATAAGCAGGTCAAGTTAGTTTGGGTCAAAGAAAAATAAAATCCTCAAACCTAACTCACTGCTTCCATAAGTGGGTTGGACCCAAAATTACCTCAAACCTAACTATGCCCACCCCTGGTCTAAATTAAACAATGGTTTATATTAAGGATGAAGGAACCAATTATAGACACCAATAAAAAAGAAAAAAAACCAACCATGAGGAGTAGCTCAATTGGTTTGGATGGACTTTACTTGTAATGTAAGGATTCAAATCCCACTAGAAATACCTTATGGCCAAGGTAAAACCTAAAGGGAGAATTAATTTCACATCCAAAAGATGTAAGAACACTTTGTGGTCTTACAAAAAAAAAAAGACCAAGAATCAAGGATTTGATTGGAAAGTCAAGCTATTTAAAGAACTTACTTTGTTTTAGAGTGATACAAAGAAAAATAATTGAAATTTGTAGAATAAATACCTAATTTGGTTCTCCAAAGATACGCGAGACATTAATTTTTATCCTTCAATTATTTTTTACATTAAAATAATCCTTTAATGTCAATTTTTTTTACATCAAAACGATCCTCCAAAAGGACCAATTTGATGTCAAAAATTATTAGAGGACCAAACTGATGTCTCATGTATTTTTAGAGAATCAATTTGACTATTTACTCAAATTTGTATATAGATTCATCATGTGTTCCTACCGTGTAATTCACTTGTTAACACCTATTGGGTATGTTAAAAATCTTCATTCTCTTCTGGATTCATACCTATAATTTGCGCTTGTGTAAGCGTGTTGCTCATTGTTTGAGCGGGTTTGAAGTTTGATAGTTATACATGGTAAAAACTAAGAGGTGAGCAACCTAGAAGACTAACTTGCTAAGAACATTTATTTTTTCAACTTGGGAGAGGCTGGGTTGACAAAGACTACTCATTGTTTTCCAGGTTGAAATGCTAGTATTGTAAAAAACACTCAAAATAATAATATCTCTCGTAATCAAGACGACTAGACGTAACTCAAGATATGTTTTAAGCTCAAGCAAATAACGGCACACCTTGCTAGTCTGTACCATTCAGATCTTCCCAGTGTGTGGTTCGCTAACAAAGGAGAACTCGTTTTTCCTTCGTGAATTCAGCAATATAATCGCGTTTTGGGCAATTTGATGACTTGGCCATCTGAAATTGCTAACTATACAACATTATAATGTTTTAGCATAGTACCGTTTACAGCATACCATGAGATTAAGCTGTACTAGACAATGATGAAAGAAATAGATAAATGAACACTTAGAAACCAAAAAGAACGAAAAAATAAACGCTTTCCTTTCTCATTTTATTGGAAAATGTTTTTCCTCTTTTATCCGCTGGCTATGTAGCCTGTGACTTAGGTACATTGCATAGCAGGGTAGTTCCCCCTGCTCTCACTGGTTCATGACTAAGAAATGGATGATAATTCATTCCTGCAAGTACCTCTTAAATCCTGGAATTAGACCTTTCACCGTACTTCTATTCCAATTTTCATCTGACTATTTCCCTTGATAGAATGCCTATTTCAGCATCATTTTTCTCAACAATGTCTAATAAAAACCTCAAAATTCATGTACCAAAAAAAAAACCTCAAAATTCAAACTAGACTCCCCGTGAAATCCAGTTGCTCTTTAATGACTGATCTCAATCTAGGTGTAGTGGGAATACAGTATCAAATACAATCCTTGCAAAAACATGCCGTATTTCTTGCAGGTTACCATGAGCTAAGGACTCATAATCAATTTTTCTGCCTTCCTTTGACAAAAATTTCTTGGCGGCACTAGCTTTCACACAGTCGAAAATGTTGAACGCTTGTAGGTATAATCCTAACGGGATGAATACCTGTAAAATTGACATAAAGATTAAGAACACAAATTAAGAGAAATTCTCACATACCCCAGTGTATTACACTTAACCAGTCAAAACATGACATGTGGCACAGAAATTGAATCTGTGCCTACAAATTAACTTGAAAGCAAAATCTAGACAGTGAAGTGTAATACTCTAAGAATATGCAAGAATCTCCACAAACCAATCATGTTAATCAGAATGAAATAAACCATAATATTGACATTGAAAACCCAGACTCCCAAACAATAATAAAAAATAAAAATAAAAATATCATACTTCAAATATCTGGTTGATTTGGCAAATTGAATTGTCTAATAACATCATCAATCATCAAACAGGAATCTAAATATTTCAAAAGATAAGTTAATATTCCAAGTAACTACAACACAATTTCTCACTATCTCAATGAACTGAATTATTTATATGAACTCATTATAAAATATAAACTTATCTTTTAATATTTAATTCTTCAGGCTTTCTCTCATTGTGGCCAATGGACTTCACGAAAGAAAAATACCCGGCATGACAGCCAGGGGGGTGGTGGTGGTTTAACCAAGTATGTTCCTTCTTAAAAAGATACAGACTAGCAAGAAATCTTCCTAGTTTGCGTGAAATATGATTTAAGTGAAAAGAAATTCAACTGCTGCAAACATTTTTTCTCTCTCTTTGCATGTTGCACATGCATGTGTGCCATTGATGGAAAAAAAATTATAAGTTTCTTTTTAATGGGATGGTGAATAATTAAGTTACATAATATCCTAGTGCAGTTCATATACTGGATAACACTGTCCTGAAGTATATATATATATATATAAACTTATAAACATCAAGAAAAAATAAGCTCACCAGATCTGAATGAGGGGCTTGAGGATAGTCAGCCATAGCCTGAGATACAAAATACTCATTTGTCATCTGCAACAGTGTCCCTCTAACAGTCTCTGCAAGATCCAGAATCTCAACTTCCATTGCCTCTGCATCCAGACCTGAAGGATCTAATAATTCAGGAAATCTCACATCATGAGGTCTATTGATCATCCTTGCTATGTTTACTGCTTCCAACAAATTGCCACCATTATGGACTGCAAGGCTAAATGCAGCAACCACCAAGGGGTCCCTTGGTCGATCGCTCAATGTTTTATGTAATGCTAGGATACCAACCCTGAAAGACATAGATTCTTGATGAAGTTTGCTTTGTTGACCCAACTTGCAATCAGCGTGTAAATGTTTCTAACCATGTATATTTGATAATAAAATAAGTTATATCACATTCCACTTGGACCCAAAGAATTTGGATAGAAGCAAAACAATGTTTAGAAGCTATTCTTACCATTGAAGAGAATTGAGAAAAGAAAACTTCAATCATTAAGAGACTCAAATTGTGATAGTGACCAAACGATTTAGATAAACAAAGGCCCCAAAAGCATCTTTTTAAAAATAAACATTCAGAGAACCAAAACTTCATGTTAGAAAGAAAATTAAAAAAAAAATATTCAGAAATGATATAGATGTTTCCTGGACAACGATGCAGGGCCCTTGATCTCACCTAAGGCATTTCTGAAGTCAGATTATAGCTGCACCTAAGGCAAAAGATTGGCATAGATGACTAAGCATTGCATCTAGCTTAATAGTCACTGACTGTGTCTATAGGCACAGCAGTTTATGAGGTCTCAGGTTCTATCTCATTTAGGACCTATTATGTTGTCCCCTCACCCGCCTCCCTCCCTCCCATTTTTTGAAAGAACCCTTGTTCCCATTCCCCCTGACCCTTTCCCAGGTTCTAGACCCCATTGACGCAAAAAAAAGAAGGAAAGATTGGTCGTAGATCATGCAAATCTATTATCGAGGATTCCATGGCAGTAACAGGCACTGAAAATATGTAACAAACTAATAGCAAAAGGATCATTATAATGATTATATAACTTCAACTGCTTCATAAAAGAAGAAAATTGAAGTAGATTATGGGCTTCAATTGATGACAAATGTGTTGGGAAATAAAAGTTTTTTGAGAGGCATTTCCTCTGAAACAGGAAGGGAGAAAGGGCGGACTTCTAAACTTAATTCAGGTTTTCAAACATATGCTGTCCCATAGCATGATCTTCAAAGAAAGCTTAACAGAAGCTACAGTGCAAATTATGATGTTACTCTCATGGATTTTTTTTCCACACAGCATTGCACATTAAGTTTATCACATATAACAAAGTAAAACAAGAAAGAGGCATTATTGTTGCATAGATCTTACCATAAGCTACTGTGACATGGACGATTAGGTGCCAAAAGCTTATCCAAATTGGAGTAGAAAGACTGCAGATGAAATTCCAAATGATCCAATAAAAAATGTGTCAATGTTGTGGTAATATGTTATGCATTTTGAATTAATATCCAAGTAACAAATATCATTATGCTCAGATAAGCCTGATAAGCCATACTAAAATTGGAAGAAATCCCCACCTAACCACCTTCCCCCCCCCCTCCTACTCACTACTTGGAAATTGAAAGATTTTTGCCTCTTTTTATAATAGAAGGAATATAGGAGAAGGGTTACATGTGTTTATAAGACTGGTAAGAAAATCTAGAGATGGTAAACGGGTTGACCCGCCCCGCCCCGCCCCGTCACAGGTTGGCCTTAAACGGGGCGGGGCGGGTTGACCCGTTTTTGATTGGTGGGTTAAAAATGTCAACCCACCCCGTTTTATGGTGGGTTAGTAGGTTAGCGGATCAATTTGTTTAAAAATTGAAAAAAAAATAAAAAAATCATAAATTGTTATCATTTCACTCACTTAATAAAGATTAAATATAAAATAAATATAAAAAAGTCTATTCCATAAGCATTAAATAAGTACTTAGTCCACAAAACAAAAGCATATAAGTCTATTTCATAAACAAATATTCAAACAAATCTAATTCTTAATTCATAAGCAATTCCATAAAAAATAAAAAAATAAAAAAAAACTAACCCGACGGGTCAACCCGCCCTGCCATAACCCGCGGGTTATGCGGGGCGGGTTATATAACCCGCCATTAAAAAATGGGTTGAAAGAGGTAATCCAACCCGTTTTTTTTCGACGGGTTAACAGGTTGACCTATTGGGTTGAACCCATTTTACCATCTCTAAGAAAATCATTAATGAAAAGGTAGGAAAACAATGTATATGCACTATGCAGCCTAAACTTATAATCAAGAAGGACTTGGTAGGCTTTAATGGTTGAGAATCTAAAACTACTAAAATAAGAATGAGTGTCTAATTATGCTAATACTTAGTCTAGGTATTCTTAATGAGTTAAATACAAAAAAAACATTTGCATGTCCAAGGAACTAATCATATTGCATATTCTAGTTTATAGCATATGCAAGGATTATGTGAAAACAGGGAAGAAGGACTTGTATCAATTTCCAAAAATGTACATGTTTATACTGAATAAGTTACTGAGTTAGCTTAGGAAACTTGATCTGTTGTATGCTATTCTACATATACTAATGCCGGTAAGTCAATCTAGAATCCTGCAAGTTTTGAAGTCTAAACTTCACAAAGAGGTATGGGGTTACCAGAAGCATATTGGTTCTTCTGTCCCGTCTTCGAAATCCATGGTGAACAAAATAAGCTGCCTGTAATATTGAACCTAAATTAAACTTACATTCCATGATTGAGATTTAGAAATTAAAATGTAAAATCAACATCTACCTGAAAGGGAAGAAGTATATCAAGAAGTCCAAATTTCCATAATAGCCTCAAAGAAGCTTCACCAGAACCGTAAGCTAGCATATAATTCATTTCCATCAGGAGCCTACCCTAAAACAATTAAAGAAGAGAAACAACTCAGCCAGGATATTCTCATGTTTATATATAATAAAGCAGAGAGGAAGAACACTTCAAATACCTTATCAAGTCTTAATACTGAAGAAGAAAGGTTTTTAACAAAATGAGCTGTTTCCTTCGAAATACTAAACCCTAAGCGAGCAGCAATTCTAATTGCACGTAGAATGCGAGCTGCAGAAAAAATGGAGTCAGACAGACCTAGGTATTCCAAAGAGTAGTTTTATTTTTACATTATAAATTATTCATCGGAAACTCACCACAATCTTCCTGAAAAGAAGTAGCAGCAGGAATTACAGTTTGCACCTATTCACACAGAAAATTAAGTTACAAAACCTCAAATCACTGATTGGTAAAAGTAATATAAGAAACCACAGCTGTTAAGAGATACATGCACACTTTAGCATTCCTAATATCTTCCATTCCTCCCATGTAATCATATACAATTCTTGCATACGGATCAAACATCAACCTGGAAGAGTGTGAAGTTGGTTAACAGCATAAAGAGCTGCACAAACTAAAGTAAATGCCGAATTTTAAATAAAGCAGAGAGGTCACAGGGTAGACACTCGCAGACACATGCAAACAAAAAAATAGATTTTCTATCTTTTAAGTTGCAGGGACTGGTTCACAACCCGTTAATTGTAAAGTCTCGCTTCAAACAATTCATCCAACGAAGATGGTCCTTCTTGTCACAGCCATTAGGTGCTTCAGTATCATGAGAGAATTCCATACCCAACTTCCATCTAGGAGTATTAAAACTTGAAACCTAATTGGAAGGGAGCATAAAATTATCATGAAAAACAGAGATAAAAGAAAGAGAGCCCTTCATAGGCAAAAATTCAAGCGAGCATTCCACTAAAGAAAGTTCAAACCAATGCTAAAATCCTTTAAAAATAACAGAAATATACCAACCTCAACAATGGTACCATCCATGTGAACATGACATATAGGGAAACGTTTACCAACTATCTCACACCATGAAAATGTTCTCATCACCTGCAAATTGGGTAAAGATTCACCATACAATGTTAAGTCCGGAGACAACAAGCCCAGAACAGAAGTTTAAATTTTCAAGTGAGATAGCATATTCGCTTTTATGCAAAGCCCAATGCCAATATAAACACTTGTTGCCCTTCCAACTGCTCTTTAATTAACTTACCTCTATAAAGTTGTCCAGTAAACTGTCATTTTCATAAATAATTTGAAAAATAAAAAATAAAACAGTAGTAGGATATAAAGGTAACCTCTTTAAGCTCAGCTGAAGTTATAATATCAAAGTCCTTCGGTGTTTGCTTTAGGATAAGATCCCGTACACAACCTCCTACAAGGTATACATCATATCCTACGAGGAGAAAAACAGTTTCTAGACATTTTAAAAGCAGAACATTCACAACATAGGAATCATGCAATACATAATTAACCATAAAAAAACAAGATATACATAATTAACCAAAAAATATATATATGTAAAGGCGTGATAACATAGCAATGCAAAACATATCTTTCCGTACTCAATCAAACACAATTGCATCCATCTCCATATAATCAAAGCAAGCACCTAAAAATTACTACACAGTTGAAGATCACTTATTAGTGTTGCTGATTTAAACCTAGAAAGCCTTGGAATCTTATGCTTCATTTATCAGCATATAAACACCAAGACATAAACCACTGTGCAAAAGATTAATTTGTCCAGGGCGGCCATAATTGGTTAAAAAATTGGCTCGTATTGATCAGATTTAAGAAAATAGGTTTTGCACAGTCACAATTATTTTCCAACTACATCACAAATTATGCGTAAGGTCAGGGTAGATGTTCAAGAGGAACAATTATAGACCAATTCTTTTGTTCATTTGATACTGCAATTCATAAGTGGAAAATTAAAAATTGTTCTAGTCTAAATATAAGTCAAAGGTACCATGTTCACAGTGATAAGGAACTCTATCCAATATCTGCTACAATAAAAAAGTAAAAAAATTAAGCTACACTGAATCATAATTATTTACATAGCAGTATGTACCCTTTTTCTTCAGCCCGTTAAGAACCTTTTTCGTAGGGTTTCCGATCATTGAATTTTGAATTCCAAGCTCTTTGGAGTTCAATCTCTTCCATGCCGGGGCCTTCTTATTTTCTTCACCAATTTAATACAAACGATTTCAGAATTACAAAAGACGAAACTCCAATTGCACATTGGAAAAAAAAAATTTCCAAACTAAAAAAAAAAAAAAGAACCTAACTTCACTAACAATTGAGTCCTTCACTTGCCTTCTTCGCGAATTGAGCCGCTACGTTCTTCGTTTATGAAGGCCTCAGCCTCAACCGCAGCGACAGATCTTGGCACAACCTAAAAAAAAGCAAAAAGCGAAAGAGAGAAAGAATAAGGAAGATAATCCTATATATGTGAATTAAATTTTCAGATCACACGCACGTATACCTTGCGAACACATTGGAAGGGAGTGGGACGAAGATGAATATAGGGTTTGCACACGTATTTTAAGCCAGCCACCGCCATGGAAATGCACAGGGTTGCACCATATGCGTGCACAAGCTTAACAAACTACGGGGTTTGTACAATTACAATTTACAATTTACAATTTACAATTTACAATACATTGCTGCTGATAGGGTTTAGGGTTTAAGGATAAGTTCAGGAGCTTTTCGGAAAATTTTCATGAACGCATACTCTCAAAACATTGCCGTTTTGATGCAACAGCTGGCAAACTTTATTTTTAAAAAAATTAATTATTGTCATATTTATCCCATACTATTTGATCTATTCTGACTAAATTCTTGTGCCTTTTTTAGCCTATTTTAGGTGTTTTAAAAGGATTCTCCCAATGTTGTTTAAGGAAGTGCATGAGCAAATACAGATCTTAAACTAACATCATAAAACAGACCTGAGAATACCTTTTAAATTAAGTACATTTCTAATTCAATTTTAGAAGCACAACTCAACTTATAAACATACATCTTTTATTAAGATAGTAGCTTTAAATATTAAAAAAAATAACAAATGAAAAGTTTAAGCGAATTCATTATTAAAATTAAAATTACATAAGACAATTTTATCAAACAATCAAAGTTAGAAGGAGTAACTTACATTTTAACTTTAATTTTAATCTAAAATTATGCAAAAAAAAAAAATACACACACATATATAGATATATAATTATATTGAAATGGATTTTTTTCCCTCATAAAACTAGAGATAACTTTACTGAATAAATTGTAATTTTTTTAATTTTCTTATATTATTTTGCAATTGCTGTAAATGGGCCTGCAGTAGCTTTTCAAATTTTCTGATAGCGGCCTATAATAGCTAGTATTGAAGGATAAACCAAAAGCCGGAAAACCCAGAGCCTATTCATATCCAAACAAGAAGAGCCCTCCTACTCCCATCGTTCCCTTCTGCTCATAATCTGGCCCCAACCCATAAAGTCAAGCAAAGCAGAAACTAGAGTGGTTTGGATCATTGGAATGATATTGAAAAGAATGAAAATGAGAACAGAATGGAACTACATCCATTAAAGATTTCAAGTTTTTTCCCCCCAAAAATTTCAAGTTCTCATTCCAAAGCAAGTGCCTCATCTGGGATTTTTAAGGTCCCATTGTATTGATTCATCTTTTCATTCTGAGAGGAGAGCCCATGTATATTATATCAATAAAACTGACAAATATCAATAACAAAAGAATAAAATTTAGTAATTTTGACTAAATAATATAGTCATTTTGTACAAAAGCGTGACTATTTTTTATGATAAATATTTCATTAACAGTTTTTCTTGGTTAAATTTTTTTTAAAAGCATGCAAAAAAAAAAAAGAACCCAAAAAAGTTTCTATAAGTAAATAATGCCAGAACTTAAGTTGAGCACCCTGTGCTTTCATAATATGATTAGAAGAAAATACATATATATAGTTATTTAAGAATAAAATTGAATAAAACATAAGATCATCAGTTGAATTTGAATTTGAAGTATTTAAAGAGTTGCTTTGTATTTATAGAATTGCACAGAAATATAAAATTCTAGGAAAGTTGGGTGTAAAAATAGGTAGAGGATCCTTACATTTGATAACAAAATACACGGTCAACCTTAAGGATATAAGAAAAAGCAAGAATTAAAGATAATGGAATATATAAGCGATGAGAAAAATGTGGACATTTATGAAAAATATAGCAGTGTATTTTTTTTATAAAAAAATTATCATTTAGTCTCATTTATATTTTATAGTCTATATATTTTTCTAGAAGTCTTATAGCATGTCACATATACTTCTTCACCATCAGTCTGACCTACAAATTCTATTGCACGAAATATCCGTTATAGGTAAAAGTAGCTAGGGACTAAATATAGATAGATTTATGTGTTTGCTTCTCCCTTAGGATTTGTGAGCGTCTTAAATGGTTGGTGTGAGGGATGGGGTTGAGTTTTGTTCTATAACAACGGACACATTTTGTTTACGATGTGGATCACAGTTACTAAAGAAGAATCAAATAATCTTAAAAGTATTAAAAATCAAACACAGACTTCGGTAAGAGAGAGAGAGAGAGAGAGAGAGAGAGAGAGAGAGAGAGAGAGAGAGAGAGAGAGAGAGAGAGAAAAGACTTGATTGAAAACGACTATAGTTTTCTTGATCTTAGGTTTAATTTGTCAATCTTTTTTATGATTTTTCCTATCTGAAATAGAAGGGAAATATAAAAATACAGCCTCAATAACAGCGACATTGGCAACTTGCTCTACAATATATAATATATATTTTGCGGCTGTCGCGCTTTTAGGAAACTTCTTATGGCAATGTCACAAAGATATACGCGTAAATATTTGTTTGCTTTCAGTGCATAATATTATCACTGATCTATGTAATATCTAATTAGCAAATTAAAATAGACACCAGCCTCATTTCGTTTTCAGGTGAAAAGACATATATCAATTTTTTTTAGTAGCTATATCAAATTTAATCTAGGTTCTTTTAGATGTCTTCATGTTATGGGGTGGATTGTTTCATATTCAAGTGACTTTGCTTTTTGGACGCACTTCCTCTACGGCAGCTTGGTAGAAGAATTGTACTTCTTTTGTTCTCTTTAGAAAAAATATCTTAAAATTTGGATTTGAGCTTAATTTAACTCTAAAAGTTAATTTATGTAGTAAGAGTTACCTTCTACTTTAATCATTATTCATATCATATCACTATTCAACGTAAAACTCTCAACAAGACACGCGGGGTGTGAAAAAATCCTACTCCTTTTTTGTTTGATATGAAGAGGAAAAATAATCTAGCCTATTATATATTTTTAGTTGCAAAAACTGAAACATCTTACATAGTTGAACTTTAAACCAACCTTTTATTACTTCCTCCGTACAATTTATATCTTAGCAGGGCTTAGACTCTATTAAGTGTCAAGTTGCCATCATGTTGGTGTTGGGGTCCAAAGCCGTGGAAGTTTGGATAAGATCAATCCCAAAAGATACCGTAAGGTCGAATGTACGAGCAAGCGTACAGTTCTCGGTTTGTCTTGGCTCTCTCAAGCTTTTCATGCATATATGGCTTTGGTAGAGGTTACGAATTTGTTAGTGTCATTTTCATGCATAAAAAATTGATGGGGTTCTACAAAGTAGCTTTCGTATATAGGCATGCAGTTCCTGAGAGTATACGAAGACAACAGAATGAGAATGTGAGGCAGATGTTTGCTAAGGCTAGCTAGTACCACAAGCCTTATCAGAAAGAAGTTCAATCCACTACGTACGGAGCATACACATTGTTTATTTGTGGTAGTATGTGAATTTCAGTAATATCTCATCATCATTTTCAAAGAATATAGAAAACCTTTGGATGTTACATTTATATTCTTGCTGTCAATTTTTTACGATCGTGATACATGGCTCTTGCGACACATTTTGTGAAGAGAAAGTGCAGAACTGTCAATCATATCAGCCAGCTGTGAGCCAATATCAAACTTACAAGTTGTTTTTATCTGAAAGACGAATCATAGCCTCACTATACCTAAGTCAAAAGAATTATGTATTGCACCTACTCATCAATACTTTGGTTGGGTAAGTATTTATATAAAATAAATTTACCCGTTAATTACAAAGGAACTATAACCCATGTAATTGTGTGAAAGGTAGTCGTATATAGTGTTGCAAATTCTGCAACGTTTTGGGTGATTTCATATTTTCATGTATTGTAGCCAGCCTAATTAGTTGACAAGCGATATTTCATGCAGACAGACATCGACGGGCGTCAGAGGATACGCATGCTTTGACACAGATAGCAATTAACTTATTTCATTCTGTTGTGTTTATATCTGGGAAAATCTGTTCTAGCTTGAGAAAATGAAGGAGAGGATCCAACCATAGTTAACCATTAACAGAAAGATTAAGAATTTGACAACGTAAGTGGCGTAATCCAATCTGATCTTATTATAATGCGTGATAATAGTGGAAGAAAGAGGACAAACTTGAAAAAGAGAGAATACTTTGGCATCAGCAGGAAATTTAAGTGAAATATATTATCCTCCCCATGCTAAGAGCGATAGTTAAGAAAATCGCTTCCTAAAAAAATCCCAATCCATCATAGTTCAAGTGTCGTAGATGAAGTTTTAAGTAAAGATATTAAGATCGTTGATCCAATTGTTGATGTTCCACAGAAAAACAAAAACACAAAAAGAAACTGCCAAAGATAGCAGTAATACATGATCACACAAACCAATTGTGATGCACAGGAATTCAAAGTTTTCATGTGCTTATTATCGTCATTAATTGGAAATGACAAATTAGGATATATAGCTTTCAAAATAAATAAAACTATGTTGCATATTTATTCTTTTAATACAAATTCTACTAAAAAAACTATTTTGAAAAAATACTTTTATTTTTTCAAAAACTTATCAAACAAGACTTAAATTGGGCACTACGTACAAACAAGCTGGTGTATATTGAAGTATAGGCCACACTTCTTGACGCAGGCACCGACAGCATATACACATAGATAGTCTCTTCAGAATTAAATGGACACAAAATATAACCCACCCAACCCAACCTAATCCACTGAAATTGATGATTCGTGGTGGATTCGTCGCGTCGCAAGATTTGGTTCCCCACAATCTTCTCCGGTACAGTGCGTGATTGAGCTATTCTATTCTATTTGGTTATGTTATGGCTGCAGTTGTACACACCAACGGCTAGCTATTAGCAAATTCAATTCAAAGGAAACTGGCCCTGCATTTGTCTTGTGGGAACTAGCTAAGCTCTTGGTGTATGGTCGTATCTGTCAAACTTTGTACTTCAACTATTGAAGACGACTACACCATCCATCCAATAATATAAAATTGAGGCATTTAAAATGTGATTAATCCAAATATACCAATTTATATTGTCTCTCTTGCTCATGCTAGATCGATAGATATTTTGTAAGGCCCAAACAAATAAATAAGATCCATAGAGATACTAGATATATGGACCAGTTTTACTTTTCTTCATTTCCATTACTATTGCTGGTTGAAGACAAAAAGAGAATTTGAATTCTCATAGTTTTATTATAAAATCTGCATCATATTTCAGAAGTGGCTGACAAAATTGTGATGATTATGGAGGCTAGAAAACTTGAAGAACCCTCAAAACGTACACGAATGCGAATGGTGGTGGGGTATATATAGTAATTATATGGATCACATTTATGGACATATAGTGAATGCTTGACTTTTGAGATTTGAATTTCAGTCATGTTATTTGCATATATACTAGTTTTTCTCCATAAAAATTTGAAGGGAAAAAACAAAAAAAACAAAATATTCTATTTTAATTTATTTTGTTTTTGTATTTTTCGGACCAATACAGATAATGTTTTTCATGATTCATGTCATGTTACATATATAGATAAAAAAAAAAGACAATAATTTTTGCACATTATATGGTGCTCATCATAATTTTTATGAGTGAGGGGAAGGGTGAGAAGGAAATTGAGCGGATGGAGAATGAGTTTATTACTTGCACTTATGTTTCAGAAAAGAAATGCTACAATCACAAGTAGTAGTCTGATTAAAAGACAATAGTTACTAACGAGTAATGGTGTGTTATATTCTGATTTTATTATATTGAAGCAAAATTATAATAATTGTTCTGTTTTTTCTGTATAAAAATTAATAAGATTGTGACTTTGGTGGATGGGTCCATTGGCTAGTCCTAACCCACGTGACCGGGTCGGTATTTTAATAGTTAATAGCCTATTTTAATAAGTGTTTTTTAATTGTGAGGTGTTGATTAATTGGTAAATTAAGATTCATGTAGGCAAACTTATCTGCAATGGACAGGTTTAAATTTTATTAAAAACACTTTGTAATGAGGGCAAAGTTGAGGCACAAGCAGAACTAGTCTTATATTCAAAGAGTGTAAGACACTTTGTCATCTTGCCAAAAAATAATAATGATAAGTACGCATTTTAGCCCTAGCCAATTAACGTGGACCAGTAAGGGCTGGCTCCTCTGCGGGGGAGATGGATTTGGCCGATAGGACTTAGCGTCCACAAACATAGCATGGACAGGGAGGGGAACAACCCTCTGAACTCTTTCGGAGGGAAAGCTCAGCTCCAGGCATGCAGTCCGTCCTAGTTCAGAGTCTCTGAGATAAGAAAACACGAAGACTGTAAATCAATACTCACTTCACTAGTCATGGTCCGTGCGATGGCTTAGCCAATTTGAAATGTTGAATGATAAATTAATGACGTGTAATAGTAATATGTCTTTTTCGATCTCTAGGGACCATTGAACACGTTCCACTTCATCCGGGGTGTGAAACATGGAACCGCGGGAGTGGGAGGTAATAGAATGTACAGTCAATTCCATGGCGGGCTGACTTAATTAACCTAGCTAGCGAAATTAATGGCTTTTTGATTGATTCTAGGAGACACTTTTAGGTAGAAACGTTGAATGTTTAATTTTCAAGTTTAATTTTAATGCACCGTTATTATAAAAATTTTTGGGATTGTCTTTTAGTTATGTATTGTCATATCATTAAAAATGTTTAACTATTATTATAGTTATCTAGAAAGTTTAACTTTTTTAGTAATATGTCAGTACATAATTGAATAATAGTATAAAAATTTCTAGTGATAATGGATTAAAATTAAATTCTTAATTTATATACTAAATTAATAAATTATTTAATTTTAATCCGCTGTCAGTCTAAAAAAAATTTACACTGTCATCTAATAATGTTTTAACACATCATTAAAGAGTTAGACTTCTCAAATAGTTATTATGATAGTCAAACTCTTTTAGTGATGTAACAATACATGATTATATGACAATGTAAAAAAATTTTACACTGAATTAATAAAAACATTAAGTTGGATTAATAAATTTTGTTCCATACAATTGAAATTTAAATTATCAAACAAACGGTTAATTTTTTTTTATTGTCGTGCCCTAGATTAAGAGTCTTAAATGAGGTAGACGTGAAGTATAGATATGAACATTAAAACAAAGTACATGAAACAACAAGTCAAAAATATAATTTTCGTCCTTTATTTTACTTTAAGTTTTATTTTTATCTTGTAATTATTTTTTTTTTTATCTTAAATCTTTTCAAAACTTACTAAATTCATCATAACTATTAATATCATTTGAAATATTAACGAAATTTACTCACATGACATCTTACGTGGACACAAGTGCATAATTGACATTGTTCAACTCGATTTTTTTATAAAAAGAAATTAATAATTTGGCACAAATTTAATGAGTCTTAAAAAGTTTTCGGCAATATAATTGTGAAACGAAAATGAAACTTATAGAAAAATTAAGTGACAAAGATTGAAAATTTCCCTATAATGAATTTTTATGCATCATTTTCTTTTAAAACTTTTGTGTTGTAGAAATTCAATAGTTTTTTGTGAATTTCATTAGTTTGCAATTAAATTATATTTTTAGTAATGTTTATATTATTAATGTATTCATTTTTATTTTTATTAAATATTCATATATTCATTTAATATTATGCAGTTCAAATAATGACTCATAGGTTGAACCAATGATACATTAACTTAGTACTTATCTCTAATTAATAACCAGTACAAGTTTAATAACTATGAATACAAGTCAACTTAAATATCAATATCAAATTGTTTGTTATAAATTAATTTAAAGTGATTTTTAATAATCAATATATATATAATACATAATTATTTTAATTAATGCACAAAAATTAAAGTTTAAAAAGTAAATTATGTATATGACTCATTATAGGGAAATTTTTACTTTTTATCCTTTAAGTTTACTTTAAGTTTTACTTTCGTCTTATAAATATATTATTTAGTTTTAGTCCCAAATCTTTTCAAAACTCATTAAATTCATCCATAACCATTATTTTTTATAAAAATCTTAGTTGGACAATGTCAACTGTGTAGAGTTCACGTTAGCAAATTCTGTTAACATTTCTAGCAGTGTTAGTAGTTATGACGAATTTGATGTTGCTTTTGAAAAGATTTTAGGCGAAAATGAAATCTAAAACAAAGTTAAGAGATTTTTTTCAACAATTTTGAATTTGTTCAAAATATCTTCAAAGTTTAAATTATGTGTGAGGCTATTGGCACATCTATTTGTCTATCCACACTCTTCTTTAAATGCCTTCAAGTTTATTTTCCTAAATTATCTTTAAACAAATAGTCTCATTTTTAAGTTGTCAAATTTAATTTTTCTCTAACTATTAGCTATAGTGTCCATTTGGATGACATAATTTGGGTTACAATTTAGAATTTTAATTTAATTTCATTTATGTTAGAATTTGAATTAACAAGAATCTTAATTTTTATGTTTGAGACAAATAAATAATTAAGACTTTATTGAAATTTTATTATTTGAATAATTTATCAATAATTTATAAAAATATAATAAATAAATTTAAATTAATAAAGAATTTAAAATTATATATAAAAAAATTAATAGAGCTTCCGTTGCTGGATTACAGCGGTTTTAATGGATGTCAAACCAAAGGACAACATTGACGACAATGACCAAAGGACTCCAGTGACGAAGGTGATTGCAGGACGCTGACACTGATGATCGGATGCGATATGACTATTGCAATCGCAACAACTACAGTGAAAGGAGGCCACCGCCAGGCCATTGGCAATGGTTGGTGACAATGGTTGCCAGCGGCAATGATTGTTAGATAGTTTTTAACTTTCACCTTTTAATATTCAAAAAATAAAAAATCTTGATCCTTGGAATTGTAATTTTTAAGGTTTAAGATAAGAATTAAGAGTAACATAACCTAGTTATTTTTTAATTCCATAGAATTGGACTCAAAATTACAATCTAATTCTAATATACACACCAAATAAGATAATTAGAATTGGTAGGTCCAATTTCAATTCCAAACCTAATTTCATCTGCCAAACGAGACCTTAAAAGTTTTTTTTATGACTTTAATACAATTAATTTGACTCTAACATATTATATAAATGTTTCTAAATTTTTTTTGCTCTGACAGAAACTCGAGAGGAGGTCTATCAATGATTTACCATGGAACTTCTAAATCGAAGGCTAATTGGTAAACTGCTCTATTCTCCCATAACTGAAAACATTTTGTTCTTAACAGAAACCACTGAGATCGAGCCAGGCCATAGGATATATATTCTGTAACAACAAAATGATATCAGTGACAAGAGGCTGTCGAGACCTCGTCAAATAATAAAAATTACCGGTTCGCAAACTAATTTGTAGTATAGAGCATGAACCGAATCGTCTCTCAAGGATCCAAAAAGAACAAATATTTAATCAGATCAAGATAATTAAAATGGGGGTTTTATTGTTGATTAACAAGATTAATAAAAGTATGAGACTTAAAGTTGAAAACAAATCTAAAGAAACAACCAATCCAAGGAAATTTACCGATCTTGAGTTTAATTCATCATTGATCACAAGAAATTCACTTAATTGCTAACCATGTTCTTGGCCTTAGATCATATCAAGACGCCTCAACATGATCCAAGAATCCTCTACTAGATAAGCATCTAGGATTTGATTAACCAAGGTTAGATAAAGTAAGCATCATCCAAACATAGATTAACTTAAGATCCAGAATTTAACCAAGCTAAACAATCTATCAAAAAGCTTTAATAAATTGATTATTCTTTGTGATCCTCTTTGAACACATGATAATAAAGCTATTATCATATCAACATCTAAATCAAATTAAGCAATTTAATCTAGATAAAAATCAAAAGAGGAAGAAGAGAAACTTGAATAACAATTAAGCAATATGAACAAGTAAAACAAGATCTCCAAACTAAACATCAAGATGGCTAATCCCTTGGATTGATTATGAGAGCCTAGCCTTCCATGGATGGGAAGGAAGAACTCAAAAATTAAAGAACAAAAACGAAATTGTAAAGAGAATGGAGAAGAAGAGAAAGAAAACTAACAAATACTCAAACTTACTACAAAATTGAATTCTAACTTACTTCAAATTGAATTCCCATAATACAAAGAGATTGACTCTATTTATATTAATCCTAGAAGCCAATTTATACATGTACATAATCTGAATACAACCTATAAAAATAAGGAAATTGTCAAATATGGAAGCTTGATGCATGGTAGGTGGGTTGGTGCATGGTAGGTGGGTTGGTGTATGGTTGGTGGCTTTTAGTCAACAACTCTTATCCGACTTCTGGCTTCAAATTCATCACCTAGACGGTGCATTTTGGCTTTGATGTCTTCATGAAAGTTGTAGCCAGTTGTCTCCTTGAAAATCTCCAATCTGAATCATGTCATTTGGACTTTTAGAACTCCAGAAATGCCAAAAACACTGCACCTACCTCAAGTTAGGTTGGAAGAACGTGTTTCCAAATTCAGACCAACTTGTAGCTTCAGAAGCATGTCTAAAATGACATCTATTGACAAAATAGTCTTCAGTGAAGTTGGAGATATGGGTCTTATCTTTCAAATGACCAAGTTTCAGCCCAAGAGGAGGCCTATAACTTACTATGTAGTCCAATATGTGCATACTGCCCAGATGGTTCCGTGACAGCAAACTCACTCTGTATTGCAAGGATGTTTTGGACCCTCAGAAGTCCGATCCAGCTCTTGAGTTCTTCATGAAACTTGTAGAGCATTGTCTTAGCTTTCCAAAGACACCAAGATCACCTCAATTGGATCATCGAGTCCCAAGTTATGGCCTAATCAAGGAAGAAAGGTCAAAATGCATCAAAATCCGAAAATTATCCAATATTTACATTAAAACCCAATGAAGCCCAACAACATTAAACTCATCTAAAATACTAATATTGGGCACAATAAACATCTAATAAAGCCTAATACAAAGCTAACATAAGTGTCTCAAATTGATTGATCAATCAGTTAGAATAATTCTTGGAGAGTAAGAAGACAAATTCTCTATTGAACTGATCCGGTATATATGTACGTAGCCACGGATTGTCATAACACCAAAAAGGTTCATATACCCAATCCTATTCCAAAGCAAGTTGAATGGCAAAGAGACACTCTTAAAACAAGTATTTTTCATATTTCTTTATTAGATAACCAATATAACTAGCTTATCTTATAATCTCATTGGGTTTCTTAGCAGCTAAAGCTCTAAAACTAAGTTATCTCCAGATTGTCCACAACTCTTTTGGTAGCCAATGCCTCAATGATATGACTTCCTTAGTACTCTCTTGACCCGTGGTGCATATATGCATCGTGATATGACTTCCTCGGCTTTGATTTTTTGACTCACGTGTATCAATTTTAAAACAAAAATTTCATTCTATTCTACTTTTAAAACTAATTTCCTTGTACCAAAAAAATAAATTAATAAAAATTATAAAGTTGTTCCGGTCCAAATTTAGCCTAGTAATCTTAAGACAAGAAAAAACCTGCAAAACAAAAAAAAGGCACTCTCACGCTCAGATAAGTATGTGACTAACTCAGTTTAGAGTAAACTCAAGTGTTTTGACAAATCGGATTAATTCCCCATGTTGGTCTATATGTGTTGATATTGAAAACATACAAGTGCATTAATAATAAAGTGAAATTAAAAATTAAAATAAGCACACTAGAGTTCTATTAAGAACTGAATCTGAAGCGGCTTTGTTCTAGAATCATTGGGTTCGTTTGTGTGGTCTTGTTGAGTGTCTTTGCTAATAGGCTTTCTTGCTTCTTGAATTGCATGTGCCCATCAACATAACAAATCATGAATTCCATATTAATCACGATGATAAATGATGACAAGAATTAATACTTAATGCCCTTTCTAAGTTTTATGCAAAGTCATCCTTCCTAATACATGATAATGCTGTCAATGTATGCTTGTAATGTTAGAGGGTGCTGGGCATTCGTGCTTGACTGTTGTAGAGATTTCTTGTTGGACTCCATGACTAGTATAGGTCAATGCACTATTTGATGAAGATGAAGAGAATTTGTGTGGCTGCACAGTAGAACCATAATGCGAGGCATCTGAAAACTTTTAAGAATTTCTGTTGGTAATTTCTCTTGGTATCCTCCATCAAAATTTTGATAGTCAAGATTGTGATTGCCATATGAGAGATGAAACATAACTTTTTTATGTGTGGAATGATAAATCAGTTTTACCAGTTTTTCACATATAGCGTCAACGTTCTAATTTAATGTTTGAAACTAGATAGTTGATTTGGAGCGTTAGAAACAACAAGGGTACTTGCAAAAGAGACTTAGACACTCAAATCAATGTATGAAGTAGGTAAGTTAAAGTGTTTAGGTTGTGTTTCTATACTTATGGAGAGGGTTCTCTTATATAGTTGTGGAGTGATAATATTTCAATTGATTTGATCATTAAGGAGTTGGATATTCCATAGTCGTAAGAGTGGTCATCATTAAGGAGTGGTGACCTTCTCCTGGTCCTTAAGCATAATTTTTGAGAAATAGAATCAATAGTAGTTATTTGGTCCTTAAGCATAATTTTTGAGAAATAGAATCAATAGTAGTTATTTGGTGGAGACATCCAATCTGAGCCGAGGCTAATATGGGTTTGAAATACGATGCAATTGGACTTGAACTCGGTGAAAAAGATTCCATTTGAACAAAAGTATAATTTGATTTTGACACTCCAATTAGGTACTGCCTACACGTTTTCTTGTTCGGCGCCAACTTGTGTCCATGCTGCATGTGTTTACGCGTTACCTGAGTTTCATTTGTTGATGATTTTGTGACTCTGGCATGTTTAGAACTTTAGATGATCTAAGAATAAATTATTATTATTAAAAAAAATTAAAATATTATATATATATATATGCACATTTTAAAATTTAAAATTAAATTAACAACTTGAGTCGTCTAATTACAGACGTCTCCCAAAAAATAATACAAAAATTAAAATTAAAATTTTAATTGAAAACTATAAAAATGATTTAATATTAAAAAATAAAAAAATACTAAAATAAATAAAATATTTAAAAGATAAAAGTTAGAAAAGATAAAACATGGATCGCGCAATACTTTGACGATTCATATTTATATTAAAAATATATAAATTGATTCATTCACGTGTTAAAAGTTAGTTTTGAAAGTAGAATAGAACGAAAATTTTGTTTTTTAAAAGTAAATGTGAATCAAAACGCCTAACTTCCTCAATTTTTGAAGAGTGATTATAAGTATTTCATTCAATAATTAATATATGTAAGATTACTTTTTAAGATGTATTTATAATATGATCTATAAAACCTTATGCATATTTAATATTAAATGAAATGTTTATGGTATACCTTACCTACTTAAAAATTTCTCTCTTTTGAGGCTTGACCCGTGGTGCATGAATCGTGATATGATTTCCTCACTCACTTGACGCGTTATGCATATTTGAAACATGTTTGGGGTGCTTAATTATTTGGAAAATTAATTTTATCATCATAAAGACTGTTTTTATTTTTTAAATATTACGTCTTTTACAGTTTTTTAGCTAGATAAAGTTTGATAATGCTCCAGATGCTTCCGTTGTCGCCATCGCTTGGTTAGTTTACTATTTACCACATATGACAATGGTAAGTTTAATTATTCAACCGGTTAGCATTAGCTCACATGGAACTCCTCGAGGGAGTTGTTGTTGGGTGGGAATGTGCGTGGGGGTTCGATTCCTTTTTAACAATCTCACTATGCTTTTCTCATAAAGGAGCAAGTTGCTAAAAAGTTATATACTTTTATAATTGAGTACTATATTATTTTCTCAATAATATTTTTAAAAATTCTACTATTTGATTATGTTGGGTAGATACTGTATATATGGGCTGAAGGGTTCTGAAATGTTTGATCTAATAACACCTTCAGCCCAATGCGATGCCCTGTCCCTCTCATTCCATCCTTCGGCCATTGACATCATTTTTTGGATGAATCTTACTATATTATCGAAGTCCCCATCAATTAATGGTTTTTTCCTTTATGATAAAATTCTGATTTGAATACCAGAACCTGCTTCTCATATCAGTAAATACCAACAGATTGGTTACATTGAGTAAAGATATGCAAATTGAATTAGAAATTTCAAAACAAGTGAAGATTTTAAGAAATCTGAATTCTTTTGATCTTTTAAATCGTTTCCCCCATAGCTCGTTTTCTATCGTTTTATTGTACTTGTGGGGCACTACGATTCTTTTACTCACTTCTATTTTTTTTCCTTTTTCCGGTAAAAGGATAAGAACCGAAGAGAACAAAGTTAGGGAGGATCATGACAGATCCTTAAGCAAAATAACAGGAAAAAAAAAAGGTGGGGTCTGGAAACCCAGTCCACAAAACACAACTCCTTACGACTTGAAATACTGCTAGCTAGTCGGCATGTTCTGTCTGCATTGCGAGGAATGTAAGGGAGATGTTTCTGGAAATGCCAAGAGAATCCCTTAATTAGATCCTTTAGAATGTTGGCTGCTCTCCAAAGAATACTTGGCCACTTGGGGAGTTACATGCTTGGAAAGCCTCCCTCAGCGGCCATAGAGATAGATTCAAAGGACGTTATCTAAACATGTACAGTTATAATAATTTTAACAATATTTAATAACACAATAGTATATATAGAGGAGGTGTAGAAATGAGCAGTACAAATAACATTATTCATTTAAACTGTTTGAAGCAAATACTAAATGAAATATGCAAGAAAAAATAGTCTAAAAAAAAATTAGATCTGGAATTTTAACTATGAGAATTTTTTTTTTAACTAAGAAAACTAATATTAACATACGAAAGGGATATGACCTTATAATATCCAGCTTATCAGTAAAAGTTTACTCTCTCTCCTCAGTTTAATAGATCATATAAGTGCACGATTAATAGGCTATGTACTTTCTTTTTAGTTGGTTCTTCATATGTTGGCTTTCTTGTTAATGTTGAGTTATACAAGTAATAAAATGGTTCTGCATGTTCTAGTTTGGACCTTTTGAGTGTTTTAAGGTTTTTTTTCTTGGCAAAGACAAGTCAACGCTGTCAACACAATTCAAAAGTAACGGAGTTCCCAAGAGAAAATGGATACGGAAACAAATAATTGACTCCTGATCATCAGCTTCATCTTCTGTTTTTGAGTTTTTTTTTTTTTAGGATATCTTTTCATACTATTAGCATTGTGAGACTAATTCCTTATTGAGAATTTAAGTGAGTAAGATGTGAGTAAAAGAAGTCTCACATCGATAAAGAATTGACTAAGTAAGGAATATATAAGTGAAAAAGACTCATAAACCTAATACCTTAAGGTTTTGGGTTGAAACGTAGTGTTAGATTCACTGATATGGTTCATTTGTAAGTCCATTGAAGATATCTTCCAACTTGGTTAGGTGAGCACGGTAACACGTTGGCTTACTCGAAAAAAGGCTTCCACCCCAACTCTATTAGGTGAGCGGTAACACGTTTTAATCCAACTCTGTTAGGTGAGCGGTAACACGTCTTAATGGAATGTGCTCTTGGTTTCGCTAGATGAGGAGTGAACCCGTGTAAGAACTCACACTTGAGGGATAGATTGTTGAAAATTCAAGCGTAAGCTTACTCGAAAAAAGGCTTCCACCCTAACTCTGTTAGGTGAGCGGTAACATGTCTTAATGGAATGTGCTCTTGGTTTTGCTAGATGAGGAGTGAACCCGTGTAAGAACTCACACTTGAGGGGTAGATTGTTAGAAATTCAAGCGTGAGTAGAATGTGGGTGAAAGAAGTCTCACATCAACAATGAATGAATGAAGTGTCTTCCATATAAGTGGAAGGACCCATGAACCTAATATTTTGAAGTTTTGGGTTGAGATATGATGTTAGGCTCACTGGTGTGGTTCCTTTGTAAGTCCATTAAAAAGATCTCTCCGGCGTTGCGGGCTCTCATTGACCCCCAATATCCCAAAACACTGTCGCAACTAAGAGGTCCTTCCAACAAATGCCTACTCGAAGGTTCCAACTTATTTTAGAGTTTTTTTTTGGTACATTATTTTAGAGTTCTTTAACTACATATGTGTGATATACAAGTTTCATATTAATTAGATAAGACACTTAATATTGATTAAAAAAAAGTTAAGACACTTAAAAGTTCTTATATATAGAATATTATTTTCCACTCAATATTTTAAATAGATCCTATACAAGTTTTAGGTTTAAGGATTTTGTTGTGATTTGTTTATAAGAATATTAGTTTTTACCCAATATTTTTAACAGATCCTACATAATTGTTGCAACGGCAATTATATACAATGGCATGCATAACTTCTAAGTTTTATTTTAATTTTTTATAGTTATAAAAGTTTTTAAAATTTATGTTTTCAATTGATCAGAATTATAAATTGTGTAGGCAAACATTAATGATAAATTAATTAGATTATTATCTCATTTAAATAAATAAAAAATAGTGAAAAAGTAATTTTTTTGGAGGAGGTAACTTTTTTTGGAGAAACTTAAATTTTAGTTTTGGAAAAACATAAAAAATGTTTTCAACTTTTTTTCAATTTCTAAATAAAATTTCTTTATAGTAAAAATACTTATTAACAAAATACATTAATCACATTTTTACTTAATTATTTACTCTTTGTTTTCTCTTTCCCTTATTGTCTAATGTCATTATGAGAACTTTCTTTATAATAATTCTTGCATGTTTTATTCTCCTGTGCGTAAAAAAAAAGCCAAAGAAAAATATAAAGCATATATCTCCCTCTGAAATCTCATTAATTAATTCTGTTGTTTTCCGCTGATGGTGGCCCTATCTTCCTGTTTTTATTTAATTTTGTTTTTCTTTCACTTTCTTATGTGAAGGTACCCAATTGGCCGCTTTGAATAACGGCCCCACAATTTCCTGTTTATTTACACGGGCATTCCTACTTTTTATCCATAACAATCCCAACAAATCTTAACCGCACTCCTAATTTATGGCTCTAATACATTAGTATCATTCTCTAATCACATAAAAAGAAAAATAAATCTTAGTAGAGCATTGTAATCTAATCGCAGTATCACACTTAACTTTCTTCAGAGGTATTGACATTGAGATTTTGTAGACAGTTTTAATATTGAGTGTAATTTTCATGGGTATTATTATTTTTTATATTATTATATAATCATGTATTACTATAATATTTTTATTGTATGAGTTTGATTAATAATTAATTAAAATTAAATAATTTAATATTTACATTTTATTGATATTTTTTCACTACATCTTTAAATTTATTGTAAACAAAAAAAAGTAAACATTTTTATATTAAAAATTAATATTAAATGATTATTTTAATATATTTATTATTATAAGACTAAATTGATAATACTTATCTTTTCAAATGATCAAAATAAATGTTTACTTAAAAATAGTTGAGTTTAATTTCTATTCACTGTCAGTGTAAGGTTTCTTTGCACTGTCATCCAATCATGTGTTGTCAAATCATTAAAAGAGTTTGACTATCACAACCACTACCCAAAAAGTTTAACTATTTTAATGATGTGCTAACACATAATTGAATGACAATGTAAAATTTTTTTACACTGACAATAAATAAAAATTAAATCCAAAATAATTAAACCTGACTTCAAGTAAGCCTTCCTGACCAAACATGAAGGATAAGTACATGATCGTTGGTTGGTAAAGGTGACCATCCCTCGTTCAGGTTTATTTGTCACGAGGTAAGTTTTTTTTGTTTTCCAAAACAAGATAACTTTTTCATTTCCTGTTAATAACTCTCCGCCTTTTTAGGGCATGGACAGTTTGAAGTAATAGTACAGAAAAATCTAAGTCCATAATAAGCTTTGTCTCCCAGTTCTTGTGATTAATCTTTAAATTTCTTGCACTTGCAACATGGTATTAGACTTAGTAAGGCACATAAAGAGTCACCAACAAACTAGTCCAAAGAAACAACTTAATCTATTTTTCTTTAAATCACCAAATATTTTCACACTTTTTTTTAAAATTATTAAGTATTTTCATACCTTTCAAATATGAACTAATCGTTACTCGAGTGTTAATTCGAGCCTAGCAATAAAAGCTTTTAGTAGAATTTAAGCATCTACACTCAAAGTAAAATCTTTCCACATATATCAATTTGCCAAATGAGCTTTACACCTTAATCTTTTTTATTTATCATTATTGATGCTCATTTATTATTGTCACTCATGTGAGAGAGAAGATTTGAGTTGATGGTATTAGACGAGTCAAATGTACTGCATTTGCATGGTAACAAAGTTACTGCTTTAAAGATGTCAGCATTTTATGTGCCCAGATCTTTATATATAGACCTGGCCTTTTAGTTTTGTCACAGACCAACTTTTTCCTGAGTCCTCACTGCTACCTCTGGCTGCCTTCAAGTATCACCAGCACCAGCACTGCCTGCCTTTCTGCCACCACTTTCTTAATAACTTGCATTTTCAAAGCCAGAGCTCTCAAATGGCAGCTTTTTCATACCAGCAATACCATCCTTTTCTTGCTGACTCGGCATTCTTACCCACTACTCCCATAAAGATGTCAGCTTTCACTGAGCAAGCCCGTATAAACACTGGCCCTCCTTCTCAGGTTCACCTTCACCAGGAAACGTCTTTTAATGTCACAAATCAAGAGACTAGCTGTGTTGATCAAAGCTACAAGATTACCATCAGTGACAATGAGCCTTCTGTGACCAAAAACCAGAGTTCTCAGACCTCCATGGTAGTGGATAAGCTAGAAACCGGTGAGCAGGTCACTCAGAAGGTGACTCATATGGAGAAGAAGAGGAGAACCAGAAATGGATCTTCCTTGAGTAACCCTCAATCTAAGGTAAATTTGAGCTGTAATGGCTTCTGTTCTGGCTTTATGATGTAGGTTTTGTCTATTTTCAATATTTTGCTGTACTATATATGTTAACCAAAATTGGTTCATCTTATTAATTCAAATATTTTGTTCTCATTTTGTTAATTATTATAGGACGCAACGGAAGGGAGAAACAAGAAACAGAGGAAGAGCAATGGTGGGGTGAAAGAAGAGGACAAGCCAAAAGCAGAGAAAAAGGATCAGAGAAAAGGCCCCGAAGAGCCCCCAACAGGCTATATCCATGTCAGAGCAAGAAGGGGGCAGGCAACGGATAGCCACAGCCTTGCTGAAAGGGTACAATACTCTTTTAACAACTCGAAATTATCTATGGCCATGGGTCCCCTAATATGTTAGAATAAATGCTTACTTGGATACTGGAATTCCTAAAATGCCCAAGAGTTCATTTCTCATTCTGAATATGTTGCAAAAATGAATTTCAGGTGAGAAGAGAGAAAATAAGTGAAAGGATGAAGATGTTGCAGCGACTTGTGCCAGGCTGTGATAAGGTAAAGTTCAGTTCTTTCTCTTGAGTTTTTTCTTGGTCGAGACATTTATAAGTTTCTCCCAGCTTTTCTGATAGCTTCATATGGTTTGGTTTATAAATAGGTGACTGGAAAGGCCCTAATGTTGGACGAAATAATCAATTATGTTCAGTCCTTACAGAATCAAGTAGAGGTACCGCCAATATACTCAAGTTTCTTTCTGGTTATTTCTCCTTGTTCATTACCTACAATGTTAAACCAACAAGCTAGCTACGCCTCTATCTTCTGCAGTTTTTGTCAATGAAGCTTGCTTCCGTGAATCCCATGTTCTATGACTTGGCAATGGACATAGACACCCTCTTGGTTAGACCAGAGGTGAGGAATATAACCTAGTAATTCTACATGTGCTAATGGTATATATATGTTGTTGACTCAAATTAATAAGTCTAATAATGAAACTTGACCTCTTTGAATTTTCAGAAATTAAATAGCATAGCATCGCCATCACCACTACTATCCGTGCCACAATGCAGCAGCCCCAACCAAACCATAACTTTTGCTGATACAACCACCCTGTCCAACACCACCATCTTCCCCACCGCTAACAACTATCTTTTGGATAGTTCAGCTTCAGTTTTTCATCAAGGACAGAGGTCAAACTCAAATGTCTTCTCTGAGGTATAAACAGAAATGACCAAAGAATAATTGATTTTTACAAAAAAAGAAAAGGCCTTTCTTCTTTTACTGTTCTGACAAAAACATCATTTTCAGGATACTGGTAGTCAATTTTGGGACGCAGAAGACCAGCGACAAAAGTTTTTTCATCCATATGGATTCAGCAACAACTTATGTTCCTTTCATTAATATTAAATTAACAGAGCTGCCCTACAAAGCTACAAACATGTCGTAAGCTCTCAAATTCTGCCTCAGATGAAAACTTTTAATATTATATTTATTAATATCTGCTTCCTGAGCCCTGATATTCTTTTCTTTTCTTTTCTTTTTTTAACTTTTTAAGGATTTATCTTTTCCAGTAGGTAAGGAAATTCCAACAAGCACTAGAATCAGCAAAAAAAAAGTTCTTAAGCACGAACACGAAAGACCAAAGCTACGCTTGGTATCAGTGTAAGTATATCATCAGTTGAAGCCTGAAGGAAGGGTAATTCGTAGCGTAGGACTCTGGCTTTGGTTCCTAGTCCATCAGATTAAAGTGCCCTTTGAATGAAGGGCAACAAAATTAATGGATGAAGAACCCAAACCAAAGGACAGAAAATGCCGACCAAATAAGACCATGTCTTTTCTAGATCCATTGTTCTGTTCCTATGATTTTTGACTCTCCAAAGACTTATGATGCACAAACTCCGAGAGACTATCAATGCTACAGACATCAGACATTGAAATTTATATCATGTAAATTATTAAAGTATTGGTTCTTGTGGTGGCAGTTATTCTGTTGGTACAGTTAATTTCACCTTTATTGAGAAATGAGAGGTTGATGCTACTGATCATGTTCTTGACATGACTGGCCATGCATTTGTTGGTCTAGTTAGCTTCATGTATAAGTATCTGCAGAATCTTCAGAGTTTTTGCATCATTTTGGTTTTATTACTATTTATTTCTTGAGCCGTTTGGTTTTTTGACAACAGCCACACAGTCCGATTTTGAGAGGATGGTCGAGTAAAAAGGGTGAATTAATATTAAGAGTACTAATAAGGTGTATTTAATCTTAAGTAATATAAAATATTTAAATTATTAAGAAGATTATTCAAATTTTATTTAGGAAGAGAGCTTATTAAATTTTATTTAATGGACAAAAATACTCTTGTAAATAAGAAAAAAAGTCATTTTAAAATTTAGAAAAAAAAACTATAAAACATTATCTATTTTCTTGTTTCGTCATTTTCAACTATTGTATTAGGATTTTTCAGAGTTTGAAATTTGGGTAAGCACTCTTGATTCATGTGCTTATCTCTTGTTTTGGATTTTCGTTTCTATAACTCCTTCGAATGAAGCAGCTTCATCAATAAGCATTATTTCAATTGTCAATGAGATTTTATATTAAAAAGTATTATTGTCATCACATATGTAAGATAAATGGAGGTTTTATTTGGTGTAACTGCCATCAACGCTCATGAGTTTCTTCTCATCAAAGTAATCAAGGATGATGTGAGTGCTGATTGCCTTGATGGCGTATTTGGACTTGCTGGAAAGGGAGGAGTTGTCGACAATTAAGATTATGATGGTTTGACGACTGTTGATTTGGTTTACCAGCTTGGTTTCAATGATGTATTGGTTGAATAAGGAAAATTTTAAGAACACTTCACCGCTCAATAAAAGAAAACAGTCATTTGCATATATTGTCTTCTAAACTTCTCTTAAATTTAAAACTTTATTTACTATTGTTAGTCACTTATTGGGAACACTTGACCACTTAATTAAAAAAAATAGTTGTTCGCATATTGTCTTCCAAACTTATTATAAATTTAGAGCTTTAGTTCTTCTTATTAGTCACTTTGTGAGAACACTTGATCATTTAATAAAAAGAAATAATCATTCACATATTTTCTTTCAAATTTCTTATAAATTTAGAATTTTATTTACTATTGTTAGTTATTCCGTGAGAACACTTGACCACTCAATAAAAAGAAAATTAGTCATTGAATATTGCATTTTAAACTTATTGTAAATTTAGAACTTTATTTAATGTTTGTTTGGATGATAAAATTGGAATTATAATTTAGAATTATAATTTCAATTCCATTTTTATTAGAATTGGAATTGACAAGAATCTTAATTTTTATATTTGGGACAATTAAAGAATTGAGATTTTATAATTGTAATTATGAACTGAATTGAAATTTTATTATTTGAATAATTTATCAAGAATGTATAAAGATATATTAAATAAATTTAAATTAATAAATAATAATTTAAAATTATAAATAAAATTCAATAGAGTTTGCATTGTTGGATTACAACAGTCACGATGAATGTCAAACTAAAGGACATCATTGATGATGACGAAAGTGATTGCAGAACGCCGACACTAGTGATTTGGCCATTACACGCTTGATGATGACATTAACCGAAGGCCGTCGGTGATTAGCACGTCAGAGGTGCAGTGGACAACGTAACCGAAGCACATTAGCGACGACATTGCCAGACTATGTTAGTGTTGTGAACGATAATGGTTGTAGAATAATTTTTAACTTTTACCTTTTAATATTCAAAAAATAAAAAAATCTTGGTGTTTGGAATTGAAGTTTTTAAGGTTTAAGCTAAAAATTAATAGTAGTATAAATTAGTTATTTTTCAATTCCACGGAATTTGACTCAGAATTAGAATTCTAATTCTAATATGCACACTAAACAAGATAATTGGAATTGGTGTGTATATTAAAAGTAGAATTATAATTTCAATTCCATCGTCAATAATGTCATTTAGTTTGACATCTATTGCAAATGTTGTAATACAACAACGCAAGCTCTATTGAATTTTTTATATAATTTTAAATTAATATTTATTAATTTAAATTTATTTATTATATCTTTATAAATTCTTGATAAATTATTCAAATAATAATAAAATTTCAGTTAAGTTCAGAATTACAATTCTAAAGTCTCAATTCTTTAATTGTCCTAAACATAAAAATTAATAATCTTGTCAATTTCAATTATAACAAAAATGGAATTGAAATTAGAATTCTAAACTATAATTTTAATTCTGTCATCCAAATAGAACCTAAAGGTATTTTGGTTTATTAAGTAAAATTTAATGGTCTCTCTCCCTAAATAAAAATTAAATAGTCATTCTTAATAATTTAAGTTTTTAATGTCCCTTAAAATTAAATATACTTTATTAATGGTCCTTAAAATTAATTCTCTCAAATAAAGAACCAAACTAAACATGTTAGAGTTTAAAAAATTACGTAATAATTAATTGTCATATAATTAATAAATTATGTAATTTGATTAACTAGTTATTATTTATTTATTTATTTCAATTTCAATATATTAGCTTGTAATAATTCTCCATTCCTTCTTTTCCGAAGCAAACTCCACTGCTTAACTAACCAATTCAAGCGTGATATTTCATTAGAAAACAGTAAATACTTATTTTTATTTTTTAAACATATATATAATATCACATTAGTCATTTATGTATAAATACATTAATCCTCAAAAGATATATGTTTTATTATCAAATTAATTCTTAAAATGACGTTAAATTGATTCTTAAAAAACGAAATTAATAATATTACTTATTTTTGAATGATAAATTTGATATTATTAATTAATAAAAAATTAATATAATATCATATATATATATATATATATATTTAAGTAACTAAAATAAGTATTTACTTCATTTGAAAATATATTGTACTTTTAGTATTGATTAAGAAGTCATTTCATATATCAATGATAAGAGTTGTATTTTTATATTGGTGAAAGGGGTGTGTTACTAACTAGCATTACTCCATTAAAAATACTAGTCAGTTCACTTCACTCAATAAATAATAAAAGAAAACAAAGAAAAACTGACAATTTTTTTTTTTGTAATAAAAGGAAGTTCTGTCTTTGTGAGTGGATAGAACTGCAAACTGAGGAGAAAATCTTCCGTGTTCTCAGATTGCATGTGCTATGAGAACACAGAAAGAATTCATCCCAAACCGCGTGCATTGAACCACTACTAAAATGTGCCATGGCCAAGACAGAAATGTCAAGTACAGACAATGACCTTTTACAAATAGCTCATAAAGATGTGGTTAAATTTTAAGTCCTAATCAGGTGAGCGGTTTTACACGGGACTTGCGTTTTTATGATTGACTGAAATAGTGAAATTCGTTGACTAGGAAATGAGAAATTCCAATTCTTTGTGATGCTACAGTCAACTAATGGATCTTATATACTCAAACATTGGCTTATATCAACAGCTTCAGCTTAATTTGAGAAGCTAGGAATTCAAAATTTGCTGTATCAATATCATAACTCCATAAAAAAATGGGTTTGGGAGATGCTGATGTGAAAGACAAGAGAAGTTTCTTTTGACTACTTGGAACCGGTGTGACAATATATATCAACTGAAAACTACCATATCAGCAGTAACCCTTTTCTTCTTCTTTTCTCTTTCTCTTTTTTACGCCTATCACTGTTTCACTTTCCAAATGGCCCGCATATTGAAGGATGTAAGAGAACAATATTTGCCACTCATTCTATCTACCTTACAAAATGCTCCTTCTTCTTTTCTCCATTTTGGTACGAAGTTATTTGCATGAAAATGATTACGAAAGACAGGTGACTAATTACCTCAAGGATAATATACAAAAAAGATAAAAATATTTGACAATGTTATAATAGATACGCATAGTCAAAACATGTATCCGTGTAATAACACGGGATGAGTTTAAATTCATGATTAGATTAAGGGTTTTTTTTTTTGGACAGGATTAGATTAAGGGTTTAACAAGTCCTGTTTAAAAATTATTTAATATCTCTTTATAAAATTTTTTAACTACTTAATGAAAAAAATTAAATACTTTTTAAATTTTGACGATATTAAATATTTTAATTTTATATTTAATATTTTCCATTTTGTACTCGTTAGCATATGCCTTAGATTAGTAGATTTTTACATAGAAGTGAAAAAGTTAAACGGATAAAAAAAAAGTAAAGGAAGGAAGAGGGACATATCGTTTACAAGCCGAAAGAAACCAAGGAATATAAAATCAAATGGAAAATTTCATCCCCAAGCAACTAAAAGAAATTTTCTCCCCTTAATCTTTGCCGCTGTTGATATAGACAGACCATGTGGATTTTGTGTTCCGTCTGTTTTCTCTGTGTCGACCCACATGTTGCATTGTCCTCATCAATCATATGCACCATCCTCTTCTGTGTGTCCTTTCCATTAGAGGCTATAGAGATACTATATGATCAATGGGGTTTTGATGTCTTGTATAACTGGGGTTAGTTACTAGAAGAGAAGAGAAAAGAGCTCAATCTTTATTCAGCCCGGTCTAGTCCCATCCCTTCCCTAAGGGGCACACATACTAGCCTGCTCTAGAATCAACTCCTTCGTCTAGACTCCCTGTCCATCCTTGCTATTTTGCAAAAGATCTGAGTATTTGGTACCCACCAATATATGCCTAAAGCTATTAAAGGTGAGGGATAGTAATGGCTGATGAGTTCCATATTATTATTTTCAAATCATGACCCATCAAAGCTGGATTTGGACACCAGAAACTGTTCTCTGGGCCGATTGATGCATATTTGTCACTTGGCACCTATCAGTAAACCTAAGAAAAAGCTCATGACCAAAAAAGCAATATCAAAGTCCCAACACACTTCCTAACCAAACCAGTTTGAGAAGACAAGGTGCTGCTAATTGTTTAGTAATATACATAATTGTTAGTACCCAAAGTAGTAAATGCTGTAACATATATATTTGTTGCTCACCAACACATCCATCTGCAATTGGGGGGTCCCCCCTATTTTAAATGTTTTACTCGTATAGAGTAGCTAAGGTCCTCTTCCCTGAACTGACAAGTAATGCAGTACTGGCATTGTCTCTGGTAGATAAACCTTCATAGTTCTTGCATTTTTTTTCTCCAACCAAGCATCCCCCTAGTACTTATCGATCATTGCTCGTTCAATGTTGGAATTGAATTTAAATAATGTTTTATTCTTATTTATCTCTTGGCAATATCTTCCTTCACAATCCATAATTATTAATTATCTGGAAAACCGTCCCAAGTCCATTATTGTAACATAGTACCTTGTTGCAACAGTGTCTTGTGCTAATAAAATTGTAGAAAATAAAGGGTTAAATAAACTAAAAAGAAAATAAAAATGCTTCCAAAGGAATCTTTTATTATATGTGACAGAAGCAATTACAGTTTTGCTGTCAAACAATACTGGAACTGTCTCCCAAGGTTACAAGCGATGGAGTTAATTAATATTGCAGATCTAGCTATTATATTGTCTGTGCGTTGAAGCTATGACAAGTCCGCATCCAAACCCCATCTGACTTGTATATATAAAACAACAAGCATCAGCTCGACACATGTCAAAGTGTCTTCCTCAGATGCTGTAATTAATAAAGAAGGTAGAGAAATATTATTTCCTTATTTAGGATTATTTTGGCAAAGCTTATAGCTTGTGAAGGAAGGAAGGAAGAAAGAAAAAATCCTAATTTAATCATCAGCGTATATATGAGCTTTTGAATATCTATAACCATGTACTAGATAACCAACCAAAGTATGTGGCATCCCTTTTAATGTAATTTGTAGTTTGCTATGTAGATATCCCCTGGAGCCTTCTCTTCCCTTTTATTAATTATGGTACGCATGTATATGACACATTAAAATCTTGAGGCTGACTCACCAGTACTAGTTTATAAACTTAGGTTTTAATCATCAATATGGAGTACCTCAAAGGCTAATGATCATCATTGTTGGGTAACTCCTAGCTCTTTCTGGGAAGGAAAAAAAAGCTAACCCTTACTGTAGCTTCAGTAATTTCCCAAACTCGTGTCAATATTGTTCTTGTTTGCTTCATTGATAGAGAAATTAAATCTACAAGCATGACATGTAGTTGGGGGTATAGCTATAATCAAGAAAGTTAGTTTGGTACACTAGGTTCGTACGTACGTAAGCTTAGGGTGCAATAATTTTTACCAACCAGTGACTGAATGTATTATTATTTATTATTAAATTTTATTTTTAATTTTTTAAAAATATAAGTGATAATAATTTAACCTTTTAAATTTTTTTAACATTAAATTAATTTTTTTAAAGATTAATTTAATATAAAATATGTCATTGGATGATTAATTTAATATTAAAAATAAATATTAAAAAATTATTTTAACATAAAAAAATTAATATTAAAAAATTATTTTAATATATTTATCATTAAAGGCTTTCCAAATCCAATAGTGGTGTCACAATCTAACGACGCGTTAATGAAAAACTACATCTAAATGTCATTTAATTAAATAGGTAAATGACATGAGACATATCATAACCTTAATCAGCTCGTTTGTCCTGATGGCTAGCCGACATCGATTTGTGTATGGATACACCGATCAGTATCTTTGCCTTCGGTCCAATCCTCAACAGCATGATTATGAAGTTTCAACTTGAATACAGGCTGAATATGAAGTCTTATAAGTATGATCGGTTATTACAAAGCTAGAGTAGGATAATATGACTGCAGGTCTAATCAAAAACTTAATTGTACCCCATTAATGTTAAGTCACCACGTATATATATGCTTATCTCGCATAGGCCAATCTTATTAGATGCTATTGATGAGTTTCTCCCCATAATTATTTCTTTTCCTGTTTGTAATATCATACACGTATCTTGCTTTCTACTCTGTCAAATAATAATGCTTATTGGGAAGATTGATCATTGATCAAGCATTAAGGATCTAATTGTCGGGGTACACGGTTTGTTGAGTACTTTTTGTATCCAGTTACGTCCATTGATTTCCTCAAGTTGACTGTAGGTGTGACACTGACACAACAACTTTCCCCAACAAATAAAAACAGTGATTAAAACACAACAGTACTGCTTAGATGCATGATTAATATTAATTATAAATTATTATATTTATATATATATATAAAGTAGCCATAGACAAAATCATCCGCGCATTCAATTGCCAGAAACATGGCAAAGACGACAGAAGTAGAAAACATCTCAGGAATGTGTCTCCGGCTGCTTGAAGTTGAACTAAGATTACGCTAAAAAACAATGAAGATCTATAGAGACTAAATATCAAGCTGCGTTTGGCAGGGAGAAACTTTATTAAATATTATGTAATTGTCTCCCCGGTGTCCTTGTTGTTGGGGAGGGGATAAGGGCAGGAGATTATCCTATACCTATTCCTCTTCATAAGAAGAGTCCCATACAGAGGAGAGAGTCTTAATTTGTAGGAGGAGGGACCAGCATTGGTGAGGTGAGAGTGAGAGTGAGAGGGTTGGGGAAGGTGCAGGCCACGGTAGGAGCCAATGGGGGATGGGGTCCGAAAATGGTCCCACCAGGCGAGGGAGGAGCAAACCTGGCCGCATGGCATGGCCCCTTAGGCCATTGAATTGCCTTTGTCGGTTGTCCCTTTTGTCTAGAGGAAGAAGAGATGAAGAAGACGGAAGGTGACATTGATTTAATAGGGAGGTATCCATACCTCTTTGCACCTAAGACAGACATGGGCTGTTCCAACAATGCACTTGCAACTTTAGTCCATATATAACCCTCCACTTGTTTTATGCTATCTTCTCTTCCTTCTTCCTCCTCCTAAACTCTCCTTGTCTCTGCTTTATTTTAACTAGCCACCGGCCATCTCTTTTTTCAAAAAGAAAAAAAAAGTTTCGAACAAAATATCAAAAATAATTTTGAAGAGAAGATACTAGATTATTACTATAATTTAAGAGAAAATATAAGTTTTTTTAAATGAGTAAAGACCTATTTTGGTTCTCTAAAAATACAAGTAATATCAGTTTAATTCTTCAATAATTTGTGACATTAAAGTGATCTTCAATGTTAGTTTTTTACATTAAATTGATCTTTTAATGTATTTTTTGACATTAAATTGATTATTCAATAACATAAAATGGTCTTTTAAAATAATTAATTTGATGTCATAGAATTTTAAAATGATTAAACTGATATCACTTGTATGTTTAGAAGATTAAAATAAATATTTATTTTTTTAAAAAAAATTGATTCATGACAATTTTCCTAACTTTTTTATTGTCAATATTTCATAAATGTATTAGGAGGAAGACAAATTTGTCACATTCGGAGTTTGAACCCACGAGGTGGGAACCTTTATATCTTGACTTATTTACCTAGAGAGGCATGGTCCAAGATCCATGACAAAATTTAATCTTTATTACTAGGAGGTGGGGTGCCAATGTCGGTCATGGAGATGGTAACACTAAGGGGCGTTTGGTAGGAGGATTTTTTTTATATTCATGGGAATGTTAACTTAGGAATCTAGATTTTCATGTTTGGTGTGTTATTTTTAAAATATAAAATCCCAGGAAACTAACATTCCTAGGAAATATTTTTTGCTATTTTCCCCCAAAAACTTTCCCATAGGGAGGGGTGGGATTCTTACTTTCCCATGTTATTGGGAAAATTTTTATTTGCTGAAAACACGATTATGCTCCAAACTTCACGCCGCTGCTGCCTCTTCGTCTCTCCGCTGAACTCTTTGCCACCTCTTTTTCTGTTCATCTTTTTTATTTTTGTCATTCGCATCAGTAATGCTTCATCTCTCCAGTGCTTCGCCTCTCCGGTGCTTTACCTCTCCACCGCCACTTTTCTACTATATGTCGTAACACGTGTTCATAACGCTCCTTATGCAGCAATGGAGGCAGTAGGCAATGAGCATAAGCAAGGACAGAGATAGGTTCTGTAGAATGAGACAAAAGGGAATTTAATCAAGATATGGTTTAAAGCAAAAGTCAAAAAGTGAAAGACAAAAAGCGAGAGAGTCATATATGGTATATAAGGTAATCAAAGAAACCCACATGGTTTCTACTTTGGCTTGTGTGGGGTGGTATGGTGGTGCCGCAGCTGCAGAAGTTACTGTGTTAGAAAATAGATGATGAGGGGTATTTTTGAGAATAACATTAATATTCCCTAGAAATATATAACTGAGCCAAACATGGGAATAAAAAAATCTAAGTAACATTCCTTGGAATATTGAAGACCTACCAAACATATTTTTAACATTTTTAGAAATTATATTCCCGGAATGTTGATTCCTGGGAATCATAATTCCTAGGAACAAAAAAAAAATCCTCTTACCAAACGTCCCCTTAAGGTCAAAGTTAGAGGTGGTAATGTTAGTTATAATTAACGAGCTAACCCATTAAAATGATGCGTTGAACGTTGATTATTTTTTGGTTTACATAAATTTGGGTTAATTCGGCCTGGTTTACATAACTTACAAGTTAAGTGAATGATCATTTTTTAACTCACATGACTCATGAGATGACTCGTTTATTGTTTTAAAAAAACTTGAAAGAAAAATCATTAATTTACTAGCTCAAATTTTATGTTAATTATATCAATAATTATGACTTATAAATTATGATATAACTTAAGTTTGATAATTATTATATGATTTTGTGCATTTTGTTGGTGGTGTAACTTAGATTTTATGATTATTTTATATTTTAGAGTTTATTTAATATTTTTTTCATTTGTTTTTGAATTTTTTTATTTTATGGTAGGTCAATTTGTTTAACTCACTAATTTACTCAAATTAACCCACTTAGCCTCTAATACATGGTGGGCCAACCCGAGTGAGTATTGACACTCAAGTTGACAACTTTAATCACAATGATAATGTTGATAGTAAAAAAAAATATTTGTTTATTTATAAAAAGATACAAAATATAAAAGTAATTATAAACAAGTTACATGAAATAAAATAATTATTTTCCCACATTTTGTAGAATGGATTTTTTTTTCAAGGAATGAACATTCTCATTCTAAAGCTTTTGCCAGTCAAGTTTATAATCCATTCATATTTCTTTTTCAATTCCCCACCACCCTATGATGTTGATCCAAACAAGATTAAATAAAGCTTTGGTGATGAATTTTACAAAATTTAATCTTTAAAGTTTTGTTGCAATCTAAAAACCTCAATTATTATAATGACATGATATTTTTTATTTATAAAAATTTTACATTAAAAATCATATCCAAATTTAATTCAAAATAGGAAAAGTGCTTAAACAGTCCAATAGTCCTACTTCAAGTGAGACTAAGTCTTTTTAAGGATTATTTGATGTCGAAACTAAATCCCGACCCAGCCACTTTACCTGTATTTTAGTCAATTTTTTTTGGTCCCATACTTCTTTATATATATATATATATATATATATATATATATATATATATATATATATATATTTGTGCTTAAACTCTCTCCCTGATGAACATTTTTTTCTTCCTTTTGGGCAGGGGTGCTGGGTGTTGGCCTTCCTGTGGTACTGAATAGATTTTTTTTTTCCATTGATTTTTTGCCCTTATTCTGTTCCACTGAATAGTGGATAAGGCGTACGAAATATCCAAACTACAGAATTTCGGTCGGGTTGTGATTGGGCCAGACTTTACCAATTAGACTTTTGGATCTTATCTACCGATGGAAACTTGGTCCAGCGTTTAGCTGTTCGCCCAATTTTGGTAGGGTTACGAGTCTAGTCCACCATTGTATACATTTTTTTGGTTTCCAGCATATTATGTACATGTGATTTAGGAAACTAATCTTTTGAGATATTGAGATTCATTTAAGGGATTGACCTTTTTTAACAGATGTTTTTTCATACACATGAGTCAAGAATCAAACCTCTGATCACATGCTTAAGAAGTCCAAATATCTACCACTTGTGTTACACCATGTTAGTATCGCCATTATACATATGACTATGTACTTCTACAATAAAAGATGCAAAATAGTATTTAAAGAAAGTGGATTGTTTTAAGTATTTAATTTTAATCCACTGTTAGTATAAAATTTCTTTACATTGTCATTTAATCATGTATTGATATATTATTAAAAGTGTTAGACTTTTAAAGTAATTTTTATAATAGTTAAACTCTTTTAATGAGTTGACAATACATGATTAAGTGACAGTATAAATTTTTTTTATACTAATAGTGAATCAAAATTAAATTCTTATTTTAAATCAAGAAAAAAAAAGCGGATTCTTTATTTGGTGTCATCTTTACTTTCTTACGATGTCTCGTAATTTTACTATAACTAAAAAAAGATAAAATTATTATTAAAAATTAAACACAATCATATTGGGTGTCTTCTTTTTTTATGGATAATAAATATCATTTTCATTTTACTTTGTAGTGTTAATTTTGTTTTTATTATAAATTAAAATTATTATTATAAATTAAACACAAAGACCCACCACTTAAATCTACTTTGAATTTTAAGAAGTTTTCTTCAAATAATTATTTTTTTATATATTAGAATTTAAAATCAACTTATATTTAAAACATAATTGTTATTTTTTGTTACAATATATGGTGAGTATATTGTCCCTCCTGTTTATTTATTAACACTTCTCTTTTGCTAATTTTTATTTAATTTTCTTAAAATACTCCTCATTAAATAATTATTCTTTATTTATAGTTAAACTAATTGTCTATTGTCATTCTTTTATCTACATAAAAAAATTCTTATTAATTATAATTATTAGTTAATAATAAAAAAAATATCTTTTAATGTGTGTTCTTAATAATTTGCTTGTCTAGA
The DNA here is from genome assembly GCA_023212625.1 of Styphnolobium japonicum. Classification (NCBI taxonomy): domain Eukaryota; kingdom Viridiplantae; phylum Streptophyta; class Magnoliopsida; order Fabales; family Fabaceae; genus Styphnolobium; species Styphnolobium japonicum. The sequence goes on along the minus strand of JALBWW010000003.1, from coordinate 38,670,000 downwards.
TCACTAAAACCTAATTATCTAACCATTATGATTTTTCCCTATTTTTTATTAATATTTTAATTTTGATTCATCTTAAAAAAATCATTACTTATAACAAGTTTGATTAATTAGAATTAATAAATTAGAAATTCAATTACGCTTGTGTTTTTCTTTCTTACAAAACTGTATAATAGAATCACATTTCTAAGAGTTGAAATTATTTGTGCAAAACTGTCAAATTTTTGTAATTTTAAACTTGCCATTTATCAATAAAACTGAACACAAAAATATAAAAATATATAAGAATATCATACTTAAAGAAATAATGTAAAATAGTGAATTCAATTCAAGTTCTACGAATGAATTTTAGCCACATTTCTTTTTCCAGTTTAATTTTTTATATTATTTTATTATTGAAAAGTTGAGTTTAGTGTATTCTATAAAAAAGAAATTAAGCTAAAAAAAAGGAGAAAATATATCACATTAAGTGAGAATAATTAATAAATTAGGAGTTTTTGTGTACAACGTAATTAGGAGTCTACAAGTATTAAAAATATATTTTCTTAAATTAAATTTATAATTAATGATAAAGAGTTTAGATAAATATAAGAATGATTAATTTAACTAGAAATAAGGTATTCTTATTTAATGAAGGGTATTTTAAGAAAATAAAATTAAAGTTGATTAGAGAAAAGTGACAAACTGACAATAAATTAATAAGAGTGACAATAGATACACCTTATAATTTATATCCACATTGTAGGTGCCTTTTTAATTTTTACTAAGATTATATTAATTTTTAGATCACCTTAGAGAATAAAGTTCTAATAACAAATAGTGATAAAAAAATTAAAAAAGTCTAATTTTATAAATTTATGATCTATTATTTAAATACTTGCATTTTATAATACAATAAAGTGCACCATTCGCTATAGACATCGAACCCCAAACTCAAAAGTAAGAATTTAAATTTTTAAAGTAAATAATGCACTTTAAAAAATAAATTATAAAATAATAACTATTAATGTAAAATTAATAAGTTAAAATTTTATAAAATACAAATAGTTATACAATAAGCTATACATATATAAAAAATTTCTTTTTTTTACTTTCTTATTAGTAATTATCATTGTGCACAATATAAAATTTGAAAATACATATCCCAAAAGTTAATATGAACGAGAGAATGCAATCGATAACGGTTGCTGTTCTATTACCAAAAACGAAAAAACAAATAAGGGTTGCAGCAAAACCTTGCTGTACTCTAATGTTTAGGTTTTTTTTTATTATCTTCATAATTAATTATTTAGGTTGAGGGACGTTTTGTGATATTTATAAGAGTTAGGCTCTTTAGATTTTTTACAAAACTAATTTATAATTGACAATTTAAAATATAAAATTTTTTATCACCTCTTAACTAAAATAATTCCTATTAAGATTTGAATTTACATCTTAACTTGTGTTGATAAGTTTATTTATTAATTCAACCAACCATTAGTTAATAATTTTTAGATTTATGTTCTTTAAAATAAGAATATGTTTTAAAAAATAAAATACAAAATGATAATTATTAAGAAAAAAAATCAATGATTTAAATTCATATATATTCATAATTTATAATACATATGTTTCCATGTTATAAAATTCTAAACTATCTTTATTACCATTCTACACTTCACTCCACCTATCTCTAGGGGTATGTTTGGATTGGTGGTAAAAGATGGAATGGAATGGAATGAAATAAGATGGTAAGAGATATCATTGTTTGATGTTTTAAAAGAGGATAGAATGAAATGGCATGAGAGGGTTTCAATTCTATTCCATACCATCATATTCTCTTATTTTTCTTCCTTCCCAAATTGGGGGAAATGAGATGGAATCAATTATAAATTACAAATTTATCCTAACTTAAAATAAATTTAAAAAATTCTTTCACATTTCACATTTCTATAAGAATTTATGAAAATGTACATAAAAATAAAATATTATTCAAAAAATTAAATTTTATAAAATAAATAATTAATATTAATATATACGAAATAAGAGTAATATGGTAACTATAAATTTATAATTCTTACCATTCCATCTTATTCCATCACTAAACATCTAAACAATGGTATGAAAACTTTATTCCACTCAATTCCATTTCATTCCATCTCATTCCATTCTATTATATTTCATTCAATCTCATTCCATTCCATTTCATTGATCATAAAACTTCCAAACATAGTGCTCGATATCCAAATCCCTAATTTATCCTTGCTTGGCGATGCTTGATGAACATAACAAAACACTTGAGTAGAAAAGCACATGCTTTTTTCCAAGATTCAAAATCTAAGTTCTATAAACCCTAATTCCACTTCTGTATTGAATAGCTTGACTTGGCACCCCAATTCTTCGATGAGGCTTCTGCAATTGGGTTTGTTGCTTGCTTTGGCATCTGGATTTGCAGCCATTATCATTTACATTACCGGAATCTCCAATCTCTCTGTATGTATGTATATACGTATATCTGACTTTGTGCATTGGAAGCAAAAACAGAAAACGAAAAAAGATTATTATTTTTTAAAAAAAAAAATTTAGAAAGAAAAAAGAAAACGGAAATGTAAAGAGACGGGTTCATCTGCTTTGGATCTAATAAGTGTAACGATGGCCAGATAACAATTATCAGCTCAGTGATGAAGACACAGAAGCGTTGCTATCGTTGCATAACAACTTCGAGAAGTGTGTGGTGATGTTTCCATCTGGTTTCTTATGTTGTTGAAATGTATCTTCAGTTTTGTACTCAGTACTCTACTTTTATTTATTGGCTTATGTTCTGTTGCATTTACCCTTAAAGTTATATTTATTGTTGTCATGTATAGGTTTCCAGTAGAACATATAAAATAGTTGATTAATTATATGATTGTTTAAAGTAGTGAATTAGGGAGCTTATCATAAACTTGAATTTTGGTTTGGTTCCAATTGGGTGCCAAGAGGCAAGAATGTTTGGCAAAACAAATTCTCTGCAGATGGATGAAAAGTGAAAAGTAAATTATGATTTGTGAGTGGAGGAATGTATTACCTTCCCAGTTCAAGTTTGGCTAAATTATGGTATCTAAGGTTGCTAAATTTAATTGTAGAATATTAATACTGGTATTACAATGCTTGGCGATTTTTTTTTAAAAAAAATAAATTAGCTTTGCACTTGAACCTTTTATAATTTTAGAGAACCTTTTCTACTAAATTTCAAAAAATAATATTTTTCTTAGGTTGAAAACTATGTATTTTCTTCGAAAGGACTATGCTGGTGAAAATATTTCTTACTTTTGATTGCACCTTGGTGAAGAATGACCCTTATTATGGTGGAATTAGCTAAAACTGATTAGCATCAGTCACATTGTTTCAGTATGGCATTTATTTTTTATTGTAGTACTTTTGGTTTCGATTGGTTTTCTTATGGTCTCACCACTTTATACATTACTTTTCAAACCTTGTATTGTCAGTGTGCATTCTTTGGGTGATTCAATTGAGTTGCTAAACTTTGTGTTTGACGCAGAGTGCAAATGGACTTGGCCTCAAAGCTGCTAGGGGCAAAGATTATTGCCAAAGCACAATAAAGTTCCCCAGTGAAACCATCCCCAAATGGGTAAATATTCTAATCATTTAATGACCAGATTATTATTCATGAAAAAAAATGTTGCATATATGGTCCTCTAAAATATGTTAATTATGACAACTTGCAACCTTGAGGAAAATGGGTTTCTCCTCTTCAAAAGAATGGATTGTGATATACTTAATCACATACAGTTTACAAGTAGTTGAACAATTATAATCTATTTGTTGACTTATGGAGGTTTCTGTATTAACAGAGAGATCCCAAAACTGGAGAACTTGAAGCTCTGTCTTTTGATTTTAATCTATGTGAAGCTGTGGCTACATGGGAACAGGTAAGCAACTTGGTCTGTGTTTCTCATGATTGTGATTACCCAGAACTCTATCATAGTTGGTGTCATGACTCATGAGATATGAATCCAGATGCTTTTGAGATTTCTATTTGATATTGCTGTTAGACCCAGTGAATACACATTTTTAGTCCACCACATGGCAGTTAAATATTATTGCCATCATCTAGGCATTAATGTCAACTTCCTTTTGTCAATTTTTCTTATCTTGCATTCTAAAAGAATTTATGGTGTATGCTTTACATTTTATTATTGTGTATCATGAATTGACTTCTCAGGTGCGGAATAGTACCACTATACTCACCAAGGAATTTATTGATTCTTTACCAAATGGATGGGAGGAATATGCATGGCGTAGGATCAACAAAGGAATACTTCTGTAAGTAATTGTGCGACTGAATTTTACTAAACAATTAAGTAGTTATGCAATAATGGTAACCTATAAGGATGACAGCCAAACTAAATTGACATTTTAATACATTTACAGAAATGAGTTATAGTAGTATACTTTATATAGCTGGTTATAAGTTGCCTGGAAGATTATGCAATTTTCAAAATCTCAAGTGGTGTGAATTTTTCCTTATCCAAGAATCCAGTAGCGTGAACTTTATATCCAGAAATAATGCATAAGATATCTTACTTGAACTATGTTACTCTGTCAATTTGTCAGCCCCAAGACATTTTTAAATTTTCTGTTAAGAAGCAAACCTCAAAATAGGTTTAACTTAGGTGAGAAACCAATGTTACAAGAAAAACAGAGTATATGCCAAGAGATTTACAAGGTTCAGCCTATAAGCTAGCATCCAAATCATCTTGCAGAGGTGATAAAACCCTTTCTTTAGTTGTCTTTCCCACTCAATTCCAATTGCTAAATACAACATAGACTTTCTCAATGTATAACATACTCATCATGTTCCATGTTAACATATGTAGGATTTACCTGTAGACTGTAGTGGTAAATTCAGGGGCCTTATTTAGAAGGAAATTAAAGTTAGTGGAAAGTACTCACAGAATAAGATCTTTGTTTGCTGCAGCAACCACTGTGAGAACAAGACCCTATGCATGGAGAAACTTTCACTGGTGCTCCCTGAAACACCACCATACTTCCCAAAGCAATTTGGACGCTGTGCTGTTATTGGGAATTCAGGAGATCTCTTGAAAACAAAATTTGGGAAGGAGATAGATGGTTATGATGCTGTCATTAGAGAAAATGGTGCTCCAACACAGGTTTGTTGCTCAATAGGCTATCTCTGGTTCTCTTTCTGTTGTCCCAAAAATTCTGACCTTTTCCCCTCTATTTTCTTGATGACTGCAGAATTATACTGATTATGTGGGTAGGAAAAACACATTTCGCCTTCTAAACCGAGGATCTGCCAAAGCACTTGATAAAGTTGCAGAATTAGATGGTATCACCACTTGTTATTTTGAGTCCCACTTGTTATAGTGCCTATTATGAGTAACTGGAACCTTACTATAAATGCTATTTCTGCAGAACAAAGAAATGAGGTCTTGATAGTAAAAACAACAATTCATGATATGATGAGCAAAATGATCCGGGTATGTTTCCTCATCAAAAGAAACCACTTTCTAATCCTTACTTTGTATTTGTTGCGCCAAATAGTCAATATGCACTCCAGCATTTTTTTGATGTAGTAGTAAATCGTTGAATCACTTTGGGTCAAGTGTCTTATCAAGTTGTAATATACCCTTTTTCCTTTTCTTTTTGGGGGTAACCTTTCATGCCCACTTGCAAAGCAATCTGCTTTTGTCTACTGCAGGAAGTTCCCATAAAAAATCCTGTATATCTCATGCTAGGTGCATCCTTTGGTTCAGCAGCAAAAGGAACTGGACTTAAGGCTCTTGAATTTGCACTCTCTATGTGTGAATCGGTGGATATGTATGGTTTCACCGTGGATCCTGGTTATAAAGAATGGTATAATATTTTCTACTGGCAATTAAGTACCTCTGGTTAAAATACATTTTTCATTGGAATATAATTTCCTGATCAGTAAACCCTACATCTTTGTTTTAGGACAAGATATTTCTCCGAATCTCGTCAAGGCCATACCCCATTGCATGGTAGAGCTTATTATCAGATGATGGAGTGCTTGGGAGTAAGTAAACTGCACTCATTACTGTATTTTGAAATCATTTAGAATATGTTAATTTTAGCATCATGAAAGATGGCTTGAAGTTTTAGAGGTCCTAGGTTCAAGTCATACTAATGACTTATTTTGGTACTAAAAGAAAATAGTTTTTCCTCTTATTATTGGCTGAGAATTAGGGGTGAGCAAGCAAATAATGCACATCCAGGTGAAACCAACCGACCTAAGCAAAAAAAAAAAACAAGTGCCTTGGCCAAATTGGTTCGGTTAAACGGGGTATCACAGGTTGATGTTTCTTAAAAGAATCAGTTTTGAGCAGTCAGATCGGTTTTGGTTTGAACCCATTCGAAACCAAATCCAACTGAATAACCATGTTATGTATTAAATTTCTATTGGGATATGTGTAGTTGTATACAGTTTAAACTTTGTTCTTTATGACTTTTTTTATGTCTCTGGTCAGACAATCACCTCACTTTCCCACCTACCCCAATTCACCATGTCTCTGTTTCTATTTTGTCCTCTCTGCTCATCAGAATTGATTGCCTTCTCCCTTGCCTCATCTCTTTCTCTCCCTCTTGCATACTCTTCTCTTTCTCTTCTCTAGCCAAACTAAATGATGCCCCTTACACTAAAATAGAGAATATGAAATAACTCCTGTGGTGGTTGCTGTGGTGTGAATTTGCACTTGGGATCCCTCAACTATTGTATTTTCATCCGCAACTAGCTTTCCATCATTCATATTCAACTGAAACTCTTGTAATTTTAAGTTGAATAGATGCAAGATCTGTGTGATTTGAAAAACTAAGCTTAGAATTTGTTCTTGACTTCTTCTCAGCCTGCCCTTTTTCTCTATACTTTTTTTCCCTTGAGCAACTGACAAGCCTGACTGACCTGACTGTCTATTTTCACTCGATCAAATATCAGTTTATGAGAATGAATGGTTGGTGGTGGGTTTAAGTTTTGCAAACCGAATATTGTTTGTTCAGATTGAGTTTTGTGCAAAACTGACTGAACACAGCTGATGCTCACCCCCACCTATCATGTTTAATTATTGAAGTTTCAGACTTAGATTGGATAAATAAGGATGTTCATTCTGTGTTGACTTATTAGTACGAGTATAATCATCTTGTTGCATGTTTTTCTAATCATTGTCTTTGTCTGTCTGCTTCTATTGTCAAGCTTATCAAAATCCATTCTCCCATGCGAGCTGATCCAAACCGTGTTGTGAAATGGGTTCCAAGCCACCATATTATCAGGGATGCTAGGATTGCATCAGAGAAATTATTGAGGTAAATGATATTTCGTCTTTTTGTCCATATTTGTACCAAATGTTTTCACTTTTTCCTATCGATTTTACTGGGGGACCTGATGTATGATTATAATAGTGTCTTAATATCTCATGGCTTGTGCAGGACGAAGTTGAAATTGTGATGAATAAAATATTTACTAGTTTATTGGTCAATTAATAGACCCAGCATGTCCATGATTAGAGGGATTTTGGTCTTTAACCTGTTCCTATTGAAAAACTGGCAAATCCTAAAAGGTCATGACCCTTTTGTATGGTAATGTCCAGCTTATAACTTCATTTGGCATATGTCATACACCCCTGCTACGCCTTCAAGTAGTCTGTCCAACTGTAAAAGTTAGAGATATCAAATAGTGAAAGTTTTGGAATGCATATTATATAGATCGCAATGCCTAATGCAACCTGCACTTGTCTTGCACACACATTTGGCATGTTATTAATTGTTATTTGACATTAATTGAGCTCTACCTAGCGAATGGAGATTGATTCCATCTGATACAAGTTGGGCTTTCTCAATTTTATTATTCCTGCAGGAGAATTGGAGCAGGATCTGGAGATCCACTGGGAGCTTGTTCCATTATTAAGAAGCAAGTTACACGAAATCTAAATGCAGTTTCAAAGCTCAGAAAGGCGGCACTTGATCATACAACGTACGTGAAGAGAACAACCATGTATCCTCTGGAGCATAGTCCTGGACATGGGTTGCTTTGCACTGTGCCAACTGATTGAACTGTATAGGGATTTAATAAAATCAGCTCGTGCTGTCAGGAAGCATCTAACCCCCAAGTTTTACCAAATCTTCTGTTTGTTCATCTTTTGCAAAATATATGTTGATTAACATGAAAAAATGACGATGAAGCTCCCTTCTCCTCATCGATGTGTTGGCAAAGCCACAAAATGTTCTATTCATTCTCATTGTTTTTTTTAAGGATTTACGGTTGGTTAATGAAATGATGACAGAACAGCTAGGACGAAATTTTCTGGCATGTGTACTGCTCAGTTCACTTATAAGTTATAATGGATTGAGCTGTAATGAATAACTTTTTTCCTTTAAATACTTATCAGAGTTTTAGTGCATGTTAGAGCTTGACATTCCCATGTATGCCTTGCTGTTTTTGGTTTGAACTGTGTTGCACCGCCCCCCTTTGGATACTACTGGAATAGTTCTGGATATCTTAATAAGTCGCATCAACATATATAATTTTCATGTTATTAAGATGTACTTTTTATAAATAGAAATCTTAATTATCAGCATGCCTCAAATATGGTGGATATGTTATTTGTTCCAAACAATATAAGTTGTTTTAACACCTGTAGATGCTCTACGAATGATGAGGATGTTAAGGCCCATCATCACTTACAGCTTGGGCAATGTTTTGTTTAAACTCTGCAGTGCTGTTGTGTTTGGGAATATCCTTAATGAGTTGCCAAAAATTTATTGATAACTAATCAGGCTACCGGAGTAATCCCTCCACTTCTACTTGTTTGGGACGCATAAGGGATCGGAGAACAAACAATTATGCAAAGTGTTTAAACTTTAAATTAAGAGTAGTTTTATTTTACTATGTCTGTTATCTCTATTTCTTTTTCCATTTGCTTCTTTTTATGCACGCATTATATCAAGTGTTTATATGTCAAGTTGAGTTGGACTCACGGATATTAATCAAACCGATCGAGGTTGGCCAGGTTGGGAGAGCATTTTTGGCAACCTGACAGTTATTAAATTAGTTTGGGCTGGATTAATTGGGTTGACATTTTTATTAAATACAAAACATTCAAAAAGAAATATAAAAAAGATGTTTGGATTAAGTTGGGAGTTGGACTAAAAAATATTGTATTTTTCAAGAGCTTTAACTTAAGTGGCACTCGCCACCAGGTTTTTTTCCGGAGAATTAGAGATTATTTAATTCTAGAATCGAATCTTAGTTAAGTCACTTTACCTGTACTTTGTCATACTGTTTTCTTCATACCAAGTCATAGACATTCTTTGTAAAAAAAAAAAGTTAGGAATGAAAGCTAAAAATCATGTCATTTAATATTTAAAAATTCAAAAAGTAATCAAGTTCATTAAGTTGAGTCGATTTCGGTTAGGTTGAAATCTTAAAACTTGCTAATGATATGGTTAGATCAAGTTTGAAGTTTTTAGACCCAACCCAACTTGATTATCTAACCCAATTCATAGATTTTGCTTTGGGTTGATTACAAGCCTGTTTGTTTAAAATTTATCCTAATGCACACGCTGTTGGATAGAAGGAAATTTTATTTCCTTTCAACCATGCTCCTCAAAAAGTGTGTAAAGCAGTGTTTGCGGTTGAAAAATCCAAAACAATCATAACACAGATTGAGGATTTAACCCGTTCTAACGAACAAGTCAACACTGTGTATGATTTTAGTTTATTTAGTAATTGTATAACAAAATGAACTATAATTTAATGAACTACCTGATGTAAATGTATTGTTGTAAGCATGTGCAAAAACAAAAAAATAAGGAAAAGAAAAATAGACGAGAATTAACGTGGTTAAACCTACCGTCACTATAGGCTACAAGCGAAATAAAGAGAAAATTTATAATGATTAATGAAAATGATAAGAAGTAGCTATTCAACACTCAAATCCTCATTGTTGCCTAGATTTAGTACACCGCAAATCTTATTGAAAAATTCTTATTCAGTTGAACTGTGCCATGTGTTTTTTTAGGTTGAGTCACGAGTCAAGTCATACCTATGATTAAAATTAAATAGAAGCACTTGATAATTAATTAATTCGTTTTTCAAACCTACTAAAACTTTTACTATCATTTTCAATAAATAAAGACTAAAGAGTAAAGACTGAATGTCTTCTATAATTTTAGCCGATTATAATTTACATTTTATTCTTTTTATATTAATACTGTTAAAATTAATTAAATAATTTGACAATTGATAAGATTAATTGTACCAATAAAAAAAATTATGAAGAGTTTTGCTTTTTTTTTTTTTAATTTTAATTCGCACTTTTATGCCTTTCTTTTTGGTCCTTCCAAGTTCAAACACATAAACACACACCTGAGTTCTATTGCTTCATTTTCTCCACTCCGTGCTGCTTGCTTATTCTTTCTTCTTTCTCTTAACACACACAAAACCCGAACAATAATCTCTCTCTTGAAGATTTCGAAACCAAACGAAACAAGAACACTTGTTGTTTGCACTTGCACACCATCGTATCTCTCTCTCTCTCTCTCTCTCTCTACGTTTTCATCGACAAAGATCGGAGACGGAGAAAATGGCAGAGATTCAGGGGGCGGAGGGGCAGATGAACGGCGGAGGAACGGTCATGATCAACTCTCTGGAATCCCTTGGATCGAAGCGCCAGAGGAGGCCGAGCGTCCGATTAGGGGACATCGGAGACCAGCCCTACGAGCGGCGGAGCAAGCCGCCGTGGAAGGACGGCAATGCCTCCGCCTCCGCCTCAGGTAAAGCCTCAAAGACTCGTCCCTTAATGAATTTGAGCTCTGGAGGCGAAACCCTAGATGGCGACGACGTCAGAGAAGGCAATTTGGATAGCGTTGTTATTGGTAGCTGGAAAGTGAAGGATTCCAAGAAGAGGGGTTCCACCGCCACCAAGAGGCTCAGGTCAAATTGGGTTTTGAGAATTGACGAAGGTGGCGGTGGAGGTGGCGCTGAAGGAGAGGGAAAACATAGTGGCGGCGATGATGATATGGATGATGGGTATCGGGATTTTGATGTGGAAAACTCGGAAAGCCCCTTGAAAGAACAAAGCCCTGTTCATTCTCTCGAGAATTTGGGTCTTGATGGGCTTGGGAATGACAGAGAGATGCATTATCACGGGAATAGGAGGTTGGTTAGGGCTAGGGTTTCAGAGGGTCACGATGGAATTGAACTGTCTGGCCCTTCTGATACTGATGCCAGGGATTGGAAATGCGGGACTAGTGGGGATAGAAATGGGAATGGTGGAAGAGGAAGGCTTGGTGAAAATGGTGTGAGGATTTGGCTCAATGGGTTAGGGTTAGGTCGGTATGCTCCGGTGTTTGAAATACACGAGGTCGATGATGAGGTTTTGCCCATGTTAACACTAGAGGATCTCAAAGATATGGGGATAAACGCCGTTGGGTCGAGAAGAAAAATGTATTGTGCAATTCAGAAGCTGGGAAAGGGGTTCTCTTGAGCTTTTACTTGTTTTACTGAATGTAGCATGGGAGAATTTTTAGCCATTGCAAATTAAGATGGATTGAGTTCTAGTATGTTCTCTCCCATAACTTGTTAGGTTTTGGAATGATTAGGTCCTCTCCTCACATGTTCTTATTGGAAAAACATCCTTTTTCAATCCAGTGCAAGTACATATAACTCTGCTGATTTTGTTGAAGTAATTCTAGTGTATCGTTGATGAGTCGGAAAGACAAATCATGAGTAGAGGAAAACATCTTATAAGGCATTTGGAAAGTTTTCTCTTGAAACAAAAAGGAAGTGGTATTAGATGTGGTATAAGGCATGAGTAGAGGAAAGTTTTCTAGTAACTCTCTGGCTCTCTTGGCCTCATTGTATTTATAGATGTGGTATTATTCTTGATGAGTTACCATAACAGGGGAATCAATAAGACTGCCTTTTTTATATTTAACATATCATTTCAGGTTCTATTCTATGGTTAAATTAGTTCTTTAACTTTTTCTACAGTCTATTTTGTAGATATGATTGCAGTTTGGTATGTTTTATACTATGAGTATCCTATTTAATGGAGTTAATATATTCTGAATATTTAGTTCCTGTTTTTTGGTGCTGCCTTAAAAGCCTTGTTGTTCTTGGGTGGATGTGCTATGGATATTCTGAATAGTTAGTTTGGTGCTGCCTCAAAATCCTTTTTGTTCTTGGGTGGATGTGCTATGGTACGAGAACACATGGCAATTTTTTTTTCTCTTTCACAACGAGAATGTGTTTCTAGTGCTGGTCAGAGATGTTGTTAGTCAGAGATGATCTAGAGCATACAATATTGCAACTGCATTCTTGTTATATATATGATGGAGGCACCTACTAAAGTGGCAAATTTGTTAGTGGATAATTTTGGTAGGGTGAAGAAGGTATGTCATCAGGTGCGAGTGTCTTACTTTTTGTTGATGCTCCTTGAAGTTTGAGTGCATCGTTCCGCTGTTTCCTGCCATGTCCAATTTTGGATTAACACATTTTGAAATTTTCTTCAGGTGGTGGATAAAATTGATAAAAGATGATTTGAGGTAGGAGAAGTAAGCTCCATTGACAGGATGGATGCTTGCTAAAGGAATAGCAAGTTTTTCCTCAACGTAATTAATTATATAAGGAAGAAATGAGGGGGTTATAATGCCTAGACAAAGCCTACCCTTACGAACACCCTCTCCTCTGATGTACTGTGGGACTCCTGCCAATGGGACCGGAGGATTTTCTCTTGCGGAGTCTTGCCAGGTGATTAACTGATTAATGGAGAGGAAGGGATTTAAGTCTTGTAGCACTTGAGTGAAGATGAAGAAGAATGCGTGTTTAATTATGTGCTAGTGAGGTTCCTAGTGGGACGGAAGTCAGAAATAAATAAACTGCATTCAACAAAACAGCCAGAGCGGAAACTATAGGAATCTGTTAATATTGATGATTGAGCAACGCATCAGATTATCCACTTTAACTATGTTAATGATATTTGCACGAATACACACTCCTGGATAACATCATGGTCATGTAACTTTTTATGAAACTTTTTTTGAATGATCTAGGCTCTGTACATATTTTACATAATTTGTGCAAATATCTTTTTTCTTTACATATATGTACACGGGCATGTTTGGATTCCTAGTTATGTCGCACTATCACTGTTCAAGTCAAGTTATCAATACAAAATTCTCAAATCATAAAATTACTACTAGGGTAAGTATCAAAAGTACGTTTCAATTCCTAGTTTCTCTCTCGAGTGCAATTCCACCTGAGGCGAGGAGCCGAAACCGAAAAACTGATTCAAATTGAAGGCCGGAGGTTAATCAAACAGAATCACCAACCTGACCATGCCATTCTGGATTACAACTTACATATGATGACAACAGATTTTTGGTTCGGTTATCCATCGTGAGCGGAATAGCATTTCCGTTCCCTATATATGTTTAGTGTACTTGTACATAATTATCATGTCCTTACCCCTCCCATTAGCAAACCCCCGTAAAGAACTTGTCTCCTACAAGAAAATCAAAGTTTGGTTGATCTGTAGTGAGAACTGTCATTATCTTAAGTGTGTGTTTGAATTAGATATAAAAAAAAGATAATGTTAAAAATTGATTATGTTAAAGAAAATTAATTATGAGAAAATTAATTTATGTTTGGATATGTTAATTCATAATTGATTTTAAGATAAGGACTTTTGTTTAGATTATATAAAAAAATCGTTTTTATGTATTAAATTATCAAAAAATATATGAAATGATTGAAAAAGTTATTTAGTTAAGGGCAAATAAGTATTTCTCTTTCAAATTTTTTGAAATAATTTAAATTTAAATAATTAAAAGCTTAAAATAATATTTTTTTAACAAAGCTGTTTTTAATTAATAAAAAAACAATCTTAACTTATAATTAATTTTACATACTTTAAACAAACAAAATTAATTTTATATAAAATTACTTTTAATTAAAAAAAACAATTATTCTAAAAAAATAATCAAAAACCAAACATGCTCTAATTATCTAGACTTTTTTTTTCTTTTGTTGGTCGCGTAATTTATCTTAAATCAACTTGAGCATGTTTGTTTCGGCCAAAACTTCAACTACAGGATTCACTCAACTTCAATGACGTCTTTCTATTGCTGCTGCTTCTTGGGTTCGGCTGGAAACTACTTTACACCTATAAGGTCACCAACTCGACTAATAAGCTGAAAATCAACAAAAAATAATAATAATTCAAGTGAAGCTGTAAGTGTAAAAGTTGCCGTTATATTTCGTTACTTCCCAATAAAATCCTGTCATCTGGCCTTCGACCAACAGACATTCACTCCCCGTGTTTTGGATTCAATCATAGCAAGTAGGATAACCCAAAAATACTAGAGAGAATGAGGATTATGGTGAGCTCCTCAACCTTTTTTGGTGGAAGATTCTTTTGGATGAGAGGAGGCTTTACCATTCTAAAGTCAGACATGTCACAGGTCTTTAGCCAAAAATTAAGAGGATTGTTGCTGGCAGCAAGAACCAAACCTAAATCTTTTAAGCAAAATAACAACTACACTAACCCCTTGCCAGCTCCTCAACTTTAATTACACCTGGAGTTAATACATTTCATGAAAGAGCCACACATTTTTCTACAGTATCCACAGTTTCACAATAGGGTAACCATGCAGTGATCCTGATTTCTAAGTGTAATTAAAGTTGACAACAGCAATAATCACGAGGATTAGTGCTGATAAAAGGGCCCAAGTAAGTAGTAACGTATATAAAACAGGAATACAAACAAACCATTCAATTATGTACGTCTTTAAGGCTCTGACAAGGTCTTCCTTGTTAATTGTTATGTGAGGCAGATATGCATTAGTAACAAACCCACCTGTGACAGCGTAATTGAATCTCTCAATTAGTAACAAAGCCTAACACGCAAGATACGGAACAACTTAATTGAAAATTTAACCAAAAATAATAATAATAATAATAAAAAACCTAGTTATCAATCATTTGCATATGTGAAAATCAAGATTTATAAATATGTCTTAAAGAGATAGAGAAAGAGTTCTCACATTCTGTTTCAGAGGGGTCTTTGCAGGAGAGTCAGTCTCCAAGAACTTCAAAACCCATCTTCTACAGCTCTCTGTCCTGAAAAAGTTTATGTTTTCACGGATTCTGGTGGCAAGCAATCGAGTCCCAGCATTTAAAATGAAATAAATGGTTCCAAGTCACCAACGAACAAGCCAGGGGCCGGGTTGAACTTGAATTCCAGAAAAATAGTGTCAGCCTCTGCTGGAGCCATCGTCTCCTTCAATAACTTTTATGACAGATTATTTAATTTGTTGAGCAGCCGGAGGTGATACTGAGGTACCGTAAAGATGAGCTAGACATGTGCACTTGAGATATTGAATGAGTTCCTAAAATGGCAACAAAAGTAAGGTCAAGCATGCTTGATTCAAATTAAGATAAAATTTGACAGCTGCAACAGGAAGAAAATTAAGATAGAGGAGAGAGAAGAATAGCAGAAAAATGGGAACAAGCCAATGAAAACTATACGCAGTATATCTTCAACATGTTTCAATGAGTGAAATCTTATATTTATCCATATAAGCTAAAAGAAATATAACCACCACATGATCCAAACGATTTTGTAAATGTGCCCATCATAATATCAATATCAACAATGTCCACAACTAAGAGTTCTCAGACGTCAGACACCTCTTCCTGTTTTCCCAACAGCTCCAAGGCTGTGTGCCGCATGCAAAACTACTTATGCCTAAAGCACATCGGAAGAAAGTAAGATAAAAAAAAATGCAAATATTGTAGTTCAAAAAAATAATAAAGATGAACTGTAAACGAGACAAATGATCTTATGAACAACAATCAGAGAGAAGTGTTAACAAATTTTAAATATTTGTCAGGTATTTTCTGCATCATAAAGTAATAAAACGATGAGAAATAAAAGGGAAAAGATGTATAACTTGATTGTACACGTTAATCTGATATAATTTGTTTGTAACATTTAAAAATTAAAGTAATATATAACCTTATATTTCTTGCATATTGCAAAGTTTGCACCGCTCTCCTTCCATACTGTATATTCTGGATTGTCCATCAGCAATATGCTCCCTCTGAACTTTCTCCAAGTGTGATGGCATGGAAGAAAAACAACAAAGCACTCCTTAATTACAAAAAGACAAAAACTGATATTTCAGAGGTTGAATCAAATGCCGGTGAATAAGAGTACCCATGGGCTACTTACTATTATGTTGGAAGACTCAAATTGTAGCTCCTGTGCCTGGAGCACCATTGGCAATTGAATTGTGGTTCAAAGAATCACTAATTATCAACCCTCCGTGTGACTATTAGTGGGACCATTAGTGGTTCACTCAGGAACCATAAAATCTTGAGTGTTCAATGGTTGTCATAAATTTCAGTACAAACCTTTCCAATCTGGTGGAGTTTGTCACATATATAGCACATACCAAAAACTATTGCAGCTGGCTTTTAGACAAAGTCGGCGACACACTGCTCCAGATGAGCGTGTAGTTGTGTAGTGATGTAGTTCCTGATGGAAAGATTACATTAGTAGATCTTCAGGTACATAAACAAGGAGTATATACGCTGCTAAACTTTATACACACCTCCATCCACACAAGCACTGCAAGTACTTGGCGAGAATTTTTTTAATGAATCCTTATGAAAAAGAAAAAAAGGAGTGGGAAAATCTCCG
This sequence comes from Styphnolobium japonicum, assembly GCA_023212625.1. NCBI lineage: Eukaryota > Viridiplantae > Streptophyta > Magnoliopsida > Fabales > Fabaceae > Styphnolobium > Styphnolobium japonicum. The sequence goes on along the minus strand of JALBWW010000003.1, from coordinate 38,653,282 downwards.
TGTCGTCATTGTGAAAAAAACGGTTAGAGAAAGTATTTTAATTAATTTGTATGTCATTAAATTAAAGTGTAAGTGGAAGATATAACAATGATTTCTTTATATATATATATATATATATATGTAGAAAAGATATTATATTAATGTTGATATTATTAGAACTATTTTCACCTTGAAAAAATTAAAAATTAAGGTTTGTATATAAAAAAAAGGAAGTAAAGTCTTTAGCTTCAAGCCAATTATATAAATTAATAATACTAATTTATATTACAACTATTTGCAGTTTTGCACCTTTTAAAATTAAAAGTCAAGGTTTTTACAAAAAAGAAAAGAAAGGAAAGGAAAGACTTTAGCTTAACTATATATATATATATATATATATATATATATATATATATATACATATATGCCTTTAAAACTATTTTCACCTTTAAAAATTGGAAGACACTGACAGTATGCCACATATGATTAATATCACCATGTCACCCCGTTATCTTTATTCTTCTAGAGACATAATGGCATTTGCTTCTATTTTCTGTATGCCTTAATTATATGACCATGTATGTTACTTTGCATTGATACACATCGTTATCATTTAGAAGTCCTATATTTAAAACAAGACTCCGTGCAGATATGCTCTTAAAAAAGAACACACTGGAAATAGCTAGCTAGGTTAGAGGGAAGAAATGGTTTGTGATTGGTATAAGATTAGCTGCGAAAATAAAAGTAAAAGGATAAACAAATGGCTCCCTTCTGGATCCTAACAAGGAAATGCTAAGCCTAAGAATAATTTAAACGCAACTAATTTAAAAAATTTGTCTTGCAATTTTACTTTTGTTAGGTAGGATGCGTACCTTGAAGGAACTTGCTTCAATTGAATTCCCTTGGACCGCCAAAGCAAGAATTGCATTACACAACGCAACATAGATTTCCTGAAAGAGCTGCAGATCTCAGTGTGCATATGCCATGACAGAAACGTACGCATGGCCTTCATCAGCTAGAGGTGGCTCCTTAAATGATCAGCATATTCATATTGATATGGTATGGGAAGAGTGAAGAAGGTCTGGCATGTAAGACAAGAGACAGTCAACAAGTCAAGGATGCCTGCCAATAAACCAAACGAGGGGCTCCATCTTCGTACGAGACGAAGTCCCAGGAATGGGTTTAGGTAGGCAAGTCATCCTTGGCTACCAGACATGACTCTTCATCTACATACAAGGCCCCTCTCTTCCTCTCAACCTGAATTCTGATGCCAACACTGAATGACCAAACCCCCTATTTATAGCCACCATCATATAGATCCAAATGTGACATAAAATAAAAGAGTTTATGTGTATAATGACATATTCCTTATTATCAATTAAATGTTATTGGCCTCATGCATGACTTCTCCTTGCTTCGTTATCTCATACCAAAACTAACTATGGGGGTAGCCAGAGATAGAGATTAAAGAATATGTTCTAAAATAAAAACTAGGAGGGACCAGCCATTCATGTATATCCATCAATATTGATCTGCTGAGTGTTGCTCGTCTAGGCTATCGTGGCAGGCTGAAAATGGCAAGTCAACTGCAGGTACTGCCACAGTTAACATGTTGATGAACCAACTTGCAATGAATATGTTCGTTTTGACATTCATCCTCTCTGAACCCCAGTAGCAATCTTTTCCTCTTGATTATTACGTTTTGTCTAGTAATACATTTTTACTTTTGAATTATTTCCTTGCTATCGAAAAGAATACATCTTTGTTTTGTCTTTTTATTATTATTATTATTACCTCATTAATGGAGAATGGAAAATGAAATGTGAGAGATTGAACCTTCACTGTATAACCATAGGTCACAGTTTCTTAGTAAAGACTAAGAAAAATACTAATCGAACGATGCTCCACCGATAAAGGATATATCTTTATCTGTAACTTATTTGAATTCCATTTTAATTTATTGATTATTAATAAATTATATGGTATCATATATTAAAGAAAATAGTTTAAAAAAATTCAATTACTACAATAATATGACATTTTTTTATTATTATTGGTAGTATAAAATATTTTATGCTAACTATAAATTAAATTTACACTCATTTAATTAAACTCAATCTACTCGATCCACATGATTATAATCAAACAATAACAAGATCCAACTAACTCTTTATTTATAGATAACCATGAAATTATTTTTATGAAATGATGGTAAGATATTTGTGGATATATATGTGTTCACTTTTATTCATATTCAGTTATTTGCAACACAATGTTAATATCCTTTTAATAAATTCACATGTTAAACACAGGGTTAGGTTTTTAGAATATAAAATCTGAAAAAAAAATATTATTAAAATCTTGTGAGTTCTTGTTTTTTTTCATCGCTTTATGAGCTCATATTATTCTAAAACTCTGAACTAAAACAATGGTGCACATGTCCCTGCTCACCCACTTTAAAAATAAAATGTCAAAATCTTAAGGCATTAGATTTATGGATCTTTTCATTTGTATAATTCTCATTTAGTTCATTATTTGCTAATGTGAAATTTCTTCACTTACACTTAAATTTTCAACCCAAACTCCAAACAAAAGGATTTTGAAACAAACAGAAAGAAATCAGTTAAATGAACAAATTGTGTTATAATATTTTGTAATATATATGAAGAAACATACGATGCCGAGATAGACTCTTAATAAATTTTAATATTCACAATCAGTCTAACTCAGTAACTCTCTTTATTCCCTAATTATTAAGTATACAAAAAAATTTATACAAAAAAATGGCAATCAAAGTTACTCGAGTTGACTTCAAAATTGTGGTCACGCACATATTTTTCAACTGTATGATTGCAAAGCACAGAGCTTTGATTTCGAACTATATGCATTATTCCAAGCTTCACCGTTAAGAAAGTATATATAAGGGATCGACTACTCTTCACGTGCATTCGACTTTATATCCTTTTATCTACGAAATAAAATTAATTATTTGATGTCAATTTTGTTTCTCTTGTAAGCAACGAGGAAGATATATACTAATGCTATAGGGTCGAGGAATATTGGATTGGATATGCCCTCTAGGGCTCTACCTCCTGCCTCTCAATGCCCACTTTATTTTCCCAAATTTTTTGTTCTCTCTCTAGGCATATCCTATGAAGTATGAAGTATGAACTGTTGTGGACATTTAATAAGTTGAGTTTGGAATTACGCTTTCTATGTAGTTTCTATTTACCATTAGCTTAAGTATAGATTTAGGTGGCTAATAAATTTCTTAAATATTAATTTTATGAATTGTTAATTTTTTTTAAAATAACTATTATAATTTTAAAATAGAAATAGAAGAATATGTGAAATTAGTTTAAGGTAAAAACAGTTTGATAACTTTTTAATAAAGTAAAAAAGGACACGATATAAATAAATTTTGTTCAAATAAAATTGATTAATTTTTTTAAAAAAATTATCTATACTTTTTCAAACTAATTTTGAATTCAAAACGTAACCTAATAAGAAGAAAAAAATTCAAATTTTGAGTGATTGCCTATAGGAATTAGTAATTACTATTAGTCAAGTAATTAGCTAAGTAATTATTTAGTTAAGCTAAACTACTTGTATAAATAGGATTTAAGAACTCATTGTACAATAAGTTGAATGATTTGAAAAATAAGACCTAAGGTCTTATGTAGGGCTATTAAACGAGGTTAGCCCGGCCCATTTAAGCCCAGCCTGTATGTCACGAGTCAAATAAGAAATAAGTTAATTTAAATGAGTTGACATTTTGTCATCCTAACTAGGGGTGGACATAGGTTGGGTTGAGTTGGGTTTAGGATAATTTTGGATCCAACTCATTCATGGAAGCAGTGGGCTTCGAGCTGATCCAACCCAACCCGTTCATATGTGGGTTGGGTTAGGTTCAACCAATGAGTTAAACTTGAACCTAAAAAAGAATAACATGCTAAAATAGAAATTGAAATCCATTCAAAGTACATATAACTCTATTAACATTAGCAGCAGACACATCTAACTCACAAAGAAATCGTGAAACATTAATAAGCATTAATGATTAAATTATTAGTAATTAACTAAATAAATTAAACAAATTCTATATATTACACTACTTGTATCAATCTTTTTAATTTCATCCATTTGAGCCTGTAGATTAATGTTTTTCTTAGGAGTTTTTAATCAGTTTTGAGCACAAATCAATGCATTAACAATGGTGGTTTGTATAAAACTATGAAAATGGTCCAAAACTCGCCATCTAGTACTAAATGTAGTGTAATTTTAATTTAAAAATTCTCATGAAATTAATTACTCAAAAAATTATAAACTTATATAAAATTTTGGAAACCTCAATAAAAAGTATACATCTAAAAAAAAAGCTTGAGTGGGTTGGGAGAGTCTCAACCCGCTACCTGATTCATGCCTCGTGGGTTTCATTATTTTAAACTCAACTCAACCCTCAGATCCAAACCAACCCGTCATTTATAAGTTGGGTTGGGTAAAAATGTGTGGGTTTATGGATCTACCTGACCCATTGTCCACCCCTAATCCCAACCAGTATAAGGTCAACCCGCGGTCTAAATAGGTTACCCATTTATTTAAAAAAAATTAAAAAACTTAGTTCTTTAAATAAACTTATCCAATAATCTTCAAGTAAGTTATAAGTATATAAAGACTTATAAAGGTCTTCTAATAATCAAAATATGGTCAATAACAATAATTTTCAAGATTATATATTCTCCAAAGTAGTAAATTGACAAATTCATACATTTACAGTAGCGTAAAAAAAATCATGCATCAACACCCCACGTAAAGTCAACAACACATTAGAAATAATAAAACATTAACATAACAAAATGACAACATACATAGTAGCAATAAATACATACATCTAAATTTTAAAAACAAAATTGCAAAAAAAAAAAAACGAGTTTGCCTTGTTTAACCCCGTGAGCTAAACAAGCTGAACAAAAAATGAATTAATTTAAACGAATCAATAATATTGAAGACCATATCACATAATTTTAACTGATAAATGAATTGGCCCGATGAGATTAGCCCATTTTGATAACCTTAGTCTTATGTGGCTAAAGGATAAGGTTTTCTAGATTTGCTTGTTTCTCTACTTGATTTTTATCAATTGGTGTTGTCATTTTCAATAGGAGTAAGAATCAAAGGATAGAATGGATGCTACTTTGTAATATGTATTTGGGTATAGAGAAAAAGCGTTGGGTGAATGGAAGAAGCATGAAGAAGAAATGAGGCGTGAAAGGATGAAGACAAGAATCATCCTAGAAACTCCACATGGTGAAGAGAAATTTCTTGTGATTGGAAATTGTTGGATACTAGTAACAATGGTTACGCCAAAGCCACCGTTTCAACCAAGATAAACCATTATTTTAGCCACTTAGAAACCATGCTTCCGAAAAAACTTAGAACTTGCTCTTGATGTTGTTCCTCAAGAAAATGGGAAATCTTCATATGGTTCGATGACAGAGACATAGGTTTATACCCAAGAAAGACTGTACCAAAGGTGTAGGTGTTCCTCAAAAGATTGAACCAAAAGAGAAGTTAGCATCAAGGAATCAAGACATTGCATCCAAGATAAATGGAGCTTTACAAAATGATCTTAGGTCTAGGAACTAGCAATCGACTGCTTGGAGTCAAACAGATAAGTAAATGGATAAGGATTTATTGGAATATGTTTATGTTTTTATGCTAAAGAAACTAGAAATTTGTTTGGTTTTTTAACTAAGAAGATTGTTGTGTGTGAAGCAAATAATGGGGAAGAGTCTAAGTTAGAAATTATAGGGGAAGAAGAAGTGATCGCAAAAACCTAGAAAAAATGAGTCTCAATGTTTTTTTTTATATTCTAAAGTCATGGATTCCATGATCCTCTAACTAAGAAAAACACAAGGGTATAGAACAATTTGGCAAAGGTTAGTTCCTAAGGCACAGACTTCGTGGCGGAGGAACTTTACAAGCTAAAGTTGGGTGTAGGGAAAGAAGCTAAGAAGCTAAGAAATAGAGCAAGTCAGATGCCAAATGCCAAATTAGAGGGTGAAGAGCAAGCCAAGAAATAGAATAAGCCTTCGTTTCAAGAACATAAATAAAAATATTTATTTATAAAAGAAAACATAGTGACAAATATCCTTACTGTAAACTATGATATCATCAAAGAATACTGCAATAATATTTTTAAGGAATGGACTAAAGATATCATGCATGGTGGATTGAAAGGTGGCAGGGGCATTGGTTAGCCCAGATGGCATAACCAATAACTCGTAATGTCCTTGATGAGCTCTAATGGTTGTTTTGTACTCATCTCCTTGGTGTATGCAAATTTAATGATACATTGCCCTCAAATCTAATTTGGACAAGATATCAACTCCATACACTCTGCCTAACATCTTATATATGGTTGGGAATAAGAAAAAACTTCTCAAAGATGCAGAATACTGAACACAATCTAGAGGTTCAACTCCTCCGGTCACTAAATCTTCTGATTCTCCTTGTTGATCTTCTCGATGACTTACAAGGGAACACTTCTTCCCTTTATATAACCTCCTTGTGATTTAGGAAGTTAGTTAGAATATTGCCACATTAGCAAAGATAGTTACAATCTGCCAAGTCATCTAACATACTCTAACCACCATAGCTACTTGATCTAACTGTACAACTAAGTAGTTCTAATTGTACAACTACTAATAACAATGATTATTTACAAATGTGACTTTCTTAATGACATTTCTTCTCTTCAATTCGTATCAATGCATAAATATTTATTTAAATAAAAATATTCTTTTTATTAAAAATATAATATAGATAACTTTTTGTTAGAAAACATTTATGGGAAGGACAAGTTACTTTATTATAAAGTGAGGACATGCTACAAGCATTAAGGATAATTTACAGTAGTACTTATATATCGTCTATCAATAAAGATTATTAGGAACAAGAGTCAAATATAAACGAAGTGTTTTTTATTTTTACTATAGATGATGAAATAATGATAAAGGTACCATTGACGATGATAAGCCATATTCTCCCCAGAGTGTAGGGGTGTCAACGAAAAGTGATGGCTGAATTAAGAAAATTTCAGATAGGACCAAGCCTACAATGGGCCGAACCAGTTCATCAGTCTGATAGTGTGAAGTTTTCTTCTTATGGTATGTACTTAATTTTGTTATTATTTATTTATGTTTCTGCTTAACTAGCTTCATTGGGATAATAACAAAAAAAAGAAGAATTAAATTTGGTAAATACATCTCAGTCATTCTTTTTTCTCCATTTGAATATGATATTTACTTGTTTTAATTCCTGAAATTGATTAATTTATGGTTCAAGAGATGCTTCATGAATAAATCATAAATTATCTAAGTCGAAAACAATGTAGTTAGTTTTCATTGCTTATGTTTTTGACACTTAATATAATTATGTTATATTTGTAAGATTATCTTGTGTCAACTTCGACTTTATACTGTCCAATTTTACAACAAGTGAACTAGCCCACATGGCTTTTGTGGGCTTCGATTGATGTAGAAGTTTTATTTACTAATAGCTTCTTGTTATAAACACACAAAATATTAAAGAAGGAAAAAAAGACAAAAGTTAAAGGCTTGTCGGCTAGCTCACATAAAAAATGATTCGACTCAAAATTAGCTAGGCCAGATTTGAGCTTGGCTGACCTGAATTGACAATTCTATTAAAGTGGTCAATGTCCACATTGAAACATTGAATTTTATTTTATGTCGTAAATTATAATTTAACTGGAGGACGCCATATTTCATATCGTGACCCACTGAACCCATTTAGGTTTAAATTAAAAAAGGGATAAATCTAAAAAATAATTAGGTTGTAGCTATCACGTGATGATTGTAGGTAAAGTCAACAATTGTTGCTATTTTTCAAAAGTGCAAGTTCTGTATGAACTAATTGAACAAAAATATTACAAACATCCAAGATATAATTAATCTCTCTTTCTATGTAATATATAATATGGAAGGGTGGTTTACTTAGTATATATGTAAGACTTAACAAAACAATTTATTAAATAAATTCTTTTATAAATGTGTTAAACATAAAAAATTGCCAGGCAATTTAACTTGGCTCCAAAGTGCCAAATCTGACATTTTCATATTGTAACTCAGGTTGACGATTTTGATTACTAGGAGGTTCTGTTCCTCTAATGTGGTGTACAATTATATTGTCAACAGGCTCTTCACTTCCTAAAGCACTAGTTAACCTGCCAACTTGTCGAGCTAATAAATTACAAGTATGGTTTATAGTTTCAATCAATGGCGAGATGACAGTATTTATCTGTTGTGTTAGTATATGTGCCATATCATGATTACTTTCATTTATTTGTTGACGAACAACGGGCAAATTATTCAAAACTGGCCTTAAACTCATTTTTGGCATTTCTTTAGACATTATAGGACCACATTGGACCCATTGAAGTCCCTAAATTCAACATTTTTGGTCTAAATGTTTGACTACTACTAGTTCCTGAAGCAAATTGTCCATTATATTGGTTCATTGCACTCATGACTGCCAAATATTGTTGGTTCACAGGAGTAGCCATTTGTGTAATAGGTTGATGTAATAAAGTGGAGACAATAGGAGTTGTATTCATATAACTCATTGATGTTGTTCCCATAATGGGTTGCATCATTGTTTGTGGAGTAAATCATGGTGGTAAACCATACATTGACATAAATCTTGAATTTCCATCATTCACATTCCTCAAATTATTATTTGGCATTATAGTTTGAGGATTTGTTATTACAACCTCTTGGTTGTTACTTCCAACAGCCTCAACATTAGTATTAATTGCATTGACATTACTACCATTGTTATTCTCATTAACCTCATTTACATTACCTTGAGGTTGTTCACTTGAAGAGGAATTATTTCCAGACATTCTTGAAATTCGTGTACCACTTCTCAATTGCATGAAAAGTTCATTGATATTGGACACTGTCTAAATCACTACCAAGTGTCCCACCAGGCGTGCCATTTTATTAAAGGTGAAAAATTGTCAAGCAATGTACTGACAAAAACTTGGCTCCAAAGTGCCAAATTGTCAAGCATACAATTCGTCAGTGCCTAAGTTGACAATATTGCGGTTCCAGTTATCAATCTTGGAAGGAAATCTCCTTAACTGGGTTCTCACTTTCAAGTGATTAAAGTGTCGGTTGGATCAACAAATATAAAAAGAAGAAGATGAAGAAGATGAAGATAACAATGAACAAAAATGAAAAGTAAAAGCAATTAAAGAAAGCAAGTAAAGCAAATCAAAAGAAAATGAAATGTAGTAAAGAACCTGAAATTAAATTGCATAAAATGAAAATGACATATAAACTTGATTGATCTGTGTATCCTTTGAGCGTCGTTGAGACTTTAGGAGTGTAGGATGTTTCAAGTTGCAGTCATTTGTACATTGTTCTAAGTAGTATTTATAGATAAACTTTCTACATCTAAAATCCTAAGAACTGTCATTTGTTGGACAGGTGACATACATGCAACTAGCACATGCTTATTCTAATAACAGCCTAAAACTACTAACAACTACCCAATGAATCAGCATCAGCAGTTCCTCAAACAATGGATGCAACCGCTACTTAAAAATTCAAAATGGTAACCACCAACTCCTAAATAATCATAAATTGTTTTGTCGGTGCACTAACTTTGTCAATAATTTGTAAGTCCTTTTGTCAGTTGAGTGTATACTTAAACTTTGTCGACTTCATATGTTACTCAAATAACACTTGTTTGTCAAACACCCTTCATAGCCTTGATTTGTCGGATATAATATTGTTGTCGATTTTACACATTTGTCGAATGTAGCACACCAAATGTTGGCTTGATCTTTCACCACGAATTTTGTCGACTCAACCTTTAACACCATTTCATGATTTCAACTAAGTATAAATTGTCGAATAACACATTTATTCCATTTTGGACTTACATATTTCCAAATTCAACCTTACAAAGTCTCATAAGTTGTCGATTATCAATTTTGTCGAAAACTAAAAATTTGATAATAACAAAATGTTAAATTTTATTAATCTAATTTTTTAATTAAAAAATCTGATGAGATACATCTTAAGAGATTTGATCTCTTGATTCCTGGCGCCCTACTAAATGGGTTGTCATGGATACTTGCATCTAAGTTTGTGTTGAAGGAAATAGAAACCAAAAAGACAGAAAGCAAGTACCTGCATCACTTCTCGCCTTTGATTGGTTTCAACTTTATTTGATTTCTGTTAATATAGAACAACTTAAGTGAGATTGAATTTTGAATTCTATTTATTTTTATGATATTTAGTTTTTATTTTATTTTTTCATTCTTGTTTGGGTATTATTATACATTTTATATGTGAGACTAATTTCGTTCAAAGTACTGAAATTGTCATTTTCACAAGTATTTTTTTACATGCTCGAATCTCCATATGCTCATAAATTGTTAAGTTCAATCTTACTTATTACTTAAGTTACTTCTTGTGAATAATGATAATTAGTTAAAGTTTTGCGTTTTTATATTCATTATTTTTATTCTTGGTTAGTCAATCTTTTTAATTTATTAAGTGTGTATTTGGTTTAGTTTTTAGAATCTTAAATTTATGATTTGAACAAAAATATTAAAAGATAAATTTTTACTTAAATCAAAATTTTAGAGTTTTTAAAAGTTAAATTAAATATGTTATAATGAAGTAGGTTGATATTCTTTTATCAAGTAATGATAATTAGTTAAAGTTTTGTGCTTTTATATTCATTATTTTTATTTTTTTATTTTTTTATTTCTGTTCAATCAGTCTTTTTAATCTACTAATTCACTTAAGCGAGATCCGTTGATTTTTTTTTTTTCCAACTAGCATAAAAAATGGACCAACCCAATAGAACTCATTTTTTTTCTTAATTCGTGATAAGTCAATCCAAGTGTGAAATGAAGAGTGTGAAGGCAAGAAAGACATGAGTAGGTGAGCAGGTGAAAAGGAAACCACAAACCGGGGCATTGGCATGGGATTCGGAAAGTGAAGACTCTCTCCTATCTCCTCAATCAGGAAGAAGAGTTGTGTGAGACTTGACTTGGGAACTTTCGCTGTCTGTCATACTAATGTTCCTTCCTACCTCTACCTGTCACTCGCCTCATAAACCCTCCACTTACTATTAATTAACAAATAAATATTGAAAGAAAAGCCTGCACCCTAAATAGTACAGAAAATATAGCCTCTCAAGTCTCAAGTCCCTTAGCTCCATTCACGATCACTTGGCTTACTCCTTCAACCACTCCCATAATGTGCGCGTGTATTCTACCACCCTCTTGTTCAATGTTCACCACTCGCTTCCCCCTCCCTTTCTTATTCATGTTTTTTATTTTAAAAAACGCAAAGCTCTCGTCACAATTTTTTTTCTTTAAAATGATAGTATGTTCTTAAACTAATTATCAAAGCGTAAGCAAAGATGATACAAAGGAAATTTGAATCCATGTACATAAAAAAAGTCAATTCATAAAAAATATTCCTTAATCTAAAGTAACATTAAGGAATAAAAAATGTCATCAAATAATATTTCACTCCATAAAGGGACATTCGAATCCATATATATAAAAAATGTAAAGTTTTATCTTTATCTCTTGAACCAGTTTAGTTAACCTATACATTTTGTAAATAATGTTTACTACACAATTATTGTTTTTTTGTTATGAACCCTACATAAATATTGGCTAATTCTTTTAAGGAACTTAATTTCCTCCTTTCTGCTATGTGTGATGGTTTATTACTGAGGATGCCCATGAGTTAAGGGTGATTTTTAGAGTTATCAAAATGAGCCGAGTTATAAATTAGCTTAAATAATTAGACAAAAAGTGTAAGTTAGATTGAGAAAATTTTAATCTAAATTAATTATGAACCAATTCAGTCCAACCCGAAATAGGTTGGCCTAATGTGAGTTGGCCTGCTTTTTTTATTATATATTTAATTTTATTATTTTTTATTCATATTTTTACTTGACTAGATTTATTTGAATTTTTTTAAAAAAAATAATAAACTCAGTGAGTATATCTAAGCCTTTCTTTTTTTTTCCACTTGAAATATGATGTTAACTTGTGCTAGTTTATTAAATTGATTAATTTATGATTTAAGCGATACTTTATAGATATATTATAAACCGTTTATGTTGAAAATAATATAGCAAATTTTTACTGTTTATGTTAATGTCACTTAATATAATATATTATATTTGTATCTAATATGTATTCATGATTTTTGTGAGCTTTGATTGATGGATAAATTTAATTTATTAATAACTTATTATTATAGATACCCAAAAAAAATGAAAAAAGACACACAAAAAATTGAGCTCGTGGGCCAAGCCAGCCTGCACACATTGTAGGGCAAGCCAATCGAGCTCGAAATAAGCTTGGCCTAACACGGCCCGGCCTTGCCTGAATTGACACCTTTGATGATTTCAGGTATTGTCTTGGTTCTGGTCAATCTATGCACTTTTGGGAACACTTGCAAAATAGGGATGAGCTCATCAACCCGTTAAATAATCTTTTAGGTTAGTTTGGGTGAAAATTATCTCTATTTAGTTTTTAGATAAAATTAATTAAATATTTAACTAATTTAATTAATAATTTACATGCAATTAATTAATAATTTATTTTTATTTTAATACTTAATACATAATTAATTGTATATAAATTATTAATTAATTTAATTTAATACTTAATTAATTTTATTTAGAAACTAAATAAAAATATTTTTTCTCAAACTTTTTCATTCTCCTTTTCAGTGGTGCAGCTTCAACTAAATTTTTAGGGAGCCACAGCGAAAGCTACAAATCATTATATACAGTACGCTGTTAGTAAGAAAATTATATTTCATCCCATTTCTCAATATTATTTTGGTAAAATAGTTAATAAAAAATATATAACTGTACAACTAAATAAAAATACTAATAATAACCAAATAGAATAAGAGTTTAATTTCTATTCACTATCAGTGTAAAATTTCTTTACACTGTCATCTAATCATGTGTTGTCAAATTATTAAAAGTGTTTGACTATCACAACTACTACCTAGAAAATCTAACTATTTTAATGATGTGTCAACATATGATTGAATGATAGTGTAAAAAACTTTACACTAACACTGAATAGAAATTAAATCTATAAAATAAAACAAAAGATAATAACATATCAGAGCAATGAATAAGTTGAGATTAATTTAAACCCATAAGTTGACTTATAATTTATCGTTTTAATGGTGTTTATTTCTTGTGTTTCATAAATGGTGTTTTAAAATATGGTCAAAAAACAAATTAAGAAACTAAAATAATAATTGAGGATCCAAACTAGACTTGGCTCCAATCAAGTTTCAGGAGAACGTTAAGCCTTTTTTTTTTCTTTCTGGTTGGCTATGCTTATGCTATAGATGGTGCAGTTCCAATTAATGAGCTTCATTGTTTCCGTGGGTTAGCTAATAATGTAGATTTGTTTCCCCATTGTCAAACTAATTCCATGATCATCCTCCAATCACCCTAACATGTTTAGATACTCAGGTTGTATGAACTAGCTCTCTTGGCTATCAAGATGGGGCTTTTATTATGTTAGGACTTGGGCTGCAGGACTGCTTCTGAAACAGATTCTAAAGATGTCATCATGTTGGTGTAAATTTTCATGTCTGTGGACTGTGGAAGAGATGCATCCTTGACCGTCCCTGGGAGGTGAGCTTGCATCTTGCTCTTTAGAGAGATAGTATTTTAATAAATTTGATATGTAAAATGAGTTGTGATAATTTATTTTATAATAAATATTAAAATTTTATTAAATATAAATAATAATTAATAAATATTAAATAATTTATTTTGAGTATTAGTATTTAAAAAAAGATTAGTATTGAAATATAAAAATTTGTTATGATATTTTAATAAATTTAGTATTTAAGATAAATTATTAATTATTTTATTGATTGTTAATTTTATAATAAATATTAAAAAATTTATTAAATATAAATAATAATTAATAAATATTAAATAATTTATTCTAAATATTAATATTTTAAAAAAAATAAACATAATTCTCGAAATAATCTCTCTAGAGATGATTATCATTGCGTGGAAATCTGTGTCTAAACATGGATCTCACTCACCACTACACTGACCTCACTATTTGAATCAACCTCCAGCTGACATTTCCCTACAACTACTAGCAGACTGTATGGGCATTAGTTTCCCTATAGTACTGTAGACCTGTAGACTGCAGTTGCTGTCCTTTCCATTGTTTTCTTATCTATATTACGAAAAATGAAAAGATAATATTAGATTCTTAAAAGATGAAATCCAACTATATTCCTCTATTTTGTTTTCTTTTATCCCAATTTAGAGTTTACATGAAATTCATACTAAAGGCCAATTTTAAAAAACAGCATATAATTTAGGACTTCTCTTTAAGTCGTTGCAACAATATTGAATCATGTTGAAGACTGAAAAATATTAACATTATAACAATAATATGACATTATGAAATTATTTTACACTAAAAAATTGGCACACACTCCCTTTCTTGCCAATTGATTTTATATCTATTTCTATTTAGAAAATAGGGAAGACAAATCAGTTTCATTTCAACAATAACCTAATTACCATATTTTTAATTTTTAGGTAATTTATTGAGGGTTTCTATTTACAATTTTTTACATGTTTATTGGATGAGTGATAACTTAGATTTGGTCACATTAAATACAATTAAAATTAATTGAATCATTCTATGATCCTTGTACTTTTTGTTCATAACTTAACAACTGAAGCAATTATTTTAATTTCCAAAAAAGAAAAAACTCTCAATTAAGAATGTTCACAAATACTATCTCATGACATCTTGCTTTTTGTTTTTTCTTCTGAAATAATAGCACTTAATTTAAGATTTAAATATTAGGGTAGGCCTTGCCTTTGCCTATGATCATTATTACTATGAGCCGTAATCTGAGATGAGCTGTTGAACATAAATCGCCGTCTTGCCGCTAACTATAAACGGGAGTGGCGGGAATCAAATCCCAAATCTCCCACAACATCATCCCTGTAATCCACGCTCCAAATCCTTGCGTTGCGTCTCAACTCCATTTTCTCTCTCCTCCTCTTCCCTCACCGTTACTGAGGTCTACGCAGGCACTGGAAGGAAAGTCTAAATAACCAACCCTAGAAAGAAAGAAAGAAAGAAAACCCCTCTCTCCTCTCCCTCTTCTACCATGAAAGAAGCCGATCCTATCAATCTCTCTCTTCACCTCATCTCTTCCCTACTCGACCACGAAATCCCCCTAATCCACAACTTCAAAGGCAAGTGGTCACTCGCCCGAGCCAAACTCACCGATCTTCAAACTCAC
The DNA here is from genome assembly GCA_023212625.1 of Styphnolobium japonicum. Lineage (NCBI taxonomy): Eukaryota > Viridiplantae > Streptophyta > Magnoliopsida > Fabales > Fabaceae > Styphnolobium > Styphnolobium japonicum. The sequence continues at coordinate 38,637,917 of JALBWW010000003.1, read as the reverse complement.
CTCACCGATATCTCCGCCGAGTTCCCCAACTCCTCCTCCAACCCTCTCTCCCTCGACCTCCTCCACTCCATCTCCCACACCCTCCACGACGCCGTTTCCCTCGCCTCAGATTGCCAGTCCCCACACTTACCAAACGGCAAGCTCAAGACCCAAAACGACATCGACTCCCTCCTCGCCAAGCTCGATCGCCACGTCAAGGACTGCGATATTCTCTTCCGGAGCGGCGTTCTCCACGCCGCTGCCACCGTTTCCACCGCCTCCAAGAGGGAGGCCGCGCGATCCGTATCCATGAACTTGATTACCCGTTTGCAAATCGGGTCCCCCGAGTCGAGAAACTCCGCGATGGACTCGTTGTTGGGTCTGCTCCAAGAGGATGATAAGAACGTGATGATAGCAGTGGCGCAGGGTGTGGTTCCCGTGCTCGTTCGCTCACTGGATTCGTGCTCCTCTTCGGAGATGAAGGAGAAGACCGTTGCCGTGATTTCCAGAGTTTCAATGGTGGACAGTGGGAAGCATGTTTTGATCGCGGAGGGTTTATTGCTTTTGAATCACTTGCTTCGAGTTCTTGACTCGGGTAGCGGGTTCGCCATAGAGAGAGCTTGTGTTGCCCTCCAAGCTCTGAGTTTTTCCAAAGAGAACGCGAGGGCTGTTGGGTCCAGAGGTGGAATCTCGTCTCTGTTGGAGATTTGCCAGGCTGGCACGCCTGGTTCCCAAGCTTCCGCGGCTGGGGTTTTGAGGAATCTTGCTGTGTTTGCTGAAATTAGAGAAAATTTCATCGAGGAGAATGCCCTTGTTGTTCTATTGAGACTTGCTTCTTCTGGAACTGCTTTGGCCAGGGAAAATGCAATTGGGTGTTTGTCGAATTTGATTTCCGAGGAAGAGCGTTTGAAAGTTTTGGTCTTTAAGGAAGGTGGGATTGAGTGTTTGAAGAATTTCTGGGACTCGGCTCCTTCAATTGGGAGTCTTGAAGTTGCGGTTGAGCTGTTGAGGCACTTGGCTTCAAGTTCCCCTATTGCCGAGGTTCTTGTTTCTGATGGGTTTGTGCCCAGAGTTGTCGGTGTGCTGAATTGTGGGGTACTGTCTGTTAGAATTGCAGCGGCTAGAGTTGTTTATGGTTTGGGGTTTAGCAGCACGAAGACGAGGAAAGAGATGGGTGAATGTGGATGCATTACCCCGTTGATTAAGATGTTGGATGGTAAGGCTGTGGAAGAGAAAGAAGCAGCTGTGAAGGCTCTTTCGGTACTCATATTGCATGCTGCCAATAGAAGGATTTTCCGTAAGGATGAGAGGGGCGTAGTGAGTGCAGTTCATCTCTTGAATCCTTCGTTGCAGAATTTGGATAAGAAATACCCTGTTTCGTTGCTGAACTCTCTTGTGCATTCAAAGAGTTGTAGGAAGCAAATGGTGGCTGCCGGTGCTTGTGTACATACACAAAAACTTGTTGAGATGGACGTTGAGGGTTCCAAGAAACTGTTAGAAAGCCTTGGTCGTGGTAAGATATGGGGAGTTTTTGCAAGACCCTAGAGATGAACTGAAAGTATTCTTCAATTTCCAAATCATGGTACAGGAATAAGCTTTGATTCATTGATCTGTTGTATGTATGATAGGTGTGTTCAGTTTTTCTTTTCAGTGCTTATAATTGATGTTTATTTGTCTTGTAGAGGTAAATTTTGTCAAATGATTTCTCTGTGAACTGCTGTTTACGGACGTGATACAGAATGTGACTTGACCGCATTTGGGTTCATTTTGTATACTCCATAACTCACTGATAATGTATTGCGGTCTATTTGATCTGTTCATATTTATTTTCTACAGTTAACTTTTATTGATATTGCAGTGTAGTGATTACGACCTGTCATAAAGCTTATTTGGGATGCATTGATTCAGGAGAGGGATAATTAATTGCTGAAATGATTTTGCATATTATGCTTTTACTTGTTATGCGATTGAGTAGGTTCAGATTGGAATGCGATTTTCAAGCTAGGTTTCTAGGAGAAGATAACATCTTGTGTTGGATACTTGGACATGTTTGATTCTGTGGTGATTACTGGCCAGTAGGCAGTATCTATGACATCGGTTTGCATATTAATGCTTTTTGGAGCAACATCAATGCGAATCAAGATCCATTCTCAAACACCCCGATTTTAGATGGAGTAAGATGACTTGAAGAAACTTGCCTCATTTGCCTTTCGCAAATCATAAATTCATTCACATGGACGGGTTACATTTTCATGGAAATCCCAGATCACCATTGATAGTGTTCCTATTGTTGGGAATGCAAGTGAGGAAGATATTGGTGAAAAATTTCACATGGTAAAAAATTGATAAAGTAAAGAATATATAAGTAAAAATACTTATGAACCTAATGTTTAAAAAGGTTTTCGGTGAAGATATGGAGTCAAGCTTACTATGTGTTCATTGCTAACTATGCATATTTACCTGACAATTTGGGCTTTCCTGCGTAACACGCACTGTACTTTTTAGTGTTTGGTTGAACCATGTGTGACAAATCCTTGTTCTTGAAATTTTGCATTGACCGACTATCTTAGAGGTTGCTTTCTTGGTGACTTCGTTATCATGGTTTAATTTTCATTTATGTCTACATCATACCTATCGCCAAACGGTTTTCATGAGTAAATATTTCTTTGGCTTTGCCTTATTAGTATTTGATTAGATTATTACAAGGGTTTGATAGTGTGGGAATTTCCTTAATGTCTTTCTGGGTGGACGTTGACGTAATTGTCTGTGAGTGCCATGTGCATTTGTTGTCGACCATGTGCATATGGTCTATGGATTGCCCAAATTGCAGTCTTGTTGTCTGTTGCCTTAACAAATAAGGACCTACCTTAATCCCTTCCCTTGGTTTCTACGCTCTTGAACTAGTCCTTAGCGTAAAGAATTATCTGTTCAAATCTACTAGAAGTGTCAAATAAATGAATTTTGGATTGGATGATAATAGATAAATAAAAATAATTACTAATTCATTTAAATTTATTAAAAAATTATTAAAATCATCTAACTCTTTTTTTGACAAAATCATCTAACTATTTTATTATCCATTTTATTAGTCATTAATAGATAAGATGAATAAATATCAAATTCACCTATTTAAAATCATCTCACACAATTTTATCATTACGAGTTTTTAACTCAGCCCATCATTACGGATCTTACCATCATTGCCCAACTCACTGATTGAATTTAGATAAATATTAATGAATAATGAATTATTGGATTTAATGCTATTCCTATATTGCCAATGAATGGGTGAACTGAATTTGCTATGCTGCGTTGTCATTATCCTAACTAATCGAAGTTGATATACGATACGAGTATAAGATGATAGCTATTAATGGGGATTCTTCAAATTCCGTGGATACTTTCTTAATATAAAGTTATTTCCCAGCTGAAAATGTACAGTTCCTAGAATTCCAGTTTTCATGCGTGCCAACTGTATGATAATAAGGCCGGGTAGGAAATAAGAAAACGTTGATTTCTATACAATAAATACAATTGAAGTTGCCTATGCCCAGTGACTGATTTTTAGAGTTGAATTAAGAAAAGCTAAGTGGTGTTGAGTGGCGTTCACAACGCATTAGACTTGAATTAAGAAAAGCTAAATAGGTGAGGAAAGTGCGAAATTTGCTGCAACTGGCATGAGGCTATATCGCTTTCCATCCCCATATTAACCAGGAAAGTTTCAAAAGCCAAAATCTAGACTCGCAATAACATCATTCATACTTTGATACATAAATGCTCTTTACAGATGTAAGCAAGGGAAATCACATAAAGGTTATTCAACTTTCCAGGCTGCAAAAACAAGTCAAATCATGTGGGAAGCAAATAATTGCTATCTTATTTGGCATCCGTTGAAAGAGACATGTCTGCAAGACGGAGCCTAAGTTTGGTAAGTTCACAGGATTAAAGTTGATCCTCCTACATGACCCAACAAAGGCAAATAATAGACGTTGCTGTCTATTATTTCGTTCTCGGTACTCACGCACTGTTAGTTCACGTTATTAACTTTGCATGCAATGATTCCGCTTCGAGGCAACGAAATCTAAGGAGTATCAATTACATACATCAAAACCAATGAATTATTGAAAGACTGAAACCGTTTCAAATAACCGCAAATTATTTTTAAAAAAAAATATTTGGTTTAATAAAGTGGTAATTTTGCTAAAATTATGATTATGAATTAAGGTGTTAATAACTTAATATGTTTACTAACTAGCACGTAATTATACAACTATGTTTCTTTATTAATTTTGCTAAACTAGTTTGTGGTTGGAATGGAATTGGGAACCCACACAATATGCAATTGCCAAAAAAGAAGAAACACCATCTGTCAATTTTTGCGTACTTCAATTTCTCAGAGTTGGCGACTTGACGTCTTAAAAACAAAAGAAAAAGAGAGCACATAGGAATCATGAACCCGGGATGATATTTAATTTTGAGCACTGATGCTTTTGCCTTAGGTTAATAATAATATCTTATAAATTCATTATCCAGAGAAAACATAACTTTCCAGAATAATAAAATTGTTAAAATAGATTGTGGGCCTTAGCATGATCTCCATGCAATTATTGGTCTAAACCAAATGCATTATGAGAGCATGAAGTGTTTTTTTTGGTACAAGAGCATGGAGTGTCTTTTTTTCTTTTTTTTTCTTTCAACTATCATAATTAGTTTTATGGGGTTGAGTGACATATCGTGATATCTTCACAGGTTAGTTTTTTGGGATTAATGGATCTATGGTCAATAATTTAAGGTATAATGATTTTTGCTATCTTTTAATTATAGTGACTTTCGTTGAGATTTAAACTTATATTCTATCTCGTAAGGATGAGTCAACTTATCAATTCGATCAACCCTAAAAAAGCATGAAGTGTTTTATATTGAAAAGAACAATTTTTCTTGAAAAGATATGACTACTGTTGAAAACACGAGAAAAGAATAATTAATTAATGGCTAAATGTAAAGAAAAGAGAAAACTAAATGCATTAGAGGCATAAATGATATATAATAGATAATTTTTTTGAATAAATATTAATTTTAATTATCTAAATATATATGTAATACCGCATTGATCATTTATTTATAAATATATCAAATTAGTCATCCAAACATATATGTAATATTAAATTAATCTTTCAATATTATATTTTTACCTTCAAAATGGTCCTTAAACTAATATCAAATTAGTTTTAAAAAAGAAACTTAATGACATTAATTATCATTAAAAAATTAATTTAATGTCGTGAATAAATAAAAAATTAATATAATGTTGTATATATCTTTAAATGACCAAAATTAATATTTATTCAAATATTTTAAAGTTAATCTTCAACTTTTTTAACAACTTGAGTAGCTAACTAGTCTTTGCTCGTGAATACTTACTCTTTACTATTCTTCCGTTGATTCCAAACGGTTTTGAGGATTACTCTACATTAAATCATGGTAAAATATATTTAGATTTCTTTAAACTTTGATCCATTTGAAAATAACTATTATGAAATATAAAATTTTTTAATTTAATTTATAAATTATATCAATTATCGCAATAGATCATTCTGTCTACTTTCTGTTAAGTTGCTAACGAAAGAAATATGCATATAGACTCTTTGTTAATTTGTAAATAACTATTATAAATTATAAAATCTTTCAATTTAATCCTTAAACTATATCAATTATCACAATAGGTCTATTCATTCACTCTATGTTAAGTTGCTAACGAAAGAATGACGCGACATAATCCTAACATTTTATCCGTCTCCAATCCTAACCCTTCATGCTAATTTTTATTCGTAATCTTTTATATATAAAAGAAGAGTAGCTGGTGCATGATGAGAAGTTTTTTGTTTTCCCGCTCATTCTGAGGCTACTATTGACTTTTTATATCTCATTAATGTGTGAATTATTTAATTTCAAATTAAACTAATTTCCTAGCCCTCATTTATTGTATTTTAATGTTATTTATATTTGTTATAACTGACGTGATTCTTTTTAAAGTTAAAGTAATGTTTTAATCTAAGGGCCTATCATGAATACATGGTCAGGATACTCAATGGCAAGGCTAAATGTTATTTATTTTATTCTAAAATTAAGTAATTTCCAGCTGTCCTATTTATTGTATTTTAATGTTTCTTATATTTTCAAAACTCGATTTGTGGTTCTTCCGGGTATTGTGTTTCCGATTGTGCCCATTTATTTTCCATTAGAGTTCCTAATTTTCTTCTCACCGAAGTGGTCACCTTGCTCATTCGGTGGAGAAGATTTAATGTCAGCCGTTTGGTCTTCATTTTTCATCCCTTTCTACAGTAGTCTTTGCTACATATATATTATAAGTTTGTGGGTTCCCCTTTTAATTTGCAGATTCAAAAGCGATAAAGGTAAGTGATTCTTTTTAAATTTGTTTTCATCATCTATTGCTCTCATTTCTATTTCCATTGCCATAACCGTAGTAGATTGTTTTAATTTTAATTCTCTTCATCTATTGCTCTTATCTCTGCTTTTGTCATTTGGAAGTTGTTCGATTTTGTGGTTGAAGGAGTGTGTGATAGAGCTCGATTTTTGGTGTTTTCGCTTTCTTAATTGCTAAGCTGACCATGCAAAGGCATGATTCATTATCCTACTTATTAGTATTTTGTTGTATCTTCTCTTTTTTGAATTGTTTTATTGTTATCAATCATCCAGTTTGTTTAGAGTTATATTTCATCGGTCCATGTTATGTATACATTATTATATGTTATTTAGTTCCATTTTACAAGCTTTTTTATTCACTAAACGACACCCTTTTGTTATCAGGATGCCGCCTAAGTTAGCATTTGTCCGGGACATTGTACCAGGGAGGATTGATTGGAAGATGAAAGTTCGAGTGATTCGTTTATGGACAGTGCCTAATTTTATGAATCCTGAGCATACAAATAGCATTGAAATGGTTTTAAGTGATGAGATGGTAAACATTTCCTTCATCAATTTAGCAAATATTCTCTTTTTTATTATTGTAGTTCCACATTATTTATTTGTTTATTTCTCCATATAGGGAGGGAGGATTCATGCTACCATAAAGAAAAGTCCGTGTCGAGGTTTAAGGAGTTATTAAATGAAGGTTTAGCTTATGTTTTGCAAAATTTATTGGTTGCTCAAGCCGATTCAAAATTCGTAACCACTAAGCATAAGTATAAACTCAATTTTATGGGAAGTACTACAATTATCGAAACTCAAGTATCGATAAGATACCCATTATTACATTCCAATTTGTTCCTTTTGCTGATATCATTAATGGGGGAGATGAAAGTTTACTGATAGGTGAGTTTTTTCCCATATTAAATATATGTTTCTGTTGTAGATTAGTAATATTGATTTGAATAATTCTTATGTTTCCTTTTTTTTATTTTTTTTACCATACTATAATTATTTCACAAATGTTATTGGTCATGTTGTGGAGAAGGATATGTTGAAGGAGACTGAAAAAAATGGGAAAAAGAGTAGGCTGATTGAGTTTGTGCTTGAAGATTTAGAGTACGTTGTATATCAATATTATACATATATATATTTAAATCTATTTTTAAATTTTATTTTTTAAATATTGAGTTAATTATTTTTAAATTAAAGTTGCTGCTATGTGTTTTTTTTTTTTGGATGTCTTGATTGCAGGAAAAATAAGGTCAATTGTACCTTCTGGGGTCAATTTGCTGATGAGATGAGTGAATTCTTGGCAAATGATCAAGATACAGGACCCATTATTGTTATTTTACGCTTTGCAAGATAAAGCCTTATAATGGTAAAATTATGTTTTATGTATCGTAATTTTATATAGTTTATGTATTGGTTTTAGTTATTTCATTATATGATATTCTTTATTCTGATTCTATTATCTTTTTAGGAAGAGTTGGCATTTCAAATGCTTATCATGGATCAAAGCTTCTTATTAATCCAAATCTGAAGGAAGATGTTGATTACAAAGAGAAGTTTGTTTTGTATTTATAGTATTTAGTCAAAATATATTCTATAGGGAATATTTTCTAATTTTTTATCTTTTATATTCTCCTTCTTTGATCGATGATAAAGACTCGATTAATGGGGAAGAGTCTTACAACCAAATAATTAGTCAAATGTCCGTACTAAGATATCTATGTCCGTTTTCTCGATGACATACTTCAAACGGATAGGATGACCATCATTGCCGATATTATTGAGTCCACGTAGGTTCTGCTTACTAATTTATATGTTGCTTTTCTATAGATTAAATGAATTTGCATTCTAATTGAGATAAAAGCATCATTAAATTGTAGGAATGTGTGGGTTCTGTGGCTTGCAAAAATAATAAATTGAAAAAAATAAATAAAAGAAATCCCATAACATACGACATGGTCAGATTAGTTTTTTTTAATAATAATATATGTATTTTAATTTCTAAAAATTAATTAATTAGGTAAAAAGAGAAAAATTATAAAATAAGATAAACGGTTATGATTAGAACAAATAGGCAATGTAAATTTGCTAAGTCTTTGCTCGTGAATACTTACTCTTTACTATTCTTCTATGATTCCAAGTGGTTTGAGGATTACTCTACATTAAATCATGGTAAAATATATTTAGATTCCCTTAAACTTTGATTCATTTGAAAATAATTATTATAAAATATAAAATCTTTTAATTTAATTTATAAATTATATCAATTATCGCAATAGATCATTCTATCTGCTTTTTGTTAAGTTGCTAATGAAAGAAATATGCATATAGACTCTTTGTCAATATGCAAACAACTATTATAAATTATAAAATCTTTCAATTTAATCCTTAAACTATATCAATTATTACAATAGGTCTTTTCATTCATTCTATGTTAAGTTGCTAATGGAAGAATGACGCGACATAATCCTAACATTTTATCTGTCTCTAATCCTAACCCTTCGTACAACCTGTAAATTTTTAGGAGCATAACTAATTGGTTTCCTTTTATGTTGGTTTGTTTTTGGCAGATGGATACCAATAGAGCTGTTTGTCACTTCGCACAAATTAATATTATATGGGTGTTGGTATTGTTATTTTTATTCTTTTTTAGATTGTGATTATACTGTAAATGATGTCTTTAATATGTTGTTCACTTTCTATTAGTTATGGTGATTTTTTGTTAGATTATGTTGTTCAGTTTTTTTTATTTTGTTAATATATTCAGATTATTGACTGCACAATTTATTATACACTAATATGATTAGAAATTTACAAGTTATACGTACCGTGCATCGCACGGGTCCACATCTAGTTCTTATTTAATAACTATCTCTTTATACCTATTTAATAATTCTTCTTTAATTTAAAAAATAATAAATTGAAAAAAATAAATAAAAGAAATCCCATAACATACGACATGGTCAGATTAGTTTTTTTTAATAATACTATATGTATTTTAATTTCTAAAAATTAATTAATTAGGTAAAAAGAGAAAAATTATAAAATAAAATAAACGGTTATGATTAGAACAAATAGGAGATGTAAATTTTTCCACATAAATAAGTAAATAATAAGTGAAAATATAAAATTTTATTTTGATTTATCATTATTTTAAATTTTATTTTATAATATAATTTCCTAATAATTAAAATTTACTTCAATTTAGCTATTTTAATCAAAATTTAAGCATCACATAATAATAATAAAAAATATATTATTATCTCTTTCAAATTTGAGCCTATTTACAAATAGTTATCATGACCTATAAATTATTATTATTATTTTAAAATTTATGAAAAATTATTAAATAAGTAAAAATATAATAAAAAGAAACTAACATGAAATGTAAGATTAGGAACACATGAAAGGTAAAAATTATACTTTGTCACTATTTGATTAGTAACTTAACAAAGAGTAAATGAAATGACTTATTTGTGATAATTGATATAATTTATGAATTAAATTAAAATATTTTATAATTCATAATGATTGTTTACAAATAACCCAAAATTTATGGATTCTATATACACTTTTCCCTTAAATCATGAATTCAGACTTCATCTCACTAAGAACCCAACTTGTTGAGCAAATGAGCATGTTACTACTTTCTCGGATGAAGGCTGATTCAATCTCCCTTGTTCCTATCACAAACTGGACAAATTTGGAATTGTAGTTATATATTGCAATGTCTAAGACCTTCACCGTCAAAACGCCGTGAATGGCTCTCAACATTAATAATTAATAATAACTTCGCTTTCGGAGAGGAACCTTGATGGGATAATTAATTTTAACTATTGCTAATAAGATATTTAATTTTAGAGGCATAAAAATTTTAAATTATTAACAATGACTATCTAAAAATTATTTTTAAAAATGAACTACTAAATTTTATTTATGAACAAAAATATTTTTATAAAATTTGTGAATGATTATTGCTTGTTATTGAGTGATTAATTATTTTTACAAATAGGCTAATAATTGTGAATAAAGTTTTAAATGTAAAGATACAAGAAATTTAGAAGAATTTACGAAATTATTATTATTTATTATTAAGTGATTAATTTTTCTCAAAAAGTGATTAACAATTATAAATAAAGTTTTAAATATAAGAATACAAAAAGTTAGGAAGAAATTTGTGAATGAATATTAATTACATATTATTTGGTGACTAATTAGTCTCACAGCCCTTTAGTTGGAAAGAAATTTGTAAATATAAAGATTTAAGAAGTTTAGAAGTAATCTGTGAATAACTATAATTTATTATTAAGTGACAAATTGTTCTCACGAATTGACTAATAATTATAAATAAAATTCTAAATATAAAAATACAAGAAGTTTGGAAGAAATTTGAGAATGATTATTACTTGTTGTCGAGTGGCTAATTGTTCTTATGGAGTAGCTCACAATTATAAATAAAGTAGTAAATCTAAAGATACAAGAAGTTTAGATAAATTTGTGAATGATTATTGCTTATTATTGAGTGACTATGTATTTCACAAAATGAGTAATAGTTATAAATAAAGTTTAAAGATCTAAAAAGTTTAATTTGGAAGAAATTTGTGAATAGCTATTCTTGTTATTGAGTGACTAATTGTTATTTCTTAAGTGCATAACAATAAATAAAGTTCTAATTGTAAAGAGTAGCAAGTTGTGCTAAGTGTAGAGAAGAAATCAAATATTGGCGCCATCTTTGGCCTAGTATTTTTTAGATAGGGTTTAGTTTTCAATAGACAATGCTGATACTTTATATTTATGAAAAAATGTAGTTATGCTTGTAGGTGCGAGACACTGAAGACAATATTGCCAGTGTTGACGATGTCCTTTCCAGTTAAGACTCAATTTCTAATAAACGATGCTAGTGTTTTAGATTTTTAACAAAATGCAGTTGCATTTAAATGTGTGGAATGCTAAAGATGACATTGGATTTGAACTAAAAAATGATGGCCAGTGCAATGAAATTGGAGAAGACAAAAAAGGTGGGAAAAAAAAAGGGCAAGAGAAGCCTAATAGACAATAAGGAAAACAAGTTTTTATTAAGGATATTTTTATCCATTAAAATCTATTAATCTTTCTCTTTAAATAATTTTTGTATAATTCTCTTAATAATTTAAATATTTTATATCCCTTAAAATTAAATATTTATTACTAGTTCCCCTTCAAATTAATTATGTCAACGTTGATTGTTGAGAATAATACTATAACCGAGTTCATTGTAATAATGTATATATAGTTGACATTATTTTACAACGCTATAAATTATACGCACGGCATACTTCTTTAATATAGTTAAAATAATTAATAAAAGCAATTATTAAAAAATATTTGTCAATTAGGGGTTGATGGAGTTGGTAAGCAAGGTTACTTCCATAAAATAAGATGTAAGTTTAAATTTCAGTGGAAGTCATTTTGAATGGAAGGGAAAAAAATTTTGTACTTTAAGTTGCTGACAGTGAGTTAGTCTCCTAAGAGACTTAAAAGGCCTAATTTGTGAAGATATTACGAGATATCACTCAGTTCAAAAAACTAATTAAGATGATTGATTAAAATAATAATAAAAATTATTTTAATTTGATATATGACAGTAAGTTATATGCATATAAATTGTTACATGATAAGTTCGTCCATAGTTATTAGTTATATATCAATTAATATTTGTATTTAATTTTGATAAAGTAACAATATAAATTTTTTTATATTAATCTCAATTATATATTATTAAATTATTAAAAAAATTTAATTATAACATATGAGAGAATTGCGCAGTTATTAAAATTATAAAAAAATGAAAAATGTGAACCCAAAAGGAGAACAAACTTTATCTATATGTGAACACAAAAGGAGAACAACCTTTTTTTTTTTTGTCAAAAAAGGAGAACAAACTTTATCCAATATATATCTTTATTTTGATTTCACATCATATATTCTGTCAATTAACCTAGACCTTTTTAAAAGAAACTTTGTTTTTATCAATCCAAACAAGTTTTGGAGCCGTTATTTCTTGTATTTAAATAAATTTAGTATGTTCCTTAAAAAGATAGTATGTGCTCATACTGTAATTATTTTTCTTATTTATACTTTACTCATTAACGTTCACTCCAACTAGATGTTTAATTTCTTTATTATACACGATCTTTTAACCCAGTAATTTCATACCACCCTCTTGGAGTTTTTGTTTTCTCTCTATTTTCAGTTCTTAAAATCAGTTTAAAACTTTAAAATATTAAGGTCTAATCAACAGTCTCACCGTATAATTGTTTATTAACCTAAGCTAGGGAAAAAAGATACGGTGTAACTTTTTTCTTTTTTGGTGAGAGGTGTCAAAATACGCTCGTGGTTTTATAAAATCTAAAATAATCAAACTATCATGAATTGACTCTAGATAACAGGCCTGAATCGAGTTAAGTTCGTTTTATTTAAATATATTTAACTAAAAAAGAAAAAAACAAATTCATATTTTTATAAACTCAAAAAAATTTGACCAGCCTTATGAAAAAGTGACTGGCCCCGAATTGAATCCTGGTTTGACACCTCATCAGTAGCATAATTCACCCCTCCTCCCTCCACTAAAGAAAAAAAGAAAATGAAAAATGAAACGACATAGTTTTTGCCATAAAGATCATTAAGATTTAGTGATCTAGTGACTGGGATGGTAACATGAGAGTTGAACGACGGTGTCGTTATGGGCATGTTGTTGCCTACCCTCCCCTGACATAAAACCAATACGCCAATGTCCCTCGCCAACCTCTCTCTCTCTCTCTCCGATTCGACCCGCGTTGCAGCTCCATTACCTGTAACTGTAAGTTCTCTCTCTCTCTCTCTCATTGCAGAATCAACTCTGTGTTTCTTTTCCTAATAATTTTCAAATTCGTAAAGCGTTCCCAGCATTCTAGGTCTGGTATTTTTTTGTTTGGACCCTAACTTTACTGCAACTTTCGACTCATTATGCTTATTTTCTCGCTCTAGTTACTTGCTTGCTCCTCCACTATCACGTTCGTTCCAAATCCAAACAGGGAACTTGGAATCTCACTATAAAGATTGAGACTAGAATTTCTAGAAATTCACTTAATTTGACACCCCCCCTTTCCCCCTCTGATTGTTGTCTTGCATGGGTTGTTTTAGCTCACTCAGGAGTTCTTACATTGCGAAATTAAATAACTGGGCTTTTTTTTTTTTTTAATGTGCTTGTGTGTAGAGTGGTGTGTAATTGCACTGGTCAGCTGCAAAAGGGAGAAGGCTTAAGAGATTAACTTGAAACTCTCTGAATAGAGCTTTATGTCTAATGGGGAGTACAAGGATGTGATCAAAAGGTGAAAATCTATTTGGTTAGTCCCACCGTAATAAAAAAAGACAAAAACAAAGTTCCTTATTGTCCTTTTCATATTTTCCCCTGGAGAAAGTGTAGCATGATTTTCCTTTATTTATGGTGTTTGTGAGAGTTTAGGATCCAAAATTCCCTCGAGTTCAAATTTTGTTACCGAGTCCTAAGATCAAATGTGGAGAAGCTGGTGTTTGTACCAAGAACTTGTATAGTTATGTGTGGAGTTTTCAACTCAATATGTGAATATCATTGACAAAGTTTTTGGTGGACGAACATCATTCATTAGCTTTCTTTTTCTTGTATTTCAATGTCTAAGCTGCAATGTAGCAAATTCACTCATTTGTTCTTGCTTGTTTCTTTTTCTGTGCAACTTATAAATAAAGTGTATCTCTGGTCTTGATTCTACTGTAAAGGGGGAAGTTACTTTTTCACTTAGGGTAGCTATAACAATCTTGGTCAAATTTCATCTTTGGAGGTCTCTCTCTCCTGCATTTAGATTTACTCGAGTTGAACTGTTATTACATTCCTTCTTCATTCCAATGTAATTTTTTTTTCCTTGGGTTTGCCCCATAGGACATAGAGCTCCTGCTTTTAATTTTAAGTTTTTCTTATTAGCACTGCAGGAGCCTCTTCTTTGCCATATTGTGTTTCTAATTATATTCTTTGCTTTCATTTGGCCTGATGCTCATTTGCTCCAGTTCTTAGGGACAGTCAGTTGTTGACCTGCCAGTTCTGTGCACAGATATGGTGATTTCTCCGTGGTACTGATGTTGGAGACGCCTCCAATATATAGTAGCGTCATGGGCCAACTCCCGTACTGTTTGATGGTTTTATCAGCTTTTTTCTTTTGCCAAAATGGGTTGAAAAGTGTTTCACACAGTGCAAAAATGTGTTTTGTACTGTAAAACACATTTTGAAATGTTTCAAAATGCTGGGAAACCTTTCTAACATGTTTTAAAACATGTTGGAATGCTAAAAACACTAAAAAAAAATACCTTTAAACTATAATGGAGCCTGTGTAAAACCCACCAAAATACTTAGACATTTTTACGTACTAAAATTAAAATACATCATATTATTTTTAACCTAATATTTAATTATTTATAGGCATTTTATATTTCTAATATTTTATTTAATACACCTTGCTGTAGCCATATCCTAATTTTAAAAAAAAATTCTGTACCCCTGTATTGTATCGGATGCAATACATATACCCATACCTGTGCTACATAGTCTCTCTCTCTCTCTCTCTCTCTCTCTCTCCTTGTGTTCATGTATTTGGGGGGGGGGTGAAATGATGAATTATGATAAATTAAAATAGGCCATTAACTATTCCTTTAAGAGTTTGACCTTTCAAGTAGTTGTTATCATAGTCAAATTCTTTTAATGATGTGACATCACGTGATTGGATGGTGGAAAAAAGTTTTACACTGATAGTGAATCAAAATTAAACTATTTATGTTAAGGACATTGAGGGAAGGATTTGTCACAGTGACATGATACATCTTTGGCTTGGTAAGTTTTAAGAGCTTATTGTGTAGTGATCAGTGGCTCCATTAAGTAGTTGTTGCATGGTGTTGCGACTTAGATGATTGGTAATCATATCTTTTTGATTAAATATTGGAATGCTAGATATGTTCTTCATGTAATGGTGTTCCATGTAACATAACGTTTCTAAGATGCCTTATCATTGATTATCAATTTACATTCTCTGTGAGTGATTGGGGACAATATGATGAGAACAATGTGCTCTTAGTATAGCAGGAAATGTACTTCCTATTTTTTCGTTCATTTTCAGTTGGTTGTTTTGGGACATGCTGTTTATAACTTGGTAATGTGTTGGGTAATGCCAGCTAATATGGTGTTATACTGTAGTCAGACGGTGGCCATTTTCAGTTGGTTGTTTTCGGACATGCTGTCTATGTTGTGGAAGATGGTGCTAACATGTTCGATGTAATATGTCTTGTTGAATAGGAATAAGGGGTTATCCAACAGGGGGGAATGTGGCCACTTGTGAAGAATTCAACCGTGAATTTGATGCATTCTGTTGAATGCTAGCTCAATTGGTCCTTTGTTTAGCACCAAATGTTCAAATAAAAAGTTTTATATTTTGTGATGTCTTGTGGTTCCAAAAGAAAATAGATTTGGAATGTCTTGCTTGTTATTTTGGTTAGCTAACTGGTGTATTTTATTTTTGTGAATTATGTTATCCAAAACTCTGCCTATTTGCTGTCAATCTTTACATAGCCAGTCCAAGCCCAGATAAAAAAGGAGAGTTGTGTTAAGCAGTTGGTAGCCAATGTAAAATATTTTTATATTTTTATGACATGGATCAACGATACTTTTACCCCATCTAGTGGGATAAGGCTTGGGTGTTGTTGTTGTATTATGTTCTCCAAGTTTTATAATCATAGATTTGTACTGTGCATTGGAGTGTTTTTGTTTATCAAATCATTACTTTAGAATGTATACAACAACAACAACAACAACAACAACAACAAAAGTCTTTTCCCACTAGGTGGGGTCGGCTACATGGATCAAACGACGCTATTGTGCTCTGTCATAGACCATACTTTTAGATAGACCATTTATTTCAAGATCTTTTTTAATGATATCCCTTAGTGTTGTCAGTGGTCTACCTCTACCTCTCTTTAAGGGACTATCCTCCAACTTATCAATTCTTCTCACCGGGGCTTCTATTGGTCTTCTCCTCACATGACCAAACCATCTTAGGTGAGACTCTGTTATCTTTTCATCAATGGGTGCTACTCCAACTTTTTTCGAATGCACTCATTCCTAATTCTATCTTTTCTTGTATGTCCACTCATCCAGCGCAACATTTTCATCTCTGCAACCCTTAACTTATGCTCATGTTGAGATTTTACCGTTCAACATTCGGTACCATAAAGCATTGCCGGTCTTATAGCTGTTCTATAAAATTTTCCCTTTAGCTTGAGAGGTATCTTGCGGTCACAAATAACACGCGAAGCATTTCTCCATTTTGTTTACCCAGCTTGAATCCT
This sequence comes from Styphnolobium japonicum, assembly GCA_023212625.1. Classification (NCBI taxonomy): domain Eukaryota; kingdom Viridiplantae; phylum Streptophyta; class Magnoliopsida; order Fabales; family Fabaceae; genus Styphnolobium; species Styphnolobium japonicum. The sequence continues at coordinate 38,621,117 of JALBWW010000003.1, read as the reverse complement.
ATGAGTTACATCTCCTGTAATCTCTCCGTCATTTTGTATGATAGAACCAAGATACCTAAACCGTTCAACTTGTGGAATAATATGATCACTAATTTTCACTTCCAAGTCAGAGCTAGATCGCCTTTTGTTAAACTTACATTTCATATATTACTTTAGAATGTATATGTTAAATTAATTTTGCTGACTAGCAACATAAACTCTAGCACTGTCTATCTTCTAAAATTTCTATATATAACTGCTATGGCTGATAAAATGAAATTAGAAAAAGCTGAGCATAGTTGGAAATTGTGTAAGCATTTTCAGTTGTCTGGTGGAATTTCAATCTAACACTTAGGTTTTGTGTCAAATGAATCCAATGATTTCTAAAAGGAAGTTACTTTTATCAAATCAATGGTGGTGTCCTTGTCTCTGCTTCCATCTGTATTAAATAAGATAAAATAAATAATTACCCTTACAGCCATATAATATTTGCTAGATCACCTTTGATAAATTTTGTTAGAGTGGTGTTTGGGGTTATTTCATGCTGGTTCTACACAAGGGTTTGATTTGTTAGTTGTAGAGGTTAGCTACAAGGTTCCACTTGTTTGTACTTCTAAAACTTCTCTCACTGGATATGTTTGAGATTTTTTCTTTTTGTGCTTGTTCTCTAATTGACTTGATGCAAGCTGTTGGCATTTTTCATTTGTTAACAGAATATGTCTTTCAGCTGGAAATTGTTGATTAATTAAACCTTGAGACTGCTTGACACCAACTTCTGCATCTGTTGCTAAATCCTTTGGATGCAAGATGAATGATGGCCGCCAACATGAAAATGGTAGGCATGCGACGGACTACTACAGAGGTGCACATTCCCCGGTAAATAGAATGCATAGATCTAGTATGCTTCTTTGTTTTTAGCTTGCATTACTGGATTTATTTGATTGGATTGGATTTGAAATGTGCAGTGGAGTATGGCTCCCCAGCATCAAGTGAAGGAACCAAATGCACTAGTTCTGAATAAGAAAATTAGGTCCATTATGGCTGAAAGGCGCGCCATTCTAGAACTAGAAGCTGCTATATCTGAAAAGAATGAAGCCTTGGCTGCTCGAGATGAGGCCCTTCGGCAGAGGGATGAAGCACTTGCTCAGAGGGATAATGCCCTAATGGAACGGGATAATGCCCTTGCTGCCCTTCAAAATCGGGGCAATGCTGTCAACTTCTCATTAGGTGGTGGAATTCAACGTGGATCAAAGCGGATGCACCATTCTGCGAACTATCTAGGTAACATGACAGAAGCTGCATACAGCACAAAGGATATGCCAATAACTGATGCCTTCCCAGTGACTGTTATATCTTCTGAAGCTGTCAAATCTCAACGGGTTAAGAAAACAAAGGAGAACAAGGGAATTACTTCTAAGGCATCAAGGCCACCTAGCAAGGGAAAGAAAGTGGGTGAGGATTTAAATAGGCGGGCTTCTTCTGAAGGGACGAAGATCAAATCAGAATGGGATAGGCAGGATGTTGGCTTGAATTTGGTTATCTTTGATGAAACTACCATGCCGGTCCCAGTTTGCACATGCACTGGAGTACCACGGCAGTGCTACAAATGGGGGAATGGTGGATGGCAGTCGTCTTGTTGTACCACCACCTTGTCAATATATCCACTACCACAGCTTCCAAACAAGCGCCATGCCCGTGTTGGAGGGCGAAAGATGAGCGGAAGTGTCTTTACGAGACTGCTCAGTAGGTTGGCTGGAGAAGGCCATGATTTATCTATACCTTTGGATCTCAAGGACTACTGGGCCAGACATGGAACAAATCGCTACATTACTATCAAGTAGCTTGCAAACATTCTTCTGTATGCCTTGGAGTTTGTGTTCCATTTTAGTCACCTCTCACTGGCCTTCAATTGAAATCATGCCTTGATAAGCACGATATGCTTGAATTTTGTGAAAGCAGGGGATTTTTTTTTCAATAGAAGGTTGTTCCCCTTGCTTATTATTATTGTTACTACTAACTGGTATGGTTAGACCCAACTTTTATCCCTATAAATGGGATAGCTGTAAAGTACTGTCTATGTAGATGTGGCTTTCTAGGTGGCCAGAACCATGGGGTTCAGCTTGTTTTCAGCCTAACCTGTCCATTATGAATCCATTGCGTAGAAAGCACTTCTCTACTCTTTTTCCTGAGATCCCTCTATTTTTCATCGTTTTATAAAATGCAATGGGCAATTTTCTACCTCGCTTTGGGCTATAAGCAGGAACTTTTGGCCTTCTAATTTTTTGTTATCATTTTATGTTATGTTTGGATGTGGATGAGAGATAAGAACTAAGGAGGGGAAAGGGAGAATGGAAAGGAAAAATTATTCATATCTTTATTTGAAATATTTTTAATTGGGAGGAAGAGGGAGAATTACTTTCTTTCGTTCTCTTTCTTTTTTCTCAAATTAAAGAGTAAGGACGAGAAAAAGGTTTTTTAGATTAAATAAAGAGAAATGAGAGTTAATTTTTCATTCTAATCTCTTTCTTTTTCCCCTTAACATCCAAACTATGATAATTAACTCTCCCTCTATCTCCATCTCCATCCCTTCCCTTTCCTTCTCTTTTATTTTCTTTTTTTCACTTAAAAATACAAATATAACAATGTCAGCTTTAGAAAAAATTACAACGTCAGTCACATGTGTCGGCACATGATGCCTTCATTTTTTCGCCTACTATTTTTTTTTTTACTTGCTGTATTAGATTTTTAATTTTGTCTATCTTTCTCGTGTAGCACGGAGTCTTGTACTAATAAATTTATAATTCTACCCATAGTCATCTTCTCTCCCCAAGAATACCAGCGGTCAGCACAGTCACTACGCACACCCTCTTCCATCCAAAGGGTTAATGTTATGTTGTAACAAAATAAGATAGTTAAAATGTAAGAAAATCTAAATGCAAATAAAAATTGAAGTTTCCAAGTATTATAATTTAAGTAGGATAAATTGTATTTAAATAATTTTAAATTTTCATTTATAATTCTAACTTTGTCTTTAATATAAATGATTTGACATCTTATATTAGTTAATCTAAGTTTCACAAAAACAAAAAGTATAAGTACAACTATTTGTACCTACGCATAAACAAAATTTGCTACATCTGGATACAATTGGTCATAATTTTTTTTCCCTGTTCAAGCAACTTGAAAGGGAGCTTGTTGCAAACAACATTAAACAATAAAGGAGTAAAATGTTATAAAACATCTTAAGAAAAATAGTGTACTTTTTCTAATAACAGTTACAGCTGCTAATGGTAAGAGATATTTCTATAATATAATAATAAATAATACAAAAACTAACAATAATATTAGAAGCAATGAGAAATTTTCTGCCATTTAAACACTACTGGGGCGTTTGGTTCAAGGTTTGAAAAAACATTCCCAGGAATAGTATGCCCAGGAATGGTATTCCCAGAAATGATGATTACTACGTTTGGTTAAGTAAAAACTTTCCCGAGAATGATTTCAACCGCCAGCGACAATAGCCAATGTTGCCTGCAACTGTCAACCTCTAGCGGCGGCAGAGGTGGCTGGATTCCGATGACCAGGGCAGTGACTGAAGTCGTCAAATTCCGGTGACCAATGTGGTGGCTAAAGTCGTCGGTCATTGTCAGCTGCCGCCAACTTGCGGTGGCTAGATTCCGGTGACTATCACGGTGGTCGAAGTCACTGGCGACGGCAGGGGTGGTCGAATTTCGGTGACTGGCATAGTGGCCGAAGTTGCCGCCCACCATCAACTAGAGGCGATGACGGGGTATTCGGATTCTGGTGATTGGCTGTCGTGGATGGTGGCCGATGGCAGTCGATGACGATCACCGCCAATGACGTGGCTGTTGTTGGTTAATGACATGTCGATAGAAGGATAGATATTTTGGACATTTCACATGGCAAAAATATTCCCATGCCATGGGAATGTTGCAAACCCACCTCCCCCCATGAGAATAAAAGTGTGGGAATGTTGGTTAAAAATCATTCCCGAGAATCATTTTAGGATGGGAATGTTTTTTCAAAACTTGTACCAAACATGAGAATCTAACATTCCCATATAAAGATTTCCAGGAATGAAAAAACAATCCGCGAACCAAAAGCCTCGTACATGATAGGTGAATGTAAATTTCGTAATACAATAAAGGATCGGCAATTAGATATGTGGTGTAGGAGAATATTATTGGGAAAATGACTAAAAATGTTAGCTTGGTAAAAAAGTATCTTTATTTGGTTCTTAAATAAAATTAACCAAGTATTCAACTAATTTAACCAATAATTATTCAACTAATTTAACCAATAATTTACAAAATGAGGCAATTGACCCCAAAATGCAAAGAAGAAATTAATTGAATATGTACAATATTTACAACTATATATACAAAAACCATTGAGACAGACACAGTGGCATTTCAGCAGCTGATGTCGAAGTATTTTGGATTAGAAGGGAAATGATATTCCACATGTAACTGCGGCATGAAATAATCATTAGATGAGATATGAAAACAAAACAGGAAACCAAGTGCAAAACTTCCATAACTGATGCTTGAACGATTCTATTTGAAATCATATTAAAATAAGAATAAGTGCTATGTTCTTCAAGAAGATTCCTTAACATCATAGCTTAAGACTATTAACTGAACATGCTTTACTGAAGATACGATATTGTGAGTGCCTTGTAGACTGCTGATGGACAGGAACAAATTAAAGAAAATTACTTGCAACATTAAGCAATTATTTAACAAATCACGAAAGTTAAAACATTCTCATGATTACCCAAGGGTGATTTATTAGGGCATGAAATACACTGTTAAGACACATATTTCCCAGAGTAATGAGTGCATGAATGCATTAAAACCACTTCACATATACATTTACATACCTTGCCCTCGTCAGAATCTGAATGACGTTGAGGAAACACTACCCTCATATCATCATACAAGTAGAAACGTCTTTCATGTTCAATGTCCATAATGTTTCTCACTTCTGCAGATAGAGGGTCAGATTTGCACTTATGAACAGACCTTGAACGTTTCTTAGGCAAGGGGCATACAAAGCGGAGGTGAAGAGCATAAAGCAGAATGCCAGTGTTAATAGCATTATCATTTGCCTTTGAAGAACCATGTAGAAATTTATCTTCATTCACAAGGCATGTGCTTGAACCATAGTATTCTTCCTTACCAGCCTTTGTACATTTACAACTATCAAATTTACCACATTTTGAGGTCAGACCATCTTTATCTCTATGGCTGGTATTTGAGATCAATGATGACTTGGCATCAACTCTAATGTCAGAATCTGTTTGGATTTCTTTCCCAGTCATAGACATCGAACTAGACGAGGATAGAGTGATCTTTTGCCGCAAGAATGTCTACTTCAGATGAATACAAGCAAAGCACATTAAACACGGAACTGGTAAAAATTTTGGTCAAAACAGAGATATAGGAAGGGGAAGAAATAATCGCATATTCTTCATGTTTAACTAAAAGCTACAGTTTTAAATTAATTTGATAAAAGCTGGCTTCAGCCCAAAAGGTTTTGCAGCTTAACCATGCAAGGCATGACAATGCCAGGTAGGATTTATTTTACTGAATCATGTAGTCCACATGAGAACTTGCACATCTGCATTCAACACATGAGGACAATGATTTCTCTAATTACATTAACAAAAATTTCTGTAATTATATTCTATCATACATCAAAGCAATCCTTAACAAGTGTTGGGACAGAGATCACACCAGCATAGGTCTCCAATATTGAGGCTGAGGTATGACTCAGTCCACTTACACCAAGTAGCCCCCATTGCACTCCTTTAAACTTGGCTTGTATCAAATAATTTCCATCACCGTTTTCATTATAGTTAGTTTCACTATTATTGAACACTTATAAAATTAAATTTGAGTATTTTATAAGAGGTGATATATGGAGACAAGCTTATAAATTGGGTCTCTTATATCTATATTCAAATCTATATATAAAATGCATATTTTTTTTATATGCCTCAGCTTAAATTTTTCAATCAATACCAAAGTAAAAATGCAAGATGATTATAAGACATGCAAATGGATGGTTGCATGGTGATAGAAATTTGAATATGATATATTCATCCAATCTTACCTTGGTACCAGCTGGCATGTCACTCAAATCATAATTGCAAAAGAAGGTGTGAATAGGTGTCTTCTCTGGATTGCTGAGGACCTGCAGTTAGGTCAGTCAGTTTGTCACACACACAAATCTGGTACAACTATGTACAACTCCACATGTTGTGAACACAGAATGTAATTGAGAATCTACTGATGAACATCTAGTTTTTTCTACACAGCACTCCTGCCATGGAATTCATGTTAAACATAGCCCATAAACTATTGATCTACTAGCATACCTTGTCACCCTTACTCAGGCAATTTCATCATCCTGGAAATAATATTGATCATGAATACATCTTGCATGATATCATTCAAACAACTACATATCACTACAGTAAAAGCCAGATTGCTGGGAGAGTAAAAAGAAGTTGGTTTGGTTGATAGTATTTTTTGCAGTGAGTTGAGAAGGGTAATGATAAATTATACCAACTAATCAAGCATCCAGAACCAGATCAAATTGGCACCAGTAAAGTCAGTTTCATTCTGAAATTGTTGATGATACTTGGAACCAGCATTTTTTGAATTTATATGCTATTTTTTTTTTGGTAAGAAAATTTACATGCTAATTGTTTCTTGATGCATATACTTCGGAAAATCTTTTCAAATTTGTAATGTATCAGATGTGATGATATTTCTCCAAGACTTGTGTTGAAACTAGTGGCAAACGAGGAATTAATGCTGCCAAAGTTGAAACTGATACTTTGACAGCATCCTTTCCTCTACACATCACATGTCAATTAGTCACTTTTAAAATATATATTGGGAATCTCATTTACCTCCAAAAATCTAAGTTGGCGGTTGTATCATGCTACCTTGTCATGTTGGTAACAATATAAAAAATACTAAATAAATAATAGAATATGCAAACCATTAAGCTATGCAAGATGCATCAAGTCTGCAACACTATGCATAACCATTCTCTTGCTACATATACATATGAATGCATTTTGAAGAAAGAAGGGGAAAATGATGTTCTCAACTTAACAATTTTCAAGGTCTTGTAGTGAAGTACCAGTTGAATACGTCCTTTTATAGGTATACGTATACGGCTCTTTTCAGATCGTGATTCATCCATGCTAAGAGTTCTCTGAAATTTGATGACTCTAGACTTGCTTGATAATAACTTTCCTGAAAGATTAATTGATGAATAATACAGTAAGTATTTGTCTCCATCCACGCTGGTTACAGCAAATGGAATTTTTTGTGATTGGGGTGAGAAATTGCCGCCAGTTACATTCAGCACAGCAAGAAAGCCTTCAATTTTCTGCAAAATGGAGGCAGTGCCATTAAAAGGGTAAAATAACAGGAAGATCACTCAAATTATGCCAGTTTCATTTGGAAATTAATGCTGAAAGTATGGGCCAGTATATGAGAATAATGCTAACCTGACTAACTTTCCCAGATAGTAGGCGACCAGATAACAGAGATTCCTCAAATGAACCAACCAGGGACCTTCTAATGCGCAGTCTACTCACAGTTCCATTTAACTTGGCATGCTGAGGAGGAAAGCTAGCAGGATGAGTCCAATATTCTTTCATATGTATGGCATTATCAGGACTAAACAGGTCAGACTTTTGCTGCATACTGTTGGAATGGAGCTGTGATTTACTTGGCATCTCCTGTGCAGATAAAATGCCTTTAAGAGTTCTATCAAGTGACTGTTCCATGTCCTTAAAAGTCACATTGCCATCATCCAACATAATTTCAATATCTCTGCATCCTCCCAATTTTTCTTTTTCAGAATTTTTTTGACCCAGAGGAGACAAAGGGAAAGGAGGTGATGACACCTTTTTTTGAGCTATGGATGTTGCTGCTGTTTGGGACCCTATTTTAGTTGTCTCCTCAGAATCATTAAGTGCTGGAGATGATCTGAGATGCTTATAAGACCATGGCTCCTCATCTTCACAATGTGAAAAGCCATGACTAGATACAATTTGGTTTTCTCTAGATTCATTACAGGATGAATTCGTAAATTCCTGAAAACAAGATGAAGACCAGATCAGGGAGTGAAGATTGTTATAGTTTCCAATGTGAAGCTTCTTATACTCTTGTAAAACAGGAGCATCACCCTTTGAACAACTTTGATAAATATCACCACCAATGTCCAGAGGATCACCTTTAAAATGATCCGCAAGCAGCATCTCATTCAAAGGTGACAATAATCGCTTTCTGACTTGTGACTCAGATGCTTCAGTTGCATCATTGGTGACATTAAACACAGTTGAAGAATATCCATTTCCACCAAAACCATTAAAATGAGGAGTTAATGCCCTTATTTGGAAACCTACAGTCCTAGAAGCAGGAGTCTGCATTGTCTGCCCAGCCTTGACAGACAGCCTGCCAATTTGTTCGATGGAATTAATCTTCAACTTCTGTATGTTGGATTTGCCATCTTTACACATATTTGAAATATGTGATTCTTTTGAAAGCTCTAGAACATTTTTTCTTTGAGAGTTAAGCATATCAATTTGCATGCAGTTACCTAGGTCTTCCCCAGCCAACACATTCAAATCATAGTTGCTTAAGCTGGCAATCCTAGGTGCAGTTTGCACAAACGTGCCTAGTGATGCTGCCACCTCCTCAGCAATGCAGCCCGAAGGCACCTGTGGTAACCCCATTTCTATTTTTGGGATAGGGTTCTTCCAAAATTTCAAAAGGTGGTTTCTTTCTTTACCTTACTCTCTTTCCTCATCACCATCTTGTAAGTGCAATTGTGCGTCAGCATTGGTACTTTCATTTTCCAACTGTACTAGAGAAACCACGTAGCCCAACACCAGTGCAGTTGTAAATAACTTAATTCCCTCCAATGAAAAAAAAAGCATATCTTATTAATCAGACTTTACAGCATCTTCATTAATCACACCAGAGGCACTCTCCTGCAGAAATATTAAAAAGTTAATTTACAAGTTACTGCTGATATAAAATATAAACACATAACTATTATTTATATAGAAAATCTGCAAGCATCAATAATTTGTCCTCACCTTATCACATTTCTTATTCTTTTTCTCAAGTACTAAATTGCTGAAGTTAAACCATATATTAAATCTCTATAAAGGAATAGTAATTCGAAACACCCATTAAGAAAGCCCCCAATGATACCCCAGCATGCCTATAAACCCAGATAACTACTGGGATTACTTGCTTATAAACTAAACTCCAATAGCAAGGGGGGAAATTCACTATTCAAAAAATGGTATTACCATAATCCGGATTGAAAAATATCCCCCCCCCCCCTCTTTCTTCTCCTAGCTTATCTAAACCATATTCAGACAAAGAGCATAAAGTAACATAGGGGGCTGGTGTACGATGAAAAGACGCACCAGAACTTGTGATTCAAACAAAAATCAGACAATCCGGAAGAATGCTCAAATGCAATCTTGCTTCCACAATTAACCAACAGAACCAATCAAAGGAACAAACTTTGCAAACCCCACAACGTGAAGGATTCATATGTATCTATCATCTGGGAATTTTCTTCTTTTTTCTTCTCCTTCGCAAGTCTCTTCGAGTTTTCTTTTGTTGGAGGTCCCTGGCATTTCCATCTTTCACGTAAAACGTGGGTTGGGTATTGTGCATTGATGGATGATGATAATTCGTAGCAAGTGTTCCTATAAGCAAACAATTTGTGGGGCATGGCTTAGCCAGAATTTTCTGGCTGTCTGTGTTTGTACTACTTTGAAAACCACAACTTGCAAAAAGGAAACCACAAGTTGTGTTTGTGTTCAAGTTGCGGTTCCTTTTTTCTCTGTGTATCACGTCTCTGTCCATGACATGTGTCAATCCATGTTGCATTCTTATATTTATATCACTAGTGTGTTTTACCCGTGCAATGCACGGGAAAAAGTGATTATTTTTTTATTATAGAATCCTGTATGTGAAAAGAAATAATAAAATATGTAATAAATTAATTTACATGTAGAATTCAATCATTATATATAAGTATTGCATTTATGATGATAATACAAAAAAAAAAATTTGTTTGTACAAAATATAAATGTATAAGTTCTAAAATAATGATATTAAATATCATTATTCCAAATACAACATGTGAAGGCTTGAAACCTACAATTAACAAAATTTGTAATCAAACATTAGTATGAGAAAAAATTATAAGAAGAATAGATAATATATTAAAGATTTAAACGATATGTATCAACCTTTCATCAAATAAATATGTTAATTTAATTGTCATATATTCAAATCTTCTGGAACACTTCTTTGAAGACAACATTTTTCGTTGTTCGACATAAATTGTCATTATCATCACAAATCAAAATCTTCAAATCACTCTTGGATTTGACTCGTGAAACTGCAACATATAACTGACCATGAGTAAAAACATGCCTTGGTAAAAACAAACCAACATGAGTCAGTGTTTGTCCTTGACTCTTATTAATGGTCATAGCAAAGCAAAGAGTTATTGGAAATTGTCTTCTCTGAAACTTTAGAGGTATTCCTGGATCATATGGTATTAGATTCAATCGAGGAATATAAATCTTCTCTCCAACCTGACTTCTCATTAGTATTCTTGCACCAATGACATTAATTCCCATTTCATCTACAATTAACCTTGTCCCATTGCACAATCCTGCTGCCTGATCAATATTCCTAAGAAGCATAACTGGAACTCCCTTCTTTAGTGTCAACTTATGATTTGGAATCCCAGATACCTTAATCTCATTCAAGAATTCAGTAGTAAACCATTCTGCTTCAATACCAACATCTTGATCTGCTTTGCAAATTGAATCTGAACTAAGATAATGTTTTTCTTCACCAGGCATTAATGAAAGAATGAACGCATTGACTTTCTCAACAACTTCAAGCGTTGGAGCAAGGATTGCCCTATCCTCAAAGAACTTGTAATCTTTCATATTATCAATCAAATTAGGATACGCAAATTCAACAATAGCTGCAATATGATCCTTGGAATCCAAAATTAAAAGATCTTCTGGTATTTCTATTTATGCTTCACCATCATTTTCACCTTCCAAATTCCCATCACCAACTTTAATAATCCAATCTGCAAATGCCTTTATTTCATCTTTGTTGGATGTGGGAAATCCTAAATGTAGTCTCATGTTCTTAGTTAACTTAAGAACATTGCAATGACTCCACAATTTAGATGAGTTGACTGTGGCCATAACAATATCTTCTCTGCTTCCTTTTGGTATAACTGGCAATATTTGTCTAAAGTCTCCCCCGAGTACAACAACTTTACCACCAAAAGGCTTGTCTAAGTTATTGATATTTGAGAACCTCATAATATCTCTTAGAGTTCTATCAAGAGCCTCAAAAGCCCATTTGTTTATCATTGGAGCTTCATCCCAAATAATGAGGCTTGTATAACGAAGAAGTTCAGCCTTTAAACTTCCTTGTTTAATGTTGCAAGTTGACTCCTCTGTGAGAGACAATGGAATGACAAACTTTGAATGTGCTGTCCTGCCACCTGGTAGAAGAAGAGAAGCAATACCACTGGACGCAACATTAAAAACTATTTTACCTTCAGACCGAAGTCTAGTTGATAAGGTTCTCCACACAAATGTCTTTCCTGTTCCCCCATATCCATACACAAAATAAAAACCTCCTTTTTCCAATCATCACATTACTAATTACTTCATTGTAAATTATTTTTTGCTCATCTGTGAGAGAAGAAAATAGCTTGCAATGCTCAGCAATCATTTCTTCTTTATTATAATCAAGTTCCTCCATCAGCAAAATGTTTTCATATTCATTCATTGGAGAGTGATGAGGGTATGGCATGCTCCCAAAATCCTTCAGAGACTTTCCATTTGAACGAAGTAACCTTTCAATTTCAATTAAACATAAATTCTTCAAATCTTTATTTTCAATGTTGAGATCTGTAAACCAAAGCAACATTGAATAATACTCAATATGATAAAATATATTATTATGTCCAAATTTTTTATAAAAAAATGCATAAAAAATGTATATTAACAATGCAAATCAATTAAGGAATTCAAATCATTAAGGATAAGATTTAACAAATTAGATGTACTTTGAAATAATTGATACCTGGGTTATTTAGTAATCTCCTTCGGGCATAAATAATTCCATCTACCAGAAATTCCCATGTTTGTTCCCATACAAATACAGGTCTACTCATTGTGCTTGAGACCAACAGTGTAACAAATAGCCGTCTCAAATAAGGGCCAGAGGCCATTATTGCAACTTCCTTAATACCATCAATAAATTCTTTATCATCTGATAACAACCCCATAGCATAACAGGCATCTTCAAAGCAATTGTATGTATGGTTATTCACTGTCCTTATGCTCTCATAGCTCGTACATCCTTTTTGAACATTTAACAACAACCTCATGTAATACAACTCACCTGTTCCAGGAGGAACAAAATGAAGCCTTCCAATTGATTGACCCCTTTTTCTAATAAACCATTGTTGCTTATCTTTACTGTAAACAAATTGTGTAGGGAACTGGCCATAAGTCAAATTTTTGCCCTCAGAATACATCTTGTTCGCCTCCATCCAAGCTAGAAACATTGTTTTCTTTTCCTTATTCTTACGAACGACATCATCAATCCTTTCATCATCTCTGAATATGATTGATTGCTGATTGGGAAGATGGAACGTCAACCTTTGAACCAGAGGCCATCTATGATGAATATCAAAACCAAAAATTCTCCATACTGACTCACATGGAGATAAATACCTGCAATCATAGTACTGCTTAATCTCATTCACTATAGGCATCTTCTCACAAGCTTTAGATTCAGAAGTCACTGCAACGGTAACTCGGTCTGGACCCTTATTAACGTACTTAAATAAGTACTTGATAGAATTTGATTTATTACAAAACTCCAAATTGATATGAGCTTGGTACTTCATTAACAACTTCGGATTGTATGGGACAACAAACCTATTGTCTAATTCTATTTCTTTCTTTTTAGTGGTAATTCCAGTATCCCTTCGTCTATAAATTGGATATCCATCATCGTCAAAGCAAGTACTTTGTGTAAACTTCTTTGGAAAAAACTTCAAACACTTTCTATCCTTCATGCAAGGGGAATCATGCTTTGCTGCTCCGCAAGGGCCATGCATCATGTATGTCGAAACAACATTAAATAGCTTAGGATATTTAGTTTTGTCAGGTAATTCAGCAGATATTACATTATCAATTAAATCAACCGTTTCTAGCTTGTCATCTTGATGCAACCACAGCAAAATATGAGCATGCGGCAATCCTCTTTTCTGGAACTTTATTGTATACATGCCTGCTCATATAATTAAATGTAAACATCATGATATTTAAATCAACCGTTTCTAGCTTGTCATCTTGATGCAACCACAGCAAAATATGAGCATGCGGCAATCCTCTTTTCTGGAACTCTATTGTATACATGCCTGCTCATATAATTAAATGTAAACATCATGATATGATAATCACAATTAATTCAAATTTATAGATATATATTGAAAAAAATTCCATACCAGCTATGACCTTCCCAAAGAAAGAACCTTTTTTAAAATCTGACATCATCTCATGTAGCTTCATCTCAAAAACTCTACATGCAATGTCTGGACGATCATTTGCTGCAAGACCTTTCTGAGTTACAAAGCGATTTATTTCTAGCCATTTAGGATTGCAAGTGATAGTCATGAACAAATCTGGATATCCAAATGTCTTACAAACTGCCATAGCATCCTGGAAATTATTAAACATGTATCTCATCCCGCCAGTGAAAGAAGATGGTAGAATAATACGCATTCCAGAAGTAGAAGGATCAGTTTCGCCCTTACTAACAGCCTCTTCCAATCCATTATAAATTTCAAATCGTATAGTACTCTGATTATTTTTTATGAATGACAATCTTTGCGACTCAATCATTGAGTAGCAATCCACTACAAACTGTTGAAATAGTTTTCTACTTTTTACAATATTTTCATGTTCTGACTCTCTTTCTTGGATCCTAAATGCAATAAACTCTCTAAGTGAAACTCTTGTCCTCTTCCGATTTGATGAATTGTTTAAAGGCTGCCTTATTGGAATAGTTTCTTGATATCCATCTTCTCCATATGGAAAAAGTAATGGATATTGCAGAGGAATGAATGCAGTATGAGTCTTATGGATCCTTTTTGTAACTCCATTACGAAATTAGACTACGATATCCCTTCCAATATCAGAATTGTCAAAATCACCCACTATAAGCGCTGCTACCTCATCCGCTGTTGGAAGATTATACATTCTTGCATCGCGAGATCGATTTCTAAACAATCTAAGAGATAAATTAATTACTTCATCTTCTTTAAAACTATCTCTAACTTTTCTGAATGATTGGGCCAACACATTATGTTGATCTATCATGTCTTTCAAATCTTCAACTAAGGAATAATCAATGGAATTTCTATTGTCTTTGGCACTGTTTACAACAAAACGTGAAAATAATGAAACATAGTTAGATATTATTATGACAAAATTTGAATGATATCACTATTGGTGATTTAATAAAAAAGCTACCAAATCAAGGAGCTTATACTGTTATATAGCCATTAAATTCTCATATATACTTATTTAAACAAAATTAAATTAGATGCAAAAGTGATAGAAACACTCATCTTATATATTTATGAAAGAATAAATGTATAAGATATATCTAGCTTTATCAAATTAATAACTATTTAGTCTTGTATAATTTGCAATTCAATGACATGTTTTAACATAATTTAAAAGTTATTTCATGGATATTCATCATCAATTAATCTACTATTGAAGAAATTATGCAAAAAGTTATGCAAACCTTAAGTGGGCAATCCTGTTAGAGATCTCGTTCTTTGTATCATAGATATAGAGTTGAGCAAATTTAGGCTTCTTCCCTTGAGTTGGAAGTAGTTACCCAATTTTATGGTAGTTTTGACCACTTAGAATGAATTGTGGAGGTCCTGATCCATCATTTAAAGAGGTATCTATTTTTCCTCCAATTGAGGTAAAAGAAAACATGCTATTGTATAGCCTAATATTTTCCAAAGAATTAGAACTTCTGGCATCGACGCTATTGATTAAATTCCAAATAAGTTGAGGAGGCCTTTGTAGGAGAGGTAGTTGCACTTTTCCTTTCATACAACATATAGAAAAATCTGGATTCGATGACTTTATTGATTTTTCTGATCGTTCTTCATACCACACAAAAGCTCCACAATAGCAACACCGACAATTACAATCTCCAAGATCCAAACATCCTTCAAGTAAATATATATAAATAATTAAAGAGTAAGGACATCAATTTGATGTTTGTTAATTAAATGATAATTTTGACATTTGTTAATAATACTTAAAAAAATATTTAAAAATTGATTTCATCAAAATACCTTGCTCCTCACTTTCTTCATATAGAACATGATCAATAAATCTGTTTGATTCTTTAATTAAAGTATCCACTTCTTTGCAACCATTAATAATTTCAATGTCATTTGTGCATTTACCTGTATCCATAAAGGTGATTTAACATACTTTAAATATAATGGTAAATCAATCATGGCAAAACAAAATTAAAATTCTCACCATACCTTTCATTTCATTACTTGTCAATATAAAATTTCTACCATCTTCAATAGTACAATTTGAACTATTCCAAATACACGCTTTAATTATTGAACCCCTTTGGATAATATGTTTTCCATATTTCAATTGTATCTTGGGATCAATGACACGTGACAATGGTGTCAATAATCCTACATATATTACCAACATAAATAAAGAATAATTTAAATAAATTAAATATTTAATAATAACCATATTGATAATATTAATAGTGCAATTAAAATCATTTGATTACCTGCACAGCCAGACGAAGTAGGACTACAAAGGAATCTTGGCTCTTTTCTTGTATGAGTATGATTGATACTTGTTCCAGAGAGAACTACTTTTGCATGCATATTTAAATTATTATTCACATGGAAATATTGCTTCAATAAATACATCATATTTGACAAAATGAGCAAAATTAAATATTTTTAACGTAACACATTAGAAAATGGACATGTATCTAATCCACAAACATTAATTTTTAAATATATATGTAAAAGTACCTGGAGTGGATTTTTTATGCACATATGTAGTTCTCTGCCATCCTTGATTTTTAGATTCTATTGTTGAATCACCATATTGAGTTACACAACTTTTTCCAAAGGTAACTGAAAGTTCAAGAACATCGTGTCGATAAATACATCTAATAATGCAATTAAGTTGTTTAAAATTTTGTCATAACGAATAAACCATTAACAAATTTATGTCACTGACAATGGAGTGATAATTGGACAACTTCCCTTCTTCACAGTGCTACACCCATCGTGTCAATAAAGATTGTTATTTTTATTGTAGAAGGAAAAATACACATTTTGAACTTCTAATAAAGCATTAGAAATTAAACTTCAATTCCAAAAATTTAAGAAAGTAACCCATATTTAAATACAATTAAACATTGAAATTAACAATTTGGACACAGAAAATAAATTATATTGAGCCATAAGATTCCCTTATATAGAGAGTTTTACAATTTATTTGAATAAACATTGCAATCTTTATTAATGACTAAAATATACGTTTCAAAAATAATAAATCATTCAAAATTCAACTTATATTGTAAAAAATGAAATATAAAATAACCCATCAGATTGAAAAATTAACAATCACAAATTTACGATTATCTGAGTCAAAACAATTTCATTTGAGGGATTATATTATTTCCAATAGTATGTTGGAAATATTGAATGGATACAGTTTGAAATTATTTATACATGAATGACCTTTTTTCATCTTAAGTTAGGAATATAACAATAAATTATCTGATTGTAAAATTAATTTTAAAAAATCATGAATAAGTATTTGCATTGTTGCATTAGTTACAAAAATTGATTTAATTTATCTATTCATCTTAATAATGACGTTCAACAATATAGAGAGTAAGAATAAATCCTAAATTATTTATGCATAAATGACCTTTTTCCATCTTAAGTTAGGAATATAGCAATAAATTATCTGATTGTAAAATTAATTTTAAAAAATCATGAATAAGTATTTGCATTGTTGCATTTGTTACAAAAATTGATTTAATTTATCTATTCCTTTTAATAATGACGTTCAACAATATAGAGAGTAAAAATAAATCCTAACCATTCTCTATTGATGAGAGTGGAGTCACCAATCTTGGAACACCGGATGCAAACGACTCCAACAACAATGTCTCTGCATTAGCACCATAAAAAATGAAAATATTGTGGAGTTTCACTATAAATCCTCAAGGGTAGTTCAAACACTTACCTCCATTCTCCTTGTTTGTTTTTTGCCTTTTATCTCTAACAATCTTTTTTCTATTGTCTCTTGCCAACTTGGAATCCTTCTCTTCCATGTGATGCATATCACTCATCTCATATGCCTCAGAGAATCACAAATTCTCGTGTTCACCCCAAATGCCAAGTTCACTTCTTTAAAGAATTCTCACCAATATATAGAACTTGAACATTGGCGGTAAATGAAACTTTTCATACTTAAATAGTGGGAAATATGTTTTCGGTGGGATGCCTCATAGCTAGGTACCTACTGCCATCTTTTCATAATACTATACCTTGAAAATTTACTCATCTTAAAGTTTTCATTTTTTATTGCAAAATAGAATTTCCTATTTTAAATGTAAGAGATTACATAAATGATACTTAATTGAGTTGCAAATTAATTGAGTTACAAATTAATTATTGGATTTCAAAACCACTATATTTTTATAGTTGTAATTGTACCTACTGGCTTATATTTTAAATACACATTAAAATAAAGTTGTTTAAACATTAAAACATTGTCTTATCTACTGGGTTACAGAAGTTATAGCACGAAAAACTTTTAAATGAGAAAATATCAATTGGGCCTTTAGCCTATATGATAAATATAAAATAAAAACTAAAATCTAATGCCTCGTTTCCAACAGGTCATACAACCTATAGTTACAAACTTAAAAATATCAATTGATGTCCAGATAATAAGATTACAAAATCACTTCAACTTTCAAATCTTGAAAATACAACTTCTTCAAGTGCTCCTAATAACATCATGCGATACCAGCAGACCACATTCACAAAATACCAACTTCACATAACACTAAACCAAACTCCCAAAATCAACAAATATTTTCACCAAACCAACTTACCAAAATCAACACACACAAAACACAAATCAAAATACAATGTCCCAGAGATTAACATTAGTCTAGATTAATTACATTATCCAAAAAATATACTACTTAAGCTCTAAACCAAGTCAGTCCTTCTCTATCTTCACCTCCTTCAACTTGCTAGAGGACATCTTACTACTCCCACATACAGTTGCATCATCAGAACTTCTCTTTGCTGGAGTGAGCTTTGGTTCAGAACAATCAGCTTGAAAGTCAAGATAGATTCGATTGTCACAGAATTGGGACATCAGATCCTACATTAACATTAAAAAAAATTAGACATAAACATACAATGTTATAAAACCAAGGGAAAACAAATATAACAGTAGCAACCTTTGCAATTTTAGAATCCACTTCTGGAATTTCAGAATTCACATTCAGAATACTCTCAGAAAATCCAACAGTGCAATCACCCTACAAATCTCAACCAAAATAAATTAATTACAACTAAACAAAACTTGTAATTAAAATTTGAATAAAAAATTTACAAACCACCTCCTTTAGGGTCAAGGCAGAACCATCAACTTGGAAAAGGGTCAAGACAGAAGCATCATCACAGATACGTCTAACACGAAAAGAAGTCTCAAATTGAGAATTGGAACTACCCTTGGTCTCAACCTTAAAAAGAAAACTCTTTTCCATCCAGACATCAAACTCAGCAAGATAATTGGAATCACCACCAATATATTTCAGACAATAAAGTTTAGCATAAGATGCTTTTAAAATAAAAATGAAGCCACCATAAATAAAAAACATTAACTTAATACCTTATGGACTTGCTCTATCATCTCTGAAGCAGATTTTTTCAATAGATAATTAGCATCACAGTCAAATAAAACAAAGGTAGTACAATCAGTTTCATCAACCACCCTTAGTTTAACCCTATACCTACCAATAATTAAGATCTCAAATCAGTACTTCACAAAGAAATAAAAAACATAAGTTAAAATATGTCAGATTATATTAAAATAACAATTACTTATGTTAATTTAAATTTAATTAGTTAATACCTTGGAAAGACATTAACCACATGACAATAACATGAGTCACAATAATACATCCCAGAATCAGGTGTCACTGCCCTATTGCACTTGCAGGCAGTGTACCACCATTCCGCATCCTTGATGACATTCTTCACAGTAGCAAACACAATACAGGACCCCTCCTATAATTGTAATATATTAGCTAAATAATCTAACAATAAATCTAACTATCTAACCAAACCAAAAATTATAAATTAAAAAAACAGTGTGTAAATAATGACTCCCAAAAACCTCCTTGGAATCCTTTAGTTGCTCAATAGTCTTCCTAGGAGTAACCCTTAAAAAATCTTCCTCTAATGAGTACTGGGGAGCTTCGGACAAATGAGATAACATTTGAGAATTATCTTGACTCAGTTTAGGCAGCCTACATACACATGCATTCTAACATTAAAATAAATGATGAACACTTTAAAAACTTAACAGAATACTACAAAATCAATCTCACTTATTCCTGAACTCGTTAACTTCTGGGATGTCAGGATTGAAAAGCAATCTAGTCGCATGTATAACATTCTGAAGTACAGTCTTGCCTAATAATGAAAATAAAACCCAATACAGATTATTAATAAATACAGAAATAATAAAATTAATAATATAGTATTGGAAATGAAGGGCTGATGATAAAGACCCTTGAAAGTCTTCACTTTGGCAAATTGAACAATCACAACAGGTTGGTATACATCACCAGAAGCAATGAATGAATTAACTTCATCAACATACATCCCAAACAAAGCACACTCTATTTTCACACTGGTTAGAAAAAAATCCAGGTAATAGTAAAACAACCACATATAAATGATATTTCAAAATCTGAAAGCTAAATTCTCAAAGTACACAAATAAATAATTTACCTGTCAACTTCAAGTTCAATAACAATCATTTTGATTAGCTTACCATCCCTTTCATATTCTTTTTCAGCACCAATAGCAGTTAGTAATCCCATCACATCTGCAATGAGTTGGTACTTAATTAATATTAATGTGATGAAAAATTAAATAACAATACATGAATATGAAGTAAGCAATGAGATTACCAACTAAGAATGCAGAATCTCCATCAGTCCCAAAGATTTCGTCCAAAGAAACAACAGACAATCCATACAAAGGAATAATCAAAGATTCAGAAGGTTTGACAGTTGTTCTCAATTGAAAGTTTAGCCTAAATTCATGTTTAGTGGTTCTAAATGACCCTAAGTTTACACCAACACCAAAATACGCCATTATGTAAACTTGGCCCTCAGTCAGCAGGGCTTTAAATTTGTAAACCAATGTCTTCCTAACAGAAGCATGAATCTTACAGCCCTGCAAAAATTTGTTTTTCCTTAATGAATTACTTAAACAGATCACAGGTATAAAAATACATATACATATATAAACAGAACAGCAAATCTTACAAACTCATCCATAAAGACCATCTCAATGGAACTGACCACAGATGGATTATTGAAACTGGGTAAGTGCCACAATCTTACAATTCGAACCTTCACTCTCCATGCCTCTCTCTCGGGACAAATTTTCATTAAAGGGTCAATTGGACGAGCCATGATAACAACAACAACACAAACGTATAAGAGAAATGTAGAAGTAGGGAGACAGAATGGCAAAACACACCCACAATAAGCCAAATGAATCATATATATATATAGCACAATGGAAAATGATATTTACAGTTTCAGTATTGAATAATTACAGGGACCCCATTAATGAAATGAAATAACAATTTAAGAAAGTACAATTCAGAACGAATTTAGGGTTTCACAACCAAGAAAATAATATTGGGACATCATTCATGAAATGAAGTCATAGTAATTATGTACAATGTCAGTTTTACACTACCAAATAATTAGACTTTGATATTATATGACCACTATATTCAAATATTAGTTCTATACCCATCACAGCAAATAGGAAAAGTGGGGATTACTGTACCAAATCATTAGGTGGAGATCTTCTACCAACTGTTCTTCAGATCCATTTACAGACATGACCATACTTCACAGAACAACCACAACATTCATCAAAGGCAGAGATTATTATATATATAAAAATAGCCAAAACAGAAATAACACAATGCACAATAGACAGTCCAAAAACTCACATAAATGGCAGAGGCATATATAGCACTATCCACAATCAACAATGTAAAAAACTAACCTAAATGGTAGAGGCAGAATACAATGCACAATCGACAGTCCAAGAACTCATATAAATGGTAGAGGCAGATATAAGGATGAACATTGTAACAAAATCACATTCAAGCAATTATTGTAAACACATCACAGTAAATAGGAGAAAGTGAGGATTACTGTACCTAATAATTAGATGGAGATCTTGTGCCAATTGATATTTAGATCCCAGTACAGACATGACCATACCTCACAGAACAACCTTAACATTCATCAAGGGCAGAGATTATTATATAAATTAAGAAGCCAAAACATAAACAATACAATGCACAATCAACAACCCAGTAAAACAAAATCAAATCCAACAAAATAACCACTTGATTCATCACATGAATAACTCGAAAAAAAATATTATCAGTCAATGCTTTCGGTTAAATTATTAGATAAAATAAATTTTACGATTTAAAAAACTAAGTAGATAGGAAAATATGGGTTTGACTTTTAGTACCCACTCATTAAGGATGAACAGCCAACAAAAACCAATAGTCCAACATATCAGATGAGGGGTTAACACAGCTCAAAATCATTACATCGAAGAGATTAAACACATAAAATAAGCCAGTAATTATAAAAAAAAAAAAGTAGGGTTTCATTACCAACTAATGACAGATGGGCATGGTCAGAAAATCACAGAAATTTTTTTGTTTAAAACAAATCAGAAAAAGAGATTCTTACCAACTTCACTGGGACTGAAGCCACTCATACCAAACAACCACAAAAATTCTGATGAACGGTAAAGACAACGATGAATACATTATCGATCATATAATGGAGATTTTGCAGGGCATGAATCGTCAAATTTTAGCTTCAGATAAACCACATAGAAGGTAAAAGCCAGTACAAACAGGAAGCAAGCCTTCTGTCACACGCCTCAGCGATTAAGTCTGAGATGATAAGGCTTATCAGAAGGGGGAAGGTGAGGAAATGTCGGTGAAACGCTCGGAGGAAAAATGAAATCAAGGGGAGAGAGGGAGTAAGCGTATCAGATACGCTTCACATGCGTTAATGCCTCTCTCTGCCTCACCTACCTCATTAATGCAATATTACTGTAACTCCTTCTCCCAAAAAACCCACTCATCCATAAACTTGTTTGTATTTTCCCAATAAAAACCCACCCATTCCCACTTTCCTAGTCGTAGTCCATTTCAATTTTTCAAAGAAAAAGATGTGATTGGACAATGGGTACAGCAGATGTAGCAGATGTAGTAAAAGACTTAAAAGACCATATAACTTTATGAATGAGTGAATGAGAGAACAGATATTTTGGTAATTTGATTTTGAGCGGGAAAATTTTGCTTGTGGACTTGACACGTGAAAAATGTTCTAGAAGACTTCTTCTTGCTTTGTATAATGTATAGATGTATAGATATGACCACTACCTTCAAACCATCTTTCTCCAAAAATAATAAATAAATAAAAACTTCAAACAGGAAACGTAGACAGAGAGAACAGCATTGTTATCTGTTATATCTATGCCTGCTGGCGCTACATATTTTGGCTGGGAACCAACTTTAGCAAGTTTCTTGTTATGTCACGTGGAAGTGGAACAGAACATATAACATATTCACTAGGATAAATTGGAGCCTATTTGAATGGTTGCAGTCCATTTCGAATGGTTGTTTCTTTTATTTTCTAAGATGAATTAACATATTAGTTTTAATATTCCTTAAGGCCTTAAAGAGATAACTATTAAAATTTAATTTTTATTCACTGTTAGTGTAAAAAAAATTATATTATTTTAACATATCATTAAATAATTAGATTTTTAAAGTAATTATTATCATAGTCAAACTCTTTTAATGATGTGATAATATATAATTAGATAATAATGTAAAAAAAGAATAAATCAAAATTCAACTCTAATTACTAACTACTAACTATATAAAAAAATGACAGGAAAATGAAACATTAGATATGCCAACACTTTTTTTAATCATTTTCTTGCTAAATTGAAGAACATTTCCAAGGTCATGTAGAAATGGTCCCAGAAACTGTACAGCAGTGGATTTAATCCTCTAAATATACAAATGTAAGGATCCCCGTTGTACATTATACAGCAAGACTTTATGTCAAATGAAATACAAAAAATAGGAGCAACAAGAAAGAAAAAAAATTGAAAACCACCACGAAATGCCAAAAAGATGTATCAAGGCCTCAATCATTCCTTTCCTCATTCTACGATTGCCAAAATCAAAAGAAACTGATTATTTGCTCCTAAATAATAAATCCATTGAAAGGCCAATTGTCGATGGCTTGAATGCACGCATAAATTTCCACGATGACACCGTCTGGGACTGGGAGCCTGCTTTATTAGTTTTCCTCCCTCTGTAAGGTGCTGCAGCAGCATGACTACTAACAGGTCCAGAAGGTTTTGAATTAAATATCGCTGAGCTAAAGGATGTGTCAGTGGCGCCAAATGAAACAGGTCCTTTATGTGATGCATCCTGTGGATATCCAACAGCTCCATCCTGGTGAGGAGGAGGAAATTTCTCACTCTTGCTTTTTGCATTTGCTTGGGTCACAACTCTCCACTTCTGAAATTCAGTGAGAAACACATGTAATGTTGCTCAAGGCAGCAAATAAGAGACTGCTGAAGTGAAAAGCTCAATTCTCCATGAGAGTGGTCATCAGATCAAACAAAATTTCTCACAAAGTTCTATGACTGGAAAGAACAAAAAAGACTCACCAATTTTATTTTTTTAAATGTCAGGGTAGACATGATCAGAGAATCCCAAGTAAAAAATGCTAAAGAATCTAGGTCTCAAGTTCCGGACAGCATTATAATTTATAAATACTGCCAAATGACACAAATGGCAAGGTTTCGTGAAAATTTTATGTTAGTTTGGGAATATAGAGTAAAAAGGAGGCTCAGACCTAAGATAGTCATGAAAGTGTATGTTAGTCCACGTACATAGGGTAAAAAGGAAGCTCAGACCTAAGATATTTATGAAAGTGTATGGCATGTGCATGAACTTAGGTTTGAGGGAACAGGAAATTAAACTCAATAAAAACATAACAACTACATGTCTGACGTACATCTAAGTTAGTTTGGATCTCTGCATTGGCTTCTGGGGCTGGAATGGCCCGACCACGTTCACGTGTTCTGACTCTTTTGGCACCATCAACTGCATTAGCTTTTCCACTTAGCGCTTTTTGCCTGAGAATGAAATAAAAACCATCAATGAGCAACTAGACAAAATCAATCTAGAAGTTATCAAACACAAGAAAAGAATAAGAGAACCTTCTAGCTTCTTCATCTCTAAGTTTTACATCTAATTCTTTGCTGGGAGGATACTTTGGTAAACTCGATGGTTCACAAGCGTAGGGCTCAGTGGCAAAGAACTGTAGATAGGAAACAGATGTGAAATACATTACATCTCAAATATAAGGTTAATCCACAGTGATAACTCACTTCACTATTTAGAGCATCCAAGGCAGTGCCACGATCATCAGGATCTATTGCAAGAAGAGTTTCAATTAGAGGTAGTGAAGATGGAGGAAAATCCTTGAACATTTCTGAGATGCAACGTTTATACGGCTGCTGTGGCTTAAAGATTGTAGCATTTGGCAATCTATATTTCTTCCAATATTCATCAGATGGAGAGCCACACAACTTAAATATTTTGTGGAGTTGCTCAACCTAGCCCCAAGCATTCCAAAAGTCAGTCATATATCATCCTGAAAATATGCATTTCAAGAGCAAAAATAAAAGATAATGGACTACAGATAGAGGAATGTTGTGAAGGCGAAAAGGTTGAATTAACTGCAAAACATAAATATTAAAACAAATTCAATACTATAGATACTGGCTAAAGGCCACAGAGGGTACAGTATTCAAACATGAAAGGATACCTAAACTAATTACAGTGCATTTTCTGTAAAAAAACTAAAAGGTTCTCATTTTTGGTTGCTTCTCTTTCATCTGTCTCTGCCTTTAATCTGGTTTCTGTCTTTTGGTTGATAAACTACATCTGGTCCCTCAAGATGACAGGTTAGTGCCATCAACAAACAAACTAATCAAGTTGATGACACAGCCAAACACAATCCCCTGCCTGGTTGGTGACAAAGAGAACTTTCCAATAAAATGGCAAAAAAGAAAAAAAAAAAATGCTGCCTGCTCACAAGGCCTCAAAAGCAGTCCTGGGTATGGAACAAGATGATCCAAAAGCAAACTACTGCATCAAGACTGGTACTTGAAATATTTGCAAACAGATAAGAAGTCATCACAAGTAGTAGCCTTCAAAGTTTAGACAATAGGCACTTATAAACAACACAGAGAACAATACCTCCGTTCGGCCAGGCATGATGGGCTTTCCAGCAAGAAGCTCTGCCAAGATGCAACCAGCACTCCAAAGATCAATACCAACACCATAGAATGTAGCCCCAAGAAGAAGCTCAGGGGGACGATACCAAAGGGTCACCACTCTGCTTGTCATGGACAGCTTTTGCTTAGGATCATAGAAAGTCGCCAGTCCAAAATCTGCAATTTTAAGGATTCCTTCGTTGTCAATAAGCAGATTGGAACCCTTGATATCACGGTGCAATACACCTCGGCTGTGGCAATGCTCAAGGCCAGACAGTAATTGCTTCATAAAGCATTTGACCTGTCATAGAGAATATACTGAGAGACAAATCAGCCTTTCAGTATGACTTATCATTTCACTTTTTAATATGAATGACTCTTCCTTCCTTCTAGTCTTATTGATAGTTAAAAAGGCATCACTGCTTCACACAACTCCTCCACCAAGTACTAAGTGTAAAAATCTCAATGAAGCACTTAATCAGCTCCCTATTGTTTAACATTCATATTTGAACTGTATACTATGTAAGGTCAACCTCCCTGGGTAATGTGCAAACTCTGTTTTCCATTTAAACTAGTGATATATTAAAAAATAAAATAATTTCTGTATAACAAGTTAACAACCGAATAATCTATTAAGCTTCTTAACATGCACGAAATATTAGTATTTGTTGAAATATAACAGTAGACGTATTTCCCTAAAGTTAAACTTCTTTCCTTCTGAGTATAAAGCAAAAAATTCCTAATTAAGCAATAAAATTACTTTATAGAGAGATGTGATAAAGGAAATTTCATGGCAGTAGGATCAGGGTTAAAGGCAACTTATAAACATCATACGAAAAGCTTGAGGCATCATAAATTTATGAAAAAAAATCAAAACTAAATATGATTAGAACTGTGCATGGGACCCAACATGGCCTAGAAAGCTCTAGGAGCATGATGAAAGGCCTACACTACACCCCGCGAAGAAAATTAATGTGAAACAAATGAAAGAGCTTTGAGTTTTAAGTAACCATAGTAACGTAAGGAAACAAAATTAAATCTGAAGGATGAAAACCCAATTATAGCTATTATGCCCAAATTAAAATAAACTAAAAATACACTGAACAAGGAATAAACATGAGCTTAAAATTGTGGTACCTGAGGCTCAGTGAACTTAACACCTTGGCCAGCTGCAAGCCCAGCAAGATCATGTTCCATATACTCAAATACTAAATAAAGACTGCACGACATTCTTGAAGTAACCAAGCCCTCGAGCTTTACCACATTGGGGTGATCAAGCCTCCTCAAAACAAGAATCTCTCTTGCCATGAACTTCACACTCTCTGGCTCCAAATTATCAAATCTAACTTTCTTCAAAGCCACAATCTTTCCAGTAACAAGGTCTCTAGCCTTATATACATTGCTATAAGTCCCTTGCCCAATCTGAACACAACAACCAACACAGAAATTCAGTTTTTTCATTTTTTATTTATTTATTTGAAAATAAAACGAAAAAGCGATGCATCAGATTTGGAAATGGAGTTCACAAGCTTCGCTTCAAAGTTCAAAGCACACCTTAGCAAGCTTCTCGAAAGTGTTGGCGCGACGAGGAGTCCAATCTCCGATTGCGTCGCCAGCCACAGCCATCAACCAAGAAGGCCAACCCTGTTGAGTCGTCATCATCATCGAGCACGGATCAACCCTAGCTTTCTGCCGCTCCGGCGCCGGAAAATCGCCGGTGTGCCGATTCCTCTGCCTCTCCCGAACCCTAACGGCATTCTCTCCGACGTCGGAAGCGACGTTACGCTGGCTATTCCGGCGACGGTGCTGAGCTCCGTCATCCGCCGGCGTTCCGAGCACGCAACCCATTCGTCCGTCAGGCGTGGCTGTGTGCGGCGGCGGAGTATGAAAAAGTAAAAAACATGGAATCCGGCGGCGGCGGCGGTGGCGGTGGCGGCGAGAGTTGGTGGTTTTGTTTGCAAAGAGGGAAAAGGATAAGCTTTTGTTGTTGGTGGTGTTGGCGTTGATGGGTATGCGTGTGAGGAATAGGAAGGAGTAGTAGAGAGTGTGTGCTTCTCTCTGCTACGCACCTTGAAGAAAACGGGTCATGGGTTTTGCGAATAATAACGGAATTGCCACTGTGTGGTGTGTCTGAAAGTCTGAGCTGGTGTTGTCAGTGAAATGGTGGCTGTGGGTGGAAGAGGCAGAAAGTCCAAAACGACACAGCATGATGAGGTCATAGATTTTGGGACCCAAAAAGGTCAAGGTGCCATAAAAGTGAAATTGCTTTTTCGTAGAACAGAAGTTGCTCTTTTTTTTCTTTTTTTTTTAAATCTAATTCTCAATATTTGACTTTATGGGTGGGAACAATTATTGCCCTATTTGAATTGAGCTAAATTCTTTCGGGAATTTAGGTGAAATGATTTAAGATTGGATTTAATGGATTGCAACCGATGGAGAACATATGGTTTAATTGATTCAATTCATTTCACAAATTGAAAATTTTGTCAAATTTTCTGACTTAAAAGGGCAATTGGAAATAGAAAGATTACCCTGCTGCTTGCTACTCTTACTACACATGAATTGAAGGTGGGAATGAATTAAGTCACTTTCACCAACCATGCCGAACGTAATAAATAACAGGTTTGCATTCATTGCTTGAAACAGGGAGAGAGGACATGGGAAACTTTGGTTACCATTTTTCTAAACTTCATTAATATTTGGCCAATTAAAAATGTTTGCCGTGATTGCCGGTAATCTAATTTATATTGGCATTTGGGGGACCTCTTTTGTTGAAGCTACCTGACTGGTAATTTGCACGACTCATAAGCCACCTGACTGAGTCCTTGCATTACTTTTTGGGTAAACCAGTCAATGTGCACTTTCTTTTTATTATTTATTTTCTTACAATACTTTTTTTTTAATTTTATTATAAGAAAAATCTTAAGGCCTGATGAAGCGATGAAAAAAAATGATTTAAGCATAAATATTAATATTTATTAAAAACATAAATTTAATATCATATATTTTATAAAAATGTTTAGTGTTATTTTTGTGAGAGTAACAAAAGGACATTAGTTACCTTGAAAAGGAGTTTAAGTACATCACTACAATTAGCAACTTGTTCTAAAATATGCGCCTCTAGTTAGAATCAAGAATGTCCTAGTAGAATAACCTAATAATAGGTAGTGCCATTCACAAAAGGAGAAATTCGATTGAGCCAGTTGCTAAATGATCCAAAAGTATCCAACTTCAAAGTTCAAGGTTAAAATTAATGCGTGGAGCTAGCATGCATTAGCTATCGTTCGATTTCTGCTTTTTTATGTTATAATAATAATAATTGATAGAATGGGAATAGTTAAGCCAAATGACTTGTCAAGATAATCGAGCCAGTAAAATCAATGGTCAAATAAGATGTCAGTTTTGTTTACCTAGCAATATTGTTACATACAAAGTCGTCTAATAAGTAATAACAGAACAGGAAAGACAATGACAAACAATTAATAATAGTCGTTTTCTCCTTTTTTATTTTTATTTTTCTCAAAGCTACGTTGAATTGCTGATAAAGAAATTAGAGTAAACGCACATTAATGTTATAATTGATAATTGTATTTTAATTATTTGATTGTGATCTTGTGTTCACATTTAGGTACTTAAAATTGGTCAAATTTATCAGACCAGTTTAGTTACTCATTAAAATTATACGAGTTATATTTTAAAATTATTAACCAGTATAAATCAATTTATTTTTCACTTGATCTTTTTAACTTATAGGTTAAATAGGCTAAACTTATTTATTTGTAAGCTTTCCTATTGGCTAATGTTTTTTTTTCTTTTTTTGCATTTTTTTTAAAAGCCAGCATCCCACATGGATGCCCTCAGGAGGATTCAAATATTATATAATAGTAGTATTACATATTTTAACATGAAATTTTAATTTTAAACATATTATTTAATCATTGATACATATATACTGGATGATCATTAATTTTTACATATAACAAGTAAATAACATGGATGATGGATGTTATCATTGTGAAAGAATGTTGCAAATTTGTAAAAGGAATATGTTTTAGATTAGATACTCATTTTGGACCTATGTAATCTTTATTTTTTTTTGTAAATTTTGATGTTTATAATTCTTGGTTGATGTTTGTTTTGATTTGGTCATTTGGATTATGTATTTATCTCTTATCGAGTTTGTTTTAGATGACAATTGAATTTGTCTTTAAATAATTTATGAATTTGATTCATATGTTATATTACAAATTTGAAGTTAAAAATAAATAAATAAATAAACGAAAAGCTTGTTTAGGCCTACAAGCTAACCTTAAATGAGTCTATTAGTCCGTCATTCTTGACTCATTTTTAACCTAACTTGTTTAAGTCTGACCTATCACAACCAAACTTAAACGGGTCGAGTTGGCCCATTTAACATACATATTCACATCAATCAATGTATATGTATTCTGACTTCTACCTTCTCTCCCCACTTTAAAAATGGAAAATAAAAGAAAAAAAGCTACGAGAGATTAAGATGGTGCATATTACTCTAGAAGTAATGGATCTTAATCTTATACTGCGTATTACTCTAGAAGTAACGGATCTTAATCTTATACTTCTTAATACAAGCCGCTAATGCCATATCTATTATAAAGAAACACCCTCTCCTAATAAAAAAAGATTTAGTGCCTTTAGCAGGAAAGGCATCCCTTATTTAATATCTTATGTACATAGTTCTGATAAATGAAGGGTGTACCAGTCAGAACGGTAGGAGGATAACTATCTACAGCCCTTTTTATGGAATATTTTTTGCTCAAAAAGTTTAGAACGGGGCACGTTTGAAGTTTATGCAAAAGCATTTCATAGCCA
Organism: Styphnolobium japonicum; assembly: GCA_023212625.1. NCBI lineage: Eukaryota > Viridiplantae > Streptophyta > Magnoliopsida > Fabales > Fabaceae > Styphnolobium > Styphnolobium japonicum. Next base: position 38,590,391 of record JALBWW010000003.1, on the reverse strand, counting down.
TGAAGGAAAGCAAATCCAATCAACAAATGATGAAAATGACTAGCCAAAGGTTTCTATGGCCCGTAGCAGGATAGTTAGTTGGAACAACAAAGAAAAACTAATAGCGTGATTTGAAAGGAACTTGCAAATTGAAGAAAAGCACAGTAGGCCGCATAAGAAGGGATTGATTTTTCCTTTTTTATATTTAATATAATATCATAACAATTAATGATTTAATATACATAGAGAGAGAGAGAATAATAGAAGAGAGATATGAGAAATAGCAAACACTGGTCAATAAGCCAAGACTAATACACGTTTTTTAGTTAATTAGTTTGTTGAATAGTTGAATTGAAAATGGTATGGCAATCCAATCGCAGGGGTATATCTAATATCTTCTACTTCCTGCCCTTTATTAAATGCTTTTCTTGGATGTGGTGTGATGTTGAATTTCTCCTTCCCAGCATATCTTCTCTTCAGCCATATTTATAGTATGTCTGGATTTAAATTTAAAATCTCTTAAATTATAATTTAGATAAAAATTTATTTTTTATTAAAATCATAATTTTAAAGTTATAAATTCCAATCCAAATATGTAATTAATCTTGCATCTTCTTTTGTCCTCGCTCGATTTATATTGGTCATCTCGTCATGTCGTGTTTGTTCACTGACCCACCGTTTACTGTAACATACGTCCATGACACGCTGTTTTAAGTTTCATGCACAGAAACACTACACAATAAGTAAATAAATACAGACAGTATTAAATGAGTTGATCTGTTAGGTTGGATAAAATTAACAATTTCAAATAAAATGAGATTTACTCGATCCACATTGAATCAACTTGTTTACTGTTTAGGTCATAATTATTTTTTGAATCTAGCCGGGTTGACTCAATAAAAATTAAGGGTATAAAAATATTGGTTAATCCGAAGATAATCTTAGAGACCAAGCAGGTCGAGTCAAAATTAAAACCTGTAAACGGAATAGAAAATGCAGTAGCAAATCTTGTGCTATTTGTATGAAATTAATGTGTGTACACCTAATATAAATAATTAAATATAAGACGCAATACGTACACAAGTATTGCGATAATTAAAACATAATTTAAAGTATCTCTTTTTAGCGTTGAAACGTTGGATACGAATATTCAATTCATATTCAACACCAAGGCAACTCATGAATTTCAATTAATAACCCTCAAATTAATAACTGGGTAATATATGAATTCGATCATGAACTGTTTCATAAGACTTTCCTTCCAATCAAAAAGGGTAAACTGCTATATGTTATAATTTGATCCCAATGGGTCGATGTCAAATTTGCGTCTGAGTACAATACTGTCAGTAACAACCACCTAGTCTTTGAAGTTAAAGGCTCACCTGAAAGATGTAAATGACATAAATGATATCGTAAATGTTTCTTTTTGCATATATTTGTTATTTTATTGAATTCTATTTGTATATCTAATCTAATACAAAGTTCAAAAATCGTAATGGTACTCATAATTTTTAGTATTAATATTTTTAATGAGTTATTAAATATTTATTTATTACTTATTTTTATAATAAATATTTAAAAGTTCAGTAAATATAATTAATTAATAAATATTTGATAATTTATTAAAATATTGATACTAAAGAAAAACATGAGTATCATAATAACTCACAATCTAATTTATGAAATGATGGTAAGTGTTATAATTTTTATTAATAAAAATATATTTAGTTTTATTTATTTTTTATTATCATTTTAGAAATTTAAGCATTATCTTAATATTTTATTTAGATTTTAATAAATATAATTTAAAAGTATATAATCTAATTTAGGTTAAAATTATATTAAATATTTATAACTATTATTATTTTAGTATAGTGTAGTATATTTTATAAATCTATTTATATAAATTCGTGCAGGTAACACGCTAGTTAAACTTAATTATTCAGGATTTTGTCTTTCTATCCTCTCTGACTCTCACTCTCAATGTTGAGTTGGGTTTTACTGCCATGCGAAATTTATTTTTATGGGAATTAATATACTGTTTTAAAACTTACCAGTTTTATGAAATAAGTTTCTTATTTTATGAAAATCGTGTAAATACTGAATTGTTATATTTACCATTAATTTTATTCAAAATATTTAAAATGCGATTTTTTTATAATTAAAACCTCGTTGGGCTTTTAGGAAGATGAATGATGTTTTTAACTAGGTTTAACACTTTAACTACAACTGTGTGAATTGATATATTTATCATTAAATTTATTCAAAATATTTAATATGCCATTTTTTTATAATTTAAACTTCCTTGGTTTTTAGAAAGATGAATGATGGTTTTAACTAGGTTTAACACTTTAACTACAACTGTGTGAAATGAGTAACCATCATTGGTTGGGAAGATTCTCATTTGATTAAGGATGTCTCAAACTCCCGTTTGTACGGTGTAAACAGGGTTTTGAAATATTTTATTTTGTTTGGATGAAATCTTGATAGAAAAAATTGAATAAGATTTTCATCATAAACTATGTTTGGGAAATGAAATCTTGATAGAAAAAAGTAAACAAGATTTTCATCCTAAACTATGTTTAGGCAAAAACAACATTTTGTCATTTTTGCGGTGAAAAAAAATTTGTTTATGTGTATTGACATAAATATTTTTATAATTTGATATTATATTATTATTTTAATAATATTTAAATAAATATAACCTAATAATTTTTTAAAATATTATTATAATTATACTCAAAGTGATTTTATTTTACAATACTCTAAATAAACTTAACTTTTTAACAAATTTATTTTTCAAATCAATTTATTTATAATTAATATTTTTAACATCAATTTATTAACAATCAAACTCAAAATAACTTATATCCTTTTTAGTAATTACACATCTAAAAATAATTTTTATCAATATTATCTAAACAATATTTAACTAAATTAATTTTCAAATAATGATTTTCAAACAGAAATTACTTCACTCAAACTTACTTATAACTAAAATCAAATTTACAAAATTAAGTTTATCTAAAATTAAATTTGTAAAATTTAATTTGAAAAAAATACTAAAAATAGAGGGGTTCTGTATCTGACTTTTCCTTTTTTATTTTTGGGAAAATCATTTTTTCTGAATTACTACTCAGCACGAAAGGCTACATCAGCATGGTCAGGGTCAGATCCTGCTATAATGCCAATTAATTGCTACGACATCCAAGTAAATTCAAAGGAGAATCATAATTTAGTATGGCTTATAAAATTTTTTATTTTAGTTTGTAGATTAAATTAAATAAGTATTAAAATAATTTAATTAATAATTTATTTACATTTAATTATATATTAAATATTAAGATGAAGATAAATTATTAATTAATTATATATAAATTATTAATTAAATTAATTTAATATTTAATTAATTTAAAGACCAAATCAAAATAAAACACATTTTATCCAAATTAAATTCATGGTCATTCTCCCCAAACTCAATTATACTTAAAATAGCATAGATAGGTCTTCTGTTGATATTCTTAGTCATTTTTTAAGAAAAAAGAAAACTTGCATAAAAATTGATTTATGTATTTTTTTTTCTTCTGAAAATAATACTGTCAATATTCCTAAAACAATAAGCCTTTATTTATTTTGAAAGAAATGGAGAAGAGAAAGTTAAAGAAGAGAGAAATAGAAAAAAAATGATTTCACTATCTTATTTTATTAGAAAAGAAATAGAGAAAAAAGAAAAAAATGATAAGTCTCATAACTTTTTTATTTCTCTCTTAAAGTGAGAAGAAATAGATAGAGATAGAAATTTATTTAATATATAATTTTTTGTTATTTTATAAATAAATAAAGGTAAATATATACTTATAATAAAATTTAATTTTCTTTCTTTTCTACTTCTCTCCTAATTATCTTAATCCAAATAACTTAAAAATTTACTCATTTTTTATTTTACTTTTTTTTTCTCTTATTTCTTTCTACTATATTTCTCTTCACTCTATTTCTCTCCAAATCCTAATCCTAATACTAATCCAAATCGAAGGCCAGACGGTTTTTCTTCCTTTTTGTTTAGAGAACTGCAGAATATGTTACGATGATTTCTAGCCACAAATCATTAACGAAGAACAGAATATCAACCCCAAAATAAAGAAGTAAAAGAACTACAATCTGGTTTAACGAGTTTTTTTTTTTTTTTGGGTGGTGGCCCAAGTATCCATAGTTGAAAAAGGTGACTAATCCCTTCGCAACCGGGAGCTCCCATTGAAGGAGTTAATTGCTGGCCACAAAATGTTTTTATATGCTCATAAGTGAGAATCAAACTCTTAAACACATGATTAAATGATGAGGTGACCACCACGCCACACCTTGTGGTTCTGATTTAACAAGTTAACTGTCCATTAGCTGTTTACAAATTTTTAGATAGGATTCCTCTAGCCCGCGTCTTTAAGTCTCCAGAAAGTCAGTCCCATCATATAACTTTCAATTTTCAAATGCAACCTTTTATAAATAAATAAAAAGTCAAACGGTTAGTTTAGTAGTTAGATAAAATTAATTAAATATTTAATTTATTTATTTAATAATTTATATATAATTAATTAATAATTTATTTTTATTTTAATATTTTATATATAATTAACTATATATAAATTATTTATTAAATTAATTTAATATTTAATTAATTTTTTTTACGAACTAAATAAAAATACTTTTATCCAAGTTAAACCATATAAATCATTCTCCTTTTATTTTTTGGTAGGTCAACTTTCGGATGCAACTTCAGTTACATCTCTCTTTTACATTATGCTTCTTTGATGGATTCATTTCTTCTAAGCGTGTAAACACAAAAATGGGAATGTGCCGCTGGGACACCATGAACTGCAGATAGGATGGGTACTTGGCAGTAGCTCGGGCAATCCCAAACGCTTTCCTTGCTATCTGTCAGCCTCCACCTGCAAGAAAGGCTACTCTGCCTACCATTGTTCTTAATTTTATCACAATTGAAATCTTTCCAATGCTATGGCTTCAAAGATGCCACACATATATCGTACTACTACAAGTTAATTAATTGATTATAACATGTTTTTTAAGAACACGAAATGCCCACTAATCTTGTTAGGACGTCAGCTTAAACTCAACTTAAAAGTAATTTTAGTGACATTCAAACACATGCACTGCTAGTAAAATCTGCTCGCAAACTATGTTTACTAACTACTCCAGTGAAATTCAAACTTTTAAACTATAAGGAAATTCGTCCACATAAAACTTGGTTCTCGTGGCTTTATAACATCTAATTAATCGGGAGTTACATTTTATTCTTTTCGGTGTGGTTGTTGATATAATTTAATTCACGATTAATTGTAAATAGTGGATTAACGCAGAGTGAATGTCACATTTCTCCAGCCCCCGGATGCAACACTAGCTGCCTCTATATTGAAGGAATCATTTATGTAGTTATGAGCACTTCTTATCTTAATTTAAATCATTTGCAGACCAAAATGGAACACTGGCATTCTACCTCTAACATCTTGTTAAAATGGGTAAGGCAAACTTCCGCCTAAATCATCAATCAGTTTGCCTTTCATCCCTTAACTATACCCCTTGATCTATTCGGTCTTGTAAACCTGCTTAATACACCATCAACACAGTCTCAATTAATTCATTCACGAAGCAGAAACCTTGCCAATAAGGGTATTTAATTTAATACCTGCAATGACATTAGGAAAATGTCGAGTACCAAAGATTCCAAGGAGAAAAAAGAAGGCAAAGTAGAACAAAAAATACTATACGATATGGCTCAAGTAGATTATATTACTTTATAGTTTATATTCAATTAACCCTTTGTGTCTATATATGGTTCCAGCATCTTACAGCGACATGTCATCCTAAACTTCGCCATGATCAAAACGTTTTAGTCGAGATATCACACATACCCTACAGCAGCCTTTCAAGAGCCAAGTTTTCATCACCACCAACAGCTTCCAAAATGCTCCTTACTTGAGCTTCAGGAAACCCCATCTCTACGAGTTTCTGTACCTGTACCAAATTAATTAGAAATTGCAAGAGTTATAAAACATCGTAATACAAATAGTGTCATTATATTAGCAATGGAAATTAAAATAACTACACAAGTAGCTTAAATTACATGATTTTGCGCTTAACAAAACAAAAGTATATCATCAATATTCTTAAACTGGTTATACATGTCAATGCAAGTCATTTTTTCAAATTCAAAACACAATTTTGGTATAAAATTATAAGATACGAAAATGAACTATAATGATTGATTATAAATCAAATTTTAGGTTAATCATTTTTTTATCATTTTCTTATAAAATTATCATAAAAGCACTGTCGAATATTATAATATTGACTAGATCATTATTAAATTTTCTTTTGTAAAGTGTTTAACAAGAAAATACATAAAACAAGACGCTCGTGTAAAACATTAGACTCAACTGCCAATTATTGAAAACAAAGCCTTGTAAAGTAAGTAATTAAGAATGTCCACCTTGAATGTGAAGAGAATTTTACACGTTGTTAAGATCAATTAAAATATGCTCAATAATGTGCATCCAAATTCCAATGATATAAATGCAACAAGCTTGGTACCTTATCTTCAATCCCAAGAGAAGAAGTCTTGGCAAAACTTTCTGTCCAGTAGCGAGCAGTGCTAACAAATGTCTGATAATCTTTCAGATACTGCATTGTCCATATATAGACACTGGTTTAGACTGACAAGGACTTACGAAAAATAAGCAATATTAACAGAAGTCGGTCTAGCAGAAACCTACAGAAGTATAGATTTCTTCAATATACTGTGCTTTGGCAGTTCCACGCACAAAGCTTATGAGAAGAAACATTTCATAAGAGTAAAGACACAATTACATACAATAGAACGAGTCAGACCTGCTGTGCCACAACAGCATCTTGAGGATCATCAGGCTGAGGAGCAGAGAGAAGTGCTTGCACAGAAAGCAGTGCTGTCTTCAGAGTCAGTGCTGGGCTCCACTGGTCCTTCAAGATGTCCAGGCAAATAGCTCCACTTTGACTGCTGATATTAGGGTGCCTTCAATGGGTAACATACACAATAAAGTAATGCATTAAATGCTATATTTGTTAATTTGCTATGCATAAGTAATTCCTCATTTTATAAAGGCATAGCAAAGAAACTTAATAATCACAAGCTTCTTCAGACACCAGAACAACTGATGCTGAGGTGATTGAAACCTTGAGTTTGCCACAAAATCTGTGTTCTTCTTACAATTACTACAACTCACTATTCATAAAATTTGTGAAACCGAACATGAGAAAAATATTTTGGAAGTTTAATAATCAATGAGAACAGGTGGAAGGGAGATAGCAACATGAGATGAAATGCAGAACACAATATCAAGAAATCTTGAGATGAAATGCCCCAGTAACATACTCTATTTTATGAAAAGGATCAGCATATGATCCTTCTCTAGTTGGAAATGATGAACTTGCAGTAACACCAATAATAAAAATAAAAGAGATGGAACCCTATCTTAAATTAAAACCTTCCAACCATTGTCTATATATGATCCACAAATAAAGGATAACATATTTGTTTTAGAAGAGCTCATCTTCCAATCTAAACCCTAACTATATTCTTCGATTACACTATACATTTTCATGAAAATAACAGCATGTCAAACAACAAAGTGAATTGAGTTTCCACATTAACAAATATATACTTTCTTCCCTTTTCCATTTCTATACCGAGGCGGAAATTATTGGAAAACAGAGATTTTATAGGATCAACATCTTTAAGGAGGCCCAGCACATGCTACATAGTCCATAGTCTCACATCAAACTTTTACCACTCTGAAATCCACTGTTCATAAAGCACAAAAAATAGAACAGAAATAATATTTTCCTACCAGACTTTTGTCGCAAACTGCATTTTGGGGGGTTCAAATGGGTATCCATCTGCAATAAAAGCAAATGCAACGCAACTTAATAATTAATGAATATTCGGTGGTGATTCAAAATTAATGAAAAAATAATCAATTTATTTTTCAGATTTAAAACCCCCTGTGGAAAACAAGCATACCCACACGCAATTCAAAACCCCACCCTCCTACCAATTTATAATTCCAAAATGGGCGTAATTTATGGATTATAAAAATGAAGATAGTTAGTTACCTGGCAAAGTGATGTCGATTTGGAAAATGCCCCCTTCGTAGGGAGTTCCAAGAGGGCCAGGAATGGTGCCGATCAAAAGCACAAGGTTGTCGCTTTTAGGGCTGACGCTGATGCCGGAACCCTCGGCGTCTTTGCTGCATTCTAGGAGCTCCTTTTGGACGCGAGCAAAGTCTATCATCTTCAATCTGAATCTCAGCCAAACCCTAGAAAGAGGGAAATGCGAAGAATATATATATATATATAGAAAGAAATGTGAATAAGAAGAAGCACACCGCTTCGTCACCTTGGGTTGTGTGGTGTGGTGTGGTGTGGTGTAGAGCACAAGCAAGAATAAAGCTTGTTGCTTTTCACCTTCTCCACTTCAACACTATTACACTAGTAAGCATTACTAGTCGCAGTGAGTGATGAGAGATTGCGCTATTGCTCTGTTTGTTTTCCCTCCATTTATATGACTATTTTTTTAATAATAATAATAAATATTTTTATATTAAGAATGGATTAAAATTAAAATAAAAGAAACTTCTCTTAATAGTTGTTCAATGATATAAATTTTTGATCTCCAATGTATCAATTATTAATGGTTAAAACGTGTAGTTAAGATTTAAAAGAAAAAAGTTAAAGTGTTGATTAAAGAAATTATTAATTTTAAGAATTGTCAATAAAATCGTACATGATTAGTTTAAACTTTAACATTAATTAGCCTGTACCTTAATTTCTATATTTTAATTTTCTTTTAATTTATGAGAAATAAAATATATAAGATAAAATAAAAAATGTGCTCACCAACTAAGGTGACAGTGACATCTCTTGACGTTGCTAGTAGCACCTGCAGCAGCGATGTATCAAATAGCAACCAATTGATGTGCTGCCAACATCTCCCTGTTGTTGCTGCTAAGCAACCACTAAACAGGCATCCTTTTTATTTGTCAACCCATTGTTTAATCACACCAAAAGAAAAAGGTCTCCCCCCCCCCCCCAACCCCAACCCCAATTATCAAAGTAAAGTAGAGTTACATGTTGAAAGTTAAAATATACTCTGCAGTCTGCACAGCTGAAACCAAATACAAATAAAGTAGAGTTGAGATTAATTTCACTCTTACAAAAATATAAAAACACGTCGTAATCTTGTAAAAATAAAATATTTTCTTTTAGGCTAACAACTTACAACTTACAAGGTTTTATTATTTCACTTTTAGACCCAATAAGTACTACATATTATGTTTATGAACACACTAAAATGAAAATTGAATTTACATTTAGTGGGCTTACACCTGCAACATATTATCAGCCTCTAATAAGATCATTATCAAGCACAATGAACGAAATAAGTGTTGGATTTAAAATTAAAAAATAGATATATTTTTTAAGTTGACAGGTTGGCCAATTCGTTACATTTTTAGGTCGAACCGAGTTAAAAAGGGTTCGGGTTTAACATTTTTAGCCAAATCTATATACTTATTGTCAAGTGTTGGCCCGTTTTAACACCTTTAATTTTTCCTACCCACTTATTATGTGAGTTACCACCATAACAAAAGTTGTATAAAAGATAAAACCTAATCTATTTTCATCTTTAAGGTCATGCGCACTCGAGAGTCAAAGTTATAAAAACAAGGTATCATCGCGGAAGATCAAGATACTCACTCGTTCCCTACAATTATGATGACCCCATGATTCCCTATTTAAGCCTTTTTGGTTTGGTTTTTTTCTCGACGAGGACTCCTCTTGTGTTTTCTCTGTTTTCGCTTCACTTACGTTGTGAAGGTGAGAAGTGAGAATTAAGATACGGAAATGGCGACCCCGAAGGAACACATAGAAGAGATACGAAGGACCAAGTTTTCCATTGGAGGGGAATTGAACCCATTGATTGAGGACTTGCACCAAGCAGTCAAGAATCTCTCCGCAGAACTCTATGCTAAGGATGTTCACTTTCTCATGGAGCTTATCCAGGTCTTACACTCCTACTATTTATGTAATGCACGTGACACGGGTTTTTGGGTTTCTTTTTTTGTGGTTTGTTATATGATCACTACTTTTATTTCAACATATGAACATTGCTTGGACCACGGACCCCTTTGTTCAATGTGTACTGTATATATCACTTCACAGCAAAACTGTGTGCTGCTTGCGGTATTTTCGTATTTACTATTCATTCATGCATTTGGCACTAAAATTATGTTCGGAATCATTAAAAAAAATAAATTGATTTGATCTGAATTTTTTTCCTAAGAATTTTGTTTTGAATTGATTTTATTTGATTTAGAAGTTAATTCTATATTTAAAAAAATATTATTTGAATGAATTTGTAAATAAATTTTCATGTTGATAACACATCATAAGAGAATTGAATTCATTTTGAAAATATTCTTTTATAATTTAAAATGACTTAATTAATAAGGTAAAATTGTCATTTAATAATAAAAATTAAAATCAAATCACATCCCTCAAATTTAGTCAAAATCAAAATTTAAAATCAACTCAAGTATAAGACTAGTAAAGTCTGTGGTTGAGGCCCAAAATTTTAGGTATAATAATTTAATAATATTATATTTATAATTTATATATATTTTATTTATATTTATAATAAATTAAGGCCAATAAATTTTCTAAGTTAATGCCTAATAAATCTTATTTTTTCTCATTCATATTAATTAGTCAACTATCCTTATCAGTTTACCCACTATTTCTCTTTTTATCCATACTTTATTTATTTTAAACATCCCATTGAGAAGTTGACTAGCCACCCTTGTTTATTTAACATCTTTTCAACAAAGTAACATTAAAAAATTTTCTTATAAAACTAAGCAATTTTTTTTTTTATCTTTTTCACTTTTATTTTCTTGATTGTTGTCGGTAACAAAGACTGATTTTTAGTTAAATAGTAAAAATTTTCTTATTTGCCAAATCAAAATACTTGAAAGAGTTTAGATTGTATGAGAATATGATATGCTGAGATATTGTTGCGATCTTCTTCTATCTCATTTGTTATTAGCTTTGGCTTTTTCAACTCTTATTTTTAGTAACACTTAAAATTCACAATGCACTTTTTTCTAAAACAAAATCATTCTATTTTTTATTAAAAAATATAGAAGTAATAAAATTTTATTAAAAACCTCATATTAAAGTTTAGGTTTAGGCCACCAACTCTTTTGAGCTACTCTTAGTGGGTGGATTTTACTTTTATTTTAATTTCATAATTTCACGAGAAACATCTTGTGATGACTAAGTCGAAACTCGAGCAAAATTAATCACACACACACCAAAGGTGTAAGAATACTTTATAATCTTACCAAAATAAAAAAAAAAAAAAGAAGAGTTTCAAAATCTTATTGTATAATATTTCGAATAAAAAAATTCATTAATAAAACAATAATTCTCAAACAGGGTGGTGTCGGCTCTAACAATTGTGTGCTAGTTTCTACTTAAAAACTGTCATGTCAAATAATATTAGCGACTCTGCACTAGCGTATAGTTTTTAATTTGGTGGAGGGCGACGAAGGCTCAAACTGAAAAAAAATGTTATTTATACTTTTAGAAACTTTTACCATTAGTTCTGCCACTAGCATATCATGTGTCAGTTTTAACTTTTAATTCGGGTAAGTGCATGCTTTGTTTGCACTACATATTTAATTCTGGAGGCTCAAAATGCATTTTGGCTGCCAAAATGATGTTGGGTAAAAAATTTTAAGCGCCTTGTAGTATTATTTTATACATACAAAACAACAATCAATCCTCATTCTCACTAAGTTGGCATGCATTCTAGTACGTCATTACATTCAATAATGTATCTAACTATCTATGTTTTAAATTGACAAGAAAGGAGAAAATTTTCAAACCTTGATTGCAACCATAATTTTATACAAAAATTTCCCGATACTTACAGTCACAGAAACTCAATATGCTCCATCTTGTATTTATCAACATTAGACGGAAGTTTTTACTCGTAATAAAATATCAACGAACAAAAAGAAATGTATATTCATTGCTCAGGGGTTTTACTGAAGTACAATGCAATCATATTACCTTATTACATTGGTTGATTCAGTATCATTGCTGATTTTTGGCTTCAACAGAATGCAGAAGATAACCAGTACTCTCAAGGAGTGGATCCAACACTTGAATTCATCATAACATGTAAAGACATAACAGCCACTGGTGCTCCAGCCACATTACTCATTTTCAACAATGAAAACGGTTTTTCTACCAGAAACATCGAATCCATTTGCAGTGTTGGACGGTCCACTAAGAAAGGCAACAGAAGTAGTGGTTACATTGGGGAGAAAGGTGCATTCTCACACTTTAAATGTCCCTGAGGAGAGGATTTTATTTCTAAAAGGACTGATGTCTATGTGCTTTTGCCTTCAATGAAGATGATTTAAATCATTAATCCTGGATTAATTTTAATTAAATATAACCAACTTGAGAACATTAGGTATTTCTTGTTTGAAGGATTAGCTTTTAGTGAAGGGGAATATGTCTACTGAGTTGGCTTTAACTCTTGTACCGAAAAGGAAATTCGACTGTGCTTTAGTAAGTGGGGCTGAACTTCTTGTACAAATATAGCTTGCCAATCTAAGCATGTTCAATTTCATAAGCCGTGCTGTATATCTTGGAAGGCCATATTAATTTGTAAAAGGGCTAGAATGATTCTTGGTGATATTAGATATACGGATAGAAGCTAGAACTTTAAGTTGAAAGCATTTTTATTTTTTTTCAGTGACTACTTTTAGTGTCTTTGAAGATGCTCTGACAAAATACGTTTTATGATTAAATTGCAGGCATTGGTTTCAAGAGTGTATTTCTGATCACTGCCCAGCCATATATTTTTAGCAACGGATATCAGATACGGTTCAATGAGGACCCTTGCCCACATTGTGGACTGGGGTATATAGTTCCTGAATGGGTCGAGGGTAACCAAATCCTTCTTGACATAAAACAAATATATCGTGCTGGTGATACCTTTGCAACTACAACAATTGTCTTACCTCTGAAGCCAGACAAAGTCAAACCTGTGAAACAGCAGCTCTCTAGCATTCATCCAGAAGTTCTGTTATTCCTTTCAAAAATCAAACGGCTTTTGGTCAGGGAAGATAATGAGGATCCGAAGTTCAACACCATAAGTTCTGTAGCTATTTCAAGTGAGATTGATTTTTTGACAAGAAAAAACATGAATGCCGAGTCCTACACACTCCATCTCTCTGCGGAGGAAAATGACTATTCTGAAGAGGAATGCAGCTACTACATGTGGAAGCAAAAGTTTCCTGTCAGGCCAGAAAATAGATCAGAACGGAGAATGGATGTAGAGGAGTGGGTTGTCACATTAGCCTTTCCAAATCAGGAGAGGCTTCAGAGGGGAGATAGCTTACCTGGGGTCTATGCATTTCTTCCTACTGAGATGTTTACAAACTTGCCTTTCATAATTCAAGCAGATTTTGTCCTGGCTTCATCAAGAGAGACAATCATCTTGGATGATAAGTGGAACAAAGGGATACTTGGTTGTGTTGCATCTGCTTTTATGGATGCATTCAAATCACTTGTTATAGCAACAGATAATGCTCCAGTATCTAGTTTGCCTCGGATGTTCCAGTTTTTGCCTATAGATAGCTCTTCTTATGAGGAATTTGATGCTGTGAGGGAGGAAATTAAAGCAAAACTGGTTAAAGAAAATATTGTTCCTATTGAGACATACAAGCAGCAGAAGCACTTTTATAAGCCTTGTGATGTTGGCAGGCTGCTGCCTGCTTTTTGGGATATTTTGACCAAGGCTCGGGAGCAAGGAGTACACTTGCATAACTTATCATCCCATGGAAGTTATATTCTGAGTTCTTCATTTGATAAAGTCAAGTATAATCACATACTCGATTTCTTGGGAGTCAAACCAGTGAACAATGAATGGTACGCAAAGTGCATACAGAGTTCTAATCTTGTGGGGGGAGTTTCAGAAGATGTCTATTTGAAGCTTTTACTGTTCATTGCTAAAAACTGGGGATCCAGATTTTATGGCTCCAACATGATGGACATACCGCTAATAAAATATGTGGTTTCTGGTGGGGGTCTGTCCCATTTCTCTCTTAATGAATGCACACAGCGCAACGGTGTCAAGAAAATTTTCCTTGCTGATCAAAATCAGTCTTGTCCTATCTCATGGATGATTGATTGGAACAGTGAATTTAGATGTGGATCCAATCGTTATTTTATGCCTGAAAGCACGCAGCAAGCGATCTGGCAATTCCCTAATAATCTAACTTTGTTGGAATGGCTAAGAGGTCTTAATGTTTCTACTTTGAATGTATACAGTTTTGCAAATATTCTTAGCAATTCTATTAAGAATGACCGCAGGCTTGCCATTGTCTATACTCACTTCTTATATCACTCTTTTTCAAAAGGTTATTTGTCACGTAATGAGGTTGATACCCTGTGTTGTTCTATGCCTCTTGTAGACAATTATGGAAATGTGACTTCACGCATAGTTGGGGTTCTTGTTCCTTCTAATGTGAGCAAATGGGCAGACTTGACTATTTCTAATCCATGGAGTAATAAAGGCTATGTTGAGTTGGGAAAAGAGTACTTGCAAGCATGTAGTTATGCAGGCCAAGTTACACGCATGCTGGAGCTCATTGGCTTCCTTGGAACTCATGTTGGAGCTTCTGACATACCTGATATATCTGCACCGGATGCTGGGTTTTCTGGTGTAGATACCCCACTTAGCAAGGAAAACGCATTCTTGCTCTTGTGTTGGATTCGGAACCTGAAACCTAAGGGAGAGTGTTTACCAAAGAGGTTTTTGAAATGCATAAAGGAAGGCAGATGGCTTAAAGTTACGGAGAATGGATATAGACCACCTTCGCAGTCATTCTTAATTGACACTTCATTTGGAAACATTTTGCAAAGTGATTTTGCTCTTGTCGACCTACCTCTGGTCGATCAGAGTTTTTATGGGGATAGAATATTTGAGTACCAGAAAGAGTTACAAACAATTGGAGTGAGGTTCAAGTATGGGGAAGCGTGTGAATTTATTGGGAGAGAACTTATGTCTCGTGCAGCTTCTTCCACTTTAAATAAAGCTAATGTGCTTTTGATACTTAAGTTCATTCAGTATCTGAGGAAAAGTCTTCTTCCTGCGGATCAATTTGTCAACAGCATCAGAGGGGGAAGTTGGCTAAAAACATCACAAGGATACATGTCTCCTGCTTGTTCTGTTTTGCATGATTCAGAGTGGGCAACTGCATCCCAAATTAGTAATATCCCTTTCATCGACCAGGCTTACTATGGTGGGGAAATATATCATTTCAAAGAGGAACTTCAGTTGCTAGGCGTAATAGTTGGCTTCAGTGGAAGTTACAATCTTCTTGTTGACAACTTAAAGTTCCCCTTGCAATGGAAATCTTTGACGGCTGAGGCTTTTCTATTGATACTGGAATGTATACAAAATGCAGATGTCTCTGGCAAACTTGTTAATGCACTTAATGGAAGGTGCTGCTTGAAGACAAATTTTGGTTTCGATCCTTCTGGTCAATGTTTCTTGCCTGACCCTGTATGGGGCTGCATTCTAGATGTATTCTGTTGTTTCCCAGTGATTGATCATGAATTCTATGGAGATAAGATTTTCACTTACAAAAATGAGTTGAAGAAAATGGGAGTTGTGTTTGATTTTGAGGACGCAATAAAAGCATTTGGTCGTGTTTTCAAGCAAAAGGCATCAGAAACTTCCTTCTATAAACATAATGTTGAGTCATTTCTCTCATGTTGCAGACGGCTGAAGGGAACTCAATTTAAGTTTCCTTCAGATTTCTTAAGAATCATACGTTCTGCCACATGGTTGCGGACTCGTTTTGGTGATTATAGGTCTACAGGAGAATGCATTTTATTTGGTCCAGATTGGGAATCCCTCTCTCCAATTACTCGTCTCCCCTTCATTGATGACAGTGATAATTGTTATGGCAAGGTTGTACATGAGTATAAGGAGGAGCTGAAGAGTATGGGAGTTATTACTGAATTGAAACTTGGTGTGAAGTTTGTCACTTCTGGTCTAAGGTTCCCTTCAGATCCTTCCTCCATCACTCCTGAGAATGTGTTTTCATTCTTGGAATGCATCCGGTTATTGCTAGAGCCTAATCATTCCTTCGAAGATGACTTCACAAAAGAATTGTCCAAACACTGGTTGAAGACCCATGCTGGTTATAGACCTCCTGAAAAATGTCTACTGTTTGATTCTAATTGGAGTTTGTACCTAAAGCCAGAGGATGGACCTTTTATCGATGAGAATTTTTATGGATCTAAAATTGTCTCGTACAGGAAAGAACTCAATGTAATAGGAGTTATTGTTGATGTTGAGAAAGGGTGATCATTAATTGCCAGTGGCCTTGATTTGCATTCTGAATATTCCACCATAGTACAAATATACAGGCACTTGAATGAATACAAGTGGAAACCAGAGGATAAAGCTAACAATAGGATTTGGATTCCTAAGGGAGATGAGAATGGAGAGTGGGTCAATTCTGAAGAATGTGTCAA
The DNA here is from genome assembly GCA_023212625.1 of Styphnolobium japonicum. Taxonomy (NCBI): domain Eukaryota; kingdom Viridiplantae; phylum Streptophyta; class Magnoliopsida; order Fabales; family Fabaceae; genus Styphnolobium; species Styphnolobium japonicum. The sequence goes on along the minus strand of JALBWW010000003.1, from coordinate 38,573,744 downwards.
TCACGACAAGGATGATCTTTTTGGTTCAAGGTTAAATGTTCTGGAAAACTACTACGAAAAAGTTTTACTTACTTTTTTCTCCTCAGTTATGGATGTCAGAAGCAAGCCCTCACTTGATGATTATCTTGAGCTGTGGAAGGAATGGGAGAGTTCTGTTGAACAAATGTCACATGATAATTGCTGTAAGTTTTGGACTTTTGTTTTGCAACATAGGAGCATGAAGACAGAGAAAAAACTTGCTGAGAGCTTGATGAAACTACCTGCTACATTAGGCTCCGATGGAATCTTATTGTTAAACAAGTGCGATGTTTTTATTGCTGATAACCTTCATTTGAAGAATCTTTTTGAGCAAGAGAGAGTATTTGTGTGGTATCCAAAGCCAAGCTTGGCATCATTGCAAAGGTCTGAATTGTTAGACATCTACAAGAATATTGGCGTTCGCACTATTTCTGAATCAGTGCACAAGGAAGAATCATCCTTACTATATGGTGTTGAACTCATGCAGGTGGATCCAAGGAATATTTTCATCGGGAAGGGGTTGGTTAAGCTTATTCTTGGCTTTCTTGCTTGTTCTAGCCTAAAAATGGAAGCAGAGAAGAGGCACGAAGCTGTCCAAGGTCTTCTTGACCTTACTATTCATGAAACTATGGAACCAGTCACTGTTAGCTATAGTTTATCACTTTCATCAGGTCACGTCATTACTAAGAAAGAAAACAGAAGGATACGTTGGGAAAGGGAAAGTTCGAAGTTGTTTACCCAGAGGTTGGGCTGGAGTAGTGGAAATACGAGTACGATAAAATATGCTACATATTTTGCAGAAGCTATATCTGTTGTATTGTGTGAGAATGTTGACCATGTACGTGCACTTTCTGAGTTGATCAAATTGGCCTTTCTGTTGAAGTTTGAAGAGGAAGCAGTTGATTTCCTGATGGAGTCCCAGGATTTGCAGATTTTCTTGGAGGACAAGCAGTTCCTCAGTTCTGCCTTCCCAGTTGACTAGGTTTGCTTCACGGAAGACAAAAATGTTTTTGTTTTCCTTTTACCTAATATCTTTTATTGGTCTGCATGTCCATTCTATTTTGCGTCCTTGTCAGGTTTGTGATTTCTCGAGTTTGTTTTGGATTATAGGTACTCAGGAAGTATAATATGGTGAGTTATTGGAATGTATAACTTGGAAAAGATCCTTATAGTTCGATTTGATTCTTAATGCTTTGATATTTTGCTATCTGACTCGTGGATCCTAATAATCGTATGATATTGTTAGTCAGTAAAGTAACCTTTATACATAGTCTCTTTCGATCCTACCTTACTGGATGAGCCTTTGGGCTTCGCCATGGAATTCAACAATGTGGTAGTTGATGTATAATTCAGTCAACCTTATTAAACTCAATTTATTTGGTGTTATATGATTCTTGCACAAACATTTATTGGATACACGTAGGTAATGCCATGTATATAAGTGCATTTTTTACTCAAGTGTTTCAGTTCTGTTTTTGACTCCTTCAGGTGGATAGAGTCTGGCTTACATGATTTTTTTTTTTGGTACACGCTTGTCTGAATAAATAAGCAGAGTTAAATAATAGCATAAAAGCAATAACCAGAAATTCACAAGGAATTTTACATAATGAACAAGGGCAAGCTAGTTTTGTTCTATATCTGACCGATGATATGCTTGCTCCCTACCAGTAGATGGGGATTCAGAAGGAATTGAAAAAATCAAGTAGGCCTAAAAAAGCTTAAACAAAGAAAAGGAAGTATAAGTTGTCTTCATTTTTTTCTTTTTCTTTTGGTGCCCTAGAGTTTAGGAGAGAGGGGGTTGTCCCATTCTAAAGTCAGAGCATACCATAAGCCTCAGCGAAAGCTTACAATGATACTTACAAATGACCTACTAATGAAGAGTTACCAACAAAAATCAAACTTAAGACCTGTGGTCCCAGCTCGATTCTACCAGTTGAGCCAACCTTCATTGAGTGTCTTTATTCTTTCTAGCACCTAGTGTCGTAGTCAATTGGCTGCACGAAGATTTCTTCTGTCATTGCCAGTACATGTAAACATTGGGTTGTAGCGTGACTTAACGTTGAGTAGATTTTTCTTCATAGCCCCGAATTTCTTTATCTTATTTCCTTTTCTCTTCGTAGTTGATTCGACCTCAACACCCTAAAGTATCAAATAATAAGAGAATATGAGATCAAACTCATGGTAATTGTTCTTATTCTTGTCATTATTATCTCTATTTGGGAGACGATAATTTCTTAATATCTAGTATCGAATCCCAGTTTCCTACTGCTACATCTTTAGATAAATTATTCCTTGATGTTCTTTGTGAGTGGTGAAAGCTATAGAATCAAAAATGAAAGAGGGGAGATAAATGAAATCACAAAGCACTAAAAGTGGCTTACCTCGTTTGAGTTTCCTGTGTTTCCTGAGTTCCCTGATGTAGATGCAGCGCTTTCGACACTGTCAGCACTAGGCGACTTCTGGTGCATGGCAAGGGTTTGGTTCTCACCTGCATTTGTCAATGTCAAACACTGTTTACGTTTGCATAAAAAGAGTATGATGATGGTCTTTTGACATATGCTAATAATTATTTCAGTACTCACGTTCTTCCTCTTTTCTCTTCTCAGCCTCAATGCAATAAATTCTGAAGCTGGGCGATCCAGGACATAGAAGTCTGCCAATTTCTTCACTGTCCTCCTCCTCATCATCATCATGTTTTGCGTCTGCTTCTTCATGTTCATTCTTTGGCTCTGGCCCTGCACTCTTTACCTCCTCTATTTTTACCTCTACCTCAGCCTTCTCATCAACATCTGTCACTTTTTCTTGGTCGTGATCTTTGTGTTTGTTATCCTGCTCTGTGCTACCTTTGTTGCGGTCTTTCTCCTCCTCAGTTCCGCATTCAGAAACTGGCAACGGGACCACTTTCGACAGCTTTTCTACGGTTATTACCCGTACCACGGTTTGCTCTTTAGCTGGTAGAGTCTCCTTGGGTGAAACCTTGTCCTCGGTTTCGTTTTCATGAGAGGAGGATTGAGAGTTGCCATCCTCTTCCGCAGCATCCTTCAGCAGCTCCTTCTTGGAGAGAGTTTCTTCTCCTCGTAGAGTGGCTCCATTCCTACGTTTTCTCAACTCCTCGAATCGGCGAAGAAGGAGAGGACGGATTCTGACTGGCACTACATCTGCACCACCTGCATTTAACCTGGAATTTCCGCACCCCATTAGAGGCAGCAAGACAATGACAAGCTTGAAACAATGAAGAGGCAGGGTGGGAAACGATATGGAGAGGTGGAGGATGGGGGATTTTGAAGGGGTTTGGTGCTGCAGTTGAAGAAATAACCAGATACAGTCTGTGTTTACAGTTGCAGATGGTCAATAATAGAAAATGGAGGTTTACCAAAAACTAAACTAATATGCTGTTTGTCTCGTTGTATTGGAACCTGGATAGCGTCAACTTAGGATAAGGCACTAACACAACCTGGACAGATTGGAATGTCCATTGCTATCTTTGTAACATGCAATGCGACATAAAGCCAGAGCCTCACACTGAGTTTTGTCACCTATCTGTCCATCTTCTCAAAATAAGCCTTCCTCCTTTGCTCAGCACAAAAATAGAGTTTCTCAAGTCTGTTTCTTATTTTTGGTCAATACAAAAAAGGCTCTTTAGAAAGATTCATAAATTTCAAGTTCCTTCTGTTTGTTTATTTGTTTATTTCAGTTTTATTTTTTAAAGTTGTAGGTTTTGTTTGCCAAAGATATGGAATATTCTGTATGTGCGAATGACAATTGGTACAGTGATTGAAATGGAAAAGTCAACACATGAGATGAAGATCCATAACGAGATTATTCATAAGGACAATGATACATATATGCACATAATATTTTTCTCACATTCCTCACATTTTAAGTTTTTTAATATTAAAGAGGGAGAGAGATAAGAATAGGAGGAGAGAGAGAGAATGAGAAAGATTAAATAATAATATGTGAGAAACGTGAAAAACTTTTTGTGTATGTATCCTTTTCCTATTTATAACTAGTGCATCCTCATGTGAATTTGACGGAAATTTTGGCTCTCTATATTTTATATATTTAATATAAATTTTTAATTGTATATGTTTTTTTTATGGTTACCTCATACTTTTAATAATATAGTTTTAATTTAATATTTTATACATATTTAATTCTCATATATGTCTCCTGTAAATTTCATGAAATATTTTGTATTTTTTTTGTTTTATATGGTTTTTCATTATTATTTTTTACACTTTTAATGATGAGCTTAATTTGATGAATTATCAATGTAATTTTTTTTACATTATCATTAAATTATGTGTTGACATATAATTAAAAAATTTAACTTTTTAAATAGTTGTTATTATAATATAACTCATTTAATGATGTATTAACATATCATTAAATGATAGTATAAATAAGATTTACACTAATTGTGTATTAAAAATAAATCCCTTAATAATACAATTTGAGTTTAATTTTTAATTCACTGTTAGTGTAAAGTTTTATACTATTACTTAATCATATATTAACAAATCATTAATGTAGTGTGACATTTTAGGTAGTTGTTATCATAATCGAACTTTTTTAATGACGTAACAATATATGATTGAGTGATAGTATAAAAAATTCTTACACTAACAATTAATCAAAATTAAACTCATATTATTTTAACTGAATATTTTATATATCAGATAATTGTATTTTTTATTAAATTTTTTTAATTTAATACAAAACCATTCTTTAAAAGACAAAATTAAAATACTTTTATATAATAGTTACAATTTTGTCTTGTATATAACAGAAAAAATTAAACGTTCGCCTTATACTAGTGTAACTTTATGTAACACTAATAATTTAATATCCAATATTAAATAGATATATTAATTAATTTAAAACAATGAATGTGAAACTAGCTTTTTAATCCAGTTATAGTAATTTTTGAAATATATTATTCAAATACTACACATTTTAAATATATTATTTATATGTTGTTATTTTTGACAGCGTGGCAATATATATATATATATATATATATATATATATTATTCCATGTAAGTGACACACTTGTATCACACCAACCATGTTATATATTATTATTCCATGTTGGAGTGATACACTGTATCACTTCAACCATGTGAGAGTGACCCACGTGGTGTGATCCACATGACAACATCGAAACAAACAGTGAACCGCTAACACATAAAGGTGATTTACTTCTCAAGCTACTGTGTCATGCTCATCAAATGCAGTCAAGATGAAACATGAGACAAATGGTGTGACCCATAAATGTTGAGGCAAATGGCGTAACCCACGTGGCAACGCCGAGTCAAATAATGTAACTCACGTAGCAACACTGAGTCAAATGACATGACTCACATGGCAACGTCGGGTCAAATGATGTGACTCACATCACAACACCAAGGCAAATGACGTGACCCTTACGTGTTAGTAGTTCCACGTGGATCAAGCATCCTGTGTTGACATGAGCTACTTCCTAAGTTACAGTATTGGATTTAAACTTCTCAGATGCTTTATCTTAGCTACATTTGATGAGCATGACACAATAACTCGGGGAGTATATTACCCTTATGTGTTAGCAATCCACTTTTTGTCTCAGTATTATTACGTGGATCACGCCACGTGGGTTACTCTAACGTGGTTGGTATAATATAGTGTATCACTTCAATACGGTTAGTATGATATAGTGTATCACTCTAACACGGTTAGCATGATACAAATATATTACTCCAATACAATTAATGTGATACAATATATTACTTTAATACAATTGACGTGATATACATGAAATAATAATAAAAATTGTCATGTCATTAAAAATAACATGAATAATATGTTTAAATTATATTATATTTAAGTAATATATTTCAAAAATTACTGTAACTGGATTAAAATGCTCAAACTTGACGTGAACAAACACATGACAAAAAGAATGGAGGAGATTTCTGCAATACACATGACGGGACAACTGAAAAAGCGAATAAAAAGTTGTTAGTTAGAAAACAAAAAATTTCGTGAGAGACAAACAGGAACACGAAATATAAAATATAGGCCGGAATAATTTTCCTGAATTGAAATCAAGGGTAGTCATGTGGCATTAAAGGTAATCTTTTTTTTTTTTTTTTGTAAAATCTCCTTACTTATAAAGTAAGAAACTAATTTCACATGATACAATTAAGTATGTAAAGTGATTTCTCCTAACTGTATTTTTTCCTATACACATCACTTTAAAGGTTGAATTTGAGACAATATATTTAAGATGACTGAGTCCCTTCCACTCGGACCAACATAAGTTGGTCAGAGACAATCTTTTTATTAATAGATAATAGATATTTTTTTAAAAAAATTCTTTATTAATTTTATATTACTTAAAAAATATATAAAATATATTATTACTTTATTTTAATAAAATATTCTTTTATGTAATTATTTTCGATTGAACAATAATTTAATAATTTAATTAAATCATAAATATTAACAAATGTATGTACATGGTGAATAATCCACCTTTTATTTTTACACTTGCACACACAACATACTTTTGGTCCAATCCCACAGAAGTAGAAGACCCAGGTTCAAACTCTCAATCCTCCAATATTTCAGTTAGAATTCTAGCTACTCTTTGCCTATGGTAAAAAAAAAAATTTACCTTTTAGTTTTAGAAGGAAACATACCAATAAAATGCATTCGTTTTAAATAACGAAATTTGATACCCACTATTCAGAGTAAATTACAAAGGACTAATAACAGCCCAAATAGAATAGGAAAAAAGATGGAAAGTAGCAAAATGCATAAAGAAGAAAGACTAATAAAGCACGAGGATGGAGGAAGAAAAATAAAGCAAAGGAAGAAAGAATAACAAAAAAGCAGAAAATATTTAATTAGAACCACAACTGATATGTGTCATTTAGAAACAGTTCTTTTATTAATAAATAATAAATATTAAAAAGTTCAGACGATTGGGAATTTGGGAGACTAGAAATTAAAAAGAGATCATAATTTACAATATTAAAAGGTACTTCTTTTCTAGGTATAATATCCATTTGTTATGTGGGAAAAAAAAAAAGCTTTGATGATAAACCGTTCAGTTTTTCGTTTTTGGACTTTTCTTTAATCACAGTAGAGGAAATTTTTTATAAAAAAAAATTGACAAGGAAACCTGTCCTAGTCCACCTTGAACAGCAGCATCTTATAGAAAACTTGAAATTTATTCATTTTTATATCCAACCAAAATCCATTATATAGTCATAGAATGTTATTTTTCACGTTCTCTTTTAATTGGAATTTTCCTTTATACTATATTTACAATCAGAAAATTAACGCATTGATTTCATTTAGAAATATTTTTTTATAGTTATAAAAATAAAATTAATTTAATTTTTAGATAAAATTATTTTTTTAAAATTTATAAAATAAAAATTGATTTGATTTTAAAATTATTTTAATTTTAATACAATACATGTAAAAATCTGTTCAAATCTAATTAGATTTGAGTAGATTTAATTTTTAAATCAATTTAATTCAAAATAATGCTTTTAAATAATTGCAATCACAGTGTTGAAGAATATTTTACCTTGCTTTTTGAACAACCTTAAAAGGTGTAAAATTGATACTTGCCGCTTCAATCACCAATTAGAAATGGGAGGTTATGTTAGGCGCTGGAATTTTATATCTATTGAGTATGTTATACATCATATGGGTACGTGTATTTAATAATAATTTTTTTAAAAAAAGTTTCGTAAACTCGAGTGCTTGTATGCTCGAACTGATAGTAACACGATTCATTAAAATGGGAGGTGATACAAATCATTCGAGTGCATAAGGGGTCGAGTTTCATAGAGATACATGCATTTAATAATTGAGTTTAATTTTTATTCACTGTTAGTATAAATATTGTCAAATTAGTAAAATAGTTAATTATCATAATAACTACTTAGAAAGTTTAATTATTTTAATAATTTGACAACACATAATTAGATGACAATGTAAAATTTTTTTACACTTACAATAAATAAAAATTAAATCCTTAATAATTTCAAAGGAAAGCTTCGGAAGCAGCAGATGTTTGAGCTTATGCGCTCCAGGTAATAGTAACACGACCCATTAGAACGGGAGGTGATGTGAAGCTCAAATTTAAAATTTTATATTTGTTAATTATGTTATATACATATATATATATATATATATATCATAGGATACATACATTTAATAATAAATTTCTTTTTAAAGCTTATGATAGCATGACCCATTAGAATGGGAGGTGATGTGAAACGCGCGCTTATATCCGTATATTACGTTATATATCATCGGTTGTGACAGGTATTACTTTTTTAATCACTGTTATGACAATTTTTGTTGCAAACGTGTCTAATGAGTTTTCAGCCGAGCTTTCAAATAACTTTCTTTAACTATAGTTTTTAACAATTTTTTACATTTGTAATTAATTAATTAATCTACTAAAAGCCAAATACTACACGCGAATTTAATTTTAATTTATTGTTAGTATAAATTTAATTATGTATTATTAAATTATTAAAAGAGATTAATTATCTAATAATTACTTTAAAAGTCTAACTCTTTTAATAATATGTTATTACATGATTAGATAATAGTAGAAATATTTTTTACACTAACAATAAATTAAAACTAAATTTATACTACATATAAATTCAAATATCACAATTTTTAGCAATAAATAAAGAATACCATGTCAATGAACTTATAGTTCAATTAACATCAGTTTAAGTATTTAAAATATTTGAGTGTGACATGTTAATGTTGCAGATTCAATCTTTCACTAAATTAGGTTAACTTTTTCTCTCTTTTATCCCAAGTGCTTGCAAATTCAATATAACAAAAAAAAATGCAATAACCCAAAATTATGAAATTTAAAAACTCAACTAAATAATACTTGGTCAATCAAATTTCTTCAAAATTCGTAACGTTATTAAATTTTTTTTCCTTCCATGTAAAGATAACTCTTTGTCATTTGTTATAGATTTAAATAAATCAATATTTAAATTAACATCACAAAAAGATATTTGTTAAGAGTAGAAAAACCAATTAAACACGCTTAAGTGCCTTAATTTAAGTGGCATCAAACTTTTTTTGGGACTATTTGATCTCAGTATCGAATATTAATTTGTCTAAACCTCAACTTATCATAACTCCACACATAAGCCTCTTTTGTTACAAAAAAAAAATTTAAACACAAAGATCAGTAAAAGAACTCATCGGTGCGCATATATATGGCTCTTATACTTGACCTGGTATATCTATAAAATATGATGATTTGATGTAAAAATGTAATAATTTTGTGAAAAATAAGAGTACTTTTATGATATATAAGTACTTTATAAAAGAAAATTAATCATTTTTCTATTTTATGCGCATTAATAAGATAATGAAGCAAAATAATAGCTTATACCCCTCAGCTCAATTATTATCATCTTTTGAACTATCCAAAATTGTCTTTTGATTATTAATATTAAAGACAGAAAAAAAATAAGACTAGGATAATGATTTAACATTTTCCTATTACATCACTAATACATCTTCTTATGATAAATAGTAACTTGTGCTTATCTTACTAGTTACTTATTATTTTATGTTGATAAATTTTAATTACGATTTAAAAGTTATATTAATACATTTAAAAAAAAGATGGTACCATACATTTCAAAAGTTTAAATAGAAAACAAAATATATTATTAAAAAAAAACTTAAATTACTATCTACTACAAAAGTGTAGAAGGATGGGAAAAATTATCAAGGCAGAATGTTAAGATAAGATATTATCGATGATAGTGTAATAGAAATTACTAGACAAACATGAAAATCTGCTCGTTAATAGTATGATAGGGAACAAGCGCATCTGATACATCCAACAACGTCCGTTCCTTTTCTTAGGAGCAAATCAGCGTGGATATTCTCTGGCATATGATCCGTTTTCCTTAATGGATAGAGCAGAGACATTAACAAATTTGCAAATAAAAGGAAGTGATAAATATATATATATATATATATATATATATATATATATATATATATATATATATACACTGCACACTTAAAAATCAGCATTGCCGCTTTTTTCTTCGTGATCTGATGAAGAGACCTCTATGTTACTGGAACTTGAACAAGAGGAGGACGTAGAAGAATGGATAGAACCCGGAGTTGACTTGTGTACCCTCATGAAATCAAAAAATCTTGGCTGAGCCTCCTGAATATTCATGACTGTATTGTTCTTCTGCACGTGAACAGTGGTTTCATCACTTTCTATGCTTCTTTTCTTCATGAATATGCGACACATAACCCAATCTCCTATCTCGTTTGTATAGTTCTGCCAACCCAAAAGCATTTGACAGCTAAATATTTGTAAAGTATATCATATCTTAATTTTAAGATACTGGAATAAAAAATAATATTCGATTAATATATATATATATATAATGTATGTGTTACAACTACTTTTCATAATGGTTTTCATATTACATTGCAACCCAAAAATAATTGAAATTTACCTGGGTTGAGTTGCAAGCAGTAGTTTCTACACTGACGAGGCGATATTCGTGCATGACCCAATCAGTTCTGGAACCATTTGGGGATTTCCCTTCATAAAATACCAGAGTTTTTCTTATCCCCGCAATACCATTACTTATTGAGGATGAAATTTTTTTGTCTGATCCTGTTGCCTTCCAATAGCCAGAGTTGGTTGTTCGGTTCATGCGATTACCGTTTCGATACTTGGCTTCCTTGGAGCTGAAAAAGTACCTCTCTTGCTGATCACAATTTCCTTAACACACATCGAACTAGAATAGTCAAGTTATAATTACAAGCAATAGACTAGTAAGAGCTTAGCATATTAAGCATCTAAACAATGTTAATGTCTTCTTATTCTTCTGCTTCATTTGGTTGTATCAGTTTTTTTTAGCAATGCCAGCGAGAGCTAGCTAAGATTGAAGTTGCACTTATATATATATATGTGCGCGCGCCCGTGCGTGCATGATTCTTCTTCATATTCTTTGACAATAAAAGGGCACAGAAAAAGAAATTGGTTGTATTTTATGATGCACGGATACTCAAAAATTGGTAATGTATTTGTATCATATCAGTATCCGATATCGATATGTATATAATATTATTGCATCTGTATTTTACCGTATCCCTGTGTTTCTTTTTCTGAATACTTATTGCTCTTAAGATACTATTACTTAAAAAATTTAAGATACGGATTCAAGTCCTGTTCTCACTCGTTACCTTTCTTAAAATATATTCTCACTCTTACACTCTTGTTATCCTCAAAATCATAGTAAATTAGTTATAAATTTTATCAATCTTGTTATCCTCAAAGTTGGTGAGGGATTTTACTAATTTTAAAGTTTATTTTTTTTACATCTATAAATATAAATTTATTTTATTTAATATATATTATCATATATGTATTTTAATTTTGAATTTTATTTTTAAAAAAAATATATTTACGTATCGTATCATATATTTATACACATACTATGCAACATATGTTATGTTTGAGCAGTAACAGTACAGTAATACAGCTTTTATCGTTACCTGGCAAATCCCAAGGATCGTACTTGCAGAAATTGATCTCAGGAATGATCGAAGCAGGCAACTGGCACGAGAAGACCTTACATTTCAAGTACTGGAAGACAAGCTCTTCGTCTGTTGGCTGGAAACGAAAACCGGGAGGCAATCTGCTAACTCCATTTTTAACAAAATTCAGCTTTTCCATTTGCTTAAACCTTCTCTTGAAATCTTGAACTCAACCAAAATAAAAATAAAAATAAAAATAAGAGACTTGGACTCTTGAGCAACTCAAAGTGAGGCTGAGGACAGGCACATCAAGGAATGTTGCGTACGTATTTTTATAGGCGAAGAATGAGAGAACAAAGTTAGCATTGTCTTTGCAGTAATGGTTGAGGAAAGAGGCGAGATCAAACATGTAAAGGGGACAATACTTAACGGACTAAATTTTATGTTTGACAATTAATTAAACAGAAATTCTTATCAGAGTTAAAAAGAGCTTTTTCTTTGCCTTTTGCTATGCCTTACATTTTATATCATAAAGTGATCATTCATTTGTCAGAGATTATTCTATTTTTATTTTTTTTTATAGTAAAAAGTTTAAGAAGAAGAAAAGTTATCTCATTCTAAGATTAAAACATATTATAATAAACCTCAATGAAAACTCAATGATACTTACACATATCTTATCAATAAAGAATCATCAACAAAAATTGAATCTAAGACTTTTGTGTCGGCACAGTTCAATTCTATGCCAAGTTGAGCCAACTTTATTGATTATTTTATTTTAGTTTATTTGTGTGCTTTCAGAGCATTTGAAGTATCATCTCATATTTGTACAAAAAAAAGAGTATCATTTCATATTTTATAGGCCCTCATGTCTTAGCAAGTATTGAAAGATCAATGGCAATAGCATTTAAGAACTAAATACTAGTTTGAAATTACTTCATCTAATATTATATAGTTTATTGACTATTTTCAACTGGAGTTGTTGGATTTGGTTGATAAACTAGGGTTGATGGAGGTTTTGGAATCACCTATGTGATTATTATTTTTTCTTTGATAAGTGAATCTTCAAATGCTGATATCAAGTGGAGTCATGCTTTCCTAAGCAATTTAGAGTGTGTTTGGATTAATTGTGAAAAACAGATTATGTTAAAAGTTGATTTTCAAGAAAATCAATTATAAGAAAATTAATTTATGTTTAGATATGTTAGTTTACAATCGATTTTAAGATAATAAATTTTGTTTGAATTGTATAAAATAAATTACTTTTATGTATTAAATTACCAAAAGATATATGAAATGATTGAAAAAATTATTTAATTAAGGGAAAAATAGTATTTATCTACCAAAACTTTCTAAATAAGCTAAAATCACTTAATCAAAATCTTAAAATAAAAATTTTTCTTAAAAAGTTGTTTTTAGTTAACAAAAAAAAATCTTAACTTATAATTAATTTTACATACTTTAAATAAATAAGATAAATTTTAAATAAAATAAATTTTAATTAAAAAAAAAACTATTTTGCCAAATATGCTCCTATAAAAGTATATGGCATATGATTTTGACATAAATCATTAATTTTGAAAAAGTTCTTTAATTTAGGGAAAAATAATATTTATCAATTAAATTTTTTTAAATAAACTAAAATCACTTAATCATGGTACCCTTATGGATATAGTACTTAGGATGAGTTGTACCCTTATGGTAGATACTTGGGCTCCTTAAGCTTGTGGTCAGGGGTTTAATTCTTAACCTATGTGTATGGAAAAAATCTATTAGGAGAGGTTAACCCCTTAAATGAATCTCCGTACCTCGAGGGGTTAATCCCTGCAATCTTATGTAGGAATATCCTAAGAAACCAAAGAAAAAATCTTTTCTTAAAAAACTGATTTTAGTTAATAAAAAATAATCTTAACTTATTATTAATTTTATATAATTCAAATAAATAAGATAAATTTTAAATAAAATAAATTTTAATTAAAAAAAATATTTTGACAAATATGCTCCTATGAGAGTATATGGCGCGTGATTTTGACATAAAAGATTAATTTTGCTATGCAACTGGAAAATTGCGGACAAATATTATAAAAAATGTTAACAAAATTTCATTCGAAAAGTAAGAGACTCTCACTGAGCGCTTATCACATACACATCATTAGTACACGTAGATAGTTATTTTATTTGTTTTATCATATTCAATTAAGTGAAAATAACTGAAACCTAAATATACTTTTTTTTACATTAAGAATATTTTTGAATTAATTTTCATGTCAATGAAAGTCTCTAGAATGATTTTAAAGGTCTCTTTAAACAAAGTTTAAACTGGACTAATTAAAAGGTGATACACACCAACTATTAAGGTAATCTTTGAGTTTGAGTAATTTGTTAGGGATCATATCTTAAAGAGAGTTGTCATGGTACCTTTATAAATATGATATTTAGAATGAGTTGTTGCAAGTATTTATTGATAATTAATTTTATAATAAATATTTAAATTTCTATTAAATATAATTAGTAACCATTGAATATTTAACAACTTTTCTTAAATAGTTATATATATATATATATGTAAAAAATGTATCGGAATAATCTACGTAAAAGTTTAGGAAGAGATAATGCCTCATTCTAAGGTTTGACAACGAGAATTGAAGCTAAACTTTTCAAGTGAATTGCTTCAACTCTTACCAGCTGAACTAATCCCTTGCCAAGCTAATTCTTCGATTTAAATTTACTTACCTTAATGCAATCTAGTTTTATTATTGTCATTATTTTTTTCTGACTGAAGCTTCCCCCAAGAGGTTGTTACTTTTTATACGAAAGTCTTGCATGCAGAAATTTTGCGATTGTGACGTCTGGATATCCCTATCTGCCTGAGAAATGACTCAGCTTAAGAATTTTTTTTTTCTTTCATGGGGGCTGCAAAGTTTCATAACCAAGAACTAACTAACCATTATCTTTGATTTGTCTTTTTTATTATACTAAATTTACCATTTTAAATTATCCTAGTGGATTTTCCATTTAAATTAACTATAATCTAGGCCTTTTCTCCTTCTTTAATTTTTTTATTTATGAATTTCAAGTATTGGTGCATATATGACTCAGCCACGCACACTTTATGTCTGCTGCAGATGTTTCTAAAGATGAAGCTTCTTTTTTTTTTTTCTTTTTAAATAGTTTTCTTTACCACGATTTAGTTTGGCTAAGTTTATTTTTTTTATTTTTTGTTAAGTTTTTGGAGAATTGAATTTGGATGAACAAAGAGTGGAAAATCAAAAGGCCCATGCTTTCATAGAAAGGCAAAATCACGATCGAACAGGCACACATTCAACTAAGACTTACAGGTTCTTTCCTGTACCAAAAACAAAAAAGATTGGTACTTTCCTTCGCCAAGAAGATGTTGCTTTAATCTTACTTTTCCATGTAACTAAGATTATGAAAGATTCACTCCCTCGCTAGAAAATTGAAAAGAAAAATAAAAGCCTGTAGTGCATATTTTGCATGGGTTGAATCCCTTTGCTTAAGAAAGCTGCAACAAAAGTAATGCTTTTTGTAAGTGTAATCCTTTAAACGATCGAGTGTCTTGTAGTCCCACGTATGGGTCTCACCTCTCTTTCTTAATGCATCTAAACAATCATTTCCATTTTAACTGGGGTTTGCCCTTTCTTTCCATTTATATATGTGTGTGGAGCCTCCTATCAATCATGTGTTGCACGATCTTTCCTTTTTTTCTTCTATGACAAAGTTTGCTATGTTTTGTTTACCAAGAGATACAGCAGAAAAGGCAAGTTATGCTTAACGCATAAGAAACTGTGTCAATGATTTTCAGGATCACTTGCTGTTGATTAATATCGTAAGCAGTCACAGCTCAATTTTGAGAATGGAATTCATTATATAAGTAGATCAATAGATCATATAAAAGTTTGATTATATACAATGCGTGTAGGAAATGAATCTCTATGTAGCCTAATTAATTCTATCCTACGTAAATTAATCCTAATTGTTGGACCTATTTTTAATCAAACCAATTTTTGTATTAAAGAATAAAAAGAGAGTAATTGCTTCGTTATGGCTCCAATAGCCAATTAGGTAGATCAATTTATCATAATGCAATTAAAATCTAAGGAACGAGTGCAAAGTTAAGCATTTTGAAAATACACATCCTTTTTTTTAGTGTATAGTTGGAGATAAGAGTAAAATAAATGTAAAGAATTCACCCATTTAGAAAGAAGGGGGGGGGGGGAACCTAGTTGGGTGAATTGTCCATGGCTCAATGCTCGTCTTGGGGGAACCTCTCTCCGTAGCAGGAGGGCCCAAAAAAGCGTTTCCCTTGGTATTGGTGGGCCAATTTTATCCCTCAATCTATTCGGAGTGGGCCTTTAAAAATAGTGAGGCCAGATTAATGGGCCTTCTTGCTTGGTTCGTTTTCTCCTCGTTTTTGGTGGTGGTGCTTAGGGTTTTAGGCTTTCTAGCGTCGTTTCGTTTCGCTAGGAACAGTGGGCAGTAGGGTTTCTGTGAGAAAATTCGTTGAAGATTTCACTTTCACTTTGGGAAATCTCATTCCTCTCTCTCCCTTCTCCATGGATATTTCACAGCTCAGTTCACCCGAAATGCAGCAATTCTACTCTGTAAGTTTGGTTTCTACAAAGAAAGAAACTTGAAGCAAGATTGAGCCATTATATATATATATATGAAATTCCAATTTCCAAGAGCCCTCTTTCGATTCGATTTACTTATTTTGGGGCCTATTTAATTAATTAAAGAGCTACTTGTTAGTATATTGTGTTTTCTCCTTTATTTTTTCAGTGGTTTTACTCTGTTTATACTTTATATCTAGAATAATTACGTTTTTTGACACTGATTTCAGTAGATTACCCAGTTTTCTTTGTTGTTCTTACATGCTAGCTTTCTGGTTTTAGCTTTCAATCTGAGCGGTCAAACTTGGCTGCTCAATCTTGAAATAGACTAAGCATTGTAGGATGGTGAAGGTAGACTCTGTTATAGCTATAAAATACATCTGGATTGTCATGCAAAACACACATGCTTATATAGTAGTTAGTAGAAGTATGTTTTACTTTTGCTTTTGGCACTGGGTAAAAGAGATCACTAGAATGCTATCTAATCATTCATTATTTTCCAAAATTTAGGAAGGTAATGTGATTAGCTGCACTTCAGCAACTGGTGATTTTCTGTTTGATTATTGCCAATGGATTTTGTGTGAATAATTTTTGTTTATGTTTTGAATTGGTTAAACCTTAACCTTTCCTATCATCATGTTCTACAAATCTACAGTTTACACAAGTCAGAAGATCGCTGACAAAGTTTGCATTTATAACCTTCACTTTTATCTGTTCTGTTTTAATTTTTACTTTAGCTATTTTTGTATGTATACTTCACCGTGAGGAACTTTTAAACAGAGCCATTTTCTGGTATAAACTTTGGTAGTTCTATCTATCCTTCTTATGCTGTTTTTTGTGAAGAGCATGGTGCTTAAGCTTCATTGTTTGATTGTTATGCCATAGTCAGTTATTACTTGGAGGCTTAAGTTGGTTCTCCACGATATGCCACTTTTGCATTGCCTTCTTTTTATGCATTCTTTTACTTTCAGATTTTCACAAAGATACTTCTATGTGGTCTTACAGATTTACTGTATAAAGAAGAAATTTTTTTGTCTATGCCTCAATAAAGTAGTATAACTTTAACTTTGCCCCTCCAAATGCAGGAAGAACAGCAAAGAGCCATGGTTAATGAAATGGTGGCAAAGCTGACAAGTGAATGCTGGGACAAATGCATCACGGGTACACCTGGGAGTAAGTTCAGTTCCAGTGAATCTACTTGTCTTGCAAACTGTGCACAGCGTTATATTGAGATGAGTATGCTTGTCATGAAAAGGTTTCAGAGTATGCAATGAAGATCAAGGGCTATCAATGTGCTTTCTCAGTTAATAAGTCCAGTCTTATTGCATAATCATCAATCTCAGTATCTTATTATTTAGCAGTTTTTTGGATTTATATTCATTTTCTTGAGGCTGTTGTGTCAGAATATTTATTTTGCCTTTTGGCATTCCTGAAATTTAGGGGGGAAAAAAAGCTTAATGCCTATGATGAATAACTTATAATTCGTGTGATTGAAGGATGGATAGATCGTAAGGGGGTTGCAATTGAAAATTGTCAAGCAAGCAAGAACAGTTTATTCATATGTGAAAAGTGTTACTTGTAATTGTCCTCTTTAACAAAACAGGTTTCTTTGGTGATACTCTCCTCAGTTTTACAATAAGAAACTATCATGTTAGGTGAACAAATTATACTCACATACTTGTACATGTTATTTGAAACTTGGGTCTAATATATATATATTTGCTAAGACCACAAGTTGTCCTGATATACTTTCGGTGAAGGACTAATTCTCGCGTGAGTGTCGACTTGGCCCTAACCACAAGGTGTTACCATTTGGATTCAAATTCCTGCACTACAGCTAAAGTCCGCTCACATGAAGTTTAGTTTGCCAAATAAGTCACACCTCATGGTTGGATATAATATATATATATATATATTACTTAAATACAATTACTTTTATGTATATATTTTGTTTATCAAGTTCAAAGCTCATTTAATTTGACAGTTTATTATTAGCTAAGTTTATGCAAAAAAAATTGTCACTGGAGGTATCATACAATTTTCCTTAAAAAAAGGTGCTACATGTATATAAATGGGGAGTTGGCCTGTGATGGTACCATATATGCAGTCATAAGTTAACGCTTGATGTATTTTTAGGCACTGAGGTGAAGGCTAGTTCATGCAATTTGCAAAATAGGAAATTGATTAGTAAACTGGTGTTACTTTATTTTTTATGTGAGAATAGGGGGCCTTGATATGCTGTTATTTGTTACTATTAGTAATACGAGTGGACTATTATTTTCATGCCATTAGAAGAGAATGTGTGCTCATACCCAAACTTACAAAAAAACTCCACAGATTCATGATGATAGAAAATGATGAATTTTATTTGGTATGCTCTTGGTAAATAAATTATGGTGATGTGAATTCTCAAACCTTGTTTGAAAATTGATTTAATTTGATTTGATATAAAAATCAAATTAATGTTTCAAACTCATTATTAAAAAAAATAGATTTGGATTGATTTGGAAATCAAGTTTTATATTTAAAACTCATTAAAAAAAGGAATTGATTTAGAAATCAATTCTTATGTTTTAAATTTGTTTAAAAATGAATTGATATAATTTTATTTTAATATTTTACTTTTTTATTCTTATATTATTGTTAAATTAAAAAGTTACAAAGGATAAAATAATTAATATGAGTAATTAAATTTAAAATAAAATCAATTTTTAACAGATTTTACCATATTTAATAGGATTTGTGAATCTAAACAATTAATACTTATAAAATTTTGAAATCAAATTATTTCTTATTTTTTAACATTTTAAATATAAAATTTAATTTACAAATCAAATCAAATCATACATTTTTGGTTGGTTGTAATGAGAATAGGTAATTCCATATACTCATGAGTGAAAAATCTGGAAAGTTAAACTTGCCTTCCGTCAATTACAATTATCATCCTTGGCAACTAAACATGCTCTTTTCCTACACCGTACCCCCGAAACAACTTTAAATTCTAATGCACGAATTACAATTATGTTCGTAACCCTAATCCACAGCAGAATCATTTCCCATTGCAGCTGTGTGGCTTTGGTTACTCGTCTGCTTCTGAATGTTGGCCCCATTTGGTCCCACCTCGTAGTACTGAAGCATGGACTCAGCCCATTGGAGGAGCCTAGTGTAGGAACCGGAAGGGAAACGAAAGTGAGGGATCTGTTTATACTTAAGGAACTCATTCTTGTCCAACCTTTGATCGTACTCCTTGATAGTTAAGGCAAAACCAATCCGGTTCGTCAACTTACGTTGGTAATACACGACAGCATAAAGGCGAGGGAGGCGAAGCTTCTGTGTCCAATACGTTGTTTGGAACAATGGGCTGTTGATTATGGCATTGGATTGTTTGTTGAGGCAACTGAAACGTGGGAGCACTTCTGGAGGGAGGCGTAGAAAGATTTCAAAGAGGATATCGTTACAGAGCTCCACTGAAGGAGGTGTTGGAGGAGGAGAGAATGAAGGGCAAGAAGACTGGAAGAGGAATTGCATGAATTCCACAACCCATTTCCACCATCTGGATAATGGCATTTTTTTTGTTTGTCTTCAATTCAAATCGGTCCAAAGAAGTGGAATTCTATCCTGTTTGTAAGTTGGAGGATTCTGCTATACCAAAAAAAAAACTTGTACTCGAATCTGGGCATTGTTGATAGGGAGGGAGGGAGGGAGGGGTCTCAATTTTTAGTGCTTATTATTATAACCAAACGAGGGGGTATGTGGAGGTCAAACGTTTAGTAAGGAGACAAACACGGGATGCCAGGATCAGTGATCCCCATTTTCTACTTATAATTAATTTGTAGTTTGAATTATGACACAACGCCGTTATAATTTCTTAGCCTTTCCCTATGTAATGAGTTAGGACGGCATTACGACGTGTATAGTGTCTATAAACATCTTGCATGTCTGAAGGTGACAATGGACAATAATCTTCATACGCAAACTTCCTTAACTTGGATCTGTTAGTTAAAATTGTACCATATAATTAAGAATTTAAATTTAATTAACTATCAGTGTAAAAAAATTTATACTATCATTCAATGATGTATAAATTTTAAATTTTTTAAGTAATTATTATGATTATCAAATGATTTGATAATACATGATTGAATGACAATGTAAATTTTTTTTTACTGTAGATCAAAATTAAATCATATAATTAATGGGATATGCTCTATGTAATTGTAATGGAATGATGAAATGTCTGCATACGAAACCTAAATAATGAAGAAATTTTTATGCGCTGTGAAAGTAATACACTTAAACTATTTATATCTTATTAAGAAGGTAATATAATGGTATAGATTCAATTTTGTATAATATGTTATATTTTTTATTGAGTTAGTATATTATTCTCTAAATACTTAACATTTTTTTCCAAATAATTAGAGAGGCAAAACCATTCTATAATTTTAGACTAAGTTTTGCGGTTTCAAACGCGGCAATAAGTTCTGATAAAAAAAAAAAACGCGGCAATAAGTCTACTCTACCTCCGAAGCGACCATTCTCCTCAATAAATACAGTACATGTTCAAATTCTATCACTGTAAACAAACAAGCAAATTTCTCAAAGTTCGTACATTTGTTTTGAAGTTGTAAGTTTGCACCAATTGCTTAACATCATTCGGTGTGACACAATTAAAATATAGAGTTTAATTTTGATTTAGTTTTAGTTTATAATTACTTACCCTATCATTCATTTATATGTAATCACTCATTAAAAGAAGTTAACTTTTCAAATAGCTATTATAATCAAATATTTTTAATGATATAACAATACATTAGTACATTATAGTATAAAAGGTTTTGTACTAATATTAGTTTAAAATCAAATTCTTAAATATATGGTAATGATCTTTTGATTGAGAATGCTATTATTGCTCAACTATTATTTTTTCCTTTGTTGAATGCATGCTACATTATTTGTTTATGAATTTGGATTCTTTCCTTTTATTTATTAACATGAGATAATTATGTTATAAGAGAGAGAAAGATACAAATTATTATGTTTTCTTACTTGTTTGAAAGAATGTTCATTTTTTTTTTTTGGTTGTGATCACCGAAATATTCTATATTGGCTTATCACATATCCCTATTTGCGCAACTATAAATACCTACTTTTTTTTACAGTTATATATACTATCTGACTTTAAAAGAAATTATTGGATCTACATAGACTTTATAAATTATATGTACTACAGGGATAAAAAAATTTACACCTTTACCCACTTAGTTAGAGAGAAAACAAAGAATTTGAGTGGACTTAAATAAAATTTTGCATGGACTCGAAGTCCTTCAATGGACTCAAATGCAATCAAATTAAAGGACAATTTTTAAAAAGTGAAACCAAGATATTAGACTCAAAAAAGAAAAGTGGTTTGGTTTGTGGACAAATTGCAAGTGCTGGGTAAAATATGGATTATGGTATGATTACTGATCGGTGTCTAAGTGTATTGACAATGTGGCACATATTCTACCTGTTTTATTCAACTGGCTGTTTATATTTAGTTGGTGATATTAGTTCTTGCTGTTACTGGATTTCCATTCAGCATTATTAATACAACATTCAAATGAATCATAGATTAAATAGATTTTCTGCATGGCTGTTCCAAATTTTCATTTGTCAGAAAACTTTGATGGTTCTCATCTAATACAATTGTCTCCTATTGATTATCTATCAGGTGGTACCTCTAACTTGCTACTTCTTTCCTTCAGTAGACTGTGCTTGAGTTTTCTTCCCCCCATAAAAGTGTTTGAATGTGAATCAGTTTGCAAATATTAAGAGGAGAGTTGAATGGTGGTTGTTATCCAAGGTCTTACCTGTGTGAGAAAAAATTGAAACATATACTTTCTGAATAGAACGTGTGATTTCACTATTTCAGTGCATGGTTAAGGCTCCATTCGTCTTGATTACAGAGAGAGGATAGTCTTCATGTTGAGAGAGTGAATTGGCTAACAATCATAGCAGCTTACTTGATGCAAAATACATCACAGCATAATTCCTCGGCGTGGAGTGTCCTATAAAAAAATTGGAGCGAAAGTCTTTGACAACTTTTCAATGGTATTAGTATTTATACTCTTATTGTTCTTATTTCAATCTCTTGCACATGTTTAGTTACAAAAGCTGGATTATAAACGTCTAAGTTTCTTCTGAAATACCTGCTAGCAAGGCGATAAACCAAATCCTTGCAGGGTAAGAAGATGAAAAAATGTTTATTATGAGTATTTTGGCCATTAGTGCCATTATGTCTGAAAGACTGTAACTTTGTATTTAACTATTTGGACATCAACTTAAGTTGTCAAGTTAGGTGCATGGGCTACCCCATATACAACCTGTTTAAAACGGTGGTGTGAGTTTAAAAATTAGTAACCTATTTAGTAAGTAAACTTTTGGGCTGAGCATACTATAGACTACGGGCTAAGGTTGGCTAGACCGAGTCGGTCCACAAGCCAAAAAAATTTAATTAATATTCTTATTGATTATTCAATGAATTATTAAGGTTTTTTTTAATGAAATTTTCAATTGTTTCTAATAATTTTAATAAATTTATCAAAATTTAATTAATATTTTATTTTAATTAGTGAATAATTAAAACAATTTAACCTTTTTTTCATCATAGTGGGTTGGCCTTGAACTAACATATAAGTGATATAACTCATGAAGATTGAGTTAGACCAACCAACCACTTGACAGCTTAACAATTGCACTAGGCTCTCGCCCGTCATTTAAGTGGGGTTGGACTACGTTGACTTGTATTAGCACTCAATAACCAAGCAAGAGCAAGATTGGTTGTTGAGTGCTAATATTTTGAGATCAGCAAATTCAATCTATCATGTAAAACATACTCGAATCAAATCAAAACATCTATAAAATTTAGAAAAACAATTCCAAGTTTAGTTGGAAATTAAGCATTTTTTCACAAGAACTATTTTCTAAAAATTCAATGCTCAAGACTTGCATTCTAAGACATAACCCCAAAAAAAAAAACTAATTCCTAAAGTGAAGATATACCACTTTGTATTCGACATAGGCTTCCTTGTTCGTTTGCATGTCAACTTCTGGAAAAGAAATAAAATCAATAAATATCTTAGGCATCAAACTTGTTTGTAATAATCAAAACAAAACATAACACCTTGAGTAAACAACCTTTTTGTCTTTATTTTGTTGTGATATTTTTTTAAAGATAAAATACACGCCAAACTAACATACAAATGCATCGAATATCATAAAGGGAGAAAGCAAAGGAAAGGGAGAAAAGTAAAATGGACAGATTGGAAGAATCACTTACCATAAATTCTATTTTTCTTCTGCTGTACACAGAACTAGGAGATCACCACACCTTAACACCACAAAAGACTATCTTACAATCAATAAAGCAAGGTCCAACCACATTTCAGATTTAACCAAAAGACAAGCATTACTTCCCTATCAACCCCAGCCCAATGAACTCCCACCCAACTTTTACAAAACCCTCTCTTTTGCCCTTTAACTATTTTGTACTTTTAATTTACATCTTTGAAATTGTCTGAGATTATGGAACCTCTTTCGTTGAGTTTCCACTAGGCCCACTACTACTGTCACTGCTAATCCGCTTTGATTCCCCAACTTCATGTATCCTGTCCAGAACTTCAGGAGTTATGTCCCATTTTCTGCTGCTTCTCTCCCACAATGAGTGCCGAAGAATTGAAGCAACTTTTCTCTCCCCCCCTTCCGTGTGAAGCATTCTGCTTAAATCCACGGACATATCAGCCAATCCACTACCCTTGCTAAGTTCCTCATTGTTGGTAAACCCATATTTATAATCACTATCCTCCTCGTCAACCTCATTGTAAACTGGCCTCCCTAGTTCCAGGTCGCCTGCTGTTTTTCTCATCATAGGACTTAGGGACCCAATACCCTTTCTTTGAGATGAATCTGATGGCTCCTTTGGAACCTTAGACCTGAAATTGTTCTTGGATGGAGGAATGGTAGAGCAGAATATTTCTATGAAGTTCTCAGCTACCCCTTTGTTATAAGGGTTGACTTGTCGGTCATACCGGTATCTAAAATTTTCATAAGTAGACTGCACATAAAACAAAAGGAATTATCATTAACATATGTAAGAAAATCAAACTAGAAATGAACATAAGTGTATCATAGTTGAAATATTACCATATCATTACATATAGCAGTCTATATCATGGTTCCAAATGTAGAATGCAGTAAATGGGGATTGGAAACACCCAGAAATAGTGAAAAGTCATATTCAAGGCTTGAAGGGATTATGAGTTGAATGGCTTTCAAACCTGGTTTGTGCTGATGAGATACGTATGGAAAACAGTGAGGCCACCAACAAACCAGACAGAAATGAAAGTGTAGATTATTAGCGCAATGGAAGCAGGAGTTTTGATCATTGCTTTCAAAATTGATATCTCCTCAAAGTCCATGATCCTCTTAATGTAGACCCAGCAAAAGCCATGTACATATAAGCAAAGAAGAGTTGCAGAGAAGACAAACATGTAGTAGAACCGGTAATTTCGCTGCAGTCATGTACATCATATAAGCAAAGAGGTAAAAAAGCTCCGACTTAGCAACTTCATGATCATATCCACTACAAATATAATTGTTTATTAATTGTTGTTTGTCCTTGCGCTTTTTCCATTGTAAGTGATACTTGGGCATTATAGCAGAAAATACCAATATACATGCAGAGAATCCTCCATTACTATTTTTTGACACAAGCAAAAAAAAAAAATGTATTCAAGAATATGATCATCATACAAACAAATTCTAAGAATTTCAATAGACACACAGAACTTATTCAAATATCCATAGAGGAAGCTCAAGTTATGATTCTAAGGGCCATTCCTATCCCTCCTTCTATAAAAATATCTGTTGTTTGTGCATCACATGTAATTTTAAGAATTACTTAATGCTTTTCATCAACAGACTAAATTCTTCTAAGCTTTCTGCCGCCAAGTACCAAAGATATCTAAAAGTAGTATAGTCTGTACAGACATGCCTGCCAAGTGCCTACCCTCTTTCAATTGTAATTTTGATTATATTCATTTCTAGTTTTAATTAGTAGGTGACTGTACGCAATTGAACACGGTAAATTGAGAGTTTATATATCCCACTAAGATTGTTTGTGTGGGGATTTCATAATTGTGCAAGAAGAATATTTTATGCAATAGTCGTAATGTAAGACAAAACACAGATAACAAATTAAAAGGAAAGCACAAAAATTGTTCTTCTAAATCAGAATAAGATGATAGAAAAAGACTCTAAGAGGGTGTTCTTTGAATACCATCACTTTGAAGTTCGGATATATAATACAATATGAAAGAATGATCATTACCAATCCAATACACTGACCCACCCATGGGCAGTGATGATCAAATCGCTCCACGCAGTTATCACATACTGAACAATGAGAACAGCGGGGAGGTCTATAGAGCATGCAGGTATCACAATATTTTATTTTCACAGATATACCATTGACAATTACATCCTTTGTTCGCGGAAAATGTTGCCGTGGATTTTGTTCATTGTTGATATTGGCACTCTCATCATAATCATCTGGCTCTGGAGGATAAGCATTACGAGGTACTATGCCAGGATCTCTTCCTGAGGTCAGTAGAAGGGTGATCAGAACCTGGGAATACGTTTTAAGACTTAAGAGTACAGTGGTGAATGAGAAACATAGTGCTGTAACAGATTTTAATAATTGTATTGATAAAGTATTATACGCCCAACTTTGAAAATTCATATATATATATATATATATAAGCATCATTTCTGTTTATTTGAGTATGGAAAAATAAAAACATCCCACTAGAATTTGTGCATCCATTAATGTATCAGAGTTTCACACAAGTGATTATAACTCTAATCAACTATGAAAAGTTTCAGTATAAAAACTAAGCATGTTTGGTTTTGCTTAATTTTTACACAAAAATAGCTTTTCAGCCAAAATCTCTCCCTAGAGCATTTTGATTATAAGCTTTTCTGAACACTAGTAAATAAGCTAATCCAAACATGCACTAAATTCTAAGGTTTAGATAACTTTATTCTATGGCTTGTTAAAAAAGCAGTACACAAGGTTTTATACCTGACTATTATATCAGAACCTAACACATTTTGCTTCACTTCAAAGTGATCCTCCCTCCTCTCATTCCTTCTCCCTCCAATTCCCACCTCCTTCCCTCTCACCCACAAATCAATACCAAATTCTGTATCCAATTGGAATTTGTGTGACAGGCCGGCAGCATGTTTTTTAACATAAGAAATTCACAAAGTTTATGGAAACATGTTCGAATCTTAGCAGCATCCAGATACAATCTCTAGAAATATTATTTATATAGAGCAAAATATGCAAGCTGTCAGAACTCAGAATTTTGTCTGTGATAAGAATTACATATTTAACGCTGCACTTCCATTCTGAAAAAGGAGTGCCTTTCACATTTCAAACTATGATGAGTTCTTAAGGCCTTTTCAGCCATTCACTTGTATAAATTTATTAAAGTAGCACTAAATGACAATGCTCCAACATGATATGTAACTAAGAACAGACTTATTGGCAAGGTTATAGGAAAAATTCTCCTTCTTACTTTCAGCACCAATGCTACAATACCCCAGCGCTTGCAAGTAAGACAGATAGAATAACCTGAGTATTTCAAGTGTTATGCACTATGATAATGGCAAACACAGTACTGATGGATGAAAATGGCATAATGTGTCTTTTTTGGTGGCTTCAAACCTATGCTTTTATATGGCAAGTCATCCAAGATTCTTATAGCAGGATTTTCAAGAGAGAAGCAAGTGAAAGAATTTTAAGGCGCTGGTTCTTGATTTTGTAGGTCAAAATTAACATCTATGGCCTAACAGTTACCCAATGGTACAGACATGCCTCAAGAGTGAATATATATATTGTAATGTAAGAATAATGTGAGATTCTATTGTACATGGAGGCACCTCTAACAATTTGTATCTTGAAGCAAGATAGGCAGATAGCAATAGTCATTCACATATAAAAGGAGAACATTATGCATAAATTAAATAGAAAAGCTAGGCCATGGAATGGCTCTATTAAAACATTAAAGTAAGGGACAAGAGGAATTGCTGAGCATATTAAAACCAATCATTGTGTCATCAATTAATGAATGAGACTAGAATTTAGAATAAAAAATAACTTACAAACATTGTGTGAACAATCACTATGACCATTATTGAATATCCGGAGTGTTGAGGAAAATCATCCAACAGTTTTCTAGCAACAAAAGCACAGAAAACAGCAACAGGGGCAACAATAAGAAATATTGTCATAAATATAGACTTCACATCTGGTCCAAATATAAGCCTCCCCTGAAGAAAAAATTCCTGAAAAAATAGAACAACCATGAGTTCAGAATACAAAGTAAATATTTCAGACCACTGTAGGAAAACAATATAAGAACTTGATCTTTGCATAAGATAGATAAATAAATTTTAAGAAGTGAGTTTTCTAGTTATGCAACCTGCAAAATAAATCTTAGATTCTCAATCATCAACATCCACCAAGGAACGGAAGCTTGACACAACCAATGCATTCAATACCGTTTATTCTGTTTTGACACGATGGCAGGTCATGAAATTTTATAGGGCATATGTAGAATATTAAAACATGGTTTCTGATACCATATCAATATAGACATCCTGCTCCTGGAACTTAAGTCCCAGCTGTATTTGACACTGTGTGTGTTTGGTTTAGCTTTGGAAAGCTCCAAACCATAGTTTGAGCAAAAGCATCAAGAGACAAGTTTTTACCCAAACCATGGTTTGTGAGTTTCTAAAAGTTAAACTAAACATGCTAACAAAGGTCTTGGTTTCGATTCCTGAGAGTGATTCTTCATTGGTAGGTCATCTATAAGTGCCATTGTAAGCCCTACTGAGACTTATGACATGTCCAAACCTTCCAACGTGACAACCTCCCCTCCTAAACTTTTTTGTACCAAAAAATTAAAACGATCCAGCTGTATTTATGATTACATAATACATACACATGTATAAAATGATGCAAAAAGTGGAACAAATGAATTATCTAGCTGATATAAAGCTAAATGAGAACCCCAAGAATGGAGATCCTTCATATCCTTATCCTATGTAGCAAAACCAAGTCTTCCCTTCCCTCCCCACATCACAAAATAATAATAATAATAATAATAATAATAATAATAATAATAATCCAGGCATAATCAATCATATTCAAAAAAACAATCAGGCGGCAGAAACCCCAAAAGGGAAATTCCTCAAAAAGTGAGGGGAGAAAGCAGGGGAACTGAGGAGCATAGTTTGTTATGTTAACTTACATTACTGCCTTTCCAGGCGCGATAAGTTCTAACCATAGAAGGACCAACAGTATCTCCGGCACCGCCACTGTCTGAATTCGCCGGCACTCCATACGTTGACATTGTTTTGTTCCTAGTTTCTATTCTATGTGATATGTGATGTGGTTCAGGAGGTTCATGAAAATCCACAATAATAATGAATGAAAGAATTCTCATTCAAAATATCACAATGCAAAAACTGCAGGTCAAACCTTTTCTCTCTCCTCTTTTTTTCTTTTTTTTTTTAAATAATAATAATTGCAAAAGCCAAAAGAAAAGAGCGGTTCGGTAGGTTCGTTGACTATCCTTACCTTCCTTGAGATCTCAGTCGTCAGATTGTGACCCCACTGATGATGTGGCAGACATTCCAGCGTCGTTGTTGAACAGCCGGTCAATTTAAAAAAACCATAGTCAATTCAAATCAAATGTTATTATTATTCAAATCAAATATATTACTTATCTTGGATTAAGACATACAGGTTGCGAGAACTTAGCATAATCACATAACGCATCCGACAAATATAAAGAAACAAAAACAGATTATGATATTTTACCAAAAATAAAATATTTGGTTTAATGAAGAAAATTGATGTGATTCTCATGTTTGATAAAAATGTCGTCAAAGTTGGGGGTTCATTTGAAAAAAAAAGCAAAACAAAACTAGAAGGCAGGGAAGTAGTAAAATATTATAAACAAGGTGCTACAAGATTTATGATACTTGATGGGTATGTTACGATTCTTGTACATTCTTATCTTTGAGAGGTAAGTAATTCATATTCGATGTGTCGGAAAATTTAAAAAATTAATATTACATTTTTAATGAGAAGAAATTAAATACTAAATTTATATTAAATTAAAATTAAAACTTAATGATTTAACTAATGAAATGCTTATTATTAAATGTATTTAGTAATTTCTAATGTGCTGAATGTTTGCGCTTTTTTAGTTAATTTTATTTATATCATATATTAAATAAGCATTTCTGAATTATTTTTCATATTAAACCTCTTCATTTTAGTATTGAATTATATTTTCAAACAGGTAACTTGTGAACACAGGTTAAATACATTTTTTTTACTAAATTATTATCTAAATATTTAAGAGTGAGTGAAGAAAAAGAGAGAGGCTATAGAAAAATTGTCCTACCAAAGTTTAATCTCATCTTAAATGAAAAGGCACAACCTTCACGACTCCGACGAGGGTCCTAGTGGCTTGAATCAAGTTTACTGATTTAATCGTATGCTTTTGAAAAGAATACCAATTCATAATGTATTGTTTTGACCTGTGATTTATGAATGCTTAAAAGTTAAAAAAAAAAAAATAGAACTTCACACAATAAATAAAAGATGTCAAATATAATACTTTTCTTTACTATATAAAACAAATCTATAGTATAATTTAATATATAGTTAAAAATAATTATATACATATGCAAATAACGTTTATTTCTCAAACCACAAAACTCTTATAAGTAACAAAGAGAGTATAACTTAACTGGTATCTTTTATGGTTTTTATTAAGAAATTATAGTGAAAATTCGATCCCTACATCTCATTTTTTATTCATGTATATCTTAAATCACGTTCATGTACATTTATCATAAATTAAGGATACTTCTATGAAGTTAACTAAACTTTGTCTTTTATTATAGAGTAACTAGTTTTATTTCTCTATGGACATGTTTGTTAAATTAGATGTGTATAAATTTTTAAATAATAATGTGTTATTTGTTACAATATTTTTTTACATAAGTTTCTTTATAAGATTTATGTAGAAAATAATTCAATCACTTCCTAAATTAATTATATCATAAGAAAATTATAAAACCAATACAACTTAACCTTAGTATGAAATAATTAAAATATCTAGTTTCTCTCAAGATTATTTTTAAATGAAATAATAACCATAAAAATATTCTTCATATGAGGTATTTGACTGCTAATTTTTAACAATGTCAAATAACTTTACAATATTAGACCACACACATTGATTCTGCAATTTATATATTATTATACAAAACACGATATATGAAATTTGAATAAAAGTCACGTGTCACTCATACATGTATTTTTTCCCTTCCAAATTCCTGATTGTTTGATTTCTGCTCCTTTGATACTAAACTTTTAAATTATTTTAATACTAATTTTTCAGTTATAATAAATAATTAATTTGATTTTGTTTAGGTAAACAATTATCTTATTTCTTTGATAAGTAATGAAATATAATTTTGAATCCTATTTTTATCTTAAAATTTAAATAATAACTAATTGATCCTTAATATGGCTCTCTTATTATCTTACCATTTGAAAAATTATTTTTTGATACATAATTTTTAGGCAATCTTAGTAACTAAAGTAAACAATTTTTTAATTTTTAAATGAATTATGCACATATTTTTTCCAAACATAATATGGATAATACTTTCAAATTGTAGATTTGTTTAGATCATATTATATATATTTTATTATTATTATATAAATTAAATCTTATAAAATTTGTACAAATGTCACGTGTCACTCATATATGTATTTTTTCCTCCAAATTTTTATTTATTTGATTCTTGCTCCTTTAAAGCAAAAATTTTAAATTATTTTTATACTAATTTTTCAGTTATACTAAATAATTAATTTGATTTTATTTAGGCAATAATTTATCTTATCTCTTTGATAATTAATGAAATACAATTTTAAATATTACTTTTATCTTAAAATTTAAATAATAACTAATTGATCCTTAATATGACTTTACATTATCCTACCATTTGAATAATTTTTTTATGCAAAATCTTTAGGCAATCTTAGTATTCATCTCAATAAAAGAATGATCATAAATCATAATTGTATAATTTTTTAAAAATCAAAATTAACAGGTCTAAATGAAATGCAACTAAAACAAACAATTTCTTAATTTTTAAAAGGATTATCCACAATGTTTTTAAAAAATAATATGGATCATCTATATAGTATTATATAAAACATAGTTTATGAAATTTGTAAAAATGTCACGTGTCACTCATATATGCGTTTTTTCTCCTCTAAATTCCTACACATTTGATTTCTGTTCATTTGATGCTAAAATTTTCAATTATTTTAATATTAATTTTTCAGTTATACTAAATAATTAATTTAATTTTGTTTAGGTAAAATGTATCTTATCTTTTTGATAAGTAGTGAAATATAATTATAAATCTTATTTTTATCTTAAAATTTAAATAAAACTAATTGATCCTTAGTATAACTCTCTTATTATCATACCATTTAAAAAAAACTATTTTCTAATACAGAGTTTTTAGGCAATCTTTTTTTTAAGAGAGTTTTTAGGCAATCTTAATGATCATATATCATAATTGCATAATTTTCTAAAAATTAAAATTAATTGGTATAAATGACATGTAACTAAAGTAAGCAATTTCTTACTTTTTAAATGAATTATTCACAGATTTTTTTTCAAACATAATATGAATAATAATTCTAAATCGTAAATTTGTTTAGATTTTATTATATATGTTTTATTAAATAAAATACAGTTTATGAAATTTAGACTAATGTCACGTGTCACTCATATATGTATTTATTTTCTAAATTTTTACTCATTTGATTATTGCTCTTTCAATGCTGAAATTTTAAATTATTTTATACTAATTTTTTTGTTATACTAAATAAGTAATTAAATTTTGTATAGGTAATAATTTGTCTTATTTCTTTGATAAGTATTGAAATATAATTTTAAACTTTATTTTTATCTAAAAATTTTAATAATAACTAATTGAACATTAATATAGCTCTCTCATTATTGTACCATTTGAAAAATTATTTTTTAATACAGAATTTTTAAGCAATCATAGTATCCATCTCACAATCATAAATCATAATTACATAATTTTTTAAGAAGAAAAATTAATGGGTCTAAATGACATGCAACTAAAGCAAGTAATTTCTTAAATCTTAAATGGATTATCCACAATTTTTTAAAACATAATACGGATAATACCTCCAAATAATAAATTTATTTAGATCTTATGAGATATGCTTTTAAATATGAAAATTTGTTAATATTTAATTTTTTTATATCTTAAATGTGATAAATATATTTTTGATAAGTCATATAATGTCTCTTATCTCTTTAGTTAGATGAAATTGAATTCCAAAAAAAAAATTCATATAAATAGAGTAATTTTGTTTCATATTTTTGAAATTTATCATATCAATGCCTCTTCAAAGCTGTTAAAAACATCATAAAGTCCAATTTAAAAATTATATATTTTCTAATGCAAAATTTTAAGGCAAATAGTATCAATTCAATAGAAAAATGACTACAAATCATAATTACATAATTTTTCGTAAAGCAAAATTAATGGGTTTAAATTACATGCAACTAAAACAAATAATTTCTTAATTTTTAAATAAGTTAACATAATTTAGATAATAACTTTAAATCTTAGATTTGTTTAGATTTAATCAAATATGCTTTTGAATATAAAAATTTATTAATATTTAATTTTTTTTAGATCTTAAATATGATAAATATCTTTTTTATTAAGTCATATAATGTCTCTTATCTATTTGAGTGTATGAAATCAAATTTCAACTTTTTTACTATTAGATAACTAGATAGAGTAATTATATTTCATATGTTTTAAATTTTAAAAATAGGAAAAATTTAATAACAGTAAAAAATGGTATAAATAGATTATGCAAAAATATAAAGCCTCTTTAAAATTTGTTAAACTTGCTTTAGGGTCTTGTATTTTGATGGTGGTTCCAAATGTATTTTTCTCCATTTTTTCTTTGTTATTCATTACATTTTTAATTTTAGGTTATTATTATGACAATGTTTTATGTAATAGAGTTTTGGGTTCTATATAATGTTTTGAACCTTTTACTTTGTTTTTATTCATGTGACTGATTAAATTTGATTTCATTTTAGTGCTGCAATGATTGTCTGGTATGATTTTGTTAATGAGGTCAATGATAATAATGATCAAAAAATATGAAAGCTTCAAGTAAAGATTTTATGGTTCTATAGTCTTATTTGATGAATTTTAAAGGTTAGACACATTACCTTTGTATAGTTATATCATTGGAGACTAGAAATCAAAGATGTCAAGTGAAAAATATTTTTATAGTTATTATTTTTAAAAAAAAATCTTGAAAGACACTATATATGTTAATTATTTCATACTAAGGTTAATTTTTATGAATTTTATGATTTTCTTATGATATAATTAATTGAGGAAGTGTTTGAACTATTTTCTACATAGATTTTAAAAAGAAACTTATGTAAAAAGTATTGCAATAAATAACGCATTATTATTTAGAAGTCTATACACATATAATTTAACAAACTCGTGGCATCGCATGAATAATAAAACTAATATTTTAATAAAGAAGGGCCAAACAAAAACTAAATACGTTTTCAACTCTTTAATCAACATGTTAAATAAATAAAAAATGTGAATAATATAACTATACAAAGGAAATGTCTCTAACCTTTAAAATTCATCAATAAGACTATATAACTATAAAATCCTTACTTTCAACTTTTATGTTTTCTAATCATTATTGTCATTGACCTCATTAACAAAATCATATCAGGCAACCATTGTAGCACTGAAATGAATAAAAAATCAAATTCAATTAGTTACACCTAATAAAAAAAAAGTAAATAGCCTAAAACATTATATAAAACCCAAAATTTCATTGAATAAAGCATTGTCATAATAATAACCTAAAACCAATAAGAACAACAAAGAAATAGTAAAGAAAAACACATTTGGAACTACTATCAAAATGTAAGAGCTCAAGCAAGTTCAATGAATTTTGAATATAATTTATATTTTTGTATAACTCATTTATACTACTTTTGACTGTTATTAAATTCTTAAGATTTTTTCATTTTCAAATATATGAAATATAATTACTCTATCTAGTTATCAATGAGAAAAAAATTGAAATTTGATTTCACCTGCCAAAAAAGATAAGAGATATTATATGACATAATAAAAAGATATTTATCATATTTAAGATAAAAAATTAAATATTAACAAATTTTATATTCAAAAGCATATTTAATTAGATCTAAACAAATCTAAAATTATCCATATTATGTTTTAAAAATCTAATATTTGAAGATATTATCATATTATGTTTTAAAAAAATATGTAGATAATTCATTTAAAATTAAGAAATTACTTACTTTAGTATGTCTTTTAGGCCAATTAATTTTACTTTTTGAAAAATTATGCAATTGTGATTTATTCGTAGAAAATTCTGTATTAGAAAATAGTTTTACGAAAATGGACTTTATGATGTTCTTAACAACTTTACAAAATTACTCTATCTATATGATGAATTTTTTTAAAAAAAAATTTGGTTTCACTAACCCAAAGATATAAAAGACATTATATGACTTATCAAAAATATTTTTATCATAATTAAAATCTAAAAATTAAATATTAATAAATTATTATATTCAAAACCATATTTAATAAGATCTAAATAAATCTATGATTTTAGAATATTATCCATATTATGTTTTAAAAAATTCATGAATAATCCATTTAAAAATTATAAAATTGTTTGCTTTAGTTGCATGTCTTTTAGACATTTTAATTTTGTTTTAAGAAAATTATGTAATTATGATGTATGGTCGTCCTTCTGTTGACATGGATACTAAGATTGCTTACAAATTCTGCATTAGAAAATGGAAGGATAATTAGAGTGACATATTAAGGATCAATTAGTTATTATTGAAATTTTAAGATAAAAATAAGATTTTGTCTATCAATGATAAAAATAAGATTTAAAATTGTATTTTATTACTTATCAAATAGATAAGATAAATTAATACTTAAATAAAATAAAATTATTTATTTAGTATAACTTAAAAATTAATATAAAAATAGTTTAAAATTTTAGCATCAAAGGAATAAGAATCATATGAGTAAAGATTTGGAGAGAGAAAAATACACATATGAATGATAGTGACATTTGTCTAATTTTTATAAAATGTGCTTTATATAATAGTATATAGATAGATTAATTTTCTTTTTTAGAAAATTATGCAATAATGATTTATGATCATTCTTTTATTGAGATGGATATTAAGATTGCCTAAAAAATTTACATCAGAAAATAAATTTTCAAATGATAAGATAATAAAAGAGGAATATTAAGGATCAATTAGTTATTTTTCAAATTTTAAGATAAAAATAAGATTCAAAATTGTATTTCATTAATTATTAAAGAGATAAGATAAATTATTACATAAACAAAATCAAATTAATTATTTAGTAGAACTGAAAAATCAGTATAAAGTTAATTTAAGTTTTCAGCATTAAAGTAGCATGAATTAAATGAGTAGGAATTTAAAAAGAAAAAAATACATATATAAGTGACATGTGATATTTGTTTAAATTTTAGAAATTGTGCTTCATATAATAATAGTATATAGATGCTACGCAGATGAAAAAATTGCCAAAATTCAGCCAAAATTTATTAAGATTTAATAATAATTGTTGGATAAATCAAAGTGACAAGAATTACTTTTCTATCTAATAGTCAATAAACAATCCTAACTCATTGTGACAAAAATTCTGACAATTTTTTTTTTAGTGTCTAATATTTTGCTTTATCATAACATTAGTCAAATGAAGGGCAAAAGTCACAAAACTTGGATGAAGTGCCTTAGTTTTTGTTCGTAAGTTATCTTTTTAACATTGATGTACTAAGCTTTTAAATGCTCATGCTATCTCACCGACGATGTTCGTGTGAGTCATTCTTTTTTCTTCTATTAATTTTCCCCCTTCATTTTTAATTGATTGCTTACTTTTATACTTTTGCTTACTTTCTCTCTCTCTCTCTCTCTTTTTTCTGTTGTCTCAATCGTTCTCGAAGGAAAAAAAACATGCAGCGAAATTAAGTAACTTTACAAAAGAAAAAAAGAGTAAAGAGAATTAAAAATTTGAGAGTCGCCATCAATCAATTTTTTTATTAAAAAATAAAATAATATTATTAGACATCTCAAAAAAGAGTTTGCATGCCATAGTTTTGAATTTGGGAGTTGATTATGAGTAGGGAAGTTATTAGCACTCTACATCGTCTGTTCTTAGAACAATTACTTATTTAATCTAAAATTATCTGCTGAATTACTTAAGTTGGTCGTTTATTATTTTAAACGAAATATTTTTCTTTTTTTGTTATTTTTCGTGTCTTATTTTGTTAGGCATATTATCAAAGAGTGATAAATAACCGAAACAGAGAATGAGTGGCTTAATAGCCATTATTATAGAACAAATCATAAACCCATAATTTATCAAGAGTGAAAATGATGAATTAGAAATTTGAATTTCCAAAAAATGTTTTTTTGACAAACAAAATGGTTCTTGAAAATAAATTTGACAATTGTAAAGTTTATTTAGTAAGATGGAGGATTTTAAAAAAGATTTTTATAAAAGGATTTTCGAATTTTAATTCACCAGTCACCAAGTACAGGCTATATGAATTTATTTACAATTATTTTTAAAAATTATTTTTATTTGTTTATTTTTGGGAATTAGATTCTGCCAGCACTCCAAACAAAATCCAATATAAATGCCTTGAGAATATATGGAAGAGTTTAGTTGATCAAACTTCTAATCTTCTATCAATTTTCATCATCGGTCGGTTTTCATTGTTGAGACGTTGAATACGAGTTGTAACTCATGATAATATGACAACAATAAGAAAAGGTAATTTGAATGGATAAGACAAACATTTTGATAAATATCACCTCGATATAACAAATGCAACAAATTAATGATGAAACAATATTTTTTTATCGGATGTCAATTATGACTTCGCCAATCGCCAGCGCTTATGGCAAAATCACAAGATTTCTCCATAGTCACCATAGTCACCAAAAGAGGCGGATGGATATTAAAATAAGCAAACTCATTATGGAATAATATTATTTGTTAAAGATCATTTATAGCTCCACCGATACTCCCGGCAAAACTATAAAATTTCTTTTTACCTCAAGGAGATCAGAATGTTGCTGCCGTTGCAACTAATTTTGATTATCTCATCCTTTGAATCTTATAACGTAGATGAGTTTATTTATTTATTTATTTTTGGAAATTGTGACAAGAACGATTAAAATAAAAAGATCAATAAATAAGAATATTATGCAAAATCGTAAAAATGCAAATTCATGCCATCGACTGAGATCTTTCGATCAGTTATGGCCAATAGGTTAAGCATTGAGAATGGTGGTGGTCGGATCGGTCACGACCGATCAGTTAAGTATGGGAATGGAAATGAAGGTCGGGTCAGTCTTAGCCGATCGGCCGAGTGTTGGGGAAAGGAAATGGTCAGATCAGTCTAGTCGACTAAGGGATTTACGCTATGGGTATGGTTTGTTCGGTGGGTAGGTGATCCGTGGGGGTTAAGAGTTAAGGATCAGATCTGGTTGGTTCGGTCGGTGAGCTGAGGTGTTAAGGACTAAGGGTCAGGTTTGATCGATCGGTTAACTGGACTGAATTGTTAAGGGTTAAGGCTAAGGTTTGATCGATTGGTAGTCTTGAGGGGTTAAGACTAAGGGTGAGGTCAGCTCGGTTAGTAGATGGACTGAGGGGTTAAAACTAAGGCTACGCCCGATCAGCCAATAGGTAAGCTGATGGGTTATGGGCTATGGCTTAAACTGCTCGATCGGTTGGTGGTTGAGTTGTTAAGGACCAAGGCTCAGGTTTGGTTGGTCGGTCGGTGAGTTGGCTTGGTATGGTCAGTTGGTTTTGGTAATGGTCTGATGATTGAATGATCAGTCAGATATGTATGGGGCTAATGCTTAGGTCTGGTTGGTCGGCCGGTGAGTTAGCTCAATACGATCAGTTGGTTTGGTAATGGTCTGATGATGGGGTGATTGGTTAAATGTGTATGTGGCTAATGCTTTGGTCTTGTTGGTTGGAAAATGTCTGGGTGAATGATGATCGGTTGGAAAGTGACTGGGGTGGAGTTTAGATTAAGGGCCAAGGTCGGATCGTGTCAAAAACGATCAATTAGGTTTGTAGGTAAAGGTTATGGATCAGATCAGTTGAAGATGGGGAAGTTTAGGTCGGTCAGAAAGCTTATGATGGGTAATGGTTGGTCGGTAGATGGGTTGAGGGGTTAAAATTAAGGCTAAGGCCCAATCGGTCAATAGGTGAGCGAATGTGTTATGGGTTATGGCTCGGTCAGCTTGGCCAGTTGGTGGCTGAGTTGTTTAGGACTAAGGCTCGGTTTGGTTAGTCAATTTGTTGAGCTGAGGGATTATCGAGAGGTTGGATAAAAGTTAGGGTCGACTCGACCGATAGGTTGAGGCCCAAGAAGAGGCTTTGATCTGTTTGGAGATGGTCTGATAAATGGGCGATTTGTCGAATAGTGTCGGAGGGAGTAATGATTGATCAAACGATGTTATAAGGAGTGAGTGGTCGGTCGAAAATGGTCCAGGGAAAGGGTGATCGGTCAAAAATTGGTATGGGGAGGGAGTGGTTAGTCAGACACAAATGTAGACTCTATTTCTGGTTTTTTTTTACGGATTTGGCATAATGTTAATGGTTGTTGGTAGGGGTGTTCGCGGTTTGGATTGGTTCGGTTTTGGGGGGAAAAGTCATCCGAACCAAACCAATCGGTTTTTCTATATTAAGAACCAATCGGTTTTTTTAAAATTGGAGAACCGAACCGAACCGAACCAATTACAATCGGTTTGGTTCGGTTCGGTCCAATCGGTTTTTCACTAAACATTTTTTTCTTAAAAAAATTCATACACATCATCATTTTGTTCTTGTTATGGACCAATTAAAAAAAAGTTGGTATAAAATCCTAATAAAAACATCATTACATAATTATAAACAATAAATACGCTTAAAATATTTATAGAAACAACCAAAAATTTAAATATAATCATTTATAAGTATGTAAATTATAAAAAATATATAGATAATTATATGAATTCGGTTTGGTTTGGTTTGGTTTGGTTTCATAAATGAAAACCGAAAACCGAACCAAACCAATCGGTTTTCATAAAACAAAACCAAACAAAACCAAAATTAATCGGTTTTGTTCGGTTTTCGGTTTTTCGGTTCGGTTTTTTCGGTTTTGATCGGTTTTGTTCGGTTATGAACACCCCTAGTTGTTGGGCTGGGTATTGGGCGTGTGCTTGGTTTTAAAACAGTGGGATTTTGTGACAATGTTGGTTGTTGATGGGTGACTATGGATGACATTTTATTATGGGCATAGAGGTGGCTCTGTTTTGACGAGATGATGCAGGAAATGTGCATTTTGGCTTTCAGCTAAGTTTGGGTTCTGTTTGGTGTTTGTGGATGGGTTGTTTAGTACCATCAACTAGATTCAAAATGCAGCATTCAAACAAAGCTTATCCAGTTATATGAAGATGAAGTGCAAGAATGGACCAAAAATACAAATTGCGAATTTTACAGTATAAACAGCAGATTCACAATAAGCAAAATCTAAAACTAAAGTGCTGAGATAATATAGCCATGCATTCAATTTACTCAAACAAATTCATACTGATGTCATACGTGTTGGAATCTCACATTCTTCACATTATGCCTTAATAGTATATAAAAAAGGAAAAGGGGTGACTAGGGGTTACCGAAGGTGATTCCAAATGCTCTACCTTTGGGTGTTCTTCTGT
This sequence comes from Styphnolobium japonicum, assembly GCA_023212625.1. NCBI lineage: Eukaryota > Viridiplantae > Streptophyta > Magnoliopsida > Fabales > Fabaceae > Styphnolobium > Styphnolobium japonicum. The sequence goes on along the minus strand of JALBWW010000003.1, from coordinate 38,533,486 downwards.
TCTTTCCTCTCTCACTACTTAAAGGCATTTTTATAGTGAATTCCTCCAAAATGTTTTCCCTAGATTTGACTCGAATTCTTTCTCAAATTCTCCTCTTTTTTCTTTTTTCTAGAATTAAAAAGAACCCCATCTTTAAAAGGGATGTTCTGGTAAAAGACAACAAAATAAATAAAAGACAGAAAAAATCCCACACTCTCTCATCTGTATGTGCCTTGCAACTTTAGGGATCATATCCCTGTTGTACGAGCTCGACTAATAAGGCAAAAAGTGGGTGGTATGAGCATGATTCACGGCTTTGTGGAGTGCAGAGGTAGTGGTGCAGGAAGTTGGTGCAGTGGACGGTCCCTTTTGTACCTGGTAGCGTGCAGCAAAGGGAATGGAGCAGGGGGAGAAATGAGGGATGTTGCAGGTGGTGTGGCGTGGTTTGCGGCTTTGTGGGGTGTAGAGGCGTGGCTGGGGTAGTGGAGCAGGGGTGTGGCCAGAGTAGTGCAACAGGGGGCGGTGTAGGAGGCGATCGGAGGCTGCACGGCACGGCAGAGGGATATGGTCCTCTTGGTATCCAGGGCAGCGCAACAGAGGGAGAGAATGGCTAAGGCATCGTTGTGAAAGAAGAGAAAATGGGAGAAAGAGTTTTTGGATCGGGTCACAGAGGGTTAAGTATCTTGGGTTGGGCTCAGATCTTGATGGGCCGAGGGATTGGGGTCGGACTAGATGGGAAAATGGGTTGGGTTGGATGAGGATATAGGTTTGGGTAAGTTTAGTGGGTTTAGAGGATTGAGCTTAAAGTTAAAGTGAGCATCTAATTTTTTATTCTAATTATTTTATATTTTGTATTTTTGTATTTTGTATTTTAGAATTAATAATTTTTTAATTTTTATTTTTTTAGAATTTTTATGTGTCTTAGAAAAAATACAGTGTTCACATATGTCATTTTCATTTTCATATACTCAAATTTCTCTATTTCGTTTTGCTCACTCTCAGATCTCTCAAGCCAAGGTATCTCTTTCTTAATTTTATTCACGATTTCTTCTTCTCCAGGAGATTATTGGCTTCAATTTCTATAAAGGATGAAGAGAAGCAATTCGCTCACTTGTAGAGTTGGAAGTTAATGTGGTGTTAAGTAACATCAGCAGCTACTGCATGATTGAATTTGAAACACATAAGAGTTGTTCTTGATTCTTGAATTAAGTCTTCTTCCTGGCTGCTGCCGTGTGTGTCTACTTTATTTGACTGACTGGCTTTGGCTCGTAGATTGCCATGAGTATGTGGAGACGAGCTTCTCAATATTGTTCAAATCAGAGGCTTAGGGGATCCATGGAGGGGTATGACACCACTTAATTAACAAAGTAATTTTGAGGCCCGTGTGAAACTACAGAAGAAGCAGCGTGAAGCTTAAGCTTTTTACAAGTTCGAATAATGATTGGTTCAAAGCAGTGATTTTGAGGAGACGATTTAATTAGTTAAGTTGAGAGACCCAGAGGAGCATCTTAGATCTCTGTCAATAATATATTGTCAATCTGTGGACATTGAAAATAGAAAACAAGGAGAAAAAACAAGGGAAAGAATATGAAAAAAAAAAAACGCTTGGATTCAATTTGACAAGGTTTCTTAGTAGGATGAAAGGAGAGGTGATAATACACAGATGACAAATTGGAAACCTGATGACAAATACTTAACAAATTACGCCTAATTTTTTTTTACTCCCAAATCAAAACCCTAACTACTTCCATCCTTTTTTTCCCCCAACAAACTTTGATTACTTGGGGGATAATTTTTGAGTAAATTACTTTAACCTCTTCTAAAATTCTAAAAACTTACAGAAACGCTCCTTTTAATTTCAAATATTATACTAATTTTTCTTATTTTAAAAATTGTAATACATATATCTTTTACAATTTTTTTTCTAAACACAAGTTCATTTTTATATGAATTCTACGTACAGGTGAAATAACACTGTGAAAAGATGTTAATGTAATATTTAAAATTATAAATATATTTTTTTGTAAATTTTTTAAACTTCAAAGGAGATAATGTCAATTAACTCATAATTTTTTTTAGTTTATTTATTTATTTTTGTCAACCTTTATTCGTTTAAATTTGTTTTACTGTTTTTGTTGTTTGGGTCAGCAGGTGTGGTTGGAACGAGGTAGGCCTGAGCAGGAAATCCTAAAAGCAAGAGAGAAAGAGAAATGGTCTACGCCTCGTAAACAATTTTTCCTTCCTATTGCCCATGAAATGGCCCAACTACAATACACTCACTAAGACAACGAAAGTGAGACAGATCTCGAGTCATGACCCAAGCAGAAATTTGGAATTATCCCCCTCCACCCCCACAAAAAGTTTATAACCCCTGTCCACGATGCACATAAAATTAGACATATCCATTGTGTTCTACCATGGATCTAAAATATATATATGAAAAATGGAAAATAAAATGGAAGTATAAAGTATTGTTATATTCCTGGTGGCTACCTACATCTGATTAATGAAAACAACAGTTTGAAAAGCAAATTAATTTGGAAAAGATCACAAAGAACCACACTACTTAAAATTTGTCATGTTGATGTTTACCAAAAAAAATCGTCATATTGATCCTATGCAGTTGTATAATTGAAATTGTCTCGATTCATACTTGTCCATTATTATACTGGAAATTTATAATTCCATTGAATATTTTTCTTCTGAAATTTGAAGGCTGGCCACGCGTGCACGTGTGCAAGCGTGCAAAGAGTGTATGTGGACTTCATTGTATTTGGAGTTATCTTTTGTCTTCAATAATTTTGCTCCCATAGGGTCAAGCAGATAAGATCTATTTCATCTATGAAAATGGCATGAAAGTTTCAAGAGACCTGAATTAATTAATTCCCTCTGAATGTGACTGGTATAAAGCTTCCATTAACCAGAGGCTATCTGCTAGCTAGAACCAAAGAGTCCACAATTCCAGTCGGCGATCTGATTATGTAGTGGCTAAGATCGAAAAAGATGCGTCACTTTGCCTTGGACTTCAATGAACTGGTTTTAAGCAGAAGAATTAGCGGACATAGTAAATTGCCTTAACCTTCTGCCAAAGTAATCTAATTTATGGCCACAATTTTTGTTTATTAATGCTACCACCAATATCTTTCTCTAACAACCCCACAATTACTCATTCAAAAGGCAGCTAGCTAACTCCCATTAACTCTATAACATACATAACAAAACCCTCATTATTCTTCCTATGGCGGCTACCCCATCTTGGCAATTTTAGTAATAATGAATAGTGAATACTACTGTAGCGTATAGTACTACCTCATTGATTGGCAGTTTGGGAGGCACATCCCTGATTCCTTGAATTCTAGAATTGTCCAGAGTAGTCTAGATGTATTTGAAAGATATATATTCTTTTATTAGCAGTAAGGTTTTGGTTTACAGTACATCAAGTTACCCTAGCTTAGCTAGCAGACATTCTATTATTTGATTTCTATATATGGGAGCGATAATAGATGCGAGTCCACGTTGTTGATCCCAGAAGAATTGCGAAGCGTCACCATGTGTGTGGTCCAGGTGGCTTCCAATTATTGACAAGGATCTAAAAGGGTTACGTTGAGTGTTCGGCGCTTCATGAATAAGTGGGGGAGCTACCCTGAAATGATACATTTAATTGTATGAAAAGCATTTCCATGGTTGACATTGGGATGAGTTTCATGTCAATTTTGCCCAGCTTGTCCGCTGGGTGGGTCCCCCCTCCCATCATTGTGGAAACAAAGGTAGATTTGAAACCATGATATTTTTTCATTAATGAAACCATGATATTTGATAATTCCCACAACTCCCAACTCCATAATAATAGTAATCATCTACCTACTGATGAATAAAAAAAAATAGTAATCGTCTACCCGAAGCCCAAAGTTATCAGCTGATTTAAACCCTTCGCACTCTATTTCTTGTTTGTGAAAGACCTATGATATCTTTGACACAAGCCCAACTCCAGTCAAATTTTAATGGGGTGAATTAATTAATGACTCTGCAATTTGTTGGGATAAAAGGAAAGAAAAACTTTTTTTAATATATATAATAATAATAATAATAATAATAATTCGATATTCTTCTAATAAATAAGCATAATAATTCTCATAATTTTGTAATGAATAAAATATTAAATATTTTTATTTTAAATAATTAAAAAAATATTAAAAAGATAGGTTGAGAAGATATAAATTATATATATATATATATATGGTCTTCATTACCCCCACATATCTATCTAGAATTTGCCTAGTTAAGTCTCCGTACGTGGACAAGTATCCCAAATAATTCTGCTAATTTTCGATTCATTCAGATTCGGGTGACTGGGAACTGTAGGTCCGCATTCTTCCAAAACACATGAGAGAAGATCGTTCGAGTATTAGCTAGCAGTATAGCATTGGTCAATTTTCATTTCAATCAAGTCATCATATGCTGATTTTCAGTAAATACCAGTTGATGCCAGATGTCCGTCCACGTTCTTAGCCCTATGAGCCACAAAAAAAAAAAAAAAACCCCAAAATGCAAAACAAAGTTCTTAGCCCTATGAACCACACAAAAAGAAATCCCATAAATCATTCAAAACAATTATGCAATTTATATTATATATATATATATATAATCAATCAATCATATATGGTCAGTGATGGAAATATGATACAAACCACCTTTGCAATTTGATCCACATGTATATATATATATATACACGAATGAATTTTAATTATAATTAATTTGGTCAGGCAATGTACCACAGAGAAAAATTAGGACCCTACGAAACTCTTCTCTCTTTCTTTTAAGTGCCAAATCACCCGCGTTACGGAGTAGTTGGCGTCAAGAAATCAAAGTTTCTGTATGAATTAGAACACATGCATGCACTAAATGATAAAGCAATCCCACAAATCATAATCATCAAAATATATATTTTGACGTCTCATTTTTGTTCTTTTTTGTGTGCCTATATGGGCAACCAAAACAAACTCGATGGAACACATTTAACATAAATACACGGACCATTGATTAGACGGAGACTTCCTTTGTATTTGTAACTATCATTTTAAACGCACTATCTCTATAAAAAAGGGAGGGGGGGGGGGGTAAAAACTTTGAACTTTGAAAACTTTCAAAAGTGGGGCGTTTAGTTCGGGATGAACGATATTGTTGAAGCCAGCTGAGCCATAGCTAGCGTCTGTTAATCAAGATGCTTCGAGTCTCAAAATTCGTCACTAAAATATAGAAATTATTTCAGTATCTTTTTTAATATTAATATTGATGGTGAGTTATTAATTATTATTTATATTTAATAAAATTTTACATATTTATTATGAAATTAATAATTAATAAATAATTGATAATTCATTTTAAATATCAAATTTATTACACTATTATAACAATTCTCATATATATATATATATATATATATATATCATGCGTGAAAAGAATGAGAAAAATAATAATCACACGTGCACGCACACCAGCGGTAATCACCTGGGGCTTGTTGTCTAAAAAATCAAAATATCTCAGTCCTAATTTAAAGTCACTAAATTATTGAAACATGGTGAAACCACAATTAATTAATGCTAATCATGAGAGAGACGCTAAGCTAATGCTTAATTATTGATATAAAGCGGGACCAGACTTACAAAATAAAAAATAAAAAATCTGAAAATGTTATCCTTTCTTTCTTTCTTTCTTTCTTTCTTTCTTTCTGGTAGTCTAAATGTTATTCTTTCTATTCTCGTTATGCCTCATATTTTAAAACTCTGCGCCTACCACTTTGGAGTCCAACTATACCTACTAAAGATAGGCGCCACTAATCACAATTCACGAACCCAATATAAAAAATTTCCAACTTTTTTCCTCTTCGAAATTTTCTATTCATCAAAACACACAACCATTGTACTGTCGAACAAACCAGCTGAAAAAGCAAGTCAATTTCACCTATATTCTTATGAAACCGGAAGATACATATAATTGTCATCAGATCAGAGAGTGACACTTGGTTTAATCACCAGGAGGACTTTGAATTCCACTGTTCGCGCGTGACAGTCAAAAGCTATGAGACAGAGCGCAATAAGTCCGAGTTCGATCTAGATATATATTATATATATGAATCACACACCATTCAGCAAGCAAAAAATAAAAAATATTACTACTTTCTAAGATGTAAAGCAACAGTGTATGAGTCTCACCTCATTTTACACGTGTCCCGTCTTCATCCTAAGTCATGAAAATTTGGTGACCTATTAGGTTACTTTTGGTAAGAGTGGGGGGTGATTCGGCCAGGGGTATTTGGCGGCCGGTATTGTACATCGAAGTACCACCAAGCAAGAAATAAATTGAAAGGGTGAATTAAATTCTCTATTCTCTTTCTTTCTTCATTTTTGTTTTTCTGAATAAAAAATTATTGATTAAAAAATTACCAATTAAAAGAAATATATATATGTATATATATATTTCTTATTTAATAGTATTTTTTTAGAGAAATAGAGAGAGAACAGAACATTTAAATTCTTCAAAAATGTCTAAAAAAAAGGATGTATTGAGTGGGGAAGGGGAAGCAAATAATGGAGATGGGTCACGTGAGGGAGGGGAGGGAACGTTTGGGGCTGGGAAAGGAAAGGAGAAGGCATTTTGGGTACGTAAGGCGTGGTTAAGTAAAAGGGGTGGCCCAAGTATTAATTATAGAACTACACTGCACCTACAACTTACAAAAAAATGTGTTGAGTTGGCAATTATATTGGGTGCATAGCGTGTGTGCCCCAGAAAGCAATGTCTTGGAAAGCAATCATCGTTGATTCATAGTTTCATAATGTCCATGCAATAGCATAGCTTGACCATCCCCCATGCATAAGCCAGCCCCTCCCTATATAAAGGGGATATCTACACTCGTTTTCTTTCGTGGCAGGGGTGTGACACAGAAATTAAGCTAGAGCTAGCTTCCCTTCAAACCTTCCTTCTCTCCCTTCAACTAAGGGAATATTTCTGTGTGTGAGAGAGATTCCAAAACCATGTCTCACAGTCCTTTTGTTTTCGTCTTTGGGGTTCTAGGTATTTACACAGTTACATTCTCTCTTCTTTTTCCATTACTGACTTTCTTTATGTATCATATCCTCCTTCTCAAGAGAATTAATTAAGGTTCCAAAACATGAACTGATATAATTTTCTTCCTTATTTTCTTGTGAATATTGTAGGTAACATTGCCTCCTTCGTGTGCTTTCTAGCACCACTGTAAGTATTTATGTTCTTTCAACCCACTTGTTCATTTATACTTGTGAAACTTAAGCTGACATCTCAATACTAATCGAAATCAAAATATAAACATATGCTTGTTTGCAGACCAACATTTTATAGAGTTTGTAAGAAGAAATCAACCGAGGGGTTCCAATCGATTCCATATGTGGCTGCAGTCTTCAGTGCAATGCTTTGGATTTTGTATGCCTATGTGAAGACGGGAGAAACGCTTCTTATCACCATCAATTCATTCGGTTGTGTGATAGAGACAATTTATCTTGCCATCTATATCACTTACTGCCCCAAGAAAGCTAGGGTGTGTATATATAATATATCTTGGTGCTGAATTATATATCATAATTTCATCCACTTTGTGTCTCTTATCATAAATTATATATGATTAACATTATTTGAGACTGTGTTTGAACTTGCAGATGTTCACATTGAGGATTATTCTTTTATTGAACTTTGGGGGATTTTGCACGATTGTCCTCCTAACCCACGTCCTAGCAAAAGGAGCAGGCCGTCTCAAGCTTCTCGGATGGATTTGCGTAGTCTTTTCTACTAGTGTTTTTGCAGCACCTTTAAGCATTATTGTGAGTATATTAATTAATTACATGCTACAATTTTCACAATTATGCTTAATTATATATCTATACTCACCATGCATGCATGGTTAATTTTGTCCAATTTCAGAGAGTGGTTATTCGCACCAAAAGCGTAGAGTTCATGCCTTTTTCTCTTTCACTCCTCCTCACATTAAGCGCAATCATGTGGCTGTTATACGGTGTTTCTCTGAAAGATATCTATGTTACAGTAAGTCCTCCGATCTGGGACCTGCTATTTTGTCTTTATGGACAATAATAATATATAACACTCTCTTCTGTTTTTCTCTGGACAGCTCCCGAACATTGTGGGCTTAGCATTTGGAGCCATTCAGATGGTACTCTATGCAATGTACAGAAATTACAAGCCCGTGCAGGATCAGATTCAGAAGCTTCCAGAACACAAAGGGGATATCAACAATGAAAACGTAGTTCCAACTGTGACAGATGAGAAACAAGAAGTGAGCCCTGCTCAGCCCAGAGATATCGAGATTGGAGAGAAGAAGGAAGAGAAGCAAGAGCAACCTGAGAAGAAGCAGGACCAAGTTGCTCATGACCAAACAGAGCTCAACAACCACAACAACGACAAAACAGGGGAGAGGGAGAGTTGCGAAGTTTGATGAAAGACCAATTGTCGCCGCGTGTTGTTCAATTTACGTGTAAAATTGTAAAACGCATATAAGTGGCAGAGACTGTGTAGATATCTATATCTATATCTCTACACATAGTTATTTAACTTGTTTTGGTTAACTTTTTATGCAATTTATGTTTTGTTTAGTTCAAGATAATTAAGCCCCCAAATATAGGGAAGTTCATAGAAATTGTTCCCTGATTATGGTAATACTCTATTGTTGTAAAAGCTTATTCCGATTTCCGAGCACCTACGCAGGCGCCGATCGAGTTTGCATGAATAGAGTCTGATTATGTTTCTTCCATTTTATGAGTAAAATTTTTGTCATAAATTACGATAACGATGTTGCAGCAAGGGACAAATTAGTTGAAACTTGAAAGGGACACGTAAGCCACTCAAATGAGAAATTCGCCGCAAATATCTAATCATGTAGAGCATAATTAATTATTGTATGTTTTGCTCTGATCTTCTTACAATTTAATTTTAATTGTCATTGTAAAAATTTTAATTGTTATATAATTATATGTAGATAAATTAATAAAATAATTTAATAATCATAATAATTACTTAAAATATTTAATTTTTTTAATAATGTGCTAATATATTATTAAATATGTAATTTTTTTTATACTGATAGTGAATCAAAATTAAACTATTTTTTTTATGCTAATTAGTTTTTTCCCCCTTTATGGTAGGAGTAATAAGCTGTTGATGTTATCCCGTCCATGAAATGTAACTCTTCCTTCAGAAATAACCAATAATAATATAGTTATATAATACGAGATTTAGTCACTAACGCAATCACCATGTGATTTTTTTATCTATGGCACGCTAACACCTAACGGTATAAATTAAAAGAGGGTAGGCATATCTTTCTTGATAAAAGATCAACGATTTGTGGATTGTGATATTTCAAGATGGTGACTGGATATGAAAATAAGGGTATTAGTCGGTATTCATATTTTTTTTCACACTATTAGTATTTAGGGTAGATGAATTATTAAATTTTTATAAATTGTTGATTGTATTTAATAGATTTTTAAATATTTATTATAAAATTAATAATTAATAAATATTTAATAACTTATTATGTGTACCTTACTTATAAAAGTATTATAACAACTCTTTTAATTATAATGATAAGATTGTGAGTAGATATAAACAATCTATAATCTATAATTGTATATCAATTGTCGTGTGATTGTTAAAAATTTAATGATTTAATTTTGATGTATTTAAAATAAAATTTTTTACGTTATTATTTAATTATATTTTAATACATCATTACACAAGTTTAACTTATAAAGAATTTTTTATAGTAAACTATTTTAATAATATGTTAAGATATAATTAAATAATAATTAAAAAGTTAAAAATTGTATCAAAATTAAACTCAAACTTTAATTAGAAGAGAAAATATATGGGTAGAGTTCAAGAGGGAGAGTGAATATTTATAGATATCATCATAGTTATAAAAATTGAATTGGATCAGTCGGTGGATCGGTAAACTGACCAAGTAACTGGTCTGAGTGATTAGTTATATCAAATATGTCTCGGACCCAATTTAACCTGTTTCAACTCGGCCGGTTTGGGCTGGAAATCGGTGTCTCGGGCGCTTGAACATGTGAACTAGTTGGGTCATGAAATTTAAAAAAAAACTTTCAAACTTTGAGAAGTCATAACTTTTGACTCGTTTGTCCGATTTAAATTAATTATATGTCTATTTCATATAACTTTTCGAGATTTACGCAATGTCAGTCTTAATTTAAAACAAACTTATTTTTTGAGTTATGAGAATTTTAATGAAAATATTAATGTTTTTTTTTATGAATTAAGAGTTAAACTTTTTTTTTCCTTAAAGGTCATAATTTTTTCAAAATAAAAATATTTTAGTTATTTATAATAATAAATATCATCATATGCAGTGTGTATATATATATGTTTAAATATTTATTTAATTTTATGCTGTTCAACCAGTGACTCACTAGTTGAACTAGTGACTCATTAACTCAGTACTCTGACCGAGTCAACTATCGATCCGAGTTTATAACTATCGATATCATACATGTTTTAATGATAGTACCAAGGGGATTGATTCAAGGTTTAATGGTTCAACCGTAATTGAACCGTGGTTGAACCAGAGTATAATTAAATAAATTAACTATATTTATATCTATATAAATATATTTTATACTAATTAAACAAATTAAAAATTATAAAAAAATAACACAAATAATAAAAAATAGTTTAAAGTTTATTTTTTGAGAGTCCAAAGTATTCTATAACAGTATTATAGCTTATTTTTGTTTAAAAAAATTTCAGTTTCAGTTCAATGAGATATATAATCAATTATACATTCAGTTTCTAAGCTTTTATACAATTTAAGTTTAAGTATTTCATATAAAATTCTTTTTAGATTGACTTATATTTAATTTTTAGATCAAAATGACATTATTTGAATTAAATTTTTTTTTTTTAAAAATGACTGGTTGGACCTAATTGGACCGGTCCGGGTCGACCAGTTCACCAGTTGTTGACCTGGCCAATTTTTTGGGGTGGACCGAATCAGTGGGGTGACCAGTTTCCAATCTGACCGGCCGGCCCGGTCCGATTTTCAGATCAGTGAATAGTACAGAATCAATTTTCATCTATACTCAGCTTCACTCTTTTCAATTCTAGTTCTACCAAAGGTACATTATCACGGAGTCTATAATTAATTAATTATCAGTAAGTCTTATACACTAATTAATAACTTTTAATATAAGCGTTTAGTTTTATTAATTTAGCAGTTTAATTGAAAGTTTTTAGGAGATAGATAGAGTTCATAAAAATTCATAAAACATTACAATTAATTGGTAATTTATTCAATTACTTTATTTTAATATATAATATTTTAAAAAAAACTTAGTAAATTGGAACTATTATATTGGATACTTATGTATATCTAATTGATCTCAAATTTGATATTCATAATTATCACAATAATATCACCTTATTCAATGACTGGATTAGTAAAATTTACATTTTATAAAAAATTATTAAATAATGTAAGTGTACAAAACTTACTTCTAAAGTAAGTGAATCTACATCTATATATAGGTAATTAATATTTTATGCATACAAAAACTCATCTCTATCTACATCATCAAATTTATTTAGAATAAATACCTAATTTAGCCCTTTAAATATACACAAGACATCAGTTTAGTCCTCAAATCATTTTTAATATCAAATTGATCTTTTTGGAAGGACCAATTTGATGTAAAAAATGACATTAGATAATTATTTTGATTTCAAAAATAATTAGAGGACCAAACTGATGTTTCATGTATTTTTGGATGACTAATTTGAGTGTTTACTCATTTATTTATTATACAATATCACATCAATCTTTTATATAACTTACATGCAATTAAATAATTTTATATACTAATTATTCATTTATATTTTTAAAAATTTGTCATACAAAATATTTCCTAAAAAATGTGAATATAATTTGTATCTATTTGTGATGTGTTTATTTTAATTATACGCAAAAATAGGAGGACTGATGGTCTAGGAAGTGATAACTAACAATGGCCATAGACATAAGCCACTATTAGAAAACAATTTTAATTTAGTGGCGATTGCATGATAGCAGCAGTTAACATAAGCGCCACAAAAAGAAAATGACAGCGGCCGTTCACTGGAACCACCGCAAAAAAACTGCTGCTGTCCTGTGCTTCTTTTTTTTTTTTTTGGTTTTGTAGTGAGCATAGTATGATACATTGTTATTACATTTTTTTTATTCAATTATCTCCTCCATCCATGTTTTCACTTACATCAAACACACCATTAAATTTAATTTTGTAATTACTAAAAAAAAATTAGTTGTACCAATTAGTAGGATCAATTACAGGATTTGGCACCGATGCAGTTATATAAAGCAGAGAGATCAATAATTGTTAGGAAAAAAAATAGTGGGTTAAATTTTGGTGAAGTACGAGTGATATTTGAATAATAATTTATATATTTATTAAAGATTTATGCTACTTACACAACATTTAAATCAAAATCACAAATTGTTCCGTTTGAGTCAACCAGCTAAAGCGAAAAATTATAGGACCACTTAAGCACAGACTAAACCATATGCTTATAATTGTGTTTAATTATGACAGTAATAATTATAATTCTGTTAATATCATTACTCAAATTAACTTATTAACTAAATGTGTCATCAAGCTACACTCTTTGCATGTAGTTGAGATCAATTGACTATCGTGTAATATTTAACATACTTATATTACTCAATAATTTTTTATAATTTTTAAACAAAAGTAAGTATGTGATCAAAATCAAATAGTTAAAATCTTATTTAGTTTTAAAAGTATATTATACTTTAATTTTAAGATATTTTAATAGTGCACAAAATCATCTTATTAGATCAATATGAAAATTTAGAAATATAATATGCATGATACAAACTTTTAATTTAAATGTAAATCTTATAAAAAAATTATCTTATAAAATTTATTCATTAATATATATATATATATATATATATTATGTGTGTACTAGTATTTACTTTCGAGACAACTTCAATCAATGAATAGCTGCACACAACCTAGTGAGTAAAAATCCATAGTCTCATGGACATTATAATAGCGAATTATGATCACACAAGATTAAAGTTAAACGAGACTTTGTCTAACTTGTTTTTTTATAGCTATTATATATATATATTGTGTGTGTACTAGTATTTAATTTCGAGACAACTTCAATCAATGAATAGCTGCACTAAAAATCCATAGTCTCATGGACATTATAATAACGAATTATGATCATACAAGATTAAAGTTAAACGTGATTTTGTCTAACTTTTTCTTTTATAGCTATTGCTTTGATAATTTTGCAATAAAAATCGTGTATTAACTCATGGCTGATATTACACTCAATTCTCATGTAGGTACCACCTGACTCTGCTTTTTTCACATGGTTCATATCCAAAATAGTGGGAACATGTACTCAAACACTTTGAAATGACGCTATACAAAACAGAAAAGATTATTAAATTTTTTTTATTGAATATGCATGCACTCATATATAATAGCATATCGCTTCTTCTTTATTGATTCAGTTAAGACATTTTTTAAGTGAAGGTGGCGTACTTTATAAGCTTTTGCGTCATTAAAAATTGTGTTTGAAAATGAAACCTTCTGCGTTCCTTCCTATTCAACACATATATGAAAAAAAAAATCATCACTGTGTTTTTCTTTTTCTAAATCAAAAGTTTTTCTTAGGAATGTTATTCATTGAGTCAGGTTGATATGTGAACTTCATCAACCCGACCTGAACTAACTCAAAAGTTTATTTAGATAATCAGATTAATTTTTGTCTAACCCCATTCAATCTGGTCATAACAGTTTAGGTATCGAATTTTGGCTTTCTTTATCTGATGAACTCATCCAACCCGATTACTAGAATTATATATTTTATTTTTAAATGTAAAAGACGTTGTATTGAGTTTTCTATTATATTTTTCAAAATTCTTTTACGACATTTTGGTAGAAATTTATCAACAAAAAAAAAAAAATCAACTCGACCACCCAACATGAATCAACCTAACTATGATCAAGTTGGTATAATATTTGCTCTCCACCCGACCTGACCCAACATGACCAAACCTTGATCATATTGGTTTTTATTTTTCTTCAAACCGCAACCAACGCGACATGATTACATCCCTAGTTTTTCTAGGTCTAACTATAACCCATGTCACCAAGTTGTCTCTCTTGACATTGTAAACTCTCAAACTTTCGTATCCAAATCCTATAAAATCCGACCTTACCAAGTTAAATTCTCTAGCAATTCAATTTCTATCTATGACGTACACGTTCGAGCTCTCCTTGTATGCTGGGTAACCTTCCTTATGTTTGTCCAAAACAACTAAGAAAACACAAATTTTATTCTTTTTATTTCAAGAGTTTAATTCATGATTAGTGTAAAACTCTTTTATATATATTGTCATTCAATTATGTATTGCTCATCACTAAAAGAGTTTCTCTTTTAATATGATGAGGAAAAATATTAATAAATGATAGATAAAATGTTTTATAATGACAATTAATCAAAATTAAATCCTTATTAAATGCATGAGACTGAGGTATCTTTTTGTTTACCAAATTTGTATGTATTCAATTACCACAATATTATCTTAATAAATTTTAAATTGATACTATAATTAAGTTTTTGTGTCAGTTTATTATAATTTGACATTATTTTTAATAATGTAAACAATGCCTTTTTTTAATTGACATATCATAAAAATAATTGAATTATTTGATATTCTTTTTTATTGACCTTGTTGATGTGCAACTAACATGACACAATGTCACATTAATAAAAAAATGTGTTATATCAATATTAGTTTGACACATAGTTGTAAAAAATGATCAAGTTCTGTTGGTCGAACCGAAAAATTGGTTTCAATTAAATATTCCCACAGTTTATGCATATAACTTGTCAAACCAAGGTTCTGAAAACCGAACCGGTGATTGAACCGGTCAGAGGACTGATTTAAGGTTTAATGGTTCAACCGTAGTTAAAATGTTAACTTATTTTTATTTAAAAAAATGTTAATTTCAGTTCAATGAGATATATAATCAATTATACATTCAGTTTCTAAACTTTTATACGATTTAAGTTTAAGTATTTTATATAAAATTCTTTTTAAATTGACTTATATTCAATTTTTAGATCAAAATGACATTATTTGAATTAGCAAAATTAAAAAAAAAAAAGAGGACCGGTTGGACCGGTCCGGGTCGACCGGTTCACCGGTTTTTGACCGGTTCACCGGTTTTTGACTTGGCCGGTTTTTGGAGGTGGACCGGATCGGTGGGGTGACCGATTCCCGGTCGAACCGGTCCGACCGGCCGGTCCGGTCCGGTTTTCAGACCACTGTGTCAAACTCAATCAAAATTCAATTAAAATGATATAAACCCTTAAATCGGCCAATTTCTATAATAATCAGTTTATATATATAAAAAATCCCAGCCGCAATGAATGTATGAAGGAGAGATGCATGTAATGCTATATGAAAGAAGAGAAATTAGAGATGATGAGACGAAATGCCCAAAATTTTTCTTGCTCTTAGTCCAAAGGAGCTCTTACCTATCAAGTTACTCTATAGCGAGTTGCAAAATTTATTTGATTTACGAGTTGAACTAGTTGAAAAATGAGAAGTCGAAGTTCTTTCACAGACAAAGAAAGATATATAAAAATGGGGGAGAGAGGTTTTGCAAATGATGGGTTATGTATACACAAGCCATGCCCTAAGTCTAATGAGTATTGACTCACTTGGTCGGACTTGTTGTTCATGTTAGTCGTGACTTAAGTTACGCCCATTAGTAGACGATCTGTAATTCTACCATAAATCTTCTTTGAATTGGTGGTTTGTCCTAACCTTGAATTAAGAATGAGTCTTCCCCTTACCAAAACTTTTCTATACCAAAAAAGCCCTGCCCTAAGGCCTACCCCCTACTCTTGCCCCTCCCTTGCCCTTTTTCTTACCCTCGCCACTTCGGTTGGGCCCTCCTTCTAGCGCCACATGTAACATTCCCTTTGGATGAGAAACAAGCCAAGATGGTAAGAAGATTGGCCAATTAGTATTTGATTGATAATGATAAATTGTACAAGATGGGTTTCTCCACCACACTCCTCAAATGCCTAGCTCTTGAGCAGGCCAACTATGTTATGGGGGAGCTCCACAAAGGAGTCTGTGGGCAGCACTTCGGAAGCATATCATTATTAGGCAAGATCTTTTGGGGCGGATACTATTAGCCAACCATGAAAACAGATACATATGAAGTTGTCAAACATTATGACAATATATTGTCACCGCTTTGCAAACCTTCACTTTACTTTATGAGAAGAGCTTGCCTCTTGGAAGCCTTTTCCCTTGCCCTGTCCCTCACCATGTTTTCCTATGCCTTTGCATCTATGGCAGCCCCTACCCTTGGCCCCCTACCCATATCCCCACCCCTGCTCTAGTGTGACATTTCTTTCTTTTATCATAAAAATAAGTTTTATGATTTATAAACAATGCCAACATAATGGAGACGTTGCAGTATTTTACTTTCCTTTCTTTTATGTTTTATAAACAATAATTGCTAACGTTTCTAATCATGGCTAGTGTTTTTTCATACTGATAACTTGGTTTCGATTTCTTATCTGATTCTTACAACAATAATTTAACAAGTTGGATTAATTGCATTAATTAATCAGAAAGTCCAATTTACTCCCTTGAACTATAGGCCATGTGCACTTCGATTTTGATACTTAAAAAAAGTGCAAAATGATTTCTATTTTTTTAAATGTGCAAAATGGTCATTCTATCTAACATTCGTCCAATTGCTAACGGAAAACGCATGTGACACTCACATATCTAGTAAATATGACCTCTTTCCCTCCATACTATCATCTAAACAAAAACTCACCATCTCCCCAAAACTATCTTTTTCCCCATCAAATATCAAATAGGGTTTGAGAAGGAAGCAAGCTCATCTTCCAACTCCTTACCACCTTACCCTTGAGAAGACCTTTGCCAACTTCAAGCACCCCTTTCTCTCCTCTAACTTCAAAAACCTTTGCCAACATCTTCATCTCCATAGTAGGCGTTGGTGTCCTCGGCCTCCCCTACAGCTTTAAGAGAACGGGTTGACTCATGGGCTTGCGTGACTGTTGCCTTTCTCACTTATTGTTGCATGATGTTCCTCGTCTCCATCTCATGGGAAAAGAGATGGTGAGTTTTAGATGGTGGTTTGGGCAAATGGTGAGTTTCAAATGGTGGGTCTTTTTTAGGGGGGAGGGGGGAAGATGTCACATTTACTAGGTACATGAGCGTCACATTCGCTTTCCTTTAGTAATTGGATGGATATTAGATGGAAGGACCATTTCGCACATTTTAAAAAATTTAAGGATCATTTTGTACTTTTTTAAAGTATCAAGACCAAAGTGCATATGATATAGTTCAGAGGGGTAAATTGGACTTTCTCCTTAATTAATTTAAAAATTGCATGTATGATAGTAATTAAAACTACAAGGACTAAAATCAAACTATAATGAAAAAGATGTAACCAAAATTATAATTAAGACATAAATATAAAGTGCTTTTCTTCTATTTTTTTTGTTTATTTTCTCTTCACTCGTTGTTTCTTTTAATGGTAACGAGTTAATCTGACTACATAGCTTGGTATTTTTAACTTGTCTGAGAAGGAGAATATAAAAATGGTGATTTGGATAAGGGATTGGGGCCGGATGGCAGCAATAATATTACGCACTTTTTTCATAATGGAAATATGAATACATAGTTGGGAATTCAAGCGAGTATCACATAACGGCATAACGCTAAATACCACAAACTCCAAATTTCACGCGGTGACACACGCACCCACAACTGACACAAGCCATAGCCAGCCCAGGATTTGAGTATGGTAGTAGTACTAGTAGTGTGCATTGCGGCTGCTAGCTTAGGTCAACAAGCAAAGGCGTTTCTTGATTAAGTTAGCAATTTAGCATATTCTCTATCGTGATGCTGAGCTTGCTTATCCACCGTTCATTTGCTCATAGCTTTATGCCAAACTAGTTAAGATCCGGACCTCCAAATGCGATTACGCATCGAAAAAGCTCCCCCTATAGCTAGCTAGCAAGTGCAATTCTGAATTTCACGGATCCAAGAATATATCTCAAACTTCTCATGAATCCTGCAAAAAAGATGAATGGGGGGCAAGTGGGTTAACTCTCCATATAATGTAGACTTTCATCCAGTGCATTACAGTGCACCAGGACAAACTTGGCTGTGTATGTAGTTAGAACTTTATTTGGTTCGACTTGGCCCATGGTAGTTGTAGCTAGACTTGTAGTTAATCCAAAAACCTTTTGCGAGAAAGAAACCCAAAAGGAAGAAAATGAACACGTATAGGGAAGGTGGCGCCCGGGACCCCAGGACCAGGCCAATTATAGATATGTACCATATATATATATATATTTCTTATAAATCAAGCCAGTAAATAAATGTATTTGGGATTATTAGTTTTTAATTAAGCTTCTTAGATTTCTAATACAATCATTTAGTGTAGTTACAAATCAAGTTAATTATAAATGCTTTATTACTGATAAGTTAATAATTAATCCATTTGCGGTAACATATGGTCACTGAGAAGCAAAGGATATTAGATGGAGCAAGAATAACATTAAAATAATTCGATGGTGGAAGTTACATCATTCTGCGCTTTAAAGCTTTTCATGGCTGGCTGCCCAATTATGTAAAAAGGAAAACAAAAGCACAATTTATATTAATATTGGTCGTAGCGCAAATTCATTTGCCTGTAAAGATTGAAGAGGGAGGGGTAGCTATAACCATAGTTCACAAGGTGGACCTGAATAATTATGAAAATAATGCCAAAGATGGTGATAGAGGGTTACCACGGTAACATTTATAAGGTAAAGGTTTGTTTGCTGAGGTATAGGAGCCACACCCCACCCCCACTCTGGCCCTTAGGAGCAGCAAGGAGGTAAGGTAATTAATAAGTTTTTTAAGTCAGTTCCAGTCACCCTTGGAACTGAAACTATGAGTTGTAAGGCTTAAAACCACTTGGTGGGTGACACATCAGAAAGGACCCTTGTGGGCCCCCAGGAATTTTGTGTATGTACCAGTAATGGTACTATCTAACACGAGTCACCACGCAAGAGGGCGTCTCTGTTGAAGAGATTTCAACCAAATAAGGTTCGAGAGGTCACCAGGGTAAGAAAGGCGTTTGGATTATGTTAAAGGAAGTAAAAAGATACTTGTATATTAAATTTTTTATATTTAGTTAATAATAAATAAATTTTTATTTAATACAGTATATCGTTTGATTAATGAATTTTAATAATTAATTATTTATAGACTTAATTAATGATGAATAAATTATTAATTAATGTAATATATCGTTTGTTTAATAAATTTGACTAGCTTGTAAGTGATTGATTATTAAAATTTATTAATCAAATGATATATTATATTAATTAAAAATTTACTCATTATTAATAAATATAAAAGTATTATAAATTTTGTAATGTATGAATATGATTGTTGTTAAAGTAAATGGTGTTTGGGAGTAACAAGTGGAAAGTACTCCAAAGTTACCTTGATGCTTCGCATTATATTCTTGTTTGCAACTTGGCCGAGCTTACCTCTTTCTTGCGCACTATAAATGGGCTCCCACTCTCTGCATATCGACTCGCTGGATTGAGAGAGAGATGAGATAGCCTGATCTGAGGGTTTCACTTGGAGAGCCTCTACCATTTCGTCATCCACAGAGAGTGAGTGACAGAAATTAAGAGGGAGGGAGCACTACTGCAAGATTTTAATTAGATTCAAGAGAGATGGCCATTCACCACCAGTCTTTGGCTTTTGTTTTCGGTCTTCTAGGTAGATACTAGCTAGCTATAGCCTTAGTTTATCATTTTTAATTCTTCATTAGCGTTGCGTACCGCAAATTATAATCTAGTTCTATCTCCATCACATACTTTTATTCATCATCATAATTAGCATCATCTTATCCTCCTTTGTCATCTAGATATTAGGTATGCTGGTTTGAGCAAGCCTTGTTGTAGTTAAGTAACATCGCAAATACCTAAAATTAACGTCAACTTTTGACTATTTAGAAGCGTATATTATTGTTTTTATTATTTATTACTACAGTTCTGTAGGTATATAGTTTTAGAGAACATAATAACTGGAACCATATGTTACATGCAGCTTGCATGGCATTTTCCTAATTTCGAAGAATGCTAAATTACAGTACCGAAATCGACCCTAATGCAGTTAGCATAGCAATATATATGATTTGATTAATCGATCAGCATGTTTCTAAAATATAGGTGTAGCATACAGAATTAAGGTGTGAATTCATGATATAACATTTGAGGTTTATCAATTTCAATCATGCACTACTGAAGAAATCAATTCTGTAGGTAGAAATAAAAGTTGTGGTGAGAGACCATTTGTTCACAAGTGCTGATGGATGTTTGTTGTTTGTCTTTTTGCTTTGCTATTATAGGCAACGTCATCTCCTTTATGGTGTTCCTTGCTCCATTGTAAGTGACTTTTTTTACTTTTGCATACTCCTTGTGATTAATGAATGAATAATATATAGAATTCGTTTGGATAAATTTTTTTATAAAATGACTTTTTTGATAGATTTTTTTTTCTAAAAGAGTTGTTTTTTTTAAAATATTTCATATTTGAATACAATGTTTAAGAAGTATGTTTAAATAACATAATGACTTTTAAATTTGTTTGGATAAAAAAAATAATGAATTTTTTATAATAAAATTACTCAAATGTAGGATATTTAAAATGAAGGAAGCAGTGTTTGCAAGAAAAAAAAAAAGAGAACGTGACATATAATTTTTAATAAATACAAATTATATTTTTATCAAAAAATTATAATAAAAAACACTTTTACTTCTTTTTTTTAAAAACTGATGATCATTAGTTTTCAAAATGAGTGGTAATTGATTTTTTTTTTAATTTTTACTTTTTTAAAAAATTACATCCAACACATACTCAAAAAATTTTAAAAGTATTTTTTTTATAAAATAAAATTAATTTTTTTAATAAAAAAACCTATTCAAACACACTTATAATTATCCGCTGAAGTACTTTTTATAACTATATATTAATATTTGCGTGCAGGCCAACTTTTTACCAAATCTATAAGAAGAAATCTACAGAAGGGTTTCAGTCACTTCCTTATGTTGTTGCTCTGTTCAGTTCAATGCTTTGGATTTATTACGCACTCGTCAAAAAGGACGCTAGCCTTCTTCTCATAACCATTAACTCCTTTGGATGTGTGATAGAGTCAGTTTACCTCGCCACGTTCCTATTTTATGCCCCGAAGAACACTAGGGTATTGATCTAATAACTCCCACATTCATAGCTTTCTTTCTTTCTATTTATATTTATATATATATATATATATATATTTAAAAAACATTAAAATTAAATTAATTATTGTAACAATTCCTTTTTTATAATGATCACAGTTTTCGACCATCAAGCTTCTTCTCTTGCTGAATGTGTTTGGGTTCGGAGCGATGCTTCTGTCAACTCTCTACCTGACAACGGGAGCAAAACGTCTTTCTATTATAGGATGGATTTGCCTGGTTTTCAACATTAGCGTATTCGCTGCTCCGCTCTTCATTATGGTGAGAATTTAATAACAGTGTAAAAGCTAATTAACTATTTCTTTATGTACTTTCATGTAGAGAGAATTTCATTTTCAACATTTTGCAGTTTTTTTTCACATGCGCCAATGATAAATTAAATTATTATAATTGATACATGCAGAGACGAGTCATAAAGACGAAGAGTGTGAAATTCATGCCGTTTAGTTTGTCCTTCTTTTTGACCTTAAATGCTGTCATGTGGTTCTTCTATGGGCTTCTCCTCAAGGACTATTACATTGCCGTAAGTTCGATACTATATCCTGCTAGGGTTAGGAGCATATATATTCATATTATTGAACTCTTATATCTTATTCTTACCAAAGGCGTGCCTTTTTCACTTTTCTCATTTCTTTTTTGGGTAGATCCCTTTTAACTTTTCATTTGGCTTTATAAGTGATAATGCCAAGTTAATTATAACAAATTAAATGTGTACGCGCTCCATTAAAATTGAGCTCCCATGAAAAAAATCCAAGTGCAATGGCCCCATATTCTAAGTACATTATTATTTAATTAGAATAAGATTTTATTATATATGTAGAACCATTTAGGGGGTTCAATCCCCCCACATCCCAATTTCCCATTCTTAGGTCCAATAGAACTTCCCTAACATAAATTAAAAAATATATTTAATTTGATTCTTTTATTGTTTTGGGAAAGCAGAGTAATAATAAATATAATAATAATTTGATTAAAAAAGAAACAAATTAATATTTGGATTTGGATGATGCAGCTCCCAAATACGCTTGGGTTTCTGTTCGGCATAGTTCAGATGGTGATATATTCGATGTATAGAAACGCCAAGACATTGGCACTAGAGGAGCCAGTGAAGCTGCATGAATTGAATGGCCATATCATTGACGTTGTGAAGCTGAGCACAATGGTGCCCTCCGACCCGAATCATGGAGCTAAAGGTGGCGCTGTGACTGTGACAGCAGATGAGGATCCAAATGGAAAAGAAGAGACAGGAAGGGGTAACCAGAAGAACATGGATTCCTCTGGCAAAGTCTGATCAACTAACCAATGAAAATATCCACACACAAAAAAAAGGAATCGAGGTCCCAAAAAAAAAAAAAAAAAACAAAGTGCAATTACTTTACTTTGCCGAGTGGGGTTTCATCTCATCTCACTGATCATATCATGGAAATGCAAGAACAGTGCGTAGTCTGGTGCAAGGGTTTTTGGTTTGATTAATGTATTTGCCTGTACAAGTAGCTGTAATTGTCGGGCAGCGTCTCTTTGGCCTCATCCATCACTCTCAGATCTATGTATAACTGGTGTAACGTTGTATGTTCTATTCTTCAGTGTATCCCTCAGTCAAACTCATCAACTCTCTCTTTCCTTGTATTCGTAATCTATGTTCATGTAATGGGAATTAATTATTTTAGCAATTTTGCATTCTATGACTAATGATCACGCTATATTTAATATGCACTATAATTATCATTATCCTTATGTTAACCTTTATATTGTCATTGTTAGATCATCATAATTAAATTATAAATTAAGCGACATGGAGAGGAAGGTGCTCTTTTCCTTTATGATGTCATGGAGAAGGGGGAAGATAAAGGCCCTCCTAAAAAGTAAAAATGTATATCTTGATGACGGCGTAGCAATTTGTTGACAAAAAACACCCGACACTAAGATTGTAGGGTACTAATCCGGTCTGATTTTATTTTATTTCATTTCATTTATCAATTAAAATATCTTGTACCAATTATTAGAAATTATAACTTGTGGGTTAAGGGTTTGTTTATTACATATTATTTGATAAAAAAATTATTTTTTTGAATAAAAAATTATTTTTAATAATTTTAATTGTGTTTATTTAAGTTTATTGAAAAAATTATTTGTTTAAAAAAATTATTTTTGTCCCCTTGGAGTTGCTCTAGTGGTTGAGCACGGAACATATGTGGAGAGGGGGAGGGTTCGATCCTCCCCAATCTCTCCCACCTCCCTTCCCCTGTCCCCCCTCCATGGCCCCCTACAAAGGGTCTCTTTGGCCCCACTCCAGTGGTGGAGCCCTCCTCATTTACCAAAAAAAAAAATTTATTTTTATGATTAAAATGAAAAATTATTTTTATTAACTTTTAAAAAAAATTTCTTACGATAGAACTGTTATTTAAAAAATAATTTTTATAATTATAAATAAATACAAAATAACTTTTATTTTTTTTAAATTTTTAAAATTAATTTTTAAATTATTAAAATTCAAAATTATTATTTTTTAATCGCAATCACCCTAAAACGCTAAAACTATGATTGACTCTGAATTATAATTTACTTACAATGTTGGTCCAAAATATCAATCCCATAATATATACGACAAAGTCAAAACAGGGGAAAAGTGCTCTGAAACGTAATAATGAATTGCACAAGCCCAAGGGAACCCACTTGTCTAGTCGTCATGCTTGCTCCTTTTTTTTCTTCTTATTTTTTAAAAACCCTTTTTTCTCTCTTTTTTCGCTTTATTCTCAGGTTACCAGGTATATCAGGTCGTTCTCACTGAAATAGTAGCTATTCTGGACAGTGAATTGAGTATTTGGGCAGCTGCATGTGTCATAAGTAAGAGTGAGCAAAGTTTCGGTGTGGTTCAGAAATTTCTATCGAATTTAACCGAATTAAATCAATTTTTAAATTCGGTTTAATTATAGAGTGTAAGTCCAAACTTTAACCACTTAATAAAGAATACTTAATCTAAAAAAATCCAGTTTTTTTATTCGGTTAATAAATGTTTTCAAAAATACTAATGAAACATATAAATAATAATTTTTTGATTCGGTTCAATTCGAATCAAATAAAAAAAAGTCCAAAAAAACTTCATAATTAACATTTTATTGATTTCTTTGTTATATTTTAAAAAATTAAATTAAAGCAGTTCAGTTTGGTTAATCGTAACCAAACTACTTTTTCACATAAAACATCAATAAAATAGAATCGATTTAAGATGGTTTTTTTTTTCTTTTTTTGATTCGGGTCATTTTTTTTTCAACAGCCCTAGTCTTAGGTTAATTTGGTGCATGTTCACGCCATACACCACACCCAACGTATACCATGTAATTGTAACCAAAATAAACGGAAATGTTGTTGAACATTTTTTTTTGGGGTTTAATTCAGGGAGGGGAACGTGACATTTTGTCAATAGTATCAAATGACTTGAAACCAGACAATTTATAATATTTTTTTGGTAACAACCAGACTATTTATATTGGTCCACCACATCATGTTTCTCCTCTGCAAAGTAGGCATAGTGATTAGAACATCTCAAAATAAAAGATACGTGGACAAAAAAAAGAAGACAATTTTGATTTTTTTTTCGTTCTTTCAATTATCCGTGGGAAAAAGATTGATCCTTTTTGTTTGTGTTGTTAATTTGTGTATGCTTTTAATAAGATGTCGTGTTCTGATCAAGAGGCGAAAATTAGGACGGAGTTTGGGGATAAAGTCAATTAAAAGGAAATGGTACAAATAAGCAATTGATTGGAATGATAAGTGATTTTAATATCATATGTTGAGTCAAAGATTTTATTAGTTGTAGGCAAACATCTTGCCTTGGCAAGGCCAGGGAGAGTCAAAGTTAGAGCAAATTGTAACGCTTGCTGATGAGTTTAAGTAAAAAATGTTACGTCCCAATTAAAAATTATAGCTTTTGGCTTAGTGGTAAGCGCTTGATCCAACAAGTGATATCATAGTTAAGGTTACAAGTTCAATTTTTAAAAAGACACAGACCGCAACTGATGAGGATGTGACGCTTTGCTAATAGGCTTAAGTAAAAAAAGTTGTGTCATGACTAAAAGTTATAACTTTTGTATTAGTGGTAAGTACTTGATCTAATATATTCGATTCATGTAGTCATCATTTTTGAGAGAATTTATAATCATTACACTCTCGATTTCAAACGAAATTAATCTCATACTTAAAAAAGTATAATTAAAAAAAAAGTAAAGTAGGCGGAGGAAAGTGCAAGAATAAGATGCACTCACTAAACGTGAAACCAAAGAATGGGCCACAAGGCAGGCAACGATGATTCATGCGTCTCAAGATAAGCATTCGAGGGCTTGCGCAATCAGTGAGCCAAGTTCAAAGTTGCCTATGATTGTGTTGAAAGATAACCATGCCATGTGATGTAATAAGCCACTTGTTTGGACGACCTTAAAAGCCCCTAAAAACCCCCATTACCAACAATCAAACCCGTCTTCTTCTAATGCTTTATCTGTTTCTATTCACACGTACCGTACGTCAAAGATATGATATATAATATCAGTGTTCATTACATGGGCATGGGGCTGCCACTGCGGCCTTAGATATGATTCCATTTTTTGCTTTTTAATGCTTTTTAGTGGCTAACCTCATCTCTGTGCTAATGATTGCCTCATAATGCTATCCTAGATATACATATGATTTGGTTGATTTGATTTTTTAGTGACTGGTGCTATACCATGTGTCATGCATCAACTTTGTGGCGGGCCTTGCTTAGCTCATGCTTTAATTCAATCATATCTTACTCATCATACCTTTTTTGTCTTTTCTATTTCCCCAGTTTTAAACGTTTCCATCAGTTCAGTTATGATGGCCGGAAAATCATCTTATACGTGTTCCATTCATGATTCAACCCTATCATTTTGTGTCACATGACCGAACAGAGATTTTATGTTCCTAATAATTTGTTGGTTCCCCTTAAATGAATTAATCAATCTGACAAGAAGGCGTGTGCTACCTCCATTATCTCGAGTGCTCATTCATTCATAACCAATCTAATGAAATTTTATTCAATTCTTAATTCCAGATATCCTCAACATGTACTTGCCTTATCGTATCAAGCATATATGCAAGATACTGCAGATTTGAGCACAATGCACTAATGCTGATCCTTAATGACTATTACTAATGCACGATTAGATGTTATTTGGTTCAATTGGTTGGGCATCGTAACAGTATTTTTGTAAAATTTAGTCATCAAATGATAATTAATTTGGTCTCAAGTTTTATCAGTTAAACCCCATTTTCTTAAGTGCATATCAATAGTCAATGATGAAATGGCCTTCGTGGCCCAGTGGTTCTCATTTCTCAAGGTTCTTTAAATTTTTTGTTTGAATAACACTACAATCAGCATATCCATTTAGTGTCTCCTTAATCTTTCAAATAATGTTATTTACACATAAATTGAACAGTATGATGTTTATGAAAACAAGTCATTAAATTAATAATTCAAGCTATCAAAAATTCAAATGTGATTAATTTATTTAAGATTATTTAAATGTGCTTTATTATTTAAAATATACTATAAACATAGATTTCAAATTCGTCAAATGCTCCTCGAATTCTTAGGAGCATGGATATTGACAATTGGAGAATTTTGAATTCTTACAGCTAATGATATCTCTTTTGAAAGGAGCCTTCTACCGTACACTCAAAGAAAAGTGATGCATGCATGTATAAAAAAAATTATCTACTTTCACCGGTTATCACTTTAATTATGATATTGCAAAAAATAGTTTCTATTTTTGTTTGTTTTTTATGAGGCTTATCCCTCATTTTTTACATTTAAGTCTAATTTTTCTCTTTCATTTTTAATTCATGATGGGTCATCAAAATTTTAATTTTCTAATAATTTTTAATAATAAATAACATATTTAAATTATTACATGTTAATTTCTTAAAAATATTTTACTTTAAAAAGGAAAAATAAAAATACATTGTCTAAACATAAAAAATAATATTTTATACATTAATTTAGATGGTTTGGTATTAAAAAAAATTCTTTAAATTAACATTTCCAAATATAGGCGTTTATTGCAATTTAAGTCATTGCCTATACTTTGCATACAAAAAAAAGTCACATATTTTGGACATATCCTATGGATTGAGAAAATATTAAGAAAATGTGAAAATGAATAATGGAACACAAAGCCAATTTTAACTTTATAAGTGGTTTATCAAATAAGTGACATTTGACATATCCTACTTAATCCCTAGCTAATCAATAACTATATACTACTTTGTTTTACTGCATTAAAAAAAATTTACGTGGTTTAAACCAGATGGTACACTCAAAAGCAGAATTGATAGATTTTTGGTTTCTAAAGCACTTATTGCTGTGTGGAATATTAGTGCTTGGTGGGTGGGTGAACGAGATATTTTTAATCATTATCCAGTAATGTTAAAGATTGGTTATTCGAATTGGGGACCTAAGCCATTTCTCTTTAATAATTGCTGGGTTCAACATCCATAATTTCCCCAGTTTATTACAGACTCTTGGAGACTTTTGGGGGAAGTTTCAGGTTTAGGGTTGGCACATTTATTCCTTTAAAAAAAATTGAAGATGCCGCGAGAATATCTAAAACTTTGGAATAAGGAAGTTTTTGGTGTGGTAGATCTGAATATTGGCAAAACAGTTCTAGAACTGAACCAATTGGAAAATATCAGAGTCTTTGTTGTTGCAATTAAAGGCTAAAGAAAGCTTACTCTTCCAAAAAGCAAGGGTGAAATGGTTGCAAGAAGGTGACGTAAACTCTTCTTTTTTTCATGCTTATATATGTGCTCGTAGGAGACATAACTAGATTGTGGTTGTGAAAAAAGGGATTGTTGGGTTGAAGGTGTGGAGGAGGTTAAGCAAGCTGTTGTGGAGCACTTTAAGAAACAATTTACTGATTTAACTATGAGCATACCATTCCTGGACAGAGTACCATTTAGCAGCTGAATGCAGAAGATAATGTTTTTCTATTTGCGCCTTTCACTCCTGAAGAGATTAAAGAAGCTGTATGGAGCTGTGATTGCAATAAAAATCTTAGGCCCAATGGATTCAACTTCAATTCTGCAGAAGCTGTTGGGATTAATCTAACAAGAGGTATGTGACATAATTCAAGAATTTTATTATAATGGAAAATTACCTAAAGGTGTTTCAGCCGCTTTTCTAACTTTAATACCTAAGAAAGAACTCCCTCAGTCTCTCTCAAAATATCGTCCAATTTGCCTTATAGGATGTGTTTATAAGGTTATAGCGAAACTGTTGGCTCTGAGATTAAAAAGGGTTCTTGGGAGAATTATTTCCCACTATCAAACTGCTTTTTTGCCTAATAGACAAATCTTGGATGGGGTTTTGGTAGTAAATGAAGTGATTGATTTAGCCAACAGATCTAACAGAAGTTGTTTGATCTTGAAAGTTGATTTCGAAAAAGCATATGACTCTATAAGTTGGTCTTTTCTGGAATATATGTTTATTCGTCTGGGTTTTTATGATAGATGGAGAATATGGATGAAAGCATGTGTGGGTTCTAGTTACTTCTCCATTTTAGTTAATGGGAGCCCTACTAAAGAATTCAAAGCCACTAAAGGAATAAGACAAGGAGATCCCTTTGCTCCATTTCTTTTCACTCTAGTGGCGGAGGGGTTAAGTGGTTTAATAAGGAGGGTTGTTGAACTTAGGAAATTCAGTGGGTTTAAGGTGTGTGAGGAGGAACAATTCTCTCTGCTTCAATATACGGATGATACCCTTCTTATAGGGGAAACAACTTGGAAAAATTTATGGGCCTTAAAATCTATTTTGAGGAGCTTTGAATTAGTTTATGGTTTAAAAGTGAATTTTCATAAAAGTAATTTAGTTGGAGTCAATGTGGAGGATGGTTTTCTTGAGGCAGCTTCAAGTTTTTTACATTGCTCCATTGGGAATATTCCATTTAAATTTGTAGGATTGCCTATGGGTGCCAATCCTCGGAGAGTGGAAACTTGGAAACCAATAATTGACATGATGAGAAGATGATTGGGGAGCTGGATGGGTAGATATATATCTTTTGGTGGCAGAATCGTTTTAATCAATTTTGTGTTGTCAAGTCTACCACTTTATTATTTCTCTTTCTTCAAAGTCCCAAAAAAGGTACTCAGAACCCTGGTTAGAATGCAACGGTCTTTTCTTTGGGGTGGTAAAGAGGATGCACATAAAGTGGCTTGGATGTGTTGGGAGAAGGTATGTCAACCTAAGGAGTTGGGTGGTCTAGGTATAAAAATTCTAGAATTTTTCAATTTATGCCTTCTCGCAAAATGGAAATGGCGTATCTTAGCAAATTCAGATGCAATTTGGTATAAGTTGTTGGTCTATAGATATGGTGATTTGAATCGGTTATCCTCACAACACCGCTGGCCTAATAATGAGGCTTCTATAAGGTGGGGAGATCTTTGTCTTATTGAAAAAATTAGTAATGTCCCACCTATGTGGTTTTCAAATGCAATTAGGAGAAGGATCAAGAGTGGAAATCAAATCAGGTTTTAGCATGATGAATGGCTAGGAAATACATCTTTGAAAGATATATTCCCAAGGTTGTACTTAATTTCATAGGATAAAGATGCCTTGGTGTCAGATTGTGGTCACTGGTTTGGCAATACTTGGCAATGGAGATGGTTTTAGAGGAGGGCACTCTTTAGCTGGGAAGAAGATCTTTTGGTGGATCTACAACATTTAGTGAGTAATGTTTCGTTAAATAGAGAAGGCAATGACTCATAGGTATGGTTGGAAGATTCATCTCACATTTTTTCAGTAAGGTCAGCTTATTGTTACCTTCAACAGCTTCAAGGGACTGATATTCTTGAAAATAATACTAAGATAGTTTTTAAAAAATTCTGGCAGTGCAGGGTCCTATCCAACGTTTTAGCCTTTTTCTTGGCACCTATTGTTGAACAGACATCCAACTCGTGCGCAATTGGCTAAGAGGTGTATTATTAATGGTCAACATGAGACTTCCTATGTCTTCTGTTTTAATCATGATGAATCTGCGGAACACATTTTCTTTTCATGTCAGTAGTCTTACAAGGTTTGGACACGTGTATATTCTTAGATAAGGATTTATATGATATTACATACTGCTGGTTTGGAGCATAGTTTGGAGCACTATATTCAGCATGGTGCATTTATTAGGGAGAAGAGCCTCAAGAAGTTTAGGTACCTTATATGGCATGCTGTAAATTGGTCTCTATGGTTGATAAGAAATAATATTATTTTCCAATGAGGTACTTTTGATTTGTGTGTTGTCTTTGATCTCATTAAGGTTAGGTCTTGGACTTGGTTAGTGGCCATAAAGGGTGGGGCTAGTTGCTTATTCTCGGAGTGGTGTTCTAACCCTGTGGAGTGTATCAAGAGGGAAAACTTTTAAAGGGCTAGCTGCAGGATTGGAGTTCTGGTTGTGGATCAAACACAGTGCAACATGTCCTATGACTTTTGCCTCATGCATAGAGTGGATTTTGGTTCATTGCCCAACAGAATTGAACTTTTAGTTTTCTGTTTTCTATTAATTGTGTTTGGTTGAGTTGTGTTATGGTTTTCTGTTTCATGTTTGCATTCTTGTTAATGTTTATGAGTTTTGAGTATCCCTTGTACCCTTTTAATAATATTTTTGGCTTATAAAAAAAACTATATACTACTTTGTAGCTAATCCTTAATTAATTCGTAATTGATTTATAATTAATCTACCAATTCATAATTAATCCATAGCCAATCCGTATCTAATATTAACATAATAAAAAAAATTATTTTTACTTATTATCATTTGCCAAATTAAGCCTACATAAAATCACATTCAATACATAAAACCCAACCACAGTCAGTAAATCATACAAAGTAATGAAATGTCATAATTGTATTAGTAACTTCAAAAGTTATACAATAAGTTCAAACAATTTCTATAAAGAAAAACGAAAATCATAACTAATCAATGTCTACTTCGCTTGCGGCGCAAGATGCTCATCTCAGAAGCTAGGGACTTGGAATAAGATAGGCTTTAACATAGGCACGAGCTAGGTCCTCACAAAGGAAGCCATCACCGCGTCTAGAGCAGAGGGTAAAGATTTACCCTGCATTTATAGCTGAGTTAACAACTGTGATGATGTTCACAAAGCATACATTTCCCTTGCTTCCTATAAACCTTCCATTTCGGCAATCATAATATTCTGGCCATCTATCCACAAAAAGCCTTTTCTCTGCCAAGTCAACCGTCTTTTGTGCCAAATTAGGCCTTCCCATATTGATACAGGCTAGAGTGAACTAAAGTTTAGAAGATACCAAATGTCAGGTCATTAAGACAAAGGACTCGTTCATAGAAAATATAAAGCTTCGATTAATAAAAATAAAGAGTAAATGTACAAGAAGTAACTGCTTTTAGGATTTTGACAAAATAAGTATATTTGACAAGAAAAAAAAAACTAAGACGTCTAAGTTTTTTTCCTCTTAAGCAAAGGAAAAAATCTAATTAATAGGTTTCCAGTTGCTTTATCAGTCTAAAAAACCCATAAAAGAAAGGCGTTTGATGGTACTCAAAATAATGAATAATCTCATATGATATTATCCAAACAAATATCAAACTCACTATGATGATAATCCAGATTGAACTGACAGCCATATTTATTTTCTCTTCCAGCTATGATGCTAATCCTAAACAACATGGAGGAAAAGAAAAAACCAAAAATGAGATTGCAAGATAAAAGTATGGTATTGATAATTGAAATGACATGAAAACAAGAAGTTATAAACAATAATGCAAGATAATTCATACAAAAATAAAGCAGATTATCTACCTTTGCCAAAATAAGATTAACCCACCGGTGTTCACCATAGGATGTGCTTGCAAAGTACAAAACTCCATTTCCTTTATGGTTGTTATCAATGATTTAGTATTGAACTTGAATGTTGTAAATAACACTTAATAATAAAATAATGCTTTTAAGATAGGGGTAAAAGTGGTGTGCAAATAACAAAACTCTTTCGGCAAAGCATGGAAAGACCCCAAGTTTATGTCAAATATCTATGCTTTCTTTTTTTTGCCATGGTTAGACATCTATGCTGATTCAAAGCATGAAAAAATAAAACACTGAACAGACAACTGAGACAAGTAAAGCAAGTCTGCTCAGCAAAGCTTACTGGCTTTTTCATGTCTATCAATGTGATAAACACAGATAAATACTTATAATTTATTGTTTTACTTTTATGTGTAAATTCATTAAACACATTGTGTACAAATCTAACTATTAGGGATAAACCACGTCCAAAAATTTACATTGACACTACAAAATTTTATCAATAGAACAAATTATAAATTCCAAAGTTAGTATACCAAAATCAAAGACGTTAGCCATTTAAACCATACAAACAAAGAGAGAGCAATTAACAAAATCAAAGAGCTTGAGTAATAGCAACTGACCAAAGAGAGAGCAATAAACAGAAGTGGCAGTTGCGACCTCAAGAGCGTGCACACAAGCAAATAGCCATGGGAGAGAAGCAGAGAGTCGTGGTCATAACGTAGTTGTTCAAGCTTCCACAAGCTTCACCTATGACCAATCAATATAGTTTTCCAAGTGAGAGTGACAAATCAACAAAAATGGAAAAGAAATACGACTCCTATATGCTCAAATTACACAAAAAAAGATACGAAAACCAAAATTCATTGAAAGAGAAAAACTGATTTGATTCATCAAAACAAAACCTAGCTTTCCAAACTAGTTCATGCAACTAAAATTTCTAAGTTCAACCATTCTCAGATTCCAAAGCGATAGAGAAACAAAAAAGGAGATTGCCATTGTTGGTGGAGATTTGCAGCATGAAGGAAAAATGGAGAAACAAATTTCAACTTAAAGAATTTTACCTTGAGAGAGAAATAACTCTGATGACTTCGACAACTCCAGAAGCAGTGGGTAGCGTTGGCTCTCTCCGGTGCTGGTTCGACGACCACAGTGGGGTCCTTGGCTTTGGAAGATGCTACAGGCGTGGTGGGCACTTTCTCCTCAGGTAGGTGGTGTTGGTTCGATGGCCAAATCTAAGTGGAAGAGAAAAGTAGAGGGAATGGGTTGCTAAATGGCCCTTTTCCTAATAAGGGTTTCAAACTAAATAAATTTTGTTAAATATACCTGAAATAATTTCAATTTCTTTTTAAAAAAGCAGACAAAATAAAAATAAGTAAAAAATTGTAAATTATCTACCCAAGCGAGATTAGATCAGAATATGAGAAATCTAAGAAATGAAAGATAGATATATAAGAAAATAAAATAAAATAAATTTATATAGATACCGACAATGTATAAAAAATAAAAATAGTTTGAGGATTTTTTTGGCAAAAAGTAATCAAATAAAATAAATATGTGGAAAAAAATTCCACAATTTATAGAATAATAAAGTTTGAAGGCTTTTTTGCAAAATAAAATTAACCTAATAAACCGGTTTCATCTCAAAATTTAACCAAATTTCAACCGTTAGATTATTATCATTATTTTGATATTCTTAATCAACGATTCATATTAACTGCTGCATTCATACACCAATTTCTTTAAAGTGTATATTAGACAAATCCCTTTTGAAAACCAAAATTTGTTTCAATCATAATATTAAGTGCATGAAAGCACAAGTCAATTTGTCGTGAGGGTGATTCAATATGGAAGCCAAATCTTTAGACTTCCAAAGGTGGTAGCACTTTCAAGTGTTATTTATTACGGCACGTTCCAAGATAGAATTCGCATTTGCACTTTAAGGTAGTGTATGGGTACCACATTTGACTTCAACCATATTCAAGTTTAAACAAACTTCAGAGTTCATATTAACCGCTTTAGATGTCCAATTAACTAAAATAATTAATTAAATTAAATTAATTAATGTCACTAAATTAAAAAAAACTATACTGTAAAATCCTCCATTAATCTATATATATAAGTAAAATTGCCTTTTGAAGCAATTAATAGTATCATTAAATATAATTATAGCATTAAATACATGATAAAATATAGGAAACATTATAAATTAAATTTTTATGTTGGAAAGGTTGTCTATTTTTTTATTTCACTATTTAATTCTTTAAATGTTAATTATATATAAAAACATTATTTTTAAAAAAATAAAAAATAAATTAAAAGTGCAAAGCACAGATAAAATAAAATAAAATAAATTATTTCTAACATAAAAAATTAATTTTTAACATTTTTTCATCTATTTATAAGAATTTTTATAAAAAATCATTTTATAAATTGAACATATTCAAAATAATTTATTTCATTTTTTAATTCTTTAAATGTTAATTATATATAAAAACATTATTTTTTTAAAAATAAAAAATAAATTAAAATGTGCAAAGCACAGATAAAATAAAATAAAATAAATTAT
The DNA here is from genome assembly GCA_023212625.1 of Styphnolobium japonicum. Classification (NCBI taxonomy): domain Eukaryota; kingdom Viridiplantae; phylum Streptophyta; class Magnoliopsida; order Fabales; family Fabaceae; genus Styphnolobium; species Styphnolobium japonicum. Next base: position 38,498,637 of record JALBWW010000003.1, on the reverse strand, counting down.
TTCTAACATAAAAAATTAATTTTAAATATTTTTTCATCTATTTATAAGAATTTTTATAAAAAATCATTTTATAAATTGAACATATTCAAAATAATAAATATAAAAAATATAATTTTAAATAAAACAATTAAAATATAAACTATAAAATAACCCGTGCAAAGTACGGATAAGATAACTAGTAATTCTTAAAGTCGGTTGTATAGATCTATTACTGCATCCACTTTTTGAAAGTATATTATACTAGTAAACAAAAAAAAGTAACAACCACCACTTTCACAAAAAAAATAAAAATAAAGGTAACAACCACCACTTTCACAAAAAAAATAAAAATAAAGGTAACAACCACTAACTCAAGCACTCAACCCTATTTTCGAAATGGTCCATACTCCAGAGTCCAGACAACTGTTACAACGTATGCCTTAATAAACTTGGCTTCCATGTTCCACCCATTATGTCAGCATATGCAAAGCACTCACGTTTAATCAGTAACACATATGGTTTGACCAAAAAATTTAGTACAAATGCACTAATAACACATGTCATCTTCAAATAGAATACTTGACGTCTGTTCTACACCCTTGACCCCGCTCCTAAAAAAAAATCAAAATCAAAAAGAAAAAGAAAAAGAAATAATGATCATTCTTCTCAAGTGTCCCTGGATGACAGCAAAATTAGATAACCTGCGCACTGAACTCATGGAGAACTCCCATGATGTAAATAAAATCTTGTGATCAACCAGTAGTGCATAGAAGGATTTGAAGGTCACATAAAGTGCTATTGTATATTTGTTTGAAGTGTCCCCTGAAAAATATATTTAAGTTGTCTAGCTAAGTTTTGCCCAATCAGGATATGGGCATTCATACGTCCATCCAGGTCCAGAGTACCGAATACAATGTAGCCACATACCTTCTTCATCGCCATCATATCTGCAATTACAAAATTGACAGAAATGCAAATTTAGCGAGCTGTCTTGAGATTCATAAACATAAGGACAGTGAGAATGGAATCCACAGAATCATAAGATGAAGTTACTGGATGCTTGCTATAAACAAACCAAAACTTACAATAAGGTTCCATATGTTACAAAAATAGTATTAACATAAAAAGTGTATAATTTAACCAATTGTCATGCAATGGTCAATATAGTTCCACCAAACAGACATTAAATATTTACTTGGATCAACATTGGCGTCAGCAACATTGTTATATTCATGCAGAAAGAGCTTTGTGCTACAAAAATAAAATATAAGAAATAAAGAGATAAACAACTATCTGCAACTTTAAGCAGCTAATTTGTTAAGCAAATATTTAACCTAATTCCAAGTTCATGACGTCCGGAGATCACAACCCTTTAATCACACCAGACACACTGTAAGAAAACTGATCTCATTTGTATGCAGCATTGAATCATGAAGGTTTTTTTACTCTTCTCTAATTATGGTCTCTGACATAATTTTGACAAGGCTTGACCACGAGAAAATATACCCTCACAACCAACTTATTATGATGCCTATTCTACTATAGACAGTTAGGCAAAAGGCTTGAGCATGAGAAAATCTACTCTTCCTTACCTTTGTTCAAAAATTAGCCATGCATCTTTGTCTCTTTTACAATTTACATTACAAACGAGAAGCAAATATTTTCATTTCTAAGATAAAGGGTTTCTTACCCTTTGGGAGCCAAATTTGGACAGTTTGTACACATGGGATCAATTCTAAAATCTCCATTGGAATTTTCTTCACATTCATTGAGCTCATTTTCTGATGTCAGAGAAGCATCAGACATGCGACCCAATCTATCAGCACTTGACCCTTTACTAGATCGATCAACAGTTTGTTCTGAGATGTACAGCACGTCATTGGCTATTGGGTGTCCTGAATACTGTAAATGAACACGTATCTACACCATAGGTGAGTATTTATTAGCACCTACATTTATAATAGTAATAAGTTGAACAAAGACAAAATAGTGCAGGATGCCTTTGGTCCATAGTTGACTTAAGATTTTCAATTGCATCTGTGGTTTTTATGCCATTTCCTTTATTGCATCTCTTTTCCATCAGTTGTATCAATGAAACTCACAACCAAAGTGTTGCCTACAATAATACTACATATGCATACACAGTGACAGCATGGCTGGCATGTGGCCTACTTCAGAATGTGTTTGAGTCTTCTGACACATTACTGGCAAGTCAGCACATGTGGCAGTGAATAGACCACAACATATTTATATCCATATAATGGCAAGAGCTCAGCCTCAAAACACATTGAAGATAGTAATGTTTAAATCGAAGATATCAGAGACATATAAATGAAATTACATCAAAACAATAAACACTATAACGACCAAAAGCATCATCTTTGCCTGAGGAAAAAGTAAAAAAAGAAAGCATATTCAACTGTCAGTTAAATTTTGATTGATAACACATTAGCCTGAGAGTTTCTTACCTGATGAGTGCGGCCAGTAATTGGTTCACATAAGACAATACTTTGAGTACCATTGGAACTAATCCGAGTAAATTTCGTAGAGGCAGCCTTCCCCTTTGCAGAGTCTCTGACCTGCATTAACAAAGATATATTCATTCAGATATATCACATAAGATAAATTCCAGTCTTTCCACCACTTTGTATTTTACTCATCAAAAACAGAATGTATCAATTTCATTTTTCTTCCTATAATTTCAGTTATTACTGAAACATTAGAATAACCAATATGATCACCAATGCTCCACTCAAATATATAGAGATCATTTAGCAATGACTATGTACCCCATGGTGTTAGTTCTATTTGTGTTTTTGATGATGCAAACCTTGTTGAGTCGGAAGACATAATTGCCTTAACTTTGATTCTGTAATCATGTTGCTTTGATTTTAAGAAATAGTTTTTAAATTGTGACAACATCAAGTGCATGAAATTGTGAAACTCTAGCCGTTGGTGTTAAAAGTTAAAAGGTATTTGACAATTTATTTCAACATGAATTTCATAATTATAGTTGAATGGCTTACTTTTCTAAATTGGTTGCATTTAACGTGTGATAAACAAGCGTTAAGTGATTCAACGGTTGATTTTATGGCTTAAAATGGGCTAAAGACTGGAAAGAAGGATGCTATATCAGTCCTAAATAGTTGCTAACTGTTGGGCATAATTTGGATAAAGGTTATGAAGAAAAAACTTATAATTTCACGTGCTGGAACTTGCTATCAAAACAGAATCACAAAACACCTAGTCAAGCACCTATGACCATGGAGCACCTACTTCAAATTAACCATAATCAAGCTTGAGACCATAAATAGCAAGAATCAAGGTGCAGAAACCACAGTAACAGCTAGTTGGTTCAAAATGACCACAAGACATTATAAAAGGAGGACTTCCAAGAGGAGAAACAATAAGCAAGCTCTGCAAATAATCAATTTTGCAAAAATTCTTCTTAATGCTTGTGTTCTTTGTGCTTAGATGGGCTTATACACTCTTTTGAGAGTTTGTTATGTTTTGTAGCTCGTTGATAAGAGCAATTGAAGGGAAAAAAAGGTTATCCCTTGGCTAGCAAAAAAAAAAAAGAGTTGGGAATTAATTATAGGAGCTTTCCTAAGACTAGTGTTACTCTATTTTGGCTATAGAAGCAGAGGAAGGTTGTTGTGGTGTCCTTGGAAGCAAAAACATCACTGTTGTTACTCAGTTTCGGGTATCAACGCAAAAGAAGGTCGTTATGGTGTCCTTGTAAGCAAAAATATCACAGCCAATGAAGAAAATCTCAGGCGGTTGTTTGAGGACTAGTGGCTGAACCAGGATAATAAATCCTTGTTTGCACTATTTTCTCAACCCCAAAACTCTTTAAACTTGCTTGTTTATAATAGTAGTTCTTATAGTGTGTGATACAAACCAGAACCAACACAACCAAAAACAGAACAGTAAATGAATCAAGAGGAAGAACTGGTGTATGTATTATTTGATTAAAAAGGGAATTACAGTGGAGAGAGGATTTCCTACTGCCACAGAGCTAGGCTCCTACAGAGAGCTATGGCTCTCCATCCATAACAAACTAAATGATTCCAAAAAGATATCCCATCCTACACGCTTATCCTTCTTAATAACAGAAAATCACCATTTGGTTACTACCCTCTCTTTTTTCTTTCTCTCTCTGCCAGCACAGCAATCAATTCTGACTGCTTCTATTTCTCCTAGTATAAACCTTCCAGACCTTTGGCCCATGTGACATTTGGGGTATCAGCTGCTCATCTGGGCCCCAAGATTGGTTTTGGGCTCTAACATTGCTGCCTTCTTCACTTTCAGCCTTGTCCCCAAGGCTGAAGTTTGGAAATTGACTCTGGATGGTGAACTCATCTTCCCAGATGGCCTCTTCAGCAGGCTTTCCATTCCAATGTATCAACAATTGGTTAATGGAGTCTCCACCCTTGTGGACTGTTCTGGTTGCTAACACAACTGCAGGCTCAAGCAAAACTGAACTGTCCCCCTCCATGCCTTGTGGCAGCTCCTCCTCCACCTGATAATGTCCAACAGCCCTCTTTAATAAGGACACATGGAACACGGTGTATTTTGGAAGACGCAGGCAGCTTGAGTTTGTAGGCTACTGCTCCTAGATTCCAGCACTTGAAAGGGTCCATAATACCTTGCTGAAAGTTTTCCATTAATTCTTGATGCTACCGACTGCTGTTTATGGGGCCGCAGCTTGAGAAAGACCCACTCCCCTACTGCAAAGCTGTTTTCCTTCCTCTTTCGGTCAGCTTGACATTTCATTCTCTCTTGAGCTCTCTGCAAGTGATGTTTTAGCTGTCTGAGAGCTTCATCTCGAACTATTAAGTCCCTCTGGACTGTCTCCACTCTTGTCTCACCTTGTAGGAATCTTGTAATCATGGGTGGTTTCCTTCCATAGACTATCTCGAAGGGGGTGACCCCCGTAGTCTCATGGTAAGTGGTATTGTACCAGTATTCTGCCCAATGTAACCATTGTAGCCATGTCCTGGGTTGATCTGCGATAAAGCACCTCAAAAAGGTTCCAAACACCTATTCACCACCTTGGTTTGTCCATCTGTTTCTGGGTGGTGAGCTGAGCTCATTTTCAGGTGCGTTCCCTGCAGTTTGAAGAGCTCTTTCCAGAAATTACTCACAAAAATTGGGTCTCGGTCACTGATGATGGCCGTGGGAACCCCATGCAACCTCACCACTTCCTTTGTAAAAATTTCAGCCACAGTCCTTGCTGCATAAGGGGGCTTTAAAGGAATGAAATGCCCATATTTAGACAGCCTGTCCACTATCACAAACATTACTTCATACCCTTTAGAGCTTGGCAACCCAGTTATGAAATCCATGGACACTTCGTCCCAAATCATCTCTGGTATGTTTAAAGGCTGCAATAAGCCTCCTGGGGATGCTGCTAGATACTTCTGTCTTTGACAAACGTTGCATGCTCGGATGTATTCTTGGACCTTTCTCTTCCTGCCCACCCAGTACATATTAGCTGCAATTCTCCTATAAGTTCTGTGGAACCCAGAATGCCCCCTTGAGGAGTAGCATTGAAATTCTTGTAGCAGCCGAGGAACCCATGCTGACTGAGAAGAGATGACTAATCTGCCCCCATAGAGTATAACACCCCTCTTGTAAGAAAATCCCGGCCTGGATCCCTCCTTCTTCAATTCCTCAATGATTTTTACCAAGGTAGCATCCCGGTGAACCTCTTCTAGGACTTGATCACTTTCTTCCCATATTGGATAAGACACCAAGGAGCACAACTCCCATTCCTCCCCCATACGAGAAAGTGCATCTGCTCCCCTATTTTCATGACCAGGTTTATACAAAATGTCAAATCGGTAACCCAGTAACTTGGCTGCCCAATTCTGCTGATCCATGGTAGAAATTCGTTGCTGCAACAATTGTTTTAGACTTTTCTTGTCTGTTCGTACTGTGAAATGCTTCCCTAATAGGTACGGCCTCCAGTGCTGAATGGCCAAAGCAACAGCCATTAGCTCTTTCTCATAGGCCGATTTGGACAAGCTCCTTCACCCAAAGCCTTACTGAAAAACGCAATGGGTCTACCATTTTGCATGAGAATGGCACCAAAGGCTTCCCTATTCCCACGAACCAAGACCCAATTAGATCCAGTGTTGCGACCCAAATTATTGGGACTGGGCCGAAAATTAGTACCCGACCCAAACCCATTCATGTTTCCTATACCTCGCGATGAATTCGGGTTATCTCCACTTCCTTGTAACTCTTTCTCGACAGCTTGGGTTACATTCATCAGGCGAGATCGTGATAGAGGACCACGGGAGATAAGGCTTCGCACTCGTCCTCTAATTTCGTACTTCAACCCGTGGAGAAAATACTAGAAATATTGGTCATTGGGTAGTCTCTTCACTTGTGCTGTCAACCGCTCAAAATCTTGGACATACTCGTCCACGGTTCCTTCTTGACGGAGAGCTGTTATTTGCTCGAAGACGTCTCCCTCACCCATTCTGCCATATCGCTCCAGCAACTCGACCTTGAGCTGTTCCCACGTCAACTCTATGCTGTCGTTGAGTAGAGAGTTGAAAAAATGGATTATGGGTCGTTCCATGCACAATTGTGCTAAATTCACCCTTACCTCCAGACTTGTCTCTTGCACCAGAAAATATATTTTTGCTCACGTAATCCACCCAGCAGGGTCATTACCATCGAACATAGGTAACTCCACTTTTGTCACCAATTGGCGAAATTCCTCCAACACTTCCCCTTGTAACTTCTTCAGGCCCAATGTCGAGGACTCTTTTTTTGTGGATGAGTATTTTTCCCCGTCATTATTCTTTGGCTCACCTCATTTATGCTTTTCACTATTTTCGCCACTCTCCTCCTTCGTTTGGAGTTTCTTGTCAAAATACTTCACGAGCATCACCATGAGAGTCCCTTGGTTTTCTTTCACCTCGTTCTGCATCGCTGTTAGAGCCGTTTTGACACTGATTAACTCAGCCTCCATCGCTGCTACCTTCGCCTCCATTCCTCCTCTTTTTTTTGCCTTTTTCTTTGGTGGCATTCACCCCTTCTCGTCTCCTTATCGCGCCGATCCCCTCACGAATCCGGCAAGTCGGACCAGTTTGATACAAACCAGAACAAACACAACCAAAAACATAACAGTAAATGAATCAAGAGGAAGAACTGGTGTATGTATTTGTTAAAATATCTCATAATATCTTCATGGTATTTTAGGGTATCTTTAGAATATCTTAGCATATCTTCATAAGATCTTTAAAATATATTATGAAATCAATTAGTCATCTAATTGAGAGAACAATCTTAGGAGTTATTTCCTAATTTCATTATGTTCCCTGATTTGTTTCCTTTTTTAATGAGGGTTAGGAGTCTTATTGTCTTAGTGGGCTTGGGCTTGTACTAGTAGTACTACACTAGTACTTAACCTAATTATTAGTATAAATAGGAGTTAGTACTTTGTATTTTACAACACATCAAATCAATCCAATATCATATTATTCATTAGTATTCTTTCTCTTTTACTATTTCCCTACCTAAACCATATAATTTCAACATGGTATCAGAACGGTACCATCCTCCGTGACCTAGTTCCATCATTATTCCACTACCGAGTTCCATAAAATTTGGAACTCATCTCTGACTATGTCTCTATCTCGTATCTCTCTTAATTTCCATTGGCTATACATCAATTCCGGCTTCACTTCCCATCGAGGAATCATATCGGCGGTGATTTTTCTACCCACTGACAATCATACCAGTAGTGACTCTTCTTTCCACCAACGAATTTATCGGTGGTAATTTCTCCTATCTCATCGATGAGTAATACCGGTGATGAATTTTCTATTGGTTATGATTCACACCAGCCTTATTTTCAATTTTCAAATTTTTTGGGTCTCTTGAATTTTCCAATTGTTTGAAGCTTTCAAATGCTGTTCTTAATGAACTTGGAGAAGTTTTTCCTTTGTTATACATCAAGATTGCTTTCCAGGAAATTTCCGTTGTGTCTTTCCAGCGATGTCTCTTCCACCTTGACCATGCCGCTGTGTGTCTTTCCAACGATGTCTCTTCCTCCTTGGCCATGTAACTTTCTAACTAACTCTTTTGGCTGTGCGTCACTCCAGCCGTCTTATTGAGTTATCTTTCTAGCAGCGCTCATATCATATAGTCTCTCCAAACGGCTCCACATCCCTGAGTTGTCTTTTAAGCTATCATTTATGGAGCCCACATTATTTTTATGATTAGTTTCTTTTAACTTGCCACATCCAACAATCTTGTCGCGGCGACGCTTCTTCCCGTCTTCAAATCTATTTCGTGCATTGGCGATCTCTCTCCGGCCATCCTGCCCTTATTCACCCAGATCCAACATCTTATATGTGTGCATCTTTCATCACTTGCTGCCTACTGCTCAATGGTGTCTGCCTATGTTGTGACCCGATACCTGCAGCCTCTTCCTCCGTCATGGCTCAATTTCGGCGAGTTCTTGCTGCTGCCTCCATTCTCACGCATTGCAGTAACCAGTGATGTTCATATTCCAGCAGTGTTCTCATTCCTTGTGCACCTTTTCCGACAAAGACTTCAACAAAGACAATCATGGCCTTTCTCCTGTCTAATTCACCCCTTGTGCCTTGATTTCACCTTTCCAAGGGGTTGTTTGACTGTGCGTCCCACGACTCATCTTGTTTGATGACTTGTTATTGTTTAGCTTGGGTTTATTTTGCCCTATTTCTTAAATGGGTTGCTATGTTCTTGGCTAGATTTGTTACTTGTAATAAGCTTAAAGCTTAGTAAGCTTTAGCTTGAGGGAGAGTGTTAGAATATCTCATAATATCTTCAGGATATTTTAGGATATATTTAGAATATCTTAGCATATCTTCATAAGATCTTTAAAATATATTGTGAAATCAATTAGTCATCTAATTGAGAGAGCAATCTTAGGAGTTATTTCCTAATTTCATTATGTTACTTGATTTGTTTCCTTTTTTAATTAGGGTTAGGAGTCTTATTATCTTAGTAGGCTTGGGCTTGTACTAGTAGTATTACACTAGTACTTGACCTAATTATTAGTATAAATAGGAGTTAGTACTTTGTATTTTTTTATAACACATCAAATCAATTCAATCTCATATTATTCATTAGTATTCTTTCCCTTTTACTCTTTCCCTACCTAAACTTTATAATTTCAACAGTATTATTTGATTAAAAAGGGAATTACAGTGGAAAGAAGATTTCCTACTGCCACAGAGCTAGGCTCCTATAGAGAGCTATTGCTCTCCATCCATATCAGACTAAATGATTCCAAAAAGATATCCCATCCTACACGCTCATCCTTCTTAATAACAGAAAATCAACATTCGGTTACTACCCTCTCTTTTTTCTTTCTCTCTCTGCCAGCACAGCAACCAATTCAGACTGTTTCTATTTCTCATAGTATAAACCTTCAAGACCTTGGGCCCATGTGACATTTGGGGTATCAGCTGCTCATCTGGGCCCCGAGATTGGTTTTAGGCTCTAACAGTGTGCTTGATTGGCTTGTACTATAGATTTGATTAAATTAAAACTAGTCGTCATTGTTTATATACAACCAATTCACTCCCCTCTTGCTTCTATCACTAGGTCACATTAGGACAAGATCAGAACAATTAAAATCAGTGCCACCTGAAATTCAGTTTATCTCTGTTATATCAAGGTAAAAGCACTGGCAGATTGAAACTTAAGAATTAGCCATAATGGCTTTGCAACATCAGAAATTCATAATTTCTACTACTCTCTTCTCTTACAATGAAGTGTTTAGAAAATGAAAAACCAAAATTTTCTAACAATAAACCATATAGAACAAAAGGCCTCAGTCTCACCTCTGCTGTGCTCCTTCCTTCTCGAGCATTATAGTCTATATTGGCATCAACAATTAGCTGAACAGTAAAAACTGTGTCAAATGAGGAGAAAAATGTCTCAATCTTAACTGACAGAACAGCACTTAATTATTTATAGCTAAAATCAACATATTCTGCAAATGAAAGTTCACTGAGGTAAAAACATATGACTAGATGTCTCAGACTGAAGTCTCAGTTAACCAGGGCCTGTTTGGTTGCTCTTTTTTGTTGAGATTTTAAAAAATATTACTCAAAATGCAGTTTTTAAAACTAAAACCAAGAGCAACTTTTAAATGTTTTAAAAAACAATGTTTCCAGAACGGCTGTTTTCATGGTGGCAATTTTGTAATTAGTAACTTTCACTAATGGCAATCTTATAATGAACAGAAAAACTGCATTGATTTCCCCAATGTGACAAGAAACACCTTTGCTTGCAAAAATTGCTTCTTTTTCTTAGACAAAATTGGAGATGTTACTTGCATCCATCTTAATTATCTCCTTTCCTGTCTAAAACTCTCTCCGACCCCATAAACAGAGCAACCAAAGCTGCTCATAATTGGGTGATTTCTTCATCTCAAAGCTCATTGCTTTAGACCCATGGCTAGACGAATACCATCAGTGGTTAGTTTCTTTCTCCAAGAACCAGATCCACTCACAAGCTCAACTGACAAGCCATTTCTTTGGTTTTGTCGGATATGACAGAGTTACTTATTAATATGGTCAATTTCCATCTGCAATAGTATTTAATGGGAGTTTTCAACACATTCACAAAGCTATTACTACTAGCAAATAGGTGTGAGAAACTTGGCAAAATGGCAAATATCTCATCCTTATAAGAAGGCCTTGATAAGAAATATGAATCATATTATACTGGGATCATGGCACTTGATGGCTTCTAACATTTGAGGTGTTTTTAAGCATTTAGGGGTGAACTGAGCGAGTTGTTTTAAACTGATTTCAAAACAAATATTTCCAACTCATTTTATTTTTCTTTACCAAATACCAATTGTTTTGGAAATACTTTCATCCAAACAAATTATATTGATTTTTGTTTCTTGAAAGTCTTCTTGAATTGGGATTTGCAAAACTATGTTAGAAACCCAAAAAACAAGAATAGAAACCAACATGGCCGCAATATCTTAAAATCATATGAAGTCCAAATTGTGTAAATTTTGTGCATCACATATGCAGATATGCTTTCTCTTTTTAATTAATTTTGCTTTAGTTGTGACTGTGATTTGTGAATACTATCTTTGCATACACTGACTGAAAATGATACATTTTATCATGTTGAGTCCTTCAAGTGTCAATAAAAGCCTTAAGAATGCCCCAAAAAAAAGGATAACAGATATGATAAATAAATCAACCAAATGATGGCATCCTATGTTAAAAAAAAAGGATGTTATCATATATGGTATACTTGCAGGGCTTATTTCTTCAATATAATATCAAGTACGGATATAATTTAGCTTATCCAGCCCAATTAAAAGAATACCTCATCCTTGGGAAATTCTCCAACTACTTTTGCAATATACTGTTTCTGGACTAAGCCAGCTTCAATCTGTAACAATCAAATTCTACATTTATAATGTATGAAAAGCAAAAAAAGAAAATCTATATGCAGATATATACATTGTAAATCAAGCATGATTGATCAATCAATTTGAGACACTTATATTAGCTTTGTACTAAGCTTTATTAGATGTTTATTGTGCCCAATATTAGTATTTTAGATTAATTTAATATTGTTAGACCTCATTGGGCTTTAATGCAAATTATGAATAATTCTTGGATTTTGATGCATTTTGACATTTCCTCATTGGTTAGGCCATAACTTGGGACTCAGTGATCCATTTGAGCTGATCTTGGTGTCTTTGAAAATCTAAGATAAGACTCTACAAGTTTCATGAAGAACTCAAGAGCTGTATCAGACTTCTAAGGGTCCAAAATATCCCTACAATGTAGAGTGGGTTTGCTGTCACGGAAATCTGGGCAGTGTGCACATATTGGACTATATAGTGGGCTATAGGCCTCCTCTTGGGCTGAAACTTGGCCATTGGAAAGATAAGACCCATATCTCCAACTTCACTGAAGACCACTTAGTCAATAGATGTCGTTTTAAGCATTATTATGAAGCTACAAGTTAGTTTAAATTTGGAAACACGTTTTGCCAACCTAACTTGAGGTAGGTGCAGTGTTTTTGGCATATCTGGAGTTCTAAAAGTCCAAATGGCATGATACCAACGCCAAAATTTCAAGAAGATAACTGGCTACAACATTCATGAAGACCTTCAAGCCAAAATGCACCGTCTAGGTCATGAAAATCAAGCTAGAAGTCGGATAAGAGTTGCTGACTTGAAGCCACCAACCATACACCAACCCACCTACCATGCACCAACCTACTAACCATACATCAAGTTTCTATATTTGACAATTTTCATGTTTTACAACTTGTATTCAGATTATTTTCAATTACAAATTGGCTTCTAGGATTAGTATAAATAGAGTCAATCTCTTTGTATTAGAGAGGATTCAATTTTAAGTAAGTTTGAAGAAAGTTTGAGTATTTGTGAGAGTTTTATTTCTCTTCTTCTCCATTCTCTTTACAATTTCGTTTTTGTTCTTTTATTTCTGAGTAATCCCTTCCCATCCATGAAAGGTTAGGCTCTTATAATCAATCCAAGGGATTAGCCACCTTGATGTTTAATTTGGAGATCTTATTTCGCTTGTTCATATTGCTTAATTGTTATTCAAGTTTCTCTTCTTCCTCTTTTGATTTTTATCTAGATTAAATTGCTTAATTTGATTTAGACTAAACAATATATTAAAACTTTTTTATGGATTGTTTAGCTTGGTTAAATCTCTGATCTTAAGTTAATCTATGTTTAGATGGTGCTTACTTTATCTAACCTTGGTTAATTAAATCTTATATGCTTATCTAGTAGAGAATTCTTTGATTATGTTGAGGCGTCTTGATGTGATCTAAGGCCAAAAACACAGTTAGCAATTAAGTGAATTCCTTGTGATCAATGATGAATTAAACTCAAGATCGGTAAATTTTCTTGAATTGGTTGCTTTTTTATATTTGTTTACAACTTTAAATTTTGTATTTTTTTTAATCTTATTAATCAACAACAAAACCCCCTTTTAATTATCTTGATCTGATTAAATCTTTGTTCTTTTTGGATCCTTGAGAGATGATTCGGTTCATGCTCTATACTACAAATTAGTTTGCGAATCGGTAATTATTATTATTTGACGGGTTTCGACAACCTCTTGTCAATGATAAATCATGTCCCTATGTTATAAATTCATCAAGATATTAATGACATGACACAAGAAATTGAACTTTTGTTTCTTTTCTTTTCCTTTTCCTTCCGACAAAAACCTTCAAAACATTTTGGTGTTTCTGGACTAAGCCAGCTTCAATCTGTAACAATCAAATTCTACATTTATAATGTTTGAAAAGCAAAAAAAAAGAAATTCTATATGCAGATATATACATTGTAAATCAAGCATGATAAATTCTGTCCCTATGTTATAAATTCATCAAGATATTGATGACATGACACAAGAAATTGAACTTTTGTTTCTTTTCTTTTCCTTTTTCTTCCGACAAAAAACTTTAAAACATTTTGGTAAATGTAGGTTACATTTCCCAGACATTCGTAATTGCTACCAATAATTGTCCATTACATGATCATCATTTTTTTTTATATAAGAGTCTGTTTGGTTTGTTTTTTGTTTTCATTTTCAGTTAGATACGTTTTCATTATAATTACAAAATGTCACCTTGAAAACAGGAAACAAAATGAAAACAAGGTGGCATTTTTGTAATTATAATGAAAACATATCTAACTGAAAATGAAAACAAAAAACAAAAAACAAATCAAACATGCTCTAAGTTACATGATCATTATTTGAAACTAAATGGGATGCTCTCCACAAAAATCTCAACACTCAAACTTTCATTTTCAAACCTAGCTTGACTGCAGATTCCAGCATATCTCTTCTGGTCATGTCTAAACTATATGTCAACAGGAAACTTTTGTAACAACTGAATTCAAGAAAAAGAAGTATACATGTAAACTTGCAATATAATAGTCACTTATTAAATTCAGGGATCACTAGCTAGCTATGTTTGGTATATGCAAGTTCACAATGCAGAAAAGATTAACATGCTAGTAAAACTAAACACTTTTATCAGACTTAAAGTAAATAAATTATGCCATAAATTCATAGTAATAAGTAAAGTAACATTTGAACATACCTCCTATTTATATTTTTTTGGTGCAATATTTCAGTCTGAATATTTTCATTAAACAAACAATGGAACTTCCTATATTTAGTAAGAACTATTACTTTCATTAAAAAAAAGGATTCACCTTTTTTTTAGATTAAAGAATAAATATTCTTAGAGAAGAAAAAGAGTGAAGAACAAAAGAAAAGTCCCTGCCCAAGGATACTTGCAATAACAAATTCACCTGTTGCCTAAAAATGTCAGCTTTCGGAGCATTTCTGGCCAAAATGAGAAGTCCTGAGACAAGACGATCCAGTCGATGAACTGCTGAGATGATCATGTCAAGGGAAAATGCAAGTACAAAATGGATAAACTCTGAAGGAGAAGGGTATGCAAAAAAAATTAAGTGCAAGAGAGAAGCTATATTTTATGCTAATTGGAAATTGAAAACCTTATTAGCATATAATACTTGTCTTTATTACTATTACATAATGTACTTCCAAAACGCATTTATGGATACGAAATAGAGGTGCCAGCTCATGCTCTGCTTGAAGGATGCCAACAACAGTGTTCTTACGATATTGACCGCATGGATGCACCTATGTAACAAAATTCACAGCTTTAGCATATATTAAATACAAAGCAAACAATCATCAAGAAGAACCTCTCCTTTACTTAGATAAGTAATAGAAAATCCATTTAGAATTTAGGACTTCTTTTTCGCATAACTGAAGGAAATAATTTATATGACATAAAAGAATCATCATGTTAATCACATTGAGTTAAACTCTAAGAAACAAATAATGAGAATGCTAATTTCAGTCTTCTGCAGATACTACAGTAATTGAAAACCCAATACATGTACAACATGCCGGGCAGAAAACTACAAATATTCTGGCAGCTGGAACTAATCAGACACGCACACACATAAAATTCATGAATATGTATAGGCACACCCACCAAAAAGAAGTTGCAAATTGTTCTTTCTTGCCAATTCTTATGTATCTTTGATAGTAAGTAATCCAAAGGGAACAATAGTGTAACAGAAGGGTTTTACAGAAAAACCTATGCTAAATATAATGTAGAAATCACACTACATGCTATGCCAAAATAGGTTCTGTATATTTGATAATTGCAGCTATACTTTCACATATCCATAGAAGAAGCTCCATACACTAATTTATGCTGTATAAGTTCAGAAGAAAACATCATATGACTAGCAAATAATGCACATCCTGACGGAGAAACAAAAGTTATGGAACAGCTAGAAGAGGAACAGGAAAGGGAAGATAAGTATAGGAATTTAACACTGTACTCAAAGACCCACTAGAGAAAAAGTGAAAGGAAGGGATATGGTTCCTTTCCAGATAGGAAGAGCTCATTCTTTCTAGATGTATTTTACTTAACATGACAGCTTTATAACATGGGCACTTCACTAATCCACTTGTTAATGCTTACTTACAGGGACAGATGCCGGCTTACAAACAGTTAGCACATCTGGTTCTTTATGAAGTATACGAACATCGCAAGCCATCACAGGTGGTTCATGCCTAAAACCTTTGTGGTATCAGTTTCAAATTCTATCACTTCCTTAGAAGCAAAGCATCAAGATCAAAAGCAAACCTGTGCAAGAAATGGCTTATCTTTTGAGATGGTTTAACTATGTATGAAACCGGCACCATCTCACCATCAACTTGTATCCTTCCACATTTCACTGCACTAACCTACAATGTTCAACACAAATAATCAATTAGCTAAGACTCTGGAGCAACATATTCACTGAGTTCAACTCGAGAAGAAGATTCAATCAAATTTCACTGCACTTGACCTTGCACAAATGCAAATTACAAAATGGAATTTATTATGATCCACTGAAAGTGTAAAGTAAGTAAATTCTATGGTGCCATTTGTTCGAAAAAAGTGTTAAAAGCATTTATTGGAATTGAAAAACAGTTGCATAAACACAAACACAGTATATATAATGAAAATGAGTAGGAATGAATGATTCTTACATAATAGTCATAAGGTCGACCCTTAAACTCCTCAGCGAACAAATCTACAATGGTTTTCCCTGCCCATCGATTTTTAACCTGGTATCAACCAATTGACCATTTCTAGGGTTTAATCAGGGTTTTTACATGATACCTTATACTGCAGCGTGCAGCACACTGAGAGCAACGAAAAGTACAAGAGAAATATAAAACGAACTAACATGAGCTATAAATTCGAAGTAGTATGGTCTAACGAGTCGAGTCCCTGCACAAATTGCACCAACAAAAAACCAATAAAACAAAAACAAAAAACAAAAAGTCATCTTTCACGCAAACAAGATAAGCCTGCATTGCAATTTGCATGTTTTGTTCTTTATCATTTGAATCAGTGGAACCTCTGCGACATCGATGTTACCGTTTCGAAAGATGTAATCTTGTGGGTGTGGGGGATTTGCTGGGGTCTGCCACACGATATCCATGCCCTCCTTGTCTTCTCTCTTCCTCTTCTTCATCTTCCCGCTTTTCACAGACTCGGGGTTGAGGGAGAGAACGAAACTTGGAAGGTAATGTCAACGACAGCACTAACAACGTCGCTGTGACAAATTGAAAAAACGGCGTCGTTTCTTCTGATGTGAACGAGGTTTTCAGGTATGTCGTTTTGACTCGGTTCGGTTCGGTTTGGTAAGGTAAGCTAGTTAAATTAAACATTACAATTAGAACAAGAAGAAGAGCACTGCACTGTGCACAACGACCCAATTTCCCCTGCTTTCCCAAAAGTCAAAACCTGTTTCGAAAGAAAGAAATCCTGGGAATCACTCACACATCGTTGAAGTTGAAGTTGAAGTTGAAGGAACTGTTCAAATCCCAAATTTATTTTTTTTCGTTTTTTGTTTGTGTAATTGCTCTTGAGATATTGATATGGATCATGAAATTGCAGATCTTGGAAGTTTTCTTGAATGGAATGATGTCCACTTGGATTGAATTTTAGGAATTGAGGGGAGGAGAGGGACGCGTGTGGGAAGGGAAGGGACCGATCGGAAGGGAGAAGAATAACGTGAACTGAAATGCCGGAAGAGGAGTTGGTGGACATAAAGTTTAGGTTGTACGATGGCTCCGACATGGGACCGTTTAGGTACTCATCCGCCGCAACCGTCGATATGCTTAAGCAAAGGGTTGTCTCCGATTGGCCCAAAGGTCGGTCAGTCTAGACTCTAGTGTTGCTTCACCACCCATCAATCTTTTTTTTTTACTGTTTGGTTTCATTTGATATTGCTGTGCCAGTAGGTCTTTTTAGGGAGGTTCCATTTTAGAGTCACAATAGCCTCCTCTAATTGAGGGGTAAGCAGAGGCAAAGGGTTTATTTCAAATGAAATATTTTATTAAATTATATATCCCTTAGGCCTGTTTTCTAAGATAGCAACATAACACAAGTACTATATTGAAAATTCAATTTTATAACTTTTCCCTTTTCCCTACTTTAACTTTAACTCCAAACAAAGGGAAGGGATTTCCAAACATTGGTTTTAGCCGTATGTTGCAGTCATAGCAACCGTTATTATTATCTGAGTTGCAGAGATGATTACTTTTTTCTTTGTCATTTATATGTTACGTATTACGTTTAAAGGACTTGGATGTGGATTTATCTGAGTGTGAAGAATAAGGATACAATCTTTTCATCCGAGTTCTCATTCATACAGGCAAACACGCATGCAGCACTTGGTTTTGCCTAAAACATATCTAATAAGGGTAATACATTAATGGAATGCTACAGTCATTCTGTTGTCTTCATCAACATGATGCAAAGACACTTACCTTCCCCCTCTCACATATCAATAATAATTCAGGATTTGGATGTCTATGTGAAGATTGATATTACCAGATTTCATCAGAAAATCTCTTGCTTATGGGCAGAGAGCTTCTGATTTTGCTGAAGCCAATTATAACTCTAGAAGTCATATGTTTGTGTTAGATCTCTTTCTTTTGCACCTTCTGAGAACAAATGGAATATGTGTGTTTTTTCCCATAAATGATGTGTCAACCTTATCGTGGAACTATAAAATGATTGGGGATGCTTAGATGATTAAAAGGAACAAGGGCCAACGTGTATTTTGTCCAGAGCATTCTGGAATCTTATTTAATTTGCCAGTGGGCTTGATATAATTGAAGGTCGCTGACCAAATGAAAATTGTATTGAATTAATTTACTAATTATGACATCAGTTAAGTAAGTATTACATTTAAAAGTCTTGGCAAAACCTTCTGCAAGGAAATTTTTGGCACAAAGGTCTTAGCTTATTAAATTTAAATTGCATTTTAGTGACAGTACTTCACTATCCTGCATTCCTGATTGAGGATCCTACAAAAATCATTTTTTCATGCTTGTTCAAACAGATGCCATAAGGATGTTAAACATGATTATCATTCTAATTAAGTTGGTATGGACTATTATATATTATTGCTTTGTGGTGGTTGTTAACTCTGTAACAGAATTGAGGCATTTACTGATTCAATCAACTCATTATGCTGATTATTCATGTAGCTTCTTTGGGTCCTTGTTTACAACTTATTTAGGATAGGGTACAACACTGGTTGTCTCAAGGTCTCGTCTTGAATATCATTCATATCGTGTATTGTTTTCCTCCTAGTTTCCCTCTTGTGTTCTCTCATTTAGTGCTACTAATTACTCTACTGTAGGTAAAATGGTCATCCCAAAGACAGCAAATGAAGTGAAATTGATTAATTCTGGTAAAATCTTGGAAAGCAACAAGACTGTTGGTCAGTGTAAAGTACCATTTGGTGAGTTTGCAGGGGGAGTCATAATAATGCATGTTGTTGTACAGCCATCTCTAGCAAAAACTAAAGCTGGTAAGTTTGCTTGGATTTCTTCATATAAGGAATACATCACTTTTTTTGGTGGCATTGAAATTTAGATTGTCAGAATTTTATAAGGTTATTGCTGTTGTTTATAACATGGTTTGAAAATTAACTGGAGCTCACTTGAGAACCAGCTTCCAGATGCTGGCAGCTGGATCTGCTTGCTGACACCATTGTACTCCTGATCTAAAGGAGCTAATAAAGTTTTGAGTGATGGTTATTAAACTAATCTGTGCTAATTTGATTTAATATGCTTGCTAATATCCAGTAGTGGAGTGATTTAAGATCCCTTTTGGAGCATGTCAATCACATGTTATCAAAATAGATGAGGTAGAACTGCCAGAAAACCAGAATTTCAGTGACACTTGTATATGAACTGGGTTAGCAGCCAACTTATTCCTGTAGATTCATAGAAAACAACTTTTTTTCATTTTTTTTACATAAAAATGTAGGACCCCATAATTCAGGGGCAGTGCCTTGTGTTCCCCCTCAGATTATTTTAAAATCTAGTATTTTACATGCTTTTTTTTTTTTTTGAAATTTTTTCTGAGCTTGGCACCCCTCAAACAATGGTGTTTCATAAGTTCTAGCTCTGCTGCTGACCCCATTACATTACATCGAGTAATTGAATAAACATTTCAGAAAGGACTGTGAAGACCAAAAGTAATATAGGGCATGTAGGTGACAGGCTTTTGATATCTTTTCTCTGACTTGGCATCTAACTGCTTTATTATCATGAGTGCTTGTTTTAGGTCTTGTTCAGCACCCATGTAAAGCATGGTTGTCAAACTCTTGAGTTAACTCTTAAACTCTTACGAGTTTACGATCCTGAGACACAAAATGAGTTAAATTGCATGTAAACTCTCTTTTTGGCAAACTCTTACGAATTCAAGTAAACTCGAACAAAATTGGTAAACTTTCGATTTTACTAGCGAGTTTACGAGCCTGGATTCACACATGTTTTTGGCCTCAAAACGCACAGTTTTGGTTGATTCTGTTTGGTACTTGGTTGAATTGTCTCCGTTCTGCCATATATATTGGGTTTATGAAGCTAATTTTATGTTATTATTGTTATTTTTATTTTGTTTTATTAAACTACAAAATAATGTAGCAATCCGAGCTTCTCATTTTAGCTCATGGAAATTTATCTCTTAAGGTTATGTTACCTTCAAATCTTTATTGTCACTGAAGGTGGGTAATGGCTCTCATGTCAACTTTTGGGAGGGTCATTAGGTAGGATATTTCTCATTTAGATATGCCTTCCCTCGTCTTTTTCATATTTCTTCCTTACATGAATCTCCTATCCATAAGTTTTATAGTGTTCAAGATTTTGTCTTTTCATGAAATTTACATTTTTTTCGTAACATAAATGATAGGGAATTTTCTGAACTAGAGTCTCTTTTGGTATTCTTAACTCTTTTCATCTATTTTCTAACCTCGATACTAGGATTTGGTCTCTTGACTCCTCTGGGGTGTTCTCTTGTAAATCTTTTTTTTTTTTCAATTCTTAACTCTTTCTTTGAATAGAGTCACTTTCCATCTTGATATAGTACTTTGGAAATCCAAAGCTCCCTTAAAGGTCAAGTATTTTGCTTGGACTGTGGTGCTTAATAGAACTAATACTAATGACATGTTGCAGGTTCATAGGCCGCACAAGGCGCTTTCCCCTTATATGTGTGTTATGTGTGGCGCCTACTCATAATTGGTTCCTCGCCTATTTTTACATTGTCCTATGGTTGTTTCTCTTTGGAACTCTTTGTTCAATCATTTTGGAGAATGTTGGGTGTGTCCTAGGTCCTTGGACCATTTTTTGATGATTAGCTATTATGGCTTTTTGGTAGAAGTAAAGAGGTAAAATGTTTGTGGTAATGTGCAATTTTCGCCGCACTTTGGTGTATTTGGTTGGAGCGTAACTTTTAAGGTGGTCTATTCCGCGCAACATCTGATTTGGGAAAAGATTCGGTGTCTGACCTCTACTTGGTGTAAAATACATGATCTTTTTAAGGAGATTTCCCTATCACATATGACCTGGGATTGGGCAGCTTTGTTCTTTTGATGTTTCTTTTTCTCTGTAGTCTTGTGTCTTGCTCTTTTGTCTTTGAGGATTTATTATCCTCCTTTTTGTAATCTCTTCTCTTCGTCTCCAAGAAATTATTTTTTTACAAAAAAACTACAAAAATAATGTAAGTGTCGCACTAAGTATAATATAACAATTGGGTCAAGTATTGAGTTATGTTTTTACTTAATTTTTTTTTGCTTTGTTATAGAGTTGGAATGTTGAATATTACTTATGGATATGCTATTAAATTATGTTTGGGTACTAGAATATGTTTTTAAATAAGATTTTTTATGTATGTAAACTCTTACGAGTTTATGATTTGAGTTTAATAGGGCTCCTCAAGTTTACTTTAAACCTTCGAGTTTGACAACCTTGGTGTAATGACCTGTCTAATTGTAGAATTGCTATGACAATCCTGTGTTTTTGTCTCAAGGGGAATCTTGATTTTCCCCATTTGGTTCAGTTGGTAAAGGAAACAAGGAAGCTTCAGTTTTTTAGGCTCAAGAGTGAGTAATGGATGCGAAGCAATATATGAATGAGGGAGATCTAATGCCCTTGAGTGCTATACTACTTATCTTACTTTTCTATGCAAGGGCACGGGCCTCCATTTTATGCATAAATGGTTATCATATTGCTTCATGGGTTATATTGTTTATCAGCCATGACCACCAAGCATAGCTTTCTGAATAATGGTTGCAGTTTGTGGGTAAGATTGTCTAGTCAGACAATAATGTAGCTCTTACCATTGTTGCATGCTATGCATTCTTTTTTGTTGGTTACTTCATAGGGTGAAGGGTAGTACACATTGCCACATTTGGGATTCAAACTCTATATATATATATATATATATATATATATATATATATATATACACACGAGGCATATCTAGTGAGAGGATTGGTTTATTGTGAGAGTGAGAGAAGCAAATCTTCACCATTGAATAATCCATGTGTGGTTAAGATTAAAACATAAAGTCATGTGACTTTTTTAAGTAGTCATGTGACATTTAAATAGCTTTTAATCTTAACAATTCATATAAGATTTAATAGTCAAGATTGGCTCCTCTCACCTCACAATAAATCACTCTTACTGTACCTTTAATTTGAAGGTTGAAGAAATAACCAGTCTGATATTTGCATTTCTTTTCCTGAACAGAAAAGAAGATTGATGATTCACCCAAGAAGATTGTCTGTTCTTGTTCGATATTGTGAAGATGGTTCTTTGAGTTCAAGATGCCGATCCTCAATTCATCGATCACTTGCAAACTACAGAAATTATTTGCTTGAACAAAACCCTTCTATTTTCAACATTCATGTGTAAAAAGTACGTACATACGAGCAATTATATATTATCATACCATAGAAAAGTTTGCCTTAATGGTGACTTCCAAAGATGTCATTCTTTTGTTACAAGCACTAAAGGGTTGATGGCATGATAGCCATTGATTGCTACCATTGTGCATAATGTTTTCATTTTACATTTGGGAGAATGATCATAAAAGGTCAGCTCACCTTTCAAACCAGTTAGTTTGTTTTAAAAAATAATTATATTAACCAATAATTTATATATAATTAATTAATAATTTATTTTTATTTTGATATTTGATACATGATTAATTATATATAAATTATTAGTTAATGTAGTTGAATATTTAATTAATTTTTAAAACGAATTAACTGATTATTTTAAAAAATAAACTGATCTTTATAGTCATTTTCCTGTACATTTTCAACACGTGCATGAAATGCCTCTGGAATGCTAAGCTGTATTGACATGCTTTATAATGGACGGGGATAATCTACAAGGCCCAGGAAGAATGTTTCGGCCCTATCATTTATTCCTCCGGTTCAAATCATGATGCAGGTGTGAACTATGATATGAATAAGGTACCGTTTAAAAGTTACAGATACGACCCGAACATGTCCCATTTTTTTCTTCTCCTCGTCGCATTTATTACCAGTTAACCATGGCAGAAGCTTGGGGCTAGAATTAATGTTGTGAAGTTGTTTCATATATTTTAGCAAAAATTAAAAACACACGTTCGTACCAATGTTACAAAAATAATTTGAACCATCTATAACTTGAGTTTTCGCTGAATTATGTTGATGAAAAAAGTATGATTTTTAATAAAATACGGTAATATAATTCACTTGGATTCTTTCTATTAAATAATAGTGGGACAGAATCATTATCATCTCAATTAATAAATCAATGCCTTTTACGTACTCTGAAAGCAAAACAACGCACCATGTCATCAACCCACCCAAGGGGGCAAGAAAAGGAAGGACAAGTTTCGAAATACTTTACTACTAATGTAACCTATTCCACCTTCTTCCTTCGCGGGATCGTGAATGAAATTAATATTTCTGGTAAAGATATGGAACTTAGTTTCGGTGGTTTCGGGTAGACATTATGACAAGTCACGGGCCTCCCGGGTTACATACTCATACATCACAACTTTCATCTCCTCACTGGCATAGGAAAATTTTCAACGGGCACAGAGAATTAAAAAGTTGAGTGGAAAATAACCCTTTTGCAATAAACGTTGACTGTGGTAATACTGAATGCTTGTACAGACCTATTAATGAATGTACACAAACAAGAAATGGCGAAAAGGATATCATCATGCCCAAGAAACAAAAATAAGCAAACAGGTATGGCAATTTGGTCTGAAACTTTCTCCTCAGTCCTCACCTATTTCCTATCTATTAAAAAAAAAAATTAAGCATATTCCTCTGATCACATTTCAAAGATCCATCCCTGCACATGTAAGTGATATGGGCATATTACTATATATGTGTATATACATGTCAAAAGAATTTCTGCAAAATCCAACCAAATTCACCATGGCCTACCCTCCAGACTTTAGGAAGCAAAACACTCTACATGACTGTGATCATTCTCAATCAACAATTTCCCCAGGAGGTGCCTACGGTTTTATATGATTGTACATCGTTGGATCATTTATGGCAAAAGCTCATATATGTAGGGTCAAACACAGACGACAGAGGAAACGTAGAGTGGATAGAGGAAGGTATTGGCATACTGGAAGGAAATAGTACCGCCATTGACCAAGGGCCTGCCATCATTGACGAGGCAGTCGTTGTAACGGAGGCGCTTGAAGAGCTTTGGGTTGATGAGGCGCGCAGAGCTGAACCAGCCGCAGCTGAGGTGAATGGCGGAGATGTCGCATCCACTGACGCACATATTCATGATCTCGACTGTGTAGGTGGGAATGCCACTTGGGAGTGGGGCCGTGGGACCTTGATTGATTACAATATCAGACTTGCTGCACTTGTCACCCCATATTCTGTTCGGTTCCGCCATTGCAGGGGCTGCACAAAGGGAATAAAAAAAATTAAAAAAAAAAATTTTACATAAAAATACTAGTAAATTCGGACAATAAAGATTATTATTATTATGCATTACAATAAGTAAGTTCTCACCAGAAAAACAAAACGATTATTTATGCATTCAAATGAAGTGGCACAGTACTACAGTACATTAATTATTACATGACAGTGTGGACAAGAACAACCCATCCACCCAACAGGAAGCCACACGGCGACAAAACACTCCTATTGAGGTTATTAGTCAAAATAGAAACAAAGCAACACCGCGAAAGGCTAGAGCTCAAAACCAATTCAAAAGGCCTGTGCTAACATTATTTAATTTCATTAAACAACAAATTTGAAGACTCTTAGCCAAAAGAAAAGTACGAAGAGATGAGCAAGAAGAGAAACCCATTCCCGTAACGAAAAGAAACAAGTAAATGGTTATAAATTTAAAAATATAAAATAAATTATTTTACCACGATGAAGAAGTTTGCGATGCGGAGTAGTAGGAAGCGTGTTGTTGCTACCTTCCTCTAAACCCAGCGACAGGGACACCGTGGTTGCGCTGCCAGCCCCACCACCCAAACCTGCAACGGGGATTCACAAGGACAAAAAATTAATAATTAAAGAAATGAACATTCGGATATCATGATGGAGGTCCCTCGTGTCGTATAAAGCTAGACCGCATAAGAACAAAAAACAAAAACAAAAGTACCAAAACCACCACCATGGTGATTTCGGAAAGGAAGAACGCACCTGGGAGAAAAGCAAGGAGTCCGAGGAAGAAGAAGAGGGATGCGGTAACGATGACGGCGATTCGTGGAACCGAAGGCGCTTCCATGAAACAATAATGCAGCGAGGCCGTTGACGGAACTCGGTTGTAGTAGAGTGAGTCGGAACGGAAGTCTAAAGCAGCATGGAATTGGAAGGTAGAGAGAGAGATTAGAGATCTGCAGAAAAAGAAAGGATCATATCATACACATCACATCACATAATCTGAACTACAGAAATATATCAGTCAACGAAAACGAATAGCCGTCGATCTATGAAAGAAAGAAAGAAAGAAATAGGGTTGGGATTATAGATATTGAGTCAATCACTCACAGACAGTCACTCGGGGGGTCACGGGGCTACGATGACAGTGTGGGAGAGACCTAAAAAGAGAAATGGAAAAGGAGAGGCCACAGCCAGATGGATTTGATTTCGAACCAACAACCAGAATGATGAATAATAATATTTATATAGACAACATTCATTCATTTACGATTGAAGCCAGCTAGGTATCTGTCTACTAACACCAGAAAAGAACCCACACGGATTATAAATCTGGATCGAACCGGCTACAAAAGGAAACCAATTCATTGCTCCATGCATTTCTTCTTCTCTCCGGTAACCGTGTCCATTTTCAGTCACGGAAACCGAAGGAAGGCTCACACGGGAACTGGATATTCCGGGATAGTTGAGTTGAGACTTGAGAGAGAGGCAACAGAAAAGAAGCATAAGAAATGGAAAAAAAATTAATATATGTGTATATATATATATATATATATATATAGGAGCCGCGGAATTTACTGGGCGAAGACAACAGTGGCGGAAGACGCGTAGAAAAAGGAGAGAGAGGAGGCAGAGGTCGAAGCGACAAAGATGGCAGAGCAAAACAGAAGAAGGTAAAAAGGAAGAAATGACAAACAGGTGAATCGTCAAAAAGGCGAAGTGCATTTATGAGAAAGAGGGCAACCTACAGTACTACTATGTCCCCTTTGCCATTAGGTCTTTCCCTATATATGGCAGACCATGCAGTCGCATCGCAGAGAGAAGGGAGAAGAGGAGAAAATTCACCTTTTAAATTGATTCCAGAGAGAGAAAGGTAGGGTTTAGTCTCTTGCTTTTTCTGTTGGTGTTGGAAATGGAGGACTTGATCCGGAGACGGTGGGTGTGGCTGGACGTTGATTTATTTCACTTTTTTCAGTGTCGGGGGCTTTTGGTTTTTGGGTTGTCACTCACCCCGCGCTCTTCTGTGTCTGGGTTTATACAGTGTCAGTCTGCCTCGCTTTTATATTAAAAAAAAAAAGTGTATGTGTGTGTAAAATTGTAAATAAAATTGGATGGGGGTTTTGTTTTGTTTACATTTGGGTTGAACCATGGTTAGAGGCACCGCACGTGGGGTTGTTAACCGTGGCCGTGGGATATAAATATATATGATTATTATCATGAATGATTAGCTACTAGCTACCTCCCTCCCCTCTCCTCACCTTTGAGAAAGGAATTGCCTTTTTTCTATCTTCAATTCATTCAGGTGTGTATGAGTGGGTCCATCTCAATACGTTGTTTTATGTTATGTTCTTCTCCTTAGGAGCTGTTCTTTCTATTATCTATATGTTATAGTTCAAAAATGGTAAATGTTACGATTTTTTTTACTTTTTTATTTTTGCATGAAATGATATCCGAATTAAAGTGGCTTTATTTTCGGTGTGAAGCCTCCAAATTAATTTTTTTTATTTATTATCTTTGTTTAAATAAATATTTATTTTAATTTTTTTAAAATATATAAGGCATTATATTAATTTTTATTTATTAACAATATTAAATTATTTTTTTAATAATAATTAATGTCTTTAATTTTATTTTTTAATAATTAATTTAATTTTATTTAAAAAATTATTTTAATATAAAAAATTATTAAAAGATGTATTTAATATCATATATGTTTTTAAAAAATTAATTTAATAAATTTATAAATATAAAAAATTAATGGGATTTATCTTTAAAAGATAAAAGTAAATATTTAATTTTTTTATATTTTCAACTAACATGGTTCATAAAATAAGTTTTCTGTCATCCTTATTTTTTCAACGAATGTAATTGGTCCATGTGTTTCCTATTATTTTTCATAAAAACTATTCATAAAAAGCATCACACTTTATGGTATACTAGCAAAATAATTTAAAAGAAAAAACATTTGAAAGAAGAGTGGGGGCCACGCGGTCAGTCAATCCAAAAGTCGTGCTTTTTACGTAAGCAGGTAGGCACATTCTGTTTTTGTGCACGTATACATGCATAGATAGGATAGGGAAAGGAGGCACCCAATGGAAGGGGCCCCTGTTTTGGTACATTACAATCCCGCTTTGCCAATTGTCATGAAGGAACCAACCAGCAGGGAAGGATGACAACTGAACTTTTGTCTTTTTTAGCTTTTCTTTTTCTTTTATATTTGTTAGATTTACACTTTTATCATTGTTGCCGGCAAAGTAACTTTACAATTTGGCACTTGATTACATTACATTATGGGAATCACACGCATATGGGGCAAAGCTCTACTGTGTTCTTTCTTGTATTGAACTCACAAGTGAGATGAGATGATAAATCATAAATGTGCTTTACTGACCACTATCAGTAATCTCAATATAATATACACATATAATTTTTTTACTGAAGCATAATAAAATAGAACTCGCCAAAAAAAAAAAAAAGAAGAAATTATTCACAAGAAGTGAGTCAGAGTGAACGGGCGATTCCTATACTATTTCTAATCATTACTATAATATGGTCCTTGTCTGAGAATGACTCGGACCCCAATTTCATTACCATGTTTACGCTACACCACACATGTATGCTCCAACTTCCACATACTACATACCTTTCCCTCAAAATCGTGTCGCTTAAAACACCATCTTATATTCTAAAATAAAATTTACACAGATGTGCGTCATGGTCCTTCACACATGAGGACAACGAGATGTTCTTGCATACTCCAATAGTCCAATAGCATTGACCGTTTAGATTTAATAGCATATATTTAATTTATGTGTTACATGTGTCGATATGTGCAACATGTAAGATTTTCTTCCAAACAAGACACCTTTACTATTAATTTTTATTATTATTATTATTAAGTTAGTTTAGTGTCTCTTTAAAAATAAAATTAATACAAAAACAATAAAAAGATTATTTTTTTAAGAATTAGTTATATATGAAAAAAATTCACTCTTAATTTTGGAGATCCTAATCTGGCTCTCGGGTAACTTTTTTTGTTGGGAGGAGGGCTCCACCCTCCGAATTAGAAAACTAATATAAGACCTAAGAGTGACTTCTGTTAGAAATATTCTTTATGCGGAAGCAATAAATTTATAGGCATACATCTTAGAGCGTAATTATCACATAGTCTAGGATCTACATCATGCTAAATTACTAGGATTCAGAAATCTATTTAAATACTTGGATCCATTGTAGGTTCCTGATCTAAGCGTTCTTCAGATGGATCAACTTGATCACCAACTTTCAGGATTAGAGACAGCAATCAATCACGAACAAAAGTAACCGGTGGCTTTATGATTCTTCCTCAACCGAATCTCTTGAGTTCCTTAACAGGACCTTAGTCTCTCTTCAGATGAGGAAAAGAGAATGAGTTTTCAGCGATATGGTATATTGGGGACCATAGCCTTCTTATAGTGTGTTAACCTAATAGAGTTCCCATTATCCCCTAATGGGCCAACACTGACATCTGCTCATTTAAGCCCATATCATTTTATTTGGTAGTCTAATGAGCTCTCTTAATTTTATCACATAAAATAAAGCTCCTTAATGATAAATAACTAATATAATTATTTTATAATATTAGCCCACTTTAATTATTGGAATATAAAATTCCAACAACTTCCACAATACATTCCTCCCAATTCGAGTGACATAGTGGAGCTCAATTGAATCCCCCGGGCCCGAAGTTCACACTTCAATTAAGACTCTAAGGTTTTGTTTGAATTAAGAAAAAAGTAAAAAGGAGAGAAATAAAATAAAAAGAAATTAAAAAAAGTAATAAATAAATAAATTTTTAAGTTATTTGAATTGAAAAAATTATGAAAGAAGTAAAAAAGAATTAAAATTTTAGTTTTTTCTCCACTCGTTTGGCTGGATAAAAAAGTATAAATAAATAAATAAATTTTGTTATAAAAACATATTTGCTCTTATTTATTTATTTATAAAACAAGAATTAATTTTATTTTCAAATGAAATCTTTTATTTAGAAAGTTCTAAAATAAGAATTTATTTATTTTAAAATTAAAATGAAAGAACATTTGGATCCTCAATCACTCACATGCGCAATATGGAACCATTCCATCAACTTTTTTTAACAAGCATCACTTCCTGTATGCATGCATTTAGTTTAAGTTGCCTTAATTATCGTTAATTTGCAATTTCCTTTTAAGATTTTAGTTTAAACTAACAAATCAAACATAATTTGTTTTGAGCAAAGATAGTAGAAAGGAATAGGATCATATCATTACAAACAAAAGCTTAGAAAGACTTACCTTATAACTATATTATCAAATTATATGTAAAATTTCCAAACAACCAAACCTAACCCATAAAGTCTTTATGCAATTGTATGTGACATAAGAAATAAAATGCTATGATTGCTAATTCTCCATTTACATTGACTACGCACATCACAAAATTCACTACTGTCCAATATTTGCACAATCAACTAGATCAATATACCTTGCTAAGAACTTACATTATTGATACCAAAAAAGAAAGAAATCAAACAGATAGATGATAAATACTATTCACACACCTTATTATTCCATTATATTTAGTACTTTATGCCTCTTATGTGCTTAATTGTTTGGTCTTGGTCATGTTTTATGAGTTTGGATTTCAATGGACTTAATTGCAAATTGTCAGCATTTCTTGGTCTTTGACACTGTCTTTGTATTTTGGTTATATCTTGAGCTATAAATATCTAAAAAATGTGAAATTTATATTGTAAGAAATCTAAGATGAAGCTCTACAACTCTCATGAAAAGCTGATAAGCTGATTCAAATGTATAGTGGGCTGAATTGGGCATGGAAGTCAGAGATAGGAAGCTGTCGCTGGAACCCGACCTGCGTGCATTAATTGGGCCATTAATTAACATTGGGATGTCTAATGGATCTGAAAATGGTGCCAAATGAAAGCTAACACTCAGGGCTTCTACTATCATGAAGACCATTTTGCCAAACTACAGAGTTTTAAGTGCATTATTCTCACTTGAATTCATATGGTTGTTTCAGTTACCCTATGAGCTTAATTTGGGCATAACTTTATTATCTTAAGCCCAAATTAAGCAAATTAGGTGGCCTTGGAAAGCTAAAGGGAAGAAAGTTAAGATTAACCTAGGAGAAACCTTGTATTTTCACTTTTAGAGTATGTTATTTGGAGGGAAACAGAAGCTTATGAGATATACTTCTGATTTGAGCATATTTTGTTTTTCTTTGAATTTCTCCTCCTTCTTTCTAAGGTTCTCTCTCTCTCTAGTTCTTTATCTTCTTATTCTTCCTCTATAAGCCTCCTTGGACTGCAACCATGGAAGGATAAAAATATGAGATTGATTCAAGATACTTCAAGGAATTTCGGTTTGGCTTAAGACTTTGTTCTTCAATTTTCGTTTTGAATGCAATTAGATTTTCTCTTCTCTTCTCTTCTCTCTTGTTAATTCAAAATTTGTAATGCATGAATGAAGATCTTTATTTGTGTATTTAGAATTATGGATTAGGAATGTATTTTGATTGATTAATCAATGTTTCATCCCTTGAATTGAAGATAATTAAATTACAGATTTGTAGTTCAGGTTAATTGATTCTTGCAATTGAACTAGCATTGATTTTACAGATTTGTGAATCTTTTATTAGTTGAATCCTAGATGATCATCTAATAGTGAATCTCAATTCTAATGCAGAGATCTCGGTTGGAATTGAATTAATCATTTAATTAGATTCAATTGCATGCTTAGTGGTCTGTGATAGCCGAAACTGGAATTCTGACAAAGTATCTTGGATTGATTGTTTTCCCACTTGTTCTTTCTTAGTTTAATTTGCTCTTTTACAATCTGAATTCACCAACCCCTCTTGTTTTGAGTTTTGGCACGATTAATTAGCATACGTGATCCTTTGAGAGACAATTTGAGTCATTCCTTATACTACAAACTAGTTAGGGATTGGTTCTGTAATTTGACTGGGTTCGGCGGCTCAATCAAGGGAGTTAGAAGAACCATATATATATCTATATATATATATATAGACCATTTTATACTAGAAATGAGAGTGTCAGTTACGTGTTGCAAAACTAGTAGTGGACTGCAATATTAAGAAGCATATGAAGTGTTCCAAAAATGGTTCAATAGGAAAAAGAAAATTTATAACCAACTAGAATCATGAAATAGAAAGGAATCCCACAAAAGGTTGGGAATAAACTGAGTTCCAGTTTCCAAAAGTCATTTAAACAAACAAGAAATGCCCCTTGATGGCACATATCCTCATACATCATCTAATCAACACAAATAATAGCATCTACTACCTACTGCCATAAGTGAGAACTACATGCTGCCTATTTCTTCCCTACTGCCTACTTCTTTCCAAAATACTTGATAAATTACATAACACAATTATAGGACACCAAATGGCATCCATAGTGCCCAAGATCATTTTCATTATTTGAATCAAAACCTGTAGGCGCATGTAGGAGGCACACCAAAAATCAACTCATTCTTTTTGTCATCATTGCAAAGAAATTCATAGCACTACAAACCATATTGTTCCAACAGATTTAACTCAAACAACATATCTCATACATCTACTCTTGTATACACTCAAGGTCTACGATGCTATAAGATTTTGTTGCGCTTCTCAATAGCTACAACTTCTCATTTAGCTATTGTTATTTGTTGCTTAGCTACGTCATGCAATTGATCACAAATACAATTACCCTTATTCAATGCATCAACCATGAGTTCGATTCCACTCGTCATTCTCTCCAACTGAGCCTCCACTAAATTAGTCATTGAAGCCTTACGCTTCGTTCCCTGAGAGCCAGATGTCCCGATAGACTGATGTGATTGCCCATAAGATGGACTATATGAGTTAACATTGAGGAGGGGGGTTCTTCTCGCCATTCATCAAACATACCATTATCTTGGTCAGGCATGTAAGTATCATCAACCGAGTCATTCAGATCAACGTTGTCCTTTTCCTTTTCCCTTTCATTTTCCTTTTCCAATCGATTGTATCTAATTCTAAAAGAAGTGGAGCTTTCGCCCGCTGCTTGATCAAACCCAAAAAGCTCCCTCAAAACATCATAATGCTTAATTTGCATGGTTTTTCACTTGAAAGCATGCGATTTTTCCTAGCATTAATTATACCATGAGTTAGTATAATCTAATTTATAGTAAATAAAAATAGTCACTCTTATAAGATCTTGCCAGAATTCGTCATCGGCCTCAAACCTTCTGGTTGTCGGATTCTATGCAAATCTGCTTAAACTACCGAATAAATCATATGATTCAGCAAAATGATCTTTCAACATTTTCATCCTATTTTTTATATATTGCTTTGTCATGGTTGGAGCAACGAGGGACCGCAAAGCATCTACGACATTAGAGTATACTTCTGTTGCCCACGCACCATCATGCTTATTCCCTTTACCACCATCAAAGCATTCAATAATATTTGATTCATATTGTCGGTCCACCTTAAGATTCCTTTACCACCTTGACTAGGTTCTGCACTTTGACCCTTACCCTTTGGCATTTTTTCAACTTATAAATACATTTGTTTTCAATAGAAACAAGATAACATAATGTCTATCATATTTTCATTAGAAATCACCGATGATTGGAAAAAAAATTAATCCATAACATTATTCAAATGAAACAAGTACATGACAACATCTAAAATGTCAAAATCAAAATTAATACAAACACACAATTATTGTCTACACTGCGAAACCAGCAAACTACATTAACTCATAAGCATGACATAACTACATTAAGCTTGATAAGCATACCACATTTTAGTTGCAATGTTGTCCCTTAGAAGTGCTCCTTGTCTGTAATCCTCATCACGTTGATGTGTTTGGAATCTATCCATGTCATTTTGAAGCAATTAGCAATCAACTTTAGCGATTAAGGATTCATCAATGCCCACACCCAAAGTTATGTAGTATACAACAAGCAAGTACTATGTATATCATTATTTGAAACGAATAATGTGGTTCAATGCCACTGGCTATAATGGGAAATCTTTTTTCAACACACCGAAAGTTCTCTCTGACATTTTGAAGTGAAGAATATTGATGGTTAAATAATTCTCAAGGATTGTGTGGGCCACGAGCTAAATACTTCTTCAAGTGATAACGAACACCTCTATATGGTGTTAGTAACCCGCGTTTTAGCATAAATCCCGCATCCCCAAGATAAAATTTTCCTACAAAAATTATATTGATATTATAATTCAAATATTAAGTCCAAATAGGTTTAATGCATCACGCTTTATACAAATATTATATTAACTTTTCCACTAACTTTCAGGAATTGTTAACGGGTCTTCCTTAGTTAAAGCATATTTTAATATTCTGGAGTCAGATGTTGTTCCTTCCCACCCGGCTAATACGTATGTGAATTTCATATCGAAATTACATATGGCTAAAACATTTTGTGTATGATACTCTTTTCTTCTACCAAAATGAGGGGCTTTTGCCGGCCCTTGGGACCTTCACTCAAATGTGTGTACCATCTATAGCTCCAATGCAATCCTTGGTTCATAAATAATTTAGTTAGTTTGTTGTGTAAGGGATGTACTTAAAGGGTTAATGTAACTATAACTAAATAAAATATAATGGTACATTAAAAAGTAGATAGAATCTGTTATTGTTAAGTATTTGTGATGGGACATCTGCACCTAATGGTTAGACCAAAACTTCTTCTCCTAATGCAAGGATAGCATGCAACACTTTGTGAAAGTGACGACTAACAGTCTATCCAAAATGATGAAAGAAGAAAGAGACAGTACAAGTTTTAACATTATGTCCTATAACATGTAACAATTTTGCCACTTGCTCTTCTACTGTAGACCTTATAGTATCATTTATTATACCAATACCTCTTAGTTTTTGACATAAGTGCATGAATGCTTCAGGCCCAATGTGTATAATGTCCCGACACTTTTCTGTATGCACTATATATCTCATTAACTCACGACACCTATGCTCTCTTTGTGGAGAAACATCAGTGACTCGACTATACAAACATGTTGACAACAATTGAAGCAAATGCAATGCATGGACAACATAACATAATAAGATAACATAACCAATATGTTACCTCATTTCTATCTCTTTTTGAGCATGATTTAAAATTTGCATTTGAATCAGCATTCCAATATCAATCATTTCATCTTCATCCAAGTCGACTTCATCTATTATTTCAATTTGGTGATCATTGCTGACTTTTCCAACACTATTTAGATTTGTCACTCTCTCCATATGACAATCTCAAAATAGCCTTTTCCAAATGTAGCACAAAGAAACAAATGTTGAATAAATATTTCAATGCAGGATACATGTATAAAATAATTGAAAACAAAAACTCAGTCCCTTATCATGCCAAAATTAGTGCATTCGTAATTAAGAAAGGAATGGAAATCTAACTCAAACTTACACCATCATAGCATGAGCAAATTAACACCATTTCGATGCAAGAGATCAAAACTCAACCTCATTTTCCAAAATTAACTCTCTCTGACGTATTTCTCTCAAAACAATCAAAGGCTAAAAGAAAAGCCACCATGAATGGACTTTTTTAGAAGAATATATACATATATATATAGTTTTTTAATGAATTAATTAATAATTATTTTTCTAATAAATAAATAAATACCTTTTGAATTATCTAGATATGAAATATTTTTGTTTTTCCATTAAATACATTTTATTTTAAATAATTAAAAAATTGTTAAAAAAATTTATTAAGAGTATAACATTCCTCCGCTCAAAATGGTTGATTTGAATACAATGCTTGTTAACCATATGTCTTTACTCTTTATTGACATTCGTGCTAGCGTTAACTCTACCAACAGATCCTTAAAAACCATTTCAAGCAAATTTTTTAGAGCATATTTGAGAAATATTAATTCTTTCCCAAAACAGATTTTTTTAAATAAAAAGTTGTTTTATCTAAAATCTATCTTGTTTGTTTGAAATGTGTAAAATTGATTATAAGTTAAGATTATTTTTCTATAACTAAAAATAAATTTTTTAAAAAAACTGTTATTTTAAACTTTTAATTATTTGATTTTAAATTATTTCAAAAATTTTAAGAGATAAATACCTATTTTCTCTCAATTAAATAACTTTTTCAATTATTTTATATATCTTTTAATAATTTAATACATAAAAATAATTTTTTTATACAATTCAAATAAAATTCTTTATCATAAAATTAATTATGAGTTAACATATTCAAACATAAATTATTTTTTTTATAATTAATTTTTCACATAATTTTTTTTTACAACTAATCTAAATACGTACTTAGTGATTACCCCATTTATCAGAAGCTTTCAGGTGCATTTGTGAATTTCCTCCTATAGCCTCATCACTTTTGGAGAATTGGACTCCTGCTAGAGATTTTTCATTAGATAGTTAAAATTGCTTTCAATTTCAATAGGTACACGAGAAAAAGTGGGAATCATGCTGCTTCGTACAAAAAGAAGTCATCATTTACTACATACGAGTCTGATTCGGTAAACATCATATTCTCATTCACTAAGGAGCTATGCAACATTGATGATATGGCAGCTACCCAAAAAATCTTTCCTCTATTGGGTCAGAAAAAGAAGATAATATCAGTAAAAAGTAAGAAGCCCAGCCAAAAAGCTATACATAATGAACGATCTCATCCGACAGTACATCTCAAGTTAGCGACTTCATAGCTCCTATAACGTCAAACCAATCCGCCAAAAACCATAGGCAGCTCCACAGATGTACCACTCAGAATCCCCACAGACAATGCAGCAACAATGCTTTCGTCCAACTAGTTTGACACTAGAAGACTACCTTTCAAGCAGCATTTTCTTGTCAAGCAGCTCTTGGATGCTATTAGACGCATCCTAAGTGGAGAAAGACAAATCTCATGAGGCTTATCCAATAATGACATAATACTAGAATTGGTTTTGGATTAAAAAAATAGCACTCGTTCTGTTCTTATTTTTTCTTTTCTTTTTAGGGGGAAGAAGGGGGCGTTTGGCCAAGGGGGTGGGACCTGAAGCTTCTTTCTCAAAATTTTCTCCTCTGCATCACGTTGATCCCTCTCTTTAGATAATACTTCGATCACAGTTTCTTGTTCCTTGTTCAAATCTTCAATCTTCTTTTCTGCATCATGGAGCTGATAAAGAACAGAGAAGAAATTTTAAGAAATATGCAAAATTAAGTTTTAAAAGAGTCAGATAAATTCAAGGTACCATATTCAATATCCTAAAATTTGGTTTCAATTTACATCTCTTTCTCATATCAACCACCGTGAGTTAGACAACAATGCTCCTTATTAGCACATCAATTACAGATGATGGATTCTTATATTGAAAGGAAAACAATGAAACCCAAAACAAGGATATATTATCAGAAGTTATTGACAACAAAATTCTAGACTGCATATAAGTTAATTAAAAAGAGAACCAACTTCGTATGAAGTCAAACAAACAGACCAATCATCAAACCGAGCTCTTTTCTGTTTTTCCAGCACAGATGTCTAAAAGATAAATGGTGACAGTCCAAACCTGGGATTCAAGATATTTACACCTGTCTCTCTCACTGCAGATCCTGCGATAATTCCCCTAAAATTTCTTCCTCCTTCCTCTCTAATCTATAACGCAGAAACACCAAAAAGAAGAAAGAGTCAATGAATTAGGTCCAATAAAGCAACCAACATATTCAGTGCACGAGGAAACTATATTTCTAAATTTGCAACATACCCTTCCTTCAACTCACGATTCTCTTCTTTCAACTGCTCAATAGTACGTACATAAGAGTCAGAAAGGTGATTGCCATCATTAACATCTTGTCCCTGCAGTTCAACGGATGTTAGGAACTGTTGAGAACTAACTTTTCCCAAAAACTTAAGCTGTTATGGGAATGCATTGTTTATTTTTTCAAGGCCTCATATCATACCTCTATCTGCAAACTCATTGTTTTGTTATTTATGTTGATTCGAAACATAACCAATTTTATGGCAATTAGAGCTCCTAAACAAAGTAGAAAACAACATATTAGTAAAACAAAAACAATTCATAATTTCAGCAAGCAATGATTATGAATAATCCAACGTAGAATCAAGAATAACCAATAATTCTTCTGAAATTGTATCAGCCTTGTCTCCAGTCTTGATAAAACTAATGTGCGCTCAAAGCCTTGCTTATCATGAGCAGGTTCAACAAAGTTAGCTTCCAACACACCTGCAAAAAGAAACCAACCTTATCAGAAACGAGCATAGTCAACTCGTTAAGACTTAAGAGGAACTAAAAAGAACAAGGAAAAAGCACCATCTATGAACCCACGCCCACCACTTCCTGCAGGATTCCAGATCCTCCAGAATGGCTGACAATCATCAAAATCACCTGTAAGAATAAATTCTAATGACAATGTTTGGGCCTCTAAAAGCATACAGAACACAGCAACTCCCTAAGTCAAAGAACCCACCACATGGGACAATCCATATTGGTTTTATCATAAAGAAGCTTCTGAACTTCATCCCCGTCCCCCCTAAAAAACTGAACAGATTCTGAGTAGTTCAAAGGAAGCCTTGATTATTTGAAAAAAGTATATCTACAATTTTTTGTTTGATTTGAAACCAGACAAATAAATATTCATTTAATTAAAAAGACACTCATCATAAGAAGTCCACAAGCTGTTTCCGGTTTCAGAACAACCCAGAAGACACCGGATTAATGAACCTTAACAACACAAGAGAGCATCATTAAGAAAAAATATAAGGAAGAAAAAAAGAGATGACCTTGTGCCCATGATACCAATTATTAAAATTCTATTAATACTGCTTCTTAGCCAGTAAGCATTAACAGTAAAATTTTGTCAGTACATAAAATTTAGATATTCATTTCAAAGTTCAAACCACCAACTGTAGTGTAGAATCAACATAGACACAAGTCAACAACCGAGAAAAGTATTCTTTATTATCTTGAAAGTGCACTTGGACTACAGAAACTTTTAAAAGGAGAGGGCGGGGGGGGGGGGGGGGAGAATCAGTTTCTTTACATATAAAATGACGGAACCACATACCAAATGATTATAAACATTCTTAATGTGCCAATTGTTTGTCAACCATGACAAGCCTTACCTTAATGAGTCGATTCTTGTGATAAACATTGAACCCTGAAATATCTATATGATGAACTGCATCCCTGACAAATCCGATAGTCACAACTCAAAAGTCACAACAGTAACCATCTGTCACAAAATCTAGTTGAAATCCAGCCAACACACAAGAAAGATCAATTAAAACATTTAATAGAGACATTACAATTGAAACCTTTGCAGTTCCATCTGCCCCAGATTGCAGCCTGTATATCACCTCCTGAGACATCATCATATCATTCACTATATAGTGATGCACAACATCTTTCCCACGAAGAATAATTCGGAACCCTGGAGGAACCCTCAGATATAGAATTGAGGCATAACTCTGGATAGATAAAAAGAAGAAGAATAAACGTATGATAATACAAACACTCACACACACACATAAGTCAGATGTCTATATTAAACATGAAATTGAAATTAAATCTTCTTATTCAATCTTTCAATAAGTGATCTTTTAGAGTCTATTGCTAATTAATTCTCTATTTTCAAGGTTTCAGCTTTCAAAAGTTTTAGTTAATAAACATATGTAGCAGACCATGAATTCAGGAATCATTTTAATATGTCATTTTTCTAAAATGAATAATAACAATAATAATCGTCATCTTGACTTACCCTTAGTGAACGTCGATAAGTTAGGAACTAGAGTTGGGAAAATCTTTAGCCATATGTATGCTTTTCTCATCCTGATTTACACCTCTGATTTAAATATCCTAAACCATAAAAATATCACAATTTACTTTAAAAAACATGGATACTGTATTGGGAGGGGGGGGGGGAGATGCACTTCAGTTATCGGGCATACATGTGGGTCTGCATCAAAATCAAGTTCCAGTTGACCATGGTCATCCTCCTAAAGGTTGAATATTACCACAAAGTGGTTAGTTACTGATTTAGTTAGTGGTTAGTTAGTTAGTTCTAATTAGTTACATAATTAGTTACATCTCTAGGGTTATATAAGTCACTCTTGTAAACAATTTTCTCATACTTTCTCATTAAGTAAGTTCCATTTTCATCTTCTCCCAATTTTCTCTCCTCTTGAACCATGTTTCTCAACATGGTATCAGAGCTTCCATGGTACCTACCTTAAAGATTGTTCTCTCATTCCGTTGCATTGAGTTCCCATGGAACCCTGATTTTTTTTCTCCCACTTTCTCTTTCATTTTCCGTTTCTTTCTCGACAATTCATCGCATAAATCTTTTCTCTCAAATATTTTTCTCACTGAGGGTTAGCAAATGGAATTGGTGCAGTGACAGCACCTTCAAGTTCATTTTGGTTTGTTGTTTTCCGAGAAAATTTCTCTGCCATTTTTCTCTCAAAATTTTCTTTCTCACTTTTTTGCTCACACCACTGAACATGACCTCATACAACATCTTCACCTCCGACTCCGCTAGAGATTTGCACTCCATCAGGTGCTCGATCTGATGGTCCAGATCTGCGTAGTGCTTCATCTTCACCGACTTTTAGTGGTTCGTTGCCTGCTTTTGGGCCATCTTCAACTCCAGGTTATGGTAGTTATCATCATCGTTTGGTGAATCATCAGTTTTTGGTCAGAAGCCTATGTTTGGAGGCTTTGGTTCTACTCCTACTCACTTTTATTGCAACTGGTTCTTGTTGGTATTCTTTATTTGTTGCTGCATTTTCGGGTTGAAGAATTGAGTTTTCCTTGGAATTGAATATTGGTGGGTCATCAAGAGAAGGCACTTATTGCATCCAACACCCTTACATTGTGGAATTCAAGGAGGTGATTGCGTTGGGTCACATCACAT
Organism: Styphnolobium japonicum; assembly: GCA_023212625.1. NCBI lineage: Eukaryota > Viridiplantae > Streptophyta > Magnoliopsida > Fabales > Fabaceae > Styphnolobium > Styphnolobium japonicum. The sequence goes on along the minus strand of JALBWW010000003.1, from coordinate 38,458,339 downwards.
AATTTTTTCTATTCGAGTTTCTTATTTTCAGTGGCTTGGTGCAATTTCTAATGTATTGTATGTTGCGAATCTTGGTTATTTGGTTTTAATTTTAGCTTTTGCCTCTTTTATGGTGGTTAAGTTTTGATTCAAGTTGCTTCTGTCTTTTTGTGGTGGTTAAACTTGTGATGTTGTTTGGTGGCCTAAAGAGCCCCATTTTGCTTGGGACGAGTGCTGTGGAGACACTGGAAGAAGATCGATAGGGCCTAAAGAAAGGTCGAAGGCTTCTAGGAACTATGCACTTCAGCCGTTACCAGCTCTCACTCATCATTCAATTTTCAGATTTTCATCTTGTTGGCCGATGTGATTACGGCATTACTTGTATTTTTGTAATTTTCTGTTTGATATAGATTGTATTGTTCCTCCCAAGCTGGGAATGCTAAGTACGCAACCTCTAGCTTGCGGGGGGCTATTACCACACATGTGGTTAGTTACTAATTTAGTGGTTAGTTAGTTAGTTCTGATTAGTTACATAGTTAGTTACATATCTAGGGCTATATAAGCCACTCTTGTAAACAACTTTCTCATACTTTCTCATTAAGTAAGTTCCATTTTCATCTTCTCCTAATTTTCTCTCCTCTAGGACCATGTTTCTCAACAATATAATTATTTGTGTTCCATGATCTTTCATCAAATTGAACTGGAAAATAGGTACAAGAGAAAAAAGTTAATCAACATACAAACATATGACCTAGTGATTTACTAGTGAAATTAGGCAATAAGCACACAAAAGGCGAAATGTCCCCAAAGAAAAGGATATGAGATTATTTTTTGCCAATCAAATGGCAAGTGATTACTTGACGAAGCAGATCAGCTTCACTAGAAAATGGCAACCATTGAACTATTGTTTCCACATTTTTATTCCAATCACCATGAGAAGATTGTATCATCGTATTCCATTCCTGTTCTCATCTTTCATAGTCAAGCTTTCATTTCAGTAGACACAACAGTTAGATGCATAATAGAGTACATAAATTCAAATATTCAAATTCAATAGTAAACCCTCTCATCCCACAGTCTCTTGTAGATATAGTTCATCCAAATTACGACTATCCCCACCCCATCCCATGTTTTATAATAAAGACTCAATTGTTTTTTTGTCCAAACACATGAACCTCACAGCTGAAAATGAGATAATTAATTAACTGCAAACACAGTTGCTACAGTGACCATGGTAAACTCAAGGTTTAAGACGTATCATACATCAAAACCATGGGAATTCAACTATCTCAAGGAGAGACATTGAACTATCTCATTATTCCAATATATAATACAAACTACCATTAAATAATACCCAAGAAGACAAATTAATTGGAGGGGCCAACAGCTCTTGTCATTACTAATGTGGCTTTGGTTTATAGTGAAAACGCAAGACAAGATTTGGCATACATATTTTAGCTTAACTATTACAAAAAAATTAAAATGAATGAGTAAACAAAACAAATTACCATTGGTAATACAATGTCTTCCTTCCCTGTACTTCTCGAAAATGTGTAGGACAGCAAGCCTATGCTTTGTGTAGAGCTAATAACAATGTCCAAACCACCCAGTTAGTTACCGCAGCATGCCATGAAAAATAATGATAAACTTTAACAGACCGTACACAGAGATGCAAGATAAATTCAAGCTCAAGCATAAATGTAAACTCTTGACTATTATTAAGGACAACTCTACAATTACTGGAAATTAAAAGAAGTAATAAGAAAGTCAGACAAACCTCTTCCAACTTTTCCTGCAACGTGATAATACAATTACGTCAGCTCCAAGCCTCATGGTACTTGTTTTAAAGCCATTTCCATCTATAACATGAACACAAAAAGATCAGTATGCTCTCTTGAACGAAATAAGCAATAAGTTTTATCTTTTCCCCTAGACTAAAGGTTTACATTGTCCAATAGTATCTGCCAATTTGCTTTTGACAGAATACCCCAGCGACATGCACTGACACATTTTATCAGGATCCAGCCCCCCACCATAATCTGCAAAAGAATTAACAATTCAGCATATGAGATTATGAAGAAAAAAAACAGCAGATAGCTTTGAATGAGAAGGCAAAATGAGAATGGGGTAATCACGCTTACCACATTGGCCTATAAAATAATTCACGTGGCCAAAACAACGCTATACAGGTAAATAGTTTGCAAATGGGTATATTTTGATAATTAGTTTGAAATACAGGGGCAAAAGGGTCAAAAATCCAATTTAAATTGACACTTGTTTTCTTCCTGAAGGAGTAGAAGCCACATAATAATACTATGAGATCCTAATGGACATTCTTACACACAAGCATTGAAGCATGCTTAAAGCAGTAAACCCTCTTCTTTCTCCCCTCCCTTTTATTATTACCAAGTCCTATCATTATCACCACTATCATCTTGCTTCATTTTTCTTTTCTTTCCATATCACTCTTAAGGATACAATAAATGTACAAAAGGAACAAAGGGAAATACCTTCAATCAGCAACATACTGATGCCATCCTTCTTACTTCCAAGCATACCTACATTAACATATGTGGCCCCATTGCAGACCTTAAGTCAAATTCAAAATGCAAGTAAAGAAGGGTGATATTTGAAAGTTAAGCAGTGCATTATTCAAAAGAAGTGAAGTGAGTTATACCTCGTCCAAAGAATTGTCCAAAAGCTCAGCAAAACAGAGTGCGACATGCAGAGATGGATCCCAGACAGTGCGATTATGAAGTCTCCAGCGGAAGAATCATTCTTCCCACCTCGTTGGTCTTCTGCTTCTTGGAAGGACCTCCTTCCGAAACGAGTAAAGTGTCTGAATCGGAGTCGCTGCTGCTGAATTGAACAGCCGAGTCAGGTATGGGTGAAACGACCGCGTTTCTCTGCCTCCGCTCTGGCACATTGGGAGCCTTTACACAATGCATCCATGGCCAAACAAGAAAGAAGGAGGAGTTGCAGATTCAATTATTGGAAGTTAAAAGAATAAGTTGAATCTGTACCCAAAAAAAAAAAAAAAAAAGCAAAGTTGAATAAGTGCGGGTTTTTCAACAAAATGTGTGGCCTCAATCCCCATCCGTCCGATTCACAAATCCTCGGGATGACCATGGATACTTCTATATCGTTACTGTATACCGGGGTGCACTGGGTACACATGGATATTACTTAGTGTATTTAGTTTAATTTTTAAAATATATTTTCTGTATACTACGTTTTAAAACAGCTTAGTTATCATCTCAATGTATGACTCAAATGATTTAACAACCGCACATCGAACCCACGTTTCATGATTCGATTACTTTAATTAGTCAAATTAGTTGTCAAATGGAATGATGTAACAGTTTTAATTATAATTATAATTATATATATATATAAATAAATTTAATAACATAAATTATAAAAATTAATTATATATGATAATATTTATTATTATATTAAATTAAAATAATTTTATTTTAAAAATAACAGTAATTTTGAAAAAATAAGATTTAATTTTTATTTTAAAATATTATTATTATTTTCTTTAAAAATATTCATAATTATAAAAATAATAATTTTTTTAATTTGTTGCTCTAATTAGATTCAGTCAGTTTTTATCGCGTAAAATTAAAAAAGTTATATAGAATTGATATAAAATATGTTCAAATCAGACAAACTAATAAAAAGTTATAACTTTTGAAAGATAAATATAGAAAAAATACTAAAAAACTAATTAAAAATCTGACAAAGTAATAAAAAATTCAAAAAAAGTAAAAATAAAAAAATAAAATTGAAGAACTGACTAGTTTTCAAAAACTAACTCCGGTTCAAACGATTTGCCAGTTCAATCTGATTTTGGCTGAGTTTTGCGGTTCAATGATAATTCAATGCTCTGGCCGGTTCTTTGAGTAGAATCAAACTATAGACACATCTGTTCCTGATGCAACCAATCGGTCTGAACTAATTTTTAAAACATTAGTATGACTACTTAACTCGATTATGCAAAATGCAAGGTTTTGTTATTAAATTTTGAGTTAAATCTAGTTTCTTTTTTTTTCTTTTTTTGTAGTTTGAAGTAATATAACTTCGTCACCTTGTGATTTTGATTATATCACTTTACTCCTTGTGGTTTGATTTGTTATTACTTTGTTACCATGTGGTTACATTACTAACATATTTATATGCTCTTTGTCTTTTTTTTTTTTGCTATATCAACAAAGAAAGTATTCTTTTATGTTATAATATGTTAAACCATTATGTTTACACATCAAGACATCAGGACATGTCTCTAAATTACCAACTTTTTGTGTATGGTTTCTAATTTCAACAAAGGAAAAAATTATTTTCATAAGAATAAATGAATTTTTAACAAATATATTATAACTTTTAATAGTTAAAGTCACAGATTTATAATTTAAGTTCACATAATAAAACCACAATAGACAAAATGCTACTAGAACAAATTACAAGGGGACAAAGTGATAAAATCAAAACCACATCATGGTAAAGTGATATTGTCCCAAACAAAAATATGGCAAATTGAATTTAAGCCTTAAGTATTTTTTATTTGTTATTAAATAAAACACACAACTACATCACCCTTTTAAATAGGGCTGGAAATAAGACGAATTGAGCTGAGCAGCTCATGAAGAAATCAAGCTCATTTTCTTGGCTCGAGCTCGGCTCGTTTTAAGCTCACGAGTTATTCGAGCTTAATGAGTCAATATCGAGCATTGTATTAATTAAGCTCGTACTACTCAATGAGTTAGATTCAAATTTTTAATTCAACAAAATTTATATTTTATACATATATTTATTTAAAAAATAATTTAGTCAAACAAAAAAAATAAAATAAAATGCTAATATACATTAAATTAAAGCATTATTATTATTTGTAAAAAAATGACTATATACATATATTGAGTTGACTTATGAATTAATGAGCCGAACATTTGAAAACTCAAGTTCGGCTCATTTAACAAACAAGCTAAAATTATCAATTTATTAAATTATTAATGAACCAAATTACAAACAAACTCACGAGTTAGCGACATATTTTGAACCCAACTTTCAAATATGAAGGCCTACTAAAGAGGATGTTTTACTTGCTCAATGTACTTTATAAAAATTTAATGAAAACTTAAAGTTAGAATGTTGTAGAAATTGTATTTATTTCTTGATTTGATTACTTAATTGTTTATATTTCATCTATTTTAATACAATATATCCTCCTACACTCTTATATTTATTTTTAGAACTTTTGTCGTATCCCTACCATACATGTGTACCAATACAAGTACCCATATCCATGCAACTTAGATTTCAATTTTCAACTACAGCTCTACAAATGGAGACATTTGGAAAAATATACTCAAACCCTTAACTTTATCCAAATTTAAAATAGTCACTCCTCACTTTTGAATTAGAGTTAATTTTTTTTTTTTTACTTTTTTAAAACCTGCAAACACGTCTACTACTAGGTAACAGAAAAAGAAATGATATTTGTACAAATTTTTGTGAGGTATATGTGTACAATTTAAATTATTTAAAAATAGGTTACAATAAGATTTAGGGATTATTTAATGAATTGCATGTAAATATATTAAGAATATGTGAGTGTAAGTTTATATAAGTATCATTACATTAAGTGAAAATTGTTCATGATTTGCATATAATTAACACATATGACAATCTCTCATTTATCTACATCATTTTATAAAAAATTAAAAATTTCTCATTTAATGAAATTATTTTGGATAAAAAAAAATAGACTATCGAATAATTTAAAAAAAATTGATGTAGACAAATTAGAAATTTTCAGGTATATTAATAAGCACGGACAAGTCATATGATATACAGTTCCCATTAACTTAGGGATAGAAAAGTCTAATTGCAAGTTTTAAAAAGTTCAACATCTTATCTAGATTCAAAAGATTAAGATAGCTGCTTCAAAACAAAGTTAAAAGAGAGTCTATACGTTTTTCCTTCTTATATAAATTGATTTTATGAACGATTCAAATATACTTTAACCAATAACAAAAACGACTTCTAAATGCCTTTATTTTATAATCATGAATTGTAATTTTTATTTGTATTTTAAATGAGCACATTTGTAATCATTGAATCTAGTGATATTCAGGCTAGTAACATTCATTTTCAACTTATTGGAACTCATACTCGTAAACTTTAACAATTTGCCTTCATTATGCTTTGTTTTCCATACTTTCCTATACGAGATTTGGTGTCTAAACCGATCTCGTATCTAAGTAATAAACACTAAAACAGTGATGAAAGGACTTGTTCTGGTTAAAGCTATAATGCATAATTCTTGCACATTATTTTTTTACACTATTTTTATATTTGGTTAATGATAAGTAAATATTTAGTTAATACAGTATATCATTTGGTTAATAGATTTTGGTAACCAATCACTTATAAGCCGGTAATCTATTAACTAAATGATATACTTCATTAACTAATAATTTGGTCATCATTAACTAAGTCCGTGAGTAATCGATTACCAAAACTCATTAACCAAATAAGATACTGTATTAACTAAAAATTTACTCATTATTAACTAAGTGTAAAAATAATGTAAAAAAAATAATATACACGTATCATTACTCTATCATATTGAACCGGAATTTAACTTTCAATCATCCTGATAAATCATTGCCGAAGTTCATGTACGGGGCTCATTATACTTTCTAATCTCCCATACTTGCTTATTCTTCATAAACATTCTCATTATATTCCAATTGCACCATTGCCCATACATTCTACACCTACCATGATATATAGTTGACTCATACTATATAAATTTGTTATTTACCAACCTGCGTATGTGGTAATGCTTAATAGCTAAAGCCATAGCTTCTTTTGTCTTAAATTGCATCCCAACAAATATATCACTACTTCATCCCAAATAATGGATCTAACTAATCATGAAATTTCAGGGAATTCAGGCGCATTCATTGCTTCTAAATTAAGGATATACATATGGGATGGGACCTGAAAGCAGGACGAGTACCGCTACCTCCCCATATGACACATTCTCAGTATTAACATTATCGGCAACATCTATATCATTATTATCACTGTTGTCACTATATCCTAGTCAATCCCCTCTCCCTGTTCACTAAAGTCACTTACATTGCTCTGTTTGCTTAAAAAGTTTCCCAATGTCAACGGGTGTTGGGGAAAAGAGAAAATGCAATTCCTTCTTTCAAACGTGCATCAAAAAGGATAAGACGCACGTTTGCATTTTTTAAAATATAAATCAAACATGCCAATAATTAATAGGAAATGAAGTTACATCTGCCATAACAAAGATATTTTAAGATTAAAAATGACAAATAATTTATTTATATATTTAATTATCATTTTAATTTTTTTATCAGTATCCCTAAGTATGTTTAATTAAATTTCACCTCTTTAAATATATAATTTAAAATTTTATCTATATATTCTTATCTTAATTTAACATAAATTAAAATTGTAATATGTTTATATTATTACTATTATTGTATATTTAAATTAAAATTTAAAAAATATAGTTATATGTATTCTATATATATGATTATTTTTTGAATTGTAAGGGTTAAACACTAATTTTTGACAAATTTCTTATCTTTAACTTTTATTTATTCTTCAACTCTTTTCTCTCATGTTTTTACTTATGGCATGAATTTCAAGAGTTAGTTTTCATTTAAAATTAAAGTACGTGAGGGATTTGTAAAAAAAATATAGATACATAAGTGTCACTAGTTTTAAGATTTAATTTTAATTCAATATCGGTGTAAAATTTTTTTACTTTATCACTAAATTATTATTATTATGTCATTAAGAAAGTTTGATTCTGACGACAATTACTTTAAAACTCACTTTTTAATAATGTCACTACAAGAATTGTAGGTAGTAGTTACGGAAAATTCCGTAGTAAATCTATAGCTAAAATTTTTAGTTACAAATTTGCTATGGAATTTTTCGTAGCTAAATCTAGGTAGTTAATTTGCTACGAAAATTATTCTGTAGTTAAAATAAAATAGCTATCAAATTTTTGTAGCTAATCCTAGCTAAGTTTTTTTAAAAAATATGTCCATTTTTGTAGCAAATTAGCTAAGACATTTTTGTAGCTAATTCTATAACTAATCCTTAGCTAATTTTTACATTCTCAAGTTAATATCTAGTTAATTTATAACTAAATCTAATTAATTCAAAGCTAATCAGTAACTAATACTATTTAATTCATAGCTAATCCCTAACGAATCTTTAGCAAATCGGTAACTAATTTGTAACTAATTTATCATTTTGTAACTAATCCCTAAGTAATCTAATAGAACTAAAAAGTAATTTTTATTTTTTATGGTTTACCAGATTAAACCAATGTAAAAAAAAAAAAAAACTCATTCAAAACATAAAATCCAACAAATTATAATTTTAACTTCTATATATAAACAAGAGGGTTATGTGTGACCCTAACGATTTTTGTAGCAAGCAAAGCAATTGAAATTAAATGTAAAATAAGCAATGTTAATTGGGTTTGCATTTGAATTTGGGTGAATTCACTATGTAAAACCAAAGTAAATCAGAATGGCTTATGGTATTTTGTTGGTATAGGGTTCATTAATGTGCCATTAATCACAGGATACACATGAAACTCAAACGGCAAAAAAACAGTAGTTAAGCCCTCATATAACTGCTCTTGAATGTAGGGACACACATTTGCCCATATTTATTTACATACATCCATCCACTCACAAAAGCAGCCTGTTGCACATAGCCACAGAAACTCTGGTTCATCTTCGTCATAATTTATCATCTATACAAGCAAACCAATTTAAATAATAACTATTGGTCCATCAAATATAAGATTTATGAAGAGAGAAATGGTTATTAAAGGAAAAAACTACCATAGAAGTGATGCGATTGAAATAAGGGTCAGTAATGATATTCTCCAATGAATAGTTTTTGAGACATATGGGACATTGCCATTGCAGAAACAAATAAATACTTCATCAGAAAAGAAAAAAAAAAGCACCATGGAGGGAATCAGACAAATCATGCACCATTTGTTAGAATCTTACCTTCCTTGATCGTTGATTCATTTCCACAAAAACTTCAAGATCAAAACAACCCATGTGAATACAAGGTTTGAATCTTCCTGTAATCTTCATTCTTGAACCACTCATCTATAAATTTCACCAAAATGTAGAAGTTTGATTAGTAAAACTTCACAAATTACTAAAATAATCCAATACATGAAAGCCTTACTGGACAACGGAGGTTGATGCTAAAAGTATCTGAAACCACTTCCAAATCACTGTCATTATCAGCATTATCAGCTGCATTTAAGCCTCCAACACAACGACAGGCGCGTGCAAGAGCATCTTCAAAATGCTCACCATCAGGCTCCTTTGGAATTATGTTTAGGATCTAGATAACAGAGACTCGATCATTTAACAAAAAATTTATGGCATTAACGGAATAGAAGCAGTTGTGTGTAAAAATATTCACACCAGATGTAACAACTTTAAAAATCCAACATATATGCAAACAATGTTCTAAAACCTGATCCAGACCAGTCAGTTCAACTAGTGACAACCAGGCTTCCAACCTGAGTTAACAAATAAAACCGAATTGCGTTGAACCAATCAAAACCAATTAAAATTGACAAACTCGGTTAAAACCCAGAAACCAGATTTATTTACTATGTAAAACCAGCCAATCAATTTTTTTATTTAAAAAAAGGGTAAATTTTTCAGTCTCACAGGGCTAGACAACTTAAGCCCATATGATACCAAATAAACTAAAACCAAAAAATTCAAAACATTATAAATTTAAGAGTAGAAGCAACACTTTATGAGGCACTTACACTTTGCTGTTGTGCTTTTCCAATTTATAATGTAAGAAGAAACATCTCCCTTGGTCCCTAGGCTATGTGAAACCAATTTAAACACTTTATGAAGCTTATCCGAGCGCCATCTCAGAAAGATTTAAGGAAACCTTAAGATAAGAAAAAGAAAAAAGAAAGAAACGGGGAAAAGTTTCACTTCTTAATAGATTATTGTCCTGAGCAAATTCCACCTCAGAGAAGCATATTCAACACCCAAAGAATTTTCAAAAGCTGATCACAATGCGAAGGAACTTGCCCTCGTGTGGAATTAGACCCGCCCCAGGAAAAAAAGTTGGCTACTACTCAAAACAAAATTAAGGACATCTCAATCTCTTACATGCAAATAAGACAACAAAACAATATCTCTAGATTCCAAAGCATATAACAATTAAACAAGACATTCATTTCGCTAAAAAAAAATGAACCCACTTACACAAACTACGTCTAACTTCAATAAATTCACACCATGTACTCACCCATCAGTTGGAGTACTGGCTGTGGTCAACTTCACAGGCCACAAAGGGTGTGCCTCTGAAACCCAAAACCTGTAACAGAGAGGACAGCAGAAAATACAAATTTGAGTGGTGGGCAAGAAAATGAAAAAGTTAAATAACAGAAGGGATAGAAAATCTCGGTCAATTATGAGAGAATATAACAGATAAAATAAGGAAAGATCTGTTCAATACAACTTAGCATGCAACAGAACAATACAATCAAATCCTTGAAATGACAGATAATATAAAAATCCAAAACATCTTCATGAGGCACCATAATAAGAATCTCTAGGCATAAGTAATAGGCTAAGAAATAACAATGTTATCATAGAAGAATAAACATATATAAATTCAACAACTCTACAACTATTAACGGGCCATATTGAGGAATCATCATATAGATAATAAAATTACAACAGTACAAGAAGGTATCATCTCACAATTACTAAGCCCAGTTCATTGCACTAGCAGAGGATATCATAGCTGACAAATTGAATATGACAAGCATATCATGCCAACCAACACAACCCCTTGAAGACACACAATCACACACTAAAGCCCTTCAAGTAAAAATAAAAAATATTCAGCACTAAACTATGAAGAAAAAACTTCCAAAAAAATTATTATTGCCCACCCCATAAATAGCTAATATAAGAAGGGAACATGACATACGGGTCTGCACGACTGAGTCGACAGATTTCACAATAAAATTTATCAGGAACAGGAGGGAGGCCTTCCATAGGTTTCTCTGGAATAATAACACAACTGATGTGTTGCCACACATGGCATCCTGGACCCTCACACTGCAATAAGATGAAAATAAAATAAAATTCCGTAATTATCATATATAAGCAATACATTGGAGGCCTTAATGAAATTACGCGTGCAATCGACGAAAAATATGGACATGAAATGTATAATTTGGCTGATTATAATCAAACAACATGTGCATGTACAAATGCATAGAATTTTTATAGAACATGGAGAAAGAAGAAACATTGAGATTACACCTTGATCAATGGCTCTGTTTCCAATAAACTTCCACAGAGACAGCAAATCTTTGTATCTGATTGAAAGGAATCATCAATTTCACCTTTAATTTTCACATTACTGCTATCTGAGGCACCCTGTCCCTTCGATGCTAGATCAGTGGCCCCAGATATCTGCATTTTTCTGGGCAAAAAGAAAATACAAAATGTCACGAAAAAATAACAAAGCCAAGAGATTACAGCATATATAGAGCAGTATAATCAACCTAAACCAGACCCAAAAGTAAAGTACCAGATCACTTATGTGAACTCATCTAAGCATTTAAGGTCATAACATGTATCCGAAGCATACCAAAAGCTAGAACAAGAAAATATCTTCGACAAAGTTGTCTCTAACATTGACCTATATGTGTCATCCACTAATTTTGCCACCTGTTCTTTTCCAACAGCATTCTTCTGCCAACATTTTGGAAACTGGGAAAAAAATCAACAAGTTGCTTAGCTTACAGGGGCAAAGATGGAGGAACACAAGAAAACCAACTCCAGATACTAAAATCACGAAATTAAATTAGATGCACAATTACTAAATATTCCAAGTGTTTTATGATTCAATAAACTATGCCCACATAGAAGTTGACATCATTCCCAACATTGAAAGAATATGCCAAGCCAGCTTTAAATATAACAGAGAAGAGAAGCGTTAAATAAAGGAAATTTGGGGCACAAACACAAGCCAAGGTGAAAACAAACAGTTCAAACCCATTCGATCTACACGGAGGGTGTAAATGAAAAAATCCACCGCTTTTCCTAAGATTTCCATCTAAACTTGAATGAAAGACGATTACTACACAAACTACAATTGCCAATTGCAATGAGATACTGAAAGACAAATACAAACTTAGCAGCATCTGTACATTCAAGAATTTAGTAAATAACCCCATTCTATACTCTGGACCTTTCCATATGCAGATATAGTCTAAACTTCCAATGTATAGGCTTTCTCACAACCCAAACAGAAGCATTACGAAAACAATATAGAAATATAAGATAACATCGGTCCCAAAGGTTGAGTCCTGTGTGTCTGTGCATACGTGTATAATTTTACCTTGTTCATCTGAGAGAATGGACAATATCCGATCAACAAGATCCTACACAAGATGAAGCACTGGCGTCATTATATCATCCTAAAACTGCAAGATAGCAAATGAAGTTAAGGAGTAGAAAAGGAAATAATGAATGGACTCAAAACCTACAGTTACAACAATCATGAAAATTCATGCCATAGATTGACTATATCCATCCGGTTTAAGAGTTGCAAACTCATATTATTGATCGCTAAGAGAAGTATGCGGTCTAACCATATAACATCCAAATACAGTAATTCAAATTGCATATAATCTAGTGGGAAAATGGGAAAGAAAAAGATTAACAAAGTAAGGAAGAAACAGTGGTTCTCATCATCAACAAGAAACAGTAATCCGAAAATCAACACTATTCAATGGGGTGCCAATACTAGCATTCAGTAATAGTTTCAATATCTCTCACCTGCTTCTTTCCCTGCTTTGAAAGTCCTAACTGAGTGAGCACATCTTTGAGCTCTTTTATACGAAAATGCAGCTATTAAAAAATGCATCTTTGAGCAGAATCATTAAAAAAAAATGCAGCTAATATATGATCCAATCGATCCATACCTAGACCCATAGTCATTAGCAGGATGTCGTCAGAGTCAAACTTTCTTAATAGTTGAAAATGTGAATTCTATTCACGGTATATTATTCTTTGAAAGGCAACCATGCCTTTATACAAAGTCACGATCTTATAATCTTGCTAGATTACAAAATAGTCAATGTCCTATGGTTAGCAATCATGATTAGTAATCATGCCTTTATACAAAGTCACTTGCTTTATTACAAAATGTCAATGTCCTATAGTTACTTTAGTTGAACCTATAGGTAAGCTACGGGAAGAAAAATGTATCCAACATTTAATAAACAGATGCTCCTTGTCAGAGTAAAATAAATGCTTCTTTATCTTCTTTACCCCCCTCAAGTTGGAGCATGAACATTGAAAATGCCCAACTTGCCCAACAAATTGTGAAACCTCTCCCGACCAAGCACCTTGGTAAATATATCTGCTAGCTGGTGTTGAGATGAAATCGATTGTGGTAATAGAAGTTTGGAATGAATATGTTGCCGAATGAAATGACAATCTATTTCAATATGCTTAGTGCGCTCATGGAAAACTGGATTTGCAGCAATATGTAGGGCAGCTTGATTGTCACAAAATAAGGGAACTGGATTGGCATGGGGTACCCCTAAGTCAGAGAGTAGGCGAAGTAGCCAAACAAGTTCACTAGCAATAGTAGCCATTGCCCTATACTCTGCCTCAGCAGTTGAACGAGAAACAACAGATTGTTTCTTTGATCGCCAAGAAATGGGTGAAGACCCTAGAAACACGATATAGCTGATGGTGGATTTGCGAGTTAAGGGACACCCCCCAATCAAGATCACAATAAGCTCGTAAGGACAAAGAATTGTTGGAAGGAAGCAAATGCCTTGTCCAGGGAATTTTTCGAGATGTCGAAGAACGTAATGCGGCATCAAAGTGGGGTTGTCTGGTGTTGTATAAACCGACTCAAGACATGCCTTTGCATAACTAATATCCTGACGTGTAATCGTAAGATAAAGCACCGCCAACGAGACGCCTATATTGCCCGGGATCATCAGAGTTGTCTGAATCAAGATCAAGTTTATGTTGTTGATCCATGGGTGAGGAAGATGGTTTGCAACTGTGAGACCACACTGCTAGAATATCAAGAACATATTTTCGTTGACTTAATGCAATACCAGTTGGAGACCGGGCCACCTCAATACCCAAAAAATATTTTAGCTTTCCAAGATCCTTAATGTGAAACTTGGTATCCAAATATTGTTTGAGCCAATGAATTTTGGTTGAATCAGTCCCCGTAACAATCACATCATCAACATAAATAAGTACAACAACAAATGAGTTTTTATGGGTAAATGTGAAAAGGGAATGGTCAGATGGAGACTGAATAAAACCCACTGTGAGTAAAGATTGAGTAAACTTGTGATACCAATTATGGGGAAGCTTGACGAGCCCATAAAGAGATTTCGAAGATGACAAACGCGATGCTCCCACTTGTTTGGCAAAGCCTTGAGGAATTTTCATGTAGACTTCCTCTTCAAGATCTCCATGTAAGAAAGCATTATTGACATCTAAGCGGTGGAGTTCCCATTGCTTGCGCGCGGAAGCAATAGCAAGAAGACATCGTCACGTAACTAATTTGGCTACCGGTGCAAATGTTTCATGAAAGTCCACACCCTCAATTTGGGTGTATCCTTTAGCTACAAGATGCGCTTTGTATCTCTCAACAGTGCCGTCTGGGTTGAATTTGACCTTGTATACCCATTTAGAATCAATAGCACGCTTTCCAGGAGGTAATGGTACAAGTGTCGAAGTATGATTGGCTTCCAAAGCTGAAATCTCCTTGGCCATGGCATTCCGCCAATGAACATGTTTCACTGCTTGAGAAAAGAATGTAGGCTCATCTACTGAAGAGATGGCCGCTAAGAAAGTTGTGTGAGTGCTAGAAAATTTGGAATAAGAAATATTGTGAGAAATAGGATATCTGCGTCGAGTTAGTAGCCGAAGGAGGAGAAGAGTGCGCAGTAGGTGTAGATGGAACAAGGGATGGCGGTAAAGTATAGTTATACCCAGAAAGTTTCTTGGACACTTGTCTTGTGCGTTTAACAGGCTGATCCAAGTCTATCTGATCCTGAGACGAAGGTGAACCATGAGACATAGGGACAAGATCTTCGCATGCATAATGTTGTATAAGACCAGGTGAGTCGGTCGTGGTGCCGCTTGGTTACTGTCGACTCAAAGGACACGCCACCGTCCGAAGCCGTGTGCTATCTGCCTGGGCTGGTTTATTGGGTATATGGTTGTCTGTTGGGTGCTCATAATCAATTGGGCTATGATCTGTTGATCCAAATGTGGTGGTGCGAGCTTGTAAATCAATATTGTCTTTCTTTGCTAGCAAAAGGGAAAATTTCTTCAAAAATTGAACATCTCGCGAGGAATAAATCACTTTGCTGTCAAGATCATAGATTCGATAACCCTTTTGGCCATGAGGGTATCCAACAAAAATGCCAGGCTTGCTTCTGGGGGCGAACTTATCATTAGGCTTGCTATTTACATGTCCATAGCATAGGTATCCAAAGCTCCGCAAATGATCATAATTAGGCATCTTACCAAACAAGACTTCATAAGGTGTCCGGTTATGTAGCACAAAGAGTGGCATGCGGTTGATTAAATAAGCTGCAGTAAGTATACATTCTCCCCAAAAACTAATTGGGAGATTTGCTTGAAATCGTAGAGCTCTTGCTACCTCTAATAGATGCCTATGCTTTCTCTCCACCACTCCATTCTGTTATGGTGTATCAGTGCAGCTTGTGTGCCTATCCATCCCATTCTCAAAATAATGATTCATCAAATCCTTGTGATCAAATTCAAGACCATTATCAGTTCTGAAAACTTTGATTTTGCTGTTAAATTGCGTCTGAACCCAATTGAAGAATAATAAGAGATAATGTCTAGTTTCTGACTTGAACTTCATAAGAAAGACCCATGTTGCCGCATCGTGATCATCAACAATAGTGAGAAAATAATGTGACCTAGAATGAGACTTAGTGCGATATGGACCCCATATATCACAACAAGATCAAAATTATGCATGGATTTATTCTTATGAGCTGGAAAAGGCAATCGAGTTTGTTTGGCCCTACAACAAGCATCGCAGAAGAAAGACTTTGTGGAATCAAATACAACAGATAAGTTTGAAACTAGTGAGATTTGGTTCATTGGTAAATGCCCCAGGCGGTGCCACTAAATTACAAATCAGTGTTGTATCCTTTGTCGAAGTGCCTTCCCGATCCTTGTTGGTTCCAAATGATATAAACCATTTCGCACTCTACCCACTCCAATCGGCTTCCTCGAGAGTAAGTCCTGTATCACACAAAAATCAGATCCAAATATTAGTACACAGTTAAGGTCTCGAGTTAATTTGCTGACCGATAATAAATTAAAACAAAAATTAGGAACACTTAAGACTTGTTCGAGGCTTAAATCTTGGCTAAGATTTACTCGACCCAAAGCATGAACCGGAGTTGTGTCTCCATTAGGAATTTGAGCGAAGGCGATATTTGGGTTTATATGAACATCGTCATGAAATCGGTTTTACATGTTATATGATGCGTGGCCCCAGTATCAATAATCCATCTATCCTGTCTTACCGAGGAAGAGTTTGGTGAGACCATATTTGTAGAAGGCCCGACTAGATCAGATTGTCGTCCCAAAAGTTCAACTAATCTGTTGGATTTGCGTTGTGAGGTTTTGGGAATCCAGATATGGAAGATAAGTGTGGACGCATGATGTATCGGCGGTGGCCACGAATGACCTGCACTGCGTGATCGCGTCGATCTTCTCCCCGTGGCCTGTGCTTTCTCCAACCAGGTGGGTATCCAATTATTTCATAACAATTCTCTCGCGAATGGTTGTTTCTATTACATTGAGTACAATGCAGTCGACCATCATGTTTTTCTCCTCCATTCTTCGCCAATCAATCCTCCTCGGTCACCTTTTTCTTGCCTGGTGATGCTTTGGCACGAAGGTAGTGGCCTCAATGGATGGAACACGAGCGGCTACAGAAGACTGTTTTTTCTTCTTGGGCAGCCACGGCATATGCTCTCCCAAGTCCTAGAATTGCAGGTTCAATACTTAAGATTTGAGATCGAACTGTTTTGTAAGTGTCATCTAATCCCATTAGGAAATCGAAAACCTTTTCTTCTTCTCGCATCTCTTGCATCTTCTTGCCAGCACCACAAGTACATACTGGTACCGGTCTAAGACTCTGTAACTTATTCCACACACCTTTTAGTTTGCCATAGTATGTCGATATGGCTGATTTTTCTTGTTGTAGTAATGCAATGGACCGCTTCAATTCATACGCTCGAGGTGCAATTCCTTGAGTGAATCGCTCCTCAAAATCATGCCATATTTCGCTCGCAGTGTCTGCATGTGCAGCACCTGTTTGTAATTCTTTAGAAAGTGAATTGATGAGTGATAAACATATTTTATATGCATAATTTAGCACCTCACATTGGTCTATTCTTATGAAATTATTGCATATATGAAGTGAAAATTGCATAATTCCTCATATATTGGTTATGTTGTTACAAATTGAGCAGAACACCCGAAGGACTATTCAAAGCAGTTGTTTAACCAAAATATCATGAACTTGGATGTTGATATCAGTATAGCTCAAACAGAAGAGAAATGAAGACCTAAACTCAGTGAATTTTGGGTTACATCAAATTCAGGACAAATCAGAAAATTTCTGCTCAAACCTATACTCGGTTATTTGGTGATTTCTCAAGATCTAACCGTTGGATGTAGCTGAAATTTTGATATGTCATGCATGACATAATTCTCTATGACTTTCCTAGAAATGAATATTTCCAGATTAGCACCGGAAGTAGGTCAAAATTAGGCAACAAGTTGGTGGCTGTCATTTTTGATATAATCTAAGTAGTTTCGGAAAAATGGTCAGATCTCAAGATCCAACCGTTAGATCTGGCTGAATTTTTGACATGTTCTTCACGACTGCATGTGCTACAACTTTCATGAAGAGAAGATTTCCAAATTATGACGGGAGCAATGACGAATTTGATAATCTTCGGAGCTGAAATTTCAACCCATGTGCAAAGAGATTTGACAAAATTGTAATTGAATAGTTCATCCCATTTCTGAATTCTCTCATTGTAGTTTGAGTTAGGGGTGAAACTTTGATAAATTGTGAGATTTATACTTTGATTTCAAGGTTAGATCTTCCAATTTGTTTAAAGTAAATCCCAAAGCTCTTGTAGTTTGTATAATATAATCTTCATCTTATTCAAGTTTCTTCATCTTGATATCTAGTTAAGGTTCTTCCTAGAGTTAGGGGTGAAGCTTTCATAAATTGTGAGATTTATACTTTGATTTCAAGGTTAGATCTTTCAATTTGTTTAAAGTAAATCCCGAAACTCTAGCCCGTTGTGTTCTTGTCAATACCAAACAACCACTTTCATTTCCATCATGCTTTTCACTTGTTCTTTTGTTTCCTTTAATATAATGAGTAGCTAAATTTCTATACTAGGATTGCAATTTGAACTCACACGTAATTTGATTCGTTTATCATATCCGAGAGTAGGTTGATTATCTTGAATTGTTTATCTTACTTGTTCTTAATGCTTTTAATTAATTGGCCATTAATTAAATTGAATTGATAAACCTTAAGCAACTTGACAAAGGGATTTTGATTTTAGATCTAAGTAAGATAACATATGATCTTTGTGCGAAAGCCTTGAGTTTATATAGGATAGACATATACCTATATAACATATGTAACCATTAATGAAATCGGAACTTAATGAATTCTTGATTATTTGATAGACATAGACATATAGTTTATCATTAATTAAGGATATTTCTATTTGACCATCGAAAGAGGCTTATAGATAAATTAAGGATTTCTAGTTAACAATTCAGATAATTAATTGATCTTGGATGGAAGTAAGAGAATCAAGTAAAGTGTGAGGGAAAATTGCAATCCTAGGCTTGGTTAATTTGATCATTAACTTTATCTTCTTGTTTACTTTAATCTTTAGTCTTTCATAAATTATCTCTTATTAAGTTGTTTAAATAAGATTGAGTTTTGCAAACTTTTAGTAGATAGTCAAATTTAGAATTAATCCCTGTGGGTTCGACACTTTCTTACTACTATATTACTTGATTTGCGATAACGTATACTTACATTCTGATATACCACATCAATGAGCCATGATTTTACCACGGCGTTGCACTGGATCCAGGATTGGAAATCCCCAGAATTGACATCGGGTTTTGTTATCGACCCATCTACAAATCCTACCTTGTTTTTGGATTGGAGTGCAGTCAAAAAGTTACGCCTCCAAGTGAAATAATTATCTCCAGTTTCACTTAGCAATTGTGTAACAAAGATCAAGCTTGGATGATCAGACAGATGCAAGTAGAACGGAGATTTGGAATCAATTGCGACGTTTTGTGCACTCGCAACGGACCCCATTGCGACGTTTTGTGTATTCGCAACGGACCCCAAACCTTCCTGATCATGACTTGCAGAATCGTCTTCCATGGCTGAAAATAAAAGAGCTAGATTTGGAATGAATGGCTCTGATACCATGAAAATGTGAATTCTATTCACGGTATATTATTCTTTGAAAGGCAACCATGCCTTTATACAAAGTCACGATCCTATAATCTTGCTAGATTACAAAATAGTCAATGTCCTATGGTTAGCAATCATGATTGGTAATCATGCCTTTATACAAAGTCACTTGCTTTATTACAAAATGTCAATGTCCTATAGTTACTTTAGTTGAACCTATAGGTAAGCTATGGGAAGAAAAATGTATCCAACATTTAATAAACAGATGCTCCTTGTCAGAGTAAAATAAATGCTTCTTTATCTTCTTTAATAATAAAAGAAGTTATACTAAAAATGAATCAAAATTACTAAAAAAAAATTATCATATCGGGTCCAAATTAATATTTTTCTGGTAACTCACTACATCACCGAAGATAACTGCTTCGAACCTGACTATTAACACACAAAGGGGATCTCACATATGATTACAGGACCTTGAAATTGCTCAATAACCTTAATTCAAAGTGGCATTAAATTCTTTTAGAGATTGTTTGATACTGGAATTGAATCTCTAATAAGTTTTTTTTTTTTGCTTATACTTTAATTTATTATCCCCTTTTTCGAATTAATAGATTTTTTATAGAAAAAAATAGAGTAAAGAAATAATATTACTTCAATCTCAGGCCGATGCACATGATAGCGGTTGGGACAGTTTAGTTTGGAACAACATTTATTTAGAGTTCATTTAGATAAATTTTTACAAAAGATTTTTTTTGTATAAACCTTTCTTTAAAAAAATATTTTACTTTTGAATGCAATAAAATACTTTTAAGTAATAAAAATATTTATAAATTTGTTTGGATAAAAGAAAATAAAAGAAATTTTTTATAACAAAATTATTAAAAATATAAGACATCAAAAATAAAAAAAATCAAGATTTGTAAGGAAAAAAAAGACATAAAATATAATTTGTAATAAAAATAATGTGTATTTTTATTAATAAATTGTTTTAAAAATTACTTTTTTTCTTTTTTTAAGAATTAGGAATCATTAATTTCTAAAAATAATAATAATTATTTTTTTAATTTTATAAAAAAAATTATTCAAATATATTTAAAAAATTATAAAAATATTTTATTAAAAAAAGCCCTATCTAACAGGGGATTCGACAGTTAAAAGTGCTTATGCCTCTCTGGCGGACACCTTCGATCATCTGGGAATCTGGAGCTTAATTTGGAAGTGGCGAGGTCTTTATCGTATTTCTATGTTTCTCTGTACTCTTGACTGCCCCCTTAGGCGTTGCTATTGGTTAGGAAACTGCCATCTTTGCTGTGGCACTCCAGAAACGGTTATCCACGTGCTGCAAGACTACTGTACGGTTGCAAACCAAATATGGTTAAGACTGGTAGACCCTTCTAAGCTAGTAGTTTTCTTTTCCTGTAACCAATTTGACTGGTTTAGCATGTGTCTTTCGTGCGTCTTTCGTCTGACTTTACGGTAAGGACCATCCAAAGAGAAATTCTAATATATTTTAAGAATATTATTTTCACTAATTTTTTAATTATCAAATTTGTTTTAATTTTAAAAAAATCTTAATTTTAATCTAATAATATGTATGTGAGAGTATTTAATTAAATCTCTCCTTTTGGGCGATGTTTAGAGTTACCTCTTGGCTTCTTTGGAACCGGTGAAACTGAACCATATTTGACGAGGAGTTTCATCTCCCTCGTGACCATGTCGTCTCTATTACTGACTATGCCACTTCCATCAGACACGTACTCTCCCCCCTTAATGAGTGTCGTGCCCAGCGCCGTGTGCATGAAGTCAGGTGGGATGCTCCCCAAACCCCTTGGGTGAAGCTATTAACTTATGGTGCCTCCAAAGGGAACCCAGGCAAAGCAAGTGTGGAGGGCTTCTCCGTGACTCCACATGGTGATTGGGGGATCTTTTTGGGCGTTAAAATGGTTTGGAATGAAGGGTACAGACTAGTTGTTGAAAGTGATTTTGAGGCTATCATCTCGTCTCTCAAGCAGCTGCCTACTTGTGAGGGGAACAACCCGCTTCTTCGTAAGACTGGTGATCTTTACAATAGACAATAGGTTATTCAGTTCACTCATACCCTCAGGAAGGGAACCGCTGCGCAGATTGGTTGGTAGTCTCGAGACTTTGGTTATGAGGAACTCATCTCTCCTCCTGCAGGTTAGTCCTGCTGCTACATGCTGATTTCACTGGGCTTCCAAACCCCACACTGTTACTTTTTAGTTTGTTGTTTCTTTTCTCTGGGCCTAGTGTCCCGTCTTATAACCAAAAAGAAAATAAAAATATCAATACATATCACAATTCACAAGCCTCAATTAATTACAGTAATACTTTACAAACGATTTATCAATAAAAGATAAACAGTAAGAATTATCGAAAAGAACGTAAAACCAT
This sequence comes from Styphnolobium japonicum, assembly GCA_023212625.1. NCBI lineage: Eukaryota > Viridiplantae > Streptophyta > Magnoliopsida > Fabales > Fabaceae > Styphnolobium > Styphnolobium japonicum. Next base: position 38,436,301 of record JALBWW010000003.1, on the reverse strand, counting down.
GGTTCAACATGATTCCACCAAGCACATTACTCAAGGTCAATAATCTCTTATTTGGGAATATACGTGAACCCATAGGAATTATGGAATGAACTACTCAGGCATTAAGACAGTCAATAATAATTTGATGATTAATAAACACGTGGAGGAATCGTTGTTTCAAATTGCTTCATTTTTCCACCATGGCATTCTCCATATATAGGTTCCCCCATTTCTCTCTTTTGAGTACTACAATAGTATAAAATCCGAACCAGTAAACTCAATTTACGTTTCTTTTAAAATTGAGATGAATCTTTTTTATAAATTTGTTTAATATACTTTTTATAGACTGAGATAACTTTTTTTAGTAACATTAATAAGCAGAATGGAGAAGACTGAACAAAGAGAAAGGCTAATTAACGAACACTAGTTTCTTGCTAGTCCTTTCATTGTAACAAGCATCCTGTCTGACAACCAGTTTTACAGGGATATCGGCTTACTTAGATTTAAGCGAGATAGCTCCTGACTGGTTGGTTTATTTTTAAAATTAATTAAATATTTAATTACATTAACCAATAATTTATATGTGGTTAACTATATATTAAGTATCAAAATGAAAATAAATTATTAATTAATCGTATATAAATTATTAATTAATGTAATTAAATACTTGATTAATTTTTAAAACAAATCAACCAATCATTTATTTTGGTGAGCTAACCTTTACGGTTATTCTCCTTACATTTGAAGACAAGCTTATTTGCATTATTGATGTATTAATTATATTATTTCTTATTCCTTTTATTTGACTGAGCAATGTTTTTATACATTTCATATGTAAAAGCTTATCACTAATACAAAAAATTGAAATACTGTAAATGTAAAAAAAAATTATTATATCATCCAATCATGTGTTATTACATTATTAAAAAAGTTTATTGATTAGACAATAGTATAAAAAAAATTCACACATAATGTTACATCCTTAACATCAATTTTTCATCCTTCAATTAAATATATTTTATCATATTAATATCACAATCAAATAAACAAATCATCAATTAATCGTGCAACATTAAATCATCAACCGATGAACAAATTCAAATATCTATATAAAAAAAAACATTTATCTAGCAATCAAATGTACCTAAATGGACAAAATCTAACATTTCCAAACAATTAAAGTTTCAAAGTATCAAACACACAATCTCAAGGGACTAAATTTAATGATAAAAGCAAGTATGTAATAAGTGATTAGATGTTACGTACTATTAAATATTTGAATCCAAACTTTATCAATTCTTAAAATTAGGTTACCATAGCTTTTTTATTATTATTATAAATTTTCGAGTTTTGACCTGGATGTGCAGCTTTGACCGGATGGGTAGATATTTTCCTCCTTCATCACTCAACTCCACCGTTTAAATCAATAAATTAAATTAACAGCTTTGTAAGATAATGACATTCGGCATCTTTCAAAAACAATCCTTTATCGAGTTTAATTTAATTTATAGTGAATATAGATACTCATATTTAATTTAATTTTCTTATCAAATTTAAAGTCCTTTTTTACAATATAATTATTTATAAAAAAAATTTATCAATATTGTCCTGAGTCCCTAACTACAAACGAACGAATTGCAATTCTCTTCTCTTAAATTGGTTGGCCTGCAAATCAACCCAACTTTTAACTTATTTCAGCCTTTCCAAGTCAAACGAGTAAGAACAAGGAAAAAGTAGCTCCTACCCAAATGCCAGCCGAAATATTGCAACCCAAGCCAAGCGTATACCAGTGTAAATGGGCTGACCCCGTTTCAGCGTTAAATTATTCTGTTCCTACGAGAACAAAAAATTAAACAGGGAGAATGAATTTTAAGGTTTTTTTTTAGAAACATATTTTTATTTGATTTTTGGATAAAATTAATTAAATATTTAACTAATTTAATTAATAATTTACATATAATTAATTATCAAAATAAGGATGAATTATTGATTAATTGTATGTAAATTATTAATTAAATTAATTGAATACTTAATTAATTTTATTTAAAAATTAAATAAAAATCTTTTTTACCAAGTGAACCTAAATAGATAATTAAGAAGGATTTTTTTATAAATAAACCCATTCCCACCTACAGTATAATTAAAATTTTAAGTACTATAATAATATAATATTAATTTCTTAAATATTAATAATATGGAACTTTACAACTAAAAATAAATTTAAATTAAATTCTATTATAGTTATTTCTATTGATCCGATGACAGGAAAGCTAAAAAGCCACTCCTTTATGCCTCCAACACGTGCTTATATATATATATATATATATATATTTATTTATATTATATTATATGACTGAACTGCATGTTGAAGTGTTTTCACTATGGATAATTATAAAGGCACTTTAATGTTTAAATTAAAATAACCACTAAATATGTTAGTATTTGAAATTTTATGATCGTGAAGTTTACTATTTATTTATAACTGATGTGTCAGAATTTTAAAAGGAAGTCTTTTACTTTATTGGCGTGTTTATCATTGACATGAAGATGTCATCTCTTTATTTTTTTTTAGTGTTCACACGTTTAAGTCGAAAAATCTTTTAAAAATCAGATTATTAGCCTAAAGTAAGTCCAATGATAATAATATCTACAAATCTATATGTTATTGCAGTGATAAAAATAATATAGATGGTTACGAAACTATTGATACCATGATGAACAATCAATTATTTAGCAACACACAATTTCAATTTTAACTTTCTATATTGCTTTTTAGTTTTTATTATGACAGTAATATTACTGTTTTTGGTCCTTTCTTGTCATTATATTTTTTTATTTTATAAATAAATGTTTAAGGTGGGGGAGGCTGTAAAGTCCGAACAAATTATTAATTTTAATAAAAATTTATAATAAAGTTACAAATAGTTTATCAGCGAAATTTTTTAAATTCAAACTCAAATTATATATTTATTACGCATAAAAAAAAAAATCTTACATTTATTATAAGCGAAATGTGGACCCAGTGAGCTAAACTGCGTCGGCTCTTGTCATTATATTGACTTGGAGGAAACAGAATCTCTTTTCAAAATCTACGGCATTGACTACGTCAATTACAGTGACGACTGTGTATATGTGGACGCACAGAAGTGGTCAGCCTCTTCCACTCATGAATGGCCTACACCTTGTTTAGACATACCTTGTTGGCTGGCCCGTCTGAGCTCTGCTATTTAATGAGGGCTCCAAATCCAGATCTTCAGGTATGCACTGCCATTTTCAAATATCAGTGAGTTAATTAGCTAGAATAACGATCTATGTTTCCTTTCACATAGAATAACTATCTTTCCACTTTTCCAAATAGTTGCAGGATTTGGCAGATTAATGGGCGTTGTAAAGGGAAAATGGAAGAAAATTTTGACTTTGAAGGCAAGGGAGTGTTGCCGACCATTTGGAGGTGGCACTGGCAACCAGAGGTCACCTTTGAAAGCTTCGTCAAAATCATTGTCAGAGAATGAGAAGGGTCAAATAGCCCCTTCTGGTTGCTTTTACGTGTATGTTGGACCCCAGAGACAAAGATTTATTGTCAAAACTGAGTTTGTTAACCACCGATTGTTCAAGATGCTGCTAGAAGAAGTAGAACTGGAATATGGGTTTAAAAGTGATGGCCCTATTTGGCTTCCCTGCACCGTTGATTTGTTCTACAAAGTGTTGGCTGAGATGGATGGCGAAGAGGATATCATTCCTAGTACTCGTAGAAGCTTTACCAAGGCCAAGTGGTATTCTTTTTTTGTTCTTCGCAGCCCAGCTCGTCTTCTTTGTTATATGAATAGTGGTAATAGTGCATATAGGGTCATGGACTCGGAAATGCTGAAAATAAACCAATTTCAATAGTTTGCTGTAAATTTGTAATAAGGAAGTTATGCTTGCTCAGAAAAACGACGGTAATGATGTAGAATATTTCCGACTTGTAAATCGAACATGCATGAAAATACTCGCGTGCGCCTAAAAAGCAATAAAAGTTCAGATAAATTGCTCTCGTAGATTTACCAAAATTCTATTTATCAATTTGTTAACGTTTTCAGTGTGTAGTATATATATGCATATGTGAAGACAGAGAAATGATACATACACGGACAAAAATCTCACAAACCCCTCACAAAAAGATAAATTAGTGGTTGAGAAGTGATTCATCCATTGCTTTACACTCAGCCAAAAAAAATCAGCCACTAATTTTTCTTTTTGTGAGAGTTTTGTTGTGTATGTATCATTTCTCCAAGATATGAAGCAAAGATCTATTTATAGGCATGCATATAAATAGCATGGCTTAATTATTATTCCATGAAAGCATAAACTAATATGTGTGTGAGTGTATTTGTGTGTCTACATTTTTTTTGGTAATCTAGTATGCATGACCTTCCTTTAGTCGTGATTGATGCTTTAAAAATGATATGGTAGGAGTTTCTTTTGTGAGATTTTCACACAAAACTTGAGAGAACCATATCCTAAAAATTAATTATAAAGTTACTAGAGCCCAAAGTCATTTAAATTTCACATCAGAAACTTACATTTTTTTATGTGCGACTCAAGTCGTCCCATATATACATTGTACCACTTGCGTCGTTCGTTTGTAACTGAGAGATATGGTAGAAGGCTCTGATACTATGTTAATACAACTTTGGAAGAACTACACACCAAAAGATAACTAAAATATATAAAAGATTTCAAGGTCATATAAACTCTACATCAGAATCTTATACTTCTATAAAAGATTTCTTGATATATAGTTTTGATAGGGCTTTAACCCCTTTGTTTACAAAAACAAAACCAAAAAACAATTAGTTTTTAACGAATGATAATAAATGATGATAGTATAAACTTGTGAAATTTCAAAAATTATAATAGAATTATCATGTGTTCACAAAAACTAATTTTTGCCTCAATTGACATTAAATTCATACAAGAAAAAACCGAACATGATGAGAGCCATTAAGATACGTTTGGGAAGAGAAGAATGGAGGAAATGGATGGGGAGAAAGTTTTAGGAATTTTTTTCTTGTTTGGTAGCTTTGTCAAAGGAATGGAAGAAATTAAGTAAGAAATTTTCATATGATGATCCAAAACCCTCACTTATTCAATTTTATAAATATTTTAGGGAAAATGGACAAACAATCTCTAAATTCTATTTCGTTTTGAAATAATCACCATAAATTTTTAAATTAGGATGAGAACCCTTAAACTTTTCAAAATTATAAATAAATTATTATATACATAAGTAAAACTGAAATCATTTATACTTGTAAATGTTTATTAACATATATAATAATCTCTAATTTATCCATATATATATTTAAATATTTTTCTCCTTTTAATTTAATTTCCTTCAAATTATTTGATATTTTTTCTATTTTTAGACATCAAAATTAAATAAAATTTAGAAAAAGTTTTAAGTTTTTTTAAAAATATGAACAAATTAAATATTTTTATGTTTATTAATTAATACATTTAAGTCACATGATGAATATTTTAGTTAAACTTATGTATGAAATTGTCTATTTATAAGTTTTGAAAAATTTTAGGGTGTTTTATTCGAATTTAAAAGTTCATTATGCTTATTTCAAAACAAGGTAAAGTTCAAGAAATGTTTATCTATTTTTCCCAATATTTTAAAATTCTCTTAATTTTAAATTATTTTAAATATCCAAATAATAGAAGAAAAAAAATACTTGATCTCACTTTCTCTTTTCCCTTCGATTATTTTTTTTCTCTTTTCCTCTCAACATCCAAGCATACAAGAGAATATTAACAGTGGCAGATAGTCTTGTTAGCTTACGGCCTTGGCCCCCATTTTTTTTTAATTTTAACTTTATATACAATATTTTTTGTTTTAAATGATCCCTCAAACAAAGGTATTCATTGTAGCCTAGCTCAGCCACTGGTAACAGCCTTTGTGGGACTCTAGTAATCATAAAAAGGAGAAATAAGCTATTGTGCGACAAAGCTATACTTGAGAAGAAATTATTAGAAAAATTAAAGTTATAAAAAAAAATCAAATTATTTGTAAGAAAGAAATAAAAACTCAGTTGAAGAGAAGGAAAATCCGGTCCACATCTATAAATAGGAATTAGAAAGAGAAGAGTAAATTTAGGGTTTGTTTATATTAGTTTTTTTAAGAAAAAAATAATTTTTTAAAATAATAAAAGTGCTTTTTTAAAAGTTAAAGAGTTTAAATTTTTTAAAAAAGCACTTCATGTGCTTTTTTGTTACACATGAAATACTTTTTTTAAAAAATTTAAATTTTTTAAATTTTAAAAAAAATAATTTTATTACTTTAAAAAAATACTTTTACTTTTAAAAAAACTAATACAAACAAGCCTTAATGTTCCATGCCAAAGCTGCTTTTGTAATTATTAATTAAGTTGGAAATAGGAATGCGGCTTCATGTGATGATGCAAAAGCCTCCGGTTCATGCATGGAGCTACTAGACCATAGACTCGGAAACAATCTATCTTTTAAAAGCTCAAATTCTAGCGATGTAATATTTCTAAGATAAGTTTAATATAGGAAAGGTAGTATATATCTGTTTTTTCTTTTCTTGTGAGAGTGATAGTTAATACGAAACAGTTGCATCCAAATAGACCTATATCATTTCGTCCATATATATAGTGTAACAAGTATTAATGTATTATTGTCAAGCGAACAAAGTAGCAAAACGAAAAAAATTATTGCCAACAAGCTTGTAATTTAATTGGTACCTCCTCTAGTCTTAAAGATTTATATGTGTTATTGATGTTGAATATTCAATCTTCCCCTAGCCATCTTTCCCTCCTACTATCTAAGTGTTTGCAGTTCAAATATAATAATAAAAAGAAATTATCAGATGGACACTTTTTTTTTTCTTTTCCTCACTTTGACCGAGAATGTGTCAGAATTTTCTCTTTTTATTCACTAATATATAAAGGGTCATGTTATAGGCGAAATAAATATAAATTACTTTTTTTAATACAGGCAAAGCTTAAGGTGAGGAGAGGCTCTCTCCGTTTCATGAGAAAGGTAAACCACCAACATCAACAAAAATTTACAATAAAATTATATATCACATACCAACAAAAGATTGCTTGATTCAAACCCAAGTTATATAATTATCATGAGTGAAAAGTCGATTATGTGAGTCAATTATCATTAACAAACATAAATTGCTTTTATATACAATTAATTAACCCCTACATAAATAATGATGGATAATATTATTATTTCTCTCTCATGATATGAGTCTCTCATATTAATATGAGTAAAAAGAGAAGATCCAAATTTACTTAGAATTCACCTTCAGAAACATATGATTAATTTTATTTCGTTATTTAAAGTTATATATAAAACTACTCGTAAACCGAAATGCCGTGTAAATGTTGTTACTAATTCTGATCATTAAATTTTTTATTTGATCATTAAAAGTTGGTTGAACTTTTCATACTGCAAAATGTTAAGAGTATTAAATTATCCTCACGTGTGGTCTAAATTATGAATTACTATCAATGTAAAATTTATTTACTTTATATCATTTAATTATGTATTAATAAATTATTAAAAGAGTTTAATAATTATAATTATGAGGTCAAAATTATTTAATAATTTACCAACACATTATTAGAGGATAGTATAAATTTTTTTACACTAATACTGGATCAAATTTAAAAGATTTTCCTTGTATCTTTTATTTTTATGAAAGTATCAGTACCTTTAATAACTAATAATCAATATTTAATCATGTGAACAAATTATTCTTTTCATGATTTTTTTTATGTTTGATAATATCACTTAATCTTAATCTTTAATTTTGATTATACAAAATTCCTTAATTATTTTTAAAAATAATTTTATATTAAAAAATGATCTAGCAAGAACTTTATCTCATCTTATGTGTGTATGTGTGTGTGTTAGGATAATTATTTACTCTAATAATTACATGATAATTCTTTCTCTAAAAAATATTATATTTAAAAATATTAAAAATTAATATTATAAAATATTATAAAATATAATAATTCATGAATAGAAATAATCTATTATATGTTTATATTTTAATTAAGTGAGATACATGACTAAATATAAGTTACTAATTACTAAAGGTACTAGTACCTTTATGAAAATAATGAGTGCCAAAGGCATCTCCTCAAATTTAAAATTATTTTTTTTATATTATTATTTAATCATGCATTGTCACATTATTAAAATAATTTGATTATGACATGTAACAACAATTACCTAAAAGTCAAAATATTTTAATGACTTGTCAAGACATGATTGAGTGATAATGTAAAAAGAAATTTATATTAATAATATATCAAAATTAAATTCAGAAATTTTATAAGTTTAATTTTGATACAATGTACACTATCATCAAATTGACAACACATCATTAAGTAGTAGTGTAAACAAATTTTACCTTAAAAATGAATTCAAATTAAATTCAAATTTTATACTAGTGAATAAAAATTAAAACCATATAATTACCATACGCATGTTTATTTTTAATTTTTTTTGTGTAAATCGGGATATTTCCTTACTTGAAAAGCGAGAGACTAATTTCACGGGATATGATCAGGTGCGTAAAGCGGGACCCCTTCAAACTACATTTTATCTATATACATTATTTCAAAGATCAAACCCAGAACAATATGCATAAAATGACTGAGTCTCTTTCACTCAGACTAACGCAAGTTGTTACCTACGTATGTTTATGGGAATATGTTAAAAGTCTTATGGTAAGTCGTGTTTACCCTTTCCATATTCGTTTTAAATTACCAAAATGAAGGTGAACTTCAAATTGTTAAATCATTATTTATATATTTTTTTAAGAGTTTAAGTTTGATTTTTCGAAAATGTAAAAAAATTTATATTATCATCTAATAATGTGTTAGCACGTTATTAAAATAATCTAATATAATAATAACTACTTAGTAAATTAATTTACTAAGTAATTATTATTATAGTCAAATCATTTTAATAACTTAAGAATATATGATTTGATGATGTAATAAATGAATTTAGATCATTTAAAGTGAGGAATGCACTTTAAATAATAAAGTGCAAAATGATAACAGCCAAATAAGAAAATTAAGGAAATAGATTCTTACATATGCACGATTTTATTATACAAATGCATGTATATTATAAAATTTGAAATCATTAGTGTTTTCATCATCGGTTACTATTTCACACATTACTCTCAAAAGTACACCTTTTATTTTCAAGGATCTAAATCCAGAAATAAAATTGTGCATAAAAACCTAATCTAAATTTTATTCATTAGCATTTAATCATTTATTTACCACTCATTTTATGAGTTGAAATGTAAAGGTCAAACTTATTAAATGATATGAGATATATATGATTTGATGCTAATATAATTTTATACTAATATAATTATGATAATGTAAAATTATTTTAAACTGATAATATATTAAAATTAAACTTAAATTATATACAAATTGAAATATAAATTATTGATAAATTTGACAACAGCTGTATGCATTCACTTTGAATTAATTGAGGATAAGACGAATGGGTGAAACAAGTAGCCAGAGTTTCTTAAACTGAAGTTTCTTTTTTGTTTTTTTGCTTGTTTTCAATAAACACACACAAGTGAGAAAAGTTTACAATGACTTCAGTCTTTCAAGATGCCAGCAATCTCTTTTAGTAAATTATGTATAAATACTACTGTAAACCCAGTATATCCTAACCTTAAAATAAAATAGTTTCTCTTCTCCTAAATTTTTATTTATATATAAAAAAAAGTTTACAATAACTTAGACTAAAACAATTCTCTTCCGAAAATGATCGATATTCAACGTATACTTACGGCATGCGTCATCAACTCAAATTATTAATTTTCATTTTGTATAGAATAAAAGCTAACAACTGTCCCAACAAAGAAAGGCGAACGTAGACGAAGGTATATGACCCATTAAAAACGAAGGTGTATTCAATATTCTCCTCATAAAAACGGAAAGTTGTGATTTGTGAAAGAATAAGTTCACCCGTCAGGAACGACTTCACTGATCATTCCTTGACTTGGAAGAGAGGGAAGTACGTGATGTCTTCACCAGTTGAAACCTACCTTTATCCTTCAGTATGTTTTTTGTTCTTATTATCCACGATTCCAAATTAGTTTGCTCCTTTAGTTTGTCTTCATCAAATATTTGACTTTCCATATATAGATTTAATAGTAGATTATACTGTCTTCTATACTCTATATATATATATATATATATATATATCACTCGACGTATACTCCTATCTCGATCACCAACTTGTGATGTAAAGACGTCAAATTTCAAAAAAGGGGAAAAGGAGGTTAATTGGCCCATCTCTCTTTCCATCATACTATTTGCTTTAGAAATTCACATTCAAAATCCATCAGCGTCTGGGAGCTGACAAAATCGCAAGAGTAAGAAGTCGTCGGCGTGACCGTATGGGACCGAGTCTCCTATATAATGAAAGGTTGCGTTAGGATGAAGAAAAAAACAAGCGGGAGGGAAATTAAATGTTTTGACTAATTTTTTTTAGTAGTTTTATCAAATGAGATAAAGAAAATGAGGAATTATCATATTATCATCTAAAATATTCCATTTTATCATTTTTATGAACATTTCAAAACTTCTCTAATTTTAAAGGATTTTAAGCATCCAAGTAAAGAGAAGGGAAATTATTGTCATTAGGGTCATTAAAACAGGTCAAATTTGTCGAGTCAGTCCGTTTACTCACATAAATTATATGAGCTGAGCTTCAAAATTAGTGACTCGTAAGAGCGCAATTAATTTTGGATTAACTTATTTAACTCGCAAGTAAAACGGACCAATCTGCAGAGCTCACGGGCTGCCCACATAATTATTTTTTTAAAAGGTTTAATTTGTTTGTACCTAAAAAAATCAATTTAAAAATTTAAAAGTTAATTAAACATTATTTTCTCAAGTAAAAGTAAAAAATATACGTACTATACAAGCTAGATCTAGCACAACCCATATATAAACACATTTATTAAACTTCATAAGTTTATATTATTTATTTGTTTGAATTATCCATTTACCCTTTAAATAAAATTAAAGTATTAAATATTATGTCTATGTAATGTAATATTTGATTTGAGATTATTAAATTTAAAATTTTTATTAAATTTAAATTAATTTCAAAGTTTACAACTTAAAAAAACAAAATTTCGCAAGCCGACTTATTTAAATCCTCAAATTGATGTAAGAAGAGTCAAGCTGACTAATTTACAACATGTTTTAATGCGAGCAATTTTAGCCCAATCATTCTTAAGCGGGCCTAAACGGACTGACTTAGCCTGTTTGATAGCCTTAATTGTCATTACTTAACATCTCATTTTCTTCACCCAAGAGCCTAGCTCAAATATACTTTAGATTAGCGGATCATCCTTAATTCCTCACACCAGGTTATAAACTTCCTTTGTAAAAAAACAAAAAAATTCACATTCCTTTCCATTCTATAAAATTTAATGTTAAGTTTCTAACACAAACATCTTCATGGAAGCTAAGCAAATAATCTAGCAAGCTAAATATATAGATAAAAGAAAGAACGAATGCAAATTGATATTTATAATGGTTCTGTACATACACCCACTCCTCATATTGGGTATTTTTTTCATTAAAATTGTTCAAAGTACAATGTCGACCTCTCCCTATATATCTTGAAATTCATCACTTTCACAAAACGAGTTCCAACCAAACTCCAAACACTATTTAAAAAATAAATAAATAGAGAATCTAATCCAAAGAAAAAGAAAAACTAAAATGCGACCAACACTCTACGCCTTTAGCTATATGTTTACAACTGATATTAAAGAAGAAAAAAATACTTTAAAAGAGGTATAAATTTCATGCGCAGCTCTCATCATGAGTATGTCTGCAAGTGAATCTCAAATAATATAGAAAGAAAACTTAGGGTTTTGAAACTTTCATCGCTGTACTCATAGAATATTAATTTGTTCAATCACTTGTGTCTTTTTCCTTGATGATGCTTCATATATACCCTTTCTATGTTTTTACAATTGGATAGGTCTTATCTTTGAATTGGTCTTTCTTACGATGATCTGAAATGGTACTATTAAAAAATAAGGGTGGCAAATGGATAGATTTTGAATTGGATCATAATTGATGGATAAAAAATCAATCACTAATTCATTTGAGATCTATGAAAAAATTGTTAAAATCATATAAATCATCCATGATCCATTTTAATGAATGGATATTCAATCCATTCATTAATCAATTTTAATAGATAGGATAGATGAATATTTGAACAATTTATTTAAAATTATTTTTTTAAAAATAAAATTCTTTCTCTCTCTAAAAAATAAATAATTCTCTCTCTCTAGAAAAAGTAACTTTTTTTCTCTAAAAAAAATCAATCTCTAGAAAAAAATTATTTTTCACTCTCTAGAAAAAGTTAATTTTCTTTCTCTAGAAAAAATTAATTTTCTCCCCTTAAAAAAAGTAAGTTTCTCTCTCTAAAAAATTAATCTTCTCTTTGTGGAAAAGTATGTTTCTCTCTCTAAGAAAAAATTGATTTTCTCTCTCTAAAAAAAAGTTGATTTTCCATCTCTAAAGAAAAAATTGATTTTCTCTCTCTTGAAAAAAACTAATTTTCTCTTTCTAAAAAAAAGTTAATTATCTCTATGTAAAAAAAAGTAACTTTCTCTCTCTTAAAAAAGTTGATTTTCTTTATGTAAAAAAAGTAAGTTTCTTTTTATAGGAAAATTAATTCTCTCTAAAGTTTTCTCTTTCTCTAAAAAAGTGAGTTTTAATCTCTAGAAAAAATTGATTTTCTCTCTCTAGAGAGAAAGTCAACTTTCTCTCTCTAGAGAAAAGTCAACTTCTCTCTCTTAAAAACTTTGATTTTCTCTCTCTAAAAAAAAAGCTAATTTTCTCTATGTAAAAAAGTAAATTTCTGTCCCTAGAAAAATTAATTTTCTTTCTCTAAAATTTTTTATCTCTCTAAAAAAAAATAAGTTTTTCTTTCTAGAGAAAAAATCATTTTCTCTCTCTAAAAAAAATATCTCTTTCTCTCCAAAAAAATGAATAAGTTAGAATTTTATGAGTTATGGGTTGGTTAGATTTCAAATAAATCATAAGTATGTTAATAACTAAATATCCAATAGATATTTAGCTTAATTCATTAACCATCTATTAACTAATATGATTTAATTTATTATTATTATTATTATTATTATTAGATAAATTAGATTAGATTTAGACATAAATGAATTTGATAAATAATGAATAAATGAATCATTTTAACACCCTTATTAAAAAAATGACACGTCTACTCGTTTGCCTTTGTCTAAACAGTTGGTCAACCTAGCGTTGGCGATGAAATCTATTAATCACAGTATTAGCTTTATCACAAACGATAATATATATAAAGGAACTCGACAGCCTGTAGACAAATTTATTTTGGCAAGCTGATTATTCAGTTACGTAATAACTAGGGCAAAGAAATTAGCCTTGAGTGCCTGTCTTTATTGCTGAAGAACAAACAGTTCAGATCTTCCATATATATATATATATGCTTCCTTGGTCTCTGAAACCTACTTATGCTTACTTCAGCTAACCAATATCTTCAAAACTATTGCCCTTGCTCACGGTAAGTTTGCATGATATCTCTAGCCAATGCGCAATGCCGTCTTTAAAAATCCACCTTCAAAATGCTTCTCAAGAAGTTGAAAATCGCCTACGTCAAACTGCATGTCAAAGTGTCAACAGAGAGACAAGGAGAAGAAATTAATTCTTGGATATAATGTAATGGAGGTCTCGCATTAATTAGTATCATACATGGGTCCTCTGATCTCTTTAAATTCTTTTCTTTTTTATTCTTCACCTTTTTTTTTTGAATTTGTGACTGTTATTTGGACTTTCTCCCCATTTCTGTCGTTTCATCGTTCCCTCTTTAAACGTCCCTCAACACTGATATTTGCCTTGCCATGTTAATGACCTAAAAAGTATATAGCTTTCATTTAGATAAATTTATATACAGTTTATTTAAATTTATCTATTATAATAAGTGTTTATAAAATATTTTTATTTTATTTAAATGTGATTATTAAAATAACTTATGAAATTCTTATAAATTGTTTTGAACTTATTTTTATAAATTAAAAAGTTAAGCTTATGAAAATAAGTTTTTATGAAAGTTAAAAATATTTTAAATACTAATTATTTTTAAATATTTTTTAACAAAATCAACCTTAGAAAATTGACATAATTCATAACATATCTCTAAAATATTCGATATTTATTTTAAAGAATTTATAAAAAATATTTATGAAAGTATTTATTTAAACATTATTTAATTTATTTTTATCAACGTTTATGATAATAGAGCTTATTAAATAAATTTTACTTTAATAAATACTTATATAAACTATTTATCCAAATAGTAACATAAGACTTAATACCAGTAGCTGAATTTTGAGGCAAGCCAAAGAAGCTCATCAATAAATAGATATAGGGCTACGAGTTGTTTATATTTTGTTGAGTTAAAGTATGTCATTCCAGATTGGAGTCGAGTCAAAGCATAGATTGCCAAATCGAAATGATTCCTCCAGTCTTATATAAAGCAATGGACACATTTATCTACGAATTAATTTGGGCCAAATTATCTTACTACAGCTCACCACCTATTAATATATCGGAGAGGTTTAAGTCCATTGGAAGTTTACCCTAAAAAACACAAACTCTTGGAAAGGGCCATTTATAGCCCAACACGAGAAGCTTATGAAAAACTTTAAAGCCCGATAAAATTTTGATTTTAATTTTTTTGACGGTAAAGTTAATGTCCCCCCCCCCCCCCTCTTCTCCCTCTCCCTCTTAGGGTATCCCACAGTTAATGTTTTAAATTATAAATATTTTTAACAAACATTTGACAAAAATTATCTTCATAATTCTATAACCCATGTCAAACAATATAATTGCGACTATATTACACCAAATGTGATATAAATTAACTAAATTAATTTGTAATTAAGAATCTTATCATTTGTAATTTTATATAAATAATATTTTTAAATTTGAAAAAATACTTTAAGCTTAAGATTATTGATAATATAATTTTAATTTATTGACAATATTCAAATAAAATTTAAGTTTTCAATCACAAAACTGAATACTCTAAATACCACCCTAATTGTAATATAGCATGTAAAATGGGCCAATTGATTGGATTAGAGTTTTCATGTTTCCACTGACTTGTATATAAAGTATTTGTTGAAAAAATGACAAATGACAAATCTGTAATTCTTCAGAAGCTTCCTCACCGACATAAGTTATTTGCACAAGACTTAATGAGATTTGTTATAGTATCCATCTAAATATGAATAATAAGGTAAATTGTAAAATATTTATTAATTATTAATTTTATATTAAATTTTTAAAAATTTATTAAATATAATTAATAATTAATAAATAATTTATAATTTACTTTAAATATTAATACTGAAAAAAATATTGGTGCGTGGGCAATCCCCAAACTTTATAGGTATATCCAACAGGAAAGAAATTTACAACTATTAGAATGGCGGCTAATAAGCAGCCAAAATTCTATTTAAAAAATTTAGTTTGGTACTCATTAATTTTTCTATTAATATTCAGGATGAAGTATAAAGTATTTTTTAGTTAATAATTATATTTAATAAATTTTTAAATATTTATTATAATATTAATAATTAATAAATATTTAATAATTTAATCTGAGAATTGTCTTCATCAAGTAACCATAGTAAGAAGGTAAATGTGAGTTAAAATTGCCGACTTACAAAGCATGATTCTGCATATATTTTTTCAAATAAAAACTGACATAAAAGGCGGTGGAATAAAATAAACGTGGCTATAAATACAAATGTGCCCTGTAAGTGTGTGAAGTAAAGTGATAATTACCCATCTTATTAAAATTGAACCGCGTGAATCGAAAAAGTTTAGTTTAGATTTAATTGGTTTAAGCATCCAGTCAAATGTATAATAAAGTTTTAGAATTTTAACTGTCATGTTTTATATGATTCTCAATTGACTAATTCAGTGATTGAAATATTTTCATTTTTTAAAAAAAATAACTAATTCACATAAAATCAACTAATTTATTGGTTATGTCTAATTTTTATTAAATTAATCTGATTTAACTATGAATTTAATTATAATAATAAATTATAATCGAATGAGAGACCGATTCATGATCTTACCAATTAGTATGGTTCGATCCGGACATCATTAATAATTAATGGAGAGTTTGCTTACAAAGTGAGATTGTCTTGAGTTGAGCGTGTGTAATTGTAATTTAATATTATTTTGTGTCTAAGTACGTGTAGAATAATGGATCAAAACTAAATTTGGTTGAAAAAAAATTAAAATGAACGAGAATGAAAATGAAATAGATTTCAAAAATCACTTCCGATTCACTTTTATATTATAGGAATTGCGCAAAATTTATGAGGTGAAATATAAATAAGTTATATGTGTGTTTGATTTCACGTTTGCCTAATTTTTATTTTTATTTTTATAAACGATTATCAAAACTCACGTTTGACTTGTTACAAACCTGATTTTACTTCACAAAACATGTTTAGCTTTTTATTTTAAACCAGTGCAGCAAAGTCAAGTGTAAAATATATTTTATTTCAAAACTTTCATTTACTCAAATAAATACAGAGACTATGAGTTAGATGGATTATAGGTATATCGACGTAGGCCAAGAGAAAATATGAGAACTCGGGAGTTTATTCACGTTAAAATATCACTTAAACTTACAGGTTGAGTATAAATCAACTTATATTTTATTGTTGTCTTTATTAAGAAACTATAATTATGTGGTGAATGTTTGATTATTTATATCCTTATTTCTCATTTTTCGCTAGGTTCAATAAGATCTATTTAAAATCAAAATAAATAAATAAATAAATAAAATATAACTTAATCCTGCTCTAAAATTTAAAACATAGGATTGCTTGTATTTTCTTTTTTATATTGTAAGAGTATTTTTAAATTATTTTTCACGTCAACGTACGGACATATAATATTGTTTGGATTGATAAGATAATTTTAGGCAACAATTAAGTGAAGCGTTATGTTTGGAGTGACTGAGCAGAATGTTAATGGAGGAAAAACAGGTTTAATGAGGATACAAGTGGAAATTACACCAAAAACAAAATATACACGCAGAAATTATTCCAAAAACAAAATATACACGTAGAAATGATAACCACGTCATATTTCTACTACATAGCTCCGCATTTTATTTAATCCGAAGATTATTAAAATATCATTTACTGAAATTGTGAGTTTTGTAATTAGCATTTAATAATTGGTTTTCTAATCCCAAGGAGTTTCCTTATATAACTATGGAGACAATGTGTGGTTAGAGTTAAAATGAGCTGATTTGAATATATTTTGAGCACGTTTGGTATGGTGGAATTCTATAAGAATGACTAAATCTTTATTTGGTTACAAAGAAATCATAAAATAGCAATTCCATTCAAATTTTAATTCCACATAAACAAAATGATCATTTCTTTCTAAAGAGACAGGAATGGACATTCCTTAGAAAATGAATAAATGATGTTTATTTTGTTTTCTTATATATTTTTATTAGTTATTATTACAATTTCATTCTATATTAATTATGTGTATGAAAATAAGAGAGTGAACACCCATTTTAATTAGTCATCCAAAGATATAAGAGTCATTAATTTAGTCCTAAAAGAACCAATTGAAGTTAAAAAAATGATATTGAAAGACCAATATGATGTTAAAAATTGACATTGATAGACTATTTTAATATATTTATTATTAAAATACTTATTTAATGACACACATATTTTTGGATGACTAAAATATGTATTTACTCAAAATAAAATTAAAAAAAGAACATAACAGATGGAACAAAGTAGATTTTATGCTTAAGTGAACCAAGCCTTGAAACATAAATGATCATTCAATTTCAAATCATTCTATTATGATTCTATTCCCATTCTAATTTGAATTTAATTTCTATCCACTGTCAGTATAAAGTTTTTTTACACTGTCATCTAATCATGTGTTGACACATCATTAAAATAGTTAGACTTTCTAGGTAGTAGTTTTGATAGTCAACACTTTTAATAATTTGACAGCACATGATTAGATGACAGTGTAAAAAAAACTTTATACTGACAGTGGATAGAAATTAAACTCTTCTAATTTTAAGTACCAAACATATCCTTTATAGAATCAAATAAAATCACTTTCATAGTTATATACTGATAAGATTGAGGTATGGTGTAATGTCTATATGACAATTTTGAGTCATAAAATTTAACTTTAATTTGATAAAAAAAATTAAATGTTACAAATAATAGATCTAAATAATTTTTTTTGTTAGACTTATATTTAAGTTAACAGTTGTTGATATTCAAATTTATCCAAAAATTTTATTTTTTTCTAATGGGCTTTATATCAATAACTTTGTGGTTAACTATCAATTAACAAGCCCAAACCCAATCTTTTAAATTGATAAATAAGGAAAGAGAAATAATTTTGATATGACATTTAAAAAAGGAAAAATCTCCACTGATATAATGAAAAATTAAAATAAAGAAAGAAATCTCATCAATCATCAAACTGACATAGTGTTTGGTTGGAGAGGAGGGGATGAGAGGGGAGAAATTATTTAAAATTTTATGTGTTTGATTCAATTTTTTGGAGGGAACGAGAGCAAAATTCCTCTTGAG
The DNA here is from genome assembly GCA_023212625.1 of Styphnolobium japonicum. Taxonomy (NCBI): domain Eukaryota; kingdom Viridiplantae; phylum Streptophyta; class Magnoliopsida; order Fabales; family Fabaceae; genus Styphnolobium; species Styphnolobium japonicum. The sequence continues at coordinate 38,417,553 of JALBWW010000003.1, read as the reverse complement.
GCAATTTTAGCTCCCCTCCAAAAGTGGGGAGATTTGGAGGGGAGAGAATATATGTTTAAAAATGGACTAAAATTTCTTAAATTAAATGCTACATTAAATGTTATAATTGTGCAAAAAAGTAAATATATACTTTCCCTCTATTAAAATTCTTCTATTCCCCTCTTCTAACTAAACACACACAAAATTAAAATTTCTCTCCCTCTCCTCCCCTCCTCTCAATTGAACCAAACAGACCCTAAAGAGTAAGCAAAAATCAATAAAATTTTAAGGGAAAAGTTGAATTCAAATATCACATTTAATGTCTTATCAATAGTATTTTCGGGGTATGAATGATTGATAGATTTTGACTATGCAAACTAATGCTAATTCATTATAATTGCACAAATTGATTCAAATTTATGAGAGAGATTTATTCTAATTTATCATAATTAATTTTGATATGGAAAGATTGATTAAGTTGATTAAGGAGGTGAGAATAATTATTTGAGTTATAAATAGTCAAGAGTAAAACAGTTAAAGGAGTGTGGATAGTTTTGTAGGGGAAAAAAGAGACACAATAAAAGAGGGAATGTTTAAAAAAAAAGAGAGGTAAATAACGTATTATTGGAGAAAGGAGATCAAAGAAGATAGTCGAGTTTTGATTCCTCTTTAAAGGTATGAGTCTCAAAGCTCCATATCATAAGTTTCTTTAATTAATTTATTGTTTAAATTATGGTATTAGCGACATTTTAATTTTTTGAGAGGTAAAAATATCTTTTTAGTTTTGTCATATATAATGACATATTCTTAGATGGTATTCAATAAAATTTTATTCATAATAAATTGTCATTTTTTTGGGTTCAATATTTTTTGCATATTCATTTTTATATGAATTAAGACACTAACAAAAAAAATAATCAAAATTAATTACGACGGTAGATACAATTTTTCTAGGGTGAGGAGAAATCCTCATAGTCCGTTTTCTTGTTCTAACTTGCTAACAATTGACACATGATCGAGGGCCCATGACGTTAAAGAAAGCAGATGCATGCATGGAGAGCAAAGGCGATCAATTATTGGAATGATTAAACAATGGTCAAAAAGCACCCAAAAAAAAAATGCAATGGTCAATCGTTGGAAACTAGCTTATGATATGTGTTGAGATTTAAACGACATCCCAATTTTTTATTGGGTACTCCATAATTCAAAAACTTATCCATTGTATTAACCTCCGACCAGACTTACCTAACTGACACTCATAATCTTGGAAGATTTATATGTATTTTGAAAGTAATACTTTTAATATTTTTTTAATTGTTAAATTTAATTTAAATTTTATTATAAATATTTTAATATATAATTATAGAGTGCCATATCTTATGTTATGTTTTTAGTTAACTGGCATGGTACTGTATAATATATCTTTCTAATCCATCTGAAAAGTTATCCTTTTCTGGCTGAAACAGTAAAAAGTTGTAGCTACACATGTAAGTGCAACATCTGCTTAGGAAAACAAATGGAGAAATTCCACTTGCCGCTTCACATTGCTTTCCATGGCACATATAATTAAACTGAATGCCTCTATTACAACTTGTAACATAATTAATGAAATGCATCAATGGCTCAGTAAGATTTATTCATAAGGGATAAGTCTTTTTCAGTGGACCAATAATACCAACACTGCTGCAGTGCCAACCCAGCTGCATTTTCATACCTGCATCATCAATGCTTCAAAAATTTCCATGGCAGAAGCAGGCAAACCCAGAAGCACATTTATGCTTTTCCTTTCTTGACCATGTGAGAAGAACAAAATAACTTCTTTCTCCGGCAATGTCACAGGCCCAGAACATAAGGGTTCTCCCCAGCCGAAATCTGTAGTATGGAAAGATAACCTAGTCCAAGTTGTGATCAAAAGGGTTGCTGTTAGGGAAGGCCTAGCTCTTGTGACTTCAAAATAGTCGATGGCAGATCTCATATAACTGTCGGTGACCATGTCAATTGCCTTGCGAATTAATCTGACTGTAAATGACAGTGGGTTCTTCAATAGGTCACCTGCCTCACACAGGGCATTTGTCAGCACAATAGCATTGCCGAAGTATCCCTCTGGTATTGATGGCACGAATCTAGACCTTCCATCAACTGCAAAGAGTAGCTTCGTCTGCTGATCAGGGTGCATCCTTAAGGCTTCAGTTCGAGCTCTCCATACAAAAGCTGAGAGGGCTTCAAAAGTAGAGCACTTCTCCAAAACCCCATCTTCAGTGGCCTTTTTCTTAAGCAGCTCAAGTTTCTCCTGATCGAAACAGAAGGACCCGTAGAGCATCTCTTCTTCTTCATAAAGTTTGCTGGTATTTGATACATCTTCAATTTCAGCAAATTCATGGTGTGGGAACTCTATCTTGGGAGGGTTGCGCGTTTTGATTATGGTTCGATCCAGAAATGGTGGAATCTTTAAGTCCAAACCTCTGGCTGTCTCACTCCATGCATTAACAAATTGCATGGCACATATTCCATCTTTCATGCAATGGTTCATGCTTAGCCCCAAAGTGAATCCTCCGCATTTGAACTTTGTCACCTGGAAGATAGTTTAGGACCTTAGATATATGCTTTTGCAGGGGAAAGAACAGCAAATGCATATCAATTGCAATCGCCTCTGAAAGAAAAACGAACACATCTTGTCCCAAAAGAGAGAGAGAGAGGAAAAGACTTCATTTGGATTAACTCAAAGCAGAAGATCACGGCATTTAAGAAACTTCGCAAACAAAATGACATTATTTGACCTTTTCTTTTCCCAGTTTTGGTGTTATCTCAGAAAGCCAAACGAAGACCAGAATAATTCCATGAAACACTACTTTTTTACAGTTCGGTTTCATTAATACACACACACTTATTGGGATATATGTATGTACTACGTATGGATATAACTTGTAGGAAACTTCCATGATATTTGTTTAAGTGACAAAGTAAGTTAAACCTGAACCACCATAAGAGGCATCTCAAGTATGTTCCGTGCACCAGGGATGTTATAAGCCAGTTTCCCAAGATTATCAGGGTCTGGCTTTGTCAAGTCCCCTATGTGTTCTATGGCGCAGTTTGCTTCAGCCTCAACAAATACTGCACCCTCCTCCCCTGTGCAATCCACTATCAACTTCCCTTCTGAGCTGATAGTCAACCTGCCTGCCATAGGGTAATAAGGAACAAGAATCTTTGACAAGGCATCCTTGATGACTTGCGCAGCATCCTCATTTCCTCTGGAAGCTGATTTAAAGCAATAAACCGTGCGAACTGGCACTGCAATATTCTGGTCAAGGTTTGAAAGGAAGTAGAGTCCCTTTTCTGTTTCTTCTGCAGGCAGAACCCGAGTTGGTTCTCCTTGCCTTACCTTGAGTTCAAAGCTAGAGCTATCCGCATTTGCCATCGCTTAAGAACCTCTCTGCTTGGAACCACAACATGAAAAATGTGAGATTTATATCCAAAAACGATTTAGAAGTATGCCAAGGTAACGTTTCATACTAACAAAATGAACAAGAGCAAAAAAACAGGGCGCAAAATTCACTCAAGATTTTTACCCGAATCTTTAGTGCAGGAAATGTTGTGGTGAGGCACAAATGATCAAGGAACTGATATTTGTATACCCATTAATTAGGTGTAGGTTTAGAGAAGTTATATAGGAAGAGCTGAGGTAAAACTTTTGGCGACCATTTCTTTTGATTAAAAAAATGTAGCAACTTGATAGGGAGTAGGGACAGATATTGATGGCTATTTTCAAAGTTTATGCGTGCAATTTAATGCGCACACACAGACACAGAGAGCAGTTTTCCTGTGACTTGTGTTGTGGCAGGGTAGGGAGCCAAACATTACCAGCCAAAGAGGCTGGCGTAGGATAAACGAGACATGATGGAGTTGGTTGGTGGACGTTGGCGTCCGAAACTTGCTTACTCAAATCTACTGTTGTGTATCATAACAAAGCACCGTCTCTTTTAGAATAAATAAACGTGGACGGGATGAAATTATTGTAAATCAGGGGCTCACCCTTCATCAAGGAACAAAATTTGCACCGGATAGAAAATTATCTGCTATAACTTGGGTCGGTAATATCATTCAATATTACTTCAGAAAATGATTTATTTATTTATTTTTGTCTGCTTAGCCACGAATTATGTTCTTTAATCTTTCTCTGGCATTCATATATTAACAACATTTACAATCAAAGCACTGCATATATAATGCATTTTTTCTACAAACAAAATTATATTTTTATATTATTAAATTTACTTTTTAAAGTAGACTTCGTTTTTTTTTTTTGCCTGTCTAGCATTTTCTTTATTAAAATGTTATATCGTGTACACAAGAAATTTACTTTCCAGCTCGATTAGTACGATTACCATCGCTAATCCAGTGTGACAAAAGCAAGAAATAAATTTAAAATACATATCCCACCCAGTTAGTTGCAGCGTATTAATCAGAAATTTAGTTGTAGAGGGTTAAGTATATGAATGGATATAAATTTGTGGATATTAACACGACATGGACTTTGTAGTAAGTGACTAAAAGATTTTTCGAAAATCACCTAAATGTTTTGCTTGATGAATAGTAATGATCATTTGATTTTAAAAATTAATTAAGTATTCAACTATATTAATAAATAATTTACATACAGTTAATTAATAATTTATTTTCATTTTGATACTTGATACGTAGTTAACTATATGTAAATTATTAATTGATGTAGCTAAATATTTGATTAATTTTCAAAACGAATCAAATAATTATTACTTTCGTTAAATTGACCATTTAGGTCATTTTTTCAAAAAAAAAATAAAATTATGAAATACTACAAACTGGTGTATTAAGTAGAAGCTTTGAACATAGGGATGGGGTCCGGAGGCGGACAAGGCTAGGGTTTATTAGAGTTCAGAACACGATGATAATGACCAGCAATAGAACAAGAGCATAATATCAAAACTACGCAACATAGCTAAAAGATTGGGATGGTAAGTTAAAAACAGTACTAATGGTAACACCAGAAATTCAAAGGAAACAATAATTTAAGGAAAAAAATACACAAACATCCTGTGAATTTTATTTTATTTTAAGATAATCATCTTAAACTTTTAAATTTGAATGAAAGATATTAAATTTCTTTTAAAACTTATAAATAAAATCTTTTATACATAAATTAAATAAAAATCATTTATTACATAAATTATAAGTATCTATTAACATACATAATAATTTCTAATTTATTTATATAATTTTTTTAAAATATCAAAAATATTTTTATCCTTTTAATTTTATTTCATTCAAAATATTTGATTTTTTTGTTTTTATAAATAAAAATTATATAAAATGTAGCAAAATTTTTTTTTTTAGAATAATATGAACAAATTAAATATTTTTATATTTATTAATTAATACATTTAAGTCACATCATGAATAATTTTGATTAAACTTATGAATGAAAGAGTCTATCTATATATTTTAAAAATTTAAAGACCTCTCATCCAAATTTAAAAATTCATAATACCTATTTCAAAACAAAGTAAAATTCAGATAGTGTATCCATTTCCCCCAGAATTTAATTTAAAATACAATTCGAACGCTGGACCAAGGAAGCGGAATATTAACAACCTGACCTTAAGGACAAAGAGCCAAGGGAAAAAGAATTGAACATCAAAAGCTCCTGTGTGCCCAACTTAAACCACAAGATCTGACTTCACAAATCAAAATGGGATCAAGATTAATACAAGGGGCAAACGCTTTTCAGCAAGGAAACAATCATCACAACCATCTCAATTTTTAAAGATGCATAATCTAGTTCCAACTCAAAATAAGAAAAAAAGGCAACATATTGACCTAAATTAGAAGGCAATATTGTTTACAGGCAGGTGAATAAGCAAACTATTCAATATAAGAAATAAAAGGTCACATCAGTAATACAGAGAAAGGGGTTAAATCTAATATGGTACAAAGTACAAACCTAGCTTAGAACATCTATCATGGAAAAGGACACAACTCAAACCAAATATCTACCGTAGCTTAATCCGTAGAGACAGCTGATAGGAGAATCGTGAACATAAAATCTAGCTATTGGGCGACCCACATGCCTCTAATTTCTGCACAGGTCAAAGATTATTTGCCCAACTAAAATCACCCGTCATCGTCATCGTCGTCATCTTTATCTGCATCACCATCCCCATCATTCTCAGCTTCCTCTCCTTCATCTTCCTCATCAGACATGTTATTAATTACATCTGTAATTATATCCTTCACCTCTGCTTTTCTATGCATTAAATCCAGACGAAAGTGGGTACCTGTCAACATTTCATTACAAATTGGATGAGTTCAACTTATCATTTCCCTTCTTTTTTGGGAAGGAAGAAGGAATTTTGTCAATGAAAAAGGTCATACCAAGTTGCCTGAGGATATCAGATAAAGTTGCCTGCATCAAGGGAAGTACGAAAAAGTAAAATTAGAAAACCCCAAATATTCAGACAACATGAAATGGCACAGAAAAGTATTACTTACAGTATTGAAATCTACTTCCTTCAGAATATCAACAACTACTGCATGCATCTCCTCCCTACTAGGTTCCGCCTTGGCCTTCTTACTACTTTTACCTTTTCCTACCATTGGCATCAGAATGGAATGGGTAAGCAGGAAAAAAACACAAGGGGACACAGGCATACTTAATAAGAAAATCGAACCTTATAAAATTAGATGTTTTTGGGCAACTTATCCAAATGCAACAAGATAATATTTAGAGGTAAAGTTTGACAAGATTACTCAAGCAAAATTAATCACCAAATATGAAAAATAGCACTAGATTAAGTAGTACAGATCACATCATATATAAAGAGGGAGAATGCAGTCAATGCACCTTGATCCTTAACCAAATCCTTTGAGGACTTGTCCGTTTGTTTTTTGCTTGCAGCCTTCCCCTTAGTGTCCTGCTTTTCCCCTACTGTTTTGTGTTTCTTGGACGCAGGTTGCTTTGACTTAGAATGGGAGGCAGAAGCACTGTCACGGTCAGTAACATTCTTTTTCGAAGTTGATTTTTTTGGAATTTTTTCAACGCTCTTGGCAGGTTTCGCATTGGTCTTCTTGACAGATGCAGTTCTATCTCCAGTTTTGGCAACTGAAACCTCCTTCACAATCTTTTTGGAAGTACGCTTGTGAGCCTTTGATTTATCTTCCTCTTCCTCTGATTTACTTTCCTCATGATCACTTTCATTATTTGGCACTGCAACATCTTCATCTTCCTGAGACTCTGATTTTGCATCTGAAAGGTCAGCTTTATCGTCCTCCTCAGCGTCAGAAGACTGCTTACGCTTTTTCCCAACTTGTGAAGTTTGCTTTTGCTTCTAGAGCAACAAACAAAATATAAAAGCAATTAAAAAGAAGAAAAATAAATTTGAAGCATATCACTTGTAACGCTCTTGCAGAATAAGCAAATTTACATCCCAAATCATCAAGGGAAACAGAAGGGAAGAGAAAACTGAACCATGAAATTTAAGAAGCCTAAAAAAGGTGTCATTAATAATCCACTATAATCAACAAGGTTCTAATTGAAGTCACACCAGCAATAGAATATACATATCAAGATGAAAAGCTGAGAAGGCCTATTTGCTTTCACAATTGATAGAATATAGGAACTAAGACAGGAACTAAGACAGGAAATCAAGATATCAAGCTTTGTTCATCTAAATGCAAAACAGGAAATAACACTAATAAGAACAACTCAGCGGCAACTGCCAATAATTTAAAAAATAAAAATGCTTGAGCCACTACATTCACAATTCCAGCAGCCCAAACAAACTGCAACACAGAGCACCTGAAACTGAAGAAAATCTAAGAGATAATCTTTAACGGATAAAGTCAGCTAGTAACAAAGGCTTCACCTTTCAGTATTCAACTAGATCAAAAGTCCACCTCCCTAAAAAAATATAATAAACTAAGGGTCACTGAACCACAAGCATAATATCATAACTACCCATGAAATCCAAAATTTAAATCTTTCTTCAAAAGGAACTTTTTTACTTTTGCCAGGAAAATAAAACAGTACATTGCAAGAAATGAATTCAATTATTAGATTTCAACAAGCATTGCTGAAACTTTCTGATTGTTCCCCCTTTACAAAGAAATTTTTTCAAGGGTTAACATATGGTGAAACTATTTCTGTAGGATGACATATTTCTATTCAAAGTTCACCTCCACAACCACAAATAATAAACAGATAAGATAAGACATTTAACAGTGAAAATTGTCCTATTAAAACATTATTAAAGTCAAACTCTAGAACTAATATACAAATATCAGACAATTAGAAATATACTAAATCATCAACAAATCCAGATCAACACATGCAACAAGAGGAATCAAACATTCACAGTCAGGTTTTGAAGCAAGACATTGCCCAGCAAAGGTTAGTGCATAACAGATATACACCAAGCAAGAATGAAGTCAGAATATAGTATGAAAACACACCTTGGCAGGTGTTTCCATAGATGCTTCCCCAGGAGATTTGCTAGGGGTCGCCTTTCTGGTTCGCTTTTTACCTTTCTGTTAACATAGAAGCAAGTGTCAAAAAACAAACCACACTAAAAAAGAACCTAAAACAAATAACAACAGCATATTTATATAATGGGTCAGGATTCATTGACACTAATACCAGACACACAATTAATTGCCCTTATAGAAAGTAATTTTCATTGATCCAACTACAGAATTATAGTTGTCATACTCAAGCTTGTCAAACTCGAGTTTAGGTAAACGCGTGGAGCCCTAGTTAAACTTGAATCATAAAATCGTAAGAGTTTACATACTTCAAAAATATTATTTAAAAAACATATCCTAGTACCCAAACATAATTTCATAACATATCCATAAGTAATTTAAACATTCCAACTCCATAACAAAGCAAACAAAAAATAATAAAGTAAAGACATAACTCAATATTTGACCCAACTGTTATATTATACTTGGTCCAGCACTTACATTATTTTTTAGTTTAACAAAATAGAACAAAAATATTAATAATAACATAAAATTAGCTTCATAAACCCAATATATATGGCAGAACAGAGGCAATTCAATTAAGTACCCAACAAAATAAAACAAAACTGTTCGTTTTGAGGCCAAAACTATGTGTAAATCCAAGCTCGTAAACTTGCTAGTAAAATCAAGAGTTTACCAAATCTGTTAGAGTTTACTTCAACTCGTACAAGTTTAAAAAGAGAGTTTGCATGTGATTTAACTCGTTTTGTGTCCTAGGATAGTAAACTCATGAGAGTTTAAGAGTTAACTCGAGAGTTTGACAACCCTGGTCATACTGATCTCGCATGTCAAATATGAGAAGGATTGGACACCAATAAGTATTCAATCACAGTTGATTCTCTTATGTTTGAAAAGTATATAACATTTGTTCATTTAAAGAAATTTGGTTGTTCTATAAAACAATTTCAAAATAACATGAAATTTTTTAGGGTGATATATGTGAGGGGTGCTTTAAATCAAAGGGTAGATTTTTTAAAAGGTTCAGCCAATAAAATGTTATTCAACAATGTAGATTAATTTTATGTCACAACTTACACAAGTGTTAATTGATCCTAACCCTTACACAATAATCCAGAAATAATAAACCTGCTCTTTATCAGCAAGCAGAATATCAGTCGTAGCATGTGGGGACTCCAAAAATTCCAACAACTTTGCAGACAGTTCCTCCTGAAAGCATGTCCCATTTAATAATTTATAAAAAGAAATCCATAGATTCCCTACTAGGTTGGAAAATATTAGATCAATACTTACCTTTTTCACATTGGTCTTATTTATAGGAATATTAAGAACGTCACAGAAGTCCACCAACTTTTCTTTCACACATTTGTCAATCCTCTCCTTTACCTTGGCCCTCTGTTTTTCCTGCCAAGAATTATAAAGCCATGTATTTTAACTGCAGGTCAATTACAGCCTCAGACACTCAAATGCTTAAGAAAATATAACATTAAGACTTATCTGTATAGTTAAGAATAGAAGACACACATATTACAGTATATAACACAACTCTACCTCATTTTCAGCCCATACATAACCAGAAAACTGGCCTATATTTCTCTTTAAATTGTGCGCCTGCACACCATTCAAGGAACAGCCCTGGTGTTAGAGGGTTCATGCACCCTTCAGTGATAAAAAAAAAATGGAACTTTTCAAAAACAACACAAACAATCCAACAAGCTAAGTTGGTGCATCACCTTCGTTTTCTTCCCAAACAGTATACTATGAAGCATATGCAGGTTGTCATCAGGTTTTCTCTTTGACAACTTGAAAGCCACTGAAACAGTTTACATGTAAATAACTTGATCGGGCAACCAATATTGCATGCTAAAAGATAAATTAAAATCATAGTATTAAAAGCACATTTGGTTTTTGATAGGAACCTTGCTTATTGATAAGGAAAAAGGAGGCTACCTCCTTACAACAGAGAATGGATTCTCCGAAAATTAACAAAACAGAAACAGAAAAGTAAATGCAGATAGTGCAAGCTCTTTGAGAGGCTTGCTCTCTCCCTCCCTATTGCTAACCCAATTCTTGCCTAATTTCTCTCCCACCCTGCCTCCCTTTATATCCTAACTGACCTGCCACGTTGGCAGGAATGTTACAAGGTTTGCCCCACCCTCTCACATTTTCCACACAGCCCTCTATAGGAGTGACAAATCCCCTGCTACCCCTCCCCATCTTTCTAGCATGCACCTGAGTCATAGGAGGGTGCCTAACAGTTTTGCTTAATTTTTTCACAAAAACAGCTTTTCAGCCAAAAGTCTCTGCAACATTTTGATTATAAGCTTTTCTAAACACAAAATAAGCTAATCCAAACACACAATAAGTTTAAACTTTCAACTACCTAGCTAGTATGACCACCAATGGAGTGAATCCAATAACAGCAGACCTTTTTGCCACTCATCACTTCAAACATTTGTAAGTTATGAGTTAAAGAACAAAGGGCAACAAAAAATACAAAAAACACGCCAACAATAAGCAACAAATTGCAATCAACATTTAAATTTGCAATGCATCAAACTGCTGAAAGACGCAATATAAGGCAGTTATTATTTCTGACAATTAAAAATTTTATCTACAGAAAAATTGAAAACAAATAACAGCAGAATATTTTCATTACCATCTAACATTTGTCAATCCAATAAACAGATTATGTTAAAAGCCCCCCATCCTTTTCCTACCAACAGTTCCATTTTCCATTTGAAATCAACTCCGAAAAATAAGGGGAACATGCCTGGTGAGTTTGAATTTTTTTCTAATATGAAAATGCAGAATGCAGGGTTCAGAAAACATGAAGTTTAACTTCTAAAACTGGACCTACAATGTAAGTTACAGCTGAGGATAAACCCTTGCTAATTAACCAATTCCCAGTTTACTAAAATCAAGTGAAATATGTTCCTTCAAACATAACAATGAACCTAAACATATTTCCATATCTCATGCATGAAGGCATTTTAGAGTACAGATCTTACAAACAAAAAGTAACTAATGGAGGAACAAGGTATGATCTAAATCAAACTTCCTCTTAAAATAGACTCAAATCAGTCACATAAAACAAGAATAAACCTCATACCCCTATTGTAACAAACTCTGCTATTCCTTTATTCAGTTGAAAGGGGGGAAATGTTAACAACCATAAGTTCATCATAATAAAGTTCAAATGTAGTTTTATTTACAACTCTCGTCATCTTCAAGCAAACAACCAAAGGTTGCTACATGTTAGGAGAAAACGAGAAGGAACTAGGAAACTAATAACAATCTCAAAAGCTTCTCTTCAAATTATTCAATTGACAATTATATACTCTCCACCACAATCAACAGAGGCTTTTGCACTCAAATTAGACAGCACTGAATGTAAACATGCCTCCAAATACTGACCACGTGAATACACTATCTTCATTTTTCAGATCAGGTCTACCTGAATTCAAAACAAGAACGACATCTCCCTGCATCTAAGAAATACCATATTGAGCAAACAAGACATCTGAAAACCCAATAACTAGGCATATTTAAATAATTGAAACAGGAACCAGCCTAATCATGGTAGCATGCAATGAAATCTTAAATAGAAATGCACAAGTATTTAAAACATATTGGAGAGAGAGAGAGAGATGCCATTGACTAGAAATAATCCATGAAAGCACTTTAACATGCAAATGCTGAAACTCCTGGCCTAATCTTGTGATGCCTCAAAAAATATTCACAATTACTTGATCTATAAGTTCTTAGCAAGTAATATTCAGTATTTTGGTTGAAAAAATTATTCAAGATGGTAAAGCAAACAACAAGGATATCCAGAGAAAGTATAATGCATCACTAAAAAAATTCATACGATTTCCACTAGTAGGGAATAGGACCCCATAAACTCATAAGCCAGGCTACAACGATAGGGGGAAATGATAAAGTAAGCAAGACAATCAAACGTACCATTTGGTATGCCCTTAAGCTGCGTACCACGGCCCTGAAACCCAAAGATATCCATAATAAAAACCAATAGTTCAATCCTCAAGAACCCAATAACAATTTCCAAAACTTGAGGGGGAAAAAAAGACATACCTTTTCAATTGACAAACCTTTAGTGGCGGAAGACCTCCCAGACTTGGAAGGCGAGGGTACAGAATACCGCTCCACCGTTTTCCGCTCCCTAGTTGGCCTCTCGCTTGCTGGTGTAGCAGGATCGTTTCCACCCTTTTTCTCCAACGGGTCCTTTTTACTTGCCTTTTCTTTCCTCGATTTGTTCGACTCACTTTGGCCCTCCTTGGTACTTCCCTTACGACGCCCCTTCGCCTTGTTGCCCTTCTCACCCGCTTTAACTTCCTCTTCTTTCTCTCCACCATGCTCCGCGTCCTCATCCTTCTCCACTTCCTGCGCCGGCTCTTCTTCCTCCTTTTCCTCGTCGTTGGCCTCTTTCTTCTCATCCGCGTTGTCTTCTAGCTGTTGATTGCTTTCGTGGCCTTTCTCGTCGACATTTTTCTCCTCGGAATTAGCAACTTCTCCGGAAGCCTCTTTGTGAGAAATTGCCGTATCTTGTTCTTCTTTTTCTTCTTCTGGTGGTGCTGCTGCTTTGGGTTCTGCAGCTTCGTTTTCTTGTTTGCTCTGTTGAGGTTGGGATTGGGGAGCTGCGTCGTCGTCTTGGAGGGGAGCTTCCTGCTGAGGCTTGTTATCTTCTAGGGTTTCCGTGCCCATGTTTGAGGCACAGAATGAGTAAAACCCTAGCTGCAGTAGTAAGGGGAGGGGAAGGAAGGGGTAAGAGAAACCCTAGAATTGGAGGGAATCGCAGTGATTGTGATTGGGATTGGAAGAGAGAGAAAGGGAATCGTGAAATGAAATTGGAGGAGAGGCGCGGTGAAGAGTGAAGGAGTAGGTGGTTTCAAATTTGATGGCAAAATTGTGGGCGGGCTTCGCACTCCCCCCTTCGCCTTCTTTCTCTCCCGGCAAAAACACTTAACCAAAATGTAAATAATAAATAATAAATTAACAAAACAAAACCCAAATATTATTCGGAGCGGAGAGTAGACATTTGCTCTGTTTGTTGTTACTACTTGTGAACGTGATTGTGAGTGAATTGTGGTTATGAATTGAATTTGTGTGTGCACTGTGAACTGTGAGTGAATGTGAACGGAATCTTATTTCTCACTCTTCCTACGGGCTACTCTAGTGGACTGGCTAGTACGAATTATGAACAAGACGCCTGCAATCCAGCTTTCATGTGTAATGCGGGCCTTGAGACTGTGTACTGTTTGGAATGATAGGCCCATATGGTTTAGGAATTTATTTGGTGTGTCCAAAGATATCACATTATTATCCAATTATATTCCAATAAACTCATAATCATCTATGAACAAGACGCCTGCAATCCAGCTTTCATGTGTAATGAGGGCCTTGAGACTGTGTACTGTTTGGAATAATAGGCCCATATGGTTTAGGAATTTATTTGGTGTGTCCAAAGATATCACATTATTATCCAATTATATTCCAATAGCCTCATAATCATCTATTATTTTATTTATTTATATATGTGTCAAATAACCAACACATGACACGTTCAGCTTATAACATTAAATACTAATATTTACACATTAAAAACCCTTACAAATTCATCAGAAAAACTCATGCAAGCTATTAAATCAAGTTTAAGTCCCACTATAATTTCTTTTAACTTAATTCAATAGCTTGCATGAGTTTTTGTGAAGAATTTTTTTGTGTAAGTATCATTACTCTATAACATTCTATTTACATCCTGTTTTGTCAACTTTATGTTAAATTAAAAAAAAAAATCATTTGTAAATTTTTTATGCACAGGTGGCATTGAAAATCTACAAAGGACCCATGCATGTCGTATATTTTTCGTATAATGATTTGATTAATCTTTATATAAAATTGGAATTGTATAGAATTTATATATCACGAAAATACGTAATGTGTCCATAAACATATAAGAAAGACACCCGCATAGCAGTAAATATATGAGTGCAAAGGTCTCATGGCCAAAGCATGTTGTGCACTTGTGCCGCAGGATGTGGTGACTTTATGTGAGTGAACCCCAATTGTTCCAGGCAACATGGCCTCATCTATTTATCGTACCTACTACCTCTTTCAAGTTGACTTAAACACACTCTAATCCTCAATGTTTAGATAACATGCACAAAATAACTAATCTTCATATTATTTTTCTAAACAGTAGCAATACTATTATCAACGAAATTGTGACTAAATTGACAGTGGTTTTTATCTTTAAACTTAAGAATATATTAATGATGTAGGAGGTTCAATTCTCCACCAAATTGCCTATCTCTGCCACCCTATCCAAATGTTTGTTTTAATCTTTAAAATTAGAATTGAATAATGATGTAGAATGCTCAAACGTCCACCAAATCACCCATCTCTCCCACCCTCCCAAATATTTGCACATCCAATACCAATAATAATAATAATAGCAATAGTATTGTAATATGTTTCTACTACTATTTTTCGTGAAAGGGGTTGTTGCTACTTGCTTCAAGCATTACATATCTAATTATAGAGAGTTGATTGTCGATAAAACCGTTGCTTAATCCTCATTTTTAATTCCCCTCAAGTCTAATAGATCTTCCTTTTAATAATTAAAAAAAAGTTATTATAATGATGGGTTATGGTATGCTATATCTCAACAAGTGATCAAGACACTCCCAATGTATTTTGAGGCACAAGTATTATCCAAATTCTCATACAGTTAATTTGGATTGACAGCTTATGATTGAGATAAAGATTTAAATGTGTGAGTAATTAGGTCATTAGTATATTATTATCAAAATGAGAATGGTAACGAGCTTATAATTCAATTAGCATCAGTCTCAATCTTAAAGATTAGGAGTATAATGATAATGTTGGAGATTTAATTCAATCCTCTACAAGATCAGCTCTTACTCAAATACTTATATCTTGTATGGAGGGAAAAAAAGAGCATAACTCTAAGAGACTAGTATGCTTAATTTGTGTTTACAATGAATTAAGATTTTTTATTTTTTGAGGGGTTTTAATGAGTTAAAAATAAGACCAATCTCACCTATTTAGTCACTATTTTATTTTAGGGTGTTCATGGGCTGGATTAAACATGACCTTGGTCTCGGCTCGAATATTTGATCGGGCCAATTTTCATAGCCTGAACCCGATCATATTGGAATTTGGGTTGAGTCAGGCCGAGATCGAATCAACCTAATTAAGATATACAAAATATTTTTATGTAATATTTTGATTATTTTCCCTCTATTTGTATAAATTTACTTGTATCTATTACTTTTTGCTCATGTTAAAATTCAATCTAATTGATAATTACATAATAGCTAAAATTATGGAAAGTCGCAATATTTGATCAAAATCTAACATTTAAAAAAAATGTTACAATAATATATAGGAAAAAATATTTAAAAAATAAAATTTTATTCAATACCGAATCAGGTTAGAGTGACCCAAATTTAGCCCGAAAGATATATTGAGTCTAAAATAAGAATCTAAATCCGACCTAAACACTTCGAACTAGGGCCAAGTTTTCATGCTGAGACAAGTCATGAGCATCCCTAATTTTATTTCATAAAAATATTCTTATATATTTTTTATGCTATTTAATTTTTACTAATACTTTCAAACCAAATATATAAATGTACTGATCCATTTAGTCAATTAACCTTATAACCCAATATGACTAATATGTGGCAAGCTGATAAAAGTTTAAGTATAGAGCGCAAGACTATTATAATATCTAACTGTGTGCCGCCTTAGTTATATGAAGTTATGGACTATTGTTATCTTCTACTTAAGTTACTAAAATATCAATGTGAATCATTATTATCTTTTACTTTAACCCCTATATTTAAATTTTTAGTGTTAATCATTGTAAGTGTGTAGATAATGAAAGATATTGATGGTCTACGGAGACGAGATTATTATCTTACACTATGAGTATTTAAGAATCTCTATGTTTTAACTGTGTTAATTATTTAGTTTATTGTAATGTATATAGATTATTTATATATTTACTGATTATTAAATTTTTACACATGTATTGTACATAAGATTTAATATTAATCACTCACACACACACACATATATATGGTTACATAAATTTATTATTTATATAAATATTATCATAAAATACTACAATTATTTAAAGCAGTCATTGAATAAAAATTAAGCTTTGTGAAAAGTGAAACCATACAAAATTATTATGTTGACAAAAAACAGTATGGAATTAGCAAAAACATTTGGGTAGCTAGACTACGTCGTTGATAAGAAATTAGGTTATAATAAAGGGACTAATGTAATGTGGCAGCCCTAATTTCAATTCACTTCTAAAAAAATATCACCCAATTTTTTTCTCCATCCAATTTCTTCTTCCTTGTTGTGGTCTTTCGATTTCTCACCACGTGGCTCGCTATTTCCATTTTTATTTGTTTTTCGGTTGCACCTTTACCACTTCACGCGCCTTCCTTTACAATTTCTAATCATGCTTACGTGGCGTTTAGTATATGCATTATTTTTTTATTTTTGATAATTTTTATATGGGAATGTTAAATTTTCATATTTGGTACAAGTTTTGAAAAAATATTTCTACTCAAAAATGATTCTCTGAAATAATTTTAGCTCAATATTCCTACATTTTCATTTCTATGGGAAGAGGTAGGTTTGCAACATTCCCATAACATGAGAATATTTTTGTCATGTGAAATGTCTAAAATATCTACTATTCTATCATCATGTCATCAACTAATCATATCCACGTAATTGTTGGCAACTGTCATTCACCACCATGGATAGTAGTCCGTGGCAGCCAATTACCAGAATCCGGTCACCCTTGTCACCGTCAGCAGTTGATAATGCTAACGACTTCAACCATCGTGCCGGTCACTGAAATCTGATTATCCTTGTCGTCGCTAGCGATTGACAGTGACCTCAATCGTCGCATCAGTCAGTGAAATTCGACCACATATGACACCGCCTACAATTGACGATTAGTCACTAGAATTTGGCTACCTTTATTGGATGATGACTAATGACTTCGGCCTGTCGTTAGCCACTAAAATCCGATTACTTGCTATCGTCGGTAATTGACAGTCATTAACTTAGACCATTACTGGTCTACCAGCAGTTAGAGTCATTCTTAAAAATAATTTTAGTTAATTAAATATAATAATAATTATTTCTAAGAATATTATTCTTAATAATATTATTCTTAAGAATATTTTTTTAAAATTTAAACTAAACGCCCGTATGAGAAAGATAACGTCCCACCCTCCCATAGTCGTGCTGAATCTATCAAAGATAGTTAAATTCGTTATTTATTTGATGCACAAAGGCAATTCGTCTAGGCTGGGCATTTTAGTAATTACGTTGCATAGATAATAAAGGGGTCGCCTCTAATGCTATGGCAATCCCTAGTTTCATTTCACTTAAAATGTTTTTCACTCAATTTTTTTTCTCTCTCCAATTCTTTCTTCGTTGCTGTGGTCTTTCGATTTCTCACACTGTGGCTCTCCATTTCTCTTTTTTTTTTTGGTTGCACTTTTGCCGCTTTACATGCCTTCCTTTACAATATTATCATGCCCCGTGTATGGCAAAGATAACATCCCACGCTCCTATAATCCCGCGCAATCTATCAAAAATAGTTAACTCCAATTCAGACAATTTTTTTTATGCACAAAGGCAATATAGGCCGACCATTTTAGTAATTGTGTTGTATAAATAATAAATGATGTGTCTCTAATGTCACATGGTAGTCCCTAGTTTCAATTCACATTAAATCTTTTGCGTCCAAATTTTTTTCTTCCTCCAATTTCTTCTTCCTTGCTATGGTCTTTTGATTTCTCACCATGTGGCTCACCATTTCCCCTTTTTGTTTTTGTTTTTGTTGCACTTTCACCACTTTAAATGCCTCCTTTCCAATATCTATCATGCTCTGTGTATGACAAAGATAACATCCCATGCTCTCATAGTTCCACTCAATCTTTCAAAGATAATTAAATTTCAATTCATACATGTTTTTGATGCACAAAGGCAATACGTCTAGGCTGAGCATTTTAGTAATTGTGTTGCATAAATAATAAAAAACCTGCCTCTAATGTCATGTGATAATTTCTAATTTCAATTCACATAAAGTCCTTCCTACCCAAAATTTGTTTCTCGTTAGTTTCTTATTCCTTGTTATGATCTTTCGATTTTCTCACCACGTGGCGCACCATTTTTGGATTTTTACTTTTTTATTGCACTTTTGGCACTTCAAGTGCCTCCCTTTATGTAACTAGTATAACATCCTGTGTGTTGTACAGAATATATATGAAAAACATAAAATTAATCAAATATTACCTCAGAAAATTTATAAATAGAAGAAGTATTTTTTGGCTAACCTTACATTAAGGGAGCAAAACAATAAGAAATAATCAAAGTAAAAGAAAAAGTTAAAATAAGGCAAAGCACAACATGATTCTATGTTTTTTTTTATTTTTAATTTTATATTACTATCTTATTTTTTCCAACTCTTTCCCTTATAGAAAATGTAAGCAGCTTTTTCATATTCAAAATTTATTAAATTTTTTTATTTTTGTATTTTCTATCTTCTTGTAATTTATATAAAAATTAAGTGAAAAATAATTTTTTATTGTTTAAATGTTTAGTTTAAAAAATATTATTATGAATGACACATAATTACTTTGTGGAAAATAGTGTTTAATTTATAAGGATGAATATACACTAATCAATTCTACTCTATTATAGGAAAGGTTGTATCTGGAAAAGAAAAGAAGAGTTATAATAACCATTTTTATGTATTTAGAGTTGTATTTATTTGAAAGTTGGTAAAATATTTGGTATAGTTTAAAATGAAATAACTAAAAATAAAAAGTAAATATCATTTGAACTTTAAAAAGTAAGATATTAGAGTTCTGATACTCTTGTCAAACTGATGAGGCATTAAAAAGTTAAAGACATTAAAACGATTAGCAAATTTTGCACTAAAATTAACTTTATCTTATAATGAAATTTTATTAATTTGATGATGATTGCTCTTATAAACTTAAAATAAGTATAATCATTGGATTAAAAATTTGTCTTCTCCTTTTAAAAATGAATAGAAAATAGGAAATAGAAAATAAATACTTAAATGAATTTTACGATAAAAGTGACACGTAAAAAACAAATGCCTCAATATAGGATTCTTTTATTTTAAATACATTTGGCTTTTTGATTTTTTTTATATGTTGATAAAAAATAAATTATTTTGGTAATTAGGTTATCAACTAGTTCAAAATTACTTTGAATGATAGTGTTTTTTTACTATTCACTCAATTTGTTCCAACTAAAATATTTTCTAACAATAGAAGAGAGAGACAATGATAGCAAAGTATGAATATTATATTATATGAGTTTAATTTTGATCCACTATTAGTGTAAAAATTCTTTATATTGTCATCTAATAATGTTTTACCACATCACTAAAATAATTTGATTATCATAACAACTACTTAGGAAATCTAACTCTTTAATTATGTGTTAAAACGTCATTGAACGATAGTTTTAAATTTTTTTAAACTAACAGTTGATTAAAATTAAATCAATATTATAAATATACATACAAATAGTAACAAAATATTCCTATAAGTCATGTGTCTTATCTTCCTTGTTTTTGTTTTAAATTAAATTATAATACTTAAGAAGAATATATTACAATAACAACTTATCACTTACTTCTTTTTCTATTCTTCTCGATCTTTAAGATCTTTATATTAGTGATTGAAAGTTGAGAATCAAAAGGTTCCTCATCATTTATAAACAAGTGATACAAGAGAGCATATATCCATTTCATGATAGTTGATAATAATAAGAATGCATTTTGCCAAGTTGAAGTATTAAAATTTATAGACTTTTATACAGAGAGACTATTATTTGTCAATTTAGAATTGCAATCATGTTACAACAATTCTTAATAATTTATACACACATATATATATAATTCTTAATTTATACAATGGAAAACAAATATTTGAACTTTTATAAAAAAAGAATTTGTGAATTTATAACTTGAGAATAATGAATGATCAATTTCTTCAATTTAGATTCATACCACTTTACATATTTATAGTTGCTTTGTGATAGTGACTTTTTAAATTGATGAATTTATTATTAATAATGAAAATAATTAATTATTATTATTAATTAATGATTAATTTATTTAATTTAAGTTTATGCCACTTACACTTATTAAGATTTTAAAAGATATATTTGT
Source organism: Styphnolobium japonicum (assembly GCA_023212625.1). Taxonomy (NCBI): domain Eukaryota; kingdom Viridiplantae; phylum Streptophyta; class Magnoliopsida; order Fabales; family Fabaceae; genus Styphnolobium; species Styphnolobium japonicum. The sequence continues at coordinate 38,396,771 of JALBWW010000003.1, read as the reverse complement.
AAAAAATTAATATCTTTAAAATAACACATATCAAAATTTTGTCTCATAGTCTTAAGTTTTATATATATATATATAAATTCTTCAATATACTTAAAATAATACTCTAATTCAATTAAAGAATGGTACATAAATTAAAAAAAATAAATCTTACCACAATTATAATTAAACCTCAAGTAGAATCATTTTTTTTAATTCACATGTCATTTTTTAATTGACTTATAGGATTACTTTACCTATACCTAAAAATTTCTCCTTCCTTTATAGTTTATGTCGTGCCCCGTGTATGAAACAGATAACATCTCACGTTCCCATCCCATTCAATCTATCAAAGATAATTAAATTATAATTCCGTCTTCTATTTGATGCATGAATGCAATAATTTCAATTCACTTAAAATCTCTCTTGCCCAGTTTCTTCTTCCTTGCTGTGGTATATCTATTTCTCACCACATGGCTGACAATTTCCTTTTTTTTTTCCTAATGTACTTTTGCCACTTCATGTACTTCCTTAATAATATTTGTCATGCTCCGTGGTAAAGATAACGTCGCATGCTCACATGGTCCCACTCAATCTATCAGAGATAATTAAATTTCAATTCAGCCCTTTATTTGATGCATGAAGACAATTCGTCTAGGCTGAACATTTTAATAATTGTACTATATAGATATTATCATAAATTTGAATTGTTTAATAATGTACATGTTAGCAAAGGCAATGTGTCCTAAACGCTTGCTTGTGAATCACTATTTTAAGTCTTTTATTCTCTCTTTTGTTCAACAAAAATATTACCTGATAAATTTTACATGTTATTTAAACATGAAGAATTCAGATAACAATTTTCGAACTCTTTCCCCCCCCCTTTCTTTTTTGGGTTATCTTTGAATGAATTAACCTTTAACTTTTTTTAAAAAATAATTAACCTTAGGAATATATAGCAAGACTTATTTTTTACGTTACTATTGTTAAAAATTTTGTTGATAATTTATAATAAATTTAAAAACTTGAACGTTAGAGATGTCAAAGATTAAAAAAAATTAAATGCTTTATATTTTTTTTACTTCTTTAATATTAAATTTTTTATATATACTTGAGTAATTTATTATTATTATTTTTAAGAATAATTTTTGTTAAAATAAAATTTTAAATATAATATAGAATTATCTAAGATATAAAATAAAATTTTCATCAAATAATAAGTTTAAATTATATTATCGGAAATAAAAAAACAAAATAAAATAAACACATGTAATCAATAGAAAAAAGACTCTAAATTAAAGAAACAGAAAATAAAAAAAATTCCTTGAATTTCACGGAGGCATATAATAGTACCAGTAATAATCCTATTGTTTTGTCAGTTCTAACTTCTAAGTTGTAACACCGCCGATAACAAGAATAGATCAACCTATCTTATTTCGGTGAGTCGGAGTCCGGTAATAGTAATGGAAGTCACAAAAGACCCCAATTCAAACTCGGGTCGGATCGACGATTCCGATTCAGATTCAGAGCTCGACCTCTACACCATCCCAAGCTCTTCAAGTAACCATTCTTTCTCTCTCTCTCTAAACCCTAATTTTTCCATTCCATCACCACTTCCCAGGCTAAAACCCTAGTTGTTTTCGTTTTCGCAGGATGGTTTTTGTGGGACGAAATCCACGAAACGGAGAAAACGGCTTTCAAAGAATTCTTCGATGGAAGCTCAATATCTAGAACGCCCAAGATATACAAGGAATACAGAGATTTCGTCATCAACAAGTACAGAGAAGAGCCTTCGAGGAGGCTTACGTTCACCGAGGTGCGAAAATCACTGGTGGGTGACGTCACTTTGCTGCGCAAGGTTTTTCTCTTTTTGGAGAATTGGGGTTTGATCAATTATGGCGCGCCTTCGGGTGATGGTGGGGACAGTGTGGTGGTGGCGGAGGATGAGGAGGGGGGAAAGGTTAGGGTTGAGGAAGGAGCCCCCAATGGAATTCGTGTGGTGGCGACGCCTAACTCGTTGAAACCCATTTCGGTGCCACGCAACCCAAAGACTAGTAGGGCTGCGGGTGGAGCTGGTCTCAAATTGTCACCGCTGGCGTCTTACTCGGATGTTTATGGCGATTTGATGAGGGACAAGGACTTGAATTGCGGCCTTTGTGGTGACAAATGTGATTCTGGACACTACAAAAGTACCCAGGTTATTTTTTGTTTATTTTTATTTGTTTATGTAGTTTTTTTTTTTCTTTTGCCTTGTTTTTTAGTTTAGCTTTTTTTTCAGTAAGGTCACCGGGTGTCTCTACACCCTGCGGGTGTGACTAATTTTTGCTCCGACGTCAGTTTTGCCATGAATTTGCCCTGATCACACTTTCAGTAGGATTCGAACCAGCTCAATTGGTGGTTTATCTTTTTTGGGAGAATGACACCTTTGGTTCCGCTTGTGGAGAAAGTGTTCCATTTCAGTTTGTCAATTGAATTAATCAAGTATCAAACTAATATAACCAAAAATTTACTTATAATTAACCAATAATTTATCTTTATTTTGATAGTTGCTATTTGGTTAACTGTAAATAAATTATTGGTTAAATTAATTTGATATTTGGTTAATTCAATTCACAAACTGAAATGGAACACTTTCTCAACATGCTGAACCAAACTGTCATTCTCCCATCTTTTTTTTAGTTGCCAACTGAGCTCAGTTTTTTAGTATAGCTGCCATGGGTTATATCACATTGCTCTTATGCTATTTTTGGATTTTTTTAGCGAAGCAGAAGAAAAGGGAACGGAAAGGAAGAGAGGGGAGTTAATTTCCCTCAAGTAAAAAATAAAGAAGGGGGAAGACGATTTATTTCCCTTATTTAATTTAAAATAAACCCTTTTCCCCTCCTTATATCCAATTTGGGAGAATTTTGGGGCATTGAGGGAAAAGGAGGGGGAACTTATCCCCATCTTTTAAAATCTTTCGAACAACGGTTGATGTCATTTTTTCCTCCCTACCCCGTCTTTACCTCCCATCCAAACATTGCATTAATAATTTTTGTCCTGGCCTGCGTTACTCTCATATTTTAACATTGCTATGCAGTGCAGGTCATGCAGTGCTTTATTTGGCTTTTGTTGTAGTAGTTTTATTTGTTTTTATTCTTTGGTATTCTTCATCATTCAAATTATTGTTGAAAATTAAGGTCTTGCAATTCTTATTCATGCGACGCCTGTTTAGACGCCCATATTCACTCTGGGCTATAACTTAGGTTAAAAATCATTTTCACTATATCCTCTATTTTTCCACCTTCCCATTTACAATTAGTAAAGCCATGTATAATATATCTGACATAATTCTGTAACATATATAAGTTCTATTCCTCTGTTCAGCTGTCCAAATAGTGCTTCACATCCTCTTGCTTTCCATTTTGAAAAGGGAGTTTATAGATGGTATTTGACTCCCCCCCTGTTAGACAGAGCATATTTTAAGTTAAATTTAGGAAAGAGATTTATTACAAATTTTCTCTGCCTTTTCAAGCAAATTTTATTATATCCTATGTGTTTAATCTCTCTATCTGCAATTTCACATACATTTATAAAACTAATATCATTGTTAGTTATTCTGTTCTATTTATAACGTGACAGGATAATTTCATCATATGTGCAAAATGTTTCAAAAATGGGAATTATGGGGAGAAAAGGTCTATGGATGATTTTATATTAAATGAGTCCAGTGAAAATAGTGGCAAACATGGAGCTGTCTGGACTGAGGGAGAAACTCTTCTCCTTTTAGAATCTGTTTTGAAACATGGGGATGACTGGGAACTTGTTGCTCAAAGTGTCCAAACCAAGACTAAACTAGATTGTATCTCAAAACTCATTGAGCTGCCCTTTGGGGAGCTCATATTGGGCTCTGCTCACAGAAATGGTAACATTAATAGTGCTAATGGCATTGTGAACAATGCAAAGCAAGTTCAGTCATCTTCATCTGATCACCAAGAAACTTCAAAGACACAGAATCAATTTCCTGAGCATACGAATGAAAATGAGCAGAATGGAGATGCTGTGAAGGAAAGTCCTTCAAAAAGACAGTGTGTTGCTGCCCTTTCAGATTCCAGCAGTTCACTGATGAAGCAGGTAAGAGATAATCTTGAATTTATATCCATTTGTTATGCTTATAATTTTCCAAAATCTGGTTGCATTTCTCTTGTTGCTGTGGAGTTTTATCTTAAGTGTAACATACATAGAATTTGTGAAAGTCTCACGTTGCCTTATCTGTGTAGATGCTTCTTTGGTTACCAGTGCTGTAGTATATATTGACCAAGGAAAAGAACATGTGAATGTTCATATCATTTGGATCTTATTCGTTATAATATCTATATTTTGGTTAATTTTATTCTTTTTCATTTGCTTTTTTATCTTTGGGAATGAGGTCAAGATATATATATATATATATATATATATTTGCAATCAGTTATTTGCTTTCAGTTTTTTCTGTATGACAATGAGTAAATGATGTTTTCAATTAGGTGGGACTTATCTCTACTGTGGTTGACCCTCATATCACAGCTGCTGCAGCTGATGCTGCTGTTATGGCACTTTGTGATGAGAACTTGTTTCCAAGGGAGATATTTGATGTTGAAGAGGATTATGGTTCTAGTGTATCATGTTTGAACTATCTGAATAGTGATTCAGCAAGGTTATCTACATCATAAATCTACCAGTTGATTACTTTTATTTATCCTTTTTAGATTTTGCTAGATGGTAACTTGCTCTTAAATTGAGCCTTCGTTTTATAAAATCCTTATGCCTGTTATCTGTTTCAGAGCCCTTGAGGGTGAAAGTTTAGAGATGGAGAGGTCTACTCAGTCAGGTATTTGTAATTGTATGTGTATGAAGATGATATTCTGATATTCTTGTGACAACCCTATTAAATAAAGAGTTTAGCTGTTAATAGTTATTTTCTTTCTGCAGCTAGTTTCTAGTTTCTACATTGAGTTCTTTGCAGGATGCTTTTGAGTTGGGGATTCCTTCTGACATGAGAGATAAATAGAGTGCTTTTGTTCTTTTTTTTTTTAATTAATAACTTGTATGTTGGATTTCTTATTTTTTGGCCATCTTGCATATCACCTTTAATTAGTGCCTTCTCTTGCAGAAATGCATGACAGATGCCCAAAGAATGATGACATACCTTTGACACTGCGAATAAGAGCTGCCATTGCAACTGCTTTTGGAGCTGCTGCTGCTCGAGCGAAGTTGTTGGCAGACCAGGAAGACAGAGAGGTTGAACATTTGGTAGCAACTATAATTGAAGCACAGGTTGCTAGCTTATGATTTTCTATGTCTTCAATTCCTGGTACTAGATTGGAATTTCTGATTGAGGTCTCCATTTTAGGGATTAACTGCTTTTTTTTTTTTTTTGCATATTTGTTTACTAGATAGAGAAATTGCAACACAAGGTTAAACATTTTGAAGATCTGGAGCTGTTGATGGAAAAGGAACACACTGAAATAGAAGAGCTAAAAGATTCTATCTTGACTGAACGGATTGATGTGTTACAAAGGACATTTAGATCTGGAATCACTAGATGGAAAGATTATTCTTATGTAAAATCTTAGATCAATATATGTATAGTTTTGGTGCTCTATGGATTACGATTGGACTATCATTTTACATCAGGGTAACGAAATACTGTAAAATTGTATCCTCCCATAAAATACTTTGGTAATCAGCTAACTGCCTTCTATCTCTGATATTGCCTAACCTTTTTGTTTGGCAGCATTTACGTTCTGGCTACTTTTAATGTTGTTTTTGGATGGGAGTTTTTAGAATTTCATAGAACTTGAAAGGAAAGGAAATTAAATTGGGATAAATCAATTCGTATCGTTTACAAAATTCCTAGTTTAGATAGGTATTGTGAAAGTGGAATTTCCTTGCAAAAGATCTCATCATCGACGAAAACTCTGGGTACGCAGTGAACATTCGACCCTGCTTCAAATTCTTGTAATTCTAAGATTCATGTTGGGCAGCCTGGATATCTCTAGAACTTGGGTCTAGATTATTGCAACAACATCATCGTCGCGGCCTAGAAAGCAATTAAGTGGAGTTTAAGAAACCTCTGTTAAGCTTGTGCTGTTGAGGAATCGGCCCTAACTCATAAGTCATTGATGATAAGAATGGGAACCTCTCTTGGTGATCATCGAGGAATGATTAAAGAGAGCTGTGGCAGATGGATCTGTCTGTCGTGTAGGCGTTGTGGGTCTCTCGCCCTAGCTGATGAAGTCCCTTTTGTCATATTGCTATTGACACACGTTGAATCAGGGTGGTAACGCCATGAGAGAAACTGGGTGAACAAGGAGAGAGAATAGGGCAAACAGTTTTATTAGAAGAAATTACACTCATCTCCCTGAGGTGTGAACATATTACACCCATATCTCTTTTATTTGGAAAATGACACGTCTCCCTTCATTTATCTGTTCTTGCAGTTTTCACCCCTCTAACTATTAGTCCGTTTACAAAACAAAGAGATCATCGAATACATGCCATACACGTGACACTCAATGATACAGACATCTCCCTCCCTCCTTGCAGGAAATGAATATTTTGCCTCTTTTATGTTAATGTAATAGATTTCGCTCCTCCCTTCTCACAACTTGAAGGAACAAGAACGCAGGCAACATAAATGCAAAAGAGAAGAGCAAAGATTCCCGACCCAAAGCATGTTATTGACTCAATCACAAATCTATTCAACCACTAGCTAGTAAGGAAGGAAATGCATGAGCCATAGCAATTTGGGATTCTGCCTCAAATGCTTGGTCATCTCCTCCGTAGCATGAGAAGATTATCTTACTGGTTCTAGATTATTGAAGAAACAGGGATTTCCCTTTAGAGCTTTCTTCATTTTCCTCAACCGTTGACTATCCTTTGACATGAAGAAGGCTTTGAAACACTGAGACCCACATCCTCAGCGGCTCGTCATCATTGAATTTGAAAAGGAACAATACCACAACCACATGAAGTCGTTCATCTCGCATAGTCACTTGAAATCTCCCCTATTCTATTCCCACTCCCATCAATGCCACACAACCACCTAAAATCATCCCCAACTCAATCTAATCAACAGTTGCAGTTCTTCTCGCACACTCCCTCGCATTCCTCCACAGACGAAGTGGGTGTGCGGTTCCTCAATCTCCCGGTTTTCCTGGGTCTGCTGAAGAAATCTGAGAAGGAGTTTGAGTTTCAAAGCAATGGGGGTTTGGTTGTCTTGCAATGTAGGTTTTTTCAGACAAATCGTTAAGCACCTGAAGTAATATTAAAATAAGGCCTATTTGTATTAATTTTTCTTTTAGAAGTAGAAGTTATTTTTTGAAGTAATAAAAATATTTTTTTTAGAAATTAAAGAGTTTAATCTTTTAAAAAATATATGAAATACTTTTTTAAAAGTTTAAATTCTTTACCTTCTAAAAAAAAATACTTTTATTATTTCAAAAAAATACTTCTACTAATAAAAAAGTTAATACAACCGAACCCTAAATATTACTGTTGAAAGCAAAGAAGATTTTCTAGAAGTAACCTTGGAAATCTCAACCTTTGGTAATATTTGGGCAAAAGGAAATGGGGAAGAACAAATCTTCACTCCAGATAGTAGAAAATCGCGGGGAAATGTAATATGTACAAATTTGAAGAGAAGTGAGTGTGATTTTTTCATTTTATTATCTTCATAAGAAAATCTTCTTGTCGGTTCATATGGTATATAATCTGACTAAAGGCAATCAAATCCTTAAAACAATGTTGAACACACAAAACGATAAATTTTATTTTTAAATAAGTTTATCTTATTTTAAGAATAAATATTAGGAGTTTAATTTTGATGTATTTACATCTAATTATATATTATTAAATTATTAAAAGAATTATTATAAGAATTATTTTAAAATTTTAACTTTTATATTTATGTGTTAGTACATAATTAGATGACAATATAGTTTTAGGATTTAATTTCTATTCACTGTCAGTGTAAAGTTTTTTTACACTGTCATTTAATCATATATTGACACATCATTAAAATAGTTAGATTTTCTAAGTAGTGGTTGTGATAGTCAAACTCTCTTAATGATTTAACAACATATGATTGGATGACAATGTATATTTTTTTTACACTGATAGTAAATAAAAATAAAACTCATAATTTTATACTGAGAATAAATTAAAATTAAATTCATATCATATTCTGTACTAAATCTTTATATAAAGAGCATAACTCCTAGTCCTAGCTACAGTATGATATCGAGCTTGTTGGACGCTGTCTCGCTTCCGTTGAGCGTTGAAGGCTTGAAGCTACAATAACCTGCTAACGTATTGTTTAACCATGCTTTTGCTCAGTGCTCACTCGTCCTAAAACATTTCTAGAGGAAGTTTATTATCTTGATTTAATCTTTTCGAAATCTGTGCAAGCTTTATACTGGAAATGTACACTTCAATGTTTAGGGGACCTTAAATCTTAATAACTTGATTTCGATATTTTGTATTTAATGTGAGACTTTTTGTTTTTTGTTTTTGTACGTTAATGGTATCCTTTGAGATGATCTTAAAGACACACATCACATTAATTACATGTATTTAAGTGTGTTAGCCTAATGTTTGAACTTAAGTCTCCAAAATAGGGACACTTCTTAGTTTGAAATATACCTAACTGTATTGTGTTTTGCAAAAAAACGTTTTGTAGTAGAAAATATTTTAGAAAGTGAGACAAACTTTAATAAATTTTTAATGTTGGAACTTCCTCTCATTTAAGAGTTTATTCTTCCCTTAAAAATGTTGTAATATTTGAATAAAAAATATTTAATAAAAGATTACGTTTTAAAATATTTCTAGACCAAATACCAAAGAATAGAAAAAAATATTTTTCATAAAACAAATCACGCTTGAAGATTCACCACACCAGATTGCAGACGTAGCAGGCTTAGGCTGTTTAGCTTTATCAATTATCATGCGATTTAAGAAGAATTCATTTGATGATGAGATAATTTGTACTTTGAACAGATGGGTTTTTGACGAATTAATTATATGAAGGCTGACTCGTGAGTTATGCATACTTTTTCGCCAATCTCAAATATGTCAGCAATAGATTTGGAAAACGGAATTAACCTACGGGCCATCTTGTTTAGTCTGGCTCTTACGTAAGTTAAGGTTATCTTATTTCCAGCTCATTTAAATTCAGATTCATTAAACTCATCCGTTTGCATGGGTTAAACGAGTCGGTTTAAATTAGTAAGTTATCAACCCATTTATTGAATGTTCGTTTGCAACCTTATTTTTTAAGCTTAGTTTTTATATTCCAATGTTTGTTTGATTTATTGAATATTTGAGACTTGATGATTGACACTTAAGATTGGTACTCAAATGTTCTATTAAGTTTTTAAGCATAATTTTCGTGTCATTTTTTTTAATATTGGATTAACGGGTTGATCTTATTTAACCAACAACTCAATAAGATTGAGTTAGGATATAGTAATTCCAAACTTATTTATTAAAAGACTAACCTGCACCTACATGATTAAATTCAACTTGTGACAGTTGGTAGAATAAGGTCAAATTGACGTTTTTTCTTCCTCCAATTCTAATCACCAAATGATATTTATATCAAAGGGATATCTTGTAATGAGTTATGAGTTAAACAGGATGAGTTAAAATAACTCACATTTAAAAGAATTATAAAATTATTAGTTTAACTCGCATTACATGAACTCACATGCTTAAATTAACTTACCCGCATAATATAATAATTTTCTTTTTCAATTTTTTATTGAAAATTAAAAAAAAAATCAAAATCATTTCCTAACATTTTTAAAAATATATACTCTCTCTTATACTACAAGCTTATAACTAGCAAGAAGAAAACACAGAAATCCACAATTAATAAAAAAAAATTCTGTTGATATAATAAAGAAATGACTAATATATTGACTAATAAGCCTGCTTGCAAGTTAAACGGGCTGAATAAAAAATACTTACATTCGAATAAGTCACTAAATAAATGTGGGACTTGATTAATTTATATCATTAAATGGGTTGGCAGAGCCTATTTTAAACCCCATAAGGAACGGTTTCATATATGTATGGGATTTCAATTTCAATGCAAGGATAGCAAGCACACTCATTAATATAGTTAGCTAGCTATAATAAACAAATACACTCATGGACTACATATTCATGCGAAAGACGGAAACGCAGAGTAGCCGAGTAGGAGTTTCTTCTTAGAAAGCAAGCTTATTTAAAAATTAAAACATAGCAACAAGGAACGCCTTCAATGATAAATATAATTAAGCAAACAGACAAACAGTTATGTGGCAATCTCAACCTAAGCAAATGCAAAGCTTTCCCTGAGAACCAGTTGCGCAGGTTGCGCTGAGAAATTTTGCCTGAAGAATTTTTTTGCATTCGGCAATGCACTGAGGAAGTGTGCAGGGGTTAAGTGGGATGGCAAATGCGCACTCCGCAGGATGTAGCCCCATGACCAACATACCTAGCACTGTGACCACTAAGATCACAGCCAACTTCTTAACAAAATTTTCTTCCATGGAACACGATTGGCTTCCCCTTCAAAAAAATTTGGAATGTTTCTCTCCTGACAATGGCTTTAGCCACTTGAGATGCAGGCAGCAATTGCTTCAACGATATTTATAGACATTAAAAGGATCTAGTTTGACACCCTATTGGCTTAAATCCGTCAAAGAATTAAAGATATGGGATTTAATTAAATGAAAAGCATACCAATGTGGTAGTTATAATAGCTGTAATGTATAAAGCTTCTAGCCTTCTACCATATTGACTCAAGTGATCTATGCCTAGCTATCCCACTTCATTTTATCGTTGAATGCTTATACCACCTACTTCCACCATACGCAAGAGCAACTTCTCTCCAGAATTTTTTATTCGTGAAAGCACACCAATCGGGTAACGAGCTTATAATTATCATAATGCTCTTTTCCCCGTGTAGTTTTCTGATTTCTGGTTTCATGTACCAAACCGGGTAACCAATTGTACAATCGCTTAGCTGATGAGACAGTGTCACTCTCTGATTTGCATTTGGCTCATCTTTCCATTAGTCATCATACTAAAATAAACAAGCCATAACATTAATTGGAGTTATAAATGGCATGAAAACGCCGACACTGGCTAGCTATAGGAATGCTGGATTTGGAGTATAGGGTGCAATAAGCGAAGGTTTGAATTCTTTAAAGTGAGTGGTAAGTATTGATGAAAAAATAATTGTTTTTAACAAATCTATAGTTTGTGAGAACTATGGATTCAGGATTTGGATAATCTAAAGTGCAGGTTGCAGTTTATAGGATAGATAAGAATTTGGATTCTCAAATGCACTTTAGAGAATAAAGTGTATTGATTAAAAAATTAAAAGACTAGATTCTAGCAAATATATAATTTGTTATTCACATGTTTGTATTTTATTAAAATCTAAACCATTGATCAAAAAATCAATAGCTATCACTTTACCTTTTAAAGTGCACCTTGTATTTTAAAAGATTTTAATCTATAGAAGCCACTAGGAGTGAGCTAGTGGTGAGAGATTTGTCTAGTTTACATGAGGTCATAAGTTCAAACCTCATTATCACCATTGTACCAAAATAAATATCTTAATCCATAAGAGAAAGTGTAAGTGGAAACCATTAAGAAAATAAAGGGTGTAAGATCTAACAATTCACGTGCCTGTCATTCTAACAAGTAGCATCATGACATGATAATAACAGAGGTTGCCAATGAAAATAGAAAGAAACAATTTGAAATTTTGGCCAATTACTGATCTCGTGGAAAATCTTAAGGTTATGTTTAGTTGGATGGAATGATTTTGTGGAAATTGGAATGGGAACGAGAATAGAATATTCATTCCTATGTTTTGATTGGTATAGACCTATTCTCATTCTCTTCCCATTTTATCCAACCAAACATGCTGCCGTTGCCTTTAGTTGCCCCAGCCCGCCACTTCATGACAGGACAAAGCACCTTACGAGGAAACAGCACCTTCACACATGAAGGGTCTGTCACGTACATATCTCCCCAGATTCCCCTGCATGCATGTGCTTTTCACAATGGTTTTAGCACATTCAACTGCTGACACCAGTGGAATTATTCCCAGACTAGCCTGGATCGCAAACTCGCATAATTATCAATCCGGTAATCCATTGTGTTCTGTACAGGACCAACCTCTGCACCAATGGTCCTCATTGCCATGTGAGTGACGATTGTTATGCCAATGGATCATCCAAAGTTCAGTTTTCAGAGTCTCAAAGAAGTTTATGACCGCTTCCTTGCTTGCCTGATACCATTCAACAATTGCAACTAACAAGCCATCTATGATAGCATTGTCTAAAAAAATGAAATTGATAGTTTGGGTGGTTTGTACTATATATTGAAATTGCAATGGATCTCTCAGTCTCGCATTATAGATACTCAATCTTGGAAGCGGGAACCGTCCACAAGTTAAAGCAATCATACGATCCAGCCTTCACTGATGGGTTCAGGTTCTTCTATTTAGGTATCTATCTATTCAATTCTGTTTTGAAGGGAAAAAAAATCTTTTTAAAAATCAAAATAAAAGAAAAAAAACACAAAAAAGAAAAAACAGGGCAAAAGTTACACTATTGGTGTTATTTATATTGTATTTTGTGCATTCAAAGATAGTAACATCTGAAAAGAACAAGATACATTAACGCACTCAGAAAAAGAGAGAATATTTTTTACAAATGGAAAAGATACATAGACGCATCTAACAGGAAACGGTGAGATACACACACACACACACATAGACACAGCGATACATATAATATGTTCTTTCAATCAATCAGTCTTGACCTCAGGAGATTGGATGGAAGAGGGATAAAACAGATGCTCGAGTCCAGTGGTATCCAAAATCTTTTTGCTATGGGCTTCCCTTGCAGGAGTTCCTGGCTCAGTCAGATACAACATTCTGAAGCTCCACTCCAGCAACTCCGGGCACATGACTTTCAGCACATATGTCATTCTGAACCATGCTGGCACCGTCAAGTACTTGTCTCCCCTCAACGCACTACTTACTATTGCTTTGGCACACCCACTCACTGATCCCACTGGCACTGCGCTCACTTCAACCTACATATATCATCATTGATCACCATGGCATGGATTTGCTTACTTATAAAATGAAATCATAGATAAAAGAGATAAATGTAATTTCGGAAATAGAAACCGAGGTCAATGGATCACCAATGAACTAATAATATAGGTAAATGTGTATGCATATAATTGGAAACAAATTGAGATTGACGAGCTTCAAATGTTTGCTTACATCTCTCAAATCTTGATCCACTTCCACCTTGCCTTCTGCCAATAAGAACTTACCTTTGGTCATTTCAGACTCTATGTAACCGGGTGTCACTATTGTTATACCTATATCGGGTCCAACTTCCACCCTCAAAGTCTCGTACAGGCTCAGTAACGCTGCTTTGCTTGCCTGTTGAGTGTTAAATGAACATTAATTGGAAACAGAGAGATTAATTGTACCATTACTTAGCATACTTTCTTGCGATTAGCTATTTGTCACTTACATTATACACGTTCCTTCTGGGTGCAGGCATCCAAGAATCAGAAGATGACATGGCCACGATTTTGCCTTTGCTGTTTCTAAGGTGTGGCAAAGCAAAATGGGTTGTGTAAACTGACCCCCAGAAGTTTGTTTCCTGGGGGGCACACAGAACAGTGTTGCAGCAATTAATCACTTGTCCGGGAGGGTAAGGCGGCGTTATCATTTAGTCTAACTTAGGAATTAAAATACCAAGGAAAGAAATTGGAAGGAATAAAAATTAGTCATTTATTAATGCATATGATAATGTCAATTTTTATTCTAATGTCCAATCCTTTTCCCTCCTCATTTATTTACCAAACAAATTGTGATAACGTCAGATGAGCAAGATAATATCTACTTGACCTGTTCACATCATCAACAAAACCTACTTGAACATGAATGTGAAAATTATAGACGAATTGTGTTGGACAACTTTCTTCTTTCTTTTTTTTGGTGAGAAAGGGCAACCTTTATATATGCTGAATAAGGAACTTAATAGCTGAAGACTCAGATTAGTACTAGTTTCCCTAGGGCAAATGGTTGGTCGTGACTCGTGATTACCACTTCCCAATACATAAGACATTAATCCCAATAGAATGGCAGATCAGAGTTTGTATACCAATTTTCTTTAGCTGCAAGATTTCAAAATTAACACTACCACCGCCAAACTAGTAGCAACCAACATGGATGAAGGCAAATGAAAATACTAAGCAAGCGAAGAGGGAAAAAGTAAAACACAGTAAAGTATGCAGTCTTTTTTTTTTTTCTTTTGGTTAAAAAATATGCAGTGTCTAGTTATGGGGAAATGAATTCTGTCTAATTATGATCAATTACCATTATAGGTCTGAAATTGGTGATGTCAGTTGCTTCTTCAAACAAGGTGGCAGTGTAGATTGCTGCATTATTTACCAAATGATCCACTGCATTACATAGAAACTTAAGGATTAATCTTCGATTCAAAAAGAACAAAAGAAATGCAAATAATAACATATTTACACGGTTGTGCCTAAGCCTAATTAAGATTGATGGCTAATCAATAGGTTTGAAGAACTTTGAAACCTCACATCTTCCAAAATGATTCACAGTTTCATCCACCAGTCGCCTACAGTCTTCAACCATGGAAACATCTGCACGAATTATAATAACATCCGGAGATCCATAAGCACGAGCTCTATCAGCAACTTCCCGCAGTGAATTCTCCCTCCTGGCAGAAAGTGCCAAGCGAGCACCTCTCTTAGCATACTCGTATGCCAAATGCTGCAAAATCAAAACAGAAAGGTCCAGTTAGTGCTGTAACTTTAAGCCAGATAAACAATTAAACCAACTGATTCAAGAGCAAGTGATGCCAATTAAAGGAGTACAAACTCCAAAGTAATTTAAGCTGGTTTTTTTTTTTTTTTTGGTTCCATGACACATGCATTATACAAGGCACTAGGTAGCTAAATATGCGCGTACCTCGCCAATGCCGGAGGAAGCACCTGTGATGTGAACAACTTTACCAGCGATATCTTCACTGAAGATGGAGTTTGTGGTGGAAATGAAGAACTTGAAAGCCCAATACGGCGGTAGGAAAAGGCAAAGGGTAAAGAAGGTGAATGGAGGAGCTACTAGGTTCAGGAACTTGTGGATAAGATCCATGACTGATGACTGCTTAAAATAACACAAGCAAAGCAGTGCAAAGTATGGCAAAACAATCAGAGAAGATGTTCTTGTGCTGAAAAATGAAAAACTGGGGTTTATAGTTACAGGTAGAGAAGAATGCATTGAACGGGGAAGTGTTACATTAAATGTAGAAGAAAATGCATAGGTAAGGTGGCACCGCTGCATGCCAAGTATAGGACACGTATTTCAGAGAGAGAAAAAAAGATATCGGTGACTTTTGGCCAAATGCAGAAACGACAGTCTTTCTAGAGTCGTTCCAAATCCCGGTTGTGGCTGCGGGGGTGTGTAGTGCAACTGCGATGTTTCTGTCTAAAGTCCCAAAAAACCTTGATATTTATATATCAATTTGGTACATTTTATATAATGTTTTTTAATTTTAGACGGGAATTAATTTGATTCTTTTTAAAAAAATAAACAAATGAGTAGGTTCTACAAATAATTCTACTAATAAGCCACATGAACCTTTTCTAGTATTCAATTGTATCAGAAGATGCCGGGCCATTGATACTGTATTTATTCGTCTGATTTTGCAAAATTGAGTCTATTCAAGGGCAATTTACAATGTCCTGGAATTGGTATTCAAGTTTCTGGTTGGGTATACTGAGAAGGGAAATGGTGTCATTGATGTGTTTTCTGCTCTGTTTTTCAGCGTTCAAATTTCGAAGGAAGAAGAATTAAAAAAAAAAATTGTTTATATTTATTGTGCATTAATTGTTAAATATTATTAAGGTTAATTCAGATAGGGAATTTTATCTTTAGCACTTTTGTTTATGTGGTGGTCTGTTATTAAAATTTGGGCTTTCTGAAATTTTTATTTTTTTTTGTTTTTTAGGGTATTCCGTGTTTGAATATAAAGATTCATTTTTTGAGATATGAAGATATATTTAAGGAATTGACCTCTCCTAATAGATTTTTTTTCATACACATGAATCAGAAATTAAACCCCTGACCATATACTTAAGGGATACAAATATCTACCACTTGTGTCACACAATGTTGGTGAAATCTTCATTTTAAGTCCTAGAAATTCATGTCTAAGATATTATGATATATCTGCAAAGACCCGCACTGTGTTTAAGCAGGAAAGATGCCTCCGCTGTGGGAGAGGCAATCAGATTCGAAGATGCAAAAAGCCTCAGGTGAATAAAAGTTTCTTTGAGAATTCTGGACAAATAATAAAATTAAATGGCTAGATAGAGAAAGGGCATGCCTTCATACTTTTTAAAATTAGCACGTGCAGATGTTTACGTACAAGTGGGAAGTACGTAGGTTTCTTATCAATGAAGTATTTTTGGAGGAGCATGCTCAGGTTCATGGATCATAAATCTACGATAAAACCACTATACGTATTTCTGTCTCCAAACCAAAATGGAATCCAAATAAAAAAGAGAGCAAAAGAAAAGATTTTGATCTAAACTTGTAACTCAAATCATTTAGCACTTAATAATGCTTTCTATTCTCCACCAGTGACTGTTAATCTGCATCTCACGGAGGCCCTGTACTTGGAAAATTCTTGTACGGTTGTAGTGTTGTACCCTTAGTGGCTACATCATTGAAGAAGGCCAAGTTCAAGCCTCCACTGCTTGTTGACTCTTGCAATGAAATCATCAGCCCTTTTGTTCAATGCATCAGAAGATGAAAGCAAACATAGTTCGCCTCCTTCATCTTGCTTGTCCTTCTCTATGCCTGGCCCTGCTTCTGTAGCTTCATCAACCCAACCTTTGCCCTTTAAGCCTAGTCCATCCTCCCCTGTCATGTCCACATCTTCTACAACACGTTTCTTCAATTTTTTTGTTTTGTTGAACTCAGGAGTTGGAATATGAGATCTTTGAGTTTGAATTCTCTTAATGTACTCATCATAGTAAACATCAGTAGTTGAAGAGAAATTTGAAGAAAGGATTCGAAAGTTTACTATAAGGACAACAATGATGAGGCTGCCTATGATGAATACGAATTTTGAGCTCAAAAGGACTGATATTAAACTTTTGATTGACACAAAGAAAAAGACCTTGACCAGAGAAGAAAGGTAGGGCAGGCAGAGAGTGATACAACAGAACAGGCTGCAAGTTAAGGCAGTCAAGGAATAGAAATACAAATTATCCACGAACTGGCACCTCTTGTACCTGTTCATGGCTTGAATCTTCTTGATTTGGGTAGGATCCATTGAGCTCAATTAGCCTTTTAAAACAGGGTTTTAAGGTGGGTTTATACTTTAGACTTTAGAGAATATGGAAAAGAATGGATGGTGACTGAACGAAGAGCATAAGCAGCATCGAGTTATATAGATTGGGGAAAGGGATTGATTGTTAAGATTATTCACATGCTACTTTATTATTATTTGATAAGGAATTAATAACTTTTTTCAAAAGTCATGGGACATGGTGGCGTCGGGTTTATTGGCCCTTTTTCCTTTCAAATTTTAATCATTTATATACCCTCCACCTCTGTTTGAGTCTACTAATGCTTTTTCCAATATTCTTTTAATTTTTTTCATCTCATTGTAGGAGGTCAGCTCTTATTGTTCATCTCGTTGGAACACCACCTATAATTAATATGAGCCACTTGAACATGTTCCTTTGTGGTAACTTAAAAAGAATGAAAATTGTTAGAGTAGTTGCTAACAAAAATTATTAAATAATATTCGTAATTGCTTCTCTGATTGTGATTCCACAACGTGATTTTTTGGATTTTTGGGTGCAAAACAATATTATCCTTATCACTTGTAATTTGTTTTATCCCAACATCACCATTGAGAAAAAAATAATATTTTGATTGGTATGGATTGGAAATTGAATCTTGTCTAGAAAGCATTTATATCTCTTTTTATTTCTCTGGTCTTAATGGAAGAGAAATGGGATAGATTTTGGTTAAAGGGGCCATTCAGCTTTTTCATTTGCAAATCTTCTAGAAGAAGGCTCATTATTGAGTGGAACAGAGAACTGAGAGAAGAATGGAGCCATGACAATAAGGGTGCAAGGCAATGTCAGAGAAGAAACATGCTTATTTTTTGCGAAACAGAGGAGAATGTGCCGTCTGCCATGAGAATAAGGGTGCAAGGCGATGTCAGAGAAGAAACATGCTTACTTTTTCTGAACGATGAGCTGCCAAAGACTAGATGGTAATAGTTAATTTCGCGGTTTACACCACCACCACCACCACCATAATAATAATAATAATAATAATAGTTTGTTTAGTTCCATTAACATAAATTCTCAACAGGTGCTTATAGTGCCAAGTTTTCATCCCAAATAAATAACAGAATTTTTTTTTATTTGTGATATGTACAGAACGATAACTTGTTGAAAGTCTAAATTTCTATAATTTGGTTAAATGGTATAACTGCGATCATTTTGCTGTCAATTTTGATAAAGTAATCTCCAATTTGTTCCAGTTTTCTAACTTGAAGATATCCCACTTTCACCTCTGACACCTGCATCCGCATGCATGGCAAGGGTGGCTCTCGCATCATCAAATATAAATAAATTAATCAATCAATTAAAACTGATAGCGGAAGAAAACAATGTACTGCCTACAAGTGTCTGATTACTTGCTTGATATCCTAGTCATCTTATTAGCTTTATTAGTGAGTTCAAGGCGCCAAGGGCTCTTCAGATATGTGATGGGGCAATTTTTTAGTGTTCTACAAAAGTTGTAAAAAATAAAAAACATTTTGGTTGGTCGGTATTGGGGCCCTCCCTCCAAGGAAGGAAAACCATAGACGACATAGAAGAAAATAAAAAAAGATTTCACTAATGTTGGGGAGCTCATTTGTAATCAAACTCGTATGATGTAATCTTTATGATCAAAACGCATATATATATATTTTTTTTATCAAGGATCAAAACGCATATGAATTATTTATAAAATTATTCACATTTTTAAAGGAAAATGTCATGTAAGTAGCATTTTTCCATTAATGGACATGACTTAAATTATGGTAGGTCACATTGAAATTTTTGTTATACAAGCCTAATGAAGAGAACTGTGTTCCAGATTTAATGGGTAAAGTGGTAAACCATAAAAGTATGTTCTGTTTGACAAACTCAAAAATAGGGTTGGGGTTACTTAACTTAAAACTAGTTAGTTTTATAAATTCGTGTAAATTTGAATGTTTTAAAGTATTTAATACATCAATTTAAAATTTGAAACTAATTTCATATTAAAAATTAATTAATAAATTTTGACAATATTAATTTTTTTTTTGTTACATTGGAAGTGATAACTTATCACTGATAAGTGACTTCATGAAAGAAAAATAAAAAATAAGTCATATACAATACAAATAGTTTACTTGAGCTAATTTTAACTTCAAAAAATATTTAACAAGGATTGGCTTTTCATAATTAGAGTAGTCACTAAATATGTAAGATTTTAAAACCAACAACATTTATCCACCAAAAAAAAAAGTAAGACCACATTATGCCTAATTATTTAATTTTTAATGTTTGAAACAGTTTGACAAGCATTCTTCAAAATATTTTTTATAAGATAAAGTGCTTGCACAAATTAAACTTATAGGATTTTTATCTAAAGTCCCTCCCACCCCCATCAATTAGTTAAGTCAAGTGAAAAAATAAAGTAAACTCGTGTTATAGTTTTGAAACCAAATATAAATTGATTTATCCAAGTAAAAATTTCTGACTAAAACAGCTTAAATAGCGTTATCTAATAATAGTCTAGTCAGCTTAAACCGCAACAATTCCCCCCCCCCCCCAAATTTTTTTAAATATATTTATAAAAAATATATGAAATAAATCGATATTAATAGTTTATACTATTAGGTAATTATATGTTGTTACCTATTTAAATGAATTAATTTATACTAAAAATAAAATAAAATAATTATACTACTTTAGTAATAGTATCTATAGTTTTCTATAAATAGTTAACAATTTATTATTAATTTTTGTTATAAAAACAAGTTTAAAAAGAGAAGAAGTTTCCGTTCCAAGATCACGAAGGCATGGAATAATGCTGAGACTTAAGAGTGATACTTAAGCCCAAAACAACAAAAAAACACGCATATCCTTAGACTTTATTATTATATTATTATTTTACGCTTGATAAAAAAAAAAGACGGATATCGGCTTATCATGTAGTAAGAAATTATTAGGCGTCCAGCAAATGAAGGCCTAGCGGAGAGGAGGAACCAACCGAATCCCATTGAAGCTCACTTTGAGTTAATTCATAACATCTTTTGGGTTGGGCTTTGCTATAGTTCTGTATTCGTAAATACTTCAATTCAACAAGCCCCAAAACAGTGTTGTCACTCGGTTTAGCTAAAATAAAAACAGAGTTCTGAGACCCCAAAAACAAAAAAAACAAAAAGAATGAAAATACTGAGTATTGAGAAACATCGTGAGAATGGAATTTGGGTTTACTTTCGTCTTAGGCTAAGTTGAAACTTGAAAGTCACGCTGAAGGAAGAAATCCCACTACATACACGGGATGAGAAGATGATACAACAAGAGGGTGGATACGAAAGTGAGACGAAGGGGCAAATTCAAAAGCCATATACATGCACGAAACATAAAACATAAAATAAAACCAGTTATCCAATTAAAAGTGAAGCTGATCCAAATATCAAAGATCCTCAGCCAAAAGCCATCCACTGATCACCACTCTGCTCAGCACCGTCCCTCTAATTCAATACGCCTCCTGATCCCCCTGTTCCCCATGGTCATAGCACAATCACAATTTGCATTAGAAATTGATAAATCTAAACCCCATAGAAGTAAAATGAACAAGTTAATTTAGTTAACTCACTTTCTTGGGTGTGATGAAGTCGACGAACTTCTTCTTGGACTTGCCCCCGCTGGGAGACTTCTTGCTGGGTTGCAGGTGCTGGAGCTGCTCCCTCTCCGTTGCGTATTTCCGTATGTGCTCTCTCACGAACCTTTCATACAAGAAAGCAGCCCCTTTGAACTGCGGCAGCACTAGCCATGCCACCATCAATAGCTTCACATCGTACCAAATCGGTATCCTGCAAATTTCCAAATTATATTCAACTATTCCTACTATATTATATTAATTAACAATTACTAGATACGAATCAAAATTATGTATAATAATTGATTTTATTTCAAGGACAAGAATGAATGAACAGAAATCTATCTATCGTTCATTCGTTCAAATTAACTTCAAACTCACCACTCTAAAACGGGTTCGAGAACCATTTCCGCAAGGGTGAGGAACGAGTATATGATCCAATAAGCAAGCCATTGCTCGTCATCCAACTTGGACGGGCTCTCTATCGCTACCACCGATGCATACCTATAATAGTAATAATAATATAATAGAAATACATAATAGAAATTACTACTATATTCGTTTACGTTTATGTCTTTTTTTCTAACCAGCCTCCAGAAGAAAAAATAAATTAAAAGGTTGGGGATCGTAAATTATTTTCGGTACTTACAAAGGGTACAATAACGTCAAAACCGGCCTGCAAGAAAACGTACATACAAGATATGAATTAGTAATTCAAAATATGGATATATAGAAGAAAGAAATGAAGGAATCAGAACCCAAAAAATAAAAACGTAAATCTTTGTTAGAAGAAGTTGCATAATGCATACCCAGCAAGGGAATGAAGCTGGGCGATCAAGGTCCACAACTTGCCCATATGTATATATTAGTATGTTTCTGTCCCTTGTGCTGGACGACTTGAATTGCCAGAAGAAGAATTAAGATGAAAGAAAACGGTACCAAAGAGAAGGTGAAGAAAAGAGAGAGAAACCGATTGGAAGAGTAAAGTGATGTTGAGGTTGGTGCGGTTGGCACTTGGGAACAACTACCAAAATGAAAGCGAAGTGGGAAAACGTTTCAGAGCTACGAAAGAAAACCATGTCGAACGGGTCGCATACTAATAAGTAGTGTTTGCGAATTGTGATAGATCAGAGAGAGAGAGAGCGAGCGAGAGGGAAAAAAAAAAGGGAGGGGCCACGTGGGAAGAGAGGAGCAAGTATAGGATTCTGCCTTAAACGTGTCAAGATCAATCTAGCACCGTCCAGATAAGTGACCATCTCATTTTCTTTGTTTAATAATAATGGCAAAGGTTCTTAGCCCAAAGTACAAGCCACGTGTACACGCTTCTCGACTCTAGCAGGTCGGTGACACGTGTCGATTAGATGGTGCTTCCTGAATGCTGATACGTCAGGTTGAGCTTGAGGTTGAGGTTTACTCTCTTTCTCTTTTGTGATGTGGTGTGGTGCAACGGAGGATAAACCAGAGATAAGGACCTGCACTTGCTATGTGTTTGATATTGATTTTCTAATAAAGCTGAGAAACTCTCACTAATTATACTGACACTCACAGACCTCTGGCCCCCAAAGTCTTACTTGGGCAAAGGCAAACTGCCCCGGGTTAGGTCCCACAAAATTGGCAACTAGCATTCCCAAGTACCAATTAACCAGCCAGGGAATTAGTATAACCACAAGCCCATGGATCTAAAAGTTGAGTCACAATCCTTTTATCAAAGTCCAATTTATCCAGTCCATGAAACCCATACACTTTAATCTTCCATTCTTGGCCCAATCCTAATGTAAAGGAGGCTTTTTTTGGTATTTTTCTTACAAGAGTATTGGTTTTCTTTTATTGTTAGTGATTAATAATCACGTATTTTATTTAATTTAATAATAATTATTTTATTAAAATTTTAATATTTACATTTTAATTAAGTGAGACATGTTCTTAAAAATTAGCTACTAATTATGAAAAGTACTAGTATTCCCATAAAAACAAGGGTACCAAAGGATTTTTCTACTGTAAATGTCCAATTTCATTTATATTTTATCTTGTCTTGCTTTCTGGAGGATACATTTTTTCTATTTTGGAATTTAATCAATTTTTTTAATAAAAGTTAAGGAAGAAATGAGGTTACCTCATTTTCAAAATCAAATGAAGCTTTATATTTATAATTATATTTATAAATGACTTACTAATAAAGAATTACCAATAAAAATCTAACTTGAACCCTTTTTGTTGATGTTGTTCGGTCTCGCCAATTGAACTAACTATCGTTTGCAAATTTATTTATCTTTGTGATAAAAAAGAAAATAACTAAGTTGTCATTGAAGTTGGTTTAACTAGTTAGGATGAATTTACTCAAAAAAAAAAAAAAATAGCTAGTTAGGATGAAAGTACTTTACTTGAAATGCTTAGACTTGGTTTCATAGTAACCCTTTTTATAAACAATTTGCAAGTATCATTATAAACTCTCATAATTTTACCAGATGTTCAAATTTTGAAATAGAGTAACCTTCATTTATCGTAAACTTTTTTTTATGACAAAAAAAATTAACCAAACTCGAACACTATTGAACCTTTTTTTTCTTTTATCAAAACTCAACCTTTTATATTCTGGGTACATCCCTTGTATTGGGATCCTCCTCCAATGGAAAAGTTATGGTTTGTTGTAGCTTATGTTAAGGGGAGATTACTATGATACTTATCTTTTTTTAAAGTACCGATACCTATGATGAGTTGTCAAGCATTCATAAGTGGTTATTTATATTTAATAGACTTTCAAACATTTATTGTAAAACCAACAGTCAATATATAATTGACAACTCACTCTAGATACCAAACTCATCAGGGTACTATAGCAACTCTCATGTTTAGGTTTTACTAGATTTAGATACGCTTATTTGAACTTTTCACGTGATCTTATTATGTGAAAGAAAGATACAGGGTTGGAGAAAAAAAAGTTTGGTAGTTTAGTTAAATTTTAATATGAGATCTTTAATTTATTTAATAAAATTAATACAAAATTTTATTTTAATTTTTTTCTAAGTTTTTCAAAATAAAAAGTTATTAAGACTGGTTTTGGATGAAATTTTATTATTTCAATGCTTTTTAACAAAAAGAAAATGATTTTGCTTTTAGACTCAAATAGGATTATGGGCCCATTTGTATTAGCTTTTTTAAGAGTAGAAGTACTTTTTTAAAGTAATAAAATTATTTTTTTTAGAAGCTAAAGAGTTCAAGCTTTTAAAAAAAGTACTTCATGTGTAACAAAAAAGCACATGAAGTACTTTTTTTAAAAGCTTGAACTCTTTAGTTTCTAAAAAAAATATTTTTATTATTTCAAAAAAGTATTTTTTCTCCTAAAAAAGTTAATACAAACAGACCCTATATCTATAAACATGACCTTATATAATTGAGTTGTCAAGCCTTCATTAGTTGTTATTTATATTTAATAGACTTTTAAATATTTATTATAAAATTAATAATCAATAAATGTTAACAACTCAGTTAAGTTCCATAATAACTCCCACATTTGATTGTTTAAGAGTTAAATTAGAGGTGCCCGTATTCTCAAGGACATGAATATTAGTGGCACACTTCACCATTATCCAGGGTCAGCATACCTATATTAGAAACATGTTTAGAATCACTCGCAAGCAACACCTCTCGCATCATTCTATTTTTGCGTGCAAGCTAACGATCGAGGTCTCACCTTATTTTCCCCCACTCGATTGAAGTGGTTGGGCTGCGAATCCGACATCCTTCTTTAATATTATTGATTTCACCATTATTATGTTACAAAGACAAAATCTCCTTCTCCTCCTTTTTCTGTCTTAATTAGGCTACTCCTTTCTTATAATTCACAAGTAGTTACACCTACAAATTAAACTCTTTGAAAAAAAAAATCATTTCCCCTTTCCACAAGAAACATGAGCTAGATTTATATTTGACATCACTTTCACTTTTCCCACTTGTTATATTCTACTGGGCTTTTTAATTTCCCGGTGATTTGAGTTCTTAATTAGCTAGCAATTACATCAATGGCGGCAAGCAGCAACATCGGGTTACGATTTCCAGGGAATTTGAGCAACGCAAAGAATGAAAATGTGGTTATCGCAGGGGAGATTTTGAGGCTGAGCTTTTATTCTTCACGCTACACTAACACGTTGAACAATAAACGAAGATTTTCATCGGTGACTGCAAGCGCTCATAGTAGTCCTCGGAGAGTGGACACAGTCAATGGAACGAAGGTGAACGGAATACACGTGGCAGAGGTTCCTCTTGCAGCAGGCAAGTTGGCAAATGAAAGCGCAGCGGATGCAGCTCTTGCTACCAGCTTGCATGGAAGGTTTGTGGAGGACAGGTTTGTATATAGGCATATTTTCGTTATCAGGTCTTATGAAATTGGACCAGACAAAACTGCCACCATGGAGACACTCATGAATTTTCTTCAGGTTTGCTTCACAATTCTTGCACCACCAAACTTATAGCTGAATATCATATCGATAATTACCTTATATATATATATATATGAAAATTTAAACTTTCATCTCAATTGCATTCAACTCGAGTTTTGCGATAGCGTGCGATGAAATTTAACATGGTTGCTACAATTGTCCCTTTTTCTTAATCAAAGCCATAGAATTGCACAAAAATATAATGCAATATACCCTTTTCTCACCATTATTATAGCAATATAGTTAGCCTCTATGATACCAAGGAAATCTGATTCATGGGAGATCATATTATTTATGATATATTGATCATAATATCATATAGTTGCACCTAGATGGAATGAGATTTTAAAATACTTGATGAATAGATTATGAATGAACCAGATGAATGAAAAACATTTTTGATGAACTACGTATAAAATGGTTCAGGAAACTGCTCTAAATCATGTTACCAGCTCTGGGATAGGTGGGAACGGTTTTGGAGCTACCCGCGAGATGAGCCTTCGGAAGCTCATTTGGGTTGTTACTCGTATTCAGGTTCAAGTGCAGAGATATAGCAGATGGTAAATAAGATGCTTCTAACGCCCTGACTTATTACTTTCAAGAAATTCTACGAAGTACTTACAATGACTTATGTTTTCAAAGAACATATATATCGACTGACTGATTAAAGACAAACATAAATGTGACAGGGGAGACGAAATTGAGGTTGATACTTGGGTTGATGCAGCAGGAAAGAATGGAATGCGAAGAGATTGGATAATCAGGGATCACTACACCAAAGAGATCATAACAAGAGCAACAAGGTGCAATATTCGATCCTTTTCATACTTACTGACTAATCACATAAGGTTTGCCCCTATATATAAGTTAAAAATTTCCTTCATGCAGCACTTGGGTGATCATGAATAGAGAAACAAGAAGATTATCCAAGATACCTGAAGAAGTTAAACAAGAGCTTGTTCCTTTCTACCTTAATAGGCTTGCTGTTGCCAGAGAAGAAACAGATTGTGAAAAGATAGACAAGCTCACTGATGAGACTTCTGAGAGAATCCGATCTGGATTGGCTGTAAGTTTGATACATAATTTTAGTTTAATCAAACTCCCCTTCTCTTATATACCATTTCAGTCAATCCCCTGCTTTCTCCTGATCTATCAAGTCCAGTGCTACACTTTGATTACTATGTAGATCATTGTGCTGACTGTTTCTTTATGCATGCAATACAGCCAAGGTGGAACGACATGGATGCTAACCAACATGTGAACAATGTTAAATACATTGGATGGATTTTAGAGGTACGTATCGAATGAGAGAAAAAGTTGCAAGCAATGGCAAAACAATGGTAGCAAGTCTCTATACTTATTATGAGTCTATGACCAATAATACAGTCAGCTAAGGGGAATATTATTAGCCTTGTTTGATCTCAAAATAATGTCTATACGTAATTTTTATCTCCCCCCTCCAAAAAAATAAAAATAAAAAAAAAAAATGGTGCAAGACGTGAATTTTTAACTAGTCCGGTAAAAAAGTACTAATGTTGATTTGGTTGGTGCAGAGCGTGCCAATAGAAGTGCTAGAAAAATATAATATGTCAAGCATGACTTTGGAGTTTCGGCGTGAATGTAGGCAAACAAATTTGTTGGAGTCCATGACTAGTCCAACAGCAAGGGTGATCGGCGCCTCCAATAATAATTCCATCAACAGAAAACCAGACCTCCAATACACACACCTGCTTCGTCTGCAAGACGATAAAGCAGAGGTAGTCCGAGCCAGAACTGAATGGGATTTAAAGCAACAGCAACAGTGATATATACCATGGACATAACCCCAGCATTTGTGGAGCCTATACCTCGCTAGTCGCTACCGACACTACGTTTCCTGCTAGCTTTTCACTCTTCTGTTTTTGCTTTCCAGGATCCTTTTATCTCTATGTTCATTAAATTTGTCAAATTATTCCTTTGTGAGTTTTGACTTTTATGGGAACTATTATTTTACAATGTATTGAGAAATTTATTGTAAATAAAAACATGTTAATTATTTATGGTAAAGAAGTTTGTACCTTATTTTAATAGAGATAAGAAATAAAATTCTTATAAATAAGTGGTTAAAATGTTACGAACTCGGAACTACTATATATACTTCCTCAATTATAAATATATAAATGCGGGAGGATTTTGCTAACATGACGGACCCAACCAAGACATGTTTCCAAGCCTCAAAAAGAAAAAGGAGAGGTTGATCAACCAAAAACACTGATGTCTTCAACGATCAACCACCACAAGAAGGCACGAAGCATGGAAAAATTGAAACTACCAAGCCACAGAAACGAGTCAATAGAATAAGAAAGACAACACATACCAAAAATGCAGGCAAACGAAACGAGAAAAACATAGAAGTAATGCTTCAAGTCTCCATAGTTATTAAAAATTTTGTTGTAAATGAGGTAGTAATTTAAGTCAGTATTCATCATCAATTAATGATAAATAATTGTAACTATAAAAAGGAATTATTTACAATAAAAAGTAACAATTTTTGCGTGTGTGAAAAAGAAGCTACAACTGCAAGCACCAGACTAGACAGGAGCAAAGTGGGGAAGCTAAACCCTTGAAATCCTCTCTACTAACAGCTGACCACATTTTATTAGGTGGAGAGTGGTGGAAATTTTGCTTATCTGGATTACAATTAATGGTGAGGTTTTATTTGTGAACAATGGGTTAATTATATGATTTGGATTTTACACAAGTATGATAAGATCAATACTATTAATAATCTATTTATATTGGGCTATGCTTAAGTTAGAGATTTAATTTCTATCCACTGTCAATATAAAATTTTTTTACATTATCATTCAATTATGTGTTAACACATCATTAAAATAGTTAGACTTTCTAAGTAGTGTAATGATTTGGCAACATGATAAAGTTTTGTGGCTGTGCTTAAGTTAGTGTGGTTAGGTGGCAATATGATAGAGTTTTGTCGTAACAGTAACTCTTGATAAATGAGCCTGCTATGATTTTGTTTGTATATAAAGGTAAGACCTCACTCTACTTCCATCAAGTAAATACCTTGGTTTACCCATTGATAACTGCCTATTATTAAAGAAATTTAGAGAGAAGAACCTAGCCTAAATATATTCACTTGAGAATCTAGTTGTCATTATCATAGTTTTGTAATCCTGATTTATATAGGTATGCTTCTATTTATTTAATCTTTTAGGTCATGAGTTTTGTAATTCATATGACATGTATAGTTAATCTAGATTTGTCTCACATTTGGTACTAGAAAAAGGTGATTTGTTGAGTCGAGTATTGCATATAGTGATTAAAGTCCAATGGAGTGTTGGCTCTTAGTAGGTTTGGGTTTTGTTAGTAACCCTATAAATACTTGGAAGGGTTTTTGTTTGAGAAGAAACTTATTAATGTATGGATTTACAAATAAAAAAAAATGTTAAAAATTCAAGTGTAAGTAAAATTCTACCTTAATAAAGAATGAACTAAGTGATGATTATATAATAAAGACTCATAAATTTAATATCCTATAATTTTTGGTCAAGATATAGTTTCAAAGAGTTCAGTTGAGTGACTGCTGGAAAATGATGGGACAGGGACGCCAAAGCATCCCCCACTCTGTTAGCCTTTCTATAAGCATGTGAAATTCTCACCTCCCCCTCTACTTGTCATCTGCTTGATTCTACCAATCAAAGACGGTAGTGGATGAGAAGCCTCCAACTCTTCGTACCCAACTCAACCGTGAGTTTTGTATGAGCTTGATTTCACAAGATCCGTCAACGTTGCATTATTTCAGCCAACTTTTAGGATACGTTGCATTACCCAAAACGATAAGGATAGCCCCGCTCTAAAACACAACTGCTTTACAGCCATCTAACAAGAAGCCTCGTTACTTGTTAGAAAGCAGGCATTCCTATTCCTAAGAATAGAATCCTGAAAACGCTTGCTGAACTACTAATGAGCAACTCTAACTAGCCCATCACAGGCCCATGTTGTAGGCTTTTAACTAGTCCACGGTGATATCTTATTGCGCAGAATCTGACTTCCTTTTAAACATACGTACGTAGTAGTCTAGTAACTCAGGTGGATAGGGCAATGGGTAGTGTCTTTCCAAGTCTCAGGTTAATTGTGTTTGGAAAGGATAAATTTTCTATCTTTAAATTTTTTTTTTTTGTCTAAAAAATTGTTTTGTAAATAATTTAGAATATTTGGGAAATGACTTAAATTTTTAGAAATTTTTTTATTTTTTAAAAAAGTTATTTTACTAACATCTTTAATATAAGATGGTTAGATTATTTTTACAATTTAAGCTTTTATTTTTTATTATTTTATCTTTTATTATTAATATTTATATTGTCTATCACTATATTATTTATTATTGAAATTTATGTTGTCTATCACTATCATTTTTTTTATTTAGAATTTACTATTCAAATTCTATAAAAATTAGTGCATGATGTGATATTATTCTGAAAAATATATATATTTTTCTTAAAATTCCCTATATTATTCAAATAAAATATATATTGTTTTTATTTAACTATTCTAAAAAATAATATATTTTCACATGTTTTTCATAGTCATAAAAAATGTTACAAATTTTATTTAATTTCTTATAATAGAAAAAAAAATTGATGATAATACATAACAAAAAATAAATAAGTTATAATGTTTAAAAAGCATCAAATATTAATATAAACAAATAATTTCATACCCTTTTTTGTAATTTACTATGAAAAAGTAATTATTTTTTACATTATCCAAACGAAATAAATTATTTTAAAATTACTTTTCAACAAACATACCTAAACAAAAATAGATTCTGATTATAATCGATTATCACAATAATCAATTATACAAATAATCGATTATCAGCATAATCTATTTTTTCCAGTTTTTCCAAACACACTCTAAGAGGTTGATTATATCAACATCAATTATTTTTTTAAAAAAATAATTAACATATCAACACATTGTACTGAAAATATATCAAAATTATATTTCAAAAAGTACTCGTCTAAATGAGGCTTTCTTGTAAAAAAAATTCCTCATTATTTAGTACTTTTTTTGTATTTCAGTATGTTTAGATAAACTTTCATAAATAAAAAAAGTGAAAACATTATTAAAAAAGAAGAAGAACATTTTATATTTTTTAAAAAGAAAAATCCTTTTCTAAAATTTCATTCAAACCAGCCGAAAGTATTAGCTTTATCTACATTAATCACTGTTCAAGTAGCGTTATGCACAACCCCCAACCAGCAAGCATAGTCCGCGAGGAAAGGAAACACAAATGACAGAACAACTACCACAGACAGACAGAACAAAAGTTAGGGTAAAAAAAAGGCATGAGCAGTGAATGAAAATTCACGGAGTCTGAAGAAACCACCATTCATATCATTGAATAGCTGAAATAAGTAAGAGATTCTAAATATATCATATGGTACTTTTATGCTACCCCACGCCATATTTCAATCATCTAGTTTGTTTTCAATGTCCACTGCGAAGCACGGGAGAAAATAACTTGGACTCTCCACGCCAGTTGTCAACGAGGATTGAAAGCCTCTTTGAACCCAACACCTCGTCAAAAAGTGTAATCAATGTAAGAAATGAAATTTACGGAGTTCCAGAAAGCTAGCAATTGATAATTTATTGAGAAAATGACGGAAAGGTTAGTTTCCTAGAAAAGTATCTTTATTTAATTTTTAAATAAAAATTATCAATTAATTAATTAAATTAATAATTTATATATAATTAATTAATAATTTATTTTTATTTTAATATTTGATACATAATTAATTATATATAAATTATTAATTAATTGAATTTAATAATTAATTAAAAATTTTCACGAATTAAATAAATATATTTCTTAATTAATTATATATAAATTATTAATTTAATTAATTAATTAATTAAATTTTGTCACGAATTAAATAAATATATTTTTCTCTAAATCAATTATAGCAATCATTCTCCTTTATTTACTAGTACTCAAATATCAACTTTTAGCTTCTTTGTGGTTGCCTAGTTTCTGTTCCCTTTTTCAGTGTCCTTTTTATTTTTATAATTAAAATTTGATAATTAAATAAACAAATTAACATTTAAAAATAATATTATTAATTAATAAATGTATAAAAATTTTAATTAAATTATTAGCATTTAATTAAAGGGATAAAAAAAATGATTCCAGCTCAAATCATACTCTGATAAGACATGTGACACTGAATGATTGATAATTGCATCTCCACGATGATCCAATTTCTTCTCATCATAGAACATGATCATAATTGCCCTAACAATAATTGATTAATAAAGTAAAGCTACTGTATTATTTTTATGGAAAGCCGTACTTCCATTGCTGATTCTAGTTTAAAAATAAATTTTTAAGAAATTATATAATTGAATCTTTATCATTACAAACCACCATTAAAATCAAATTATTAAATTATGTGATTTTATAAATATTTGTGGCATTATCATGTGATTTGTAATCGAAATCACATTATTATTTTAAAAATTCACATGATGTAATCTTTTAATTTTGCAAACTTGTACAAATTTTTTATTAGTGAATTTTGATAATTAATGAATTTTTATAAATGATTAATATTGAAGAAAATAATCATGTGATTTTTAAATTAGTTTAATTTCTATCTACTGTCAGTGTAAAGTTTTTTTATACTGTCATCCAATCATGTGTTGCCAAATCAGTAAAAGAGTTGACTATCACAACAACTACCTAGAAAGTCTAACTATTTTAATAATTTGACAACACATAATTGGATAACAATATAAAATTTTTACACTAACAGTGAATAGAAATTAAATCCTTTTTAAATTACGTTTTACATAACTTGATATTTAGTTTCGAGCCTTCTAGAAATATAACTGTCTATAGTCACTTCTCTCATTAATTAAAGAGTATTTTTATCTGTATTATTTTTTCTTTTCTTTTTTTAGACATGTACTCACACTTTTGTTCTATATCATTAGATTAATCACTAAAATTGTGCAAATTCATATCAAAACTTGTTTACATAAATTCATGTACAATTTAAAAACTCTACATAAATTCAAAAACTCGCCTCTTTGTTAGTTTAAATTTATTCAACACTCAAATAGTAAGTACATTAATACTAAACTTACATTGATCCAAGTGGAAGAGATTCGGTCACTTTAATTATCTTGTCTAAGGTTTAATTTTCGAAGCGGTATGTATGAAAAAAACGTAATTTTGAAGGGTTCCCACTTCACGCATTTGACCGTACTCGTGGGATTAGTCTCTTGCTTGTCAGGATGAGGGGATACCCTAATTTACACTCTATACTTCTACTCTGTTAAGTATATATATATATATATATATATATATATATATATATATGTTTGAATTAAACCATTCAAAGAGAGGTTTTCAATTAAAATAAATTAATATTCTGATACAAATCAAAGAAAAATGAATGACCAATCTAGAGTATCTTATTCTCTAACCACATAAAATTTGTGATTTTATTTGCAATACAATCATCTAATTAAGTGATACAATTAGTCCTATAAGTTCTTATTTATATAATTATTAGTACTAACTAACTAAGTACAATTCATATCACTAACTAACTATAATTTACTTCATATTCTCTTAAAATTAAAGATAATAAATTTTATAAATCTTTTTATTCAAAACTTATCTATCAATTATCTTTTATCACATTTTAAAGTGAATATATACAAACTTATAAAGAAATATATATATTTTCTTAGAATTTGAGTTTGGGTCTAACTCAACCCCAAAAGCTAGCTCATGAAATGAGGGTTGTTCCTCACTTATAAATACTATTCAGATCATATCACTATCCAATATGGGACTCTTAACACATCCCTCTCACGCCCAGGACTAGACATTTGGAGCGTGAAGTTTCCAGGACTAGACATCTACGGGTGGCCCAACGGATCTCGGATAGGCTTTGATACCACGTTGAAATTATATGGTTTTAGGTAGGGAAGGAGTAAAAGAGAGAAGAAATACTAATGAATAATATGAGATTTGATTGATTTGATGTGTTGTAAAATACAAAGCACTAATCTCTATTTATACTAATAATTAGGTCAAGTACTAGTGTAGTACTATTAGTACAAGCTCAAACCCACTAAGACAATAAGACTCCTAACCCTAATTAAAAAAAAGAAACAAATCAAAAAACATAATGAAATTATGAAACAACTCCTAAGATTGTTTCTTTAATTAGATGACTAATTGATTTCAAAATATATTATAAAGATTTTCTAAAGATTTGCTAAGATATTCTAAAGATCTTCTAATTTAGAATATCTTAGCAAATCTTTAAAATATCTTTATAATATATTGTGTCATCAATTAGTCCTCTAATTGATGAAGCAATCTTAGGAGTTGTTTTATAATTTCATTATGTTTTCTAATTTGTTTTCTTTTTTAATTAAGGTTAGGAGTTTTATTGTCTTAGTAGGCTTAGACTTATACTAGTAGTACTACACTAGTACTTGACCTAATTATTAGTATAAATAGGGGTTAGTGCTTTGTATTTTACAACACATCAAATCAATCAAATCTCATATTATTCATTAGTATTTATTCTCTCTTTTACTCCTTCTCTACCTAAAATCATATAATTTCAACGTATTTAAATAATACAAGGTGAAATTGACTCATTTATATACTTGAAATTGAAATATACTTTGACAAAAAATAGAAAATGATTCTATCTAGTTCAAGAGAAACGGCTGTAGGCCAAACGTGATCTCTAGAGAGATCTTCATCTTACGGAGTGAAGTATGCAAACGAGCCTGCCAAAAGAGCAACCAGCACGGTCGGTAGGCATTAATACGAATCAAATTTATCGGTCAGTTCATTTATTTTTATAAATTATATGAATTAGACTTTAAAATTAATGACTTGTAAAAATATAGATAATTTTAGATTTATTTATTTATTTGTTAAAGTATATCTAAAAAATAATATAACAAAATGAAACACTAATATAAATCAAGTAATATAGAATTTATATCTATTTTAATAATTACGTATTTAAAATTAATTCTTATTAATACTACTTTTTTTTGGTTTCTCATGGTATCCTCCACACGTGACGCGGGGACTAATCTATCAAAGTACTTAAATCCATTTAAGGGGTTGGCCTCTTTCAATAGATATTTTTTCATACACATGGGTCGTGAATCGAACCCTGACCACATGCTAAAGGTGTTCAAATATCTATAATTTGTGCTCTTATTAACAATATTTAAAATTTTCTTTTATAAATAAAATTTTTTAAACATAAATCACATTATTTCAAACTTACTTTTTACCAAAATTAAATTTACAACTCAAATTTACAAAATATAATTCAAAGAAGCATCGAATTAACCATGCCTAAAACAGTAGGGACGTTAAAACAGGTCAAGTTTGTCGAGTCAATCCGTTTATCCATATAAATTATGCGAGTCAGACTTTAAAATTGGTGACACGTAAAATTAGAGACATTAAAATGGGTCAAGTTCGTTGGGCCAGTCTGTTTATCCGCTTAAATTATGCGAGTCAGACTTCAAAATTGGTGATACGTAAAAATACGAGTAATTTTGGATCAATCCGTTTAATCAGCGAGTTAAACATGTCAATCCATAGGACTCGCAGGTCATTCGCATAATTTTATTTTATTTTTTTTAAGTTTTAATTTTTTTGTACAAAAAATAATTTAAAAATAAAAAAAATAATTAAACATTATTTTCTCAAGGGAA
This sequence comes from Styphnolobium japonicum, assembly GCA_023212625.1. Lineage (NCBI taxonomy): Eukaryota > Viridiplantae > Streptophyta > Magnoliopsida > Fabales > Fabaceae > Styphnolobium > Styphnolobium japonicum. The sequence goes on along the minus strand of JALBWW010000003.1, from coordinate 38,361,560 downwards.
AGTACAAAATATATGTATTGTACAAGTTAGCAGTGACACAACCCACACACAAATAAATTCGTCAAACTCTATAAGTTTATATTATTTATTTGTTTAAATTCTCCTTTAACCCTTTAAATGAAATTAAAGTATTTAATATTATGTTTATGTAATGTAATATTTAATTTGAAATTATTAAATTTAAATTTATTATTAAATTTACAAGTAAAGAGAAATTTGTGAGTCGGCCTTTTAGACCCACAAATTAATACGAGATAAGTCAAACTTAATACAAATAATTTTAATCAAACCCGTTTATACCCTTATAAAAATGTGGTGGCTTTCAAAATGTAAATGATGATACCTAGAAAAAAATGGAACCCAATAGGTAGAGGTGTCAATTTGGGCCGACCTGCGTCGAACCAAGCTTATTTTAGATCGGGCCAACAAATAGCTGACCTAGCCCATGCGGGTTGCGAGTTGGGCTAGGCTAGCCCATGAGCTCAATTTTTTTCCTTTTTTTTTTCCTTTGTTTACTTTTTTTTTTTTCATATCTATAATAATAAGTTATTAGTAAATTAAACTTCTACATCAATCAAAGCTCACAAAAATCATATACGTAAATTAAATATAAATATAACGAATTATATTAAGTGTCATTAAGATAAACAATAAAAATTTACTATATTGTTTTCAACATAAACGATTTACGATATATTTTATGAAGTATCGCTTGAACCATAAATTAATCAAGTCAAGGAACTAGCACAAGTTAACATCATATTTCAAGTGAAGAAAAAAGAAAGATTTAGATATATTCACTAAATTTGATTCTTTTTTTTTAATCTAAATAAAACTAGTCAAATAAAGATATAAATAACAAATAACAAAATTAAATATATAACAAAAAATAATATTTTTCATAATCAAATTAGTGAGCCGATTTATTTTTGAGTTAAACTAAGTTGACTCATAGTTAGTTCATATTAAAAAAAATTTAATCTTAACTCACATTTTTTATCAAACTATTCAAACCAATATATAAACTCATTTATTTTGACACCTCTGCCAACATGCCAACGGCACTTCCTTGTGCACTATTTATGATTCAAATTAATTAATGTAATTTTTCCTTCGCCGTTCTCAAATTCGAACAGGAGTGGAGTACTGTAATTCGCAGCAGTGACATGCTGGCCGCAGCTCAATTATTCGAAGAATGACAGAAATCGAATAAAAATCTACTTCTCTCAATATCTTGATATCCTTTCTACCTTTTTGAGTTTTGTACGAAACATTGATTTTTTGTTTTTTGCCTTTTGGTTTATCCTGACCGCTTGGCAGTTGTTCCATCATTGAGTACTATAAGCTCATGGGAAGGGCTATCATTACAGAAAATGCACAGCGGCGACTGTAAGTATACGTCATTCTCACATTAAATTCCTTGTAACTAGTCTTGTACCTGTTATTTTCTTTTCAGATGCAACTTTTTTCTCTACTTTAGGACTTTGTTTGGTATGAGAGAAATGAAGAAGAAAAAATTAAAAAAAAAAAAAATAGAAAAGAAATGGAGAAATTCTCTTATTTAGTTAAAAGAGAAATAGAGAAGAAAAAAAAAAGTGGTAGGTCACACACCTTTTTTATTTCTTTTCTAAAGTGAGAAGAAATAAGTAGAGATAAAAATTTGACTAATATACTTTTCTTTTGTTATTTTATAAATAAATAAATAGAGGTAAATATGTATTTACAACAAAATTTAATTTTCTTTCTTTCTTATTTTTCTCCAAATTTTCTTAATCCAAACAACTTAAAAATTTATTTATTTTCTACTTTATTTCTCTTCTCTCTATTTTTTTTTAATTTATTTTTTTTCACTCTATTTCTCTCGTAATCCAAACAAAGCCTACATATTTTTTGTTCCACATAAAAAAAACTACAATGTAGTACAATTCCAGATTATTATGATAATGCTTTCTAAAACAAGTACTCACGTGAAAGCAATGTTTTAAAAGCCGGTTGAACCGGATAATCGAAGAGGAGAGCGGTTCAAGGTTTGATCGGTTGAACCGGTATACTATATACTATATATATATATAACTAATCACAAAAATCATAAACCACTTTGTAGTGTTATCATCTATTTTGTGAAAAAGAATGACTAGAATTGTGAAAACCTCCAACTCAACTCCTAAAAGAGCTAAATCCTAAGTTTTTTTTTAAAAAAAACCATTTTTTTCTTTCTTTTTTAATAAAAATTCAATTTAAAAGTTGATAACCGGTTCAATCGATTTTTTATTTCAGGTTTTTTACCGGTTTAATCGGTTCAACCGAATTTTTTTATAATTTTTACGGTTTAACCGCTCAGACGGTTCTTTGGTTGAACCAGAACCGGTGGAGCTTCCGATCCACAGTCCAACCGGTTGAACCAGTCCAACCGGACCGGTTTTTAAAACAATGCGTGAAAGGACCTACATCAAATATCAAACCTCTTTTTTTCTTTTACTTTTTTTTTACAATACAAGTATTTACCATGATTCAAATTGAGTAAAGTAGAACAGTACACGATGCAGAGAGCCGCACTAAAATTATTTAGTAGGTGATCCCACATCTAAAGTGACAGTCTGATGGATTCAATGAATTTTGAAATATCATAAATAAAAAAGTAAATCATTTATTTATTTAAAATTCATTAAAAATTAATGTACCAAAAAAACAATTCATTAAAAATTATTAAATCATCTAATTTATCCGTGATTCATCTTTATATATATATATATATATATATATATATATATATATATATACACACACACACATTTGATAAAATCGTATTTCATTGTTTGGTTCTGAAACAAAAATTCTATTTTAAAAAATAACAGTCATGTGCAAACATTTTCTTCTTCTTCTTTTAAAAAAAATAGGATGAGTCTTTATATATAGAATAAAACAAGCATTATTCTCTTAAAATATAGGCATTTCTTAACTTATTCTCATAATTATTATTTTTTGTCATTAAATTCCTTATAGTGTGGTTCGCTTTGAAAATATTATTTTAAAAATTAAATCAAATAAAAGTTAAAGTCTATTCAAAAGTTAGGGGTAGACAGCTCGTCAGGTAAACTCACGAATCTGTATATTTTTACCAAACTTAACTCATAATTGACATGTTAGTTTGAGTCTCTGAGTTAGATTAGATTTAAAATAGTCAAATCCATGAGGTATGAGTCAGGTAACAGGTTGAGATTTTCCCAACCCGTAAAACCCAACCCACGAATTTTTTTAATAATATTTTATGATATATAATCACTTTTTAAGTTTCAAGAATCTTATATAAGTTTATAATTTTTTTATATAATTAATCTCTTGAGAGTTTTTAACAATGTAAGTAAAACTGGACCGGGCCGGCCGGTGGATCGATAAACTGACCAAGTGACCGGTCTGGGTGACTAGTTGGAGCGGGTATGTCTCAGAACCGATCCGACCCGTCCGGTTTTGAATGAAAACCGGTGACCCGGTTGGTTGAACCGGAACCGGCTGGTCACTAAATTAAAAAAAAAACTTTTAAATTTTGAAAATTCATAACTTTTGACTCGTTTGTCCGATTTAGACTAATTATATGTCCATTTTATATAACTTTTCGAGATCTACACCATGGTAGTCATATTTTTTTTCAAAATAAATATATTTTAGTTATTTATAATGATAAATATCATCATATATAGTGTGTATTTATATATATATATATATGTATTTAAATATTTATTTAATTTTATGCGGTTCGACCAGTGACCCACTGGTTGAACCAATGACCCAGTACCCTGATCGAGTCGACTACCGGTCCGATTTTTATAACTATGGTTTTTAAATTAAAATTACACTATATTTTGTATTGAAATGCGAGTTATTGATAATTTTCGTATTTCTTTGCAACCCACAACTGTCGATGTATTGATTTGTGCCCATAACTAATTAAGAACTCTTGATAAATACATTGACTTACAGGCTCAAATAAATGAAATTGAAAAGATTGAAGCAAGTAGTGTACTATATAAAATTTGCTTAATTTATTTAGTCAATTATTAATAGTTTGATCATTAATGTTTGCTAATGCTCCATGATTCCTTTATATGTTAGATATGTCTGTTGCTAGAGATAAAATTGTAAATTGTAATAATTGATCATTTTATATGTTTTTCCTTTAACTTGTTAGTATTCTAGTTATTTTTAACTTATTATTTCATTGTTTGTTTCAATTTTTCTTTATTTTAACAATTGTGTTGATTGTGGTTAATGTTATAATGTTATTGACTTGCAGCATCAAAGAGGAGATAAAACGTTGATTATAATATTATTAGTTAATTGTGTTACATGTATCTTTATTATTTGTTTGTGTTGATCGTAATTGTAATCCTAGAGTTATATATACTTTGAAATTTATGTTTTATGTTATGTCATTTGAAAATGTATGTCATGTTATTTAGAATAGATTTCAATTTCTACTTTAGCATGTTATTTTTTTTTTTCAAGTTTAACCCCCAACCCTACCTACATATGAGCGAGTCGGGTTGGTTCGGGTAAAAAAAAAACTCCAAACCCAACCCACTGATTCCATGAGTGGATTAGGTCCAAAATTACCTCAAACTTAACCCAACACAACCCATGTCCACCCTTATTGAAAGTAATTACTTTAGAACTCTTTTTATTATTAGAAAATAGGAGGTCTTGATGGTCGAGTTACAACGTTGATTGAGTGGATAAATATGTCAGGACTGTTGATAATGATTGAGTTGAAATTGCTTGAAAACATATATCAACTTTTAAGATGTGTGAATTAATGTTTGGCACATATAAAAGTTTTATAGATGATTGTAGTGTATGCACAAATAATACTATATTTTTTAGCTAAAAAAATAAGATTTAGAACATAGATGATATTAAAAAAAAGATTAAATTCATTTATTTTATCAAATAAAGTAACTTTTTAAATGTTAACTAAATTAAAGAAAAAAATTAGTGACAAAAAAAATATTTAAAAAAAAAAAGTTAAAGATGACTTATACTAGAGACTAATACGTATTTTATCTTTATGTTGACGTTGTAATTATTGATTTTTTACAAAGCCATACCCTCAACGGTAATATCCAATGTCACATTTTTCAAAGACTAAGACGTCATTAATTGAATATTCAATAAATATTATAGTTAATTTATTAATTAAAATTAATTTAATATATTTAATTTATTATTATAATTAAATGAATTAAATTAAATTAATATATAAATAAATTGAATAAATAATGAATTAATGGATTCAATTTACACTCCTACCTACACCATCCTATCACCAACGCCTTTCAACTATATATCAATCACTCGCCGCCAGATTCCTTCTTCATGCATGTGCACCCAAAGGTATTTTTTGTTTTTTAATCTTCGGCGTTTGGGGGCCCTGGCCCTAGCCCTAAACTTGGTCAAAGCTACACCAGCTACTCCGTAAAAAAATATAAATATATAATCAATGTACAAAAATTCGAAACAAATTGATTAAAATTGAAAAAATGAGATCGAAAAATTGAAAATTAAACAAAATTAATTTTTATTTATTTATAAAAATCAATTGGTTTGATTTAACTTTTGATTTTTATTTATGAAATTAAATCACACCAAACCAAACCAAAACTTATATAATTATCTATATAATTTTTATAATTTACATACTTATAAATAATTATATTTAAATTTCTTGTTATTTTTATAAATATTTTTATGCTAATTTATTGTTTATAATTATGAAATGATATTTTTCTTAGGATTTTATACAAATTTTTTTAATTGATCCATAAAAAGAACAAAGTGAAGTAGTATATGAATTTTTATATAAAAAAATGCTTAGTTAAAAATCAACTGGACCCAACCAAATTAAACCGATTGTAATTGGTTCGGTTCAGTTCTCTAATTTTTTAAAAATCGATTGGTTCTCAATATAAAAAATAATTGATTGATTTGGTTCGGATGAATTTCCTCCCTAAAATCGAACCAATTCAAACCTTAAATACCCATATACAGAACAGTTTCCGTATATTTGTTTTGTGTAAAATGTTATAATATTTTGATGAGTTTAATACTCAAGGAGGATTGTCAATTATTAGTTTTATAATAAATATTTGAAAATTTATTAAATATAAATAACAACTAATGAATGTTTGACAACTTATCTTAAATAATAATTAAAAAAATTCAGAATAATTTCTTTATTTTTATTTGAGTAAATACCTAATTTGGTCCTCCAAAAATACATTAGACATCAGTTTAATCCTATAATTATTTTTTACATCAAATTGGTCATTTTAGACCAATTTTTATGCATCAATTTAATATTAAAAAAGACTTTGGAGTACCAATTTGATGTCGAAAAATGATATTAAAAGACTAAACTAATATATCGTGTATCTTTAAAAGATTATTTAATATTAAAAATAATTAAAAAATCGAACAAATGTTTCATATATTTTTGAATGACTAATTTAAATATTAAGTCTTTTTATTTTGTTTAGAACTTTAGATTTGGGTGATAAAGAAGGATAATAAAGAATGGGCCGAGAGGGTCCCCGATAGAGTTGTCACGTAGGTTGGACTACGAAAGACACCGGAGCCATTATGTGGGTGTGGGCCCTGCATCACTAACCCATACCATTCGGTCGGGTTCTCAGGTCTCAAGTTCCGCCTATTAAAGACAAAAATTAGGAGGTGTTATGTGGATGGAAATATTACCGAATGGGAATGGAATATTCTATAGGCGTCACTCGTAAGTCATCACCCAAAGAGTTGCGTCTTGGGACTTGGCTGGTGGCTGTCAGAAGATCAGGCGGGGACCCTGCAGTTAACGCTAGTGGCGGCGCCAAACTCAATTTTAGAACAAAGTTTAATATGAGAATTTAATAGCCCATGGTTGAATAGCTTATGTGGTGTTGAGTTCGAAACTCCATCCCCAATTCCATAGCCCTAGCTTAAATTAAGAGAAAATGGTAAGAGAAAAATTAGGCTAAGGAAAAATTAAGAGAAAATTTACTTTTTTCTTAGTTTAGATGAGGCGAAAAAAGAGGAAAGAAAGAAAAAATTGACATGGACCTATTAAAAAAGTGTTTTTTTGGCTGAAATGAAAAAAAAATGGTGAGAAAAGAAAGAGCAGCTGTGTTTGTGTGGCTTCCTTCTAAAAAACACATCGAAAAAATAGAATAAAAAAAACACAATACTGATTTTGAAATACAAAAGAAATGAAGGAAATTTATGTTGATACAGAAAAATAGAAAAAAAATTCGCTGATATAGGGAAGGCCAAAAAAGGAGAGGGTGAACCTGGATAAGGAAGGCCTCGATCAGGGATGATGAACTAAGGTATTCATCTAAAACTAAAGTAGGGGTGGGGGGATTGGTGGGGCTGCTAGGATGAGGAAAAAGGTTGGGTGGGACTGGGTATGGGTATGGGTTTTTTTTGCTACGGTGGGGGTGGGGGTGGGGAGATCTCATCTAAGCCCGGGAGAAGGGGTGGATTTTAATTGAAATTTATATATTTAAAATATGGATTTAATTTTAATTTAGTGTCAATGTAAAAATATTTTTATACTATTATCCAATTATGTTTTAACACATTATTAAAAAATTAGACTTTCTAGGTAGTTGCTATGATAGTCAAATATTTTTAATGATACAACAATACATGATTGAATGATAGTATAAATAAACTTTACATTGATAATAGATCAAAATTAAACTTTTAAAATATTATAAAACTACAAATAACTACCCCATTTTTTAATAAAACATAATTTAAAATTAGATTTTATAATTAAAACATAACTTAAACATAATTATTTTTCATTTAAAAATAATTATACTATTTATTGTAAATATATTTATTTATATAATTTATATGAAATGTGTTTAGAAATATAAAAAATAAAAATAAGATATATATATATATATATATTATCTATACTACTGTAAAGATGATTGCCAGGTTTGGTATCCAATATTCTCTATTCCCAAAATGTTATTATATTTATTTGAAGATTATTTGAAGACAATTAAAAATAAAAGGTAAAAATGTAAACTCAACTTGAAGTAGTTACAACTGCATTGACAATTTTCGAATAACTTTGGTATCCATTTTTTGTTTTTCCAAATATGTCATTACTGTTGTTTGAAACAAAATAATAAAATAGATAAAATTGTAAATTTGCTATGTTTGAAGTTGTTACATGTCACTTTTTTCAATAACATTTCTCTTCTTTTCAGTAACCTCTCTTGAAGCAATCTTGCTTAATTTTTTCTTTTTCAGTAACCCCTCCCTCAACCTTAAATAATCTGGTGGAGCAACCTTTTTAATTGTTGGGTTTTCAACTCTCTAGATGCAGGTAGCTAAGGTGATTCAATATATGCAGGTCATAACATATTTTTTTATCTTATATTAGTGTTAGTGGCTATTTATGTGTAAAATATGTATTTCTTTATTAGTGTTTATACCATAAATCTATGCTTTTATTCAGACTATAATATAAGGTGAATAGTTTTACATAAAAGTACATATATTGTTGTTGGACTATTGGCAAGTGTATCAAGTTGTGCAAGTAATAAAGTGATAAGAGAGTTATCGTCCCACAGAGATTATGTTTGTCAATTACCAATTCACTCAATCAATACTATCTAAGCTAATCGAATACTTTGGATCAAAGGGAGTTCATAAGGGAACCGTCAAAAGACTAAACAACTAATCAACAGAAAGCAATAAGCAAAACAAACGCTAATAAAATAAAATGGAAGAGAATCAATATGAGATAAATTAAGGGTCTGATTTCATTTATCTCTTCACATGCAATTAAAAAACCTTAAATTAATCCAATTTCTTCTCTTGAATTGATGGTGAGAACTACTAAAATAATCAATGCTCAATCTCTTGGTGCACCAATTCTCTTGAACACCTAAGATAAAATTAATTCCTTAATCAAATCTCAAACATTCAAGGCATAAAAAGATAAAAGTTCCCTTAAGCACCACACAAATTGATAGTTCTATTCCTAGACTCAATCAGTTCATGGTATTTATCATATAGCTCAACCATACATTAGTTTTCCAACATAATCCATGGATGCTCAATCAATTCATGAGTGGCCAATTCACAAAAGCATTACGAACAATGATAAATACTCAATTCAATGAAAAAAAACTTAGATTAATCAAATAAATCCAACTACATGGTCCAAGACAAACTACATCTTCCCCCTAACTAAAGGGGTTTAGCTACTCATAGAGAAGGAAAGCAATAGAGATGAAAAGAGAGAAGAAATCCCCATTAGCAAGCCTTGGAGTTGGGTGATAATCCTCAAGCTCTTGAAACATTGTTGTTTTCTCCTCCCTTAGGTCAGTCGTCGTCCCTCTCTCCCAAAAGATTCAGAACCATTTCAAAAACCCATTAGTTTCCCTTATATACTGTTGAAATTGCATATCAGTAAGTGATCCAGCGTTCAAGCGCTGTCTGTTGGGCGCTCAAGCGCACGGGTGACCGAAAAAATGCATTAGATGCTGACTCTGGGTGCTCAAGCGCAGGATGGTGGGCGCTCAAGCACTAGGGCGCTCGAGCGCTGGCTGTTGGGCACTCAAGCGCGCGGGTGGCAGAAAAGAGCTTCTTCAGTGTTGCGTGAGCTTAAGCGCTGGTGTTCCACCGCTTAAGCGGTGGATGTCCAGAGATTTAGTGTTGTTTCTGCCTTGTGAGCGCTCAAGCACTGAGCTTCCAGCAAAAATGATGTTCTTCTCCTCCGCTTTCTTCTCCCAATTGCAGCTAACTTTAACTTGAACTTCACCTAAAGCCAACCAAAGCAATTTTAATGAGAAAAACTGAACTTAAAAGTGCAATAACTATTAAACTTGACTAAACAAACAAGTAAACTAAATTAGATGAAAATCCTAAGCAAAAATACTAAAAGGAAGCATAATCCTAGTTAATTGAGAGAGATTAAACTAGATAACCATGAGATGTATGACAACTATCACTCCCCCAAACTTGAGATTTTACTTGCCCTCAAGTAAAAATGCAAGAGAAAATAATGATTCAATATATGCAGGTCATAACATATTTTTTATCTTATATTAGTGTTAGTGGCTATTTATGTGTAAAATATGTATTTCTTTATTAGTGTTTATACCATAAATCTATGCTTTTATTCAAACGATAATATAAGGTAAATAGTTTTACATAAAAGTACATATATTGTTATGACATATAATTAAGTAATATAACAGAATGAATAACAATAAAAGAAAATGCATATTGACAGGCATTTAGTGCATGTCAATATGCTAGTATATATAATAAGAGTATATATGTTATCTTATAAAATTATATTTTCTTTATTTATTTGTTGTCATTTTCTTTTTCTTCATTTTCTCTTATATCATTTTTTTCTCTCCTTTTTTCTTTTGTCTCATTTTCTCTCACACATCCAAACAAAGCATTAGGGCGTGTTTCAAAATCACAGGCAAATTTACCTCAAACGTGATGCCAACATGTTTGGTAACTTTTAGACAAGAATCACGTTTGAATGCAAACGTGATTTTTTTAATATCCTAAACATAAAAGCAACATTTGGTTGCTTTTGTGATGAAAGAAAACTTATTTATGTGTATTGATATAAATCCCTTTGTAATTTGGTATTATATAACTATTTTTATGATATTTAAATAAATATAACTTAATAGTTTTTAAAAATATTATTATAGTTATACTCAAAGTAATTTTATTTTGCAATACCTCAATCATTTAAAAGATTTTTAAGTAAATGTTCATTTTAATCTTCCAAAGATATCAGTGTCATTAGTTAAGTCTTGTAATGACGAATACATCAAAACGATCCTTTAATGTCAAATTTTGATATCAAATTGATCATTCAATATCATTTTTTGACATCAAATTAGTCATTCGATGTCATTTTTAACATTAATTTGGTACTCTAAAAGGACTAATCTGATATTAAATATTATTAGATGACCAAATTGATGATATTTGTATCTTTAGAGAACTATAATGTTTGTTTACTCAAAAAAAATTTTTACCATCAATTTATTAATAATAACTTTTTAGCATCAATCTATTAATAATTTAACTCAAAATAACTTATATCTTTTTTGGTAATTACACACCAAAAAGTAATTTTTATTATCTATATCCAAACAATATTCATTTTAAGAAACTCAAATGTTAGTAAAAATTTCCAAATATATATTACTTTACTTAAACTCATTTTTTACTAAAATCAAATTAATCCAAAATTAAATTTACAAAATCTTATCCATATATACCCTAAGGCTTAGTGAGCTTTCCAATACCTATTGACAAAAATAAAAATAAAAGGGAGAATTTAATAAATTATAAATTATTAAATAAAAAATAATATAATAAAAGAACACAGAACTGAGATTTAACAACCAATTTTATTTTTTATTTTCGTCTGTGGGTTTAAAGTTCTTTTAAATTTGATCAATTTTTAAATACTTTAAAAATAAAACAGATATATTTTTGAATGATCACATGAAAATTTTTCATTTTCATTTTATTCTTTTATAAAATTCTAAAAGAAGATTAATGTTTACTTGAAACTTTTGTTTTCTTGTTCTCTTCTATTTTCCTTCATCCAAGCATAGCTTAAGGAAAATTCAACAGAAAAATTAGGAAAGTTTGCGATGTTAATAGCAATGTTGATCATCCTGAACAACACTAGTAATAGCTAGTTCAAACTTGGGTCGGGTATAGCAACCTTTAATTCGAATTAATGGGGTAATTTTGAATAGATTTATATGTAACTTTTTTGGATTTATTTATTGTAATAAAAACTTATGAATTATTTTTATTTAATTTAAATAAGTTTATTAAAATAGTTTATGAAATATTATAAGTTGTTTTGAACTTATTTTCATAAGTTAAAAATTTAAGTTTATGAAAATAAGCATTTATGAAAGCTAAAAATATCTTAGATGTTAGTTATTTTTATAATGATTTTTGGTAAAATTAATTTTAAGAAATTGACAAAATTCATAGCACATCTCTCAAATGCAAATACTTATTCTAAAAGGTTTATGAAAAATACTTTTTGAAATATTTATCAAAATGTTATTTAACTTATTTTAAATTATACTTATGACTATTAAAATAATTATTTATATAAATTATTTATCTAAATAGGACAAATGAACTCATTTTAATTGTTTAAATACTACACAATACTGTTTTGGGGGTTTTATTTTCACCTTGATCTGACTCGACTCAAAGCATACTCTTTTTTTTCCCTTAATTTTTAAAGATAAAAAATAAAAAATGTCAACTCGTTTAACAAATTGTGATAACAACTTTGATGTATTAAAAATAAATGAGAGTAGCAACTAGCGAGTTTATGACGGGAGATCCAAATGTCTATTATTCTAGTTGGTTAGTCGTTTTTTGTGGATAGCACTTTAGTTTAATTGAGTAGGGCCGTCAAAACGAGTCAAACTCGTTAGGTTGACCCGTTTATCCATATAAATTATGCGAGTCGGGTTTTAAAATTAGTGGCTCGTAAAAATACGGGTAATTTTGGATCAGCTCGTTTAACCCGCAAGTTAAACGGGCTAATCCGTAGGGCCTGTGGACCGCCCGCATAAATTTTTTTTTTAATTTTAAATTTATTTATATGCAAAGAAAAAGTTTCAATTTAAAAATTTAAAAGTTAATTAAATAGTCTTTTCACAAACAAAAATACAAAATGTATGTACTGTAATGCTAATAATGACACAACTCACATATAAACATATTTGTTACATTTCATAAATTTATGTTATTTATTTGTTTAAATTATCCCTTAACCTTTTAAATAAGATTAAAGTATTCAATACTATATCTATGTAATGTAATATTTAATTTGAGATTATTAAATTTAAATTTATTTCAAAATTTATAAGTTTAAAAAAAAAAAAGTTTTGGGAGCCGGCTTATTTAGGCCCGCAAGTTGATACGAGGTGAGTCGGGTTGACTAATTTACAATGCGAGCAATTTTAGCCCCGCCTGTTTAACCCGCAGCCCATCGCGAGCGGGCCTAAATGGGCCGGGCCAGCCTATTTAACAGCCCTACAATTGAGTGTTGGGCTTTGCCCTATATTTGGTTGATCTGTAGAGGATAATGTCATATGAGCAACTTATAAAGAGATAAAATAAGATAATAAATATACAAATGTCATTGAATTATTTGGGAACCTGTGCAATTTTTTGTGGTTGTGACATTATTTAAAAGTATATTTAATGCTATAGAAAAGTATATATGAATTTTTATTTGAATAAAGTGTTATTATATATTATTACTTAATCATCAACCATCTTAAAAGCTTAAGCATACTAGTTGGGTTTGAAACATAAACATTACAAAAGGTCATTTTACTTAGTCACAAACAAAAACTCCAATAATATTCAAGGATCATTTCTTCTATAAGTTTAACGTATTGAGTAAAAGTCGATGAATAATTTTATATATCTAATAATAATTCTTATATTTAGTTTTGTTAATATTAGTCTACTAAATTTTATTGAAAAAATATTAAATAAGAATTTTTTTGAAATGATAAATTTATAAGGCTACTGCAACTTGTGAGAAAATGGGGCTCTTATGTAACACTTGAAAAATTAACTCTCAGAATTTATTTAATTTTTTTTAATTTAAAAGTTATTAAAAAAATAATTCATGTCAATGTCTTGTATTACCTTTTAAATATAAAATTATTTTTAATAATATATGTTTATATTTTAATTTTACAAATTTAAATTGATTTTTTTTAATTTATATATTCTAAAGTGCATGGTATACTTTTGAGAGTAAATTGTAAAATATTTATGAAAATACAAGGGAGTGAATTCTAACAAATTTATATCGTTAATTTTTTAATGAATAATTATCAACTTTGCACTTTACTTTTTAAAATAAACTATGAAGTTTAAAAAATCTTGGTTCATAGTGTTAAAGAGAACATTGTTTCAAATTAATATGAGGAAATCTTATAAATAATCTTCAACTTTATTTCATATACAATTTTTTATTTTAAATAAAATGTATTTTATAATAGATTATCGCCTTATACCAAAGCACTCCTAAAACTGAAAATGTACTAGTCGGAAATTTGTACTACAATGGCAATGTCATTAATTTTAATGATATTATAAAAAATTTAATTTATATATTTAAATATAAAATTATTTTATTAAGATTTTTTATGAACAAATTGGATATATAAAATAAAATGATTAAATTGGTAACTTAGTCTCCAAAAATATTACTTGTAGTTTAGTGACTTTAGTCCATAAATTTATTATTGTGTATAAGTTAATCTTCAAATTTATAAAACCTATATTAATGTAGTCTTTCTGTTATCTTTGGTTACCAAGTTAAGCGATGATTCTTAACGTGGCACGTTATGTTAAGTGTTTATATGTAACGTTTAACGTCATATGGTATATTGCCCAACACTTCCTTTTAAATACGAAGTCGTTTTAGTTTAGTGAATGAGTGTTTTATATACAGTAACGAATCCTGAGATAAAATTTTAGGGGTCATGTAATATTTTGATCATGTTTAGATAAGTAATATGTAATTTTATTAAGTACTCAAGTAGATTTTTCTAAATTTTTAAAGGGTCATATAATATTTTGACTATGTTTAAAGAAGTAATGTGTAATGTTTTTAAGTGCTCATATGAAATTTGTTTAGAAATTTGGGGGGCTATGACTCCTCCCCGTCCCTAATAGGATCCACCAATATCTGTATAGGAGAAGTTTATGATTCATTAAATTAAAATGATATCGTATATGCAAAGGGATAATTGAGTAACGTGTTATGTTATTCTTAACATTATATATAAGCACTTGATGTGTCACCTTAAATGTTACTATTTAACTTGATTAACTGGAGATAATAATAAAACTAAATTGATACGAGTTTTATGAATTTGAAAATTAACTTGTAAAAAAATAATTTTAAGGATTAAACTATAAATGATAAATATTTTTCAGATATTAAGTTACCTATTTACACAAAATAAAACTGAACAGGATTCATCCATAACAAAAATAAAATAAAATAAAAAGAATTGAAGAGGATTTCTTTTTAAAATCCAATAAATAATAGTCTGTCATACAAGAAACGATACAAGCATAGTATGATAGTATGATGGTTTGATGTAAATCTTTAAAGCACAAATTATTTTTATGGGTCACTGAGTCGAATCTTTTAGAAGACATTATATTGTTATCCAATGACTTATGTATAAATATATAAATAACGAGAAATGATACTTGTATATAAGTTTCATCTCATATATCTCACATATCTAATTTTATCTTTATTTTTTCTCTGGTCCTCTTTCTGCTCTTTCTCTCTCCTCTTCTCTCCCTTTCTAGCATTAAAAAACTTAGATAAAATATATATGTAAATATTAGATGTGCAAAAGTTTTTTGAATTATAAGGTGTTCTTCGTTGCCATATTTTTTATAAGAATTTTTTTAATTGAATTTTTGTAAAAAATAACTTAATCACTTTTTAATTTAATTATGTCAAAAGAAAAATAAAAATAAATCATAGAAATTAACTTTACCATGAAGCATTTTATATATCTGGTGTTATGTCTCACATTGCCTAGAAAAGGCAATTTAGTTGGGATGAACTCTCCTCATGAACTTGAGTCGTAACACCTAATGTCTAGCAAGATGTAAAAAAATAAAATAATAAATATAAAAATAGAAAACTTAAATTATTTGATTAAGGTTAAAAATATTGGACAACCTAAAAAGAAGCGATTAGGGAAAGAGCTACCTATACGAAAAATGTTAGAGTGAAAGTCACATTAAGTGGGCACCTAGAGTATACAGTCAAAGTGGGCTGTATCGGAAGCCGGCTTTTAAAGCGGTATGCAATGTTATGTCCCACATTTCTTAAAAAAAAGCAACTTAATTGGGATGAATTTTCTTCATAGGCTTGAGTCATAACAATTGATATCTAGTAAGATGTAAAAAAACAAAATAATAACTATAAAAATATAAAACTTGAAGTATTTAATTGAGGTTAAAATTATTTTAAATTAAAATTTTATTAGTTTATTTTTTTATTATAATAAATAAATAAGTATAATTAATATTTAATTAATTTAAAAAATATCAGTAATTTGAATATGCTATGATATATGATATTCATTAATCACACTTATTAATATGTAAATAGTTAACTTGTATTTAAATTAATATAAAATTAAATTTTTTAGAGTAATTAAATTTATTATTTAAATAAAATAAAATAAATAAAAATTTGAATTATATTTGAACTTTTTAAAATAAATTTTGAATACATGAAATATAAGATTATATCAAATGAGAAAAATTTTAGATGCTTTTTTAATATACGAATGACATGTGACATTTACCTAAATTGTATAAGTTATATTTTATATAATAGTATATTGATAATGTAATTCTTTTTTTGTTTTTCTTTTTTTCTTTTACATTGAAAACCATTCTGTACGTGAATTGGATAGGTCGTTTTTGAAGAGTAGCAAAGCAACAAAGAGCCGTGCCTCATCATCCTAAAGAGGTTAACCATGGTTGGCTAAATTGGACTGGACTGGTCGGCCGGCCTTGGATTAGTCCCTTTTTCGATTATGATTCAATGCCAGAACCCGATTCATTGTTGGATTAGGTTGAGCTGGTTAAAATCGATGAACCAGTCGGACCGTGAATCGGCCATATCTTTTTTTTTTTTAATTTTTTTTAGTTTCCCAATCACTTGAATATTCAACTAAGAGTGATATAAGACTTGATGATTAAGACTCTAAAATTTTATTATACATTTTATTATTAGTAATATGTGTTATGAATTATGTATATCTATATATTTATTTATTTATTTAATATATAATTATGACATTATTCAATTCAACCAGACTGTTAAATCAATTAAATTTGAACCGAAATTTTTTTCAATTCACTGTCTGGATTTAACAACATTGAGTCTTACACACGACACACGATCTGGTCATTGGGAATAAAAACACAATGGACAAAGAGAGAAAACGACGTTTCTCATTTGTGATTCAGCACAGCAGAGGACCATGCAAGTCTTTGCATGCTAAATTGTTGGTTTGTATTCCCAAGCTAACAAGAAAGGGTCCACGAAACAACTATGAGCTACTCTAAATTGTCCGGATAGTGTTCATTTATTACGCAATCAGCATGCTTGGTGGTATGCTGGGGTGCCCCCCTCCCCGGCTCTGCACAAATGTTGTCTCAATTTTCTCTCTTGCAAACTGCAAATTGGCATACAGGCAGACAAGTCTCGACGCGAGCCTTGTAGCATCGCCATCTATCCATGTTCCCCATTCCATTTCGTCAATTGGTAAAATCAATTTGATGTGTTCTTTATGAGGCGTTGAATGAAATGGATATTATTATGCTTTGGTATCAGAGGTTAAAACTTAAAAGTAAAAAAGAAAAACAGGGAGGGGAGGAGTGAATGTGGATTATGGATGAAGAAACTGATGATAAATTAGATGATTTTAACTTATTAATGTTTGGTGAACACCAACTAAATGAGATTGAATGTGGAGACATGTTAGACGACAGGCTTAAAAAATCGTAGACATTGTCCATTCTAAAATAGATTTCCCTTATCGAGCCAGACTTGATGATAGTAAATATATTTGAGCCAAAACAGAGAAAGGGTGGTCTAAAGGCTTCGGAGAAATGACAAAAAGCACATTCTATATTGTCTGTGCAAACTAAAATGAACTGGGTGTGAATGTGATTATCAAACAATTTTAAGCAAACAAAGTGTATTTATCTTTTTAATCTTTCCCCATCTCCTCCCCTCGCCAAAAAGTATCGAAGTTCATCCATCTTTAGAGTTTTTATATTTGTTGGTTCGTACATTAGGCCTAAAAGGAACACTAACCATAAAAACAATATATTTCCAACAAAAGAGAACGAAGACAAAGCTCTCTCAGCTGGAATGATGAAATTAGCATGTGAGATCGAATCTTTAGGCACAAATATAGTAGTCATAAAACCTTTTCATGTGAAGAATTCTGTCAAGACTGTTACATAATCTAATGGATTTAATTTCAATCTATTGTGCTAAAACATCATTAAAAAAATTAAATTTTTTAAGTGGTTGTTGTAATAGTCAAACTTTTTTAATGATTTGATAACATATAATTGAATAACAGTATAAAAAAAAACTTAACACTGATGATGGATCAAAATTAAACTCTAATCTAATATATGTTCCCATGACATGATTATGTGCTAGTGTTAATACTGTTGTTGGCACAACTCTCGGCAACCACTTTTAACACACTAACATCAAAAGGAAATGCATGTGCTAATATCCGGGCCATTATGGTACTTATGAATCCTACTCGTATTATTTGGTCTACTGATGAACCCACCACCATGTCCTACTTGCACTTTTACTGGCAGCAACTTTATCAGAGCTCAAGGGGCCTTTTTTATTTCCTTCTATTTTTGTTTTGTTTTTTTACAAAAAAAATATGTATTTCTTTTAAACTCTGCTTCTGATTTTCCCGTTTTGATTTTCTTTTCAGGACTACATTCTCCCTCATCAAGAAATATACAAGAAAATTCTCAAGTATTATAGAGCCACAGAGATAGAGGTTTGTTGCCCAGCTGAGCAGAACTACGACTCTTACCACCTCCAGTAATGGAGAGATGGTCCCATTTAAGCACACAAGTACAGGGTCCAATGCAGCAGCCGCTAAAACAAAAGTATGTAATACAGGACCCAGAAAAACTTACTACTTTGCAAGTAGATATTTGGTTTGCAAATTGTTAGCATATTGGAGAGAAATAATGGCAGTATGGCATGGGGCCTGGAGGTGGAGGGGCCATTTACTCCTATAATAATCAAGATGCTTTTGAGTTTTGAGCTTTCCCAAAATCTCAATCAATTCTCTCATCTCATTCAATTCGGTATGCTTTTGAGATGCTCATTGCGGAGTGATTTCCTTCTTCTACCTGGGAAAAGGAGAACCACCACTCGGGGGCAAGAAGCCGTTTTTATGACTCTAGCTAGATTAATTTTGAGGAGTGGTGTGGTTTTCCAAAAAGTGCCATTTTCAAGGATATTACGTGAAAACTGGGAGTTGAGAACATTATAAGAGGATTTGGATCAACGGTTATGCTATAAAACACTTGAGTGTTCAATGGTTTGGTTAAGAAACATTTCATATCTTCTAATAAATTATTTTATTATTTTAAAAAAAATATTAAATGATCTTTGAATTTATATGATATTAAATGTATTTACTTTTCATTTAATATTTTTTATTTTAATTTCTTAATCAGTACTTTGCATTCATTAGAAAAAGCTTTTATTTTTTTTATAATTAACAAAAATTT
The DNA here is from genome assembly GCA_023212625.1 of Styphnolobium japonicum. Lineage (NCBI taxonomy): Eukaryota > Viridiplantae > Streptophyta > Magnoliopsida > Fabales > Fabaceae > Styphnolobium > Styphnolobium japonicum. The sequence goes on along the minus strand of JALBWW010000003.1, from coordinate 38,342,114 downwards.
CATTATCTTGTTGGTCAAAGGAGGTGGGCACCAGCTACCCACCTACCAAATTGAGAGAGAAACAAAATAACAATTTGCAAATTGCTTTCGGTGCAATTTTCGTTGAAAGCCAACAGAGACTTTGTTGGCAAAGACGTATGAAATGAGGGTTTCAACTTCTATAAATAGAAACTCTCAGATGAAAGAAATAATAACAACAGAAAGAGAAAAAAAATCAAAGAGAGAAATAGAAAAAGCTTAGAAAGAGAAAAGCTTCAGTTTCTGAGTGTAAGTGGGTTGTGGTGTTGTGAGAGGTTGTAAGTGTTTTGTAAGCACTTTGTGTATTTCCTTCTTCAGTAAAAGATCTGCAGCAGCTTAGAGACGTAGGCAAAATTAGCCGAACTCCATTATCAATTTTGTATGTGTGCAATTATTCTGCATTTATTTCGCTCTTCCACAAATCTAATCATAAGGAAATTTTGCGTAATTTTCCAACATATCTGCACTTTAAGATTTGAACTTCATACTTAAAACAACAGTTATAAATGTAAAGCGCTCAAATACTCGCGCATATAATAGCAATATCCTTATAAGAAAAAAGGAGGTCATTGTACGTACATTACTATGGTAGAAGAAAGAAACAAGAAACATAGATGTTCACAATGGAAACAGTTGCCCGAAAAATAATGATACAATAATCACATAGCTCGCTGCACCACATACCTTCCGACTTCCGTCTTAGAATTTGCCTATTCTAATTTCAATAAAGCTCCCAAATTTCTAGTATCTTAAATTAAAGTATTAAACTCACCGGTTACATTGTTATCATTGCATTCATTCATATCAGTATTTTAAAAATCGGTTTGGTTTTAAAAATCAGTCCCGATTGAACTGTGAATCAAAAACTCTATTGATTTTGGTTCAACTAAAGAATCGTCTGAACGGTTAAACCACAAAAATTATAAAAAAAATCAGTTGAATCGGTAAAAATCAAAAATAAAAATTCAGTTAAACCGTTCATCAACTTTTAAATTGAATTTTTATTAAAATAAAAAAAAATAGTTCTTATATATATATATATATATATATATATATATATAAGAGTGATTTTAGGTTTGATCGGTTGAATCGGTGGTTGAACTGGTATATATATATATATATATATATATATATATATATATACCAGTTCAACCACCGATTCAACCGATCAAACCTAAAATCACTCTCTTCTTTAATTATCCGATTTAACCAATTTTTAAAACATTGATTCAGATACTCATGCTACAAATCAGATACATCATCAAATATTACACTACTAACTGACGACAACTCTAGTCATATGGTGTTGTCTTCCTAATCTAATCCTTCTTATCCTTTCAAAATTCAAACCTAACCAATCGAATTTACAGGGATTCAGATTTTATTCTTTTCTAATATCATTATCATGCCGTACCGTTCATGAAAAAAAAAGTATATGAAAGCAAAGGCAAGCCATTGCCAAGTCAGTTTGAAAGACTCTTAATCACCATACTCATGACCTATTACGCTCATTCTCAAATAATACTTTGACCACAGTACTCTCTGCACTGGCCCATCCCCACTCTTTTTATAACCGGTCTGGTTATTTTGGGCGCTGGAAAGTAAATAACACCACCTTTTTTTCTTTTTTTGCCGAATAATGTAATAAAAACAGTTTCCGCTTGGATATTTCATGTGCATCTCCCCTTGAATTTCTTCTCTGAAACTCTTGTTATTTGCTACTCATAAATGGATGGAAATATAGAATAGACCTACTTGCTGAAACAGTAAGCAGAGCAGGCGTTCTACCGAGAAAGTTAAGGATAATATAAAATTGAACCAAATAATTAAAATCAATTTTTCCTATAAAGGTCCAAATAACAATGGAAAGTACCATGGATAACTCCAAAGATTAGGTGTGAACAATGTAGTTATTTATATATATATTTTATATATGACAGTTAAACAGAAAGTACAAGTCTTGCAAAATTCTACAGCATATCTGCAGATTATACTTATACTTTTACATGGCAGGAATAGTACAGAGGGCACATGTAACGCAGGAGAGGGCAATCACCCAAATATCACAATTTTCCTTAATTCCCATATTACCCCCAACATTTTTCAATTTTTACATGACAGTACAGGCATTTGGGTTCTCATCGCTGAAGATCTGGGGTGGGGGTGGGTACGCTGGGTATGCATAGAACTCCATGCCATACCTTGGTGGGTTATAGTAGTATTCGTTCTTCTTCACCTCCACCACCTTGGTTTCTTCTGTAGCTGCCTCCTCTGGTTTGGCCTCGCCCTCGCCCTCTGCTGCTGCCGCCTCCTTCTTCTCTTTCTCCTCTGCTTCACTCCCTTTCTTCTCTTTGTCACCTTCCTCAGCTTTCTTCTCCTCTTTGGCTTCTTTTGCTTCCTCTGCTTTCTCTTTCTTCTCTGGCTCTTGCTTCACGATCACTGCCTGCTTCCCAGTTCGCTTGTACACGTGTTCAACTAACTTCGCAGGATCAAACACGCCCCTCACGCCCACTTGCGAGTTCTTCAGATCGGGTTCCGCTGTTTCCACTCCTGCACAATTATTTTTTTAAAAAAAATAGTAAATTATTGCAATAATATAATCATACACAAAGCACTTGAACGCAAATTAAAAATCCAAATGATGGGATTCGATATTAAATGCAATATTAAATGTGATGGAAGTTACAAAATTTGGCCTCAACTGGATCACTGAAATCTGACGACTTTAATATTATTAATTGAATTAGTGCTGGAATAGTGGAATTAATGAGAATAATCTCTTTAGCATGAGATATTCAAACGGAAAATCTTAATTCTATATAATTTTGTTCAATTAACTCAATCACAAAATAAAACGGACCATTTCCAAGGAGGGACCTTCAGTTGCATGAAGAAGTGCAACTCACAAAAATGAAAATCTGAAATGGTAAGTGCAGATAGGACAAAGAAGAGAACTTAATACACACCCTTCATTCTCTCTATACGTCTCTTGATTTCCTGTGCGCAAGCTTCGCAATGCATGTGTACTTTCAGAACAGCTGTGATAATCTGAGGCTGCGGAATAATTAAATAAATAACCCAAAATAATTCTTCACAATTGACCAGGAGCAAGTAAAGGAAAAGCATGCACATCCACAGGTTTAAAGGAATTACAGAAAAGTAAACAAAGTCAAGTTAAATGAAAAACCTCTTCTTTCTTCTCCTCGGGCTTGGGCTTCTCTTCCTCTTGGAGTTTTTCCTCCTCTGCCGGTGGTTTTGGGATCGGAGAAAGAAGCTCAACCTGTCTATGGCTCTTCCTCTGTACTCTCTCCAAAACCTTTAGTGGATCCGATTTTTCTCCTTTAACGACCACCTTGTGAGATTTGCAATCTGTGATTACATCTTCAACCCCTGAACTCCAAGACCCACAAACAAATTCAGATAAAGCCTCGAATCAAATGATGCAACTGTAATAAAAGTGACACTGGTAGCTGCACCTCACCTGGGAATCCTTTGAGGGACCGACGAACCTTGCGAGCACAACCTTCGCAATGCATGAACACTTTGAGCACGATTTCTGAAGGAGGCGGCGGAGAAGCAGCTTCAGCTTTGGATTCTTTGCCATCCTTGGCATCTTTTGATTCCTCTGGTTTTTTCTCTTCCTGCTTGGCTTCCTCCTTTCCTTCTTTCTTCTTCTCTTCTGCCTTCTTGGATTCCTCTGGTTTTTTCTCCTCCACCTTGGTTTCCTCTGGTTTCTTTTCTTCCTAAACAAACAACAACCAAAATAGAAGCTAAAAATCAGAACACAAAAAACAGCGGAACAAAATAACAACGGGACATAAGGTAACATATATAAAGATAAAGATTTGAGAATGAAAGATAGAGAAGAGATATCAAGACCTCCCCCATTTGTGTTACTCTCTAGGCTTCAAGTTACTCAGAGACTCTGCCGCCGAGATAAGCTTCTTAGAGCTGCTACTTTTGCTGTAATTTTTCCCCTCGTTTCTTTTTGGGCTCTCTTTCTTTATGTAGGCAGTGTAGGCTCTCTCTTTCTCTCTCTATTCTATACTACCACAGTACTACTACTAAAGTACTATTACTAATATACTTGAGAAAAACCCTATTATATTCTTACGTTTTTTTTAAATTTAATTTCTCATAAATTAATTTTTATAATTTAGTTCATTATTTATTAAGATTAATATCAATTTATGTTTTTTTATGAGAAAAGTTTGATGTAAATTTTGATGACAGAGAAACTCAATTAAGACGAATTCTGATGATGATTAAATTGTAAAAATTAATCTTTTAAAGAACTAAATTAAAAACCAACAAATTAATAAAAGGTAAAAAACAATTCTAATATACTAATTAAACCTTCGGTTTCTAGCTCTATCAACTCAGGACCATCGGATAGATCTGAAGCCACTCTTTCTATCATCATCCTCATAGTCACATGACGTGGCCTCTTATAAGAGGCACGTGCAATGGAGGAAGGGCATGCTTTCGGACACATGGTGTTCGGATTTCGGAGGTTAGATTACTGGTTTGGCATTTCCTAGATTGTTTTGGACATTTTCGGAAATCACTAGAATCTGTTCTACTGCCCTGCCCACTTCACTCTCCTGCTCCTTTCAATATCAAGCGCCTCTTATGCGTCACACATTCATCGGAACAGATTCAACAAAGAGTTTAATTTTAATACACGATGAGTGTAAATTTTTTATATATTATTATTTAATTATGTATTATTAAATTATTAAAAGAGTTTAATTATTATAATAATTATTTAAAAAATTTAACTTTTTTAATAATATATCAATATATAATTAAATAATAATGTAAAATTAATTTTATATTAAGAATGAATTAAAATTAAATTCTTCTAACAAAAATACAATTATTAAAGAAAACTTCAAAAAATCAAGCACAAGCAATGGTTGTTTCACGTTTTTGACTCATTCACTGAACTGGACCCAAGGATTAGATTCAACCCCCTTTCCGAACGCTTGTACTGAGAGAAAAGAAAACAAACGAAATGGCACTGCTAAAGCTTATCTGTCCAAAAACGTTATGGCTTTGCCTTTGCCACTGGCTATACTTATCTCTTGTCAGTAGTCAAATAACTTAAAACAATGGTATTCAATATTCATGAACTTTTAGCATCAAGCGCAACCAACGTGAAGATAAGGTAGAAAGTTATGAGACTTTCGGGCTATGGTCCAAGCAGGAACCTGAAATATGAATTGTAGAATTGGGTTGGGTCCATATGCTTGAACAAGACATGGGTATTACGATTTCCTTTCATTATACACTTGGCTAGGCTAGCCAACCTGGCCCCCTTCAATTTCATTTTTATTGCTTCGCAGTGACATGCCAAGTGAGGAAAGATTGTAAATGTTCAAGATTCATTTATTTATTACTAGTTAAGAATTGCAAAATCAGTGTGTTGACTGAACAGAGGTGAATCAACAACGGGCCGTAGGATTGTGAGGCGGATCATAAGTTGAGGGCCCTACAGATGGAGACATGGCTTGTCAAAGCGTTATATACGTATTCGAGAGCAGGCAACATGAAGTAGCGGGGTTACCATGTGCTTCAGTACTCTTATCACCAACCCCAATCAAAACAGGGGTACTGGAATCACATGCTGGTTAATTCAGCAAATCGGATACTATTGATGATTTGTTTATACTTGTTTCATCACTTAAATACTCTATTGATACCTTTTAAGAAGGCACCTTAACAAAAGAATCCGATATGAAACGAACTTTGCAATTAATTGAATCTCTTCTGAATTAACAATATTTAAAAACAAAATAAATATGTGGGCCACTTGTAACTGACATTTTCATTTCAAATTGCCACAAGGATATTTATTATGTAATTAAATTTCAAAATGATCTTTTATTAATAGCGTAAAACAAAATATTACAATTTAATAGAGAAAGAAAAAAAGAAAATAATGGTATACAAAACATTGATATATATGATTGTGTCTTTATGGCTAGATATAAAGATTCTTAGTTTGTTATTTGTATAACTTCTGGAACCCAGGGTAGTGGGGTAGGTTTAAGGTCAGAGTACATTTGCTGCAAGGATTGTGATGGGTGGGTGAATGTCTTAATTTTTCATCACAGCAATGATAAAAGTGGTGTTCATTATAATGAAAGCAAAGAACTTGTTTTAGGGTGATGTACCTAACTTGAATGAAGTCCCTCTGAATCATGACTGTCAGTTAGAGATGGGGAATTTCATTTGCTGACAAAGTACCCAATTCTTATCTAGCTTGCGTTTTATTAATTGCCCCTGCATTTGAAGAACAGTACGATTTTAATGCACAAAATTATGATCACGTGGGCAGCCTTGAACTGAACCCTGTGAAGTGAATCCGAAGTTAGCTTTCAAACTTGGAATGAAAAGTAAATTAGAGTGGGATTAAAATTTATTCAGGTTAATTACAATTTCAAACTGCGAGGAACTAGCTAGAAAGAATGCCTCCTCCTAAGTCATTTCTTGAAGACTAATCAAGAAAATCTGGAGAACTTCGATCACTTCATTCATCTGATTCTTTTCCCACATACCAAACGGAAGAAAATTCTGATTGAATTCGCAACAACGGATAGCCAGATTAGATAGTTCTCCAAAATTGACGTTAAGAACCATAACTTACGATCATATGAAAGACTTAAACATGACAAAAGAGGTACACAAAATTGTCAAAAGGGTGGGCAATAAAGTTGACTCGAGGACGAGCAAGGCCAAGAGTCCATGACGTGAATGGTGGTTAAGGGAAGGGATAAGGGAAATTATATGGAAGCGACATTGTTGGCTCTGATTCACAAATCATAAATCACAAGAACAAGATAAGCAAAGCAAGGCAAAGAATGTATTTGGTGCATGCGAGTACGGCATGACTTGTGATTTGACGTACGAAGTGTTGTATTACGTATAGTCGTATACCCCTGTTAATAGTTGGTTGGTTACTTGGTATCAATGTTTTAAATATCAGTTGCGGTTCCGTTTTAGCAGCAGTCGTGTTACGGCTATTGCAATTGAGATTTGAGATATTGTCACATCATTATGTGATGCGGTTTACTATTTAAAATTCTGATTGGTACACTTATTAAGCCCCAGCATTGGTGCAATATGATTAATCAATATTTTATACTTTTAACCAAAAGCTTTTGAGAATACAATTATTGATAGATGTAACCCTCGAAAGAAGAAGGATATATGAGAAAGAAAAAACTGTTGATCTTTCAGGAACAATTTCTCAAGGATAAGATTTTTCATGGATATGTGCCTTTTTTTTGCGGACATGATTTTATTCAATATATTTATCTTTATATTAGGGGGTGACAAGCACATAGTGTCCCTTCAGCCAATGAAATCTTGAACTCGATTGCCTTATTTATTTATTACAAAGAATGTATAAGATTTAAAGAGAAGAGAGATGTTAAACTAAAGTGCAAACAGAATTGTCTGATTGAGATTCCCAAAATCAAGTATTTCTCAAAGAGACTCATATCCTTTGAACCACAGCTCTTGGATGGAATTTGATTATTAGCTAGAAGAAAATGCTACAAACTAAATGAGGTGGGTATTTGGTTGGGACAAAAGTCTAGCCTGCTAAACTAAATAAGTAAATATATAATGGAAGATATAGATTATTATTTGGTGAAGTTTTTATTTTGTAAGACAAATTGATAATACGATAAGAATGACCTGTGGTTGTGGGACTTTACTTGTAGGGTAGAAATTTAATTTTTACTAGAAACACTTTGTAGCCAAGACAAAATTGAAGCATAAACAGATATTAGTCTTACATTCTTTTAGTGTAAGGATACCACGTAGTTTTATTAAAATATTAATTATATGATATGATTTTTAAATAAGTATGAGAAGCTTAAAACTATTAATGATTTATTTATTATCGGTTGTGCACAAGTTATGTTAAGTTAGTGTAGTTGTGTCACTGCAATGTAATGCCTTAATTAATAGTGACTCATAATTGCTAATGAATTAGTAGCTCAATTGATATCAATTTTAGTAAAAATTAGTGTGTAATGATGATGTTTGATGTTTAATCATTTGCTAAGTTAAGACCCTCTACTTCCACCTATGTTTAATATCTATAGATCTAGCTTGTCCCATTAAATAACTTATTGTTGTTAGGAAGATAAAGTGAAAAATATAGCCTTAGACATTTATTTGAGTATCTTTCAGTCATGCTTTCATAGCGAACACATATATGCTTTCTAATCGCATGAATGTCTAGTATTTATCATAACATATAACATTTATTATTATTATTTAATTTTCTTCTTACATATCGATCTAGTTATAAAAGAGAAATATCAAACATGGCTTCGATGATGAACATAAGTATGCTTTGTCAATGTTGGAGCCAAGATAACTCATGGCTCATAAATTTAAAATTGATAACATATTTACTTTTGAGAGTTAAATATAAAATTTTATTTATATAAAAAAATTATTAGTTTTAAAGAGAAATTTCCAGGGCTAGGGGTCACGACAAGCCGTTACTTCCGCTAAGGGATATCTAAGTATTCACGATAAGTTAAATGTGTAAGCATTTTAATTTAATTTAATTTATTTTATCTTTCTTATCCTAAAACTTGTAAGTATTTTAATTTTTAGTTCTTTTCCTCGAACTCAAGAATTTTATAATTTAATATGTGGACTTTAGTCTTTCAATTTGTATATATTTAAATTCATTTTTATCAATATTTTCTAATTTTTTTGTAAATATTTTAGTTTAGTCTTTAATTATTATTATTTATTAATATTTGCTTGTAAATATCTTAATTTAGTCTTTAATTATTTTTTATTTTATTTAATCCTTACTTGCAAATAGTTTTTGCTTATTGGCCTATGTATTATTTTTTCCATTGCTTATTTATTTTGTGGGATAAATTAAATATGTTTATGCTATTATAATTTGCACAATTAATTTTATGATAATTGTCTTAAGGAAGACATACAAGGGTGTTATGGGATTAAATTTTTACTATTCTTTGTGCATACATAGATTCTTGAACTTAGTTTTGATTCGCATACTAATTTTTAAAATTTTAAAAGAATTTTTAAAAATTTTCTTTAACCAAATAAGATTTATAGCCACTATTCTGAAAATCGGACCGAACCGGCCGGTTCGACCGATTGAACCGAGAACCAATCACCGTATCGGTTCGGTCAGTCCAATAAAATCGTCCAGTATGAAAATCAGTCAAAAATCGGTGAACTAATCAGCCCAGATTGGTCCAATTTGGTTCAACTGTCCATTTTTTTTATTTAAAATTCTTGCTAATTCAAACAATATCATTTTGATATGAAAACTGAATGTAAGTCAATCCAAATAAATACTTAAACTTGGATTGTACTAAAACTTAGAAACTGAATATATAATTGATTGTATATCACTTTGAATTGAAATTACAATTTTTTTAAAACAAAAATAGACTATAATACTGTTACTGAATGCTTTGAACTCTAAAAAAATAGACTATGATAATTTTTATTTATTTAATAAGTATAATATATATATATTCAAATTATTTAATTATACTCCAATTTAACCACAATTAAAATATTAAACTTAAATCAGTTCCATGATGTGTTCGATTTTCAGAACGTTGTTTATAGCAACTCCTCTATATATTTTATTTTAAAGTGTTAGTCATTACATTCACAATGACTTTTAAGAGTAAGACAGTTGCGACATTAATAAAACTTGGCAGCATTTCAAAATTTCATTACACCTCAAAAACTAATAAAATTACAACCATGTGATGTTCAATTATGATACCTTCATTATGACATCAAATGAACTTATAGTATAGTCACCAAAAAAAATTATGTTTTAGCAGTGGTTTTATTTTAAGTTTAGCAGCGTTTTTGCTGCCACTAAATATGTTTAGCAGCGGTTACGAAATTGCCAGGTATAAGAGGGTCGTAAAACAATTAGCAGCGGTTTTTGCCAACCGTTGGAATAACCACCGCTAATAGTCAATTTATAATAACAGCAACAGAACCGCCACGAATATGAAATAAGGAGAAAACATTTATTATCGTTTAGCCACGATTTTAAATTAAAACCACGTCTAAACAACCTATGTTAAAATAAAATTTATATACCACGGTTGAACTTCCCTAACAGGGATTTATGGTTTTGGAAACCTCAAGCAACATAAACATTATATATATATTCACTAATGTCAAACATTAGCTTCTGCCACCAAAGAAGCCGAAAGTTAAGAAGTTATTCTTTTGCTAGCACATTAAATAATCAATTGAAGGCATCCTTCTATTCTTATGATTATGAACCTAATATTCCACTATAAAAATGAAAATGGAGGAAAACAAATATGGTTGAGATTTTGGTAAAGCATTTAATCGTGAGAACTTGTACTAATAAAAGGAATAAAATATTAAAACTGCTAAAGTTATAGTGAATGGCATCAAACAAAGGTTTTGTCAGCAATGTAGTAGGTTGGTTAAATTTTCAAGCTCTAATCTTTCAAATATTTTTAATTTCAGGCTGCTATGAGCTAAATATATATTGAAACACAATTAGTTTAGCCTTCCCAAAGGCTTGCCTATTTTTTCACACCTATTGGAAAACTAAACCATGACTTTTGTTTTTTTTGGTACATAAACCATGACTTTTTACCTCCTCAATTGTATGTCATATAGGTTTTAAAAGCTTTATCTGCTTTTGTTTTTGCACCCTGCCTTTACTACAATACCATTCTCTTTTTCAAATTCTATTGCCAACTGATTTTCCTAATTTCTTCGAATCATAAATTTTATGAATTTATATGTAGAAGTTAAAAATTTTATACTTATAAATAATAATTAAAATTAAGTAATCTTAAAATTAATTTATGAAATTTATACATTACACTCGACCATTCTTTCCCCTCTTACATTACATATACTAGAGACTACAATAATATATAGCTTGTGTGTGTGGGGGCACTAGGCACGTCATAAGATTTGGGTGTAAAAGTAAATTTAATTTAATTTAATTATGCAATGATTAGTACCCCTGCTAGCAGGGGTAGGGATAGACTGAACTTCAAAATTCCATATCAAAGCAAATAAAAAGTTCTATTTTTAGTATAGGCATTAAAGTCTCAACAAAGAAGCTAAACAAACTGTGCCCACAAGAAAAAGGTTACAAACCACTCTATAAAAGCTAGAATTTTGAAGATACTCACATGACAGTAAGTATCTCTGACAAGAGGTTGTCGAGACCTCGTCAAATAAATAAAATTACCGATTCACAAAATAATTTGTAGTATAGAGCATGAACCGAATCGTCTCTCAAGGATCCAATAAAACAAAGATTTAATCAGATCAAGATAAATAAAAAGGGGGTTTTGATGATTTATAAAGATAATACACAAGTTGAATTAAAGGAAAGTAATTAACAAATTTAAAGAAACAACAAATCCAAGGAAATTTACCGATCTTGAGTTTAACTCATCATTGATCACAAGGAATTCACTTAATTGCTAACCGTGTTCTTGGCCTTAGATCACATCAAGACGCCTCAACATGATCCAAGAATCCTCTACTAGATAAGCATCTAGGATTTAATTAACCAAGGTTAGATAAAGTAAGCACCATCCAAACATAGATTAACTTAAGATCCAGAATTTAACCAAGTTAAACAATCCATCAAAAAGTTTTAATAAATTGTTTATTCTATGTGATCCTCTTTGAATACATGATAATAAAGCTATTACCACATCAATATCTAAATCAAATTAAGCAATTCAATCTAGATAAAAATCAAAAGAGGAAGAAGAGAAACTTGAATAACAATTAAGCAATATGAACAAGCGAAACAAGATCTCCAAATTAAACATCAAGATGGCTAATCCCTTGGATTGATTATGAGAGCCTAGCCTTCCATGGATGGGAAGGAAGAACTCAAAAATAAAAGAACAAAAACGAAATTGTAAAGAGAATGGAGAAGAAGAGAAAAAAAACTCTCACAAATACTCAAACTTTCTTCAAACTTACTTAAAATTGAATTCTCATAATACAAAGAGATTGACTCTATTTATACTAATCCTAGAAGCCAATTTGTACATGTACATAATCTGAATACAACCTATAAAAATATGGAAATTGTCAAATATGGAAGCTTGATGCATGGTTGGTGGGTTGGTGCATGGTAGGTGGGTTGGGGTATGGTTGGTGGCTTTTAGTCAACAACTCTTATCCGACTTCTGGCTTCATTTTCATCACCTAGACAGTGTATTTTGGCTTGGAGGTCTTCATGAAAGTTATAGCCAGTTGTCTCCTTGAAATTTTGCAATTTGAATCATACCATTTGGACGTTTAGAACTCCAGATATGCCAAAAACACTGAACCTACCTCATGTTAGGTTGGCAGAACGTGTTTCCAAATTCAAACCAACTTGTAGCTTCATTATCATGCCTAAAACGACATCTATTGACTAAATGGTCTTCAGTGAAGTTGGAGATATGAGTCTTATCTTTCCAATGGCCAAGTTTCAGCCCAAGAGAAGGCCTATAACTCAATATGTGAATAGTACCGTATACTTGAACAGTATTGTACGTATTTCGTACAATAGAACAAATCCAGTATACGTTAACAATCAATGCAAAAGTATACAACCACACGTATGAATAGTAAATGTACAACTGAATAGTACTGTACAACTAAATAGTACCGTATACTGGAACAGTGACGTAGTCCGTAAATAGTGCACCAGGTAAGTTCCCAGGAAAGAGAGGTGGGTCACTAATAGACACACTTAAATACCAAGTCTTTCATAGTCAGAACTTTCCTAAACACTTTCACTCTACCACACTTTATTTCCAGCACCAAGAATAATTCTTTTTTGATGTGGAAGATCAAACAATACTGCAATCACAGAGCATACTAAGAATTGACATTTTCCCAGCTTACTGGAGCGGACCACGAACCAATGGCTCTGATACCACTGTTAGGTACCAGAATAACGGAATAGTGCCTCACAACTAAAATAAGAGATGAGAAAAGAGGAACTGAACACACAATATTTAACGTGGAAAACCCTCAACGAATAAGGGGAAAAATCACGGGGCAAGACTAGAAGAATTTCACAATGGGAAGAAATTACAACACCTCTCTCTAAATACTATGAGAGAACAATCTCACAAAGAATACAAGAAAATATACAAAAGAGGAAGAGAAAATTTTAAGAGGATCATAAAAGCATCCCTTAAGGCTCTTTATATAGCCTTCAAGGAGGAACTCCTTCCTTGCTCCCACCGATGTGGGACTTGGACTTCTAACATTTACTTATCAGTGCAAACCCACAATTTGATAAATAAAAAAAACACATTTGGAATGAGCCAAAACTAAAAGAAAACCAAGAAATAAAAAAAAATCATAGTAGTTTGAAATTGGCCTAGTAGCATACAGATACTAAAATTAAACTAATATACAACACAAAAGGTTTGAACCATTCAATGTGAACTACGAAGCTGGAATGATTTGGGGACCATATATTAGGTACAAAATAAGAAAGGGAAAAGAAATTGGGAATGGTTATGGACGCCAAAATTTTGCAACGAAAATCTAACAACAAAACCTAATATCTGCAACAAAATTTTGCAAGAACAAAACCACACATTATGCATATATCTCCAAAAGATTAAAAATTTTCGTACAAAATGCTATTCGTAAGCTTCCGGAGAGATCTCAAGATCTGCAACAAAAGAGAGATTTGTGAACTAAGAGGAGATGGAGAAACTTCACAATCTTTAATTACTTCTAGGATTTCGACAAAAAAACCATAGAACTAGCAAGAAACGACGATGATGAAATACCAATTCTTTCAGATGTGCACACAAGAAACCCTAATCGCTTCGATGTGCACGTGAAGGTGACAATTTCAGATGGTGCAAGGAATGAGAGAATGAAAAGCTGGACATCTTTGGGAAAATCAATGAATGTCTGTGAAATGTGGTACTTCAGTTTCACCATTTTTGGGATGAAAGGAGATGGAGAGAGGATGAGAAGTGTAGCTGAGAGAAGGAACAAGAGAGAACTGTGAAGTGAGAGGAGGATAAGTTGGGACTCAGCATTTTATAGGAACCAATTTGGGGAAAATGATTTCTAAGAGATACAAAACACATCTATGATGATGCTTTAACCGCCTTAAAACATACTTCAACCACCCCAAATCTCATTTATTTATGGCGCTTAATAAAACTATCCAAAATAAATATATCTATAGCGGTTTATAAAAATGGCAGTGAAAAAAAGGCTACAAATTGCCGCTTTTTTTTTTTTGTAGTGAGTACTACACTCATTTACTACATAGAGAACATTTTTTTTAAAAAATAAAATATACAGAAATTAATAAGTAGGCCAATACTCAAACAGCTAGCCAGTAATTAATATTTTATATGCAATAATGCTAGATATTTTTTATAATTATTTTAACAAAATATTAAAAATGAAAAGGATATAGCATAACTCATTCTATATTGCGTAGCAATTAAATATTTAAATTAGAAGCTGTAGACTCCCATTATTGAATATTGATTATAAAACAGTGGGTTTTGAGGTATGAATGTGATACTCCAAAAGCAGTGGTTTGACTACAATTATTTATTCCACTAAACAGGTAGGATGGGGTTATTGGTGTTTGTGGGAATAATTAATCATGGGCAAGTGATAAGATATTAAGTGGCATTATAAAATCGTTTGTGTTTGCTCCAATTTAAGCTACAAACTTGGCTCTCCCCTTTCCACCCATATGGGGAGATGTCATTGGCTTGCTTGCATCACTACCAAATATAATTTCTTTCAAATATTTATACTTGATCGGTTTTCGCAATTTCAAACAATGTTAGAAGGCATGGGGCAATTTCAGACTATGTTAGGAGACATAATTAACTACTAACTAGGCATGGTAGTTTTATAGAGACTGAACACGTTTGAGGCCCAAATTAAAGTGAATGCTATTGAGAGCTAGTAATGAAGCAAATTGAGAAGTTTGATAATTTAGCTCCCTTTTGAAAAAGATTCCCGTGTAAAATTCCAGACTCTTGGAGAACATTTGATGGTTATCACTTGTCACTAACCATCACTCATCAGCTTGGTCAAGATAGGATAATAATAATAATAGCCAATTTTCCATTATGGGGGGAGGGCACGAATCTCAATCGAGGCCGTCTCTTTCCAAATGCAAACAAACTCACACTATATCTTCGGCCCGTCACAACGGGGTTGCCTTTCTCATGTGGGCTTGTCTGATGTCATCCATTTTCACTATATCATGGTTATTGCCGAGGCTTGAGTCGAACAACTTCTTTTTTTCTTAAACTTTTTTATACAAAAATAAATAATAAAAACCATTAGTATGAGGGGAAATTTGTTAAGCAGTTTATCAATGGTCCACGACTTGAATTACTTTGAACCTTATCTACTTACATACAAGTCAATATAACAAAAAAATGGTTAATTTAACTAAGTTAGGACTAAGCCTTCTAAAAGATTTGTTTGACTTTAAAAATTGGTATATTTATTTATTTAAAAATTATAATACTTATGTAATTTCTTTATTTTATACACAATAAAATAAATTATTTAAAGGTTTGGGTCTATTTAAAACCTAAAAGGTCATTTATTAATTTTTTTGAATGCTTTCATACAAAATAAGTTTTTAAATAAAATTTCAAGTCAAATTGAACTTTTATGTTTTACATTTGATAGTTAATAGTATTATTATTCATAATTTTTTTTAATAATATCCTTAATGACTTCTCAAGATAATTTTACTTATATATAGATAGATATATGCATTTGATATTAATTAATTATTGTCACGAATAATATAAGCATCGTGGAAAGCCAAACATACCAGCATATATACAAGGCCCTGCCTGGCCCACGTAAATGGAGATGATAATGCTCCTTGATCGACAACAATATTGTTTTCGGGGGCACACAATGAATCAGGATACATCGAAAATGATAGAAGCAAGGTGTTCTTGGTGCTGAGTGTTCCATATTCTTTGCTCTTTGCCTACCCTATGGTTTGTTGTTGGCATCTTTCACGAGTTTCATCATGTGTAATATAAAAGCTATTTCCATTTCCAACGTCCATTCATAGTCCTCACCTCTTCCTGTGATATGATATATGTGATAAAAAAATCTATTTTTAACCTTAACATGGTGGCTTCATAGTTATGTAATGTATTATTTTTCTTTTTATATTTTATATAAGTGTTTCAAAATCTTCTACTTAAACATAATGTAAAAAGGAATATATACATTTCTTGGTTATTTCTTCATCATTAGGAATATTTAAGTTAAACATGCATCAACCAGTTTAATCAGAAGCTGTATATACGATTAAATGAAAAGGTACGTATATCACAAAAAAATGTAAGCTATTATTTACCAAAGAAAAACAATACATTTCTCTTTTTTCTTTTTAGGATAACTATATCTTTTTTCTAATTCAGTGTTAAAAAAAAAGAGTTATATATCTATCTGTCTTTGCCTTTTTCATGGTTTAATGCTCGTACTCATAATAGCATTATGTAGCACAAATTTGTTTGGAAGAGTAGTATTTAAAGATCTTAAAAGTAAATTTATAATTCAAAATAATTATTATAACTATTGATCTTAAAATCATGTTATTTTAAAAATTATAATATATTATTCAAATTTCTTAACATTATTTTAATTCCATCATTAACTTTAAACATAATAAATTTAATTTAAAAGCTATCAAATGTAATTGTATTTTTGTTAGGCTAAAGAGATCAATGAGAGAGAAATCAAGCGAAATCAACATATAAAGATAAAACATGTCTCTTGAAAGATAAGTTTAATTTTTATTGTTAATAATTTTTCTTAGTAGCTATAAACATCACTCTAAATTATTAATGAATTTTGTGATAATAATATAATCTTAAAATATGATAATTTCTCCTAGCCTAAACTTTTATTTTTTAAAAAAAAGCTGAAGTGATGCTTACTGTCCGAGAAAAGTGTAACATATGGTAAAATTATTTTGATTGGCGATGGAAATGATATGCCTCGTGGAGGAGAAGCCCCGTGACATCTGGTTGCGGGCCATAAGCTTGCTGTATGCTCCACTAAACCAGCACCAAGCATGGAGTCGCACAAGCTTTGATGTGGTGCTCCATAACATAAGGTCGTGCTCGTGTACCCTCCATCCAAAGATCTAATTATGAGATTATTCACGTATTTTCAGAGTATTAATACTGAATTGTGAAATATTTATTATTTATTATTTATATTTAATAAAATTTTAAATATTTATTATAAAATTAATAATTAATAAATGATTGACAACTCAACCTAAATATTAAATCGATCGAAATACTATAACAATTCCCTCCAAAAATTACTTAATCAAGTTCACAATAAAAGAGGAGCCAGGTCTGACTTATCCATGCAACTAATCCAAACAAAATAACCAGAAGATTTTTTAGTGGTCTGGGCCAACAAAAACAGTTATTTATGTTCTACTTTTCTGCCTTCCTTTTTCCTTAGAAAAAACTGATCTTTTATTTTGACAACAAAAAATAATCTTTTATTAGATTTCTCAAAATTTTATTCACATTCTATTTTGTTTTTTTTAAAAAAATTATGTGAACTTCCTTTGCGTTGAGTTTTCAACCAACAGAAATTCCATTATTCAAATTATTTATTGCATAGTATAAGTACAACTTTTGAAGCATAACATAAATGTCATTTAGATGAATGTAAGAAATATATATATATATATATTATAATTTACTCTAGAAGATAATTACTCTCACATAGCTCAAACGAATAATGGTTATTAGCGGGACCAAAAGGCGCACAATAAAATATATTAAAATGCATGATATATTTTTGAAAGAAAAATATAAAATAAATAAATATTTATAAAAAATAATTAAAAATTATACATGAATAGAACTGATGAATTAAAAAACTATGTTAATATTTTCATCAATAATTATTACCTAGAATGCAAGGATAACTTAAAAAGATATATAGTCAATGATAAAAAAACTAAAATAGAAAGGAAGCGGACAACATAATATTAAAGCCAATAAATTCAAAAGGAAACGAGAAAGAATGGTGTTAAAATCTTCAACATTGGGAGTATATGCGCTGAAAGTGTTGCAATGGTGAAGAATATAATACGTTGGTTCGGCCCAACCAAGAGATTGGGCCCGAAAAGACATCGTGAATGAATGTACTAGGAACGTTTTACAGTAACTGGATTGGGCTGAGCAAAGACTATATATTTACTGTTAATGTTATGCATCATTTTGGAATTCTAGTCAACCATTATTTCTAAGGGTAGCTCAAATTCGTCCAACAGGAATGACAGAGCGCGGGGAGAAGTGGATCAACAAATGTAGGAGTTGAGATTGTTGAGAAACATGGCAGGAGAGAAAATGGAAAAAATATGAAAGTAAAATTAATAAAATGAGAATTTATGTAAAATTTTATTTAGAAGAGTGACTTATATAACTTTAAAGGTGTAACTAATTATGTAACTAATCACACTTGATTAACTAATTACTAACCACCTAATCATTTATGATAATAGTCCCTTACAAGTTTGAATATGCATATTTTGCATTTCAAGTTTAGGATGAACCATACAATCTATTTCAAACAAAAACTCACAAAATACAAGTAATGTTGTAATCATATAGACCAACAAAAAGAAAATATAAAAAAGAGTGATGAATGAAAACTAGTAACGGTCGAAATGCATAGCTCTTAGAAGTCTTCAACCTTTCTTTAAGTTCATTCGATCTTTTTTCTTTCATTTCCACGACACTCATTCCAAACAAATTGGGGTTTTTCAAGCCATCAAACAATATCAAAATAGGATGCTAAACAATTCCAAATGTAGAAAGTGAAAACAATACTTAACCACTAGAAAAGGCTGGAACAAAACTTAACTAGACAAGATAGATGCTAAAATCAAAGCGTATTGCATTTCCATCAAAACTTGACAGGTTGCAAGAAGTGGACCATGGCATCTGAACCATGCGCTTGCACCGTGTCATATTCATCTTGATATTGCAAAAGGATGATATCATATTCATAATCAGGAGAACCAAGATCAACATATGCTTGGCCCAACTTTGACCATCATTCACGGGAATGCAATTGGAACCCGAATGATGCGATTGCAATTGTAGCACCAAAACAAAGATCTCAACGAAGCCATGAAATGAAACTGAATATGTTCTCAGAATTCGTCAACAATGCCAGAGCAACAATTGTTGCTTCTTGTGAAATCAGAGGTGGCTTTTAGACATCGAATAAAGTGGTGCGTGAAACGTTAGAGCACCATGGCTAACTGAGTAGAGCAAGAAAAATTCTAGAAGCCTCAGATTTCATAAAGAAAGAAAGAGCAAGTGATAGAAACAGAGAGAAATAGAGAATCAAAGGAGAGAGAAAATTGAGTTCACCGAAAGAAGAAATTTTTTTCAAGGTGGGTACCATGGAAGCTCTGATACCATGTTGAGAAACATGTTTTTAGAGGAGAGAAAATTATGAGAATATGAAAGTGAAATTAATTAAATTAGAATGTATGTAAATTTTTGTTTATAAAAGGGATTTATATAACCCTAGAAATGTAATTAATTATATAACTAATCACACCTGACTAATTAATCACTAACCACCTAACCATTTGTGGTAATAAAGATTTCAGATATGTCAACAATTAGTGATTTATGATAATCAAATTGGTCTCCCTCGCTCGATTAATTCAATGTTTGTCTTTAATGTGAAATTCTTATGAAGACTCAATAAATGGAAGCTAAATGGATTGAATGATGTCGAGATTTATTGTTACAATAGAATCTATTAAATTTTATGTGGATTTTACTAAAAAAATTCTAAACATATGTAACTATGTTAAACATTACTACCTTTTAAGCAAAGTATGATGGCTTGTCACCCATGAACCAACCTATTTAAGCCATTTCAATTAGAGAATTGTGTTGACTTTTTTGTACCCATTTTAATTAGAAGAGTTTTTCTCACACGTCCTAATAAGTTAGTATGTGTTTGGGTGAGCATTTCCCAAACCCAAACACACTTTACCCAGCCTAAATGGGCTTTGAAGCCCATGACAACTTGTTTGGCTAAAATGTAAATGAAAGGTAATTAATGAGATTTTCATCCCAAACTATTGTTTGAAGGGAAGCATATCATTCTTGTTTTTGTGTTGCAGTTGGAGAGTTATGTCCAAAATTAAATTCCCAACTACCTCACATGACCATAATATCCTTCAAAATTGAATGCAAAGTTTAGGAAAGAACAAGCATAAGGAAAAGAAGGTGCAGTGCTCTGTGTTTTGTATTTCATCTTGCTCTTTTGTGGTCCTTCACTACAAAAAAGGCGCTGATTTGTGGCAAATTTTTTGCGGCGGTTATAATAAACCGCCGTTAGTAAAAAAATTATGACGTTTATACAAACCGCCGAGAATACAATGATTTAGAGGCGGTTGTTTTATTCTTAGAGGCGGTTCTAAATTTACAAAAAAAAAAAAAAAACCCAAATGACGTCTGCTTCCTATCCCTTAACACCTCTGTCTCAGTCTCGCATCTTCATTCTCATTCTCGCTCTGGCATCTTCATTCCCTCGAAATGCCATTCTCATTCTTTCTCTCGCTATCGCATCGTTTTCGCTCTGGCTCTAGGTCTTGCTCTGCTCGATGCTGGTAAGTCTCTCTGCCATTGATGTCAAGCCAAGGAATTTGACAGAGGTATGCCCTAATCAACAAAATTAGCAATTTTTGAGCTTTCAAAGTTGCGATTCTCATTGGGGATTTTATTTCTGCATTTTAGGGTTCATCTCATTGGGAATTCCAAACTCGGTAGGGTTCATGAGGTCGTGGCGGAAGGTGCAGTTTTTGGTGCGATTGAGAAGGTGGATATGCAAAGAAGTGCTGAGAAATGAGTATCATAGTTTGAACTATTGCTGTTTTGGAGTTGTTTCTGATTTTGGTGGAAGGAGCTTTGGAAAGTTGTGCCCGAGAGATGGATGCAAGTTAATGCTAATATTCATAATAAACTTACTATTCTATTTACCTCTCTGTTGTTGCATTGTAGGTTCTTGTGGAACTGTATATCGTGCTCTGTGGTATGGATCAGTATGTTCTTTTCTCTTCCTGTAATTTCTAGTTCTAAGTTCATGCATTATAAAGAATATGCTACCAAGCAATTTATCAGAACTTAAGATTTCTTTGACACCTTCTTGTCCTTCTCCCCTTTTTGGGTGTAAGAACATATTTAACTTTTTAATATATATTATGCAAATCGTTGTGCTGCAGCTCGAATTACTAGCATTTAGTACACTGAGGTCCCTTAATGTGTTAAATTGAACATTCTTTAATTAAGGCATCATTAGATTTCCAGAAGACCTGTGAAATACGTATGGCAAATGTAAACTAAATTTTGATGGCTGCTATTCTGATTGCAACTTAAATTCATGTTTCTGCAGGATGTTGTTGTTAAGGTATTATTCTCAAAGCAAGAATATTCAGATGATGTAATACTGTCCTTCAGACAAGAGGTATGCTTTCTGATATTCTAATTTGCTTATTATGTTGGGAAACAGACTGAGTCTTATCCATAAGATGAGGAAGTCAGCGTATGTTTAAATAAAAACAAAAGCTTTGGTTGCTAAGGTAATTGGGAGAGAAAATTGGATTAGAATATAATAGGTTTTCCTCTGTAGATTTTACTTTGATGATGTTTGCACAATGAAATCATCTTTTCTTTACTGCTTTTATTTTTTTTTATAATATTTATTGCTTTTATGTGTCACACTAATCCACAGGCATGTTGGACGTCAGAGTTTTGGTCTCTAAATATGTGAAACTTGGTTCAATCTTCCTACCATATGTGTGAGATTGCGTTATTAAGTTTGGTTATGTTCAATAAGGATCAATAATCATCCTGTTGGCAAAACACATGAAAGAGATCAATCTGGTTTGCGCTGCTAAGTGGAAGTACATGATAATAAGAAACATAGTATTATCATATCATAGTATGATATGATGGCCTAGAGTGATATTATTTTTTAGAAAAGGTGTAAAGCCAAACATTTAGAATAAATGATAAATGCGTAGCTTTCATGGCATAACTGGTTGAATAAGTCTGATTAGCCCCAGACCCACTGGTGTGAATAAGGATAACTAAAGTGAAAGAGATAACGAATTTTAGTTTTATTAGTTGTCCTTTTTATTAGGAGCCTTTATGTCTTCATTAGTTGTCCTTCATATACATTACTTAGTCAAGATCTTGTTATTAGCCACATAGGATTACACCCTTCAATGAGCGTATATGTATACATTTGACAAAAGAAGAAATATCATTAGATAGAAAGAAAGGGAAAAGCACAATGATCATTGCCAGGATATTGTAGGTGCTGACCTTTGGTAGAGCCATATCTCTTGCTCCTGAAATATAATGTACTATTGTTTTATTTGGATCATTCGGGACCCACCTCCCCCTTTTCACCCTCCATTTTAGGAGGCCACGATTCTGGCTTCTCTTCTGAGACTTCCACCCCTCCAAAGCCTCCTCGCAAAGTCCCAAAAACACCCCACAAGGCAACTTTTCTTCTTCTTCTTACTTCGTTACCTCTTAAAGTTTGTGTATTTAATTCTGTTAAGAGTCTAGGACTAAGATCATTGTTTCGTAAAGACTTGCTTGAATGAAAACATGTAATGTAATGTAAATAAGAATCAATGGTTCAACTGAATTTTAGCTGAGCCTGTGACTGTGACAGCATAAGTAAACCAACAAGGATTGATGAAGAAGAGCATACTGTGATTAAAGATATTGGATTGTTGATTACTGATACTTGACAAGATTGCAGGTTCTGGATGCCCCATCACTTCAAGATGACTTTTAGTTTCTTTGGGAAAACAAAGGAGAAGAAAATTGTGCCTGGGAGTTTGATGAAAGCTTTGATGAGGCCTGGTGGGGGTGAATCTGGACCTTTAGATTTCTGTATTTTTTTCTTAGGTTGTGGATATGCATTTTTCTAATAGATATAGACAAGCAAGAAGTGCTTTGGTTTGGCAACCAATAGATATAATGTATTTTGTAGTGGGTATTATTCATCAAGAAATTTAATTTGGATGGTAAAGATTATTATGTTTTATCTCTCAGGTTATATATCATTGCACAATTCGAACTTTGGATGGATTACTTGTGGAATCTACCAGATCAGATTATGGAGGTGAGGTGATTTTTAAGTTGCTTGGACCTTTATTGGTGTCTTTTAATTAATTAGATCAGAGTCAGACAGTCAGTTATGTTCATTGTCTAGCATTCTCTTGTGAAAACTGACTAAATTAAATATTTAGATTACAAAGAAAAACATGTTTGTGTGATATAAATGAGATAAATATTATTGTTCGATCTCAAGAAAGTTGGTTGCTTTTTATTATTATTATTATTATTGATTTTAACTTTCTGTGATATAAATGAGACAAATATTATTTTATTAATTGTGGATGCAGGTTTCTGACTAACAATTCTCTGTGCGGACCAATTCCTGGATGGATATTGAAAGACAAACATAATATGATAGCATGTTTCCTTAATTCTTTTTTCTCTAATTGCATATTTTAGAGTCTGTTGAAATTTAGCCGTTACAAAAGTACACCACATACTTTATTATTGATACTCTTTCAGTCTTGTCTCGTGATTAATTTTGAGCACTCATTGAAATATGAAGAAATTAAAATTTAATCTCACTTTATGTTCTCTTTCAGGGATTTATGTTGTAACATTTTTACATAGTCTTCTGCAACTGGTTGCCAGCTCTTGGATGTGTAAGCTTCTCTTTGTCTAGAAATTATATAAGCATGTAACCTATGTCAACACTAAGCATGCTATTATTGTTGAACAGGAAATTAGCTTCCAGCCACTCTCCCTCAGCAAGCACTTCGTAAGTTCCTACTTAGTAATTCTATATCAGCTTTAAATCATCTGTTGAAACTAACTTTATATATCTTGTAGAATTTCTTATTTGAAGATGGACCTACCTTGTGCAGGAAACCCGAGTGTGAGTTTTCAAACTTAGTCGATCAAAATCATGTTTTCATACACTATAATGATTTTGTAAATGAAACTATTACAGTTTCTTTTTGAAGTAGCTTGATGAGACAAGTTGTTATTATTTCTTTTTCAGCTTTTTTGTTAAGCTTATTTATATTTTCTTAATAAATGATTTGTTTTCATTATGTCTCTGCAGATCATTCATTGTTCATAAACTGTGGAGGACCTGCAATGGAGTTTGGAGGCAATGAATATGAAGCCGACCTCAACCTACGTGGCATTTCAAACTTTGTTCTAAACGGCAAATGGGCTTATAGCAGCACAGGAGTATATCTAGGAAATGATAAAGCTGATCATGTAGCAACAAGCAGTATAAACAGGTGAAATGATCATTATTCATAAAATAAATTTTCTTCTAGGCTTATGGTGGTTCGAGAATTCTGTTGGTGCAGCAATCCTCTAAGTTGGAGTGTCCTTCCCTTTCTTGAGTGTTCTATTACTCTTGTTTCTCCATCATTCATTTGTTCATTCCTGCTCTTCTAAAAAATAAAACAAGAAAAAAATCTTCTTGAATTGTTGTTGTTGAGCTGAGAGTTACTTTCAAGTTTTAAGGGAGGCCCTGTCAGTGCCTAGCAAAGTCAAGTGAGTATGTTGAAAAGCATAACCAAAGCAGCGATATACAATTTTTTTTTTCCAGAAAATGTCGTTTAACCGCGGTTTTAGTGAAAACTGCGGCTAAACGATTATTTTTTTTATAATTTTAATAGTAGGCGGTTTTGAAACCACCGCTAATAAAAAAAACTATTAGCAGCGTTTATACCAGCGGTTGGTGAAAACCGCCGCTATTCGTTTTGTGACCCTCTTATGCGCAGCGATTTTAAAACCGCCGTGAAACACATTTAGCGACGGCTGGAACCACCGCAAATCCTAAAATTCAACCACCGCTAAACATAATTTTTTTTGTAGTGCTTGCTTATAACATTTAGATATTTCCTTATTTTATTTATATAAGTAAAATTGAGTAAATTTCGTTACTAGATAAAATTTATGTATTCTTACCTTATGATTTAACTAAAAATTTAATTTAATTATTTAATCTAAATTACATTGGGCTAATCAGAATTATGTGTAAGAAAAATTTAGCAAAACAAAAGCATGTATATTTAAATGCCTAATTATGCATTTAAACATAATTAATAATTAATTAAGAGAGGAAAATTATGGTATTTAAATTTAAAGGATTAAAATAGAGTTAGTGGGATTTCCCACTAACCACCATCATAACATGGACACTTAACTCATGTGCTGTCATACACATGCACACAACACACATTCACATGCAAACACTCAACACACCTCATCACTTAAGTTTCTGCAGGACCAACCACACACACACACACGATTAACACTAAAGAAAGGGAGAAG
The DNA here is from genome assembly GCA_023212625.1 of Styphnolobium japonicum. Lineage (NCBI taxonomy): Eukaryota > Viridiplantae > Streptophyta > Magnoliopsida > Fabales > Fabaceae > Styphnolobium > Styphnolobium japonicum. The sequence goes on along the minus strand of JALBWW010000003.1, from coordinate 38,316,561 downwards.
TAGAGAAAAAAGAGAGAATTCCTCTCTGTTAGAGGAAGGTGAGCTAGCATGTTATTGTATCACCACTCTTCTGTCATCATTGCTAAAGAGTAGAGGGTAAGTAGCTTCAAGGGCTTTCCAACAAGTTAAGATTTTGCAACAGTTAGAGTAGGAGAGCTTGTGAAATACAACAACTAATGCTATAGTTCTGCCATTATTTGATTCCACATCTTAAGGTAGTTAGTGAATACAAGTTGCATCATATTTCTATTTTATGTCATTAAATGCATTTCTGTTCAGCAAATCATTTTACAATTGCCTGTTCCTAGTTTTGTTCTCGAGTGTGCATAATTTATGTTGTGTGAGACCAAGATTAACCAAAAAGGTGGTTAATTTCCTATGTACTGGCCGGTTGCACCACAGGGTGCTAGAGTCCAAGAATTAGGCCCTACAGGGGGTTAGAATTCTTATTCTGAATAGATAGAATATAACACTATTAAAGTGAAGCTTTTGCATTAATTGCTAATTAAAGTCAAAAGAAAAACTGGAAGTACTTGTATTCAAGAGATACTATTCTATTGTTGGTTATTCAAATTAGCTATTGAGATATTCTTAATCTCACCCTTAAGTTTGTGTAACTTCCAGGTTAAGTTATTTCTACTACGCTCCAAGGAATGAGTTAAAAGTTAACCCTACAAGTCAAATTTTGATTATTGATGCAAATTGTATATGACAAATTTTGGAAATGTAAATATTGGTTTTCGAGTGCTTTCTGTCTTGGCAAAAATAGATTTGTTTCAGAATTGTAAATTATGTTAATGCATAATTATGTAACTTAAAATGTGAATTTTGCAGAGTATAGTGTTCTAAACACTTTATGAAGTATAGTTTTGTATGTACATGTATATGTTATGACTATGATGATGGTGGGAGTCGTAAATTAGTAAGAGAATAAACTTCTACAGAAAGGAACTTGGTAAAACAGGGGAAATTTTTATGCTTTTATGTAAGGGACCAAAATGTTTTGAGCAGATAGAAAGGGAAATTACTAAGGAAAAACTCAATTAAAACCATGGTACCCTTAACTTGGGGTTAGGTCCAACCATCCTTAATTTATATTCTTTTTGAGAGAAGTTGTCTATATCATCTGTCCTAATTTAGGAAGAAGTCAGAGTTTACCTACCTTAGGAATAACCAATAGAAGCAAATATGTTTCTAGTTCTACAGTCGTTAACTTACCCCCTTAGTTGATTCTAGTATAATCAATTAGAAATCTCATTCAAAATGCAAGATCAAGTGTTGAATCACTCTCTGAGACTGTGTAGTATCTCTTAGCTATCTAGGTGTCACACTGCTCCATATTGTGGGCTTCAAAGCAACATGTTTGTCTCATACTTTACTATTGCCATCTCAACTTTGCTTTTCTTGTGAAATTTGGCTTATGGTGTTTCATTTTTCTTTCTTGTGGCATTCCATTTTTCTTTCTTGTTCCTTTGCTCGTGGTGTTTCATTTTTCTTCTTTGCGGTTGTCCTCCATTTACATATGAGATTACATGTATATTGACTTGATTATGTATTCATTTCTATATTGAATACTATTTTCAGTAGTTTACTTGCTCGTCCTCTACTTTAGACAGGCAACAACAAAATATTATTGTATACTTTGGCATTCTAGAATTTTTGTAGTATTTATGTGTCTCATATCTGAATGTAAATTTTAAGGAAGGAGATGAGCTTTACTTTACTGGTCGTTACTAGTTAAAGGGTTATCATTGTGATTGTTAATAGTGTATAATTATATTACATGTTATTACACTTAGTGTTATACATTTTTAACTCAATCCCTGTTTGATAATAGTTTAATAAAGGAAAAGAAGGGATTTGAATGAATAGTTAAAGGGTTATCATTGTGATTGTTAATAGGGTATAATTGTATTACATGTTATGACACTTAGTGTTATACATTTTTAACTCAATCCCTTGTTTGATATTAGTTTAATAAAAGAAAAGAAGGGATTTGAATGTATTCATTTTCTGTGGGGCCTATGTATTTTTTATCTGCCCATCGGAGATTGGGAAGGAAATACTACTTTTTAACATTTTAATTTTACTAGTATAGAATTCGAGAATTGCTCAGTGCATAAGAAACATAATTTTATTAAATTTGAACTTTCAAATTATTAAATTTTATTGGTTAATGCATGTATAAATATAATAGCTATCAAATAATATTTATATGTATTTCTTTTATATAGAATTCATCTTCTCCTTTTATAGTCAAAGTTTAAATTGAAATGAAAAATCTTGATCTAGAAAATATTATATGGTCAATAACTATTATAACAAAAAGAATTTTACATGAATATGGAGTTATAATAGAGAACCACATCTAGGTAATATTTTGAATAAGATGTGATACTATTATACTTTAACTAACATATTTACACTCTTCATTAATTATTTTTAATTGTAATTTCTTAAATATGTAAATATAAAAAAATATAATTAATTATATGGTCAATAACTATTATAACAAAACGAATTTTACATAAATATAGAGTTATAATAAAGAACCACGTATAGGTCATATTTTGAATAATATGTGATACTATTATACTTTAACTAACATATTACACTCTTCATTAACTTTTTTAATTGTAATTTCTTAAATATGTAAATATAAAAAAATAGATAATTAATTAAGACTTGACTTGAATATTAAGAATATTTAATTGATGATAATATAAGAAATTAAAAGTAAAAGTAATTAGTAAGGAATGTCAATTGATAATTGGAAGTACCAATTGTTGAACCCTTCACATGTTACATAAATTGAACAAAATTATAAAAATAAATCTAATGTAAAGTTTGTGAGCTACAACCTAAGCATTATATTGGTATGTTTTATTATTCAATTTTTTCAAGTAAGCATTTTATTTATTAAGATTAGTTATTTGTTATTTTATAATCAAATGTTTATTTTTAAAAAGTCATCATTAATTTATTCATATTAAAAAAAATGTGAGTCTATCTAAATTTGAAAAAAAGACATTTTTAAATATTGATGCTGAAAGAATTAAACTAAAGACTAAATATATTTAAACATTTTTAATGTAATTATGTTGATTTCCAACTTCAATTAAATTAAAATCAACTAATTCATTTATAGTTTTTATGACTTTTAATTTTAAAATTGTGTGCAACTATTAGTCTTTTAAATTGATATAAGTTTTTTTTTAATTATTTATCTTTCATAAGTCTTAAGAATATATACGTTAGATCTTATATTGGATCTCCTGTTAGCCATGTGTTACATTTGTTTCTATACTTTAGGAGTTAAAGTTTCAGTTTAAGATTTATGCTAGTTAAGGTTTGAAACCAATTAAAAAATTCTTCAATTGCTGGCACTATTTTCAATTGGTCTTAACTTTTATATAGATGGATAGATAAATAGATATAAAAATTTATTTTGAGGTATAATTAACCAATAGAAGTATATATATATATATATATATATATATATATATATATATAAATATATTTTTTATCATTTAAAATTACAAGTTTCTTACATTTTGTCATTTTTAAAGGTCATGAGCATCTATTTATGTTTATTGGAAACCATTCTTATACTCTTCCATTGAAGTTTTTTTTTTTGGAGTAGTTAAAAATTAAAATTCATTCAATTAATAAGAGGACTATAATTTTTCTTGTTAAGAAGGTTCAACTATTGTTGGATGTGCTTCCCAGACATCATTCTAATAGTATCCATTCTAAGTAACACTTGTCAAAAAAAAATTTGTGGCATTCGTCATATTTTCTATCTTTTTAAAAAGACACATGACAAAATTGTGTTTCATAGTCTTAATTTTTATATATAATATAAATAAATAGTAGAAATATTTTTTTTTATATTTAAAACAACAATTCTCTTGTATTTTATCATTCTTAAAGGTCATCAATGTTTACATATGTTTATTGGAGACCATTCCTATTCTCATTTATTGAAGATTATTATTGGAAATAGTTAGAAATTAAAATTAATTCAATTAGTAAAAATACTATAATTTTTCTTCTTAAAAAGGTTTTATTATTGTTGGATGTACCTCCAAAAAACCATTCCAATAGTCATCCATTATAAGTAATATTTGTCAAATTTTCTTTGTGACACTTGTCACATTTTTTCTCTTTTTTAAGGACACAAGTCAAAATTTTGTTTAATGGTGTTAACTTTTATATAAATAGATGTGGGCTCCACATATTGTCAACTTTTTTAGTTTTTTATTTGTTTTTTTTTATAACTTTGTTAGTTGCTTTTGTAAACAATTGTGAGGTTATTGGATTATAGAAGAATAATAAATTAATTTAATATTTATTTACATATTTTTTTTTATAAAACCATACAAATAAAGAAAAATATTTATTCTTTTTCATTTGATAATATCAAATAAAATGAGTGATAATCCTTTTACTTCCATATTACTTACTTTTCCTTTTTATTTTATTATATTTTATTTTTTTATCTTTTTTTCTATAATACCAAACAAAGCATAGGTATGGTGATGAATGGTTTAAGACTTGAAATGCATGTAGCCTCTTCCCGTCCTCTTCCCGTCTTCTGAAATGTCAAAATCTGACCACCGTTACAGTCTATTGCCAATAGAAAAGCTTGTCAAAGTTTGACCACCGTTGCATAAAGTATTTATTTAATCCTATCATTTTCAACTTTTAAACTTTATATATTAACTGATTGATGTTATATTTAAGAATTATTTATGATTATTTTATATATTTTTCAATGTTTTCTTAATTGTTTTATGAGACTATTTGTAACAAATTATTTTTTACGAAATCATTAATGAATGTCACGCCAAACAACATCTTTATTTTTGTTAAAATATAATAAATGAATAATAAAAAAGAACAATAAAAGTCATATATAGCTACCACCGTTTATTAATTAGTAAGCTTTTCTATGAAAATGTTTTCTTGATAATTAGGGGTGCTTGCATTATTTGCATCAAATCAATCAAAAACGTTTTATATTAAGAATCAATTGTTATAGTTTTAATTTAAGAATTGAATAAAATAAAATCAATCACAAGTGGTTTAGTTAGTGTCAATTTAATCAAATTTTGATTTAGCACATTTTCTATAAAAATATTCATACACAATTTTTTTTTTAATCTGTGGTTTAATTAATAATAAATTAACTTAAAATTTGTAATAAAAATATCATAAAACAGATATAAATAATAAATTAACTTAAAATTTTTCATAAAAATAACAACAAATTAAATGTAAATATACAAATTATATATGTAATTATATTGGTTCGATTTCTTAAAATAAAAAAAGTCAAAAACCAAATCAAAGTGATTGATTTCCATAAAAACGACATCAAATAAAATTAAAATTAATCAACTTTGTTAAATTTTTATTTTTTCTATTCAATTTAGACCAGTTTAATTTGGTCATAAATACTCCTAATAATAATAATCATTTTCCATTTTAAATAATAAAATAACATACCGACTCATTTAAAAGGTCACCCTTAATTAGCAATAACTTAAGTTGAAAAACTAGACATTTTTTTGCTTCCTAATTTCTACAATTGTAACCACGAGATATGACTAACTTAATAAATTGAGTTTCATGTGAGCGAACTTTACATGTAATACAAAGATTTAAATCCTACAAAAAATACCTTATGGCCATTGTCAAGCCGACGTCTAAGATGAGATTTGTTCTACACCCAACGAGTGTAAGAATAACTTGTGGTTTTACCAAAAAAAAAATTCCACAATGCTTCTCAATTATATATCCATTTGGAAATATTTTTGTTTCTTTTATATAATTTTTTTTTGCAATACATGTGTTGGGCCTGGGGCTGAGTGTTATGTCACACATTGAGTAAAAAATGAAACTCAATGTGACATAAGACTCTCATACCCAACAAGTTAGTCTTATGAGATTCACTCTCTTTGTAGGCTTGAATCCTAATACTGACGTATATTTGATGTATGGATGAAGGAGCACAAAACTTTTGAAAGACCGGAAGAGATCTTTACATGGGGCAAAATTGAGCAAAATCGTCCTCCTGCTGCTTCGAATACTTCTCAAATCAAAGTTATCAGCAAATGATGCTTGCTTAGTTAAACTTGTTCTTGTCACATTAAAAATGTTGAAAAACTAGCTAGGAGCCTAGGACCTTCGAAAGCAACATTGAAGCGCAATGTAAGCGTGGGTGTTAAGTGTTAACCATAGTGACACCAAGGCATATTCAACTACCATGAAACCTTGGGCGCAAAGAGAGAAATCAGATGATTTTCTTTTCCCCTTGCTGACAGCCTTATGAACATTACCGCCGGGGACATGCTTTCATCTGGAAGATAAACCAATAGCTGAGAACTATCATGGTCTTCAGCAACTTGCTTTTAGCAGTGATTCTTGTGATGCTACACCAATAACTGGGAACTACACGGTCTTCAGCAAATTCCATTTAGCTGTGATTCCTTCGATGCTATGCTACTATTGCTGCTCACATTATAACTAGACATCAAGATAAGATGGGATATCAACCAACTTTGGCATATCTTCCATCTGGGATGCTAAAGAAACATGTAATGCTCTTATTTTAAAAGGATTCTATTTGCGGTACTTTAAAAGTAATAAGTACTATAAAATTAATCTAACGGTATCGATACTACTTATCATGTTTAATTAAATTATTGTATTATTCTTAGAATACATAAGAATTTTTTTTTAAAGTACATAAGAATGTCAAGGTCTTCTAGAAATGATAAGTCCACGTTGTCTTTCTTTTGTATCATGTTACATCCTGATTCTTTGACACAATTGCATTTAGACATATCATCAACTAAGTACCAGAGCTAAGATCTAAATTATAAGTGATTATCTTAGTGGTTTGAATCACCTGATAGCCAGTAGCTATTGGATGCATTTATTCCAGAACTAGTCCTTTTTTGGGTTCAACAAGGAATTCTCATCAACGGGTTGAGGCTTGAGAAACTACTCTAAAAATTGGAAGTGGTGTCTGAGACTTGAACGGATCGGATCCTGGTAATGTTATCCTTTCATGGCAGAAGGCAAGAATTTTTGTGGTTGAAGTTTGTTAAAATTTAAAAATATCCTCTTTCCCTTTAACTGACTTGAGGCCTGAGGACTGCATGCTAAATGATCCGTTTGAGGCACTACAACTCTTTAGCTGTATATGTTTCTCTGATCTAGGTCTCTTCCCAATTGTACGTGAAAAGTTCGTGGAAGATTTCACTAGTACATCGTTTGCCTCTTCATCAACTTCTGTATAAAAATTCCCTCACCCTTTCTTTTATCCTTAGCCTCGTACATGGCAAATATAGTTACTTGCTAATGGACTTGATGGCAACTTGCTAATGGACTTTTCAGGAACAATTTCGTGGCAACTGGCAGTAGGTGGTCAATAGTTATGAGTCTTATGATTTATTTATTTATTTTTATAAGACTACAAGGTGTGTGTGTTTTTTTTATGTCCTTACACTTTTAAGTATTGGACTAATTTCTACTTTAAGGTCGATTTAGTTCTAGTCATAAGATATTTTTAGTGAGATTTGAACTCCTACACTACAGATAAAATCCGTTCACATAAAACTTAGATTCCCAACTAAGCTATATGATGGTTAGTCTTATGAATTTCAATTTTATGCAACCATGATTCACGAATTTAATTCCCTGTCGTGATCCCATGATGGCCATTAATTGGATATGTATGATACAACACGCCTTCACATGAGCCAAAATTGTCACATATCTTTATAATTTGGAGTTAAAAATGAAATCAGTTTGGAATATAGGCTGGGCAGCCTGTACTTGACACGCTCTTTTGTACAACCTTAAGGTAAAATTAGTTTGAAATTGATTCAATTAATGAATTTAGATCGAAAATAAAAAGAATTAAGCATTTGTAATTTTGTGACATGAATATTAAAACCTATGAAACGCTTTATTCAAATGATCATATCATAAAAACTTACGCTTTTTATTTGTGTTTATATTATGCATATATTGAATATAATAGATCAGAATGTGGAATTTGGTGGATATCTTGTCTTTTTTAGTATTATTAGACTGCATTTTAGCCTAAAGAAGAGTTTTTTTTTTATATAACATTTATATTGTCAATTAGATGAAAAATAAATTTACTTTTTCCCCTGAATCCAATTAATTAATTTTTTTTAAATTATGAGGACCAAAATTTACAATTGGATCCTTATAGTTACAAAAAAATTAATTGTGTCTCTAAATTTAATCTGTGTTAGATCACCATTATAAGTTTCTAACAATAGTAAATATGCATCTAATTAAAATACTCAAAACAGTAAAGGTACTCATTAATTTAACCTTTTATTAGATTCCCTACTATTTACGACACGCCTTACCCTTTCTATACGGCGAATTTGCCATGCGCATCAGCTCTTATGTAGTTACATGATTTAGCTTCTCGGTAGTCAGAGAAATTCGATCTTGACCTGCATGCCGCCCTCTTTTTTTTGTTTTTTTGGTGTAAATGCCGCCATCATTTTTCACCTTTCAAGAATGCATACATCTCCCTAACCTTTTTCCATTATATACAACACATAACTTCTTTTGCCATAGCTCTCTAGTGCTAATCTGTTGTTACTTTTTAATCAATGGAGAAACACCAAGTGATATTCCCTATCTCATCTACATTATCAGCTGCTGCTTCTCCATCTGATTTTAAAGGTGCTCATAATTCTAATGTTCATGTTAAGAAGGCAGATGTTTTAAGAAGTCAAAGGAAGGCGATATCAGGCCAGAAAGAAAGTGACAAAGAGATCAAGCAGCACAGATATGCATTTCAAACAAGGAGTCAGATTGATGTACTGGACGATGGGTACCAGTGGAGGAAATATGGGAAAAAGACAGTGAAAAATAATAAATTCCCTAGGTTAGTGCCACAATTTCATTAACAGTTTTGTTTTGTTTGTATATTTGTAGTATAAGCCGCCTTCTGAACCTGATATATGGTGATATCTGCTCATCAGTCACCTTCCTGCAAAATATTTGGTACACACGGAATATTTACCTTTACACTTCTAAGATTTAAAAATTATGAGCAAGACCTCACAGAAGAAGGAATCAAATTTGTTGTCCCTTTTTCCAGTATCTCTAATTAAATGCTAATAACTCAACAAAAAAAAGACAACTAAGAGACAAGTTATTGTCAATTAAGAGAGAGAGCTTTTTTATTGAGTTTTCAGCATTTAATTAGGGGATAAGAAAAGAGGACAGCAGATTTGAATCCACATAAGAAAGGCTTAGCATGCTACCTTTTCATTTGGGAACCTAGAAGGATATGTTTTTTTTGGCTGCAGAATATCCTTAGTATCTAACAATGTATAGCAACGCATTCAATCTTGTTAAGATATGATTTGTTTATGGACTAGGAAGTCATGCACAAAGATATGATTTATTTATGGACTAGGAAGTCATGCACCTTATGTGTGTGCGAGACTGCGAGTGTGTACCGGGTGCAAGGTAACTAGGTGATATAATCCAATTTGCAGGTATCTAGAAATCTTGATTTGAGATGGATCTATCACAAGGATTTGTGTAAATTAAAGTGATCACGTGATTTTTAAATTTGTTCTTGCAAATTACAATGAGGAGGAGGAGTGAACCTCTTGACTTGCTAAGGGAGTGGGATGAGTCTTCTAAGTTGTAATCGTGATTGTGCTTGATAATTTTCAATTTTAATGAAGGTGGAGATTGTTGGGATTATAAATTTAAATTGAAAAAAAAAGCTGGAGGGGCATGATTAGAAAGAATAAATAAAAAGGAGAAATAAAAAGATAAGAAAAAGTTGTGTAACTTGATTGCCATTTGCCAAGGTTTATTAGTAATAATAATATAAATAAGAAAGTTTGATATTTATAATAGTTGTGTGCGTCTTAGGCCACCCACAAGGATGATGGTTAGAGATAAGATCTATATTTGTGCATATATAAGAACTATTGGTGCGCGGTTGTAGCCTAGTGACATCTCCAGACATTTGTCTATATTATAAGTTCTCAGCTGCAACCCCACTTGGATAAGGAGAAATAGATTTCATTGTCCTTATATAGTAGTAGTAGTAGCTAGTATTGTTTAACCCACCCCACCTGCCTCCAGTCCCCAGGCAATAAGGTTAGCATTAGAAATTTTGTCCTTTCAATTTCAGCAATTCATCCTGATCTTGCTTGGTTATCATTCCAATTTTATTTTGCTGCTTTCAGAAGTTACTACAGGTGTGCTTATCGAGGTTGCAATGTGAAGAAACAAATCCAACGCCATTCCGAAGACGAGCAGATCGTGGTGACAACCTATGAAGGGATGCATATACACCCTGTCGAGAAGTCAGCTTCGACCAAATCTTGGGAAACCAGCTCATAAGCAACCTGCTCTGAAATGTACCTCTCCAACGTCAGAATAGGGTAGCTTGAGATTATTGATGGAAGCTAACATTATGTAGAGGACCTTCATGTCATGGATAAATGACATTTCAAAGTATATTTTCTGTTTGTGAACATAATATATAACTAGCTCGCTAGTATTTGCCTTTCTGTTTCTGAAGATACTAGAAGTATTCTCTTCTTAAAACATATATATATATATGTATGTATATCTGAAGTACAATATGTTCTGTTCAGGGATTAATGGATGGGTATAATAATAGGATTATTACTAATATGTTTGGTATGATATTCAGGATCTTTTATCTACATGATTAGCTGTCAAACATTTTATTACTCTTACAATAAATTTTGAAGTCTATGGAGTATAAACAACAACCAATAAAATCAGGATACGGTACCGAGAGAGTAATCCCCGTTTTTGGATAGTTAATGTTGGGACGAATTCAACATGTGCCCCACATTAGCAGCTAATCTCAGAATTCTTCAGTATCTTCTATCAATATAGTACAATCACCAAAGGATGAATAGAAGTTTTTTAGAAAAACCAAAATCATTAACTTCCAGAGAGCAAGTGCCAGCATCATATGTATATAGCAGTTACACACTAACATAATCCAGATGACAATTAAGATAGTTCATGTTGGGACTAGAATCACGTCATAATCATATCCACCAGAACTTCTTGCCGAGGTCATACACATTGCAATTATAAACAAAGCAAGAGCAAGCCCACCTAAGAAAACAGCGTACCTTCTTCCATTGCCAGGCCTACCAATAGCAACTCTTGTCTCTGCTACCGTTGCCACTGTATCCGCCACTCTCTTAACCTCTTGATCCTTGTCCACAGAAGCACCGACCAGACAAGATGAAGAGGAAGAGGAAGATGATGAAGATGAATAAGAACACCCACGGGTACAATCAGCTAGCAGCCCTTTGCTTCCACTAGATTCATGCTCATGTTCATCCTCCGAATAATAGAAAGACAATGACCTCACTTCACGGTGAGGACCCATATCAGTTCTCCACCCTCGTAAGCACGTCTCAGTACTCTCCCCCTCCATTGGCTGAAAAAGTCGCCGACCCTTCAACTTGCCGCTCTCAATAGCCTCCCTACGCTCTTGGAGTATCTCTTGAGCTGCCAAGTCTGCGGTCCTCATGATCATCATCACATTCTTCCATGCTTCTGCAGAAGATGGGGACTCTTGTTGAAGCTTAGACATGAGGTCTCTTGGAGAATTCTCTGGTTGTTGAATAGCTTTCACGGTGGCGTTTGAAGGAGCAGGATATTTGAGTGAAGTTGTTGTTGAGTTAGATTGCTTAAAGGGGCAATTTGGCCACAGTACAGTAGATTATGAGACAAATTACCGAAATGCCACTCATTTGAAACATATTACCAGCGTACTGTCATTTTTGCCACGTGTATCACGTCAACACGGGTGGCGTGATACACGTCATCACGTCAACACGGGTGACGTGATACACGTCATCACGCCACCGGTGTTGACGTGATGACGTGTATCACGCCACCCGTGTTGACGTGATGACGTGTATCACGCCAACACGGGTGGCGTGATATACACAAAATCGGAAAAAAAATAATAGATTAATACAACAAAACTTATATAACCAAAGTGAAAACTTTGAAAAGCCATAACTTTTGACTCGTTTGTCCGATTTAGACGCATTTTATATCGATTCCATATAACTTTTCGAGGCCGAGTGCAACGCAAACGCCGTAGGCGGTTTGGTCCACCGGAATTCCAAAAAACCCTTTATTTTGTAAGTTATCAAGCTTTTTATGAAAATTATATGGGTATATCACGCCACCCGTGTTGGCGTGATACACGTCATCACGTCAACACGGGTGGCGTGATACACGTCATCACGTCAACACCGGTGGCGTGATGACGTGTATCACGTCACCCGTGTTGACGTGATGACGTGTATCACGCCACCCGTGTTGACGTGATACACGTGGCAAAAATGACAGTACGCTGGTAATATGTTTCAAATGAGTGACATTTCGGTAATTTGTCTCCTAATCTACTGTACTGTGGCCAAATTGCCGCTTAAAGGCGTACCAGTCTTGTTGCAGTTTCTTGTAAAGCTGCTTGAGTTCTTCTGTTTCTTTTCCTTTTACTTGGAAGCTTTTCATGGTGGGGGCGTTTCCTTTTCTGTTTTTCTCTCTACCTTTCTTCTTTTCACTCCTTTCTCGTTCCTCTTCTCCTCCCAAATCTCATAATGGTGTGGGGTTCTTGAAGGATGAACTCAAATTATTAGCGGGTTCAATTTGGTTTGAATGTGGTGAGATTATAGCGGGATAGAAACTAATCACGTTTTATTTTTTTTCCTTTTAAAATAAAATAGATAGATTTTGAAATAATTGGTTTGGATCATGGGAATCTAACTAGATTTTCTTGACCTTAACGGGAGAGACTTTCAAAGGGCATCAATCGGATCATGATTTATAATTAGAATGCTTCCTTTTATATTTTTGCCCGTTAAAATTACTATGAACAATTACCAAAAATGAACATGTATTTTAATAATTTTTTTATACTTAGTTAAATTAATAGTTTCTATTTTGTATTTTACTTTATTTTTATTTAATTGTAATCTAATCAAGAAGAAAATAAAATTACTATTTAATCATGTATCAAAAAACTATTAAAACACATGTCTAAAGTAATTTAACCATGTTTTTAAGCCGATATCATAAACTGATAAATCTTACCTAACATTAATAACTCTCCCAATTATCATTTACCTGATTATTTCAATCACAGTGCAACACTATTGAATATGAGTTACTATTAGAGGTGAACATAAGTATTAGGGACGAAAATAAATTAAATTAGAATTTATTTGACGAAAATAAATTAAATTAGAATTTATTTTAAATAAATCTAACCTGTTTTATAAAACTTTAATATTAATATGACTTATTACTTATTATATGTTTTTTTTAGCCTGACATTGGGCTTCTTTTTTTTTTTTAACCGGCCTAGCTTTTTTATTATGGGGTCCTTCTGTGATTACGTTTTCCCGTCACTTCTTTTAATCCTTCCTTTTAAGTAACTTTAACAGACACTCCCCGACTGCCAGTCCCCCACCACTCATGTTTTCTTTAAGAACAATAATATAGTCCATACATATTATTAAACGGTATGAGGCATTAGACCCACTTAAAAGAGACGCTCGGAGCATTGTTTGATTAACTTAATTTGCATTAAAGAAACTTTTCTAAAAGTAAAAATAAACGAATCTAAAGTAGAACATAATTTAATATTTCCATTGTGTGCTGAGATACGTGCGTCTCAAAACGAATATAGACTTTTTCTGGCAGTACCAAGTCCAATTAATAGTGTCATTAACTGATAACAAAATGCCTTTATAGCGGCCATCCATAGAAGACAAGGAACCTTGTTTACGAACCATACTACACAATAAACACAACGAGCTCCCATATTCCTGAACGATCATTAGGATTTATAACGTCAAATAAATATATTTTAATTAACGCTTGATGGAAGATATAAGATTGACCACGCCATACATACATTTCAGTGTCTACATTGGCGTGAAAATTCCAACCTAGATTGTCATGAGCTTGGATAAATTAGCAACCAAGAAACTAAAAAAGCACAGTAATTGTTGATCAGCAAAACTTTGTCCACTTAAAAGGGTTAGCTTCTCCTAGGTATCCGTTGAAAACTTGAAATTTATATTTTCCCATCTCCTCTGCAGTTTGCGAAGTTTACCACTTTTGATTTCCAGTGCCTTAAGTCATAAAACTCTTTCCCAGATATGTGATTCCCCTTCCAGTATTTGAATCTGAAATGTCTTCTATGATGCCCTTCCCATCAAAAGCATCAAAAAAGAATAAATTTTTCGGGAGGCCTCCTTTCCCAGATATTGATTTGACAACCTCCAATAATGTTACAATGACCAACCTAGTCAGATTAATATCACTACACATCTTATAACATGTACGAATACTTAAAGTAAGATAGTTTAATAGAATACCTGTCCAAGGATTCCCCCAATTATAGCACAAACTGGCGGAAATTCTGTTGTATTTGTCACCAATCTTTCTAGTAGAGTATCGGGCACATGAGATTCATTGAGACTATCAACATAAACAGCAAGATAAGAAGATCAACAATGTACTCAAGCAATATACACAACAAATTCCAGGTAGCATACTTGTTCAGTACAAAGCTCCTTTTTCAGCTTGAGAACACCAACCAAGAAGATCTGCAATCGAAACTTCTCCTGCACTACGTCCTTAGCCTCTTCAGACTTTTCTGTGACTGCCACAGACAATTTGATGTTACTGATTACAATTTTGTCTATAGATAGTTCAATCTCACGATTTCCTTTTGGGACTTGTTTTTCATGGCACCTATTGATCCATAGAGCCGACTCCATCTAGTAGGATAAGGCTTGATTATTGTTGTTTTACAGTTCAATCTCACAAAATTCAAAAAGGAAAATAGAAAATAAACTTGGAGAGGGGGAAGGGGGACCTATTTTTCCATACTTAAGATAACAAAAACCATACAAGATGTATGTTTTCTCTCCACTTCTTGCTTTCCCTCTTAACATATACCATAATTTACGAGTATAAAGACCCAATGAATAAGGCACTTAAGCAGTTGTCTACACCCTTGAGTAAAGGTGGCATTCTTAACTGATTTAAATTATTAACTCCTCTTTCATTTATTTTACTTACAAAAACAAAATGATACAGTTTACCACACCTCTCATAGCAAAGTACAACTTCGACGTTCTCCTGGGAAGTGCCCTCCAAGGTAGCAAAACTGCTTCCTGCAATGAAAAGAATTAGGTACACCCATGACTAACAAATGAAGCTCTCAACTACACATCATTGATCGCAAAGTAAAATATGTAACATGTATAGAAAAAGTCTAAATGACACAAAAGACCAAGACTGAATGACATGTTGAATAACAATAACCCCACTTCTACAATCCTTCAACCACATTTATCGTAGCTGTTAAGGACCAATTCTCCCAAAAGCTTAAGCTTTTAGATGTATGCTCATGAATAATTTATATCTCTAACGCGCCCCCTCACGCAAGATTTCTTTGGGATTGAAGCGTGGACATTTCACAGACCCACCCTACCATATCCTGAAATTTAACTTTATTTAGAAGAATGAGGGAAGCAAAGATCGAACTCCTAACCACTTGGTCATAGAGACTCTAATACCATGTCAAGAACCAACTATCTCGATAGCTTAAGCTTTTAGGTGTAGGCTTATGAATGATTTATATCTTTAACAGTAGCTTTCAATAAGAGTTTGACAAGTTTGAATTTTGTGCATCTTCGGTGTAAATAGCAAATTCAATGTGAATAATAAAGGCCCATTTTGATTTTCAAAACCAGAACAATGCTGAAAATTCTGAAACTTCTGAAACCTGCAAGCCAACCATACATCCAACATGACTCACCTTGTATGTGATAAGAAAGGAAAACACTCAAGTTATATTTACTGGTTTTCTGGATTATTATTTTATTTATGATAATTGAATCAACAATTATGAATTGGAAGTCACAAAATGAGCATCTAATACAAGTAAATAGCCAGGTAACCTACTGACAGTTATTGGATGCACAAAATATCCTTCAAGTCAAAATTGGTTTTTTCATTCTCTCATTCATATTCACTTCATTTGTAAATGATATAAGAGGTCACTTGGAGCACATTGAAGGACTTGAGGGTTGCAATTCATCATGACCATAATACTAAATACAATTATGTGAAATACATAAAACGGATGATTTTTTAACACAAGGTGAAGAAATGCAGAGACAGCAATGAATTAAGACTGACATACCTCAAAAGTTGGATATTGAAGATGGCATTTGAAGTTTCGTCCATTTTTTTTCTGCCACAGAAGAATGAAGCATAAAAAAGAAATTACAGGGTGCTGTAGAAGCACTGTATCCTCTTATGCTTATCATCTAGAACTTCCAAAGGCGCTAAAATAAGGGTAAAAAATCAATGTATTTTAGAATTCTTAATCAAGTGTATTTATACACCAGTCAACAAATCCAATCACCAGCATTATTAAAAGTATTGCCATTAAAAGTTTTATCCACCCTGACTTTCCCCTTCCTCTAGATTATTTGTCTTTGTCCATATATTCTGCCCTTGTGGCCTCTATAATTAATTGCATGAGAAGGTTCCCACAACCATTGCTGACTATAATAGATTTTTTATTGCATCGTCATCATATGTAGAATGGAAACTGTGGGCTGTTTATGAAACATCATAGCATAAAAAACCTGTGACCACCAAATCACAAGGCAGCAATCCTACTTTGCGCCAAGGCTCACCCTCAAACCAAAGAAAATAAAGTCAAGTCATAAAATCAGAGATTGAGAGCTGTGAGAAATTAGATCCACAAGAGCGATGCCTTTGAATACTTATAGTCCTGCAAATCAACAAATATTTCACCGCACAAATCCCTACAGTCAACAGTATAAAATGCTACACGCTTTGATAGCTTCGGCATTTGTCATTAATCAGATTCTACAGCAAAAGCAAAAATGCAAACCAGAATGTTAGAAGAGAATTGACAATAATAGAAAAAGTATACAGTGAGTAAACTATAACATTGTGACTACATGAAGCCACAGAAATATATATCAGCGAAAGAGTTTCTACAGTACTTTGGCTGAAAGTGAGCAACCACTGACGACTACAACATTAAACTCGTTGAAGAGTTCTACAGCAAAACTTGACAAATCACCTATAGCCGAGAAAAGCAACAAAAATTGATGTAAAAAACAGATGAAAGCAATGTAGAAGTACAACACATATTAAGAAGGGATGTCGTGAAAAGAAAAAAAAAAACTTTTTCCACCGAAACACGAACCATAGGATTGAAGTCTTTTAGTGAATCACAACAAAGCTGTGCAAGGGAATTGCCACTAACACTAACTATAAACATCATCATCAGGAGCAATGAGAAAATTTGAGGAAAATGCTTCCTCAGTGGCTACACAATCATCTACTAAGATCAGGCTACGAATTGAATTAACGAATACCTTTACTCACTGAATCACTCTGAATTCCCCAAAAAAAACAAGGTTACAGTTCACAATTCTTGTGTGTGAAGCAAATTTCATTATTATTATTTTTTTAAAGTAGGCCCATGACATCGGCCCAATATTTTGAGGGCTGTGTCGAGCTGGATCTATCTTATTAAATTGGGCTGTAATTGGCCCAATAAGGGGCCTTGCCGCAACTTGAAAGTGTTGCAAGTTTCAACCCCAAGGCCCTCCTTTTCTAAATACCTTCTGTTTGGTGTGGAGTTTAGATGAAATAACTCTCAAATGGACTAGTAAAATGTAAATATAATATATAAATTTTTTGGAGAGAAAACAATATGTATGAAATAAAAAAATAAAAAAAAAACAGAGCTCTTTTGAATATTGAAGCAGTTAATGCCTCATTTTTCTTATTTCTTTTTGTGGTATAGACTTCATTTGTCTTATTTTATTAATTAAAGAGTGGATTAATGTAATAGAAAAAATAATTGTGAGTAATTACTTAATAGCCACGATAAAAAAAAATAGAAATTCTTTTTCTTTGGTATACGAAATTATCTTTGTCTAGTTAGAGAAGTGTCCATATTAAATTTAATTATTGACTTGTGCTTGAAGTTCAATTATATTCTATCTTATCCCTTTTGTTTGCAAGAATAATGGTGTCACGAACAAAAAGCGATTCCTGTTTCTCCCTCCCTTCCCTCGTACAAAAAAGGGGCCTTTTCGGGTTTTTCATTTTTAAAATTTGGAAGGTGTAGTGTGTTTGACAATGAGGGAGAGTATATCGAATCATTTAAAATGAGGGAATTTCAAAGTGGTCCAAGTTTTGGTGCTGTAATTGTTAGTCCACAGTCTAGATTAACAATAGTTTCTAACGGTGTGAGTATAGTATTTCTTTTTTGTGAATATATGCCTACAATATTACTGTGGATTAATGAAATTCACAGACAAAATGATCGGGTGACGGTAAACTTGCCTAGAAAACATGGAAAGGATAGGTATTATCTTGTTCTTTTAAACAACATGCTTGCCTTTGCATCCGCAACAGCACAGAATATCGATTTCAGTCCTGCCCCGGAAAATAGTATATATTAGGATCAGTAATTAAATACTCCCATCACCAAAATTTTCATATATATAGAGTTGAAGTTGAATAGAAATTAATTCGAATAAAGTGTGTGCATGTGTACAAATAAATGATATATATGGCCCAGCCAGGGTTGCTGATAGACAAATTTCACTGAAAGGGGAAGGCGCCGTGTTTGAACAAGTTGGGAGTGACTAACCTGTATCAGGGAGAATATCTTGGTTCCAAACTCCTACCATGGTCCACAATCTCCACAGGTCTCACATCATGTATTATAAACACTATCTAGCTCATTTAAGTTTTCTGGTTAAAGCTCTCAAAAAAAAAATGTTTTCTGGTTAAAACAATTTATGCTCTTGCTTTTCCCTGATCTGGCAGCGAAGCTATTCAATAATTTGCTTTTGCTTTGTCTGATGTGTGGGGGCATGCAGTTTTCAGCCCATACTTGCTGGTCTTACTCGCAAACTAGGATTCGGTTTCAAAGAATGAATTTGGAAGAATTGAAGGGGGAATTGCCTTTCTATTGAAGAGGAAACAGGGGATCGGGTAAGTGGGGAGTCCATGCTCCCCCACTAATACCATTTTCTTGAAAACTGAAAAGTCAAGGGAAAGACAGGCTCACTAATTAACTCGAGCAACTTTTTTTTTTAACTGTAGGCCATCAATAATAATATTCAAACATCGTACTTATTAGGAAGACGAAATTGAATCTTGAAATTAAAATTAAATTTTTTAATTTTAATTATTTTATTTAGTGTGTATGTTAGAATTAAAATTTTAATTTTGAGCTTAATTCAATAGAATTAAAAAATAATTAATTTATATTACACTTAATTCTTATCTTAAACCTTAAAAATACAAATTCTAAGTAGCAAGATTTTTTATTTCTTAAATATTAAAAGATAAAAGTTAAAAATTATCCTACAACTATTGTTAATCGCAACACCGACATATTCAACAATGTTGTTGTCGGCGTGTTCCGGCCACGTTGTCCACCACATCTTTGATGTACTAGCTGCTGAAGGCCTTCAATCACTGTCGTCATTGGGGCATACAATGGCCAAATCGCCGCACTTCCTCTAATCATTAGTTTCGACGTCCTGCAATTACTTTTTTCATCGTCAAGGCATTTTTTATTTTAGCATCCATTGCGACTATTGTAATCAAGCAACACAAGCTCTATTAATTTTTTATATATAATTTTAAATTATTATTTATTAATTTAAATTTATTTATTATATCTTTATAAATTCTTGATAAATTATTCAAATAATAAAATTTAAGTTCAATTCAAAATTATAATTCTAAAATCTCAATTCTTTAATTGTCTTAAACATAAAAATTAAGATTCTTGTTAATTTTAATTTTAACATAAATGAAAATTGAAATTAGAATTCTAAACTATGATTTTAATTCTGTGATCGAACTTACCCTTAATGTATTTTGAAATGAAAGAGGTCAATAAAAGTTGCTATACAAATACAATCCATATCATATTCTCCTCCTAATAATGTTGAAAGGTTTTTTCTTTCTTTTTTCTTTTTTACAAGCACGAGGTATTTTCACATATATAAAATTTCAGCTTGAAAAAGTCTCATATTAATAAAGAATGAATTAAGTGAAGAATATATAAATAAAAAAACTCATGAATCTAATACCTTAAGGTTTTGAGTTAAGATGTGGTGTCAAGTCAACTAGTGTGATTCCTATCTAAAGTAGGTCTCCCTGATGTTTTAGGCTCCATCTGTCTCAACAAATGATATTAAAGCTGATGGTTTCGAGACTGAAGTTAGGTGGGCTACCCTTCCTCTCCCTTGGGTGAAGCTTAACATTGATGGTGCCTCCAAAGGGAACCCCAGTAAGGTAGGTTGTGGAGGGCTTATTCGTAATTTCACTGGTCTTTGGCTTAAAGGGTTCTCCTATAACATTGGTGTCCATGTACTCCTATATGGCTAAACTATGAGGGATCTTCTTGGGTCTTATTATGGTTTGGAATGACGATCACAGACAAGTTGTGGTTGAAAGTAATTATAAGGCTATCATATCATCGCTCAAGCAACTCAATAACTGTCAATGGACATTCAATTTGCTCATACTATAAGGGAGGGGAACTGCTGTGTAGATTGATTGGCAAATTGTAGTTTAACTATGGACTTTGGCTTAGAGGAAATCACTTCTCCTCCTGCAAGCTTGCTACTGCTAATGCATGCTGCTTTTTTGGGAGCTTCCTTCCCCATGCATTGTTTCTTCTTAGTTATTGCTTTATCTTTTTCAACTAGTGCCCTGTCTTGTAACCCAAAAAAGTCGATGCTTTGACTAGAGATGGTTCGGCTAAGGACATAAGTATTGGCAACAATGGTTGGTGCTCTTAAGGTTGATGCCTTCATTGAGAAAGAAGAGTTATGAAGCACCAAAGCCTAAGTGGAGTGGTAATGCATGGGCTTCAGTTGAAAACAGGTCTGACCCAACCCGTGTTGTGGAATATTGGCAAGCGTGCACTTCGGTGAAGAGACCAGGCTAGGTGAAGAAGGCCCAATAATTGTCAAATACTTTGAAAAAGGCTTTCGCTCAAAGGAAAGTGAACCCACATAAGGACTCACACTTGAGGGAGAGATTATTGAGAATTTAATTGTGAGTGAGATGTGGGTGAAGAATCTCACATTAGTAAAGAATAGACAAATTAGGAACATATAAGGGGGGAGGAGGATTTATAAACCTAATACCTTAAGTTTTTGGGTTGAAATATGGTGTCAAGCCCACTATTATAGTTTCTATCTAAGCCCATTGAAATATATTTCCCCGACATTTTAGGCTTCCATGCCACAACAATATATATATATATATATATATATATATATATATATATGTATATAAGATGATCTAATATAAGGAGATTGATCAAATGCATGGTTTAATCTTCATCAATGTTTCTCGCGCCCTTAGGAGAAAGTTAATGGAATTGGAAAGAAGGCAACAATGTTTTTTTTTTTCTTTCTATGATAAATAATATTTACAATGTTTTAAAACTAGGTATATATCACTATACTACAAAATTATTCTCAAGATAAATGTGTATTAAACAACAAGGTTCGGCATAGTTGGTAGATAATTGGGTCCCTTAACCATGTTGTCTTGAATTCGAACCAGGCCATGTATATAGACAAGGCTTTGTTGGGAGAGGTTGTACTCACTTCGATGATCTCTCTGTTTTGAAAATGATTGATTTCTAGCTATCGACTGGAGAATACCCTTAGTTCTCACAAAAAAAAAAGAAGATAAATATGTATTATATGAGTAAATATTGTTGCATATACTACAATATTATACTCATAAAAAAATATAACCTTACTTCCTAATTTGGCATCATTTGTATATGAGATGATATGGAAAATTACAAAATAAAAAAAGTATATATTTATTTATTTTACCACAATATTGTGGTACTAGCAGATTTTCTCTAGGCCAAAGTTATATCATAGTCTACTATACTGCTTATTGGTGTTACTATGAAATTTCTCCAGTTCCAGAAATTAGTGTTTGTGGACAATGTTTTTATGAAAACCACTTTTTAAAATTAGGGTACTTTAATTGATTTCTAATTAATTTTTCTCTTTAAATATATGCTATTCTTTTATAACAATTTATAAACTTTATTACGTTGTCGTACTATTTAGATTTTATTTATTGACCAAAACGCATTGCAAAAATATTAAGTTGTACAACCAAGATCAAATGAGACTTTAATCAATTATGGCCCATAAAAGGTTATGATCCATTGCATTTTTCAAACCCTATATATATACTTGATTGCAAATTTGCAAGGACACTGTTTTACCATTTTTATAAATAACCAGTAGTTTTGGTTGGGAAAACTAGTTAAATCACAATTAAACGATGTATAATTTGTTATAAGCATGCATTTTCAAATAATATACAATAATACAACCAGCCTCCATCACCTAAGAATAAATCCCAATGCAAACTCTATTATTAACAGTAAGAAAATAATATAAAACTCCTAATATTATACACTTAAAAAGCTAGGGGCAAATCTTATAATAAACGAAATAGCCTTTATGCTCTAATAATATTCACTACTAGAAAATTCTATTTTGGAGACGGAATTTACTCCGTTGCTATTTGAGATGGTTTATTTCATTTAGTGGCAAAAATATATTTTCAATATTTAGAGAATGAATTTGAGACGAAAATTTCCATCTCTAAATTTTCTATCACCATAACCTTTGTCATTTTGATTTTAGTTTTGCAAAAATGAAGTTTTATTTTAGAGACTGTTTAATTCTATCACCGTTGAATTAATTATAAATATTAGTTAAATTATAAAAAAAATAGAGATGGAATATATCAGTGTCTATGATTAACTATTTTTTAAAAAATTAAAATTCACTTTAGAAACCGAATAAATTCCATTTCTAAATTAGTGGTAATGAAAATTTTAAAAGTATATTAAACGAAACTCATTTTGTTCGTTTGAACTTTGAAGAGAGTCCCCCCTTACCTGTTCCCTATTTCCATATCCTTCACTTCCGAACCCTAAGACTCCATTCTCCCTCTTTCCCACTTTTTCCTCTTCCCTACTTGCCTGGCCTTGGGTACACCGCTGATTTCCAGAGACGTTGCGGCTTGACCCTTGATCAATCAATTTGAGACACTTATGTTAGCTTTGTATTAGACTTTATTATATGTTTATTGTACCCAATATTAATATTTTAGATGAATTTAATGTTGTTGGGTTTCATTGGACTTTAATGTAAATTGTGAATAATTTTTGGATTTTGATGCATTTTGACCTTTCTTCCTTAGTTAGGCCATAACTTAGGATTCAGTGATCCATTTGAGATGATCTTGGTGTCTTTGGAAAGCTAAGACAAGGCTCTACAAGTTTCATGAAGAACTCAAGAGCTGGATCAGACTTCTAAGGGTCCAAAATATCCCTGCAATGCAGAGTGTGTTTGCTGTCACAGAAATCTGGGCAGTGTACACATATTGGACTACATAGTGAGTTATAAGCTTCTTCTTGAGCTGAAACTTGGCAATTGGAAAGATAAGCCTCATATCTCCAACTTCACTGAAGACCATTTAGTCAATAGATGTCTTTTTAGGCATGATTATGAAGCTACAAGTTGGTTTGAATTTGGAAATACGTTCTGCCAACCTAACTTGAGGTAGGTGTAGTGTTTTTGGCATATCTGGAGTTCTAAAAGTCTAAATGGCATGATTCCAATTATAAAATTTTAAAGAGACAACTGGCTACAACTTTCATGAGATCTCCAAGCCAAAATACACCGTCTAGGTCATGAAAATCAAGCCAGAAGTCGGACAAGAGTTGCTGACTAAAAGCCACCAACCATGCACCAACCCACTTACCATGCACCAACCCACCAACCATGCATCAAGCTTCCATATTTGACAATTTCCATGTTTTTACATCTTGTATTCAGATTATGTACATGTACAAATTGACTTCTAGGATTAGTATAAATAGAGTCAATCTCTTTGTCTTATGATGATTCAATTTTAAGTAAGTTTGAAGAAAGTTTGAGTATTTGTAAGAGTTTTTTTTTCTCTTCTTCTCCACTCTCTTTACAATTTCGTTTTTGTTATTTTATTTCTGAGTTCTTCCTTCCCATCCATGGAAGGCTAAGCTCTCATAATCAATCCAAGGGATTAGCCATCTTGATGTTTAATTTGGAGATCTTGTTTCGCTTGTTCATATTGCTTAATTGTTATTCAAGTTTCTCTTCTTCTCCATTCTCTTTACAATTTCATTTTTGTTCTTTTATTTCTGAGTTTTTCCTTCCCATCCATGGAAGGCTAGGCTCTCATAATCAATCCAAGGGATTAGCCATCTTGATGTTTAATTTGGAGATCTTATTTCGCTTGTTCATATTGCTTAATTGTTATTCAAGTTTCTCTTCTTCCTCTTTTGATTTTTATCTAGATTAAATTGCTTAATTTGATTTAGATGTTGATGTGATAATAGCTTTATTATCATGTATTCAAAGAGGATCACAAAGACTAAACAATATATTAAAGCTTTTTGATAGATTGTTTAGCGTGGTTAAATTCTAGATCTTAAGTTAATCTATGTTGGATGATGCTTACTTTATCTAACCTTGGTTAATCAAATCCTAGATGCTTATCTAGTAGAGAATTCTTAGATCATGTTAAGGCTTCTTGATGTGATCTAAGGCCAAGAACATGGTTAGCAATTAAGTGAATTCCTTGCGATCAATGATGAGTTAAACTCAAGATCGGTAAATTTCCTTGGATTGGTTGTTTCTTTAGATTTGTTTACAACTTTAAGTCTCATTCTTTTATTAATCTTGTTAATCAACAACAAAACTCCAATTTTCTAATTATCTTGATCTAATTAAATCTTTGATTTTGGATTATTGAGAGACGATTCGGTTCATTCTCTATACT
Organism: Styphnolobium japonicum; assembly: GCA_023212625.1. NCBI lineage: Eukaryota > Viridiplantae > Streptophyta > Magnoliopsida > Fabales > Fabaceae > Styphnolobium > Styphnolobium japonicum. The sequence continues at coordinate 38,291,490 of JALBWW010000003.1, read as the reverse complement.
ACAAATTAGTTTGCGAATCGGTTATTTTTATTATTTGATAGGTTTCAACAACCTCTTGTCAACCCTACTGGAGCATATGCCGTCAACCCTGCGAGAGCTTGCAGAGGTATGGCCTTTGGTGTTTTGTGTATAGTATTTGGTAGGTTTACAAAGGTATGGATCCATTGTGAATCCAACATATTACTCTAGAATATGCGATTTTACCTATTATGAATGTTTGGTCATATTTTGGGGAGTAAATGTCCAATCCAACATATTATGTCTTGAGTTAATTGCATTTTGGTTAATAGAATGTTACTGAGTAATCCATCCCCTCTCTCTTGTTGACCCTTAGACATTATTCAATAATGTTTTGATTCAATAAAATTCATTCCAATGGGTTTCTATTTGATGTTTGATGTCTGGAAATGTAGGTGGGAAACTCCTCTATCAAGAGGATTCAAGGGACCAAGGTGCCCTGTTATTGGCAAGAGGATTCAGGGGGTACGCATTTGATTGCTCTTTCATTTTATTTTTTTGCAAGATATTTTTTGTTTGCATAGTTTGCCATGTTTTATTGATGGTGTCTGAAGAAATAGTGTTTTTATTTTTTATTTTCATCTTAGCTACTACATTTTCTTTTTTCATCCATTACTTGCCCTAGCGTTGTTAACCTTCAAGTGTTATGAATAGTTTACATTCAAAATATTGATTCTTTAATATTAAAGACATACTAGCTAGTGTGTGCTATAGGAGCTGCATTCTTGCATTAAAGAAAAGCTGGGATCCTCCACGAGTTTATAGTTCGTGTATTGATTATTGTGTAAATTGACATATGTTACTGCCATTCATAGCTTCAAGTGGTGTGATAAGTATCTAACATGAGGCTATATGGATTCATGCTCATCTCTACTATAAAATTTGTGGATTTTAGTTCTTGCAGTATGATTATCAAACTAGAATGATGTTTACAACCTACCACTATAGCAGCTGATTGGAGTTTTTCAACTTGCACTCTTTTAATAATAGAGAATGTTAACATTAACCTTGTTCATGCGTTTGTACCATACCTAATGCCATAATGTGTTTGGCATGATTTATGTGGGTTTTTTTGGGTAGCCACACGCCAATTTCTTTCTCTTCTTGTGGGCCCTTTCACTCTTTACCTGCAAATTGTCCTTAAGATTAGAAACCATTTTTCTTCCTCCTTTAAATAATTTGTCCACTCTTTCTATACAACAAGCCATGTAAATCAGAAAGCTTATCTTCTACTTACATGGGTAACTTCTTACCCTCATAAGACAAATTTGCAATACATTCAACTGTATCACTATCACTAATTGTTTTCCTTTTCCTGTCAGATAGGTTGAACATGCTTGGTCTTGCATTAAGTTATATAATTGATTAATTAGTTATTAATTATGTGCTTGATACATTAAATATTAGTTATTAATTACCTTAACTTATTTTAATTTAATTTTTAAAAATTATTCTTAAAAAATCTGTCATAGAAAGAAAACTAGGAAGACATAATTATTAATAAAGATAAATATCATAAATATGGTTTTTATATAAAAAAAATCAAAATGGTAGTAAATATTACTCGCAATTTACACATTTGAGAGTCAAATGAATATTTGTTCACGCAAGGGGACGACGTAACGCCAACCTTGGACGCATGCTCTAGGCTAGTACCATAGTTAAGCCATGAACAGCCCCAAATCTAAGCCACGCCCTCCAATAAGGTCACCAATGAAATTAGAGTGCAACCAAAATTGAAATGTTATTTAATGTTTAGGTGTGACAAGGTGCTATGGCCGGAATCAATGCTCATAAACAAATAGTCTATATATATATATATATATATTAATATATAATTCTTGGGCATTTCCAAGAACGAGAAATCATTGCAAAAGAAATTCTTTTTTCTTTTGTGTATTACATATTAGAAACAATTATTATTATATAAGGTCAGGATCCTTTCATGGTTTCAAAAATCATGATTTTTGTAATCTTAGTCAAATCTCATTTAGGATACATTTTTTTGTTAAGGCTTTTATGATTAATTAAGTTATTGCCTTGAATTTTTTTTTTTTGGGTAATTGCCTTAAATTCTTTTTTGAGATAAATACATGTTGGTTACCTGTTGTTTAATAGTTAGTTTGATAGTTACTTATATAATTTATACATACAACTTTCACTAATTAAAATATACAATTAAATTTTACCAATATATATATATACAATTAAATTTGATCAATAAGTTAAAAATAAACAAGTTTTGAATTATAGTTAATTTTTGTAATTGATCTAGTCTAAAAGCTATCCAATGGATATGTGACTTTTTTAATTAAATTTTGTAAGTTCCTTTAATGCCCCCACATTGAACTTTTATCCTTGTGTAGACTGAGTTTGTTGAAACTCTATTTTTTAGCTTTTGACTTGAATGCAAACTGGCTGGGACGTCCTGTGGGTACTTGTTGATTTATTCGTTGAGGGGCAATTTGATTTATAGATAGGTAATGGACTAACTCCTTACCCATTTGATTGGGCTATTGAGATGCGGGAGAAGCTTCAGCAGTAGGAGAACGAGATGTGGGAGATGCTTCAGCAGTAGGAGAACGAGATGTGGAAGAAGTTTCAGCAACATGATGGAAAGATCCAACACCAACAGGGCATGCTTGACAAGTAGAAGGGGATGATCCACCATTAGCAAGATAGGATAAATCTCATTATGTAGTGACTAGACTTGGACCCTAGACTTTCACAGCCAGCACCTGTACGTCCACCTCCTAAAGACAACGATATAGATGAGTCTCAAGACATTAATGATGATGAGCTCAATAGAGACATTTGATATTATTTGTAGCCAATAACTCACTTTGAATATTTAGGTGAAATAGTTCATAAATGACACAAAAAAATTAACGACAAAAATACACAACTATATTCCACATTTATTGACTTGAGGTAGCTTTCATAAATGAGTGATGTTATAAAATATTGGGAAAAGAGCATAACGACCCCTTGAACTTTGGTCCATTTGCAAATAACCACCACGAACTTTAAAATCGTCCGATTTAATTCTTAAATTAACTGTATTGTTTCAATAGACTCTTCCATTTATTATCTGTTAACTCACTAACGGAAGTATTACGTGAAAATATCATGATCGTCCACGTGTCACAATTGGAACCCTTCATCTTAATTTTCTTTTAATCTAGTTTTACACGTTTAATAATTCTAAATAAAACTAATATTCCTTGTGTTCCTGCAGAGACAGAGGAGACGGGGTGGTGCATTGCTCAAAAAGCCAGAAAAGACGGGGCCGGAGGTGGTGGTGGTGGTGGTGGTTGGGATTGAGAGGTTGTGGTGGTAGGTATGGGTCAATGGGAAACGTGCATGGTGGTGAAGTGGTGAATTGGCGAGATGGAATAACGAGAGAGAGAGCAAGAGAGAAAGAGAGGAACCAAATTTAAGGAAAGGGGAATTGAGGTGTTTAAGGAAATGGGTTGTTGTTGTTAGTGTTGTTAGTGGTGGTGGTGTTATTGTTAGTGGCGGTGATGGTGGTGTTTTTGTTGATTTGGAAATTGGAGAAGAGATGAAGAGGTGGTGGTGGTACGAGGAACAAATAATGGAGTAAGAAAGAATGAAGTAGGGGAGGAATTTGGAAATGGGAGGGAAGGCTGCGTGTGTGTGAGTGTACCTGGGTTGAGAATCTAGAGAGAGAAGTAGTAAGTTGAAGAAGATGAAGGAGATGACGGGTTTATTAGTTTTTTCAATTAATAGTTTTTTTAGAATTATTAAATGTGTAAAACTAAATTAAAAGAGAATTAAAATGAAAGGTTCTGATTGTGACACGTGGAGAGTTAGAATATTTTCACGTAATATTTATGTTAGTGAGTTAACAGAAAGTGAACAGAAGGGTTTATTGAAACAATACAGTTAATTTAAGGATTAAATCGAACAATTTTAAAATTTATGATAATTATTTATAAAACGAGTCAAAGTTCAGAAAGTCTTTATACTCTTTTTTTTTAAATACTTGAGCGTGTAAATGCTACAAATTTTTATTTTTCATTTGAGCATCAGTTAAAAAACAACAATAAAGGCTCAAGCATTTATATACTCCGACTTTCAATAATAAAACTATTCATAAATTTCCAAGTTATCACTATTGTTGCCACGGCACTATCTCCGGCACGATCACTAACATCGAGGTTGAATTATCCTTATAAAAGCGAAGCAAACAAAATATCTTTGAAGCAAAAAATATATTCATAAATTTAAGAATTAAAATATTAATGTAATTTAAATATTTTAAATTCAAGACTCACGTAATATGTATATATATATATATATATATATATATATATAATTTGTCTTATACGTAAGGCGCCGACATACATTTGATGAAAGTTTTTTTGCAAGGCAGAGAGAGAGTGAGGGAGGGGCATCGAGGGAGGGGGCGAGGAGGGTGCTTCTTTCCTTTCTTTGTGGCTCTGGCAAGTACGTACGAGCTTGGTCCTACTGCGAATGGCAATTACAGGCACAGCTGCCCCTGACTTTTTGGTGGGTGCAGGTTTAAAGGTCTTGTCTCTCTTTCCACTGTCCAGACAACTTTACCCCTCCTTACTCTTCCCATACGTACTTCGTACGCCAATACCTACGTCCGCCATGCTTACCACTTACGAACCAACATTTTGAGACCATGGCATTACCAATAGGCGTGCATTCTGCTAAATAGAAATGCTTTTCTGAAAATTATATTTATTATAATTATTACATTAACTATAGTTTTTTAATATTTTATGAGCATATTTTATGCGTTATAAATAATTAATTCTTTCTCAAGATCTTTCTTTATTATAAATACGTAATAAAGTATTGAATAATCTACTCACACAGTAAACTATTATCTTATTTATGTGTGATAAAATATTGCTGCTCACAAACTAAATTCTTAATGTGATTTGGTAGTTGGAAATAACCTTAAAAGCATTTTTTTTAATGAAGTTAGAATATGCTATTGTTATATTTATTTTAGGTAACTTTTTATATCATTAAGTTTTTAGAATTAATTTATAAAAAACTGTAAACAACACCAAACTGAGCTTCAGCTAAGCAATATTTGAATATAGTGATAGCATCTTTATGTGCATAATACCATATCTTTAAGAGTTTGTTTTAAATGTAAAAAAAATGATTTAATTTAATTTATAAATTAAATTTTGTGTTCAAAATGTTAAAAAATAAAAAATGATTTGATTTCTAAATTTTATAAATTTTAATTGTTTAAATTTATAAATCTTATCAAATATCATAAATTTATTAGGATTTGATTTGATTTTAAATTTAATTATTTAGATTAATTATTTTATTTTTATAAATTTTTTAATTTTATAATAATATAAAGGTAAAAAAATAAAATAATAAAATAAAACCAAATCAATTTTATCTTTAATAAATTACAAACATAAGAATTAATTTTTAAATTTAATTTAAATCTAATTTTTTATAATAAATTTTAAATAAAATTAATTTCATTTATTTTTAATTAATTATAAACACAACCTAAAATACTCATCAATTCTTGCAGCGGTGGCAAGCATCGGGTTCACGTTCATATTTGTTATACCTTGCATTTAAATCCCTTTATTCTTTTCCCACGAAATAAAACTTTGTGAGCTACTTTTGTGAAAAATGTGGTGCATATCCAATCAGAAGTCTCTTACACATTACTCAGCTGTAAAATGTGCTAACTAAGCTACACGGCCAGGCAATAATTGACTAGCCAAGGCGTTTCGTTAATGTTGATGCCGGCAGGAGGACCTTCAAATCGTGTCCAAAAGCTGCAGCGATTAGTCCAAAATCATTGGCCTCCATATATTCCTTCCATCCACATTTATTTTTTCTTCAAGGCATCAATTGAAAGATATGGCCAAGTGAGATATCCTAATATCGAAGACTTGGATTCCCAATAGCTAAATTATATATAAAATATAAAATATTAATTAATTTAAAATTTATATATACTTCTAGTTACTTTTAGCTTTTATAGAAAACCCAAAACTTTTGAATAGTGATTTAATGATAGCTTTCTAAGAAGCCTCTTATTAACATTATGATTTTTTAGCAGTAATATATACAATGCAGATTTAATAAAAATATATTTAAACACATACTTTTATGATGATTTAATATATAGAATGAAATAACGTAAAAGATGTAAGTTTTATATACTAAAATAAATATGATTAAATATTAAAATAAATATAATTAAATATTAATTTCTAATATATTAAATTAATTTGTAAGTCTTTATATTTTTAATTTTTTTCAAAAAATCCTTATAATGTAAAAATTATAAATAATTTCTTATAATTTTAAAATATTTTGAATCGAGTCTTTATAAGGCTCTTATAATATACTGAATTCAAGATCCTATTGAAATTTTTTTAAAAATTATAAAAAAATATTTATAATTTTTAAATTATAAAATTTTATTTAATTTTTTTTAAAAAAAGATAAGGACTTTTAAATAATTTAACCTAATATTTAATATCTGCACATATATTGAGCAGGATTTCACAAACAGTGATGTTACGTGTTGTTTGACCTAAAAAATGATACCTGATGCGAAGCTAAGAAAGAATATATTTCAATAATGTTTTAGATTTTTTTTTCTTTTACAGATAATAAGGAAAAAAGACATTACAAATTCTGAATAAAATGTTTAACTTTTTTAAAATAATAATAATAATAGCATTACTCTAGTACTTATATTTTTTTTCAAGGTACCAGTACCCAGGGTGAGTTGTCTAGCATTCATTAGTTTTTATTTATATTGAATAAACTCTTTAACATTTATTGTGAAACTAACAGTCAATAATTTATTGACAACTCACCCTGAATACCAAATCCATCAAGATACCATAGCAACTGCCTAATAATAATAATAATAATAATGATCCTCCTACTGGTGTACTGCATGCAGCATGCACCATAAATCTTCTCAGAATCATAAATACTAATTATGCAGTCCCTACAACTCATATCAGCGTCGCATATAGCATAGAAATTGAAGACATAAGGAGTAAAAATGATCACATGCTCGAGGTGTTTGGGCATATGGACGTTTCATGGTGTCTCATAGTTGTTGTGGCTCGAATCAGCAAAGTATCTAAACCTGGAGCCCTCAAAATTAATAGTGGGCGTCTACTACAAGGCCCACCAGCAGGAGTCATCATTAGCCTGCTGGCAAGAAACTCCTGTCCACCATAACTATTAGACAAGACTAAATATATTTAGAAATTTTTATTTACCACTAGCTCTAAGTACTTTTTTTTTTTTACCCAGCTATCATAAGGTTAAGAAATTTTTTTTAGTAAGAATCTCTCAAATAATTTTTTTTATTTCAATTCAAATGGGCTCCGAGCTTAGAATTTCAAATTTGAAGTGTTTTTGTTCCCCCACTCTCGCTGCAGGGGGTGTGGGCTATAGTATACACTTTTCAAGTTCGAATTTCCACATTCCAAGTAAATAAATGAGAGAAAAGAAATCCAAGGGAATTGACATGCCATGAAATGTGAAACACAATGCCACATGCTTTGTCTTGAGCATCCATTCTTTGTACTTCTTTTTCCTGACTCATAAAAGTTGAAAGCAACCAACAGCCTGTCCTTATTATCTATCTATCCTTCTTTCCTTTCTCTCTCAACTCTCAAGCTATACATACTGGCAAGAAGCCCTATATTTGGAAAAATAAAATAAAATGAAATATTAAAATATTTAGTTGAACTTGTAAGCCGCAGCATATCATCAAGCCCCTTTTTGCCTTTCATTGGTCTTCTTCTCTCTCTGTCCTCCTCCTCGAGTATCAACTTTCAATACATTATCCATTCTCCTGTGTGCACAAATCCACAATTTCATCTTCTTAAAGTGGCTAACAGGTATGGTTTTTGGGGATTCCCTCTCATTTCTCAACATTACATACAATCCACTCTCTCTGTCTTTTTTTTTATTAAAAAAATAGATATAAATAAAAGAAAAATAGTTCCTTAATTTAACTATTCACTCCATTGGGTACTCACGGAATCCATGTCAGGCAACGACTGGTGGGTGAAGGGAGAAGTAAGCATCCTTCTGCTGCAGTTGTCTACAAGTACTCTCTTCCCTCTTTCAATTAGCATTTAGTTTTTTATTATTATTATTATTATTGTGCTTTTAGTTGCTTCATTATATCCTGTTGGTGACCTTCTGAATTGTAGATTCCAGTTTCCTTGGAACTCTTGCTACTTTACTGCTAGGTAGTTAAGTCATTAATTATGTATATTTAGCCCTCTGATGCAGGTTTCTTCTTTTTTCATCCTAGATTCCTAGTACGGACAAAAACATGTCCAATGTGTTTGTATAATAAGTGCCTATTTCTGGCTGTCTAGTTTTTCATAATTTCCTCCTCTGTCAGTCATCACTTTCTATTCTTGTTGAATTGGAGTTTGGCTGTTGCCCTGCAGTCCATAATTTACTCTAGTTGTTAGTTTCAGTTCGGGTCACCATATGGTCTGTTTAGTATCTCAATATTTATGCAACTGGTCATTTCTTCAAGCTTATGTGTTGCTCACTGCTTAATTATTTATTGCCTTTCATGCAACTGTTAATCATATTGGTATCATATATAGAAGGTAACCGAGCAAAGATAGAGGAGCTTTGACGAAGCAGAGCTGAAAAGTGGATTTTTTTTTTTGGTTATGGACTGGAATTTGAAAGCACCTTCTTGGGATTTGACCGATGGGGATCAGGCAACCTTACCCAACATAGAAACAGTGGATGGGTCAAGCAGATTTGGAGTTTATAGAACGAAAGGGGAATTTTCTGTTGACTTGAAGCTTGGTCAGGTGGTTTCTGGCACCAAATCAGTACTGCCCAAGTCGAAAGATGCTGCTGGAGTCTCCAAAATGGCATCCTCACCTTCAGGGTCATCTAAGAGAGCTCGAGCCATTAACAATGGAGCCCTGACCGTGTCATGCCTTGTGGACGGGTGCAGTGCAGATCTTAGTAATTGTAGAGATTATCATAGGCGCCATAAGGTCTGCGAACTCCATTCCAAAACCCCAGAGGTCACAATTGGTGGCCTGAAGCAAAGGTTCTGCCAACAGTGTAGTAGGTGCGTATCATATATATGATGATTGTAAGTTGTTTATTTGAGTTCTTGATTGCTTATAATTTGTCCTCTTAAATTCTTAATTAATGCATTTTTTCCTTTTTGTTTTTATTGCACTTGATAGACATCTAATGCAAGTCATGTGCATCCATATCCATTATTCATGTTAGCTTCACAAGTACTCTTGCATACCTTCGATGGGAATGATTGTCAAGGAAAGTACGTGAGCCTATTACTTTATTTTGCTTTCTGCTACGGTTAGAATCTTAATTTAGCGTTCTTGAGGGGAGGTGTAAGCAAAATCCTTAAACAAAAAGAATCCCAACAGACGAAACCTATTCTCACTTTAAAATTTTATCTGATCAATTAACATTGGTCTCCTGCTAAAACACCCGGGTATCTGGATAGTTGCGCTGGAACTTGTGCAGAAAACACTTGTATGTATGGTTACTTTAGTTTACAAAGTGTTCTATGATTCTAATTCTAAGAGAGAACCCCCTCTCATGTCCTTGAAGTCCTATAGCTTTATACTCGATGGATGATACATTCATAAATCCTAAGATCAGTAGAATCTGCAATATGGAGAAGCTGAAAGTATCTGAGTACATGGAAAACAATTGCTAAATTTTTCATGGAATTTGAGAAAATGACTTGCCTGTATTTGTCTGTTAATAAAACCTTGATATTGCCCGTACTTCTGATGAATCCGTAATAACTAATTTTCACTTCTTAGTTTCACGTGCATTTGATTTTATTTGCTCGATTCCATGTCATATATGCAATGATATCTTACGTGCCTGAAGTTCCTTATTGTAGGTTCCATTCGCTGGAGCAATTTGATGAAGGAAAAAGAAGCTGCAGGAAACGTTTAGATGGACACAACCGACGGAGAAGAAAGCCCCAGCCAGAACCTCTCACGCGATCTGGTAGTTTTTTGTCCAATTACCAAGGTTAGCTTCTAGTTCTAGCACATTATCTGAGTGGACCCATATGCATATATGCCTAGATTTGGTGCAGGCATTTGCTGAAGATCCCCACATAGGTACAGAAATCTTAAAAGAGTAAGAAATTTCATGTGAAAACAATGCACTTGGCTAGCTGAGTGCGCTGCCAACATCCCTGATGGCTGATTTGGTCCATTGATGTCCACGCTCATGACAATCTAGTGGCCACTACAATAATATGTCAGTACATAGACAAAAAAAAAAGGCTTTTGCTTTTGAGAGAGGGGAACCTAGACTATCATTTGTAAGAAGTTATCATTTGCTGAAATATCATATCTTTGATGTCGTCACGAGTTTCTTGATTTGGAAAATTTGTTTACAACACACACACACACACTGATATATTGGATAATGCTTTCCATGACATATAATATAAAACTGAAGAAATTCAATGTCAAAAAAGTTACTACTAATTTTTTCAGGCACCCAGTTGCTACCCTTCTCAAGTCCACATGTATATCCTTCCACTGCCGTGGTGAACCCTGCTTGGAGTGGAGGAGTAGTTACTTCCTGTGCAGATGCTATTCTGCACAACCACAACCAACACCAACAAGTGCATTTGGTTGATAAACAAGACCTTTTTCTTGGATCTTCTCCACCCAGCTATAAAGAAGGGAAGCAACTAGCATTCTTACACGGTGACAATCCCACGGCCACACACAACAACCAAAACCCACCTCTTCCAGCTGCTTCTGTGTGCCAGACGCTTCTTAGAACCAGCCCTTTGTCAGAAAGCGGCGGGGTGAGAAGCAAAATGTTCTGTGATAGCCTAACAACTTCTGTCCATGACTCCCCTTGTGCTCTCTCTCTTCTGTCATCACCACAGACGCACACACCTGGGAATGGTTTAAACCAAATGATGCAGCCTCACTCAATCTCCCTTATGCAGCCCTTAGGCCTGAGCCTGCATGATAACAGCTTAGAGTCCGTGGACCGAGTCTTGGTTCCAAATGGGAGTGACCATTGTTCCTCAATGTATAACATGGGTTCTGATGGATCCCAGGGCAATGAAGCCCCTCAACTATTTCCCTTTCAATGGGAATAGGGAGTTTTATCGTAATTCATCCTTTGTTTGTTGATTTCCAATGAATTCTTTCCCCCGTACGATTTAATTATTATTTTATCTTTAATGAAGGTAATGATCCATCGTTAATTTCTGTCTTAATTTAGGAAAAGAAAAGGACAATTATCCATCCATGCACATATGATTTAAAAAGGGAGTTACATAAAATAAACTTCGGTATGAATTTCTTCGCATATATCAAGTGACGGGGGTTGTTACCATGCACGCTACTATTCATGTGGCAGCTATATAATTTTTTTAATAAAAAAAACATGTTTTATTGATTAAAGAGTAAATACTCAATTTGGAACTCAAAAAATGAGACATTAAGTTTGTCTCCTAATGATTTTGGACATCAATTTTGTCCTTAAATGTTTAAAATAGATATCAAGTTAGTTTTTCCATGATGGTTTATCTTAATGTTATTATAATTCTTTTGATGTGGCACATTATCATTTTTGTTGAACAACTTGTTGGAAATTTAAGTGTGAGTAAGATGTGAGTTGAAGAATGTCCACATCGAGTAAGAATGGACAAAATGATGAACATATAAGTGGAAGGACCCATAAACTTAATACTTTAAGGCTTTTGGTTGAGATATGGTGTCAGACCCATTAGTATGGTTCTTTTGTAAATCCATTGAATTATATATCCCTGGCGTTGCAGGTTTCCCCTGCTTCAACAAGTGATATTAGAGTCGATGGTTTGGATCGGCAAATGGTTTGGATCGACAAAGACGACTATTGAAGAGTGCTGGTTGCACAAAAAGCCCAAGTGAAGAGCGGTAACACGTTGGTGGAGACGTGATTCGGTCAAGGTGACAAACGAATGGTAACATGTGGAGATGTGGCTCTTGAAAGCGGGCTTGGTAAAAATGTGTTATTAGTTAGACTGTGAAATACTCGGAAAAAAGGTTCCGTGTGAAGGGAAGTGAACCCGTGTAAAAACTCACACTTATGGGGCGTTTGGTTTACATATTATTTTTTCATTCTTGGGAATCTTTACATGGGAATGTTAGATTCCCATGGTTAGTACAAGTTTTGAAAAAACATTTCCATCCAAAAATGATTCCCGGGAATGATATTTAACCAATATTCCTGCACTTTCATTCCCATGGAGGGAGGTGGGTTTGCAATATTCTCATGACATGAGAATATTTTTGCCATGTGAAATGACCAAAATATCTATCATTTTATCGTTATGTCATTAACCAAAAACTGTCAAGTCATTGTCGGTGACCGCCATTAGCCACCATCGACCACCCTCCGTAGCGGCCAATAACCGGAATCCAACTATCCTCATCATCGCCGCCAGGTGACGGTAGCTGGCAACTTCAACCACCGTGCCGGTCACCGAAATTCAACCACCGGTGTCATTGCCAGTGACTTTGACCACCGCACTAGTTATCTGAATCTAGCCACTGCAAGCCAACGACGGCTGACCAATGACTTTAGCCACCATACCGATCACCAGAATTCGACGACTTCAGCCACTGCCCTGGTCACAGGAATCCAGTCACCCTTATCGTTGCCAAAGGTTAACAGTTGCAGGTGACTTTGACTGCTGTCACTAGCGGTTGGAGTCATTCCCAGAAAAGTTTTTAGTTAACCAAACATAGTAATCATCATTCCTAGGAATACCATTCCTAGGTATGCTATTCCTGTGAATGTTTTTTCAAACCTTGAACCAAACGTCTCCTTAAGGGTGAGATTGTTAGAATTTCAAGTGTGAGTGTGATGTGGGTGAAAGAATGCCCACATCAAGTAAGAATGGACAAAGTTATGAACATATAAGTGGAAATACCTATGAATCTAATACCTTAAGGTTTTGGGTTGAAACGTAATGTCAGACCCACTGGTATGGTTCTCCGGTAAATCCATTGGAGTAGATCTCCCCGGTGTTATGAGCTCCTCCTGGCCCCCCAACACAACTTTCTACACATGTAGCTATCATACGTGGGGGAAATGGTACTAAGGTGTGTGAGCAACTAAGAGAGATGTGAAGTGATTCTTCTCCCAAATCCCTAAATTAAGAACCTTAAATTTCCAAGCCACCAAAAATCTCACACCACTATTTCTCCATTTCTCTCTTCTCTTCCACTCAACTCTCTCTCTCTCTCTTTCTATTCACAGATGCATACTCTATATATATTCAATTTCTAACTAGATTTTCACATTTTGTTTCCCTATTATGCTTATTCTCATATTCTCAATTTTTCATTTCACTGTAATAAATTTTTGTATTTATTGGTTTTCTCCTCGATTAAACTCCCTTTGATGAGTTTTTTGCACCTCATGTTGCTTTTTTTTTTTTGGTTTATGGGGTTTGGTGTTTTTGTTTTGTGAATTGTTTGATACGTTTCTTATACAATTTGATAATCTCAAGGATTAATCAACATTAGGACCAATTTTTCTTTTTTAATGTGAGACTTGTTGACAATGATGTATAAAGCCTTTGCTTTGTGTTGAATCTTTTTTTATCTTCCTCTTAAGAGTCAGGACGAGTTAGAAAGAAATTATGAGAGAGTCATAGTAAAATGAATTATTTAAGCGGGGCTAAATTAATTTTTTTTAAAAATACATGCAAAAGTCATGTTTTTAAAAAAAAATGGGTGGGGGAAGGGGGGACAACGGCCCTTGTGACTAATGACGCGTCGCCCCTGCCTAGAGTTGGGAGCCTGACGTTAGGATTAGTTTCTCTTCCTAATTTTTTCCTCAGGGTTTATACATAAATGTGAGCATTGGATCATAGGGGTTTTGGGTATGATTGTTTTGATGTTATTTTGGTTCATGCATTCATCATCTTTTTTGAATTGATATTTGAAGCGTGAATATAGTAGCTTTCATCACTTCCTACCACTCACAAGCGGAACGGGTTAAAAAATACAACCTAACCCGCTAAATTTGACGCATTAAATGAGTTAATCTATCACTAATTTTGACGAATCAATTTGCTAAGTCAGACTCATTTTATCAACCTAAATGAGCAAGTGTTCATATATTTAAAAAAAAATGACTCAAATGGTAGCGTGCAATTAATTAAATTTATCATCTCAAGATTAACTAATTGATAATAAAAAAGGTGATATATTGGTTGTTATTATTATTATTTAGAAGTTGTAAGACGAATTTGGATACTCTTTCAAGGACATACTAATGCCATATTATACGAGACAAAGATACAACTTTTTTTGTGCAGGAACGGTGAGTTACTACTGCACAAAAAAATTTGTCTCTTCTTTTCTCATAATTTTAAAAAATATTAAATATTCAAATCCTCATAAATAAAGATGTCAAAATAAGTATAACCAAATCCTGTAACCCGAGAAAAATCACGGCATGAATTAAAATAAAGGCTCGTTTAGAACTCGATTATTCAACCCACCCCGCATAAACCTGCGGATTGTACCCGCGGGTTAAATAAAAAGAGACGTGTAAGAACAAAAATAAAATATATAGGGCTGCTGTGCCTGTTGGGCCAACTGGCGAGGGCCGCACGAGTCCACCGGCCACGCAGCAGGCAGCAACACGCATGTTGGCCTAATCCAGTAATCCCTAGTTTCTCAGTTCTCTCTCCTGCAGCCACCCACAGGGACGCTGACTCGTTGTGCTGGACGCTACACCTGCATGCATGCACGGTACGCACTATGCAGTGATGCTGCCAACCAGCCACATATGCACCCAGGGGGTAAGGTTCTTGGAAGTTGCCACCTTTTGTTGCAGTGTTACCGCCGCTTGGAGGTAAGGGACTTAGGAGTTGGGACCCCGACTGGTTGATTGTTGCCTTGGGTAAGGTGGCTAGAGGCTTCATGCCTGCAGATGGCAAGACTGCATATATGAAGTGGGTGCAACGTATGGCAATGTGGCTTTAATTACTCTTGTTTGTTATCATGATCTCCCTCTCAATGGTATCCAGATTTCAGCTTTTGTTAAAGACATTAAAGACATTATTTCATGTATCAGTTTTTTCCATTTTTTTGAATACACGGGTTTCGAACTCGCAGTGGGGATGAAACGCATATATTACCAAGTAGATGATCACTAAGCAAGGACTGATATTTGTAGGAGTTTTAATTGTTGCTATTGTTATAAATTTACTCTAAAAGATGGAGAATTGTTGTTGATAAATTAGATTGTATTGTTTTTCCGTTTTAAATTTTCTTGCTCTTCATTGTTTTACCTTGTGTGAATTTGATTATTTACTCTAAAAGATGGAGAATTGTTGTTGATAAATTAGATTGTATTGTTTTTCCGTTTTAAATTTTCTTGCTCTTCATTGTTTTACCTTGTGTGAATTTGATTCTCAATCTCCATATCCTTTTTCAATTATTTTGTTAGAAAATTGGGAATGAAGGAAGAAAAGAGTGCTTACCACGGGTCCCATTGGCTACTGGCGGAACTTGAGGAATAATTTTGAAGACAGTTACTGAATTACACCAATTGGCCATTTACTATTACTGTTGATCTCCATTGTTTATTCATGTCTACATGTGATGGAATTTAAGATTTTGGAGGACAACTGCCACCCCCTACCTCTTAGAAGCTCTGCCACTGCCATGGGCTATATATGGTTGAAGGGGTCCTGAGTTATTGAGTTGAAAGTAGGGAGAACAATTAAATTTATGTTTTTCTTTTCTTTCCAATTTTCTAATTTTCGACATCTTAACTTGCCAACCCTACTTAAGCGTGGTGGATTGGCAATTAACTTGCCAGGAAAAGAAGAAAAAAAGAGTAAATCCGCCCTACACTAGCTGCTTAAGATTGAGTGTGAGGGATTGATTCCTTTGACATCTCTAGTTATAAAGCATCCTATAAAATATATAAAATTATTGTTAAAAAGCTTGATTATCATAAACAATTATTTAAGAGGTCAAATTCTTTTAGTGATGTATTAATATATTATTAAATGATAATATAAAAATTTTTATACTAAAAATAGATTAAATTTAAAATTTTATATTTAGAGTTTAATTTTGATTAATTGTCAATGTAAAAACTTTACACTATCAACGAATAATGTGTCAATACATCAATAAATGAATTAGACTTCTTAAATAATTGTTATGATAGTCAAACTCATTTAATAATTTGTCAATATATGATTAGATCACATTATAATTTTTTTTACATGATCAAAATTAAATTCTTACATTTATAAGAGCCGTTACCATTGATAATGTGTGGTGTATTCTGGTGTATTCTTCTTCATATGACTAATCAATTGTATATGATTACGCTACATATTAAAAGCGTATATAAAAATTTAGCATATTTAAAGATTAAAGTGTCAAATGAAATTAATAACGTACAATTAGTTTAATTAATGGTCTCGATAAACTAATTAACAATAAATAATTAAATAAATTAATATTATTAATTGACTACTTTGATTATTCTTTTATAATAACGGCATAAAAGTTTAAAGTTATAATTTTCTACAAAGTACTCAAACTTCTTATTAGTTGACTTCTTTTATTCAACCTTTGCCATTTACAATATGGTGTATTCTTGTTTGTATGATTGATCAAGTGTATATGCTTCAGCTATGTATTAAAAGCGTAGATAATTTTTTTTAATATTTAAGGACTTAAGTTAAATAGTGTGCAATTGATTTAATATATTGTCTGACTATAAAATATTTGATAATAAATACTAATCTAAATTAAGTTATTTTTTACAAAAAAATTAAAAGATTTAGATTTAGGTTGACCATTTCAATTGAATCAATCTTCGTTGGTAATATAAAATACTTTTTATTATTTAAAAGTTACAAACCATTACATAATTGCATAATTGGACTAATGGTTGACCTGATGAGAATGTCAAGTCACCGATTTAGCGGTCTAACTAGGGATTTAAGAATCAAATTGAAAATTTTAGGCAAAGAAAAAAAATGATATGAGCAAGTATCTTATATTTTTAATATAATATAACTCACATTTAATATTTAAAGAGTACATAATTTAATATTATATTGTAATACAATGGAATAAATAAACTTTTAACTAACTAACAACACAAATCTACTATTAACGAACTAATAATAACACAAATAAAATAATGTTCACATATTTTTAAACAAACAAGAACATAAATATAATAAGATACAATAAAACATAAATTTCTTATCAAATAAAAATTATTCTCTAATGAAAATCAAGTCAAGTGGGTTAAGCCAAATTACGCAAGTTTGACAAGATTAACGAAAAGGAAAAATGACTCAAAAAGTTGGCTTGATAGAAAAATATTTTCATTTGGTTCTTAAATAAAATTAACCAAATATTCAACTAATTTAACCAATAAATTATATACAGTTAACTAATAATTTATCTTCATTTTAATACTTAATATGTAATTAACTGTATGTAAATTATTGATTAAATTAGTTTAATACTTGCCTTTTTTTTCATGAACAAAATAAAAATATTTTTTTTTCCAAATCAACCATATGAGTCATTATCTATAACAAAAAATATAGACTGAAATTCTAGCCAAATCAACTTAAAAATAAGTTCGCAAAATTTCTAATTGGACCATCTAGTCTCTTTTTTTTTCTTCTAATTGACCCGAGTAGTCTTTTTTAATTCTTAGCGAGTACACACTCATTTCTTTTTATTTTTTCCCTCCTTCTTCCTTGGAACCCTTTCAAGAATTATCCTTAAGTCACATCCTAAGGTGGGACATCCACTAACCCCAACAAGTAAAGTAAAAAAAACAAATGTACAAGTATCAATTTCAGCTGATCCGCTGCAAGCCATGGGTTCAGAAGGCCAGCCTGTTGGCTTAAATATATTTTTTTTAAAATCTATTTTTTTTGTTGCATGAATTATTACACAGCCTTTAACTGCCAATTTAGAGGATTGGGCCAAATGCCCAATTGAGGCTCCGGGCAGCTGGCCGAAATATTGACCATGCTGGTCTTCGGCCTTTGAGGCAATCTCTAAAACAACCTTAAAGAAACTCCTAGTCCTAGGAATTAAATTTCTGTTTAAAATCTTAGGAACAGACTGTTGAATGCTTTCTATAAATGTACTTGAATAATTACATATTTTAGTTTTTTAAAGATATAAGTATCACCAATTAGATTATTTAATGATAAATATATCAAAATAGTCTTAAAATATTAATTTTTGATATTAAATTAATTATTTAATATCAAATTGATCTTTTAATGTCATTTTTTTACATTAAATAGTTCTTTAAAATGATCAAAAAGACTAACTTAATATAAAAATTATTAGAAGATTATACTAATATAACAAGATTAAAATTGATATTTACTCAATATATTTATGTGTATGATTCGCAAGAAGGATATGTGTTCATATAACTATTAGAGGAGCACAGAAGATTAATGCATTGGATGAATCACTGTAGCAAATCTAACTACCCCAGGCAACTAAACTAATGGTGGTAAATATAGTCATGCCAATTTTTTTTTGGGTACATAGTCAAGTCATTTTAATTCCAAACCAAAAGGTCAGGCTTTATCAAATAAAGAAAAATGACCAAATTGAATAGTTGATTAATTATTAGAGTAAAAAGAAATTGCATCTGATTATCAATTATAATTTTATACTTTTTGAAATAAATGCTCGATTTAACAAAGACATATTTAAAATTTTAATGCATCTATTTAAGATTTTAAAAAATTCAATGCATCGTACTTAAAAAGTTCTAATTAAGAGCATTGATAAGTTATCAAGTATGAAAATTTTAACTAAAAGCACAACGTTTATTATTTTTTTTTTATTGAACAACGAAAAAATCTAGCTAATCATGATAACATTTCACATAATATATTTCGTTTATCATCACTAAAATTTTATATTTTAGACTAAACATACAAGTAGTGAGATAAATTGATTTTTAATATTCCATCTCTCAATCCATTCAATAAAAAGTACATGGAAACAATTACCTCGGGGGTTTGGACTAATATGAGTAATTGCCTCTTTTATTTACTCATGCATTTTTCTTCTCTGTTTAATCAACTGCACACAAGTATGCCATTTTTAAAATATAACATATTATGTTTTGAGGCGGAGAAAGTTTTAAATGAGGTTCTATATAATATAATTTTAGGAGAGGAATACATTTAACCTTTATAAAAACATGTTTAGAAAATTGTCTATTACTATTACACTGAATTTTGTAGACTTTGGATTACCACCACCTCCCTGATTATGTTCTATATATAAAGTTTAACTAAAATGAAGTTCAATTAATATAGAAAGTTTTTTTTTTAATTATTGAGAAACCTCTTAATTTTTCATCTCAATTTATCGGGATAATTCTTAAAAACCTTTTAAATTTTCGTCAAAATTGAATACCTCTTTCTTACCTACTACAAAAGGATGAGATCTAATTTGAAAATCTGCTTCGCAGGAAAACACCAAAACAGTGCATTCAAAAGTATCCAATATATTTAATGGAGAATCCATTCGAAATCTGAAATGGGAACTTTCTTCATACTGGTAATTAAGTTGGAAGCGTTTCCAGCTCACGTGTAAACCCAGTATTAATTTTCAGGATAAAAACACACCGCTTCCCGCCAACCTACCCCAGTGACGATCACAATACCAAGGCCAAGTGCGTTACCCCATTTTCTATATAAGCTAGTAATTTGCAAAGTTCAAGACCATGCAGAAGCAATCATAGGGACCACCATCACCATCAGGGATATGATGGCCAACAGAGAAGGAATCAATCGGTTCAACGATGACATTATTCACAACATTCTGGCCAGACTACCAGCCTTGTCGTTTGCAGCTGCTGCTTGTGTTAGCAAAACTTGGTACCGTGTCTGCACTCAAATCCTCTCCCGTCCCAAGCTTGCCTCAGCTCTCTCCCTCAATCCCTCTCTTGTAGTAAGCGCAGTTTCCATTACCACGAAAATGATTTATTTGTTTATGTATTGTTATTGATAATTGTTATGTATAATATGTAGATTGGTTTCTAAGAACTTACCTTGAGTTTCACTGGATTCTTTGGTGTTTGTTGTTTTCGCGGTTGACAGGCTGCTGTGGCTGAGGTTCTTGACAAGGTTCTGTGCAAGCCAATTCGTCCAGACTTCGCCATAGCTTGCATCAGTGAAAAATATGGCTTGGGACTGGCTCACTTACTTGTATTTCTTTTATTATTCTTTCTTTACTGCCCTGTATTCTGTAAATATTAACGTTCTAAATAGTTACTGCTATGCTTCTGGTTTGAATATTGGTATAATGCAGCTTTCTCATACACTAGGAGCCAGAACTCCTTTGGTTACTCATATTGCCAATGGGGTGATGGGCATGGATGTTCTGACAGATGAATTCAAAGAAGTATGCTCTTTTTTTTTCTTTGGTCTTTTCTAATTATTTGAATTATTTTTTAATAATTATTCTGGGGAACGCAGGTGAAATGGGAGTATTTTGATTACAGCTGTCCTCATCCTCGTGAGTCTAGGGTGTATGGGGATGCAAATCAAGGGATTGTTTTGGTGGTTGGATATTTACCTGGACTAAAAGTTGATGCTGTGCCATTATTCCGTCCAAAGAGGGTAACATAGCTAGCTGATTTTTCTTTTTCTTTTGGGGGGAATGTACACTTTTTTTGTTTAAATTAAATTTCTTTAAATTTTTTACCCTTTGTGCAATTTTTCATTTGAGCAAAAACAATAAGTACATGTTATGGTCATCAATATCATAGTGGAGAGAATTGACTTGAATATTTTATCTGATACTAAATCAGAACCCTCAGATTACCATGATTGACTATGACAAGTTTGTGAGAGATATTAAGGCTTACACAGCTGCCGTTTCTGGCGATGAATTCCCTGCTGCCATCATGATGTTTGGAGTAAGTTACTTTCAAACAGGGCCCTAATTGTTTACCCATGGAGAAAACTCCATATATCTTTTTGTATACTCTAGCATTAATTGCGTATACTTGACGTAGTTGTTATTTTTCTAGGATCGTAATAGTGACATAAATTCCGTTGTCGCAAAAATGGGTGAGTCACCCCTCTTTAGAGGATTAATGAATTATTATCATAATTTCCTTTGTTTCATAGATATGATAAGGACTGCTATATATGTTGCAGATTATGATATGCCAAAGGAAACCGCCATTGTTGGCGATGCGGGCGGTTGCTTTTTTTTCAATAGTCTGAACTATACAATAACTTGTCGTGCGGATTCATACATACTTGATGCTGTTGCTCTTGTATTTGCTAAGGATAAAGACAAGTCTCCTGGTACTTTGTATATATACTGATATTGAAACTTAATTGCGCGCTGCAAGTTCCAGTTATCGGACTTGTTCACGATGTTTTAATTGCTTTAGCTTGCATAATCTAGATTTTGTATTTTGCAACTTGTAAGTTGGTATATATATATATATATATAGGGGAAACTCAATTCCATGTTGTAATGATTTGCTTATTGATCAGATGTAGGGGAAACTCAATTCCATGTTGTAATGGCTGGGGGTTTAATGCCATTCGGGCCCCGATTTGAGGCGATTGCTGTCAGAGAGAAACCATCAGAGAAATACTGTTGGCTCTCTGCAAAAATGGAAGGAGTTGACGTAATTTTGAATATCGAGGCCGTCTTAGAGACTGTTCATGAGACGGTATGTGTTTTTTATTTTATAAAATAAGGTAGAGACCCATATAAGGATCCAGGTGAGGAATTGGAAAAATAAGGTGTGGGAGATCGAACCCTGCCTTGAACACCGAGGCTCCCCGGGAGAGGGGCCACTAGGCTACAAGGCCATTGGCAAACTCTTTTATGTTTTTATTTGTTTACAGTATCTTTTGAACTTTCTTCTTGCTCAAACGGGAAAAATGGCCCGGTGCAGGTACACGATCAATCTCCTGATTTGTACATTGCCGTAACGCAACGGAGAAGTTATTACTCTAGGGAAGAAAGTATGAGAATGGCAACATCCACGGCCTTCTATAAAGTCATAGGGTAAGATGCGAAACCTCATCATCTGATTCAAATGTAATTTGCAGATATCATAGAAACAAAGAGCACGCTCTTTTTTTCTTGTCTTGTAAAAAACTTATTGTGAGTTTTTTCTTGATGACAACCAGGGGGGAAGGTCCCTACTTCTTTGTTGATGGTGTTGGCATCAGGCCTGGTGATTCCTTCCTGTTCTACCATAGAGACCTGGAAACTGCACGCACCACCAGTACCATTGCCTTTGATAATCTAGAGATCTTGAAGGAGAACACATGTGACAAGGGTGTTAACAAAACTGTAGGTGGTGCTGATAATGGTGATAAGAATGGTGTTTTTGGTGGTTTAATCTTCTCTTGCCATTCTCGTGGTGAATCATATTTTGGACAACCTAATGCTGATATCTTCCCATTCTCTCTCAACTTTCCTGGGGTACCACTAGCTGGAGTGTTCTGCAAAGGGGAAATTGGGCGTGGCTCTTCAAGCTTTATCACAGCGGATGAGTATCAGGAACAAAGCCCTGCTCATTGTTGCCTTCATGCATGTAGTGCGGTTTATTTGGTTGTGTCTTATCTTCCTGCTTCATCTGTGAAGCACTAAATCCCTCCAAAATAGGTCGAAGCTGGAGAGAAGATCGTATTCGTAGGATTATCTGCATCTGGGCCCTTTACCTGTAGTTTAGTTTCCTATGCAAGATATTTTCGGGTTCTTTCGGTCTGTCAGTCATATTTGTCATTTTCTTTTGGGAGAATTATATTTGATGATTTAGAAATTAAATATGTTATTACCAAAAACAGAAATTAAATATGTTGTTTAAAATTAATGGCCAAATTAAGATTTATTGTAGTTTGATTATTATACTGAAAAATAGTAAATATGTTATAAACTTTTAAAATAAATATCTTTTGAACTATTAAACTTTTAAAGTAAGTAGTCATGATAATAATTTTACATAAATTCTCATTTTTCTCTCCTTAGTTTTAGTGGCATCCTTGTTTTTTTTTTTTTTTTTGGGTATAGTGAAAAAACTATGAGTAAAAATCAACAGTGCGGGGTATGAAGACTCCAACAGCATCAGCCAGTGTGCCTGTCTGGCTCCAACAGCACTTGATCGAGTCCCAAAGGACAAAAGAGTATAAATTATGACTAGCTAACCAATCAGTGCATTTGTTGCCCTCTCTCAAGGTATGAACAAAAGTAATGGCCAAGTCACGCTTCATGAGGGCAAGAATTCATTTGATCAATCTACAGGAGCACATGTCAACAGAAAGGATCATTCATAAGGGAAATTATGGCTTCGGAGTCACTCTCAACAATCAAATTCTTGTACCCTTCCTCCCAAACCATATCCATCCCAGAGAGAATCCCCCAAAGCTCCGCCATATAAGAATCACTCTTCCTCAGCCAACATATGAAGCCTTTACAGCCCGCAGCTCAATAGAGTTACCTTTCGAAGCACCATCGGTGTTCAACTTGATCCATCCATGTGGAGGGAAAATCCACTTGACATCAATGGACTGCCAGTGATGGAGTTGACCGGCAATTCTAGAACTTGTTCTAGCCTTCATAATATATTTGACATCCTTTCTAATAACCATATCCATGTTAAAGCAGTTTGTGTATTTTGATAGTGCATAAGTATGAGGTTAGAATTCGATCTTGAAATAAAGTAATTTTTAAATAAATTTAGTATCACTTGAGCTACGATTTTTGATCAGTTAATGAAATAAATTTTTGTTTCATTGCGGCTGGAAAGAAATCTGATAAACTTATTATTTTAGGAAATAATTTTATCACATTTATTTTATTTACACAACCTTTTATTCATATAGATTGTGCACAATCCCTCATTTGAATTTAAGATATTACTTTTATTAAGTGATTAGTAGGTTATATAAGTATAGGTAATTCTTTCGTCTTCTTAAATTCCTTCTTAATTTCTATACCAAAAAAAAAAATTCCTTCTTTGTTATTGAAAGTAAGATTCGATTTTAGGTCATTGTAGTTATTACAAAAGATTTTATCATTTAAATTAAATAGAAAATTTTCTAAGTAAAACATATGACTTAAATATAATCCGAATTTATGTACCAAGAAAAACCGAATACAAGACCCACGTGAAATCTATGAATCCATGTAATATGGATAGTATGGTCCACATTCACAATATAGACTAATGCTCCAGCTGGTTCCCCCAAAAGTATCTTAACCAACACTTCAATGAAACTGCATGTTATGTTAACCCGTAAAATAAATTGATATTAGAAAATGGGAGCCATTTTGGATTTTTCAGAAAAAAGTTATAGTGTATTCAGGGTGATATTCAATAGCTTGTATATCATTACTGTTTAATTAATAACTAATTTTGCCCATCATTTTCTTTTTAAGTTATTGGCTGGTTGGGAATTGGGATAACTGAACTTCCTCTTTGGTAGCTGCGCAGGGAAAAGATGATAAGTTGCCTTTTACACAGTAATAAAAGATATTAGCGAAAGTAAAAGAGATT
Organism: Styphnolobium japonicum; assembly: GCA_023212625.1. Classification (NCBI taxonomy): domain Eukaryota; kingdom Viridiplantae; phylum Streptophyta; class Magnoliopsida; order Fabales; family Fabaceae; genus Styphnolobium; species Styphnolobium japonicum. Next base: position 38,266,830 of record JALBWW010000003.1, on the reverse strand, counting down.
GATTTTTGTTAATTGTTTAATATTTAATAATAACACAATTTAAATGGACTTGCATTTTAATTTTTTTTTTAACATTTTAACTACAATAAAGAATAAATAATTATTTAATTTGACCTAATTTAAAAATTAAACTGAATAACCATTTCGAATAATTATTTGATTAGTTAATCATTTATTATAATTATGTGCCTAAATATTTTTTTCAATATGTAAGAATCCTATTTTAAATGACAATGTTCATTCTACTAAAAAAAGAACAATGTTGGTCATCAATATAAGTGAGACGACAGGGACGCTTACGAAAAAAATTAAAAATATTTGATAAAAGTGAAATTGAGGGAAATGATCAAAATAACTAAGATAGATAGCCTCTTTGTTTTTGGTCATTGAGAGAGAAAAATAGACAACATATTTGATTTCAGCCAATCTTGGGCTAAAGAAAATGGGCCTAGGCCCCAGGCCTTAGCCAACATTTTTAATTATTCACCGTTTTGTCCGAGGGTGGAGTCTGAAACTCCGAGCTCTGATGGAGAAGCCATCATCATCATCATCATCGGCGAAAGCCAACACCAAAGCGAAAGCAAATGATGCCCAGATGGGTTTTGGAGGTTTGGGTGTGTTCAACGAGGACCTTCTTCACAACATTCTGTCTAAACTTCCTGCCCCATCGTTCGCTTCTGCAGCTTGCGTTAGCAAATCCTGGAATCGTGTCTGCAATCGCATCCTTTCTCGTCCCAAGCTCTCTTCTGCTCTTTCTCTCAACCCTTCGTTGCCCGTAAGCCCCTTCCTTTCGTATCTGTTAAACTCGCAGTAAAAACGAAATTCAAAATTCCCAAAGCTTGTTCCTTTTTCGTTTAAAGGTTTCCAAAATCTCTTTTTTCGAACTTGGTACCTCTGGACACAATTGGGGATCGGTAAAGCTAGGGAAAAAATTGAAGCTTGATGCTTTTGAGTTTGTTTTGTCTTTCCAATCACATAAATTTGCCATCAATTAAAAAAAAACAGTTTTTTTTTTAAAAAATTGTTTGCATGCGTTTTTATAGTCAACTATCTGCTTTATATTCAACGATAAGCATTGAGATTCATCACTGTGTTTTCATCACTTGGATGATATGAGATCATACAACTTGCATGTTACTCTTGGTTAATGTTGTACACTCGAACAGGATGCTGTGAACGAGGTTTTCCATAAGGTTCTGTCTGAGCCCATTCGACCCCATTTTGCTATTGTCAACGTTGGAAGTGGATTTGAATTTTCAAAGACTCTACAGATTGTACGGAATCAACATGCCTTTCTTCTTTTTGTTTTTAAAGTCCAAGCATTATTGGTTGCCATTGACTTGAAGTCTACTATGCAGGTTACAAAGACATTGGGGTTCGATATTCCAATTATTATTTCTGTGGCAAATGGTATTATTGGAAGGGATGCTCTTACTGATGAATTTAAAGAGGTTGAATATCTATTGATATTTATTTCCATTTTATATTAGAAGTTTGGTAAACTCAACTCAAGTAAACCCAAGATAATTTGTGTAGGTCAAATGGGGTGCCCTGTTTAGTGGCTTCGACGGCGAAGCATATGCAAGAAATATAAATGAGGGAATAGTTTTGACCGTTGGCTACTTGCCAGGATTAAAAGTTGAAGCTATACCGCTATTACGGCCACCAGAGGTAATAAAATCTCTTTTTAAGAATTTGGACTTTGCACTCTTAGAAATGTGTCCTTGCCTACCCTGAATAATGTGTAATAGTAAGGCATTTTGAAAATTAATGCCTATACAACCCCAAGGTAGTCAAAGTTGCTAAGGGGTTGTAATGCATTGAAGCAAGAGGCCCAAAAAGAGCACCTGTCATTGAAGAAAGGCATTAACATTAGAAAAAAGAAGAAAACAGTAAAATATTTGACTATTTTTTCCCCATATAAATTAACTACTCAAGCATAACATATAGTAAAGATAAGATTAAGATGTTCAATTTACAAAACCCTAAGAATCCCAAAGAATGACAACTAGTTATTCTTTTTTAACAAACGACTATATTTACCCCCATTAGCATCAAAATTAGCAAAGTTAGATGGCTAGGCATTTTGGGTATTTTACAGTTATCAATAAGGTGCTAAAGGCGTGCCTCGTCTGAACCTGAAAGGCGCTGACCTCTTCTGGCACCTCACCTCCTTAGGCGCGCCTCTTGGCGCCGTTGACTACACTGATACAATCTATGTTAAATTAAGATAAGGCCATGCTTTATGCTTTTACAATGATCAAAGTTATTAATTAGAAATATTTGTGATACCAGGCACCTCAAGCGCCATATGTTGACAAGTTTGTAATGGATATTAAGGAATATTCAGCCTCCGTCTCCAGATGCCCATTCCCTGTTGGCATTATATTGTTTGGAGTAAGTTAATAGTTATCCACTTATTTACCAATATAGATTTTATTTGGTTAAATATTTATTTTCATTATTTATATTATTCTTGGTTCTGTTTCTAACACTGATTTGGAGGCACAGGAAACAAGCAGTAACATGAAACCGGTTCTGGAGAAGTTGGGTGAGTGGTACTTTTATGCCTGTATTTTGTTATACGTATTTTGTTTTTTAATTATGCTTTTGCTTCATATTTTTATTTACTGTTTACTTTATAAGGAAACATTATGAGGAAATTTGGTGTTTTGCTCAGTAGAATGTATGAGTATGAGGTTTATCTTCTTATTTTTAGTGTGATAAGAGAGTAAGGAAGGAAATGATTGCTTAGAGTTTATGAACACATCGTTGTATTTAATTTAAAGATATCATTGACTGCTTTTCCTAAAATATTTTGTTACAAAATCTCTATAGGATACATAAAAGGCTGTTGTATATTAATATTGCTATTTTTTTTTTTCTTTCTGCCCCAATTGGAAAATTTATGTACCAAAATCTGCTTTGTTTTTTTACACGTTGGGAAGTTGGTTAGGGCTAACCCAACTTCTCAGCATATATATATATATTTAAAATCACATTGAGAAGTTGCCACAACCCAGGTTGACTTCTCAATGTGAAGTAAAAAAATAAAACAGAAAGGTGGGAAGTCGCATTGGACTGGGCCAACCTCCCAACTAAAATTAAAAAAAAAGAGCACTTGACCACGAAGATGGGAAGTCGGCCTAGGCCAGGGCGACTTCCCACCTGCTTTGTTTTTGTTCTTTTCAACTTCGTGTTGAGAAGTTGGCCTGGGTTATGGCGACTTCTCAAAGTGATTTAAAAAAGAAATGAAAATTACTTTAAGAAGTCGGTTTAGCCCAAACTGACTTCCCAACATGTAAAAACAAAGCGGATTTTGATACATAATTTCCCAATTGGGACAGAGAAAAATAATTTTTTTAGCAGTATTAATATTAAAAAGCCTACATAAAATGGTAATTTGATACTTGATTTTAGGTGGGGCGACTATGTATTTTGTGTTAGTTCTGTAATTAAGAACCAACATGACTTCAATTTACACCCTTCTGCCAGTCTTGTGCTTGGCTGGTTTTTGTTGATGATGTCTTGTTTTATTTCAGATTATGCCATGCCTATGGAGACAGTCATTGTGGGTGATGAGAGAGGCTGCTTTATATACAGAAGTGGAAATGATTCTAGAAATACTTGTGGTAGAACAGGGTACTTAGAAGCTGTTGCTCTTGTATTTGCTCAGGACAGAAACAGTTCTTCTGGTACTTCTTGTTATCTTTTTGGTAGCTTTTTCTGCTTGATGCACAATGCAATTCATACAATGCTACAGTGCATGCCGTCCTATTTCATTAATGGGGAATGTGGTTGTTGTATTCCTTGAAGGATATCAGGGTTGACAACACCAGTATTTTTTAGTTATAAAAATATTTGGGGGTGTTCAATAGGTTGGGTCAACCCACGAGCCCAGGCAAACTGACCCAACCCAATCCTCAAATGATGGGTTGGTTCGAGTTTGAGTTGGATTGGGTAAAAAAGCTTCCAACTTGCAAAGGTTGGGTTGGACCTCTCCCAACCCGCACTAAACCAACTCAACCTATCTGTTTCTTTTTTTTAATTTAAAAATTTCAGGTGAAACGATGTTGTTTTTGTTTAACTCATTCTTTCCTTTTCTTTTTCTGGCCTATAAGTGAAATGGTTTATTTTTATCTTTTTTTTCCGTTTTTGATAAGTGGAGCGACGTCATTCCCCTAAAACAGAAAAATAAATAAATAATTGGAGTGAAACATAGCCAACCCCACCCAATTGGGTTGTGTCAGGTTGAGTGAAAAAAATTTCCCAATCCAACCCACTGCTTTCATGAGTGGGTCGGGTCTAAAAATACCCCCAACCCATGAACACCCTTAAATATCTAATTTTATGTGGGGAAAAAGTGTGTTGTTAATCAAATAATGTTTAAGAAAAAAATAAATGGGAATCCCTTCAAGTTAGATTAGACATGTATAGAAATATCCATTGTTTTTCTCTGTCAAAAGAGGATATATGCTGATAATGCAATCGCTTACACTCCTTGTCTTCTTTTAAAGCTACTGTTTGGTTTTGGTATTTCTTTACTGTGCTTCCTGCTATTCTTTATGCTGCCTTTATGTGTGGGCACATGTTGAATAATTGAATCTTTCATGCATATGATTTTACTGCCATGGTTGTTTCTAGTGTTACAAGAAACTGATATTAAGCCTACAAGTGTTTTATTTTATTTATTCAATTCTTTACAAATTACTCATTTTTGTTATGGATTGGTTTACGCTACAGGAAATATTAGATTCCATGTTGCATTGTCAAGTGGAGTTTCAGCTGTGGGTGCCAGATACAAGACAGCTTCAGTTAGAACAAGCAACACTGAGAGTTCAACATGGCTAACTGCCAGGAGGGAAGGGCAACAGGAAATTATTGACGGTCAGAGTATGCTACTTGATATTAATAATTTGGTGCGCAATTCTTTGCATATTTTGGATAAACTGCAAATTCCCTTCATTAATCAGAAACCATAGTACAATGCTTTACTTGTCATTCTTTCGTTCTCTCCCCCCCTATTTCTCTCTCTCTCTCTCTCTTCCCCTTTCTAAATGCTCAATAAGACTAAAAAAGGGGCTTAAAAATTGCTGAAAATGCAGTTTAAAAAGGAGAGAAATAAATAAAGCAAGAAAATTAGTTGATATAGAGTGCTTTTCCACTATGGATTTGTAACTGATCAATTATTTCATTTCTTTAACTATGGTGTAAAAGTCTATACTGTCAATTAAGGAATGTTAACTTCTTTCGGTGTATGATGACATATTTGAAACTTCCCATGCCAATATTGTGTCTTATTTCCTGTTGGTTTGTTTTGAAGTTTTTTTTAGCTACCAAGTTTAAAGCAAATTGAAGTGCCAGTTACTAATTCCAATTGAAACAAGTTTAAACCAAAATTGTATTTTGGTCTATATTGAAATCATTTTCTTTTCTCCAGCTTCTCTAGGGATGATAGTGGAATAGTTCAACATGATTTTGAAAATTGTTTGGTGGTAATTGAAGTTAAAAACTTCGTTGTGTCAAAAGCAAATAGCCTAGGTGAGCACCTAAACATGCCCAGGCTATTATATCTGGCTGGTTTTCTTCTTCTATCTCATCAGCATATTTTTCTCGAAGCAATAACCATGACTGTATCCCTATTGATACTGATCATGATGGAAAACATCACGACACACTTGGGTATTACATTTGTTATGATTATTTATTTATTATTTTTGGAAAAGATGAAGATAATATATGCTGATGCTATCTGTTATTTTTCTTTGGTTGTAACTTTTAAGGCCTTCATATCAATTTGAAGTTTTGTAAAAGTAACTTAGATATAAATTATGTGCTTGCAGTTGTTATTCTCTGTCCTTTTTTTTCTTCTATCTATAGTTTTTCTTTTCTGAACTTTTAAAAAATGTGGCAGCTGGAAAATCATATTGAGTCTCCTGATTTGTACATTGGGGTGATTAAACAAAGAAAATTCTCCATTGGAGCAGAGAAGCCAATGCCAAGAACTTGTATTGCATTTCATGGAGTTGTGGGGTATGATATAAAACTCTTTTCTTTTGTATGTCTTCTACTATCTCATCAATATTAATTCTTCTCTATGGACTCATCTGAAGAATTTTCTTTTAAAAAAAAAGGCTGAATGGATAAAAGATATTTTGCTGCAATGACCTGATAATGTGCTATAGCTTTAATCCCATTACTTCATCTACTTTGCCATTTTCAGTAGCTGTTATTAATTTTGGCTTAGCTAGCTTATGTAAGAGGTGATGAATTACAGTTGCTTATGACCTACTTTTATAATATAAGCAGATCAAGCAAGTAAAAAGTGGAGTTGTCTAAATTTACCAATTTGATGAATTATTAAAATTTTAATATGAGTCTTAAAAATTTGTTTAAGCCTTTTGGGGGAATCGTGTGCTATATTTATAAACCATGGAAGGATTGGTAAAGCGTATAATTATATCATATTGGACCTAAGATTCTTGGATGTTTTGAGTGTTTGAAACTAGAATCAGTCTTCTAATTCGTTAATTGTTGTTTGGTGTTTGTACAATTATAATTTTTACTTTGAAGTAAAATTCTAAAGAATAAAAAATGCATGTAAGCATGATCTATTAGTTTCCTTTTATACCATCTTATGTGGCATATGAATTCTGCACAGAATTAAATGTAGACACACACAAGACTGACAAGAGGTTTAAAGAGAATTGAAATTATGAACTAATTTGGTGATAGATGGTATGTCTTAGATCATTTTATTGATTCTTATGAAATTACTTATTGAAAAAAAGGGGCCCAAAAATGAAAAGAAGAAGAGACTTCTGTTCTTATTTACAATTAAATTGGTATTAGCTTGAAAGCTAGACTTTGTGATAGCCATTTGAAGTTTTATGTTGGATTCTTTTCCTGCTGCTTAGATGTGTCCCGTTAGATAAACAATTTTCTGTTACCCTTCTTTTTCATAAATTTATTTGTCTACTTGCAATCCTTGGGCTTTAAAAACATATCTAAGGTCTCTGACCAGGGCCTCTGGTGCAATTGTCACCATTGGTGCCATGAGGTTTAGGGCCATGTGATTTTTTTCTCTCTTATGGAGACCCCCTATTTTCCCTATCCTTCCCCAGTTTATAGACCTCCAATTGTAAACACCCTCCTCCTAAAATAAAACTAAGTTCTCATGTCTTGGACAGTGGTGATGATGAGTATCTATATGTTGATGGAATTGGCATCAAAACAGGAGATATCTTTCAGTTCTACCATTCAGATCATAATACTGCGTTAGCTTCATTCACTGATGTGCATGATGCCCTCAAGAATATTAAGCTGGAAAGAAATTCTAAGAGTTGCAAGGGTGATGGAGACAGTGTTTTCGGGGGTCTTATTTTTGCTTGTTATGGCCGTGGTGAATCATTCTTTGGACGTCTCAATGTTGATAGCTCCCCTTTCTTGGAGAATTTTCCAGGAGTACCATTGGCTGGAATATTTTGTGGTGGAGAAATGGGGCGTCCTTGTACCACTTTGATCGGTCAAAGTCAAGGAGGAAACCCCATTAGTTGCTGTCTGCATGTTTACAGCAGTGTCTATTTAGTGATGTCATATACTCCTCTGTCTCTGGAATATTAGATGCTGCTGATATACATACTTTCTTTTCAAGTTGGACATCGCTCGTTTGGGGATGATGCTGTTTTTGCCCTCTGCCATAGACATGGATCTGACTATCTTGATAATTATATTGTATTACATGGTTATGGAATTTATGCCATGCTATATGCATTATTTTCCCTGTTAACTGTCACCATTTCATTATTAAACTGAGTCTACATCTTCTGAAGCCTAAGTTTCGGAAGTGCAAAGCTCAACAGGAAGCAATCAAGTGATTGTTTCTGTTGGAGGGACCTTGTTACTGAAATTGCTTCTGGGTTATTTAGGTAAATGGGTTTGGCCGGGCTACTAAACAGATGCAATGCATTGAACCAATTTATTTCTGCTATGAGGGGTGTATCACTAGCGTTACTCTTAACGAAGAGTTTACAATATTAAAAGGTATATATGTCAAAAGTTGTTAACATTAATTATAATTTATTCAATAATTCTCTTAAACCTGTATTCTTATAGCATAGATTATGCCAATTTGACATCATGTAATTGTATAAATTATTTTAAAGTGCACCTTTGTAAAGATAACAATGAATATAGACATAACTTACTAGGTAAATTAGTCACTTGAGCTTGGTTGGAGTGGGTGGAGAACTTGGCAGAGCTCGTAGGTGACAACGTGCACTTAAAACCATACGAGAATAGTCCCATTCTTTATTTTCAGCGCGAAAAGCTATGGAGACCCTCCGTGGAATCTCATAATATGCACGTCTCACCATCGCTGCTATCATTCTCAAATCTCAATGGCGTAGGTTGGAGCTTATGTCTTGTCTACAAAGGTCTGGATAGAATGTTCTAAGTTTTTACGCTAGCACAATATTTAGTGATGGGATGTCATGGTCACAGTGAGTCTGATCATACTTGTTCCACTCATGCCACGAATAAGACTTCAGCACCGGAGCCAAGAATTGCATCTCCTTCCATAGCTTTTATGGCCTTCGTCTCAAAATTATCTTCAGGTGATGGCTGGTGAAGCTGGCTAATGTCATCGCCATCACTTCCTAGATTCCTCTTTGCAGCTCTTCTAATAATACAACCATTCGATTCCACTTCAGTACTGCCCTGTCCTCTTCAGGGTCAACAGTTTCATCACCATGCACCCGTTCTAATGAAAATGATCTAGCTGACTCGCCGTCAGCTTCTTGATCCTCACCTTTCATGGGCTCTGGTGTAAATATGTTTCATCTGTAGACAAAACTTCAACATCATCCTCACTATCCTCCTCCTCAGGTTTTGTAACATGAGCATTCTCCAATCTATCTTCGCTCTCCAATGGACAATGGTTGCTCAAGGCTGCGTTGCAAATGCTTGCGTAACAATTGAGCATGAATTGCCTTGGTGGTATTTTATAACAGCCTCCCAGTACTCAACCACCTTTGCTGTGCTAGTACGCATCAGTGATTCAATATGCCCTGTAAGGTCTCCAATTCCGCAGAAGTCTTCACCTGCAAATAGTTCTTCACATCTGCCTCAACACTGGAATGCAAGCTCCCCTTTCTTCTGCAAGCAACTCGGGTAGGTTCATCTCCGCGCACTCTAGCCAGATCAAGTGCATTTTTTTTCGTGCTTCAGCTAGCTCCGAATCACACATAACAAGAAGCCCCTCTCACTATGTTACCTGAATGAGCGTAATCCTGTCGAGGTTCAAATGCATTTTGATATCTTCGAGAAGCTCTTCCATTTCTTTCACTGTACGTTAAGGCGTTTAAAACCATGTGTGCTTCATTTATTTCTACATACAAATCATCTGAGACATTAAGTTGCACAGTGAATGTTAATATTGATCGTATACATAAGTTTAATGCAGTGCTCCAAATAGTCAGTCTCCGTTCTACAAGAATTGAGGAAGATTCAAAGAGAGAGAATAAGTGCACCATTCAAATAGAGAATAAAGAGATTTGGTACAACTGCCAATTAGATCGTCTGTTACTGTGCATTGGATTGTTCTGAAATTTCTTTAAATTTAATGTAAGTCCTTTAGACACATTAGTGAGCTGGTGCTCTGGATTCTTGGCAGGAAATTAGAAAAGAAAATTGAGGTAAGTGGAATATAATTACATTTTATTTCCCATTCGAAAGTAAAGATAACAATCTAAGACCACTGACACAGACTATCCCATTATCAGCAACAAAAAAATATAAAAAAGACAGACTATCCCATTAAAATTTAAAATGTCGTGCCATATCATTTCTTTTTTGAAGTATATGTGCTTCTAGATTATAGAATCTCAGTTAGCCCTTGAGGGAGGAGAGAAGAGAGACAGTATACACCCCTCCTAGAATAATCCGAATGACCTCTCAATCTTAATACCCCAAATATGGATCATATTTATTACTTTATACAATGCATATGCTTTGGTGAGTGCACAATCTATATCGTTTAAAGAAATTGCAGTGAGGCAAGGAAGTATGTCCAGAGTATGTAAATATAAACATTTGATAAGTGTGTAAGTACAAATATAAGTAAATAACATTAGTTTATCAATAGCGAACTGATGAGATACTTTCCCAGAGCAAACACAACTTAAACATGCATCCCGATAGCATGTCCTGAAATAGTTGATAAAAAAAAGGTGGTAAAATCCTGGTTGGTTATCCACCCAATCTCAGTTGAAAGATACTGGCCAAGCTGATCTTGGTTGGTCATTCCCTGTCATTTAGGACTGACTCCTTTTTGTGTTTCTACCAAACGGGGCACAAGGCATATAAAGGGAGAAACAGCGAGCTCGTTAAATAGGGAGCAAACTAATGAGCATAGCACGTAAGATGAATCTATTGACAAATTACTCCAGTCAATTATATGACACATTATGCTTCAAGCTAAAACTCAGCAAGGAATACAACGAAAAATACAAAAGCTGCCTCTCTTTTGTTTAGATTCTTATTTCCTTACAAGCAAAACTCCAACTTACAGATACATTGAAGAATGACAACAAAGAGCATCAAATAGAAATAGCCAAAGACTTCTTGAACTTCTCAACCTCCAAATACACTGTGGAATAGGGAAGGAACTCTGAGAAATATTCTTTGCTCAGATCATTTATTGCAACTGCAAGTTTGGGGATTTCCAAGGTTTCTTCATGGGTCAAAGTCCTAACAAACCTAGCTGGATTTCCTGCCCAAAGTTCACCTGATGGAATTCGCCTTCCTGGGGGAACTACTGACCCAGCTTCAAGGATTGAGTGTGTTTCCACCAATGAACCTTCCATGAGGATGGAATGCTGCCCAATAATGCACTCTGGCTCAATTGTGCAGGACCTCAACAGGCTGTATGCACCAATTGTCACAAACCTCTCTATTGAAGTCTCAGCTGGAAGGCCTGATTTATACAGAAGAAAGCATGCACAATAAATAAACAATAAATTCATTAATCATAATTAAGCGTACCCCATATGCAATTTTTAAAGGATCTCAAGTTCGATTTGGAAACTACAATGCAAATTAGTAGGTAAATCAATAAGGCCCCGTTTGGAAGACGGAATTGAGTCTTGGAATTGGAATTGGACCTCCCAATTCCAATTATCTTGTTTGTTGTGTATATTAGAATTAGAATTAGAATTCTAATTCTAAGTCCAATTCCATAAAATCAAAAAGTAACTAGTTTACACTATTCTCAATTCTTAGCTTTAAACCTTAAAAGTTCCAATTGCAAGTAGCAAGATTTATTATTTTTTGAATATTAAAAGGTAAAAGTTAAAAACTATCTAACAACCATTGTCGCTCGCAACACCGACATAGTCCTGCAACGTCGTTGCCGGCGTGCTCCGGCAATGCAGCCTTCGATGTGCTCCAGTCATGTTATCTACCGCGCCTTTGACGTGCTAGCCGCTGACGGCCTTGGATCACTGTCATCGTCGCGCATGCAATGGTCAAATTGTCGCACTTCCTCCGATCACTGGCACCGACGTCTTGCAATCACCTTCGTCATCGTCAATGGTGTCCTTTAGTTTGGCATCCATTGCGACCGTTATAATCTAGCAATGCAAGCCCTATTGAATTTTTTTTATAATTTTATATTATTTATTTATTTTATTTTATTTATTATATCTTTATAAATTCTTGATAAATTATTTAAATAATAGAATTTCAGTTCATTTCAGAACTACAATTCTAAAGTCTCAATTCTTTAATTGTCTCAAACATAAAAATTAAGATTATTGTCAATTCCAATTCTAACATAAATGAAATTGAAATTAGAATTCTAAACTACAATTCTAATTTTGTCATCCAAACGGACCTTAAGAGAAACACAACTGAAAAGAAGTATGCTGATCGGTGATCACTAAGTCCACAGTAAACAGCTCATTGAGAATGTTACTTTCTTACTTTTAAAAAAATATATCTAATAAAATATTTTTCCAGAAGAAACTCAGCCAATAGTGGTAAAGAAAAATGGAAGAGAGACACAGGAAGTGTCAGAGGAGACCATCAAATAGTAACATAATTGATACAGTAAAACTGTGAGGAACAACCCGATGAGCACAAATAAGGTTCATTTACAATGCTAAGGGGGGAGAAAAAAACAGTGAGTTCAGAGAGAAACTTGGACATATAATAGACCAATAATAATGGCAGATTGCAACTACTTTGGAATTGTTCAGGACAGAAAAACCACTACAACTACAAAGTGCCGCAGTTCCAGATTGAACAGAACAACATAAATGGCAGGAAAGTATCATAGTTTTAAACAATTTATTATTTTCAATATACAACACACACATACATACCCGTGACTTGGACTGATGGACATTTGTTAACTGCTGACCAAAAGGTATGGGGGATCATAACTTAGAAGAATATCACCAAAGTCAATTCAAGATTAAGGCCTTTGAAGTGAAGTAATCAGATAAAAAAGGCAATTGCATTGAACAAAATTATAATGCGCAAGGAAATTGCTGGGTATCTATAAGAAGAATATTTTGATATTAGTGATTAAGTATTGATAATTTGATACGTGACTGAAGGTGATCCCAAAATACTGGTAGTGTGGTAGCTTAGAAAGCAAGGGACTGGGAAAGAAGGGGAGATTCTGTGACATAAATTCTATTTAGAGTCTCAGCATTGGCGAGATAGTTTACCAGAGAACCACTATAATAGCATCAACTAGTCCACCCAACAAGGAGGTATTAAAGAGAGTATACGCTTAAGAATATAATGTACTTGGAAGACGAGCAACACAATAAAATCCGAGAACTTCTAAATATCTAAGCAATGAAACTAAAATTTTGTATTTCCAGTTTTCCACAAGTAATAGCGAGGTAAATAGATCAACAATCTAAGGATATAATAGATAGATAGTATAAGGCCATTAGGAACACTCCATCTATGCACAGTTCAGCTAATAAGTTAAAGACTTAAAGCCAAGCAATGGAATCATTCACAATGGTTCCAATAGTATTATTTAACTGACTCAGACAAGTAAACATTTGCAACCACAAGTCAACCACCAATTTCAATCCCTCCATCAAGAGTCATGCCACTCATTTGTTCAACACCAACATGACAATAGAGAAAGAGAAAAGGGCGGCCCGGGGGGAAGGAGGAAAGAAAAGACCAAATGCATAAATTGCAGTTATCTCTTGGTCAATAATTGCTGTTAAAACTGATGAAACAAAAGTAGAAAGCAAAGGCTACCATGTTGGAGATTATTGACTATAAGATTATCTTAAGTACCCACCAACGTATTTGAAAACTGATTATCAAGTGAATCAATGTCAATTACCTTGATCTTCTTCATCTATTGCATTTTGACAATAGAAGTGTCAAGACAATGAAACACAATAAAACATTTAAGCATCCCCCAAAAGCCTAAACATATAATTACAAGTTAAAGCACACTAGATCTAGGAGGAGAAAAGGCTCCCACATACAGAGCACCAAAAGCAAAAACTAATACGACTATGAGCATTGTCAATCAGTAACCAAGATAGTAAACCAGCCTCTGGAGTCTGTAGACTCTGTACTATAACCATTTTACTTAGTGTCAGTTTGGAATAACCTAAAAAATGGGGGTGAAAAGTTCAGGATAAAATATACGAAAAATTGTATGCCCCCTAATTAAAAAATTGTATGAACAGAATCTAGACAGGCCTTTCAATATAAAGGTATGAGATATGTTTCTTTTTCATAATATTTTGGTTTTGGGTTGCCTTTTTCCTCCTATTCGTTTGAAACATGAATTTTAGGAATTTCAAACCAACTCATAGTCATAGACTAGATTTTATAAGAAGACAAAAATGAAAACAAAACAAATTGACAATCTAGGAGTGGAAACCTGTGGGAGAAGACCAAGCGGCGTGAAGAACACATCGCTCCTGAACATTGGAGCAGAAGCCGACAGTGATCTTGTTGAGATCGCCCCTCAGGACAGAACCTGGCCAAACAGAGGCTCCATCCCAGACGGTCACTTGGCCGGCAAGAACCACGTTAGGGGCCACGTAGGCGTCGACGGCCACTTTGGGGAGCCACTGCCCCAATGGGATTATCTTCCTCTGACCTCTGTAGTCCCACTTCACTCGATCCTGGGAAGGGGTTATCGTCCTTGTTGCCTCCGTCGCCATTGCACGTTCCGCTCCCAATAGCTTCTTTGCTGCCAGCGCGCTTCTTAGGGCTCTCCCCGAGAACCGAGCCAGAGTAGCCATCGGTGACAGCTGCAACTGCAAATAGCCTCAAAATGGAGCAACGATGCTAATGAATGAATCAGAGTATCACACTGAGAGAGAGGAATGCTTTTTGTGTGCTCCAAAGAGTCGTCGGGTTTATGGGACTGTATTCGGTTCTACCTACGATCCCGGCCCAATTATAAGCCCAGCCCAGTACAACAACCATTTTAATAATCCAACCCAATTGATTAAGCAAATTTTTTGTCATAAGAAAAATAGTTTTTTTTTTTAAAAAAAAAAATAAGGTAGGAAAACATTTTAAACGCGTTAGAATTATAAAAACTCTAACCCATTTGTACTCGTGATCCCAGACTCATATACACAACTCTAGTTACAAGATATTAGAACACAACAAATTTGGTCTTGCCATCGTTTAATAAGCTCCTGTGAAGGTTCAACATCATGTTTGCAACCACTTTATGGTTAGTTAGAGCCTTATGCATAAGAGGCTATAACATCATCTTGTTTTTGACTTTTAATTGTTAGTTACGCCCTACCCTGTATAGAGCATGTACGTGAAGCTAAAGGCATTGATGTGTCTGCAAAGAGGGGTGGAGTAATACTTTCAATTTGAGTTGCTTCTAGCATTGCGCATTAGTTCGTTTCCATTACTCCTCTTTGGAATACTTATAATTTTTTTGAAAAAAGTCGTTTGAAATGAAATATTTATAAGTAAATTGAATTTTTAAATTAATATTTTTTCAAACAAAATATGTATAAGAATTCATTTGTAAATGAAATGTAATCTTTTATTTTTAACCTTCCAAACGCACTCTTAGAGAGAATTATAAAGAATGATCAAATGTAAAATTATTTACAAGGACCAGATAATCATACAATATGGTTAATGTGATTATTTAATTCACTTTAAACTGAATAATTGTACATAGTGTGATTATTTTGTCCTTACCAATAAATATCACTCTAAATTGGTCTTTTTCTTATAATTTTTTTTTTCTTTCAATCAACATGGCTGAAAAAGTAAAGCAGAAAAGAAATTAGTCTAAAGTATGTATAAATAAAGAGGGCACTTCAATGCAGACAGACATTGTAACGGGATGTGAATAAGAAAAAGGGAACATGACATAGGTAATTACATTTACAGATTTACTTGAGCCGTAATTTAGTAATTGAATATTTTAACGGGCGGTTAAAAATATTACGTTCCCTCTCATGTGTATGTTCACCATAAATACTCAGTTCGTACAAAAATATCTCATAATAATAATAATAACAAAGAAAGAAGAATGCTTGATTGGTCCCCTATTAGTTATATTAGCTTTAAAATGAAATTACATATGCTTCTTTAGTGACAAAGAAGCTACAAACCCGTCTTCATACATTAATACATATCCCACACTTGAATCAGAGAGGGAAAATAAGGGTTAAAAAAAAAAGCCAAATGCAGAGACATTTGTCACAACCTTCTCAAAGATCTTTCGCATACCCGCAATACTCAAGTTATGATAAGAATCACTCTAGGCAGAACATTTCATGTCTGCTACTCTTAAAATTCAATCTTGAGCAATCCTGCAATTCAATTCAATCCAGGGTACTAAGATGCCCAAACAAGTTATAAAATCAAAGTAATTAAATCCATGGAAAATGTTTAGAATTTCATACTATCAATTATGACCATGATTTATGTACCCCAAATGCCTGTAACTAAATGATTAGCTGACCTTTGAAATACATCACATGCCCGAAGCTCTGGAGCTCGCACTGGGGTCTTCCAATACATGCAACTTGAATTATACACATATAGAATCAAATGTCAAGCTGTGATATCCAGTGTACACAGTAACATTAAAGATGAAATAAACCTGAATTAATCAGATCAAGAAATAATAAAACAACAACTACTGTTATAGAAGGCTCACTTTTTTCTGAAGATGAGTTTTATCCTCTTGCAGGGCTCTAATCTGCATCTAGACAAAGCAAATATTAATTTTTCTTCTTCGTGCTTATATTATAACAGAAATCCGTGTGAATTTAATTCTAAACTTAGTGGATGATTATTGAAACTCAAGTTTTAAAAATTGGTCAGTTATGTGCCTTCTTCATTCACTCTTTCTCCTGTCCGTGCCAGTTTTCCTTATAATCTTACCCTTTTTTTAAGCATATTCATGTTCTCTGCAATGACTTGTCTCTGTCCAAGAAAAAACAAATTACTTCACGTTAGATAAATCTGTATAAAGTTTCAGATAATCAGATGGGTCCATCTGATGCGATCTCAATCTTAATGGTAAATAAATTGGTTATCCATTTCAATTCATTATCTTTCCTACTGTGAAACAAGGCAGTACATAGAGCTTGTAGAACGTTACTCATATGCCTAACTACATTTTCTAAATTGAATATAATTAGGAAAAAGTAAGATTTCTTCTATATATGTACCTTTTTAGAGTGGATGCGCTGAATTCCAGTCCTCAATTGTCGCTCTAGTTGTTTCAATTCTTTCATTCCCAGAGCTGACAGATCCTCTCCAGCTAAATGCCTAATAAGAAGAAATCGTAGTGATGCAGTTGTTAGATGATGATGAGATGGGACGACTATGGCTATGACAATATATATGTCACAGTTGCCTTGACAAAAACGTACTTTAGTCTTGCTTCCATGTTGCCTACTGATCTCCTTAATTCATCAATTTCAGTCCTCCAAGTCTTTCAACAGCACAATACATTCAGCAATTAATACAAGTCAAAATTAAAGATTGGGGATAACAAATATATTTGAAAATCAAGAATTCAAACTAGCAATTTATGTACTTCAATCAATTGAATCAAGGATTTTATGAAGTCCTGTTGGTCCTGTCGTATATATACAAATATTAGAGATGTGAAAACCATTCAGGGGATGATAAAAGAACAATGAAAGAAGCATTTTAGTAGGTGACGTTAAAACTCAGATCAGCTAGTAATAATATATATGTATATTGAGGCATAAACACATCAATAAACTGATGACGTGCATTCCAGACATCACTAAAGTGTTCTTTTAAGCAGATACTTACCAGATCTGTAGAGCCTGAGGCCTCAAGCATAGGATTTTTAAAAATCTCACTAATTAGGTGTAGCATATATAGTTCTTCATGAATAATTAAGAACGAGTCTTTAAATATCTTTATGTAGTTGAAGAGTCCAAGGAGACCAAAAGAAATGAAACAATCGAATACGCACCTCTATAGTTCTCGAGCGATAGATATTTGACTGGGGTAGTCCTACTTGACAACGATACCTCGAAATGGTCCTATGCATGCTGCACCAATCAACAACATAAACACCATGATCGTACTTGTTGCAGAAACATGGAATCATACAATTTTAATTGGCATCATAGCATATACAAAAGGTTGAAAATAAAATTTGATTACTCTTGGCTAGCAAAATGGTAACCCTTTCCAGAGGAAGAGAAGACAACAAGGGCAACTTCAGCATCACACAAGATGGAGAGCTCAAAGGCCTTCTTGACCAGCCCATTTCTCCTCTTTGAGAAGGTCACTTGTCTGCTTGTTGGGTTTTCAATTCTCTTTAGCTCCACTTTTCCTCTCCCCATTTCTATTTTCGCTGTGGTGTCTGGAACACTGCCTATCGATCTACATTTATATTTGATCCATGCAAATTGGAAGCTGAATTTGTCAGGTCAGAGGACGAATAAGAATTTGACACACTGGGGATGCACTGCATAGCATGATGTAGCACAAACGACGTCCTGACTCTGCCTGACACGACTGCACTAGCAAATCCTTTTGTGAATTCATGTGTCTCACTCATTACTATTATGACCTTTTCATGAATTCTGTGGGTCTCTCATTCTTGACAAAATTTAAATAGAATATATACTATTATAAACCAGATTCTTCATTTTGATATCCAACTTTCTTATTCTCAAAATGTTATTATTATTTATTTAAATATAAATATAAAAAAAGTTAAATTATAAATACTCTTATTTAACAGTTACAATTATCTACAAATATTTTTCAATTTATCACTCTCCACACTCTTCAACTTCTTATTTTATAGTTATAATTGATTTTAAACACTGCATATTTACTCATCTTTTTATCTTAAAAAAAATGTGACTCACTCTTTATCTTATTCCATAAAAATATTAAAAAATGCAAATTGATGGAGTGTCCTCAATATGCTAATATATAATAAAATGAATGATGCATAAACAGATTTGAAATTCTGTCAGCAACATTCAATGAAAGAAAAAGAAACAGAAAAAGAAAATACTAATTCTAGCAACAACTCCTCAATGTTTATTTTTATTTAAGGCCAATCACTATATTATATAGAAAGAAAAAAAAAAAAACACCACACTATTTTTCATTAATTAAAAATTCTTTTTTTCTTTTGGTAAATAAATTTTCAATATTTTATCAAAGAAAAAGGTTGTTTGACAATTGACGCAAAATCTTCGATCCCTTAACACACACACACGAATGGCCAAACATAGAGAAAGATTATATGTGAAATATGAGAAAAATAAAGAAACTAGATAAAGAATATCTTAAAATTTATCATTCGCGAGTTATTTTTTAAAAAAATAAGTAAATGGTAAAATGAGTAAATAAAAAATATTTGAAATCAATTATAATTATAAGATGAGAAGTTGAGAGTGTTTATAGCAATGTTATCCAGATCGGACCGGCCGGTCGTACCATGAACCAATCCCTTATTCGGTTATGGTTCAATGCCAAAATCGAATTCATGATTAGACCAGGTTGAATCGGTCAAAATTGGTCAAAATCGGGCAAAACCGATCAAAATCGGGTTGAACCGGGATAAAACCAGGTTGAACCGGTCATCTATTATTTTTTTAATTTTTTTAATTTCTCAATCATTTAACTACTCAA
Source organism: Styphnolobium japonicum (assembly GCA_023212625.1). NCBI lineage: Eukaryota > Viridiplantae > Streptophyta > Magnoliopsida > Fabales > Fabaceae > Styphnolobium > Styphnolobium japonicum. The sequence continues at coordinate 38,247,648 of JALBWW010000003.1, read as the reverse complement.
CTGAGAGTGATATGAGACTTGATAATTAAAACCCCAAAATCTTATTATGCATTTTATTATTGATAATGTGTGTTATGAGTCATGTATATATATATATAAATATATATATAAATACATATATATATATATTTGTTTATTTAATATGTAATTATGACATCATTCGATTCGATCAAATGATTAAACTGGTTGAATCTGAACCGAAAGCTTTTCTGGTTCACTATCTGGTCCGGCTTTAACAACATTGATTTATAGGCTAAGAAGTTGAAGAGTGTTTGTTGGTAATTATTACTGCTAATAATAGTATTCACAATTTAATCCTTTTTTATATTTGTTTGCAAATAAATAATAATGGTATTTTATGAATAATAAAGTTGGATACTAAAATAGGAAATCCCCTTTATAATAGAACTAGCATATTGACGGGTACTACTCCATTAATGTGCATCTTTTTATATTTTTTAATAAGATAAAAAGTGAGTCACATTGATAGAAAATGAATAAGATAAAAAAATGAATATATAAAAAGTGTTTGAAATCAATTATTTCTGTAGGATGAGAGGTTGAGGTGTTTATAGAGGAAGAAGTTTAAGAGTGTTTGTAGGTAGTTGTAACTTCTAAGTAAGGGTATTTACAATTTAATATTTTATATATATGTGTTTAAATAAATAATAATGATATTTTAGAAATAAGAAAGTTGAATATCAACATGGAGAATACCCTTTACAATAATATAGAATAGATAATAGTATAGATAAAGATTTCATAAGTGTCAATATTTGAGTATGTTAAAAAAATTGAGAATAATTAATTAAAATATAAATGTTAATGTAATTTGGCCAATTATCGTCTTATATGAGGTTAAGTTTGACAATGCAGTAACTTTTTATTCTATCACTTTTCTACGAAGAGATTTACAAATTTATGTTTATTTTTAGTAAAACTTCTTTTAAGATTTTTTTTTGTCCTTTTGACAAGTCATATAGTTTTTGAAAGCATTCCTAACATGCTTTCAAAACTGTTTTGGCGGTGAAAATTTTCAAAATTTTAATTTAAAATAATTTTATGTTAAATTTAAACCATTATTCGTTTCACTACAAATGACAATAAATTTGAAACAGATAGTTAGCAAATTTTGAACTGAACAATAAAGATAAGATAGCAAACTACGTAGATTCCTAATGAACTCCCTTTTTAGCATTTACACTAGATCTATGAATATTAGGCTTTTGTAATATTCAATTGTAATAATTTTTACCACATATCTTACTAATGAATTTATAACTCACAAAATTTTTTATCATATTTTTATTAAACAATATCTTAATCATTATTATAATTAAAATATCGAAACTTTACATAGTCATAATTTTTTTAAATGACCCTCCCTCTATATATATGTATTGTTTTTAAGTTAATTGTTTGAACATTACCTATCAATGGTTGACACGCAGAGGTCATTGAGTTGAAACCATTCTATAAAATGGCGACCAAAAATAAACATGTTTATTGTGATTGATTGTCGGGTTGCCATTTCATTTTTATTAGAATTGTTGGTGAGTAGTGACTCCTTCCATCTATTTATAACGCCATTACATTAGCTTTGTTAGTTTTTTTTTAAATTGTTATGTCAGCAAATTTTTAATTATGTTTTTCAGTCACATCAGCAAATCTTCAACTATGTTATTGAGTTACGTCAACATATTCTTATATTGTCAGCGCAATTCAAAATACATCATCTAAATGATAGCACTAGAAACATTGATATTATTCCCTCTCTTAATATTTATTAATCTTCATAATGCTCTTAGTTTTCATTAATCTCCATAACTGTCTTAATCTCTATAATTATCTCTTAATATCCATTAATTTCTATTATGCTTACATGATTATTTGTTTTCTAAAGAATGCACAAATATTTAAAAATGTCTTAAACTATAGATATTCCTCTCTTTCTTAATATTCACATTAAATTAGCAACCTATGTTCTTTACACATTTTCATTTGCACGAGTCCATATCTAATTTTAATGGGCATTACTCTGGTACCCATCTTTTTTTTCAGGGTACCGGTACCCAGGGTGAGTTGTCTAGCATTCATTAGTTATTATTTATATTGAATAAACTATTTAACATTTATTATGAAACCAACAGTCAATAACTTATTGACAACTCACTCTGGGTACCAAACCCATCAGGGTACCATAGCAACTCCCAATTTTAATTAAAACCGAAAGTATGCCAAAGCCATCATTATCATACCATTTTGGATATAAATTATATGAGTTGCACATTTTTATTAAATGTTCATAACGATTATATGTATTTTTTATGTGTTAAAAATATTTGAGTTTAATTTTGATCAATTGTCAGTGTAAAGTTTCTTACTGTTACCCAATCGTGTATTGTCAACTCATTAAAAGAGTTTAACTATTATAACAACTATCTTAAAAGTCTAACACTTTTAATGATGTGTCAGTACATAATTGGATGACAGTGTAACAAAAAACTTTACATTGATAGTAAATTAAAATTAAATCAAAAATATATTTGTGTAATATGTTAGGCGTGTTATACTTGGCTAAAAAATATATGAATGATAGAGATTGTCATATTTAATTTTGTGCAAAAGTTAGGGGGAAAAAACAGAACTTGTTGGATTATGAGGATAACATATTAGACTTATTTATAATGAGTAGTTTAAGTGGTAAGTAAGCTTTAGTTTAGTAGTTGAAGGGCCTCTATAATGTTGAGCATGAGGAAAGCATTTGTGGGGAAGAACAGTCTCAATACCTCAAACGAGATTAATCTCACACCAAAAAGAGTATAAAGATACCCAAGAAAGGACCCAAAAATATTAATAACACATTACACTTTAAAATGTTGGAGTTTTTGTAAGTGACACAAATTATCAGAGAGCAAAATACCTTAATATCAGTTTAGTGTCATACTCTATATTGAACAAATATACTTATTTGATCACCAGTTCTTTATATTTTCTTATTGTTTTGCAAGTATTGGAAATCAAAAATTAATTATTCTATTTACTACGAACATTTTTTTTCCTTATAGTTTATGTGATTTCTTATAATATTTTAATTTATCATTTATGTCTATAAATTTATTATTTTATATTAGCATATAAATTATTAAATTACTATTTTTCACCCAAAAACAAACAAACTTCATAATACCCGTATCTTGCAAAAAAAAAATTTGATAAAATCATAAGGTGTCCTCATACCCTTTAGGTGTTAAACTAATTCTTGCTTTAGTATCAACTTGCACCACAACCTCAGTTTACCAACTAAACCACATATTGTGATTTACAAATTTATTGATTTATCACTTTGCTTCAATTGTTGTCTCACAAAATTAGTGATAATAATAAATAAATAATTTTTATGTCATAAAAATAATTCAATCAAACTTTAAGTATAAGTAAATAATGTAATCAATTAACTTAATATTTCTAAAATATGTAAAAATGTATCAAAAGAAAAATTAAAATTATTTGTAACTGATTTATTTATTTATTTTTCTCGACTGATTTGCAACCAATTTATGTCGGACATGTGATCCTTGGTCACAAAAATTTCATGATTGAATTTTTAGATTACAAATATTAGCAACTAATAAAAAATATTAGTTACTAAATTATAAAAAAAATTCCTTTTCTCTTAAAATCAGTCATTTTCAAAAAGGAAATTATTTTTTAAAAAAAATTGGCTGCAAAATACTTTTTAATATTTTAATAAACAAAAAACCAATAAGAATTACCCTAGTAAGAACCTCAAACTTGTATTAAAGATTGCATAAAATAAATATTGATATTATTTAATATTTCCAATTCTATGAAATGGAACCGAAACAATCATATGTGTGCTAGAATCTTATCATGGTTGTGCAAGAACATTTGAGATAGAATTGCCACAACTGCAAATTATAATGCTAACAATATTTTAGAAGATATTAAACATCAACAATTAAAAAAAATGAATATCTATTGACTATTATAACTATGTATGCAATATGAATAATGAAAACAAATAGTAAAATTAATCATGTTCTACCTATGGTAAGATTGCTGAGAGCTAAGCAAAAGCTATGTAGGCAATATGAATTATAAAAACAAATATTAAAATTAATCATGTTATACCTATGATAAGATTGCTAAGAAATGAGTGAAAGCTAAACAAAAATGCGCTTTAGAAGCTGAAAGTTGAAAACTAAAAAGTCACTTAACTAGGAGGCAAAGATCTAGGGTTGTCACAACGAGACGAATCCGTTGGGCCAACACATTTAATTGCATAAATTATGCAAGTCGAACTTCAAAATTATTATCTCATAAAAACACGAGCAATTTTGGATCGTTCCGTTTAGCTCGCGGCATAAACGAAAAATAGGTCCATTTGACATTTTGCTTTTGCATATAAAAAGAATTGGACCTTGGTAGTTGTTATCCAATTTTTTTTAAAACTTCTAATACATTAAAAGTTGATGTTATTGGAGGACACAACTGTCCTTTTATATCACCAAATAATCCAGATTCAGATAATCCACGTCATCATAGTTAGTCATATAGTTATTTAATTTGTTATTTTTAGTTTGTTTTTGTTAGCACAAACAAGCTTTCTATTCATTTGTATAGATGAGCATCTCAGCTCTTCCCTCGTATATATATAGTTACACCGAGTGTTTTCAATACAATGAAAGTTTTCATTCTTCACAAATTCTATTATGATATCAAACTCCATTGAAGCTCCGCTTATGCTTTTGTTGCGCATCATTCATCTTCAGCTCTAGCTTGAAGGAAACAACTAAATCGGTTTCTTCCTCAATCTCAATTTTCTTGGTAAACATCATTTCCTCTTTGAGATCTCAATTTTCTCATTATCAATTCTTAGTGAACAGTGATCTTTAATTTCTCTGTGTTCAATTTTCTTGGTAAACATCACTTTCTCCATGAAATCTCAATTTCTTTCTGCATAAACCTATTTTGCTTCATGGAACAATCACATTCAAACGAAATTCACCTAGCAGATCCATTTTAAGTTCATGTATTTTGCATCTAACTTCAACCTAAGCATCCATTTACGTGTAGTCGAGCATGATGATCAATAATACAGGATATTAACTAGAAAAGAATAGCATGATAATGAAAAGTAATACAACACAATCAGGGATATTTACTAGAAAAGAAAAATAGCAATAGATTAAATGGAAGAGGAGAGATGGGATACTAAAAGAGTAGAAGCAATGGTTCGAAAGAGGTTCTGGGTTTTCTTCCAAGACAGGGAGGTAAGGTTCAACTTTGATACACATTCAGAAAAAAGAGGTTGAAGAAAAAAGAAAAGGAGAATTGGTGTTCTAGGGTTTCTTGCACTTAACCTTTGATACACATTAAAAAAAAAGGGCTGAAGAAAAAAAAAAAGAAAAGGAGAATTGGTGTTCTAGGGTTTTCTACTTTTCTTGCACGGTAAAGTCACGCTTTTTGGATGCATCATACATTGTGTGGGACTATATTTTTCTTGATCACCCTACCAAACAACCAGACACGAGTAAACTCTTGTGCCTTCCAGCCTCTATATAGCCAAACCCAGCTATCTCAAGAGAAGCATGAGAACCTGAAAAAAGAAACAACGTAGAAAACGTGTAGCTACAAAAGTCTTTTATTTATTTTACTTCAGTTCTTAAAATTAAAGTATCGTGGGATGTTTTATTGGTTGAAACTTAGCGCCACTCAGATCAACTTCAATTGTTTTATTTGTTAAAACTTAAAAGTTTATTTGAAAAAATAATAATTATGATAATGTCTATAAAAAAAATCCTAAAAAATTTAAAATATGACAAAGAAATGTATCACTTATGCCTAACTGAAAACCCACAGACCCATAACGTTTGGCAGCAGCATCCTATTCCTAGCCTCTCTTCCTCTACACAAGAGAAAGCTTCCACCTTCGCGCCGCTCCTTGCCCTACCTACTTCCCTCACACACTCGTACCACCCAGTACATCCTTATGCGAATTGTACCTCCCTACACCTTTGCCTCACGTGCATGACCCTTTACTCGCCCCATCATCCCTTCTCCATTGATGGCAGACTTCATCACGTGAAGGCGATGAAGCTTTCACGCGCACGCGCCAAGGTACTGAATGTGAGGACAGCTCATGTACGAACGAAGATTTGCTCAAGGTCGCAGGGGTACACAAAGGCTTCTGGTCAGCTACGGCCGTGCACATCAAAGCACAGAAGGTGAGGAGGTTGAGTTGGATGGCCATGTTTTAAGGGTCTCTTTTTTGGATTTTCTTGTTTTCTTTGGGTTTATTTTTCTGAGAGTGAGAGAGAGTGAAAAGCGGAGACGGGTTGAAGAATCAAGGGATAGAGAAAGAGAGCCTCTGCAGCTGAAAGCCTCTCGGTAACCCATAGCCCTTCTGTATACTCTCAATTAACTTGGATTACCCATGTAATACACTTTTTATATAATGTTTGGATTTATAATTAGTTCTAAAATGTGACATCAGTTCATGCTGTGAGAATGTGAGTAATCTTTGTTAGAACCAAAATTAAACCTAAATTACGCAGAAGTGTACTCCAAATTATGCGAAAGCGTACTCCAGAATCAATCATGCTTAATCACTAAAAAGATTATGCGAGAGCATACCTGTATTTATGATGACCAATTGCTCTTTAGAGTCGTGCAGTTTGGTCTTCCAAATCAACACGTTCCCCTCGAGAGAACCCTTTAACTTTCTCTCTGTCTCTTTCTGGTAATGGGATGTCAAAAAAAAAAGATGGCTCGTGTGATCTGGGGATCATGACCTGTTTTATTAGACAACTCTAGGGTTATCTTTTGGTATTTCTATTTTAGCCTATCACAAAAATAGAATTACACTTTAGTCTCTACGCATCAAAGGCCCATACCCTATTAGATACATTAAATCCCAAATTGTCCAAGCCTTATTAGATCACTTTTAATGGGGCTTGACCTTAAGTGGCAGTCCACAATACATAATTATTCACATATAAGGCCAATGTTGGATTAAGGATCCAGCAATCTCCCACTTATACGTAACCTTATAATTATGGATTGTAAAAATAAATGTATAAGCTCAACATTACTGCCATTACCGAATGTATCTATAACCAATCTGGTTCATCAATCATACCAACATAGGATCAAAGCAGCCTTTGTTACAATTATCGTAACTCAACCCATCAATGGTCACATACGCTGATATAAATGAATGACATGGATCATGATATGGATGTGTAGCATGGAATTTTCATGTAATGTGATCTTAACATGCCTAATTCCAATTGGTCCTCCTTAAACCTTAGCGAGATCAAAACATAACAAAATTAGTGTCAATAAACCAAAACTTTATTTCTGCAGAAAATGTTCTAAAACTATACATAAACTAAAAATATGTCTATACCATAAAAGCATTTAAAATCACAAACTCCCATTAAAACTGAACATCACTTAATGACATAACACCCATACGAGCAGTATACTCATGAAACATTTTGGGTGGTAATCCTTTAGTAAGCGGATCTGCAACCATGGACTTTGTTTCGATATGCTCTATAGGCAACTGTTCACTCTGAATTCTTTCTTTAACAAAAAGGAACTTGATGTCTATGTGCTTTGACTTCGTCGAGCTCATGTTATTGTTGGAATATAAAACTGTTGATTTATTGTCACAAAATAAATTAAGTGGTCTTTCAATACCATCCACTATGCGCAGCCTTGTGACAAAATTCTGCAGCCAAATTCCATGATTGGATGCCTCATAACACGCTATGAATTCTACCGCCATAGTAGAAGAGGCTATGAGAGACCGTTTAGCACTCTTCCAAGAGATAGCACCTCCAGCTAACAAGTATATATAGCCTGACGTAGATTTCATACTATCTGGCATCCAGCAAAATCGGAGTCAGTATACCCAATGATCTCAAGTTGGTCCGACCTCCAATACGTAGACATATATTCTTTCGTTCTCTGTAAGTACCGCATGACCTGTTAGCTGCTTTCTAATGGTTTAATATCAGATTACTCAAATATCTGCCCAACATCCCTGTAATATATGCAATATCTGGACGTGTACAAACGTGAGCATACATCAGACTCCCTATTGTTGATGCATAAGGAATCTTTTGCATTTCTTTTTCATCGAAGTTATTCTTAGGGCACTAATTGAGACTAAACTTGTCTCCCTTAGCCACAGGGGTATCACCTGGTTTACAGTCTTGCATGCCATATCTCTTAAAGAACCTTTAAGATATAGCCCTTTTGTGACAATCCAAGAATACCCTGAGAATGATCTTGATGTATCTGTATGTCCAATACAAAATATGCATTACCATGATCTTTCATCTCAAAGTTCTTACGTAGAAATCTCTTGGTTTTGTGCAATCATCAACCAAATTCACCTCAAAACCAAATGAGATGATGACTTGATAAAACTTGAAATACCATTGTTGAGGTGCTTGCTTGAGCCTATAGATGGATTTCTTAAGTTTGCAAACCATATTCTTTGAGTTTTTCGAAACAAAGTTTTCTGGTTGCACTATATAGATTGTCTCATCAATGTTACCATTGAGAAACGTCACCTTTACATCCATCTGACGTAACTCAAGATCGAAATGCGCCACCAATGCCATTATAATCCTGAAAGAGTCTTTCAAAGAAACCAAAGAGAAAATCTCTTTATAGTCAATGTCTTCTTTCTGTGTAAATCCCTTTGCAACAAGACGAGCCTTGTCTTCTCCACATCACCTTTCGAATCCCTCTTGGTCTTAAATATCCATTTGCAACCAATAGGTTTCGCACCTTCAGGCTGACTTCACCACAGCCATTACAACCTACTAAAATATATGAAAGTCACTTCATGGTCTTTATTAGACAGAGCTGTTGTAGCATTATCATCCAAGACATTAAGAGACACAAGACAATGAGACAACAATTTCTGTTGAACAGCAAGAAGGAGAGGATTCTATCATTGTTACAAAAATTGTTAGACAAAGATTCCCTCCCCATTCACTTCCCATATGATTTTGATGATATTAATTTCCGCATCCACTTAACTTGTTTTATAACTAGCTGGTAAACGATAAAAAATCAATTATAACCCAACTACAAACAGGATGAGGGGAGTTTGAAAAAATTAGGGATTGGACTATCATATGACCGTTAACTGAACCAATAAGTTCACAGGCATAAGGTGCCTTTTAAGCACAAGGGGTTTTAACACTTTGAGGCTATAGGTTCCAAAGAGCACATGATTGACTGGAGTAAGGCGTTTAACTATTTTAACATCAATTTTCCATATAAATAATCTAGTCAAACATAACATGCAAAGCTATGTAATATGCAAAAGAAGGAAGAAAGTTGCAAAAAATGAAAAAGCGGGAATTGAGGTGGGAAATAAGGGAATAATGATTAAATTCCCAATTCCCACACAGAACGGATAAAACAGATAGATATTTAATGTATTCCAAAATGGAAAAGAAAGGTCTCGTATTTCACATACATATCTAACTTGCTTCCCTGATAGAAGAGATTACGTAGAAGGTTCCAGGAGAAAATAGAAATTCAGTTAATTTTCTTCATATGTTTTATAACAACGTGATTTCAGGTGGGAAGAATAATCAAAATCCCACACAGAAAAGGCCAAAAGCCACCACACAATAATATCATTTGATCACACTAAAATAAATAATGCCAATTTTTATTTTATTTTAACAAAAAAGAAGAAGAAAAGGCTCAAACATTGCGAAGCATCAATTTGCCTAAGAACATGCAGTTTTGTTGGCAAATGATCTAGCCAACAAACAACAACCCCATATTATATATATGGGGTAAGAGAAACAAAATATATAAAAACATTATTGTAAAGCATTGAGGTAATCAAAAAGTAATATTGAGTGCATCTAAAACACAGCATCAACACAACATAAATCATCAGATATGCACGATATATTTAGTAAGTGTTTGTCTTCAATGACGGAATTTCAATGGAGGTATACATTTAACAAGCACAACAATCAAACATTTGGCATAAATCAAATTCAAAAGGTGGTAAAAATTACGTGCATTTATATCTAAAAACAAAGCTAAAAAAACATAGAAAAAGACAAAGGCATCCCAAGCACAAAGTCATTCAGTAAGAGCAAATCAAGATGAAAGAGTACCAAGCAATAGTGTTTGTACCAAGACATTCTCATATTATCTCACAAAACTTGACTTCTGATCCTCGGTTAAGTATTTTGTCCCACACTTTGGCTCGAAAGGTTCGACATGGGTCGTTGGAAAGAGCAGTAGTGTCTTTTGCATTAAATGTAATATAAAACATCCTTCCAGATACACATTGAGAAGTAGCCTTGACAAGGTCAACAAATTCGTAACTCGCATTCTAGATCGTTGAAGAATTAAGCGAATGAGATTAGCAGGATAAAAACTTAATACAAACTTAAAAATTATATAAGCATTGTTGAAACTAAACATACGTTTTTCCCATTGTAGTCTTCTAGTGCTTGTTTGGACAAGTCGATCATTACTTGGCGATAATATCCGTGTACGTCAAGGGGCACAATTCCCCCAGGCAAACTGGTACCTGGAAACCACTGAACGTCGAAGCCCTGTAAATTCAATAATGAAACCCTGATTATACACAAGCCATGGAGTAGAAAAGAAAAGACAAGTATGATTTTATGGCTAAAGTTAGAGTATATACCTTACTATCACAGACCTGCCTCCAATATTTAGCATATTCTTCATCGGTCATCGGACGCGGGACAACGAGCTCATAATCATCGATATTTTCGTCTTCATCAGAAGAGAAATTGACTCTAATGTAATAGGGTTTACTCTCCTGCTTTTCTTCTTGGGCGGGAGCCATCAGAATAAGCAAAACAAAGAGAAGCTAATCTCTTTTCTATTCAATCGGCTAATGAAAACAAAAGATATAAAAGCTATTTAGAATTGCAAGGAGTAAGACAAAACACAAGAGGAGAAGGAATTGGAAACAGAATCAAAGACAGAACAAAAGGCTAAGGAGAGAAGAGAACATTGCACAGAGAGAGAGAGACAATCACGCACGCACCTGAGACCGAGAGAGACGCACGCAGAGGGAGGGCAGAAGGGGACAGGGAGCTCACGCCCAGACATAATCAAAATTTGAAGAAGCGGCAGAATCTCTGAGATGGTGAAATTTTCGGACGATGATGATTTATGCTCATGCCACTCATGCCGCATGAGAAAGCTCATCTGAGTCCTGAGACTCAGGCGTCAAATTTGGCTCATGTGAAATTTGGCCATGTCATGGTAGGATTGGCCGAGTGGAGAGCGGAGTCAGTGCAGTGGGCTAAATGAGTTGCAGGTTAACCCACGGGTTACTCTTTTATTTGGTTTTTCATGGGTATTCCCACGTTATACTATAGTGTTAAGACTAATTCTTTTTGAGGGTTTGAAGTTTTCTATCTCAACAATAATAATTTTAAAAATTGAACTTTTTTTAATTTATTTTTCAGGGTATTTCTCGCACACGACTGTTGGGGCTAATTCTTCAAAGTACGAAAATCCATTTAAGGAGTTAACATTTCCTAACAAATATTTTTTCATACACATGAGTCGGGAATTGAAATCCTGATTACATGCTTAAGGAGCCCAAATATCTACTACTTCTGTCACATCATGATGGTTAAAAATTAAACTTTTGACTCTTAACACTTAAGATTAAAGTTAACTTATCACTCTAACTAACTATTTGTTGATACACAAAAACTAGTCTAACATAACCCATTTAATACTAAGGTTAAACATATTGGACTTTCGGCCTATTTTAAACAGGTTAAGAGTTTAAAGTTTAAACAAACCACTAGATTTTTTTTTATCCTGTAAGATGCACAGTGAAATAATGTTAATAATTATTATTTTATTTTTAATTATTTATTAAATTTTATTATGATTAAAATATAACTGTACATCAGTTACTGAGATTATTATTTGTTTAATTATTATAAATCAATGAAGATTAGCATTTAATATGGATAAATCTAGAAAGACGGAGATGATACGAAGTTGTCAAAATAAGTACGTAAGAAGCGCTAGACTACTTGCCTTCAAGTTTGCAAGTGCGAAGGGACAGAAGTGGCGTGAGTAAGCGCATGAAGAGTAAGCTCGCTCTAAAAAACCATTAAGTGTAAGTGCAAATATTGTGCAAGAACGCTTCTTAGGCTTTTTCCAAAAGGACCAATTAAGCTTATCATAGGCTTTTATCAAAATCTAATCTAATCTAATTTAATAGTCATGAAGCCTTTTTACCTTTAACTTACCTCGTATAGTGGATCAGTTCTTATCCAACTATTGTTTCCTAATCTTGTACATTTTTGCTATTTGCACCCGTGTGTTTTCTGTGCAATCATCCAGGATAGTGATAGTGACGATTCTAGAAGTGAATTGGATAAAGAGAATGTAAATCCTATAAATAGTTATAGTTATTATATGTAGCGGCGGTTTTATTTTACGTTTAGCAGCGGTTGTGAAATTGCCACCTCTCGCAAAACCATTAGCGGCAGTTATCACCAACCGCTGGGACAACAGTCTAAAATAGTCGTTTAGCTGTAGTTTTATTTAAAACCGCGGCTAAACGACCTATCTTTCAAAAAAAAAAAATATTCACGGTTGAACTTCCCCAACAGGGATATATGGTTTCGGAAACCTGAAGCATCATAAACACACATAGACAATATATATATATATTTTCAGCAATATCAAACTTTGGCTTCTGCCACCAAGAAGCCGAAAGTTCATGGGTTATTCTAATGCTAGCACATTAAATAATCAGTTGAAGGCATCCTTCTATTCTTATGGAGCGTTAGGTGCAACATGTGCTCGTATGTTGTTCAAACAAACAGATTCATAAAGCTCATCCCCCCCCCCCCCCCAAAAAAACAAAAAAAAAAACAGATAAACAGATTCAGTTAAACATTTGGGCTTTTCGGGCAAGGGGGATTACCTTAGCTGTCCCCTGAATTTTCACCGCTGTTAATCTTTGCATCAGTGAAATCCTGCCATTTCCTACAATAACCAAACATTATTTGATCAAAATTTATCAAATAAATCAAATGTGCCTAGGAAGAGTCAAGTAGTAAAGGATTCTTTTCTTTTTGGTGCATGGATGAGGGAAGGAAGCACTTTGGGAAAAAGAAGCCACATTAAGAGTTACTTTCAATTAATTTTATTCCAAGAAAACAATCTGCATTACATTGCAAGGAACATATTGACAATATTACTCTCAAAGTTTTAAGCATGAAGAGGTTTCTAAAGCAACTCTATATAGGGTCTTTTATAATATCAATCTAAAAGAAGAATCCGAAATTAAAGGGAACAGAGAAAGAAAAAATTAAGGAAAAAGTACAAGAAAGAAAAGATCTTGACTGAATTCATTGATTAGGATTTTGTGTACCACAACTAAAATTTGATGATAAAGTTGATTCTATGTCAATAAAAAAGTAAAAAAAAATTCATATAATAATTAGACCTTTTCTTTTGCTTATTTCCTTTAAGATGCGATGCGATGTTTCTTTCATGACAAGTTCTCCATGACAAGTTCTCCATGACAAGTTCTCCCTTGCAATCTCTTTCAGACCAAGAATATATTGGTCTTTTACAATTGATTCTAGTGCATTAATGATGTCTTCCATCTCATTTACCATTTCCCTGTCTCGCAAATTTGTAAAAGAAGACTAAGAATATAGATGCAAGGTACATCTATATTGACCAAATGACCATAGGCATATCTTGTCATCACATCATTCACATGTACAAGAACTGGGAGGACTGGTTACATGGTTAATATATGGTGTTTTGCTGGTTTTCTGGACTAATCTCTAGCACATGCTCAAAGAGATAAAAAGAAAAAAGATGTTCCAATTTAATCTCTGTTTGTTCTTCTAGTGAATTGATACAATAGGAGGATTTCTCATCCTCCTTATTCTTGAACTTCTGTCTCCCTTACTTTCCTAATAAAATTTCTCTTTTTGCCCCATAATAAAGAGGGTGCAGAGGAGTCATCCTAACCAAACACTCAAGCTAACTTAATCACATATATAGAAGACTAAGACTACCAACATTTTTGTAATAGAAGCACATGGGAAAGCTCTGTCTAAAATCAAAAAAATAAAATTACATGTTCATGCGGACATGTTTAACAATCAGAAGCATAATAGATTTTTGACTGATTTATACAAGAATAATCGCAGCAAGAAGATCCATACAGCCCACCATTAGAAATCTCATATTGTTCATTAACAAAACACTAAATTATATATTAATAAATTTACTTGTTCACCTTTCTTTTAACTTTTGGTCATGTATTCTCGGGCAAGGTTCTGCATCAATTTAACGCAAAAAAATAAATTTCTCTATGCAAATTTCTTATGAATGAATTAACTAACCTCAGTTAAAGCTCGCAAAAACATATAAAACAAAACACTTTTTTTTACCAGAGGGCAATAATCTGACATGAAGTAACACGTTATAGTTGAATTGACATGAAAGAGAATTCAAATTTCATGATTTGAAATAGAATTGAATAATTGAACTGGGCATTCCCAGCAATCAACTAGAGAAAAAAAGAAGACATGAAAATGAAACGGACCCAGATCACTGCATGTATTGACAAAGATCGTGAGGGCAAAACCGCACCATGTAAAATCCACAGACTTCCTTATCGTCCCAATTGACTTCCTTGTACCCCTTTCTACAAGAAGCATAATCAATTGAAGAGACAAGCACAGAAGACCATAATCCAACGGAGGAAAGAAATCTTAAGTGACAAAGCTAGTGCTTTATCAGCCAGGATCTTCACCAGCAGAGATAAAGAAAGTAACCAACAATTTCTCCGAAGAAAACCTCATTGGCTCTGGTGGTTTTGGTGAAGTGTTCAAGGGAACTTGTGATGATGGAACCATCACTGCCATCAAGCGTGCCAAGCTTGGAGTGCCAAGCTTGGAAACACCAAAGGCATAGATCAAATACAAAACGAGGTTCGAATAATCTGCCAAGTGCCAAGTAAACCATAGAAGCTTAGTGCGAGTCCTTGGCTGTTGTTTAGAGCTTGAGCATCGCATGCTAATATATGAGTATGTTACTAATGGGACACTTTTTTATTATCTCCATCGTCACCTTTTTGGCACAAGGACACCCCTCAAATGGCATCATAGACTCAAAATTGCACACCAGACAGCTGAAGGGTTTTCCGCTGCTGTGCCTCCCATTTACCACCGTACGTGAAATCAAGCAATATTCTGCTTGATGAAAAGCTTGATGCCAAAGTTTCTGACTTTGGGTTATCTAGGCTTGTTGAAATAGCTGAAGAAAACAAGAGCCATATCTTCACTAGTGCCCAGGGAACACTTGGCTATCTTGACCCTGAATACTACCTTAACTTTCAACTGACTGATAAGAGTGATGTTTACAGCTTTGGAGTGGTGTTAATGGAGGTTCTCACTGCTCAGAAAGCTACTGATTCCAATAGGGAAGAAGAGAATGTGAACTTAGCAGTGTATGCCAAGAAGAAAATGATTGAAGACAGGTTTATGGATGTTGTGGATCCATTGCTTAAAGAGGGAGCTAGCAATTTAGAACTGGAGACAATGAAATCATTGGGTTATCTTGCAGCTACATGCTTGGATGAGCAGAGGCAAAAACGACCTTCAATGAAAGAAGTTTCAGATGAGATTGAATACCTAATTAATATTGTTAAAGGTCAGGATTCCCAACCATAAATGTACCAATTTGGTAAAGCCAGCTAAGAGTTACTGAGCAAAAATGTACCCAGCAAGAAAAAATTTTGCTTTAAAATTTGCCGAGTTCCTGATGATAAATGCAGGGTTCAGGTATATTAGTAAATAGAAACAAGTATTACGTAGGGTGGGAGGTAATGTGGCTATGGGTGTTAATCAAAACACAAATAGGAGATATTAGTTAGAATTAGAAGGTTACTCAAGATGAAAACACAGGACTAATTAGCTTGTCGTCATTAGGGAACACTCTTCAGAATTTATCTCTACTCAACCCATAGGAGATATTAGGAAACACAGGACTAAGAGAATGGACCTGAGATCTTTTCTAGTTTTTGTACAGATGGACCTGGATTCATAGCTACCTTGCCACTGCCATACTGTTATTACAACAACTACAGTAAGAGACCTCTAATAGAAAGCAAAATCCAAACAAGCAAGATACAAAAGTACTAACCCGCCCTCTAGAGCTGCCACCACCCTGTGGATACTTCAATATAGTCCAGTCAAAAACATAGTCAAATTGATAGCCTGCATTAACAATGTCCAGATCAATTTGCAATCACAAAACACTAAAAGTTTCCGGCAAAATATATTGAATGCATCATCCAAATTAGATATTTAGGGTAACAACCGTAACATACCTTCTCGAATAAATAGATCTCAGAAAAGTCCCTTTAAATATGAATAATCTGGCTTGTCCTCAAACCGCAATGATCGGCAGTAGTGGAAGTATGATAAAAACTCATAGGGATATGATTTGCAGAGCACCTGAAACCATGATAATATTTAAAAGTGAGCTCGCCAGCCAAGAAAAAAAAGGAAAAAATCATCAATTGAACATCAGATGAATAATTTTATACCTTTCTTTATATATGCTATTTCGAGGAGCTCAACTAGATTGACATGATTCTTTAGTTTAGGTTCCACTCTTTTCTCCCCCCATGATCGAATCACAACATTGTTGACCTAAAATATAGAAGACTTCATATTTTAGGATAAGTATTAAGCAAAAATATAAGAGCAATGAAAGGAACCAATCACAAACCTCATCATCATTAACTGGAATTTAATCATGCATGAGGTTTCCAATTTAGAATTCAACAGTTTTTTAGTCTCCCAAACTTCAACCTCATTATCTGCTATCAATCTCTTAGTCTCCTCTGATTCACTAATGATCTTAGTTGCATCTTCACTTGCCTAACACACACACACACACGCAAAAGGGGAGAGACAGAAGCAGAAACAGTTCGGTGATACACCTTTTATCGCGATAGCAAACTCAGGGACAACTTGTGCCCCGAAGCAAAGCTAGGCAGCATGTCTACTCTAACAAAATGCTACACTGGGGGCATTGTAGGACCATTCTGAGTGTTGTTAAGTGTTCTCAAAACTTAAATATTAAATAAAGCAACAATTATTTGAATACAAAATACTTATCACACCCTTCCAGCCACTAAAATCATTAAGCCCAAGCAACATATAATTAAAAGAAAATAAATTATATGTCCACACGCACACCACAACCTTTTTTTTCTTTCCTTTTTTTGTTTTCTAAGCATGCATTGCATAGGTATTATTAGGTAGGAATCTTTGGATCCACTATGTATTTGGGCCTTAAAACTATGCTTTCTTCATCCATAGCAAAGCCATGTTAACTCTCTTGTCCTTTCCATGGTATGAATTGGCCCTATCCTATTCTATCAAGTTAACAACCTAAACTCTTCAAAACTCTCTTTTTAAAAATTGAAGTCCACGGCATTTTCATTTTCAGTCCCCCAGGAAAGATTAGCTTGATATAATAATTATCTTAACAGGTATCTTAACAGAAACTATCTCACCATACTGGGAGAATGGCTGCCTAAGATCTTCATCCGTAACATCAGGGTCAAGCCCTCCAACAAATATCTATAATGAGTCAAGGGTTAGCCATAGGAAAATAGTAACAAATAGCTAAAATGCAAAACCTAATAAAAGAGCTGAAAACCTCACAGTAGTGTTTGTAAAATCTGCTTCAGATTGGCTGGATGTACCATTTGACTGGCCTCCTATAGAAGGAAACAGACAAAATTAATAAACAGCCGGTTGAGCAATTTCAAACTCTTGCAGATGGAAAAACAAATAAAAAAATTTAAATTTGACTTTTAGAGATGTATTACCAAAAAAATATTCAAAAGGAATCTAAAACCTGACAAGGGAAAATGAATGAATAAATCAATTCAAGGAGTTCTATGAGATAGCTACTTGCCTACTCAAGTACAAAGAAAATCATGCCACACACCAATGGTCCAAATTGACACTTGAGCATGCTTCACATAATAAGAAGCGGTTAATAAATCAGATGGTTTTTCAACTACCCTTACTCTTATTCAATGAAATCAACAAACAAAGACAATGTTCGTTTACACTCTGTAAAAGACATAATAAGTGTCATTTCAAGGAATTTATTCATCTAGAAAGACATGGCAGTACCCCTTCTTCTGAATTGAAATCATCAGTTAAACCATAAGACCATGATTACTACTTATATGAGCAAGAAAAATGCAGTTCTCAAAGTTCATCAGTAACAACCTGAAGCATTACAAATAAAAATTGAAGGTAAAATAGGTGGCTAGAGGCGTTTTCTCTGAATGGAATTAATAATGTACTTTTCTTTTCTTAAAAGAACGAGTAAAATTTCAGATATCAGAAGCAAGCAATGTGTATTTGGCATACCTTGTTGATAGCCAGATGATTTCCTTGGAGTTGCAGCACCAATACACATAGGCCTGCTAGAACAGTAAACACCATTCATTTGAGTCATTCATAGCCTGGGACCTCTCATTATGATCTCCAAACCTGACAAAACCATAGCCCTTTGAACGGCCAGTATTGGCATCAAAAACAACTTTTGCAGCTTTAACAGAAGGATATACACTAGCAAAAGTTTCATGCAACACACTATCGGTCACATGCGATCCATTACAAATCAAAAACAAAATCTACCATACCACTACCTATCAACTTCGATTGGCCGGCGAATCAAACAAAACAACAGCAAAAACCCTAAAATTAAAAAATTAAAAAACAAAACACACAAGCGCATAGCAGGAATCTGAAATCGGGATAGAAAGAAAAGAAAGGGATTGATCGATACCTGGCTGAACTTGAGGGCGTGCTCCTCGCTGGCAAGCTGGAGGTTGCCACTGAAGAAGATGAGCATGTCGTCGTTGACGCTGGAGCGTTGGCAATCAACGATGGAGAAGCTGTGCTGGCATTACATGTAAGGATGGCAATTTCAACCCACCCCGCGGGTACCCAATCCGCCCCAACCCGCATGGAGCGGGTTTAAAACCCGCCCCGTAGCTGGGGCGAAGAGAGGCGGGTTAGGGTATAAGTCTTTAAGGTCTACTCACCCCTACCCTACCCGCACCCTATTTATTTCACAAAGAGTATGTTTTATACTTGATGTAGCTTGAGATTTTTTATATAATGAGTAATTTTTTTTAATAATTTATATTAAATTGTGTATTATATAGTATGTGCGAGTAGGATACGGGTAGGGTTCGAGTTCTATTATTTTTTTGCGGGTAGGGTGCGGGTTTTCATTTACAAAACTCACGGGGCAGGTAGGGGCGGGTTGAAGATTCCTTTAAGAGGTGCGGGGCGGGTTAGGGTTGGGCAAAAACCCGCCCCATTGCCAAGCCTAATTACATGAAGGGGAGGCTCGTGTGCTTGGCTACGATGTTGGGTGTGCCTTGGATCTTCTGGCACTCGAAGGTGATCTTTGAGCCTCTGGAATAGCGCGAGTTTTTGCGAGAGAGAAGGAATCTGAGGGTTTTTCGCGGGTTTTGCCTATGCCTGAATCGAAATGCGAAGCTTTGGGGGGAAACGAATTGCAAGAAGAACCTAGGGATTTTGGGAGAAACAAATTGCAAAACCACTTTTCATCTTGTTCACAATAAGATTTTGGGGGGAAAACAATTTGCAGAATGAAATTAAAGGAGGTTTAGCTAGGGAATGAAACTTTTAATTAGAACTACCGCAAAACACATGACAACCGCCGCTCAACGAATTGTATTTGCAGCGGTGAATGGAAAGGTCACAAAAATGGTTCAATGGCGGCGGTTGAAAGGAACCGCCACTAAAAAACTGCCGCAAAGAACCCGTTTTTTTGTAGTAAATATATCCTTAGACCAGTGTCAATCCCCTCTCTATATATATATAATGATCTTACATGGTTTTCCTGGAGCATGATCAAGGTATACAGGCATCAAGTAAATCAAACTCAATGACTCTCATATTTACAAGGCCAAAATGGTTAGTCAATGACAATTCTGTCAAAAAAGAAACCAAAAATCATTCCGAACCAAAACAAAATCAATGCATAATACCAATAAATAATTGCAATCGAATTTAGAACCTGCTTATGCAGGCGGAGCCCAATGCCCCAGATTGAATGCAAACGTGCGCCAAGTGATAAATACTCATAATTAATATGATCTCCAAAAGGTTTAAGTTTTGCAATACATCCATCATTAAGTAAGCTCAACTGCATAATACTACCCCATGACATAATACTAATTCATAAACCAAAAACACACAAGATTAAAAACTTCTATACAGTATTAAGGGTCAAAGTGCTTTCATGTCTTCCAACAATCCAACTATGAAAGCGATCCAGTACATAACCAGACTAAACTGCTCAGCACATAATTGCCATGGTCCAGCTTCCAGGAAAAAAACAGAGAAAATACATCAATGCTTAGCCTCAGAACATTGTTCACTAATGCACACAACAAGTGCCCAAACAGGCGAACAATATTGAAAGTTTGAAAAAAACTTATAAATTTAAAACAAGTCACAACAGGTGACAATCCTACTTTTAAAAAAAAGGTACTACCAAGGATGATTGTCACAAGGAACAGATCAATACCAACCAGCAACAACAAAACAATCAAACAGAGAACCATATACAAAACTTAATTCAGGTAAATTAGATTGCTAACCTACATCTAAAGATAGATGCATATACATGTATGGGACATATCAAGTGAGGAGGGAATCATGGTCATTGGATCTTACATGAATTTTCTAGATTAAAAGATCACTTAAACATCACATGATCATTTGAAAAGTCACAAGTCCATTTTAAAAAGTCACGCATTCAATGGAATGACACATTGTAAACATTTGTTATCAGTGAATGTAGCCCAACTATGAAACAACGACATGTGCCCTAACTAACATAAGACTTAGAAGGAACAAAAAATATATAAAGATATGACAATTATGGGAAATATTTCTAAAATATATTTTCCTACTACAACTGATACCGTCAAGTTACATAAAGTGTTAGAAGTTAAACAATTGTTATAACAGATATTTCATTCTTATCCCTACAAAACAACTTCACCATCCATGATAACTTTGACTTGCAACACCAATTTCGTCAACATAGTCATTTCAACTGTACCCGAGAAACCGAAAAAAAGGTGCAGAAGAGTGTTTCTCCCTTGTTAACAAGCATAACAGTTTTGAACAAATAGAAGAGGTATAATAATTTTGTCACAAAAGACCAATATTATAAGGAAATATGAAATACAGGGACAAGCAAGATAAAAATATTAATAAAAGCATTCTAATCAATCTGCGTGTCTAACATGAAACTTCCCTCAAAGAAACCATGTGAAAAGCACCCAAGACAAAGATGAAAACACTGCAATACATAAGCAAGTGGAGTAAGGGTTTCCGCCAAAAATACCCAAACACTTTGTTCCCACTTCCAAACTCTAGAAAGGGTTTCCGTGATGAGTTCAGCATCAAAACCATGCATTCCCGTGATTTGCATAAACGTTCAGTATTCGTTTCCTTGACATCACATCTAATTTCAGCATCTTATCAAAAAGTTGCCTTGATGCCACCATATTGCCATAGAAGTTCAACATGGCTATGGAATGAAACTGAATTTTTCTTCGAGGATTCTGTTGGTGGCTTCTGGGATAGATTCAACAGAGAGCAGCAAGGAGCTCTCGATTTTGCCATGTTCATGACAAACTCCATCCTCAACAAACAATTTTCCTTGGACCTGCAATCTTGCTCCATGCCTACAAGTGGATCTAAACTTTGAGGGCACGCACAGCCAAAATGAGTTTGCAGGCATTGACAGAGGACCAACATGAACCCTAGGAATTTGGTTAGGTGGGGAAATTAGCACGTGAATAGTTGATGAAAGGTTCAAATCAGCCGATTTAGTCAGATAGAATGGTATTAGCAGTAGCGTCAGTCTTGGTGAGTGCCAATCGTTCTGCTTTTAAGCATCTTTGATAGGCAGAAAGAAGCCAATTTTGCTCTGAGTATTTGTTCTTTGGGTGGATGCTAGGTTGCTCACACATCCTCTTCCTCTACCTCTTCTCGCATTCTTGTTTTTCCTTTTTATAATAAATGGAAATTTGGTATTTAATTTTCAATTCTTGTGTTTATCTAAGCATTCTATTAAATCTTTTGACAGTAAAGTAATAAAGGGGTTATATGTTACATGAAAATTTAAATGTGGGAGGTGTTTGTGCAATTTGAAACTATAGAGAGTAGGAGACTAAATATGTAGATTTTGAAAACTTAAGGGTGTTTGAATTACTCAAAACTAAGCCACCAATTAATCACAACCCTCCCCCTGACTTCACCACAGCCATTACAGCCTACTAAAATATATGAAAGTCACTTCATGGTCTTGATTAGACAGAGTTGTTGTAGCATTATCATCCAAGACATTAAGAGACACAAGACAATGAGAGAACAATTTCTGTTGAACAGCAAGAAGGAGAGGATTCTATCATTGTTACAAAAAATTGTTAGACAAAGATTCCCTCCCCATTCACTTCCCATATGATTTTGATGATATTAATTTCCGCATCCACTTAACTTGTTTTATAACTAGCTGGTAAACGATCAAAAATCAATTATAACCCAACTACAAACAGGATGAGGGGAGTTTGAAAAAATTAGGAATTGGACTATCATATGACCATTAACTGAACCAATAAGTTCACAGGCATAAGGCGTCTTTTAAGCACAAGGGGTTTCAACACTTTGAGGCTATAGGTTCCAAACAGCACATGATCAACTGAAGTAAGGCATTTAACTATTTTAACATCAATTTTCCATATAAATAATCTAGTCAAACATAACATGCAAAGCTATGTAATATTCAAAAGAAGGAAGAAAGTTGCAAAAAATGAAAAAGAGGGAATTGAGGTGGGAAATAAGGGAATAATGATTAAATTCCCAGTTCCCACACAGAACGGATAAAACAGATGGATATTTAATGTTTTCCAAAATGGAAGAGAAAGGTCTCGTATTTCACATACATATCTAACTTGCTTCCCTTATAAAAGAAATTACATAAAAGGTTCCAGGAGAAAATAGAAATTCAGTTAATTTTCTTCATATATTTTATAATTTATAACACCGTGATTTGAGGTGGGAAGAATGATCGAATTCCCACACAGAAAGGGCCAAAAACCTCCACACAATAGCATTTGATTACAATAAAATAAATTATGCCAATTTTTATTTTTAAATTATTAAAAAAATAAGAAGAAGAAAAGACTCAAACATTGCTAAGCATCAATTTGCCTAAGAACATGCAGTTTTGTTGGCAAATGATCTAGCAAACAAACAACAACCCCATATTATATATATGGGGTCAGAGAAACAAAATATATAAAACCATTATTGCAAAGCATTGAGGTAATGAAAAAGTAATATTGAATGCATCTAAAACACAGCATCTACACAACATAAATTACGCACGATATATTTACTAAGTGTTTCTCTTCAATGACGGAATTCCAATGGAGGTATACAATTAACAAGCACAATAATCAAACATTTGGCATAAATCAAATTCAAAAGGTGGTAAAAATTATGTGTATTATATCTAAAAACAAAGCTTAAAAAAGATAGAAAAAGACAAAGGCATCGTAAGCACAAAAAATTTCAGTAAAAACAAATCAAGATGAAAGAGTACCAAGCGATAGTGTTAATTTGTACCAAGAAATCCTCATATTATCTCACAAAACTTGACTTCTGATCCCCGGTTAAGTAATTTGTTCCACACTTTGGCTCGAAAGGTTCGACATGGGTCGTTGGAAAGAGCAGTAGTATCTTTTGCATTGAAGGTAATGTAATACATGGTTCCAGCAACACCTTGAACAGTAGCCTTGACAAGGTCAACAAAATCGTAACTCGCATTCTAGATGGTTAAAGAAAAAAGCGAACGAGATTAGCAGGATAAAAACCTAATACAATATACAAAAGTATATAAGCATTGTTGAAACTAAACATACGTTTTTCCCATTGTAGTCTTCTAGTGCATGTTTGGACAAGTCGATCATTAGTTCGCGATATGATCCGTGTACGTCACGGGGCACAATTCCCCCAGGCAAGCTGGTGCCTGGAAACCACTGAACATCGAAGCCCTGTAAATTCAAAAAATGAAACCCTAATTATACACCACCTATGGAGTAGATAAGAAAAAACGAGTATGATTTTATGGCTAAAGTTAGAATATATACCTTACTATCACAGACCTGCCTCCAATATTCAGCATATTCTTCATCGGTCATCGGACGCGGGACAACGAGCTCATAATCATCGATATTTTCGTCTTCATCAGAAGAGAAATTGACTCTAATGTAATAGGGTTTACTCTCCTGCTTTTCTTCTTGGGCGGGAGCCATCAGAATAAGCAAAACAAAGAGAAGCTGTTCTCTTTTCTATTCAATCGGCTAATGAAAACAAAAGATATAAAAGCTATTTAGAATTGCAAGGAGTAAGACAAAACAAAGAGGAGGAGGAATTGGAAACAGAATCAAAGACAGAACAAAGGGCAAAGGAGAGAAGAGAACATTGCACAGAGAGAGAGAGAATCACGCCAGCACCTGAGAGAGGGACGCACGCAGAGGAAGGGCCGAAGGGGACAGGGAGCTCACGCACAGACGCATAGGCGTAATCAAAATTTGAAGCAGCAGCAGAATCTCTGAGATGGAGAAATTTTCGGACGACGTTGATTGATGCCCATGCCACCCATGCCGCATGAGAAAGCTAATCTGAGGCTCAGGCGTGAAATTCGGCTTAATGTGAATTTGGGCCATGTCATGGTACGATTGGCGGGCTGGAGAGTGGAGTCAGTGGGCTAAACAGGTCATGATGCCGAAGAGTGGCATATTTTAGGCTTATATTTTAAAAAAGTCTATTTAAGGGCTAAACTTTTTAAAAAAGTTTATTAAAATTTATTCCTCACGTATTTATTTATTATCATAATATATAATTAAAATTTTATAATAATTATATAATTTTTAAATCATATATTAATATAATATAATATTTTATATATAATATAATATTTTTGTTAATAGTTAAATATATTTAAAATTTATAAAATTTGAGTCTATTAATTTATTTAAAGGTTTTTATGTAATGTTTATCTTTAAATAAATTTTTAAGTCATGTCAAGCTTTGTATTTTCACAAAAAATGAAAAAATTCATGTTAAGCCCTAAATAAATGTCTATGGTAAAATAAATGTCTATGATAGATAATAAGTTAATTAAGACTAAAATTTTATAAAATAAGTCAAACTTATTTAAGATAAAACATAATTCAACCCAACATCTTTAACCCTAATTTCAAGATAACCTACGAGTTAGTCAAGTATAACCTGTTTAACACTAAAGTCAAATATATTGGACTGCGTTACCAAAAAAAATATTGGGCTTTCAGCCCGATTTAAAACAGATTAAGAGTTTAAACAATCACTAAAAAAAATTTATCCTGTGAGATGCATAGGTAAAATAATATGTTATTATTTTTTAAATTAATTATTAAATTTTATTATAATTAAAGTATAATTGTACATCAGTTATTGAGATTATTATTTGCTTGGTTATTATAAATAAATCAATTAAGTGATGATT
This sequence comes from Styphnolobium japonicum, assembly GCA_023212625.1. Classification (NCBI taxonomy): domain Eukaryota; kingdom Viridiplantae; phylum Streptophyta; class Magnoliopsida; order Fabales; family Fabaceae; genus Styphnolobium; species Styphnolobium japonicum. The sequence goes on along the minus strand of JALBWW010000003.1, from coordinate 38,221,887 downwards.
TCATTTCACATATCATTCATATTATATGACTTTTATATCAATGCACTATGATGAAAATCATGTGATTAAAATAAAATATATAAAATTTACTCAAAAATTATGAATGATATGAATCTTAATTTTAATATAAAGCTAATTAAAGTTATTATGCATTTTTATTTATTGTTTAAAATTTACATATATGATTTCTTTTATTTAATAAAATAAAATTTAGGAGAAAAAGTGTCTAGAGACCATGGTAACAATTTATGATGTAATCATTGCCTCTTTTTTCTTTGTATTTTGTTAATTCCTTTTGTGAAATCAATTCTCATATTTTTTTTTAAACTTATTTTATTTAGTAAGGCAAATCTATTTTCATAGATTGACAGTAGATGATGAATTATGTAACAATATTTCTCATAACCGAGAAACTGGTAACAGCATCCCACAATAAACCGTCTTTAATGACCATAATCAGGAAATTATACAAGAGTAGTATTCCACATAATCAGTAAATTATGTAACAAGTTAATAGTATATTACAATAACTTAATAAAAAAAAAGATAAAATCCCTAAAAATAAGGCAAAAGTCTAAAATTATAAATAAAAAAAAAAACACAAACCATCTCTATAAATAACATAAATAACTCTTAATAATTATGCATTATTAATTGCTTAATTGAATTATCATAAATCACACAATTTTATTCTTTCTCAATCTTGATTTTCTTGCTAGGCTTGGTGTTTGACATATACAAAGTTGATTCTTCACCTCGAAGAAACATCCGAGTGATTTGCAGGTGCTAAAAAATATGTTCTGGTATGTTTCTCCAATCAATAAGAATCAATCTTAATTACTTTTATCCTAAAGTAGATCATCCCAAATTATGACCATTATTAGGGCATTAGTTTCTTAATTAGTTATATTTTTTCTAGCTTAATGGTAGTTTTTCTTGATTGATTTTCCAATCAACATCAATTACTTGATTTTATTAAATTATATTTACTTAATTTTATTAGATTATATTTCTCTTTCTTATTTTATCATACTATATTTACTTGATCTTATTATATTATAGTTTTTTATTGCCTAATGCATTAATGAGTCATTATTTCTATGATTTTATTAGATTATATATTTTTTTATTTTTTTCTTACTTAATTTCTTTTGGTGGCACGTAAGGCTCTTCTTCTTTATATATAAATATCTCATTTATATACTATTATATAAAATAGTTTATATAATTAAGACAAATGTCACATGTCATTAATATATGTCTCATTTGATACAGGTTTGAGTTGTGCCACATGTTTCGTAATTCAAATTCAAATTTCAATTATCTACTTTAATCTTAATTTTATCTCTTATCTTATAAAATTTTAGTAGATAATAGATTATGATTATTACTACAATCTATTTTGCTAAGTCTTAGATTTGTTTAAATATTATCAACTACCAAATATCTCTCGCTCTTGAATATAATATTTTGTTAATATTTGATTTTTTCATATTTTAAATATGATCAATATCTTTATGATAAGTTATATAGATGTCTCTTATTTCTTTGGGTAGAAAAACGTTAGGGAAACCGAATTTCAAAAAAAATTGTTATCAGATAACTACAATAATTCTATTTCATCTAATCTATATAACTATATAATATATATATATATATATATATATATTATATAAAGCACAGTTCATGCAATTTAGCTAAGTGTCATGTGTGATTAATATATGCATTTTTCCCTCCAAATTCTTGCTTCTTTTATACAAGTTTGTGTGTAGATATATTGTGTCACGCGCCACTCATTCATGATTTTGAAATAGAATCCTGAAATTTTATTGGTTTGTGTTTAGATATGTTGAGTTTTGTAATTTTAAATTTTATCATGAAATTGCTTAATATTGGTGAAATTATAGTTCAAAATTTAATTATCTATTTGAATCTTAATTTGATCTCTTATCTTTTTAAAATATTAATAAAATATATCTATTTGATTTTGAGATTAATGCAACAAGATTAAAAATAAATTATGCATATGTTTATTCCTAGACCACTTAAACATAACTATCTTTTAACAAGATTAAGAACTCAACAAGTATTTAATATTTATTTTTAAATAATTGGAAAATAATCAAACTAATTATTAAAAGATCTAAATTTTTAATAGTAAATAATCCATAATTTAGCATTCGTTAAAATGTTTAAATTCTATATTTAAAGTTAGTTTTTTAATTAATTTAATATAATAAAATTAAACTTTAAAATTTAAAAATCATAATACTTTAATAATGTATTAAAATAGTATAAATAGGATTTACAATCTATTTTTATATACTATTATATAAAATATAGTTCATGCAAGTAGAATCAATGTCACGTGTCACATATATATGAATTTTTTTTTCAAATTTTGTACTCATTTGATATAACCTTATTTTTCATGTATTTATAATTTATTTTAAAAAATTTAAATTCAATTCAAATTTCAATATTTGATTTTATTTTTTTTAAGTGATACATTTAATTAGTCTAACTTTTTAAATTTTATATTAATTTCAATATCTATTACTTATTTATCTATTAATAAATCTGATTAATGAAGATCATATACCACAACATATTATTGTTAATAATTTTTAAATTAATTAAATATCAATTATACTTATTTACCTATTATAATGAACAAATGCTTTAAGAAATGTTTAATGTGAAATATTTTTAACCTTAATCAAATATTTCAATTTTTATATTTTTATACTTATTATTTTGTTTGTTATATCTTGTTAGACACTAGATATATTAAATGTTTTATGATAAAATTACTTTTTATTATTTTTTTATATTTTCCACTTGAGATAATTAATTAAGAAAGTGATTATATTAAGTTATTTTTTTACATAAATCTAATTAAAAAATATTATAAAAAATTATCAAAATAAATAACAGATTATAATTCATAAAATCTTTACACATCTAGTATAAGATAATAAAGCTAGTAGAAATAGATAAGATAGATAAATATAAATATTGATATAGATAACTGTTAAAAGACGGGTTTATACTGGTAAGTTCGCAGGTCTGTATTTTAATATCTAATTTTTCTCCTTCCCCCACCTAATATTTATATTCTTGCTATGACTTACAGTAACTTATTTATTTCAAAAAAAATTTGAATTGTTTAAATTAAAAGTTTATTTAAAATTAAATTAATTCTAAAATTGTTTAATTTTCTCAAATTTGGTTTTGAAAGTAATTTGATGTAAAATTATTTAAAAATTTATTAAATATTTTTAAAATTTTTACTAAATAAAAATATACTTAATTAAAAAATTTATCCTTATTTTTTTAGTCCATGTTCAACTATGAATACAAGTATAGTATATATCTTGTTGTCTCCTTGTCTTTTATATATAGTATATTCGCAAACATGTCAAAACAAGCTAAATCCATTTGTCCCAAAAAGATTTAAGGTCAAACTATAAAAAACCACTCTCTCAATTCCTTTTTATATCGGTTAAGGTAATTGTGTAAAGATTAGGCCTTATTGGTGTATATAAGAGCTAAAAGTATACGGTAGTAAGATAAGGTATCATAGTATAATAAGGCTAATAAACATTTATTCTATCAAGTGTTTATTCATTATAAACAAACTGATTATATACATAACTATTTACTATGATAAAACTACCCTTTTAAATATTTAAAAAAAATAAATAAAAAAGAAATAATAATCAAAAAGAGGCCAAAGTCATCCTTCAATAAAACTAGCATCCTTCTAAGGTAAAATTAATAATCAAAAAGAAAAAATTATTATCATGCATTAATATCACTTTTCTATCATCTTTTTTCATCTAAAGTTTCTTTCAACTCGTTCTCTCTTGCTTAGTTGTCGTCATCTCGTTGCGGGCCATCTACGATTGGGACAACAAGTTGCCAGCAATTATGGTAGCTATTAGAGAGTGGTGGCTAACAACAAAAATAAAAGTCAAAGAGCTGTAACCAACAATGATAGTGACAGTCAGAGAGTGGTGATCGACAACGATGATAGTTATCGAAGAGCAATGACTGACAATAATAGTGGTGGTCGGAAAATAGTAGTTATGCCATTAGAATGCTTCAGAGCGAGAGAGATACAATAAATAATAAAAGTGAAATGAATATCCTATTAAGTCATATCAAAAAATAAAAAAAATAATAGTATTATACGATTATAATAAAATAAAAATGTTTAATTGTATACAATTATACTATCACATAAGTGTGGCAAACATATGATAAGTCATAATAATACTTATATTATCAAATCCTCCTTATACAATGCATCAAACACACCCTTCAGAAAGATATCAAATATCTTCCATAGATATAAGTGCATTTGACTAAATTATCTTTTATTAAAATATTCAAGATATTATCACTCTATTAATGCGCTCTGTCTCACTCCATTTATGATCTGTTTGGGTCAAAGGATGGAAGGGGAGGGGAGGAATTTTAATGAAGGGGAGGGGAAGGGATGGAAGAGAGTTTAATTTTGTGTATGTTTGGTTAGAGGAGGAGAGGGGAGGGATTTTAATGGAGGAAAAGTATAAATTTACCTTTTTACACAATTATAACATTTAATGTAACATTTAATTTATGGATATTTTAGTCCATTTTTTAACATATATTCTCTTCCCTCCAAATCCCCCCACTTTTGGAGGGAAGCTAAAATTGGCTTAAGAGGGATTTTGCTCCCCTCCCCTCCCCTCCACTCCTCTCTAAAAAATTGAACCAAACACATAAAATTTAAAATAATCCCTACCCTCCCCTCCCTTCCATTTTCCTCTAACCAAACACTATGTTAGTGGAAATACCAAGCAACAGGGACAAAGTTGAAAAAAATAATTAATGCCTCCTTTATTTTTTAAAACGACAAATAAATTGAAACAAAAAAAACTTTTCTAAAACGACATATAAAAAGAAATGGAGCGAGTATCTAACAATATCCATATGATCAAGAAAACTATGTAACCGTATTGTGCAAGAGTTGTAGCCTTGTAGATACTTTTTTGGGCTAGTCAACTACATCTATGAAAGGTCAGAGATGGGCTAGCCTAAAACAATTCAGGACAGCCTGCCTTTGCCTGAATCAGACATATATGCTCGTTTCATAACTCAACATATTTGTGATCATTTATCCATTGTTTTAAAAATTAGACCGAACCAACAGGTCAGGTAATTTAATGTGTCTAAGATTTAATTTTATTTAAAGAATTAATTAAGGTATTGAATCGCTATTGAAAAAATTAAATTAAATTGACAAACTGTTTAAATCATAATTAATTTTTGGAAATTGAACAGTTCTTTATTTCTTTTTACTTTTTTTTTAAATTTTTATTACCTTTTTAGATTCTTTAATTATTTTTTCAGATTTTGTAATTAGTCTTTTAATATTTTTTTACATTTATTTCTTAAAAATTATAACTTTTGATTTATTCATTTGATTTAGACATATTTTATATCAATTTTACATAAATTTTTTAAATGTACACAATGAAAAATAACTAAATACAATTTAATCAACTGAATTTTTAAAAAAAAGAACATTATTTCATATGTAAACCTCAATTTTTTTCTTCTTAAAATTTTTGTTACTCTCAAAATAGTTATTTAAATTGAATACAATAATAAATATTATCATATGTATATAATTTTTATAATTCATGTGATTAAATTTATTTATATTTATATAAATAATTATATATATAATTATAATTATTATATAATTCGATTCAATCATTGCCTTCGGTTAAATCAGTTAAACTATGGCCAAAAAGTCACTCCGGTACAATCTCCTGATTAAAACATTGTTTACAACAAATCAAGTCCGCCTGCCCCTACACTATATAAACATATTATATTGCTTTTTTATATAAAGGAATAAAGAATCAAACAAGCCACCCAATTAATAGGTGCTAATCCACACATAATCTTTTGCTATTTGATTTCTACATATACTAGTCCGTAGCCCGTGCAGGTGGTGTTTTAGTCTTATAGATTATATAGAATGAAATATCAACTTTCATCTGGATGAAATTAAGTCACTTATAGATTATATAGAATGAAAAAATGAATTTTTTTCATAAACTTTATTTTAGTAGAGTTTTTTTTTAAAGAAAGAATTATTTTGTATTTAAATGTAATATTTGTGAAGTACTTTTAAGTAATAAAATGATTTATAAGTTTGTTTTAATAAAAAATAATAAAAAATATTTTTATAGCCAAATTATTAAAAATGTAAGGTATTCATAACAAAAGAAACAAAGTGTGCAAGGAAAAAAATGAAAAGGACATGAGATGTAATTTTTAATAAAGATAAATAATATTTTTATTAATAAATTATATTAAAAATCATTTACCTTTATATTTTTTTAGGACATGTGAATAACTAGATTTAAAAAAAAGTAATAATTCATCTTTTCTTTTTTACTTCTATTTTTCTTTTAAATTTCATCTAAACATACTTAAAATTTTATAGATTTTTTTAATAAAAAAAATATTCAAACGCACTCATAGTCAATAAACTATTCCCTCGATCCCTTTTTAAGTTGTTTAAGGTAATTGCACAATGATTAACAAATATATTAAATAGCATGAATTATGGGAAAATATAATTTTTTGATTAAATTACCCTTTATTAAAAGGACAAAACTTATGTAAATTTTTATATGTACTTGTGATGTTACTTTCCATTTAAAATATAATATATGTATTAATTTTTACACATTAACATTAAAAGTGAAGTTGATGAAACACTAAAATTAAAAAATAATATATATGTTATATTTTAATTAAAAAATAATATCACAAATATTTATAAAATTTTATTTAAATTTTCTACTTATTAAAATATTATCACTTCATTAATGCTCTATCTCTCTCTCGTTCCATTTAGTGGAGATACCATAGGACAAGGATAAAGTTCAAAAAATAATTAATTCCTCCATGACTTTTTAAAATGATAAATAAATTGGAGCAAAAAAAAACCTTTCTAAAATGACAGATAAAAATATGTAACAATCTACGTAACCAAAAAAGTATATAACAGTATCCTATATAACTAAGAAATTATATAACAATACTCCTATCTGACGTGACACAAAAGAAACACATAGTATGTTTGAAATGTTAAAAAAAAAATTTAATTTGATTTACATATCAAATTTTATGTTTGAAATGTTAAAAATTATGAATTAATTTGATTTTGAAAACTTTTAGATTTAAATTATTTATATTTAGAAATCAACTCAAATTTATTTAAATTTGAGTAGATTTGATTTGATTTTAAATTTAATTATTTAAATTGACTATCTTACCTTTACTAACTTTTTGATTTTAACTCACTAACCTAACAATATCATTCACAATGATAGAAGGTTAAAAAGGTAAAATAATAAAATAAAATAAATTGCTTTTTTAACGAATTCCAAATCTAAAACAATTCAAATCTAATTTTTTATAATAAGTTTTAAACATAAAAATTAATTTTTAAATCAAATTAAATCATATCAATTCCATTTTTAATTGATTCCAAATACAACCTATAGAAACCTTGCCAATGTAATTGACTTACTCATTTCAGAATAAAAATTATTATTAACTTGTCGATACAAAATAAATATTTTATTTAATTCTTAAAATGTTGTTGGTCAAATGAAATTCACAAAAGTTATGGAGTCTACTGATCAATTATTTTGAGACACTTATGTTAGCTTTATACTTGGCTTTATTGGATGTTTATTGTGCCCAATATTAGTATATTAGCTTATGTATATATTGTTGGGTCTCATTGGGCTTTCATGTAAATTATGATTAATTCTCGGATTTTGATGTATTTTGACATTTTCTCCTTAATTAGGTCATAACTTGGGATTCGATGATCCGTTTGAGGTGATCTTGGTGTCTGTGGAAAGCTAAGACAAAGATCTACAACTTTCATGAAAAACTCAAGAGCTGGATCAGATTTCTAATGGTCCAAAATAGGCCTGAAAGTCAGAGTGGGTTTGCTGTAGCTAGAATCTGAGTAGTGTGCACATATTAGACCATATCGTGGGTTATAGGCCTCCTTTTGAGTTGAAACAAATGTCATTGGAAAGATAAAACACATAGCTATAACTTTATAGAGACCATTTGGTCAATAGATGTCGTTGTCGACATGATTCTGAAGCTGCAAGTTGGTTTGAATTTGGAAACACTTTTTGCCAACGTGACTTGAGGTAGGTACAGTGTTTTGAGAATATCTTGAGTTGTAAAAGTTCTATTGGCATGAGACTAGTATCGAAAGTTTAAGGAGACAATTGTATATGTCATTAAGACACCTAAAGTCAATTCAGTGGGTTGGAGGGTCATACAGATCATGGAAGGAGGCACACGAAGTCTAACAGAATATCAACTTTTCTTTTCTTTTGTAATTGTTAATCATTTGGTTAGTTAGCATGAGTCCTTATCTTAGGCTATTTAAGGGGAGAGGAAGTTTAGAACGGGGACTGGAGACATTGGAGGAACATATTCTTCTTCTCCTCTCCTCATTGTTATTCCATTATGTAATGTTGTAGCATTTTGTTAGTTTTAGTCATTAATTCAAGCTTTCACATCTCTATCTTCCTCTTATTCTCTCATCTCTTTAGAATTTCATTTTTGTTCTTTATTTTATGAGTTATTCCTTCCCATCTATGGAAGGTTAGACTCTAGTAATCAATCTAAAGGATTAATCATCTTGATGTTTAATTTGGAGATATTGTTTTGCTTGTTCAAATTACTTAATTGTTATTGAAATTTCTCTTTTTCCTCTTTTGATTTTGATATAGATTAAATTGCTTAATTTGATTTAGATGTTTATGTGATAATAGTTTTATTATCATGTATTCAAAAGGATCACAAAGACTAAACAATATATCAAAGCTTTTTGATGGATTGTTTAGCTTGGTTAAATTATAAATCTTAAGTTAATTTATATTTGAATGGTACTTAATCTATCTAGCATTAGTTAATTAAATCATAAATGCTTATCTAGTAGAGGATTCTTGGATCATGTTGAGGCTTCTTGATGTGATCTAAGGTCAAGAACATGATTAGTAATTAAGTGGATTCCTTATGATCAATGATGGATTAAACTCAAAATCGGTAAATTTCTTTGGATTGGTTAATTTGTTAATTACTTTTCTTTCATTTAACTAGTATATTTTTCTTTATAAATAATCAAAATCTCTTTTTTTAATTATTTAATCTGATTTAATCTTTATTTTTTTTTTTGAATTCTTGAGAAACATTTAGTTCATTTTTTATATTATAAATTAGTTTATGAATTAATAATTTTTATTATTTTGACAACTCTCAATGAACTCTTATCATATATATAAAGTTTGGTACACAAAATGAAATGATGATCCGTTTCACGAAATAATGGTCATCACAATCTACATTCTCATAACTTTATCATTAGGTAGATAGACTCAAAGTGAAGTGGAGGTTGAAGTTGACCTAAATAATATAACTACTATTAATAAGAAAAATAAAAAAAATTAACATTTATTTTATATATGTTATATATGTAATTTGAATGTATATTATTAAGGGTAATGTTCAAGTTTAATTTTTTTTATAGTTGATAAAAAAATATATTATATGAAGATCATCTCTTTAACTAATCATATAAACAAGATTATGGAGCGTGTGGTCAACCTGACATCCCAGTATTTTATATAATACAATTTTTATAAAATATATTACATAAAATAAATTAAAACTACTAAATCTATGAAATTAATATAGACTATTTACACAAAATATTAAACCAAAGATTATTAAAAACATACAATTACCATCGCGTACGTCTCTGAATGGGAGCTCATTCATTCAGACAATAGCTGCTTCCCAAATATTTAAGAGCCACACAAACGAAAATGGGATTTTTTTCGATTCTGACAAAACACAAAAGGATTGGTGACGTGCACGACTGCTATTGGCCCCATACGAATCATGTTGAATTTCTCATCTCCCACTTTTTTTCTTCGCCACCTAACTAGGGTTGGCTTTCCTCTCTCTTTCTCTCCTCTTTCCCGCTCGCCGGCCGGTCGGTGAGCTTCCCCGGGAATCCCATTTTCCGATCAGATTCTGACCGCCGCTATCCTGTGCTGTGCCCCCATCCATCCAATACCTATTCACTTGTCTTCTTTTCAAAGTCAACATTTTTCATAGCAAGTGTTTTCAAATTGGAGCTGGAGCTTGTATCTCCATCTCCTATACTCTTTTTGTGAGTTTATCAGATTTTAATTTTGTGTTAGCTCGGAATTTTGTTTATGATTAAGGCTCCGTTTAATTTGCCTATTTTTTTTGTTTCTTTCTCTATTTGATTTTGACGCTGGTTCGGTTGCAGCGATTGGAGCAGATTGAGTTGCTAATAATAAGGGAAGATGGCAAGTCAGAGTGGTTCCTCTCGAAGGAGTCTGTCGTCTACGAATAGCCCTACGCACGGAAAGAAGAAAGCCTCTGAGTCTGGAGGGCCTCGAAAATCTTTTTCGTCTTCGCGTCCCATGTATGTTATTCAATTGCTCTTTATCATCGTGGACACCTAACGGTTTTTTTTATTTTTATTGGTATTTGGTGCTGTAATCTATGCTTGTGTGGTTCCGTGGAGAGGTGTTTCACGTTCAATTGAATGGTTAATTTGATTCCTGTATGTAGCCCTTCATTTTTATTTTATTTTTCTCTCTATTGGGTGGGCTATGTATCAAAACCAAAATCCTTTCATCTTGCATCGATATTGTTAATTTCATCTGCTTTATGTTTTAAATGCTAAAAAGGAACTTGAGAGGAAAAAAGTAATCTTCTTGGGGGAAATTGTTAGAAGTAGTGAAGTTCTCATAATAATCTAAAATATTATAATAATAGCTATTCTTGTGGTCTTCCCATGATTTTCACTTCTAGAAACAGATTTTGAGGTTTTTCGGTGCCAAAATTGCAAAAGTCAGTATTTTCAAAATGTCAACGTCAAACAGATTGCAAAGCCTTGCCTCATTGATTGGTTTACATGATGTTGGTTTGGGGTCAGTTTCTAGCCATCAACTTAACCTGATTGAAACGATTTTTAACATATCATTTTCCAAGAACTCATGCCCTGCAGATAGTACGGTGTGCATTCTGGAATATTTCATGGTTTCAAGACTATCTTGTTTCTTTGGAGATGTTTGAACTAAGTAGATGTACTTCTGCCTTGACATATAGTCATCACCTTGAGGAATGCTTGTATGGACATAGTCCATATTCACTTTGTGGGGTGCACAGAGCAGATCTGATCTGTTGATTGCACTAAGTTAATATGGACTACGTCCATACAAGAATTTCTCCATCTTCCCCTTTAAATTTTGATTCAGTTGTAAGTTATGGAGGTATATGATCATGCCATGGCTATCTATATAGGAATCTGCACATTCTTGATTCACATATTTTATAACAGATCAGTTGTTGTCTAAAAGCTTGACTTGAGAAGCTTGAACTCATTTCATGAGTTGTTAAATGCACTTGATTAGATTCATTTTACGAAAATTTATGATAGCTCCTGCTTTAGTATCTGAGAAGAGAAGATGAGTCAGTGAAGGTTTTATCAATTTAAATCATGGGATGATGCCTTCTTTCTGCTTGGAATTGGATCAGGGGATTAACAGGAGAGCGAACAGTGAAATCATTGCGACTTTCAAAGGCCTTAACAGTACCTGAAACAACAACTGTCTATGAAGCTTGCCGCAGGATGGCTGCCCGTAGAGTAGATGCTATATTACTAACTGATTCTAATGCTTTGCTCTGTGGAATCCTCACTGACAAGGTATGACTCAGACTTCTTTTTCTCATCCATTAACAAGAAAGAAAAGCAAGTTTTGAGATTTTTCCTGGATTTTTGCAGTTTTAACATACATAACTTACTGTCCTATTTTGTGGCTAAAGGATATAGCAACAAGAGTTATTGCCCGAGAGATTAATCTTGAAGACACACCTGTTTCCAAGGTTATGACAAGGAATCCTGTATTTGTCCTTTCTGAAACTCTTGCTGTGGAAGCCCTCCAAAAGATGGTGCAAGGTTGGTAGTATATATAGAGGCACACTCACCTTTTCATGTTAGTTGCTATTCCGTATCTTGCCTTTTGAATACAGGGCTGATATATGTTCACAGGGAAATTCAGACATTTGCCTGTGGTGGAGAATGGAGAAGTTGTTGCTTTACTTGACATAGCAAAGTGTTTGTATGATGCCATTGCCCGTATGGAAAGGGCAGCTGAGAAAGGAAAAGCAATTGCAGCAGCTGTTGAAGGTGTTGAAAAACATTGGGGAACATCTGCTTCTGGTTTGTAGAGTATTTCCTTTTTGCATGCTTAGCCCTTTGATTTTTAATCAGGGCATCCTTGGAAAATGTTACGGTTGTAGTTAGGTTCCCAGTTTCTACTGGCTAAGTTTTATTAATTTGGTCTTTGCGCAGTCTCCAATTCATCATTTATTGAGACTCTTCGGGAGCAGATATTCAAGCCATCATTGTCTACAATCATTCCCGAGAATTCAAAGTAGGTAATACCTTCTTTTGCTTGAGTTGAAGAAAAAATTACTTCAATTTTAATTTGTCTGCATGTTTGGAGTTGCTATCCAAGTTAATTTAACAGATAATGGCACTTTTTAGGGTTGTAACAGTTTCACCAACAGACTCAGTTTTGTCAACAACAAAGAAGATGCTTGAACTTCGTGCAAGTTCTGCTGTTGTGACAGTTGATGACAAGCCTCGTGGCATCCTTACGTAAGTTTGTAACCATTGAAATTGCCATGGACATTGCCACCCATCCTGTTTTTGTGAAAAGTTACGCTTTCACTCCCTTTGCCATCCTCCCAATTGTTATTATGTATCCTTAGATTAATCTTGATGGATTATAATTTTCATGCAAATTTCAGTTCAAAGGATATCTTGATGCGGGTAATTGCGCAAAATCTTCTTCCAGAGTCAACTCTTGTTGAGAAGGTACATCTTTGTTTCATTTGTACATTGTATAGAAGAAACTATTTACTTTTGTCTGCCTTTTCCATTCTTAGATGTTGTAGCATGTAGATCTAGTAATGTTTAGAATTAGGACCGTGTTTTTTCTACCACGTGTTAGAAGAAAAAGTGATCATTCTGAGTGTTCATCCTCTTCTTGTCCCTCTTATTTGATATGTATACCACACAATCTACAGGTCATGACTCCAAATCCAGAATGTGCAATAATTGATACACCAATTGTTGATGCACTTCACACCATGCATGACGGAAAATTTTTGCATCTTCCTGTGGTTGATAGAGGTAATGTAATGATATATGGAATGGGAAAGAGGTTCATGCATCAATATTTTGTCTGATTTGGGTGGTTGAAAACAGATGGCAGTGTAGTTGCTGTGGTTGATGTGATTCATGTCACTCATGCTGCTGTGGCGACAGCAAGTCAGGTGTGTTATCTTAGATTGTGTTATAACTTATACCCACTAATGCTGATTACATGGACCCTCTATTGAGTCCTTGTTGCTTGAAAATGGATATGGCTTTATTTATGTATAGCTTTTAGATCAATTCTTGTCAGCAAAACTTTGTAACTTTTCATGTCCTTGATTTGGTTCTTTTGATATTGTTAAATTAAATGTAGGTTTCAAAGTACTGTCCATGAACTGATTAGTATTGATATCCCAACATGTATGGCTATTAGTGATGAGTAGTTCTACAGTCAGCATTTTAGTCCTAAACCTGGCTAAAATTTGCTACTTTTTTTCATCATCATTCATCACCCATTTATTTTAGCTTCTTGGGAATTTACGAGTCTGAAAACTGGATTATTGACCAGCAACAAATGATTAATCTAAGGTCCTCTAATTAATTGAAAACCAAATGAAGGCTGAAGGCACTTTTCCTTTTTTTTCCTCTGCTTCAACCTCCACATGCACTGGGACATAACGTACAGCTATATGTTTTAAAATTCTACTGCTTCTTGTTTTTTCCTTGCCTAAATCATCAAATTCCAGCCTTATTAACACATGGGGTTTGTTTTTTAAGTAAGCTGGTGAGTGAGTTTAGATCTCATATTAATCCTTGACTGAGGCTGAAATATCCACTATTATATTTTTCTCTATTTCATATAAAAAAAATTTAGACAATTTTTTTGATCATACTTTTTTCATTAACCATGAGTTAAATATAATGGAAATGTCAATCCTATTCCTTATATAAATGCCCCCTTTTTAAAAAAGTTTAATTACATGTTTAGACTCGTATTAGTGGATACAGAAAAAACTTGTTCATAGTTACTTGTGCTGTTGGTTTATCACATTGATGCCTCAAGAAATTTTTTCCCTTTATACTTGGCAATTTTGGTTCAGTGTTAGCCTGTCTCCCCCCACCAAAGGTAAGGAATGGAGGTTTGATTCTCCCCTCCCCTGCTAGCAATGTGTAGCTCGCTCCCTATGACCTATGTTGTATAGATACAGGAACACATATTAGATACGATACAATACGCAAATAGCACAATGTTTTTAAAATATAGGATATGGCACGGTGGGATATATATGTGTGTGTGTGTGTGTGTGTAATAAATACTACATAATTCATAACATCCTGAGAAACACTAGGTGTCCCAATTCCCATTTCTTTCACTAAGGGGGTAACATACTACCATCGAGTAGATGAATCCCTCTGTTCAGAAGATGCTACAGTAACAGAGGAAGAGGACAACATACCTTGCAGTCAGAAAATGATGCAATCACAGACCTTGCTGGAGGTAGCAGGGGAGGAGCCAGACAATGCTGGGAACCCAAACAGAAATGCTAGCAACCCAAGCACTGAAGCAGAAATTGCAGAAATCCCTCCTAAGGCTCAATCGCAAACCTTGCTGAAGAGAGCAGCGGAGGAGCTAAAAATGCTGGGAACCCAAGTAAAATCCACCGGCAACCCAAGCACTCAAGCTGAAATTCCAGAGCGATACAGGAAGATGATGTTCTTCAAGAAAGAATGGAGCTTTTGTTTTTTGTTTTTTTTTTTTGTTGTTGTTGTTGTTTGGGGGGGGGGGGGTTGGGCAGATACTGCCTCAAACCTCAAAATAGCAGCGTTAAACTTAAAGAAAATGGAAGCCTTACCAGCTGTGTACGCAATCTGTATTGCGGTGGTATGGCTCATACCCAAGCAGTATTGGAAAAAAAAGAACATATTTCTGCTGGAAAATATGCAAGCTTCTGCATATTATGCGTATCCAGTTAAAGCATGATTTGTGCATCGTAGCCTAAGACAAAGAAAAAAAGATTCAACTATTTTTCCTAAAAAGGATATCATTTGATCTTTGTTTCTTTTACTAACCAGGTTTGGAGTACTGCTGATGTTAATTGTGCAAACACTATGATACCAAAATTCCTTTTCTGATAAAAGATCTCTGTGGTGTCATTTTCTCCATTAATTAGGTTGGAAACAATGAAGCTGCCAGCTCCATGATGCAAAGATTTTGGGATTCAGCCATGGCCTTAACTCCAAATGATGATGATGACGAAACACGAAGGTTATATGCATTGAAGTTGCTTGGAGAAATATTCCAATTTTTTAATGTACTTACACATTATTGTTTACATAACCAGTGACAGTTCCTTGAAAATGGCTTCTGAGGGAGGAGAAACAGGGAGATCCCTTCCTTATCCTTCGGCAAGCATGCCAAATGCATTTTCCTTCAAAATACAAGATAAGAAGGGCAGAATGCATAGATTCACATGTGGTATGCAAACTATCACATGTTACCAATATGATCTTTGTCTGCTCTCCCTTATATCTGTGACAGCATAATGATGGTTTCAATATATGTTCGTATCTTGTTGTCCTTTCATGAGTCTCACTTGAATATGACTGGGTTGCATCTCCTGTCAATTGATGCATAAATCTGCATTCCTCATTATAGTTTTATATTTTACTCTAGTTCTACATACTGCAGTAATAAGACAACGTGTCTGCTTGGGGTTGCTGATTTTCTTAGTAAGAAGGGTTCCTTATTTTCCTTTTTCTTTGTATTTATTCTTAATCCAGAAAAAGAAAAGAAAAGAAAGATATAATAGGTCTTCTATAATCTATGAGTTACATATTTTTTTCATGCAGTCAGCATATTTCAAGTTAATTATGTGTAAGTAGAAAACTATCAGTTGAGTGGCTTGTGTGGTTATTTGCAAGTTCAGATACTCGGAGCATGACAGAGGTTATAACTTCAGTCCTTCAGAGACTCGGTGATGATATTGACCCCAACAACCTGCCACAGATTCTGGTATTTTTCAAGATATTATATTTTATCTTCTTAAGGTTGAGTTGATATGTTTCCTCCTTTTCCTAAGGCAAGTTGGCCAATTTTTTGTTTGTAGTATGAAGACGAAGATCATGATAAAGTTGTATTGGCTTCAGACAGTGATCTTGCCGCAGCTGTGGACCACGCAAGGACGGCTGGTTTGAAGGTATGGTGGATTTGTTTGCTGGTCCCGAGTCCTGAATGGATTTTTTTTTTCTGGAAGAGGGTACAGATTTGTAGTTCTGAAGGAAATTTTGATTTAGAGCAAGATAGGATAATGGGTCTTTTCATATTTTGATTTTAATTTATCACAAATATCAAAATGGAATAGCAATCCCTAGAATTTTTGTTGTAAGCGCAGGTCTATCAGACCTTGTGCTGAAATTCACTTTTATTAAGATAAATAAGGGTTGTAGCTTACAAGGATTGAACCCTTGGCCATTTGGTTAAAGAGGCTTTGATGCCATGTTAAACATGGATCATTCTAAAAGCTTAAGTTGTCTCGTAAAGGCTTACCTAGGAATGGTTTTTATCTAACAGTAAGTGGGAACTTCAGCATAATAAACCTAGCTGTCGTATAATTGGGAATTGGACTTGTCATTCATGGTAAAGGTATTTATAGTTATAAGTTATCTGTCTGCCTCAAAGAAGTTTGACTTTGGATTGACGAATTTTGTAGGGATTGAGATTGCATTTAGACTACGCAGGAACACGTGGTTATGGGAGAGGTTCTAGTTCGGGAAGTTTGGAGTATGCTAATTCAGATGCATGGACTTCAGCATATAGTGCCGTTGCTGCTGGTGCTGCACTTGTTGCTGGCTTAGGCCTATTAACGTACTTGAAGCGAGTTTGATGAGAGGAAGAAGCGAGTTTCTGTTAGTGTAGAGGCCAAGCTGAAGTCAGTTGGAACTTTGGAGGGGCACACTTTTTGCGCTTGCCAATCTGTAAGCTCTGAAATTTTGTATAACTACATGTATTTATACGAGAAAAAAGGTTAAAGCATTTTTTCACGTTGGTTATTGTGCAGTCTGAAAATTGGGATGCGTCATCCCTCTCTGCTTGTATATTTATAATTTAAGATTTTGCAGCCTCATCAATCCCGGAGGCGGAGATTGTGTTCAAGAATAAACGACAAAACCATCAGTACCCGTCCTTTTTTTGACATTATAAGTTCTTAAAATCAATCGATCATGATTGACAGTATAGGGAATAATGATTTTTTATATGATGATCGTTTTTGTAGTTTATCAATCAAATTTTAATCATAAGTAATGTGTAGTAAATGTGGCGTTGTGTTACAAATATTAATTGGATTTTGGTATAATTAAGATTTACCTGAAGTTGATTTGAATTCTTGTTTTCCTTTGTAAATAGGTTGCAGTTTAGCTGAGCTGAATAATAACATGCTCAAAGCAATTTTGATCACACAGTCACTATATGATTATATCGTTACATAAAAATGTGACTACTCTTAATAGAATATGGAGATTGACCTTGAATGTTATTAGTTAAGGAGTTGAATAACGTTAGCATTCTTCGATTAAAACTTGAAGAATGTATACTCGCGATTAGTAGACAGCATTTTTCTTAGTCTCTTTTCTCTATTTTGACATTTTATTCTTTGTTAAATGTTTTGCTGTGGTTTTTATGTATATTCTAATAAATGATTTTATTTACGTAAATAAAATGTACTTGTGTACATAATAACCAATAAGTATATAATATGCAAATAAAATGGAGAAAGTACATAAGTATACAATAAGAATATATTACATAGTTTAGTTTCCTGTTAAAAGGGTTATTTTACGAAAATCATGAGCTGAAAATGTAAATATTCGGTTTTAAGTTTTAACTTGTATAAATAACAAGCTTAAATCAATTCTCAAATTTGTTCTTGAACCAAATCGAGTCAAGTTTTTCTTTTCTACTACTAGTTGGAGAAACCTATAAATATGAATGAATATCTATTTTAATTTTTTTTTAAAATATACATATTATTATGTTCGTTTTTTATTTATCAGTAACATCAGATTAATCATTTAATAATTAGTGTCATTAATTTTATTTTTTTAAAAACTAATTTAATATTATTATAAAAATTAATTTAATTATATAAATTGACATTAAAATATCAATTTAATATATTTATAAATGAAGGAATATCTACATTTAATCTAAATATAAATGAGACAGTCTATCGAAATCTTTCTGATACAATTATTATCAAGGGCGACTCTACGTTCTCCCAAAAGGAGCCTCCCCCCCCCCACCCACCCCCTCCCCCCTTTTTTTTTAAAAAAAAAAGAAAGGAAAAAATCAATTTACTCCCTTCAACAATAATAATTTTTATACAAGTGCTGTTACAAAGTCCAAAAACTCTGTAAACCGGCTGATATTAAAAAACAAGTACGAAAATTAACAAAATAAAGAGCAACTATTATTTTTTTATGGAGTTCACTCAAATAAATGATTTTACATCCAAGCAACTTTCGGTATTAAATTACCGGGCTATTAAGCATTTCTATTTTTACATAGGCACCATTTCTTATTTTGCTCCAACTCCGCCACTGGTTATTATTCCGTGGTGTATTGTAGTTATAGCTTACAGGTATTACATAAGGTCTACGAACCTCGGTAACGCCCAATCTTAAAAATAGGGTCTGGCCCATCTGGCCTTGTGATTACTAGTCTCTTGTCGGTATCTGGGCCCTATTGGTCCGTCTTCTGTAGATCTTAAGGATCTCTCTTTTCCTTTTCATCTACTTTTTTTTTTAATAATTTAAAAAATAAAAGGTAAAGTGTGTCACATTAGTTATCACTTTTTTTTATCTGTGCTATTCTTTGACCACAAGCACCGACAGCATCACATAGCCTTGGTCGTTAAGTATGAAAAATGCCATTTTCATTTGTTAATAATTGTTATTTCCTCGTCTCACGGGCTCCCGAGTCAAAACACTATAATTACGTCTTAATCACCACATGGACTTGATTTTCAGCAGTGTCTTGTATTACCGATGGTTGAGGTTCAAATTAGGGAATCCAAATGATGCCCAATTTTCATGCGAAAAATAAAACAAATTACGTATTTCCCTTCACATGCATCCCTTTGTACATATATAATTTCCCACCAATTTGTCTAGAGGGGAATATAAAATACTAGAGTGGCAGAAGTTTATACAACTATCTTCTCTTATGCATGCCCCTCAAACGCGTACATGTTGTCAGTTTCCAGAGCCTCTTTTCTGAAATTTTCAATTATTATATATGAAAGCAGCATATTCACTTTAATATTTTTTATTTAGTCTTAAAGACAAAATAAAATGAATTCATTTTAATAATTAAGATATTGTTGTACGGGAAAGGAATAAAGTTACCTACTTTATTAATCCATGGTGATAAGTCTTTGATTGATTACGTCTTTCACACAAAAATCATCACTAAAATGAAGTATTTTGCAATGCCAGCTCAGCAGAAATTGTCTTCCTTCCTCACGAGAAAACAACGAAGTTAATTAAATGACAAAGAAGGTTAGAGTTTTAAAGTTAAAAAATATATCAAGTAGCCACCCAAGATTCATGTCTTTCAAATTCCTCCAAATTTAGGATTCTAATCCACATCAAAGTTTGTTCTTTTGGTCTTGTGAAGCCAACTCACATTATACTTATTTCAAGTATGTGACAAAGTTCTTCTCCAATCACATGGAAGATGTAAACGTAATGAAATAAATTATTTCAATTTACCTAAAAATGTATAATTATAAAAACTAAAATCATCATTATTGTGTTTATTTAGGCTACTTAATCACATGAAAAGAAATCTGCACAAGAAGAAATAATAAAAGCCTACAAAGTGGACATCATATGAATCTGTGATCCCACTGCCATGATGACCATGGTGGAGCCTGTAAGCTGTAAACTCTTCTGAAAAAAATAAAATAAAAAAATGGAATACTAAACTGACTCTTGTGAAAAAGGAGCACGTAAGAAACTCATCAACGCAAAATAGCCACAACACGACACTTTCCATTCCCATTCCATTAATTGCGTTACCTTTTCTATAGGCTACAATATTCCATTAAAGGTGAGTGAGTGAGGTAAAGCACAAAACCAGAAGCTTCTCTCTCCTCTCCTGTGCTCTGCCACTGCTATCTTTATATCTAATTCCAAACACTGACTGAAAACCTTGTGCTTACTGCGCAAAATATCTTTTTGCCAATGCATTGAACTTTATTTAGCATTTGGAATCACATCTACATACACCATTTCGTCCACAATCAGTGTTAAACACTAGAGAGTAGAGAGTAAGGAGCCAATAGATAAAGGCTTTTGGATTCACATCTACATACAAACCCAATTGCCAAAAGACCCATCTTTGTGGGCAAGAATGGGAGCTAGCAAACCCAGATCACCACACCCTTTTTCCTCCATTCTCTTGCTCCTTCTCACTGTGTCATGTGTGTTTCTTCATCCAACAAGTTATGTTTTTGCTACCGCACAACAGCAGCAACCTATCAAAACTGTTGTGGTTTTGGTTATGGAGAACCGGTCCTTTGATCACATGCTGGGGTGGATGAAAAAAGCCATCAACCCATTAATCGATGGGGTCACAGGAGATGAGTGCAACCCTGTTTCTACTCAAAGCCCAATGAAGGATTCAATTTGCTTCAGAGATGATGCGGAGTTCGTGGATCCGGATCCAGGGCATTCATTTGAAGATGTGGCACAACAGGTATTCGGTTCTGGTTCCATTCCTTCCATGTCTGGATTTGTGGAACAAGCATTGTCCGTGTCTCAGAACCTCTCTGAGACTGTCATGAAAGGGTTTAGACCGGAATCTGTGCCGGTTTATGCTGCTTTGGTTCGTGAATTTGCGGTTTTTGATAGGTGGTTTTCTTCAATTCCGGGTCCAACACAACCCAATAGGCTTTTTGTGTACTCTGCAACTTCTCATGGTTCAACAAGTCATGTCAAGAAGCAGTTAGCTAAAGGGTATCCACAAAAAACCATATTTGACTCTCTGCATGGGAATGGCTTAGACTTTGGAATTTATTTTCAAAACATACCCACAACCCTGTTTTATAGAAATCTAAGGAAATTGAAATACATATTCAAATTCCATCAGTATGATTTGAAATTCAAGAAAGATGCTAGAGATGGGAAGCTTCCACCCTTGACTGTGATTGAGCCTAGGTACTTTGACTTGAAGGGCTTGCCTGCGAATGATGACCACCCATCTCATGATGTTGCAAATGGGCAAATGCTCGTTAAGGAGGTTTATGAGGCTCTAAGAGCAAGCCCTCAATGGAATGAAACTCTTCTGGCCATTACGTATGATGAACATGGTGGATTTTTTGATCATGTGAAGACTCCTTTCGTTAACATTCCTAGTCCAGATGGGAACACCGGACCTGCTCCTTATTTCTTCAAGTTTGATAGATTAGGTGTTCGGGTGCCGACTATTATGGTCTCTCCTTGGATCAAGAAAGGGACTGGTGAGCTTAAAATCCTCATAGTTTATCATTTTTTAGCTTCCACGGTTTGGTCAAAGCCATTATACATTTTTTCTAATGATAGAGATGTCAGATAATTGTGTCCAATACTGCTCTTATTAGGACAATGCCAGGTTTTTATTCTATTGGGTGCTACATTTAGTTTTCTGGGACCTTTGTCCTTTATGTTAATTAGTATTCCGATGCCTTTATTTTGTCAGATAGCCTTGATCTTGAATTGCATTTAGTTGGTTGATTTTCTACAGCCTGTAAGCCCATGCTTGTCCTTTCCCTTGTGTTTTTGGTCGGGTAAGGATTGAGAACTGTTGTTTTGTGGTCAAATTAAGTCAACAAATTTGATATTGATTTTGAGTAATGTGGTTGTAATGATTTTTTTTACCTAATCCCTTTGGGTGCATATATATATGTTGGATTCTTAAGCTTCAATCTGCTTTTGATAGGTTTGACATGTCTACTAATTTACTATGATCTGGTTTCGCAGTGATAAGTAGCGCCAAAGGACCTGCTCAAAACTCCGAGTTTGAGCACTCTTCTATTCCTGCCACCATAAAGAAGATGTTCAACCTTTCCTCTAACTTCTTGACTCACAGAGATGCATGGGCTGGGACATTTGAGCATGTTGTTGGGGAGTTAAGTTCTCCCAGAACGGATTGCCCAGGTATCCATTCCTCAATAGTTGAGTTCCTCAATAATAGAAATATATATTTACCCACAATGGTTACTGGGAGTGGTAAGCGACTTACGAATTCAGGAGGAGGCCAAAAGTTTGAATCCTAGGAGATGTCATTGTGGGGAGGACTAATAACCGTAATCACTCAACGGCCCCAAAGGATATTAGTCTCACACTTAAAGGATTTAGGGATACCTGTCGACAAAAAAAAAAAAAAGAAATATATATTTGAGTATGAATTACAACGTGATAAAGTTATAGAGGAATGACACATAAACTAGTACAAAGAAGGGGGTGGGGAGACACATCATCTTTGACTATGAAGCTTCCCTAATAATGACTCATTATGTGTAGTATGTGTGCTGCATTTTGTAAGTGAACAAAATATTAAGACAGCTTGATTTGTGTGTTCCAGTGACTTTGCCGGACGTGACACCTCTAAGGAGCACTGAAGCGAAAGAAAATGCCGGGCTATCTCAGTTTCAGAGTGAGGTAGTTCAATTGGCTGCCGTTCTCAATGGTGACCACTTCTTGAGCAGTTTCCCAGATGAAATGAGCAAGAAGATGAGTGTGAAGGAAGCTCATGAGTATGTACGGGGAGCTGTTTCGAGATTCATAAGAGCTAGCAAAGAGGCCATCAAGTTAGGGGCGGATGAGTCTGCTATCGTAGATATGAGATCATCCCTCACTACTAGATCTTCAATTCACAATTAATCATACTAGATTTGTGAACGTAGAGTGCAATAGAAGGGGCAGGGTGTTTGCTAGAATGCTGTCAGTTGGTCAAGAAAGGACGAAAGGTCCTCTTTATATTCCAAAGTTAAAAAAAAAAAGGAGATTAATTTTGCTAGTGAGATTTTGTTGGCTAGTGAGTAATTTTGAAGTAGAAAACTCCAATGCTTTTGTACAAAGTACAAACCATAATTTTCTTTTGAATTGGTTCTATTTCTATGTGAATTTCTTTAGTGGAACTGCAAGAGTTAGCTGCACAACATGTTATTTACTGTGGACTGACTTGGCGATTCTGGAAGCATATACAAATGCTATTGCATACCTCATATCTGTAGATTTCATCAAAGTCGATGCGCTTGGACCTAGATAAGTATTTGTCTAACTGAAAATTTGTTTCAAAATGTGTCAGGTGTTCCTTAACTCAGAGATGCAACTAACTGAGAGGTTATGGGAAGTTGAATTTTTATAGATGTACTAGATCTGATGTAATAGTAGTCTCGCATGCACGGAATCAAACAAAACAGTATTGGACAAAATCCAAAATCCCCTTTACTACAAAACGCAATATTGCAATGCAAAGTTCTGCCACTCCATTATGGTATCAAAAGAACAAAACAAATGGTCGGCACTGTTGACAGAAGCCAAAACCGCAGCCCGGGGATGGACTAAACCTACGCAGGTCGTAAACATGAGGAAAATATATAAGTGGCATCAGTGTAGTATTTGTCAAAATATCCTAAGCACTAAATAACCACGCAATCGTTACTCCCTACATCAAATTGTCGCACATAAATATCCACATGCTCGAAAATCACACAACAGACATCTCACCAGAGAGATTTCATTTCCGTTTGCACTGTAGGTTGGTCATTCACGCAGTCAGCATGGATGACTGATCATAATGGTTCTTGGTACCAGAGGGCGATGTTCCAAAAAGCCTTATGTAATTTTCTTTATCTCGTGTAAATTTGAATATCATTCTAGCGCAGAGGGGATTATTTCCAATGTATTGCTTGGCTAAGGGTAGGGACGTTTAGACTTCAGAGGAACAACAATAGTGTCCATGGGCAAATGAAACCATAAGCAGGGCGTGAAAACGACGGAAGGAAAAACAATTTCAATAGGGCTTTTTCACGCTAGACAAGTAGAACGATCCCAACTTGAAATTTCAAATTTCAGACCTCTCGTATCAGTTGATGAAGAATGTACTCAGGACAGACAGGCTGGGTTATGTTGCTTCTGAAGTTATACAACATGTTGAGCCCACGCTCCCTGAAAAGGATAGTCAATACTGATACAATTGGATATGCAGCACGCTAGAGTTGGAGAAACTAATCTTGCTTGTATAGGAGGCAATGCATATTAAAGTCAAATGTCATACAGAAAAGAGTTTGTATTTACAAAACCTACTTCCTAAATTAGAGGGGAAATAGTAAGAACAGATTATTTGCAGTATAATCAATCAACTGGGGAGTGTCCTAAAAATGTTAAGGGTCGCATATATTCTCTGGGTACAGAATACCACTAGCTCTGCAACATGCAAAATTCCACTAAAAAATAACATGAGACCATATGACTGGAATTCCTGCCACACAACATTGATAAGCAGGTTGTTAGACAGTGTTTGGATATTGGAAGCATAAAAAGAACGAAAAAGTAAAGAAAATGGTAAGGAATATATACTTTCTCTTTATAGTCAGAAATGGACTATTGGACTCGTTTTTTTTTTTTGAATTGAAATGGGAGGGAGAGTGGAGGGGGTCCAATCCCCATTCCTCTCCTAGAAAGTGATACTTCTTTCAATTGGCAGGCAAATTTTTAAAAGAAAATCTTAAACAATATACAGCCTCTCTTCCTCTTCCTTCAATTTTTAATTCCTAAATAACGAAGAGGAAGATATTTTTCTCATTAGACTATGTAACCGCCTTCCTGTCCCTTTCCCAAATATTCCTCAAAACCAAATAAATAAATCTGAAACAAAAAATTGGTGAATAAGATCATTAAGACTTTCATCTTTGGGCCAAAAACAAGCACCCTTCTCTAAACTTAAAAAAAAAGAAACTGTTTAGGTACAATTTCTGAGAACAATCAAATGAAGGATTCTATCAGATTGTTATTAAAGATTGCCTGGTAGCCTGTTCTTTTATAAAGTTTATGTCAACAAAAATTCTACGAAGTACAAGTCCATTGGACAAACATTTTCAGACAACCTCTTATCATTTCACACACTCAAACCATAGTTTCAGGAAGGAAAATGAGAACATATTGAGATAAACTAATGCAACTTCAAGTGGTAAAATATCAAGAAGCATTATTACCATTTACAGTACTCTTCTGTACTCAAGTTTCCATTCTTTGGCACCATTCTCCAAAATATAAGTATTCATCCCAAATTTCAGATCGAACAAGGACTTTGCCATGTTGATATATCAGTGATAAGATCACGCAGTTGATCTATGAGTATCTTCAGGTGCATATTCTTGTTGGCAAGCTCCTATATTTATGAGCAGAAGGTCAGCGTAAGTTTAACACAATAATATAATTTTTTAAAAAAAACAAAGATAGGCTCTCAACAACTTCAGTCCGGAACCTAATGATGTATGCCAAAACTAAATTGTTTCAGCAATAGACTAAAACCCATTATAAGAATATCATTAGGTTCTGTTAAGAGTAGCTGACATAACATGATTGAAAAATAAGTTATTTTTGAATCCCAATTCACTAAAACCTGCTCCCAAAGAGACAATTTCAATGTTAAGGCTTTGTAAAGAACATGAGAGATTTATACGATTATTTAAAAACCTTATTACAATCTACCTTTCTTAGACAAGAGGCTCGCTCTTCCAACTTCTCAATTTCAGCTTCATCTGCAGGGCTAGCAGCCGAACCAGTGTCAAATGCTTTCGCCTATTACAAGAAAGAAGTTAGTTTCACTGGGAAACAAAAGCTTCACTAGACAAAAGAATAGTTGTAAAGTTCATAACAAGATGAACATAAATAAACATATAAGCAAAGCAGTAATATATATGTGCGTGTGTGTAAGAAGATGCAAGTTTGTGTACCAATATCCTTTAAGTATCATTTTACACAGTATGGCTTCTAAGTAAGGGAGACATTGTGAACAGAATTTTATTGGACTGCATCATCTTTTGCCTAGCAACAAGTTCAAATTCCTCAGTCTATGGTAAAATAAATTAGCAGAAACATGTTTAACAAATTATGAATTTAAACTTTTAAAGCAAGTGATTTTTTTCCCCAGTCAGTTTGGTATCCCCTTAAAATTGGGGGTGAAAATTCAAGGATGGGTTTTTCATATAAAGCTCATCCCTGAATTTTTCACCCCCATTTTTAAAGGGACACCAAACTGACACTTAGCATAGAGAGAAAGTTATATTGTCTTTTACCAAGTCAGAAAAATATCTCCAGGAATTGAAATTCACAATTCATTTGCTAAAAATTTGGTGATGCAAAATGATAACTATTTTCTTATTATTTAAGGGGTTTAAGTAATTAAGCATACTCAGAAAGTAAGTCAAAAGTCGTTAACGAAGCCACTTAAGGGATCAGTCAGCTCTAGAACATTTTCAGGGGTCTATAAATACGAGTTTTCATACTTCTCATTATATTAGTGAAGTATCATGAGTGAAACTTATATATTTCATATTGAAGGGCACTTCCTTCATTTCTAGGATTAGATTTCTCAAGTCTCCTCAGATTTCCATCCAAGGAGGTGGACCCCTCCCATTTCCAATCCCATCCTACCCATTGTCCTTTTCTATTGCACATTTTAGTTTAAAACCCATGGGCTATACAAGGTGCTAAAATGGCTTGGCACCAATGCTTATTTGTTGGAATTGCCAAAAGAGCTAAGCATCAATCCTATATTTAATGTGGAAGATCTTAGTCCATATTATGGATCCAATGAATATACAACTGAACAGCGGACTGCCCCAACACTTCCTAAAATATCAAGAGCTAGTGAGGAAATTAAAGACATCCTTGATAAGCAGGTATTCTCTACTAGGCATGGAAGTAACAAGAAATTGCTTGTGGTATGGAAGGTGAAACCAATTTCAGAAAGCATTTGGGTTACTGCATCTGACTATGAATGTAATAATACAGAATTATTCAAGATATTCCAGCCTCCAGCCCTTTCACTCGCCAGAGACGATTGCTGCACAGGCTGGGAGAATTGATGCAAAATGAAAATTATTTTCTTACTGTTTAAGAGTATTAGACACTTTTAGTCACTCGAGTCACTGTTCTATGTATTTAATAATTTAATTAAGTCTAGATAAGTCTAATATCATAATTAGCAAAGAAATTGGCAGACAGTGACAACTTTTAATAACTTAATTGGTAAAATTGTAATTACCAAAACAGGCCAGTGATGTCTATTCCTTTTGGGACAAGTTGTCTATTTGGAAGAAAGATAAAAAAAAAAAGGTTCACATTAAAGGCTGTGTGAACAGACAAAGAAGCTGCCATGCGAAACAGAGGAAGAAGGGCTGTGCAAAACAGTGCTGAACAGGCACGGTGCCACATGGAGTAAAGGCCGGCGACAGAACTTCAGGTTCTGGCCGGATGGACGATATTATCTGATCTAGGACTACAAAGACCAGAAGAAGCTCCACAGCTGCCAGATGGACAATGGTTCTAGGTGGATGCCCTAATACCGGCCGCATAAGGGCACTCTTGCGGCACTCCACGTGGCAATAGTGAAATGCTCTGCCTCAAGTGGTTGGAAATGGGGAGGCTCCGGTCCGGCTGCTATTAACTACTTTGGTTATTAGCAAAGTATTATGAGTTATACTTATCTATTTCATATTGAAGGGCACTTCCTTCATTTCTAGGATTAGATTTTTGACGTCTTTTCAGATTTCTATCCAAGGAAGTGGATTCCTCCCATTTCCAATCCCATCCTACCTAAATACCACATTTTCGTTTAAAACCACCGGGCTGCATCATTTGGCATTGTTCTTGCCCTCTCACAGTTCAATACGGTTTATGGATCTTATTTTTGGCACATATTAATTCCATCCAGCCATTCATTGATTATAACTTCCCAAAAGTTCAAGGGAACACAAAATCCAAGAATCAAATAAGAATTCATTAACAAAAACATTTTCGTAACTGAAACATTGAGTGTTAATACAAAAAATTGAAAATATTTAAAGACAGCGCAAACAGGATACGAATTCAAAGAAAGAAACTAACTAACCGATTACAAAACTAGGGTTCAATTCAAAATCGTACCTTGTGGGAATTGGGAATTGCAGTGAGAATGGTCCGAAGTGCAGCCACAGCATTCTTATACCGAAACCGAGCCTCTTCAAGGGCGCCTCCAGCACCGCCACTACTAACACCGCTCTCGGCGTGGTGGTTGGAGTTATCGGAAGTGGCATCCCCATGAACGACGCCGTTAGAGGAGTGGGCATTAGGGGATGCAGAAGCGGAGGGAGAGGTGGACCACAAGGCGGGGTTGCAGAGCTCGTCGTTCATGGAAGAAAGGATCTGAAAAGCGTGCTCTATGGTTTCTTCGAGGTACTTCTGGCCTTCCATTGCTAGCTCTTGCGTCGTTTTGGAGCTGCTAATGCCGTTCATCGACTGTTCTTCCATTCCAACTGATAAGTTTCGGATCCCTCAGAATCAATACTGCGCAAAATCTGAAGATGGTGAAATTAGAAAACCCTAACCCTAACCCTAACCCTAACCCTAACCTTAATTAGTTCACAGTTCTTAATCCTGGGGAAGGAAAATTGAAAATGTTGATTTAAAATTACCGAGCAAGAGCCAGCCAAGTGGGGAATGGCGAAAAAAATAAAGAAAACGTCCACAGCAGACAGCGGGATTCGAACCTGCGCGGGCGACACCCGGCATATTGACATTTATATGTGGATTTTTTATTTGTTGCTAAATGAATATCAATAATACTCAAAGTCAAACAATTAATTTTAAATTTAAACTTGTTTAGTGTTTTACTTCAGAAACATGTTAAACATCACGAAGGACGAAGCCTTTTTTTGTGGAAGAGAGTGCGAATCTAACGTAGCAGATTGCGAGTCCTTTATCGGTATGTGCAGTTATTTTTTAAACAGTTATTTTTTTTTATCACTCGTATATTCTGTGTGCATTCCTCTTTTATAGTTATTTTTGTGAAAAATTATTCGTGTAAAATAGTTACCTTATGCGTTATGAGAAAGGGTAGGAATAGGTGAGGTTCAAACAAAAATTTACTACTTATCTTATTTTCGGTTTACTTTAACTTAGTTTATTTTTAGTTTATTTTAACTTAATTTATTTATTAAATAAGTTAAGCTTAAATTTTTTTAAAAACTTATTTAGTTAAATAGATTTAAACTTAGGCATTAAAAAAAATCTATTATGGCTAACATGCTGACCTATTTATTTATTATAATAATATCTAATTAAATTTTTATAATACTAATAGATTTAATAGTTATATATTAATATATTTTATTTATTTTATACACAATACAATAATTTTATTAAAGGTTAGGTATATTTAAAACTTATAAAATTTAAACATGTTAGCTTATTTGAAAGTCTTTATGCAATATAGATATTTAAATATGCTTTTAGGCCAAACCAGACTTTTAAATTTTAATAAAAAAGCTAGATTAGCTAAGACTAATATTTTTTAAAACATGTCTGACTTACTTAAAATAAAACCTAATTTAGCTTAATCTATTTCCACCATAAGAATGAGTTATGGCTTCTAAAGAAGAAGCAATAATTACCCAAAAAAAAATCTCTAAAATATTGTTAATATATGTTTTGAATTTGTTTACTAGAAATTTTAATTTTTTAGTTTCACTTTCGAAATGCTAAAAGTTTTCGCTATCATCACCCTAATTTTGATATCTTTTAAAAAAATTTAAAAACAAATTCTCTTAATTGTACAATGTTATCCTCTTACTATAACCTTTCAGAAAGGATCAACAGACAAGAGGATTCTTGTGGCTGGAATAATTGCTGTGTTTAGGAAGTAAAAGTAAGAATGACGGAGCAAAAGGTGATAGAGGCCCGAGAATGCAGTGGGTGGGATAGGGGACTTGATAAACCATGAGTTTGATTGGTCTTCTTCTCTATCCTCTTACTTGTTCTTCCTCAAACACCATTCCCAAACTTGTTCCAACTCCCAAACTGAAAACCGACAAACGAAACCTTAGACCCGTAGTCCTACCCAATCTCCTCTCTTTGGCCCTTGCAGCAACCTTAGCCGCTCCGTTACCTTCTTCTGCAATCCCTAACCTCAATTCTCAATCCCCTCCAATCCCTCTCACCACTCCTTTTTCTCAATCCAAGAACTTGCAGGTTGGACTAGAAAATGGGTATGTCAATTTGAAATATTGTTCTTCATGTCTTGCCCTTTTTGCCTCAATGCAGAATCCAGTTTTCTGGACTACGTTTTCTCATCCTCAGAATCCTCTTAGTTTTGGCGGATTATGCTCAATTTGGGAGTATACAAAGGCTTTATATAGTGTTATTTCTTATAGAAATGGATTATGCTCTTCAATCATCCTTGCATGCTTGATAATACCATGATTTATCAGTTATCACTAATATTTTCTGAGTACCCTTCTCTTGCAGAAAAATTAGACCTTGCCCATCAATCAATCCGGGTTGTATATCAACAAATCCTATGTCATCATCATTTGCGTTTCCTTGGCTGATTCCCGAAAATTCGTTGGATAACGCGATTCAGGTTTCTAAACCATTACTTATAAGTTAGGAAGCACCAATACTTCTAAATATTTACCCTACCCGTGTCGGATACGTATCCGTATCAAATACCGGTATCCGATATCAGATACTCCAAATACACTACTGAAGCCTATTTCTTATAATTTTTATTTTTGAATTTTGAATTTTGTGCCAATATGGACAGGATATCATAAGAATTTGATAAATTATAGTCTTCTATTATGTTTGTAGTGACTAATGCTGAAAATAAAAAGTATTTTATCCACTTTTCTCCCTTAATCATGGAATGACCTAACTATTTTCCTCCATTTTTGATATATATGTTATGTCGGATCATGCCGTATCCGTATCTTAATTTTTTAAGAAATGACGTATTCCCGTGTCGTACCGATGTCGTATTCGATACCCGTATCCGTATTCGTGCATCATAGCTTATAAGTATCCTATAGTTCCATTATCTCAATTTTGGTTGTTTATAACTTTCTTATTATGTTTGTTTGCATTTGAATTATGTTTAGCCATACCTGACGGGTAACATGTCTTTTTTTTTTCTTTTTTTTTAAGAAATTGCGTGAAGCAATCCTGAAGACCCAGAAAAATGTGAAATTCCAGGTTGTGGAAGATATCCCAAATGGTAATACAGACTCGGTGCAACCTGCTTTGTTCAGTATTTTACCAATTTATTATTTGTTAGAATTTAGAAACAATAGCAACCGAAAATGGCATAGGGATGCCAATTAAGGAATTTAGAAATAGAAGAAAAAGAAGTCCTGCATTTTTATCAGACTGCAGTACTGGAATGAGGAGGGAAATTGTTATATGTTTTAGGCCTTAGATTTTAGATTTTAAATTATTGTATCTAAGTCAGGTCAGAGACATTTTAGAAGAGGTTTACAATAATACGATTGTAGTCGTACAAGCCACATGGCATAACTTCACTGATACTAAAATCAATATGCAGGCCAATATCTACAAGCTGAAGTCGATGGAGGATTTGATAGAGACGTACTTGAGTTTCTGGTGAAAGGCGATGTGGTTGCTTATAGGTGTATGGCTACGAAAGTAACTTACGTGTACCCTTTCACTACAGCTTTAGGAGATTCAAAGGGTCAAGAAGGAAGACTCAAGCAAATTAATGACCAGTTGGGCTGGTACGCTCCAAGTTTTGATTCCATGGAATAGTGTAGTTTCATGCTGTTGTTGCTTAGTACTCTGATTGATGTGTAGCTAAGTGCCTTTATTATTATATTTTGCATTAGTATGTGCAATTTCATGGTTTTTGCAGCATTACTGACTCACATTGCAGAAACATTTTATCAATTTTTTATTTATTATTTTTTATTTTTATTTTTTTATGTTTGTTTCTAATACTGTTTGTGGTAGCTTTTCTGAATTGCAAGCCTAATGGTGTGGTAATTACCTCAGAGCAACAGGGGGAAATATACCAAACCTGTTGTGGTGCCTCCAGGGGCGGCTCCTCCCATAGTGTGCCCAAAGATTTTCAATTTTTTAGTTTCACATGTTTTTTTTTTTTTAAGTTACTTGAGAAATTTTAGTTAGATAGTAATATATGAACATTCTTAAAAAGAGACAACAAATATGTAAAATTATTAAATTGCACGTGGGTTTTTGCAAAAATATATAAATATAATGGTGAAAAGTGTAAATTTACATTGAATCAAGACTTTTCAGTTAAGATAGTTCGATCTTGATAATTGAGTCAACCCTCGTTAACATCCTAGTTTCACCATGAGAGTCGTTATTCTGTCCCCATTTGATTCATCGAACTGAAAGTATGTGATGTTTGTTCAGTTTCAATAGTAACAACTTAGCTTCACCTTGACAGTGATTATTTCATTATGCGATGCTCGTTCAATTTCAACAGCAACAGTTTTCGTTTGTTGTTTTTGTATATAAACAATGGCGGTTTCCAAGTAGCATGGTTGTAAATTGAAAACAAAGTATGGTATATAGTTCACTAAATTTTTTAATGAGAAGGAGAAGGCAGAATTGAAAGAGGAGACAAAAACAGGTTGCAAGATTAAGCTTTGCAGTGAGAAAAATAAACCAAAAGCATGCCTGTGGGGATATACTGTAGTGTTTACTGAGCTGGCTTTTTGATAGCTCGCTAGCCAATTTGTAACGAATATGTGCTTGTTTGCCTTACATGTGCCAAGTGGGCATGCTTGCTTGCTTGCAGCGGAGCTATGATAATATTAGGGATAAAACAGTAATTTCACTCAATTATTTTAATTTTAAATTATAACTACGATCCCCCAATTATTTTAACTAAAACTATTAAAAGCTTTTGCTTCAACAGCCTACATTTTTTAGTTTCCATTGATAAACATATTAGAGATGTATGTCACATTTTTTAGTTTTCATTAACAACGTATTAGAGATATGTAGCCTATTAGTCATAGTAGCTAATTTGGCAATTAGTTCGCCGTTTTCACTCTCACGTTTTTTTTTTGTTTTTTTAAACTGGAATGGTATTTATTCAACTAAGCATGGCAACAAATCAAGGGCCAAAGCTTCAGAAATACAATTAGGAGTTTCTTCAAACCAAACATGATCGGATTGAATAAAAAAAATTTAGCTAAAGAATGTGCCACGTGGTTGGCCTCTCTTTTGGTATGTAAACATATAAAATTTTCAAAAGATTTATTGATATTGTAGCAATAAGAAATGACCATTTTTATATAAGAGTGTCTCATCCTTAAAGACTTCATTGCTTGAGTCACTTGAAAGGAATATGTTTCAGCATGTATATTAAGGAATGATAACTCAAGTGCAAGTTGCAATCCCATGCGCAAAGCCATTGCCTCTACAAGTGTAGCATCTTCCATTAAGGCAAAGTGCATTGAGGCCGCAGCACATGATCTCCCATTTTCATCTCTGATAATTATTCCTACACTTGACACTTCATCTCTAGGACCTGCTGCATCTACATTTAATTTAAACCAACCCATTGGAGGTGGAGCCCATTCAGGATGTTGTTGATGTCTTTGACCAAGTTGAGTGGTGACATTCTGCCAAAATGATACTTTGAACTCACTAACTGATGACCATGCCTTTTGAATAGTTTGCTGCAAAGAAATATCAACATTTTCAAAGCATTTAATATTTCTAGCAAACTAGATTCCATAAGTGAGAGATAAAATTAATTCCGCAACTTCTGCAGCAGCATTCATGACAATGTTTTTCAACCAATCTGTATAATCGTTTGAATTTTCTCCATTTGTTTCAAAATTAACCCCCAAAGGACATAGAAACCAAATAGATTTTGCCCAATAACAATCTTTAAAGACATGAAAAATTGTTTCCACCTCTTTAGTACACTGACGGCAAGTTGGCACACACCTAACGCCTTTTTTGAATAACAACGACCTCACTCTCACTTTAATTCATCTCTCAAGTATTTAACTTATTACCTTAACTCATTGGTTGATTTTCTTATAATTTTTTAATTTTAGTATTTATGTGATTTGGTATTTAAAGTATTTAAACTTTTAAATATTAACAACTAGTCAGATTGTAATAAAAAATAATTTATGATTAAATATAAATAATTTTTATTTACCAACATATTGTGGCATAAGTGATAGATATTTAGGCTCTTTAAGTATATGGTCCGAGGTTTGATTCCATATCCATGTATATGAAAAAACATCTGTGATTAATCCTTGCAGTTGCGCACAGGGAATACCCTGAAAAAAAATTATTTTCAGATTATTGTGTGTGATTAATGATAAATTTATTTTGGAAAGAATATGAAAAAACAATGAATGATTTTTTTAGAGAAAAATCAATAATATATATATATATATATAAAGTAATATTATTTAAATTTTTTCATCTCCTGAAAAATTAGAAAATGATACTCTCAGAATTGATTCCCCTGAACATGAGAGACAAATTTCTAAGATTCTAAGATTTATATGTGATGAATTTAATAATAGATTATTATTTAACTAATACTTCCTCTAAAAATTCAAGTTACACCACTGTTTGTTTGGTTTACTTTGAGAGTGTCAAAAGCCCATTTCCACAAAGCAATACATGATTTCTGTTTTATTGAGCTAATTTTTTATTATCAACATATATATATATATAATCCAAACTAATATAAAACCCGACTCTTAAAATAAATGAGTTCCACCAACGTGTTTGGTATTAGATACTTCGATATTATACTTGAGTTTCATAATCAAATTTAAATAAGGTGACTTTGAATTAGTTAAAATGAATCAAATTTAATTAAATCTTTCAATTTATTTAGTTGAATCAATCCATAATTAGTTTTTTTTTAATTTAATATTTTTTTTACATTTCATAAATATTTTTATATATTTTATATTTTTATATATAAATTATTTTTATGGCATAAATATAATTCGATCCATTGATTTAAATAGTTAGATTTAAAAAAAAAATCTTGTCGATTTATTATTTAATTTCATTTTAACAACATAAATTTTGCCATCACAATTTTAACGGCTGAATTAGGGTTTTTTTATTTTGGATTTTGTTGGGGAAAAGGAGACTTTCTTTACTTCCTATGAAAGTATTATGCACTGTAGGTTTAATCCTTCAAAAGCCCATTTCATTGTAAACCGAACAAGCTGTCAATAAGGAGAACCTTCTACTTCCCGGTAGAGGTGTAAAGATGCGCGAGTTACGGATCGGTAGCGTATAAAAAATGTGGATTGGATTGAGGAAATTTTAATCTAAATTAATTATGGATCAGTTTAGCTTAGTCTGAAAATAAGTTGGTCTGATGTGAGTCGGGTGGAGTTATTGACGGGATTATGTGAAATGTTATTTTTTATTATATATTTAATTTTATTATTTTTTATTCATATTTTTACTTGATTAGTTTTATTTAAATTTAAAAAAAAAAGAATTAAATTTAGTGACTACTTCTAAACATTTTTTTTACTTGAAGTATGATATTAATTTGTGTTAATTTCTTGAATTGATTAATTTATGATTCAAGTAATACTTTATAGATATATTCTAAATCGTTTATGTAAAAAATAATGTAATAAATCTTCACTGTTTATGTTAATAACACTTAATATAATTTGTTATACTTGTATTTAATTTACGTACATAATTTTTATAGACTTTAATTGATGTAAAAATTTTAATTTATTAATAACTTATTATTATATAAAATAAAAAAAATAAAAAAAAATTCAGCTAATGAACCGGCCTAACCCAAGCCACAATTCACATGGGCTGTGCTGATTATTATTCAAATAAATTACACCAGCCTCAATTGACACATCTACTTCCCAGCAATATAATTTTTTTAAGATATTGTTAATCAGGTAGGTTCGATTTCATGAATTTAAAATACCTGATATTTTTCAAGTTCGAACGCCTTTAATAATAATATCTTCCACTTACTCCGCAGAAAAATTCCTTGGAAATGAATTGTTCATATTCCCTTTTGGAAATATCTTTAGCTGAAATTACAAAATTACCATATCTGATCTCCATGTAGACTAATATCCAATGGTTTAAAAGTATTTTCAAAGGAATTGTTCTTAAAAACAAAGATATTTTCGACCTTCCAAAATTTGGTGAAATTTAGGATAAGGACTATACTGACGCTGATGGAAGCGCGATATTTTGGATCCGAAAAAGAAAAACGGGACAATAAGTGAACACAAAAGAAGATGAGAATTACTTATTTTCATATTTTATCATTACTCTTAAGTCAAACTCCTTTGTTTAGACCTTCTTCTTCTTAATTGTGGCCAAACACACGTAGGGAAACTGATCATAGGGTGAAGAATTTTTTTATTGTCGTCAAATCATATATTATTAAATTATTAAAAAAAATTAATTCTTTTAAAATTGATGATAATGTTATTTCCTCAAATTTAAACACTTACGAATAACCCGAACATGCCAATACAAATATAACTGAAATAACCTTACAAAATATTTGACTCCCGCTATATTTTTATATATAACTCTGAAGTGAGCTTCATCAGCAACCTCTCTCATATCTCGTTTATCATCCACCTTAAGCAGGGTAGAATACGTTGGGCCAGCGTGAAACAGTATTTATATATACTATTCCTTTAGCTAGAATTCGAGGACAGAACCTCACCACGTAACAGTGTTTCAAAGGCGAGATGGTTCTATTGCATCAGAAATTCAAGGCCTTCTTTGGGCACAGATGGCTGGTGTTTGTGTGCGCAATGTGGGAAATGTCATTTGCGGGGACGGCTTACATGTTTGGGAGCATATCGCCGGTTATAAAGAGCAGCATGGGTTACAACCAGAGGCAGGTGGCCTTGTTGGGTGTGGCCAAGGATTTGGGTGATAACGTTGGGCTTCTGGCTGGGAAAATCAGCGAGGTATCGCCCACTTGGCGAATTCAACTTGTTGGGGTCGTCCAGAATGTTGTTGGTTACGGCCTCGTTTGGCTTATTGTCACGCACAGGTTTCCTGCTTCTTTCCCTTTGTGGGCGGTAAGTTCAATTCAATAACCAAACTCTATCATAAATTTGTGTTATGCTTGCTTTTACTGATTATAGTAATTTTCTCTTCCGTGTGCTTCTGTCTTAATTGTGCAAAACATGTCATGGATTCCTCACGCACAGCTTTCTCTATCTCTCTCCCTCTCTCTCTTTTCCACTGCTTACTCCACACCAAATAATGTTGGAACAGATAATGACTGATAACCCAGTACCCAAAAAAGAAAAATCTCTATCTCTGCACCAAAATTAGTTGACAGCGGTCGATATAGGATTCAGATTTTCAAACGAATCAGATAGACTATTGCTTTTTTTTTTTTTTAAAGACCACGAGGTGTCCTAAGGAATTGAGTTAACTTTTTTTTTTCCTTCAATTTTTTTATGATTTTGGTCTAAGGAATTGGCTTTAGGAGGAGGTCCTAACCATAAATTGATAGAAAATTTAACAAGTACAATTTAAGATATGGTTTGATACTCCACATACACTACTTATATGGAAAGCTTTAGTGAGACTTTAGAGTGTTTTTGATAAAAATCAAAATAGAATACTAATGAAAAGAGTTATCATAAAATATGTTATGAACTTATGATACTCCGCATAGAAAATGAAGGAAAAGAACTGAGAGAAAAGTTATTTTCATAGATTAATTGGGTTAGTTAAGTGTAGAAACGAACTTTTTTTGCCATAATTCACATCTTTAAATCCATTTCTCCCTGCTTAGTTTAAGATATTATGCATAAAAGCTAGAATCCTTCAGTTAAAGTTGAGGTTGATTTGGTTGTTTCAATCTGGATTATATCTTGGGTTGTGCTGTGCGTTCTCACATTTGGAGAAATTTCAGCCCAATTCATGCTGGTAAATTTTTTTAACGCCAGGTACTGATTTACAGTTATGCATTTTTATCTTTGTGGGACAAAATGGAGCTACATATTACAACACAGCTTCTCTCGTTTCCTGCGTGCAAAGTTTCCCGGAAAGCAGAGGACCCGTGGTGGGGATATTGAAGGGCTTTGTTGGCTTAAGCGGTGCAATTTTGACTCAAATTATAGCTATGATCAACGCCCCTGATCAGGCATCTCTGATTTTCATTATAGCAGTTGGGCCTGCAATGGTTTCTTGTTCTCTCATGTTCATCATTAGACCCGTTGATAGTTACAAACAATCTAGAGCCTCTGATGGATCAGGCTTCTTGTTTATCTACAGCATTTGCCTTCTCTTGGCTGCTTATCTGATGGGAGTTTTGCTGTTAGAGAACATGCTGGATTTGGACCAGAGCACGATCAACTTGTTTGCACTTACTTTGATCGTTCTCATATTGCTTCCAATTACAGTTCCTATTATATTGGTTTTCTTCTTGGAACCCAAAAGTCCAGACGAGGAAACCCTTCTTGAACCACCAATGCTAGCTGCAACTAAACCTACGCAGGTGGTAGATGGGACTAGTGCTGGTCACATTGAAGACCACAAGCCACCAAAACTAGAGGCTCTTCCACTATCGGAAGGGCCAAGGGAAATTGTTCAATTTCAAGTTAAACTTTTTCAAGCAGTCACTGAAGCTCTAAAGAAAATCAAGCAGAAAAATGGCCCGCGTAGAGGAGAGGATTTCACCTTAATGCAAGCACTGGTCAAGGCTGATTTTTGGATCATGTTCTTCTCTCTCGTCCTGGGCGCTGGATCGGGTTTGACAATGATAAACAACATGGGTCAGATTTGCCAATCCTTGGGAGATGACAATACAAATGTGTATATATCCGTTATCAGTATATCCAACTTCCTTGGTCGTGTTGGTGGCGGCTACTTCTCAGAGGTTATTGTAAGGTGCAAATGCAATCTCTGCACTTTTTTGCTTTGAATTTTAGTGCATCTTAGAATCTCCCACGTTGGAGTACATAATCCAGAATGTTATAATCCAACTTTGCCTTTTTGTACGTTTTTTTAAAACAGAAATTTTTCGTACCCAAGGCTTGTTGCCATGGCAGTGATTCAGGTAGTGATGGCATTCGGACTCTCCTACTATGCCCTGGGTTGGGGTGGACAAGTTTACGTGGTGGCCATAACTATGGGGCTTGGGTATGGTGCCCACTGGTCAATTGCGTTAGCTGCAGCTTCAGAACTATTCGGCTTGAAGAACTTTGGGACTTTGTACAATTTTCTTACAATGGCTAGCCCAGCTGGATCTTTGTTTTTATCTGGATTCGTAGCAAGCACAATATACGACTATTATGCAGAGCAACAAGCAGAGCACCGAATGCAAACTCATGGAGCCTCACCCAACTTGGCAATGCCTTACATCACTGAAAATCATGAGTTGCTTGTTTGTGAGGGAAACATATGCTATTCCTTGACATGTGGAATCTTAGCAGTGGTTTGCCTATTTGCAACTGTGTTGAGCTTGATCGTAGTTCACCGGACTAAGAGGTTCTATGCCCAACTTTATGGGAAGTCTCGAACTTGAGTTGGGGAAGCAGAGGAAAACTTCCAATTATTAAGGAGTGGAGAGTGTCTACTAAGGTTTGAAGATTCTGTGTTCAATGTGTATATATACACTCTTCCTCTGTCATATCTCTAGTGGCCTCTATGTGTAATATTCGTGGTCTTCTGCCAAAGGTTTTTATCATCTTCCATTCCACGCCCTCCCTATCGATCTTACATACTTGTAAATCCATTCTTGCTGATTCTATATAGAAGAATTTGTTTTTATTTTAATGACTTGCATTCAAAGAAGACGTTCGTTTTGAGACCAGTTTCCTATCCTATATATGTTTCAAAATAAATTCCGTAATTCAGATTAATGTCTATTCCAGTATTTATAATTCTATATATATATATAAAAGAGCATTTGCTGATATGATCAGCATTCAACAGCAAGAAATTCAAGTGAAATAAACGACCACAGTGGGAGTCGAACCCACGACCTTCTGATCCGAAGTCAGACGCGCTAATCCACTGCGCTATGCGGTCTTGAATATGAGAAGCCTTTCCAACTTCGATGGGGTTGGGTATTCGGTGGAGTCGTGGTTATTTTATTTATACTCTCGCAAATATTTCATATATATATATATATTACCTTAATGTGACGAATTAACCGATCCTAAATTAACCATCATTCTTCTAAAAAAATAAATCATTCAATGGTTAATGCCTAATGATCTTTGGGAACAAGTAACAATCAACCTTGATGGGTCTCTCTTGCCGGATAACTTGTACTGACAAAGCGTGAAAATTGAAGGGTGGCCATGTAAATTCGTAATCCTTCTCTACCCTTGT
The DNA here is from genome assembly GCA_023212625.1 of Styphnolobium japonicum. NCBI lineage: Eukaryota > Viridiplantae > Streptophyta > Magnoliopsida > Fabales > Fabaceae > Styphnolobium > Styphnolobium japonicum. Next base: position 38,181,143 of record JALBWW010000003.1, on the reverse strand, counting down.
AAAATATGACTACAAAATCTATGTATCAGTATAAGAATCGGAAAGCTGTAAAGTACCTGGATTTAGCCATCTATTTTGATCTTTCTTCTGTTGTACAAATTTCTACACTGATTTTTTCGGTCATCAACTGTTGCAGTTGATAATAAGTGCTTTATTCAATTTCTTAGTAGTCCCACTGAAGATGTTAAAACTCCAAACTTGTTAAATAACGACAGTATTTGCTTCTTGGTCTGAATGTGTTTCTTTGCCTGAGATTATGTGCATCTTCAACTCCATACATTGAAGGTCAAATACATTCTTTAGCATTAGATCTTGGCTTGTTACATGCTTTCCTGCCTTATTTATCAGGCAAAAATCAAGAAATTCTAATACCCATCTTTTTGCCCACGGGAATGTGAATAGCTTGCTTATGACCATTGATTGCTATTCTGATAGTACATCAAAGATTTTCTTTTTCCATAAGATCTCTTTCTCTGAGGACTTAATCTATTGGGGACCATGTTTATTGATGAACAACAGGCGAGAAACCAAGTTGTTATATTAGCAGGCTTCAGTCTGCATATTGCCCAGTCACAATTGCTTTGACCCAACAACATCTGATATTCCTGTCAAATTGTATCTTCTAACTACTTTCGAGTGATTCATGTTCTTTGCTTTTTATTTATTTTTAAATAACGTCTCAGTAACTGAACTCTATATCTATGATATAAAATGCGTTGATCCATAGTGAAAAGCAGACATTGTTAGTGTGCAAATTTTCATTAGGGACGTATATCTCCATGAGCTGTCCATTGGGATTCTGAAGCATCTCTATTACTAACTTTGACTGAAAAAATAAGTGTAAGTTTGATATTCTTCTGTACAGGAACAACATGACACATATATTCTTTTCAATGAGAAGACTGGTTTTTCACCCTGCTAATAGTGTTAACCAAAGTGTGCAGTTGTGCATTTCATTAGATTCATTACTGCTCTATGTTCATTGTCACGCCTGTGGGAATTCTCAAACAAATTAGGCCGTCCGATAGTACAAGCTTCTCATTTACTTATTGTGTCTGCCTCGTTCTAGCAACTTATTTGATGACAGTCTTGTTACTGGAAGATTTATGTGGTCTGAGTCAGTCGTTAGGCACATTATCTTCAGTTTAATTATAGTTGCCTTATTGTTTCCAATCAAGTTCCCTGTTATATTTGTTGTCTTCTTTGAATTAGGATTGCCATTAGTGGAGAGGCTTATCCCTCTGTCACAGGAACAATTAAGCAGGTAAAATCTGAAAAATGAAAATGTTAATATTCCTAGTTAAGCTGAAGATGAAAAGCCTCCAGAAACAGACTCTCTTCCAGCATAGATAAGGCAAAAGAGAATTGCTCAGTTGCAAGGTAAGTTTATTCAAGCAGCTGCAGTGGGAGCAATAAGGGTCAAATGGAGATATATGCCAAATAAAGGAGAAGATTCCTCCTTAATGCAATACTTAGTGAAGGCATATTTTTAGCTTATATTCCTCTCTCCAACACTGGGTTTACAACTATTGAAAATATTGGTTAGATCAGGTTTGTCAATCATCAAATTATAGTGCTACTGCTACAGGTATATATATATATATATATATATATATATATATATGTATTTGAAATGATCAGCATTTGCAACTTTCTTGGCCTTATAGAGAGTGATTATTTCTCCAAGACCATCACAAGGTGCCAATCAATTTAAGCATAAAATTATATATTTGAAATTCTCCTAGTTAGTCCTTTTCTTATATGTGCTTTACTTATCCTGATCTGTTTTCCATGTTACTACCAGAAAATTTGCCTACCCAATACCAGTGACATTAGCTGTGAATCAACTTCTGATGCCAATTGGACTTTATACTATGAAATAGGGTGGCCTGGCGAGATTTACGTTGTGATTGTGTTCATAAGCCTTCATTATGGGGCTTACTGGGCAAATATTCCAGCTTCAGTTTCAGTTATTTGGCTTGAAGAGTTCTGGGGCTTTCTACAATTTTCTGACACTTGTCATTCCTGATGGTTCTTTATTATTCTCAAGCGTCATTGCCAGCAGCATATATGATTATTATCCAGAGAAGAGAGCTGCTCTCCAAATGAAAGATTTGAGAACCATATCTGTCATGCCTCATTTGAAGGAGTATTAACTTGCTTGTAAAGGTTCCATATGCTATTCCCTAACTAAGAGGATATTGTCAGGGGGGCATTTTGCTATGGCAACTATGTTGAGTTACTTGGAGAGTTCTGGGGCCTTCTGCAATTTTGACACTTGTCAGTCCTGATGGTTCTCTATTATCCTCTAGTGTCATTGCCAGCAGTATATATGATTATTATGCTGAGAAGCAAGCTGCTATCCAAATGAAAGGTGTGAGAACCATATCTGTCATGCCTCATTCGAAGGAGTATTCACTTACTTGTAAAGGTTCCATATGCTACTCCCTAACTATGAGGATATTGTCAGGATATTGCATTGTGGCAACTATGCTGATTGCTGAGATTGATTATTGTTTATGGGACTTGAAGGGCTTGTGCCAAACTTTATGAGAAGGGTTAGTTTTGGGGTTCAGATAGAAAAAAGGTTCTCGCATTTCATCTGCAAGAGGCATATATAGCTCTTTGTGTCCAGAATTTCTTTATTTTCACCATATGTATAAAATTCTGCGGGGAAATCAGGGACAAAGCAAAAAGTTAAGCTTTACAAAGCTTCAAATTAACTTAATTTATCACAAGACGTACCTTTTCTTGGTTTGTTCATGACTCAAATGATTTTTGATTTGAGAATGAATCATGTCCAGTCCCAGGTACTTACACAATGGTATCCACATTGTAGATTTCTCATTCTGGATGCTAATGCAGATTGGAAGACTGAGAACATGTTGGTTAATACAATATCATCAGGTCTCTGGCTTTTCTTTGTGATCTATAAAAACTGATGGGCCAATGCTGGTAAACCACCTTAGAAGATCATATAGGTGCAATAAATACAAGTCACAATGTTTAAGGGTCTTTTGTTTGTGGATATGATCTGGCTTGGGTTGATCAAAGTTTGGTATTAGACAGTTGGATACTGTATATGTTAAACAAAAATGCTGTGTGACTTTCTTGGATTTAAATCATTCTCTTTCCTTTTAAAATTTCGTCTATGGGGGTAAAAAATATCATATCTGGTGGCTATTTGGGGGAAGGGGGGTGGTTGTGAATCATTTATGTATTTCCTTTTACTGCTTGAAGGTGGTTGAAACATAAGACAACCAGAAGAATTATTCATTTTGGAATTTTAGAATATGAATTAATTTGCATACACGAGGTTGATCTGCATACCAAGCATTTTATCTAACTTGAATGATTTGTACAAGGGCTTCGTTACTTTTTACAGTCTGAGGAATACTGGCAGGTAGCTTAAGACCAGGCATCATAAGAAAGGCCTAGTGAATTTGCTTTGAGTAATGTAGTGTGCTTGCTTCTTCATAATTCTTGATTTGCTTACATGTATACAGAGCCTTTACAATGGATTTAACTGCAACGGAATCTATGACAGAATTCTCCAAAATCCTTCTTCCCGGCAAATTAACAGCAGTATCTTTGTAAAATTCTTGGCATAGCCTCAGATAGATGTGATGTATCCTCCAATTTTGGCAGAAACCTAATGTGGTCCTATTAGAGCATGTAAGTTGAATTGCATACACGTTAGCAACAAAATTCTCAGAATCCAATCATCTATAGAAGGAACATTAATACGTGCATGTGAGGAGCTTTGTACTCAACAAGACTAATAAGGAAGTGTCAATATGAATGGATGGAAAACCAGTTAATGGTCACCTGTAAATATATTTTAGAATGATGAAAAAGTTGACACTGTATAAAAAAAAAACAAGAAAAGTTGAATGCAGTGCCCTCATATGTTTTAAAACTACAATTTCAATTGGATTAGCTGCAGTTGGTTGCAATCTGAAAGAGTTAGAAAAAAAACTCCAGCAAACAAGATTATCAGGAAAAAGATTAAGTGAATATAGTGTACCATTTCTCCTCCACTGAGAAATGAAACTTTTTTTTTATAATGGAAATGCACCTTCCATATTACTAATTCATATTGGGTTCAAAATACGTGTGATAGAGGGGGCATACTCCTAATATATTGTATAATTTCTCATGTAGTGCAAAGAAAAAAATTAAGCGATGAGTAGATAATTTATATTTTGAGACAACAAATGGCATGCTTATATAAATGAATTTTTTTTAAAAAAAATAGAATTTGATATAATTATAAAGAAATTTAAAGCATTAAATTTTTGTATCTTTGAAAATATCTCCAATTAAACTTGCCTTATATAGGAAATCAAATGTGATTAACCCAAGTTAAAATTTAATCATAATCAGAGTCTCAACCTCGGTAAAAAAAAATAAAAATAGATCATGTCATGATTTACATACAAGATATATCCATACAACAATTACTAATTACTTCATTGAAGTCGTGTTTGTGACTTCTTTATAAATAGTGGACACTATATATAGACAATTGTGTTTATTAGTAGTGGGCAATATACATATATATTGACAAAAGTTGCATATAAGTTTTTTCAGTTTTTTATCATATGATAATTTAAAAAAAATTATTTTTAAAATGTACTTAAAAGATGTAAGTAAAATTTAATAATATATATTTACATTGATCAAATAATTCAGAAGAAACTAATAGCTCTAATATTCATTTATTTAATAAATTTTTCTAAAATGGTATTAATATAATCATAATTGATTAATTTTAATATTTTTATATATATCTAAATATACTAATTTTTTATTGTAGCTTTTATTATTATATTAGGTCAAAATTTTTTTTGATACATTATTCAAAAACTTTGAGAAGTAATTAAAAAACAGTATAAAACCTTGAACCACCTTGGACAAACATGCACCGCAGAGAGCAAGCTTTGAAACTCTGATCGGAGCCCAATTCCCTCAACTTTTCGAGCCACGAATTTCCAAATCAAAGAGAAAAGAGAAGAGCTTGCTCAGCTCAAATTCCTGCTGCTGTGGTCTTCCTTCATTCGCGTATTTTGGCTCCAGATTGGGGTGGTACCAACAAGTTTCTCGCGCCACTTGAGGTGAGGTCTTTATCTGATTCACCCCTCCTTCCTCTAAATTTGAATCAATGTTTAGATTTTCTGATTTTATTTTCGTTTTTATTCTTATAATCTGTAGCAGTAGCATTAGATTTCATAGTTCTCTTTGAAAAAAAAGAAGAAGGGATTTTTCGTTTTTTGTTTTGGTCGATTTGCTTTATTTGTTTTTCACTGTAACAGAACCCCGCAAATGCGGTTTGCGACAACCACAACGATGCGGTGTTGCGTCCACAATACACCGCAAACCGCAACCGCATTATTGTGGAATGTGGACAATTGAAAGCCATGTTTTATATGTTTAAAAGTCTTAAAAATTTTGAATTTGGTTTCTCTTTTATTGTTCCTTCCTTCTTGTTGTTTGTTCATTTGAAGGGCTGCATGAGCGATAATTTATGTGTTTAAAAGTCTTAAATTTTGAATTTGGTTTCTCTTTTATTGTTCCTTGTGGTTTGTTTGTTCATGCGAAGAGCTGCATGTGCGAGAATTTACTTATAAGAGAAGCATGCCTTTTTTTTCCCCCAAATATTAAGAGAAGCCATTGAAACTGCTGTTTGTTGTTTTTTTTTTAAAAAAAAAAACAATTGTCATGGTTCCTGGTCTCCTTTGCAATTTGGTTTGATCAGCAAGGGTTTGGTTGTTCCCTGGATTGTAGTTGGGGAAGATGGTGAGGAACTGAGAATGTGAAAATGTGTTGGAAACCTCATATTATGAAACCCGTTATGCTTATTTCGGAAATTCGGTACTCAAATACGTTGAATTTGTAGTTAACTGATTATTTTGGTAAAACTTGGGGAATTAATGGATCAAAATAAGCACTGGACGGAATTTGGTATCCGTTAGCCGTTAATTCTGTTATTTTTTTTAAGATTCTGTTATACCGTTATCAGTTTGTTTTTTCTTTCCTTTGTTGCTAATGTAGTTGTGTCGTTTTGGACTATTTATAGGGTTTATTAGGCTTCTATAATTGAAGGAAGCATCTTTATTGTGCACGTGGAATTGTCGGGTTCTTGGTGTAAATATTGATTGTCAAGTCCTCACTCCTCATTGATATCACGCTGGTGTATACTTATAAAGAAGGAAATTAAGAAGAGTAATTAGAGGCCATTTAGAGAAACAAACTAGCAAGCATGGAATGTAATAAAGATGATGCCTTAAGGGCTAAAGAGCTTGCAGAGAAGAAGCTTTCAGAGAGGGACATTGGTGGCGCAAAAATATTCGCAATGAAGGCTCAAGACTTGTATCCCAATCTTAATGGGCTTCCTCAACTGCTGGCAACTATTGAGGTGTATGTCTCTGCTGAAAAGAAAGTTAATGGAGAAGTTGATTGGTACAGGGTCCTTGGTGTGCAACCCTTGGCTGATGACGAAACAATTCGAAGACGTTATAGGAAACTGGCTCTTACTCTGCACCCCGATAAAAATAAATCGTTAGGTGCGGATGGGGCATTTAATCTTATCTCACAGGCATGGAGTTTATTGTCTGATAAAGCCAAGAGAATCATCTATGACCGCAATTTAAGGGGTATATATGAAGGAATTCCTGGCGGGAAACCTTCTGTACCAGCTAGTCAGAATGGTTACTTTAATATCTTCAATACTGCTAATTGGATGGATAGAGACCATAGGAGTGTTACTCCTCCCAATCCTACTCCAGGATCTCCTGTGTCATTGAAACAGACGTTTTGGACCATGTGCAGTTCCTGCAGGACACAGTTTGAGTACCATACAGTTTATATCAAGTGCAATCTTGTCTGCCCCTGCTGCCATAAGCCCTTTTTGGCTTTTGAGGCACCACCCCCACCTGTATACAGCAATGCTTCATCCACTTCAAGAATTTCTCAGATGAAGCGACATAACTTCAATTCAACCAGGATGGAAAGAAATTGTTATGTTTCAGGAAGGGTGCCAACGTCTGCTGTCAACTCATCACTTGGGTCAGGTCCTTTCTCTATGCCGGGTGGTATTTCCAGTGTAATGACTTCAGCTTCTACTGCTGCTAAAGCTCCTGGTGTTTTTGGGATGTCATCTGAGAATTTGAAGAGAGGGCGTGAAGATTCAACACCTGTTATGAGGGAGGAGGCCCATTTTGGGAAAACTCATTCTGTCGAGAGAACTGGTGCTGGTTCAGCTTTTCAGTCCTCGTGTTTTGGTTTAAATTCTGTTCTGAAAGGAGGTAGGCCAAGGAAAAAAAGGCGCACAGATGAACATAAAGTAAATAGTGATAGAAGAGAGATGGAAGCCGAAATAGCATCTCAAAATGAAGGAATAAGCTTGGCTAATGAATGTGGGTCTCAGAAGGGTAGCTCTGATACAGGAAGGGTTAATGCTGCCGGAAACTATAAACGTAATGGTATTAGGGACGTATCACAGCTGCAAATAAAGAACATGTTGATGGAAAAGGCTCGAAAGGAGATTCGTAAAAATCTTAATGAATGGAGTGCTTCTTATGTATCAAGGAATTTAGACAAGTCAAAGAATACTGATACGGAAGTCAGAGAGGACAAAGAAAGGACTAGAAATGGTATAAAACATGGTGCACAAGAATTTGTTGATTCTGAGATCATCGGTGAAAAGTGTTTCTCTGCTGCTTCAAGGGCGACTGATTCTCTCTCTATGAGTGTTCCAGACCCAGACTTCCATGATTTTGACAAGGACCGTGTTGAAAATGCCTTTGGTGAGAACCAGGTGTGGGCTGCTTATGATGATGATGATGGCATGCCACGCTACTATGCTTTAATCCACAGTGTAGTCTCCAAGAAACCTTTCAAAATGAGGATTAGTTGGCTTAACTCTAAAACCAATGATGAATTGGCCCCAATAAAGTGGGTGAGTTCTGGCTTTCCCAAGACTACTGGGGATTTCCGAATAGGCAAGCGAGGAGTTAATAGCACTCTTAATTCCTTCTCGCACAGGGTTCAGTGGACAAAAGGTTTAAGAGGGGCTGTACATATATATCCAAAGAAGGGGGATGTTTGGGCTCTGTATAGGAACTGGTCCCTTGATTGGAATGAATTTACTGAAGATGAAATCATACATAAATATGACATGGTAGAAGTGCTTGGAGACTACAATGAGGAGCAAGGTGTGAATGTTGCTCCACTTGTTAAAGTTGCAGGTTTCAAGACAGTGTTCTGCCAGAATGCAGATCCAGGAAAAATCAGGAATATTCCAAAGGCAGAGATGTTTCGTTTCTCACACCAGGTACCTTCATACTTGCTTACTGGTCAAGAAGGTCATAATGCTCCTAGAGGTTGCTTGGAGCTTGATCCTGCTGCTACACCTATGGAACTTCTTCAGGCGGTCACAGAAGCTCCAAAGCAAGAAATGGTGATGACAATCGAAAAATCTTTGAAAGATAGATCGAGCCACAGAGAGAATTCCAGGGAGGATAGTTTGGTTGAGAGGTGCCAAACAACTAAGCAAGAAGATTCTGTTGAAGATGTTCCAAGAAAGGTGGTGGCTGAAGCAATGGGAAAGAAGGAAAGTAGGCCTGAGATTTTGCTTGTATATAAGCGGAAACGTGTAAGGGAAAAGAAAGCGCTGTAAAGTGGCAAGTAATTGTTAATTACCGAATTGACTTGAAGAGTTTCTGTGTTCCATTTAGCCACAAAGATAGCAGATTTGAATATTCAACAAATCCAAAGCACCAATTCAACATAAATTAGAGCAGGATTTGAATCTTTAATTTTTCTTTTATGTTTCTAGTGACAAAAAAAGAGAATGGATTTGGCTGCATTTGTAGAGATTGATTATGCAGCTTTTGATGTTTTTGCTGTATATTGGCGGGGCTACAGTTTTGCATTAAGTGTTGGAGTTGCCCTCAAGACTAATTTCAGCTGTATCTAAGAATGTCTGAAATGCCAATGTACACGAGTTACTATAGTTTCTACGAGTCAATAAAATTCAGCATCATTCAGCTCATTCGACTGGAGAGGTTTATCTTCAGTTCTGAAAAATGAAATTCTATATTGACCGTATCTTTACAGCTGGTCAAATTGTGCAACATAAGGTGCAAATTTCTTCCTACACCTCATGGATGACAGTGCTTTATAATTTCGAAGTTCCTTTCATTTTCTCCTCACTTGAGCACCTCGATCCCCCCTTTTCTCTCGCTTCCTCCTCCAACCCTAATCGAATTCATATTTGTTGCTTAAAGTTTTATTGGAAGAAAAACAACAAGAGTTTTAGAGAGAGAAAGGAACAATAAAAGAGATGTGAGACAGTGGGACCACAATATTTCACTAATATTACTTTGTGTTTAATTTTAATATATTGATAGTATAAAGTTTCTTGATACTGTCATCATCATGTATTGACATATTATTAAAAAAATTTAACTATCATAACGATTACTTAAGAAATTTAACTCTTTAATAATATGTTAAAACATGATTGGATAATAGTATAAAAAAAATACATTGATAGTGTACCAACATTAATTTTATGGCTATTATATATAAGTTGACTCATATCTCAGACTAATACTATGATTACATAATGACTCCCTTCACTTTAGGTGCATAAATAATTACTTAATTAAGCACTTTGTTTATTATTATACTACATCATTAACACTCCCTCTCAAACTTGAAATTTATTATGCTTTTAGCTTGCTACAAAAGGATACCCATAAAATAAAACAAAGAACATAAAAATTTAATCGATCAACCAATTAATTTGGGAAACCAACACGCTCTAAATAATAAAACCTTTGGCTATCAGTCTCATCTTAGGCCATATTATATATATATATATATATATATAATTAATAGAAACTCAGGCAAGCCTAGGATTCAAAGTGATTGGTAATGTTCTTATAACACTTTGAAAAATAAGATTTAGAGAGAGAAAAATAGAAAATATGCGTGTGAGAGAGAGAACACTTCTATTTATACTAATATTACAAATGTACAGTGACTCTTATTCTGTTCACTTTTGAGTCCACTGCAAGTAACTTATCTTTTCTTATTACTATTCTATATCAAATATACATCAAATGCTATGGATTTTACAATTTCACTTTGGTTTGGTTCCCCATGTAAATGATCGTTTGATCGGTTACGGTCTCTATCAAGTATAGTCCAAAGTTGTGTTTTGTAGGATGTTCTTTTTACTGTGTTCCATCTTAATGTGTTAACATGGACATGTAGCGTATGTTTGTTTTGTTTAATTTTTATAAAAAAAATAATTTTTAAACCAAAACTTTTTTTTGCATTATTTTAATGACAGGTGTTTGTTATAATTCTGTATGTGGTAAGTTAGTAATCATATTTAACTAGTTTTTTGGGCTTAGGTAAAACTATATGATGTTTGGATAAATGCCATAAATTGAATGTCTTGTAGCAAGAAAAAATGTAAATAATAGTTTTTTATAACAATTGATAACAAATAATTTTTAAAAAAAATTATCTTGCAACGGTAAGCTACATATGAGCTCACTTTACATTACAATTTTTTATCTTATAATTTGACTTGTATTTACTTTATCCTATATCGTATATGCCACACAAAAAAATACTTTGTTATCTTATAATCTGTTCTGCTAATATATTTTTCAGTATAAAAAAATGTTTAAAATAAGCTAATGTATAACTAATAATTACAAAATAGAGAGAGAAAAAAAAATTAAAGTGAGCATATATCATAACAAAGTAAACTACATGCACAAAGTGACAAAATGTCAACTTTATCTCACATGGCAGCATTAATACATTTACAAATAAAACGAAAAGGTAGGAAGGAAACTGATTTTGAGCCAAAAACAGATGATATTTTCAGCCTAACGAACAAAGAGGATGGGATGGACACACCAATGGAGTGAGGGATGACTAGCAGAATATAATAATCAGAAACACCCAAACCCAAAGGCCAAAACAAAAGAAATACCCTCAGCAGCACCTGTACCTTATCCCATCCACTTCGATTCGATTTCATTTCACCCAAACCTCCCAAAAACCGACCAATACCGATACGTTTCTCTCTATCACACACGCACACAAATCCCCCCCAAATTCTCACTCACCCTCCGATCAAAATCAAAGACACCCTACCTTACCCTACCCTACCGTACCCATTTGGCCAATAATTCCCACAAACCCATAATCAATTCAAAGGATCATCATTCATCATCCAATCCATCACCAATGGAGAACAACCAGCAAGCCCAATCCTCCTCATACCTACCTCAACCCCCTGCTCCCCCACCTTTCCACCACCTCCTCCAACAACAACAACAGCAGCTCCAGATGTTCTGGTCTTACCAGCGCCAAGAAATCGAGCACGTGAACGATTTCAAGAACCACCAACTCCCCCTGGCACGCATCAAGAAGATCATGAAAGCCGACGAGGACGTGCGCATGATCTCCGCGGAAGCACCCATTCTGTTCGCCAAAGCATGCGAGCTCTTCATCCTCGAGCTCACCATAAGGTCCTGGCTCCACGCCGAGGAGAACAAGAGGAGGACCCTCCAGAAGAACGATATTGCAGCCGCAATCACAAGGACTGACATTTTCGATTTTTTGGTCGATATTGTGCCAAGGGATGAGATCAAGGACGAAGCTACTCTTGGTCCCGTCGTGGGCACCACTGCCAGCGGTGTTCCTTACTATTATCCTCCCATGGGGCAGCCTGCTGGCCCTCCCGGCGCCATGATGATTGGGCGGCCCGCGATGGATCCCTCCACCGGGGTGTACGTGCAGCCGCCGTCTCAGGCGTGGCAGTCGGTGTGGCAGACCGCGGCTGAGGATGGGAGCAGTGGACAGGGCAATCTTGACGGACAGAGGTATGACCTTGTTGTTTCGGTTTTTTTTTTCTTCCTGAAAATGGGTATGCTTGTGTTCCTGCAAAGTTTCTTTTTATTTTTTATTTATCTCTGATGTGGGAATGAAAGTTGGACAAAATGTGATTTTTTTTTCCCCTTGAAAGGTTTGTTATGTGGGATTGTTTGCTACTATGTTTAGAAGGAGGAAGGAGCTAGTCTTATTATTCTTTCGTTCTTAGGGTACTGTCTTTTCAGTTGGGAAAGAATGAAATTTAGAGTGTTGTTTGTTTTCTCTTCTGTGATGGACGGCGAGGATTTTTTTTTCTTTTTTGAAGTCTTTTGTAGAAGGGGATTTTTGTTTATTTTGGGATATCTAGGAATGGAATTTTTTTATTTTATTTTTTTAGTCTTTAGGAGGTTGATATCATGTTGGTGAGTCGTTGGCTTCTTCCTTGCCGTTTGTAACGTCAGAATGGTTGTCCTAGGACTGTACTTCCACAAGAGGAGAGAATTAGGTAAAGCATTTGGCCATAAAAGGTTGGAACAAGTAACAGCTTCAGTAGTTGGAGTTTTTATGATAATTTTGAGGGCATGTCAAAATGGTCTTTGGGTGAATAAGCATTATGCAATAATGAAGGGATATCCTATATATATATATATATATATATATAATCAGATGTTTGGAGCATAAGCATACTAGATACTGTATAAGCTTATTCATGAGATTTAATGACCTTACCTAATGTTTTCATTGAACCTTTTGGTTCTTGCTTTTTACGTCATATATTAAAACAAATTCAATTTTAGTGTATATATCCTAATATCTTCTATCCTCCTACTCTTAGTCAAATGGATCTCTTTTTTCGCTTCACAACTGTATAGTAGGGACTTATCAATAAATGATTGTTGATGCTGGCTGCTGTCTTGGCTACTTTAGTTCTTCATATCACTGAGTGCCAGTTGGTTTTGCACTTCTTAAATTTCAATTATTTTAGAGCAAAAATGTTAAAGGCAGATTTGCCCTTGTACTGAGGTTGTAACGCTTTCTTTGTGAGAGGGTTGCACACCAACATGTTTGATTGTTTCATACAAATGCATCAACTGTAATAGTGAGATTAGAGTTTTTTCGGATTGAAAGTATGGTTGACAAAAGTCGTAACGCCCTGTATTTATTATATTTATAAGTGGGGCTGATTTAGAATTAGAATAAGTAAATGCAATGGTCTTGTTAAGGGAGAGCAATGCTAATTTGGCATATTGACATGTTGATCTTTTATCAAGCATCATAAGGACATATCATGGATTGATGACCAATAAATTTGATGGTCTTTTTATGGAATATTACTAACTTTTCCTAGGGGTTCATATATAAAGGTACCAGACATGTTTTTTCCATGCAAGCCATTCACATACCTTTAAATGGGTATTCCCTTACAAATAGGGGTGGTGAAAAATTGAGCAGTAAGTTTTAGATGAAAAATTGTATGCAAAATTACCCAAGAAATTTTCACCCCTAATTTAAGGGGATACCAAATTGACTCTGATGGGGCGTTTGGTTCAAGTTTGAAAAAATATTCCTGAGAACAGCATGCTCGGGAATGGTATTACTAGAAATGATGATTACCACATTTGGTTTATTAACAACATTCCCAAGAATGACTCAGGTCGCTGGCAGCCACTGTCTGCGGACTGGCGGCGACAGATGGTATCCGAATTTTAGTGATCGACCGTGGTGGCTAGAGTTGTTGGTCATCGTCAATCGCCGGTAATGGCTTTGGGTGGTTGAATTCTAGTAGCCAGATACCGCGGATGGTTGCTGATGGTGGTCATTGGCAGTCATTGGCAATGACCTGGCGGTGGTTGATGATGTGGCATTACAAGGGTAGGTATTTTAGACATTTCACATGGCAAAAATATTCACATACCATGAGAATTTAGCAAACCCACCTCCCCCATGAGAATAAAAGTGTGAGAATGTTTGGTAAAAATCATTATTGGGAATTTTTTTGAAATCTTGTACCAAACATGGGAATTCAACATTCCCAAGTAAAGATTCTAGGAATGATAAAACAATCGGCTAACCAAACACCCCCACGTAAGAGTCATTTTCTGAAAATTTAATTTCCAGGAGAGGTTTTTGATGTTGATAAATGTGTAGTTCAGCACTTCAGCTAGGTATTTAGATATGATATCTAGATTTAAAACTAGCAGGCATGTGATTTAGGTAAGATCAAGATTGGAATAGTTCGACTCAGAAGAATTATCATTTTTATTTTTATTTTTGCAAAGAAAGTCTTTACATGCAGGTCAACATCTCTCTTAAGAGAAGAAAAACTATGATTAAATGAGCTTAGAGATTCTTGAAATGTGTCTCAATTCGTACTTTTAATACAGTGATTGAGGGAAGGATCAATTTCATAACATAATTATTAGAGTAAACACTCATTATAGTCCTCCAAAGATACAAAGATACAAGTGATATCAATTTAGTCCTTAAAATGACATTGAGAAAAATCCGCCATGGAGTTATGGCGGATAGCGTTGCGGCAAATGGCAAAAGCATGACGGTCATGTTATAAAACTATAAAATATACTACAAGAACTGCATAATATAAATAATAAAAATTTAACAACTTATATCAAGAATAATAAACATAATTATAACATTTTCTAGCAGATCAAAGTGGCCAGGTTTTATCATGTGTCAAATTTTGACCTTAAATGCTAAATTATGGGCCAGCTGTGCTATTTAAGACACTACCCAAACAATTTTATCTGAGCCCGAAGGCCCAAATAATTGAGGTACTAGGTCGAGGTTAGCTATATAAAGTGGGGGCAGATTAGCTCCATTGTAATAGCAGGTAATATAGGGCCTGTCTTTGAGTGTTGATCAGCCTTCCTTTTCACATGGATGGTTAAGATAGCTTTAAAGTGGAATTCCATTAATTCACATGGATGCTTGACTTACAAGAATGTGCCTTATCTTTATCTTTTCTTTTCTTTAAATCCAACACTAACTCAAATTATAACAAGGAAATATAAAAGAAAAAATAATTTGATTGATGTTTCAAATTAAAGTAAACAATGTTGTATATAGAAAATAGTTATGTACTATGTATTAAAAGTTATTTGAGAAACCAATGAGCTTGTAGCTCAATTGGCACCGGCACAAGTCTTTAAGACTTTGATGTGATGTTGATGATGGAGGTTCAAGCCTACACCAGGCCACCTTTCCCCCCTCACCAACCCAGGTGCTTGCACCTCCAATGTAACGGGAAAAAAAAAGTTAATTGAGAAGCATTTTAAGTTGATTTTTAGTATTTATTAAGTTAATTAACATTATTCCGATATAGTTAATTTTTTGGTGTGTGTGTGTGTATTATATTGATACAAACACCTATGTGTTTGTGTTATGTATGATATTTTGTTGCAACTTGAACCTCTAATTCTATATTTCTTTTTATCTTCTTGGGTTGACATTTAATTTTTTATAAATTATGAAATAAATTATTAAGGTATTTTATTTAATGAATAATTATATAAATTGGATCACTTTATATCATTTTTCAATTATATGTTCTCTACTATGTATATTTTATAATATATAATTAAATTTATTAAATTTGCGGATCAGTGACCCAATGCCTTGATCAGGCTGATATCTGGTCCAGATTTAATAACTATGTTCCATAAGTAAAGATAATTTGATTGTCGAATATGTTTATCTTCCTACAGCCCAAATCTGAGGAGAGAGGTTGAAGGAATGTATATCTTGGTCTTAAAAGATAGATACATAGAAAGCTTGTTTGGTTTGTTAACAGATATTGGGTATATTGTAGGACAAAATTGACGTGGAAGCTTATGATGCTCTTTGTTTTATTGTTGCTTTTGTTGGAGGTGATGGTTCTTGGTTTCATCTGGTAGCATGAGCTGTCATTCCATTAAATGTGCTTTACATTGGCAAACTGCTGGAGTTGGAACTCCTCAAGTTATAAATTAGTTTATGCAATTTTTTCTAGACTGTTTAGATATTATTTTTGTTGCATCTTTGTTTGGCTGATTGTATAGAGTTACTGTTAGCCCCCATAATTCCTTGAAAATTAGCAGCAACCATATAAACCAGGAATGTGTCATTCCCTTTCTTCCCTCTTTAAATTACATTTTTGATTCAGAAATTCAAGTAACAATATACAGTCTCATGGATTTCAAGTAACTAGATTGGTCTGAAATTTTAGTTTCTGTTCTAAACAAGGAAACAAAGTGGGGATTTGGTTTTTTTTTTTTGGGGGGGGGGGGGGTGAGTTGGTGACTACTAAGCATACATTTGCATTACCTGAGTATTCAAATGTTATGAACTGAAAGATTATACCTCATTGATACCTCTTTTAGGGCTTAATTGATGGATTTGTTTTCAGAGCACTATATCAAACCTACAAATTTACATTTCTACCCATCTGATATTGAAATATGGCTTCGACTTCAATTAAGTTACTACATTAATGTGTCTATACCTTCCTTGAATGCCATTCATCTGATGCCGCACTAGCTTATGTCCCTTGGAAAATTTGAGCCACTACTACTTTAAGTTCAGGATGTTTGATTACTCATTACCACACGTGAAATGCAACTTCCCAAAGTATGATCTGTTGCACTGCATGAGAATTATAATTTAGCAGTTGACTCATTTGCACCTCTGCTTCAACACAGAGGTGGTGTTATAACTTATAATAGACCATTACACTGTTACTACGGCCATTGGCAATGTTAATTTATATATTTTATAAGTGGAAGTAGCAACTAAAGTTATTCCATTCTGAAATATGCTTAACTTGCCTATGTAGTTCTTTTCGTTCATTGTGCATACTAATGTCCGGAAATGGTTCTGATGCCTCCTGTGGTTTCCTTTTTGTTCTCTGCAGTTGAGTGACAAAAATGCAGATGATGCACTGTCGGGAGTTATAAAGATGCTGGACTTCTGCAATGCTGCTTGGAAAATTTTTGATTGCTTGCAATTTAGAAATGGTTTGTTAACTATTAATTGTTATGGGATGACAGTACGAACCTGTTAACTTGATTCAGCAAATGAACAACAACATGATTTAACTATCTATGTACAAATATTTAAAACTGAACAATGGTCCTTCTGTGCAATGCGTGAAGCATGTTTGATGATTATCAGTTAAAAGACTGTTTATTTCCTCTGAAGCATCCCGCGAGACTACTTGTATTCTTGGACATGTGCTTCATTCGTAGTGTTTGATATCCACCACCTGATATCTATAGCAGTCTCTTCTTCCTTTATATGTTTAAGTAAATTATATTTTCATTTGTGTCTTTAATTAAAAAAATTGCAAAACCAATTTTCTTGAATTATCCACTAATTAATTGGTTATAGATTAAATTGATAAAGCATATACACACTGCTTAATTTCTTAGAGAGAGATGTTAAGGCTCTCAAAATGGTTTGATGACTAAATCGTTTTTACATGTTTAAGAAGGTGCACCCATTTATTATATCATTAATTTTAGAAGGTGCAGCTTTGTTTCAATATTTTTTTGGGTAAAAAAAGGGAGGATAGTATTATGTGAAGTTATGAGCAACATTTAACCATTTTAATATTGACAACTAAAATTATCAATTTTTGCCGAAGAAATTAAAATTTTTAGTGAATGAATAAATCTAAATTGGTAATTTTAGACTTTATATAAATTTACAACACTCTAAATTTCAATCCATTTGGTTACTTTTGTTCAATTGTCATCTTTTATTATTAGCAGTGTTGTTAGAATCGATCGATCCGAATTAGATGATCCAATTGATCTTATTGTAAACTAGATATTTAAATAATTATGATTCAGTCTTATAATTAAGTTGACAATTAAACCAATTTGAATCAATTAAAATTTAATTAAATCGACTGATTATTAATGTTTTTTAAATAAAAAATTCAATATTTCATAAACTATTTTTTATATTTTATATTATTGCATATATATTATTTTTATAAAATTATCTGACTCGACCAATTATTTAAACA
The DNA here is from genome assembly GCA_023212625.1 of Styphnolobium japonicum. Classification (NCBI taxonomy): domain Eukaryota; kingdom Viridiplantae; phylum Streptophyta; class Magnoliopsida; order Fabales; family Fabaceae; genus Styphnolobium; species Styphnolobium japonicum. The sequence continues at coordinate 38,163,211 of JALBWW010000003.1, read as the reverse complement.
ATTGAATTTAAACTATAAGTCTCCCTAGTTTACTATCTTGATTGATTTTAACAATTGATTATTAAGTTTACTTTTCATATGTGTTGCAAGTAAGACTTCGAGATACAAGTACACTCTAACTTTATTTGTTTTGTTTTGAGTCTATTTGTTATTTTTTTTAAGATTTGTTTTTAACTTTAACTCTTATTTTGTTTTTATAAACTTTTTATGTGAAATTGATTAAACAAGTAGAGTTAAAGTAATGGCCAAAAAAAAAAAAACAAAGATTCAGGTCAATTCTTTAATAAAGGGTTAAACGAGATTATACAACCAGTGTTCGACATCTTAAACTGAAAATTATTTAATAAACTTCAACTGTAGTGTTTGGGACGACCCTCTAAAAAAAGTGTCACAAGATTGAAAGAAAAAATAATACGATTAGGGCTGTTCGGACCTTATCCGTTTAGTCGGGCTGATATATCCTTACAAAAGGATGGACTAAGTTAGTCTGGTCTGGCCCATTTATTGGGCCCAATGAATCAGTCCATCAGGCTGAGCCTAAATGCGTAAAAACATGAAGGTAGCTTATTTGGGTTTTTTTTTTTTGGTCAAACGGAGCACTCAAAACAATTTGTTTATTTATATATTATTATATAAATTAGAGTGTATACAAGCGAGGACAACGAGACTTAATGTCTTATTTTCATGAATTTTTTATTTTTATTTTTTAATTAAATATTGAGATCTCTTTTTTAAATTTCAAAATAAATTATCTTTTTATTTATAAGAATATTTTGTTTATTAAGTAAAATTTAATGATTTTTCTCTCTAAATAAAATTTAAATAATTTTTTTAATAATTTAAATTATTTAAAATTAAATATATCTTATTAACAATAGTTAAGATTAAGAATTTAATTTTAATTTATTATTAGAATAAAAAAATTATATTTTCATTAATCATATATTAGTATATCATTAAAAAGTGTTAGATTTTTAAAATAGTTGTTGTAATAATTAATTTTTTTAATAATTTAGTAATATATAATTAGATGACAGTATAATTTTTTTTTACGCTAACAATGAATTAAAATTAAACTATAAAATTAATTATCCAAAAACAATAATAAGAATGTACAAAATAAAAGCGGTTTTGTTGCTCAAATACACACAGATAACATGTCACGTTTAATTCGTGAATGTTTGAAATTTTGGTGAAGTTTAGCATTTTCCTTAATCCACATTACGGTTTTTTATTACTGGAAGGACAGTAATGGTATTTCAAGTTTTCAACCGAGCATAACATCCAACTGAAGTTAGTGTACCGACCACATGTTTATGAGAAATGTCACGTATAGAAAAAATGTCAATTTTTATTGAACATAACTACATAATTAATCAACGCACTAAATATTAAAAATTCAGATCGGGATACAGTGTTTGGACTATTAGAACACCGACCTTAAACCAACTTTTATTAAAGAATTTATCAAATTATTATGGGGCCGGGGAACACATATATTCATTTTTTAGTTTAATTTTAATTTATTATTAATATAAACAAATTTATATTCTTACTTAATTATATATTGAAAAATAGTTTTAAAATATAATTTTTTAAGTAATTATTATCAAAATTAAATTTTTTTAATGATGTGATAATATATGTTGTGTTAGCTCAAACATATGACAAATAAAGTTTTTTTTTAAGGCTTTGAAAATTTTAGGCTTCATAATTTTATAATATTATATTTATAATTTATATAATTTTTATTTTTATTTGTAATAAATTAAGACTACTAAATTTCTTAAGTTATTGTCTAATAAATCTTATTTTCTATCGTTCATATTAATTAGTCAACTATCTTAATTATTTTTCCACAATTCTTATTTTTCTCCTTATTTTAAAAATTCTCATTCACTCCTCTTTATTTCTTATCTTTTCAACAAAGTAACATTTAATTTTTTCTCATAAAACTAAGTATTTTTTTTATAAATCTTTATGACTTTTATTTTTTTTATCGTTACTCGCAACAAAGATTAATCTTTAATTGAATAATAAAAACCTTTCTATTTGTCAAATCAAAATACTTGAAAGAGTTGAGATTAAAAAGATTTTTACTCTCCTATACGAGTTACTCATGTACTGTGGACATCTTTTATCTCACACGTCATTAGCTTTGGTTTTTTCCCATCTTATTTTTAGTAACACTTAAACTCACAATACATTTTTTTCCTATTTGGGTAAAAAAGGAGAATCATTATATTTTTATTGAGAAACATTGAAGCAACAAAATTTCAATAAAGGCCTCATATTAAAGTTTGATTTTAGGCCACCAACTCTCTTAAGCCACTTCTGAATATATGATTAAGTGATAGTGTAAAAACCTTTTACATTGACCATGAATCAAATTAAATTAAATCCTTCATTTTATTGTGATGCACCATGAAAATAATTGAGTAAGCTTAAATGAATAATAATAATTGTGCAAATTTACACTCACACTCCTTACAAGCTCTTATATAAGTCATACATTGATCCCAATGTAACTTTTTCTGAATAATGTAAATTGTGTACATACTCCACAAAAATTTATGCAAATATCTTTTTCCAACCAAAATACCATGAAATATATATATGAAGTAATAATATTTATACAAACTTATACGCACACACTTTTTCATATATTCTTATGCAAGTTATTAAATATTATCTTGATTTCACTATAATTTTTACTAAATGGGCGAAATTGTACATATATTTTATAAAAGTTTGTACAAATATATTTTCTTACAACTGTCATCTATAATAACCTTCCTCCCTTTCACTCTCACGAGTTCTCTTGATACAATCATCTTACCTCCTGTTAATCTAGATTATAGAGAAACTGAAGTTCGGGTTAAGGATTTGTACCACTAATCATTTTTCGGAACACCATAGAGTAGCATTCTTTGATGATTTTTTTTTGCTATTCAAAGCATTTTCAATTTTTGGTTCAATTGGTTTTAGTTTTCTGTTAGCCAAGGGCAACCATCACACAAGAGGGGGGTGAATTGGGTGATCACAAATTTTATTTCAACTTTGTGCAATTGTGCATTTTGATGCACCCAATCAATACATGCAGCGGAATAAATATATTTCACAACAATTCATGCTTTCATATTACTAACAATTCATATAATGCATAATATCAATCACATATAAGTATATTGAACAATGTAAATTATAGTGTGATTAATTTGAGACTAGTGGGAAATAAACCAAGATAGAAAATCACTTGGTTGAAACCTTGTAGTAGATTGCAAGTAGTGTGTAGTCAACTACAATAAACCCTTGAAAGTGGTTTTGCAAGATCAACAAATAAAACACTAATGTTGAGTTTCTAGTAGTCTTGTAGTAGACTACACTTTTCTTGTAGTAGACTACAATTTATGCATGAGCAAATTGGGTTTTAAATGAATGCCTTACTCTTATGAAGATTTGTCAATCAATGTAGATACCTTGAGTATAACTTAGATATATATATAAATCAAGCAAACAAGATATATATCAAGTTCTAATGATCTAAGTAGAAATATCACAAGATATGCAGTAGATCAATAATTATAGCAATCATGAGAACTCAACAAATAAGTAGTTAAATGTAAATTGCTAGAATGTAAAGAGAGTGAGGATAAGAGAGTGCAAACAATATTTTACTTGGTTCAATCACTTCTTGTGATCTACATCCAGCCCCAAGATCATCCACTTGAGGTTTCCACTATTCTTCAAGCTTGTAACTTATGCTTGAGAAACCTTTACAAAAACAGAGCACTCTTCACACTTTGGGATCCTCCACCCTTATGCTTGAGCCTCTTTCTTTTCTCTCTCAAGGAAGTCTACCCATGAACTCTCTTGAGGGGATTATCCACCATCTTACAAGTATATATGATTGATAGAAAATGATAAACTCTCTCAAAGAGTAGATAATACAACTTGAAGAACTAATGGATAGAGGGATTATGAAAATGAAGAGCTCAAATGTTGATTTTGATAGAAAATGATCAAATCCTCATAATGATTTGCAAATGGGTGTTCATCAACTTGTTAATGCTTCAATCTTAGCATATATTAATAGCCCAAGTGATAAAATAGCCGTTGGTGGTGTTTATGAATGATTAATTTCGAAATCTAGCCGTTTATAGCCGTTCTACAAGCATTTGGCACGTTGTAGCCTACTGGATAACTTGTAGTCGATCACGATTCCTCTCTCGGAATGTAGGTTTTGAATTTTAACACTTTGTAGTCGATCACACAACCTTGTAGTCGACTACAATCCATTCTGGAATGTAGTTTTCGAGTTTTAACACTTTGTAGTCGACTACAGATACCTTGTAATCGACTACCATTCATCTCTGGAAAATATATTTGATTTCTAACACTTTGTAATCGACTACACAACCTTGTAGTCGACTACAATCCATTTCTGGTGGTCTTGTAGTCGATTACAAGTCTTGTGTAGTCGATCACAATTCCACTGGGAAAGTAGTCGCTTGAAATGATCATAACTTCTTCGTTTCTTAACCAATTTAAGCAAATGACCATGCGTTGGAAAGCTCTTTGAGTGTACTTTCATATGAGATAAGTTTCAGATCAAAACTCAAAGTATTTTAAAAGTTATGATAAAAATAGTGACCATAGGTCAGCTTTCAAAATTCAGATTTGGCTATTTTTCATAGTTTTGAAATACCACCAAGACTAACTTCTCAAAATTTGTTTGTTGGGCATTTTACCATGTTAAAAACATTTGTCAAGATTGAATAAAGATATTTGAGCTCTCTTCATGTAAAAACCTCTATCCTTGCAAAGGAGAATAGCCTATAAGAGAATATATACCCAAATGAGTCCTTAGGCTTCTTGATGCAATCCAAGCTTCCAAGAATTCTTCTCTTCAAATCTTCTAAATGCTTGGTTCATCTCTTCATTCTCCTTCTTCTTGAGTTGAGCATAAATAGGATCTTTCACTTTCTTATTCCAATGCTCACTCTTGATACTTGGACTATCCTACAAAGCATAACTCACTTGAAAACCATGGTTAGTCCAAATCCATAACTCAATAACTAAATATGCATGATTCACATGTATATAACTTTATAAAGTTCTTCATGCATATATGATTCACATATAGACACATATCCAATAATTAATTATATCACTTATCAAGTGCATTGGATATATCCTATTAATGATGCTACACAAAACCTAATGCATGATTCTTATAATAAGAACAACAAGATAATATATAACCATGCATTATCCAATATAGCTCATCAAGCACATATGTAGCATATTTGTAATCCTTTTTGTAATGTATTTGTCATCATCAAAACATAACACAATAAACCATTGGGGCAAACATATTTCCACATTTTCATCCTTGCTGCATTCGTATACATATACAAGATTGAAATCTCTAAACTGTATATTAGGATCTGAAATAATGAATGATGAAAGTAGCACAGTTAAATATCAAACTGGATAGCCGAACCATGATTGTCATCTACTAAAATATCAATTACCAATGTAATATGCCAAATGACCAGAGTAAGAAGGTAAACCATTAAGAACATCAATAATCAATAATCAACTGTATTATATTGGTTATTTTGAGCACAAAATATTAGCCATCCAAATTAGTTTTATGAAAAGTCAACGATCACTTTATGAATTTGTTGTACATTTAGATTCATATAAAAGATGTTTGGCAACCCAACTTGTCAATGTGTCATATGTACAGTGTAAAGTTTCTCAAGCTCACTCGCAATACATATAGGCATCGGGCTATGTGTTGCAATAATAAGAAAATAAAATTATACATGACTAACAATTATAACTTTTGACCTAGTGATAAACGTTTAATCCAATAAATATTATCAGAGTGAGGTTGCAAGATCGAGTTCTCCGATGTCAGTGTGGGGGAAAGGGGGATTGTTAGTCTTATGGGAAGACAATTATCACCTTACGAACTCATTATGCATATGGAGACACATCAAATGTGCTTAATAATTTAACCTGTTAATGTGTAAATGTGCACTGCGAAGCCCTTCAAGCTTAATCATAACATATATAAAAACAGGATTATGCATTGCCACAATAAAGAAATAAAATTACATCTTGACTAACGACTATAACTTATGACCTAATAATAAGTGTTTAATCCAAGACAAGTGAATTTTGGACATGATATTACCTTATATATTTCATAATAATTGTGTCATAGGTAACAAGGAAAAAATAATATACTAGCAAATAAAGAAAATGTCTCAATTAGAGTAATGTTACTACACCTTGACCTAATTATACAGATAGAGGTAAACTATATATGAAGTTGGTTAGGAAAATGAAACTTAGTGAATAATAACGAATATTTAATTAGTTTTAAAAATTAATTAATTAATTTAACTAATAATTTATATATAATTAATTATATATCAAATATCAAATATTAAAATAAAAATAAATTATTAATTAATTAAATATAAATTATTAATTAATTAATTATTAAAAAATTATTATTACCGTTAACCATCATTTTCCCAAGTTGATTTGCTTGATGTATTCAAGTTTGGCTTCGGTCTTCGACTCTAATTCTCCCCTTTCTTGTACTTACTTTTCTTTTTCTTTTTTTGGTGCGACTTTCTTGTACTTTCTCTTGTCTTTTACTTGCACTTGTATCCTGTTGGGTTAAAGTAATCTACAAGCTTAATCGCAGAATGAACACTTGAACCTTTGTTTAGAAGGCTGCGCTGGTTATTTATCTTGGCGATAAAAACAGAAGGAAAAAAAAAACATAGGGCGGCTACGTTACTGACTTGTTAGTTTGTTTGGGTTTGGTTTTATTTTTATTTTTATTTTTATTTTTAATTAAATATTTTTTTATTATAATTATAAAAATAAATCTTTATTTTTATTTTTATTTTTATTTTATATATTTAAATTTTGAAGAAAATAATGAAAATAAATAAAAATAATAAAATATTTTTTTTATTTTTTATTTTTAAAAATAAAAAATAAAAATATATTTAACTAAAAATAATCAATAAAATAAAAAACAAACCACTAGTTTTACCCTCCACTCTCTCCGGTGTTCAGTCATAAAGAGTTTTTATCTCTGAACTATGCTTGCAAATACAATATAATAATAGGTAAGTATGAATTGAGAACTGAGAAAAAATTTGGGAGATAAATAAATAAATAAAAAAAGAACCAAGGGTTTATGCTTATGGTGGGTACTGGGCAGGTGGGCAGCACAAAAAAACAGCAGCACAGAAATATAAGAAAGATGAAGTGGCTGCTTGCTAACAAGTGATGATGTGACTAATGTGAGCCATAAATAAACATGCACCAAAACTAGCAACTTTATTTCAAAACGAGCAACTTATTTCAATTTTTATATTTACTATTTTACCCACACACGAACCCAACGTAGGAGCAAAAAAGAAAGGGGCAATAAAGACAATAAACAACGATACATTTACATTCCCTCTTCGTCTAAGGCCAGTGTCATCTTCCGCCTCCACCAGAGAGTTCAGACCAAACTCTGTTTTCGACAATGGCGGCCACTCCTTCAACAACCCCATTCTCCACTATTTCTTCTTCCTCCTCCTCTTCCTACTCCAATTTCCCCAAACGCATTGTCAGATTTACCCTCCCCCTTCTTTCTCCCATTCTCAACAAACCCACTCACCCCCATTCCCTTCGAATCTCAAGCTCCCTCTCCAACCCAACCCCCAAGCCTCCTACAACCTCCTCCTCCACCATCGCCGCCCCCACAACCCCCACCACCACCACTGAAGCTTTCATTTCACGTTTCCCCGCCGGCGAGCCAAGAAAAGGAGCTGATATACTCGTTGAAGCACTCGAACGCCAAGGAGTCACCAATGTCTTCGCCTACCCAGGAGGCGCTTCCATGGAGATCCACCAAGCCCTCACGCGCTCCATTATCATCCGCAACGTCCTCCCCCGCCACGAGCAAGGTGGGGTCTTTGCAGCCGAAGGTTACGCTCGCTCTTCTGGCCTTCCCGGTGTCTGCATCGCCACCTCTGGCCCCGGCGCCACCAACCTCGTGAGTGGCCTCGCCGATGCCATGATGGATAGCGTCCCCCTCGTAGCCATTACTGGGCAAGTCCCCCGTAGAATGATCGGCACTGATGCTTTCCAAGAAACCCCCATTGTTGAGGTAACGAGATCTATTACCAAGCATAATTATCTTGTTCTTGATGTTGAGGATATTCCCAAGGTTGTGAGTGAGGCTTTTTTTGTGGCAACTTCTGGGAGACCTGGCCCCGTTCTGATTGATATACCTAAGGATGTGCAACAACAGCTTGCGGTTCCTAATTGGAACCAACCGATTAAGCTGACTGGGTACCTTTCGAGGTTGCCTAAGACTCCTGATGAGAGACATTTAGAGCAGATTGTGAGGTTGATATTGGATTCGAGGAAACCGGTTTTGTATGTTGGGGGTGGTTGTTTGAACTCCAGCGTGGAGTTGAGGCGGTTTGTGGAGCTTACTGGAATTCCTGTTGCTAGTACTTTGATGGGTCTTGGTGCTTACCCCACTGCGGATGAATATTCTCTACAAATGCTGGGAATGCATGGTACTGTTTATGCTAATTATGCTGTCGATAAAAGTGATTTGTTGCTTGCTTTTGGGGTGAGGTTTGATGACCGTGTCACGGGGAAGCTTGAGGCTTTTGCCAGCAGAGCTAAAATTGTTCACATAGATATTGATTCTGCTGAGATTGGAAAGAATAAGCAGCCCCACGTGTCGGTTTGTGCTGATTTGAAGTTGGCCTTGGAAGGCATTAATTGGATTTTGGAGGGGAAGGGAATTAAGGATAAACTTGATTTTCAAGCTTGGAGAGAAGAGCTGAATGAGCAGAAAAGGAAATTCCCTTTGAGTTACAAAACATTTGAGGAGAACATTTCCCCTCAGTATGCTATTCAGATTCTTGATGAACTGACAAATGGAAATGCCATTATAAGTACTGGAGTTGGACAGCACCAGATGTGGGCTGCTCAGTTTTACAAATACAAGAGACCCAGGCAGTGGTTAACATCAGGGGGTCTTGGGGCTATGGGTTTTGGATTGCCTGCTGCCATTGGAGCTGCTGTGGCTAACCCAGATGCAATTGTAGTTGACATTGATGGCGATGGTAGTTTTATTATGAATGTCCAGGAGCTGGCGACTGTAAGGGTGGAGAATCTCCCTATTAAGATCTTGTTGCTGAATAATCAACACTTGGGTATGGTTGTTCAATGGGAGGATCGGTTCTACAAAGCGAATAGAGCTCACACATATCTGGGAGACCCATCTAAGGAGACAGAGATATTCCCAAACATGTTGAAGTTTGCAGGTGCTTGTGGGATACCAGCAGCTCGGGTGACGAAGAAGGAAGACCTTAGAGCAGCAATCCAGAAAATGTTGGACACTCCTGGCCCATACCTTCTTGATGTCATTGTACCCCATCAGGAGCATGTCTTGCCAATGATTCCAAGTAATGGAAGCTTCAAGGATGTGATCACTGAGGGTGATGGCAGAACGAGTTACTGATTGCCTTGGCCAAATGTACCTTGAATGTTGTTTTGTACAATGTATTATGCTATCGTAGTCGCAGGATTAGACATGTGGTGAGCATCATAGTTTGTAGTAATGTTGGTAGCCAAGACTACGCACTTGACTTTTCTTCAACTAATATCCAAGGGCATCTATCTCTGTATTATCTCCTGTGATACAGTTCTTTTTGCACTAGTGAGAGGATGAAGTGAGAGTGATAATATTTCTGTTCTAATATATATTTTATTAAAGAGTAACGATACTTACACAAAAACTTTCCTCATAAAAGCCCATACAAGCCATTGGATCAAGTTAAAAAAAATTATAGTGGGACCTAAACTTGATCCAATGGTTTATATGGACTTTTGTGAGGAAAGTTTTTGTGTAAGTATCATTTCTCTTTATTAAATCTTTTATAAGTTCTAAGATATTTTGGCAATTTTGATAGAAATCTAATAGAATCTAGTTTCAATATTTAACCGAAGTAATTATTAAAGAAGTTAATGAAGGATTTTGAAAATGAGATGAACCAATATAGATCTAAAGAAAGTTGGATTTATGAACAGGGGTCTTATCATAGGGGCTCCAAAACTGTTTGATTCTCAATTTTAAGTATCTAGTTCAGTTGGAGCTAAGAATGAGTCCGTTTAGCTTTTGCCAATTGTTTCTTTTCTTCTTTGGTAAGTTCGTATATTCTGAATTGCGGGTATTGAGCTACATCTTCCATCAAAAGGTGGTGCTACTGAGAACCTGAAGATATTAAGTTAGGCATTGAATTATTTCTCTGTTTTTTTTAAGCAATCGCTAAACGTTTAGTTTTGAAGTTTTCTTGAACAGGCAATCAAGATAAACACTATATCCTTACTTAAAATAGAAAATATTTAATAAAAAATGAAAGTATTTAATATCTTAATTTTTTAACAAATATTTAATATTTTTAAAATAATTAAAAAGACAATTAACTTGATTGAGAATATAAAATTATTTTTCAATTAAATGTAACTTGTGACTAATTTCCTCTGGTAAGTTACACTAGACTGACGATGATATAGTTTCCTCCGCACGTGTCCTTTCATAGAAACTGTTCGTAGTTCTCTTTCCTACACAAAGATAATATTATTGTAAGTTTTGTATAAATTAGTATTGAATTTTTTTCTTCTAAGTGGCAGTGCATTAAGTTCATGATGCGAGCACCAGCATATTGGCTGACTCTAAAAACTGATCAGAATCTGGCATTCTGCCCTGTTACGACAGAAATTAGATACTAAAACCCTGATTTTATTTCCACATTATCAACGAGACAAAAAATTATTTTCACAATTTTCAAAAGTCAGAACTATATATGAAAGTGGGAATATAAATAGAGATCTCAAACGACTGCTTCAATAGCCAGCATCATGTTTCAAGGTCACTCCGCTGCCATCCCATTCTTCAATCTCTACTAATTTCAACCCATTAATAACGTTAATATGAGATATGCCTTGCTTTGGTTAAAAAAAAAAAGCCTTGCTCAATATGGGAGTCTCTCATATCTGCTGTTTCCTTCTGAATTTGTGAACATGGTTTTAAGAAATTTGTGTTGGTGACAAACATAGAGCGAAACAAATCTTGCAGTGACGAGGGAAGGGCAATCCTTTTGACCTTTGCACTGCCGACAACTTGCTAGCATGACTGGACAAACTTCACTCCAACTACTTAATGGATAGCGTTTCTTGGTCTCCACATGCAAGCTGCCTCTGTTTTTTTTTTGCTAAATATAGATCTTAAGAAGCTGAATCAGGATGCCAACACTGAATGACGTGACACCACTCAGTTAGCGAAAATTTGTACGCACATGACCACTTGGATTTGTATTTTGTATCTTGGTAGATAAATTACGAATGGCAGGGTTTGCAGATGGGACAACAACTAGTTCTTGGAATCCAAGGGTTTGAATCGTTTGATGGCTATAGCATAAAAGAGCTGTCTTTGATTTTGGCTAGAAGAGTAGGGAGACACATGCATTTGGTACTCTCCCAATTGAGATTAGAAATTATAGTAAGACATAAAAATTCTTCAAAACAAATTAATTGTTAGGGAAAAAATGGGTTTGGCAGAAAAAACCAAACTAAGATATCAATTAATAATAACTAATAAATACAAACAACCCAGATGATTAGGAATACATATGCATCCAAACCAGGAATAAGTGGTCTTCTATATGTATGTGTTAACTTCATTTATTCAATCTACAAAGTACGCCAGGAAAATTCATGGCTTCTCAGAGTCCATGATACTAAATTTGCTAATTGTTCTGCAGTTCAGATGTTGTCTAAAATACCAAGCAAGTACCCCTTCTCACTCATTCAACAACCTGAGACGAAGAAGCTGAGGTGTCAAAGGATTTCTTTCTCACCAAGAGGCAAGTGATTCTTGAAGGATTGGAATGAGTGTTGTCAAGACTACAGACCACAAAGTCAGGCCGATGAAGAGCAAGTTGTAGCCGATCCTTTCCCACCACCAAGGAAGAGGCATCAAGCAGAACATGCCAACTGTTCCTGTGAGCCTCCGAAACCCAATGCATTGTCCCATTCACATCTGCTGGATAAGAGAATAAGCCTTTTGAACTGATCTTACACTTCCTCCGAAAGTTTTGGCTGAGCTGCGACCCTCTGATCCTCAAATCCAGCCAAGTCTTGGGTGCCGAGATCACCTTTGACTCCTTAAAAGAAGCAAATTCCCTGATATAGTCTTCCTCTTTACCAAGAATGGTCATGTAGAAGTTTCCTTTAACAAAAGGGTAACTTTCTCCCACCAACATCATAGCATCCTTGTAGCTTGGAGTGAAGAGAACCAAGTATTCATCATCAGGCAACCCACAATGCTTCAAAACCTTATTACGAGCTTGGATTTCTGGGATTGAGATGAAACTTCCAGGAAAGGAGGATTTCTTGTTGAGAATATCGAGTAGTCTTGATGGCTCCAACTGGGCCCCATCCATTTCAGGGAGATTACTGCCAAACAAATATGCAGAAGACTCTCTAGAAGTACCTCTTGGTGACTTGCCCCGATCATCTGGCATGAGTTCTGAAGGCTCCTCGTTGATGATAAAGCTAGACAACTCTAACCCATTCCCATCTCCTTCAATGAGCCCTGCATATTCTGGGTACTTTGCCAGCACATACTGTTCAACATATTCCATTTCTTTCAGTGTGATCGGACCTGACCATCTAAGGTCAATATCACGGATAGTTGATATGGCTTCTGCTATGATGTGAGCAGGAATCACCGCATGTGGTTTCTGTTTTGGTACCAATTAAGTCCAATTGTTAAGCTTCAATGGATGATACAATATGTACAAACGAGAAGGAAAACTGGGAGTCTACTAATTACCTTTACGACCATACTGTTTGACTTGCAATTCTCTGTTATTAATTTGTGTATAGGATTAGGAACATTCTGAGTGTCCTTGAGTTCATTTTCTATCATCTCCTGATATGTTACCTGCCATAGGGTTTAGAATTATTGAAGCTTTAGCTTTTGACATAGAACTCACATATAACAACAAACATGAACTGAATATTGCTTTGAATTGTGACAACTTTACCTCAGATCCTCCGTGTGAAACTTCATGCTCCTGCCTGTTCGTTCCCATAGTAATATTTGTCTTCACCACTTACAGAAACATAAGATAGTTGTTTTTCAGTGTTCAATACCTGGGAAAATCTTAGGTAGAAGGCAAAAAGATGGCAAACAGAGAAAGGGAAAAAAAAAAAAAAGAGGGTCTATATGTGTAAAATCCCTGTTGAAAGACCCCCTAGCAGAAGTGGGTTCTGAAAGATTAACTCAAAAGATCATAGAATTGGAGCTACCAACTGCCCAGAAAGAGAAGGAGAGGTGGAGAGAGACATGAAGTCAGTCTAATTGAAACCTTCTTGAGGGTGGTGAATCCTGCTAATTAACATGGGGTAACCATGGACTAAAAGAAGCCACCTAGAAAATGAAAAGGGATGGGAAAATATGATGAAAGGAAGCATGTGTGAAAAGAATACCTAGCTAGCCAAACTCACTAAGATGACATTTCTTGTTGAAGCTGTGAATCTAATGGCGAAGTATTAAAGAAATCAAACAAAGTCAGACGATTACGCCGACAATGACAATAGCAACGCTCTAGAATAGGAGGTGATGATGAAATAGTGACATCTTCCTCTTGCCTTAACCATGGTTTGCACAGTATTCTCCAGAATTATTCTGTTGTACCTATTCTTGGTTTAAAAAACTAAGCCTGAATTAAAATTTGAACCTCGCTTTGATTCTTATCTCTATCAATTGAGGTAAAGAACACGTTAGGAGAATATTTTTGAGGTACAGCTTTCAAATGGCAACAACATCACCATATTTGTTAATTGGTAATGTAACATCACTCTGGGAATTTTATATTTTGGATGGAAAATGACCATTTGAGAACCTTGGTGGCACGTCAACATAACCCTGGCCTCATGTTTGAATCTTTTTACTAAGCATTATATCAGAGTGACTATTTCAATTTTCCGTAATTACTGGGTAAGTTGGCTACATTAGCTACTTGAAAAAGGCTTTTTAATAGTTTTAGCAGCTGCTTTTAAGACATTAGATGAAATCCCAGCAGAAAACCTGAACAGAATTGATTGTGATGGAAATTTTTTCAGGTAAATAAACTTCAACAGAGAACTAATTCATATTTCAGAGATAAAATTCAGCAATACAATTATACAATCATCATATGCACAGTTGTCTGTCTAGCATTAACTTGTAAAAAATAGGAAAATCTTATATTAAAAAAATGGCATTCTTATTGGTGTCTTATACAGGAATCGGGATTTGATGCAAATATGAAATAGAAATAAAGCCAAATTGTGGCAATAATAAGCACCCTGGTATAATAGATATGATTTTAGATTTTATTCCAAAGAAAAACCAACACTATTTTAATAAAGGGGCAAAAGATTTATTGGAAAATGGAAGGGAAATTTCTTGATTATTTCCCGTCTCTCACGCTACATGCTGGGCGCACCATCCACAAAGACGACTATTTTTTTCCGGCAAAATATTGTTATTGATAGGGTCCTATATGGGATTTGACCTTCCGTAGTATTGTTTCCTACTGCAGAAGAAACCAATGACAGTCTTTCAAAATTAATAAAAAAAAATCTCCCACTCCAATATAAATCAATCTTCATTAAGAGAGACGGGATTATGCCGTTTAGAGATGCCTTAAAAAGAAGATTAGATATGGACAAGGTGATCACAACAACTTATATATTTAATATAACCAAAGAAACATTAACATAAAACAAATGATTATTAGTAAACAGCATAATCAAAGGATATTATTGGGAAATGTTGAGATTCCAGATTGGAAATGACTTGCATGTTGCAATTGGTAATTGCTCTCGATTGCTTTATTCCATAAAGTTGGATTAAAAAAAGAGAAACTCTCAAATAGAGGTTTTTTAAGATATTACTAATTTGAGTAGTTATCTGTTCTTTTAACTAAACATATTAAAAGATTCTCTAAATGTTAAGTTTCTCTTACAAAAATTGTCTAAGTTATTAAGAGTGTGCTAATGATAAAGGATTTAGATAATTTATTAAGAGTAATATGTTGAGACGTGGGTGTTATACTAAAAAAATACCATAATTATGGTCGGTGATAATTAACGAATATAATACTTATTGGAGGATACAAATTGCAAAATCGTAAGGTCTAATTATAATTATCAAGGCTTCACATATTATACGATCTGTGGTGCCATAGCTTTCAGTTTTGGGACCTTCCACGAAGCTCTCCTTGAGACTGCCGTTTTATGTTGTCATTGCTAATAGAAAACAAATCCAACCCCCCCCCCCCCCCCGGGGGCTTCCTCTCTCCGTCTTCTGTTTTCATAAAGCTGCTAATTACTCCATGCGTAGTTGAATACCATCTTTAATATGAGAATAACACGATTTCTCATATCATAGATTGCTAACAACATATACTTGAGTTACTTGTGACATAAGGTGATTATAGTAAGTGTTTGATGTTGCCTTCGTTCATTGCATATAACAAGCTGCTTATGACATAAAAGTTTATCCTTCTGAATGAAATCGTTACTATTTTCTTTTATTTTTCTTCTTTCTGCCTACTTCGAAAGCAAAATTCCATTGGGGTACAATATGGTGCTCTTCTGATTGAAACAAGTCTTCCACTTCGTTGACTATAAAATGTCCATCATTATATACGCATAATGCACCTCCAGGGCTCCGGCCCATTTTTCCATGGCAAACTTCTTGGCTAGTTGAGATTCAGCTTGCAAATGAAAATTTTGAAATCAGAACGAGAAAAAGTAAAACGAATCATCAATGATTGCTCGTCATCAATCAAAAAGCACACCATATGTAATGACATAAATCCATAGGAGTTATATGGATTGAAATTTGAAAGAGACCCAGCAACCACCCACAAGCCTTCTTCAAGCTTACTCATAATCACCAAACAAGCACCCAAAATAAATTTTGACAATGAACCAATCTTCAAGACCCATGTCATCACCCCAGAAAAGAATTAAAAGAAAAAGCCACCTTCAAGTGAGACACGTGCAGTTTAATTTCTCGAGCTCAACTAGGCAACCGCAACAATTAGGTAACAAGCAGCAGCTGGACGAAAAAAAAGGTAACCCCTGAAACAAAAGCAAAAGCATCCCTTCCTCCCTACTCAACAAGATGCAAGGAAGCCCATCTGAACAGCTATTATCATCAAAAGCCCACAAC
Source organism: Styphnolobium japonicum (assembly GCA_023212625.1). NCBI lineage: Eukaryota > Viridiplantae > Streptophyta > Magnoliopsida > Fabales > Fabaceae > Styphnolobium > Styphnolobium japonicum. Next base: position 38,146,869 of record JALBWW010000003.1, on the reverse strand, counting down.
GTCTATTAGAACTTAGAAGGGTGTAATGTTACAGCAGTGTTGCTCAGAGGAGAGAGCGAAGGTGTAGAAAAAACAAAAAAACAAAGATGCCCCCTGATATACTTCATTTGCGTCCTCTCTTGGCACCTCTAGTTCAATTTTCTCCTCCACTCGCAACTCGGGCACATGAAAAACAACCTTCTAGTCACAAATATTGCCAAGGAACGAAAGGGATGAATCTCACCAAAAAGAAACTCATCTCTATCCTTGTTTTGATCCTTTCAATCATATCAATCCTCAGGCTTCTGAGCCTCACTATCCGTTCTCCATCTTCTCCCCCTGGGCTATCTGCTGTGTCTACAGCTCCTCAACACAGTTCTCCGCGTTTGTCCACACGCAATAAAGTTGCATCACATGCACATGGATCCTCAAAGCAGCCTAGAAGACCTCCCAACATCGCCACCCTGACGGAGAAAGAATTCAGACTTCTGTCAAATCTCATTGCTCTTAAATCCCCCTGCAACCTCCTCATATTCGGGTTTCAACCCCAGTATCTTATCCTCTCTTCAATGAATGCAGCTGGAAGCACCATCTTTCTCGAGGATGACCATGATAAGATAAGCAAGGTAAGAATAAACTCAAACGGCACTCGAATATACAAACTTGGGTATGATGTGCCAGCAAAAGAAGCTTACAATCTGCTCAAGCATGGAAGACAGAACCCAGCTTGTGCACCGAACCCCAGATTGCTTCAAAAATCAAAATGCAAGCTCGCATTGAAAAATTTACCAGCAGAAGTGTATGAAAAGAAATGGGATGTCATGGTGGTAGACGGACCCAATGGGGATTCACCAGAATCGCCGGGCAGGATGGCACCCATTTACACAGCTAGTGTACTAGCTAGGGCTGGGAATATTTCTGACGTAGTAGTACATGATGTAGATCGTACGATAGAGAAATGGTTTTCTTGGGAGTTCCTCTGCCATGAGAATTTATTTCATTCTAGAGGGAAATTTTGGCACTTCAGGATCAGAGGTCACTTCAATTCCACAAGATTCTGCCGTCCCTGAGTACGGACTATAGAGCAGTAGCATTCTCGTTACAGAGATAATATGAAGAGAGCTCAGCAGATGTCAGCAGTCAATTAGCAATTTTCAACCAAAACAAGTGCCACTGGACAACTGTAGTTCAAAACCCTGTCAATTTGCATAAACGAACCTAAAGCATCACAGTGGCTAAAATGATAGTATCAGCCAGACAAATACATATTATCTCAAACAAATTGTATTTTCGGACGGCCTAAGATCACTAATTCGAAGGTAAATCAGAACGAAGGATTGATCAGCGGGACATAGGCAGAACGGAAGAGAAGCTCGAGGCAGGCTTATTTCAAAGCTGCAGTATCTATTTACTTTTAAGAAATCGTATTCGTTATATAAAATAGAAAAGAAATCGTAGTCATAAAATTATTGCTGAGTACCTTTCTTTTGAGACTCAATATTCATAAAAATTGCACTTATGTGCTGACACGTTACTTCACTTGAATAATTTATCAACAGGATACTGAAAATAGATCCCTTAACTAAGTGGCAAGAATAATCTCAGTATTCTGTACACTAACATGGATAAGTTGTCCTATTCCCATGTAAAAGAGTATGTTTTAAAGCAACGCCTATCTAAATGTCTAGCAGTCATCCCTACGTTCAAAATCAATCTGGCTGGCAAAAACTCAAACACCCAGTAACTGCACAAAAATTGGGCAGACGAACCATGATAAAAATTGATGTCACAGCACATGAAATGTGGTAAAATGGATTCGCTATGACCCCAAGCATTGATGCAGAGTAACAGCCCTCACTCTTTGCTCAATGCATTTGCATATTTTACTGAACTATGACTGGTATTTTTTTTCAAGGATTGACACCAACACACCACGTTTCATTGTGTTGATTCCACTGAACCTCCAATGTAAAAGATGCTGAAAAGCGTATATAATAATGATGACTCCCTGAACATGTTTGTCACCAGAAATTTCACCCACTTGCATGATCACCACCAATATCCATCCGCTGCAAAGAACAAACAAAAGGAACACGTTTAAATATTCACGAATTTATGATCGAAATATCAATATGATAATTGCTTTATTGTATATTGCAGAAGGAACAGCTTAAATTAACAACTCGGATTAGTGCTATGAATTCATCCGCCAATTTGCCAATTTGCTGTGAATTAACCCTCTTCAGGACTAGGACACTATGTACTACTGCCCATGTTGCCACCCTAGAGATGGGCAATGAACTCAGATGAGACGTAAACATCCTGAATATTTAGAAAACTTTTGAAACTGAAATTTTTTTTAAAAAAAAATTGAAATACCATAGAAATTATTAATTATTCACTAAATAAACAAAGAAACTAATTTAAGTTAAAAAATCATTAAAAAATTGAAATTTATAGTTAATTGGAGGGTTAAACAGGCCATCCGCTGAGCCAGCTTAAACTGTTACCTGCCTTAACCCATCAATTTTTTATTGGTTGTTTCTTAAACAAAAATAATTTGTTTTTGTTGGCTCTGTAAGGCTAGCCCATGGGTTAAGTGGCCTGGCCAGAACCTCCATTTACAAAAAATGTGCTATCCATTATGAGCCCATCCCACCATTTTAGGCAGGTTGGGCCAGACTAGCATAATGAGCTCAGTCCGGTTTGGCCAGTAGAAGCCAGGCCCCAAGCCGACTGGGCAGACAGTCCTAAAAGAAACTAGACCAGTAACCTTAGCATCTACATCATAAGATAAGACTCACCATTCTTTTGCTAACATAAGGCTGTATCTTGACTGGCGTCTCAGATTGAATTTCAACGTTTAATAACTTTTGTTTCTCCCTCTCAAATTCTTTTCTGGATTCTTTTCTGCTACCAGATTGCCAGACTCTACCAAAATTAGGAAGCCAGTTGGCATCGCACTCATTCCTCACAATGTCTCCCCTCTTCTCCATCTCCAGTTCAATCTTTCTCTTTTCCGCCCAAGCTGCTCCCACCCGTTTTGGATTCAACTTTTTGGACTTACCTGACTTGTTTGAAGGGGAAACAAGGTCTCCTGAAACAGGTTTAGAATGTATCTGAACTCCCTGAGTTGCTTCAAACCAGGGTGGTGGTGCTCCAGAATGAACATTTCCACCAGCATTTTCAGTAGGCACGGAAGATATTCGGGTGAGCATCTGCAGACCTGGAAATGCAGGAGGATCATAAGTAGAAAATGTATCATGCATGCAAGTTCACCATCACACTCACAACCTCCTCAATGCATTGCTCCCTATCTATGAGTGAGTTGTAATGCCATAGTAAAATCTTTTTGCATATATGAACAAATGCAACATTGCCACTAATTTTACATATTCAATTAGCATATGCTTTGCAGCTTTATAGTATTTATAAGATATTAAGAACGGAAGTAAAACAAAAATTGACATAATTATAGATGAATACCCTGATAACTGCTCTCTCCACTAACCATTTTACCATCGTCATGCACCTGGTACATTCATACAAAACGCAATACTTTTATCAGTGTTGAATTGAAATTACAAATTAGATTAGATGGACAAAATACAGGAAGAGAGCAAGAAACAGAAAAACATAAAATAAAAGAAAATTAGAGATAAAAAAGTACATGCATGCATTGTAAGAATCCAACTATAATCCTTGATCATCAAGACATGAAAACTAGATAACTAAAAATTGGGGGGAAATTCAGATGCATTGATCTTGCAAACCAAAGAGTTACAAACCAATGACTGCTGAAACACAAATAATTAGATTCTAATGAGAAACGGTTAAACCCTAAGACAGAAAAAACAGACAAGGAAATTACCCTTTTATTACTGGAGTAACCATCACCTGACTGTTGTCTATCATTACAAGGTTGAGAATGGCTTCTCCTGTCAACTGAGACACAATAAAAGCACATGGAAGATAAGACCTAATTTTAACAAATCCTGCGGGGATGATAGATGTAAATAATTTTGGAGAAGAAATTGTGATATGCATACCTGAAAAATCCTGCAAAGCAAAAGGATTTGCACCGAAGCATGCTTCTGAAGGTAAAGAAGAGGTATCATTATATAACAGACCAGCATTGCCGACACCTGAGAGTCCTGAACAAGATACCTGATACTCATTTGTATAGAATTGTAAAGGCAAAACACCATTCGAAGTATATGATTTCACAGAATGGGAATAAACATTTTCAAAACTATCAATATTTCCATAGTTGAGTTGATTATGGATATCACTTGAAGGTCCAAATACTGCTCCACGACATCCCTCACTCGACAACACAGCTTCATTTTTTAGGGCCATGCACCTCTTCTCCCACTGCACTCACAAAGAAATAACAACTGATGAGCAATTATGTTCTGAATCATGAGTTTTGTTTTGTTTTTTTTTTCCCTAAAGCTCCAAAGCCAACATATAAAAATAAGATTAATATACTTTAAACAGAACCTTAGCTACATCATCATCAGAAACCATAAACGCATCCAACTGATCCATGGCGCCACCATATTTCCACAAGAAATGCTTCAAATTCTTCACATGATCAACACTCGCTAGGTGATGAATCGCATTAGCACTGCAATATGAACCAACGACATGAATTACAGTCAAAATACACAAACCACATGCACATTATTAAACTACATTTTAGCTTGACGAAAACTTTATACTAATAATTTTGAAAGCACATCCTCAGATATCATTCAGCATAACGGTTTTCTTCTCTTTAATTCTTCAATTTCAACGCAAACTACAAATTAAACTGCGAAAACAAGAAGAATGATCTGAAATACGTCGATATACGTATCCGTACCAGGGAAAGGAACTACCGAGCTCGTCGATATTGGCATCGCAGAAAACGCACCAGAAGCGATTGCGAGAAGCAAGTTCGGGGCTGAGAGAGGTAGGGCTCTTGAGGAAGAAGCGAACATCGGAGATTTTGTTTTGGAATCGAGAGAGGAAGGTGGAGAGGGACTTCTTGTGGTTAGGGAAGTACTTGTGGCGGAGACCTTGGTCGTGATTTAAATTGCAGACCTTGCAGAACTCGAACTCGCTTTTCTTCTTCCTTGTTCCGATTTTAGGGTTTGCTCTGCTTCTCTGACTCTGAGATTGCTCCCCCATCAACTTCGCTTTCCCTCTTTCTCCGTCTGAAATACGTTGGGAATATTTTACCGGTCACTTTTTCGCGTGCGAAAGCTGAACGACGATGTGGTATGGTAATGGTAGCAAGAAAATGAAAAGCCCAACGACACCACCAACGCGTTAAACCTTGAAACCCCAATCTGCATCGGCCCACCTGTTTGAGGACTTTTGAGCTTAGGCCTAACTTTTTTTTTTTTTCCAAATACTTTTATTTGGTGTTTTGAATTTGCTTATAACTTTTTTTAAAAAAATCTGCTTATAACATTTTCTTCATACTTTGGTAGCACAAGCACCTGAATAGGGAGCGAAAATAATGTCGGAGTTTCGGTGCTCGATCCTCCACTCACTTATTCCTCTATCTTATTTAAGTGTTTGCATCTCCAATATCTTTAAAATAATGTTTTCAGAAGCGGACCGAAGGATTAAACTGGAACCAATCCATTTATGCCCCCAAAATTGAGATTCTAAAATCCAGCTTCAAAAGCAGTGAACCAATTTCAACCAATTCAATGTTAAATTAGTTAAACTTCACGTTAATGTTGTCAAAATTAGATTGAATAGGACGATTTAACTCTAATCATGAACTAAATACTTGAACAGTTATAATTCAATTTAATAACAGAATTTACTGTGAGGAAATGCAGGGCAAGGCAGGGCATTTTCAACCTCGGAACCTCCCAAACTTTCACATGCATCAAGCTTCATGCCCATCCAACCCCTACTACTTCTCCAAACTAATATTTCCTTGATCCTGTTGGCACTACCTTAGAAGACAAAATAGATATGAACAACTGGTTGGCCACTTTTCCTTTGTGGCACCATATAATTTAATGATTAAACAGTTTATGTAGTTTTCATACTAAAAAAAGAATCCTAAGTCAATTAATTGTAGTTTGCCATCATAACTTGTACTCTATATGCTCATATGTACATTTAATCGATACAGGTACTTGTTTGATTGTTTTTATTATTAATCGAGATGTCTCAAACAGCAGATGCTGTGCCAGCAATCCTCAACGCGCAAAAATCAAAGATGCAGAGAATGACATTCAACAAGCTTCAGTGAAAAACACAGTATAGCATTCCTAATTATATTTGTAATTAGGTGTGTTTGGATTAAATGTAAAAAATAAAATTATGTAAAAAATCAATTATGTGTATAATTTATTTTTAAAAAAATCGATTATGATAAAATTAATTTATGTTTAAATATATTAATTCATAATCAATTTTATAATTAAAAAAAAATTTGATTATATAAAAAAATCACTTTTATGTATTAAATTACCAAAAGATGTATGAAATAATTAAAAAATTTATTTGATTGAAGGCAAATAAGCATTTCTCTCATAACTTTTAAAATAATCAGAAATCAAATAATTAAAAGTTTAAAATAATAACTTTTTTTAAAAAGCTATTTTTAGTTATAAAAAAATAATCTTAACTTATAATCAATTTTATACACTTTAAACAAACAATATAAATTTTATATAAAACAACTTTTTAAAAAAAAAAATTATTTTGAAAAAAAATTAATCTTTCCCAAACATGCTCTAGATATATTAATTGAGCAACTCTTTGCGCTTAAAATCCAGGATATATATATATATATGAACAGCATTCCGAATGATACAAGATATATAATTCAAACCAACAAACTAAATAAAGATCAGCAAAACTGTCAAGCAAGATGGATAAATGGATGAATCCCAAGTTAAACTCGCTTGCCTGAACGTTTAAAACCCAAAAGGGTTTTAATTTTTTTAATAAATAATTTAAAAAAAAAAACTATAACCGACATTATGCAGAATTAATGGCTTCAAGTTGCCTTCGGAGATCTTCAAGGTCATCATTGTCAGTGATTGGAGCTTCAGGAGTAGGTAATTTATGAAACTCATCCGCACTAGGAAGTTCATGAGTGAGACCTTCAGGCAGGACATCTGTAATAGATTTTGGGGAGATGAGGGTTACTAATTTAAATACTAACTGAAAATGAGCAATAGAAGTAAAACAAATCTAGAACCCTTCAACAAGAATGGTAAATGCTTTTCCAACCAATGTTGCCATTAGAAATAAAGAAGATGCATAAAAAGACACATGAACGAGAATAATTTAATTCATAGAAATTTTTGTTATAGCAATGAAGGTGCAAGAGAAAAGCAACGAATTGCGTGAAAACATTTCCGTGAAGGAGCTAGAAACTAGGAAGTAGGAAACCAACACGCAGCTTTAAAGTCAGTATCACGAATCCAAAAAACAATATTTAATAGAATGCAAGTCCACAAAAAAATTAAGGCAATGCAATTTTGGAGCCAGACTGCCAGCACTTTTGACTTCCTCAAACGTCCAGTAATAACAACATAACCCTCTTCCTCAAGATTTTATCACATAGAGAGAGACATGTAGCACATTAGTTAACTTGTAGGAAAGGACAAATTCATTGAGCTTATCGATATAAAGTTTAGAATATAATTAAGTAAATACCTGAACTTCTGGTATCAGCACCATTTGGCTCACAATCATCAACACTGAAAATTTAACACAACGACATCATCACTAAATGTGAAGGCTAAAAATTCAAGAAAGGAATCAGTAATCTTTGATACTATATGGTCAGTGCATTAATGATTACATCCAGTACATCTGCAATAAAATCCATTCCGACTTATAAAGTATCTCACATCTTCTCTTGTACAGATGTAAATAAAGTGAAAAGCATGAATGGTAAAAAGATCATTAAGCACCTTATATTCCATTCATTGTCATGGTGAAGTGGTCCTTCCTCAGTTGATAGTGCTTCAGCTTCCATTTTTGCTTTTGCTGCAGCATCTCTTGCTGGCTTTGCAAGAATGTACTCTTCCTGAAAAACATTTAGAGTACCACAATAAGGCGGCATGATATAAGAGTTTATTCACGAGATCAAATTTGTGCAAGAGCATGATTGTAAACACCTTACCTGTCTTTTCAAGCAAGCTACATTTGAACATTGAGGGTTTGGCTTCATTTGCATTGTTGGGAAAAAATCCTTAAGAGAGTTATATCCCTAGAGACAACAAAACAGAAATGAGGATATCAGCATATGGCTATTATATTTCTAAGAATGGCAAAGGCTATCATTCATAAAGGTGGCCCCACCAGATTCCTCGTTGAAGAATAAATGTCAATTTCTCTATTATTTAAACCAAAAAGAAAGGAATAATTTGCGACAACTCAAGAAAAAGGAGTATAGAGGGAACTTTGATGCAGTAGTGCAGTACTTACCAAATACGGAGAGACTTGACCAAAACCCAACAAGAATTTGAGTGTGTTTTGGACTAGAAGGCCAGCAATAACCCCCTGAAAAGCCAGACAAGATTTTCTAATGTCAGATACATAATAAACAAAAAAAGTGTCCTACACATTCTAAACAGTAAAGGATAAATAAATAAGCCACAAAAGATAGTAGAAAATGTCAAGTAAATGTTTATCTAAAAAGAGACAAATCTGTCTTTTTATGTCCATAAGCCACCAGATTCAACTATAATAAGATGAAAAGTTGCCGAACAATTTATTCAAATTTTAAACTATAAAGAAGAAAAGCAGCCAATGAAAGAAATGTAGAATTATATTTTACCATGGTGGTTGGTAAAGATGCAGCACAAACCCCTTCACGCTTGAGTGTACGTTCATCAACCCCAGATGCTACAACCTAAGAGGAAAACATAATTGTATGCTTCACATGTTTGTACATACTGCATAAAAGTTTCACATTTGCTGTAAGCTGGATGTAGTAGTATGTATCAACAGATTTAGTTACATAGTCCAGTATTTGTTTTTTTTATTTTTGGGGGATAAAATAGTCCACATATGGATGAGCTATTGGAACTTCACATATAACCAGATTCAATTGAATTAAATCCTTTAAGGCTGTCTATTGTCAATCATGAATAATACCCAATTTCAAATAAAGTGCAGACATACCAGAGGAGGTGCACATGCAAAACAGGCAGTTTCACCAGGAATAAGTAACTGAATATGACCAGAAACAGCATCCTCAGAAACACCTGTTCAAATTTTTATATTTTGTATGAGTTTCCACACAAAGAATATTGATCAAACAACTAGATATCCAAAATTACCATAACGAATTGGCCAATGCATCATGGCGACAGAATACACACCTAGGATTCTATTTAATAAGTAATGTGCATAGAGATTGTGTTAAATGCTGACACTTGATAAAACTTATGCTAGCCCAATGTACACAGATGACAGATGCATCTACTTATCAAGGTTTGGATACTTTTATTGCGCCAGAACGCATATTTCAAGGACAACTTTATTACATTGTGGAATATCTACCAGAAGCGGGTCTATTTCTATTTCTTTGAGTAACATAGATTCACATAGATTATTTTCATATTACTATTCTGCACATATTGATAAAGATGGTGACATCAATTCTGAGCATTTATCTTTTCTTCAAAGAAAAAAAAAAGAAACCAAGAGTTTTATCAATACAAAAGAGGAAAGAGATTAGGAACTCCTTTTGCTTACCTGACTCCAACCATGTCTGGCTCAGTTCATTACATGCCTGTGGTGCTTATAGAAGTCAGTCACACATGAAAATTCCGAAGCAAAACCAAACAGAAAAGAATTTGTTAGTTTTAATCATAAGTTAAATTATAAATACCTGGTTAACAGCCATTCTTGCTTCATAATTATCTACACAGCTTAAGACAAGATCCACACCACTACCTTGTTTACTAGGGCGAAATGACTTATTTTTCAAAGATAACATAAAGGTTTCAAAACCTTTGACTGTTGTGATATTCAATGTATAGCTCTACAAAAAAGGAAAAGGGAATATATCAGCAGGGTATCGACAAAACACTAATCAGCAAAAGTGCAGAACTGCAGATGAAGATTCATCTTAATAACATCAATGTATGTAATGAACCATAGAGGCTACAAACACTGCAAAATACTTACCTCAAGCACAACATCAGGGTTTATATCCGAAAGAGTTTGTACAGCTGCATCTGTCTTTGTCATACCAACCTGGAAAGCCAAAACACATTAGTTTATGGTATTGGTTAAGTGAACTTCTTGAAGCTCTTATATATGTAAAATATATAACTTGATCTGTATATAAGTCTGACAGTTAGCTGTTATCATCAAACTTTCACATTGCTATTTTGTTTACAAGGAGAAGATTTATGTTAGAAATCACTTATGGGACTGCCCCTTGATGTTTAAAGACATAATGTCTTGAAATGATAAATATATATAAAAATAAAATAAAATTTGAACACAATAAAAAGAATATTTGGATACTGACCTGATCTGGACGAAAGAACAGCCTATTCATGTTTGCAAGCTCCACTTTGTCATAATCATACAACAAAAGTCGACCTATACCACATCTAGTTAGCATCTCGGCAGCAACACTTCCCACACCACCTATTCCCTGTGATTGTGTAAAAATGACCAAAATACAGGGTAAAAATCTAAAGAATGAGAGAGAGGAACTTTCAGTAAAATTTAAAATAGTCAGGACCACCCATCTGGCTTATCATTTAAAAAAGGATAGTCCATCTTACATCTTTTATAAACTACTTTGCCAAGGCCATAGAAACTCTTTGCACAAAATTATCATTAATATTTTGAGTATTGCCCTCCTTACTTTTAATAATAAAGCTGGGTTGGAGTGTGTATGAAGTGGGTTACAGGATTATAAATTCATGCAGAGCTAGCTAGTGATTCTATCTCTTTCCTCACAAGTGGAAAGGAATTGAATGCCAAACCTAGCAATCCTCTCAGTACGAATAAAAATATGGAATATCCACCAAACATGATAACACACGTTTGACCCAAGATACTCATTTTTTTCCTCAATAGCAAAATGGGATTTGCTTTTTCCTCAAATGCCCATAATGTCCTCACCATCCATTATGTCAGATTAGAAAGAAAAAAAGATATTGCACTAATGGATAACAAATACACAGCAATAAATTAATATGTAGGTCCATAGCTTCAATGACATATAATCTTAATTTCATTTCATAAAAAATATAACCAGAAATAAATAAATAATAATAATAATTAATGTCACTTTAAGTTGTTTCCCAAAATTAAGGTGATTCTAACTTCTAAGAGAAAGTCGTGATAAGACCTTATTTCAAAAATAAGAATGCCAGATGAAGACTAGACAAATATATGTGCATTGGTGAGTGAATAGTTTACATGCATATCACAAATTAGATTCTACAGCAACTAACAGTGAAAGAGGAGATTAATACAGACAACTATGGCAATGGAGAAATCCCGTATTCTTTCATAGTTCTCCACAATACCCATTCTCTGAAGTGCCATAAGCCGACTGTACGGATTACTATCTACAACCTCAGTACTCATATCCTGGCAACACAGTAACAAGAGGATGCATCAAATAAAACTTAACAACAGAAATGCATCAAATACAGACACAAATACATGAATGTCCCAGACAATTACCTTAACTTTGGAGCGTCGAACAGGTTCATCCTTTGCAAGATTAGCAATATGCTCAACGCGCGATTGAATCTTCAAAACAAAAAGATAGAAATCAAAGCCAATTCTAAGTGAACAAATTAGAGATATTAATTAATTGCACTATTATAAGCTTAATTCAATATTAAAAAAAAAAAAAAAGACACCGATTGATTCAGAAAAAGAAAAAAAAAAAAAAGGAGCGAATGGGGGAAATACCTTCTGGAGCGAAGCATGAAGAGATGGATTTTGAGGAAGCGATTGGTTGAGAGATTGAAGATCGGAAAGCAACTCTTTGAGTTCGACCTCCATGTCTGTCGCTCCTTTCTTCTTTCTTTGGGATCTGGTACTTGAATATGAAATCGGAATCTGCCTAAATAAATTTGAAACTATTTTGTTTTTCTATTTATTTGCTGCCTAAATGCTAAATTGAAACTTGAAAGCAGCACCAAAACTTGAAAGCAATGTCAATGCCTCCTCCACCCTTGGTTCTAGCCTACTAAGTAGTAGAGCTGCCTTCACCCTAGTGCGGCAGTGTCAATCCCAAACTGATTTCTTTTTTCCCTCGTTCTTAATCCCTGGTCGGACCAATTCAGGTTGGACCAGACTCATCTTTAGAAATTTTGTCAAAAAAAAAGACTCATCTTTGGAAACGGGCCAATTCGTTTAATCCCAAAAAAATGTTCGGACCAGGTTGTATTTTAATAAGTTATTATTATTATATTTTAATGAATTTAATACTTGTTAATTATTTATTAATATTAGTTTTACAATAAATATTTAAAAATTTATTAAATATAAATAATAATTAATAAATATTTCACAACTCATTTTAAACACTAATATTTTAAAAAAATATTAATTATTGAAATAATTCACATATTCATATATTTGGTAAAAGTTAGATCGCCCCACTTGACTAAAAGAAGTCTCTAACACCAATAGAACGTGGGTTATCCGGTAGTAGTTCGATTCCTCTGTTTTTTTTTTCTTCTTCTTAAATTTAATAGGACCTTGTTAGAACAGAAACAAAGAGATCTCTAACACAAACGAGATAATTAATATTTTTCTACTATAAGATTTTTATGCAAATTGAGATTAAGTATCTTCTTCAAAGATCATGAACGCACACCTTCCTCATTAATTTAGCACATTTTAATGAATTAATTCTCTTTTTTTTAAATGTTGGCCAAATATTCAAATTTTATGAGAGATAACGCATAGCTCCGTAATCATTACACGAATCCACTTGATTTAACCACGGGAGTTAAATGAACGAAAAGTTGAAGCCTCCTCTTCTTTTCTTTCAAATATTGTTAAATAAAATAATTTATAAAGTCACTAGTTACAATTTAATTTTATCTTATTAAATACTTTAAATCTCAAAGAAAATTTAAAAAATAATTACTTACATTTTTTCTTCAAACTTAAATATATATTATTTATTTCCAAAATTTACAAACACACCTCCTATTTTAAATTTTTACATAGTAAATAATTCATTCGTTAAAAAAGGTTAACTAAGTGCTAACATAAGCACATATATTAGATACATAATATCAAAATTACTCTTTTGGTAGTTATTATAATTGGTGCACATGTATTGGAATAACTTTAACTGTGTATTCTTGCTGACAAATGAATATAAGTCAAATGTATGTATTATATTTAACAAATATATATATATATATAAACTGTATATTTTGTTTATGTACGAGTCTACTACTGTCAAAAAAAAAAAGTACGAGTCTACTATATTTACTTTATTTTATAAGTAAAATTTATATGTGTTTGATTATCATATAACTTTTATATAAAAAAAAAAATTTAACAACTATAATAAATTAACTAAAATTATTGGGTGTATTTGTTTTTGCATAATAAGTTTAACACCATCAGTGGAGCGTAGCATAATTAGTTTTTTTCATAGTCTTTAGGGGTTGTGGTTATATAGCAGAAGTTCGATCCTACATTCCATTTTTTTATTCTCTCTTAGGTCTAGTAAGACCTCTTTAAAAATTTAAAAAATTAACACTATTTACACTTTTGTTAACAAAAGGAAGGTGTTTGTAAGTTTTAAAAATGAAAGGAATAAAAGTGTAAAAAAGTGAAGATTTGCTATAAAACATTATATATTTCAACGGTTTAAGGCCTGTTTGTTTGCGCTTTTCATCGACGCAAACAAACATTTGTAGGAAGGAAAAATTTTGTGCTTCAAATGAAAGTGTTTTAAGAAATGGTGTGAACGCCCATTTGCGTTGCCAACTTCTCACTTAAAAGTTAAAATAACATTATTATAAATGTAAAGCACTCAAAAGCTCGAGCATATAATAGCAAACACCAAAAAAAATTTATAGTATCAAATTGTGTGTTGTCACTTACCACATCATTAAAAAAACTTAACTACAATAATAACAATCTAATTAAAAAGTCAAGCATTTTTAATAATATAGTAACATATGATCGGATTAAAGTTAAATACTTTAAGATCATCCCGTTGAACCCATAAAAAACTTAAAATACTTTGTTATATGTAAGTTAAATTTTGCATGCATATATAATATGCATAAAATAGATGAGTTAAAAAAAAATTAGATAGGATGCTCATGTTGTTATTGTAATAATTATATATAATATGTGCATAATATTTTTTTGTGGCCTTATTCATTACACTTTTTAGATGTGAGACTTATTCTATTCAAAATACTAAGATTATCTCTATTCATGAATGTTTTAAAAAAAATTATTAAAAATTATGTGATAAGGAAATGACACTCTATGAAGTAAAGTATCTCTTTAAATCGAAAAATAGTACCTGTTTAGAACTATCCATAATTGGGCCAAGGAATAGTAACATCGAGCCCAATTCAGTATAGTGAAAATGGACATCGTAAAGAAGTTAATTAACTTATCATAGCATTAATTCTAAAACTCCTTTAATCACACTGAAATAGAAGGTATAATTAAAGGAAAAAGTCATTTCAATAGTACACTCCCCTTACTCATTCTTATATAATAGAAAGTCAATCTCACAAAATAAGTATCACAACCTATTACATTTTCTCCATTAATTTACAAAGACTAACTTGAGCATCGAAGTATCATTGTAAATACTCACCCCAAAAAGGGTCACATAGACGTTGGAACTCACTCGGAGAGATCGAACATTAATAATACCAAATGAAAAAGAAATTATAATTTACCTTCTATTAATCTGTAAGTTGAGTAGTCCTAATAAAGCTTAGTTTTTATATGTAAATTAATATTTTTTAAGAAACAAATGTATGGTTACAGAAATATTAAGTACACAGCTTGAGGGGAGCAAACAAAATAGGAAAAATAAAGTATGTATTTATTTTATATAAAACAATTTATTTTCATCCAAAACTAAAAAAATACTAAACATGAAAGTTAAGTAATGACCACTATATTTTTACTTATTTTTTTTATTTTCTATGAAATGAATATATTTTATTCTTCTGTTTAAATTCTGCTATTTTAACTTTATCAAGCATTTCCTTAAAAAATTTCTGGTAGCGTTGGAAAACTGTACAACTATGGTGGTGCTACTGCTGGTATGTGTTATACAAAAGGTGAGGCTATCTATATGTGGACTCGGCCATTACCTGTTGGACATGAAAATGCTCAAGAAAAATGGTTAGCTAGGTCCAGAGTCAATAATAGATTCTAGTGCTTATGGCGTGACTCGCACCACATTCCATTAAGAGCAGATCCTGCAACAAGACCCTGCTTATGGTCTGCCAAGAGCCTTATTCATGCTGATTTTGTAAGCCCTTTTTTCCTTATCTGTGATTCACGCTTTCCCCGCTGTGGTGTTGGGGGGCTAGGGGGAGCCCCCAATGCCACGAAAATATATTTCAATAGACTTACCACATCAATAGATCTGATATTACGTCTCAATCCAAAACCTTAAGGTATTAGGTTTATGGGTCATTCCACTTATATATTTCTCACTTAATTCATTCCTTGTCGATGTGGGACTTCTTTCACCCACATCTCACTCACACTTAAATTCCCAACAATTTTCTCTTCAAGTATGAGTCCTTATACGGGTTCACTCCCCCTCGACCAGAAGTCTTTTTTCGAGTGTTTCACAATCTAACCAATAACACATTTTACCAAGCCCGCTTCGAAGAACTACGTCTCCATGTATTACCGCTAGTCTGTCACCTTGACTGAGTCACGTCTCCACCAACTTTGACTGAGCTACGTCTCTACCAACGTATTACTGCTCTTCACCTGGACTTTTTTATGCAGCCACCTTCTCTCTAATACTCGCTTTTGTCGATTCGAATCATCAGCTATGATACCACTTGTTGGGGGATAAGGGGGAACCATCTCTTCAATACTCGTCTTTGCCGATTCGAATCATCGGCTCTGATATCACTTATTGGGGGATCAGGGAGAGCCTGCAACGCCGGAGAGATATACTTCAATGGACTTATTGAGGAATCACACTAAAGGGCCTGACACCACGTCTCAACCAAAAATCTTAAAGTATTAAATTCATAGTCCTTCCACTTATATATTCTTCACTTAATACATTCCTTGTCGATGTGAGACTTCTTTCACTCACATCTCACTCACACTTAAATTCCCAACATGTAATCTATTCTATTGTCAAAGAAGTAAATAGTAATGGACAAAAAGAAAGAGGTAATAGCACAAAATTTTTAAAACAAAACACACATACAAATTGACAAAGGGCAGTATAGGAATAGCAGTATAGCACAAGCCAAAATAAACCAACGACAAAGGATGGGGTGTGGGTGGGCACACCCTGAGCCAAGTCGTGCATGGGAGCCATGCCCATTCGGGTATCTAATATAATCTACCAAAATCTCAAGAGCAAGTATCAACCATTTAATTTGGTCGGTATCATATTTTCTTTTTTCCCATATTATGTTTTTTTTTAGAAAAAATAGATATGTACTCGACAACTTTAGGTCTTATCCCCAATATATTGCAGTCCACATCAGTGATGGCTAATTTCCTCTATTATAAGCAGGGAGGGCTGAATCCTAATTGGTAGAGGAGGCACGATTCTGGAGCGCACAACGCAAATCAATATGTATCTACCACAAATACGGTCCACCGGGCAATTTTCATGGGGAAGAAAAGAGTTGATCCTTCATACGCTACCCAACCCCTCATTTTTTATTTTTCAATTCAAGTGTTGATAGTTCAACTCTACTTATAATATCTTAGCAGTTTATATACCTTTTATCCACCTTGCACAACCACACTTTTTAGTGCGCTTGCATCACTGCTGAAAAAACCATTTCTCTTCTGTTCTTGCGGGCATTGGTTTTATTTTAATTAGGCACTTGAATAAATGGTTTAAACTTTCTTTTCTGTGTATCAATTATGAAGAAGTTGAAAATTAATATCATGGAAAATGAAATTTCTCATATCACTTAATTATTAAACTACATTTTATTTTGGCCATAACATAGAAATGATACATTGGAACATCCCTTTGGCCAATTCATGATGGGTGAGACTCAAGATCAGATGGGTCAGGTTTTTGGTCATGGTACTACGGTTGGTTATTAATCAAACTTATATATACGGAGTAAACAGAAGTGACACAGTCGAGTTTTGATGTACAACTTACAAGGTGTTTGTTACGGTTACCTATAATATTTATAGGGTTTTTATTGGGCACCTTTCTAGACTTGACCAAGAAAGGGCAAGCAAACATGCTCACTTGTGGATTATGCAATCTCCATATCTGCGCCTTCGTTGATGATAAAACAGATAGATGATTCACAGCCAACTTGGCGTGCAAACGAAGGTAGCTACAAGTTTCTACCTGTGACATATCCATTAATTTAGCCGGAGAAATCCAAGACAAAAATATTGAATATGGTAACAGATTTTGTTAGCTTTCTCAGTGGCAGCAAACACCTTTGCGGGATGCCTCGGCACGAGAAACAGTTGGCACTCACACACCAAATTTGTTACTATTTGGGTATGGGAGCAAATTAGGGGGCCATTCTCATGCATGATCTCATGTCCTTTTTTGGAGGATAGGATCGCTACAAAGGTACTACTAGTACTAGTACTAATGGAAACTAAAAATAAAGAGTGGCCCATGCGTGAATGGTTTCCACCAGCAAGCAAAAGTTAGCAAACCTTCCTTGCCTTGTTTGTTTTATGACCATGAACAACCAAAAAAGTTGATTGCCTCAATGTGGAAATCCTTAGGCTGAGAGCATCCTCTTCAAGTCATTTTGGGGTTCTTTTTAATTAAAAAAAATATGTCCGTAGATGTATGTATGGGTAGCTTGCTAGACCATTCTCAGTTGCTTTTGCTTCTTTTGAGGTTCACAGATCCAAGCATGCATGTGGAAGCAATTAGTGCTGTAATTATGCCTCCAGTATTTATCTCACTTGCACACATTCTGATAGCATCATTTGGAAGGTGGCGAGTTCCCCTCTCTCTCCGTCTCAAGCGTGCTGTAAGCACACAGACGATGTGGGGTTCATTAATCAATATACTTCTTTCAATAATTAGTCAATTTTAGCACAAGCACAATAGCTGAAACTTGTCATCTCATCACCCATTTGCATTATTGACTTCTCCATACACAATAAAGTTATGTTTGACACTAAAAATAATTTCTCACCTACTTGATTAAATGTCAAATAAATGAGAAGAGAAAATAATAAGTTTACAATTCTATTCATATTATTTTATTGAGATAATATTTCAATAAAAATACTTTAATGATTTCAAAATATTTTAAGCTTAGTGTTTTTCGGGACTGTCAACTTTTTCAAAACAATATTTTAGGAATTTGGAAGTAAGATTATTAACCTCATTTTCACTATTTTTTTAATGTATTTTATTTAACTTGTCAAACACGACAATATGAGTTTTATATTTAATTTTTATTCCTCTTACAACAATTTTCATTTATTTAGCCGTTTACTCAATTGTCCCCATATCAAACCTTTCCTCCCAGAAAGCAAGATAAAGAAAATAGCGAATATCATACCATGTAGGGCACTAATCAATTTATAACGAAAATTTCCCCCGACCAAAAGCAAAGAAATTTAATCTGAATTAACTATTGGATGCCATATGAGATTCTGGCCAATACAAGCTTACTTGCTCTTAAAATTAGCATTAACTATTAACTAGTATGCCTGCTAATTTGATCGAACATGGAATCCCATAACATTCTTCACGTTGCACACTTTTAATAAAAGGAGATTATTTTAGTATTTATCTTTTTTTAAGAGCAGGTGAATTGTCAAGTATTCATTAATTATTATTTATATTTAATAAACTTTTAAACATTTATTATAAAATCAACAATTAATAAATGATTGACAATTCATCCTAAATATTATACTCATCAGAGTACCATAACAATCTCATTCAATAAAACATATGCTGATATATTAGATTACTTGCGGCTGAAGATGATGATGAAAATAAAATTGAAGAAAGGAAGGAATAATTAACACGCAAGACGGCAATGATAACGTAGGACTTGTCATGTTATACGAAATACTTTGCATTATTTAGTAACTCATTCCTATCAATTTCTTCTCAGTTTTTTACTTAATTTTTTTCACGAAGTTGCCAACGAGAAGGTAGAGTGCCTAACCATATATATATATATGTCTCTGTGTCTCTTCTCGTACATATATATATATATAGGTAACTCTTGAAGCAGGTTGAAGGGCCACTCATTGACTGATTGGTATATATAACCAAAATCTCCAATTAAGTGTTTGTGAATTGTTGCCTTCTGTCACATTCGCACAACACAGGAACAAGGTACAATGAGTTAATAATTTTACAAGGAATCAGCGAAAAAGACGCTCACTAACACGTTTAAGGGGCAAAAAAAAATAGAAGGCAGCAGAGAAATTGGCAAGCATCCACTCAATGACGTGACCCCCGAATTCGAGTTGGATGACTTCTGGACATTGCTGAACTTTCCACACAATGAAAAAACATATAGTAAAATATACGCAGAAAGCATTAACCCATGTGGAGGAAAATAACCTTAGGTCATGATTAAATAAATAGTTTATATAAATATTTATTATGTGGAGGA
Source organism: Styphnolobium japonicum (assembly GCA_023212625.1). Lineage (NCBI taxonomy): Eukaryota > Viridiplantae > Streptophyta > Magnoliopsida > Fabales > Fabaceae > Styphnolobium > Styphnolobium japonicum. Next base: position 38,127,085 of record JALBWW010000003.1, on the reverse strand, counting down.
AAATAACCTTAAGTCATGATTAAATAAATAGTTTATATAAATATTTATTAAAATAAAATTTATTTAATAAGTTTTATTGTTTGTTTAAAATAAATTAAATAATATTTTGATAAATACTTTGAAAAGTACTTTTTATAAATTTTTTAAAATAAATATTAAACATTTGAGGAATATATTATAAATTGTATCAATTCCTTAAGATTAATTTTATTAAAAATTATTATTAAAACAACTAGCACCTAAAATATTTTTAGTTTTTGTAAAAACTTATTTTCATAAGCTATTAAATTTTTAGCTTATAAAAATAAGTTCAAAATAATTTATAAGAATTTCATAAGATATTTTAATAAACTTATCCAAACAGAAAAAAAATACTCTATAAACACTTATTGTAATAAATAAGCTCAAATAAGTTACATATAAGCTTATCGAAACGAAATCTTAACCTAAGATATTTATTAAAAACTCTTCTCAATGTACTTGTTAATGAATTAACGTAAAAAATATTAAAAGTAAAAATAAGCGTTTAATATTTTAGGAATTCAAATATATTTCATAATTTATTTATTAAATAATTAAATGAATTTATTAAATGATATTAAATAATTATTAAACCATACCTATTTCCAATAATTGACATAAAAATAATAAAGAATTTGCTGAATTAATTCGGGAATGCTTATTTACTTTTGATTTAAAAGTGCGCTCCACTAGAATTTAAAAATTTTAAATTATTTTATTTTATAAATTCAAATCAATCACGAGCTTCGAGGGTTTGAACACTCGAGCGTATCATGTCCCAAATAATAGTAGATTTTTCATCCATATTATGAAGCTGATGATGTTTTAACCTAATGTAAACAAGTGGCTTAGTAATTATAAGGTCAAATTTTTACGCAGTCTTCCACCTTCATTTTCTTTATTAGGCTGACCAAGAAAACTATCTGGCACCTTAATTATTTGTCTTTACGTGTTCCAAGTGCTAGAATTTTCAGTTAGCAACCAAAAGTCATAGACATGAACCTTACTTATATCTAATCTATGTTTGCGTTCCTTTCCTATATTTCTTTCACAAATACATCAAAACAAATAATAAAATGACCATTTCATATTAGTAAGAAACTTGTGGGCTGCATTTCAAGCTTTAGGGTCAGTCATCGGATCATAATTCAATAAAATATACATTCAATCACTCTTCTAATTAAACCACCAATCACGCTGACGCTGATTTTCTCTTTGGTTAGGTGGCTTCGGCTTATTGATCTAACCTTTCATCCTTTCGGTTAATGAATGGTATATTATGTGCTAGAATTTTCATATTACAAAAAACAGTGAAAAAAAAAAGTTAAAATCAAGGGGGAGGCAAACGCAGCACTTACTTTCTACCAAACCGTAGGGGTCTAATATATTCATCTCTTTCTAGTGGGACTGTGTAGGAGAGGAAAAGGATTTGTGTTTCACCAACTCCACATCTTCAGACCTTATCCAAACCTACATTAATTCTATGGGATATATCCAAATCAGAGGTAGAAGAGGAATCATTGATGTATAATTTACTCTTTTTTTTTTTCTTATGTTCTTGGCGATGTCCCCACCCATGCACGTAATAAAAATATCTGTAGCTTTAACTTGATCTGCAAAATTCTTTCTCGATCAAATCCCAACCTGTGCTTTATTCCATCATCAACTTGCTTTAATTATAAGTAGAGATATGAAATTTGTAACAAAGATAAAGTGATTAGCTTAGGGGCTGCGCTTGTTGGTTTCATATCTTCATACCATGGTTCACCTACCTTGTTAAACCCATTTGCTTGTTGTCTACCTAGCCGTGAAAGTTAGATCATGTGTTCTTTGCTTTGCTTTCTCCAACTAGTCTCACCATTTTTCTTGGTTCGTTGAGTAGCCTAAACAACTATAGTATAAGGAAAATGTTAATAAAATGCTAGTAATATTTAATGGTGGATTAAATAATCATTGATATCTTTTAAAAGATTTAATTTGTTTTAAGCCGAGATACACTTTCAAAAAAATTGCCGCCTAGTTTGATTGATCCAATTGAGGGGATGCCAATCTACTTCCACTTCTATGACTTGACGTATATGATTAATTAAATATCGAGCTTTAAAATAAATAATCAATAAATTAAAAATAACTGATTAAATGAGAATATAGAGGATACAGTGTGAATCAAGCTAGTGCTTGGATTATAATGAAGAAAGACAATAGTTTCGAATCCAATGGACGAAGGCTTCAAAGAGACCTATCTACTTGCTGGAATGAAACAATACGACAAGAACACAAATATGATTGTAACATATTCTTCGAAGTTAATCAACCTTATTATATTATTCGGCAGCCTAGGTAAAAAGTCAACTAAAATTCGACAATTATTCAGCGGGAAAAAGATTGTTAATTGAAACACATCCATAAGTTAAAAGGTTAAGATTTACAGAGGAGACAAATGTCAAAAACACGATAATAGAACAAAGAAAGATGAAATTTCTTTTCATTTTTTTCTTTGTAATATAAATTAGAGGAACTTTAAATGCTATTCACTGGCAAATTACCATGAAAGGAGAGGGAATCAACTTGAAAACACACCTATCCAAAACAAGACGGACGGCTGTTACCAGCACAAAGACGAGTGAAGAAAACATACTTTAAAGTCTTAAACAATACGAGCATTAATATATATGTAAGAAGATATGAGGATTAAAAAATAAAGTCACATAAGTATATTTATATAAATAGACATGTATTTTAAGTAATTTTTAATTTCACATATGCATATGATTAAGATTTATTACTTTCACATTTCATAATAAATTACACATTTCACTTTTTTAAAAAAGACTATTAAGTAATTAGTGTCATAATTAAACTTATTTAATGATATATACGATAATACATGATTTGACCATAATGTAAATTTTTTTTATATTTTTATTATGTATCAGAGTTAAATCTATTAATATATATGAAGTCCATCATCCTCTTTTCCTTAATTCTTAATAAATGCATTCAAAACTAAAATATTTTATTGAATATCAAATATATGTACAAATAAAAAAAATTAAAAAAAGCAGCTCCGTTTTATTACCAAAAAAAAGCATCGACCTCTCTTCTTCTTCTTTTTTTGAAAAAGAAGAGAAAATAATAAAACAAAGAAACATTGCGCATTGAGTTGGAAGTAACCACGTGGGTCTCTCTTCATTTGAGCCGAAAATTTAAATACATTATTCTACTTGGCTCCCATATGCACGCTTGGTTAATTTTGGTATTATATCTCTCGGTTTTCTCGAAGGGTTAGCAATATCTTAATTTTTTTTTTGTCACATTGAAGCTGCAAGCACTTGAATAAATAGAACTTTTATGGGTTTAGTATTTTTATGAGTATGGTATTTAAAGTAAGTTATCAATTATTTATTGACTGTTAATTTCATAATAAATATTTAAAATTTTATTAAATAATTAATAATTAATAAATACTTAACAACTTACTTTATATTTCGAAACTCTGACATTAACATCACATTTATATCTTAAAACTTGAGCTGATGAGTTGATGATAATTGAACTCTAAATTGGATGAAAATATCTTAATACTAATTATTTTATATGTACTTTGTACAAGTTATTTTTATTTTTTATTTAAAATATTTTTTTATTTATAATTTTGAATATGTTTAATTTACGAAATATTTTTTTTTATAAAAAATACTTATAAATAGATGAAAAAATGTTTAACATTAATTTTTTATGTTAAAGTTTACCCACGCTTTGCATAGATTTTTTTATATTTATTATTTTTTTTAATTTTTATTCAAAATAATAATTTTATGTATTATTATTTCAAATATGTTAAATTTATGAAGTATTGTTTTAATAAAATTCCTAAAACTAAATTAAAGAAATGTTGTAAATTAATTTTTTTATGTTGGAGGGATTTTTTTTATTTATTATTTATTTATTTAAATTTTAATTATATACTTTAATAACACTTTCACTTTAATTCTTTTTAAATTTATTCTTTTTCTTTAAAAGTTAACATATATTTAATGATATTAATATATTTAATGGTACTATTAATTATTTACAATTTTACTTCTAGATATAAATAGATAGGTAGATTCAGTCAAAAACACTTATAGCTTTCTTTAATGTTTCCAAAAAAATACGTCCAAGAAAATAATAAACAACATCAACTTAAATGAAATGAATTCCCTATTTCTACAATTATACTGTATAGCAAATATGGGAATAGAGGCACACGTTTCTCATCGTCATTTGAATAAAATTGCACAAGGAAGTAAATTTTCCTAAAATCTCTAGCTCCCAAACACGTGATCTACTCTCTTAAATTATAAATTTAGTTGTAGGCCGAATAGAAAAAAGCGAAGCAAAACGTAGTGTGCTGGTGTTAAAGGCCGCTGTGAGTCTGTGACTAAAACTTTGACCAGTCGCTCGCATCGCACCTGAAGTACGTTCCCAGGTCCCACCCCCACAAATACAATGAGAAAGAGTGAGAAATTCGGAACTCGAACCTTGGAAAGCCATTATTAGCCTTGCTTATGCGGTGGATCCTTCTTAAATATTAATATCTTATTTACATGTGGAACAAAATTTAAAAAAAGAGAAAATATAAAACAGACGCTTGTGATACATGGGTCCATTCCATTCCCATTAGCTTTTGCTGGTCTTCAAATATAAACGCCTCTCCCCTTGTCTCCTTTATTTCTCCGTAAGAGTAGTAGTACCATTACCATAACCATCGTGAGGATACATATCCAATTCAAGAGAGGAATTACACATTCAAAATCCAAACCAGAGCTGCACTGGACCTCTTTGTTGTGTTGAATGCGAATAATTATTAATTAGAGTGCGTGGGAATATGAGAAGGCCATTGAGATATCCACACAAGCGCACCGACAGGCATGATCTCTTCGATGTCTTACCGGACGATCTCGTTGTTCTCATTCTCTCCAAGCTCAGCTCCACCGCCTCTTCCCCTTCCGATTTCATCAACATCCTCTCAACGTAAGTTTCACTTTCACACACACATATTTTATCTATGCCCTGAAACATATTCATATCACATCTTCATTCATTTCCCCTTCAATAAATAAACAGATGCAAGAGACTGAATCGGTTAGGGATGCATACGTTGGTATTATCTAAAGCCGGGGTTAAATTATTCGCCATAAAAGCCAAAAATTGGTCAGAACGTGTTCACCGTTTCCTCAAACACTGTGTAAACGCCGGCAACGTCCACGCCTGCTATACTCTCGGAATGGTCAGTGTACACTGTAAATGACTTGAACTTAATCTGAACTCTCGTTCTAATATCCATATCCCTTCGTAGAAACGCTTTAAGAAAAATTTCTGATTTTTCATTTCTATATTTTGTTGCTACAGATCCGATTTTACTGTCTACAAAATCGAGGGAGCGGGCTTTCTCTAATGGCCAAGGCGGCGATGAAATCGCATGCGCCGGCGCTGTACTCGCTGGCGGTGATACAGTTCAACGGTAGCGGAGGTTCCAAGCGTGACAAGGATCTGCGCGCAGGGGTGGCTTTGTGCGCGCGAGCATCGCTGCTCGGCCACATAGACGCGCTTCGCGAGCTAGGCCACTGCCTCCAAGACGGTTACGGCGTCCGCCAGAACATCGCCGAGGGACGACGGTTGCTCATCCAGGCCAACGCGCGTGAGCTCGCGTTCGTCATACGCTCCGTCGCGCAAGCTTCCCCTTCTCACTCACCCTCTTCTCTGCTGACGTGGCGCGCCCTGCGGTATGGGTGCCAGGCGGATTCGGTGTGTCCGTTGCTCAGCGATTACGGTTACAACGTGGCGGCGCCGGAGGTTCAGCCGGCGAACTGGTTTCTGAGGGAGTGGTTCGAGTCCGGTCGTGGGGGGTTGGGCGAGGGGCTGAAGCTGTGCGCGCACATTGGGTGCGGTCGGCCCGAGACGCGGCCGCACGAGTTTCGCCGGTGTTCGGTTTGCGGCAAGGTGAACTATTGCTCGCGTGGATGTCAAGCGCTTGATTGGAAATTGCGACACAAGATGGAATGCTCGCCGGTGGAACTGTGGGTTGAGGAGAACGACGGTGGTGGTGGTGGTGGTGAGGACATGGCAAATGACGTAGTGGTTCAGAACGCTGCCGTTTGATGATGCAGATTGCAGCTCCAGCTTCTGCCCAAAACACAACCGCGAAAGGGCTTCGATAAATTAAAAGCTGGCGATAAGCAGTACGATTTTCTGTACAGATGGGGCAAAGGTTTTTGACTTTTTCTTTTTGGAGTTTTTGATAAATTCCTTTGAAAAATTTGTAGTACAAATTTGAAGCAGTGGTGGCTAAAAGAAAAATAGAAGCATTTTACCATAAATAAATAAATAGAAACATAGTGAAGATTAGAAGTTCTTTATTCAAAAATGTTTTTTTTCTTGTTATTAGACGAGGTAATGTTTTTTTTATCTCTTAAATTAAAATAAAGGGAAGTCTTATATAACATTTAATGTCAGGCCCATTAATTTATAAAATAATAAATTTATTCTCAAATATTACTTTCATTTTTTAAATAATAGTGGGAGATTCAAACGTAAAGGTGTCTACCTTATATAAAAGTTTGGAGTAATATTATAATTTTAAAAAAATACATAAATTACTAATATGATTATATTTTAAGAATTTGGTTTGTTTTTATTAAACGTAAATATTGTCATCAATATCACGATATGAAAATGTAAGATTTGGTTTCTATGATATCTGTTAAGACAAAAAAAATATTGTGAGTAGGCATAAATAACATAAGATATTTTTTTTATTACATTAATACAATTTCGGGTCTTTAAAAAACCATGGCAATAAGATATTAAAAAAATAAATTGTTATTAAAAGTTGAAAGTTTGAATTAGTTTTAAATTCTCAAATAAGCTCCTAGACAGACATTGGAATTTTCATTACGTTACTAATTATGAGGAGGTAAGCGATATTTTAGATGCAAATTTAGTGTCATGAAATATGGAAGGAAGGAACAGTGGAGAAAGGGATGGAAGTAAAAAAAAAAAAAAAAAAGAAAGGAAAGGAAATGACTCGAATGAATCGATAATATTGTTTTGTATAGTTTTGGGGGAGGGAAAAGGATTGAAAGAGAATAGTATAAAGTAGAAAATCCAAATGCACGTTGCCGTTTGTGTTTCGTTCAATATCTAGTAAGTGGAGAGTGAGTATATCCATTAACTATTTTTGGTTGAAGTTGAGCTATCTGAAAAAAATCTCTGCCTAGCTGAGGTGCAAGTTTCCCAAGAATTAAGCCATAAGTTATTCATCTTCTCGCTCCACTTGTCCTCTTAATATCTTCTGGAAGAGTTGGATCTTACTTTTGCAATATATAAATATTGTTTCTCTTATTCTTTTCTGGGGGGCGAGTTTATCAGATAGAAGGTGCTGATCTTTTCTCAGCAAAAACTAATAATAAAATGCGGATCTTTAGGTGCTCGCTTTGGGTGGGATGTGCCGATGTGGTCCAAGTGGATGAGTATAAGATACCGACTACCAGCAGTATAGCATCATGGCACTTTTCAAAAACGGGCTTGGACATTTATCAGTGTTGTTGAAAAGCCCACTGTGACATTTTCCAGAAGAGAGAGGCAATCACAGACAAGCGAACTGCACAAGCAGATTCCATGTTGATTACGTTATCGTTGTTGTCGTGACACAGGAGATGAAGGACCTCTCGCATTCAAAGCCGTGATTCATGACACTTTTGACGGTTACTAAGGCCCTAGGCATACATTTTACTAAGGCCCTAGGCATACATTACTTGCGTTACATTACTTGCGTTTGAAGATATGCTTGGATAAAAGGAGTTTGGAGAAAATAGGATAGGAGAGAGATTTTTTATTTTAAATAAATAATTCTTTTATTTGAAGATGTTTTAAAACAAAATTATAAAATAAGAAATTATTATTTAATATTTTAATTATTTTTATAAATATTTTATAATTATTTTAATTTAAAAAGAAAAAAATATTTTTTTCTTTCCTTTCTAAACCCTTACTTTCCAAATATATCCTTAAGAAATAATTTTTTTACATGTCAAACTTATAACTTAATTGACGCTTCAAAATTTGAATGTGATATTAATATCGGATATTTGACCCTCTACCACATCACAATTTTTTCTTCAGCACGCCGCAAGTCTTCAAATATGATGAATAATGCATGAATACGTAATGTTTTCCCTGACATTTTCTTTCTAATATATTAAATTATATTGTATCAAAATATATTTTAAATTTTAAATTTGAAAATTAGTTGGATTGAATTCAAATAAATCATGAATGATGTGAGTAAAAAAAGAATGCTACAATATAATTTAATATACTTTCATCAATATAAATTATAGTTTTTTTCTGAAATAATTACAATAAATAAGAGTAAGATCATTTTAAAAGTGAGAAAAATAGAATTTACAAAGCCAATATCTAGAGACAATGTTTAGAAAGAGAATAATTGGATTAAGTACAATTAGAATATAAATAAGTTATATTACCTGTACATTGCATAAATTATTTTACGTTTGATATCTATTTTTAAAAAAATTTATTATATATATATATAATTATAATTTTAGATGTTAAATTTAATAAATTTTTATAATTTTTAATGAAATTGTTAGGAATATACAAAGACAATGTTAAAAATTATCGTTTTAATGTTAACGAAGTTATGTTATTTGTTTGAAATATCATAATAATTGTAAGAATTATTGTTCATATAATAAATTTTATAGCTTGTAAAATTGCAATTAAGAATGATAGGTAAATGAGTTTATGTTTTCTTTATGAAACTTAATCGAGTTAAAAGCATATATTCTTATATAAAAGGTTGATTCGTGTAGAATGGAGTCGTATTCGATACGTAAGAAGGTGGATTAGATGATGATGAAATTAAAGTTTATATTTAAAAGAAAATCAACCAACAATATATTTATTTTGTTTCATGGCATGCAATTATTGTTATTTTTATTTAGTTAAATTAATTTATAAGTTTTTATTTTATTTTTAAAAAAAATATTAGATTCTTATATTTTTAAAAAGTTTGAAATTGAGTTTCTACAACTTTAGAATTTTAAATTTTGATCTTTGTCGTCAATACCTTATAAGAGTGTTTTAAAGGTAAGCTAGATTGATGGAGTTAATAATTGAAATTGTAAGGACTTAATTACAATTTTTTGAAGTCCTTATAATTTTAAGAATATCTAATTGGGTCATAAACTTAAACTATTGTTAGAAATTTAAAACGATGATCTAACGACAGTAATCTAATATAAATTTGTTTTAAATTATAAAGATTTAATTACAAACTTTAAAATATAAAGATCTAATTAAAAAATTTAAGTTAGTATAGGGACTTACATATTGGTTTAATATTTTTATTTCTATTACATGTTTTAACTCCATTATGCCATTCTTTCTTTTTAAAAGTTAACATGCATTTAATCGTGTATTAATTTATTTTTTTTAAAGATAATTTTATATATATATTGAGTCTCTATTGGCTATAAGACAAGCATTTCAAAGATTTTGTTTCAAAATTGAATTACAATAACGTAGTACTTTGAATTAATTAAAAATAAAATAAAATAAATTTTATTTTATATAAATTTAAATTTATTTGATTTAAAAAACAAATTATATGTTTGGAATTTATTATAAAAAAATTAAATTTGAATTAATTTAAAAATCAATTATTATGTTTGGAATTCATTTAAAAAATAATATATTTTATTTTATTTTATTACTTTAACTTTTTACCCTTATATCATCGTAAATTTAAAAAAATTAGTAAGGATTAAATAATGAATTTAAGTAATTAAATTAAAAATTAAATGAAATGATAATAAAACATACTATATTTGATAGGATTTGTAAATCTAAATAATTAAAATCCATGAGATTTTGAAATCAATTTATTTATTATTTTTTAACATTCCAAACACAATATTTTATTTATAAATTAAATCAAATCTCATTTTTTTAAATTTCAAACACACTCTAAATGAACATTTCAATGGTAGATCTATTGTCACTCCTATTTATCTATTGTCACTCTTTTATAACAATCTTTTATTTGGTTTATCTAAAAAACCCTTATTAAATAATGTTTTTTTATTCTTAATCAAACTAGTTATCTATTATCACTCTTATATATGTCCAAAATTCCTATTGTTAATTATAAAATTAGTTAATTAAAAATATTTTTAATGCTTCTTGACTCTTACTTAATTATCACATCTACTCCTGCTTTTACTATGTGTATTTTTCCAATAAATATTTTTTTCATCTGTTATATATATATATATATATATATATATATATATAATTAATGCATTTGACTTAGTTTCTTAATAACAAAATAATAAATTGTCAGCAAACAAAATCAAGGGAGAAATATGCATTTAGTTAAAATTTAATCTCTTGATTGTAAAAATAGCTTAAAGGGGAATATAAATGTAATTAGTTTTTTAATTTTAATAATATCTAGCTTGTAATAAGTAATGAATATGATAAGATGAACCCATAAAAAATGATCAAAAAAAGATGAACCCAAAATTACAATATTAAACAGACAAAAAAAAACCATGCAAGCTAGGTAAGGCGGGAGTGGTTTGGCATACCGAGAGTAATTATGTTTAGGAGTTTAGAAACATTAAAAGTTGTTTGTTTAAAAAGTCAGAGACGATTAATTTAACTAATATCACGGAAACAAGAACAATTATCTAATGAAGGATATTTTAAGAAAATTTAATAGTTGATAGTTAAAGAGAATTGACAATAGATAAATAGGAATAGCAATAAATAGACTCATATTTCAAAATAAATTGTATTCATTCAAAGCTCAAACAGCAAAAAAACTCAACCACTTGTGCGGTTAAGGGTTTGTTAGCATCCCTTAATTCATTAATGTTAAATATTTATTCATTATTAATTATATTTATCTTTTTCAAAATATTTATTAAAAAAATTAATAATCAATAAATATTTAAAAATTAACTATGTGTAATAGTACTTTAAAAAAGGGAGTTTAAAAAAGAATAACATAACAATTCCTAAATAAAATTAACATAAATTACATTCCATCACTTTTAGGCTTATCAAAATGACGACAAACTTTTAAACTAGTCATAAATTACATTTCAACCCTTTTTTCTTGTAACCACTTAATTAAATGAGTCTTTTTGTCATCCTTATTAGTAACAACCTATTATTATATCTCTTGCATGGAAAAAATAATTGAAAGCGTGATTTTTATTAAGAATGAATTGAGCTAAAGGACTAAACATGTCAACAAAATTAGAAAATGACAGTATAATTTGTTTCACATAATAGACATGTTTAATATATTAATTTTTTGTTAGAGTAAAATAAATACATATATTATATTCATTTTCATAATATTTGTCAAATTATATCGTTTTCACTTATATATTAAAAAGTCAACTTATTTTTTAAAGAATAAATCATAAGATTAACCTATCTTAAAAAACTTTATATATATATATATATATATATCACTAATAATTGATAATAAGTGAGTTTTTTTTTTGTTCACAGAAAAATAGTGAGTTTTTCTATAAATATTTAACAGGGTTAAGTTAATAGTTAGTCAAAGTTTAAAATGAGATGAAGTACAATTTTGGTTTAAATTTGAAGTTTTCTGTCATTTTGACAAATCTCAAGTAATGAAATATAATTTATTTATAAAATTATAAGAATAAGTTTGACAGTTAACGAAAGATGAGTGTAATTAATTAATGGTAATTTATGAAACCAAATTTAAAATTAATAAAAATAAGTGCGAATGGACAAATGAAGGTCACCCATTTAAGTAATATAATGCAACAAATTTTATATTTCTTTTTATAATTCCATCTAAGACTATACAAATAAAATACATTTTGTATTTTTTAAAATTCTTTTAAATAAACATATTCAAATATCAAACTCATTTATTTTCTTTTTTAAAATTAACTATTCTATAATAAGAATACACATGGCCAGGGGTGGACCTATGGGGTCTAAAAAAAACATTTCTTTAATTATTATTGAAAAATTTTAAGCAAGTCCCCAAATAAATGAAATTTATCCCCTCTTTGAAATAAATTTTTTCTTTAATTATTATGTGAACATTTTTAACCAAGCCGTCCAAATAAATAAAATATGTCATCTCTTTGAAAATTTTACAATATGTATGAGTAAGTGTATATTTAGCATCTCTGTTTAAAATTTTATAGTTTGGGCTTGTACATGCCTACCAAAAATTCAGTTAAATATCTGTCACTGCTGAACCTTTTTTTTCTCTCTTGTAATTTTTTTGTTTACTTTATCATAGTTAAGGGTTTTGTTATATTTTTTGGTGAATTATAATTTAGGTTTTTCTCTTCCTTATGCTAGCCTCGCAGTCTTTCCATTTACAAATAAGAAAAAGTATAAATATTAATGCCGTTCAAACCTGGCGGGTAAAACCATTTTGACCCAATTTATTGGATTGGGTTGTAATTTTCAACTCATTTTTTAATTTAAGACTTTTCTTTTTCTTTTTAAGAAAAAAAGCTGCGTTAAAAAAAAATCAAATGATTCAAATCCCTACCCAAAATAAAAAGCCAAAATTTTCCTTTCCCCAGCGCAGACGACTGAGACGACGACCACGGGCGGCGACTGGTCCCCTCCCTCTCGCGCAGTTTTGATATCCCCCGTTTTGATATCTCAAAAAAAAAAAAAGGAGTACTTCAATCAATTAAGTTTTTGTATTAAATCAAAGGTGCAATTGTGCAAGGTGAGGGGTAACAAACAAAAAATGCTGTAGTGAGGTTGAACGAGGTGAACATGAAAAAAACAAATATCTAATTGCAAGAGATGGTACTGTAAAAAATGACTGGACTGAAACTTGGATTTTATTTGTTAAATTTTTAAATTGACTGGAGTATGCAGCTCGACAAAAATTTGATTAAGGAAAGGTGATTATACCAACAAGTTTTGGTGCACTAATAAGCAAGCTGTACTCACAATTGAGAATACAAGTTCCATACTTGAAGTAAATCAAGTGATATGTTACTTCATCAATAATAATAATAATAATAATAATAATAATAATAATAATAATAATAATAAGGAGTGTTCGCAATTTGAATTGGTTCGATTTTAAAAAGGAAAGTCATCCGAGCCAAACTAATCGATTTTTCTATATCAAGAACTAATAAGTTTTTTTTAATTAGAGAACCGAACTGAACTAAACCAATTGCAATCGGTTTGGTTCGGTTCAGTCTAATTAATTTTTAACTAAATATTTTGTTCTTAAACAAATTCATACACAACTTCACTTTGTTCTTTTTATGGACCAATGAAAAAAAAATTAGTATAAAATCCTAATAAAAATATCATTACATAATTATAAACAATAAATTGATCTAAAAATATTTATAGAAACAACAAGAAATTTACATATAATTATTTATAAGTATGTAAATTATAGAAATTATATAGATAATTATATGAGTTTGGTTTGGTTTGGTTTGGTTTCATAAATGAAAATTGAAAATCAAACCAAACCAATCGATTTTCATAAAAAGCAAACCAACCAAAATCAAAACTAATCAGTTTTGTTCGGTTTTTGATTTTTCGATTCGGTTTGGTTATGAACACCCCTAATAATAAAGGTGACCTGAAAGGGCCAGGGGACGGGGATGCATTCGTGAGGAATCGCACAGTTACACTTTGTATTGCTGATCAGTGACCCAACCATATGAGCTAGGCTTATGTGACTTATTTCAATATTATTGATATGGTGTTAGAGGCATGCTTGGGTTTTAGAGAGCAGGCTTAGACATATACAAAGGATTATCTGTAAAGAAAATATTTTTCTTGAAAAGAGACTACTCATCTAATTTTGGAGCATCCTAGGATCTCTTTGAAAATGAATAATCACTAAGCAGGACTAACTAACTATTAGTTGAAGGGGGAATTCAAACCCATACATATGAGGACCTTCAATCAGTTGAAAGTCACCTAAATTACTAAATCCTATGCACATAATTTGATTATGAATTAAACTTTGAATTTCATTGTTGTTAATTTTTAAATTGATCTGAAAATATAACTCAACAAAATTTATTTTCTATTATAATTGGAGGCTCCAAGAAAATTTATTTTTCATTTCATCAGTTCATGAATGAGCATATTTTATAGTCTATGATTAAACGAATTTTGGCACTCGAGTCAATTATGTTTAGTTTATGTACTTTTTTTTTTAGTTACATAGGAAATGCAAGCTTTTAGGTAAGAGAAAGGAAAATATAATTTTGTGGAGTATTAAATTTCTCATATCAATATCACACTTAAATCTTAAAAATTTAGTTCGGTGTCAATTAAGCTACAAACTCCTTAATTTAAGTACTTTATTATTGTACAATTATAGTAGGAATCTCAATACAGCCTCCATCTTTTTTTTTTTTGAAAGAAATACAGCCTCCATCTTAAGAGGTTTGCCTCTATAATAAATATGTATACAAGGACATCCAAAACTTGATCATCAGGTCTAAAAGACGAGCTTAATTTCTCATGGAGACATCTTCCTTTGGGTTGGGTTAAATTGAATACTGATGGTAGCTTCCTCACTACAAATGGTTCTGCAGCATGTGGGGGTCTTCTTGGAGACGCTGTCCGGAGCTTTATTGCTTGCTTTGCCTATAACTTTGGTTCTTGCTCCATAACTCAAGCATAACTGGGGGATTTTTCAGGGCTTACAGTTGGCCAAGCCCTCAATATTCGTCGATTAATTGTGGAATCCGATTCACAGTGTGCCATCAACTTTATCAGGCTATGATGCCCACTTTCGCACCCTTGTCCACTAGTTCGGGATATCAATGAGATCCTGCACTCTTCTTATTGGGAGGTCTATTGGGGGAATACTTTCAGGGAGGGTAATTTTTGTGCTGATACTGTCGCTAAGCATGGTCAGTCAGTGGGAATTGGGCTGTACGCCCTCTACCAGGTGCCACCGTTTTTGTCCTTGAACCTTGCTTTTTATGCTGGTGTCCTTTTTGATAGGTTTACCAGTTGTTAGTTAGCTTTCTTGTTTCGGTCTATGACCCCGTATATGTACTAAATTGGTTTTTTGGTCTTAGGTTAGTTGGGCTAGGACCAATAGCTAAACATTTGCAATATTTTATTGGTCTTACTGAAAACCTACAATTCCCATGACCCTTGTCATCAACTTGGCCCAATGAGGTCTATAAACATCTGCTTAAGGATCCACGAGTGACACTTTTTGGCCAATTGGCTTTATATCAAACCAAAAAACGACTGTTCGGCCTGATTTTGAGAGTGGTTTTCGTCAGAAATCTAAAGTTAACGTCTAAATGGTCTAATTATATCCACGGAAATAGTAAATCAAATTATTTATTTATTTTCGTCTCTTGTCTATGTTGAAAATCTATTTTAATCAAATTATACACTTCCCATTTGTAAGAATAGCCATTACTTAATTTTAAAGTGGTAAAGTTCATCATGCAGCTATTAATTCAATTATATTAGTATAACTGTCAAGTATCGTATTTTTTTATTGAAAAATTCAACCATCTAAAACTTGTTATAATTGATTATATTATTACAATGATTACACCAAAAGATTTATTTTAAATTTACTATGCAACACTTCTATTTCTTTTTATTTGTTTACCATTATTCCTAAACCAAATATCTAATTATCAATCATAAAAGTCCCATTTTCAGGTTGTCATGGAACAAAACGTAAAGATGGGTAATTTGACGTTTAAAGGCCAACTTCTTTTGTTGAAGCGAACTCACTTATACTTAAGTGTAAAAAAAAAATCATTTAACATTTTCTTCGTTTAATCTAATTATTTTGCCTCATTTTTTATCACCTAAAGGTTTATTTAAATCAAGAAAAAAATTATAATAAGTATTTATTGTAGTCCTTTAAATATTTAAGTGTGATTGATTTAATTTTTTAATAATTTTTTTATATCAAATTAATTTATGAAAGACTAATTTAATATAAAAAATGACATTAAAAAATTAATTTTATGTTAAAAAATAATATTAAATTTTTATTTAATGTCAAAATTTAATATTATAAAATTATTTTAATTTATTTACCATAAAATAATTTATCTGATATTGCATATATTTTTAAAAAATTAAAATAAATATTTAATCTAAAAATTATTGTACATGTTTTATTCTATAATATAATATTTTCCCACGAAACAAATCCAGAAAAAGAAAAAGAGAGAGAATACAACGCTAACACAACAACCTCAACAGCCAACACACACACACACACAGTTCCCGAGCAAGCGGGGGAAGTGTGGCACTGGGAAACAAAAGCAAGCGTTGTCGTTTTATCCTTGTCTAAAGTCACTAAATGACTAAACCCTCTCTCACTCAGCCGGAAATGCCGTGTGCGGTTGTTCTGCACAGCGACACAGCAAAATGTCCAGCCCTGCGGAGGAAACGGCGCAAGAGCAAGAGCAAGAGCATGAGCAGAGCCACAACGACCAAAGCGAGCAATCCCAAGAATGGGAAACCATGGCCCGAGCCTGGCTCTGCTCCTTCCCGGAGGCTAAGGAAGTGAGCATGGCAGAGGTCGAAGCTTGGATCGACTCCAACCACGCTTCTTTACCCGAGGGCCTTAAATCAATGCCTCGCCCCGATCTCTGTCTCAGGCTTATTTCTATTCAGAATTGCATGAGATTCCCCAATCAGGTACTCCTTTCTTCGCTTTTTCTCTCCATTCCCTATTGCATTTATTACTTCCCCTCCTTTTTTGGTTTCAACTTTCAAGGACAATCCAGCATACACGTTATCGCTCTCTGAGAGTATAAGTTATTTTAATGTTGATTCTGTCGTTTTTTACAACTTCTTGTGGGTTGCAGTTGCACCTTACACGTGCTTTTGATGTTGTTCCTGTGTGTAAATTAATGTTAATTTAAAATGGAGATTGATCTTAGCTGGGACTGGAAAGCAATAAATTGAAGATATTAATGCGATTTCTTGAGATCTTGGCTTTAATTGAAGCAATTTGACATCTTTTATGTGAATTACAAACCAATCTGTATAATTTATTTTTAACTTGCGTCAATACGCGGCAGTTCTAGGGTCTAGAGGCTGAAGTCGAGAATTTTGAAAACAAATGTTGCTTGAGGGTTGGGGAAAAAAAACATAGTTTAAGACTTTAAGGTTTCCGTTTGGTTGTGCCACTTGGGGAGTCTTTCTGCTGGTGATTGGCTAAGATTGTGTTTAAAAGCCTGCGCATTTATTAGGAGAAGAAGAATGGCGTATGAACCTTATGATTTACTAACGAAAACTGGTTTTTATCCCGCAAGAATAGATTAAAAAAATAATGAAGAAGCTCGGTTGTTGCAACTCATGACTGTGATATTAATAAGGCCTTCCCCAATCATTAATTTGTGTAGTGCAGCAAAAATCTCTGCATCCTAGTTGGTGAGCTGATCCATATTGATGAAGGTAGTGGTTTTTATCCTTTATTGTTACTGATTTTAATTTGCCCATGAATGGCAAGAAATGTGCACCAGGATTTAGTACATTACTTATGGTTGGAGAAGACAACTCTCTGTCTCTGTGCACATCAGCTTTAACTGAATGCAGAAGAAGGGTGCATAATTGATCTATGATGAGACGTGTGGGTTAAAAAAGAGCAGAGGCAGGATTTCAAATTTGTGTCCCCGTGTATATGTGTTGGAGTAAGTGGATATCAAAGTCCAGTTTGATGAAAATGCTCAGTATCTGTGGATGTGGTCTTGATTTTTTAAATTTGAGATCTTCTCACTTTTTTGTTCAATTTTTATGTGTTTATAGTCACATCATTTCAAGATAAAGAGAGAAAGCTTTTTAACAAAAGAAAGGCATTTTCTAACTTTTGTAAGAATGGTTTATCTTGTAAGCAATATATATTTAAGCAATAATGGTTTCTAGGGAACTGGGTACCTGCCTAATGCATTTTCTGTTACAATTACAAAAGAAGGTAGGCTTTCTTGTTTTTTTGGTGACATACATATAAGCTTATGCTTCTTGCCAAGATTCCCTATGCATAAAATGGGGCATTTTTTTTAACGGAATATTTAAAACATTGTAAGTTGTTACACCTGACATTTTTTAATCTTTCAAATGTGGCAGGAAAGAGAAGTAAATCAGCTTGATCTTCCACATGCACGGTTTCAACGCACTGATCAATGGATACCAGTTTATTCATGGTTAGAAACTTTGGATAAGGATGAGGTGGTTAAGTCTAAGGAGATTTCTGACTGGCTAACAGACAACCCAAGGGTCCAAGAACAGTTGTGCTCAAGGCATTCTCGATATCATTTGATGCACTACATAAAAAAATGTCATTTGAAGATATTAAAAAGAAGGGAAAAGAGGAAGGTATTAAAATCTTTTTCATCTTTGTTTTTTTTTTTTGGGGGGGGGGGGGGATTGTGAATTTTCAGTTCAATTAGCACCATGAGCATGCTATACTTTTATGTCATTGGTGTTTGGACATATCCATATTCTGTAGGTAGGTTCATCCTTCCCATTCCTATAATTGAAGTATTATAGTTGCTTTCTTTACCTCATGCCTATCAGCATTGACATTGATGACAGTTTTTAAGTTATTTGTGGTGTAAAATTGCTGTTGACTTCTGTGCACCTGCTAGTGCTTTTATATTATGTGTTACTACTTGTTTACTTGGACAGGGTTTTGAACAGCCTGACAAAGACACTTCATTGAAGGTTCAGAAAGATGTGGTGATGAAACACCCAGCCCCACTTCCATGTATGCTTTATCCATCTTACCTTCTAAATTTTCTCTGGTACCATACAGAAGAATGTTTGTTTCACTTTCGCTCTGCTTAATTTGGCAAATTTCTGTGAAGTAGCCTATATGATGAGAGCACATTGCTGGAAACATTTTTTGGGGGAAAGGGAACAGAAGGGGGAGGAGATTAAATTATTATAAATGCTCTGAAAAGTCATACGAGTGCAATTATATATGTTGTGCATGTGTAATCAAATCAATTTATTTATTTTTTTGTCAATATATTGTGGTTTGAACCACTCTGTATCTGTGGGAACAATTTCTAACCTGTTCTCAATCTCCTCTAGCCTTTACAGCCTTCTGTGTGTACATGTGAAGTGTTGTAGGATACAGTTCTCTAGTTTTGAATTTATTTCTTTTGCATGGGGAGGGCAATTTGGGTGGGCTGGTGGAATATACTTATTTCTAAGATCTTAATTATACTCTTAGATTTAGTCTATTTCCAAATATGTTGGATGACAGTTCTTCTCTCTTGTCTGGACTGGTGAAATAAATAGGCACTAGAAGAAAGCTGATACTCTTACTTGAAGAATTGGCTTCTTAACTTTTATGAATACTGAGACATTTTTTGTTGGGATCTGGACTGAAATTCTCTTACTAATATCTCATGTCCCCCTCTTTGAAATAAAGAAGGAAGAGAAAGAAGTAGCATTGCTGTTATCAAAAGTATTAAACTATTAACAACTGTAATTCCTATTGGGGTACTTTCACAACTGCAAGAGCTGTAATCACATGCTAAACTCAAGAAAATTCTTATAAGTTGTACTTACTTCTAATTTCCTACTTAAGAAAGAACCTTGGATTATGGAACTAAAAGAATCGTGCATTGAAGTAATAAAATTTTGAGATGTTCAAGCTCAGACATTTTCTTTGTTCTTATAATTTTTTTAGTTCCATTGCAGTTTGGGTCATTCTTCCATATTTTCAACAGCATATCTCTAATTCTAGTAAAGGTTGAACCTTAATATATATATATATAAAATTAAGAAAGAAAAAAGAAAAAGGTGTGCATTTTGAATCACACAGGTTTTATGGGAATTAGGTTAGTGCTGTTGCTTTATACTTATAGGTGATGATCTACCCTCTTGCAGGTAGTTCCATAAACAATCTGCCCAAAGATAGCGATTTGTTCTTGGCCAAAAGAAATGAAGCCTATCGCAAATATGAGATGTAAGTGAATTAGCAGATTTTCTTTGTGTGGCATCTTAGGTACTAGAAGTTTATCATACTTGAGTTTTCCTTCTGTTGATTGGGTTTCAGTTTACTGGAGTTGGAGAAGCTGCTTTCCCCAGTATTCTCAAAACGTCCTGGCACAAACCAATGAGAGTCTCGAAAACATCAACTATTGTGTCTGCCGATTAATATTTGCAGTGACTAGGAACTTCCTGATGCGGCCCCATTCCAGGGGGAGCTTCGTAATAATTGTTTCCTCCTGATTATCATTCACTGAAGAAATGCTGCCTCTCCTGAGTGCTTACCTTAGAAGGTAACTATTCTCTTCAGGGAATGATAGACCAGGGTTGTTTGTCTATGTAGATAGTAGTGTAGCTAAATTATTTTACCATCTGACCATTACATCAGCAGAGGAAATCATGAATCAGAGTTGGTCTACAGATTTCCGTTATGATATTTAACATTTTCATGAACCCCTGTAAGGTGATTAATAATAATGACGCTAGTTAGGTTTTAACCTAGTTAGTCGCATGAGATATCATCTGTTGTGGTCACTTGTGGTATTTGGTAGTTGTTCGAAATGATTGCTCGAACTACCATGTGAAGGGGTACTCTGCCTTGAAAAATCAGAATTACCAGTATCTACATTTCCAATCATGGTATCTTCACCAAACCTTGCCTTCGCCCATACTGAGGCCTTTGGGAGCACACCATTTCTCTCTAATCCAAGGAAATCCCAGGAGTCGGTTATGTGCAGTTTTCGTCTTTTGTTTAAGAAAATGGGTACTACATTCGGATTCTCTGCACCAATAAAAACAGCAGTTAGGAAATTCAAGTAACTATGTGTTATAATGTCTACAGTATGCATTATGAAGGAGAAAAATTCAAGAGAAGTGCATGAATATGAACTTCATAACTTCATACTTGCAACCTCCGTGCATCTTCATTAAGTACTGCAAAAAAAAAAGCCAATGATATTTTTCCTATAAGAGTTAAAGATTGCATCTTCGGCCTTCTCGGTACTTCGAAATAAAATGCATCCCATCAATTCATACTGGTTCCGTCCCAGAGAATTTCATGGACTTGGGGTCAACTTTTATACCTTCCAATGTTTGAGCCCGGTAAATCGTAGTGGGAGTTCGTGACAGATTCAATAACAACTGATGGAGATTTGGACCAAACGAATGTGATTTTAAGTTTACAATATAGGACTGACAAGATAAAATATGAAGTTAGTAGGCGTCGTTTAACCAAACAAATATGAAAATTAAAACAGAGACGTTAAACGGACAGCCGGATGAATAATGGCCATAATAATTAGTGAATTCCGTGCTACTAAGAAACTAGTAACCAATTTCAATATTGGAATTCAGAAACTTAGTGATAGATGAAGCTGGAAACCAAAATAGAGGTTGCCTGTTTGATTGATTGGGTGCGTTCCTAGCCTGGAATGTCAGCTCCGTCCACCCAATATACAAGGCCGAATGGGTTGGCCAATGGGTTTTGACCATTTTGATACCTAGACTTACCAAGACTTCTGGCTCTGAACCTCTGGCTGAGCTACCATCCTGTTCTACCGAGTGCTAATAGTACCCACAGTAACTCAGAAAAACAATTACAAAAAACAAATGGCAAGAGTTTTCAGAAAATAAAGGTAAATTTTCATCATATCAATGTGTTGTAAAAAAACAGTTACAAGGCACCTCTTGAAGTAAATTAAAATCATAATTACAGTAATATGATTGTGATGATAATGAGAATGCTGGAAGGAAGGGGGGGAATATTAATCTAGGATAAAAGCCCTAAATAAATCCATGCTAGAACAAATTTCTCGCATTTTCTAAACCCCAAATCCTAACATCAAAATTCAACTCTTATTATAATCCGTAGATAGTAACCTTTACTCTAATAATCAACCTTAACATTAATACAATCATATATCTCATCAAAATGCGTCTTTTCTCGCGATAAGGATCAAAGTACGTGGTTTGAAAAGCTTAAGTTCAATTATCCTTTAGGTAGTCTCCCTCTTAAAGTTTTTCAAACCAAAAAAGAAATATTTCCTTTCCTACTGCTAAATACGTGATTCTATTGGTAGACAACATGTTAACTACTTAGAGAAGCCCTCTTTTCTGCAGTACCTTTCTTGATTATAAACAAATTCTTATGAGCATGTGTACTACACTTGCGTAGTTTTTAAATTACTTATAGCTTATATTTCTTATCATCGTTTATGTATGCGATGCACCATGTGCAGATTCCGAAAGATAACATTATTCAGGCACAGTAAATGGAACAATTCATATTGTAGGCTGAGAAGGGAGGAAGTCACAATTCGCAGATGATATTTTAGACCACTATAAACTAGCTAGACTACTTACATTTTACAAAGATCCTGCCTTTGCTTTTGATGTTTTCAAGTTAATTTAAAGAGATGTTGTATATATACTCTTCCCGAAAGCTTTAATTAATTCAGAAAAATGAAATGGTAAAGAAAATTTACACTTCAAATGTATCGATATCATTAAAAAAATGAGATTTTTTAAATAATTATTGTGATAATTAAATTTTTTTAATAATTTATTAATATATAAATAAATAATAATATAATTTTTTTAATATTAATAATAAATAAAAATTAAATTCAATGAAATGATAAGTATTTTAAGCTATGTTTGAGAGTTTTAATAAAGATGCAATGAAGTAGTTATTAACGGAGTGATTTGAGATAAAATAAAGTAGAAAGATAAAAATATATCATTTTATTATTTAGAAGTTTAAAGAAAGAATGAAGGGAAATTTCACTCTATTATTTGAAAGTCAATAAGGTAATTAATAGAGTGGAATAAAAATTATCTAAAAATAAAAAAGAGAGAAGTGTGCTATCACAAACTCCTTAAATTAAAAGGTATGAAAATTTGAGAGTTTGAGTAGTATGAGTTGATTTAGGTTCCTTTCCTTAACCATTCAACTTCCTTACTCTAAAAACTCTCAAAAAAATAAGTTAGATTTATTTTACCACTTTTTTTTATTACTAACTACTCTTCCGTCCATCCAAACATACCTTTAAGTTTCTTACGTAAATATGTGGCCAAAGAAAAAATCAGATACTTTTTGGTACATACAAATCAAAGCTTTTATGTGCGTGTCATTATTTCTTGTACCATGTACATTAAGTTAGGCTACGGACAACTGATGGGGCAGTGACAAAATGATTAATTGGATGACAACAATATGATATTATTATAATTATAATTTTCTTTAAAAATTGTATATAAACTATTTAAACTTTGATTTATTTATAAATAGTATATTATAAATTATATATATTTTTAATTTAATCCATAAATTATAACATTTTTTACAAAATATCATTCCATTCACTTTCCAATGAGTTGTTAATGGAGAAAAAAAAAATATCTAAATTTCTTGAACGTTGTTAATTGATTAACAGTTATCATAAATTATAAATTTTTAAAATTTAAACCTTATATTATATAATTTATATAAAATTCATTTCATTCACTTTCTGTTAAATTGATAAACTAATAAAAAAGTGATGTGATATGATCCTTAACATTCATCTCTCTTAAATTCTAACATTTTATATTAATTTCTTTTTATTTATTTTTCCTATTTGATAAATATTTTTCATCAATTTTAAAAAAATATTTTATGATGGTTGCTTGCAAATAAGCTCAAATTTGAGAGAGACTTGAATATACTTTTTCTTTTTATTATGTGATGTATATTTAATGTAAATTTTGATTAAAATAAAGTAAATTTTAATTATTAGTAGGTTAACTTATAAAAATAATGAGAAATCAAAATAAAATTTTATATTTTCACTTAGTGACTACTTACTTACGCGGTAAAATTTACATTATTTATCTGTTCTAGTCCTAACTATTTATTTTATAATTTTTATCTCTTTACCTAATTAATTAATTTTTAGATATTAAAAAATATATATAATATTTTTAAAAAAACCCTAATATGATCATATTGTTTGTTATGAGCTTTATTTTATTTATTTTTTCTAAATTATTATTTTTAAAATTATGAAGAATTATTAAATAAGTCTAAAGAGATAATTATTAAATAAAAATTATGAATAAAAATTAACATGAATAATTAGAATTAGAGATAGAAGATAGTGAGAATTATGTTACGTCACTATTAGTATGGAAATAGGCTAGACAACTTGACAGGGACCTACGGCTAACCTACTTTTGGCCTAACCTATTTATTAAACAAGTCGAGCTTATGCTTTTCAAAAAGCATATTTAGTTAAATTAGCTCAGGTCAAGTCCTTTAAAAAAATATATTTGACCTAACAGGTCAGCCTACTTATTTATTGTAATAACCTATATTTAAAAATTTATAATACTTATTTATTTTATACATAATACAATAATTTTGTTATTTGAAACCATAAAGTTTAAACATCTTGTCTTATTTGAAGGCCTTTATGCAATGTAAGCTTTTAAATAGGTTTTTAGGACATGCCAAATTTTTATAGTTTTATAAAGAGGTTAAGTCAGGCAAAAAAAAAGTCTATGATAAGTAATAGGACAAGCGAAGGCCAAGGTTTTTTAAAATAAGTCAAACCTATTTAAAGTAAAGCCTAGTCTAGCTTTACTTATTTCTACCCCTAGTCAATCCTTTATTAACAACTTAATAGAGAGAAGATGAAATGACATATTACGATAATTAATATAGTTTAAAGATTAAATTAGAGGATTTTATAATTTATAGTAGTTGTTTGTAAATTGACAAAGTTTAAGGAGTCTAATACATTATTCTTTCGTTAACAACTTAACTAAAAATAAATAAAAGGATTTATTATAATAATTGATATAACTTATGAATTAAATTAATTTTTTTTATAATTTATGGTGATTATTCATAAATTAACCAAAGTTTAAATATTGTGAATACAAATTTTCTTAATTTTCTTATATGAGAAACTTTATCTGTACTCGCTCACAAGTCACGAGGTATGGAAAAATTCTTAGATACACTTACAATAATATTTTAGACCAATAAAAAAATAACATGTGAATTAAAAAAAAATGAATCCCATCATAGTTATAATTAAACCTCAAGTGAGGCCTTTTTCTTTTTAATTTACAAGTTATTTTTTTATTGGTCTAAAATACTACTGTAAGTGTATCTAAACATTTTTCCATACCTCGTGGCTTGTGGGCGAGTACAGACAAAGTTTCTCATATAAGAAAATTAAGAAAATTTGTACTCACAATATTTAAACTTTGATCTACTCTAGGTGTATTTAAGAATTCCTCCGAGACATGGGCGTAGCCGACAGGGTCACTGCCTATGCATACAACCTTTAATTTAATTATTTTTAAAAAAATCAAGAGTGAATCTTGCTTCTTATTTCTTTTTACCCCTGAAATTTTTTAATTAATTGATTCATGTTTAATCTTTAAAAAGTAAAAATCCCATGCATTGCATTTAAAATCATAAAATATTCAATTAACAAAATTTAATAGCATTTTACTCATATATCGTTAAGATATATTTAAATGGAAGAGTTTGAAAGAGAGGATAAATTTTTCATTTTATGTAAGCATTTCTTTTTATGAGAATTTTTTAAAATAAAATTAGAGATTATTATATAATTTTTAGTCATTCACTATTTATTTTTATAAATATTTTATAATTATTTCATTTTAAAAAGAAAAAAATTATATTTCCCTTCTTTCCTTTCTAAACTCTTTTATCCAAATATATCCTTATACCCATGTAAAAAGTATTGTTTAATCTCTTATTTTTTAAATGCATAAATTCATTAGATATTAAAATTAAAATGTTGTGTAGGGTTATTAATCTTAGAAAACATGTTACAAATTAAAAGGATCCAGCATATGTGAAGATTCAAGATTTGGTTAGAAGTAACATATATGCGTAAAAAAAATAGTAACATATACATTAATGTCAAATTTCAGGATGGAATAGGACCATGTCTTGCCTGGTACCCTCCCTTTTCCACCTCTACTGATTGCTTGAATTGATCAGCTACCACAAGTGTTTTCTTCTTTTAAAAATATTTTTGAATAATTAAAAATTATCATAAAATTATTATTATTTTATTATAATGTTAATTACAATAAAACCAATTGAGATTGATTCTCGCTTCTAAAGTTTACGTTTAATTTTTGTTGCTAATAATCTTATTTGATAAACAATTTATAAGTATTACTATAAATCTTGTTGAGGTATGTGATATACCTTAACATTGAAATATAATAGTCTCCTTATCCCTTGACTTTTGTCAACAAAAAAAATCATAAAAAAATAATTATTATTTAGTTGTGAAAAACAATTTAAAATATTTTATAGAAAAATACAAATCAAATTACAATCAAAACTAAAATACACAAACTAAGAAGGAATTATAGTCTCATTTTTTTAATATAAAATGTTTAGGGGAGAAAAAGTTACCTAATCCTAAGGTCAAAGCATACTATAAGTTTCATTATTTTAACAAGAGTTTATAGTGATACTTATAAATGACTTATCAAAGGATGACTATTAACAAAAATCAAATTAAGACCTTTGAGTTAATAATGTTCGATCCTATTAATTGAATCAACCTTCATTAACTATAATCTCATTTTTCACCAAATAAAAGAATTTCATTTTAATACACAATTCGTTTTGGGGAAAATCCTATACTATATATACGCTTCAATAATGTTTTTCTTGCAAACACTCCTTTAAATCAATATACATGCAATAAAACACAGTATGAATGTGAAGTGTAATCAACTCAGTTTACCTCCTTACATTCTCTTTAATAATACGTTCTCTACTTATTTATTATCCTTGTCTACATATTTAATAAAAAATCAATTATAAAAATCATTAATAAAGTTTATTCTTTGAAGTTTTTAATCAATTATTTTCATATTTTATATATACATATATCTCGACCTTGAAGCTCGCAATAATAGTGAGAAGCTTTTGGATATACTAATTAATGCATTCTTAGATGCAGCCAACAAGTTTGTGGTAATCTAGAAAAGGAAAATACTACTTAGTCTGTTTGATTCGAATAAATATTTTTTAAAACTTTTTTGAAATATAATATTATTTTTCAAATTTTAAAAAATATATTTGATTGATATAATTTTTATTATAATTATAAATTTGTCACCTCATTTTCAACTTTTTGTTTTTGAAAATGATAAAAATAATTATTTGTTATTTTCAAATTTGACCCCATTTTAAAAAATGGTTCTTCAGAAATATTTTTATTAAAATCTAACTAAATACGTTTTTAAGTTTATTTTTTTGTTTTTTTATTGAAAATGAAATAAAAACAATATATTTATTAACTCTTGAATAAATAAATAAATTTTATTTATTTTTCTTGTTAAAAAATTAATCATGTTAAAAAAATCATTTCAAGTTGTCACGAGCAAATAATTCTTTCATGCTATGCTGGCCTCATAAATTCACAGTAGTCATAGATCCATCGTCGGTTTGTGGGACATTAATGGGACAAAAGATCATATTTCCTTGACATACTTGTACTACATTGTCTTTTTTCTTCTGTTGGAAATGCAGATGCTCCGAGCTGAAAAGATAGCTCGGTAGAGTAAGATCATAAAAAAAAATTAACAAAAAATATTAAAATGATTTTGATGTAAATATTGTTTTTGAAAATTTATGTTTGATATAGTATAATAACTTTGTTTAATTCATGTAATCGATCTCATTTAATAAAAAAATATTGTTATAGAAATAATAAATAAATAGATTAATATTTATGTCAAATAAATATTTTTAAAAGTGTAGGCATTAAACTATTTAATTAAATTGAAATTTTTTAAAACCTAACCTTAATTTATTTGATAAATTATAAATAAATTAATCCATAAACTCCTAATAAACCTTCTAATATATTCTCACTCTAATTATTTAAGTAAAATAAAGGGCTTGTTCAACAATTTTCTCCTCCAATATTAAATTGAGGAGTAAATAAATATTTTGATCTTTTAAAAATATAAATATTATTAGTTTAGTCTTTTAATAATATTTGATATCAAATTAATTCTTTTAAAAAGTTAATTTGATGTTAAAAATAATTTTAAAAATTAATTTAATGTTAAAAATAATATTAAAAAATTAATTTGATGTCAAAAAATAATATTAAATAATTAATTTAATATAAAAAATTAATATTATAAAATTATTTTAATATATTCATTATTAAAAAACTTAACTGATCATACCTATATTTTTAAAAAATTAAAATCAGCCTTTACTCTAATTTGAATGATTGAATCGTCCATACTCTATTGCTTCGTTTTTTTTTTACCTCTTAAAGAGTTGATTCATATAGTTAATCTTTAAAAAGTAATAATCCATGCATTGGCCTGCACATATACATCTAGTTAAATGAGAAAACGCAAGTCTTGATTCGTGAACCTAGCTTCGTTGGTGCATAAATTTAATTTAGCACAATCCTCAAATCATATAATATTCAATTTACAAAGTTTAAGAACCTTTTACTTTATATAACTTTAAAGTCATGTAAAAAGTATTACTTAGTCAACAAATGTTAGTTCACTTGATGAAACATTTTACTCCTATAAATCATGATTTTAATTTAAATTAAAAATATGTCCGTTAATAGATTTTGAACTAGCCCTCACCTAAACTTTTTATCTACCAAAAGAAAAAATATTACTTGATCTCTTATTTTATAAATGCATAAATTCATGAGATATTAAAAAAGTTGTGTGGACTCATTTCTTTAAGAAACATACTTTGATTAGGCTTATCAATCTTACAGGTGCCTACAGTGTCCTCGACACTCTACACCCAATACAAAAGGATAAAAATTCAAATCAATAGGTAAATCAATAACTTTTAAGATAATACCAAGTACGTACAATGTCCTCAACAATAATAGACAAGAACTTTTACGATATATTTTTTTTTGCTCCTGGAAGTTTCAGTAATAATTACACTATAATTTAAAACAATAGGTAAATCAAATATCTTATAATAACAGTCTCAAGCTAGCTAATGTATGGAACAACTACTACTATGAGTAAATGATTAGACACCAACAAGACTGTTTATAAGACAACTTTCGCATGGAATTAATGCTAATGCTAATCATTAATTTATACCAATGCAAAAATTATTCTTGTTAAATCAATATATAAGTGCTAATTGATATACGCTAATCATTAATTCACTACTTTCAGTCTATATATTACGCGGCATTGAGTGAACAAGTAAGGATTTAATGAGCATTTGAGAAAATGAGGACCTTGTTCACATGTATATGTTCTTGGTGCCTTTCATGGAATGAGAGAGAGTGAGAAAGCATTGGATTTGCAGGTAATTGCTTTGAAATAGGAAAAAAAACATGAGCCACACACTAAAGTCTTGATTATATAATTGTGTGTGAGCCATTAAAAAATTTAAGAGATAGGGGGAGGAGGGTTAGGGTATGAGGGAGAGGAGGCATAGAATTAGAGTTAGGGCAAGATGAAGGGAGTTAAGGTATACCCAACTCACAATTATTTAAGACGACTTGTTTCAAACAGGAATAATAAATATTAATAAAATAATTAGATCACAATTCTGTCACGAATTTTGTCACAATTTATGACATAATTAACAAAATTTAAAACTTATTTTGAATTTAAATAATATAATATAAAAATATTATTCTATCTTAATTTTTGTCGTAACTCGTGATGGAATTTGTAACGGAATTAATAAAAAATAAAAAATAAATATAAATTTAATATTATAATTTTAAAACATTATTTTGTTACAAATTTTATTGTAAGTTGCCACAGAATTCGTGATGGAATTAATAAAAAAATTAAAATAAAATAAAATTATTTTTAACTAAAATTCTGTTGTAATTTTTGTTGCAAACTTTAACGCAAGAATACCCACAAATATTAAAGACAGAAATAGTGAATTTTTTTTAAATTTATTCTATCACAAATTCATTCATTATGTTTAATTTATTTTATTTTAAAAATGAAAATTAGTTTTGTGATTGAAATCCGTCACGAAACCCCGTCTCAATTTAGATGAAAGAAATCCCGTCGCAAAATCCCGTCACTATTTCACCTTTTTCTTAATGTTAATTGTCTAGTCCTACGGCTCAACTGCTTTTATAGGAAAAAATGTTTATAATTATTTTATTCATGCAAAAACATAAATTATTACAATAATTGGTGCTAATAAATATGATAAAAATATTATTTTAAGTGTATATTTGTTAAAATCTCTTACAGTAACGAGGGTATAAAAGATAAATTTTTCTTATAAAAACAAGAACAAAGAAAAATTTGTCTCTATTTAATTAATGGGTGCGATGCTAGGATCAATATCCTCATCTCCACATGTACAAATCATTTTTTTTCATAATAGACATACACTGTAAATCAATTATGCTTTAAAGTAAAATAAATACATATATGAAATATGTTTCTCTTATAATATTTGTCAAATTATATCTCTTTTATTTTTTTATTAAAAATTCAAATTAATTTTGTATAAAAAAATTATTAGATTAATATTTAAAAGATTTTATTGTAATATAAAGGTTACTAATAACTTTTATTAGAGAAGTTCTATAAGAATTATTATAATTTAATTATTTTTTAAATATATATATAATTGTGTTAAATTAATTTTTAATTAAAAATAAAAAAATAATGTAAAGTATAATTTATAACTAAATTTAAATTTATTATTATTTTGACAAATTTAATAATGAAATGTAATTTACTTCAAATTTAATCTCTTTCGATAGCTTTAATTAATTTACGCAAATGGAATGCTAAGTAACTCAGGCTTCTTATGTAAACATGTGCCCGAAGAAAAAATCTAAGATATTTTTTAATACATAAAAGTCAAACGTTTTATCTGCGTGTGATTATTTCTTTGTACCCTGTGGCATGTACACAAAGTTATGCTACGGACAACGGATTGGGCAGTGACAAAATGGCTGACAGTAATATGATATTATTAGAATTATAATTTTCTTAGGAGAGTTGATAAAGTATTGTGATGAGGTTGGTATTTAAAGTAAATTATTAATTATTTATTAACTGTTAGTTTTATAATAAGTGTTAGAAAGTTTATTAAGTATAAATCAGTAATGTCTAGATCAGACCGGACCTGCCAGTCGGACCAGCCGGACAGTGAATTGGGTTCTCATCCAATTTTAGTTTAATGCTAGAATCGGATTCATGGTTGGATCAAGTTAAACCGATTAAAATCGGTCAAAACTGAACAAAATCGGATAAAACCGGATTAAACTATAAATAATAACTAATAAATACTAGACAATTCATCTTAAATATCAATATTCTAAAAAAAAATAATATTGAAGTAATGAAACTTTATCTGAACTCGCCCGCAGGCCACTTTTTCCGAATCTATACACGGGCCACTTTATGTGAATCAATAATTTTCTTGCTTCTTATTTTTTTTTACACCGATAATTTTTTAATTAATTGATTCATATTTAATCTTAAAAAAGTAAAAATCCCATGCAATGCACATATATACATCTTGCTAAACGAGGAAATCATATAATATTCAATTAACAAATTTTAATAGCGTTTTACTTTTTAGATCAACTGCAGTCAAATTACATTACATTTGGAGAAAGATAGACACAAGAGATAAGTTTTATAATTTTTTAATTTGTGAGATCCATATACTTTTTCTTTATATTTCTCTACACTTATTGTTGAACTTGAGAGGATTTTGATCATTTACTTGTATATAACTTTAAGGTATTGTTACTATCAAAATTCTCTATCATCTCGGCAAATATATGATGTTTAGGTTGAATTGCAA
This sequence comes from Styphnolobium japonicum, assembly GCA_023212625.1. Taxonomy (NCBI): domain Eukaryota; kingdom Viridiplantae; phylum Streptophyta; class Magnoliopsida; order Fabales; family Fabaceae; genus Styphnolobium; species Styphnolobium japonicum. The sequence continues at coordinate 38,095,134 of JALBWW010000003.1, read as the reverse complement.
CAATATTAAAGTTGTTGAATTGCAACAATATTAAAGTTGTCATAGTGAATGTAACAAAAAGATCAACGATACTAAAGTTGTCAAAGGTTGATGAATTATGACAAAACTGAAATTGTCTTAGTAAATGAAAAAAAGGATAGAACAAGCAGTGACTCATACTCAAAGATAATATTGAACTTTGAAAAGTTCAAATATTCAAAATATTAATGGTTACTTTTATCTTGTTTTGCAAAAACTATCAAAGTAGTGGCATGTAATGTAAGATATAGCATGTAAAGGCTAATCGTGCAAGGTAGTAACCATTATACCTATTCAACATTTTAAGAGAGTTACCAAAAAAGTAGCACATTACATAGAAAGTGGTCAACCTCTTAGACCATAATTGTCATTACATGTATCATCATTAGATTAAGAAAGAGACGTGTTTAGATCTTAGAGTTTTAGCAGTTATTTTGTAAACTTATAAATAAAAGGCATAAGTAACATAGCTAGAAGTCTTGAAACTCTCATAATCCTCACCACATAGAAGGAAACGAGTTCTTCAAGTACCAACTTTTCATTTCAGTCATTTACATTCCCAGTCATTTATTTTCTTATACTTTACTTCAGCAAATTTAATTACAAGTTCTTGTCTTCTTTTATGTTCTTTTTTATTTTTTTTACTTTATTGCTTTCATTTAATGCATACTTTGCACTTGAATTCTTAATTTGACACTATTAAAAAATAGAGATCACTTCTCAAAGGAATAAGATTCCCCTTCCTAGATTGATCTTAGGGACCAAAATTGGATTCTTGTGACGTCAATAATCTTCACCAAAAGTAAAAGTAAAGTGATAGAAAACATTTTACAAATTAAAAGGATCAAGCATAGGTGAAGGTTGGTAAGAAGTAACATATATTCGTAAAAATAAAAATAAAAATAAAAATTAGTAACATATATATTAATGTCAAATTTGAGGATGGGATGGGACCAAGCAATTCCTGGATTACACCATTTAAACCCCCATATATATATATATATATATGAATTTCTTTGAAGTAGTTATTCTCATAATAAAATTATTTTTTTTATCTAATCTTATACTTATTTTTTAGACTTATACTTAAATTAGTTTATAGACAAAGTTAAAGCCAAACTTTAAGAAATAATTTCATACTTTAATATTAATAATTTTTTTATGACGATTATAAGTAAGTAACACTAAATTAATAACTTTTAGACATATTATTTATTGTTGTCAAATGATAAAAAAAATTTTTATTTTTATTTTAAAAATATTTGTCTCTTTATTACATATCAATTTTTAAAAACTTATTAAAATAAAAAGAGAAAATAGTTATTCTCATTGTTAAATGTCTTAAATTTATCTTATATTATCTTCTAATTATTAATCATTTTTTATTCTAATTTATTTATCTATATAAATTTATCATCTTCCTCCCCAACATTTTAAGTTAAACTTGACCACTACATGCCTTGCTTGGTACTCCCTTTTTCCATCTCTACTGATTGCTTCAATTGATAAATATTCTTATTGATTCGAATAAATTTTCTTTTTTTGAAAAATAATTTTCATTTTCAAATTTTTAAAAAATACCTTTTATTGATATAGTTTTTATTATAATTATAAAGTTGACATCATTTTGAACCTTCCATTTTAAAAAATAATAGAAACAATTATATGTTATTTTCAAATTTGATCCCATTTTAAAATGTTTTTTTAAGAAATATTTTTATTAAATTTTACCCAAATAAGTTTTCATGTTTATTTTCTATTTTTTATTAAAAATGAAATATAAACAAGTTAATATGTTTATTAACTCAAAAATAAATAACTTCTATTGTTTTATCTTGTTCAACAATAAATATAATCGTTAAATCTTATTGAATTTTGATAAAGTTTTTTTAAGCGTATGGGTGTACTCCTTAAAAGATAACTTCAAGTTAGTTATGAAGAGTGTTTTACTGGCTTTTTTATATCAATATATTTAAAAAAATAATTATTTCTCATTTTATCATATTTTTAAAATTATATACTAAAATATTTTTTTATTTTTTTAAACTGACTTCTCAACATATTTTTTTTAAAATTTAAAACTTATTAAGAAGTTAGTTTTGGAGAAACCGACTTCTCAATAGGATATTAAAAAAAATTGAATTTTAACATTGAGAAGTCAGTTTCCCCAAAATCGACTTCTCAACAGGTTTTTAATTAAAAAAAGCACGTTAGAAAGTCAATTTGAGCTAAATTGACTTTTCAACATAAAAAAAAGAGTATTTTGATATATAATTTTAAAAATATGATAAAATGTATATATATATATATATATATATATTAGGTAAATTTATATTAAAAAACCCTGTTTTAGTGAGTCTTTTTAATATAAATATACCTAAAAAAATTATATATCATTTTATTACACTTTAAAAATTATGTATTAAAATATATATATTTTTTAATGTTGGAAAGTCGATTTCGCTAAAACTAAACTGACTTTCTAACAAGTATTTTTTTTAATTAAAAACCTATTGAGAAGTCAGTTCGGGAGAAACTAACTTCTCAACGTTAAAATTTAATTTTTTTTAACATCTTGTTGAGAAGTTGATTTTTTCTAAACCAACTTCTCAACACGTTTTAAATTTAAAAAAATATATGTTGGGAAGTTGGTTTGAGACAAATCGACTTTCTAACAAAAAAAAATATTTTAGTATATAATTTTAGAAGTGTGATAAAATAAAAAATAATTTTTTAAAAAATATATTAATATAAAAAAACCTGTTTTAATAGGTAAATAAAATTTTATATGAGCGAACTTTTTAAAGAATTTAAATTTTATTAAACATATTTTATGGTCAAAATTAAGTTGATACTTAATAAAAAATTAATTTTATATTTAAAAATATAAAAATATCTAATGATGTTAAAATAAAAATTCATTTTCAAGAATTGTCACGAGGAAAGCGAGTTAGTATTCTGATTACTTTATTCGAGATGTCGCAGAGTATTTGGTCCCACCCTGAAGCATTTTAATAAATCTAATACTTCTTTCATGATGTGCTGGCCTCATAATAATCATAGACATCCACCGTCCCAGTCAGTCTTGTGGAGTATTAATGGGACAAAAGATCTCCATACCTGTACTACTACCATATCTTTTTCTTCTGTTGGAAGAAATGCAGATGCTCCCAACTGGGGACCACACGGTCCACACCCTGTTAGGCGTTTAACACCTGACTCAACCACGTCACTATCAGCTTTTTTCTTTTAAGATTATTTTTTATTTTTCAAATTACAGCTTTTTTAAAAATAGTTAAAAACGTGTTTTAAATCTTTTGTCAGACTTCAAAATAATGTAGCCACACACAGGAAGTATGATTCAGAACCTGTTCCGCCATCGTCACGAAGCTTTGTTTGGTATGGAGCGGAAGGAAAATAAAAAAATATATAATAGAAAAAAAAAGACAAATGAAATAATTATTATTTATTTTATTTGGTACCATTTAATAAAAAAGAAGAGATATTTATTTTCTTTTTATAATTTTATTAAAATAGAATAAAAATATATATAAATAAATGTTAAATTATTTTATTATCTTTAATTTATTAAAATGAATAAAACTGATAAGGTGAATAAAATAAAAATTTAGTTTCCTTTCTCTTTTAATCCCTTTAAAAAAAAAGAAAAAATAATATAAGATGTATCAAAATGAAAAAAAATAAATTTCTTTCCCTTCACTTTGAGTTAGTATCATATAAGAAAAGAGGTGTCGTTTTCTTTCTTTTTCGTTTATTTTATGCATTCCAAACATATCATCAACGAAAATGAGGTCTCTCAGCCTCTCAGGTGGAGGACGAGCACCAATACATGGCTATCGACGCAGACTCATTAATGCTGCTCCTCAAGACGTACGTTGGAGATCGACGGATCCAACTGGCTCGCAAGAAGGGACATTGGCTTCTTGGGACCAAGTAGTTAATTATTATGTTAGTAAACAGTTTTGTTTATAAAACACAGTATTACAAGATTAATTTTTTAAAAAAATTAAACTATGAATTTAGTTTTAATTTAATGTAATTTTTTTTTACATTATCATTTAATTATATGCTAATACATTATTAAAAATATTTGACTTTTGAAATAGTTATTATAATAGTTAAACTCTTTTAATGAGTTGACAATACATAATTAGATGACAGTGTAAAAAAATTATATACTAATAATAAATTAACATTAAACTCTTATGCTATTGGATAAAAGTTTATAAATGATTTTATGTCAAACATATTTTTTATGAATAAATTTATTTTTATTATAAAATTTAATTTAATTTTAAAAAAATAAGAGCATAGATCAAACTCTTAATTATTTGATCATATAAATTTTAATATCATATCAAAGATTAATTTTCTTAAAATCTTAAATTATTAAGTAAAAACTTATAAATGAATTTATTTTTAACAAAAAAATTTAATTTCATAATAGAGACAATTCTTTATTCTATTTAGAAAGTGCTACTTTAATATAATTAATATCTTACCTTTTTTTAAAAAATTAAACAATTCACACATATTTTTTGAAAACTTTAATTAATATTTAGAAAGCGACTACTAAAGACTAAACCTAGAATAAAAAGCACGGGTCTAAATAAAATTTTAATTTTTATAATTTATACTTATTTTTAATTTAGTCTTTATATATATTTTTAAATTAATTATCATACTTATAATTATTTATAAAATAATCCTTAGCATTAAATTCATTATAATGTTATTAGTTTATAAGAACCAAATTAAGAAAAACATAAAAATTATAAGGACTAAATTAAAAAAATTATAAGAACTATAAATTAATGATGTTATAATTAAAATTAACAGTAATGATCATTTTAAAATTAATTATAAGTACAAAAACTAATTTATAAAAAAATATAAAAAATAAAATAAAAATAAGTATAAATTATAAAGAAAAAAATTATTTAAACCAAAACACATGCACACATCTATATATGAATATTTGATTAAATGGTAAGAATATTTTAACATTATCTTTTAGGTTAACTAAAATTAAAAATTTTTGAACAATTTTAAAAATATACCCTCATATAATATATCTAAATTAATTAATTAATTTTTAAAAATACTTTTTTATATATATTTCAATCAGCTGTAATTTGAAAAAAATACAAAATAAAACAATATTTATAAAAAGCCCCCCACCTCTCCCCTCCCCCAAAAAAAACCTCTCTCTCTCCCCCGTGGACCATGTCTTTTCTATTTTTCCTTTTTTAGTTTTGCATATGCTCACCAGAGAAAAGGACCGCACCCCGTTTGGCATTTAACACATAAGTTCATAACCCAACAATCTCTTTGTTTTTTTTTTTTTTTTTTAAAGTAAATACTCAAATTCATTATTTAAAGATTCACGATATATTAGTTTAATTTTTTATATTAAAATAATATTTTAATATTAATTTTTTTAATATTAAATTAATTCGTCAAAGCTATTTTTTAACATCAATTAAATTTTTTAAAAAAATTAATTTAATACAAAAAATAATTAAAAATCTCAAATAATATTTCATGTATGTTTAAAGAACCAAATTAAATATTATTTTTATTTTTTTTTAGTTCCGGCGATATTTTTGTGTATAAACAGTTAAACACTACTCTTAGTCATCTGGCATTGACCCAACCAAGTCTCTGTCAATATTTTTTGCTTTTTCAAATATCTTTATTTTTAAATCACAGCTTATTCAAAAATAATATAAAAATATCTTTTCTATCATGTTTGACTTTTAAGGAAAAAAAATCTATTAACTTTAATGATAAAAGACATATCGGGAAATTCGATCCAATCCCCTCTCCTTCCCGTAGATTCCACCTCAGTAACCGGATCCTCTTATGAAAAAAATAAAATAAAATATTGAATAACCATTCTATAATCATTATCATGGTCATCCAACTTTTTCAAAGATGGTTACGACAGTATTCACACACACACATATATATATATATATATATATATATATAAATATAATGATTCATTTATTACCTAATAAAGTTTAATTTTTATTTATTGTCATTGTAAAAGTTTTTTACACTATCATTTAATTATGTATTGTCAAATCATTAAAAGAGTTTGACTATCATAACTATTACTTAGAAAGTCTAACTATTTTAATGATGTGTCAACACATAATTGAATAACAGTATAAAAAAAACTTTACACTGATAATAGATAAAAATTAAATTCAAAATTATTAGGAAATTAGTTTAAGTTAGTTGCAAAGGTGGTTATTGTTATTCCTGTTTAGTTGAGCTACTGTATATATATAGGTCTGTTGACTAATCATCTTGTAAAAAAAAAAACAAAAATTACATTCATTCAATACAGAGAAAACTTTTCTCCATTTCTGTTTTCTCTCTGTTTGCTATTATCAACACCATCAAACTACATAAATTTCTCGGGATAATCATCATTTTCATCTAGTCAGCTATCATATTCTCATTTCTCACATGGATTAGCAAAATGCACAAGGATACAACAAGGAAAACCAATTGCAATAATTCTTCTCAGGAAACTGTAATTTTCTTTTGCTCTGAATGGGGAAGCTTACCAAGACTTCTAGGGCTAAATTGCAATTCTGTATTACCAAGCAGTTTCAATACCCCATAACGTAACTAAGAGGAATCCGAAATGTCTCTATGGTAGTTTTCTCTGGTTGTAGAACATGGTTGCACAAATCAGATGATAAAGTGTATGCTGATCTGTGTTTTGTTATAGTATGAAAATTATTAAACTCGCTAGACACAAAATCATTAATTTCCTATGCTAGTGATAGATACAAACTAGAATGAGTATTTTATTGCTGATAATTCTGGTTTCGGGACTGAGTTATGGAGCTCAGATTTCCCACACAGCCTTAAGTAGGATTAACCAATCCTCTGTTGTCCCTTTTCATTTTCTTAGCATGCACCCCAGTAACAGCGCTAGCTTTTGCAATATAAGGTAAATCTTTATAGTTTGGTTCATTCTGAAATTCTCACCCATTTAATTTGTGGATCATTTTAGTTTATCATTGTTAAATTAGTATTTATATAATTTACAGTATGTGTTTCGATATATATGGTTGCAGGGCGAGGATACTCAATGGGTGACTGTAGAACTTGATTCCCGAGAACATCTTTAGATGACTGAGTAGTTTTTTTTCCTTCGAACTTTTGAGTACAGTTTCATTAACTATAAAAATATTTATATTAAAATAATAATATAATTAATATTTTTTATTATGAGATTATTTAAGGGTAAGAAAACTGTTTTTTTTTTTTTTTGATTAAACGGAAAACCAGAAACACAAAACAAAACAACACTAAAGTTTGATATGCAAAAACCTCAACGCATCAGCTAGCAGAGTGCTAAATAACTGAGTGGGACAAGAACTCCAAAATGTGAAATCTTGGTCCATTCTAGCTCTATATTTAGCAAGCCAATCAGTGCAAACATTCCCTTCTCTCAAAGTGTGTTGAAAAACCAACTGCCAAGAATAATCTTTGTACATTCGGATATGGTTAATAAGTGGAGCTTAAGGATGAACTTGTTGGACTCCTTCATTAATTAGAGACAAAGCTATTTGAGAATTAGACTCACAAATGATATCTTTAAACCCGGCATTTCAAGCTATTCTAAGACCATGATTAATAGCCAATAATTCTGGTTTGAGGATTGAGGATCTTTTTTGTTTTTAATATGGCCAAAAACTTTGAAAGTTGCTTCAAGCAAAGTGCGGATATTGAGATAGAGTGAAGCCCAACAAAGACCAAATGCCTAGAGCACGATAAGAGTCCCTAAGGGTATGTAGTAAGGTTTCACAATTTGTGCCACACCTTTGGCAAGAAGCATAAGTGGAAACATGACGGAGAACGCGAAAATTGTTGGTTGGCAAGCTACTATGCATGATCAGCCAAGTGAAATGTTTCAAATTTACAGGAAGTCTCAACTTTCAGATCCATGATCAGCTGTCTACAGGCTCAATAGGATTAGTTTCATAGTGAAACAACCAATGATATGCAGTCTTAGCAAAATACTGACCTGACTTAGAGGCTTCCTAAATCAGCAAATCTTCATAACTGTCATTTATGAAAAAATTTTGCATTTCCAATCTGATATCTATAGGTAGATGAGTAAGAAAACCGTATTGGGTAGGATACAACTGCCTTCCCCCCCCCCTCCCCCAAAAAAACCATAACCATGTTTCTCTCTTTCTTGGTCATCCTGTTATGTATATAAGTTTGGTATTTAAGATAAATTATTAATTAATTATTAATTATTAATTTTATAATAAATTATTTAAAAATTTATTAAATATAAATAATAATTAATAAATATTAAAATTTTTATCTTTGAATATTAATAACTAAAAAAAATAACAGAGTAATCCAACCTAACATAAAACTGTAGAGAATCTGACATCTTGTCTGGTGAGTTTTTTTTGTCTGAAGACTCCGAACTCTACCCGCTTTTCTTCAGTAGACTTCAATTCTAGCCGGCTTATTACCTTACTTTTTTTTTTTTTTTTTTCAATTTCTTTCTGCGTAACAGTATCACGTCACTATTTTTAAATGTGGTGGATTTCTTTCATGGATTGGGCCATATATAGTCGTTGCATGGGACACTTGCATGATCGTGGACGATTATTAAAAAGGAGTGGTTATGAGATATTGACGAGTATGATTTTAAAAGTGAATTGTTAATTGATTGACGAGTATGATTTTAAAAGTGAATTGTTAATTGATTATTAATTATTAAATTTATAATAAATAGTTAAAAATTAATTCATATAAATAATAAATAATAAATAATAAATAGTTTATTTTAAATATTAGTATTTAAAAATAAATAAATAACAGAATAATCTTTTAAAAAGTACTAATTATTATTCAATGATTTATAACAATAAATGGGTTTAAGTAGAGTTTAATTTCTGAAAATTTGTTCTGCTTTATTTATTAGATTATAATAGAATATCTATAAAATTATATAAATAATAAATTTTTTAAATGATCTAATACACAAAATGTACGTTGAAAGTTCTCTTATTTTTCTTCTTATTATTGCATGATATGTTCAAGACACACTTGATAAGTGTTTTAGCACGTGAGAATTTCTAAACTAAGCGTGATCAAGGAAGTATGTGTTTGGATTAAATTTATAAATTTATTTTTAGATAAATTTAATTTTGTAAAATTAATTTTAATTTAAAATAAGTTTGAATAAAATGACATATATTTTTAATGTTAATGTAAAATAAAATTAATTATAATTATAATAATATTTATTAAAATATTAAGATAATATTAAATTATAAAGATATTTTTATTAATATACATAAATAAATTTTCTTTGATTACTGCCAAAATACAAAATGTTGCTTCTATGATTAGAGTTTCAAAATCCAAGGTGATGCTAAACATGTCGGCAGTTGCCATTATGTTCTTGTTTGGAGGGCAAACTTGACTTTAGCTTCTGGAAGTGATATCGCAAAAACGGTGGAAAAATATTTAAGTAAGAAAAAAATTCATTTTCAGTTCAAGAACAAAATAAATCACTGACCTTAATGGAAATTTATAATAAAATTACATGCCTCTTCAATAGACATACCTGAATTTGAACCATATCATATCTCAAACACACCCTCTAATTATATTTAGAATCATATCTACCCTTTCCCCCCTATAAATATGAACAACAATGACCAGCAAAATTCATATTCCAGGGCTCTATCAAGTAGACACAGAGAGAAAACTAGTGAGAAGGTCCACTCACAAGAGAAAGCTTTTCCTGCTTAGCTTTTCAATCTGAGAAAAAAAGTTAAACTCCAGTTCTTATTTTCCAAACTGCATATTGAACTAGATAACTAGGATTTATTTATTTTTTCTTTCTTATTTGCAGCTGGAAAGATAAAAAGAAAAAATGGAAGAGAATGTTGGTAATAGCTTCAAGCTCTATATGATTTTGCTGATATTGTGTTTCACCAACTTGAGCATCGTTTTTGCTCATAACCACATCGATGGATTTGGAGAGCAGCCACTGTCCAAGATTGCCATTCACAAGACCATTATTGCACTCCACAGTTCCGCCTCCATTACAGCAGCCCCATTTTTGCTCGGCAAAAAGGTAACAAGTACTTCTTTCCTTTATATTGCTTTAGCTCAATCATCTCTTAAGCCTTTGTTTGGACGTGGAGAGAAAACCAGAAGAGAGAAAATGAAAGAAAAGAGAAAATAAAGAGAAAAATATATTTTCTCTCTTATTGTTTGAATGAAGAAATAAAGAGAAAATGTTTTTTTTTTATTTAAATGGAGAAAAAAGTGAGTTGAAAGAAAATGTTATTGTTTAAAAAAGCTTTTATACCCTTTTACAATAAAAATGTATTATAGTTATTTATTATTATTATTATTTATTTTATATTTCTAATTTATTTCTTGTCAATAAACTATAATAAATATTTTATAATAAATATTAAGTGAATATTTATTGTGATTTTTATTTATTTATTATCATTCTTTTTAATTATTATTATTTTATTTTTCTTCATATAACATTTATCAAAAAATAAAGTTAAACTAATGATTTATTAGACTATTTCTACACATGAATCTCGTTATACAAGAACCTATCGTAATGCACATGACAATAGTTTGTGAATAGTAACTAAGAATTAAAATTTGAGATGTAAAAAACACTTTTTTAACAAAGGATATTTTTATTGTTTTCTCTCATGCTTTTCTCTTTTTTTTTTACAGAGGAGAGAGAATTTTTTTATATGGGTTCCACGAAATTTTTTTAATCTTCTCTATTTTCTCTCTTAAACCAAACCTAAAGAAAAGGATTCTTTTTACTTATTTTCTATCCTCTCATTTTCTTTCCCCTCATTTCCACCCAAAACAAACAAGGGCTTAATTGTTCAACCTCCGGTATGTGAGCTAAACACTCCAGCACTTTCTGTCTTCAGACCACTAGACAAGCCACATAATCATTACCTTCGATGGAAGTATTGCGATTTACGAGGTTTCTCTATTAGGTTGAAGCTAGTTTTGAGTTAATTAAATTGTATATCATTATTCGGTTACCTTTCATAATATTGAGTAAATGTCTCTACGCGCGGTAGTTTACTTTCTCAGTTGTAGAACGCGGTTGCACAAATCAGATAAGAAAGTGTATCTGATTGGCGTTTTCTTATATATATGGTATGCAAAATTGAAAATGATTAAACTCCTTAGAAACGAAATCGTTAATATCCTCTGCTAGCTTCGTACAAAATCATTTACTTTGTGGATCATTTTAGTTTATCACTGTTAAACACATGTCATGCAGTACACTTTAGCCTTGAATTTATAGAATTTACTGTGTGTTTTGAATTTGATATATTAATTTATGGAATTTACAGTACGTGTTTTGATTATGGTTGCAGGGCGAGGATACCGAATGGGTGACTGTAGAACTAGTGTCCCCAGAACCATCTAACGGTGACTGGGTGGGAGTTTTTTCTCCTGCAAACTTCGAGTAATGCACAACTCTTTCCCACGAGCAATGTAGATTTGGTACTAATATTATAAAACTCACTGGACGACCATGTAATGAGGGGATAATTTCAAACCCAGTTTATATCTTTTTCATGGTGGTGGGATACAATTTTTTTGTCATCGCAGTTAGGTATGAACATCTCACTATTGCTAAAACGAACTAAAGAAAATCTGTTTTATACATCACAGTTCAGCAACATGTCCACCTGGGACCGGCGAGAAAGGATATCCTCCATACCTATGCTCTGCCCCAATAAAGGTGAGTGTCGTACATCCCTAAGGGGTTAACTTGTAGATGGATCAACAACTTAACAGTGGTGAATTTCTCATGTGGTTCATTTGAATCTTCGTACCAGTACAAGTATGCCAACCACTCCAATTCAGACTATAATAAGACCGGGAAAGCTATTTTGAAGTTTCAGTTGATCAATCAACGTGCAGATTTCTCTTTTGCACTATTTTCAGGCGGACTATCAGATGTACGTCCTTTGCACATATATATCAACTGATCTTATGTTTGATATCTCCATCTTGTTCTAACTAGGGCATGTTAATGTTCTATTTCTTCTCAGATTAGATGTAGCATTCTACGTACTGTTCTTGATATCAAACGGGCCTGTTTTCGTTCAGAATAGATGATTCTATCATATGCTAACTAGTGTTCATCTGATTGAGCAATGCAGCCTACACTTGTGGCAGTTTCCAATGTCATATCATTTTCGAATCCTAAAGCACCTCTATATCCGCGCCTTGCTCAAGGGAAGTCTTGGGATGAAGTAAGTTTATTTCATGCTTGAGGTCCTTGGTTTTATGTTTGTCCCATTAATTGTATTCATGAGTCTCATGTATCCTAATGTGACACTGATTTAGTAATGAAATCCCTTTTAATGAAGACATCATAAGAAGTTTAAATTGATAAGCTACCCAATTAACAGGATCGACAGTTTTGATGCTGGAATGATCTTTGTTAAAATACTCCCAGGAGGGGTAAAAACTTTCTGAAAAACTACTTTTTTATGAGAATTTTATCTATGGCAGATGACAGTTACCTGGACAAGTGGCTATGACATAAATGAAGCTGTACCCTTCGTTCTATGGGGTCCTATGGGAGGAAAGCAAACACGATCTCCGGCTGGAACATTGACTTTTAGTCGTAACAGCATGTGTGGTATGAATTATTTCAATGTGCTTAGGATTGAACCAGATCGGCTTGTTTATTACATACATGAAGTCAAGTTATTCTTCAGAAAAGCTAGGAATATAGTCTTTATTCTTGAGATTCCTTATAAACTTCAACTAAGAGTCATCATGAGCATTAATTATTGGAAAAATTACAAGAAAGGAATTCTTGTAAAAATATTTTTAGTTTATGAATAATTAATCACTCAACTGATTAACGATATTCAGAGTGGTTAATTATGAGTAACCACTTATTGACTTAATTACTTAATTAACCATGGTTTACCTACAACTACTCTCTTAAGCCCCTTCTGTAATATGTCATGAAAAAGATACCAAGGAGTACAAACTTCTAGTCTTGAAGTTGAGGGAAGGGTTGCAACAACAGGGGATGGAGGAAAGAAAGAGAAAAAGGAGGAACTGAAATTTATAACTTAGTTCAACTATCAGAACTTATTTCATGGAGTACACCCTCATCCTCATTAAACTGCAAGGGAAAAAAAAACATTGTTTTTCATGTTCATTATACAATTTAGCAACACTTCACTGTACCAGATGCTTCCTTGCGCTCCTGGAAGCTTATATTGGAAATTCAACTATGTCACGGGTAAATGTTGGACTAGGAAGCATAGAAACTCTTTTTCATTGAATTGCAGCTTATTTATTCGTTTGAAAAAGGATCTCTTTGCACTAGAGATTGAAAGTAGGATTATGTAGATGTGTTGCGTGATGAGGATATTTTGCTATTTGGCAGGTGCACCTGCACGGACTGTTGGTTGGCGTGACCCTGGTTTTATACACACAAGTTTCCTTAAAGAACTGTGGCCGAATATGAGGTATGCATTTAACTATCCTTTATGTTTATGACACTACGATGAGTTGGCACTGTTTGTTCTGAAGGCTCTTTTTTTTTTAAAATTTTTTTTTTTTAAAAACAACCCAGGTACACTTACAGGTTGGGGCATATTTTGTCTAATGGCACTTACATCTGGAGTAAACAGTATTCGTTCAAGGCATCACCATATCCTGGACAAAACTCATTGCAACGTGTTATCATATTTGGTGACATGGGGAAGGTAGTATTAAATATTGAAAAACTTAAAATGGTAGAAAGAATATTGGCTACAAAGTACAAAGGCAACCGTTGGATATGTGATAAAACAGCTTTACCATTAATGGAGGCCTCATAAAGAAATGAATCCAAACTTTAATCACCTTTATATATTCTTTTGCCAGTCTTTACTTTAAATCTTATTAAAATTTCTTCACTATAATCCCATAGACATAAAAAATTCTTGAGCCTAGTGGCTGACAACACAATTTCTGAGAATATTATTTGGAAATATCTATCGTATAATATTCATACTGCTTTCCTGTCTCAGATGTCTCCATCTCTTATTTATTAGTCTCCTTTCACTTGCCTTGTTTGCTGTTGAAATTTTATTCTGTTCAGCTGATGCATCAGCTCATTCTAATTTGGCATTGGAAAGTCGTCAATTTTTCCAGGGAAATTTTTATTTTGTAACCTAGATGTCACCATCTTTTTGAGATTTTATCCATTGAACTTCAACATTTGACTCTTTCGATTATACAAGTCATAGATTTTGTTGTGCATTCATACTTGATATGGGCTTGATTTCTCATGCTATACTCTGTACTCTATTGCTAACCAGTAAAACTCCTCCAGCTCAAACGGTTAGCCCTTAGCTCGCATGGTAACTCCTCTAATCTTTAAGATTAAGAGGCTGCTATTGGGTGGGAGGTTCGATCCTCCAGCTTGCCATTTCCCCATCCCCGTTATATCCCAATAGGGGTTCTCCCTAGTTATGAAAAAGAAAAAAAAAACTTCTCCTGCTCAGTAAATGACTGAATGATTAGCTTAATAATGACCAACTCCCAAGAGAATGGAATGACTGTGAACCATTTCATTTTTCAACTATTGAATAAGAACTATAATTTTAAGCATGATTAATATAGTAGTGAAAATATTTATTTTTCTTCTTATGTCTTTTAGGCTGAGCGTGATGGTTCAAATGAGTATGCTGATTATCAACCTGGTTCACTTAACACCACCGACCAGCTCATCAACGATTTAGAAAATTTTGACATTGTTTTCCACATAGGAGATATGCCATATGCAAATGGATACATGTCACAGTGGGACCAATTCACAGCTCAAGTGCAAGATATTGCGTCCACAGTACCATATATGGTTGCAAGGTTCGTGTGATTGCAATCGCTTTCTTCCATTGACATTTAAATTAATTTTTACATATTCTTATTAGATTGAAGAATATCTGGTTTATTCATGCTGCAGTGGTAATCATGAACGTGATTGGCCAAACACAGGATCCTATTTTAATACTAGAGATTCAGGTGGAGAATGTGGAGTTGCGGCAGAAACCATGTTCTATGTTCCTGCTGAGAACAGAGCCAAATTTTGGTAAATTACATTCATCTAAGTTAATGCAAACCATGATATTGTGTCGCTTTAGTAAATCATTTCTTTCAATTATGTCCAGCATATTAAAATAAACACTGTCTGAACTTTTCATAATAGAGAAAGAGCATCTCCCAAGATTTGTCTAATCTTAAGTCACCTGAGAGTGAGCAAAAGGTTCATACTTCATGCCTGAATAACAGTACATGTCGCTTTACTAAATCAGTTTTGGTCTCTAGATTAAGTTTATTATGCCAATTACTCCAAGATCATAATTACCTTGACCAATTGTTATCTGTAAAAAACATTCTTACATCCTTATAGTTCATGACTTCATGGTGCAGTTTCTTGTTTCTGCAAGTTAAAAATCAATATATAAAAAAATCATCGGTTTCATCGGAAATATGCAGGTATGCAACGGATTTTGGCATGTTTCGTTTCTGTATAGCAGACAGTGAGCATGACTGGAGAGAAGGATCAGAACAGTACAAATTCATTGAGCATTGCCTTGCAACAGTAGATAGAAACAAACAACCATGGTTGATCTTTTCAGCTCACCGCGTCCTTGGGTACTCCTCTAATTCTTGGTATGCCCAGGAGGGCTCATTTGAAGAGCCCGAGGGAAGGGAAACTTTGCAGAAGCTTTGGCAGAAGTACAAAGTAGACATTGCATTTTATGGTCACGTCCATAACTATGAAAGAACATGCCCCATTTATCAGGTAAGTTAGGTACCAATAATGGCTAGATATACCATTGTCTCATTTAAATTTCAACCGATTTGCAAGATTTATAACTTCATGATTACAGTTGTTTTCTTCATTTTAAATGGATCCACATGCATTTCTAATTATCTAAATGCGGATGATGCAGAACCAATGTGTGAATCCAGAAAAATCTCATTACTCCGGCACTGTGAATGGAACAATTAATGTTGTTGTTGGAGGCGGGGGAAGCCACTTGTCAGCATTCACCACAGCACCCCCTATTTGGAGTCTTTACAGGGACTATGACTTTGGGTTTGGCAAATTGACAGCGTTCAATCACTCATATCTCCTGTTTGAGTACAAGAAAAGTAGTGATGGAAAGGTCTACGACTCTTTTACCATTTCAAGGGACTATAGAGATGTCTTGGCCTGTGTGCACGATGGTTGTGAGAAAACCACTCTAGCATCCTGAATTATCATGTCTCTCTATGCAGACCTGATATGGCTTTAGTTCACTATCTGAAATAAAGTATTCTCATTATAAATAATGGTTATTATTTACTCTTCATGCAAGCTAGAGGAAGTCTAGCAGATAACTTGGATATTTGAGGTGAATTCTGAATTCAACTTTAGATTTAGAATAACTGGACAATTCATATGGTACGCTACATAGCTTGCCATGGTAAATACCAAATCAAATACAATATATCATCATAAAAAAAAACCCAGATACTAGATAGATAACATGCATATGCACCTGCTCCCATTTGGGTTAACAAAATTTCTTTTGCAATTCTCAGGTATGACTATTGCAACTTTTTGTCTCAACATGAGTGGTAGCTAGCGATTTTACGAATCCTCAAATGTAAATTATGGAAGCCTTCAAGAAAATAAGCATAATAGTGAACCAAAAACTTAGTGAAAAAAAGATAACATTGCACGCAGGGCAAAAGAATGAAATTTGAAATCTATTGTGCAGTCAGTCATTATCAACCATTGCTTTCTTGAACAACTGTGGTGAGCTGACCGATCCTGACAGATCATCAATTCTCGGGAGAATTTCGAACACTTAACATGACCTGTAAGTGAAAAATTGCAGGAAGAAGATAATCAAAACCTCTAGAAACAATGAATGATGAAAAATGTGATTGTGAACCAATGATGGCTCTCGAAGGTTTTGTTAAGACAAACAGTAAATCAGATTAAGAACCGAACAGACATGCAAAATAGAAAACATTGTACTGCATTCTATCCAATCTCTAAGCATTTGGAGTCATTCTCACATGGATTAGCAAAATGCACAAGGATACAACAAGGAAAACCAATTGCAATAATTCTTCTCAGGAAACTGTCATTTTCTTTTGCAGAGGAATGGGGAAGCTTACCAAGACTTCTAGCTAAATTACAATTCTGTAGTACCAAGCAGTTTCGGTACCCCATAACGTAACTAAGAGGAATCCTAAATGTCTCTACAGTAGTTTACTTTCTCGGTTGTAGAACATGGTTGCACAATCAGATGACAAAGTGTGTGCTGATCCGTGTTTTGTTATAGTATGAAAATTATTAAACTCGCTAGATACAAAATCATTAATTTCCTATGCTAGTGATAGATACAAACTAGAATGAGGATTTTATTGCTGATAATTCTGGTTTCGGGACTAAGCTATGGAGCTCAGATTTCCCACACAGCCTTAAGTATAGGATTAACCAATCCTCTGGTCCCTTCTTATTTTCTTAGCATGCACCCGAGTAACAGCTAGCTTTTGCAATATCAGGTAAATCTTTATAGTTTGGTTCATTCTGAAATTCTCACCCATTTACTTTGTGGATCATTTTAGTTTATCATTGTTAAATTAACAGCATGTCATGCTGTACACTATAGCCTCCCAGTATGTATTTATATAATTTACAGTATGTGTTTCGATATGTATGGTTGCAGGGCGAGGATACTCAATGGGTGATTGTAGAACTTGATTCCCCAGAACCATCTTTAGATGACTGGGTAGTTTTTTTCCCTTCAAACTTTGAGTAATGTACTACTCGTACGAGGAATGTAAATTTAGTACTAGCTAGTCTAAGCCTCCGTGAATTTCACGGATATTTTTGTCTTTTTATTTTTTTATTTTGTTTTTTTTATACATGTTTTTTTTTTCATTTTTAAAAATATAATTTTAGCTTAATATTTTATACATGCATATTTATTTATTTTATGTTTTAAATAATTTTGATTTTTATTACAAAACTTTATTTTAGAACAAAATTATTTTTAAAGTAACAGTAAACAATACAAAATAAATTTTAGTATTCATTAAGCATACAAAATAGAAATATATAAGCATAAATCCTCAAACAGGCTACTTTTTTCCTTCCTCCACCAAAGTTCTTACACCTTTATTGTAACTAAAAAACAAATACAAAGCATAAAAACATTGTGTTCGTCATTAACTGATTATAAAAATATCAACATAGATGCTTACTAAATTCAACAATTCCACCTTTTTCTTCTATTGCATTTAATTTTTTTCATCCTTGATATTCCTTAGTACTCAAATAATTTATTAACAAATCTTTCAATTTTTAAAAACCACAAACATTTTTAACAAAAGAACTTTTATATCTCAGTCACCCAAATTTCATATAAAATCCAGAAAGAATCAATTATTTTAAATTAATATAATATAAATTTTAAAATATTTATTTATTTTTATTAAAATTGGATAAAAAAATTAACTAAGTAATTCTTATGATTTATTCATAAAATTTATTATTCATTTTTTCATTGTTCCCTTTCAGAACTTTTTTTTTTTGTATAAAAAACCATTTTTTTTAAAAAATAAAGCAATGTATTAATTTTTATCAATTTTTATTGAGAAATAATGTTCATGACCAAAATGATAATTTTTTTTAAATAAAGTAAATAACTTCAATCATTATGTGTAAATGCGGGGGAGAACATCACCAAATCTGACAGGGGCACCTCTGATTGGTTGGAATATCCAAAGGCTTATGATGCAAATTGGTAGCAAACTAGCACGTGATGTTAAGCGCCCAAATAAGCAGCAATGAATTGCAATTAAAGAACACGTTGCATGTAGTCACAAACTAAAAAATTTAGGTGAGAAAAATTGCTCACATGAATTGCAACCAGAAAGTGCCCCGTGACATATAGAGACAATTCCTTTATTAGTAGATAATATATTATATAAAACTCACTAGACAACTTTGTAATGAGGGGACCATGAATAACTTTATATAAAGGTTAAATTTTATCAATCTAAAATTATCATAAAGTTGATTAAACTCATAAAATTTTAAATTTAATTCATATTTTATTGATAATATGTGAAATTTGATATATATGATTATGACAATAAAATCGTATAATTTAATAATTAAATTGATAAG
Source organism: Styphnolobium japonicum (assembly GCA_023212625.1). Taxonomy (NCBI): domain Eukaryota; kingdom Viridiplantae; phylum Streptophyta; class Magnoliopsida; order Fabales; family Fabaceae; genus Styphnolobium; species Styphnolobium japonicum. The sequence goes on along the minus strand of JALBWW010000003.1, from coordinate 38,075,819 downwards.
ATTTTTGTTCTACTATAATGTATATAAGTCCGATACATACACTAAGTGAATCTCACTTTGATAAGATATATTATTATAATAAATAAAAATTTTATTTTACTATTTTTCATTATTTTATAATCAAATAGTATTAATTATATAATTTGTTAATAATATAAATCTCTTTCTACTTTTGATAAATTAAAATTAAAATTATAAAACAAAGTCTATACCTTTTAATTTAATCTTATATATGCAATCATTCACGCAAATAAATTTCCAAATAACTCACGTTTTTCTCAAAATAAAAAAAAATTATTGTCACTATTTCATTGCACCATCGACATAAAGTTGGGCTAGGGATGACCGATAGGTTTTGAGTCTTTTGACAAATTGGGTGACAATAAATGATATATTATTTGACAAAAGTCTTTCTGAATGAATATTTGTTTAACTGATTTGATTCAACTGCATCAAATCAAAAGTTTTGAGTTCTCTTAATATTAAAATATGGTAATTTTCTATTTTCCTAAAATTTTATTTATCAAAAAACAAAAAACCAAAACGAAAGTCTTGATTTGTAAATCTTAGCCTTCTTGATGCACAAAGTCAATTTAGCACAATCCTAGTAATATTTAAATTTAAAAAATTGGGAGTTTAATTTTAGTTCATGGTTAGTCTAATTTTTTTGACACAATCATCTTACTCATATGTAGGTCTATATAACGAAAATTATGTAAAAAGTATTACTTAGTCCTTTTTTTTTTAAATGCCTAACTTTAGCATAAGAGTTACAGTTTAAAGAATAAATATTTAAATTAGTTATCTAAAAATTATAAAAATTGATTTAGCCCCTCAAATATTAAAATAAACATCAAATTAATGGTCAAGACGTGCAGACCGTTAGAACCCATCCAACATGACACTTTTTTACACAGGTATAATGTTTTTGACACATAAATGTCCTATGTGTAAAATAATGATGAGTTAGCTACCATATGGGTGTTGTGATTGATCCAAGCAGCTGAAAATCTCAAAAGCTGAAAATCTCAAATTCATAAGGAGTGTGAACCCTAACTCTCCAAAATTACATAGAGCCTTCGTTGAAGCAAAGTTCCCTCCTTATATCATACTCTTACGATTTCTGAATAATTTCTTGCACAGTCTTGATAGTGTGATTGCTCAGGCCAAGATTGGAGAGTAACACATGGCTATATCCTTGGTATGTATGGTTCTGGTACTAACCTCAAGCTGCTTCTTTAGCACTTCCATAACCTTATGAATTTCCTTCATTTTGACTCCATCTGAAATAGTATAAATCTCCTTGAATATATGTCCTAGGAAAACCCTCTTCTTGACAAGCCAAGTACAAGCAGGAAGCCATTATATCTATTGATATTTCTCCATTTGCCATTGATTTTTTTCATCAGCTGTCTTCTTGTATAGTTTTTTAGCATAGTTCTAAATCAAGCCCAAGTTACCATGGTTTTGAAAGCACGTATAGGAGATGGCCATCTTTCTTCATGTCATTCTTGTTTTGCCATTGTCCGAGGAGCCATTTGGGTTTGCAATAAAAGTGTTGAAGAGGCCTCCACTGGGGTCATAGTTATCATATTCATTGGCAAAGATTCTTCATTCAGAACTTTCATCAATGGAATGAGACTTAAGAACCAATGTACATTCAGAGCAGATTGTGTCTCCTGCAATATGAACATACACCAGTTGATTATCAGACTTGGAGGTATGTGTTAGGTGATTTTAGAAAGTTAGGGTTCATAGCTCAAATACTTTTGGGAATTTCAGCTGTTGGGATTCATCTCAACACCCACATGGTAGCCAACTTATCACCATTTTACATGTATGGCATCCACATGTGTAGAAAACATTCCACTTGTGTAGATAACATGTCATGTCGAATAAGTTCTAATGACATCTACACGTCCTATGACGGAGGGACCATTTTGATGTTCATTTTAATTTTTGAGGAAATAAATTAATGTCTGATATATTTTTGGAGAATTAATATGAATATTTACTCTAATTTAAATAATAGAAAGCGATCTCTTCATAGACTATTTGATCTTTGGATCGATTTCCCCTCAAGTCACTTTGTTTGCAGTTTATTCTACTTTCCTCTTTCCCACACTAAGTGATAGATCTCATTTGTAACAAAGAAAAATGAGAAAAAAGACATAAGTTCATGAGATATTAGAATGTTGCCTGCACTTACTGTTCTCTTTAATAAAACATATTTTGATTAATCTTAATGGAGTTAGCCTAGTAGTTAGAGAGGTGTGCTCCCTACTTTAACTACTCAAGTATTGATTGACTTGAAAGCTTGCTCAATGATAACCTTATGGTTAAAAAAAAAATACTTATAATTAGGCTTATTAGTTTTGCCATAAGTAAGGTGATATTTCTGTTGAGAAAAGTTCAAGGAAATAGAAGGTTATATTTTAAGGTCAGAATATATCATAAGTCTCGGCGAAAACTTACAGTGATACTTATAAATGATTTATCAATAAAAGATTACTAGTAGAAATTGAATCCAATACCTTTAGGTTAACACAATTTAATCTTACCAGTTTAACTGATTCTGATTGGCGATAAGAAGAAAAGGGTTAGGGTAATACATATATAGAGACGACTTTAGAAACATCAATGCTAATAAGTAATAATATTTCAAAAATGCCAAAAGAATTGTGCAATGAACCCATTATTATTGGGATCTCCTTCAAGATTAATGGGAAAAAACTGTCATTTTTACTTCACGAACTGTATTATCCAAGCATTCACTGTAACATTGATATATTCTCAATAACATTGATTCTCTGCAAACTAATTCTACCATATATATATATATATATTGGTTAGATCGAAGTAAACAAAGTATACCACAAGTTTTTAATTTTTTTTAAAAAATTATATTTTGTATAATTATAATAAAATATTATTATATTGTGAATATTAATATTTTATATAAAAATTGTTAAATTTTATTTATCTTTATCTATACATGACAAATCGAAGCTCTGAAATAGAATAATTGCAATTAGATACTCTTAAAAATAATTCTTTCACATAAAAAGTTCATGTTTAATTATTTATAATTCACAATAAGAGGGAGCCTTATGTCAATATTTGCTAAGATCAGCAATTTCTAGCTACTCAACAGATATCTAACCCATCCTTTCCTGCGTACGAGACAAGTTTTTTTTTTTTTTTTTTATCCGTCACACGAACTTGGAATAGTTTAGGATTATTTATGTTTGTGAGACATTTTTTTGTTATTATACATACTAGCATATTGACCGGCACTATGTGCTTCGTTATTTTTATTTATTTTTTGAATAAGATAAAGAGTAAGTCATATTTTTTTAATACTTTTTGAATAAGATAAAAAAATGAGTAAATTAATAAGGAGTGTTTGAAATCAATTATAACTATAGGATATGAAGTTGAAGAATATTTGTAGGGTGAGAACTTGAAGAGTGTTTGTAGGTAATTGTATATGCTAAGTAAGAGTATTTATAATTTAATTATTTTTGTATTTGTATTTAAATAAATAATAATGACATTTTTGAATAAGATAAAGAGTAAGTCATATTTTTTTAATACTTTTTGAATAAGATAAAAAAATGAGTAAATTAATAAGGAGTGTTTGAAATCAATTATAACTATAGGATATGAAGTTGAAGAATATTTGTAGGGTGAGAACTTGAAGAGTGTTTGTAGGTAATTGTATATGCTAAGTAAGAGTATTTATAATTTAATTATTTTTGTATTTGTATTTAAATAAATAATAATGACATTTTTGAATAAGATAAAGAGTAAGTCATATTTTTTTAATACTTTTTGAATAAGATAAAAAAATGAGTAAATTAATAAGGAGTGTTTGAAATCAATTATAACTATAGGATATGAAGTTGAAGAATATTTGTAGAGTGAGAACTTGAAGAGTGTTTGTAGGTAATTGTATATGCTAAGTAAGAGTATTTATAATTTAATTATTTTTGTATTTGTATTTAAATAAATAATAATGACATTTTGAGAATAAGAAAGTTATATATCAAAATAAGAAATTCCTTTTATAATAGTATATATATATATATGTATATATATCAATCAAATTTTTTATTTATTTATTTTTGTTTATTCAATATTCTTCTTCTTCTCTCTTCTTATTCTTATGGTTTATGAGGATTTTTTTTTTTTGTGAAAACTTTTTCATTTAGATAATCTCTTTTGGTTACTTCTCTATTACTTCAGTTATATATTTGCAAGCTTTTTCGAGGGAGTATTTTGTGTGTAAATTTACACCATATTTGCATAAAGTTGTGTGTCTGAATTCTGAAATTTTCAGAGGAACGGTTTCTAAGATTTTCATAAGTACATATGTTTGAGTTTTTATGACGAAAACCGTGGGTATTCAATCTCTTTCGGAAAGCATTAATGTTGCAATAATTCATGAATGTTATTGATTATTAATTGTACATCTCACTTTCTCAGTTAAAAAATAAAAATTGTTTCGTCTCAACTAATGTAACATATTTAATTTAGTTGGTAATTTTCAATCATTCTTATAACAAAATAATTATACTAATATATATATATATATATATATATGACAAAATACTAACAATATATATAATCATTGTGTTAAATAAAGTGATTATTCTTTTTACATTTATATTACCATAATATTTCTAATAAATAATTTATATATTAGAATAGTCACAATAAAATTATAATTCTATTTATGAAATAGTTATTAAAAATACAATTTTAAAAAACAAATAAAATTAAGCATCAAACTAAAATATGCAAACTAATTAATAAGAAAGTACAGTCTCATTTGGCACCTAATAATAAATAGTTTTTAATCCACACTTTTTTTGGGAAAAATCCTACACTTTACAAACTTTTCAATAATGTATTCGTTCTCATAAACACTCCTTTAAATAAATAAATGCAATAAAACACCATGAAGGTTAAGTGTACCAGTCAACTCAGATTGCCGTATCTTTCACTAAAGAATAAATTAAACAAAATAAAAGAAATTCCACTTCTTATATCAGCGTCATTCCCTAGCATTCTCTTTCCTCAATTATAAGTGTTTTTTTAAACTTATCTCTACTTAATAATGGTATAGCCATATGCATGAAAGATAGGGTTATATTTTATAATTATAGTGGTCATTAACCAATAAAATTTTCCACATAAGAATGGTATAGCCATGTCCGTGATTAAGCCAAAATTTTCCGCAAGTTTTTTCGCAAAAATAAAATAAAATAAAAAGTAACAAGTTGCGGTAAACACGTTAATTTAGAAACAAAAGAATAAAAAAAGAGAATAACTCATATAGTTGGTTTGGGATTGAAAAAAAATATTATCATTTAATTTGTGAAAAAAATTAATTAATTAATAAATTAATTTAACCAATAATTTATATATAATTAATTAAGTATTAAGTATTAAAATAAAAATAAAGTATTAATTAACTGTATGTAAATTATTAATTAAATTAATTAAATATTTTATTAATTTTATCTAAAAATTAAATAAGAATACTTTTTTATTAAGTCAACCTTTTAGGTCATTTTCTTAACAAAAAGAGCCTCATTTAAAATAGCCACTGAGCAAAGTGTTTTTAAATTTTATAATTGGGATTTGGATAATATGACAGGACCTGTAAACTCGACCTGTTTCTTATGAAAAGCTGTGTCTTTTCTTTTGTTAGAAATGCAGAATACGAGAGTTGAATACGAGAGTTGTTATAGTATTTTAATAAGTATGATATTTAGTATGAGTTATTAATTATTTATTAAATATTAATTTGATAATAAATACTTTAAATTCTATTAAATATAAATAACAACTAATAAATACTTAACAACTCACTTTAAATACTAATATTTAAAAAAAGATGAATATAAGAATATTACCCGCAAGTTAATTCACAAAAATAAAATAAAATAAAAAGTAACAAGTTGTGGTAATCATGTTAATTTAGAAACAAAAGAACAAAAAATGTCTCGAGCAAAGTGTTTTTAAAATTTATAATTGGGATTTGGATAATATGACAGGACCCACATGTTTCTTATGAAAAACTGTCTTTTCTTTTGTTGGAGATGCAGAATTCAAAAGTTGTTATAGTATTTTAATGAATATGATATTTAATGTGAGTTTTTAATTATTTATTAAATATTAATTTTATAATAAATGTTTCAAATTTTATTAAATATAAATAATAATTAATAAATATTTAACAACTCATTTTGAGTAATAATATTTTAAAAAACAATAAGTATAAGAGTATTACCCGCAAATGATGCTCAGTAGAAAAGGATCACAACCATTAGGCATTTAACATATTAACAATAATATTCACAAATCACAACTTTTATATTATTTTATACTTACTTAATGATAAATAGATTATTAATTAATATAGTATGATGTTTATTTAATGAATTTTAATAAATAATTAATAAATTTATTAATTAAACGATATACTACATTAATTCAAAAAATCAATTAATATTATTAAATAAATATAAAAATAATATAAAATTTTAATGTGCAAGTATCTTGTTCTTTAACATATAAGTTAGCCCAGTCATGTTTTTCTTTCTCTCTCACTCTCCTTATTTTGTGCTTTTTTAACTCATTTCTTATTGTTTATGATATGTTTGGATTGGAAGAGTTTAGAAAAGAAGAGATGAGAGAGGTAATTTTTCATTTCCATATTAAGAGAATTATAAAAGGTTTATAAAAATAAAAATAAAATAATTAGAATGTTACATGATAGTCTCTCATTTAATTCTTCTTATTTTAAGAAATTGCCATATCAAAATAATGTAAATTTAAAATGAAAAATTATCCATTTTCTCACTTCCCTTCCAAACTCCTCAATTCAAACAATACCTTAAAATATGTTTAAGGGTTCTCACACGAGGAAAAAGGGAAGAATCAAAAGAAAATAAAGATAGAAGAAATGAAAATTAAAGTATCTATTTGTATTATATTGTTTTACTTTTAAAACAATTTATACTTAAAATATTTAAGATAGTTTTTAGCTATAAAACTTTTTTAAATGCAATATAAATTAATACAAACATGTACTAAGTAATAAGTTTCCTTCTCCTTATTTAAAATTTTAAAAATAAATAATAATTTTTTTTAAAAAATTCATATAATAATCTCTCATTTTCATGGTCAATTCTTCCTCATTAAAACATACGCTTAGAAGATTTTCAAAATTCATTAAACAACTAAGAACTGCAAAGAATCTAACATATTTTCCGACAAAGATTTCTGTATCTAGCCACTTTTCATGAGTGGAGTTCAATTATAATCATGTGCCTATTTTTTAAAAGAGGTGGATAATTTCTTTAATGTGTGTGCATGATCTGCATTGCATTGATTTTTAAGAGAAGTCTAATAATCATTCAATTAATTATAAAAACGCGAGTTTAAGTAGAGATTGAATTCTTAAGAGTGATTTGGAAGAACAAATTTTATGAATTGATTTGACTTATAAATAAAGCTTTTTCTTTAAAAAGTTATAAAATATAAATTGATTTAATTTCGAAATTCATCTAATTAACACATTGTAATGTAGAAATTTATTTAAATTTGATTTGAATTAAGTGAATTTTATTTAATTATTTAAACTAATAATTTTATCATTATTACCTATTCTAATAAGGATAATAAAATAAAATAAATTATTTTTAATGTGTTTCAAACATAAATATTAATTTTCAAATAATATTTTTGATAATAAGTTTTAAATATGGAAATTAATTTTTAAATAAAATAAAATAAATTCTATATTTTAATGATTCTAAATACTGTATAAAATTTATACTTATGATTTATTAAATTATTCTAAAAATATATAATAAAATATGTTCTATGAAAATTCTTTCAATATCTTTTACTTTTATAAGGATGCCAACATCTTTAGTAATTAAAGACTAATATTTAATTACATATTTCACTTAATTGAAATATAAATAAAATAATTATATTTTAATTAAATAAGACATGTGATCAAATATTGACAACTAATTATAAAAAAATGTAGACATCTTAAAAAAGAAAAAAGTCTAATAAATGCACGTGAGAATTTCAAACCAGTGTCCCCAAAGATTAATTAATTATATTTAAGAGTCATTCCTAAACGCTTGCCTCCTATAAATATGAACAACAATGGCCGGAAAGGTTTATTTTCCAAGGCTCTCAGCGAGTGAAATAGACACAAAAATAGTGAGAAGTCTACTCAACAATACAGAAAGCTTTTCCTGCTTTGCTTCTCAATCTGAGGAAAAATAAAACTCAAACCCTATTGATTCTTACTATCCAAACTGCATATTGAACTAGATAACTTGTTTTTTTTTCCTTCTTATTTTCATCTGGAAAGATAAAAAAAAATGGATGAGAGTGTTGGTAATTGTTTCAAGCTCAATATGATCTTGCTGATATTATGCTTCACCAACTTGAGCATCGTTTTTGCTCATAATCACATCGATGGATTTGGACAGCAACCACTGTCCAAGATTGCCATTCACAAGACCATTCTTGCGCTCCACAGTTCTGCCTCCATTACAGCAGCCCCGTTTTTGCTTGGCAAAAAGGTAACAAGTACTTCTTCCCTTTATATTGCTTTACCTCGGTCCTCTCTTCTTAATTGTTCAACCTCTGGGACGTGAGCTAAACGCACTACATTTTGTCTTCAAACAACTAGACAAGCAACATAATCATTACATTGGTTGGAACAAAGTATTACAATTTACCAGGTTTCTCTATAAGGATGAAGTTAGTGTTGGAGTCAAATTGTATATTCAATATGTTGTTACAGTAGCTGATTTTGTTCTTGATACGAGTAGGCGTGAGTTGTTAATTATTTAATTGTTTCTCACAATAAATGTTCAATAAATATTTTATAATTAATGAAATACCTGTACCTAGGGAAAAAAAGGAGAGGTTAAGAAACACTAGAGCCTGTAAATGCTTCAAATTTTCACCGGTCATCAAGTTAAAAAATAATAATAACTTTAATTTTAAAAGGTCGTGAGTCCATAAACATTTGGTTGGGCTCAAGCGTTTGTAGGATCAAGCTTTCAGTAGCAAAACCGGAATTTTTTTTTTGGCTATCCCAGTAATCCCCTTCACTATTCTTATGTTCCTTATGTTGAGTATGTCTCTACGGTAGTTTACTTTCTCAGTTGTAGAACATAGTTGCACGAATCAGATGACAAACTGTATGCTGATTGGTGTTTTATTATAGCATAAAAATGACGAAACTCTTTAGAAACAAAATCATTAATTTCGTATGCTAACTTTTGCAGTAGCAGAGCAGGTAAATCTTTGTAGTTTGGTTCATTGTGAAATTCTCACCCATTTACTTTGTGGATCGTTTTAGTTTATCACTGTTAAACAACAACATGCCATGCTGTACACTTTGGCCTCACAGTATGCATTCATAGAATTTACTGTTGTGTTTTGATATATATGGCTGCAGGGAGAGGATACCCAGTGGGTGACTGTAGAACTTGAGTCCCCAGAACCATCTATAGAAGATTGGGTGGGAGTTTTTTCTCCTGCAAACTTCAAGTAATGTACAATTCTTTCTCACTACGAATGTAGATTTAGTAATAATTGTATAAAACTCACAACTCACTAGACGACCCTGTAATAAGGGGACATTCTCAATTACTCAAAATTTCACTCAGTTTACATGTTTTTCATAGTGATGAGATATACAATTTTTTGTCATCGCCGTAAACTATGAGCATATCACTATTGCTAAAACGAACTAAGGGAAATCTGTTTTTATTTTTATTTTTTTACATCACAGTTCATCAACATGTCCACCCATGGGCGGTGCTGGCTATGTAGAGACTCCATACATATGCTCAGCCCCAATAAAGGTGAGCGTCATACCACCACCCTATGGGGTTAACTTGTACATGGATCAACAACTTAACACGGGTGAATTTCTCATGTGAATGATTTTGAATCTTTGTACCAGTACAAATATGCAAACCACTCCAATTCAGACTATAGAAAGACCGGGAAAGCTGTTCTGAAGTTCCGGTTGATCAATCAACGTGCAGATTTCTCCTTTGCACTATTTACCGGCGGACTATCAAATGTAAGTCATATCAACAGATTTTATGTTCTAACAAAAGCATGCTAATGTTCTATTGCTTCTCAGCTTAGATGTAACATTCATTGACATTTTCAAAATGAGTGTAATACACTACTGTTATTAATATCAAACGGGCTTGTTTTCGATCATAATAGCAATGGATGATTCTATCATATGCTAACTAGTATTCACCTGGTTGAGCACTGCAGCCTAAACTTGTGGCAGTTTCCAATTTCATATCATTTGTGAATCCTAAAGCACCTCTATATCCGCGCCTTGCTCAAGGGAAGTCTTGGGATGAAGTAAGTTTATCTTCATGCTTAAAGTCCTTAGCTTTATGTTTGCCAAATTAATTGTGTTCACCACAAATCTTGTTTATCTTAATCTGATCGGACCACATAAGTTTAAATTGATAAGCAAACCAAGATACAGGTTCGACAGTTTTGATTCTGTACTGACAAATTTCTGAAAAACTACTTTTTGGATTTGCTAACATGATATTCTTGGAATTGATGCTAAGGTTTTAACTTTTACTAGCCATCCTGAAATTGTTGTCATGGGAATTGATGCTTTTACCTTTTACTAACCATCCTGAAATTGCTGTTATGGAAATTGCTACTATGGAAATTGATGCACGACTTGTTTAACTTAACATATAGAACAATTTTAAGAGAATTTTCATCTGTTGCAGATGACAGTTACCTGGACAAGTGGATATGACATAAATGATGCTGTACCCTTTGTTGAATGGGGTCCTAGGAGAGGAACGCAGACACGATCTCCTGCTGGAACATTGACATTTAGTCGTAACAGCATGTGTGGTATGAATCATTTCAATGTGCTTAGGATTGAACTAGACTGGCTTGTTTATTACATACATGAAGTCACGTTATTCTTCAGAATAGCAAGGAATGACAATCCGAATAGGATTAATCTTGACATTCCTTATGCTTATAAAGTCTGACTAAGAGTCATCAAGAGCGTTATAAATTATTGGAAAATTTTCAAGAAAGGAATTCTTGTAAAAATATTTTCAGTTTAGGACTAATTAATTACTCAATTGGTTAACGATGATCAAAGAGTGGTTAATGAGTAACCACTTTTTTAAGCTGAAAATATTTTTACCAAAAATTTCTTTTTTCACTTAATTATCGTGGGACTGAGTATTGTGAAACTCCATGGTTTGTTTACAACTACTCTCTTAAGCCCCTTCTGTAATATGTCATAAAAAAAATACCAATGAGTATCAGAACATGGAGTAGCCCCTAATCTTCCATAACTTGCCAAAAAATAAAATCATTTTTCATGTTCCTGATACAATTTAGCAACATTTCACTGTACCAGATGCTTCCTTGTGCACCTGGAAGCTTGTATTGGAAATTCAACTATGTCATGGATAAATGTTGAATTACCAAGCATAGAAACTCTCGTATATAATTGCTGCTTATTGTTCTTTTGAAAATGGATCTCTTTGCACTAGAGATTGAGAACAGACTCTTAATGTAGCTGTGTTACATAATGAGAATATTTTGCTATTCTGCAGGTGCACCTGCACGAACTGTTGGCTGGCGTGACCCTGGTTTTATACACACAAGTTTCCTTAAAGATCTGTGGCCAAATACTAGGTATGCATTTAACTATCCTTCTATGTTTATGACACTACGAGGAGTTGGTATTGCTTGTTCTGAAGGCTTTATTTTTTTTAAAAAAAAAATCAGGTATACTTACAGGTTAGGGCATATTCTGTCTAATGGCTCTTACATCTGGAGCAAGCTGAACTCATTCAAGGCATCACCATATCCTGGACAGAACTCATTGCAACGTGTTATCATATTTGGTGACATGGGGAAGGTACTATTAATTATTGAAAAATTTCTAATGGTAGAAAGAATATTGACTGAAAAAGCAACCGCAGGACATGTGATAAAACCGCTTTACCATTGATGGCTTCATCATGCAAATGAATTCAGGCTTTAATCATCCTTATCTATTTCTTTGGCCAGGCTTTACTTCAAATCTTATTTAAAATTTCTTCATTATAATCCTGGAGACATCATAAATTCTTGAGTCTAGTAGCTGACAATACAATTTCTGAGATTATTATATGGAAATATCTGTCTGCTTCAGATGTCTCCATCTCTTACTTATTATTCTCCTTTCACTAGCCTTGTCTGTTATTGAAATTTTCTTCTGTTCAGGGTATGCATCAACTCACTCTAAGTTGGCATTGGAAAGATGTCACCTCAAATTTTCCAGGGAGTTTTGTATTTGTAACATAGATGTCACCATCTTTTTGTGAGTTTAGGCATTGAACTTCAACATTTGACACTGTCAATTATACAAGTCATAGACTTCGTGTCGTGGTGCATTCATACGTGATTTCTCAGGCTATACTCTGTACTCTGTAGCTAAAACGTTGAAAAGTTTTGGGAGTTTTGCGGTCCTCGTAGATGATTGAATGGTTAGCTTGATAATGATCGACTCCAATTAGAATGGAATGACTATGGACCATTTCATTTTTCAACTATTGAATTAAAACTAATTTTAAGAATGATTAATATAATGGGAAAACATTTGTTTTTCTTCTCGTGTCTTTTAGGCTGAGCGTGATGGTTCAAATGAGTATGCTGATTATCAACCTGGTTCACTTAACACCACCGACCAGCTCATCAACGATTTAGAAAATATTGACATTGTTTTCCACATAGGAGATATGCCATATGCAAATGGATACATCTCCCAGTGGGACCAATTCACTGCTCAAGTTGAACCAATTGCTTCAACGGTACCATATATGGTTGCAAGGTTCGTCTGATTGCAATTACTTTCTTCCATTGACATTCAAATTGATTTTTACATATTCTTATTAGATTGAAGAATATCCGGTTTATTCATACTGCAGTGGTAATCATGAACGTGATTGGCCAAACACAGGATCCTTTTATGATACTCCAGATTCAGGTGGAGAATGTGGAGTTCCTGCTGAAACCTTGTTCTATGTTCCTGCTGAGAACAGGGCCAAATTTTGGTAAATCACATTCATCTAAGATAATGCAAACTATGATATGTGTCGCTCTAGTAAATCAGTTTTTTCTGCCTCTAAATTAAGTTTATCATGCCACTTACCTAGGATGGTGTATAATTTTATTGACCAATTGTTATCTATTCTTTTATAAGTTCATGTTATCTGGAAAAGACATCCTTTCATCCTTACAGTTCATGGTGCAGTTTCAAGTTTCTGCAAGTGAAAAATAAATAACTTCGTTTTTATCCTCTTGTAATTTAGCCAGCTATAATGAACTAGGATGCACTTTTTTTTTAACACATACGAATGATGAAAATTGGGAATATGCAGGTATGCAACGGATTATGGCATGTTTCGTTTCTGTATAGCAGACAGTGAGCATGACTGGAGAGAAGGATCAGAACAGTACAAATTCATTGAGCATTGCCTTGCAACAGTAGATAGAAACAAACAACCATGGTTGATCTTTTCAGCTCATCGTGTACTTGGGTACTCCTCCAATTCTTGGTATGGCCTGGAGGGCTCATTTGAAGAGCCCGAGGGAAGGGAAAGTTTGCAGAAGCTTTGGCAGAAGTACAAAGTAGACATTGCATTTTATGGTCATGTCCATAACTATGAAAGAACATGCCCTATTTATCAGGTATATATATAATGGCTAGGTATACCATTGTCTTATTTAAATTTCAACCAACTTGCACTATCTATAACTTCATGATTATTGTTGCTTTCTTCACTGTAAATGAATCTGCATGCATTTCTAATTATCTAAATGCGTATGATGCAGAATCAATGTGTGAATTCAGAAAAATCTCATTACTCCGGCACTGTGAATGGAACAATTCATGTTGTTGTTGGAGGAGGGGGAAGCCACTTGTCAGAATTCAGCAAAGCGCCCCCTATTTGGAGTCGTTACAGGGACTATGACTTTGGGTTTGGCAAATTGACTGCATTCAATCACTCATATCTCCTGTTTGAGTACAAGAAAAGTAGTGATGGAAAGGTCTATGACTCTTTTACCATTTCAAGGGACTATAGAGATGTCTTGGCCTGTGTGCACGATGGTTGTGAGAAAACCACTCTAGCAACCTAAATTATCATGTCTCTCTATGCAGACCTGATATGGCTTAAGTTCACGAACTGAAATAAAATATTCTTGTAAATAAATAACTGTTATTATTTACTCTTCATGCAAGACGGAGGAAGCCTGTCAGATAACTTGGGATATATGATGTGAATTCAACTCTATTACAATTCATATGGTACATTACGTAGCTTGCTTTGGTAAAAACCAAATCAATTACAATATGTCAGCATCAAATAAACCCATATACTAGATGGATAAAATGCATATCCTCCAGCTCCCATTTGGGTTAACAAAATTTATTTTGCAATTCTCAGGTATGACTATTACAATTGTGTCCCAACATGAATGGCAGCTAGCGACTTTGGGAATCCTCAACGTAAATTATGGAAGCCTTCAAGAAAATAAGCATCACAGTGAACCAAAAATTGAGGTGAAATAAATTTAACATAGCACGCAGAGTAAAAGACTGAAATTTGCAATCTATTGTGCAGTCATTATTAACCATCCCTCTCAATATCACAATCTTTGCTTTCTTGGTCAACTCGTGAGCTCACAGATCCTAACAGATCATCAATTCTCGGGAGAATGTCGAACACTGTATTGGAACATAACCTGTAAGACATCCTGAATGCAAACTTGGACTGCAACTAGAAGAGAGATATATAAGAATTACTTGGTAAAAGATAAAAAAGGAAAAGTGAGTCTGATGTCTAAGCTGCAAGCTTGATTATTGCTACATTTCATAACTGAAAGGCTAACATACTATCCCATCCTGAATTATCATTTTTGAGCCAACCATCTCTATTAGTTGACTGCTATTAAAATACAATCAATTTCCTGGAAACCTTGAAAGATACATTATATATTTAGTGGCAGAATAGTTTTAAACTTTCAATTGGGTGAGCTTTATAACTACTAAATTGTGCATCAGTTGCCAATTCGCATTCATATGGAAACCTCTTTCAAACAAACCTGTTGCTTAAAGGTTCCATCTAAACAGCCAAATACCACTAGAGGATCATCTGAGGTAGTCAGTTTCCCATCTTCTTTTAGCTCCAAAACCATCTGGTTTGGAAAACCAGAAAAAGTGATTAAGCAATATCACTATATGTAGATTATATGTGTACCTTTTATCCTTGTGTAAGACTTGGGGCCTCTTTCAAGTTGTAGTAATCAACTCATCTACTTCAATAAATGCAATAAAAGTATAAAACAAGATGAACGTGAAGTGTAATCAACTCAGACTGCCGTATCTTTCACTTAAGAATAAATTAAACCCAAAAAAGAAAAACAACTTCACTTGTTCATTTCCTCTTCTCCTAGCTTTGCTTGCTTCTTCATTCTCTTTCCTCAATTATAAAAATTACATTTTTTACCCATATCTCTACTTAAGAATAATATAGCCATCCAATGGTAAAAGAAGACTTGAGAAGTTGAATCAAGTCACCCAAAATTTCAATTCTGCAAAACACTTGAAACACAATAACTGATTCAGAGATAAGATAAGCTGAGATAAATGGTAAGTGAACTAATCATAGTATCTCAGAAACTAAAATCTTAATATCTTGCACAAGCATTAAAAAACAAACACACAATGAAATTAGGTATGCAATCAAGCAAGATAGTGTAAAAGAGAAGGGTTTAGAAGAATTTGCACATAGGAATTTATACTGGTTGAATCCTAATGTAAAACCTACATCCAGTCTCTAGCTATGCTGAGATTTTTCACTATCACTGAGTGTTCTTTGATCAACACTAGCCTTTACAAGCTAGACACAACAAGTTTCTCACTCAACCTTACTTATAGGTCACTCATAGACCTAAACACTAGCTCTCACTAGCTAGAGACATAGACACGCAGGGCTTTACAGTAAGAAAGAATGAAAACTCTCAAAGAGTGGAGTGAATAATTTTGCAATAAGCTCAATACAAAAGTCAAGAGTATTCTCAGAGAAAGCACACAATATTCTTGATATTTTTCTTCATCTTTTCCTCTGGGCAGCTAGGTATTTGTGGGAACATTTGGGATTTGAACGTTCCAGGCTTTGTGTAGCAAGTACAGTGCTTTTTCCCAAAAGTTCCTTTTTTCTTTGTGATCGTGGGTGTCCTTGATACGTCTGGTAGTCCTTTCTGAGAGTCTCAATCCTTTTTTGATTGTTGCATAAGAATATCAGATTGTTAGCATAATTTTGGAATCATCCAAATTCATTTGGGAATTTGAAACACAAAACAGAGATGGATAGAGTGAGACAACTCTTCATTCATAGGCATCTTCAACTTTTTTCTTCTAGAAATTGATCTTGATCTTCAGCAAAGTCTTCTAGTCTTCATAGGAATGACTCTTGTCCAAGTTTCTTCATGTATTTTCAATTTGTACACTAGGACAACTTCTTATAATTTTAATTGAAGGTAGTAGTTGACTTGCATAGGAGCTTCATTTCCTATGTATAGTCCAAAATAATAGCTCTTCTTGAATATCCAATCTTCTTTTGGCTTGAGAATTCATCAATGAATGATTTGATAAATCTACTCTCTAGTCTTTTAACTAATATCAAGCATTAGCATTCAGTGTTAACACAAAATATCTATTATGTTTGTTATCTTCACTAAGGATAAAGTTATTGTGCTACATTTTATAATTATACTGCTCATTAACGAATGAGATTTTCCACTGAAGAATGGCATAACCATATGCGTGATTAAGCCAAAAAAATTCTTAGATGAATCCAACAAGTGTGTGGTAAACACATAATTTAGGACCCAAAAAAAAAACTGCCTCATTTAAAATTGCCACGAGCAAAGTGAGTTACATTTTTTTTAGTCCAGATCTCGATGGGGTTTGGTCCTCTGGCAAACAGCTGCTACTAAACATTTTAAATCTAATAATACGGATTTGAATAACATGACAAGGCATGTAAATCCCTGAATCCAAATCCCTAATTATTCTTTCATGCTGAACAGTTTCTTATATATGAAAAACTGTGCCTTCTCTTTTGTTGGAATTGCAGATGCTCATAAAAAAAGGAGCACACCACGTTTAGGCATTCAACAAATAAGAACCCACCCACAATTCTCTCTCTCTTTTTATTTGTGTTTTTTTTTAACCCAGCTCTTGTCAGCTTAGGGTGAAGGTTGTGGAATGAGAGAATGACTTTTAAGTAGGCTTCGAAAAAAGTATTTCTATTTGATTTTTGGATAAAATTAATATATAAATTATTAATTTAATTAATTAAATATTTAATTAATTTTATCTAAAAATTAGATAGAGATACTTTTTTACCAAACTAATCAATTATAGCCGCCTCATTAAGCTGACTTTTATGCTTTTTTTATCTGATCACGTGACTATTTTTTATATGAGGTGTATTATATTCCTGCAAACACAGGATGTGTGCATGATCTGCGTGCCTGGTTTAATTTTTTTTAACAAAAAAAAGTCTAATTATAATTCAATTAATTATAAAAAAAAAGTCAGTATTTCTTAAATTATTCTAATGATATGTAATAAAATACATTAAAATTATATAATAAATGGACGTGAAAATTTTTAGACTAAGCGTCCACAGCTAATTGTATTCAGGATCTTTCATTCCTATACCCTTCCCTCCTATAAATAGTTACAGCAATGACCGGCAAAATTTCTATGCCAAGGACTCTCAGAGAGAGTGAAATAGAAACAGAAAGAGAAAAATAGTGAGAAGTCTACTCAATAAGAGAAAGCTTTTCCTGTTTTGCTTCTCATTCTGACAAAAAAAAAGTCATACCCCGTCCGAACTGCATATTGAGCTAGAGAACTTGTTTTTTTCTTCTTATTTTCATCTGGAAAAATAAATAATAAAAAAATGGAAGATAATGCTGGTAATTGCTTCAAGTTCTATATGATTTTGCTGATATTGTGTTTCACCAATTTGAGCATCGTTTTTGCTCATAACCACATCGATGGATTTGGAGAGCAGCCACTGTCCAAGATTGCCATTCACAAGACCACTCTTGCTCTCCACAGTTCCGCATCCATTACAGCATCCCCGTTGTTGCTTGGCATTAAGGTAACAAGTTCTTCCCTATATTTTGCTTGGCCTCAAAGTTTGTGGATCATTTTAGTTTATCACTGTTTAACAACAGCATGCTATGCAGTACACTTCAGCCTTTCAGTATGTATTTATAGAATTTACAGTATGTGTTTTGATATATATATATTATATATGGTTGCAGGGCGAGGATACCCTATGGGTGACTGTAGAATTTGAGTACCCAGAACCATCTATAGATGACTGGGTGGGAGTTTTTTCTCCTGCAAAATTCGAGTAATGTACAACTCTTTCTCACGAGGAATGTAGATTTAGTACTAATTATATAAAACTACTCACTAGAGGAGGACCCTGTAAAATAAGGGGACACTCTCAATCTCAACAACTCAAATTTTCACCACCAGTTTATATCTTGTTCATGGTGGTGGGATAAAATTTTTGGTCATCGCAGTAAACTATGAACATCTCACTATTGCTAAAACGAACTAAAGGAAATCTGTTTTTTACATTACAGTTCATCATCATGTCCACCCAGGACCGGTGAGCGTGGAGAGACTCCATACATATGCTCAGCCCCAATAAAGGTGAGTGTCATGCAACCCCTATGGGGTTAATTTGTAGATGGATCAACAACTTAAGTACGTAACTCGGGTGCATGAATTTCTCATGTGATTGATTTGAATCTTTGTACCAGTACAAGTATGCGAACCACTCCAATTCACACTATACAAAGACTGGGAAAGCTACTTTGCAGTTCCAGTTGATCAATCAACGTGCAGATTTCTCCTTTGCACTATTTGCAGGAGGACTATCAAATGTAAGTTATGTCAACTTATCTTATGTTTGATATCTCCATCTTGTTATAACAAAAGCATGCTAATGTTCTATTGCTTCTCAGCTTAAAAGTAGCACTGATTTAAAAAATCAGTGTAATACACTAAAGTTATTATTTATTAATATCAAACGGGCCTGTTTTCGTTCAGAATAGATGATTCTATCTTATGCTAACTAGTATTCATCTGATTGAGCACTGCAGCCTAAATTGGTGGCAGTTTCCAATTTCATATCATTTGCGAATCCTAAAGCTCCTCTATATCCGCGCCTTGCTCAAGGGAAGTCTTGGGATGAAGTAAGTTTATCTTCTTGCTTGAGATCCTTGACTTTATGTTTGTTCGATTAATTGTATTCTTATTTATCCTAATGTGACACTGATTCAGACCACATAAGAAGTTTAAATTGATAAGAAACCCAAGATACAGGATCGACAGTTTTGATGCTGTAATGATCTTTCTTAAAAAGGAATCCCAGGAGGGGTGACAAATTTCTGAAAAACTACTTTTGGATTTTCTGACATGATATTATTGGAATTGATGGTATGTTTTTACCTTTTACTAACCATCCTGAAATCGCTGTTATGGAAATTGCTGCATGACTTGTTTAACTTAAACATATAGAACAATTTTAAGAGAATTTTTATCTATTGCAGATGACAGTTACCTGGACAAGTGGATATGACATAAATGAAGCTGTACCCTTTGTTGAATGGGGTCCTAGGGGAGGAAGGCAGACACGATCTCCTGCTGGAACATTGACATTTAGTCGTAACAGCATGTGTGGTATGTATTATTTCAATGTGCTTAGGATTGAACCAGACTGTATTGTTTATTGCATACATGAAGTCAAGTTATTCTTCAGAAAAGCTAGGAATGATAATCCGAATAGTCTTTTCATTTTATTTTTGTTGAGAAAAAGTAAAGGAGAGGGGAGGAGTAGTCTTTATAGTTGACATTCCTTATGCTGATGAAGAGTCATCAAGAGCATTAATTACTGGAAAAATTACAAGAAAGAAATTCTTGTCAAAATATTTTTAATTTAGGAATAATTAATCACTGAACTAGTTTAAGATGTTCAAAGAGTAGTTAATGAGTAAGGACTTATTGACTTAATTAACTATTTAAGTTGTTAATAACTTTTAAACTGAAAATGTTTTTTCATTTTTTTTGTAACTTTCCCTTAAATTATTTTGGGACCGAGTATTGTGAAACTCCACGGTTTGTCTGCAACTACTGTTTTAAGCCCCTTCTGTATGTCATGAAAAAGATACCAAGAAGTACAAACTTCTCGTCCTGCACTTGAGGGAAGGCGGGGGGAGATGGAAAGAAAGAGAAAAAGGAAGAACTGAAATTTGTAATTTGTAAATTGCCAAAAAAAACAAAATATTATTTTCCATAGTCCTTATACAATTTAGCAACACTTCAATGTACCAAATGCTTCCTCGAGCACCTGGCTGGAAGCTTGTATTGGAAATTCAACTATGTTATGGTATGGATAAATGTTGGATTAGGAAGCACAGAAACATTTGTTTTATAGAATTATTGCTTATTAATTTGTTCTTTTGATAACGGATCTCTTTCACTAGATATAGAGAATAGGCTCTTATGTAGATGTGTTGCGTAATGAGGATATTTTGCTATTCTGCAGGTGCACCTGCACGAACTGTTGGCTGGCGTGACCCTGGTTTTATACACACAAGTTTCCTTAAAGATCTGTGGCCAAATACTAGGTATGCATTTAACTATCCTTTTATGTTTATTGCACTACGAGGAGTTGGTACTGTTTGTTCTAAAAGCTTCCTTTTAAAAAAAAATTCAGGTACACTTACAGGTTGGGGCATATTCTGACTAATGATTCTTACATCTGGAGTAAGCAGTATTCGTTCAAGGCATCACCATATCCTGGACAGAACTCATTGCAACGTGTTATCATATTTGGTGACATGGGGAAGGTAGTATGAATCATTGAAAAATTTATAACGGTAGAAAGAATATTGACTAAAAACGCAACCGCAGGACCTCATAAAACAGCTTTATCATTGATGGCCTCATCAAGCAAATGAATTCAAGCTTTAATCATCTTTATCTATTTCTTTGCTGAATTTACTTCAAATCTTATTTAAAACTTCTTCATTGTAATCCCGGAGACATCATAAATTATTGAGCCTAGAGGCTAACAATACAATATCCATCATACATATAATATAATCATGCTGCTTTCCTGCTCAGATGTCTCCATCTCTTATTTATTTTTGTTCAAATATCTGTCATACAATTTCACTGGCGTTGTCTGCTATTAAAATTTTCTTTTCTGTTCAGCGGATGCATCAGCTCACTTTATCTCTTATTTATTTTTCCTCTCAAGTCTTTTAGGCAGAGCGTGATGGTTCAAATGAGTATGCTAATTATCAACCTGGTTCACTTAACACCACCGACCAGCTCATCAAGGATTTAGAAAATATTGACATTGTTTTCCACATAGGAGATATGCCATATGCAAATGGATACATCTCCCAGTGGGACCAATTCACTGCTCAAGTTGAACCAATTGCTTCAACGGTACCATATATGGTTGCGAGGTTCGTCTGATTGCAATTACTTTCTTCCACTGACATTTAAATTAAATTATACATATTCTTATTTGATTGAAGGCTATCCGGTTTATTCATACTGCAGTGGTAATCATGAACGTGATTGGCCAAACACAGGATCCTTTTATGATACTCCAGATTCAGGTGGAGAATGTGGAGTTCCTGCTGAAACTTTGTTCTACGTTCCTGCTGAGAACAGAGCCAAATTTTGGTAAATTACATTAATCTAAATTAGTGCAAACTATAATACAGTTCTTTCAATGTCCAGCTTATTAATGTAAACAGACTGTCTGCATTTTTCATAATATTGGAAGAGCGTCTCCAAGATTTATCTAATCTTAAATCACCAGTTTTTGTCTCTAAATCAAGTTTATAACGCCACTTACTCCAAGATGGTGCATAATTACCTACACCAATTGTTATCTGGAAACGACATCCTTTCATCCTTACTTGTTTCTGCAAGTAAAAAGTAAATAAATAAGAAGCATCGCTTTTATCTACTTGTAATTTCGCCAGTTACAATGAACTAGGATGCATTTTTTTAAAAAAATAAAAAATAAACGCCAATAATAAAACGAATGAGGAAATTTGGAAATATGCAGGTATGCAACGGATTATGGCATGTTTCGTTTCTGTATAGCAGACAGTGAGCATGACTGGAGAGAAGGATCAGAACAGTACAAATTCATTGAGCATTGCCTTGCAACAGTAGACAGAAACAAACAACCATGGTTGATCTTTTCAGCTCATCGTGTACTTGGGTACTCCTCTAATTCTTGGTATGGCAGGGAGGGCTCATTTGAAGAGCCCATGGGAAGGGAAAGTCTACAGAAGCTTTGGCAGAAGTACAAAGTAGACATTGCATTTTATGGTCACGTCCATAACTATGAAAGAACGTGCCCCATTTATCAGGTAACAATAATGGCTAGGTATACCATTGTCTCCTTTAAATTTCAACCAACTTGCAAGATCTATAACTTCATGATTATTGTTGTTTTTTTCATTGTAAATGGATCCACATGCATTTCTAATTATCTAAATGCGTATATGCAGAATCAATGTGTGAATTCAGAAAATTCTCATTTCTCTGGCACTGTGAATGGAACAATTCATATTGTAGTCGGAGGAGCAGGCAGCCACCTGTCAGACTTCAGCACAGTGCCCCCTGTTTGGAGTCTTAAAAGGGACTATGACTTCGGGTTTGGCAAATTGACTGCATTCAATCACTCATCTCTCCTGTTTGAGTACAAGAAAAGTAGCGATGGAAAGGTCTACGACTCTTTTACCATTTCAAGGGACTATAGAGACGTCTTGGCCTGTGTGCACGATGGTTGTGAAGAAACCACTTTAGCATTGTGAAGCGACTCCAGTCCTAATATGACTCGTGCCTGCGTGCACGATGTCTCTATAAGCAAACCTAATATGACTCAAGTCCATGAAGTGAAATAAAATATTCTCATAATAAATAAAGGTTATTATTTACTCTTCATGAAGACACAGCAAGCCGGACAGATTACTTGGAATATATGATGTGAATTCAACTTTAAATTAATAATAAACTGTACAATTCATAAGATGCACTACATCGCTCACAATGGGAAAAACTAAATCAAATACAATATATCGACATCAAATATACCCAAACACAGGAAGGATAACATGCATATGCACCTGCTCCCATCTGGGTTAAAAAATCTCGTTTACAACTCTCAGGTATGACTATTACAACTTTTTGTCTCAATGAGAGTGGTAGCTAGCGGTTTTGTGAATCCTCAATATACATTACAGAAGCCTTCAAGAAAATAAGTATCACAGTGAACCAAAAATTAAGGTGAAATTTTTTTAGCATTGCAGTCGGGAAAAGACTGAAATTTGCAATCCATTGTGCAGTCACTATCAACCATCCATCTCAATGTCACAAGCTTTGTTTTCTTGATCAACTGGTAAGCTGACAGATCCTAACAGATCATCAATTCTCAGGGGAGAATGTCGAACACTGTATTGGAACATAACCTGTAAGTGCAAATTGCAGCAATACCATAATCAAAACCTCCACTATCAATGAATGATGAAAAATGTGATTGTGAATCAATGATGGTTCTCGAAAGTTTTCTTAAGTAAATCAGATTAAGAACTGAACAAACATGCAAAAAAAATCAAACCACTACGCCTTTGATCATCCAACACATGAAAAAAATTCTCCTCCTATTTCCAGCATTCTAACCAATCTCTAAGCATTTGCAGGGTCAGTCTCACATGGATTAGAAAAATGCACAAGGAAGCAACAAGGAAAACCAATTGCAATATTCTTCTCAGGAAACTGTCATTTTCTTTTGCAGATAAATGGGGAAGCTTACCAATACTTCTAGCTAAATTACCATTCTGTGGAAGTAGTACCAAGCAGTTTCATTACCCCACAACGTAAATAAGTGGAATTGTAACAAAATCGTGTCAACAGGTTTAGGAAAAGATTTGCAATATCATAGTGTTATCAGACAAATTACAAAGCACTTCTGAAAGAGAATAAAACCAGAATTAGAGTTCATAATGATAATCATGAAAGGAGAAGAAAGAGAAGATAAAACCAAATAGAAACCTCTGAATATTTCATCACTCATAAAGCATCTAAACTAAGGTACATGTTAATCCTTTTATATAGGCAAATCCCCAAAGAATCATAATTGTATTAGGATAAGAAACCTAACTGTAGCCCTACTTGAACAAATTCCTCAAATTACCAAAACCCTAAATCCTCACACCACTAGTCATCATTAATTATTACAATGAATACAATAAGTATCATTTACTCTAATAATGAAATGACACATCTAATCCCAGAACAATTATATTCCTTAAAATAGTTCTCATTAACATTGTTACGTTTTCCATAAAGATTTGCCACCCATCCAGGCCAAATTAATAGTCTTCAAATGAAACGAGAAATGATGGATATTTTAGAGGGTTGCTAGAATATTCCCTTACAACCTTAGAGAAACTATCAGCAGAAGCACGAGCTCGATTGGCCTTGCCAAGATAATTTAGATCAGCTTTCTCAACCTTCCCATCCACAAAAACCAATCCTCCATCTCCAATTGCAAACCGTAGAAGATATCCTGACTGCAAACTTGACTGCAAATAGAAGGAAATGTATATAAGAATCATTACTTGGCAAAAGGAAAATTGAGTTTGAAGCCTCAGCTGCAAGCTTTTTATTGCTATGTTTCATGACTGAAAGGCTATCATACCATCCCATCCAGAATTATCATTTTTCAGCCAACCATCTCTATCAGTTGACTGCTGTTAAAATACAATCAATTTCCTAGAAACCTTGTAATAGTGGCAGAATAGTTTCAATTGGCTGAGCATCATAACAACTAAATTGTGCATCAGTTGCCAATTCACATTCATATAGAAACCTCTTTCAAACAAACCTGCTGTATAAAGCTTCCATCTAAACAACCAAATACCACAGGAGGATCATCTGAGGTAGCCAGTTTCCCATCTTCTTGTAGCTCCAAAACCACCTGGTTTTTGAAAACCAGGAAAACTGATTAGGCAATATCACTATATGTGGATTATAGGTGTACCTTTTATCCTCGTGTAGTAAGACTTGGGGCCTCTTTAAAGTTGCAGTGAGTTTTCCATAATAGTTTCAAAATAATTAACTTGCACAATCAAAGTTCCCAAATGACATTATAGTGTTTCTCCTTAACTAATATTTCTGGCATTTATTATAATTTCCAGAACTGTGTGTTGCCAAAAGCACTAGAGATGCAGCTCAAGTAAATGCATATTTGACTAACACACACAAAACTAAATCCAAATTTTGTGACACCAAAGAATCATTTACTCAGTTTTTTCATGTAAAAGCTTATTTGACCATACCAAATGCACCATCAGATATGCACTAGGAAAACACCTGTCCATCTATATCTTTTGCAACTTAGTACAAGATCTGAAACAAAAATTATAATAATGATGATAATAGAGTTTAAAAGTCCCAAAAAAAAATATTTGTACAGCTTCATCTACCCACTTTAGGTACACCCATTATGATTTTATTTTGGAGTGTCAACCCAAAAAGTAAATGATATTGCTTCAAAATCATATTTGCTCGATGTTCTAAGAGAATAAATTGTTGCAATGAATATGAAGCAAGCAAAACTGATCCATAAACTGCTTAACAAGAGGCACCAGCAGTCTGCACTATGTGCATGCACAGTTCAATCACAAGGGCTGGAAATCAATAAAAGCAAATTATTGAATATATATATATATAGAGTAAAGAAAAGGCATGGAAAGCCAAGCAATGAGAATATGCAAAGGAAGCATGGGACAACACCTGCTGTTGGTTCGGAACCTGTCCTTTACTGTCTGTGTCCATAACATATTGACTACAGTTCTCATCCTTCCAAACTAATGCTAGTGGTGTAATTCCTGTCTGGTAGTGTGCATGCCTAAGAAAGATATCAAATCATAAAGAATTACCCAAAAAAGGAGCCTGACAAATGGAAATAGCAAGCAAATTTAATGACTGAAAGCTCATTAGACACAATTAGTAATATGAGATAAAGGACCCAGACTTCCCATTATTAGTTCATTACATATTATTTCTGAACGATCAAAGATGCCAGGTAACAAGACAATAATTCTCAACAGTTATGCAAAATAATACATTTGCACAATCTGTTAGAGGCACTTTCTCCTAGGTAGGCACTCATGGAATAGTTTGCTTTGAAATTACTTAGCTCAGGCTCCATACTAGTAGTACCTGAAAACTATATAGGTCTTACTTCACAGAGAGCTTTGAAGCAGTCGTAAGCAGCTAACTACATATTAAGTATTGCATTTGCATACAAAGGAGAAAACTGAGTATTAAGAAAAACTTGTAATCACAGAAGAATTTTTACTTGCTATAAAACAGAAGACCGTCTTTGACATAAGGCACTACTGCCGTATAAGCTGAATAAAGACCACTCTGGTCACAAGAGTACACCGGAACCAGACTGAACCTATACTTGTGATAATATGAAGGAGAGTCACAAGCACCGGTCTCTGCAAGCTTGGAATTCAACCAAAAGAACCTGAACTCAGCAGTGCAATCGTACAGCGAGTAGCCCCGCCAGCAAACCATGTCAATAACATAGTAAGTTTGATCCAACTGCTAGCCAAAATCACCAAGTCACCAACATTAACATCAAATTCACAAAAGGAACATCAAATGACTAACCTCATGAAAAATGCAGTCCAATATAGAATAAGATTGAGAAGAACCAGAGGCATCCTTTTTCCTTGCTCCGTTAGGCAGAGCAGACGGAAAACGATGCAGTATGGACCCATTCCTGAGCCTACTGATCGTTGTCCCGTTACAAGAAACAACAAAGCACCGTTTTCCAGAAGGCCTAGCAAACACAAACCTGAAAAATTGGAATTGGTTATTAATTTAAAAAATAAAAAAACTTTTTCGATTCACTCGCAGTGCAAGTTGTGTCTGAAAGCAGAGTAGAGTTAATAATAATAATAATAATAGCATTCGAACGAAGAAGAAATTAAGATAAGGACCAGTCTTGACTAAGCCTGCTGGGGATATCAATCATCCATTCAGGGAGCATGAGCTGCGTCGCGAACCATTTGCGAGCTTGTGCGCCCTTCAACTTCGAGGCCTCGGCAACGTCGAGGTCCTTCGGCGATGGCTCGTGCTCGTGAACCTGTTCCTGTTGGAAATCGGGTAGGGGTTCGTCCTCGAGTTCGGGTTCGGGTTCGGAAGCGGGAGATTCGAGGGTTTGGGATGACAGAGAGAAAGCAGTGGAAGCCAAGAAGCGAGCTTGGCGCTGAGCGTCGCGGCGATTCTGTGCTTGCCGGAGCAGAGACTGTTCCCTGCGCCTCTCTTGATCGGAGATCACCGGTCGCTTGAACGGACGCCGGAGATCGTGCGGTGCCATGCCTTTCAGGAATCAGCAGCTCCGGCGGTTCCTTCCCGACGCAGTTCGGCGCCTCCTTACAGTCGTTTTTTGAAAGTTTTTGTTTTTTTACTTTTTTCAGATAAATCGTTTGGAAAGTTTTTTTTGGAGACAAAAACGAAAATGGACATGATGGGTAGCGTACTATACCTAATAATGGGCCACCCTACGCGACCTGAAAATTAAGGGTAGGGATCCTCTCTAGCCATATTCTCTCCATCAATCTCTCCAGCACTAATCTCAACCGTCAAATTAATCCAATGGCTGAGAGATTAAATGAGAAAAAAAAATGAAAAACCCACTTGCAGAGATTAATCCAACGTCTGATTAATCTGTCCTGCACTTAGCAAACGAAGCATTGCTAGAACCCACTTGCAGAAGCCAAGGAACATCACAACCCGAAGACACAAGACAAAAGGCTTTGGTTGTGGTAAAGCTCGTGAGGCCACTAGTTGTCAACGATAAACCGAAGTGGGTCAATGGCCGCCCACAACAACCACATGGCGATAGAATGGAGGTGACGAGCTGGAGATAGAGCAGAAAAAATGGGGAAATGGCATTAAGATGATTGACCTAGGATTAGAGATGACAATTTGAGTAATGTAACAGAGCAAGAGAGTGCAGTGCAGAAAAACCCGGGAAAAAATGAACTTTGGGAGCATTTTTTCTCAGTGCAGAAAAAGCCGGGAAAAATGAACTTTGGGAGCATTTTTTCATTTTTTCTCATTTAATCTCTCAGCCGTTGGATTAATTTGACGGTTGAGATTAGTGCTGGAGATATTGCTGGAGAGAATATGGCTGGAGAGGATATGGCTGGAGAGGATCCGTACCCGAAAATTAAGGGCATGTTTAAATTCCATGTTTAAATCAAGGTTTGCCACCTCAAGGTTTTATCCCAAAACTAACCAGTAACTAGGGCTCTCAATCAGGTTGGTCTAGTCCATTTAGGCTTGCCAGCAATGAGGCACAGATTAAATAGGTTAAATTAAAATTATACGTATTTAAATAAGTTATAAATTAGCCAATTCGATTCATTTCGCATCAACTTGCGAGTCTAAAGCATTATCTCTTGGCAAAGATTGTATTGTTTTCAACCTAACGACACCATAGGCATTTTTTCCCAAAAAACGGGAAGCAAAAAATATTTAAAATAAAAAAGGAAAATGACTTGCTAGGTGGAAAATCTAAAAAGGGCAGCCTAGGAAAAAATTAGAGTGTAAAAAATAAAATATAAAAAAAAAAGAAAAAAGAAATGAGAATTGACTCGCTAGGTCAAAAATCTAAAAAGGTGGCCTAGGCAAAAATTAGAGTGCAAACTAAATAAATAAAAAAGATATGAAATGACCTTGTAGGTTGAAAACTAAAAAAAAAGCAACCTAGGCAAAAGTTAGGGTCAAGCAAAAATAAGATGATGACACCCACTGCATCCATCAAAAGAAGTGATGGCACCTACTTCATCAACGAAAATGACTTTTTTCCAAACAAATTGAAGACAAGGAGCCTGACTAAACCTCAAAATTAGGGCAATCAAATTCTTGGATGTTAATAAAGTTCACAAACTGGGGTAAATCAACTCTTGGAGGATAATAGTGCTAAGAGACATTAAAACTATGGCAATTAAGATTTTCAAAAGCCAACGATGCCCACAAACTTCAAAGTTGTGGCAATCCAAATGTACTGAAGGCCAATCATAAGAAGTACAGGAACTTCAAAGCTAGGGTATGTCATATCCTTGGAAGATAATAGTGCTCCTATACATCAAAACTAGGGCAAATCAAATTCCAAGGAATTCAACTATGACAAGTGATCTGCTCACAAGTCTTAAAACTGGGGCAAATCAAATTCAAAGAAATCAATTATAAGGAGTGATATGCTCATAGACCTCAAAACTTGGGCAACTCAAATTCTCTGAAGATAATGGTGTTTCTAGTCATATAAACTGGGGGAATATAAGCCAATTATGAGATGTTCACAAAGCTAGGGGAAACTCTAGTTCATGGAAGCCAATTATGGTGTGTTCAAGATGGTAGACAAAGACGACTAGCATTGATCATTCTAAAAAATATCACTGAAAGAACAAAAGATCCATTTCACCATTTTCTCCTCTAACCCATTCTCCTTCAAATGACAAATTTCTGCCATGATTTCCTTCTTGTTCCCTTCCTATTCATTGTCTGTAATAATCTCACTTCTCTTTACGACTTATTGACCTACATTTTTCAAGGTAACATATACAAAAATGTGAAACCTATATTAATACTACGAAGTGTGTTAAGAATTACTTTGATGACCTCAAAAGGTCAAGAAGAGTACTGTGAGTTCCCGACAAGTTTCTACTCAACAAGAAGGGGTAACCATGTCACTATATTGGAGATATGATCATCACAAGAACAACATGCTTATGAAACCATTTCAAGTGAGGCACATAAATGCAGAGGTTGAATACACAAATTGTGAAGTTAATCAACAAGTCTCGCTCTTATTCATCCTTGAATCCATTTGGAAGAAAGTCCTTAAGGGTTGTGAAATTAAGGGCAATTCTTTCTAATGTTTTAAAAGAGTTTTTACTCAAATTGACCATACAAATCCCTATATATAGGGCATCTATTGCATTGTCTTTAACTTTTTGGGCCCCGCGCATATTATCTTTTTAATTACATGGTCCCGCGCCCCTTTGCACTATTAGTTTTCGGCCTCGTGCCCACTGCTTTTAATTTCAGGGTCCTGCACCCACTGCACTTTTAATTTTTAGGCCCTTGCCCCTTTACCTCGTAATTCAAGGGTCTCGCACCCACTACATTGTTTTAATTTTCCGGCCCTTCACCCATTGTTTTAATATTCAAGCCTCGCGCCCATTGTTTTAATTTTCAAGCCTTGCGCCCACTGCCTTTTTAATTTTTGGGCCATGCACCCATTGTCTTTTAATTTTAGGGCCCCGTGCCCACTTCCTATTAATGTTTGGGTCCCATGCCCAATGCATTTTAATTGTCTGGCCCCTGCCCATTATCTTAATTTTTGGGCATTGCGCCCTCTGCCTTTAAATTTTCGAGCACCGCACCCATAACCTTTTATTTTTTGGATCCTAATACCCATCACACTCTTTTTTTGGGTCCTGATACCCATCACATTTATTTTCCGGGTCTTGATACCCATTGCCTTTACTTTTTAGGTCTTGATACCCATTACGTCTTTAACTTTTCAAGCCCCACGCCCATTATCTTTTAATTACAGGGTCCCGCGCCCATTTGACTATTAGTTCTCGGGCCTCGCGCCTAATGACTTTTAATTTTCGGGCCCCGCGCCCATTGCCTTTTAATTCCAGGGTCTCACACCCGCTGCATTTTTAAATTTTGGGCTCTGCGCCCACTGCTTTTAATTTCAGGGTCCTTCACCCATTGCACTATTAATTTTTGGGCCCCCGCACCATTGTCATTTAATTTTTGGGTCCTAATACCCATAACATTTCGGGTCTTGGTACCCATTACATTTATTTTCCAGGTCCTGATACCCATCACATGTACATTATGGGTCTTGATACCTATTTCATTTATTTTTAGGATCCTGAAACCCGTCACATTTACTTTTCAGGTCCTCGTACCCACGTCATTTGTATTTTTTGGTCACATACCTATGGTCATTTATTTTTCGGGTACTTGTACCCATTTCCATTAACCCTCTCGGGTCTTTGTACCCATTGCAATTTACTTGTCACAAATTTTATGGACAAATTTGAATCAACACATTTGCTTTCCATTTATTTTATTAATGGAGAAGCAAATGGGGGCAGCTGTTGACGCCTGACAAGAGGCAGCTTTTGTCTGGGAATTCAACTCAAGGTATGAGCTTAACCTTTTTCTGTTCTTTGCTTCTTGCATAAAATAGTGGAGATCTCTTGTATTCATGACCGAAATTCTAAGGCAGCCACCATGATCCCTCATCCTTTACTAACAGAATCAAACCACCATAAACCCTTGCACCCACTAACATATTGATATTTGTTCCTGCTTTGAAAAAATAATAATGAATTAAGATTTCCAACGATGGATAATTAAAGTTAGCTATGGCATTAGTGATGTTTTAATTCTTCCAGAGGTGAGGGTATCCCTTTGGTTTTGCCATGGGTATTAGCGGGCCTCAAACAATGCCTAATAAAAATCTTAAATTGTTATTTCATCAACTTTCTTTTATTTTGTGTTACATTTGTTATGTTAGTTATCATGAATTATGGAGTAATATCCCAATAAAAGAATAATCAAAATTAGTTGTGACAGCAGCACAAATTTGACATTCCTAAGGTGAGGAGAAATTTTTATAGTTTTGTTAGGAGCACTGGCGGGGCTTTAAAAATCTCTAATAAAAAAATCTTATTACATATGTTAATTATTATTTTTGACTATGACTTATGATATTAATGCATTCCAAAGTATCTTTGCATCCATCATTTAATTAAAACATTTAAATTTGGCAGACGACAGAAAGATTAGGAGAGGATTTGGGTACCGATAAACTAAACTCTTTTTAATATTCTTGAGGCTATTAATATTAGATTTTGCCGAGAGCGCTGAAGAGGTCTCTTTTTCATAATTAAATAAATAAAATATTTTTCATAATAAAATAAATGTGAACAAATTAATATAGCCCTAACTTTGTGATGGTGGTAAATTAAAATTTCATTTGATCACTCATTCAAAAAATTTCATTTTTTAAAAATCATTTCATAAATCACTCATTCTAAAAATTTCCTTTTATGAAAATCATTTAAAAAATTTCATATTTTATTTAAAAATATTTTCTTAAAAATATTTTTTAATTTACCACCTTCACATAATATGTTGTAGGCTTACATTTGTTTCATACAATAATGGCTATTTAGCTACTCATTCCCTGTCTTAGTCATTTATTATTTTTTATATTATGTCAGACACAATGAGACATTTCAAAAATAAAACAAATAACAATTTTTTTAGATAATAAATGATCAATTTAATTAATTTATTAAGATAACACTAAATTAAATAGGTAACCGTTCTTATAATGGATGGTGTAGGGTGCTAACAACTTCCTTACCCGTAATCAACCCCCGAACCTAAACTTTTAAACGTAGATCATTCTTTTCCGTGTCCAATCGCATCATTCCATTTTTAATGGAAGAATCGATTGGTGGTAACTCCCAAACAATTAAATTTTTGTTGCCTTCTCCCATCGCGGCGCCCTTCAGGATGATTGTGATAGCTGGCGACTCCACTAGGGACAGTAGAGGGTTAAGCCATGTTTTAATCTCTTGTTATCTGCCTTTTTAATTTCCTTAGTCCTTATTATTCTTATTTTTTATTTTTATTTTTTTAATCTCTTATATGCTTCATATTATGTTGCATTTGTTTGCTTTATGTGCCTTTTGGATTGTGAATAAAATTATTTTTATGTTCCCTCCCACACATTGTGCACTACACTTACATATATAAGCCCTTCACCCGGGCTCGTTACCTTGTAGGCTTAGATAGAGGGCAAAGTAGTGTTGCTTTGAGAGACCTTCGGTCTCTGTATAAGCACATGAAATACCCTCACTCAAATTAAGCCCTTTCCATTTGTAGCGTGTCATGGGTGACGATTGGGGACCATACTAGCCAAAGTGTAAGCGATAGTAAGGGCAATTTGTGAACCTTTTGTCCCATATCTGTAAGGACAAAGTAATGTTGCTTTGAGAGACCTACGGTCTCCATTTAGGCACACAAAACTGCCTTACTCGAATTAAACCCTTTCCATTTGTAACCTGTCATAGGTGATGATTGGGGACCCTGCTAGCCAAAGTGTTGGCGATAGTAGGGGCAATTTCAAGACCCTCTGTCTAATAAAGGTCTAATGTTCAAGTCATCACTAATTAGAATAACCATAGAGCCATAATGGTTTATAGAACCCTCTAGGACAGGGCATCAAGTCTAGAGAACTGCTTTTATAGGACACATGAGGGAACCTTTTCACTATTCATTATTTTAATAATCCTTTTCTCTAATAATTTCGAACAATTATACAAATCCATATGGACTAAGGACATTTTAGTAAACAAACCTAGATGGCAATCATATTTTTGTTTGTTGCATTTTATTAATTTTGCTAACTTGTGAAAATAAAAAGGGTTTCACATAAAAAGCAACCCTACTTCCGCAGCACCCTTATAGGACTCGATCCCAAGCCAGGATCATGAATGAATTAAAGCAAGAAAGGACTCAAGAAGAGCTTAAAAGTGATGTAAACCAACTTAAAGATCAAATGGCCAAGGTTTTAGAGATTTTGCAAAGAATGATTGACATGGATGGAACCCCTATAGGGAATCGTGGGGAACCTCCGATGACACCTCTGCCACAAGTAACCAATCCTCAAGGCAGTAATGTGCCATTCACTACATCAAACTTCAACCTGTAAAATATCTCAAACTAACAGGTTCCTCTTAGCTCCCCTGAAGTGGTGTATTTACAACCAGTGCAATAGTATTACCCTTATTTCATGCCACAAGTTGAAGGATTGAAATCCAATGAGAAGCTAGAGGTGCTTGAAGAAAGATTGAGAGCCATAGAAGGGGTAAACAATTATGGTATCATGGACGCTTTAGATCTTTGTCTTGTTCCTAATGTGGTAATTCCTCCAAATTTTAAAGTACCAGATTTTGATAAATATTAGGGAACCACCTGCCCAAAGAATCATTTGACTATATATTGTCGAAATATGGCTTATTGTTCCCATAATGACAAGCTGCTTATTCATTTCTTTCAAGATAGTTTAACTGGGGAACCTCGAATTGGTATACCCACCTTGATTGAGCCCGTATTCGATGCTGGAAAGGTCTTCCTAAGGCAATACAAATATAACATTGACATGGCTCTAGATAGGCTGCATTGTAAAATATGGACAAGAAAGCTTTAGAAACTTTCAAAGAATATGCATAACGATGGAGAGAAATAGCCGCTGAAGTAGAGCCGCCATTATCAGATAAAGAGATGACTGCTATGTTCATCGATACTCTTTAGTCACCCTTCTATGATCGGATGATTGAGAATGTATCCTTAAATTTCTCTGACATCCTCGTCATAGGGGAAATGGTAGAAAATGAAATAAGAAGTAGAAAGCTTGCAGACAACTAAGGTGAGGCAACTAATGCAAGAAAACTCTGGGTAGGAAAGGAGGAAGGTGAGGTACATGCTATGATATATGATAATAGGCATGGAGAAAGTCCAACTCAAGGAAAACCTAGCCAATCCACAATACCTCAACAATCATTTTAAGCACCCTACACACCTTACCTATAATCGTTGCCACTTCACCTGCTTCATACCCTCAACCTTACTAAGCACCCCTTTCTTTTCAGCACCAAGCACCTATAGTGCCTCCCCAAACCACTCAATCTTGGACTCACGATTTGAATGCTAATCAAATAAAGACCCAGAATAACCAAGACAAGAAACCTATTCAACATGACCATATTCCCATGTCTTATACTGAGTTGCTACCTCATTTATTATGTAATGGCCTGGTAGCTCTATGCCCTATGAAGTTCATGGAACCTTCATACCCAAAGTGGTATGATTCTAATGAACGATGCAATTATAATGTTAGAGCAATAGGCCATTCCACTGAAAATTGAACTACTTTGAAGAATAAGGTGTAAGCTCTTATAAAAGCCAAATGGTTGACCTTTGAGGAAGGAACTCCTAACATAAGTCATAATCATTTGCCTATCCATGGAAATGTAGGGGTTAGTGCTGTTGAGGGAATACCTACCTATAACTCGCGCTAAAACTTCTGAAGTTCCATAATGACATTTTTGGTTCAAGTTCTGTGGTTGAAGATGAACACCCCTCACTAATCATAAAATTTCTAACATATCTATCTATCGATCTATCTATCTTTCAAAGTTTGCTATCTATCTATCTATCTATCTATCCTTCAAAGTTTGCTATCTATCTATCTATCTATCTATCTATCCTTCAAAGTTTGCTATCTATCTATCCTTCTATCCTTCAAAGTTTTCTATCTATCTATCTATCTATCTATCTATCTATCCTTCAAAGTTCCTTCTATCCTTCAAAGTTTGCTATCTATCTATTTACCTATTTATCCTTCAAAGTTTGGTATGTAACAAAGGGACAGAGATTATAAAATAAAAAAAATCCATCATTTGACCATAGTAAACAATGTGTCAAATAATTGTTAAAGTAGGGCATTTTCTAAGGTTTTGGCGGGCAGCTGCCCTAATGTAGATTCACCACTGATGGTACGTATCTATACTTAGGTAATTAGCAAACTTGTTATTATTCATGTAAAAGGCGCAGCTACAAAAAGTTAGGAATCTGTTTTGAAGCTCATGGTCCTCCAACAGCAAAAAGTTTGGTTAGGGCGTGCTGCTTATCATGACAACTTATTATTAATAAAAATGACATGCATATGTTGTGTAGCTAACTAACTTGATACTCAAAACTACCAGATTGGAAATTATCTCTTGGAAACGGTTGTGCGGGTACTGTATTTTAACCTTACTTATCACTTAATTGTTTTATAATAAAAGTAAAGTATTGTTGTCTTATATAATTAAAAAATTATTGATAATTTATTTATTTGTTCATTCTCTTCTTGATTTGGGATTTGATTTTTTCCTTTATTTTTTGGTAATTAAATATTTCATATTCTTTATATAAGTTTCTAAGTCATTTATGAAGTTATTTTTATTACAGCTTTTACACATAATTTTTCGCTGAAAATTAGATGGAAAAATACATGGTGGTTATATGATATCAAAAAAAATTATAAGATAGCAAAGTGTCATTTTTGAAATCATGGAGTAAAGTAATTTGAAGTCATAGTAATTTACCCTTTTCTGAACGTGAATGGTCCAAATCGTGAACTTGGTTGACATAATTTAGAGTGCGTTTTGTTTAAGCTTTTTTTATATATATAAAAAAAAGTAAACACTTCTATATTTTAGATTGTTTAGATAAAATTATTTAAAAAATAGATGCTTATAAAAAAAACATATTTTAGATTTTTTTAAAATGCACAACTACTAATTATTTTAGAAATATTTAAAATAACTTTTATTTTTTATAAAAACTTTTAAAAAAATATAAACACTTTTTTTAAAACTTATCCAAATACAATTTTATACAATTTTCTTTGAGATAAAGATTTATTATTGTGACTAAAAAAATTATTTTATTTTAATTCGTAAATAAAATTAATTAAATACTAAATCAATGTAATAAAATTTTTATAAATAATTAATCAAATTATATATAAATTATTAATTAAACTAATTTAATACTTAATTAATTTCATGAATGATTTTTTTCTGAACGGACACTAATGGCCATTCTCCCATTATGTTTTTTCAGACGAAATCAGGGCGCGCTAGAAAGCGGCAAAGGAAATGGAGCGAAGCGAATGTTGGTGAAGGTGTGGGATTGAGGGTTGGATTGATTTGATTCATGGGTACGGAGCAAACGGTATGGGGCCATTTGCCGCTGTTGGTGAGGTCCAATTCCAAGGAATCTGTCGAATACATTCTTCAAGCTCTTTGGAGAACCCGAAAAACCGGTCTTGACTCTGCCGACCGCCATGTCATCCAAGACATGCTCCAGCTCCACAATGACTCCGACCTCGACCCTGTACCCTCTCTCTCTCTCTCTCTCTCTCTCTCTGTGACATAGTTAATTATGATGACTTGTTCTTGTTTTAAGGAAAATGTTCATGGGTCTGAATTGAAACGTGGGTTTGTTGTTTCTTATGCATATAATTAAATCAATGGGTAGACAATCTGTTAAATCGAGTACGGCCGTGCGTAACTTGAATTTGTGGAATACCTATTTCACCTTACGCTTTATGTTGAAATAACTGAAGATGGATGCTTATGACTCTGTCTATGCTTGGTAGGAGTGGAAATAAGGTGTGCGTATTGTTTCCATTTTACAGTAAACATACAGTTATTCAAACAAAGAAAACAAAAGAGGAAAAATGTGGTCGAAAATGTAAGAGTGATGTATCCTCAAAATGGTTGTATGATTTCGCCAATTTGTTCCAATTTTTTATTTTCAAAAAATGATAATATTATGCAAATTAGTGATTATGAAAAATAAATTTAAGTTCTTTACTCACTGTTTTGCTCTACAAAGGAAGAGAGATGGAGTCTTTAATTTTTCCTGAATTTCACCTTAACTGCCAACCGGCAACACATCTTCATTTCTGCAACACTTTATTCCTTTCATCTGATTATTTAAACTATTAAGAGCTTGTAATATGTATGTAGCACATAGTTTCGCATTTCTGATAAGTTGGTGGTTGGTGGATGAAAGCAAGAAGAGGCTGATGGGCAAGATTTGTCCTCAGCCTAGGTCCCTTGTGCTTAAATTTGAACTTGGGAGCCCTTCATCATATGTAGAAAATAATCCTTGAACTACCTACAGGCTACAGCTTATTGATGTATTAGAGTTTTTCTTAGATGATTTCTTCTGGTACTGATTATCATTGTATTTCTCCACGTGCAGCTTCTGGTATGCCTCCGAATGTTAATGAGGAGGTGTGTTTATGAGAGTACCAGCAAGGATGATATTCCAAAGCTGTTTCCCAGCGAAGTTCTGCCTGAATTGCAAAAACTTTTGACACTTCTGTTGCAGAAGTTTCAGCGAGAGTGGCAAGAAGATGTGCTGAAAGATCAGGTCAGCTATTTTAATGCATATTTTGTTTATGAGCTCGGTTGGATACTTTAATCTGAAATTATATTCAAAGTATATTATATTCAGAATACTGTGCCTCGGTTAAAGGCAATGACATGGGATATGGCAAATCGGGATAAAGAATCAACAGACCCTGCGGCTGTTATTAATTTGAAGGTAAATACCACCTCTTGAACTTTAGTAGTGCAGGCACTTTCCTTAAATGCCTTTTTTATTCTGCATTTACTTTTTCTAAAACAATTGACAGATATGCTTATCAGTTAAGTGTTCTGACTTTTTTTTTGGTACAAAAGTGTTCTGACTTTATTATTAAGTATTTATGTTTGTATGTAAAATGGTCAAATGTTGTTTTATGTGATTATATAGTTTTAATTGCACCCCTTTCAGCTCCAAAATAATACTCAATTACACTCAGGAGAACTGGATATGAAGTTCCAGTTGGCTAAAGATACTCTAGAGATGATGCTGAAAGCCATGCACTGTATTAGAGACCAGTTTTCAACCATGGTAAATATTATGTCAAAGTTCTATCTTTCAATAAGATTGAATTGGAATAGAAATTATGTACTTATATTAGCTATATGATTTTCTATCGAGCTTGTTATGTGTTGTCACTTGTCAGGATGAGGCACCAAATGGGCATTAATATCAGGAAACCAATTGAGTTTCTTACAAGATGTCTCACGAAGAACGGTATGCTTGACACTAAGATCTGTTGCTTTTAGATTTTACCCGGTATGCTTCTTAGTGAACAAAGTTGACCTAATTTAACAGCCAGATGTAACCTGTGTTTGAGATTTTAACCTGAGCACAGTCCATGACATGACCATATGAGTTTACTTAAGTTAAATTGCATTTTATTCACGTGTTTGTCTTATATATGACTTCCTGCAAGTAATAGAGATTGAGAGAGGATATTGATTTTGCTTGGTGGTTTGAATAGTACAGCTGAGCTAATTATGGTTCAACTAGGTGGTCTAGTATCAGAAACCTCTAAAGTTACCAACTTACAGAAACTAAAGTCTGTCACAGCCTATCTAGGGAATAACAACAACAATCAATCAAGCCTTATCCCACTAAGTGGTGTATCTAGGAAATAGAAGGCGAGAAATTAATTTGGAGTGACAATTTCATATGTGAAGTTTTCTTTCTATAGGGCGTGGGTGGGTGGGTTTTTTTGGGAGGGGCAGGGGGGCTGTATTGGTCATGCTACTTAAGAAAATAGAGGAGCTAATGAAATGCATGCCTGTTGTCTTGATGGTGTTTGCTTACAGAAGAGACAAATTGATGCTTGACTAACACATAGATTTATAAGGCTTTTTCACTAGTGGAAAAAATACTATAAACAGTTCATGAATGGAGATTAGTCATTTGCATTTTGAATATTAAGAAGTGGAAATAAACTTTTCAGCTGATTGATAGGGAGAACTAAAAATACTATGAAGTGTTCATGAATGGAGATAAGTCATTTGCCTTTTTTTTTTAAGAAAAAAAATAAGTTTAAGGGGAGGGGGGCTACCTCATTCCAAGGCCAGGCCATTCCACAAGCCTTAATGAGGGCTTACAGTGGTTCTTGCAAATCACCTATCAAGAGGGGATTGCTGGAAGTAGTCATTTGCCTTTCAAATGTTAAGAAGTGGAAATAAACTTTTCAGCTGATTTTTAGGGAAGAACTAAACTAGTTTCCATGCCTCAAGTACATTTCCCCTCTTTTCTTATTTCGTCGTGGGAGGTTAACTAATGGGCTTATGTGAGCTGAAGTTGGATTTCCTGTGTCAGGTGTATATTGATATTCTTGTACAAAGGGAATTTGTCCACTTGTTATCCAATTTTTATTTTTCCTGAAAGCTTGAGTGTTTTTTTTTAAGACTATGAGGTGTCCCCACACCCTTTGGGTGTGGCACTAATCCCCCCTCGGGCGTTGACTTCATCTTGACCACAAGGTGCTTCCAATAGGATTTAAACCCATGCACTATTGGTAAAGTCTGCCCACATGTCATGCCATTACTTTGAATTTTCTTTTAATACCCGCATCAATTGGTTATTCTGATAGACCCTGTTAGCATTTCCCTTCGTCTAAGATGCAGCATTTATTCCAGCCTTTACACTAATTACTAAAATAATCTGTATTGAATTCCAGCACTGTTTTCTCTGTTTGAGTTACTTTGAACTGTTCTTGTTTCTTTTCTTTCTTTTGGAGGGGGGATTGCTCCAGATTGGTAGTCAACTGAAAACGTGTGTAAGATTTTGAGTATACATAATTTCCATGTAATTTAGGTTTTCAGTACTCTAATTTGTCACTCAGCACAATGTAATTTCTGCTAAATATTGTGGTTGAAGATTATGTTAAGTCTAATACTGTAATACATAAAGTTGATGGTGATTTCAGTTTGATCTGAGTTTGGAACTTTGGTTTGGTTTTTAGGTACAAC
This sequence comes from Styphnolobium japonicum, assembly GCA_023212625.1. NCBI lineage: Eukaryota > Viridiplantae > Streptophyta > Magnoliopsida > Fabales > Fabaceae > Styphnolobium > Styphnolobium japonicum. The sequence goes on along the minus strand of JALBWW010000003.1, from coordinate 38,035,010 downwards.
AGGAGGACGCAGACCTAGGGAAGGGGGGGAGCTGCGGTACCATTCGAGCTAAGCCTTGACTTGCCGGAACTTTGGTATTTGATTAGTTTAGTATTCACTTGTTTAAACTGTTTATAGTCTCTTGGGTGATAAAATTCCAGTATAGATTGCTTTTAGTTAAAATCATAATTTAATGGATGGAGCAGTTTCCTTTCCCAAATAAGCAACTCCTTTCGTTGAGACGCGGATATGACAACCCCATACGTAATGTGAGAATAGAAATTTCAACTGCGACGGATTGCGTACTTACTGGCAAACAAATGGCCATGCATGCCTTCCATATTATTGAAAACAAAATGATAGTTGCACTCTATGCATAATCTAGATTATTTAAAAAGAAGAAAGTTATAATGAAACTGGAGTGTTATCTAATGATCTTATAAAAAAAAATGTGTAAATAAGTAATGTAAGTATAACTATTCTTTCTTAAGACTGTAATTTAGTGAGAGCGCTCCCTCCTTAGCATTATTTTCGTTATCTTCACAACTTCCTCTCATTCATTTATTCTTGTGTGCCCCCGGGGTGGTTTGCAATAGAAAATTCCTTTTATAGAGAAATTTTTATGCGTTTATGGAGTGAGTGAAATCTCTTGGCTACATCTCGGATGGTTCATTTACTTGGACACCGACATAGTGTGTAGCAAAAATATCTTGGGCTTGACAGCCAGCCATGAGATTTTAGAGGTCTCTAGAGGGAGCGATGCCATATGACCTAGAGTTCATTGGTTAATGATCATAATATTCTCTCATGTGCTCAACAATCAGGTGGAGATATTATAAGAGAATAAAAAATTAATGCATCATCATTTTACATTAAATAAATAAATAATTTAGTATAAATAGTGATGGGACATGTAATTCCCTGTCTTTTTTGTCTTGCCACTGAGGGCGTGATTGACTGAAAAGGGAACTAAGGTGGAAATTGAAGGATCAGTAAAAAACGGTGTGTTAAATTTTTATTTATTCATTGTTATTTGGTAAAAGATGAAATTTTATTTTAGAGTAAACATTTATTTTTATCTTTTAAATATATAAGTATTTGGAGTTAGGTCTATTAATAATAAATATATTAAAATATTTTTTAATATTAATTTTTGATATTAAATTAGACTTTTAATGTTATTTTTTGATATAAATCAGTCTTTTGATATTATTTTTTACATTAAATTGGCCTTTTAAAAGAATTAATTTAATATTAAAAATTATTAGAGGACCAAATTGATAATATTTGTACATTTAGAAGACTAAAATGAGTATATATTTTTTTATTTTAACTTACTTTCATATTATAAGAATGATTAAAATTTATGGAATAGAGTGTAAATAAGTTGTACTCTTTTTCCATGTATCAAGTAAGTGTGAAGTAATTTTATTTTAAATTTTTCATCTAATCAAACAAGAACACCCTTAATTTCTTAAGTAATTTTATGAAATAACTAACATAATGCATATCCACTTACATATCTAGCTCTAAAGATTTCCTAGATATTGGCGAAAATAACCGAACAAAATCGGAATATATCAAATAACAAGTTTTGTGGAGATGGAAGGAACGTAATAGTTGAATGCCTAACATCAATACAGTGAGGAATGATAAGAGTATCTAAAACGGAAAGAGAAAGTTCTAAAATTTTAAGTTTTTTCTGTGGTTGTTAAATATAGAAATTCAATATTACACCATGATTATAACATGGCGTATGAGACTATGACTAGAATATCAAATGCTGCGTGTACCCAAAAATAAATATCAAATGTTGCTTGTTTATTTATGGGAGAAGGGTTAGATGGATTTAATTTTGTTGTATTGTCATTGTAAAAAATTTTTACATTATCATTCAATCTTGTATTGTTAATTTATTAAATAAGCTTAACTTTTACAATAACTATCGACAAATTTTAACTCTTTTAATGATGTGTAAATACATTATTAGATAATAATATTAAAAAAATTTACATAAAGAGTGAATCAAATTTAAACTCTTGTTTTAGCCTAAGACTCTAATTGTTACTGTTATTTTTTTAGAATGAATAAATATTCTTATTTGCAAAGCTTTTAGTGTAAATTAGGGTATCATCTCACTTAAAAGATGACAAACTAATATTACAAGGTAAGTCAGACGCATAAAGTGTAAATACATTATTAGATAATAATATAAAAAAATTTACATAAAGAGTGAATCAAATTTAAACCCTTGTTTTAGCCTAAGACTCTAATTGTTACTGTTATTTTTTTAGAATGAATAAATATTCTTATTTGCAAAGCTTTTAGTGTAAATTAGGATATCATCTCACTTAAAAGATGACAAACTAATATTACAAGGTACAGTCAGACGTGTAAAGTAAAAATTTCTTCTAACTATGCTTTTTTCATACACATTATTTTAAATATCAAACTTAAAATAAAATATTTAAAGTGATCGAATCATTTTTACTCAAATTAACACAAGTTAACTCAAGTTAACCAGATTAATAATGTTTTTTAACCCCACAAAAAACCATTTTTGTGTGAAACTCGTACTAACTACTTATTGGTTAGAAATATTTATATGGAAGCGCAATCACTATCAAGCTTGAGATAGACTCTTGACCGGCAAGTTGATTGATTAATATAAAAAAAATTAAAGAATTCAAGGGCCATGCAATCAATCAATCAGTAGTCAACTCTATATAAATAAATCTAAATTCCAAATCTGCATGTTTTGATGAATTCAGTGGTTAGTCTATTTGACCGAATCAACTACGTCCTAGAAAAAAATTGGGTGGTAAAAGATCCGATTGTAGTTTCACACTAGAGGGAATGGTTTCTAAATTCAAGGAGATTAAAAGATAAAATGGTGTTCTTTACTCTTTTGTCTTTAGTGGTAACTCTTCGTAATTAAAAGTGATATTTTGCCCCTTTTTCTAGTGTTCGTGAGAGTTGAAATTGTGGAGAGAAGTTTTGAAATTAAAGAGTTATATGTTATGCAAATTTAGTAAGTCGCAAGTTAGTAAATGAAAATTGAGAATCACTTTATAAGGAATTGGCGAAGTTACGCCTCCCTCCCCTTAAATTTTAAAAAATCATACGCAAATATTTTTAAAAAATTATATATGATCCCTTCAAACATTAGTACAACATTATATGACCATCTAAAATTTTAGTCCAATATTATCACCAAAATAAAATTTAGTCTAAGATTCGTTACCGATGGAAATGTCATATATATTATTCAAACTGAGCGGATGAAATAGAAAATTTTCAAATGTAATTTGTGATAACAAAATGTTATCAAACACAAAGAAAAATTCTACTCGGAGAGCTATAATACAGTGATGTTCTATGATAATGAATGTTGTACACTGATGTTCTAAGATAATTTAGTTATATGATAAAGAATATCAATAAATACTTCAACAACAAAAATTAGATCAAATGAAAGATAATTTAATTAAAAGTGATGGATGAAAACTTAAAATAAAATGTTTTTAAAAAAATTATGAAAAAATATATATTGTTCCAAATAGTTTTATATTTTAATTTAAATTGATTTTTAATGAAATAAGACTTAGTTGTTATTGTAATATTATGAGTTGGAATTTTCTGTCACAAATCACAAATGCATCACTATTCATGTACGAGAATCGTCTAACACTGCCAAAAAGAAGTTTCTATAAGATAATTTAACAGAGATGAGATAATGAATCATTTTGCCAAAGTAAACAAAATGCTGCATTTGCATGATTGTTGCGCTTTCAATGGTTATCCATAATTTTCAAATAAACTGGCCCCCATTAACAATAACGGACTCTTTACCTAACGAAACTTGTAAGTTGTAATTAGAATTATTCAATAATTGTCCTTTTCTTCTATTTGCAAGATATATTCAATTTTACGTTAGACGTTGATCAAGCTGTGATATCATGTTTACACTTCTTTTTTTCCAAGTCTAACATGCCTCTCATCACCAACTGTCGCAGCAAGACTAACAAAATGCATTCACAGTGGGCCTTTCTAATGACTTTTTATTTCCTTCCAAAAATAATTTCATCCATTTATTTATAGTATTGACAATTCAAATTTAGAAAATTATCAATTGTCAATTTATTTATATATAAAAGGAAAATATAATTTTGCTTTCATTTTCATACGGTAAAATCTTTTTAAAAACCCAACTCAATTATTTAGATGTTATAATAAAATTGAAAAATGTAGTTATATGGTAAAACCATAATAAAGAATGAAGACTTAATTAATTATTATTTTTGAAATATTTTTACTTCTTATTCATATTAGTTCTTATTTTTTTAAATTATTGATTTAATTCTCCAATTTATAATTACATACAATGTTATCCTTTAGGCTCCACCTATAGTAGCAATATTTCATATAAATTATTTTATTAAATAATGACATATCACGTTAAAATTTAATTAAAAATTCATGTGTCAAATAACTCTTAATGTAATAATTATATAAAAAAAATAAAAAATTAACGTGACACATCACTATTTAAGAGAATACTTTACATGAAATGTCAATAATAGTTGGTTCAAATGGTAATGATTAAAGTACCTATATACTCATAAAGGTTTAGGTCCAACTCTACGTAAGGACCATTATAGGTTATATTACTAAAACTTGTGGGATGTAGACCAGGTAACCTCCCTTTCTCTTAAATTTTTTTGTAAAAAAAATAATAATACTTGAAATTAAATATCGTAAAAAAATATGATATTAAATGTAACTGATCAATTGAATGACTAAAATGAACACAATTATATTAGAAATTAATTATGAATCAATTCATAATTTGGGGAGTGTTTATGTGGTAGGGTTTTGATTCTTTATATTTTCATTTCTCATTCTTTTTTAGATTGAATAGAACCTATTTAAAAATAAGAAAAATGAATCAATTCATTAATTACCCTTTTCTTAAATAAAAAAATCATATAATAAAATTGAAAACATGGTTCTATGATAAAATCATAATAAAGAATGAATTATGAATTATCATGTGCAGATTAGATTTTAAGATTTGAAAATGTACAATAACCCTCTAAACTTTATATTTTGGACACCAAACTCCTTTCTATTAAGTAAACTATTAAAAAACTACAAGAAATATCATTTGACTTACAGGTGATCCCATTAAAATACGTTTTAACATTCAATAATATCATAAATAAGTGAAAAACATTAATTTTAATTAAAAAATAGCATAGTAGAGAAAAAGAAAACCTGATTAGTTTTTAAGTTAAATGTACTCTCTTTTTTTACTTAATTATGATATTATTAGATGTTAAAATATATTTTCATGGTGTTACTGTGCAGTCACATGACATTGTCATTTGTTTTGTAATGGTTTTCACTTGATGAAAAATGTTGTGAACAAAGTATGAAATTTCAAGAGTTATTTGAACATTTTTAAACCTTAAAATTTAATTTACACATTGCCAATCGTCGAAGCACGTAACCTATAATTTACCCATTCATTAATCACCCGTTTTTTCAATAAAAAAATGACTTATTCCTAACGTGCATTCAAATAATTTTGTATATTTGTGCAATTGTCTTTAAAAAATCCTGACATATTTAACTTATCATAGTTCAACACGTGTAACAAAAGAAATTAAATAAAATATAAAAAATTAAATAATAACAAATTTTGGTTAAAATTATTTACAAAATAAGTTGATTTTATTAACTCTTGAATTGATGAATAGTTTTTCTTATTTTAATTTATTTAATTATTATTATTAAATTTTAAACAAAATTCTAATTAAATTTTGTCATTTTTTATTGTGTAGCGTTACTTAATAATAAAGTGAGATTTTGATATGTGACAATTTTAAAATTAAAAATTAAAAATATGATATTTACATATATATATATATAATTAAAAAAATATAAATATCATTTCTCGAAAACTAAACCAAGACCGAGGCAAGCCAACAAAAAAAATATCTTACGAGTTCGAAAAGTCTACTCCGTGACCGTGATTACCAAAGCCAGAGCCTCAGCCTCGAATGAAACAATTCCAATCCCACGTTTGTTTATATATATTATATCCTATTGGACCCATTCCTACCCTAACTCAGCTGCCTAAGTACCCATTCCTCCATCTCCTCTTCTTCAGTTTTATCTCTTCCCAAACAATTTCTTAGGGTTTATATATATATAACAAGATTAATTATAAAAAGAAAAAAAAAACAAAAACTTCTTACATCTCCGAGAATAATGATCCTCACCCTTTTCACTCTTCTATACTTCAATTTCACTCTAAAATAAACCCTCACGCTTCCTCTTTCACAGTCTTTAACCAACGAATTGCCGGAACTGTACAGTATTCCGGCGAGATATGGCGGCGACCACCACCACCAGCCTCGACGGTGGCGGAGGCGGAGAGGACCGTGTCCTCGCGACGGCGCAACAGATCCTCAAGAGCCTCAACACTCCCAAAGAGGTCCGCGAAGACATGCTCTTGATCTTCTCTAGCTTCGACAATCGCCTCTCCAACATCACCAATCTCATCCACGGCGAAGATTCCAAGTCCGATGACGGAGAAGACCACGACCGCTTCGAAGCCGCCGAAAAATTAATTTTCCGATGGGACGCATCACTCTCCGGAGTAGCGTCTCGTCAATCCACCTCGCTTCTCGACTCGCCGGACGACGCCGTCGAGTATTTCTCCGCCGTCGACGAGATCATACAGTGGATTGAACAAATTTCGGTGTCGCCGCCGTCCGATAAGAGTGGCCGAATCAAGATGGACCGGGCTGAGAACGCGATCCAGCTCGCGATGGCGAGGCTGGAGGACGAACTACGCCATGTCTTGATTCGTAACACCGTACCGCTCGGCGCTGAAGGCCTCTATGGCTCGATCAGGAGGGTTTCTCTCTCGTTCGCGTCGCATGATGGTGCGATTGACGAGAATTTGGAGAGCTTCGGCGAGGTCAATGAAGGCGGTTCTCAGCGGTTTCACGAGCGTGGTGGTAGCTTGGGCGATGATGTCTTTGTCGATTTGGTAAATCCCGATGCGGTGGTAGAGCTGAAAGAGATTGTTGATCGTATGGTTAGGTCTGGGTATGAAAAGGAGTGTCTTCAGGTTTATAGCAGTGTTCGTCGTGATGCCTTGGATGAGTGTTTGGTTATCCTTGGTGTTGAGAAACTGAGTATTGAAGAGGTTCAGAAGGTTGAGTGGAAGTCTTTGGATGAGAAAATGAAGAAATGGATACAAGCTGTTAAAGTTTCTGTTCGGGTGCTCCTCACTGGAGAGAAGAGGCTCTGTGATAGCGTGTTTGGTGAATTGGATGAGATTAAGGAGATCTGTTTCAATGAGACTGCTAAAGGGTGTGTTATGCAGTTGTTGAATTTTGGTGAGGCCATTGCTATTTGTAAGAGATCGCCTGAGAAGTTGTTCAGGATATTGGATATGTATGAGGCTTTGAGGGATGCCTTGCCTGAATTGCAGACTATGGTTTCAGATGAGTTTGTGATCAGTGAGGCCAAAGGAGTGCTGCGTGGACTTGGGGAAGCGGCTAAAGGCACATTTACTGAGTTTGAGAATTGTCTTCGGAATGAGACTTCCAAAAAGCCAGTCATAACTGGGGATGTTCATCCATTGCCTCGGTATGTGATGAATTACATGAAGTTACTTGTGGATTATGGTGACCCCATGGACTCGCTTTTAGAAATTAGTGAAGAGGATCTTTATCGTTTTCAAAATAATTTTGGTGGTGATAGTTCTCAGTTAGAGACCATGTCCCCCTTAGGACGTCGAATGCTGTTACTGATATCGGAGCTTGAGTATAATCTTGAGGAAAAATCAAGACTTTATGAAGACGGTGCAATGCAGTGTATATTTTTGATGAACAATATCTATTACCTAGTACGGAAAGTGAAAGACTCAGATCTTCGGAAGGTCTTGGGAGATGATTGGATTCGTAAGCGTCGTGGTCAGATACGCCAGTATGCTACAGGCTATCTCAGAGCCTCTTGGAGCAAGGCCTTGTCCTGTTTGAAGGATGAAGGGATTGGAGGGAGCTCTAATAATGCCTCAAGGATGGCTTTGAAGGAGAGGTTCAAGAATTTCAATGCATGCTTTGAGGAAATATATAGGATTCAGACAGCTTGGAAGGTACCAGATGATCAGCTTCGGGAAGAGCTACGAATCTCTATATCAGAGAAAGTGATTCCTGCATACCGCTCGTTTGTGGGGAGGTTTAGGAGTCAGCTAGAGGGAAGGCATGTTGGAAAGTACATTAAATATACACCAGAGGATTTAGAGACCTATTTATTGGATTTATTTGAAGGGTCGCCTGCTGTATTGCACCACATAAGGAGAAAAAGTACATAGGATATAGGATTCTTATAACAGGTGAACTCATTTTATGAGGATTAGTTGAAAAATATGTCCTGTGTCCTGTGTATCTTCTATCTGGATAGGTGTTTATTTTACTGGTCTTAATGTTAAAAGAATGGGATTTTGTGAAATTCAACTCTCATCCCAAGCCCCACCCCAAACAACAACAAAAGAAAAAAGGAAAAGAGAATTCTTTTTACTGCATCATATAATGTAATATTTTGTACATGTGCCATACAAGTCTAGTGTCTCACACACTTCATATATTTTATTGTCATTAATCACTATACTTGTTGAAATAGTACTCTCCACCTCATGGCTAATTTAAATCCTGATCTTGTGTATTTTGAATTTACATATCAGCAATTTGCATAATTGTCAGATTTCTATACGTTGAACGGACGACAGGTTTCTTACCTGGGAAACACACTATAATTGTCAGATTTCTATATGTTGAAAGGATAACAGGTTTTTACCTGGCTAACACACTATGATTTTGTGCATATTTTAAATTCAGCTGATAATAATTGAGGCAATTAGCCATAGGTATAGCATAAACTGGAGCGAACCTGACTGCTGCCCAATATTGAATATTTATGAAAAGGCTTACATGATATGATCAGAATGTTGTGGATAAACCAAGAAGAATTGGAAGAAATAGATCAACAGTTATTATGAAATTATCTGAAACAATGATGTGAGAACTGAGTTAGTCATATTGGTCGTCGCAAGTGATGCATTAGTGACTCAGTGAGCAGTTCTTGGTCATGTGCTAGAAAATCAAAGAGTAAAGCTTTGCCATTTAGTGTTGTTAGATGGTATATTTGTGCACCTTTTTCTGTCAAGAGTTTGGACTACCTTTATTATGATATCTCAATTAGACTCTGGCTATGTGAATATGCTACTGTGCCTGTGCCTCGAAGTTACCTTCTGCATCTGCATTTAAACTCATCTAGGAATATACGTTTTCCTTCTGAACTGAACTCTCAAATAAGCATATTTACTCAGTCATTTGCCTGTATGAGTAATTCTTAGGTAGACACAGTCTATTATAGGCACTCTATTTAACAATTGATATGTGTAAGGTCACTTTTTAAAAATATGTATATTTATAACAACTTACAAAATTTTTTATATGTTTAATGTTGAATGGAGTGTCTATGATAGACCGTGTCTAGTTAAGAATTTTTCTTGCCTGTATTGAGACTTCAGCATATTGCATCTGACACTGAAACTAGATAATTGTTTTTTTCAATATTGTTGCAAATGTTATTCTTGACTTCATTATTTGTTCATAAACAGTAGTGGGTTCGAACTCAAGTCTTCCTACCTAGTCGAATACACTCCTTTGTTTAGCATGTTTGTGGATTTTTACTTATTCAAAGTCTACTCAAGTTTGCCTGCAGTTTTATTCGCAGGAGATTCTTAAGTACCCACTGCATATGTATTTGCATTCAGTTATTGCTTTGCATTTATACATCCTATCATATATATATATATCAAAAAGAAAAAAAGAAAAAAAAAAAAGATACCAATTGTTGGTTTTCCTGGTCACCACAATCGGACCCACGTTGGTGGGTGTGGGGACAAATGCCCCCACTCAACCTTATCTTGCTTTCATATACTTCCTTAGAGGTGATGCTGCTCGATTGAACATGTTGCTTGTTGACACCCAAGAGCTTTCAAGTCACATTAAGTAAAAAAATCGAGCTTACAACTCCGGCAAACCTTCAGTTAATATTTCGAAGAGCCCATATAGCAATTTTGGCTTTCTCATTAGTTAACAAAAAACAATCTTCATGTCAGTTTCAAATATATCAAATTCTGTTTACCCAATATATATATATATTGTTGGTCTTCCTGGTCACCACAAGCGGACCCACGTTGGTGGGTGGGGGGACAAATGCCCCCACTCAACCTTACCTTCCTTTCATATACTTCCTTAGGTGATGCTACTCGATTGAACATGTTGCTTGTTGACACCCATGAGCTTCAAGTCACATTAAGTTAAAAAAAACCTAGCTTACAACTCTAGCAAACCTTCGGGTAATATTGAGAAAATGATTCAAATGGTTAGTTAAAAATTGTTTTCATTTAGTTCGTTTTAAAAATTAGTTCATATTTAATTAATTTAATTAATAATTTACATACGATTAATTAATAATTTATATTTATTTTGATACTTGATACGTGATTAATCATATTTAAATTATTAATTAAATTAGTTGAATATTTAATTAATTTTCAAAGCAAATCAAATAAAAAAATATCTTTCACAAGTTAACCCTTTAAATCATTTTGCCGTTAATATTTCAAAGAGCCTATATAGCAATTTTGACTTTCTCAATAGTCAATCAAAAAAATTCTTCATGTCAGTTTAAAATATATCAAATTCTGTTTACCCAATATATATATATATATCAAATGCTTTAATTTTCCTGATAAAAAAATGCTTTAATTTTTAAACTTGTTGAAAGCCTCTTAAATTTGAAGATATTTAAAATCTCTAATTACTTTTGAGTGATTGAAAATGATGATGTAACTTAAGTTTAATTGTAAATGGAGATAATAGAGGCTGTCATGTAATAATTACCTTTTTTTTTTTGTTAATGAAGTTATTTTTATTCAATTTCTCAAAGAACATACCACAAGGGTGTAGGTGACAAGGTGTATTTTCGATTTCAGCCTTGGTTTTCTTAATGTAAATATTTCAGATTTCAGCCTTGGTTTTCTTAATGTAAATACAAGATGATATGGGGCAAGTGCTCTATTTCCCTGATTTAATTGGGGTCTATAATTACACTTATGAGATATTTTCATGTTTTTCTTTTGATATTATTTGAAAATTTATTTATTGTGTGTATTATCTTTGTGCCCACTATTAAAAATTTCTAGGTCCATAACGGCTGACCATCAGCAAATTGTGGTTCGGTTAAGCTCCTTGGCCTTGATTGCAAGAGTATATCTTAAAAAAGTTAAAACATAATGCGACAAACAAAGGCAGAAGAGAAAGGGATCGACTTATTCAGAAGAGAATGTGACAAAAAGCTCATGGTTACATCAGAATTTACACAAAATCTCACTTTCACACAGGTTAAAACGGGTGCAAGTAACTTGCAAACTGCCTATGTTACAAAGACATAAGACCACGTCGTCAACCCTGACGAGAAGCAGAGGTCAATTTGTTAAACCTTTTTTTTATTTTAAAAAAAAAAAAACCTGATGGGATAGGAGAAGTTATTCTTCCTGGATGCGTGTTAAACCCTGCTGTTTGGAGGCATCGGGAGAACACCATCAAAGAAATCACCAAAATAGCCACGGGGCTCATGTACTAGCCTTGAGATGATATCCCTGAGTGTGATCAGTCCTTCCAGATTCCCATCATCATCCACAACATAGACCCGATGAATCTTCTCATGGTCAAGCAATTGAATCAATTCTTTGATTGTGCAGTCCTTTTTGCATGTAATCAAGTCACTTGATATTTTGAGGGCACCTTTGCGCTTCTCTAAGTAGCTTCTAACGGCTGTCAGGAAGTCTTTTACTGTAATAGCTCTGTTATAGTGTGAAGATGCAATGAGTATGTAACAGATAAAACAACAAAAGAAAGAAGATATGGGTAATGCAGTCTAAAAAAGTTCTGTCTATCATATCAAATGTGAAGACAAACCTATAATCATGGTAGATTTCTGGAGCAGTTAGCAAGAATTGAACATCTTGCAGGCTTATATTACCCACTGCCCTGCTGCCACCCCTTTCGATTACAGGAACCCCTCCAATCCTCTTTTTCCTCATCAGTTTAAATGCTTGAAGCACTGGTTCATCCTCACAAACCTGAAAACAAGGATACCATCTATTGTGAAGCTGATCAAGCTTACTTGAATGGGGAAAAGGAAATAACTTGTAGCATTAGCCATATATTTTGAGGAGCACAAATCGTAAGCTTAAGACATCTGGGAAAGATTTTGCTCTAGAATTATGGGAATCCATACTTGAAACATTTTAATGCAGTGAAAACTGAAAAGCTTGAAGTATACCATCGTATAGCACAGTAGATCAATGCATGCATTGATGCATATACAATACATGCAGGTAAGGAGTTGTCTGTGAGGGTTGCAGGATTAATGGATTATAATTAATATGGTGCGGCATATTGTAAGAAGGATTTATGTTAGTATAAATGTACGGCATTATAATATTGTACAGTATAGTGTAGCTAGCGTTATGCTAATACTAATCTTTTGAATTGTAGCAGGTGTATTGTAATATGGTTGGTGGGACTTGCATGTTAGTTAAGGTGTGGTATAGAAGCTAATGTACATAATTTCCCATCAGTTGATGCAAAACCCCAACTTAAGACAGTTACCCACCTTGATGATCTGATTTGGTGTCACCAGGGGAAGACCGACTTCTGATAGTTTCTTGGTTCCCCAACTCTCAAACCACTGAAGACCAGCACATTCTGCCAACACGTGAATTACAGCAGACTGTGTAATAATGTTATCAATTCTACCTGCACCTAAATCTACCACAGGAACACTCTTCATCTTGTACTTCGAAAGCAGCAAGAGCATGGTCAAAAATGAGTTTGATCTCTCTAAAGCGAGAAATGGGCCCCAGCGGAATGACCCTGAAATATCACGAACCTGTTTGCTGAAGAATTAGCTAGTGAAAAAACTGAAAGAACAGCTGGAACAAGAACCAATAAAAATAAATTTTCTTTTTGGTTGACATTGCCAAGGGAAAGGGAAAAATACAACCTTGGTATTCTTATAAAGTTCAGAAGAAGTCAGATCCTCAAAAAAGTTCCCTGAAGTTGTTGCAGCAGATCCAACGTCCAAGGCTTCAAGTTCTAGAGCAGAAGTCATTCCATTAGCTGCAGCTGCAATAGCAGTTCCACTGGATGGACTCCTAGGAGATGTGGGCTCAGACTGTCAAGAACATAAGTTGTCACATTGGCTTAGTGTGTAAAATGAAGCACCCAAGAAAATTACTTCAACAATCACCAGGTATCATAAAATTTTTTAATTACTTCCGCCTTTCAAATGGTCCGTGATTGAATTGGAAACAGTATCAAAATCACCCTTCTACCCAAAAACAAAATTCACATCACCCCACCAAAGCAGTAAATTACTAAATTCATGTCGGGCATAATAGTAGTACTAGATTCAATTAGACAGTCCTTTTAGCATGTTTTTAAATAAAAAAATGGTAGAAAATAGAAAAATCGATTGTAAGTTTCACATCCTCTACGAAATTTCTCAGCAGCAAAACTAAATATGCAAACCACATCATTTTTCATATAATGTTTTTTCAAATAGGTAATTAAATTGATATGCTAACCTGATGCAGAATCCATACAACAATTCCAGCAAACTCAACTATTCCGATATATCTGTCAATCCAACTAGCATCTTCAGGTGCGTCAACATCCACCACAGGTGCACTGAGAATGTTGTGGTGTGCCAGTATTTTAACAGCCTCAGCCAGAGTGGCGTCTGATTTTATCTCAATTTCTGAACACACAAGATTAAAAAGTTACGTTTTGAAGCTCAAACCAAAAGAGAAATATAAAGGGAGCATACCATAACAGATGGTTAGATACTAAGATAGATTATGAGAAGAAATGGGCATCAACATCATATATAGGTGTCAGCCTAAAATATTTGTGTTGGGTGAACAAATACTAGATTAATTTTCATCTGGGTAGAATCAAAATCCTTTTTTTAAAAATCATCCCTCAGAGTTGATATGTGAATAAAATACAATCAGTGCCTTGGTTTGAAGGAGCTGGAGGGAAGGCAGAGACAGGGATGCTTTCAAAGCAAGCGTTGAGCTTCTCTGTAGGACTTAGCTGTGACTCCTGAACGTCCCACAGATCCTCCACTCGCATCCCCAGCTTCGCCTCTGGGCTCCGTGGACTCTCTCCCATTGTCGCCATCTCTCTCTCTCTCTCTCTGTAACTGCAATGCTGACAAGATTTGGATCTCTATTCTCTAACACATTCCCATAAATAACTGAAGAATAGGACACTAGAATCTACTAACACTTTACAAGTTACTGTCTTATACCTACACTTGAGGTCATCTCATGACCGTAAGATTTGTATACTTAGACCCTCATTTGTTGACCTTTGGACATAAGGAAACGTGGACGGATACGATGAGGATACACATTGTGTGTGATGATGAACTACAGTGGTCAACGTAAATAGTCTTGTCCGACGTAGTATTCGGCTATTCCCAATGCTTATCCAAATTTGTATTATTTTCAGCAACACATCCTCATCCGCTTTTTGCCATGAGCCACAAGGTGCTGGTGTGCCGTGCTAATATGCGCCGGGGAGTGCCTTTGCGCACATGGTATTCATTCAAACAATCATTCGTGAGGCCAAAACGTTAATTTTAAAAGACAATAATGATTAAGATGTGACTGAATTGAAAAAATGAGTTTTATATTGATGATGTGTTGACGGCTCAATTCATAAATTAAATTTTACGCGAGTGAACTGTAATGCATAAATTTAAAATTTATTGAAAATATTTTATAACTAAGATAAAATTGTCAATGTTTGAATCAAGGTTCTGAAAATCGAACCGGTAATTGAATCGATCAGGGGACTGATTCAAGATTCAATGATTCAACCATAGTTGAACCAACCGGAATATAATTAAATAAATTAAATATATTTATATATAGATATAAATATATATTATATACTAATTAAACAAATTAAAAATTATAAAAAATAACATAAATGATAAAAAATAGTTTACAGTTTATTTTTTGAGAGTCCAAAGCATTCTGTAACAGTATTATAGCTTATTTTTATTTAAAAAAATTTCAGTTTCAGTTCAAAGAGATATATAATCAATTATACATCCAGTTGCTAAGCTTTTATATAATTTAAGTTTAAGTATTTCATATAAAATTCTTTTTAAATTGACTTATATTTAATTTTTAGATCAAAATGACATTATTTGAATTAGTAAAATTAAAAAAAAAAGCAAGACCGGTTGGACCTAATTGGACTGGTCCGGGTCGACCGATTCACCGATTTTTTACCTGGCTGGTTTTTAAGGGTGGACCAGGATTTGTTGGAGTGTGGTTCTGGTCGAAGCTAGTCGGCCGTCGATCCGTCGATTTTGAAGCAGTGGTTTGAACAAAAACTAGTCATATAATTAAAAAGTGTGAGAATATTTTATAATCTTAAAAAAATAAAAATAAAATAATAATTGCAACACATGATGGTACCTCAATTGACATTTGTTTAGAGTGATGATAATTTCAAAAAATAAATGATTTTCTATTACATCATTTATTTATTTTTAAGTACTTGAATGCAAATATTAAAAAAAGATAAACAAGATAATAACTTATTTTACTTACACCTATCATTTTTTGTCTTCTTTTTATGACTAAATACTTAAATTAATTTTTTAAAAATACACAAAATATTAGTTTAGTCCTCTAATCATTTTTTATATTAAAATAATTTTTCAATGTCAAATTTTTTACATCAAATTAGTCTTTCAATATCATTTTTTATATCAAATTTACACTTTCAAAAGGACTAATTTAATGTCAAAAGTAATTAGATAACTAAACTAATGTTTTATATATTTTTAGAGGACCAAATTAGATTTTTATTTTTATTTTTTTCTTTTTTACTGTTACTGATCAAAGCTTAATGAGTCAGATAATAAACTGATTTGAAAATATCTTATTTTTTTTGCCTTTTTTCACTTGCCAACAATGAAAGGATATAATTTTACCTGTATAAATAAAGATTCTCAGCACAAAATAAAATAAAATATAAAAAAGACAAATAAGTTAATAGAAAGGGAAGGATACTATTTCATTTTCTTTCAAAAACCTTTCCTTATGCTCCTTTCTTTAAAAAAAAGTTTTTTTTTATTATGTTTAAAAGTTTAGGTGATGAGAATGTCTATTTTTAATATTATAACAAATCATTAATTTTAATAAAGATTTATGATAAAATTATAAATTAACAACCAATTAGCATATCCTAGATTCAGGTATGGCTAACATAAATAAGAAGTCCCACCATGCAATCCAACATTCGTTTGCTTATTTTTTAAAGTTTTGTGATACTTCTAGTTAATATTATTTCTCTTTAATTAAAGTGTCTTTAATATTCAATTTTTCATCTAAACTCAAAAGAATTTTTCGCATTAACTAATTAATATAATTTGAGTAAAATTAAATTAAATCAATCAAAAAGTGTCAGTTAGAAACTATTATCAATTAAGCAAAAAAAATACGAATTGGAAGCACAACGGAATTCCTCATTCCATTTAAATCTATCAAACCGCATAGAATAAAATATTTGTAACCGTTTTATTTTGTTCCATTTTATTTTCTAAATTCAATCAACCAAACAAAAATAAAGTAATGTTTATTAATTTTTATTTTTAAAAATAAAATAAAAATCTTGAAAACATAAACAAAACAGGCTTCCTTTTGTAATTTTATTTCACTACTACCGTCATCCGAAAATAAAAATTTCACTCTTTTATTTACAAGGGGGAAAAAAGGTGTAAGTAAACAAATATACCACGAAATCAATCGATCAAATTCAAAGCAGGTAAAGAGTGCATAGCATAAAATAATCCACATTTGATCCCTCGTAGTCGTAGTCGTAGTCGTAGTCGTGGATGGAAGAGTCCACAAAATAATAAATAGTTAAATACTACTACAATACAAGGTCCAGTGGAGTGGAGTGGAGTGGGTTGTTCTCCCTCTCGTGCTCTCTTTCTGCGACTGCGAGGGTTTTGTATTTGTTGAATTTGGAGTGCGCACATGACATGGATGGCGATGCAAATCCATCATTACCTTCTTCTTCTTCTTCTCCCTTCCTCGCCAATCTTCCCTCTCGAGGCCTCTTCTCATCCACCCTCATCTCTTCCAATCCGGTACCTATACCCTTGTATACCATGTTTTACGATAACTTTGGTTTTTTATTTTATTTAATGTGCTTCCATTTTCTTAGCGACTGATGTCTATCCAGGTTTCTTTGTTGATTAAGTAGGTAATGTCTTGTCTGGTGTGCTATATATGGTAGAAACCTCGTTTCTCTCATAAACCTTCCTCCGTCTCATGTAATTATCCACTGATTTGTTTACCCTGCTTTCTTTGATTCACATTTACTTGAAACTAAGCGGTAATAATAGATTTTTGTTATAGACTGTGATTCCCTCTAATTGTTGGGACCGTTCACTGTAAATTGCAGCATTATCTTTTTATGATAATTATGATGGTATCATAGAGGCATTATGTTTGAATTTGACGACCTTCTGAATGTGCAGGGTGCGATGCGGGTTTATATAAGCTGTCGTGATACCTCACCACCAGGTCTTCTCATTCATTATCTTCAACTATTTCATCCTGCTGTTGTATCTTGTAAAACAATACTGATATTATTCACTTAGGTTTTATCCCATACATTTTAGTTATGTCCTCAGTGCATTTTGACTAAATGTGAACTCATTTTAAAATAGAAAATTGTTGTAAAGTGGAAATTCTGACTCTCTTGAATATCCAGAGGGCCAACAAATTCAGACAAATCAACAGAACATACTGATTAGGTCACTCACACTTAAGAAACAAAGGGGTGATTCCATCTCAAAGGATGGAACTGCTGGTTCTAGAAAGAGGTATTATTCACACCTTTTGTGGAGTGATATTTCAAGCATGTGATATACGAAATTTGCACTAAAGTATTTAGCATTTTCTGTCTTTGGTGAACAACTTCTGAGATAAGTTTACCGTACTACTTGTTATGTTCTCTTGTGTATCTGTCTACCATTCTTGAATGTTTATATTTTATCGTGGTTCAGTGTTATTGAACCTTGTCTCATTAAACTTCTTATCAGGACTGCTGAAAAGGTTTTGGACAGAAGAGCTTCAGCTAAGAGAACAAATAATCAAATAAACTCTCAACAAGGTGAGCTCGTATGGTCTTTGTAATGCATGAGCATTGGGTTAAGCCTGAGATATGTTTCAAGATTTTGTCTTCCAATTTCCTACACCCTTTATATGCATACCTGTTTTCTCTGATGACAAGAATTTTTTTAAGATTAATAGTTCATCTTCCTTATTCGCAATTGGGGCCAGTATTACCCAATACTCATGTCTCATGGTTACATCCTGAAGGTCAGGTCTCATTCTTTCTGATAAATATTAGGACATGAGTCATGACACCTCTCAAGCTTATATTTTTAAATACATCAATCAACATTTTTGAGTCAATAGTAAAAAAAAAATAAAAAATAAATGTGGAGGATAACCAAATCATGTTTGGCAATGTGTATCAAGTTGTGTTCTTGAGATGGTGGTTTATTTTATTAGTAGTTTATAAAAGGTGAAAAGACAACAAAGGAATGTGTTTAGAAAGTGCGGATGTTCAGAAAGGATAATAAACAGTCTTTTTATAACTTGCTTCTAAGCCCCCTGTCCACACTGTGCCTGTTGCATCCTAAATTCTAGGAATTTCTTTTGTCCCATTGTGTACCACATCATTTGTATATCATGCATATGTGTACATTAATTATATTAGCTCGTTGATGTCTCAATTGTTTTCTCCAATGTAGAGTGTGGTTGTTGGTCTAGTGTATGTACTTGTAAATTCAACTTCACAATTTTCCTACTTAAGACCTCAAATGCCTTAGCCTTGTTTTTAAAATAAAGTATGAGACACATCATTTGATACACGAGCTCAAACATTTTGATATGCATATATATCTTGGTGTTTCCATATGCAACATGTTATTCTTTACCTTGCCTACGTGTTTTGTATCCTGGAGATGCCACTGTTTTTGGTATATAAATACTTATCAAGTGCGTTTCTCATGTTTGATTGATTTATATCACTAGAAGTCGCTAGTTGAATCTATGGTGGACCTAGAACAACTGCATTCAATGTTAAAAACCTTTATATGAAGATCCAAATGCTGAAATTTTTGGTTAGTGTGGTCTTCATACTTTCATTTAAATAAAGTCAGTTGAGCCGCCTCCTAGCTAGCTTAACTCAGGTGGTCGGTGTAGGTGAGATTTTGAGTAGAGGTTGTAGGATCGTGTTGTAGTAAGTAGTAACAACTCCTGATGTACCAAGAAAAAAATAAGTTGATCCTTATAATTAAGATTTGGCTGGACATGTTCTTACCACCTGCATTCTACTATATATAACTAATTTTATTGCCTTTTTACAGCTGCTAAACATGCAGCGGGGTCAAACAGTCAAACATCTAATAGGGACTTTCAAAGCTTGACTGTAGAGAGGCTTCGTGCTCTTTTGAAAGCTAAAGGTCTTTCAACCAAAGGAAAGAAGGCAAGTATTTTGACAATTGAAACATACATGCATACAGAAGTTGTATTGAGACAGCTTATACAACATGCATACGAAAGTCCATCTCACTAGTTTGCTCTGTGTTATTAAGTTTACTGGCAGTCCATGTATATCATAATGACATAATGATTTCAATTTTTATTTCACTCCTAAAAGTTGATAGGAACGTCAACTGGCTGGCATATTTATGGTCCATGATTGATTGTTGTCAAAGTTCTTTACCTGCTTATTTATTTATATTTTTTTGGCATTTGCATTTGCTAATACGTGTAGGATGAGCTTATTGCACGTCTAAAAGGTACAAATGGTTAAGCTTAGCATGGAGGGATACTCTGCACATGTAGACATCCAATGCGAGAGCAGTCGGTGTTTTTCTGAATGTAATTTAGGATCAGGATCTAGTATATACATAAATCAAGTGCAAACTGCTATATAGCACATTCCAATATTATTGTTGTTTTGGTGATTTTGTTTCATGAGTATAATCATGACGTATGTTTTGTGTTTGTGTGAATATTGTGAAGTGGTCTTGACCAAAAATGGCACAATTAGTTTCACCAATGCATCTTTTCCTTCTCTATCCCATCTCTTGATAA
The DNA here is from genome assembly GCA_023212625.1 of Styphnolobium japonicum. Lineage (NCBI taxonomy): Eukaryota > Viridiplantae > Streptophyta > Magnoliopsida > Fabales > Fabaceae > Styphnolobium > Styphnolobium japonicum. Next base: position 38,014,666 of record JALBWW010000003.1, on the reverse strand, counting down.
GTTTGACATGTAACAGGTTTCTATGGTAACTTTGTTGTTGGGTATCCCTTGCACTATTGGTCATTAGATTTTGCATTGATATTTGTCAATAATGATGTCGATTGAGCAAGAGTCCTACAACAAAAGGTACCACGGAATTCCCACATTAAAAGAAAAAAAAAAGGAGATAGTGCAAGAGATACCATAATGTGAGGAAACTAATGTGAAATGGTCAAGAATCTGGACCCAAAAAAAAAAAAAAACGTTAAGAATCATGTTCACGAGATAACGAGAAAGGCGAAGAATCATAACTAGGTCTCTTGTGAGGCTATGCAATTATGTGAACCAAAATTTTCATATTACAATGATTTGTTTTTTGTTATTATTTTTGTTGTAGTAAATTTATAACCTAGTTATTGAATGCTGGAATACGATACTTTCATTGAAGAGAAGGAAATCGCATTGCATTTTTTGGTGGCATTCCAACATAAGACAAGCGAAAATTCTAGACTGAATGATTCGGGATTGTAACTATTGGGTTAGAAGCCAGGTCATCGCTATGAATCTTTGTAATGAGACAAAAATATATTCAGTTGATTGGCAAGATGAGATCATTGTAATGGAACAAAAGTATTATAGTTTATTGGCAAGTTCTCCTACTTTAATAACTTGGTTGGATAATAAGTTGTAATGACTTGAGTGCAGAGTCTTTCTTGTCATTACTCTTTCCCAAGCATTTCATTGGAAAAGTGCCAACATTGATTGGAAAAAATGCTGCTGATTGTTGAGAATATCCAACGAAGTTGTACATCATCGATTCGGTCGGTCAAAAACTTAATACGTCAAACGGATGAAAGTACAAATCCATAACCTATAATATGTGGCTATATTTATGCATTGTCTTGGAATGACACAACGACAGATGAAAACTTCTTTTCTTTTTTAAGTAATACAACGGATGAAAATTTCTTACGTGTAAGTGTTTTTATTGTTTCACATTAAGATAATGATAATTAATTGATGGTGTAGGCAATATTATACGGCTGTTATTATCCCAGAAAAAGAAAATCTTTCACCTATGTGCATATAGTGACAAGTAAAGCTACTTGCACATTCAAAGAGGAGACGGCAATTATTAGACCTGTACACAAAATATTGCGAACATCTTATTTACCCAAAAAAAAAGTTCAATGGAAAGTGTGTTCACTGTTCATCACAGCAAATTTTTTGTATAAAAAGAGGGCCAAGGCAAAAAAAGAATAAAGTGAACAGCCAGAGGAACCATACGGGGTATGTAAACCCCGACAGGTGAGCCCGACAGGGTAAGAGAGATGCGCTAAAAGAATGAGTGAGCCCAATTATACGGGCCCGGGTATGACAATGAGTGAAAGAATCTTTCCAATCTAAATTTTTTTAACCTGAGAATGTGCTGAACAAGTTTGTTACGGTGAGACTTGGCTTGAACGGGATTGGTGAGAAGAGAGATGGCTGCCTCGAAGTCAGAAACAGAGTCACTCTCAACGATCACATTTTTTTTTGGTAAAATCAATGATCACATTTTTGACCCTCCATTCCTTGACAGTTGAAGGCCAGACAGGACGATACCCCTGAGCCAGCCGACAGTTTTGGATATAATAAAACCTTTAAGGTAACATTTTAACTGTCAAATTTAATTTAAAACTTATTATATAATATTTTAAATTCAATTTAACGAATGTATAATTATATAATGATAGGTGTTGTGCTTTTCTTGATAAGGGATTTAGGTAACTACTAATGTACCCAAAAAAATACCTGTAATCCGACCCAAGCTTTGTGGATCTGATAGTTTTAGACCTATCCTAATCTGCATAACTTAACTGACTCACCGTTTATGAGCTACTAAATTACTAATAAAGAGAATTCAACGGCTTACAAATTCCCCCGAGTCCAAGAATTAAACGGTCACTCGTTACAACATGAATCATTCAAGCACGTTTAGAGGGAAATGTATCCTAATGTGGAAAATTCAAATTATTGCCATGTCATCAAATAGTCGGCTAATAATTTTCTGCATAATCATCAAGAGCGCCATGAATGCAATGAGAACAACAGAAGTTCAATCATAGTTCTCTCATTTGATAAATAACTTTCTTTTAATATTATAGTTTCAAGTCAATTTAAATTCAACTTTTAGATATTTAAGAGGAAAAAAAAACTACATAGTCTATCCAGCTTTCAGCTTCAGCAGCGGGTGACGACATTGACTAACCATTGCAATTTCAATTTCCCAATTCACAATACTTGTTCTCGGTTCATTTTACCATAGGGCATAAACGATAAGAAGAGTAGAATAGAATCAATGGGTTCAAATACAAAAGCGGGGCTCAGAAAATGAGCCAGGGGGCAACCAAAATTCATGGGTCAATAATATACATTTTCTGATTTTCCGAAACTGTGTACAGCATTCCATTAAGCAACAAGAAGACGCTGATTCCTATTTCCTAAGCTAATTTGATGTATCACTCTCCTCCATGATTTCCACTAACTAGAAAACAACATAAAATTTCTTTGTTCCTTCTTTCGTTCCTTTCTTCTTTTCTTCAGGTTGAGTACAACAATATAGTATCCAGTGATGTCCTACTAACCCCAGAGAATATTATGAAAAGAATGAAGTATATATCAGCGAGAGATGTTAGAAAATTAAAAAACACACCTTTTTTTTTTCAATTTTCTCTTAGGTGCCTCCAGGGGCATCACTTCCAGCAGTTTTGCGGTTCAAGTAGCGAATGACAGCATCCTCAACCCTGAAAATTTTACAAAAAAAAAATAATAATAATAAAAACCAATTACAAAAAACTTTTATAAAATTTTGATATATCAAATGAACAAAAACGATACAGTGCATACTTGTTGTCCTACCTTTCATTTTCTCTCTTCATTGTTTCTCAGTTATTAACTTATTATAGACCAGAGTTCCTCACTTTACTCTCCATTCTCATAATATTACATCAAGCTTAAATCCCCAACTGCCTTTATACCCCCAAATGGCCAAATCAAACTCAAATCTCTGAAATAATCTATGCATCATTTTCAGAGTGCAAACAGAACTCAGTAGAAGCCCTATGGTATTACAATTCCCTATCAGTTGCCACCTAAGCATGGACACTGTGACACAACAAAATCTGAAGTGTCTAGGTTTTTGTCGAAGTGTCGTGTCCATGTCTAACATAAGTGTCTGACAGGGACGCAGCTTCCTTTTTGAAGTGTCCAATTCATAGTTTGCCACTATCTTCAACTCCCAATTTTAGCAAATAAATACTAACATTAAGGTCAGCCAAACAAAATGTGTATTATGCATGCATGCCTCACAACAAAAAGAGAAAAGGTAAAACACCAGCATAATGATTACCATGGTTGATTGTAGAATTCAGAACACAGTTCCTTTTCGGAATTATGGCTGGCATCTCCAGCAACAAGTTTTAGATCCTTGCTCTGAGAAGCAATCAAAGCATTAACAAACTCTGCTGGAGACTGACTAAAGCCAAGAAAGAAAGCCCGCCTCCGATGATGCTCATGGATCTTCTTTATGGAAGCAATAATCAGTTCATCACAAGCATCAATCTCTTTGTGACTCTCAATGCTAGACAAGAATGCTGACATATCCTTCTCCAGTGGAAAAGGCACATCGACCTGTACATCGTAACATGCAGTTCCAGCTGGACAATTTCCAGAAAGCTTGATTTTATGCTCCAAATGTATAGGCTGTGGTTGTGACAAATGCTGTGATATCTTCTGAGCAGCCATGGAGAATTTTATCTTCTCTTCCCCAAACACCCTTTGGAGAGAAGGATCACACATGAAGAATGAACGGTCATTTGGGCTCTGTAGTTTCCTGGACTTCACATAGTGCCAAAGAGCAGCTATTATTCTTGGGCGTGTCTCAAACTCAATCCCTAAAAGTTTAGACAGTTGTGTTGAAAGCACAAACTTCTCAGGTGCATAACTCATTTCTATTCTGATAACTGCAGTGAATTCTTTGTCTCCTTTCCTCTTTACCTCAAAACCGTCCTGTTGGATAGGTGAACGAGCACTGTCCCATACAATGACATGATTATCAGGATAGAGGCTCTGATCCAAGTATATGGTAACTTTCTTGAAGAAAGCAGAAAATTTCGGGTACGAAGGACTTGATCTCTGCAAAATTCCAGCTGCCACAGGATCCTTACCATGTTCCAATATCCTTCCAGTTATCTTGAGGGACCAAGAAGCTTCCTCTGCATTTTTCTTCTCAGAGTCTATTTTTGAGAAGGTATTATACACATAAATACGAAGAGTTTTCTGAACACGGGGAGGGATTCTAACAGCCTCCTGTACATCAATCTTTTTCCTGGCCAAAGCACCATCTATCTGAGCCTCAAAATCAAGCAACCGAGTATAAAGAGCAGACTCAGGCAGAAGTGCAGCCACCTTTTCCGGTATTTGATTCTCAGGGAATTTCCTCTTCTTTCGTGTAGCAGCCGGGGTCAATTCCATGGTCTTAAAAGGCGATGATTGGTTAGTATTGGATGAACCCGGAGGCCGGGAAGGCGGCTTTTGAGTTGCTCGCTTGGCACTTGCAGTGGCAGGAGTTGAAACAGAGGATGATGTCACATTAGCAACATTAGTATTGGCATTATGCAACTGGGCAACAGGTTGCGTTTGAGATTGTAAATGAGCTTGGAATTGAGCAAGGGCAGCCTGGGATTGCACTTGGGCATGAGCCTGTGCATACTGAGCTTGTGCAAGAACCTGGGCATGGGGCTCCGAAATCTGAAAGTGACCAGGGAAGCGAGATGCACCTTGGGTTTGAGGCTGTGACTGAGAGAGAAGATGGGTTGGGTGGCTCTGGCTCATGGGGTTGGGGTGGTGGGACTGTGGGGCTGTTCCAGAATTGCCAAAATGGGAGGGTGCCGCAACATTCTTTGCTTGATTGTTCATTCTAAAATCTAATAAAACCTCAAAACTTAGTCATACGCAAACTCACTGAAAGTGAAGTTCAATTTTAAAAATAAAAAAGTCTGAAATGGGTATCTTTATCTTCCCCTTTCTTCTCCCCACCTGGGTCCTATAGACTAACATGCATCGCACGGTAAAAATGAGACTGCGTATAATCTCATCTGAGTTCTCAGAAACAACGATTTTTGGATGTGAGATTATTCAGAAAATGTACAGAATGAAAACCCTAGTTAGGAAAATGCAATGGCTAGCATGAAGATGCACGAATTCGAAACGAAAACCGCCAAACAGAATTCGCCTTCAGGAATTTTTCATGTTTTGCAGACAAAAGATAGAAAGAGACAAAGCATAGAAAGAAAAAAAAGATTCTTAGCATAGAAAGAAAAAAAAGATTCTTACTGTGTTAGGCTTTTGAGTTTGAGACCCCGAAATTCAAAAGGGTTGAAATGGGAATGGAAGCGTGCCTCTCTCGCGCTCTATGTGATATATATATATATATATATATATATATATATATATATATATATATATATATATATATATATAGGGGAGGATCATCTGTAGGTGTAAGACATTCACTTACACCATTCAAATAACTTTTTATTGAATAACTTTCTTACAAAATCTACCGTTAGATTAAAAGTTTCTATCATGTAGATCATACCTATAAAATTTTACATTAATCCGAAATTGTTTTGAGACTCATTGATATACATCAAAATTAACGTAAATATAAACTACTGAAATATATAAAAATATGAAGTATTTAATTATATTCTTATTGATATTCAATTTTTTCAAAATTTGACACAAATGATCTACATGATAGAAACTTTCAATCTAACGGTGGATTTTGTAAGAAAATTATTCAATAAAAAGTTATTGAGTGGTGTAAGAGTGATCAAGTCTTACACCGGTGTAAGTTGATCCCTCCCCATATATATATATATATATATATATAGGGAGCATATACGAGAGAAGTGGTTTATTGTGAGAGTGAGAGGAACAAATCTTGATCATTGGATTATTTATGTATGGTCAAGATTAAAACATAAAGTCATGTGACTTTTTTAAGTGGTCATGTGACTTTTAAGTAACTTCTAATCTTGACCATACATGGATGATCCAATGGTCAAGATTTACTCCTCTCACTTTCACAATAAACTACTTCTCATATATATATATATATATATATATATATATATATATATATATATATATATATATAGGTGGACTTAGTCGGGTGGACCGAATCACTGGGTGACTCGTTAATTTAACGTGAATTTGCGTTAGTATGTGTTTAGGGTGGAGTAATCTTACATTTATACTTAAATTTTGCACAAAATCAAATTTACATGTTTATTTTCACCATTAAATTGTATTCAGATATATGTTGTGGTTATATTAATATACATATATATATATATATATACTTGATTTTTTACTAGTAGATCATATGCACCTCGCTTAAACTTATGGTGCATGACCTCATTTTAAGATAGAAGAACCTTCTCTCCCTCTAATTTTTCACTACCAAAAAAAGAGAAAAAAAGAAGTTAATCTTAATTAGTGTGAGAATTAGTCCAAATTTAACATAAAAAATACTATTAATGTGATGCCACACACACTTACACAGGTTTACACGACTTTTGTCCAGGAAGTATATTTTATTATCTTAATAACTTTTTGCCAGCATTTTTTACTCTATCAAGTCTACTACTTTTCGAAGCTTTGGACGAGATGCTAAAAGACTGAAGCGGGGAGGAAAATGATTGAGAATGATAGAGAAATATATCTTTATGTTCTGAGTATTTGATAAAAAATAATAATTAAGAGAGATAAAGAGGAATATTGAAATTTTTAAATAGTTGTTAGGATGAATAACAAATTATATTACTTCAATAATCAAAATATAGATAATTAACTCAGGAATAGATTGTTTTGGGAACTACTAGTAATACAGTAAGAATCAAATTAATTAGGTTCGAATCAAATTAAACCAAACTAATTATAATTAATTTGATTAGAATTAATCAATTTCCTACTAAAATATTTTTTAAAAAAAAAAATTATATACAACTTTACTTTTTTCTTTTTATAACCCAACTAAAAATAAATAAAAATAAAAATACTAACAATACATCATTAAATATTTATAAACATTAAATTAACTTAAAAATATTTATTGACACAGCATAAAATTAAAATCTAATTATTTATAAGTATGTAAATTATAAATATATATATATATATAATTATAATTGTATGATTCAAATTTAGTTTAGTGTAATTTAATTTCATAAATAAAAACCAAAAATTAGACCAAATGATTTTCATTAAAACAAATTAAATAAAACTATAATTAATTAATCTTGATTAATATTTAATTTTTTCAATTTAGATGATTCTAATTCTAATTTTTTATTAAAAAAAAAAAGGTGATTTTCCTCTCACAAGTAACATTATAGTTAATGCGTATGAATAAAAAATTTCAAACAATAAATGAAATCAATCTATAATTATAAAAATTCTAAATAGTAACATTTTTAAGAAAAAGACAGGGACTGAAATGTTAATAAGTTTATTAGTATAATTACGTTTCAATATCATTATTTTCTTCTCATTTTTAAATTACATGGGATATATTTCCATTTAATATAATTTACATAATATATATTAAAAGTGACATATATTTAAAAGTAAAAATAGGCTAGGCTAAAATAAACTTTATCTTTAATAGATCTAACATGTTTCAAAAAATATTAACCTTAACTTGTCTATTACCTATCATTACCTTTTTTTTTTAATCTTGTCTACCCCTAGGTATATTACTTGATACTTCCCACAATTTGGACATAGTTGCAACCATTTTCTTTTCATTTTTTAAAAAAATATTAATTTATTCCTTGAGGAACGCTTTCTCAAATCAACAGATCAAGCATGATCATCAGCAATTAAGAGTATGCAAAACATAACACACCTTAAAATGGTAAAGCTTTTTTCAAGTAATCCTAAGATATCACAACGACAAACCGACATCTTATAACGACGATAACGAGTAAGTTTCTGGAACCGTAAAAATCTCAACTTAGGGTAGCATCCCTGAAACAAACTTTCTAAAACTTGCAACTTCTCCCACACTACCATGATCTCCAATTCCCATGGATTACGATTCTGTAACAAAGGTTATGATATAGCATTAGACCAAGATGCACAACCACATATCATAAAGATATACGTCTTATCACCAAATTCAAACAAACCTTAGGAATTAATAATAGATAAACAAAAAGCATTCTGAATATACTTACATATTTTATTGAAGGCCACAATGTCACAACTCTGGACATATTCATTAATGGGCTCAGTTAGAAGATGTTCCTCAATGAGATCGTCGACAGAGACCAGGTCATCCACAATAGTAAGCATAATATGCAGTTTCTTGATACCGTACCCAACAGGAACAAGTTTGGCTGTGACATTAACAAACTAATATCAGAATTGTATATAACAATACCCGTGCCAAACAAAGATATACTGAAGCCATTCAAAAATAATTGTAAACGAAACTACAACTTTTTCCAAATCAAAGACTATCAAGTGATTTTGTCAACATTTACCAATGTAGAAGTCTGATATTTATAATTCATATATTCTATGACGTAGGTCAGATGACAACAGTTAACAAAGTACAATGCGTCTACAAATATTAATAACCAATGCCAAAATAAAAAAATAAAAAAGAAAAATAACATACATGCACCCCAATGCAACCCTTCCAACTGAACACTTCTCACTGCTTCTTCAAGCTTTTTCATGTCGGTTTCATCATCCCATGGCTTCACATCCATCAGAACAGATGATTTCCCAGCTGAGAATGAAATCAGCAGAAGACAAATGCTATCACAAACTGGTGCAAAAAAGGGGACCCAAACACATTTCAAAAAATTATGACAAAGACAAAATAAAACCTACACTCTTTCTTTTTTGCAGATGCCTTTACGGCAGCTGCTCGTTCCTCAGCTGCCTTCTTCTCTTCCTCGGTCTCTTCACCAAACAAATCCACATCATCATCATCATCATCCTCAGCCACAGAGGCCTGAATAACATGTTACATTCAGTCAACCAACCATTATAAAGCAAACATGAACCCAATGGCAGCGCAAGTATCTATCATTAGCAAAACATGCATATAATACTTGCCTTTGTGTCAGCAGCCGGAGGAGTGGCAACAGTCTCGTCTGTTAATAGAGAAGATCCCTCCACAATGACACCAGATCCCTCACCAGAAACACCCCTACACAAAATTTGAAAAATAATAATAAAAAAGACAGGAAGTACGAATGCATAAAATAATATAATACAAGACACTTGAATCACCAAATCACCATACTATACCATTACAAAATAAACATTGTTAGGAGTCTGCAGATAAAATCATTGCATAACACAATACCATGAACTATCACATCATTATGTAAATAATTTTTCTCATTATTTCACATATAAGTCATGGGATGGCTACTTACGAAATTCTCAACAAAGCATCAATGTGCTTGTACCACCTGGACACATTCACAAATTCAGCTGATGGAACCTTTGACAAAGCTGCGTATACAGTAACATCATCCTTTGAAGCTTGGTACCTAAAATTTAAAAAAGAACATGTAAAAAAACAATGCACAAGAAACAAGGAGTTAAAAAAAAAAAAAAACAAAGAAACAAACAAAGAGAACCGAAAGTAGTGACTGACCCAGTGATATAACTGCGAGTGAGAAGGTATTCATCAAGCTTCTTCAACCCAGACGCAGAGCTAAGGTCATACAATGTGACTGCCATTTTTGCTAAATATATTATATGCTTCTGCAATATCCATAAGATGGTTTAGAATAGCAGCAATCAAAAATCTCAACAACAAAAAAAAAAATCGGATCCGTGATTGAAACCCATTACCAGATTCGTCAAACAGGGAAGTTAACAAACAAAAAAAATAATGGAAACCATAAATTTTCAAATTCGCGAAAATATTTTACGAATTCACATTACAAATTTACAATTGCTAACATCAAATAGAAGATTGCCACACCTAAAAAAATCAACAGAGAGGCATAGAATTTAGCACTTGAAATTACACACACACACAAAGAGAGAGAGAGGGATCGATTGAAGAACTTAACAGTGCGAGACGCAAACAACGGCAGCACCAACGAGAGACGGAGAGAATGGAGTGAGGGCAAGTAGCCTCCCTTTTAATCGGCATAGAAATGCAACCCTAACCCGAATTTCCAATTGGGTTATGAATCGAAATCGGATCACCCACCCTTACCCGTAAAGCCTTACGTCCAAAGGCCCATTAATCCCTTTTTTTGAAAGATAATAATTCAGTAACCAGGACACGATATGGTGGCCCACAGAGATTAGCAGATATTTTGTTCAGGGAATGACTACTTTTTTTTTAGTAGAGGTATCTTAGTGAATTGTTAAAACATTTTATTAGTTCTGTACCAAAAAAAAAACATTTTATTAGTTATTAGTTATATTTTATGAGATAAATTTTTCTTGTAGACTTAGTCTGCATAATTTATCTAGAATAAGCTAATAAAAAACTTATGATCTGCAATATATGTTTGATGTGGAGGAATGATGATTCAATTATATGTTCATTTTATATAATGAGATATTCCTATATTTATTAAAAAAAATGAGTGGTAATTTCATTATAGACCTTATTTTACATAACTATAAATGGAACGTGTAATATCACCCCCTTATTATATACAGGTAAGATTGGGAATCTATGCTAAATGGAATTAACTTTAATTTTTTTTAACACACCCTCTTTATTTTTACTAGTGACTATGTTGTTTTATTATGCATATCCAACATAAAAATATACACGTTTCAAAATTTTCTCTTAACAATGCCTGCGTTTCTGCTTTAAAACAATCAAACTCGAATGTTACTCTTAATAACACATTCATATTGAACATATGATATACATGGGAAAAAAAGAGAGTTAAACTTTTTTTTTAATCTTGAAGGGTTTTTAGGGCATTTAGATCCAAGTACCAAATAATAAAATGAGAATTAGATTATATTTTTTAATGTTATCAAATAGTGAATTGAGAATCATCATTTTATTTCGACTCATTCTATTTCATTCTCCATTTTATGAAATCATCATTCTATACCGTTAGAAAGATTAACTATTGTATAATTCAATTGAGTGCACAATTTTTATATAAAAATATATCATGTACGTAATTTGTATATTACAAATTTGGTCGATGACTTTTTATTTGACAACGTGTTTATAAATTTAAGGTTCAAGTGTTACAAAATTATAAAGTTACAATGAATGTCAAATATATATATATATTTGAGTTTAATTTTGATTTATTATCAATATAGTGTTTATTTATATTGTGATTCAATCATATATTAACATGTTATTAAAAGAATTTGACTATCATAATAATTACATTAAAAATATAATTTTTTAATAATATACTAAAATATTATTAAATAACAATATAAAAAAAATTTATACTAAAATTATTATAATAATTATTTTAAAATTTTAATTTTACTTTTTAATTATGTGTTAAAATATTATTGAACGAGAATGTAAACAAAAATTATACTAACTGAAGATAAAAATTAAATTCTACATATATAATTTATGTTGTGTAATATTAATTTAAAATTCATAACGTTAATTAATTGTAAGCCTCATAAAAATCTTGACTTACAAAAATTGTTATCGTGGACTTCGTATAGTTTTCAAGAAAACCAAATTCAACAACTCATTGACCTTTTCACATGGGATGGGATGCTATCCAAAACGTTTATTTATTATCATTTTTTACCCCATAGTCATAGATGTTGTTTTACCATGATGCAGTGAAATGGAATGATATAAATGGCAGACATTTTATTTTAGTTTGATGTTTGTTTGTGCAAAAGTTGATCTGTACCGAACAGCGACTTGGTAAATGAGCTCTACTATACTTTATTGGTCCCACCAGACTGCAAAATTCCACGTAATGAAAACGAGACAGTCGAATGTGGACACAACTAGAAACTAGACTGCATGCATGGAATTGATATGCTGATTATATTTTGGTATTTATGTAGGTTTTTTTTTTATTATTGACACCCTTGAGGAATTGTAAAATATTTACATGTTACTAATTCTCACATAAATGTTTGGATGCGAGATTTTAAGATGAATTATGGAGACACTCTTAAACTTTAAAGTATTTACTTATATTATATCAATAAGTTTGTGTTATATCAAATATGTATTAGATTATTTGTGAAAGAAAAATTATGTTAAAGATTAATTATATATATAATTGATTTTAAAAAAATTAATTGTAAACAATTTAATTTATTTTTAAATATATTAATTTATAAATGATTTTAAAATAAACTTTTTTTTGTTTGTGCATTTTTTAAAAAGATTAATTTTTTAATAGCAATTTTTCATTACAAAAACTATTTTTTATAAAGTTTATCATTTTTTATAAAAATGTGTAAAATTAAGAACATGTTTGTTTTTGCTTAAATTTTAAAAATAATCGTATTTTTTAATTAAAAGATGTTTAATCTAAAATTTATCTTGTTCGTTTAAAGTGTGTAAAATTGATTATGAGCATGTTTGAATTTGCTTAAATTTTTACAATAATCATTCTTTTTTCAATTAAACGCTGTTTTATCTAAAATTTATTTTGTTTGTTTAAAGTGTATAAATTTGATTATAAGCTAAAATTATTTTTTTATAACTAAAAATAACTTTTTTTAAAAAGCTATTATTTTAAGTTTTTAATTATTTGATTTCATATTATTTCAAAAGTTTTGAGAGATAAATACCTAGTGTATGTTTGGATTAGCTGTTAAAAAAATATTATGTAAAAAATCCATTATGTGTATAATCGATTTTCAAGAAAATTAATTATGAGAAAATTAATTTATATTTTGATATGTTAATTCATAATCGATTTTATGATAAAGAGTTTTGTTTGGATTGTATAAAAAATTATTTTTATGTATTAAATTACCAAAAGATGTATGAAACAATTGAAAAAGTTATTTGATTGAGGGCAAATAGATATTTCTCTCTTAAAACTTTTGAAATAATATGAAATCAAATAATTAAAAGCTTAAAATAACAGCTTTTTAAAAAGAAGTTGTTTTTAATTATAAAAAAATAATATTAACTTATAATCAAATTTACACACTTTATACAAATAATATAGATTTTATATAAAATATTTTTTTAAAAAAACTATTTTGGGAAATAATTAATCTTTTCCGAACATGCTCCTATTTGCCTTTAATCAAATAATTAATTTTTTTGAAAATCGATTATGCATATAATCAATTTTTAACATAATCTTTTTTCAAAGTTAATTTAAACACGCACGATAAGTTAAGATTATTTTTTTATAACTAAAAATAAATTTTATTTTAAGCTTTTCATGATTTGATTTTAGGAGCATGTTTGTTTTTGCTTAATTTTTTAGAATAATAGTTTTTTTCAATTAAAAGTTGTTTAATCTAAACTTTATCTTATTTGTTTAACGTATGTAAAATTGATTATAAGTTAAGATTATTTTTTCATAACTAAAAATAGCTTTTTTTAAAAAAATATTTTAAGCTTTTCATTATTTAATTTTAATATATTTCAAAAGTTTTGAGAGAGAAATACATATTTGCCCTTAATTAAATATCTTTTTCAATCATTTCATTTTTTTTTGATAATTTAATACATAAAAGTGATTTTTTTTTATATATAATCCAAACAAAATTCTTTATCTTAAAATCGATTATGAATTAATACATTCAAACATAAATTTATTTTCTCATAATCAATTTTCTTAAAAATTGATTATATACATAATCAATTTTTAACATAATCTTTTTTTCACAACTAATTCAAGCACACACTAATTATAAGTGAAAATTATTTTTTCATATACAAAAAAACATTTTTGTTGGAAAAATTTATTTTGAGTATTTTGATTATGTGATTATAGATTATTTTAAATGTTTTGATAGATAAATATTCTTTTATCCTCCACTAAATAAAATTTTCAATCATTTCATATATCTTTTAATAATGTAATACATATTAGTGATTTTTTTATATAATTCAAACAAAATTCTTTGTCTTAAAATCGATTATGAACTAATATGTCCAAGTATAAATTAATTTTCTCATAATTAATTTTCTTAAAAATCGATTTTACACATAATCTTTTTTCACAATTAATTTAAACACACTCTTAATTTTTCCCAAACATACTCTACGTAATTTTAGCTTATTCTAAAAACTTTTATAGATAAATACTATTTTGTTCTTAACTAATATAACATTTTGAATCATTTCATATATATATTTTTGATAATTTAATACATAAAAATAATTTTTTTACAATACAAATACATTTTTTATCTTAAAATTAATTATAAACTAATATATCTAAATATAAATTAATTATTTAATAATTAATTTTCTTACAAGTACACGAGTAATGAATGCCTTTAACGGAGGAACATCTCAGCATATCGCCCGGCGTATTATAACGATACCTAAACACGCCTAACTAAATTGCGCCACCAACTTTTCCCAATCGAAGGTCATAAGACCAACCTACGCCTATCGTGTCTGCTGTGCACCAAACCATGATGCCCCAACTCCCAAGCAGGCGCAATACAAAATAAAAAAAATAAAATAAAGAAACAAAAATTAGTAAAATAATTGATATCCCCCTTCTCTCTTAACTCTCACTCACCCTTTGTAGTTTGTTCTCTTCTCTCGTTGAAGCCAAGAGAAGAAGAAGAACAAGAACAAGAAGAAGAACAAGTAGAAGAGAAAAAGCATGGTTTCAACGAGACGCAGTGGATCTCTCTCTGCCAACAACACCAAAAGATCTTCCTCTTCAGAAGATAAGCCTCCCTCGCCAAAGCGCCAAAAGGTTATTTCTTTTTATTTTTTCCCTTTGGAATCCAAACGCTTCGGCTTTCAAGTTTAGGAAAATTCAAGCGGCGAAGCTTTTTTCTTCTCGCCGCCTTCTGCGATTGGGGTTTCTGATTTCTTCGGATTTTTCAGGCCGACAATGGCGGTGGCGCGTCGGAGAAACCGATGCCGGCGGCGGAGAATTCCAAAGAATTGTGTACTCCGGAGCCGGCGGTTGATCCCGGAGAATGTGGGCCCGGCGATGCACAGATCGCCGGAGCTGGTGGTGGCGATGGTCTGAGTCCTGGCAAGGGCGATGCTACTCCGGCCGTCGCTGTGGCGGCGCCGATCGCTGATGGTACGTATTTGGCTTTCACAATTTTCAATTTGCCGTTTTTTTTTTTGGGTGATAAATTTGATTTAATTCGTTTTTGTTTTTTTCTCCGAAGGATCTTCGCCGACTTTGGTGGCAGATAAGCACAGGGATTCGTTCTCTTCGTGGAGTATATATCAGAAGCAAAATCCAAATTTGGAGACTTCAACTCCATGGTGCAGGCTCTTGACCCAGTATGCACAGGTAATTCTTGTTCTTTTAAGTGAAGTGAATGGGAAATGAAATCTAATTATTCGGTCATTTGTGTCTAGTCAACTGCACTTTTCAGCGTGCAAAATGATTATAGTAGTGGCACTTTTGTGTGTTCACTCCAAGTAGCACGTGGACTTCTATTCTCTCAAAATTTGTTTATTTGGAATATATATTACTGTTGCAGAATCCAAGTGTTGCTATTTGCACACCGAACTTCACGGTTGGTTCTAGTGGAAATTGCAACTTTCCATTGAATGATCAGACTATAAGTGGAAATTTATGCAAGATCAAACATACCCAGGTATATCTCAGGGTTAATATAAGATTTCTCCTTGGAGTTTTGGAACATTGATGTGATTGTGTGTGTGGTTAGGCCTTTTCCAAGCATTCACCTTAGCACTTGCTAATGGATCATTTTACCCGGTTACTATTTGACAAAGGCTTCTAGGCCCTATCAATACTTATCTGGAGTCGTGTGCTTGGTTGCCTTCTTTCTTTTTTCTTTCCAGTTGTTTGAGGTGAATATCTTAGGATATGTATGTGCAGTATGATTACTGTTGTTTCTGGAAATGATCAGCGTGAGGGAAGTGCTGTAGCTGTGCTAGAAAGTACGGCTAGCAAAGGATCTGTGCTAGTGAATGGGACGCTTGTCAAGAAGAATACCAGCTGTGTGCTTAACTCGGGTGATGAGGTGGTTTTTGGTTTGCGGGGAAATCATTCTTATGTATCCTTTTGGTTTGTTCAGTTGAATATCATTATTTTTTCCCTCCTGTTCTTTTATAAAGGAGCTGTATCAGTTATAATATTTCTCAATTCTCTATTATATCATTGTTCTCAAGTTATTTTGTCTTTTTATTTGTCTCTGCATGAGTGATTTCCTTGATTTATTTTGACCTAGATTTTTCAGCAACTAAATACTGAGGCTGCAGTTAAGCGTGCAGAAGTTCAGAGTGGTGTCGAGAAATTTCTGCAGCTTGAAAGGAGAACCGGAGACCCTTCAGCCGTGGCTGGGGCTTCTATTTTGGCTTCTCTTTCTAGCCTCAGACAGGATCTTACAAGATGGAAGTCTCCATCTCAGAATGCCGGTAAATCTCACCAGGGTACTGACGTCTCTAGTCATTCTGTTCTGCATGATCGTACAGAAACTGAGCTTGATGGTCCGGAAGGCAACCCAGTTCCAAACGTAGGGATTGATAAAGCTGCTGATGTTGAAGCAATTGACAAGAACCCTCCTATGGATTGCGATCCAGATGATGCAGGCACAGAGGCAGGCAATGTAAAACTCTCTGGGGTGAATGATTTCCTAAGGCCTTTCTTCGGGACCTTAGCTCGATCTAGTTGTAAACTAAAATTGAGCAAAAGTATCTGTAAACAGGTATTGGAAGAAAGAAATGGGACGAGGGATACGCAAGCTGCATCGACTTCGGGTACATCTGTGCGCTGTGCAGTTTTTAAAGAAGATGTTCATGCTGCAATTCTGGATGGAAAAGAAATAGAAGTGTCCTTTGACAACTTCCCATACTATTTAAGGCATAATTCTCTTCCATTCTATTTTTATTGCAATGATATATAAGAGATCCTCATCCTACAAATGCATAAGTCTGGTCACTTTTCTTTTTGATACTTGAATCTGTCCTATGTGTTTGGATTTATATGGCAAGGGTGCTGCTTTTATCAATGATGGTTCCAAATTAATTTATAGCTTTTTCTTTTCTTGCAATGTCTAGAGCTAGGACTTGACAGTGCCACAACACTTGGCATTTAATTTTGGAGTATGTATTAAGGTTGCTGGGATATTTTAATTTTTTTAAAAAAATTAAGACTATTCTTTATTTGTGTGACTGGATTGTGTCCTTCATGCATTGTGCTTGAAGTCATTCTTATAGCTCCTTTCTTTGATGGATTATTAATTCATTAACTGCATTTATGATCATACTCATATCTTTTTGCAGTGAGAATACAAAAAATGTCCTGGTTGCAGCTTGCTTTGTACACCTGAGGCATAAAGAACATGCAAAGTACACCACAGATCTTACAACCATAAACCCTCGTATTCTACTCTCGGGACCCGCAGGTGTGTGGGTATTGCACTACTGCTCTCCTTTATCTTTTAAGTCATTGTTTCTGAATTGCCAATTTTTGTTGTTTGCAGGATCAGAAATATATCAGGAGATGTTGGCAAAAGCACTTGCAAAATATTTTGGAGCTAAGTTGCTCATATTTGATAGCCATCTGCTTTTGGGTGTAAGATAAAGTTTCCTTGTTGGTCTGATATTAGGATTAGTTCATGCGTACCTCTTTTGTTGATGTGTCATTGAAGTATTCTTTTTACTGAAAACTCTGATAATGAATATTCATTTGTTGTGTATTGATAGGGTTTATCTTCCAAGGAAGCTGAGCTACTCAAAGATGGATTTAATGCTGAAAAATCCTGCAGCTGCACCAAACAAAGTCCTACGGCCACAGACTTGGCTAGTAGCATGGATCCATCAGCTAGTGAAACAGATACACCTAGCTCTTCAAATGCACCTACTTCATATGGCCTTGAGTCTCAATCTAAGGTGGAAACTGATAGTTTACCGTCTACCTCTGGGACAACTAAAAATTGCTTGTTTAAACTAGGTATGTTCTCTTCTACTTTTCTTCCATATTTGAGAAGCCTTAATTTTATCTCAAATTGTTTGTATTCTCCATATATAATCATGCAGGTGACAGGGTAAAATATAGTTGTTCATCTTCTGGTGGCTTGTATCAGACATCTTCTTCAAGGTACAAGTTTGTAGTAAACTTCTGAATTGGTATCTGTTTTCTCATTGATACAAATTGTTGTGTAGTAACATCTTTTTGCATTTATCAGATTAACTAAGAACTTGAGTTGTATATCATGATCACCTATGCAGGTCCAACTTTTTATACATGATATAGTAATGTAATGGATGAAACTTTTTTCACAAAAATTGAAAAGGTCATAGAACAATGCCCTGAGTACTCATGATTACAACATGGCAATCCAACTTGGAGGTTTTTCACTGTAAATAGCTAATTATACAATATATGATTGACAATGAATATACTGTACACGTTATGGGAGATCTGGGACCCGGGGGAACTTTTTAATGTGACTGCACTGTGATAATAAATAGATTAGAAATAATGTTAATTTTTTTGTTTGTTGGGTTCGAGATGATGCTTCAAGGTTAATCATTGCCCATGCTTAAGTAGTTAAGTTACTTCTTTTGTATTTCTGCTTACTTGTATCTCTCTCTCTCTCTCTCTCTCTCTGAAGCGTTGTAGGTTGCAACTTTAACACATTGTTTTGGGTGGAAGTGTGGTAGGAAAGAATATGAGGGGAAAGAAAATTGGAGGGACGGAAATGAGGCATTATAAATTAATTTTCTTCTCTCTTGTTTGGTAATCATAAAAATGAGGGGCAAGAAAATGGAGAGAAACAAAATTGCATATTCACCCATAACTAACTTTTATTAAGATGATGTTTTAAGAATGTGTAATTTAGAATACTATAAGCAACTTTATTAATTTTCTCTTCACTTCGAGTTTCTCTCTATTTTTAGTAGAATGTAAGTCGGATATTCTTTTCTATTTAATTCCTCCATATTACCCTTTGTTTCTTGACAATGTAATGTAACTTTCATCCCTAATTTCCATTCCTCCCAAAACCTTTTTCCTCCATTTTCACCCATACCTAACAAAGTGCAAGTGTTTTTAATTTTGGTCATAATTTTGCTTAGCAATTGCACGTATAGGGGTCCACCTAATGGAAGTCGGGGGAAGGTTGTCTTACTTTTTGATGATAATCCCTTGTCAAAAATTGGTGTAAGATTTGATAAACCCATACCTGATGGAGTTGATCTTGGAGGTTCCTGTGAGGGAGGTCAAGGATTTTTCTGCAACGGTAATGCCCTAACTGTCTAATAAACATTTATACTTTTAGATCTTCTATATTCTTGTATCTTTGAGCTTTATCTTGGTCCTAGATTTTGAAGGTGTCTTATTCTCTTTCCAGTCACTGATCTACGATTGGAAAACAGTGGTGTTGAAGAACTGGACAAATTACTTATTAATACATTGTTTGAGGTCACCTTTTACTTCGCTCTCTGGTCTAAAACTTTCTTAATCATGTTTTGCTTCAATCTTACAATAAAATTTTATACATCTTTTTGTTTCAGGTTGTGTTTAGTGAGAGTAGAAGTGCACCTTTCATTTTGTTCATGAAAGATGCCGAGAAGTCTATAGTAGGAAATGGAGATCCATATTCATTTAAAAGTAGGCTTGAAAAGCTTCCAGACAATGTGGTGGTAATAGGTTCACACACTCACACTGACAGTCGAAAGGAGAAGGTAATAAATGTTTTTTTAATGATAACTGTTTTGTAATGCTAAAATAGCATGCATATTGAGGCATTGGAAGCTGTGAGACATATACCATTGCAGAAAAAGATTTTAACATCCCATTGCAAGATAATCTGGGTAAAGTTTTATATACATGCCACTTGGTTAGTTGCATGAAATTTTGTTGAGAATGAATTTATCAGTCTCCAAAGATCTGTATTTTTGAGTAGGTACAGGCTTTATATATTTGTTTTTGTTTTATAAGATACAAATTGGATATCCTATATATTTGATCCTATGAATTTCTCTTCAATCAGTCCCTCACCATCCTAATTGAATGTGTATAAGTGATTGTGCCATTGATTTATAACTATTTTTCCTTGCAGTCGCATCCTGGGGGTTTGCTTTTTACAAAGTTCGGCAGCAATCAGACGGCCCTTCTTGACTTGGCGTTCCCAGTAAGAACTACATCTCCTTTTGAGTTCGATGTTTCTTCTATTGGAAAGAGAGAAACAGGAAGTGCCTGTATATGCTTGTGTTTTGCATGTATTCTTGCATGCAACCTAACAAAATTTCTTTCAGGGCTTTCTCAGCTATAGCAACATTATGTCTGTTTAATTTTTTTCAGGATAGTTTTGGAAGATTGCATGACAGGGGGAAGGAAGTCCCAAAGCCAAACAAATCTTTGACTAAGCTTTTCCCAAATAAAGTAGCAATTCACATGCCGCAGGTATGTGCAGTGGATTGCATGTCATCAGTTTTGTTCTCCTTATATAATATAATGTTGTAATAATGTTTCCTGTTATAGGATGAGGCACTTCTAGCATCTTGGAAGCAGCAACTGGATCGAGATGTCGAGACTCTCAAAATCAAAGGAAATTTGCATCATTTGCGCACGGTAATTATCTTGTGTGTGCTTGTAATTTTAATTCATACTGCTTCATGGAAAGGTATTTTTACCTTGTAGCTATATTATATTTGGTGTCCAAAAACAATGCTTTGGTAGATATACGGCACTTTCTTTTAGAGTCGATTTCATGATGGCACCAAGTAATTCGGTGTAAGTATGGGAATTTTGCCCATTGAGCCATCCCCATCCATTTTGGTACTACTATTAATTGCCAACAAATGCGCCAATATGCTATGGATTTAGATCTGAATGGGTGGGATACCAATTCAACAATCAATGCAATTCATGCTATCCTTTTGGTGTTTAATTCCCAGGGATATATTTCCTATAGAGCACTGGTTTTTTTATGTTTGGGTGATGGTACTTGTGTCAGGCTTTGGGAGGGTGTTTGGGTGGGGACTGTTTCTTTCTTGAAAGCCTTTTCTTGACTGTGTTGTCTCTCCACCTTGCATAATTCGCCAGTGAAAGTCTTTGTTCAATTTAAGGCTGACATTTTACTTGTAACTTTCATTTTCGTAGAAATTTGAGCGATAGAATAGTTAGAGAGCCTTCTGGTCTTGCTTGATTCTGTAATTTTCTGCTTATCCAGATAGGAAAATTTGAACCGTTGATTCTCTTGGTGTGTTTTCTATTAAGTCCTTTAACCTTTAAATTTCTGTCTCTGCAAATCTCCAGTGGTTTCTTCTTGACAGATCCAGTTGAAAGTTGAAAACTCCCTCTATAGTCAATTCTTTTGTTTGGACAAAAGTACTTAATAGGATTAATTATGAAATGGCTTGTTGCAAATTTCTATCTCTTTCCCCTGATGTGTTATATGCAGTACTACCTTAGAAACAGCTGGACACTTATTTTTACATTGTAAGGTGGCTCCTTTCTTATGGGACAATTTTTTTGGGGTTCTTTCTGGTGTTAGTTATGAAGGTTTTGGTAAGAACAAGGAGGCTAAAATTTTGTGGCAGTATGCAGTTTATGCTATCCTTTGGTGTGTCTTGTTGGAGCACAATACTGGCATCTTTAAGTGTGTCTCTATACGCATAAATTTATTATGGGATAAGATAGTCTTTGTGGCTTCTCTTTGGTGCTCTTCTCATGGCTTTTTCAGGGGAGTTGCCATTTTAGATATGCATAGAGATTGAGCAGCCTTGCTGCATTCTTAATTCTTTTTGGTTCATTGTTGTATTTTCTTTTATCTGTTTTGTTTTGTAGGATATCTTATCTTTCCTTTAGTTGTAATTTCTCTATTTTCCCTCTAATATATATATATATATATATATATATTGCATAAAAGTTTTTTTAGTTGACAAAAAATATTAAAAGAATTCTTGTAAATTTGAAGTCTAAAGTTGTGTTATATGTGTTATCTGGATTTCATGTTGGATTTTTTTTCTTCCCCGATGTTGGGTATGTCCTTTGAGTCCAGAGCTGTTTTTATTGGTTTTGGAAGGATCAAGAAAGGAACCACTTTATGCTGGTGTGTTGTTTTTGCAATTCTTGGGTGTAGTTGGTCGGAGTGGAATGATTAGGGGGACATAGTTGTTAGGATTGTGTTCGATCTTATGTGCTAAATGCAATGTTATAAAACTTGGACCGGTCATCAACTCGGCCAAGGTACACTGGTCGAACTACACAAAATAAAAAAAATATTATAAATATTTAGTACAAATAAAAAATTACATAAAAAATGATGGAACTTCAATTGTAATGACACTCACCTCATCCTCTAAAATGTTTGGACTTGGAGTTAGCTGATTGCAACCGGAAAAGAAGATTTTGCCTGCCTCACCCACTTACAATCATCCAAGATCTACAAACCTTTGTTGCTAAATTTTTTATTTTCACAGGTTGCAAACTCCCACAAGTCAATAAGCTCATTCCATATAACATAATATGATTTAATATCTACACCACAGACTCAGAAAATTGATAAATTGCAAGTAACAACAGTAAAAATAAATAAAGTAAGCACTACCTTTGAACGGAACAAGAGAAGATGCTGCGCTGCCTGCACCTCATGGCTCCCACAGACTTGCGCCTCTTGGATTGGAAGATGATATGCTGCGCCTTACACTGAATCGTACAGCACAAGGGAATGGATGGGACAAATCAAATGGCTGTTACACAGCACAAGGGATGAAGGGAATGAATCTCAATCATGCACAAGGCTCCTCTGTGTCAAATGGGTTTATGGCAGATTAGATAGGTTTTCAAAATCCGGCAACCAATTCCAAAACGACGCTGTTTTAGCTTTTTTTTTTTAATTTACTAACTCGGCCGGTTCACTTAAAACCAGCCGAGTCACTAGTTCATGATCAAAACTGGCAGAGTCTATAACCTGATCATACCGGTTCTGTTGTATATCCGATCCAACAAGTGGCTTAGACCAGTTGGGAGACTGGTTTCCTCTGACATTTGTGTATTACAGCCAGCCAATAGCTTGCCTTTTAAGGTGTTTGTAAATGCTGCTATCCCAGTTCAATTAGCAACTATGAAGGGAAATTTTCCAGAAGTGTACACTGGTCTTTTTAATGATGGTCTCTTTCTGATTTATCCTGATTGAACCTTCCTGGTGGAACTTTGAACAGTGGTCTGTGAATAAAGGACACCATTTCATTTTTTTTTTCTTCTGTTAAACTTCCTGGATAATTTACCTGAGTCACTGTTAAATGATCATGCTACTGGACAGACTAGTAGAAGTTCTGGATCTAAGTAAGTAGATTTTGTACAAGGCAGTTAGGATAATTTTTGAGCTAGGACTTCCTGTAATGTATATAGTCTTTGAATTCCTTGTTCCCAAGTGTCCAAGGCAAATTTTGTTTGATATCGTTGTCAAATAGAATTCATGGTTACATAAATTATTTTGCTGATAATGGAATCTTCAATATAATTTGTCATAAATTTGGCATTATTTTCCTTTAATTCAATGCTAAATTTAGGTATGATGAGTTCTTGACTGAGATATATGGGTCATTATGCTACATATTAACCTAACCCTTGCTGTTATTGCTATTTTCTGAACCCCTTCTGTTCTGCAAAAATTCAAGGCTTATCTCTAGGACTACTGGTAAAAACTATTTTTAGGTTTTTATTAGAGTATTCTTATAATGGGCATGGGGCAATGATTTATAAGATCGTGGTTGACCCCATGTCATCTGTAGGAAAAGGTAGAGGTATACTGGAAATGCAATTTTGGCTATGCAAGTTTAGTCTGCTACGTGATTCTAGATGTTTATGGTACAATCTTAGATTTTATGAGACTAAGTGGGGACTGGGGACTTCAGTTTGCTACTTTGCTGTTTTGTAATAGAAAAAGCTTGTATATTTTATTCTCTTGCAGTTTCCTTGGTATTACAGTACTTATGTATACACATGTTTTCCTGCTCTTTATGATTACTGCTCTTCTTCTTCTTCTTCTTCTTCTTATGGGGCCTTTTGTTTTACATGTACTACCATTGATCACAAGCTGCAGAAGTTATGGGCTTAAAATAGAGGGGTGTGGGCATGACCCAAAAAACAAAAAGGAAAAATAAGAAATAGAGGGGTATGGAGCAGTTGTGACTTGTGGGAATTATGTAACTTTCTTAAAGGGGCTTAAGCCTGTCTGTCTCTTGAGTAGTCTCTGTGTAGTACTTATGATAGCAATGTAGTCCTTTGCAGCTAATTCCTTATCTATTTAAGAAATTTTTGGAGTTTCTCACATGCAACTAGTATACAACCCCATCTCATGTGATGTAGACTATGTTAATCTGAGAAACAGGATACACCTTGAATAATAACTCGCTAGACAAACTGTAGTTTCATATGCTATTTTAATTGGAGTGGTTAATTGCCATCTGTCCGTCATCATTCTGTCTCCTTAAATTCATCAAGTTCTAACTTCTAAGGTTTCAGTACTTCATATTTGACCATGTTGAACTGTGTAGTGATATAAATGTTTGATTGCTTATAAATTATAATTGCAGTCGTGGTGTTCTTAACTTATAACTACTGGTCATCAATTTTTATTTATAGGTTTTGAGTCGTTGCGGGATGGAATGTGAAGGACTTGAGACCTTGTGCGTTAGGGATCAGACAATTACAAATGAAAGTATGTTCTACCATGAAGTGCTTTAGGATTTGCCCCTCAAATCTCTCTCCTATATCATATTTGCTATATTGCAGATGCAGAGAAGATAGTTGGCTGGGCTTTAAGCCACCACCTCATGCAGAATTCTGAAGCTGATCCTGATGCAAAGCTTGTGTTGTCTTGTGAGAGGTAATTGCCAGCTTGCACTGCTTGTTATTTGAAATACTATATATACTCTATTGTAACTTTATAATTGTGATGTTATTAATCATTATGTTATTATACCAGCATCCAGTATGGAATTGGGATCTTGCAGGCTATCCAGAATGAGTCCAAGAGCCTGAAGAAGTCTCTTAAGGTGATTGTTATGAACTTTTACTACTTGGATTGTAGATAGTGTCATCTAGTAGTTTGTTCCATTACCGCTTAGAGGTTATTCTATTGGGAGAGTTTAACCAACTTATTTCACAAATGCTATATTCTGAATCATCCCGCTTCTTGTGTTGTCTGAAATCAGGATGTTGTAACAGAAAATGAGTTCGAAAAAAGGCTTTTGGCTGATGTTATTCCACCTAGTGACATTGGTGTTACTTTTGATGATATTGGAGCTCTTGAAAATGTCAAAGATACACTGAAGGAATTGGTGATGCTTCCTTTACAGAGGCCTGAGCTTTTTTGCAAGGGGCAATTAACCAAGGTTTACTCCCTTTACAGATTGAAAGACATTTTGTTTGACATGCATTCTGCTCTTGATGTCTGTTGACAGTTGGAGTTAGATCCCATTATTTTTGTTCTTTTCCTTCCCTGCTTTTTTACTAGTTTATTGGTTGATTCATTTTATGATGCTTTTAATGGGATTTAACCCTTTGATGCCCTCCCCCTTTCCCCACGCAAAAAGAGATTGGAAAAAGAAAGAAGAATAAGCTGATTATGTTTTTTGCATTTCAAGCCAGTTGGATTGACCTAATTCTTGTGATATCTTAGGATTTGTAGCCTTTTCTATGTGATGTTGGTCTCTGTGCAAGAAATGTAAATCATGTTAAAATCTGCCATGAAACCATAAAAGCTAAAAGCATCTGTGATATGCAATTGGTTTCGAGAAACTGTTTTTAGGAGAAATTTTGGAGTTTTGTTTCCAGAATCATTGAAATAATTTTTTCTAGTAAAAATTTCATTTATTAAAATTATGTAAAAAATTTGGTGATCGTCTAACTGGCCCCTCGTCAAAATATTACTCATTTTGATTTCTAGAATTACCTTTTGTGCAGCCGTGCAAGGGTATCCTATTATTTGGGCCCCCTGGAACAGGCAAGACAATGCTTGCAAAGGCAGTTGCTACCGAAGCCGGTGCAAACTTCATCAACATTTCCATGTCAAGCATTACATCTAAGGTTAAATTTGTGCTTCGCTGGGTATATTTTAATCTCTCCCCTATCAGTTTGTTGTGCATGTTAACTCATGTTCTGTCCCCTTTTTGCTTCAGTGGTTTGGTGAGGGTGAGAAATACGTGAAAGCTGTTTTCTCCTTGGCGAGTAAAATTGCTCCTAGTGTTATATTTGTTGATGAAGTAAGCCTTTTGCATAAAATGGTATTGGTTTTGTATTAATTCATCAGATGAAAAATAAATTCACGGTGAACTGGAATGGCTTCTTTTATAGGTTGACAGCATGTTGGGTCGCAGGGAAAATCCGGGGGAGCATGAGGCCATGCGAAAGATGAAAAATGAATTCATGGTGAACTGGGATGGCTTGCGTACAAAGGATACTGAGCGAGTTCTTGTGCTTGCAGCTACTAATAGGCCTTTTGACCTTGATGAGGCTGTCATACGGAGGTTGCCACGGAGGTGAATAACGTGTTCAACTGCAATTCTTTTAATTTTTGCTGTTTTGTTTTTGTTTTTGTTTGTTTGTTTGTTTTTTTTTTTTTGGTGGGGGGGGGCTTAAGAGGGCACGCAGATGATAAAGTTTTTTTTAATCTTTGTTCGCCTGCAGATTGATGGTAAATTTGCCAGATGCTCCAAATAGGGCAAAAATATTGAAAGTTATACTGGCAAAAGAGGACTTGTCTCCTCATGTTGATTTGGATGCCATTGCAAGTATGACTGATGGATATTCTGGAAGTGATCTTAAGGTTATGGATGCTCTTTTTCCTTTCACCCTATAATTTTTAAAATGATGGTGTTATTTTTAGTCAACATTTGGGGTACCTTCATGCTTACTCTTGTACTGCAGAATTTGTGTGTAACTGCTGCACACCGTCCGATTAAAGAGATATTAGAAAGGGAAAAAAAGGTATGCCTCTTCTGTATGGTGTCTTAGTGATATGCTAGGTACTTCTATGGCTTTGTCATTGTTGTGGACTGTAAAGTTACAGTTGGGATGGTTCATGGTTGCATGAATCAGTCCATCATGTCTACATGCCTAATTGAATGTGGTAAAAGTTATGCTCAAAACGCTGAGTTAAATTATGGCCTTAGTTGAGACAATGCTATTGAAACTTATAATAGACCTTAAAAATTCTGCATTTCTTGATGGTTTTAGGCTTCAAACTCATTTCATATTAAGTTATTACTTATTAGTCAGTATCTTTAATGAAGGGGAAATTGTAGTACTCTTATGAAAAAATATGAATTTGTAGTTGATAGGTGATGCTTCTACATGGAAAGCTTAAGCTACCTTGATCTAATGTGTTTGATGCATGTCAGGAACATGCTGCTGCCCTAGCAGAAGGTAGACCTGCTCCAGCATTAAGTAGCAGTGCGGATATCCGATCTTTGAACATGGAAGACTTTAAATATGCTCATCAACGGGTATATGAAACAAAAATCTCTTTTATACAAGCTCCCCTCCCCTGCCCTTCAGGCCTCCAAAAAATATTAACTTTATATATGTTATATTGAGGCAGGTATGTGCAAGTGTTTCCTCTGAATCCGTAAATATGACTGAACTTTTACAATGGAATGAACTATATGGTGAAGGTGGTTCAAGAATAAAGAAAGCACTCAGCTATTTCATGTGAGTTTCTCCTCTGTACAAATGCTTCCCCCCATTACTGCCACCATCGCCTGAAGCCTGCGCATTTGTGTTTTGCCGGTCTCGAGGCTTTGCAGGGCTTACTACTGAGCCATTTCGTTTGTAAAATGAAATATAGGTTTTAAGTTATTTTTTCTTACCTGTGGGATGGTGGGTTTTGAAAGGAGTGGAGCCTTCCAGAATTTTGGCAAGTCTTTGCTGCTTTTATTTTTTTCCTCATCCCCTTGCCGCCGCCACAAAAGATGCCTGTTTAAGTTTTTGTAAGTTGCCAGTGTCGTACTAGAAGAAGAAAAAGATAAAAGAGTCAGATGACCCTGTGAAAATATTTGATGTCACTCCTAATGGAATCTGCTGGAACAATAAGCATTTAGATCATGACTATTATATGCATGGTAGACCACTCTTTAAATTGATTTGGACTTCTGCAATGGTGACAATTCTTTCAGTGTTCGCGATAAATCTTTATTGTTTTTTTTAATATTTTATTTTATAGAAAGTTATAAGAGCCTGTTGCACGATTTACTTTATGAGATTGTCTACTTTTTTAAGCTTTATAACAATTGCACAAATCGTAAATAAATTTAGTAAATATGAAATTAATCCCATAGAGATTTAGAGTTCAGTTTTAGGTTATTGATTTTTTTTCTTCCAAATATAGTTACATAAAAGTAATATGAATTGTAAAACTAAATAAGTGAAAATCAAACGAAAACTAAAGCTATAATTGAAGATTGAAAACAATTTAAAATTAAAATAATTATCAAATCTAATGAACGCAGGTAATTAAATTGAAAATTTCTCTGAATATGAATTGATTAAGGTTTAGAATTTACCGAGACTAATTTTAACTTCAATGTTACGTATTATTCTTTGAAGATTTTATTAAATAAGCTCTACAAATAATTAGTTATATGTTGTATTTATATTGTTAACAATAGTTTATCAAACTGTATCTATTGAAAAATCCCAATTATTATTTAATAATTACAGTTAACAATTAGATAGCAGTTATATATTCAAAGCACAAGAAAAAAGAATCGAAATCATCTAAAAGTTTATTTCACACTAGTGATGAAAATAAAACAATAATCCCTTAGTATATAAATTTACTCAAAGTTCCCAACATAATGAATTTTAAAAGATAACCACTTTCTAAACGTTACCCTATTGGGCTATTTTTTTTTATTCCTCAGCTCCTAACTTGTATTTTTTTTTTTTGTGGTGATGCGCCGTAGAGCGCCTCTATTTATTTCCGGTTTGGTTTGACTATTGGGCTACGGTCGTGTTGTTGGGTAAATTTCAAAGAATGTGCGGAAATGGTTTTACAACCAATAGCTGGTTCCATTGAAGGAAGCAGTCTTACTTATGTTAGGTACCCTTCAAACATAGATGAAGGTTAGAAGATTAACATGGTGGTTTGTCCCTAACAACTCTCTTATACACATAAAGACAGACACACGGATAGAGATAGACAGATAGATATAAAACCGGAGAGATTCATGATGTTCAGAAAACTAGAAGACAGCAATTTACATGCCCAATGTATCAGAAAGCATGTCTAGTATACTTTTCAATTATTGAGCATAATGTTAAAAGGCTGGAGCTCTATACCTGAAGTCCAAGGTTTATGACCAGGTTTGGTTGATTGTCATTGTCAGTGAGGAGAATTCTAATCATTCTGACATTGTCCTCTTAGTATAGTCCAGCTGACAGTAGCATCTTCCAAAATTAAGGATAATAAATTTGCTATGAGCTCAGAAGTAACTGTAACAGTGCAAACTTCTCATATTTATACTCGATGGATCTCTGACCTAATAGACAGAAGACAGAATAAGGCATAGCATAATGGTTCTATATACTCTACCTAGCTAAGTGCACAGTAGGTGCCATTATATTCCTTGACTCTAAACCACATTTTTGGTTTCCTTGATAAACAAAACTAAGTACTTCACTCATTCAATTTGTAAAAGATGAGAGAACAGCTTGAAACCATAAACATGGTGGAAGAGCAATAGACCTGCATCAACAAATATTTTCATATTCATCATGTTGTTCATGAAACAGCTAGCATATCAATTTCAATAATCACAGTAAAAATATACAATTGAACTAAAAAATAATGAAGTTATTCAATAGACCTACAGGATGAATTACGCAGTTGTACGCTCTCTTCTAAAGAAAATACAATTTCAGGTATGCTTAGTCTGCTTAGATAGATACACAGGCAAGTATATATAATAATATGATATAAACTGTTAGCTTCCCAAGAGCTCTGTCCATTATCTTATTACTGGCAAAAATGAACAGGCCCAATCTGGGCAACAAGTCTGAGACAAATAGATACTAAAACCCAATTTAGATTAACATGTGAGAAGACTACGCACATGATTGGATTAGCTTATTTTGTTTTTTAGGATAGTTTATTTTTTCCCTTCAAAATACTCAGAATTTTTGGTTGAAAAGCCTTTTTTCAGTACAAAATAAACTAATCCAAATATGCTAGTTGTGGGGAATTGTCAGAAGGCTGCTGATGGCGCTTGAAATCATATATTGGAACCTGAACAGTCGACTGTCCTGAATTGAGCTTGCTGATAGTCTCTACAAATTGCTCTGTATTAAATGCATTTACGAAAACCAAAAAGTATGGTCAGAGTGCCAAAAGATTTATTCAACATACCAGGATGATCAAAATCATACTCATGGACGTGTTTCAACTCATCAACTTTTAAACTACGGTAGAATGAATCCTACAACAGCAACAGCTAATTGCTCAAGTTACCAGAAATATGATTTCATTTTTAGTCGCTATCGGAATAAGCATAAAGTCACTCAGTGACAAAGAAGAAATTAAATGATTTTTTCATGATTTCCTTAGGACTCAATATATATTTGCAAAAATTGGTGTTCCAATTTACCTGTTCAAGGTGATATGGTCCTGTAATTGCAGTCATTGATACAGAAGAGGTGTTAAACATGGTGTGGGCTTTAAGAAAATTATCTATCAATTGGCTTCCAGGTTCTAGCCATGTTATTACTCCATTATTATTGAGAATCAGCTAAAAAGCAATTTACAAATCAGTGAGTCTTGCAAAGCATAAAAAGAGTTAGACACATGATGTACAAACAAATCTATCAAATGATCAAATCCAACCGGCCACCCCCACAAGCCATATACATATATCACCCAGAATCACTGCATCATAATTCTGAATTCTTCAAAGTTAAGCATGCCATCCCCATTCAAATCAAACTGATTGATCATCACTTTGCATTCATCAATGGACTTGGATTCCCCCAACTTTTTAAGCATCCTCTTCAAGCTCTTGGGCGTTATAAATCCACACCGATCTGTGTCATACATCTCAAAAGCTTCTCTCAAGTCCTTCAACTTCTCTTCCTCTTCCCCTGCTTCCATCAGGGTGATCAAATCGTCCAGACTGAGCAACCCATCACCATCCGAATCCAAAGCCTCAATTGCCATTTCTGCTTCTTTCAGCAACAGCTCCCCACCCATCATACCGAGTCGGTGCCTGAGCTCGGATGCTGAAACCTTCCCGTCGCCATCTTCATCAAAATATCTAAGAACACGCTCAAATTCTGCTTCCCTCCTCATGTCACAAGGCAGATAGATAACAGCACAGAACCTCAAAAGAAATGAAGGTTGCCGCAAACACTTGTTTTGGAACTATTCAATGAAATTTACAACAAAAACTTGTATAGAAATGGAAGTTATGCACAAATTCATATGTTGTGGTGTGAAACACTTGGTAATCACAGGGGTCGGTCTTTATAGATGGTGTTACACTCATCCGCGTGAAGTTGGTATAAGTGGTGCCGGCGCGTTGAGGTTGTGTTGAACTCATCATAATCATATGGTGGTATGTAGAAGTTGCTGCGAAAGTTCCGAGAGCGAGATTATAAGGGAGCAAACGGCATGGACGCCACGTCATATGTTGATGTTGTCACAATATTATTATTATTATTAGGTGGACCCACGTTAACACACTAAATTAATTGGATAACGCCGACTTCAAACGGTCTAGAAACGACAACTAATGGTCAACTGCTTGTGAATTCTTTTGTACAATAAGCATCCAATATGTGTTGCTGTACCGTACTACGATGAGGATGAATCTTATTATCACTGGATTTGAATATGTTGTTGTCTTTTTCTATCTCATTTTATGTCATTTTAGTTAAATTAAGATAAGAGTTTAATTTCTATTCACTATTAGGGTAAAGTTTCTTTACATTATTATCTAATTATGTGTTATTAAATTAGTAAAAAAATTGATTATTACAATAACTACTTAGAAAATCTAACTATTTTAATGATTTAGCAACACATAATTGGATGACAGTATAAAAAAACTTTACACTGGCAATGGATAAAAATTAAATTCTTATGATAAATCAATAAAAAAAATTATCTTTCTTATAAGAAGCTAATCAGTTTGGTTTGGATTGGTTTTTCAATTTTTGACAATTTTAAAAATAATAATCTTATTCCTTTGTTTTTTTATGGTCAAAAAAATAATTCAACTTATTTATACAATAAATAATGTACTTACCAATTTAAAATAAACAATAACAACTCATTTAAACAAAAATTAATAATTTTATAGTGTAATGATTAAATACAATTATGATCAAACTTCTAATATAATGTTAAGTACATTCATATAATAAAAAATTTAAAATTTCAAACTAATTTTCAGCTCATAAACCAGAAGTTCTAGCTATAATTATTAAAGAAAACAACCATCAAGTGAGCATATACCTTAAATGATAAATGACATTTTAAAATCATTAATATGAATAATTTTAACAAGAAATAAGAAAGTAAAACTTTCAAGATATTTAGCAATACATACCTAGTTATTTAAAATATATATATATATATGATATTCTGATCGGTTTGATTTTAAAAATTAAAATCGAAAACCGATTAGGTTTTTAAAAAAAAAACCAAAGTAAAGCAAAAATGTTCGAAACACTCCTAAATGTGCCAACTTTTCCTTTTCAAGAATAAAGATGAAGCCATTTGTAGTCGGTTTTGTTTTCTAATGCAATTTTGAATTTCTAAAAATAGCCACATCAAACTTGTTATATTAATGTTTCTCCGTGTGATACGGTTAGGACGGACTATCAACTTTCTTTTTTAACATCTCCTTCGATTTTTTATTTTCTTTCATATTATAAATAAATAAATTATCACGATAACCCACAGAGCAGATGTGTTGTTTTTTATTTCTTTTTTAATATGGTCACGTGGTCATCGTAACGTGTCATAATATGTGAAACCAACCCATTCCGCTCAAGTTTGGACGTACTGGATAGGGAAGCAATCGATCATTTTTGTTTTACCATGTGCTTAATATAAAAATAAATGTATAAAGAGCAACGGGAATAAACATATAAAGCATGATCAGTTTAGTTTTTTAATAAATTTTGAGATAAAATTAATTTTTTTAGAGAACTAAATTAATGTATAAAAATGATATTAAAACTTGATGTCATTAAATAATATTAAAAGACTAATTTGATGTAAAAAATTAATATTAAAAAATTATTTTAATATATTTATTAATAAAAAAATTTAACTGATGATATTTATATTATTGAAAAATTAAAATTAATTAAGATAATGCTAGATATAACTCTTTATACAAATAAAATATTATATTATATATTATTAAATTTATATTCAGAACCGTGCAAGATTTAATGTTTTTTATATATAATTTTAGATATAGTTAATAAATTTATTTATTACTGTTTTATATAGTTAAAAACTATTTATCTAACAGAATTTTTATATGAATATAGCTATTTTTTATTTTTTGAATTATTTCACCTTTATTTTTATGTACTGAAATACACTCTTTTTTAAATCTATTCAGGATGGTTTTGCAACATGTTTTTTCTTCTTTTATTCATTATATAAGTTAGAAACTACTCCAGGTAGGGGCACTTTTCATGAAAAAAAATTATAAAAATTTAAAACAAGATACGTAAAAAAAAAAGGAGAGCACTTTTTGATACATAAAAACAAATGTGAAGTAATTTCATTATAAAAAAAAGGCATATTCACCTAAAAAAAGCCTTTATCTAAATGTCTTTATTTTCTTATATTAAAATATAAAATAATATCAAATTGTGTACTAAAAAATACACAACTCTTGATACTAACTGTCAAGTTAATAGCCCAAGAATCTTAGGTGAAGTAGTCCTGAGTCCTTTCTAGTACTGCTGCACATCGTTTATAACAAAAAAATTATCAAATTACTATAAATTGTCAAGTAAATATATTATTCAGATATTTGTTTCTATTTTAAAATAAAAAGATATGATATTTAAATTACTAAAAAGAATATATTGTCATATACTAAAAGTTGAAAAGAGAAAGTTGGCGTTCTCATTACAGGAATACAAAAGAGAAAAATGTTAATTTAAATAAATTATCTTGAGATTTATGAAATATACGCAACTACTCCTCTTGTTTGAGTTGTTTCAAATTGTACAAGGTCTCCAATATAGTTGTAATTAATATATATCTCAGAAAATATGTCTCCAAACAGTTTATACGATAAACTTGGAAATTTTTTAAATGGGAAAGATATTTATATAAGTTTCAACTCTAATTTTTAAAATCTAGAGTGAATATTTATCTAATTTTCATAATTATATTAAATTTTATTTAATTCCTTTTTAATACAGATTATGATATATATATATGGAAATATTTTTGCCACTCTTTCAGTTGTTTATTCATACTCTTTATTAATTATTTTTTAAATTTTTAATTAAATATGAATAGATAAATAAATATAATTAATTGAGATTTGACTTAAAGAAAAATATTTAATTAGGAGAAATTTAAAAATATAATAAATATTTTTAATGATAAATGTGAATAATAATTAAGTGTACCAATATATATTTATTTTTTAATTTAAATTATATAAATGTACAAATAGCTGCATTTACTTTTTTTAAAAAAATTTAAATAAATTTTACTAATTAACATTTATCCAAGTAGAAAGGATTTAGATATTTAAATATCTTATTCTGAGTTCGATTTTTAATATAATGTGTATAAAAAAAATGAATTAGAATGAATTTTTACTTTTGACACCTGACAATATCTCGAGAGATTATTTTTTTTACCATTCCAACGAAAAGATATTTTGAAAGAAAAAAAAATATTCAAATAAAGTTTAAAGTCATGACTCATGACCAGTTGGACAAAATCCAACTTGTAGACCTGTGGGCTGGCTCCGGGAATTGTTTTACTTTTTCCTGACTTTCACGGCCAATTCTATGACTGCACCCGCATAACGCCAAGCTAGTATATGAAATGCTGAGTCAGATATTTAAGCAAAATTTAGCTGAAAATCAAGAAGAGTACCAAATGCAGGAATTTTTGTACAAGATGACATACAATATAGCAGATATATCCAGAAACTTCACAAAAGTAAATAGGCATTAAATGCTTATGTCACTATATCAAATATTTGACAAACTGACACATACTTAATCTTACAACTATCTCTTGCATTCAATCATATCAATAAGCCATCCATTACCATGAAAATTGGACACGGCAAAGTTCTCCCTCTCTATTTCCATCTAATTGTAGGTTACAACGATAGATAAATTGAAACAAAAATAAAAATTGTATCCAATTTGCTTTTCAATGAAAACCCATATAATACATGCAGATAAAAATTGTCCATACAAAGTGCAGATAGCATATAGCCAATAACAAATAGCCAAACGGACACTCTGATGACTTTGTTGAGTTACGTTCTACACTGTCATCCAACCACTTTAACCATAGTATTATGAGCATATAACATATGAATCACTAAAGATAATTGGTGTGCTTTAGTATATTTCCATATAAATCATACATTAGCCCGCTTGTGATAAAACAAAATAACAATTCATTGTAGCCGATAAAAATTATTCCAACAAATTAAGCCATTTGATTAGACTTGGTTTGCTTTGTTGACTACAACTTTTTATTCTCTTAAATTTTGATCATGCTACAGCCTTGTTGTAGCTACATTGGGTGCTTTCTGTTTTTGTTTTTGGGCCATAACAATGGGGGCTGGTTCCAGGACAGTCAATTCTACGACTGGACGCGTATAGCGTCCGCAGGCAGGAGGACATTGCGGAAGACAATCTTAGAAGAGGTATTGATCGAATTAGTTTGCTATCTCCTCAAAATTCAAAATGAAGAAATGAAGAATTTTAGATTTTTCATATAATCTTTCATATAGAATTTGTCCCTAAATTTTTTATCCTCATTCTGAAGAGAATACAAAACTGAAAATATTAAATACAAAACAAATATGTAAAAACGATATCAGATCTGACATAATTTGTTTGCTTGTCTTACATTTAAAGTTCTCATTCAGATTCGTAGATTGTACTGCACAAAATCTTTATGCATTTAGCGTGAGAGAAAGGCTACTATAATGAAAAGATAAATAGAATAATGCGAACCTTAAAAATACTTGCCGTCGTAGATCAACAACAAAGATGCATTTTGGTGATTTCTTGCAAGTATCATTGTAAGAGTAGCATTACTCAAAAACAAAAGAACAAAATATTAGCAAGAATTTGGGTATATTATAGAAATCCCATATAACTCATCGCCTATTTGATTGTAATTAAATTGCCCGATTCCATTTTCAAGTTAAATAATTAATTGAAGTCTCAATGTGACGAAGATAAAGTACTACAATCAATCAAAATTCAAAAACCTTGAAAACAATAATTCTCCCTTTAACTTTCTTGTATGAATTTCAGAAGTTGCCATGACATCATTAACCATAAGATGGATTACATCATCAAATAGCTAGCACTACACGTCTAACGTGCTTTCCCATTGAATTCATGTCAATTTTCGAATATAGAACAATCGCAGTTTCATACTACTGAATCAAAATAAGAAGGCAATATCCATGAGTTACTTCCATCAAGCTCCAGTTGCCTCAACCATTTCTTGTTCCACAGTGCTTGGGATAACTGGGTAATAATGGTAATGAAGTTCTCCGACATCATCGCCAGACAATTTCTTCCATCCATTTGGTCCCACATAGTAAACTAAAATCATATAAATCCGCAAGTTAGTGAGACACATTGATTTCATGTGTTAGCTAGTGGAAAATGCTGACCTAGTCAGTGATAACAGCAATAATATTTCCTATATGAAGTGGTACGAAAATGCTCCAGCATGTTATCTATTATTTCATCCTACCTAGTTAAAAACCATGGACTATTTCCAATTACTTATTTAAGTGGACGTAAAACTCATGTTTTGGGTGTGTTCATGAAAAATTGTGCTAAGCACACATGCTGGTGTACCTCATATGAGACGTATCAATTAATCTACCATGCATATATATGCAACTACTATTTTATTGTTGGTGGGAGGGCAGCAACAAAATGTCATAAACATATAGAGTTCGTTTGGCCGTGCTTGTTAAAAAAAATCTTTTTTTACTTTTCATTTTAGTATGTTTGGAAGAGCTTTTGCAAAGAAAAAGTTGAAGCAATAAAAAAAGACTTTTTTTAGCCACATTTTTGCACTTCTAAAGGAAGACTTTTTTTAAAACATAAAAAAACTGTTACAAACATAAAAATAGATCTTCTCAAATATTGCATCTAAACATAAAATAGTTTTTTCTTTTTAAAAAAATCTTTCAAAAGATCATATAAAAAAGATTGTTTTTAGAAGCTCATCCAACCCAGCCCACAGAATTCCATATGTAGATGTAGCTGGGTGAATGGGGGAGAAAGAAAGAGTACCGCTAGCAACTCCACCACTAGCTCCATCACGAAATGTTGCATGATAAATTGCACGTCGAGCCAGTTCAGCAGCTTCCTCAATTGACATGTCATACCGGTACCTAGTATGACAAGGAAATTGTTGATGGAATTTGGCAGAAGAGTTCTAGGTGATAGATAGTTAAGTAGAAAAGGTGATAGATAGTTAAGTAGAAAGTTCAACTAACCCGTTATCCAATACACCATAAGCATATGGTGAACCGGATCCAACAGAGAATCGAGTGCCTTTCAGTCTTCCTCCTTCACTATCAACGTAATACAGACCAGGACCCTGAAAAAAGATTATCCATTGTTAAGGCACAATAGGACTAGCTGAGCAAAAGCCATTTAGTAATTGGACAAGTGAATTACTGTCTCATCCCATCCAGCAATCATGGTACCAACAGATAACCCCATTCCACGATAAGAGTATAGAATATTTGCAAGTAGCTTTGAGGCTCCTGTTACTGAAATTCTCCTTTTATTTGCCAACTCATGCAACCGACACTACAAACAATATGACCAAATTAGATAAACCATTTGTGACCTCATAAATATAAAAGGACAGAAGTCATATCTTGGAAAGCAAAAGATACAAAAGCTAAATGAGAAAATGAGAAAATCACACAGCTTGCTAAGATATATTCCTTTTAATTCATGTGAACTAAGTCATTTAGTTCTTCTATTACCATCTATATGGATTTAAAATTCGATGATCTGAGAACCGTATGGAATTAAGCGTACAGGAAGGTCTAGTCAGTCAGCAAATTGATCAAGAAGGAAATCTACGACTCTATATCACATTAAATATGCATCAACATGAGTATTATGCTTCAAAATGGAAGACAAAGAACAAAAGACATATATGGGGAAAAAAAAAGGACAGAAAGGAACCCATAACAATAACACAAATAAAACAAAGCAAAAGTTGATGCTTAGCTGTTGGCCTGAATACTAGCCTGCTACAGTTTTCCAAGCACGTAGAAGGCAAAATATTATTTAAATATGCAAGTGGGTCAATCTGAATTGAATTTCAGTTCAACTGTAAGTAGTGTGGATGTGAACATGAAACCTGTTGTTATATTCAGAGATGTTAGAATATCTTAACATATCTTCAGAAGATCTTTATAATAATATATTATGGAATCAATTAGTCCTCTAATTGAGGAAGCAATCTTAGGAGTTATTTCTTGATTTCATTATGTTTTCTGATTTGTTTCCTTATTTAATTAGGGTTAGGAGTTTTATTGTCTTAGTGGGCTTGGGCTTATACTAATAGTACTATATTAGTACTTAACTTAATTATTAGTATAAATAAGGGTTGATGCTTTGTATTTTACAACACATTCAAATCAATTCAGTCTCATATTATTCATTAATTTTTTTTTTCTCTCTTTTACTCCTTCCCTACCTAAACCCTATAATTTTAACAAGAAATATACCCATCCAAAACCAATGTCAATGCAGTAGTACCCTTTGCAGGCTTATATATAAGCAAGGGTCGTAGTACCCTTTGCGAACTTACTATATGCACCCAACCCACACTACGACATATTCAGAAATATACCCATCCAAAACCAATGCCAATGCAGTAGTACCCTTTGTGGGCTTATATAAAAGCAAGCATCGTAGTACCCTTTGTGAGCTTACTATATGCATCCACACTACGACCCTTGCTTTTATATTCCAACATATCTAAGGAAAAGTAATGAAAGCATCCACACTAATGTGCATATATTAATATAAGACAGTAAATTACACTGACATCCCTAGAGGTTTGTGAAACATACAGAAACATCCACACTGATGTGCATACATTATAAATTAGAGCTTCAACTTTCAAACACTTAAACATGCCGATCGTGGACAGTTATCACTTTAACTAATGTGCATACATTATAAATTAGAATTGAATTTGATTTGATATTGGACAGCCACCAGCATAGAAAGAATTTAGAGCAACAAGCTCCCATTGGTGAAAATGCAAAAGCACAAGTTCACAAAAAATAAATAAGAATGAGACTACTCCCTCCCCTCTCTCTCTCTCTCTCTCTCTCTTACACATAACTAATGTGCATACATTATAAATTAGAGCAACAAGCTCCCATTGGTGAAAATGTAAAAGCACAAGTTCACAAAAAATAAAAAGAACGAGTCTCTCACTCTCTCTCTCTCTCTCACACACACACACACACACACACTTCCTAGATGACTTGAGAATGTAAAGAAAAAAAGGATAAAGTGGGGGGAAAAAAGGTGAAGGTGGAGAGAAGAGATAAGCAAGAAAGCAAAATTCAGCAGTGTTTGGGAAGAGAGAAATTGAGTGGGAAAAAAGGAAAACACTAGAACATGAAGAAATTGGGGATTCTTGATTGATTTTGAGAGATGGAAACAGAAAATAGAACTGAAATTCTGGATTGTTTCTGAAATTAAAAATGCTAATCTCTCATCCAAGGAACCCAGTGTCTCTGACTGATTCAACTCAATTGATTCAGGACCGGATTGCATAGTATAGAGAAGATGAAAACATATGAGAGAGAGCTAAAATTTATTAATATTCTATATTTATTTAGACGGTTAAATGGGTGTCTATGGCATATCCATTAAAACCAACACTTAGTTGGATTATGTAATGACCTGACCCCTTTATTCATAGGCCTAAATAGATGGGTATGGAAGACAAAATGAAGTTAGTTTAGGGTGGTTAAATGGTCTTGGGTCATAATTGCTAGGCCTAGGTTGGAGGAATACAAATTGTTATGGGGTAACTGAAAATTAGATGTGACAGCCATATTACACCATAATTGGACAACTAAGTAGAATATGAAAGGAATCAAAATTGAAAAATGTTTTGACCTTGCACAGTTGCGCCCTTTGAATAAATCTTTCCATATTTCATACATGGGAGAAAATTGGAGCAAGAGTTTAGAATATCACTAAATTACATAACTATTCTTCTAAAAAAATATCCTAATCAAAAGGGTTAAGTCTGAATTTTAATTATCAGAATTTTCTTCCCATCCATTTTTGTTGTTCCTGAACAATATATAACTGTTTTTGTCATCATTTTCATTCCCACCATTTACATGAAATTCCCAACAAGAGAGCAGAAAATTAGTTTCTATCCTCCCATTTCCATTCAATCCAGGTTCTTTCACACCTTACTTGCTTCCCAAACACAGCCTAAGCTGCAGCCTATGGACAAATAATTCTCAGGCAATGACTATAATGTACTTCAAAATGAAGGCAAATCTTTGCAACTTGCAACTGTAGTAGTAGTAATAATAATAATAATAATAATAATAAGAGTAAACACTCATTTTAGTCCTTCAAAGATATGTCATCAGTTTGGTCCTCTAATAATTTTTTACATCAAATTGGTCCTTTTAGAGGACCAATTTAATGCAAAAAATGACATTGAAGAACCAATTTGATGTCAAAATTTGACATTGAGAGACTATTTTGATGTATTTATCATTCAATGACCCAAATGATGACACTTGTATCTTTGGAGAACCAAAATAAGTATTTGCTCTCATAATAATAATAATAATAATAACAGCAATGAAATAACCAAGGAATGACCATCTGTGGGAGACTAGGGTGCAGAAGGCACTTCAGTAGGAGACTGAGCAAAAAGATAATTGGAAAGTAATTATGTAAGACAGAAAGTTGCAGTGTTGCAGAAATTACCTTGATCCCAAGATTTCTGTGCCAAAATTGGCAATCAGCAGCTCCTCCGGCCATTGTCCCAAGCATATACGGATTAATTTCAATAATTTTCTTTACAGACTGTGATGCTGGAGATAGTCTCAAGGACAAAGGTAACAATTTCACCAAAGGGTTGAATGGTTTGAAACTAAAATAAAGAGTAAAAGATGAAATCAGAGTGGATCACTCACATATATATCCACCCATGCTAGCTCGAGAATCAGCAGCTACCATAACCCCCTCCTTAAATATAAAAGCAAGGGTCGTAGTACCCTTTGCGGGCTTCACCATCTGAATAGCTTCTTTCAGGAACCCATCGAACTAACACACACCCCAAACACACAACTTCAGATAATAATCATAAAACCATTAAGCTTCAAGCTTGTATAAAGTATGAACTATAACATAGATTTTATCCTTCCCCCATGATCCCCAGAGACAAATTTCAAACCTTTCAAAATCGTAAAATTCAAAAGTTGAGGTGAACAAGCAAGTACTCACATCATTCGAATTCGGAAGCTCAAATGATGGGGAAGCGGAGAACTCTCCAACGACGTCGCTTCCAGGTGCAATCAGTGTAGAAAACGATTCAAGACCACTGGTATCAAGCTTCATGATTACAGATTAGAAACCTAACCGACAACACAGAAAAGAATATTATTCCGTTAAATAATAAAAATGAGGGGAGAAAAAGATGACATATATTAAGATCGCCATAGGGGATGAACATTGCGCACCGATTTTGGGAGAATAACGAGTTGCAGGCAGTGTGAGATGTGGGTTTGTGACTCGTTGAGTTTGAAGCAATGAGAAAAAGAAAGTAGACAGAAGTGTTTTCACTTTTCAGTGTGTTGTTGGCTTGGGGCAAAAGGCAGGACCGTCACTAGTGAGTCTCCGGGATTCATATGGGCCGGCCAGCCCAAATAAAGTTCTTTCTTATCAAGTGGCCCATTTAATTTAAGTTTTTTTTTTCTTTTTGCACTCTTTTTTTGGTTTGATATTGTTAAAAAAATATATCTTTTTCCCTCGTTAGCATTTTTTTTTAACAAAAATAAATTTTAATTATTCTGGTGGGGAAAATTCAATTCAAACTTTAATCTGTAAGGCACACACCTTGATTGCATTGAAGTGCCAATATTAGCTCACCACCATTATTATATTAGTTTACTTATAATTTTAAGTAATTTTAAAATATATTAATAACTTAATTTTTCAAACTAACAACAAAATAAATATGTAGAGTAATACTTTCAACATTTGAGATCTAATCTAAATTTTAATATAATAACGTATATATTGTACCGTGTGTTATATGTTTAGTAGACTAATATAATATGTAAGAATCTCTTGTAAATAAACACTCGCGACAATATAACAAGGAAATCATATAGTTTCAGTATTAAATAGCATCCACCTTTGAAGAAAATTTGTTTAAATATCAACGATATTCGAGTTTATAACGAGCTGGCCCTGCTAGAGGCATCAGGACTTTCCTTTCACTATTATGTTGTTTGTGGCCAAAAAGCAAAAGACATTTCCATGGTTGCTTACGGCACCCAACATGTGCCACCAACAAAAGTAATGATACATATTACAGAAACGCCCCTCAACCCATCCTCCCCCTCACTAGCTTCTGTTAGTATAAAAGCCAATCCCTTTCATGTTGTCTATCCCCTCACAAAACTATGGATCTTCAACGCCGTGAGTCCATGATGCAAGAATCATGCAACTGATGGATTATCTTCCCGGTCACCATGCTCAGACTTTTATTATCAATCTTAATGCAGAAAGCTCTTCCAAATTTTGCTTATCCTGTCCATCACATTTCCAATCATTTTGTTGCCAGTGCTTCGTTATCAGACAGAATCCTTTCCATGTCCTCAAGATATTGCCAACTTTTCGTGCTATCCTTCTCATTCTTGATCTCCTGCTTACAATATAAAATAAGTTATTTGTTGAATAGTAGCTATCTCAATTGTATTTATTAACATTTTATTCATTGTACATAGCTGTACTTTGTACTATACACTCGTACTACAAGCTGAATACAACCCCTTCTATTATAAATAACACTAGGATGTAAGGTGTAAAACACTTGCTTTCATTCACAGTAATTGGATTTTCTCTTTCGATCCTTACTATCTCTACATTAATAAGCATAGTTAACATCAAGAGAAACAGCTGAAAGAAAAAATCATGTTTCTTCGTTGTAATAACCTATTCTTTGGCATGGTATGAGATAGTTAAAAGAAAAAGTGGGTAAAAAGAAATTCCTAGCAATGATAAAGGGATAAGACAAGACTTACGCAAATGATATTCATTATCAGAACAGAAAATGAATTATAAATGAAATCTTCATGCTAGTATCAAGGGCTTTTCCTATCTTACACAAGAAAAGCAGGCCAATCACTGTTGTAGCCCACACTGACAACCAAAGTAGATTGGTGTACATTATGTGAATTTTTTCAGAATAAGTTACCTCGACACACAGGGATAAGTATTGTAAAAAGGAAAAAGGTTAACAAAAATTCATACAAATTAAAAAAAAAGCTAGTGACAATCAGAATAAGAAAAAAAATTCCTTCTCACAGCAACTGATATAGAGGTTTCCTTAAACATAAACAATCAGTCCGCCAAGAATTATGGATGATTATTTTAAGTGATTGTTGCTTTATAATATGAAGTTATGAACATCAAGTTGCTTAAAAGAAGAAGAAACAAACCTCATATTTCTGTACCAAAGATGTCCACAGAGATTTACACTGTCCAGGGCTTCTGCTGATCCTGTCAACCAACAAGTTCTGAGATATCTCTTCCCAGAGGGCCATCCTTCCCTTCACAATTTGAAATCTATCATGTAGTTCCCTACGCATACCAATCAGCTTCTTAACTTCCTCAGGTTTCCATTTATTTCTCTTCACTGGTTTTGAAGAGTCGGGTTCAGAACTAGACGTCTTTTCAGACTTGCCTTCGTCAGTGTCTTCAGAATCATCTTTCTTCAGCTTGGACTTTTGCTCCTTTTGTGAAACATAACCATTGTTAGCTTTGATTGACTTCTCAAATGGTGAGGATGCAATGAATGGTTTCCAAAATTCATCTGAATCCTCTGAATCATCACCTTTAGCTCCACTTGAA
Organism: Styphnolobium japonicum; assembly: GCA_023212625.1. Classification (NCBI taxonomy): domain Eukaryota; kingdom Viridiplantae; phylum Streptophyta; class Magnoliopsida; order Fabales; family Fabaceae; genus Styphnolobium; species Styphnolobium japonicum. The sequence continues at coordinate 37,970,120 of JALBWW010000003.1, read as the reverse complement.
GTAGTGGTGTCTTCCTCAGGTAGTAATCCTTCAAAGCCATCATCTGCACTAATTAATAGAACAAGGGTGAGAATAAACACAAAAGATATAGGCTTAAAAAAACTTTACACCAGAAGAAATATATGTTAAAAGTCACTAATGTCTCTGCACCAACTATAGTAAAAAAAAAAAAGGACATATAAACCATGGAGGTCCATTGCATTCTGATGTCATTTTACTACATAAACCACAAAATCATCTGATTTATAAAGAAATTTACAGTCTCTTGTCCATTTAAGTACAAGCATAATCCAAGGCATGCATATTGTCAATTGCTTAACACATTGTAATCATGTAAAATTTATTAGTAAATGCATTTGAAACAACATTAATTTATCATCAAGATTAACAACAAAAGGGACCTAATTGTTAGAGATATAAAACAATTCATCAGTCTCCACCTAACAGCTAACATTTGAATGGCTTTATATCTCTAACACTAACTTCAGATTTTAGAGAAATCAAAACTCATTTAGGGAACTAAATTGACTTCGAACAAGGGTTTGGTTTGAGAAGGAAACTGCTAGAATGAAAACCATAATTAGCTTGGTTTACATATAAAAACTTCAATAAGTTTCACAAACAATAGACTAGGTGAATGCAAGAACCAGAGTGGTACATCCCAATAATAAAGAAAGAAGACATTAGCTTCAAGAAGACTTTAGTTTTGGTGAGAGATGTCGCCATTCTCCCCCAGCCAGGCAAGCAACAGTCATCTAGAGGGAGATCAAGACGTACCCTCAACTCAGAAAGAAACCGCAAAAGAATCATGAAAAGATACACTTAATATCACATATTTAATACAATGCAAGCACAAAAGCATACCAACCAGACTTCCACAACTCTATATGTATTATTCAAATGTAAATTGGCGTTACCTCTTATTTGCATTGTGGGGGACTGATTTTCCTTCCCATGTCCATCCACTGCTTTTCTCAATGTTGATATTCCAAGACCCACATGGAATTTCCCAGATAACTTTGTGTTTATCTCATCAGAGAGAACAGCTGCAGGATTTTCTATGGCAATGGCAATAACTTCAGGCCGTTTGCCACTGTACTTTCTCACCATCTTCCTCAACAACTCAGACACAGTTCTTTCCATGTGAGCAAGTGGGCAGTTTACAGGGCAGCTTGAAAGAGCAGCATGAGCAGCTTTATGGAGTGCATCCAACAGCTTCCCTTTGTCAAGCCATAAGCATCTTGTGGTAATTCTTATCTTCCCTTTTAAGGTGTCTTCACCCAGACTGTCTAAATTTTGAGGGCGAAATATTTCCATGCTGGAAAAGATAAACATTAGGATGTCACTAAACATGTTGTACTTATCTTTGACTTACTTTAAGACTTGAAAGATCTACCTAACCACAATGATGCCATCTAATGCAATTCTCAATCTTTCATCAATGAAAAGTTCGCTTGATGTACCAAATGCTTTATCGCCATCACTATACTTCAACTGCATGAAAAAGGAAACCAAAAAAGGAAATCTCATAAATTATTAGATAATTTCTAAAAAGAGGCCAACAGAATACTTTGAGGGCCACCAACCTGTAAATTCTCTTTTCCGAGGGAAATGAAACCATTCGAAAGGACTCTCCTATTTCTCAAATGTGAAACACCAAGCATCTCTCCGTTCTTAATAACCTGGTGCATAAAGCTTGTCAGTTCATTCAACATTTTATGTAACAATTCATATGATATGTTTATATAAATCTCATTGTTATAATCCACTACTCTCTCCTCCATTACATCACAGCATCTGATAAGGAGGCAATGACTCACAGCAGTGTGCCGAATGCCAGTTGATTTTCCAAGTAATTCATGCTCCTTCAGAAACAATAATTCTCCATGTATGGGAAGAAAATGTTGTGGCTTCACTATTCTAAGTACTTCTTCCTGCAGAAATATATGTTGTTTTTAGTAATATGTCATATCAAAGACAAAAAAACATATAAGGAATTCATATTAAAAGACACATCACATGTATGAGTGAACTGAAAAGGCATCAGAACAAAATAACTAGTTTGACAAGGCTTGATTATCCATGTGAAATCTTACTATCTGGATATCTAACCAGGAAGAAAAGACACTCACATAAAATTTCTTTCCCCAAATACTAATGACAACGTTTAAGACTTTGGAAAGTGAAAATTAAGATGTAAGTACCATGCCCACTTTCTTTCAAAATCAAGGATATTTTTTAAACTCTCCTTGGTTTGTAGTACAGTAATAATGATTTGATAATTGCTGTATATCTTGCAAAAAAATCGAACTGACAAGGATGAGCAAATGATAAAATAAAATAATGATAAAATGAATAAAAAGGAAAAACAAGCATTGACATGCATTAAAAAACTTACCAATTCTCCACGATACGCATGACCAGATGTGTGCAGACCTTCATTTTTCCCCATAACTATTGTTGATCCAATCTCTGATACGCGGTTTAGCATTTTCATCACACGAGACTCATTACCAGGGATAACCTAACAGTTTGATTTTGAAGCACAGGAGAAATTTCACAACACAAATTGATTTGCAGAAAAAAAATTTCAGAATTTTTTTTTTCTTTTATAGAAAAATTTTCTGAAATTAACACAAGCAAAAGGTCATGCAGAAAAATCCGAAGTTGTCACTAAAAACAGTATACTGTAAGTTCATACACTGATATCAGTTCATTAGCAGCAGGTTCATTTAGTTATACTAGACATGCTTTAGACAAAGTAAAATGCAAATACCTAATACAGTATTTTATCATACCTTTGCTGAATATAAAACAACATCTTCCTTGGTTAGTTTGAAAGCATGACTACTTCCATAAGATGCAAGATTCAAGGCAGCACGTGGTTCTGCCTGACACAATGCACACATTTGGTCACATGCCTTAAACTTGCCCAATGTGTGTAACCATGGAATTAGGCAGTCTTTTAAGGATCTCGAAAGTAACTTACTTGAGAGCCTGTTGTTACAATTAGAAGATCTTTTGGAGCATAAGCATCAATATCCTCTGCTTTCACCTATGTAAAATTAGAAGTAATGAAAAGCAGGGCAACAGACATAATACTGACAGAAGCTGTTCCAAATACAAGGATAAAAATGAATAGGTGCTATTATAAATTTAGAAACACAACTGGTGCACAAATAATGAATCATTAACCAAACAAGTAATTATCTAAATAACATGGAAGACAAATCAGATACATGCAGTTACACAAATAATTATTGGCTCACATGTTGTCAAAAAGTCATGACTAAACATTGCCTTGAAATTATAACAAAGATGTAAAGATTGAAATGTGTCAAAGAACCACTTGACCTAAAAGTGCAAGCTGGTAAGCAAGGCCCAAGAATACTACTATTAATAGTTGTAACAGACCATCTAACATGAAAGTCTACCAGTCTTGAAAGCAGATGCTTAACTCTAGCTTGAGCGAAAAGTCCACAGTGCATCATACTGAAAGATGGGTTTTGAATGCAGTAATTAAGAACAGCATATTGTGGTTGTGAGCAATAAATATTTTGCATTGTCAGTCATATGGAGAGAAATCATTGCCCAAAAGAAAAATATTGCTTTTGAATGCAGATGAAGTTGTGTAAGGAAGGAAGGCCAAGTAGGTCAAAGAGAAGACAAAAGCGCTGTATTTAAAGGACCATATGAACCTCTTAAAATAAATAGGCAAAATTCATAACTGGTGATTTATCTACTTGCAATGAATTTCCTCTAACAACCTAATTAATAAATCAAGCTGATCAGCATTAGATCTCTCTAACCTCTTAAAATAAATAGGTAAAATTCATAACCGGTGACTTGCCTACTACTGAATTTACCAACCTAATTAATAATACAAGCTGATCAGCACTAGACTTCTCTAAGGTCCAGCTGCCAAACTCTTAACACTACTTTATGAATATATATATATATATATATAGTAAAAAATTTAAGTCCAGCCACCAAGTACAACAAATTATGCAGAATGCTGGAGTAAAGTCTCCAAACATTTATTACCAGAGTGGATGGATCAATTGGAGCCTGTCCATCCTTCCAAGCGGCATCCAAATACGTCCTTAAAGACATGCCAACAAATACCTGATACAATAGTCATAAGGTTACAATCACAAAACATTTATTTGTCATTCCAAACATGAAAACCATTCCCAATTGCATTAAGTATACGAGCTAGGGAGAACATTACCAACTTTCTACCAGTTAAATCAGCAGCAGCTTTCACACTTCCAAGCCGATGTAGATTAGACGCAAACTGGGTTGTAATAACCCTTCCTTTAGAGGCTGAAATATGCCTCAATAATGCATCTGCCACAACAGATTCACTGGTTGTCCTTCCAGGTGAGAGTACATTTGTTGAATCACTCATCATCTGAAAAGTAATGCCCAAAGCACTGTTTGCTTCTATCTTTTGTCAATATTTAAGAAAAAGAAGAGGGAAAGGCTACATATTTGAATTTTTGTAAAAAAAATTGAACAGTCTATTTCATTATGTCAAATTCTAAACATGTGCGTATCTGGCATCTAAGACTAACCTTTTTTATATCACATATCAATATTCAATGGAGCAGAACACAAAATGACGTGAAAAAAAAATCTTCCTAACAATCCTACGAAGAAGAAAAAAAAAGCATGTTGGAAAGAATATCCACTAACCAAATTAGAGATTGCAATTTAAAAAGTATATCACCAAAGAAAAATAATACAACTTGAAATTTAGAGAAAGAGGAAGCTTATCCCTTTGAGCACTTCTACCAGCATAAGACTGGCTATGAAAGCCATATTCACCTTAAAAGGGACTATTTATGTACCACACAGAACACAAGCATAATTGAAGATATACACCTCAAGGAAACTGTTAATTACTAGCCTATGAAACCCTCATGGTATTCAAATATGCACCAAGTTTATCTCTTCCCTAATGTTAAATCCAATGAATAAGCTCAAGACAAATTATCTAAGACCTAGAATAAGTATCAAAGGTCCAGGTGGCTTACCAATGTTACACCTTCTTTAGAGAGTTCCTCTAAAGCTTCACGATCAAAAACTTTCCCATCTAATGGTGTTTCATCAATCTGTTGAATCAACTTCTTCAGCAACACGAGATTCAAGATAAATGAAAGGGACAATGCATTTTGAGAAATAAAAGTGATATTCTGACCTTCCAGTCCCCAGTGTGAAGAATAGTACCATCAGAACAGCGAAGAACTAATCCACAACAATCAGGAATCGAATGGGTCACCCTGATAGGTTCTATCTCAAATGGCCCAGCCACAAACTTCTTCCTTGTTCTAAATATTTTGAGTCTAGATGGAACAAAAATACCATGCTCCTTCAAACGTTTTCTAATAAGCTGTAAAAAGAAAAAAATTCACCTTCTCTGGACTGCAATGAACAAAATAAGCAATGCAAAGAATAGATCTTTGATGACAAAACTGTGTCGCAAATTTATAGATATCAATACGGTGACACAAAATGAAGAATTCAAGAGTTAGTTAGTCAACTTTAAGATATGTTGAAACTAACACCTAACTTCCATCACTTCCTACAGAACATTATTGCTGATCCACATGGCAATTGAACAAATTAAAAAGCAGCATTTTACCAACAAAGTAACAAGACTACATAAAGATTAATTCTTGCCAAGTACCTCCATTGTAAAGGAAGATGCAAAAATTGGTGTATGGGAATCCAATGCTGGGATGACCTGATGACCCAAGTGAAAATTATGTTAAGAACAGATATAAAGAATGGACAGAGAGCATATGTCAAAGAGAACTAATAGTGTTGACAAAAGAGTATTTTTGTCATTAACAAGTCAAACCAGAAGTTCCATGGAGAAGGAAGCATTACCCAAGGCAAGGCACCAATATGATCTTCATGACCATGTGTTATAACAAGTGCTTCAATTTTGTGGCTCCATTTTCTTATAAATGTCGTATCAGGTATGATCTTTTGGACTCCAAGTTCATCATAGCTGAAATATGTGTACCATATATAAATCAAGATCAGTTAACGAATAAAGTAAAGGAAAGCACAGCAAACAACAGTTTTCCAGCACTAATTTGATAATGACTTGAAAGTGCAGATGGGGTTTTAAATTTTCAAGTGCCATATAGAAAAGATTATGTGGTCTTAAATGTAGGATGCAATGCCAACTTTGGTTAGTGTTTAATTTGTAAAGTCTTTCTTGAGAAATTGCCTAAATAACAGTCCAGGCTTATTCAGTAGGCTAACTGGCTATGTATGACTGATAACTACCCAGAAGGGGGCAGGGCGAATTGGAGTTGTAAGACATACTCTGGAAACATAACACCAGCATCAATGAGGATGTATCGGTCATGGTTCCCAACAAGCATGCAATTCATCCCAATTTCACCCAGCCCACCAATGGGAAGAACACGGAGGGGCGGCCCATCAGATCCTTCATAAAATTGCTCCATCTTGCGTTGAACAGAGTCTTCCATGCTCTTTCCAGGACCTTCTATTCTTCTTGATCTTTTGCGGGGTACTTTAGATCCATCAGTACCTACATGAAACAAACAGTATAAACACACCCAATAGAGAAGAATATATAGCCATGCAGATTGCAGAAGAGGAAGACTCCAGGTGACCTCTAATTGTAAAATAATTGTCTTTATGGTGGAAGGAAAAAGAAAAAGATAAAGAAATAGAAACAATGTTAGATTATGATTTACATAACATCTATATAGAGCGATACGTGCGGTAAAATTAGTTCTTCAAGTAAAAGCATGGACTCAACCCAAACCTGATTCCTACTACATATTGCATATCAAACAGATATTATATCACTTTCTTTTTTTGGGTGAACACTTAATGATATCATATCAGTTTGATTACACAAAGCCTTTTTAAAAGTGCTACAAGAACCCAAGAGGTGTCTTCAGTTTTCTCATTTTGGATATTAGAAAACCTGGTTAAAATCAACTCAAGGACTATGAATTCAATTCTAAAAACCCTATTTCAAACAGGAAAATCTTAATTGGCAAATTAAATTACTCAACAGAAGCACAGGCATGATATGCATTTAATCCAAGTTTATTTGAATAAAAAACATTGGTCTGAAATAGTTTTAAATTTTTTGACCTCTCATAACAAATTAACTCATCAGCTATGGTTCCTTCTTCCTATTGGCACCCTAAACAGATACAGAGAAAACTTTAGCAGGCAGTAACCGGTAACAAAGAATGAAAATTGACAAACATAAACTCTTTCAGTTGGTGGCAGCGGCAAAGAGAACGCAGTGAGTGAAACTATAACAAGTACAAAAATTTCAATCTACAATACTTCATTTCTCAGGTGTCAAGTCAACCAAAAATAAGAAAGTGCAAGAAAATGATTTCCTCCAAATTGCGAGTCTAGTCTTGCTAACAAATAGGACAGTTAACAATAACAACAACCATAATAAATGTGAAGTAGCAATAGCATGCATGGTTGATGGTTCACCTCGGACTGGGAGCGCAGAAGAGCCAACAGAGCAAGAAACGGAAAGCCTTGCAGGGTTCGGGCGGCAATAGATGCTGTAAGGACATAAGGAAAGAGAACTACAAGCAGACATTCTCTGTGACTGTGACTACAATCGCAGAGAGAGAACAAAATATGAATTGATTGCAGTTGCAGTTGCAGGTGCGGTGTTTGATTGAATTTGAAGGCCTCAAAGCGAAAAAAACCCTATATGATATTGATACTGTGTCTGGTGTGGATGGAAGTGGAGGGTTTAGATTACAAGCTAAAGCTACAGCTACTGCTACTTGAGCTCGTAGCGGGAAATAGAGATTGAGGTTCAGAAATATCTTTCTTATCAATTTGTGCAAAAGACACAAAAATCCAACGTGCGAGGCAAAATATTTTTCAATCACACACGTGTGGGAAAGCAACCTTTTTCGACAGGTTCTTGCATTTGAAGATTTCATGCTAGATGGAATTATTCGGACAAATTTTGGATAATGAACCACAATTTTTGTTTCAATTGGCAAAGTTCATATGAATAAACTTTACTTTGTAGAAGGTTTAAATCTCGGTCAAGTCGATGAGAGATTAGTCTAAAAAATATATGTCATACACCTCGTGATATTAAAAAACCTCAAATTTTAGTTTTTTTAAATTTAAAATATTTATAATTATTAATTTTGTTAATTTTTTTATAATTTAATAGCACCCTAAAAATAAATCTTGTTATTCCATTTAACTAAAATTGTTATGTCTAGCTAGTATCACAAAATTAAGAAATTAATTTTTTTATAATATGATTTGTATATATATGCAGGTCATTATTATTTTATATATTTTTTAAATATGTCGTTATAGTTTAAAAACTATAATGAGTCGTTATAGTTTTTTTTTAAAAAAAAATTAATGAGATCCGTTCACATTATATGTAACAAATTAAATTTTAAATAAAATATTTAAATTTGCATGTGCATAAAGAATTTATGTTAGCTTACAAACTAGTATTCAATCGTCACATAATATAAAACAAAGATGGTTGTTATGTAGATTAATAATTGTAATAATCTACTAAGTATAAAATTCAACTAAGAAACATACTTTTCGAATTTCACGTGCTAGTCTTGTTTACGAAGAAAAGATACAATTAAATTATTATAAAATAATACAAAACTCAATGAAATTTGTCTAGTAATTAAAGAAGTGTGCTCCTTATTTTGATTATTTGGCTTTAAATCTTGAGCTAACACATTCATTTCTCTAAATGTATTAAGCCAATATTAAGATATGCTCTTAAGATTACTTAAAAATGAACTTAGTCTCAATTGATGCTAAGATACTATTAATGTACAAAGAAAAAATACAAAACTTTCTATTGAGCTAAAGATATTTGTAAGTTATATAACAAATATAAAATTTTATATAAATAACAATATTTTGTAATAACTTAAAAATGTTTTATCACCAAGTGACTATCAAATAATTAACAAAAATAAATCATCGCTAAATTAGTACAAATTTATTCACAATAGGTGGTTTAAGTGATAAACAAACTTAAGTTTAACAATTGTGAGACTTCTACAATGTTAGAAATTTAAACTCGCAGTAAAGCATTTGTGAAAAGATACAATCTCGGTACTTTAAATAGAATTAGTCTAATACTCAAAGAATAAGTATATTATTGTAAATAAGAAAAATTCCATTAATGATAATCAAAATTAAATCTTTTTATAAAACTACCATACATTCCCATATAGTTTAATTACATATCTTTTTTAGCTTGAGTCTAATAAATCATGAGGATAACATAATAAATATAGAGACCAACAACTAAAACGAGTCTAGAAATATGAGGATTTGAATCTTTTGGCATGTATAAAATGGAAAATAATGAATGATAATTTAGAAAATTAAAAAGAATGACTTATTATATGTTTATAATTTATTATACATACTTTTGCATTTTATAAAAATTTGGAAAATGATAAATCGTATAAAATTTCTAAATGAAAATAAATACAAATGACGTGGCATGAATCTAGCTTAGGAAAACATAAAAGTGGGCCGTGAAATGTGAAAGCGGGTTATGAAACAATGCAATGGTTCATGATATAACATCATTCGTATTCTGATTTTGTAAAATTCTTTCGCATGATATAGCATTACCGTAAAAATTTAAACTACTATTTTTTAGAAAAAATTTCATTTATTTATCATACTTTTATTTTCATATAAAAGATATAATCTATTTTCATTGCTAGAGACCCAAGTTCTTGACAATGGAAGCACATGTCTCCACTTAATTTTAAAAAATTTCTATTATCATAATAGTGGCTTGTTATTTTTGCACCTATTACTTTTTAAAGTTTGCCTCCATCGTGTGAACGAACGAGTAAATTCTAAGAAAAATAATTTGAAACCTACCTGTCTCTCTTCTTTCAAAGTTTTATATTTGTATATTGTGATTTTCCCACTAATTAAAATTTAACTTTTGCTAACAAGTGTCCTTAACACACTAGTTAAAGAATTAAAGTAGAAAATATTAAATGAAAATGTAGAGTATTTAATATCTTGAAAATTCAAAAAATATATAATACTTTTTTCATTTAGTAATTTAAAAAATTTATTAAAAGGTATTAAATATTCCTTAAACAATGCCTTTAAAACACATGTTAGCAATACCCTTAAAATTTATAATTACGTCATTGATTGCCAATTTGGCTCTAGAAATTTTTTAAAAATATATAAAGAATAAATATTTATTTTAGTCTTCTAAAAATATACGGGACATCAGTTTGACCCTCTAATCATTTTTTACATCAAATTAATCTTCTAAAAAAATTCAATTTGATGTAAAAAATAATATTAAATAATTAATTTAATATAAAAAAAAGACATTAAAAAATTATTTTAATATCAAAAATAATTTAAAAACTAAATTAATATCCTGTATACGTTTAAAAAGACCAATTTCAAAATTTACTCATATACAAAGTCCCAAAGGTGCCAACACCCACTAGAACTTTTTACATGCTGAGGTTAGGTGTGTTTCCAAAGTAGCAAAACGGAGCGCATTAGGTTGAGTGAGGTCTTCAGACACAATGATGTTCCAATTAATGATGAGTCTGAAATGAGAAGCAGTTGCGGGAGGAGGTGACAAGGAAATTAAGTCGGTGATCTTGGTATTCAATCCAATGGCCAGTTGGCCACCACCATCCCACAGAATAGAATCCAACGGACAAACAATTAGCCCATCAAAAGCAAGCCAAAAAGGGCGCTTGTGTTCTATTATATGATATCATATGGGTATTATTTTCATAAAGATTATTTCTTTTGCTTTAGACATCATTATTTCAAAAGAATAATTTCAAATTCTCAATTGATCCAATCAATTATTTAATTGTTGCACTAAATTTAAAAAATATAATAAATATTTTTTTTGATATTTTTTTGCTTGTGTATGGAAAAATTTCAATTGGTAAAGCTCACAAAATATGAGAACATAGAATAAAGATTAACACAAGCCTAGGGGGAAAAAATGCAGAAAGGATAGGGCTAAGGAACTGGATCGTTACTAATTTCAATAGACACGATTTAGTCCCATGCATAGACTACTACCTTTTTTTGTGTGATTACATTGACTACTACCTAATGCAACATTAAAGCACTAAAAAACGCCACAAACACAACATTCATCTGATCAAGAATTTGGCAGTGCAAGCTAGTAATCTACAAGGATTGTCCAAGTTTAGTTTCTTCTGCAGATTCTACACATAACAATCTACATTTAGATTTCACTGGTGTGTCACGAAAACCATAATCATTCTATTTTGTGGGTTCTATTCATGTAAACTCTCAGGTGAGATTGGCGTGTCCTGGAAACCAGGGTAATCCTGCTTGTAGACACTGTTTTGTGTCTGGGATTGGAACAATAGGTCCCAGAAAGATGCGCCACAAATCAAGTATTATTGTTACCAGCATTGCAGCACCCATAGCATCAACAGCCACTCTGGGCAAGTCCCATTTATTGCCAGGTTTCTCATCAATCCTGCATATTCACATGAATCACCATCAATAAGATTAGTACAACAGTGACATAGTTCCTTTCTTGTGGTAGGGTCTGGAAGCACTTCTTTCCAAAGGAACAAAAGGGTACATATTAAAAGCATGCCTTTTTCTTTATGACAAAGCATGCCCATTTTGTCAATGCAAACACAGAATGAGGCAACTCAATTAACTGCAGTTAAACTTAAAAACTTACCTTAGAAACATTGGGAAGCTTACAATGAAGTAGATGGCATAAAACAAAGATCCAACTTTGTACATAGATTCTCGATCCACAAATTGATAATAAGGGAACTGCATACATCCAATTCATAGCATCATTCTCAGAAATATGCATTTCAGATTGAAGGTCAACTGCAATGCTAAGAATAAAGTTTAGCATTTCACCTAGGCTATTTTACACAAAGGATAACAACACTAAATCTTGCAATAAAACAAAAATTGAAAGGCCTATCACCCTTAGAAACTTATGTTGTCCACAAAAGACATGAAGTGATTGCAGGCCCACTCCGTACATTGCTTTTTCAAAGTAACAAATTGGTAACTAAGAGTGATGGAGCAAAGTTTAAAAATAGAAGAAATGGTTTCAAATGACATCTCAGGGTGATATACCGTGAAAGATTATACTTATTGAGGACTTAAAAGAAAAATACAGAAAACAAGGAGACTTCTCATTGGGCTTTGTTGATATGGTGAAAGCATAAAAAGGTTCACAAAGATGTAGGCACCTAGTATTATATGCATTTGCAAAAAAAAAAAAACTAATATGAGCGGGCAAGTTGCAATAGAATTTCCAATCACAATAGGCTTACATCAAAGGACTGTTTTATATCAAAACAACTTCTACAAAAGCAAAAACAAAAACAAAGTGGGAACATGAACACCAAGAAAGAACTTAAAATTAACATTTTGCTATCTGTAAGTGCATGAATTATGCACCTTACAGGATCAAAATACATGCTTCAACCTTAAGCATGATACACATCTGTAAGCCAGGATGCCATGCTTAATAATATTGAATCCTGAGCTATCAAAAGACAAGTATTTAAATGTTTAACAAATATGAGAAAGTATGTATCATAACAATTTAAGGAATATGGGAACAGAAATCAAGATTTCCACTTGAAAGCATGGAAATTTTCAATTAAAAGAAAAAAAATGAGGGAGAAGTGTCTAAGATGGTTGACTAATACAATGCAGATATGGAGGTTCCATGGCACAAAAGAAGTAAGAGAAAATTTAAGTAGCAGTATTTTTCCAAAAAATAAAGGAAAGAAAGAAAGGAGACTAATAATGACACGAGAACAACTAATTGGAAAATGAATTGATGCAAAATTTAAATACAGAGTGAGATCCTAAATGTATCTGAATAGCCAAATCAACTCATGTGGATTCCAGAAAATTGTATTTACACGTGTCCAAAATCATATATCAAGGTTAGGCTTTGGGATTATTTTATCATAAATAGAACCTCACATCAACTTGAACAAGGAATAAGGAACATCTAAATGCTATGATACCTAAAAAGGAAAAACTATTACAATCAGTAAAAATATTCAAAACAATTCATGACTAAACACAATATCTTGAGCTCTATCAGAAGACAAGTATAAACATGTGTAACAAATATGAGAAAGCATGTGTCGTAACAAATATGAGAAAGCATGTATCGTAACAAATATGAGAAAGCATGTATCATAACAAATCAAGAAATTTGGGATGGGAAATCAGGATATCCAGTTTAAGGTAAGGAAATTTTCAGTTAAAAGAAAAAATTGTGGGAGAATTGTCCAAGATGGTTTGACTAACACAGCGCAGAGATGGAGGAGCCATGACGCAAAAGAAGCAAGAAAAATTTAAGCATCAAATGCAGATGCCTTGAATTGTACAAATGCATTTAACCTCAAATGTCAGGGTTAGGCTTTGGGATTATATTTTTTATAAATAAAACATTAGATAAACTTGAATAATGAGGAATAAGGAATATCTAAATGCTTTGATGCCTCAAAATTATGAATTGCAATCAATGAAAATATTCAAAAAAATGCATGACTAAACAAAGATCTTAATAATCAACAACCGGCAGAATGGTTTGTTATAACATACATTGGAAATAGCTAATGTCTCCAGGTATGCTATAAAATAAGCAAAAGCAAGAATCCATGCAGCTTCCGTAGCCCATTGAACTTTTTCTGGCAAATCAGCAATAAAATGTCGTAGTCGGCGCAATGTCATGTTCGATGCAACATGATAAAAGAGGAAGCAAACGTGAGCGAGCAGGAACGTTGTGTGTGGTACCTGCCACCACCAAATAGAGCAATTAAATAAAGAGTATGTGGCCGCACTAAGAGATAATTTATAGGTCCTTGGCTTACATTGTTCATTCTCCATGATGGAAAGGTATAAGATGCACCCAGAACTGTGAAAAAATAATGAGTCCAGAAATAATTCCCAACATAACTGAAGATTATTATCCAGAGACTGGCCTGCCAGCATTATATATGTACACATTAGGCTGTGAGTAGGATGACTGTTTAAAGACAAATAAGGCATGTAATTAGATGGACCCAATAGGTCCATAATAAGGGTCGTAGAGCAGTAAGTACCATTCTTTTTTTTCAAGAAAGCACAAAAATAAAAAATACATATATAAGCATTAAAATCCATTTTAAGAAGTGGAACAACTGGATCTGAATATAAAATGAAAGGAAACCCTGAAGTTCAAAGCCCTCAATCAAGACTTGAGAAATTGCATCAATCACAATCCAAGTCATCCCCCTTTTGCAGTAAGAGGGGCTAGCTTCCCTTCTTTTCTGGATCTTCACTTGGTGAGTAAGGGGGTAAGTCCTACAGGCTTTCTGTCTGGAGTGAATCGTTTTGTTTTCAATCAAGAATTCCTCAAATGGATAAATTCACACAATTCTTATGGTCATACCTTTTCTTATGTTCCTCTTCTTGTATTATCGAGATAAAAAGGGGGGTTTCACACTGAAACCTACTTTTTCACCTTATTATTTAGCATTGAAACAGGTTTTATTAATTTATTAAGATTAAGAAGCAAATACAAGATGAATGCCAACAAGAAAATGCAAACTGTGAATTCAAAGTATACCTCACTTGTCACAACTTCAATGACTAGTTCTATTATGTCCAAGAAAACCAAATTTATTTTTATAAAAAAAACTAAAGACAATATTAAATTAATCAACATGAGACGTATAGTAAAAGGAACAGTACAATACACAAAATAACACTCCAATATCACAAAATAATTTTTGGTTCACACTAAATAATTCTTATTAAACTGATAATACAATATGTATAATACAATACCAGTAAAGATTTGGAAAGTTATACCCCATAAAAACACTTGCCTTGACCCAATAACGATCCTTCCAAGACATGCCTCTATCAGCCTGCAAAATTTGAGATTATAAATAAAAAATTACACCACTCTTTGCTCACATTGACCATATCAGCAGGAAGATAAATTACTTTTTGGTTGAGCCAGTACTAAAGATACTAAACTACAAGCATTAGTTCTTGTTAAATAAGAATGAATACCACAAAGTGAGGCACAATGAGAGAAGCAAGTACTTATTTACCCTTCAATTCATAAATTACTGTAAATGTGATTGGGGTGTCAAACACCTTCCATTTTGCGGGGAATGTGATTTTTTTCTTGGGAGGGGGAAAGATTCTGGTATAAGGTATTTCAGCATACCTTTCCAACAAGCAGCATTGGTATCAAGAAAGAAGGAACCGCTGAGACCAATCCAACAAGCAAATACTCCAATTCTGTGAAG
The DNA here is from genome assembly GCA_023212625.1 of Styphnolobium japonicum. Lineage (NCBI taxonomy): Eukaryota > Viridiplantae > Streptophyta > Magnoliopsida > Fabales > Fabaceae > Styphnolobium > Styphnolobium japonicum. Next base: position 37,954,740 of record JALBWW010000003.1, on the reverse strand, counting down.
TTCTGCCAAGTACCATGATGTTCTTATTTAGCATCATACAGACATATAAACATAAATGCAAAATTGCTTTCTACTAAGAAACTCAAACCCATAAAGGAAATTTGTTTCCTCTTTTTTTCAAATGTATCTTTCATAGTTTATCTTGAATAAATAGATATGAAAAAGTTCTGATATGACTCTGGAAAGGCATAATTGTAATACCCCCAAAGTCATCAGTAATCCATGCTATCCTACAGGAATTCCATTCTTCATCTATTCGAGGCCACCCTGGCTCCATCAGAACACATGCCAGAATTTCTAGCCAATTTTTTTTGGCCGCAAATGAGGAGCCAAATTAAACAGATTGTGCAAGAATGCTTGGTGTGCCAGCAGGCCATGATTGCTAACATTTTACCAGCAGGGTTACTACAGCCATTGCCAATTCCTACTCAAATTTGGGATGACATTGCTATGGATTTTATCACTGAATTACCTCCTTCCTATGGCTACACAGTTATCCTAGTGGTACATACACTCTCTAAATAAGCACATTTTGCCTCCCTAAGGACTGACTATAGCAGAGCCCAAGTTGCAGCAGACCTCTTCATGACAAACATAGTCAAGCTCCATGGAATACCCAAGTCAATTGTTTCAGACAGAGACAAGGTATTTGTCAGTAAATTCTGGCAACATCTTTTTAAGCTACAAGGTACCATTTTGGTCATGAGTTCAGCATACCACCCCCAAACTGATGCGAAGTCAGAAGCATTGAACAAATGTCTGGAAATGTACCTAAGATGCTTTACATATGACAACCCAAAATATGGAGCAAACTTCTCTCCTAGGCGAAGTACTGGTACAACACTTCCTATAATACCAGCATAGGAATGACCCCTTTTCAAGTGGTCTATGGCAGAGAACCACCAAAGCATTTTAGGAGCTTGTTTAGATAAGCTTATAAAAAAATAACTTTTTTAATAGACCTTTTGTTAGTAGAACTTTTTTTTAAAGAAAAAGTTATTTTACATTTGAATGCAATATTTGTAAAGTACTTTTAAATAATAGAAGGACTTGTAAGTTTGTTTGTACAAGAAAAAACAATAGAACTATTTTATAACAAAATTACTAAAAATGTAGGGTATCAAGAATAATGGAGGTAGGGTTTACATGAAGAAAAAAAATAGAAGACAAGAGATGTAATTTTTAATAAAGACAAAGAATATTTTTGTTAATAAATTATATTAAAAACTACTATTTGTTTTAGAAGCTGAGGATCACTAATTTCTAAAAAAAGTAGTAATTAAGCTTATTTTTTAAAAAATTTCATCCAAACATACATAAAAACTTATTAAAATATTTTTTTTTTAAAGAAGTGTTTTATTTAAAAAAAAAAGCCTATCCAAATCCAAATGCACTCTAGGTACTCTCCTAAGCAAAGTGACCCCACTCAAGAGTTGATGCAGCAAAGAGATGCACTATTGGCCAAACTTAAAACCAACCTACTGAAAGCTCAGCAAAGGATGAAAAAGTTTGCTGAGCTCAAGAGAGCAGAAGCTCAATTTGACCACTTAGTTTTTGTGAAGCTACAGCCATATAGGCAACACTCACTAGCTACGAGGAAGAATTAGAAACTTAGCATAAGGTATTTTGGTCCATTTCCTGTTATAGAGAAAGTGGGTGCAGTGGCTTCCAAGTTGCTACATCCTCCAAATGCCAAAATTCACCCGGTTTTTCACACCTGTCCTTAAGAAATGCTTGGGAGACCCCCAGACACAGTATGTTCCCCTTCCATTACTGACCGCCGAGACTGGACTTGTGTCACAACCATTACAGGTGCTTAAGACCAGAATGGTACTCAAAACAGGAACTTGGACTAAACAAGCTTTAATTCATTGGGATGGTTAGATCCAACAAAAGCTTCATGGGAAGACTATGATCACAATACCCAAACTTTGACCTTGAGGATAAGGTCCATTCTAATGGGGGAAGAAATGTTATGACAAGTGACATGTCAGCAACCGACGGGGACAAGTTGACTAGACATGGCCACATCACTCATCAGGCATGCTTACAAGGCCCAGACTGTTACAACAGATGGCCAATTGGCTGGTGGAGCTGAAAGCAAGGAAAGGTAGCTGACACGTTTATGAATCGCAATGGCAAATGAATGCAGCACTTCAACATAAGATTTCTTAAAAGCTTCTCCTAGCAAATATTGAGAAATCAACAAAGTGAGTGGCATGATGCGTGAAATGAAGAGAGTGAAGTAGAAATTGGGGAGAAGAGAAGAATGGGGAGTGGAAACCTCGTATAGATTGAAGGGAACAACAATCCCCAGACAAAGGGTGAGCCAGAAGGGTGTGTAGAGAAGGAAAAACAGTTCGCCCCATCTTTTGCTGGGGTTTGGAGCCAGCCACAAGCTCGGAGAAGCAGAAGGTGGTGCTGCTTTTGAACCTGCGCATTTGCCAAACAGGAATTAGTGAAGTTATGCATGGGATAGAGATTAGAGAAAGCCATAAGAATCTCGAATGATGGTGGAAATGGAGTTACCGCCCATTTTGGAATTGGGATCTGATTTCTGGGTTCAACGTTACGGATTGCGTCTCTGTTCAGTGTTGTGGCAACTGGCATGTGAGTGAGCCCTTGAGTTGACCTCGTTTAGGATACTTGTGATTGTGATTTGTGTGATCTAGGAGTAGGATAGGACAGCACCACTCTCTTGCAAAATCCCATTTTCACCCTAACAATTATTACCAATGCCTATCTTATTTATCTAATAATCTATTTTAATAGTACTAAATAAATTACCTACAACAGTCCCGGATGGACAACATAGATGTTGGAATCGTCCTGCCATATATTATAGAAATGATGTATTTACAATTTGCTCTTAGACAGCGTAAGCAAGCAGTACATCGATTAGCTAAAATTTTTTTTTTTTTGACCTTGTTTCTTCAGCTCAAGTTTTTTTAAAGAGTATTGTCTGTTGTTTGTTTCTAAGCTTTAAATAAAATCACAAGGAGATGGACATAAAATTTGTATTTTAAACAAGAAGTTGTGCCATAGAGAAAAAAATAATAATTTAACTAAAGATGCTTCTGACATGTTATAACATTTTAATTTCTTTTTGTATTAGAGCAATTTGCTGCAATTGCTTTATGCTTGTATATGACACAGTTTTCTTTTTTGTACTAATGTTTCATATCAAAAAAATAAAAATAAATTATCCTTATGATATTTATTTTGTTATTTATGTAAAATAAAGTTTAAAAATAAAAGTCGAGCTAGTAAAACCGTGAAAGAATGACATAAATCCACACAACTTCAACTCGTTTTTATAGTGCTAAGTGCTAAATGACATTAGTCAAATCTGTCAAAAAAAAAATGACATTAGTCAAATGTGATCTGATTAATGGCCAGCAGTACAGGGCAACGAAAAAAGGAAACGTCTTTCCATTTCCTTTTACAGAACTTTTTAAAAAACGCTACTATTGTAATACGGCCAAACTAATCGACCTATTTACTACCTAAAATCTGTCTACATTGAATACAGTAATACTTTCCGCCCACTTTTATCTCATGTATTTCATTCGATGTGACGGTGACAAAAGGTAAACAACAGGTGTCATTATGTTATATCAAATACTCGTAAAATCATGGTGTTAACGCTATTTAAAAAAGGCAAGAAATGTTTTCTTTCTTTCCCATCATTTCAGATGAAAGTTTCAATTATATCCTCACAGTGGTGTTAATCATGAAGACAAGCTTTAATTCTCTGTCATCCTGTCATATCAAGTTTAATGTTGATTTTCATTTTTTTTATTAATTTTTTAATAATATTTCCTTCAGATACCTCAATTTTCTTGTTTTCGTTTTCTTTCTTTCTGGTTGCTTCTTTTACTTCTTTCGTTTGTCAGTAGCTCTTTGATTTCTTAGTTTGTCATTGAATTCTTTGACTTCTCACTTGTTTTCTTTTCTTTATCTCTCACATCGGCATGTCTTCAAAGAGTGAAATGGTTGATTTTATCATCGATTTTTTACAATTTGGTTGGATGTTGGCCATTCCAACAAATTCAGCATCTAGGTTTTTAGTTTTTTGACTAATGGTGGTTTGGGATTTGTATCAAATTCAACGTGGTCTGCTATTCGTTGGATTAAAGATGGCTATATTACGGGTCATGCTTTTTAATTTTATATTTTTTTGAGGGTTTTAGTTTTAATTGTGTCTAATTTTGTTTTAACTTTTTATATTTGAAGATAATTTGTTTTAATGGTATATGATAATTTGGCTTGAAATAAGAGATCTTTGGGCTTTGTTCAAAATTGGATTGGGCCATTTGATTGTACTCTAATTTTTATGCTGCATGTTTGTAAAAAAAAATTTCTCATATTTTTCTATTGCAAGTTTTGAATTTACGATTTGAGAATGACCCAGTTATCAGTAGTGTAGGTTTAAGGCTGCCTATCTCATGCCTATAAAAGGTAATGATATAGATTTTAGGTGTTGAGTACACCTATTAGAGCTCATATTTTCTTTCCTTTTCCTTAGTCATTTATGTTGATACGTGAGTATGATAATGTTAATGTTATTTTATTAATGTAGTTTTTTATTTTGTGGAAATAATTAGATGTTATGTCACTCTTGGTAGCAGATAGGGAACCTGTATTGGTGCCAAAAAAAAATTTCTCCTTTTTTTAAGTTTTTTGTGACCAGCTATCCTATCTTTATTTGATATTTCTCCTCTTGAAAGGCAAAGTTACATAGTTGGGTGGGATAAAGAAGTGTTGTCATTTGCTGTGTTATTTCTTGTGGTAAGGGGACTGTGGACACTTAATTTTGTCTAGACTTTTTTTACAAAATAAAAAATATATATAACCTATAAAGATTTTTATTATTTGATATCTATTGTTGAGCCCTAAACTCACTTTCCTAAAATTTAATAAGAAATAATATTTAAAGGGAATTAAATTTGAATTTAAATATCACAATTAATGCCCCATTAAATGGTAACTTGGAATATAAATAATAGATTGATTCTGATTGTGTACATTGACCATAATTGATTCTTATTGAACATTTATAGAGAGATTGATTATGATTGTACATAAATTATGGAAATTGATCCTAATAGATTCAAAAAGTATTTAATTTTTGATTTAATTGAGGATTGAGATGTTTATTTGCTTGGATTATAAATAACTAACGGAGCGTTTGGTTCGCGGATTGTTTTTTCATTCCTGGGAATCCTTACATGGGAATGTTGGATTCCCATGTTTGGTACAAGCTTTGAAAAAACATTCCCATCATAAAATGATTCCCATGAATGATTTTTAACCAACATTCCCACACTTTCGTTCTCATGGGGGGAGGTGGGTTTGCAACATTCATATGGCATGGGAATATTTTTGCTATGTGAAATGTCCAAAATATTTACCCTTCTATTGACATGTCATTAACCAACAACCGTCATATCATTGCCGGTGACCGTCATCGGCCACCATCGACCACTATTAACGGCGGCCAATCACCGGAAACCGGCTACCTCCGTCACTGCCTCCAATTGACGGTGGCCGGAAACTTCAGCCTTCGTGATAGTCACCGGAATTTAGTCACCGCAAGCCGGAGGCGACTAACAATGACTGACGACTTTAGCCACCACACTGGTCACCGGAATTCGACGACTTAAGCCACCGCCCTAGTCACTGGAATCCAGCCACGTCTGCCGCTGCAGGTTGATTCTGACGACATCGGCCATCGTCGGCCGACGGTTGGAATCATTCCCGGGAAAGGTTTTAGTTAACCAAACGTAGTAATCATCATTCCTGGGAATACCATTCATGGGAATATCATTCCTGGGCATGCTATTCCTGGAAATATTTTTTCAAACCTTGAACCAAAAGCCCTGTAAGAGTAAGGGGAAAAAAGGAGGTCGGAGGAAAGAGCCATAACATAGAGAAGAAAGAGAGAAAATATAGAGAGAGTGAGTCTGGAGAAAAATAATGAGAGGGCCAAAAGAGCTCCTAGAGAAAAACACGTCCAAAAGACAAAGACAAGATTTTTCTAGAGAATTTTCAAATGAAATCCTCAACTAGTTTTACTATTTTATGTTCTTTGCTTAGCCTATAAATTAAATTAGTTGTTGCATTTATAATAATTTTCTCTATAATTGATCCATTGCCAGCTGCACAACTCCATCAAAGGCCACGGTAAGGTTATTGTATTGTAGCAATTACCTAGAGTTTCTTTTTATTTTTATTAGCATCGATATGTCTTGTTATGAGTTGTGATATGCATAGTGCTCATTGCTTAGAAATCGTTTTGCTTCTGAGAGTTAAAATGAAGAATGAACCAAAATGTATAATAATAATAATAATAATAATAATAATAATAATAATAATAATAATAATAATAAAAAAAGAGTCCACTAGCGTTTGGAGAATAAAGAAGATAATGTGGAAATTGAGAGGAAATGGTGGAGGAGAGAGAAAAAAGAGAATTGAGGAAGAAATAAAGGCAGAGTAAGTGAGAGAAGATTAAGGAAGAGAGAGAAACAAGAATTGATATTTTTTTAATGCTTTTTTTCATTTCCTTTATTTTATTGTATTTATCACTTTTATTTTTATTGTATTTATCACTTTTAGATTTGTTGCATGTGTTTAATGCTTAGATTGTCATTGTTCCATATACAATTTGCCATAATCTCATTTTAATATTATTATCTGGTATTTCTTTTCACATGTATTATCTCCTTGAATATGTTTAAAATAAATTTTGATTAATTGTGAATTTAGATTCGATGAAAGTATAATCAAAATTAGCTAAAGTGATGACGAAGTTTTGACTTTTTGGAGGTGAGGAATATCCTTTTAGTTTTTCCAGAAGCACTGACGGGGCTTTAAGTGATCTCCAATAAACATCTTCTCCATGTATTATTTGCAGTGATCTGAAAACCGGACCGGCCGGTCGGACTGGTTCGACCGAGAACCGATCACTCCACCGGTCCGGTCCACTACAAAAAACCAGCCAGGTCAAAAACCGGTCAAAAAACGGTGAACCGGTCAAAAACCGGTGAACGAGTCGACCCAGACCGGTCCAACTGGTCCTCTTTTTTTTTATTATTATATAAATTTTGCTAATTCAAATAATGTCATTTTGATCTAAAAATTGAATATAAGTCAATCTAAAAAGAATTTTATATAAAATGCTTAAACTTAAATTGTATAAAAGCTTAGAAACTAAATGTATAATTGATTATATATCTCATTGAACTGAAATTAAAATTTTTTTAAACAAAAATAAGTTATAATACTGTTAAAGAATGCTTTGGACTCTCAAAAAATAAACTGTAAACTATTTTTTATCATTTGTGTTATTTTTTATAATTTTTAATTTGTTTAATTAGTATATAATATATTAATATATATATATATAAATATATTTAATTTATTTAATTATACTCCGGTTCGACCACGGTTCAACTACGATTGAACCATTGAACCTTGAATCAGTCCCCTGACCGGTTCAATCACCGGTTCGGTTTTCAGAACCTTGATTATTTGTCATACCATCCATCTAATTACTATTCAAAATAAACTTAAGATATCCAACGATAGAATAATCAAAATTAGCTGAAGTAACGACGAAGTTTTGACTTTCTAGAAGTGATGAGCTTCTCTTTAACTTTGCCAGAAGTGTTGGTGGGGCTTTAGATGATCTCCAATATAAATATCTTTCACTTTAGTCAACTATCACATTAACCTTCAAATATTGCCGACGATGGAAAATTTGGGAAAGGATCGAATGAACGATTAATTAAATTCTTCTCTATATTCTTGAGACATTTATATTAGATTTTGCCAGAAGCGCTAGTGAGGTCTAATTCTCACAAGTAAATAAATCAAATATTTTAATTAAAAAAAGAAACAAATTGAACAAATTAATATAGTCCTAACTTTGTGGTGGTGGTAAATTAAAATTTTTGGTGACTCATTCCAAAAATTCCTTTTTATAAAAATCATTTAAAGATCTCATATTTTATTTAAAAATGCTTTCTTAAAAATCTTCATTCTAAAAATTCCCTATTTTTTAAAATCATTTTCAAATCCCTTATTCTATGTTTTCCTAAAAATTTAAATTTTTAATTTGCCACCTTCATGCAATATGTTGTGGGCTTACTTTTGTTCAATCAATGATGGCTATGTAGTCACTCATTCCTTGTCTTAATCATTTATCATTTTTTTGATATTATGTCAGACACAATGAGATATTTAAAAATAAAAATAACAACAATTTTTGTTTAAGATAATAAAGGATCAATTTAATTAATTAAGCAAGATAACATTAGATTAAATAGGTAATCATTCCTGGAACGAACGGTGTAGGGTGGTAACACTTTCCTTACCCGTAATTAACCCTCGAACCTAAACTCTTAAACATAAACCATTTTTTTGGTGTCTAATCGCACCATTACATTTTTTTATGGAATAATCGGTTGGTGGCAACTCCCAAATTTAATTTTACATTTTAGTTATCTTCTCATGTTGTAGGCGCCCTTCAGGACGGTTGCGACAGAGACTTGCATTTTCTTATCTGTTATGTTGGATTTGTTAATACAATTAGGTAAAGCTCTCTTCTATGAGCACTCTAACATTTATTTATGTTGTGTGTTGAACTTGATGCATGGTGGCAATCTCTGCCTCTTTCTTTATGACAATTATATTTTATCCAATTTTATGTTATGTTATTGTGTGTATTACTTATGTTGTACTGCTTTACTGATATCTCTTTTCCTTTCTATTGGCTTATATGGGATCAAAAATTGGTATTCTGTTTAGTACTATGTTATGATTAGTACTTATGAAGTGTTGCCATTATGTTGGATCTTTGTCTCTTGCAACACATCTTTACTACCCATCCAAAGCAATATTCTGGTGAGTATGTGAAGATGTCCAATATAATTCTTCCTGCATGTAATGGAGATGACGATCTTTGTTAATATTAAGTATTTCGTGGGAGGATAAACAATTGGTACAAACTGAAATGGATATCAAATATAGGATAAAAAAAAGGCGAGGGTTTTGGATTTGAGAATTTTTCCATTTTGAATGAAAGTAGGAATCCAAGTTCAAGTGTTGCTAACGACCTCAATGGGATACAATATTTAATAGTTGATGCTTATCATTCTAAAGGTAATTTTCAATGGTATAGATTAGTGCTAGATTGATAATTTTTACCAATTGTGTTATTTATTTTATTTTATTATTTGTTAGGTGAGAGTTCTATGCATACTCCTCTTTCTGAATTGTGCCAAACTCCAACATTAAGAAATTATTCATCTAGAATGGGATCAATGGAGAATAACTATGTTGGATTTGAAAATGATTTTATTTTGACTAAAGGTATGTCTCCAACCTCATATTGTTTCCAATAAATAACTAATCCTACCTCTAGAATTTCTAAATGCATTCTTTTAGTTAATTGTATTTGTATAATGCTTAACATGGAAAACATTTGTTCTATTTATGATGAATGAAAACTTCTCTTTAAGACATATATATAGTTCTTTTTAATATGTTTGAAGACTTCCATCCAAAAATATACGTAATGTGTTTGTAGGATTTCTTTTCAAGCATATTCTAAATTGTTCATATGCCATTCTCCCATGTCTTACTTATAGAAATTGGCCAGTAAATAATTTATAATAATATAAATGTTTTACACATTTTACTATGTCATTCAAAGCTCCTTTTAGTTATTTAACACAAAAAAGCAAGGGAAGAGAGAACTAAACACCCTCAAGCATAAATGAGCACCACAAATCTAATGAGCAAGGCAAAAACTAATCCTACCTATTTGGATTCAAATTATCAAAATCAATATAGTGTTTCTCTTTAGGCTTCCTATAGTACATCAATGCCTTTGCATGTTTGGTGCACTTGCAATTTATTTTGAAATTTAAAGTATTCATATATTTTTAATATTTAAGTAAGATGACTATGTTTAATATGTGAGTATGTGATAACCACAAACATGTTATTAGATGCAAATACTTCCAAGTTAAAACTAAATGCATTCTTTTAGTTACCTGTATATGTTTGATGCTTAATGTGTTTTGTTTACTAAGTTTGAAAGCTAAATTTTTACTATATTCTCATTCGGCTATTAGTGGTGGAAAGGTTGTTTCTTAGTACTTGCGAAACGTGCTCCCTACAAACAATTTGCCTACCAAAAGTTCGGTGGCATGTTTTAATTTTGAAAGGTCCCCTCTAAGTGATATTGCAAACTATGTTAGAAGCCTTAACTCTCAATTCAATTCAGTTGGTTCGATAGGCATAAGCTTATTTGTATGAAACAATGCCAATTTAATATGAACTCTTGTCCAATGCATGATATTAATTTTGGATTTTGTTCTAAACCTTCCAAATGAAATAACCAAATGAAACACAAGAAGGGGGGTTGAATTGTGTTTCTTAACCCTTTTTTGATTTATGAAGGATTTTCCTTTTCAAAAGAAAGTAGAACACAGTGAAAGAGACAGTTTAACAAGCAAGGTGCTTAGGACTAACACCACTTAGTCCTATTGGACTCCAAGGGTTTCGAAAAGACTTTTAATAAAATAGTTAACACGTTCTAAAACCAAATAAAAGATCTTTGTTAATAAACACAATGGAAAACCCTGAGGTTAGTGAAAATAATAAAGCACACTAGAAGAGAGGAGAAGCTTACACACAAGATTTATCCCCGGGTTCACTCTTATCAACCAAGAGCTACGTCCCAAATTCTCTTCAACAAGAAGGATTTTCCAACTAATCTTTTTCACGATTACAAGTATTATGCACCTCTTCGTGTAACAAGTATTTTCAACCTCTTAGAGGTTCTATCTCACAAGTATTCTTTTACACACTACCTCTTCAGGCTTACAAAGCTTAAGATGAATAAATGAAAGTAGATGAAAGCTTGAGTCAAACTCACTAACACATGAGAATAGACAATAGAAATCTCAAGGCTTTTTCTTTTTACACGAATATGGAAATAAAGCTTTTTAGACTCTTGAAGGATGCTTCGGCAAAAAATCTCTATCTTTCAAGTGCTGCTTCTTCTCTTTTATAAGTAAGAACAAATTTGAGCAGACTTCATGGGCTAGATCGTCCAACTAAATATTTATTACCGCTTAGAGTAGCATTAAATGCATCTATCGAAAAGTGCCGAACTTCTTCGACGGTAACTTTTATTCTCCGAGATTTCCAATCAATGAAAACAAAAGTCCCGATTTGTCTAAGATTGCAGACGGTTTCGCTTATTTGGCAGATCTTTGTAGTGCTGTTAGACAATGTCAAAGAAAAAGTGGCTTAGTTGACTTTCTTCTCGTGGTCTGATTTGTCAGAGTTCTTTTCTAGCATTTAATGAGGAACAGTTCTTCATTTTTTGAAATTTTACTTGACGAGCTTGAACTTGAACTTTGAAAGAGTGAGTTAAGTCCGAGCTTTAATTCGATCGTCTTGGACGAACTAATAAAAAGTAACAAGATATGCATACAAGTATTGGACGCACCAATAGTAAAAGTATATAATACATTCATTGGACCCATGAAGAGTTATAGCATATTGGACGCACAAAGAGTTAACTTTAAGCGTAGAGAGTAATGGACGACAACCAAAGAGCGATTTGTTAAAACTATTGTCGAAACACTTACTTGTTCAAACTAAATAAATATTTTTGTTATCCTCAAAACTTAACAGGAAAGCTTATAGCTTTTAAGAAATTAGAACTTAAACCTTTTTATAAGAAATTGGTTTCAACAATCTCCCTTTTTGATGATGACAAAACTATTAATTTGGTTGAACACAGACTCCTTTTAAAACAAAATTGCTCCCCTAAGAAAACATTTCTATGACTGGACTCCAAGCTCGGTTGGACGCAGAGTCGATTGGACGTGGTACATGAAATTTATTTTAACGAAACAAGTTTCAAGAGCAAGTAATATTATCTTTGTATCGAAGTTTAGTTCTTGAGAAAAGAGTTTAACAGAGACAATACTTTTGAAAAGAAATAAACCATGCTAAAAAATTAGATCATATCCTACACAAAGAACACAAAGGCAAATGTAATAACCGAGACAAGGATAATGAAACAACCAGATGAGAGAAAAACATAGTTTCATTGAATCAAGATAAATTATAAAATAAATTTATTTAAAACAAATCAAATTCCCAATTATTCTCTTTGTCATCAGACAAAAAGAAAGAAAAAAAAAACATCACTGTCAGAAAAAAAATTTTGGCTAAAAGAAAATAAAATAAAATCAAGAGGAAGAAGGTGGAGGAGGAGGAGGTGGCCCTTGTTGAAAAAGAGACTTGAGGAGGTCTTCAACTCTCTTGTACATTACGTCCATTTGATTATTCACATAGGCCTCGAAAAGTCGGGGCACTTGGGTGAGAAGGTCGCAGAAGGTTGTGGGTTCCACAATAGCTAACTCAAAGTGGTGGAAGCAGGAGGAGGGTCACATCCATTTGCTGCACAACAGACTCAACTTCGTCTTCAGACAGAGGAAGGTCAACATCCCAAGGAAGAGAGGTTCTCCTGGTAACCAAACATTTGATCCTGGGGATAAGGCCTCGCCTATGTTGTCGACGGAGGTCCAGACATAGCTTGGACAAGAGAAGATTGTTGGCAATGGGCGAGTTCGCAGGCAGTCCAAAAGATCATCTACCATATAGATAGAACGAAAACACTAGAAGCTCGACTGTGCACAGTTTATGATATCTTCCTTATCTTCATCACTTAGTCCTCGAAGAAGACGCTTGTTGCTCACACTCCCAAATGTGCTTTTCCCAGAAGGTCTTAGCCTCGCTCTCACGCCTTCTCCTTTATTCGAAACATGCCACAAGAATTCAACATCAACATCGGGGAACGTAAGCTCCCAAAGTTTGGCTTAAAGATGATAGGCTTTGGGAAAGGTGGCTTGGCTTCAGATTTTTTCAAGTCTTTGTTTTTATTTAAATCCACCATTGGCAACCTTGGACAAACCCGATCCGGCTGAATCTTGATGGCGCTTAGAGGAGATGATCGATGAAGGGGTACAAATCTCAAATTCTTCAACGTAAGACTCCCTTAATGACACCGACAAGGATGGTGTCATAAGGACTTCGCATAATTGTCCCATTTCTTCCAAGGTGACAGTTTGAAGGATAGGTCACTAGGGAAGATGTGGACTTTTGTTAAGAGTAACCATCACAAAGACCTGGGAGCCGTCTTCTTGTGAGTGAGAGAAGGGTCATTGGATTCCCAAAGAGGATAATGTGAGTGGGAAACTCCCACAGAAAAGATTAAGATGAGAGAGTTGTAGAAGGTCTTTGAGAGGGGGAAGGTGAAGGAGATTGGGAAGGTAATATGTGAGTTTGAGAAGAAAAAGGTTCAAGTTGTTTAAGGGAGAGGAAGTTATTTGAGAGGTTGGGAAGGAAGTTTGTGTCTCGCTTTGAGAAGAGGGTAAAGTGAGGAAGAGGGAATGGTAGGAAGAGGTTCCTTAGGAATGGGACGCAAGCTTGGAAGAGGGTTTCCTTGTGATGGGTAGCTTCGTCCGGGTTCCTTTTGGGATGCTCGCAATGGACGCAACCTTCATCCTTTTAGCGATGGGTTGGTCATCTTCAGAGTCATCGTCCATTATGGAGTCTCCGCTGAAGGGCTTGGACTGACGTGGTGATTTCTTCTTTGGACTCTCAGTCTTTGAAAGAATAAAAGGCTCTTTCTCGGTCTAGAAAAACTTGGACGCTTTGAAGTTTCATCCTTAGAAGATTGCTTCGGCCCAAAGATTTGTTGCTCTTGGATCCGTCCAAAAATCTTCTTTCTTCTTCTTCAACATCTTTAGTCCTCACGGGGACTAAAGATACCTTGATCTCCTCAAGATCTTGGTTAAGAGAACACCATAGGAGATGGTGGTCTTCTTCCCTTTTCCTTGCACACTTCTCTTGAAGTTCTTAAAAAGCAGAGAAGGGAGATTGACTCATTGACACAAAGATCGATGACACGGTAAGAGGCATGAACTCGTAGAATCGAGCCTTTGGACCCCGCTTTGTGGAGTATTGCCTTGTTTAGCAGTTGATGCAAAACTCTTGCCTTGTCATTCCTCTTGGAGGCCGTTATCTTCCCCGTGGATGGCTCCTTTAGTAAGGTGTCAAGAACAAAGATCGCTTCCCAAATGCTTTTTCCCAATCGAAGTGATATGGCTCCTTCCAACCAACATTGGGTGGCGTTGGAGATGGTTACCTCACGAAACCACAACGGGTTTTCCCAAAACACATCCCCACGACCTCTGCATTTGGATCGGATGCATTTTTCGGAACATTTTCACCAAATCAGGATACACCTCCACCGGTTCTCAAGTAACTATCCCATCCAAAGACCGACGAGACATTCTTTGATATCTATTCCACATTCTCGCTAAAATGGAAGTTTGGAACGCAGTATTCAACTGATACCTTCGGCTTCTTTCAACATCAAGGGTCTTTCCTCCGCCATTTCTTAGGGTTAAAGAAATTTGAAAGAGAGAGAGAGAAATTTGCTAAGGTTCTTTTCGCAACCTGCTTTTCTTTCAATGTTTGAAGGCGTAAAATTTGATCTTGTAAAGAAGGAAAATATTTATAGAGAAGTTGTAGGTTTCTACACCTAAAGGTTTCTTGAGAGAAAACGAATCGCTTTTTTTTTTTTTTTTTTTTAAAATAAAACAAACACAATAAATGTGTATTAAAAGCAACTCGTCACGTCCATAGCAAAAGTTACTTTCGTGACCTTTTCAAAACTGACTCAGTGGGAAATTTGAAAAGTTTCAAACAAGATAAATGCAAATGATTTATGTCTTATCAAGAAATTTACCACACCATTTATCAAGTACAAAGCATTTTGGACGCAGATTTTCAATGGACGAAGAAATATTAATTCTTTACAAAATGCATACTTAGATGTTTTCGAATAAGAGTGAATCTATCCTCTCGAGAGGGGTTTTCAGAAAATATCTCGCCATTGATGATCTCAGTATCCACATATTGAATATCAAACACACCTTTTTGAATATAGTCTCTTATAAAGTGATGTTTGATTTCAATGTGTTTTGCCCTTGAGTGTAGTAATGGGATTTTTGATAAGTTAATGCAGAAAGATTATCACATAGTAAAGGAATCTTACTTTCAAGATGTTGTAGTCTTCTAATTGATGTTTGATCGAGAGTAGTTGAGAGCAACAATTGACGCAGAGATATATTCAAGTCACCGTTGATAGAGCAATTGTGCTTTGTCTCTTGGCCGACCATGATACTAGATTTCCTCCAATGAAGTGACATCCTCCACTTGTACTTTTCCTTTCGATTCTATCTCCGCATAGTCGCATCACAAAAACCAACTAATGCAGACTCATGAGATTTCTTAAATACCAAGCCCGTGATTAGTAGTTCCTTTCAAGCATCTCAATATTCTTTTACGAATTAAGTGTGACTTTCTAGGATCAGATTGGAAAACGTGCACAAAGACACACACTAAACATTATATCAGTCCGACGCATGAGATATAAGAGTGATCCGATCATACCTCAGATACCTTTTCGTCCACCTTTTTATCCTTATCATTCCAATCTTAGTATGGATGATGGATGCATTGGTGCTCATTGTTTTGCAATCGTCCAATTTGAATTTCTTAGGAAGTTCATTTGTATATTTGGTCTGATGAATGTAGATTTCGTCCCAATGTTTGCTTCACTTGCAAAACCCGTAAAGAATTTTAATTCTCCCATTAAGCTCATTTCGAATTCCTTCTCGCATCGATTGGAAAAATCCTTGCAAAGAGATTCATCAAGTAGCTCCAAAGATAATATCATCAACATAAATTTGAACTAAAATGAATTTCGAGTTTTTGTCTTCGAAAAAGAGTAGTGTCAACTTTTCCTCTAGAGAAACCGCTTTTCTATTAAAAAGGTGCTTAACCTTTCATACTGTGCTCGAGGAGCTTGTTTTAAACCGCATACAAGGCCCTTTTTAATTTGAAAACATGCTCGGGGAAATTTTCATCCTCAAACCAGGTGGTTGTTTAACGAAAACTTCTTCATTGATTATACCATTTAGAAATGCACTTTTACGTCCATTTGATATAGTCTCATGCTATGATGAGCAAGAAATGAAAGTAAAATGCGTATGGCTTCTAGTCTAGCTACAGGAGCAAAAGTTTCAAAGTGAAATCAATACCTTCTTGTTGTGAGTAACCTTGGGCTACCAACCTTGCTTTGTTTCTCACAACCTTACCATCTTCGTCCGCTTTGTTTTTGAATATCCATTTTGTGCCGATGATGGACTTGTCTTTAGGCTTTTGAACCACATTCAAACATCATTTCTTTTAAATTGATTTAGTTCTTCTTGCATGGCTAAGATCCATCCTTCGCCCTTCATGCTTCTTCTATTTTTCTTGGTTCCATTTCGCAGATGAAGGCTACATTTGGGTATTCTCACGAAGGTAGATCTTGTACGTACTTTATCATCCTGGATTACCAATTATTTGGTGTTCGGATGATAAGTTTTGAAATGCCAAAGCATCTTTGACCATCGCTTGTTTCTTCTTTTCTTTCATCGTCCCAATGCTTCTTTGTTTTGGGTTGCCGATTCTTCTCCTTTGTCTTTTAAGTTTAACTGCAAAGGACTCATCTAGCTCGACAAGTCATTGTCGGTGCTTTTTGTCATTGAATTTAACATGAACAATTCTTCAACAGTTAGAGAGCGAGAGTTATATACTCTATATGCTTTAGATGTTTAAAGTATCCTAAGAAGATACCAGAGTCAACTTTAGCATCAAACTTTCCTAAAGAATCTTTAGTATTCAAAATAAAGCATTATACCAAAAGAATGAAAGTAAGAGATGTTGGGTTTTCGCCCTTTCCACAATTCATACTGAGTCTTGTTTAAAATAGGTCTAATATATATTCTGCTTTTGAATATAACACGGTTAACTAGCCTTCTGTTGTATGTTTGGAGATTGAGTTGTCATTGAGCATTGTTCTAGCCATCTCTTGAAGAGATCTATTTTTTTCTTTCTACCACACCATTTTGTTGTGGTGTTCTTGGGGCAGAGAAGTTGTGATGAATACCGTTTTCTTCACGTAACAATTGGAAGCTCTCATTCTCAAATTCTCTCCATGATCACTTCAGATTGAGTTGATACACATTCCTTTTTCATTTTGAATTCTTTTACGTAAAAATAGAAAAGACTTTGAAAGACTCATCCTGTGAGCTAGAAACATAACCCATGTCCATCTAGTATGGTCATCTACTATGACCAATCCATATTTCTTTCCATTTAGTGAAGAAGTTCTTGTAGGACCAAATAAATCAAGATGTAACAATTCTAGTGGTCTAGAGGTGGAAACGATGTTTTTGGACTCAAAAGAATTTTTGATTTGTTTCCCTTTTGACACGCTTCACAAAGAACATCTGATTTGTACACAAGCTTTTGGTAGTCCTCTTACGAGGTTATGCTTATTTAGTTTAGAGATTAATCTCAAACTTGCATGACCAAGCTTCTTGTGCCATATCCATCGTTTCTCCTTTTATGGAAACTAGACATGATACATTTTGATCTAAAAGATCTTCCAAGTCAATTTTATAAAGATTGTTTTGCCTTTTAGCAATGAAGAGTATGGATCCGTCATAGTTTTTAACTATACATTCTCCTTGATTGAATGAAACATTAGATCCACTATCACATAATTGACTAATGCTAAGCAGATTATGTTTCAATCCTTCAACTAGAAGAACATTATCGATAGAGGGAAAAGGATGCTTACCAATCTTACCTATTCCAACTATTTTACCTTTCTCGGTTTCCTCCAAACGTGACGGACCCTCCTCCTTTATTAGTTTTGATGTCTTGGAACATAGACCTTTCTCCCGGCCATGTGCAGTGGAGCAACCACTGCTCCGTGTACCATGACAGTGTCTTTTCTTCTTGTTGCTACACATCTGCAAGAGGAATTATCATATCCTTAGGTACCCATATCTTTTGGGTCCTTTTTGGTTAGCTCTTGAGATCCATAATATTTTGACCTTTTGTTAAAAAAAATCTATGAGGAAGAGTAAACGTTCTTTTTACAAACATTCTTAATGAAATTAGGTTGAGTAGTAGTTTTTTGAAGAAACTGTTTATCAAGATCTTGATATCCCAATCCCGATTTGTCACGAGGGTCTCTCGAATATTTGAGTAAAATGTTTAGGTTGTTGGTGCTTTTTTACAAATTTACTCGAGGTCCTCCGTTAACTCTTTTACCTCATTATGAAGTTTATCAACTTCATCCAAGTGTTGGACTCCTAAGATGTTTTTTAAAAGAGCATTTTAGTTTTAATTTTCACAATAAATTTCAAGTTCTTGTTTTTCGAAAACATTTTTCCATATTCTCTAGTTAATTTTGAAAACTTTCTTTTCAAGGATTTATATTCAACCGCTAAAATAGATGAATTATTTAACAACTCATCAAATGCATTCTCGAAGATCAAGATCGCAGCTTAGTTACCTCATCTTCTTCTTTCTTCCGACACGGTGTTAGCCATGAGACATAGATTTGCTTCTTCTCGCTTCTTCTTCATCATCGTAGTTGAAAGATCAAGATCTTCCTGGTGGCCATTAATCCTCTTTTCTTCTTTGGAAAGAATCTCCTTTTCTCTTTCTCCTTGTTTAGTGAAGGACATTCCCGCTTTAATGTGTCCAAGCTTCTGCATTCGTAGTGATATGATTGGACTCTTGTCTTTTGTTTCGTTTTGTCCTTTGATGACCTTCGTCCAAAGTGCTTTCTCCATACCTCCTTTCTTTTTCCACATTGCTTGTATCTTTCTAGAGATGAAAGATAACTCGTCATTATCGATATATTATCTTCAGATGACTCGGCCTACTGCCTCGAAGATTTTTCACTTTAAGTGCTTTGGACGATCATTTTGTGGAGCTTTAAGGGCAATTGATTTCCCTTTTCTTGAGCTTTCCTCTTCTTGAAGTTCTACCATGAACTTTAAGAGAACCCAATAGTTCCTCCATGGTAAGAGAAGCTAGATTCTTGCTTCCCGTATGGCAAGAACCTTAGGTCTCCACTGCGGAAAGACTTCTAGGATTTTCCGATATGATCTTGATTATCATAGTTCTTTCCCAGAGATCTCAAGTTATTGATTATTGTTTGGAATCGTCCAAACATTTGATCAATGTTTTCATGCTCTCCCATTTTGAAGAGCTCATCGTGGAACCAAGATGCTTATCTTTGATTCTTTGACTTGAGATGAGCCTTCATGTGCTAATGCCGCAGTATCCCATATATCTCTTAGCTGTTTCACGGCCTATGGACTTTGTCGTGCTCGATCCGGGTGATGGCACACATAAGATAATGTTTGGCTTTTGAGTTAAGTCGATGTCCGGGTTCGCTTGTCCTTCCGTCATTGTGGTCGAGGGAGATCCCGTCTCTTCGCGTTGGTGGGTGTTTGATATCCATTTTGAACTAGATCCCAAATGTCCATATTTTGGGCATCAAAAAGGCAATCATTCTCTTCTTCCAAGAATCATAGTCGCTTCCATTGAATAGAGGTGGTCCTGCTCACCGCTTGTCCTTCTTCGTTCTCCATTAAAGGGTGTCTTTGGATCTTTTGCTCGCATCGTTAGATGCTCAACCCAAGAGGTGAGCTCGATACCAATTGAAATAACCAAATGAAACACAAGAAGGGGTTGAATTGTGTTTCTTAACCCTTTTTTGATTTATGAAGGATTTTCCTTTTCAAAAGAAAGTAGAACAAAGAGACAGCTTTAACAAGCAAGGTGCTTAGGACTAACACCACTTAGTCCTATTGGACTCCAAGGGTTTCAAAAGACTTTTAATAAAATAGTTAACACGCTCTAAAACCAAATAAAAGATCTTTGTTAATAAACACAATGGAAAACCCCAGAGGTTAGTGAAAATAATAAAGCACACTAGAAGAGAGGAGAAGCTTACACACAAGATTTATCCCGGTTCACTCTTATCAACCAAGAGCTACGTCCAAATTCCTTCAACAAGAAGGATTTTCCAACTAATCTTTTTCACGATTACAAGTATTATGCACTCTTCGTGTAACAAGTATTTTCAACCTCTTGAGTTCTATCTCACAAGTATTCTTTTACACAGCGGCCTCTTCAGCTTACAAAGCTTAAGATGAATAAATGAAAGTAGATGAAAGCTTGAGTTGAAACTCACTAACACATGAGAATAGACAATAGAAATCTCAAGGCTTTTTCTTTTACACGAATATGGAAATAAAGCTTTTTAGACTCTGAAGGATGCTTCGAAAAGATTCTATCCTTCCAAGTGTCGCTTCTTCTCTTTTATAAGTAAGAACAAATTTGAGCGTACTTCATGGGCTAGATCGTCTAACGGAAATATTTATTACCGTCTCGAAGTAGCATTAAATGCATCTATCGAAAAGTCTTTGAACTTCTTCGACCGGTGACTTTTATTCTCTCGAGATTTCCAATCAATGAAAACAAAAGTCCTGATTTGTCTAAGATTGCAGACGGTTTTATTTGCGGATCTTTGTAGTTGTTAGACAATGTCGGTAAAGTGGCTTAGTTGACTCTTCGTCACGTGAGCTGTCGAGTTCTTTCTAGCATTTAATGAGGAGCAGTTCTTCATTTTTTGAAATTTTACTTGGACGAGAGCTTGAACTTGAACTTTGAAAGAGTGAGTTAAGTCCGAAGCTTTGCGATCTGATCGTCTTGGACGAACTAATAAAAAGTAACAGTATATGCATACAAGTATTGGACGCACCAATAGTAAAAGTATATAATACATTCATTGGACCCATGAAGAGTTATAGCATATTGGACGCACGAAGAGTTAACTTTAAGCGTAGAGCAGAATGGACGCGACAACCAAGAGCGATTTGTTAAAACTATTGTCGAAACACTTACTTGTTCAAACTAAATAAATATTTTTGTTATCCTCAAAACTTAACAGGGAAAGCTTATAGCTTTTAAGAAATTAGAACTTAAACCTTTTTATAAGAAATTGGTTTCAACACCAAATTCTCATTTGCATCTAGTGGAATCTCCAAGCAGCAACAAGCAAATTAAAACTGGCTTAGCAAGTCCTCTTGGTAGTTTGTCTAATAATATATCAATAAATAAGATGTCACCTTTATTGGTTGGAAAACATGTGATCATGGATAGTGATATCTGTAATAAAAGTATGTGCACTTGTCATATTCATGAAGCTATTGCTGGTTAGACCCCTAATGCTAAACTTTCACTGCGAGATTCATGTCAACCATTTCCCACTGGTATCTTTCAACTTTTCTTCCATGCTTTTTATATTGATTGATTTAACTTCTATTTTCCTATTCCTATTCACCTTCACTTATGATGTAGGCAACACCCATGCCTTCTCTAATGTTGAAAATCTGGTGTTGCATCTGAAAATGATTCTCATGGTACATTTAAAATTTAATTTTCAGCTATTATCTTTATGCACAAACAATTACTGAATGGTGTTCTTACAATATGAACTTTTCTTTGTAAATGATAGGGATGATGTAGCACTTTCACACAACATTTCTGTTGATCCTGGTCAACTTTGTATCTTATACTTGCTTATATATTTTTTAGTTAAAATGCTATCATTTTCTATATGTTTAACATAACATTTATTTTTTCCCCTCCTTGGATAGATTATATCGATTTGGGTGATCCATAATGTATCTGTTAATATTGTGGTGCTCGCATGTGATTTTTAGAAAGGGCTACAAAATGGAGAAATACTTCAAACCCTAAGTTTTCCTTGTATTGCAGTTAGGGGAAAATTCAATTACCATTGTTAAAAGAGCCTCTTATTTATCTTTCTAAACTTGTGTTTAACAAGGAGTCCCGTACTTCCAAACATTATATGGATAAAGCTAGAGCATATAACACGATATTCTCCTTCACTTCCATGGGAGGCAAAGTTGACAGGTCTGTAAACAATGGTGGTGGTCCATATACATACACAATGTCTGGTGTAAATTATCACAACATAGGCAGCTTTCTACCTCCTGAAGGTCAATCTCCCAAATTTGCACAACTTTACATGTATGACACACAAAATGAGGTTGAAAACAGAATGAGAGTTCTCAGGTATTTTTGTTATGGAATAGATTAATTTTTTTTTATGTCCTTGTGAAGTTTTGGTTATTATTTATGACATTAATAAATATATTTGTAAGTATCTTGTTCCTATTATGTTTTAGATTTGATAATGAAGGGTGATGGCTTAATCATAAAATTGTTCAAAAGGTGAAGAGAATGCTTGACGGCTTTAATGTTCTAGCACAATAATTTAGAATGGCCAGAGATAGGTTCAAAAATCAAAATGTGAAAGATTTTAAATTAAGATTGATCCGAAAGAGGGACAATGATGGTCGACCTTATAATCTTCCAATTGTTTCAGAAATTGCAGCTCTAATAGTTGGTGATATTGCTACTTCAAATGATGGGGGAGAGATATAATAGTAGAAACTCAGTGTGGAAAATTGCAAAGGGTTGATGAATTACATCATTCTTATCTTCCTATGCAGTACCCATTATTGTTTCCCTATGAGGAAGATGGTTATAGGGATAATATAATGCACAATCAGTCTTCTATTTTAACTACAAGGAAAAAAAATAAACTCACTCTTCGAGAGTACTTTGCTTTTAGAGTTCAAGATAGGAATCAAGAAAAATCAGTCTTATTGCACTCAAGAAGATTATTTCGGTAGTTTATAGTAGATGTGTATACTATGATTGAATATCATAGATTGAACTACATTAGGTATCATTAAAAAGAACTCAGAGAAGACCTATGCAAGGGTTTGAGTGATGCTATTGTGCGAAGGGAAAATGATTCATCTTTTATGGGTAAACGTGTTATCTTACCTTCAAGTTTCATTGGCCGGGCTAGATATTTGATTTAGAACTACCAAGATGCCATGACAATTCGTAAATGGACTGGGTATCCTGACATTTTTATCACTTTCACCTGTAACCCAACCTGGTCAGAAATTACTCGTTGTTTGAATGTACTTAACTTGAATTCTGAAGATAGGCCAGATATAATCTCTCGTGTTTTTAAGTTGAAGCTCGCGATGCTTATAAAAAAACTTAAGGAAGGGAAAATCTTTGGCAAAGTCAAAGCTAGTTTGATACTAACTTTCCATTACTATTTTCTTATTTGCAGTATTTACTCTATTATGTTTATCTCTTATTGTCATTATTTACTTATTGTGAGTAATTTTTTTTTATATTTATGTGTTTGGGATTAATCAAATTGTTGTATAGGTTATATGGTGCAATCATTAAAATAGAGTCATTCTTGGTTGTTCTTTCAAATTATTTTTTCATATCTATGTATGGTATGCACTGCTTAAACTCTCCATGTTTCAATAGATTTCATTTCAAGCTTCTTTTGTTGATATTTTGTTTTCCATTTTACCTGCAATTTTAATCTCATATAACTCAGTTTAGATAATCAATTTTTTTTTTCTATTTCCTTAGGATAATGAGCAAGCATATGCATTATAAGAATCTTAAATTCTTTTTATTAGTTACTTATACAACTATTTTGTACACCCAATCTATTTAAGTTACTTGTATATTGCATTTGCTTATTTCTCCTTCTCCACAAGCATTGAAATAGTTGCAGCACTTTAAGTTATTAATATGTCCATCACATAATGTTCTCTTTAATTTCTTAATTTACATCTATTATATTTATTTCTTTATTCATGGATCATGAGAATGTTGCTGCCTATTTGTCAAGTTTTGACAATTTCAATGTTAAGTGGCATAAAGAGTACATTGAAGACATTTCTTTCTATAAATAATATTAATTGTATAATTCTGTTAGTACATTTCAACTTTTATTTTTAGTTGTATATGCAAAATTTATGTTGAGTATTCTAGAATGGTTTGCAATTGTAGGTAAGTAACTAAGAAAACTTTTTAGTGAATATTGGCAAATAGCTTTCAACTTAAAAAAGATTTTTAAAATTTTAAAATAACTACTATCTGCAATAATGTTAGCAATATTTTTTTTAATTTTGTATGTTAAGATTTTATTTTTTTTAGATTAATGACCTATAGATTATATGGTGCAATCACTAAATGATCTATAGATTTTTTATCGTGTTAGTGCTTAACTACAACTAGCTTTTTTACTATCAAATGACAATGCATTATACCAAGACACCTTAGAAATGACGTTGAAGACATTTCTTTCTATAATATTAATTGTAT
This sequence comes from Styphnolobium japonicum, assembly GCA_023212625.1. NCBI lineage: Eukaryota > Viridiplantae > Streptophyta > Magnoliopsida > Fabales > Fabaceae > Styphnolobium > Styphnolobium japonicum. Next base: position 37,930,479 of record JALBWW010000003.1, on the reverse strand, counting down.
AATTTTGTTAGTACATTTCAATTTTTTTAAGTTGTATATGGAGAATTTATGTTGAGTATTATATAATGGTTTGCAATTGTAGGGAACTAACTAAGCAATTTTTTCAGTGAATAATTGGCAAATAGCTTCCAACTTTAAAAAGGTTTTTAATTTTTCTTAAAAATAATTACTATATACAATAATGTGTTTATATTTTTATTTTGGAATAAGGGCCTACCACTTTAACTATAAATTTCTTGCATCCCTGTTATTAGATGCAAATTTTATCCTCTTTCATTACTTGTATATGTTTTTAATGGATGAAATTTAAAAGAACTTAGATTAGAATAAAACCATTCTAATATATTTTCTTTCAAAGTTTTCTACCATATCTAAGAATGCTTTTAAGTCCCTACACTTACTGTTTTGGTACCTTTTTTTTTTCAAGCATATTTTGTTGGAACTATAATTCTACTTTGTTTTTATTTAAGTTGTATCATGTAATTTTTTTTTATTTCCATTCATCATTAAATTCATATGAAATTATTACAATTGTTTTTTTTTGCAACTGAATTTTTTTGGAACAATTATTTATACAATAGAATTCCAAAAAAGGGGTTGCCTTATGCTCACATCTTATTGTTCTTGCACCCACGTAGCAAGTATCATAGTCCAGAAGACTTTGATAATGTCATTTTTACAGAGATCCCTAATATAGAAACTGATTCAAAATAATATGATGTTGTGGGGAATTTCATGATGCATGGCCCATGTGGTCATTTAAATCCTCAATCACCATGCATGAATGATGGAAGGTGTTCTAAATTTTATCCCAAAAGTTTTGTCAACTTAACTACTATTGATGAGGATGGATACCCCGAATATAGAAGAAGAGATGATGGGAGGTTCATAGAAAAAAATGGTATCACTCTTGATAACTGAATTGTGGTTCCATACAATTCATAATTATATCTCAAGTATGCATCTGACATCAATGTTGAGATTTGTAATCAATCACCATCCATCAAGTATTTGTTCAAGTACATTAATAAAGGATATGATCATGTCACTATCGCATTATATGAAGATAATGGAACTTTAATTAATCAAAATTATGTGGATGAGATCAAGATTTATTTGGACTGTAGGTATATATCTGTCTGTGAAGCATCTTGGAGGATATTTGGGTTTGATATCCATTATAGGCCACCATCAGTAGAAAGGCTTAGCTTTCATCTTCCTAATGAACAATTTGTAGTCTTTGAGGATGATGAGACACTTAATTCAGTTGTTGAGAAACCCAGAAACAAAGAGAGCATGTTTACAACTTGGTTGGAAGCAAATAAAATATATGAAAAGGAAAAATATCTTACATATGTAGAATTTCCATCAAAGTTTGTGTTCAATGTTCCAAAGCGTAAGTGGTTTCCAAGAAAACAAGAATTCTCCATTGGTCAACTTCATCATGTTCTTCCATCTAGTAGAGAACTCTACTATCAAAGAATCCTCCTTACTAAAGTCACAGGTCCTCAATCATATGAAGATATTTGAATTGTTGACAACATAGTTTATCCAACTTATAGAGGTGCATGCTACCAACTTGGATTACTCAATGATGATAAAGAGTACATTGAGGCTATTCAAGAAGCATATGCATGGGGCTATTCAGGAAGCATCTGCATGGGGTATTTAAGATTGTTATTTGTCATGATACTCATGTCTAATTCTTTATCGAGACCAAATCATGTGTGGGAGAAGAGTTGGCATCTAATTTATGAGGATATGCTTTATACACAAAGGAGGCACTTCTAATGTCCTGGTAACATAAGTTTCTTTCCAATACAATAGTTAATTGACTTTAACCAAGTAAGAGCTTCTTATTTCAAATTCTATAATATTATGCAAAAGCTATGGCTAGATTTTAGATCCATTTTTCCATATCACATTATAAAAATATCTTCATAATTATAATTTACATGACCATGCTTATTATAGAACATATTTTCCTTAGTTTTCAATATTCATCTATATGTTTTTCTCACTTACAAGTTTCTCTTGGTCCATTTTTTTAATGTGAATGAGTATTTGATGTAGTCTTATGAATATAAGTATCTACTGTTTCTTCTTTAAGGTTACATTCAATAGGATGATATTACAAATTAGATATTAATAAGTAGAAACTAAATTTGAAAATTTTACAAATTTCTTATATCACGTGTTTTGCTTATAAGATAAAATTAGGCACTTGTGTTAGAAAGCATGAGTATGAATATAAGCAGTTGTTGCTTAGTTTTCATAGAAGTCATCATTAAATTTACTTTTAATAATATGGTATTAGATATAAACAAGTAGTAACTAAATTGTTAGTTTTAATAAATTCTCATATGACAAAACATTTCTACTTTATTATATAATTTTCTTCCTCTTTCATGGTCAACATACAAGTATTTCTATTAGAATCACAATAAGTTATCTTTTAAATTGTTTGTAGTTACATCTAATATATATTTCAGCATATGTTTTGTTTATCAGATAAAATTAGGTACTTGTGTCATGCTCAATCTTTCATACCATCTAATATATACCATCTTTTAATAAGATGGTATTAGATATAAACAAATAGCAACTAAATTGTCAGCTTTAACAAATTCTCATATAACAAAACATTTATACTTCATTATATAATTTTCTTCCTCTTTCATGGTCACATACAAGTATTTCTATTAGAATCACAATAAGTTATCTTTTAAATTGTTTGTAACTACATCTAATATATATTTCAGTATATGTTTTGTTTATTAGATAACATTAGGTACTTGTGCCATGCTCAATCTTTTATACCATCTTATGGAAGTATCATTCAACATATTTACACTTCTATCTAATTAATATCTCACAATGACCTTTGGTATTAGATTTGCAGCTTACAGACATTAAAATACAGAACCTTTGTCTTGCTGAGATTGAGAAATTGTTAAGATCCAATGGACGAATCCTAACAGATTATCCAGAAATGCCTACACCTCAAGAAGTAGTTGATTTGGATTTCCAAAACCAGCTCATTGCTGATCAACTTAATTTCAATATACAAGAGCTTTTGGAGGAATGTAAGAGGCTTCTAAGTAGTATGACACCTGAACAAAGGGTTGTCTTTAACACAATAATGGGTTCTGAGTCTAAAGATGAAGGTGGGGTCTTCTTCCTTTATGGTTATGGTGAAACTGGCAAAACATATATATTGAATGCATTGACCTCTGGTATAAGATCCAAAGGTTGTATTGTTTTAACAGTAGCCTCAAGTGGTATTGCATCAACTTTACTACCTGCAAGCCGCACAACTCACTTAAGATTTCGAATTCCAGTAATACTTACTGATGAGTCAACTTGCAAAGGATCCCCAAATGCAAAATTAATCCAGAAAAGTAAACTAATTATTTGGGATGAAGCACTTATGGTAAAAAAAAAACAATGCTTTGAGGCTCTTCGTGACATTCTAAGGTTTGATAATCCAAATAGTCTAAATCTTCCTTTTGGTGGAAAAGTTGTTGTCTTGGGTGGCGATTTTAGACAAATATTACCTATCATTCATAGGGGGACAAGATCCGATATTGTTCATGCAGCAATTAAATCCTTTTATCTATGGCAATTTTGTTGTGTATTGACATTGTCCAAGAATATGAGATTGCACATCAATTCTGGGAATACAAATATTAATGAGCTTAAGGAATTTTCTGAATGGATTCTCAAGCTTGGTGATGGAAAACACCTAATGATGGAGAGGCACATATTTCAATCCCTTAAGAGTTCTTAATCACAGAGTTTCAAGATCCTATTACAGCAATTGTCAATAACACCTATCCATCTTTGATTCAGAATTACATTGATCCAAATTATTTGAAAGGAAAGGCTATTTTGACACCAACACTTGATATTGTTGAAAAAGTGAATGAGTACATTCTTTCACTTATTCCTGGTGAGGCAAAAGAATATTTAAGTTCAGACGCAATATGCAGAGCAAGTGAACACTCTAATTTCTTCCAAGATCTACATCCACTTGAGTATCTAAATACTCTTACATGTTTAGGTTTACCAAATCATAAGTTAATCTTAAAGGTCGACACCCCAGTTATGCTTATTCGAATATTGATCAGTCTTTTGGACTTTGCAATGGATCAAGGCTTATTGTTACAAAATTGGGAAGACAAATCATTGAAGCCAAGCTTATTTTAGGAACCAATTTTGGGGCAAAAAGTGTTCATTTATCGGATGACAATGAGTCCTTTAGAGTCACTATGGCCATTTAGACTTGAACGAAGACAGTTCCCATTAATCATCTCATATTGCATGACAATTAATAAGAGTCAAGGACAATTGCTTGACAATGTTGGATTATACTTGTCGAAACCTATTTTCACTCATGGTCAACTTTATGTGGCACTTTCAAGAGTCAAATCAAAGCAAGGACTACAGATTTTGATCCACAACACTAACAATGAACCATTGACTGAAACCAACAATGTTGTCTATAAAGAAAATTTTCAAAATCTCTCATAGCTGTTCCAAATTCTCTCATTGCATATGTTAAGAAATTTGAGAAATTGTTGTTGCCTATCAATTATATATCTTTAATGTTGTAATACTTTATTTTGTGCTTCTATCTTCTTTTTGTTTATGTGATGAATCCCAAACTTACTATTGATTGTACTTCTCTTAATGTTTTAGATAATTTGTGATTTATATTTTCAGCTTATTGATAGAAGTTGAATGCTTCTTTTATTGTTTTTTTAGCTTCTTCATGTTTATTTGTAGTCATGAATCCCAAATTTACTATAAAATGCATTGCTTTGGGACTTTTATATCATTCATGTTTTATATTTTCAGCTTATTTATAGAATTTGTTATTGTAATACTTCTTTCCACACAATAACTCATCTTTGATGAATTCTTTATTTTGACTTAACACACTTATGTTTATCATTGTTCAATTTATTGAGTTAGAGTTGTTATAGTAAGTGAAACTTATAAGTATACTAATATTTTGTTTTCCTGAATAGCACAAATTCTGTTAGCTGTTGAAAATGAGTATTCAGAAGATAAATTACATTGCTGAACTCACAAGTGAGAAGGAATCATGGAAAAATGGTGTTAGAGTGATTCGAATGTGGAATGTTTCATATTCAAATTCTGCTAATGTCATATCAAGTATTCAGATGGTTTTACTTGATTAGAAGGTATGCACATCTTTTTTTTTTAAACATGCATGTTCTTTACAAAATTTAATTATTATCAGATTCAATATAAATTTATTTTGACTATATTGTCATAAAGTAGAACATTGGCTGATACATAAATTTTTTATTAACTATGGCTACAAGATTCAAGCTTCTGTTGCAACAGATAAATTAATAAAGAAGCACATATCATCAGTTTTAGAAGGAAAATGTTACATCATTCAAAAATTTGTTGTAGTCCAGAATAGTGGAGAGTATCGAGCAGCTCACCATAAGTTCAAAATCAATTTTCATTTTGGAACCAATATTTAGCCCTCTAATCTGGACATTCCCTTGCATTCATTTCATTTTGTTCCTTTTGAGGACATTATAAAAGGGACTGTTCCTAAAGGTTATTTACTAGGTTAGTTTCTCATCTAGCATAGAATTACATTTTGTGTGATCTTTCTTTGTTTTGTCTATTATTCCATTTAAAGTCTGCACTTCTTCTCAATCATAATAAAGATGTCATTGGAGAACTCAATACTTATGGAAGTTGTCAAGATTTGTAGAGGAATGGAGTCAAGTCTAAGTTCATGGAACTTCATCTTCAAGATATCAGGTAGCTAAATCATTTCAATAACAATTTTCGTCCTTTTACATGTTTAAAGTTATAATTTCATGAGTTTCTTTTCAACATTGTAGGAACAACAAACTACAATGCACATTGTTTGATGATTATGTAGATGCAGTTTCGAATGCTTTGAGAAACTCAAAAGACCAAACACTTATTGTTGTATTCCAATTATATATGATCTCAGAAGGTAGAATAAGTATTTCATGTAACCATTCTTATAATAAAACTAATATCTTATCACACAAAATCACAATCTTTAGTCATCTAATAACTTACACAATTTATAGGTGCAACTAAGGTTTCAAATGCATGGAATGCCTCTAAGTTCATGATTAATCCAAATATTGCTACTGTTTTGGACTTGTTCTTAAACAATTTTCACTTATTTGTTCTCTTTCTAATTTAGATTTTTATGCTTCTACACTAAAGTTTTTGTTCTTTTCTCATTTTTTTCACAACACATTACCTTTGTTATTGCTATGTTGCTTATTCATTCATTTCTGCATCTAATATGAATAGTATGCCTTATTTTATTTTCAATTTGAACTTACCTGAAAGCTCAATATCACAAAGATTCAGCCAAGTTGACAGCCACTCTCAATCTAAAAGTTTGACTGGCTTCCTCTCTTTGGAAGAAAGAAAAAGCCTATCTGAACTAAAAAAAATAGAACAAGTTACTATCTTAGCTAACTCAGTTCTAAATTAGTTATGTTTAGATATTGTAAATAAGTATTTATTTCCTTACACTCGCAGAATGGAATTTACACAACTCTGGCTACAATCATGAAAATTGAAACTCGATTCAATTGGTACTTTGATGCTTGCTCAGTCCATGGGACAAAAGTGAAGGTAGAAGGTGGACAGCTAAAGTGTCAGAAATGTGATAAGACCCCATGACTAATAGTCTAGAGGTATATCTTCTAAAATTAAAACTTTACACTTCATTATTGATGATTGTTTTCTCAGTTTCAGTTCTCATACTTCATTAATTTCATTTTATTTTCCTACCTATGGCTTAAATTCATTCTTTAACCAAAAAATATTTGTCAAATGGTGCACTTTTGTATAGGTACAAGATCCATGTGGAAGTTAAGGATTCGTATGAAACTGTTGCATCATTTGTTCTATTTGATAATCTTGCTTTCCAATTGATTCATTAGCCAACAAGTGATCTAAAAAATCAATTGCTTAGAGTTAGTCAGCTTTTTAAAAAAAAGAAAATTATTAATAAATTTGCAAAAGATATAGTTTTCACCTTTTTTTCAATTAGCAGGATGATGACGAGGATGGATTTCCTGAAGAGCTAGATTGTTTGCTCAAGAGAACATTTCTGTTTAAAGTAGAAGTCTGTGATTTCACTAAGGCAAATCCATCTTCCAGTTTTACTGTGAAAAAACTCACCGAAGATCCTGAGTTGATAAACTCTTTTGCTTCCTCTTTACCACAAAGTTATGTAAGTTTTACAATAAACTTGAGAACACAGCTTGAAATTGTTAAAACGTCAAGTATATTTGTTTCAGTTACCATATTTATTTATAACATTGGTTCTTTTCATGCAGGTGGACATTACAAGAGATTCGTTAACCAACTTTTTAGAAGGAGAATTCCCCACAACAAATGCTATTGAAATTGTAAGTAGTATTGATGAAGTTGATGTCATTCCATCTCCTAGAGCTCAACATAATTTTATATAAATTTTTTTATTCAATCCTCGAAACAAGCATTGATGACATCACACATTTAATGTTTATAACTACCATAATCTATTTTAATATATGTCTTTGCAGGACCCTAATCGTCAAGATTCAGTTACCAAAACTTTGGATATCAAATTGACTTAGATATGACATTATCCGTGATGGATAATGCATGTAGTAAAACTATTAAACTTTCTGATAATCTTTCTTCTTTCCATCCACTTAAACTAATCAGACTTCTAAAAATGGTTTTATTTTACTAAATTGTCTTTATCATTTGCAGGTTTGTGATAATGAAAATGATACCAGTTCATCAAATAACATGATCCCTTTGAAAAGATAATCTTCAGCTTTTGATAAAGAACTTGGTTTGAATGACTTGCAATCTCCATAGTTCTCAACCACTAAGCTTATCACTCGGATTAAGAAAGAAAAATTAAACTGAGTTCATGTGTTCAGCTATTATCAGCACTTAATCATCTTTTTGGGATCATCAAGCTATAGTTATAGTTGATACTACTGTCAGCACTTTACAAAGCTCAACAACTTCAAAGTCCATTCTATTGTTTGCTTTAAAATTGTATCTATTCAGTAGTCTATATAATTTGTGATCACTATAAACTTTACTAGGAAGGCTACCTTAAAAACATTACTATTAGTATGCTGCTCTTTTGATATGGATCACATTACAAAACAGCAAACTGGATCCTGTTGTTATTATGAATGATGATATTATTGAACTTTTGAAATCTATGTGAAGGTATTGCAAATTTTTGCAATCGGAAATACTAGAATATCAAATAGTTGTTTGTGATGATTATCAGATATACACTTAACCTCCATTTGTGCACCATCCATTTATGTATTATGCAGGTTTCCTACTCATCTTAATATTATTATATTTTTCTATTAAATTTATATGATAACAAATGTATAATAGAAGATAAAGTTTTAAAATGACATTTAAAATCCCATATTTTCTATTCACAAGTAACTCGTGCTAAGATACCAACATGGTGTGGTAGAAGTGATAGATACTTGAACCTCTTAAGCATGTGATTAGGGGTTCGATTCCTGACTCATGTGTATGAAAAAACATTTGTTGAGAAAAATCAACCCCTTAAATAGATCTTAGTACCTCAAGAGATTAGTCCCCGACAAAAAGAAAGTTTGAGAGAAAGGCAATATTATATATACAAAATATTAAAAAAATAATTTCTCTTCTTTATACGTTATTAAATAGAGTTTAATTTTAATTTATTATTAATATAAAATTTATTTATATTACACAATTAAAATAATTTATTTATTATAACAATTATTTAAAAGACTAAAGATAACTCCTAATTAGATCATAATATAAGATTCTATGTTAATTATAGATTAAAAAGCTATTAAAATTTGAAAATCTTTTTTATTTCTTAAAAAATTGTCATTAATATTTTTTTAAAAAAACTGATTAAAATTGCAAGCATAAATAGATTGAACTTTTAATATTATTATCTTATATTTTTGTTCCTTAGGTGGTCGAGGTTTTGTCGTTTGTCGTAACAATGCACGAAACATGCACTCCCCTCCCACTCATTCTGCATACTGCATTCCATTGCATTGACTCTACTACAATCTACGTGTCTTCAACTGTCACGCAACAGCTGAGCTAGCATCGCAGCATGAGCAACACTTGCAAAAAGAACCAACCCTCTGCACTGCAGTGGCCAAATGCCTAAATAATCTTTTAATAGAAGGTGCAAAAGTTCTCAACCACCTTTGTCGTTTTCAGAAATTCACTTGACATGCCTCAGTGTCAATTCAACCCTTGACAGCCAAAATTTCAGATAATGAACGTTACGTTACGTGCTGTCTTTTTGTAATGTAATTATTATAAAAGAAGAAAAGGGTATCTCTCATCTGTGAAATGTTCATGTGCAAAGAGAGATGGGAAAGGGAGGAGAGGCTCTGGTGGTGTGCAGTGACAGGAGCATGGGAATTGGGGTAACGATATGGGACATGGACACTGGAGAAAAACTGCTGCACATACCAACCTGTGCTTCACCCCCTCGCGGGTTGTTGTGCTTAAGAAACCAGTTTCTTGTGGCATCTCAAATAAACAGACACGGGTCTGTAGCTGGCGGAGCCATTGCCGTCTGGGCCTTGAACAAGGTAACCTTTTTCAGCTGAAACTCCCAATGGGTTCTTGTCCAAAATTGCATCTTTTTCTTTTTTCCTTTTCTTTACTGATAGGCTCATATAGTATAGGACCCTTATTCACGTGTACTTCATGCCCCATGCTAAAAATGGGTAACAGTTAATCCTTTATTAATCCTAAGTTAACAATGCAATTACCATTATGTGGTGTACAATGGTGGATTGATATTTGGGGACGGAGAACAATGATTCTAGTTGTTAATTGGAGGAAATGAAGAAGCACAGGTTGGATTCAAATTCAATCTTTTAACTTGAATAAGGGCACTATATTTGAACATCATCATTGTCATAAGAAGCAAGAACCCAAGGATATAATTAAGAAAAAGAGAAGAAGGAAGGGTGAACACTTCGAGGGGGTTGGAACTTCCACAGATGATCACTTTGAGGGGTCTAGCCTCCAAAGTCTTAAGCTTGAAAGTATTTCTGCTCGATGATCTGTTGGAAAAATTCATAGAGAGTGCAGCTGAAGCAACATTGAGGAAATGCCAAGATTAACCAAACACGATACACACATCATGAAAAATAAACAAGATGAAATAGAACAAGTAAACAAACAAGGATTAACGTGGTTTAGCAAATCATATATGCCTACGTCCATTGAGAGAAATAAGAAAACCATTCTTCACTATGAGAAAATAAATAGGACAAGAAAATTTGTCATGGCTATAGGCCTCCTTGGGTTTACACCTATTTGCCCTACGCTAGAGCCCCACTATTTAAAGATTATTTCCTTGGTTCCTAAGTATTTGACTATTTAAAATAATTGCCCACCAAGACGACAACTTAGCCACCAAGAATGCAATCTAACCAATTCTGAATCAAATCTCAAATTAATTATTGCGGGCCAAAAAATATCCCAACAATCTCCACCTTGGCCCTTGGAAACTAATTGCAGCTTTACCTTGATTCAAATCTGATTATCCTTCATGAACGCCATAAAGATCCATTTTTGTCAAAACTGCAAATAGAAATACCGTTGACCTTTGATCGCATACTAGCTACCCACAACCCGAATCAATTACCGTCCAAACTCCATGTGATTCTAACAAATTGGCCAATGAACATGTGTAGCTGCCCATGTTGGACATGTCATTTTATGATTATCATATATTAATTTTGTTTTATTATATAACGTATCCCTGTCGTGTTGTGTCCTGTATTTTTACTTTTTAGTAATGTGGCGTGTGCCCGTGTTCCCGTGTCCATGTCATGTCATATCCGAGTGTCCTAGCCTTCACTTATCCAAGTATTCACAATGCCAAGAAGAGATTCACCTCCACCAAGATCCCACTATACTAGGAGTTTGTGCCTGTTACACCCTTACACCAACTTTTCTCCCTATCATGTAACGCAGTGAACATGATAGCTACAAACAAACCACTTATCCATACCCACCCCAATAAAAACATGGGTTGATACCACTTGTCATCCATCATCTTCATCGTAGATTGAAAATAGCCGCTATGATGGGGTAACTGTTATGTTTGGATGGGTGGTAAGGAGGGGGAAGGGAGGGGGAACCTTCCCCACAAAGTCCCAAAATTCTTTTTCCCGAATTGTGAGGTCAAGAGAGGGAAAATGTTTATTTTAAATTAAATAGAGGAAAAATAACTCTTATCCCTTTACTTTAACTTTGACTCCAAAATAGGGAAAGAGAGTTTCCCACCTTTCCTTACTTCAACATTCAAACAAGAGAAAGTAACCTCCCCTCCATCCCCTCACTTCCCTTTCCTTCATTTCCCCTCCATTCCCCTATGCTCAAACTTCCAAACATAGGGTAAGATTGGAAAGAAAAATTGCAAATTTCTTCACAAAGTCTCCCAAGTTGCATCATCAGTGTCACAGGTTCAATCATCAATAGCCTTTTGTGCTTGCAATGATGACCCTTTGTCACTTTTCATTACAATACCAACACAATCCCTTTGTAGACATGTCCCTAAGTTCTTCTCGAGTTAGTTATTTCTTAAAAGCATCACTATATATCACATTTTCTTCTTGCAATTATGCAAAGGAAATAGCAGCAATCATAGTGTGTGGCTTGTTGGCTTTATAATCTTGTTTGATTTCAGGTTGAAGGCTTGAAGCCCTTCTCTAAATGTTCCAACTAGCTGCCTTTCCGTCCAATCTTTGGCGTGATTTGATATCTTTCCAAATTGACCCTGGTATACTGAAACAGTTGTAATCCGAAAATCTTTAGTGAGCTTGCCATCAATATTTTCATATTTAGTTGGACCGACTGAACTAGAAGTGTTGATACAAACCCTTCCCATGTAGGAACTTCATGGAAAGACTTAAACAAATACCACTAAATTGCATCACTATCAAGATTAATGGCTGTGTATGGTGGAAGTGAAAAAAATTTCAACCCTAGAAATTCATCCACCCTTTAGGATCTCCTCCTTCCCAACAGGGAAATTCTACCCTCACATGAGGAAGGTCGGATTTATGACCGTCATAAGATCCTCCTTCCTGCACAAGAGATTGGCCTCGTCAATTCAAACCAGAATTAAGATCTTGGCTGTAACTACTAAGAACTTCATGTATATAATAATTTAATAATGATTTAAGCTCCTCAAAAGTTTTGTTGAATTTTGCATCTATCATAGCTTCCATTTGAGACTCTCAAGATTGTTCATCCATCACATTTGAGTGAAATTAGAAATCCAAATGATAAAAACCCAAGGGTATTGATTAAGAAGAAGAGAAGAAGGAAATATGATCACTTTGAAGGGGTCAGGACCTCCAAAGGTACCACTTTGAGGTGGTCGAGCCTCCAAAGCTGTAAGCTTAAAAGTATTTCTGCTCTATGAAAAACCCATACAGCATCTACAATTTATCAAAGACTCTAGGGACAGTAAATATGAAATAAACACAATTACCCTAATTGCTCCCTAATTAAAACAGGAAAGGAAATCAACAAAATCAAATTATAGTAAATGCAGGAAAGGAAATCACTTTGTTCCGTATTATTGAAATTTCTCAACTTGTTATGAGCTTTTAAAACATATTCCTTTTTTCAATAGGATTTCTTTTGTATTCATCCAGATCATGTGGTCATGAAAATAAAAAATCTAAATGGCTTTTGTGAAATCCAAAACTGTCATCAACTGACCTCTTTTGATTTGACTAACTGTTTGTTATTGTTTGCACTTTGCAATATATTTTCTGTCACTATATAGGTAAATGTGAATTTTTTAAAACTTTACATATATTCTTCAGAAATTAATATATGCTTTTCAATCTGTACTGTTATGGTCACAAATAAATCAGTTGGTTATGTGTGATATAATGACTAATTTTAATTGTTTATCATGCCTGTGGTGCTGATATTTTCTACAAGTAGGCTGAGAGAATGTTTAAAAATAGGGTAAAGTGAATTAAGCCACTAGGGGTGGGCTAGTAGTGAGAGGTTTAGCGTTTAGGTGGTTTGCAAGAGGTCGTAGGGTCAAACCTCCATGCTGTCATTGTAACCAAAAGAATAGGCTAAATTGAGAAAGAGAGAGAGAGGGGGGGGGGGGTTCCGCCAAAAACATTTTGCTTCAATTGGCACCAATGAGTAGGAACCCGAAAAAAATAGTGTATTTAAATAACTTTCACTCAACTGAGCCTTGTATTGCCTGATGGTAAGGATGCCTAGCATTTGGCAAGGCAGCCTGCCTTCTTACCTGGGCAGGGTTATCTTCCCCCTTTAGCCCATACCTGTTCCTCCTTCCCTGCCTCGGAGTTTGTAATGTACCAAAAAACCACTGAGCCTTGTATATATCACGATGATATGAAGTATATATTTAGTGCCTTCAGGCCTTTGGCCTGGTGGCAACATGGACTGGCCGCTTTCCTTGGCAACCTGGTTTGACCCTGGTGTGGCCAATTTTCCCACGGGTCCTTCCCCCAGTGTTTTAATAGTTAGTAAAAAGAACAAAGTACGTTTAGAGATTTACTTCATGGTCTTGCTGTTGTATAATGACCAGATCTACCAGTGGATATGGTTGATTAGCAAATGTTGCCTTGTAGAATAAGGAAATTATTGGCAAACAGTAGTGGTGCTTACTAGTAATGATTGCCATGCAAATCAATAAATTTGATGGAAGCGTCTTATTATCCTGCCTTCTAAAGTATAAATTCTTTTTCTGTAGAAAACTCCATTGTTACTTATATTTTCTTGTTTCAGCCTCAACAACCTCTTTGGAACTACACAATGGAGGCCATTGGGCCTCTTTCTTCCACAAAAGATGGCATATATCTTGTGGGAGGAGCTTCAACTGGAAATGCTTATCTCTGGGATGTATGTAAGCACACCTTAAATTATCTGTTTGAAGAAAAATGTTTTCTACCAATATATAGAGAGTAGTTAGAAACCTGTTTTAACAATGGAATACTTTCAGTTCATCAGTCTATGTTTGCATTCATATGTACATTGCAATATATAAATTCTGGCTTTCATTTTTTGATCTTTTCCAACGTTTGGCGCAAACACCCACTGGTATAAACTTGCACAGGAGATTTAAATGAAAATTTGTATGTGTGAAATTCTAATATGTTTAAGGTGAATTGTAGGTGACCAGTGGAAAATTGCTGAAGACTTGGAGTGCTCATAATAAATCCTTGAACTGCATACTGTTTTCAGATGATGATTCTCTACTCATTTCTGGTTCAGATGATGGTATGATCTGTGTTTGGTCCATGATTAGGTAAGGACTAACTTTGCTTTACCTTGGCAGGCCTCAAGATTAAATGCAATAAAATAGATATTAAACTCCTTTTTATTGATGCATTTGTTCTAATCAATTTGATGGAAGTCTGTTAGACGTGGAAGAAATGGGAAGCTCGCCTCCTTTATTACATTGTTTGTCAGGCAACATGTCCTCCATAACAGGTCTTTTAACCACATCGAGCAATTGCTTCTCAATTTTAGTATCAAGCTCCCTTGATGGCACATGCAAGGTGATGAAACTTAGCAGCAAGGTTCTTACTCCTAAAAATTGTAATATTTGTGTGAGATTGCTTTATACTAAGATGGAATATTCCGTTTATCATAGGTGTGGGACTTTATCTCAGGAAGGCTTATGCAAACTCAAGTTTATTCTATGGCAATAACTTCCATTGCCCTTCACCAAGGAGAAGGGATTTTGTTTTATGGAACAGTAAATGGAACAATAATTGTCAACAAGCTTGATATTGGTTTGGAGGAAGATCCTTCTGTCATCACAGAAGGCCAGCCACATGAATTGAAAGGACACAAGTAATGTATGATGCTTGAAGCTTCTCATTTCTCAATATTTATTGGGGATATAATTCATTTCAGCAGAAATGTTAGAAATTGTGTATAAAGTAAAAATAAATAAAGACAGCCATTTTTTTTTAAACTTTCCTTATGGATAGATTATTGTGTAATTATTTCTTAAACATATGTAATTTCCAATAAATTTTTGTCTGTGGCTAGCTCAGAATCTAACTCCTCAAAATTGGATGTATGTGTTTGAATGTTTCGAATGCCTCATTTTAGAATCTATCATTTTAAGTGTAATGGTAGAGAGCAACACACACAAATAGATGCAACTTGCATTGAGTGATCAAATTTTTATCATAGTTCCAATCTAAATATGAGTTATGTCTATTCATATAATGAGTTTAAGTATAATCCATTTAAATTTTTGTCAACCATGCAGTGGACCCATAACTGCCCTGACCTCCTGTCAGGCAGGCCTAATATCTGCCTCTGAAGACTGCACGATCTGCATCTGGGATGTCATCAGCTGGGCAATCATTCAAAGGTTCAATCTTCAAAAAGGTAACATAACCTATCCAATTATATTATTATTCTTCCCCCCTTTATGAAGAAGGATGTTGACATTCATTTGGGCTTGTATAAACTTTTCTTGTGGCAAAATATTCAACTCATTAGCTTAAATTCTATTTGGTTGTTGAAATTACAACATTCCATTCCAAAGTTGCAATCATCATTTAAGTTGGAATTAGTATGTTTTTTCAACAATTTCAACTATATTTGGAAACTTTTACTGATTTGGATTGGTTCTAATTTTCTCTTGTTTCATCTGTTCCTTTCCTTGACATTTAAATGGAGTTTATACCCTCACTTTAGGTCAAACCGCAAGTAGTAATTCCTGTGCTCCCCCTATTCCCTTCCCCCTCACCCTCCCTCCCCTGCCCTTGCCTCCAAAAGAAACGCGACTATAGAAAGAATTTTGAAGACCATCAAGTATGCATTTACACGGATATCAGTACATGAAAGATATTATTAGTAGAGATGATCAATGTTCAGAACAAACTTACAAAGGCATACTTTAGCAACATTGATGATTTTATTAATAGCAGGGAAAGCAACTAATCTGGTGGTAGTTCTGCGGTCCTCAGTGATCTCAACATCAAACCATAGGAAAGCCTCTAATCAGTATATTGTTTCTTCACTTGACAAGTATCCTCGGCTGATAAACTCATCCCAGGGAACTACCACTCTCCTTTCCTCACGTTGCCTCTACAAAGAAAAGAATTCTTGCAATGATTTACAGAGTATTAAATCATTGAGACAGGACATGTCTGATGCACAGGTTTTTCCTCTCTTCCCTTTAATAGCCACCACTTATTCAGACACGCAGTAGAATTATTTTACATGATGCATCACAGCATAACCACCATGGAGTTATGCTTTTACACCTTACACATGAATAAAACTAGTGAAGGTGCATGTTTATATGGTCCCTTATAATCCACTCCCCCCCCCCCCCCCAAAAAAAAAAAAATCGGAAGAAAGAAGAAAACCAAAATATTTATAACTGTGTGGTTAGAGGTAGAGGCAACTGAAACAGGAGATTACCTTGAATTTTTGTAACTTGTTTGGCTCTGTATGCATGTTCTCAGCAGCTGCCAAGATGCTAATTTTCATTGTTCTTTCTTTTGGGCAGAAAGCACATATGCCTGTGGCCATGACCATGCAAATGAAAGTGGAAACAAGTGTAGAGCATCGTATATGGGCAACAAAGATGGCAAAGCATGTCATGGAGATAAACAAACAATTGCAATCACGACTATTGGACTTGATACAAAGCAGATTGTTTCGGCCAATCAGAACCAACCTTCAAAAAACTAGTAAGAAAAGGCTCAAAATTCAGAGTCTGCAAGAGGAGAAGAAAAGCCACAAACCTTAGCTTAATTAACCATTTTTAAGATAAAGGCCTTAAATCTGTAGTTTTCTTTCTATTGCATTTAAATATGAGTCTTTCCCCACCCTCTTCTATAAAATCCAGTGATTAGACCTTTGGTTCAGCCTGTCTAAGCTTAAAGACATGTTTCAGGAATAGGTTCTCTGGTTTCTGCCCCATGTTTGTAGACATGTTTCTATACGAAATGCTAAAAATTCTGCATATGAGCTTTGAAGTTGAGTTGGCATTAGGGGATAACAGATGACAATACGTAATATGCATTGCTTTTTTTATGGAATGTACTTATTTCTGCGTAGAAGTTTAATGGCCAAATTTAGATGAGCTAAACCAGATAGTTAATGGATCTATCAACTTCAAAGGATCGGAAATTGAAATACTCGCTTTCAGGCCTCTGTTGCATAAAAAGTAAGATCATATAGCGGCTGCTGTTTTATTTACTAGGCGCAGTGAGATTTCAGAGAATGATTCTTGGATACTAGATAGTCTTGTGTTATCACAACTTATAACGTATGATATGCTGCGTGGAAACTCGTAAGTTCAGAGTTAGGCAGCTAGCACAATAGAGTTCATTTCACGTAGAACCAAAACACAAGGCTGCTCATCCTGCATCTCATCGTGGGCTGTTCTACATAATATTGGTATAAAATTTGTCAATATAATACATGTATGATGCGTTGAGATTTCAGAGTTCAAACAGATCAAGTGGTGTCAAATAAGGCAAAACATAAAACTAGCAAAAGTAAAAGCTAGGACATATTCAGGATCATAGTAGAGAATAACCAAGTATAACGCAAGGATTCTTTCTCTCTCTTTAAAATTGAGAGTGTATCACAACAACTACAAATCAGTCGAAGTTAAAATATGAAATTGTCAGTTTTGAATTTGGATTGCTGAATTACTTCTAAGCCTTTAAAGGATGGTACAAGCTTATTGGGCTAAGGCCCTTAGATATTATGTTAATTAATTATTATATAAATATCTTTTATTATCTTAACCAAGTTGAATCAAATTAGGTCAATAAAATAAACAAGTTTGATATAATGCTAAATAGTTTTAACAATTGATTTTGATTTATATCTTTTACTTGAAAATTTTTAAAATAAAAATTGATTTGATTTTGAAATAAAATTCTTTGTTTAGAAAGTTATAATATATGAATTTATGTTATTTTTTAAATTAATCAAATATGGTTGTTCTTAGAATTTAGGTTTGGGGCTAACTCAACCCCAAAAGCTTGCTCATGGAGTGAGGGTTGCTTCCCACTTATAAACACTATTCAGGTCATATCACTATCCAATGTGGGACTCTCAACACACCCCCCTCACGCCCAGGACCAGACATCTGGAGCGTGAAGTTTGCAGGACTAGACATCTGCGGGTGGCCTAACGGATCTCGATAGGCTCTGATACCATCTTAGAATTTGGGTTTGAGCCTAACTTAACCCCAAAAGTTAGCTCATGGAGTAAGGGTTGCTCCCCACTTATAAACACTATTCAGGCCATATCACTATCCAATGTGGGACTCTCAACAGTTGTATTTAATTTTTAAATCAAATAAATTTAAATAAATTGGATTCTTAAATAAAATAAAATAAAATTTATTTTTAAATAATTTCAAACACAGTATGAACTCATTAAATTAATCCAGGCAAGTCAAATTTTTACAACTATCAATCCCAGAAAATAAAACCATCAATTTAACAACTAAGGCTCAATAATTTTTAAATAATATCTTGTAGTTATACTTAAAAAATAATTAATTTTATAATATTTATATAAATTTAAATTTTTAAAATTAATTATTTCAACATCTGTACAATCTAACTTAATTTATGCATTAACATTTTTTTATAAATAATAAATATGACAGTATGATTTTTTTTATATTAACAATTAAATTTAAAAAGTATTTAAGAAGTATTTACTACTTCTTAATAAAAAAATTTAATTACACTGTAAAAAAAAATTTAATTACTTAATAAAAAAATATTTTTTAAACTTTTAAAATATTAAACTTTTATTTTTATTAAATTTTTTTATTTGAATTCCTTAAAATAAACAAGTTTAATATACCACGTGCAACTCACGAACGGCTATTTGATGACGGTGATTGTGCGAGTGACCCTTAAAAACATGTTTGCTAGTGAGAGAGAGAGAGTGTGTGTGTCAGTGTCAGTGTCAGCGTTAGTGTCGAGCAGTGAGTACGGTGTACTAGGATTCCACAAAGCAAAGCTCATACTCTCAACGCAGCGCTACTTGGACATTTGCTGCTTCACCGGCAGGTATTTCATTTTCCTTGTTTATTCAATTGTTTTATTTCCAAAGTCCAATTTCGTTAGCATTTTTTTTTTCAATCAAATTCTGGGGTGTGCTTGTTTCGGCATTTAACGTTTGCGTCCAACCGAAACTTCTGTTGTAGAAAGGTTTTATTTTATCTTGATTAATGGTAATTTAGTACGGTGGAAATTGAAAAACCCCAACCGATATGTTATGGGCCATAATGATTTATAAAAAAATTGACATTTTGAAGAAGTGTGAATGAAGCACTTTGTTCACGACATGCTTAATTGGTGACCCCTAATTGTTTTCAATTATTTCTGTTTGCAGAGCAGCTTCTGCATCACCAGTTCTGCATCATCATTCAAAGAGGTGATCTAATTCGTGATCTTTGAAAGTTTACTCCTTGAAATTTACAAACTTTTTATGCTGATATCCATGTGTTTTTGTGGGTGTTCTGATGGTCTTATTTTGGACTTGTGTACTGTTCGTAGTTGGGGCCAAGGACAAGCGTTGGTGCCGGTAAACTTCAAGGTGAGATTGTTTAGTTTAGTCTCACGTTAACCCCCTCCCCACCACTGGGGTACTGTACATGGATCATGGATGGCATTACCTATTATATTGACTGGATTTATGAACTCAACATAAAGTAGCTTGTCTAAGTCAATTTTTCATCTTAGGTGAAGTATAAGCTCTGCATTGATCTATGAGGTAAACACAGTGCGGTTACCTAAGTCGTTTTATATTTTCACTTCCAATGCGGGGTAAACACATTCTCAAAAATGGTGAATCTTTAAATTAAGACCTTTTAGTTATTAATGTGTAGTATTTCCTATTGGTTAAAACTCTTCATCTGGTAGAGTTGAGTCCTCCATTTTCACTTCACTTGTATGTTGATAATCGGTATTTCATTAACAAGATTATGTCATAACAGTCATAGATAAATAAGCTTATGAAAGAAAGGTTTATTTGTGACTTATTAGGATATGGATGGTTTATATTGAAAAACACGAGTTCATTGGAGGCACCATGTGTGTGCAAACCGCCTGATATAAATTATAATGATTTGATGCTGTTTGAGATTTAAGTTGAATGTCTGTAATGCTAATGAAGTTCTCTTGACATGCAGTTGTAAAAGCAGTGCTGCATAGTGATACAGAGATGGAAATTTCTGAAACCAAGAAGGGTTGTGGGCTACGTGGGAAATTAAATAAGGTTGTGCTGGCTTACAGTGGTGGCTTAGACACGTCAGTCATTGTCCCATGGCTGAGGTATAGATCTTGTTTTGTTCCTTTTAAGTTTTTTTGACAACTAGACTTCTATTGCAAGTTTGCAATATTGGAATTTTCCTATCCCTTATATATTCTGACCGACAAATACAAAGGGAGTTAGAGATGAAGTTCTTTTGAATTACTGGTTTCTCTTTAGAAATAGAGATCAGAAACTTTTTTGAGATTGTATAGATGATCTGGTGAGTTTTAAACTATAAAGTTCAAGTTTTTTTTGTAAAAAGCAAGGGAGCAAAAAATTGTGATTCTTTCTTTTTTGAGGAATTTAAGATATGATCTGGGATAATGTTCAGTAGATAACCCTGTTATTCACCTATTGCTATTTATCTTTTTAAATGTCTACTTATAATAAGATTTATATGCTGGCTTGTCCTTTGCATAATTGTGCTCTTATTATAATCTCTTATTTAATGATTTTGGCCTTGCAGAGAGAATTATGGTTGTGATGTTGTGTGCTTCACTGCTGATGTTGGCCAAGTATGTTATAACTTGTACAATTCACTTTCTGTAATCAAGATTATTGTTGTGTAACTTAAGTTATTGGAAAATATGCTTTAAGATTGCAAACTTTTGACTAGGGAAACTTGCTGTACCCAATTTATTCTTTATATGCTTCATGTTTGGTAACAAAATGCTAAATTTCATAGGGTTTAAAAGAATTGGAAGGTTTAGAAGAGAAGGCCAAAGCCAGCGGGGCCTCTCAGTTAGTGGTGAAGGACTTGAAGGAGGAATTTGTTACAGATTATATATTCCCTTGCCTGCGTGCTGGTGCAGTTTATGAGAGGAAGTATTTGCTTGGAACCTCAATGGCCCGCCCTGTTATTGCAAAGGTACATTTCTGCTTAAGTTTGATATACTTGGCTAGTTTCTAAGTTAAAAATGGCACTGTTTTCACCCCTTGGAAATCTTCATATGCTTTGGTCTATTTTTCAGAGTTTTGTTGATGTATGAGATATCAGCCTCTGCATTAGTCCTCTTTTTTTTTTCTTTTCTCTCTTCTCCAATATTACATCTCTCTTGATTAAGCCATTTCTTCTGTTAACTCCTAGTGTAGTATACACTCTTTTTATATTGAAAAAGAATCATAATGACCATCATTGTAGAGCATGCTTATCTTTTTTTCTCTTATATAAACATATATTGATACCTACCAACTGATAGGCCATGGTGGATGTTGCCAAAGAAGTTGGAGCTGATGCTGTCTCCCATGGTTGCACAGGGAAAGGAAATGATCAGGCATGTATTACTATTTGGCTTACAGCACTACCAACTATTTTCTTCTGACACATTTATGTATAATTATTCAGGTTCGGTTTGAGCTCACTTTCTTTGCTCTGAATCCCAAGCTAAATGTTGTGGCTCCATGGAGGGAGTGGGATATTACAGGGAGAGAAGATGCTATTGAGTATGCTAAGAAGCATAATGTACCTGTTCCTGTGACCAAGAAATCCATATATAGCAGGGACAGGAACCTTTGGCACCTTAGCCACGAGGTAAGTTTTTTAGGTTGTCTTCATTCTAGCTCTAACTCTAGTGTGGTTTCTTTTCTTTTTCGGGGTCTAATCCTACATTGAAAACTTTTAAGGTCAAAAGTTTGATGATCTATTCAAAGTAATTGATTTGAATCCTCACATGTTACATGACCATCCGGAGGAGCAATAGAGAACAAAGCATTAAAAAGATCTGTGTTTTAAGAGTCTGTTTGTCTCTTTTCTAGCATGAGAAAATCCAAGTTTGACTGCCAGCAATTTACTATATGTGCAGCTTAAGTTCGTGATATGAATAACTATCACTTCTATTCTGTTCCTTTCTTCCTAATTCCTATCTCCTAATATCTACAATTAAAAATGAAAATTAAAAACCCTTAGATTTAAACGGCTAATTCCTAAATTCTAATATGACATTTCTTATGGATCCTAACTTTTCACTGTTGGCTCCATCTTTATTTGTAATGTCAAAGATACAGCAAAAATATTTGTTTTTATGAAAGTAAAATGGATTATTCTCATTCGAAGTGAAACAATAGCTGAGTGTCAGGGAACATACCAGGTGTTGATAACTGAGGTGGTGTCATGCTGGCACCTGAAATCAAGACCGTGTTCCTATTTCTTTTAAATGGCCTAATAGTGCATGGCTTACTATTTAACTCAACTTATTGTAAATGCTTTCATGGTCATCTTCATTCCAGGATCGGATATTACTCTCATTAATTATTTATGTATGCCTTTTCGATGTACTTTTTTCTTAATATCTTTCTAAAAGCATGAATTTTTTTTTTATAAATAATTCAAAGAATCCAATAACTTAGTTACTAGTCTAGACATGCGAATTATCAAATTGAATGCACAACCTCATTCCTTGTATTATCAGAAGTTGCTAGGAGTGTAAATCTTTAGTTTGATCTAGGTTTATGCTATATGTACTGTAGCTCCAAAAACTATATATTGGAAATGACATATTGCTGTTTCTCTTATATATGCAATTTGTGACCCTGAAGGGTGATATTTTGGAAGACCCAGCAAATGAGCCTAAAAAGGATATGTACATGATGTCTGTAGACCCAGAGGATGCTCCAGATCAAGCAGAGTAAGCATCATTCTTCCCTTGTCATTTGACTTTATTTATAGCTTCCAAATTTCTTATATACTTTACATTTTTAAAAGCATGCATTATGTCTTGCAGATATGTGGAAATTGGGATAGAGTCAGGGCTTCCTGTTTCAGTCAATGGGAAGAGCCTATCGCCAGGATCTTTACTTGCTGAGCTCAATGAGATTGGTGGAAGGCATGGAATTGGCCGGATTGACATGGTTGAAAATCGGCTTGTAGGTATGAAGAGTCGTGGAGTTTATGAAACTCCTGGTGGGACCATCCTATTCACTGCAGTGCGCGAGTTGGAGTCTTTGACACTTGATCGAGAAACAATTCAAGTCAAAGATTCATTAGCCCTTAAATATGCAGAGTTAGTGTATGCTGGCAGATGGTTTGATCCGCTTCGTGAGTCCATGGATGCCTTTATGCAGAAGATCACTGAGACCACAACAGGATCTGTGACTTTGAAATTGTACAAAGGTTCTGTTACTGTAACAGGTCGGAAGAGCCCTTATAGCCTGTATAGGCAAGACATTTCATCATTTGAGAGTGGGCAGATATATGATCAAGCTGATGCTGCTGGGTTTATCCGGCTTTATGGTCTTCCAATGAGAGTCAGAGCAATGCTTGAGCAGGGCATCTAAGTGTTGATTTCATCATGTACTTCATTAATACTCTGCCTGTTTTGTTGCACTTGACAAATTTTGTCGAACCTTTACTATTGCAGTGCATAAACGCATTGCATGGTTTCCTTATCTCAACAATTCAAGTGCGGGAATTATGTTCATGTGTAGCAAAAAAGTGGACTGTAGCCAGGGATGCGAACCCGAATCCGAATAAAACATATTTCCACTTTGTGGTCGAACTTGCTTCAACGTAATATTCAAACGTTCATACTCAAATGAATTTAGATTCAAAATTTTATCTTTTTCAACTATTTTATATTATAGAAAGAAGAAAAATGCTGATTTTGCTTCCTGATTTTTTTTTTTACGTTATATGGGTTATCTTTCTCTTCTTATGGTTGCTATTCATCAATTAAATAAACTAGTGCAAAGAAACTAACATGCATATAAAATATATATATCGTGCCCAATTTAGACAAAAATAATACTCCTTTCTCTTCCATCATCTGGAGAGACAACTACGTCAATCTATTCCGCGAAGTGGGACTACATGTAACTATATAGTAATACTATACTACAAACCAAAATACATGCTAGATGAAAGTTAACCGAGTTGGGGTATGCAACCAATACTTTCCTACCTCTTTAAGAATTTCAAAAGATGAAACGTTGAAATAGTTGTTTTCTTTTGGAGCAGCTTGATGTAGTGCAGTATCAAATTCTCTGATCCCCGTCAGCTGTTGCCTGGACCTGAGAAGCATACTGCAAGTTCCAAAGGACATCTTCGATGGATGGTCGGTTCCAGGACTCAGGAGAAATACATTTATTTGTTATGGAAATCACAATAAATAGAGATTCTTGAGAGCAAGTAGCTTGCACCACTGGGTCCACAATCTGTTTCCAGCCATCCTGACTATTGAAAGATGCCTGTAAATTGAAGAGTGCTAAATTTTAACAATCTTAACCAGTCAAAAAATTATATAAATTATGTGAGTTGCTCTATATTCTTTAATATACTCTGCACGGTTCCTGTGGTTACCATGCAGCATTCTGGATACATCCTTCCTCTCTCATAATGACACTCTTACAAAGAATGATAGAAAGTCCCCTGCTTTCTATCACATATCGTTAGGACCTTAGAATTGCTCTTTTAGACAAGACTCGTAGTGGGTAGTATTGCAGTACATCAACAAAAGGAAAAAGAAAATGAAAAAGAATAAACATGCAGTGGAATTTGCAAACTTTTTTTTCACAGATTGTCAGATATTAAAAATTGATCATGTAATCTAAATATATTTTGTTCATACCATTACATTCAGCAGAATTGCTTCTCTTTTAGCAGATACTGAAGGTCCAACAAGTACCTCGAGTAGTATGAATCCAAAGCTATAAACATCATCCTCTAACCTTTTCATTTGCCTGAAATTACACGTTGAGAAAATCATGTACACAAATAAATCTTCAGGGGATCCACAAAAAACTTATCAATTACTAATGAAATTTTGCTAAATGTATTAAAAGTTATCCCATTTGTTGTGTACCAAGGAGTTGAGAGAGACGACATAGGATCTAAAAAATTCCTTGAGCAATAAATTGAAAGAAGAAGAAACAATGCCATATTATGATCCACAGGAAATCCGAAAATCCATATCAGATGTTTCAATTAAGGGAAATCCTTACCATGAGTTAGGGCTTTCTCCTTTGACCTACAAACCAGAAGACAAGTCATAATCACTGCTGATACAAGGTACTGCGAGAGACCACCAATAGGGGGGAAAACTTCCACACAAAAAGAAACAAAAAGGAACCATACCCCACATGCATCAGTTTCTTCTGAGATAATGGACAATCCATAGTCACTCAACTTTGCCATCCAGTGCTCATTAAGCAAGATATTGTTGGTCTTAAGTCGATTTTTGAAGAAACCAGGTATCATGCCAGTGTGTAGGAAGTGGACAGCCTTGGCAATATTAATTAGAACTGCCAATCGCTCTGACCAGTTAAAAACTTTGCCAGGACTATTTCCTACAAATACAATGTTGACACACTTAAGTTTAGTGCACAATATCAACCGCTTCACAAACTAAATTGGTGGAGGCCAGACGTTTACTTTCAAGGTTCTAATTTCTCAAGTCATATTATCTCTATAAAATATTTTAAGACAAGAACGGGTGGATCCAATAAATAGAGTTTCCTTCATGTAACTAAATAGCTTCTATGACTATGATTGTTCTGCTTTTGGATGATTTGATGATGATGATATGATCTTTATGACTTGGGTTTTCAGCAGCCATTAATAAAGTGAAAGAAACATTATATTCTTACCAGAGATATAAGTCTGAAAACTCCCATTTGACACACATTCATAAACGAGAAAGACGTTTGTGTCTTTATGGTCTCCCACAACACCATCAATGCAGTGCCCCAAGAGGGACACCAAATGCGGGTGACGGAGCTTTGCAAGCAAATCCAACCTCAGTTTGAAATTCCGAACCGAATACTTTTTGGACAAAGGCAGGCACCTTATTACAACCTCTATCCCACTCTCCAGTTTTCCTCTATAAAGCTGCAATATCAGGGAGAATTTTCATGAGCATCTGTTCTGATAAAAAGTATAAATTTTAGTTGTTGTTCACATATTAATCCCCCCAAAAACAAAAAACTATTAGATGTAGAAATATGGAGTATCAGTTTTACAGGATTCTAATTGTTGGTATATAAGCGTCTCTCTTAGGATTTATGCGGACATCTGTATAGAGCCTGTAATGGGTGCAGTCTCTTAATATTTAATACGACTCTAGAAACTATAAAGAAATAAAGTGCACAGAAACTATAAAGAAATAAAGTTATACTTTTGTCATCGGCTATAACTTTTGGCCTAGTAATAAATACTTGATCAACAAGTGATATATGGTTATGGGTTAAAATCCCCCAAGTGACCTAGAGGGAGATTGTTAGCTTTATTTGGTTAGTGCTTCTCTTAAGATTCGTGAGCTTAATATTCTAGCTCATAACGCTTGTAATGAGTGCAACCCTTAATGTTTCGTGTGATTTTAAGAAACTATAAAAAAAATAAATTACACCTTTTAGTAATAAGCGCTTGATCCTACAGTAATAAACATAAAGCTTTTTCTTTTCTCCTGTTTACATTGTCATATGTCACATTCAATAAGGTCCCAACAGTTTATTAATGTCTTTCTTTTTTAAAAAAGAAAGAGTATGTTTTGGATATTACCTTCCCATATAAATTTTCGCCCATAAAAGTAGAATTGTCAAAGTTATTGGTGGCTTCCTTTAGCTCTTCCAACGAATATGACCGACACATGGGGAGGTCTTCCTTGCCTAACTTTGCAGCTTGAGAAACATACCCTGAAATTAGTAACCACAGAAAAAGAAAAAAAAATTGCTGTCAATTTTCATGTGCTTCAATTTATCATGCCTAGTGTACCCATAATTTTCATCGTTTCATGGACGAAGACAACCTACTTGCATTTGTTACAAGCTCAGAGGAGAACCCTGCTGCATAGCTATCTTGAACTGTTTTATGCAATAGGTGCTGCTCTGACATCCCCCGAGGGCAATACCTTTTACAAGCTATAACAATGCACAAAGCCAAAAGCACGGTGATTACAAGAATTCCCACAATTACACCAACTAAAATTCCTAGTCTGCGTGACTTCTTCTTTAGATGAGCCTCTGTGCAGTAGGATACTGCATGCTGATGCTGCACATTAGCAGATAAACAGTTTCCATTGCTCTTGACAACTGTGTTTTCTGATTCAGTGCTCAGACAAGAAGGCAAGCCCCCCACTAACCTATTATGTGATATGTCAACAAATCTAAGTTGGCTGCTACATCTTAGATGATTTTGGAGCGACCCACTCAAAATGTTGGATGACAAATTCAAATAACTGATGTTGGGCAAAGAGAAAAGTTCAGCAGGAGCAGTGCCAGTGAGTGCATTGAAGGAAACATCAAGCTGCTGAAGCCGAATTAGTTGACCATAGCGCTTGGGAATTTCACCTGAGAAGTAGTTTCTGCTAAGGAAAAGCCTTATCAACCCTTTGGGCATTGCGGGTAGTGCAGAGTCTAATCTGTTATCCCTTAAATCTAGCTGTTCTAAGCTACTCAAGCCACTTGAATCTGGCAGGTTCCCTGATATTTGATTGCTTGACATGTCAATGTCAATCAGGGTGGTAATACTAAGGATTGAAGGTGGAAATGGACCCTTCAACCTGTTATTCTTCAAACTAAGAACTGTAAGATTAGTTGATGAATTGAACCATCTGGGGATGGTACCATTGAAGAAGTTATCACCCATTCTAAGAATTTGAAGATTCACCATTGTGGAAATCTTTGGAGGGATTGATCCATAAAGAAAGTTTGAACTCAAGTCCAAATGTTCAAGTGCAAAAAGTCGGTGGATTCTATCAGGAAGTGGTCCCCAAATGCCCAAAGAGACGAGACGAAGAACTTTCAGGCTGGTTAACCTGGCCAGAGTAGCCACGAAAGAGTCCATGGAGAAGCTCTGTGATAGTGTTTGATTTGGAATAGGAATCCCATTAAAATCTCTAACCTTGCTTGGCTTATCACCCAAAATGATAAGCTCGCTGACAAAATTGTCCTGGCATGTGACGTTTACTTGTGTAGAAGAAGATATTGAGCAAAGCTCTGTCCAACGATCTTTCCATATTTCCAATTGTCTTGGGTACTCCAAATGCTTCTTTAACTGAAGAAGCACTTGGGTCTGAGAGGACTGCAACTGAGCAGTACAAGTACCCATAGAAAAGACACACCAAGCAGAACAGAATAGCAAAACCAAGTCATAGCACCCCATGAGAAGTTCTATTGACAGTGCTTCGAGGAGCAACTAGCACATACGAAGAACCCAATGGAAAACCTGTCTTAAAATAATGGAAAAGAAGTGCCATTAGAATAGTTGAAACAGAGATCAACCCAAAACAAAAAGATGAGGATCACTTGTACAGACACTAAAACTGACTACCTCATAAGCTTAAAAAATATCTCCCATCATTTGAATTGAGCAGAGGTAGTTGTGCAAACATTCATGCACAGAATGCAGATACTTGGAATGGAAACCTTAAAGTGTTGAGAAAAACCTTATGCAATGATTCAAGGTTCAAGCAAGATAAGCATAAGCTGTGAATGAAGGAAATGTTGTATGAGGAAAAAGAAAAGAAACATTAATGATACCAGTGAAAGCGTCTCTCTTATTGTGGATATCTGAGTAAATCAATAACCAAAGGGAGTTGCTATGGTACCCTGATGGGTTTGGTATCCAGGGTGAGTTGTCAATAAGTTATTAACAGTTGGTTTTACAATAAATGTTAAAGAGTTTATTCAATATAAATAACAACTAATGAATGCTAGACAACACACCCTGGATACCGATACCCTAAAAAAAAAGATGAGTACCGGAGTAATGAACAAAAGAAAGATCAAGTGGTGGTCTTTGCTCGGAATCCAAGATACGAAAGTGGGGTACCTGAAGTTAATGCATTTACTGCTTCCACATGGTGCTCTTTCCTGCTGTGCTCTTTCTCCAGCAATAATGGGGTGGGCTTTGCCCACTAGCCATAGGAAAGAGTACATAGGAAAGAGTACATAGGCCAGGTTTTTCTGAAAGAAAAGTGGGAGGGAATTGCACAGTAATGAAGAGAAGATACCGACTTTATATCGTATACAAAGCTGTTCTTTCCTTCCTTTGGATGCTATTTCAGCTCATGTTCAAGATTTCAAGCACACATACTATAAGTAAATTGAGGGGTGGTTTCAAATTCAGCTCTTTACAAGCCTCTCTAGTTCTGTGAAGAACTCCATATCCTTCTTAATTATTGTCATTGTGTGTAAATGGATACTGGTGAAAACTGGGACTTTATGGTTAATATTTCATAACCATCGAATATAAGTTGATAAGCCTAAGAAATAAAACATGGGTGATGGGCCATATATATAATTCTGGTATGAATCTAACAGACTTGAGGTGCCATACGGGGTCCCCACAATCATTGTAGAGGAATGTCTACATCCAACCTTGATTTTCACTTGCTGATTTTTGCATTACTTGGGAACTAAAAGCATTTAGCCTTCGCCTTAAGACTTCTTTCTGTTTTTAGCTAATGAAAACTTCATATTACCAGATCCGTGTTCTGCTCTTTGGAAGAGAAAATCTATCTGTTCTTCTCTTCGCCTTTGACACATTGAGACTGACCTCTTAATTTCATTTTTCTAACTCATGTGAGAGGATCTGAAGAAATTTGAGTAAAGTGGCATTTTTTGTTAGATCATGGGGAGTGGGGAGATAAAACCTTAAACGCATTATAGGTCTTTACACTTATATGCCTAAGTTGAATCACTGTATGCAATACTTGTCTCAACCTAATCATTGGCTTTGATACTAATTGTTAGATCCGGCAAGATCTGCATCAATGTGCTTAACAAGAAACCACAATAGCGGATTTGACACAATTTTTTTACCCAAAACTTTAAGATATTAAGTCTATGAATCTTTCTACTTGTATGGTCCTCAGTTAATTCATTTCTAACTAATTTAAAACTTTTTCACTCACTTAAATTTCTAACATTTTGGTCATGTAATTTGTTTGCAATTTATTTAGTCCATAATTTAAATTATGTATCCTTAAATTATTCAAATTTATTTTATGTTACTCTTCAGCCAGAGATAATAGAAGAAATGAGTTGAAATTGGTTTAAATAATTTAACAACTAATTCATACAAATAACTTCCTAAATTGTAAATGAGGTAGATTTTTAAGGTTTGAATTTAGAAGGAGAAGACACGAGGACCTGCGGTTTCCAATAAACAAAGTGATAGTAGCTTTCCAATCAGCCAATTTTAATTGGAGGTTCTTGGCAGTCAGAAAGAACTTTTTTCTTCTCTAGTAGAACAAACCATAACTAAATTGCAGGGCTAGATTTGATATTGATAAGGATACATGTCCTTGGAACTTGGGTTGGCTGCTTACCATATCTTGACAGGCTGTATCTACATATCAAAAGCACAAAATGCCTATTTGCCCATGGTGCGTACACGCATCTTATTTAGATAAATGATATTTTGTATGAACTCTATTCTGGTGACTCTTCCAAGTGGTGTAGTCTTGAGGTATCAATGACAAAGGGTTGCAGCATGGGGCAGCCTGTATCTACTATTCTGTCCCAACTTAAGTGGTTGAAATTCCAAAATCATTATGAAAGGCTGAATCAATAGGCAAGGATTGAAGGTAGTCGTACTATATCAAGGGACCAACCAACTTTATTTATTAAGTATAGATCCAAGAATAGTTTTTATTACTAACAAGAATTACCTTATCAGGGTATTTGGAAATTTTACAGAAGATCTTACAAATTAAAATCTTTGTTCCACTGTGTAAGACTCAGCCATACGGAGGTAAATAAAAGAGATTATTAATTTTAAGGACAGCTAATAATATAAATTTAAGGTAAATAATTTATAATTATTCCTGTTAATACTAATGACTATTTGAAATGGTTCATTATTGATCATTTTGAGTGGCCAATTAGACTATATTTGAATGGATAAAGTGGAGTAGTTAGTAATGGTAAATGGTAGTAAAAAGAACTCAACTCATTATTTATAAGTTTTTTAAATAATAAAGTGAAATAGTTAGGAAAAAAAACTCAAATTACTTCATACCACTCAAACTTTCAAATTTTCATTTTGAAATGAAACACTTTTTTTTAATTATTTTTAGATAATCATTTATAATTTTAACGTTTATCACTCAAAACCCTTTCCCCTTATTATTTCCTCTTCTCTGTTTTTGTGAACATGCTACCTCATCTCTTCTCTGTTATAGAGCATCAAGTAGTAAGAGCAACTGGCTGTTTTTGTGAACATGCTACCTCATCTCTTCTCTGCTATAGAGCATCAAGTAGTAAGAGCAACTGGCTTTGACAAATTGAAGGCCTTTTAAATTCTAGTGTTTGATTTTAAATAAAGAAGTAGAAAAATTGGGATTAACATATCCCAATATGAGATTATCAAATAGTTTTATAAAATACATGTTATTCATTTGGATGAATTTATATACTAAGTAGCAGAAGAACTTTCAAAAAATTAAGGAAATTACAATGCTTAAGTGAACGTGTTTAGTCAAATAGCTATTTTTAGATTATAGATTATTTAGCTTATATATATATATATATATATAAATTGATTCATTATATAGTTGTGTATATTGTGGATGAACTTTAATTTATAATATTTTTTATTTGTAAATAATGTTGTAGGCAATAAAAATTAAAAATATAATATTAAAAGTAAAATTTATAATTCATTCTATTTTATTAATTGTCATTAGTAATTTTTAAATAATAGAGTGAGATTTCTTTTCATTTTTTTATTAAAATATTTAAACAATATAGTTGTATATTTTTTACCTTTTTATTTTATTTTATTCTAAATCACTCTATTATAAATCATTTTATTTAATTTTTTTCAAAATTCTTAAACATAACTTTAGCCTTTCTTTTAAAATTTATATTGTTAACAATCTTTAAAATTAATAATCCTTAAATAATGAAACCATTTTATCCTAATGCAGGGTTAATAAGTTTTTTTATATTATTATTATTTTCAATCCTCACAAATTTACTTTTGAATTGGGTACCCTAAAACTTAAGAAATAAAAAAATAAAGCAGCGGCTGAACTAAACCCAAAGCAGTTACGGAGTTGGCTAGAGTTATCCGAGGTCCCATGAAATAATATGATCTTTTTGACATGATAAAGACTGATAAACTTTACTCCTTTTGTGTTGCCAAGTTGCCATCCTTTTTTAACAAAAGTGTTCCCTAGAATGTACAAGCCTACAAGGAAGCCAGGGATTGGCCCAATACTGTTCTCAAAGTTCTGCTGTTCTGCAGGACTGCAGCAGCCTTGGAATACATGAAATCAATTAAAATGAGTATTTAAAAAGTGGACATATACGTAAGAGTCTGCTTTGTAGGAGTGCATCACTTTCTATATCTATTTTTTTTATAATATTAGTATTCAAAATAAATTATTTACTATTTATTAATTATTATTTATTTTTTATATTTCATAAAATTTTAAATATTTATTTTAAAGTTAATAATTAATAAATAATTGACAGCATATCATAAATATTAAATTTATTAGAATATCATAACTACTTTCAATAATATATATTGAAAATGAAGATTACTTTAGTACTCATATTTTTTTTCAAGATATCGATACTTAAAGTGATTTGTTAAGTATTTATTAGTTGTCATATTTTTTTTTTAAGGTATCGATACTTAGAATGAGTTGCTAAGCATTTATTAGTTGTTATTTATATTTAATAAACTTTCAAATATTTATTATGAAAACAACAATAAATAAATAATTAACAACTCACTTTGGATACTAAACCCATCAGAATATCATAATAACTTTCATTAAAAATAAGTTTACTTTTAAAAGAGTAAGGATAGTAGTGCAGATTTAAATGCTTATAAATCTTTCAAAAAGTTTAAGGTGAACTTCTATTTTTTTTTTTTTTTGGTAATCACTCTAATTAATATTTTGAATCAAGTTATGTCCTGTAGTATTTTACTGGTTAGGTCCTTTTAGTCCCTTATAAAACTAATTTACGATCAATAATTTAAAACATAAAGGTTTTTTCTGCCTCTTAACTAAAGCGACTTTCACTAGAATTCGAACTTGCGTTCTATCCTACGTGGGCAAGCTTACTTATAGCATATTTGGTTTAGTTTTTAGAAACTCTTAAATCATGATTTTAGCAAATACTTATTTTTTGATATTTTTACTCAAATTATAATTTTAAAATTTCAAAAATTAAATTAAACACATGACCAACCTTAGTTGGTAAGATGTACTTATTTTAACTCTTCAAAAGAAATTAGAGTAGAACCTGACTCTATCCAATGACTTGTATTGGATTTAGTAAAAATTTTGTGAGAAATTTGTTTATGCAAATATCATTTTCTTTATAAAAATGAGATTAAAAAGTTTAGACATTAAATTTATACGAAAAAATTTAAATTGTTTACCTCAAATTTTAGAAAATACTACTCGCAAGGCAAAAAAGTAAAGAAACAAAAACAAAGAATGTATACTGCATTCATATACTCGTCAATTTTTATTTCTCTGATTTTCACTCTCATTATCACTTTACCGCTTTATCATAGACAACTCTCTCGTACAACTTTGAATAAGAAAACAAAGCAAGATTTAGTACTACTACCTCTTTGAAATTTGGAAGGAAAACTCCAACGCCTATCTTTTTGAGGGAAGAATAGATAAAGGTTGGATTTGGAGATCAGAGCTAGGTTTACAAATTCGACCAACTTTAATACTGGCCCCATCTACATTATGCCCGCATTATGGTTTGTTAAACAGTCACCTTCCTTTTGCTCAGATGACAGTTAAAAGCAAATGTTGTCAACGTAAAGGGGAAGATTGAGTTGCTGACTAGTTGTGATGAACTTGTAAACTATAAATCTAATAGACGTGGGACTTGGGAAACTTGACTGGCCCTTCCCAACTCAGTAATTGCCTAATGTTGTAATTTTGTTCGTCTTGCTTTTCAATCTGTTTTCCTTATTCTTTTTTTTTATAAGCTGTTTTCCTTATTCATTCTTATTGATTTCATTCGTTTTAGGAAAAACAAATACTTATGAGAGAGAGAAGACAACAAAATGAGATATTACTAATTGAGCAGTTAATAAGCATCATTAACTTCAGAGATAGATGATTGCTAATTATCAAATGTTGACTTATTTGTATAAACCTAATCATAAAGGAGGCAAGAGGTCCAGTTAGGCAATATGTACAACAATTAAGCAATTATTTCAATTTGGCCCAAAAATCAAATAATCAAGCTCAAGAATCATTCACATCATACGGATGTGATTGAATATCCAACAGTGTGCAAGTCAACCATGGGATCAGACCAATGATTGAGAACCAAAAGGAAGTAATGAGAAGACACACATCAAATACATGAAGAAAGTGGCTAGGCCATACCATGTGAGAGGGGGCTCCAATCCCAAACGAATTACAGAAGAATTGCCTGAAAAATATACATGTTAGGATATTTCAGAATATTTTAAGGTACTTTAACATATTTTTAAAATATTTTAACATATTTTTAAAAGAAATTTATAATATATTGTGAAAGCAATTAGTCATTTAATTAAAGGAACAATCTTAAGAATTATTTTCTAATTTCATTATGTTTCTTAATTTGTTTCTTTTTTTTTAGTTATGATTAAGAGTCTTATTATCTTAGTGGGCTTAGACTTGTACTAGTACTACTACACTAGTACTTGATCTAATTATTAGTATAAATAGAAATTAATACTTTATATTTTACAACACATCAAATCAATTCAATCTTATATTATTTATTAGTATTCATTCTCTTTTTTACTCCTTCCTTAACTAAATCATATAATTTCAACAATACACTATTAAGACCCCCTTCCTAAAGGGATAACCCAGCATCTACGGCATTTGAACCTCCATAAGAAAATCAGGTTCACTACAGAAAACGGCATTTAATATGCAACAAATAAGGGATGATATACCATCAGGCCAGGGTTGTGAGGTCAAAATCCCTTTAACAAAATAATCTATATATGGTCCGTATTTTCCCTTTTCTTTTGTCCCTATATGGACCAATCGTTAGTCATCTTTTTAACCTTTATCATCACGTTGCGTCCTTATCAAAAAGCACTACTCAATTGAGAAAGTTGTACAAATTATTTATGTTGGAAAAAATGACAATAATCAGTCTTTGGTTAGATTATCCAAAATAACAAACAAAATCTATATAGGCTTTGTTTGGCTTACGAGAGAGAGAGAGAGAGAGAGAGAATGTACAGGATCTATCAATGTGAGCCATGTGCTCAACAAAACTGCTCATAAACCACACAGGAGTCACGGGATCTTCATTCAGATCTCAGTCTGCTAACGATCTTAACTCTGAAGAAGACAATCTTCAGAAGTAGATCTAGGATCAGAGGCAATACGATTTTCACTCTTCTAATTATCTTGATAACATTTTTAGTTTGTATCAATATGGAAACATTTTTAATTTGTATCAATATGGATATAATAACTGAAATAGAAGACAAGCCATTGACTGTAAAAATATAAGTCATATGGAAGAGAAAGCACACTGATGATCCCAGCCCAAATGGTTCTAATAAAAAGAAAATTAAAAGCTTTTATTATGAGCAGACGGTCTAACTCATGCAATGATGCAATAGCATCTGATCTCTTCAAAAGGTGATTTGTTTTATGATCTCAAAATCGTAGAAATCACTGAGGTTCATGAATTTCAAGTAAACTTGGACAACTTTTTAGCAGAAACATAGGTTGAACAAATACTACAACACCCATCGCCCAGGGAAAAGGCAAGTAAGATCTTGGGACTTAGAAGATCTTTGTCATCAGCTGCAAAATGAATATTGCATTGTACTAAGATTGTTTGGCTTTTGAAATCTTCATAAAAATTATTGAAACAATGAAATCTCTTTCCTGCCTCCCTTGGAATTAGGAAAGACTTCTACAACTTGCAGAAACTTTATTAGGAAAAAAGGGGGCAGTTGATCTCCACATGTAATAACAATTTCAAGTTTAGTTAGGTAAGTATTGTAGACTTCAAAAGGTTATAGAATGCCAACAGTCACTTAGTTGGACCTTCTGTTCATGTTAGTTATGACTTAGGTTTGAATCCAATTACGCCTTGATAGGCGATCTGTAATCTCATCATAACCCCTCACTGAGTTAGTGATTTGCCCTAATCTTGAGGATGGACTTTTCCCTCACTTAAACTTTTCTGTAACAAAAAAACAAAGGTTAAAGAATATGCAGATATGTTGTTCAATTTGTCTAAAGATATATTAGATGAAGGGCAATCTGATGAATTTGCCCTTAATGTAACTTAATTCCATAAGATAAGAGCTGATAAAATTGCAACAGAAACGGTTATGACTCACTTAATGCAAAAAAGATAACAAAACTCCAACATGCCCAGCAAATTTGGCAGATACAAGGCTGAACTTAATTAGTTTTAGATAACTTAGAATATAAGAATACAACTTGAAGGGATCAAGTCATGAGACTGAGTTAGTCCAAAACAATGCTGAAATTTGACATTAACATGATGGCAGAAAGGCTGAAAAGTTTAAATCTTCCATAATTAACTAATGGCAGCAAAGAATAAGTGATAGAAACAAAAACAAAAAAACCAAATTAAGATGAGAAAAAAAACCATACAGAACCAAATTTCCATCCCCCTAGCCCAAAAGAGAAAAAAACAAAAATAGAAAGAAAAGCACAATAGTAATGTGGGGAGAGAAAAAAAGTACACATTAAGATGAGAAGGTATGCCACTACACAGGTGAAGAGCATAAATATTTGAGTCAGCTAAAGAAAAATTAAGTTCCCAATTGGTGAAGATAAAGTCACAAAGATAGGAGGAAAGAACTGAATATAAATCATAAACCAAGAAAACAGTATAATTTCAGACAGAACAATGTCAGTAGCAATAAAATCAAGCTCTCTACCTATAAGAGTGCCAAATAGGTAGATGCACTTTTACAAACAGTAAAGGCCAAGAGGCCATCTCTATAGTGTAATTTTGTATAGAAATACGTATTAATTCCTTCAGCTGTTCGTTCCAAACATTTACTCTGAGTTCAGGCCCTTAAAACAACAAAGGTATATAGCTATGATGTCATTCAAGAGATGAAAAATCAATATCGAATTTGTATCCCAAATAAGAAGTCCTCCAACAGACACCATTGTTGTATGAAGATTAGTTAGACTTTTCCAAACAAATCAATTGAGAGTACTTATGATAAGTTTTGGACCCACCAATTCCTTAAATTAAATTAAATTCCTATATGTACTTCAGTTCTGATGTTATGGCACTATTGCATAATTTGCATCCCTTGATGCATTTCTAGATAAATGTACAAATTCATTAAATCTCATAATCAATAGCTAGATAGATAATACTGAATGCATGGTCTTTAAGGATCTTAACCAACTCCTTGAGCCTCTGCTTCAAGCACCCGTGGAGCATTTGTTAAAGACAAACACCGGAAAAACCAAGGATTTGAATAACTCCATGGGGGGTTGACATTTTTATCTAAATTGGCCTAAAGCGACGAAGGTGGATCGCTAATCAAGCTACAATGTGGGTCTAAGTTCTTGGTACGTTCAACATTTTGGTTGAGTTGGGCTTCTATGGGGCGACATTCGAGCCCGTTGGGGCAGTTCTGTAAGTGTGTATTTTATAATTAACGGCCCAAAGAACAAATATCAAAAACAGATTTTGTCATTAACTAAGAACTACCAAAAAAATGTTGAAAAAGAAAAAAGAACTGGAAGAGTAAATGAAAAATAAAACTGCAAACTACAAGAAGAACCGAAAGGGAAAAAAGTGCTAGATTACAATATAGTGTTAATTTTAATATAACAAGGAAGCTCATTCATTGAGATAATCCCAAGGACTATGTTATGTGTTATAAATAAGAAAAAAATAAACAATTTTGTTGGTTCATACCCACAAGAATTATATGAGGAATTTTTTTTTTACCATTCTAACCTTATGTGATCGTCATCATTATTTACTTGGCAAGTATTTTGGGTTCTCCACCTTTTTTTATTTAAATTTTTTACTTTATAAATTTTTTCACTACCAACTAATGATGTGTTCTCATATATTAAAAGAGTTTTTATAATATTAAATTTAAATTTGATCCATTATTAATTTAAAAGTTTTATACTATCATATAATAATATATTAGTATATTATTAAAAGAGTATGACTTATTAGGTAATTGTTATAATAATTAAATTTTTTTTAATGATTTGACAATATATGATTGAATGAGAATAAATAAATTTTATATTAAAAATAAATTTAAATTAAATTCATAATATAACTACATTAGATAAAATTTAAACTCACAGACAGAAAAAAAAAAATTAAGTTTAATTTTGACCTACTGTTAGTGTAAAATTTTTTTTACACTATCACTCAATTATATATTGTCAACTCACTAAAAGAGTTTGACTATTATAACAACTAACTTAAAAGTCTAATACTTTTAATAATATGTCAGTATATGATTAAATAATAATATAAAAAGTTTCACACTAATAATAAATTAAAATTAAATCCTAAAAATTAAATCATTCTTAAAATTATAAATATTTCTAATTTGGTCTCGCCTTAACCAACATTTACACATCTATTAATTTAATGTTAAGGTGGCAAAATATGAGTTGATGTGGCAACGATGTAGCTTGTGTTGATCACATTACCAGCCAAGTTATCATGAGTTTTATTTTTAGGTAGTTATTGTGATAGTCAAATTTTTTTAATAATATGTTAATACATGATTAAAAAATAGTGTAAATTTTTTTTACACTAACAATAAATTAAAATTAAAACTAACAGTGAATTAAAATTAAATATCTCTCTCTTTATCTATCTATTTATCAATTAAAATTAAATATCTCTCTCTATTTATTTATCTATTTATCTAACATGACAATCACTATGCTATACATTATTTTAGTTCAGCACTAAATTAATGGATACCTGATAATTAAAAGAATTAATGTGGTTTATGAATTATAAAAATCCAATTAAAAATTAGTCATGATAAAAAATCAATTAGAAATATTTGTTAATTATTCAAATTTTAATTAAAAATTTTAATTATTAATTAAAAACTATAAGAATAGAGTAATTAAAACTTAAAAAATTTAATAAAATTTTGCTCTTTATGAGAATTTAAGGAGGAAAAATAATTGAAGAACAAGAAACTACAACAGTTATTATTTCATAATAAAAGAGCAAAAAAGGAAGAAAAAAATTCACACTCTCAATTATTTATTTATTAAAAATATAAATTATTTTAAAATTATTCTTAATTATAAATATAATCCCATAGACAAGACAAGTTCATCCAAAACCCTAAACCCTAGCAACCTTGGAATGCTGCTTTCACTTCCCCTCTGCACCTGCTGCTGATTACTCATTCTCCCAATTTTAGGGTTTGAGTGTTCATTCAATGGCGCTATACCTTCTCTACGAATCTTCTTCTGGGTATGCCCTATTCGAGGCTCATGGCCTCGACGAAATTGGGCAGAACACCGAAGCGGTTCGGAATTCCGTTTCGGACTTGAACCGGTTCGGCAAGGTTGTGCAGATTCGGTCTTTTGTTCCTTTTACCTCCGCTCTCGATGCCCTCAAACAATGCAACGCGGTCTCTGAAGGTAACCGCGCTCAAGCCCCTGAACCTTTCACTCATTGAACCAATATGTAGCAAGCTTTTCAACTTTCAACTAATGATGAATTGATTCAATTCTTAGTTAAATAAAGGAGCAATTTTTAATTTCTCAGAAAAATGTGAAAGATTCAACTTTTCCCAACAACTTTGTTTTACTATGCTTGGTTAATGATGGGGTTGTGTTTCTTTTTTCTTTTTTTTTTCAAAGCCTCAATTTTTTGGATTTTGTCTTCTTGATTATATTTGGTGTTCAGGCATATTGACTGATGAGCTGAGGACTGTTTTGGAGACTAATTTACCCAAAGTCAAGGAAGGTAAGAAGCTGAAGTTCAGTTTAGGTGTAGCAGATCCTAAGATTGGCTCACAAATATCTGAAGTGACTAAAATACCTTGCCAAAGTAATGAGTTTGTGAGCGAGCTGATTCGTGGTGTGCGGCTCCATTTTGATAGGTTTGTCAATGATCTCAAGGTTAGCGTTTACTCTGATCCCTCTTTCTGTTTGTGCATGCAGGATTCCTCCATGTCCTATGGAAAAGTTTATTTTTTATTTTTCATTATTTTTTTAAATTATTCTCCTACTTGAATTCCATAGCCGGGAGATTTGGAAAAGGCACAACTTGGTCTTGGGCATAGTTACAGCAGAGCAAAGGTGAAATTTAATGTTAATCGAGTTGACAATATGGTCATTCAAGCTATATTCCTTCTTGATACACTTGATAAGGATATCAATTCCTTCTCCATGAGAGTCAGGTATGTTTTCGACATTGAATAGTTAAATCTTAAATCTAGCATTTTCTTATCCAAGAAGGTTTACTTTTTTTTAAAGAGAATTAATAACATTTGAAGAATGGAATTGACGAATTCACAAAAACAATTTTGGTGCATCTTTATTTATTCTCTGCTGGTTCATCAATTATGTGTAGAGAATGGTACTCATGGCATTTTCCTGAACTGGTGAAGATTGTAAATGATAATTATCTGTATGCCAAAGTTGCAAAATTTATTGAGGATAAATCAATGTTGTCGGAGGACAAGATTTCAGGCTTAACTGAAGTAGTTGGAGATGAAGATAAAGCAAAGGAGATTGTGGAAGCCGCCAAGGCCTCCATGGGTAGAATTCTCATACTTGTATTGTATGTAACTTCTGTTTGATTCTCTTTTTAATTCTTGCTTTCCCTTTATTTTCTTCAGGACAAGATTTATCCCCAGTGGACTTGATTAATGTCCAGCAATTTGCACAGAGGGTAATGGACCTCTCTGAGTACAGGCGCAGGCTGTATGATTACCTGGTTGCTAAGATGAATGACATTGCACCAAATTTGGCCTCTTTAATTGGTGAAGTTGTTGGTGCACGTTTAATTTCCCATGCTGGTAGCCTCACAAATTTAGCAAAGTGCCCCTCTTCAACTCTTCAAATTCTTGGAGCTGAGAAGGCTTTGTTCAGGTTTTTAACTCAACAACCCTTGTTTTTGAAGTTTTTTAAAGCTTGAATTGCTTAGTTGTTCATAGAAATTAGCAAGGCTTTAGATTTGAAACTGCAAGAATTTGTTGTCTTCGAATACGTTAGCTTATGTGTTTTGTCAAGGCAACATCTAATTTTTGTCTGCAATGTTGACACTGCTATGCCTGGGTATTGTTGCTTCTAATTTATTATCTTTAGTATAGTACTCATTTTCGAATAAATGTCTATGCCTGTTGTATTCAGGGCGCTGAAAACCAAAGGAAACACTCCCAAATACGGTCTGATATTCCATTCATCTTTTATTGGTCGAGCATCTGCCAGAAATAAGGGCCGAATGGCTCGCTACCTTGCAAACAAATGTTCAATTGCATCACGGATTGACTGCTTTTCTGGTTTGTTTCTAACATTTTAATTTTGGCAATCTCTCATTCATTCCTTAGCACTTCCTTGAATTTGAAATGATTGTGTTGTACTGTGATGCAGAGACGGGTACTACTGCTTTTGGGGAGAAACTCCGTGAGCAAGTTGAGGAGCGACTTGACT
Source organism: Styphnolobium japonicum (assembly GCA_023212625.1). Taxonomy (NCBI): domain Eukaryota; kingdom Viridiplantae; phylum Streptophyta; class Magnoliopsida; order Fabales; family Fabaceae; genus Styphnolobium; species Styphnolobium japonicum. Next base: position 37,888,438 of record JALBWW010000003.1, on the reverse strand, counting down.
TTTATGACAAGGGAGTTGCCCCTCGGAAGAACATAGATGTCATGAAGTCTGCTATTGAAGATGCTCAAAACAAAGGTTCGTAAGGATGCAAGGAGAACTTGTCAGCCCCCCTGTTCTCTCTTTCTCTTCCCCTTTTCCTTCTTCCTTAAACTTGAAGACCATTTGGTTGGTTATGGATAGTTGTCTCGGAACTTGTGATCGCCACTACATGGTGGAGAGTTAAATGTGGATTGTTTCGGTACCCCTATTTTCCCCTAAGTTGTCAAATTTTTATTGATTCTTGGTTAAATTTTATGGAGTTCAAACATTTACGTTGAGAGCTAACAACCAATAAATATTTTACAACTATGGGTAACGTGAGAAAAACCAGGATACCGTAGCAATTCCTGAGTTAAAATGGTTTTGAGAAGTATATATATTGTTTATCCCAAGGTACATGTTTAACAGTGGAATTTTGCTGATTTATAATTATTGTTGCAGATACAGAGATGGGAACTGAAGTGCCCATTGAAGTTTCTGGCAAGAAAGCCAAGAAGAAAAAGTCAAAAACTGCAGATGAAGGCGAGGACATGACGGTAGATATGCTCTCTGAAATTACAAATGGTGATGCGTTGGAGGATCATAAATCAGAAAAGAAAAAGAAAAAGAAAGAGAAGAGGAAATTGGTGGACCAGGAGATGGAAGATCATGGTTCCAATGGGGTTGCAAATGAGCAAGATGGAGCAGTTAAAAAGAAGAAGAATAAGGATAAAAGGGATGAAGGTGTAGAAGTAAAAGAGACTAAGAAGAAGAAAAAGAAATCGAAAAGTGAGGATTAAACAATGGGAGTGCAGTTGACTGTAGAAATCGGGTTGTCATGTTATTGTTTTATTGTTTTGGATGATGATAAATTTTATTTGCCTTGAACTTTTGCCAGATGCTGCACACGTCTAGTAACTAGTTTGGATAACATTTTTTTCAATGGAAACGTGCGTTGGCACGTTCACAAGAGTATTTTGTTGAAGGAAATTGTTTTTTCTCGCAAATACCGAGGCGTTTGCATTTGGGAGGAATGTTAAAGGAGTTGCAAAATATATTTAGTGAGAGGAATGATTTATTGTGAGAATGAAAAAAGTAAATTTTAATTATTAAATTATTTATGTATGTTTAAGATTAAAACATAAAGTTATATAATTTTTTTAAGTAGTTATGTGACTTTTAAATAACATTTAATTTTAATTTTATATAAATAATTAAATGGTTAAGATTTATTATTTTTATTTTTTCAATAAATTATTTTTCTCAGATATGTTTAAAGGATTAGTCTGTTTTACTTTTATAAGTAGTCTTACTTTTAAGTATTTTTATAATTAAAAAATATTATTTAATTTATTTAATATTATTTATATGATTAAATTAATATAAAAATTAATTTTTTTGATTGAGAGTAATACTACCCTTCATGATAGGATAGAGTCACCCGTCAAACAAACCTAGCATAGACTTGTCATCATGACTGCTTTTCATTTACCGTAGACTTTTGACTTCTATTCAGTTACTATACAAATTTTTTGATTGGGAGTAATACTACCCTTCATGATAGGATAGAGTCACCCGTCAAACAAACCTAGCATAGACTTGTCATCATGACTGCTTTTCATTTACCGTAGACTTTTGACTGCTATTCAGTTACTATACAAATTTTGTCCTAGCAAGTTTCGGCATCATAGTAATATACCATGTTTTGACTTTTGAATCTTTTGACTGCTTATGGTGTATTTTTTTTGTACTTCGTTACATTAAAATCACAAGTTTAACCTTATCAAACATAAGATAGAACCTCCGATATTTTCCTTTTTTGTTTGTACTACTTTTTACAGTAATGGGGAAGAGTGGCATGATTTATGACGTGTTTCATAAATATTCATAAACTGGTTTTTAACTGACTACTTTTGCAGTTGAGTTGACAATGTAATTCCATTACATGGCTGCAGGCATGGTTTAATTTTGAGGTGATTCCTATGCCACTGAAAGCTTGAATTATGCCCTTGATCTTTCAATTTGGGAAATTAAATGTTCTGTTTGTTTATGAGATCTTTTTCAACACAAACCAGCATTGTCACTCTTTTCAACGTACGTCTGATAAAAAGAAATATATTTCCTTCTCTTCATTTTGCATTGGGAAGTATCTTAAATGAAAGGGTCATGATTCATTTCGTCTATCCATTATAGCGGTCTGCAAATGTCTGTGTTGGAGATGCATCTGGTTGCTAGGTAAATCATGTGCATTCACAATGTAGCTAAATTTCATAATTATATTATAGATTTTATTTTAATTTTATATTAGGGTAAAAAAAAATTTATATTATTATCTAATGATATTTTAACACATTATTAAAGAGTTAGGCTTATAAGATAATTGTTATAATAATCAAATTTTTTTAGTAATATGATAATACATAATTAAATGACAGTATAAATTTTTTTACACTGATAATAAATCAAAATTAAACTCTTATATTATTATTATTATTGTCAAATTTTAAACTTCTATTCTAATCCGTCTTACACTTGCAACAATTTGATTATTATTGTCGTTATATTCACTGTGCTTGAATAGTTACGGGGCATTACTCTGATACTCATCTTTTTTTTCAGGGTACCGATACCCAGGGTGAGTTGTCTAGCATTCATTAGTTGTTATTTATATTGAATAAACTCTTTAACATTTATTGTGAAACCAACAATCAATAACTTATTGACAACTCACCCTGGATACCAAACCCATCAGGGTACCATAGCAACTCCCATAGTTGCGACTATGCCTAAATTTGAAGCAGTTAACATTTTTACGGTTTCGAAAAGTATGTTATTTTTAATCTAAATTAAAGAAATGTGCATGGCATAACAGTAGTACTTATAGATAACTTATCAATAAAGGATCATTAGCAAAAATTGAACACATTATCTTTTGTTGATAAAGTTCAATCTTACCTTGAGTTAACTTTTAGTAGCAAAAGAAAATCTTTTTTTTTTTATAGATTAGTCAATATAATTTATGTACTAACAAGTGGATGATCAAAGTAGTAAACGATTTTAAACTCTAAGAGGAAGTCAAAAGTTCGAATCTAATAATATTTTACCATAACGCTTCTTTGTTCGAAAGATATTAGTCTCACATTCAAATAACGTGAGGAATATCTTTAGTCAACACAAAAAAATGTCAATAAAATTTATGTAAATTGAATTAATAAAAAATTATCATATTAGATTAACTAAGTGTAATGAATAATATATATATTGTATTTGAATCTAGAATCTTCTACTTATTTTTATATAGGATTTAATTTATATTCACTGTCAGTGTAAAGTTTCTTTACACTGTCATTCAATCATGTGTTGACACATCATTAAAATAGTTAGACTTTCTAGGTAGTGGTTGTGATATTCAAACTCTTTTAATGATTTGACAACACATAATTGGATGATAATGTAAAAAAACTTTATAATGACAGTAGAGGAATTAAACTCTTTTATATATACTTGATGTGTCAATTTTTTTTATACATAAAATGTTTAAAAGGACAATGTTATTCCATTTCAAAGACAGGGGCTGAGCCTCCTATTGTTTGAGGGGGGCTTGGCCTCCCAAATTTTTTTAAAGAATACTTAATTATATATATATATATATATATATATATATATATATATATATATATATATATATAGACAATATTTGAAACTTGACTCCCTTTGATGGTATTATCTCTACCTACCTAGTGTAACAAATATCACACTATCAGAAAATAAGAAATAATTTTAAAAATTTGCTTCTAATAATTTTTTTTAATTATTTTTCAATAGATGGTACTGTGTAACAACTTTTCCATTAAATAATATTAGTTTTATTGTGTGGCAATATTATTAGTTTTCATTGAGAAGTAAAAGGTCATAGGTTGCTTAGTTTCTAAGGAAATACACGACACAATATTGAACTTAGATTTTCATCAATATATAAATATGATTATGAATGTCACATTTCATTTTCTAATATATCACAAATGGCTATTAACGTAGTTAAAGTTTCACTCGTTCGAAAAGCTAACAATTTATTTGGTCAATAAACTAATGAATATTATATATCTTGCATTTCTACTTTATTATTCAAGTACTTGTATTGATAATCACCAATAAAATTAAAAATAAAAGTATTGATCTCCCAAAATGAGGCAAATGATCTGTTTTTCATATATATATTTTTTGTCCCGAAAGGAACATATATAGACTTCAAGTGCCTATGAATATTTTTTTAAATGTTGTCAACCTAATGTAATATATTTCACAAGTAAATTAGGTATAATTTGGTAACCATCAATGAAGGATGTAAGATTTAGATTTATTAGTAACCAGCCATGATATATAGGAACCCAGCACACACAGTAGAAACGGTCTAGGGGTGTTCTCATAAGTAGGGGTCTTCATAACTGAAACAAATCGATCTACATCGAATAAACCGAACTAAAAAACTAAAAATTGAACAAAATCAGTTAAATTTGGTTTTGTTTAGTTTCATTTTTATGAAAATCAATCAATTTAGTTTGGTTTTTGATTTTTATTTAAGAAACTGAACCAAATTAAATTGAACATATACACTTACATGTATTTTAGATTTCAATTTATTGTTATTAATATGAACAAATTTAAGCCAATTTGTTGTTTATATTGTTGAATCAAGCACTTACTATTAGGTCAATAGCTATAGTTAATGGCAATGGTACAACTTTATTTCCTTATAGTTTCTTATAACTACATCAAGTATTAAGATACTGCACCTATTAGAGGCACTATGGGCTAGAACGTTAAGCCTACCAATCCTAAGGGAGACGCTGACCAAATAAAGTCAACAATCTCTCCCCCAATATCACCTGAGGGATTCAAACTTGTGATCTTACTCTAATATCACTTGATAGATCAAACACTTATTACTAGGTAAAAAGTTTTAGTTAGTGGCAATTGTACAACTTTATTTTCTTATAGTTTCTCAGAACTGTATCAAGCATTAAGGGGTTACACCCATTATAGGTACCATGGGCCGAGATGTTAAGCCCATAAACTCTAAGGGAGACTTTGACTAAATAAAGCCAACATATATCTATTTAATGATACTTTTATTAAGAATTTTAGACTAATTTGTTGTTTAGTGGGCCATGCATAGAAAAAGTTAAGTTGAGTATTTTTTTTAATGAGAAAAGTATCTGCCCAAAAATCAATTAGATCAAACTGAACCAAACTGATTATGATGACTTTGGTTTGATTTGACTCTTAAATCAAAATCAAACAAATCGATTTCCATTATAAGAAAATATATTAATTTGGTTCAAATGACATTTTATCTCAAAACCAAATCAATTCAAATGGCAAACACTCTTGTCCATAAGGTGAAAACCCATGTTAGAATCTCTATGCCCCTTATCCCAGCTAAAAAAATCTAACTTTGCCTATCAATGTAAAAAAAAATGGTATGTAGAAAGATTTTAATGAGGTAAAAAATGCCATAGGATTAAAAAAAATAGTTAGAATGAAATAAGAAATACACAATAAATCTTATTTAGAAATATTTTATTTTAGATAACATTCATTTTACTCAATCAAGTATTTAAGTAACATTAATTTAGTCTTTTATTGTTTGGTATATTTATTATTAGATAATCAAACTAATAAGATATACTAATAGTAGAAAACACCTCATTAATTACTAGATCAACTTGATTAAAAGTTTTTATTCTAAAAATAAATAAATTTTAACTATTTATGAATACTTTTTAAATAAAAAATAATGTTATACAGTAGAAAAAATGATAGAATTCACTATTTAGTATTTTCCTTAAATAAATAATGGACTTTTTAATATTAATATAACAAAAAAATAAAAAATTTACTAAAATCATGCTCCGTTAAGAATAATTACTAAAATATAATTTTTTTTTTCATGTTAAAAAATCAACTTCTCAACGTGTTTATTTCTTTAAAAAAAATCATATTACAAAATCATATTGAGAAGTCGATTTTATTGAAACTAACTTCTTAACATAAAATAATATAACCATCATTTTGGTATATAATTTTAAAAGAGATTGATTTTAATAAATTTTTTTGTTGTTTTTACTATATTAGTATAACAAAAGCCATGAATATTGATCTCTATCGTCAAAATTAAATTTCCCATTTAAAAAAAAAAAAAAAACTCTCACCAAACTCATCTAGCGAAGGGCAAGAAAGTCACTGCGGCGGCTTGAGTTTGAAGCGTGGGAGGGTCCGAGGCCGAGCTGGTCAGAAGTAAGAAATTGCCGTTGTCTGTGACCTTCACACGCAAACCTGATTCTTGTACCCACGTTTGAGGTTTCTGCACTGCCCATAACATAAGCTACAACAACTAGAAAAGCCACAAGCTCTAGAGCAGAAAAAAAAAAAAAGAGGAACAGCAATGGCGACAAATAGTGCAGCACCTAATTTGGAAGATGTTCCCTCTGTGGATCTCATGTCCGAGCTTCTCCGTCGCCTCAAGTGCGCTTCCAAGCCTGACAAACGTCTCATTCTCGTTGGTATTTACATACATTTCTCTTTTTGACTTATTTTTTCCATCAAGTTTTCATTTTTATCCTCGCTCTCCCTTCAGATCCGAAAATTCCAACTGTGTTTGATGAAAAGTTTGGTGCTTTTCGAATGTTGTTGCTGTTATTAGGGTTTCCTATGGGATTCCACGGGTACCCAATTGTCTCTGCTTTCTTTTTTCTGTAAAAATTGAAATTTTATTTTATTGTTCTCGTGTTATAGGAAAAGCACCGAAAAATTCGATTGGTTTTAGTCCCGATGGCCTAAAAATGGATTCTGGGACGGAGATTATCTGACCCAATAAAGAAAATGAAATAGAATCTCTTTTGCGGGTTCATGATCTTCTGTTTTTCAAGTGTCCTTTTTTTAAATTTTTTTTTTAAAAGTGTTTGATGAATGAATATGATTTTCCAAGTTGTGATTTTAGGAGCGTGTACGTGTTGGTCTTAGGCTTTAAGGTCATTGACTGGCTTAGAGCCCGGTGGTTTTAAGTTTGAACCCAAGCTGTGTCTCATGAAGTAGTTATTTATCTTGCTTGTGAACTGCTTGGTACTTGCAGTTGTGAATGTACTTCTCTTTATGGGGGAATCTACACGTATCCATTTCTTAGAGATTTTTCCTCTGTGCAGAAAAGTGCATAACATTTTCACATTACTTATAATGCTATGTTTGGATGTTTTCAAGTGAAGGGGAAGGGGTGGGAAGGGAAGGAAGGGGATGGATTGGGAGTTACTTCCCACTGTTTGGATGTTTAAGTGAGGGAAGGAGGGAAATTCTCTTCCCATTGTTTTTGAGTCAAAGTTAAAGTAGGGAAATGAGAGTTACTTCCTTGTATTTTTTTATAAAAATAAATCCTTTCCCCTTCCTTACTCCCCAATTTGAGGGGGAAGGAGGGGGAACAATCCCTACCTCTTCCCATTGAAAATCTTCCAGACAAGGGTTTGGGTCACTTTTTCCTTTCCCTCTCTTTTCCTCATCCAAAATTGTCATGTTGCAGATGAGTGCAATATGTGATATTCTCTGAATTTGTTCTTTTTTCTTGTGTTCTTTCGCATGTATTACTGGTCATACTTCAACTGTGACTATTTACATTGTACTATTGTAGGGTTGATATTTTTGTTTACAAACAATATATCTGACTTGAATTATCTAGTTTTACTTTTCCCCTCTATGACTTTATCTTCGCTTGATTACCATTTGAAATTGGACTCAAGGTCAAAGCATATCCCCTCTTATTGTGAGACATTTTATACTTTCTACCAAAAAGCTTTTCTTATAGTACAATTGCTGTCTTTTTGTGATACTACTCTTTCTATTTGCAAGGCAGAAACATGAAGCACTGCAATAAGTTGCTTCCCTAAAGTTTCAAGTTGAACCAGTTTATGTCACAAGAGTTAATATGTGAAATTTAATGTGTTTGTTCTTATTATAAATGGGGAGTGGCTCTTAGATTTGTATGATTCTTTTGTAATGCTCTTAGACTACCATTTTAATTTGATAGGCTTTTGTTTATCTTACACTAATATTCTAATTACTCTGCAAGTTATTGTAGTTTTCAGGTAGGTTTATTCTCCTTATTTGGCTTGGTTAGATTCATGCTTTGAGAATTTATACTATATAAATGCAATAGATTCAAAAATCGAAGTGGAGTATAAAGTATAAACTTGAAAATTTGTTAATGCTGCAGGCCCACCTGGATCAGGAAAAGGCACCCAGTCGCCAATCATAAAGGATGAGTACTGCTTATGCCACTTAGCTACCGGTGATATGTTAAGAGCAGCTGTAGCAGCTAAAACCTCTCTTGGTATTAAGGCTAAAGAAGCTATGAATAAGGTAAGGTCTTTTCGTATACTATCTTGCATGAGGATTTGATGTCACTTTCTTAAGAGATTGCTAATATGGCATTATGTTATGACTTTCCAGGGAGAACTTGTTTCTGATGACTTAGTTGTTGGCATTATAGATGAAGCAATGAAGAAACCATCATGTCAGAAAGGTTTCATTCTTGATGGTTTTCCAAGAACTGTGGTCCAAGCACAGAAGGTATTACATTGTTGGACATCTGAGCTACTCAGTGAGTTTTTTTTTTGTTTGAAATATTGGGTTGTGTGTGTATATATGCACACAAACACTTTATTATCTGCACTTTTTTTACATGCTGTTTTTATGCATTCTATGAATGTGCCTTATCTTTGTTTTCTTTGCTTGCAGCTTGATGAGATGCTGGAAAAGCAGGGAGTTAAAGTTGATAAGGTGCTCAATTTCGCAATTGATGATGCAATCCTCGAGGAGCGGATTACTGGTCGATGGATACACCCATCCAGTGGCAGAACCTACCATACAAAATTTGCTCCTCCCAAGGTTCCTGGGGTTGATGATGTAAGTCTGCATCTCTATTTATATTTGATTTTTCCATTTGTCCCGCAAAATGCTAGATGCTTAAATAGTAAATCTGATTGATGCTTATAGTTATAGGGACATAACATTAGTGAGAGTTCTTTAAAGGCTTTTATCATCATTCAGAGTAGGATATTAATGCTGAATATAATAAGGTGCCACACTTCATTGTTTAAAATGTTTAAATTCTTTGGGAAATTGGTTTTGAGGGAGCTGCTGGTTTTAGTTGCTGGCCATACTGATACTCTCTTTGAGCGTGGTTATTGTTTTAATGAAGTAGTACTAGCCCTGTTACAACTTTCATTGTCAAATTTGTTTTCCTTAGGCTACTGGTGAACCTCTTATTCAGCGCAAGGATGACACTGCAGCTGTTCTTGAGTCAAGACTGGAGGCATTCCACAAGCAAACTGAACCGGTATGATTTTGAATCCCTTTTTTACTTCAGTCAAGTAAAATTTGAAACTTAGGATATAAGTTAGCTGTCAGCAATTATTCTTTTTGTTCTAAATCCTTGATGATGTAATCTAATCTTTTGGTTATACTTTATTGGACATTGATGTTAAGTTCTCTCTTCTCACCGTTGGGGCCAATTTCTCGCCTCCTTTTCAATTTTAGATATGTTGATACGAGTCCTTTATTCTAATTATTTGACGAGTGTCTTCTCATTTTTCTAGTTTTATAAGAATTTCTTTATAACTTTCTTTTCTGTAATGGTCTTCGATGAAATTTTGTGCATTGGACGTGCAGGTTATTGATTACTATTCAAAGAAGGGCATTGTTGCTAATCTTCATGCTGAGAAACCTCCCCAAGAGGTGAAAGCTGAAGTCGAGAAGGTGCTTTCTTCATAGAACTCCCTTGGCCCCTCCAGCTTGAAATGCAATTGTTTTGCCATTGAAAACCTAGTTTGCCAACTTGTATTTTGATATATTCTGAAACCCGCTGACCTTTCAGCTTTTACTGATTTATTCGGAAATGCAAATGCCGGCTGTTCTCAAACTCAGATTTGAAGAGTTACTTTGATGAAATAAAAATTCAATTGAATGAAACTGTTGCTTTTGGATTTTGTTATATACTAGTTTTGCATGAATGCTATCCCTTGACCTTTGAAGGTGATTTTGTACCCTTATTTAGACACATATTGACCTCACTAAGGCCCCGTTTAGTACACACATAAAGAAATACTATTAGGTTTTAGCAGATGATTGGTGTTTTCACCTGATAGAATAGTCAAATTAGGTCAAACAATTTTATCCCACTATAGCAATACATCCTTGTCCACCACATGATATATAACCTGATAGGCTTTATATTCCAACTCTATCATCAACTCTCATCTCCCACACCCTCACTCTTTCTTACTTTTATGGCCATCTTTTCCAACCACCACTGGAGGGCAACACTGACGACGGTGGCCACTTTGTTTTACCACTACGACCGTTGTTGGAATTGGAAAAATTGTTGCTGGAATTGGAGGACAACATCGTTGACAGCGTCATCTGCTTTATTCATTCCTATCCCACGTTTATCAGTGGTAGAGGCATTCATCTAACAAGAAAATGATCCAACCGACACCTCTAGAAAAAATCCAATGAACTCTGATAAGTCGTCAGTTTGGTGACCCTGTGTGTGTACTTCACCCCGGGTCCATCTGGTTGACGACAACCCGTGGCAACCATACCAGGGCTAGCGAGAGATCTCTCCCTCACTTTAGCCAACTGATGTTTATGGTGTTCTGCACCTCAGAAGATGCTTCAAGGGGGAAAAAATGGCCTCTATGAACTAGTTTCTCATGAACAATCTCATGAGTTCAGTTAACGGAAAGAGTGTTTCATGAATTTATTCAAATGGAGTTGTCGAAAAATTGAGACTTTAGCTTTTGTTTCTTGTAAAAATATTTGCCTCCATGGTCCATGAAAGCTACTGTCATTTTTGCAAGGAAGGAAGGCTTCTCCTCTGTAAAAGGATAGTTTTTATTTTAAATTTTTTGAAATTTTGTATATAAAAAAATAATTGTCATATTAAATATTTATATACAATCAGGTTATTTAAACAATAAGTCAAACAATTAATATAATATAAGAGTTGATCAGTTGTTTTATATTATCAAGTCTTATTCTATTACTTTATTCGATTAGGCCTTATATTATTATGTGTACCAAATGGGACCTAAACTAACGAGGAGAACTTGTGAGAGGATGTTCTTGGCCTTAACACGGACTATTTGGTCTATATAGCAACCTATTGAATGCAAATCCACTGTCTCCCAATGTCATTTTTTTTTGGGTTGCAAATGAGATTTATGACTTGGTGTGGGAAAAAGGAAGCTAGGTTAAAGTACGAGCAAAACGGCCTTACACTAGAATTCAACAAAGTCTAAATGCAGCCCTCTTTCATTATTTTTAAAGTAAATGTCTAATTTAGTTTTCTAAAAATATACGAGATATTAATTTAATTCTTTAATTATTTTTTATATTAAATTAGTCTTTTTAAAAGATTAATTTAATGTCAAAAAATAACTTTAAAAAACTAATTTGATGTAAAAAAAATTAATCTTGAAGGATTATTTTGATGTCAAAAATTATTAGATAACCAAATTAATGTCACATATATCTTTAAAAGACCATTTTGAGTGTTTACACTTATTTTTATTATTTGTAATAAAACTGTTTACCGCTGTACTATGAAATTCAGATAAGTTGCAAGTCCCCTTCCTGAATGCCTAGTTGTTCTATATACTTGCTGTGCCGAAGTTTACTAAGAAATACTTGGATATAGAATTTATTAGTGTGGATGCCTTAAACGAAGATGAAAGTGCTAGAGAATGCCAAGCCTATATCTTGCTCTGAAACAGATTCACATAACTACCTAGAGAAGGCACGCTATATCATCCCTCTAAAACCATCGTCCAACTCTTTTCATCTTTGTTAGGAAGCTCGTTGATGCTTGCTAGAGTTCCAGCGGTTCATCCAATACCCTCACCCCAAATTAATGATAATTTAAGGCTATGTTTGGTCCTTAGAAAAGGAAGAGAATGGAAGAAATCGTAGGAAAAAGAAAAATGAGTGAAGAAAAGAGAATGAGGATTAAATAATAATTTTCTTTTATTTTATGTAGATGTTTAAAATATTGAGAGAACTTTGAAATATTAATAAAAATGAATAAATAAAATTGAGTTTTGTGAAGGAATCCTGTGAATAAAAAAAGGGGCTTTGAGTTTTGTTGAACACTCTACTGGTGCTATTTTCAGTTAGCGACTGGTATTTGTTTTGGGTCTTTGGTTCAATTTGAAATCGACTTGTGCATCGACATAAGGTTGCTTCATAAATATATGCTTTCCTTGCTAGCCGATCAAGTCCCTTATCTGAAATTAATAAAGCCTTCTTCATGAAGAGAGACAGAAGAATAAAATGTTTCTAATTATAGCGATGGTCCTAGAGCTAGGTAGGATGATTGGATGGTTAAAGTTTGCCAAAACTCAATCGAATTGTGGGAAGGGAAGTTAAAGTAGTACGGAACCTGAAAGAGGAGAAAAAGATGATAGCAGTTGCAGCCAATCCTATTCTCAATTGCAAAGTGATGCTCCCTCTTCGTTTCTTGCACGGAGATAAAGATACCCAAATGTGGAGTGGGCCTACCATCTGGGATGCGTAACACTTGCTTAAAATAATATTGTTGTGTAACACTTGCTTAAAATAATATCGTTGATAGAGTGTTAAATATTTTTTAAATAGTAAAATAAGGGACTTATGATCAGCACCTTTAACCTATGTTTGGGTTGGAGAAGTTTAAGAAGGAAAAGAGGGTAAGAATAATCTTTCACTTTTATATTGAAAAAATTAAAAAATATTTATAAAAATAGAAAAAGTATTATTAAAATATTATATGATAATATTTTATTTTATTCTTTTTATTTAAAAAAATTACTAAATAAAAAAAATAAAAATTTAAAATAAAAAATTATCATTCTCTTCTGTTTTCATCAAAATAAAGAAAATATTATGGCATGCTTTTAATATTGGAATGAGACAAAAACTTTTGTTAAAAGAAAAAGAGTTTAATTTTGATATATTTTTACTATAAAATATTTTTATACTATTATTTAATTATGTGTTATTAAATTATTAAAAAAATTAACTATCACAACAACTTATACTACATTGATAATAAATTAAAATTAAATTAAAAAAATGGTGATAAGTAACTCATATCGACCGACGTATTTAACAGGAGAAGATGGGAGTGATAAAAGTCTTACATAACCGTTGATTCTATTTAATGATTCATTTATTATCTTATACTGATAAATGTTTATTGAAAAGTGTACAATAAGTTTTTATAATAATAATTATTTTTTTGGTAAAGTATAATTATTTTATTAATAACGTTACTGGTATGAATCATTATTTTATACTCTTTTTTAATTTATTTTAAGTGTCATTTTGGTTCAATACACAATAATTAAGAAATATAAAATCAACTTTAATTATAAGAATTTTTTACTAAATTATCTTTATTCAATTTTCAATAATTAATTACTCTACTTTACTATATCATACTATTTTTTACCTATTTCATTAACTCATAAGGATATAGATGAAAAAATAAAAAATAATACTTTATTAGTATGTGAGAAATCACTTATAATAGATTAATTTTTTTTCCAAAACGATACTTAAATTGGACTGGATGGAGTATATAATTAATTATAAGAAGGGTAAATTATAATTTACCTTCTTATAGTTTGACTCAAAATTATTTTGACCCCCTTAGATTTAAAAAGTAACATTTTACCACCCTATGATTTTTTCTATTATCATTCAATTATCTTGTGCTTTTTTTTCATGCATTTTTTAAAACAAAAAACACATGTTAGAATTTTAAAATCTGTTACTAACAAATCTCAAATGTGATTGAGCATATCACTCATTTGTTTAATAATAAAAGTAAAAGATTGTTGATTTGTAATATAGAGAAATCTTTGATAATTTATTTATTCTCTTTTTTATATATATAAGATTTGATTTTTTTTCATTTTTTTTTGGTAATTGAATGTTTTATGTTCAAAATAAATATTTTTAAACCATTTATGTAGTTTGTTTCACAACTTTAACACATATTTTCCTTTAAGAAATTAATGAAAAAAATTATAAGATGATTATATGATAACATAACAAATCATAAGGAATAAAATATCACTTTTTAAACCACATAAAAATAAATTAATTTTAAATTGAGGATAAATTGTAATTTACAAAATAAAAAAAAATGTATGCATTTATTTTTGGTACAGATGCATTTAAGTCTTATGCAAATCTTCTATCTTTATATAATAAAACAAATATTAATATTATTAAATACATAAATTCAGTATAATGATAACATATTTACATTTACATCATTATTATTATTAAATTTTCCTAAGAAACAGGAGAAGGTGGGAGTGAAAAAAAAACTTACATAAGTTATAGTCGTTGATTGTTTTTTTGGTACTAAATTAGAGCCGTTGATTTATTTATTGATTCATTTATTATCTTATACTGATACATGTTTATTGAAAAAGTGTACAAATTTTTTTTTTTAATTTTACTAATCAACGTTACTCGTATCAGTTACTATTTTCATATATAATTAATAATAATAATAAAATAATGTATGCTTTTAAGTCTTATGCAAATCTTCTATATTTATATAAAAAAACAATTATTATAGTAGAGTGTAGTGATATCATATCTATATTTATTTATTTATTGTTATTATTATTATTGAGTAAAATTATCTTAAGAAATAATTAATAATATCATTAAATTTATATGTTGTAAGTATTGGTAAAATAAAATTATTCAAGTAGTAGTGATAAGATATTGAGAAATTGAAATTAATTTTCAACACTCTCATCATTTATATTTAATATTTTTTTAAAAAAATAGTTCATTAACTTAACATATTCAAAATAAGAATTAAATATAAACTTATTTTAATAAAAATTATAAATATTAAATATTAAATAACTCGTGCAACGTATTAATAAGATAACTAGTATTATTTTTCATATTTACTAGACTTGAACTATTGAAATAGTCAATTTTTTAAAATCTTTGTCTTACCTTTTTGTTTTATAGCTTTTTGGAGTCAATCACTTACGACTTAAATTTATGAAGAAAGCCCGTTCAAAAATGCTAGCGTATTAGGGTATAGAATATCTGCGGTTTGAATTATTTCAATTTTTTTTAATAAAAAAGTCATCTACACTGAATTAATTGTTCGGTTTAATCTAAATAATCTTTGTGTATGCACCTTTTTTCTTGAAAAAATTTACACCTATCTTCACTTTTCATTACATAATCTAATAAATAATAAATTGGTCCAAAAATCATAATAAAAATACATTAAATATATATAAACAATAAATTAGTTTAATTTTTTTTATAGAAATAACAACAAATTAAAATTTAATTATATATAAATATTTAAGTTATAAAAATGTATATATATAAATATATGAGTTTAATTTGGTTTTCTTAAGGAATTGTTGTTCCAATTCTTTAAAATTTAAAAATTCCATATTATTGTTTCATCCAACGTAATCAAAAGTCCACTTAACGAGTAACCTGAGGAAATAATTTTTGAGTATAATTTTCATTTATATTTTGTGTAATTATTTTTTATATTGATGTTTAATTATGTATTGTTAAATTATTAGAAGAGTTTGATTATTACAATAATTATCTTGAAAGTCTAAATCTTTTAATAATGTGTTAGTATATGATGAGATGACAGTATAAAAAAACTTTACATTAACAATGAATTTTAGTGTAATTTTTTTTTATATTGTCATCTAATAATGTATTATTAAATCATTAAAAAAGTTTGGTTATCACAATAACTACCTAAAAAATCTTGACTCTTTTAATGATATGTTAGCATATGATTGGATGACAATATAATTTTTTTTTACACTGACAGTGAATCAAAATTAAACTCTAAAATTAAATCCATAATTTTTTTATACTCTTTTCTTTACACTATTTTTATGGATTTAATTTTAATCCACTCTTAGTATAATTTTTTTTACACTGTCATTCTATCATGTACTGACATATTATTAAAAGAATTAGACTTTTTAGATAATTATTATGATAGTCGAATTCTTTTAATAATTTGATAATACATGATTAGATAACAATAAAATTTTTTTTTACATTAAGAGTAAATCAAAATTAAATTATACTTTTATATATATAAATTGAAATGATATGATTTGTGATGTGAGAGTTGCAATACAGTCGTACGTATCTGAACTAAGGTCTTGTTTGGATAGGCTTATATGTAATTTATTTAGACTTATCTATTACAATAAGAACTTATAAAGTATTTTTATTTTGTTTGGATGTGTTTATTAAAATAACTTATGAAATTTTTATAAACTGTTTTAGATTTAATTTTATAAGTTAAAAATTTAAGCTTATGAAAATAAACTTTTTTAAAAGTTAAAAATACTTTAGGTACTAATTATTTTTTAATAATTTATAACAAAATTGACCTTAAGAGATAGACACAATTCATAACATATCTATTAAATATTTAATATTTATTTTAAATAATTTATGAAAACACTAAAATTTTTTATTTAAATACTATTTAACTTATTTTAAACAATATTCATCACAATATAACTTATTAAATAATCTTTACCCTAATAAATAAATATATAAGTTCTACCTAAGTTCCGTCCACACAAGGGGATGGATTGTAAAGTCACAACCCAAGACACGAGTTCGAAATGAACATAAAAGAAAAGGACACGAGTTAAAAAATAAAAATGTGAATGGTCAACGACCAAATGGCAAATGGAGGAAGAACAGAGAAGATAGAACCCAACACAAATACTCTTATCTCATTACTTTTTCGCTGTTTCCGTCTCTCTCCCAAGTCCCAATCCCTATAGTATACATGAACAACCGTTACAACACAGTGTCTGGGTGAGAGACGCCATTACTTTCACTTCACCACAGTCCAAAGGCATTGTTCCAAACTCCATATATCAATGGCGAACCAATACCAAACACAGCCTAACCACGCCGTGGATCCAAACAGCGGCTTCTGCCCCGAAACTAGAACCTTCCACAGCCTCCGTCCACACGTCCCTCTCCCTCCTCCCTCTCACTCTCTCACTGACTACGCACTCTCTCTCATCCCCGCCACCGATACTTCTTCCTCCACCACCGTTCTCATTGACTCCGCCACCGACCGCCACCTCTCCTACTCCGTCTTCCTCCGCCAAATAAAATCCCTGTCTTCCTCCCTCAAATCTCTAACCCCTCTCTCCAAGGGCCACGTGGCCTTCATCCTCACCCCTGCTTCCCTCCACGTCCCCGTTCTCTATTTCTCCCTCTTGTCCCTCGGAGTCGTCATCTCACCCGCTAACCCACTCGGTTCTCCCTCCGAGGTGGCTCACCAGGTTCGACTCACCAAACCCGTCATCGCCTTCGCCACCTCCTCCACCGCCCCAAACATTCCCAACCTTCCATTCGGCACCATCCTCCTCGACTCGCCTCACTTCCTTTCCATGATCGATGGACGCGGTGGCGATAACTCGAGCTCAGGCGTTGAACTGAGTCAGTCTGACTCGGCGGCGATTCTCTTCTCTTCGGGAACCACCGGGCGAGTCAAGGGCGTGTTACTCACTCACGGGAACCTCATCGCGTTGATTGGGGGTTTTTATCACATGCGGCACCTTGTGGTGGACCAGGTAGAAGATGAACTGCACCCGGTATCCCTGTTCACGCTGCCACTATTCCATGTGTTTGGGTTTTTCATGCTCATTAGGGCTATATCCGTGGGGGAGACCTTGGTTTTGATGCAAAGGTTCGATTTTGAAGGGATGTTAAAGGCCGTTGAGAGGTACAAGATCACCTACATGCCGGTGTCGCCGCCGCTCGTGGTGGCGCTGGCTAAGTCGGAGCTGGTCAACAAGTACGACCTTAGCTCGCTTCGGTTGCTGGGGTGCGGTGGCGCACCGCTTGGTAAGGAGGTGGCGGAGAACTTCAGTGCCAAATTCCCTCATGTGGAAATTGTGCAGGTGACAAAGAAAATTAAAGACTTATAAATTATAATGCGTTTATATCAGTCAGTCATAGGCTGTTTCCATACCCATTTTTATGTCTATATAATGGACATTGCTGAACTTGCACTCAAAACATTTAACAACTTGGTCTAACTTGCTTTTTGTTTTTCTTTCTTGATCTTCTGATTTTTTTATTTTATTTTACTTTTTTTTATATTTTATTTTACTTTTTTTACCACAAGGGCTATGGTCTGACTGAAAGTGCTGGAGGGGCAGCAAGAATGATAGGGCCTGATGAGTCTAAGCGCCATGGTTCTGTGGGTCGACTAGCGGAAAATATGGAGGCCAAGATAGTGGATCCTGTAACTGGAGAGGCATTATCTCCTGGTCAGAAAGGGGAGCTTTGGTTGCGAGGTCCAACAATCATGAAAGGTGATAAATTATTTCCGTTTTATTTTTCGAGAACGTGCTAGCAAAACTACTCCATTTAAATGATCCAAAAAGTATAAATTGAGAGGTATGGTGGCAGGCTGCTGCATATTGGGCTACATTGCATGATATAAGGCAGTGAAAAAGTGCATCGTAAAACCCAAGTTGTGCTATCATATTAATTCCTAATAAATGAAATCAATTTTCAGTTAAGCCATATATACAAGATGGATGATGTTTTTGACCAATTTTAATACAGTTCTTTATTGCTAGAGATATCTAGTTATCCCTTTTAGTATTACATATGTAATATGTTTCATGACTGGTGTGATGGTTACGGTGCCAGTGCAGGTTATGTAGGAGATGACAAGGCGACTGTTGAAACATTGGATTCAGAGGGATGGCTGAAGACTGGTGATCTTTGTTATTTTGACTCTGATGGTTTCCTCTACATTGTAGATAGACTGAAGGAATTGATCAAATACAAAGCTTATCAGGTGATAATGTTATTTTTCACTGTGAATAACACATTTTTGTGGGTATCATTTTACGAGTTTTTCATTCTTATTATTTCTCATACAAAATGCAGGTTCCCCCAGCTGAATTGGAACATTTACTTCACACCAATCCTGAAATTGCTGATGCGGCAGTAATTCCGTATGTATCTAGTGCTTTAATCTTCTTTGTGTGTTCTAAAGCAGATCTGATGTTGTTTTCAATGACATGTTTGCAATTGCTAACTTTTTCCCAATTCTAGTTTCTATGGGAAATTCACGGAGAATCAAAACTTTCTCAATTTAAACTGTTAGTTATTATATCCTGGCCCAAAAGAAAAAGTGTTACTGTAATTCCCTTGGTTTAACACATGACTTCGTATTATTTTATTTGTAAAGTGATGTTAAAGATATAAATAATTAGATATGTCATCATTTTCGCAGTATTGCACATATGGCTAGCATTGCATTGAAATTCGCAAGATTAGTGAAAGAAACCCATGAAATTTGATGAGTGGTTGAAGGCAATATATATATATATATATATATATATATATATATATATATATATTTCTGGTTGGTTTGAGATAATGGACAATCCTTTTGGGCTAGAAAGTCATGAAGTTTCGTAGATAAGCCTTTATACCTCTGAATCTTCACGGTAAAGATAAAGTATAACTACTTCCCTATTGATTAAAGAAGGTTCACTAAAGTCTGCTAATCTTTTTGGGCACAGGTATCCTGATGAAGATGCAGGGCAGATTCCAATGGCCTTCGTGGTAAGAAAGCCTGGAAGCAATATCACTGCAGCTCAGATCATGGAGTTTGTGGCAAAGCAGGTATGCTTATGAACACTTGTGTTCTGAAATTTAGTTATTCAGTGAGTGAATTATCCATTCAGTCTTGCCATTGCTCAACTCAACCTATTATTCCTTCGTATTCTTGCCTTGTGCAGCAAGGGTGGAATTAAGTTTGTTATTTGAACTATCAAATGCCTTCAATTGGACGCTTGCACATGTAATGTAACACAGGAAACGAGCATGAGCTTTTTTCATGACATCCTCAAATCTGTTTTTGACCGGCCTTCCTTAATAAACGCTTATAAATCCCCCTCCAAACCATCTTTTATAACAATAGACTTTGTCTAGATATTCCTTTATATAAGTCACAGTTTGTATTTTTCCTCATGCCTTGTTGCTTTAAGCATTCTTGTTCTTGCAGGTTTCACCATACAAGAAGATACGACGTGTTTCTTTTGTTAACTCTATCCCAAAATCTCCGGCTGGCAAAATTTTGAGAAGAGAATTAGTTGATTATGCTCTATCTAGTGGTTCATCCAAATTATGATCAGGACAAGGATGGAGAGCAACGCCGAGTCATTAAGGCGTGCCACATTTTCTTCATTGGGATTGTCTTGATATGATTTATCCATTACTACTTGGGAAGCTTAAAAGTGAAAAACTTAGCATGGTTTTGATTATTTTAAGAGAGAATGACTTTTTAGATCTTCTTGTGAAAGATAATACCAATTTAGTTCGTTTTGAAAATTAACTAAGTATTCAACTACATTAACTAATTAATTTACATACGGTTAACTAATAATTTATCTTCATTTTGATATTTGATACGTGGTTAACATTATATAAATTATTAATTAATGTAATTGAATACTTGATTAATTTTTAAAGTTGAATTAAAGAATAAATATTTTTTACAAACTGTATTATTAAGTCCTTTTCTCTTATTTTAAGCTAAAAAAAAAAGCTTTTCAGCAAAAGCTCTCAGCATTTTGATTATAAGATTTTTTAAATGCAAAATAAGCTTTTGTGTTTTTCGATATGAAGTACTTCGCTGATTATTAGGTGGGTCCATGAACCATGTGACCGGTCCAAATGCAATCCATACAAGAGATAATGTGAAGGGCCCTGGTCTACCATGTTGTCCATGGACCCAGTCCACCACAAAAAAAGTCTAAAAGTATGTATCTCTTTCATTGTACCCCAAAATTGTTAAACGTACAAACTGTACAGTATAATATTTACTTTTTTATCGTACACTTACAGCTATGTTCCTTTTATTCCCCTTATTACCGCTATATTCTTCATAATTAGATTTTTGCATTCCGTCTAACAAGTAGTGCTTACATCTTTTTTTTTTTATCCTGTTCGTTTTTATAGTTTTATTTAATTTTAAAGCTTTTCATAATTTAATCTTTGAAATTAATTTTTAAAAAATTATAAAATGTTTTTAACTGGTTTTTATTATGATAAACTATTAAACATCCGATAATTTAATGTTGAGGTAACAAATATTGTGAGGATCGAAGTTGTAATTAAAATATTGTGACGAGGCTTTTATATTTTGGTTTGATGGATTCAACCGACTTGTTCAGGCTTTCCATGTGATTATCAATTGAAAGCCCATAATTTTTTTTTTGGGTTATCCAAGATTCCAACATATGGTCCATATCAACACATAAGCACTTGAAAGCCCATAATTTTATTTTTGGGTTATCTAAGGCACGAACAACATATGGCCCACATCCATACATAAACACTTGAAAGCCCCATCTTATTTTCACTTTTCTTTTTGGTAATAAGAGTTATTTGGTTTTTGAAAGATATGCAAGTACCATATTCCCTTTATTTTTATTAATGAAATCAAATTGATTATTCATTGATAATTAATATAATGAGTTTTGACCTTAAAAAACTAATTTGATATCATTTTAAGGAACAATTTGATAACAAAAATATGACATTTAAGGATCAATTTGATCTTTCATATATCTTTGGAAGACCAATTTAGTATATTTATAAATGAAGAGCTAATGTGAAGTAGGTTATATCTTTTGCAGTGAGGACTTGCAATAGTACTTACATATCCTACCAATGAAGAACTACTAGCAAGAATCGAATCCCAAACCATTATGTTGATGTTATTCAATCATACATGTTGAGTCATCCTTCATTGACACTTATCTTTACTAAAAGTTTCCCCTTTAATTTTCATAATCATAGCCCTATAGCAGTGTTAAGAGAAGTTCTTCTAAGACCTAAAGCTGCAGTGACTCTTCCTTTTTTTCTTTCTCTCTCTCTTTGAGCCTTTGAGCATTTTTTTGCACTTTGAGCGATCGTAAGGCTAGGGTATTCTAATTAGTTATTAGAAAATTAGAATGGTAAGAAGGGGAAATTTGAGAGTTGGAAACCCAAGGCTAACAAAATAGGAAAATAAAAAGGAAAAAACATAGTTAGTAGCATTAAACCGGTCAATTATTAAAAATTGTACTCAATTCGAATGGTTTACCAGTTTAATTCGATTTTCAACAATTTGATACAGATCCAACATCTTGGTTGATGTCTGAGAGGTGTAACTAGATAGGTGACACAACCGAATGGTTTACCAGTTTGATCCAATTTTCAACAATTCGATACCGATCCAACATCTTGGTCAATGACTAAAGGGTAACTAGATAGGTGACACAATGACAAGAGTGTCAAGCTCAGTCAAATACAAACAAAATCGATTCATAGAAAAAATTGTAGCATAAGTGTTTGAACTGAGTCGTCTCTCAAGGATCCAGATGCAATTAAATAAAATCAAGATGAGTGAAGGGGAGGTTGATATCCAGTATGTATAACACGAATTAAACTAAGAGAAATCAAATAGCAAAACAATTAATCCAAGAAACTCATCCGAAATTCCATTTGACCTTTCGTCGACCACTAAACATGCATTTGAATTCAGTTAAATGGTTAACCTATATTTAAATGAGATTTCTGCATTAAATCTAGCATTTACTCCTAGGTGATCACCTAAAAATTAACTAACAAAAGATAAACAAATCTGCAATCGCACAATTCATGTTAATTGATGTTAGTTTAAAATCAAGAATTTCATTAACCTAAGTAGCAAATATGCAAAATGTTCTCTTCTATTTAGAAAACTATGATTGATCAATCAAAATCTTATGATGATTCATAATCAAGAACACACAAATAGAGATCTTCATTCATAGATTCAAGATTAGAATTAATAGAAGAATAGAAAGTTCAATTAAACTCAAATTCGAAATCCATTACAAGGTCTCAAGATCAAATCGGAATTCCTATAAGAATTTTGGATTGATCTCAGAGTTAGCATTCCATGGTTGCAATCTAGAGAAACTTGAGGAAAAAAAAGAGAAAAACTAGGGAGAAAAGCTAGAGAGAAAAACTGAAAAGTATAGAATGTGAGAGAATGAAAGAATGAATCTCGTGTCTTTGTTTTCTCCCTAAAATAACTAACTCTAAAATTAAAAATACAATTATGCCCATGGATTAGTGTTAATCCTCTCCTTCTTAGCTTTAAATAGACACCTAATTTTGCCTAATTTGGGTTTAAAATGAGGCAAATTACTCTTAGGAGGTCTCTAGACTCTTCAACTGACTTCACACCCCAAAAACACCACTAAGTGGTATTTGAAGAGTTGAAGCACTACGTTTTAGCTTTCCAATGACTTTGGTCCTAGCTCTAAATGACTCTTATAGCCTACGTCATGACCCGATCATTGCACATCGGTCAGGTTCCAGCAATAGCATCCTTGTTCTGACTTCTAGGCCCAATGTGGCCCACTATACATCCGATTCAACTCTTGATCTCTTCATTAAAGTTGTAGAGATACCTCTTATATTTCCTACGAGATAATATGCATAATAATTAGATGTCTAAAACTCAAGTTATACATGAAATACAAAAATAATGTAAAATCCAAATAATATTGGAAAATACAATTAAGCTAAAATTGAACCAAAACTTATAAAATATGGCAAAGTCCAATAATTAAGCACATAAGAGGTATAACAGATTAAATATGAAATATTAATAATGTATGCAAATAATGTTTATCACATAACCAGTTCACAATCCAACCAATTTTGGTATAATTTTTAATTGTTTTATGTGGATAGTGCAACTGTAACGCAGTGAATTGGGTGGGATTGTGATGCATGAAGAGAAAATTTTACATAAGGTAAGAGTATTGCCTATTATCAACAAGAATATGATGTGTTACAAAAATTGAATTATGTTGTTATATTACTCTTAAGCCACACTAAAATGTCTTTCTCCCTTTATTAAAAGGGAGAATGATATTTTTGTTTGGCTTGGAATAAAAGTGTTCCAATTTGGTTGATGTATGAATTAATCAAGTATCAAACTATTTTAATCAATGACTTACTTACAATTAACCAAATATCAGTATTTAACATGAAGATAAATTATTGGTCAACTATAAATAAATTATTAATTAAATTAGTTTAATATTTGGTTAATTTAATGACCAAACTAAATTGGAACACTTTTGCACCAAGCTAAACCAAATTGTCATTCCCCCCCAAAAAGACCGCCTTCAAACGTGCTATTTAAACAGCAGCAAGGACGCGTTAACTAAGAAGAGACTCTAAAAGCAACTCGAATCGGTCGTTGCTCTTCCTTCTTCGCTTCATTTGCTTTTAGTTTTTGTGTCGCTGGTAATGCTATTTGAAACCTTTAAAAACCATTCACCTGCAATGACTATCTAGGGTTTTCATCATCTTTGTTTGATTTTCCTTCTCTCAATTTTATTTGATCCTTTTGTCCTTTTATATTTGCTATTTTCCCAAATTGATACAATTCTTTGTTGATTATGCACGTTCTTTGCAGAATTAACGAAGGAATAGTTGAATTGTTCAATTTTAGATTCAGGTGTTGATTAAAGTTATATGAATTGAAAAAAAAAAAAATCATCGTTACATTTTTTGGGGTTAGAGTTGGAAATATGGGATTTTGAGGTTTTGAGTTTGAATCAAGAGAGAAAAACATTTTAACGTGGCTTGGAAGAAAAGTATTCCATTTTGGTTCATGGATTGAATAAACTAAGTATTAAACTAATTTAACCAATAATTTATTTAACATTAACCACATATTAAGTATCAAAATGAAGATAAATTATTAGTTAACTATACGTAAATTATTAGTTAATTTAATTTAATACTCGGTTAATTCAATCTAAGAACCAAAATGAAATACTTTCCTCTAAGCCACACTGAAGTGTCTTTCTCCTTTTATTAAACAAGATAAGAAAATACAAAACCTAAATCGGCCACTTAAAATTGTGAGTTAAACAAGCCAACTTATTAACCCACTATAAAAATATTAAAATATGGAATGATTGGTATATGGAATGGAATGACTTTCCAAGCAATTCCACAATTTGATACATGTACATAATAAAATTAAAGTTGATCTAAATGACATAAATATCTCTTATGAGAAAAACAAAGAATGTTATCTTTCTCATGTATACTTTTCAATCTTAAATTTTTTATAACTTGAAAATTTTTCATTGAAAAGATCAAGAACTATTTTATTTATCAGAATACAATTAAAATGTGTACAATTTTTTGAAAATATACTTCATAATATTTTTGTGATATTTTAGATAATAGTTGTGTCCCAATGTATTATATACTTTTTTTTTTCAATATTTTCACATATTTGCAAAATTGTTTTGTTTTTTTAAATTAGCACAGGTATTTAAAACTAATTGCAAGACATGTTTGGTAGGTTAGAGTAGGCAAAAATAAAATTGAAATTTAGGTATGCTAAATTTAATAAGAGTAATGATATTTGCACACTATTTTTTTTACACTATTTTTACACTTGGTGGAGCAAATTTTTAGTTAATATAATATATCATTTGGTTAATGAGTTTTGATAATCGATTACTCACGGACTTGGTTAATAATGAACACATTATTGGTTAATGAAGTGATTACTAGCTTGTAAGTGATTGGTTACCAAAACTCATTAATCAAACAATATACTTCATTAACCAATAATTTACTCATCATTAATAAAGTGTAAAAGTGGTGTAAAAAATGGTGTGCAAGAAACATTTTTCATTTAATAAAGGTAATATTGTCATTTTATAAAATAAATGAGGATAATTTAGAAAAAAAAATTAAATCATATTCCAATGAGCTTAAAATTACCAATCCCACCTCTTTGGAAGGGAAAAATTTAACATTTTTAATCATCAAATTTAATTTAAATTTAGACTAAAATTCTATTTTAGTCCCTCACATTTGATTCAATTATCAATTTCATCCATGACATTTTAATTTTTTAATTTAGTCATTGACATTTATAAACTCACTTCAATGTGGTCCCTCTGTCTGTGTCTCTGTTATTTACTGAATGAAAATAATGATGTGTTACAATTAAAGGTAATGTAATACTCTTATTTTGTCAACCTAACATTGAGTTAGTAACTAACTGGATTATTTCAGCAAAAAAATGACGTCATTTTCATCCATGAAAAGCTAAATGCCAACTAATAATGTCGTTTTTTTTTTAATGAAAGAATTCAGTCAGCTACTAATTTAGTGTCATGCTAGCAAAATAAGGATGTCACATTATCTTTAATAGTGACATATCATCATTTTCATTCAGTGAATAACAAACACACAGACGGAGAAACCAAATTAAAGTGAGTTTATAAATGTCAGAGACTAAATTAAAAAAATTAAAATGTCAGGGACAAAATTGATAATTGAATGAAATGTGAGGGACCAAAATAGAATTTTACTCTTAAATTTATTATATAATATTTAAAATTTAATCTAACGATATGTATAATTATACGATACCACGTGTTATTTTTTTAGTAGAGTGATGTAATACTTTTATAGTACATAAAAATTTCTCCTCTAAAAGGAAATGATGATTCCTAATTTAATGAAATGAGACATGAAATGAAATTATCATTTTATACTTTTTTTTACTAACAAACATGTGATACTCATTCTATAAAATAAAACATGAAATGAAATTACCGTTCTGTATATCAAATGTAACATTAGGTGTACATGTAGGACTTATAACGTAACTCAAATTTAAATCACACTGTATACGTGCTTGAAGAGTATTAAATATTTTTATTTCTGTATTTTTGTATTTTTGAACCGATGATCTCTGGTAAAGTACTCAAATTCCTATAACACTCCGAATTGTGGTGGTTTACAATGTTTATTTTTGCCCTAATATTTGAAAAAGTAAAAAACATTTGACATTCTAGGAATCGATTATGATTAATTTTCCTTTTCTGCGATTGAAATCTTCTCATGGATCACTCATATCCAACATTATTTATTTAATGAAGAATTCAATTTCAATTCACTGTAAGTGTAAAGTTTCTTTACACTATCATCTAATCATGTGCTGACACATCATTAAAAAAGTTAGACTTTTTAGCTAGTTGTTGTGATAGTCAAACTCTTTTAATGATTTGACAACACATGATTGAATATAACGAAACTTTATACTTCTTTACACTGACGGTGGATCAAAATTAAACTCTTTAATGAATAATTTTAAACATATATACTCCTTTTGAAAATGTATGTATAAAATATAATAAAAAAATGCTAAATCCCTCTAAAAAACCATCTTAATAATTTTTATAATTATTTATAAAGAAGTAAAAAAAAGACTATCAAGTTTTGAGATTTACGAAAGTATAAATGCTTATTTTTTTAGTATTTTGTTTTTTCTTAAAGTAATTAAAAATACTGAGTAATTAAAAATACTTTAATTTGAAATTTTAATAAAATTTAAATTTTTTATATAATTAATTATTAAATTATTCGTAAATATATGGAAAAAATTTAATGTAACTCTTGCATAAATTTAAATACAGCATTAGTTAGTCATCACGACTTTAAATGCAGCATAATAAATGTGTAAAGAAACTATAAATAAAGTATTGCTCTTATTTAATAATAGAAAAGTTATGTTATTTAGGGCATGTTTGGTTTCTGTTTTTGAAAATAATTTTATGTTTTAAAAAATAAATTAAAATTGATAAAACATGTTTTGGAAATCTCTGTTTATGCTTCAATTTTTAAATATTATTTTAAAACTATTATTTTAAAATTAAGAAAACGAGAACATCTCTAATATGTTCTCAAAAACTATTCTTTTTTATTTCTTTTATTTTTACAAGTGACAAAATTGTTATTGTAATTAAAGCTTCATTAATGGCAATCTCATAAATAAATAGAAATTCTTTTAACTTAACAACCCACAAACATTGCAAAGGGAAGAACATGGCTTTTGTGACGTGATGCATCAAAGCGATTGCCCCATCCGATGAAAGAGGTGCCCATATTATGACAAAATTTTATATATTCAAAGAATAATACACAAATTAATCTAATCAAAGCATAATTAATTTTTTTTCATATTAAATTAAATTTAAATTATTTTTACAATAATTAAGTGCATTGCCCTGAGAGTATATATGTAAGAATTTCTTCCATATTAGAGAGTACTTCTTTTCCTGCCCATGCTTATGCTTGGAATCACGTATGCAGTTTTGATTGTGGTGTTACATAATACAATCAGATAAGTTTTTATTTTTGTATTCTTAAAACAAGCTTCGGAAAATGTTATCCCAAACATTTTTCTTTTTCATTTTTTTGAAAAGCTATTTTAAAATTTCTCTAGAATAATTTTTAAAAAGAAAAAGAAAAAAGCAAAACAAAACCAAACAAGCCCTAGTAGTTACACAAATAAATTTCACACGAGTCTCTCTATAATATAACTTAATCTCATTTAACTTTTTTAAACAAAACAAATTTTAGACGATCACCCTCAAATAATTGTTCAACCATCATTTTCCATGCAAGTGTGCAGGCTAAACTAAGAACTTCAAATAAATAAGCATGGAAATAGTTGCAGAAAACCTACACGGTTGGGTATATCCTTGAAATAAACGCAACATACAATCCTCTAAATCCTCTGGTGTATACTTAATATACTTGAAACCATTACTTCCCTCTAGTTGACTCCTAAACCTCTCCACGAACGAGCAGTATGCTGGAATCACCTTCTCTGATACTGAGATGCGTAGCTCTATCCGAAGCTGATCATCAGGGACCACCCAAGTTTTCTGAGTCTTACATAGTTCCTTAAAGCATGCATTGAACTTCTTAAACCTCTTCTTCAATGCCATCTTTGAGGCATTACACGAGCTCCCTTCAATCTTCAAAAAGGACAATGCCTTGCTCCAAGAGGCTCTGAGATAGCCTGTAGCATACTGGCGTATCTGACCACGACGCTTACGAATCCAATCTTGTCCCAAGACCTTCCCAAGATCCGAGTCTTTCACCTTCTGTACTAGGTAATAGATATTGTTCATCAAAAATATATACTGCATTGCAATGTCTTCATAAAGTCTTGATTTTTCCTCAAGATTATACTCAAGCTCCGATATCAGTAACATCATTCGACGTCCAAAGGGGGACATGGTCTCTAACTGAGAACTATCACCACCAAAATTATTTTGAAAAAGATAAAGATCCTCTTCACTAATTTCTAAAAGCGAGTCCATGGAGTCACCGTAATCCACAAGCGACTTCAAGTAATTCATCACATACCGAGGCAATGGATGAACATCCCCAGTTATGACTGGCTTTTTGGAAGTCTCATTCCGAAGACAATTCTCAAACTCAGCAAATGTGCCTTTAGCCGCCTCACCAAGTGCACGTAGCACTCCTTTGGCCTCACTGATCACAAACTCATCTGAAACCATAGTCTGCAATTCAGGCACGGCATCCCTCAAAGCCTCATACATATCCAATATCCTGAACAACTTCTCAGGCGATCTCTTACAAATAGCAATGGCCTCACCAAAATTCAACAACTGCATAACACACCCTTTAGCAGTCTCATTGAAACAGATCTCCTTGATCTCATCCAATTCACCAAACACACTATCACAGAGACTCTTCTCGCCAGTGAGGAGCACCCGAACAGTAACTTTAAGAGCTTGTCTCCATTTCTTCATTTTTTCATCCAAAGACTTCCACTCAACCTTCTGAACATCTTCAATACTCAGTTTCTCAACACCAAGGATAACCAAACACTCATCCAAGGCATCCCAACGAACACTACTATAAACCTGAAGGCACTCCTTTTCGTACCCAGACCTAACCATACGATCAACAATCTCTTTCAGCTCCACCACCACCACATCGGGACGTACCAATAAATCGACAAAGGCATCATCCCCCAAGCTAGCAATACGCTGGTGAAGAAACAGCTGCATGGTTTTGCGAATCAAGACACTGCGCAACTCTTCCTGCAACCTCGACATGGCAACCCGGATCGCGTTCTCCGCCCGGTCCACCATGACGTGGCTGTTCCTATTCTTACCGGACTTTGCATTCGAAGTTTGTTGAGTAATCCACCGTATGATAACGTCGACGGCAGAAAAATACTCAGCAGCATCGTCCGGCGAATCGAGAACCGATGTGGACGCGTTCCACCGGAGAATGACTTGCTCTGCGGCTTCGAAGCGGTGACGGTCTTCTTCGCCGTTCATGATATCGGTAATATTGGCAAGGCGATAATCGAAGCTAGAGAAGATCAAAAGCATGTGTTGGCGAGCCTCTTTGCTGATGCTGAGACTCTTGACGATCTGCTGAGCCGTCGCAAGAACCCGGTCCTCTTCGCCGCCGAGACTGGTGGTGATCATCGTCGCTATTTCTCCACCGGCATACATAGGATAGGGTTTTTGTGATTTCTAGCTTTCTTTTGTGAAACCAGGGTCTTGATTTATAATGGAAACAACAAAAAGCAAGATTCGTTGATTTCCATAATACCATTATTCTAGGAGATGTAAGAAAATTTGTTTCCCTTTTTTTGAAAAAAATTGTTTTTTTAAATTCCTTATCTATTTTTTTATCTCCTTTTCTCGGTACAGTACATTGAAAATTTTTAAAAATATAATCTTTACCCAAATCTTCAGCCATTTAATGCCTAATATTTTGATACATTCTCGTTATTACTTTATTTTTACAAAAAAATCATCATCATAAATGTGATTTCTCGAATTTTGATATTTTAACAATAATGTACAACTGTTGACTTGAAACTCAAATAATATAAGTATTTGGTACAAATTGATTTTGTTTTATAATTTACCTAAGGTAAGCGTTAACTTAATTGACATTTTAATCTTTAAGATTGTGGTGTGATAATATAGAACGTTTGATGCTCTAAATATCACCTATATAACAAAAAAAAAAAAATCTACCTAAACTATGCACGTTTAAGGAATTGGTTTTGTCGGATTAACTTCTTTTAATATGGTTGCTAAGTTAGTGGCCGTTAAGCGATGGTTGATTATTAGTTGGGATTTGGATTGTATAACCTTAATTTTCTTATTAGCGGTGGCTTAGCCTCTAAAGCACACCCTCATTTTAGAGTATTCAATTCCGGATTGCATGAACCTTTTGTTGTGAGATTGATTCATGGGAGGCTATTAACATTCTAAAGAATGTACGTGGATTTAGTTTGCATGTGCATGGGGCGTTGATTGTTGATATTAGTTTTGTGGATAGTTGAACTTGATCGTACGATCATAATTATTAAGTGGTGTAAGTGTTATCAAGTTTTACACTAATGTAAATTGATCTATCTTCATATATATATATATATATATATAAGTTTGTACAAAATTTAAAATTTAATAAACTCAAACAAGACATTTGTTCACTTACCTTCATGAACAACTTTATTAGTCATTTATGAGGTTGTTTATTCCTCCTTTTTAACTTGCTTAAAATTTATTGATACATATACGAGTATTGGATACGACATTGACATGACATGAAAATACAATATTTAAAAAAATTAAGATATAAATACAACATGATACGACATAATATATATATATATATCTTATCAAACATAAAAAAAAATATAAAAACTATTATAATATATCATAAAAAATAATAGTTGGATCATACCATGATATTAAGGGAGAAAAGTAGAAAAAATAATTTTTATTTTCATTAGTAGTTATTACATACACAATTTAAGAGTAACATTTATCAAATGCTTATGATATTCTATTCTTATTGACACAAACTCAAAAATAAAAAATATAAGATGTAGGCCAACAATATCAAATGGTGTATGAGGAGTATCTAGACATGCTTCCTAATTTAAAACCTGATTACAAAGAAGGTAGTAAGACTTTGTGAGAGGAGGGAAATGATAACAAATTAAAGTATGTGTATTACTTATTGCGGATTGAACTCCACACCAAATGCTTTAGAAAGTTAGGTGCTAATATGTTAAAATACTTTTATAATACCTTAGAAATGTAAGAATAATATGTGGTAATTATCAAATGAGTTAAATTTTAATCTATTATCAATATAATAAAAAAAATTATACTATTTTCAAATCATTTATTGACACATCATTAAGAGAATTTATCTTTTCAAATAATTATTGTCAAAATCAAATATATTAATGATGTATCAATACATGATTAGATCACCGTATAGAAGATTAAAATTAAATATTTATCAAATTTACTTTTAAATTAAAGGATAGCTATTTTATATATATGAAAAGAAAAAAGTATTTTATATAAACAAACAAACTCAAACATACTAATTGATGTATAGTTTGAACTTGATAAAATTCAAACATGAATAAAATTAAACACATTAATTATGAAAAGAGTTTTATTTTGATTTATTGATAGTGTACGGTAAATTTTTTTACATTATCATCAAATCATATGTTGAAACATCATTTAAAAATTACTTTTCATATATTTGTTGTCATAGTCAAACTCATTTATTGATATAGTAATACATAATTAAATGCTAATGCAAAAAAGTTTTACTCTTAAACTTAAATACTTATGGAAACTTGTTATAAAAGGTAATTTACAAATTTCTTAGCACCTTTTGATGGATTTAAGAACATGATTTTTCATGAAAGTGTTTCTTAATTGGGACATGACTTTTCATGAAAGGGTGTTTCAATTAAGGCATGATTTTTCATGAAAGGAGGTGTCTCAATTGAAATATGACTTTTTATGAAAGTATGTCTTCATAAAGACATGATTTTTAATTATATATAGTGTGTCTTTATAGAGACATGACTTTTGATCAAAATGTGTCTTTGTAGAGACATAAGTTTTCATCGAATTGTGTCTTAAGACATCAATTTTGGTGAAAGTATGCATTTTGGTCAAACATGTCTCTTTGATGGTAATAACTACCTCTTGTAAGAATATGACATATAATGGAAGTGTGCCTTTAATAAGGGGTTAGGGAGTTTTTCAACATTTCTAATTATAGAATTTATAAAGTTTCGTTGTATCCTGGAAGTGTTTTTTCCTAAACTCGATAGCAAACTTTGTATGTGGGCAAATAACTCTCGAAAGAAAATAATCCATCGTGCCTCGAAGTTTAGATTTCAATTTCGTTTCTGTCGATTCATCTGTTATTTCCAACAATTTTAGAGAGTTATTTGATATGGCCACATAGACAAATACTACATTCAAAGTGATGAATCAAGAATTCTTGAAATTGGATTGATTTGAGTGTACTTACTTCAACCAAGAAAGGATAAGATGTTGTTTCTTCTTACCATCTTGAACATCACCTATATCTTGGATCCGGATTTAAAGTCCACAGATGATGATGCCAACAAAACAAGCCCCAAAGAGAAGGAGAAAGTGGCAAAAGAGAGGGAAAAGCTAGAAAAGGACTAGTTCATTTGTAGGGGACACATCTTGAACACCCTATCCAATCATTTATATGATCACTACATGGAAATTAAGTCTTCGATTGAAATTGGGAAGGCATTGGAGGAAAAGTACAACAACTAGAGGCAAGATACTAATAAATTTCTCATAATGAAATATTTTGAATTTAAAATGATCGGTAGCATACCCATTATGAATCAAGTCCATGAACTACAAGTCCTTGTTAGTATGCTTTGTGACTTCAAAGTTATTATTCTTAAGTCCCTACAAGTTGGAGCAATAATTTCTAAATTGCCTTTAACTTGGAATGGGTGTAGGAAAAAACTTCTGCATATGACAAAAGATTTCTTCGTGGAAACCATTGTTGTTAAAATCGGGCTTCTAATGCTTTTAAATCATAAAATCTTGTTAGATGTTAGGTAAAATTAAAAATTGATAAAAGCGTTTGAAAAAACGTTTTTGAGGGGTAAAAGTATTAAAAGTGCGTTTTAAGCCTAAGCTTTTACGCTTTCAGGAATTATGAGTAATTGGGCTGGACTTTTTTTGATTATGGGCATTAAATTGAGTGTGGACAATGGCAAGTTAGTAATCTGATTTGGCATCTGTTTAGGGCAGGTTGCAAGACTATTCTTCATCATACAAAATCCCTCACTTCTCATCTATGAGTTTGCTGCGGTGGTGCATGATTGAGGACCTATGAGTAATTGGACTGGGCTTTTACGAGTTATGACTTAAGTATGACATTAAATTGCATAAGTTATGAAATTTGTTAATGTAGTACTTAAAATTGAGTTAAAATTTTATATACTAATATTTATATATACATATCTTATATGATGTGTAACATCTACATTTTTATGTTTTGCTTTTATCAGACTCTTTAACATTTTTAGGTAAAATCTTGTTTTTGACAACCTTGATGGAAAGGATACTAACACACTTGTGTATTGAAGCAAAAAATCAAAAGAGTGATGCACTGTATCTTCCCCCAAATTCTAAAGTGAATTATGTAAGGGAAGGCTAGAAAAGGGCTATTTTAGTGAAGGCATCATCTGATTACTAAAAAAATAATTTCTTCTACTTATATTGTTGATTCTTTCATTATGGCACGCTATATTAGCACATTTAAAAATAAATGATATATTAGTATACATTACTCTTAGTGATAACAATCTTAAGAATAAATGTGAAATGTGTATTCAATAAAAAAATTATTATGAAATTTTTTCTCTAAGGTTAAAAGAAATACGCAAGTTGACACTTCAAACTTTTTTTTTTTATTTTTCAAGTATTTGTTGTCAAATTCAAATTCATTTAATTTATTGATGTGGTAATACATAATTAAAAGTTAATGCAAAAATGTTTTACACTTAAATTTAAAGGCATTTGCTAACGAATGCTCTTAGGATACTTATTAAGGAATTAACATAGAAAGTATTAAATGTAAGAATAGAGCATTTAATATCTTAAAAATTCAAAAAACATTTAATACTCTCTTTATTAAGTAATTTAAAGAATTTATTAAGAAGTATTAAACATTCCTTAAACAATACTAGTAACGAACTGGTTAGCAGCATCCAAATCTAAGTACTTATGGAAACTATCTAATTTTTTGTACTCGACTTGATTACACCCCCTAACTCGGGTTTGTGTCAATTCAAACCCCATTATATACTTTCTCTTTGTTTTCTTTTCTAATTCAAATCTAAGAAATATCAATTTTGTTTGTTTTTATTTTTTTTGGGAAAAATACAAAATTATTTGAAAGCACATTAGGAACAATATCCTAATCGTTTTTAATAAAAAAAGGTAATTACTGAATTGATTTCATTATTCATCTTCTTTATTATGATTTTGCTATTTTCACATTTTATTATGAGATCCAAATAATATTGAATTCACTTCCCAAAATTAATTACCTAGCAGTGTGAAAGAGTATAATAATTAATATTTTTTCTTTTTAGGTGAATACAATAACTTCAAATTTGAAGTAGAGAACACAAAATAAATATAGGCATTTAATAACGTGCATCAGTTAAGAAATTAAAAGGATTTTGCTAGTGAGCACTCGAGCCTATAAACACTTGAGGTTTAACAAAATTATCAACCACAAGAGCGTGATCCCCACTTGTTTTTAACACTTAAGTTAGTGATATGTTTTGGTCGATAACCAATAAAAATCCCAGGTGTCTAAGCACTCTCTAGAATTATCTTAATTAAAATAATAATTAAATTCATAAATAAAATATTTAATATCTTAAAAATTCTTAAATTTTTTAATGCTTTCTTCATTGAATAATTAAAGTATTAAATAATTCTTAAACAATATATACTTATTAACAACACTCATAAATATATGATTCTCTAATAGTATCATGTGCTTTGTGTGAATGCATGAATTAATGACAATTATTTTCCTAATCGGTATCTTAAGGGAATTAATTAAGGGAACATCCATGAAAGGGTGTGTTTCACGATTTTTTTTAAGTTATAATTATCATAAATCTAAAAAATAAAAATTCAAGTTAAAAACCTTGAGTGCCGAGTATTTGATAGCAAAACCCTTCATGAAAAAAGAGATTAATAGATAAATGTGATGTATAATAATAAATAATTTATTTGTCCATTTATATTTTAGGTAGCTTAATATCTCATTAATTAAATCAATTATATTTTGTGCTTAATATACCCTTATTTAAGGGTCAACGAATTAGTTTTGCTTAGCCTTCAAGCCATATTTAAAAATAATTAGTATCTAAGAAAA
The DNA here is from genome assembly GCA_023212625.1 of Styphnolobium japonicum. NCBI lineage: Eukaryota > Viridiplantae > Streptophyta > Magnoliopsida > Fabales > Fabaceae > Styphnolobium > Styphnolobium japonicum. The sequence continues at coordinate 37,852,099 of JALBWW010000003.1, read as the reverse complement.
TTATATAATTAATTTAACGCAAAAAAGTGACCGTAATAAGTGATCATCCGTCATCACACCCCAATCTTTAACAACTTGATAATTCATAGATTATTTATTTTTTCAATAGACGTGATCATCAATCCAGTCCCACTCCATAATATACGCACCCCTTTCATTTTGTTTTCATCCGTTCTTTATTTTATTTGAATTGATATAATAAATAAAATATATATTTATATTTTACTCATTATAAAACAAAAATACACGTTGCAAAAGTAATTTTGTCATATACAGTATTTAATAATGAGGGTAGACAGCAGGTTAGATAGACCCACGAATCAGCACGTTTTTATTCAACCAAACTAATAGTTGACGGGTTAGTTTAAATCTGAATTGAGTTTAATTTAAAACAGTCAAACTCATAAAGTATGAATCAGATAGCAAGTTGAAATTCCCCCAACCCACAAAACCCAACCCAACCTACTTAAGTTTTTTTAATAATATCTTATGATGTATAATCACTTTTTATTCAAGTTTCCAGAACCTTATATAAGTTTATAATTTTTTTAGATAATTAATTTTTTAAAAATTTTTAAATTAAAATTACACTATATTTAGTATTAGAATACGAGTTCTAGATTATTTTCATAATTCTTTGCAACCCACCACTGTTTAAGCATTGATTTGTATTCATAACTAATTAAAAACTCTTGATAAACACATTGATCTACAAATTCAAATATATGAAATTAAAAAAATTGAAACAAGTAATACGCTATATAAAATTTGCTTAATTTATTTAGTCAATTGTAAATAATTTAATCATCAATTTCTTTATGTGTTAAATATGTCTATTGCTAGAAATAAAGTAATTAATCATAATAATTAATCTTTTTAAATGTTTTTCATTTAAAAAGTTAAGATTCTAATCCTTTTTAACTTTCTATTTCATTGTTAGTTTCAATTTATCTTTATTTTAACAATTGTGTTAATTATGATTAATGTTAGTATTATTGACTTGTTGAAAATCAAAGAAGAAACGAGACTTTCATTATAAAGTCATTGGTTAATACTGTTACAATTATCTTTATTGTTTGTTTGTGTTGATCATAATTGTAATCCTAAAATTATATATACTTTAAAATTTGTTATGTTATGTCATTTAAAAACTTATGTCATTTAGAATAAATTTCTATTTCTATTTTAACATGCTAAAAAAATTTTGGTTCAAGTTCAACCCGCGTGTTATACCCAACCCAACTCACATATGAGCAGATTAGTTCTGGTCGAAGGAAAAAAAGATCAAACCCAACATAACCTACTACTTCCATGATTGAGTTGAGTCCAAATTTACTTACCCAACCCAACCCATGTCGTCCCCTAAAATATATCAAGGTTCAAACACCTAAGCCAGCAGATTGTCGACTGTATCACACTTGATTGACGAAGTTAACATGACTTCAACAGGGTTCTCATATGTAGCCTGTTCAATTAAAAGGTACAGCGTGCCAATTTCACAAATTTAATGGTAAATGGGGTTGCAATCAAATTATATGCATGCAGAAAAAACTTTCAAAATGCCCTCGAAATTAGCGAAGATAAGATAATCAAAAGAACAGCAAAAATGACCTAGTTTCGACCTGCATGCTTCCCTTTTTTTGGTTTTGTGCGTGTTTTTTTTTGGGGGGGGGGGGGGGGGGAAGCAGCTCGACCACCGGGGTAAAGCTCCTGCTTGCTTCCTTCTACTTAGTTGTCTTCCATCTTTCTCCATAAAATAATGGTCAAAATTGAACACATAAAAGCAGCAAAAGTCAACCATTACGTTTCGCAATCTGTTCAATTCTTGTTCTTTGTTCAGCACGTATTCTCTTCTATAATAACACGTCCTGCCAGTACCACTTATGTGTGTTCTTAATCATTTTTATTCTCACCTTAGCTATATACATTAAACTTTGCTCACATGGCTCACCAGTTATGTACATAGAACTCTAAAGCATGCGGAGCTGATACATATACAAGGCTCAATGGTTCATCGGGACTCGTACATATATAATAAACCACTAACTGGCAACCACAGCCCCAAAATTGATTGTCAATAGCTGCATTTTTCATGATGCAAATCAATTGTAGATGATATTGTTTACTCGTGCCAGCAGACAATAACCCTTAAAATGAATGTAAAGGAAAAAGTTGGGACTTAAAACTTTATTTCACTCGTTATTTTGCACCCGAAGATAAATTAAATAATGATAGCTGTGGATCTCTAAGAAGTGTCAATATTAATCATAGAGCAAATCTCGAGAGACTGAGCCAACGACTTCAATTAAACAAAAGCGAACTGCATACCTTAGAAGCACTGAATGTGAGAGACACTATGATCCCCCCAGCCAGTAGATAGCCCAATGAAGGCATCAGCAGTGAAGGTACGTAACAAACCAAGCTACAATTACATTACAAAAAATAATAGTGGGAGAAAATCGAGCAAAGATACATACCACCCCCAATGCAATACAGGAATAACTAAAAGGATGCACATCCTATACATCCTAAAGGCTAAACCCTCAAATCATTACCATCAAAACAGTAGAACATAATCTATAATCTATATTCAATACTACTATCAAGAGAACACCCCACTTGGTCTCCCCTATCTATTATTTAATTTCACGAAATATATAAATTTATAACTATCGTTGTCTTACTCACCCCATCATCCCACCTTCAAAAAATTTGTAACCGTTCACTTCAACATGTAGAGAGAGATGAAAGACCAAACGGGATGCAGGAAATTAAAATAATTAAACAAAACAATAAAAAAATCTGGCACGCGAGGGACCACGTGGGGAGTCTAGTATTTACAAAGAGGAGCCATAATTTATGTGAAAAATATTCCATTGTATTCCTCTCGGCTCTCACAATTTACCTATCTATAATAAAACTAAAAACAATAATGCATAAAGTACACAATATCACACCATAAAAAAAACATTTATAAATGTTGACAATTTAATGCACCTTTGACTGTCATTAATCAATGAACTCCTCACAAAGTAGCGATCAGTAATTGAAAATAAAATGTAAAGGAGGACAGGACATTACCAGTGCCAAATCAAAAAGATAATGATGCATACTTTAATTCATCTCCAATCTTTTAGATCTCAGCACATGTCAGAATAACCAAAAGGAAAAAGATGGCAAAGGACAAGAACATTACCACAGCAAGAAATTCATCATTTATTATTGAACATCCTGAAACATATGTACATATTTTAGCGAATGCAAAACATTGACAGAGAGAACGAGTTTAATTTCAGTTAAGAGAAAAAAGGGAAACAAATCAGGTACAATGCCACACCTTCTCAGGTGACCATACATCAATTTGCTGCTTCTAATGATAAAAAACCAGCGCCTACTGAAGTCCATTTCCCTGTCCTTTGCAATCAAATCATTCTTTTCATGTGATCACTAACATGGTGAGACATAGTTGGAAACAACGATGATAAAAATAGCATTTTTCCTGTAAGAAGTTTTTCATGCATCCAGCAAAAGTACCTGTCCTAGCCACACAAAGAAGGGAAAATAGGCTTGAAATCAGATTTGGGAAGAGGGGCTTCGCAGAACCAATCATGAAGGAGAGCAGCTTCTGCAGTTATCCTCTGCAAGGGAATATATAAAAACATACCACGTGTATAAGTCATATCATTTCAATTCCAAGTCAGAGAAACCAATCAGAACTTAATCCATGATGAACATATACCTTTTCAGGGTCAAACGTTAGAAGCTTGTTCAACAAGTCAAATCCCAACTCAGATAGAACCGGGCAACCTGTGAAAGGTGTGACTGGAAACTTCTTCCGTAGCATATTATACCTGAAATAGCAATAATTTATCGTTAAAGAGTTAGCAAAGAATAACTGAACTAACGTCCAGATGAATCCACTCATAATTTTCCACAAAACTTGAACAGTATATAGTAAGTAATATAAAGGAACAGTAAAACCATAATTTTGCAATTCTTTTAGGAAAAATAAGAGAAGGCAAGCTTACGGTTGCTTAACAAAATTTGCTTTAGACCCAGGTAATTTGGATAATCCTGGCCAAATTTTCTCATCTGGTGTGCCCAGCGTTCGAAAAATCTGCAAACAGTTGATCAAAACCAAAAAGTATTATGAGTATAGCAGAAATCTCACTCAAGATGATGTGAAAACAAAGTAATATTCAACTTCAAGTGACTTAAGTAATAATAACCTTATCAAGTTGTTCAACTTCAGTTTTACCCCTGAACAGAGGCTCCTTGGCGACTAATTCAGCCATTATGCAACCCACCGACCACATATCGATTGCTGTGGAGTATTCTTTAGAACCTAAAAGAAGTTCAGGTGCTCTGCACAGAATACACAATTCATGAGTTTGTCATATCTTCCATTCCACTATCAATAAAAGATAACTGAAAAATCACAAAATTAGATACATTGATACAATAACTTGAATGAAACCTAAAATATTTATTTAATTCTGCTTACCTGTACCATAGAGTAACCACAACAGAAGTATATGGCTTCGGCAGGCTTCCATACTGGCGAGACAACCCAAAGTCACATATTTTCAGCTCCCCTTCTTTGTTCAGCAGAATGTTTGAAGTCTTCAAGTCTCTGTGAAGAACCCAATTGTCATGGAGATACTTGACACCTTGAAGAAGTTGCCACATCAAGGATTTTATTTCACCTATACTAAAGGGCTGCTTCATTACCTCCATCAGACCCTTAAGGTCATGCTCCATGTACTCCATTACCATAAAAACGCCATCAAAATCATCCACGACTACTTCTTTAACATCCACAATGGAGGGATGATTAAAAGACAAGAGAATGTTTATTTCCCTCAAGGACGACAATGGAAAGCCATCCCTATCTATGTTCATCTTCACCTTCTTTAAGGCTACTATTTCCCCAGTCTTCTTATCCTTAGCTTTATAGACAATGCCATAAGTTCCTTCATTTATTTTCTTAATCATTTCAAATTCAAACACACTTCTGCAACTCCTAAGCATGTTTATATTTCTCTGCTCCTGCATTGAACCACCACCATCATCAGAATCCGATGAAGAAACACAAGCAGTTACATTTTGTTCCTCACCATCGTCCATGGAGTCAATAAGGAACTCCTTTTCAAAGTCAGTATCATCAGTAGAAGGGCCCAGATAATGACCTCTTCCACTGCTTCCTGATGATCTAGTGGTTTTGCCTCCTGAGTTTTCTCCTAGGAATTCACAGCTCTCAGGACTTGAGTTCACTTTGCCGTGCATGTACTCATCATCAGATGCATCCTTTGGTGACAGACCATCACAAGCCCATCTTGACATTGTGATGTTCCAACCTTGCACGTTATTTTCTTCGAACCGATCTGGATCTGCATCTTGATTATCGTTCCCTGAATGTTCTTTAGGCAACACACAAGAGGAATCAGGTGGAGAATTGAATACCTGACTGGATGGTATAGATGGACGAGTGGGAAGCAGACCAATAACCTGCGTAACCCTGTTTTTCGAAGAGATCCTTACTTCCTTCTCTCCTATGTCCCATACAATTGGAGAAATTTTCCTTCTCTTCTCTGGCGGTGGCAAAGCTTCATCCTCAACCTGCATTTCACCATCACCCACCTGAGACCAAGAGGCAGGTACATATTCCCCATGTTCACTGTCAAACTGACCTTGCTTTCTCTCTTCTTTTCCACCATGAAACTCATTCCATCCAGAACCTGAATCCTCAATAATTGATGAAGACCGATGCCCATTCTTTTCAGTAACGTGGTGTTTGGAAGATCCATGCACTTCCACGCCAGAAGAACTATTCCTATAATGGCCAAATTCCTTAATGGAACTATACTTGTAAGATTCTCTTTTCCTCAAAACACTGTCTCGCCCTGCCGCCATGTGATTGACAAGCACAAGAAGCCCTCTCAATCAGTAATCAACTTTCGAGGAAAAGATGATTTCAAACCCAATAACCCCAAAATCCCAAATTTCCAACCCTAACCCCCAAAAATATAACGATGATTTTTTATTTATTTTTTCAATTCATATAACTCTAATCAACACCCGAATCTTAAACTGAACAATTGAACTATTCCTTCGTTAATTCAGCACAGAACGGGCACAATAACAAAGAATTGTATCGATTTGGGAAAATAGCAAACATAAAAGAAAAAAGAAAAAAAAAAAGCAAACAGAGAAAATTGGGAGAAGGAAAATCAAACAGAGACCAAGAAAACCCTAGATGGACGTTTCAGCTGAATGGTTTTCAGAGGTTCCAAATAGCCTTACCGGCGACACAGAAACTGAGAAAGAATGAAACGACGAAGGAAGGAAGAACGACGATCAATACGAGCCGCCTTTGGAGACTGTTCTTCGTTAACGCGTCCTAGTCCTGTTTAAATAGCGCATTTGAATTCAGATTTTTTTTTTGGTAGGTCAAGGCGGTGTATAATTATTACTTAGTGTACACGCAATAATAGTTATAAAAATAAGATTGGATTGGTTAGTAGATAGGTGAATCAACCAAGTAATTAGTTTAAGTGGCTAGTTGAATCGAGTATATCTTAGATTCGACTTGGTCCTACTCAGCCAGTTTTAGATGGAAACTGGGGATCCAATTAGTTGAATCGGAACCGGCTGAGTTACTAAATTAAAAAAAAATTTAATTTTAAAAAATCATAATTTTTAATTTATTTGTCTAATTTAGACTAATTATATGTCCATTTCATATAACTTTTTGAAATCTACGTCATGATAGTCTTAATTTTTTTTAAAAAACTTATTTTCTGAGTTATGAGTATTTTAATGAAAATATTAGGTTTTTTTATGAATTAAGAGTTAAATTCTTTTTTTCTTAAAGATCATCTTTTTTCTCAAAATAAAGATATTTTAGTTATTTATAATGATAAATATCATCATATGCAGTGTGTGTATATATATATATATATATTTAAATATTTACTTAATTTTATGCAGTTCGACTAATGACCCATTGACTCAGTACCTGATCAAGTCGACAATCAATCTGATTTTTATAACTACGAGCGCAAGTATAGTAGTAGTTAAATGGCTTTTTAAAAAAAATCAGATTATAACGGTTGTCGAAACTTAGTATTGAAATACTATTATTTTGAAATATATCATCAATTTATTGTTATTTTTACCAGATAATATATGTTATTTTTTCACATACAGTGTCTCTTATGCGAAGACGCGTTAACATTTTCACGTAAGAGGTGCCTACTTTATTGGTGCCTCCCATGTGAAATGCTCCAATTGCGTTAGCGCCTCCTACGTAGCCTTCCTTTAACTCCCCACCCCTCCTCCTTCTTATATGAAGCACACTTCAACATTTTTAGAAAAAATTTCTCTATTCTCTACCTCTATTTCCATGGCTTTCCAATTTCAATCTAGTGACACATGTAAAGTTAAAGGAAAGTATTATTTTTATAGAGTTATGGCAGTGATGAAGACCTCATAATCTGAAAGAAACTTAGGAATGTGGTGTTTCAAGTGCTCAAATAAAAATATGATAAATGTTTTTGTTATATTTTACCTATTGTTATATTGAATGACGTTATGACTCCTTATGGAGTAAATGTGTATAACTAGGGATGCAAATATTTTGATTGCGTTAACCTTTTTTGGTTGATTGTGGAACACCAGAATTCTCATATATATTTAAAGGAAAAATGCAAGGGGATAGAGAGGAAAGAGATTGAAGCAGAGCCAAAAAAGAAAGATATTGAAATGACAATGATGCATCAACTTCTATTAGAGACCAAAAATAAATAGATGTATTTTAATTTACTTGTTGGAACTTGGGTTTTAATTGAATTTGTTTATGTATCAAATATAACATGAGAGAAGAGGAAGAAGAAAATGAAAAATTATTTTCCAACACCTTCTTCTAAGCATTTTGATGTTTCCTTAATCTTGAAGTATTTTGAATGAGGAGTTGCTATGGTACTCTGATGGATTTGGTACCTAAAGTGAGTTGTCAATCATTTATTGAATGTTAGTTTCATAATAAATGTTTGAAAGTCTATTAAATATAAATAACAACTAACGAATGTTTGAAAACTTACCCTGAGTATCAGTACCTTAAAAAAAAGATAAGTACCGGAGTAATCCCCTTTTAGATGACCTTAAACATTCAAACAAAAGGGAAAAAATTATTATTTAATCTTACATTCTCTTCTCTTCCTTTTTGCCATTTGGTTTCTTTTTATTTTTCCCCTCCTAAATATCCAAAAGAAGTTTGAGGAAACAAAAAATTCTCCTTGTAAAGCAGGATAAGGACCAGCATAAATGAAGGTAGGAATGACAATAAGCTGAGCCAACTTGTAAGTTATTCATGACTCGGTTTGTTAATATTTAAGCTTTCACATATTTAACTCATTAGCTTGTGAACTGGCTCAATATGTGTGTGTAAGTATTTGATTTTATTTTTTATCTTGCAAAATTATCTTTTTAATTAAATATTTGGTTAAAATGTAAGGAACCCCCTCCAGCTATGGGTCAAGTTTTAAAAAACCTTTATGTTCTTTCAAACTCACAAACACAACTCACTAAATTAATAAAACAGTGTATAATAACTCTTCTATTAACCTTCTATTTAAATCATTGCAAAAAAGTAATCACGTGGCTGTATGTGTTTATTTTTTTACTAATTCACATTAAATTATTAATATTTGTCCCTGAAATCATCTTTAGGCATTTATTAATCTCACACTGCCTTTTGAGATTTTCAGGAACCGCTTAAACGATGATGTAGGGTTAATTAGTGCTCAGAAAAGAGGACTATGGATGATTTGAGGAATAAATATTAATGATTTAATGTGAAATTAGTGAAAAAATAAACGCGTGACTACTTTTTTGTCAGTGATTTAAAAGGATAGTTAATAAAATGATTATTATATATTGTTTTGTTAGTTTAGAGAATGTAAGTTTAAAAACACGAGAATTTTTTAAATGTGACCCATAATAAGAGGAGGTTCACTGCATTTTAGTCTAAATATTTTAAAAGTGAATTTTATTACGTCACAAATGCGAGCTTGGCTCGTAATTCAACAGTCTAGCTCATTGTATCTAAAAGGCTCAATTGATACAAAATTTAATCTTAATGCATCGAGTTTGAGCATTTCATGAGCTTAGAATGAACTAAACTCAAGGCGAGAAAATAAGTACACTTTCTTATTGAGTCAAGCATGAATAAGTGCACTTTCTTATTGAGTCAAGCATGAACTTATCATATTCTTATTGAGCAAGCTCATTTCATTGCCACCCTTCTATGAAGGACCTAGGTCATAAGTTGCAACGCCATTTTATTTGAAGATGTCATATTAGGAGTTTTCCAGGGTGACCCTTTTATGAACTTTTGTATTCTATTGAACTATGGAGTATTTAAGAAGGGTGCATCGAGTGCCTTGTCGTGATGCTATAGTAGGAAAATTTATTTCTCAACACACAGCAACTTTGAGATTATTTCTCATTTTTAATGTAGTTTCTAATGTTTTTTTTTAAATTTTTTTTTATCGAGGAGTCATGTTTGAACACGTAACTTCCATGGAAGTCATGTATATCAAACACGTCTTCTAGGAAGAGGTGATAAAAATATTAAAAAAGTATTGTAGTGGAAGTCACACTTGATGAATATGACAAGGTAACTTTTCCCTTAAAAAAAAACATGAAAAGTCACACTTAGCGTATGTTTGATATTTAATTTAAAAGGAAATTGTTATAATATTTTAATAAATTTGATATTTAGGATGAGTTATCAATAATTATTGACTATTAATTTTATAATAAATATCATATATATATTTTTTAAAAAATTATTGTAGGAATAGGATGATAAGAAAAGTGTAGACTAAGCGAGAAAGGTATGATAAGTTAAAATATTAGAGTAAGCAGCATGATTAAATTCGATCTTAAAATGAAACAATCTCTAAAAAAAAATTGGTGTTGAGTTAAGGCTTTTGAACATTTTTTTTTATAAAAAATAAAATTCATGTTTAGGAAACATGACAAACATGTCTTCCATGAAAATCATATTTGTGAAACATGACGTTAAGGAATAATTTTTTTTTTGGTATAGTAAGTGCATTATCAGGTTAACTTTTGCATTTATTGAGACCAAGTCCCTTTTTGAGCTATCTTAAGAGCATACTGTCATATTAATTTGGCGAATTTAGAGGATTTAATTTCCTTAAGTACTGACTCAAGGTTTGAATTTCAGGAGTCAATATAAAAAGCATACCTAATTAACCACTACCACTTATATTAATAAAAATCTGTTTTGCAAACACGACTTTTTTAACTTACACAATGTTAGGAATAACTTTTCTTATTACATAATTGCAAACAAAACCTGTAAAAGACATCCAAGATAGAGAAAGAGAATAAAAATAAGAAAGATTTGAAGAGTGGGACACAAAAGATGAAAGAAAGAAGAGTAATGATACTTTCAAGTATGGTGTAATAAAATTAACGATTAGATAAAAGTAGTGATGTTCTATAACATAAAGTAAGAAATTAAAGCAAAACAATATTAAAAAATGAAATTGAAAATATTCATAAATTTAAGACACTACTTGATCCAGAGATAGCATTTTTTTTTAAAAAAAATTGGGAATGAGATTTGCCTAACGTATTATGTAACTTGCAAGAGCGAACTTGACAGACGAGACAATGAGAAAACAGTGAATACACAGTTAGACACAAGACTAGATCTAGCATAAGACACTCAAGTCAAATCTGAAAGGCCATGGCGAAGGAAGAAAGCTACGCCGTTGTTTCTGATCTGATCAGTTTCTTAAACGCTTCTCCAACTACTTTACACTCCGTGGGTAAAAACAAACTCTCTTCTCTCCTCTCTCCTAATTTTCCATTCATGTGAATGCCATTGATAAAACCTCGGAGTAGCACCGCACTCACTCACTCACTCACTCGATTCACTATGATTTGTTCACGTTTCAGACGAGGCAAAGAAGCGGTTGCAAAGCGCGAGGTTCGAGCAGCTTTCGAAGAGCAAAGTGTGGGAATTGGAAGCCGAAAAGAGATTTTTTTACCAGGAACTACTCAACCATAACCATTGTCGCATTTGCTGTTAGTAAAAGGTATCACTCAATTACTCTCTTTCCGTGACTGTTGCAATTTTCAAACAAAATGGCAAATAATCAACAATATGTCATTTTTTCCAACTTGAATGTTTTTCGAGCAATGTTATTGTCAAATTTGGGGTCCGATATGTTGCTGGAAATGGATTCTACATAGCTGGTGCTCATACCGATAGTCCTTGTCTGAAGCTGAAGCCGTTGTCCAAGGTAATTTTGGAGTAATTCAAGAAGTAAATATGTGATGTAATATGATATGACTGATGTTTAGGAAGAAAGGTATGGGTTGTTTGGGCAGGTGGTTAAAGGTGGAATTTTGGATGTTGGTGTCCAAACATATGGAGGTGGCTTATGGCATACATGGTTTGATCGGGACTTGACGGTGGCCGGGAGGGTAATCATAAAAGAAGGTTCTAGTTCGTACTTGCATCGGCTTGTTAGAATTGAGGAACCAAACCAAAAATGCGGATTCCATGACTTAGACAGGTTTTCTTGCTATTCAGATGCATCATCTTGCCTGTTTGTTTGCTTGCTATTCACAATGCCTTCTTGAAATTTTTATTTCTGCTACCTTTTCTGTTTTGGGATGAAATGTGTTATTATCGTTTGTCTCAAGTAGTTGTAAGTTGTAATGCTTTAACTTGGGCCTTGGCATGTATATATGACGATTATGGGTCTAATTGTTGATGATTGTCTTCTTTCCTCGTTTCCTCAGTTGCTTGCAAGTAAGCTTGGGTGTGAACCAGATGACATTTGTGATTTTGAATTGCAAGTTTGCGATACACAACCAAGCATAGTTGCTGGAGCTGTAAAGGAATTCATATTTTCAGGATGGCTTGATAACCTTTGCATGTCATTTTGCTCATTGAAGGTTTAAGTTTTATAGAGATTGTTTCCTCTAGTCAAATTTCAAATGCACGTCTATAGATATGAACTTTGAAATATAACCTGGATTTTGAAGTGTGCTATTCTAGATACTACTTATTAGCTCAAATTGAGATATTTTGAACTTAAGATCCTTTCATAATACAAAGACTAAAGAAAGCTTCTGAATATCATTACCTGAGACAAACCTTGGGAGAACCACACTCCAAAAGCTAATTATTAAGGTGGGAGAATCCAAGGCCATATAAATATCACATTTGAATCCCATACTTCCGATGTGGGACACAAGTCCCATACCTTGCAATTCAGTCCTAAGTCCTAAGATTTCACCACGCTCCACAGCCTCGGCGCCCATGTAGGCTGGCTGTGTACTAGCCTTTGACTAGTCCTGAGCGAACACTGTAATACCGGCGTCACCACCTGCGCCACTCATTTGAAACTGGGAGACACGGTGGAAGGCTTTGATACCAATTGATACGAACCTTGGGAGAATCACACCCCAAAATCTAACTATTAAGATGGTAGAACCCGAGGCCATATAAACCCCACATATGAATCCCATACTTCTAATGTGGGACTCAAGTCCCATACCTTACAATTGGGTCCTAACACTACCCTATCGATTTAGAACATCATTATAATTTATGCTCTAATGGAATGACTGCAGCCAATGAATTTGAGTTTGATTGCATCTTCTCCCCCTCTATGAACAAGTGTGAAATGATAGATCATTAATCTGTTCATTGCAGTATCTATAATCTATTGATGTAGTAGTGATGAAAGATAGATTAATAATGTGTTTCTGGTGATGTTAATTTATGGAATTCTATTAAGTTTTCTTTCCTGAGGACTGAGGTAAGAAGGTGGGTTTACTTCCCTAAAAATATTATTTAATAGTTCTATATGCAATTATTACTCCATGGCCTGATGAACGCAATTATTACTCCATGGCCTGATGAAGTTCATAATTAAGATAGAGCATGTTGATTTGTGTCTTCATCTCCAAATTATGAGGCTTTGCTTATGCTTTTGATCTACAATGTCTTGTCATAAGCCGTAAAGTAAATAAAATGATAGGCATTAGGCAATTAAATAAACCATTTGAGTCTTCTTGTTTTTGATATTTTTTTTAATGCTATGCTTAGATACTGTTTAGCTTGCAGACCAATGACAGTTTTCTATGTGAACCCTTACTTGGCTGTTACTATTAGAGATAAGGATCTTTAGAGAGAGAACACTTTTTGTGACTGTGTAAGTTAGTATCACTGTATACTTCGAGTCTTATTTATATTGGTAAATAGACTATGTAGTACAATATAGTACAAGAGTACAACTGTATTACTATGTATACAAAATAAACTATTTCTATAGTTATGAATGATCCATTGGAATTCCATATCGGTGGTATGGGACACTTGGTGTGGGTATATATAGCCTTGGGCTCTTCCCTTCAATAACTAGCTTTTGGGGGTGGGTTCTGTCAAGGTTGTACCAAATGGTATTAGAGCTTACACCATGTCTCAGTTGCAATTGTGCAGCACGAGTGGTGACATCGGCATTGCAGTGTTTGCCTGGGACTATACCGCTACCACAAAGCCAACCGCATGGGTGCCCAGGCTGCGGAGCATGGTGGAATGTTATGATCCATTAGAGTCCTACATTGGTGTTATGGGACACTTTGTGTGGGTATATATAGCCTTAGGCTCTTCCTCCCAACAACTAACTTTTGGGGGTGGGTTCTCCCAAGGTTGTATCATTGGTATTTGGCTTGTCATTTTTTGCTGTGCTTCACTTTGCCAACCTTAGGTTTAGTTATAGCTAAAGAATTTTTCTTAGGTGTGCCTTGGTCCTATGGAAAATTTTAATCAACTTAAGATCCAATGGCATCTCTTCCCATTTCAGGAAAAAAGTGTGCATGGATAATATCACAGATACAAATGCCACTAGGTGCACGTTTCTGACTAACAAAAGGATTTCTTTAAAGTAGAAAATTTTGACTTTAGCATTTTGGGACTTAAAATATAAGATTATGTGACTGCCTACCTGGAAATTAGAATGTTAAGTGTGCATGATGTGTATTTTTTTATTTATAAAAATAGTGTAGTAGTTGTTGATTATCCTATGTTAACGTCTTGGTTTCTGTTTCAGGCATTAATAGATGCTACATCCTCTGACAGCAGTCTTGAGGAAGAGACTGGTGTTAGAATGGTGGCTTTGTTTGACCATGAGGAATGCGGATCTAATTCTGCACTAGGAGCTGGCTCTCCTGTCATGCTAAATGCTGTATCTAGGGTTACAAATTCCTTCAGCTTAGACTCCAAGGTAAAAGTCTTCTATCTTTTTCCCTTTTTTGTGCCTAAGGACTACATGGATGACTCTTACTACTTCTTGTTTGTGTGACTGAGCAACTACATTGCTGTCTACGCTCCATTGAGGATTAATGCATGTAGGCAGTATTTTTTATTTTTTTTTGGTTACATTGGAGGTGCAAGTGCATGGGTAGGGGAGAGGGAAAAGTGGCCTAGTGGAGGACCAAAATTGAACCTTCGACGTCAACATCACTCCCAAGTCTTAAAGACTTGGGCTGGTGCCAATTCAGCTACAAGCTCGTTGGCGCATGTAGGCAGTATTTTATCACATGACATTATAGAAGTTAGGGTAAATTACACTTTACTTTTTGAAGTTTTTGTCCAAATCAACATTAGTGTAACAATTTTAAAGTCCTACAATTTACACCCATCAAGTTTCAATAGCAGACATTAACCCCTTAAATATTCATAAATACTGTAAGTGATCATTTTTCGCCTAAATTGCAAGGAATTACCAAGATGCATTGATCTTTATTTTCTAAAATATACTAGTAAAAGAGATTGAGTTCTATCCATAAACTAGGAAAAAAGTGCAAGATGACATGAATTCTGCTTGTAAACAGTTGAAAACAAAGCATTGTAAAAAGGCTATGTACTTTGTTTTTTTGTTGGCAAACTGGTAGACCCCTGGGAATATGGTGTATGGTGTATGTGAGGAGGGTTAGGAAGAGATGCAGTGGAACAATGAGGGCACGTTGGGGAGAATAATCATGCTCATGGGGGGAGCATAACAGAATGCTGATGTGGCAAGAGAGAGAGAGAGAAAGATAGGGAAATCAGGTAGGATAAGAGGGAAAAGAAGGGAAGAGGGAAGGCAGGCAAGGATTGGGTTAGGACTTGGGAGGGAGAGAGCAAGCCTCTCGAAGAGCTTGCATTATCATTTACTTTCTGTTTCTATTTGTCAATTTCTAGAGAATTACTCTCTGCTGTAAGGAGCTTGGCTCCATTTCCTTATCAGTAAAACTAGGTTCCTATCAACTGGTATCAGAGCTCCCGATCTTGGGAGCTGTGGTGCTTACTGAGAATGAACGAGATGGAGATTCCTTGCTTCACTAGAGAGTATCTCTATAGTTGGATCTACAAGGTGGAGGAGAGGTACTGCATCATCAACAACATTCCAGATGATGAGAGACTATTAGTTGCAATTTATGGCTTGAAAGGGAGAGCCCTGGACTGGGTACATGAATGGGGGTCTAGAACTGAGAAATTTTCATGGGACAATTTTTGTGAGGAGCTTTTGCAACAGTTTCGGTTGATGAAGGAGACTAGTGGGGAATTCAAAAGAGAAGCGTTGTTGTGACAGAGGGTTGACGAAAGGACGAAGAGTGTGGAGGAAAAGAACCTCCATGGTTCTGAGATATCGGGGGAGGAGAAGATGAAGATCTTGCCCAGAGTTTCGACGATTGAGAACCTAAAGATTAAAAAGGTTATCAAGAAGCAAGTGCTAACTATTGGGCAACGGTTTGATCTGAGGAAAGAAATAGGATTGTGGGATGTATCTGTCAAGGAGACCGTCAAGGAACTTGTTAGCAAGCCCCCAATTAAAAAGGTGTATATTAGAAAGAATAGAAAAGAAATAGAGGATCCAAACTCTATTAATAAGCTGACTTAGTCAAACTAGGCTAGAGTCATATAAATAGTTAGTGGAAAGAACAAAAGAGGGTTCGGTTATTTTGGTAGAGGGAAAGTAAGGGAGAGATGGGACCTCTCGGATGTCCTAAGGAGAACCATTGTAATCTGTCAATTCTTGTATACGATACCCATCTCGAGCTGGTTATCCTATTGATAACGATTGAGAGAGGAGGAATAAAATCAAGAAATTGTGCAGACATTCTCTTGCAATCTCTCGGTCCGGGCTTCTATTAACTGGTATCGAGCTCCCAAGATTCGGGAGCTTCCCATGGTGAACACCGAGAATGGAGGCGTGGATTCCTTAGAAAAAGGGTTCGAAACATGGAGAAGAGAGAGAGAGGAAGAAAAGGCGTCAAGGGGAGAGGGACGAGGGAGGTCCAAGAATCACGAAGGGAACTCCAAGAAGCCGGTTGAAGAAGATTGAGGATCTTCTTGAAAAAGCCGACGCACCCCATGGGCACAGTGGTTCGTCGAATGAAGGTGCACCCGCAACAAGAAATGAAGTTAGTGGATATGGGTCATTGGGAGGCGTGGCCACAGTGGCTAGTGAGAATCGATGGAGAAAACTGGAGATTCCTGCTGTGAGAGGATGCATATGGGTGGGTCAATAGTGGTGGAACGATATTTCCAACTCAAAGGAGTGGAAGAGGAGGAACGATTACATGTAATGGTGGCTATGGAGGGTAAAGCATTGAGTTGGTTCCAATGGTGGGAGTCTTGCTCTGCAAATCCCTCTTGGGACGGGTTTCTGATCACTGTGATAAGGAGATTCCACCAACATGATGCGTAATCCCTATGAATTGTTGTTAAGGTCAAGCAAAATGCATCACGTGGGAGGAGTTCGGGGAGTTGTTTGAACTATATGAACTTGAGATGCAACCGACCAAGAATATCTTAAAGGCATCTTCTTGAACGGGTTGAAGGAGGAAGTAAGGGCTTTAACTCAAACCGCATCCCGCAGAGACGTTATCGAGTTGATGAATTATGCCCCGGATGATCGATGAGAAGAATCAAGTCTAGAACAGAGAGGAGGAGTGGAGACTGACAAAGAAAGGGGCACTTCTTACGAGGAGTTACCCACCGTCAAGATGTCACACTATGAAGGGGACCCAAAAATAATATACCAAATAACCAGGGAGCAATGGGTTTCAGCAATGGGTTCATTAATAATGGACCCAATGGTACTGGAGAGGTGGGGGGTTTAGGTCAGTCGAGGAGCGGTCACAGGAGAAGGTCAAAAAAGGGTTGTGTTTCGGTGTGATGAAAAATACAGCCCGAACATGTTTGCAAAAACAAGCGATTCCAAGTAATGTTGATGGAGGAACTAGTTGAAACAAGAGGAGGATGAACCCCTATGGGAACAAGGGAGTTAGAGAACAAAGCTGCGCCTTTCCCTACATAGCATTATCAGGCCTAACCTCCAAAAGATCCACAGAAGTTATGGGGGATGATAAGGAGAGAAGAGTAAAGGGTGCTAATTGACTGTGGAGCTTCACATAATTTCATAGCAACTGAATTGGTGCAGAGTTAGACCTCCCGTAGTGGAGACACCCACATATTACGTTGAGGTAGGTGATGGGCACAAGATCAAATGCATGGGAGTTTGTCAAAGGACTATCCTTGCAATTACAGGACCCGCACATCCAACAGGATTTCTTCTTATTCGGCCTTGGTGGGGCTGATTTGGTGTTAGGCATGGATTGGCCAGCTTGACCTAGGAGAAATAAGGGCCAACTTTGAAGAATTGACCATGAAAATAGAGGTTGGCGGTGAGGTGAAAAGTTTAAAGGGGAGAACCCGAATCGTCCCGGATCTGCCGCTTCGTTGAAGTCTATGGTCAAGGCCTCTCCAAGATGAAGGTCAAGGGTTCATCATAGAGTATAAACAGATAGGAGAATCTTTAACTAAATTTGACCCTCGATCATTCTGTTGAAGAGGTTTTGAAGGAATTCAATGATGTCTTCGCAGAACCACAAGGTCTACCACCTACTAGAAGACAAGATCATGCTATAACCCTCAAGGAAGGTGCATCCATTCCTAATCTCGGACCATACAGTGTCCTCATTACCGTAAAACCGAGATAGAAAAGTTAGTTCTTGAAATGTTGCACGCCGTATAATACGACCTAGTATTAGTCCACTATTCGATCCTATAATTCTAGTAAAGAAAAAGATGGGGATGGCGGTTTTGTATCGACACAGAGCTCTAAACAAGATCACGCCCAGATAAATTCCCAATCCCAATTATTGATGAGTTACTAGATGAATCGGGGGTCTTTGCCATTTTCACTAAATTGGACCTCAAATCTGGATACCATCGATCCGGGATGAAGGAGGAGGACATCCCAAAACTGCTTTTACCCATGAAGGGCATTATGAATTCCTTGTTATGCCATTCGGCTTAACCAACGCCCTTCAACTTTCCAATCCTCATGAATGAGATGTTAAGACCTTTTTTAAGGAGGTTCGTGGCCGGGTATTTTTGATGATATCCCGATATACAGCAAGATGATGAAAAACCCACTTGGAGCACTTGAGAACAGCTTCTACAAGTATTAAGAAACAATCGACTCTTTGGTAATAAGAAGAAATGCAGCCTTCACAACACAAGCCGGAGTACTTAGGCCACATCATCTCTGCGGAGTGTGGGCCGCAGACGAAGAAGGTAGAAGTAATGTGGTTACGGCTAGTCCCTACTGATTTGAAGGGATTGAGAGGGTTCTTGGGACTCACGGGATACTACGAGCGATTTGTGAAGGACTATGGCACCATTGCCAAACCCCCTACACACAATTGTTGAAAAAGGATAATTTTCATTGGGGCAAGGAGGCCCAGAGGCTTTTGATACCACTGCGGGCTACTATGACCATGCTTAGGTTCTCACAAATCGGGATTTCTCAAAAACATTTGTCTTGAATCATGCTTCGGCAAAGGGCTTAGGGGCATCTTACTCCAAGAAGGGAGGCCGATGCATTCCTTAGTCGGGGTTATCGCGAGCTCAAGCCAAATCTGTGTATGAACGAGAATTAATGGCGAGTTGTGATGGCGGTTCAAAAGTGGAGGCACTTTATTTGATGGGGAGACACTTCATCATTCTTACAGAGACGAGTCTCAAATTCCACGAATGAGCAACGTTTGATGGGGAAGAACAATTCAAGTGGGCCTCCAAATTGATTGGCTTTGATTTTGAAACCTGTGATAAACCCAAGGGTTGCGATAATAGAGTGGCCGATGCACTCTCGGGAAGATGACCTTGCTGCCCTTGGTGAATTTCAATGACGTTGCGGGATGGAGAGAAGAAGTTCAAGTGATGACGGACATACGAGGTATTACACAAGACCTTCTAGTGGATCCTAATGCACATTCCGGTACCAATTGCAAGGAGACACCTTATTCTATAAAGGGAAGTCGATCTTACCAAGAACATCCCCCAAAAATCCCTATCATTCTATCCGAGTTCCACAACTTCGGCCATTGTGGGCCATTCTCGGATTTTTCGAACTTATAAGAGAATATCCGACTTGTTATCTTTGGGAAGGCATGAAGAGGGACATTCAACAGGTTGTGGCGGCATGTGACACTTGTCAACGCAACAAATATGAGACCTTATCTCACTGGACTTCTACAGCCCTTCACAGGTGCCCACTCATATTTGGTCGAGACATCTCAATGGACTTCATTGGGAGGTCTCCCAAAGGCACAAAGGGAAGGACACATCTTAGTAGTGGTTGATAGGCTCACGAAATATGCTCACTTCATCCCCTCGGTCATCCATTTACGCCAAAGATGTGGCTGAAATCTTCCTCAAAGAAGTGGTGCGTCTTCATGGGTTTCCGCCTCCATAGTATGAGACGGAGGATAAAGTATTTCTCGGCCATTTACGGATCGAGTTATTTCGATTAGCGGGGACCAAACTAAAATTCAGTTCAGCTTATCATCCCCAATCCGATGGCCAAGAAGTGGTGAATCGATGCTTAGAGACGTATCTAAGATGCTTGACAGGTACAAAACCAAAGCAGTGGCCCAAATGGTTGAGTTGGGCAGAATTTTGGTACAACACCAACTACAGTAGCTCTACAAAACAAACCCCATTTAAGGCTTTATATGGCCAAGACCCCCAAATTCCTATTAAAGGTACTACTTGTACCATCAAGTGGAGGAAGTCAATAATATGACAAGCAGAGAGGATGCGATGCTAGCGAGTGAGAGCAAAATTTGCTCAAAGCCCAAGACCGTGATGAAGTCTCAAGCGGATAAACATCGACTTGAGGGATTCGCCAGTGGGTTATTGTGTTTTTCTCAAGATCCAACCCTATAGACTAAGATCCTTAGCCAAGCGACTCAATGAAAAACTCAGTCCCAGGTTCTATGGTCCATTTGAGGTTCTGAAATGCATTGGACAAGTAGCATACCAACTCAAATTACCCGAGGAGAGTAAAATACACCCGGTGTTCCATGTTTCCCCTTTTGAAGAGGCTATTTCTCCCGCCATGGTTTCTCAACCATTACCCCCAAGTCTATCGTGAGAACTAGAGTTACAAGTGCGGCCAAACAAATTTGGGGTTATCAACATCGTAGAGAACCCCGGGCACTCAAGTTTTGATTCAATGGCAAGGCCTTCGAGTGTGAGAATTCTTGGGAACTCCGCAGACCCATTCAAGACACCTTTCTTCTTTCTTTTCACCTTGAGGACAAGGTGGAACTTATGGGGGAGTATTGTTAGCAAGCCCCAATTAAAAAGGTGTATATTAGAAAGAATAGAAAAGAAATAGAGGATCCAAACTCTATTAATGTGACTTAGTCAAACTAGGCTAGAGTCATATAAATAGTTAGTGGAAAGAACAAAAAGAGGGTTCTTGCCATTTTGGCAGAGGAAAGTAAGGGAGAGATTGGGACCTCTCGGATGTCCTAAGGAGAACCATTGTAATCTGTCAATTCTTGTATACGATACCCATCTGAACTGGTTATCCTATTGATAACAGATTCAGAGAGGAGGAATAAAATCAGTGTTCTGTACATTCTCTTGCAATCTCTGGTCCAGTTCTATTAGAACTCTAGAAAGAGATTAAGTCTAAGAAGGACTCCTTGCCTCTCGGTTGCATTATCAGTGCCCAAATAGAGCCCCAAGTCTCAAGCGTGTGTTCACCATGGTGGGAGAAACTAGACTTGCATCCTTGTGCAGCAACTGAAGGGTTGTTCACTGTAGGGCAGTCGCATCTCTTCAAAGGTGTGCGCATGGTGATTCCCTAAGAAGAAAAGGTGAACACAAGAGGGAAACGCCATCCTAGGGGTTGCGCGATAAGGGAGAAGAAGGGGGAAGAGCTCGCGACGGTCGTGGAGCTCGGGGTTTTGAGAATTCCGGTCAACCTACCACTGCCGCCAGAACCATCGGACTTGGATTTATCCATGGAGGCGGATGGGTCAACTTCTGCGATTGAGCTCTGCATCTCACGGATGCCATTCAGGCCTCCACTGCCAGAACCCCAAGACCCAGATCCTCATACGATGACCGATTGGACATTTGCGGCTGAGGTGCAGGCAAATATGGCTGCTGCACCACAACTGCACATCAGAAACATCGTGAACAGGACTGAGAAATAAGTAAGGGCAGGGATGAAATTGCACAAGCTGGACTCACTATCAGACTTGATGGATCAGGCCCAACTCATTGAAGAGAAGAATTGGGCCTTAAGGAATGATGGGCTGAGTTTAGGCATCAAAGGTGGGCCTAATTTCAGAATTACCCATCTCATTAGGAACACTAAGTGGACCTTGGGCTGCCCAATCTGTATGCTGAAGATGGGAGGAGTGGGTTAGTAGCAACCACAGAGCCAAATATCAATAACAGAACGGCAACAGGGAGACATTCGGCAGAGGTCCCTATTTTTCCGAGAACCAAATCACAACTTGAGGTTGGTGAGATACAGAAGCACCTGAAGAAGGAGCTCACAGCTGATAAATCCATCATTGGTGGCTTCACTTTCTGCCAAAGACAACAACACCATCAACCACGTGATGTGCCACCAAGCAGCTTTTGCAGCACGGCTTCGTTCCCCACAAGACTCACATCCTACAACAACAAAGTAAATCAGAGAGGGAAATTGAAGGCCAACTCATGGAACTATGATGTGCCAGAGGCGACCAAGAAGAAGAAGAGGCGAATTCTTATTGTTATAACTGCGACCATGGCAGCTCCAATGAGTGCAATACTGCTGAGGCAACTTCGTAAATTACCATGGAATGACAGAGAGCCATGTCTTTGGAAATATATAATGAAGGTGCACAGACAGAAATTTGGTCAGTTCCACTTAATTGCTTCTTTTTCGCTGTAGCTACAGTGATGAGGATTTGGAGAAAATTAGGCTGGGGTTGGAGTTCAACTACCGTGGAGTACAAGATTCTTAGGGGAGCTTTACAACTACGAGCAAGGTGTATTGGATCCACCAGAAAATTGTTTTTGCATCAGGCTGGTCATCACTCTTCTTGGAACTTGTGGTCATTACTTTGGCCGTGGTTCTCTTAAGAGGAAACTTTCTCCATTCCTGATCTACTTCCCGTGGTATATTTCCAGCAAAGGCACATTGCCACTGGACATCGAACTGGACTTGCAGGGTCAGAAGTTAATTCAGAGTTCAATGTAGCATGAGCAAGCACTTTTGGCCTCCCAATTTCTTTTTGCTGTTTTTGTCTATTCTCCAAACAGTAGTTTGGTCTCTTGCTTGGTTCAGTTACCCTCAATGGATGGAAAGGTTGTTTTGATTCCCTGGGAAGATATGCCGCATCCTGGTTGTGATATGGAGACATTTTTAGATTATGACAAGTTGTCAAAGGGAATTTTCTTTTCCACGAACCAGCCCTCTCAACCAGGTGCGCAGATGTTTATTTCATATGACACAAAATCTAATGAGGAGTTTCTGTTATCCTATGGAAACAAGGTGGAGTTGTCCTTATCATTCAAGATATCTGATGGGTCCTATAGGGAGAAGTTAGAAATCTTGAAGCAGTACGGCCTTTCAGTATCTCAGTGCTTTTCTCTACAGCTTACTGTTTGGCCAAGGGGGTTAATATCATATGCTTATTTAGCTACTATTCTTTCAAGCATGAGGGGGCAATCTGAAGAAATGTCTGCTGCTGCAATGCTCAACTCAGCTATCACTATTCATGTTGCTGCTAGCGGCAATGGGACCCTGGTGGACGTTTACTGCAGCAGTTACAGGACCCTTAACTGCACCTTCACCTTGAGGACACGGTGAATCTTTGGGGGGGAAGTATTGATAAACCCCTGGGAATATGGTGTATGTGAGGAGGGTTAGGAAGAGATGCAGTGGAATAATCAGGGCACGTTGGGGAGAATAATCAGGGCACTTTGGCGAGAATAATCATGCCCATGTGGGGAGCATAACAGAATGCTGATGTGGCAAGAGAGAGAGAGAGAAAGAGAGGGAAATCAGTTAGTATAAGAGAGTAAGGAGGGGAAGAGGGAAGGCAGGCAAGGATTGGGTTAGGACTTGGGTGGGAGAGAGCAAGCCTCTCGAAGAGCTTGCATTATCATTTACTTTCTGTTTCTATTTGTCAAT
Organism: Styphnolobium japonicum; assembly: GCA_023212625.1. Classification (NCBI taxonomy): domain Eukaryota; kingdom Viridiplantae; phylum Streptophyta; class Magnoliopsida; order Fabales; family Fabaceae; genus Styphnolobium; species Styphnolobium japonicum. The sequence goes on along the minus strand of JALBWW010000003.1, from coordinate 37,828,505 downwards.
TTCTAGAGAATTACTCTCTGCTGTAAGGAGCTTGGCTCCATTTCCTTATCAGTAAAACTAGGTTCCTATCACAAACAAAATGATCACATGCATGGTATGTGACCTTTTCATTGTTAGTTTTAACTAAATGTTAACAGTTTGAGTGTTTCTGAATCTTCAAGGGGTTCAAGGGGGGGTAAAGTGTGTGTTTATGAAGCATGAGGGGAGTAAAATGTAAGGTTTTAAACTTGGTGTACTAAAATTGAGGTAAAGTTTAATTTACATCTAGGTAGGGGCTATTTAATCATGATTGGCGCTGTGATTATTTCAGCCCTCCTAATTCATTACAGCACCAACCCACAAGTTAGCATTTGAGATTTCAATGGTGGAATAACCACACTCTAATTATGTTTTCAGTATTTGATTAGTTTTCTTTATTGTGATTTTGTTTTAGCTGCTTGATAAAGGAATGCAAAGAGGCTTCCTTGTATCTGCTGATATGGCACATGCACTACACCCCAATTACATGGTACGTCTTCTCATTGCCTATGATTTTCTGTTGCCAATAATTCTAACTAGATATACACCCACCCATTGCACGGGCACCTAAGATCTTGAATAAAGTTGAAATTCATACTTTCTTATGTTGAGATTCTAAAATGTGAAAAGGTGGGACTGGGAGTTTGGTTTGAGCTATATGTGTTTGCGTGTGTGAGTTCAGCTTTTCACCCGAAAAAGTTTATTCAATAGGAAACATCAAGTCATCTGACAACAACTTGCATCAACCACGACACAACCTTGATCACATATATATATATATATATATATATATATATATATAATAAAATGAGGTAAAGGCAGAGACAGATAGATGCTTGGGCTCTTAACTTCCCACAAATAAAGGCAGAGACAGAAATATCTAGAAGTAGTTCACATAACCATGAATAACCTACCAAAAACCTAAGGAAAGAAAAGAAACGTGAAATTACTTCTTGGGTATACATAAGCATACAAATGCACTCTCTGTAGAGTAAATATATAAGAGAGGGCAAATCATATAATTATTCAGTATAGCATCAAACGTAAAAGCCATAAATTTTGAAAACCTCATACTTGAAGAAGCCACTCTCACGTAAGGACAATTCAGCTTCCTCTAAAGATTTTAATTAGTAAATCTATAAAGGCATGGAAACATAGGCCTCTTCTTTACTAATAGAGCTTCCTGATGTAAAAGTTCTACCATTCAGATTAATGTTTTAAAAACTCATCTATTCTAATTGTTCCATCACATATCATAAGTATTTTGGTATTTGGTAAATCAATTTCTCATTCTTTTTCCTCTGTTGTATAGTATACTTAACCACATAACACAAAATAATAAAATTGATAAACAAATATTCAGAATGCAGCTAATCCTTTATCTTAGTTATTTGAGATATTTTTAGCTTACCAGTAGACGTAATGCCATTTCTTAAACCTATAGCATATCAGATATCCAACGAAGAGGAACAAAGGAGACGTGGAACAAACAATATACATAAGGAAGGGTCACGGAAGAGAAATAGAAAATTAAAAAAGCAGAAAGAAATAATGAATTTATTTAAAGAATACCATTCAAAATCAGGTTGGAATCACTTTAACAAAATCATAATACAGTCAATGAGATCGGTACCATCAGCAATAATAAATCATGCATCTAGAGCTAATAAGTGATAAACCATAATTGGTTATTTGTATATTTGCAATACATTAAGAATCTCCATAACATAAAATATTAAATTCCATTAAGAAAAAGAAGGAAATTGAAATTCAAGAATTGCAGAATCAAATTTTACTATAATCAATGTACTGAAATGAACCGTCGAATTTCAAATATAACTCACAAACCCTTTACAACTAATTAATAAAGAGATAGTGCCTAAATTTCACCTTAATTTCCATGACACTTCCATAATGAGCAGCTAATGATCTGGAGACGACTGTCATTGCTATGGTGGCTGTGGCCACATTTGTGGTGCCATGTAGGGATGAGACTGCTGAGCATATATATTTGAGTCCATCACAGGCTTACCTATTATGACACCTGCAGTTCTAACTTGTGGTGCATGCTGAGGTGGCATATATCAATAAGGAAGTGCATCAGCAGGCCCTGCGACAGGCATTGTTTAACCACAAAGTAAGGAAAGAAAACAGAGCTATGTTCTAAGAGTCCTACTGCTAATCCAATACTTCCCAGCCCAAAAATAGCTACTGTAGACCCTGGCTCCACACCTGCTGTTCTCCAAGCAGCACCTACCCCTAAAAATGGAAGTTTAATCAAAATATTGAAGTAGATGAATGTTGTTGACTTGTAATGTTAGTAGAACAACCTTGTATTTATTCATGACCAGATATTATGACCATAATTTAGAATTGATATTATTCTTCTCTATCTTTTTAGTTAACGTTTGCATTGTTAAGGCAAATTACCAGTTAATACACCACAACTGAGGAGCAATGCCCTGTTGGGAGGAATGGTCAGGTCAATCTTGGTTAGATTGGCAATGTCGACCATAACGTACTCGCTAAAACTTGAAACAAACAGGAAATGGTATGCGATCTCTCCCTTTTGGTTAGTGAACCTAGTGGTAGCATATCTAGGCATCTAGTGAGACACCTTGAAAGGAAATTTTGAACAAAGGTTGCTCTTGGTTGATTTGCAAACTGTACACTCCCCACATTCTGGTATGAAAATTGGGACAACCATATCTCCTTTTGTAACTTCAGTTACATCCTCCCCTACACTTTCCACAACCCTATATCACATAAAAATTGGTTGGAACAAATCATCAGCTCTTTTAGTATTAAATGTCTGAAAACGTGGAAGAAATAAATGGGTGCTTAACTCACAGAATTCATAAATCAATATTTAAATTAATTTTGTTGAATCATCAAAAGGCTTGCATATACGCTTTGCTCTTAATAATATCCATGCTCAAAATTGAAACCCTAAAATCAGTCTCAATAGTTATTCAATCCTCTCCTGAAAATTTGGATTTGGAAAATTAACTATTCTTGATAGTGAAACTATAAAGATGGCTCTTCGCATCTTTACTACATGTAACCCAGAATACTTATTTACAAGCAATCAAACAAGAAGGCACCAAATTTTGGAGTAGAAACCATTTGTGTAAGGTCCACAATTAATTTTCATTAAACATATAAATTATATCACAAAGCTTATGTTGATACAAAAGGACCATACAAATGTACCATACAAACATGATAGCAATATATAGTGGAATTCTTTTTCCGTGGGGAATGAGAAATTTTTTCAGTAAATAAAATTATGAAATTTTTTTGAGTAGAATGCAGAAACTCACCCAATTGCCTCATGCCCCAGAATTCTTGGAAAATTTGCGGACGGTTCCTTCAAAACACATTAAAGGGCATCTTAAAAAATCATTGAAATTTTTTCACTAAGATCAAAACAGATAATCTAAATCAATAGAATCAAAAGAAAAAGTATCAATAGAAAAATTTGGTATTGGGAAGACGTTAATGTTAGAAAATGATGCACATTCTAGAATCTTCAAGAGTAGCAGCAAGCTAAAGTCAAGTCACAATGGTTGGTGCTTGGAGAGAAAGCTAGAAGAATCTAGAAGTCTCCAGAATATTCTAGAATCTTGAAGAACATTCTAGAGCACTCTAGAACATTTTAGAACCTTATAGAATATTCTAGAACACTTTGGAATAATCTAGAATCTTATGGAAGGTTCTAGAAAACTCTAGGCACTAAGAAGTCTCTAGACTCTTGGAGAAGACTCCAAGATTCTCTATAAACCTCTAGAAGGTTGTATGTAAATATCTTAGAGTAAGGAGGTGGGAGGTTCTAGAACCTCATCACCACCGTACACTTGGCTTAATCTCTACCGTCCATTAAGGAGGTAGAATTACTATAAATAGGCAAGGCACTTGCACATTTGGTGCAAGCCAAAGCCAAAACCAAAAGCCAAAGCCATCAAGACTATACATACTAATAGCCTTGTATCTCATTCCATCAATAAAATTTCCTTTTCTACAACTATTGTTCCTTACAAACTAAACTCATATAATTAATCATCCTTTCTAAAACTAACAGTGGTATCAGAGCTACGTTCGGTCATATACTGGGCGTGGCATTCCTAGCCTTCAACTAAACCTCATCTAACAATTGTTCTACCCATAACCATGACTATCTCAACCATCAATATTCCAGTCCCCATTTTTTCTGAGGACAATTATGAGGATTGGTATAGTCAAATGAAGACATTTCTCCAAACTCAAGACTTGTGGGAAATTGTTCAAGATGGTTTTGTCAGTCCTGGAAATCAATCTACTCTTTCCGCTGCAGCGCGAAAAAAATTAAAGGAAGATCAACAAAAAAATTCTATAGCCCTTTGCTTCCTACAACAAGCGGTGACCAAGTCAATTTTTTCAAGAATTAGAGACGTGTCTTCATCACAAGAAGTATGACAGAAATTGGAGCAAGAGTTTCATGGCGATAAAAAGGTACGCACTGTGCTCCTCCAATCTCTAAGGAAACAATATGCAAATATGAAAATGAAAGATTCTGAGACAATAAAAAGTTACTATACAAGAATTATGAGCTTAGTAAGTGAGATGAAAGCTTATGGGGAAGATCTGTCAGATCACAAAGTTGTAGAAAAAATATTAATTAGCTTGCCTGCTAAATTTGATCCCAAAGTGTCTACAATTGAAGACACAAAAGATCTGTCGACATTAACAATAACAGAATTAATCAACTCACTACATGCTTTTGAGCAAAGACTGGCTAGTCGTGATGAAGATTCTATGGAAAATGCTTTTCAGTCTAAGCTCAACATAAGGTCTCAGAGTCTAAATAGAGGAGGAGGAAAAGAACAAGAAAATTCAAGAAGGGTAGAAAATTCTAAAAGCTTGGAAAATAAAAAGGGAAAAATCAAACAATATCCTCCATGTGGTATATGCAAAAGAAATAACCACTTGGAAAAGGATTGTTGGCATCGAGGAAAGCCACAGTGCCGCAACTGTAAAAGATTTGGTCACATAGAGAAAGACTGCAGATTAAAGATCAACCACCGTGCCAATTTCTCTGAAGAAAAAGAAAAGGAAGATAATATCTTCTATGCATCCCAAGCTGACAGAGAGATAAAAGATGAAACATGGTATCTCGATAGTGGCTGTAGCAATCACATGACTGGCGACAAAAGCGTATTCCGCAATATAGATAAATCTATAAGATCTGAAATTCAACTTGGAGATGGTACGTTGGTGGAGGCAAGTGGCAAAGGCACAATTGCCATCAACACCAAGAAAGGTACGAGGCTCATCCATGATGTTCTACTAGTTCCTAAACTTGCCCAGAATCTATTAAGTATTGGCCAGATGATGGAGAAAGGTTATGCCCTACACTTTGAAGGAGATTCTTGCACAATATATGACAACAAAATTAAAAATCTTCAAATAGCAAAAGTGAGAATGAGAAATAGAAATTTTCCAATCAAATGGAGCTATGCTACGGAACTGCCTTAAAAGCACAAGAAGACGAATCATGGCTCTGGCATCGAAGGTTTGGCCACTTCCACTATCACGGGTTAAAGATACTACACCAGAAACAACTAATGAGAGATTTGCCAAACATAAAAGAGATCAACCAAGCCTGTGAAGGTTGTCTACTTGGCAAACAACATCGTCAATCATTTCCCTCTGGGAAAGCATGGCGAGCCAAGGAGTTGTTGGAATTAGTACACACTGACATTTGTGGCCCTATGAGGACTCCATCTCTTAGCAACAACAGGTACTTCATCCTCTTCATCGATGATTACACTAGAATGACATGGGTATACTTCCTTCGTGAAAAATCAGAAGTCTTTAAAATTTTTAAGAAGTATAAGAACTATGTGGAGAAACAAAATGGGAGAAGTATCAAGGTGCTAAGAAGCGATCGAGGAAAAGAATACACCTCTAAAGAGTTCGACAAGTTCTGTGAAGATGAAGGAGTGGACCATCAATTGACTGTTGGATATGCTCCTGAACAAAATGGAGTATCAGAAAGAAAAAATAGAACAGTGATGGAGATGACACGTTCAATCTTAAAAGATAAAAACCTGCCAAATATCTTAAGCGTATAAAGATACACAATGAAGATATCTACTAAATCATTTGTCTTACTAAGGCGATGAAAACAAGACTCCTATCGAGGCACAGGAGTGGACAAAAGCCTTCAAAGAAAGCACTTGAGAGTCTTTGGCTGCATGTGCTATGTTCATATTCCAGCAGCAAAGAGAAGTAAACTCGACGAAAAGTCAGAAAAAGGAATTTTCCTTGGATACAGCTCGCAATCAAAAGGCTATCGAGTATATAACCTACAAACCAAGAAGTTTATAATCAGTCGAGATGTGGAGTTCGATGAAAACGCTGCATGGAACTGGCAAGAAGAAAAGGAAGAAAGAGGAAACATTATAGTTCCCCAATTACAGTACGAAGGGCCAGAGCAACAAGAAAGAGAAGCTCTAGACTCCACAACTACAACATCTTCACAATCAACTTCAACAAGCACTAATTCTCCTCCAAGGAAAATGAGACCACTACAAGAGATCTATGAAACGTGCAACTTCGCAATAATCGAACCAGAAAGTTTTGAAGCAGCAGCAAAGCAAGAAGAGTGGAGGCATGCAATGGAAGAAGAAATCAGAATGATTGAGAAGAACAACACATGGGAACTAGTGGAGAGACCAGAAAATAAAGAAGTCATCGGAGTAAAATGGGTATACAAGACAAAACTCAATCCAGATGGCTCAATTCAGAAGCATAAGGCAAGGCTTGTGGCAAAGGGGTACTCGCAAATACCAGGTATAGACTATACAGAGACATTCGCCCCTGTTGCTCGCTTAGATACAATAAGAGCACTAGTCGCGCTAGCAGCACAAAAGCAATGGAAGATCTATCAACTAGATGTAAAATCTGCATTCCTCAATGGAGATCTACAAGAAGAAATCTATGTTGAGCAACCACAAGGGTTTGTGATCGAAGGAAAAGAAAGCAAGGTACTACGATTAAAGAAAGCATTATATGGACTCAAGCAAGCCCCTAGAGCATGGTATAGTCGCATTGATGGGTACTTCACAAATCAAGGATTCAGGAGGAGTCTGAGTGAGCCAACATTATACATCAAGACCCAAGGACATGAAGACAGGATCATTGTTTCTCTATACGTGGATGATCTCATCTGTACAGGAAATAATGAGAAGATGATTCAAGAGTTCAAGAACGATATGATGAAGACGTTCGAGATGAATGACTTGGGATTGATGCACTATTTCCTCGGCATAGAGATAAAGCAAGAGAAAGATGGAATATTCATTTTCCAAAAGAAATATACACAAAACCTCTTGAAGAAGTTCAAGATGTACGGCTGCAAAACTGTGACAACTCCACTAGTAACAAATGAAAAACTAAGGAGAGAAGACGGTTCAGGACAAGCAGATGCCTCCAAGTACAGAAGTCTCGTTGGTAGCTTACTCTACCTCACAGCTACTAGACCAGACATAATGTATGCGACGAGCCTACTATCAAGATATATGCAAAGCCCAACTCAAGTACACTATGGAACTGCAAAGAGAATACTACGATACTTGCAAGGCACAGTCGACTATGGAATATGGTATAAACCTAGTCCATATTTGAGGTTAATCGGGTTCACAGACAGTGACTGGGCTGGATCTGTGGATGACATGAAGAGCACTTCTGGCTACGGGTTTACACTAGGTTCAGGATATTTCTCATGGGCATCCAAGAAACAAGACACTGTTGCACAATCATCGTGAGGCAGTATATAGCAGCAACAATGACAACAAATCAAACGATATGGCTAAGAAGAATACTTGAAGATATGGGAGAATGACAAAATGATCCAACTGAGATCTTCTGCGACAACAAGTCTGCAATTGCAATGACTAAGAACCCAGTACACCATAGCAGAACAAAACATATTAAAAATAAGTACCACTTTGTCAGAGAAGCAACAGGCAAAGGAGAGATTGAACTTAAATACTACAATACAAAGGAGCAAGCTGCAGACATCTTCACTAAAGCATTACCAAGACAAAGGTTTGAACTACTACGAGAAATCCTTGGAGTTACACAAATGTGCATCAAGGAGGAGTGTTAGAAAATGATGCACATTCTAGAATCTTCAAGAGTAGCAGCAAGCTAAAGTCAAGTCACAATGGTTGGTGCTTGGAGAGAAAGCTAGAAGAATCTAGAAGTCTCCAGAATATTCTAGAATCTTGAAGAACATTCTAGAGCACTCTAGAACATTTTAGAACCTTATAGAATATTCTAGAACACTTTGGAATAATCTAGAATCTTATGGAAGGTTCTAGAAAACTCTAGGCACTAAGAAGTCTCTAGACTCTTGGAGAAGACTCCAAGATTCTCTATAAACCTCTAGAAGGTTGTATGTAAATATCTTAGAGTAAGGAGGTGGGAGGTTCTAGAACCTCATCACCACCGTACACTTGGCTTAATCTCTACCGTCCATTAAGGAGGTAGAATTACTATAAATAGGCAAGGCACTTGCACATTTGGTGCAAGCCAAAGCCAAAACCAAAAGCCAAAGCCAAAACCAAAAGCCAAAGCCATCAAGACTATACATACTAATAGTCTTGTATCTCATTCCATCAATAAAATTTCCTTTTCTACAACTATTGTTCCTTACAAACTAAACTCATATAATTAATCATCCTTTCTAAAACTAACAGTTAACTTGACTGAGAAAAATATGATGGATCAAGGCTTGAGAGTTCCTTTTTGAGATTTTGCTGTGACAGTCATCAAGAGGAGTGTCAATTCTGTCATTGGAACTATCTGCTGGTATACAAAATCACGGATTGACTGCTCAACAGCCAAAAGTCACCAAACTCAGACTAACCATCTTGACGGCAAGAATTTCAGAGGTTTGGATATCAGTGGCCGGAAAAGGCAATAAAACAAAGACGTGAAAATTAATAATGACCATTCAACAGCAGCATAGAGTGGACTAGTTGGGAAAGAACACCCCCCCCCCCAAAAAAAAAAAAAGAAAATAATGGAATAGAGCTAAGAAGATATGAAGGTACCTGATACGAATTCATGATAGTCCCCGTTGAATTATGTTGAGGAGGCGGCGTCTGAGCGTACTGAGGTGCATAGGGTGGAGGATATTCATTGTGCAGGATACAATGCCCTCCTCTCCCTTCGTTTATTTCACTGGCTGCGCTCTCGTTGTGGTTTCTTTCTCACCCGACCAATCTTCTTATAATGCACTTTTTGATGTGCTTGTGGATGCCAAGGCTTGCAAAGCAACAAAATCTTTACTTGATTGATTGCGCGGGTTTTGCTCCCGAGCCCGCTTCTTTAGAGCGTTACATCCGATGTCTTGGCAATAGTGGAATGGTTGAGGAGGCATTTGATGTTTTTGTTAAGTTGAAAAATGTTGGATTTTGCCCGTCAGTGGCAACTTGGAAGGCATGTCTGTTGGGTTGTTTGAAGATTGCGAGGACTGATCTGGTTTGGACATTGTATGAACAGATGATGGAATCCGGTGTTGTAGCTAACATTGATGTTGAAACTGTTGGATATCTAATAAAGGCATTTTGTGCTGTAAACAAAGTTTCCAAAGGGTATGAACTTCTTCGACAGGTTCTGGAAAATGGGTTGTGTTCTGACAATGCTGTTTTCCCCAATCATATACAAGAAAATGAATCCAGCAACATCGACATGTAGAGAAAACTAATGCTTGACATAAAATAACCCAAACCAAAAAAAAAAATGATATAGAGAAGGGAAAGAGAAAGGCAATGAGACGATAAAGTTTTCAATAATATTAGACTCGATAATGCAATATAAGCAAATGCTTTAAGTGTTTTTGCTGCGCTTTACTTGAATAGTCCACCACATACATGCTTATGACGGGGTCGTATTTAAATGAGAAATGAATCTACAAGAGTAGAGGTTGAAACAAATATATTTTGAGTTTTGGAGCAATATTATATTTAGAAAATGCAGGATAATGCTGCAGCTGTCGCGTGTATAATCTATGAATAAGCTGAATTTACGGGTGGAGAAAAATAATCGGGTTATCTGGATGATAAAGTAGGGCACAACATTCAAGATTAAAAACTGATATTTAGAGCCACTTGAATTTTTTGGTGAATGAAAATTCAGGGGGTGAATAGGTTGTTTAATAATCAAGGCAGGGCGCACATTCAGTGAATGTTTATCGATTAAGGATTACTAGCAGGATCGAATTCAACACTTTTAAGTCTATGTATCTTGGTCTTGCTAATTCAACCAGCCCTGAACTTCTATATTAAACCTGCATAATCTAGTACTAGCAACAGGTAAATATGAACAATTGAGACAAGCTATCAGAATTTTATGAAACAAGAATTGGCTTCTTTAGAAGTCCGGGTCTATCATATATTTTTATCATTGTCTTTTAATTATCTTTAACGGTAAACTTTTTTCCTGAGAATAAAGAGAAAATAGAAAATATACATATAATCATGTTTCCTACGTGAATGCACTCTGCTAGACTTTTTTTAAAAAAATAAAACTTTCCTCCATTGTTTTGGTTGGATCATGTCCACAAAAATTAATATAAAATAAAAAAATTATATACGCTTTAACAAACGGTATTCTTTTAGTCTTTCACTGAAAGTTATGAATCGCATTATACAAATCTCTAAGATTATACCGCAATGAAGTGGTAACATACGACGTTTTTTTTTTCTTCTTTTGGTTAAAATATATTTTTGGTCCCTGTAGACTACATTAATTTTCAATTTAGTTCCTATTTTTTTTTTATAAATCATTTATTGTACTTACAATCGTTAGTAAAATAGTCCATGCTGTTAGTTCTGATTATGACATCATCAGTTTATGGTCTGACATGAAAAACGGATGTTGAGGTGGCACTGTTTTTTTCCATGTCATTGTCCCTGACTTTAGTATAGGGACTATATTAAAAACAAGAGAAAACTATAAGGACTAAATTAAAAATAAGAGAAAAGTATAATGACCAAATGTATAATATGCTTTAAGAACATTTTAGCTTAGCCATTTTTCTTTCTCATTCTGCATAATGTGTAACCTTTCATTTAGAAAGCACATGTACCTAAGCACAATTCTACCATTATTGTTTTTCATGTTGGCATACAAGCTTTTAAAGAGAGAAACTTGCTCTTTCTTACCAACAAATAAATATCTTCGGTTAAAAACTAGTAGTATCTTCTTTTTGTTATATGTAAGAGTATCATCGAGCCAATTTTCGCTTCAACCGTGACTTAGTCCTTCCTTGGACGATCTTAAGGGTATATCCTCCACATGACATGGTGCATTTAAAGGAATTAATTGGTCCAAGGTTAGAATTCGAGTAGTTAAGGTAAGAAGCACACCTTGTTATACCTTAACCACTAGGTCTAGGGCTGTTAAACGGCCCAGCCCGGCCCGTTTAGGCCCCCCACAATGGGTCGCGGGTTAAACGAGCAGGGCCAAAATTACTCGCATTTAGATGGGTGACAAGAGGTTGTCAAGACCCCGTCAAATAATAATAATTACCGGTTCGCAAACTAATTTGTAGTATAGAGCATGAACCGAATCGTCTCTCAAGGATCCAAAAAGAACAAAGATTTAATCAAATCAAGATAATTAGAAAGGGGGGTTTTGTTGATTTGAAAAGATAAGACACTAGTTGAATTAAAGGAAAGTAATTAACAAATTAACCAATCCAAGGAAATTTTACCGATCTTGAGTTTAATCCATCATTGATCACAAGGAATTCACTTAATTGCTAACCATGTTCTTGGCCTTAGATCATATCAAGACGCCTCAATATGATCCAAGAATCCTCTACTAGATAAGCATCTAGGATTTAATTAACCATGGTTAGATAAAGTAAGCACCATCCAAACATAGATTAACTTAAGATCAATAATTTAACCAAGCTAAACAATCCATCAAAAAGCTTTAATAAATTGTTTATTCTATGTGATCCTCTTGAATACATGATAATAAAGCTATTATCACATAAACATCCAAATCAAATTAAGCAATTCAATCTAGATCAAAATTAAAAGAGGAAGAATAGAAACTTGAATAACAATTAAGCAATATGAACAAGTAAAACAAGATCTCCAAATTAAACATCAAGATGGCTAATCCCTTGGATTGATTATGAGAGCCTAGCCTTCCATGGATGGGAAGGAAGAACTCAGAAATAAAAGAACAAAAATGAAATTCTAAAGAGAATGGAGAAGAAGAGAAAGAAAACTCTCACAAGTACTAAAACTTTCTTCAAACTTACTTAAAATTGAATCATTCTAATACAAAGAGGTTTGCTCTATTTATACTTATCCTAGAAGCCAATTTGTACATGTACATAATCTGAATACAAGCTATAAAAATATGGAAATTGTCAAATATGGAAGCTTGATGCATGGTTGGTGGGTTGGTGCATGGTAGGTGGGTTGGTGCATGGTAGGTGGGTTGGTGTATGGTTGGTGGCTTTTAGTCAACAACTCTTATTCGACTTCTGGCTTCATTTTCATCACCTAGACGGTGCATTTTGGCTTGGAGGTCTTCATGAAAGTTGTAGCCAGTTGTCTCCTTGAAATTTTGCAATTGGAATCATGCCATTTGGACGTTTAGAACTCCAGATATGCTAAAAACACTGAACCTACCTCATGTTAGGTTGGCAGAACGTGTTTCCAAATTCAAACCAACTTGTAGCTTCCTTATCATGCCTAAAACGACATCTATTGACTAAATGGTCTTCAGTGAAGTTGGAGATATGGGTCTTATCTTTCCAATGGCCAAGTTTCAGCCCAAGAGGAGGCCTATAACTCACTATGTAGTCCAATATGTGCACACTGCCCAGATTTTCCTGACAGCAAACCCACTCTGCATTGCAGGGATGTTTTGGACCCTTAGAAGTCCGATCCAGCTCTTGAGTTCTTCATGAAACTTGTAGAGCATTGTCTTAGCTTTCCAAAGACACCAAGATCACTTCAATTGGATCACCGAGTCCCAAGTTATGGCCTAACCAAGGAAGAAAGGTCAAAATGCATCAAAATTCGAAAATTATCCAATATTTACATTAAAACCCAATGAAGCCCAACAGCATTAAACTAATCTAAAATACTAATATTGGGCACAATAAACATCTAATAAAGCCTAATACAAAGTTAACATAAGTGTCTCAAATTGATTGATCAATGGGTTGCAAATTAGTCAGCTCGATTCACCTTGCATCAACTCACGGGCTTAAACGGGCCGGCCCGCGAAACTTTTTTCTTTTTTAAACTTGTAAACTTTGAAATAAATTTTAATTTAATAATCTCAAATTAAACATTACATTACATAGACATAGTATTGAATACTTTAATCTCATTTAAAGGGATAAGGGATAATTTAAACAAATAAATAATATAAACTTATGAAGTTTGACGAATGTGTTTGTGTATGAGTTGTGTCATTACTAGCATGTACAATATATACATTTTGTATTTTTGTTTATGAAAAGACTGTTTAATTAACTTTTAAATTTTTAAATTGAAATTTTTTCTTTGGATACAAATAAATTGAAATTTTTTTAAAAAAGAAAAAGTTATGCGGGCGGCCCGTGGGCCCCGCGAGTTGGCCCGTTTAACTCATGGGTTAAACGGGCCGATTTAAAATTACCTTCGTTTTTACAGGTCACTAATTTTAAAACCCAACTCGCATAATTTATGTGGGTAAACGGGCCGACCTGATGAGTTTGGTCCATTTTGACGGTTCTAACTAGGTCAATCACATTGGGTTAAAACTAGTAGTAATTACATAAATATAAATATAAAAGACAAAAAGTATATTGAAAATTAAATTAAACAATAGGAACATAAGAACATCAAATAAAACAATATAAATGCGCAAAAAAAAAACATGGCAAGTTCAGAGTTTTCCTTTTTGTCGTCTATCCATTTTACAATCTTTAAGAGTATACAATAACTCTTATCATACTTAAAGTTAAACTGCTCTCATGGTATATATAGATAGTAAACATATATTATATATTTGGTCCTTATAGTTTTATCTTATTTTTAATTTGGTCCCTATACTAATGTCAAGGATGATGACATAAACGATATCACCTCAGCCTCTGTTTTTCACATCAGGGCATTGATGAGACCACGACAAGTGTACTGAATCGTCAAGTAATAAAAACGTTGAGATACTAGATATCATTATCAGGAATCGATGGCCAAATACCGATTAACGAAATTGACTACTATTTAAACTATTATTTAGATCAAAGAGAGCTCTAATAAAACTAGCACGACAATAAATGAACAAAGGCAATAACAATATTTTTGGGTTTTTATGTTTAGCAAGGCAACAAACACTCAATATGCGAGATGACTAAAATTCAATTAATGAGAGAGTTGGGATCAAGCTTCATTTGATTTCACTTGCTGCATATCAATTGTGATTAACATAAGCTATTGTTCCTATTTTGTTACCAAAATTTCTAAATTAACCAAATCCTAATTCCTTAGGCAATTGATCCTTTATTCTCAAATAAAACCCCTAATTCCTTAGGCGATTTGAAAAGGTAATAAGCATTAGGATTTAGAATTCAATGATGTAACGAGCAAATCAATGACTATTCCTAGCCTAAAGATAAGCAAGGTTTATAATCTCATAGCACAATTATACATCAAATTTCCATTCAACATGTAATCCTAAAATCATTCCAAAGAGGATTAATCCTTAGAAGACATTAAGAAAAGAGATCATAAACTCAAAATAGAATAATAACTCATATTAATTGAATCCAATATAAAAAACAATCAAGATCCATCAAAATTCACCTAATCCCAAAATGGGGAAATTTAGCTAGACATAGAAACAAATGCAGAAACTAAAACAATAGAGAAGAAAAAGAAGAACTCCTTGAAGAAAACTGAAGAAGATCCAAGCTTCCACCCTTCTCTTCCAATCCCTAAGAGTTCCCAATTAGGGTAGAAAAGAGATCTGTCGTCGTCCTTAGCCAAAAGTTTTTAAAAAAGTTAGAAGCAAAACATTAAATACGTGTTTTGCCGCAAAGGGTATCGCCCAGCAACCAATATCGCCGCCTGGCGGTGTGAAGTTAAAGAAAATTGATTCGCTCTATTCTCCTACCGCCCGACGGTATGAAGTCAGAGAATAACTAATGCATTTTGTGCTCCCACCGCCCAGTAGCCAATCCCACCACTTGGCTACCTGTTGACAGAATATTCCTCTTTTGTTTGGTCACATGTCATTTGTCTTTGAGTCTTATTCATGCTTCTTTAATACCTACTACCAAAATATCACAAATAAGGCCCAAAACACTTAGATTTACAACCAAAATCCAAGAGAGTCATCAAATTAATCATCTCATGCATCATGATTAAAATCAGAATTAAATGAGGCAAAACAATATTAAAAGCTGGATGTAAATGGCTAAACCCTCATAAAAAAGCACAAGAAAAACAGATAATTCAGAGGATTATCATGCATAAATTGACAATGTTATAATCGGGTCTAACGGCATGAACCATTTTGCTAATTATTGTAAGTATGATGACTGATTTACAAAGAAAAAAAATATAGAGACTAAATTGAAAATGAGTGTAAACTATAGGGATAAAAAATATATTTTAACCTATATTTTTATCATTGTATCTTTTAATTATCTTTAAAGGTAAACTTTTTTCCTAAAAATAAAGAGAAAATAGAAAATATACATATAATCATATTTCCTACGTGAATGCACTCTGCTAGATTAAAAAAAAAACTTTCCTCCATTGTTTTGGTTGGAGAATGTCCACAAAAATCAATATAAAATGAAAAAAAATTATATACGCTTTAACAAACGATATTCTTTTAGTCTTTCACTGCAGGTTATGAACTGCATTATTCAAATCTCTAAGATTATCTCGCGATGAAATGGTAACATAAAGTTTACATATATTTCATTTTCAACAATTCTTATGCTCATGTCGTGCCTTTTCGTAGCGACAAGAGATATGGTTCCTATTGGTCCTCAGGTAAGAAACTGTGTTCCAAAATTCTAAGTAATACTATGACGAAATAGTTCTAATTTCTTCAAAATTAAAATGAAGAAAAAAATGTGAATCTTTTATTTAGCATGTAAATTCCTTGTTGTGTATCTTTTATTCACTTGCTTGCCTTGAAAAAACAATTTGTTAACATTGTAGGCTGAAGGAACTAAATTCATATACGTGTACCCAGAAGGCCTGGAGAAGCTATTGAATTTCATATGTGAAATATAGTTGCCATAAAATCTACAATACTAAAAATGGTTAGTAGATGCATAACTAATTTTGTCATATTAGTTTTAATGTAATCACATGATACACCACTAATTTATTGATTTTGGTTTGGTATAGGGATAACTGAAGCAAAAAGAGAGGATATTACACTGGACCAAGCATTGTGGGATCCACATCGAATCAACAATATCAGTAGGCATTTACAGAAGATCCACAATGCAATCCAGTAAGGGTTTGTTTAATCATATCAAAGTATAACCATAAATGTTGTCTCTAAAGAATTACTTATTTGCTTTATTTTTGTACAGAAATGGAGTGAATGTGAAGGGTTATATGTACTGGGCATTGTTCAATGACTGAATTTTCAGATGGTTATATTCAAAGATTTGGGCTTTACTATATAGATTACGAGGATAACCTTCTGTGTATTCCCAAACTCTTTGCAAAGTGGTATGGGAGCTTTCCTCAAACAAAACACCTTATTCCTAAGCAAATTTCGTCCCATCAGTTGTAGCCATTGGTTTGGTTATGCTGATGACTCAGTGGTGAAAGGAATGAGAAAGGCGTCTAAAATTGCACCATATGGTGCATCCTCTTGCTTAATGGTTGATTTTTCTTTGTGTGCCCTGATCATCTTGTGTCAGAGTTTCCAATTTGTTAGTTTTCAATGTTGTAATATTCTCCTAGCACCCATTTGTTTAATTACTGATTGATTTCCAATTCCAGTATTCTCATGACAACTTGATCCACATTTTTAGTTTTTGAACTCAAAAATAAGTTCAAGTATTACAACTCTAAAGAGGTATTTCGTTTTCCTAGCATCATGGTTTATAAATTACAGTTGTGTATTGCTTATCGATCTTGGGGACAATTTTTATGTAAAGAAATAAACTAGAAGTACATTAAAACTGAGATTTCGATCCTGTTGTAAAGTATATATATATGGTGCACTTTAAAAAGCAAAGTAAGAGTAAAGTATAAGTGATAATCACTCGTCTTGAGAAAATTGAAAGAGTTGTTTCTAAAAAATCCCAGCTTGTTTAGTTTAGATTTTTTTTAAAACGTAGCTCACCTTTTGCACCTTGAAAACACACTTCTCAATGCACTTTTATAAGTAACAATTTATTCTTTCTCCTGAATGTCTGTTTGTATTCAAGAAAATCTAATGCAAACATATCCTCCATAATTTGTTATCATATACTTATATTTTACCAAAATCTAAACAGTTAATTTTTTAATCGATAAAAATATTTTTAAGAAAATTTCTCTGCACATGCTTTGACGACAATCTTCCAGTGAGGTGTTCAGGGCGTGACTACCGGACTTTGTTGTCACATTCTGGGCCTAAACGAACAATACATCATGTTCTAACACGCATAATATTGAAGAATTCATTAGTTTGTAAAAACTAAGTGAAGAGGAGCTTCGTCTCCTCTAACATCCAGTTCTAACATTTTAAGTGTGTAACACACACTTTTGATATAGGAAGATTTTGTTTCTTAGTAGGTGAGGTGTTGTTTTATCAGACCTAGTTCTTAGTTATTCAATTGTGCGAACTTGTTTTGTGTTGTTGATTTTCCAGTGCTCTACTGATAGAGCTGGTATTCTAGGCCTTTGTGCTTACTCTTGTATCTCTTCTGAACATTTTTTTTGTTAAAAAAAAAAACCAAGTGAATGGGAAGTGTGTGAGAAATTTTTTTTTGTTTAAAAAATATCATACACGAAAGTTAAATGGCCTTTAGGATCCTTAAAGAAACTTTCCTATATTATAAAAGTCTTTGGAAAAGAAATTTGTGAAGATAATTTGAATACACACACACTTTTAAATTTCGAAAGCACTTTACACTTATTACACTTTGCATGAGGTGCGTGTGTTTGCTTAGATTAAAGGTCTAAATTTATTTTCATTTTTATTTCACATATAGTGATGATTAAATTATTTAGTTTTTGAAATTGGATAAAATAGATATTACACTCCCAAAGTTTTTCTCATTTTCATGTTTATTTGCACAAAGTTTGTTTTATAACACATAATTCTCTTGAACTTTGATAAATTGTTAAATTGTTAAATAGGGTGTTAGATTTAATCGAAAAACCTTAAACCCTTATGGATAATTCCCTTGAAGTTTATTCAATTTTAACATTTAGTGCATTAAGAGTATAATTTATATTTTACCTTTTGAAATTAGTCAGTTAAAATAACTATCAAATAAGAATGTTATAATTGTTAGAATTTAAATTTTGACTGTTTTAATTATTTTAAAATTAAAACTCACTAACTCAAGAGGGCTTAATAGTTAAGAAAATGTGTTTTTTATCTTAACTACTCAAGCACAAGCCTTGGGCTAACACTTAGAGGAGTTAAACTCAAAATACAAGAAAATTGATCCAAAAATATTTTTATTGTAGGAAAAAAACCCACTGATGAAACCACCTCCCGACATTAAGATACCACATCAAGAGAATCAGAGTCACAAAACATTCTGCGTATATATATCACCAATTTTAATAGGTAGAGCCTAGAGTTTGTGGAGTTTCCAATAAAACCAATGAAACCCAAAAATCAAATTGCCATTGTAATAGAGAGTTTATAATGAGAATATGTTTTTGTTCAAGAATAATAGGCAGAGGATGAACTTGACTAAGCTCAATTTAATGATATATAGCCAATTTGTTTTGAAGTATTGGCCAAATGCGGGCGTTTGTTACAAATAAAAAAAAAATTAGCTTCATTTAAAAGTGTATTAAGAAGTGTGCTTTCTCCATTTGCGGTAATAACAATTTAAAACAAGCAAATCTATTATTGACTTGGAAAGAAGAGCTACATGGTTGGTTGCTTCTATTTTTCTCAATTAAATATTTATATATATGAGAGAAATTACCTAACTTTGTTCGTACATATATTCAAAGTGAATAGACAAAACTCATTAAAAAAAAAAAAGTGAATAGACAAAAAGACGATCTTGTCTACTTGAAAATATATAGATGTCATATTCGTTTCAGTGATGTGCGCCAAAAAACATGGGTCCATTGATTCAATCTCTTATCATCTTATTTATAAAAATTTAGAGAATTAATACTTGGTTTTATAAAGGTATCCTTAGCATATAAAGTTTACAAAAATTCACTTTAGAAAACTATTCCAACCATCCAGACCAATTACATACCTATTTCTATTTTTGATGCACGTTTATAATATAATTATATTATAGACTTAGGTTATTGGCTTAAAAATAATAGTTTTTATAACTAATTAATAACTATTAATCTCAATCTTATTTTATTAATTATTCTGATTAAGAATTGATTAAAAAAATTAAATTCTTTTAATTTTTTGTCATTGTTTACATAAAATAAATTGATATCAAATTTTGTTGTCAAGATGCTAGTAGTAAGCTATGTTACAGCTGTAATACATTATTTAATTTTGAGATAATATACATAAATTATACAACCGTCATAAATTTTTTTTATAATCTAATGAAACGAAGGTAACTATAGTTGGATGCAGAGATAGATAGTTCCTTTGATGATTGATAAAAGTACATATTTTTGTTATTACTCTGCCATGTCCATGTATATCTCAACTCGTGCTTGTTATTTAGTTTGGAAGAATAATTCTGATATTTATGTTTATTTATTTATTTTTATAATATTGATACATAGGGGTAAGTTGTCATATTTTTATTAATTATAGATTATATTTAATTGACTTTATATATTTATTATAAAATAAATAAATAAAAATATTTAATAACTTATTTTGATTACCATCACCTCCCTTACTTTGATAGTTTATGAGCAAAAAAAGTGTTCGATCCGAGCTAGTAAGAGTGCAAACCCATGAAAATAATAAGGATAAAATCAATGGATGAAATGGAGGTGGTGAATGCTCGTGGTGCTTCATGCAAGGAGTAGGAGGAGGTTTCGGTCAAAAGCCGTGTGTTATATGATAATTACGTATTGGTTTGGAAAATGCAACGTGATAGATCTAACGTGTGTTTGGGTAGGCGTTTTTGCATTCCAAAAGTGCATTTGCTTTTTCAAACTTAAGTTCATACTCTATCAATCTTGTTTGGTGAAATTCACATTCACAAATCTCCACCGTGTTTTTGGCCTCAAACCATGGTCATGTAATATTAAAATAAAATTCATATATGAATTTAGAACACCTTTATTATGTAAGATAAAAAGCGTACCTGTGTTAGCCATTAAGCTTATCGATGAATCTGTATATTGAATATGAATTCATATCTCCAAGAGAAGCGTCATGAGAAGATTATCAGGAATCCTGGTGCATAGGAGAGAAACTACCCTCTTTCCTTATATGCATTGAAGCTTATGATCTCAATGGGGCAACCATAATACATATAGGATGAGAGTATGAGCCTCTCTTTGTGTTTACAATATGGGTTAACCTACCCATCATAGAAAACCCATACCCAAGGCTCACATATCATCACAGTCCACAATAGGTTTAAGTGTTTATAAAAGTCCAATAACAAAAGTGATCACAAATGGGCTTAACCAATATATGCTCCACAAATATGACATTCAATTAATCCAAATCTTTTAGCAAATATGAGACTATGCTATTCCACATAGGATTAAATAATCCAACAATCTCCCACTTGGACAGCATAAACAAACATTTTAAAATGAATAATATCTCATATTAATGTGGCCACAAAGAATGTCGATTATGAGCAAGCACTCTCAACCATTGGTCCAAAAAGGATTACAAGTACCTTAAAATGCAGAAAATCATATTCGATAGGAATACTGATATTATACATGTAAGATACTTAAATCATTGTGACCTTACATAAAGTGGAATGTGGGCCAAAGGGAAAACACATCAAAACGCAAACCAAAAGTGTGATCACGTTCAATTCCCAACAAAATGGCCCTAACATCTGCCCAAGATGTCTTCTGAGATTCAACAAAATTATCTCAGTACAACAAAATGAGATTGGGTCCAAAATGTCTCAAACAATAAGTTATAGGGAAAGCACATCAAAATGCATGCCAAAAAAGTGTGATCATGTGCAATTCCCAACAAAATGGTTCCAGCATCCGCCCAAAATGCCTTCTGAGATTCAATAAAATTATCTCAGCACAACAAAATGAGACTGGGTCCAAAATGTCTCCAACAATAAGTCATAGGGAAAGCACATCAAAATGCATGCCAAAAATGTGATCATGTACAATTCCCAACAAAATGGCCCTAGCATCCGCCCAAGATGCCTTCTGAGATTCAATAAAATTATCTCAGTACAACAAAATGAGACTGGGTCCAAAATGTCTCCAATAATATGCCATATTATCACAAAAATGCGCACATAATAACAACATATGACAACAAAAGTTTCAATAAGTCTCGAGACAACATAATAACAATTGTGAGCACTCCCACTAATCCAACATATCAAAACATAACCAACCCCATTAGAGTCACATAAGTTTCAAAATACTCTAATGATAAAATATTTATCAGTGGGATAAAACTTAACTCTGTGATAAAATTATTCAAATTGAGTCTGAGACTCAATATTTATCTCCAACAACACAAGTACAAAATAGAGAGAAATACATTATTGCAGAGTCATAAAAAATGTGGTTGTACATCAGAAACAATATTAAGTCTAACAAAAAAACAATTGGATAATCACAGAGTCTCACAAAATTGGCTTCATTACCAACCACATATTCTGCCTCCACAATTGAAGAGATTACAAGTGTCCACTTCACACTTAACAACAGATCAACTCCTCTTTGTCATCGCAAGTATAAATCCTTGAAGGATTTTCTCAAATGGGTAACTTATACCAAAATTCACTTAAAATGATTTGATCACTTGTGAGTGAGATCAAAATCCATAATACCTTACACGTATTATTGGATTACTTGCAAGTTTACAACAGCTTACTTCGGATCACTCAAGTGTTATAACATAGGCAATAAATAAATAATGCACACTTGAGCATATAACTAAGTTACCAACAGCGGAAGCATATTAGACTTATTTTTAACCGCTATTGAGGACATACCAATCATAAAGTCTCTAACTCCCATAATAATAAAAGGATTACACATTAATGGGCAACAAGATCACAAATTTAACATATTTCAATTTTTTTGAATATGTGTGCTTTATAAGACAATCCATTAATAATAATAAATTTTCAAATATTTGTATGCCTTAAAACAAAAAAATGGGCATTACCAAGATCTTTCACAAAATAGTATAAGATCTTGTCTCACATAGAACAAAAATAGCAACACTAGTCATTAGTAAACAACTAGCATAAAACACATTAACAACAAGGCTTGCTCCCACTTACCTATGACAACATACATTTATAACCAATACAAAGAAACCAGTACCTTAATCAATATCAAGCTACAATGCCTAAGTGCTTCAATCATGCCATATACAACTTTTAGCATGTACTTAAGTATTTATTTACCTTTAATCTTAAGCCTTAAACATTTAATAAGCTTCACCAAAATAGGCATTTCAGCAAACTTTACATATTTATACTAATTACTCAAAAAAAGAGAGTAATAATTAAAAAAAAGTTATCTTCTCCTTAACAACAGTAAATAATATTCAACTCAATTAACCATAGGCAATTTCACATATTGAACTTATACAGAATGTAAGCATATAAACGTTTACCTTATTCTCAAATAAAGAAATTGTTGAATAATAATGTCATAGATACAATATGTTTAATTCAAATATTATTGATCTCAAATTGTGCATTGTTATCAAAAGGAGTATTTATTAATTGAAGTAATTTATATGATGATTTGAGCTCATAATAAATACACACAAAAGATATCGACCAAATCATTTATATAACAAGCCACATCCATCATAACATTTTAGAAACCTTAGAAAAACAATTTTGATCCAAGGATTTTACCACATGATATTTCAAAAACCAAATTTGATTATTTGTTTTAAGGATCATGACATTAGAATAATACAAAAGCACAATTGCTCCTTAATTATTCCTTACAAATAGAAAGCCAATGAGAAGTAACATTAAGTTAAATTTACTACCACAAAGTAGTAACTATTATAATACTTGAGCATTAATAAAATAATAGTAATGCCAAGTACATACAGACAATATACAAAACCTATCGGTATATCCCAAAATTATTACAAAAAAATACTCATTACAAAATAGGTTCAAGAGGTAATTTTACACATCAATAACACCACAATTTAAAACATTAGAAAGTCAAAGAAATTATTCTTTTCAAAACTTTATTAGGCTAACAAGTCTTCAACATGTTGCCTTATCAAAGATTAAGGTTTATCATCAATAATATACAACAACCATATGTATAGGGAGTCCACTATATTATAATATACTTTAAGAGACTTAACTATATCCTCAATATAGGTCCCAACAATAAAGCAATGACAAACACAAAAGGAAGAGAAAAACCATATCCAAAATTGTAGCATGCTTATATGAGCATTAGTTTTCTCATGCTCAATTAACTGAGCAATTAATTGAACTAGAGACATTGTATCATTGCAATTCCGCCTAAGGGTCCCGAATTACAATATACAATTCTCTCCCACTTGATAGAGAAAAATAGTTGAATTAATAAATACAAAAAATAAATAGACACAAATAGTGTATTCAAACTTTCTTAAGTATTCAAATATTTTATCTATCACACAATTATTATGTCAAGTAGTGTCACACCGATAGGGTATGTCCATTACTTACATAATCCAAAAATATTTCAAACTACAGATTATAATAAATAATATCACACCAATAGGGTGTGTCAACTAATTAAATAACACAAATAATATTTGTAAATTCATTCCAATGAAATTGAGAAAATAAATTTCATTTGACATGATAACTTATCTTGATTAGCTTCACGATAGGCGAAAGCAAAATCATTCAAAATCACATGTCCACAAAATAATTTTAGATTGTTACAAAATGCTCAATTTTCTCATTTGTCAAAATTCACAAGATGATGCACACATTCAATTACACAATATTGTCACTTATAAATGTGCACAAATGAGTTTATCAATTCAATCAAAATAGTTGACAATGAGTAATATTTCATATACATCATAACAAAATTGAGCATACAATTATAATTGAGCTCTTATGTCATTGTAATCCCGCCTAAGGGTCCCGAATTACAATGAATAAGCAACTCTCACAACATTAAAAATTATGTCCCTAAAGCTAATACCGAAAGGATACTGAAAACTTTAAGAACATAACATTTAATGCATTTAGCAAATCATTAGAAATCATATTAATAAAGACAAACCGATAGGGTAAGTACATTATTAACATAATCCCCAATGCAAATGTAATCATGTCATTGCCAGAATAACACGTTGTCATAATTAGTCCCGCAATAGGCGAGGACACAACTATACAAAATGTCTATAACAGATTTAAATATCACAAAATAGTGATTCTCAAAATTCAATTTACATAGAAATTGAAAAATATCATTTATTTGTTTCAATACATTATGCAATATTATATGCACATAACAATCACCAAAAATATATTTATGTGTCAAAATTGAGTCACATCTGAGAGTAATATAAAATATAATAAGCGTACTCAACTCATTATAATTGACTTCCACAATAGGTGAGATCACAATTACAAGAAATTACTATAATAATAAAACTGCTTATAGAGTTAACAAGTTTACATGCCACATCATTTTAGATAATTGTCACACTTTTATATATAATTGCATATTTCAAAATTAGGCATAAAATGGTGAATAATACCTTAAGAATAAATTTATTCGCTTATGCAATTATATAATAGACCACCAATCAAAAAAAATATCACAACTAACCTCAGGCAGTGTGTCATCCATCATTGTATGTAGAGCCAACGTAATCGAATAGCTCAATGGTGTGTAACAAAATTAGCTCTTTTATATGTATAAAAGGCTCATAAAAAATGTTATAACACAATTTATAACAAAATTTACACAAAAAAAGTTTTAATTCACATTTATACATTGTATGAGAAAATACACACAAGTATACTTTAATTACATTTGCTATTGCTTTAAAAATTTGTCCATTACCAAAAATATTTTAGCAATATTGTCACAATATAATTATGCAACAAATAATGGGTATATATAATTTATTCAATTTGCAATAGCATAACATAAAATAATGTGCTCATGACCTCCTAATCAATCTTGACAGAATATAACCACGATGCTTTAAGATTGTCAATACTCAAAATTATCCATATTTAAATATAGTATAATTTTATAAAAAAAATTCCACAAAATTCAATGAGCTCAACAAAAAAAAAATTAATAGGACAATCAGGTAATAATGAAGTTAGGAGTGTACAATATAAAATAAATAATCTTATTGTGTCCAAATTTATTTTAAATAAACTTTTACAAAAGTTATACACAATAACAATAATGACACAATTTACAAATTTTTTTTTATTGGCATCTAAATAATATTTGCCAAGAAAGTATGATACCATACATTTTTATCAAACAATGAAATTCTCCAAAACACTAAAACATTCTTAAAACAACATATAATTAAAATTCTCACATTTTCTTTTTACTTAATTAGCATACATAATGCACCTAAAAAAAGTCAATAGTTACGGTGCTTCATGAGGAAAAACACACCATACAAAACAATTTTAAATTATGTGAGAATTACACATTAAAAAATTTCATATCAAAATTTTTAGAGCACAATATTTATTTAAGGAAATAACAAAATAGTATCCTACATAATCAAAATAAATAAATAAATAAAGCATTATCCCACAAAATCAGAAATAATATAACAATATCCCACATAATTAGGGAAATAACAAAACAATATTTCACATAATCAAGAAACTTTTGTTTTAAAAAAAATCAAAATCTCATGAGGTTTCGAATTCCAAAATCATGATTAAACATTATCACGTGATCAAATCTGATCGAATTAAAAAGTTCGCATATAAACCCGAATTTGAATTTTGTTAAATTCAACCTCAAAACTCGATTTATTATCCAATTAAATATTTTTCAAACATAAATTTTAGGTCCCAGAAATAATATATCAAGAAATCATGTATCATCACATGTTTAAAAAATCTCAATTTGAAATTTTGAATTCAAATCCTAAATTTTGAACCTAAAACTTCAAAAGTCAAATTCTCCCTCTATAGATCTCTAATTCATGCATACTTTATATCAAAAGATTTATATCGATGAGTACTACAAAAGCCCCAAGGTCCCAAACTAAATTAGAAACATTATCTACATGAAATCATAAAAGGAGAATTTGGGTTTCATGAAAAAAATTAGGTTCAAAGATTATTATCATGCAATTGGATCCTAAATTCATATAGGATGGCTCTGATACCACATGTAATATTAAAATAAAATCCATATATGAATTTAGAACACCTTTATTATGTAAGATAGAAAGCGTACCTGTGTTAGCCATTAAGCTTATCGATGAATCTGTATATTGAATAGGAATTCATATCTCCAAGAGAAGCGTCATGAGAAGATTATCAGGAATCCTGGTGCATAGGAGAGAAACTACCATCTTTCCCTATATGCATTGAAGCTTATGATCTCAATGTGGCAACCATAATACATATAGGATGAGAGTAGGGGCCTCTCCTTGTGTTTACAATATGGGTTAACCTACCCATAATAGAAAACCCATACCCAAGGCTCACATATCATCACAGTCCACAATAGGTTTAAGTGCTTATAAAAGCCCAATAACAAAAGTGATCACAAATGGGTTTAACCAATATATGCTCCACAAATATGACATTCAATTAATTCAAATCTTTTAGCAAATATGAGACTATGCTAGTCCACATAGGATTAAATAATCCAACAGTCACAACTATCCTGAAGGGCGTCGCGATGGGAGAAGGCAATTAAAATTTATTTATTTGGGAGTCTCTATTCTTTCATTAAAAATGGAATGGTGTGATTGAACACTTTAAAAAAATGGTCTGCGTTTAAGAGTTTAGGTTCGGGGGTTGATTATGGGTAGGGAAGGTGTTAGCACCCTACACCGTCCATTCTAAGGATGGTTACCTATTTAATCTAGTGTTATCTTGCTAAATTAATTAAATTGGTCCTTTATTATCTAAAAAAATGTTATTTATTTTATTTTGACTTGTCCCATTTTGTCGGCATATTATCAAAGAACGATAAATGACTAAGACAGGGAATGAGTGACTAAATAACCATTATTGTATGAAACAAATATAAGCCCATAACATATTAGGTGGAAGTGGTAAAAAAATTTAAATTTTAGAGGGCTATTTCCAAATAAGAATGATAAATTATCAAATGACTTCCATAAAAGGACAATTTTTTTTAAATAGTTATTTGTTTTAAATAATTTTTAGAAAATGCAATTTTCAAAACGAGTAGTTGAATAAAATTTTAATTTACCTCCACCACAAAGTTAGGGCCTTTTGAATTTGTTCACACTTATTTATATTTTCTTAAGAATAAAAAAATTATTTATTTATTGATGGAATTAGACCAAGCCAATTCCCTTGGCGAAACCCAATTGCAATTGCCTCAAGAGAATTAGGAAGAGTTTAGATGATCGTTACCCCAATCCTCTCCGAATTTTTCAATCGTCGACAGGTTGTAAATGTTTAAAATTTGATACAAAATTCACATAATTAAATTGGAAGGGGCATTAATATGCGGAAAAACATTTTTATTGGGAGCCATCTAAAGTTTCGCCAATACCCATGGCAAAATCTAAAGGGGCACCCTCACCTCCAGAATAATCAAAATATTACCGATACCATAGCTCAATTTCAATTATTCCATTTTTGGAGTCTTAAACTGCCATTAATGATGGAGTGCAGGTGAATGAGAGAAAAATGAAAATTTAAGATTTTTATTGGTTGTCATCTAAGGCCCTGCCAATACCCATGGCAGAGACAAAAGAATCAACCTCACCTCCAGAGAAATCAAAATATCATTGATACCACAATTTAATTTTGATTATTCCATCTTTGGGTATTAAATTATGATTAAAGATAAAGTGCAAGCAAATGATAATTTAAGACTTTTGTTGGTTGTTGTCTAAAGTCCTGCCAATACCCATGGCCAAAACAAAAGAGTTGACCTCACCTCTGGAATGTCAGACAGTCACTGCTACCATGGCTAAATTTGCTTATTCCATCATTGGGCTCTTAAATTGACATAAAGGGAATGCTAATATAGTATATAATATGAATATTAACAAAAGAGTTATGAAGGGAAAGGAATAAAAAAATAA
This sequence comes from Styphnolobium japonicum, assembly GCA_023212625.1. Taxonomy (NCBI): domain Eukaryota; kingdom Viridiplantae; phylum Streptophyta; class Magnoliopsida; order Fabales; family Fabaceae; genus Styphnolobium; species Styphnolobium japonicum. Next base: position 37,799,834 of record JALBWW010000003.1, on the reverse strand, counting down.
CACAATAATTTAAAGATTAAATTCTAAATATAAGCCTAAAATGAACATTAAAAGATCTAACCCAAGGTCAAGAGGAAAAACAACAAGGAAAAAGAGAAAGAAAAAAAAAAGAAAAGAAAATCATCTATAATAGTTCAAATGAAAAGTAAAAAAAAATAGAAGAGAAAAAATAAATGAATAAATAACAAGTAGAAAAAAAAAAGATTGTGAGTGGTGTTGCGCATAGCATCATTGGTGATGCCACCTCGGCGTAGCACCCATGTTGCATAGGCAACGTCAAATTTAGCATCAGCCATGCTTTTATCTAAATAAAAAATATTTTAAAAAAAAGGACAAAAGGAAAGGAAAGTTTCCCAACTCAAAGCCTCCACGCTTCTTCCCCGTACCCAAAGCAGCAAAAGTGGAATCTTTTTAAATTTCTAATGTTAGACACCAGCCAACATATTGAACATGCAAAGGTGAGGGCTGAACTTCTCGTAGACTACCAAGCCATTTTTTTTATTTTAACTTTTTAGCACATCAACCAGTCAGTAACCATGACAGACAAACAAGATAAAGAAAATAAGAAGAATCAAAGCAAGACTGAGCATAGAGTGTGTGATGTACCTAGTATTTTGACTTTCTTGATCGATAGTTGGCTGTGAGATGTAGAACACTTAGTAGTTGCTGTAGGTTTCACCAGCGTTCTCCCTTTTGTTATCTCTCCTCCCTTTATTTTTGTGTTCCGTCTTGCAGGGCTTTTTATGGCCAAAGGTGGGATTCTTACTTTAATATCAGCATTAATTAAAGTTGATTCTTCCTTTTATTTATCAATCCATTGATTTGATATTGGCAATCAATCTCTTAGAATTAGGGAGTGAATTCTTGGTAATTAGGAACTAAAATCAAGTGATGATATCTTTATGATATTGATTGATTTAGGTGCAAAATAGAAGAAGCACCTTGAGCTAAAAAATAGAATATGAGTAACTAGTGCTAGAAATTGAGAGATTTTCTCTCTTTATGATATGGTCCTGATGGAGAATAAATGACATTAAAGTGATATGGGTTTGTGCTTGAAAGTGGATGCCTTCCCAGAGTTATTGGTATCAGGCTCCGAATTGTGCCATAGGGCCCAAAAAACTTCTTGAACAAATTTGGGTATCAACACATGGTTTGAGTGGAATTAAAATGGAGTTACTTTTGCGATATGCGTTCAGCGTTGAGTTGCCAAGCCATTGCTTCTAACAATATTTTTTTTCCTATTTTGCCCTCTAGCTTGCCGTCTACGTACCTCAACACATTTTGCTGCAATTTCAGGAAGAGTTATGCTTCTTCTGCCGCTAGCGAGTCTGGTTTCCATCGTTCTTCCTTAAGCCCATCTCTGCACCCATGGTGATCATGCAACACATCTCTGTAAGGACACCAAACTGACCCACTTGGTCTTGAAGTTTCAATTTCCAAGTGTTTGGATACGAGTGAAGCCAACAATGTAATAACTTTTTTCTGTAGTTTTATAACCCTTAATTCGTGGGACTCAAAAGGTAGACATTTTGAAATTTTCTGATAATGTTGCATGGCCATGCAGTTTTACACAGGCAGGTTGTGCAACAAACTGTAATGCACGAATTTCATTTTTTTTGCATCAGGAGGCCATGGCAAGACCGTGCAAGCTTGCACATGTAGACCGTGCAACACACTGCCTTGAAATTCCTCCTTTTTTTTTTCTTTTCTTCCAAACAGTCTCTTGCATGATCAGGGTGTGCAAGGTTGCATGGTTGTGTAAGTCAATATCAGCATTCATGCTATTAGTTAAATTATACCTAAAAAATAATGAAATTAAAATGAAGAATAATTTGGACAAAGTAATATAAAATTCATACCCTTTCTAGTAATTACACATTTAGAAGTGATTCTAATTAATAATATCCAAACAACATTTGTTCCACCAAAATCACTTTTCAAGTTAAGTTTTCCAAACATAAATCATAGTCAGTCAAACTCACTTATGAACAAAATCAAATTTAAAAAACCAAGTTTACAAAATTAATTCATTCAAAATTAAATTTGTAAAATCTAAACTAAACACACATCTAATTTATCGCTCACAACAGCTTTTTTTATTTATGGAAGGTACATTTTATTTTTGGTGAATGATGGAAGGTACATTTACAACCACACATTCATATTTTTTTTTTGTTTTCTGTTTTTGGGTATTACAAGGACAGGATTCAAACCCGTGGGGAGGGGGGGAATCTCGCTTCCTAAAGCAGGATTGTGAGTTTTGAAATTAATTGTGAAAAAATGATTATAATAATAATTAATTATTTATATATATATAATTAATTATTAATATATTTAATTTATGTTTAGATATTTTAATTTATAAATAATTTTAAGATTAAAAGTTTTGTTTAAATTGTATAAAAAAATTAATTTTTTTTATTAAATTAATAAAAAAATATGAAATGATTAAAATAATTATTTAGAAATATTTTTTTCTAAAACTTATGAAATAATTTCAAATAAAATAATCATAATATTAAAATTTTATTTATTTATTTAAAAAAAATCTGTTTTTAAGATAAAAAAATAATTAACAACTTTTCTTAATAAAACTTAAAGATATTACCTTTTTAAAAAATAATTTTATAGATATAAAAAGATAATTATTTTAAATAATAAATTAAATTCAAATACATCGGAATGGCATTCAAATCATCAAAAAAAGATTCTGAAGATTTTTTATCCCCAACGTGCCCCAAATCATCAAAACAATTATGAACACAGTGCCAATTAGCAACGCGGAAGATAAATTCATAGATAAGCACTGATACACAACCTAACTACGATTTTTTTTTTTTTGGTGGCAGAGCTTAATATGAGAGTTGTTACGATATTTTAATGGGTATAATACTTAATGTAAGTTGTTAGAATTTAATTTCAATTCACTATCAATGTAAAAAAAAATTACATTGTCATCTAATCATGTGTTTATAAATCATTAAATGAGTTTCACTATCACAACAATTACTTACTTAAAAAGTCTAACTCTTTTAATGATGTGTCAACACATTATTAAATGACCGTGTAAAGTTTCTTTACACTAATAGCCGATCAAAATTAAACTCAAGTTGTTAACCTTTTATTAATTATTGGTTTTTTAATAAATATTTGAAAGTTTATTAAATATAAGTAATAAATAATGAATGTTTGACAACTCACCCTGCGTATCGGTACAAAAAAAAAGAGTCCCAGAGTAATCCTCGCTTAATATAAGCAACCAAATTTGCCCTCAATAACGGTACCTTATGACTAGAGGTGTCAATTCGGGTCGGACTGGGCAAATTTTAGTGCGGACTAGCAAATAGCTAGTCTAGCCCAGGTCAATGTGGGCTACAGATTGGACCACTGGCCTTTCAATTTTATTTTCCATAAGGTTTCGTTTGGCGGACGAAATTGAATTTAAAATTAAGTTTTGGAATTGGAATTGGACCTCTCAATTCTAATTATCTTGTTTGATGTGTATATTAGAATTATAATTATAATTTCGAGTCCAATTCCATAGAATTGAAAAATAACTAGTTTATGCTTATCTCAATTCTTAACTTAAACCTTAAAAATTTCAATTTCATGCACCAATATTTATTATTTTTTGAATATTAAAAGGTAAAAGTTAAAAACTATCCAACAACCATTGTCGCTTGCAATACTGATATAATTCGGCAATGTCGTTGCCAGTGTGCTTTGGCCACGTTACTGCAGGCGTGCTTCAGTCACGTTGTCCACCACTCTTCTGACATGCTAGCTGCCGACTGCTTCTTATCACTGTCGTCATCATGTGTGCAATGACCAAATCATTGTGCTTCCTCTAATTACTGGCGTCGGCGTTCTGCAATCACCTTTGCTTTTGTCAATGACATCCTTTAGTTTGACATCCATTGCGACTGCTGTAATCCAGCAACGCAAGTTCTATTGATTTTTTAATATAATTTTAAAATATTATTTATTAATTTCAATTTATTTATTATATCTTTATAAATTCATGATAAATTATTCAAATAATAAAATTTCAGTACAGTTTAGAATTACAATTCTAAAGTCTCAATTCCTTAATTGTCACAAACATAAAAATTAAGATTATTGTCAATTCCAATTCTAACAGAAATGGAATTGAAAATAGAATTCTAAACTATAATTATAATTCTGTTATCCAAATAGATCCTAATAAAAAATGTTGCTTTGCTAAATTTAGTCCAAGTAGAAAATGGTGCATTGTCTGCGTCATGGAGTATATGTTGTATTAGTTAGTTTTGTACCGTGAATTGTTGATATAGGTAGTTGAAAAAGGATGCTTGTTCTTGTTATATTGGATATGATGCAGTAGGAAATATATGTGGGAATGCTAATACATATTAATATTATTTTTTTTTAAGATAAATGTAAAATCTAAAAATAGATGTAACAATTTATAGGTCTGCTTTGATGCGAAGACTAAGACTATCATTTTGCTGTTTGACATTGATTTTCAACTATTTGTGTTAAAACAAAGCCCCCCAGAAATGCATAAGCTTAACTTCTAGCTTAACTTCTATACAGGGTCATGTTATTTGGGAGCTTACATGGAGAGTCTTGTTCTATTGGGCGTGAAAGAGGATGGGCAGTCCTCTGCCATGGATGGCCAGCCTGTATCGGACCAGCTTACAATGTGGTTCGAGTTGAGATTTTCTTAGCACAACTCTCACTTTTTGTCAGGTTATTCAGACCGACCCATTAAGTTCAGCCTATTTTGATACATTTACTTATGATCAGACCATACTATCCTCCACTCTAACCAGGGAGGACATCTTCATTGGCAATCCACACCACACCATTCAATCATCTCCCTGCCCTAGCAATCTCTCTCTCTGTCTCTCTCTCTTACAAAAGTTGGCACCAATCATAAGCTAACGAGAAAACCAATAGCTGTGATTGCTCCATTGGTAAATGTTTTTGAATGCAAATGGGGTCCACATTATATCCAAAAGCCGGAAGGATTTGGATAATCTAAAGTGACCAATATATTTAAAAAATAAAATGTGCAATGATAACCGTTGATTAAAAAATCAACGGTTTAGAATTTTATAAAATACAATACCTATATAACATATCATACATATGCGAGAATCTAAACCATTGATTTTTTTATATTTTTTTATAAACAGTTATCATTTTGCACTTTATTATCTAAAGTGCACTCCTCACTTTAGAGGATCTAAATCCTTATCATATTAATCTATATACTATTATATAAAATAAAGTTCATGCAATTTGAACAAATGCCACGTGTCACTAATATATGCATTTCCCCCTCCAAATTCTTGATATTTTAATATAGCCTTATTTTCTATGTAATCAAAATTTATTTAAAAAGGTTCAAATCAAATTCAAAATTTAATTATATTTCATTTTATTTTATTTAAGTGATAAATTTAATTATTCTAACTTTTCAAATTTTATATTAATCTAAATACCAATTACTTATTTACCTATTAATAAGTCTAATACTATTATATAAAACACATTCCATACAAGTGGGGTCAATGCCATGTGTTATTCATACATGAGTTTTTTCTTTTTAGATTTTCACTCTTTTGATATAATCTTATTTTCTATGTATTCAAAATTTATTTTAAAAAGTTCAAATCCAATTCAAATTTTAATTATATTTAATATATTTTATTTAAGTGATAAATTTAATTAATCTAACTTTTCAAATGTTATATTATTCTAAATGCCATCAATGAAGATCATATATCAACATATTCAAACTGTTTATATTTTTTAAATTAATTAAATATCAATTATATTTATTTACCTATTATAATAAACAAATACTCTAATAAATGTTTAATTTAAAATATTTTTAAATTTAATCAAATAATTCAAGTTTTATATTTTTGTAGTTATTATTTTATTTTTTTTTACATCTTTCTAGATAGTATATATATTAAGTGCTTCATGACAAATTTAATTTGTATGATTTTTTTTCCTTCTAGTATAATAAAATTAGAAAGTGATTAACCTTTTATTCTTACATAAATATCATTAAAAAATTCTTATAAAAAAATCAAAATGAATAACATATTATAATTTAAAAAACTTATACACATATAATATACAAACACGTGCATTGCGTGGGTAATCAAACCAGTTATATTTAAAGGTAAAGTTTTTTCTCTCCTGAAAATAAATATAGAAAATAGAAAATATACATATAATCACATTTGTTATGTGAATGCGCTCTACCAAATTAACAAAAAAAAGGTTCCTCTATTATTTTGGTTGGAGTTTCATATGTCCACAAAAATCAATATAAAATGAAAACATTAGATGCACTTAAACAAATGGTGTTCTTTTAGTCTTTCACTGCAAGTTATGAACCTCACTATACAAGCCTCTAAGATTATCTCATGATGAAGTACTAACATACCTCGTGGGAATTAGCCAAAGTGTTCAACACAAAAGGTGTAGCCCTTTTGTCTTAACTGTCCACAGTCACTTGTCACTGCAAGTTATGAACCTCACTATACAAACCTCTTAAGATTATCCATAAGATTTGTATAAGATAAGATAAGTAAAGACAAATTTTCTTATCTAAATTCAAATTCAAAAGATATTAATTTCAGTTAGGACAATTTAAAAGTTTAAAATAAAGGAGATATATCATGAAAATTCAAAACAAAGATATACAACAAATACGCATTATCCAATCGAATCAGAAATTTTATGAGAATTATTCAAAACAATTTTTTTTAATATATCAAGCATATCAAAATGAAACAAGAAGAATAATAAAGGGAACTTATTATTAAAACATTTAAAGCTAATTAAACTTGACTCTAACTCAAGAAAAAATAAGCATAAAATATATGTGTGAAAACCACACACCCTTGTGGTTAACATGTTTTGATTTTTCAAAACTAACGGAATTGACATATCAAAATTACTTTCAATGAGATAATTTCCTATCTGGTAGTTTTGAGTATGAAGTTAGTTAGCTACACAGCATACACATGTCATTTTTATTAGAGTATAATTTTGATCCATTGTCAGTATAAAGTTTTTTTTACACTGTCATCCAATTATGTATTTCCAAATTATTAAAAGAGTTTGACTATCACAACAACTAACTCAAAAGTCTAACACTTTTAATGATATGTCATTATATGATTGGATGACAGTGTAAAAAATTTTTATACTGATAGTGGATTAAAGCTAAATCCTTTTTATTAATAATAAGTTGTCATGATAAACAGTACACCCTAACTTACCTTTTCGTTGTTGGAGGACCATGAGCTTCAAAACCGATTCCTAGTTTTTTTGTAGATGCGCCTTTTACATGAATAATACCTAAGTATAGATACCAACAGTGGCAGATCTACATTAGGGCATAGGTGGGCAGCTGCCCCTCATAATTTTTTTTCAAAACATATATATGGAGGATATGTGCTAAATTATACTACTATTGATCCAAATTTATATTGCTATATGGTTTTAGTGTTAACATGTTAGGCATGAACTTCCTTGAGATAACTACTGTCAGAATAAAATAGTCTCTTGTCTAATATTTTATTTATTTTATAGGCTTGCACCCAAGCTAGCTTGCAAATATTGTCAAAGCCAAAACCTTAGGAAGTGATCCCCTATTTTAATCCCAATTTAACAATTCACAACCTGTTCACTTACAAGCATCACTAAACATAATCCCAACAATTGTATCTCATAAGGTCAGACCAAAAAATAATGGAAGCTAGATCTTGCCTGTGGATAATGGAGCATATCTAAGATAATTACAATTTCAAAAGGTACAAGAAAACCAAAAGACAGGAAATACAATGGACATGCCAACATGAACAAAATGTTGGGCTCACAAAAAAGAACCACTTCTAGCTATTTGAAGAACCTGAACCCGACTCAGTATTTGTATCTGAAATACACAAGACAAATGAGTGAGTCATAAGACCCAGTGAGAGATAACATAATCTATAATGAAATTGGGACAAGTGTAAACACAAGTTTTTCACAGAAACTACATCCTTATATCGAAACATATGCATTAGTTCAAATAATCATAAACAAAAACTAATAAGTAAGTCAATCATGAAATACCAAATCACTGTATCAATACTCAAATGTCAAATATCATATAGGAGGTTCCTAATACAGAATTAAGCAGAAATCTCATCGATGAACACATAGTTCGAAGGTTTGACAAACGCCCACCAACAGGACACAGGGGTCAAATCCACCTATCAAGTCAAACAGATCCGATCATGTGTACCAACACGTCAGGCTAGCAACACCCCTACTAGCTGGGGTTCGGACCAAGGTGCACCAAGGCTAACGTCAACTGTCGTTAGCTACAGTATTCTATCAAAGTTTCCTCCCAACAAAACATAGTTGTATAAATCTAAATATATATATTTATAATCCAAAATAATTTATCAAAACACAGAGATAGTATTCAAAAATCAAGAAAAATGATAAGCATTTATATCAAACATCTACCAACTTTTGTTATCAATATGTCAAATGCCCAATGAAAGGTTTTTCAAGTGCTTGTCCCAAGCTTTTTTATAATTTAACAACAAAGAAAAGTAAATGATTTTGTGAAATCTTTCAACAAAGAACATTAACAAAAATAATGTACAAAAACATGTTATATATCATGTTATCAACTCACTCAAAGGACGAAACTTCACGAGTCCAAAAACTATGTTGTCATAGACTAATAGGATGATCCTTCAACGAATCTAGGATCATAACAACATAACCAAAACAACAATCAACATTTAAAATTAAGGGTTCACCTACTTGTGGGATAAGGAGTTCTTGAAGAATATGTAAAACATTTAAGTTAGTCTAGAAAGATAATCTTTGTTTAATAAAAATTCTATACTGATTCAGAGGCTAATAAATTGCAAATAGAATATGGAATTGAAGCCCTATGTGTCTAGTTTCTAACGCAACTGGAATCACCTCAATACAATCTCCCAATCAAGAGTTATGATCAATTTACTACACACTGTCCATTTTTACACAGGAATACAATTTTTATCCCATTCAAGCCTCTTATCAAACACCTAATGAGCAATCATTTCTTCCACTAGCTAGCACGAAAATTTTGTGTTCTAATACCCTTCCTATCACTATCACTTCTCCATAACAATATTAAAACTCACTATATAGCTAGAGATACCATAGATCTCCAAAATCCCCAAATCAAACCCTAGATTGAACATAACTTCACAAACCTTAATTCCTATCTCAAAAGTTGCATCAAACTACAAATAGAGAAAGATATGAACATTAAGATTACCTTTAGAAGCCAAGAAGATGAAGAATGAAGAATGGGTAAGTTGGGTTTCTCACCCAATGATAATTGTGTGAACTATACTTATTTGGACCCGAATTTTGTTTACTATAGTTGCTAAGTTCTTCTTTTTAAGCTTAATTAGATGAATTCCCAATCACTTTCAATGGATTCCATTTTGATACTTGTATTGATAAACCTTGCAAAAATCTTATATTTTCTTGAGGAATCAATTGGTTTTGCACTTGCATTAATTTTAATGCTATCCTTATTATAGGAAACATCCCAATCTAGCATTTGGAATGATTGAGCTGCAGTGGAAGAAGAAGAATGTTGGAGTGAAATAGTTATTCACACCGCGACATGAATACATTGCACACCGCGGCGTGGAAGCTTCAGCCACAAATTCCTGCTAAGATCCAAAGATTGGACGCCCGACATACATTAATCTGCGCCGCAACGTGAGGTAACTTGCTGCATCTATATATTCTGTTTTTAAGTCACTTTAAAAGTAGCCAGGAGAGAGTAATTTTAGGTTAGCAGCTGCACGAAAATAGCTTTTGAACAATCTTAGAGGAAGATATCAATAGAGTTTGAATCATTTTTCTTGTTCTTTCCATTTTCTTTTGTTTTCTCTTATATCGTGTCTAGCTAAATCCCTTTGTTGGGGTTAGATGTTACTTTTCAGAACTTGATTGTAATTTGATTGGTTTTAATGCAAGTTCCTTCTTCTTATGAGTATTTAGTTCTACTCTTAATGCTTTTCTTGGCTTGATCAACCTTGGAATGCTTTGTTGTTTTGGTAAACAATTGGAAAATTGATGCTAATGCATGCTCATGGAATTAAATACCTAGTAATTCATGAATCTAGGAATAGATCTTAGAGTGCTAGTAATCTTTAAGTCTTCATTCTTAATGCAAATCTTCTTATCAATCCACCTAAGGAATTAGGGGTTTAATTTGGGGTTTTAGGCTCAATCTCTCTAAGGAATTAGGGTTTGGGTACTTAGAAGACTTGATTTTCATATTTGAAGTTGGACTTGTATTAATAACCATTTCATAGCAATTAAGGGATGATTAGTATAATCTAACCTTGACAATTTATCCATTTACTAATCAACTTTCTGTTCAACCACCAAGTGTTTGATAAAATTCCCCAAAGAACTCAAAACCATTTTACTCTTACTTAATTAGAATTATTATAATTAAGACCTTTTCATTTAAATGAACGTTTAAATAGTAGTCCAATTTGAGAAGTGATAATTGTCCATGATCCTAGAGAACGATACTCGGTCTTGCCACCGTATTACTTGTTCCGACTAGGTATACTTGCCGAAATCGTAACACCCAACCAGCAAATCCACCTCTTTTAGAAACCTCCAAGACAAGTACCAAGTAGCAAAGAGAGGGAAATCTCATTAGAAGCTCTCAATATTCAAGGGTGAAGCAAGAAAATGGATGGGTTTCGGTGGGGGAGAAGAATAGGAAGAGAGGTGAGAGCAGAAAAATGAAATGGGATATCATGGAATTCGTATTTTAAGTGATCTGTCTGTCTTGCACGGCCGTGCAACCTTGCACACCCTGGCCGTGCAAGAGGCTGGTTGGAAGAAAGAAATAAGCAAAGCAAAGAAGACGAAGGCAGTGTGTTGCACGGCTTGCCTGTGCCACCTTGCACGGCCGTGCAAGACCTCTTGAAACCCTAAGCTGTTGTAGTGTGTTGCACGACCTTCCTGTGCAACCTTGTACAACCATGCAAGACCTCTTGAAAACCATACTGCAGCTTATTTACATTTTTTTTAAGTTAATGTTCCCTTTAATTTTATTCTCCATTAACTTTAAAACATAAATGTAAATAAGAAAATACCCCCCTTTGGATTCAATAAAAATATCAACAAAATTAATATCCTTAAGAATAAAAAGTTAAAACTTAAGGTTTAGTTCAAATTTATGAAATTCGGTACCTTTTAAAATTCCCCATTTCAAAATGACTAAGTTAAATATTTCTAAAAATTCATGAAAAATCATTTTGTAACTCTTTGACATCCAAAGATCAATTACTGCCAAATTTGACTTCAAGAAAATACTTATATACTATAGTTCTTCATATAGGTACCACTTTCCAGACTTGAAAAATTTTCAAGACCCGTACCAACAGGTAGTCATCTAGTACGCCAGAAAATGGTTCAAATGACACTTATAGGACATTTTTAACTCATAGAACTTATGTTTAACATAAAATGGCTCACAAGGTAATCCTAAACGTTCATAGTCACACACAAAAGACTATAAGAAGACTGATGTATTACATTCCCCCTTCAAATTCTTGATATTTTAATATAGTCTTCCTTTCTATGTATTCAAAATTTAGTTAAAAAAGTTCAAATCACATTCAATTTTCAATTATATTTGATTTGATTTTATTGAAGTGATAAATTTAATTATTCTAATTTTTCAAATTTTATATTCATCAAAATACCAATTACTTATTTACTTATTAATAAGTCTAATACTATTATATAAAACACATTTCATACAAGTGAGGTTAATACCACATGTCACTCACACATGAATTTTTTTCTCTCTAGATTTTACTCCTTTAATATATCCTTATTTTCTATGTATTCAAAATTTATTTTATAAAGTTCAAATCCAATTCAAATTTTAATTATATTTGATTCTATTTTATTTAACTGATAAATTTAATTACTCTAACTTTTCAAATGTTATATTAATCTAAATGCTAATTACTTATTTACCTATTAGTAAGTGTGATTAATGAAAATCAAATGGCATAGCATATTTAAATTGTTTATATTTTTTAAATTAATGAAATATCAATTATACTTATTAACCTATGATAATGAACACATACTCTACTAAACGTTTAATTTGAAATATTTTTTAACCGTAAGCAAATACTTCAAGTTTATATTTTTATAGTTATTATTTTATTTTATATCTTTCTAAACACTAGATATAGTAAATGTTTCATGATAAATTTAATTTGTTTGAGTTTTTTTTTCTTCTGAGATAATTAAATTAGAAAATGATTAACCTTTTATTCTTACATAAATATGATTAAAAAATTATTATAAACAATATGAAAATGAATATCATATTATAATTCAAAAAACCTATACATATATAATATAACAAACTTGTACATCGCGCGAGTAATAACACCAGTTATATTTAAAGGTAAATTTTTCTCCCCTAAAAGTAAAGATAGAAATTGAATATATATATATATATATATATATATATATATATATATATATATATATATATAATCTCATTTCTTACGTGAATGTGCGTTGCCAAATTAACCCAAAAAGAAAAAAATTCCTCCATTGTTTTTGTTGGAGTTTCATATGTCCACAAAAATCAATATAAAATGAAAACATTAGATGCACTTAAACAAGTAATGTTCTTTTAGTCTTTCACTGCAAGTTATGAACCTCACTATTCAAACCTCTAAGATTATCTCCTGATGAAGTGGTAACATACCATGTGGAAATTAGCTGAAGTGTCCAACACACAAGTTGTATCCCTTTTGTCTTAGCCATCTACAGTCGCTTGTCACTACAAGTTATGAACCACACTATACAAACCTCTAAGATTGTCCATAAGATTTGGATAAGATAAGATAAGATAAGGTAAGATAAGATAAGATAAGATATCCTTATCTAAACTGAAATTCAAAAGATATTAGTTTTAGTTAAGGAAAATTAAATATTTCAAATAAAGGAGATATATCATGAAAATTCAAAACCAAGATATACAATGAATACATATTATCTACTCAAATCAAAAAATTTATGAGAATTATTCAAAACATTAATTTTTTTATATCCGGCATATCAAAACGAAGTAAGAAGAATAATATAGGAAACTCATTAAAACACTTAAAAAGACTTAAAGCGAATTAAACTTGACTCTAACTCAAGGCAAAACAAGCACAAAATATATGTGTGAAAACCACACATCACTCATTGGTGGTGAACATGTTTTTATTTTTCAAAACAAGCTAATAGATTTGACATATCAAAACTACTTTCCATGAGATAATTTCCTATTTGGTAGTTTTAAGTATGAAGTTAGTTAGCTACATAGTATACGCATGTCATTTTTATTAATAATAAGTTATCATGATAAGCAGCACACCCTAACTAACCTTTTCACTGTTGCAGAACCATGAGTTTCAAAATAGATTCCTAATTTTTTGTAGTTGCGCCTTTTACGTGAATAACTAGTTAGCTACATAGCATACACATGTCATTTTTATTAATAATAAGTTGTCATGATAAGCAGCACACCCTAACCAACCTTTTCACTGTTGCAGGACTATGAGTTTTATAATAGATTCCTAATTTTTTGTAGTTTCGCCTTTTATGTGAATAACTAATTTTATTTCCCGTGCGATACACATATTTATTAAATTAGATATGTATAAACTTTTAAATAATAATGTGTTGTTTGTTGTAATATTTTTTACATAAGTTTCTTTATATGATTTATGTAAAAAATAGTTCAATCACTTCCTAAATTAATTATATCATAAGAAAATCATAAAACTCATAAAAACTAACCTTAGCATGAAAGAATTAACATATCTAGTATCTCTCAATATTTTTTTTAAATGAAGTAATAACTATTAAAATAGTCTTCACATGAGGAATTTAATTGCTAGTCTCTAATGATGTTAAGTAACTTTACAATATTGGACCACAATGAGGGTCAAATAGAACCATTCAGTTTGTACCTAATACATTTTCAACTCTTTAATTAATATGTTAAGTAAATAAAAAATGTAAATGATATAACTGTACAAAAGAAATGTGTCTAACATTTAAAAGGTATTATCCATATCATGTTTTAAGAAAACCTGTAGATAATCCTTTTAAAAATTAAGAAATTGTTTACTTTAGTTGCATATCATTTAGACCCATTAATTTTGCCTTTCAGAAAATTATGCAATTATGATTTATAATCGTTCTTTTGTTGAGATGGATACTAAGATTACCTAAAAATTCTGTATCAAAAAACAATTTTTCAAATGATAGGATAATGGAAGAGCCATATTAAGGATCAATTATTTATTATTAAAATTTTAAGATAAAAATAAGATTCAAAATTGTATTTCATTAGTTATCAAAGAGATAAGATTAATTATTACCTAAACAAAATTAAATTAATTAGTTAGTATGACTGAAAAATCAGTATAAAATAATTTAAAAATTCAGCATCAAAGGAGCAAGAATCAAATGAGTATGAATTTGGAGGGAAAAACATATATATGAGTGACACGTGGCACTTGTCTAAATTTCATAAGCTGTGTTTTATATAATAGTATATAGATAACGAGTTTGCTAATTACCTAAGTATAGATACAACCAATGGCAGGTCTACATTAGGGCATAGGGGGACAGCTGCCCTCCATATTTTTTTTCAACACATATATTTGGAAGATGTGTGCTAAATTATACCACTATTAGTCCAAATTTATATTGCTATACGTTTTTGGTGTTAACATGTTAGGCATGTACTTCATTGAGGTAGCTACTGTTAGGATAAAATAGTCTATTGTCTAATCTCATGCTTATTTCATAGGCTTGCACCCAAGCTAGCTTGCAAACATTGTCAAAACCAAAACCTTAGGAAATGATCCCCTACTTTAATACTATTAGTTTCTTTTATGGTGATTATATGTAAGTAACACTAAATTAAAAACTATCAGATACATTGTTTAATGTTGTCAAATGATGAATTTTTTTTCCTATTTTTATAATCTTTGTCCCATTGTTACATACCAAACTTTAAAGGCTTATCAAAATAAAAAGGGAAAAAATATGTTCTCAATATTAAATGTCTAAAATTCACCCTATATTCTCTTCTAGCTTATAGAAATTTTTTTTAATTTTAATTTACTTATCCATCTAGAATTATCATTTGCCACCCAAAATTTTGAGGCCATTCCCGCCTCTGGATACCAAGTTGGATATTCCTTGTCTAGCCCTCTATAAATATGAACTACAGATGTTGTTTCTTTTGTGGTATTCGACATATAAAATCTACAAGTGAGTTGCTTTTGTTAGCTCATTCGTGTTTATACTCACATTATAATGTTCATTTCTATATTAAAAAGAAACTAATGATTAGAGGCTGTTTGTTTCTTTTGATTTTTTTCATCAGTTAAAAATGACAATGTCCAATAGCCTCTTGGCAACTTTCTCGTTTGGTTTGCGTACCTGCTTGCCTCTACAAGCTCAAGGTTTGTTATAAGCAATTTGCACATTCTCATGCAACTTTCCTCAAAATTAAAACAAATGTTGAATCATTTCAGTGTATGTTTCTTTTCAGTGCAATGCAAGGGCAATAGCTTTAAAAAATTATATTCAAAGAATAAGAAAATTCTTTTTGTTACAGGTATAATTTTGTATTTAACCGTTTGAAAAAAGAAAATTTTGTTAATTTTAAAATAATTAATTAGCCCTTGGAAGATAAAATTATTAACTCGCTCTTGGTGTTGTGCATTGTGTTTGATATAGCATTGCAAAATTTAAATTGTACATCTGAAGAAGAAATAAAGATTAAGAGATCAGATTTTCCTGACGATTTTATCTTTGGTGTTGGTATTTCTGCTCTATAGGTATCAATTTATTTTTAACTTGTAAGCATATAACTTTGTTATGAGAATGAAGAAAAATAATTGCAACTAGACTAATTTATGGAGGTGAGGCCTCCAAACTCGTAGTCACACAATCTTTCCAAAATTGGACTCAAGTTTGATTATTGAAAATATGCTTGATTCTTTGTTAATTGACTAAAGACATTACAAAATAAGAGATGAATGAATCATACTCAAATAGTATGGGGATACACTTGGTTCAAATCAAAAGAGATAAATGAATCAAACCAATCTAACTTACTAATACAACGAAAAATAAAGATAAAGATACATAATGCCAAATAATATAAAAATTATCCCTTAAGTTCTAACTAATAGAAGTCCATGACATTACCAAATGAAGTTCACATCTACTTAAATATGTTGGTTTCCTTTCTTTTCATGAATGCAGGTAGAAGGCACTGCAAAAGAATTTGGGAAACTGCCAAGTGTTTGGGATTACTATATCTAGCAATACCCAAGTAAAACATCTTATAGTACTGTATAGTGCGAGATGCATTCGGGCTAGATGCTATCGGGCTAAATAGCAATACTCTTTCTGGTAATATCATGATCAATTATTGGCTTTCTACTTTTCCCCTTGATTTCCTTGTTCTTGCAAGCAGAATTGCAGACCACAGTACTATTGATAGTGATCATTATAATCGATATAAGGTGATAAGTCCAATATCATCCAACTTTGCATTTATCTAGAATGAACTAATCTCACAAAATATTAATCAAGTTGTCAATTTCTTATTTTGGATTATGCAGGAAGATGTGCAACTTATCAAAGACTTGGGAGTGGAATATTATCGGTTTTCCCTTCCTTGGACAAGGATTTTGCCTAGTAGGTTTTCCATATAATAATTGCATGTCCTTCGTTTAGAAAATGAAATAATGTCATTTATTTTAATAAATTTGAGACATAACTAAAAAAAATTATGTGTTCAATTGCATTCTAATTATTGTTAAGCAACTTCCCTATATGTAGAGGGGTCATTGAGTGAAGGAGTGAACCAAGAGGGTATTGATCACTACAATGCTCTAATAGATGAATTGCTAGCAAATGGTAAGAGATCCTAATTTGTAAAGTCAAAAAAATAATTACTAATTTGCAATTATATACTTAATGCCAAATTTTAATTTTTGTTTTCTAACTAAGGCATTAAACCCTTCGTGACTCTGCTACACTTTGACACACCATTAGCCTTGGAGGAGAAGTATAAAGGACCCTTGAACTGGTCATTTGTGTAAGCTCTTTCTTTAATTTCTTTTGTCCAACTCAAAGATTGAGAATACAATCCATCAAATTTGATAGTATACAATTGTACTACAAATCTACAATAATTGCACTGGTTATCATATGTCCACTCTTTTGTAGAGATGATTTTAAGGACTACAGTGAACTATGTTTCAAAACATTTGGAGACAGAGTTAAGCATTGGGTCACAATCAATGAACCCTTTGTTGTTGCTGCAATGGGGTATAGCCTTGGTGTGGCTCCACCAGGCAGGTGCTTAATTGGCCCTTCCGAATGTGCTGCAGGTGACTCGTCTATAGAACCTTATATTGTGACTCATAATTTGCTCCTTACCCATGCTGCTGCTATTAAGGTTTACAGAAAGAAGTTCTAGGTAAAGCACAGTGCTTTACTTGTGTCATAGCTGAGTATCAATATTAATATGGTGTTCATGTTTTGGATGAACTATATTTTGTGAACTTTATTTTCAGGAAATTCAAAACGGAGAAATTGGAATTAGTCATGTTGGACAATATGCTGAGCCTTATTCAAAATCACCAAAGGATATAGCAGCAGCAAAGAGAGCCTTAGACTTCAACCTTGGATGGTTCATTAACACTTGACACTCTAAATGCATTAACAGTCACCACGTAGGATAGTTTTTTTTTGTTAGGGTTCTAAGTACATTCACAATGGGACAATAGAATTTTCTGGTTTTATGATGTTATTAATTTATTAGGTTTATGGAGCCATTAGTGTATGGAGATTATCCACCGAGCATGAGAGATTTGGTCAAGGATAGGCTGCCCCATTTCACTAAAGAGGAGAAGAAGATGGTTAAGGGGTCATTTGATTTCATTGGAATAAATTATTATAGTTCGAGATACTATGAAAATGTCGAACCTAAGCCAAATGCACCAGTTCACTACATGGGCGACAGTTTAGCACAAATATGAAGTAAACTTCCCTTAAATATATATATTGAACTATTATAAAGTTTACATTTCATTTTCAACAATTCTTTGCTCATGCATGCCTTTTTACAGCGGAAAGAGATGATGGTTATGCTATTGGACCTCTGCTAAGACACTGAGTTCCAAAATTCTAAGTAATACTATAGTGAAATAGTTCTAATTTCTTGAAAATTAAAATGAAGAAAAAATGTGAACTTTTTATTTAGCATGTAAATACCTTCTTGTGTATCTTGTATTCACTTGCTTGCCTTGAAAAAATAATAATTTTGTTTACATTGTAGTTTGAAGGAATGTACCTATACCCAAAAGGCCTGGAGAAGCTATTGAATTTCATGAATGAGACATACAGTTGCCCTAAAATCTACATAACTGAAAATGGTTAGTCTTTGTGCATAACTAATTTAATCATATTAGTTTTAATGTAATTGCATGATACATTGTTAATTTATTGATTTTGGTTCAGTATAGGGATAGCTTAAGCAAAAGGAGATGATATTCCACTGTATCGAGTATTATTTGATCCACATCGAATCATTAATATCTGTAGGCATTTAAAAAAAATCCATAATGCAATCCAGTAAGGGTTTGTTTAATCATATCAAAGTATAAAAAAAATATTGTACCTAAAGAATAACTTATTTGCTTTATTTTTGTGCAGAAATGGAGTGAATGTGAAGGGTTATATGTATTGGGCATTGTTTGATGACTTTGAATTTTCAGATGGTTATAATATAAGATTTGGGCTTTACTATATAGACTACAAGGATAACCTTCGGCGTATTCCCAAACACTCTGCAAAGTGTTTTCGGAGCTTCCTCAAACAAGCACCTTATTCTTAAGCAAATTTCATCTCATCAATTGTAGCCATCAATTGGAACGTGGATGTTACACTAAAATCGCACTTAAGGGCAAGTGCACCCTGTCGCACAAGTAATAAAGGAGTATTTGGGACCCCAAGTATCGAACCCACAAGGATTGTTGGCAATTACTAAGTTAATTAATCCCTTATGTTATCTAGACAATGAAATTCGAATGAGAAAGGAAAAACTATCAAGCAATTAGGAGAAAGTGAGGAAATAAAAGATTATCAAGCAAATATTCAATTATGGAAAGCCTAGGGTGTCTGGTTTCACTTATGTCAAAACTCATAATATTACCAAATTTCTCAATAATATGTGTTCCGATTGATTGTCAATCACCTGTTCTAATGCCATTAATACCCAATGGTCATGCAATATTAATATTCTTTTTCTCAATCTGAAACCCTCAATGGTCATGCAAGGCAAACAGTCAAGAAAAGCATAAAGAACCAGCAGATTTGTTAATTAAATAACTGATTGAAAACAAAGTATTGAGTTTGGTCCACACAACCCAAAATCCGATTAATCCTAGAGTTCCGTTAACTAATTGTGGTACGGTCACCAGTCAATCAATTAACTTTTTAAAGTGCGCAAACCTTATTGGAAAACAAAGCACTAGGAAAAATCCAATCAATTGGGGAAACACAAATTATTTAGAATTAGGAAAACATTATAAGAATTTGAACATAAGATCCACCATAACCCTAGTTATGGATTTAGCAACACATAGTCAAAGAGAACAAAGCATAAACTAAAACCAAATTCAAATCCATAAAAAAACAATAGAAAAACTAAAACCTGAAAACCCCCTTGCGGTGAAACAGGTCCTTCACGAACAATTGGGGAGACGGTTGACAAGAGGTTGTCGAGACCTATCAAATAAAATAACCGGTTCACAAACTAATTTGTAGTATAGAGCATGAACCGAATCGTCTCTCAAGGATCCAAAAAGAACAAAAATTTAATCAGATCAAGATAATTAAAAGGGGGGGTTTTGTTGTTGATTAATAAGATTGAAAAAAAAGTACAAGACTTAAAGTTGTAAACAAATATAAAGAAGCAACCAATCCAAGGAAATTTACCGATCTTGAGTTTAACTCATCATTGATCACAAGGAATTCACTTAAATGCTAACCGCGTTCTTGGCCTTAGATCATATCAAGACGCCTTAACATGATCCAAGAATTCTCTACTAGATAAGCATCTAGGATTTGATTAACCAAGGTTAGATAAAGTAAGCACCATCCAACATAGATTAACTTAAGATCTAGAATTTAACCAAGCTAAACAATCTATCAAAAAGCTTTAATATATTGTTTAATCTTTGTGATCCTCTTTGAATACATGATAATAAAGCTATTATCACATCAACATCTAAATCCAATTAAACAATTTAATCTAGATAAAAATCAAAAGAGGAAGAAGAGAAACTTGAATAACAATTAAGCAATATGAACAAGCGAAACAAGATCTCCAAATTAAACATCAAGATGGCTAATCCCTTGGATTGATTATAAGAGCCTAGCCTTCCATGGATGGGAAGGAAGAACTCAGAAATAAAAGAACAAAAAAAAAATTGTAAAGAGAATGGAGAAGAAGAGAAAGAAAACTCTCACAAATACTCAAACTTTCTTCAAACTTACTTAAAATTGAATTATCATAATACAAAGAGATTGACTCTATTTATACTAATCCTAGAAGCCAATTTGTACATGTACATAATCTGAATACAAGTTATTAAAATATGGAAATTGTCAAATATGGAAGCTTGATGCATGGTTGGTGGGTTGGTGTAGGGTTGGTGGCTTTTAGTCAGCAACTCTTATCCGACTTCTGGCTTGATTTTCATGATCTAGACGGTGCATTTTGGCTTGGAGGTCTTCATGAAAGTTGTAGCTAGTTGTCTCCTTGAAATTTGCAATTGGAATCATGCCATTTGGACATTTAGAACTCCAGATATGCTAAAAACACTGAACCTACCTCAAGTTAGGTTGGCAGAACGTGTTTCCAAATTCAAACCAACTTGTAGCTTCATTATCATGCCTAAAACGACATCTATTGACTAAATGGTCTTCAGTGAAGTTGGAGATATGGGTCTTATCTTTCCAATGGCAAAGTTTCAGCCCAAGAGGAGGCCTATAGCTCACTATGTAGTCCAATATGTGCAAACTGCCTAGATTTTCGTGACAGCAAACCCACTTTGCATTGCAGGGATATTTTGGAACCTTAGAAGTCCGATCCAGGTCTTGAGTTCTTCATGAAACTTGTAGAGCATTGTCTTAGCTTTCCAAAGACACCAAGATCACCTCAAATGGATCACCGAGTCCCAAGTTATGGCCTAACCAAGGAAGAAAGGTCAAAATGCATCAAAATCCAAAAATTATTCAATATTTGCATTAAAGCCCAATGAAGCCCAACAACATTAAACTCATTTAAAATACTAATATTGGGCACAATAAACATCTAATAAAGCCTAATACAAAGCTAACATAAGTGTCTCAAATTGATTGATCAACGGTCCTTCACTTGATAGCTTCAAAAACCTCTCAAGCTCCGCTACAACTCTCTAATCAAGCAAAGGGCTATAGCTACTTTCTTTCTCTGAATGCCGGATACTTCTCCTCTTGCTCCGCCACTCCTCCTATTTATAATATTTTAGTGGGCCAACAACTCTAGCAAACTTTTCTTTTAGGGTTTCCTAATTGTGCACAAATTCATTTAATGTGCAATTCTTGGGTAACAGGGAAAGTAAATTTCTTTCCCACTTTGAGTATTCCTAATTAATGTGAGATAAGAGGAAAAATCTTCCGAAAATAAAAATAGGAAACTTCCACAACTGGATTGATGATATCTTTGTAGGATCTTGCCAAAATCTTTCATAATTATGTTGATGATATCTTTGTATCTTTCCCAAGATTGCTTCCATTTTAACACTTTAAAGCTTGATTCTTATAAATCTTCAACCTGCAATATTCAAAGGAAATTGGGTAAGTTTCCTTCATAAAATCATCAAATAAATACCAAATCAAACTCAATTTCCCAGCACTTAAGTATATA
Source organism: Styphnolobium japonicum (assembly GCA_023212625.1). Taxonomy (NCBI): domain Eukaryota; kingdom Viridiplantae; phylum Streptophyta; class Magnoliopsida; order Fabales; family Fabaceae; genus Styphnolobium; species Styphnolobium japonicum. The sequence goes on along the minus strand of JALBWW010000003.1, from coordinate 37,777,699 downwards.
AAACGGCAGTTTATCAACCTTCCCACACTTAAAGATTGCTTGTCCTCAAGCAATAATCCTGGCCCAAAAAAATAGGGAAATCAAAGAATAAATCGACCAAGGATTCCAACCATACCAATTAAAAAATGACAAACAAATCAATCTCAGCAGATAAGAGAGTAACCCCGAGTCAGCCCAATTAGAGACTTTAGGTTCCCAAAAATCAAATCTTCCACTGGATAGGGTCACTCTCCTCCCATCTCTCAATGTGTATGAGGGTAAAGACTTAACACTCAATTTCCCTATAGAAAGCACATTACCATAGGCTTGATAATAAACCAAATCTCCACTAAGGAGACCACATGCATGCAAAAATCAAGAGGTCTTTTCATTGGTTGTAACTTGGCCATGGGTTAGATGATGTAAAGGTAAGGTAAAGAAAGAAAGGATAAACACAAAAGGCTTAATCAAAATTTGCATTAAACAAAGTACCCTTTTAGAGCAAAGATGGAGCAACAAAATTTCATTCCTACCTTACAAGCATTCATCATAAATTCCTTTTCTCTCCTCACTTGATTTTTCCTTTTTCCATTCTTTTCTTTTCTTTATTTTTCAAACTTTGTTCAACAATTTTTTTTTCTCTTCTCTGTTTTTTTTTTCATCATTCTGAAAATTGTCATTTTGATTTGAATTTTTTTTTCTTCTTCTTTTTTGTTTTTCAACACGATTGAAGGAAAAGGCAAAGATCTGCTAGCAACACAATTATTTTCTTTCCAAACCAAATTTCCAACTAATTGCTCCATCATTTTTCCAAAAGGTGACCTGCATATGTTTGAATTAAAGACAAGGGTACCAAGGAATATCAGTATTCATAAAGCTCAAAATGGGCAACTAGTGGATAAGCAATTCAAAAGGCATTGAATAATACCTAAAGTGCCTCAATCATATTTAAGCATGCATGCGATCCAAATTCGCCTTGAAATGGTTACAAAGCAAGTTCTAGAATACACAATCTTTGGGAAAATCACTCAAACAAAGAAAGGGATAATACAATATCAAGCATAAATCCCTGTAATGGTCAAATTCTCACCTTTAGAAGTTCAATTCAGTGGAAAGATTTTCAAAAAGGGAACTTTATGCTAATTTTGAGCTTTCTCAAGATTAACCCAAATCAATTTCGATCAAATGTCTATAAAAAAAAAGTCTTTTAATTGGGATCCTTAACGACAAAAATTGTTAATTCCCAAAATAAATGGGTCAGACTCATTACTTAAAGACAAACTCTCAATATCAGTTCAAGCAACCACATGCAAACAGATATATTCAATGAATGGGCATGTATTTAATTAGTTGAAGACTTAACAAACTTTGAACTCCCTTCTCACACTTAGAGACCAGCATTGTCCCCAATGCAGAAAATAAATAAAATAAAAAAGATAATGAAGGGAGAAGGATGAAAAGAGCACTTCCTGGTAGGCAGCTAACGACATAAGTATTCTGAGTGCATCAGCAGAAACGCAGCTTGGCGGGTTTTAAGTTTAAAAAAAGAAAAATAAAAAAGAACGAAACACACAAGAGATAACAAAAAGGGAAAGAAACACAGGTTGCCTCCTGCAAAGCGCTTGTTTATCATCGCGAGCCTGACGGTTAGGCCCCAAGGGGCTTATTCCAAGAGCATAGTTTGGCGCTCAGGTACCGCACCATCCTCATAATGCTTAGCTCTCTGTCCATTAATTTTGAAAGTCTCATGACCATCTCTCATAACTTCAAGCACGCCATATGGGAAGACTCTGACAGCTTCATAAGGGCCAATCCATCTTGACTTCAGTTTTCCTGGAAACAAACGAAGTCGTGAGTTAAAGATTAAAACTTTATCACCCACAGAAAACTCACGCTTTTGAATATGTTTGTCATGCCATCTTTTTATGCGCTCATTGTATAACTTGGCATTTTCATATGCCTCTAGATGGAATTCATCCATCTCATTAAGCTGCAATAAACATCTTTGATGTTGTGCATATGAAATATTAGGGGGAATGATATCTGGGGGCTTTTTAATTGACTGCTTTGGCATTTGTGAATTAAGCCCCTCTAGAACATTGAATTATCTCGTCCCTTTCCATCTCTCTTGGACCATTCCTACCTTCAATGTCATTATGTCATCTATCACCTCTTCGGACTCCATAAGTTCATCCCTGTCAAAAATTAAAATTTTCTCAAGGGGATCCTGAATTAATTGTTCCTGAAAGTAAGAAGATATCAATGCAGTAGTATTATCCAAAGAATTAATAAAATTACAAGAATGAAAAGTGGAAGGAATTTTCAAAGAATAAAAAATTTTAAAAACAACTTCCTCATCATCAAGCCTTAAAGTAAGCTTCCCTTGCTGAACATCAATAATGGTTACGCCAAAGGGCCAAAAAGGGTCTGCCCAAAATTATGGGAACCTCTTCATCTTCCTCCATATCAAGTACTATAAAGTCAGCAGGGAAGATAAACTTGTCAACCTTGACTAGAACATCCTCCACTATACCCCTGGGGTAGGTGATGAACCTATTAGCAAGCTGCAACGAAACAGTAGTGGGTTTAGGCTCTTGCATACCTAACCTGCGAAAAACAGATAAAGGCATCAAATTAATGCTCGCGCCTAAATCACGTAAAGCTTTTTCAAAATAAGAAGGACCAATAGAGCAAGGAATAGTAAAACTCCCTGGATCTTTAAGTTTAGGTGGTAACTTCTTCAAGAGGATGGCAGAACACTCTTCATTAAGCCTTACCATTTCAAACTCCTCTAATTTCTTTTTATTACTCAATATCTCCTTGAGGAACTTTACATATTGAGGCATTTGTGCAATAGCTTCTACAAAAGGAATATTTATCTGCAACTGCTTTAACAAATTCAAGAACTTGGTAAATTGTGGGTCATGTTGGCTAGCCTTCAACCTCCGAGGAAAAGGAATTTTCAGCTTTTGAGTATGAATAGGAGCTTCTTTTTCTAAGACTTCCTTCACCACATTGTCAACTTTCTCATCTTCTTTTGGGCTCCCATCAATAGGAACCCTTTTTCCCTCCTCTAATCTTTCATCTTTCTTACCATGAGGGCCTTCGACTTCTTTACTGCTTCTAAGGGTAATTACCATAGCCTGCTCCTTTGGATTTGGCTCTGATTGACTAGGTAAAGTCCCTTGCACTCTCTGAGTCATCAATGTCGCAAGAGTAGAGATTTGATTTTCCAATGTCTTGATCCTGTCATCAGTTTTCTCCATGAATTGCATCATAGTATCATGGAGATTAGGCTTCTTTTCTTCTTGCCTGCCGCCTTGGTTTTGCAAATGAGGCGGCCTATAGACATTCTGATTTTGGCTTTGACCTTTCTGTTGACCTCCCCAAGAAAAATTGGGGTGATTTCTCCAACCAGGATTATAAGTGTTGGAATATGGATTGTTCTGCCCCCAGTTAGAGTTACCCAAATAGTTGGCCTCCTCAGCTGATTCAACAAAGCGATTACCCACCTGACAATTCTTGCTTTCATGCCCCGCCATGCCGCAAAGATCACAAAGAGATGGAGAGACAGGTGTGAATTGTGATTGTGCCTGCATTAGTGTTTCCAATTTCTATGTAATGACATCCAATTTGAGATCCAATGCTGCATTTGACTCCATCTGATATACCCCAGGTTGTCTCTTGACCATAAGTCTGTCACCAGATTTCCACTGATAACTAGAAGTCATTTGCTCTATCAACTCATAGGCTTCTTGTGGCCGCTTACGCCAAATACTACCCCCTGCTGCTGCATCAATCATGGCCTTATTGGAAGAAGATAGCCCATCATAAATGGATTGAACCAATTGCCACACCGGAAAGCCATGAAGAGGACACTTTTTCAACAATTCCTGGAATCGTTCCCATGCTTCATATAGAGATTCCATCTCCACCTGCACAAAAGTAGATATGTCATTATGCAATTTAGCAGACTTTGCAGGTGGAAAATATTTATCTAAAAATTTAATTGAAAGCTGATCCCAGGTAGTAATGGATCCAGAGGGCAGAGACTTTAGCCATAGTTTGGCCTTGTCGCGCAATGAAAAAGGGAATAGGCGCAACCTAATGGCATCATTAGAGACCCCATTATATTTTATAGTGTCACAAATCTCCAAAAATTCATTTAAATGCAAGTGGGGGTCATCACTTGGTGACCCGCTAAACTGAATGGAAGATTGCAACATAGAGATCAAGGCTGGCTTAATCTCAAAGTTATTAGCCTCAACAGTAGGCCTAGTAATACTCCCTGTCAGATTTGTTGCCATAGGCCGAGCAAAGTCCAGCATAGTCCTCTGGTCTTCTTCAGCCATGGTTCATCTCTGTCTTCTAATCCTGCGAAGAGTTCTATCAATTTCAAGGTCAAATTACAAAACAGGATTATGAGAGCACGTTAGCATAAAAAAATAAAATAAAACAAAATAAAATAAAAATTGGCGTCTAAATTAACTAGGAATTAATTTCCCTAATATCACCAAAAACAATCCCCGGCAACGGCGCCAAAAACTTGTTACGCTAAAATCGCACTTAAGGGCAAGTGCACCCTGTCGCACAAGTAATAAAGGAGTATTTGGGACCCCAAGTATCGAACCCACAAGGATTGTTGGCAATTACTAAGTTAATTAATCCCTTATGTTATCTAGACAATGAAATTCGAATGAGAAAGGAAAAACTATCAAGCAATTAGGAGAAAGTGAGGAAATAAAAGATTATCAAGCAAAGATTCAATTATGGAAAGCCTAGGGTGTCTGGTTTCACTTATGTCAAAACTCATAATATTACCAAATTTCTCAATAATATGTGTTCCGATTGATTGCCAATCACCTGTTCTAATGCTATTAATACCCAATGGTCATGCAATATTAATATTCTTTTTCTCAATATGAAACCCCCAATGGTCATGTAAGGCAAACAGTCAAGAAAAGCATAAAGAACCAGCAGATTTGTTAATTAAATAACTGATTGAAAACAAAGGATTGAGTTTGGTCCACACAACCCCAAATCCGATTAATCCTAGAGTTCCGTTAACTAATTGTGGTACGGTCGCCAGTCAATCAATTAACTTTTTAAAGGGTGCGTGATCAATCAATTTGAAACACGTATGTTAGCTTTGTATTAGGCATTATTAGATGTTTATTGTGCCCAATATTAGTACTTTAGATGAGTTTAATGTTGTTGGGCTTCATTGGGCTTTAATGCAAATATTGAATAATTTTCGGATTTTGATGCATTTTGACCTTTCTTCCTTGGTTAGGTCATAACTTGGGACTCGGTGATCCAATTGAGGTGATCTTGGTGTCTTTGGAAAGCTAAGACAATGCTCTACAAGTTTCATGAAGAACTCAAGAGCTGGATCGGAATGCTAAGGGTCCAAAATATCCCTGCAATGCAGAGTGGGTTTGCTGTCACGGAACCATCTGGGCAGTATGCACATATTGGACTATATAGTGGGTTATAGGCCTCCTCTTGGCCTGAAACTTGGTCACTTGAAAGATAAGACCCATATCTCCAACTTCAATGAAGACCATTTTGTCAATAGATGTTGTTTTAGGCATGCTTCAGAAGCTACAAGTTGGTCTGAATTTGGAAACACGTTCTTCCAACCTAACTTGAGGTAGGTGAAGTGTTTTTGGCATTTCTGGAGTTCTAAAAGTCCAAATGACATGATTCAAATTGGAGATTTTCAAGGAGACAACTGGCTACAACTTTGATGAAGACATCCAAGCCAAAATGCACCGTCTAGGTGATGAATTTGAAGCCAGAAGTCGGATAAGAGTTGTTGACTAAAAGCCACCAACCATACACCAACCCACCTACCATGCACCAACCCACCAACCATGCATCAAGCTTCCATTTTTGACAAATTTCAGATTCTTATAGCTTGTATTCAGATTATGTACATGTACAAATTGGCTTCTAGGATTAGTATAAATAAACCCAACCTCTTTGTATTAGAGGCATTCAATTTAGAAGTAAGTTTCAAGAAAGTTTAAGTATTTGTGAGAGTTTTCTTTCTCTTCTTCTCCATTCTCTTTGCAATTTCGTTTTTGTTCTTTAAATTCTGAGTTCTTCCTTCCCATCCATGGAAGGCTAGGCTCTCATAATCAATCCAAGGGATTAGCCATCTTGTTGTTTAATTTGGAGATCTTGTTTTGCTTGTTCATATTGCTTAATTGTTATTCAAGTTTCTCTTCTTCCTCTTTTGATTTTTATCTAGATTAAATTGCTTAATTTGATTTAGATGTTGATGTGGTAATAGCTTTATTATCATGTATTCAAAGAGGATCATAAAGATTAAACAATATATTAAAGCTTTTTGATAGATTGTTTAGCTTGGTTAAATTCTAGATCTTAAGTTAATCTATGTTGGATGGTGCTTACTTTATCTAACCTTGGTTAATCAAATCCTAGATGTTTATCTAGTAAAGAATTCTTGGATCATGTTAGGGCTTCTTGATGTGATCTAAGGCCAAGAACATGGTTAGCAATTAAGTGAATTCCTTGTGATCAATGATGAGTTAAACTCAAGATCGGTAAATTTCCTTGGATTTGTTGTTTCTTTAGATTTATTTACAACTTTGAATCTTCCACTTTTATTAATCTTGTTAATCAAGAACAAAACCCCCCCTTTTCTAATTATCTTGATCTAATTAAATCTTTGTTTTTGGATCCTTGAGAGACGATTCGGTTAATTCTCTATACTACAAATTAGTTTGTGAACCGGTTATTTTATTTGATAGGTCTCGACAACCTCTTGTCAGTGCGTAAACCTTATTGGAAAACAAAGCACTAGGAAAAATCCAATCAATTGGGGAAACACAAAATTATTTAGAATTAGGAAAACATTATAAGAATTTGAACATAAGATCCACCATAACCCTAGTTATGGATTTAGCTACGCATAGTCAAAGAGAACAAAGCATAAACTAAAACCAAATTCAAATCCATAAAAAAAAAATAATAGAAAAACTAAAACCCGAAAACCCCCTTGCGGTGAAACAGGTCCTTCACGAACAATTGGGGAGACGGTCCTTCACTTGATAGCTTCAAAAACCTCTCAAGCTCCGCTACAACTCTCTAATCAAGCAAAGGGCTATAGCTACTTTCTTTCTCTGAATGCTGGATACTTCTCCTCTTGCTTCGCCACTCCTCCTATTTATAATATTTTAGTGGGCCAACAACTCTAGCAAACTTTTCTTTTAGGGTTTCCTAATTGTGCAAAAATTCATTTAATGTGCAATTCTTGGGTAAAAAGTAGATTTCTTTCCCACTTTGAGTATTCCTAATTAATGTGAGATAAGAGGAAAAATCTTCCAAAAATAAAAATAGGAAACTTCCACAACTGGATTGATGATATCTTTGTAGGATCTTGCCAAAATCTTTCATAATTATGTTGATGATATCTTTGTATCTTTCCCAAGATTGCTTCCATTTTAAAGAGGTATTTCGTTTTCGTAGCATCGTGGTTTATAAATTGCAGCTGTGTATTGCTTATCAATCTTGGGGAAAGTTTTTATGTAAAGAAATAAACTAGAAGTACATTTAAAATGAGATTTGGATCCTATTGTAAAGATTATATATGGTGCACTTTAAAGTATAAAGTAAGAGTAAAGTGTAAGTAATAATCGCTCGTGAAAAAAAATAAAGGAATTGATTCAAAGAAATCCTAGCCTTTAGTTTAGTTTAGTTTTTTTTTTCCAAACATAACTCACCTTTTGCACCTTAAAAACACACTTATCAATATACTTTTATAAGAAGTAACAATTTTTTCTTTGTTTTGAATGTCCGTTTGTATTAGATTTTTGTATTCATGAAAATCTAATACAAACATACCCTCCATAATTTGTTATCATATATTTAGATTTTATCAAAATCTAAACAGTTGATTTTTTTATCGATAAAAATATTTTTTTAAAAAATCTTTGCTCATGCTTTGATGACAAGCTTCTAGTGAGGTGTTCAGGGTGTGACTTCCCGACTTTGTTGTCACATTCTGGGCCTAAACGAACAATACATCCTGTTCTAACATGCATAATATTGAAGAATTCATTAGTTCGTAAAAAACTGAGTGAAGAGGAGCTTTGTCTCCTCTAACATCCATTTCTAATACTGCAAGCCTGTAACACACTTTTGACATGGGAAGATTTTGTTTCTTAGTAGGTGAGGTGTGTTGTTTCATCAGACTTAGTTCTATTCCTTTTTTTTTTAGGTTGAGTCAGACTTAGTTCTCAGTTATTCAATTGTGCAAACTTATTTTGAGTTGTTGATTTTCGAGTGCTCTACTGATAGAGCTGGTATTATAGGCCTTTGTGCTTACCCTTTTATCTCTTATGACCAATTTTTTTTTCTGAAAAAAAAAAGCTAAGGGAATATGAAGTGTGTGAGAAAAAATATTTTTAAAATCTCATAGAGGCAGCGCAACCTTACTGTGGTCATAATTAACAGATTGTGGAGACGATTGTCCTTTCATAGAGGTAACCCTCTAACACGGTTTATGAATTTTGCCTGCATCCTCGGCTGGGTTTGAGATTTTTTTGTTTGTTTTTCCATATGTTTTCTATTTCGTATCTTGAAACCCAAAAATGTCACATGCCACTCATACACGAGTTTTTCTTTCCAGATTTTTACTTTTTTTATTTATAGCCTTATTTTCAATGTATACAAAATTTATTTAAAAAATTTCAAATTCGATTCAAATTTTAATTATATATGATTTAATTTTATTTAAGTGAAAATTTTAATTAATCTAACTTTTTAAATGTCATATTAATTTAAATGTCAATTACTTATTTACCTATTAATAAGTGTGATCAATAAAGATCATATATCATAGCATATTCAAATTGTTTATATTTTTCAAATTAATTAAACATTAATTATACTTATTTACCTATTATAATGAACAAATACTCTAGTAAATGTTTCATTTGAAATCTTTTTAACCTTAATCAAATACTTTAAGTTTTATATTTTTGTAATTATTATTTTATTTTATTATACCTTTCTAGACACTAGATATATTAAATATTTCATGACAAATTTAATTTTTATGAGTTTTTTTTCTTTTGAGATAATTAAATTAGAAAGTAATGAACCTTTTATTCTTACTTAAATATGATTAAAAAAATTCTTATAAAAAATATCAAAATGAATAGCATATTATAATTCAAAAAACCTATACACATATAATATAACAAGCATGTGCATCAGGTGAACAGTAAAACTAGTATATTTAAAGGTAAAGTTTTTTTTTCCTGAAAAGTAAGATAGAAAACAGAAAATATACATCTAATCACATTTCTTACGCGAATGCGCTCAGCCAAATTAGCAATAAAATAAAATAAAATTTCCTCCATTGTTTTGGTTGGAGTTTCATATGTCCACAAAAATCAATATAAAATGAAAACACTAGATGCTCTTAAACAAACAGTGTTCTTTTAGTCTTTCCCTGCAAGTTATGAACTTTACTATACAAACCTCTAAGATTATCTCTTGATGAAGTGGTGACATACAACGTGGAAAGTTGTAGCCCTTTTGTCTTAGATGTCCACAGTTACTGGTCACTGCAAGTTATGAACCTCACTATTCAAACCTCTAAGATTATCCATAAGATTCGGATAAGGTAAGGTAAGGTAAGATAAGATAAGATAAGATTTTCTTATCTAAATTCAAATTCAAAAGATATTAATTTCAGTTAGAAAAAATTAAATATTTCAAATCAAGGAGATATATCATGAAAATTCAACTACTCTATTAAACATTTAATTTGAAATATTTTTAACCTTAATCAAATACTTCAAGTTTATATTTTTTTAGTTATTATTTTATTTTATGTTACATCTTTATAGATACTAGATATACTAAATGCTTCATTTTATTTTTTTTAGTTTTTATTCTGAGATAATTAAATTAGAAAGTGATTAACCTTTTATTCTTACATAAATATGATTAAAAAAATATCAAAGTGATAGCATATTATAATTCAAAAAACCTATACACATATAATATAACAAACCCGTGCACCGCGGTAATAAAACTAGTTAAATTTAAAGGTAAATTTTTTTTTCTAAAAATAAAAACAAAAAATAGAAAATATACATATAATCACATTTCTTACGTGAATGCGCTCAACCAAATTATCAAAAAATAAAAATATAAAATTTACTCCATTGTTTTGGTTGGAGCTTCATATGTCCGCAAAAATCAATATAAAATGAAAACATTATATGGGCTTTAAAAAATGGTGTTCTTTAGTCTTTCACTGTAAGTTATGAAGCTCACTCTACAAATCTCTAAGATTATATCCTGACGAAGTCATAACATACCACATGAATTTTAGCGAAATTGTTCAACACGAAAGTTGTAGCCCTTTTGTCTTATATGTCCACAGTCATTTGTCATTGCAAGTTATGAACCTCACTATACAGACCTCTAAGATTATCCATGAGATTTGGATAAGATAAGATAAGATATGATAATATAAGGTAAGATAAGATTTCCTTATCTAAATCGAAATTCAAAATAGATTACTTTCAGTTAGAAAAAATTAAATATTTCAAATAAAGGAGATATATTATGAAAATTCAAAACCAAGATATACAACAAATACACATTATCCAATCAAATCAGAAATTTTATGAGATTTATTCAAAACATTATTTTTTTTATATCTAGCATATCAAAATGAAGCAAGAAGAATAATAAAGGGAACTTGTTATTAAAACACTTAAAAAGACTTAAAGCTAATTAAACTTGACTCTAACTCAAGACAAAACAAGCACAAAATATGTGTGAAAACCACACATCACTCCCTGGTGGTTAACATGTTTTGATTTTTCAAAACTAGCTAACGGATTTGGCATATCAAAATTACTTTCCAAGAGATAATTTCCTATCTGGTAGTTTTGAGTATCAAGTTAGTTAGCTACACAACATATGCATGTCATTTTTTTAATAATAAGTTGTCATGAAAAGCAGCACACCCTAACCAACCTTTTTGCTATTGGAGGACCATGAGCTTCAAAACAGATACCTAACTTTTTGTAGTTGCTCCTTTTACGTGAATAATAACAAGTTTGCTAATTACCTAAGTATAGATACCAACAATAGTGGATCAACAATAGGGCATAGAGGGCACCTACCCCCTAAAACCTTAGAAAATGATCTCTTACTTTAATACTATTAGTTTCTTTCAAGGTGATTATAGGTAAGTAACATTAAATTAACAATTATTAGACACATTGTTTATTGTGGTCAAATGATGGATTTTATTTTTCTGTTTTTATAATCTTTGTCCCTTTGACACATACCAAACTTTGAAGGATAGATAGATAGATAGATAGATAGATAGATAGATAGATAGATAGATACCAAACTTTGAAAGATAGATAGATAGATAGATAGATAGATAGATAAATAGATAAATACCAAACTTTGAAGGATAGATAGATACTACACTTTGAAGGATAGATATATACCAAACTTTGAAGGATAGATAGATAGATAGGTAGATATATTACAGATATAAAATCATGAATGTGCCTTCACCTAACAGCTTAAGCTTTTAGGAGAGTTGGTTCTTAACATAGTATCAGAGCCTGCTTGACCAAGTGGTTAGGAGTTTGATCCCTGCCGCCCCCATTCTTCTAAATAAAGTTGAATTTCAGCATAAGGTTAAGTGGACATGTGTATTGTCCACGCTTCGAGCCCAAAGAGCTCTTGCGTTAGGGGGAATGTTAGAGATATAAAATCATTCATGTCACCTAACAGCTTAAGCTGTTGGGAGAGTTTGATCTTGACAAGCTTGTTGGAATATGAAAAAATTTAAAATAAAACTTATTTCACATTTACTTAGTATTTACACTCTACTGCACAAATTTTGAATTATAATTCTCTAAAGTTCAAGTTGCATTTTATAGGTAAGTAACACTAAATTAACAAATATCAGACACATTGTTTATTGTGGTCAAATGATGAAATTTTTTTCCTGTTTTTATAATCTTTGTCCCTTTGTTACATACCAAACTTTGAAGGCTTATCAAAATAATAAGAGGAAAAATATGTTCTCATTTTTAAATGTCTTAAATTCATCTTATATTCTCTTCTAGCAGATAATATTTTTTTTTATATTTTAATTTACTTATCCATCTAGATTTATCATTTGCCACCCAAAATTTTGAGGTGACTTCCACCACTGGATACCAAGGTAGGAATTCCTTGCTTACCCTCTATAAATATAAACTACTAACATTGTTTCTTTTGTGGTATTCGACATATAAGATCTACAAGTGAGTTGCTTTTGTTAGCTCATTCATGTTTCTACTCTCATTATAATGTTCATTTCTATATTGAAAAGAAACTAACAATTATAGGCTATTGTTTGTTTCTTCTTATTTTTTCCACCAGTCAAGAATGACAATGTCCAATGGCCTCTTGGCAACTTTCTCAATTGGTTTGCGTACTTGCATGCCTTTACAGTCTCAAGGTTTGTTATAAGCAATTTGCACATTCTCATCCAACTTTCCTCAAAATTAAAACAAATGTTCAATCATTTCAATGTGTGTTTCTTTTCAGTGCAATGCAAGGGCGATAACTTTAAAAAATTCTATTCGAAGAATAAGAAAATTCCTTTTGTTGCAGGTATAATTTTTGTATTTAATCGTCTGAAAAAATAAAATTTTGTTAATTTTAAAATTATTAATTAGTCCTCGGAAGATAAATTTATTGACTTCACTCTTGGTGTTGTGCATTGTGTTTGATACAGCATTACCAAATTCAAATTGTACACCTGAAGAAGAAATAAAGATCAAGAGATCAGATTTTCCGGAAGATTTTATCTTTGGTGTTGGTACTTCTGCTCTACAGGTATCAATTTATTTTTAACTTGTAAGCATATAACTTTGTTATGAGAATGAAGAAAAATAATTGCAACTAGACTAATTTATGGAGGTTAGGCCTCTAAACGCGTAGTCACACAATCGTTCCAAAATTAGACTCAAGTTTGATTATTGAAAATATGGTTGGTTCTTTGTCAATTGACTAAAGACATTACAAAATAAGAGATAAATGAATCAAACTAATCTAACTTATTAATACAATGAAAAATAAAGATAAATATAATACCAAATAATATAAAATTTATGTTATGTTCTAACTTATAGAAGTCCATTACTTTACGTAATGAAATTCATGTCTACTTAAATATGTTGGATTTCTGTCTTTTCATGCATGCAGGTAGAAGGTGCTGCAAAAGAATTTGGGAAAGGACTAAGTGTCTGGGATTACTATATCCAGCAATACCCAGGTAAAACATCTTATAATGCTGTATAATGCGAGATGCATTCGGGCTAGATGCTATCGGGCTAAATAGCAATACTCTTTCTAGTAGCATCATGATCAATTATTGGCTTTCTACTTTTCCCTGTGATTTCCTTGTTCTTGTAGATAGAATTGCAGACCACAGTACTATTGATCGTGCCGTTGATCATTATAAGCGATATAAGGTGATAAGTCCAATATCATCCAACTTTGCATTTATCTAGAAATAACTAATCTCACAAATTATTAATCAAGTTGTCAATTTCTTATGTGGATTTTGCAGGAAGATGTGCAACTTATCAAAGACTTGGGAGTGGAATATTATCGATTTTCCATTCCCTGGACAAGGATTTTGCCTAGTAGGTTTCTATATAATAATTGCAAGTCCTTTGTTTAGAAAATGAAACAATGTCATCTATTTTAATAAATTTGAGATATAACTACAAAAAAATTATTTGTGTTCAATTGCATCCTGATTATTGTTTCGCAACTTCCCTATATGTAGAGGGTTCATTGAGTGGAGGAGTGAACCAAGAGGGTATTGATCACTACAATGCTCTAATAGATGAATTACTAGCAAATGGTAAGAGATCATAGTTTGTAAAGTAAAAAATAATTACTAATTTGCAGTTATATGCTTAATGCCAATTTTCAATTTTTGTTTTCTGACTCAGGCATTAAACCCTTCGTGACATTGCTACACTTTGACACGCCATTAGCCCTACAGGAGAAGTATGGAGGACCCTTGATCCGATCATTTGTGTAAGCACTTTCTTTAATTTCTTTTGTCCAACTCAAAGACTGAGAATGCAACCCATCAAAATTGATGGTATATAGTTGTATTACAAATCTACAATAATTGCATCGGTTATCATATGTCCACTCTTTTGCAGAGATGATTTTAAGGACTATAGTGAACTATGTTTCAAAACATTTGGAGACAGAGTTAAGCATTGGGTCACAATAAATGAACCCTTTGTGGTTGCTGCAATGGGATATGATCTTGGTGTGGCTCCACCAGGCAGGAGCTCAATTAGCAATATCAAATGTGTTGCAGGTGACTCATCTAGAGAACCTTATATTGTGACTCACAATTTGCTCCTTGCCCATGCTGCTGCTGTTAAGGTTTATAGAGAGAAGTTTCAGGTAAAGCATAATGCTTTGCGTGTGCCATAGTTGAGTATCAATATTAATAGGACGTTCATGTTTTGGATGAACTATATTTTGTGCACTTTAATATTCAGGAAATTCAAAAGGGAGAAATTGGAATGAGCCATGTTGGACAATATGCTGAGCCTTATTCAAAATCACCAGAGGATATAGCTGCAGCAAAAAGAGCCTTAGACTTCAGCCTTGGATGGTTCGTTAACTCTTAACACTCTAAACGCATTAACAATCACCACCTAGGATGATTTGTTTTTATTAGTGTTCTAAGTACATTCACAATCACTGGCATAATAGAATTTTCTGGTTTTATGATGTTATTAATTGATTAGGTTTATGGAGCCATTAGTGTATGGAGATTATCCACAAAGCATGAGAGATTTGGTCAAGGATAGGCTGCCCTATTTCACTCAAAAGGAGAAGAAGATGGTTAAAGGGTCATTTGATTTCATTGGAATAAATTATTATACTTCAAGATACTATAAAAACGTTGAACCAAATCCAAACGCACCAGTTCACTACATGAGCGACAATTTAGCACAAGAACGAAGTAAACTTCCCTTACATATATATATTGAACTATTAAAATTTTACATTTCATTTTCAACAATTCTTGTGCTCATGCGTGCCTTTTTGCAGCGGAAAGAGATGATGGGAATCCTATTGGACCTTTGGTAAGAAATTGAGTTCCAAAATTCTAAGTAATACTATAGTGAAATAATTCTAATTTCTTCAAAATTAAAGTAAAGAAAAAATGTGAACTTTTTATTTAGCATGTAAATACCTTCTTGTGTATCTTGTATTCACTTGCTCGCCTTGAAAAAAATAATAATTCTGTTTACATTGTAGTTTGAAGGAATATACCTATATCCAAAAGGCCTGGAGAAGCTATTGAATTTCATGAATGAGACATACAGTTGCCCTAAAATCTACATTACTGAAAATGGTTAGTCTTTGTGCATAACTAATTTAATCATATTAGTTTTAATGTAATTGCATGATACACCATTAATTTATTGATTTTGGTTTGGTATAGGGATAGCTGAAGCAAAAGGAGATGATATTCCACTGTATCGAGCATTGTTTGATCCACATCGAATCACTAATATTCGTAGGCATTTACAAAAAATCCATAATGCAATCCAGTAAGGGTTTGTTTCATCATATCAAAGTATAACCATAAATGTTGTACCTAAAAAATAACTTATTTGCTTTATTTTTGTGCAGAAATGGAGTGAATGTGAAGGGTTATATGTATTGGGCATTGTTCGATGACTTTGAATTTTCAGATGGTTATAATCTAAGATTTGGGCTTTACTATATAGATTACAAGGATAACCTTCGGCGTATTCCCAAACACTCTGCAAAGTGTTATCGGAGCTTTCTCAAACAAGCACCTTATTCTTAAGCAATTTTTGTCTCATCAGTTGTAGCCATCACTTGGAACGTCGTCAACCTCAAAATCTACCTCAGTTAAGAAGACTTTTGACCTACGAGTATTGTACTCTTTTTCCTTAGTTAAGTTTTTATCCCACTGGGCTCGTAGTGTACCATTAACAGGAAGAAAGTTTCTATTTAAATAAACCATGTATTTAGCTTGATTCACCGAGCTTCTCATTAATAAAAACATGTTGTACTTTCTTTAATACATCTTCATTACTCAGCTAAACAAAGAACACGATACCTTTATGATTGTAAAGCTTTATATATTGCATCGTAAGCCCTTACCTCAGAACAAGGTACAACAAGTTTTGTCAATCTCTCTTCTTTTAATAAGGGGTGGATTCCCTCAATCACCTTCCAACAATACCCAGGTAAAACATCTTATAGTATTGTATAATGCGGGATGCATTCAGGATATATGCTATCGGGCTAAATAGCAATACTCAGTACATCTTGATCAATTATGGCTTTCTACTTTTCCTTGTGATTTCCTTGTTATTGCAGACAAAATTAAAGACCACAGTACTATTGATTGTGCCATTGATCATTATAAGCGATATAAGGTGATAAGTCCAATATCATCCAACTTTGCATTTATCTAGAATGAACTAATCTCACAAAATATTAATCAAGTTGTCACTTTCTTATGTAAATTTTGTAGGAAGATGTGCAACTTATCAAAGACTTGGGAGTGGAATATTATCGATTTTCCATTCCTTGGACAAGGATTTTGCCTAGTAGGTTTCCATATAATAATTGAATGTCCTTCGTTTAGAAAATGAAACAATGTCATTTATTTTAATATATTTGAGATATAACTAAAAAAAATTATTTGTGTTCAATTGCATTCTGATTATTGATTCGCAACTTCCCTATATGTAGAGGGTTCATTGAGTGAAGGAGTGAACCAAGAGGGTATTGATCACTACAACGCTCTAATAGATGAATTGCTAGCAAATGGTAAGAGATCATAATTAATAAAGTAAAAAAAAATAATTACTAATTTGCAGTTATATGCCTAATCCCAATTTTTAATTTTTGTTTTCTGACTCAGGCATTAAACCCTTCGTGACTCTGTTACACTTTCACACACCATTAGCCCTACAGGAGAAGTATAAAGGACCGTTGAACCGATCATTTGTGTAAGCTCTTTCTTTAATTTCTTTTGTTCAACTCAAAGATTAAGAATGCAATCCATCAAATTTGATAGTATACAGTTGTACTACAAATCTACAATAATTGCATTGGTTATCATATATCCACTCTTTTGCAGAGATGATTTTAAGGACTACAGTGAACTGTGTTTCAAAACATTTGGAGACAAAGTTAAGCATTGGGTCACAATCAATGAACCCTTTGTCATTGCTGCAATGGGGTATAGCCTTGGTGTGGCTCCACCAGGCAGGTGCTCAATTGGCTGTGCTGCTGGTGACTCATCTACAGAACCTTATATTGTGACTCATAATTTGCTCCTTGCCCATGCTGCTGCTGTTAAGGTTTACAGAGAAAAGTTCCAGGTAAAGCACAATGCTTTACTTGTGCCATAGCTGAGTATCAATATTAATATGGCGTTCATGTTTTGGATGAACTATGTTTTGTGCATATTAATTTTTAGGAAATTCAAGAGGGAGAAATAGGAATGAGCCATATTGGTCAATATGCTGAGCCTTATTCAAAATTACCAGAGG
Organism: Styphnolobium japonicum; assembly: GCA_023212625.1. Taxonomy (NCBI): domain Eukaryota; kingdom Viridiplantae; phylum Streptophyta; class Magnoliopsida; order Fabales; family Fabaceae; genus Styphnolobium; species Styphnolobium japonicum. The sequence continues at coordinate 37,760,069 of JALBWW010000003.1, read as the reverse complement.
ATATAGTTGCAGCAAAAAAAGCCTTAGACTTTAGCCTTGGATGGTTCGTTAACACTTAACACTCTAAATGCATTAACAATCACCACGTAGGATGATTTGTTTTTGTTAGTGTTCTAAGTACATTCACAGTCACTGGCATAATAGAACTTTATGGTTTTATGATGTTATTAATTGATTAGGTTTATGGAGCCATTAGTATATGGTGATTATCCTCAGAGCATGAGAGATTTGGTCAAGGATAAGCTGCCATCTTTCACTGAAGAGGAGAAGAAGATGGTTAAGGGGTCATTTGATTTCATTGGAATAAATTATTATACTTCGAGATACTATAAAAACGTCGAACCCAATCCAAATGCACCAGTTAACTACATGGATGACAGCTTAGCACAACAACTGAGTAATCTTCTTTTACACACACATACACATATATTGAACTATTATAAAAGTTTACACTTCATTTTCAACTATTTTTATGCCCATGCCGTGCCTTTTCGCAGCGAAAAGAGATGATGGGAAATCTATTGGTCCTCAGGTAAGACTGTGTTCCAAAATTATTGTAACGAAGTAGTTCTAATTTCTTCAAAATTAAAATGAAGGAAAAAATGTGCACTTTTCATTTAGCATGTAAATTTCTTCTTGTGTATCTTTTATTCACTTGCTTGCCTTGAAAAATAATAATTTTGTTTACATTATAGGTTGAAGGAATATACCTGTACCCAAAAGGCCTGGAGAAGCTATTGAATTTCATGAATGAGAAATACAGTTGTCCTAAAATCTACATTACTGAAAACGGTTAGTAGATGCATAACTAATTTAGTCATATTAGTTTTAATCTAATTACATGATACTCCATTAATTTATTGATTTTGGTTTGGTATAGGGATAGCTGAAGCAAAAAGAGATGATATTCCACTGGAACAAGCATTGTTGGATCCACATCGAATCATTAATATTTGTAGGCATTTACATAAGATTCACAATGCAATCTAGTAAGGGTTGTTGAATCATATCAAAGTATAACCATAAATGTTGTATCTAAAGAATAACTTATTTGCTTTATTTTTGTGCAGAAATGGAGTGAATGTGAAGGGTTATATGTATTGGGCATTGGTCGATGACTTTGAATTTTCAGATGGTTATAATCTAAGATTTGGGCTTTACTATATAGATTATGAGGATAACCTTCGGTGTATTCCCAAACACTCTGCAAAGTGTTATCAGAGCTTCCTCAAACAAACACCTTATTCTTAAGCTAATTTCGTCCCATCAATTGTAGCCATCACTTGGAACGTGGCCAACCTCAGATTCTACATCAATTAAGAAGACTTTCGACCTATTAGTATTGTACTCTTTTTCCTTAGTTAAGTTTGTATCCTACTGGGCTCATAGTGTACCATTAACAGAAAGAAAGTTTCTATTTAAATAAACCATGTATTTAGTTGGATTCACCAAGCTTCTCATTAATAAAAACATGTTGTCCTTTCTTTAATACATCTCCATTACTCAGCTAAACAAAGAACATGATACATTTATGGTTGTGAAGCTTTATATATTGCATCATAAGCCCCTACCTTAGAACAAGGTAAGGTGAGTTATGTCAATCCCCATCCTTCTAAAAAGAGCAGTTGGCTTTGGTTGGTAATGCTCGGAAGAGCATAGTGTGCTAGTTAGAGGTCTTCGCTCTTCGGATGACAAGCATACTTCGGTTTGCAATGGTTATTTTTATTCATTGACTATTGATAAACATATTTTATATGCATAATTTAGTACCTCTCATTGGTCTATCCTTATGAAATTATTGCATATATGAAGTGAAAATTGTATAATTCCTCACATATTGGTTATGTTGTTACAAATTGAGCAGAACACCTGAAGGACTATTCAAAGCAGTGGTTGAACCAAAATATCATGAACTTAAATGTTTACATCAGTATAGCTCAAACAAAAGAGAAATGAAGACCTAAACTTAGTGAATTTTGGGCTACATCAAATTCAGGACAAACCGAAAAATTCATGCTCAAACCTATACTCGGTTATTTGGTGATTTCTATATATCTAACCATTGGATGCAGCTGAAATTTTGATATATTATTCATGACATCATTCTCTATGACTTTCATAGAAATGACGATTTCCAGATTATGACCGAAAGTTAGTCAAAAATGGGCAACAAGTGGATGGTCGTCATTAATGATGTAATTTGAGCAGTTTCAGCAAAATGGTCATATCTCAATATCCAACCGTTAGATCTGGCTGAATATTTGGTATGTTCTTCACGATTGCATGTACTACAACTTTCATGAAGTGAATATTTCTAAATTATGACGCAAGAAATGATGAATTTGGTGATCTTCAGAGTGAAATTTTAGCCCATGTGCAGCAAAAATTTGATAAAGTTGTAATTGAATAGTTCTAGCATTTGCCTATAAAAGGAAGGCATTTGCCACACTTAAGGACATTCCATATTCTGAGTTCTCTCATTATAGTTAGAGTTAGGGGTGAAGCTTTCATAAATTGCGAGATTTATACTTTGATTTCAAAATTGAATCTTCCAATTTGTCTAAAGTGAATCCCAAAGCTCTTGTCTTTTGTATAATATATTCTTCATCTTATTGAAATTTCTTCATCTTCATGTCCAAGTTTCTTCTTAGAGTTAAGGGTGAAGCTTTTATAAATTGTGAGATTTATACTTTGATTTCAAGGTTAAATCTTACAATTTGTCTAAAGTAAATCCCGGAACTTTAGCCCGTTGTATTCTTGGTAATACCAACAACCACCTTGATTTTTATCATGCTTTTCACTTGTTCTTTTGTTTCCTTTAATATAATGAGTAGCTAAATTTTTATACTAGGATTGCAATTTAAACTCACATAATTTGATTTGTTTATCATATCTAAGAGTAGGTTGATTATCTTGAATTGTTTATCTTACTTGTTCATAATGCTTTTAATTAATTGGCCAGTAATTAAATTGAATTGATAAACCTTAAGCAACTTGACAAAGGGATTTTGGTTTTAAATCTAGGTAAGATAACATATGATCTTTGTGCGAACGTCTTGAGTTTGTATAGGATAGACATATACCTATATGACATATGTAACCATTAATGAAACCGGAACTTAATGAATTCTTGATTACTTGATAGACATAGATATATAGTTTATCATTAATTAAGGATATTTCTATTTGACTATCGAAAGAGGCTTATAGATAAGTCAGGATTTCTAGTTAACAATTCAGATAATTAATTTATCTTAGATAGAAGTAAGAGAATCAAGTAAAGTGTGAGGGATAATTGCAATCCTAGGCTTGGTTAATTTGATCATTAAATTTGTCTTCTTGTTTACTTTAATTTTTAGTCTTTCATAAATCATCTCTTATTAAGTTATTTAAATAAGATTGAGTTTTGCAAACTTTTAATAGATAGTCAAATTTAGAATTAATCCCTGTGGGTTCGACACTTTCTTACTATTATATTACTTATTTTGCGATAACGTATACTTGCATTTTCAATTTCTACATCAATTATCATAAATGTCATGTTGGAGTAATTATAACATGCCATCATAATAGGATAAATAGTTGTATTAGTCATAATAGAATAACATGCCAATGAATGACTATTTCAACAAATAATTAGGTGCAATTAATTCAATCCAAATATAAATGGTAGTAAATGTCGTGTGTTAATAGGATTTGTTCCCAGATTTGAATTGTTTGCACAAAATGAATGGCATATGAAAGGTAAGATGCACGACATCATGTAAGGAGTCAATGGTAATTAAAACTTGAATGGAAATTAATTTACAACATTAACAGCAACAATATATTAATGGAAATTGAAAGAGATGAATTAATGCTTGTTTAACTTCCTTTATATTCCTCTATGCCTAAGAAGCTTTTCTTTTCTTCTTTCTCTTGTTGTGTGGGTGCTATACAGCTAGGCCCCTTATTTATAGGCTGATAAGGAAATATTTATCTGATGAGGATTATAACCTTTGACAGGAGTTCAATCCTGATAAGGATATATATCTTGATAAGAATTATTCTCTAAGAGTTAATATATCCTGATAAGGATTGATGTTGTCGGAGTCTTTCTAGATGGCAGAATGATGTAATGGGTCAGCTTATTGGGCCTTTAATATTCGTACCAAACAATTTGCTTATGCTGATGACTCTGATAGTGAAAGGAATAAGAAAGGCGTCTAAAATTACACCATATGGTGCATCCTTTTGCTTAACAGTTGATTTTTCTTTGTGTGCCCCAATCATCTTGTATCAAAGTTTCCAATTTGTGCAATGCATAATGCTCTAGAAAGTTTAGTTTTCGTTGTTGTAACATTCTCATCCCAATTGTTTAATTACTATTTGATTTCCAATTCAAGTAATCTCATGACAACCAGATCCACATTTTTAGTTTTTGAACTAAAAAATAAGCTCAAGTATTACAACTCTAAAGAGGTATTTCATTTTCGTAGCATCATGGTTTATAAATTGCAATGTATTGCTTATCAATCTTGGGGAAAGTTTTTATGTAAAGAAATAAACTGGAAATACATTTAAAGTATATATATGGTGTATTTTAAAGAGTAAAGTAAGAGTAAAGTGTAAGTAATAATCGCTTGTGAGAAAATTAAACGAATTGATTCTAAAAATCCTAGCCTTTAGTTTAGTTTTTTTTTAAACGTAACTCACCTTTTGCTTGAAAACACACTTCTAAATATACATTTATAAGAAGTAACAATTTTTTTTTTCTGAATGTCCGTTTGTATTCAAGAAAATTTAGTACAAGCATATCCTCCATTATCTGTTATCATATACTTATATTTGATCAAAATCTAAACAATTGATTTTTTTATTTGATAAAAATATTTTTTTAAAAATTTCTCTGCTCATGCTTTGATGACAAGCTTCTAGTGAGGTGTTCAGGGTGTGACTACCAGACTTTGTTGTCACATTATGGGCCTAAACAAACGATACATTCGGTTCTAACACGCATAATGTTGAAGAATTCATTAATTTGTAAAAATTAAGTGAAGAAGAGCTTCGTCTCCTCTAACATCCATTTCTAACATTGCAAGTCCGTAACACACTTTTGACATGGGAAGATTTTGTTTCTTAGTAGGTGAGGTATGTTTCATCAGACTTAGTTCTATTCTTTTTTTTTTTGGTTGAGTCAGACTTATTTCTTAGTTATTCAATTATGCGAACTTGTTTTGAGTTGTTGATTTTCGAGTGCTCTACTAATAGAGCTATTATTCTAGGCCTTTGTGCTTACTCTTCTATCTCTAATGACCATTTTTAAAAAAAACACTAAGTGAATGTGAAGTGTGTGAGAAAAAATATTTTTAAAATCTCATACACGAAAGTAAAAGGGTCTTTAGGATCCTTAAACTTTCCTTATATTATAGAAGTTAAGAGTGTTCAAATCCAAACTAAACTGAACAAAACCGAAAAATTGAACTAAAAAAATCAAAAACTAATTAAAATCGAATTTTTTTGGTTTAGTTTGGTTTTTTCTTCCACAAACCGACTGATTTGGATCGGTTTTCGGTTCCAATTTTCAAAACCAAACCGATCCAAACCAAATCGATTAAAATATCATATATATACATATTTAAAATAATTTATTTATAAATTTATGTTTCTATCCCTTAACTAATTATAAACTTACCCTTTTACCCTCAAAATTCAACCCCAGGTCCTTAAGTCCCCAACCTAGTCTGATGCACGTTTCTATCCCCTAACATTTTTCAACCCTAGTTGTTGTTGCCGCCCAAGAGAGAAGAGACCGCACAACCGTTGCCGTCATCATCCTCACCTATGGTGCACGTCATTATCTTCTCCAGTTGCCAGCTCGTCATTCCTAGTTGCGACAACATCATCATCTTCCACCATGTCTGAGATAAATCATTGTACTTATTCCAATGGGTAGGTGGGGTTGGTTAGGCATTGCCTCTCCTTCTTTGATCTGTGCTGTTGTTGTGTTTCTATTTTGCACACAGAGAGAGAGGAAGAAATGTATATATGTATAGATAGAGAGAGAACAAGATCAATAGGTAGAGGACATTAGGACATGTTATTTTTAAATGTAAAAAATCGAAAACCGATCCAAACCAAACCATATTAATCGATTTGGTTTGGTTCGGTTTTCAAATATAAACCAAACCGATCGGTTGTATATATATGAGGAAACCGATTGGTTTGGTCTAGATGGTTTTACCTTTTAAAACCGATCCAAATTGATCCGCGAGCACCCCTAATAGAAGTCATTGGAAAATAAATTTGTGAAGATAATATATATATATATATATATATATATATATTGAATGCATGTGTGCCTTACATTAAGGGTCTCAATTTATTTTCATTTTTATTTCACATATAATGATGATTAAGTTATTTACTTTTTGAAATTGGATAAAATACATATTACACTCCTAAAGTTTTTCTCCTTTTTATGTTTATTACACAAAGTTTGTTTTGTAACACATAATCTCCTTAAACTTCTGAAATTATTAAATAGGATGTTAGATTTAACGGAAAACCCTGAAACCTTACAAATAATTCCCTTGAAGTTTAGTCAATTTTAATGTTTAATACATTAAGTTCCATTCTTAACATATTACACACTCCATGTGACATACACATGGGTAACTCTCCATTAAATCTAATACATTATTTGACAGTTTCAGAGTTTATCAAAGTTCAAGGGGGTTATATTTCACAAAACCAACTTTAAACACCAAACATAAAAATAGATACAACTTCAAGAGGATAATCTGTATTTTACCTTCTGAAATTAGTGATAGTTAAAATAACTATCAAATTAGAAAGTTATAATGATTAGAATTTAAATTTTGACCGTTTTAATTATTTAAAAATTAAAGCTCGCTAACTCATGAGATTGGCTTAACAGTTAAGAAAATGTGTTATTTATCTTAACTACTCAAGCACAAACCTTGAGCTAACACTTAGAGGAATTAAACTCAAAATACATGAAAATTGATTTAAAAATATTTTTATTGTAGGAAAAAAACCCACTATGAAATTGCCTCCCGACATTAAGATATCACATCAAGAGAATCAGAGTCACAAAACATTCTGCATATATATATATCACCAATTTTAATAGCTAGAGCCTAGAGTTTGTGGAGTTTAATTCCAATAAAACCAATGAAAACCAAAAATCAAATTGCCATTGGAATAGATAATTTAGAAAGAAAATATGTTTTGGTTCATGAATAATAGGAAAATAATGAACTTGAATAAGCTCCATTTAATGATATTTAGCCTGTTTGTTTTGTAGTATTGCCCAATGCGGGCGTTTGCTATAAGTAAAAAAATTAAGCTTCCTTTAAAAGTGTGCTTTCTCCGTTTGCGGTAAGAACAATATAAAACAAACAAATCTATTATTGACTTGAAAGGAAGAGCTAGATATGGTTGGTTTCTTCTAATTTCCCCCTCTTTTTTGGAAAGGAATATTAAATAGTTATATATATGAGAGAAATTACCTTACTTTGTTCGTACATATATTCAAAGTGAATATAGACAAAAAGATGATATTGTCACCTTTAAAATGGATGTCATATTCGTTTTAATGATGTGCGCCAAAAAATGGGTCCATTGATTCAATCTCTTATAATCTTATTTATAAAAATTTAGAGAATAAATTCCTGGTTTTATGAAGGTATCCTTAGCATATAAAGTTTACAAAAATTTACATTAGAAAACTGTTCCAACCATCCAGACCAATTACATACCTATTTCTATTTTTTATGCACGTTTATAATATAATTATATTATAGACTTAGGTTATTGGTTTAAAAATAATATTTTTTATAACTAATTAATAAATATTAATATCACTCTTATTTTATTAATTATTCTAATTAAGAATTGATTAAAAATTTAAACTCTCTTAATTTTTTTCATCATTGTTTACCTAAAATAAATTGATATCAAATTTTGTTGTAAAGATGCTAGTAGCAAGCTATGTTACAGCTGTAATATATTATTTAATTTTGAGATGATATACATAATTTATGCAACTGTAATAAAAAAATTTATAATCTATCACTCGATTTCAGAAATTAAAAAATAAAAAGATTATTGAAATTAGAACTACATCTCTATACTGTCTGATAATTTCTTTTACTTTCATTTTATTTTTATAATATTTTAAAAAATAAGTATAAAGTTACTTAAATAAAATTAATTTATTACTCGCACCCACGAGACTGCCGTTGCCAGTACTAATGAAGCGAAGGTAACTATAGTTGGATGCAGTGGTAGATTGATAAAATACATATTTTGTTATTACTCTGCCATGTCCATGTATATCTCAACTCGTGCTTGTTATTTAGTTTGGAAGAATAATTCTCATACTTATCTTTTTATTATTTATTTTTTTTAGTAATGATACATAAGGTGAGTTATCATATTTATATTAATTGTCGATTACATTTAATTGACTTTTATATATTTATTATAAAATAAATAATTAATAAATATTTAACAATTCATTTTAAGTATCAGACTCATAAAAATACAATTACAACTCCCTTACCTTGGTAGTTAATGAGCAAAATGTTGGGAAAATTGGCTCATGCATATCTTGATATGATTGGTTTTATTTATTGTTTGTAATTATCTATGGTAATTTAGGAAATCTAAAGGATTTAAGTAAATCTAAAGGATTTGAGTAAATCTTAAAGATTTGAGAAAATCTTCAAGATTTGATAAATCTGTTAGTATTTGAGGTAATCTACAAGATTTAAAAAATCTGTTAGGATAATTTGAGACTAAAGAATCTTGGTTATAAATAACATCCATGGCCTAGGTGTGTGATTAAGAGAGAATGAGAGGAGATTTTGGGTTATAAGAGAGGGTGTACAAGGGGCTTTGGGTATGAGTTTGGGTTTTAAACTCGGCGATTATTCTTGTACTTTTTTTCTCTCATAGTGAAATTGTTTTATCTTCTTAGGTGGTGATGTGTGGCTTTGTACACACATATTCAACATTTTTATTGTCAATAAATTAGAATAAATCATGATAATTGCAGAGCATTAATAGTTTTGCATTTAAGATCCATTAATTTCCCTTAACATAAATTTCATGAATAATGATGATTTAATAGCTCAAAATTAATGTTGTGTGTTTTCTTTTCAGAGGTTTAGGAAGTGGATTGTCTTGCACGGCCATGCAACTTGCACACTCTGGCCGTGTAAGAGGCTATTTGGAAGAAAGAGGAGGAGGAGTTTCAAGGCAGTGTGTTGCATGACCTGCTTGTGCAATCTTGTACGGTCCTGCCATGACCTCCTGATGCAGCAAATGAGATTCACATGTTACAATTTGTTGCACGGTCTGCCTATGCAAGCTTGCATGGCCGTGCAACGTTATTAGAAAATTCCAAAATGTCTGCCTTTTGAGTTTCACGAATTGAGGGTTATAAAGAGAGGTTGGAAGCTTGAAAAAGATATCTTTCAGCAGCAAAAACACAAGGCAAAAGTCCAGAGAGTTCAAGGGAGGCTTGTGAAGTCCAAGGGAGAGGATCGAAGTTATTTGGAAGTGATTTGGGAGTGATTCTTCTACATCTAATCCAGAGAATTAGCTTCCCTGTTTCTTTCTTCTCTTGTATTTTGATGTGTGAGTAAAATGCACACATCTAGTGCTTGATTTGATATGGATTTGGACTTATTTTGATTGAATCCTTCCCTTCTTTGCTATATTTTTATATACTTTTACGCTCTGAATCCTTTCCTCTCATTCTTAATGTTTTCAGGTACTTAATGGACATTTTGGACCCATTCCTTGGAGGTTCCACAAGCTTGAACAAAGAATGTTGCTGAATCCTGTAGCTATCTGACCCCCTGGCAGTAAAATGGCCATATCTCGAGCTAGAAAGATGATATTGAGGTGATCTTTGTTGTGTTGGAAAGCTAAGAGACAAAGCTACAACTTTGTTGTTGAACACATCTCCTAATTCAGACTCCAAAGCATCACACGGCCACCATCTTTCAGGCCATGTGAAATCACACGGCCTAGCCCGTGTTGTGGTGCGAATCATGCAGAAACAGGATCTCTTGGGCTTGGGCTACACGAAATAGAAAGAGAGAGAGTCCTCCACACATGAGGAAATCCTAAGGGAGGCTAAACCTATAAATATTAAGAGAAAAAACCCAAAAGGGGATGCCGAAGAGAGCCGAAAACGACCTTCTCATCAGGAGTTCCCAAGGGACCAAGCAAAAAGTTCTCAAGTTTTACATCATCCTGCACGTGTCTGCAATAATGGCAGCAACATGATGAAACATCCTTTGCAACAAATGTGATCAATATATACTAGCGTCAATGCAGTAAAAATCTTTCAAAATTTATATATGTTGATGATACTATTCTAACTTAAATTGTTATGGTTTGATAAAACAATAATCTGTAAGTATGTCCTGATTATAGGCAGGGGCAGAACTAGGAAAATTCTCTTGGGGCTGCAAATTATACATAATATACTTTCCTTTCTTCTGAGTGGATAAACGATATATTAACAGCAACCACAAAGTGATATACTAATTTACTCAAGATGTATAGAGAGATAAGATACATGACTACAGGCCTTTATGATGGCTTAAAAACATTTAACATGACCCAAATGGACCAAAGACACTGAGCAACTTGAAATACAATTGCTTAGAAGCTAGGCAAACCATTATATTTAGCTTGTTTCATATAAATCTATAATATATGCTTCTTACTACAAGTTAGCAAAAAGCAGTTTACTCCACAAACCCCTTAATTTTCCATAAACAAAAAGCACTGCTTGATGCAAGCATTTTACATACTGTAAAATTAGGCCAATGCTTGCAGTTCTTAGAAGTCTACGAAATTCTGGTAGGCTGAGTTTTCCATCTTTGTAATGGAGCCCCTCTCAAGCCCGTATGCTAAAAAGCCAAAAAGTAATATTAGTTGCAGCAAATATGTATCTTATGTTAAAAACATGATTTTATACAAAGATCAAACGTAGAAGCAGATTTCCTAGCAGTGCTTAATTCCTGCCAATGGATTAAAACCCATAGCTTAATCCCTGCCCGTGCTAGCTTGTCAATGCATTCAGGAACCTATATGACACAAACAGGTTCATAAGAATATAACATAAAGAACTGTTACAAGTTCTTATGATATCATAGGACATGGCTAATTTTGAAGTACATAAATAATAACTTGAAAACATGAAAAGGCACTAGATCTGCTTATTAGTCAAGTAGTTTCAATGAAAAGGCACTATATTCACATTTACATAAGACAAGAGGTCAAGGGACTTCATGGAACACAACCAAAGATTAAGATGAACTGTCAATCCTTAGCTATGATTGGACAGGCATCTCAAAAGATGATATATAGAGTGAAAATCACTGGTTGTTTGCTTCACAAAGGAAACTACCCATATCAAATATAGGATGTGGTCAAGGAAGTAGTTAGTGATGAATTTTTGTCTCTGCTCTATTAGTTCACTCCACCCAACCGCTAGAGGGAGAGGGACTCCTGAGATGCTTTAGACTTTCATGAATTTGGATCTTATTAACATTGTGAGCTTCATACCCTCCAATTTCCTTTTGTATGTGTAATATTCTAATACATATTTGCAGATTCAAGAAGTCTAAGATGAAGCTGGAGTCAGCTGGGGTTTCTGAAAAGGTGTATTACCAACATTGATCATGGTACTTTAGAAATGAATCTCTTTCATGCTGAGCGAGTATTATTGTACTGATTGGTTGTTCCTGATCTCAGGTAAGCAATCCTTCCATACAATTTATGTTGTATGAAACCATGTTGATGAATTTTTTTTTAAAAAAAGACGTGTTTGGAGTAAGAAAGGTGGCAATGGGGTAACCGCTTTAGGGGTATTATCTCATTTCACTTCTCTAGGTAAAATTGCATTTGAGTGATGTCCTATTCACACTTATATTTTCTCTTACGATGCTTTTAATTGTTTACAACATCGTCCGACTAAGATTCCCTTATGAGTTATGACACTAGATATTTCTTCTTGGATCTTTGGCTAAGCTTGGAGCTGTTGTGGTAACTTATCCTGTTCTAGTTGTGAAGGTATATCATACTAGCTTTCTCAAGATGTTGGTTTTAGCTGGCTAAATGGGAATCAAAGTCTTATCAGTTATCAGAATAAAAATAATAATGAGCAATTTAAAACTATATTTCTTAAGCAACAGAGCTGGCTCCGATAATGGTAGAAACTACCATGAACCGTGGACATTTTTCTTGTTAGGTGATGCCCATCAAACATAAACACAGAAATGGCATTGCTTACACGTAAAAGATTGCGTGCCTAGACAACACTAGACGGTGATTTGTGGTTAGCATGTGAACAAAATTTTCCAAGTCAAAGCAGTATGCCAATTGCAACAAGCTAGACAGATCAAGGAATGCAAGACCCAGGCCAATTACCTTGGATTAAAAGTAAACTTATGCCAATGGTTTAGCAGTACCTTGTGCAAGCAATTCCCCTGTAATGACAAAATCTACGATGTTATCAATGAAATTAGGACAAAGATACATAACTAATATTTAATATTCACCACACCCATCCCTATACCCCGTAAAATGACGATATGTACAATAAATTGCAAGTAATACATGTAACAAAACAAACATGGCACATCATGATGACTATTTTAGCACAAGTCAAATCACTTGATGCAAGCGAGACACGCGTAGTAGAACTAATGTGTTGTTAGCTTAATCAAAATGCTGTGTTTGTTTAATGCTGAGTCAATTTTATTTTTATATTTTCCTTCTTCAACAAATATCCCAAATTTAAGATCTTGAGGTTTCTTTTATATAAAAAAAATGTCTATTGAGAGTTGGAGGCAGAGTCCAGATCACGAATGTGAGATACAGTTCAAAAAATAATACCAAGGCAGAAAAAGAAGAGTAGCAAGTAGCAACCCCCAACCCAACCCCTATAATAATTAATGGATTGAACAGGCTCCAAAAATTTGAATCGTAAAATATAAGTTGATGGTATGAAGTATAATGCTGAAAACATTAAAGAATTTCAGGCAGAGCTGAATGATTCTCAATTGGGAGGGTAAACAAGAAAGTTATATAGGATTTAAAAATAGTAACAATGCTAGAAGAAAAAAGAAGACAACTTCCTAGTATATTAGATGAGTAATGATATTTGCACACCAAAATAGTTACACAACTTTTACATTGGTTAACGATGAATAAATTTTTAGTTAATACAGTATATCATTTGGTTAATGAGTTTTCATAACCAATCATTTACAAGCCAGTAATCTATTAACCAAACGATATACTAAATTAACTAAAAGTTTTTTCATCCTTAACCAAGTCTTAAAGCAATCGCTTATGAAAACCCATTAACCAAACAATATACTGTATTAACTAAAAATTTACTCATTGTTAACTGGTGTAAAAATGGTGTAAAGAAAAAGGTGTGCAACAAACATTTTCCATATTAGAATGATTCACATGTTAATCATTTAATGCTCGAAATGTAGGTGAGAAATTCTATAGACAAACCAATGCTTCATCCACACGAGACAAAAATCAAAATTTGAAGTTTTCACATAAACTCCATTGCATTTACCACCTAGCAAGAATCCCATGAGTTCTAAATTCAACCTATACAGACCTGAATACTAGCCCTGTTAAATTTCCAGGCTAAGTTGATAAAATTTGGTAATGACCATTGAGTTTATAAATATATTACACTTTAAGCTGCCTCCAAAAGTTAAATATAGATGACATATGAATCAAAAGGAATATTTACTAGAACATTCTTAGACCAAATATGTCATAGAAATGTAGACAAGGTGGCCGTGCAATAAGTTAATATAATAAATTTACCCAATATAGAAAATTAAAGTATGACTTCAATAGGCATTCCATGTGTGCCAACCTTTCTTCAGTCCAGGGGATGCATCTTCTCCTCTGAATACAAGAGGAATGTGATGGGGCCCTTATAAAGGTGACATTTAATAGTGCGTCTGTGCTGGCGTGCAAATGAATCTGGAAATTTTTTGAAAGATAAAAGTTCAATACATAACATTAATTTTAACATGTGGATACTTGTATTCATAAAACAGCATAAGGAAACTCAATTATTAAATGCAAAAACACAGGCTTATTTATCAAATCAAAAGAACATAACAAATATTTTTTTTAAAAAATTAAATCATAACAATTTGAAAGAAGCTTCTTAATGTTTTACTATACATTTTTTTTAATATTTTGCTTCAAATATTATGAATGTTCAAATTGCCTTCGGATCAGAATGATTGTCAAGCACAAATCAAATATCTACCAAACAGGATTTACAAGAGCAACATTGTTCTTAGCAATCAATAAACTTAATCAGTTACTACAAATTTTCAGATTATTATAGATGAACTATCTGTTGAGTTTCGCAACCAGAAAAATGCAGCGAAAAAACAAAAAAAAATTATTAAACCCTCCAAGGATCCAAGCGATGATTATAATCTGTGTTAAGATGATTACCTTAAAGACGAAACTGATTTTGTGATGGATAGCAAATCATGAACACTACAATGCACGAACGTTGTTGTAGCGTCGTCTCTACAGTATCTATACGAACGGATGTAATGGTCTCCCTTTTCGGCACCGTGCTAGCCACGAAGGGGGCAGATTCCTCTCTGACTCTCTCTATTCGAAAACAATTTTCGGCTCTTGGTTGTGCGTGTGTAGTAGTACGGCATAAAGAGTCTAAGAGATGTTTATATAAACCCCTACACATATCTGACCTAGGTCAAACTCATGTGTAGGCCTACCTGATTGGGTTGGCCCATCTAGTCTTACTAGAGGTCTAACTAGCCCCATTTAACTTCATTCCAATCCATTCTATATGTGTGACCCTGTAGGATTCTATTACATTGACAGTAATATTAAATCTTATTTAATATTACAAACAGTGAGCTGTATCTAGCAATACATCACTGCTACTCAAGTAATAAGAATGTCAGTGGTTTGACATAACCTAACCATGACTTACATGTAGTCTAGTCCCTTTGTCCCGATATCTTGATTGAACATAAGACATGGAACGTGTTACCCTTGTATAGTTCAATCTTTGATTTCTTGATCTCCGAGTAGACTTATAAAGACAAATAATATCAATATCTCATATCGACTCATTTGAGTACGACCGTGCATTTTCAAATCTCACTCATCAAGGAGCCCGAAGATATCGCTCCCATTATGTGGGAGGGACAAATCTTATCTGCGTCACTCACATCCCTCCGCATGACTTGTAACATGTCAAATAACTGATTTTATGATCACCTTATTACAGGTGACGTGACGTTTGATGATATTAAAACATATAACTCCTCATGTAGGGAACCATAGTGACATCAAGTCAAAGGACCACATACATCATTGTCACTATGAGAACTGCTTATGACCCTCACGTAACGATCTATGTAGTGTTCTCATGGTGGGTCAATCCAGTACAATGTGTAGACTTGATATCTCATATCCATGACCTATGAGACACGGTCATTAACCTACGCACATACTAGTCTCAACGCATCACTGTCGTCTTAATTGACAGTAATACTTGACTAGGAACATTTAAGAATAGCGCTCCAATTCAGCCAATAGCATCTCACTATCAAGTCATGTACTTGATATTCCATGGCATAGAACTTGTCATTATAAGGATTTCATTATGTTCATTTAATATAAATAAATAACACAATAAATAAAATACCTCATATATTAAATAAATGTCATGATACAATGTAAACCATAAAGTCAATATATAACTTGCCTCTATGGCATACACCAACACTATCTAAGAGCATAATTATAGTGATCAAACTAATTTTGATTCAGAATAAAAACAGGTTGGCAGAGACCTAGAGCAAGGGTGCCACTTCTTACACCATTCAAAAGTTGATGCGCTACAACATCTGTTGTCAGTTGCAATTTCAGCCACGATGAGACACAACCACAAGCACCATTAACTAACCTGAAAAAGTAACAACTAAGCTTTTATAAGGAAAAGGTAAGGTAAGAGCAAGAACTAGCACACGCAAGTAACACATAAATCACGGCGAACACAAAGGAGCAACACCGATCAAACACCTAGTTAACCAACCAAAAATCAAAATTCCACCGTAGCTAACCAAATCGAATTCAATAGTTCATAAAAAAAAGAGCAAGAACTAGCACACGCGAGTAACACATAAATCCAAAGTTCCACACCACATGCGCCAAAGGTGGAAAAGGAAAGAGCTTGAAAACTTGAAGGCTGAAGAGGATCACCGATCTGGTGCGGCGGGGACTCTACTATGGGTTATTGGCCATTGAATCAGAAGAGAAGGCCCTAGCTGGAAGAAGAGAATCCTGTGAGTGAGGGCCACGAACGACAGATTCAGCGGTGGAGGAGGGATCCTCCGCCGCCGCTGACAATGGCTTCATCTTCTCTTCCGTTAGCGTTCCCCATCAACAAAGGATCCATAAATTTGAAAGAAATCTGAGAGGAAGAGCAAAAAATCTACAAGCTCAAAGAAGAAGAGGATTTGATTTTTGAAAGGAAGAGGATTTGGGTTTTGCAGGGAAGAGGGTTTTTGTGTCGAGACGAAAAGGTTTGGCGGGGAAATTTGGGGAAGTGTGGGTGTTACAACGTATAAATTTTAGCATTTAGCGACGAGTATGGC
Organism: Styphnolobium japonicum; assembly: GCA_023212625.1. Classification (NCBI taxonomy): domain Eukaryota; kingdom Viridiplantae; phylum Streptophyta; class Magnoliopsida; order Fabales; family Fabaceae; genus Styphnolobium; species Styphnolobium japonicum. Next base: position 37,743,348 of record JALBWW010000003.1, on the reverse strand, counting down.
AACCGTTGCTAATAAACCGCAGCTATTCATAGTAATAAGTTGAAATATAAATGTAAAAAAAATAACATTAGTCAATTACGCAATTTGTTTCACAAAACTATTAATGTTGTTACACAAAATTTAAGCATCGTACTCATTATTAATTTTTAATTTTAAATATAATCATATCAATAATTTGTATCATCCATTTTACAGTTTCTCAAATACACCAATACCCTGTCCTCTTGACAATTTTAATAATTATTGAATTAAATTTTTAAAAAAATTTAATACCCGACGCGATAAATTTTGAGTAAGCAAGGTACTAATAATGCATTTAGTCTATGCTTGAGTTAGATTATAAAAGGAATTTAATATTTAAGTATTGTAAAGTATAATTATAGAAATATTTTAAGTTTATTAAATCTCACTTATTAAGTATCACTCTTGAAATTAAATTTCTTCTTAGATAATTCAAAGACAATTTTTACTCTCGACTTAATAAAATTTAAAAAATTAATTTTCAAAAATAAATTAATATTTAAACTTAAATAATTAAGATATAAACATATCTCCTTCGCTGTTAGACAAAACTTTTTTAAGTTATTGAACCGATTTATAATATAGTGATATTTAAGAGACGGTGAAAAAAATACAAAAAATTCACAAGTTTTTAACTTTTTGAGGCCGTCCATTGAAGGGAAAATTAACTTAGTTTATTTTTAACTTATCTTATTTATTAAATAAGTCATGTTTAGAATTTTTTAAAAGTTTATTTAATTAAATATGCTTAAATTTTTAAAAAAGTCTATTAGACCTAACAAATCAACTTATTTATTTATTATAATAACATATAATTAAAATTTTATAATACTTATATGATTTAATAGTTATATATGAATATTATTTATTTATTTTATACACAATATAATAATTTTATTAAAGATTAAGTATATTTAAAACTTATAAAATTTAAACACTTAACTTATTTAAAAGACTTTATATAATATTAACATTTAAATAAACTTTTAAAATAAGTCACACTTTTAAATTTTTGTAAAAAGTTAAATTAAATTAAAAAAACTTATAATAAATAATAACTTAGATTAAAATTAATATTTTTAAAAATAAATTAGACTTACTTAAAATAAAACATAATATAAAATAGCCTATTTTCACCCAAACGGTCCACTTCAAGATTGATGTAACTAGAGATGAATCATGAAAATCTAGTCTGACGTGACGAAAATTGGAGGGAGATTCGTGTCGTTATCGAGCCATCCACCTGGCGCTTATCGCCCGTGCTAATTATGAAAAGAGTAGTGCCATGTAATTCGAATGAAATTTCACCAATTTCATTTACATAACAGGTTCTCTTTAAAATTAAATATAATAATTTTTTTGACAGCAATTAAATATAATAACTAAACATTTAAAAACTAAATTAGAACTCATACGTCTCAAATAATTATTAGTCGTTAGCTTTTAAAAACACTTTCAAAACAATCACCATTTTCCTTATGGAAACCGGAAACCCCTTTGGTTTTGGTTTTGGTTTTGGTTTTGGTTTTCGTTGCTTCAATTCAATTCCCATTGGCACACGTCCACCTTCCCAAACCAGAACCCATCACATTGCACCAACATGCCTCGCCTCTGCTGAACTTCTCACACGTGTCTCTTTCACAATTTGTTCCTATAAAGTAAACTCTCTTGTCCACCTCTTCTCCCTGCATTTCGTGCCTACTCCTCCTGGTTTAGTTTTTCAATATCTTATTTCGGCCATTATCCTCTCTCTTTTCCTTTCACTTTCACTTTCATACACACAAATTAAGCACAAGGGCCAGTTTCTAGAGAGAGACAAAATGGAGGGTAGGGAAGGAGGGTGTTGTATCGCGAGGTACGCAGCCGGTGCACACGATAACTCCAACGTGGACAGGATAGTGCTGAGGTTTCGCCCCATCGCCCCCAAACCGGTCGCCGGAGGCAAGGCTTCCGACGTTTCTTCATCGGAGATCGGTGGCGCCATCTCCATATGCGGCGGAGCCAAAAGAAAGTACGCAAAAGATAACATGCAATCGGGGGATCCGGCGGAGAAAGACAACTACGCCTCCGCCGGAACAGAAGGACCCGGTGCCGGTGGTGACTCTTCCTTTGCTTCCAGAAACTCCGGATCCGAAGGATGTAAAGGTATCGACAGCGAAGAATAGGAACGCGCCGGAGTGTCTGAGTTTGGAGAATCGCAGCCAGACGGTGGATCCTTGTTGGTACGGCGGTGCATGGGATCAGGCGGCGGTGGGGTTGGGTTTATCAGTGGTGACGGTGGAGTGTGTGACGGACACGTGGGAGGAAGGGGATGGGCTGCTGGGGAGTACTGACGAGGAGAGGAGGGTGAAGCTGAGCAAGGACACATGTCCGGGATTCATGTCGGACGGTTACGGGAGGGTGGCGTGGACGAATAAGGCGTACAGGGAAATGGTGGGGCATGAGGGTGGAGTTTGGCTTGCGACGAAGATGACGGTGAGGGGAATGGGAGTGGTGGTACCGTACCCTTCGTTCACGTGCAGGGTGAGGGTGCAGTACGCGTGTGGGAAGGAGAAGGATAAGGAGAGGGAGAGGGGGAGTAGCTCTCTGAGTCTGAAGGTGCCATGTGATGTGTGGAGAATGGACAGTGGTGAGTTTGCATGGAGATTAGACGTTAAGGCTGCTCTTAGCTTGAGCTTGGGTTGCAGTAGGTAAACTAGCTACTAGTAAGTGTGTGTTATTAAGTTATCAGAATTAATAAAGAAGCCAGATATATAATATAACTGATAACGTGACTGCTGGTGCTGGGCCTGCCACAAAACGATATCGTTCCGTCCTGATACTAAACCTTGCGTCAAGTCGACCAACCTTGTCTGTCTTTGAAAGGGGTGGTTGATTAAGTGGCTTGTGGCCGGGTAGGGTACCTTCACTTAAAACTGTTGATAACTGTGAATATCTACGAGGGCCAGTTTGCTTGTCTGTAAACGAATGCGTGTGCGCTTGGTGATCGGTGGTTTTCTTTGTTCCCTAGCTAACATGGCTTTACGATTTGAGTTCGGACTTGGAAAGTTGAACTAGCTACTGATCGAGTGAACCTGTAATTGAATATTACTACCATTACCGTGTAATGTTCCCTGAATCCTTCTAGAAAAACTTTTCTGTTTTTATGCGGCTTATATTTCTCGGTTGCGTATACCTCATCTATAAAAATTGTAGAGGGATAAATAATGGATTGTCCTTGATCCACCCAAGAAGGGGATGCAAGATATACTTAATTTATTAAGTTGTTTACAAGTTGAAGATGATCATGAAAGAATTAATTCAGTTTATTTTATCTTGATATTGTCTTCTTTCTTATCTTTGAATTTAATTAATCTTCTGATGATCATCTGCTTAAGCTAGAATAAAACCTAAACAGCTGTAAAATGTGTTTGGGGAGATGGGACAGGTGGTAGAGAGGAGTTGGATTGGAAGAGGAACCTGTAACCTGTACCGAATGTGTTCGTGGTTGGTTGGGTCAGGCCTCAGGGCGATGGAAAGATTAAGATATGGCTTTATTTACTTGAAATACCAATAATGCCATTAACCAGCCTTCTAACTCTGGCGTGTGGTTATTGCACCACGTCGCTGCATCTGAGCAAATCATGCATACTTTTACTTTTGAATTTAATTTTAATCCACTTACTGTCAGTGTATTAAATATTAAACTCTTTACTTTTTCAGTATAAATAAATAAACTCTCCGTTGCTTTTGCCCATGGTCCAAACCCAGACGCAGTAGTTGTTGCCACGTGCCAACTCATGCCGAGTCTTGCCTTTTAGTATTCCCTGTTATCTTGCAGGAGTTTTTTTTAATTGTTAATTATTTATTTTATAATAAATATTTAAAAATTTATTAAATATAAATAATACTTAATAAATAATTAATAATTTATTTTAAATATCAGTATTTAAAAAAAAATAAATATCAGAATAATTCTTATTTTACAATTATTCTAACAATTATAACATGTACCTGCCTCCTCGTTCATGGATATATGCAGTGCAATATTTACTGTGAGTTTGAATTATATTTCATAAATTTTATTTTGGATAAACTAAATTTTGTAAATTTAATTTTAGATAAAATTGGAATTATAAGAAAGTGATTCTGATACAATAAATATAATATAAATAATATTAATTAAAATTATTTTTAAATGTGTAATTATAAAAAAAAAAGATGAGTTTCATACTATTTTTTATTATCCTTTTATTTTTATTTATTATTTGTTAAGTATACTTTAATAAATCATATAGTGTTACTGTGTTATAATAATTTTATTTTTAATGCAATTATTAAATTAAAAATAAAAATATGCATAGTATTTTGACTTTTTAAAATAATGGTTCTAATAAAAAAATTATAATTGAAATAAAAATTTTATGTTAAGAGCAATTAAAAATTCACAATTGAAATAAATTAATGATATGATAGGAGATTAAGGTAGCATTATTGAATGTTAAAAACATGATTACCTTATTTTCCAAAACAATAACTGTAATACTAATGGCAATAGGTTACAGGAATAATTTTCTCTCAACGTTTTATAGCAGATTATTAATTCTTTCCCTGTCCTGTATTGCATATTATCCCACTTCTTGCTAATGGATGTAGGTATTTTTTTAATCTTATAATTTCTAATTGGTATTACTTGCATATCATGTACATTTTGTAATAAAAAAATTTTTCCATATTGGATGGGTAAACTCTAAGGCATGAATGTTGGGAAAATAAAAATTGTGAAACTGATTCACAAAAAATGAAACTCGGACCCTTCGTTATTGAAGAAGAGTCACTCTTTAATAGTATCACCTCAAAAACAAAAACAAAAAAATTAAAGAGCTCTGCAAATGAGCATAAACTCTAAGGAAATGCTATAAATTATGAGAGCCTCATTTTGCTTTTATGTAGTACTGCGAAAGTCAGATATGACTATGTTTTTAAGCCTTCAAAACAGAGGTGTATTGGACAGTAACGGAAAATAAAACAAAGGGAAAAACAGGAAGCATTTATGGTCACCAAAGACTTGGGTACCAAAGCTTAATGCAAAAGCAGCATAGAGTTACTTCTTCAGTTTGGACATAGAATCACATTGCGTGGTTGAACGTGATTATGTAAAGGAAAGCCAAATATAACTACACAACTTTCAAAGCACATTTGAGACTTCAAACGTGATTCTTTTGATTTCCACAACTACTACAACAGAAATAACATTTAAATTCAGCTGTCAAAACACTTTTAATTTGATTTCCACAACAGATTATGCCCGGGGGTAGTCTTTTGTGCTAACTTTTAAATTCGTGTAAAGAAACCGAATTGAAAAACAATTTTCCAATTCGGTTATTATAGTAACAAATCAAGAAACACATGATTTTAAATTCGGTTACCGGATTGAAAACTTAACATTAAATTCGATTGTACGTACCCGAATTGGAAAACTATGAATGTCTATAAATCCAGTTAAACACGGATTGATAACTTGACATTCAATTCGGTTATGCACAACCGAATTAGTAAACTATGTATTTATTTAATTTAAATTCGAATAACAACCGAATTGCAAAGTGTATAACATATCCTTTTGACAGGGAAGGTTTTGAAACCATTACAAAATTTTAGATTTGCAATTTCTATAACCAAAAACTTTACAACATTTTATTTAAAGATAAATTTGCCTTGTGATAGTTGTTTTGCCTTTTTGTAAGTCCTTAAAGCTCTTTTAAAAAATCAAATGAAACATCAAAGTTCCGTTTAACATTAAAAAATAAGTTACACATGATAGAGGTTAGAATAATTTACATTCCAACCACCATCTTTATGTCCTCTCGAATAGGTTTTCCTACAAGGTCCATCCAAAACACAATGGTCTTGGACACCTTAATCACAACCAACATTAATTGTCAATGTTTAATGATAGTCTAATGAGAATGTCCAAACTAAGCATTACCCATGATAACCATGAAGTGAAAGTCAATAGTGATGATATCTATTGCAAATCTTATATAACAAGCATGCAAGGTCTTCACTTTATCCACATTGAGTCATTACATATTATTAGCATTTAGATTCTCATCCCACTGAGGTTAACATGACAACACAAAAGACAACATCAATCAAATTCAAGCCTACATGAAGTTGGAATTTTGTAAGATGTGTGTAAACTAGTTGACAAACAAAATAAGAAGTTAGAATAAGATGCACTCAAAGCACACCAAAACATTAACAAGAGTTGTAGCTTAAGTGGTACCAAATCCCTTAGGAAATTAAATCATAGCAAGGCCACTTTGCATGTATTCTAGCCTACTGTCCCATGTCACATAACACGTCTTAGACCCCCTTCAAACCAAATAAAGCTAAAGTAGCAAAGGTACACAGAAACACTAGTTGAAAATCCTAATCAGAACAATGGGCTGAAATCACACCAATATTCAAGGTTGTTACCGTTTGATGAACGTTTGGTTTCCTATACACTATTTGAGATAAACGTTAGTTCAGAAACACTCGTATAACTTGTCAAAAGACACTGCAGGTTAGTAAACCCTTGTTTCCGTAGACGTTAGGGCAAAAACTTTATCAGAACTGTAAAATGGAGTAAAAATGGTTACCCCTGTTTAGTGTTCGACGATGATGAAGATGGAGTAGCTTCTTGCTTACAGAAAACGTTAATGGTTGCATTTTTTGTGTAGGATCAAAAAGTCTTCTTTGATACGCAAAGACCAGAGAGAAAGCGAGGGAAAGAAGTGTAAATGTTTTCAAACTTTGTTATTTTTTTAAAAAATTCCAGACTACCTTATCAAATCGGTAAACATATAACTGCATTGGAAATGACTTTCTAATCCGGTTGATGTGGTAGCGGATTTGAACATATGAATTTCTCAATCCGTTACCTCATCAACCGGATCAGAAATCTTATTTGATACGCAAAGACCAAAGAGAAAGCGAGGGAAAGAAGTGTAAGGGTTTTTAAACTTTGTTATTTTTTAAAAATATTCCAGACTACCTTATCAAATCGATAAACATATAACCACATTGGAAATGATTTTCTAATCCGGTTGATGTGGTAGCGGATTTGAATATATGCATTTCTAAATCTGGTACCTTATCAACTAGATTGGAAAGTCTTTTTTAAAAAAAAAAAAATTTTATGACACACACTAGAATGACTTTCCAATCCGGTTAATGTGTTAGCGGATTTGAATATATGCACTTATCAATCTGGTACCTCATCAACCGGATTGGAAAGTATTCTTTTAGAAAAACATTTTTATGACTCACAGACTTTCCAATCCAGTTGATGTGTTAGCGGATTTGAATATATGCATTTTTCAATCCGGTACCTTATCAACCAGATTGGAAATTCTTTTTTTTTTTTAATTTTTTTATGACTCACACTAGAATGACTTTCCAATTCGGTTGATGTGTTAGCGGATTTGAATATATGCACTTCTCAATCCGGTACCTCATCAACCGGATTAGAAAGTCTTTTTAAAAAATATATAAATTTTTATGACTCACACTAGAATGACTTTCTAATCCAGTTAATGTGTTAGCGGATTTGAATACATGCATTTTGAATCCGGTGGTATTAAAACGAATTTAAATGGCTTATATATGAATCTGGTTACTTGACATCCCGGATTCGAAAATAACTTTTAAATCCGGTAATAATAAAACGAATTTAAATGTCTTATATATGAATCCGGTTACTTGACATCCCGAATTCGAAAATAACTTGTCAATCCGGTAATTATTTAACCGAATTAAACCTTGCGAATTTAAAAGTCATTTCTGTTGTAGTGATAGGAAAGTTAAGAACTTGAACGGTTATACATATTAATAAATGATATCTGTAGTATTTTGGGTTTATTGACTCAAGTTCCTATTTTAGAACATTTTTGCTTTGTTGATGGTTGGTTTAATTTTGCATTTTTCTTTTCTCATTGTGATGCTTCCCCTAATTTTCTCCAAGGAAGACGTGCCTTTTTCTGTGCTGAGTTTGTGTGCTGAAGAAGGGAAATGGCCAAATGGGGGACTCATGCTTTAGGATGTAAAATCCAGATATTGCTCTCGGTCTCTAGATATTCCTTAAAGACAAGAGTTTTGTGGTTTCGGTTATTTTATGCTAAAAAAACACTTGGTACTTTCTCTTTGCAAACCCATACTTTGATTATGTTTTTTTTCAAGTGGTAGGGCTTGTTTTAACTTTTAATTGAGGTACGTTACAGTCTTTGCTAGTGATTTCTATTTATTTGTGTTGTTTATTTTATAGTTTATACTAATTTGAATCGGATAAAGATTATATTTTTTGTAATTTTTCCTCTATTTTTTTGTTTATCTAATTTTTTTGGTGAGACCACCAAACTGATCATGGAACCAATGACTCATCCATATGATTAGGTTACTTTTTTATCCCATCTGTGATAATAAGAACTACTGAATATATAAATGTTTGTTTGGGTGGGCGTTTGACCCACCCAAATATGCGTTTGAAGAATGAAGCAGGCTTTTGCCATGTTTATTTTGTTTGGATACAAGTTGAACCAATATTTCAAACTTGATTCACGTCTCAAACGGGGTTTAGCCTAAAGCAAGCCCAACTTGCTTTTTCCTTTAGAAATGCCAGGTTGAATTCTTCCAATGGGCATCCTTCTCGATCTACCATATTCTAACTGCATTAACCCTTTTTCTGTTTATGTGTGCTACATCCAAGCTTTGTGCTTTGTTGGAGTTTTGCTCTCTTGTATCTCTGATTTACGGCAACTCGTGTGGTCTTCACTTTGAGGTGTGACAAGAAGTTGTCGAGACCCGTCAAAATAATAAAAATTTACCGGTTCACCAACTGATTTGTAGTATAGAGAATGAACCAAATCGTCTCTCAATGATCCAGAAACAAAGATTCAATCAGATCAAGATAATTAAAAAGGAAGGTTTTTATGATTTATAAAAAAAAATACATCAGTTGAATTAAAGAGAAGTAATTAACAAATTAACCAATCCAAGGAAATTTATCGATATTGAGTTTAATCCATTATTGATCACAAGGAATCCACTTAATTGCTAACCATGTTCTTGGCCTTAGATCACATCAAACAGCCTTAACATAATCCAAGAATCCTCTACTAGATAAGCATCTAGGATTTAGTTAACCAATGTTAAATAAAGTAAGCATCATCCAAACATAAATTAACTTAAGATCCGGAATTTAACCAAGCTAAACAATATTGTTTAGTCTTTGTGATCCTCTTCAAATACATGATAATAAAACTATTATCACATAAACATCTAAATCAAATTAAGCAATTCAATCTAGATAAAAATCAAAAGAGGAAGCAGAAAAACTTGAATAACAATTAAGCAACATGAACAAGCAAAACAAGATCTCCAAATTAAACATCAAGATAGTTAATCCCTTGGATGGATTATAAGAGCCTAGCCTTCCATGGATGGGAAGGAAGAACTCAGAAAATAAAGAACAAAAATGAAATTCTAAAGAGAAGGGAGAAGAAGAGAAAGAAAACTCTCACAAATACTCAAACTTACTTCAAATTTCATTCATATTTCATTGATGCAATTACAAGAGAGATTGACCATATTTATACTAATCCTAAAGCCAATTTGTAACTGAAGATAATATGAATGCAAGCTGTAAAAAATGGAAATTATCAAATATGGTAGCTTGATGCATGGTTGGTAGGTTGGTGCATGGTTGGTGGGTTTTAGTCAGCAACTCTTATCCGACTTCCAGCTTGACTTTCATACCTTAAACGATGTATTTTGGCTTGAAGGTCTTCATGACAGTTGTAGACAATTGTCTCCTTGAAATTTTGGCACTGGTTTCATTCCAATTGGACTTTAACAACTCCAGATATTCCAAAAACACTACACCTACCTCAAGTCACATTGGCAGAACGTATTTCCAAATTCAAACCAACTTGCAGCTTCATAATCATGTCTAAAACGACATCTATTGACTAAATGGTCTTCAATAAAGTTGGAGATATGCATTTTATCTTTCCAATGGCACTAGTTTCAGCTCAAAAGGAGGCCTATAGCCCACGATATGGTCCAATATGTGCACACTGCTTAGATCTAGCAACAGCAAACCTACTCTGACTTACAAGGCTATTTTGGACCCTTAGAAGTCCGATCCAGCTCTTGAGTTCTTCATAAAATTTGTAGAACCTTGTCTTAGCTTTCCACGGACATCAAGATCATCTCAAATGGATCACCGAGTCCCAAGTTATGGCCTAACCAAGGAGGAAAGATCAAAATGCATCAAAATCGAAGAATTATTCACAATTTGCATTAAAGCCCAATGAGATCCAACAATATTAAACTTAGCTAAAATACTAATATTAGACACAATAAACATATAATAAAGCCAAGTACAAAGCTAACAGAAGTGTCTCAAAATGATTAATCAACGTCCCTCACTCCCCTGGTGTTTTCTCTAAATTGTGAGATTGCTAGCACAGGTATATCTCTTAAACTTACTTCAAATTGAATGATGTTTAATACAAAGAGATTGACCGTATTTATACTAATCCTAGAAGTCAATTTGTAACTGAAGATAATATGAATGCAAGCTGTAAAAAAAATAGAAATTGTCAAATATGGTCGCTTGATGAATGGTTGGTGGGTTGATGCATGGTTGGTGGCTTCTAGTCAGCAACTCTTCTCTGACTTCCAACTTGACTTTGAAGCCCTAAATGATGTATTTTGGCTTAGAGGTCTTCATGACAGTTGTAAACAATTGTCTCCTTGAACTTTTGGCGTTGGTTTCATGCCAATTGAAGTTTTACAACTCTAGATATTCCAAAAACACTGCACCTACCTCAAGTCACATTAGCAGAATGTGTTTCCAAGTTCAAACTAACTTGCAAGTTCATAATCATGCTTAAAACGACATCTATTGACTAAATGGTCTTCAGTGAAGTTGGAGATATGCGTTTTATCTTTCCAATGCCCGGTTTCAGCTCAAAAGGATGCCTATAGCCCATGATATGGTCCAATATGTGCACACTGCTTAGATTCCAGTAACAACAAATACACTCTGACTTGCAGGGCTATTTTGGACCCTTAGAAGTCCGATCCAACTCTTGTGTTCTCATGAAACTTGTAGAACCTTGTCTTAGCTTTCCACGAACATCAAGATCATCTCAAATGGATCACCGAGTCCCAAGTTATGGCCTAACCAAGGAGGAAAGATCAAAATGCATCAAAATCGAAGAATTATTCACAATTTGCATTAAAGCCTAATGAGATCCAACAATATTAAACTTAGCTAAAATACTAATATTAGACACAATAAACATCTAATAAAGCCAAGTACAAAGCTAACAGAAGTGTCTCAAAATGATTAATCAAGGTGCCTCACTCCCCTGGTATTTTCTCTAAATTGTGAGATTACTAGCACAGGTATATCTCTTCAGTCTATTATTAATTTATTTGTGCTAAAATTTCTTCCATCTTCTTGGGTGTGGTTGCTTCCATTTTCTTTATTCTGATGTTTGCTTCTTCGATTTGCTTGGGTGTATTTTCTTCCATTTGCTAAAATTTCTTTTATTTAGGGTGGGAGTGCTTAGGTGTTGTTTGTTTCTTCCATCTGGGTGGGGCTCCGTATTTGCAGCATTATTTGGAAATAGTTGTGCTACTCCCTTTGATCAGTGGTGCCAATTCCACAGTGGTTGATACAAGGATTTTGCATGACACACTTGACGATGCTTTTATGACTTATGATTATATATTTGTAACATTTGGCATTGGGATTGTTGATTTAGTTGAAGGGATGAGGAACATGTCTACTAATCAATAAATGCATATAATTTAAGACAATGCAATCTAATGCTTTTAATCTATTTGTTCATAATTAGCATGCAAATAAACTCCTATTGTTAAAGTTATCACTAAATTTACACTTGAAATCTTGTGTTAGTGGAAATGGATTTGTGTAAGGTTGTTGGAACTTCGCCAAATATAATAAACATTGGCATTGGAAAAAATATAGATGTGAGTTTTGTTTTTTTTGTTGAATCTCTTAGTTAGGTTTGGATAAGATCAGCTATCCAAAATAGTTTGGATGAAGGTTGAGTTGAATTCAACTCATCATGGAGGTTTGAGGCCATGAATGATCTGTTATGAATTGATCCATTTAAAAGAGCAGTTTTGATGTGGCACTTAGGATGAAAGAAATTGTTTTCTTGTTTTCATTTCTCGTTTTCTGAATTAAGAATAGTTTTTCTATATTGAAGCTCTAAAACTTTATGTTTTAGTAATTACTACAATGGATGTAATGGCAATACAAACTCCAATATTGTTGTGCTATATATTTTATTCACTTTACATTCTATGGTAGCTTTAATGCTTTATTATCTATTATATTTTGACTAATTAAGTACTGAATTTTGATTTCCATTAAAAGAAATTATGCTACTTGTGCTTTGGAATTTTTAGGAATCTATATCTATATGCCCAATAATGTCTACACTTAGGCATGTTTTGAATTTTTGATAGGTTGGTCCTTCGATATTTTAACTAATGTTTATGGAATTTTAGGTTTTTAAGTTAAGTCACTTAAGCAAGCTTGCTCGAGAAAATAATACAACTACCAAGTCAGTTGAAGTAGACTGCTTTCATACCATGTTCTTTGCCATGACAAATGCTAGAGTTGTCCTTATCAACTGTGTTTTAGTATGTGCATGTACTTACCTGTTCGTATGCTCTATGTACTTGATTGTTATTTTGTACTTTGTTTTGGATCAATGTACTTGAATGGATCAATTTTATGCTTGTAGCTTTAAGAGTGTATTGATTTTGCAGCATTATGTGTTTTTTTTTCTTTTTATAAGGTTGATGTTGTATGTTTATGGTTGAGAAGTACATTGAAATTTCATGCTCTGTAGTGCAAGATAACACTGCATAACAGATCATGCAACAAATAGCATTGCATATTATAATTTTCTAGAGTGCAAAGTATATGGTAAGCATTGCACTGCATATAGCAGTGCAAGAATGGAACAAGTTAAAATTTCAATATGTTTTTCAGGATATATATATAGGATTTAATTTTAATCTGTTATCAATGTAAAGTTTTTTATACTATTATCTAATTATGTACTGGCACAATATTAAAAATGTTAGACATTCGAGGTAGTTGTTGTAATAGTCAAACTCTTTTAATAATTTGGCAATATATGATTGGATAATAGTGTAAAATTTTTTTACATTAACAATAATCAAAACTAAACTCATATATATATATATATATATATGAGCATGTTCATTTACCATTCGTTTATAAAGGATTAGGCATGATGCATAGAAATATTCATGTATGACAATGAGTTTAATCCAAATATGATAAAATTAATTTAATAATTGTTAATTTTAAATTTAAAATATAGCCATTATTTTTAACATAATAATATCACCAATAATGACAAATTAATTGTTAAAAAATATATTTATGCCATTTTTTAAGGTATATTATAAAAATAATTAAATCAAATACAAAGGTAATATGGGCAAAGCAATATGAAACTCATCCTTTAGGTAGTTACACATTCAAAAGTGATTTTAATCAATACTATCCAAACAACATCATCATACCAAAATCACTTTAAAGATATAGGTTTCCAAACATAAATCATGTCAAGGCAAATTCACTTCTAACCAAAAGCAAGTTTGCATAATCAAGTTCATTCAAAATCAAGTTTGGAAAATATAATCCAAACACACACTAAATAAAAAGTAACTTGTAAGTTTTGAATAGGTCAAGGCCTCTATAAAGCTCCACAAATGCACTTTTAATCATTTTTTCAACACATTGATTTATTCTGTTGTGATTGAACTCTCCAATTGGATTGTTCCCTAAATCCTCCCACAACATGCTAGTAATAGTTGTAATTGCCTGAGTCAGCGTGGTGGCCAAAACATCAATTCTCATTGCCATTTTTGGCTTCCCCTTCTTTGTCTTTGTTCTCGTTGTTGAATTAACAAAATTTATACCATTTTTCTCTAATGTTGAGATTACTTCATCGTTTGTTAAATTTCTGAATTTGTTCAATCTGAATCTCCAAACCTTTTTGCATAGACAAACATAATTATACAACTAAATTGTATATGAAGAAAAAAAATGAAACAGTAGCATACCAAAAATCTTGTATTTTCACTTCCCACTATAACTATTGCATGTTGAAGTATGTGTTAGGCTGACAATGTTTCATATATTAGTACACTAACAAAAAATAATTAGATAATCTTTCAATTTAATAGTTGATATGTGTAAAGTTGTGTAAGTTATATTATAAATACATTTATTTGTAAAGAATATACTTACACGTATCAATTATCAAATGAAGAAATACATAAGAATCCTACAACTTCTCGTCCACCAACTTAGATATACAATTTCCATATGTTGCATGATGTCAGGAAGCACTTAGAAACATGAGTTGACAGCATGAATTTTTTGGAGTACAAACCCAAGATCCAATTTCATACAACAATTATATAATATCTCCATTATTAATAAAAAAACATTATTATTATTATTATTATTATTATTATTATTATTATTATTATTATACCATGCTAAACCTAGACTAGACAATTAAGAATCACTAACATAGAGGTTTTCTGCTTTGTTTGGTGTTTGTAAGGAAAGAAAATTAGATGGAAAGAACAAGAAAGAAATAGGGCAAGAGAGCTTACCAGAGTAATATGAACCCGGGGCTGGAGAAAGAGGGGAAATCCCAGTATTCGATGCCTTTGACAGAGAACTTTTTCGGCATAGGTCATTGAGAATTTACTTGAGATCAAGTAAAATATAAAGCTGCTTGTTTAGAGTTTCTCCTCTTTCAAGGAACTCATTCTTTTGTCTCTTGTAAAACTGGTTCACCTTGTTTAGCTCTTCATCTAGCCTCGTAAAAAACACACGTACCATGATAAAGACCAACTTAAATATATAAGAACAAATATAAAATAATAATAATTTCAAAATTTTATAAACATAAACAAAAATATAAATTAATAGACAGAAAAACAAAGAAATTTACCTCATCCTTCCATATGAAAATAACTGTGCAAGCTTAGTTTCATAGACTTTTTCATTGTTGTCCTTGGTTTTCTTCCTCACCTGCATCACAAAATATCCATATATATATCTTTTTATGGCACTTTTTAATTTTTCATATAAATTCACATTAATTTTTGTGTATGTTTTTGTTTCTTTTAATTCGTTTTTGGTGCACATGATGGTTTCGTGATATATGGGCAATAATGCCACAGATAAACCCACAAATGCCACAACCATTTTGTTTGCTTTCGTGAGAGAATGAGAAACACCTAAAAAGAAAGCAAAAAAGGGTTTCCGAAGAAAAGGCCACTAAACTAACTTTAGTCTCCTCAATGCTTCAATGCTCAATGCTTCAATGCCACACTCAGTCTAATAACATGCTGTCATCTCTTTCCCCCAACTTTTTCCAAAATTTGGTTTTATCTTTCTAATCATTCATTGTACTTACTCCTTTATTACCCCTCACTTAAAAAAAAAATATATCAATTTCATTGCTTGCAGTAACATGAAACACTACAAGATGGAACATAGAAAGCTATAGAGACACATGCAAAAACAGCAACATTTTGCTGCTGTGGATTTTGGACAAGCAACAAAGTCATATTTCATTGCCGGAAACACCAAAACAAGCTGAAAACTACTGGAAAAATTCGCCAAATGATTTTCTTGACAAAGAAATCAAGGGAATAAACAATGGAGCAATCAAAGTTACCTTTGACTGCGTGGGTTTGCTTGGGAACTCTTGAGAGCTCGATCCTATTTATCTACTGATCAATCATTTTGAGACACTTGTGTTAGCTTTGTACTTGGCTTTATTAGATGTTTGTTGTACCCAATATTAGTAGTTTAGCTGAGTTTAATGTTGTTGGATCTCATTAGGCTTTAATGCAAATTGTGAATAATTCTTGGATTTTGATGCATTTTGACCTTTCCTCCTTGGTTAGGCCATAACTTGGGACTCGGTGATCCATTTGAAGTGATTTTAGTGTCCGTGGAAAGCTAAGACAAGGTTCTACAAGTTTCATGAAGAACTTAAGAGTTGGATCAGACTTCTAAGGATCCAAAATAGCCCTGCAAGTTAGAGTGACTTTGTTGTTGCTGGAATATGAGCAGTGTGCACATATTAGACCATATCATGGGCTATAGGCCTCCTTTTGAGCTGAAACCAGTGCCATTGGAAAGATAAAACACATATCTCTAACTTTACTGAAGACCATTTAGTCAATAGATGTCGTTTTAAGCATGATTATGAACTTGCAAGTTAGTTTGAACTTGGAAACACATTCTGCTAATGTGACTTGAGGTAGGTGCAGTGTTTTTGGAATATCTAGAGTTGTAAAACTTCAATTGGCATGAAACCAACGCCAAAAGTTCAAGGAGACAATTGTCTACAACTGTCATGAAGACCTCCAAGCCAAAATACATCATTTAGGGCTTCAAAGTCAAGTTGGAAGTCGGAGAAGAGTTGCTGACTAGAAGCCACCAACCATTCATCAAGCGACCATATTTGACAATTTCTATTTTTTTTACAGCTTGCATTCATATTATCTTCAGTTACAAATTGACTTCTAGGATTAGTATAAATACGGTCAATCTCTTTGTATTAAACATCATTCAATTTGAAGTAAGTTTAAGTATTTGTGAGAGTTTTCTTTCTCTTCTTCTCCATTCTTTTTAGAATTTCGTTTTTGTTCTTTTATTTCTAAGTTCTTCCTTCCCATCCATGAAAGGCTAGGCTCTTATAATCAATCCAAGGGATTAACCATCTCAATGTTTAATTTGGAGATCTTGTTTCGATTGTTCATATTGCTTAATTGTTATTTAAGTTTCTCTTCTTCCTCTTTTGATTTTTATCTAGACTGAATTGCTTAATTTGATTCATATGTTTATGTGATAATAACATTATTATCATGTATTCCAGAGGATCACAAAGACTAAATAATATATCAAAGCTTTTTGATGGATTGTTTAGCTTGGTTAAATTCCGGATCTTAAGTTAATCTATGTTTGGATGGTGCTTACTTTATCTAACCTTGGATAATCAAATCCTAGATGCTTATCTAGTGGAAGATTCTTGGATTATGTTAAGACTTCTTGATGTGATCTAAGGCCAAGAACATGGTTAGCAATTAAGTGAATTCCTTGTGATCAATGATGGATTAAACTCAAGATCGGTAAAATTCTTTGGATTTGTTAATTTGTTAATTGCATTTCTTTAATTCAACCAGAATATTTACTTTACAAATCATCAAAACCCCCCATTTTAATTATCTTGATCTGATTGAATCTTTGTTTTCTTTGGATCCTTGAGAGATGATTTGGTTCATTCTCTATACTACAAGAACTCAGAACTCAGAAATAAGAGCCAAGCCTTCCATGGATGGGAAGGAAAAACTCAGAAATAAAAGAACAAAAACGAAATTCTAAAGAGAATGGAGAAGAAAAGAAAGAAAACTCTCCCAAATACTCAAACTTACTTCAAATTGAATGATGGAATTTGGCTAAAATAGGGGTGACCTCACTGTATACAGCGAGCCTTTCTCAAAATAACGTTTTCCATTAGTCTGCTAAAATTCAGCTTAATTAGAGATACTTTACCGAACCAAAATCTTGACAGGATGCCTTTTACCTAATTTCAGTCGAATTCCATTGAAAAAGCTTAAAAAACAAAACAAACACAATTATTAGAGTTAGATGAGGTCTTGAAATGATCAAATAGTTGCCTTGAATCCCAAGCAACGATGCCAAATTTGACAAGAGGTTGTCGAGACCTGTCAAATAATAAGAATTACTGGTTCACAAACTAATTTGTAGTATAGAGAATGAACCAAATCATCTCTGAAGGATCCAAAAAAACAATGATTCAATCAGATTAAGATAATTAAAATGGGGGGGGGGGTTTGATGATTTGTAAAGTAAATATTATGGTTAATTTGTTAATTGCATTTCTTTAATTCAACCAGAATATTTACTTTAAAAATCATCAAAATCCCCCATTTTAATTATCTTGATATGATTGAATCTTTGTTTTTTTTTATCCTTGAGAGACGATTCGGTTCATTCTCTATACTACAAATTAGTTTGTGAACCGGTAATTTTTATTATTTGACGGGTCTCAACAACCTCTTGTCAAATTTGGTGCTGTTGCCGGGGATCTAAGGCAACTATTTGATCATATCAAGACCCAATCTAACTCTAACAATTGTGTTTGTTTTGTTTTCGAAGCTTTTTCAATGGAATTCGGCTGAAATTAGGTAAAAGGCATCCTGTCAAGATTTTGGTTCGATAAAGTATCTCTAATTGAGCTGAATTTTGGCAAACTAATGAAAAACATTATTTTGAGAAAGGCTCACTATATATAGCAAGGTCATCCCTATTTTAGCCAAATTCGATCGTTTAGACCACTTTTTCAATTTTTTAAGATGTTTTATTATTCTGTTGGGTATAATTTTTGTGTAGATTTCATCCTGTGGTGATTCCATAATTTTTAAAATTCATTTGATACTGTTTTTATTTTTTTCTAGATTTTTTTAGAGTATTTGTTTTAGGAATTTTTAGTATTTTAATTGCTTTTCTTTACTTTCCTATGAGCTGCATGTTGTATGAATAGGTCTGATCATGGTACCTTGCATTCATTTGATCCTGAAATTGATAGAACCTTTCATACACTTCTTAGAATTCATAGGACTAGTGGTAGCATTCATAGAGCTAATCAAATAGCTTCTGGAATTGGACTTGAACTTGACATTGCATTTGATCTTGTTGACTCTGTTAATCCTGTTGAGTCTGTTTCTATTAGTGCTTCAGTGTCTGATACTGAGTCTGCAGATTTTACTATGGCTGACAATAATCATAGAACTCTGAAAGAACTTGCTGCACCTGATATTGCATATCAGCCTTTGTGCATCCAATATCCTGACCTTTATGTTGATTTTGAGCTTAAATCTGGATTAATACACTTGTTGCCCAAGTTTCATGGTCTTACAAGTGAGGATCCACACAAGCACTTGAAGGAATTCCATGTGGTTTGTTCAACCATGAAACCTCATGGAATAGTTGAGGATCACATCAAGTTGCGGGCATTTCCATTTTCACTGGATGGTGCAGCCAATAATTAGTTATATTTCCTTCAACCAGCCTCTATAGCATCCTAGAATGACATGAAGAAGCTGTTTCTGGAGAAATTCTTCCCTGCCATATGAGCTGCTGCAATCAGAAAGGACATATGTGGCATAAGGCAGATGACTGGGGAAACCTTGCATGAATACTAGGAGAGGTTCAAAAAGCTTTGTGCAAGCTGTCCTCATCACCAAATCAATGACCAATTACTGATTCAGTATTATTATGAAGGCTTACCACCTATGGATAGAAGCATGGTTGATGCTGCTAATGGAGGTGCCCTGGTTGACAAAACTCCTGCTGCTACTAAGAATTTAATTGCTAACATAGCTGCCAACGCCCAACAGTTTGGCACTAGGGTCATTACCTCAACTAAAGGAGTCAATGAGGTTTATGTTTCCCATGCTGACCAACAGAGGATGGAGCACCGAATTGATGAGTTAACCTCCTTGGTGAGACAATTAGCCATGAGACAACATCAAACACCTGTGGCTGCAAGAGTTTGTAGCATATGTTCTAGTTCCTCTCATCTCACAAATTCATGACCCACATTGCAAGATGATTCTGAGTTTCAAGACCAATATGTGGCTACAGCTAGTATATTTCCTGGGAAGCCACAGTTCCATCAATAGCAACAACAGAAATATGATCCACTCTCCAACACTTACAACCTTGGCTGGAGGGACTATCCTAATCTGAGATATGAGAATGCATCTAATCAGCAGCTACCAAACCAGTATAGACCACCATTCAAACAGCAAGCAAGGCCAAATCAGTTTCAGCCACATGCTGGACCAAGTAGACCACCATTCAAGCAACAAAGTCTTATAGCTATGGAGTCTGAGCCCTCATTGGAGGATTTGGTGAAACAGATGGCCACCAATAACATCCATTTTCAACAGAGAACTGAAACCATCATTCAAAACTTGGAGACTCAAATTGGTCAACTTGCCACATATATTCATGAATTAAAGTCACAGGGTTCTGGCCAATTACCCTCTCAAACCACTCCAAACCCTAGAGGCAATGTCAATGCTATAGCTTTGGCCAGTGGTAAGCAAATCAATGGATCAGTGCAACAGATAATTCCAAATTCTGCTTTTGAACCAGAAAAACAAGATTCTACAGTAAATTCAGATTCTGTAGCAAATTCAGTAGTAAATTCAAATTCTTCAGCAACAAATGATCATACAGCAACCAAGCAGAAAACAAGATCAAACTAGAAGTTGACAGAAAATTCAGTGCAGCAGAAAAGTGAACATCCACAGAAATCAGTTTCCAACATTCCTCTTCCTTTTCCCAACCGAATAACACAGTCAAGGCATATGGTTGAGACCGACTTTGATAAGGAAATTATGGAAACTTTTCAGAAGGTTGAGGTGAATATACCTCTCTTGGAGGCAATTAAACAAATCCCCAAGTATGCCAAGTTTTTGAAAGAGATGTGAACCCATGAGGGGAAGCTAAAGGGGACTGAAAAAGTGAGTATGGGGAGGAATGTCTCTGCTTTGATTCAGCCCAACTTGCCTCCCAAATGCAAAGACCCAGGCACTTTTACCATCCCTTGCACCATAGGGCACCAACAGTTCACTCATGCCTTGCTAGACTTAGGAGCTTCAATCAATGAAATGACAAAGTGAGTTTACATTTCCTTGCATATAGGAGAGCTAAAGCCTACTGGCATTGTCATTCAGTTAGCAAACCGAAGCACGGCTCAACCTGCAGGAGTGTTGGAAGATGTTCTGGTTCGGATAAATAATTTAATATTCCCAACTGATTTTTATGTGTTGAATATGGAAGATAAATATGCCTCTTCCCCACCCTCATTGATCTTAGGTATGCCATTTTTGAAAACTGCTAAAACTAAGATTGATATGCAAGCTGGTACCCTTTCCATGGAATTTGGTGATGATATTATTCAGTTAAACATTTTTTATGCCATGAAATACCCTTTAGAGGATCATTCTGTTTTTCATTTTGATGTCATTGATTTACTGGTTGATGATATGCATGCTGATATGTTGGTAGAGTTTCCTGAAATTGTAGGATACACTGATAGCATAGCTTATGATACTTGTTCTACCTACTTCGGACTTTCTGGTTGTAAACCCACTGCAATATGTGCAGCTTGTGCTGAGATTTCTACATATTTGTCATGTGTTGTTGTTAATTCTGTTGTCATTGATGATTCTGCTTCTATTATTAATGGCAATGATGCTGTTATTAATGATGTTGTCATTCATCCTGCTGCTAAGTTTGATTCCATGGGATATGATGATGTTGTTTTGCAAGATTGTGCACAGCTTGCAGGTACAGGTGCAACAAGTGTAACTACTGAGAATTTGGCAGATTTGGTTTTGGTTCCAAAACTAGTACCATCAATCTAACAACCATCATCCATTGAACTTATGCCTTTGCCCGAGCATTTGAAGTATGCATTCTTGGAGGATGATGAAAAGCTCTCGGTCATAGTGGCCAAACACCTCCAACTTAAGCAAGAAACCAGATTATTGGAAGTCTTAAAGCAACACAAAAGGGCAATTGGTTGGACAATTGCAGATAATCCTGGTATTAACCCCTCCACATGCATGCATAGGATATTACTTGAGGAGGAAACTAAATCAGTGAGACAACCCCAGAGGAGACTGAATCCTCTCATTCTGGATGTGGTGAAAAAAGGTGACCAAGCTAATGCAAGCTGGCATTATCTATCCCATCTCTGATAGCAAGTGGGTGAGCCCGATGCAAGTAGTTCCAAAGAAATCCGAGGTAACTGTCGTGGCCAACTAGAAGAATGAGCTCATTCCAAACCGAGTGTAGAATAGCTGGAGAGTCTGCATTGACTATAGATGCCTCAACCAAGCAACTTGGAAAGATTATTACTCCCTTCCGTTCATTAATCAGATACTGGAACGGTTAGCTGGTAAGTCCCATTACTACTTTTTGGATGGCTACACTGGATACTTCTAGATCCACATTGCACCAGAGGATCAGGAGAAGACCATATTTACCTGTCCCTTCGACACCTTTGCTTACAGACGGATGCCCTTCGACCTCTACAATGCCCCTGGTACCTTCCAGTAGTGCATGGTGAGCATATTTTCTGATTTCTTAAAAGAATGCATGGAGGTATTTATGGATGACTTCATTGTCTATGGTTCTTCTTTTGATTCATGTTTAGCTAGCCTATCTAGGGTGCTGCATAGATGCATTGATACTAACCTTGTACTAAATTTTGAGAAATGCCATTTTATGGTAGAACAGAGTATAGTTTTAAGCCATGTAGTATCTAATAAAGGCATTAAGGTAGATCCTGCTAAGATTGATGTGATTACTTGATTATCTTACCCCACATACGTGCGGGAAGTGCGTTCTTTTCTTGGTCATGCAAGTTTCTACAAGTGCTTTATTGTAGACTTCAGCAAGATTTCCCTTCCACTTTCCCACTTACTGCAGAAAGATGTAGAGTTCAATTTTAATGACAAGTGCAAGGCAGCTTTTAACCACTTGAAGCAGGTCTTGACCAGTACCCCTATCATCTAGCCACATAACTGGACATTGCCATTTGAGCTGATGTGTGATGCTTCTAACTATGCAGTAGAAGCAGTCTTGGCACAAAGAGTGGGGAGAGCTTCTCATGTGATATACTATGCTTCTAGAACTCTGGATGCTGCTCAGGCTAATTATACCATAACTGAAAAAAAGCTTTTAGCCATTGTTTTTGCTTTGGATATGTTTAGATCATATTTACTTGATTCTAAGGTTGTTGTGTTTACTAATCATGCAACTCTAAAGTTCCTTTTGAAGAAGCCAGAGGCAAAGCCCCGACCAACTATACACCAACCCACCAACCATTCATCAAGCTACCATATTTGACAATTTTTATTTTTTTACAACTTGCATTCATATTATCTTCAGTTACAAATTGGCTTCTAGGATTAGTATAAATAGGGTCAATCTCTTTGTATTAAACATCATTCAATTTGAAGTAAGTTTGAGTATTTGTTTGAAGAAAGTTTGAGTATTTATGAGAGTTTTCTTTCTCTTCTTCTCCATTCTATTTAGAATTTCGTTTTTGTTCTTTTATTTCTAAGTTCTTCCTTCCCATCCATGGAAGGCTAGACTCTTATAATCAATCCAAGGGATTAACCATCTCGATGTTTAATTTGGAGATCTTGTTTCGATTGTTCATATTGCTTAATTATTATTCAAGTCTCTCTTCTTCCTCTTTTGATTTTTATCTAGATTGAATTGCTTAATTTGATTTAAATGTTTATGTGATAAGAGCTTTATTATCATGTATTCAAGAGGATCACAAAGACTAAACAATATATCAAAGCTTTTTGATGGATTGTTTAGCTTGGTTAAATTCTGGATCTTAAGTTAATCTATGTTTGGATGGTGCTTACTTTATCTAACCTTGGTTAATCAAATCCTAGATGCTTATCTAGTAGAGGATTCTTGGATTATGTTAAGGCTTCTTGATGTGATCTAAGGCCAAGAACATGGTTAGCAATTAAGTGAATTCCTTGTGATCAATGGTGGATTAAACTCAAGATCAGTAAAATTCCTTGGATTGGTTAATTTGTTAATTGCATTTCTTTAATTCAACTAGAATATTTACTTTACAAATCATCAAAACCCCTCATTTTAATTATCTTGATCTGATTGAATCTTTGTTTTTTTTAAATCCTTGAGAGACGATTCGGTTCATTCTCTATACTACAAATTAGTTTGTGAATTGGTAATTTTTATTATTTGACGGGTCTTGACAACCTCTTGTCATCTACCAATGTGGTTAAATTAGATTTAACTCGTGAGTTAAACTTGAACCTAAAAAGAAAATAACATAAAAAAACACTTAAGGTTAACATAAAGAAATTATAATTTGAAATGATGTTAAATAATATTAGTCATTAATTATCAAGAGTATTAGTACCCTCACAAAAAGAAAGGGTGTCAAAGGAATTTTTTAAAATTATATAGTTTCAAATGACCTACAATGATAAGAAAACGTTTAAAATGGAAAAAATATAATTTTGGAGGCGAACCTGGATTCTAAGGTAATAGATTAGCACATAAACCTGCGAGCCATTTATCATATTAATAAATCTTGGTTCTAGTTATACACAATTGTAAATTTCTCCTAACTCACAAAATTGACCCAATTTTTGTGGGATGAGTTATTTTAGACCAAATCTAACTTGCAGATTTAACCAACCTCGCCCATCATATATGGGTTAGTTTGGGTCAAATTGTGTTGGTTCGTCGACCGACCCAATCCATTTTCCACCACTGGTTGTAAGTATAAGCCTTTGTGTCGTTAGCCAAAAATATGATTAAAAGGACAAAATAAATTTTAACATTTTTTCATAAACTGTTTTATAATTTATGGTTTTCACAGTTATTAATGGCAATATAGTAAGCATGAACAAATTCTTCTCCCATGCTCCCTATTTTGCAATTTCGTCTTCTCACTTGTTCCTCGTTGGGTTGGGTTAGCTTTTGGCTCACCTCCTAACCACAGATGATTTACTTAAGCACTCTTACAGAATAGGAGAGACAAAGAGAAACAGAGGAGAAAATGGAAGAGGGAACGAGGTGTGTGAGAGCAACGAAACAGTTGGAGTTTTCCATTAAGCTTTAACTCATTAGCACTACCATTTTTCAGTAAGTTTATTGTCTCGAATCTTAATGCCCTGGTGGTTTCCTGATGTTTTGTTGTATTTGTGTTTTATGTCTACAAGAGCTCAAATAAAAGAAATGTTTTTCTCTGTCATTCCCTTCTTTTAGTCCCCTTAATTTGTTAGCTTTGACTTGTATTGGAACTCTAATTGATGGAGATTAATCAACATGCTACAATTTGATGACCCTCAATCTAGTGGCTATTGAAATCGAAGGCTTGAGGAAGCATTGTGGTTTCATTAATGGCGAGGATGAGATGCAAAACTTGAATTCTATGCCTTTTTTTTAGTTATTTTATTTTATCATAACACATTTCAAAAACTTAAAAAAAATGAAATACAAAACCAACCGTAATAACTTTTTCTTATTCTTCCTTAGTCATAAAAGAATATTTTATGGGTAATAATTGTTGACATTTTCATAATAGGGATACTGTAATACTCATATTTTAGTTACTGTATTAATATCGGATAAATTGTTAAGGATTTATTAACTACTGATTATATACTAATAAATGCTTGAAATCTCATTTGGTTGATCTCCCTTTCATAAAAGAATTAGTAAATTTAAAAATTTGTAAGACAAAGACACTAGAAATTAAAATAAAATCACAATATATAAAACTTGCAATTTTAAACAAACAAACTTGGAACATCTACAAATAGAAATCAAGGAGTTTAAAACTTCATTTCAACATATTCAATAACTTTGATGAAGTAATTTATATTACAAAGTCCCATAAAATAAGAGATCCTAAAATTACAAACACTATATTTAAACAATGTAAAGAATCAGAGAAAAAAATCATTCTAAAACTCCAAGTAAATTGTCCTTCAACGGAACCTACAAGCATGTAATAGAATTTATTTAAAGTGATAGAGCTACTTCTTTAATACATTATAAAGTGTGTATTGAAAGAACCTATAAACGAATTGAATTGAACTCCAAAATCACATTAACGTCGTGCAACCGCCTTCTGCCAAATTATATTTTACCTAAGAAGATATTAATGAATAGAATTGAACTTCGTCATGTTTGATTTCTGATCACCTGATGGAAAAAAGAAAAGAAGCATGAATTTTCATGCTATTATGATTCAAGAAGCATATAAGAAATTTATATTGGCAAAAAATAATCAAAGAGCACAATTTTTCATAACAAAACATACAAATCATCTATAAAGCATGGGTTCGTCACTAAAGTTAGAATAGTTAGACAATGAATCAATATTTTTTAAAAAATAATCATTGAATAAAAGACTGAATTCTCTCGTTCATTGATAGTTACACAAATAACCATTGAATACTAATTTATTTTCTAGGAAACAACAGAAATAAAATGTATTTCTGGTATCTAAAACAGTTACATAAATAACCAATGAAAAATAATTCATAAAAAATAAAAAATTGCATCTCCTTGTTAACCAAGAAATAAAACTCCTTGTCAAAGAGTTAATGAAATCCAATTCTTTTCCCAACATTCTACTCTTCTTTTAAGAGAGTCTCAAATAGACTTTTATATACTGAAGGAATGCCTAAATTTATGATCTTTACGCTGTAGATAATCTAACAAAACTATTGCACCATTTCTCATGCTCAAAGATCCTAATGATGGAGCAGGCAGACAATATGAAAGAAAGAATTTAAAACCAATCTCTATACAACAGGACATCAAATCAATTTATTTTCAAATATTACTCTAGAAATAACCCGACCTTAATCAACATGGAAATAAAGAAAAAAGATGACATTTGATAATCAGTGTTAAAGTAAAAAGGACGAAGTAAGAAAATGTCCATAAAGCTTTATGCTAGTCAGAAAAAGAAAAAAAAAAAGAACAATGAGATATTAGAATAGTATATGCAGAGTACCCCTTGCCACCTAGAAGTTTCAATGATCTTGAAAATTAAAATACTGTAATAAATTATTTATAATGAAATTATACTAATTACCTGAAAGAATTAGGTTTTGCAAATAACTTTCCAGTCTCAATAGTGGCTCTATAAGGAAAGATTTCCTAGCTAGGGATTTCCATCAAAATTATTAGTTATTTACACACTTAATTGGATAAGGAAAATATCCTAACATTTCGCCCCTAACGTTAACAAATAATATCTTGTCAAAAAATAAAGATTCTCAAGCCAATATTGCAATATCCATAAAAAATAACATAAACAAATATAATTTTAATAAACATTTACATGAGTATGAATAAAAAGATACTTAATTTTTCCCTAAAGTTCATTTCCTACATAACATCACTCCGTTTACCCCCTACCTAAGAGCAACTACTCCTTTGCAAATTTGCTTCACCTTCAACTTCCATACAACCCATTTTTAGTGATTGCGTCATAAGTAACTTTGTAAAAGCATCCTAACTGGTGAAAAAAATGTAAGAGGTTTTTTTTTAAGAGAATTAAGAAAGACACAAGAAACCACTTTCTAACATTAAAGTAACTAATAAAAACACATACAACACATTACCAAAAAAAACATACAATATCTATAAACAAATGAAACAAAATCTTGAATGAGTTAAGAAACAATGCTTATCGGGACAAAATCTAAGTTGCGTGAATACAAATTGCATGGCATTTAACCGTTTCCATGAAGCAGCCATCATCAATAGCAGTTCCAACTCCATCAAATGAGAAAACAAACATTATTTCTATCAAATAATACATAGTAAATATATTATCTTTTATCATGTTCATTCTAATCTTAACAACGTATATTAAGTCTTATTATAAAAGATCCTTACTCAATTCTAAATAAAAAATTAAGCTTTGAAAATACATGCTACTACAAAAAAAATATGTTTAGCGGCGGTTGAATTTTAGGTTTGGCGGCGGTTTCAACCGTCACTAAACGTGTTTTGCGGCGGTTTCACAATAAATGTTTAAAAGTATATTAAATATAAATAGTAACTAATAATTACTTAACTACTTACATATCGATACACAAGAAAAAAAATGTCGAAGTAACCATAATATACCATTAACCACCGTCTAACTCTAGCGTCTGATGATTGCACCACGCCACTGTATTTGAGCAAAGCATGCATACTTTGTGGTTCCAGTTATTTTATGCTTAAAAACACTTGTACTTTCTCTTTGCAACCCCATACTTTGATTTTTTTTTTTCAAGTGGGGGGGTTTGTTTTAACTTTTAATTGAGGTCGTTACAGTCTTTGCTGGTGCTCTCTATTTATTTGTGTTGTTTAGTTTACAATTTATAGTAGTTTGAACAGGATACAAATTATGCTTTTGGTAACTTTTGCTTTAAATTGTTTTCATTTAAATGATTTGTTTTGGTGAGATCACCTAACTGATCATTGAACCAATGAGTCAGCCATATGATTAGGTTAATTTCGATCCCATCTATGATAGAACTACTGAATATATAAATAAGCAATAAGCTATAAGTTTTGAGTAGGCCAAGGCCTCTATAGAGCTCCACAAATGCACTTCTAATCATTTTCTCAACACATTGAATTTTTCTCTTATGAATGAACTCTCTCCTATTGGATTGTTCACTAAATACTCCCACAACATGCTAGTAATAGCTATAATCGCCCTAGTCGACATGGTGGCCATAACATCTATTCTCATTGCCATTTTAGGCTTTCCCTTCTTTGTCTTTGTTCTCGTTGTTGAATTAACAAAATTTATACCATTTTTCTCTAATGTTGTGATTACTACATCCACCAGTAAAATTTTTGAATTTGTTTCATCTAAATCTCCAAACCTTTATGCACAAACAAACATAATTATACAACTAAATGATATATGAAGGGGGAAATAATAGCATACCAAAAATCTTGTATTTTCAATTCCCACTTTTTTTATAGAAACTATTGCATGTTGAAGTATGTGATAGGATGACAATGTTACATACATTAGTATACTAACAAAAAAAAAGGTAGCCACTAGTTAATGTGAACACCTAAGAATCATTTGACTATGTACTGTCGAAAGATGACATCTTGTGTTTATGATGACAAGCTGCTTATCCATTTCTTTCAAGACAGTTTAACTAAGGCAGCCTCAAATTGGTATGCCCACCTTGATCGAACTCGTGTTCGATGCTAGAAAGACCTTGTTAACGCCCTCCTAAGGCAATACAAGTACAACATTAACACGACTTTAGATTGACTACAATTGCAAAATATGGAGATGAAAGCTTCAAAAACTTCCAAAGAATATGCTCAACGATGAAAGGAAATAGCCTCTCGGGTGGAGCCCCCATTGTCCGATAAAGAGATGATTGTTATGTTCATTGATACTCTTCAGTCACCCTTCTTTGACCGGATGAAGTGTTACATCGAATTTCTCAAATATGGTCATCATAGGAGAAAGGATTGAAAATGGATTAAGAAATGGAAGGATTACTAATGATTCAGCTGGAGTGGACTATACAAGGGAAATTTTGCCGAAAGAAGAAGAAGAAGAGGTATATGCAATGATGTATGACCGGGGGCGTTGGAAAAGACCTACCCACAAAAAGCCTAGCCATTTACCCATCATACCTTAACAACCATCCCAAACACCCTACACACTTGACCCATACATTGCTACCACTTTACATACTTCATACCCGCAAGCTTACCATGCATCATTGCCTAACAAAACATCACATTCTATTCAATATCAATCATTCACCGAGCCACAAATGGTTGAGCCTTGGTTTCAAAACTTGGATGTTAATAAGAGAAAGACCCAAAATAACCAAGACAGTAAGCTTTTTCAATATGAACCTATCCCCATGTCCAATATTGAGCTGTCACCTCATTTTATGCACAATACTTTGGTAATCCCTTGCCTGGTGAAGCGTTGGAAATACTATACCTTGGAGGATTTGATCCTAACATGCAGTTCGGTCACCAAGGTTCATGCAAGAGCTTCTGCCTCAAGAATCACTTTGGGATTAATGCCTGCATTCGAAGATCACCATCTCATTGGGAAATGGATAATATGCGAATGTCTATTTCTATTTATTGAATGGTTAAGTGTTGACACAGAGTGACTAACAATAGTAAATAAAGTTCTAAATTTACAATAAGTTTTGAAAGATAATATAGAAATGATTATTTCTTTTTATTGAGTAGTCAAGTGTTTTCACAAAATGACTAATAATAGTAAAAAAAAAGTTCTAAATTTACATTAAGGGTATTTTTGTCTATTAAATTAAATTTAATGGTCTCTATCCCTAAATAAATTTTGAATAATTCTTCTTAATAATTTAAAAATTTTATATTCTTTAAAATTAAATATATCTTATTAACAGTATTTAACATTATTTTTTTTCAAAAAAACCTACAAATAAATAAACACATACGGAAAGACTATTTACTAATGTGTAAGAACATTTTAGCAAAGTAACCAACTAGTTAAATTCTCTCTTCATTCTACTAAATAAATATTGAATAGTTATCCTTAATAATTTATATTTTTTATGTCCTTTAAAATTAAATATATCTTATTAACAATCTTTAAAATTAATTTTTCTAAAAGAAACCAAGAAATAAATAAATACACACAAAGAGACTATTTAGTAATGTGTAAAAACATTTTAACAAAGTACCCAACCAGTTAAATTTCCTCCTCGTTCTATTTTTGTTCATTTTTTCACGTGATGTCACTATTATACTTCTATATTTATTTTTTAGCATGATCCCTAATGTGTGGCTCATGTTCATTTTTAGAATGACGCCCCCTCGTCAAATTTGTGATGTCACACCGTAGTAATCCCCCTTTATTTCGTATTAAAATTTGGAGAATAAGACTTAATCTGTGGTTCTGGGAATTCAGATTTTTTCAGAGTTTGCTGCTTGTGTGGGAGCAAAAATCATTGTCAGAGTTGATATGTGCGGTTATTGGAATTTTATCTCATGGCACCAACTGTACCTATAGAGTTTGCTGGAGAAAAGGAATCCAGAAAGTACTCTCTCATTCGCAAATAATGGGGAAGTCTCGGCATGCTGTAGAGACTATGGGTGAATCAGAAGGGTTGGGTAGCTCGGGAAGGGTTGATATAGAGCTGACAGCATCAGAAGGTTCTTGTGTCCTGAAGAGGAAATGCCTTGGTTTGAATGCTGTTGGTGTTGGTTATGGTAGTTTTGATGTGCCATTTCAAATTTTGTCATTGTCAAAGATGTCACGTTCTGAGAGCAAGGATTTGGAACTGAGGTTAACTTTCGAACTTGAATAAGTAATGGAACTTCAGAAGAAAGTTGACAGCATGAATTCAAACATTGTTGCATTATCTCCCTCTAGTGACATAAGGAGCTGCAGTGAGGGACAGAAGAGGCCTCAGCTGGACAGTTAGCATAGAACATTGGAAACATCGGTGCCACAGGGTAAGAAAAGGCCCACACCAGGTCGTAATGGTCCGAAGACGAAGAGATGTATCTCTGGGCGTTTTGAATATGCATAACCTGCTGCACCAGTGACTTCTTCATATGCTACGTTGATGAAACCGCGTGATGTCTCATCAATTTGGTTGGGTTTTTAATAACACACCAGTTGATGTTGTTAAATTGAACATTCCAGATTATTTCACTGTCATCAAACATCCAATGGATTTGGGAACTGTGAAGGGTAGAATAACTTCTGGTGAATATTCAAGTCCTATGGATTTTGCTGCAGATGTGAGGCTGACTTTCTCAAATGCGATGGCTTATAATCCACCCGGCAATGATGTACACACCATGGCAGAAACCCTAAGTAACTTTTTTGAAATGAGATGGAAGCCTATAGAGAAGAAAAAATTCCTGCCATTGGTTGTTTAATAATCAAGGCAGGGCGTACCTTCAGTGAAAATGTTCATTGATGAAGGATCACTGGCAGGATCCTGCTTGTTGAAAGGAAAATCGGAAGATGAATTGCATTTGTTTTTCTTTTTTTCATTGCTTGAGGCTAGACACATCTGCCTCTTCATTTTATATTATCGGGATTCACCTTCTACCTATCGAAGGGTAGATTCAGCTATGAGATCTTAGCTGTAGGTGTAGATTCAGCTATGGGTTCTTATCAGCAGTAGGTTCGGCCAATAGAAGGTATATTATACCACGTTTGGTATGTAATATAGCATAAGATAGAATAGGATAAGAGTTATTGAATAATATAAGATAAATTATTTATTGTATAAGATTTTATACTATGTAATATTTAATGTGTCATTGTATAATATATGATATTATATAATTATATACTATTATGTATTTATTATTATAATGTATAAGAAAATATTAGATAATAAAATATTTAATTAGATAAATATACTCATATATATTAAAAATAAATTTTATATATATATATATATATATATATATAGAGTTTTTAGAGAAAGAGTGAGTTTCTAGAGAAATAGATATTTTTTAAGAGAAAATTTCTAGAAAGAGTGTGAGTTTTTAGAGAGAATTTGTAGAAAGATATATTCTAGAGAAAAAGAAAGTTTTTAAAGAGAGTGATTTTTCAGAGAATTTCTAGAGAAAGATAAATTTTCTATAGGATTTATTGAGAGAGAGTATGTGGATGCATATGGAGAGTTTATAGAGAGAGAGAGAGTTTTTATTTTCTATAGAATAAGCTTATCCTATTGAGGTTTATCCTCTTCCTTAAGTATGTATAGTCTAGATCTTATACAACATATGATGTATAAGATAATACCATTATATAAACTATACAATTAGGTTTAATGATAAACATTATATAAACCTTAATTGTATAAACTTCTCTTATACGGCCCACCAAATATGGCCTTATTATTTTCCTATTCTATTCAATGCTAGCTGGAAATTCAATCAACCCTGAACTTTGATGTTGGACCTGCATAATCTAATACTTGCAACCGGTAAATATGGACAATTGAGACAAGCAATCAAAATTTTGTGAAACGAGAATTGGCTTCTTTAGAAGTCTGGGTTTGTGATATAGTTTTATTATTGTAGCTTTTAATCTATATATTGTTATATAAAATATACTTCTTGTAATTTTAACAAATATCACGTGTCATTAATATATATATATATATATATATATATTTCTCTAAATTTTTGATCCTTTAATATAACCTTCTTATTTATGTATTTAAAATTTAGTTTAAAAAATTCAAATTAAATTTAAATTTAAATTATATTTTTTTAATTTTATTTAAGTGATAAATTTAATTATGTTAACTTTTAAAAATTTATATTAATCTAAATACTAATTACTTATTTATTTATTAATAAGTCTAATACTATTATATAAAATACATTTCATGCAAGTAGAGTCAATGTCACGCGTTACTCATACATGAGTTTTTTTCTCTCTAGAATTTTACTCTTTTGATATAGCTTTATTTTCTATGTATTCAAAATTTATTTAAAAGAGTTCAATCGAATTCAAATTTCAATTATATTAGATTTTATTTTATTTAAGTGATAAATTTAATTTCTCTAACTTTTCAATGTTATATTAATAGAAATGTCCATTACTTATTTATCTATTAATAAGTGTGATGAATGAAGACCATACATCATAATATATTCAAACTGTTTATTTTTTTAATTAATTAAATATCAATTATGAATGAACAAATACTCTAATTAATATTTAATTTGAAAATTTTTAACCTTAATCAAATACTTCAAGTTTTATATTTTTGTAGTTATTATTTTACTATTTTATATATTTTTAGACACTATATATTAAATGCATCATTATAAATTTAATTTGTATGATTTTTTTATTTTTTCTGAGATAATTAAATTAGAAAGTTATTAATCTTTTATTCTTAAATAAATATGATTAAAAATATATTATAAAAAATATCAAAATGAATAGCATATTATAATTCAAAAAATCTATACACATATAATAAAACAAACTCGTACATCATGCGAGTAATAAAACTAGTTATATTTAAAGGTAAAGTTTTTTCTTGAAAATAAAGATAGAAAATAGAAAATATACATATAATCACATTTCTTACGTGAATGCACTTTGCAAGATTAACAAAATAAAAAACATAAAAAAATTCCTCCATTGTTTTGGTTGGAGTTTCATATGTCCACAAAAATCAATATCAAATGAAAAAATTAGAGCGCTTTAACAATCGGTGTTCTTTTAATCTTTCATTGCAAGGTATGAATCTTATTATACAAACCTCTAAAGCATTTAACACAAAAGTTGTAACCCTTTGTCTTAGATGTCCACAATCACTTGTCACTGCAAGTTATGAACCTAGCTCACTATACAAACCTCTAAGATTATCCATAAGATAAGATTTTCTTATCTAAATTCAAAATATATTAATTTTAGTTAGGCAAAATTAAATATTTCAAATAAAGGAGATATAGCACGAAAATTCAAAACAAGATATAGAATGAATACACATTATCCAATCAAATTAGAAATTTTATTAGAATTATTTAAAATATTAATTTTTTTTGTATCTAACATATAAAAAAGAAGCAAGAAAAATAATATAGGGAACTTATTATTAAAACACTTAAAAAGACTTAAAAGTTAATTAAATTTGACTATAACTCAAGAAAAAAATAAGGTGACATATAAAAAAACAAAATATATCTGAGAAAGCCACAAATTGCTCACTGGTGGTTAACATGTTTTTATTTTTCAAAACTAGCTAACGGATTTGACATATCAATACTAGAGATAAATTCCTATATGGTAGTTTTGAGTATGAAGATAGTTAGGGCGCATGTCAATTTTTTTAATAATAAGTTGTCATAATAAGTAGCACACCCTAAGTAGCCTTTTCACGGTTTGAGGACCATGAGTTTCAAAATAGATTCCTAATTTTTTATAGCTGTACCTTTTGCGTGAATAATAAGTTTGCTAATTACCTAACTATAGATAAGAACAGTGGCGGATCTACATTAGCCTCCCCCACTCCGCCCCAATTTTTTTTTTTTAAAATATATATATGGAGAATGTATACTAAATTATACCATTATTGGTCCAAATTTATATTGCTATATAATTTTTGTGTTAACATGTTAAGTATGAACTTTCATGAGATAGCTACTGTCAGAACAAAATAGCCTCATGTCTAATCTCATGTTTATTTTATAGGCTTACACTCAAGCTAGCTTGCAAACAATGACAAAGTCAAAACCTTAGGAAACGATCTCTACTTTAATACTATTAGTTTCTATTATAGTAATTATATGTAAGTAATACTAAATTAATAACTATGAAACACATTATTTATTGTTGTCAAATGATGAATTTTTTTTTCTATTTTTATAACTTTGTCCTTTTGTTACATATCAAACTTTGAAGGCTTATCAAAATAAAAAAGAAAAAAATATGTTCTCATCATTAAATGTCTTAAATTTACTCCATATTCTCTTCTAGTTTATAATAATTTTTTTTAATTTTAAATTACTTATCCATCTAAATTTATCATTTGCCACCCAAAATTTTGTGCCAACTTCCACTACTGGATACCAAGTTGGCAATTCCTTGTCTAGCCCTCTATAAATATGAACTACAGACGTTGTTTCTTTTGTGATATTCGACATATAAGATCTACAAGTGAGTTACTCTTGTTAGCTTAATCTTTTTTCTACTCACATTATAATGTTCATTTATATATTGCAAAGAAAGTAACGATTAGAGGCTATTGTTTGTTTCTTCTGATTTTCTTTTCATCAGTCAAAAATGACAATGTTCAATGGCCTCTTGGCAACTCTTTCGATTGGTCTGCTTGCCTGCTTAGCTTTACAGGCTCAAGGTTTGTTATAAGCAATGTGCACATTCTCATGCAACTTTCCTCAAAATTAAAACAAATGTTCAATCATTTCAATGTATGTTTTTTTTTAGTGCAATTCAAGGGCGACAGCTTTAAAAAATTCTGTTCAAAGAATAAGAAAATTCCTTTTGTTACAAGTATAATTTTTGTATTTAACAATCTAAAGAAAGAAAATTTTGCTAATTTTAAAATTATAAATGAGTTCTCGGAAGATAAATAATTGACTCCACTAATGGTGTTGTGCATTGTGTTTGATACAGCGTTGCCAAATTCAAACTGTACATTTGAAGAAGAAATAATGATAAAGAGATCAGATTTTCCTAAAGATTTTATCTTTGGTGTTGGTACTTCTGCTCTACAGGTATCAATTTATTTTTAACTTGTAAGCATATAACTTTGTTATGAGAATGAAGAAAAATAATTGCAATTGGACTAATTTATGGAGGTTAGGCCTCCAAAAGCGTAGTCACACAATCCTTCGAAAATTAGACTCAAGTTTGGTTATTGAAAATATGCTTGGTTCTTTGTTAATTGACTAAAGACATTACAAAATAAGAGATAAATGAATCATACCCAAATGGTAGGGATAAATGAATCAAATCAATTTAACTTACTAATTAATACAACGAAAAATAAAGATAAAGATAATACCAAATAATATAAAAAATATCCTCTAAGCTCTCACTTATAGAAGTCCATTACCTTACCTAATGAAATTCACGTCTACTTAAATATGTTGGATTTCTTTCTTTTCATGAATGCAGGTTGAAGGCGCTGCAAAAGAATTTGGAAAAGGACTAAGTGTCTGGGATTACTATATCCAACAATACCCAGGTAAAACATCTTATAGTACTGTATAATGCGGGATGCATTTAGGCTAGATGCTATCGAGCTAAATAGCAATATTCTTTCTAGTAAGATCACGATCAATTATTGGCCTTCTACTTTTCCCTATGATTTCCTTGTTCTTGCAGACAGAATTGCAAACCACAGTACTATTGATCATGCCATTGATCATTATAAACGATTTAAGGTGACAAGTCCAATATCATCCAACTTTGCATTTATCTAGAATGAACTAATCACACAAAATATTAATTAAGTTGTCAATTTCTTATGTGGATTTTGCAGGAAGATGTGCAACTTATCAAAGACTTGGGAGTGGAATATTATCGGTTTTCCATTCCCTGGACAAGGATTTTGCCTAGTAGGTTTTCTATATAGTAATTGCATGTCCTTTGTTTAGAAAATGAAATAATGTCATCTACTTTCATAAATTTGAGATATAACTACAAAAAATTTATTTGTATTCAATTGCATCCTGATTATTGTTTCGCAACTTCCCTATATGTAGAGGGTTCATTGAGTGGAGGAGTGAACCAAGAGGGTATTGAACACTACAATGCTCTAATAGATGAATTGCTAGCAAATGGTAAGAGATCATAATTTGTGAAGTAAAAAATAATTACTAATTTGCAATTATATGCTTAATGCCAATTTTCAATTTTTGTTTTCTGACTCAGGCATTAAACCCTTCGTGACTCTGCTACACTTTGACACACCATTAGCCCTGCAGGAGAAGTATGGAGGACCCTTGAACCGGTCATTTGTGTAAGCACTTTCTGTAATTTCTTTTGTCCAACTCAAAGATTGAGAATGCAATCCATCAAATTTGATGGTATACAGTTGTACTACAAATCTACAATAATTGCACTGGTTATCATATGTCCACTCTTTTGCAGAGATGATTTTAAGAACTACAGTGAACTATGTTTCAAAATATTTGGAGACAGAGTTAAGCATTGGGTCACAATCAATGAACCCTTTGTGGTTGCTGCAATGGGGTATGATCTTGGTGTGGCTCCACCAGGCAGGTGCTCAATTAGCAATATCACATGTGTTGCAGGTGACTCATCTAGAGAACCTTATATCGTGACTCACAATTTGCTCCTTGCCCATGCTGCTGCTGTTAAGGTTTATAGAGAGAAGTTCCAGGTAAAGCACAATGTTTTGCCTGTGCCATAGCTGAGTATCAATATTAATATGACGTTCATGTTTTGGATGAACTATATTTTGTGCACTTTAATTTTCAGGAAATTCAAAAGGGAGAAATTGGAATGAGCCATGTTGGACAATATGCTGAGCCTTATTCAAAATCACCAAAGGATATAGCCGCAGCAAAAAGAGCCTTAGACTTCAGCCTTGGATGGTTCGCTAACTCTTAACACTCTAAATGCATTAACAATCACCACCTAGGATGGTTTGTTTTTGTTAGTGTTCTAAGTACATTCACAATCACTGGCATAATAGAATTTTCTGGTTTTATGATGTTATTAATTGATTAGGTTTATGGAGCCATTAGTGTATGGTGATTATCCACAGAGCATGAGAGATTTGGTCAAGGATAGGCTGCCCTGTTTCACTCAAAAGGAGAAGAAGATGGTTAAAGGGTCATTTGATTTCATTGGAATAAATTATTATACTTCAAGATACTATAAAAACATTGAACCAAATCCAAACGCACCAGTTCACTACATGGGCGACAATTTAGCACAAGAACGAAGTAAACTTTCCTTACATATATATATTGAACTATTATAAAGTTTACATTTCATTTTCAACTATTCTTGGGCTCATGCGTGCCTTTTTGCAGCGGAAAGAGATGATGGGAAACCTATTGGACCTCTGGTAAGAAATTGAGTTCCAAAATTCTAAGTAATACTATAGTGAAATAGTTCTAATTTCTTCAAAATTAAAATGAAGAAAAAAAATGTGAACTTTTTATTTAGCATGTAAATACCATCTTGTGTATCTTGTATGCACTTGCTCGCCTTGAAAAAATAATAATTTTGTTTACATTGTAGATTGAAGGAATATACCTGTACCCGAAAGGCCTTGAGAAGCTATTGAATTTCATGAATGAGACATACAGTTGCCCTAAAATCTACATTACTGAAAATGGTTAGTCTTTGTGCATAACTAATTTAATCATATTAGTTTTAATGTAATTACATGATACATCGTTAATTTATTGATTTTGGTTTGGTATAGGGATAGCTGAAGCAAAAGGAGATGATATTCCACTGGATCGAGCATTGTTGGATCCACATCGAATCATTAACATCCGTAGGCATTTACAAAAAATCCACAATGCAATCCAGTAAGGGTTTGTTTAATCATATCAAATTATAACCATAAATGTTGTACCTAAAGAATAACTTATTTGCTTTATTTTTGTGCAGAAATGGAGTGAATGTGAAGGGTTTTATGTATTGGGCATTGTTCGATGACTTTGAATTTTCGAATGGTTATAATCTAAGATTTGGGTTTTACTTTATAGATTATAAGGATAACCTTCGGCGTATTCCCAAACACTCTGCAAATTGTTATCGGAGCTTCCTTAAACAAGCACCTTACTCTTAAGCAAATTTCATCCCATCAGTTGTAGCCATCACTTGGAACGTGGCCAACCTCAAAATCTACCTCAGTTAAGAAGACTTTCAACCTACGAGTATTGTACTCTTTTTCCTTAGTTTTAAGTTTTTATCCCACTAGGCTCGTAGTGTACCATTAATAGGAAGAAAGTTTCTATTTAAATAAACCATGTATTTAGCTCGATTCACCGAGCTTCTCATCAATAAAAACATGTTGTAATTTCTTTAATACATCTTTATTACTCGGCTAAACATAGAACATGATACCTTTATGATTGTAAAGCTTTATATATTGCATCATAAGCCCCTACCTCGAAACAAGGCACATCAAGTTCTGTCAATCTTTCTTCTTTTAATGAGGGGTGGATTCCCTCAATCACCTTCCATTTAAAGGAAAATCAGATTTTGTCAACCCCCAAACCCGTCGTCGGAGGCAAGGTTTCCGATCTTTCTTTGTCAGAGATCAATGACGCCTTCTCCATTTGCGGCAGAGCTAAAAGAAAGTATGGAAAAGATATCAAACGGTGCAATCAAAGGATCCGACGGAGAAAGATGATTATGTCTTCGCTGGAACAGAAGGACCTTGTATCAGGTGACTGTTCCTTTGCTTCCAGAAACATTGGATCCAAAGGATGTAAATGTATCGACAGCGAATAATAGGAACAAACCAAAGTGGCTGAGTGTGGAGAATTGCAACTAGACGATGGAACCTTGTTGGTACAACGGTGCACGGGATGAGGCGACGATGAGGTTGGGTGGATCGGTGGTGACAATGGAGTGTGTGATAGACACTGGGAGAAGGGGGATGGGCTACTGGGGAGTTCTTATATTTCTCTGTTGCTTACACTTCATCTATAAAAATTGTAGAGGGATAAAGAATGGACTGTCACTCATTAACTCTGTGATCTCTTCCTCTTAATCACTCAATAAGGGGATGGAAAATATACTAAACTAATTAATTAATTAGTTAAGTTGTTTACAAGTTACAGAATATCATCTGCTTAAGCCATAATAAAATCTAATTACCTAAACATTTGAAAAATGTGTTTGGGGAGATGGGACAGGTGATAGAGAGGAGTTGGATTGGAAGGGGAACCTGCAACCTGTAGCGAAAGTGTTCGTGGTTGGTTGGGTCATGGTTGATATGGAAAGATATGGCTTTACTTACTTGAAATACTAATATAATATGAGAGTTGTTATGGTATCTTGATGAGTTTGGTATTTAAGGTGGGTTGTTAATCATTTATTGACTGTTAGTTTCACAATAAATGTTTGAAAGTATATTAAATATAAATAGTAAGCAATAAATACTTAACTACTCACATAACGATACACAGGAAAAAAAATGTCGAAGTAACCACAATATACCATTAACCACAGTCTAACTCTAGCGTTTGATGATTGCACCACGCCACTGTATTTGAGCAAAGCATGCATACTTTGTGGTTCCAGTTATTTTATGCTTAAAAACACTTGTACTTTCTCTTTGCAACCCCATACTTTGATTATTTTTTTCAAGTGGGGGGTTCGTTTTAACTTTTAATTGAGGTACGTTACAGTCTCTGCTGGTGCTCTCTATTTATTTGTGTTGTTTAGTTTACAATTTATAGTAGTTTGAACAGGATACAAATTATGCTTTTGGTAACTTTTGCTTTAAATTGTTTTCATTTAAATGATTTTTTTGGTGAGATCACCTAACTGATCATTGAACCAATGAGTCAGCCATATGATTAGGTTAATTTCGATCCCATCTATGATAGAACTACTGAATATATAAATAAGCAATAAGCTATAAGTTTTGAGTAGGCCAAGGCCTCTATAGAGCTCCACAAATGCACTTCTAATCATTTTCTCAACACATTGAATTTTTCTCTTATGAATGAACTCTCTCCTATTGGATTGTTCACTAAATACTCCCACAACATGCTAGTAATAGCTGTAATCGCCCTAGTCAACATGGTGGCCATAACATCTATTCTCATTGCCATTTTAGGCTTTCCCTTCTTTGTCTTTGTTCTTGTTGTCGAATTAACAAAATTTATACCATTTTTCTCTAGTGTTGTGATTACTTCATCCACCTGTAAAATTTCTGAATTTGTTTCATCTAAATCTCCAAACCTTTCTGCACAAACAAACATAATTATACAACTAAATGATATATGAAGGGGGAAATAATAGCATACCAAAAATCTTGTATTTTCAATTACCACTTTTTTTTATAGAAACTATTGCATGTTGAAGTATGTGATAGGATGATAATGTTACATATATTAGTATACTAACAAAAAAAAGGTAGCCACTAGTTAATGTGAACACCTAAGAATCATTTGACTATGTACTGTCGAAAGATGACCTCTTGTGTTTATGATGACAAGCTGCTTATCCATTTCTTTCAAGACAGTTTAACTGGGGCAGCCTTAAATTGGTATGCCCACCTTGATCGAACTCGTGCTCAATGCTAGAAATACCTTGTTAACGCCCTCCTAAGGCAATACAAGTACAACATTGACACGACTTTAGATCGACTACAATTGCAAAATATGGAGATGAAAGCTTCAGAAACTTCCAAAGAATATCCTCAACGATGAAAGGAAATAGCCTCTCAGGTGGAGCCCCTATTGTCCGATAAAGAGATGACTGTTATGTTCATTGATACTCTTCAGTCACCCTTCTTTGACCGGATGATTGGAAGTGTTTCGTCGAATTTCTCAGACATGGTCATCATAGGAGAAAGGATTGAAAATGGATTAAGAAATGGAAGGATTAATAATGATTCAGCTGGAGCGGACTATACACGGGAAATTTTGCTGGAAGAAGAAGATGATGAGGTATATGCAATCACTACAAGAATTTTGCAAATTAGCTACGGAATTTAGCTACGGAATTTTTCCCTACCTAATTCGTAGTTAATTAGCTACGGATTAACTAGGAAAATTTATTCCCTCGCTAAATTTTAGCAAGAAAATAACTACGGATTAGCTACCAAAATTTTCGTAGCTAAATATTTTCCATAACTAAACCGTTTAACGAGGGAATATTCCCTAGCTGAAAAGTTTTTAAAGTAGACATTGGTAGCTCAGGATTTAGCGAGGGAATTCCCTCGCTAATCTCTAACTAATTATTTTTAATTGCTTGATTTTCCTAGCATCTTAGCCTTCGGCTTTCATTCATGCAAACATCCTTGTTCGAGCGTTGTGTGACTCAAATCCCTGACTCATATACGGCAGAGTGACCTCCACCCCATCCTTGTTCAAGTGCTGTGTGATTTTTAGGTTGTTCGAGCACTTCTTCTTCAGGTTGTTCAAGCATATATTGTCTTCTCTTCTCTTTAAATAGCTAGGGATTTTCAGTGAATGATTTTCTTTTGGTGGCTGGGTTTTTTTTCCAGATTCATTGCCTCTGCATTGCCTCGCTCAAGTTCTCTCAGTCTTCGATTTCATCAAGTGTTAGGTAAGAACCCTAACCGATTTCATTGCGCTTTCAACCTACAAAACAAGAAAGTTGATATGTGCATTATTTTTGTTGTCGAAGTTTTTGCGCCAAACGTTACTTTTTCTCCTTCGGTACAATTCACTCCACAACGCAAAAGGTTTTACTCTCTTTTTCCCTTTTCGTTTCTCACTTCCATTTCTTTTCTGTTCTTCTCTTTGATTTCCTTTCCTTCAATCATCAAGAAAACATGGTTAAATGTGCTTTTCGATTGATCGATCAAATGCACTATAACTCAATTGATTTATGAATCAATTTCTGGTTTGGTATCCCACAAAAACTTTAGTTTCTTGTATTCAAACAATGAAATGTAATCTGTTGACTCTAGTGCGGTGGGAGCTAGCTACTTAATTTGTAGAATAGTTTGAATGGGTAATTTGTGAGTTGTCTGAAAGGGTAATTTGTAGATTGGTTTTACTGCGTATTCAATGCTTGAGAAAATGCCAAATCCACCTTGTAAATGACTATGGACCTAGGTATTGGTTGACTGAATCATTTATTGGCTGCAAATTATTTTTAGAATTATGGGGATTGGAATAGCTTAATGATGCAATAGTGATTATGTTGATGTAAACAAAGGTTTTTAGATTTTTGGATAGTTGGGTTTACTTTACTTCATAAATTGTTATTTCCCTATTTTAGAAGTTTGATTAGTAGTAAAATGCAATGTGTGAAGCTGACATTTGAAAAAAAAAAGTGAGTACCGATCTTGTTTAAGCTGTAGGAAAATGGATTTTTGTCATTTGATTTGTTTAATCTTGGATCTTACGATGGATTGAACTCATTGAAGTATGTTTTAACTTGGAAATTGCTAATGGATTAGCATTCTGGAACCTTTTGATGATTAGTATTCTGCACAAAATAGGAAAATAGTGTTTTGCGAATTGCTTCTATTTATTTGGCCTTATGTTACCATATTGAAGATACCCACTGGTGGCATTCTGTTATTCCAAAAAGAGCTACAACACCAAAAAGAAAAAGAAATACTTTAACAACTAAAAGCTCCAAAGGTGCACCTTAGTCTCTTATGTACTTCTGAAAGTTGAGCTTGTAGAACCCTCACTTGACGAGTTAACTCCTACATATGGCAATTCAGCATAGAAATTTTTTGTTTTTATCTACCAACTTAGGATTCTTAAATTAATAAATTATAATTAACCATAATGATGTTTATGAACAAACTGTACCTCAACTGTTTGACTGCTGCAAGATGACTTACCTTGAACCCAAGAAATCTTGTATTTTTACATCATGGTCAAACTTCTTGAAGGTTTTCTTCAGTGCCTATACTTCAAACAAAACCAGAATTTTAAGCATCACCAGAAGTTGAGAGACAAATCCATTATTCACTTGATGAAACAAAAGCAGTATATGTAAAATGCATATATGAGAATAACATAGTCATCTTACTTCAAGGCTTTCCAATTTCCT
Source organism: Styphnolobium japonicum (assembly GCA_023212625.1). Lineage (NCBI taxonomy): Eukaryota > Viridiplantae > Streptophyta > Magnoliopsida > Fabales > Fabaceae > Styphnolobium > Styphnolobium japonicum. The sequence goes on along the minus strand of JALBWW010000003.1, from coordinate 37,699,309 downwards.
ACTCAATTAAAATGAGAAAGTGATTAGCTCTTTTATCATCAACAAATGAAAAGTAAAAACCATAAAACTTCAGCAAAATTTTTTGGCAAACCTTTTGGCCCTCTCTTATAGGCTAAGTTGAGCAAATTTTGCAATGACCTCCTCAATATTACTGAAAATAATAACCAATATGCAGAATTATTAAAAACCTAACATGGCTTTAATCTTTTCTTTAGAATTTTAAACATTTATAAGATGAATTTTATGTTATCCCCAACAAATGCACAAGATTCAAGGAAGCCTCTTCTACATGTATGAAAAAAATCAACAAATCTATTCCAACTTCTAGGTATTAAGAAGATAACATTGAAGATTCAATGGCATGATCTAGGTATGAGATACTCCAACACATTACGTGATCTAACAATCAAATTCAATTGGACTAAGCCTTAAAAGAGGAAGAATTCCTAATATAGATGGACAGGCGGTACTCTTGTTTGAGCTTTATTAGTCCAATCTGGTTCCTATGAGAAGCAAACATCAAAGTTGAATCTACAACTAGAGAAATCATTTTAAGTATGTGTTGGAATATACTAATAAACTAGTTACTACTGATAAACTAATGCATAACTAGTAAAAAAGGGGTATGTGTAGGTGTGTGTGTGAGTGTATAGATAAATAGATATATGTATGTGTATACATATATTCAAGCACCTAATGGAGTAGAAAAGCTACGATCAACTTCAGTTTCAAACATAAATGGCGTTGGGCCATGAATTGAACCAACACTAGTCTGTCTCTACAGGTTGGTTTTCTTGAAAAACTTTATCATTTTCCTTAGCTTCTTGTGAGGCCCCTCCTGGTAGAGTATATACTGCCAACCCTATCTTGTCATCAAGTACCCTTATATTTATATATATATATATATATGATTAGAAGAATAAGGGAGTTTCATTTACAATAGCATAGATAAATTATTAAATATTGCTTACTCGCTTATAAAACAATTTGGCACAATTGTTTATAGAATTTATAATATCATCAATTAGTCAAAACTAAATCACGTTAACTTTCCTCATGGCTTACTCTACCCTAGCAGAAGGTGGAGTTAGAGCTGTCCAACATTTGCAGTGACATTATGATAGTATTAGATTAGCATCTTATTCCATCCACTAATGTTGCGGAGTCCACAGTATTTTACTATAAGATGTATGCTTTGTTGTCTTGTCTTGTTTCCTGATGTTCATGGGGGTTTTAAGTACTTTTGTTTGTCCTGTCAGATTCTAGCCCTTTAGACAATTTTTTGAGTTTTGGCTTGGTTGCAGGAAAGGGGATTATTATCGCTACTTAGCTGAATTCAAGGCTGGAAATGAAAAGAAAGAGGTAGCAGATCAGTCACTTCAAGCATATCAGGTATTCACCTCTCTCTCTCTCTCTCTCTCTCTCTCTCTTAATTTCCTTTCATTTCCTTTTAGCATCTTTTATCAAGATACCAAGGATTACCTCTGTAAAATGAGTTATCATCTTATATGCGAGACTGCCACTGACAAGCTTAGGATGAACTTTACTATTTTCTCTGTTAGCAAAGAATGTAGATGATGTTTATTGGTTGAAGGCCTTTGCCTTCTAGTAATATATCGGGAAAATGCTCATCCTTTCACAACTTTGTATCATTGAGTAGAGATGTTTTCATCCGAATTCTGGCCCATAAGATCCTGCCACTCAGGAATACCTTTTATGCCATGACTTGTATTAGGGCTTAAGCATGGGGGGAAAGTTTATCCGAACTTTTCTCAGGCCGTATATTTATATAGGATTAAGTTTTATGTTAATAAACTATCTCATGAATTGGTTCTTTTGATCAGGTTTTCTGTACATTAGCAGTTACTTTGAACCTTTTACTAATGTAGTCCTTGCCTCTGTAGGGGAACTTAATTGGATTTATATCTATTTATATGCTTAACTCAAACAGGCTAATTTCTAAAGGCTTCTACTTGGTGGTAAAATTGTGAGAAAAGTAGAGTGGGAATTCTTCATTTTTCTTTATGCTTTATGAGCACATGGTCACCTGCATGAATCCTTCATTAGATGCTTAGCAATCTTGTGCTTTCATACAATTACTAAAAGTCTTTCTAGTAACTTAACCACCTGTTAAATCTATTATGATTTTCTGTTTCCTATGAATGGGGACCTTACCAATTGTAGAAGGTTTTAATATTCGTAATCTCTCTCCATTTTGATGGTTTGGATGGTAAAAGGCAAATGTTGCAAGGACCACAACAACTGATTTCCTTGGATTCTAACCATATCCATTCTTTCCAATCCCATCCTGCTGTTAATTTTATTTTGTACCCGGACCCTTTTTAGACTGTAATTTCACATGCAGCTAGCATTTATAAATTTACTTTATTACACCTGCTAAGTGTGCAGGTAATTTGTATTGAACCTCAAATATGAGAATAACTTGATAGCCCTTGGTTGCCCGAGTTAGCTTTACTATCATTGTTTAGCAGACTGGGTGCTGCAGATGAACTGTAGTTCAGAGGGCACTCCCACTAAAAATTTGGTTCACAGCAGATATGTTGAAAAACGCGAGGATTGCATCCCTAAAAGCGTTAAATTCAACGAACTTAGCAGACACTAAGGGACATGGGCCAAAGGGGATGAAAAATGAAGTTTGGGATGGCCTAGTTGATATATGGCTAACACCTGAATGGAGGCGGAAGTCAGATGCCGGGCGAAGTAACAGGGCAGCTATGCCTGAATCCATACTGCACACGGGTGGCTCAATTAGCTTTGGCCAACACAAGAAGAAGATGGTAATAATTTTTTTCCTAATATAATTGTATTGCTATTTAATATTTATTCTAATAGATGTTGATTACAGGAGATAGAGTTGAAGCATGAAGTTTCTTATCGTGACGTTTATTATCATACACATAAGAATAAGTCAGGGGAATATGTCTCTGACCGTGAAAAAAACTCCATTGTATGTGTCTTTAAAACTAAAAGATTATTATATTTGCTAAGCTATTGTTTCTCTCAATAACATTTTCTTTATTGGTTGTTTTAGGAGACCCTTGACACTGCGATGTCACAGAAGTATGGAGAAGACTCTTCTACACATCCTGTGGTTGACCCAGAGGTGTGGATAGATGTTGCAGGTCCTAACAAGAAGGGACGTGTCCATGGCATGGGTCATAGCTTGGATCTTGGCATCGATGGACCTATGCATGCATCATCCTCGAAGGCTACAGGTCCATCCATGACTTCAGTAGACTTAAACACAGTTGTCAACTCAGCTGTAAATGCAGCTTTACCTTCTGCCCTAGATGTGACGATGGCTTCCTTTGTGAGGACTCAACTCATGCCTATGTTAGAGCCTATCTTGTCTCGGATCCCTGGCTTCCAAGGAGAACATCATGCATCGCAGGCATATTCACAAGGCAAAGCAGATAGAGGGGATCATAGGGATGGTGATGATGATGGCGCAGACTTAGACATTGATTAGATGTGATTTTTATTTCTTTGTAGAGCTTGTTCAAACCTATTTTGTTGTATAACTTTACTTTTATTTGTAGAACTTGTTTGAACTTATTGTATTACTTTTGAAGTTACTAATACAATTATGATATTTCATTGCTTTGAATGATTTACTAGCTAGATTTGGATGTTTTGAATGTGTTTGTATGCAGGTTTAATTAGGCAAATGATAATAAACAAAATGTATTTTTTTTACCATGTTAGAATTAGCTAGGGATTAACTAGGGAATGAAAAATTAACTTTGAATTAGCTACGAATTAGCTGCAAATTAGCTATGGATTATCGTCGATTTAATTAACAGTTAGCTACAGATTAGCTAGGGATTAACTAGGGAATTGCAAAAATTAGCTACGAATTAGCTATGGAGTAGCTAGGGATTAGTTGCAAATTGGCTAGGGATTAGGTACGGATTAACTATGATTTAATTAAATATTAGCTAGGGATTAACTAGAGATTAACTAGGGAATGCAAAAATTAGTTGCGCATTAGCTAGGGATTAGCTACTGAGTTTTCCTAGCTAAATAGCGAGGGTATTTGGAACATTTTTTAAAGAAAATTAGCTATTGATTAGCTAGGGATTAGCTACGACAATTCCGTAGCTATTTTATTTTAGCCACGAATTAGCTACCAAAAATTTCGTAGCTAATTAGCCACCCAAATTATGCTAAGGAAAATTTCGTAGCTAATCCCTAGTTAATCCATAGTTAATATATTTAACTAGGGATTAGCTACGGAATTTTCCCTAGCTAATCTGCGAAATTCTTGTAGTGAATGACGTATGACCGGGGGCGTTGGAAAAGACCTACCCACAAAAAGCCTAGCCATTTACTCGTCATACCTCAACAACCATCCCAAACACCCTACACACTTGACCCATACACTGCTACCACTTCACATACTCCATACCCTCAAGCTTACCATGCATCATTGCCTAACAAAACACCACATTCTGTTCAATATCAATCATTCACCGAGCCACAAATGGTTGAGCCTTGGTTTCAAAACCTAGATGTTAATAAGAGAAAGACCCAAAATAACCAAGACAGTAAGCTTTTTCAATATGAACCTATCCCCATGACCAATATTGAGCTGTCACCTCATTTTATGCACAATACTTTGGTAATCCCTTGCCCGGTGAAGCCGTTGGAAATACTATACCTTGGAGGATTTGATCCTAACATGCAGTTCGGTCACCAAGGTTCATGCTAGAGCTTCTGCCTCAAGAATCACTTTGGGATTAGTGCCTGCATTCTAATATCATCATCTCATTGGGAAATGGACAATATGCGAATGTCTATTTCTATTTATTGAATGGTCAAATGTTGACACGGAATGACTAACAATAGTAAATAAAGTTCAAAATTTACAATAAGTTTTGAAAGATAATATAGAAATGATTATTTCTTTTTATTGAGTAGTCAAGTGTTTTCACAAAATGACTAATAATAGTAAAAAAAAAGTTCTAAATTTACATTAAGGGTATTTTTGTCTATTAAATTAAATTTAATGGTCTCTATCCCTAAATAAATTTTGAATAATTCTTCTTAATAATTAAAAAAAATTATATTCTTTAAAATTAAATATATCTTATTAACAGTATTTAACATTATTTTTTTTCAAAAAAACCTACAAATAAATAAACACATACGGAAAGACTATTTAGTAATGTGTAAGAACATTTTAGCAAAGTAACCAACTAGTTAAATTCTCTCTTCATTCTACTAAATAAATTTTGAATAGTTATCCTTAATAATTTATATTTTTTATGTCCTTTAAAATTAAATATACCTTATTAACAATCTTTAAAATTAATTTTTCTAAAAGAAACCAACAAATAAATAAATACACACAAAGAGACTATTTAGTAATGTGTAAAAACATTTTAGCAAAGTACCCAACCAGTTAAATTTCCTCCTCGTTCTATTTTTGTTCATTTTTTCACGTGATGTCACTATTATACTTCTATATTTATTTTTATCCCTAATGTGTGGCTCATATTCATTTTTAGAATGACGCCCCCTCGTCAAATTTGTGATGACACACCGTAGTCATTCCCCTTTATTTCGTATTAAAATTTGGAGAATAAGACTTAATCTGTGGTTCTGGGAATTCAGATTTTTTCAGAGTTTGCTGCTTGTGTGGGAGCAAAAATCATTGTCAGAGTTGATATGTGCGGTTATTGGAATTTTATCTCATGGCACCAACTGTACCTATAGAGTTTGCTGGAGAAAAGGAATCCAGAAAGTACTCTCTCATTCGCAAATAATGGGGAAGTCTCGGCATGCTGTAGAGACTATGGGTGAATCAGAAGGGTTGGGTAGCTCGGGAAGGGTTGATATAGAGCTGACAGCATCAGAAGGTTCTTGTGTCCTGAAGAGGAAATGCCTTGGTTTGAATGCTGTTGGTGTTGGTTATGGTAGTTTTGATGTGCCATTTCAAATTTTGTCATTGTCAAAGATGTCACGTTCTGAGAGCAAGGATTTGGAACTGAGGTTAACTTTCGAACTTGAATAAGTAATGGAACTTCAGAAGAAAGTTGACAGCATGAATTCAAACATTGTTGCATTATCTCCCTCTAGTGACATAAGGAGCTGCAGTGAGGGACAGAAGAGGCCTCAGCTGGACAGTTAGCATAGAACATTGGAAACATCGGTGCCACAGGGTAAGAAAAGGCCCACACCAGGTCGTAATGGTCCGAAGACGAAGAGATGTATCTCTGGGCGTTTTGAATATGCATAACCTGCTGCACCAGTGACTTCTTCATATGCTACGTTGATGAAACCGCGTGATGTCTCATCAATTTGGTTGGGTTTTTAATAACACACCAGTTGATGTTGTTAAATTGAACATTCCAGATTATTTCACTGTCATCAAACATCCAATGGATTTGGGAACTGTGAAGGGTAGAATAACTTCTGGTGAATATTCAAGTCCTATGGATTTTGCTGCAGATGTGAGGCTGACTTTCTCAAATGCGATGGCTTATAATCCACCCGGCAATGATGTACACACCATGGCAGAAACCCTAAGTAACTTTTTTGAAATGAGATGGAAGCCTATAGAGAAGAAAAAATTCCTGCCATTGGTTGTTTAATAATCAAGGCAGGGCGTACCTTCAGTGAAAATGTTCATTGATGAAGGATCACTGGCAGGATCCTGCTTGTTGAAAGGAAAATCGGAAGATGAATTGCATTTGTTTTTCTTTTTTTCATTGCTTGAGGCTAGACACATCTGCCTCTTCATTTTATATTATCGGGATTCACCTTCTACCTATCGAAGGGTAGATTCAGCTATGAGATCTTAGCTGTAGGTGTAGATTCAGCTATGGGTTCTTATCAGCAGTAGGTTCGGCCAATAGAAGGTATATTATACCACGTTTGGTATGTAATATAGCATAAGATAGAATAGGATAAGAGTTATTGAATAATATAAGATAAATTATTTATTGTATAAGATTTTATACTATGTAATATTTAATGTGTCATTGTATAATATATGATATTATATAATTATATACTATTATGTATTTATTATTATAATGTATAAGAAAATATTAGATAATAAAATATTTAATTAGATAAATATACTCATATATATTAAAAAGAAATAAATTATATATATATATATACATATATATATATATATAGAGTGTTTAGAGAAAGAGTGAGTTTCTAGAGAAATAGATATTTTTTAAGAGAAAACTTCTAGAAAGAGTGTGATTTTTTAGAGAGAATTTATAGAAAGATATATTCTAGAGAAAAAGAAAGTTTTTAAAGAGAGTGATTTTTTAGAGAATTTCTAGAGAAAGATAAATTTTCTATAGGATTTATTGAGAGAGAGTATGTGGATGCATATGGAGAGTTTATAGAGAGAGAGAGAGTTTTTATTTTCTATAGAATAAGCTTATCCTATTGAGGTTTATCCTCTTCCTTAAGTATGTATAGTCTAGATCTTATACAACATATGATGTATAAGATAATACCATTATATAAACTATACAATTAGGTTTAATGATAAACATTATATAAACCTTAATTGTATAAACTTCTCTTATACGGCCCACCAAATATGGCCTTATTATTTTCCTATTCTATTCAATGCTAGCTGGAAATTCAATCAACCCTGAACTTTGATGTTGGACCTGCATAATCTAATACTTGCAACCGGTAAATATGGACAATTGAGACAAGCAATCAAAATTTTGTGAAACGAGAATTGGCTTCTTTAGAAGTCTGGGTTTGTGATATAGTTTTATTATTGTAGCTTTTAATCTATATATTGTTATATAAAATATACTTCTTGTAATTTTAACAAATATCACGTGTCATTAATATATATATATATATATATATATATATATATATTTCTCTAAATTTTTTATCCTTTAATATAACCTTCTTATTTATGTATTTAAAATTTAGTTTAAAAAATTCAAATTAAATTTAAATTTAAATTATATTTTTTTAATTTTATTTAAGTGATAAATTTAATTATGTTAACTTTTAAAAATTTATATTAATCTAAATACTAATTACTTATTTATTTATTAATAAGTCTAATACTATTATATAAAATACATTTCATGCAAGTAGAGTCAATGTCACGCGTTACTCATATATAAGTTTTTTTCTCTCTAGAATTTTACTCTTTTGATATAGCTTTATTTTCTATGTATTCAAAATTTATTTAAAAGAGTTCAATCGAATTCAAATTTCAATTATATTAGATTTTATTTTATTTAAGTGATAAATTTAATTTCTCTAACTTTTCAATGTTATATTAATAGAAATGTCCATTACTTATTTATCTATTAATAAGTGTGATGAATGAAGACCATACATCATAATATATTCAAACTGTTTATTTTTTTAATTAATTAAATATCAATTATGAATGAACAAATACTCTAATTAATATTTAATTTGAAAATTTTTAACCTTAATCAAATACTTCAAGTTTTATATTTTTGTAGTTATTATTTTACTATTTTATATATTTTTAGACACTATATATTAAATGCATCATTATAAATTTAATTTGTATGATTTTTTTATTTTTTCTGAGATAATTAAATTAGAAAGTTATTAATCTTTTATTCTTAAATAAATATGATTAAAAATATATTATAAAAAATATCAAAATGAATAGCATATTATAATTCAAAAAATCTATACACATATAATAAAACAAACTCGTACATCATGCGAGTAATAAAACTAGTTATATTTAAAGGTAAAGTTTTTTCTTGAAAATAAAGATAGAAAATAGAAAATATACATATAATCACATTTCTTACGTGAATGCACTTTGCAAGATTAACAAAATAAAAAACATAAAAAAATTCCTCCATTGTTTTGGTTGGAGTTTCATATGTCCACAAAAATCAATATCAAATGAAAAAATTAGGGTGCTTTAACAAAAGGTGTTCTTTTAATCTTTCATTGCAAGGTATGAATCTCATTATACAAACCTCTAAAGCATTCAACACAAAAGTTGTAACCCTTTGTCTTAGATGTCCACAACCTAGCTCACTATACAAACCTCTAAGATTATCCATAAGATAAGATTTTCTTATCTAAATTCAAAATATATTAATTTTAGTTAGGCAAAATTAAATATTTCAAATAAAGGAGATATAGCATGAAAATTCAAAACAAGATATAGAATGAATACATATTATCCAATCAAATTACAAATTTTATTAGAATTATTTAAAATATTAATTTTTCTTTTTGTATCTAACATAAAAAAGAAGCAAGAAAAATAATATAGAGAACTTATTATTAAAACACTTAAAAAGACTTAAAAGTTAATTAAATTTGACTATAACTCAAGAAAAAATAAGGTGACATAAAAAAACAAAATATATCTGAGAAAGCCACAAATCGCTCATGGTTAACATGTTTTTATTTTTCAAAACTAGCTAACGGATTTGACAAATCAATACTAGAGATAAATCCCTATATGGTAGTTTTGAGTATGAAGATAGTTAGGGCGCATGTCAATTTTTTTAATAATAAGTTGTCATAATAAGTAGCACACCCTAAGTAGCCTTTTCACTGTTGGAGGACCATGAGTTTCAAAATGGATTCCTAATTTTTTGTAGCTGTACCTTTTGCGTGAATAATAAGTTTGCTAATTACCTAACTATAGATACGAACAGTGGCGGATCTACATTAGCCTCCCCCACTCCGCCCCAATTTTTTTTTTTTTTAAATATATATATGGAGAATGTGTACTAAATTATACCATTATTGGTCCAAATTTATATTGCTATATGATTTTTGTGTTAACATGTTAAGTATGAACTTTCATGAGGTAGCTACTGTGAGAACAAAATAGCCTCATGTCTAATCTCATGTTTATTTTATAGGCTTACACTCAAGCTAGCTTGCAAACAATGACAAAGTCAAAACCTTAGGAAACGATCCTCTACTTTAATACTATTAGTTTCTATTATAGTAATTATATGTAAGTAATACTAAATTAATAACTATGAAACACATTATTTATTGTTGTCAAATGATGAATTTTTTTTTCTATTTTTATAACTGTCCTTTTGTTACATATCAAACTTTGAAGGCTTATCAAAATAAAAAAAGAAAAAAATATGTTCTCATCGTTAAATGTCTTAAATTTACTCCATATTCTCTTCTAGTTTATAGTAATTTTTTTAATTTTAAATTACTTATCCATCTAAATTTATCATTTGCCACCCAAAATTTTGTGCCAACTTCCACTACTGGATACCAAGTTGGCAATTCCTTGTCTAGCCCTCTATAAATATGAACTACAGACGTTGTTTCTTTTGTGGTATTCGACATATAAGATCTACAAGTGAGTTACTCTTGTTAGCTTAATCTTTTTTCTACTCACATTATAATGTTCATTTATATATTGAAAAGAAAGTAACGATTAGAGGCTATTGTTTGTTTCTTCTGATTTTCTTTTCATCAGTCAAAAATGACAATGTTCAATGGCCTCTTGGCAACTCTTTCGATTGGTCTGCTTGCCTGCTTAGCTTTACAGGCTCAAGGTTTGTTATAAGCAATGTGCACATTCTCATGCAACTTTCCTCAAAATTAAAACAAATGTTCAATCATTTCAATGTATGTTTTTTTTTAGTGCAATTCAAGGGCGACAGCTTTAAAAAATTCTGTTCAAAGAATAAGAAAATTCCTTTTGTTACAAGTATAATTTTTGTATTTAACAATCTAAAGAAAGAAAATTTTGCTAATTTTAAAATTATAAATGAGTTCTCGGAAGATAAATAATTGACTCCACTAATGGTGTTGTGCATTGTGTTTGATACAGCGTTGCCAAATTCAAACTGTACATTTGAAGAAGAAATAATGATAAAGAGATCAGATTTTCCTAAAGATTTTATCTTTGGTGTTGGTACTTCTGCTCTACAGGTATCAATTTATTTTTAACTTGTAAGCATATAACTTTGTTATGAGAATGAAGAAAAATAATTGCAATTGGACTAATTTATGGAGGTTAGGCCTCCAAAAGCGTAGTCACACAATCCTTCGAAAATTAGACTCAAGTTTGGTTATTGAAAATATGCTTGGTTCTTTGTTAATTGACTAAAGACATTACAAAATAAGAGATAAATGAATCATACCCAAATGGTAGGGATAAATGAATCAAATCAATTTAACTTACTAATTAATACAACGAAAAATAAAGATAAAGATAATACCAAATAATATAAAAAATATCCTCTAAGCTCTCACTTATAGAAGTCCATTACCTTACCTAATGAAATTCACGTCTACTTAAATATGTTGGATTTCTTTCTTTTCATGAATGCAGGTTGAAGGCGCTGCAAAAGAATTTGGAAAAGGACTAAGTGTCTGGGATTACTATATCCAACAATACCCAGGTAAAACATCTTATAGTACTGTATAATGCGGGATGCATTTAGGCTAGATGCTATCGAGCTAAATAGCAATATTCTTTCTAGTAAGATCACGATCAATTATTGGCCTTCTACTTTTCCCTATGATTTCCTTGTTCTTGCGCATGTAATTGCAAACCACAAGATTACTATTGATCATGCCATTGATCATTATAAACGATTTAAGGTGACAAGTCCAATATCATCCAACTTTGCATTTATCTAGAATGAACTAATCACACAAAATATTAATTAAGTTGTCAATTTCTTATGTGGATTTTGCAGGAAGATGTGCAACTTATCAAAGACTTGGGAGTGGAATATTATCGGTTTTCCATTCCCTGGACAAGGATTTTGCCTAGTAGGTTTTCTATATAGTAATTGCATGTCCTTTGTTTAGAAAATGAAATAATGTCATCTATTTTCATAAATTTGAGATATAACTACAAAAAATTTATTTGTATTCAATTGCATCCTGATTATTGTTTCGCAACTTCCCTATATGTAGAGGGTTCATTGAGTGGAGGAGTGAACCAAGAGGGTATTGAACACTACAATGCTCTAATAGATGAATTGCTAGCAAATGGTAAGAGATCATAATTTGTGAAGTAAAAAATAATTACTAATTTGCAATTATATGCTTAATGCCAATTTTCAATTTTTGTTTTCTGACTCAGGCATTAAACCCTTCGTGACTCTGCTACACTTTGACACACCATTAGCCCTGCAGGAGAAGTATGGAGGACCCTTGAACCGGTCATTTGTGTAAGCACTTTCTGTAATTTCTTTTGTCCAACTCAAAGATTGAGAATGCAATCCATCAAATTTGATGGTATACAGTTGTACTACAAATCTACAATAATTGCACTGGTTATCATATGTCCACTCTTTTGCAGAGATGATTTTAAGAACTACAGTGAACTATGTTTCAAAATATTTGGAGACAGAGTTAAGCATTGGGTCACAATCAATGAACCCTTTGTGGTTGCTGCAATGGGGTATGATCTTGGTGTGGCTCCACCAAGTGTGTGCTCAATTAGCAATATCACATGTGTTGCAGGTGACTCATCTAGAGAACCTTATATCGTGACTCACAATTTGCTCCTTGCCCATGCTGCTGCTGTTAAGGTTTATAGAGAGAAGTTCCAGGTAAAGCACAATGTTTTGCCTGTGCCATAGCTGAGTATCAATATTAATATGACGTTCATGTTTTGGATGAACTATATTTTGTGCACTTTAATTTTCAGGAAATTCAAAAGGGAGAAATTGGAATGAGCCATGTTGGACAATATGCTGAGCCTTATTCAAAATCACCAAAGGATATAGCCTTGACAAAAAGAGCCTTAGACTTCAGCCTTGGATGGTTCGCTAACTCTTAACACTCTAAATGCATTAACAATCACCACCTAGGATGGTTTGTTTTTGTTAGTGTTCTAAGTACATTCACAATCACTGGCATAATAGAATTTTCTGGTTTTATGATGTTATTAATTGATTAGGTTTATGGAGCCATTAGTGTATGGTGATTATCCACAGAGCATGAGAGATTTGGTCAAGGATAGGCTGCCCTGTTTCACTCAAAAGGAGAAGAAGATGGTTAAAGGGTCATTTGATTTCATTGGAATAAATTATTATACTTCAAGATACTATAAAAACATTGAACCAAATCCAAACGCACCAGTTCACTACATGGGCGACAATTTAGCACAAGAACGAAGTAAACTTTCCTTACATATATATATTGAACTATTATAAAGTTTACATTTCATTTTCAACTATTCTTGGGCTCATGCGTGCCTTTTTGCAGCGGAAAGAGATGATGGGAAACCTATTGGACCTCTGGTAAGAAATTGAGTTCCAAAATTCTAAGTAATACTATAGTGAAATAGTTCTAATTTCTTCAAAATTAAAATGAAGAAAAAAAATGTGAACTTTTTATTTAGCATGTAAATACCATCTTGTGTATCTTGTATGCACTTGCTCGCCTTGAAAAAATAATAATTTTGTTTACATTGTAGATTGAAGGAATATACCTGTACCCGAAAGGCCTTGAGAAGCTATTGAATTTCATGAATGAGACATACAGTTGCCCTAAAATCTACATTACTGAAAATGGTTAGTCTTTGTGCATAACTAATTTAATCATATTAGTTTTAATGTAATTACATGATACATCGTTAATTTATTGATTTTGGTTTGGTATAGGGATAGCTGAAGCAAAAGGAGATGATATTCCACTGGATCGAGCATTGTTGGATCCACATCGAATCATTAACATCCGTAGGCATTTACAAAAAATCCACAATGCAATCCAGTAAGGGTTTGTTTAATCATATCAAATTATAACCATAAATGTTGTACCTAAAGAATAACTTATTTGCTTTATTTTTGTGCAGAAATGGAGTGAATGTGAAGGGTTTTATGTATTGGGCATTGTTCGATGACTTTGAATTTTCGAATGGTTATAATCTAAGATTTGGGTTTTACTTTATAGATTATAAGGATAACCTTCGGCGTATTCCCAAACACTCTGCAAATTGTTATCGGAGCTTCCTTAAACAAGCACCTTACTCTTAAGCAAATTTCATCCCATCAGTTGTAGCCATCACTTGGAACGTGGCCAACCTCAAAATCTACCTCAGTTAAGAAGACTTTCAACCTACGAGTATTGTACTCTTTTTCCTTAGTTTTAAGTTTTTATCCCACTAGGCTCGTAGTGTACCATTAATAGGAAGAAAGTTTCTATTTAAATAAACCATGTATTTAGCTCGATTCACCGAGCTTCTCATCAATAAAAACATGTTGTAATTTCTTTAATACATCTTTATTACTCGGCTAAACATAGAACATGATACATTTATGATTGTAAAGCTTTATATATTGCATCATAAGCCCCTACCTCGAAACAAGGCACATCAAGTTCTGTCAATCTTTCTTCTTTTAATGAGGGGTGGATTCCCTCAATCACCTTCCATTTAAAGGAAAATCAGATTTTGTCAGTCCCCAAACCCGTCGTCAGAGGCAAGGTTTCCGATCTTTCTTTGTCAGAGATCAATGACGCCTTCTCCATTTGCGGCATAGCTAAAAGAAAGTATGGAAAAGATATCAAACGGTGCAATCGAAGGATCCGACGGAGAAAGATGATTATGTCTTATTTGGCCGAATGTATGACCTTGTATCAGGTGACTGTTCCTTTGCTTCCAGAAACATTGGATCCAAAGGATGTAAATGTATCGACAGCGAATAATAGGAACAAACCAAAGTGGCTGAGTGTGGAGAATTGCAACTAGACGATGGAACCTTGTTGGTACAACGGTGCACGGGATGAGGCGACGATGAGGTTGGGTGGATCGGTGGTGACAATGGAGTGTGTGATAGACACTGGGAGAAGGGGGATGGGCTACTGGGGAGTTCTTATATTTCTCTGTTGCTTACACTTCATCTATAAAAATTGTAGAGGGATAAAGAATGGACTGTCACTCATTAACTCTGTGATCTCTTCCTCTTAATCACTCAATAAGGGGATGGAAAATATACTAAACTAATTAATTAATTAGTTAAGTTGTTTACAAGTTACAGAATATCATCTGCTTAAGCCATAATAAAATCTAATTACCTAAACATTTGAAAAATGTGTTTGGGGAGATGGGACAGGTGATAGAGAGGAGTTGGATTGGAAGGGGAACCTGCAACCTGTAGCGAAAGTGTTCGTGGTTGGTTGGGTCATGGTTGATATGGAAAGATATGGCTTTACTTACTTGAAATACTAATATAATATGAGAGTTGTTATGGTATCTTGATGAGTTTGGTATTTAAGGTGGGTTGTTAATCATTTATTGACTGTTAGTTTCACAATAAATGTTTGAAAGTATATTAAATATAAATAGTAAGCAATAAATACTTAACTACTCACATAACGATACACAGGAAAAAAAATGTCGAAGTAACCACAATATACCATTAACCACTGTCTAACTCTAGCGTCTGATGATTGCACCACGCCACTGTATTTGAGCAAAGCATGCATACTTTGTGGTTCCAATTATTTTATGCTTAAAAACACTTGTACTTTCTCTTTGCAACCCCATACTTTGATTATTTTTTTCAAGTGGGGGGTTCGTTTTAACTTTTAATTGAGGTACGTTACAGTCTTTGCTGGTGCTCTCTATTTATTTGTGTTGTTTAGTTTACAATTTATAGTAGTTTGAACAGGATACAAATTATGCTTTTGGTAACTTTTGCTTTAAATTGTTTTCATTTAAATGATTTTTTTTTTGTGAGATCACCTAACTGATCATTGAACCAATGAGTCAGCCATATGATTAGGTTAATTTCGATCCCATCTATGATAGAACTACTGAATATATAAATAAGCAATAAGCTATAAGTTTTGAGTAGGCCAAGGCCTCTATAGAGCTCCACAAATGCACTTCTAATCATTTTCTCAACACATTGAATTTTTCTCTTATGAATGAACTCTCTCCTATTGGATTGTTCACTAAATACTCCCACAACATGCTAGTAATAGCTGTAATCGCCCTAGTCGACATGGTGGCCATAACATCTATTCTCATTGCCATTTTAGGCTTTCCCTTCTTTGTCTTTGTTCTTGTTGTCGAATTAACAAAATTTATACCATTTTTCTCTAGTGTTGTGATTACTTCATCCACCTGTAAAATTTCTGAATTTGTTTCATCTAAATCTCCAAACCTTTCTGCACAAACAAACATAATTATACAACTAAATGATATATGAAGGGGGAAATAATAGCATACCAAAAATCTTGTATTTTCAATTCCCACTTTTTTTTACAGAAAGTATTGCATGTTGAAGTATGTGATAGGATGACAATGTTACATATATTAGTATACTAACAAAAAAAAGGTAGCCACTAGTTAATGTGAACACCTAAGAATCATTTGACTATGTACTGTCGAAAGATGACCTCTTGTGTTTATGATGACAAGCTGCTTATCCATTTCTTTCAAGATAGTTTAACTGGGGCAACCTCAAATTGGTATGCCCACCTTGATTGAACTCGTGCTCAATGCTAGAAATACCTTGTTAACGCCCTCCTAAGGCAATACAAGTACAACATTGACACGACTTTAGATCGACTACAATTGCAAAATATGGAGATGAAAGCTTCAGAAACTTCCAAAGAATATCCTCAACGATGAAAGGAAATAGCCTCTCAGGTGGAGCCCCTATTGTCCGATAAAGAGATGACTGTTATGTTCATTGATACTCTTCAGTCACCCTTCTTTGACCGGATGATTGGAAGTGTTTCGTCGAATTTCTCAGACATGGTCATCATAGGAGAAAGGATTGAAAATGGATTAAGAAATGGAAGGATTAATAATGATTCAGCTGGAGCGGACTATACACGGGAAATTTTGCTGGAAGAAGAAGATGATGAGGTATATGCAATCACTACAAGAATTTTGCAAATTAGCTACGGAATTTAGCTACGGAATTTTTCCCTACCTAATTCGTAGTTAATTAGCTACGGATTAACTAGGAAAATTTATTCCCTCGCTAAATTTTAGCAAGAAAATAACTACGGATTAGCTACCAAAATTTTCGTAGCTAAATATTTTCCATAACTAAACCGTTTAACGAGGGAATATTCCCTAGCTGAAAAGTTTTTAAAGTAGACATTGGTAGCTCAGGATTTAGCGAGGGAATTCCCTCGCTAATCTCTAACTAATTATTTTTAATTGCTTGATTTTCCTAGCATCTTAGCCTTCGGCTTTCATTCATGCAAACATCCTTGTTCGAGCGTTGTGTGACTCAAATCCCTGACTCATATACGGCAGAGTGACCTCCACCCCATCCTTGTTCAAGTGCTGTGTGATTTTTAGGTTGTTCGAGCACTTCTTCTTCAGGTTGTTCAAGCATATATTGTCTTCTCTTTTCTTTAAATAGCTAGGGATTTTCAGTGAATGATTTTCTTTTGGTGGCTGGGTTTTTTTTCCAGATTCATTGCCTCGCTCAAGTTCTCTCAGTCTTCGATTTCATCAAGTGTTAGGTAAGAACCCTAACCGATTTCATTGCGCTTTCAACCTACAAAACAAGAAAGTTGATATGTGCATTATTTTTGTTGTCGAAGTTTTTGCGCCAAACGTTACTTTTTCTCCTTCGGTACAATTCACTCCACAACGCAAAAGGTTTTACTCTCTTTTTCCCTTTTCGTTTCTCACTTCCATTTCTTTTCTGTTCTTCTCTTTGATTTCCTTTCCTTCAATCATCAAGAAAACATGGTTAAATGTGCTTTTCGATTGATCGATCAAATGCACTATAACTCAATTGATTTATGAATCAATTTCTGGTTTGGTATCCCACAAAAACTTTAGTTTCTTGTATTCAAACAATGAAATGTAATCTGTTGACTCTAGTGCGGTGGGAGCTAGCTACTTAATTTGTAGAATAGTTTGAATGGGTAATTTGTGAGTTGTCTGAAAGGGTAATTTGTAGATTGGTTTTACTGCGTATTCAATGCTTGAGAAAATGCCAAATCCACCTTGTAAATGACTATGGACCTAGGTATTGGTTCACTGAATCATTTATTGGCTGCAAATTATTTTTAGAATTATGGGGATTGGAATAGCTTAATGATGCAATAGTGATTATGTTGATGTAAACAAAGGTTTTTAGATTTTTGGATAGCTGGGTTTACTCTACTTCATAAATTGTTATTTCCCTATTTTAGAAGTTTGATTGGTAGTAAGATGCAATGTGTGAAGCTGACATTTGAAAAAAAAAAGTGAGTACCGATCTTGTTTAAGCTGTAGGAAAATGGATTTTTGTCATTTGATTTGTTTAATCTTGGATCTTACGATGGATTGAATTCATTGAAGTATGTTTTAACTTGGAAATTGCTAATGGATTAGCATTCTGGAACCTTTTGATCATTAGTATTTTGCACAAAATAGTAAAATAGTGTTTTGCGAATTGCTTCTATTTATTTGGCCTTATGTTACCATATTGAAGATACCCACTGGTGGCATTCTGTTATTCCAAAAAGAGCTACAACACCAAAAAGAAAAAGAAATACTTTAACAACTAAAAGCTCCAAAGGTGCACCTTAGTCTCTTATGTACTTCTGAAAGTTGAGCTTGTAGAACCCTCACTTGACGAGTTAACTCCTACATATGGCAATTCAGCATAGAAAATTTTTGTTTTTATCTACCAACTTAGGATTCTTAAATTAATAAATTATAATTAACCATAATGATGTTTATGAACAAACTGTACCTCAACTGTTTGACTGCTGCAAGATGACTTACCTTGAACCCAAGAAATCTTGTATTTTTACATCATGGTCCAACTTCTTGAAGGTTTTCTTCAGTGCCTATACTTTAAACAAAACCAAAATTTTAAGCATCACCTGAAGTTGAGAGACAAATCCATTATTCACTTGATGAAAAAAAAGCAGTATATGTAAAATGCATATATGAGAATAACATAGTCATATTACTACAAGGCTTTCCAATTTCCTACTCAATTAAAATGAGAAAGTGATTAGCTCTTTTATCATCAACAAATGAAAAGTAAAAACCATAAAACTTCAGCAAAAATTTTTGGCAAACCTTTTGGCCCTCTCTTATGGGCTAAGTTGAGCAAATTTTGCAATGACCTCCTCAATATTACTGAAAATAATAACCAATATGCAGAATTATTAAAAACCTGACATGGCTTTAATCTTTTCTTTAGAATTTTAAACATTTATAAGATGAATTTTATGTTATCCCCAACAAATGCACAAGATTCAAGGAAGCCTCTTCTACATGTATGAAAAAAATCAACAAATCTATTCCAACTTCTAGGTATTAAGAAGATAACATTGAAGATTCAATGGCATGATCTAAGTATGAGATATTCCAACACATTACGTGATCTAACAATCAAATTCAATTGGACTAAGCCTTAAAAGAGGAAGAATTCCAAATATAGATGGACAGGCGGTACTCTTGTTTGAGCTTTATTAGTCCAATCTGGTTCCTATGAGAAGCAAACATCAAAGTTGAATCTACAACCAGAGAAATCATTTTAAGTATGTGTTGGAATATACTGATAAACTAGTTACTACTGATAAACTAATGCATAACTAGTAAAAAAGGGGTGTGTGTAGGTGTGTGTGTGTGTATATAGATAAATAGATATATGTATGTGTATACATATATTCAAGCACCTAATGGAGTAGAAAAGCTACGATCAACTTCAGTTTCAAACATAAATGGCGTTGGGCCATGAATTGAACCAACACTAGTCTGTCTCTACAGGTTGGTTTTCTTGAAAAACTTTATCATTTTCCTTAGCTTCTTGTGAGGCCCCTCCTGGTAGAGTATATACTGCCAACCCTATCCTATCATCAAGTACCCTTATATTTATATATATATATATATATATACATATATATATATATATACATATATATATCTATATATATGATTAGAAGAATAAGGGAGTTTCATTTACAATAGCATAGATAAATTATTAAATATTGCTTACTCGCTCATAAAACAATTTGGCACAATTGTTTATAGAATTTATAATATCATCAATTAGTCAAAACTAAATCACGTTAACTTTCCTCATGACTTACTCTACCCTAGCAGAAGGTGGAGTTGGAGCTGTCCAACATTTGCAGTGACATTATGATAGTATTAGATGAGCATCTTATTCCATCCACTAATGTTGCGGAGTCCACAGTATTTTACTATAAGATGTATGCCTTGCTGTCTTGTCTTGTTTCCTGATATTCATGGGGGTTTTAAGTACTTTTGTTTGTCCTGTCAGATTCTAGCCCTTTAGACAATTTTTTGAGTTTTGGCTTGGTTGCAGGAAAGGGGATTATTATCGCTACTTAGCTGAATTCAAGGCTGGAAATGAAAAGAAAGAGGTAGCAGATCAGTCACTTCAAGCATATCAGGTATTCACCTCTCTCTCTCTCTTAATTTCCTTTCATTTCCTTTTAGCATCTTTTATCAAGATACCAAGGATTACCTCTGTAAAATGAGTTATCATCTTATATGCGAGACTGCCACTGACAAGCTTAGGATGAACTTTACTATTTTCTCTGTTAGCAAAGAATGTAGATGATGTTTATTAGTTGAAGGCCTTTGCCTTCTAGTAATATATCGGGAAAATGCTCATCCTTTCACAACTTTGTATCATTGAGTAGAGATGTTTTCATCCGAATTCTGGCCCATAAGATCCTGCCACTCAGGAATACCTTTTATGCCATGACTTGTATTAGGGCTTAAGCATGGGGGGAAAGTTTATCTGAACTTTTCTGTGCCGTATATTTATATAGGATTAAGTTTTATGTTAATAAACTATCTCATGAATTGGTTCTTTTCAGTCAGTTTTCTGTACATTAGCAGTTAATTTGAACCTTTTACTAATGTAGTCCTTGCCTCTGTAGGGGAACTTAATTGGATTTATATCTATTTATATGCTTAACTCAAACAGGCTAATTTCTAAAGGCTTCTACTTGGTGGTAAAATTGTGAGAAAAGTAGAGTGGGAATTCTTCATTTTTCTTTATGCTTTATGAGCACATGGTCACCTGCATGAATCCTTCATTAGATGCTTAGCAATCTTGTGCTTTCATACAATTACTAAAAGTCTTTCTAGTAACTTAACCACCTGTTAAATCTATTATGATTTTCTGTTTCCTATGAATGGGGACCTTACCAATTGTAGAAGGTTTTAATATTCGTAATCTCTCTCCATTTTGATGGTTTGGATGGTAAAAGGCAAATGTTGCAAGGACCACAACAACTGATTTCCTTGGATTCTAACCATATCCATTCTTTCCAATCCCATCCTGCTGTTAATTTTATTTTGTACCCGGACCCTTTTTAGACTGTAATTTCACATGCAGCTAGCATTTATAAATTTACTTTATTACACCTGCTAAGTGTGCAGGTAATTTGTATTGAACCTCAAATATGAGAATAACTTGATAGCCCTTGGTTGCCCGAGTTAGCTTTGCTATCATTGTTTAGCAGACTGGGTGCTGCAGATGAACTGTAGTTTAGAGGGCACTACCACTAAAAATTTGGTTCACAGCAGATATGTTGAAAAACGCGAGGATTGCATCCCTAAAAGCGTTAAATTCAACGAACTTAGCAGACACTAAGGGACATGGGCCAAAGGGGATGAAAAATGAAGTTTGGGATGGCCTAGTTGATATATGGCTAACACCTGAATGGAGGCGGAAGTCAGATGCCGGGCGAAGTAACAGGGCAGCTATGCCTGAATCCATACTGCACACGGGTGGCTCAATTAGCTTTGGCCAACACAAGAAGAAGATGGTAATAATTTTTTTCCTAATATAATTGTATTGCTATTTAATATTTATTCTAATAGATGTTGATTACAGGAGATAGAGTTGAAGCATGAAGTTTCTTATCGTGACGTTTATTATCATACACATAAGAATAAGTCAGGGGAATATGTCTCTGACCGCGCAAAAAACTTCATTGTATGTGTCTTTAAAACTAAAAGATTATTATATTTGCTAAGCTATTGTTTCTCTCAATAACATTTTCTTTATTGGTTGTTTTAGGAGACCCTTGACACTGCGATGTCACAAAAGTATGGAGAAGACTCTTCTACACATCTTGTGGTTGACCCAGAGGTGTGGATAGATGTTGCAGGTCCTAACAAGAAGGGACGGGTCCATGGCATGGGTCATAGCTTGGATCTTGGCATCGATGGACCCATGCATGCATCATCCTCGAAGGCTACAGGTCCATCCATGACTTCAGTAGACTTAAACACAGTTGTCAACTCAGCTGTAAATGCAGCTTTACCTTCTGCCATAGATGTGGCGATGGCTTCCTTTGTGAGGACTCAACTCATGCCTATGTTAGAGCCTATCTTGTCTCGGATCCCTGGCTTCCGAGGAGAACATCATGCATCGCAGGCATATTCACAAGGCGAAGCAGATAGAGGGGATCACAGGGATGGTGATGATAATGGCACAGACTTAGACATTGATTAGATGTGATTTTTATTTCTTTGTAGAGCTTGTTCAAACCTATTTTGTTGTATAACTTTACTTTTATTTGTAGAACTTGTTTGAACTTATTGTATTACTTTTGAAGTTACTAATATAATTATGATATTTCATTGCTTTGAATGATTTACTAGCTAGATTTGGATGTTTTGAATGTGTTTGTATGCAGGTTTAATTAGGCAAATGATAATAAACAAAATGTATTTTTTTTACCATGTTAGAATTAGCTAGGGATTAACTAGGGAATGAAAAATTAACTTTGAATTAGCTACGAATTAGCTGCAAATTAGCTATGGATTATCTACGATTTAATTAAAAGTTAGCTACAGATTAGCTAGGGATTAACTAGGGAATTGCAAAAATTAGCTACGAATTAGCTATGGAGTAGTGAGGGATTAGTTGCAAATTGGCTAGGGATTAGCTACGGATTAGCTATGATTTAATTAAATATTAGCTAGGGATTAACTAGATATTAACTAGGGAATGCAAAAATTAGTTGCGCATTAGCTAGGGATTAGCTACCGAGTTTTCCTAGCTAAATAGCGAGGGTATTTGGAACATTTTTTAAAGAAAATTAGCTATTGATTAGCTAGGGATTAGCTACCACAATTCCGTAGCTATTTTATTTTAGCTACGAATTAGCTACCAAAAATTTCGTAGCTAATTAGCGACCCAAATTATGCTAGGGAAAATTCCGTAGCTAATCCCTAGTTAATCCGTAGTTAATATATTTAACTAGGGATTAGCTACGGAATTTTCCCTAGCTAATCTGCAAAATTCTTGTAGTGAATGACGTATGACCGGGGGCGTTGGAAAAGACCTACCCACAAAAAGCCTAGCAATTTACCTATCATACCTTAACAACCATCCCAAACACCCTACACACTTGACCCATACATTGCTACCACTTTACATACTTCATACCCGCAAGCTTACCATGCATCATTGCCTAACAAAACATCACATTCTATTCAATATCAATCATTCACCGAGCCACAAATGGTTGAGCCTTGGTTTCAAAACTTGGATGTTAATAAGAGAAAGACCCAAAATAACCAAGACAGTAAGCTTTTTCAATATGAACCTATCCCCATGTCCAATATTGAGCTGTCACCTCATTTTATGCACAATACTTTGGTAATCCCTTGCTTGGTGAAGCGTTGGAAATACTATACCTTGGAGGATTTGATCCTAACATGCAGTTCGGTCACCAAGGTCCATGCAAGAGCTTCTACCTCAAGAATCACTTTGGGATTAGTGCCTGCATTCGAAGATCACCATCTCATTGGGAAATGGATAATATGCGAATGTCTATTTCTATTTATTGAATGGTCAAGTGTTGACACGGAGTGACTAACAATAGTAAATAAAATTTTAAATTTACAATAAGTTTTGAAAGATAATATAGAAATGATTATTTCTTTTTATTGAGTAGTCAAGTATTCTCACGAAATGACTAATAATAGTAAAAGAAGTTCTAAATTTACATTAAGGGTATTTTTGTCTATTAAATTAAATCTAATGGTCTCTATTCCTAAATAAACTTTGAATAATTCTTCTTAATAATTTCAACTTTTTATATTCTTTAAAATTAAATATATCTTATTAACGGTATTTAACATTAATTTTTTTCAAAAAAAAACCTACAAATAAATGAACACATACGGAAAGACTATTTACTAACGTGTAAGAACATTTTAGCAAAGTACCCAACTAGTTAAGTTCTGTCTTCATTCTACTAAATAAATTTTGAATAGTTATCGTTAATAATTTAAAATTTTTATATCCTTTAAAATTAAATGTACCTTATTAACAATCTTTAACATTAATTTTTCTAAAAGAAACCAACAAATAAATAAATACACACAAGAAGACTATTTAGTAATGTGTAAAAACATTTTAGCAAAGTACCCAACCAGTTAAATTTCCTCCTCGTTCTATTTTTGTTCATTTTTTCACGTGATGTCACTATTATACTTCTACATTTATTTTTTAGCATGATCCCTAATGTGTGGCTCATATTCATTTTTAGAATGACGCCCCCTCGTCAAATTTGTGATGACACACCGTAGTCATCCCCCTTATTTCGTATTAAAATTTGGAGAATAAGACTTAATCTGTGGTTCTGGGAATTCAGATTTTATCAGAGTTTGCTGCTTTTGTGGGAGCAAAAATCGTTGTCAGAGTTGATATGTGCGGTTATTGGAATTTTATCTCATGGCACCAACTGTACCTATAGAGTTTGCTGGAGAAAAGGAATCCAGAAAGTACTCTCTCATTCGCAAATAATGGGGAAGTCTCGGCATGCTGTAGAGACTATGGGTGAATCAGAAGGGTTGGGTAGCTCGGGAAGGGTTGATATAGAGCTGACAGCATCAGAAGGTTCTTGTGTCCTGAAGAGGAAATGCCTTGGTTTGAATGCTGTTGGTGTTGGTTATGGTAGTTTTGATGTGCCATTTCAAATTTTGTCATTGTCAAAGATGTCACGTTCTGAGAGAAAGGATTTGGAACTGAGGTTAACTTTCGAACTTGAATAAGTAATGGAACTTCAGAAGAAAGTTGACAGTATGAATTCAAACATTGTTGCATTATCTCCCTCTAGTGACATAAGGAGCTGCAGTGAGGGACAGAAGAGGCCTCAGCTGGACAGTTAGCATAGAACATTGGAAACATCGGTGCCACAGGGTAAGAAAAGGCCCACACCAGGTCGTAATGGTCCGAAGACGAAGAGATGTATCTCTGGGCGTTTTGAATATGCATAACCTGCTGCACCAGTGACTTCTTCATATGCTACGTTGATGAAACCGCGTGATGTCTCATCAATTTGGTTGGGTTTTTAATAACACACCAGTTGATGTTGTTAAATTGAACATTCCAGATTATTTCACTGTCATCAAACATCCAATGGATTTGGGAACTGTGAAGGGTGGAATAACTTCTGGTGAATATTCAAGTCCTATGGATTTTGCTGCAGATGTGAGGCTGACTTTCTCAAATGCGATGGCTTATAATCCACCCGGCAATGATGTACACACCATGGCAAAAACCCTAAGTAAATTTTTTGAAATGAGATGGAAGCCTATAGAGAAGAAAAAATTCCTGCCATTGGTAGTGTTCCATCTGAGCCTTAAAGACTGATAGCTTATTTGGCAAGTGTACCAAATCGCACAAGTAATAAAGTGATGAGTAAATTATCGTCTCCACAGGGAATTGTGTTGTCAAGTACCAAATTACTAATTTAGATACTATTTAAACGATGCAAATTAATGAAGAAAATAAAAATAAAAACTAAAATTTTAACTATGTTAAATGGGGTTGAGCAAACAAAGAGTGAGATGCTAGAGATCCGATTTCACTTGATTTTCCGATTATTTGGATTCTTTCTTAATTTAAATTCAAATTCAAGAATTGATGGTGGGATATCTAATTTAATTAAAACCCAATTCCTTGGTAGATTAATTCTCTTCAACTATATAGAATTAACTAATTCCTTAGTCTAATTCCAAATAGAACAAGGCATGAATGAACAAAATCCCAAGTAATATCACACAATCAACAATATCTATTCCTAGATTATTGCTTAATTACGGTGTTTATCTCAAGAAGCAACATCACACATGAATTTCCCAATCCTATGCATGACCATCAATTCAATTTATGGTTGATCAAGTCATAAAAGCATTAAGAATAGAGATGAACACTCAATCATGAAAGAAAACTTAGATTAAGAATTATAAATCCAAATAAATCATCCATTCAAGTTACATCATCACTCTAGCTAGGAAGAGTTTAGAAAGACATCAAGAAATAAGAAAACAAAAGATAGGAAATTGTAAACTCCATTAAATCCAAGACAACAAGAATATGAAGATCTTGAATCATTGCTCCTTGATGATCTCCTTGGCTCTCCTAGGGCTGGAAGCCCTTTCCCCCCAAAGTCTCCTCTTCTCGCCTTTGCTTCTATGGCAGAATAAGTCCTTTTATAAGATTTAAAAAATCATAAAGCAATTGAATGTTGCTGCCACTTTTCTTCATAAAAGGCATTAACTTGGGTTGGACATATCTCATCAAATCTGATCGAATCAGTGATAGTGGTCAACATAATATTCGTAGATCTTTTTCTTAACTCTTCATATCCACCGAGATCATGTCATTTGAACTTCTAGAGTGAAAGTTATGCCCAAATTATTACAAAAGATTTGACAGCAAAAGTTTCCCTGATTTGTCTTTAATTAAGTTTCCTTGTTTCCTTGAATAGTCTTTGATTGAGTCTCCTTGATTAGCCTTTGACTAAATCTCCTATTTTCATCCCTTGAAGATTCTTTGCACAAATTACCATAATTACAGTAGATTTGTTCAAAGATCAACTTTCCTAAAATAAATAGCAAATAAACATCAATTAGGAGATAAAATCCCACAAAATCATATGATAAAGATAGGAAATATAAGTACTGACTAAGACTCATCAAATACCCCCAAACTTAAACTTTGCTTGCCCTCAAGCAAAAGGAAAACAAAGGACACATAATTAAACTTAAGACATGCTTAAGACAGTATGTAACATGCTTCAAGATTTCCACAAGTTTCCTCATAAGCTATCTTATTAGCTCAACTCAAGGTATTCATGGATATCATAAAAGAATATGCTTCAATTCAATCACAAGCAACAAGTTAATACGAATTCCCATTTTGTGTGTGTGTGCAAGATCCCATCACAAATCGTTACATGACATCTGAATTGATTTATGCGAATGCAAATCTGCCTCCATGTTCAAACCCCATAAGTTTGCTTTTCATCTCTCTCTCCACTAATGTAGGCTATCCCAAAGAACTTAGATCAAAAGGTCTTTTAAAGCTTGTAATGTTAGGCTCGGGTGATTGGCTATGAAAGAAAGGAATGGATAAACACAAAGGTTTTAGAGATCCATTAAAGCACTAAATAAACAAGAGCAATCACGATAATGATGAATAAGGATGCTTATCTAGGTGCCTATTTCTCACAATCAAGAAGCATCTAGTTTTTTTTTTTAAGCACTTCTTTTCTTTTCTTTTTTTGTCTTTTTTTTTCTTTTTCTCTTTTTTTGTCTTTTTTTTTTTCTTCTTTTTTTGTCTTTTTTTTTTAATAGTGCTTCCAATATCCCTAAACTTTAATATTTTCATGCACTAGGATCATGGAACACCAAAATTTCAACACTTGAAAACATTAAAGACACCATCAATTCACATCCAATTTAAATAACTTCATGCACTACGAAAGAATTAATGCACCTCAATGGATTCTCCAAAACAAATCAAGGTATGATATGTGTGTCTAGGCTATTCATAGGTAGGTAATTGCATAGCACATAAGAAAGAAAAATAGGCTCATGTATTAAACAAGCTCAAAAAGGGTGACGAAGGATGTTTGTCTTAAAGGGTAGGCTTGAAAGGCTCAAACGATCCAAACAATGCCTAAATCATCTCCAAGTTCTAAGTTCAAGCCTAGGATTTCGCCTCAAGAGAGAATCAAACAAATTCTAGGATCCTAGACTTAAGCAAAGTTCACATCACATAAATTGTTTCTAAATGCACATGCAACTCTAAGCAAGAGATCGAGTGTTTACTTTTTTTATTTATGGGAATCACATCTTAACAAGAATACTTATAAGAGAATTTAACAAAACTTAAACAATTACCATATTTTCCCAAGAGTCAAGATAACTTGATAACTAGATTTCATCATTGGATTAGGAAATCAATAAAGCAAGAACATTATATCTTAAGCATATGCATAACAAACTCTAGAAATTTAAACAAAGGACCATCACCCCCAAACTTAAACTAATCATTGTCCCAAATGTTTAAAAATAATTGCTAATTTAAATGAATGAAAATAAATATCTAGATAGGAAGAATAAAGAGCAATGGGGTAGAGTGACATACCTGAAATTCTTAGCAATTAAAACGGTAGAAGCACAAAGGAATACCAAAGCTTGGGAAATTGCTAGCAATGATTAAAATAAATAGGCAATCTAAAAATATAAAACACAATTTTTTTTTTGCCGACACTATTTACATCCCCCTACAAAGGCTCCGAACTCGGGGAGGCACTAAAGCCGACTCAACAAAAATAAAAAAAAATAAAAATCACAATTTAATCATACGTATCATGGATTAGTCTAACCTGTACAAAGTCAAGTTCTATAAAAAAATTAACAAAAGCAATTAAATATCTACTAGCACAAAGAAAATCAAAAAAAGTTAGTTTATGTACAAACTCCTCTAAAATAAAACAAAACTGTGCAAAGTCATTTGAATTTACTAAACTATGAGGAATTGGAATCCTAAACATATCCTCTTTAACCTCAGGCTCTACAATTTCAATTTCAGGGATGAACACATTATGCTGTGGAAATGAATTACCCTCATCTAAATGATATTTATCCCTAAAATCTTCTTTAAAAACAGATGCCGTATTTGAGTGTCCATTATTCTTCAATGGCATAACAATATTATCAATTTCCTCACTAGACCTAAAGGAGATGGATTGATCTTGTTCTTGTTTCCTATTAGATCTAGTGGTAACTGCATATTGTTTATCAAAATCAAGGATAGGTTGACTATTCATATTTTTCATCTCATCTAATAGAATATCAATTTTATCTAAATTAGCCATTACCTTATCCATTGTTTCTTTTTTTAAATTCTCCTCTAGGTAATACTGATCCGCAACCTCATTAGGAAAATAAGGCGGTTGATAGTAGCCATAAGTAGATTGGTAGAATTGATTTTGATATTTAGAATATTCACTACCAATGTTACTAGGAGAATGCCATGAGAAATTAGAGTGATTATGCCAATTATGATTATATGTCTCATGATATGAATCAGCAAAAACACTGTCAGAATTATTATATGGACACATATAGGAAACATGCATGGGATTGCCACACAAAGAACATGCCTCATAGCTATTGTAATTCATGTTACGACAATTCAAAGTTGAAACAATTTTACCAAGAGTTTTGTCTCAACCTCAAGCTTGTTGCAACCAATGACCAAAGATACCTAAAAATATAATACAAGAACAAAAAGGTTAGAAACAAAAACTAAAATTAATGTTTAAATTAGTATCCTATTAGCTATATGATATTGACAAAATCACAAGTCCCCGGCAACGGCGCCAAAAACTTGATAGCTTATTTGGCAAGTGTACCAAATCGCACAAGTAATAAAGTGATGAGTAAATTATCATCTCCACAGGGAATTGTGTTGTCAAGTACCAAATTACTAATTTAGATACTATTTAAACGATGCAAATTAATGAAGAAAATAAAAATAAAAACTAAAATTTTAACTATGTTAAATGGGGTTGAGCAAACAAAGAGTGAGATGCTAGAGATCCGATTTCACTTGATTTTCCGATTATTTGGATTCTTTCTTAATTTAAATTCAAATTCAAGAATTGATGGTGGGATATCTAATTTAATTAAAACCCAATTCCTTGGTAGATTAATTCTCTTCAACTATATAGAATTAACTAATTCCTTAGTCTAATTCCAAATAGAACAAGGCATGAATGAACAAAATCCCAAGTAATATCACACAATCAACAATATCTATTCCTAGATTATTGCTTAATTACGGTGTTTATCTCAAGAAGCAACATCACACATGAATTTCCCAATCCTATGCATGACCATCAATTCAATTTATGGTTGATCAAGTCATAAAAGCATTAAGAATAGAGATGAACACTCAATCATGAAAGAAAACTTAGATTAAGAATTATAAATCCAAATAAATCATCCATTCAAGTTACATCATCACTCTAGCTAGGAAGAGTTTAGAAAGACATCAAGAAATAAGAAAACAAAAGATAGGAAATTGTAAACTCCATTAAATCCAAGACAACAAGAATATGAAGATCTTGAATCATTGCTCCTTGATGATCTCCTTGGCTCTCCTAGGGCTGGAAGCCCTTTCCCCCCAAAGTCTCCTTTTCTCGCCTTTGCTTCTATGGCAGAATAAGTCCTTTTATAAGATTTAAAAAATCATAAAGCAATTGAATGTTGCTGCCACTTTTCTTCATAAAAGGCATTAACTTGGGCTGGACATATCTCATCAAATCTGATCGAATCAGTGATAGTGGTCAACATAATATTCGTAGATCTTTTTCTTAACTCTTCATATCCACCGAGATCATGTCATTTGAACTTCTGGAGTGAAAGTTATGCCCAAATTATTACAAAAGATTTGACAGCAAAAGTTTCCCTGATTTGTCTTTAATTAAGTTTCCTTATTTCCTTGAATAGTCTTTGATTGAGTCTCCTTGATTAGCCTTTGACTAAATCTCCTATTTTCATCCCTTGAAGATTCTTTGCACAAATTACCATAATTACAGTAGATTTGTTCAAAGATCAACTTTCCTAAAATAAATAGCAAATAAACATCAATTAGGAGATAAAATCTCACAAAATCATATGATAAAGATAGGAAATATAAGTACTGACTAAGACTCATCAAAGACCCACTACTTGTGTAGAAACTGAAATTTCTGACCGAATTCCTCCTTCAAACGCGAAGAAAATAACAAGTGACATTATTGTCAAGCCAGGATATTATATTCAGAAAATGCAGGATAGTACTGTTATTTGAAGCTGCAGCTGTCACGTGTATAATCTCTGAATTTAGGGGTGGAGAAAAATCGGGTTATCTGGATGATAAAGTAGGCCACTGCATTCAAGATTAAAAACTGATATTTAGAGCCACTTGAACTTATTGGTGAATGAAAATTCAGGAGGTGAATAGGTTGTTTAATAATCAAGGCAGGGCGTACCTACAGTGAAAATGTTCATTGATGAAGGATCACTGGCAGGATCCTGCTTGTTGAAAGGAAAATCGGAAGATGATCAATTGCATTATTTTTTTTTAATAGCTTGATGCTAGACACATATGCCTCTTCATTTTATATACATATGCCTCTTCATTTTATATTATCGGGATTCACCTTCTACCTATCTAAGGGTTGATTCAGCTATGAGATCTTAGTTGTAGGTGTAGATTCAGCTATGGGTTCTTATCAGGTGTAGGTTCGGCATTATGGGTTCTTATCAGCAGTAGGTTCGGCTGATAGAAGGTATATTATACTACGTTTGGTGTGTAATATAGGATAAGAAAGAATAAGATAAGAGTTATTGGATAATATAAGATAAATTATTTATTGTATAAGAATTTATATTATACAATATTTGATGTTTTTATTATATAAGATATTATATTGTATAATTTTATATTATTATATATTTATTATTATAATGTATAAGCTAATATAAGATAATAAAAAATTTAGTTAGATAAATATACTCATATATATATATTAAAAAATAATAAATTATATATAGAGTTTTTATAAATTGAGATTTTTTAAGAAATAATTTCTAGAAAGAGTGAGTTTTTAGAAAGAATTTCTAAAGAGAGATATATTTTAGAGAGAAAGAAAATTTCTAAAGAAAGTGTTTTTTCGAGAGTTTTTTAAAAAAGATAAATTTTTTATAAGATTTATTGAGAGAAAATATGTGAATATATAAAGAGAGTTTATAAGGAGAAAGGTTCTCTAGAGAGAGAATATTTTTAGAGAGAGGAGAGACAAAATGTATATAGACAGTGAGTTTTTTTTTTTATAGAATAAGTTTATCCTATTTAAGTTTATCCTCCCTCTTAAGTATATATAGCCTTTCTTTTATATAACATATGATATATAAGATAATATCATTATATAAGCTATACAATCAGATATATTTAATGATAAGTATTGTCTAAGTCTTGATTGTATAAACTTATCTTATACTATCATACCTTATACAACTTACCAAACACGGCCTTACTATTTTCCTATTCTATTCAATACTGGTAATTCAATCAACCCTAAACTTTGATTTTAGACCTGCATAATCTAGTACTTGCAACCAGTAAATATGAACAATTGAGACAAGCTATCAAAATTTTGTGAAACGAGAATTGACTTCTTTAGAAGTCTGGCTTTGTGATATAGTCTTATTACAGTAACTTTTAATTTATATACTATTATATAAAATATAGTTTATGTAATTTGAAAAAATATCACGTGTTATTAATATATATATATATATATATTTCTAAATTCTTAATCCTTTAATATAATTTTCTTTTTATGTATTCAAAATTTAGTTTAAAAAATTCTAATTAAATTTAAATTTAAATTATATTTACTTTTATTTTATTTAAGTGATAAATTTAATTGTTCTAACTTTTTAAATTTTATATTAATCTAAATATCAATTACTTATTTATTTATTAATAAGTCTAATACTATTATATAAAATACATTTAATGCAAGTAGGGTCAATATCACGTGCCACTCATACATGAATTTTTTTTTCTAGATTTTTACTCCTTTAATATATCCTTATTTTCTATGTACTCAAAATTTATTTAAAAGAGTTCAACCCAAATCAAATTTCAATTATATTAGATTTTATTTTATTTAAGTGATAAATTTAATTACTCTAACTTTTCAAATGTTATATTAATCTAAATGTCAATTACTTATTTACCTATTAATAAGTGTGATGAATGAAGATCATATATTATAACATATTCAAATTGTTTATATTTTTTAAATTAAGTAAATATCAATTATACTTATTTATCTATTATAATGAACAAATACTCTAATTAACATTTAATTTGAAATATTTTAAACCTTAATCAAATACTTCAAGTTTTATATTTTTGTAGTTATTATTTTATTTTATTTTTATATTTTTAGACATTATATATTAAATGCATCATGATAAATTTAATTTGTATGAGTTTTTTTTCTGAGATAATTAAATTAGAAAGTGATTTATCTTTTATTCTTACAAAAATATGATTAAAAAATTCTTATAAAAAATGTTAAAATGAATAACATATTGTAATTTAAAAAACTTATACACATATAATATAACAAACTCATGCTTAATAAAACTAGTTATATTTAAAGGTAAAGTTTTCTCTTAAAAATAAAGATAGAAAATAGAAAATATACATATAATCACATTTGTTACGTGAATGCACTTTGCAAGATTAACAAAATAAAAATATAAAAAAGTCCTCCATTGTTTTGGTTGGAGTTTCATATGTCTACAAAAATCAATATAAAATGAAAAAATTAGATGCGCTTTAACGAACGGTGTTTTTTTAATCTTTCACTACAATGTATGAATCTCATTATACAAATCTTTAAGATTATCTCTTGATAAAGTCGCAACATATCACGTGGAAATTAGCTAAGGCATTCAATACGAAAGTTGTAGCCATTTGTTTTAGCTGTCTATAATCGCTTGTCATTGTAAGTTATTAACCTCATTATACAAACTTCTAAGATTATGCGTAAGATTTGGATAAGATTTAGATTTTCTTATCTAAATTCAAATTTAAAAGATATTAATTTTAGTTAGGAAAAATTAAATATTTCAAATAAAGGAGATATATCATGAAAATTCAAAACAAGATATATAATGAATACACATTATCCAATCAAATTAGAAATTCTATTAGAATTATTCAAAATATCAATTTTTTGTATATCTAACATATCAAAAAGAAGCAAGAAAAATAATAAAAGGATCTTATTATTAAAACACTTAAAAAGAATTAAAGCTAATTAAACTTGACTACAACTCAAGAAAAAACAAGGACAAAATATATCCGAGAAAGCCACACATGACTCAGGTTAACATGTTTTCATTTTTCAAAACTAGCTAACGGATTTGGCATATCAATATTACTTTCCAAGAGATAAATTCCTATTTGGTAGTTTTGAGTATGAAGTTAGTTCGAGCGCATGTCATTTTTATTAATAATAAGTTGTCATAATAAGTAGCACACCCTAACTAGCCTTTTCACTGTTGGAGGACCATGAGCTTCAAAATAGATTCCTAATTTTTTGTAGCTGCACCTTTTACGTGAATAATAACAAGTTTGCTAACTAGTAGCTGCACCTATTACGTGAATAATAACAAGTTGCTAACTACCTAAGTATAGATACCAAGAGTGGCGGATCTACATTAGCCCCCGCCCCCCAAATTTTTTTTTAAAATAATTGGTATATGTAGAATGTGTGCTAAATTATATCACTATTGATTCAAATTTATATTGCTATATGCTTTTGGTGTTAACATGTTAAGAATGAACTTCCTTGAGGTAGCTACTGTCAGAACAAAATAGCCTCTTGTCTAATTTAATACTTATTTCATAGACTTACACCTAAACTAGCTTGCAAACAATGACAAAGTCAGAACCTTAGAAAATGATCTCATACTTTAATACTATTAATTTCTTTTATGGTGATTATATATAAGTAACACTAAATTAACAATTACCAACCACATTGTTTATTGTTGTAATGATGGAATATTTTTTTTTTCTATTTTTATAATTTTTGTCCCTTTGTTACTATCAAACTTTAAAAGCTTATCAAAATAAAAAGGAAAAAAATATGTTCTCATCATTAAATGTCTTCAATTCACCTCATATTCTCTTCTAGCTGATAGTAAATTTTTTATATTTTAATTTACTTATCCATCTAAATTTATCATTTGCCACCCAAAATTTTGTGCCAACTTCCACCACTAGCTACCAAGTTGGCAATTCCTTGTCTAGCCCTCTATAAATATGTACTACAGACGATGTGTCTTTTGTGGTATTCGACATATAAGATCTACAAGTGAGTTACTTTTGTTAGCTCATTCTTTTTTCTACTCACATTATAATGTTCATTTCTATATTGAAAAGAAAATAATATTAGAGGCTATTGTTTGTTTCTTTTGATTTTTTTCATCAGTCAAAAATGACAATGTCCAATGGCCTCTTGGCAACTTTTTCGATTGGTTTGTGTACCTGCTTGCCTTTACAGGCTCAAGGTTTGTTATAAGCATTTTGCACATTATCATGCAACTTTCCTCAAAATTAAAACAAATGTTCAATCATTCAATGTATGCTTCTTTTCAGTGCAATGCAAGGGCGATAGCTTTAAAAAATTCTATTCAAAGAATAAGAAAATTCCTTTTGTTAAAGGTATGCTTTTTTTTTTTATTTAATCATATGAAAATAGAAAAATTTGTTAATTTTAAAATTATTAATTACTCCTCGAAAGATAAAATTATTGACTCTGCTTCCGATGCTTTGCATTGTGTTTGATACAGCATTGCCAAATTCAAATTGTACAAGTGAAGAAGAAATAAAGATAAAGAGATCAGATTTTCCTGAAGATTTTATCTTTGGTGTTGGTACTTCTGCTCTACAGGTATCAATTTATTTTTAACTTGTAAGTACATAACTTTGTTATGAGAATGAAGAAAAATAATTGCAACTAGACTAATTTATGGAGGTTAAGCCTCCCAAAGCGTTGTCAAACAATCCTTCCAAAATTAGACTCAAGTTTGATTATAGAAAATATGCTTGATTCTTTGTTAATTGACTAAAGACATTACTCGTGGTTTAAACCAAAAGTGATAAATGAATTAAACCAATCTAACTTATTAATACAACAAAAAAACAAAGATAAAGATAATACCAAATTATATAAAAATTATCCTCTAAGTTCTAACTTATAGAAGTCCATTACTTTACCTTATGAAATTCATGTATACTTAAATATGTTGGATTTCTTTCTTTTAATGAATGCAGGTAGAAGGTGCTGCAAAGGAATTTGGAAAAGGACTAAGTGTCTGGGATTACTATATCCAGCAATACCCAAGTAAAACATCTTATAATGCTGTATAATGCGAGATGCATTCGGGCTAGATGCTATCGGGCTAAATAGCAATACTCTTTCTAGTAGCATCATGATCAATTATTGGTTTTCTACTTTTCCCTGTGATTTCCTTGTTCTTGCAGATAGAATTGCAAACCACAGTACTATTGATCGTGCCGTTGATCATTATAAGCGATATAAGGTGATAAGTCCAATATCATCCAACTTTGCATTTATCTAGAAAGAACTAATCTCACAAATTATTGATCAAGTTGTCAATTTCTTATGTGGATTTTGCAGGAAGATGTGCAACTTATCAAAGACTTGGGAGTGGAATATTATCGGTTTTCCATTCCCTGGACAAGGATTTTGCCTAGTAGGTTTTCTATATAATAATTGCAAGTCCTTTATTTAGAAAATGAAACAATGTCATCTATTTTAATAAATTTGAGATATAACTACAAAAAAATTATTTGTGTTCAATTGCATCCTGATTATTGTTTCGCAACTTCCCTATATGTAGAGGGTTCATTGAGTGGAGGAGTGAACCCAAAGGGTATTGATCACTACAATGCTCTAATAGATGAATTGCTAGCAAATGGTAAGAGATCATAATTTGTAAAGTAAAAAATAATTACTAATTTGCAGTTATATGCTTAATGCCAATTTTCAATTTTTTGTTTTCTGACTCAGGCATTAAACCCTTCGTGACATTGCTACACTTTGACACGCCATTAGCCCTACAGGAGAAGTATGGAGGACCCTTGAACCGATCATTTGTGTAAGCACTTTCTTTAATTTCTTTTGTCCAACTCAAAGACTGAGAATGCAACCCATCAAAATTGATGGTATAAAGTTGTATTACAAATCTACAATAATTGCATCGGTTATCATATGTCCACTCTTCTGCAGAGATGATTTTAAGGACTATAGTGAACTATGTTTCAAAACATTTGGAGACAGAGTTAAGCATTGGGTCACAATAAATGAACCCTTTGTGGTTGCTGCAATGGGATATGATCTTGGTGTGGCTCCACCAGGCAGGAGCTCAATTAGCAATATCAAATGTGTTGCAGGTGACTCATCTAAAGAACCTTATATTGTGACTCACAATTTGCTCCTTGCCCATGCTGCTGCTGTTAAGGTTTATAGAGAGAAGTTCCAGGTAAAGCATAATGCTTTGCGTGTGCCATAGTTGAGTATCAATATTAATATGACGTTCATGTTTTGGATGAACTATATTTTGTGCACTTTAATATTCAGGAAATTCAAAAAGGAGAAATTGGAATGAGCCATGTTGGACAATATGCTGAGCCTTATTCAAAATCACCAGAGGATATAGCTGCAGCAAAAAGAGCCTTAGACTTCAGCCTTGGATGGTTCGTTAACTCTTAACACTCTAAACGCATTAACAATCACCACCTAGGATGGTTTGTTTTTATTAGTGTTCTAAGTACATTCACAATCACTGGCATAATAGAATTTTCTGGTTTTATGATGTTATTAATTGATTAGGTTTATGGAGCCATTAGTGTATGGAGATTATCCACAAAGCATGAGAGATTTGGTCAAGGATAGGCTGCCCTGTTTCACTCAAAAGGAGAAGAAGATGGTTAAAGGGTCATTTGACTTCATTGGAATAAATTATTATACTTCAAGATACTATAAAAACGTTGAACCAAATCCAAACGCACCAGTTCACTACATGAGCGACAATTTAGCACAAGAACGA
The DNA here is from genome assembly GCA_023212625.1 of Styphnolobium japonicum. Taxonomy (NCBI): domain Eukaryota; kingdom Viridiplantae; phylum Streptophyta; class Magnoliopsida; order Fabales; family Fabaceae; genus Styphnolobium; species Styphnolobium japonicum. The sequence continues at coordinate 37,661,361 of JALBWW010000003.1, read as the reverse complement.
AGTAAACTTCCCTTACATATATATATTGAACTACTAAAATTTTACATTTCATTTTCAACAATTCTTGTGCTCATGCGTGCCTTTTTGCAGCTGAAAGAGATGATGGGAATCCTATTGGACCTTTGGTAAGAAATTGAGTTCCAAAATTCTAAGTAATACTATAGTTAAATAATTCTAATTTCTTCAAAATTAAAATAAAGAAAAAATGTGAACTTTTTATTTAGCATGTAAATACCTTCTTGTGTATCTTGTATTCACTTGCACGCCTTGAAAAAATAATAATTTTGTTTACATTGTAGTTTGAAGGAATATACCTATACCCAAAAGGCCTGGAGAAGCTATTGAATTTCATGAATGAGACATACAGTTGCCCTAAAATCTACATTACTGAAAATGGTTAGTCTTTGTGCATAACTAATTTAATCATATTAGTTTTAATGTAATTGCATGATACACCATTAATTTATTGATTTTGGTTTGGTATAGGGATAGCTGAAGCAAAAGGAGATGATATTCCACTATATCGAGCATTATTTGATCCACATCGAATCACTAATATTCGTAGGCATTTACAAAAAATCCATAATGCAATCCAGTAAGGGTTTGTTTCATCATATCAAAGTATAACCATAAATGTTGTACCTAAAGAATAACTTATTTGCTTTATTTTTGTGCAGAAATGGAGTGAATGTGAAGGGTTATATGTATTGGGCATTGTTCGATGACTTTGAATTTTCAGATGGTTATAATCTAAGATTTGGGCTTTACTATATAGATTACAAGGATAACCTTCGGCGTATTCCCAAACACTCTGCAAAGTGTTATCGGAGCTTTCTCAAACAAGCACCTTATTCTTAAGCAATTTTTGTCTCATCAGTTGTAGCCATCACTTGGAACGTCGCCAACCTCAAAATCTACCTCAGTTAAGAAGACTTTTGACCTACGAGTATTGTACTCTTTTTCCTTAGTTAATTTTTTATACCACTGGGCTCGTAGTGTACCATTAACAGGAAGAAAGTTTCTATTTAAATAAACCATGTATTTAGCTTGATTCACCGAGCTTCTCATTAATAAAAACATGTTGTACTTTCTTTAATACATCTTCATTACTCAGCTAAACAAAGAACACGATACCTTTATGATTGTAAAGCTTTATATATTGCATCGTAAGCCCTTAGCTCAGAACAAGGTACAACAAGTTTTGTCAATCTCTCTTCTTTTAATAAGTGGTGGATTCCCTCAATCACCTTCCTTTTAACGTAAAATCAAATTTTTTTCAGTTCCCAAAACAGTCGCCAGAGGCAAGGTTTCCAATGTTTCTTTGTTAGAGATCGGTGATGCCTTCTCCATTTATGGCTGAGCCAAAAGAAAGTACGGAAAAGATATCAAACAGTGCAATCGAAGGATCCAGCGGAGAAAGATGACTACGTGTTCGCTGAAATAGAAGGACCTGATGTCAATGGCTCTTTCTTTGCTTCCAGAAACTCTGGATCTGAAGGATGTAAATGTATCGATGGCAAAGAATAGGAACACGCCATAGTGGCTAAGTGTGGAGAATTGTAGCTAGACGGTCCAAATTTGACAAGAGGTTGTCGAGACCCGTCAAATAAATAAAATTTACCGGTTTACAAACTAATTTGTAGTATAGAGCATGAACCGAATCGTCTTCAAGGATCCAAAAACAAAGATTTAATTAGATCAAGATAATTAAAAAGGGGGGTTTTGTTTATTTGTAAAGAAAATACATCGGTTGAATTAACGAAAATCAATTAACAAATTAACCAATCCAAAGAAATTTACCAATCTTGAGTTTAATTCATCATTGATCACAAGGAATTCACTTAATTGCTAAACATGTTCTTGGCCTTAGATCACATCAAGACGCCTCAACATGATCCAAGAATCCTCTACTAGATAAACATCTAAGATTTAATTAACCAAGGTTAGTAAAGTAAGCATCATCCAAACATAGATTAACTTAAGATCCAAAATTTAACCAAGCTAAACAATCCATCAAAAAGCTTTAATAAATTGTTTATTCTTTATGATTCTCTTTGAATACATGATAATAAAGCTATTATCATATAAACATCTAAATCAAATTAAGCAATTCAATCTAGATTAAAATCAAAAGATGATGAAAAGAAACTTGAATAATAATTAAGCAATATGAACAAGCAAAACAAGATCTCCAAATTAAACATCAAGATGGTTAATCCATTGGATTGATTATAAGAGCCTAGCCTTCCATGGAGGCGTTGTTGTGGTGCTGTGGTGTTTGATAGCCATCTTCTACACGCTACACGCTACAAGAGGTAAACTTTTGAACATGAACCATGATCATTCGCTTGGATTCCTGGTGGGAATTTTCCATTGCATTTTATGCTTTTTGTTTTCGCTTTTCCCAACAAGTTCTATATTTCAAGAATCATGATTCTAGTTTGAATGTTCAATGATTTTTCTTAGTCCGTGATGCTTACCCACACTTATACCAAATTAGGGGTCTCAAGATGAATATGATTATGTTTGATGGATAGTTTTTTTGGTTCCCTAGTGTTTACCATGTCTTGTATGCTCTTGTTTGTGTATAACTGAAAGCTTATTGGCATCTTCTTTTGGGATGTGGTAAATTACTATTAAACTGTTAATAAGGGTCTAAGGTAATCTGAATTTGAATAACCAATTAATGGGGTTTTGTTCATTGTACCTTTGCGTGAGATCAAGTGTGTGGGGATGCAAATTTGTGAATAACCAATTAAGGGGGTTTTGTTCATTATTTGTTTAATACTCTATATCTTTGCATGTGATCAAGTGTGTGGGGGTGAAGATTTTCTTGAATCTTTTAAATATTAATTCTGGTTTAACGAGGTCAATGTGGAGCTGGACATTCTACACTTGGTTTCTTTGTCATTTGACATGAGTATAGAGTGTTAAAATGATTGATATCACTCATCAAAAAGGAAAATCAATTAAGTTTTGCTTTTCCCTTTGCTGTTGTTATTGCCTAGACTTGATACCTTCCCATGCTTTGCTTCGGGGCTAGTGTTACCATCCTTCTTGGTTAATCTTGTCACAATTCTGGTCCGCCTATAAATGGATTTGTAATGATTAATATCTGACTATGAGCACTTTGGTTTAACTCCAGTAGCCATATTGGCAGTGTTATGGCATGATGGTTTTATTTTGTTTTGCGTCATGGTGAGGTTGAAATAACAATTTCACCAATTTGATTTGATTAATTGAATTCTGTGATATGCTTATTGGGTTAACTGTGGGGTCTCTGATATAGCCAACCTGTCAACTGATGGCTAATTCTCTGTTTTACCTTTTTGAAAGCTTGTTTTGGTTGCCAGTGTGTTCTTTTGTTTAGAAGGAAAAGATGGCCAAGTTGAGTTGATTTGCTCTAATGGTGTGATTATGGAATTTAGAGATATTGACTTGTTAGAACGTGATTTTAGGCGTGTAGGTGATCAATCAATTTGAGACACTTATGTTAGCTTTGTACTAGGCTTTATTAGATGTTTATTGTGCCCAATATTAGTATTTTAGTTGAGTTTAATATTGTTGGGCCTCATTGGGCTTTAATGCAAATTGTGAATAATTCTTGGATTTTGATGCATTTTGACCTTTCCTCCTTGGTTAGGCCATAACTTAAGACTCGGTTATCCATTTGAGGTGATCTTGGTGTCTTTGGAAAGCTAAGACAAGGATCTACAAGTTTCATGAAGAACTCAAGAGCTGGAGCAAAATTCTAAGGGTCCAAAATAGCCTTGCAATTCAAAGTGGGTCTGCTGTCACTGGAATCTTAGCAGTGTACACATATTGGACCATATCGTGGGCTATAGGCCTCATTTTGAGCTGAAACTCAGCCATTGGAAAGATAAGACCCATATCTCCAACTTCATTGAAGACCATTTAGTCAATAGATGTCGTTTTAGGCATAATTATGAAGGTACAAGTTGGTTTGAATTTGGAAACATGTTTTGCCAACCTAACTTGAGGTAGGTATAGTGTTTTTGGAATATCTGGAGTTGTAAAATTTCAAATGGCATTAAACCAACGCTAAAAGTTCAAGGAGACAATTTTTTACAACTGTCATGAAGACCTCCAAGCCCAAATACATCGTTTAGGTCATGAAAATCAGGCTGGAAGTCGGAGTAGAGTTGATGACTAGAAGCCACCAATCATACACCAACCCACCTACCATGCACCAACCCATCAATCATGCATCAAGTTTCCATATTTGACAATTTTCATATTTTTACAGCTTGCATTCAGATTATTTTCAATTACAAGTTGGCTTCTAGGATTAGTATAAATAGAGCCAATCTCTTTGAATTATAAATCATTCAATTTGAAGTAAATTTGAAGAAAGTTTGAGTTTTTGTGAGAGTTTTCTTTCTCTTCTTCTCCATTCTCTTTAGAATTTCATTTTTGTTCTTTATTTTATGAGTTCTTCCTTCCCATTCATGGAAGGCTAGGCTCTTATAATCAATCCAAAGGATTAGCCGTCTTGATGTTTAATTTGGAGATCTTGTTTCGCTTGTTCATATTGCTTAATTGTTATTCAAATTTCTTTTCATCCTCTTTTGATTTTGATCTAGATTGAATTGCTTAATTTGATTTAGATGTTTATATGATAATAGCTTTATTATCATGTGTTCAAAGAGGATCATAAAGAATAAACAATTTATTAAAGCCTTTTTATGGATTATTTAGCTTGGTTAAATTATGGATCTTAAGTTAATCTATGTTTAGATAGTGCTTACTTTATCTAACCTTGGTTAATTAAATCCTAGATACTTATCTAGTAGAGGATTCTTGGATCATGTTGAGGCATCTTGATGTGATCTAAGGCCAAGAACATGATTAGCAATTAAGTGAATTCCTTGTGATCAATGATGGATTAATCTTAAGATTGGTAAATTTCTTTAGATTGGTTAATTTGTTAATTGCATTTCTTTAATTTAACAGGTATATTTTCTCTTCAAATCATCAAAACCCCCCTTTTAATTATCTTAATCTAATTAAATCTTTATTCTTTTTTGGATCCTTGAGAGACGATTCGGTTCATCCTCTATACTACAAATTAGTTTGTGAACCGGTAATTTTTATTATTTGACGGGTATCGACAACCTCTTGTTAGGTCTCCTATGGATATATTATGTTTTTTCATGCATTGTTCTATTTAGAGTTATATTAAGTCATTAATAAATTCTAAATAGTTGAAGAGAATTGATAAACCAAGGAATTGAGTATTGATTAATTTGGGGATTTCTCACCATCAATTCATGGATTGGAATTTAGTTAAGTTAGAATTTAAGCATTAATCGGAAGAATCAAGTGAAATTGGATCCCTAGCATTTTTAACAAATTGGTTTACATCTTAAATTCAATCGACCACATTTTAGTTTTATTCATTTAATCTCTTTGTTAATTGCTTTAATTATTAGCATTAGAGTTATTTTCAATCCAAAAGTACGTCAGTTTAGATAGCGTTAATTCTAGTGAATAGGTGCTTGGTAAATTCAATCCCCGAGGAGACGATAACTTACTTATCATTTTATTACTTGAATGATTCAGTATATTTTATGAGAGATTATTTATTGTCTCGAATCTTAATTCGTTGATGATTTCCTGATGTTGCTTTGTATCTGTGTTTTATGTCTACAAGAGTTGAATAAAAGAAATGTTTCTCTGTCATTCCCTTCTTTTAGTCCCCATAATTTGTTAGGTTTGACTTGTATTGGTTCTCTATAATTGATGGAGATTAATCAACATGCTACAATTTGATGACCCTCAATCTAGTGGCTATTGAAATCTATTCATTTATGGCGGGGATGAGAAGCAAAACTTGAATTATATGCCATTTTTATTTATTTTATTTTATCAAAAACAGATTTCCAAAAAAAAAAAAAAAACCAACCTTAATAACTTTTTCTTCTTCTTTCTTTGTCATAAAAGAATATTTTTTGGGTAATAATTGTTGACATTTTCATAATACAGATACTATAATACTCATTTTTTTTCAGGGTATTAATAATTGAAATGAATTATTAAGGATTTATTAACTACTGATTTTATTTAATAGTATGAAATCAAATACTAATAAATGCTTGAAATTTCATTTGGGTGATCTCCCTTTCATAACAGCTCTTTTCACACCAAAACAAGTTTTGGGTCTTTTGCAAAAGAAAATCTCTTCGTAGGAGGCCCGAAACTCATATATGATCTTTTATTATATTGGGCCTTTAAGGGATCTGTTCCTATGTTATGAAATTACAATCTGCTTAATATTCGAGTGGGTTACCCAGGCCCAACCCAACCTAATCAGGGCTGGCAAAATAAAATGAGTCACCTGTGTATGGAGCAGGTTTTCGTTTCCCGCGTCACGTGGCGATGATGTCAACAGACACGTCATCTAAAAATCCCAACCCTCACAGCGAGCGCGTATACAAAGTAGCACTCGCCAGGGAGAGCACGACACGTGTAAAAGTTTCTAGAATGCTGCGAGAGCCATTCGTATTGCGCTTGAATCAAAGCCTGAGGATAAGATAAGAGTATTAATATTAATTAAAGTTCAATAATAATAATTTCCTTTCGTGTTATAATAGTAGTTATTAGTTACTTGTTTAGTTTAATGAAAGAGACCGTTCGATCAAGATCGGACGTACGAAAACGCGTTCAAATATGGGCCGTGAGATATGGGGCTGAAGAGAAGGCAACGGCTGTGATATTCGCAGTAGCGGCGGGGAAGGAGGCAGCGTGGCTTTAAGTAGAGGAGCGAACTAACCCAGCGATCTCAGGCTTTTTGTAGATTTCGCTCTCTCTTTTTGTCCATCTCTGTGTGAAGAGTTTAAGGTAAGCAGCGAGAAAGGGTGTTCTGGGGTTTGAGGCGCATTGCGTGGTCCTGCTAGAGATCCAGGTTTATAATTGGATTCTTCTTGCTTAGGGTTTCGCACATTTTACTTTTGCTTCGATCGGCCATTTTTTCTCGATCTAGGGTTTACGCTTCCATTAATTTATCTTAGTTTCCCTGTCATTCCATTTCGTTTTCCGTTTTCCCGGGCTTCTTTTTTCCTTCGGTACTTCTTTCCGCTTCTCATTATTCTTTTAATTGTTTGATTTTTCGGGTCGATTTGATTTGAAACAACGAGGGTACACTGTATTCTCATTATATTGGGTGTGAGCAATCAATGTGGGGCTTGTGGTGAGAACAAGGGTTCTGGGGAGTCGTACATTTATTATTTTCGATTAGTCAACATTTTCGTGCTCGCGAGCATTCAGTTCTTGTTCGCGATGTATCTCAAAGTCTCTATTGTCAACCAATGAAAATTTACTACTGCGGCGGGAAAGCAGAGGAGACTGTTACTCACCTAAAGTTTCAACATTTTGGATAGAAATTAAATTTTTTTTCCTTCTTTTTGAGGACCGATTTGTCAAGTTTAAAGAAATAAGCCAATAGGGTATGAGAGAAGTACACCCATCATTGGGTTTCATCTTATTTTGTATTAAAATTTGGAGAATAAGACTTAATTTGTGCTTCTGGGAATTCAGATTTTTTCAGAGTTTGCTGCTGTGTGGGGGCAAAAATCATTGTCAGAGTTGATATGTGCGGTTATTGGAATTTTATCTTATGGCACCAACTGTACCTATAGAGTTTGCTGGACAAAAGGAATCCAGAAAGTACTCTCATTCGCAAATAATGGGGAAGTCTCGGAAATACTCCAAAGGTTATGCTACCGGCTTTGTTCCCGATTTTCGTCATGCTGTAGAGACTATGGGTGAATCAGAAGGGTTGAGTAGCTCGGGAAGGTTTAATACAGAGCTGACAGCATCAGAAGGTTCTTGTGCCCCGAAGAGGAAATGCCTTGGTTTGAATGCTGTTGGTGTTGGTTATGGTAGTTTTGATGTACCATTTCAAATTTTGTCGTTATCAAAGATGTCACGATCTGAGAGAAAGGATTTGGAACTGAGGTTAACTTTGGAACTTGAACAAGTAAGGGAACTTCAGAAGAAAGTTGACAGTATGAATTCAAACATTTTTGCATTATCTCCCTCTAGTGACATAAGGAGCTGCAGTGAGGGACAGAAGATGCCTCAGCTGGACAGTCAGCATAGAACACTGGAAATATCAGTGCCACAGGGTAAGAAAAGGCCCCCACCAGGTCGCAATGGTCCGAAGACGAAGAGAAGTATGTCTGGGCGTTTTGAATATGCAAAACCTGCTGCACCAGTGACTTCCTCATGTGCTACGTTGATGAAACCGTGTGAGACATTACTTAACCGTCTGATGTCTCATCAATTTGGTTGGGTTTTTAACACACCAGTTGATGTGGTTAAATTGAACATTCCAGATTATTTCACTGTCATCAAACATCCAATGGATTTGGGTACTGTGAAGAGTAGAATAACTTCTGGTGAATATTCAAGTCCTATGGATTTTGCTGCCGATGTGCGGCTGACTTTCTCAAATGCGATGACTTATAATCCACCTGGCAATGATGTACACACCATGGCAGAAACCCTTAGTAAATTTTTTGAAATGAGATGGAAGCCTGTAGAGAAGAAAATTCCTGCCATTGGTAGTGTCCCATCTGAGCCTTCAAGATCCGCTACTTGTGTAGAAACTGAAATTTCTGACCGAATTCCTCCCTCAAACAAGAAGAAAATAACACCAAATGACACTATTGTCAAGCCAGAGCCTGCCAAAAGAATCATGACTGATGAGGAGAAGCGTAAATTGAGTATGGAGTTGGAGGCAATGCTTGGGGAGTTGCCTGAAACTATCATTGATTTCTTGAAAGAGCATAGTTTTGATGAAGGGCAAACCAATGATGATGAAATTGAGATTGATATTGATGCTCTCAGTGATGATACCTTATTCAAACTGCGGAAGCTTCTTGATGATTATATGCTGGAGAAGCAAAAAATCCAGGCAAAAGCTGGACTGTGTGAAATGGAGGTCTCTCTCTCTCTCTGTTTGTGTGTGTGCATCCACTTTCTCTAGGTGTAAGACTTGTATGCTTATATTATTGAATAACTTTTAAAATGCGAATTTTAATATTTCAACTGTTGAATCGTTTGATATTATCGTGATGATCATGCATACCAAATTTAATACAAATTGGACATTCATAAATATCTAATTGAATAGTTAATATTTAGTTATATTTTGAAAGTATATAATATGTTAAATAAAGTAGTTCAATGAATTTCCTATTGATTTTTAAATTATATGAAATTTTATGATCTTGATCTTCCTCATGAGAATTTTCACTCATTGGATTGATAAAATTCAATCTTTATAAAAATTATTAAATGGAGTGAGTGTGTTAAAGTCTTAAACTAGGAGTAAGTGGATCCCTATTCATATATTTGCATATCTATAAATCATTTATGGCATGTATCTCATGCATACTTATAATTGTTTGCTTGCTTGATCTTCACGCAGCTTCTGAATGAGTCAGGGTTTAGCAATTCATCAACGCAACCGTGTAAAGGTATCTTTTGTTTCTCGTTTTTGTAGTTTTTTGTACCCTTATGGTACAAGTGTTTGTGATAATTGACACTAATTGTGATATCCTTTATTTTCACTGCATGCAGGCAATGAACAAGTTGAGGAGGATGTGGACATTGTTGGTGGGAATGATCCTCCTGTTTCAAATTATCCTCCAGTAGAGATTGAGAAAGATGGCGCCAACAGAAACAGTAAATGCAGTAGTTCAAGCAGCTCCAGTAGTGAATCTGGCTCTTCGTCCAGTGGTTCGTGTTACTGCATACTTTTGATATGTTTCTGGTATTCTGATATTCACAGCATGTACACCCAGAATTTGCTCTTCATCCTTACTTCTTCTAGATGGGGACTCTCTTAATTGTCAAACAATCCAAAATTCTGTAAAAAAATTTAAGTCCTGAAACTATTTTCCCCGTATGTTTTTCTCCAGTCCTTCGTCAAGAGATGGGTATAATTAATTCTATAATATAAAGAACATATGGAACTTTCTTTGACAAGATATTCCAGTGTCAATGTTGTTTACCATAGTTATGACAATATTGTCCCTTTTTTTCTCTCTGTTTCTCCCTCTCCATCACAACCCCTACTGAGGATTTTGGTGTATTATTAGTGGATTCTGATGAGTGGAATGTAGCTATTTTGATTGTGTTTATTAATAAAACTCTTAAATTTAATTATAAATTATCTTTTACCTTGCTATTGTGAAATGTAACCCCCCCCCAAAAAAAAGTGGTTGCCACCCGACACTATTTTGATATTTTGATCCTTTCTGAATATTTCATTTGTTCCCTTATTTGGTTGAACTCAGTAACAACTAGGCTAATCTTTAACTTTAATTTTAGGTCTGTAAATTGTCTTGTTAATGTTAATTTGAATTCAATTTACATGTTATTACCAAATCAAATGACATGGATTATACTGAGTATTAAAAGTAAATATTTTCCTTTAGACATGACATCTAGACTACTGCGTAATTTATTTATCTGCATTAACAGGGTTTGCAGGACATCTTGTTTATATATCTGTTTTTCTCTTAGCACAAGTCGTGCTGATTGTTTTTCTAGCTGCAGTAGTTATTTTTTTATGGTCACTTAGTTCAATTTGAGATGCACATTGAAGTTAGTTTGTGTTGTTTGAAGTTTATTCTCTAACTTGTTGGCTTGTTAGTTCATCATGTACTATAATGTATTGAGTAAAACAAAATGTATGTCATGCCAATGCTACCGTTCTGTGCATTTACTACTGCTACTTTTCTACAAATGAGATTGGGGTTTAGTATGAAGTAGGAAAATTACAAATTTGGTGGAGATAGTATCTTTCATGGTTGCTCTTATAAATTCAGTAGATACTAACAACTTTCTGCTTGTTTGGCTTATCATGATAGCAAAATTAGTCCCTTGAACGTGAATTTTTCTGTATGCGGGAATCTGTCATTCTTGTCTGACTCTCTTGCAATTATGGTATGACAGATTCAGACTCAGGTAGTTCATCTGGTAGTGAGTTAGACACCGCTAAAGTATCAGAACCTCTTAGTGCTACCAAGGTAATCAGGATACATATGGTATCAGATGTTATGGTGTTGATAGAATGAAATGTACTTCTGCTTTGACCAGTATCTTTGTTAAAATCTCTGTATTGCAGCAAAATGTAGGACCTGGCTTGATTTCAGATCAAAACAAAGGGGATCCTAGTAATTCAGAAACTGGAAAAGGTTAGTACCAAAGTCGATGGTGTTTTCTAACCAATGTGTGCCTATATTATGGTTTGTTGGCATTAGCTTTGACAAGGAAGCCTCAGCCATTGTTACCTTCTAGCTCATTGTCTCTTTCCTGTATAGATTCAATGAATGTGGTTGGCCAAGTTGAGCAGAGTTCCCAGACTAAGCCAGTCACAATTGATTCAGAAAACCGTGAAGAGGGTAAGCTTGAAACATGAAGAAATCTGTCTGCTGTTAGTTTTGGGGCATGTTCTCACCCTTCATGATGTAACATTTTAGGGGAGAGTGCTCCATCTGAGAGGCAAGTCTCTCCCGATAAGCTCTACCGTGCAGCTTTATTAAGGAGTCGCTTTGCAGACACCATACTTAAAGCTCGAGAAAAAGCACTTGAAAAGGTTTGTTAAGGTGGTAATTTGGTAGTTATGGATTTTAATTCCCCGGATTAATAAAACAGGTCCTGTTGGGTGAAACACAGATGTTTAAAAAAATCAAAGTTTGAAGTGTTTCTTTTGTCTCTTCCTCTCACCAATAGGGCAGCTCTAAATCTGGTAGTTTCAACTTACCGTCATATCCACCTTTCATGAATGCCTTGCCAACATTGTTGCAATTTTTGTTTGAAATCTGGTCTTTTAATTCCATCTTGATTTCAGGATGAAAAGCGGGACCCTGAAAAACTTAGAATAGAGCGAGAAGATCTTGAAAGGCGGCAGAAGGAAGGTGTGTTTCTGATTTTGAACCTTGTAATATTTCTTCTGTGGGGTCAAAGGTCTATGTCTTCAAATGCTACTTCAGTTTTTCAAGCTTCGACTGATATTTATACTTTTGTTTTTTGTGCATCATTAGAGAAAGCTCGATTGCAAGCAGAGGCAAAGGCTGCAGAAGAAGCTCGGAGGAAAGCCGAAGCCGAAGCCGCAGCTGAAGCCAAAAGGAAAAGGGAACTCGAGAGAGAAGCAGCTCGTCAGGCTTTGCAAATGGTAACTGTGAAAGAAAAGTATGTTGGGATGCAGATCCAGCTTCCTTGTAAGTTTCACTGAATAGCTCTGTTTGCAGATGGAGAAAACTGTTGACATCAATGAGAGCAGTCAATTTTTGGAAGATCTAGAGATGCTGAGTGCTGTACATGATGAACATTTACCAAGTTTCACAGAGGAGACAAACGCAGATCATCCTCAAAGTGGGTTGGGTAGTTTCAAACTACAAGGTAGTAGTTATCCCTTACGGAAGCTAGGATTGATCATGAAGGTTGAAGATGAGGATGAGGATGAGGATGAGGACCAAGAACTGCCTCAGAGTGCTGCAGGGCCATCAAATGATGTAGAAGAAGGAGAAATTGATTGATTTTTTTTTCCCTGATTGTTGCATCAGTTGAACAAATATATAAATAGTGGTTCTAAGGAACAATTGCTGGATTTAGGGACACTGCTTTTTCCAGCTTTGGTGCGCGGAGTGTTATCTCTATTTGTATGATCTGACTCTGGCTCGGAACCTTAGGAAGTTTGAAGATGGGATAGCAAAAGCCTAGAGCAAGGGCATCAAGATTGGATTTGGTTTTGCTTCTTTCTGATTAAAATTTGGTTTTAAATTGAGAAATTGTTTGAAAATGTGGAATAGCAAGCTTGCAGCCCCCATCTATTGAACGGCTTTGGTATCTAGATAGAAAAGCTTGTATAAATCAGATAGTCCAATTTTGCTTGTAAAAAGGAATTCATATTTGTAATGAGTTCTATGCCTGACCTTGGGTAGTTAGCTTCACTCACAATGTGAAATATTTTAGAGCCGAGATGAAAGCAATTCTTTCTATTAATTTCTCCCTTGCAGTGCCTTTTGACTGTGTCTGGGTGGTGAGAAGATCCTTTTACTAATTATTTCTCCAATGGTAATGAGGTTAGGTGACTTAGTGAATGTTTGGTTTAGTTTTTAGAATTTTAAAATTATGATTTAATTACAAGTATTAAGAGATAAGTTTGTATTTAAATCATGATTTGAGAGCTTCTAAAAGTTAAATTAAAATGTTATTAATGGTGTCAAATGTGATGCTGGCCGGTGGTTACAAGTTGCGCACAATTCATATTTGGAAGGACAAATATTACAGTTTGACAAAGTGGACACTACGTTCTACTTCACCCCCATTGTAATTATACAAAATTTCGAAATTGGATGGAGTATGTGAGTATGTCAAACGTTAATCTGATACAAAGATTCGACATATATAACATTTTATTTATATACTCTTTATTTCATAGAAAATGTGTACAAATTGTTAAAAAGTTGTCTTTTTATATTCTAAGGTTGAAGCATTCCAAGTCCCAATGAGTAAACTTATATTGTTACTTATAAATGACCTATCAATGAAGAGATTATTAATAGGAATTGAATTCATAATCTTTAGTCAATGTAATTCGGTCTTACTAATTAAGTGAATCCTCAATGGCAAAGATTGCGTCATTCAAATAGGGCTACCTTAACTAATGCAATCAATTGTGTTAAGAAAAATTGTTTCCCTCTAATATATGAATTGACACAGTTAATATAAAACTATTTTCACATTAATTATATTTAAAGATTTACTATTTTGCTTAAACCGTACAATGAGTAAATTGCATGGTCGTGTATTTTACAGAATATCTTTTCTTCATTCTCATTGTGTGAAAACCTAAATGATTGTATCAGTGAACCATGGTTTTTTCTGCAATCTCATGAAAAACAACATAACATGTATATAAGAATTTTCATGAACATCACAAATAAACAAGATTGCCGTAGTGAATTTACTCTACACTGCAAAATTTATGCACATTTCTCAGCCTAACTGTACAATAAAGAATTTTACTTCAACAACACAATAATGCATAATAGCATCAATCCTCAAACATACCCTCATCTGACATCCTAGAAGACTCGGTTCCATTAACATGAAGCTGATCTGAGAAATTACTACCGAGACTGCTCAGAATGCTGAAGTCAAAGTCGTCGTCGTCGTCCTCCTCCTCCTCCTCCTCAGCTTCAGCATCTTCACCTTGCTTTGTATCTTCATCTTCATCATCATCTTTTTTGTCCAGTTGTTCCTTGGACTGGGCTTCTCTGTGCATCCGTTGCTTGATGCAATCTTCGTACGACATTTCATACCAAACAGTGCCCTTGCCCACGATTGATTTGTTATGGGTATCTGTCATCCGCTCTTGCTTGCTCTTTTCTGAATTCTTGGGTTCCCCCCAATAGTCATAACGATATAGAGGACTCGTGGGATCATATTGGTCTTTACCAAAATAACTAGCATCCACATACCTTCCTGGCTCTTCCAATGGCAGACCAAGAGCTTTCCGACTGCAAAAAGGGGAAGTAAAAATCACATTTTAGCTAAGTGAACTGTGATAATTTTGGTATATTTGTAAGAGAGGAGGGTGGGGGATTAGGGCGATAGAAAAAAATGCATCCTAACATGGAATTGAGAATGATAGTATTAACACAACAGTACCAGCTGATGTCTCTGATCAATGCTTCTCTTTCCTCAAATGATCTACGCCAATGCATTAAGTCATACTCATCCATCTCAATATTACGCCTCAATTTGGTAACTTTGTATTCCTCACCTCTGTCCTTTGCTTCGTTCCATCGTTTTTTATGGAGCTGCATACCAAAAGTTTATATCTCAGGTTTTGAAAAGAGACAACAAAACTATTCCATGTTCACTGAAGATTTTGAATAGCAGGTCAAGGAACTCTTGTACAATTTGAGAAATATCAATAACAAGAAATCTGACTGTCCCCGGGGTAAAATGAATTTCCATGGAGTAGGATAGATTAAGCTGAGGTCTTGTTGGTCAAAAGGAAGTTCGTCTGATTACCATTAATTTTTTCTTAGAATTTTATGTTTTTAAGCAATCCATAATTCTTCAAGCCATACACCTTAACAGGCTAAGTTCACATTTTGGTCAACAGAAATTAAGAGAGCGCTATAAGAAAATTAGAGACAGTTGTAGCATTAGACTAATGGGAAAAAAGTGCACACCATATGGCAAGTAGAAAATTTGGATGGATCAGAAAGGATGTAAATGTGGGTATTCCGTGAACAGTTATTTTCAATCCTTTCATTATGTTCAGCAAATTTAAAAGCATCCTTTACAATCATTTTCCTAAAGAAAAATGGCACAAGGTGGCCCCCTCTAACCAGCTGTGTAATATGCATTACCAACAATAAAAGGGAAAGCTGACCTCACGCTCAGCAAGTGCAGCCTCTAAGTCAAGTTCTTTGACACTTGTTTTCTGCCAAAGAATTACAAACAAGAGGTGAATGAAACAGCAACCAGATGAATGCACTTTCATAAGAATAGTACTCACCAGAATAGTCTTTGGTATTAATGTTTTCTTATAATAAGCTTTTGTGTACTCAACAGCATTTTCTTCATCAAAATCATCTTCATCAGTCAAGTCAGACAAGTTTTTGCCTCTATATTTATCAGGATTAACCTCCATATCATTCAAAATCATTTGCTCAGCTACATTAATCTGCCACAACTGCAAAAGAAATGTAGTAATTAAAGATGATATCAAGTAAAGATCATCCACAAAGAATTCAAGAGATGCTGATGATAACAGAATTGTGATAAAATACAAGGCAGGGCATGCCAAGTCACTCAGAAAAGGAGGCTCATGCCACATACTAATTCATTTATAGGAAGCAAGCAATTACCTTTGTTTCTAGTTGCACTCCCTCTTCCTTTAGAGGTGAAGGGAAAAAGGTAAAAAAAAGGAGCAATTCTTATGTAATCCAAGTGCACTACACCTGACGGTTCAAATTACTTCTTAAAAGTTAATCAAACAGCCATGTCTTAACTTGACTGCCACATGCCATAGTTTGTATGGTCTAGGTGCATTACTCTTTGAGCATATTAGTATTTCCCCAAATAAAGGGCTCAATGTCTGCTGAGAGTAGGTGGCAGACCAATTAAACCTATAATAAAACACAAACACATATTTTTTAAGAAACAAACTAGATGATAATATTTTAGATCAAAAATTTGTATATAGCCATGTGGGTTGCTTGTCGGAAAGAATGGACAACACTAGTGAAAAAAAAAGAGCAACAAGCAGCCAACTTATTTGGGATCTGTATTACTACAGAATATAATGAATACTACAAGTCAGTCAATCAACAAGACGGGTTCATGTTATACAATGTTATGCACTTTCAGAATCAAATCAACAAAGGCTAGCTTCATTATTATCAAGAACCAACTCTCCCAAAAGAGGTGAAGGCACGCGAATGACTTAATATCTCTAACACCACGCCCCCTCACGCAAGAGTCCTTTGGGCTTGAAATGTGGACAATGCATAGACTCACTATATCTTGTGTTGAAATTCAACTTTTAATTTAGAAGAATGGGGGTGGAAAGGATCAAACTCCTAACCACTTGGTCATAGAGGCTCTAATACCATTTCAAGAACCAACTCTCCCAAAAGCTTAAGCTATTAGATGAAGGCATGTGAATGACTTAATATCTCTAACAATTTGCAGCAGCAGAGCTTTAGCTATATGAGGTCATGGTATGACATTTTCAGGGTAGTCAGTTATATAGACTATGCATTATCTTCTGGGGGTGGAGCGTTCCAGGAATATTGTTACTGTAATGATTGAACCATAAATAAGTATCTAAAGCTGTTCTATAAGTTTTGGGGCCTTCACTATTTTTTACAACACTGAGTTGACCCAAACTGAGATAGATTGTTGATGATATCCGTGTTAGCATTTATAAAAGAGAATTTGTCTCAATATGTGGACTGGACCCATGGTCCCTACCAAACTGAGTACAGGGCAATGCACGAACTACAATGTTTCCAGTATGAAAGAAGAAAGCCCCGAATAGCACTTTAAGCAAGTGCCATCAACCTTTGGATCATATCTTGCATTCAAGGTTTTCACATGAATATTGTAACTAAAGCACATATCCATACTTCTTTATGAGAAGGGTAGATATTGTGTTACTACCATTGTTTATGTGAGATCCAACAGACCATCTACCCACATAGGTGTTTAGGCCCAACTATGGGTTGGTTGGTTCGAAACAGGTGGCAAATTTTTGTTGACTTCAGAATTATGCAGGCGTGATGCCACAATCAACAGGCTCTTGTATAGGTTCCTTGATCACATTAAGGATGAGGATGAGAGCAGATTATGAACTAAAAACAGACTCATGCACAAGGGATGTGGAACCACTGTGTGCTTGTAGACAAATGAGTTTCAAAAGAGAAAGCTGCCATGACCTAGACCTATCATCGATGTGTATTGACCAATAATAAAAAGTTGAACAGAGGAGCATCCTATGCATAAGGTAAACAGTCCATGATAAGATACTGGAACCAAGAACTGTTTTATTGAGTTCACCACTAAAATCCCTATCTCTGTCACTGATATTGATATGATATCAGTTTCAGATGAAGGTTTGTATACAGAGGGCAAGATCTCCCTCTCCCTATAGGAAACCAGTAAAACAGAAAAGAAAATGGGTAGTGCAGACACTTTGAGGGGTCTGATACCTCCTTCCCACTCCCACTACTCTACTCACTTCTCTCTTACCTCCTCCTCTCCCTCCACCCCATACTTATTTCCCCTTTCCCAACCAAATCCTTCCCTCCCTTCCTTGCCCACCTGCCACGTGTGCAGGTGGTTCTGTTGCCTATTCCTCACACTTTCTCCCTTCTGAGAACTGATTCCCTGCTATGCTGTCCTTTCTTCCTAGCATACACCCTAGTGATGAGAGGACACCAAACAGTCCACCACAACTGTTCCTTGCAACAATTTAAAAGAAATGAATTTGTTATCAGAATATACCTTATCAACATATGGATGATTTGACAATAGAGGTTCTTCCTCCGGCTTGTCTCCTGGATCTTTTCTAGGAATGGGAGGTCTTCCACAGTCACGCTGCAAATTTAAAAATTTCAAATCAAAAGAATAACTATGATAATAACACTAATTTACAAACACTACATTTGACAGGTTTAAAATACAAACACGCAGCAGGGGGGGAGAGAGAGAGAGAGAGAGAGAGAGGTTGAACCTCAGTTAATATTTACTAAAGTCTCCATTGAAAAGGAACTAATGGTTTTGAACAAATTAAACCTTTGTTACCACCTCTTTGAAAAGCATCAAATTTAATACAAATGTTTAAAAGATAAAGTCCAATTGATCAATATGGCCCTAATCTGTTGATTCTAAATCAAAAGTGTATATAGAATCCATGATTTGTACGTATCATCCAAGCATTACCATCTGATTAGTGATTATAAATACCAAATGAAAGCATTTGTGATAGCATTGTGGAAACCGATAATTTTCCTGAACAAAACCTCAAGAAAATATCTTGAATTAAATAAAATTAGATTATGGACCCTTTGAGATACATTTGACCTAATACTCTTACAAATAGAAAGCATCAAAGAGATCACGGCTCAGTTGCAATATGAAGAGCTTTTGTGAATGCAAAATATTTTTTCTTCTGCACCAAGATTGCGGTGGTTTGGCATAACAAGAGGGAAAGGTGCAAACCCGTAATTCATCAGGGTTAGTATCTTCATCATGGTGAAATATTGGTGGGAAGTCGAATCTGTTAAAGCTGAAGTATGAAACAGATGTTAAAATTAATGCATAAATTCTAACCAAATTAATAAAGATTAACCTATGTACTAAGAAAGAGTTAAAGAAAGTCAAACATCATAAACACATAATCATACATCAGATGATCAATATTTGGATGGACAAAACGAAGTTCGATAGGAAACCGGAAGCGGTAAGGATCTCGCTTTGCCTGCAAAATAAAAATTAAATAAATTAATAAATACTAAATAGAACAGCTGATAAAAAAAAATCCATTCATGACTCAACACAGACATAATGGAAACTAACACTACAGTGATCAGACTCCATATGACAATTCAGATTTGGTTAGGAAGCAATTTATAGGATATAGAATCAGTCATATAGCCTTGTGTATCCCGCATTGCCTATGAACAGAAGCAGAACAAAATGAAGATATGGATACACAAGAAACAACTTCAGAAACATGCAACCAGGGGCATGGTTAAATGGTGCAGTAGAGTGCATAGCTGAAGCAAGAAAGTAGACTTTGCTTACTACCAAAAATAAATAAATAAATAACAAGAGCCAGCGAGTGCAGCAGAGAAAAAGAAAACTAACCTTCCATACTACATGTTCAGCTAAAAGTTTCCAATTCAAAACATGAGCATAACAACATGAACAAGAAAATGCATTACTGACAAGCTTCCTACCAATGCAATGACACAGACTGTGCAATCTGGTGAATGGTAGAACAAGCTAAAAGCTTCATCATTATGACAGTTCAAATGCCCAACAGAATATTGCAAAGTAATATCAGGTGAATATTTAGTGACAACTAATATGGGAAATTCTTAACTAGTGACTGAAACACTCACCGTAATTTCAACCATGACGTGCATACCCACTTTAATGTGATGGCGGATCCAATACCAATCATTGTTCTTTATAGGAACCCACCTAGAACACATCACAGTATATGAATCTTACAGAAGAACACTCGCATAAAAATAAAATGCTCCAATAGTAACGCTGAATAAGATAAAACAAGCTATAGAAGTAAAGCCTCCAAGTTACTGATGATAACAATACGAGTGTGTTGGTTATAAGCTACAGGAAACAAGAGAAAATAAGTAATAATTAGTGGCTGCATGTACAGAGCAAAGACTATCTTTTGAAAATTTACTGAAAGGGATTGTTTAAAACTTTAAATAGAATAGTGTTGAAATGTTTTCAGTAACCTGGGCTGCCAAGCAATACAAAAGAGACATTATGGCTGCCCTCTTGTAAATAAACTACGAATACTTTCTCTCTACTAAAAGAATGGGTCCAAAGTCCAAGCATTTAACTAGTCCCAAGTACGTGTCTCTTAAGACTTGTTCCTGTCCCCTGCTATGGATGTCAATAGAGCATTTCAGTGCTTCAGAATCTTATAAAATTTGCTTTTCCCAATTTAGAAAAATCATTTTGTATTTTTTTGTCCCCTAAGATATTGATTATGTATGCATTGAATAACCTCATACTTTCTAAAATTGTAGTTACTCAATTAGCAAAGTTAAATTATGATAGTGGAAGCAACTCATTATCACTTGAGTGGTACTCCAGCATCCAAAACAATAAAGAAACTAACACCCTATACAGAAAGGATTTGAAGAACACAAAACACCAACATGGGGATTGGTAGCTACCCGTCATATACCCCACCAATGTCAACAAATGCCCCTTGATAGAGATGCAAAGTTGTCACCTTCCCTTCACAAATCTGCATAAAAAAATTTCCCAAGTAAATTATCATGCCATTAATCACCGAATAGTATCTATGAAATTATCTTGCAGGCATTTACAGAAACCTGAATCTCCATTCTACATATTTATTAAGAATTATGATACAGAAAAAGTGTGTTTTGAATTACATGTATACATGGAGATTAAATAAAGCCAAACAAATCAAGTACTACAGTAGGATTATCTATGGGATTACAAATATAACTGTCCAAAATGAGACATCATAACTGGGCAAAAAAAAAATATCGACTTTGAATATACAATGCAGCGATCAAAGGGTAAACTCGGTTATTCATTTTGAATAAAAAAAAAGGTGGAAAAAGTAGAGCTTCTAACACGGGCAGCTATTGAAAACTGCAACTTTCATGTTGTCATAATTGAAATGGCCAATAAACAACCCTACTGAAGAATGGCCAGGGCCTGCCAAATGAAATTAGTTTCTTCCAAGTGGCATGGAATGCTATGCCCTATACACCTATGAGCCATATTAATTCGTAACAAGCCGTATGGTTATGCAAGCATACTAACACTTGTAGGCAATCTTGGAATATGGACAATAAGTAAAGTTACACAATAGCAGCATGCTTCATAATGAATAAGATGAGCTCAATAGCTTACTTGGCCAGGATAATAGAATGGAAGCTCATACTGCACAAAACATTTAAGAAAAAACAAACATAAATAGTTAGCACTATAATCTCGTTTTCAAAAGCGAACGCATACTAAAAGAAAGAACAATTGAAAATTCATCCTACCATGCCTTCCTTGTAGTCCTTGCCTCTTTTCCTCCTACCAGGATGGTAATCTTGGTCTTGCTGTAGTCACATCACATCACATCACAATACATATACGCATGAATTAGTAATCTAAATAAGCCAAAAAAACAAAAAAGTGAAGATAATAGGAAGAGCATTGCTGTGAAAGTGAAACCTTATAAGACTCCTCTTCCAATCTGTCCTTATTAGCCTCCACCCACTCGGTATATTGCTTGACAAACATCTTATACCTCTCCAAGCACATATCATCAGTTTCCGTTCTGACTCCATTTTCCAGCTCTTCCAAACTCACTCTCTTCGCCTGCAATTTATGCGCCTCGCGTATGAATGCCAATTCCTTCCTATCGACCTGCCACCCACGAGGTGGCCAATCCCGCGGAGGCACGAGCCGCATAACCATGGGCCCAGCCCAGTACGTCTCCAGAGGGTCCGGTATCTCTCCCTTAATCTCAAATTGCTTACGGTAGTAGTCGTCCTCCGTCAGGCCCATCTCTTCCATCTTCTTCTTCCTGTAATTTGGGCTCAGCATTTTGAACGCTTCGATGGCTTCGGGAGATTTAAGAGGAACCTCTTCGCCTTCGTTGAGACTCTTGCGTGCGAAATCGGCCTCCGGAGAGAGGATTTCTTCCCATGGAGCCCAACCGCGCTCTATCCAGTTCCGCCTTCGAGCTTCGTCTTCGGTCTCTTTGTCTTTGGGGCCGAAGTTCTCGAGGAATGTCTCGTCGACGGGGAATTCATCGGAGCTGAAGGACTTGGCGGCGATGTTGCCGGAGAATGGCCGGTTTCCGAGGAGCAGAGGCGGAGGACGACGGTGAAGGTGGAAATGGTTAGAGTTAGAGGAAGGGTTTAGGGTTTTAGGGACGCTGAAGAGATAAGAGGTTTGCAGGACTTGCATTGCTGGAACCACCGCACCACCACCCTGCGTTTGCTCGCTTCTCAACTATGAAATGAAGTAAATACAACTTGACAAGTGAAGATTGTCCTTTGTTCTTTGAGCTTGAGTTGAGCGGATAATTTCTTTATATTTTTTTTAAAATTAATTAATTAACCAAGAAAATTTACTTAAAAAAAGTTCAAATCTTTTTAACTTTCAAATTATAAACTTTTTATTTGGTGAAACTTGCAGATAATCTAAAAAAATTATCCATTTCATGATATTGTGTAGTTTCACAACGTTAAAGTAAACTAATTTATGCAAGATATTGTAAATTCTTTCTTTGATGAATTATGGTGAAACTTAAGCATAACTTAAAATTTTTAAGAAAAATGATTTTTTAGTATAATTTGACAAAAATAATACCAAATTTAATTTATTTTAAAAATTAAAAAAATATTTAACTATATTAATTAATAATTTAAATTATTAATTAATATAATTAAATACTTAATTAATTTTTAAAACAAACTAAATTAATATTATTTTTATAAATGTCGTTTTCTTAAATTTTTATCCATGTCATGATACTCCCACAGCGTGATTTTCATAACCCTTTTACAATATAAATAACCCCTGTAAACTGATAGCGTTGGAATTTGAAAATAAACTAATTTATGTAAGATATTGTAAACTTTTTCTTCGGTAAATTTTGGTGAAACTTACACATAACCTAGAATCTTTATCCATGTCATGATGTTAAAATGAATTAGCGTTCCCTTTTTCTAATTTTTTTTAACAAAAAAAAAAGATTACATTTATACCAATTGTGTAAACTAAGTCAATCAAACACATGTATTTTATATATATATCTATATATATAATCAGAAATATTCTTATGTCAAGTTTAGTATGCAAGAATGATAATTCCATTTCATATTCATTTTATAGGATACGGGATTTTCACGTTTGTTAAGGCAAAAAGGCATAGAACGATGATTATATTTCAAGCATCATTCCACAAAATTAAAAATAAGACATGCAATTCATTCTTTCCAAAGAGGTGGAATTGTGATTCCACTCCTATGGAATGAGTAAAAAAATATTCTTTTCTAAACATACCCTTATTAAATTCACAAAACAACAATTATTACCCTTATTAAATTTAGCCCACTTAAATTTGATATATAATAAAAGATGTTATCACTAGAATATTTAAATAAGAGATGAGATAATTAAAATTTTAATATTTGTAATGTACTTACGTTTCAAATAACAATGTACACACTTCAAAACTTTTGTTTTTTTTTCTAAGATAATTTTTTTTGTTATTAAGTTATAAAAAAATTAAACTTTAATATTACTCTCAAAAATATACATTTGTATTATATATATAAGATATATATGAAAAAATTTAAACTTTTTATTTTTTTTTCTTATTTTAGCATTATTCTATTCTACATTAATTCCATGTACCAAACAACAATGTTACGAAAGTGTGAATTAGGAATGACCATTTTATTATATTCCATTTCAACTCATTCTATTCCATTTATATTCTATTCTCATTTCCTAAAATCACAATTCTGTGTATTAAAAGTGACGTGATTTTTACTAAAATCTCTATCTACCCAAACCACTTAAGGATGCCTAATTGACATAAAAAATTGTCTTAAACTTAAAAAGAAACATAATTGTTACAAATATAACTAGTTTCACATAAACTTTTTCTATCAAGTTTAAAACTTTAAATTCAATACCCTTATTGGGCGTTTGATTCGCGGATTGTTTTTTCATTTCTGAGAATCCTTATATGGGAATGTTGAATTTTTAGTACAAGTTTTGAAAAAACATTCCCATCATAAAATGATTCCCGAGAATGATTTTTAACCAACATTCCTACACTTTTATTCCCATGGAGGCAGGTGGGTTTGCAACATTACCATGGCATAGAAATATTTTTGCCTTGTAAAATGTCCAAAATATCTACCCTTCTATTGACATGTCATTAACCAACAACCGTCATATCATTGTCGGTGACCGCCATCGGCCACCGTCCACAGCTGCCAATCACCGGAATCCGGCTACCTCCATCACCGCCTCCAATTGACGGTGGCCAAAAACTGTCACCGACGATTTGAGTCATTCCCGGGAAAGGTTTTAGTTAACCAAACATGGTAATTATCATTCCTGGGAATACCATTCTTGAGAATATCATTCCTGGGTATGCTATTCCTAAGAATATTTTTTCAAACATTGAACCAAACGCCCCGTTAATGTGATAAATTTGTATTGGTTTAATCTATAAATTTGTGCATACTCAAAGAATTGATCAGTTTGAAGTAAAGTTTAATGAGTAGTGTTATGTACACAGTATCTAATAGCCATATCTACAAAGCTAACATCTACTTTAAATTTTCTTTTATCAAAGTTAGATATAAACATTTGCTCAATGTGAATGGCTAGAGTTGTTAATTTGAGTTACCCATTCGGGTTAACACGCGTCAAGGCTAAGATAATTTTAGACCAAGCATGGTTGAGCCAATTTTAATATAGGCTAGCATATTAGCCAATTACTCTATACGAGTTGCGGGCTAGCCTACAAAGCGATTAAATACAAAATAATTTATGCATAATTTCAAAGTTTGCCTCCTTTTTAAAATCAAAGGAGGTTCCCTGTTCCTATTCAAGATAATTCTTCACCCTCCACAGCATCCATATCTCACATTTGAGTGCATATTCAATAATCTTAACACTTAGAAGAAGATTCTTATTCGAATATTGGTAAGTAGAGGGATAGTAGTTTATAAACTTTATAAGATAAAGTGCGTATAAACTCCTTAAACTTTGACTTATTTGCAAACAGATACCATGAATTATAAAATCTTTTGATTTAATCTTTAAACTAATCCAATTATTTAAATAAATCATTTCATTCACTTCCTGTTAAAATAGTTAACAAAAAATGATATGACACAATCATAACCCTCCACTTGTATGTAATTTAAACCTTTAATTTTTTTCTCTTTTTTTAATCATTTTAGGTATTTACTAATTTTCAAAAAATGAAAAAAATAATAATTAAAAAAAATCTTCAGAGGGTTATGATTTTTGTCTTCTTCCATAGCTCGTTCATGATTCTTTGATTCTCACCCCATGATGCTCAACCCGTTTTGACACTCTTACCAATGGCTTTGTAGTCCAGTGGTATCTCTCCCGGTTACTAGGGCGCAATGATATCCAAGGTGGGGGGTTCAATCCCCTACACTCCATTTCCCCCAATTAACCTAAACCTCAATAGGAGTCTCCTACCTTACCTAAAAAAAAACTTGCTCGGTAGCAAGTCAAGGTGCTGTGGAAATAGCATTATCTATATCATAATATCGACTATTTCAGGCAATAAGCAATTAAATATTGCGCATATATTTAAAAACAAAAAAAACACGGGCATATGATGCTTATCGTTATCAACTTGCTAGCTTTAAAATATTTGGAACATGATGAATTATAATTGTCTGTACATAGAAACCAAGCCGGGGGGAGAAGGGGGGATGGCCATCCTTCAGAAACAGATTATGACTAAAATAATCTTAGGTTACATAATAGGAGACTGCCTGAACTAATTCTCTGCTGTTGCTTCCATCTCTCAATCAGTAAATCTTCATTGCTTTTAACTTTGAGGTACTCATTTATATCATACCTCAATCCTTTAGATTTAGCTGAGAATGACTGATCAGGGTAACTATAAGATTCTCCAAATTTACTGTATATATCCTTTCCCACATACTCCTGAAGGCCATCAGGGCTCCAACTTCCACGACTACTGACAGAATGGTTACTTTGATCTGGTGCTTTGGTGATTTCCTATGACAAGAATTTCAATAATCCGAGTCACGTGAAAGGAGAAAATAAGAACTACATATCAGAAAAAGTGGGACAACAATTTTTGGGACTCTTGAAAGTTTTTCCATGTCAAAAACAAAAAGTGTATAATGTCTTTCTGATTCCTTGATTTAATCTTACTCGCTATTAAAAATCTCTTGATTATGCAACAAATGCGGGCAAATGTCCAGAGTTTATGATGTTGATGTGCTGGACACTTTGTGACCATGTTAACACTAACACACAACATGCATGCCCGTGTTCACATTGATTTAAATGTATTCATCAAGTATAATTTTTTTTATTGCAACAGAATAAACAAATTATTCCAATTTTTCTGAGACTTATGCTTTTGGTAGTCAGTGAAAGTGTGCTTGTGAAATACATTAAAGTCAATGTGAAGAAACATTCATATTATTATTCATATGTTACTCCCGTGTTCACATTGATTTAAATGTATTCATCAAGTATAATTTTTTTATTGCAACGGAATAAACAAATTATTCCAATTTTTCTGAGGCTTAGGCTTTTGGTAGTCAGTGAAAGTGTGCTTGTGAAATACATTAAAGTCAATGTGAAGACACATTCATATTATTATTCATATGTTACTCCCATGAATAAGCTAAATAATTTGATCTCAAACACGTTTCATTTGAAAAGAATTTGATAGTTTAGTGATCACCTGAGTGGAACTTGCACTTTTCGGAGTCAATGGCATCTGTGCCTTATTCAGGCTTGTTGTAGGAGAAGCATCATTACTAGTCTCCCATTGCAACCATGGTAACGTAACCCCATCCATTAAAACAGGAAGAGATCTAGGCAATGGTGGACTATAAAATGTTTCTGGTTTTATCAGTCCTCCAATGGATGAGCTTGTGTCACTCCTTTCTCCATCAAGTGATGAAATATCTGTATCTTCAACATTTGAAATAAAATCCTCAATATATCTCTCAGCCTCCTCAGTCAAGCGCATAGACATTCTGCTTCTGTCATTACTTCTCTGGGAAATAAAATAAAATCACAGCTTAAAAAGTCAAACAACAAATAATTCATCAGCTCTTCCTTCACAAAGAAAGATTACAATTGGTTTAATTCAAAGTACAAGGAAATCATTATCAAACACTAAGCCAAAAGAGACGTGCACCTTCCTGGCTCTTGATGGTTTTTGTATAGAATTGTTCTTCGTAGCAGGAAGCAATTCATTAACAATTTTAGAAAGTTCTCTCCCCCGCTGCTCCTCCAACACTATTTCGGATAATAAATCTTGTTTGCGCTTCTCTGACTGTGAGTTCCAAACAAAGAAAAGGAACATCATGATTATTTTTTCTCAAAGTATTGCTAGCATCAAACATAATATATCACCAATCAAAAGAGTAAGTTATCAATATTCAGCCTGGCAAATCCATACAAAAACATAAGTATTTCACAAATGATTTGCTCCGTCCATCAGCAAGAAAGCAATGATGTTAGGTTAAATTGTAGAATTTACAACAGCCTGAGTCTCCATAGCATAGTAAAATGAATTGCAAGGAAACAGTTTTTTTAGTACACTAAAACACAGTTTAAGAGAAGAACCAGCATACCCTACTTGCAGAAGAAGCCTTGGCAAGTAAGCATCTAATCTAATATTCTAGTAAATGGTTCCCCATATAGTTGAGCTTCCCAGGTGAAAGTATCAATATTAGAAAATCAAAATAAATGGTTTCCTTAGGCTAGTCTGCAACTTTACCCATA
Organism: Styphnolobium japonicum; assembly: GCA_023212625.1. NCBI lineage: Eukaryota > Viridiplantae > Streptophyta > Magnoliopsida > Fabales > Fabaceae > Styphnolobium > Styphnolobium japonicum. The sequence continues at coordinate 37,633,503 of JALBWW010000003.1, read as the reverse complement.
AACCCAAAAGAAAATTCAAAATTTTAGAGAACAGGGGCACCGGAACAATATGAAGTCAGCAATCACTACTAATCAGAATTTTATACCACTCCACCAAAAAAATAAAAAAACGTTATATGGATGTATGAGAGAAAGCTTCTTTTTTTCTACTTCTATTACCTGTTCCAGTTCGGTTTTATAGTTCCTTCTGACTGAAGAAACAGCATGAGTAACATCAGAATTGTTTGACAGCAAGCGATCACCAGTGGATAAAGTGGAGGTCCTTGGTTTCACCACAGCCTAAAAGTGGAAGTTGCATAAGATAGTAGGAAAATTTTCAGTGAACAAGACAGAGGTTGCAATAGATCTACTAACAAGCAGATTTACAGAAAACTAATTCATGTTTCACAGACTTGTTCAATTTCCATTTTGATGTCATCAGCAGCATGCCTTAATTCTTTCCACATTGCTTTGTGCAATCCATTATCCATGTCAGGAAGCACCACCTGAAGATTTTTTAAAACAGGAAGCATATTAGAAGTGAAAGCCATCAAACTGAAGCAGTGCTCCTTGCACAACTGTAATTCATCAACCTTCTTCTGTGCATAAACTGCTCGTGGTTTCTCAATTCCATTTTTATTAAAGTGAGCACCTGCCCCTTCATCATCAGTAAGAACTGAAGATTGACTCTGAAAAGCCGAAGAAACATTCTCAGATTCAGATAAAATACAAATATATGTGTGATGAGAATAACTTAACAAGACAGCAAAGATGTTAAAAGTATCTTTCATAAGGCTATTGTTTGGGAGAGATGGGGTGGGATGGATTTGAGGAGAAACCCATTGGTTGGAAGGGTTTTTTTAAGAGTGGAGTGGGAGCCCATCCCCCTCTGTATATGGTCAGGAACAAATTTTCATACCCCCCAGAATTTTTTTTGGGGGGGGGGGGGGGGTTGGTTTAATTTCCATTGAGTGGGTAGAAAAATAATAAAATAATAGAGTAAGTTACTCTCTACCCTTATTTATTCTTTTGTGCAAGAGTCAGAGTTACTTTGACATTTAAAAAATTCTAGTTTCTAACCACTCTATCCCTCTCTGTCTTTTTTTCAACAAAATGTTTCCCGCTCCACTCCACTCTCCCAAACCTAGCATAGAAGTTTCAATTGATACATCGAGATTAACAATTAGGCCTCTCGGTGGAAAAATTAAAACTACAAGCTGTCATAGCAAGAGACAAACAAATTAACAATAGAATCCAAAATGTTATCACACTTACAGAGTAGCCATCATATGACCTCAAATCCTTCTGGCTTAGGGACTTTCTCAGCACTGGTTTTTGATCTGAACCAACTGGCTTGTGCACCAGCTTGTTCCCCATATCAGTACTTTTCAGATTCCCACGACTTTTAGAATTCTGAGAATGATCCAGGTCACTCTGTACCATGCAAGGTATATACATGCATAAATACATCAATGTATTTTTCTAATGGAACATGGTTAAGAGAACCATAACAATTAACAAATATAGTTCACTCAAGAATGATTAATCATACTTTATTCAAAGATTTTAAAATTCTATAAAAAATCAAATCAAAAAATAAAGTAAAAGAAGAACAATATTATCAAATAAAATTTTAAGTCATGCTAAAAAATCTAAAAGATTAGATAGCAGGCTTAGCCATAAAGTTTGTGTTCGAAGAAGTTGGCAGTTGCATAACAATCTCTGTCTATCTAAAAGCAAAACTGAATTCCCCCAAACATCCAAAGCAACGTTGTGGTATTTTCTCAATTATTTGAAAAATAAGATCTTCACTCTTTCCAGGAAGCTTAAACGACAATTTATAAATTAAATTAAACTGGATGAACTTCATCAGCACAGGTGGCAGTGCCAAATATATATAATTAACATTAGCTTGTTGGGGAAGCAAATAAGGGGGGAAATATGGGAGGAATGAAAATTGACAATGAGTCCTAACATAATACATGTATTGGAAAACTGCTAATTTTCATTCCTCTCCACATTTTACTTCCCAAATGAAAGGTGTAACTTACAATGACGCAAAAGCAATATATCATGAAAAAATTATACTAACATCAAACAGATTACTAACTTAAAGATTCAAAACTGTTAAAAAAAAACAACATTAGATATTATGTTTACATACTTAGTAGGAGGAAAATAAATGTGGAAAGGAGAAATATTCCTCAGATAGTAAAATATCGCTAGATCTTCTAAATAGGTGGAAAAAAATATTAATATCTATAGCTATATTTTCTATCCATCCACTTTCCAACTTCCATCCAAGCAAAGTGTTACTGAAATAGTAAACTCTCTATTGGACAGCTTCATATGCATATTGAAATTTGACCGTATGATTCTCTCTTGAAACAGGATACAATTACACATTTAAGGTCCTAAAATTCATATTAATCCATTAAGTCATTGCTTTCAAGGAAATATGTTTTATTGATACATAATAGAACTCATTGTTTTACTAGACTCAGTATATTATATTGCTGCTCTTGCTCAATATCTACTATTACCTACATAGAATCAGTTAAGACAGGGAAAATTCTTCTAGGCGTAAACAGTATATAGTAAGGAGATAGATTTAAATTTAATGTATGATTAGAAGAAGATATGCATTCGTTAGAAATCTAAAAGCAGATATTGAAATCAAACCTAAAATACAGTAAAATGAAAGATGTTCATTCGAATTAGGGGGAAAAAAGGCAAAGAATGGTTACCTCAGAATCACTAATTTGGTACCGCACCACAGAAACCGATCTCCTTCTTCTCGGATTAGGATCCGAGACCAACCTTCCCTCGCCACCAACATTGCTCTTTCCATTATTACCCACTCCCGAGCTCTTCCGCGAAACGGACCTCCCTCGCCTCTGCGACGCGGCGGTTCCACCAGCAGGAGTGGCCTCGGGCTCGGAGTTTCTGGAAGCGAGGCGACCTCGATTTCCGGATTCGAAGAATTCGATGGCGAGATCATCGAGGCTGATCTCCGGAAAGCCAGAGCCCCTGACGGTGTTGACGAACCTTCCTCTTGGTGCCTCGTGAGAGGGGAGGGGGCGGGAGAATCGGCTGAGACTCCGAGAACGGCGGTGAACGGAGGAAGAGCTGGAGTCTTCGGCGGAGGAAGTGGAAGAAGAAGCTCCGACGGGTGTTCTCTTGGTGGTAGATTTGAATGCCGCGGTGGCCATTGGAGTGAGTGAGTGAGTGAGTGAGAAATTCAAATACAAAGTTAGGGTTTAGGTTCAAAATCAATTAGACCATACCAGAGTCTTCAATTTCAATATAAGGAATGCCATTGCCATTGCCCGTGAAAAAAAGTGTTTGTGTTGTGAGCTGTGAGGGAGATGTGAGAGAGAGTGCAGTTTAGGAAATGAGGAGAAAAACATTGGCGGAGAGTTCGAAAAGGTGAGAGATTTGAATAACGTAGACGTAGCTCCACTAGCTGTGTTACTACTGTCAAGGTGAATTATGTTTTGGATTTGGACCATTCATTCATTCATTTTTTTTAATGCTTCCTCCTCTTTTAATTTTCATTAACTCCTCAATTATGTGGATGGATATGATATTTAGACGTAGATATAAAAATTAAAAACTTTAATCCTAGTTGGAAAAGATGAACGGTAACAATAATTTCACACTTACAATGAATTTGTAGCTTAGAGTGTTATGATTTTGATTAATTATTTGAAGTAATTTTTTTAATTAAAATTTATTTTATTTGTTTAAAATGTGTAAATTTAATTATAAGTTAATATTATTTTTTTATTAATTAAAAATAAATTTTTATTTTAAACTTTTAATTATTTAATTTCATATTATTTTAAAAATTTTAAAATAAAAATACTTATTTGTTCTCAAACAAATAATTTTTTTCAATCATTCTATATATCATTTGGTAATTTAATATATAAAAATAATTTTTTATACAATAAAAATAAAATTTTTTATTTTAAAATCGATTATAAATTAATATATCTAAATATAATTAATTTTTAACATAATTTTTTTCATAAACCAATCAAAAGATACGCTTAAAAGTATGTTTAGGAAAAATTAATTTTTTCTTAAAATAGCTTCTTTTTAATAAAAACTTATTTTATCTAAAATCGATCTTGTTTGTTTAAAGTGTGTAAAATTCATTATAAGTTAAGATTATTTTTTCATAACTAAAAATAATTTTTTTAAAAAAAAATTATATTTGAAACTTTTAATTATGTGATTATAGATTTTAAAAGTTTTAATAGATAAATACTATTTTACTCTTAATTAAATAAAATGTTCAATCATTCTATATTTCTTTTAGTATTTTAATACATAAAATCAATTTTTGTATACAATTCAAACAAAAAAATTTATCTTAAAATTAATTACAAACTAACACATCCAAACATAAATTAATTTTTTTATAATTAATTTTTTTAAAAATTAATCATATATAAAATTAATTCTTAACATAATTTTTTTCAAAGTTAATCCAAAGAAACACTAATACTCCTAGCTGTGCCTTTTTTCATATTTTGCTCCTTGATGTCTTTTTGTCATCCGTCTTTGCCGTCGAAGCAATTTTGTTTTACTTACCGTGTAAAACATTCATAAAGAACATTATTATGTTTATCTTTCCATCCAAAAAAAATTATTTCTATCCTTAACTGATGATGACGGATACGACGCATTAAAACCCATCCCCGTTTCGAAAATTCAATTCGTATTGATGTCATTTTTTGAATATTCGTGCTGACAATTTATTGAATTAAACGGTCAATACATTAACACTAACCCATTAAGAAAATCAAAACAAATTTTGATTCTATATGAACATTAGGAATAAGTTTGCTAATTACATAATGAGTTTAATTTTTAATTTATGTTAGTGTAAGAAAATTTTATATTATCATTTAATAATATATTAATACGTCATTAAAAGAGTTAAATTTTTTAACTAATTATTATGATAGTCAAATTTTTTTACTAATTTATTTATACATAATTAAATAACAATATAAAATATCTTTATGATAGTCAAATTTTTTTACTAATTTATTTATACATAATTAAATAACAATATAAAATACCTTTATACTAAATTTTAAAAAATAGTAGTTCGTTAGGGTCTTAGGTGATAAATGGGAGGGGATTGATAAAAGTGAAAAGGAAAAAACAATACACATAATATTGTCAATGTTATTTTCATTATTTTTGTGCCATCTTAGTAAACGGGCTAATTACAGAGAGGCCACCGAGGACAATCATAAAATATTTTTAAAAAAAAATATTCTTTTTTTAACCATATTTTATTAAGTTTTTAATAGTATACAAATGTTTTATTTATTATATTTTTGCTAATTTTTATATTGTTGATTCTATAATTTTCTGCTTAAATTCACAACTTCATAATTTTGTATACTTCATAAATCTGTCATTTAATTCAATAAACAAACTGATTTCTAGTTTCATAGTGTGATATTATAATTAATGAAATTCAAAATATTTTCATTTCTAAATATTTTAAAATTATATTATATATAGATATTTAAAACTCTATAATATTTGATTCTCAACCCCATAAAAAAATGGCTCCCTCCCTAACTAGAACCAAAACAAATGCAGAAGCAGATTATACAAAATGAGAAACATGTCCAACCAGATATTAATATTTAATCAGAAATTATAGGTTAAATTAATCTGCAACTCCTTATTCTTTTTAAAAACTTTCAAATGGGTCTCTATAATTTAAAATCTATAAATTGATCCTTATAATTTTTTTAAAAAATATAACAAGGTCCTTGATCTAGCATGTCGTTAGAGGTTTAGAGAGAGTCAATTAAAGATATTTTTAAAATTATAAGAATTTATTTACAATTCTTAAATTTAAAGACTTGTTTTAAAAAATTCAAAAAATATAAGGACCTGTAGATTAATTTAATTGATATTCATAAATTACTTCTTGTATAAAATTTATTTACAAGGATTGGCTTATATGCAGTGGCTAATTCCTAAAATGGATAAATCCTTGTAGTGGGATGAGATTAACGTAAACTTGGTGGAAACAAATTAATGTGCCTAGCTATGTTGTCATTGCCAAATTCAAATGTGCGTAAACAATGTTCTTTGTACTACTCGTTTAGCACATGCATTTGCATTGCGCGAATGCTTATATTTTTTAAAATATTTTTTTTTATGTTTGTTGTTAGTATTTTCAAATTAATTTTATAGATTTTAATGTGATAAAATTTAACTAACGAAGTAAAGCAGTATAACAACACTGTAAAACATTTAGTTTTGAAGAGATATTTTTTAGTTTTTTATATTAATTTTTCATCATAATTGTGCACTTTAAATTAGAAGTATGAACTTTCTTTATCATGGCTCAGTAGTATAAGAAACTATGTTCAAGCTTATGTACAAGAATTATACAAATATATGTATCTATTAATTAGTTAAGACTCAAAAAATGTCTATTTTTATGCATAATAATTTGTGCAAATTTATACTTTTATTAGTGGATGGAAAATTAAGAGATCATGTATAAATTTATGTTTAAAAATCTATGGAAATACACTTATCAATCAATATGCAAAGAGTCTTTGATCATACATGAGAATTTATGTAAATTTATACATTTATTAAAAAGTGAAAACTTGAAGGGTCATTGAATCACAAGCTAAGGATACATGTATCTATTAATGAATAGAGATTTAAAGAGTGAAATGTATAAGTTCATAACGATAATTTCTATAAATTCATATATCTATTAACGAGCAAAGATTTAAGAAACCTTGTTCAAGTTCTTGTATAAATTTTTTAATATAAATATGTATCTATTTGTTCTGCATTATTATTACTGCATTAATTTCAAAATTCTCTAAATCACACAGAAACAGAAGGCATCACTAGAGGAGAGATTACCTCAACTATACTATCTCCCTCCTTACCCACTCTTATATAAGAGAATGTCAATCTCACAAGGTAAGGACTCTGAACACATTACAATCTCTTCAAGAGACTCATCTACCATAGTATCTTTGCAGATACTCATCCATCATGGAGAGTAATTTCAACACTATCGAAAAAGACAACAAACACATCAGAGCTTGTACGAATATCAGGTTGAGTTCGGACATGAACATTATTAATTAACAAAAACTCAGACAATGTTATGTTTATATTCATACACGAGAATTTATGTAAATTTATACATCTATTAATTTATAAAAATCAATTAACAATGTATGAATTGCTATATTTATATATTATTATATAAAACAATGTTTTTGAAATTTGGACAAATGACATGTGTCACTTATATAAGTATTTTCTCCCTTCCAAATTCTTACTCATTTAATTCTTACTCCTTTGATACTTAAATTTTAAATTATTTTTATATTAAAATTTCAATTATAATAAATAATAAATAACCAATTTGATTTTATTTAGATAATAATTTATCTTATCTCTTTAATAAGTAATGAAATTCAATTTTGAATCTTACTTTTTTCTTAAAATTTAAATAATAACTAATTAATCTTTATTCCAATCAATCTGATTATGATTCTCCTATTATCTTACCATTTGCATGGGTCTAAATGACATTCATCTAGTAAATAATTTTTTAATTTTTAAATGTGTTTCTCTTTCTTTTTAAGTCATGGGTTAAAAAACAAAACACAAGCAAGAAAATGATAATAAATTCATAAAATATTATTCACAATTTTTCAATCACAACTACAAAATGATTTAATTTAAGTTAGATGAAATTTTTTTAATAAAAATATACCTAGACTCACATATATTTGAATGTACAATTATAGAGATATTTTTAAGTAGATAATATATATATATATATATATATATTGTACATTGAATTAAATTTACATTTTCAACTCTTCTAGATAAATTTGTTTAATAATCTATATAAACCAAAATTTAAATTTAAAAATATCAAAATAACTATCATTCTTTTAACATGCACAAATTAGTCTATTTAAAAGCAGTTATATATATGTAAATAATATTTTCAAATATTAGATTTGTTTTGATCTTATCAAATATATTTTTGAATATAAGAATTTGTTAATATTAAGTTTGTTTAGATCTTATCAAATATGCTTTTGAATATAAGAATTTATTAATATTTGATCTTTTTTAGATCTTAAATATGATAAATATCTTTTTGATCCTACTCATTTGATTTGATTCTTATTCATTTGATGCTAAAATTTTAAATTATTTTTATACTGAAATTTCAGTTATATTAAGTAATCAATTTGATTTTGTTTAGATAATAATTTATCTTATCTATTTGATAAGTAATTTAATTCAATTTTGAATCTTATTTTTATCTTAAAATTTAAATAATAACTAATTTATTCTTAATGTAATATATTTGATTATGACTCTCCTATTATCCTCTTATTAAATCTTGTGTGACACTAAATATATTATTTATTTCATGTTAAGGTTAATTTTTATAAGTTAATTTTTATAAGTTTTATGATTTTTCTGATGATATAATTAGTTTAGAAAGTGATTGAACAATTTTTTCCATAAATCTTATAAAAAACATATGTGAAAAATATTACAATAAACAACACATTATTATTTAAAAGTCTATACACACTTAATTTAACAAATCCGTGCATTTCGGATAATAAAACTAGTATTAGGAAAATTAAAGCCAGAAAACTCGTCCCTGTTTGCTAAATCGATTAAAAAATTAACTGTTCTAAATTCATTTTTAAAAAAATAAAGGATTTGGTTCCATAAATCATCAACCTCAAAACAATTAATTTGACCTCCGTTCTCAAATTTTATTGCATCATCTAAAAGATTGTAAAAAAAAAAAAAAGAAAAAACAAAAAAAAAATTAAATGCAATATGACACTAAGCCCGGTTTGAATGGCTTATTTTCAACTTATCTAATATTTAAACTAATGCAATAAGTTATAAAAACTTTTTAGGTAATTACTAACAAAAAATATATATATAAACAATATTTATATAGACACTTTATTCATCAATGACATATATAACAATTTTATTATTGGATAAAAATTTAAGAAATCATATCTAAATTCATGCTTAAAAATTTAGATTTAATTTTCATCTACTTTAGTGCAAATTTCTTTTTTACTGTCATCCAGTAATGTTTTAACACATCATTAAAGAGTTATATTTTCTAGATAATTGTTATGATAGTTAAACTCCTTTAATGATGTGACAATACAAAATTATATGACAGTGTAAAAAAACTTTACCCGAGCACGTTGTCACAGCCTTTGATACATTCAACGCAATCGTACCAGCACTTGTCATTTTCTCAACCTTTTGAGCAAAAACCAAGTCAGTCTCGCTCACACTAAGTAAGAACTTGTGACTAGAGAAGCAAGATTGTATAAAAAGTAAATGAAAGAGAAATTGTATTGATAAAGAATGCTTTATTCAATAATTTCTTACAATCTCTCACTCTATGTCTTTATCACTCTACGTCCAACATTAGGAGTGCTTATCTTATTTGTAATAGTTTCACCTCCTGAATGGACAGTAAAAATTAAACCAAGTGCACAATAGAGATGAGATTTTAAAACCTTCTTACCTCCTCACTCTAAGATATTTACATAGAATTTTCTTAAGATTTATGAAAAACTTAATTTTTTCTAAGAATCTAGAGTCTTTTTGATCCCTTTTAGTGTTTAGAATTTTCTAGAATCTTTTATAAAATTCTAGATTTTTTCAAAGAATTCTAAATAGTAAATCAAAATTAAACTCTAAAATTTTATGATAATACACTTATGTATCAATATATAGAGAATATAGATATCATCATGTCTTTAATTTATGTCAATGAATCACAATGTGAAGATACAATTCATGCGTCTATTAAGAGAACTTATCTATATTCATGTACAATTTTATTTTGTAAATATGTATTTATTAAGGGACAAAAACTAAAATGATTTCATGTCTATGATGATAGGGAAGAATTTGGGTAAATTTCTGTATCTAGGTGTCATATATTAGTTTTAGGAAAACAAAAGCCTGAAAATTAGTGGGTGTTTGCTAAATTGATTAAAAAATTAACGATTCTAATTTCATTTCAAAATAATAAAGGATTTGAATCCAAAAATGAAGACCAACCTCAACCAACTAATTTGACATCCGTTATCAAATTTAATGGCAATCTAAAAGATTATAGAAAAAAAGAAGTAAACAACGAAAAAAAAGTAAAGTGCAATATGACAGTAAAGCCCGTTTGAATGGACTTATTTTAACTTGCAAATTTTTTTAGGGAAGCACAACTTAAATATCACTTCATTTAACAAGTATAGGTTTATATTTAAATTAATTGTAAAATTTTTTTTTCACATATTAATTATGAAAACTTTAATTTATATTTAAATATATTAATTCATAATCAATTTTATAATAAATTTTTTCATTTAAATTATATAAAAAAAATTACTGTATTAAATTATTAAAAAATATATATATAATTATTTAATTAAAAACAAATAAACATTTTTTTAAAATCTAAAATTAAATAATTTAAAATAAAAAATAAAATATTTTTAATTATAAAAAAATAATCTTAACTTATAATTTATTTTATACACTTAAAAAAAAATTAAATAAAATAACTTTTAATTAAGAAAAAACGACTATTCCCAAAAATAAAAAATAAAAAACATAACCAAAAACCAAACATGCTCTCTAGATACTCTCCGGAGATAAGTGTTATTATCACATCACTCACACAAACTACCTAAATATTTCTCACGAGTTATAAGCATTTATGCAGACGTATCTTCTGCAACAAGTTATAAGCACTTGTGAAGTATTCAGTAGCCCATGAGAAATTCTTTTTCTTCGGCTTAAGAGATCATGATTAAAAGCAGAAAAGATCTAACAGACGAGAACCGCCCGATCAGAAATGGAGGATAGCGAAAATCGTCTACTATCACAATGATAAAGCCGAGTACATCAGCAAGTATATGTAAAAACCCAAAAACTCCATCCCCTCCACAAAAAAGGCAACCAAAAAAGCTAACGCTCCTCACAGGACACACGGGGTTCAGGAAACCAATTTATTTCGACTTCTCATTCGAGCATGAACAGGAAGCTAAATTACAGCTAGTCATAAAACATATGTTACGAATACGTAGGCTACTACGCAGTAGCACCTTAATGAGTTTTGGCAACGTGAACAATCAGGTCAACCACGCGTGAGCTGCAGGACCACAAACAAAGCACGCATTAGATCTAGCTGAATTAATAATAATAAAGCAGTGAAAATTACATCTCGGCTGAATTAACAATAAACTGCACATCTTATGCGAATTTAACTCGATGCCGCGGCAACAATAAATCATATGCAACAAAAGGTTAAAGGTGGATTACCTGTAACCCCACTCGTTGTCATACCATGCGACAAGCTTTACAAAGTTGTCATTCAAAGCAATTCCTGCCTTCGCATCAAAAATACTTGACCTGGAACAATGATAAAAATGTTATTTCAATAATATATGACTTCATGCACAAAGAAGACCATTCCATACTACGAGAAACAGAAGACCATTCCTTACTACGAGAAACAGGTAGATGATTATATCAATTGCAAACACAAGGTAGTGAAAAATTGGATAGGCGCCATCACTACCATCAACCATGTGTGTTCAATAACTTCTCAACTGTTGACATAACTTATACCTGTTATCGCCAACAAAGTCGGTGGAGACCACATCATCTTCAGTGTAACCAAGGATTCCCTTCAACTTGCCCTCTGACTCCTCCCTGAGAAAGACAACAAAAAATCAAATCAGACGAGCCAAAAGAGAAGGAGCAATCCCAAAATCCTCCCCTCATAGTCTTTTGAACATCAAAGTTCTGATAACCTACATATGATCAAATATAATACAAAGATATCATTTCAAGAGGAGAATCGACGCATTATGCCCTTACTTGATAGCACTTTTAATTTGCTCATAGGTGGCTGGCTTCTCCAGCCTCACTGTGAGGTCAACAACAGAGACATCCACGGTAGGAACACGGAATGCCATTCCAGTCAATTTCCCATTCAAAGCAGGAAGGACTTTCCCAACAGCCTTGACACAGAAAAGTAAGAATGAGAAAAGTAAAACCAGAAAATGTTGACTGTAAACAATGCAATACCTGTTGGTGGTAGAGAGAGCCTGAAACATCACATATAATGTCAAATTTTCACCTTAGCAGCTCCAGTACTGCTAGGAATGATGTTAAATGAAGCTGCTCTTCCACCTCTCCAGTCTTTGCTGGATGGCCCATCAACAGTTTTCTGGGTGGCTGATTTGCAAAACAGCAAGAGAAAACTTGACTTAGTAATTAGTATGTAGTAAGATAAGATAGGCAAAGGTAACCAACTAGCAATAGACCCACCAGTGATGGAATGAACAGTGGTCATCAGACCCTCAACAATGCCAAACCTGTCATTAATAACCTACAAAATTGACAAGAAACAATTAAGACCATATAATAGCCAAAATCAGCATGAAAATTCCAGTGCAAATAATCTGGAGGAGGATTGGGAACCTTTGCAAGTGGAGCAAGGCAGTTGGTTGTGCAGCTAGCATTAGAAATAATATCAAGCTCTGGCTTGTATTCCTTCTCATTAACACCTACTACAAACATGGGAGCATCTTTACTGGGGGCGGAAATAATAACCTTCTTTGCACCACCCTGGATAAAAAAAAAAAAAAGACAGGACATATTAACATTCTACCCTACACACACTAAATAGAAGTAATAGGCAGCAATTAGGCAACAAAACATGAAACATAAACCATACTTGTATAGCAAAGAATAACGAAAGCTTAAACAAAGGAAATAATTAACAAGGGAAAGGGTAGCGCCAGAAACACAAACCTTCAAATGGGCAGCAGCCTTCTCCTTATCTGTGAAAACTCCGGTGGACTCAACAATATATTCAGCTCCAGTCTCAGCCCAAGGGATCTCCTCTGGGTTCCTGAGGCAAAAAGATTACCAAGGCGGATTGATGAATAAAACCACTACTGTCTCTGTAAAGAAAACATTCTAAATCATTTGCATGCACAACAACCGAAAACAGGAACAATACCTGTGTCCAAACACAGTGACTGACTTCTGACCGAAAAGAAGGGTCTTAGAGTCCTTGACCGAGATATCGTGATGTTTCCACTGTCCGTGAACACTGTCGTACTTAAACATGTAGGTCTGCACAATCAAAACCCAATGAACCCGTTACAAAAATCAATTGTTGAATTGAATTCGCACTGGGTTTAACCGTTTAAACCCAGTGAACAAATCTACAGCGAACTCAACCACCCAACCAAACAGGAATCAGATCTAAAGATAAAATCATAACATACTAAACCCTAACCCCAACAGAGAGCTTAGCACCACTGATAAAAATAATAATAATTATTATTGCGCATAGCCATGGAACGTGAATACACATCGAAGGGTTAAACATCAATGAGAGAGTTTCAGTTTCACACACCATGTAATCAGTGGTAATGAAGGGGTCGTTAACAGCAACGAGTTCCACATCGTCTCTCTGCAGAGCCACTCTGGCCACCAAGCGACCGATTCTTCCAAATCCTGTTTATTTTTTTTAAATAAGAAGTAAAATAAAAATTCGAAAAAACAATAGTAGTATAATAGATGATCCGATATGGGAGAACAGGTAGCAAACAAGGGGCAGAGAAGAAAGATAGAAGGAAGGAGATCAGTTACCATTGATTCCGATCTTGATCTTGCCTGATCCACAACGTTCAACCCAAAACAGACAAAAAAAATAAGAAGAAATCAGATCACCATAGATTAGGTAGAATTATGAAATAAAAACATGAAATTTCGGTGAATACCCATGACTGCAAAAAGGAGAGTGAAGTGAAGATGTGGGAGACTGGGAGGGATAGTGGAGCAACAGAAGGAGAAGTAGAGTAGTGTTTTTATTAATAGCAGTGCTATATAGCATTTTCGTGAAGTCAAGCATTTTCGTGAAGTCAAGCATTTTCCTTTGGGAAAATGACCGCCGTATAGGTCGGCTTTGACAAAAAAAAAGTTTCCGGTTAGGTTTTTTTTAATCCGAAATTTCGGTTAGGTTTACAATTTATTTAAGTATTTAATTATATTAATTAATAATTTATATATAATTAATTAATAATTTATTTTTATTTTAATATTTAATATATAATTAATTATTAATTATTATAATTAAATTTTTAATTAATTTTTAAAACGAATTATTTTTTAAAAAAAAAAATCAACTTATAGGGTCTTTTTTTTTCCTTTTATTAATGTGAAGTCGACAAGTCGTGATGACCGGAATGACCGGTGCCCGAAAAGTGACGTGAGAGGGTTTAGCTACGCTACAGGATCGGTGTATGACCCGCGATGCTGTGGCGTGACGTCACGCTAACAGGCAGATGCGCTGCCTTTGGATTTGTACTTTTGTGTGGAAGGATAAGGAAGAGTGCAGAAGCGGTTCGGTGGGCACGTCACAATGTCACATAGTTGAGTTGAGGTGTCGACGTCCATATTCGCATACGCGTGGCTTTCAAACCCCTCGCTCGCTGGCCTTTAACTTCTCTTTTTGGGGTTCGGAACTTATGGCATTGGTTGTTTGTTTGATACTGGTAAGTGAAAGATCAATCAACCAGGATCCAAGCCATGCCTTCCAGAAATTCTAATATACTCAAATACTATTCTTCTTTTAATTTTTTATAATGACATGTATTTTTTTTGGTACATATAATGACATGTATTATCGTAAGATGTTACGTGTTATACTATGCGTTGGGCGGCAAAGGCAATACTGCGGATGTGGTCAAGCCCCGCCCTGGATTCTGGCCATTACTACTTGTCTTTTGGTATCTTATTATTTTTGCGTATCAAAACTTTTATGAAAATTCTATTCCTTACAAAACTTCAGAAATTTTCTAGAAACTGTTATATCTTATGAAGTTATGATTATGTGTTTAATTTTCATCCACTTTATTTTTTATATTATGTTGGCACGTTATTAAGAGAATTAAAATTTTTAAATAATTATTATAATGGTTAAATTTTTGTTAACATATAATTAAATTATAATATAAATTTTATTTATACTAATAACAATTATATGATTATATAATATTTGAATAATTATATTTGCATAAATATTATCCATTAAATTTTTTATAAACTCTAATATGGACTTATTTGAACGAATTCTAAAATCTATGCAAATATAATTAGGAGGCATGGGCAATATCGCAATAGGGCATTTGGTTGAGGATTACTTAGTGGTATCGGGGTTGGGCCGCTCTTTCTCGTTGATAGAGCTGATAATGAGTTGAGTCAGCTCGTAAGTTTGCTTGTGATTTGATTCGTTAACAACTTAATAAGTTAATAATTTTGGCTCTTTTGTTAAATGAGCCGAGCTTGAACTTTTATATGTTCAGCTTATTAACTCGTGAACCAGCTCGATATATATATATATAATTATTTTTTATAAATAATAATAATACTTTAATTTAATGTATGTTAACATTTTATTTTATTTTTTGTTTGACTAAATTATTTTTTAAATAAATATATGTTAAAAATATAAATTTTATTGAGATACAAATTTGAACCTAACTTATTGAATAGTACAAACTTAATTAATACAATGTTTGATATTGGCTTATTGAGCTTAAATAACTCATAAGCTTAAAGTGAGTCGAACTTGAATTAAGAAAATGAATTCAATTTCTTCATAAATCGAACCTAAATTATGTCTGACTCAACTCAACTCCGTTCATTGCCAGTCCCACTTGTTGGGATGAATTGCAAAAGGGTTAGGTGATTGCCATTATTTGATGGAAGGTGAGGCTTGATGAAAGCGGGAGAATTATCAACGGGCTGAAGATTTTTTTTTCTTTTCCTTTTTAATACAGGGATAAAACAGTAGTTTCCCTATGTACCAAAAACAAAAAACAGTAGTTTCACTCAATTATTTTTATCTTAAATTATAATTACCATCCCCAATTTTTTAACCAAAACTATTAAAAGCTTTTTCCTTCAGCAGCAAATTTTTTTTTTATAATAAAAACAGCCGACATTTTTTAGTTTCCATTGATAAAGGTATTTAAAATTCAGCCCATATTTTTAAATTTTTATTGACAAACGTATTGAAAATACGTAGCATATTAGTTATATTAGCTAATTTGGCAATTAATTTGTTGTCTCTACCCTTACTTTAATTCATCTTTCAAGTATTTAACTTGTTCGTTAATTTTCTTATCTTTTATTAATTTTAAAATTTATGAGATTTGGTATTTGAAGTATTTAAATTTCTAAATATTAGTAACTAGTGAGACTACAATAAAAAAAATTGTGATTAAATATACTTTAAATATAAATAATTTTTATTTTTACGTTATTATGTGAGATTAGTGATAAACTTATATCTTTTTTAAAAAAACGTGGTTAAGAAAAAAATAATTGAGTTTTTTTCAGGAGAAAAATTAATAATATAAAATAAAGTAATATTATTTCAATTTCTTTATCTCTTGAAAAGTTAAAAATTAATACTCTTAAAATTGATTCAACTGAAGATGAGGGACAACTTTCTAAGATTTTAAGATTTATATGTGATAAATTTGATGATAGATTATTATTTAACTAATACGTCTCTCAAAAATTTAATAAGTTACGCCACTGATTGATGATTATTTACTTTCATTAATCATAAAAATGTTACGGAGTGACTGAAGTTTTGAAATTGATATTTCTAATGATGATATTTTTGAGAATGATGATTATGAACTTTGATTAATCAAAACATTTTTAAAATAATTATTGTCATTACAGACTATCGTTTGATGTCAATTGCAACAGAGTGAATAAATTTTGGTAATCGACAACGAGAACTTCGATCATTAATGACTACCATCGATAACTAGCCACAATAAAGAGTGGCCGGCAATAGTACAATTGCCAATATTTTTTATTTTTTTTATTTTTTAGGATATCTCCCAGCGTGATTGTAAGGATTAATTCCTCGAGATATAGAGATTCATTTAAGGGGTTGACATTTCCCAGTAGATATTTTTCCATACACCCATAACTACATGTTTAAGGAACCCAAATATCTATCACTTATACCAATATGACATGACAATAATTTGTGATAATGTGATAAAAGAAGGATATATATTTTAAACATTTTACATAATAAAATATTCTCATACCATAAAAGTAGAAAAAACTTACTTCCCTCGAGGAGAATGAAAAATGTGAAAATCTTTAAACAAAATCATTCTCAAAAATTATTTTTATATGAGAATATTTATTAAAATCTTAAACTAAAAATGATAATCCATCGTTCTCATGAAAAAATTATCTGAAAAAGAAAGAGAATATTCTACAAACCAAACGCTCCATTAAAATTAAATGCTTCATAGCGTACCTTTCATTAATCATATAAGTTTTTTTCTCCTTAAATTCATTATTCACGTTTAGTTATTTGATCAAATCCCAATAATATTAACAGAAAAATGATTTTTCACGTTTTGTCAGTATGACCAACGTAAATAACTTAAAGTAAATTAAATTAAATATTTACTATTTAATTTAGATATAATGTTTAGAAAATGATAATTTTGATGATAAAATAAAAAATACTTATTTTTTGATAACATTGTATTCTTCATAAGTTGGATAAATAACAATCGTTACTAGAGTATTTTTGTTTATAAAATTTTTATTGAGAATATTTATTATTAATATTATTATCATGAGAAAAATTTATTAGTATAAAAGTTTTATAAATGTAATTTTCAAAACGCATTTATTATTTATTGACAAAAAGTCAAATTTATTTGATTTGATGTTTTTTTTTCTTCTGTAAACTCATGTGAAATTATCTGTAGAAAATAAACTGGATTACTTGCTGCTTAGGATAAATTCAAGTCAATCTTTATAAAAATATACTTCAATTCACAATTTAAATTATGTAATTTAATTCTTTTAGTTAAAAATTAATTATTTCATTAGTGAAATCTGGTTCTAACAGACTAATCAGTTTGTTCAACATAATGATCATTTTTCATAATACAATTAGCATAAGTTTACATTAAAATAATCACACTATATTTCACGTTAGAAAAATTGTTAAAACATTGGGTTGAATTTGTGCTTGGGTGTAAATATAATAATCACCAGAAGAAATTAACTTCTTCTGTTGTCTCGTGAGTACCGTGTGTAATGAAAAGTCCAAGTGACCAGTTACCAAAACGGAGGTCCATGTGACCAAAAACATATTCAAGCCCATGATAGTTACCGAGGCTTCTTCTGGGTCTAAAGCCCAGACTTGGTTGCCTTCTACTTTAAGACCTTCGGTTCACTTCAGTTCGTGCCTTCGTGGGACAATTGGTCTTGACATACCATTTGACTTTGGCCCCAACCCTTAAGCCAACAGGAACTGGATTCGAGCATTGGTGCAACTTGAGTAGGCTGTTGATTACAACACAGAATCATTTTGATACTGTCTTAAAATTAATGGTAAAAATTTTAGGGGTGATTTTTTCATGTAAAATTAATCATTACTTTTTTCATTCATATTTTTGAGAGGAGTGGCATTTGTTTACATTATGTATTACATATCAACAGCAAAAGGAGTGGCATTCGTTTATATATGTCAATAGCAAAAGAAAGGTGTTGATATAGCACTATATCATCCATAAATGATACAATCTAGAGAACCATAAGATTAAATAACTATGGACTATATAATATTCTTGAAATTGAGATTCTATATTTCATGTTTAAAATGCCTTCTAGAATTAGAACTTTAATTTCTAATGACTTTCAAAAAATTATAAAATAATTAAATAAAATCATTCTCAATTCCTAATCCAAAACTTGCAAATTCTAAATTTAAGAAGTAACACTTAATAAGACACAGTCTTTTTTTTCTTGTGGGGAAAAGTTTTGTATAAAAGAAGGTTATCTCATTTTAAGATTAAGGCATGTCACAAATTTCAGTAAAAACTTATTATATTATTTGTATATAACTTATCTATGAAGAATCATTGATATAAATTAAACTCAAGAGCCTTGAGTCGACACAATTAAACCTTATAGTTAATCAGCCGACCTACATTGACTATATATAAAATACACTATATAATTGAGATGCACTCTATAACAAATATAAATATGATGTCATAACTCTAACTATCTCAATTTAATACTTTGATAATTATCTTTGTAGTCATCATCATTGTTATCGTTATCACTAATTGTCCTTTCCCTCATTGCTGATATTGTTATTCAGGGTGGGTATGGGTTTACTAGCGAACCTGTACAATTTGAGAATTTAAATTTTGTATAAAATGATTAAGTTTAACTCTTATACACCGTTGGCAATTTAAATTTGACTCATAACTATACAAGTATGACACAATACTTCAACTTTTTATATTTAATAGATGTATTTCATTAATAAATGATTTAATTAGCTAAGTGGAATTTTCATACAATAAACCCGTTTGAATGATTCAGTTCATTTAACGCTCTACTTAGGTGTGCCCTCCTTCATTTCTATACTCCTTCTTGCGCAATTGTATGGTTGTCATCATGATGACCACCAATATTGCCATAGCTAGGATAAGACCACCTGGCAATGGCAATGGCATAGGCCAATTAATCGAGAAGCCAATTGTGATTTCTTAGACTCGTGAATACTTTATTTTGTGAGAGTTTGCTTGTGTTCCAGCTTGTTCCTCTCATCTTCCTTGTCACCTATGTACCTTTCCTAAATTCTTAATCTCTTGTTTGTGTGTTTTTTATATCTTCCATTTTAGGTGAATTTTTTACTTCACCAATAAAAGTAGTTCTCTATCCACCATTCTTTTATATGAAAAATGCTTAATTTAGCAGAAAAATTTGCAATTGTTTTTTTATGGTATAGCTGGAGATAGTATTTAAAGAATATTGTATTTTTTTTAAAATAAAAGAATGAGCTGTTTGAAGATGAATTGTGTTATCTCTCATATAAGTAGCTCCATGTCTCTAAGCGAAACTCTACCAAAATTAAAACTCTTTTTTATGCATATTTTATCTATGAACAACAGAACAAGTTCCACAAATATGAAGGATTCATTCCATTTTTCTTGATTCTATTTTTTTTATATGTCTCTAATTAGTTTATGCTATTGTTTAAGTTTTTTGTGTTTTGTTAATTTATTAATGTTTGATTGTACCAAGTATGGTTAAGTGTACGTTTAACTTCTATTAATAAGTTATCGCTGTAATTAGTTCAATAGTGTTATTGTGTTCTGCTATGGTTAGCGGTTTAAAGTTTTTTTTGTTGTTGTCATTTTCTTATATTCTTTATGACAAAAAGAAAAAGACTCAACTAATAGAGTTATTTATAACAGTGATAGCAACTGAAGATAAATAATTCTGTGAAATGAAAACGACATTACAAGTCTTTCTCCAGCTAGTGTCACTGTCACGTTGCAAGTAGATGCTGACAGTATAGTAATTCATCATAGACACTTCGAATGCAAAGCTGGACTCCTCATATATATGACTAAGCTTATAGCAAATCCTCCACCTATACATGGCTCCATCCCTGATTCCCTGGCTGCGTGGAGAATTGTGCGCACTATATGTATATATACATGAACCTCCAAGTATTACAAACTGTAAGTGAATAAGATATTATATAGATCTTTATCATGAATAAATGATGCATTAACACCTCAATATAAATATAGCCCAAGTAATATCTTTATTAGGAATGAAGATTAGAGAACCAATGGATTTAAGCCAATAATAGGGTCAACCATGTCCTCCATGAAATTAAAACCCATTGGCGGGCCAAACCAATCAAAATGCCTTGTTCTTAGAATGGCCAACATCCCATTTTGTGAACGAGAAAGTCCGAAATAAAAGTGTACTGTAGTGCCACTCTTTTCTGAAACCCATTGCCCTTCATGCCTAGAATTATGGGTTCATGTCCTCATCCTTTACTTGCTTGTTTGTTTCAATCGCAGCAAGCATTGAGTTTATGAAGCTTAGCCCCTTCGTTTTCATTCACCTAACTTCACGGCAAACATCAATTTCAAATGCATGGCCGTTTTAATTGCACTTATATTATTAGCATGCTTAAACTATTTTATTTCGGATAAATTATTAAGTGCGCTATTATATATAACTCGTTCCTTCATTATTAACGACGACAAGTCTTTCTTTTTTTGGTAATGATACTTTTAGATTAGTTTTTGCGTTAGTTCAGAATAAGTTTCTTTTTGAACAATTTTGAGGACACACATCACCCACTTACATATTTATGAGAATTAATTAATTAATATTCTTAAACACTGACACAGTTTAAATCCCAGTAGTCAATAATTTATAAAAGTGTTTGATTTTGATAAATTACAATTATAACAACAATTAAGTATTATCTTATTAAAATTGTAAAAAAAATAATTACATGTTTTAAGAGTAATATTTTTTATTTTTTAAAATTTATTTATATACATTAATCAAGAATATTTAATAATTATTAATTTGTAATTTAATAATGCACGGGATCCGTGAATATATAAAGTATCGGCCGGCCCATGAACTATAGTATACCGTGATGTTGGATTGTCTCACAAATTATGGTGGAACTGATACGTTTCTCAAGTTTATTTCTGCTTCCCAAAATTGCATCTGGCAAAGCTAAGCCAGCTTTCCATTAGGAAAAATAAAAATAAAAAATGACTCAAATAGTTAGTTTGATAGAAGTAATGAATATTTGATTTATTTTGAAAATTAATTATATATTTAATTATATTAATTAATAATTTATATATAATTAACTACATATCAAGTATTAAAATAAAGATAAATTATTAATTAATTATATATAAATTATTAGTTAATATAATTAAATATTTAATTAATTTTTAAAACAAATTAAATAGTCATTACTGTATATCAAACTAAATATTTACATTATTTTTCCAAAAAAACGATTATATGAAGTATCGGCTCTATATAAAAACAGATAACATTAGAACACTATCATTCATGGGGAAGAAAAAGGCGTCACGTGGATGCAATTAATAAACGTGAGGAATGGGAGATGTACCGATTTTTAATTGTTTGGTACATGGAGATTATTTTGGTAATTTTTTTCTATAAATATTAATACTTAAGGTAATTTATAAAGTATTTATTAATTATTATTTATATTTAATAAATTTATAAATATTTATTATAAAATTAACAATTAATAAATAATTAATAAATTATTTTAAATATATAACATATAATAATATTATCATATCATCTCTCTTGGTACATTCACCTCTTCAAAGGAAAATTCATGTACTAACCTCGAGATGCATGAAATGTTTTGATATGCCAATTGCCTTAAATCAGGATCACAAATAATTAGAATACGTTTGGAAAAAATTAATTCTTTTTTAAAATAATTTTTTTAAAAAGAATATTTTATATAAAATTTATTTTATTTGTTTAAAGTATGTAAAATTAATTATAAATTAAAATTATTTTTCTATAATTAAAAATAAATTTTTAAATTTTTTTATTTTATGCTTTTAATTCTTTGATTTTAGATTATTTCAAAAGTTTTAAGAGAAAAATACATATTTTTCCTCAATTAATAACTTTTTCAATCATTTCATACATATTTTGGTAATTTAATACATAAAAGTGATTTTTTTATACAATCCAAACAAAACTCTTTATCATACAATCGATTATGAATTAACATATCCAAACATAAATTAATTTTCTCATAATCGATTTTCTTGAAAATCGATTATACACATAATCGATTTTTCACATAATCTTTTCACAGCTAATTCAAACACACACTTAAAACAAGTTGCAATGGTAGTTGTTAAAATTTAAAGGGAGAAATTTTTTTCAATTTCACTTGGTAAAAATGTGTTTTAATTTGGTTCATGTATTAATTAATTAAATATTAAATTATTTTAACTAATAATTTATTTATATTTAACTAAATATTTGTATTTAAAATAAAAATAAATTATTAAGTAATTATTAATAAATAAATAATTAAATAATTAAATAAATAACCAAACTAAAATAAAAAAGTTTTACAAGGAGCCAAACCAAATGAAAATAATGATTGGTATTTGTTCCTTGGCAGTTTTTCTTTTTTCCCTTCCGTTTTTACCCTCAAAATTTAAACAGTAGCTATGAACCTATGACACAATAAAAGATGGTTCAAGTTCTAGCCTGCAATTGCATTTTGTAATCCCATACATATATGTAATTATACAATCCTCTGTACAACGACTTTTTCAATGTGTGTTTTTCTTTTTTCTGTTTGGCTTTTTTTTATTTTGGCGCGGGGAGGGGGATGTTAGTTTTTGTTAGGTTGATATATTTAATATACATTTGCAAAATTTAATACCAAATCTTGGTATACAAAATTGACATATCAGTGTAAAGTAAGAATATGTGGGTATGGTAGGTAATGTGTAGTTGTAAGCCATAAGATATGTCAAGTGTCAACAGTACTATACTTGTCCATTCCGAGTTTCGTACCTGGTCCCACAATCTACATATTCAAACATATAGGGCAAAATTTTCTACATTGGCATATCTATCTTATATTTTTAAAATTGGGAAATGGGGGATGTACCAGAATAATAAAAAGAACAAGGAAAGGGGCCGACCTTTTACACTAATTGGAGTAACTGCTAGCTAAGTGATAACTGGCAGAAACCAAGGGCATTTCTGTATCAGTGCTGTATAAAAGGAGGATGTGCATGTATGGCTGTTTCCCATGCAAAATAATCTCTCTCCCCGCAATTTTTCCTATCTCTATTTGAGTTTGCTTAACAACAAGTTCAAGGAAATTATGGTTTCTAAATTAGAAGAAGCAATGAAGAGGAATAGGTCACAAAAGCCACAACAGCTGCAGAAACAAATTCAGTGCAACAAAGGGAAAGCTGGCAAGTTCAAGAGGAGCATCTCAAATCTGGATGATGATGGTGCCTCTTCTGCCATTCTCTTGCTTGCTTGCATAGCTTGTGCACCTTCCTATGGGTAGTATCAGCTAGAAGCAGAACCTAATAATGCATGCCATAATTAACTCTCTTTAATTAATCTCAGTGATCTTTTTTCTGCCATCTCTTGCACCTTCTTATGTGTAGCAGCTAGAAGCAGAACTTAATAATGCATGCCATAATTAACTCTCTTTAATTAACCTCTCTATTTCTTTTCTTGCCTTCTTCCACCTCTTACCAAATAGAAATGTATAGAGATATGTCTAGTTCCCCCAAACTTTCCCCAGTCTTCCTCATCTCTTTGCCTCTTGTCTGTAACCCATGGTGTTAATTAAGTTAAGTAGCTTTTAAACAATATAGCTTTTATGTTGTCGTTCTCTCTAAATAATTGTACCATTGTTCAATAATTAATTGCAAATCATCTGTTCATGGTTCTGTTCATGTACTAATTAATATATCCTCTATTTCAAGTTTTAATGCTTATTTTTGTTTGTGATGATTTAAATATGTTTATGCTCTTCTGCTCTATCTACTATACAGACAATATTCATATCGCAGTACATCTGTACATGTAAAATTTGTAAATGGAACATGTATGAGTAGTATATAGACGAGAGACGGGATTGCATTTCTTACAGCGTGTACGGCTGTAGGATGTTTCTTTTTTCTTAATTTTGGCCATTCTGCATGATGGTTTCCATGGAAGCACACAAATGCAAATGCAGCTACATAAGCCTTTTTGCAGTTATTTGTAGTTGGATTGGATGGATGAAAATCTATAAGAAGTTTTAGGTTTTGAGTGATCTATAGTATTGATTTTAATATATCAAAAAATGATTTCCATAAAAAAGTCGGTAAAGATATAAAAGAAATTAACACGGAGTACCCATTACTTTTAACCACAACGAGAGAAGTTATTTTTCTTAAATATTGGTCTTAATTAAATTTTTATTTCTACACACGAATCTCATTTATTTATTTTTGAAAGCACGTGATGGGTACAACACATCACTTAGATATTTTGTATTCAATGAGGGAAAAAAAAATCAATTATCCATATGAGAACTACATAAAAAAAGAAGAAGAAAAAGACAAGTCAAGTTAGTGAAAAAACACTGCTTCGGCACCTTGCTGACAAATGGATTAGACCTGATGTAGCCCAATTCCACATGGGTATAGCAAAAATGGCAATCAATTGTGAAATAGGCATCAAGGCCAACAAAAACATTGGTAGGCGTAACACCACCCCTCCAATAAGTCAATAACTGCCATTGGCCCGTTGGTGTCCCTTTGAAAGTAAAACCCCTCATCTTCATTTGTATTTTTTTGCTTTTGTCTCCACCTTCACTTGTTAGCGTGGCAAGGCTAATTGTAGCCTAAGGATATTATATGTAAAGGCCATCCTTGATATTTTAATTTTTTTAATTTAATTTATGATAAATATAAATTTACTTTAATTTGACTCTTTCATTTATATTTTTATTATTTACTGAATGAAAATGATAATGTGTCACCGTTAAAGGTAATGTGGTATTCTTATTTTGTCAGCATGACATTGAGTTAATAACTAACTGTATTATTTAAAAAAAAAGACATTATTTTCATCTATAAAGAGCTAAATGCCAACTAATAAAGTCGTTTTTATTTTAAAGAATTCAGTCAGCTACTAACTCAATGTTATACTGACAAAATAAGGATGATACATTACCTTTAACGGTGACACATCATCATTTTTATTCAATGAATAACAAATACACAGATAGAAGGACCAAATTAAAATGAGTTTATAAATGTTATGGACTAAATTAAAAAAATTAAAATTTCAAAGACAAAATTAATAATTAAATCAAATGTAAGGAGTTTTAGTCATAAGTCAATAACTGCCATTGGCCCGTTGGTGTCCCTTTGAAAGTAAAACCCCTCATCTTCACTTGTGTTTTTTGCTTTTGTCTCCACCTTCACTTGTTAGCGTGGCAAGGCTAATTGTAGCCTTAGGGTATTATATGTAAAGGCGAAACTATCTCAAAAGTTTAATTAATAGGTTAAGGTATATGAATAATTTTATATCTTAACACATTTTTTTAGACTTCTGACCACTTAGTGTTAGAGGTTCTTATATCATATTAAGAACTAATTCTTCAAAAAATTTAATTTATTAGATGAATGCACATGAATAATTTTATATCTTAAGATTAAATAAACCAACCGATATTTTTGGTACAGAATAGAAAAAGAAAAAAAAGGGCAAAAAAAAACTAGGGTCTAACAAAATAAACTCCTGCAGAATCGGCCAGCAGAAGATGACTTAAACCAGGGGGAGGAGCGGACCACTGGCAGCGATCAACATCGTCCTTGGCACCATGCTTTGCTAGGTAATCCGCGCAGCTGTTACCTTCACGCAAAGTGTGAACAATACTAACTTCCCAAGCCTCACTCAGCAGATGCTTGGTTGTTAAAAATGTGTTAGTATGTGATTGTTAAATGTAAAACAATTGTAAAAGTGGATCAACATTTCTGTTTTTGTTTTCAATAAGTTAATATTATATTATTAATACTTTTAAAATTAGTTAAATATTTTGAAATTAAATAAGTTAATTTTGTTTCAAAATTTATATAAAAATTTAATTTCAAAATGTATTTTCATTCCAAATTATGATATATATATATAATGGTAATTAGTGAGTGTAAATTATACTTGTAATTTAATTACTCCTTATCTTTCATTTATTTCAGTTAATCATAACAGTGTGCTTTGATTATGTCACAATTAATGAAGATGGATTATATGAAGTGTTGTTAACAAAAATGTATAATTAAGATAAGCCAATTATGTAAAATATTGAACAAACATTACCAATTAGAAGCAGGAGAAACAATATTTTGAAGAGTTTAATTGATATGTTTGAGGCTACACAACCATTAAATAAACCAATTACATCACAAAAAACTAATTTCAATTGCAATATTCAATTTGGTTTGTGTAAATATCGTTGTGTGCAAGAAAAGCTGGAAAACAATCTTGATTTCATGGAACTGCTATATATATAGATAGTAATTATAACCAGACCAATTAGAAGCATGTTCTCGTAGATGATAAGTAGAAATTATGGGAAAGTCCTGATCGAATTGATTAAGTTCCTTTCTGGTTTATTTGTCAGATGCATTTTTTAACTTTTTGCTTCACTGCTATTTGTTCCCTTGGTTGATGAATCTCCTGTTAACATTATTTCTATGGGTCACTCAGAATGATTCTTGGTATCACTCATTCACTCTTGTTCAGTTAATACACAATAATGAGAATTATGAAAAGAGAAGGTTCAGAAACGATAAACCTGAAAATCAACAGGACAATCCAGAAAGTGACATCCATCGACAATGTCATTCAATTACAGAATATATTATATATTGTGGCCACCAACTAGAGTAAGAACATTGACATCATTCTGTTGTGGCCACCAGCTATGTTGCAACAACATGGCATTTATCGCCCACAATGATATTAACAGGGCTGCTAATATATATTGACATAATTTGGTAGAACGTTCATTCATAGCATTGTTGAAAATCTTAAGCAGTGAGGAGAAGCAAGGTTGCAGAGATTCGAGATTCGAGAAATGTCCCCTCCTTCATCCTTGTAGTGCCTTCAATGGCGCGATTTCAATGATGAAAATCCAGTAATTGGCCTTGGTCTCCATATCTCAGCAACGGGTTGCTGTGCATATTCTCATCTGCCTATTTTGGAGGGCACTATCAGTGCTTCAACTTGGCTCCTTCCTTTTTCTGATGAAACCCAACAGGGACAACAAGAGAGGTTGAAGAGAACCATAAGCATCCCCGATGTCCTTGGAAATTATAGCAGCCATTCAAGCAGTGGAAGCAGTGATTGCTATAGCTGCCTCAGCCGCAGCGGCTGCAACAACAGTGTGAATAGCCTGCCAAGGTTCCATTTCAGAGATCACATATGGACTTATACTCAAAGATATCTTGCTGTTGAAGAGGAAGCAGAAGATATGATTAATTCTGTTCTGAGGGTGGTGGGGCGGAAGAAGATGGATGTGCTGATGGAATCAGGCTTGTTCAACTTCTATTTGCTTGTGCTGAAGCTGTGGCTTGTCGTGACAAATCGTATGCTTCCATATTACTAGCTATACGAGCTTAGAGCCAATGCTTTGGTCTTCGGCTCCTCATTCCAGCTACTGTTTTGTCCAAGGCCTAGCTGACCGGTTTGCACTGATGCAACCAGTTGAGGCTGTGGGATTTGTTGCACCCATGATGAACATTATGGATGCAGCCCACAAGAAATTGAAAGAAGCTTCTAGATTGGTTTATGAAATCTGCTCACACACTCAGTTTGGTCACTTGGTGCCTAATTCTTAAGGGTGAGAGTTTTGTACATCTTGTGGACGTGGGGATGATCCTTGGTCTTCCACATGGCCAATATTTATGGCGGGGACTAATCCACTGTTTTGCTAACCGTGCAGGCCTACGTATTCGCTGCCTTCGAATTATTGGTGTTGGCCTTTGCATTGACAGACTCTCAGTGGTGCAAAAGAGCTTAGAAAATTTGCACACTGATGGCATAAAGGGTCGTCAATAGCATTCAGTTGCATTGTGTGGTTCAAGAAAGTCGTGGAGCTTTAAATTCAGTCCTGCAGATGATTCATTGACTTTCACCAGAAGTCTTGATTATGGTTGAGCAGGACTCAGGCCATAAACCACATAACCTATCATCCATTACCTATCAAGTAAGGCAATGATATTCTTCTAAATTAAAATGAATACTCATTCTGTCTTATAAAAAATTAGTTTAATTAATTATTATTAAACTTTATATTTTCCTTTTCCAAAACAGCAAAATCTTCATTCCATTACCTATCATCCACACACCCATAACCTACTACTATTCTATTACTATTCTTAATACTGTCACTAACTCTCATTGTTGTGACTATCACCACCATGACTATCACTGTTGTAACCACCATGACCTATTTAATCTCATTCTATTACTGTCTAATTTAGCACACCAAACATCAACATAAAATACAATGAATGACTATTATGTTCTATTTTACTCTAACAAACATGTTAACGAGAACGATTATTTCATTACCTTTCTGTTTCATTCGCTTGCCATTCTTACTAAAAGCATTCTATAGCTGACCATAATATTTCCTCACCAAAGATCCCTAGTCTGTCAGTACACAGGCGGCGAGTGGGTTTTGGCCAGCACGGTTATGATCAGTCCCCGCCACTGGTGGCCATGTGGAAAACCAAGGATCATCCCACCACATGGACAAAACACACCCTCAAAGACTTCCAGTATTGTGGACTTGCCCACAAATTAGCGACCTGATGAATGAGTTGGCGAATTTTAAAAACTTATTTAATGTTCATCATAGGTGCAAGTGTAATCAATCCCACAACCCCAACTGGTTAAACCAGAGCAAACCCGCGGTCAGCTAGGCCATGGGCATAACAAGAAGCAATCTCTGAGGAGCCAAATGTACCAAAGCATTGGCTCTAAGTTCAGAGTCTTCAGACAGTAAAATGGAAGCATATGTGATGTGATTTCTCACAACACGCCACAGCTTCAGCACAAGCAACTAGAAGTTGAACATGCATCATTCTGTCAGAACATCCATTTTATTCACCTCAACACATCGGAGTTAACCATATCGTCTGCTGCCTCCTCCTCATTAATTAGCTTGTCAGCTTCAGCAATCAGCAGCAAGATACCTTAAAGTTAAAGTCCATGAATCCATAGTGATCTCTGAAATGGAGCCTACTCCAGGTCATTTTCAGACTACGGCTGCTGCTGCAGCGGATAAGGCAGCTACAGCAACCGCTCCTTGCACTGCTTGAAGAGCAACTATAATTTCCAAGGGGGGCATGAGGGATGCATATAGGTTCTATCTATTTATAAGATGAGGATCCAAGTTGAAATACTGGCATAGCAACCCATTGCTGACAGATGGCAATCAAGGACAATTACTAAATTTTCATTAACGAACTCACCCTGAAGCCACTGTGAAGAAGAGAAATTTCTAAAACATTTGTAACTTTCCTTTTCTTCTCTTTGCAAAAGATTTTCAACAACGTTCACTTACCGTTCTACCAAATGATGGTGACAAATATAGCAGCGGTGGTAATTTCTTGTGGTGATATGTACTATGTTTTGTTTCATTTGACACAAGAAGCCATGCATGTGGGACAAAAAGATTATTTAACTTGATAGTCGTCTTGCTGAAATGTAGCATATATAGATCAATTTGATATCCTGGGCCATGCTCTCCTGGAGTTTGGAGTTTTATGAGCCGTCTTCACCGGTGATTTTCCGTCATTATTTGATTTTTTTTTTCTTGTAGTGACCCTAGTTAAATTGGAACCGTCACAATATGATATATTCTGTATACTAATTCAAGGAAAATACTACTTGGCCAGAACTAGATTGTCAAAATGGCTAGATTGCCAAAATGGAAGCCAGAAGGAGTTGGTATGCTTATTTGATATGGTCCCTATTGTTGGGAAATTACGCAAAATTTCCTTATCATCAGATTTGTGGAAGAGCAAAATAAATGCGAAATAATTGCACACACACAAAATTGATAACGGAATTCGGCCAATTTTGCCTACGTCTCCGAGCTGCTGCACATCTTTTACTAAAGAGGGAAATACATAAAGTGCTTACAAAACACTCACAACACCACAACCCACTTACACCCAGAAACTGAAGCTTTTCTCTCTCTAAGCTTTTTCTATTTCTCTCTCTGTTTTTTTTTCTCTTTTTGTTGTGATTTTTTCTTTCATCTGAGAGCTTCTATTTATAGAAGTTGAAACCCTCATTCCACACGTCTTTACCAACAAAGTCGCTGTTGGCTTTCAACGAAAACTGCACCGAAAGCAATTTGCAAGTTTGCAAATTGTTGTTTTGTTTCTCTCTCAATTTGGTAGGTGGGTAGCTGGTGCCCACCTCCTTTGACCAACAATCTCCCACTTGAAGGCTGATTTCAATCTGTCTTTACACCTTGATCAATGCAGCAGTCTTCTCTGGTCTGTCAATCTAGTAGGCCCACTGAAGTTGATCACAACATCAGTTTGTCAATAGTCACCACTTTTGTTAACATGTCTGCTGGATTCTTACTTCCTTGAATCTTCTCCAGTGTGAGCATCTCATCCTTAAGTAGAGACCTGATGAAGTGATAACGAAGATCAATGTGCTTTGTTCTAGAATGAAATGCTGAATTCTTTGCCAGATGTATCGCACTGACTATCACTGCGGTAAAACACTCTTCTCCTAGATAAATCCTACTGTCACAACAATCCTTGAAGCCATATCAATTCTTTATCGCTTCATATCGCTACATACTCACCGTAGTGGATAAAGTAACAATCTTTTGTATCTACGACATCCAATCGACAGCTTGTTGTTCCAACAAAGGAATATGTAACTGGTACTTCTTCGGTGATCGACTTCACCTCAAAAGTCTGCATCTACGAACCCTTGTACTTGTAATTCTCCTTTACCAAAGTACAGACACTTTTCTATAGTGCCTCGTATATATCTCAAAATCCACTTAACTGCTTCCCAATGAGCTTTTCCTGGATTTGACATAAACCTGCTTACAACTCCCACTGCATGGCCAATGTCTGGCCTCGTATAGACCATTGCGTACATCAAACTTCCAATGGTTGAAGCATATGGAACTTTACCCATGAATTCTCTTTCTTCCTCTGTTTGAGGGGACTGATCTTTGGACAGGCAAAAATGACTAACCAAATGTGTGCTGACCGGTTTGGCGTTGTCCATGTTGAATCTTTGCAAAACACAGTTGATGTACTCTGCCTGAGATAACTGCAAAATCCCTCTTTGCTTATCTCTCGTGATTTACATTCCAAGAATCGTCTTTGCTGGACCTAAGTCCTTCATGTCAAATTCCTTTGACAACTGCATCTTCAAGTTTCTGAACTCGTCTATATCTGAACCAGCTACTAACATATCATCAACATAAAGTAGCAGAATGATATAACTAGACTTATATCTCTTGAAAAAGCAACAATGGTTGGCATTGCACTTCTGGAAACCTTCCTTATGCATGAAGCCTTCAAACTTCCTGTACCACCGTCTTGGAGCTTGTTTCAGACCATACAAGCTCTTCTTTAATCTACACACCATATCCTTTTTCCCTTCTTCTGAGAAACCTTCTGGCTAGTGCATGTATATCTCCTCATCTAAGTCTCCGTGAAGAAATGCAGTCTTCACGTCTAACTGCTCAAGGTAGAGCTCTTCACTGGCAACAATACTTAACACTGGCCTGATAGTATTGAGCTTCACAACTGGAGCAAAAATCTCGGTGTAGTCAACTCATTCCTTTTGCTGGAATCCTTTGACAACTAGTATAGCTTTGTATCTCTTGAAGCCATTATGCTCTTTCTTCACCCGATACACCCACTTGTTGTGAAGTGCCTTCTTTCCGATAGGTAACTCAGCTAGTTCCCATGTCTGATTGGAGATCAAAGACTTCATCTCGTCTTTCATAGCAAGCTCCCACTTGCTGGCATCTGTGGTCTGACATGCTTCATCATAGTATTCAGGCTCCCCTCCATCAGTCAACAACATGTAGTCCATGTATCTCTTTGTTAGGCACATGAGGCCGAGAAGACCTTCTCAATACAGGAGCTGGAGTAGGAGGCTCTGGTGTGTCAGACTGTTGCTCATTGGTTAATTCCTCTGACTGAGGACTCTCAACTATAGGACTTTCTGGGACATCGTCCACCTCTGCATACACTGGCTCACTTTGTTCTCGAAGTTGCCGGGCAAGCTTGTGCTATGTCCTGCCTCAGTACATCACTTCTTTCATTGAAGATCACATCTCTATTATGGATCATCTTTTTGTTTTCATCATCCCAAATGCGGTAGCCAAACTCATCCTCACCATAACCGATGAAAGTGCATTTCTTTGATTTGGGATCAAGCTTATTTCTGCCTTGATCACTGATGTGCACATATGCTACACAGCCGAAAACTCTAAGATGTGAGAGTTTTGTCTCTTTTCCGCTCCATACATCTTCTGGTATTCTATGCTCCAATGGTACTGATGGACCTCGGTTGATCAAGTAAGCTGCTGTGTTGACCGCTTCTGTCCAAAACTACTTCGGTAGGCCTGACTGCACACGTAAGCTTCTGGCTCTTTCAGTCAACGTTCGATTCATACGCTCAGCTACACCATTGTGTTGAGGTGTACCTGGCACGGTTCTTTCCATTCTGATCCCGTGCTCATAGCAGAACTTCTTGAATCTGGTGTCTTCATATTCACCACCATTGTTTGTTCTGAGCTTTTTGACCTTCAACCCTGTCTCATTTTCTACCATGGCTTTCCATATCTTGAAAGCCTCAAATACTTCAGACTTATGTTTCAGAAAGTATACCCATACCTTCCTAGAGTGATCATCGATAAAAGTCACGAAGTAGTGTTTCCCACCAATGGATGAGATGGTAGTTGGACCCCAAACATCAGAGTGAACAAGCTCGAGTCTTTCCTTCTTTGGGGTTCTTCCACTTGTCTGAAAGCTGACTCTTTTCTGCTTTCCAAGCTTGCAGTCTTCACACATGTCAATTTTCACTGATTGAAGACCTAGTAATCTGCCCTTCGAGTGCATGATCTTCATCCCTTTTTCACTCATATGGCCAAGTCTTTGGTGCCATAGATTGAGATTTTCATTTGCTGCAACTGCAATCAAATAACATGCGACGGCTGTCTTGTAAAGAGTACCACTCTTTTTACCGCGAGCAATCGTCATTGCACCCTTTGAAATCTTCCAATTATCGTCGTGAAAGACTGTTGTGTAGCCGTCACTGGCCAACTGGCCTACTGAGATTAAGTTCTTCGTCAGGTCGGGAATATGTCTGACATTCTTCAATTCCCAAACTGAACCGTTCAACTTAATCTTTACTACACCTTTACCAATGATATCACAAGGTTGATCATTACCAAGATATACCTTTCCAAATTTTCTCCAGGACATACTTCTGAAGAATTCTTTCTGCGAAGTAGCATGGAAAGATGCTCCAGAGTCTAACACCCAAGACTCTTCCTTGCTCTATAAAAAGCATATCAACGCATCATCTTTTCTTGAGGTGGAAGCAACATTTGCTTCCTCCTTTGCCTCCTGCTTCTTCAGTGCACTCTTGCACTGGTTTTTGTAGTGGCCGGTCTTCCCACAATTCCAACACTCGATAATCTTCGAGCTGTGGGAACCTTGATGATTTTTGGATTTGGACCTCCTGTCCTTTGATTTACCACGTATATTTCCTCTGGTTGGATTTCTCCTCTTGTCTCTCGTATGCACATCAAGAGGTTGAACATTCAATTCGACTCTCTCTATCTGGATCTCCTCACTAAGAACCGATCACGAACATCATCAAATTTCAACTTGTTGCTTCCTCGATGAGCTACTCACAACTGACAAAGTAGCATTCCAACTTTCCTGGGTAGGGAAGACAAAAGTATCAATGCTCGTACTCTCATCATCAAATTCGATTCCGATTGAACTCAACTGGTTGTGACCGTATTGAGTTCATTAAGATGTTGCATTGTTGATGCGCCTTCCTCATCCAAGTTAAACAATCGTCTCATTAAGTGAACTTTGTTTGAGGCCGACGGCTTTTCATACATGCTGGAAAAAGCCGCCATAAGACTCGCTGTGGTCTTTTCTTTTGCAATGTTGAACGCAACATTACGGGATAACGTCAATCGGATAACTTTGAGGGCTTGTCTGTCAAGAAGGGTCCAATCATCATCCTTCATGCCCTCTGGTTTCTTATCTTTGAAAGGTTGATACAACTTTTTCTAATACAGATAATCTTCGATCTGCATCTTCCAAAAGCCAAAGTCTGCACCATCGAACTTTTCAATTTTCACCTTTCCTTCATCTGCGGCCATCGCTCCCATTCGAATCTGATTTCTTCTGGATCGTTTCTGACAATTTCTGATAACCACCGCGCTTTAGAACACCGCTGTGGACAAATTGGTAACGCCGACCAATTTTTCACTATTCACGAATTTTACTATTCATATGAATAGTACCTCAATATACCGAAATAGTATTTGTAGTTATAAACAGTACACCAGGAAAGTTCTCAGGAAAGAGAGGTGAGTCACAATGACACACTTAAGTACCAAATCTTTCCTAGACAGAACATTTCCTAAACATGCACTTTCACACTACCTACACTTCTTTCCAGAACCGGCACCTTGACCAATAACTCAAGGACAAATCTTTTCTGATGTGGAAGATCAGATACTACCGCAACCACAGAGCATACTAAGATTTATCAAGAGAAAATTGTCCTGATCACCAAGAGCTTATGATACCAATTGTTGGGAAATTACGCAAAATTTCCTTATCATCAGATTTGTGGAAGAGCGAAATAAATGCGGAATAATTGCACACACACAAAATTGATAACGGAGTTCGGCTAATTTTGCCTACGTCTCCGAGCTGCTGCAGAAATTTTACTGAAGAGGGAAATACACAAAGTGTTTACAAAACCCTCACAACCTCTCATAACACCACAACCCACTTACACCCAGAAACTGAAGCTTTTCTCTCTCTAAGCTTTTTCTATTTCTCTCTTTGATTTTTTTTTTCTCTTTCTGTTGTGATTTTTTCTTTCATCTGAGAGCTTCTATTTATAGAAGTTGAAACCCTCATTCCACACGTCTTTGCCAACAAAGTCTCTGTTGGCTTTCAACGAAAACTGCATCGAAAGCAATTTACAAGTTTACAAATTGTTATTTTGTTTCTCTCTCAATTTGGTAGGTGAGTAGCTGGTGCCCACCTCCTTTGACCAACACCTATTACTTTTTCTTATTCAACAACCACTTTTAAATCAGGACAAAGTTTGACTATTTTTTTTTTTTAACTTCGTAGCATTACTCTTCACAAAATGCATCATTATGGATTAGCTCAACAAGGTCATACCAACAGTCAATTTTGAGTGTCACATAGAAAGAAGTCACAAAACTATGGAGAATGGAGGAAATAGCAATGAAGCAGAAGTACACCTGACGAATATATCAGAGTGGAACATAAATCAATTCAGTAGTTTCCCAACTTACTGTCATCTATGTGAACTTGCTTCTGATTGTTCTATTCAAATACCATTTATAATAGTTTATGAAAATTAAGATATTATCGGCTTTTCTCGTACACAACGAAATGTTGCTACTCCAGTTGGCTTATATTATCGTATTCTGCAATATATGTCCAACTATTTAGTTAGAAAATATATAGTAAATTCTTGATTCTCAATTTGCTCCCTAATTTTTATAATTTAACTATGGATATTCTAATATCTTATATATCATGTCAATGTTGACTCGTTGCCTATCTGTCGAATATTCACTATTATTATTTATGCATAATGCGATGCTGCTTTGGCCCTTTGAGTCCATATGTTTGTCGTTATCTGAATTCACACAATTGCTTTTATTTTCTTCCAAGCATAACGATGCACCGTTTTCGGTTTGATTCTGTATTGATTTTATCAGTTTAGATAAAAGCAGAGATAAAGTGTCAAGAATATAAAAATTAAAATCAGGTATATTTAATTTCAAACATTTTTTTTCCTAAATTCAATAATATGAAATATATAACTTTAAAGGTTGCAACTTATCTTCATATCTTGCATCAATGGGAAGAGGATGAAATTCGATTCAAAGATCAAGCAATTTTCGAAAGAATTTCGTATCACTTAAATTACAACTTTTTTGGCACTTCTCATTTAATATTTTATTAAATTTAAAACATTTTAAGTATGCATAAATTTATAAAGTTATGTATCTTTGAAGATTATGTTTTTAAATTTAAAATTTTGTATAATGTGCGCATTCATGATAAGGTTCAAAGTTTTATTTTCTTTTTCTCTATTATTACATTAACTCCTACAATGAGATAAAAAAAAGTTGTAGGACTAAGTAGACATTTAAACGA
This sequence comes from Styphnolobium japonicum, assembly GCA_023212625.1. NCBI lineage: Eukaryota > Viridiplantae > Streptophyta > Magnoliopsida > Fabales > Fabaceae > Styphnolobium > Styphnolobium japonicum. The sequence goes on along the minus strand of JALBWW010000003.1, from coordinate 37,596,457 downwards.
AGATTAGTCAAAATTATTCTAAAGTCATTTAAATAATCATCTTAAACATTAATTTAATGTTTCATATATATGGTGTTAAACAAAATTAAATTTCATGTCCTAGCTTTAAAAAATAACTTGTTCTAAATAATTAATTAACGTATATAAAAAAATTATAATTCAAATGACAAATAATAAATTATAATTCAATTTCCACATATAAATAAATATGTTACAAAGTGAATAATATTTATATGTTATAAAAGAAGTCTTAAAAAAACAAACAAAAGGGAAACAAAGTATGATAGAAATTGAATCTATCGCATCAAACACATCATGAATGAGCTCGTTGCCTGGCAAGAGAAGGGTATTACTATTTTCTTACCCGAAGTGGGGGTTATATATTATTAATTACTTGCTCTACACAGCCACGCCCATAGACGGGAGAGTAAGATGGACGCCTTGGCAGTGTTTGGTGGAAACGGTTGCACCTCATCTTCTCTGCTATGCTCAACAACAACCAAGAGGACTTGCACCTCATCGGGCACACAGAAGCCTATCTTACGCGCCACCCATCACCAAAAGCTAACAGCATTCCCTTCAAAATGCCATCTTTTCTCGTATTACTTCACTTCCCGTCCCTATGCTAAGACCCTCCGCAGTAGAAGCACCACAAAACCCGGCATCTTCTTTCCCCACTTGATTGCTTCTCTGGTTTGCACTGTCTCTCATTTTTATCTACGCCCTCACCCATTTGAAATTTCAAATCTCTTCCTGCCTAATTTATCAGCAGCATATTTGTAAATGTTTCTTTTTTTTCTTCTTCTTCTTCATGTGCAGGAACAAGTTGAAGAAACTTACATAATGGTGAAACCAGATGGTGTGCAACGTGGCCTTGTAAGCCTCATTCTGCTTTGTTTGCTGCAATTTCACGTGCTCTGATAACAATTTGATTCAGAATTTTATTTAACCCCTTGCAATCCTGAATTTTCTTATTCTTATTGTGTTGAGCTGGTTTAGGTAGGAGAAATTATTTCTAGGTTTGAGACGAAGGGGTTTAAGTTAACAGGCTTGAAGCTTTTCCAATGCTCAAAAGATTTAGCAGAGGTTCGTACTTCCTGTAATACTTGCTTGTATATATATCATGTGTTAAGTGCAATGGTATTTTTATATCATCTAGAAGATATATTAGACTTGTTCTCTGTGCATGTATATTTCCAATGAAAAATAAAAAACTTACTGTTATCTAATTAACATTTGACATATACTTGTTGGATTTGATGGTAGTTGTATGAAATTAAATAGTATGGAGTGTTCGAATAACTGAATCCAATCATCCAATGAGAAAATCTCATTGTATCCATGTTTTCATGATTGATTACTACACCACGTGATATGAATTTATATCTCCTTTTTGCATTAATGTTGATTCTGTCTATGATGTTTGCCTGATCTTCAATTTTTAATATGCTATTTACACTGATAAGGCTCATTACAACTGTTTATGGTTCCAGGAGCATTACAAAGACCTAAAAGCAAAGTCATTCTTCCCTAAGCTGATTGACTATATTACTTCAGGTCCCGTTGTGTGTATGGTATAATTCTCCGGTATCCCATTGTCGTCTACATTTTTGCAATGTACCTGTCAAAGTTGTTTTCTGGTTTTGATATGATGCAATATTTGCAAGGCTTGGGAGGGCGTTGGTGTAGTGGCATCAGCGCGTAAACTTATAGGGTCTACAGATCCTCTTAAAGCTGAACCAGGCACAGTAAGAGGAGATCTTGCTGTTCAAACAGGAAGGTAAGGCCTTTAACGCTTTTGCATCTGACTTGTGACTTTTGAGCGTCTCCACTCAGTCAATATCGGCTGCAGATAATGTGTATTTCTTGTCAATTTGAATCTGAGGAGTGACAAGACCTTATGATAAACTTCTGGCAGGAATATTGTTCATGGCAGTGACAGTCCTGAGAATGGCAAGCGTGAAATAGGTAAGGTCTCTTATGCTATCCAGTTTTAACCCAAATATATGCAACACAAAAGATATGAGAATTGTGGATACAAAATACACTTAATTTAAACGTTTGCAGATTCTAGAAGTGTTATGAATATAAAATGCAAGTTTTAATTTTGAATTGATTTACTGGTTGTGGGCATCTGTCCATATTTTGCTTTGATGAAGATAAGTTTGAACTTCCAAGAAAATTATGTGGAATAGACCCACTTTAGGATCTGGACTTTGCAAGTGTCAAATGATGTTTGATTGCAACTGGCTAATGCTGGTCAAAATTAGTTGATTTGTCTATTTCTCAATCATGACAACTGAAAGAAGAGAGAGGTTATGGATATGCCATGCTAGAACTTCCTCTGGAGGCTGATGGACATCGAGTATATGAGAAAACTATATGTAATATCACAATGATTTAGTCACAGGGAGAAACTGTCTGAAAAGGATAATAAGCATTAGAGTGAAACTAGGGGGAATCAAGTTGATCACAAAAGAGAGGAGAGAAGAAATATTGTGCCAAAGAAAGGTAAATGACTTGGAAGCCAACTATGATGACAGTAAGGTCACCACTTACCACCATAGATATTAAGGACTATAAAAAATTGAATGCATGTTAAACGAAGCAATACCTTTTCTCTAATATACAGCTGGGATTGTGAATCCTGTTTTTGTAGTGTTATCCATCGTTATATTCCTTTTCAATTGTTAGCTTAATAGCCAATTTAATATATAGTAAATACTATCTGCATTATTTCTTATCAAGATCTAAGAATAATCTAACCAATTGTTGTTCCAAACTGCTACCATCAAGTTTACCAATGAAAACTGCTATCCTTCATCTCTCAGTAGCTGCCTCAAACTACCAGCTTTTAGACACATCATAATACCAGGGTTCCAGCTTGCATGAGTTATTGATGTTGTGATCAAATACAAATTGGTATTCTTAATTTTTTGATAAATGTCTTCCAAATCATAGAATCTGGTGTATTGGGGAAGATAGTAAATGGGATGCAATTAAAATGGAAACTATCATTTTATAAGTAACAGTTAGGAGAATTTGTATTGCATTGTAAGTGTTACCTATAGTAATGTGGTTCTTGGTTAACTCATTATTTCCATTCTGCGGCAGCTCTATGGTTCAAAGAAGGAGAATTATGCCAATGGACTCCAGCCCAAGCACCATGGCTAAGAGAATGATAGTTCACTGACGCCCAATTACTGTGATATCTGCAATTTAGAAGTTCAATAATCTGATCAATTGTTTTCAGTGTCCAAAATGTAACAGTACATTAACTTTCCAGATTAAACAGTCATTCTGAGAGAAATTTTCTAAAATTTGGCCCTTGTTTCTTACTTTAAGTTTTTCCTTCTACTCCCCCTCCCCTTCCCTCTTCAAAATCCTTTATTGGTTCTGAATTTCAACTCAGATCCAAGTTCAACAAATTTTTTTTATTAGATAATATTTGAATGGGGCATTGTATGTTACCTGAAGTACCACTGCAACATGCACCAGCAACCAAGAGGTGTAATTAAAGAAAATGCACCACTATGCACTAAAAACTAGATACAACAAATAATAGTTCCTAAACAATTATTATAAAAACTAGATTATTTGTTGTGCAATTCAAATAATACATGTTCCATACTAATGCTGTAACCTAAGGAGATACAACAAATAATAGTTTGCATGGAATTTGGTTGGTAGAAGCCGAGGAGGGTACAACCTTAAGTCTGATATAGCACAATCACCAGTTTCAATGCATCCAAGTCACAAATCCATCTTTATTCTGACAATTCACAATCCGGTGAAGATTGAATGCTTTCTGTTTCACTTCAATAATAAGATTCAATAGAACTTGATGAAATAGACACTGAACAACCATTCTCCGTTGATGTTGACTCTCCATAGGATAATATATTGGTTTGTCTTGGGATCCTTGCATTTCGAGAAGAAATTGAAAATTGAAACGTAGTTGTGCCTTCGCTGTTGAGAGTCCCTAATAGGCACTAAGAGCATGTTTGGGAAAGATTAATTCTTTTTTAAAACAGTTTTTTTTTTTAAAAAAGTTGTTTTATATAAAATGTATCTTGTTTGTTTAAAGTGTGTAAAATTGATTATAAGTTAAGATTATTTTTCTATAACTAAAAATAGCTTTTTTAAAAAAGTTGTTATTTTAAACTTTTAATTATTTGATTTCAGATTATTTAAAAAGTTTTAAGAGAGAAATACATATTTGCCCTTAATCAAATAACTTTTTCAATCATTTCATACATCTTTTGGTAATTTCATACATAAAAGCAATTTTTTTTTATACAATCCAAACAAAACTCTTTATCATAAAATCGATTATGAATTAACATATCCAAACATAAATTAATTTTTTCATAATCAATTTTCTTAAAAATCGATTATACACATAATCGATTTTTCACATAATCTTTTTTCCACAGCTAATCTAAACACACTAAAACTAGGTGAAGTACTTATAGAGGAGCAATCTGTGTCCATCATCATGATTATCCCATCACATGATTAGTTATTATGTTAAGTTATACAAGACACTTTTGTAAATAATTTTTTCATAATTTTACATTCAGTAAATTTCACTTTTATTATTCTCTTAATTTTCTCTCCTTTGGAGCCATGATATTGAATTACTCCATGGATTGAGGAGATGATGAATCAGTCTCGTTAATTTGAGACTAATTTATAGTACTAGGATTTTAATTTACGACTACAATATTGCGATTTTAACGGTTTTAGCAACTGTATATTTTTGCAATCACAACACAATGGCGACGGCAAGCATAGTTTAAAACACTGCATGATACTAATTAGAGTAATGATACTTATACAAAAATTTTCATCACAAAATCCTCACAAAATCCCATAAAAGCCATTGGATTAAGTAAAAAAAAATTATAATAAGACCTAAACTTGATCCAATAGTTTATATGAGATTTTGTGAGGGTTTTATGAGAAAAGTTTTTGTGTAAGTATCATTTATCTAATAATTAGCTGATTAGGACTCCCAGGCACATGTTGTAACAGAGCGTGCACGCAATTTTTTTTACAAAAATCTGGTGATTCATGCACCGTAGGCACGGTAATCGAAAAGCGAAGAACCAATATTGATTTAAAACCAGATAATCAAATTAAAGAAACCAGTTTTCAGATGAATTAAATTAAGACATGCCAACGCCCAGTTCCGTTAACTAAAAGGAGAAACCCAATGCTGGTTTGGTACGGGATCTAAAGTTGCAAATAACATGGTTGTGAATTTAAAGTGATGGAGAGAGCACCATAGATGGAGAAACAATCATCTTTGAGAATCTTCGATGGCGACCCCTTTAAGGTGTTCAGGGACGAGGCCGACGCTCTCATTCTTCCCAACATTTCTGAAACCTCTCTATCTCATATCCCAACACACACTCATCGGGTCGGGTCGGGTCGGGTATTTAGTCTAGTGCAGCTTTAAATAGGGATTAGGGAGAGGATTGGCGCGGTTCAGATTGAATTGCAGAATTTAGAGCGGGAATCGTAGTTTCAGTTCACAGTTCACACACTTCCATAGTTCTATTCTTTTCCTTTTTTTTTTTGGTGTTAAAATTTTTTATGTGTCAAAGCATATGAGAGTTGGGCTGGCCCAAACCCATACTGCTAGCCCATGTCATGTTCTTGTCGCAAACAAGTAAATAAAAAATTTAACAATAATATGAACAGAGAAATGGATTCTTAAATCCTATCCATATATTGCCTGATTGAGTTCTGACAAATTCATTTAAACCGTTGAAATGCATCATACACTTTAGAGAGAATTTTGATACAACATTTCACAAACATTGAAACCGTTAAGGACATTATCAAAAAAATATTTTAAAACATACATATTATATAGATAATATAAAGTATTAATAACAAGAAGAAAATAATCTAAAAAATTATTATCTCCTATCGACTCAAACTACACATGATATTAGAAGTGTAATTGAACAATTAAATAATATAAAATATTTATTTATTTGTTGTTGGACTATTGACAAGTGTACCAAGTTGTTCAAGTAATAAATTAATAAAAGAGTATCATCTCACAGAGATTGTATCTGTCAATTACCAATTCGCCTAATCAATACTATCTAAGCAATTAAACACTTTGGATTGAAGACAGTTCATAAAGGAACCACCTATAAACTAAGCAACTAAGCAATTAAAAAGTAAGAATAAGGGAAAGTTAGCAAAAGCAGAATGTTATGGAAATATAATGGAGAAGATTCAAGTTGAGAAGAGTGATGGATTTGATTTCATTTATCACTTCACATGCAATTCAATATCCTTGAGTTAATCCAACTTCCTTTCCTAAATTGAAGGTGAGAATTACTTATGATAATTAATACTCAATCCCTTAGTGTACCAATTCTCTTAAATGTTTAAGAAATAGTTAATTCCTTAGCTAAATCTCATTCATTTAAGGTATAAGAAGATCTGGTTCTTTCACAAATTGACTATTCTATTCCTAGACTTAATCAATTCATGGCACCTATCACAAAGCTTAATCGTACATCAGTTTTCTAACGTAATACATGGATGCTTGATCAATTCATGAATAGCCAAATCATAAACGCATTAAGAACAATGATAGAATGCTCAATTCAATAAAAGAAAGCTTAGATTAAACAAGGATAATCAAATACATGGGCCAAGATAAACTACATCTTCACCCTAACCAATAAGAGTTTAGCTACTCATAAAAAAAAAGAACAACAATGATAAAGAAAGAGAAGAAATCTCCATAGATAAGCCTTGAATTCCAATGAGACTCTTAGGCCTTTGAATCCTTGTTGTATCCTCTATCACTTAGGTCACTCGGTGTTGACAGCCAAATCATATTTTAGAGCTGACAATTATGTTTTGCTATCAAACGTAATTTTACAGCACAGAATGACGTTTGGGGGTGTAATCCAAAATGCTCTAACTTCCTGATGGAGAGAAGGGGAGAGAGGCTAATTTCATGATGAATGAATGCATGCAAATAAAAAGATATTGTCACAGAAAAGGGGTAAGAAAGATAGGAAACAGGAAGAAAGGAAGTAAAATTCAAATTACAGGAAAGATGATTAAGAGATAAACACTCTTTCATAAAGAAAGACACTGAATACAAGTTTATTTTGATGATTAAAAATGGACAAGAAAACTAAAAGCAAATGTCAAGAGTCACTTTAGGTCATTTGTAAGTTATTAATCAAAACAAAAGTGTGGTGTAGAGGACTACAAATTTTAGGATAGTTCAGGAGCTCACTGCTCTGCTGCTGTTGCAATCTTACCACGAGGATTTATGCCTCTTTTTGCTATTACATCAACAAGGTTCATTATTGGAATCCCATCAATATATTCCATAACTAGGATCCTCCTGTACAATCAGAGAAGCACATGAATAGTAAAACAACTTATCACAAATAGGGATGCCAACGGGGTAGGGTGGGAGAGAGGAGTACTCCCCCTTTCCTCGTCCCCTCCTCTCATATTTCCCTCTGTTCCCATCTCTGATACCAATCATGGGGAGCTTTCCTCCCCAATCCTCGTGGATCTCTACGGGGACTCCGAAAATTCATAAAAAATTACAAACTCAAATTCAATAAAATTTAAAAAAATTATATAAAATTAAGTTATTAAAATTAAAGTTAAATCATAACAAGTTCAAACTTAAATAGTATAATCACAATATTCAAATTAAATAAAAAATATGAAAAGACCAAAATGTTATTAGTATTTATGATATATATTACACATAATAAGGGGTATATATGTAATCTACTCGGGGCAGGGACTTCGCGCTGCGGGAGGTATGATTCCCGTCCCTGTCCCCGAATCACCTGAGGGGGGATTTTGTCCCCCATCTCCGTGGGGAAAAATTCCCCGCTTGTAAGCCCCAAATGGGGTTGTCCCCGCGGGGATCCTCATGCACAGATAGAAATTGACATCCCTAATCACAAATGAAATACACTTGACCCAATATATCTAAGTAGAAACTTGACCGGGTAAAAATATATAAAAAATATTATACCTATCTTGGCCATTTGGCCAAGATTAAGTGTGTAGCATTGAAAAAATATTTTATACTGGACATTTCTTTCTTAATTGTTTCCGCCCTTGTTTCAATAAAGGGGCTTTGCATAATGTATCACGGTTGATATAACATGTTAAAAAATAATGGTAATGATGACATGCTTGATTCTCACAGCACAGAATCATCAATCCTGATAACAACAATGTGCACAAACTTAACAGTGAACTACCTTCAAGCTTTTCAAGAATTTTATTATTAATAATTGGACCAAAGAAAGAAATATTACCTAAATTGTCCAAATAGCAAAACTAGTTTACCAAAAAACTATGTGATAGCCACAAAGAACTAGTAATGCTAGCACCAACTGGCATTTAACATATAATATTGGAGACAAAAACTATGCTCAAGAAAACATCAATCCTTTCTAAAACATCCATTCACTACAAGTCCAACAAATAAATAGCTGGCACTCACAACTCCCCAAAAATAGTATAGTAAGTTGAGCATTCTAGTCCATCATTAATACTATCATCCAGATCATGTTAAGATGTTGTGCTGCATAACATGCCTGGTAATATCTCGCATTACTCGTGGCACCAAAACAGGAGTCCTTTTATTATTTTCATATAAGAACTTTCTAATCCTTTCCATGGCATCTACCTCCCTCATGAAGTCAAATTCATACCCAATCTAAGTTCAGAACTAGTCATGGTAGAAGGCAGGAAGAACCTCAATATTAACATGATTATGTTACTGTAAGCATTAAATTTTTTTTAAGACAATCAACTCAGAAGGCAGCAAGGGGAGGGGGGATTTTGTTTTCTCATTCAAGCCTCAAATTTATATCATTAACAGTTAAAGCACTTTAAGACCAGCATTTTAAACGTAATTTACCTGCCAACTGAAGAGAAGGTTGCCCAGATTTGTTTATATAAGTATGGGTTGCTTTTATCCAAACAATATGTACCAAAAACAAATGAGATACTGTTAAAAGAGTAAATTGTTTTTACTCCAAAAGGCACATCAGTAACACAACTTCAGAAAGGAAAAAAATATGTAATCGACATTTCCATTGAATTAGATCAGGTGTGAGGCTCAAATTAAAGAATAGTCAATAGTTAAGTGAACATTCACTCTGGCAATACCATATTCACATTAATAAACATCACTTGAAATTTAATCATAAATAGTCCAAGATACTTCTATCAGAGTGACGATATCCTGCTATTGGACAAAAATGGTTCAATGTCACTCATTTAAAAGCACAAGAAACCATTAAGGTCCAAGAGATCAGATATGTTGGCAACTTCCTTACCGCTTGGCTGTATAATGTTTATTTTAAAGTACAGCATATTTTTAGTAGTTTGCTGTGCATCCCAAGTGAGCCCAGATGAGACAAAAAAATTGGGGTGGGTCTCACCCCACTCTCTTTCAGGCTCACTAGTGTTGGGTATTGCCTTGTTTGGGCTTTCTTTTAAGTTGAGCCCATTTGAAGACAAAAAAAAAAGTAGGTGCAAGTGTGTGCAATGTACGTGACAGCAACGATGAGATTGATTTTAAGAGGTTTGCCCATTTACTTTTCCTTGTGTGCAGCACAGCGCCGCAGAGGGTAGGGGTGTTCATGGGTTGGGTTGGTTTGGGTTTTGGAAAAAAAAATGTCCAAACCGATCAACTTTGATCGGGTTGGTTTGGTTTGGTTTCTGAAAAAAATTTCGAGCAATCCGAACCAAACCGACCCGATTAAGGTTGGGTTGGTTTGGTTCGGGTCATCGGATTATCTGATCATTTTTTTCACATAGAAAAATTACAAATCTACTCTTGCTAAATACTTTAAACTCAATTAGACAATTACATATGAATTTTAAGCAAACAAGTCTTTCAGTATAGTACAAGTATTAAGATAAAAGTAAAATCAAGTATGGGAATAAATATTTCAACGTCTCAAAATTATCATAAGTTTCATTTGTAATATAAATGTATGACATTAAATATATTCAGCTTCACAAAGAAGGTTTTATATATATATATATATATATAATATTAAATGATTGAGGCTTGAAAATAGAAATTAAAGATATATCATTGTATCTTAAGCTTTTAAATGAATGAAAAGCTAAATGACAAAAAGATAATATATAAATTTCTATTACTCTTCGGGTCATTTCATCGGGTCATCGGGTTATAAAATACAAAATCCGTGAACCAAACCAATCATGATCGGTTTTGACCGAATTGGAACCGATTAAACCCGATGACCCGAATCGAACTGATTTTTTTTAATTGGTTTGGGTTAGTTTGTCGGGTTGATCAGGTCAACCCGAACCAATGAACACCCCTAGCAGAGAGAGGTGATGGTATTTGTGAGTGTAACATTTTTGTTCTGAGTGCTTTGTTTGAGTGAGAAAATTCACTTTGTGACATTGGGTGTATTGGGACTTTGGGTTTGTGAGAGATACTTTTAAGATTGGAGTTTGTAATTGTTGATTGAAATTAGTGAATTGATTTGGGAATTCGTGAACGTAGGCAGGAAAGGCTGAACTAAGTTAAATTTATTGTGTACTTGTGTTTGCTTGTTTTCTAAGGGTAGGGTTCCTTTTTCCCAACAACTAGTGCTAGATAGCCTCCAAGCTATGTAGCAAGGTTCTTTTCTAGTATGAATTGCATCCCAATCCCATCAGTCATACACTTAATGTGTAATACAGGTAAACAGTACACTTTGTTCTTAATAGGACTTCTACATTAATCTGTAATTGAAAAAGTAATTATCCCATATGTGTTTCCTTCTTTGATTAGGATGCTACTAATCAACAAATCAAGAAAACCGGGGGAGGGGGGAATAAGGTGGGTAATAAATAAGCCCTGTAGAATACTAAAACTAAAGAATAAGTCTAGCATAGAAATAATGTCCACCTGTTTTTCCATTTCTTTTGTCACCGAATATAGATCAAATTTGATGTCTGTCTTTTGCATGTACAAAGCAAAATCTTCTAAGTTATGGATATCTGTCATCATCACTTCCTGAACTCCAGGATGTTGAACCTATTATATGCAAAAGAAATCAGAATCAGAAGTTTACAGCTATCATGAATCCGTAAGGTTTATCAGGTTCACTTACCTTGACAACAACATCACCTTTGTCACCTCTCAGCCTTGCTCTATGAACCTAATACGAGCATAAGACATATGTCAGTTACATGGTACAAATCCTCATAAGAATTTACCACTGTAATAGAACATACTTCTTTTTCCTCAGTAATCACCCTTCTGAAGACTTAAATGTGATTTGAACCTGAATATGAACCCCAATAACTGTTGCAAAACTTTTTACAACGCTACTTAGAAAAAACTTTTTATAATGCTACAATTCGAAAGAGAATTTTACGCTTCAAAATTGTTCTTTCATCAGACTGAATCGCATTGCCAAAGCTAAATAGAAATTTAAATAATAAACAAAAGATATAGCGTAGAACAAGCACACATGGCAGAACTTGTTTAATCAAATTGCCTAGCCATAATCCACAAGTCACTTGTGACTAACATAAATTATGCACTTAAAAGTAAATGCACTCTGATGACAACAAAGTGGATGCATACTTGGCCAACTCTACTACCAGTCACCTTGCTGCACTTAATTACAAATGCATAGAAGAACAAGCCAAAAAATGTTGCATATGCACCAGCACTGCATCAATCCTTATTTGATGATAGGAAACTAAATAATTGTATATGACTACTTGCTAGTGTCTTAACATATCAGTGCAAGTATGCAAGACATGCATAAACATGTGGTCTTGAGGGATAATAAAATCGGTGCAATTTAAATAAATGGCCATGCTTAAGGGAAGTGATGAGATAGCAGGTCAAAAGTTTCACATGGACCTGAGCAATTGAAGCAGAACCAAGGGGTTCCACATCAAATCTTTCGAACAAGTCATCAATACCTTGTCCCAGCTCATTCTCCAGCACTATCTTCACGGTTTGAAATGGGGTTGTGGGAGCCTGATCACATAGTGTAACAAGTCTTCTCACCCATGCAGCTGGGGCAAGTCGGGCTTCCCTATAATTTGGGCCATCTGTTTCATACTTTATATCACATAAAAAATATAGGATGAGCCAACAAGTATAAACAAAATCACGAGTAAAATGGGCGGCAGGGGAAGAAAGAAACTAAGCGAGCAAGAAAGAAAATGCAATGGTCATAAAATTCCTCCAAAAATTTATAATTTTCTTAAGAACAAAGTAAAACAAGGAAATCTCCTCATTCGAAAAAAAGGAGTAGATGACCCCAAGCCATAAAACTGAAACAACTTCAACTTCTTGTTCTTGCATTCCAACCTATAATTTTAACAAAGCCAAAACATATGGGGAAGGAGAAAAAAATAATAATCAAGGAGAACTCATTTAAAAAAAAAGAAAAAAGAAAAGAGAAATGGGACAAAACCTCCAAGGTGGGTGCACATAATGTATATCTTGTTGGCAGCAAGTTCGTGCTGTCTTTCCCACATGGCTTCCTGCTTCTGCACATCTTTCTCAAAACTGAAACCCCGAATGAATTGGCATTTTTGCAGTTGAAGACAAAACATGCAAATGCATAAGTTGAGAGTTGAGAGAGACCTTGTATCCAGTGTAGATATCAACGGCTCGAACCCAGAACTGGAAGGAGCGTTGCCAAGGCCGGAACTGGGAGGAGAGCTTCTCTTTCACATTGTTGAGGTCGAGAGGAGGCAATACCAACATGGTCATGTTGTGCCTGCGTGCCTGCTGCTCTAACTTGTTTGTGCGACACCAACCACTTACTTGCTGGCGCCAAGGATATCGCATATGATGTGATGTTTACTATGTATCTTTTTGTGAAAGTGTGGCTCAGAAATCTGAGCACAGAACCGTACAATTCTCAATTCTCCCTGTTAATCAGTTTTGCATTTGGTGAAGGCTGAAGTGAACAGCTAATAATAAATTAATGTACTTTGGTTGCAATGCAAGGCTTGTTTTTGTGATTGAGAAGCTTATGGAAAATTATGGATGTTTGCATGCCAGGCCTACACAGAGTAACTACACTACAGTTTGCATGTAACATTCCCCGCTTGGAATGTGGACAAGTTGTGCTTGTTCCATTTATCTTTGTTACCCTCTTTTGGTACAAGTTTTTCTAGTCTTTTTTTAAGGGCAAATTAAAGTTTTATCCTCTCAAGTTTTTATTCAAATCAATTTTAATGAATTGATTTTAAAATCATATTATTTATATTTATCAAATTTTAAAAATATGTATTACAATCCTTTGAACATTTTGAAATATTGCAAATTAATTTTTTAATCATAAGAAATTCGTTAGATGCATTGAGATATGTAGTAAGAGAGGTTATGAGTTCTGTGCATAAATAGTGTAAAAAAAAAAAATAGTGCAAGATGCTATAAATTCCAGTTGTAAATAGTAAAAAATAAAACATTAGAAAAGGATATATACTTCGTTCGTGAATTTTACTGTTCTTAAAAATATGGATTCCACTCAAAAATAGTTTTTACTAGCTTAAAAATGACTCAAATAATTATGGATTCCACTTCCTGAATATTATAACTTCCACAAATATACGTAAGCAAAAGCTGATTCATGTTTGAAATATATCATGTTTTTTTGTTGTTTGTGGTTAGCCAAATAGGAAATAGTTACTGTAGCATGTTGAATTATTATGTATATTTGAAGAAATTGTAAAGTTTGACAAGTCATTCTCCCTTGTCAAACTTTACAATTTCTTCTCACCATATGATACTTCATATTCTTCACTTCATATTCTTCAAATGTACATGATAATTCATATAAATTAGATTAGGATAACTAAGTTATATCTCTTACTTTTTGAGATATATGCTATATTTTTTGCTTTATTTTTTATATTAATTTTATACCACTTTCAGAAACATTTTTTTATATTAACTTCATATCACTTTCAGAATTATATGTGGTATATTATAAAATTCATATGAAGTTAAACTTGTAAGATATTCATATTTTCCTAAAGATCACTTGATTATTTACTCGAGTTATTTTCTTTCTATTTATGATCATACACACATTATATGACATAATATCGAGTCTTGAAGAGAAGCGTGTATTTTCAAACTGGAGACAATGACATTAAAATTCATACTACTACTGAATTCAATTAAATCTGATATAAGTTTTCTTTTCTTTTCTTTTTTAGTAAGCATGGACTCGATGAATGTAAACACACGTAAAATGCATCATACGAATTTGAAGTATGTGTCGAAAACTGATAAAACTCTGCTTGTTCTATCAAAGACAATGAGAATATCAAACATTACTTCCATGACAGACGAAAAGATCCAGAACAATTAAGTCGTAGAGCCATATTATGAGACCCATAGGAAGAGCCCAACCCCATGGCTGCAAAGGAATGGGATCAGGCAGATGCAGAAACTAGCATTGCCCTCCGGTAGAGTTTTTGCTTGCATGGACAAGTACATACCTGATTTCGTGATATCTATACCATCCTAATCACATTCAGAGAATTGGCTTTTTTAGTTTTTTGTATCATGCTTTTCCAACTTAAGAAATGTCTCCTCTCTACTACAGCATTTTCCAGAATGGACGAGCTAGAAAAATGATATATACTAGTCAAGATGCTACCTCCTTTTTAGAAGGAACATTCAATGTTATTATGTCCTCCGGGCAATTTATGAATCTTGCATCTGTTTCAACTAATGACTCGTGACAGTCAGACAGAAAGAGACCACAACCTGATGGCATCTTCAGGCATAGCCATGGTAGGCTTTGGACCTGATTATATCCAACTAGTTCCAGTAAATAATTAACTACATATAAACAAAGAAATCAGAACCGGGGGAACAGAGAGAGAAAAAAACAAAACAACACAGAAAAATCCTTTGATATAGAGGTGCCAACTCCTGTTCGCTCATGGCAGGCCTCAGGTCAAACCTGGGGTGAATGGAGTCTGGAATGAAGGGGAATCTCACGCCCTAAGAAGCCCCCCAAAGGGCACATAAATGATTAAAATATATAAAACAGACGCTGGCAGTCACAAAATATCATAGCATATCCAACATGCAAGCATTCAAACACTAAAATATAATCTGTTATTGAAAACTGAATTGAGACGCCTGGGATCCAGCAAGCTTGATTGTTCATTAATTTGGAAATTAAATAGTTCATGTCCACCTAGTAAAATGCATTCAACAGTAAATCCTTGAAATTTTTTGTATCTCTTCCTTTCCAACAAATTTTTTGGTGTTATTTATATTTGTAAAAGATGACTTAACTTCAAAGATCAATCACGCGTGATAATTTCTGGATCCGGTTCAATAGGAAGTCCCCTTGCTTAATAGTTGCTTGGTAAAGAGCATTCTTAGCATCAGGGCGGTT
This sequence comes from Styphnolobium japonicum, assembly GCA_023212625.1. Lineage (NCBI taxonomy): Eukaryota > Viridiplantae > Streptophyta > Magnoliopsida > Fabales > Fabaceae > Styphnolobium > Styphnolobium japonicum. Next base: position 37,581,008 of record JALBWW010000003.1, on the reverse strand, counting down.
AGTTTCAAGAACGCCTGCAACTTTATCAATCTTGCAATGAAGTTTGGCTGCTGCAATAAAACGTGACAGCTCCCTGGAAGCAAAAAAAGTGTATGAGTAGCCTCACACAGGATTCAAAAACCAAAATTGAGTCGGTCAAATATATTCACTTACAAATCAATGAAATCAACTGTCACTCCAAATGCTTTTGCCATAGCCTCAATTGTAACACTCTTATAAGATTCCAAAAACTGGGAATAAACAACAGTTCTGATCTCCCTCATGTAATATCGGAAATGTGGATGCAAATAGCGGTCCAACTTAATTTGCTCCGTCAAGCCAGCTGAAATAAATTTCCAAATGAAACAAATCTATGATCATAGATTCAAATACAAAGAAATGAACCATTTGCCAGCACTTTGCAGACTCTGCTGTACATCAGATGACTTCCACGAACTCATGTTATAACAACACAAAAAAAAATTACTTGTAGCGTGTAGTGTTTCTAGTGAAGTACAAAAAATTTCAAGAAAAAACTACAGAAGTAACAAGATATGGCAGATATTCACTCACCAAATGCCGTGAAAAAAGACTTGTATTGACAATCATATAGGGAGTTTAGAAACTCTGAAAGATATGGGATTTTGCCAATCACGGTCAAGATCTCAGGAGCATCCACTACCTGATGCAGACTAATTAAAATTAATAACGTGGAATATGCAAAACATTTGCCAACAAACATAAAACAACTGTAAAAAGGAAAAAGATAAAATAGAGAAAGGACCACATGAAAGAATCAAAATACCTTTTGCTTCAAGGAAACTCTATCCAACGATATAATGCTTGTCAAAACTGTGTAAAATATAAAGGTTTCATAGGGAAAAATTTCATAGGTTGTAAAGGTTGAAATAGAATCCAAAAACAATTTGGCAGCCTTCTTGAAATTTCTAGTGGACATGCAGTACAGGCCTTCATACACTTTCAGCCGATTCTTTCTCTCCCAATCACCACCTTCTTCAAACAAGCTGTCATCATGGTGCAAATAGTTAGAAATCCAAGAATGAACTGAAAAATATGGCAGAGGGTAGAACTACAGATGCATTTATAAGTCAAATCATTACTTTTTAGCTTTCTCAATGCTTTTGGCAATGAGATCAAAATCCATGTCAAAAAAACCAAGCTGCAATGTGTAAAACACCAGGTCCATCTTTTGGCCAACTGCAACCGTCTTGCTTTCTGTCACCTTGAGATGTTCCAAGGCTTTCTCCTGGTTCATAAGAGAGAATGTAGTCAAAAATTAGATTCCAGCAGCTGACAGGAAAAGAGAAATAAATTATAATAGGTATATACTATATACCTTGTCACCAATCCGGATAAAATACAAAGATTTTGCCAAGTGGGCCTCCCGAACTTCACTCTCACCTAAATTTTCCTCAGCATCGGCAATCCTAAAATAAAGCAACCATATGGAATATTCTAAGTACAAGGATTACGAAACTAACCACTTTTCAAATAACAATACGAATATCCAGACATCACAAAATGGAAAATGTCATGATTATGATCCATCTGGCCCACTCTCCACATTTTTCATGTTCCTTGTTGTAAATAATTTTTTGTGTCCTGTAGGATATCTCTTATCCGCTCCTAGTTCTACTTTCCTTTATTTTTTCTCTCCAATAATATTTCTTTTCCTATATATATATATATATAAAAGATCCATCTGGCCCAGTGACTACCCAATAGTACCATAACTAAGAGTAAGAGGGGTACATCTGAACAACTCAACAAAGCATGTGATCCCCTCATCATAACCCAGAGAGGGGCCCTACTTCAAGTATTGAGACTTCTAGGAGGTATAACCCGTGTTGTTGATGGTGAAACCCATGGCCGAATGGCATAGAGGCAAAGAGGGTCCCAGCCTTAAAACCTCCATGGTGTGGTAGCTTCAATTTGGCGGCGCTATGGCATCCTCCTTGGGGTGTGGCGGATATTAATTATGGAGCTATGGTGTCTGCCAGAGCAAAAGAGGCAGATTTTTGCATATTTCATCCTATTTTTTCCTATTCAGTCAATTGGCTTGTGATTCTAAGGGCATAAGGGTCATTCTAATACTTCTTATTCATTTTTTATAGGTTTAATAAATTTTACATTACTTCAAAAATTGCTGCCTTGTTCTCTATGGTGGCCCGCCATGCCACCTGGCCATTTTTGCGGCTTGTCACCATTGGTGGCCATATGTCATTGACAACACAGTGTATTACATGAAACTAAACCAAACTGACCAGAATAAGTTAGGTTAGGCCGAGTCACAATATATACCAATATTGCCAGTAGGAGTGCTATTTTGAGTTGGAAGCTCTACATATAAAGTATACATTAGAAAGGGTTTGGCTTAATCAGGCATGCAATCGGATGGCAGGTTCATCCAAGGGGCCAAGAGTTACTTAAAAACTAATCTTTGAACACAAAAAAAAGAAAGGGGGAAGAAGAGAAAAAAAGAGAGAGGAAAGAATAGGACACGAACTCATGTTACGATGTGTTAGAAGAAGAATATGCCAACATTAGAATCTCAAGACATTTGCTTTCTCCAATCTCCATGAAAGAGTAAAATAAGAAAGACAGAGGAATAAAAGAATAACCAATTAGAAAAACCATAACACAAGACAGAAAGTTGCTAACAATCTGGAATGTTTCTAATCAGTTCAGTTTTAAGGTCAGATACAATTCCTAATCCAACAATTTATACCATACAATTTCACGCTCGTGACATGCGATTTCTTATTCCCTGTCAATGTGTATCATTAGACTCTCAACTTTTTCATATTGAACTCAACACAATCACTGAATAAATATGGGGCAACCGTTGCGTTTAAAGCAACTCCAATCACATTGGTTCTCGGCGTAAGTAAATAGGGAATAATTTCAATTCGGAAACAATAGAAGGAAAAGTAACTCACTTTTCATCAAGCTTCTTGAGTTCGCCGTCTATTTTAGCAAGCATCGAGTCCAAAACGGCACGATCCGCGTCCAACACCGAATCAGCGACTAGGGATTCGTACAAAGGGAGCATATCTGCAGAAACAAAAAGGATCAGAATTGGCATTGGTTGAGAGAAACCGAAAACAGTGAGTGAGCGGAGGAAAATGAAGAGTTCGGGTTACCATCATCCTTGACATGGGTGAAGACCTCGTCTTTGAGCCGAACCTTGTCAATGTCTTGGACATCGGGGAGCCTCAGAAGGAATAGCTTGCTAGCTAGCACCACATGTGGCTGCTGAGACCCATCTTCTCCTTCCATGCCCATTGCCCAGTTAGCACTTTGCCCACTCAGTTACGCAACAAACAAGATGCGAAATTCAGCTCTGCCTCACTCATTCTGTATAAGGAGAAATACTTGCGAAAAACTAGTCCCCTCAAGCTTTGTATACTAAACTAATAATAAGTTTATTTTATTTTATTTATTTATTTATTTTGTAAATCAACTTAATTTCTTACTCGGAATATAAAAAATTAATTTCAAGATACGTTTAAATATGTGAAACAAGTACTTTTCTTAATTATATTTTTTTTATACACATTTTTTAATAAATTAAATCAGAATAAAATGTTTAAAATAATTAAATCTCTTCTGCCGGAGTAAGCTAATTTGATATTAATAATACGTTACTTGTTTATTCACTTACTATACACATGGTTCTTTTTTAACACTGCTTTTTTGCCTTGCGTGAGTGGGTGAGTTAATAGTTTTTCTCCTTTCTTTGTACATAAGTTATCCTTCCTTCCTTTTTTGTGTGTTTTTTTTTTAATGTTGTTAATGGTGTATATAAGAATTTTTTATACAATAATGATACTTTCAAAAAATTTATTCCCAAAAACCCTTTACATATTTTCATACAAAATTATTAGATAATACATTATGCTATATTTGTTTTACCTTTATCTCAATGCTACTAGGCATTTGAAAAAAGTAAAATATATTTGTTTCACATGAAAACTTCTTCAAATGTTATTAGGAAATATGCATACTTTAAAAAGAATTTTTTAAAATAAATTTAAGAATTACTTCGATATTTATCTTTTTTTTTTTAAATATCGGTTTCTAAGATGAATTGTCAAGCATTCGTTAGTTGTTATTTATATTTAATAAATTTTTAAACATTTATTATAAAATAATAGATAACTGATAACTTATTTTAAATATCAAACCTATCAGATACTATAATAATTCCCAATAAACTTTTAGTGGTACTTCTAACTTTTTCTAAATAATCCATTTAAATTTACTTTAGAATTTGTAAGATGTTTATAAAAGTAATATATGCGTTAGTATCGTTACTATTTTCTATATAATTATTTGTTGTGTATCTCTACTAATTAGTATTAATTACTGTTTGTTGAATGATTGTTGAGGGATTTTCGATGCATATTCTAAGGATAAATAGTGTAATAAGTACCATAAATACCTCATTTTCATGACAACAAAATGAATAAGAAAATTGCCATGCCATCAAAATATTGAGTTTGACTCAAATTCTTAATTTGATAATTCATAATTTTTTTTAATTTTTATTGATAGTTTTCTGTTTTTGAGTTGTATTTCTTCTCATCTCACATTAGCGTAGCCATTTATATCTTCATTTGTTTAAAGGCGTGCGCTTACAAAAGAAGGGAGACACAAAAATTGTAGGATTGTGTAGGGAAATATTTATGCTTTTACTGGTACAGAAAGTAGAATGGTATTCATTTCATGGGGTCTGCGCAGGAGGTGTAAGAATATGATGACCGTGCTCTCTGCATTCCCGCATGCATAATATGAAATGTTGTTGAAAATGATTAACACATTCTCCAACCCATTGTGGTTTTAATTTGATTTTGTAATATGGAAATCCATCTGCTGCTTGTGCTGCTACCAGCAACATCACAGGTTTACAATGGACATCGTGGATATCTTCCCAAGTTTTCTCATCTTACCTTAGCTTCCTTCCACGGGATTCAATGCCTGGTCTTGCTTTTTTGGCCCTTAGGCCTAGTCGTTATTTTTTCTTTCTTTTTTCCTTGGCTGAAAAAAAAAAACAGAAGAGTAAAAGTTATGGCATTTTGCCACTTTCTTAGTTAAGGTCATGTATATATTTTAAGTGGAACAAATTATGATATTTTCCTTTTCAAAGTAAAAAGGATAAAAAAGTCATTGTTCTATTACTCTTTTTTCTTTTGTCATAGTTAGCTGGGCCAGGGTCTGGAATTTTGAGGAGGGGACCGGGGAGGAAGGATTTTGGAAGGAGACGAGGATCGAACCCCACACCTCCTTCACCTTTGACGGAGGAGCACCACCCCATGGACCATTATTCTATTGCTTGTTGCTAATCTGTCGCCGAGAGTTGACGAGCAATCTCAATTTTTTATTTTTTAATAAATATTTATTTTGTTTCTCGAAAAATACGTAAGCTTTGGATTCGGCTGGTTCACCCCAACGCAAGACACTCTTTCTTCGGGTCTAATATGCTACAATGGATACGTATGAACCTCCAAAAATATTTTGATCATAATGGGGATCACGAGTGGGATATCATCTTCGGGGTTACTGTTTGGAGTATTTGGAAGAATAAAAATGATATTATTTTTAACGGTGGCAATGGTGACATCCAAAATCTTTGGTGCAGTATTAGGAGGGCAATAACTGAGATTGAAAGTGCTACTATTTCCCCTTTGCATACGTGCATGCATGGTCGGGTGCATCATCCACAACTGGTGGGGTAGATATTTCCAAAGGATGATTGGCTTAAGTTTAATGTGGATGGCTCAGTTAAAAACAGAGGCCAGAATGCGGCGTGTGGGGGAGTCCTCAGAGATGCTTCTGGTTCTTGGGTGAGTGGCTTTGCTCATAACATTGGCTCCTACAGTGTTTTAATGGCAGAGTTATGGGGTTTACTAAATGCACTTCATCTAGCTTGGAATAAAGGTGTTATGAAACTTTGGGTAGAAGGGGATTCTTCAGCTGCGGTACAATTTGCTTTAGCTAGCTGTCCAGACGCTCACCCTTGCAGTACGTTGGTGAAAAGTATACAGGATTTTAAGCAGCGAAAGTGGCAACTTCGGTTCTCTCATAGCTTCAGAGAAGGTAACCAAGTTGTTGATTTCTTGGCAAACTATGCCCATGAGCTACCCTTGGGGCTGCACTGTCTTGAACACCCTCCACAAGGTTGCGGCACTCTCTTGAATCAAGATGCTATAGGAGTTTCTTATACTCGTTCTATTTTGTTCTCTTAGGGGTAGAAAAAAATGGGTACAAGTATCTTAGGGGTAGAAAAAAATAGGTACAAGTATCATTAGTTTAATATCTTAACGATGAAAACATTAAAATAGTTTTTTAATGTTATTTTTTAATATTAAATTAGTTCTTTAATATCATATTTTACATTAAATTGATTCTTTAAAATAACTAATTTAATGTCAAAAATTATTAAAAGACTAAATTGACGACGCTTGTATTTTTAGATAATTAAAATAAGTATTTACTCTTTTTTGTTGAAAATTATAGCATCCTCTATTCGAAATGTGAAAGATTAATCTTATGAAACACCATCAAATACGTAAAACTAAGATCCCTCCTAAGTCTCAACTATATTTTTTTCCTTAAACATCTTCTCAAATATTAAACTTAAAATAAGATATTTAAAGTAATCGAAAAATTTCTCCTCCATTCAATGCAAGTTGATCTACGAGTAATTATTGATCTAACATTGCAGGTCACGTAAGCTTCCTATCAACATTTAATTTTCATTAAAAAAAACTTCAATTTCAAATTCGTTGAACAAAAGAAATTTCAATTTCATATAATATTTTGTCTTGAAAATAATTTGAACTCATCGAATATTAAAATTACGAGAGTGATAACTCTGGGGAATAGAAGAAAAAATTGTTTTAATTTGCTCGGAAACAGATAATCATTTATGTATGTAATATTGTATAGTTATTTATTAAAAAAATTATTCTACAGTTCTTTTGATAGGGCTTGGTGTTCATATATATTTTTTCCAATTATAATAAAAACTGTAATGTTTCATTAAAAAATTAATTTCGTAAAATTATTAATAGTAATTATTATTTACAATAAAGTATTTATAATTTTGTTGTAATTATTTATTGTAAAAAAATAGTGTGTCTCATTAGACAATATTAGTATATACACCATATAGTATCATTTTCTTTATTTAATTTGTTTTATATATATATATATATATATATATATATATATATATAAACAGGTATGCTTTCAATTTTGGTTTTTTTGGGTGAGTTTCTAGGTCATTGGATCAATAGTGTTAGAATGTGGGATAACAAAAAGTCACTAAAAATGGGCTGTGATAAGGGTTTTGGATAATTTATATTCGTATTACTATTAAATTAAATGTTGTACTGCAAAAAAAAATGATGGTAGAGAGGATTTGATAATGGGTTGAATCAATTCACTATTTTTGTAAATGCCTCGTAAAAAATTTTGAAGAAAATTTAATCACAGTAAACATTAAAAAACCAGATGAATTAGCTCAAAAGAAAGTTAACCAACTTTCACTCATAATAACTTCCAGTAAATGCACTGAATTTGATAAACACAAAGTTAAGCAATTTCAAGCAATTAATGCATCCTATTAGTGTCATCTTCTTCTCTCAGCTAGACTTTTCAGAACTTTGTCAGATTTTTCAGACCGTTAGCAAATTTGTATTGGTCTTATCTAGAAATAACTGTTGGAAAAAATATCATAACAAAGTAGTAGGAAAATATTCTTATGTACTTTTAAAATAGTATAATAGTTTACTAAAAACCTAACAAATGACATAATACATGTTATTAGATTAAATATAAAATATTATATGATAAAATTTAAATTAAATATGGACCGTACTTAAGAATTTTTTAGTAATATGGGATTGATGACTTCAACATGCACAAATCTTATATGAGTTAGCTCATGTTATATTTTTTAAAGCACCTTCATAACTGAGTCTCTGAGAATAGTATATTAGTCCCTAAAAACTTAATAAATGACACCTTATAATAATATATCACTAAATTAAATTTAAAATATTATATAATTAAATTAAATTTAAATTTGAATCATTGAGAGAGTACTTAACAATTTCTCCTTAATATGATATTGATGACTTGAACATGCTCGAATCTTATATGAAGTAGCTCGTGTTATCTTTATTAAAGCGTTTTTATAATTTGAGTTGTCTTATATCTTTGTTTAAGATAACTTATCTCATTAATTTGTGTTAGTCTAAATGAAAAAGACTTAGTTATTTTAAGTATTTAAGATAATGTGTATAAAGAAAAATATAATTAGGAGATGTCTTTATTTATATCCCTAATCATAATATATGAAATTAATTTCTTATCTTTTAAGTGAAGGGATACTCTCATTTATTATAAATAAATAAAAAAACTCTTCTAAATGTTTCTTGATGTATCTTTAGATTTAGATGTGTCAAAAGAGAGCCCAACAAAACAATGGGACTTATCTCATGTTGGGTCTAGCCCACAAAAATTGCTGGGCCAAATTGACAGCTGTATCTCCAATTGTTGACCTCGAGTGTACTTAGATCTTCTCATGAGGGTACTTGAGTCTTCTTATCTTCTCAAATGAGATTGCCCATTACTCATATAATAATAATAAAAGAAACTGCGTTCCATCCGTAGGTGATCAGCATCGATGAAAGCTAGCAAGCTTGGAGACAATGAGGGTTAGTTCTTCATCGTCATATGTTTTTCCTTTCTTCTTCGTTTTGTTTTTTGTTCTTTCCATTTTACGAATTCACTCCAGTAGCTGTGGATATGATGATAGCTGGCTGCGACTCATGTTGTAATCAGTTTGGTTGCTGACAAGACATGTTTGAGGTTGTTGGATATATATAATCAAAGTTAAGGGGAAAAAATGTAAATTTACTTTGGATGCACTATGTCATGTTTACACCACACTGGAACTTTTGCTTGCTTGTAATTTATAAAATATAAATCGAATTATGCCCCAATCTCTGTACAATAAAATGGTGTAAGAAACTAATATAATGAGTTTGGATGTATAACTATAAAGTATAAACAACATTACCATAGTTTTAATTTGTGAAATTGTAAGGTATGTTATATATGGCTTAATTATCACAGGACATGAATGTGAATTTCTAGTGTTACCTGCTTCCTTTCCATTTTTTAGGTTTACAACAATGCCACGATGTTTTGAGACTTAATATGGAACTGGAACCCTTTTCCTGACGCTGCTTAGTCCTATTTTGTTTTGTTTTGTTTTGTTTTGTTTTTTGTCATATATATACTCATATTGGGATCCAAATGGAGAAGTTGATTCTGTCATTGTTCTTGTCAATGGTTTTTGTGAAGCAAGAAACAGAAATCAACTCAGGATATAGAACCAAGTTTTTCTATGCTCGTCAAAGAAAGAAAACCGGGCCTGTAAAAGATATGATAGGAGGTCTTATTTCATCATTTCCATGTTTTTTGAGCAATGTTCCCCGTCGAACGCGAACAAAAAGAAAATTCCATGGCAAGAAAGCACTCTCTAGGCCAAAAGAAAAGCTAGACAGTGGAGTATTTGATAATTACTTGGGGTGAGTCACAGTCTTATGATTTATGGTGTAAAAGGAGTCATATCAAAATTATGGCATTGTCTCTGAATGTAATTTTTCTGACAGGAAAATATGGAGGAGTTTCTCAGAAGATAAGAAGAGGTACTTTGCATACTTCGACAGCTTATGGTTTAGCCTTTACAGGACTGCTTCATCTAAAGACAAGGTGCTGACTTGGATTAAGAAACGGCATATTTTCTCAAAGGCATATGTTTTTGTTCCTATAGTCTGCTGGTAAATGCATTCAATTTCCTTTATTTCCAAAGAGCCTTTGTTAAATGTTAATCCATGGAATTCATCCTTTGAAATCCCAATCTTGTAGGGGTCACTGGAGCCTTTTGATCTTCTGCCATTTTGGTGAGAGCTTGCAATCAACTACCAGATCACGGTGCATGCTGTTGCTGGATTCTCTTGAAATGGCTAATCCAAGGCGACTTGAACCAGAGATAAGAAGGTGTCTTTTTGTTCAACAATATCTATTTATTTAGATAAAGCATTATTGTCCAGTTGGAGTATTTAAAATATGCTTGCTTTTATCTTCATTTTCAGATTTGTACTAGACATTTATAAAGCAGGGGACAGGCCTGAGACTAAGGATCTCATATCTCGAATTCCATTATTGGTGCCTAAGGTAATTATGACCCCTTTATGATTTTCATCCCCATTATAACCAAATAACCATTGATTGAAGAAAAAAAAATCACTGTAGGTGCCACAACAAAGAGATGGTAAGGAATGTGGAAACTTCGTCCTCTATTTCATTAATTTGTTTTTGAAACATGCGCCTGAGAATTTTAGCATGGAGGGGTACCCTTACTTTGTAAGTTTTTTTCTTTTGCCGTTCTTGAGAATTATTTATTAAAGCATACATTATGGTTCATCTTTGTTTGATTAACATTGACATGTTGCAGATGAAAAAAAGTTGGTTTACCTTTGAAGGCTTGGATAGGTTTTTTGAGAGACTTGATTCATTGAATTAGATGTCCTCAAGTTTGAGTAGACTAGATCTAACATAATTTATAGTTGATTTATTTACTATTGCATACAGGGTAATGGGGGATTTGTTCATATAGGAGGCAGACATATCTAGTTGTTTTATCGGGTAGACAGAGTACTCTTTTCTATGTATTTAGTTCAACCTTATCGGAATTTCATTTTGTGCTGGAATCGATGTTTACAGTACTCGTTTGCTTCTATTTATGCAGTTGTTAAAGTTATCTTGTTCAGTTTTGGTGGGAGCAGTATTTATGTTAGCTTAGTATATAAAATTGGGCATGAACGTAGAGTTTAACAGATTGTTAATAGTGTTATTGATGATATAATGAAATTTGAATCTGAGTTCAACTTGGTGAACATGATCTGCGTCCGTGTGTAGGACTGGAAGGTGATGATCTGATTCCTTCAACCTTGGTGATAAAAAGACTTTTCTGCAAGATAGAAATTTACAGTCGCGTACTTTACAATGAAGTTGAAAATACAACTAAGAAAATGACAAGGGGCAAACAAGTGCAATATGTCTTAACTTTTCATGAACTTTCATTCTATTATCTTACTTGTAAAACACAATTCCTGGCTTTCTGTAAGGTATTGCAAAGCAGAACTATACGGCTTCTCTAAACATGCCATAATAGGGAAATATATGACACAAGTATAAGAGGAGAAAGCAGTGGAAAATTGTCAAGGTTTCTCAGCCTATGTAGGTGCTTAAATTACTTCTTATTATCTGCGCAAGTGTGAAACAAAAAACATTGGAAAGGAGCTCATAACAAATATGTGCAGATCTGGCAGGGAGAGGGGCTGCATAGAGAGAGAGGGACCAGTAAGTTCATACCAATTCCAATCTTGGTCTACAAGCACAATTGAAAGCAATCCTGGAAGAAAAGGGGATAATCACGAAGTTCCCAGCAATGGTCAACATAGCGTCCAATACATAATGATATTCCTTTGAATAGAATGGGCAAATCCATGAACTTCTGTTGTAAATAGCAGCAGCGCAATTGTGAAATCCGTCACTGTTCCCACGAAACTTCTCTTACTGTTTCCTTTTACAACAACTTTTCCTCATATGGATACCTTAACTTAAATGAAGCAAAATACATTTGTAGGTTCAAACACGGTGATATCTAGCTAGATGGATGCTTGCTTATTCTGCATAAAAAAATGATTTTGACATATAGAGCTTATTTTAAGTGAAAATTTCTTCTAATACATGTTTTGGGGTGGGTTGGGGAAGGATACTACTATACGTGTGTAGTTGTCAATGGATTCTAACTTTCAGCTGTGACATAGGCAAAAATAGTAGAGCATCTCAAGTAAAAGGGAGGATAATTTAAGTTACGAGATGAAGAGTGAACTCAACACTAGCTAGACGGTTCGAGGAGAGAGCTACCTCTTTGTAAGGGGTTATTTATGGGATTGAATGTAAGCGGTGCATTTAACGCATGAAAAATAGGTCTTGCGATGCATTGAGAAATGAGAATGAGTTAGAAGGTAATAAAGTAGTCATATGGTACCAACTCTGTCAAAAAATAATTTCCTACTTACTTTTTGAAACTGTAAGTAGCTCCCTAAACATATTTGAAAGGTATTGAAATTTCTTATTAAAATACCAAACAATTTTAAGTATTGAATGACATACACAAGCTTCAATTGAGGTTTTTCACCAGTTGTTTAATAAGTACATTGATTTGATTACACCTCTAATCCTATTCTCTTTGGCGAAAGCGATGAGATTCAAGAGATAAGGTTGTAAATGATACCCAATTATATTGCAAAATTTGCCGGTATATATGTTTATATATATATAGATGGTACGATCACGTAGCCTCATTGATTGCTTGAATAGTTGAATGTTATGTGAGGATAAAACGACCAACAAATTAAAGTATGATGCAATCACTAAAATCTCGAGTAATCAATAATCTCTGCCAGCCGTATAAACAAGGCATTAACCTTAAGATTGTAGCCTTGTAGGATGGCCATGAGATGTTGGAGCCGTTCAAAGGTCTTTAAAACGGTGTATGAAGTTAGATACTGTACACCTGGTTTTAATATTTTGAAGCGTTTTGCCTTCTACTGCCTTGGCCGAGGTAACTCTGACTGTTGAAGATAGTTCAAGATTAAGGCTATGTTTGGTTTCGCTAATAATTGACATATTCTCTTCTAATATAAAAGTTGCCTGGGACAAATCAAGGAAAGAGGAATTTATAACTAATGAAACGGTACCATTTTTTTAAAGAAAAACAAGACAAAACTAACTGCTACAGAAACCTTGACAGAATAAATTGATTTTTTTTCTTTTTTTTCATATACTTTATTTTAAGAGCGATCAAGATTTTTCTAAAGGTATTTTTTTCAAAAAAAAAATTGATAAGAAATTAAAAAAGTAAAAAGAAAATGAAAAGAACTCCACATAAAACCCAAAGGACAGGGATCAGATTGTATAAATGAATGAGATTTTGGTTGTCTAATGCAAGACATATTCCAAAAATCACCTTTTGCATTAAAAGGAATTAAGGCAAAAACTTCATGGGAAAAAGTGGCGCAAGAAAAGTTAGCGTAAGCATGGCAACAATGGTGCTTGCATTTGTGCTACTGACACTGTTAGTAGCAATGCAAGCTGAAGCTGTTGGTTTCTTCCTCTTCCTCAATGCCTCCGAAGCTTGGTTTTCATAAAAACAATGGGTTGGTCCAATATTCTTGGTTAGAACTTCTTTCCGGGCCTCCAAATCTTGATATCGATCAAGTCCCTTATACATGGTTAAAAATTCTTTCTGGGCTTTGTGCTGATCACTGTTGGGATGACCAACATATAAAATCTGATTTCGAAGATTGTTTCCGAGTATGTCTGATGAAACTTAAACACAGCGTACGTCGCTTGGCGTTGAGTGGTTGGCATTTCAAAGGTTCTTGATTCCCTGGCATATGGCTAATGCCTTGCAAATTTTAAATTTTCATATGCATTGAGTCTCTTTTATGGTTTTATTTTCGTGTGTAAGAATTGTGCGTTTATTTCTTCTAATAAAATGTGAATTTAACAAATCTAATTATTGAATCATGTGATATTTTATTAATAATCATGTATACTAAATTATAGATAAATCAGATATTTATAAGTATCTTCTCTAATAGTATACATTTTATTTATCTTTTTAAGACATATTATAAGTTAAAATAAAGTTGTGAGATGAATTATCAATTAATTTTTAAGTTCTCAGAAATTTTATGATTCGATCTATCAACTTTCAATTCAATAGTTAGATTGATAAAATTTAATATTAACAAGAAGTTATTAAAAGTAATAAGTGTACCAAGACTTACTAATGCACATTTTATGTCTATATATATATATATATATATATATATATAATGATTATTATGTTTTCTCTTTTGTCTTATCAAAATTTTCAATAAATTAATGTAATAACTGCCCCTATTCCATATTGTAGGTTTCTCTCTCACATACGCACACAGAAAGAAGTTTTAACAGTTTGTAATCTCTATTGCTGTAAAATACATTTTAAGTATTATTTTTTGGGAAGGTAGGAGAATTATATTGGGATTTAGGTAAAGAATTAAAGAATAAGGTGTAGGGAGATCGAATCTGTTGTGGCATTAGACTACAAGGCAATTGATACATTTAATAAGTATTTAAAGTTGGCACATAAGATAAGAGTCTTCCAAGTCATCATTTTGAGTAATTTTTTAATTTGTCATTGATTGATTTTTTAAATCTCTACTTATATATATATATATATTATACAAATTACCATACATGAATTTAAATATAACATTTTTTGTAAGTCTCTACTTATTAACATATACATGTATTTATATAAATTTTAGTGTATGAAATTACACAATCATAGTAATAAAAAATTATATAAGCTACATAATAAAATAGAATAATATGCAAAAAATAAAAATAAAAATATTTCCTCCAAAACCAAATCTTCTAATGTATTATCTGTTTCACTTCGTTACTTATAGCCTGTCATTTTAAAATTTGTAAATTTAATTTATAAAATACTAACAAAAATATATAAATGCAAGGGTCCGTGCAACATACAGGCTAAATGACTAGTATATATGAATATTGTCATTAATAGCAACATTTTCTTATATAGTTTGTAATTTTTATTGCTCAAAAAACTGCATTTAATTATTATTTTTTGGTAACGTAAGAGCCCTCTATTGAGATCTAGGTGGAGAATTAAAGAATGAGGTGTAGGGGGATTGAACCTGGAATGGCACTAGATTACAAGGAAATTAACACATTTAAGTATTTTAAATTATTCATAAGATCATATGAGAAATGCAAATAATTGCTTCAAAATCACATTCACTATAAATATACAAGTACCAAATCCAAACTCAAAAAAGATTTTTTTTTTCATAAAATAATCAACACAATTCGCATGTATTAAACCAATCAAAACCTGTCATATTAGTGAACTAAATTCAAAATTAACAAAAAAAAAAAGTAGGTTCAATTATGTCGAAGTATTTATAAATCCTGTTTATATAGTTTTTTTTTACTTGTATTTAAATACAATTGGTCCTATACACATATTTTTTCAAATAAATTCAAATATAGTCCATATGATACGACAATTTATAACTTGTCAACTGTATACAAAGGTTTTTTTAATTCAACATGCAATAATTTTATTAATTAAATAAAAGTACCAATAGTTAGAGACATCTTAAAATGTCTCTTCATTTTATAGTAAACTTCTTCTTAAAGGGTTTAATCAATCAGCCATAGAGCCATTTCTTTTCAATAGATGCAAACCAAAATGAAGCTACCGGAAGTTTTCAATTTAAGAATAAGAGAGACAAGGAGGGAGGAGCGCAAGTCATAACCTCCCAAAAGCTCTCCCCTCTCACCGACATAACTAAAAGGCCCGACTATCAATTTAGCTATATATGTGGACTGCTATGTAACTCATCTTTATATGTAAGGATGTATTGTGTATAAAATAATTAAATTAAATTAATATATAATTAATAAATTATATAAGTATTATAAAATTTTAATTATATTTATAAATAATGAATAAATAAATTGGCCTTCTAAGTCAAATATATATATTTTTAAAACGTAAAAGTTTAGACTTTGTTTATTTGATAAATAGATTAAGTGAAAATATGCCAAAAGTTAGGTCATAGCCACTTAATAAACTACATGGCCTATTCTCACCCCTTCTTATAACAAAGCCTATCATCTATATATCTGCCATTCCCTCGCCAAACGTACCCAATAAAAGCGGGAAGAGCAGAGAGCCATCTCCATGAAAAAAGAAAGGCTTGCAACCTGGCAAAGTGCAGGCAAGGCAAACCCCTTCCTGAATTTCGAAGGGGATAACTCAAGATGCTCCAAAACAATTTTTACTGGAGTAAATCTTGATCATTAAGTCATTCATATATGGTTAAGATTATAACATAAAGTCATATAATTTTTTTAAATATTCATGTGACCTTTAAGTAAATTTTAATCTTAACTATTCATGTAAAATTTAATGATAAAGATTGACTCTTCTCACATCTCATAATAAGATAATATTTTTACTTAATATGCTCCCTTTATATATATATATATATATATATGGGGAGGGATCAATTTACACCGGTGTAAGACTTAATCACTCTTACATCACTCGATAACTTTTTATTGAATAATTTTCTTACAAAATCCACCGTTAGATTGAAAGTTTCTATCATGTAGATCATATCTATAAAGTTTTACATTAATCCGAAATTGTTTTGTAACTCATTGATATACATCAAAATTAATGTAATATAAATTATTAAAATATATGAAAATATGAACTATTTGATTATATTATTATTGATATTCAATTTTTTCAAAATTTAACACAAATGATCTACATGATAGAAACTTTCAATCTAATGATGGATTTTGTAAGAAAATAATTCAATAAAAAGTTATTAAGTGGTGTAAGAGTGATCAAGTCTTACACCGGTGTAAGTTGATCCCTCCCCTATATATATATATAAATGTACCATGAATTTTCTTGCCGGAACAATTAAGTGGCTTTTCCCATTTCCCCCACTTTAATTTGCTTTTAAAAAGATTGCAATGTTTTTTCCCCCTAATTGAAAAGGTGAAACTACCATATACTTTATGAAATTGGGTCAATTTGTAAAAGTGAAACATTCTTGTGGAAATCTCGTGTTCTACCAAAAAGAGAGAAAGAATGCAAGGCAATGGTACGAGGAAACAAAGGGTAATGGTGGTGGCCTGGATTGCAATAGTGCATATGCTGACTTCAGCACATGCAAATGCTTAGACATATAAATCATTCATCAACATAAACCTATTACTTAAGTTTTTAACTTATTACTTAAGCTTTTAAAAAAGTTAGTATTTGACATGATATTGAAATTTTTATGATTAAGTGGTCAAGAGTTTAATCATTGCTACCTTATTTTTTTAAATAAAGTTGAATTTTAACATAAAGAGTTCAATCTTTATAGAGTAAACTTATGCATTGTCTATACTTCGAATCCAAAAAACTTTTTCGTAAAAGACTATGTTAGAGATATAAATCATTTATAAATCTACACCTAATCCTTGACATTTTTCTCTTTATTATGGTCCAAATCCATATCCAATGAACAAGCAGCCAAAATCGATATTTGTTGGAGAATGTGCTGATTTTTGTTGGGATTATTGCAATGATCCCATTGGCTTTGAATTGTGTTTCTTAAAAGAATAACTTTATATAGTTTTAATTAATTAATTTAATATAATTCTCCTAGTTATTTAAAAAAGTAAATATTAAATACTTTTTAGGTCTCAAAATATTAAATGTTTCTACTTTTCATTTAATATTTTATATTTTAAATAATGAAGAGGCTGTTAAGATTTATAAATAACCACAAGTCCAAAATACCAAACCACTTTGCGTTGAAGAAGTGCCAACTTTTGTTGGAATCTTACAAATTATTTCAATCGGAATGGTTGAATCATCGACCAGACTTCATATTAATTGATATTGAACTTTGGACAATTTATTAGTAAGATTGTTGAGAATTTAAGCGTAAGTAAAATATGGGTAAAGAATTTCACATTGATAAGAAATTGATAAAATTGAGAAACATTTAACTAAAACAGCCCATAAATTCAATATTTCAAGGTTTTTGGTTGAGATGTAGTGTCAAATTCATTGGTATGATTCTTCGGTAAATCCATTAAAGATATCTCCTCGGCATTATGGGCTCTCCCTTGTCACGCAACAAATGGTATCTAAGCTGATGATTTGGTTCGGCTAAAGACGAGAATGAGATGATGATTGGTGTTCTTGTGGTTGCTGCCCTCATAGGGTAGAGCATGGCAGACGCACACTCAGGTGAAGATCTCTATCACAATAGATACGTGGCTTTTGGAAGTGAGCTTGGTGGAATGGTCTATTCATTAGACCATGAAATACTAAAAAACAAAGACTTTCATTAGAGGTGGAATAAATTTGTGTAAAGACTCACGCTTAAGGAAGAGATAGTTAGAAATTCAAGTAAGAGTAAGACATGAGTGAAGAGCCTTACAGTATTGAGCAGTGTTTTAAAAATTGGTCTAACTGGATCAGTTCAACCTGTTGGACTGTGGACTGGAAACTTCACCAGTTCTGGTTCAACCAAAGAACCGCTCGAGCGGTTAAACCACAAAAAATTATAAAAAAATTAGTTGAACCGGTAAAAACCGAAAATAAAAAATCGACCGGTTCATTCATCAACTTTTAAATTGAATTTTTATTAAAAAAGAAAGAAGAAAATAGTTCTTTTTTAAAAAAAAAAACTTAGGATTTAGCTCTTTTGGGAGTTGGGTTGGGGGTTTCCACAATTCTAATCTTTCTTTTTCACAAAATAGGTGGATAAATAATAAAGCGGTTTATGATTTTTGTGATCAGTTATATATATATATATATATATAGTATATCGGTTTAATCACCAATTCAACCGATCAAACTTTGAACCACTCTCCTCTCTGGTTATTCGGTTCAACCGATTTTTAAAACTTTGGTATTGAGTCCAACTTTCGGGAAAAAATAGTTAGATTTTGAAAAATTGAACAGTTTTTTTATCAAACTAAAATTTTGATTTTATTAGGTTAAAATATAAATTGTATTGTCAATTATTTCAATTATTCATGTTTGTTTCGAGTTAATATGACTCAAAATTGTCTAAATGGTTTTAGCCAACTTTTAAATAATTATGTTGCTACTGATAACAACTCATTAGAATTTATTCTTGAGTGCATTGAAAAATAAAGTAGCATAAATAGAATGATCGAGGAAACTGTTGATGTCCAATTGACTATTGCCGAAGAACATGAGAAACCGAACAAGGCATTATTTACGTTAAACAATTGTGTGTGAATCCAAAATTTTATTATGTACGCATAAAATACTAATATTAGGAATTTGATATGGTTTCACTTAGTCACTTAGGACTCAATTTACATGTAAAAGTGTTATATTTATTGATTTTTTTTAAAATGCAAATGAATGTTTGATGATAATATTGATGTTGAAGATATAACGTCACAAATAGAAGAATAGTGATATATGGGAAAATAAACTTTTATATACTTTATATTTTTCGTATAAAATAATGTTGAAAATTTTCCTGAATTAAAAGTGAGAGAATTCGAAAAATATTAAATATAAAATTTGTGAGAAGTACATGTAAAAGAAATGTACGTGTGAATATCTCACAATAAAGTCAAAACAGAAAATATCATAAATTAAGTTAATACTCATTGAATATATATTTTTTAATTTTGCTCATTAGTTTATATATTCAAAATAGAGTTCAGTTGGTTTTCCTTTCGATATGATGAAAAGGAAAACGACTTTATGTTTTACCAAATCTATATATATAAGTAAAATTATCTTTTAAAGCAATTAATACTATCATTAAATGTATAATAATATTAAAAAAAAGAATGCAATAATGAAATTAAAAAAGAAAATTATTTTAGGGGGTAAAGAATTGTTAAAGTATATAACTAAAATTTAAAGAATTAAATAATAAAATTAAAAAAAATCTCTTCAACATAAAAAATTAATTTATAATGTTTTCTTCATTTAATTTTAAGAATTTTTATTAAAAAAATACATTGTAAATTTAACATCTCTGAAATCATAATTATATATAAAAATATTATAAAAAATTAATTTATAATGTTTCCTTCATTTATTTTTAAGAATTTTTATTAAAAAATACTTTGTAAATTTAACATCTCTGAAATCATAATTATATATAAATATTATTTTTAAAAAAATATATAAATATAAATTAATATGTGCAAAAAACAAATAAAATAAAATAAAATAAAATAATTCTCTCTAACATAAAAAATTAATTTTAAACATATTTTCATATGTTTATAAGAATTTTTATAAAAAATACTTTATAAACTAAGCATATTTAAAATAATAATTATGAAAAAATAAGTTTAAATAAAATATTAAAATATAAATAATAAAATAACCCGTGCAAAGCACGGGTAAGATAAGTAGTGTCAAATAAAAGAAAGCCATTAGCTCTTAAATAAATAAATATTAATAACAACTCCAAACGCTTGCTAAAAGTTATATATAGATATAAAGTTTCTTAAATTAAAAAAGAACAATAATTCAAATACATTCTTTCAAAATAATTTACTTTTTGAAGTATATAAGAGTTACGAAATATAAATAAAATGAAATACCGTGAGCATAATTAATTCACTTTATAGTTACCAATGATAAATTTATGTGATGAATAATAATTAATAATTTATAAGACTAATCATATTTTAAGTTATTTAATATCATTAATTACTCAACTGTTTATATTTTAATCTAATATATACTCATGTTTACTACCTCAACTAATTAATGCTTTTTTCATTTTATTTTAAAATAAATAAAATTAAGAAAATTAAATATTTGTTTAAAAAATTACAATTTTGAGATAATTAATTCAACACAACTTACTTAAACTCAATAATCATGTTACTTAAATTATATTTAATATATATCATGTGTATATAAATTATTATATTGGAATATATATAATCTTTTACTTAACTTTCTCTCAAAATTTAAATAATTATAAGCAAAGTTTAAATAATTATAAGAAGAGATATATATATATATATATATATATATATATATATATAAGCAGAGGAGTGGTTTATTGTGAGAGTGAGATGAACAAATTTTAACCATTTGATCATCCATATATGGTCAAGATTAGAATATAAAGTCATGTGACATTTTTAAGTAGTCATGTGACATTTAAGTAACTTCTAATCTTGATCATACATACATGATCAAATGATTACGATTTGCTCATCTCATCTTTCATAATAAAATAGTGCTCTCATTAGATATGTCCCTTATATATATATATATAAATGTGAGGATTCACTTATACTAAGTATAAGTCTTTATATACTTATATCACTCAATAATTTTTTGTAGAATGTGAATTTAATCAATTCAACCGTTGAACCATATGTTATTATCTTAATGATCTCATGCATACCAAATTTTAAATAAATCGGACATATATAGTTATCTAATTTAATAGTAGACAACTTACTTACATTTTAAAACCATATTATACGTTAAAATAAAGTAATGTGATGAAATATCAAATAATTTTTTAATTGTAAGAAATTTTATGAGATTGATTTATCTTATGAGAACTTTTAATTCAACAGTTTGATTGATGAAATTCAACGTTTATAAGAAGTTATTGAGTAATGTAAGTGTGTCAAGACTTATATGAAGTGTAAGTAGATCTTCACCATATATATATATATATATATATATATATATATATATATAATTGGTACATTTTTTTATTATATATTTAAAAATAAAGAAGGTACCATGTTTTTTTTGCAACAATAATTAAGGCTTTCCCCATTTTTCCCACTTTAATTCGCTTTTACAACGAGGGGGTAAAAAATAGACTGCAATGCTTTTTTTTTTCCCTGAAAGGGGGAAACTACCATCTATTTAATTAAAGCGAATCAACGTGTCAAAGTTAAAAATTATTGTTTAAATCTTTTCTTCTAAGTTCTACCAAAAGAGATAAAGATTGCAATGCAAGGAAATAGAATGAGGAAAGAATGGGTAATTGTGGTGGCCTGGACTGCGATATTGCTTATGCTGCTAACAGCACATGGAAATGACTCTTCTCTTTATGGTCCAAATCCAATGAAGAAACGGCCGAAACCGCTATGGATTGGAGAATGTGCTGATTTTTGTTGGGAATCTCGCAATTATCCCTTTCGTTTCACGGACTGTTTCTCGGAATGTATGGGACACTACAGGACTCATGGGCATGCCCCAGAGGTAGAACAGATAAGAGCTTTACGGGGTTTTTTTTTTGTGTGAAAGTATAAGTAATATTTTATAATTAGTGATTAAGATTTAATTATGTATCACATTTAATTAAAATATAATTATTTTATTTCTATTTTAATTTTAATATTTATATTTTAATTAAGTAAGACATATAATATTTACTTGAAACATGTAACTTAGCTTGACTTTGAATTGCAGATGCCTTCCCCTCACATAAAGAAAAAAAATAAGAAACTGTAGATGACAAATTGACTCTTGCCGAAGAACATGAGAAACCGTGAACAAGGCATTATTTGCGTGAAACAATTGTATGTAAATCCAAATTTTATTATGTACGCATAAAAGACTAATATTAAGAATTTGATATGGTTTCACTTAGGACTCAATTTATATGTAAAAGGGTTATATGTAATGAATGTTTATTTTTTTTTTTGGGTACAAATTAATTTTTGATGAATAATATTGATGTTCATGATACCGTCACAAATAGAAGAATATTGATATGGGAAAATAAATTTTTTATATACTCTATTTTTTTTAATAAAAAAAATGTTGAAATTTGTGCATAAATTAAAAGTGAAAGGAAGACTTGAAAATAAATTAAGTACAAAATCTGTGAGAAGTGTATGAAAAAGAAATATGTATGTGAATATCTCACTATAAAGTCAAAACACAAAATAGTTTAATCGTACCAAGCTGTGTGGGACATCCTCCAAATTTCCCTAAGAGGGACTTAGTATTAGTTACAATAACAATAACAACAAAAACATTTCTATAATAGGTGAGACTGCTACATGGATTAAATGAGGTAGTTGTGTTTTGTCAAAAGTCAAATTTTTACAAAGACGATTTAGAAAATTGTTGATTTTTTGGGAAACACCATTTACACCATTTAAATCCAAATATCAAAAAATTTCAGAAAGACTAGAGTTTTCATTTATTTTTTTTACCTTTATTTATTATGTTATCCTCCATATATAATCAATTCTTTTTATTAGAACTTCTATTAATTTTCTTTTCACGTGACTTTGTCGTGCTTTATTGTGTCGATGTCGTTTTTGTTATTAATCTTTACATAACAAGTTCCAAACCCAAATAAAAAAGGAAGGTTATGTTAAATAATCCACAACTAACGTAAAACTTTGTCAAGTCCTTATGATTGGACAGAGATTTAGTATTAGTTAACACACAAAAAATCCAAAAATATACTTTTACTGTACAACAAAAAGAAACAATAGAGTTCACTTAGTTTTTCTCTACATATGATGAAAAAGAAGATGACTCGATTGTCGCTGCCACAGGTCAATTAAAAGAAAGTCATTAACTCTTCAATAAATATTTGTAACAACTCCATACACATGCTAAAAAGTTATACGTAGATATAAAGTTGCTTAAATTGAAAAACAACAAGTAATAATTCAATTACATTCCTTCACAAGAATTCACTTTTTGAAGTATACAAGAGTTAAGAAATATAAATAAAATGAAATTCCAAGACAATAAGAACTATCAATTATTAGAACAAGGGAGGGTGTTCAGCTTTATATGAACGCATATAAAGAGGAAATTAAGAAACTTTAGTAAAACGAAAAAGTACAATATGATCGGTAAACAATGGGTGAAGCTGGTGATGCTGATTATGCTTCTGCTATTTGAAGCAAAGGCCAAAGCTAGAAGATCGGCTTGGGTTTCAGATTGTGCTGATTATTGTTGGCATCATCGTAATGATCCCATTCTTTTCACTGAGTGTTTATGCCTTGTTTGAGAAGATGCAGTTCCGAGGCTTTCCTTAATGATATTGTGAATTTCTTATATAAGTCCAGTTTATATTTACTTCCTAAATTCAACGGCTCAGATTTAGTTTGTGTAATGAAATTAAATAATTTTTTTATAGTAAAATGACATATTAGTATTTGAAAATTTTCACTCGCAATTTAATTTTTGATTTATTTAAATATATAATTTAGTCTTTAAATTATTTAAATTTGTTTTACGTTACTCGTTAAAAGTGATAGTAGAAAGAATAACATAAAACGAATTTAAATAATTTAAGAACTAAATGGTTATTTAATTTAAATCAAGATCTAAATTTGTGAGTGAGTTACATTTTTTGGGACCAATATCCCATTTTACTCAAATATTTTTTATGTAAGATTTTTTGTACAAAACAGATTTAAACAGTTGAGTTTATAATATAATATAAATTAACTCTTGTTCCATTCAAGAGTATCTAACTGGGGATGCTTTCGTTAGAATATTCACTTCTTCATATTGTTCTTTGGTTGACTCCTTCCATGATCAAACGGGAAGTGTTACCTACAAAGACATTCCGATGCTCAAGTCAGAAAGTAGTCAATATAGTAATAGTAATTAACTGAAGTTAACTTTACTTGTGCAGTGTAACCTAATTATATAGATATTTGAATGTGTATCATATTCCCTATAATTTAGCCAAATCATATGGGGTAACAACGAATTGATATCCCTCATTTTTTCGGGTTTGATATAATTTGAATATTTCGAGATTTAGATAAATATATTGATCCATTGCATGTAGGGATAAGGATAGGATGTCGTTCTTGTTATGATAGCTTATTTCTTCTTATTTGGCCGAGATTCTTATACTCGTCCTTCTAGTGCGGGGTTCTATAGAAGTGTTTATACTCGGCCTCCTTACGGGAAGTATAGCCGACTTACAACGTTGGTAGATCAAAATATCTTATGAGTTCTTGGTAATCTTGTCACATGTGTCGGTGGATGAGTTGTGGGCCTACTTGGTCATCCTATATTATATTCTCGGTCAGTCCACCTCTATAAAAAATTCTTCCTAAACCACGACCACCAAAAATGAGGTAGATTCCCAGTGTGCTATCCATCTTATTCAACATTGTTGGGAGTTTGGGCTGATCAAAACCATTCGTGATCTTCTTCAGCAAATTGACAGAGTTGCAGATGGTTTGGGCCAAAAGCGCACATGATTTATGATTATGATTTTGAGCTCCAGTTCTTCCCTTATCCTCCTTGCTGTGAAGTTAGGGAGCCTAGGAATGACATGGCTGGTATCTCTTTCGTCCGTTTCTAGTTTTCTGGTTTTCCTTTTTTTGTTTGGCTTTTTGCCCCGTTTTAACATCCAAAAAGAGAAAGAAATTTTAGATTTAAATCTTATTGTAAGCACGTAAGAAGATGTTTATAAAAAGTGGTTAGACTACTTTCTGGCTTGTTACGTAGCTTTCATTGGAAAAAAAATGTAGTTGTGCACCAGCATTTCAACTTTATTAATTGGTTTTTGCAAACAAGTTTTATTTAAGGAGATATTAATAAAGAGTAGCTTCTACATTTATGTGATACGTAATAAGAAATAATTTATAAGATCAATAATATCTTAAGTAATTTAATATTATATTAAGACACCACACCATTCTAAGAAGTAAATACTGAAACTCTATATATATATATATAAACAAATAAATTTGCATTACTCGAATACTCTTACTATAAAGAGAACACTCTACTCAAACTGACCCTAAGATTTTACTGATTTATTGATTTACCTAATAACTTTTGCAACCAATTTGGGTACTTGGAGCTAGCTAGCAAAGATGAGCGCACCGCATGTTCACACAGCTTATGAAACAGTGCTCGAAATGTTGTGGTGAAACACGACGGGTTTCCCAGCAATCTTCGCCACAAAGTCTAGAACATTGTCGTAAAGATTGTCTCTTCTCTCCAAAGGTGGACCTGAGAGAGGAAAATGAAGGATTGTGCACCTCATGTGCTTGTGCTGTGATAACTATCACACATATAAGACCAGTAGAATTATCTTCACCCCGGGTTTCCTCACAGATATGCTTTTAGAAAATTAAGTTATCTCCTTTTAATGAATAATTTTGATAGGAAAATTTAAATAGGCATAGCATTATTTATTGGGTTTTAAGTCACCATTCGACATATGTGGTTTCTTTTTTTAATTATTATTTTTTCATTGAATTAAAAAAAATTATTTTTTTAGAGGTATGAAGTATATTTTCATTCCATGAAAGTATAATGTTTGACATGAAAAGGGTTCGTGAAGGTTGGCTTTTGGAAAGATGCAATTGCATGAGCTTTGGGTTAAAATTGGCTTTTTGATTAAACCTATCATAAATAAAATTTTATAAGGGAATTAAATGAAGTAAAAAAAAAAATTGCAAGCTCAAAAATAGTAAAAGAACATAGGAAGAGTTATGTCTAGTCACTTACAAAGACCATTTCAGTTAAAATTTTGATTATTATTGAAAATATTTTTATTCTAAAGGACCATAGCATGATATATAATAAACCGTTTAACAAGATAAGTTAACTTATTTGTTCCACACTAGTCTTTGAATGTAATGAATTCAAGTTTCAGCATCCCAAATCTAATTCTCCCTAGAACATATAACTCGATGAGTGACCATTTAGCGTGGAAACAACCGTTCAAGCACTGCATTTGCTGGGATTTTGTCATTATATTTTCAAGCTTTTTCTTTGGTTTTAAGGAGGCCATATTGGACTTAAGGAGAATGGGAAATGGGAACCTTTTCAAACCTTTGACATTGCATGTGTGTGTCTTTTGAAATCTGGAAAAAAAAAATTTAGTCCTATTATTTCTATTTGAAAAATTCCATTTAAATTGTTTTTCCACATCACTACTTTGACATTCAAAGCATATTAATTGTTGTTATTGTCCTTTTCTATGTCTTCCATTGAAGATGTAATATACAAGGTGATGTTGTGAGATATGCAGATGGTGCGGTGATGTAAATTGCTTTCTGTCAACATTTTTGCTAGCAAATTATTGGAAGTAAAGGAGAATAGTGTTGTATTGCTAGAAAAATGCAATAGAAGCCACATACGAAAACCCTTCTATCTTTTATTTCCACTAGCCTTTGGCGAAATAATAGCTTTCATATTTGAGTTTTCTAATCTTAGCTGATTGAAAAAGAAAAAATCGATTGAGAAACACGTCCATAGGAAACAAAATTAAGAAAATAGTGGAAGTAAAATTTATTGAATGAGAAATTATGAAAAAATTATTTATAAGAATGACTTATATAACCCTAAAGATATAACTAATTATGTAACTAATCACAACTAGCTAATTAATTACTGACTAATTTACCAACTAACCATGTGTGATACTAAGACCCATTTATGCCTTAGATTAAAACCATCCTTACATATACATAATAGCTAAAGTTTCTAAGATGAACATTGACATGGCATCTTCTGCCCCTGCTGCTATCTCTACTATTGCAAACCCTAGCCTTACCCTCGTATAGTTGCAACGTTCCCTCATCCTACCTCAATCAAATTCGACAGAGAAACTTCTTGCTGTGGAGAACACAGTTTTACTTGTTATGATAGGAATGGTTTAATGGGATAACTTAATGTATCCAAGTCCCATCCACCACTTCGAATCATGAAAATGTCCCAATTCCCAAATGCGGATCATTATTGCTCATGAGGAGAATCCTACCTATCCAGTAATGACTAAGTCAAGGGTTGGATCTTCAGCTATTATTTTTATATATACACCGATAGTGTTACTTAACGAAGAATTTGTAAGCAAAATTCAATAATATCGAGAATGAGACAAAGGTTGATTTATTAAGTTGCTTATATAAAGACTACAAATTATTTGGGATAAGTTTACAATATTCAGGATATTGTACTCAAGAATAAGAGTTTTATTTAAGATGCTCCAAATGAATCAATGATCTATGGCTTGTTTTCTCTTAGACGCAAACTTTTATGTATGAAAGCTCTCATTTGATAAAACTGTTCTCTTTTTCTCTTTAAACAAGTAAAGTAATAAATACTGACCATATACTTATGAAGATTATATATTTTTAAATTGACATATACAACATAGTCAAATTCTTTTAATTATGTAATAATATATGATGGAATAATTATGTAAAAGTAATAAATACTGACCATATACTTATGAAGATTATATATTTTTAAATTGACATATACAACATAGTCAAATTCTTTTAATTATATAGTAATATATGATTGAATAATTATGTAAAAAAGTTTTGTATTGACTCTAAATCAGAATTAAACTCTTAATTAAGCCATATGTACACTTTTGTTGACATGTCACAAAATTGACATGCCAGGAAGGATTACCAATTTTAGTTTTAGGCATTGCCATGCTATTCCTTATTTACTAGAGGATCAATTAAGAAAGGCAAAATATATTGCAAGTATTGTTAAGTTATTAACAGAAGATAAATAGGGCTTCATAGATTTGATGTAAAATAAGAAAGAACACCCCACAACTATCAAAAGAAGAAAGAAAGAAAGAAAGAACAAAGTTGAGACAAATGACTTTATAATTTCATTTCTTTTCCTTCTCTCATCAATCAAATATAAACTCGTAAGTTACATCAAGTTGAGTTCTTTATTGAGACACCATATCAAATTTACCATGTATAGTTGATTGTGCCAAAAATGTTTCAGAATTTATCTCTCCCAAAAAAAGATGACATTAGGAGAAAGTAATTGAAAAGAGACGAGCACCTCAAATTTAATTGCAAAGGCATAAGAATGAATATTATTAAATTTCGAACGCATTTGAAATCAGATTGTGAACATTGGGGTCATACCAATTGCTAACTCTAGAGGCCTAAAATAAATACAAATTTTTAAAATAAAAGGACTGGCCCATAAGTTAAATCAACAAGGAGAACGAGTAGCTGAGAGAGAATTACTCCGATTTTCGATTCATATTCTGGGCTAAACAAACGAAGCCATTTACAATAGCCAGTAGGATCAATAATCCCCGTTTAAGAAGGGAATTTTAATTGTCACTTTGGATGCATCCGAAGGGAGAGCAGGACTTGCCTTGAATGAACTTCTTGCTGATTCCAATGCTCGGGAAGTTTGAAGAGCCATCTCGGCATGGAGTTGTATACATGTCATAGCCATCTATAGTAAAACAAAAAATGTTGATTTGGTCAGAGGAAATTAACAGAAGAATTAAACCAAACAATGGAAAGGGGAAAAAGGGGTTTGCAGGGCTCTACAGCAGAATAAAAGGGGCCAAGAGTAAATTCCTACAGATAATCAGAAGCATAAGAACAAGCCATCTGGGTTAATATATTATCAGCCCATAAATTGTCATGAACCATAAGAGTAAACATGCAAATATAAGTCCACAGCGAGGCCAGGGATTGATGATATATATCTAAGTAACTACAAATATGTTTGCAACTTTTTCACCATTAAATAACTATAGACCAATGCATAAAAAATTAACCCTCTGATGTGACCAAAGTACAAGCAGATATAATTGAAAAGCTGGTAAAACAAAGGGAGACAGATATTCTAAATCTCTTTGAAGCTTCAAATTTCCTTTGCTTACCTTATAGCATTCTCTATCTGTGTCTGACTCAGCTACATCAAGGGCCCATGTGCGAATCCATTCAAGGCCAGTGGAAATTTCAACATTTCCTTCGAGTAAGGCAGATGAAATGTAAGCAGGATGAAGAGCGACCAATATGCATGCAGCTGCAAAAAGGCCAGCTCTTCTCACATATGCTTCCTTGTGATGGCATACCTCTCTGCATGAATTTAAAATGAAAAGTGACATAAGGTTTCCTGCATTAGCAAACTAGCAAAAGAAATCATGAAGTAACAATAGGAAATATAAGCATAAACGACATGTAGAACACTGAACTGTCAATTCTACTAACATACGCACATTCAGACACACTTTTGGTGGTGAGATTAAGGTTCTAGACCATGCCATTAAGTAATATTAAATCCTTAGGTCAGTCCTCATAGGGTTTGCAATTAAATAGACAACTAATGTCTTAGCCAGTACCTGGCTCTTAACATATCCAGAAGGGAGGGAGCCAGCACAGACGCTTCTGGATGCATGGCTACAGATTTCATACAAACCCCGAGCATGTGAATGAGTTTCCCTAGGACAATAAAATCCCTGCCAAGCAAGTCAACACCGTGCCTTTTTTTATCATATCCCTCCATGGCAGGAAGCATGAATGCAGCAGCATATACGGGAAATTTGTTATGAGAATACTCCATCTGGTTTTGTTGTGCATAAGGTGATTTTAGGCTCCAACGGCGTGTTTTCCCTTTCTTGACCTGATTAGGTTTCGGGGGAAGTTCCCTCTCATAGATATTTGACCAGTTCAACAAAGTTCCAGTTCCTGAGATCTCTTTCCAGGAACCAGCTCCAGGTGTCCCTGTGCTGCTAGGCAAGAACCAAGGCCGGGTATCTGAAACAACTGAAATGAGGGAACTAGTTTGATGTTTGGGTTTCATAATTTTTGATTCAGCAAGCTCCTGAGCTGCTTCTGTCATGACATCTAGTATCATAATGCGTTGGCTGATATCTACATTAGGAGAATATAATAGCTTGTTTAGTGTATCGAGTGATTCAAACGGGCAGGTGACTGCCAAGGCAACTAATGCTCTTTGTCTTTTGTCTTCCGCTGATTCTTCCGCACCTTCTACAGATATATCAGAGCAACGAACCTGAACAAGAGTTCTGGTCAGATCCCTTGCTGCGTGTTTTAGTTCGTCTGGGGATGCTCTTATGAGCTTTTCAGCAACATCAAGAGCTCTTTCCACCTGCAACAAAAAGTTAACAATGTATTAAACATCAAGAAGTATTTCTCCACCATTTTTCAACAAAAAAGCAGGATACCAAGAAACTTGTGCTAAAGGCGAAGTGCATTGGGTCAGTCACACTTACATAGGACTACAAATTGAGTTGACTTAGGTGTCTAGAAGGAAAGTACACAAGATTTTCCATGGTTGGCTACCCAAAATGATATGCTATGCCAAGCTGCCAAATTAGGGCTGGTTTTCTAACAGCTCAGTCTAAACCAGAATATTTAATACTTGGTAAATGCAGTAATTGTTGAACAATTTAATTCATATTATGATAGATCTGGATCAATATAGAGACAAAAGTAGGACCGGGTGAAATGAATACACTGATATTATTGTCTGTAAACCCTCTGATCAATGTGATTGAGAGGTAGAAGATGATACAACTCCCGGGTATTAGAGACCCGGAACTCTCCCTCAACCTTCCAGTTCTTTTTTTCCAATCTCCCTAACTACTTTTCCCTCCCTTTATTTCCCTTTTTATACAACGACTGATCCTAGCCGACCAACTAATTCAGTTAGTTGGGTTCGGATCCCCTGCCCCTCTTCTATTTTTTCTAGTGTACACCCTCTTTACTATAGGTCTGCTATCATATTACATTATAGAATGCTTCATAGTATACCATTAGAACCAATTTAACCAAGAGAAATGAAAAAAAAATTGCATTAAGTGTAGATTAGGAAGATAATCAAGAGGCTACTAAAAAGTATCCTGGGAGCAAATGACTAACCCCATCAGCATCATCAGATTTTCGAAGAGCAGCAACTACATCAGCCAACTGTGAAAAATTTCTTTTCAAATCTGAGTCATCATCTGACAAGTCATATGGCTGTAAAGATGAACCACTCGAGGAATATGAATTCTCACTTGCACTATCATCATCATCCTCATCATTAACGTCTGATTCAAGATTTAGTGATGCTGGATCAATAATCTCATCTGGATCAAGCACATTGAAGTCCAATAACTTCTTTTTACCCTTTACACTAATGCTTTTCTCTTTATTGAAAGGGCAATCAGAGTCCTTCTCTGGACCTGATACTGTAGATATTTTTGTTTCCTCAAGACCTTTTTCTTCGCAAATTGAGGCAGCCAGAGTTCCTTTCTTGGGAACAGTGAATCCAAAGTCCCAATCAATTGTCTCCCCACTGCAGCTATCATCAAGGTACAGAGGATTTTTTGGATCAATAACTTTAGACAACACCAAAGCAACACTGCTAGCCATTTTTCGAACTAAATGATTAGGACTCTCCAGCCTACCTGAAACAATAACACAAAATATTAAAAGATGAATGTCACCTACTCATTCTGCAAGTACGGATGGCAACACTTCGGCCTTAGCAAGCACACCTACCCATTTTAAACAGATTTATAAGACTTCTAAGTGGGAGTGAGATGGAGATGGAGATGGAAACGGACCCACAAAAAAGGAATTCAGCAAAGAAGTCACATTTTTAATACAAAT
This sequence comes from Styphnolobium japonicum, assembly GCA_023212625.1. Taxonomy (NCBI): domain Eukaryota; kingdom Viridiplantae; phylum Streptophyta; class Magnoliopsida; order Fabales; family Fabaceae; genus Styphnolobium; species Styphnolobium japonicum. Next base: position 37,548,866 of record JALBWW010000003.1, on the reverse strand, counting down.
TATTCCATCTTGTTTTACAATGGCTTTTTCTTGAGGAATATATAATACAATGATTGACAAAAATCCAGAAGTTGGATTATTTAATCAGAAGCATCAATTTCTGTATAACTCAACTTCACTTTCTTGTACAGAAAAAAATTGCAAATTGGGTAGCAGGGCTTAAATGAAGGTTTGGAAATGCTTGTATATAAAACCTACAACCATTGCAAGCCATATGCTCTAAATAACAACCTAAACTTGATAGAGTTGACATATTTGACTTGACTCAAGGTAGGATCCCAGAAAATAATAGAGCAAGTTTGAGAGGATTCATGTCCCTATCTGGAAGGCCCCAAATTACTGATAAGTTTCTTCCAGATCTACCAGATCCTTCCTTTGGGTAGGGCCTGGTACTTAAATAGCGTACTGAAGGATTAAGGGTGGGCAATATTTCCAATCTCACATATTCCATCTTGCCATCCTTATTATAAAGACACCCAACAATTAAGTAAACAATAATTACAGCTAACTCCTTGAAGAATCAAGTGCATGGTATCCTTCATCCCATCCAATTCCTCTTTAGACATTGTCTCCAGGGAAAGGCCTAGAGCTGCAGATATATCTGAGATAAATATAGGAAAAATAAATAAATAAATAAATAAATGCATCACAATTCACAATAATAAAGTATGGCCTTAGTCCCAGCTAATGCTCAGAGGAGGAAAGTGCATGAATTGTTATATTTATAATGCAGCAATTTACATCAAATAGGAAGAGGGTGAGCGTGATGCAACGGTAGGGTTGCTGCTTGTGAGTCTGTGACCTGGTGCTCACGGGTTATAGTAGCATAAATGGCCTTTCCGCTTACAGGGATAACGCTACGTACATCTAACCCTCCCCAAACCCCACAATGATGGTAGCCTAGTGCACCCTTTTTTAATTGACATCAAACAGGAACTATGTATCCCTCTAATACCACGCATTTTTCAGTATATTAGCATAATGAAAAAGGATACAAGCCTGCTGCTCAATAGGTGCTGTTTGCACAAATTCTTTCTTAGACCATACTGCCACCAGACGTTGGACTATGTTTAAGAGCCCTGGGCCATTGTGTCCTGATAAGATGGTACCATGTGGGCATTCATGAACAGCAAATTGAAGGATCCATTTCAGGCAGCTAACAGGAAATACTTTCCACAGCAGGAATTTATCTACAAGCATGGACCTGAGGAGAAGCCATGGAAACAGAAAGAAAAACAAAAGATGCATAAGGATATATATTAATACTGGTATGTCATTACTATTCTATTAAAAAAGAGAGAGGAAAAACTGCTCATGATGGTGCTGTCATGCCTACAAAATCTAAGCTGTGTGCATCATAGTGCAAAGGCATAATGTCAACAATAACCAACAAAGCGAGGAGCTGCCAACAACAAAAGCAAAACACATTTCATGCATGAACATAAAATATTGGTTTAATTATATGTCAGAGGGCAAAAAAATGTTGTCATCACTGGCAACATATGAAGGAGCTCCCAGACCCATTTCATGCATTGTTCTAGATTCTTTGAAACACAGAAAATATTGATGGCTTGATGCATAAACGAAGAGATTGTCAAGTCAATAAATTAAATAATTGGTGATATTCAAGTAAGGTCAAGTTTATTTCCCTTTAAAAGTTTCTATTATATACTTCCCCAGCTCTGCAGTGAGATAGTGCCTGTCAGGTAGGTTTTAATAAGTTTTACATGCCAAGGACATTATACAAGAAGCTACACCAGCATGACCCACTCACCACACGTGCATGGGTTTGATCACACAACATAACAACAAAACAAAAGACAATATCCTCAGTTTGTGTTTCAGTTACATTACCATACAACTTAAAAGTATTAAACTAATCATGCCTCCATATAGACAATTATCTCAAAATAAATAAGGAACTACGTAAAATTTTCCACAATATTACATGCCATACAGTCACATGCAAAACTGGTACAGAAGATACAATTATCCACCTGATTCATCAGTAGCATCAGTTCAGAAATATGAAGTTGTTGAAATTATAAGGTTTATGTAGGACAGGAGTAAAAGAGAGAAGAAATACTAATGAACAATATGAGATTGGATTGATTTGATGTGTAGTAAAATACAAAGCACTAACCCCTATTTATACTAATAATTAGGTCAAGTACTAGTGTAGTACTACTAGTACAAGCCCAAGCTCACTAAGACAATAAGACTTCTAACCCTAATGAATTAAATAAGGAAACAAATCAGAAAATATAATGAAATCAGGAAACAACTCCTAAGATTGATTCCTCAATTAGAGGACTAATTGATTCCACAATATATTATAAAGATCTCTTGAAGATATGCTAAGATATTCTAATAGAAGTAACAGTGCTATTGACAGAGATATGTAAAATACTGCATTTCATCAATAGCAAAATTTTGCAATTTCAGTACCCTTGCATTAATTATTTTAATCTAAATCTTGATATCCCACACAAAATCCATCTTTATTATACATTCTTGCGACATTTACGCTCTGTTCAGAATGAGGAGGGGAAAAGAAAGTTTCATAATTAGAAGTGAAGAGGAAATCTGCAGTCAAAACTTGAAAATTTTACATTCATATTTTTCCCCTTTACTTTTCTCTTCGTCCAACAAAGTTTTGTCAGTTTTCTTTCCCTCAATCCAAATGGAGCATTAGTTGCAGATGATCTGCGAACAAAGGCAGGCCAAGTTCACACATACAAGGGCTAATGGAACGACCGAAAAAGAAATATTTCCACCCTGACACAATCTGCTTAAAAGGAAAAACTAACAAATATTTCCACTGACCTGACAGAAGCCTGAAGCTTAAAAATTCGATGGAATAACAGCCACAGAACCCAATAGGCTTGAACATCATTTGCATGTTGAGTTGCTAGCTGATGCAAAATCTGCTCAGAGATTCTTTCCGTGGTATAAGTATCCCTGATTGCTTCCATCATTCTCAACCAAAACACAGAGTTTGGTTTTGACTCAAGTAATTCCTCAGTAACTGAATCATTAGTTGATGATAAGCAGCTGTTGACATGCCTTAGAACTTGGGGTATTAATTCACTCGATAGCAGATCTACAAGAAAAGAGATTCAATCAGGAAACAATTTTGGTCACTTTAAACAGCTAGTCCAGACAAAATATAATTATAATTCACAACACTAATGGCATAGGACAAGAGTCATAACTGCATGTCACCAACTTGATTGGACTAGTCCCTTTTAGCAATTTTGAAAGCAGTTTTATTGTATTTTCCATTAAGCATAGAATAAGAGTCATAAGACAGTTAAATTCAACCCTAACACTTCTTGTTTTTCAAACCAGTATTTTCTATATAAGAAATATTAGATATATATTTCTATATGGAAGTTCGAAATCCATTTAAACAATGAGATACCTAACCACTAAGACTCGTCTATTTTCAAAACAAAATTACTCTTTCATAAGAATTTTTTGTTATGAACATTTAATATACCCTGGATTGCATATAGGATTTCATTGAAGTTGACAAGGGGCCTATTTGGATAAACACCTTAAATGAGAACTTATTCGAGTAGAGCTTGTTAAATAAGCTCTATTTTCATAAGTGCAGTCTAAGATAAGTTTAATAACATTTGGATAGACATTTTGAGAAGGGTTTATGCAGGAATGGAATGTCGACAATTCAATGAGGTTAATTTAGTCATAAATTATTATAAAAACAACTACCGCCTAAGCTATTTTTAGCTTTCACAGAGGCTTATATTCATAAGCTTGAATTTATAGCTTATGAAATAAGCCCAAGACAACTTATTTAAGTTTCAAAAGCTGTTTTAATAAGCTCATCCAAAGAGAACCAAGATTAGAATGGTTTTGATTGGTCCATGCATTAACAATTTAGTATGACTTCTACGCTCTCTTTCAAAATTCTAGCATCCAACAATAAAGAATTACCAAAAAGTGTTGCTTAACAAGGATTCACATCATTGTGAAATTATTCAAAATTTCAATTGGGACTGTATAATAGAGTTGTTTGTTTACTTGGTTTACATTTAAGTCTAAGGACTCCACTCCCATGTGGGTTGGGACTTGAGAGATCACTTCAAGCTCTTGCTTAGCCAACTGATATCACACTAGGTCCAAGGAAACTAGATACAACCTCCAAGTAGCATCTTTAGATGAAGATTCAAGATGCTAAACAGTTTAATTGGTTACAAACTTACAGCGGTCCATAGCCGTATGCCAATTGCACTTACAACAATGCATTCAAAACCTTGATCAAACTTTGTCCTGATGTGAATTTCACATTGATTCACTAGCTTCTATTTACTTGTGTCATACAGATCACAGACAAATGTTGCAATTGCAAATAAGAAACTAAACAATTATTGGCTTTTAACACACTTGACACCTTTATTGTCTTCTGCAAACTATAACCTGTATGACATCATACCCTTTTTTGTTTTCTTCAAAAAATGGTACAACAATTCCAACATAATGTTGCTCCAAACTTATTATATATCTATAAAGAATAAGAGAGTGGTTTCACAGAAGATAAAGATTGATATGAAGCAAACATGACCTATTTCACAAAGGCTGATAGTGAATTGAAAGCAATTCAGTGATACTAGCTAATATATGTATTAAAAAAAAAAAACCTGTTCCAGTGTCTGAGATTTTCTAGTTACCAGCAGAGCCACGGCGACAAATGCGAGAAAATATTTCCCCCACAAATAACAGGGTACCATTTTTGTCCATTTCATCTGAGGTGTGTAGATTTTCTGGCAAAATCATCTCTCTTTCTTCTGCCAGGGAAAGTAGTTGGATGATAATCTGCTTGAAGAACAAACTGAATACTTTTGGTGAAGAAAAAACATGAAGTGCTTACAAAGGAACTCAAAACCATGAAAATATCATTTGGCAAAATCCTCCCAAGATCATATTCAGTCAATGGTAATAGTGAAACACTAAGATATGTTAATCAAGTAAAAAGAACTGCAAAATCATGTCTACATACAGAACCCACAAACTATCTAAACCAAGGAAAAAAGAAAGAGGATACTGTGATGATAATGAAGTTGGGGAGTTCATTCTTGCTTTGTCAGGAATAGATGCAACAATCTGAGCCACCCTAGATACGGCTGGCTTGATCTGTTCATTTGTAAAACCTTTCAATTTAGAAGGACCACCAAACTCTCTTGCTAACTGAAGCACACCATTATTTTCAAGCAAGCACATTACAAGCAATCTGTCATAAATATTAAAATCTGAATAAGTTCTTTTCAATGTTAAATTAATATCGATTGTTTACACCAAATTAAGCACAAGCATGTTTATGACAAATGTTAAAGTAAATGACTTTTAAGGCAGAGAAAACTGCATCTAAAAGATAGCACAATATGAACATTCATACCTTTCAGAATTTGAGAGGACAGCATTAACATCAAGACCATCACTCCCATTCTTCTGCAGAAAAGGAACCAAAATCTGCAGCACCTCCGTGACAAGTCCACGAACAAAGAAAACATCATAAACATGTTTTTGTGCTGTAAAGGGAAAACAAGCCAGCCAGTTGGGGGCAACATCTGCAGGAAGTGCATCTCATATAAGAAAAACAGGACAAGCAAAATGCAATATTATTTGAGCAACTAAAATAATTAGAAGAGAGAAAAATGAATACGGCCTAACATCACAAATAGAAATGGACCCTTAAAAGAAAAACCCATCAACTAAATTCTTAGCCACAACACCCACGCTCGTCTGCATGCACCACTAAAATATAGAACTTGAAAAAACATTACCAAGTAACAAGAACCTAGCCAATGTAGGAAAAGCAAATCCTTGGTAAAATGCGTGCCACCAATCATCTTGTTCTTCAGCCGAAGGAACTTTGACGCCCAAGACCTGAACACGCAACAAGAAGAAACATGAAATGAAGAAGATGTAATATAAAGGACGTCATGTCAGTATGACACGTGAAACTTCCAAGACATGAATGATACAAACCTGGTCTCGGTAACTCTCACCAATGCTACCTGCCAAGTTGGAGACATTCATACAAATCACATTCTTTTTCAAACCCCCTCGAGAGAACAGGAACAAGCATAACAAAAAAAAAAAACCGGAGGAATTAAGCGTAGGAATGAACCTGAGAGAAGAGATGGGTCAAGAGGGAAAAGAAGGGTGGCTATGGAGTGAAGCGCACAAATGACTTGATCAACGTGCTTAGCACTCTTTATAGCTGATATCACTTCTCCAACCTTGCCAACCACTGCATCTTCCAATTCTCTCTTCTTCGAACCCTTTTCCATCTACGATTATCCTCTCCTCTTTCCCTTCCCAGCTTCTTCTGACTTCTGAGAAGACACGCGAATGTTGCAACCAACGACGATAACAACGTGGGAACAGCGCCAATGTCTATGTAGGTTTGGGGTTTTTCAAAACGACGTCGTTTAAAGAAGCATATATAACGAAATAAGAAGGGCAAAAAAATTTAAAAAAAAAAACGAACTTTGGTTCTTGTCGCATTGAAGAGTTTCAGTGACTCAGGGATGGCGGCTGCAGCGGTGGCGGAGCCGAGAAAGGCACCGCGGCCGGGTAAGGGAGGGTTCGAAGGTCAGGGGCTGAGCGAAGAGGAAGCGAGGGTGCGAGCCATCGCGGAGATCGTGAACTCTATGGTGGATCTCTCACGGAAAGGGCAAAACGTGGATCTGAATGCGCTGAAATCGGCGGCGTGCCGCAAGTATGGTCTTTCGCGTGCGCCGAAGCTGGTGGAGATGATCGCGGCGCTACCCGACTCGGAACGGGAGGCGCTGCTGCCGAAGCTTCGAGCCAAACCTGTCCGAACCGCTTCGGGAATAGCCGTGGTGGCTGTGATGTCGAAGCCTCACCGGTGCCCTCACATCGCCACCACCGGTAATATATGCGTGTACTGCCCCGGAGGGCCTGACTCCGATTTTGAGTACAGTACTCAGTCTTACACTGGTTATGAACCTACTAGTATGCGAGCAATTCGAGCAAGGCATGTGTTTTTGGGTTTTGTAAATTTTATGCCATATTGATCACTTTTTTGAAAGGATTTTTGGCATATTGATTCTTTGAAAGATTTGTGTTTTGCTCATGCTAACTTTTGTGCATGTTGTACTTGCTGCCATGGATTTAGGTATAACCCTTATGTCCAAGCAAGAAGCAGGATAGATCAGCTTAAGCGTTTGGGTCACAGTGTAGACAAGGTTTGTAGGTCAAATTTGAATCAATTATATCTCTTGAATATTCAAAGGGCTGAATAAGTATGGTGTTTTTTGTTTTCAGGTTGAGTTCATCTTAATGGGTGGTACTTTCATGTCACTTCCAGCTGATTACCGTGATTACTTTATAAGGAATCTTCATGATGCTTTGTCTGGACACACTTCTGCCAATGTAGAAGAGGCAGTGGCATACTCAGAGCATAGCGCAACTAAATGTATTGGCATGACGATTGAAACGTAAGTTGCTATTTAAGTATTTACAATAAATGTGAAGGTTTTGAGCCATTATCATGTACATTTTAAAATGAATGTTTATTAATCTATTTTTTTCATTAATGGAAATAATGCATCGTTTGTTTGTATATCAACAATGTTATCAGCAACATCAAATATATATTACTTTATACAATTGCTGTAATGAAATGTTGTCTCCATGATATACATTGGTTTAGTTATAAAATTTATAGGGTGGTTCTGCATTTTTCATTTGAGCATATCAATAATTATTTTAGTGGTTACCTTGTGTGAAATTTACACGGTAGTAGTGTAATGTAACACATCAATGAGCAGCTTACCAAGTTACTCATTTCTTAAATTTATCAGGAGGCCAGATTATTGTCTTGGGCCTCACTTGCGACAAATGCTTTCTTATGGTTGTACACGATTGGAGATTGGAGTCCAAAGCACCTATGAGGATGTTGCTCATGACACTAATAGAGGACATACCGTAGCTGCTGTTGCTGATTGTTTTTGCTTGGCAAAAGATGCTGGTTTCAAGGTTTGTTATTGGCCTGACATATCAGTCTGCACACCGTCAGTGGAAAACACAGCTTTGTCCTAACAAACAGTTCTCTTGTATATACCCCTTCTATCTAGATAAAATTTTATACATACATATTCCTGCACTCAAATTTTCAATGAACTTTATGACCCCGTGTGCTGTTTCATCATATTTGTCTAGACTGGGACAAGTTTAGATAGATTCGTGAGTATAATAAGCCAACTTTCTATGTTACAAGTAACATATTGCTCCTGAATTTTTTTATTTCCCTAATTGTAGCCCTTTAGAATATAGACTAGGGTAGTCATGAATGTTATCAAATCTACTCTTTCTGGTCATTTTGTGTATTCTTAACTTGTTTGGCTTTTGCTTTAGGTTGTTGCTCACATGATGCCTGATCTTCCAAATGTTGGTGTTGAAAGGGACATGGAAAGTTTCCGCGAGTTTTTTGAGAGTCCCTTGTTTAGAGCAGATGGGCTTAAAATATATCCGACACTTGTAATACGTGGAACTGGGCTTTATGAACTCTGGAAAACTGGCAGGTACTTATCAAAGGTGTTGTATTCTTCGGAATACTTTTTCTCAAACTCTTCAATGTCTATCTCAGTGTCATTGTTCATTAGGAGAGTAGAAAATAAATTTGGCCTGTGGAAAGTAAATTTTTTCATTTATACAATTGTAGGTATAGAAATTATCCACCTGAGCAACTTGTGGACATCATAGCAAGGATACTTGCTATGGTACCCCCTTGGACACGTGTTTATAGAGTTCAGCGGGATATTCCCATGCCTCTGGTTACATCTGGGGTCGAGAAAGGGAATCTGAGGGAGTTAGCTTTAGCTCGAATGGAAGACCTGGGATTGAAATGCCGTGATGTTCGGACCAGAGAAGCTGGAATTCAGGTTATTATATAAAGCCAGTCTCGTTTGGGAATTTTATGTAAGAGTGCAAAGGCTTTAAATTTCTGTAGAGACAAATTAGTTTACTAAAAAATTTTGGGAGCACCAACAAACTTTTTGTATTTCTTTGTAGGATATTCACCACCAAATTAAGCCAGAAGAGGTGGAGCTTGTTCGTCGTGATTATATGGCCAATGAGGGTTGGGAAACATTTCTGTCATATGAAGATACACGGCAGGTAATTTGACATCTCTCCCCTCTTCCTCCTTTGCCAGTGCCCATCCTTTAATAGTGAGGATGGGCACGTCTATGCACATGCATATACTCCGAATATTTCCAGCTTCTATAGTCATCTCTTTTACCTGTGACATGCAAACATAGTTCATATTTGGCTGTCAGCTGATGTAATTTTCAGATGATAAATATGCCTCCTATTTATCTAAAATAATAGACTTAGAATGTCTTGTTTGGTGGTAAAAATTCTGGTTCACCCTGTATTTATGCCTGCCTCTGGTAAGTTGGAAAATTCTGCCTTCTTCATTGGTGAATCAAAGGGACATGTCTCAACCTGTTCTTCACTTATGTACAAAAATTGCTCTTGCTGAAAGAAAGCATGACCTTGTTTGTACTCTTTGCTCGTAAACAGGATATTCTTGTTGGTCTGTTGCGATTGCGAAAATGTGGCCGGAACACTACTTGTCCAGAGCTTATGGGGAAGTGTTCTATTGTTCGTGAACTCCACGTTTATGGAACTGCAGTACCAGTTCATGGGCGAGATGCTGACAAGCTACAACACCAGGTAATGCTGTCATGCTAATACAGGGATGACTTGCAACATTAGTAAGAATGTTCAAATGAGGATTTGACAATCTGATTAAAGTTGGAGAGTATATGTTTTTGGAATTCTTGAAGGTGCAGAGTTGCTAAAAAAATAGGCAACCTGGTGCTCTAAAGCTCCAGCTATGCACGTGGTCCAGGGATGGGTCAAACCCACTATGTAGGTCTATAGTAGGCAGCCTTACCTTGCATTTGCAAGAGGCTGATTCCACGACTCAAACCTATAAACTCTGGGTCACATGGCGACAACTTGGTCCGCCAAGGGGCTCCCCTTCAGTGCAAACTGCAAGTGTATATAAAATTCTTTAGCCATGTGTAATATATCCAAGAAAAAGATACATATTAATATTCATATTGCAGTATTCTTAGTACACTAATAAAATGTCCTTTTTCTATTCTTCTAACTGACCTACTTCCAACCAAAATTATTGCAATAGGGTTATGGTACACTTCTAATGGAGGAGGCAGAGCATATTGCTCGCAGAGAACACAGATCAACAAAAATAGCTGTAATTTCTGGGGTTGGCACACGCCATTACTACAGGAAACTGGGATATGAGCTTGAAGGGCCTTACATGGTGAAATATCTACTGTGATAACTAATAATTATTATTTGTTATGTAATTTTGCAGCATGTGTTAATGATATGGGTTATATGCCTGTCATCAGGCATTCATTTCTATACGAAGGTTCCCCAGCCCCATTCTCTCTCGGCTGATTTTGAAAATTGTTTGGTTTGTTTTAAATTTTCATTATAATTTCAAAAGTACTGTCTTATTTTTATTCTGTTTTTTGTTTTTAAAATTTTGTGAAAGAAATATTGAAAACAAATTTTACAAAATTTTGAAAATAAGAAACAGAAAGAAAATAATGTGACATTTTTATAATTATAATGAAAATATATTTAATTTGAAATGAAAAGATAAAACAAATCAAACACTTTATAAAATATTGATTGTTTTAGTTTGGCTTTTTTGTGAATGGATGATTTTTTTAATTTTTAGGTCTGAATCATCTGGATTGACACACTGAATATATATATATATATATATATATATATATAAAAGAAAAGCTAAATTGTAAAACACTAAAAAATAAGATATACATATAAATGCAACCAGAAAATATTTGTAACTTCTTTGGGATTTCTGTTGGTATTGTACTAATATTTTTAGTAGTTTTAACTATGATGATGTACGACTTACTTCACTTGGCCCCATTTGGAGCGTTCAATAAAACTAATTTAGACTAAAAAATTATTTTCTTCGATCTTATATAATATTTTGTTCATATATTACATAATATAAGCTTATTTAGATTATATTTTTATTTTTGTTTTTTATAACTATATTTAGCCTATAAGGATAGGATAAAACTACATACAATAAGAAACGAAATAATATTCTCACCTTTACTGTCTGTAATTGTTACCATCCCAAGCCTCCCCCAACGTTGCCGTGACTAAGGGTGTTCATTTCTAGTTTCGAGGGAAAAAATATTTAAACTAATCTACCTTGATCGAGTTGGTTTTGTTCGGTTTTTTAAAAAAAAATTTGAGTAATTTGAACCAAATTAACCTGATTAAGATTTGGTTGGTTTGGTTTAGGTTATCAGGTTGTCCAATTATTATTTTTTCTCCTAACAAAGTAACAAATTTACTATTACTAAATACTTCAAACTCAATTAGACAATTATATATGAATTTTAAGCATATAAGTCTTCCAGTGTAGTACAAGTATTAAGATAAAAGTAAAATCAAGTTTGAGAAAAAATATTTTAACGTCTTAAAATTATCATAAGTTTCATTTGTAATATAAATGTATGACATTAAATATATCTTGCTTCACAAGAAAGGTTATATATATATATATATATATATATATATATATATACATATACGTGGGGATTTACTTACACTAAGTGTAAGTTTTGACACACTTACACTACTCAATAATTTTTGTAGAATGTGAATTTAACCAATCCAACTGTTGAATCATATGTTATTATCTTAATGATCATGCATACCAAATTTTAAATAAATTGGACATATATAATTGTCTAATCTAATAGTAGACAATTTACTTACATTTTAAAATCATATTATACGTTAAAATAAAGTAATATAATAAAGTATCAAATAAATTTTTAATTGTAAGAAATTTTATGGGATTAATCTATCTTATGAAAACTTTGAATTTAACAGTTAGATTGGTTAAATTCACATTCTACAAAAAATTATTGAGTGGTGTAAGTGTGTCAAGACTTACACTTGGTGTAAGTGGATCCTCACCCTATATATATATATATATATATTATTACTTCATAAAGAAAATTTTAAGTTGTAAAGTTTTATAACACAAATGATTAAGTTAATAATTGAAATATTACTATCCTAATATGCAACTAAAATAAAATAAAGATAATGGAATGTTGGGGCTTAAAAATGAAAATTAAAGATATATCATTATATCTTAGGTTTTAAAATGAATGAAAAGTCAAATGACAAGAATATAAAGCCTAAAATTTCATAACTCTTTTAGTCATTTTATTGGATCATTGGGTTTTTAGGTTATAAAATACAAAGTTCGTGATCTAAATTAATTTTAGTCGATTTTAATCGAATTGGATATGATTAGACCAGATAACCCAATCCGAACTAATTTTTTTTAATTGGTTTGAGTTGATTTATCGGGTTGATCGGATCAAACAAAACCAATGAACACTCTTAGCCGCTAATGCCTCCTCCTCCTTGCCTTTGTAGCCGCCATTACCATTTTGGGTTTCAATTGACGAAGAATGTTATTTTTGTCTAAGTAAATATTTATTTGTGCATTAAAAGTGTTAAATAGTTGTGTACTTAACGATGAATAGTATACAAATTTGTTAGTTTTTTTATCATATAGTTTCATAATAACTTATCCTATCAAGTTCATCAAAAGATATTTGTTTGAATGAAGAATAATGAAGGGATGGGAAGAAAATATCTCCTTAAGTTTATAAATTTAAGAAGGAAAAAAAAAGTGAAGAGAATCATTTCTCCTCTAGCTCTCAGTTTTGTTCCCTTTGAAAGTGAGGGGTAATAAGGGAAGAAAACTTTATTTTTATTTTAAATTTGTCTTTTTTATTAAATTGTCAATAATTTTTTAAAAATAATTTTAGTTACATAAAATTGGTGTATAAAAAAGACAATCCTTTCCTATTCCATTTTTCTCCCTTCGATTCATCCCATCAACTTTTATTTCATTAGCCAAAAATATGTCTTGAAGTATTAGAGGATGACTCAGGCTTCTCAAATATTCAAAATTAATAATCAGGAATAGTTCTCTCTGTGACTACATCTCGGGTATGGACAAAATTTCCAAAAAATACATTTATTTTTTACCCATATTATAAAACTCAACTTAGATATGTCGGTTGCATTGGTGAATCGGTCGTTTGGTCGATCCGAGTAGCTTATTAGATTAAATATGTCATCGAATCGGACTGAATGACTTGAATGACTCCGAACTGGCCAAGTGTGAACTGTAAATGTGAAGCCCAGCTTTTGCAGCTCTTATCTACATGGCTCTTTCCTCCATTCGTATAAACACAATTGTTTCCTCCTCTGTTTGATTAGACGTAACCATTTTTTCTTTCCTTATGGCATATGTAGCCATTTCCTCCTCCATTTTTGCAGGTGTAATTGTTTCCTCCTCCATCGATCAAACAGCAACTCTTTGAGAGGGTGTAGAACGATTTGCTCTTGCTTTTTGAGTTTGATTATGAGATGACATTTTGAGTTTTCAGTTTTGAGAAGTGGGAAGAACTGTTTCTTGGGATGTAACACGTGGGTAATGAGTTGTCATGTGGGAGAGATAAAGGTTGTTTTGGCATTGAGAAAAAAATGAAAAGAAATAAGTGCAAGAAGTGATGGAAAGTAACTTTTTTTTCTTTTTATTTAATCATCGTGGGAAGCTTTTTGTTTTTTCAACTTTTAGTATTGATTGGTTAACTTAATTTCTGACCAAAATCATAAAAAATTATCACAAAGTCAAAGTGATTGACATAATATATTTTACTATAAATAAAAGTTTATAAATTACTTGTCCAAAAAAAAAACAAATGAAAAGCAAATTTATTAATTAAACAATTTTATCATGCTTTTAATCAACAATAATTTTTACATGAAATTAATAGTTTTTTATTGTGATTCGTAAAATTTTAATTACTAATCCAATTATGTTTTTCAATAATTTTTATATAATTTTAATAAATATTTATATTTTAAAAAAATATATACAATTGAGTTAGCGACTTACTGATTAAACCAGTAACTCAATCTACCTTCCGAGGCGATGACTTTTCTGGGTTTTATAACACTGTTTTTTACAATGTGCTTGAATGCTTGTCCATGACTAATGACTAGTACTACAAGTCTACAATTGTGTGCCTAACTACGCATACTTGCTTACACAAGTAAGCGCACCCCCTTGGGTTTACGACCTCGTCTCTGTATTTCGTCTTGTATGCATCACTCGCCCTTCTCTTACTACGCAGCCACCATTTAGGTGCTCCCAGTCCTCCGACGATGCTCAAATCGACCTTCACTCCCATTTTCCGGGTCCTTGCCCCCAAACCCAAGTCTCCAAAACTATCATCCCAGGCAATCACCAATACCTTGACGAACAGCACAGCAACTGTTCGACACAACGCCTCACCCAAACACCCCATCACCACCCCGCCACCCCCTTCCTCTGCTTACATTCACTTCCCTTTCTGTCGAAAACGTTGCCACTACTGTGACTTCCCAATCGTCGCTCTTGGCTCCGCTTCAACTTCAACCCAACTCAACGATGACCCACGAGTATCAAACTACATACAATGCCTCTGCAGAGAAATTAATGCAACCAAAGTGGAACTTGATGCCAAGACCAAGACACCTCTTGAAACGGTCTTTTTTGGGGGAGGAACCCCCTCCCTCGTGCCACCAAGGATGGTTTCCTTGGTTTTGGAGACTCTGAGAATGAAATTTGGGTTGAGTGAGAATGCTGAAATATCAATGGAAATGGACCCGGGCACGTTTGATGCTAAAAAGATGCAAGAGATGATGTTGTTGGGAGTGAACAGGGTGTCTTTGGGGGTTCAAGCATTTCAAGAGAAGCTATTGAGGGCTTGTGGGAGGGCACATGGTCTGAAAGAGGTTTATGAGGCTATTGATATTGTCAAGTTATGTGAGGTTGAGAATTGGAGTATTGATCTTATAGCTTCGCTGCCTCATCAAACATGTGACATGTGGGAGGAAAGTTTAAGGTTCACCATTGAGGCTCAACCAACTCATGTTTCGGTATATGATTTGCAAATTGAGCAAGGCACAAAATTTGGAACGCTGTAAGTAGCAGGAGTGATAGGTTTTTTTTTTTTAAGCTTTATAATGATTTGGAACCTGAAGATGAAAGTGTTTGCAGGTATACACCAGGGGAATTTCCACTGCCTTCTGAGATACAATCAGCGGATTTCTATAAGATGGCTTCAAGAATGCTTTATGATGCGAATTATAACCATTACGAAATCAGCAGCTACTGTAAGAGTGGATATGAGTGCAAACACAATTTTACCTATTGGAAGAACAAGCCTTTCTATGGCTTTGGCCTTGGCTCTGCTAGTTTTGTTGGTGGGTTGAGGTTTTCAAGACCGAAGAAGGTGAATGATTACATGAATTTTGTGCAAAATTTGGAAAATGGATTAGTAAATTGCTCGGTTGATGACCATATTCACGGCAAGGACACAGCCATGGATGTTGTGATGTTGTCCCTAAGAACTGCAAGAGGCCTAGACTTGAAGTGTTTCCGAGAATCATTTGGCAGCTCTGTTGTTTTCTCTCTTCTCGAGGTTTATAAACCTTATGTTGAGAGTGGACATGTGGTTTGTTTAGACGAGCAGAGGAGGGCTATTAGAATAGATGACCTCAACAATTCCCTATTGGATGAAACTAACACAGAAAGGAGGCTCGCCTATATACGGCTAAGTGATCCAGAAGGTTTCCTCTTATCAAATGAGTTAATATCCCTTGCTTTTAGGGTTATTGACTCTTAGAACGATTGCCTTCCGTACTAAGAGGTTTCTTGAAAACATGACTACTTATCTGTTAAAGCAACACAAAAGTTACAACTGCTATTATCTAACAATTACTTTGTGTCTATTTTTTACAGAGCCAACATTTTTTCCGCTGCTTCTTTTTATTTTTTTTGGATACACAAACACCAATGATGGGCATACATGCATTCCATTTGCACATTTGCATAGGTTAATACATATCTCCATTACTAAATAATAGCTCATGAAATCAATTACGATTAACATTTGAATCTCATTGGAATAAACAAAATGTCAAAACCTGCCAAGCCTCGGTACTATGGGCAATCATCTTGTGAAAGTAAAAGGCATAATTACAACAAATTTCAAACACTAATCAAGCGTGGCAGAAGATTAATTGATAGAGGATGAAATTAGTAGATAATGGATTAAAATCAAGAGGGACTGTGTTCCAGCGAAGGCTTAATGGACAAAAGATGTCTGATCATCAAATAATATTTTTCTTCCCTTTGTTTTCACTCAATCAACAAATCACCTCAGGGTGTTTAGACCAGTCCAGGTTTGATTTCCTTCACGCAACTCCATCATAATTCTCTACAATTCCTTCATTGACACCAATATCGAAGAGAATCTGCTTGGAGGAAAGGCCAACATCAACATATGCAGTACATCTTCCTATCTTTACCAATCCATTGGTGATGATTGCAACTGTCTAAGTTCTAACCTGCAGTAAAGGAATTCCACATGACAGAGTATGAAGTAGAAGTAAAAGCAATTACATGGATCATAACTTTGAGAGAGCAGGGACTAGGGCCTAGTAGGGGTGGCTATCAAATCGAAAGTTCAACAAGCACAATAAGCTTGGCTCGAATTCAAAGCTTGAGAATTCCCAATTGATGTATCAGGTATAATCGAGCCAAGCTACAATACCAACTACTCAGAGCATGATTAATTTATATATAATATTTTATATTTTATAAAAACTATAATAATTTAATACTTAAAACTATACAAAACAAAATATTAAAATACAATTCGAATCGAGCTTTCAAGCTCGATAAAACTAGATTGGGAAAATAACCGAATAGTGCGGCTTGGAAAAAAAATAATCGTTTGGTTTGTTTTGAAAATTAATCAAGTATTCAATTATATTAATCAATAATTTGTATACGGTTAACTAATAATTTATTTTCATTTTGATACTTGATACGTGGTTAATTAATAAAATTGAAGTAAATAATCCTCTGAGTAACCCAAATATCCTTTTATAATTTCAAAATAGGTATAAACAATAACCTAATTCATGTGAAATTATTATTATTGGAACCTAACTTCTCTTAAATATATTATTCCCCAATCCTGTTTTTTTTTAAATCATAATCATATCTCCACCCAAGATGATTGCTTTGTTATTTGACAATTGTCCCTCTAAACTAGTACTATAAGAATACAACATAACATGTATTACATATCCGTACATTACCAACTTGGACATGATAACTAGTTTAGTAATATTACAAAAATATTTGACAGAATTAAGTCATAATTAATTTGTCAAGATTTAAGAGTAATTGTTAGATAAGTTAAAATAGTAAAAATCACATATCTATTTAAGAGTCAATAACAATGTCAACATAAAAAATTCTAGTTATCTAGTATTTTTCTTAATTAATTATAGTTTAAAATTGACTTACAACTAACTTGTTTAGTAAAGAACGTTTCCTTTGTCCCTTTGAACTTGCTCTATCTAAGTTAGAGGGGAGAGGGCTGAACTTCGTATGTGTAAAGTGGCACCATATGGTTTAAATTTGGGTAAAAGCTAGTCAATTTTTCTCCAATTTGTCCAGATGCACCATATATGTCCAAATGCACTATTAATATTATCTCGTTTAATTTTGTTTAAACTCATACTATTTTTGGGGAAGACGGGTAAGAAGAAAAATTAACTTCTCCCCAAATTTAGGACAGTAACTTTTTAAGAGGGGTGATGTCCATCCATTCATCCATCCATGTGAGCCAAGAGTCATGGGCACCCCATTTAAAAATTGTACACTATGCAAAATATTTTTCCTTCCGAAACACTTTCAATAGTTTTTTATTGGGTGAACTCAATATCAAATGGCAAAATGCTATTAAACAAAACTTGAATTTTTTTTATAAGAAAAACCACCTTAATAGATTGTAATTAAAATTTATATGATTTTTTATAGATATAATTTGCATAAACATAAAGATAATTCAATATAGGCTGCGAGCTCAATCTCTCTTTGAACCTCTTTGTGACAGAACCCCCACAAAGCTATACAATAACACATTACACATTGGACCATAGCCCAACTCAATCCAACAAAGCCTTTATATACTTCAGCATAGGTTCTTAAAGTTCTCTTTCATTCCACGCACTATACTTTTGTTTTTGGTTACATTTCACACAGTATACTTTGTTATGCTTCTCTTTAAATCTCCATACTCATCTTCTTCATGTTGGAAACTCAAGTGTAAGTAAGATGTGAGTAAAGAGTTTCACATTGCTAAGAAATGGACAAAGTGAAAAATATATAAGTGGAATAATCCATATACCTAATATTTTAAAGTTTTTTGTTGAGACATGTATCAGGCACATTAGTGTGGTTAATCGGAAAGTCCATTGAAGATATTTTTTCGGTGTTGCGGGCTCCCCATTAGGATCGATTAAGACGAGTATTGGAGAAACGATAGTTGCACAAAAAGCCCAGGTAAAGTGGTAACGATGTAGCTCTTAGTGTCAGACGGATACGGCTTAACCCATGACGTGGAGTAAGACACACACTCAAGTGAAGATTGGTACCAGGTTGGTGGAAATGTGGTTCGGTCAAGGTGACGAACGAGTGGTAACACAATAAAGACATATCTCTGTCAAAGTGATAAACAGGCAATAACACGTTAATGGAAACATGCCTCGATCAAGGTGGCAAATGCTTAATGGAATGTGCTCTTGGTTAAACCATGAAATATTCGAAAAAGACTTCCACTTGAGGGGAAGTGAACCCGTATAAGGACTCACTTGAAGGGAAGATTGTTGAGAATTCAAGTATAAGTGAGATGTGAGTGAAGAGTCCCACATCGGTAAGGAATTTAACAAAGTAAGGAACATATAAGTGGAATAATTCATGAACATAATACCTTAAAAGTGTTTGGTTGAGACATGGTGTTAGGGAATTTAACAAAGTAAGGAATATATAAGTGGAATGACTCATGAACATAATATATTAAGGTTTTTGGTTGAGACATGGTGTCAGGTCCACTAATATGATTCCCCGGTAAGTCCATTAAAGAAATCTCCTTGGCGTTGCAGGCTCCCCTGACCCCAACACTTCCAACCATATTAATCTGAACCTCATGCATAATAAGTCTATAACTACAATGTGACTATTGCAAAGTTACTATTTTCATTACTCTAACTATAATTTTCTTTTTCTTTTGGAGGTAACTGTAATTTTTCTTTAACTACAATATATATAAAGTTTTTCTTTTGTACGCAAACTTAAAAAATGGAGAAGACAAAAACACGTTATGATGTAGATGAAAATATTAGCATTTATCAACTAATAAATAGCAATTACTTTATGTTGTTTCTTTCAGTAGAGTTAACGAAAACTCATTAATATATAAATGTTAAGACTATATATTTTTTAACTATAAATATGGCATTACTAATCACTTATTACTACCAATAAAGCTTTTCAGTGGCCAACAATCAAATTTCATTGTTCAAAAAGCCATGGCAGCATTGAACAACTTTTGTCTAATGGTAGTCTTCATGGCTATTGCTATTTTGTTGATTAAAATAAGGACTTTCATTTGAAGTTTTTGAGCCATCTGAAGGTCCTGTTATTGAGACTAATTATACTCTAAGGCCATTATCACCATATGAAAAATATTTGAGTGATTGTGCAACTAAATTACATCCAAATTGTGGTGATCAAATCTTTTTTGGGATAATTTTTGGTAATGAAACAATTAATAAAGATTGTTGCCTCAAGCTTGTGCCATGATATGGGTAAAGCCTTGCCATGATATTTTTTGACATATTTCTCAATATCAATAGCAGAACGTGAGGACAATTTTTTTTGAGAGAGGGGGGCGATAAGGGACAGTTGCAAGAATAATAGTGAACACAAAATTCTCCAACATTTACCATGTATGAATCTTATGGCGGAACTCATACTCATAATTTGGGAGGAGAGGGGACAGCTATCACCCCGCCCCTATCATTTCCGCCACCAATGTAAATAAAAGGGTAGCATTTAGGCTATATTTAAAAGAATAGATAGATGAGGGTGGTTCATAATAAAATTAAGTAGAGAAGAGTAACTTATAATAAAGTAAAGTGAAAAGTATTTTCTATTATTTAGATGTTGAAAATTATATGGTTCATATTAGATTAGAAAAAGTAATTATAATTGTTGACATGTCAAACTAATCATTATACAAAAATATATAAAACCAAATAAATAAAGATAAAAATGTAATTTATTGTACTCTTCATTATTATTTTTTACTCAATTACAAAACCCTAATTTGGGGTCTGAAAAATTGGCTCCCAACGGATAAGGAAGGGTTTGGGCTTCCCTCTTACCCAGTGCACTTTATCTCTAAAACAAAATAGTGGCTCTATCACTGAAACTATTGAACTCCACCTCACTTTTTTTTTGTTCCTTTATAAGGTTATCTCAATGATTCATATTCTACCAAAATTACGGGTGTAATGAAGTCGAGTTTAAACAAATACCAACCGTTTATAATTAGTTTGTTTAATATGTTCAAATATTTATCGAGTTTAAATCAAACATCAATTAGCATGTTTGAGCTTTGTTTATTTAAATTTCTCTTAGTTTGAGCTTGTTTATTTATATAAAATAATTTTCTTTTGCTTTCTTTGAACACTTATGAAATAGGTAATGCCTTTTAAAAATAAATTTGAAAATTACCATCAATCATTCTCAAAATTCAACAGTATTAAAGCATTTTGGGTTAGTAACACTTAGCTTTCTAAAGCATTTCATGTGGAGTTCAATCTCTAATAAATCTTAAAACCCATACTTATCAACCTTCACCATCCCCGGCAAAGCCATTAGTCATCCGTTGTAATCAAGCTTTAAATAAATTTGAACAAATCTTAATTAAACAAGTAATAGACAACCTTATATATAAGTAATAATAAGTTGTGTATGAAGAACGAGTATATCTTGTCTTAAAGATTTTTTTTTGTAAAAAAAGGTATATATTGTATGAAGTTACTTGCTTATTAATCGAGTTTTCAAATTTTGTTCAAATTTATTTATACCAAGTACGAACAAATAGAAACGAACTAAATTTGAGCTCATTCACGAACTGATCAACGAATATATTGGTTTAATTATATCCGGAACCAAAACTATTCTTATAAGTTACAACGGGAATTGCTATTGTTATGGTACTTTGATAGGTTTGGTATCCAGAATAAGTTGTCAATTATTTATTGACTATTAGTTTTACAATAAATGTTAGAAAGTTTATTAAATATAAATAACAATTAATGAATGTTAGACAACTCATTCTGGGTATCGGTACCTTGAAAAAAAAAGATGAGTACTAGAGTAATGCTCAGTTACAACATATCTTTGCCATAATCATTTAAAAAAATGTACTCTCTATTATAAAATAATGAGATATTGTACCGTGCATACTAATTTGTGTAAAAAAAAATATAAAATTTTTTTTAATTATGCTATAGATTAATCTTTTTTAAGATAGAGAGGTTCTATTTTTAAATAAAAATATGAGATTCTAAGATAACTAGGTTACTTCAATTAGCATAGATGCTTAGACATAAGTATTAACTAGTTCTTGCATTTTTCTGTTTTTTGTTAATAATTTTTTAAATTAAATTTAGAAATTTTATTATAATGATGAACTTAAGAGTAATCTTTCATTTTGATTTTCTAAATATTCATCCGATATCAATTTGGTTCTCCATTTATAGACATTGTCAATTAAGTCCCTTAATGATCATAAATAATATCACGTTAATCCAACCGTCATGATCCATGATAACACTGTTATTTTCTAAATATTCATCCGATATCAATTTGGTTCTCCATTTATAGACATTGTCAATTAAGTCCCTTAATGATCATAAATAATATCACGTTAATCCAACCGTCATGATCCATGATAACACTGTTACATATTGTCTTACGTAGCATGTTATCTTCATACGCAACATTTTTTTGCATGTGGCACGATCGTGGATATACAAATATCCAACATGGATTAGTTCACATATACTTTAATGAGGTGACATTAATTTTACCAGTGAAATATATAAGTGACGTCAATTCAATCCTCCTTTTATAGTCAACATTAAAATGATCATTTAAGATATGTTTGGATGAAAGAATTTAGAAAATAAGAAAAAGGAGGAGAGATATAATTTTTCATTTTAAATAAATAAAATATTTATTTATTTAATAATTTTTTAAAATAAGATAAATAAAATGTAATATTATCATATAATGTTTCAATCATTATTTATTCATTTTTATGAATATATTTTATTTTTTTAATTTATAATTAAAAAATTACTCCTCACATCCTTTACCCTCCAAACTCTTTATTCTCAAACATAATGTTAATGATAATTCTATCACATTGGTCCAAACATCACGGTCCCGAAAGAGTGAGAATGATACTTTCAACGGTTTAAATCTTATATAATTTTTTATATAATATTATAAATTTAATATGATGACACACTTATTTCATGTGCCATGTGTAATGTTTTATTTTATTAGTGTATTACTTTAAGAGTATGTTAGTATAGAGCACCAACGTTGTTTGATTTATAAAAAAATACTTTATAAAATTGGTTAATTTATATATTAATATAATAATTATTAAATATTATTTGTGTATATTTTTATATAGAACATCTATTCATCTCTTATATTTAAAAACTAAAGCTGAAATAAAAAAAATTGATTTAAAAAATATTTGTGATGACTATTACAAAAGGAATTTCACATGATAGGAATAATAAAAGAGGATGACAATATCATATTTCGAATAAGATGAGATATTTTTATAGTCTAACAAATTACTTTTGACAATTGAATACAATTATTAAATAATCAATTGTTTTATATGAGTTAATTCTATTAGCGTTTCCAATTGTCTATTTATATTCTCACTAAATATTTTTAATTGTTATTTCTTAAATTTCTCCCAATTAAATGTAAATAATCAAATAAAAATATAATTAAGACTTGACTTGAATATTTTTTTAATTGATGGTAATTTAAAAATTAAAATTAAAAATAATTAGTGGGAGTGTTAATGGATAATTAGAAGTACCAATAAATTCACTGTTAACTTGTTACATGAAATAAATGAAATCACTAAAAAATCTATGTGAAGTTAGCAAACTCCAACCAAAAGGATACATTAGTGTATTTATTATTTAATTTTTTCAATTAAGCATTTCATTCATTATTATTAATTATATGTATTTTTAATCAAGATTATATTAAAAAAATCATTAGTTCATCTATATTAAAAAAATTATGTGCAAATATTATAGTCTTAAAAAATGAGATAATATATACCCAATAAAAAAAAGACTTCCCAAATCAATAAGAAGAAAGTTCCTCTCATTTTAATTTATTACTTAGAGCATGTTTGAGAAAGATTAAAACAGAGATTTTTTTCAAATAAAAGTCATTTTATCTAAAATTTATCTTATTTGTTTAAAATATATAAAATTAATTATAAGTTAAGATTATTTTTTCATTAACTAAAAATACTTTTTAAAAAAAAAATTATTTTAAGCTTTTAATTAGGTAATTTTAGCTTATTTTAAAAGTTTTGATAAATAAATACTATTTTTCCCTCAACTAAATAAATTTTTTCATCATTTCATATATCTTTTGATAATTTAATATATAAAAATAAAATTTTTATACAATCTAAACAAAAAAATTTATCTTAAAATTAATTATAAACTAATATAATTAAACATAAATTAATTTTCTAATAATTAATTTTCTTAAATTTCAATTATACACATAATTATTTTTTACATAATATTTTTTTCACAACTAATTAAAAAAACACTATTAAACATCTAAATTATTCTCCCTCCATCCCCTCCTTCGTACACCCCCACCCCAACTTAGCATCGTAATTCATAATTTATACCCTCTCGTACAAAACGACGACGCACGGTCCACTCAATCAAATGCCATTTTTCGTGTTTCATTTATGCCCCTTCCACCGCCGCTCGCTGGTTTTGCTGCGGTCACTGGCTCACTGAGACAAGAAGATGGGGAAGAAGACGAAGAAGGCCGGTAAAGGCAAAGAGAAAACGGAGAGAAAAACCGCAAAAGCAGAGGAGAAGAGATCTCGCAGGGATACCAAGAAGCTTTCTCCCGAGGACGACATCGATGCCATATTGGTACTAATCCTTCGTTCTTCTCCTCAAAAATGCTCACTATATTTACACTCACGGTGGAAGTGTTATACATACTTTCACCTTAGTGTTCGCTCCTTTGTGGTTTTATTTTGCAACTCTGTTTCTATGGCGTTGGTTCCGTTCGATTCATTGTATTCAATAATGTGCTTTTATTTTGAAACTGTAGTTATAGTTGGATTAGCTTGTGGTTGTAGTTCTTTTTATTTTAGATGATTGAATAAGTGTTTGTTTGCAGTTGAGTATACAAAAGGAGGAAGCCAAAAAGAAAGAAGTTCATGTTGAAGACAATGTTCCTGCGCCTTCTCCTCGATCCAACTGTACGGTAATGCTGTTAACTGTAGTTGTCGATTATTACAAAGTGGCTCGTGTTGGTAACAAGTTATTGTCTATCTCTTGCTAAAAAATTAAAATAAAATGTACTAAGAATGTAATACTTTTGTGATGCTTGTTTGTTATGCTCGATTGTGCAGCTCACCGTCAATCCCTTGAAAGAGACAGAATTGATTCTTTATGGGGGTGAATTCTACAATGGGCAAAAGGTAAGAATTCAATGATAGTTAACACAATTATATGTTGAAGCATTCTGATCTCAGGGGTTTACACTCTTATTTAGATTACTGCAATGTGAATTTATACAGACTTTTGTGTACGGTGATCTTTACCGGTACGATGTGGAGAAGCTGGAATGGAAATTAATTTCAAGTCCTAATAGTCCTCCTCCTCGTAGTGCTCATCAGGCAGTTGCTTGGAAGAATTATCTTTATATTTTTGGTAATTGACTAGGCTTTGGCTCGATATGTGGACGTCCACACTCCTACACTCATACTTTTTTTTTTCTTTCAATCAAAACATCCCATGTGACAATTATTTTATTGTGATTTGTGCTTTAGGTGGTGAATTTACATCTCCAAACCAAGAGCGGTTCCATCACTACAAGGTTAAACTTGCATCATCTTTCCTCTGTTATGTAAATAAAATGTGGCTCACTTCAGTGGATTTTGACTATTTAGAAAGAGGCTAGCTAAATTTCTGCTGAATCTTTTGATGTTGCTTTTGAATTTTGATGTGTGTAGGATTTTTGGATGTTGGACCTGAAAACAAATCAGTGGGAACAGCTTAATTTAAAAGGGTGCCCAAGTCCACGCTCAGGACATCGAATGGTATGCTCAAGTTCATATGAAATAATGCACTCATCAACTTACTAGTAAGAATGTCAGATTATTAAATCATAAATCAAACAGGTTCTTTGGCATGTTTGTTTCTGAAAATGCGCACTATTCTTTTTAACTCAAATGACATCAAACTACTGTCTGCATTGCATAGCAAAGTCCCTCAGATGGTTTCTTACCTGCTTATATCTTGTACTCCATATGACATCAAATATTCGAATGACATGAGTACTATTACTTGCCAAGGCATAGGCGCCCTCTGTCTTAGTTTAATTTCTATATTTTCTTATTTTAATCTTAGTTTAATTTGGTTCATTTGAATGTGATATTCGAATTTTGAGAAAGCGTTACAGCCATGTCAGATATTAAATAACAGGAACAATTTATTAACTTGTAGCTGATTTGATCACTAATAACCTAGTCATTGGAGTAACAATAACCTGATAAATCGGGCAAGATACTGTTATTAGAAACACAGAAGAAGTTTCTTTTATGCTATTTTGTCTTTAAACAGCTGCAAGGTTGGATTACTTGCATGTCTCAATTTCTGTTCAACTATCCCCATCTAGTGGATGGCAGAAAAGGCTAATGAACGATTTATTTTTCTTTTTAATTAATTAAAAATGGGTAGCCTGGTGCTATTAAGTTCCTGCTATGCGCAGGGTCCAGGGAATGGTAGGACCCACTATGTGGGTCTTTAGTAGGCAGCCTTACCTTGCGATTGCAAGAGGCTGATTCCACGACTCGATCCTATGACCTCCGGGTCACATGGCAACAACTCCAACTGTTGCGCCAAGGCTCCCCTTCATTTCTGTTTTAATTAATTGACTTTAAAATCATCATATTTGTTTGCACTTGCTAAGATATTGCAACTGTGCACGTAATGTTATAGAACATTCATTGTTGTTGATCCTTCTTGCTGATTGCAGTAGCTAAGATATTGCAACTGTGTTCTTGATGTTATAGAACATTGTTAACATTGATCATTCTTGCTGATTGCTTATCTATTTGTGCATCTTATTTTGCTTACTTTGAGGTTGGTTGCATAGCTCAGTGTAATTGCTGAAACCCTGAAACCTTGCAATATTCTCCTTATCTTTCTTTCCATGTGAACTTTCTCAAAGATAAATACATGACATATTCACACCAACATATTTGTGATTATATGCACCTTTCTTGTTATTGCTAGTTGCTACCTTTAGGAACCTTTTATGATTCAGTAATCTGAATTTCATGGAGTCCTGGTTTGTGCTATCATAACCATGAATCTTTATTTTAGGAGTTTATCTCTGCTAAGTGATTTTTTCTCCCTATATTATCTTTAAACCTATATTAATCCAGTCTTTTGTCTACATCATATGTATTTGATGCTAGTGCTTTGTCTTCAAATTATTTGGTTCTTTTACAGGTATTATACAAGCACAAGATTATTGTTTTTGGTGGCTTCTATGACACTCTTAGAGAAGTGAGGTTGTTGATGCTCCTTAATTTTTTAAGATTTTGTATTGGCTCCATAATTCCATAAATTATATGCATGTGATTTTCTTTTTCATATTAAAAAAAAAACATTTTTCTGCATGTTATGACAAGCTTGCAATAGCCAATAGTCAGATGTTTTGCTTTTGAAAAGTGAGTTCTAATATATATTATCCCTCATTAAACTTAGACCTAAGTAAGTCTACTGGCAATTGCATTCAGGGAGAAGAAGCAGAGTTCTTCAAATAAGTTACAGAATTTCTTTAGATATTTTCTTTGCTAGGAAATGTGTTAGAGAAGACACTGGTGCAGCTGAAAGGGGTTTTTGTATAGGGTGGCAAATTGTTAGGCACTTGACTTAGTCAAGTTACTGTTGTAGAGGGAGGTTAGTATTAGGTGGTTAGGCTGATACAGTTGTTGGTTTTCTGTTATAGAGAGTCTATAAATAGATTCTCCTTGTTGCTTTAGGATATCTTTTGGAACATTGCAGATTGTATGACTGGATCATTTCCAGTGTGAAAGGAGAGTGCTCCTTTGGGTACCTTGTGTACTTTTCATTTCTTTCTTTCCTATCTCAATAAAAGAATTGCATTCTTTCTCTCTTTCCTTGCCCTACTTTTCCCCCAGCGTGTCACCATTGTTAGGAACACAAGATCTCAGAATAAAGATTCCTAACAAAATGTATATAGCATGGTAACATCGATGTCTTTGTTACATAATTTTGGTTTTATGGGAAGGGAATTGTTTTTGCTGCTGGTATAGATTGTGTGCGCATGTGGATGCACAACAGTTGGGGGTAAGAGGACTCATGGAATTTTCTTTTATTTCCATCCTTCATGGTTTCTAGTTTTTTTGGAGTGGTTGCTTTCATTGCTTACTTACTATGACTTTAAAGTTTTTGTCTTGAATACATTAATATACTTGCATGCTAGTGGTCAGATATTAAAACTACTTTTTGAAGGCTTGTGATTAAAGTAATGAAGTGTTACACCATACACACTATCATTGAGTAATCACAGGAAGACACTTGAGTTGTTGTGTGAGATCACATGTATAAGCCCCCTAAAATTTGTCCCATAGTTGATTTTTATGGCATTTTGAGAAAATGAAATTGATGTTTTGTGGTTTAATTGCAACTGACAGGAGGCTGAATCAGTATTCAGAAGCTTATTATTGTATCATAGTTGTGTTATGAAATTCCATTTCTATCTCTCCAAATATTGTATGTTATTGAACCTATAAATTTTAAATTTTGCGTCTGTTTGATGATGTTCTTTGCATGTGAGACTTGTTCTTTAAAATATTTAACAAGAACGACCAATCATTGATATTGATTCACTTAATAGCATTATCTATACCAGCTGAAGGTTAAGACCTCTTAATTGATTATGCAGATACTACAATGATCTATTTGTATTTGACCTCGATCAATTTAAGGTAAATATATTTAAATACGTAGGCTATACTTTGCAATGAATATGTTAACATACTATCTATTATTCCAAGCTTGGCACCAAAATGTCAGGCTGTACAAGTATAATGCTATAATGTTGATATTATATTCATTAATGTGACTAACACCAATCTGATTTTGTGCTGCAGTGGCAAGAAATAAAGCCTAAGCCTGGAGCAATGTGGCCAACTGGGCGGAGTGGTTTTCAATTATTTGTTTACCAAGATGATGTGAGTAAATTACTGAACCCACTTATATGAAGCTAATTTTTTGTTTTAAATTACTTGGACCCCGAAGGCATGCTTGTGTTTATTAATATAGTCAAGTTTTCCCCTATGTGCTGTATCATCATTGTGATTAATTAGGGTGGCTCTATGAAGTATTTTTGAAGTTCAGAAGCTATCTTCTTTACAGAATTCCTTTCACATTGCAGATTTTTTTGTATGGTGGCTATTCGAAAGAAGTTTCATCTGATAAGAACGTCTCTGAGAAAGGAATTGTTCATTCAGACATGTGGTCCCTAGATCCTAAGACTTGGGAATGGAACAAGGTAGTGGTTTGGAGTTTAATATTAAGTGAATTTGTATATTCCTCATCTTAGGCAAGTATAAGCCTTCTTATAGCGCAGAATTTTGCCCACACTATAAGAAATTAAAATGACTCTAGTCAGTGTTCACAATAGCAGCACCAACTTCTTCTCTCTTTAAACTTTAAATCAATTATGTAACATCTCAATCGTGTAACATCTTTCTCTGATATTTGCTCCCCCCTTCCCCTCCCCCGCGCATGCATGCACGCACCCAGACAATTAATGTGTTTAATTATCTCTTCGTCCAACTGATTTTTTCATCATCTTTTCTCCCCTTCTTGATAGGTTAAGAAAAGTGGAATGCCTCCTGGGCCTCGTGCTGGGTTTTCCATGTGTATTCATAAGAGGAGGGCTCTGCTATTTGGCGGTGTTGTGGATATGGAAGTTGAAGGTTAGCTTTTGTTTTTGGTGCTTATTATTTTTTCCATTTTTGGCACTCTGCATATATTTTTATAGTAAATTATTGTGACTCGCTACATGAGATTATATTCTCATATGTGTGGCCTATGTAATACATTGTAATGTTTGCATGCAATTTATAAAATCTGGCGGTCAGCTTCAATTCTTTTGGAGGCGGTGTGTTGCTACTTGCTATGTTTATGCTTGCTGTAAGGTTAGTTTCCTGATTGCATTGAAATTATGCAGGTGATGTAATGATGAGCTTGTTCTTGAATGAGCTTTATGGCTTCCAATTAGACAGCAATCGCTGGTGAGTCCTAAATTGCATCGGTGCTTAATACATCATTTTCTAAAGTTGCTATCTGCCTTTATGAACTCAATTCTTCCATTGCTTTTGACTCTTAAGTCATCCTATTTTTGCATTTTACTCTGCAATTGGTCGTTTTTCTGCATATACTGGTTAGAGTTAAGATGTGCTCTCATATTTAATGTTTCTTGATTAGCTTATTATTGATTTTGTGGGTAATAGGTATCCTCTGGAGTTAAGAAAGGAGAAGTCAACAAAAGATAAGGTAGATTGGATACATTATACTTCTGATCTCTCATGAAAATTGTCCCACATTTTAAAACTCATCCTTTAGACGGTTTTTTATTTAACATTATATTGTTGCTTAATGAAACAGGTTTTGCAGTTGAAAAGGAATGAACAAAAATGTACTGATGATGTTGACAAGAAGATAAATCCACCGTGTACTGCAAGAGAAGAAACTGAGGATTCAGAGTATGAAGAAAGCAACATTGATGATATATCCCAGAATATTGCATCAAACATGACTATTGTTGATAGTGAAACACTTACCAAATCTGAAGGGAAGCCTAAGGAATCTGGTGCTAAATTGGACATTCAAAGTTCTTTGCCTGAGGTTGTCATTTTGGATCAACAATCTTATCGCACTGCTTTATTTTTGCCCAGTTATTGATTACTGAATTTTTTCCAAACTTTGTAGGTAGTGAAGCCCTGTGGACGTATTAATTCCTGTATGGCCATTGGGAGAGATACATTATATATATATGGTGGCATGATGGAGATTAAAGATCAAGAAATCAGTCTTGATGACTTGTATTCTCTGAACCTTAGCAAACTTGATGAATGGAAATGCATCATACCGGTTTGTTACCCTTTCTTAACTACTTTTTTACCAATACATGCATACACCCAGTACTATAAATTCAGAGTAATAATGTTATACCTGTAGGAAATGTACCCAAAACTGTGGCATCTTAACCCTGTTTTCTGTTCTTCTAAATATCAAGTTGTAATATTGCTAGGAGCTCTCTCTCTCTCTCTCTCTCTCTCTCTCTAACAAGAAATGATGATGAAGCATGGAAGAATTTCTGAGTTATTGGCTGATAGAATTCTGCTACAATAAAGTTGGTGAATGTCTGTTCCTTACCCAGTTTCAAGGGTCCAGGACACCTCAAGAATCCCTCTAAATATTATTTATAAAGGATATTTAACAAAAAAATAGCTAGTAATTAGACCTATTCGATTATAATGATATTTTGACAAAGTTATGTCATACAAATATGATTTTCATTGATAATGTGTCTCATTCACATTATCTTGAAACTAAATTTAACTGCAGAAGGTAGAGATGCACTTTTTTCTCAAATAATTTTAGGGAATATATCTTATTTAATTAAAAATTATAATGTGAATTGGGGTAACTTATGTTCTTTGTGATTACATTGTGCAAAACTAGGTCTCTGAATATTAGCTATGCTGATGCTGTTGACATAGCTGTCTAGTTAATCCAGCTTATTTAATCTAGAATATCTTGTGATTGTAATTTCCTATTTAAATATGCATTTTTGCTTTATTTGCTATGGCCTGACTTAGCTTTTCTTCAACGCAGGCATCAGAATCTGAATGGGTGGAAGCTTCAGAAGATGATGATGATGATGAAGATGATGAAGATGATGGTGAAGATGAATCTGATGGTGATAGCACAAGTGATGAGAATGAAGATGATGAGGAAGAGGAAGAGGAGGTGCCCATTCCAACTTTCTAATTCAAACGAAAAAAATTTAGAGTGAATCACTCTCCCCTCTCCTATATTTTATGTTTACTTCGCAGACTGAAAACCCAAACAAAACTCTCTTGTATCTATGAAAAAACGCTACAATTAACTTCAAAATACTGTTAGGCCTAACAGATTTGTTAACTAAGTTGTTACCTCATGGATGGTGTGGTCAAATGTCATTCCTACCCTTATTTAGCCTTATATGTTGAGTAAAGGGGAATAAAGCATTTGTTTGGTGTAGCTGAAATGAAGGTTCAAATGGTTGGGCACCGAATTGAATGTTCAACTCAACTGCACATCTGCACCAAATAAAGTGTTCTTCCTCTTTCTCAATATGTAAGGCTAAACAAGGGTAAGAATGACATTTGACCACACAACATCCATGAGCTAACATCTCAGTTAATGAATATGTTAGTCTGATAGCATTTGGAGTTAGTTGTAGTATTTTTTATAAATAAAAGGAGATTTTGTGTAGCTTTTTATAATAAAGGGAAGGTGTTTGTAGTAAACGCAAAATGCAAGGGAAAGGAGAGTAATTTACTAAAAAATCTAACACATCATTCAAACAGAAAAAGGGGGGAGAAAAGCAAACAACAGAAATATTATCTTTTCGTAATCCCGCCTCATCATTTTCCTTTCATTGTTTCAATTCACTGTGGTTGTTATTGGCTTCTTTCTCTCTCTTTGATATTTTTAAGCACGAAATCCTTACACTTCGTTTACCATTGGAAAGATGCATAATGGGAATACAAAAGGGGTTCTCTCTAAGATCCTTCTTTTTCTACACTATACCATATCCTTAACAGTTTACAAAAAATAATATTTTGACGGACAAAAGTTTACCTTTTGAAGCAATAACTTGTAACATCATATTTGGCCTTGCTGAATATTATAATCCATGATAGGTGTTAAGCATTTCTTAGGTGATATTTTTCCTATAACTTGCAATTGCTATACCACACGCATAATATTCAACTCTCCATAAGCAGGCAGTTTGTTTTTCCCTGAAGCAAGAAGCTTCCTACATTATTGATTTGGCTTTACATTTTGGCCAGTAGGCTCAGAATGCGTCAGTTCAGGTGGGAAATGCTGTTGCTTTAATCAAGGGTGGGGGAAGGAATCTGCGGAGGAAAGAAAGAAGGTCACGGATAGAGCAGATCAGAGCTAGCCTTGGCTTGTCAGATTCACAGAGAACGCCAATGGTAATTTATTGATATTTATTAAAGTCACTTTGGACCGTTGATTATAGATTGAAGATGAAGATAGCGGAAATATGAGTTTTAAATTTTATGTTGCATATGAGCTCTACTATCTTTGTTGATTGTGTCTAGTTTTGTCTACTGCCATCTTTGGGCTTCAATTTGTATTTTTCTTTATCCCACTTCCTTCTTAATTGATTTCTTATTGCATGTATAGCCAGGAGAATCCTTGAGGGATTTCTATAAGCGTACGAATTTGTATTGGCAAATGGCAGCCCATGAACATACCCAACACACTGGAAAAGTATGTTCTCTCTTTTCTTTCTTTCATTATATTCTTATATAATTTTCCTTGTAATATAATTTGATGTTTAGTAGTTTGACTAGTTTCCCCCTTTCCCAAATTTATTCTGCTACTAATTCTCTTTTGTCTAGATATCAGTAGTTATATTAAATCTTGCTTCTGCTTGTTATCTAATGTATTCAGGAGGAACAGAGAGAGACTTCAGTTGGTCTTTCTGTTTTCCTCAGCTCAAATTGGCTCGAGTCCTTGTTTTTGTCATTGTTCAAACATTGCATAATGGTGGTCGATGAGATTTTTTAAATTGATTATTTATTATTTTGGATGTGTATGCATTTGTTGACCTGATTATGTGGCAATGCCCAGTCTGTTAATTTGAATCTATGTTGCTCAAATTTAGTTGAATCTCATACCATGAAATGTGCCTGAAAAATTGCTGCCCTTTTCTTTTGTTTTCAACTGTGATCGAGTTTCAGCTGCCTCTTATGCTATGTTTAGGAGAGAGAAAGGGGTGGAAAAGGAAGGGAAGGGATGGAGGGGGATTCCCTTCTCCGTGTTTGGAGGTTTAGTAAAAAATAATGAGAGGAAGTCCCTTCCATTGTTTGGGAGTTTAAATTAAAGTAG
This sequence comes from Styphnolobium japonicum, assembly GCA_023212625.1. Lineage (NCBI taxonomy): Eukaryota > Viridiplantae > Streptophyta > Magnoliopsida > Fabales > Fabaceae > Styphnolobium > Styphnolobium japonicum. Next base: position 37,515,239 of record JALBWW010000003.1, on the reverse strand, counting down.
AGGGAAGGGATAAGTTTAAAAATTAAATTTCCTATATAGCCCTCATATTACTAACCTTATAACACAAATATTGGGTATATATGTAATTTAATACATATTTAATTAAAAATGAATCCTCCCCCCACCTCCCAATTTTTGGGCTTTGAGGGGAAAAGAGCCCCTCCTTCCCTCATTAAAAATCATCCAAACAAGGGTTGGGATCATTTTTCCCTTCCCCCTCCTTATCCACATCCAAACAATACATTAGTCTCTTAGATGGGATAAAGTACTGGAAATTTCTTTCCAAATGAACAATATTTTGGAGTTTAAGATTTGCCTAGGAAGTTCCAGGCAATTGTTGAGTTAGTTCACTTGTACTTAGTACCATGCAATCCATTTATATGTGCAGTGCAAAACCCATTTGATTACTTTTGGGTTTTGGCTGAGTTTAGTTTCTTGATTTACAGTATTATATCATTTTTTTCATGATAACATTTCTTTTGATGATACTACTAATACTTATTTGTCAGTTATGCGTTCCTTGGAACTCATTTCATATTCTGCGTGGTGGGAATGAACATATACACCTCAGAAAGAGGAAAAACAGACACGGGATGGACTAAGGGGGTGGTTGTTTGAGGGGGTGGAAAATTGAAAGGGGAGTGAAAACCGAGTGGAATGGAAAGGCGTTCCTTTCCACTCGTTGTTGCTTAGTAAAAGGTGAAAAATCACTTTCATTCTATAGGAGCGGCCAAAATTTGTGGGACGGAATGTAAATGAGTTCTATCTCTACTTTCAACTGTTTCACATTTTTGTTGTACCAAGAAAGTGTAAAGAAATTTTTATTCTAAATTTTTGCACTTCCTCATTTTTTCCCTTCTCAAACAAGCACTCCTTAAAGGGTATTATTGCCATTTTGAAATGAAACATAGTGAAGGGAATAGAATTATTTTGTTATTATTTATCTAGTTCTATTATGAGTTCCTCCCTGCTACCCCCTTTCTTTTGTAACACACTAATGAATGCCTTATCTCTTTGTGGCAAAATTCCGGCCTTGGGTCATAGGAACTCCGCAAGGACGGTTTTGATCTTGCTGAAGCTCGGTACAGGGAGCTAAAACCTATTCTTGACGAGGTAATATTTTGTTGTGCACTCATTTGTAGAGTGATACTTCAAATTTACACCTAAAAGCCATTTGCACCATTCGTCTTTTAATTATTGAGTTATTTTCTTTGGACACTGCAGCTGGCTCTATTAGAAACTGAGCAGAAAGCTGAAGAGGAAGAAGGGCCTGAAACTAGTTCAAAGAAAAGAGGCAAGAAGAAAACTAGAAATTGATAATTTAGTATGAGGCTTGGGTGCCATCAAGAACGTAATTTGCAATTTTGGTTTAGTTTGATGTCATCAATTAATTATAGAGATTGTGCTATGAATTTTATGCACGTATACATAGCTGCGTACGTATGGTCATGTAATCAGTGCAAAAATGCATACACACAAAAATCACAGCTCCAATACAGGACTTCTCTCCCCGAGATGGAATACAGATTTCGCTATAGAAAAGAAGAGAGTTGAACCAGTTTGTTTGGCGCCGAATTTATCATGTGTACTTAAAATTTTAAAATTTCTTTAGTTTACAACTGCCTTTAAATCCGTGACACATTATGCTTGTTTTCCTTTTATATGGAATTAATGTGTACGCTTTGAAATTGAGTACTGATCGTTGTGTATTCGTGTCTATCATCAAATCATGACTGGTATTGAGCCTCAATTGGTTAGGAATTAATCTAATGATAAATGCTGACTGGTTGCTTTACGGATGCTCAAAAATTAAATGTAAGATGATAATATTATATTAAATATAATAAAATTAAAATATATAATATTTTATATTTAATTCTATTTTATAGAAATAGAATAATTTTTTTTATTCATAGAATTCTGAATTCTAATTTTGAATATTAATATTTAATATCTTTATATATTTCAAATTCGAATTATACATAAACGAGGTTAGCCCTATTGATCATTACGAATATATTACTAGATGCTAAAAACACGAATACTACTAATTCTCAGATGTAGGAACAGTTTGCATTGCCAAGTTCACGACCCCTCCACTTGGGTTTTATATGAACAGTACCATGGGTGTTACAAAGAGGGAACGAAACCTGAAGCACGCAAAAAGAAGAGCCCAACAAGCCCTTGCTTTCTGCCACATAATTGTATTTCTTAATCTCTCCCAAGTAGTGCCAAATCGTAAAGCACTTTAAAAAATTCTTTGGCATACCGTATCTCAAAAGAAGAACCCACCGCAGTCTCAGCACTCTCCTAGGGTCAAGACCATACACGATGATTATATAAGATAAAAATAATTTCAATCCCTTCGCGCATGCCATAGTTATAATTTTATATAACGCCTTTGAGCTTCAAATCTGCATTCTGTTTAGAAAGATAATCCAAAACGGGTAAACCAAAATATTTTTGGTGTCGGCTGCACGCGTGGCTATATTCTGCCTCTATTAGTAGCCAGAAGCCAGGGGTCCCAAGTTGGAACAAAATTAATGGCAAAAGACAACTTACACATTCTTGAAACTTTATTTGCTGAGGTGGAATCTCACAAGTAACGAGAAAGTAGTACAACTTTTGGACAAATTAAAGAGGGATCTTAAAACTGATAAGGAAGAATGGCATCTACCTATATAAATTAGAAATTAAGAATGAGAATAATTTTATTTATGGACGACACTGACTTTGAGTTTAAGTCCCAGTTAAGATAGATGATATGAAGTGTGATTTACGGTAGAAAAAATGAAAAACTGTTGCCTGACTTAATTCAAAATCAATTTTTTGATTAAAAAAATCAATTTTAACAACTTATTTTTTTGCTGAAACAATTTTAACAACTTATCAAGCGGCTTAAAGGCTGAATACCCAACTTTTTTAATATTATGAACATTTTAGCACCGTTTTTATTTTTGGTTTCACGTGTTATACATCTTGCTAAATCACTTTGTAGTGCTAAACACACATGATATCCGCCTTCTCTAAAGCATTCTCTCCATCTCCTCCTCTTCTTGTTTTGTTTCCCCTGGATTCTTCATCACCCTCTTGTCATTCTACTTGTAACTTATTTAATCTATATATCTATATCAATATCTATATATTATTATTATATTCACCCTCCATTCCATTTTATCTATCGTTTTAAAAAACTTTTTTATTTCATTTTATTTGTCATTTTAAAAAATTAAGAAAACATTAATTTTTTTTTTCAACTTTTGTCCTTTAGTATTTTAATAAAGTGAGAGAAAATTAATGAAGTGGTATTATTTTGAGTATTTTAATAAAAGTGTAATTTAGTTAAATGTATTTATTCTTTCATAAAATTAAGGCTATTTAATAATTTTCTTAATCTTTGTGCAACTGCTTTAAACAACTAATAAAAAGAAATGGAAGAAGTATTAAAGTTGGCTTCCTGTAATAAGAACATTTTAAATAGTCGTTTCAAGTAATTTCTTAACTTACTAACTCTTTAAATCTTTATTCATTAATAAATATATAAATTTACACAAATTTTTATGTTTTGACCTTAGACATGATTTATTGGCCATTTGAGTTTTTGCACAAATTAACTTTTCAAAGTTTCATAAAAAGGTTGAAGATCAATTTTGAACAGACAGATGTGTAAAATAAATAAGAATAAAGGTGCTGATATATACAAGGCTCATAAGATTCCCACATGTAGACTTCAAAAATAGTATTTGATCTTTCAAAGATTTTGATTTTGGATTTTTTCAAGCTGCCTACTTGTCTTGCTTGTTAATAATTCAAAACAAATCCAACGAAGAATCGTGCACAAGTAGTTTATTTTACTTTTATCTAATTTTGGGGGCCTAAATAATTTTAAATTATATACTATTTAATATTCGATTAAAAAATCAAACAATTTGACCAAAAGTTTGAACTTAAACGACCGACTGCATCATCGGTTCATAATGTTTTCATGATCTCGTAATTAGTTAAATTTATGACAACAAATGCTACAACGTTTTAATTTTGTTACTAGAATCTTTGATGGACTGAGTTGGTATGCTTGGTAACTATTGGATGGATAAGTAATTCTTACCAATTTATTTTATTCAACAATAATCCTTAAATTTAGTTGAATTCTATAAAAAAAAAATCTAGCTAATTTTTATGGTATGTATGTAGCACTTCTCAAGACATAAGGTTTCATGCTAAAGTCGTGGTGTAGCAAAGAACAAATAAAAATGTCATTGGTGTCTGGTACTTTTGTACAATGTTTTCTATAACAAACATATAATTTGCAGAGAGGGATTCAAATCTGCTATCACCTTTTCTTATTTCTTTCCTTGTTTCCCTCAATTAAATGATTAAACTTAGTAAAAAAAATCTCTCTTAATTCGTAATAACTTTTTTTTAATTGTTAATTTTTTTCAACTGAATTATTAATTTTTTCCATAGAAAATGAGAAAAAAAGAAACGACAAATTTAATTCTCGTAAAAAGGTATGGAAATGTCTAATACTGCATTGAAACTCTAGTAATGATTCGAAATAAATTGAAAGGTAAACTAACACTGTAGGTAAGGGAAAAGAGTCGTAAAAAAGGAGAGATATTTAAGATAGTAATTACGTAAGCTATATAAGCATAGAAATTGGCCAGGGTCGTCCTAAAAAAGAAAGATAATAACTACGTGGTTAGGTAAGCATAAAAATTACACGATAAGGGTCCAGCACCACCAAAAAAAAGAAATTAACATATTATAGAAGGTATCCTAGTGTGTGTGTGTTTATATATATATATATAACTAGCCAGGTAAGCAAGGCATCATCAACCACTTTCAAAGTTCCACCCTTCTTCATAACCCCCATTTGGTCCATTTCCTCACGTTAACATCAGTATATTCACTACTGCATGATTTGCACACTTGTCTGCCCACAGAAAAAATCTACTACGGATTCTTTCTTTCCCTTTACTAAATAATCGTACGTAATAAGCGTTACCCAGAGAGCAAGTTATAAATTAGTCACATTCCAAAGTCCAAACAACACACAGAGCCAGAGCGAGAGAGCGCAAAAGAGAAAGATGGGAGGAGATATGTGTGGAAGTGGAAGAATGGGAGGTGGGTTTCTTTCAAGATTAAGAAACTCATGGACCAAAATGGAGAAACGCTTAAACGATGCAGTCTCCAAAAGCTTTATTGGAAAATACTTCAAGTTGGAAGCAAGAAAGAGCTGCTTCACAAGAGAACTTCGTGCTGCCATCGCCACTTTTCTCACCATGGCCTACATCATCACCGTCAACGCCACCATCCTCACCGCCACCGGTGGAACCTGCTCCACCGCAGACTGCTCGGCTCCGGCTGGTCCAGACTGCGTGCTGAAGCCTAATGCTGGCTACGAAAGTTGTCTTGCCAAGACAAAGAGTGACCTGGTTGTGGCCACTGCTGTATCAGCCATGATTGCGTCCGTGGCTATGGGAGTCTTAGCCAACCTGCCCTTTGGCTTGGCTCCAGGTATGGGACCCAACGCTTATGTAGCTTTTAACTTGGTTGGCTTTCATGGAACTGGGTCTCTCTCATACCAAACTGCACTTGCCGTGGTCTGTGTTGAGGGTTGTGCCTTTCTTTTAGCTTCTGTCCTTGGCTTAAGGGGAAAGCTTGCTAAGCTCATACCTCATTCAGTTAGGCTCGCTTGTGCAGCTGGGATTGGGCTGTTCATTGCCTTTGTGGGCTTACAAGTCAACCAGGGTGTTGGGCTTATTGGGCCAGATCCATCCAATCTGGTCACCATCACGGCCTGCAAAAGCACAAACCCAGTAACTGGGGAATGCATGGGTGGAAAAATGCAAAACCCAAAGTTCTGGCTTGGCCTTGTTGGTTTCCTCATCACAAGTTATGGGTTAATGAAGAATATCAAGGGTAGCATGATTTATGGCATTCTTTTTGTAACTTTGGTATCTTGGTTTAGGCACACAGAAGTGACATATTTTCCTGACACTCCACTTGGTGATGCAAATTACAGCTATTTCAAGAAAGTGGTTGATTTTCATAAGATTCAATCCACAGCAGGGGTTCTTAGGTTCAGTGATTTTAACAGGAGTGGGGTTTGGGTGGCCCTGGTTACCTTGTTCTATGTTGATGTGTTTGCTATCACGGGCACCATGTATACCATGGCAGAAATGGGTGAGTTTGTGGATGATAAAGGAAATTTTGAAGGTGAATACTTGGCTTACATGGTTGATGCAGCTGGCACCATTGTGGGCTCTGCGTTAGGTGTTACAACCACGGCAACATTTGTAGAATCATCGGCTGGGATGAGAGAAGGGGGTCGCACAGGATTAACGGCCGTGATCATCGGGTTGTTCTTCTTTGTGTCCTTGTTTTTCACTCCTCTGTTGTCCAGTGTTCCTCCATGGGCCATAGGACCTTCACTGGTGCTGGTTGGGGTGATGATGATGAAGGTGGTGAAGGACATAGATTGGACCAATATGAAGGAGGCAGTGCCTGCTTTTGCTACCATGCTCCTCATGCCACTCACTTATTCCATAGCAAATGGGATTATTGCTGGGATTGGGCTCTACGTTGCTCTTAGCCTCTTCGACTATGCTGCGAGCATCTTAAAGTGGATGAAGAAGATGAGAAGAATGGTGGTCAAGGAACAAAACCAAGTGTCTGCTACCGCAGCTGTTGACTCAACAGTCGAAATGATATGAGATGTTGTGGAGTACGTACTTATAATTTTGGTTATCAATTATGGTTAGTTTTTTATCTCCTTGTTCATAGACTTTAGCTGCTTATATAGGTCGCTAGGTTACAGACCTAGGCAGCAACAAAATGTATTGCATTCACTATGTCATTCTATATATATTTAGCAGTTAGCACATTAGTAGCCTCCTGAGTGGGAGTTGACGCTGGTGTAGGGGGTTTGTATCTTTTTTTTTTTTTTTGGGTGCTACCATCAATATTTATTTAAGCTAGAGTGTAGAAGTTTTTTTTTTTAGGATCAGGTTTCAATATAAAACTTCTACGCTCTAGCTTAAAAAAAAATTTCTGATAAAAAAAAATTTAAGCTGGAGCGTAGAGTAGCTCTGTAACAACTTTTATGACAAAAAACATGCTTGGAGTTTCGGTTCGGGATGCATGATTTTTTCGGTGATATGACTTTTAGAATAAATGTGAGATCCGCAGGAAAATAAAATAACTAGGATTTAACCAGATTGTTGTTAAATAAACAAATTCTAGTTATGTACTAGTTATATACAATTTTTTATCCACGTCACAACTGATTATTAATATAGGTGCGATGGTTTTGATGTTATCTATTCTCACTAGAAGTGTATCTTTAATATTTACACATGATAAATCAAAAGAGGGAAAGGAGGACTTCCTAACATGTATTTTGCACAAACGAAAAAGATAAAGAATATGCTAATAATATCATAAAATTAATCAGACGCAATTTTGGATAACAACACAAGCTAATCTTATATAACATTCATGATAATTTACTACTTCTGCACAACATGATGGTCTACTTACACCAAAAGAAAACTCGTACATGGCATATACCTCTACTACCATCAATTGTGGACTATATCTACAGCAAAGATACGTTCAGACTCGTTCTCCACCCCAAAAATACACACATCTGCTGGTTGAACATTATTTGCTCTGTGAAAATCTATCCATCCACTTGTCAGTATTTTAAAGCTCGATTGTTCATGGTAAAGAACCGGCCACAATCTCCTCCGTGGATCCCGTAGGAGCACCACCATCCTTTCCATTTTTACCCTGCCCCTGTGAGACAAAGGCAAGAATGTGGGCAACACCTGCAGCAAAAACAAGTTCAAATGGTAAAACAACACAGAATAAATGGCAAATCCAGAGATTGAAGAATGAGCGCCTCATATAAAAACGGTGTCCCATAAAGAGTGATCAGCGAAATGACAGTAGCGAATTTGGGCATTCAGTCAGATGAGAAATTCCAAGCATTCAAAAAACAAACTGACTCTAGGCAAGTTTGTAGCTATCCACAAAGGAAACTCATATTTCTTCCTATCTTAAGAAACTCTAACCGTAATCTCAACTCCCACCATCCCAGTTTGTAATGCAAAATCAATTTGAAGTCAGTATAGCATAAACTATATAAACACAAGCTCAAACAGGGCTTGTTAATGTCGTACAAGAAAACGATCATTATCAGTGGGCACCACACAGGAGACAGTGGCTGCAGTTTGGTAGTGACTCTCAAAGTCAGAAGGTTCAGCATTCACTGCATTAAGAATACTGCCACTATCTTGATTAATCATGTGAGAACTCTGACCCCACTCTCCCTTAATAACCTTTGACGACCCTACAATCGCATGCAAATTATATCCATGAGACAGAATCCGGTAATGTACAATAGTGCAGACAAGTGCATACACTCACAAATAATGAGATTTAAAGTGAGTAACAAATTTAAAACAGAAGTGGTGTAAAAGAAAAATCCATCACCTGCTGCTTGCCATTTATCCTTGGAACTGCACACATTGGGAGTCATGTCCACAAGCTCTTTCTTAATCATTTTTGACATTTCACCTAATCATAATAGTTAATTGATTAATTCAGGCAAATCAAGGGGCTCCATTGAGAAAATATATATAAACTGAGAATCTGGTAATGTGCAATAGTGGAGACAAGTGCAGGGACTCACAAATAATGAGATTTATAGTGAGTAACAAATTTCAAAAAGAAATGGTGGAAAAGAAAAATTCACCACCTGTTACATGCAATTTATCCTTGTAACTGCACAAATTGGGAGTCATGTCCACAAGCTCTTTCTTAATCATTTTTGACATTTCACCTGTAATCATAATGATTGATTAATTCAGGTAAATCAAGGGGCTCCATTGAGAAAATATATATAAACTGAGAAGATTCACCATGGTGAATACGAGCATCCAAGAGATTTGGTATCCCATTAAACATCTGTTCTGTGTTTTGAAAACTGCCAATATGCAGAGCATGTACCTTTTTGGATATCACCGCCTGATCACTTTCTGAAAATGAGCCAATATAAAGAAAAATACTAATAAGCTGAATGTAGGAAATCATTACACATATTACATGAAATAAACTTAGAAGCCCTAAAAATGTATGAAACAAACTAAGTTGTACATTATTTATCTGATCCCTTAACAAATTCAAAGTCTGTAGAAATGAAAATGAAGGCATGAAGCTACTCTGTTGACCGTGGTACCTGAGCCCTCATCAAACTGGCACTCTTGAACTTCCCTGTTGGACATATTGGAATTGTTCTCTCTGTTTTCTTCAAGTTTCAAAGTAGTAGTCTTGTCAGATGCACTTTCGTCTGTCTCTTGAAGAGAATTATTTCTCCGAGACAATTCATATTCAGATGCATCTGAAGCAGCTCCACTACCCAATATCCCTTCAAACAAAGGATCTTTATTACATTTGCTAGCATCATTCTGAGATACATGGGGTCCATAAACATGAGAAACTTTTGAATCTCTTGTTGCAATTTTCCCAGTCCCATTGACACTAGAGTTGTTCCATATTTCAAAGTCAAGCACATCAAACATGGAGCTCCTGTCATCTCTTTCTTTGTCTCCATAGTCTCGGCCTGTCATGTAACATGGATCTTCACCGTGTTCTGCTTTGCACATAGATTGGGCCCTTCCATTATCATCATCATGTATTGAAATATTCTCTATGTTATTTTGTGTTCCTCCTAAATCAACCCCCCCGTGCTGGCTTTTCATTTTAGGCACATCAGGCTTGGAGATAACTGAGGCATTTCGACCTTGTCTAACCAACTTACCATCTCTAGCAGGAGAGCCGTTTCTTTCCCTGCTTCTTTTCTTCTGATTTCTATTTTTAGAAAAATCAAGCTTTTCACACCCAGATCTATCATAGATCTTAACATCAAAGTGCAATTCAGTAATGTAATTGAATACCAGAAAATCTCCAACTTTAAGCCCATGCTCCAATGAAAAAGCATTCCATCCTTCCTCAAAAGCAAAAGTACTATCAACAATTGATACTGTTACCTTCCATTTCTGCCCACTTGAATCCTTGAGAATGGTTTTCTTATGAACCAAGGCTGACACAGTAGGACGAAACTTAGGAGGCAGATACTGCAGTTTTAAAAGATGTTCAGAGACACAAGACCACAACACGTTAATATAAAAAGAAATATACTCATAAACTGATAAAAGCATTAGGAATATAAAGTGATGGAGCAAAACGTGGATGGTGGAATCCCGCTCATGCAACACAAATAATATGAATGAATGAATGTACCAAACTTTACGAAAAGACAAATTTACTCGTATACTGTTACATAAGTAGAAAACGTAAACCCAGTAGACATAAAGATCCGGTATAGATTTGGTAGGTACATCTTAAAGTAGCTTGATGTATGCAATTTCAAATTAAAATCTTCTTAATAATTGGTCAGGGGGGATCAAAGGTGAAAAAAAATAGAACTTTCAAGTTGCAAGATTAAGGGTCATCAATGGAAAATATCTATATATTTCATCAGGTAACAATGAGAATTTTGGGGGTCAGCAATTTTGGAACTATGGGATGAGTCCGTATAAACACCTTAATAGATTACATGCAACATGGATTTGTTACACTTACAGGTTTTACTTTATTAAGTAGATATATGTTTCAAGTTTCATTCAAATTTTGCATGCAGTGAAATAAAAAGGGAACTTTGCAGTTTGGAATTGGATGCCATGTGAAACCATCTTAATCCAAATCTGTAGAGATTTCAAAAAGAAACTACTATATCAAAATTGTCATTATTAACTATTAGACCAATACCATAACTAGTAGGAGTATTAAACTATCTTCCCTTGACGAGCTCATGTATTATATGCAAAATTGCAAATCATCTTTCTTTATGAAGAAATGCGAAGGGGCACACATGCAGAGAATACGGGTGGAAAGAGGAAGGGGGAGGAAGAGATAATGTCATTGAAAAGAATCCCCAAATTGGAGAAAATCAAATTAAGTAGCACCATAATGAAGTGAAATACAATGCAGGTTATGAATATAGCATTTAAGAAAATAACATACGAAACCGACTATAATAGCATCGTGGCACAATGGCAATTTACGCAAAAGAAACAAAAAAAAAAAACCTTTTGTAAATATGGAAAATAGTTGAACAGCAAACAGATTAGAGTAGTGACCAAAAAACCATTTTTGAAGAAACTTGGTGGAGAATGTACACGAAGAAATACACTATCCATGCATGAAAAGGAAACTAATTTGTAAATTACTCATAAAGCAGCTCAAAGTGAGAGAGGGAGTGTTGTAGGGGAAGATGAATATCATACCAAAACTCTCGAAAAGTCGTCACCAACCATGACCTTGAAGAAAGAGGTAGGCACATGTGAGGAGCTTTTCTCTCTTCCGTGAAACAAAAGACATTTCTGGGTGCACTCCTCACACACTTCTACCTTGCGACCCATCTCTTCTCAGTTTATGGCTATGCTATTGCTGACTGAATGTTCCAAATTCTGTCTTTGACAACAGTGGAAAAAGCTATAAGGAAACGAGAAAATCCGAACCCCAATATTTATCAGTAAAAAACTAACACATTTATGGTTTGTCATCGTGAAAATAAATAAACTTTGATCTGAATAAAACCATCCCCTCACAATTTTTGCATTGAAAATTCAAAAACATAGCCATTATAATGATGTTAGGGAAAAAAAAAATCTAAAAAAATGCACACAAAGTGAGAGTGAGAGAGAAGGGGGGTTTCATTAAAAACGCATCGTTTTTACTTTTCCAAGGAATTTGATTATGGTTTCAAATTTGGCCCTTAGCACCTTGCCATTATGCGTTCTTCGCTTGCTTGCTTGCTTTGCACGCTTTCTCTGGAACTCAACCACTGGAAGTTGCAGAGCACAAGGGTTTGAGAGAAAGAGCGTGACCTTTTTGGCGCATTAGCTTCGCTGTTGATTAGACGGTGACTATGACGTTTCACATGGAGTTGTGTTACATTACATCGGATTAACTAGGGGTGTTCGCGGTTTGGATTGGTTCGATTTTGGGGAGAAAAGTCATCCGAACCAAACCAATCGGTTTTTTTATATTAAGAACCAATCGGTTTTTTTAAAATTAAAGAACCGAACCAAACCGAACCAATTACAATCGGTTTGGTTCGGTTCGGTCTAATCGATTTTTCACTAAATATTTTTTTCTTAAAAAAATTCATACACATCATCATTTTGTTCTTGTTATGGACCAATTAAAAAAAAGTTGGTATAAAATCCTAATAAAAACATCATTACATAATTATAAACAATAAATAGGCCTAAAATATTTATAGAAACAACCAAAAATTTAAATATAATCATTTATAAATATGTAAATTATAAAAAATATATAAATAATTATATGAATTCAGTTTGGTTTGGTTTGGTTCGGTTTTATAAATGAAAACCGAAAACCGAACCAAACCATTCGGTTTTCATAAAACAAAACCAAACAAAACCAAAATTAATCGGTTTTGTTCGGTTTTCAGTTTTTCGGTTCGATTTTTTCGGTTTTGATCGGTTTGGTTCGGTTATGAACACCCCTAAGATTAACCCTGATAAGTGATAACATATTGGATTTAATTTTAAATTATTTAAAATAAATAAACGTGTTGTAATTTATAAAGCTTTCACCAGAATTTTTAATTCACAGTACACACAATTCTTCTTATTACTACGCCACATCACATACATTTGCATGTTTGTTGGAACTTAGATTTTTTTTCATTTTTAGTCTAATTTTTATTTATTAACATTTTTAATTAATTATTATTATTGGTAAGATTTATATTATAATTTAATTAAATGAATGTAAAATCAAAATTAAAATTATACAAAATTATACAGAATATGTACAATACATTAAAATGTTACAAGTATAGTCATCCAACTAAAAGATATATATCATGTTTCTAAACAGTAATAAATATCTTATTTCCTTATTAAAGAAGATTAATACATAACTGAGAAGGTTAAAAAAATTACATTCATAATTAAATTCAGTTAGAGTTTTACTATACTTTATAAATTAAATTTCACATTGTATAAAATTAAAATGGAAAATGATTGTTAGCAGAAATCAGTTTCATAAAGAGTTACGAATGACTTATAACTGACTCTGATGGCTTTCTTTCTTCTCTGTTTTTTTTTTTTTTTTGGTTTTTTGTATTTCTGTTTGTATATTTTAACTAATAACTGTAATTCAAGACTTTTTCTTTCATTTGTGCGTGAATTCATACATATTTATTCGTACTAAACAGCATTGTTCAATTAAAATTTGAATGACATAAATGTTTCTCTCGTTTACCATAAAGCATTTAAGTTCTCTTTTATTATAAGGAGCGGGGTTATAAAATGGAGATAAATAATTACATTTTGATAAAAGTTTTGTCTAAGAAAATAAATGGGCCAATTCCAAACAAGAGCAATCATATAAAATAGAGTAAACACTTATTTTGATTCTCTAAATATATAAATGTTATTAGTTAGGTCTTTTAATAATAAATATATTAAAATAATATTTTAATGTCAATTTTTGACATCAAAGTGATTATTCAATATTATTTTTTGATATTAAATTAATTTTTTAATGATATATTTTACATTAAATTAATCTTTTAAAAGAATTAATTTAATGTTAAAAATTAATAAAAGATAAATTAATATCACTCATATCTTTAAAAAATAAAAATAAGTGTTTATTCCATGAAATAAACTCAAAGACCGAAACTTCTAGATTACGTACGGTCTAAACAAAGATAAAAGCCCAAAGAGCCTTACTCAAGGTCGAGGTGACAAGGGCAACGACAAAGGGCCCATTATACATGCCTGTTTATTGACGGCTCACACAACCTATAACACATTTCTTCTACCACATGAAATCAAAAATAAATTTAAATAAAAAAATATGAAAATATTCAAGAGTTCATTAAAAATATTTAATTTTTTAAAATAATTAAATACTAAAATGTTTATTATAGTTGTATTTATTATATTAAATGCAAATAGTTTTCTTAATATACTTTTAGCTCATAAAATAAAATTTAAAACATAACAAGTTAAGTATTTCAAATTTTGTATGAGTAAAAATTGTTTTTTTTTTGTATAAAAAAATTAGTTTTATCAAATACACGAACGGCTACCAATTACTACATGTCGTTTTCTTCGTGTCCTAGCAACTCTATTCTTACACTGCCAATTTCAACTCCTCAATATATTGTCTCTGTTTTCGTATTGTAGTGAGTCTCTTATTTTATAGTTATTTTCCTGAAATTATTTTCGAACCCAAAGAATCAACAATAAGTTTTTAATCTTAAAGGCATGTTTCTTTCTCATTTGAGTCCATTGGATTGTAGTTTGAGATCATAGTAACCACTTCAACATCTTTTTAGGTCACAACTCAACCATTTTTATATCGTTATTTAAGTTATAATCAAATCAGTTTTGTTTCAAAAAATTTGATTTTTTTTTCTTAAAAAATTGAGACAGACCGGGTTGGATTTGGGCGGAGTCAATTTTCTTGCTTTGAATGGGCCCTCATCTCCCCTTACCCCACCCCCACCCCCACCCCAACAGTTGTACTACTAAAAACGGGAAACTTTCCTTCACGATAAATGATGGCATATTGGTAATTTGGTATTATAGGGTCTGACAAATGAAAACATACAAAAATGAATAGATTGATAGATGATCTTATGACGCAGGCGAAAAAACAAAAAAGAGAAAATCCCAAAAGCTCACACCAATTTTTTTTATATATAAATAAAGAGAGTCCAAACCTTAATAAGTGCATACAACCTTACGTATGGTTATAAGCAATGCCTAGAATGAGCGTGTACCTACTACCTACATAAACCGGCCTCAAACAAAAGTTACAAAACCGAAGGTTCTGATTGGGAATCAAATAACTACTCATAACCACTCAACACAAAGCAAAAGCAATAAAAGCAGTCAAAGGAGGATAGATTATGCAAGCTTCGATTACAAAGTCAAAAAAATCAAAATTCAAAGGAATACTATTCCATCTGCATTTATTTCACTTCTAATGACAATGATAATAGTGTTTGAAGGAGATTTTCTGTTCAACTGTCCACTGAGCGTCTTCAAGACTCTATAGACCTTTCTCCACCCGTTATTGGTCAACACCCAAGAAATTTCCATGGCCTTCTGTGTGTCTGCAACCCCATTTATTGTCTAAGACTCTAAGGTTTCTTTCTCTCTTCTCAGTTCTGGTTCCTGCTTGATTGTAAGGATAGTAATCCCCATTCCCCAGTTAGAGAAATGTTAGAGCAATACCAACTGCTTGATGCAAGGCCCTCTTTCCAAGATTCCCTCAAGGCACTTGAGGCTGACATTCAGCATGCCAATATGCTGTGAGTTCTCTCTCTGTTATTTTCCTGCTTTGGCCGTAGTAGGGGATGTGGGTTCACTTAGTGAACTAGTTTAATTGACATTCTACGACATACCCATATGATCTCTTCTGCCATGTTTTTTATATTTAAATCCTATTTCTGGGTCCTGATAGTTCACATTTGCAATAGGAATTTGCCAAGTAGCGGGTTTTGGTGTTGTGATGATCCTTTTTCTTTCTCTGGCATTTGTCCTCTCCTCTCTGTTTCTACCCCCAACTATAACACAGATAAAGTTGTATTCGTTTTCTGTTTTTGTTTGTTTGTTGTTATTTACCATAGCTGCTTGTTATGATTGAACTGGTTGTGCAAAGAAATGTTGAAATTGGAGAATATCTAAAAAGCAATAAGTTGTATGTCATTTGCATTATATGATGACAAAGTTACTCTTCGGAAAACATTCTTTGACTCAAAATTTAATCTTTCAAAACTAATTATTTTAAAACACATTCTCCTCAAAAGTAATTCTCCACCAATTATCCAAATGCACACTAAATCATTTCAAGTGTTGAAGTTTAAATAAGATGGCTTTATCTTAGTAGAGTTCTTGTCATCGTAATTTCCATTTTATTTTAATGAAGTCTACGCACTGGTTCCATGCGTCATGGGCAGTTTATTGACCATTGGATTCTGCACCCAAATTCAATCTTAAAAATGAAGTTGCCAACAGAGTATGCACTGTAAAATTGGCCTTTTAATCTTTTTAGGTTAGTTTATTTGCATATTGATGATAATGCTTGGAATTCAAAGGGGACCCTGAGAATACATTTGTTGTAAAGGAGGAAATGATTTTTTTTCTATATAATATTTAATTTTTTGAATTTGAAACTGTATGCAGGGCAGCTTCTATTCCAAGGGGCATGGGCAGGGCTTGCCTTCAAATGAAGTTAGCTTACAATCACTTGGCACCCATTTTTCTGTTTTTACTACGATGGATGGATTGCTCATGTTCATGTCTACTTTCAAGTTATTTGAATCTTTTCCATGTAATTGTCTATAAGGTTAGTGTCTATATCTGCCCCTTATTCTGGTCTTCATTAAATTATTGGCTTCTTTTCTTCAATTTTTTGTTAATTTTATGGATATCTAATTTATTTAGGTGCCCTCCAATAAGAAGTCAAATATCTATTCTTGTGGAAGGAGAGCAACCGTAAGGGAGTTCTACAGTAAGTAATAAGTACACATTCTTCCCCTTATAGTATGCTCTAATGCTGCATAGAAGGTTATGTGGATGCCACACAGCTACGAATATTATTGTGTTTTGCTTTATTGCGGTGTTTGATATCATCAATTTAATGATTTGAACTCTACAAAAATAATGTTGCCTCAAAGACTGCATTTTTCTTTTATTTATGAAGGAGTAATTCTATTCAATATTGTTCTGTTTTTGCACTTACCTAGCATGCATTCATTAATCTATAACAACTGCAGGTGTTATATTACCTTCTCTCCAGCAGCTTCATGGTGATTTAGTACATGCCGATATTACTCAAGAAAAAGGTCACATTGTTGTCAATAGAAGTGTTGAGGATAAGAGGAAGCCTTCTGATGTGGACTCCGAGAGAGAACACGAGTGTGGCATCTGCTTAGAGTCTTGCACCAAAATGCTTTTGCCTAACTGCTGCCATGCCATGTGTATAGATTGTTACCGTGACTGGTAATCATGACCTCTTTTTTTCCTTCTCTTAACCTTTAAACTAGTCATTGTTAATATGAGAATAGAAGAATGGAATTGTTCTTGACAGTTGACACTTCCTTTCATTTCTTTATACTACAGGAACACGAGATCAGAATCTTGTCCATTTTGCCGGGGAAGTTTAAAGAGAGTTAACTCAGGGGATTTGTGGGTTCTAACATGCAGCAGCAATGTGATTGATGTGCAAACCATTTTTAGAGAAGATATGTTGCGTCTCTACCTCTTTGTAGACAGCCTGCCTAAAGATATCCCAGATGCCCTGTTCTTAATGCATTACGAGTACTCATTTTAATTGATTTTAATTGAAGAATATGCAAGTGAGAAAAATGCCAGCCATGTATAGAATCTGGTGAATTTTTCTGCTTGATTATTTGTTTGTAACATACTAAACTATAACACTGCCAAAAGAACTACATTACCAATATCAGATTGGTTTCTCACTTCCTCCTCTTGCATGATGAAATATTGCAGATATTGTATTAAACTTTGATTAATGATGGTTTTTCACCTATTGAAGTTGATAAATGTGTGTATACCAAATTATTAAATGGTGAATGTGTTATTATATGCTTATATGTAGATGACATGCTTATTTTTGGTACTTGTTATGATGTAGTGATTAAAACAAAATCTTTTCTTGCATCTAAATTTGATATGAAAGACATGGGTGAAGCAAGTGTAATATTAGGAGTTAAAATCATAAGGAATGGTGATAGTATAATGCTGTCACAAAAACATTATGTAGAGAAACTTCTTAGGAAGTTTGGTCACTTTGACTCAAAGCCAATGAGTACCCCTTATGATGCTAACTCTCAATTAAAGAAAAATAGGGGTGATCCTGTTGCTCAAACTGAATATGCTCAAATTATTGGGAGTTTGTTACATTTAATGAATTTCTCTCGACCTGACATAGCATATGTCGTGGGCAGATTGAGTAGATATACACATAGTCCCAATCAGGATCATTGGGTTGCACTTGTTAGACTCATGAAATATTTGAGAGGTACCATGGATTATGGTATAGTGTATAGTGGATTCCCTGTTGTATTAGAAGGATACAGTGATGCTAACTGGATCTCATATTCAGATGAGATAAAATCCACTAGTGGTTATGTATTTACACTTGGTGGTGGTGTGGTTGCTTGGAGATCATCAAAACAAACAATAATTGCTAGATCCACTATGGAGTCAGAGTTTATAGCTCTGGAGTTGGCTGGTAATGAGGCTGAGTGGTTAAGACACTTCTTAGCGAATATTCCTTTAGGAATAAAACCAACACCATCAGTGTCAATGCATTGTGATTGCCAAGCGGCAATAGCCATTGCAAAGAATAAGACTTTCAATGGTAAAAATCGACATATACAATTGAGACATAATGTAGTAAAGCAGCTGCTAAAAGATGGAACAATATCCATTGATTATGTGAAGTCAGAAGTGAATTTGGCCGATCCTCTGACAAAGCCTCTTGGAAGGAAATTAATATATGAAACATCGAGGGGAATGGGACTTAAGCCAATTTGAAATTAACAATGATGGTAACCCAACCTTTGTGATTGGAGATCCCATGAAGAAGGTTCATATGGGTAAAAACAAGTCACTTGTTAGTTCTGCTAGCACTAATATCTTTTTGTCCCTTCCTATGGTGTGAGTAGTGCTGGAACTGCATTATTGAGAGGATAAGCTTAAAAGCTTTCAATGATTTCATATCCCTTATGGGTGGTGTATGATTTGCAGCATACACTTGATGAAATCACCTATATAAGTGTCAAGTGGGGCCGCTTGTATGAGATTGAGGCATAATCTCTAGAGCACTCATGAATTACCAGGCGCGCGCATGGCCTACTAGCGCAACACAGCGTCATCAGCGAAAATAGTTTGGGTGTAGTGTGATTGACAGACCTCTAATGTACGACAAAGTGTTTCTGGTTCGAGAAGTTTACTTCACCAACTCACTGTATATTATGTTTGTTAGTCTAGGTCTGGTTCATAGTCCAAAAGACACCAGTTTGACGCATTTACACCCATGGTGTTAACCCAGAAAGTGTAGACGACAACTGACCTGCAAAATAGGATAGAAAAATAAAATAAAGTGAAAGCCTAAGACGTGTGGATACACACTGTCCTTAAGGATTTATTCGGCTAATGCGAAATCCCCCCAGGATATAACAGGCTCTTCCCAGCCGGATGCGGCTGAGGTTTCAGATCAGCAGAGAATATATTTTTAATCAGTTAACCCAGAGGAAGAGGAAGAAGGAGAAGAGAACAGATGAAGAAGAAGTCAGTTTTTTCAGTATGTAAAGGTGATAATGCAGGTGAGAAAATAATGGGATGGGATATTTTAAAAACTGCTTGAGAGAAATTTGGGGAACAAGAAATCTGATCGGTTGAGAAGTGGTCAGTTTTCAAAGTTGGACCAAGTCAAATACTACTGTTAAAATATAGCTGTTTCCGGATAGGGCCAAGTTTTCAAAGTTGGACCAAGTCAAATACTACTGTTAAAATATAGCTGTTTCCGGATAGGGCCATTTAAAAATTAAATTTAAAATTTAAATAAAAACAGAGCAAAAACCGTGAGGCCTCATTATCATGCGCGCGTGGGGGGGGCAAATCAGATGATTTGCACTACCTGAGCCCAAACTTGGGCGCGCGAGCCCATTCATCTCACCAGTTCATTTTACAAGCCCATATCACAAGTTACTTTATAAACCCTTTAAAAATTTGAAGACTAAGCAATGTGGGACTTTGAACTTTTGAAATATTACAACACATAATACAACAATCCCCCACATATTTCAAAAGTTAAAAGAAAAATAAAACAATTTTATATAAGAAAATATATATATATAATTTTCTGGGTTAACACCATGGGTGTAAATGCGTCAAACTGGTGTCTTTTGGACTATGAACCAGACCTAGACTAACAGACATAATATACAGTGAGTTGGTGAAGTAAACTTCTCGAACCAGAAACACTTTGTCGTACATTAGAGGTCTGTCAATCACACTACACCCACCCAAACTATTCTCGCTGATGACGCTGTGTTGCGCTAGTAGGCCATGCGCGCGCCTGGTAATTCATGAGTGCTCTAGAGATTATGCCTCAATCTCATACAAGCGGCCCCACTTGACACTCATATAGGTGATTTCATCAAGTGTATGCTGCAAATCATACACCACCCATAAGGGATATGAAATCATTAAAAGCTTTTAAGCTTATCCTCTCAATAATGCAGTTCCAGCACTACTCACACCATAGGAAGGGACAAAAAGATATTAGTGCTAGCAGAACTAACAAGTGACTTGTTTTTACCCATATGAACCTTCTTCATGGGATCTCCAATCACAAAGGTTGGGTTACCATCATTGTTAATTTCAAATTGGCTTAAGTCCCATTCCCCTCGATGTTTCATATATTAATTTCCTTCCAAGAGGCTTTGTCAGAGGATCGGCCAAATTCACTTCTGACTTCACATAATCAATGGATATTGTTCCATCTTTTAGCAGCTGCTTTACTACATTATGTCTCAATTGTATATGTCGATTTTTACCATTGAAAGTCTTATTCTTTGCAATGGCTATTGCCGCTTGGCAATCACAATGCATTGACACTGATGGTGTTGGTTTTATTCCTAAAGGAATATTCGCTAAGAAGTGTCTTAACCACTCAGCCTCATTACTAGCCAACTCCAGAGCTATAAACTCTGACTCCATAGTGGATCTAGCAATTATTGTTTGTTTTGATGATCTCCAAGCAACCACACCACCACCAAGTGTAAATACATAACCACTAGTGGATTTTATCTCATCTGAATCTGAGATCCAGTTAGCATCACTGTATCCTTCTAATACAGCAGGGAATCCACTATACACTATACCATAATCCATGGTACCTCTCAAATATTTCATGAGTCTAACAAGTGCAGCCCAATGATCCTGATTGGGACTATGTGTATATCTACTCAATCTGCCCACAGCATATGCTATGTCAGGTCGAGAGAAATTCATTAAATGTAACAAACTCCCAATAATTTGAGCATATTCAGTTTGAGCAACAGGATCACCCCTATTTTTCTTTAATTGAGAGTTAGCATCATAAGGGGTACTCATTGGCTTTGAGTCAAAGTGACCAAACTTCCTAAGAAGTTTCTCTACATAATGTTCTTGTGACAGCATTATACTATCACCATTCCTTATGATTTTAACTCCTAATATTACACTTGCTTCACTCATGTCTTTCATATCAAATTTAGATGCAAGAAAAGATTTTGTTCTAATCACTACATCATAACAAGTACCAAAAATAAGCATGTCATCTACATATAAGCATATAATAACACATTCACCATTTAATAATTTGGTATACACACATTTATCAACTTCAATAGGTGAAAAACCATCATTAATCAAAGTTTGATTAAATTTCTCATGCCATTGTTTTGGTGCTTGCTTTAAACCATATAAGGATTTGAGAAGTTTGCACACTTTATTTTCTTGACCAGGAGTTACACACCCTTCAGGTTGTGTCATATAAATTTCTTCTTCCAAATCACCATTTAAAAAAGCAGTTTTCACATCCATTTGGTGAATAACAAGTTTGTAAATTGAAGCTAAGGCTATTAAAACTCGAATTGAAGAAATTCTGGTCACAGGAGCAAAAGTATCAAAATAATCAATATTTTGTTTTTGAGTAAAACCTTTTGCTACTAATCTAGCTTTATATTTTTCAATTGAACCATCAGGTTTATATTTTCTTTTAAAAATCCATTTGCAACCAATAGGTTTTGTTCCAGGAGGTAAATCAACTAAAATCCAAGTGTTGCATTTTGAAATAGAATCAATTTCGGCTTTAATAGCTTCTTTCCAAAATGGAGCATCAGAAGATGAAATAGCTTCAGTAAAAGTCAAAGGATCATTTTCTATAAGATAAGTGTAAAAATCATTTCCAAAAGATGTCTCTCTCCTTTGTCTTTTACTTCTTCTCAAATCCTCATATGAGTTTTCATTATTGTTTTCTAAAGAATTATTTCCTAGAGAATTATTTTCTAAAGAATTAATTCCAGATTTCAAAGGAAATATATGTTCTAAAAATTCAGCATTTTTAGTCTCTACAATAGTGTTACGATCAATTACACTACTTCTCAAAACAAGAAACCTATAGGCAGCACTATGTTCAGCATATCCAATAAACATACAATCAGAAGTTTTAGAGCCTATTTTTCTTTTCTTAGGTTCAGGAACCATTACCTTAGCTAGGCACCCCCACACTTTTAAATATTTCAAATTAGGCACGTAACCTTTCCATAACTCATATGGTGTTTTACCAGTTTTCTTATGAGGTATTCTATTTTGCAAAAAACAAGCAGATAAAATAGCTTCACCCCAAAGGTTATCAGGTGCGGAAGAACTAACTAACATGGCATTCATCATTTCTTTTAAAGTTCTATTTTTCCTTTCAGCAACTCCATTAGATTCAGGTGAATAAGGAGGAGTTACTTCATGTATTATGCCTTCTTTTTCACAAAATTCATTAAATAAAATATATTCACCACCCCTATCAGATCTAACTCTTTTAATCTTCTTAT
Organism: Styphnolobium japonicum; assembly: GCA_023212625.1. Classification (NCBI taxonomy): domain Eukaryota; kingdom Viridiplantae; phylum Streptophyta; class Magnoliopsida; order Fabales; family Fabaceae; genus Styphnolobium; species Styphnolobium japonicum. The sequence continues at coordinate 37,492,489 of JALBWW010000003.1, read as the reverse complement.
TTAGTTGATTTTCTACTTCCGCTTTATATGAAAGGAACATATCAAAAGCTTCATCTTTATTTCTAATTAAATAAACCTTAGTGAACCTAGAAAAATCATCTATAAATGTTATATAATATTTTTTACCGCCTCTAGTCATGGTATTTTTTAAATCTCCTAAATCGGTATGAATTAAACTAAGTAATTCAAATTCACGTTGTTGTACTAAAGGGCAAGATTTTTTTAGTTAACTTAGATTCAATACAAATATCACATTTATTTAAACATGCATCACTAGTCGCAGAAATTAAACCAAGATATCGCATTTTCTTAATATAAGAAATATTTGCATGTCCTAATCTAGCATGCCACATATCAATGGAATCAATCAAGTAAGCAGAAGATGATGCATTCTTATTAATAATTTCATCAATGTTCAATACAAAAAGTCCCTGATCACAATAACCCTTTCCCACAAATACATTATTTTTTGTCATTACAATCTTGTCAGATTCGAATGACACTTTAACCCCAACTTTTCCCAAGAGAGATACAAAAATCAGATTAGCCCTAATATTAGGCACATGAAGTACATCATTCAAAACCAGTGTCGTGCCAGATGTGAACTTTAGAAGAACTTTTCCCTTTCCCAAAACTTCAGTAGTTCGAGAATCTCCAAGTTATACAGTTCTTCTTCATACCCCACAGAAATGTAGGAGGTGAAAGCATTTTTGTTTGCACTAATATGCCTAGTAGCACCAGAGTCTACCATCCATTTGTTCACATTGGTCACCATATTAATTTGAGAAACGACCGCAGCAATAATATCATCTCCATCTACCAAATTTACCTTTGGTTTAGGAGGATTGTCGTTCCTCTTTCTATGCCTGCATTGGGGTGCATGATGTCCTGGCTTTCCACAAACAAAACAAGTACCTTTTCTCTTGAAAGTGGGATTAGAAGCACGAGGGATATCATTAACTTTATTGTTATTGTGATCAGGTTTAGAATCGTACCTTTTTTTGTGAGATTTATTTTGCACAAGATTTGCCCGGGAAGCCAAAGCCTTTGCCCTTGCAGCCTGACACTCTTTTCGGTTGGTGTCTTCAATGATGATGTGAGTGATCAGATCAGAGGGTGACAGTTGCTTGTGCTTGTGCTTCAGTTGTTGTTTGTAGTCCTTCCATGAATCAGGAAGCTTTTCAATAAGGAGGCCAGCTACAAATTCATCCGGGAGAGTGATATTCTCGGCTTTGAGATCCTCCAACAGCTTATGGTACTCATTGATCTGAACCTTGATGTCTTTGTTTTCAGTCATCTCCCAGTGGTAGTAGTTTCCGATGACAAATTTCTGCTTCCCGGCATCTTCAGCAGTGTACTTTAGGATCATGGACTCCCATATGTCTTTGGCATCCTTGTAAGAACAGTACACATCGAACAACTCGTTAGAAAGAGTGCTAATGATAGTGTGACGGCATACCTTATTAGCATATGTCCAGTCTTGAATCAATTTGGGAGTTGCCGTGGAGGGTGGTCTGGGATCGGTGAGTGCTGATGCGACTCCGTGCATGTCAAGGACAGTGTGCAGACGTTCTTGCCACCTTCGAAAATTTTGGCCAGCAAAGAGTTCGATCTTCGAGATATCTGGAAAAGGCTTCGCAAAGGTGACCGCGGCAGGAGTAGGTAGAGAAGGAGGTAGTGAAGCAACAGCACCACCATTGTTGGGAGTGGTAGTCTCAATTGCAGCGTCGCTGTCGGCCATGGTAAATCCTTAAGATTGTTGGGATAGGTAGATGACAATTCGGCTGCAGTATAGGATTTATGAATGCCTGAGACGTGTGGGAACACACTGTCCTCAAGGATTTATTCGCGTGGTGCGAAAACCCCCAGGATATAACAGGCTCGTCCCGGTTGTAGACCGAGGTATCAGAACAGCAGAGAAATTTTTGTGCTAACCCAGCAGAGGACAGAAGAAGGAGAAGATGGAAGCTGATGAGCTGATAAAGATAAATAAATAAAACTCAGTGAAGGAATTCGAAATTTAAAAACCAAAAACTCAGGTAACTGACAGAGAGATAAGTGGAAACCACTATCTGCAGTTGGTAACTGGTGGAGCAAATTTCGGATTGCCAGATAGGGTTCCTTAGACCAAGTCAAAACATACTGTTAAAAATAAAGCTGTTTCCGGATAGGGCCATTTAAAAATCAAATTTAAAATTTAAATAAAAACAAAGCAAAAACCGTGAGGCCTCATTATCATGCGCGCGTGGGGGGGGGCAAATCAGATGATTTGCACTACCTGAGCCCAAACTTGGGCGCGCGAGCCCATTCATCTCACCAGTTCATTTTACAAGCCCATATCACAAGTTACTTTATAAACCCTTTAAAAATTTGAAGACTAAGCAATGTGGGACTTTGAACTTTTGAAATATTACAACACATAATACAACAATCCCCCACATATTTCAAAAGTTAAAAGAAAAATAAAACAATTTTATATAAGAAAATATATATATATAATTTTCTGGGTTAACACCATGGGTGTAAATGCGTCAAACTGGTGTCTTTTGGACTATGAACCAGACCTAGACTAACAGACATAATATACAGTGAGTTGGTGAAGTAAACTTCTCGAACCAGAAACACTTTGTCGTACATTAGAGGTCTGTCAATCACACTACACCCAAACTATTCTCGCTGATGACGCTGTGTTGCGCTAGTAGGCCATGCGCGCGCCTGGTAATTCATGAGTGCTCTAGAGATTATGCCTCAATCTCATACAAGCGGCCCCACTTGACACTCATATAGGTGATTTCATCAAGTGTATGCTGCAAATCATACACCACCCATAAGGGATATGTAATCATTAAAAGCTTTTAAGCTTATCCTCTCAATAATGCAGTTCCAGCACTACTCACACCATAGGAAGGGACAAAAAGATATTAGTGCTAGCAGAACTAACAAGTGACTTGTTTTTACCCATATGAACCTTCTTCATGGGATCTCCAATCACAAAGGTTGGGTTACCATCATTGTTAATTTCAAATTGGCTTAAGTCCCATTCCCCTCGATGTTTCATATATTAATTTCCTTCCAAGAGGCTTTGTCAGAGGATCGGCCAAATTCACTTCTGACTTCACATAATCAATGGATATTGTTCCATCTTTTAGCAGCTGCTTTACTACATTATGTCTCAATTGTATATGTCGATTTTTACCATTGAAAGTCTTATTCTTTGCAATGGCTATTGCCGCTGGCAATCACAATGCATTGACATCGATGGTGTTGGTTTTATTCCTAAAGGAATATTCGCTAAGAAGTGTCTTAACCACTCAGCCTCATTACCAGCCAACTCCAGAGCTATAAACTCTGACTCCATAGTGGATCTAGCAATTATTGTTTGTTTTGATGATCTCCAAGCAACCACACCACCACCAAGTGTAAATACATAACCACTAGTGGATTTTATCTCATCTGAATCTGAGATCCAGTTAGCATCACTGTATCCTTCTAATACAGCAGGGAATCCACTATACACTATACCATAATCCATGGTACCTCTCAAATATTTCATGAGTCTAACAAGTGCAGCCCAATGATCTTGATTGGGACTATGTGTATATCTACTCAATCGCCCACAAAGATATGCTATGTCAGGTCGAGAGAAATTCATTAAATGTAACAAACTCCCAATAATTTGAGCATATTCAGTTTGAGCAACAGGATCACCCCTATTTTTCTTTAATTGAGAGTTAGCATCATAAGGGGTACTCATTGGCTTTGAGTCAAAGTGACCAAACTTCCTAAGAAGTTTCTCTACATAATGTTCTTGTGACAAAGATTATACTATCACCATTCCTTATGATTTTAACTCCTAATATTACACTTGCTTCACTCATGTCTTTCATATCAAATTTAGATGCAAGAAAAGATTTTGTTCTAATCACTACATCATAACAAGTACCAAAAATAAGCATGTCATCTACATATAAGCATATAATAACACATTCACCATTTAATAATTTGGTATACACACATTTATCAACTTCAATAGGTGAAAAACCATCATTAATCAAAGTTTGATTAAATTTCTCATGCCATTGTTTTGGTGCTTGCTTTAAACCATATAAGGATTTGAGAAGTTTGCACACTTTATTTTCTTGACCAGGAGTTACACACCCTTCGAGGTTGTGTCATATAAATTTCTTCTTCCAAATCACCATTTAAAAGCAGTTTTCACATCCATTTGGTGAATAACAAGTTTGTAAATTGAAGCTAAGGCTATTAAAACTCGAATTGAAGAAATTCTGGTCATAGGAGCAAAAGTATCAAAATAATCAATATTTTGTTTTTGAGTAAAACTTTTGCTACTAATCTAGCTTTATATTTTTCAATTGAACCATCGTGTTTATATTTTCTTTTAAAAATCCATTTGCAACCAATAGGTTTTGTTCCAGGAGGTAAATCAACTAAAATCCAAGTGTTGCATTTTGAAATAGAATCAATTTCGGCTTTAATAGCTTCTTTCCAAAATGGAGCATCGAAGATGAAATAGCTTCAGTAAAAGTCAAAGGATCATTTTCTATAAGATAAGTGTAAAAATCATTTCCAAAAGATGTCTCTCTCCTTTGTCTTTTACTTCTTCTCAAATCCTCATATGAGTTTTCATTATTGTTTTCTAAAGAATTATTTCCTAGAGAATTATTTTCTAAAGAATTAATTCCAGATTTCAAAGGAAATATATGTTCTAAAAATTCAGCATTTTTAGTCTCTACAATAGTGTTACGATCAATTACACTACTTCTCAAAACAAGAAACCTATAGGCGCACTATGTTCATAATATCCAATAAACATACAATCAGAAGTTTTAGAGCCTATTTTTCTTTTCTTAGGTTCAGGAACCATTACCTTAGCTAGGCACCCCCACACTTTTAAATATTTCAAATTAGGCACGTAACCTTTCCATAACTCATATGGTGTTTTACCAGTTTTCTTATGAGGTATTCTATTTTGCAAAAAACAAGCAGATAAAATAGCTTCACCCCAAAGGTTATCAGGTGCGGAAGAACTAACTAACATGGCATTCATCATTTCTTTTAAAGTTCTATTTTTCCTTTCAGCAACTCCATTAGATTCAGGTGAATAAGGAGGAGTTACTTCATGTATTATGCCTTCTTTTTCACAAAATTCATTAAATAAAATATATTCACCACCCCTATCAGATCTAACTCTTTTAATCTTCTTATTTAGTTGATTTTCTACTTCCGCTTTATATGAAAGGAACATATCAAAAGCTTCATCTTTATTTCTAATTAAATAAACCTTAGTGAACCTAGAAAAATCATCTATAAATGTTATATAATATTTTTTACCGCCTCTAGTCATGGTATTTTTTAAATCTCCTAAATCGGTATGAATTAAACTAAGTAATTCAAATTCACGTTGTTGTACTAAAGGGCAAGATTTTTTAGTTAACTTAGATTCAATACAAATATCACATTTATTTAAACATGCATCACTAGTCGCAGAAATTAAACCAAGATATCGCATTTTCTTAATATAAGAAATATTTGCATGTCCTAATCTAGCATGCCACATATCAATGGAATCAATCAAGTAAGCATAAGATGATGCATTCTTATTAATAATTTCATCAATGTTCAATACAAAAAGTCCCTGATCACAATAACCCTTTCCCACAAATACATTATTTTTTGTCATTACAATCTTGTCAGATTCGAATGACACTTTAACCCCAACTTTTCCCAAGAGAGATACGTAAATCGATTAGCCCTAATATTAGGCACATGAAGTACATCATTCAAAGCCGTTGTCTTCCCGGATGTGAGCTTTAGAAGAACTTTTCCCTTTCCCAAAACTTCTAGATTCGAGAATCTCCAAGATATACCAGTTCTTCTCCATCCCCCCACAGAAGTGTAGGAGGTAAAAGCATTTTTGTTTGCACAAATATGCCTAGTAGCACCAGAGTCTACCACCCATTTGTTCACATTGGTCACCATATTAATTTGAGAAACGACCGCAGCAATGATATCATCTCCATCTACCAAATTTGCCTTTGGTTTAGGAGGATTGTCGTTCCTCTTTCTATGCCTGCATTGGGGTGCATGATGTCCTGGCTTTCCACAAACAAAACAAGTACCTTTTCTCTTGAAAGTGGGATTAGAAGCACGAGGGATATCATTAACTTTATTGTTATTGTGATCAGGTTTAGAATCGTACCTTTTTTTGTGAGATTTATTTTGCACAAGATTTGCCCGGGAAGCCAAAGCCTTTGCCCTTGCAGCCTGACACTCTTTTCGGTTGGTGTCTTCAATGATGATGTGAGTGATCAGATCAGAGGGTGACAGTTGCTTGTGCTTGTGCTTCAGTTGTTGTTTGTAGTCCTTCCATGAATCAGGAAGCTTTTCAATAAGGAGGCCAGCTACAAATTCATCCGGGAGAGTGATATTCTCGGCTTTGAGATCCTCCAACAGCTTATGGTACTCATTGATCTGAACCTTGATGTCTTTGTTTTGATCATCTCCCGGTGGTAGTAGTTTCCGATGACAAATTTACGCTTCCCGGCATCTTCAGCAGTGTACTTTAGGATCATGGACTCCCATATGTCTTTGGCATCCTTGTAAGAACAGTACACATCGAACAACTCGTTAGAAAGAGTGCTAATGATAGTGTGACGGCATACCTTATTAGCATATGTCCAGTCTTGAATCAATTTGGGAGTTGCCGTGGAGGGTGGTCTGGGATCGGTGAGTGCTGATGCGACTCCGTGCATGTCAAGGACAGTGTGCAGACGTTCTTGCCACCTTCGAAAATTTTGGCCAGCAAAGAGTTCGATCTTCGAGATATCTGGAAAAGGCTTCGCAAAGGTGACCGCGGCAGGAGTAGGTAGAGAAGGAGGTAGTGAAGCAACAGCACCACCATTGTTGGGAGTGGTAGTCTCAATTGCAGCGTCGCTGTCGGCCATGGTAAATCCTTAAGATTGTTGGGATAGGTAGATGACAATTCGGCTGCAGTATAGGATTTATGAATGCCTGAGACGTGTGGGAACACACTGTCCTCAAGGATTTATTCGCGTGGTGCGAAAACCCCCAGGATATAACAGGCTCGTCCCGGTTGTAGACCGAGGTATCGAGCAATGAGAGAAATTTTTGTGCTAACCCAAAGAGAGGAGAAGAAGGAGAAGATGGAAGCTGATGAGCTGATAAAGATAAATAAATAAAACTCAGTGAAGGAATTCGAAATTTAAAAACCAAAAACTCAGGTAACTGACAGAGAGATAAGTGGAAACCACTATCTGCAGTTGGTAACTGGTGGAGCAAATTTCGGATTGCCAGATAGGGTTCCTTAGACCAAGTCAAAACATACTGTTAAAAATAAAGCTGTTTCCGGATAGGGCCATTTAAAAATCAAATTTAAAATTTAAATAAAAACAAAGCAAAAACCGTGAGGCCTCATTATCATGCGCGCGTGGGGGGGGGGCAAATCAGATGATTTGCACTACCTGAGCCCAAACTTGGGCGCGCGAGCCCATTCATCTCACCAGTTCATTTTACAAGCCCATATCACAAGTTACTTTATAAACCCTTTAAAAATTTGAAGACTAAGCAATGTGGGACTTTGAACTTTTGAAATATTATAACACATAATACAACAATCCCCCACATATTTCAAAAGTTAAAAGAAAAATAAAACAATTTTATATAAGAAAATATATATATATAATTTTCTGGGTTAACACCATGGGTGTAAATGCGTCAAACTGGTGTCTTTTGGACTATGAACCAGACCTAGACTAACAGACATAATATACAGTGAGTTGGTGAAGTAAACTTCTCGAACCAGAAACACTTTGTCGTACATTAGAGGTCTGTCAATCACACTACACCCAAACTATTCTCGCTGATGACGCTGTGTTGCGCTAGTAGGCCATGCGCGCGCCTGGTAATTCATGAGTGCTCTAGAGATTATGCCTCAATCTCATACAAGCGGCCCCACTTGACACTCATATAGGTGATTTCATCAAGTGTATGCTGCAAATCATACACCACCCATAAGGGATATGAAATCATTAAAAGCTTTTAAGCTTATCCTCTCAATAATGCAGTTCCAGCACTACTCACACCATAGGAAGGGACAAAAAGATATTAGTGCTAGCAGAACTAACAAGTGACTTGTTTTTACCCATATGAACCTTCTTCATGGGATCTCCAATCACAAAGGTTGGGTTACCATCATTGTTAATTTCAAATTGGCTTAAGTCCCATTCCCCTCGATGTTTCATATATTAATTTCCTTCCAAGAGGCTTTGTCAGAGGATCGGCCAAATTCACTTCTGACTTCACATAATCAATGGATATTGTTCCATCTTTTAGCAGCTGCTTTACTACATTATGTCTCAATTGTATATGTCGATTTTTACCATTGAAAGTCTTATTCTTTGCAATGGCTATTGCCGCTTGGCAATCACAATGCATTGACACTGATGGTGTTGGTTTTATTCCTAAAGGAATATTCGCTAAGAAGTGTCTTAACCACTCAGCCTCATTACTGTACCAACTCCAGAGCTATAAACTCTGACTCCATAGTGGATCTAGCAATTATTGTTTGTTTTGATGATCTCCAAGCAACCACACCACCACCAAGTGTAAATACATAACCACTAGTGGATTTTATCTCATCTGAATCTGAGATCCAGTTAGCATCACTGTATCCTTCTAATACAGCAGGGAATCCACTATACACTATACCATAATCCATGGTACCTCTCAAATATTTCATGAGTCTAACAAGTGCAGCCCAATGATCTTGATTGGGACTATGTGTATATCTACTCAATCTGCCCACAGCATATGCTATGTCAGGTCGAGAGAAATTCATTAAATGTAACAAACTCCCAATAATTTGAGCATATTCAGTTTGAGCAACAGGATCACCCCTATTTTTCTTTAATTGAGAGTTAGCATCATAAGGGGTACTCATTGGCTTTGAGTCAAAGTGACCAAACTTCCTAAGAAGTTTCTCTACATAATGTTCTTGTGACAGCATTATACTATCACCATTCCTTATGATTTTAACTCCTAATATTACACTTGCTTCACTCATGTCTTTCATATCAAATTTAGATGCAAGAAAAGATTTTGTTCTAATCACTACATCATAACAAGTACCAAAAATAAGCATGTCATCTACATATAAGCATATAATAACACATTCACCATTTAATAATTTGGTATACACACATTTATCAACTTCAATAGGTGAAAAACCATCATTAATCAAAGTTTGATTAAATTTCTCATGCCATTGTTTTGGTGCTTGCTTTAAACCATATAAGGATTTGAGAAGTTTGCACACTTTATTTTCTTGACCAGGAGTTACACACCCTTCAGGTTGTGTCATATAAATTTCTTCTTCCAAATCACCATTTAAAAAAGCAGTTTTCACATCCATTTGGTGAATAACAAGTTTGTAAATTGAAGCTAAGGCTATTAAAACTCGAATTGAAGAAATTCTGGTCATAGGAGCAAAAGTATCAAAATAATCAATATTTTGTTTTTGAGTAAAACTTTTTGCTACTAATCTAGCTTTATATTTTTCAATTGAACCATCAGGTTTATATTTTCTTTTAAAAATCCATTTGCAACCAATAGGTTTTGTTCCAGGAGGTAAATCAACTAAAATCCAAGTGTTGCATTTTGAAATAGAATCAATTTCGGCTTTAATAGCTTCTTTCCAAAATGGAGCATCAGAAGATGAAATAGCTTCAGTAAAAGTCAAAGGATCATTTTCTATAAGATAAGTGTAAAAATCATTTCCAAAAGATGTCTCTCTCCTTTGTCTTTTACTTCTTCTCAAATCCTCATATGAGTTTTCATTATTGTTTTCTAAAGAATTATTTCCTAGAGAATTATTTTCTAAAGAATTAATTCCAGATTTCAAAGGAAATATATGTTCTAAAAATTCAGCATTTTTAGTCTCTACAATAGTGTTACGATCAATTACACTACTTCTCAAAACAAGAAACCTATAGGCAGCACTATGTTCAACATATCCAATAAACATACAATCAGAAGTTTTAGAGCCTATTTTTCTTTTCTTAGGTTCAGGAACCATTACCTTAGCTAGGCACCCCCACACTTTTAAATATTTCAAATTAGGCACGTAACCTTTCCATAACTCATATGGTGTTTTACCGCTTTTCTTATGAGGTATTCTATTTTGCAAAAAACAAGCAGATAAAATAGCTTCACCCCAAAGGTTATCAGGTGCGGAAGAACTAACTAACATGGCATTCATCATTTCTTTTAAAGTTCTATTTTTCCTCTCAGCAACTCCATTAGATTCAGGTGAATAAGGAGGAGTTACTTCATGTATTATGCCTTCTTTTTCACAAAATTCATTAAATAAAATATATTCACCACCCCTATCAGATCTAACTCTTTTAATCTTCTTATTTAGTTGATTTTCTACTTCCGCTTTATATGAAAGGAACATATCAAAAGCTTCATCTTTATTTCTAATTAAATAAACCTTAGTGAACCTAGAAAAATCATCTATAAATGTTATATAATATTTTTTACCGCCTCTAGTCATGGTATTTTTTAAATCTCCTAAATCGGTATGAATTAAACTAAGTAATTCAGATTCACGTTGTTGTACTAAAGGGCAAGATTTTTTAGTTAACTTAGATTCAATACAAATATCACATTTATTTAAACATGCATCACTAGTCGCAGAAATTAAACCAAGATATCGCATTTTCTTAATATAAGAAATATTTGCATGTCCTAATCTAGCATGCCACATATCAATGGAATCAATCAAGTAAGCAGAAGATGATGCATTCTTATTAATAATTTCATCAATGTTCAATACAAAAAGTCCCTGATCACAATAACCCTTTCCCACAAATACATTATTTTTTGTCATTACAATCTTGTCAGATTCGAATGACACTTTAACCCCAACTTTTCCCAAGAGAGATACAGAAATCAGATTAGCCCTAATATTAGGCACATGAAGTACATCATTCAAAGCCAGTGTCTTCCCAGATGTGAGCTTTAGAAGAACTTTTCCCTTTCCCAAAACTTCAGCAGTTCGAGAATCTCCAAGATATACCAGTTCTTCTCCATCCCCCACAGAAGTGTAGGAGGTAAAAGCATTTTTGTTTGCACAAATATGCCTAGTAGCACCAGAGTCTACCACCCATTTGTTCACATTGGTCACCATATTAATTTGAGAAACGACCGCAGCAATGATATCATCTCCATCTACCAAATTTGCCTTTGGTTTAGGAGGATTGTCGTTCCTCTTTCTATGCCTGCATTGGGGTGCATGATGTCCTGGCTTTCCACAAACAAAACAAGTACCTTTTCTCTTGAAAGTGGGATTAGAAGCACGAGGGATATCATTAACTTTATTGTTATTGTGATCAGGTTTAGAATCGTACCTTTTTTTGTGAGATTTATTTTGCACAAGATTTGCCCGGGAAGCCAAAGCCTTTGCCCTTGCAGCCTGACACTCTTTTCGGTTGGTGTCTTCAATGATGATGTGAGTGATCAGATCAGAGGGTGACAGTTGCTTGTGCTTGTGCTTCAGTTGTTGTTTGTAGTCCTTCCATGAATCAGGAAGCTTTTCAATAAGGAGGCCAGCTACAAATTAATCATGCAGAGTGATATTCTCGGCTTTGAGATCCTCCAACAGCTTATGGTACTCATTGATCTGAACCTTGATGTCTTTGTTTTCAGTCATCTCCCAGTGGTAGTAGTTTCCGATGACAAATTTCTGCTTCCCGGCATCTTCAGCAGTGTACTTTAGGATCATGGACTCCCATATGTCTTTGGCATCCTTGTAAGAACAGTACACATCGAACAACTCGTTAGAAAGAGTGCTAATGATAGTGTGACGGCATACCTTATTAGCATATGTCCAGTCTTGAATCAATTTGGGAGTTGCCGTGGAGGGTGGTCTGGGATCGGTGAGTGCTGATGCGACTCCGTGCATGTCAAGGACAGTGTGCAGACGTTCTTGCCACCTTCGAAAATTTTGGCCAGCAAAGAGTTCGATCTTCGAGATATCTGGAAAAGGCTTCGCAAAGGTGACCGCGGCAGGAGTAGGTAGAGAAGGAGGTAGTGAAGCAACAGCACCACCATTGTTGGGAGTGGTAGTCTCAATTGCAGCGTCGCTGTCGGCCATGATAAATCCTTAAGATTGTTGAATCAGAAAGTGTAGACGACAACTGACCTGCAAAATAGGGTAGAAAAATAAAATAAAGTGAAAGCCTAAGACGTGTGGATACACACTGTCCTTAAGGATTTATTCGGCTAATGCGAAATCCCCCCAGGATATAACAGGCTCTTCCCAGCCGGATGCGGCTGAGGTTTCAGATCAGCAGAGAATATATTTTTAATCAGTTAACCCAGAGGAAGAGGAAGAAGGAGAAGAGAACAGATGAAGAAGAAGTCAGTTTTTTCAGTATGTAAAGGTGATAATGCAGGTGAGAAAATAATGGGATGGGATATTTTAAAAACTGCTTGAGAGAAATTTGGGGAACAAGAAATCTGATCGGTTGAGAAGTGGTCAGTTTTCAAAGTTGGACCAAGTCAAATACTACTGTTAGCTGTTGGACCAAGTCAAATACTACTGTTAAAATATAGCTGTTTCCGGATAGGGCCATTTAAAAATTAAATAAAAACAGAGCAAAAACCGTGAGGCCTCATTATCATGCGCGCGTGGGGGGGGCAAATCAGATGATTTGCACTACCTGAGCCCAAACTTGGGCGCGCGAGCCCATTCATCTCACCAGTTCATTTTACAAGCCCATATCACAAGTTACTTTATAAACCCTTTAAAAATTTGAAGACTAAGCAATGTGGGACTTTGAACTTTTGAAATATTACAACACATAATACAACAAAGATATCCCAGATGCCCTGTTCTTAATGCATTACGAGTACTCATTTTAATTGATTTTAATTGAAGAATATGCAAGTGAGAAAAATGCCAGCCATGTATAGAATCTGGTGAATTTTTCTGCTTGATTATTTGTTTGTAACATACTAAACTATAACACTGCCAAAAGAACTACATTACTAATATCAGATTGGTTTCTCACTTCCTCCTCTTGCATGATGAAATATTGCAGATATTGTATTTATTAAAAATATCACAAGAAAATGAGGTGATTTCTTGCTTTCCATAGAAATTTTATATGCATAACACATTCCTTGCATGTTGTGAAGAGGAGGGAGAAAATCCTCATTAACGTGGATACAAGTAGGACGATTACTTATATAATGATGGTGAGGCACCAAAGTTATACGGCTTACCTGAACTGGATGTACCCGCCCCTTGCCACTTTAGGATGGGTAGTTGAAATGCTTATGTTGTTGTTTATAATCGCTTGATCAAAAACAGATACCGTGTATATAAACTCATGTCTGTTGTATCAGATGTCAGGAGTAGTTGCATTATCAGAGTGCAGGATTTAAAGCAAACCCCTTGTCACTTTATGAAGTCTGTGCTTGACAGTAATTCAGATATTCTCCATTTTTCTAAGAGAGAGCAGAGCGAACAGGAGGGAAGATATATCCAATTTTTTAATTATGCTCACAGACTGGCTAGCATTAAATGTTCTTCAATTCTGATTATGGTTTTTAATTTGAGGTGCTCCCTCTTTTGTCATCTTCAATTTTATTTTTTTCTTATTATGGGAGGGGGAGGAAGGAGAAACTAACTGTCCACAAGCATGTACTAATTACTGTTGATCTCGTTCTCCAAGCATCAAGCAGACTTGGAATGATTTAAACTGAGATTCAAGAAGCAAGAATTGTGGCAGGGATTTCATCTGTTGCCTGTTGCATATTCTAGATTTCTTCATCATATAATTCATTTCTTTGGTTCTAAGAGGTGTTCCCTCATTTGGATGAAGTTAAGAAAGAATATATGTTTAGGATTCTCCATTTTTTCAGTACTTCTGGGAATCAGGATCAATGGAAATTCTAAGGTGGACGGTGTCCATTGAACAATCTCTCCATCGATTGATACCCCAGTTTAAGACAGCCACGGCATAGGATACAATTACAACATTCCTGTTAACTTTTCAGATACAAAGCCGTGGACATAAATTCAAGCCAAAAAAGATATAATCTGATTACCTCACTTTAGTCACATTAGTAGACACTTTAAGGCAAAAAGGACAAGCAAATACCAAATATTATTCTCGGGTGAACCATTCACCCCTGCCTCTCTTTCTTGTCCAACAAAACATTGAATGGAGGTTGACTGAAGTTTCCTTGTATGAACATATTAGAAACAACCTTATACATGGCCTCCGTTAGGTGAACACCATCCCAATTAATGTACTGAGAAGGGCTTGTGCAGACCGTGGTGTTAGGTGTGCCACATGTGGCAAACACACTGAAGTTGTAAGGTGGTTCTCCTGATCCACAGCAGACTTTGAACCTCTCTGCGAATCCATATTTGCTTGGATTCTTCATGACAGTGCGATAGGCGTTCCAATAATCAACATAAAGTATCACGGCTTGGGGGTACTGTTTCCTTAGTTCTTGCAATTTGGCTTGCAGCACAAGGTTGTGAGTGTAGCTTTGGTTGTTGACGCTTTTCACGCATCCAATGTCGTCTCTGTCGTCTTCAGGAGCCAGATACATGGCTAAAGGCAAGCACCCAGTTAGTGGCAAACCCTGCACAACTAGATACTTCGCACCCTTCTGAAGCACTGTCTGCAAACCAGACGAATAAAATTAGTGAATGAAAATATTCGTTCATTTTATTGAACTGATTGTTCCTCATATATTCACATTGGGATTAGAAGAGTGTGTGTATGAAATTGATCTGTGGAAATAAAAATATTATTAAGCTTTTAACTTGCTGGTATATGTATAAGGTCAAGGCCATATTATCAATATTACCTGTAAAACTCCTGAGACACTGTACATTGCGAGCTTTCTAATGGTGTCTTGTGAGACTGAAGATCCAAGAGTGTAGGCGTAGTCATTGACTCCAATTTCACCAAACCAAAATAGAGTGTCATCAAAATCTTTGCACTCTGATGATGCTCCTTGGCATCCTTGGCTCTCTAGGTACCTGTTAAACCATAGAAGCTGGGTTTGGATGGACTCAGGAGTGATGTCAAGGGAAAGGTTGTTCATGACAAAGAACGCATGGTTTATTGCTGTAGAACCAGCAACAGCAAAATTTACCCCGAAAGTATCATTGCCTTTGTGGTGACGGTAGGGGGGCAAGTATGGCAATGACAGTGCTTCAGCTACAAAGTCGATCACAAGCCTCCCATCAGAGTATCTGTTGGTGGAATGGTTAAAGAAGGTACTGCCATATGGAGAGTTTGATACATGGCCAAACCCACTTGGACCATTTGCATTCTTGGTGTTGCCTGTGTCGGTAAATGAGTCCCCAAAGGCGTAAACCTTCTTGAAGGGTCGGGTTCGTCCCTCCACAGTAACTGCAGAAGCAATTGACAGAAATGAGGAGAATATGCAGATGATAATTAGGGTGATTTTAGAAGAGATGGATGCCAAAGAAGAAGCCATTTCATAAGGCTACCTGGATTGTTTTCATAGAGAAGCTGGCAACTACTTTAGCTATTGAGACATATATAAATATAAATAGCTATGAGATACGTGTTGGACATTAATTGTATCGTATATTCGAGTTATAAAGATTTCATGAAGTTCATAACACAACCTTTCTCCTTTATTCAACCTTGAAACCGGCCAATTATCTCAAAAGTTGACAATAGAGCACAGTTTTATAATCAAGCAGCCTATAAAAAAATTTATTAGCACTTGCATTAAGGCTTTTAGATAATATAATATAATATTTGGGAAAAAAATTGTGAGTAAAAGTAAAGGAGTGGAGAGATTCTTTCATTTTATGGTTAAGACATGCTAAAAGTCTTAACAAGAATTTATATTGATACTTCTACCAAGAGTGATCGCTGACAACGGAATGGAACCTAAGTATCACAAACAAAGTGATTCAGTCCTTATCAATTAAATCAAACTTGTTGACGATACAATATTTAAATATAATTGTATCATAATATTTATATTTATATTGCGTTCCATCTCCTGGTAGTCTATATGTTTTTTAAATAAATAGTATCATTCAAATGACAAATTAATACTTTTATGAGTCCTACTAACAAGTTCTTTAAGACATTATTTAAGAAGTATTTAATATTTTTTAATAAATTCATCTAATTATTAAATAAAGAAACTATTAAATGTTATTTGAGTTTTTCTATATTAAATATTTTACTTTTACATTTAATATTTGAGCTGAGAACGCTCAAGCATTCATGCACATGAGATTTTCATTGGTTGTTAGCCAAAATAAGTTAATATTTTAAATTTATAAACATGTGGAAATCACAACTTTGTGATTGATATATAATTCACTTAAATTTCAACTACATGTGCACTCGAATGTTAAGCAGCAAAATCTTTAATATTTACTATTTTAATTCCTTAATTAGTGCATCAAGTAAATATCTACTTTTACATCCTTTCGCTGTATCTGCTCTTTAGCCGTCTTGGATCCTGTATCATATTACATTAATAATCCTATTAATACTTACGTTACGGGAGAGTAGCTGGGGAGCTATGAGTTATTATGAGGTTGACTGAATATGACAAAATGTGTAATAGTTGACGCCTTGAATGAAAATGTCCCCACGCCAACCGTTTTTGTGGTGATTTACTTAGTGAATAAGGTGCACAACGGTGACAAGTATCCGTAGCTCTCTTTTGATGTTGAAGTAAATTTGATCGAGAGCATTTTTTTATAGGAGTTATTATGATATTTTATGTATATAGTATTTAGGTATGTTGCTAAATATTTATTAATAGTTAATTTTATAATAAATATTTAAAAATATATTAAATTTAAGAGAAAGCGCTCAAGCCTCTGCAATCATAAATTAATTTTTTTTATTAGTTTAAATTACACACATATGTAGCAATTCATATCCATTTAAAGGTGCGTTCAAGCGTGTAACAATAAAATTTTAAATATAATCAACAATTAGTAAATATTTTATAAGTTAAAAAAATTATTTCAAGATGTATCTTTTTTTTTTAATATTGATATTCATGATAAATTATTAAATATTTATTAATTATTGTCCATATTTAATAAATTTTTAAATATTTATTATCAAATTAATTATTAATAAATAATTAAAAATTCATGTTAAATGTTATATCCATAGCATACCATAATAACTCTATGGACATTATTCTGGTATTCATCTTTTTTTTTTAGGATTTCGATACTTAGGATGAGTTGTCTAACATTCATTAGTTGTTATTTATATTTAATAGACTCTTTAGCATTTATTGTGAAATCAACGGTCAATAAATAATTAACAACTCACCTTAAATACTAAACCCATCAAAATATTATAGCAACTCCCTATCTCTATATATAACTCTTCCTAAACATGGATTCCCAAGAAAAAAATGAATCCCATAATGATGCACTGATTAATTGCTTTGGCTTAGATCTCATTAATGGCCACCAACGAGGACCATGCTCTAACTTACTGTAGTCTTAAATGCCACCTACCAAGAAAAGTCCGCCCAATCCATTCGGCTTTGAACCTCCCAAAAAAATCAAGTAGTTGCCATTCAAATGCTGATACTTGTACTAGTTTATGTACACAAATATATTTAGATACGATATTTAGAAAAGTTGATTTATGTACTAGTTTATATATAGACGAGATGTATTTTTCAGTTCACTATAAGATCATCATGCCTGACTCGATTTTACGTAAATTATTTTCTTAAATATCCTTTTTTATATATTATTGTAATATTTTTTAAATATTAAATTTTGATTAAATATTATGATTCTTTGTAATTTTAATTATTATATTATTCACTTGTTATGTAATTATTAATTAGATTAAATATTAATATGAGTAAAAAATAATATATATAAGTATAAGAAAAATAATCAAAACAATACATAAAAAAATATTTTATGTATCTAAATCTAGTTCGTTCAGTCTCAATCTCAGCCTAATCTAAACCCCAATATGATTGAGTCTGGTCATAAAAATTAACTCGATCAAAACTTTGGACTAAGACCACGTTAAGTTCAACCTGGTCCAACTCAACTCATGAGCACTGTAGCACCCTCGGTTGGGTGCCACATTTTAAACATAACCAATATCCTAATAAATTTCCCTTAATCCTTTATCATAATATTCTTTGTGTTTATAGTGAAGTAGTATAAATAGATACAGAATATACAACTAATATTCACATAATTTTTATTTCTTTTAAGTTTATTTTTCACATACTATTTGTACACAGATATTCACATATGTCATATTTTACACTAGTTTTAAACATATATACATAACTTAGACACCTCACTCCATCTACATCGAAAGGTCATCATCAATAAATCTGTTATGATGCGAGGGTCCTGGAGCTGAGGTCCGATGAGCTCGACCCCACCTAGGGGTTCGCGCTGAAGAGACTGTAAATCTCTCGCGAGGCGTACGACGGACAGTAGCATTCCAGATGTCACCAAATGGCATGTGTAACTCAACATAAGCCGAAAGGGAAAACATTGTCACAGGATTCCCATCGTAGGTCCTCTAGAGAGTGATAGTGAGTTCACCAACGTAGGTAACTCTCTTAAGTTAATTCAACGTGTTAAATATCTAGTCCCTTGTGCAAAATCGACGATAATGAACCCGAAGAATTCATTTCCAGTCATCTTTGAATGTATAGCCAAAACACAATTTTCACAAAAAGGGGTGAGATTCTCATATCATCATAAATATCAATAAAGTAGTATACAAATAGTATACAATAATAACATAATCTCCATTTAAAATCAATAGGCACTTAATCCATGCATAAAGTCATATTAAATTAATAAAATGACATACTAACATTTAGTATACAAATTGATAATGCAAGTATGACAACTGATCATGCAGATGAACACAAATGACTCATACTCCATGGAACTAACCACAACAAGTCAGAGAGAGTGATTGGGAGTACATGTTCCATATCAGTTAGCCAACAAGTGCTAACAATTCATTTGCGCATACGGCTCATGTGAACACTCTCCACCAATTGTGAATGAACCAATGTATAGTCGAGATTGTTGGTGTTTTGCAATCATAATACCATGACACAGTTCTAGCCGGCCACTTGTGGAGTTTCCGGACCCCCGACGACTCCAAGATCATTGAAGATCTTCACTCGGCTATTCGCACCAGCACTAAGGTGTAAGTTCAATCTCTTAGGCTCCAAGCCTTACAGCAATAATGTTTCATACAGACTAATATATATACAAACAGTATAAATATTCCCAGAATATATATACACAATCCCTTCGGAATTCAAGCTACCATTTCTTTAAGAATAACGTCAACTGTCCTATTTAGGGTACAGCCTACGTCGGCTCGATAGTAATACCATCGTTTCTCAATTATATGGTGCTACAAAATAATTTATAAAATTGTGTAACACATCTGTTATGGTTTTCAAATCGCGTAAAGCTTTTTCCGTAAAAATTCAATCGGTAAGGTCTGAAAATTGTTTTTCAGTCGCGAAAAATATTTTCTATAAATTTTTAGTCGCGTAAACCATTTTCTATAAACTTTCAATTGCGTAAAACATTTTACACATAAACTAATTTATTTTATGCTAAATAAAATATTTTTAAGTTTATTTTCACTTTTTCATCATAAAATAAGTAAAAATAAATATTTTAACTTTAAAATAAATTCTCCAAAATTATTTCCATGTATAAAATATTTATTGAAAAGGATAAATATTAATAAAACCCTTTATCTTCATATTTTCAAAAATTCAAGAATTTTTCTAAATAAAATAAATCTCATTAAAATAATTATTTTCCATAATCAAAACATTTAATTAAAATTCTAAATCTCTCTAAAATAATTTCTCTAAATTTTCGGTAATACTAACAATAATATCTTAAATAATATAACTTCAAATAAATTCATACTTCAAACTATATATATATATATATATCCTAGATGTGGCTATCATTTTAAATATGAATCAACTTACTTATAATAAAATTATATCATGTTTCCTCCATCATAAACTCGTACCATATTCAAGGAATATATATATAGTGCAACATATAAACAAAGCAAAGAAACGATTATCAAATAGAACATGAACATAACTCTTAACCATAAAAGATTAATCCAACAATATGAACTACACAACTAATCACAGTTTATCACATATCAAAATCCTACTATATACCATAATATTGGTTGATAGAGAGAACTTTCCCTTACCTTTGTTCTTAAGTCAAGATCCTTTGACAACACTTAGCTTCTTGACTTGTACCAATACAAAATCACAAATAAACACAAACACATATTATTTCAAGCATCATAACACATATCAAGATGATCATGGACTAATCCAATGATCTAATACCTTGAAATAAAAATTTAGAAATGAAATAAAAGAACTTTCACCTTAGGATTTCTTCAACCTCAAAGCTTCTTCTTGAGAAACTTTTAACTAGAAAAGCTTTCAAAATACTACCAAGATACTAGGACTAAGCTTGAAAATTTTATCAAAGGCTTGGGAATGAAATTAAAAGTGCAAGGTCGTGGCTTATGGAGAGCTTGGCTGTGAGTTATGAAGAGGAAGAATAAAGGATTTTGGTGTGAAGTTTATGAATGAATCAAGGTACTATTTATAGATGAAATTTAAGATGAAAATAAAATTAAATTTGGAGATATTTCTCCATGGCTTGGCCGGCCTCACCAAGGCAAGGTGATGGTCTTCAACTTGGCTTCCTTGTTTTATTTAATGCCATGGTGATTCACCATGGTAATAAATATTCACCATGACTTACCCCCCTTGAGTCGCCAATGCCATTAATTACCTAGAGATATTTTCTCAATATTTTAATCAATAAATTTTATCCAATGGTCAAATATCAGTATCAATTGCCCAATGAACAATAGGATGTACCAAAAATCACCAAAATATTTTATTAGCTCATAAAATCCCTAAAATTGGAAAATGGTTAAATCTGTTGACGGATTTGAAATCTGAACTTCCATTTATTCAAAAAAAATTCCCCATAGGTATTCCGGATCAAAAATAAGATTATTGTATTTTATTTTCCCGAATAGTCTAAAATTAACTTATAAGATTAAGTTCAATTAAACTTTGATTTAATTGAACTCATAGAAATTTCTAAAAATCATTTACCATAGAAATCTAAGAAAACAACATGTATAGTATAAGTTGAAATTTTGGGGTGTTACAAGCACCTCTAAATAGTGGTAAGTTGGTGAACTAAAATGTAACAATAAAAACAGGGGAGAGGAGATGGAAAGAAAGATAATTGTTTTTAAGGGTAATTTGGTAATTTTACCCTTTAAGTTAAAAAAAAATCTAAATATTAAATGACGGTGATGAACAGAAGAGGAAATTTCAATTTCCTCTTCTGTGTTGCGAGAGAAAAAAGCGAGACGAGCGAGAGAGAGAAAGAAAGAGGGAAAGGTAGAGAGAGCTCTATATCAGTAAATCTGCTAGCACCCACTTGATTTTAGAGCTTAAGATGAGTTCTTAATATTTGAGTTTTTACTCTTTTTATATTTTTTAGTTATGAGAACTCTAAAATATAGTGGGTAGTTATATTTTGTGGAAATGATAAAAATGAAGGTTGAGGATAATTTATAAGGGGTGGTTGGAAACTTTTGAGTTAGATTAGAGTAGAAATTTCATGTTTCTTGAAAGAACTTAGAAATCTTAGAGCTCCTATTTAAGTTGTATTAGGAAAAAGGCTATCAGTTATGATTTTGAATTGGTGTAGGTCCTTGATGACCTATCTAGATTTATAAAGGTATTTATTTTATTTTATTTTATTTGTGAGCAGATTCACAGGATACTACCCCACGTGCCTCCACAGGAGCTGTTGGAAATAGTTGAAATAGTTCTTCGTTTCTGTGAGTGGATAATTTACTTAGTGATATCTTTTTTATTTTATTTGGAAAAAACAAACTTTTCAAGAATATTTGAATTTTATTCAAATGAAGTTTTATTACAACAAACGATCAAATTATAATTAGTTCTACTTTGTGTTTGAAAATATTAAATGTTATAAATGTTATAAATGTTATGTTAGCTACAACTTTATCAATTTTATGAGCTATTTAAGTTGTCATTTATAATTATTAAAGTGAAAGTTCAGTTAGATATTTAGAAATGACTTCAGTTTTATTATAGAGAATTGTTAGTTTAGCTGAATAATATTTGTATATTATATTTTCAATATCCATTATGGGGTACGTGTTAAAACACCGTTTGCCGTTAGCGAAGAAATATAACGGCCTATGTGCACATAGTATATACAGAGACATAAATAGACCTGGCGAGGTCAGTTGATTCAGATTTTGGCTATTGGGTGAAAGGACCCTTAGCCCTTTATGTGGTTGTAAGGTGAGCGGACCTTAGCCACAATATTTGTGTCAGGTGAGACAGGGCCCCTGGTCTGAGATGAGCATGGTAAGTGATATGTTGGATAGAGTTAACTACCCAACTTATATTATAGTTCTTTCAGAGTTACCCATATGGATGACGTTATTAATTATTATAAATTTTTAAAGAAATTTATGTTTATGCATAGTTTTGAGAAATGAAAGTATTTGATATAATAGTTGTATTTATAAATTTTATTTCCATCAGTTAGTATATTTAGAGATTTTTTTAGAAAATTTAAATACAAGCGATTACTTGTTTCTTTCCATTTCACTTAGTTGATTATTCTCTCACTGAGTCTGTGTGACTCACTCTATTCTATTCATTTTTGTTTTTACTCAGATTCAGAGACAACTGAGTAGCTGGTTCCTGGGATTTGTTGTTCTCCCCATGCTTGTTAGTCTTTTGGTATACCCCACCATTTTGTGCCGAGTAGTGTTGTATTTGGACTCCAGTATTTTGCAGCTATAGGGGATAGTATTATAAATTCTATTGAGTTGTATATAGTATTATTATCCTGGTTGTGTAATATTCTATCAGCTGATCTTGATTGTACGTACTTATATGTATAGCTGGAGCATGAGAGAAAATCATGCTGGTTGAAATTTCTGTGATAATATTGTTTTTTTCAGGTTGAGTTTAAAATTTTGGTTAGTTCAGTTTTTAGGGGAGATTCTGCCGAATTTTCGGTAATCTCTTTCTAAGGTTTAAAGCATTTTTAAGCATCCTTAGTTAGGTTTGTTAGGCTAAGCAAGTGTTGAGTTGGCTTAACCTGTGCGCCGGTCATGGCCTAAGATCGGGTCGTGACATAAAAAATTAAAGGCCCGATATTGTTGATCACTCTCACCAAATTATTGCAACTATATCATGTTCCTTTCGTCCATGTCTTTATATAAGCTAAATAGTATTGAACTAGTTGAGAGAAAAAATATTAAAAATTAATTATGTGTATTAAAAATAAAAATTATGAGAAAATTAATTTATTTTTGAATATTTTAGTTCATAAGCATTTAAAGATAAATTGTTTGGATTGCATGAAAAAGTAATAAATTATCAAAAGAGATATAAAATGGTTAAAAAGTCATTTGGTCAAGGACAAAAAAATATTTCTTTCTCAAAATTTTTAAAATAATCTCAAAATCAAAATGCTCAAATTCTAGTTTTTAGGAAAAAGTTCTTTCTTTTAGTGTAAAAAATTAATCAATAACTTTTACTCTAACAAGCCAAACATGTTGATAAAAGGTAAAAAAAAAAATTTTTCTAAATAATTAAACATCCCCAAATATGCACTGAGTTCTTTTGAGAGCGTTGGAATACGTTTGTGTGAGAAAAATAGAAGTTATATTTAAAAGAATGTCATTTGCAAAGAAATAAAAAAATGTTATGTTAAAGAAATTAATTATCCAAAAGAAATCAATAGACGTATTTTCTATTAGGACCCGTTTGGTATGATGGAAAGGAAATAAATGAAATGGGAATGAGATTCTTACGTTTGGTTGAGAAATAATGTTTGGTTGAGAAATGAAGAAGGAAATATCTACTCCTTAAAGAATGTCCATTCCATTATTATTTTCATTCCTAACCATCCCAAACAAAACATGGGAATGAACATTCCATTCCTTTCTTATTTTCATTCTCATTCTATTTCCTATTCCATCAATCCATCAAACTAAATATGACCTAATGGTCTTTGATGGAATGGGAAAGGAAATAGAAATGTGAATGGGAATATAATGGAACAGAGTAATAAAATGTTCATTCACATGTTTTTTTGTTTGGTATGGCTATTAATGTGAATGGGAATGGAAATGTAATGAAATGAACATTCCTTCCTATTTAGTATTGATGTGGTAAATCAGAACGCAAGTATACGTTATCGCAAATCAAGTAATATAATAGTAAGAAAGTGTCGAACCCACATGGATTAATTCTAAATTTAACTATCTATTAAAAGTTTACAAAACTCAATCTTATTTAAACAACTTAATAAGAGGAAGTGTTATGAAAGATTAAAAATTAAAGTATACAAGAAGAAGAATTTAATGATCAAATTAACCAAGCCTAGGATTGCAATTATCCCTCACACTTTACTTGATTCTTTTACTTCTATCTAAGATCAATTAATTATCTGAATTGTTAACTAGAAATCCTTAACTTATCTATAAGCCTCTTTCGATGGTCAAATAGAAATATCATTAATTAATGATAAACTATATGTCTATGTCTATCAAATAATCAAGAATTCATTAAGTTCCGATTTCATTAATGGTTACATATGTCATATAGGTATATGTCTATCCTATATGAACTCAAGGCTTTCGCACAAAGATCATATGTTATCTTACCTATATCTAAAACCAAAATCCCTTTGTCAAGTTGCTTAAGGTTTATCAATTCAATTTAGTTAATGGCCAATTAATTAAAAGCATTAAGAACAAGTAAGATAAACAATTCAAGATAATCAACCTATTCTTGGATATGATAAACGAATCAAATTACGTGTGAGTTCAAATTGCAATCCTAGTATAGAAATTTAGCTACTCATTATATTAAAGGAAACAAAAGAATAAGTGAAAAGCATAATAGAAATGAAAGTGGTTGTTTGGTATTGACAAGAATACAACGGGCTAGAGTTTCGGGATTTACTTTAAACAAATTGGAAGATCTAACCTTAAAATCAAAGTATAAATCTCACAATTTATTAAAGCTTCACCCCTAACTCTAGGAAGAACCTTAACTAGACATCAAGATGAAGAAACTTGAATAAGATGAAGATTATATTATACAAACTACAAGAGCTTTGGGATTTCCTTTAAACAAATTGGAAGATCTAACCTTGAAATCAAAGTATAAATCTCACAATTTATCAAAGTATCACCCCTAACTCAAACTACAATGAGAGAATTCAGAAATGGGATGCCCTTAAGTGTGGCAAATGCCTTCCTTTTATAGGCAAATGCTAGAACTATTCAATTACAATTTTGTCAAATCTCTTTGCACATGGGTTGAAATTTCAGCTCCGAAGATTACCAATTTCGTCATTGCTCCTGTCATAATTTGAAAATCTTCTCATCATAAAAGTTGTAGCACATGTAGTCATGAAGAACATGTCAAAATTTCAGCCAGATCTGACGGTTGGATCTTGAGATTTGACCATTTTGCCGAAACTACTCAGATTATATCAAAAATGACAGCCACCAACTTGTTGCCTAATTTTGACCCACTTGCGGTGCTAATCTGAAAATCTTCATTTCTAGGAAAGTCATAGAAATTATGTCATGCATGACATATCAAAATTTCAGCTACATCCAACGGTTAGATCTTGAGAAATCACCAAATAACCGTGTATAGGTTTGAGCAGAAATTTTTTGATTTGTCCTGAATTTGATGTAACCCAAAATTCACTGAGTTTAGGTCTTCATTTCTCTTCTATTTGAGCTATACTGATATCAACATCCAAGTTCATGATATTTTGGTTCAACAACTGCTTTGAATAGTCCTTCAGGTGTTCTGCTCAATTTGTAACAACATAACCAATATATGAGGAATTATGCAATTTTTACTTCATATATGCAATAATTTCATAAAAATAGACCAATGAGAGGTGCTAAATTATGCATATAAAATATGTTTATCAAGTATTCTCTCAAATGAATGGAATAAGTATTATTTTCCTTTTTTCTCAACTAAAAACATGGAAATGAAAATCTCATTCTCATTCTCATTCCCATTACATTCCTTTCTTTTTCATCATACCAAACATGTTAGTTCATTCACTAGTCATAGTGTATCGTGGCGTTGGGTTGGACTATATGGAGACAAAAAACCCAAATTGTATAAGCCTATTGAGCTTCTAATACTTAAATGTGAGAAAAAGGATAACTTAGGTTTAGCATCATCAAAGGTTAAGAAAGCTAGTTGAAAGTTTGAGAGGAAAAGAATAGACAAAAAAGTGAAACCCGTACCACCATTCTAATAAAATTAACGACTGAAAGGTTATCCATGGTTTGATTTAATTGAAATTTGGTTAGTCGATAGACGACATAACGTTCTTTGTTTTGAATGGTGGGATTGTTGACAGGATTCTCATAAATCATAAATTTGAATTGTAATTGTTGCTTTGTTTTGGGAAATTTCTTCACATTTTCTTTTCCTAGTTGTTAAGCTTTATAGCTTTTTTTTTTTTTTGTAGAAGAGATATTTGTAATTATAAAAAACTAAAATTTGGTGATTGTAATCTGTCAAGATGAAAGGTTTGTATTTGGACTCTCAAGTCTTGTGATTTTTATCAATGGCAAAGCTAGACAAATTTATCAAAGGGTCAAAGAGAAATAACACCATTGTTGGAGGCCAAATTCAATAAATTTTTCTATAAAAAATGCATGTAAAATGTAATTATTTTAAAAATTTAGTAGGCCATGGCACCCTCAACATGTATGAGGTCCACCCCTTACCTTTTGATTTGGAAGGATTTTTCACTATAAAATTCATGTGTCTTGTGTTTGTTATTGTTTTATTATATTTAATGTTTTAAGAATCAGACTATAAATTAAGCTGGCGAAATTTTTAGGTATTTTGTTATATTCACTTAGATGTTTTGATAAAACATATAAATCATTTTTTGTATGATATTTAGAGATAACTAGATTTAAGTTTGACAATTATATTAGGTATTCGATTGAATATAAATTTTGAGTAGTTTTAATGATATATACACTTATTGTATCTTGTTATATTTGCAATTGCAAATTTATCAGGTTTATAATGTTAATGAAATTTTTTAAAAAGTATTAATTACGATGAAATTATATTTTTTTGCAATAGAATAATAGAAGAAAATATGTCCCAATTAAAGAAAATATGCGAACAAATTTTATGATAAATTTAATCTTCATTTTAATTTTTGTGACAGAATGATACAACAAAATGTGTCATAATTAAAGAAAATTTGTGACAAATTTTTATGATAAATTCTGTTACCATTTTAATTTATTATGATAGAATTGTTATATCAACAATTTCTTTGTGAGTATTTTTTTTAAAGAAAAAAAGTAATAATTTTTTGTCACTAATACCGTCCCAATTAAAAATAACAACTTAAAAAAATACATTTCCGTTGCAGTCTCAAATTGAGAGAATTTTTTCAAATAATGTGCGACAAATTTTTTTTATCACTATTTTATCTTTTTTAGTAATGATTATATTAGTTTAGCCGGTCAAACTGGTGATCGAAACAAATGACATAATAATTAAAATTATTTATATTTATAAGTAAATATAATAACATAAATTATAATAATTTGAATATATATGATGATATTTATTATTTTATAAAACTAAAATAGTCATATTTTGATTGTAACATGAGTTTTAAGAAAAAAAGTAGGGTTTAATATTTATTTTAAAAAATATTATTGTTTTTTAAAAACTCATAATTCTCAGAAAACTTTTTTTTTTTGGGAAAATCAGTTGGCAAAATTGCCTTTGGCCATTAGTTATCGCATAAATCTCAAAAATTATGTGAAATCGATATAAATTGTATTTAAATTGGATGAACGAGTCAAAATTTTTTACTTCTAAAAAATAGAAGTGAATAAAATTCCTAAAAAGTAATTTTTTTTAAAGAACCAATCTATTTTCAAGAATTGACTATAATTTAAGAGATTCGTTGGTTTGATTTAATTTTGATGGTTTAGTGGGGACTTAATGTCATGGATCATTTTTTTGGTAAAATTGAATTAGAGACGCATCCAATTCTTGATCGGATCAACCTAGTTATATTGGTGCTATTATTTGTGACTATTGCTCTTTGAAGATTCTTACGAAGCATGAATTGTGTTGTAATTTATCCTTAGCCATGGCTCTCCAAAAAGTTTTATTTTTATGTATTCTTTTAATATATTTATATTAATAATTTGGATCTTCTAAATTCAATGTTATTTTTTTTTTGCCCGCTCTATAGAAATCCTCTAGTTCAACTTGGCTATTGAGATGAAAATAAATTACTTGATATAATTTAGATAGCTTTAATTATCTAATGTGGCCGAATGGCTTAGAAAATTCAACCAATTCAATTGTTAGACAATCTAATTTCGTTCGATTGTTATAAATATGTATTGTACTTTTGTTATTGCAAAAAAGTAGGAAGCATTTTAAAGTCTCCTTCACATAAATAATTTATACAAATATTTATTAGAGTAAAACTTATTAATAAGTTTTATAATTATAAGTATTATTTAAAATAAGTTAAATAATATTTAGATAAATATTTTAAAAAATACTTTTCATAAATTATTTGAAATAAATATCAAACATTTGAAAGATATATTATGAATTGTATCAATCTTTTAAAGTTAATTTTATCAAAAAATATTATAAAAACAATTAATACTTAAGATATTTTTAATTTTTATAAAAATTTATTTTCATAAGCTTAAAATTTTTGTTTATAAAAATAAGCTTAAAACAACTTATAAAAATTTTATAAACTATTTTAATACGTTCATTTAAATAATATAAAAATATTTTATAAGTATTTATTATAATAAATAAACTTAAATAAATTATATATAAACCTATTTAAACTTGATTAATTTACGAGAAATAAGGTGATGTACTTACCTTTTCAAAACGTCCCTTGTCCCTACGTGTCTAAAAATAACTAGAGTTGAAAGAAGGAGTTTTTTTTTTTTTTTTTTAAGGGAGTTGAAAGAAGAAGTTGATAACATAAAACTAATTATAGAATATTTGGTTTGAATTTTTTTAAACGTAAACTGTATTTCACATGCTTTACGTGGTAATTATGTGAGGAGTAGAAAATTTCTCCTCCTCCTCACCGAATATTTGGCCGACGGAACGCTTTAAACAAACAAGTCTTTAAAAAAAGTGTTGCAATAGAAAATTGCAATAATAAAATAGTAGTTGTGGGATCAAGCAGTCGGAAGAGAGAGAAGTTAAGACATGATGATTTTTTCGAAATAATTTTTTAACTTGATTTTTGTAATTGAATAAAAAAATCAGTAAAAGGATAGCTGAATGTAACCAGAATATATATATTCGAAAATCACCATATATTAATGTTCGGATTAATTGCAAACAAATTATGTTAGAAATTAATTATATGTATAATTAATTTTTTAAAAAATTAATTTATGTTTAGATGTATTAGGTCATAATCGATTTTAAAATAAAATGTGTGTTTTGGATTAGTTGTAAAAAAAAATTATATTAAAAATTAATTATGTGTATAATTAATTTTAAAAAAATATCGATTATGAGAAAATAAATTTATGTTTAAATATGTTAATTCATAATAGATTTTATGATAAAGAGTTTTACTTGGATTGTATTAAAAAAATTACTTTTATATATTAAATTACTAAAATATATATGAAATAATTGAAAAAATTATTTAGTTGAGGGAAAATAGATATTTATCTCTTAAATTTTTTGAAATAATCAGAAATCATATAATTAAAAGCTTAAAATAATAGCTTTTTAAGAAAGCTATTTTTAGTTATGAAAAAATAATCTTAACTTATAATCAATTTTACACCCTTTAAACAAATAAGATAGATTTTAGATAAAATAAATTTTAATTGAAAAAATGATTATTAAAAAAAAAAGCAAAACCAAACATGTTCAAAGAATTTTGTTTGGATTATAGAAAAAAAATCGCTTTTATGTATTAAATTATTAAAAAAGATATAGAATGATTGAAAATTTTATTTAGTTGAGGGAAAAATAATCTTTACTTTTGAAATAATCTATAATCACATAATTAAAAGTTCCAAATAAAATTTTTTTTTAAATTTATTTTTAGTTATAGAAAAATAATCTTAACTTATAATTAATTTTATACACTTTAAACAAATAAGATAGATTTTATATAAAACAAATTTTTATTGAAAAAAAGTTATTTTGAGAAAGAAATAATCTTTTCTAAACATGTTCTAAAAATTCAAAATAAAAAGTTTTTCTAAAAAATCTATTTTTAGTTATAAAAAAATAATTTTAACTTATAATCAATTTTATACATTTTAAATAATTAAGATAAACTTTAAATAAAACAACTTTTAACTAAAAAATGATTATTTCAAAAAAGTAATCAAAATTAAACATACCTTAGATTGATTACTTATTATGATAATAATCAATACTATTTTGTTTTTTGAGTTATAAGGGAGGTTTAAAATTTGGTACGAAAAGAGGGAAAGTAGGTTAAAGTAAAAAATACAAAACTATTTGAGTGGGATTGTGGCACTTGAATTAAGGCTTGTGTTTGGTTTCATGGAAAGAAAAAAAAAAAAGAAAGAAATATAATATAAAAGAAAAAAAAAGAAAAAAGTGAATAATTAGAAGATTTATCACTTACTTTATTTGTTATAATTTAATAAAAAAGAAGGGATATTTTTAGTTTGATTTCATCAAAGAAATGAATAAAAATATATGTAAATAAATATTAAATTACTTTATTACCTTTCATCTAATAAAGTAGGTAAAGTTGATAAAATAGATAAAATAAAAAATTAATTTTCTTTTCCTCCCAATCTTTTCTAAAAAGGAAAGAAGAAATAATATGAGACCATAAAAATGAAAGAAAGAAAAATTATTTCCCTTTTATCCTTAAATTAATACTAAATAAAAGAAGAAATATCTCTTCTTTTTTCGCAACCCATTTTACACATGGATAAGCTGTTGCCTACAAAAATATGTATACCATTGAAATGTGTACACCTTGCGGAGGATTTTTTATTTTTGAATATTTTCATAAATCTTTTGTCGTAGCCAGCTCAAGAAATATTAAAATTCGATTGTCCGAACCAACTTTCTCGATTTGGGCTGTGCTTCTCTTTTTCATCCTTACTGGCCCAAGCCCGTCGTTTTGATGTGTATCTTGCTGGTTGCCAACTTGCAATGCAGATCCTATCAGATGTCAAATCATCCTCCCCATACCATCTCTTGACCCAAAATCAATTAAAAAAAAAAAGGCTCATGTCATCTTGACCATTTTTCAAACGGTAGGCCTCTTTCAAATTAAAGTGACTTTGAAAAGTAGTGTTGTCACTTTATGCAAGTTTATCTTTTTTAATAGAAAAAATAATGCGCTCCTCCGTTTGCTGCAGAAGTATGTTTGATTGATTTACAAAAGATTTAATTTTCATTTATTTACAAAGTAAAAAAATTGACATTATTAATAATTTATATGATGTCATCTATCTAAAAGTAATTAAAAAATTGTTATAAAATAAAATATTGATTACGACAATGATATAGTACTTTCTTCAAAACTGTTCGTGCTTAGTCCATACTTTTTTTATTTTTAAAATTTCGATGGAAGGATTTTCTTACTAATGAAAATAATTTCACTAACTTCATTTGTTAGAACAACTTTTTCACTGAGTTCCTATCCTTTTTTTAACCCCACATTTTGAACTCTTTTTTTTTTGAAAAAATAGATTTGGCTCATAATCAAAATAAAACATGTACTTATATTTGTTCTAATAATAATTTTTTTTTATTTCCAATTCAATATAACCCCCAAAAGAAAACCAAAAAAACCGGCGTTCCAATATTTCCTTGTCCAAATTCATCCTACTTTCCAAAACAAAAGCCAAAAAGAAAAGAAAATACCCAACTGCGCAATTCCTACGTCGCCATTGCTCTCGATGCGCGTTTCTTCTATAAGCAACCTTACTTGTTAAGTTAAAAAACCTCTCCATTCTAATCTAAACCCTCGTCCAAGCCCAAACCCCAAATCGTCGTTTATATCTCACGCTCTCGCACACAACACAAGACGAGACAGTTACCGAGTCGAGAAATTAAAACTGGGACCGAGTGAGGGTGTTCGGTGCTGGAGACATGGCTAGGGTTCGCGAGAACTGGGAGAGATTGGTTCGAGCGACGTTGAAGAAAAATGCTGGCCAAGGCCGCGAGAGAACCCCGAGTGGGATTGCCGGAGCTGTTCCGCCTTCGCTAGCTCAGACTACAAACATCGATTTGATCTTGCAGGCCGCTGATGAGATTCAATCTGTGGACCCTAATGTTGCCAGGATCTGTAAGTGCATTTATTGAATTTATATCAGATTTCGGTTTCTCAATTTTGGCGTTCAATGATGGGTGCAGTTGATGTTGTTTCTAATATGAGATCTACATAGACAGGCTTCAATGGGTGAAGTCTTTGGAATTTTCTAGTGATATTAATATGCCTTTTGTTTTCACAAGGAACTTAAAGGAGCATCCTTCTGTGTAGAGAGAATATGTTAATGAGAAAAAGTCTCTTCTCCTTATTTGAGAGTTGAAATTAACTTGGGAGAGAATATGAATTATTTCCTTTAATTTAATTTTTAAATAAAATTTTCTCACTGCTTACCCTGAATTTGAAGAATAAGAATTTTGAGACTGAGGGTAACTCATCTCTTTCCTTTTCTACTCTTATTTTTTTTTCTTCTAAACAATAGTTTATATCACTTTTCATCTCTTTCCCTCTCTTTACCTTCCATCCAAACACAACATTAAAAAGGAATGGTGCTCAATTAAAATTTTCAATCTTACAATCTTACTAACTTATTAATGCTAATCTATTAACCTGAACTATTGCTTATCATGTGATATGATACTTATTTTAATTAATTTGTCCATATTATTCCATATTATTTTCAACAATAATCAAGGTTTCCCCGTGGTCCATTGGATTTTCACATTTCATTTTTCTAATGTATTAATGGGTTGTCACTCAGGGAAAATATACTTGCACAAACGTTTGTAAGGTATGTGCTCAGTCTGGACCATTCATAAAAAAAGTTACAGTGGGACCTCCAATAACTTGCGTGGGAGTTTGTGAGGAGTATGTGAGTGTAAGCTTGTACAAGGTATCATTATTCTATCACTTATAATGCAGTGAGTGAGTCTGTTATTCCCTCACCTGAATCCCTCACAATACCCAACTCAACCCAACCCAACCTTGTCCATGCAACTACATGGCTATGCCGGCTGAACCTCACTGCCGCCGCAGCCACCTCTCAGACTTCCTTCAGACTAGCTTGTTCTTGCCTAGAGTAAGATTATGAACAAAACAAGTAAATAAAAAAAAATGAGGGGTCACAAAATAGACAAGAGTATCAGAAAACAAGATAGAGTGGGGAATTTTATCATAAGAGGAATTTTATCATAAGGACAACATTAGCCCAAAAGCAAAAAGGAACATTCATGTGAGTAAAATCCAGCTGCTTCAATTTTCAATTTTGAATTGGTGTGTGCCACTAGAGAACTAGGCACAACAAAATGGTTAAGTCCTCGTAACTCACGACCTACTTCAATCATCTTCCTCGTTCCCTGGTCCTGCACAAGAAGAGACTCTTATGTAAAGTTAATGGAACAATGAAGGGATCAAATTAACTAACTATCATAGATTAAGTTAAGAGACAGCCGGGTACATAAAGAACTGAAGTTAAAGGTAAGAGAGGGCATGGTTGGGCTTGGCAAATATCACGGATGACTGTTTTGGTTCCATTAGCAAGGGTAACAGTTGGTAGGAAATCATAGTTAAGTAATAGAAGTGAGAAGATCCTTATTATTGTTGGAAGATTCACGTTATTAAAGTTGATTAAAGCTGTAATCCCGTGTAATTATGTCAAATAGATAAGTTAGGAAAGTATATATTCTAGTTTCTAAAATTAGGAGGTGCAATTATTTTTCCAAAAAATTAGAGATTTGATTAGTCTTGTTTCCTTATTTAGTGTATGGTTTCTCCTGTATAAATTCAGATCTATGTAACAGTTTTGAATATAGAGGAATAAAATTATTCTCCCATTGTCAATATGGTATCAGAGCTCCTGATCTGGGAGACTTTGTAATTTCCGCTGCAAAACCAGCCTTCGTTGCTGGGTTTCGTTCCTTTGTTGTTCCTTCTTTCGTATAGATAGCCTTAATTGTTGTCCCAGAACCTCTTTCCCTTGCCCGTGTCTTTTCTTCCTTCCCATTTTCGGAAGACTGTTATTTTAGGTCTGATAGTTCACCATGTCAAAAGTGGAGGATACCATGACCACAACCCAGTCGGAGGAAGGAGGTCGCACACATCAACTTGGAGATTTGCTGAACATCCAGGCAACCTATAGACTAAATGGGAAGAACTACCTCAAGTGGTCTCAACTTGTTTGTACAACACTAAAAGGAAGCGGGAAGATTAGTCACATTACGGGTATAAGCCCCCTAAAGACCGATCCTAAATTCAAAGCATGAGATGAAGAGGATTCCATGATCATGGCATGGTTATGGAGTTCAATGACACCTGATATAAGCGACACTTGTATGTTTCTGACTACCGCTAAGGATATCTGGGGTGCTGTGCAACAAACATACTCCAAGGCAAAGGATGCTGCTCAATTGTATGAGGTTAAGATGAAAACAATGTTAGCAAAACAAGGACCCAAGATAGTTACTGAGTATGCCAACCAGTTGAAATCCCTATGGCAAGAACTGGATCATTATAGGGTGATCAAGACCAAATGCTCGGATGATGTAGCAATGCTAAAGGATTTTATATAAAAGGATAGGGTGTATGATTTCCTTTGTGGATTGAATCCAGAATTTGATCAAGTACGAATTCAGATTTTGGGAAAATAGGAGATCCCGTGCTTTAATGAAGTGGTTGCAATTGTTCGAGGAGAAGAGAGTAGAAGAGGCTTGATGCTCGAATCACAAAACACTGACGGCTCTGCCATGGTAGCTAATAGTAGCAAACTTGTCACAAATTTGGAGAAAGGAGTAGCCCTGGAAGTAGGAAAAGGCATTCAGACAAAATCACAGAATTGTGACGAATTATGGTGCAACTACTGTAAGAAGCCACGTCACACCCAAGAAAAATGTTGGAAACTCCATGGAAAGCCTCCTAG
Source organism: Styphnolobium japonicum (assembly GCA_023212625.1). Lineage (NCBI taxonomy): Eukaryota > Viridiplantae > Streptophyta > Magnoliopsida > Fabales > Fabaceae > Styphnolobium > Styphnolobium japonicum. The sequence continues at coordinate 37,457,042 of JALBWW010000003.1, read as the reverse complement.
CCGTGAATGGGGAAAAAGTGGAGATCAGTCGAAAACCAGTGGGCCATCTAACCGAGAATGGACACAAAAAGGATATCAACCAAGAGGTGGTGGACAAGCCTACATGGCTAGAAAAGAGCCTACATTACCTGAACTGAGTTCTCTCAATCAGGAGGAGATTGTGAGGGTGAGATTTCTTATTAACAGCCTTGATAAACCTTCAAGTACCTGTTCCTTAGCTTATTCAGGTAAGCTTCCATTTTCTGTTGGATTAAATGCTTCAGATACAACCTTTACTAACTCTTGGATCATGGATTCTAGAGCTACTGACCACATGACTCATTCCTCCAAATGTTTCTCCACCTACACCTGATGTCCCAACAATAGGAAAATAACCACAGCCAATGGATCCTTAACCACTATAGCAGGAATAGGAGATATCAAAATAAGCCTATCATTGATCTTGAAAAATGTTCTCCATGTCCCTAAATTATCTACCAATCTTGTCTCAATACAAAAACTTACTCAAGATTTGTGTTGTAGTGTGATTTTTCACAACAATTATTGTGTAATTTTGGACAAGGAGTTGGGGAGGACGATTGGACATGTTAGGGAAAAAGACAACCTCTACTACCTTAAGATGCCAAGTCAACCCAAAACTTCAAAGAGTGAAATACCTATGTTGAAAATAGAATATTATTAGCTGTATAAAGTGTGTGCTATGCTGTTTGTAATAAGTGTGTTAGGTGTAGTGTGTGTGTGATGAGTACGTTAGGTGTAGTGTGTGTGTAATGAGTGTGTTAGATAATGAGTGTGTTAGAGATAATGTAAATTATTATCTTATGTAAATTATCTATCTATATATCCTTCAGCTGAGTGAAGAACACTCAAGCATTCAAAGTATTCACAATTCCTAATTCTTCAATATGGTATCAAGAGCCTCGATCAACTCTTGAATTTTTTCTCCAAGAAGGTCTCTGCACACCGGTCCAAATAGAGACCTGCATTCAAGTCACTCACCATCGCTTAAGTCGGCATCACAAAGAGTCAAGTCACTCATCGGAGTCCGCATCACGACCCCACCATCACGACCTCACTTATCACTCATCACTCACTCACCGCATACGCTTCACTGTCACACCATATACCCACTTATACACCACCACCAGGAAACCATCTCGAGCTTCCGACCGGCCACCCACCGGAGCCCCGTCGCCGGAAACCGCTCCACGCGCCGGTTGCACAACATCTCCTACTGTTCAGATCATACACCCACCATACATCGCCACCAGAAACCATCCCAGAAGCCTCCGACCGGCCACCCACCGGAACCCCGTCGCCGGAAACCTCGCCACGCGCCTCCACGCGCACCATCTCGCCGGCGCGTGAGGAACTTCTACGGTGGCTTCTGCTGCTGTCTCATCTGGTTTTTTCCTCTGTTTTCTCGTGTGCTGGCTTCTCTGCCTCAGTATTGGCCTCCTCTGTTGCTGCAGCCCTTTTTCGTGTGCTGCCCTTTTTTGGTTCATCGGTGGTTTCTTCCTTTGGTTGTTCGGTGGCTTGTTCTGGGGCAGGAACCTCAGTGGCTGGTTGTTTTGTGGTTGTTTCCTGAATCTTGGTTACTTCAATTGTTTCATTTTCTTTCACTACTATTGGTGCTTGCTGTGCAACCTCAACACTGGCCATTTGGAAAGGAGAGAGGGATTCAAGGCTATTGGTCAGCAAATATTTTATGGTCAAGGCCCTACTGCTATCATTCTATTCCCAACCTGGATTTGGGTATCAGCAACAACTTGTGCCTAAAAATTTCTGATCTGATCACTCAAGAGTGATAAAATGGCCTCCAATTCTCAAAGAAATGATGGTCCTGCCTTCTCTTTCTCTGGCACACCAACAATTACTTCAAAAAAATTAAATGCTAAAAATTATTTAGCATGGTCTGCCTCTGTAGAACTTTGGTTTCTTGGTCAAGGATTCCATGACCATCTCGAAAAAGCCTCCGATGATATTTCAGAAGACAAACGCGACCAATGGAAGAAGCTTGATTATCAACTGTGTGCTCTCTTGTGGCAATCTGTTGAACCAACCATATTGACAAACTTCAGAGCTTTCAAAACTTGTCACACCTTCTGGAAAAAGGCTCAAAATGTCTTTGCAAATGACATTCAACAAATGTATGATCTTTGCACAAAAATTAGCCAACTCAAACAAGTTGATCATAACATGGTTGCCTATGTCTTGAAAGCTTCAATCTGCGGTGGAGGAGTTAAAATTATCTTTGAAGCCGATAAGTCGAAAGACGTAAAGAAGAAACTTGATAATCAGTATATGGTGTTGATTCTACGAGGAATGCATCCAGATTTTGATCATGTTCGCGATCAAGTCTTAGCGGTCAAGAAGTCCCTTCATTAGAGAATTTAATCACTTTCGACTACTTGGGTCCCCTCATCTATAGGAGCCAATTCAGTTAACACTATGTGAAACTTCGCCATGATTTCTAGTCGAGGAGGACGAGGAGGTCGTGGGAAACCGAGGAGGCAGAGGTGGGAGAGGCGGCGATCATCTCAATGTTCTTATTGCAAAAAGAATGGGCCATACACAAGACACTTGCTATTCTATTCACTGATTTTAGGAAAATTTGTGAATATTTCCAAGTCTGAAACATTTGAGATGAAGTTTTAAAGCCGAATATCAAGAGTATTCCTCAGGCTCAAAGCCGCTAAGGAACCTCAGATCTCCTCATCTATAGGTGCTCATAACTCGTTTGCTTGCATTTCCCAATTTGGTAATGATCAAAATCCATGGATAATTGATTCCTGGTGCCTTCACGATCACATTCTTTGGTAATAGTTCTTTATTTTCATCCATCTCCTCTCCAAATATTCCTCATTTCATTACTCTAGCCGATGGCTCTCAGAGTTACACGACAAAGGAATCCATGTATCACCCACTTCTTCTTTGTCTTTATCCTCTCGTTTTGTTTATCCCAATTGTCCTTTCAATTTAATTTCTATAAGCCGACCTTACTCGTTCTCATTAATTACTCCGTAACATTTGATGCTAACTCATTTGTTATACAGAACGTGGTACCTGCCTGGACGATTGGCGTAGGACATGAATCTAATGAGTCCGTACTATCTCTCGATTCTTCTTGGATTTGTAGTGTTCTTTGCGTCACCAAAAACTCTTTTTATGAACGTTTGGGACATCCACATACATCCAAACTCAAAATAATGGTCCCTGGTCTTGCAAAAATAAAATCCTTCAACTGTGAGTCATGTCAACTAGGAAAACATGTTTGTTCTTCTTTTAGGCATGTTACCAGTCATGTTGATTCTCTGTTTTTAGTTATTCATTCAGATATATGGGGTCCTAGTCGTGTGTCTTCTTTGGGTTATAGATATTTTATCACCTTCATTGATGAATTTTCTCGATGTACTTGGGTTTTCCTAATGAAAGACCGATCTGAAATTGTGTCCATCATCACTTCTTTTGTCAATGAAATTAAAACTCAATTTGGAAAAACAATTAAAGTGCTTAGAAGTGATAATGCAAAAGAATACTTTTCTTCAGCAATTTCTTCTTTTTTGTCATCACAAGGTATTACGCATCGGTCTTCGTGGTCCTCGTACTCCTCAAATGTAGAATGGTATGGCAGAAAGGAAAAATAGACATCTTGTTGATCAAGCCAGACATTATTACTTCATGCTAATGTGTGCACATGCGTCATCGAGGAGATGCAATTTTGATACTTGTTTTTAATAAATCGGATGCCCTCTTTTCCTCTCTATTGAAAATAAAATACCACATTCTATTTTATTTCCCAAAGAACCATTGTTTCATATTGATCCACGTATTTTTGGATGCACTTGTTTTGTTCATGATATGTCTCCAGGTCTTGATAAACTTTCTGCTAGAGCCATCAAATGTGTCTTTCTTGGATATTCCAGACTACAGAAAGGTTATCGATGTTACTCTCCTGTTCACAATCGTTACTACATCTCTGTAGATGTAACATTCTTTGAAGAAAAGTTATATTTTTCATCTTCCACAGTTGAGTCAAAAACTCTACAAGAAGTTTTTCCTATTCCCTATCTTGGTCCATCACCTCCTTTGCAAGAATCAGGATCAATCATAGATTCTACAGATATTCCTGAAAATCTTCCACCTGAGCAGCCACAAAGACCACTCATCACATACCAACGACGTCCACAAATTCCCAATACCGAATTGGAAGGCACTATAAGACCAGCTGAATCATGTCCTACTCCAGCAGACAACCCGGCTACGGACCTACCTGATGAAAATCTTGCCTGGCCCATTGCTCTTAGGAAAGGTATTTGGTTCACACGGAATCCTCATCCTATTTATAACTTCTTAAGTTATCATCGTCTTTCTTCTTCTTTTTACTCCTTTGTGTCCTCTTTATCTTCTGTCTCTATTCCTAAAAATCTTTGTGAAGCACTTGATCATCCAGGATGGCGACAAGCCATGATTGATGAAATGCAGGCTTTGGAGCATAATGGTACTTGGGAGTTAGTTCCTCTTCCTTCGGGAAAGAAACCCGTTTTACCGTCGCTGGGTATATATCGTTAAAGTAGGGGCCAATGGATGATTGATCGTCTCAAAGCCGATTGGTTGCAAAAGGTTATACCCAGTTATGGTCTTGACTATGGCGATACTTTTTCCCCGTGGCCAAAATTGCTTACGTCGCCTCTTTCTTGCCATAGCTGCCATCAACCATTGGCCATTATATCAGTTGGATATTAAAAATGCATTCCTACATGGAGAATTAGAAGAGGAGATCTATATGGAGCAACCACTTGGATTTGTTGCTCAGGGGGAATCTGGCTTGGTTTGCAAATTGCAACGATCTCTTTATGGACTCAAACAATCCCCACGAGCTTGGTTTGGAAAATTCAGCTGCTTGTTCGTGCTTTGGAATGAAACGTAGTGAAGGCGGAACCATTCGAGTTTTTTATTGCCATACCTCTCCAGGTAGATGTGTTTACTTGGTAGTATATGTGGATGATATAGTCATTACAGAAATGACCCAAAGAAAATTTCTCGCTTAAAGGAACATTTATTTAGTCATTTTCGTGACTAAGGATCCTGGAAAGTCGAAATATTTTCTTGGAATTGAAGTTGTATCAGGAGAATGGGATTATCATCTCACAAAAGAAAGTATGCGTTGTATACTTAAAGAAACTAGTATGTTAGGCGTAAACCAAATGATAGTCCCATGGATCCAAATTTGAAATTACTACCCAACCAGGGGGAGACTTATTCTAATCCTGAAAGATACCGAAGATTGGTTGGAAAACTCATCTACCTCACTATTACAAGGCCAGACATTTCCTTTGCAGTTGGAATGGTAAGTCAATTCATGCAATCTCCTCATAATGATCATTAGGATGCAAAGAATCCAATCCGAGATACATTAAAATGACCGGACAAGGACTACTCTATGAAGACAAAGTGAGGGGCACTCAAATAGTTGGATTTTGTGATGCGTATCAAGTGTGTTCACCCATTGATAGGCGTTCCACTTCAGATCTTGTGTGTCTATTGGAGGAAATCTTGTCTCATGGAAAAGTAAGAAACAAAATGTTGTTGCAAGATCTAGTGCGAGAGCTTAATACAGTAGCATGGTCTGTAGCCACATGTGAGCTTATTTGGATTAAACAAATTCTTCAAGAACTCAAGTTTGGGAATACTCAACAAATGAAACTATGTTGTGATAACCAGCACCTTGCATATAGCTTCTAATCCAGTATTCCATGAGAGAACTAAACACATTGAAATTGATTGTCACTTTGTCAGGGAGAAAGTCCTTTCTAAAGAAGTCATCACCGAATTAGTTAGTTCTAATGATCAACTGGCAGACATCTTCACAAAATCACTAAGAGGACCAAGAATTCAGAATATCTGTTCCAAGCTTGGAGCATTTGATTTATATGCTCCATCTTGAGGGGGAGTGTTGAAAATAGAATATTATTAGCTGTATAAAGTGTGTGCTGTGCTGTTTGTAATAAGTGTGTTAGGTGTAGTGTGTGTGTGATGAGTACGTTAGGTGTAGTGTGTGTGTAATGAGTGTGTTAGATAATGAGTGTGTTAGAGATAATGTAAATTATTATCTTATGTATCCTTCAGCTGAGTGAAGAACACTCAAGCATTCAAAGTATTCACAATTTCTAATTCTTCAATAACCTAATTCCTTTATGTCAGAATCTGTCCTGTCCAACAAAGAAAAAGTTTTACTTCATCATTCCCGTTTAGAACATCCATCATTTACAATCATTTAGATTTTGTTTCCCTCTTTGTTCACAAAACTAAATGTTGAGAGTTTTCATTGTGAAGTGTGTGAATTTGCCAAACTTAGGCATGTATTTTTCCAATCAGCAATAAAAGAAGTTCTGTTCCTTTTTATCTTATCCATAGTGATATTTAGGGTCCATCTACTGTCCCTAATGTTTCAGAGGCAAGATGGTTTGTCTCTTTTACTGATGATTGTACCCGTGTCACTTGGCTTTTCTTACTTAAACATAAATTTGATGTCAGTACCATACTTCCAAACTTATGCTCCATGATAAGAAAATCAATTTGGAGTCAGCATCAAAAGGTTTAGGTCAGATAATGCCAAAGATTACTTCAATCAAACACCTTTTTTTTCCAAAAAGAGGGAATTGCCCATGAGTCATTGATAGACTACTGAACATAGGGCCTTAATGGTGGATCAGAAGGAGATGCCTTAGTGGGCCTTAAACAAGGCAGGCCCATAATATGGAGGGTCTATGAACGTATGAAAAAGAAAGAGAAGAGGGGAGAGAATTAGGGAGCTGCTGATGTGGCAGTTAGTTAGAATATGCAACGTGATTATAGGGGGAGGCAAAATAGGAATGGGGCCATCGTTCCGTATCTTTCGGTTAGGACCTTAGAGGTTGGGCAGAGAGAGAATTATCTTTTCTCTGGGGAGCTTTGCTCTGGGATTACATGGGTTTCTCTTCTATAATACTTCTTACCTTTTCAATCAATAATACAGTTTCTGTTTCTCTTCAATCGGGTTTCTATCAAATTGGTCCGACCTGCCAGATCTGTATTGGGAGAACTGTTGCAGATAGGAACCAACATTGCCGCTTTTCATGCCACTGAAGATGTCAGACCGCATGGATGCCTTGGAGGTTCGGTTGGATCGTGTGGAGACGGGTATAGAGGATATGAAACAGTCTTTGTTGGCAGAGATGAATTGACTTTTGGGAGGACAATCATGGAATAAACGAGTCTCAGGTAGTGAAGATGGGTCTTCATCAGGATTGGACAAGTTCAAGTTGTCCGCAAAGAAGGTCGAGCTTCTGGCCTTCGATGGCAAATACCCAGTAGCATGGATAACTCATGTGGAGACTTACTTTGAAGTTTAGCGCATAATTGAGGAGGTATGTATACAGCTGACTAAGTTGAGCATGGAGGGTCAAACAATTCACTGGTTCAATCTATGGAAGGACTCAACTGAGTCAGTGACTGGAAAATTTCAAAGAAGCATTAGGGGCGAGGTTCAGAGGTGGAAGATTGGACAACCCGTTGGAAGAGTTGAAGGAATTGACGCGAACATGCACCGTTGATGAACATATAGCAGAGTTCGAGCTCTTCTCTTTGCAGTGTGGGCATCTACCGGAAATTCAATTTTTGGGCAATTTCCTTGGAGGTTTACGTCAAGATATTCGGAGTTGGGTTCGTACTTTCAAGCCTTAGTCTCGTTACCATGCAATGCAATTAGCTCGAGACGTCGAAACAGATTTGCGGTGTTATCGCAGTAAGGGAACCCCTATGGTTCACGTTTGAGGCCTTGGCAGCAAGCAAATGTGGCTTGACAAACCAAATCGAGCTGGACCCAACGGGATGGGGAACCTATCGGGTCATTGGGCCAAGCCCAATCCTTTTCTAACTGGGCATCGGGTAATCACGGACTCAAATCGGGTCGACTCTTCGTATTCAAACGGTAAGAGTGTTTTTTCTTTGGCAAGCTCAAAGGGAAGTAAACCAAATGAGAAATGACGACTGATAGCATAGCGAAATGGGGGTGTTAAACATTTGTCATATTCTGAGTTGATGGAAAAAAGGCTAAGGGGCGATGTTTTCGTTGTGGAGAGAGGTTCCACCCACTTCATCAATGCGCTGAAAAACAACTTCGGTTGATTATATTGGGAGATGACGAAACTGTTAATGAGGAGGGTGATATCATTGCCATCGAAGTTGATGAAGAACAGGAGGAAGAACAAATTGAGTGTAAAGTCATGGGAGTCTTCAGAATCACTAACTCATTGCTGTCTAGCGCTAAAACCATGCAACTGGAGGGCACTCTCAAGGGAGTCTCATTGATGGTGCTTATTAACAGTGGTGCTAGTCACAACTTCATCACTTTAGCAGTGGTTTTCGCTCTAGGTCTGCCAATGGATTCCTCACAAAAGGTAGGGATACGGTTGGGAGATGGACACAGAGTAATGATTATGGGGAAATGTTTGGGGCTGGTTTTGCAGATAGGGGAATTAGAGGTAACCCTGGATGCTTATGTGTTGGGTTTAGGAGGTGTGGATGTAATTCTTGGGGTGGTGTGGCTGGAAACCTTAGGGAAGGTTACTATGGATTGGAAGGAAATGTCTATGGTTTTTATCCAAAAGGGGCGTGTAGTTAAATTGAAGGGGAATGATGTCTTTATAAAAAAAAGGGGACTCGAGGGCGCTCTTGCAACTCTCTAAAGTATTGTGGAGGAAGAGGTTAGGGAAATTGAAGGATTGATGTGGTCAACATAAGTGGAATTCGGGGGCAAGCAAAATTCCCATTTGTCTAAGTTCCACCAATAGGAGTTATAGAGGCTTTTGGGCAGCTATGTAGCGGTTTTCAGGGAAGTAAATAGCTTGCCTCCCGTAAGGAATACTGCCCATTCAATAGTGTTACATCAAGGGGCAGGTCTAGTGAGTGTAAGACCCTATAGATACCCTCACTATCAGAAGGATGAAATAGAAAAACAGGTTCAGACTTTGCTACAGCAGGGAGTGATTCGGAATAGTTCTAGCTCTTTCTCCAGCCCTGTCATACTGGCTAAGAAGAAGGATAACTCTTGGAGGATGTGTATTGACTATCGGGCATTGAATAGGGTCACTGTGCAAGAAAAGTATCCAATTCTGGTGGTTGATGAACTAATTGATGAGTTGTTTGGAGCTGGTTATTTTTCTAAACTTGATCTTAAATCCGGTTAACACCAAATTCGGATGAAAGAGGAGGATGCTCACAAGACGGCTTTCCACACTCATGAGGGTCATTATGAGTTTTTGGTCATGCCATTCGGATTAACTAATGCTCCTGCCACATTCCAATCAGTTATGAATGAGATATTTAAGCCTTTCCTTCGGAGATTCGTCCTAGTGTTTTTTGATGATATTCTAGTATATAATGTAGATTGGAGTGCACATTTTCAACATCTTGCTTCTGTCTTGCAAGTGTTAAAGGTGCATCCATTTGTCGCTAATAGAAACAAATGTAGTTTTGGTAAGAGGCAAATTGAATATCTTGGTCATGTTATTTCTCATCACGGAGTGGTCGTAGATCCTGATAAGGTGAAGAGTGTCGTAAATTGGCCCACACCTAAGAATGTGAAGGGAGTAAGGGGGTTCCTTGGGTTAACAGGCTACTATAGGAAGTTCATTGCTAATTATGGCAAGATAGCCAAACCACTAACAGACCTGACCAAGAAGGATGGATTCCAGTGGAATGCAGAGGCTTCGGCAGCATTCGAGCACTTGGAGAAGGTAGTCACATTAGCCCAAGTCTTAGTCCTTCCTAATTTTTCAGTTCCATTTGAGATAAAATGTGATGCTTCAGGAAAAGGTTTGGGGTAGTATTGATACAGCATAGACACCCTATAGCTTATATTTTAGTAAAGCCTTTTCTGGTGCTAAATTGTCCAAATCAGTTTATGAAAAAGAATTGATGGCCTTAGTCCTAGCAATTCAGCATTGGTGGCATTATTTGTTGGGCCAGAAATTCATTGTCTATTCTGATTAGAAGAGTTTAAGGCACCTGCTAGAGCATCGAATTACTATAGCAACCCAACCGGAGTGGATAGCTAAACTCTTGGGGTTTCACTTTGAGGTGGTGTATAAGGCTGGACTCGAGAATAAAGTGGTTGATGCTTTATCCAGGAAGCACAAGGAGGTTGCATTAAATACCATTGTTTCTTATCTGATTTGGCAACAGGGTCAAGACATACAAGCAGAAGTTTTTTGTGATCTAGTGTTGAAACAAATCATTGATGGCTTGCAAGTCAACCCGGAGTCAAGGCCAGGGTACTCTTGGTGAGGTGGGGTGCTGTTTTACATGAACAGGTTGGTTTTGCCATCCAAATCTCCTATAATTCCATTGTTATTGGAGGAATTTCATGCCTCACCAAGTGGGGGGCATTCAGGTTTCTTGAGCAAATATCGTTGACTTGTTAGTAATTTGTTTTGGCACGGAATGAAAGGAATGGTGCAAGAATTTGTCAGGGCTGGTGACACTTGTCAGCGGAAAAAGTATTCTGTTACTACTCCTAATGGGTTGCTGCAACCATTACCTATTCCTACCTCGATTTGGAGTGAAATCTCCATGGATTTCATAACCGGGTTACCCAAGAGTAATGGCTATGAGGCAATTTTAGTGGTGGTGGACAGGCTGTCTAAATACAGTCACTTCCTTCCTCGTAAACACCCATTCACAGCTTGCAGTATAGCTGCAATTTTTGACAAGGAGATAGTAAGGTTGCATGGTATTCCGGATTCTATATTAAGCGATTGAGACCCCTTGTTTGTTAGCATTTTCTGGAAAAAGTTATTTAAGCTTCAAGGAACCATCTTGTAAATGTCCTCCTCTTACCATCCTCAAACAGATGGTCAAACTGAAGTGGTTAATAGATGTTTGGAGGCTTACTTGAGGTGTTTTGCGTTGGAGCAACCAAAATCTTGGTCTCACTAGCTCCCTTGGGCTGAATTGTGGTATAACACCACATTCCATGTCTTTACAGGTTCCACTCCATTTCAGATTGTATATGGAAGGCCACCACCAACTTTGGTTCGTTATATGGAGGGGGAAACCTGTGTTGAAGCTGTTGCACGAGAATTGCGGGATATAGATGAGGCATTAAGGTAGCTGAAACACAACTTGCACAAGGCTCAAGAGCAAATGAAACAATATGCGGATAAAAGGAGAACAGAAGTTCACTAATCAGAAGGTGATTGGGTGTTCCTTAAACTCAGGCCTCACAAACAAAATTCTATTGTTCAAAGGATTCATTAAAAGTTGGCTCCTAGATTTTTTGGGCCTTATCAAATAGTTCAAAAGTTGGGAGAAGTGGCCTATAAACTTCAGTTGTCTAATTCATTTAGATACATCCTATATTTCATGTTTCTCAGCTCAAGGCAATTGGGAACTATCAGTCTTCTCCTGATTTGCCCTTGGATTTAGAGGATGATGCTGGAGCAATAGTAATTCCTGAGTGGGTGTTGTCTTGGAGGGATAAATTTGAAGCAGGTAAACATGCACGAGAATGGTTAATCCAATGGAAGGGAATGTTTGTAGAAGATGCCACATGGGAAGATGAATTGTTGCTGAATAGTCAGTTTCCATTTTTCAGCCTTGAGGACAAGGCTATTGCTGTAGGGGGGAGTAATGATAGACTATTGAACACGGGCCTTAATGCTGGATCAGAAAGAGATAGCTTAGTGGGCCTTAAACAAGGCAGGCCCATAATATGGAGGGTCTATGAATGTAAGAAAAAGAAAGATAAGAGGAAAGAGAATTAGGGAGCTGTTGATGTGGCAGTTAGTTAGAATATACAACGTTAATATGCAACGTGATTATAGGGGGAGGCAGAATAGGAATGGGGGCATCATTCTGTATCTTTCGGTTAGGACCTTAGAGGTTGGGCAGAGAGAGAAATATCTCTTCTCTGAGGAGCTTTGCTATGGGATTACAGGGGTTTCTCTTCTATAATACTTCTTACCTTTTCTATTAATAATACAATTTCTGTTTCTCTTGAATCGGGTTTCTATCGGTTATCATGTGTTCAAACCCCACAACAAAATGGGGTAGCAGAAAGAAAGAATGGTCACCTCCTTGAAAAGACCCAAGCACTCTTATTTCAAAAACACATGTAAAAAACCATTTGGGGGGATGCTGTCCTTACAACAACTCACCTTATAAATCGTTTGCCTTCTCGAATTTTGGACTTCAAAAGTCCTTTGGACATCCTCTCATCCTTTCATCCGAACCTAAAGACTACAAATAACCTTATTTCGAGAATCTTTGGATGTACAGCCTTTGTTCATGTCCATGGTCCAAATAAAGGTAAATTAGATCCAAGGGCTCTCAAGTGTGTTTTTGTAGGCTATTCCTCAACTCAGAAAGGGTACAAATGTTACCACCCTCCTTCCAAGAAAGTCTATGTCTCGGTGGATGTCACTTTCAATGAACAAGAATCTTATTTTCCCAATCCTCATCTTCAGGCGGAGCACTCAACAAGGGAAGATAAGGAAACCCTTTTTGACCTGACTCTAGATCTCATTCCTCCTAATTCCACACCTGAACATGAACCTGAAATCCCTTTGTTCACTTTAGAAAAATCAGAAACTCCATCTCCTGTGTCTCCCAATCCCGTGTCTCACTCAACTCTTGAAAATAGGAGATTTGGCAAGGTATTCACAAGAAGAAATGTGGCTGTCCCAGCACCTACGCAGGCTCAAGAGTCTAACCTGAATTCTTTGAATGAGGTAACAATTTACTCCACTACAAGATGAATTTGAATTTCAGGAAAAGGATGATGACTTGAAGCTGCCCATTGCTATTAGGAAAGCTACTTGAGAATGCACCAAACGCCCATTATATCCTCTTGCAAATTTTCTTTCCTTCAAAAATTTCTCACCATCTCATAGAGCCTTTCTTGTAAGCCTAAATTCCATTACCATTCCTACCCTTCTATCTGAAGCATTATCTAATGAAAAATGGCGGCAAGCCATGAATACAAAAATGGAGGCTTTAGAACAGAATCGTACTTGAGAATTGGTAAAATTACTGTAAGGAAAGAAAAGAATGGGCTGCAAGTGGGTGTATACAGTGAAGTACAAAGCCGATGGGTCAATTGAAAGATACAAGGCCCGATTAGTTGCTAAAGGTTATACACAGACCTTTGGGATTGACTACCTAGAGACCTTTGCTCCTGTTGCAAAAATGAACACAAGAAGAGTGTTGTTGTCAATTGCTGCAATCTACAGCTGGGAGTTACAACAGTTTGACGTTTAAAATACATTTTTGTATCTGGAATTGCAATAGGAGATTTACATGGAGGTTCCACCAGGCTATGGTAAGGAATTGCTCATACTGTGTGTAAACAGAAGAAGGCGCTGTATGGCCTCAAACAATCACCACAGGCATGGTTTGGGAGATTTGCAAAAGTTATGTTGACTATGGGCTACAAACAAAGCCAAGGAGACGACACACTCTTTAACACTCTCCGGCAAGGGGAGTTACCATTTTGCTGATGTATGTTGATGACATAATAGTGATAGGAAATGATGACAGAGAGAAACAAATTTTGAGCCAGCACGTGGCCAAGGAGTTTGAGATCAAGGCTTTGGGAAGGTTGAAGTATTTCCTTGGGATTGAGGTTGCTCACTCTAGGAAGGGAATTTTTATCTCTCAACAAAAGTATATCACGGATCTGCTCAAGGAAACGGGCAAGACAACATGTAAGCCAAGAAGTTCCCCCATAGATCCTAATCTTAAACTTGGAATCGAAGAAGTGGATGTTGTAGTAGACAAGGAAATGTATCAATTGTTGGTGGGAAGACTAATTTATCTATCCCATACACAACCATATATAGCATATGCAGTAAGTGTAATCAGCCAGTTCATGCACAGCTGAAAGGAGATCCATTTGCAAGCAGCCCATAGAGTACTTCAGTACCTTAAGGGAACACGGGGAAAAGGTATCCTATATAGAAGAAACAGAGGATTAATACTTGAAGCCTATACTGATGCTGACTATGCTGGTTCCATTGTGGACAGAAGGTCAACTTCAGGTTACTGCACTTTTGTTGGTGTAAATCTTGTAAATTGGAGAAGTAAGAAACAAAATGTACTAGCATGGTCTAGTGTTGAAGTGGAATTTCGAGCAATGGCCCATTGTGCGTATGTGAGGTTAAGGGGGATGCTGGCCATAGGAGGTGGTTTTAGGGTTAGATTGGTGGCTGTTTGGGTGCTTTGAAGTTTAAACAGTAACTGCAAGATTAGTGTTTTGGGTTGTATGGTTTCCAAAGGAAATTGAAGGAAGAATCAATTAAGTTTTTGATTGGGTGAATATTTAATTATCTTCCAAAGAAATAGAATCTGGTAGGCATAAGAAATCAAGAAACAGAAACTGTCTTGAGATGAAAAAAAAGAAGTGTAGGTGATGCCTAGGGTCCCTTTGGCATCAAACCTAAGGTTTGATTGCATCACACAATCAAGAAGAGAGCAATACGTTGCCTATTCATAAATCTGTTCATCTATAAAAAAGAAAGCATTACAACTACTATAACTTATCGTTAAGATGTTTAGGAATAGATTCGTAATCCTATAAGGATTGAGACTCTACCACTACTACTATTACTACTAAACTCATAAGGGACACTTGGACATCAAAATAATACCCAATAACACCTCAATAATAAGCCCAAGCCCAAATACAACCTATGACTAGGAAAATACGAAAATTACTAAAATACCCCTAGGGATAAAATATAAAATTAAATAAAGTTGGAGCAGCTTACTAATGCTGGACCCTGGTAACTCAACATAATAGTGCTCTAGTAAGGATATATGGAATAACACAATCAACCCCATCACAGATTCAGTTGCAGGGTACACTTAAAGATGGAGATGCGCATCTGCATATGGCAAAATGCTTAACGTTGGCAGTTCCAACAATGTTTGGTCACCTGGGCAATGCTGAAAATCATTACAATTCCCAAACAGAGTTTGGCTAGGTTTAGAATTCTAACCGGAAAAGCTCGATGCTGAAGCATTTTCTGCAGTTGTGGTGCTGTCTGTGTTTTCTCTACTCTCAAAGATGGGTTAAATAGAGTGCTATGTTGCATGGACATGGGTTCGAGGGTTCGAGTGTTGTATCCGATACGATATGTTAATAAGACTTTTTGTTTTAAATTTAAGATATGGGTACGACAAGGTATATTAAATAAAATGTTTAAAATAATATTTAAATATGTAAAAGAATATATAATTCAAAATCATTCCTAATGTCACAATGCAAAATCAGCAAAATATTGTCATTTTTCATTTCCCCCCCCCTCCCCATTTGAAATTTCCCTCCTTGCTTAGCTTGAAAAATATAATAGTTGAACATTTTTGTGTATCTGCCAAAAGAATATTCATAGATGTCCAAAAATATGGTAGCTTCAGATACACAATACCATACAGTTACTTCACCAATTTTGGAGTATTGGTAATACGATATGGGGATGTCACCAATTTTGAAGTATCGGTGCATCATAGATAGAGTGCAATTAAATAATGTTGATAACAGTGCCCATGTAAATTGAAGAGGTTGAAGAAGATTCTTCTTTTGCGGGCACTGAGGTGGGCAGGTTTTTATGTGATGAAGAGGATCTGGATTCCTTTTATGAAGATGATGAAGGTCTGCTTTTGTATGAATTAAGGGCTGAATTTCATCAACAGAATGTTTTGGCAATTTGACATTGATGGTAACTTGGATGGAGTGAAGGAGTATTTTCAACAACAAAGTGCCGAGGTTAATGAAACTTTTAGTTTAGGCTTCCAAGATTCCCGAAAGGACAAGATCAATCTTTTAGAAGATCCTTCTGTTAATGTTTGTGTTGAAGAAGGAATTCTACCTTGTCCAGTTGCTGAAAAGCCGACACCTTTTGGTCAAATTTAGAGGACTGTAGAGGAGGAGCTTATATCCATTATGGCATTGGACATGCAAGTGAATTACGAGAGATCCACAATCCTCTCTTCTTGATTCATTGGGGTTAAAGTTGGTTAATATGTTGGGTCAGAATGTTAAGGTGGTTTCTTTTTCACTATAAAAAATAAATTCCGGCCAGTGTTCAACCTTTGTAACTGTGATCTTGAATATACTATAATGATTCCCTGTTTTTTTCTTTCTTTTTTTTTGTTGGGGGGAGGTGTTAACCTTGTATTTTTGCTCTACTTGACTAAATCTGCCTCTACATTCAGCAATTCTTTATGTGTAATTTCACTGTGTTTAATATAAATTTTGTTAGTTGCTTTATTATATAATCCTTTTTATGCGGCTTAGTTTTTCTGTTGCATTCTTTTGGCACATGTCATTTATGCTTACAACGTGCCTTGCCTATAAGTTTAATCAAGTTTTGTAAGTATATCAGCTAATCTTCATGTCCATGCCCTTGTCTCGTAAAATCTCAAGATATCACTTTTCGTTGATATTTTTTGGGAGTATGTGTGGAACTTTGGTCAGTTGATAGTTTTCTTTTTGTAATATGTATCAATAAAACTGTTTACTTTTGGCTTCAGTGTGCGAGCAGGCATATAGCATGGCTCAAAATCTTGATCCCAGCAGTGATGGTAGGGGAGTTCTTCAGTTCAAGACTGGTTTAATGTCTGTAATTAAGGTATTAGTAGTGAATTCTGAGGGATACATTGAGCAGGAAACCTTTTGATAATTTATTTATATATTTTTGTCAAGTGACTTTAAAGGGCTTATCAGCTCACTTGCTTATGATTTTCATTTCTCTGTATTCTATAGCAAAAACTTGCTAAGAAGGATGGTGCCCAGATTGATCGCAATCGTGATATTGAAAATCTGTGGGAGTTTTATCAACGCTACAAGCGACATCATAGAGTGGATGACATCCGACGGGAAGAACAGAGATTGCAGGAATCTGGAAATTTTAGCTCTACACTGGGAGAGTATGTCCAACTTATGTTTTAGTTGTTAATTAAATCTACAGAATGCATAGCTTATTTCTTCAGTGAGATAGATGAAGGTTGATTTTTTTTTTTTGCTGTGTAGAAATGCCTGATGCTTTATTTGCAAGTATGACCTTGGATTATTTTGTTCAATGGATAAAATCATCAAGTTCCTTGTTTTTTAGGATTTGCTTGTGTATGTCAAAGAAAATTCAAGGCTTGCTCTATGCATTTGATTAAATTTATCATAAAGAGAAACTAAATATGAAAGCCTATGCTTGTTGGTTCCCTTTAATGAGTTTTCTTGAAATACTCCCTTGCCTCATCGGTTGCTAAAGCTGATAGGAGGTTAGCCTTTAGCCTTGCATTTTTTTTTGGATAGGTAATTAAATTGTAATGGAAGTTTCCTGAGGCTAAGAAGTCATTGTGTTGAAGGCACAAAATGATATAAAAATATGGTAATATGAAAAATAATAAGCTAACCCTAATATGGAACCACTGAAACAGGCAGCAAAACTGTCCCTTTTACTTTTCCTAAGTCATATATGTTAATATGCTATACATGATTTGAAGGGAAGTTAGTGAAATTTTTATTGGAGGGCCCCTGTTCTCTCCTAACTAAACAAATGCTTAAAACATGCAGAAATAATTTATTTTCCCCCTTTTCTGTTGATTAAAGCCATAAGTTTAGTTTATCTAGATCATGCTTTGCTCCAGTATAATATTTGTGTGAATTGTTTTGTTGTTCTAGGTTGGAACTTAGATCATCAGAAATGAAAAAGGTAATTGCCACACTACGTGCGCTAGTGGAGGTCATGGAAGCACTTAGTAAGGATGCTGATCCTGATGGAGTTGGAGGGCTTATAATGGAGGAGGTACTCCTTTTATATTATTTTAAGATGTCTATCAAGAAGCAAACTAACTTCTCTGATTATGAATTGATTATGCATCTCGAGCAGTTAATTTCTCTGTTGTTCAAAATTGTGTTTCAACAATTTATTTTATTTTTGATTATTAGTCCAGTGGTGTTTCAAAATTATAAGCTACTATTTTTCAATTTTTTTGGGATAGTAGTTGGCATCTAATCAGGTGAGTCAAGACATCTGCTAACTACCTGTTGTCATGTGGCTCTTTGAGCCTTGTATTTGAATTTGGCAAACTTCATAGCATGTTGGAAATTATAAAACTTATTTTAACAAACTGATTGCAAATAACTTTTGTCATTGTTGTCTTCTATGTTTTTCTAGTTGAGAAAAATTAAAAACTCAAATGCGACGTTATCTGGAGCGCTGACGCCATACAATATTGTTCCTTTGGAAGCACCATCATTGACTAATCCTATCAGAATTTTCCCAGAAGTAAGTTGAATCCTTCAGAAGACTTGTGGTATCCTTTGTCTTATATTTTTAAAATTTTTTTCACTGACCTGCATGTGATCTGTTTCCTTTATTGATAATTTCTCAAAGGTTATTAAGTTACAAATTCATTGATACACCCATTAATGATTGCCTGCATGATTTCTGTAATATTATCCTGTAATTCATGCGCTCCTCTGCTTGGTAGTTCTAATAACTTGTAAGGTTTTATTCTTAATATCAGGTTAAAGGGGCAATATCTGCAATTAGATATACTGAACAGTTCCCTAGACTTCCTGCTGGCTTTAAAGTAACTGGACAAAGGGATGCAGACATGTTTGATCTTTTGGAATTTGTGTTTGGTTTCCAGGTTTGTAATGGTTGTAATTTTCTCTATCGTTGCTGTGTAACATGGCTAATTGTGTGGTATATTAACACATCTCTATATAGGTTCTGGCCGGAGTCATTTTTTTTATTTGATAAGAAAAGAAATATCTATGCCGATATAGAAAGGCGATTCCCAATATTAACCTGTTAGGATCCAATTGCAAGATGTGGGACTTGAGTACCACATCGGAAGTGTGAGATTCAGATGTGGGGTTTATATGTCCTTGGGCTCTCTCACCTTAATAACTAGCTTTGGGGCGTGGTTCTCTAATGGTTTGTATCAATTGGTATCAGAGCTATCCACCATGTCTCTCAGTTTCAAACGAGTGGTGCGAGTGGTGATGCCGTCATTGCAGTGTTCGCCTAGGACTATTCAAAGGACTTGTGCATTACTAGCTCGCATGGGTGCTAGGACTGTGGAGCATGGTGGAATGTTAGGACCAAGGTAGTCAAAGGCGAAAGGCGCCCTTAAGGCGCTAGGGGCTTTTAACGCCTTGAGGCGAGAGGCGCCAAAAAGCGCACGCCTCACTTAAGAAGGGCGCTAACACTAAAAAAACAGTGAAATATATAACTAGCTTGCAATAAATTCTCATATAAATTAACTACTTCATAGTGAAAATAAAACATTAAAATGTTAAGTAATATAGCATGATAATAAGTTGATAACAAGCTCTAAATAATAAAGCTCAAAAATCCAAATTCATAACAGAAAGAGATAAATACCCTAAATTAGACAACTCCAAGTCCCTAAAGTTCATAACAGAAAACTAGAAATCAGTCATTCAGAGCTCTGTAACAGGAAATTGAAACAGAGCATGCAGCAGGTATATTACAGACGAAAAACAGAGCATTAAGAACCAAAATAAAATCACTAAGAAATCAGTTAAAGTGGCATGGAAACTACCTAAATAGGTAAGAACAATAAATCAGTAATAAAAAACAAGTTTAGTGATAGAAAGTATGAAAAAGATGAAGAAAACAGATTGAAAATAAAGTAAGACTAAAAACAGAGCACGTGGCTTGTTGGTAGTGAAACAGAAAAAAAAAGCCATAAAAAGAATGTTTCTGTCACAGACAGAACCGAAACATATAAGGAATAGTAGAACACAAAAAAAAATAGAAAGGTACATGTTTTCTCTTGGCGGTGGCTGAATTGGCTTGAGCAGTGGCTTTTGTCTACTCTGTTTTTTGCAGAACTCCAATATTTTAATTGAATCCTAACCGTCTCTCTTGTTTTATATGAAAACTGATGTTTTCATTGGTTGGGCTTTGTCAAACCCACTGCCCATCGGCGAGAGAGGCGAGCGCCTCTTCATACAGAAGAAGCGCTGTCAAGGCGAGAGAGGCGAGCGCCTCATTGAAGGAGCATCACCTGGACCAGCAAGAGGCGGTAGACCCCTTCCTCGCCTCGCCTTAGCGCCTAAGGCTCGCCTCATGGCGCCTTTAACTACACTGGTTAGGACCCAATTGCAAGGTTTGAGACTTGAGTCCCACATCAAAAGTATGGGATTCCAATGTGAGGTTTATATGGCCTTGGGTTCTCATACCATAATAGCTAGCTTTTAGGGTGTGGTTCTCCAATGGTTTGTATCATAGCCATATGCCAACATTTACTACTAACAAGTAACAATGGGGGGACCTTTTGTAAAACGAAAACCCATGACACCCATCTGTTTCAATGCTGCGAAATACTCCTCCCACTAATAAAGTGCAGTTCTATTGGGAGTTATCTTCCTCTTCTCACAATTAAACAGTGTTTTTCTCCCTAAAATTATTTTTCATATATTACAATTCAAAGTTAATTTACATTCAATTCGTAGATTTAATAAGAAAAAAATTGGCATACCTAAATACAACTAATTTTTCTCTTTGTATCCACATGTCGGGTGTCTCTTTTAGTATTGTTAGAAAAGAGAATGGTGTCATACTTGCATGTGGCCGTTAGGATTTTGTTGTGTAAGTGTTCTATAGTTATGATTAAACAGGACTATCTTTGAATTTTGAATTTTTTTTGGAGTAGGACATTTTTTGTTTTGCACTATATGTTAAGCATTCTTGGTAAATAATCTTAATTTTCTTATATGCAGAAAGACAACATAAGGAACCAGCGTGAAAATGTTGTTTTGATGATAGCAAATGCGCAGTCTCGACTTGGCATACCTGCTGAAACTGATCCAGTGAGTGCTTTCTTGAATTGAACTTGGTGCAGTTTCGCTATCTACAACTTAGTTTTTCAGTTTGTACTTTGTAGGCATTCTATTTTGCTTTATTATTTTTCTTAATAGAATAATCCTATTATTTTGAATGTGTATTTGCTTTTTGACTTTCAGCTTTTCTCTGTGGGTTGGTGTAAAACTTTAGTATGAAATTATCAGAGATGCTAAAGAGTTCTTTGTTCTAGTAATTAGTTTTCTCAGGATGGAATTTTGTTCTTCACAGCTGTACATCTTAAATGGATTTGTCATCTTTATCTATCTTCTTTAGCATACAATCCTTTGACTGTATAGGTGTTTGGATTTAACTTTCAATATATGAGTAAGACTTTGCCATGTTTGCTTATAGGTGTTTTGTTTGTTTTAGAGAAGGGTAAATTAGGTGAGAGAAAGGTGTCGTATGTTTAAGTGGTTTGTTGTCTTTCTTCTTAAAGCCTTTTAGTTTTTCATGGAATTAGGAAATTAATAAAAGCTGCAGAAATTTATCGTGCATCAACAACCAAGAGTCTTTTAGTAGGTTACAGTGTTGTTAAAAGCGGCTGAGGCGGCTACCTAGGCTGTGAGGCGAGGCGAAAATCAGCCTCACCGCCTTAGATGGCCTGAGGCGGAGCGGCTTCGATGATGCAGCTGCATCAAGGTGAGGCGGCTGATGCGGCCGCATCATGCAATACAGCTAAAATTCAATAATATCCTCAATTAAAACACCCATCAGACAACGAATCTATTCTAGAGGGTTATTTTCGTCCAATCACCTTCTGAGCAGATTATTAAATAATAATCTAAGGGAAAACCATAACATATAACCTACGTGCATGAAATTGTGAGACAACAATGGCTGAAGCTCCCACTGGAAGCACAGAAGAGGAAGCCTACTGCCTAGTACGTTTTCTCCCTTATTCCATGCTTTTTTGACGTTTCCTCTTTGTTTGCCACCATTTTCGTCTCCAATCTCCTTTTTTTATTTTTAGGTAAACTCCTCCTACATGATGACCTGCTGTCCTAGTGTCTTAGGAGTTAGAATTTAGGAGACTTGTAATATTATTTTGTCCCGTGTTTTTCATGTCTTGACTTGCATTTGGTTGGATGTACACTTATATTATTATGTTTCTAGTATTGTCTATTTAGAATACTTCATGTTTTAATGTATTGTGATGACTTAATTTGCATTTAAATCTTATTTTGGTCATTTAGTGATGATTTTCTGTTATATTATGAATAATTTGTTTTTTTTTAAAATATCCGCATCACTTTGATTATGTGGCGGCATTGCCTTGCCACATCAAAGTAATGCAGTTTTGGGGGTGGCCGCCTCAACCCGCTTTTTGACTTGTGACAACACTAGTAGTTTATGGTTTTTACATGTACAAGAGGTTTGCTTACCCTTTGAGCCCTTTGTTATAGGCCCGCTTTTATTTGTAAAACTTCTATTTAGGCTTTAGAATACTTTCATAAGGATTAATAAGTAATTTCCTATGCTAAAGAAGGAATATTGGCTGTATTGCAAGGTATCGAGTAAGATGATATTAATAGTGAGAATGAGAGATGTTTTGGAAACCATACCCAATGTGGGTGCAGGTCTATGTATTTATATACAATAAATAGGCTGGCAATACAATGTAGTACGGGGTAATACAAAGGACAACACATTAAACATGTGCTTAATGCACTCAACTCATAACATTGCCTCTCAAGTTGGATCATAGATGTTAATCATGCCCAACTTGTTACAAAGATAATCAACCCTATTCCCATTGAGTGCCTTCGTGAAGATGTCTGTTATCTGTTCTTTGGTTTTGATGTGTCCCGTAGATACAAGTCTTTGGCAAATCTTTTTTTGAATGAAATAGCAATTGGCTTCTATGTGTTTTGTTCTTTCACGAAATATTGGGTTCAAGGCAATGTGAATGGCAGCTTAATTTTCACGCCAAAGCTTCATAGGTAGGGGACCCTTAAACCCAATCTCATCAAGTAAGTGATACACCCATAATAATTCGTAGGAAGCTTATGCTATTGCTCGATATTCAAACTCTACACTTGACCTTGCTACTACATTTTGTTTCTTACTTTTCCAAGAGTTCAATTTTCCTCCATGGATCACGCAATACTCAAATGTTGATTTGCGATCTACTAGACACCTAGCCTAGTCTGCATCAGAATAACCATCCGCCTTGCAATGCCCATTGTCTTTATATAGAATCTTGCGTCCTGGGGCTCATTTCAAAAGATATGTAACACTGCATCCCAATGAGAATCTCTAGGGGATGGCATGAATTGATTGACTACGCTTATTGGGAAAGAAATGTCTGGACGTTTCATAGTGAGGTAGTTAATTTTGGCAACCAACTTCTTGTACCTCTGAATCATATAGTAATTCTCCATCATCCGTAGTGAGTTTCATGTTTGGAACCATTGGAGTATCACAGGGCTTAGTTCCCAACATATTGACATCTGAGAGGATATCAATGACATATTTCCATTGGGAACGGAAAATACCCTTTTTGCTTCTGCTTATTTCAATTCCCAGGAAATTCTTCAGTCCTAAGTCTTATGTTTGAAATTTGGTTTGAAGAAAACTCGAGTTTTGAAATGCTAGAGGTGTGTCACTCCCAGTTATCACTATGTCATCTACATATACAACCATGAGAATGCAACCTCCCCGTAATTGCCAATAAAAGACAGAATGATCATACCTACTCCTTTTCAAGCCAAAGTCAAGGACCACTTTAGTTGACTTCCCAAATCAAGTCTGAGGAGATTGTTTTAATCCATACAGAGATTGCTTGAGCCAACAAACGTTACTATACTCCCGCTGAGCAACAAAGGTGGGCTATTGCTCCGTATAGACTTCCTCCTGCAAATCACCATGGGGAAAGGCATTCTTAACATCAAGCTAATGTAAGGGCCAATAATGAGAAGCAGCCAAGGAGATGAACATGCGAATAAAGGCCAATTTAGTCACAGGAGAGAAGTTCTCAGAGTAGTTAACTTCAAAAGTCTGAGCATAACCCTTTGTAACAAGGCGAGCCTTGAGATGAGCAATAGTCCCATCTGGATTGACTTTAACAGTGTACACCCATTTATAACAAATGGAACGTTTACCAGAAGGAAGATAAACAAGGGCCTATGTCTGGTTATGTTCTAAAGCCAATATTTCCTCTTCCATGGCATGTCTCCACCTATGATGAGCTAGAGCCTCATAAATAGTTCTAGGAACTGAGACAACATCAAGGAAGCTACAAAGGATTTTGACGCAGGAGAAAGGTGCTTATAGTGAATAAAGGAAGTAATGGGATGATGAGTGATACATGAGCGTCTACCTTTACATATGGCAATGAGAAGATCTAGAGTTAGATCTTGTGATGAAGAGGTAGACGGAGGTGGTGAGTCAGTTGAGGAGCCAGGTACATCCATGAGTGCTTCACCCGCGATGGTTGCGGATCATGAGGACAACAAATGTACACTTATTGAATGGGTGCCCGAGGAGGAGGACAAGAAGGAACTAGTGCGGAAGATGGAGTAAACCCAGAGGTAGGAGACCAAACCTCTTTATTGAATAGAATTTCTTCCTCTTCTTTAACATCAGAAGGAGGAGAGAATTTTGCAAAGAACATAGTGGATTTCAAGAAGGTAAGTTAGCGAAAACCAGATAGCCTAAGTTAGGAGAGAAGCACCTGTATCTCTTTTGACAAAAGGAATAACCTAGAAAGACACACTTATGGGATCAGGGTTTCAGCTTGGAGACTTGAGGCCGAACATTCTGCACAAAACATGTACATCCAAAAATATGCAGAGAAAGAGGAAACAATGACTAGGAAGGTGTTAGGCCTGGGGGAAATAT
Organism: Styphnolobium japonicum; assembly: GCA_023212625.1. Classification (NCBI taxonomy): domain Eukaryota; kingdom Viridiplantae; phylum Streptophyta; class Magnoliopsida; order Fabales; family Fabaceae; genus Styphnolobium; species Styphnolobium japonicum. Next base: position 37,432,278 of record JALBWW010000003.1, on the reverse strand, counting down.
GAGTAATGGGCTGAAGAGGAATTTGGGCTGTAACAACTTTGCCTACGTGGCAAGGTGTGTGGGAAGCAAGGGGGAATTGATGCGGAGCAAGGATAAAAGGGGAGGGAGGAATCTGGGAGAGGGCATCCAGAAGTTGAGTGAGGATTTGGGGCCATTTGGCTGGGAGGAGCAGACCCTCTAAGTTCTGCAGAGTGTTATTTTCTGTTCTATTTTGTAATTGCAGAGGTCTACCTCTGCATGTAAGGAGCTAGCCTCCATATTTTCCTTATCAATAAACTAGGTTCCTAACAGAAGGAAAAAGATCGGAATAAGAAACCTGACCTTGTAAAACAGAAAAAGACATCTTGTTAATCAAGAAACAAGCAGTAGAGACAACATCAGCCCAAAAATCTTTAGGGACAGACATATGAAACAACAAGGCTCTAGCTACTTCCATGATGTGCCTATTATTGTGTTCTGCAACCACATTTTGTTGGGGTGTAACAACATCAGAGGATTGATGGATTATTCTATGTTGAAGCATGTAGGAATACAACTCATGGGAGAAGTATTCTTTAGCATTATCACTTCTTAAAAAATGGATTGGAGTATTGGAATGAGTTTTAATCTTAGAGCAAAAAGCATTGAATATAGAGAATAATTCAGAATGAGATTTCACAAAATATAACCAAGTCATTCTTGAAATAATCATTCACATATGTCACAAAATACTAAAATCCAGATTTAGAAGTAATGGAACAAGTACCCCAGACATCAGAGTGAACTTCCTCAAATGGGGATGCAGCCCTCTTATTAACGGCATGAACTCCTATGTGTCTAGCCAATTGATATGACTCACATTCTAAAACAGACAAATGACTCAAACTATGACACAACTTCAAAGATTGCAGAGAAGGATGACCAAACGGCAATGGAGTAGAAGAGGATTGACCATACTGAAACAAGCAACAAATGAAGGTACTTGATTTGGGAAGCCCCTACCAATCACCTCTCCCAAGTTCTTGAAAAATGCAAGAGTTAGGGAAAAAGTGAACACTACAATTAATCTGACTAACAAATAATAGTTTGAATGGAAACTAAGGTAAACATAAAGCATGAGACTGAGGAAGAGTAGATGTGGGACACACAGTGCCACTTCTAACCACAAGAGTATCAGCCCATCAGCTAAAGTTACACTTGGTAAATGAGGAGAAGGGATAAATGATGAAAGAGTACTTATGTGGTCATTGGTGTGATTTGATGCTCCTGAATCAATGATGCAGTTGTGAGACATGCAATAGGATTACTTGTATGAACAACGGTGGCAGCAGAAGATGGTGTGGCTGATTGGGAATCTTGGAATAGGGTATATTGAGCAAACTCTTCTGTTGTCAATTGTCATCATAATAGGCCTAGCAATAGGTTGGCTGGAACGAGTAGTGTCATCAGTGGCAACATGAGCAAATCGCTGGTGTTGTGTTGATTCTTCTGCTGAAGTGTCCAACAGTTCCTTTTGATAGGTCCCTGTTCTTTACAATAGCGATAAATTACTGGAGGATCACTAGAATCTCGTCCTTCACCTTGTCCACCACGAGTGCCCTCGCGATTGCCACAGGAACTGTTGCCTCTGAAACTAGAACTTACCATTGCAGATGTGTCACCCATACCCAATCCCCAAAGCAAATAAAAGCTGCCCAAAAAAGCAGAACCAAAAGCGTCCCCCTAGTTGAAGGAGACATAAGAACACAGCCACTGCCGGTTGGCTACGATCGCCTAAATGTGCTCAAATAGCAGCCAAGAACGGCTTCCCATAAACTAAAATGTGACCTTGGTCATATTTTTTTTTTTTTTTTGAGTAAAATGATACCATGTGAGGATGAGAGATGTTTTGGAAACCATACCCAATGTGGGTTCAAGTCTATGTATTTATATACAGTAAATAGGCTAGCAATACAAGTACAAAGGACAACACATTAAACATGTGCATAATATACTCATCTCTTAACAAATATGATATTATTATATGATGTTTGCAATGAAAGACTATAGTGCTTGTGTGCATGAGTATGGCCCCCTTGGTCTTTGCACATGACAATGTTTTGTTTGCTTCCATACCTTTTGTTGAATGTCTTGTGAACTTGACATCAATTGATATATGTTTCATATTAAACTTTTTGCTTCACTCTTCTTTTTTTTTGGTGGGATGTACAGAAAATAGATGAGAAAGCTATCAATGAAGTCTTTTTGAAGGTGCTAGATAACTATATCAGATGGTGCAGATACTTGCGAATTCGTCTTGCATGGAATAGGTCATTACTTCAACTACCTCGTGCTTTGAATTTCTGTTCTCTTTCGTACTTTGCTTAGTTGGATTTTATGTTTCTTGCAGTTTAGAGGCAATTAACAGGGATAGGAAGCTTTTTTTGGTTTCCTTGTACTTTCTTATTTGGGGTGAAGCTGCAAATGTCCGTTTTCTTCCTGAGTGCATTTGCTATATATTCCACCATGTAAGTCTCTGATTGTGCTTTTTAATTTTAGGCCATCGTTGCCTCTACTAGCATTATTGCCTCAAATAATTTTCGGAAGATCACTTTCTACACTTGAACTTTCCTTCAATATGTGCATACCATGCTACCAGGATTTAGTGTTTTTCTTTTTTTTTGGGGGGGGGGGTGTTTGGTATGTTTAAATTGTATGCTAGTAACTTGTGGATATCCTGAAATATAATTTTTTTTATGATTGTTCCTTTTTGGCATTGTCATAATGATTAATGATCTGATAAGTATACTTAGTAGGCTGTATTTAATTTCTTTTTCTTTCTTTATTAAATTGATATTCTCACAACTATTTTGAAGGCTAACTTGCAACTTAATATGTGGCTGTCCCGGTCTGATTTTATTTTTTTTTTTGAAATTAAATTTTGGTGGTAGTCATGTACCTTCCATAGTAAATTGTTTGGGTTTTGAATTCAAAAGGTTAGACAGTGGAAAAATGAAAACCTATTGTATACTTTTTGTATCTTCTTCATTTTCTTTTTTAAACTATTTGCTTTTTTCTTTTTCCTTTTAAAGAACAAAGGAAACTACTGTGTTTCTGTGCTTCAAGTGTACTTAGGTTCCGCCCCTTTTTTGTAATGTTATGTATTTGATTTATACAAAGTTTAAAGTTAGATGTTTCAAATAATTTTTAAAGAATGTTTGATGGTTTTTTTTTTCTTTTCTATTGGTTATTTAGATGGCAAAAGAGTTGGATGCTATTTTGGATCACGGAGAAGCTAATCCTGCTGCCAGCTGCATAACCAATGATGGTTCTGTGAAATTCCTTGAGCAAATAATTTGTCCCATATATGTAACACTAGCGGCGGTCAGTTACTTTATCCCCCTCTTATTATAATGCAGTTGTATGTATTTAAATCTTATTATCTATCAGTATTCTTGTAATTAAGTTCACATTTGTTTCAAAGCATACACGTCAATATTCACCTTTTGTGTACACCTCTTGTTTTTTGGTAAAATGCCTCACCCCGAATGGAACTCTAAGGTAAGTGAGGGGCCATTGCAAAATTTTATATCCGGTAGAGAAGCTGTCAGAATACTAGGGTTAGGAGTCTTATTATATTACTAGTAGTTTTGCTGGGCTGGGCTTGTACTAGTTTTACTACACTAGTACTTGACCTATATTAGTAGTATAAATAGGTGCTAGTTCTTTGTATTATAACACATCTATCATATATCGAATCTACTATTATTCAGAGGCTCTCTTTTCCTCCTTTCCCATCTAATGTCTATAATGTCAATATGATATGAAAGCAGTACTACCCTTTGTGACCTAATCCTGTCAATAATCTGTTGCCAAGTTCCCAAAATATGGAACTCCTTTGTTTGGTGTCCTCTGTTTGTCACCATGCCGTAGTTTTTGGTGGCTGTCTCACATTTTCAATTGGCTTTTCTTTTCACTCGCTGGCACGTCCAACAACTTTTCCAACCAAAATTTCTCCAAATCAGGTCGACTCACATTCTGATCAAGCCCAAGCCTGTTTGGTCTTTAGTCTTGTCAGAATCTCGCCGGTTTCATTGCTGGAAAACTCATCTGCGGCTGCAATTGCTGTTTCTACATTTTTCAGTCTCCTTTTCACAAAATGGACATGTCATCCTGTTTGGTGGCTGCCGATTACCTAGGTGGTGGAAGATTGCCGCCAAAAACCCATCCACTTGCCGCCACTCTCCAGCGGCTTTCCAGCCACTTGCTGGCGCAGCTCTGGCGACCACCAGAGACTTCATTGCCGTCCATTTTCCAGCCAGAGACCACTGCCTTTAGTCTTCATTGCCCTTTTTGCTGTTTATCCCTGTTCCAGCGTGGGTTATTCTGCTCCCTTCCCTTTTTGGCTGCTGTCCCTACTTGGGATAGTTTATTCTGGTTGTTGTTGGGCTCTGACTCTGTTAGGTATTTTTGGCTTTATTTCTGCATGTTGCTGTATTTTGGCTACTGTATGGCTCTACTTGTGTTATTGCCGTGTTCTATTCCAGCCGGAATATATTAATCGAGCCGATTCAAGTAATTTCAAGCCATGTTTAGCCAACTTGATCCTTTTTCGAGCTTGATTCAGTTTCACATTCCAGAGATATTCCCCCATATGTTTTTAGGTCTCCTAAATTCAAATTTGAGGTTATTCTTGCTGTCTCAGGCTTCCAAATGACACTTCCTATTACTACTAAGTCCTACTTAAGTGCAGTTTCTGATGGGTTCTATTTTAGAAGTTTTGGTTTAAACAAGGAGGCTGAGATTTTGTGGCGGTTATGCAGTTCTTTGGTGTATTTGGATGGTGCAAAATGCTTGCATCTTTAAGGGTGTCTCTTTGCCCCTAAATTTGCTTGGTGATAGGATTGTGTTTATGCCTTGGTTTCTCTTTGGTGTTCTGATCAAGGCTTTTTTAAGGGAGTTGTCATTCTGATATGTGAAGATATTGGACAGCTTTGCCGTATTATTGATTTTTTCCCAGTTCGTTATTGTTTCTTGTCCTTTTTTGTATTTGAGGATGTATTGTCTTCCCCCTACTTGTAGTTTCCCCCTGCTCTCTCTAATAAAATTTCTTTTTCCATAGAAAAAATTATAGGGATAGCCACTCCTTATTACTCCTAATTTGGCTCAGCTTCTGATGGTTCTGTTTTAGAAGTTTTGGTTAAAACAAGAAGGTAAAATTTTGTGACAGTTATGCAGTTCTTTGGTGTAATTGGATGGAGCAAAATTCTTGCATCTTTAAGTGTCTCTTTGCCTCTGAATTTACTCGGGGATATGATTGTGTTTCTGCCTTTATGGCTACTTCTTGGTATTCTGATCATGGCTTTTTTAAGCGAGTTGCCATTTCTGATATGTAGAGAGATTGGACTGCTTTGCTGCATTCCTAATTTTTACCTGTTCCTTGTTTCTTCTTGTCCTTTCTGGTATTGGAGGATGTCTTATTTTCCTCCTAGTTGTAACTTTCCCTTTTCTCTTGTCCATAGAAAAAATTATAGAGATTTACACTTACTATTACTACTAAGCCCATAAGGCAAACCTACACATTTAAATATGACTCATTAACATCTAAAGAATACGAACCTCAGCCCAAATGCAGCCTACTGCCTTGGACTTTTAAAATTGATAAGATGCTGCTAAATAACTTAAATACTCCTAGGACTAAAAATATATAGTTAACTAAAGTAACAGCTTACTAAACCAAATAACCCTAAGCAATTATGACGTAATAAGGTTTGTGGGATTGTGTGATCATCCCCAATAAATTGAATTTCTATTTTTCTGCTGTCTAGTCTCCATCTCAACGTTTCTCTTAGTCTGCCCTTTTTAATCATTATTTTCATTCTCTCTTATGTCCTCTTTAACACGTACATTGAATTACTGAGAAAAATTGAGAATATATTTTTCTCATTATTTCTTATTGAAGTGTACACAAATTAATAGAGGAAAAACAGAGAGAAACACTCCTCAAATCAAGGAGATAAAATAGGAAATACAGCTAGATGGGAATCGGTTAAAGGTAATAACCATATCCCTTTATTCTAGGAAACTAATCAACCTGAATCATAAAAAACTAATCCCTATAGATCAGCATAATCTAATTCCTAAAAATCAGCAAATAGATTATGGAATTCCACACTCCCCCTCAAGCTGGGTTGTAGATGTTGAGTAAACCTAGCTTGGAGTAAAGTTCCTCAAATGACTTTCTGGGACAAGGCTTTAGTTAAGATATCTGCTATCTGTTGGCTGGTTGGGATGTGAATGAGTGATATCATGTCTGTCTCTATCTTCTCTGACAAAATGCCTATCAATCTCCACATGCTTTGTCCTATCATGATGCATTGGATCCTTAGCTATGCTGACTGTAGACTGATTATCATAGAACAGTTTCATAGTTCCCACGGTTTGAATTTTTAACTCAATAAGTATCCTTCTTAGCCATATTCCCTCACACATGCTTTGTGCCAGTGCTCTGAGTTTTGCCTCTGCACTACTTCGAGATACCATTGGCTGCTTCTTGCTACCCCAAGTGACTAGGTTTCCCCAAACATAGGAGTAGTAACCTGAGGTGGATCGTCTATCTGTCACGGATCCAGCCCAATCTGCATCAGTATAGATCTCAATTTCTCTGTTTGTTGTCTTTTTGAAAAATAGTCCCTGAGCCGGTGTCATTTTTAAGTACAGTAAAATCCTATGTACAACCTCCATGTGTTCTTCGGTTGGGCTGTTCATGAACTGGCTTACCACACTAATAGCAAAGCTGATATCAAGTCTGGTGTGTGAGAGATAAATGAGTTTTCCAACCAATCTTTGATACCTTGATTACCTTCCCTTGTCAACAGGTGCACTATCATTTCTACTCCCCAATTTTGAGTTGGAGTCCATGGGAGTGTCAGCTGGCTTGCATCTGAGAATCCCAGTTTCCTTTAAGAGATCTAGCACATATTTTCGCTGTGAAACTAAAATTCCTCTTTTTGACCTTGCCACCTCCATGCCAAGAAAGTACTTGAGATTTCCCAAGTCTTTGATTTCAAATTCTTTGGCCAAGAAGCCTTTTAGCTTGAGGAGTTCGTCATCATAGTCACCAGTTAAGATTATGTCATCAACATACACGATGAGAATTGCCATTTTTCTAGAGAGTGATTGTTTGACAAACATAGTGTGATCAATTTGACACTGATCATACCCAAATCTCTTTACAGCTTTGGTGAATCTGTCAAACCAAGCTCTTGGAGACTGCTTGAGGCCATACCAGGATTTTTTTAGTTTGCATACTCGGTTGGTAGTTGTTGGAGTATCAAGTCCAGGGGGTATTTCCATGTAGACTTCTTATTCGAGATCCCCATTGAGAAAAGCATTTTTGACATCTAGTTGATATAGTGGCCAGTCTAGGTTTGAAGCAAGTGAGAGCAATACCCGAACTGTATTGAGTTTAGCTACTGGGGCAAATTTCTCCTGATAATCAATCTCGTAAGATTGAGTAAATCCCTTAGCTACTAATCTTGCTTTAAATCTGTTGACACTCCCATCTGCATTATGTTTGACTGTAAAGAGCCATTTGCAACCAACTGGACGTTTCCCTAGAGGTAACTCAGATATCTCCCAAGTTCCATTCTCTTTTAAGGCACGAATTTCCTCTCGAATGACTGCTTTCCATTCTAGTACAGTGAGGGCCTCATGAATAGTAGTTGGAACCTGTATTTTGTCAATGTTACTAACAAAAGCATGATGACTAGGTGAAAGTCTTTCATATGAGACAAGATTACAAATGGGATGATTAGTGCACATTCTCTTACCTTTTCTCAATGCAATAGGTCTAGCATCAATCGCTGAACTATCAGGGACAGAATTGGTACTGTTATACCTGCAAAACTTTGAGGTTCTATATTCAGATTGGATTCATGGTCTTGATCGGGTGGCTGGAGAGTTTCCCTTTTTGGAGTCTTGTTTCTCCTAGAGTAGACACGAAACTCAGTAGTAACTGCAGGTTGTATTTGACCGAGATGTTGAGGTGTTTGAGGCTCGGTTTGGGAATGTGGTTTAGGTTCAAGTTGTGAGTAAGGTTCAGGTTCTGATTGTGAATTATTAGGAATCATGCATTGACTTGGAGGATGGATGGCAGAAATTGGTGAGGGAACAGAGGAAGGATCTGTGGTATCAATGTCCCAAAGCTGATATTCTTGAGTAGAGTTCTCCCCTTGAATATTAGCTTGGTAGTAGGGTTGATGCTCGAAAAAGGAGACATCCATAGTGTTGTATAACTTTTGTGTGACAGGAAAGTAACATTTATACCCTTTTTAATTTGTGGAATGTCCTATAAAGATGCATTTAAGTGCTTTCAGATCAAGTTTGCTTCTGTGTTGGGCATGTATATGGACAAACACAGTACAACCAAAAACTTTTATAGGAAGAGTGGACAAAATACGGGTGTTTGGGAAAGAGTGAAGTAGGACTTGGGATGGTGTTTGGAAGTGCAAGACACGGGAGGGCATCCTATTCATGAGATAGGCAGCAGTTAAGACTACTTCACCCCAGAAGAACTTGGGAACATTAGTGGTAAACATTAGTGATTGAGCAACTTCAAAGAGGTGTCTATTTTTTCTCTATGTAACCCCGTTTTGTTGGGGTGTGTCAACACAAGAACTTACATGAATAATCCCTTGACCCGTAAGATAATCACCTAGGGTTTTCTCAAAATACTCTTTTGCATTGTCTGTTTTTAATACTTGTATTTTTGTGTGGAATTGAGTTTGGACCATAGTCTTATATTGCTTGAAAATAGGTCCAACTTCTGACTTTTCTTTCATAAGGAACAACCATGTGATCCTAGTATGGTCATCTACAAATGAAACAAACCACCTAGAGCCAGTGACATTTTTTGTTCTAGATGGTCCCCACACATCACTATGAATCATTGAGAAAGGATGGGTTGATTTGTATGGAAGACTGTGATTGGAATTGCGAACATGCTTTGAAAGTTGACACGCTTCACATTGAAAAAATTTCTGATTTTTATTTCTGAATAAGGATGGAAACAATTTCTGAAGATACAAGAAATTAGGATGTCCAAGACAACAGTGCCATAACATGATTGTGCTATTCGTATTGGAATCATTGCAAGAAACAAAACTTTTTGACTCAAACACATACTGCATTGTGAGTTTGTCTTCTAGGAGATTCGTCAACTTTCAAAAGGAAAAGTCCTGAGCACACCTTAGCATTGCCAATTGTCCTCCCCGAATTCAAATCTTGAAATTCACATGAATCCGAAAATTTTTTAGCAACACAGTTATGTTCTTTAGTGAAATTGCTAACTGACAAAAGAGTACAGTCAAATTTGGGACATGAAGAACAGAATTTAGAGTCATATCCTTTGAAATAATGATAGAACCTGTTCCACCCACTTTGGAGAGGGACCCATCAGCCAATTTTACTGCAATACTTTCTTGTGATGGATTGTAATTATGAAGAAGTGTAGCATCACCCGTCATATGATCAGATGTCCCTGAGTCTACAATCCATAGGGCTGTTTTTCCTGAGTTTATAGTAAGAGCACTTAAGTAGTTACCTTTTTGTGCTAAAGATCCTGTCCCAATGGTGCTGGGAGCAGGATTTTGTAGTGAGAACATCTTCTGCAGCTCTTTAAGTTGTTCTTTGCTGAATGGGTTGGATCCAGTGAGAGGACATCCTTCAACAACAGAGACATGGTTTCCACGACTTTCTTTTTCAGTTGCAGATTTGGAAGGCTTCCAATTTGCAGGTTTGCTGTGAATTTTCCAACAAGTATCTTTGGTATGGCCTGGTTTTCTGCAGTAATCACGCCATAGCCTCCCCTTCTTTTGACGGGTATCATTGTTTTGTTGGATTCCTCGAGCAGCTAGGGTAGAGTTTTCATTGACAGAAGCAATGGTGGAATCTCGAAGCATCACCTTCTTCCTGTTTTCCTCTCTGCAAACTTCAGAGAACACATCTCGGATGCTTGGTAAGGGCTTCATTCCTAGTATACGTCGTCAGGCCTCATCAAGGTTTTTGTTAAGTCCCATTAGGAACTTGAATGTCCTCTTCTTTTCAACAATTTCTTTGAATTTCTTTGCATCAACTGGACAGCTCCATTGGTGTTCTTCGAATGAGTCCATTCGTTGCCAGTGACGGGTGAGGATGTTGTAGTATTGGGTGACTGCAATATGACCCTGTCTAAGGTCATAGAGATTGGACTCAATCTTGAAGATTTTAGGTGTATTTTCTTTATTGGAATATAATTCTTTTGCTGCTTCCCAGATTTCATGTGTCGTGTTGTAAAGCAAGAAATTCTCACCTATTTCGTTAGTCATTGAATTGACCATCGTGGACCATAGTAGTCAATCCCGGATAGCGGTGCGTAGCGGCTGACCCCAAAAACGCTATAGCGGGATAGCGGATAGCGGGATGGCCGCTACACCGAAAAAAAATGAAAAAACATATGCAATTATACTATACATCTATAAATGCTTCTAAATATAAAATTAGTCAAAATTAAACACATATTCATCATTAATAATCAAAAGTCATAATTCTAGACTCTAGACACACAATCACCATGAACATAAGGCATAATTAACAAGTCAATAACTACAAAAGTCATCAAGGAGCATAAGATTTAAAAGAAGAAAATGAAAACACAGCTCCAAATACTAATTAAGTTATGCCTCCAAGGCTTAAAGAAACTAAACATTCAAATTCAAAACATAAGTACAAGTTTTTCTTCAATCAGAATCATCATATTCAAGATCTTCTTAGTTCTCTTCCTCATTGTCACTTTCACCACTACTAGACTTGTAGATCTCTTCCTCCTCTTCCGTTTCTACATCATTAGTTTCATCTTCCTCTTCATCATGTATAGACTCCTTTCCCCTTGAGCTAGAAGGCCTTGAAGTAACTTTCTTCTTCAATCTTGTTTGCTGCCTAGTATGTTTTGTAGGCTGACCAGCCCCAATTATATCAGCTACGGCCCCCCAAGTTAAAGTATCATCATCAAAAACCAACTCATCTTCAGCTCCTTCTCCATCTCTACCCAATTCTCCTATTAACCATTCATTACTATCGTCAATGTTATTTAGGAGAATGGGATCAATCACATCTCGGCTATCAAAACGTTCTTTAAGAGCTTGGATATATTTAACAAAAACCAAGTCTTGCAACTTTTGATGCTCAAGCTTGCTTCTCTTCTTAGAATGAATCTATTACATAATTTATAAACAAAAATGTTAGTTTCACAATCACTAAATGAAACTATGTAAAGGAAAATCATTATACGTCTACTTACATGCTCAAAAATACTCCAATTACGCTCACATTCCGATGAACTACAAGTCAAGCTCAACACTTTAATGGCAAATGTTTGCAAACTTGGAGAGGATGATCCATACATCCTCCACCACTCAGCTGTAATATAATTATAAATTATTTAATTAGCATTAAGTGTCATGTAAGTTATAACTAAATTTATCAAGAAGTGCGTTTTTTCTTACCAGGAGCCATTGTGGTCCTTTGTCTTACTGCTGCCTTCATTCCAAATATACCTCCAGCTCTCTTATATAGTGCTAACTCAGTTGAAATCTTATCTACCTCTTCTTCAGTTGCACTTAGTCTCTCAATGGCCTTATAAAGTCCAGCTATCACTTCTTCATCAAATTCAATTCTTGGATTGCTATAGAAGAACTCGTGGTTCAAAAAGTGGCCAGCTGCATGCAATGGATGATGAAGTTGTGATTCCCACCTTCTATCAATGATATCAAAAATATCCTTATACTTATCAACATTTTCATTGAAGGATCTTTGAATAGCTTCCTTAGCCCTATCCATTGCTTCATATATGTAACCCATTGCAGGCTTTTTTTCATTGTCAACAAGCCTAAGAACGTGCACAAGAGGCCCCATAGCTTTAAGATAATAAACGACTTCGTTCCAAAAAGTAAGCATCAATACAATGTCAGTTGCCCTCTTCCCCTTAGGTTCTTTTGCTATCTTAGAGGTCAACCACTCATCTGAAGTGAACATCTTTCTAAGGTTGTTTTTTTGTTTGTGCAACCTTTGCAATGTAAGGAATGTGGTTGCAAACCTTGTGACTCCATGCCTAACCAATTCCATCATGTTTGTGTACTTCCTCATTGTATTTAGGGCCAATGAATGGTTGTAGATGAAGCCTACAAGAGCAATGCCTCTTTGTATTGTCCTTTTAACCCGAGGTAGCTTTCCAATGTCTTCCAACATCAAGTCCACACAATGTGCAGCACATGGAGTCCAAAAAAGATTCTTCCTCTTCGCTTGTAGTAATTTACCGGCCAAGACATAATTGCTTCCATTATCGGACACCACTTGAACAACGTTCTTTTCTCCAATCTCTTCCACAAAGGCATCTAATAACTCAAATATCTTCTCCCCAGTCTTCATATATGCAGAGGCATCAACACTCTTCACAAACATAGTCCCAGATGGAGAATTCACCATGAAATTGATCAAGGTCCCATTCTTCTTATTCGTCCATGCATCTGACATAATCGAACATCCAAAATTCACCCGTTCTTCCTCTTGACCCTTCAACATTTCTTTTGTTAGCTCCAATTCCTTTTTAAGGAGTGGAACTCTCATTTCATGATAGCTTGGAACCTTTAGGTGTGGACCATAGTTTCCAATAGCTTCAATCATCAACGTGAAGCTTTTAGTACGCACAACATTAAAAGGAATGGAATTCCTATAAAAACAACGAGCTATGTACTGAACGGTTCTAGCTCTTGCCTCTTTATCACAAGCATCATTTATGCTTGCTTGCCTCTTGGCCTTTCCTAATTTAATTGTTGCTTCTGGATTTCTAAGAAGAAGCAAATCCATAGGGCCTTTTAACATTTTTAGCTCTCTTGGCAGTAGATGTTGTATCACTTGATGTTGCCAGTTTCTTTCCACTTCGAATGTTTAGAATTTCTTGCACCTCTTCTTCCTCATCATCATTTTCATTCAACTCAGTCATGTATGAATCTTTTTCAGTCTTTTTCTTCTCGAAAGCTTCCTTGATCAACTTCTTAATTTCAGGTGGAATTCTCTTACAAGAATTTACATCTCCTCTCACTCCCATTTGGTGTCTTTTAGCTCTAGTCATCCCACCGGTTGTAACTTTGCCACAAAAATCACAGGTCACACTCTTCCTATTATTGATATCTCTCAAGCTATTCCACTGGCATGCCATATCAATATTTTCTCCGGTTGGTTTTACCAATCCACAACAGGAGGATGATGCTGAGACACTTTGAGTTGATTGAGGATGAGAAGATGATGCCATGGTTGTGAAGGGTAATCAAGGATTCAAAATACAGTACTGAAAAAGGAGAAACATAGAGCTGTGAAGGGAAGAAAGAAAACCCAGCACCTCTGTTAAAGCAGAGAAGAGGTGCAGGGCTGCCAAAACAGAGGAAGTTGCTGGAAAGGGGTGGGCCTCGCCGGAAATGGATGGGCCTCGCCGGAAATGGGTGCTGCTCGCCGGAAATTGGTTTTGCTCGCCGGAAATGGTGAAGGGGGCAGGGACTGAGCTTCGTCTTCACTGAGGGAGGCTGCGGTGTCTCTGTTTGTGCGAGGGCTGTGTTTCAAAGCCCTAAAAACTTAAGACAGAATGCGGAAAACGACTTGGGAGGGCTGCGTTTCACAGTAGCGGCCGCGAAATGCAGCCGCGACACCAAACCGCTCCACTACGGGAGCAGCGTCACGGGTTTGAGCCGCGATGCGACGCTCCGGCGCTATCGCGCTTCTATCGCGCGCGAATGATAACTTTGTCGCTGACTTGATCATGTTGTTTTCGATCTTCCAATTTTTGAATCTTGGGTCGTCATCCTTAGGAGAGACGAGTTTACCAGTGAGATACTCATCTTTCCCTTTGCTGCAGATATACAGCATAACGGATTGCGACCATGGGTGGTAGTTATTCCCATTTAACTTGTGGCCAGTGATGAGAAAGGTGATGCTGTTTGACCTGCCATGGTTGCCAGTGGCAGCGACTTCAGATCTGAAAGCCACTTCTGATGAGGACGAGGTTTGTTCCTTTGTGGCCATTCCGTACTTGGTCATCGGAGAGAGTTTAGAGGTTTAGAGGTTCTGAGAAGTGCTCTGATACCATGTGAAAAATTGAGAATATATTTTTCTCATTTTTTCTTATTGAAGTGTACACAAATAAATAGGGGAGGAACAGAGAGAAACACTCCTCAAATCAAGGAGATAAAATAGGAAATACAGCTAGATGGGAATCGGTTAAAGATAATAACCATATCCCTTTATTCTAGGAAACTAATCAACCTGAATCATAAAGAACTAATCCCTAGGGATCAGCATAATCTAAGTCCTAAAAATCAGCAAATAGATTACGGAATTCCACAGTTACTATTGTCTCAGACTGTGAGTGCAAACCTATAATGGTGCTATGTTAGTATGCTATATAATAGGCACTTGTATGGCTTATGCAGTTCTCTGGTGTATAATGTTTTTGGTTGGAGCAGAATGCCCACATCTTTAAGGGCGCCTCTTTGCCTCTAGATTTGTTTTGGGATAGGATTGTGTTTATGGATTTTGTTTGATGCTCTGCTAATGGCTATTTCAAGGGAGTTTCTTTTTTTAATGTGGAGAGAGACTAAACAGCCTTGATGCACTCTCTCTCTCTTCCTGTTTTGGTATATCTTATCCTCCTTGACTCCTTCTAGTTGTACTTTCACTCACTTAGGCCTAATAATATTTCTTTTTCTATAAAGAAAATATAGGCACGAAATGTGAGTTTATAATTGACTTGTGAGTTTGACAACTTTGTGTGGAAGCAGCTAAAATTGTGTTAACTGATATTTTTTAGATTACGGTTTTCTGCTGATGTAATATTTTTTTAGTGAAATTATGGTAGTAATGCACTTCCCCTGTTCTGGGCCTCTGTAAAAAGGGGAAAGGACGATTCTTAATATCCTTGTCTCTTTTCTATTCTTAAATTGATATTGTTGCCTTTTAAGTTTCTCTGTTATTTCCTTAAAATAATAAAGAAATTGTCATGCTTTTCTATATTCCATTCAGATAATGATGTTCAGTGTAAAGAGTCAGTGAATGGTTGGTCTTGTCATGCGTTTATGAACAATGTATTATTGGAAACTTTTAAGGTGTTGTAGTCCTCTGTGTCAACTTGGAATGAGGAGTAGAAATTTTTGGTGGGTTAGGGGCAAGATTCAATGATGTTTCATGTTTTATCAAATATGTAATATTGATGTTGAATTTGTTGTTCTTGCTTGTTTACTGTTAGAATATTAGGGTTAGGAGGAGTCTTATTGTATTAGTGGGCTTTGGCTTGTACTTGTTGTACTATACTAGTGCTTGACCCAGATTATTAGTATAAATAGGTCTTAGTGGTATGTAATATAACAACTGATCGATAATATATTCAGAATATTATTGAGAGCCTCCTTCCTACCTAAACCCTGTAATTTCAACATTTACCTTATGGGATTTTTGATAATCCTCTAGTGGTTAGAGGTTATATGTGCTCCTGTTGTTCTTTTCTATAATTTAATTTTTTTAGTTTTCTTTTATATATATATATGTATATATATATATACCCCATTACTTAGAAAAAAATTGCAGGAAGCTGCAAGAAACAATAATGGGAAAGCCGCACATTCAGCATGGAGGAATTATGATGACTTCAACGAATACTTTTGGTTAGTAGCACCGGTGCCTTATAACATTTTGGCTTGTAGGTGGACTTAGAATTCTCTATTCTAATTTGCAATTGTATGTAGGTCACCTGCTTGTTTAGAATTACGGTGGCCAATGAGTGCGGATTCATCGTTCTTACGGATGCCTAAAAAATCAAAAAGGGTTAGTTTTAATTCTTTGTTTACTCATCCTTTTAAAATTCTTTTGGTAGTTAGTGTAATTGATTTTTCTTCATAAATATGGTGTTCATATATATTTTCGTCTTCAATCTGCATAATTATTTTGGAAGCCATTCTGAGTTTATCATTGTTCATTTTGCTGGAACTTTTTTCCCTTTTTAAATGATGTTTTTTTTTTTTTCGATTGACCATTTTGGAATTCATTTTTCTCTTGTATTCAAGATTATAAGTACTTTAGGATTCATTTGCTTTTTTGTAATTGCATTTAATTTTACTTGCACATCCTTTTTTGTTGGTATCAGGTTCCCCCCCCTGCTTGTGATTCTCTTGTTTCCTCTTTTATATAATCTCCCATTTCTGCCGAAGAAACTCAAATTTATAACTGGTGCTCTATGCCTGTGACTGAGGGTCCTTCTCTGGGTTTGTAGTACTGATGGTTTTTGAGGGCCTTATCATTATCTATTTTACTTTATTTTATTATGAGGTTTCTGCTCTATATTGTTTTGTGGCATATGTTCTTGTTTAACATGGTTTTTAGAGATTTGATTTGAAAAACTTTGTTTGAAGTAATTTGCTAGTAATAATGGAGTATTTTGCAAATTTGAGTAGTTTGAATGATGGCGATTTATGGGTTGGGGTAGTGGTGGCCGTTTTTGTATACTTTATTTAATCACATTGGTTATCTGCTAATGTTTTTCCCTTTTTGTTCAACATGTGGTTGGCAGACTGGTAAAAGCAGTTTTGTTGAGCATAGAACTTTTCTTCACTTGTATCGAAGTTTCCATCGTCTTTGGATCTTCTTGGCATTAATGTTTCAGGTTACTTTTTCTGTCCATCATTATAACTCTGAAGTCTGAACACCGAACATGGATGATTAATTCTTAACATAAAGTGTGTCCAACTCTTGCTCCATGCAGGCTTTGACAATAATTGCTTTCAACCATGGACATATCAACTTGGATACTTTTAAAACAATACTTAGCATTGGGCCATCATTTGCAATTATGAATTTCGTCAAGTGTAAGATTTTTGCGTTTTCTGCAGTTATTGCTCATTTGAATGGCAAGTAATTCTCAAACTATTATTTTTATGACGAATAGGTTGCTTGGATGTGTTGCTTACATTTGGGGCATACACTACTGCAAGGGGCATGGCTGTTTCAAGGCTAGTTATAAGGTTTTTTTGGGGTGGCCTAAGTTCCGTGTTTGTAACATATGTTTACCTGTGAGTTTCCAATGTTCTCTTAGATATTTTGTCATGTAATATGGATTGCATCTCAACTGCATGAGTTTTTGCCATATTTTTATGCCACAATTGCAGGAAGGTTTTGCAGGAGAGGAATAATCATAACTCAGATAATTCATTCTATTTCCGGATATACATTCTCGTACTGGGTGTTTATGCAGCTCTACGCCTATTCCTTGCGCTGTTGCTCAAATTTCCAGCCTGTCATGCACTTTCTGAAATGTCTGATCAACGTTTCTTTCAGTTTTTTAAGTGGATTTATCAAGTAAGTTCTTTTTATTAATTAATGCCGACAAGGTAATTTTCAAGCTATTTGTGTGTTATGACTTGGTGTTTTGGCTTTTCCTATGACATAATTCAGGAACGGTACTTTGTTGGACGTGGTCTTTATGAGAAGATGAGTGATTATTGCAGGTCAGTTGTCATGCAGAAAATGAAATCTTGTCCTGATAAACATTCACTAATATGATGAGACACCTATTTACTTGCCTGTTACTGCTTCTGTAACATTAATCCATTTAGCCACAATGTTTAATATTCTTGTCAACTTGTGAACTTCCTTCCTCAGTGCTTCTCAATTGTGCTTGTTTTGATTATTACCATTAGCAGTGTTGATGGTTGTTACTAATGTTTAAAAGGGTTTTTTTTAACATTTATTACTGCTTATATTCACCTGTCATGTTGTCAGCAGTGGCTCTTTGTGATATTGATTGTGCACTAGTTATTTTCCCAATTCTGTTGTTTACTTTTGCAGGTATGTGGTCTTCTGGTTGGTGATATTTGCCTGCAAATTCACTTTTGCATACTTTCTCCAGGCAAGTCTTTGTGTTTTCATTAAAAATATATATTAATAACAATGTTATGACATCCTGTGGACCTTGAGTGTATAACATTTGACTTTAGTTAATGATTATAAAAAAGGAAAAGATTTGTCTATCGTAGAGTAGAAAGAACGTGAAAAGATTTTACATTTGCTGTTTACTAATTGTAATCTATTCCTAATATTGCAGATTAGACCTCTTGTCAAACCTACCAATATCATTGTGGATCTTTCATCTTTGAGTTACTCATGGCATGATTTGTTCTCAAAGAGTATGTATATACCATTATTAGATAATATTTTCTAGTCTAAAAGCATGATTGAGCGTGTTTCTTGCTTGGTGGTTTTCCTCAAATATTTGAATCGACTTATGGAGAGAGTCAGCCCAAAACATTGAAGCCACTTACAAAATGGATTCAATAAAAGGAAAAGGAAGCAATGTTATGTCCATTTAAATTTAAGTTTGCTTAGTTCTTTTCTAGAGTGTAATTATGGGACTAAACAAATAAAAAAATAAGAGTGGGCTATGGGGGCACGTTACATTGCTGAGAGGCTAAAAAGCTGATTGAATGCAATGAAAATAGTGTCTTGCAACATAAATCCTTCCAATTTTCGATTGTGTTAGTGGAGAAAGATGGAAACTGAGGAGTTACTCCTGAAGTGCTTACATGAGAAGTAGATATTTTTTTTGTTTTACTGTATTGTCTGGATATCAATATGAAGAAATTCTGTTTGTCACTGATCTATGCATGTGAATTTTGCAGAAAATAATAATGCCTTGACTGTGGTTAGCTTGTGGGCTCCTGTTGTGGCTGTGAGTATTCTTTGATTTAGCTTTGTTCTCATTTTCCTATGAAGACTGTTGGTTGATCATGCTAACTGACCGTCAGATTACATAACAGTCTTTTTGAATTTGTGTAATCTTGCTTTAGTACTTGTTTCATATAAAAACTAGAATGTGGCGCACACAGATTTGTTTGCAGTTGAAAGTGAAGGAGTATGGAGATAAGAGTAGAGAAAAATAAGGAAAGTGGATAGAGAAAATACGGTGTGGCTAACTGGCTATTTAGAAATACTAATTATCTCATTTTAATTTCATGTTTATTTTTATAATGCTTGTTACAATAATAGGATTCTTATTGTTTTAGGAGTCTTGTTATGATAGGAGTGTTATCGGGATGGGCTTGTATTAGTTGTGCTACATTAGTACTTGACCTAGAATATTAGTATAAATAGGAGTATTAGGTTAGTGTTTTGTATTATCTCATAACATCACAATCCTATCAGTGAGATATCTTATTTTTCTCTTTTCTCCTTTCCATCTTTTCCCTATAATTTCAACAGGCATGTTATTGGGCTGGTTGTACTACACTAGTAGTTGACCAATAAATAATGAGTAAAAATAGATGTCTTAGGCTAGTGTTTTATATACATCTCATATCATCACGTTATATTAATATTATTCAGATTTCAGAGTCCTGTTCATCTCTCTCTCTCTCTCTCTCATATTTTCTCTATAGTTTCATCAACTGGGTGCGGTTGTTTAGATATCTTAATTATCTAATTTTAATTTCACATTTACTTTTATAATCCTATATCTTTTTTATAAACGAAGAAATTCATTAGACCGAGAAGATAATTACAAAGAATTTGGAGGATAAAGGATCCTCCTTAACGTAAAAGGAAAACACAAACAACAAAGAAAAAAGAAAACATCAATGGAGCAAAGCTGCCCATTCATATCTCATTAATGATGACACCGTTGGTGAGATAAATTTCTAGGGTTTCTAGGGTTTTGGTGCACCTATATAACTGCCTATGTGCTACCAATACTCTCATACTTGTAACTATACACGGAATAGAAGCCAAACCCCTAATCTTATCTCAAATTAGTTGATATGCAAAAGAAACCTCCTTAAAGATACGAGAGTTATGCTCCAACCATATGCACCAGAGTTAGCATAGATTGCACATTGCCACAAGCATTTAACATCTTTACTTCTACCAAAACCATTGAAGCTAATCACCAAAAAGGCCGAACAATGAATTTCATAAAGAAACAGCTGCAGAACAACGTAAGACCAGATGAGGAACTGATTCTGAGCCATCACCACACATTACACACATATTATGAGAAAGAGCCTTATGTGGTCTATGAACCTGCAGCAAGTCATCAATATTAATTTTATTGAGCACCGCAATCCAAATAAAAGACTTGACTTTAGAGGGAGCTTTGGACTTCCATAGGGGTTTATTAAGATGGAAAGTATCTCTATTCAACAAATGAGTTAAATTGAATCTCATATGTTTTATTAGCCTAATCTGATGTTTCTGACGTTGCTTCGGCACTTATATGATTATTTAGTTAAGGCTCTCAGGAATTTTTTGAAACAGAAATGTGTCTTAGTTAATATTATGATTGTCTTTAGTATTGTAAAATACAGGATACATATCGTACAATACATATCTAAAAACCTGGATTTAGATATGTATTGATGACTTTTTTTAGCGGAACATTGTCAGATACAATATGTGTATTGTGCAATAAATATACGAGACAAATACATGGGCATTGCATATTTTGAAATCAGAGAAAACAATAGTGTAATGATGGAAGGTGTGTGAAGGCATGAAGATATGGGTCCCAGTAATATGACCAGAGGAAGTCTATCTCCCATCAGTCTGATTTGCAATGCATTAAATGTGAACTGGTATTTTACTATGATATGGTGTGTTGTGGAGAATGAAAGAGTTATTGAGTAATATATTATTCATTCTTATGTTAAATGTATGCATTATAATTGTTCATCTACTTTAATGTCTGTAGTTTTAATTGTCTAAATATTTTAAGATAGATACTAACCACTATGATTATTCCTGTAATTGTTTCCTTTTCTGTTTTTACTTATACTTGGCAATGTCTTCCTTTGCTAATGCCTTCACATTCTACAGATTTATCTCATGGATATTCACATTTGGTACACTATCATGTCAGCAATTGTTGGTGGTGTAAGTGGTGCACGGGCTCGGCTAGGCGAGGTATATGGGTTCAAAAGTGACAATTTTTTGGGGATTTAGATTGCTGTTTCTTTTCCTTCTTTGAAAATAATTTTTTTTAATATTAATTGTTTAATAAAAAGTGTTACCCCACCTAGTGGGAAAAGGATTTTGTAGTTGTTGTTGTTGTTTGATAAAAGGTGTTCAAATTTGCAAATTCCTTGAGGTATTCATAAGGACATTTTTCAATGATGGAAAAAAAGCTGAAAGAAGAAGAGAAAGGAGAGGGTCATAAAAGAGTGAAAGACACAAGTAACAAAAGAATGGCAATAATCTGGTCTCTTATAACAAGTGGTTCCCATTGTAATTTCTCTTGTTATTTTTCTCACCCCTATGATACTTTCCACCACAAGCTGCTAGGGCCTCAACTATTATCCATGCAAAACCAATAATATCTTGATAGATAGGAAGATCAGCGGTTGCAAACGATTGAAAAATTTGACAGCAGATTAGCAGTACTTTATGTTTTGTGCTTGTCGTTTGATAAAATTTTCGTTCGTGCAAATTTTACTCTCAATCAATAGGCAACCTAATGTTTCAGTTGCACTCCCTTGCTTGAAAAGCTCTTAGAAGATATTGTGTCAAATGACCTCCCAAAGGGAATATTTACTCCTTGGTCTGGTTGTTTGCACATGCAATTTTGTTTTCTTCATGGTTCGTCTCATCATGCTTTTTAGACTTGTTTCTTACTAATGAATTCTTACAGATACGTTCAATTGAAATGATGCATAAACGTTTTGAAAGTTTCCCAGGGGCTTTTGTAAAAAATTTGATCTCTCCACAAACAAGAAGGTGGGTTATTTATTCTACTACCTTTTCCTTGGCAATAATGTGTTATCCCTGGAATATAGCTGTTTTAACTGATATATGTCTATATGAGAGGTTACATCTATCTTAAATCACTTTCCTATTCATTCTTACATATAGTAATTGACTTGGTGCTATAGATCAGGTGGGAGTGTGGGACATCATGTAAGTTGGTGGCCAATGAATATGGTGTTTGTTTATTTTTACACTGCCTAGGTGCTAGGTATTTGAGGTATAGACTTTTTGGTATTTTTTGTGAATACGGGATTTCTCCAGAGAAATTTCTCATGCTATATTTGAGCTTTTCAGAGGAGTAGAGAAGGCAAGGCTCTTTGGTGGTGTGCAATGTAGGCTGTTATTTGGTTGCTAGAATTTTCCAAGGACAATTTCTTGTTACCTCTTTTATCGGATGGATAAATTGGTCATCTTAGCTTCTTTGTGGTGCTCTGATGACAGCTATTTTAGAGGGATTTCATTGTGGGATATAGGCTCCATTTGGATAGGTTTATGTACAGCTTATTTGGGCTTATCTACTATAAGAAGTGCTTATGAAGTATTTTTATCTTGTTTGAATGAGCTTATTAAAATAGCTTTTGAAACCCCTATAAGTTATTTTGGGCTTATTTTTATAAGCCATAAATTTAAGCTTATGAAAATACGCCTTTGCAAAAGCTAAAAACAACTAAGGTGTTAGTTATTTTTATAATAATTTTTGACAAAATTAGCCTTAATGAATTGACAAAATTCATAATATACCCCTCAACTACACGATACTTATTCCAAAGGGTTTATGAAAAGCACTTCTCAAAGTGTTTATCCAAACACTATTTAGCTTATTTTAGACAGTAGAGCTTATTAAATAAGTTATACTTGAATAAGTACTTATATAAGCTATTGATGCAAATGGGACCATACTAGGAGACTGGCAAGCTTTTCTTATTTGATGTGTTTTTTCTGGTTTCTTTTAGGAGAATATCTTATTCTTTGCTTTTGTCCTTCTTCATTTCTCTTCTCTAATAAAATGTCTTTTTCTTAATCCAAATTTTGTTTCAATGTATGCTTGTGACCATATATATAACATGTTGTCTTAATACTTGATTTGGTTGGCATGTAGTTTGGACATATTTTTCAACATCATTTTCATGATTAATTTTATATTTTTTATGTGCTTTTCAGGATGCCCTTCAATGGACAATCACCTCAGGTGAGTTTCTTCTTCTTTTGTGTGTGTGTAAGGGGGTGGGGGGGAGAGTGGGGTTAAATGTGTTTGGTTTTTAAAAGTAGTTACTTTAGTTGCTACCACAAGTTGTGTTGATTCAGATCCAATAGGAATTGCAATTCTGCATTGTGAAATGTTTGTTCTCTTTACTTCATTTGTTTTTGAATAAGGTGATGATAAATAAGATAGAGAGAATAACCCAATTTTTTCCATGGTTGTAAAATTAGTTGATTTAAACTTTCATATAAGCCTCTTGCAAAAGTTTGTATACCAAAGGTGGATAACTTTTAGTTTAGGAAATGTTAACTGCTTTTTGGAGAGCCTTACATGTATTTCTTAATAATAATATGGCTTAGTTATTATGGTGACCGAGAGTATTGAGATTTTTTTTGGTGGTGTTGTAATTTATTTATTTTATATTGTTTCTACAGACAGGTTAAAGTTAATAATGTTTGTCTTATCGTTGTACTTCTATTCTTATGAATGTTTGGCATGCAGTTTGGGTAAATGAATGTGGTTGGTTTGGTGCAGGATTCTCAGGATATGAACAAAGCATATGCTGCCATGTTTGCTCCATTTTGGAATGAGATAATTAAAAGCCTGCGTGAGGAAGATTTTATTAGCAATAGGTTAGTCAAAGAAAATTGCTGCTTGACGATGTGTAGTAAAAGTTTATGCAGAGAGACTGGACAGCTTTGCTGCACTTTTAAATATCTTTTTTCTTTGTTTCTTTACTTCTTCTGTTGGTGGAGGAGTCAAAGAAACTTGCTACTTGAGAGCGTATGGTAAAAGCTTATGCAGATACACTGGGAAGCTTTGCTGCATTCTTTAATCTCTTTAGTTCCTTGTTTCATTTTACTTCCTCTGTTTTGAGGATATATTATCCTCTAATTGTACTTTCTTTCTTTTCTCTCTGATAATATTTCTTTTTCTGTATGAAAATGTAATAAAAGCATAATTGTTCTGCCTTGCTTGTGTGTTTCAACTTCTCGTCTAGCCAATGATAGGTTTTTATAGGTTGCTTATCCATTTATTTTTCAATTGTTACAGGGAAATGGACCTACTTTCTGTTCCTAGCAACACAGGAAGTCTGAGATTAGTTCAATGGCCTTTGTTTCTTCTAAGCAGTAAGGTGAAACCTATTATGCAATATGGATTACTTGCAATGGATTTTTGGAGAGACTTCAATGGTTTGCTGGGATGCCATATGTTATCTGAATTAATAATATTTTTCCAGATCCTGTTGGCAATTGATTTGGGTTTGGACTGCAAAGATACACAGGCAGATCTCTGGAGCAGGATATGTAGGGATAAATATATGGCATATGCAGTTCAGGAATGCTATTACAGTATTGAAAAAATTTTGTATTCGTTAGTTGATAATGAAGGAAGACTTTGGTATGAATTTTCCTGCACTATCATATTATCTGTATATTTATATTACATTTTTGAGTTAGAGATGGGGGACAGATTCAGGAAATCTGCCTAAAAAGGAAATGTCATTCTGTACAGTTTCAATTTGAGATTTTTTTAGCTTTTGAGAGTTAAATGGGAGACCTTGTCCCAAAAGTTTCCAACTGGAATATTTGGGTAGATATTTTGAAGCTGAAGGGTATAGAAAGTTACTGGCGTTAGGGTTTCATATGTGCAAGATTAGTGAAGTTTTGTAGGGTTGTAAAGGAGAGAGGAGTTTTATGCAGTTGTAAATGGCGTCCACTTGATGAGTATGTTGAGAATGGGGAGGAGGGAAAGGAACAGATGGGAAAAAACTATATGCACCCACCTCATACTTGAACTTTGGAATTCTTATTATCAAACTTAATAAGTCCGTTCTGGCTTATTCATGACTAAAGGTGTACTTAAAGACTTTCAAAAGACTTGTTTTTCCTGGCGAGCTATGCTTAGGTTAATTTTTTTTTCTTCTTGTGTTTCTTGGTGTATTCTTTTAGGAGGATTTCTAATGCTATTCTGTGTACTTCTCTACCTTTTGATTTAATGATAATCCTTCTTTTATTAAACAAATTTAAAACTTTCGAAGGACTCTAATTATTGCTAACATTCTACTGGATGCTGGAAGTTTCAAAAAATGGAACTACTTAATGAACTTGGTACCTGGAAAAAGTCAACTACGAGTCTACCGAGACCCAACTGTGAAATTTACTAAGATATTGTGATGAGAATTTCTCCTCATGGTAAATTTGCAATTCTGACAAAGAACATGAAGTTACCTAGACTCATAAACTAGGACTTTAGTAATTACTACATGACCTAAGACTGTGTTAGGTTGCCTTTATCTGTGATAGCAGATATTCAGGCGACAAAATTTGAAAAAATTGTGTTTGGAAAAAATTTCAGAATATCTATTTGAAGTTTTCTGCTTTCTTCATCAGTAAGTGCATTATTTTCAGTTTGATTCACAGACATATGCTTAATGGAAGATTGTAAATATTCTCTTTAACAGGGTGGAAAGAATTTTTCGTGAGATCAATAACAGTATATTAGAGGGTTCCCTTGTTTTAACCATATCTCTTAAGAAGCTTCCGCTTGTTTTATCAAGATTTACAGCATTGACTGGACTCCTGGTAATTCTTCTATTGACTAGATTTGTATCAAATATTCCGTATTGTTGTGGAAGATTTCATATTCTTTCTAATTATATTATATCTTTAACTTATTAAAAAATTTACATTATGAACAAGGACACAAAATGTAAGGAAAATTAGCAAAATGAAATTCCTGAGATAATATTTACCATGAAGGAAAATAACCACATTTGTTTTACACCGAATCACCTCATTTTGTTCTTTCATTGTATATATTATTTTCCCGAATTCCTTTTTGGTAATTCTCCCAAACAAATTCATGCATCGTCGTTTAACCTGTGTTTTCACTTTATTGGAGCTAATGCTAGTAAAATATGGGGTATTTTACTCTCTCTGCTGCTTGTTTATTTGAATGATTTGAAGGTAGTTTGTTTTGAATTTCCTCTCTTAAGTAATTTTTTCTTAGTGTGAATTAATTGATTTTATTTGTCCAACTGAAATTTCCATGGTGGTTGACAGATAGTAAAGAAGCATGTGGAACAATCTTTTCTCAAGTAAATGAATTGTCTGAATCTGATCCTAAATGGTTTCATTGTTATGTATGAATCAAATGCACCAGATACTGAAACAATTCCCTCCACAATGAAACCATTTTCTCCTTACTTTTGGAACGCCCAATGCAAATTGACAACTCCCAATTTGCTGGCAAACTGAACTGTTTGCTGATTACTTGAAGCTAATCTGCTGTCCCATAAGGGATTCCTTTCTAATGATTATGTGAAACCTAGTAGCTTTCCCCAAAATTTGGTTGCTAACTTGCCCAATAAGTAGATAATTCCTTGAGCCAAACAAATAAGTGTCTTCGTATGTTGAGCAATAGGAGCATTGTATTGATAGGAGAAATCCAGTGGGAAAGCAGTGATCCTGCAAGTTATTTTTTATGATTGATCATAGAAAGTATATGGTTGGGCCTTTTAGGGGAAAAACAATTGAAAGGTAAAAAATGTTTAAAGTACCTACCCCAGAAGCATTTGAATTTAATGTTACACAGTGACTCCCAAAATCTGCAATGAAGAGCTATGAAACAGAGGAAGACTAGATGTCAAATTAAGAGTGTGTAGAATAGTGCTCTCTTCTGCTTTTAAGTAGACTTGTTAACCGCCAAAATCCTCCTACTTCTTTCCATTGTTGTTGGTCATATTAGAATGTTGCCACCAACTTCCACACCAGCCCTCTTCTATTGCATCTCCTGACTTCTCTTGATCTCAAACATATGTCTAGGACTGGAGTTGGCTTTCTCTGGCTAATTCAAAAGCTTAAGCAAGATAGAGCAGACAACTCCCTTATGACTTGGCAATGCAACAGCTTATGATCAGTTGACTGCCTATGCATCAGCAGCACCATTTTCCCTTAATGCACCTTGTCCTCTTAACTCTCATTTTATCCATTTTGAAGATCCTATCTTCAGTTTAAATCTTCATAAAGAAGGGGAAATTATGAATGGTTTTGCTAGTCACTTCTCTAAAAACTTTCTATGGTTATTGATTTTATCTCTACAGCCTTATTTTGTAAGAAGGCAGAATTATGTACCTTGTACTAACCAGAGAAAAACAGCTTTAGTGGGATGCTAATCCTTTGCATACACTTTTACTGAATTATAGTGTCTATGTTTCTATTTTGATAAAAATTTGAACATCTAAATCACAGAGCCAAATAGAATATCTTATTTCTTCTTTGAGTTTTTGACATTCCTAGAGTGCTAGTTGCTCCAATAGCTGGTGTTAAATCAATGGGATTTTTTTTTTGGATTTAATCAAGATATTTGTTGAAAACTATTCTTGTTATGCTGTGGCAGTTTCCCCATCTTTCTATTATGTTTGCTTCACATTATTTGAATAAATTTGTAAATGTTTATCTGCGTTTTCAAGGTTGCTTTATATATGTTGGTTGTTGGTACATTTTGTGGATCCTATTCATGAAAACGATTGATCTATCTCAGATTCGAAATGATCCTGAACTTGCAAAAGGTGCTGCAAAAGCTGTATATGAGCTGTATGAAGTTGTTACTCATGACCTGGTGTCTTCAGATTTAAGGTATGTGGTTGCATAAGTGCAATTTCCAATCCTTTGTGTAGGCTAGTATTTTTTTTCTAGGTTTTCCTGTATTCACATTTTAATTTCACAGGGAGAATCTTGATACATGGAACATTTTGGCGAGAGCTAGGGATGAGGGACGCCTTTTTTCTAGGATACAATGGCCTAATGATCCAGAAATTGTAACTGCCTTCTATTTTCATACAAAGTCCTCTTTGTTTTTCTGTTTATATATATCAATGTAATTTATAAGTTTTGTTGTAGAAAGAGCTGGTGAAGCGGTTGCATCTTCTTCTTACTGTAAAGGACTCTGCTGCTAATATTCCAAAAAATCTTGAAGCAAGGAGAAGATTAGAGTTTTTCACAAATTCATTATTTATGGACATGCCTTTAGCAAAGCCTGTTAGTGAAATGGCGCCATTCAGGTATATGCATGTGTAGGCATATAGTTTGCAGTGGAGTTTCTTTCTATATTTCCCTCCATATTAACATGTCCCTTTTGTCTTTTGTTTTTAATAGTGTCTTCACCCCATACTATAGTGAAACCGTGCTTTATAGTACTTCTGAATTGCAAAAGGAGAACGAAGATGGAATATCTATTCTTTTCTACCTTCAAAAGATATTTCCAGGTAATGTGTCTTCTCTCTTAGATCCTGCCTCCGCAAAGAGTAAACACATGTTGGTGTTCAGAACTCTTATTGGGTTCACAGTTCTCTGTGCTTATCTTTTCTCAAAGATCGACTTTCATTGGAAGTTTTTTGTCCTTATTACATCTGTTTCTGTCTCTTGGCCGTTGAAAGATTTATCTGTATTTGGTTATGTCTACCAATTTTAGCACTTCATTATTACCTCATTTTGTGTTTCCTAATGATTGCCAATTTGGGATAATGAAGAAACATAAGGGAAGAATAAATTTATCTTATTAATGTCTGTTATGAACCAACTATACCAAAAGCTTAAGCTATTTGGAGAAGGTCACAGAATGGTTTTGGATTATCTTGAACTGTGTCATTATGGGATTGTGCTTAAACTTATTTTCTGTTGCAGATGAATGGGACAACTTTCTCGAAAGAATTGGTCGAGGTGTGTCCACTGGGGATGCAGAACTTCATGAAAGTTCCAGTGATTCTTTGGAGCTTCGCTTTTGGGCATCTTATCGTGGGCAGACTCTGGCTAGGACAGGTTATATATGCTCTGCACTTTTATTTGTCTTTCTTTCTGTTTTGGTTATTTAGATAAGAGGGTAACTAGTGTATTTCCGGTAATATTGCTTTCTGCCTTAAATATTGTCACTGATATTTCTATCATCCCTTTACTTCTTTGGGTTTGCAGTGCGTGGTATGATGTATTATAGGAGGGCTTTAATGCTGCAGAGCTATCTGGAGAGCAGATCACTAGGAGGTAGTTGCATAAGAACATTCCGTATTGCACTTTGTGATTTTCTCTGTTTCTCTGTACTATTTGGTGAAGCGTGGCATGGATATTTGCTGACATCTGTTGTATCAATAGTTGATGATTATTCTCAAAGCAACTTCACAACAAGTCAAGGTTTTGAGTTGTCACGTGAATCACGGGCACAAGCAGATTTGAAGTTTACTTATGTAGTATCATGCCAAATTTATGGGCAACAAAAGCAGCGGAAGGCACCAGAAGCTGCTGATATTGCTCTATTGTTACAGAGGTATCAAATTGAGTGCTCATGTTTTCTTGAGTGCTATTGAAGTTGAGATTCAGACAATAGGATAATGAATTTTATGTGCACATGCGTAGGTAGAGTAGCTTAGTACTTGTGAATTGTGATAGCCAGGTATGAATGGTTTCCTGAGTATTTCATAGAATGTTTGGAGTGTGCTTGAGATGCCACCTTGGATGCATGGGTACACCTATATGGCTGGCATACCTGTACCTGGTACGTATCTGGTACAGTTATGCATTGGTTACGCATCGCAATGAGGCCGGTTGACTCAAGTACAAGTTGGTCCATGCAAAACGCAATGAATTGCTGCTATTTTTTTTTTTTTTTGGTTTGCTACTAAATGAGACATGTTGCTACTTCACCTCTTCAAATATGAAGGCCTACTTTAGAGTTTGTGTCCTCTTTAAGTATCTTTTGCTTGCATGATGTACTTTATGGAATTTTGTTGAAAAATTGGAGTTTGAATGTTATGGAAATAGTATCTATCTTCTGGTTTTGTGTAATATCTCCTCTTGTATGCGTACCCATATTCATGCAACTTAGGATGCCACCTCTTGTCAATTCCACTCTTTGAACTTTGAGGAGGATCTATCTCTGGTTCTTTGTTTACTCTGTGTGTGTGTGTGTGTATCTATCTTGTGATGTTCCTTTAAAACATTGGAGCACTGAAGTCATTAATTTGTTTGCTTAAGAATTTTGCGATGTACGTGCTGTTCTAATTGGGGAGGATGTTTCTAAATGTCATGTCATTAGGAGTGTTTTGTGTCACAAAAGTGTTATGGTGATATAAATTTTATTAGGGAACATAATGTACAATGGAATTGCTATGCATTAATTGTCCATCTCATCAACCTCTTCTTTTTTGTTAAATTTAATTTCATAGTTATCTTTGTGTCAACTTTAGAGGCTTTCTTGGTCACTGCTACATTTTTTATAAATAGTGCTATCCATTATATAAGATATTAAGATTTTCTTTTTTTTTGTTATCAGGAATGAGGCACTCCGAGTTGCTTTCATTCATGTCGATGAAAGTACAACTGATGGAAAGATCTCAAGAGTGTTTTATTCAAAGCTTGTCAAAGCTGATATAAATGGAAAAGATCAGGTGGAGAAAAGCTTCTACTGATGTCGGTTTCTGCTCATCAGATAGTTATAACCTGTTTGGAAG
The DNA here is from genome assembly GCA_023212625.1 of Styphnolobium japonicum. NCBI lineage: Eukaryota > Viridiplantae > Streptophyta > Magnoliopsida > Fabales > Fabaceae > Styphnolobium > Styphnolobium japonicum. The sequence goes on along the minus strand of JALBWW010000003.1, from coordinate 37,401,748 downwards.
TGCTTAAACATATTTTTAGAATTCACTTGCTAGCAGTGTTTCTAATTGCTGATTTTGTTTATGATGAAATAGATTGGTGTGGATATTGTGCTTAAACATAATTGAATTTTATCATTTTAACAGTTGGCATGGTGAAGTTCTAAAAATCTTGCCATGTATAAGTTTCCTTAAGAATACCAGATTAATGCTACCGATGACTGCTTTTATGCCTTAAATGTGATGAATTCTTCTATGTTGCATTAGTTGGTTAGAGAAGGCTGTCTTGTGGATCCAAGAAGGCTTGGACTATGTTTGCAATATTTTGAATATTTAATATTTGTATACCTTTGTTTATTTTAGTTTTTTCTAATAGTTAGCTGTAAATGGATAAAATTATGTAGAATACAAATTTTCCATGGAAAACCCAGTTCTTCAGCCATTAGATTTTCCAGAAAGCTTTTGATGGGACAAGCTGGTGTCTGTGGCTATGGCTAACCATGCATCTTGTTGTTAGGCACATCAATAAGCATATTCCACAATCTGATTTACAATTCTATTTGTGTTTGCTTGACCTAAAATAAATTATAAAATTTCAAATCTTGTTCTGGTCATTTTCTTGTCTGTATCTTTCTCTGTCCTCTTTGTTGTGATGATGTGCCTTCTTTTGAGAGTAATTCCCAGTTACCTAGCAGACAAATCTTCTAGCAAAACAAGAAAATGATATGGCATGCTGCATAACATGAAACTTTGAATGGTGGGTGTATGATTATATACTTATATTGCTGTATAGGTTTGGAGTTTCTGCTTTAATCAATATACAACATTATGTGATTTGAGATAGTATTAAACTCAAATGTCACCTTTATTTATTGGATTTGGCTGAGAACTTTATTTGGTTTAAGATGTTTATCATTATTTTTTATTTTTCTCTGAAAAAGGGATATGGGGGTGAAAAAGAAAATAATATCTGGATTGCCAAATTTTATCAATTAGAATGATATTACTATATTCTAGACGTATTCCCTTTCTCTCAAACAAATTCTTCTTTTATCCAAAAAATTATACTATGTTCTAGATTGCATGATCCTGCATTGTGTTCCCTTAGTTATAACTGTAGACAATTTAAGTTTGAGGCTATAGCATTGCAGATCTAGATATTTGGATGTTCACAATTACATTTTTGCCTCACTGGGTGCACCTTTGTTATAGTTGTAGACAATTTAAGTTTTCATCTTGCCCTTCACACATTCATCTTGTTGATTAATTTCAGAAATTTCTTGTTCAACGATAAAGAAACATATGTTTGCCCTTGAATAAAATATTATATTCATCTCTGGAACCTTAAACAATATGGTTCTGTGTTTATGGCCTCTCTTTAGTGCACTGTGCATAGTTATTTCAAGGAAATTTTTCTCTCTGATATGCAGAGAGATTAGGCGTCTATTTTGCATTTTATTTTGGCTCACTCTGCCCCTTTATGTCCTCTGTTTAGGATGTATCTTATCCTTCTCCATTTTTGTAATTTTCCTTTATTCTCCTGAATAAATTTCTTTTCTTTTTTTCTACAAAGAGAAGTGTTGTTTTTTTTTGGTGTTATTATGGAATGTCTCATTAATTATGGCTTACCTTCTGCTTAGGGCTTTGATAACTGTTCATTTTTGTGGTCTAAGATACAATATAATCAATTAAGCAGTTTATTCTTTATTTATTGAGATTAGCTTGTGTGCAGTAAATGCTTTGTAATTCCTAAATTCTCCATACGTTTTTTTTAAAAATATATATATTCACTGTCAATCGTATCTTCCTTTTTGTTTTTGTTTGTTTTTGGATTGAATGCTTTGTTAATCCTTATTAGCAATCTTCATTCTGGTTTATGACTACTATAATACTTTGTTGTTTTGGGACACTATATTCTGCATTGTGGATTATAACGTTATTATTTAACTCTGGTAGGTGAAATAGTTATTTTAAATATTTTATCTTGTTTTATATTGTGTTTCTTTTGCTTGATGGTTTCTTTATGTTTTTCTTCTTGTATGTAGGAAATATATTCTATTAAACTTCCTGGGGATCCAAAGCTTGGTGAAGGAAAACCTGAAAACCAAAACCATGCTATAATTTTCACTCGTGGTGATGCTGTCCAAACTATCGACATGAATCAGGTGAAGACATGTCTCATATGGTCATCTATTCTTTTTTTTCTTTGCTAACTTTTATACATTTTCTGATTATAAGCTGTTTTATATTGTACTACAAAGGACAAATTAAAGGAAAGTAGGAAAAGAAAGTTCTGTCAGTTCTATGCTTTGTCATGTTGGAATTATATTGTAAATATGTTTTCACTTTAGAGCACTTGAGATTTGAAACTTCGTTAGAGTCTGTTCTATACAAATATCTTGGTTGGTGCTTGTTGAAAGATACATTGCTGGATATCAGATCACAACAATCTTGGGGACTCTCGGTTCTGACTGGGTACTTTTGTGCTATTTTACCTATCTTCAGTTTCTTACTCATTCTCCTAGTGTCTGGACAGATTTTTCCTTGACAAACCATTTGGAAATCTAAAACTCCTAGGGTAAAGTCTTTTGGTTTGGACAGCGGTACAAAATAGGACTACTAAGAATGACAAGTTGGAGATTTGGACCTGTCACAGCTATTTTCCCTTACATGTTTATGTTTAAGGCTAGTTTTGAAATAGGTTCCCATTTATATTTTGCATGTCTGATGGCTACTTTGTTGTTGAAATGGTCTGTTTGGAGTTCTTGATTGATGGAACTGGTCGAAATACTGGTATTATTTCAAAAATTGGGACAGTATGCCCAAGAAACAGTATACAAGTACAATGACACATGTTCGAGGCCTGTTTCCTTTCCTTACCCAAAAGATGAGATACCCACCCCTGTACAGTTTCCTCTATTTATATCCTTATCCCCCTTCCTCAACTAACTCTAACTAATTACTAACCAGAATTTAGTTAGGTCACATTGGGTTTGGGTTGGGCTTATGTCTTCGGACATAAACTCTATTTGCAGCAGGCCCAATGCCATCAATACTTCCCCCCCCCCCCCCCCCCCGGGGAACAAAAAGCTTTCACCTTGTCTTCAAGGTGAAATGAGGGAAAATTAAGCTTAAGAGAGGACACCGACTCCCAGGAATTATCACATGGAGGACCTCCTTGCCACTGGATGAGAAGCTCAGTTGTGCCTTGTTGAAAACTAGGCTTCTGCATTTATTATCTCCTACCCACTCTGTTGAAATATCTCTGACATATCTTTGACATTTATATTTATGTCAGAGTAGTTGTTGAAATATGTATGTCAAATTAGTTGTAGTCAAAGATCTTAGCTGTTGTAGCAGCTACAATGGCTGCTTTGTCTAAATAGGGTGGCTGTATAGGAGGCTAAATAGGTTGGCTGTAATCCCTCCATTTTAGGGATTTTGTATTGTACATTTGATTAATATAAACTTATGAGGCTGTGAGACTACCTCTCAAGCCAATTCAGATTTCATTTTCAATTTCCACATGCCTGCGTCATCATATCTCAGAGCAAGAGCCTCGGCTGGTTGTGTTTCCAAGAACCAATCTGCAGATAGTTCAGGGGGTAGAGGATGCGACTGCTGGTCCCTAGGAAGTGCTGTCTTCAACCTGCTCACATGAAAAACCAGATGGACTTTACTATAGGGAGGAAGCTGTAATTTGTAAGCCACCACCCCTACCTTGTCCAGCACCTGAAATGGCCCATAATAACGAGGACTCAGTTTTTCATTGCTTCTCTTAGCCAAGGATTTCAGTCTATAAGGTTGAGCTTTTAAATAGACCTAATCTCCTATATTAAGGACCAAATCTCGGCATTTCTTGCCTGCCAACACTTTCATCTTTTGTTGAGCCTTATCTAAATTGCTCCGTAATTCCTCCAGCAGCATGTCCCAGTCCAAATGTAACTGTGATACAGCCTCCGCCTTTGAAGGGAAAGCTATCCCTTTCAACAACACAGGTGGGTCACGTCTATAAAGAGCTCTGAAAGGGGACATCCTAATGGAGCGGTTGTAATTGGTATTAAACCAATACTCAGCCTAACTCGACCAATGAGACCAAGAGCTCGGTTTCTCTCCTGCAAAGCACCTCAAGTAGGTCTTGAGACATCTATTAGCAACCTCCGTTTGCGGGTGGTACGTAGTACTGAATTTGAGTCGTGTACCGGCTGATTTGAAGAGAGCAGTCCAGAATTTACTCAAAAACAGCTGGTCTCTGTCAAAAATAATGGATGTGGGAAACCCGTGCAGCCTTACTACCTCAACGAAAATTTGAGCCACTTCTTGTGCTGTGAAAGGGTGGGAAAGGGCCATAAAGTGGGCAAATTTGGTGAAACGATCCACCACCACCATAATAGTGTCTTTGCCTTTGGATCTGGCAAGCCAGTAATAAAGTCCATAGTGACTTCTCTCCAAACCTGAGTTGGAGTAGGTAAGGGCTGTAATAACCCTGCTGGTGATAGAATCTGGGCCTTATTCCTCTGACAGACATCACAAGTAGCAATAAGATCCATAATATCCTTGTTCATGCCCTCCCAGAAAAAAATTCCAGCCAGCCTTTTATATGTTCTCAAGAATCCCGAGTGACCTCCAAAAGAAGATGCATGACAATCATGAAGTAAATCAGGAATCCTCGGAGAAGATCGAGGAATGACCAGTCTCCCCCATAAAATAGTTGGCCATTCTGCAAAGAATAAGCAGGCCAAGCTTGAGGTTGGCTAACCAACTCCTGTACAATCCTCTTCAGCTTGGGATCTTGCTGAATCTCCTCACATAATTCCCCCCAATTCTCCTGAACAGGTATAGAAACAGCTGCATACATCATTTGGCGAGACAAAGCATCAGCAGCAGCATTGTCTTTTCCTGGCCTGTACTGTATATCAAAATCAAACCCCATTAGTTTGGAGGTCCATTTAACCTGCTCCTCTCCCAAAATCCTCTGATCAGCCAAAAACTTCAAGGATCTTTGGTCAGGTCTAATGATAAAATGTCTTCCAAGGAGGTAATGACGCCATTTCTGCACAGCAAAGACAATTGCCATCAATTCCCTCTCATAGACAGACCACTTTTGCTCCCTTCCGGTCTATGCTTGACTGAGATAAGATACTGGTCTTTCCTATTGCAACAATACAGCCCCTATTCCCCTGCTAGAAGCATTGGTTTCTACCACAAAGTCGTGGCAGAAATCTGGAACAGCCAGGACTGGTAATGCTGTCATAGCCGCTCTCAATGTTTCAAAAGCATTCTGAGCCTCTACTGACCACTGAAAATTGTCTTTCTTCAATAACTCGGTCAAGGGTTTGGCTATTTTACCGTAATTTTGGACAAATCTGTGGTAATAGCCAGTTAACCCCTCAAACCTTTCACATCCTTAGGCACGGGCCAGTGCACCATGGCTGCAATCTTCTTGGGGTCAGCTGCAACCCCCTCGGTTGATACTATATGACCCAAATACTCCACATACTGACCTCCAAAACAACATTTCTTCTTGTTCACCACCAGCTTATTGACTAACAAGAGCTGGAAAACCTCCCTCAAATGGCTCAAATGACTAATGAGTGGCAACATCCTTACTATATATATCAAAATATCATTAAAAAAAACCAAAGCAAACTTTCTTAAGCAAGGTCTCAACACTTCATTCATCAACCCTTGGAAAGTAGAAGGAGCATTAGTGAGACCAAATGGCATTAACACATACTCATAATGTCCTTCATGAGTCTTAAATGCCATTTTCTCAATATCCTCGTCCCTCATACGAATTTGATGATATCCCGATTTCAAATCCAATTTAGAGAATATTGTAGCCCCTGCCAATTCATCTATAATTGGAATAGGAAATTTATTGGGAATTGTCACCTTATTCTGGATAATCTACACAAAACCTCCAACTGCCATCTTTCTTTTTCACTAAAATCGTAGGGCTAGCATAAGGGCTAGTGCTTGGCCTAATCATCCCAGTCTCCCAACATTTCCTTCACAAATTTCTCAATCTCAGATTTTTGGTAGTGGGGGTACCTGTAAGGACGAATATTGGGTATATTGGCTCCTGTTTTCAGCGGTATAGCATGGTCACACCTCCTTGAAGGTGGCAGGCCTGCAGGTTGTTGGAACAGCTCCTCAAATTCTTGAATTACAGCTTGAATCTGTTCAGAAATCTCACTACCCTGTGTCTGCTGCCCTGCCTCTGGATTTCCTCTGACATCCACCAAGAACCCTTCATCCTCATCCATGAATGACTTCACTAGTGACTTCAGTGAAGCTGCAGCCTTGCACAATGAAGGTTCTCCTTTTATGATGTGTATCCTTCCTTCCTTCTTGATCTTCAATGACAATTCTCTGAAGTTGGCAGTGATGTTGCCCAAACTAGCCAACTAGTCCAGTCCCAAAACTAGCTCCGACCCCTTCAACTCAAACACATAGAAATCATGTTGCACATCTAAATTCGGTAGTTGCACTTTTACATTTTTACAACACCCTTCACTTTTCACTTTATGTCCATCTCCCACTTCCACCATAAAAGATGGGGTGGATGTGATTTTCAAATCCACCTTCCCTTCAAAGTTCTGAGCAATAAAATTGTGGGAAGCTCCATAATCAATCAGCACTATTACCTCAACTCCATGTACTCTCCCTTTTAATTTGAAAGATCTCCCTCTTGTCAACCCCATCAAACTATTATATCACAACACAATTCCTCTGTCATCCCATCTCTCCTCTTCTACTGTCATTTCAGCCTCTGTTTTTTCCTCCTCATTGTCATCTTCCACCAATAACAGTCGCAGCTGTTTATTTTTACGTACATGGCCAATTGAATATTTCTCATCACATCTGAAACACAATCCTTTCCTCATTCTGTCATAATATTCTGCATCAGGCAATTCTCTAAAATTCCTCCCTCTCCTACTGACATTTGCTGACTCTTGGGTTTTGGGCAGGGGTGGTTTATCATTGGTCCCTGTTGAAGAAGACCCCATCATACTCCCCGAACTTACCCCCTTCCATCCAGAATTGCTATTTGTATTCGGCCCCTTCCAGCCTCCACTATTATAGGACACAGCAGTACTTTGAGCCCCTGTTCTGCTGTTAACCATGGTTCTTGCATTGGAATCGCCCTTCCATCCCCTTTCCATCAATTACTTGATGATTTCTTCATTTTTTTCATCAATAAGCTAAGCCAATTCCATCGTATCCCTCAAAGAATTCACCTTATGCACCCTCAATTCCCTCCTTATCCCTTCTTTCAACCTATTCAAGAAAATGCTTCTCAAGAATTGGTGGTCTGAAATTCTCAGAGACCCCGCATAGATTTTGAACTGCTTTCTATACCCCCTTACTGACCCATCCCTTTGCTTCAATGTCATTAGCAATTCATAGGGATTCTTGGCAGCAGAAGGATGAAACCTTCGAATAATGGCTTCTCTGAAACCGTGCCAAGAAACCTCCCCATCCCCTCCTTCCCACCATTGGAACCATGATAGTGCCTGCCCTTCCAGAGCCATAGATGCCTCCTTAAGCTTTTCTTCCTTCGGAACCCCTCTAATTTCAAAGAACCTTTCCAGTTTATGCACCCAATTGCATCCGTTTTCCTCTGTTTCTTCCCCTTCAAACAGGGGAAGCTCTATCTTGCACCAATGTTCCTCACCCCCATGGCTTCGCATGCCTCCGAGATTGTTCTCGCCTTTGGAATCGCAGTGGGCCTCCACCCTCAATCCTCCATGCCCCTGAATCGTTGAGTCCAGCTTGCACAAGATTTCTTGGATATTGCTCTCCATAAAACTCATACGAACATCACTCATTTGCCTCCATTCCGCGAAATCCTCACACTTGTGCTCCAACGCTTCTGTTCTTGACTCCATTCTCGTGCTCACCATGTGTGATACGCACCCAAGAACAAACAAGCTTTGATACCAGTTGATGGAACTGGTCGAAATACTGGTATTATTTCAAGAATTGGAACAGAATGGCCTAGAAACAGTACACAAGTACAATGACACAGGTTCGGGGCCTGTGTACCCTCCCTCTAAGCCAATGTGGCTTCCTTTCCTTACCCAAAAGATGAGATACCCACCCCTGTACAGTTTCCTCTATTTGTATCCTTATTCCCCTTCCCCAACTAACTCTTAACTAATTACTAACCAGAATTTAGTTAGGTCACATTGGGTTTGGGTTGGGCTTATGTTTTCGTACATAAACTCTATTTACAGCAGGCCCAATGCCATCATTGATGAATACTCAAAGCATCCTTCTACCACGGAGCCGTTTCTAATGATGTGCTTCAAAGGTTTTGAAAGGAATAACTAGGATACAACTGTGGCAGCGTGCTGCTTATGCTGTTTTTTGGTGTATCTGGTTGGAGAACATATACAATTTTTTCAATAGACTTTCCTGTCTGATATGCAGAGATGTTGTATTTCCTAGCCTCTTAAGCACTGTTTTCTCTGTTGACGATATCTTATCGTCCTCCCTTATATTTTCCATCTTTTCTCTTTAATAATCTTCTGCTTTCATCTAAGAAAAAGCTATCTTGGGTCCTCTCTTTTTCTCTGAATTTTCATATTACATTTTACATTTTGAGATAGCTAGGGCTTCCACTGTAAATTTCAAAAGTTTAATTGGCTATATAAGGTTTGGTTATGCTTTCCTCCATTATGCAATAGTGGTGTTGAAAAAGCTATTGAGTTACTATATGCTCATGGATGATTGAAACCTTCTCACATTTTACTTTTATTTGAATAAGTACTTATGTCACTTGATTTCATGCAAAACTAGATTTTTAGTTGCTTAGACACTGTTGTCTTTGTGGTTAACGTTAAAGTTTAATTTTCTTAAGCATTTGAATTCTCTTCCACATTATTAACAAGAGTGATATATTCTGTATTTGTTTATGACTCGGCTGGACTCTGTATTTGTTTATACTGAGTCTGTCATAGTATGCTTATGATTATGTCGCAGTCTAAGCATTCAGTAGATTTTAATCCTGTTGTACTTCACCCATATTTTTCAGTTTTACATGCAATGATCCTTTTGCCTGTTGTATACTTATCAACCTTGCATTTTTATGTTGTCCCCCAGCCATTACTTGCTTTTGTGTAAGTTCCCTATGTTAGGTGTTTGGGACTAAGTATGTTTGGTGGTGAAATCTCTCTCCCCCGACCCTCATATGTATGTGTGTGTGAATGACTGAATGACAGAACAAAGAAGGTTTATATAAATTAATTTGACCTCTTTTGTTGCACAGGACAATTATCTAGAGGAGGCAATGAAAATGAGAAACCTTCTTGAGGAGTTTCGTGCGAATCATGGCCTTCGCCCACCAAGCATTCTTGGAGTGAGGGAGCATGTTTTTACTGGAAGGTTTGGCATGCCAAAATGACACTATTGTGCTTTTGCTGCCCTCGATATCTTTCTTACATATTGCATGCTTGATACCGCTGCAGTGTCTCATCCTTGGCCTGGTTCATGTCAAATCAAGAAACTAGCTTTGTAACCTTGGGCCAACGTGTTTTAGCAAATCCTCTCAAGTGAGTTGTGTTTAGTGCTGATAATTTGTACTAGAAAAAATTAAATGAAACTAATTGATGTGTATAGTGTTCAAAATAAAGTAATTCTTTTTATTTTAATTTAACATCATCCTCTTAAAATGATCCTTGTTCCATGATTTCCTCCTTTCTTTTGTCTTTTGAACATTCATTGACTTGATACTATTGGCTATTAATGGAGTTAGTTTAATTTTATGCCATTTATGACATTACTATTGAAAGCTTTCTCTGGTAGGATTCTATTTCTACTTACCACAGTTGTTTTTAATATTTGTATGGTTTTGTTTTTCAAGGGAGTTGCTATGGTACCCTGATGGGTTTAGTATCAAAGTGAGTTGTCAATCATTTATTGACTGTTGGTTTCACAATAAATGCTTGAAAGTTTATTAAATATAAATAACAACTAATGAATGATAGACAACCCACCCTAGGTACCGGTACCCTAAAAAAATGAGTACCGGAGTAATCCCCGTTTTTCAGAGTTCCAATATATGTTTTCCCTGTTATGATGCCGAATTTTGAAGAATTTAATACTCTAGAAATAATATATGGTAATTACACTTTCAAACCCCAGCTAATCTTTCTCATCTTATGTTGCAATTTCCAATTAGGAAGATTTTATAATTTTAGCTAGGTGATTTCAAAAGGATTCTTAAGCTGTCTAGCAACCATAACTCCTGTTATTTAGGGGCTTCTCAACTACATGTGCTATGTGATAAAAGAAAATATTTATTGATAAACATGTGATGAAAAAAACAGTTTGGTAGATTTTCTCAAAAAAGAATAGAAAGGAAATTTAGCATTCAAGAAACTAAGGCCCTCCAATCCCTGTGTTTTTATCATCTTGACCGCTTTAGGTATCCTAGAATTGGAAAAAAAAAAGTACTCAAGAGATGCCATGTAGACAATCCTACCCTCCATAAATGATCCGGTGTAGATGTATCCTGGAAACCTAGAATTTTTCCCAACATAGACACCAAGCTACTGTATTGCACATCATTAAACCTTACCTTTCTCCTAAATCCTCTAAATTGGATTAAAGATAGCTCCTCCAACTCACAGCCATACTATTTTCATTCTGAAATTTGATCTTGAACTATGGTAGAGATTTCCCAGTTGCTCTCTTTTATCTTTCCTTAATGTGATTCTGGTTTTACTCTCAAGGGAAAAGAAAAAGAAAAAAGAAACCATGTGCAATTGCTAATAAATTAAAAAGGCTACAGCGTATTTAGCCATGATGGCTACGCTTTATATTGCTAAGGTTATACTTTGTTCTTTTTCCTTTTGATTAGGATGAGTTCATTGTTTATCTTGTTCTCTTCTTTTTCATGAATTCTTTGATATTTCAAAAGTAAAAACTATAGCCTTTATGCACATAGTATTTTGCTTGCTCTAATTTGTTTTATGTGCTTAAACATGCTTGCATTTGTTGATAAATCTTAGTTTTCTTAAGTTTGTTTTCTAGATACTATTGCTGTTTTAAATATGACCTTAATTTCATTGTCCTTATATTATATTTTGAATTATTCTATTTCACATACTAGAGCTGCTTGTGCCAATATCTGTTTTATCCCATTTCTTTTTAAGCTACTAGTAAATGATTATTTTTAGGGGGAGGGGGTGTTTGTTAATTAGGCTGTGGCTGTTTGGAATATAAATCTGAAATTTAAGTAAATCAGCAGCAGCTTATGACTGGTTCAGATAATTGGGAATGTTTCCATAGAATAGAAACCAATGGGAGGTCAGGTAATTCTTCATAATCATGGCCTATTTACTTTGGATAGAAAATAAATTTATTGAGAAAGAAGCTTGCAAGGAGGAAAATATGTAATCCTCTCAACATAAGAATAAGGACGATATTATGACAACAATTCCTTCCAGTCGCCCTGAATCTATTAGAGATATCCCTCTAAACAAACAACGGGTCAAACATGAATGAAAGTCAAATGGAAATCTATCCAACTACTGTTGACAATTGTTGACCATAAAAGATTGTAGTGTTTTTCAATCAATATACTTCAGATTATAGCTTCCAATGCAGTCTCCTTAGAACTTCCCCCCTTCTCCTTTAATTCTTTCTTAATTCTTTTTTTTTTTTTTTAGTGCCAAAGCATGTCCACCATTGCCTGTCATGATGAAGATTGTGGGGCTTATTTGCTTCTCTTCTGGTGCTTACAGGACTATATGTAGGGGTGGCAAATGGATGGGTTGGGTTAGGTTTGAGTAGGATCATAAATGGATGAATTAGTCATATCAGGATCTGAGCTACCCCTTATGAGAACCCAGTCAAAACAGGAACTTCTGTCACTGGCAGCCGTTATCAAACATATCCATGGGCACAACATCTCTGTCCAGCGGCTGTGAATGGATATGCTTGTCTCCAGTGGCCATCACATTGCACCTCAATTTCACTTTCCACTCTCTTGCTCTTGCCATGTTTCACCTTCCATGGGCATAGCATTTGCTAACAGCTATGATGAAATCTCTGTTTGTAAATGTGCGTGGAGGGGGAGAAAATAGATGATTTTACCCAAGTCAATTAAGCAGTTCTTTGTGGTGGTGATTTTGGGTTTGGTCAACAATAGAAGCCTCAGATATCCATTGTGATTCAACTGAAGAAAATGAGTGTTGTTGATCCCACTCAAATGAAGCCTGCCGTCTCTTCAAATCTTCAGGCAAAGAACAGTTCTAACACTGATTTTCTGAAAATTGGTGAGTGCAGTAGGCTAATGTGTATCCAAGGGTTGACCCATTTCAACCCATGTCTATTAGGGCCACTCAACAAACCAGTCCATTGTATTTAGGCCTAAACAAGTATGGTTTGGGTGGGTCATAATGAAGTTCAGTTAGGGTGGTTAAATTGGTTTGGGTCACAATTACCAGCCATAACTATATGGAAGCATAAGTGGCATTAAGTACATATGTTTATGATGTATCATCTGGCACTTGCCCTTGAAACATGAATGCCAATGTATTCATTTTCAATTTTATATTCTCTCAGACAATGCTATTTAGGCTTTTGTATCTTATAGACATTGCTCAATTGTTTTGGTTGCGGAAAAAAAAAATCTTGCAGAGTTCGCATGCACTATGGACACCCAGATGTATTTGACCGAATATTTCACATAACTCGAGGGGGCATTAGTAAGGCATCGCGTGTTATTAATATTAGTGAAGATATATATTCAGGTAAGGAAAGAACTGTATCTTTAATCCTTGTTCATTTGTGGTCACCCTTCTTTATTTTCTAGCTTAGGACATGTCATGCCTCCTTAGATCTGATGTGATAATATAATGGAATAGTGTGGAAAACGAGAAATTTTCTTGAATCATTTATCTTCAAATCTATTATCTAAAAAATTATTCTGTTTATGGATTAGCCTAAGATGATACCTATCTGTTTTGGTGCGACCTTTTAAGAAATTTTGATATAATCAATGGATATTCAGTATTTACATAATGAAGCTGTATTTATTTGATGTTGGGTAAAGTTCAATCTTTTTGTTTAAGAGGCTTGATTTTTCTCCCCCTCCATCCCCTCTTCTCACATACAAGAAGCATTACTTGGTTTTGTATCCTTATGCATGAAGAAATAAAATAAAAATCACATGGAGAAAGGAGGACAGCATTGAGTAATTGGTTTAAGGACGTTACTTGGTGCAATGTCTAGTCATTAATAAACTAATGTTGGGATATGCATATTATGAATGATGTGCATTTAATACTGCTAATGTAGTTGGGAATCAGGGCATGTCTCTTATTACCATCTGTTAACCATAATGATAATGATCTTCTACTTTGAACTCTTTCTCTTTCCATTTATATATTATTGTTCTATATCAATCATATGAGTTTGAGACATAAATATACTGCAGGTTTCAACTCCACATTGCGGCAGGGAAATATAACACACCATGAATACATTCAGGTTGAATTTACAAGTACACCATTCTTTCTGGTTTCAGCTCCACGTGACTCTTCTTTCTCATTTGCTGATTGCTGCTTCCTTTTGTAGGTTGGAAAAGGAAGGGATGTTGGGTTAAACCAGATTGCCCTCTTTGAAGGGAAAGTGGCAGGTGGTAATGGAGAGCAAGTGCTTAGCAGGGATGTTTACAGGCTTGGACAACTTTTTGATTTCTTCAGAATGCTTTCTTTCTTCTTCACAACTGTTGGTTATTACGTCTGCACTATGGTATCTCGGCCTATCATTTTTTTCCTGGAAAAATGTGATGACATTGACTGATCTTAGTTTTCTCATTAATTTTATTCTAATTTTCTAATGCAGATGACAGTCCTGACAGTATATGTATTCCTATATGGAAGAGCATACCTGGTAAACCGATAAGACTTGTTCAATTATCTTTCTGTCTTTCACCATTTTTGTCTGAGTGGATTCCTTTCCTTATGTTTTCTTATTGTTCCTTATATGAGGATATTATATCCTCCTGGTTCTTTGCAATTACTCTTTCCTTCTAACAAATTTCTTGTTCTACCTCCAATAAACAAATTTACTTCCATGTTTGTACTTCAAGTTGATATCATTGTTGTGAAGTTAATATTGTAAAATCTTATGATAATGTATGTGAAAAATGAGACTGGATAGTTCTCATATTATTTCTGAATTGCAACTTACAAGTATAAATAAGGATGGGGAATAACTAACTCCCTTAAATCTAGGAACTACATAAGGAAAAACAGCCTGGTGGGATTAAGTAGAGATAAATTAGCCTAAATAACAGAAACTAATCCCTAGAAATCAGGGAACAAATTACGGATTTCATCACTCCCCCTCAAGCTGGGTTGTAGATGAAAGATTCAACTGGTTCAGAGATGGAAAAGAAAGAGATCAATTAGAAAAGAAAATCTGTGAGTCTGTATTCAGTACGAATGGGTGTACAATTGGCTATTTCGAGAAGCCACTCTCCAACTAACTTCCGTCCCCCCGTCCCTAATCTGTTTCCCCACTACTTATAGTAAGAATCAGTTACAAATCAATTACAACCATCTCTTTTCTGACTGTTAAGTCAGTTACAGATCAGTTACAACCCCCCTGTTTCCCTCCTTGTCTCTCTTATTTGTCCTGACATAAACTCTCTTAACAGCTGGTCTGCTAACAATACTCCCCCCCCAGAACTTTCACCTTGTCCTCAAGGGGAAACTGAGGGAAAAACTTCTGCAGTTTGGCGACACTTTCCCAGGAGTTTTCAAACTCAGGTAACCGAGCCCACTGCACGAGCACTTCAGCCTCACCCTGCTGGTTGTATCTCAGCTCCAAGACATCTTCCATTTCAGGTTTCAGGACCCAATCCTCAGACAGCTCTGCAGGCAACTTTTGTGGTGTATAATTCCCTGGAACAGCTTGTTTTAACTTGCTGACGTGAAAAACAGGATGGATTTTACAGCCATCTGGTAATTCCAACTTATAAGCGACAGCACCGATCTGCTCAATGATCTTAAAAGGGCCATAATACCTTGGGCTCAGTTTTTCATTTCTCCTCTTGGCCAATGAATGCCACTTATAAGGAGCGGCCTTCAGATAAACCCAATCCCCTACAGCTAGTTGCAGCTCTCTCTTGTGTTTGTCAGCCTGCCACTTCATTCTCTGTTGAGCCATGGTGAGATTTTGATGGAGCTGATCCAGCAGAGCATCTCTTTCAGCATACAACGAGTTAACCGCCTCTACTGCAGAGGGAACAGCTGGTCCCTTAATTATAGGTGATGGATCCCTCCCATATAAAGCCTTGAACGGAGACATTCCGATGGACACATTGTAGTTTGTGTTGAACCAAAGTTCAGCCCAACATAACCATCGTGGCCAAGACTTGGGTCTCTCCCCAACAAAACACCTTAAGTAAATTTCTAGACACCTATTTGCTACCTCTGTTTGCCCATCCGTCTGAGGATGGAAGGCTGAGCTGTATTTAAGCTTGGTGCCTGACTGTTTAAACATTTCTCTCCAGAATTGACTCAAAAAAATGCTGTCTCTATCTGAGATAATCGAATCAGGGAAACCATGGAGTCTTACCACTCCTGAAATGAAACAATCAGCCACATCCTTAGCTGTGAAAGGGTGGCCAAGCAACAGGAAATGAGCAAACTTGGATAACCTATCCACAACCACCATTATAGTGTCTTTACCACTCACTCTAGGCAGCCCCCCAACAAAGTCCATGGATATATCCGACCACACCATAGTTGGGATGGGTAAAGGCTGTAAAAGTCCAGCTGGAGATAACGTTTCAACCTTGCTTTGTTGGCAAGGCTTACATTGAGCAATGAACAATTTGATGTCTTTCTTCATCCCCTCCCAATAGAAAACAGCGGCAATCCTTTTATAAGTTCTAAAGAACCCTGAGTGTCCCCCTTGTAAGGAAGAGTGAAACTCAGTTAATATGGAAGGAATTTTGGAAAAATTCTTTGGCAACCCCAGGCTATTTTTCCTGAAAAGTATTCCTTTCTGAACAGAGAACTTTGGATGAGCTGTAGGACTCACTGTCACCTGCTGTATCAATTTTTTTATATTTGCATCTGCCCCAATTTCCTGCTCCCATGCTTCCCACGCATCTAGCTTGACCCTTGACAATGATGCATACATCATTTGTCTAGACAGAGCATCAGCCACCTTATTAGAATTTCCTGGCTTGTATTGGACTTCAAAGTCAAAACCCAACAATTTAGAGGTCCACCGAAATTGCTCCTCCCCCAACATGGTCTGGTTCTGCAGGAACTGTAAACTCCTTTGGTCTGTTCTGATTATAAAATGCTGGCCCAAAAGGTAATGCCTCCATTTTTGGACAGCTAGCACTATGGCCATAAGTTCTCTCTCATATGCTGACTTCTGCTGTGCTCGAATAGACAGTTTCTGGCTGAAATAAGCAAGGGGCCGACCCTCCTGCATGAGTACTGCTCCCACTCCCTTACTGGATGCATCCGTCTCAATGATAAACTTCTTAGAAAAATCGGGCATGACCAACACAGGCAGTGAAGACATAGCTTCCTTGAGGTCATTGAATGCACTCTCAGCCTCCTTGGACCACTGAAACCTGTCCTTCTTGAGCAAGTCTGTCAAGGGCCTTGCTATCAACCCATACCCCTTAACGAATCTTCTGTAATAGCCAGTCAACCCGAGGAAACCCCTCAATCCTTTAACATCCGTTGGTGTAGGCCAGTTGACCATGGCCTGAAGCTTTTGTGGATCAGCTGAGACTCCCTGGGCCGACACTATGTGACCCAAATACTCTACCTTAGGTACAGCAAAATCACATTTCTTCTGATGGACTACCAACTGATTATCCCGCAAGACTTTAAAGACCATTCTTAAGTGTTCCACATGTTCCATAATATCCCTACTGTATATAAGTATATCATCAAAAAATACAAGAACAAATTTCCTCAAAAATGGTTTCAAGACTTCATTCATAAGGGCTTGAAAGGTAGAGGGGGCATTGGTCAAGCCAAAAGGCATAACCAAGTATTCATAATGGCCTTCATGAGTTCGGAAGGCTGTTTTTGGAATGTCCTCTTGCCTCATCCGAATATGATGATAGCCTGATTTAAGGTCCAGTTTTGAAAAAACAGTAGCTCCCGCTAATTCATCCAGCAGCTCATCAATCAAAGGGATTGGAAATTTATTAGGGATGGTCACTTTATTTCGAGCCCTATAGTCCACACAAAACCGCCAACTACCGTCTTTTTTCTTCACTAAAATAATAGGACTAGCATAAGGGCTTGTGCTAGGTTGTATAATTCCACCTTTCAACATATCAGCTACTAATTTTTCTATTTCATTTTTTTGAAAGTGAGGATACCTGTAGGGCCTTAGATTAGGGATGTTGGCTCCCTCTTTGAGTATAATGGCATGGTCGTGAGCCCTTGGGGGAGGTAAACCCGATAATTCTCGAAACACCACCTCAAATTCCTGTAAGACAGCTGCTACTTCAGGTTGCAACTTCTCTTCCCTTCCCTCCTCCAACTGTAATTTTCTGCACTCCAGTACATACGCAGCAGCTGGTTCCTGTAGTTCCTTCAGCATCTCTTTAGCAGTAACCTCTCCTTTTGACAATGGAGGATCTCCTGTCAACCATTTCTTCACCCCATCCCTCTTCACCCTCAAGGTAAGATTCTTGAAATTGGCCTTAATATCACCCAATTTTTCTAACCATTCCATGCCCAGAACCAAATCTGCCCCATCCAGTGAGAAAACATAGAAGTCTGCAGTGAACTCCACTCCTTGCAATGCAAATTCCACCTCCCTACAAACTCCTCTAGTCATGATCTTGTGGCCATTACCCACTTTAACCCAATAAGGTTTGGTATCCTCCATTTCCAGATCCCATTTATCTATCCAATCTTTTGACACAAAGTTGTGAGAGGCACCACTATCAATGAGTACTAACACTCGCTGTTTCTGCAATTCCCCCCACAACATGAAGGATTTTTTTGATGTCAATCCAGCCATACTAAGTAATTGTAAGCTTTTGGATTGAGCCTCCCATGCAATCTCCTCTTCTTCGTCTATACTCTCACCACCTTTATCCAAATCATCCCCGTCTTCAATGATCAACATCTTTAAGTGTTTATTTTTGCACACATGGGATGAAAAATATTTCTCATCACATGTGAAGCATAAGCCTTTCCTTCTTTTTTCCAATATCTCCTCTCAGCCATGGATCTTGGGTTTGGGATCCTACCTCCCTTGGTCTCGCTACCACTGGGCTTCACAGAGAGATGTGTTCCCTCTGTGTTTCCGTGACCTTGTTGCTTACTGTTTGGATCCCCCTTCCAGCTCCTAAATCCACCATTTCCCTGATTGAAGGCTTGATTCCTTCCTTGAAAATTTCCCCCTTGTTTTCCCGACAAACCCAATTTTTCCTCAGCTAACATAGCTACATCTACCATTTCAGCCAAATTCTTGGGTCTATGCAATCGAACTTCCGCCCTAATATCTTCTTTTAAACCATTACAGAACATACCGCAGATAAACTCTGGATCTTGAATTTTTAGATGACCCGAGATTGTTTCAAAGTTCCTTCGATACTCCCTCACGGTTCCTTCCTGCTTCATTCCCAACATCACCTCAAACGTGTTCGAAACAACCGTGGGTTGGAATCTCCTTAACAATGCGTTCTTGAAATCGCTCCAATTGAGCTCAGCCGCGCTTGTTTCCCACCATTGCATCCACGCAAGTGCTTCACCTTCCATCGCCATTAACGCCGCATCGAGCTTGTCTCCCTCCGCCATCTGTCGAAAGCAAAAGTACCTCTCGATCTTCCCTATCCACCCCGGTGCATCCTCGCCACTGAAAAGTGGTAGCTCCACCTTGCGAATCCTCCTCTCAGACTCGTCGCCACCGCGCACTCCACTACTCGCCCCACTAGGTCCGCCATTGGCATTCCTAGGGTTGCTGTTCCCTCCACTGTTTCTGGTTTTGGGATTAGCAGTGGTACTCGGGATCTCGTGGCTATGGTTTCCCTTGCCGAGTGATTTATTTACTTCTGCAAATCTTGCTTCCATTCTTGCCATCGCATCCTCAATCCCTCTCTGTGTCTTCTCCTCCGATTCCTTGAACCTCCTTTCCAAATCTTCCCCTCGGGATTCCATTGTGGTTAAACTTGTTTTCTTGCGCACCATGAAACTTTGCGGATCGAAACTTGCTTTGATACCAGTTGAAAGATTCAACTGGTTCAAAGATGGAAAAGAAAGAGATCAATTAGAAAAGAAAATCTGTGAGTCTGTATTAAGTACGAATTGGTGTACAATTGGCTATTTCGAGAAGCCACTCTCCAACTAACTTAGTCCCCATCCCTAACTGTTTTTCCCCACTACTTATAGTAAGAATCGGTTACAAATCAATTACAACCATCTTTTTTACATTGTTAAGTCAGTTACAACCCCCCTGTTTCCCTCCTTGTCTCTTTTATTTGTCCTGACATAAACTCTCTTAACAGCTGGTCATCTAACAGTATATGTTGAGCAGGCCCAGCTTGGAGTTAAGTTCATAAAATATCTTTCCGGGCAAGGCCTTAGTCAAAATATCTGCAGTTTGTTGGTTGGTTGGAATGTATACGAGTGATATCCAGCTTGTCTCTATCTTTTCCTTGACAAAGTGCCTGTCAATTTCCACATGCTTTGTCCTATCATGATGTACTGCATCCTTTGCTATGCTGTATGCTGATTATGGCCTGATTATCACAGAATGGGCTTCATGGTACTTGTAATATGAATTTTCAGTTCACTCAAGTATCCTTTTTAGCCATATTCCTTCACCAGAGACCATGTGCTAGAGCTCTTAGTTCAGCTTCTGCACTACTCCAAGATACCACTGGTTGCTTCTTACTTCACCAAGTGACCAAGTTTCCCCAAACATAGGTACTATAACCTGAGGTTGAACGTCTGTCAGTCACAGATCCATCCCAGTCTACATCAGTTTAGATTTCAACCCCTCGGTTTGCTGTCCTTTTAAAAAATAATCCTTGTCCTGGTGTCATATTCAAGTATCTCAGGATTCTATATACAACCTCCATGTGTTCTTCAGTTGGACAATTCATGAATTGGCTTGCTACACTTACAGCAAAACTGATATCTAGTCTAGTATGTGAGAGATAGATTAGTTTTCCAACCAATCTTTGGTACCTCCCTTTGTCAACGGGTGCACTATCATCTTTACTTCCCAATTTTGAGTTGGAGTCCATGGAAGTGTTAGCTGGCTTGCATCTGACATCCCTGTTTCTTTCAATAGGTCTAACACACTTTTTCTCTATGGAATTGAAATTCCTCTTTTTGTCCTTGCCACCTCCATGCCAAGAAAATACTTGAGATTTCCTAGGTCTTTAACCTCAAATTCTTTGGCCAAGAAACCTTTTAGTTTGAGGAGTTCCTCATCATGGTTGCCCGTTAGAATGATGTCATCAACATACACAATGAGTATTGCCATTCTTCCAAAAGGTGAGTTTTCGACAAACATAGTGTGATCAGTCTAACATTGATCATACCCAAACTTCTTCACGGCTTTGGTGAACCTATCAAACCAAGCTCTCAGTGACTACTTGAGACCATACAAAGACTTCTTGGGTTTGCAGACCTTGTTGGTAGTGGCAGGTGAATTAAGTCTAAGGGGTATTTCCATGTAAACTTCTTCTTCAAGATCCCCATTGAGAAATGCATTTTTTATGTCCAACTGATATAGTGACCAATCTAGATTTGAGGCAAGTGGAAGTAACACCTGAACTGTATTAAGTTTAGCTACAGGGGCAAATGTCTCCTGATAGTCAACCCCGTAGGATTGAGTAAATCCCTTAGCTACTAGTCTTGCTTTAAATCGGTTGATACTTCCATCAGCATTGTGCTTGACTGTAAAAATTCATTTGCAGCCTACAGGACATTTTCCTGAAGGTAACTCAGATATTTCCCAAGTCCCATTCTCTTTTAAAGCCTGTATTTCCTCATAAATTGCTGCCTTCCACTCTGGTACAGCAAGAGCCTCATGGATTGTAGTTGGGACCTGCACTTTATCAATTTTGCTAATAAAAACCCGATGAGTAGGTGGCAGTATTTCATATGAGATAAAATTATAAATGGGATGATCAGTGCACACCCTCTTGCCTTTTCTTAAAGCAATGGGTCTATAATCAATAGATGAGTCATCAGAAATTGAATCAGATTTGTTGTTACCTAGTGAACTTTGGGATTCTGGAGTCAGTTTAGATTCATGGCCTTGATCTAGTGGCTGTAGTCTTTTCATTTCTTGAGTCTTGTTTCTCCTAGTGTAGACACAAAACTCATTGTTAACAAGAGGTTGTATGTGATTGAGACACTTAGGTGTTTGAGGCTCAGTTTGAGTACATGTTTCAGGTTCTGTTGGGGCATCAAGAGATTCTGTAGGTTCTGTTTGGGCACAAGGTTTTTCTGTTTGAGGTTTAGTTTGGACATTAGGGGGAATCTGTTTGAACAAGATAATTGGACTGTGATGACTCAGGTTGGATGGCAAGAACAGGAGAAGGAGTATTAATGTCCCAATGTTGATATTCTTGAGTAGAATTCTCCCCTTGAATATCAGCTTTATAGTAGGGCTAATTTTCAAAGGAGACATCCATTGAGTTGTAGAACTTTGGTGTCACAGAGGAATAACATTTATACCCCTTTTGATTTGATGAGTATCTCACAAAGATGCACTTGAGTGCTTTTGGATCAAGTTTACTCCTATGTTGAGTGTGTATGTGAACAAACACAGTACAACCAATTACTTTGACAAGAACAGTGGGCAAAATACGAGTCTTTGGGAAGGATTGAAGAAGGACATAGTGAGGTGTTTGGAAGTTCAATACTTGGGAAGGAATCCTATTTATGAGATAAGCTGCTGTTAGAACTGCCTCATCCCAGAAAAATTTAGGAACATGAGTTGTAAACATCAGTAACCTAGCAACTTCAAGGAGGTGTCTATTCTTTCTCTCTGCAATCCCATTTTGTTGGGGTGTATCCACACAAGAACTCACATGGATAATCCCTTGACTTGTAAGATAATCACTCAGAATTTTTGTTTGGAATTAGGTTTGAACCATAGTGTTAAATTTCTTGAAAATGGTTCCAATTTCTTATCAATGTAGTCAATTACGCGCTATAGCGGTGGAGTGTGGCGTCGTGCCACCCACCCGCAACAGAGCTCCTGTAGCGGAGCGTTTTGTTGTCGCGGCGATCGCGGCCCAGAATCGCGAGTGTTTGGCGGCCATGTCGCGGCGATCGCGGCCGCTATTGCAAAACTGACTCCCAGCGTCAAGCTTTCATGTGTTTTTGTTGAGGTTTTTAGGGACATGTGAGGAAGAATAGTGGATATTTTGCAAAACTAGTTTGCTGGTACCTGCTTTGAGCTTGAAGAACATTCCTCGAGTCTTCCTCCACCATTTCGAAGAGGCCCCTGTTTCCAAGTGAGGCCTGGCGAGATTCGCCTCGACCTTTGTTTCGCACCCATGACTTGTCCCACCTGCTTTAGCAGTATCCCACCTCTCTAGCACACTCAACCCTCTTGCTTCACATGCATCTTCTTCCTCTTTTTACCTGACCTCTCTGTTTTCTTGTTATTTCAGGACTATTTCACCTGCCCAAAGACTTTTGACCTTATTCCTATTTTTCCCAGCATCTGTTTCGCCCAGCATCTGCGATAAGTGATGCCGTATTATCGTGAACTTTTTTTTTTCAATCTTTCCTAGAAGTTTTAAGACATAACTTTCCTTTTATTTTTTTTGGCGATAACAGTCTTTTTTTTATATTTGGTTATACTTGTTAGTTGTTAGATTTAGTTATTTGTACTTGAATTGTTTTTTATAATACTTTGGCCAAGATGATTGATAAGTGCCTATTGAATTTTGAGTATTTAAACTTTGTTTATTATTCATTTGCTTATGGTATAAAATTTTAAAATTTAAGATTATTCATTTTCCCTTCATAATTCTCTGCTCCTCCTTCTCTTTCAATCCTTTTCTTTTTCTTTTTTTAAATCTTATGCTCCTTGATGACTTTTGTGATTATTGACTTGTTAATTATGCCTTATGTTCATGTTAATTGTGTGACTCTAGAATCTAGAATTATGACTTTTGATTATTAATGATGAATGTGTTTAATTTTGACTTATTTTATATTTTAAAGCATTTATACATGTATAGTATAATTACATATGTTTTTTTTCCTTTTTTCGGTGTAGCAGCCATCCCGCTATAGCGTTTTTGGGGTCGGCCGCTACGTGCCGCTATCCGGGATTGACTACTATGCTTCTTATTTTTCTTTCATGAGGAACAACTATGTGATTCTAGTATGATCATCTATGAAAATGATATAAACCACTTAGTGTCACTGATATTTTTTATTCTAGATGGTCCCTACACATCATTGTGAATCATTGAGAAAGGATTTGATGATTTATAAGGAAGACTATGATAAGAATAGCGAATATGTTTGGAAAATTGACATACCTCACATTGAAATTGTATCGGATTTTTATTGCTGAAAAGGGATGGAAACAGTTTTTGGAGATACAAGAAATTAGGATGATCAAGGCGATAGTGCCATAAATGTGATAAGACTGTTATTGGACTGACTCGTGGACTCAACACATACTGCATTATGAGTTTGTCTTCTCATCAACTTTTAGAAAGAAACGCCCATAACACACTTTAGCACTGCAAATCATCCTCCCTGAATCCATATCCTGAAATTCACATGAATCTGAGAAAAATTTAGCAACATAGTTATGATCTTTAGTGAGCTTGCTAATTGACAAAAGATTGCAATCCAAATTTGGGACATGAAGTATTGAATTTAAAGTCAAATCCTTTGAAATAATAACAGAACCTGTTCCACCCACTCTAAATAGGGATCCATCAGCTATGTTTACTGTGATACTTTCTTGAGATGGATAGTAATTGTGGAGGAGAGTGGCATCACCCGTCATATGATCGAATGCCCCTGAGTCCATAATCCATGGACTCGTTTCTCCTGAATTTACAATAAGGGCACTTAGGTGATTACCTTTATGGGCTAAAGATCCTGTCCTAGTGGTACTGGAAGTAGAGTTGACAAGCATCTTCTGCAATGCTTCAAGTTGTTCTTTGCTGAATGGGCTTGGTTCTGTGATGGAGGATCCTTCATCAACTGCGACATGATTACCACGGCTTTCTTTGTCAGTTGCAGGTGGTTTTGAGGGATTCGAATCTGCAGGCTTGGCGTGGATCTTCCAACAATTATCTCGGGAGTGACCTGGTTTTCTGCAATGATCACACCAAGGTCTTCCTTTCTTTTGACAATTGTCACTTTGGTGCTGGGTTCCTCGAGCAGCTAGAGCTGAGTTTTCTTTGCAGAGGTGACAGTGGAGTCACCAAGCATGACTTTCGTTCTGCTTTCTTCTCTGCGAAACTCAGAGAATACATCTCAGATGTTGGGTAATGGCTTCATTCCCAATATACGTCCTCGAACCTCATCAAAATTTTTGTTCAGTCCCATTAATAATTTGAATATCCTCTTCTTTTCGATTATTTCCTTGAATCTCTTTGCATCGTTTGGACAGTTGCATTTATGCTCTTCCAACATATCCAGTTGTTGCTAGTGACGGGAGAGGATATTGTAGTACTGTGTGATAGAAAAATCACTCTGTCAGAGATCATGAAGACTGGATTCAATTTCAAAGATTTCAGAGGTATTCTTTTTGCTAGAGTAAAGTTCCTTGGCTGCTTCCCAAATTTCATTTGTCGTGTTGTAGAGTAAGAAATTCTCCCCAATTTCGTTTGTCATTGAATTAACTAGCCAGGACACAACTATGTTGTTTTCTATCTTCCAATTTTTGTATTTTGGATCATCATCCTTAGGAGAGACTAGTTCTCTAGTGAGATACTCATCTTTCCCCTTTCTTTAGGGTTGCCCACCCTTCTTTCCTTCTTTTTTTCGCACACCCAATCGCACGCAGGTCTATTGTAGAGGGTGAACGAAGCCTCTTGCCCACCCAATCGCATGATGAACCTGAGTTTGCACTTGACCACCCAGTTGTACACTGGTCTTTGTTACCCCCCCCCCTAGTTCTCACCTGCCCATCCTTCTCTATTACGCCTAGCATACAGTTCTTACCCACCCTGCCCTCCTTGTGTTTCTGGTCTCACTTTGTTTCTGGCTTTATTTTGCACTTTTGTTCCTTACAGTCATGGCATCGTCACAGTCATAGTCCCTACAAAGTAATACAGGTGATAATATTGATATAGGATGGTAGTGGAATAGCTTGAAGGATATGAATAATAGGAAGAATGTTACTTGTGACTGTTGTCTTAGAAGTTACTAATGGTGGGATTACAAGAGCAAAGAGACATCAGCTTGGTATAAAAGGTGATCTCAGTGCTTGTAAAAAATGTCCACCTAAAGTTAAGAAGCTGCTGTTGGAATGACTAAGATGATTGATGAATGTGTGCTTGAGTTGAGTATCAATTATGTATGTATTACAAATTTACGAGCTTTTTACATTATATCCGCTATCTTCAGTGTAGCGGCCGCTTCGCGATCCACTATACCGGAATAGCGTTTTTGGGGGGTGGCCGCTACGCACCGCTTTCCGCCATTAAGTCACCTTGATTCTAACACTCCCCCTCAAGCTAAAGCTTACTAAGCTTTAAGCTTGTTACAAATAAACGCTCTAAAAGAAACTAAGCATAAAAATAATGTGGGCTCCATAAATGATAACTCAAAAGACAACTCATGGATGCTGGAGACGCTAGAGAGACAATATATGATATGGGCGCTACTGGAAAGATAATTCAGCAAGACGACTGAAATGATACATCCATAATAGCTGGCTGAAATAATGCATGGCCAAGGAGGAAGAGACATCGCTGGAACGATGCACAGCGGAAATTTCCTGGCATGCAATCATGATACACTTCAAGGCCCAAACATCTCCAAGTTCATCAAGAACAGCATTTGGAAGCTTCAAACATTAGGAAAATTTAGGAGACCCAAAAATATGAAAATTGAAACCAAGGTTGGTGTGAGTTGCGATCATAGAAATTAAGACTAAAACTAGTATGAATCGTAACCAATAGGGAATTTATCACTGGTATGACTCATCAATGAGATAGCCAAAATCACAACCGGTATGATTCGTCGGTGGGCAGCTGGGGTGAATCGCAGCCAATAGAGAATTCATTACCCGTATGATTCATTGGTGATATAGGAGAAATTACCATCAATAAATTCATTGGTGAGAAGAAAAGTCACCGCCGATATGATTCCTCGATAGGAAGAGAAGCCGGAATTGATGCACAGCCAATGGGAAATAAGAGTGATACAAGGGCAGAGACATAGTTGGAGAGGAGTTCTAGATTTTAGGGGAGCTTAGCAACGGAATCATAATGGGACTAGGTCACAAAGGATGGTATAGCTTTGATACCGTATTGAAATTGTAGGGATTAGGTAAGGAAGGAGTAAAAGAGAGAAGAAATACTAATGAATAATATGAGATTTGATTGATTTGATGTGTTTAAAATACAAAGCATTGACACCTGTTTATACTAATAATTAGGTCTAGTACTAGTGTAGTACAAGCATAAGCTCACTAAGATAATAAGAATCCTAACCCTAATTAAATCAGGAAACATAATGAAATTATTAAACAACTCCTAAGATTTGCTTCCTCAATTAGAGGATTAATTGATTCCATAATATATTATAAATATTTTCTGAAGATATGCTAAGATATTCTAAAGATACACTAAAATACTCTGAAGATATTCTAAGATATTCTAACAGTTACAATATGTTGCACGGGTAGGGGTAGGAGTATCCGATACGATATGATATGTAAATACGATAATTTTTTAAAAAATAAAAATACGGGTAAGGCAATGCATATTGAATAAAATAAATTCATATTTATATATGTAAAAGAATAAGCTTTAAACTCGGTGAAATCCCTCACCAATTTACTTTGATTTCGAGGAGGGCAATAATGCAAGAGTGAGAATATGTTTTAAGGGATGTAACTGGTGAGAATGGGGCTTGAATCCTTATCTCAAATTTTTCGAGTAATAGTATCTTGAGGGCGGTAGGTATTTAGAAGAAAAAAAAAACAGGGATACAGCAAAAATACGAATGCAGCAATATTATACACGTATTGGAATCGGATACTAGTACAATACAGATACATTACCAATTTTGGAGTATCCATGCATCATAGGTTACAATGAACTGAATTGTTCTTGGTATACGGAAGCTACAATTATGGTAAAAGTCCCTGTGAATTACATTGGCTGAAAGTCCTAAACAAGACGAATTGGAATTCAGTGGAGGCTGATATAAATTTCCGTGCTAGGTTACCTGGTAATTTGGTTTCACCCTTGATTGTGTAATACACAAATCACTCTTGACACTATCGGACTACTAGCATGCACTATTGCTTGTATTATAGGCCTCTTTTTCTTATACCAGTTCATTTGGTTTTGCGTGTCATATTCTGAATTCTGTAGCAAACAGTGTTGCACATTGTGAAGGAAAATGATTTTGTAGAAATTTGTAGAACAACTAATTTTTGGCTAAATCTCTACTCTGGGACTGTCATGAGCATGGTATTGTTCCTTGATGGCTGTCACCTCTTTCAGGCCTTCTCTGGTCTTGATGAAGCTATCTCAGATAAGGCAAAACTGATGGGTAACACAGCACTTGATGCAGCTTTGAATGCTCAATTTTTGGTCCAGATTGGCGTTTTTACTGCAGTGCCAATGATAATGGGTTTTATACTTGAATTAGGATTGCTGAAGGTTAGGCCATATAATTGTTAAGTCTTCTTTATAACATAACATCCGATACATATTCTGTTCTTTTGTGACCTAAATATCATCTTTATCATGGAAATGTTTGCAGGCTATTTTCAGTTTCATCACAATGCAACTTCAGTTGTGTTCTGTCTTCTTCACATTCTCATTGGGAACTAGAACTCATTATTTTGGGCGTACTGTTCTCCATGGGGGTGCAAAAGTATGTTTATTTTATTCTATTTTTTGTGGAAAACTCAGAATATATAGTTGTTTCATATAACTTAGATATGGAGTTGACTTTTTCACTATAGTACCGAGCAACTGGTAGAGGGTTTGTTGTCCGTCACATAAAGTTTGCTGAAAATTACAGACTATATTCTAGAAGCCACTTTGTCAAAGCGTGAGTAATATTTGTTGTTGATTTATAGTCCTTTTATTTTCATTGTGATTCAGGTTGAAGGAAACTAAGTTACATTGATGTTATTTATTATGTGCAACAGGCTCGAAGTAGCACTGCTTCTTATAGTTTACATCGCATATGCATATGCAGAGGGAGGTGCTGTTACATATGTTTTGATAACTCTTAGCAGTTGGTTCCTTGTCATCTCTTGGCTTTTTGCTCCTTACATTTTCAATCCCTCTGGTTTTGAGTGGCAGAAGTAAGTTGCCTGCTACTATAATTACTTCCTTTGGTTTTAATGTTAAATTTTCTTGATTTTAAATTGGTTACTGTTTGATTTCTAAATGGATCCTTTTTCATTTTTTGGAAAGATAATGATATCATTGTAAGAATTATGCGAGTGTGTATCTTTGTAATCTGACTGGTTGATAAACAGGACTGTGGAAGATTTTGATGATTGGACAAGTTGGCTTCTTTACAAAGGAGGAGTAGGAGTAAAGGGAGAGAGTAGTTGGGAGTCTTGGTGGGACGAAGAACAGGTTCACATTAATCTTTTCACTTGATTTTTTGTATGATTATGGGGTCAAAATGGGGCAATACTGAAGACTGATTCTGTCGTGCTCTTATTATTATAAAGGAATTTACTTTTTATGGTTAAAAGAAAAAATATTATTTGAGAGAAGAGTGCAGTAAAAGAGGAAGATAAGGAATCCTCCTTATTAAAGGCAGAAAGAACCATAGAAAGGACTGACAAAATCATAATACAATAAATCTCCCCGTTGTATACATGTAAGGGAGGCTCCCTTGAAGAGACCATGGGCCAAACATCAAAGAGAGGGTGATCCAGTCTCATGTCCGATCTAAGGCACCCCCATAAAGCCTTTCGCTCCTTCATTCCAACTAAAGCTCCTGAAGCTATTAATAAGAAAGTTGTTCCAAATTGAATGTACACACCCAACAATTCATGTTTGTGTTATGTTGTTTCCCCAGGCCTGTGCCATCATTGTTTTGCTTTCATAACTATAACTCTCAAGTTTAATTGTAGAGAGAGAAGGATGTTAGAGAGAGATCCTTTTTTGTGTGAATGTGTAAGTGAATAACATTGTACACGATGGTCTTATTTATATTAGAGTGTAAGTCTGTAGTACAGGGTGATGAACAAGTAGTGCATTTATAGTATACTAAGATGTGTAGGACACCATATACAATAACACTATGTACAACTACTATTTCTACACTCCCCTCAAGTTGGAGTATATAAATTATAAATGGACAAAATCTTCACTCGGATAAATTGATATCCCACTTCTATGTGTTTGGTTCTCACATGAAATAGTGGGTTGGAGGCAATACATAAAGCAGCTTGATTATCACATATCAGTTGCATATTTTTTTAAATCAAATCTCAATTCTTGAAGCAACTGTTTCAGCCATATGAGGTAACAGGTTGTCAATATCTTGGCCAATGTTTTAAAAACCAAACTGGACCAGCCGGTTGGACCATGAACCGGCCATGTCTGCGGTTTGATTACACCTTAAAAACCGTTCAGCTGGTTGACCCGTCAAAACTGGATTAGACTGCTGACCCGCTTGAACCGGATCTGGTTCTCAATAATCAGCTGGTTTGATTTTTTTTTTAAAAAAAAAATCCTTTTAAGATTTTTATTTTTTTTCTTCCATCTCTTTGTTTAGGGCCTTCGCCACCAACGTCCCCATCCAGCCAACGTTGCCATCCAGCCAATGGCCCTTGGTCCTGTCCTGTTTCTTCCATTTTCTTCCTTCACATACAGCTTCGCCATCTAGCCAGTCGTCACATTCAAAGACAACATTCGAGTTAGCTCATCACGGTAGGGCCATAGGAGGGAAGCACATGTTGAGAACTGTCAAGGACCAACTCTCCCAATAGCTTAAGCTGTTAGGTGGAGGCTTATAAATGGCTTTATATCTCTAATACGCCCCCTCACGCAAGAGCCCTTTGGGCTCGAATGGTGGATAATCCACAGGCCCACTCTACCTTGTGCTGAAATTCAACTTTATTTAGAAGAATGGGGACGACAAGGATCAAACTCCTGACCACTTGATCATGGAGGCTCTGATACCATGTCAAGGACCAATTCGCCCAATAGCTTAAGCTATTAGGTGGAAGCTCATGAATGACTTTATATCTCTAACAAGAAGAAAGCTTAGAAGAGGGAGAGAGGGAAGAAGAAGAAGAATGGGCAAGTCCATAGGGTGAAGCCATAGAAGGGAGGGAGGGAGGGAAGAAGAAGAAGAATAAAGAAAAAGAAGACGGAGGGGGTAAAGGCAGTAGGGGAAAGTAGAGGAAGGTGGGAGCGTGAAAAAGAGAAAATTAATGAGAAATTAGAAATTGTGTTGAAGTCTTTAAGAAGGTGGGAAACCATTTTTCAGAGAGAGCGTGATAGGTGAATAACATACTAACATTAGGAAGTTGAAAGAGTAAAGGATAAAGCATTATTTT
Source organism: Styphnolobium japonicum (assembly GCA_023212625.1). NCBI lineage: Eukaryota > Viridiplantae > Streptophyta > Magnoliopsida > Fabales > Fabaceae > Styphnolobium > Styphnolobium japonicum. The sequence goes on along the minus strand of JALBWW010000003.1, from coordinate 37,371,037 downwards.
TAAATTTAAACTCTTATTAAAAAATATTATTATTTTAAATTAAAATTTTAATACACATTTATTAATGTAGTATTCTAAACTAAAATCTATATATTTGAGCTAAGATATGTCAATAATTTAGTATATATTATTTTATGAATTTAAACTATATGGTGTCTTTTATAATTTATGTTATTAGGTTTAGTAATATATATTATATAATTATATTATTTAATTATTATGTCATCTAGTTCAACCACCAGTTAAACCGATCGATCCGTGACCCAAAGACTTCACTGGTTTGAACTTTGGTCCGGTTTTTACAACATTGGTCTTGGCTTGATATTTTGCTTCTACACTTGACTTGGCAAAATATGGGGAAGACAAATGATGGTAGCTCAAGAAGGTATAAATGGGGTGAGGATTACAAGTAGAACGAATAGCAGTAGAATGATTAGGTTGTTGGCGGTGGTGATAAATCTGTATGAAGAAGCATCATATGTAGAAGGTCCAAGGTAAGTAACCACACAATAGGGCGCTCAATAGGACTAGAGGAGAAGGGAGACTCCTTGAAAAAGTAATATTTGCAGAAGTAACATAACTACACGATGTTAGTCTTGCCTAGGGGTTAGATATTGTACAAAACAAGTGCACCCAAATCATGTGAGAATACAAAGGTTGAGCAGGAGACAAAAAGATGGGATCTTGTTAAAGATATAAAATCAGCTTTTAAGAGAGTTGATCTTTGACAGATCTAATTCAATAAAACAAAGGAGGGCATATGATTAATTAAATAGTATGTAACTAGAACAAGATCCCCCTAGAAAAACTCAAAGGGACATTATTGTGAGTAAGTCAAGTACGGGTTTCGATTAAGTGAAGGCTCATACGCTTAGCCATGCCATTCTGCTGAGGAGTGTTAGTACATGAGGATTGGTGAAGGACGCCATGTGAAGACATGAAAGTAGTAAATGGAGTATTTACAGGAATTGTCACTGCATAAAATGCAAATGGAGGTACTTAATTGATTGCAAATTTCAGCACCAAAAGATTGAGAGAGAAAACAATTCAGAATGATTTTTTTAAAAGAACCAGGTGCAACGGGAAAAATATCAACAAATGTCACATAATAGTGGAATCCTAAAGTAGACGGGACTCGACTAGGACCCCAGACATCAATATACAATGTAGGGAGAGAAGGATCTTATTGAGAACCCTTTTATGTGAATGTGTAAATGAATAACACTGTACACAATGGCCTTATTTATGTTATAAGCCTTTAGTAATGGGTGTTGTACAAGTAGAGCTGTAGAACACTAAGATGTGGAGTACACTATATATAAATAATGCTACGTATAGCTGCTATTTCTACACGAATAAAGTTTGTGTTTAAGTATTTCTTAACTATATAATCCATTATGCTATTTGCACATATGGCATGCTAGAATAGCCTTTGTGTTGATGCCTTTCCTATTAATTTCTAATGACAGTTACCCTTTATGTAGATGCATATCCAAACTTTGAGGGGTCGTATCTTGGAGACAATTTTGAGTTTGAGGTTCTTAATATTTCAATATGGTATTGTGTATAAGCTACATCTCACTGCAAACGATACATCACTTGCGGTAAACTTTCTTGTCTTCCTCCATCCATTAGATATTCGCCAATGCACTTAGTCCTAACAAAAAACATAATATAAAATTACTGCTATGGTTCTGTACTAATTATACTCTACTCGTGAAAAGCCTTATAGCTTCTAGTAATATTTCTTTAATATAAAGCAAATGTATGACTACCTTATTTATTGGTTCTGATAATTTTCTATTTTGTAGATATATGGATTCTCATGGGCTGTGTTGGTTGGAATTGTCTTGATATTTAAGGTTTGAACTAGTTTCCTAATGATTTGTTCTTTTTCGAATTTTCTGTTTTTGAGTACAGCAATTTTTTCTTTCCTTTTTATTTGATCTCAGCTATCTTGGTTATTTATCTTTCTCCTTGAAGCTTGTTGTCCCTTTTCTTTGGATTCTAATATTTCCTTTCCTTGCAGATCTTTACCTACAACCCAAAGAAATCTTCTGACTTTCAGCTAGTAATGCGATTTTCACAGGGAGTTGCAGCTATATGCCTTGTTGCAGCTGTGTGTCTTGTTGTTGCCTTTACTAATCTGTCAATAGCTGACCTTTTTGCCAGCATCCTCGCATTTATCCCTACCGGATGGCTAATATTATCTGTAAGTTTGAATTTTGATTTACTTTTTGTATGAATTTTCATGTGACGTCTAGGATCAAATAGATTCCAGTTTCTTAGTTGAATCAATCTGGAGATTATGTTGGACAACTGCTGACAAACAGCAAGTAATTATCAGGAATGGAGGTTTCTATGGTACCCTTATTTTTTGGTACCACTGCATCATGGACTATTGAATTCTGCATTGAGATTCGTCCCACATTTATCCAACAGTCAATAATACTGCCAACTGGGTAGGACACTGCAATAAGGGGGTACCATAGACTTTCCCATTAGGAATGCATTATTAGTTGAGCATTTATGATAAGGCATGGTGCAAGGTTGGTATTATGGTAACATCAGGTGTAATTTAGTAGAGAACCAAACTTCTATGAGCATTTGTTCATCTTTGATGTCTGAAAAAGAACATGTAATAGAAAGTTGATCTCCAATTATAGTTTAACTTCACATTTAACTCTCGAGGCATATATTGTGGTCTCAATATTGGGGTAAGCTTTTTCTTAACTATTCTTCCTGCTTTGCTGATATAATTTCGCTTTTAGCCCCCATCAGACTCTGAAATAGTACTGTAAAACTCTTGGATCACACTTATTGGGTGCATATGGGATCGGCTTACTGTTTTTGCCATAGACCTATAGAATCAGTTTATGTAAAACTGACTATTCATTACCACTTCCTTTATTTTTTTCACACTTTTAAGTGTCATAGCTGGTATTTGAAGCTAATTTCCACTTGTAACATCTGTAAAATTTTCTACTCTTCTTTCAGTTGGCAATTACATGGAAGAAGATAGTTTGGAGTCTCGGCTTGTGGGATTCTGTCCGTGAGTTTGCTAGAATGTATGATGCCGGAATGGGTATGATCATTTTTGCACCAATAGCGTTTTTATCATGGTTCCCATTCATTTCAACCTTCCAGTCTCGCCTTCTCTTTAATCAAGCCTTTAGCCGTGGTCTGGAAATCTCCCTCATCCTTGCTGGAAATAAACCTAATGTTGAGGCTTAAGTCTTTTGATCTTTAATATTGTTGTCACCCTGCTGGGCTTGTACATTTGATATGTATATTTTGTAGTATGCTGTGGCCATGGTTGTACATTTAGTGTCAGAAATAATGAAAGGCAGTTTTTAGTCGGTTTCTCTTTGTATTAGTTTTGCATGGTTCAGCAATTCAATTTCCACTATTTTGCATTTTGTCTTGATTATAGTCCTTATAGTTTATACACAATTAAATATGAAGAGATCAACGCCATTTGAATGCAAATCTAACTGACAGCGGCCTTATCAAAAGCTTCAAATCTAATCATTCTGTCATACTAGTCAACACTGGCATTCTCTTATGCGGTGTTAGTGTCCTAGGATTTTGCTTTGTAGACTCCTTTGCTGGGGACCTATGGTTCTATTTGTTCGCCTTTGGGGCACAAATAATTTCAAATAACATGACTCGATGATGAAAATAATGTGAAAGGTTTGTACTCTTGTTCTTCTCATAGGTAGGCATTGAACTTTTGCGTACTCCTGGTAATTCTGAGGGAGAATAAAAGTGCCTGTGGCATGTACCCAATAAAAAAAATAAAAAAAAACAGTACCAATGGCATGACTTAATCACATACAACGGCCTTGTATGATACAAGGCCGATTGAATTGGTTGAATCCTTTCAACAAAAGATGGCTGCTACCTCATGACGCAATCCTTTGTAAGAACCGATCATTCAATGGTTGACACCCTTAGAATGAGAATTTACTAGAAATAAGAGGAACAACCAAACACTTGATAGGGGATGACCTTTAAAACCAATAAGGTCTATTAGATGTAGAATTAGATGTTCATAAACACATGAAAAAAAGTTCCTTAAAAACTTATTTTATTTTCCATACAATAGTTTTAGATACTAGCTGGCCAGATGGACTTGTCATGGGATTGGGATGCAATTATAATCAAACCTGGCCGGGTTTTTAACATCTCATGATCCGGGCAGGCCACAGATTCAGTTGGGTCTTTGCACTCGTATCAAAAGAGGTGTATTTTTATCCAAAAAAGACAATGGTAGGGTTTGAAGCTAAGTATTCAGTGTGAAATGCGAGCGTAGGTTTGCGAAAATATCAAATTATAAATTTTATAGGCAGGTGCAACCCAAGTGCATTTATATTTTCTAATATTAAATTATATATATTCAGTTATACTACTGAATTTTGTTATTTGACTTTAAATAAATATTATTACCAAAATTAATTTAAATATTTGTTCTTAGTATCAACAAACATATTTTAAATTGTCGAAAATTGGGTTTAAAGTTTAAAAAATGCAATTAGTAGAGTGAGATTCATCAACGTCGATTTGAAGATACCTCCGACGAGCTTTGTTTAATTTTTGAAATTTAAATCAAGAGAAAGTGGGTTTCTTGTGGTTGACTCTAGAGTGCGTTAAGCATCAGAGGACATGAAATATGCCCACAACGGTAGACTTGTACAAAACCCGTTTTGCAATTCTGGTGGAGCAAGGAATGGTTTACGATCTTATTTCTTGTCTTACCATTTTTTTTCATTTATCTCTTGCGTAGTTTTCACCTTCTTTACGTTTGTGAGAAAATGTATTTGTAACACTAGAAAGAAACAAAGTGCTGAACATCACAAGTTAATAACCTGATATATTGTTCATATTAATTGTAAGGAACATGATATTTGTACATTATTTGTTGTGTTTAAACTATTTCAATTTATGCAGAGATTGGTCCAATTATTGCACATGAAATCTATCATGTGTAGACCTTTTTGTAATAATCAATCTTCTATGAAGAAAAGAGGTGTAAATGATGGTGTAAGAGGAGGGGGGCGGGGGGAAATGTGCGAAAAATAATTTTTCCAATCATAGGGATTGTGACAAGTTCTATGCCTTTTCTTTTTCTTTTTCTTAGTTGTCTTTTTTTTTTGGCTAAAATGCAATCAACTCTTTCTAACTATAGCTCAAGTTTGAAAAATCTCATGTGCTTTTAAACTTACCAACTCGACTCCTTAAACTAACAAAACAGTGTACAATAATCCTTCTATTAACCTATCATTTAAATAATTGATGAAAAAGTAGTTATGTGTTAATTTTTTCATTAATCTCACCTTAAATCATTAATATGTATCCCTCAAATTATCTCTAGGCCTCTTTTTTTGGCATTCATTAACCTCACATCACTGTTTGATATTTTCACGAACCGCGTCAAACTGTGGTATGAGGTTAATGAAGGCCCAAAAAAGAAATCTATAAATGATTTGAAAGATAAATATTAATGATTTAAGGTAAGATTAGTGAAAAAAATCAACACACGACTACTTTTTCATCAATTATTTAAATGGTAGGTTAACAAAATGGTTATTATACACTGTTTTGTTAGTTTAGGGAGTCGAGTTAGTAAGTTTGACAGCACATGAGAGTTTTCTAAACTTGACCCATAGTTGATGGGGGGTTCTTTGCATTTTAGCATCTTTTTTTTGTTCTTTCAATATAGTTTTTTGCTATAAATGAGAGGACTTAAAATCAAATCCTGCTTTCCCAAAATAATAATAATAAATAAAAGAAAGTAGAATTGTCTTTCATTGTGTAACTAACTTCAATAGATCTAATCAAAATAAGCTGACGAGGTTCATATTTATTGTTTCATGCAAGAACATTTTATAATAGCAATGAAACATAGACTATTTTCTTTTTTTTTTGGCTGGATGTATTAATTGATAAAAGCGAAATGATGAGTTACTATGGTACTCTAATGGGTATGGTATCCATGGTGAGTTGTCAATTATTTGTTGACTATTTATTTCATAATAAATGTTTGAAAATGTATTAAATATAAATAACAATTAATGAATGTTTGACAACTCACCTTAATACCAGTACCTTAAAAAAAAATACGTATTGAAATAATTCAGAAAGTGTTCATACTAATTGTAACCGATGGTTATATAATCTATAAAGCCCTTCTTCGATCCGACAAGGTTGATTTGGAAGGAGATTAACACCATAGTCTTTGATGTCCAAAGCAATTTTGTGCCTTAATTCCAAGGCTTGTGCCTTCATGCGTCCAATATTTTGTGCAAAGCAAAAAATTTACAAAGTAGGTTACACTCCACTAACTTGAATTTTGTCTAAATGACATTAAATTTCAAACTTGAACAAAAATTACACTTCACTCTATTTTTAAACTTTGACTAATGGTTGATTTAATACTGTTAAGAAAAATCACTTATTATTAGTTATTAGTGATATATATATATATATATATATATATTACAATTTTTTTTTAAGATTAACTTTATGGTTTCTTCTTTACAAAATCAAGTTAGTTTTTTAATATAAAAGTGAAAGGGATATAATTTGACAAATGTTATGAAAATGAGCATAATTCATATATGTAATGTTACTCTAACAAATAATTGATATACTATGCATGCCATTTAAAAATAGATTGCACTCTCATTTTCTCGTTTTGTTTCCTCATCTAGCTCAAATGCTTCTAAGCAAAAACCATGCTTCTAATTATTTTTTCCATCCAAGACATATATTAACTGGGTAGTTGCAAGGTGTCTCACGACGAGGCGGATTTGGAGACAAATTTCTCCTATGGGGGCAGAGAAAAATTTGTTTACATTTGATAGACGAGGTTATAGGTGAGGGGATTCCCTTCCTCAGGGCACTCCTTAAAAATATATAAAAATACCCTTAGTTTAAAAACATAAGATAAGTACTATATATGTAGATATTAGTAATTTAAAATTTTTAGGTATATAAGCAATTATAAATCATATGTGTACAATATATGTTATATCTTATTTATGTATAAAAATACCAAAATATGTAATTTACATTATATTATTTGAATATTTGGAATTGAATTTGCTACACAATATTATTTAATTTTGGAATTTCATGTTGTTGTATATTGAAAGAAAATTGTGAGATTTTGTAATATCATGTTTCTAAACAAGGTTGTGGTTTGTGATGTTAGAATTCCTTTTAGTAAATTATTAAAAAATTGAAAAAATAGAAAAAATAATTGACTACATGGTCTTTACTTAAAATGAGTTGAGTTAAAGGACTTAACAAATGAAACAAAACGAAAAAAGGCGTATACTTTGTTTTACATAATTGATATCAATTGTTTGTTACAGTAAAATAAATAGGAATATCAATTATACTCCTTTCATAACCTTTTTCAAACTATACCTATTTTACTTATATTAAAATGTGAACTTAGTTTTGTTAGCTTAAATAATTGTTGTTGTAATATAGAGTTTAGTACCAACATAGTGTAGCACAAGTGGTAAATACTTGGGCCCCTTAAGCATGTGGTCAGGGGTTCGATTCATGACCCATGTGTATGGAAAAACATTTGTTGAGAGAGGTCAACCCCTTAAATGGATCTATGTACCTCGAGGGATTAGTCTCCAAAATTGCACGCAAGGATACCCTGGGAAACAAAAAAATATATAGAGTTTAGTAATAATTAATAATAAGTATGTTTATTTTTTTCTTTTTGAAATACTTAATAGTGTTAAATCAACGTTAGTCAAAAATTAAAAAAAAAATGGGGTAGAAAGTAATTTAAGATCAATTTTGGGGTTTATTGTCATTTTAACAAATCTCAAGGAATTACATGACTAAATAGCAGAAGTTGCAAATTTTAATTATTCTTTTTACACTAATTTAGAGGGAAATTACAAAAAAATAGTATAACATAGCTCAAAACTTGCAAGAGTTGAGGATAATATTATATCAACAATACTTAAAAGGGATAAAAGGTGACAACAAATCTGACTGAATGATGAAAATTGCTAACCAGTGTGCATAATGTTTCTATCAATACATATTCTTTTTACAAGCCAAATAGGATCCCTTCAGTTTACAAATACATTCAGCAGTGTTTGAGACAGGCTATATGAATGAGCCTCATTTCTATTTTAAAAAATAAATTTCTAAATACAATCTTTGCGCATATCCTCATTTTCTTTGTGGTTCATGAAAAATGTGTGCATTATGTTTCTATCAATACATATTCCTTTTACAAGCCAAATAGGATCCCTTCAGTTTACAAATACATTCAGCAGTGTTTGAGACAGGCTATATGAATGAGCCTCATTTCTATTTTTAAAAAGAAATTTCTAAATACAATCTTTGCGCATATCCTCATTTTCTTTGTGGACTCATGAAAAATATATACAATCAGGAGGGAATAAGTTAAATTAACCAGCCAAAAGGGGGAGACAGTAATTTCACGATAAATACGCGGAGAAAAAACAGGAAAACCCATGGTTTCACACATTTTGCACATGGACAACTGCGCTCCCATAAGCCACTATGACTTGGATCAAGTAGTAAATGTTAGGCGTGATTCAAGTAGAGGGCAAAGGTTCTATCCCTTGTAAACTTAAAAACTACAATCCCCATGAAGTAAGTCATTTAGTGTCTAATATATGGGTTCGTCTATCAAAATTTTCACCCGTCGGTTTTGTTAGTATTTATTCTGACATAACCAAAGTTCATAACTCCATTGGCAACCATGATACAGAAACAAGAAAATCTATATTCACACCCATTTCACCCCAACTATATATAGTCCAACACTGATCCAAGTGAAAGAAAACAAACCAGAAACAAAAAGATACTCCAAAGAAGCTGACGTTACTTGTAATAAAACATCTATTTGACATATATATTGCTATTCTCTGCAAAGCTTGTGCTGCATTGGCAGAACCAGAAAAAAAGTTAAATAAATTTATCATGTTTGAGAAGAAAATTACAAATTCTGGGTGATATGCATCCTCAAAGCTAGAAAATCCTTGACAGAAAATGTTTACACAGGCTGCTGAATTGTCACATCACTGGCACCTCCACTTCCACCCATCCCATCCACCTCAACACTAGCTGAATTTGTGTAGGAGAATTGCTGATCAAGTCCAGGCATCGTTGAGAGTGATGGGTTTATTGGGTGGTCAAACTTGCAAGCTGGTCCAAATTTGCAAATTCCATAACGGCTGTAATGCGTGCACACATTCTGATCCTGGATTTCATAATAAATATAATATTAGATCAGAGAAACTAGCAAGTCTAGCTTGTAGTCTCAGAACTCAAGGTATTGTCTTTCCAAAATCAGAAACACAATCATCTCTAGATTACATAACCATGTTAATTCCATTTTAAAAGTATTTCGATTCGCACAACCACATCTTATCCAAAACAGAGATTCTTAGAATTTACGAAACTTCAAACAAATGTACATCTTCATTTATTAAGGCATGCGTATGAGCCAATAAGTGGTTTCTTTAAAGTCTCCACCTATTTAAGCTTAAGCAGCAATAAAAAATTGTTATGATACAACTATTTTGAATCAGAATGCTCTTGTTTCACTCAAAGCATATACTCAATCTAGATTGAACACTGCAAAACAAAAATTTGGAATCAACCTCGTTTCAAATTATTCCAGACTCAAAAAGTTTTAAATTTCCCATAAAATAATTTCTTTCAACACGTATAGTAGGAAAAATTAAAAGAGGAGACAGAGTAAAGAAAGTAAGAAGAACAATATATTTAAGTAACCACAACTTTTTTAAAATATAAGAGTTCTCATTTGTCATCGTAAAATTCAGCGTTCTTTGATAATTAACTCAAATATTTTTGCTCCATATATGAAGGAGCATGCTAATTCTTTATTCTCCCAACTCAGGAAAAAAAAACAAAATTTCAGTTTTTACAGTCTCCATATAAGCAAAAAAAACAAAAAACAAAAAAGAACCAGCAGAATAAAATAACTTACAGGTCTCAAAGGCAGACCCTTATCACTGAGGTTGCATGGAGGTAATCTTGCAATCCGATTCTTTGGATGGTGAAATTTACAATTAGATTTAAACTTGCAATCCCCAGTTTTTAAGAAGTAGCTGCATTCAGGTTCACCGGGCCTTTCTGGAAACTCTTCAACCGGCATCTGCTTTTGATGGTGCATATAAACATTTGTTTCAATTGCTGGGTTGTTCATGACGTACGGAGAAGGTGGATGCATACTCCTCTCAGATAGATAGACAGGTGCCTTTACAAATCATGAACAGGTCAAATTGATGGGAAAACAATCGCTTATAAGAGTTCAACTAAGAGAATAGTAACTCAGAAAGAAAAAGGGTGCCGGGGGGAATAACACCAGGTGTCTTGCTTTATACACCAATTCATGCAGCAAAAAATAATGAATAGTAAGGGGAGAGGGGGGGATGAGCATGAAATTCAAAACATTAGATGCTATACATCATAATATTACTTTTAGGGCTCAATTTCACTTCTAGGCATACAGATACAGCCAAAGGTACTTAATATGTAATAAGTGTGCTTGTGCAATAGAATGGAGTATATACCAGATCTACAAAATAGAGCCTAAAATAAAACATAAGAAAGAGAGAAAGAAAGCAGTTTTTGACTTTTAAGTAATTGGTGATGGGCATATAAATCTCAATCCTCAAACAGCATAATATGCATTCCATTATTCAGAATTCTGTTAGATGGCTTGTGCTACATATCAGGTTTCTACCAGAATGCTTGTGCTACATATTTCATCATTTGGCTAGGGAAATGGCACATAAGGCCAAAAGAGATGGGGTTGCTTGGGTGGAGTACACAGCTGGTAAGGTTGGCAAATGGACGCTAGTTCAGGTGGGAGAGTTATCGGTTTCTGTTGTGCAAGATGAAGCAGTGGAAGTTAGCGGTACAAATGAGGTCTCTAAGGAACTGGGAACTGGACCATTATGCTTCAAGCAATGGGACCCCGGAGGGAGTTCCTTGAGCTGTTACAAGATATTTTCCCGAGCCTCCACCTTGAGGACAAGGTGAATCTTTTGGGGGGGAGTATTGTTAGATACTACTATTACAATATTAAATGATATGTATGCTAGAAGGAAGGGGGTGAGAAGTATAGGATCAGCACACTGGGTAAGGAAGACAAGATGGGAAATAATAGGAATATTCATGCTGGCTGATAGCTTGGTTGGAGCATAACCGAATGCTGAGCTGGCAAGGAGTAGTGAGGGGAGAAGTGGGGAGTTTGGTTGGGGGAGTGAGAATATAGGGAAGAAGGAGAGGAAATGTGAGGCAGGCCAGAAGTGAGTAAAAGGGAGGTGCAGGAACCCTCGAAACCAGCTGGCACCGTTTTGTTTTCCATTTTCTTTGTATCAGATACTGTTTCTGGGGTCCGAGCTCCATAACTCAGTTCCAAAACCAGAATCACCATCAATAAACTCTACATTTCAGAATCTCATTCTAGTTGGTACCTATCATATTCACTGTACAAATAATAAACACTGGCGACTATTGACAATTGTGCGACAGCCAACATGTGACAATATCTCACAACGTATTTTATGTTGCAGGAACAGAGAACATTAACATTGCATGATAGAAAATTGGCAGACTAATCTGTCATCTAGTGACTAGTACTAATAATAAAATAGAATGTCCCTTGCTAGATGGTTACTAGCATTGAATCTATTGATTTACCTGATATCCGTTCCAATCAGAACTTTGGGGAGAAACCCCTTGAGTAGGCGAAAGCATCATTGGCACAAAAGAAGCAGTATCATTTAATGTTCTTGGAGAAGACCAGGAGGGTACAGATGGTTGTGATACACCTTGTAATGAAATAGAACTGCCATTACCATACCCTGACAGAGAATCACATCCTCCAACAGCTGTAGGATCAGGATGATTAAACTTGCAGTTTGCTCCAAACTTACAAGAGCCGGTGCGCATGTAATAGGGGCACTCTTTCTCTCCCTGTCATAAAAAACAACCTTATTAAAATTTCAGGGACAACTATTTCAGAAACCAGAGACAAAAGATAGTATATATCTCTTGTACAACACAAACAAACTTTCTGCCTAACTAGATAAATAAGAAACTAAGGTTATACCAAACGAATAGGCAGGCCGAGGAAGTTAAGCTCTAAAATTGGGGCTGTTGAACAACTCCCTCTTGTGTGGTTATATTTACAAGCTTTTCCAAACTTACAACCCCCAGACGTTAAATAATACTGCCATAACATCAGGAAACAAAAAAAGTATGTTATAAACATGTAATAAATAGTAGGACATGTTGAAGATATGGCTCAGGAAAGAGATTAAACATAAACGTCATATACAAGGATGCTTCTTCCAAAATTCGTTTAAGAGGTCCAATCATTTTTCAACATAGCAAAGCTAGGCCAGCCATGAGTAAGCCTAACAATGACCAAACATATACCACCACAAAGAACTCTGCCAACTAATATGCCCCAGTAAAACCAAACCACCATGATAGAAATTCCTCTTTGTTTTACCAGTCCATGGCTAATGGACACCGTGTAGACAGCACAGACCAATGCATAATCCGAAAATGTATAACCAAAAATGATATCACTTAACTCTCAGTCACCGACAACTATTGAGTTCTGCATATTGATCAAAGAATTTTAATATAGAATACATTTTTCTTATCTCACTTAGTCAAATCCATGCATAGGTGATTGTTTATATTAGCTAGTCAAATCCAGTCCCCCTCAATGGCACGGGTATTACAATGACAGATAATATGACAGCACCCAAAATTGAATACATAACATATAAAATTATAAATGTTCAAATGATCCATGATCTCACTGTCACCAAAGGAAATGAAGAATATAAAGTTACATGTTTGGTTATACCTCCTTGAGTTAACCTCACATAACCTTTCCATAGCAAATCCCATGGCCAGGGGAACTTGCAGTTTAATAATTACATGTGATCAACATAAAAGCCAAAGTGATAACACATTCAGATAATAAAATATGAAAACTAAAGTTTCCAACAGAATTTGTTTAACACAATAATTTTGACAATAACCTTGCATTCTGTCTGGCCTGATCTTTCTGAAAGTTCTTCTCTTTCTCCCGCCTTCTCTTTAACAGCCTTCATTTAGTGTTAAAACATCAAAACACAGAAGAAGCTTTTAAGAAGTGAACAAGGTATAAGATGTTTCCAGTCATAAAATGAGCAAGAGATACTAATTGATGCTCAATCACCGTATAGATCTTAAGGAAATGCCACATAGGAGACCTCACCATGAGAGGAAATTTTTTGAAATTTGTAAAAGTAATTAAGCAATGCTATAGAGAGAGAGAAAGAAGGGGGCCGGGAGGGGGGGGGAATCCCAATGTACATTTAAAAGCATATTACCAAGCAATTTCTTAGAAAATTACAATTGACTATTAAGCATCAGCCATGATGATTTAAACTATCTTCAGCGAAGGCAAAATGCCCTTTCTTCTCAATCCAGCAATTTCCACTGATAATATGAAGCCGACACATTATACACACAAAAGAAATCTTGAGCCAAAAGATAATGTTTACATAAGTGAATTTTAAGCTTCACTTTCAATACTTAATATCTAAATGAATGTATCATTATTAAATATTCAATGCAAACGATATATAGTAGTAATAGCGTGCTAGAGCGAGAGAAAGAAAGACACAGTGATACCTGGTTCTTCCTCCTAAGTGGGTGATTAAACTTGCAATTGAATCCAAATTTACAAGTTCCAGTCTTAAGATAGAATGCACAATCTTCAGCTTCTGGTCTCAAAGGGTACTGTTCAGTTCTACCAATGCTTCTGTCTTCCTTCTTCTCCACTTCATCACCGTCCACTCCATCAACATCTCCACCCACCTTATCATTCACATTCTCAATCCAATTATAGCCCTTATCACCATTCCAACCCCCACTATCATCATCATCATCACACCCTTCTCCCTTACCAGATTCATCATCACACACTTGTCCACCACCAGTACCATCAAAGTTTGAATCTTTCTTCTCAGCTTCATCCACGTCCTTCAAATCTAACTTGTTCTGGAGCTCCTCACCAAGAGCAAGGTGATTGGGATCTGAGGATTCAGGATCGTGATCGTGATGGGGAATTGGGGAAGAACCCAATTGAGGGTCTTTGCTGGAAGAACCATTGGAAACTGCAACGGATTCGGATTCGGATTCGGATTCAGAGGGCTCCATTTTTATCCCTCCACATTTCAAAGTTCAAACCCTAAAAAATGGATATGATTGAGTATTGAAATTGAAACAAAATAAAAGAGTGAGAGAAGGAGGGAGAAAAAAGGTTGTATTTTTATTTGGGAAATCAAAAAACCTGAACAAGTGTGAACTCAAAACTCAAAGGGTGTTGTTGCTATTTTCTTGGTTGGTACTTTGTAGTACTCTGCAGTGTCTTCTCTGTATGGGTGTACGTATCTTGTGAAGGCAGTAATATACGTATTTCTATATGGTGCATGGGTTGCTGTAACCGTATATGGTGCCATTGGCCATTTGGATTGGAACCAACATAAGTGAAGTTGACTCACAAATGTGTTGGCGTAGCTGGAGAGGAAATATGTTGCAAATTACAATGATGAACCGAGTTTGAACTTCGAACGAAAACAATTTCGATTGACGAATGGGCAAAAATAAATTATAAAAATCTTTATAAAAAAATCAATCTAATATATTTTCAATTATTTATATAAAAAATATATTAAAATGGTAGAACATTTATTATTACAATAATTAATTTTAAAGACACTTAATAAGGTATATTTAATCTTAAAGAATATAAAAAGTTAAAATTATTAAAAATAATTATTTAAATTTTATTTAAAGAGATGGATCATTATATCTCACTTAATGAATCAAAATATTCTTAATAAATTTTCAATTTTTCTTCTTGTTTATCTCATACCCTATATGTGAATTACTAATTCTTTTTATTGAGTGATCAAGTATTCTTACAAAATGACTAATAATAGTAAATAAAATTATAAATTTAATTTATAAGAAGTTTGTTTGAAAGAAAATATATGATTGATTATTTTTTTTTATTGAGTAGTCAAGTGTTCTTAAGGAGTGACTAAATAATAAATAGAATTCTAAATTTATAAAAAGTTTGGAAGAAAATATGTGAATGACTATTTTTTTATTGAGTGGTTAAATGTTTTCATAGAGTGACTAACAATAATAAATAAAATTCTAAATTTATAAGAAATTTAGAAGAGAATATGAGAAGACTATTTTTTTTTATTAAGTGGTTAAATATTCACATAGAATAGCTAACAATAGTAATAAAATTATAAATTCATAAGAAATTTATAAACAAGTATATTTGAATGACTTTTTTTTATTAAGTGGTGAAGTGTTTTTATGAAGTAACTAACAATAGTAAATAAAGTTTTAAATTTAAAAAAAGTTAAGAAGAAAATATGTGAATAACTATTTTTTATTTAGTGGTCAAGTGTTTTTACGAAATAGCTGATAATAATAAATAAAAGAGTATAATTTAGACAAGAAAATAAAAGGGTTTTCATTAAGAGTATTTTTTGTTTATTAAGTAAAATATAATGATTATTCTTTCTAAATAAATTTTGAGTGATCCTTTTTAATAATTTTAACTTTTTATGTTTCTTAAGATTAAATATACCTTATTAGTGATGTTAAAATTAATTGTCCCTTTATTATTTTTGAGAGATTTAAATTTTATCTTCTTTTTTTTAAGTAATTACTAACTAGAAGAATTATTAAGCTAATTTTTTAAGAAAATTTAACTTCCTTTTTATATTTTATCCACAAGTTGAAAAGTTTATCCCATCCCATTGGATTCATTCGGAATTTCGGATACTACTTTTCAATCAGAATATGAATATGAAATTTAAGATATTTCTTCCGTTCTTTTCTTCTTTTGAAGTATTAGTATTTTTTTATAATTAATTATTAATATTTAGTTATATATTTAATGTAGTTGAAATATAAATATAATGTGTCTCACTTTAATTAAAATATAAATATTTATATTTTAATTAAGTAAAACACATGATTAAATAAAAAGACGGATAGAGGTGGGTTAAGTAGGAGCCTAATTCCTAATCATGGTTCTATTTTTAAATACGGGAAGCATAAGTTTCATTAAAAAAAAACATATAGACCATTACAATCATAACTTTTTTATTGACTCAAATTGTATTAAAAATCAAAATACTAAAACTGCTGAGAAGTTTATATTTTATAATCTGATCTACTAATTTAAAAAGGAGATTTTATAATAAAAGTAAAAGACACACACATAAATAAAGAGGGAAAAGTTTTAAAAAGAACTTGCACCAAATTTACATCGGTAAAAAAAGAGAGATTTTTGGTTTAAACTTAGATGGGTATACAACAATTTAAACAATACAAGACAAAAAAATTGAGAGGTTTTAATAACTATAATACAAAATCATCTTTCATTTCTTTTTTGAAAATTTTAGCACTGATTTAATTATTGATGAATTTTATGATATTAAATAGCATTGTGCTCAACTTTAATAAATGTATGATATATTTAATCTTTAAGCTAAAATTTTTTTGTTTAAATATCTTAACTTACATAATTTTGGTTAAGGATTTACTTCTACTTCAAAGCTTTCTACGAAAGAACAATACCTCTACTTCTGCTCTTCTCAACCTAAAGCTTTTCTCTTCTCTCCTCTCCTTTTTATATACATGTTGCTCCATGTTTTTCTCCGCCTCTCTTTCTAATCTTTTTTCCTTATTTCTTTGAAGTTGGGCAATTTATAGCTCAATTAAATAGACATTTCAATCCCTAATCAAATCGTAAATTGAGATTCTTCTAATCAATTGAGATCAATCTCCATTAATTTTGTCCCAATTTTCTATAATTAAATTGCGAATATTTAATTTATGTCTCTCCAAATCTCATAATTAATGAGACATTAATTGATATTCAAATTTAAATTTGTTTCCCTGCTTATATTTTTTGTTAATTAATATTTAGAAAAGATTTAATCTTAATCAATTGTTAATATAAAATTTCATTATATTATTATCCAATTATATATTTTTAATGACTATCATAACTATTATTTAGGAAGTTTAATTTTTTTAATGATGTATTAACATATCATTAAATAATAATGTTAAAAAATTTTACACTAATAATAGATCAAATTTAAACTCTTTTAAAAAGACTAGATTTAGAGCTCAATAACAATAAATATCTCTATGTATTATATATTCTTTTGACTTTTAAAAATGGTCCGAGTAAAATTGAATGCTGCCAATTAATCCATATACTTATATTTTGTAAAATTCTAATCCATTAATTTTTTTAATTAATAATTATACTGTATTTTATTCTCTAAAGTCTAGCATGTAATTTAGAAGATCTTAATCCACAAGCTTCGAAAGGCCATTAGAAATAAACTATTTGGGGGGTTTTAACATGCAGTTTATTCTTTCAAAAAAAAAAACATGCAGTTTATAGTCACCCAATTATCTGCAGTAGAAAAACGTTCAATTACTAGTTCTAACTTCTAAGTGAAAGTATCAAAATAAGTACGCAGTAATGATAAATATGATCGTCAATAACCTTCTCAGTTGATTGGTCGGTACCAAAGCCATTATTTTAGGCCTCTTATTTTATAAGTCTTATAATTTTATAATCATATACTAATTATAATTTAGTTAAAAATATGCAAAGGCTAATACAATTTATAAAATGTCCACATAGACATATCTTCATATTTTCTTTCACTTCTCATAATTTCTATTAACTCTTAATGGTATAATTGTTTCTCTCATTTCAATTCAACCAATGGTTATTATATTTATTGGATAACGAGAGTTATTTGTTTTCTATAAAATCAATTTTTTAAATTTATAATATTCGCTTCTTTCTTCTTCTTTCTTCATAATAGACCAAGCAATTTTTTTCACTCTTAAGTAATTTTAATTCTTACCTAAAAAAAGACTAAATATATTGATTATGTTGTCGACTGAAAAAATATATTAAAATAAATTAATTGTAAGAATTTATTTAAAAACTTTAAATAAAAATTGTATTATATTTAATGACTAAAAAAATGTCATATCTTATAATTTTGGTTTAGACACCAAATTTCTTGAGCCCTGATAAAATTAAAACATTTTACTGTGATAATTTCGTTTACGACAAGAACTTGAATCTTGGAAGAAGTTTTAAAATTTAAATTTAACTTTATGTTGTAAATAAAATAAAGAGAGATAAAGAAAAAAGTAAGTATAAACTCTAAAAGTCTAGTTATTTAAGAACTAGTTATACCATAAACTTTTATTGTATTTCTTCTTGAACAAAACATATCTTTATATAGGACCCCAACATAAGTAAGAAAAATGAGTTACATTTCTCAATAAAATACATCATTATGTGTAGGGGTTACATATTCATTAGGAAGACCAAATGTTATAACAATAAACCCTTACTAATGGTACCTTTTATTTCTAATCAATATAGTCATTCATCACATGTAAAATATGCATGTTTTATTATACTTTATTAATTTTTTGATTTGTTTAGAGTGGTTTGTAATAAAGTCATATCTATTTAATTTTTTTATGAAAAAAAAGTTTAGGTGAAAAAAAATCAGAAAGGTTCATCTCTAATTCAAAATCACGGTAAACCACTAATATCAATAAAAATTTATAATAAAATTACAAATCGCTTACCAACGAATATAACATAAATTCAAACTTAAGTTATAACTAATATAAGCGGATGATATAACCATGTTTATCTAACTAAAGATTTCTACTGCATTTCTACGTGTCTTAAGAATTTTGTGTTGTTTATTCTTACATTTTGATCATACCTTGTACATTTTTTATATATAGCAGGCTCCCTTGAATTTATAAGTTTTAAGTTGAAGATTACCACAAAAACAAAAACTAAACAAAACAAAAAGCCTTAATCGAAACTTGAAGCCGTGCACACATTATATTCCCATGACTCCATTTATCAGATTCGCATATCCTATTCGTTTTATTTAATGCAAATTTTGATACATTGAGAGTATAATTTTTTTTATATTATTATTTAATTATATTTTAATAAATTATTAAAAAAAATTAAAATTTTAAATAATTATTGTTAAAATTAAACTCTTTTAATAATGTAACAATACATAATTAAATGATAATATAAAAACTTAAAAAAAAAAATAGGTTGACAATGCCTATCATTATCAGAGTCAACTACCCAATTACCAAATTAGTTAATTTTGTTATGTTAGTTAACTATAAATAGTTAGTTAATTGTTATAATGTTATTAGATGACTTGGCAACCTGTTATGATAACTTAACATGTTGTTATGATTAGTTACTCATCTAATTAGCTAAAGTTAATTGTAACCGAATATATGCATATATAAACATATGCAGTGATGAATGAAGTAACTTTAAGTATTCATTTTTTCAAAACATTCTTCTTTTCGCTTAGATCCTGATAATTATAGGTATTCAATTTAACATTAATTATAGGACCATGTTATAAATATATTTATTTTTAAAGAGTGTGCTTACACATGTCTATTGTTAAATGAGATATCTATATAGGCAATGCTTACTTGAGAATTTCTCAAAAAATTGAGTTTGTAAAAATTTTTACACTATTACCAAATGATTTATCAGTACATCATTAAAAGAGTTTGACTTTTTATATAATTGTTGTGATAGTTAAACTCTTTAAATAATTTGACAATACATAATTAAATTATAATATATAAAAAATTTACACTAACAGTAAATAGTAATTAAATCAAAAAACTTTTACCACTCGAAAGTTAAATCCTAGAACAATGCCAATCCTATAACTATACCACTCGAAAGTCATATTTGCACATGTATATGTGCAAACTTCTTCTGCATGATAACATTCGAGTTCAACTGCATCCACTTATGTTGTTATTATATGTAATTCAAATTATACTGCACAAATTGCGTCATGAATTGATGAGATTGTAATTTGGGGGCAATGCTAAACTTCGTCCCTAATTACACTCCCCCCCAACACACGTCACGACCCAAATTAGAGGGCCCTGACCGGCGTATAGGAAGAACTAACCAACCTAGCAAGCCTAACGGACCAAAGACTATAATAAGACAATATGATAAATCTACCGAAATTTTAATAGAGTAACATCTAAAAATTTGACATCTCAATTTAATAACAACTCACAACCTGTACAATCACAAGCCTAGATATACATAACTCCAACAACTATATATCATAAGATCAGACAAAATACAGTGGAAGCTAAATCCTGCCTATGGATAATGGAGCATATCTAAGATAATTACATTTCTAAAAATGTATAAGAAACTAAACAATAGGAACATAACAGACATGCCCACACGGACAAGGTGTTGGGCTCACCAAAACGACCAACTCCTAGCTATTGGAAGAACTCGTACCTGGCTCAGTATTTGTATCTGAAATACATATAAGATAGAGGAGTGAGTCATAAGACCCAGTGAGAGATAACATAAGCTATAATGAAATGGGGACAAGTTTTTCATTGAAATTACATTCATATATCGAAACATATACGTTATTTCAAATAATCATAACTAAACTAATAAGTAATAAATCTTGAAATATCAAATTCCATATATATCAATAATCAAATATCCATTTGTCAGATATCGTATGAGAGGTCTCTAATCTAGAATTAAACAGAAATCTCACCGATGAACACATAGTTTGAAGGTTCGACAAACGCCCACCAACAGGGCACATGGGTTAAATCCACCTGTTAAGTCAAACAGATCCGATCGTGTAGGCCAACACGTCGGGCTAGCAACACCCCTATTAGCTGAGGTTCGGACCAAGGTGCACCAAGGCTAACGTCTACTGCCATTAGCTATAGTATTCTATCAAAGTTTCCTCACAACAAAACATAGTGGTACAAATCTAGTTTTACATACATTTATAATCCAAAACAATTTATCAAAAGCACTACTATAGATATTCAAAAATATGGAAAATGATAAACATTTATATCAAACATCTATCATTATGTCAAATGAAAGGTTTTTCAAGTACTTGTCCCAAGCTTTCTTATTTTCAACAACAAATAAGGTAACTGATTTTGTGAAGTCTTTCACAAAGAGCTTTAAAAATCAATGTACAAAAACATGTTATAAATCATGTTATCAACTCACTCAAAGGGCGAGACTCCTCGAATCCAAAAGCTATGTGTCACGGACTATAGGACGATCCTCCAATAAATCTAGGCCACAACAACATAACCAAAACAACAATCAATACTTAAAACTAAGAATTCTATCCCATTCAAGCATTTTATCAAACACATAATGAGCAATCCTTTCTTCTCAAAGCTAACACAAAATTTTTGTGTTCTAACACTCTTCCTATCACTATCATTCCTCCATAACAACATTAAAGCTCAGAATATAGCTAAAGATATCATAGATTTCCAAAATCCCCAAATCAAACCCTAAGTTCACATAACTCCACAAATCTTAATTCCTATCTCAAAACTTGTATCCAACTACAAATAGAGAAGATATGAGCCTTAGGATTACCTTTACAAGCTAAGAAGATGAAGAATGAGGAGTGGGTAAGTTGAGATTCTCACCCAACAAGCAAGTCTTCCTCCTTTGGAAATCCACAAGACAAGGAGCAAGTGGCAAGGAGAGGAAAATTCCACTAGAAGCTCTAAACACCCAAGGATGAAGCAAGAAATTGAAGGAAATTGGTGATTTTGGTGGGTGAGAAGAAGAGGAAGAGAGGGAACGAAGAAAGAAAGAGAGAAAAATCTGATTGGTTCTGTGATAATTGTGTCAAACATAAGTTTATTTAGAAGTTACTGATACTGAGCGCTTAATTGCTCACTTTTGGCCGCTTAATCGGTCAATCACAGAGGAAAAACTTAGTTACTAATACTGGGCGCTTAATCGCTCACTTTTGGCCGCTTAATCGATCAATCACAGAGGAAAAATTGAGTTGCTGATACTGGGCGATTAATCGGTGAAAAACTGAGCGCTTAATCGGTGAGATACCGAGGCAAAACATAGTTGGGCGATTAATTGGTGAAAAACTGAGCGCTTAATTGCTCAGTACATTCAGTTACATGTCCCACCAATAACCTTAAAACATATCTATACTTAAGGAAATACTCCTCACTTAGATTCAAATTTCTAACAAAATTCATTATGAATCATTTTGTAACTCATAGAACTAATGGATGACAAAAATGGCTCATATGGTAATCCTAAGCATTCATGATCACACATAAATAACTATATGCAAGACTGGGGTATTACAACACACACACATTATGGTTGATTTAATTGTAAATAATGAGTGATGTAAGTGATAATTAATGACACAGTAATGCATGTAAGATGAGGTGTAGAAGTAGTTTGCATTTCAAAATTTGGTGTTGTACTCTAATTGGTCCCAAATGAAAAAATAATTATAGCTTCACTTTCACATCTGTTTTTGTACATTTTGAGCCATTGATAGTAGCATGTATTTATAGCATCCAAGAATTACATTTGTATCGATGGTTCGAGTAAAAAAGATTCGGGTATTTTAAGCATTTTATCTTGGATTCGATCTTTAGAGAGATGTATATAAAGAAAACGCAATTGAGAAGGATCTATACTTCAAACTCCTAACAATATCTTGTAAGATTAGTCTCTTACCTTCCAAGCAAGAGATACCCTAATGAAAGACAAAAAAAAAAAAGCAGTTTACAATATGCATTTTGTATGTAACTAGTATGTTTGGGTACAAAATTGAAAAGGACATTTGCGTATAGGGGTGTTTATTAGTTTGGGTTGACCTAATCAACTCGATAAACCAACCCAAACTAAGTAAAAAAATTTGGTTTGGGATGGGTCATCGAGTCTAATTAGGTCCAATTCGATCAAAATCGACCATGATTGATTCAGTTCACGGATTTTGTATTTTATAACCCGATGACCCGGTAAAATGACCGAAGAGTAATAGAATTTTAAACATTATCTTCTTGTCATTTGGCTTTTCATTCTTCCAAAAACCTAAGATGGAACAATATATCTTTAATTTTCATTTTTAAGCCACAATCATTCAATTATCTTTATTTTGTTTTAGTTGCATATTAGGATAATAATGTTTTAATTATTAACTTACTCATATGTGTTATAAAACTTTAAAACTTAAAGTCTTCTATTGTAAAATTCCACCATTGAATAACTTTTCATAGAATTATAATTTTACCAATCTAACCGTTGAATCATGTAATATTATCATGAAGATCATGCATGCCAAATTTAATATAAATTGAACATACATAGATATCTAATCTTATAGCCGACATTTACTTATATTTTGAAAAGCATATTATATGTTAAAATAAAGTAGTTAAATGAAGTATCAATTAATTTTAAAATTTTATAAAACTTTATAGACTTGATTTACTTAATGAGAACTTTCAATCTACTGGTTGAATTGATGAAATTCGAAGTTTGTAAAAAGTTATTTAATGGAGTAAGTGTATCAAGACTTACTATTGGAGTAAGTGGATCCCCACCCTATATATATATATAACCTTATTTGTGAAGCAAGATATATTTAATGTCATACATTTATATTACAAATGAAGCTTATGATAATTTTGAGAAGTTAAAATATTTTTTTCCAAACTTGATTTTACTTTTATCTTAATACTTATATTATACTGAAATATGTAATTGTCTAATTGAGCTTGAAGTATTTAATAATAGTAGGTTTGCTATTTTGCTATGAGAAAAAAAAAATCGGACAACCCCCATGACCCAAACCAAACCAACACAACCTTAATCGAGTTGATTTGTTGCTCGAATTTTTTTTCAAAAACCAAACCGATTAAGGTTGATCCATTTGGACATTTTTTTCTTCAAAACTAACCAACCTAACCCATGAACACCCCCTATTTGCGTATCTTAGAACTCACCATCCTATGTTTCAAAGGAAGTAGCATTTTGCTACTTCATATTTATGCTAATGTCATTTTGAATGTTCCACTATTTGGGGTCATTTACTCATTCTTCTAATTTTGACCTTATTTATAATATTCAAACTATATACATTCTCACATAACTACTTCTAAATAGACATGTTATAACATTTAATTATTCTTTTAAAATTGATTCTTTCACAATTAAAAATAATTCTACACCATCTATGAAAACACAACCTCAAGGTAAAAACAGGTAGATGATAGTTAGATGTAAGAATAAAACATCAATTTTAAGTGTGTTGTAAAGAGAGTGATGTGCAAATAACGTCACCAAAGAAACAAAAAGAAGGCATGACTTCCACCTACCCTTACCAGGGCATCTCATGAATAGAACCTCCTAGGAGCAAGCCTAATGCAGTAATGCATGACTTCCGTACCAAGCAGGAGATATGGGAAAGGGCCGTTGCGCCAAATTCATCACGATTCATGACACAGAAATGTTGGAACAGCATTTGCATGTCATATGAATTGAATGAGAATCATGTTTCCAGATCCAAGCAATTGCTTTAAGTGCAATAAACAAATGGGTTAAAGACCCAAAGCAAACAGAATTAATAGTTACTCCAAATGGCAATTGCAGGGATATCCTAAACTGTTACTAAAACCTAGTCCTAGCCCTGTCAATTAAGCAATGGATTCATAAACCATGCTAAGTAAGAATAACATCTATTCCACTTGCTATTAACGACTTTTCTTTGCTGAATGACCAGTCTTTCGCTTATGACGACTGAAATCAGACACAAATCTGAATGTTTGCCCACAGCCTGGTTCAGCACATACATAAGGACGCGCACCGGTGTGGACTCGAATATGTTCAGTACGAGCCCATGCCCACTTGAAAGTCATCTTGCACCCCTTCCAAGGGCACCTCAGGGGGCGGTCATCCTCATGAACTCGACGATGCTGCACCAGATATTTGTGGGAGAAAAACTTCTTCCCGCACCCTTTTACAGGACAGATATTTCTCTTATGATGCACCAGCTCCTGTTTTGACCCAAAACTCATGGTGCAACCCTCAATGTCACATTGGTATTCTGTTTCCTCGTCCTTCGTTTTGGCATGGCCAGCTGAAACCTTTGCAGCTGTAGCATCCTTCACCTTTTTCCTTTTGGTTTGCTTTTCTTTTGATTTTCCTTCAGACTCCTGAACTTTTGGGACTCTCTTCCTAAGGCGTGTGCTAGGCCCACCTTCTTCCTCCTCTTCAATATCTAAACTAAACTCTCTGGAGTTACCAGATTGTTTATTCCGCACATGAGGAGACTGCTTTATTTGCTGAGAAGCCTTCGATTTCATCAGCAACCGAGCACCTCGTTTTACAGGCCGGGATGCCTGGTTTTTCACTTGGAGAGGGTTAGCTTGTTTCATTTGTTGAAGTGTCTTTGATTTAGATTGCTTACTTCGAAGGATTCTTCTGTGCTGCTGATGAGAATCATCCTCCATTTCATCATCTGAATTTACATTGTCTTCATCCATGCATTTAGCTTGCTTCCTTTTAGGAGTTCTATGCAGCAGATGAGAATTATTTTCAGCCGAGTCATCCATAACTTCTCTATCAATGCGTTTGTTTTGCCTGCTCCTAGGAAAACTTCTTTGCTGCTTCTGAAAGCGATCCTCCAACTGGTCATCAGACATTACATCTTTAACTTCTCTATCAATGCGTTTGTTTTGCCTGCTCCTAGGAAAACTCCTTTGCTGCTTCTGAAAGTGATCCTCCAATTGGTCATCAGACATTACATCTTCCCCAGCTATGCATTTGGCTTCCCTGCTTTTAGGAGTCCTTCTTTGATATTTGCGATACTGGCCCTCCAGTTGGTCATCAGATATAATATCCTCTCCAGCAAGGTATTTGGCTTGCCTGCTTTTAGGATTCCTCCGTTGCTGCTTCTGTGTGTGCTGCTCCAGTTGGTCATCAGATATCATTATATCTTTTTCAGCAAGGTATTTGCCTTGCTTGATTTTAGGAATTCTCCTTCGCTGCTTCTGAAAATGATCCTCCATTTCGTCATCAGAAATTACATATTCTTCACCAATGTATTTGGCATGCTTGCTTTTAGGAATCTTCCTATGCAGCTGAAGAGAACCGACATCCATTGAATCCTCTGAATTTGCATATCTCTCTCTGTCTTTGACTTGCTTGCTGCTAAGCTCTCCCCTCTGCTGCCAATCAGAATCATAGTCCATTGTATCATCTGAAAGCACATCATTGTCAAGAAATTTAGCTTCTTTGACATTAACATTCCTCCTATGCTGCATATGAGAATTATCATTCAGCGAATCATCTGAAACTTCATCACTTCCAGAGCAATTTGTTTGCTTAGGTTTTCTATGATGCTGCAGAGGAGAATAATCCCCTTCCAAAGCTGCATCATCTCTCTCAATATGTCTGGCTTGCTTACTTCTAAGAATCCTCCTTGAATTGGGTTTATCTTCAGTTGAATTGTCCAAAACCACATCTCTGTCAGCAAAACTGCCTTTCCTGGCTCCTTCACTCCCTGCAGTCATTTTCCTTTTCCTACCCAATTTTCTGATAGTAGTTTCACTTTTGGGGGTACTTTCTAATCTCTCAATTTTCTCTTCAGGTAATATCCATCCATGTAAGCTTTTCTCGTCCTCAACATCTTCCGAATCTCTTTTTGCTAAAAGGGGATGGACCTGATTGGACATCCAAACTTTACCACACCATTTTCCAGCAACTACCTTCTTCTGCTTGTTGGCCCTTCTCTGATAGACCTTTGGTTCGGTAGGTGAGCTTGCTGGAGAGCTACGACCAAATGCATAATATATAACAGAATTGTAAGGCATCTGCTTACTGTAAAGAGGAGAGCGGCTAAGACTGGCACTATAAAAGAGATTGATTCCTAGCTTTACAGCCCAGTCCCCATTCCCAGGAATAGCTTCCTCACTATCCAGAGCTGATTGGATCCTCTCCTCATCCTCCTTGGTGGCATGCCTGTATGCAATATTCTTCCACATGGAATCAATCCCCAGATCTTCTGCCACAAACTTTGCTTCAGCCTCTATCTTGGGATAATCTGTAGAAATATGTCAAACAAGCATGAATGACTTGGAAGGAGAGGAAAACCAGGAACAGGAACTATACATTATAAACACTAGTAATCATAATCCTATAAGAGATGCAGAAAATGAAGATAAAGATAAAAGGTTAATCAGTAGCAATGAGATTATATAAAACAACTACCATCAATGCATGACAACTATATGGAAATACTTTTTGAAATCAGAAAGAAACATCTTTCATGATGCACTGGCTTGTGAATGAATATTGTTATATCTCATCATACCTGGACAAGCATAAACTAAATGTGTTTCCCTAAGGCTGAAATATGAGATCAAGTAAAATGCCAGTTTCCTGCATCGTTCATGCAGATATATAAACATCACACAATACCTTTGTACAAGTCTATGACTTCAAAACAAAAACAAAAACAAAATCAATCAGATCCATGATTTTTCATATAAGGATTAAATTTTGATCCATTGACAGTGTAAAAAGTTTTTCACTATCAGCGAACCACATGGTGCCATCTATTTAAAAAACAGTTAAAAGCTTTTACTAGAAGTGAAAAATCTTAGTTACTACAATGATGTGGCATCTTCTTGTTTCCTGATAGTGTAAAAAGTTTTACACTGCCAGTGGATTAAATTCAAACTCTTAAGTAAAGTTGGATAACCTTTTCATCAAGAAAACAAAAACACACTTTTCTTACCTTGCAACATAAACTGACATAACTTCCTTCACAAGACTCTCATGTTTCAATCATAACCAAGGTTCTCCCTTCATTCTTACCCAGTTTAAAATTTGAACTTACCAAGTGTTTCATTCTTGAAGAAAAACAAAAAGAGAGGGAAAAAAGGGAAAAGGTATAATGTTTTTACAAGAACTTGGGCATGAGATAAACAATACAGCATAAAATAAATAGCTAATCAATCAACCACCAGACCTGGATGACATAGGAGCAATATGTTCGCTCCACCTATTGGGCGAAGTTGCTGCTCAGCTTCTGCAGCATGCTCTAGACAGAAGACATGCATTCTAGACGAGTCTTCATCAGATTGTGGCACCAATGAAGCATTTTTATTGTCAATGGGAACCATAGCCTTGACCAACAGTGATTTTTCAGCATCATGAGCAACTTGGGAATGATTCAAGGTGGAATTAGGCACTGCCCTCATATTTTTAAATCTAACCCCTGAAGTGATATCATAATCCTCTGACTCAACAGAGTAATCAAAAGACTGATGACTCAAATTAGACTCAAATCTCCGACGCATATAATCCTCATAACTGGCACTCTTAGAAAGAATATCATCTCCCCTATCAAGTCTAGTCATGGGAGTAGCATGGCAATCTTGAAAATGAGAAGGTAATCTTCCTGATGGACAGTTTATCACATTTGATTCATCACCGTCAACTACAATATCTGGGTCACCTTGATCTTCCTCAGAGTCAGAAGAATTTCCATATGCTGAAGCCAATAATGAAAGAGCTGTATTGCCCGTTTCTCTTTCAGCATTTAAAGCCTCCTCATAATTTCGATCTGCAATCTGTATCTGGTATTGAGCAGATTGAACAGGAACATCATATAAACCATCTCGGGCATTCTTTTCTGTCCATCCTGCATGACGGAACAGAATGGATCAATAGTTTTACCTAAATCCTTGCCAAGGAAGATTGAAACTAAGAATTTATATATAGCAAACTTTTGAGAGATAAAGCAAAGGAGATATAAAAGGCATTTAGCTGCTTAGACCTTAGATAGCTAAGTTGCTATTTCGTATGCACATCATAAAGGATTTGCATAGGGCATTACTGCATGTATTAATGCATGATCCTGTTCTCCTATTATCCCAAGTAAGAACCTATGATAATTAGATTTGCTATTATGTAACTAATGACGAGTTCAGGATTTAAATATCACAACTATTCAACTCAAACATCTCCCTCGTTTACAAAAGCACTACAGGATCCAAACCAGACTTCTGAACCCCAAATAAGTCAAAAATGACAATAGGAGAAAATAGAAAACAAAAGATAGATAAAGAAGTAAACTAAAGCCCGGACTAATAGCTATTAGCTAATTTATGATACAATCAATCTTTCACAAAAGGAAAGATTTTTTTTAAAGAAAATGAAAGATAACTGCTTCCAAATGAATAAAATTTAACAGAAAAATATCTTACCAACCCACAACTAGGAAAAAAACAACAACATAAAGTGGCATACCAAAACACAGGAGTAAACAAATTTGTTTATTCCTCTCTTGATTGCTTAAACTATGGGAAGTATCTCCCATTTAGTCTACTCCCTACTCCTCAACTCTTGAACTCAACGAATATTAAACAAAACAAAAATACAGGGATCAAAATGGCATGGCCCCATCCCATGCCAATGCAGAGCCAGGTCATATCCTACAGGCACAACATTTGTGTTTCTGCTCTAAGTAGGGAATTATCAACATTTGTTCTAAGCTTTTAAATACAGAAGGACACTGACCAAATAAATAGACATACTTCCTGAAGGGCATATGACACAGGCCTGAAAAATACCTAGAACAAGGATGTGTAGTCATTATTGATAAGATCTAAAGAAAGCCACAAACTGTTTTTGACTAAGTATGAAACTAAATATGACATACTAGAAACAGAACTTAAAAATAAAACCTGCCTGCATACGTGTTTGGCTCAGGAATAGTTGCATCTTCATGGGCAACAGTAAATTTATTGCTAGTTACTGCAGAACCAACAACCCAATCGTTAAAGAAGCTACAATCAGCTGACATAAGATATCTAGCTGCTGGTTCTCTAGGCTGTACAATAGCAACACATGCAAAGCTTAATATTCCACATGTAACACATGAAAATAGTCTCTGATCTGACAACCCATCTCCTTGACTAGTTTCTCTCTCAGTTTGCAGTGTCTTAGAACTTGAAGTGCATATGTTATCATTCACACTGAATGAGGAAATCCCGTTCCTTTCACACAATGTAGTAAACTTATCTTTTACAGAATAGGAACCTGTTGCTTGCTTGATTATATGATTCCTGTTGAATACCAGATCATCAGAAACAAACCCTTTTGAGGATTTCAATCCCTCGGAATTGCATACATTGAGGGAAAACCCAGGGTTCACTTTTAGTTGTTGGGACCCAACACGTAATTTTGAGCAAACAGAAACGTCAAAAGAGCTGTGAGGAAGAAGTACTATAGAAGATCCTTTCCCAAGTACATGAAGCAGATCATTGTTCTGTAACACATCCTGGACAAATAGTTCTTTAATTACAGTTTCTCCTTCACCCTTCTTCTTATCTTTAAGACGAGAACTCCGTGGTTCAGCACTGATGCCCCCAGGGATTCTGTATGGAGAATACAAGAATATTTATACAGGGTGTATATATTATAACAGCTCATATTGTCATCAGAATCATTGTATTTGTGCCATGACAAAATCATATTACTTGACATGAAATTCTCATCAAGGAAAACCTAAAAAAGTAAATGGTCGCTATCAAAAATTTGATCAGCGGATATACATAAGCATTAATTATATCTAGAATGATTCATCCACAGATTTTTAACTTGTGGTATGGGATTAAATCTTGAAACTCCATTTAGTTAGTAAGATATCGTTAATAATTGTATCAATCTACTCCAACGAGTCTGGACCATTCAAGAAAACAAAACTAAATAATTCTGGTAAGATCGGCAGGACACTCCTATAGCCAAAAGTAAGAGGCTACAATAGGGAAAGACAAACCTAGAACACAAAGCTAGGGCAAGGTCATAAAGTAACTGGAAATGTGAAACCATGGGAGGATAATTTATTGAAGCCCTCCGAATAGCAGCATCTTTAGCAACCCTCAACCATTCAGGTGTTGCAATGTTAGCAGCCTCTCCACAATTAAAACCTACACAGCATACATTCAAAGCATTAGAAACATTCAACTATTGGCAGAAACAATAATCACAACTACACCCAAAAAAAGAAAAAAGGAAGGTCCTTGTTCCTATAGTCATATTCTTTAGGAGTAAACTAGTAATTTAGTCCCTGAAAATAACTTATAATTATAATTTAGTCCCTGAATTTATTTTAACATACAAGTTAGTCCTTAGAATTTTAAAACACATAGCAACTTAGTCCTTATATTATTTCTCCTTTCAAAATTAAACGGTAACACGTGATGTGGCGTGTTAAGTGCTTACGTATACCGTTAAATGCCACATGGTAGGTTACTTCACATACGTAACCCTTCCAACTACGTCATTTAGGTGAGAAATATGAAACTCGACCCCCTCAGGATCTCTTAACTGACCAAGCAGACCTTACTCCTAACTCATTACCCCTCAGTTCACCAACTGACCGATCCCCTTAACAGTTTTCTCATTAACTCAACTGACTGAACTTACACTTAACCGATCAGTTATTACCTAATATGTGACATTTAATAGTACATGTAAGCACTTAACATGTAACATCACATATTGCTGTTTAATTTATGAAGAAAAGATAACATATTACCTTTTAATTTGAGAAGGAAAAATAACAAAAGGACTAACTTGTTATGTATTTTAAAATTTTAAGGACTAACTTATATGTAAAAATAAATTCAGGGACTAAATTGCGAGTGTAAGCCACTTTCAAGGACCAAGTTGCTAGTTTACTCTATTCTTTAGGTTGTTAACTGTCTTACCATGACTGAACCCTGTGTGATAGGCTCTTGGAAACGTCACCACAAATTCCCCAGCATTTTGCACTAACCTGATTCAAAGCGATTGCAAGTTAAAGTTAAGATGCATATAAACCACCTTATAGGTTCACGGTTCACCAAAAAAAACAATGGCCTCTAATGATTGTAATGATGATTACCAACATCCATTATTTTTAGATTAAAAAAAAGAAATATTATTAGAGAGAAAAGAGGGAAAGAACAACGAGGGTGCAGATCTGATATCCTCTTAATCAGAAAAAGATTTAACCAAGCATGCAGCAAGGCTTTCCAGTCTCTCTGCATATCAGAAATGGGAACCATTGAAACAGCCATAGCGTAGCACCAGAGAGAAGCCATAAACACAATACTATCCCAAAGTAAATCTAGAGGCAAAGAGAAGCCCTTAAAAATGAGGGTATTCTGCTCCAACCAAATACACCAAACAACTGCATAAACTACACACTGCAACAGCATTATGGTTTCCTTGTTTCTACCAAATCTACCAAAACCTTGAAAACAAACCATGGGAAACTGCTCCCAATTCCCAAGTGAAGGGGCACACTCAATATTCATTGAGCACACCAAACAAATTATTCCAAAGGGAAGTAGCCGCCCAACAATGGAAAAATGAAAACAAATTATTCCAAACAGAAATGGATGTTGCAATGATGAATTTCAACATCTAATTGATGATGGTAAAAAGACAGTAAAAATGTTTTGACTTATTGATACCTTTCCAGCAAGATTGTATTTGAAATTATGACTGAACTTCAACAGCTTTAAAGTTGAAATTGACTTGTATAGGACAAATTCAAGCAGTAATTCAAAGTGAATAGCATCACCCACAGCAAAACTGGTAGTGTAAGTAATTTACACTTGAGATTTATCTAGAGGATTTACCAAATAAGATCACTGGACATTCATAAAAATTAGTACCTGCAACATGGAACACCTGCGCTAATAAATACTTCAGGCGACATCACTGTGGTTTTCTCACCAAGAATAGCAAAAGTAACTGTTGAAAGGAAACAATATCCCTGTAAGTTTTGTAACATGTGGACCCATACATAAACACAAAAGTCAAGTATCATCCTCTTTAACATATGGAAATTTAGTTCCTCAGTCACCCCAGATGGGACCAACCAATATCTTTTGTTCTCCATTGATTGAAACAATAAAACACGATACATCAAATCTGAAAGAAATGAAAAACAAGATAGCCTACACAAACACGAGCATCATAGAAAGGTTAAGGCCATGTTAAGCTGATGTGCTTGCAGAGAGCAAGTGAAAGAAAAAGACAGGCATGTACCATTACAATGAACAACCTGCTCAAATGGGGGAAGATATTTTAATCCTGCATAGTAAGATTTCATTAAAATTTTGTTCAATCATTAGACTCATCCATTACCTCCTAAAGCAATGAATCAGGACCCTAAAATCAACAACTAAAACCCCAATTTAGTCATCTTTCATGATTACAAACAATTAGAATTTCACCCACCTTTAACTGTCTGAGATTAAAATAGAGGTTTAAAACTTAAATCATAAACTCCTAGGATTTCAGCAGTAAATCTTGTTTTCAACAATCTGGCCTTGATCTGAAACTCAGGATTGCGAGAACATGACATGAAGCATGCACGCATCCTTCAACTTAGTGGTAAAAATGCACATCAATTTACATGATGGTAAATATCTCCAATCTCCACATCTTGTTGACAACAGCACAAAGCAGGATACTGAAAGCAAGTCTATATCACAGCAGAAAGAAAATGATTTTCCAAAGAATCACTAGTTCAATAGTAACTTTCCCCCCTCTAGAAATGGCTCCAAACGAATTTTTATAAGTTTAGCCAAACAATACAAAGAGATTACGGCACAAAAATTTACTCTGTAGTCCTTGAAAAGTTAATAGAAGTCCATATCAATCACCAAATAATTAACAGAACATCATAAACTTTATATTTGAGAAGAAGCAAAGAATATAGACAGAGAAACATAACACCAAAGGACACGCTATTTGCTATCAACATATTTTGCTAGCAGTCCAAAGTTCATCATGTTTTGTCTGAAATGCAATACGGAGCGAGGTACATAAACAAGTTTGCATCGAATGCATACTGAAACAGAAATTCCAGGAATATCCAACTGTCATTTTGCTCATATATCACCAGCGAATGGGAAAACTGAAACCTTTCTACTAAAAAACAAGAGTACCACAACAACACAACATAAACATTACCCTAAACAAATTTCAAGTGAAAGCAAACCAAAACGAGGAAACAGAGGAAGTTAGCTCTGATTCCTAAAGTTACTCACCAAGAGGGTTTATTTCTCCACCATAGCCATGAACTCTAACCACTTCCTCAAAAGCAACGGCTGCATCCCTGGGCACACCATACCACGTTTTGCCAGCCCCCATATGAAGGTAGTTCAAGCTATGCAAGTCATGATCCTCCACATGCCAAGCAAACCAGCTAAACAACATAGCAACATAAACCATGGGAGAAGTAACACCCGGAATCTCCTCCTTCATGAACCTCAACAAAGACCCATTAGCCCTCGAAACCCCTCTCATGTTCCACGCAGTCTCAGCAAGGGTCAAAGCCTCCCCTGCGTCTCTGCATTTTCTCCCATTCAGGGGAACAAACGCAGAACCGGGCATGTCGTTTGCATACTCCACGGAGAAGGGTTTGTCCACCGTGGCTTTCCAAAAGAGGGATTCCGTTTCGAGGGGAGAAAGGGTAGCACCTCGTTTGGCGTACCTCTTGAGGTAAGTCCTTTCGAAAGCCTTGGCCTTGGCTTCGAATTCGTGAAAGGTGTAGTAGTCGCCGCTCTTCCAAACGGGGCGCTGGACGGGGCGAGGTTTACGGGGGCAGAACCCGATCTGCTGCTGCCTGGTGGTGAATGTGGGCTTGGAATTGGGATTGGAGGAGTCAGGGGAAGAAGAGAGAGAACGATTGAGGTTGGCAATTGCGGTTTTCTTTGGAGAAGGGGGTAAGGGGGGTATGATTTTGCAGATTCCATATTTGGATGCTTCCTTTTCGATCTTGAAAATGTAGGCAATTGGATCTTGGAACTCGGTAAGAGTTGGCCTGTACTCTGGAGCAAGAGGCAGGGATTTGAGCCATGAGAAGACCTCTGTGTTTGGCTCTGAAGTAGCTGCCATTAATGGAAGCAGAGGAAGTGGGTGAGGAGGTTTGGGTTTGTCATTGAATGGCCATTACAGAGTCAGAGAGGGAGAAAGAGAAACCCCAGCTTTTTTATTTTTCAGATTCCAATTCCATTGCTTTTTTTTTTCTCTTTCTCTCTCTCTTTTTATCTCTGCCTCTGTTCTGTTTTCAATGCTACAGAGGAAAGAGAGAGAGAGGAATGGTGAAAAGATATAAAAATTTGGGGCAGAGGAGGGGCAGGGCAAGTATGAAGGAAGCAAGTAGCAAAGAGTAAACAGACATGTGAGTGATGTGAGTCAGTGGGGTTTTATACTGGGTTTGAGGTTTCAGGGGTGATTTATGCAAATGCCATCGTTTTCTTATCTTATTTACCTAACCTACCACTCTGTCTTTTCTCTTTCCTCTTGGCGTTTTCTGTTTGTGGATAAATTATTTTCATAAAATAATAATTGGTAAACCGGTCATCATAGTAATAAAAATCAGATTAAGCCGGTTTGGTTAGTGAATTGGTCAAATAATCTAAACTAATTAGATTAGTTATGCCTTAAACTTGATCTGAATCGATTTGACTTGACTATTTTTAGATGAAAATTGATGACTCGGTTGGTTGAACTAGAATTGACCGAGTCACGAAATTTAAAAAAAACTTTTAAATTTTGAAAAATCATAAAATTTAACTCGTTTGTCTGATTTAGACTAATTATATGTTAATTTCATATAAATTTTCAAGATCTATGTCATGGTAGTCCTAATTTAAAAAAAAACTTATTTTTTAAGTTATGAGTATTTTAATGAAAATATTATGATTTTTTTACGAATTAAGGGTTAAATTTTTTTTCCTTAAAGGTTATTTTTTTCTCAAAATAAAGATATTTTAGTTATTTATAGTGATAAATATCATCATATGAACTATGTATTTATATATATATATATATATATATTTAATTTTATGCTATTCGACCAGTGACTCACTAGTTGAATAAGTGACTCATTGACTCAGTACCCTGACCGAATCGACTACCGATCTGATTTTTATAACTATGCCGGTGATATTACTTTTGCATATCTACCCTTTTTGTTGCTTCCATCTTTTCCTTTACTTTGTGTTTATTCTATTTTTATCCCCAACATTAGGAGTGTTTATGGGTTGAATTGGTTCGAGTTTTAAAGAAAAAAATATCAAAATCGATCAACTTTGATCGGATTAATTTAGTTTGGTTTTTGAAAAAAAATTCGAGCAATCCAAACCAAACCAACCCAATTAAGGTTGGGTTGGGTTGGGTTGGGTCATCAAGTTATCCAATCATTTTTTTTCCTTATAGCAAAATTACAAACTTACTATTGTTAAATGCTTTAAACTCAATTAGACAATTACATATGAATTTTAAGCATACAAGTCTTTTAGTATAGTACAAGTATTAAGATAAAAGTAAAATCAAGTTTGAGAAGAAATATTTCAACATCTCAAAATCATCATAAGCTTTATTTGTAATATAAATATATAACATTAAATATATCTTGTTTCTCAAAGAATGTTATATATATATTACTTCACAAAGAATACTTTAAGTTGTAGAGGTTTATATCACAGATGAATAAGTTAATAATTGAAAGGTTATTATCTTAATATGCAACTAAAATAAAATAAAAATAATTAAATAATTGGGGCTTAAAAATATAAATTAAAGATATATCATTGTATTTTAAGTTTTTAAATGAATGAAAAGTCAAATGACAAGAAGATAATATCTAAAATTTTATTACTCTTCAGATCATCAGATTATAAAATACAAAATTCATAAATCAAACCAATTATAGTTGATTTTGACCAATTTAAAATCGATTAAAATCGATAATCCAATTCGAACCAATTTTTTTAATTAATTTAAATTAATTTGTCAAATTAATTGAATCAACCGAATCCAATAAACATCCCAACTCAACGTAGCTTTTAACCTTCACATCCCTTACATATTTGAAAAAATATTAAGTAGGTACATGTTTACATAATATTTTTATTTAATAATTAATATGTGTATAATTATGTAAGTCATATTATAAATATATTTATTTTTAAAAAAATACTTACATATATATATTAATGATTTATTGAATAAAGTACTTATTTCTTTAAAAATTTCTCCGCATTCCATGAGTCTGGTCAAGTGGAGTCAAAGACGATCCCATTAACTGATGACACGTCGTGGCAAAGTTACCTTAAGTGGGACACGTGTCGTGATGTGATTGGCAGATCATGGACTAATTGTGGGCCACACGCCCTCTATCAGCCAATGGGGCCCGCTGCAAGCCCTGCATGAAATAACTGAATTGTGCAGACAATCTTGGATGAAAATATCATGCAAATTAGCCCCATCATCAATACCATAATCACATCACAGTCAACACTATGTTTGGGTGTGTGTCTATAATTATATATATTTGCTTTCATTTGATTTCCGTACTCAATTAATCATTCTTCTTTATTGTAAAAATCAGTAGCGAAAACACACACATACACACACAAAGAAGGGGGGGGGGGTCCTATTTGCATTAACAAACAATAATAGTTCCAAATTTCTAGTTAATTACAAGTCAAATATGAAGGACCTTATGTGGTTTTTTTTTAGTTTATAGGCATTAGGCCCTATGTTTCTTTCTGGTGAGAGCCTGTGACATGGAAAGTGAATCCAATTCACGGTAGAGGTATATAACAGTGACATCCCCCGTGTATTGATGTATAGATCTTTCTACATATGGGTTCATCATTAGCCATCCTTTTTCCACCACTTCACATGCTCCATGATTTTTTCATACGTTAACAATGGCAACAAATTTTTATTAATTATGCATAGCTAAAATGAGATTAAATAGAAGAATCACTTTTTTTTTGGAAAGTTTGAATTAAGACCTCTTATAAATTATCTAAATTTTCTACTATTAGTTCACAACTTACAATTCATATGGTTATAAAATTGTTCGATTGTCAACACTATCAAGTGCACATTAACACATGCATGAGAATTATATGCTTGAGCAAAGACAAAAAAAAGGAATGGAAGGAGTAAGAATGAGATGTGAGGGAAACTCAATGATTTCAATCAACCTTTTGTCCAAATATATCTTTATGTTGAGGCATGATAATTTTGGATTTGGGTGATGTAAAATGAAAGGGTATACTTTAAAGAATAAAATATAAAATTTTAACAGTTAATTAAAAAATTAAGGATTTATAATTTTATAAAATACAAATAATTATATAACAAATAATGGATATATGATAATTTATTCTCTTTATTTTTAAATCAATAATTAAAATATTGTAATTTACTTTTTAAAGTGCACCCTCTTATTTTAGAAAATTCAAATTCGATAATTTTAATAATATGTCAACCACTAAAATGTTACTTCTAAAATTTTATACTAATAAAAATTTAGGGGATAAGTAGAAATAACTTTTAGCAAACAAAAGAGTAAACTTTTAGCTATTTTTTTAGCAAGATGTTAAATTAAAATGTTATTTCTACGTTCTTTGGACTGAGTTATTATAATGATAAAATCATATCATTCTGAAAAATCATGTTATATAAAATCTAATATCTTGAAATACATACTCATTTGGGAAAAAAAATGATTTTAGGTAATAATTTTCATAAAAGTATTTTATCATAAATATTGCATGCTATCTAAAAAATTCACTCTACTTCTATAAAAGAAAGAACACTTACTTCTTTTTTAAGAGTAATTTTTTGTTAAGCAATATTTTTTCCCATCACCATTCACTTTTAGTGCCAACATTAAAGAGAATGAAATTATTTTTAAACAATATTTTTTTTCCAACGAAACAGGCATGACCTTAGTGGCTCGGTAACATAACATTTTATAAAATGTTACTTCTCAGATTTTATAACCTTTTGTCCAATTATATCTTATTTTGTGGCATGATAACTTATTAATCTATATACATTAAATTAAAGTAGGCTCCTGTAAGCAAAGGTGGATCTTTACGGTGTTACGGTTTATGTGTGTGTTTGTTTTTGTGTGAGAGAGAGAATATATGATTTTCACCATTCTTCATAAATTGGGATAATTTGTAGTCTATAATTTTTATTTAAAATTTTATAGAAATCTGCAATTATTTTTATTTGTTAGTAAAGTAGTATACTAGTAATATATTAGTAAAAATTTCATAGATGATATTATTATTAACATATTTATTGAGATTCATATATTCAATTGGAAGTTGTCTGTTTATTTTCAAAATATAATGGTGTAGTTTAAACACAAAACAATTGATGCATTTTTTAAGACAAAAGTCACTGATAAGTTGAAAAATTATTTAGTTCCAATATCTTTATTCTTTTAAAAGCCTAATTTTTATGCTCAAAATCTAGAATGAAACACGAAGATAAGTAATTTCAAAGTTTATAAGAGTAATACTTAATTTATTTGATATTATTTCTTTAAAGAGTAACCCAGAAGCACAAACAAATATAATAATTCGTTATTTGGCCACCCCAAAAATTTAGGGCAAGATATGTCACTGCCTGCCACATACTTTTAGGGAGTGTTTGGTTTAAGTTTTGAAAAAATATTTATGGGAATAACATGCCCAGAAATTGTATAACTAGAAATGATAATTACTACGTTTAGTTGACCAAAAATATTTTCAAAAATGACTCTGACAGCTGGTGCTGGTTAAAGTCGACAATCATTGTCAATTGCCGGTGGTAGCGGTGGGTTGTCGGATTCCGATGACTAGCGTTAGTGGCAGAAGTCATTAACCACTGTCAACTGTTGGTAGCAATAAGGGATGACCAGATTTCGGTGACCATTACAATGACAGAAGTCATCAATTATTGTTAACCGCCACTAGGGTGGTAGAATTTGAGGACTAGTGCAGTGGCTGAAGTCATCGACTACCATCAACTGTCGGTAGCAGTGGGGTGGCTTGATTCTAGTAATTGGTCGTCGCAAACGGTGGCCGG
Organism: Styphnolobium japonicum; assembly: GCA_023212625.1. Lineage (NCBI taxonomy): Eukaryota > Viridiplantae > Streptophyta > Magnoliopsida > Fabales > Fabaceae > Styphnolobium > Styphnolobium japonicum. The sequence continues at coordinate 37,331,031 of JALBWW010000003.1, read as the reverse complement.
TAGTGGTTGATGGCAATTGATGATGACGATGGTCAAGAATATCAATAAAATGGTATGTATTTTGTACTATATTGATATTTTTAAGCTTTAGTCCAATCTTAAGGCCTAATTCAGGTAGGCCAGGCTAGGCCATTATACAAGATATATAAGGGGTCTCATTTCTAGTTATGATAACATAATTTTATTCATTCTCTCTAAGTTATTCTTACTTATTCATCTTTACTGACTTGAGCGTTGAAGTGTCTTTGTATGTACCTCCCCCACCATTATTGGACCAATGAAGCTATCTAAATCTTAAGTTCTATTCGCTTAGGCCATTGTCAAGGTAAGCTGACGTGAACAATATTATGAATGTTTTGTATGGTAAAAATGTTCTCTTGTTATAATAATGTAACAAACTCACCTTCCCATTAGAAATGAAAATGTGAGAATGTTAGACATAAATTATTCATGAAAGCTATTTTTGGATTGAAATTTTTTTCAAATCTTATACCAAATATGAGAATTTAATATTCTCATGAATATAAAAATAATTTGCGAATCAAATGCTCCTCCTGACATGAACTCCTATAAACAAATAACTTTAATTTTTGACGTGTATCATTCATATATACTGGCGTGGGCACTTGCAAAAATAGTTCCTTTGTCAATTGGTGTTTTAGCTCCCATTCAGTGACCACTGGCGTTGTAGCTTCAGGATGGATTTATTTATAGCATGTTTAGTTTAGTTTTAAGAAACTCCTAAATCATATTTTAAGTAAAAACTTATTTTTTGATGCTTTTATTCAAATTATGATTTTGAAGTTTTAAAAGCTAAATCAAATACAAGATTAGTGGTCTTTGATCATTTGCATTTGAACTCCAGCTGTTTAGGAAAAAGAAAAAGCCACAATGCCAAGCAAAATCATAGTAATGAGACGGAAACCAAAGGGTGCAAGCGCCTATGTGAGTAATCACCCTTCCCACCTTACCCTTATTATCGGGCATTCGTGATTTATGATATTTCTTGGTATACCCAAGTTATCAAACAGTCTTTATCTTTTTCTTTTCTTTTCTTTTCCTTTTTCATTAATGAAGTATAGACAAAGCAAGCAGACTTGATGTTGGAAATGCAGTAAATCCTCTTCGATTGGTGGATGAAACCTTGATATACTCATTTTGTGCATATTCTACGAGTTACTATTATCTAAGGTAGAAATATGTCAGGTTTAAATAGATTGGCTTGTTTTATAAATCTTTGGTCTTATTTTAACCTATTATATATCATAGGCTTTTTTTTGTGGATTGTTTGGCCTTTTTATAAACACATAAAAGTCTGTTATGACCTGAAAATTTATTTAAATGTCTACATTACATAAAGGTTTACAAATAAGCCAATAATTTTAAATTTTATAAATTTTAAATATACCTAAATTTAACAAAATTATTGTATTATGTATAAAGTAAATAAATTATTTTGATATATAAATAATAAATTATATAAGTATTATAAATTTTGAATTATATGTATATATAATAAATAAATAAACCGCCTTATTAGGTTAAATATGTTTTTCTAAAAGGTCTAAAGCCTTAGCCTATTTAACTAAATAGGTTTTTTTAAAAGCTTAAACTTGACTTATTTAATAATTAAGTTATGCCAAAATAAGCTAAAAATAAAAATAGGCTAAGTTGTAGGTTTTTTTTAGGCCCCTAACCTCTTTCTACCCATATGTACCAGGTTCCTCCTTTTTAATTTAGCTTATTTGTGGTTGTTGTCTATTGGATTTTGTTTAGAAAGTTTATCATGATACTCAAATTAAGCCAATGAAATATATGTATAAATTAGGTTAAATTATTCATTTGATTCTTATAGTTTCACTCTAAATTTAATTTAATCCCCACATTTTAAAACCTTTTAAAAAGGACCCTATAATTTTTAAATAATATGAAATGGTCCCTATAATTTTTAAATAATATAAAATAATTCTTATAGTTTTACTTTAAATAAGAACCGACACAATTAATAAGGACCATTTTGTAATGTTTGAAAACTGGAAGAATTTTTTTAAATGATTTTAAATTATATGGACTAAATTGAATTTTGTGTGAAATTATAGGAATTAAATGAGTAATTTAACCTATAAAGTATTAGCTTCCTCCTTAATGAGATAAAATAAAATTCTTTAATTTCTTCTTTGATTTGAAATATTAATCATTGAGCTAAGAGTTAAAATTGAAAAGTTTGATTTAAATACGCTTGTGTTTTGTTTATCAAAAATCAATCATCTATCATCATAATTTAAATATTTAAGCATTTTGGTGTATGGTTAAGTAGGTGTCAAGCAGTCACCCAATTTATCACTTAATCTGTGATTACAAGAAAATCTAGAAATTTAATTTAAAAAACATTAACTATATATATATTAATGTGCAAACACTCGATAGTTCTAATATTATATATCAGTCTGTAAAATGTTACTTCTGTCTTTTGTTAATAAAATTCTTAATAATACTTTTTTTTCTTTTGTTGGAGTATTTTAATATATATTTAATATGATTTAAATGCATATATTATTTTTCCAAATATATATATATATATAGCACACTTGTACTCAATCATTTAGAATGTAAGTCTACGGCTATATCATTTGAGGATGCTTGCCTATTTTCAAAAATTAGATATTTAAGTGCAATTTACTTTATTATCGCGCAATGCATATATACATATTTTTTAATAAAAATTATGCAAAAAATAGTTTAATTACTTTTTAATTTAATTACCTCATATGAAAAATAAAAAAAATCATAAAAATTAACTTTATCATGAAGTATTTAATATATTTAGTGTTTAGCAAGATCTAAAATAAATAAATATAAAACTTGAAGTATTTGATTAAGGTTAAAATTATTTCAAATTAAATATTTATTAGAGTATTTTTTTATTATAATAGGTAAATAAGTATAATTTATATTTAATTAATTTAAAAATATTAACAATTTGAATATGCTATGATAAACAAACTTTATTAATCACACTTATTAATAAGTAAATAAGTAATTAGTATTGAAATTAATATAAAATTTGAAAATTTATAGTAATTAAATTTATCAATTAAATCAAATCAAATCAAATATAATTGAAATTTGAATTGGATTTGAACTTTTTAAAATAAATTTTAGATACATGAAAAATAAGGTTAAACATTTTAACGGATGCTAAATCATTGCTTATTTAATATTGAAAAAATTCTATATTCTTTTAATAATCAACTTGATAATTTCCTAATTATTTAAAATTAAATATTAAATACTTGTTGAGTTCATAATTTTGTTTAAGGATTGTTATGTTGAAGTAGTATACATAGTTGATTCTTAGTAATGTTGCATTGACTTCAAATTTTAAATAGATATTTTATTAATATTTAAAGAGATAAGAGATAAAATTCAAATCAAATAGATAATTAAAATTAGAATTAGAATTTCATCAATATTAAAGGAATTTTAAGATAAAATTTTGAAACCACCTATCTTTACATATCTAAACATTGACCAATAAAATTTTAGGATTTAACTTTAAAACCATGAATAAGTGACACGTGGCACAACATATCTAAATACAAACCCGCATCAAAGGAACAATAATTTGGAGGGAAAAAATATATATATTAGTGACACATAACATTTCAAATTGCATGAACTATGTTTTATATAATAGTATATAAATGAAACTGATTTTTCAATATAAGCTATTTGAGGGAGTGTCTATTACTACTCATATGTGTCTATTGTCACTCCTATTCAACTATTTTTTATTTAATTTTTCTAAAATACCCTTTTTCCTTAGTCGTAGTCAAACTAATTGTCTATTGTCAATCCTAATTTTATTTACACACCTTATCACTAATCCAATAATTTTAAAAAATCTTTTAGAGTTTGTAGACTCATAAGTATGTATCTGATAACTCTTGCCTTTATGATTTATATTTTCTCTATAAACTCCTAAATAACTATAAAGTATTTTCTTTGTGAACTCCTAAATAGCTGAGCAAGTGTTTTACAAAGAGATAATTATTAAATGAAAAGTAAATCTTTGTATTTTTAATAAAGTGAAAGACAATTTTTTAGATATAGTCATGTTAGAACAATATTACTTGTGTAGAATTTAATAATTTATTAAAAGAAATTTAAGACTATAAGAAAAGAAATTAATACTTTTGTACAAGACTACAAGCATCAATATATGAGTTTTAAAAATTTATTAACAAAGATTAAGAGAATATATATGAATGAAGATAGTAAGAAGCTTTCATGACTAAACAAATTCAAGCACCATAGAGTTTTAACTAGTAAGCAAACTTCATCAGAAAGCTAAAACTTATTTTTTAACGATAAAAGCTTCAAATTGAAAGCTTATTTGTTGATCTCATGAGCTAAAGCTTCAAATTTTCTTGTAAAAGCTAACATGACTTTTCTATATTACATTTGCAACAAGGGTATTTTCTTATTTAATTAACCAATCATGTTGTAACTAAAGAGGAAACTGAAGGTCTACTTTAAATTATTATTTACATTTTCTACAGCGATGTAATTTTAGGTTTGCTTTGAAAATATGAGGAATTGATGATATACATTTATTACATGTAGTGTTAACTTTTAAATTATTTATCCTTATGTTAGCGTCTCTCATTCTTCTATTTTTCTTTGTTACTTCCCTTTAATAGTGACTCTTACCAAGATATGTGAAATTAAAACATGAGAGTATAGAATAAGATCATACCTGAAGAAATCATGTGAAGTAAATAATTTAATTCATTCTCCAAATTATCTTCATAATTATGAGAATGATTTTCAAAGACAACCATATCTTCTTGTTCAGTTTGATTTTCCATTATGTGAAAAGCTAAACCTAATGTGTTTTATGGAAAAGACAAAAAGCAATTTACAAAGAGACAACAGAGCACATGCAAGAGTTATGGGATATTTAGGAGTATACAAACTCTAAAAGTTTTTTTTTTAAAAAAATTATTAGATTGGAGATAAGGTGTTTAAATAAGATTAGAAGTGACAATAGATAATTAATTTGACTAGGAATAAAGAAGGATATTTTAGAGAAATTAAATAAAAAATAGTTGAATAGAAGTGACAATAAACATAAAAAAGTGACAATAGACACAAAGGAGTAGCAATAGATGCTCATGCTATTTGATTATCACTTAAATTTTTTTAAAAATGGTTCTTATTTAAACAAATTTTGAGATAAAATTAATTCTTAAAAAGTTCAACTCAAAATTGATTTTTTTAGTCTAATTTTTCTCTAATTTGCTCCCTGTCCCTCATATAATTTATTATATTATAAGAAACTAATAAAAAAAAATTTATCTCAAATTTTGAATTGAATTTAAATTACTTTTGAACCAAATTAAGTTTAACTTTGAACATGTTCATTTTTATATGGACTTATACAACTGGTTCTATCACCAACTTGTGTTGGTCATAGTAGAAGGGACTCGGTTACTTTAAGCATCTTGTCCCGAATTTGATCATTGGGGCGATGCGTATGGAGAAAACACAGTTGGGAAGGGTCATTACTTTATGCTTCTAACCGTACCTCGTGGGATTAGTCTCTTAGCTTTTAAGTGAGGGGATACCCTGGTTTACTAAAAAGATATAACTGGTCCTATCTTGTATTATTTTTAACTAAATTTGAAAGTTGCAAAAAACACTACCTCAATCACACAAAAACACATAAATGTGGATGTGGAAGCAAAACTCAATAAATAAAATCTTTTTCTTTTTTTGTAAATCAAGGTATCCTCTCTCATGAAAAGGCAAGAGACAAATTCTACGAGATACGATGAGGCGCGTGAAGTGGAGGCTCTTTCCAACTGTGTTTTCTCTAGACACATCACCCCAAAGATCAAACCCGAAACAAGATGCTTAAATTGACTGACCCCTTTCACTCGAACCAACACAAGTTGATACAATAAATCAAATTTTAAATAAAAAAAATTAACTAAAGTTTAAATTTAGTTAGCCATTAAACATTATTTGAATATAAATAAATTATTATTTTTAAATTGAAAATATGTGAATTCTCAAATCGTAATTCTCATTTTTTAACAACCACCTTCAATTATCACAGGGTTCAAATTTATTATTAGTGTAAAGATTAAACTGAAACCATATTAAATTACTGTTTATAAACCGTAACATACAATATAATTTTTTAAATAAAAAATATTGACTACTTAATTCTTATAATCAATTTGTTCATAATTTAGTATGCACAATTGCCTCATTATTCAACACTCATATTAATGAAATAATATTTGAATTTAATTTTGATATATCGTCAGTGTAAAGTTTTTTTACATAGTTATCTAATCCTGTGTTGCCAAATCATTAAAAGAGTTTGATTATCACAATGTCAAGTAGGTAAGAGAGAGAGAGAGAGAGAGAGAAGCAACATGCAAAATAAAAGTATGGGAAGAGGGAAAAAATGCATCTATTGACATAATTAGGAAGAAAAATTGCTCAGCATCATGCAAGTTAGCTTTGCTGGCCACCGCCACACAAAATTAATTTTAATATGATAAGTTACGAAGTGGGGTGAACAGCGGGTCAGGTAAACCTATGAACCTGCATGTTTTTATCCAATCTAATCCATAGTTGATGGGTTGGTTTGAGTTTGTGGGTTGGATTGAGTTTAAAATAACTAAATCCACGAGGTATGGATCAAGTAGCGAGTTAAGACTCTCCAAATTCACAAAACCCAACCCAATCCACTGAAGTTTTTTTTTGAATAATATTTTAGGATGTGTAATCACTTTTTATTAGACCTTTGAGAAATTTATATAAGTTTATAATTTTTTTAGATAATTAATTTATTGAGAATTTTTAAATTAAAATTATACTACATTTAGTATTAGAAGACGAGTTCTTGATCATTTTCGTAGTTCTTTTCAACCCACCACTGTTGAGGCATTGATTTGTATTCATAAATAATTAAAAACTCTTGATAAACACATTTATTTATAGGATCAAATAAAAGAAATTAAAAAAATTGAGGCAGGTAGTGTACTATATAAAATTTGCTTGATTTGTTTAGTCAATTACTAATAATTTAATCATTAATATTTGCTAATGTTTCACGATTCTTTTATGTGTTAGATATGCCTGCTACTAGAGATGAAGTTGTGGATCATAATAATTGATTCTTTTAAATATTTTTTATTTAACTGGTTCATATTTTAATTTTTTTAATCTATTATTTAATTGTTGGTTTCATTTTTTTTATTTTGACAATTGTGTTGATTATGGTTAATGTTATAGTGTTATTGACTTGCATGAAATCAAAAAAGAGATATGACGTTAATTATAGTGTCATTGATTAATTGTGTTACATGTGACGGCAATTTGGCCTAACTACAGTAGATTAGGAAACAATTTATCAAAATACCACTCATTTAAAACATTTTACCCCTATACTGTCGTTTTTGCCACGTTGGCAATTTTTTTTTTTTAATATTCCACGTGTATCACGTCAACACGGTTGGCGTGATACACGTCATCACGCCAACCGTGTTGACGTGATACACGTCATCACGTCAAACGTGTTGACGTGACATGCATAATCACGTTAAAAGCACTGACGTGATATGTATAATCACGTTGAAAGCACTGACGTGATAAAATATATCACGCCTACGTCATTGACGTGATAATGATAGACCGGGAAAAAAAATAATTGATTAAAGATAATCCTAAAATTTAATACAACAAAACCTGTATCATCAAATATATAAATCCAACCATCAATCCAACATATAAATATATCCAACCATCAATCCAACATATAAATATATCCAACAATCAATCAAACAAATTAATAACACAAAACCTGTATAACCATATATCCAACAAATATAAATCTCCAACAAACAAATTAATAAAACAAAACCTGTATAACCAAATTTATAAATCCAACAATCAATCCAGCAATCAATCCAACAATATCCAAGTATAACCAAATATAGAAATGCAATACATTATTCATAATAATAATTATCTAATGTTAGGTAATAAAAAGTAAAACCTAAGACAACAATGATAATACATAATATAAAGGATGTCACTGTGGCGGCCTGTGAGGGTAGTCAGGCTGTGGAGGTACATGAGCAGGGTCTGCCTAGGGTGGTGGATAAGAAGGGCCTGCCTGTGATGGAATGTATGAAGAAGATGGAGCAGCATGTGGTGGATACGGATATCCTGGATACGGAAATGGTGGGTAATGATAAGATGGATAAGGTGGATAAGGATATGATGAGTATGACGGATAAGGATATGGTGGGTGTGTAGGTGGGAAGACATGATAGGCGTGAGGCGGCTGCCAACCTAAGTGTGGATTTCTAACTGCCTCCAATATGCTAGCGTGTCTATCAGAAATCAGACATAGCCCTTGTTGTTGAGTGACATGTGTTCGAATGCAACCTAAGAACCAACTCCAAGCATCCTTTGTTTCCCCCTCCACAATAGCAAATGCAAGTGGCAACGGATGTCGATCTCCATCTTGTGTTGTGGCAATTAACAGCTTATGGCGATATTTCCCATACAAGTGTGTACCATCAACTTGAATAATAGGCTTACAAAATGGGAATCCATCAACACATGGCTTGAATGTCCAAAATAATCGATGAAGCATTTGCTTGGAGGGATCAACACGATTGTGGTGAACAAAATGATTTGTTTGAATCTCAACCACAGTGCCTTCCATGTACATTTGTAATGCACCTAACCATCTAGGTAACATATGATATGATTTCTCCCAATCTCCGAATACCTTAACAATGGCCTTTTGTTTAGCCTTCCAAGCTTTCCTGTATGATACCTTGTATGAGAACATAGCCTTAATCCTTTCAATAATTAAAGATATAGGCACGTCTGGTTTCACACTGACCATGTCTAAAATGCAAGAACAAATCATATCGGAGTCCAATTTAGTATGGTCTTGGGAAAGAGCAGGGTTAACACAAGTATGAGGGCCATCATATTTTGTAATTTGCCACACATTTGATTTTTTCCCTAAAATGGCCCTAACCCTCCAGTTACATCCGTTGCCAAATCTAGGACATTTAACACTTAATCTTCGGCTATCAGACTCTTCAACCTTGTAGCTCTGATGTCGTCTAAGTGAGTAATGTTTAAGGGCCAAGTTCACAGCTTCTTTTGTAGGGAATTGCAACCCAATATATAGCTCTTCTGTTGAACTCCAAGTACCAGGCCTAACTAATTCAGGAAACAAATCCGGATTTCTCAAGACATCCCAATCAATATTTGAGAACATAGGGGACGGAGGCATAAAAACAGATACTGGAGCCGCTGTGACTGTAGGTGCATTATGTGTAGGCATTACAAATGATGGACCAGAAGACGTCATAGGAATGTTTTCTCTTGGAGGATCTTCTAAATTTTCATTGGCATCAAAGTCTCCTTCTATGTCAGTGTCACTATCATCACTATCAGGTAACACCCCTTCATCTTCACTGGTATCGGACAATGCATCTCTGATAATTGGATTCTCACTTGCAAAGTTCAAGTCACATGCAACTTGTTCATGGTTAGTAACATTGTACATGCTCGAAGGCTCACATTGTTCAACAGGAGTTACTTCAGCAATGTAAGAAGTGTGAAAAGGCTCATGATGTTCAACAATGTTAACTTCTTGATATTGATGTATCGGATCATTTTGAGCCATAGACAATTGAGTGTTGATGGGATAAATTGACGTATCTCTAGAAGGTCCAGCTTCAATACAAGTAATGAAGGAGCTATCACATTGACATGATCTTCAATTGTTTCCACCTCAACATACACTTGCATCGAAGCAATGTTAGGATATTGCTCATAACTATCAATCATACATGCAATATCTTCATCATCTTCCAATGGAAGAGCTATCCACCTCAACACGTTACACCATTCAGGGAACCGATACTGGAGCCGTGAGATCACTTGATTTGGTTGAAGTTTCAGTTTTAAATGAATCATCCGCTTCAAACCACTAATAGTAGTTTCTCGTTTAATCAATATTGACTTAGGAGGAGGACCATCATACTTAACACCCTCTTCACCTTCACACATTCTCCCGTTAGAGAAAATTAGCACAAGGAGTGGTTTTCCCATTTTAAAATATTCTGAACACAAATCAACTAAAATTTAGGATCACAAAATAAATTATATATAGATCACACCTTCTATCACATTAAAATTTATGCTATAAAAAATGTTATAAATACACTAAAAAACATACATCTTATACTATACCATAAGAACATAAAATATAGCATATAGATATTGACAAGAGGTTGTCGAGACCCCGTCAAATAATAATAATTTACCGGTTCGCAAAATAATTTGTAGTATAGAGCATGAACCGAATCGTCTCTCAAGGATCCAAAAAGAACAAATATTTAATCAGATCAAGATAATTAAAAGGGGGGTTTTGATGATTTGAAATGATAATACACTAATTGAATTAAAGGAAAGTAATTAACAAATTAACCAATCCAAGGAAATTTTACCGATCTTGAGTTTAATCCATCATTGATCACAAGGAATTCACTTAATTGCTAACCATGTTCTTGGCCTTAGATCACATCAAGATGCCTCAACATGATCCAAGAATCCTCTACTAGATAAGCATCTAGGATTTAATTAACCAAGGTTAGATAAAGTAAGCACCATCCAAACATAGATTAACTTAAGATCAAGAATTTAACCAAGCTAAACAATCCATCAAAAAGCTTTAATAAATTGTTTATTCTATGTGATCCTCTTTGAATACATGATAATAAAGCTATTACCACATCAACATCTAAATCAAATTAAGCAATTCAATCTAGATAAAAATCAAAGGAGGAAGAAGAGAAACTTGAATAACAATTAAGCAATATGAACAAGCGAAACAAGATCTCCAAATTAAACATCAAGATGGCTAATCCCTTGGATTGATTATGAGAGCCTAGCCTTCCATGGATGGGAAGGAAGAACTCAAAAATAAAATAACAAAAACGAAATTCTAAAGAAAATAAAGAAGAAGAGAAAGAAAACTCTAACAAATACTCAAACTTTCTTGAAACTTACTTCCAAATTGAATGCCTCTAATACAAAGAGGTTGGGTCTATTTATACTAATCCTAGAAGCCAATTTGTACATGTACATAATCTGAATACAAGCTATAAGAATCTGAAATTTGTCAAAAATGGAAGCTTGATGCATGGTTGGTGGGTTGGTGCATGGTAGGTGGGTTGGTGTATGGTTGGTGGCTTTTAGTCAACAACTCTTATCCGACTTCTGGCTTCAAATTCATCACCTAGACGGTGCATTTTGGCTTGGATGTCTTCATCAAAGTTGTAGCCAGTTGTCTCCTTGAAAATCTCCAATTTGAATCATGTCATTTGGACTTTTAGAACTCCAGAAATGCCAAAAACACTTCACCTACCTCAAGTTAGGTTGGAAGAACGTGTTTCCAAATTCAGACCAACTTGTAGCTTCTGAAGCATGCCTAAAACGACATCTATTAACAAAATGGTCTTCATTGAAGTTGGAGATATGGGTCTTATCTTTCAAGTGACCAAGTTTCAGCCCAAGAGGAGGCCTATAACCCACTATATAGTCCAATATGTGCATACTGCCCAGATGGTTCCGTGACAGCAAACCCACTCTGCATTGCAGGGAAATTTTGGACCCTTAGCATTCCGATCCAGCTCTTGAGTTCTTCATGAAACTTGTAGAGCATTGTCTTAGCTTTCCAAAGACACCAAGATCACCTCAATTGGATCACCGAGTCCCAAGTTATGACCTAACCAAGGAAGAAAGGTCAAAATGCATCAAAATCCGAAAAATTATTCAATATTTGCATTAAAGCCCAATGAAGCCCAACAACATTAAACTCATCTAAAGTACTAATATTGGGCACAATAAACATCTAATAATGCCTAATACAAAGCTAACATAAGTGTCTCAAATTGATTGATCAAATTCCCCACACTTAAGCTTTTGTACTCCTGGGCAAAACACATAACAACGAAACTAAAGAAAAACAAGAAACATCATATTATTAAACTAAAAACATAGAAACTGATTGTACCTAATCTAATCCACTTCCGTAGGAAAACACGATGGCACTTAGCATGTGCCACAAGCCTTTAAACCCCTAGGTGTCCCTAGTGGACGAGTTGTAGTCTCGTGAGGGTTTACCAGGATGATACCCACAAACATGTAATATTTTATTTAATCAATTCAACTAATTTTTAAATACAAGCATTGTATCAAATATAAACCATAATTAATAAGTAAAGTATGCTTAACAAAGAATAGTTGAATCAAATCAATTGAGAATAAAGTATAGCATAATAATGCTTTAATCAGAAATAGGCATGTTCAGATTGAGTAAAATTCTTCACAAGTGTCACTCAAATCACACAAGGTGTTTAGGTTAACTGCTTTACGCTCAACTCAGTCAAATTATGAAAGTATTTTACCATAGGCTTGCATATACATCAATTCTCCACTACTTAGATCAAATAAATTGTAAAAATCAAGAGGTCTTTCAAAAAGGTTGTAATGGAACTTATAAGGTGAAGGAAGGGAACAATATAGAAAATAGCAAGTTAAAACCAAAGAGAATAAAAGAGCATTGAGGAGTAATTCAAGTAGAAAGAATAAATTTTTTTACCCAAAACCATAAAATGCTCATTCTCTTCACACATTCCTTCCTTTTTCTATTCTTTTTTTTTCTTTCTTTTTTTTTCTCTTTTTTTTTGTTTTTTGTTTTTTGTTTTTTGTTTTTGTTTTTGTTTTTTTGTACCAAGCATTTCGTATCAGCACACCAATTCCCCCACACTTAAATCATTGCAAGCAAAAGAACTCCTCCAATAAGAAAATCAATGCTCTCCCATTCCCTAAGGTAAGGTAAAACATGGTTTTTCACTCAAAGCTTGTAATGAGCTAAGAACAAAGAATAGGCAAATAGGTTTAGAGGGAGTTAATAATTGGATAAATGCAAAGTAGGTTTATTTGGCCAAAGCAGCTAAGTCAAGAAAAAAATGCCTATGTCATTTTCATGCAACATACAGACCAATGTAATCTCAAATCGATTCAATGCAAGTTCTAGAAAATAAATTCATAATTGACATCACTCATGAAAGAAAATAACCAAGTGTAAGTATCAAACTTGGAAAAGCCCAAAACTCACAAAGGTATGAAACATTCACTCAATTCAACCATGCCTTCTTCCTAATATCCACAATCATATACACATGTATATCATGAAAATGATTCAACTATAAACTGTTTTGCATACTTTTATCATCAATTCAGCTCAGATTCAGCACATGCTTGTATCAAAATCAATTGAAAAGATCAAAATTGTGTGTGTGTGTGTTTTTATTTTTTTTATTTTTTTATTTTTTTATATTTTTATTTTTTTTTTAATATATATACAAGAACAAAGATGATTTAAGACCTATTATGAAATGCAAGTTAAGATGCGTCTCAAGAGCAAAACTACTCCTTACTCTGCCATCATACATCTAAAAAGTTAGTAACAATAAAGATTAGTTTTTTTTTTTTTAACTAAACTATGTACATGGTAATGTCAACTATCCCTCCCCCCAACTAATTAAAGACATTGTCCCCAATGTCAAAATAAAGATAGGTAGAGTGTAGAAGGTCTTACCAGAAAACTGCAAATCGGGCCTGAAATAAGAAAAATTACAAAAAACTAAAACCATAAGAGAAAACAAAAATTCACAAAGACAAAGTCAAATCAAGTTTTTGCTTTTTCTTCTTTGCGCCTTGTTCCCAATTCCGTGGAGCCATTGCTTTGGATCACGTTGTGGTACAAATGCATTGAGTTGATCGAGCAATTGTTCGGGAGTTGTAGCGATTACAAGACTTTGACGTGTCGCTTGTGAGATGAACCTTTTTCTACAAAGATGATCAAGAAAACAAAACAAACTTTCATAAAAACCATTAACATTTAATATACCTATGGGTTTTTGGTGAAAGTTCTCATTGTGACCAGGATGTAATTTGAAAGAGTTCTTCCAAAGTTTCAAAACCACCAGGTAGGGCAATAAAGGCATCAGCATTGGCGATCATAATGTTCATGCGTTGGTGCATGCAAAATACTATTACTTCATCCCCTAATGTTTTTCCAATGGGCTTGCTGGTCGATAAAGGACTGGGAATGACACCAAGGACTTTGCCACCTCCTAAATGTGCAGCAGTTGCTACACAACCCATTAACCCAAGACTACCTCCTCCATAAACTAAACGGATTTCTCTCTCAGCTAGCACTCGACCAAGATGGTGTGCAATATTTACAAACTCTTTATCTTTCCAGGATTAGATCCACAAAAGACACAAACACTCTTGATCCGACGAACTGAAGTGACTTCCATTTTTTTCTCTTTGTTTTTTTTTTTTTTCGTACTCTCACCTTATCAATGATCTGAAGAGAGCAAAGTGCATTATTTAAAGGCATCAAAACTCAAAGGTAATAATTACACCTATAAAGGAGGGGTAGATCCGTGTGTCAGGTAAGTTTGAAAATAAGCACAACAATGATAATAGCTATATGACAATGATAAAAGACTAATCTATATGTGTCAGAAGAAGTTTGAAAATATGCAACGCATATTTCAAAAAAAATACGGCTATTTTTTTTTTTTTTTTGAATTTTTTTTTTTTGAATTTTTTTTTTGATTTTTTTTAATAAACAGGAAAAAAAAAATAAAAAAAAATAAAAAAATACTTACAGGAGGTGTGATTGTGGCTCACATTTTCCTCTGGTTTTACGTCCAGTAACGTCTTGAAGCTCTCTATGGGCCGATGGTCGGCTTCCCATCCAATTTTCTTAAAAATTGGCAAACAGGGTCTTTTTGAGTCGATTCAGAGACTATAACGTTCATGTTCATCTTGGAATATTGGCCATAAATCGAGAAGTACTCTCTGCACATCTCCACTAGGATGCGTCTCAAGAGTCAATAGAATGTTATCTAAAGACTCCTTACTCATGCCATCCTTTATGAAGTTAATTTTATCATCTCGGTTTATAGACGTCATTCCAATTGATTTGCATTTTGTGTTCTGAGTCCATCTTGCACATTTATAGCAGACTCGTAACCTTTTTGCTCTTCTCTTCTTTGCATATGAACTTTTGCCTAGCCCTGGCATATATGAAACAAGAGCATCAGAAAATTCACCTCTGAGTTGGACCTTTGCTTCGATCAACCAGCGTATATCCGCAGGGATGCCTTTGTGCATAAGCATCCTTAATCTCTCAAACCTTGCACAATAAATGTTAGTTAAAGCATTTTGAGGGAGAGAAGGGAATTGCTTGCGGAGGTTGACAAGCTGATTATCCATTTCGAAAGAAAGAAGAAAGAGAGAAATTTTTTTTTTTTGAGTAAAATTATATACAGATTTCAGTGTTTGTGGGTAACTGAAAGGACCGAAAAAGATTTTCACGGAGTACCGTTATCCGCCATTTAACTTAGGTGAAAAATCATCTGTCAAAGAAAAACAAACAAAATTAAGACGAGAAAAATCAAACTACGATAGATTTTCTTGCTTGGCACCGATTTTCTGTCTTGATTCCTGTGAATGCAAAAAAAGTCAAAGTTTGAAAAATGAAAGAGTTAGAAAACTTGGGTTGCCTCCCAAGAAGCGCTACTTTTAATGTCCTTAGCCAGCGTGATTGAAGATTTTGCACGAGCGATGGGTCCTCCCAATAATGATTCAATCTACGGCAATTGACATTAATCGTGGCTTTTTCTTTTCTACTTTTTTTTTTTTTTTCTTCTTTTTTTTTTTTTTTTTCAACAGTATTGATCAATCATGGTAGAGGGCATCCTGCAGCTTGAACTTCCTCCACGAGGTTCTCTTGAGCTCCTTCATAAAAATTTTTGAGGCGGTGACCATTAACTTTGAACACTTTGTTGGTGGCTTCACTCTTAATTTCCTTTGCACCATGAGGAAAAATGTTAGTGACAACAAACGGACCATCCCACCTAGACCTTAATTTACCAGGCATCAACTTAAGGCGAGAATTAAACAAGAGAACTTTTTGCCCAACTCGAAAACTCCTTCCGAAGAATAAACTTATCATGGAAGGCTTTGGTTTTCTTTGTAAAGTCGGGAGCTCTCATAGGCATCTAGGCGGATCTCTTCCAATTCCTCAGAATCGCAACTTCCGCTCTATGCCACTCGGCCAAATTCATGTTGCATTGCTTCACAGCCCAATATGCTTTGTGCTCAATTTCTCGGTAAGTGGCATGCCTTACCATAGACTATCCGATATGGAGACATCCCGATTGGAGTTTTGTAAGCGGTCCGGTAAGCCCAAAGAGCATCCTCAAGCCTCATGCTCCAATCCTTCCGATTAGGTTGGACTTGTTTTTTCAAGTATGCGCTTGATCTCTCTATTGGAGACCTCGGCTTGACCATTAGTCCGGGGATGGTAAGGTGTAGAAACTTTATGCAACACGCCATATTTTCTCATCAATCCCTCCATGCTCGATTCTGAGAAATGGGTGCCTTGATCATCGATGATAGCTCTCGGGATTCCAAACTGCGAGAAAATGCGTGATCTAACAAAATCCACAACAACTTTGGAATCATCGGTCGAGTGGCTTTAGCCTCCACCCATTTTGATACATAATCAACAGCTAGCAAAATGTAAACATAACCAAAGGAAACAGAAAAGGTCCCATGAAATCAATACCCCATACGTCAAAGATTTCACAATACAGAGGTTCTTTGGGGCATCTCATTCTGCGAGAAATGTTCCCTATTCTCGACCTTAATGTTCACAAGACTTACAGAACAAATATGCATCATGAAACAAGGTAGGCCAATATAAACCGAGTCTAAAACTTTCCTAGCTGTACGTTGAGGCCCAAAATGTCCACCACATGCAAATGCATGACAAAAGCTAAGACAGAATGAAACTCTTGATTAGGCACACATCGCCTAATAATTTGGTCACTACAAAATCGCCACGAGATATGGATCATCCCACACATAATATTTTGATTCACTCTTAAGTTTATAAATTTGTGCACGAGTGAAATGTGAGGGAAAAGCTGTAGCAACCAAGAAATTCACCATATCGGCAAACCAAGGGAAGGTGTTCTTACCTTGCAGTGCATAAGTTTGCTCATCACGGGAAGGAGTCCGTACAGGAAGGGATGCGAAGCCCTTTCAATGCGGCTCAAATGATACGCTACTAGGTTCTCTGCTCCACTCTTGTCACGGATCTCTATGTGAAACTCTTGGAGCAGTAGCATCCATCTTATTAGTCGGGGCTTTGCATCCGGCTTCTTCAAAAGGAACTTCAGTCGCATGATCGGTAAACACAACAACCTTAGAACCAAGCAAATATGATCTAAACTTATCCAAAGCAAAAACAATGGCTAAAAGTTCTTTTTCGGTTGTGGTATAGTTGGCACTGAGCAAAGATCTAGAGTTACGGAAGCATAGTATATCACATGAGAAGCTTTCCCCACTCTCTACGTGCCAAGATCAAGCTCCCTCTTTGCATAGTTAGAAGCATCACACATTAACTCAAATGGCAATGTCGGTCGGTGGGTGGATGATAGGGGTACTAGTCAAGGCCTCGCTTCAAGTGGTTGAAAGTCGCCTTGCACTTGTCATCAAAATTGAACTCCACATCTTTCTCAAAGAATCGGGAAAGTGGAAGAGCAATCTTCTTTGAAGTCGGCAATGAAGCGCTGTAGAAACCTGCATGACCAAGAAAAGAACGCACTTCCCGCACGCATGTGGGGTAAGATAGACAAGTAATTACATCAATCTTGGCGGGATCTACCTCAATGCCCTTCTTGGATACTACATGGCCTAAAACTATACCTGTTCTACCATAAAATGGCATTTCTCAAAATTTAGCACAAGGTTAGTCTCAATGCATCTTTGCAGTACTCTACATAGGTTGGCTAAACATGAATCAAAAGAAGAACCATAGACAGTAAAGTCATCCATAAATACCTCCATGCACTCCTCTAAGAAATCGGAAAATATGCTCACCATGCACATTTGGAAGGTACCGGGGGGCATTACGAGGGCCGAAGGGCATCCGTCTGTAAGCAAAGGTGCCGAAGGGACAAGTAAATGTGGTCTTCTCCCGATCCTCCCGGTGCAATGTGGATTTGGAAGTATCGGTGTAGCCATCTAAAAAGCAAGAATGGGACTTACCACCCAACCGTTCCAAAGATCTCGATCAATGAGCGGAAGGGGTAATGATCTTTCCGAGTGGCTTGGTTGAGACGTCGTAGTCAATGCGGACTCTCCGGCTATTCTCGCACTCGGGTTGGAATGAGCTTATTCTTACGGTTGGCCACAACAGTCACCCTGCATTTCTTTGGAACTACTTGCAAGGGCTCACCCACTTCATCGAGAGATGGGATAGATAATGCCGACTGCGGTAGCTTGGTCACTTCTTTTTCACCACATCTAGAATGAGAGGATTCAGTCTCCTCTGGGGTTGTCTCACCGGTTTAGTTTCCTCCTC
The DNA here is from genome assembly GCA_023212625.1 of Styphnolobium japonicum. Lineage (NCBI taxonomy): Eukaryota > Viridiplantae > Streptophyta > Magnoliopsida > Fabales > Fabaceae > Styphnolobium > Styphnolobium japonicum. The sequence goes on along the minus strand of JALBWW010000003.1, from coordinate 37,312,457 downwards.
AAGTAATATCCTGTGCATGCATGTGGAGGGGTTAATACCAGAATGTCCGCAAGTGTCCAACCAATTGCCCTTTTGTGTTGCTTCAAGACTTCCAATAATCTGGTTTCTTGCTCGGGTTGGAGGTGTTTGGCCATTATCACCGGAGCTTCTCATCCTCTTCCAAGAATGCATACTTCAAATGCTCGGGCAAGGGCTTAAGTTCAATGGAGGGTGGTTCTTGGGTGACGGTACTAGTTTTGGAACCGAAACTAAATCGCTAAATTCTCGCCAGATTGCACTGCACTCGCAAGCCGTGCACAATCTTGCAAAACAACATCATCATATCCTATGGAATCAAAAGAATCACACTTAGCGGCCAGGATGAATGACAACATCATTAATAACAGCATCATTGCCATTAATAAGAATCATCAATGTCACAGAATTAACGACAAAGACATGATAAGTATGTAGAAATCTCAAGACAGTCGCACACATTGTAGTGGGTTTACAACCAAAAGTCCGAAGCAGGCGAACAAGTATCACAAGCTATGCTATCGAGTGTATCCTACAATTTCAGAAACTACGCCAACATATCGGCATGTATATCATCAACCAAGAAATCAATGACATCAAAATGAAAAAGCAGAATGATCCTCTAAAGGGTATTTCATGGCATCAAAAATGTTAAACTGAATGATATCATCTCCAAATTCCGTGGAAAGGGTACAAGCATGCACATCAATCTTAGTTTTAGCAGTTTTCAAAAATGGCCTACCTAAGATCAATGGGGGTGGGGAAGAGGCGATTCATCTTCCATATTCAACACATAAAAATCACCGGGAATATTAAATTATGTACCCGAACCGTAACGCGTCCTCCAACACTCCTGCAGGTTGTGCGGTGCTCAGGTTTGCTAAGCGAATGACAATGCCGGTAGGCTTTAGCTCTCCCATATGCAAGGAAGTGTAAACCGACTTTGGCATTACATTGATGGAGGCTCCCAAGTCTAGCAAGGCATGAGTGAACTGTTGGTGCCCTATGGTGCAAGGGATGGTAAAAGTGCCTGGATCCTTGCATTTGGGAGGCAGGTTGGGCTGAATCAAAGCAGAGACATTTCTCCCCATACTCACTTTTTCAGTGCCCTTAAGCTTCCTCTTATGGGTGCACATCTCTTTCAAGAACTTGGCATACTTGGGGATTTGTTTAATTGCCTCCAAGAGAGGTATATTCACCTCAACCTTCACGAAAAGTCTCCATAATTTCCTTATCCAAGTCTGTTTCAACCGTATGCCTCGGCTGTATCATTCGGTTGGGAAAAGGAAGAGGAATGTTGGAACCTGACTTTTTTGGATGCTCACTTTTCTGCTGTACTGAATTTTCTGTCAACTGCTGATTTGATCCAATTTTCTGCTTGGCTGTTGTAGGATCATTTGCTGCTGAATCTGCTACAGCATCTGAATTAGTTGCAGAACTTGAAGTTGCTGTAGAATCTTGTTTCTCTGGGCCAAGGGTAGAATCTGGAAGTATCTGCTGCACTGGTCCATTGATTTGCTTACCACTGCGTAAAGCTATAGCACTAACATTGCCTCTAGGATTTGGAGTGGTTTGAGAGGGTAATTGGCCAGAACCTTGTGACTTTAATTCATGAATTGATGTGGCAAGTTGACCAATTTGAGTCTCCAAGTTCTGAATGGTGGTTTCAGTTCTCTGTTGAAACTGGATGTTATTGGTGGCCAATTGTTTCACCAAATCCTCCAATGAGGGTTCAGATTTTGTGGCTACAGGACCTTGCTGCTGGAATGGTGGTCTACTTGGTCCAGCATGTGGCTGAAACTGATTTGTCCTTGCTTGCTGCTGGAATGGTGGTCTATACTGGTTTTGTGGTCAGCGATTTGATGCATTCCCATATCTCAGTTGGGATGGTCCCTCCGACCAGGGTTGTAAGTGTTGGAGAATGGATCATATTTCGTTGTTCTTCTTTGATGGAATTGTGGCTTCCCGGGAAATATACATTGCGACCTGAGTTGGTCTTGAAACTTCAGAATCATCTTGCAATGTGGGGCATGAATGCGTAGGATGAGAGGAACTAGAACATATGCTACAAACTCTTGCAGGGGGTTTGCACACGTGGTTCGTGTTGTCCTATTGCCATTTGTCTAACCAAAGAAGTGAGCTCATCCAATCTATGTTCCACCCTTTGTTGATCGGCATGTGAAGAGGTATTAACTTCATTGACTATTGCAGTTGCGGCACCCATTCGAGTACCAAATTGCCGAGAATTTCTTTGCCATGTTTGCAATTAAGTTTACGCGTTTGGAGTTTTATCTACCAATGCTCCACCACTTGCGGCAAAGATCAATCATACTCCTTTCCATTGGCATCAATCCTTCATAGAAGTATTGGATCAGCAGTTGATCACTAATTTGATGGTGTGGGCAGCTTGAGCACAATTTCTTGAATCTCTCCCAATACTCATGGAGTGTTTCACCACTGATTTGCCTTATGCCACAAATATCTTTCCTTATTGCAGCAGTTCTTGATGCAGGAAAGAACTTCTCCAGAAATAATCTTTTCATGTCATTCCAAGAAGTGATGGCGGCGAGTTGTAAGTAATACAACCAATCCTTAGCAAAGACCATCCAAAGAGAAAGGAAAGGCCCTTAGCTTGATGTGATCTTCGGCTATTCCATGAGGTTTCATGGTGGAGCGGAACAACATGGAACTCCTTCAAATGCTTATGTGGATCTTCACCTGCAAGACCATGAAACTTGGGCAGCAAGTGTATCAATCCAGATTTCAACTCAAAATCAACATTAAGTTCAGGATATTGAATGCACAAAGGTTGATAATTCACATCAGGTGCGACCAATTCCTTAAGAGTCCTATTATTATAGTCAGCCATAGTAAAATCAACAGACTCAGTATCAGACACAGAAGTACTAACAGAAGCAGACTCAACAGGATTAAAAGAGTCAACAAGATTAGGTGCAATGTCAAGTTCAAGCCCAATTCCAGAAGTAATTCTATTAGCTCTATGAATGCTACTACCAGTCCTATGAATTCTATGAAGTGTATGAAATATTCTATCAATTTCAGGATCAAATGAATGCAAGGTACCAGGATCAGATCTAGTCATACAAAGATGCAGTTCATAAGAAGGTATTAGAAAAGCAATAACAACTAAAACACTAAAAATTCCAAAAACAAATACTCCAAAAAATTAAACAAAAATAAAAACAGTATCAAATGAATTTTAAAAATTATGGAACTACCACAGGATAAAATCTACACAAAAATGCTATCCAACAAAATAATAAAAAATCTTAAAAAATTGAAAAAGTGGTCTAAACGATGGAATTTGGCAAAAATAAGGGTGACCTCACTGTATACAGTGAGTCTTTCTCAGAATAATATTTTCCATTTGTGTACCAAAATTCAGATCAATCTGAGATGCCCGAACCAAAATTCTTGACACAACGCCCTTTATCCAAATTCTGCCGAATCCCACTTGAAAAAGCTTCAAAAACAAAACAAACACATTTGTTAGAGTTAGATGGGATCTTGAAATGATCAAATAGTTGCCTTGGATCCCCGGCAACGGCGCCAAATTTGACAAGAGGTTGTCGAGACCCCGTCAAATAATAATAATTTACCGGTTCGCAAAATAATTTGTAGTATAGAGCATGAACCGAATCGTCTCTCAAGGATCCAAAAAGAACAAATATTTAATCAGATCAAGATAATTAAAAGGGGGGTTTTGATGATTTGAAATGATAATACACTAATTGAATTAAAGGAAAGTAATTAACAAATTAACCAATCCAAGGAAATTTTACCGATCTTGAGTTTAATCCATCATTGATCACAAGGAATTCACTTAATTGCTAACCATGTTCTTGGCCTTAGATCACATCAAGATGCCTCAACATGATCCAAGAATCCTCTACTAGATAAGCATCTAGGATTTAATTAACCAAGGTTAGATAAAGTAAGCACCATCCAAACATAGATTAACTTAAGATCAAGAATTTAACCAAGCTAAACAATCCATCAAAAAGCTTTAATAAATTGTTTATTCTATGTGATCCTCTTTGAATACATGATAATAAAGCTATTACCACATCAACATCTAAATCAAATTAAGCAATTCAATCTAGATAAAAATCAAAGGAGGAAGAAGAGAAACTTGAATAACAATTAAGCAATATGAACAAGCGAAACAAGATCTCCAAATTAAACATCAAGATGGCTAATCCCTTGGATTGATTATGAGAGCCTAGCCTTCCATGGATGGGAAGGAAGAACTCAAAAATAAAATAACAAAAACGAAATTCTAAAGAAAATAAAGAAGAAGAGAAAGAAAACTCTAACAAATACTCAAACTTTCTTGAAACTTACTTCCAAATTGAATGCCTCTAATACAAAGAGGTTGGGTCTATTTATACTAATCCTAGAAGCCAATTTGTACATGTACATAATCTGAATACAAGCTATAAGAATCTGAAATTTGTCAAAAATGGAAGCTTGATGCATGGTTGGTGGGTTGGTGCATGGTAGGTGGGTTGGTGTATGGTTGGTGGCTTTTAGTCAACAACTCTTATCCGACTTCTGGCTTCAAATTCATCACCTAGACGGTGCATTTTGGCTTGGATGTCTTCATCAAAGTTGTAGCCAGTTGTCTCCTTGAAAATCTCCAATTTGAATCATGTCATTTGGACTTTTAGAACTCCAGAAATGCCAAAAACACTTCACCTACCTCAAGTTAGGTTGGAAGAACGTGTTTCCAAATTCAGACCAACTTGTAGCTTCTGAAGCATGCCTAAAACGACATCTATTAACAAAATGGTCTTCATTGAAGTTGGAGATATGGGTCTTATCTTTCAAGTGACCAAGTTTCAGCCCAAGAGGAGGCCTATAACCCACTATATAGTCCAATATGTGCATACTGCCCAGATGGTTCCGTGACAGCAAACCCACTCTGCATTGCAGGGAAATTTTGGACCCTTAGCATTCCGATCCAGCTCTTGAGTTCTTCATGAAACTTGTAGAGCATTGTCTTAGCTTTCCAAAGACACCAAGATCACCTCAATTGGATCACCGAGTCCCAAGTTATGACCTAACCAAGGAAGAAAGGTCAAAATGCATCAAAATCCGAAAATTATTCAATATTTGCATTAAAGCCCAATGAAGCCCAACAACATTAAACTCATCTAAAGTACTAATATTGGGCACAATAAACATCTAATAATGCCTAATACAAAGCTAACATAAGTGTCTCAAATTGATTGATCAGATATCATACAATAAGGATCATAAATAAATCATATATCCTATCACAACATAATATATATAATATAAGTATCAAATAATATAAATCATAGCAATCAACATATCAATAATGCTACATTACAAAATATACAATATACATATATCCTACCACAACATAATATACATAATTTAATTATCACATAATATAATATAAACTATCAATAAATTATAATCTATACATCTCAAAAATAATAGCATTAAAAAAAATACAATATACATATGTTTTATACTTCATTATAACAATAAAGCTACAATTGCTACAAAATAACTAATGTACAACTACATAAACTTAAATCTTACATATAAACAAAAATTTTCAGTAATAAAATATAATTAAAAATGAATAACATACCTGTAAATAAGGAAAATGGGGGATATGGTGGGTTGAAGGAGGAGCAACGGAGGAAAAATGGAGGGAGAGGGCGACGGCGGCGGCGGAGAGGAGAAGAGAAAGAAAGAAGAAAAGAGAAAGGAAGAAGAAGAAAAGAGGAGCGGAATTAGGGTTACGTGTATCACGTCAAAGCGGTAGGCGTGATACACGTGTATCACGTCAAAGCGGTTGACGTGATACACGTCATCACGTCAACACGGGTGGCGTGATATGTATATATCACGCCTTTGTCATGAGCGTTTCCACGTATATCACGTCAACACGGTTGGCGTGATGACGTGTATCACGCCAACCGTGTTGACGTGATACACGTGGAATATTAAAAAAAAAAAATTGCCAACGTGGCAAAAACGACAGTATAGGGGTAAAATGTTTTAAATGAGTGGTATTTTGATAAATTGTTTCCTAATCTACTGTAGTTAGGCCAAATTGCCTACATGTGACTTTGTTATTTATTTGTGTTGATTATAATTGTAATCTTAAAGTTATATTTACTTTAAAATTTATATTTTATATTATGTTACTTGAAAACTTATATTATGTTATTTAAATTAGATTTCAATTTTTATTTTCGTATTGCAAATTTTTTTTTAGGATTTAAGTTTAATCCACCGATTTAATTCAACTCAACCCCCATATGAATATGAATGAGTTGGGTTAGTCCAAGTCAGAGAAAAAAAAATTCTAGCTTTTATAAATTGGTTAAGTCCAAAATTATCCACAACTCAACCCAACCTCACCCATGTCCACCCCTGTTAGGAAGTATATGGTGTGAAAGCAAACGATCCACGTAGCTTAAGGTTATTAGGTAGTACTTCTTTTGTTTCTTTCTAATGCTAGAGTAAATACTATTTAAGCACTCAGATTATTGTATTGTTGGAGGCAGTGTCTCAGTTCTTGGGGAAATTATCAACAGATCGCCATGCTATCATAAATCAATACTATAATAATCGTCATTTCTGTGCATCTGGAGCCAGAGAAATGGTGAAAAATGACTTCTCATTAACAAAACATTCAGCATGCAGACAATACAGATTTAAATTAAAAAAAATGATGACAGTGGCTTTGTCAAATAAACAGCAAAGAATTTTTTTAAATCGGATCCTCATTTTGAGAGTTGGAGCTTGGAGAGAGCTCCAAGGTAGTTGGACAATGATCGCTTCCAAAGAAACCTGCAGAGACGACAAGATCAATCATCAATGTCATACTTTTTATAACATATTCAGTTTACAAGTGATTGATAAATGTCCAAGTAAAATTTAGTTAGCCTGAAAACTACATATAAAATATGTTGTCACGGGTCCAACCATCATATTATTTAGACAATGGGGTGACATGCACAATCAACTCATGCTTGCTTGTGCATTAGAAAATTACAGAAAAGCAAATTTTTGGTAAGCCATTAAATAGGTTAGATGCAATCCAGCAGAACCAATTACCACAAGCTGGCACTCTGGTTTCAGATTTTTAACTCAGCAAAAAGCAAAAGGAGTCAGCAATAAAAACCATTTTTCTATTATGAATTTAAAAAATTGTTAAGGATTTAATTTTAATCCACTGTCAGTGTAAAAAAAATTTATACTGTCCTCCAATGATGTTGAGACACATCATTAAAAAGATTAGACTTGCTAAGTAATTGTTGTGATAATCAAACATCTTTAATAATTTGACAACATATGATTGGATGACAGTGTAAAAAAACAACGGTGGATCAAAATTAAAATCAATTGTTAAATATGCAACCAAAACGGAGTATCAATCACATGAATAGAAACTTACCTTGTAATTCTATCCCTTGTCCATGCATTTCACATGCAACAATCTTTTCTTTAAGTTTTTCTGAAACTATAAAATAGTCTATTCTCATCCGTTTTCCGCGATACCTTCAAAGAAAACACTCATCAGGACTAACAGGCTGAAGATGCCAATTAGATTAGTCAATAACCCACCCTTAAATAGAAAACAGCGTTAAAAAGAATTCCATTCCTTGTATTTGCAACTCGTCACACATTTTATCAGCTATTACAGAGGATGTCTTTCTAGGGGTAAAAGGAAAAAGGGAAAAAGAAATTTTTTAAAGAGAAAGACCAAAAATATGTTTTAAATTATTCAATTGCATTGCATCAACATAATAGTTAATCAGCATTAATGTCAAGGATCAATTCCCAGGACATAATGCTCAAAATAAGATCAATTTCTTACTTTCCAACTGGGTTTCCAGACCATGAGAAACCTCGCTCCATGTCCTTATCCTTGTGCAGGAATCTGTAGGCATCTACCAGCTTTCCCCTGCAGCATGCTCCAAAATCTCAGCTAATAATATAAAACTGTTAGAGATATAAAACTAATCTTGGGCTTTAACCTAATAGCTTAAGCTTTTGGGAGAGTTTGTCCTTGACATGATATCAGAGCCTCTAGGACCAAGTGGTCAGGAGTTTTATCCTTGCCGCTCCCATTCTTCTAAATAAAATAGTTGAATTTCAGCATAAGGTAAAGTGGGCATTCACGCTTCAAACCCAAAGGGATATTGTGTGAGGAGGCATGTTAGAAATATAAAACCAATCTTGGGCCTTAACCTAATAGCTTAAACTTTTGGGAGAGTTGGTCCTTGACAAAATAATAAGTAGTTCAAAAATAAAGGGTAAATAAAAGAAAGGGGATGATAAGTTACTACAACCAGAAACAATTCAATTATGGTTCAAAATTTAATTATTTCGTTTATTTATTTACTTGTCCTTGTCTTGGGTTGTAATACTCAGAAAATACAGACTTCATAAACTTGTTCAAAACTTCAGAAGAATATTATCTAAGAACAAATGCGAGGTACAATTTCTCCTATTCTTCCCGTTGAAGTTATAGGGCTTAGGTAGAAAAGGAGGAAAAGAGAATAACGATACTCTAAATAATATGACATTAGATTGATATGACGAAGATGTGATATAGTGTGTAATAAAAATTGCTAACCTAATGGTCTTATTTTATACTAATAATTAGGTCAATACTACTAGTACAAGCCAAAGCCTACTAATACAATAAGAAAAAAAGTTAATCCACCTCAATGAAGCAAAGCCAATTCTTATACAAGTAATTAAAAGTTAAAACTACAAAAGGTCTTACTTATTGCAATGGACTCTAAAAGAACTGTTAACAGAGTAACAGACTATAGGTGGCCTAAACACAGCTAGGAAAAAAAAAGCAAGAATCACTTTTATTATGAAAATTGGATTAAAATAAGGTGTTAGAAATTTTACCAAATGCTAGATATAAAAGATCACCTTTTAACCTTACCATAGTACAACAAAACAGGCAATAAAGGATCCTGATAATCTATCTTATCATCAAGTTAGATAGATTGCAAGCAACAAACTTCCCACATCACAGTTTAGAGTGGAAGGAAGGATTAAATCTTGGGAGATATGAATTACTAATTAATCCATGCACGACAACAAGGTCAAGGAATGAGGTTTTGCCATGTTGCTGTTATTGCTAACAAAAATAAAGGAACAAAAGGAATCTCTAATGAGATCACTTACTCTCTTAACATTGCACCAAATCTTCTTCTTTCAGCCAAGGTAAACCCAGGCTGGCCGCTATCCTGCATTAAATCCATATCATCAGATGTTTAATTACTATCTGCAATATAGAGGAGAACTATACACTACTTGATGTCAATAATGCAAAATTTTGAAAAATCAAAGATCAGTTGCAACATGTTTGTAAGTCGACCGGGAGATTCTCTTTCCCATTCTCTGTTTACTTTGGTGGTGGATGTGCTGAGTAGAATGCTTTCTAGGGGTGTTGAGAGTGGGCTTTTTAAAAGTAGAAGAATGTCCTTACTATCTTTCAGATATTTGAGGTAGCGTCTGGCTTGAAAATCAATTGGAAAAGGGATGGTTTGGCTGGTACAAATGCTGAAAATCAGGTTCTTGACTCTTTGGCAACTTTGGCTGGCTGCCTGGTTCTCATTAGAGATTCTGAGGCCCAGAATATCTCAGAATGTAAGGAGAATTGGAAGAGTATCTTTTTCTGTTTTATAGGAAGGTAGAGTTACTCTTATCAAGGCTTGTTTGTCCAGCATCCCACTCAATTATTTATCTTTATTCAAGTAATCAGTAGGGGTGACAGAGGATTGAGAAGATTATGAGAAATTTTCTTTGATCAGGGATGGGAATAAAAAAAAAGGAAAGATCATTTGGTTAGCTCGGTGGTTTGCTCTAGTCCTAAGAAGGAAGGTTTGTTTCTAGGTAATATGGTGCCCAAAAGCATTGCAGTAATTGATCAATGCCTACTGTGTTTCCCTTTAGAGATGTCTCCTTATGGCATTGAGCTATAAAGAATAAGTATGGTTTGATCTAGAACAGGAGGGGTGCCAGCCCAATGATTACTGTTTCTCACTCCATTCCCTGGAAATTCATCTCCTAGGGAAATGTCTCTTTAAAACTGAATGCTCTAAAGGTGAGTAATGGATCCTGTATTAGATTTTGGGAGTTGTGTGTGGGCAATTTCTAGAGGCTTTTCATTGTCTGTATTGTCTGAATTGGAATCCCTTTTGCTTTTGCTTGTATTGACGGAAGAGTTTGGAATTCCAATTCTTCTGGTATATTTTCTTGTAAATACTACTTCTATTTTGCAACACATCCTCCAAATAGAAAGAAATTCCTTCTTGAAAAATCACATTTGATGTCCAAAGTTCCATCTAAAGTCAAGTATTTCATTTGGACAGCAGTACTTTATAGTTAATAGGATTAAATATGACAAATGTTGCAGTTTCGTAAACCTAGCAAAGCTTTGTCTCGTGAGTAATATATTGTTCTAATTCAGAAACAATTGCACATTTATTTTACATTACCCAGCAGCTAGTTACATTTGGAATATACTTTTTGGAGTTTTTGGGGACACATGGGTATGCCCACCGAGCTTGGAGCATTTCCTGTTCATTCAGAGGCTTTGGCAGGAGTGAGGAGTGCAATTGCAAAGTATTATGGTGTTTTTGGTTGGAGTCGACTGCTCAGACTTTTCAGGGAAAATCCTTAGACTTGCTTTTGGGATGGCATTGTTTTCATGGCTTCTCTTTGGTGATCCTCATATGGTTCCTTTCAGGGTTTTCCCATGTTAGACATACAGAGGAATTGGAAAGAACTTTTGTATTAAATCTTTTTTTCTGTCTTGCTTTGTATTTGTTTGTTGTTCTATCTAAGGAGGATAATTATCCTGCTTCTTCCTTGTGTCTCTTCTTTCCTTCTAATAATATTCTTCTTTAACAAAAAACAAATGTTCATAAATAAAGTTTGATAAACAAATGAATCACTCAAACATAGACTTCACAATGAATGGTCATCAACAACAGATATGTTCTTCGCCGCGAAAAGTAATCCCACAAAAATATTTTTTACAACAGCTCCAACATTACTTGATGGGCCCCTTGAGATGAAGAACCGTTTCTCAGAGTATATAAATAAGACTGATAAAGCTCAAATTCCGAGGAACAATTATATTCTCCAGCATATGAAATATAAGTGCATCAATAAGTGGAACAACCTGATGCCCCCGTCAGCAACACACACACACACACATATATATATATTACTATTCCAGGCTCTGTCTCAGTCAGCATGTTAACTATGACCAACTATAATAGGAAACTAATATTGAAGTTCAAAGAGATAAATCTATTTCAAAGGGAACTTCAAGAGAGTAAATTGGTTAAACCTCTTTATTTGGAGGAACATAGCCATTGAGTTTTGCAGCACTGAAAAAATCTGGATGACTCACGTCAATCTCTTCATGGCTGCACATAATGAATTTATGAGAGGGAAAAAAAGCAAAAAATATATAAGCTCCTACTTAAAAAGTGTAGATGCACTGGAAGACATGGCTAAGAACATAGATCATAGATCAAACTCCTTGAACAAATCCATGCAACATTCAAAACAATCCTCTAGTATAAGATAGTACATTAGAAAAGACCAAAAATTAATCATTTGTAAGAGTTATTGGGAAGGATATATAGAAAGCTCGTGGCAAATACAGACAAAATGATGCTTTTAGTTTAGGTAAAACTACATCTAAAAGCTCATCAGAAGTAAAGTGTTGCCTCAATGAATTAGTTTCATATAATACATATAGTTATTTCAAATTGAAATAAAAACATCAATCTTAGTGCTTCTCTCAAACTGTTGGATTTCTGTTATGTTCATGGCAATGGCATGGATGGTAACAAAACTAGATGCAGCCAACAGCTTAGCTTGACTCATAGCTAGAACTTAATGACAAAAGAATGCAAGAGACAAAAGTATGTTGTTATACAAAGAGGACCTACACCCCCCAAACAAAAAAAGAAAAATGGGAAGGAAGAAAAATGTAGATTAGCAACCTGACATTCAGATCCCCACACCATATCAAAGGCTTATCTGAATGTTGTGTAACAAATTCCAGGATCCTTTTGTCCCATTTTCTTCTCCTTTGAAATGAGTTCGCCTCCTCTTTCCATCCATTGTTTGGCACATATGTATTCAATAAACGAAGTGTTTCAAATTCAGCTAAGATTACTCGGCCATCTGGTTCATGCTTTGAAGCTAAAAAAATAAAATAAAATAAAATAAAATAAAAGAGTAGGGTTCTGTCAGCAGTAAAGATAACTTATGGAACATAATCCAACGTAAATATGTTAGAAATATATTTCAGTAAAAATCTCTATTCTGATTGTCTTTTAGGACATCTAGCATTCATTTAAAAAAATTGAATTGGAATTTTGAATAATATATCACAAGTTTTTAACAGATAAAAAAGTTTAAGAACCTAAATATTATAATTATACTTAACAAATCCTCCATCCTTGTACATCTTTTCTATCTTAAAAAAAAATTGTAATAAGGTCATGTAAAGTTTCTGCAGCCTTTAGTTCTTTTAAATTCACCCAAGAGCATGTTCAAATCATGGCAATATTCAAAATTAACAACATTAATGTCTGACATTTGAATCCTGAACATATCTATATAAATAAAACATGTAAAGCTATAAATACAATAAAGAAAAATTCTGTGAAGCAGGATACCTATTCTATCAAGATTGAAAAAGACACTCTTTGGTTTGCAGCATTTTTTCACAAGGAGTGCTGTCCCTGCATACTTCGAATCAGCAAGAGACCACCAAACACGATAGTTCTCAAAAGGAGGAGTTGAAAGTGCACGCATCAATATCTGCATAAGTTTGAGCAAATATGTGTTATAAAATATTAGAGATTTATATCATGATTATATCAATTTATCATTAGATAACAATATGGTTTTGTTCATGTTTTGGTGTAGAAGTGATGTTCATGCATATCATTACAAAAAGATTTCAGAACACCCATTCAGACTGAGGTAATGCAAAGACCAACCAAAGAACTTCGAGTGTTACTTTAAAGTTCTCACACTATATCCTTTCATTTGAGAATCTCATGAGTTCAAAATTTCATATGTTGATCATACATGAAAATAAGCGAACTTATAGCTCTTTATGAGAACACCAATGAAGATATTTACATAGGTCTTTTCATATTCTTGGTATATTAGATATGCACTTGTCTAGTGGAATTGAAATGTAGGATTCCACTTTCCACATATTCCATTATAGTTATTAACAAATATCTTCCAGCATCAGTATTTGCTTTCAAACAATAAATGCATTTTCATAGTTTTTCTTGGTGTTCTCAATGGTAACCCCTGCGTGTGTTAAAGCAGCAACTGTGCTCAGAGAACTCCCAACTAAAGCTAGCTTCTTATATGAATAGTTTTTCTTGGTGTTCTCAAATGCTACTCCATCAACAGTCATATTAAATAACAAACTAAGACGTGAACTGATGAAGGATATAGGATGCAAATGCCATTCTTCCTAGTGATGAAAGTCAGTTAGAAATTCAGAGGATAGCAAATTGAACTAGAGAAATATCATCAATGGCCATCCCGATTTGCATTTTTCATCAATGCCTCCCACTTCTGGCTCTACTAAGAATAACATGAATAAGCCAGTAGGCCAATAATATATACTGCTATGAATTTTTGAAGTTGCGTACGAATTCTAAGACATACTTAGACTCTCAGCAATACATCTTGTTGATATAATTTGTAACAGGACAGAACACTACCTTCTTTTCTTCCCTGGAGGAGCTTGTATCATCTTTCAATTCTCCCTGATTTTTAGGTGCACCCTTAGAACCCGCAGCAGGCATCCGCACTTCCTAATGACAATTTGATGTTAGAAGATTCATACCGTAAATTTACCAAGTTTATTAGCATAAATATGCTTCCGGGATGATGTCATGAGGTGAATGAGTTCCAAGCTCATCTGCAGCTTAATTAGCAGGATCAGTTTCATGCTTAAACTAAAACAAATTGGCTTACTACATGAAACTCTTCAATTATTTGTCTGCCAACTGGTTATTTATAATCCCATAATCCTCCTAATAGGTTCTAGAACTAGAAGAATCAAATGATAGTATAGATGAGCTTTTTTAAAAAAAGATATTTTTTATCATCTTTTTTTAAAAGATCTTTTATAAAAAGTAAGTAAAACCTATTTTATATTTGGATGCAATATTTGAGAAGATCTTCTTTTATGTTTGAAGAGTTTTTTCAGAAGAACCAAAATCTACCTAAAAAAAGCACAAAATGTGTTATTTTAGTGCTTCAGCTCTTTTAAAAATATCTCCAAATGCACTAAAATATAACAAAAGTACTTTTTAAAAAAAATCATATATATATGTGTGTGTGTAAAGAACGTCCAAACGAGCACTGCACTGAAAAGATTAAATTAAGTTACATAACAATTTTTTGTTTGTACACTTACATGAAGCATTCCACGGGCAGCATCCAGCAAACATAATCTAACTACGAAATTAGCTCTCTAAAGCCACTCAGTGACAGAAAAGATTTCAACGACATTACCGAAACATGTAGAGAGACTCGTTCTCATTAAAACGACACGCATTAACGTTTTTAGCAGCAAAAAACAGATACCCAGTTGTCAAATACCCATTTTCTTGTTGGACAACAAGGGACAAGGGACATAGCAAAAGCATCAGCATTTGATTTGATTTGATGTTTTCTTAAGCACCACACACACACACAAATAAAAAAAAAATAAAAAAAAATAAAAAGGGTCGGTTGCTTTTGCATGAAAAATGGAGAAAAGGCAGGTACGGTACCTGTATGGCAATGACATCAGGATCAAAAGTGGTGACGAAGTTGGTGAACTCGGGCCAATTGTTCTTCACTCGAAGGAGAAAGCTGTTAGCATTCCAAGTCAAGAACTTCAAGGGTTCCTTCTTCTTCTCCTCCTCCTCAGCATCGTCTCTTGAAGCTGAAAGCAAAAGAGAAGGCTTCTTCGAAGAGCCATCCTTCTCCACTGCTTGAAAGAACCGTTTCATCCCCCCTTCACTCTTCACTCTTTACTCTTCACTTTTCGCTATCAACACTCACTCACCCTCGCTCTCACTCTCATCACTGTATTTGGTTTGTTCCCGAATTACTCACGCTCACACTGTTGGCTTCCCTCACCTAAACGTCAAGGCTTTTATTGTCGTCTGCTTTTAATTTCAATTTTTTACATTATCTCTAATTATATAATATTTTATTTTAATATTAATTAATTGTATTTCTATTTATCTATTCACATTTAATTAATTTAATTAATTTAATAAATTATAATTAAAAATATGAATAAATAATGAAGAGTACCAATAACATGTTAGTTCAAGTTTGCAATTATGTATATAATTTTAATTATGCAAGATATTGTTGCATAATTTCTTGATTACTATCATTTTTTTCCTGAATTCACGAAAATTATGTAATACTATAATCAAGAAACTTTGTAGTATTATTTGGTATTATGAAAACGCTTAGCGTAATCCAAAAACTATATAACAATATCTTACATAATAAAAAAATTATATATGAGTATTCCACGTAGACAATTGTTGAAAGCGTTTAAAAATTGTTGAGTTAGAAGATTCAACATAATAAACAAAATGAGAAAAAGAGAGTATAGTATTTTTTTATGTAATAAAAAAATGAGAAAAAGATAGTATAATATTTTTTACATGATAACAATACATAAAATATCAATTATTTGTCAGAGTAAAGTAAATACAATTATGAATTATATTCTTCTTCATAATATTTGTCAAATTATATTATAAAAAATAAATCAAAATTAATATATTTTTTTTGTTGTAATATGGAGCTTACTAATAGTTTTGTTTTTTTGTTTTTTTGGATTTCAGCTGGATTGCTATAGAATTTTCATTTTGAAAACTTGTAGCTTGTACCCAAAAAAAAAAAAACATATAGTATATGCTTAGAATTAGCATGAACTTAATTCTAACAAAATTCCATTGGCCTTATTTGTCACAGTCATGCTCTTAAGTGCATGTATATTTAACAATCTAGGTTTGGACCAAACATATAGGACTCACATGCAGTGGCGAAGCTTGGAGAAAAAGTTTGAGAGGGTCGAATTGTAAAGGGCAGAGTAATACCGTTTTAAATTCTTAAGAAATTAGGAAACTGAGCCAGGCCAGAAGAGAAGAGACCTTGGCCAAACCTTGAATTCAAACCAACCCAACGTCCAACGCAGGGATGGACGCCGTTCAGCTTTCCTTCAACTCATTCAAAGCAACTGAAATGCACGCCCCACCCTTTTTTTTTCTATTTTTTTTCTAAAGTTTAATTTCTATTAACTGTAAGTGTAAAATCATCCAATCATGTATTGCTAAATCAGTAAAAGAATTGACTATCATAACAACTATATAGAAAGTTTAACTATTTTAATGATTTGATAACACATGATTGGATGATAGTGTAACTTTATACTAACAGTGTATAGAAATTAAATCCTTTTTCTATCTAAGGGCAGATTTTATAAATTATTTTGATACACATCTTTTTGTTTTTAAAAATACTAATATTTAAAATAAAATTGTTAAGTATACATTAATTGTTATTTATATTTAATAAAATTTTAAATATTTATTATAAAATTAACAATTAATAAATACTTAATATCTCACCTAAATATCATCCTCATAAGAGTACATAGATTCCTTCTTGTTGGGATGGTCTCCAAACTACATGCTTATACGTATTTAAGGATTTTCAAAATTCTAGGTCATCTGCTCACGTTGTACACGTACAGCCCAAATTTAAGCCAGGCACCCCAAACTTGTAACTTTTCTCCCAATCATGGACCCCATTTCGAAACTCGCAGGCCTAAATGGGAACCAATACCAAATGCTAAACTGCAAGAGTAATCTTCGGTTTTGTAGAATTAGCTAGATTACTCCGATTAGCCATAATTTTGCACCATAAGAATCTATTTACATTCTATACTAATGACTTAGTTTCTAATATATATATATATATATATATATATATATATATATATATCTTTTTAGTTTATAAGAGATTGAAGCTATGACTTTCATAGTTATTGAGTGGTTATTTAAAATTTTAAGCCTCATTCGTTCTCTTTATTTTAAATTTTTTCAATAAAAAATACTAGTTAAGAATATTATCTTAACAATAAATTAAGCTTCTTTATACAAGTTACAACCCATGGTGATATTTTCATCATTGACTTGAAAGGTGGGCTTGAAGACCTTAGACGAACTGGGCACTGATTGAAATAGTGAAGGAGACTTGCGTCATACAAAATCCCAGAGTATTGCTTGACAGTGTCTGGACAGTTTGCTAGCTCACGTATTGCTTCTCAAGAAGGCTTCCACAGAATGCCAAGTCAAATCGCTCCTCAGGAGGATCACCAATGAAGTCAAAAACCACATCTGCATTTAAGAAGTCTTCATCTGCTGTATAGCTGCAGATGGGATAAAAAATAAGAGGAAAGCAACCTCAAGTTCATAAACCATTTGCATTTAAGAACTTTACTGAGAGAGTAAAGATGGCTGGCACTGCTAACAAGCTTTTAACAAACATTTTGAAGGTGAATCAGTAGCCAAACACGTTTATTAGAATTCGCTGTGGTAAGTCCTTATATGCAGTGGAAAGCAACCTCATGTTATTGGACGATTGCATTATATGATACCGCAGATGTCCTAGCATAGATAAGCTAACCATAAAGTTGAAGAAAAGAAACCTGAGGAAGCTCCTAAATGAAAGGTCTGCAGGAAAATTCTTCTAGAAGATACCCTAAACCCTGGCAGCTAAATGAATGTTCATCCAGTTATGCGAAAGCAAGACAAGACAACCTGTCCCCTGAACCCTGATGCATTTATTACATCCAATCCAATAGCAGAGAAACTACCTTATTGCTAATCTTTACACTGTATTTTTGTAAAGTAATTAACAAGGTTCCTACAAATTGCATATAATGCAGATAAAACACAAATTTCAGGATTCATGTGCTAACTTCTGAATTGTGGGATTCAATTATAATCCTGTAAACATAACACTACACCAGAACAATTATAATTACAACCATGTGCAGTGGCTAAGCAGACATGTACTGTGCCCTAAAGGCATAAGACTGTCTAATGTCACAAAAAACTTCAAATTTCATAAAAAATCTTGTTTCTTTTTCTTCTAGAGTGACAATCAGTTGGATTCTTTTTTTTTCCAGAAAAATTGTCACTCTTTCATAATGAAAATTACATCCACTTTAAACTTTATGGCAGATAACCACTTCCCAAGAAGGCTATACAAGGGCTACAGAATTATTAGTGCAGCCTTTACATAACAAACAATAATAGTTCCTCAAAGACCCTGGCGGATACAACTTTCTGAAGAGTCTGGTCAGCTCAGATAACTTCTAATCATGTACAGAAGTATTCACATTGTATTCAAATATGATCATATATTGTAAGGTAGGATGAACACTTTCATGCTATGCACATTGTCTACCAAACAAGTAGATAGAAAAAATAGATTTGCTTTCCATTTAGTAAATAGTAATTTACCCGCTCTTTGTTATTATACACTTCATCCCAGCTGCTTTAGCAGCTGCTAGGCCTATTGCGCTGTCCTCCACCACAACACATCTGTAAAAAATAAATAATGACATTTGACATTCAAATGTGACATATCAATGAATAAAAGGTGAATGTCAAGTGCAGAAGTTGTTGTGTAAAACACGAAATGTTTGAAAATTGAAAGGTCAAAGAGGATTATCTGCAGCACGATTGAAAACATCAATTCATTTTTTTATTTTATTTTTTTGCAAATGAATTAAGCCAGCATGGAAAGCACCTGCTGTATCATAACCTAACCAGAAACTGTAGAACTGTATGGCATCTTATTTGAACAATAATTTCAGCATAAGTTATCACCTAGGCACTACTATTGTGAGATACCTTGAAGGTTCAACACCCAGAGTGCTGGCTGCTAATAGATAGATGGCCTGTCAGAAAGAGCGAAATGCAATTAAATTGAATTAATTAGCTGCTGAGATTATGCCATATTGTATATTCAGTCATCTAGAAAGAAACACTGCACAATGCAACTTGAGCATAGTATAGGGTCGCTACACCACAAAAAAATGTTGTATTACATATTGTCACTGAATATTACAAACTCTAAAACCGATATAGTTAGCTTCATACATGGGCATAAAGGTCTTTTAATCATTGAGTTTCATTTTCAAATAGCTTTTTGTTGACTGGATAAAACTGTGTTAAGATGCAGGGATGTAAAATAGGACTACATATATATTTAGATTGTGTCCTGAAAAACTGCCAAACTAACATTAGAAGGATGAAAATCTTACTGGATCAGGCTTTTTGCGGGGAACCACGTCTCCCGCAAATATCTTGATTTTTTCTGCTCGCTCAGGTCCCAGCAAGAATGATACTATTGCAGAGACCTAAAATAACTCACAGTTTAGGTCTGAAGATGAAATAACAAATAAATGTAGATCCAATCACCAGTACCATATGGTTCACTGATAATTAATCTATTAACAATTTGAAGGTTATGATCTATTGATCCTAGTTCAATATTTATACATAATGAAAATGAGCAGTATGGAAGCCAAAAAAGAAATCTGCCAGGCCCCGTATTGCACTTATGAACAATTATACAGCAATGTCAACACATAACCATGAGGCTATTACTATTAGGAATTGAGTCTCTAAAATATTATGAAACAAGGATCAATGGGCCACCTTTGCCTTCAGTCAGAAAAGATTCATATAAGGAATTGTGGAACTGATTATGCATACCGCCTTCTCATTGGAAGTGCTGCAAACAGCAACATTGACTCCTTGAGCTAAAGCCTGATCAATAAGCCTACATGTTTGATTAAATGAAACACACAATAAGATAAGGCATAGACTTAATGTGCCTTGATAATAAACCAGAGTTTTTAATCTTACAACATATAACATGAAAACCATGAAAGTGAGATCAAAATTAAGTGATGTCATAAACAATATTAGGTCAAAGTTTAGGGATGGAACAAGATTATGAATTCACAATATGGAATGTTTAGCATGTTTTAAATCAATTCTTTTGAAGGCAATTAGCTTCTCTTGAATTTCAAGTTTAAATAAGAACTAACTATCCCAAATTGTTATAAAATTTAATTTAATTATGAATAATGGGGACGACAATAATTGAACTCCTAACCACTTGGTCTATGAAGTACAGATATCATGTCAAGAAACAAATCAACCAAATACTTAAGCTATTAGGTGGAGGCTAAGGAATGGTTTTATATCTTTAACAAAAATCAATATAAATAATCTTTTTCAATATAAGATAAAGAACAGATAGTAACCAACTTTGCAACACCTGGGCGAAGAGGCAACAATTTTTTCTCAATAAGGGCCATGAATAGTTCTGTCTTTCGCTTGTGGAGTGAAGCTATGAATTCTTTTCTTTCTTGTTCACTTGCTGGGGCTTTCGCTGGCCAACCTGTCTTGTTAAAGTACGCAGTCATCCTACAAAAAAGAAGAAGAAGAAAGGTATATCAAGTATTGTTTCAATTAAACGTTTCCTATGATTAATTCAACAATGGCAGTGACCTATGTTTGCAGGTTTCAGAAATAAATAATGAGTTGAAAAACTTTGATCAGGGAATTCAGTTAAAAATGGATGAAGATGAATGAGTTTTGAATTGAGGAAAAGAAAGACATAACATACCTTTCTTTTCCACCTCCAATTTTGAGCAATTCCCCGTACAAGTCCACATCCCAGGTAACGCCTAGGTCTCTCTGCGTGGCCAACGGGTAATCCACACAGCAGAATCATACAAGACATATATATATATATATATATATATATATATATATATATATATATATTTGTTAAAGGCTCTATTCAACCACATTAAGAAATGCAAATGCAATAAGAGTAAGTAAGTACCTCTTGGAAAGTTTCATTAAAAGATATCCGGTGCCCGTCTTTCTCGGTGTCTACAAGCACTCCATCACAGTCAAATAACAGAGCCGAGGGAAGAGTGGATATGGAAGAGGAAGACGCTGAGCAACTCACCCTACCACTACCACTACCAGTACGAGGAGAAACACTCTTAATTTTCACTGTTCTCGGTCGTGCTACCTTAAGGCCAACTATTGTCGTACCCAAGAAAGAGCTTTGTTCATGGTCCTTGTGTTTGAGGCTCGCAAAAGTTATTGGTTGAGCTGTTAGTGCTCGACACAAGAGTGAAGAAGAGGAAATGGAGATGATGGTGGTTGCTGCCATTAGAATTAGACTTAGATTATGAGTGCGTTTGCTTACCAATACAATACCACATCCCCAACTTCAACTTATCTGGTTGGGTGGGACCGTTAACTCTAATGGTTCCAACTTCGAACTTCCAACACAGGTTTGGTTTTGGTTATGGAACTCCGAAGATTAGGTTGGGGCTTGTGAGCACTCTCCACGTGGAAGAGGAACTTCGGACTCGCATGCTTTAAGAATCCTTTTCTTCCTTTTTTGGTGGGTCCTTTTGGCCCAAAAATTTACGTCAGGCCCATAGCTTAAATTGAACTAGCAAAGTTATCCTACCAGGTCTCAGGCCCAGACTTGGAGCCAAGAGCTTTTCCACACAACAATTAAGGTAGGCCCATACGTTAAACTGCTAACGAGTTTATCCGGCCCAGACCATTCTTGTGCGGTTGGAGCCGAGAACTTTTATTCTTGCAGCAGCACAAGACGACAGACAACGTAGAGCATACACAATGAAATAATTACATATTAAGGATCAAGACGTACAAACATTTACATGAGGTGGTTATGATCATTTTTCATAAATATTTTTACATCTTATCCTCGGCACTAATTCTACATCTGGGACACAATTCTTGAACTCAAAATTAAGTGGCATATACAAATTATATAGCTTGAGGATGGACGATAAACAAAAAGAAAAAGACTATATTCAATTACTCATTTTCATAGCACGTAATGATACAAATGATGCATTCCTCTTTGATTCATTATAAATGGATGTACAGCAAAAGGGAATATCAGATTTGAAAACTAACTATCCTTGAGGAACTACAATATCATTCTCTAACATGGCATGAGGAGATGCCGCTGCATAACTTTGACATGGCAACCACCTTAATCAAGTTAGACTTAGCTGCATCCTGCAATGGATCTGATTGGAGGGCCTTGTCAAAACAATACTTGGCCTCTTCCCACAGACCCTCAGCAACAAACACAAGACCCAGATTGTTAAATGCAGGAGCATAGCCAGGCTGTAGTTGAAGTGATTTTGTAAACATCGCCTTGGCACGTTGATATTGTTTCTGTTGGCGATAGAGATTTCCCAAGTTGGATAATATAGCATGTGCTTGTTGAGTTGTTGCCAAAGACAAAGCCTGCTTGTATACTTCTTCAGCTTGTGGTGGTTCTTCTGATAGTTGAAGCGAAACACCTATACATGCATTTTTAACCCATATGAACACTTAAAGGGAATAGTTCTTTCATTGGAAAAGGGGGTGGGAAGAGGCAGCTAAAGTGCCAGACCACAGTCGGCTATACCAAAGGCATACAATATTGAACATGAGAAAATTGACATTCCGATTACAGCCAAGGAGAGAGAGAGCATACCTAGGTTAGACCATGCATAGCTGCATTCCTTGTCACAGGCAATAGCAGTTTTGAGGTACTTTTGTGATGTTTTGAATTGCCGTGTACAGAGACTATGAAGGCCAAGTTGGTGCCACTGCACAGCATCATCTGGATCTTCTGCTATAGCCTAGTAGAAAAAGAATGACACGCCAAAATAAGATGGGAGAAATTATATCCATCATAGAAACACCTAAAGACATTATGAGTTATGACATATCAGATAAGCTGTGTAAACAACACAGTACGCATGATAAAGATCACCTATCAAGTGGACAATTAAGATAAAGCTTTGAAAATTTTCCATCCCGTGTGATAACCACACCTCATCCAGGGGATGGTAACTAAAAGAAAGCAATAAATTACCTGCTTTAAACTGCAAACAGCACGCTCTTCAACTTCCATCAGCCCATGCTGTTCACTTTCAAATGATGCTGCTATCTCATGCTGAGCCTTGTGAACCATGGCAAGCCCAGCCCATGCTATTGGAAGCTCAACCAGGGATGAATCACCATCTCTTATTATAGAAGCCATCTCATTTCCAGCCCACGAAAGGTGTTCACTAGGATCTTGAGATCTTTCTGCCTCCTTTATTCGATGGATAGCAACAGCATATCGAGTAGACATGCAATTGGGTTCCAGTTTTGCTGCCTACAAAGCAATGGCAACAGAGGGAGGGGGGAAATTAGCGAATGACAATCCACAAAGCCACAAAACTTCCACAGAAGCTTATTTTGTAAAAATAAGGGGGAAATGTTACAAGTGACACTGACATTATCCAAAATGCAATACACGTGTGATCAATGAGAAAAAATTGTAATTCCTGCCATTTTAATTATGAAAAAGAATGCATATAAAAGGACACACATAAATTTATTGCAGAGAATCAAAGATAAAAACATTTCTGCCAAGAACAAGGCCAGGAAACCATTGAACAACCTCAATAAATACGCTATAAATGACAGTAGCAAGGAGCCATGAGCACCTTCTCCAAGCACTTGCTGGAACTTCTATGATCACCACTCATGTAAAATGCATTGGCAAGATTTGCCCAGATATGGGCTGATTTTCCATCTGCTTTAGTTGCAGCTAACAAACATTCCTTGGCAACATTAACAGCCATAACCTGATCTGCTGAAGCACCTTCAGCAGCACTTGCACCAGCACCTGGAAGTAATGAAGAATCATATAACATAAGGTTTTGGGGGGATAAAAACCATATTACATAAATTTCTTCAACCACTTATAATAAATGACAAATCAAAGTAATTTCTCCTCAAAATTGAGTGCATAGGGCAGATTACCTGCTACGACCGAAGCATATTTACACAAAAGAAGGGCAGCATAATTGATCAAAGCTGCAGGATGGTTTTGATCTTTTAGGATCAATTCTTGGAAACACTTTGCGGATAATTCCAAATTCCCACTGGAAGGTAATGTAGTTAGTAACAGTAATGAAGAAAGATATGAATAGATTAAAAAGTTATATAAACCCTTTTTCAATTAAAGCCACAAAAATATTGTTATTTCCCAAATAATTCAATGCAATATTCAGGAAAAACAGTTGGAATATCACCTAGAAGAGGATAGCAACAGGTCTCTATTATAAAAAAGCAACAACCACTATAGCATAGATTTTACCCGCCTAAACTAATACTCTTTATAGTCAGCCATACGGTATGTGTTGTGAGTGTTCTGAAGATACACTTTTCTCTAAATAAGAACTTTACTATTTGGACACTCTTTCCCAGATAATCTGAAGACAATTATTATTCTCTAAAGGAAAAATAACTTCTTTTTTGCCATTCTTCTCAGCTGGTTGAGCTTCCTTTCCTTTCTTGTAATAGGCCTTAAGACTTTCCTATCTGTCATAATTTCTTTCCTTGTGTGGTGACTATGGTCTCTCAAAAGTATTACATCAACAACAACAAGAACAAAAGCCTTTTTCCCATTAGGTGGGGTCAGCTACATGGATTAAATGATGCCATTATGCTCTGTCATATTTTCGGAAAGGCCATTTAGGTCAAGGTTCTTTCAAAAGTATTACATGCACAAAATAAAAATTTACATAATACTTCATATTACTTCTTTCTTTCTTCATCTATCAATGTAACAGCCATAATGGTCTGTAGTCTGTTCTCTGTCCATTCATAATCAACTTTTCTATTTTTCATATTTTCTTTCCTTCAGGCTTTGATTATTTCAGACGCAAAATGAAAAGGAAAATTTCATCTGTTATATCAGAATATTTTCACTACTTGATTTCTTGAAGTATTTATAAGAAGAGATTATTTCATAATCTCTTTTTTCTAATGATCTTATCTTTGTTTCCTCTTTAGATTGCTTTATTCACAGTGCTAGTGTGCTACAACATAATTTATACTAATACCAAAAAAAAAAGACACTGTTACCACACATCACATGGGTATGGATCTAGCATTTGTTAAGGTATTACTTTATATGAAAAAAATTAAAATAAAATAATAATAACAGACCAAGTATATTTATTTGATACCTGAAAAAAAAAGAGGTAAATACCATTCAAACTTACATTTGAAGGTAAGCTATCCCAAGATTTCCTAGGCAATCATAGTTCTCTGGTGCAATGGCCAACAACAATGACAATACTGAGATAGCACTCTACACCGGTGATTGAAGTTCACATTGGTTCAGGCAAAGGGAGAAAATAATGACATCAGATACTGAAGCTGAAACATCATATATGCCTTAAGAACACTAAAGCATAAGGAAGGAGATAAAACAAGGAACTTGTACCTGCACGCGACCAGTTTTAAGAAGGATAAAACCTAGTGTATTCCATACAGCTGCCTGTCGGATATCTGACTGCACTGACTCTTTCAGTTTAGAAAGAATTTCCTCAAGTTCTTGAGGTTCAAGTTCTTTATCTGAACTATTCTCTGATGAACTTTCTAGTATCAAGCACTATAAGGATTATAAAACATGTCAATGAACAGAAAGATTAGAATCATTAACTTTATCTATCAAATTAAGAATATTGCACCTGTGCATGGTGAATCTGAACTAAAGAAAGCAACTCTGGCCTACCAATCTCAGCCTCAGACCTGAGTAAGATCTCTGATGCCTTCTCATAAGCCAAGACAGCCTGAAAATTTTTTAATAACCCGATAAGCAAACTATATGTATCAAACACAACAGGTGAATTTTAGAGCACTACCTTTTGAGGCTGGCTTAATCTTTGGTACATCAAGCCAAGTATAAAATGAGCATGAGCATTTTTGGGCATCTTCCTTGCAACATGAACCAATCCCTACAAGCATGAACTTATTTTGTCAGTTATAAAGCAAAAATAACAACAATAATAATAATAACGATGACCATAACCATAACAATAAATTACTACTATGTCAAGATTACAGTTTTGGCCTTTCCAACCTCCCACTTTGCAACAAAAATAATTGATTCAATGACAGAAAGACTGTGATAAGAAGAAAGCAATCTAAAATTCAATCACGGTAAAATTAAATACTGTGTGAACAGCTTGTATTGAGCATGATTCATAGTGAGAGATCCCAATCAATAATCCCCATAATAAGCTACAAAAAAGCAAAACAATAAACGACCAATTAATAGATATTAGTTAAGCATATAATCATCTGAAGTGAGTTGATGTTTAAATCATGCTTCTATCCTACAAATAAAAAGGAAGAAGGATATGTTAGAATGCGGGTGCATCACCCTGCCCTAAGAAATACAGCATTTTAAATTCAATACCAATACATAACATCTTCATCTCCTGTTCATCTTCGCAACTTGAGAAGAGGAAACATTATTTAGGAAGTTCTTTTCTTAATGGTATTATAGGAAGTAGGAACAGCAAAGTGTCTTCAACAAGTATCCATCACATCTCACATTGGCTATCCAGAAATATTTCAATGAATCAAAAAAAGCATGAGAAAAAAATGAGTCTTCATCTGCAGCCCAAGACATGATCCATCTCCTATCATTTTTTACTGAAAAAACAGTTGAAAATTATTTACAATTTCCTTTGAAGCAAAGTATTGATTGCCTAAATAGTTCAACAAAAAGAAAGCCAATTCTTGAAAAGACATCTTTGAGGTCTTTTATTCTGTGTTTCCTATAAAATGCATTTTTTTGGGTAGGAAATATAGTTAGCTGACTGATTAACGGAAATCCTTGAGCATATTTTGACAAAAAATAACCCATGTTTAGTTCAGACACAGGCCTACAGCAAAGCCCAAAAATAAAAACTCCATTTTTTTCTCATGCAAAAGAAAATTGATTTAGAGTTCCAAAGTGGGATAATTTAAATAAAAGGGAAAAATATTCAATGATTTTAAAGCAAACTCACAGTCTTCATGCTGCTAACTTTTTCCTCCCGAGAGGAAGGAGCCCCTTGAACATGTTGATCACCATCTGCATCAGCTCCACAATCAAGAGAAGAATCTGTCTTACTAAGTCTGGAGCGACATTTCCCCAGTTTGTTCGACTTTTTACCTTCGCCTTCAATGCTATCGGTGTCTTTGGACAACAAACTCTTATCTTGACTGTTTTCATCATTTGTCAACCTATATATTCATTAAAAAAAAATCAATAAATGACAACATGCAACAAAAAAATACTCAGTATTAATATAAATAATTCATGTTGCAGTAATAACTAATAAGTCAAGATTTTTTTTTCTTTTTTGGGAAGTATTGGTGACAGTTGAATGAAGAATGATCAAGAAAATGGACTATTTTCCCAGTGACTAAACTTCGTTGAACTAAAAATACTCCAGAAATTTTTTCAAAATGAATAAAATGTTATATTATAATATTTTTAAAAAAAATTGGTCTTTTTTTAGGGATTAGAATCTACAGGACTCAAACTGGGTCCCACATAAGAAACACACAGACCAGATTTAATTGAATTGATAGCATGGAATAACATAAAGACGACAATAAAACACATAAATGAAGACTTTGAAGAAAAAGTCAGGGGACGCTAGAAGACGAGCTCGAAAAGATCAGAGGCAGTTACTCCACCCCCGACAGTTTTTGCCAAATTGCCCTGACATGTATACAGACAGAAACATGCCCATATATAGTGGATAGTCATGAATTCACTGCTGAAGAGATCCTCTATAAATAGAAGATGGGAGTAACTGAGCAAAGGACTGCAAATTCATATCAACTTGACACTTACTTTTGTCCTAGGAGTGGCGTAGCTTACTTAGTTAGTTCAACCCACAAGTTAGAAGATCAAAGCCCTTAGATCAGTTCGAGTCAAGTTGGTGCGCTAAGTGCTAACTGCTCAAGAATGGATTAAAATGTAAGCCAGTTTTGGATCTCTCATTTTGATTTTCTTGTTTTAATTTTCCAGCAATTGTATCCCTTCTACTTTATCACAGTCTGTAGTTTTGTTGTAAGAGTAAATCTTCAACAAAATTACAACCCTCTTAGTTTTCATGTAGCACGAAGTCCTTGGTCTAGCTACAGGCGTGCCCAAAACAGGCATTATAAATTATAATGTTCTCAAAAGTCAAAACACTGTCGAATATAGCCAAAAACAGATAACAATTGTCTATATTTTTTTAGAGTCTCATAAGAGATACGCTTTACGCTTTGCTTAACAGTTATGATTCCAATTTACTCATAGTTGAATGGAAAGAGATTCTCTTCCATCAAGAACAGTTCACAAACGAATGTTTTCGTAACTGAGCCTCTGGTTCCGCACGTTAAATGCACTAGCTCTAGCTGATAACAGACTCCATGCTCCAACGAAATTCAGAAAACGCGAAAATTTAGTCTGAGAAAGTCGCTGGCGATCCTAGAACGGCAAAACTACCCTCAATTAGTCCTAAATTAACACGACCTTTTAGAATTAAGGTATTTTATGATAAAACGAACGCAAAGTTCTGTGACTGAACAACTCAATCAGAAATCAAACAGAATGCAGAAGAAAATTAGCAGAATTCAAAAGAAGAAGAACAGAAAACCTGGCAATTTCTGGAGGAGGGACATGGGAGGAATCATCGTCGTCGGCTTCAGGAGGATCGACGTTGAGGTCAGCCAGAACGACGAGCTTCGTAGGGTGAAGAGCCTTCGAGCTCTCTGCTGCTGCTCCTCCCAACTGTGGTTGCTGCCGAGGTTCTCGTGGGTCGGCCATTCCTTCCCTCTCTCCTCAATTGGAAGATGGCACCTCTTAGCTCTTAGGTTTGGCATTCCGCGTATATTTTCCATTGCTATATGTAGTTTTTTATTTTATTTTATTATTTTTTAAATAGAATCGCCATTTTTATTTTTAAGGATTTAAGATAGGTAACCGTAATTTTTATACTGCATCAAATTATTGTGAGTCGTAACTTTTACGCATAATCAATGAAATATAGACTTTTAATAAGTTTCACTTGTAATAGCTCATTAATAAGACAATATAAAAGAAAATTATGTTGAGTGTGTATTAAAATTAGAATTTCATTTTTTAACTGAAGAGTGTGACAAACTTTTATATTCAAAATTATTTCTATCAACAAAAAATTATATTCAAAATCATTAACCTTGTATTTGAAACACAAATAATTTAAATTAAATTTATAAATGAAATAATTAATCACCTAAAACTATGATATAATAATTAAAAAAATCTCCGGGAGAAGGTTGATAAGTTGAAAAAAGAGTTTTGGTGTAACTTATATGGAACCACAAATAAAATTAATACTTTAACTACTTGGGTAAGTTTTTTCTCTTTTTTTGAGGTACAAGCGAGGGAGAATATCTAGTCTAATGGAGCATCAAACCTCTCATGTTATCGAACTTTGTAGGAATATGTTGAACTAAGCTTCTCTTCTATAACGGTAAGTGAATGAATTCTGCTAAACAAGAAGCCACTTAGAGCCACAGTACTCACCATAGATACCATTTGTAAAATAATTTTTAGGTATTCAGTAGTATTTTAATTCAAATGCGGCCACCATTTTCCAGTTTCTTTCAAGAAACAGCGAACATGCGATAGACGTAGATTCAACATCTATCAACATAACGAAAAGCGAGAATTAAGACTTAAAAATACAATATATTCCTCTCTTAAATACCTCTTGATGCAACATCGTCCTAAAAAGCTGTCAATGGAATATAAGACCAACTTTATACAACGACTGAGAGATCAAGGAATCTCTGTCGGTGAGATGATTCTGAAAGAAAAGGAAAAGAACAGATAAAAAGGATCATTAGAAGTCCAACCATCCCAAATTTATCAACCTTCAGCGCGCGCAAACAGAGGGAGCTAAAGGGCAACAACATATATGAGAGAAACAATGAAAATATATGTCCTCCTCAAGAAGCTGCAGCCTGGGGCAGTTAGACATCTGTGGCAGACGAATCAAATGATGGTAGAAGCCAGCCCTTGCTCTGGGCATGCTCCACATAGAAGCCAAATTTCTCCTTTGCGTTTGGAATGTCTAGAGCAAGATCATCAAGACCATCCTTAATTCGGGTGAACCCTTTAGTCATCTGATTGATGGTGATCAGACCTTCACTAAAGCATTCCTGCAGCAGATCCAGCATCCTATCATTCTTCTTCTCCATGGCCATAACCAAAGCTTTCTTCACAACCTCATGGTTAAAGAAAGGCATTCCAAGGTCACGAATACACTGGCATGCTTCACTCACAACACCCCCGCTTTCGTACTCCTCCAAGAGCTTCATGATCTTGTCCTTGGCATCCTCCACAGCCCATCCAGTCCCACCACCCCAACATCTCAATAGCCTCTCACCAGCGTGACGAGCAGCAATGAGTGAATGAGCCATACGCACAGTTTCACTCCCACTGCATTTTGGTGGCAACCTGCTGCCAATTTCTTCCAAATTCAGAGGGGCCAATACATCATCAATCACAGCTCGAGCTAAAAAAAGAGCAAGCTCATTCGAAGCATCCAATATATCCAGTGCCGTATCTTCTGCACTTTCCAGAAGCATGACAAAACCATTAACTATATCCTCTGTTGAGAAGATCTCTATATGAAGAGCAGATAGCAGTACTGATGCCATTTCCTTTTCCCTGTTCTTTCTGTCCATGGCCAGAGTTATTAACTTCTTCAAAAATATTGGGTTATACTCGGGTGCTCCAAGATCTTCAAGACTCCGAATGAGTTCAGGAATGTCATCAGAGAGAAAATATTCATGAATTATAGTTACAGCCTCTTTTTTGTACTTCCTCACCTTTTCATCTTCAACTTGGATATCCCCATCTTCAACAGAGGGTTTCATAAATGAAACATCAAGCCATCCTTCAGATATTGCCTTAGGTACCAATGACTGAAACAAGGCTTTAGCTGATGGAATATCAAGAGCAAGATCATCTAAGACTTCTGCCAAACGAGAAAACCCTTTCGCCATTTGGCTGGAACTAATGAGTCCTTCTTCCGCTGCTTCTTTTAATAGCTTAAACATTAGAGGTTCTGCTGAATGGATCTCCATGGCAAGCACCAGAGCCCTCTTCACGACCTCATGATGGAAGAATGAAACCCCCAACTCACGAATACACCTACAGGCTTCAAATGTGTCACCACTGTCCACGTATTCTCTTAGTAAAACAGCAATCCTCTTCTTCACTTCTTCAACAGTGATGTGAATGCTACCACCCCATCGCCTCTCCACAAGTTCTGCATGGTGTGGAGCTGAGAGATAACTCTTCTCAGCAGTCTGGATTACCTGAACCCCCTTGGAAGATTCTGGAAGAGCCTTCTTGGCCCTGGCAAGAAAGGCTGGAGGAAGGATGTCATCAACAACAGCACGTGCCAGGAATAAAGCAAGGATGTCAACTGCATCCAGTATGTCCACTGCAAGATCATCAGCAGATTCAATAAGCATAAAAAATCCGTCCCTAATCTGCGCAGGACTAATGACATCAGCATACAATGCCGAAAGCAGAACTGAAGCCATTTCTTTCTCCTTATCATGCCTGTCCATGGCCAAGGACACAAGGCGCTTAATGAAGTATGGATAGTATTCATTTGACCCAAGTTCTCTGAGGTCAGATGCAGCCAAGTCCACATCCCCAGTACTGAAATATTCCTCTATGATGGATACCACTGCTTTCTTGAATTCATCTAAGGGATCAGTAACAGTAGATCCAACCAATTGATAGGGTTCCTATAAATAGCAAGAGTATGCAAACAGATATAGATTATGTAATTATTTATGTAACCCATTTTCAATAGCCACCAAAAAAAATTAAAGATAATAAGGAGGCAACAATTAGTTATAGTTTACAAGAAACTAAAGGAAATAAAGAAAAGAAACAAAAAAAAGAAAAGATTTCAGTCTACTGCTGCTACTGCAAGCATCATGTAAAATTTTCAAGCAGCCAGACCTTACATAATTAGTGTTGTCAGAAACTACCTACTAAACCAGAAAAGAGCATTTACCTCACCACTGTCATAGTTTGGATCATTCCTGTCTATATGAGATTCACCATCCATATCAAGCAATTTTCCCCAAGTGCCCTTACCACCAGCACCGTCTGCATCCACAAGATAAAGCACATCAAATTACCACATAAAGACCATTATGAAACAAAGCAAATTCTAACATCAGATATTAATACTGCAAGTGAAAACTAAAAGCAAGGAAAGCTCAACTCCGCTGATTAACATCATGACTGTCAATCCAAAATGAAAAACGAAAATCATCAGTTTCAACCACTCAAAGATCTAATTGGTTGTGTTACGCAGACCAATTTCCTTTTAACCAGTTAATCAAAGACAAGATAAGACATACTGCATGATATGCATCCCATTCAGTATTCTACAACCTAGAAACTATAGGCTGATTGAATAGTTGAATGCCCCATAGGCTAGTGCTGGTTAAAAGAAAAAAAATTAGCAAACTGGACAACAATCTTCAAATCAAATATGATTGCAAACAAATCATAGGGGAAAAGAAAGAAAAGAAATATCAGATCCAAAAGCTTAATACTTCACCCCTCTTAAACAAAATAAACACAAGAACAGAGGGTATATACAAGATTAATCAAAGTATCCCATTTTTCATTAGCTTCGTAAGTGTAGTTGCAAAATATAATCTTTTTGTGCATTTAAAAAACTCATGAAATTTTAATCTTGTGTTGCATGCATGTCTGCCTCATAATCAACAAAATAAGATCAGCATCATAGGCTAGTGCTGGTTAAAAGAAAAAAAATTAGTAAACTGGACAACAATCTTCATATCAAATATGATTGCAAACAAAAAGCCATAGGGGAAAAGAAACAAAAGAAATATCAGATCCAAAAGCTTTTAATACTTCACTCCTCTTAAACCAAATACATACAAAAACAGAGGGGATACGGATATACAAGACTAATCAAAGTATCCCATTTTACTAGGTATTCATTAGCTTCGTAAATGTAGTTGCAAAATATAATCTTTTGGTGCATTTAAAAAATTCATGAAATTTTAATCTTGTGTTACATGCATGTCTGCCTCATAATCAACAAAATAAGATCTGCATCATGGAAGCAAGAATGCACTTTGTTAACAGGTAAAAAGGTAACTAAGCACAGATCACTTTTTAAATTAATGATGGGTTTCCGACCTTTGAGAATGATGGGAAGCCAATTCTCATACACCAGGACCGAGTAATTGCCACATCACTTAGCAAAAGAATTTTACATCATTGATAAACGAACAAAACATAACAATAATTTATAAATAAGCATGTGCTTTAGTCCATGTGCATACACATGCCTGCTCAATGAATTTTTGGGAGATCACTTGGCATCTTGCAATATCCGGATGAGATATAAAGTTCCCAGTCAGCTGTCAGGTTTTGCAACAACTTTGCTCACAAGGCAATCATGAATGGACCTCACCTTCCCTTAACAGCCATTACAACCAACAGGCAAAACAGGCATCCTGGATCTGAAGGATATCTATTTACCCAGATCAACCCCCCAATAACTAAAGTATCCATTCACCATATATGTATCAATTATTAACCACATAAGCGGTATCTGGATAACACTTCTATCTATCAGCTTCCTAGAGATTGGAGAGGCTAATTCATTGCAGCTAGATGATAATAACACAAAAACTTTAACATACTACAGACATAATTCCATGTTAGGATCCAATTGCATAGTATGGAACTTTAGTTCCACATCAGAAGTATGGGATTCAGATGGGGGGTTTATATCTCCTTGGGCTCTCCCACCTTAATAGCTAACTTTTCGGGGTGTGGTTCTCCGTTCATATCATTCTACAATCTTCACGGAATCAATAAGCAAATATTAAATATTTGCCACAGAGAAAAAGAATCAATAAGCAAATATTTAATATCTGCCACAAAGAAAAAATAAATCAGAAGCTGCATGTGACAAGTAGCAGTTAAAAATTAATCATCACACCACACAGTCAGCTCAATCCTACCAAAATTTCAAGGATCCTAATATGTTCAGCTATTGGTCCTAACTCCTAAGTATATATTAAATACCTCTTTATCTAAAACCTTCTCCAAAAAATTCAAAAGCTTAAGAATGGAAACTGTGTAATTCATTCGTCAAAAAGAGGCAATAAAAAATTAGGCATGTAAAGGACTTGAACTCACCCTTCTTGACCCGCACAAGCTTTCCCGAGTGTGACCGGCGTACATGCCTCACAGCAATCCCAGCGGTTTGTGCCTTGCCACCACCACCAGGAGCTTTTATATGATGATGTTCAGCAAGCAACGATGATGGAGATTTTGGTGAAGAAGACAAATTCTCCACATTCTGACTAGCAATTTTTAGCATTTCCCTCTGCCCATCTGTCAGAAATCCCTCACTTGATGCCATTTAGGCCAAAAATTAAATTGAAAAAATAAAAGCCAACCCTACAAAGATATTCACCAATTAATCTTATTAATCCATCAAGAACTCAAGCAGTGTACGAATATATTAAAAAAAAAAAAAACGATGACATGCCATGCGCGCTTCACTTGTCATGAAAAACAAAACAAAGCAAATTCAAAATTAGTGCAATTTTGCAACGAATAATAAAAAATAAAAAACCCTTTTTCAACACGAAGGAGATGCACGTAGATCATTATCCAAAAACTCTGTTTGGCTGCTGAGAAACCGCTAGAAAAATAATAGTAATACTATCACAAACTCCGCCTCAAGCATTCCAAGAATGTTAGGAGGCACATGGCTGCATCACTCAATACCACGCGCATGCACTGCTCTGCTCTACTTCCCAACATCATGCGAATACATCCTATTTCCCCCCAAAACACACGGAAAAAAAAACACCAAACACGAATACCAAAAACAAAACATAACAAAAAAGAAGAAGAAGCAGAAACAGGGAGATAATAATAGGAACCTGAAGAGTAATGAAATGAAATGGAAATCTGAATCCGATTGTTCCGTGCTTGGCCCGGATCTCGAGCCAAGACAGGAGAAGCAACCGGATTTAGGAATCGGACCCTCCGAAGACGAGGAAGAAGGATCCGAAAGGAACCCTAATCGGATCCGAATCAGAGGGTTCAGGGATTGGGTTGGTTGTTTGTGGAGCTGCAAAGTCAGTTAGCGAAAGTGAGAGTGAGAAGAAGGGAAGGATGAGTATGAAGAAAAAGAAAGGGGCCCCAAACCTTAACCCACAACCCAGGCTTTATATAGGGAGGCTACGGTTACGTGTACACGTCACCGCTCTTGCTTACTCTGTCCACGTGGCTTTCGCGCTAAAGCCACTCTTCATCATGCGCCCTCTCTTTAACTGCCACCTGCCACTCCAAGCCAACTTGTATAGCCCTATTAGCCCTAAGGAAGGACCGTACCATACAGATTCAATTCTTCAAACTGCCCCTACTCTTTTTTTTTTTAACTCTATTTCTTTTAAAAAGATTGTAATCTTAAAAAGAAAACAGATTAAATAAAGAACAAGATAAACGATTAAAAAAGAACCCAGAATTTTGAATATTTTATAACTGATACTTTCACCTACATTTTGTTTTATTTCAATTAGCAAAACGTTGTATGTTTAAATATTTGATTCAGTTATTTTTAGGAGTATAAAATTTGATGATTCCTTAAATTTGAGAGTGAAATATAACTATATTCATGTTAAGAAAAATGTTTTTAGAAGGTTACTTTTAAAAGAATCACTTTTATTTGTATGAGTATTTGGTAAAAAGGTTGCTTTTGTAGCTGAATGCATTCCTACAATACATAGAATAGTTGTGCAAATGCAAAAAAACGTTTACCCAATAGCTCCTAACTATCAAAATACTCAAAATTTCTATGTTGGGTGCATTTTCAAAACCATGATATTAACATCTCAAAAGTTTGCGTAATGCTACTCCCGCACTTTTCACATTGTGATAGCCTAAAAGCAAAATTTATACAATCAACAGGCCAATAAATCTAGATTTGAAGTTGACAAAAGCTTCAATATTTATAATTAAGCTTCTAAGATGGACTGGAATTGGCTCCCAAAGGATATAGGCAGTTCAGATCTCTGTTATCATATTATTTTTTGATAATTCATGTCTTTGGTATTGAATGACTTGAAAACGCACACAAGTGGTGTTATCTTACCTTCCCTAATTTTGAAATACCCTTATGGCCCACATCATTACTTGTCGAAGTGACCCGACAGAAGATCCAGCCCAAGATGAGGGCAATAAATCTTACTTTAGGCACAGAATGGGAATTACAGAACATCACTAACCCAAAAGTAAGGCAACGAATTTACTGTACTCTCAAGTCCCAACCACATGTAGCTAAGTGAAATATTACTCTTCTATTGCAAGAAATTTGAGTATAAATCGGCAGTTAGTTCCCTTCATTAAACTCTATCAAACCATGTTGGGCCTCTGTGGCAGCAGGAGATTATAAAACTTGTCATGCAAGAAGAAATTCTTTCCCTTGTTATCAACAGCCTTTTTCCACCCACACCATCCCCCATTGACGATTTTCTTCAGATCATCCGTGCCTGTATAGTGTGGATCAAGAATTAAAAATGCGCAATCTCCACTTGCTTCATTGTAATCCACTCCCAAGAGTGTATACGCAAGTACACCACCACCTGCATTTAGAAACCGAAGTGTCAAGAGAGACATCGCTAGTCCGTCGTACCCTCCTACCAAAAATTTCTTAAGAGCAATACAGACAAACTTAACACAAAACTCATATCAAAGTGAATACGCAACTGAAAAATATAATCTGGAATTTCAAGTAACCCCATGTTGGGAGATATTATAGATAAATGGCAGATAAAAGCAGAAAATATATCATCTACTAACCAATCATAACAGGTGTTCCTTGGTTCTCAAAGTGCAATGCCAGCTCCCGACATTTTTCCGGAAGCTCAGCCCCAGATCTAACATTGATGACTTTGCAAGTAACCTGTTAAAGAAAGCAAACAACCCAGTCAAATCATTAAGAACCCAATCAGGCTCCCAAGCACCATAATACTAAAGGAATTTCATGATTTACATAATATTTTTTATGCACTCTGTTCAGCATCAGAGCAAGTATCTACATTCTAGCCTTTTATTTTGTGGTGAGGGGGTCAATATATCTAGATTCTAGCCAGAGAACCACACGAGCACAATGTCCAGTTGGGCCAAAAAGGCAAAAACCTGAGAGCCCGACCGCATCTATATACAGTTTTTTTGTTTTGGGTAAGACCACGAGGATTTGGGACTAATCCTTGCTCAAGCATCAGTTTTGCCCCAGCCACAAAGTGTTTTCAGTGGGATTTGAACCCCGCACTACAAGTAAAGTCTGCTCACATGGAGCTCAGTTTACCAACTGAACCACACCTCTTGTTACATCTATGTTTAATATAGACACAACTATATACAGTTTAATTATAAATATATAGTTCAACATTAACAAATACTCAAATGAGCAGAATACTTACACCCAAAAGTTTGTCCAAAACAAAGCTCAACTCAATGGCACCAATCCATTCTCGTGACCCAATAAAAGAAGGATCTTTATCACCAATCTCAACAAGTGACTGCTGTATTTCTCTGAGAAAATTGTATTGAAGTTAATCCGTTTAAATTAAAAACCAATAACTCTTTAAATAATCAATTTAATAATCCATTACACAAGAAAAATCAAACAGCAGCACAATTTTAAAACTTGAAGAGACAATACGGAAATAACTGAAGATGAAATTACCCTAAGAAATATCAGAAGGAAGTGATAGCTCTCCCATAAACAAAATCCATCATTAGAGGAGGTAAACTGTAAATACCTATGAGAAGGAACTTCTATGGATGAGTAGTTTTGGAGTCTGAACCAAGAAATGATAGTCTGGAGAGAGCGATAAGCACAACCCCATCCCTAGAAAATCAATGTAAGTGATTTAGTTTGTGATACTACAAGGAAATAGAGACATTTTGTTTTTAATGATATCTGCAAGTATGTAAATTAAATATAATTATGCCATAAGATATTCATCAACCAGACAAGAAGTCACAGTAAATGAGACACATGAACTAGTCCACCAAAACACATAGCCAAATTAGTTATATGCCAAGCTAAAACCTAGCTTAGATAGGGAACTTGAAAATTCTTCAACATCACAAATCAATCTTTGTTATTTAGGTGCCAACTGCCAACAAACTTACATCTATATGCAAGTATTTCTCCACCTCATTGCAAAGTTTCCAGGAAGTAATTCTATTGGAGACACACATACTAATTAGTATTGATGTCAGATAAAGTCTTGACTCGTTAGGTGATAGAAGGTCAAAATGCGAGAATCTAGCTCCTGAATAATATCCCTAAGACTGACAATTCAGCCCAGAAGTAACAGTAAGGACAACATATAAACAAGCTTCAAGTGAAAGCTAATAAAAAGTGATTGCCCTGCTGCCTGCATTTAATGCCCTCAAACCGGAGTTTTTATTGTAAAATAAAGTCATTGAAGTCTATGTTAAACAACTGCTGATGCATTTGCAAAAGCTCAAACAGCAGCTTGATAATACTAGCCTGGATGTAGCTCCTGCAAAATTCCCACTAAAGTGCCTCTTCTTTTTAAAATGGCAGAAAGGATTTGGCAACTCAAGGAAAGACAAACAACAATGTCTATGTTTCCACGGGTTGCATTTCTTAAGCAGCCACACATTGCATGACCTTCTCTTTCATTTATTATCCTTTCCTTTCCTGGATGTGATTACAAGTTCTTATTTCGTATATAATACTTTTTTATTCAAACAGTATTATACACTAAAACACTATTAATAGGCTAGTCTGATTTTATTTTTTATTATCATTTTTACAGACAAATAAGATCGAAGATAATTAACAATAAATTACATAAAGCAAAGAACAATTTTCAGTAACATCCTTTTAGTCATTTTAACAACTTAAAGTGATTTTTTTATCACATATCCAGACAGTAATTTGTGATTGCCTAAACAAGATTATGTTATGCTGACAATCTAAAACCACTCAGCAATAACAACTGGGGTGTGTTTGTGTTTGGACTTAAATATCCACCACTTGGATATGTAATTTCAATCAAGGCCAATAAAAAAAATAAAAAAGACATGTAATTTCAAGAACACGTTAAAACCATTAGGGAGCAGAAGAATTGCAATTACCGAATCATTATAACCATCCTGAAGATAATGGAAGTATTCATAGGAACCTTGAACAAGAGAAACAGTTCCCCCTGTAACTGCATAAAACATAACAATTTCAAATGAGACAAAGAAGAATTACATTAAGAAAGAGAGACTCAAAGACCATACTAGCAACTTACCCCCACTGCTTGGAATCCCAATGTGTACATCTCTGAGCAAAGTTGAACCTAATATTACCAACAAATATTAAGAAACTTAGTGCATACAATACACAAATAGTAAAGGAAGTTATTATAGGAAAATAAGAAATGGAATGAGACAGATGCAATCATAATTCTCAGCACCTAGAGGCATAAAGAAGTTTCCATTTAGATGTATATATATTACCTTTCTGTAGAGAGCCAATACCACTGTTTTTCAATTTTGAAAAATCCAAGGCATTAGCAATTCTTAGAAGGGGACGATCATAAGGTAATCCCAACCTTGTGTGCAAGGATCTCCTGACTTCAACTGCAGAAAGCAAGAAGAATTCATAAATCACTGACACTTGCTGAGATCATAAATGGTAAAGTAGAGATTGGCAAAGCCTAAAGATTCAATAGATACATTCATCTCTGAAATTTTCCAACAGTACACAATATAGCTTTATTCTATTATTTTCTAATGGAGATAAGTAAATGGTAAAAGTATTATCCTATCCATGCCAGAGTTCAACAGCATACCTTGCTTCATTTCTGTCTCCCCAAAATTCAGTTCATAGAAAACAGTTATTGGATGCAGAACCCCAGGAGGACTAAAGTGATAAGGATTTAGCTGACAATCAAATAAATTGCTAGTCAATCAAAAGAACAATTAAGTATTGTACAAAAAAAAAAAAGAACAATAAGTATTATATCCATATGTGAAAAGAAAACTTTATTATGAAACAACATTATAATTAAAAAACAGAAAAACAAAAAATTTAAACCGAAATTATGATTATACATTATTTACATAAATAAAATCAATTCCCTTCATGAGTTTCATCTGATAGAACATAGATAATAAGCATAACGGTGTTTTTTAAAAGAAACAACAATGCGGATTTTTTTTCATATCCCAATTTTACTATGAGATTATATGTAGCAGGATAGGTTCAGAGAATTTTTATAGCATTAGTATCTCACAGCATCTATATACCCAATTAGTAATTTTTCATCCACACACTCATAATTCTTAGTACCCATCAAAGAAAGTTAACATAGGTCTGGTACTTTTAACCAATTAATCACTGTTGTTACTTTATTTAGAGTTCGTGAACTATTCCACAACTAAAAAACAGATCTCCAAATGAAATATATTTGAAAGTTTAGATGAAAACTGTTTACATGTAGTCACTCTGGTGCATTACAGCTTGTATCAAATGGACTTTGTCACTTCAGCTGTGAGTTAAACAATGAAATGATGTGCATATTTGAGAGTAGTGTATTTGCATGACAAATTCCAAAAACCCATTTGAAATTTCTCAACAATAGGATAGAGGAATGAAAATATGTAGCTGTACTTCCATTCACTACAGGAATATGATCTTGTTGTGAATTGGAGTCATGGTGGAATAGTATAACCATGGAAAGCTTATGTAACTGGATAGATGAATGCATTGCCTCACCTGAGGATGTTGTGCCACAAGGTTAGGCAACATTGAATTCTGCAGTATACTTAACTGGTCAATTAAGCCAGGGATGATTAAACTTGAAACTGCATATCTCAGTGGAAGCTCCTTGGAAGCATAGCAGAGTACATCTAGCTTAATATCCGCAACAAGGAGTCTGGCTTCTTCCTGGACTGAAAGCAATAATTCAA
The DNA here is from genome assembly GCA_023212625.1 of Styphnolobium japonicum. Lineage (NCBI taxonomy): Eukaryota > Viridiplantae > Streptophyta > Magnoliopsida > Fabales > Fabaceae > Styphnolobium > Styphnolobium japonicum. Next base: position 37,271,279 of record JALBWW010000003.1, on the reverse strand, counting down.
CTTCAATTAAGAAATGCCAAAAACACGAAAAATTAAAGCAAATCATATTGTTCATTGAGCAAATATGAGACATCAAGTATGACCCTCAAATCCTGACCTGGAAGGTATTCTGCAACAGGCACAGCAGATGCTGAGGATGGCCCTAAGCTATTAAAGAGAATACTAACTTGGATAGTATCTGCATTCTAAGCAGAAGAAAATCTCACAAAATGGATGATAGCAGTCATTTGACTATTCATGATGCACATGGTAGAAAGGAAATCATAAATACCAGATAAAAACAAAATCATGAAATACTATCAGATAATATAAGCAAAAAGTTAGCAGTTAAAAAGAAAAGGCAAGAAAAAGCACAAAGGATATCATAATTTTTATCTTACCTCCACAGAAAAAACCAGGGAGCCTGTTTTACTGTTGACAGAAAAGTACGAACATGATAGTGAGCTTGCATCAAAGCCATCTTCACCCTCAGCCAAAGGCCTGATCCTGGAGAGGTCTGTATGAAAGTCTAATTGCCCACCTCGAATTATGGCAGGTGGAGGTAGATCCAGAGAGGTTTTGTTTAATGTTTCTAATATATACACAGCCTGTGGGTCTCGTAGCTTGGCAATAACAGCTTCAGTTGCCCGTACATATGCTTTCTCAACATCTGTGGAACAAAATTTGTCCAGAATTTACTGCACTAAGAAAATAGTGAAATATGCACCTTAGATAATTTACCGATGTCCAGATATTATCCAGGCGCAGTTGTAAACCAATACGTACACAATTTCTTTTATATTAAAATTGAATTTCATCTAATTGACTGCCAGCTTTTTTGTTGAACTCCATTTGTACTGTGGGTCTCCTAATTTACTGCCTACTATCCTTAACCACATTTTTCCTGCCTCTCTCACATTTGTATGGCATCTTGAACTCATATTAAAAGTACTTTCAATTTCAGCTAGAGCTTTCATTGTAACTCCGCAGTCCTTTGCTCAACAACTTCCATCAACAAAGTACCATTCAATCAATGCTAGACATAGAAGGTACCTTGAATCTAGTATCCTTCTCAATTGCTACTTTTTACCTCATATGTTGCCTTCATATCTCTCAGAAAGTCCAAGCACTACTTTGCTCAATTATATGACAATAATGGCAGGTTGTACGTCAACACAAAACTAACTAAATTCCAAATGCAAACCTAAGTGATGTTGTGTAAACTATAAAATACAATGTTTCCAATTCTGATTAACATTTGAAGATGAAAAAATAACAAAGTTAAATCCAAATATATATTGCTCAATTGCATCATAGAGTATGTTTGTGGAAATACCAACAAAAAGGGAAACCTACCACTTGGATTTTTGAGCGGGTAATAGAGTGGCAACTTAACTGGAAGCTCACATCGAAGCAAACAACCATTCTCCCACACATACTTCTCCGGATACTCTTCGTATATAATCGACGTAACAGATTCAAGGCTTGTTGCATTTCCACTCTTGGAGACAAAAAATCGTAGGTCACCGGAATCTGAGCCCGCCGCAACTGCTCCGATCACCGCTTGATTTTTCCCTTTTCCTTCGCCGTAAAGAAGCTTCCTCAACCCACGGGCAGCACCTATGGCCGCACGAGCATTGTTCTCGTCTCCGGAAGCTAGGGCTCCGATTATTTCAAACCCTTTCGGAATCAACGTCCGAAGTTCCTCTGCTCACAATGCGAAAATTAAGTGATTTTCAATTCCAAAACAAACCGTGTTTTTTCTTTTTTTTGGATTATCGGAAAAGGAAGAGAAACGGAAGACCTGATTCTTTGCGTAAATTTGGAGAAGAGGAGTCGAGGGTGTGGATGCATCGGAGGATGGAGGCGATGGTGAGTGGCTGTGGCGGGAAGAATGGGGATCCGACAAGCCAGTGGATTCCCGGGTCGGATCCTCTGTTGCGAGGGATGAGCTTTGGGCATAGGAGTCTCACGTTACGGTTACTATGATCCTCCACGCTCTCCATTTCAGAAGCTGCACCAAAATCAAATCCTCTGCTTCTCTCTTTCTTTCGTCTTCATTCAATTCAATCGATGGAAAATGGAAATGGAGGTTTATTTTTTTTGTTTCCTTCTTTAGGCTTGTTGCGCTCTGATTATTAAAAAAAATGAAAAACGTTTCGAAGGTCTTCCTACATGGCCCAAGGTTTAACGTTGGCCCAATAACTGATGGTGCCTTTAGTTTTCACGAAAGGACTCCCTTCAACTCTGAAGACAAGGCCTTCCCAAGCTTCCTTCTGGTTCTACAGCTGTTGGATTTGTACTTTATTGTTTCTATTTAACTTAAATTTCAACGTCACAAACCGGTCCTTTTGGTCCAAAAAGTGTTGAGCTAGGCCCTATCTTCATGGGTAAAACAATAATGCTTTCCCTCTGCGGCTCTGGCTAGTGCCCACCTACAACTAAGTAACCAAACTAAGAGCACGTGATGGAGAAATGACAAGCAGTAATCATATCATATTCACTCGGCCATTGCCTCCTGACTATTGAGATTGCCCACGCAATAATAGTACTTTGCTGCAATGCTCGAGTCTTTTGTTTTTGTTTTTTGTTTTTCGTTTTTTCTCATTCTTTTAAGAGCGGGGAGACCTCTGTATCGATTATCAGTATGGTAAGTGCAGACAGAAATTATGAGTTCTTTTCACTAAAACCTGTTTCTTGCTATATATGTGCTGCCCGAAATAATTATGACATTAAAATGAATCTATGAATGAGTATTTTGAACTTATCCAGTAATATGATAATGTTAGCTACTGTGAAAGTGATTTTAATAAGGCTCCACAACTAAAATAAGAGGATGAAAAGAGAATCGAACACACAATATTTAACGTAAAACTCTCAATGAATAAAGGGAAACCACTGGACAAGACTGTGTTAATTTCACTACGAAGAAATTACAACACCTCTCTCTAAATGTCGTAGAGAAATAACAACCTCACAAAGAATACAAGAAAATATACAAGAGAGGAAGAGAAGATTTTGGGATAGGATTAAATGAATCCCTTAAGCCTCCTTTTATAGGCTCCATAAGGAGCACCAGGAAGAGAACCCACCAATGTGAGACTTCCAACAATTCTCCCACTTGAAGATTTGATTGAGTCAAGCATATCTTCACACCATTCTTTCGTCTTGCCATTCCATGTTGCTTACGCTTCGACAGTATAGGAGGATCGACACCAAATAAACTTGTCGCATTGATCGGCTTTGTCATCACATCTCAAGTAGGTCTTTGGTGTGAATCTTCTGCATATCTACACTTCCTTCTTTCTACTACTTCTCGAACAAATGATACTCGAACACCTATGTGCTTTATCTTGGAATGAAAGGCCGGATTCCTTGCAATGTACAAGGCACTGACATTACAATACACGTAGTTCTCTCATGCTTGTGCCCGAGTTCCTCCATTAACCTTTGTATCCATACGCCTTCCTTGCAAGCTTGGGTAGTCGCCATATCACTTTCACGTAGTAGACAAAGCTACAAATCAGAACTTAGCAACTGGGCCACTCGCTTCCTCCCGCAAGTGTAAACACATAGCCGTAGTAGATTTTCTTTTATCAAGATCACCCGCAAAACTGAATCAACATAACCCCTGACAACAAATTCTGATCCTCCAAAACATAATGCAACATCTGAGGTTCCTTTCACGTATCGTAGGATCTTCTTCACAACATTCAAATGCTCTCTACCAGGATCTGCCATAAACCGACTGACCACTCCCACCGCTTGTGCAATGTCCTATCTTGTACATATCATAGCATACATAAGGCTTCCCACCGCCGATGATACAGATTTGAGACATTCACATCCTCTCCGCTTCATCGCTAGGACTCATACACGAGGATAATTTACAATTGACAGAAGTGGGGTAGATATTAGCTTACGGCCTTACATGTTGAAGCGTGTGACTCTTCCTTAGATAATTCTCTCAGAAAGCCAAATCTTCCTATCTTTTCTCGCTCCTGCTAATTTGCATCCCTAAAATCTTGTTTGCGGGTCCCAAGTCCTTCATATCGAACTCCCTAGCCAACCGTGCCTTCAATTCTTGGATTCGATCTTTGTTAGGGCCTACCACCAACATGTCATCCACATACAACAGCAAAATAATGAAATCATTATCATCAAACCTCTTGTAGTACGTACAATGGTCTGAACTCAGTCTGTTGTAATCAAGGCTAATTACGGAATCAAATCTCTTGTACCAACATCCGGGCGCCCGCTTTAGACCGTCTGAGATTTGGTCAACCTCGAAACCAAGTTTTCTTTTCCTTGTTCTTCAAAACCTTCTGGTTGGAGCATATAAATTTCTTCTTTAAGCTCTCCATGAAGGAAAGTCGTCTTTACATCTAGCTGCTCAAGATGTAAATCAAATGCAACACACATCGCTAATACTACTCTGATAGTAGTAAGTCGAACCACTGGAGAAAATATCTCGTTAAAGTCAATACCTTCTTTCTGAGCATATCCTTTACAACCAATCTAGCACGATATCGTTTCTACTTGATCATTGCTATCCCGCTTGATCTTGTAGACCCATTTGTTACCAATGGCCTTTCTACCATGTGGTAATTCCACCAGCTTCCCATGTCTTGTTTCGTGAAGAGCTTCAATTTCTTTCCCCGTATCTTTGTCTATCCACGAGAAGCATCTAAGCTACTAGTAGCTTTCGAAAAGTTGACGCTCTCCATCCTCGTTAAAAGACAAGATGCAACATTGCTCGTAACATACTCCGTGTGCCAATTTGGCTCTCACGAAGTTGACCGTTTAACTTCTACTAAATTTCTGATTCAGGTCTTGGTACCTCATGCTCGATTCTACTTCTAAGAATAATCTTCTCCTTAATTTCTCTCCATCCGCATCAGTAGAGCCTTCCTTTTGAAGTGTCACATTTGTCTCGCTCACTTTGCGCTCATTTTCTCGCAAAACTACATCTCTCGCCGACAACAAGCTTGGGCGTGGGATCCCACAAGCGATACCCTTAACACCGTCAGATAACCCAAGAATATACATTTCTGGATTTTGGATCCAACTTTGTTCTTTCTGGGAGTTGTACATCACGCACACAGGTGACATCCGAACACATGCAGAAGAATAATCACCGCTTTCTTGCTCCACATCTCCATAGGTGTCTTCAAACCAATCGCTTGATGGTGATCGATTTATCACATAACAAAGTGTTTTGACAGCCGCCCAAAAAGATTTGGCCAAACCCACGTTGTTCTCGCATGGCTCTTGTTCTTTCTAGGAGAGTTCCTGTCTCATCCGCTCTGCTACACCATTCTCACAGGCGATGCGGCAACCGTGAATTGTCTCATAATACCCTCTTGTTTGCACGTCGTAAAATTGCCATCTACATATTCTCCTCCATTATCTGTCCTCAAGCACTTGATTCTTTTCCCAGTTTCAAGCTCTACTTGTGCTTTGAACTCCTTGAATACTGGAAACACATCTGACTTCTTCTTGATTGGGTACACCCATAATCTCCTGGAATAGTCATCAATGAATGACACCAAATACTTTGCTCCTCCTAGGGATATTTCCGGTGATTCCCATACATCAGAATGGATCAAGTCCAAAGATGTGTTTTCTTCTAGTAGTTACTTTGGCAAATCTCAATCTATGTTGCTTGCTATCACGCAGTGCTCACAAGGGTAAATTGACCATCTTGAGCCGGGTAAGAGATTGCGTTCCAAGCAGACTTTCAAGCCTCGCCTCGACATATGGCCTAATCGCGATGCCACATTATCGTTGTTTCTTCGGTGCGAATCGATGCATCTGCCGATTGCAACGTCTCTCCCAAAAGCATGTATAGATTGCTTGTGATCTTCTTTGCTTTCATCACCACAAGGTTGCCTTTCACTACTTTCAAGATTCCACCTTCAGTGTGGACCTTGCACCCGAGGTCATCCAATTGCCCAATGGACAATAAGTTCTTTTTCAAGCCCTTCACATGTCGTACCCCTTGAATTTTGCGAACGACCATCATGCATTTTAACTACAAAGACTCACCCAAAGAATTTCTGGGCGTGATAATTTCCCATGAACACAGATCCTTCAGAAATAGGTTCATAAGTGCAAAACCAATCTCGGTGTGGAGTCATGTGCCATGTTGCGCTTGAATCCATTATCCAGACATCATTAAGTTTCTTTCCGCCTTTAGAACTGGTCGCTGCTTCACTATACAAGATTTCTCCATAATCTGAGGTACTTGCAACACAACCTTGGGAGGTTGATGTTTCAGAATTCTTTTCTCCACTCTTCTTATTTTGCCAACACTCCTTCTTCGTGTGCCCTCTCATGCCACAATTGTAGCATTTAAGATTCTTCCTTCTTCGAGATTTTGATCTACCATGATTTTGACTCCCACTGGAGCCACGTTCCGTTGATCTTCCTCTCATCATCGTCAAAGCCTCTGCTTGCTTTGAACTTTCTGACCTTTCCTCCTTATTCCTGTGCCTGGATTCTTCTTCAAGAATAGCATAGGCAACATCATCAAAGTGAAGAGAGTCACCAACATTATTATTTGTGATGTTGATGATGAGTTGATCATATGAATCTGGTAAACTCTGAAGTAGAAGTTCCGCACGTTCGTTTTCCGCTATTTTGAAATCTGATGCTGTGAGTTGAGCAAATAGCATATTCAGAGTGTTGATGTGATCCGTTACCGACGTGGATTCACTCATTCGAAGAGTATAGAGTTTCCTCTTCAAGAATATTCTGGTGTGAAGTGACTTCACCTCGTACAATTTGTTCAGAACATCCCAAATCTCCCTTGCAGTCTTCTTCTCTGCAACACTTGACAAAACTGAATCCGCCATTGCTAGGTGCAAATTGGCAACAGCATTGTCATCCTTCTCTTTCCACTTTTCATCGCTCATATCTGTGGGTCTACCTTCAATTGCTTCTAGACAATTATCTTTCCTCAAAACTGCCTTTATCTTCAATTTCCACAGGGAGAAATTACTCCCATTGAACTTCTCTATCTCGAATTTTACGCCATAGTTGTACACCTAACTGAACCTAAATTATACTATTTCACCGTGAATAGTGCAGTATACGTGGAACAGATTGCACGTATTCCGCATTACACTTAGAACAAATCCAGATACGTTAACAATCACCGCAAAAGTATATAACCACACGTATGAATAGTAACCGCAGTATCTGTGAATAAGGCCGCATAAAGCGAATAGTGTCGTATACTGGAACAGTGACGTAGTTCGTAAATAGTGCACCAGGTAGGTTCCCAGGAAAGAGAGGTGGGTCACTAATAGACACGCTTAAATATCAAGTCTTTCATAGCCAGAACTTCCCTAAACACTTTCACGCTACCACACTTTATTTCGAGCAATTTCTTTTCTGATGTGGAAGATCGACACATCGCAACCACAGAGCATACTAAGAATCGACACATTCCGACTTCTTTGCAAATAATACCACGAACCAATGGCTTTGATACCACTGTTAGGTACCAGAGTGACGGGAATAGTGCCTCACAACTAAAATAAGAGATGAGAAAAGAGGAACTGAACACACAATATTTAACGTGGAAACCCTCAATGAATAAAGGGAAAAACCACGGGGCAAGACTAGAAGAATTTCACTATGGGAAGAAATTACAACACCTCTCTCTAAATGTCAGGAGAGAACAACCTCACAAAGAATACAAGAAAATATACAAGAGAGGAAGAGAATATTTTGGGATAGGATTAAATGAATCCCTTAAGCCTCCTTTTATAGGCTCCATAAGGAGCACCAGGAAGAGAACCCACCAATGTGGGACTTCCTATGTCTAACAGATAAGAAATCAAGAAATTTTTTTTTCCAAAAGGCTAGTATGTTGACAGTGATTAGAGACGAATTCAAAGTTGACAATGACATCAACCCAATGGCCGAGAGACACAGACAGTGAGCCTGATCTCTCCACAGATGAGAGAACTCAATCATTTGACAATTACTTTTTAATCGTTAGCGAGTTAAAATATCTGTTTTTCCCCCTTTCTCATCCTACTTAAGTAAAAATCAATGGCTGTAAGTTTTTCTCATCCTACTTAAGTAAAAATCAATGGCTGTAAGTTATTTGCGTATATCCTCTTGGACGTTTCTCACCATAAAAAATAATAACACAAGTATCAGTGTATCTTTTCAATGCTTTGCGGATATCTATCCATAGGCTGACTAGCCTTTAACAAACTTCTTGAGCTTCAATGACTACATTAAATTGATGCAATCGGATTGGCACCCTTACAATCTATCCTGCTGCCCTCTATTAGATAGAGTTCCTTTTTCTTTTTATAGGAACTTTGCGGCGCATGCTCGTAAGAACGCAAGAAATACAAAATAGTCTGCTGAATCAGAAACTTAGGTATCTATGTTGCATTGACTTGATTGAGGGTTCCATGAAATCAATCTCACTTTAGTTCGCAGCACAGAGAGAGTGGTGTTGGTCAAAATTCGGTGTTCATAAATGAGAAGCCAACATTAGTCAATAGTAGACAAAATTTTTTTCCCTTAAACTTTGGCATAAATTATGGTGTTTGTCTCATTTTCAAACCTATAAAAGGAGTGCTTCTTTCTCCTCATTTAACATACGAATATCAAGAAATGCTAGTGAGAGTAGAGTGAAAATAGAGTGAGAATGAGAGAAATGCCAATTAAACATATTTAAGTTGTGGTGTTGTGAACAGTGTATATTTTTATAGTGAAATTTTTACAGTAATTCTGTGGACGTAGAGAATTCCATGAACCACGTAAATTCTCATGTCTACTTTATTACTCTGAGTGTATGTCCTGTTGTTAAATTGCGATCCTTTGGTATTTCATTTCCAACAACCTTGGTTATTAGGGTATTATATTTTCTTGAAAAATCTTAGTATGCTCTGTGGTTGCACTAACGTTTGATCTTCCACATCAGAAAAGATATATCATTGAGTTATTGGTCAAAGTGCCAATTCTGAAAATAAGTTAAGATAGTGTGAAAGTGCATGTCTCGGAAATGCTTTGTCTAGGAAAGACATGGTACTTAAGCATGTTCATTGTGACCCACCTCTCTTTCTTGGGAACTTTCCCTGTATGTTGTTCATACTAGGGACACTATTCTAGTATACGGTGGTACTATTCATGTATATAGTACTATTCACAGGTGGTGAATTAATGAGATTCTAGTGCGAGCAATGGCATCCGAGAAGGATTCATACAAGATTGAGAAATTTGATGGTATGAATTTTAGTTTCTGGAATATGCAGATGAAAGATTATCTGTACCAAAAAGACTTGCACTTGCCACTAGCATAAAAATCGACGACCATAAAGGACGAGGAGTGGAAGGTGCTTGATCGCCTTAACAAAATCAGTCGCATTCAATGTGAAAGATCAGGACACAACAGTAAATCTTATCAAGGCTCTCTCCAAGATGTAAGAACAACCCTCCACAACCCATAAGGTATTTTTAATCAAAAACTGCTTAATTTGAAAATATCAGAAAATAGCAATTTCAGATAACACCTGAACTCCTTCAATGAGATTAAGGATCAATTGAAATCGATGGAAATGACTTTCACCAATCAAATTGAAGTCAACATCATTCTTAGTACGTTACTAGAAAGTTGGCAGTCTGCTCTACAGTCGATCAATGCTTCTTTTAGGGAAAATAAAATTGTATTCTCAGAAGGAAGGAAGAAGGTCCTTCCACTTTGGCATCAACATTGCAAATGGAGAGCAGGGGCAGAAATAAAAACAGAAAGAAGCCTAAGCATGGTAGCTCAAAATCCAAAAATCATCAAAACAATACTCAAAATCAACAGAAGAGCAAAAAGGATATTGAGTGTTGGAACTGTGGGAAGACGAGCCATTATTCTATTGCATACAAGTCTTCAAAGAAAGACGAAGACAGGGACAATGTTAATACAATTTCAGGAGAATCTGATGATTGTCCTATTTGTGCAATGGATAACAAGATAAAGTCATGGATTTTGGACTCAAGGGCATCATTCCATGTCACTTCAGATTAAAAATTATTTGAGAACCATATCTCTGGCAACCTAGGGAAGGTTTACCTTAGTGATGATCAAGCGTGTGATATCAAAGGGAAGGGAGATGTAAAATCAAGCTGAACAATTCAGTTTGGAAATTAAAGAATGTGAGTCAAATTCCATGTCTAAAGAGAAACTTGATTTCCATAGGACAATTGGCTTCAAATGGTTATGTGACCACTTCCACCAAATATAGATGAAAGATATCAAAAGGTGCAATGACCATTGCTCATGGCAACAAAAATGGATCCCTTTACACTACTATTGCGGCATACGGTTCCTTAGCAGTCACTGAAGGTAAAGAAGATTTGAACCTGTGACATCAGAGGTTTGGCCACATAAGCAGTTAGGGGTTGAAGTGTCTACTTTCCCAAGGAAAATTACTTGAGTTAAAGTCAACAAATATTGATTTCGGTGAAAGTTGCGTTCTAGGTAAGCAACGCAGAGTGAGTTTTATGAAAACCTGTAGAGAACCAACAAAACAAAAGCTGGAGTTAGTGTATACAGATGTATGAGGCCTAGCATCAGTCTTATTAATTAGTGGCAGACAATATTTTGTTACTTTTATAGATGACCATTTTAGAAAGGCTTAAGTCTACTTCCTTAAACACAAGTTTGAAGTGTTTGATACATTCAAAAACTAGAAGACCATGGTTGAGACTAAGATAGGATTGAAAGTCAAGAAGTTGTATTCAGACAAATGGTGGTGAGTATGAAAACATCGAGTTCAAGAAGTTCTACTTTCAGAATGAGATCAAGCTAAGTAGGATGATTCCTAGAATGCTACAGCAAAATAGAGTAGCAGAACGCATAAATCAAACACTGACTAAGAGAGCCAGTGGCATGAGAATACAATATGGTTTACCAAAACAATTATGGGCATATGCAATCAATATATCAGCATACTTGATAAATCGAGGACCATCAAAACCTTTGGGACTCAAGATTCCAGAAGAGGTCTGGACAGAAAAAGAGGTGAAATTTTCACATTTGAAAGTTTTCGGCTATGTATCCTACATACTTGATGGTGACCATCAAAGCAAGCTAGATGCCAAGTCATTAAAGTGTACATTCGTTGGATATGACACTGATGGAGAATTTAGCTACAGATTCTAGGATGAGCAGAATCATAAGATCATCACAACGAGAAGGTGATGTACAAGGACAAAAAAAATAACCGAGTGAGCTGAAAGAACTAGACTGATTTGGGCCTGATGATGTGCCCGGCAATGTAGTTTACACAAAGGGTAAAAGACCAGTCGATGAAGATCTTACACAAAATGTGGATGAGCCGATACCTACACAGAGCTCAACTGATCCCTAAAGCTCTACCACTCCTCAAAGATCAACTAATAGTCAAGAGTTGATTGATCCTCAAGTTCCTTTAAGAAGAATTACTCGTTCCCATGTACCAAACATGAGGTACCTGAATTATCTATTGTTGACAAATGCTGGAGAACCTGAATGCTATAATAAGGCATGTGATCAATCAATTTGAGACACTTATGTTAGCTTTGTATTAGGCATTATTAGATGTTTATTGTGCCCAATATTAGTACTTTAGATGAGTTTAATGTTGTTGGGCTTCATTGGGCTTTAATGCAAATATTGAATAATTTTCGGATTTTGATGCATTTTGACCTTTCTTCCTTGGTTAGGTCATAACTTGGGACTCGGTGATCCAATTGAGGTGATCTTGGTGTCTTTGGAAAGCTAAGACAATGCTCTACAAGTTTCATGAAGAACTCAAGAGCTGGATCGGAATGCTAAGGGTCCAAAATTTCCCTGCAATGCAGAGTGGGTTTGCTGTCACGGAACCATCTGGGTAGTATATACATATTGGACTATATAGTGGGTTATAGGCCTCCTCTTGGGCTGAAACTTGGTCACTTGAAAGATAAGACCCATATATCCAACTTCAATGAAGACCATTTTGTCAATAGATGTCGTTTTAGGCATGCTTCAGAAGCTACAAGTTGGTCTGAAGTTGGAAACACGTTCTTCCAACCTAACTTGAGGTAGGTGAAGTGTTTTTGGCATTTCTGGAGTTCTAAAAGTCCAAATGACATGATTCAAATTGGAGATTTTCAAGGAGACAACTGGTTACAACTTTGATGAAGACATCCAAGCCAAAATACACCGTCTAGGTGATGAATTTGAAGCCAGAAGTCGGATAAGAGTTGTTGACTAAAAGCCACCAACCATACACCAACCCACCTACCATGCACCAACCCACCAACCATGCATCAAGCTTCCATTTTTGACAAATTTCAGATTCTTATAGCTTGTATTCAGATTATGTACATGTACAAATTGGCTTCTAGGATTAGTATAAATAGACCCAACCTCTTTGTATTAGAGGCATTCAATTTAGAAGTAAGTTTCAAGAAAGTTTAAGTATTTGTGAGAGTTTTCTTTCTCTTCTTCTTCATTCTCTTTGCAATTTCGTTTTTGTTCTTTAAATTCTGAGTTCTTCCTTCCCATCCATGGAAGGCTAGGCTCTCATAATCAATCCAAGGGATTAGCCATCTTGTTGTTTAATTTGGAGATCTTGTTTTGCTTGTTCATATTGCTTAATTGTTATTCAAGTTTCTCTTCTTCCTCTTTTGATTCTTATCTAGATTAAATTGCTTAATTTGATTTAGATGTTGATGTGGTAGTAGCTTTATTATCATGTATTCAAAGAGGATCACAAAGATTAAACAATATATTAAAGCTTTTTGATAGATTGTTTAGCTTGGTTAAATTCTAGATCTTAAGTTAATCTATGTTGGATGGTGCTTACTTTATCTAACCTTGGTTAATCAAATCCTAGATGCTTATCTAGTAAAGAATTCTTGGATCATGTTAAGGCTTCTTGATGTGATCTAAGGCCAAGAACATGGTTAGCAATTAAGTGAATTCCTTGTGATCAATGATGAGTTAAACTCTCAAGATCGGTAAATTTCCTTGGATTGGTTGTTTCTTTAGATTTATTTACAACTTTGAATCTCCTACTTTTATTAATCTTGTTAATCAACAACAAAACCCCCCCCTTTTCTAATTATCTTGATCTAATTAAATCTTTGTTTTTGGATCCTTGAGAGACGATTTCTGGTTCATTCTCTATACTACAAATTAGTTTGTGAGCCAGGATTTATTTTATTTGATAGGCCTCAAACCTCTTGTCAAATTTGGCTGCCGGGGATCCAAGGAAACTATTTGATCATTTCAAGATCCCATCTAACTCTAACAAATGTGTTTGTTTTGTTTTTGAAGCTTTTTCAAGTGGGATTCGCAGAATTTGGATAAAGGGCGTTGTGTCAAGAATTTTGGTTCTGGGCATCTCAGATTGATCTGAATTTTGCACACAAATGGAAAATATTATTCTGAGAAAGGCTCACTGTATACAGTGAGGTCACCCTTATTTTTGCCAAATTCCATCGTTTAGACCACTTTTTCAATTTTTTAAGATTTTTTATTATTTTGTTGGATAGCATTTTTGTGTAGATTTTATCCTGTGGTAGTTCCATAATTTTTAAAATTCATTTGATACTGTTTTTATTTTTGTTTAATTTTTTGGAGTATTTGTTTTAGGAATTTTTAGTGTTTTAGTTGTTATTGCTTTTCTAATACCTTCTTATGAACTCGCATGCTTTGTACGACTAGATCTCGATCTCGGTACCTTGCATTCATTTGATCCCGAAATTGATAGAACATTTCATACACTTCATAGAATTCATAGGACTGGTAGTAGCATTCATAGAGCTAATAGAATTACTACGGAATTGGGTTTGAACTTGACATTGCACCTAATCTTGTTGACAATTCTTTTAACTCGCTGAGTCCGCTTCTGTTAGTACTTCGTGTCTCGACATCGAAATCATGGATTTTACTATGGCTGACTATAATAATAGGACTCTTAAGGAATTGGCTGCACTCGATGTGAATTATCAACCTTTGTGCATTCAATATCCTCGAACTTAATGTTGATTTTGAGTTGAAATCTGGATTTGATACACTTCGCCCAAGTTTCATGGTCTTGCGTGAAGATCCACATAAGCATTTGAAGGAGTTCCATGTTGTCTGCTCCACCATGAAACCTCATGGAATAGCCGAAGATCACATCAAGCTAAGGTGGCCTTTCCTTTCTCTTTGGATGGTCTTCTTAAGGATTGGTTGTATTACTTACAACTCCGCCGCCATCACTTCTTGGAATGACATGAAAAGATTATTTCTCGAGAAGTTCTTTCGCATCAAGAAGCATGTAATAAGGAAAGATATTTGTGGCATAAGGCAAATCGGTGGTGAAACTCTCCATGAGTATTGGGAGAGATTCAAGAAATTGTGCCTGCCGCCACACCATCAAATTAGTGATCAATCACGATCCAATACTTCTATGAAGGATTGATGCCAATGGAAAGGAGTATGATTGATGCCGCAAGTGGTGGAGCATTGGTAGATAAAACTCCAGTGGCCGCGTAAACTTAATTGCAAACATGGCAAAGAAATTCTCAGCACAATTTCGTACTCGAATGGGTGTCAGCGAACTAATAGTCAATGAAGTTAATACCTCTTCACATGCCGATCAACAAAGGGTGGAACATAGATTGGATGAGCTCACTTCTTTGGTTAGACAAATGGCAATAGGACAACACGAACCACGTGTGCAAACCCCTCGCAAGAGTTTGTAGCATATGTTCTAGTTCCTCTCATCCTGGCAGATTCATGCCCCACATTGCAAGATGATTCGAGTTTCAAGACCAACTGTACGTACTGGTATATTTCCGGGAAGCCACAATTCCATCAAGAAGAACAACAGAAATATGATCCATTCTCCAACACTTACAACCTGGCTGGAGGGACCATCCCAACTGAGATATGGGAATGCATCAAATCAGCACCACAAAACCAAGATAGACCACCATTCCAAAGACAAGCAAGGACAAATCGGTTTGGCCACCACATCTTGGACCAAGTAGACCACCATTCCGAAGAAGGTCCCCTGTAGCCACAAAATCCGAGCCCTCATTGGAGGATTTGGTGAAACAATTGGCCACCAATAACATCCGGGGCCAACAGAGAACTCGAAACCACCATTCGTAACTTGGAGACTCAAATTGGTCAACTTGCCACATCAATTCATGAATTAAAGTCACAAGGTTCTCGGCCAATTACCCTCTCAAACCACTCCAAATCCTAGAGGCAATGTTAGTGCTATAGCTTTACGATGGTAAGCAAATCAATGGACCAAAGGTGCAAAGAGATACTTCCGTATTCTACCCTTGGCCCGGAGAAACAAGATTCTACAAAGAACTTCAAGTTCTCCGCAACTAATTCGTATGTCAGAGCAGAGTCGTTGACAAATGATCCTACAACAGCCCAAGCAGTAAAATTGGATCAAATCAGCTTGAGAAAATTCAAGACAAGCAGTAAAAGTGAGCATCCAAAAAAGTCAGTTCCAACATTCCTCTTCCTTTTCCCAACCGAATGATACACCGAGGCATATGGTTGAAAACCGACTTGGATAAGGAAATTATGGAGACTTTTCGAAGGTTGAGGTGAATATACCTCTCTTGGAGGCAATTAAACAAATCCCCAAGTATGCCAAGTTCTTGAAAGAGATGTGCACCCATAAGAGGAAGCTAAAGGGCACTTGAAAAAGTGAGTATGGGGAGAAATGTCTCGCTTTGATTCACCCTTAACTGCCTCCCAAATGCAAGGATCCGACACTTTACCATCCCTTGCACCATAGGGCACCAGCTCACTCATGCCTTGCTAGACTGGGAGCCTCCATCAATGTAATGCCAAAGTCAGTTTACACTTCCTTGCATATGGGAGAGCTTAAAGCCTACCGCATTGTCATTCAGCTTAGCAAAACTGAGCACTGCACAACCTCAGGAGTGTTGGAGGACGCTCGTTCTGCACATAATTTAATATTCCCTACTGATTTTTATGTGTTGAATATGGAAGATGAATCGCTTCTTCCCCACCCCCCATTGATCTTAGGTAGGCCATTTTTGAAAACTCGCTAAAACTAAGATTGATGTGCATGCTGTACCACTTTCCATGGAATTTGGTGATGATATCATTCAGCTTTAACATTTTTGATGCCATGAAATACCCTTTAGAGGATCATTCTGCTTTTTCATTTTGATGTCATTGATTTAATGGTTGATGATATGCATGCCTGATATGTTACAGCGAGTTTCGAAATTGTAGGATACACCGATAAGATAGCTTGTGATACTTGTTACTCGCTTCGGACTTTTTGGTTGTAAACCCAATGCAATGTGTGCACACTGCGGCCGAGATTTCTACATACTTGTCATGTGTTGTTAATTCTCGCCGACATTGATGATTCATTATTAATGGCAATGATGTCAGTTATTAATGATGTTGTCATTCATCCTGCTAAGTGTGATTCTTTTGATTCCATAGGATATGACGATGTTGTTTTTGCAAGATTGTGCACACTTGCAGTGTGTGCAACTGCCGAGAATTTAGCATTTAGTTTCGGTTCCCAAAACTAGTACCGCTACCCAAGCAACCACCCTCCATTGAACTTAAGCCCTTGCCCGAGCATTTGAAGTATGCATTCTTGGAAGAGGATGAGAAGCTCCCTGGTGATAATGGCCAAACACCTCAACCTCGAGCAAGAAACCAGATTATTGGAAGTCTTGAAGCAACACAAAAGGGCAATTGGTTGGACACTTGCAGACATTCACAGTATTAACCCCTCCATGCATGCACAGGATATTACTTGAGGAGGAAACTAAACCCAGTGAGACAACCCTGCAGGAGGACCAATCCTCTCATTCTAGATGTGGTGAAAAAGAAGTGACCAAGCTCACCGCAGTCGGCATTATCTATCCCATCTCTCGACAAAGGCAAGTGGGTGAGCCCTATGGCAAGTAGTTCCAAAGAAATGCGGGGATCTGACGAGGCCAACCGTAAGAATGAGCTCATTCCAACCCGAGTGCATTAGCCGGAGAGTCCGCATTGACTACAGGACGTCCTCAACCAAGCCACTCGGAAGATCATTACCCCCTTCCGCTCATTGATCGGATGTCGAACCCGCTAGTCGGTAAGTCCCATTATCGCTAGATGGCTACACCGGATACTTCCAAATCCACATTGCAATCGGAGGATCGGAGAAGACCACATTTACTTGTCCCTTGGCACCTTTGCTTACGCACGGATGCCCTTCTACCCGCAATGCCCCGGTACCTTCCAAATGTGCATGGTGAGCATATTTTCCGATTTCTTAGAGGAGTGCATGGAGGTGTTTATGGATGACTTCACCGCCTATGGTTCTTCTTTTGATTCATGTTTAGCCAGCCTATCTAGAGTAATCGCAAAGATGCATTGAGACTAACCTTGTACTAAATTTTGAGAAATGCCATTTTATGGTAGAACAGGTATAGTTTTAGGCCATGTAGTATCCAAGGGCATTGAGGTAGATCCCGCCAAGATTGATGTAATTACTTGTCTATCATACCCACACGCGTGCGGGAAGTGCGTTCTTTTCTTGGTCATGCAGTTTCTACAGCGCCATTGCCGACTTCAAAGAAGATTGCTCTTCCACTTTCCGCCATCGCAGTAAAGATGTGGAGTTCAATTTTGATGACAAGTGCAAGGCGACTTTCAACCATGAAGCGAGGCCTTAACTAGTACTCCCCTATCATCCACCCAATTCACCGACATTGCCATTTGAGTTAATGTGTGATGCTTCTAACTATGCAAAGAGGGAGCCTTGGCACAGAGTGGGGAAAGCTTCTCATGTGATATACTATGCTTCCAGAACTCTAGAATCTTGCCGTCAGCCAACTATACCACAACCGAAAAGAACTTTTAGCCATTGTTTTTGCTTTGGATAAGTTTAGATCATATTTGCTTGGTTCTAAGGTTGTTGTGTTTACCGATCATGCGACTCAAGCTTCCTTTTGAAGAAGCCGGATGCAAAACCCCGACTAATAAGATGGATGCTACTCGCTCCAAGAGTTTCACATAGAGATCCGTGACAAGAGTGGAGTGCAGAACCTAGTGGCAGATCATTTGAGCCGCATTGAAAGGGCTTCTGATCCCCTTCCTCGCTGCAGACTCCTTCCCGTATGAGCACTTATGGCAAACATGCAAGGTAAGAACACCTTCCCTTGGTTTGCCGATATGGTGAATTTCTTGGTTGTTACGCTTTTTCCTCACATTTCACTCGTGCACAAATTTATAAACTTAAGAGTGAATCAAAATATTATGTGGGATGATCCATATCTCGTGGCGATTTTGTAGTGACCAAATTATTAGGCGATGTGTGCCTAATCAAGAGTTTCATTCTGTTCTTAGCTTTTGTCATGCATTTGTACGTGGTGGACATTTTGGGCCTCAACGCGACTAGGAAAGTTTTAGACTGCAGTTTATATTGGCCTACCTTGTTTCATGATGCATATTTGTTACGTAAGTCTTGTGAACAAAGGTCGAGATGTGTGAACATTTCTACAGAATGAGATGCCCCAAGAATCCTCATCTTTGTATTGACAGAAATCTTGACGAGGGGTATTGATTTCATGGGACCTTTTCCTGCTTCCTTTGGTTATGTTTACATTTTGCTAGTGCTTGATTATGTATCAAAATGGGTGGAGGCTAAAGCCACTCTGACCGATGATTCCAAAGTTGTTGTGGATTTTGTTAGATCACGATTTTCTGCAGGGTTTGGAATCCCGAGAGCTATCATCGCTGATCAAGGCACCCATTTCAGAATCGGAGTATGGAGGATTGATGAGGAAATATGGCGTGTTGCATAAAGTTTCTACACCTTACCATCCCTGCACTAATGGTCAAGCCGAGGTCTCCAATAGAGAGATCAAGCGCATACTTGAAAAAAACAGTCCAACCTAATCGGAAGGATTGGAGCATGAGGCTTGAGGATGCTCTTTGGGCTTACTCTGGACCGCTTACAAAACTCCAATCGGGATGTCTCCATATCGGATAGTCTATGGTAAGGCATGCCACTTACCGTGAGAAATTGAGCACAAAGCATATTGGGTCATGTGAAGCAATGCAACATGAATTTGGCCTGAGTCGGGCATAGAGCGGAAGTTGCAGTTACAAGAATTGGAAGAGATCCGCCTAGATGCCTATGAGAGCTCCCGACTCTACAAAGAAAAGACCAAAGCCTTCCATGATAAGTTTATTCTTCTAAGGAGTTTTCATTGGGCAAAAAGTTCTCTTGTTTAATTCTCGCCTTAAGTTGATGCAGTAAATTAAGGTCTAGGTGGGACGGTCCAGTTTGTTGTCACTAACATTTTTCCTCATGGTGCAGTGGAAATTAAGAGTGAAGCCACCAACAAAGTGTTCAAAGTTAATGGTCACCGCCTAAAAAATTTTTATGAAGGAGCTCAAGAGAACCTCGTGGAGGAAGTTCAACTGCAAGATACCCTCTACCATGATTGATCACTACTGTGTTGAAAAAAAAAAAGAAGACAAAAAAAAAGAAGAAAAAGAAAATAGAAAAGAAAAAGCCACGATTAATGTCAATTGCCAGAGATTGAATCATTATTGGGGAGGACCCATCGCTCATGCAAAATCTTCAATCACGCTGGCTAAGGACATTAAAAGTAGCGCTTCTTGGGCGGCATCCCAAGTTTTCTAACTCTTTCCTCTTTCTAACTTTGACTTATTTGTTGTCACAGGAATCGAGACAGAAAAAACGGTGCCAAGTGAGAAAATCTATCAAAGTTTGATTTTTCTGTCTTTATTTTGTTTGTTTTTCTTTGACAGATGATTTTTCACCGGTTAAATGGCGGATAACGGTATCGTGAAAATCTTTTTCGGTCCCTTCAGTTACCCACAAACACTGAAATCTGTACATAATTTTACTCAATTTTTTTTCTCTCTCTTTCTTCTTTCTTTCGAAATGGATAATCAGCTTTTTAATCTCCGCAAGCAATTCCCTAATCCCTTGGATTGATTATGAGAGCCTAGCCTTCCATGGATGGGAAGGAAGAACTCAGAATTTAAAGAACAAAAACGAAATTGCAAAGAGAATGAAGAAGAAGAGAAAGAAAACTCTCACAAATACTTAAACTTTCTTGAAACTTACTTCTAAATTGAATGCCTCTAATACAAAGAGGTTGGGTCTATTTATACTAATCCTAGAAGCCAATTTGTACATGTACATAATCTGAAAATGCTTTAACTAACATTTATTGTGCAAGGTTTGAGAGATTAAGGATGCTTATGCACAAAGGCATCCCTGCGGATATACGCTGGTTGATCGAAGCAAAGGTCCGACTCAGAGGTGAATTTTCTGACGCTCTTGTTTCATATATGCCAGGGCTAGGAAAAAGTTCATATGCAAAGAAGAGAAGAGCAAAAAGGTTACGGGTCTGCTATAAATGTGCAAGATGGACCTGTAACACAAAATGCAAATCAATTGGAATGACGTCTATAAACCGAGATGATAAAATTAACTTCATAAAGGATGGCATGAGTAAGGAGTCTTTAGATAACATTCTATTGACTCTTGAGACGCATCCTAGTGGAGATGTGCAGAGAGTACTTCTCGATTTATGGCCAATATTCCAAGATGAACATAAGCGTTATAGTCTCGGGAATCTGACTCAAAAAGACCCGGTTTGCCAATTTTTAAGAAAATTGGATGGAAAGCCGACCATCGGCCCATAGAGAGCTTCAAGACGCATCGACGTAAAACCGCAGGAAAATGTGCGCCACAATCACACCCCCTGTAAGTATTTTTTTTTTTATTTTATTTTTTTTTCCTGTTTATTAAAAAAAAAATTCAAAAAAAAAAAAAAAAAATATAGCCGTATTTTTTTGAAATATGCGTTGCATATTTTCAAACTTCTTCTGACACATATAGATTAGTCTTTTATCATTGTCATATAGCTATTATCATTATTGTGCTTATTTTCAAACTTACCTGACACACGGATCTACCTCTCCTTTATAGGTGTAATTATTACCTTTCGGTTTTGATTCCTTTAAATAATGCACTTTGCTCTCTTCAGATCATTGATAAGGTGAGAGTACAAAAAAAAAACAAAGAGAAAAAAAAATGGAAGTCACTTCAGTCTTTGGATCAAGAGTGTTTGTGTCTTTGTGGATCTAATCCGGGAAAGATAAAGAGTTTGTAAATATTGCACACCATCTTGGTCGAGTGCTAACAGAGAGAAACTGCTTTAGTTTATGGAGGAGGTAGTCTTGGGTTAATGGGTTGTGTAGCAATCCGCACATTTAGGAGGTGGCAAAGTCCTTGGTGTCATTCCAAGTCCTTTATCGACCAGCAATCCCATTGGAAAAACATTAGGGGATTAAGTAATAGTATTTTGCATGCACAAACTCATGAACATTATGATCGCCAATGCTGATGCCTTTATTGCCCTACCCGGTGGTTTTGAAACTTTGGAAGAACTCTTTCAAATTACATCCTGGTCACGTTAGTAACTTTCACCAAAAACCCATAGGTATATTAAATGTTAATGGTTTTTATGACAGTTTTTGTTTTGTTTTCTTGATCATGTCGTAGAAAAAGGTTCATCTCACAAGCGACACGTCAAAGTCTCGTGAATCGCTACAACTCCCGAACAATTGCTCGATCAACTCAATGCATTTGTACCACAACGTGATCCAGAATGGCTCCACGGAATTGGGAACAAGGCAAAGAGAAAAAGCAAAAACTTGATTTGACTTTGTCTTTGTGAATTTTGTTTTCTCTTATGGTTTTAGTTTTTTGTAATTTTTCTTATTTCAAAGCCCGATTTGCAGCTCGGGTAAGACCTTCTACACTCTTCCTATCTTTATTTTGACATTGGGGACAATGTCTTTAATTAGTTGGGGGAGGGATAGTTGACATTACCATGTACATAGTTTAGTTAAAAAAAAAAAAAAAAAAAAAACTAATCTTTATTGTTACTAACTTTTTAGATGTATGATGGCGTAGTAAGGAGTAGTTTTGCTTCTTGAGACGCATCTTAACTTGTATTTCATAATAGGTCTTAAATCATCTTTGTTCTTGTATATATATTAAAAAAAAAACACACACACACAATTTTGATCTTTTCAATTGATTTTGATACAAGCATGTCGAATCGAGCTTAATTGATGATAAAAGTATGCAAAACATTTTTATAGTTGAATCATTTTCATGATATACATGTGTATATGATTGTGGATATTAGGAAGAAGGCATGGTTGAATTGAGTGAATGTTCCATACCTTTGTGAGTTTTGGGCTTTTCCAAGTTTGATACTTACACTTGGTTATTTTCTTTCATGAGTGATGTCAATTATGAATTTATTTTCTAGAACTCGTGCATTGAATCGATTTGAGATTACATTGGTTCAGTATGTTGCATGAAAATGACAGAGGCATTTTTTCTTGACTTAGTCGCTTGGCCAAATAAACCTACCTTGCATTTATCCAATTATTAACTCCTCTAAACCTATTTGTCATTCTTTGTTCTTAGCTCATTACAAGCTTTGAGTGAAAAACCATGTTTTACCTTACCTTAGGGAATGGGAGAGCATTGATTTTCTTATTGAGGAGTTCTTTTGCTTGCAATGATTTAAGTGTGGGGAATTGGTGTGTCTTGACATTTAAATGCTTGGTACAAAAAAACAAAAAAAAAAACAAAAACAAAAAAAAAAACAAAAAAAAAAAGAAAGAAAAAAAAAAAAAGAATAGAAAAAGGAAGGAATGTGTGAAGAGAATGAGCATTTTATGGTTTTGGGTAAAAAATTTATTCTTTATACTTGAATTACTCCTCAATGCTCTTTTATTCTCTTTGGTTTTAACTCCGCTATTATCTATATTGTTCCCTTCCTTCACCTTATAAGTTCCATTACAACCTTTTTGAAAGACCTCTTGATTTTTGCAATTTATTTGATCTAAGTAGTGGAGAATTGATGTATATGCAAGCCTATGGTAAAATACTTTCATAATTTGACTGAGTTGAGCGTAAGCTTAACCTAAACACCTTGTGTGATTTGAGTGACACTTGTGAAGAATTTTACTCAATCAACATGCCTACGATTAAAGCATGATTATGCTATACTTTATTCTCAATTGATTTGATTCAACTATTCTTTGTTAAGCATACTTTACTTATTAATTATGGTTTATATTTAATACAATGCTTGTATTTAAAAATTAGTTGAATTGATTAAATAAAATATTACATGTTTGTGGGTATCATCCTGGTAAACCCTCACGAGACTACAACTCGTCCAATTAGGGACACCTAGGGGTTTAAAGGCTTGTGGCACAAAGCAAGTGCCATCGTGTTTTCCTACGAAAATGGATTAGATTAGGTACAATCAGCTTTTATGTTTTTAGTTTAATAATATTATGTTTCTTGTTTTTCTTTAGTTTTGTTCTTATGTGTTTTGCTCAGAGTACAAAAGCTTAAGTGTGGGGAATTTGATCAATCAATTTGAGACACTTATGTTAGCTTTGTATTAGGCATTATTAGATGTTTATTGTGCCCAATATTAGTATTTTAGATGAGTTTAATGTTGTTGGGCTTCATTGGGCTTTAATGCAAATATTGAATAATTTTTCGGATTTTGATGCATTTTGACCTTTCTTCCTTGGTTAGGTCATAACTTGGGACTCGGTGATCCAATTGAGGTGATCTTGGTGTCTTTGGAAAGCTAAGACAATGCTCTACAAGTTTCATGAAGAACTCAAGAGCTGGATCGGAATGCTAAGGGTCCAAAATTTCCCCTGCAATGCAGAGTGGGTTTGCTGTCACGGAACCATCTGGGCAAGTATATACATATTGGACTATAGTGGGTTATAGGCCTCCTCTTGGGCTGAAACTTGGTCACTTGAAAGATAAGACCCATATCTCCAACTTCAATGAAGACCATTTTGTCAATAGATGTCGTTTTAGGCATGCTTCAGAAGCTACAAGTTGGTCTGAAGTTGGAAACACGTTCTTCCAACCTAACTTGAGGTAGGTGAAGTGTTTTTGGCATTTCTGGAGTTCTAAAAGTCCAAATGACATGATTCACATTGAGATTTTCAAGGAGACAACTGGTTACAACTTTGATGAAGACATCCAAGCCAAAATACACCGTCTAGGTGATGAATTTGAAGCTCGGATAAGAGCTGTTGTTGACTAAAAGCCACCAACCATACACCAACCCACCTACCATGCACCAACCCACCAACCATGCATCAAGCTTCCATTTTTGACAAATTTCAGATTCTTATAGCTTGTATTCAGATTATGTACATGTACAAATTGGCTTCTAGGATTAGTATAAATAGACCCAACCTCTTTGTATTAGAGGCATTCAATTTAGAAGTAAGTTTCAAGAAAGTTTAAGTATTTGTGAGAGTTTTCTTTCTCTTCTTCTTCATTCTCTTTGCAATTTCGTTTTTGTTCTTTAAATTCTGAGTTCTTCCTTCCCATCCATGGAAGGCTAGGCTCTCATAATCAATCCAAGGGATTAGCCATCTTGTTGTTTAATTTGGAGATCTTGTTTTGCTTGTTCATATTGCTTAATTGTTATTCAAGTTTCTCTTCTTCCTCTTTTGATTCTTATCTAGATTAAATTGCTTAATTTGATTTAGATGTTGATGTGGTAGTAGCTTTATTATCATGTATTCAAAGAGGATCACAAAGATTAAACAATATATTAAAGCTTTTTGATAGATTGTTTAGCTTGGTTAAATTCTAGATCTTAAGTTAATCTATGTTGGATGGTGCTTACTTTATCTAACCTTGGTTAATCAAATCCTAGATGCTTATCTAGTAAAGAATTCTTGGATCATGTTAAGGCTTCTTGATGTGATCTAAGGCCAAGAACATGGTTAGCAATTAAGTGAATTCCTTGTGATCAATGATGAGTTAAACTCAAGATCGGTAAATTTCCTTGGATTGGTTGTTTCTTTAGATTTATTTACAACTTTGAATCTCCTACTTTTATTAATCTTGTTAATCAACAACAAAACCCCCCCCCTTTTCTAATTATCTTGATCTAATTAAATCTTTGTTTTTGGATCCTTGAGAGACGATTCGGTTCATTCTCTATACTACAAATTAGTTTGTGAACCGGTTATTTTATTTGATAGGCCTCGACAACCTCTTGTCAGCATGTCAGGTGAAGGATACAAGCCAAAGGAAGCTTGCCATGGGAGATGAAATGAATTCCCTAGTCAAGAACCATACTTTGGAGCTAGCCAAATTTGACGACATGCTAGTAGCTGGAGGTGACTTGTATGAGATAAACCAGTTGAAGAAGCAGTTGTCCAGTGAATTTGCGATGAAGGACCTAGGTGCAGCAAAACAAATACTTGCAATGAAGATTAGCAGAGGGAAACTTTGCAACTTTCACAAGCAAATTACATTAAGAAGATGTTGTACAAGTTTGGCATGAATGAGGTCAAACCAGTTATAACACCACTAGTTAATCACTTCAGATTATCCAAGGTACAGAGTCTAGTGATGGACGAAGAGAAAGGTTTCATGGCAAAAATTCCATATGTTCGGCCATTGGAAGTCTTATGTATGCCATGGTTTGTCCAAAACTAGACATTGTGAGCAAATACATGTCTAACCCAGGTAAGAAAAACTAGAAGCAATGAAATGGATATTGAGATATTTACAGGGCACAGCAGAGAAATGCTTAACATTCAGAAAAAGTGATCTGAAGCTATAGGGTTATGTAAATGCAAACTTCGCTGGTGAGATAGATCACAAGAGGAGCATTACTGGATATGTGTTTATACTAGGCAATACAGTTGTTAGTTGGGTCTCGCAATTGCAGAAGATTGTGACGTTGTTCACAATTGAGCATATGGCTATGACAGAAGTCAGTAAAGAAATGGTATGACTACAGGGAATACTAGTTGAGCTGGGATTCAATCAAGAAATGAATGTATTGTATAGTGATAGTCAAAGTGCAATACACTTGATGAAGAATTCTACCTTTCAATCTAAAACCAAGCATATTGGTCTTTGCTACCACTTCATTCAGTCATTATTATAGGATGAGGTTTTGAATATTGTAAACATATAAGGTAGCAAGAATCCAGCCGATATATTGACCAAACCAGTCACGATGGAGAAGCTGGTGTTGTGTACAACTTTAGTGGGTCTTCAAGAATAACAAGATTAGAAAGAGCTACAGTAAACATTGAGGTGTGAAGACAACATTAGTCAATAGTAAACATAATTTTTTGCCTTAAACTTAGGCATAAATTATGGGATTTGTCTCATTTCTAAGCCTATAGAAGGAGTGCTTCTTTTTCCTTATTTAACATACAAATAACAAGAATTGCTAGAGGGCATAAAGAGAAAAGATTGAGAAAGAGAGAATTCCCAAGTAAGTATATTTGAGTTGTGGTATTGTGAACTGAGTATTTGTAAACACAGTGGATATTTTCATAGTGAAATTTTTGAAAATTTTGCAATAACTCCGTGAACATTAAAAATTTCTTGAACCACATAAATTCTCATGTTTACTCTGAATGTGTCCTCTTATTAAACTGTGGTCCTTTATATTTCATTTCCAACAAGTGGAAAACAAGATGTCATGCACAAAACAACAGATCATATAGAACCATCTACCAGCAATATGCACTATGGCAGTTTGAGCTTTATTATCATAGCAACCCCCAACTTTAGAAAGAAAACAAGTCTACTTACACTTCTCTATATATTTCTATTCCTCGCTTCTTTTGGGCGGAACTACGTAGAAAACTATGATAATTAGTAAGTTTTTGAAAGAAACTAATTGTTGAAATAGATTTATGGGCTGCGATTTAACCTCTCAAGATATTAAAGGAAGACTTCAAAATTTTGATAGTTTCAAAAATTTAAGTCAGAAAATGAGTATATCATTACAAGGTTTGCATTATCATGCACTTCATGAATGATTGACCACAATTTATGGTAGGTCACCGTCCTCTCCCTGGTAGCAAACAATTCTTCTTGCTTCCTGCAACAGATGTGCAGGATGCATCTTCATAAAACAACCGTTCATCTATATACATCAGATAGGCAGCTACCCATCAGGCAAGGCCATAACATTTTCCCACCATAAGTTCATGGGCACTTATTTCATGAAGAACACTGTAGGTTAACCCATCAAGATGAGCGCCAGTAGCCTGACGGATTTTCAACATTTCGAATCAATCTCCAAAAACATGGACGTAGGTTGGTTTTGCATCAGGCACACGAATGTAGATTTTAGTTGATTCTGTCCAACTATGCTAGGTATGACTATATACCTACAGTCTCATTTTAAAAATGCAAACAGTGGCACTATTAACTTTGCATAGATTACAGCCTGAAACTAAGATACAAAGTGATAACAAGCAAAAATAATGATAAAGATGCAAAACAACCTACTTTTCCTCACCAGCTCTGGAGCAATTTTTAGAGCTAATGGAGAAAATTCAGGGTTCACTAGCATAGGTATATGTCTCAGAACATGTATACTTGGGGGTAGATAAAAAATCTTTCTGTTGCTGGGTACTACCCTGAAAAGTCGACTTGGATGAATATGAAGAACAGAATTTGTTTTGAAGCCAGAGGGCTCGAGGAAAACAATTAGACTGATTATCTGAATCGTGGGTTGATGAAACTAAATTTGCATAATCGCATCCCTCTTCCTTAGAGGAATCAACTCCATGACGTGTTGTCCTTAAAGTCTCTTGACATGTCCTATTCAAAAATCTTTTTCCTGAGCTTAGCAAATTCCCTTCACAACTTCTCAAAGTTGTTACAACCTCCATTCCATGGTAAGACTCAGGTGGTGGCACCCGAGATCCACAGTCACATGAAGAAGTTAGAGTTTTATCCTTCATCATGGGCTTTTGAGAGGTGTAATCAGCATAGTCTGATTCACTTCCTTGTTCATTAGACGATAATGATTTCTGTTGAATTCTGCGTGAACAACTAAAGATACTGAAAGATGATCTCTTCAATTTGGCATACTTAGAATCAGAAGTACTAGGTACATAATTGATCCTCAGCTCAATGTTACAACCCAATATGAACTGTAGGGAACTTGCAATCAATTTCCATGACTTCTCAGCCCTAGATACATAGTCACGATGGTGGAACTCCAACTCGGCAATAGCAAGACCTGAAAATTAGAGTATTATTCATCATTACTCAGTACTTAGTACACACTATACTTGTTCCAAAAAACATGACAGTAGAACTCACGATGACAAAGGAGTGCATTATATTCACATAATATACTGGGTGCTTGTTTGGATTAGATTATTTGGTTGGTGTTTAGAAAAGCTTATAAAGATATAATAAAAATGCTGCAGACAGAACTTTTGGCAAAAAAGCCATTTGTGTAAAAATTAAGCAAAACAAAGCATGTACTAAGTCAAATATAAATAGCTGATCAAGATTATCAAAAAGCAGCACAATTTGATAGCATATACTTGTGCAATCACAAAAATTATTGCTGTAAAACCATCTTTTGGGTAAAAAACTAAGATGAGAAATTTCCATATTGCAAACTACAGAACAGGTACTGGAAATTTATTCAAAAGAAATCAAATTAGAGTCGTTAGACAATTAATAAGCGAATTTCTAAAACGAAAAGTATGACAAAAGCAAGCACAAAAAACACTGAACATGAGAGTGGACAGCGATTATGCTATGATACCATAAATTTTTAAAATGAATGGAAAATGAGTAGCAGCACAAAAAACATAAAGAAGAAATTACAAGATGTACCGCTATCAACTCGTAATGAAGACAACTTCCCCTGCTTCCTGAGAAAAGTCTTGAGCTGACTAGATTGGCACAACTCTGTAGCTTTATGCCATATGGAATCCAATGTTCCTTTGTGATCCTCCTGCACTCCTACTCTATATGACTTGTTATCACACTGGCTTGTAGCCAGATGCTTCAAGCTCTCCCTTGTAGATGATGTATTGAAGAAATCACCATCTGTATCCATTTAAGGAAATAAGGGCAAGCTTAGAATAGAAATTTCTACCCGACAAAACCACTATAATTCTGCCTACTCCACCCCCACACACCCACTAGGAGAAAAGGAATAAAAAAAAAAGTAATACGCCAAAGAGAAAAGTCAAGCCCACCTCTGTTGCACGCACCTGTCAAACACAATTTAGTATCATTTGCATCCAGAGATGGATATTCAACAGAGCTTAACTGTAGGAGAGCTACAGTGAACCACGTTGTTTGATTCTTCGAAATTCTCAATTGCTTCTCATTTTCAGAAAGTATTCTCAATGCATGACTTAGTTTCTGCATGTCTGCTTCCGCTATGATAGAGAAAATAAACAGTCAGACAACAGAACTAAGATATGAGCAGAATAGAGTTTAGACAGTGAAAAACAAGCACGGACTGCATAAAGATTAAACTGTCAATATATACGCTTAAAGCTAAAAAGAATATCATATGTTATGCTTTAAAGCACTTACAGGTATATCTACTAGAAAACCTACTTCTCACTTCAGAACCACCATCTTCACATTTCCCTGCAAGGATGTCCATAATGAGATTTGCCAGCTGTGATATAAGTTGCAAAGGATCTATCCTTGATCTCATCAGCTCCCGAGCTCTTATAACTGTATTTGAAGTGTCAGATGACAAAGCCAGATCCAGCAAATCAAGCAATTCATCATCAGAAACGATCCCAGTCTGCAGAATAACAAAGGGCAAGCCTGAATACCCAGGGGAAAAAATGAACAGTTTCCAGGAAATATATGTACGGAACAAAAGCACAACACTTACAAGCTCATAGGCTAAGGAAATTGTGATCTTTCTACCAAGTAAACTCAGCTGATCAAGCATCATTTCTGCATCCCTAAGAGAACCACAGGATTTAGCAGCAATAAAGTCCAAAGCAGCCTGTTCAAAATCAAGACCTTCTTCGGCACAAATTTTTTCCAATCTGCTTGCAATGTCAGCATCTTTAATCTTCGGAAAGTGATACTTCTGAGCCCGGGAGACTGCACTTCTCGGAAGCTTATCCAAATCAGGAGTGATCATCACAAAAACCACATGTAGAGAAAGGTTCTCTAGGCTATTTGAAAGGCTCGCCCATGTCTCCCCATTCAATAACTGGCACTCATCAATAATGAAAACCTTAAAACGTGAGGAAACTGGAGGGATGCATGCATTCTTAACAAGGGATTTAACCTGGTCTGTACGATTGATTCTCACAGAATCCACTTCCTTAACATCTTTACTTCTTCCAGAAAAGAAGTGAACACATTCTCTACACAGACCACATGGCCTTTGCTCATCAAGGGAGAGGCAATTCACTGCAGCAGCAAATATCCTAGAGGCAGAGGTCTTGCCTGTACCACGTGGACCATGGAAGAGATAAAACGATGTTATCCTTCCTCTGGAGATGGCACCCAAAAGAGACCTTACTACCACATTTTGTCCAACCAAATCACTAAATGATTTCGGCCTGAATTTCATAGATAAACTTCTTGGAGTTTCCAAATTTGGACTAATTTCACCACCAATGTGTCGCATGCTTCTACGTCCAAGAAGATCTGTCTCATCAACGTGGTGCAATATCAAGGGACGGTCTTCTATCTCACCATAAATATTTGATTCTCTTAACCTTGGTGATTTTGACCAACAACAGCTTATTCCACATCCATGGTCATCATTATCTAAAACATCAACATCTTGATTTATATGTGCTGAGGCACTATGGGATGAGAGAGCATCACGACCAGAAAGGCATGGACTACCTGCATGACTTGCAATACCACTCACTACTTCAGATGGTTTTACTTGATTCTTGCCTAGATATTTTTTGGTTGACTTAGAGTGATCTATTCTCCCTAATTGTGATGATCTGGTAGTTGCTATATAGCATGATTCCCCATCCTTGAAATGATTACTAGGAGGCACGATGCAAGCCAAATCCAATCCCTTACCCCCATAGTTGCTACAACAGCTTTCACTTGGTGATTTATTTCCAGAAATGCCTTGCTGATTCGGATCAGAGTAAACTAGTTCATCATCTCGTTGGCCTTCATGACATGAAATCCCACTAGAGTTCAGGTTAGAACTCAACAAGCCACAATTCAATACAAAATCAGCAGCATCCGGCTCCCTTTGTTCCTTAAAACCTAAATTCTTTGATATTAAAATACCATTATCGTCAGAATCACATGCTAGAGAAGCATCCAAGAATCGCAAAGAAATCCCATTACCCGAACCGTTTTCCCAGTGTACATTATCAATCAAAGAAGAGAGTTTGCTCATAGAATTAGTTGATGGATCCCTCAACGACCTGACTCTCCTCAGTGCTACAAGAGTTTTAGAAATAGGAATGTCAACTGAATGCCGCCGCCCATCCATCATTGTCTTACACTTATATAATCAGAACCCCACTAAAGACAGTGCAACCCCAACCTAAAAGAGAAGAAAAACATCAACACATTTAAGGGAAAGAGAGAAACATATATATATATATATATATACATATATATATATATATATATACATATATATATATATAATCAGACACACACACTTTGCACCACAAAAAGTGATGGAGGCACAAGACAAGCCAGTAAAGCACCATATTCCAGAAGATAAAGCACAAAATCGCAATCCTACATTCCATTCCAGGAAAGCATAAAAATGAAATGGGATTGCGATTAATGATTTAAATGGGGACTCTAAAGATAGCTAGTTTCTCACACTGAGCTTTGCAAAGGAAAACAATTCTAGCGGGAAATGAGCATCACAAAATGAACAAACAAAAGAAGAGGAGGAAATGCAGTACCTTCAATATCAGAGAAGAACACAGCAATCCCATAAGGCATTAACGTTTCTTCTCACCTCTAGAGCAAACCATGCTGTTTCCAACCCTTCAGCATTATAAAAAGAGAGAAAGAAACGGACTGGTGCGGAGAGAATCTGGAGTTCAAATTTCAATAATATAAAATATTGGAGACGGAAAACAAACAAAACGAAACGACAAAGTTGAAAGAAAAAAAACCATATATGCTTCGATACTAGAGAAGAAAAAAAAAATGAAATCCGGTAGCGTAGAAATCGGGTTGTTGAAAAAAGAGAAGAAAACAAAGACTCTAACTTTCAGACAATGGCGTTGGTGGTGGAACCTGGAATAGAAGGAAGAGTTAACAGGAGGAGGAACAGATATAGAAGGAGGAGGGTGAAGACTGAAGTGGCAAAGTAGTAAATGTCATAAATGCGAGGGTGGGTTAGGCACGCCATCGCTTGTGACTGGAGCCAACGTGTGCAGAAGCTAAGACTTAATTAGATGGGAACATTATTTGGGTTACAGAAGTTGTTTGGTTCCCATTGGAGCAGGAGCAGAGGCTGTGACAGGTGGGTGTGAAGTGTGTTCAGTGAGAGGTCTCGGCCAGCGAGCCTTTCTGAGAAAGAATAGTGGGGCTTTTTCGTCATTGCCGTGGTAAAAAGGTTTCAGTTAATTTAGTTGAAGCAAAAAAGCTGTAACTATGGTCGAGTTCTGCAGTGTGTAGGTACTAGTCCACGAACGACAATGCCGCATATTTCACTTTCCGATGCCTCGTTGGATAGAAAACTTGAAAATATGGACTCGTGGGCTTTTTTGACCATTGGAATATGTCTCTTGACTCTTGACAGCTACATATGCATTTTTTTAATTATTTTATTTAAACAGAAAACTAGAATAATAATAAACTGAATTGATCATTAACTTGAAATTTTAATTTTTAAAATTTATATATTAGATATATTATCTTTTGACTTTAAATTTATTTTATTTTAAGTGTAAAATTTCTTATATCAATAAATTAGAAAGTATCACATTTAATAAAGTTCTATACCTGTAGATATTTTTAAAAGAAAAAAATTAATATATAATATTATATTATTCACTTATAATAATACATATTTTCTTTTTCATCGAGGTTTTTTTGCTCAAGATTTATTTTCTGTTAGTAATAATAACATTATTTTCAATAAT
This sequence comes from Styphnolobium japonicum, assembly GCA_023212625.1. NCBI lineage: Eukaryota > Viridiplantae > Streptophyta > Magnoliopsida > Fabales > Fabaceae > Styphnolobium > Styphnolobium japonicum. The sequence continues at coordinate 37,238,281 of JALBWW010000003.1, read as the reverse complement.
TTGTTTATTTAAGTACATTAACTATCACATGTTCATCAACTATCACGTACACTTATACACATTATTAGATGATGAATAAAAAAAATACACATTATTAGATAATTGTAACTTTTGATAATAATATAAATTGTATACATATTTTGTAAAAATTTGTGCAAGTATTTTTTTTGTTTTCTTAAATTATGCACAAATGATTGATTAGTGTCTTTAAATTCAATAAATAAATAAAACAAAACTACTTGACCTTACATTTCTATGTAATTAAAAATAAGAAATTATTACCTAAAAAGAAAAGAAGTTACATTTGAATTCAATCTTTGAAATGATGTGTATAAAAAAAATGAAATTAAGAGAAATTCTCACTTCACATATCTAATTATATTTCGTATAATTAGTTTCTTATTTTTTTAATGAAAAAATATCTTAGTTTATACAAAATAATAATAATAATAATAAGTTATGTAAATAATACTTTTAAAAAAGAAAAAGGGAAAAAAAACCAACAAAATCTTTTCTTATTGAGGAAAGTTTAGTTTTGGTGGTGGTGAGTTCAGAGTTCTGTTCTATTTTTAAGGAGTTTCTTTTACTTTCAACCGAATTTGTAATAACAAAATATTATTTATATTATTATTTTTATATAAAATATTTTTTCAGTTAAAAATAAGAAAACCTCATTGAGAATATGACAAAACTTTCCAGCTTTGATGTCCAAGAACAAGATGCGGTGATAAAAGTAACCAAGTTTAGGGTGAAAATCTGGAGCACAGTGTTCACGCGTTAGGAGCAGTCATGTTCACGGCTTGCGGCTGCAACCTGCAAGAGCAGACCTATCCTATAGGAAAGTTACAGAGGAGTAGACGATAGTGTTTACGGCTTGAGACGCGGCATTGAACGAGGTCCACTAGGGTAAAAGAACCAGGTCTGGGAAGTTGAATTCATGAATTGAATATTCAATTTTGAAAAGGATAGGGATAGGCCTTAGGCCATGTGTGCAGTTGTACCAGTTAATGACTGTGATTCACAAGCGGCGCTCTTTGCTTCTTCTCATCTTTTTCATGCCATCTGGATGTACTTCATACACCACCAACAAGGAAGGAAGGAAGGAATAAATGTGTAGCCGTTGCAGTTGACAGAAACTCGTACCCCGTTGCCATTTATTTGCACATATTTAAGCATGTTCAATCTTCATTTCAGGAAAAGAAAATTTTGCTAAACTGAAAACATTTAAGACAACAATTTTAGGTGGCCACTGTTTCAGCATAAATTTTCAACTTTTCAGTCACATTTATTCAATACGCAGACAATGATTGAGAAACAGGGAAAGAAATTTTGTTTTTAGCGCATTATTTTAATAAAAAAAATTACATTAATACGTGAAGTGTATTGTTAAGTATGTATTATTTATTAACTAAATTTAAATAAATATATATTTTATGTTGAGGTGCAAACAAGTCCCACATTACCTAAACAATGAGAGGATCATAGGTTTATAAGCATGGAAAATATCTCTATTAGTATGAGGCCTTTTGGGTGATGTCCAAAAGCAAATCCATGAGGGTTTAAGCCCAAAGTGGACAATATCATACTAATGTAGAGATATGTTAGATCCCCGGTTTCCCAACAAGTGGTATCAGAGCCGATGGTTTCAGTTAGGGCGGGTATTGGAACAGCCGTTGATTGATCTGAATCGAAGATTTCTTGTGTCGAAAGTCCTCATGGCGTTAAGGTGATCAGGCGGCATGTCCTGTTACTGTACAGCGGTACGGTATAAGTATAAGGCTGAATACTCGAAGAAGCTTCCGCTGGAGAGGAGGTTGAACCATGGTCCTTTGTTTGAGGAGAGGATTGTTGAGGTGCAAACAAGTCCCACATTGCCTAAACAAGGGGAGGGTCATAGCTTTATAAGCATGGAAAATATCTCCATTAGTATGAGGCCTTTTGGGTGATGTCCCAAAGCAAATCCATGAGGGTTTAAGCCCAAAGTGGACAATATCATACTAATGTGGAGATATGTTAGATCCCCGATTCCCAACATTTTATTCTTTAATTTATTTTTATCTCATAAATATATTATGTATTATTTTTATCTATAATTTATTTAATACTTATTAAATTTGTCTCATTAAAAATATTATTAGAATTTCTTAACGTAACATCTTATCTGGGTGTAAATACATAATTAGTATTATCCTATTAAGATTTTTAAAAAATAATGATTAGGAGCAAATTTAATGTATTTTCAAAAAACTTGAAACAAAAACAAAACAATATAATTATAGGACGAAAATAAAAATTAAAGTACAAAAGTAAAAAATTCCTTATAATAATCATCTGCATAATTTACTTTTTAAACATCTATATTTGTACATTAATTAAAATAATTATGTATTTCATATATATATATATTGATTATTAAAAATAAATTTAAATTAATTTGTAACAAATAATTTAGATTTAATATTGATATTTAAGTTAACCTGAATCATAGTTATAAACACACAAACTAGTTATTGACTACGAATAAGAATTGGTTAGTGTATCATTGGTTCAATTGGTAAGTTACTTGTCAAACCACATAACATTAAATGAATATATGAATATATGAATATTTCATAAAAATAAAAAAATTCATTGAAATAATATAAAATGAAATTCACAAATTATTATTTAAATTATACAATACAAAAGTTTAAAAAGAAAATTATGCATAAAAATTTATTGTAAGAAATATTTTTTTTTTCATCTCTTAACCTTACTATAAGTTTCATCTTCATCCGACAAGTATATTATTTTATTTTCATTCCAATTTTTTTAAACTTATTAAATTTGTCTCCAACCACTAATTTTAAAAAAATCCAATTAGAAAATATTAATCGTACACTTTTATCCACTTTAAATATCACGTAAACATATTTTGTTAATATTTTTAATGATATTCGTAGTTAGAACAAATTTAGTAAGTTTTAGAAATATTTAAAAAGAAAACAAAATAAAATATAGTTGTGAAACAAAAATAAAATTTAAAGTAAAGTTAATAAATAAAAATTATATTTTAACCTTATATTTAATAAACTTTTAAATATTTAATATGAGGCTAATAATTAATAAATAATTAATAACTCAATTCTTTCATAAGAATAATCACAACAACTCCCTTGTCTTTATTGATTCGTTACCACAAAAACGAAAGGAAGGCAGATATAGAGTAGAGAGTAATGCCATATTCTGTTAAGGGTGTTAAAATAAGGTGAGGTCAATGGCCAGAATCACCCTATACAAAATATGGATTGAGTTCGAAAAATGTAAGTTGAAACCTTTTTAGCTTTGCCCAGACCGACTTAAAAATAGGCAAGCTAGCCCGTTGCCCTGAAAATATTTCAATATTCCAATTTCAGACCCAACGCTATGATCTATGGATTAATCGAAGCAGGCTAACAATCGAAACAGGCCCACAATCAAAAGAGGCCCAATTTTCAAAAAGCTTGTTTAGTTTGTATCGTTCGTTACAAGTCCAAGAAACACCACCCCGTCAAATGTTGTCCAAGTCCAAAAGCCAAATCAAGGAAATCTCTGTGTGGGTGAGTTCGTGCTTTAATATCATAAATGGAACGTGCTGGGGCAGTAAACGAGAAACTTGTCATTAATATTAAGGGATTACTTTCATACTCTTTTTAAAAAAAAAAAATTAATATCTAAAATAAGTTATCAAGTATTTATTAGTTATTATTTATATTTAATAAATTTTTAAATATTTATTATAAAATTAATAATCAATAAATAATTAACAACTCATTTTAAGTATCATACTTATTAGGGTACCATAACAACTTTCTTTAATTTAATTTCATAAATAATATCAATATATGTTGTTAATGTTAACTTGTTAAGCAACAAAAGTTAAAATAAAATAAAGGAGAAAGGAGTTGATCCGCTTAGCTTGCAGCCCGCATAGTATTGGGGTGAACCAATAAATTGTTGTCCCAAATCAATTTTAGTTTAGTGCCAAACCCAGCCTGAAATTTAGTTGGAAATTTAGTTGGCTTGACTTGAATTGATTCTTCTATATTCTGTTAACAAATCTTTTTAATATCTTTTTAATTAATTAAAAGAGAATGTATTAAATAAAGAAAAAATAGGATCATTTAATATCTTATACAAAAACTATTTAATATTTTATTCTTTAAATAATTAGATAAATTATTAGGATGATTAATCAGAAAAATATAAAATTATTCTAAAATAAACAATATCTAAAATCAAACCGTCCCGTGTCATCAAGCAACAGTTAACCCGAACATCGATGTATTACTGATGTAGTAAAGAAAATATTTTGGCCGAGAGGCTTAGTTATGAAGCGATTATTTGAAGTGAGGCTGTTTAGTTTTCACTTTATCTTATCTTTTTCTTCGTTAGACCAAATTTAGACCTTCTTTGTAATTAAAGAAAAAACAGTATTTGTTATAAAATTTTAGAGATATAAACTTATTCATGAGTCTTTATTTAATATCTTTAACTTAAAAAAAAATTACCTCATAACATAATATCAAAACTTTTATGATTGAATGGTCGAGCCAACTACCGTGAGTTGGTTCTTTACATAGAATTTTATTTTGGATGTTCTTTCGCTGCGAAACTCCGAATTCGCACAGCAGAATACGAAGGAAACTCCGATAGCTTAAAAAACTAGACTCTGGTTTTTAGCCCACGGTCCACCAATAACGCTGATTAGCAAGAAGAATGAATATTCATTTCAATATGCAAAACAGAAAATGAGACGCTTTAATGATCCAATGGGTATCACGATAGTTTTATGGGCTTAGTGTACGATGTCTATCCATAAAGACCCCAACTCTGCACATGTCTTTTTTATTTTATAGTTATTGATGCACATTAGGACATAAATGGATTGGATTAAACCTAAACCCAACAACGATGCAGATTGTGTGGCAAAAAATGCCATAACCGACATAGCTGCCCATTAAGTGAAGCAGAGAGCTATCTCTGAACTAGGAGCATACGGACAATGACTGTCTTGATTTTTTTATTTTTTATTTTTGGTGAGGAATGACTATCTTGATTCATTTCATTATTGGTAACTTGGTATATGTACTTTAGTGTAACAATTACATTTGGATACGTGACCAAACATTTCATATATATATGCAAGTGTCGTAATATCCATTTACAATTTTTATGTTTTTATTTTTTTACATGATTCATTGTTGGATAAATAGTACGGAGTATTCTGGATAGATACTTTTGATAACTATGTCGAAATATTATGTTTTTATTATCCATAAAAAGAATCCCATATAAGTTATCATCTATAAACTCAACTTTTTTTTATGTTTTTGGGTACATATGTCATAAAGCGCGACAATCATTTTTTTATTTAAAAAAATGATATCTCAAAAGCTCAGTAAGCAAGTTTATAAGTGAAATGAACTGCTTTTTGAAATTTTAATGTGTATTTAAAGAATAGAATTTGTCATACAATTTTAATATACTTTAATATCATTACATATTATTTGATATTGTAATATATTTCAAATTTAATTATTTAATATTTCTTATATAAAACTTTAAATTAAAAAACATAGGTTGCGCCATGTAAATTAGAACATAATTAAAAATTGTCATGTGATAAAAAATAGTAATATATTAATAAATAATTTTAAAAATACTATTTTCATAAAATTACTTTTAAAAGTAGCATTAATTAGATAGGGGGAAACTCCCCCTCCCTCAAATGCAGAGTCAAAGAAGGGAACAGAAAAACTCAGTTTGAAGAAAAGACAGAATTATTTTTTTGAAGAAAAGTTTTTAAATAATTGGAGTTAATTAATGCATTTTAGTGAACCGCGGTCGTACACAACTCAAAAATAAGAAAAATTTGCAGTACAAGGTAAAATAACCTTGGTTATCTCACAAGGATATTCAATTGTATTAGCCAATTAGGATTGTTAAAAAGATGGGAGATTTGAATTTCAACCACAAAAAAGAAACAAATCGCAGTAAAAAGGTAAATCAATAAATTAAAAAGACCAATCTACTAGTTAAGTTTTCTAACAGGATCTATAATTGATATTTGAAGATTTGATTCAGATTCTTGATTTAATTATTGCTTGATCCTTAATTAACTAATTAAGCATTAATTAATTTCAGTAATTTCTTACTGAATTAAGCATTCAGAATATAATTGAATTAGGTTAAACAATTAAGTAATCATCTAAGTTACCAAATCAATCTAAAAGCCTATTTAGTCAAGCCTATGATTAAGCATCACAGATCCTATAATCCCGAATTTAAACACGCTAAATTAAGCATCTAACATGTTAATTCATCCCAGATTATATTTTCAATGTAAACATAATGCAAATTCAATTGAATGATTAAGCATCAACCCAACAAGAAATTGCAATCAAGATCCAAGAGAAGAGATTAATAGGAAAAGAAAGAAAACAAGAATCAAAATTCAAAATTAAAATCAAACCACAAGATCCATAAAATAAATCCTTATACCAGTGAATTGATCAAAAGGGTTTAGCCCTCCATGGAAGCTTCAACCGAAAGTCAAAGAAAACAGAAAGTAAAACTAGCCAAAAACTTACAATTCAAAGTGCAGAATCCGTTGTCTCACGTTTTGTTGTTGCCCCCCATAATTTGACTCATCAACCGCCTAAATATAGTGCCCTCTAGGTTAACTAAAGGCCATGCCCAAATCACGAGCCTATTATGTTAGTCAAGGGTAACCATCACACAAGAGATGAGTGAATTGGGTAATCACAAATTTTAATTACACTTTGAGCAATTGTGCATTTTGATACACTCAATCAATACATGCAGCGGAATAAACACATGAAACACAAATCATGCTTGGAGACAATCAAGAACATTGACTTCACATACAAAACATTATGCTAATCACATTAAAGTTATATAACAATATTAATCATAATGTGATTAACTAAGAACCAATCAAAATCATTGATACAAATATTCTAGATTGCTCAAATACAACTTGGATGAGTGTAAAATCAAGTAAACAAGCTAAACATTAAGTTCTAATAATCAAGACAACAAGCTCACAAGATTATGCAGTAATTTTATAACTATAACTGCATAACAAGTATAGATAACAAGAATATCAAATGTAAGTGCTGTAATGTAAAAAGAGTAAGAGATAAGAGAGAGTGCAAACAATATTTTATTGGTTCAATCACTTCTTGTGATCTACGTCCAACCCCAAGATCATCCACTTGAGGTTTCTACTATTCTTCAAGCCTATAACTTAGGTACTTGAGAAACCTTTACAAAGTTGAGCATTCTTCACACCTTTGGGATCCTCTAACCTTGTGCAAGGGCCTCTAACTCTTCAACCTTCACGGTGCTTGAAAAACCTTTACAAGAACAGAGCACTCCTCACACCTTAGGTTCCTCCACCCTTGTGCTTGAGCATTTTTCTTTTCTCACTAAGGGAAATCTACCCTTGAACTATCTTGAGGGATCCTCCACCCTCTTACACGTGTATACAAATTGATATAATGAATAAACTCTATCAAAGAATAGATAATACAACTTGAATTACTAATGGATAGAGAGATTTTGACAATGAAGAGCTCAAAATATGGCTTTTGATGAAGAAGTGGCTAAATATGCATATTGATTCGAAATTATAGGTTCATCAACTTTTTAACGCTTCAATCTTAGTTTCTATATACAGCCCAAGTGATAAAATAGCTGTTGGTGGTATTCAGGAAAGATTTCTTACGTTATAGCCGTTATTTTTGACTTTTAAGCAAGCAATATTCGGATATTTGAACCTGGTATCTGAATATCCTGATTTCTGGACTTTAACAAGAACAGAATATCCTGATATTTGATTTCATATCCTGGTATGTGATTGAGATATCCTGATATCTGAGAATGTCACTTCTCACTTAAAATGAAATATTTTGATATCTTAATCCGTATTGTGATATTTGGATGAGATATCCTGATATTTGAAATGAGATTTAATTATCGGAGCGAGATATCCGGATATCACAGAGGTGTATCCGGATATTTCAAAGTTGGTTCGCCTCTGGAGACAAATATCCGGATACTGGATGTTTCTATTCGGATACAGCATTCCAAGATACAAAAATTAAACTTTCAAAGGTCATAACTTCTTTGTTTCTTAACGGAATTAAATAAATGATCATGGGTTGGAAAGATATTTGAGTCTAATTTCATATAAAATAAGTTTCAGATCAAAACTCAAAGTATTTTGAAAGTTATTAATAAAATAGTGATTAAATGTCAGTTTTCCAAAACTCAAACTTGACTATTTTTCATAGTTTTGACATACCACCATGACTAACTTTTCAAAACATGTTTGTTGGGCATATTAGCAAGTTTAAAAACATTTGTCAAGATTAAAAACTTATTTGAGTTATCTTCTTGTAAAATCTCTATCCTTACAAAGAAGAATAGCTTATAAGAGAAAGTATACCCAATTGAGTCTTTAAGCTTCTTGATGCAATCCAAGCTTTCAAAACTTCCAATCTTTATTTATTCCAAATGCTTGGTTCATCTCTTCATTCTCCTTCTTCTTGAGTTGAGCATAAATAAGATCTTTCACTTTCTTGTTCCAATACTCACTATTGGTATTTGGACTATCCTACAAAGCATAACTTGCTTGAAAATCATAGTTAGTCCAAACATTAAACCAATATTTCAATATGCATGATTCATAAGTATATAATTATATATTCTTCATGCATATATGATTCACATAAACACATATCCAATATCAATTCATTAAAACACATCAAAGTACTATTGGATATATTCTATAAATTATGCTACTCATACTTAGTGCATGATTCTTATAAGAAGAATAACAATAGTATATAACTATGCATTATCAAATATAATTCATCAAACACATATGTAGCATATTCTTAATCTTTTTTGTAATGTATTTGTCACCATCAAAACATAACACAATAAACTATTAGGGCAAATGTATTTCCACAATCTCCCCCTTTTTTATGATGACAAATCACCCAAAAAAAATATGTTTGACATGATATCTAAATATATTTGCAAGTAAGAATATCAAACATTAACCAAGATAACATATTTTTATTCCTTTTTTCTCTCCCCCTATTTAACATCAACAAAAAGGTTTAGGAAAGAAGAGCAATATGATAATGAAATTCCTTTTTCTCCTTAGATAAAACACTTGATGCCATAGAGTACGATCATCAAAACTTAATACTTTTCAAGATTTCAAAAACTAAAATATCTCCCATTATTTGACTTTGCATAGAACTCATGTATGGAGATATGAAACAAGCATTGTTATCAACATATCAAATATGATGCATGAAATGCTTGTCATCTTATGGTAAACCTACATCTTGCATGTGATAGCTTTAAGCTTTAGTGATCGTGAAAAATAAGAAATATTGCTTACCACATGTTAAATAGGTACCACTTGATTGATGTCACAAATAAGTCATGATATTAAAGTTTTTCAAAGTAAAATATTATACCTTGCCATATATCAAACATTCCTCAATGAAAGAAACAAATGATAAATAAATGATGAATATTTACCTTCTTTCATTGATAGAGTAAAAGAGAATAAAAGAGGATCTTCATTGACATGTTGAGAGTATTAGCATTCAATCATTTTATGTCAAGCAAAGATATAAGCCAAGAGACATAATGACAAATTTAGAGCTAGACTCCCCCTCAAAATATGCATATCATAAATATGTCAACAATATATTATTTTAACATAGTCATGCATATATTCAAAGTTAACAAGAGCAAACAAGCATGATTTTTGAGATATTAAGAATAAAGAACCATTATAAATCAAAAGCTTAAGCAAGGGAGATTATAAGGATTTCAAAAAGAAGTTAAGCTCCCCTTTAAAATCAAGATAGATTAAGTGAAATATGTTTGCTAAAATCATATACGCACATTTGAAGTAGTTTAGAATAAGACAATACATACTCTTTCTTAATCTATCAAGAAAATTGATTTTGAATTTTCTCTTCTTCTAAAAAAAAGAGTTTAAGCCATAAAAAAAAAAAACAAGAATAAGATGACTCCTAATTAGACGATGCATAAGTTAAAGTAAGAAGAATATGTTTACCAAGATAAAACTCACGTTAAAACATGATAAACATATCTTTAAGCATACCATCAACAAAATTTGATTTTTCGCAAAGGATTTAGAAATTTCTACCCCTTTCAAAAATAATGTTGCAAATATAAATTTCATTTTTCAAAAGCATTTAAGAAATGCAAAAGGAGTTTTGTATTTGAAATACATATTCCTTGAAAGTTATCAAATGAAAGCATTCAAGATAACATTTGAAAGTATATCTCCACCCTTTTCTCTTTGAAAAAAAACCTTAGGAAAATAATATCACTTTGAAGAGCAAGACTTATCTTTTGAAATTTCAAAAGAAATAGACATTATAGAGCATTTCAAAATATTAGAGTTTGGAAATTTTCTTAAGTATTATCTCAAGATTTGATAATCCTTTCCAAAGTATGTTGAGAGTTTTTCATTCATATCCAAATCATTTTCCAATTTTTGAAAAGTAGTAAGAGGTGAAAAACACTTTCAAAGTCTTGAAATAAATTCAAATAATTCTCAATGATATGGAATTTGAAAAGCTCATTTCAAATAAGATAAGGGAGTTTTCTTATGAAAAATATTTTCAATTAAACCAAAATCTCTTTTCAAACAAGAGCATAACTTGCTTTGGAAACATATTTGTCATCATCAAAACATAACACAATAAACCATTGAGGCAAAAATATTTCCATACACTAGATGTTAATTAGCCAGATTATGATTTAATTACACAAAGATTAGCTGAGATACATGGCATATTTTGTGTGATTCTGTTTCAGATTTATCTGACCCTCTGAGATACTGAATTGTCTTTAGGCTCCTTCGTAAATCTTGTAGATAATTTCTCCCTTGAAATTTTGACATTGGTCCTATGTTATTTGGACTTCAACATCTCAAGATATTCTCAAATTACTGCACCTATGTCATCCTACCTGGACAGAACACTTTTGTCAACTTCAAGCCTAATTTAGTTCATTATTCACATTGAATCAGCCCAAGAACTCTTCATGAAAGTCTTAGGTCTCTCTGTCTAATCTTTCTAAGGATACCAAGATCACCTCAATTGGATAATCAAAGCCCAAGTTATACCTAATCAAAGAGGAAAAGGTAGAATGCATTAAAATCCGAGAATTGATCAAGATTTGCATAAAGGCCCGATAAAGACCAACAACATAAAACTCAGCTAATAGACTAACATTGAGCACAATAAACATCCAATAAAGCCAAGTACAAAGCTATAATAAGTGTCCCAAAATTGATTGATCTTCTAGCTCATATGACACGTGCTTTGAGCTTATCATAAGGTTAAGGTTGCTCTTAAACCTTAACTAGATGTAGACTTTCACACTTTAGGCGAGCACCTAAAGAAAAAAAATATTTAATTTCTTTAGAAAGTGATTGTCATGTAAACATGCTTCACATAAGCTTTATATTAATATAATTAAGAAATATATTTCAAGCACATAAAGATCAATCAAATGGCCAAACCTGTATCAACAAAACATAGGAAACTGATTTAGCACATTTAATGAAAAAGATAACCCTATTATAGATGAGACTCAGCTGAAAATGTCAATTAATACAAAGATAATGATGAGATTTTTCTGTTTATCACATGTGGAATGGCAATGAAAGTCATTGATGTTGATTAGATCATACCAAACTAGACCCGACCTATCAAGCCAGACCAGACAAGACCAAACTAGGCCGGACAGAACCAGACCCAACTTGACCAGATTGAACCTGGCATAACCAGACCAGGCACTACTGAACAAGACCAGACCATACTAAAGGTAAAAGAAGACTTGAGAATAGTTTTGGTCACCAACTAATTTAGTTTCTGCAAAATACTCAAACAAAGAAACTGATGTAGAGATGAGATAGTTCACGAAGTAGCTTATGTCAGCGGAAACTTAATAAATCAGTAACTTAAAGACTTACTCAAGCAATCAAAACTTAACACATACAACAGTTAATCAATGTATTGTAAATGAGAAGGGTTAAGAGAGATTGTACAAGAGAATTTATACTAGTTCAGCCTAAGGATGGCAATTTCATCCCACCCAGCAGGTACCCAATCCCCACAACCCGCATGACCCACTCCGCAATAGGGCTAGTTTAAATTGTGGTGCGGGATGGGGCAGATTCGGTTTTAAGGTCTACCCTCCCCTATCCTACCCGCACCCCAATTATTTCACATAGAGTATGTTTCATACTTCATGTAGCTTCAGATTTTTGATGCAATGAGTAATTTTTTTAATAATTTATATTATATTGTGTATTATATAGTATATGCGGGTAGGATGCAAGTAGGGTTCGGGTTCTATTTTTTTTTTTGCGGGTAGGATGCAAGTTTTTATTTACAAAACTCGTAGGGCAGGTTAAAGATTCCTTTAAGAGGTGCAAGGCGGGTTAAGAGTGGGCAAAAACCCGCCCCTTTGCCAAATTTAATCAACCCTAATATGGAGCCTACATCCACTCCCCAACCAAGTTGAGATTTTTTGTAACACCCTCCTTTGGATGTCACATTTCAGACAATTCATTATAAAACCAAAATCCTCTTTAAATATACTTTATATAAAAAATAGTGGATTCAAAATTTCTTTTTGCTAATAACCAAATTTAAAAAAATATAATAACATAATACACAATGACTCAAATAATATACATCATATTTATTTATCCATGTTTCTTTAAACATCATACCACAGAGTACATAAGTACTCCAAAGTAAATATATACAAACACTATACAACTGTATTATACATCTATCTGGCCATAGTCTCATATACTTACAAAGAACGATCCTCCTCCGGGTCTTCCTCTAGGTTCTCATCAATTAAGAACCCTCGAGAGTGTCTGACCCTGCGAACATGAGCCCTAGCAAAAGAAACTATAGAATCCTTTTAAGGAGTACACTGGGCATAACTACACAGCTCACGAATCGACATATACAACTCAACAAAAGTAGTAATGGTAAAAGAACCCATAGAAACACCCCTACGTGTCCTACGGATAGTGAGAGTTACATCTCAAACGTACTCTACGCACTCAGTATCCAAGTGGACGCGTCAAGCATCAGAACTCCCGTGAAACTAGACTTGGATGAAGCCCAATACATCACGTCTGCCAGCTATCTTAGTCTTCATATAATAAAATCATATAACAAATAAAAAAATACATCAAAGATGTGAGATTCTTATTACCATAAATACCAATAAGGCAGTAAAGAAACAATACAAACAATTATACAATTATCTCATGCTGTCAAGCAATTGGTAAATCAAAATCAATGTGCACCATGATAATGGGACAGTATGACAACTGACTATGTAAATGCATATTGATTGACCCATACTCCATGGAACTAAACACAACAGTCGAAGAGAGTAATTTGGGAGACATGTCTGTTTCTCATTAACCTTAAAGTGCTATCAATTCTCAAAGTGCATGACCACGGTTGTACATGACTCAAAAAATAAGAAAAACTTGTAGTACAAGGCAAAATAACCTTTGTCGTCTCATATGGATCTTCAATTATATTAGCCAATTAGGATTGTTAGAAAAAATGAGGAGGTTGAATTTCAAAGATAGAAAGGAAACAAATCGAAATAAAAAAGGGAAATCAATCAATTAAAAAAACCAATCCACTGGGTAAGTTTTCTAACAGGATCTTTCATTGATTTCTAAAGCTTTGATTTCGATTCTTGATTTAATTATTGCTTGATCCCTAATTAACTAATTAAGCATCAATTAATTTTGGTGATTTCCTACTGAATTAAGCATTCAAAATATAATTGAATTAGGTTAAACAATTAAGCAATCATCTAAGTCACCAAATCAATCTAAAACCGAATTCCAATTAAGTCTATGATTAAGCATTACAGATCCTATTAATCTTGAATTTAAACATGCCAAATTAAGCATCTAACATGTTCCTTCATTCCTAGATTATATTTTTAATGTAAACAGAATGCAAATTCAATTGAATGATTAAGCATCAACTCAAGAAGAATTCACAATCAAGATCCAAGAAAAGAGATTAACAGGAAAAGAAAGAAAACAAGAATCGAAATTCAAAATTAAAATCAAACCTCAATATCCATAAAATAAATACTTACACCAGTGAATTGATCAAAAGGGTTTAGCCCTCCATGGAGGCTTCAATCGAAAATCAAAGAAAGAAAGAAAAAACAGAAAGTAAACCTAGCCGAAAACTTAGAATTCAAGTGTAGAATATGTTGTCTCACATTTTGCTGCTTCCCAATTTGACTCCTCAAATAACTAAATATAGTGCCCTCTAGGATAACTAAAGGATATGCCCAAATCACGATCTCATCAGATGTTAATTAGCCAGATTATGATTTAATTACACAAGGATTAGCTGAGATATATGGTAGATTTTGTGAGATTCTATTTCTGATTTATTTGACCCTCCAAGAAACCTAATTGACTTTAGGATCCTTCATACATGTTGTAGATAATTTCTCCCTTGAAAATTTGGCACCGGTCCCATGTTTTATGGACTTCTACAGCTTAAGATATTCCCAAATTACTGTACCTACATCGAGTTGCCTGGACAAAACACATTCGCCACCTAATTTAGTCCATGATCCACGCTGAATCAGACAAGGAACTCTTCATGAAAGTTATAGGTCTCTGTCTAAGCTTTCAGAGGACATCAAGATCACCTCAATAAAATTACCAAAGTCCAAGTTATAGCCTAATTTAGGAAGAAAAGTTAGAATGCATTAAAATCTGAGAATTGATCAAGATTTGAGTAAAGGCCCAATGAGGCCCAACAACATTAAACTCAGCTAGCACACTAATATTGGGCACAATAACATCCAATAAAGCTGAGTATGAAACTATAATGTGTTTCAAAATTGATTTATCAGTGCGCAACATGACTATATGAGACATTCTCAACCAAACCTGGAATAGAAATAGTGTCTCGTCGTGATCGTCGGTGTGTTCTAATCATATTACCACGACACAGTGGTGCTACCAATTGGCTCCCTATGGAGTTTTCGCACCTCAGCGCCTCCTAGATAAAATATGTGATCTTCACTACGCAATTCGCACTCGTATTGAGGTGTAACTCAATCTCCTAGGCTCAAAGCCTTAACAGCAAGTCTCAATAAACTTCCACAATGCCATGGTCAACTAACCCTTGTGGAGTGCAATAATTCATGATCAATACACAATCTCCTTAGGATTTAAACTACCACTAAAACTTAGCGTTCACTGATTTGTCCAGGGTCCAGTACGTCGACTCGACAGTAGTTCCGTTGTTTTTTAATCATGTGGTAATTTTTAAAATATTTTCCAAATCACGTAACGCAACGGTTACGATTTTTCAATCGCGTAAAACCCCAGTTATTGTTTTAAATCGCATAACGCTTACGTTACATTTTTCTAAAATGACCTAACATTTCTGTTACATTTTTTCCCACGTAAAACCATTGTCTCAAATTTCAAATAGCATAACTCATAAATTAACATTTTTTTGTAGCGTAAGATTTTAAAAATATTT
This sequence comes from Styphnolobium japonicum, assembly GCA_023212625.1. NCBI lineage: Eukaryota > Viridiplantae > Streptophyta > Magnoliopsida > Fabales > Fabaceae > Styphnolobium > Styphnolobium japonicum. The sequence continues at coordinate 37,222,601 of JALBWW010000003.1, read as the reverse complement.
TTTAATCGCGTAAAATATTTTCTGAAAATTTCCAATCGCATAAAGCATTTTTCACCAATTTTTGATCGCTTAAAGTATTTTTCATAAAAACTAAGTCATTTTGAACTAAATCAAATATTTCAAAGCCTATTTCCATTTTTCACACTTAAACTAACCTTTAGAAAATTTCTTTCCAAGTTCCAAACAAATTTTCAAAAATTGTTTCATCTTAAAACTATTTGTTTCATCTTTAAATCCTCAGTTAAAATATTTTTTTCCATATTTTCGAAAATACAAACCTTTAATTAAATAAATGTTACTTTTAAAATGATTTATTTATTTCATTTTAAAACTTGGTTCATTTCCTATTTAACCACAAAATCCTTTAACTCAAATACTTATCACCTAATTATTTGAGTTTACTAATTAATAAAATATTTTTCTTTGATACTAACCTTTTGAACTATGTGGCCGCGAGCCACATTTGGTCTTTGGACCAAAATCCATCAATTTCTCATCATGATTCAATGGTTCCAATCAAACATATGTACGTCCTAATCATGTCATTCCATTCACATATGAATCATTTCATCCATATCCAAGTTATATCATACTTTCCATCATTACAAGTTCATGCAATATTTCAAAGCCATAAAACACATAGGTTAAATAAAGCATAAATCATAAAAGAAAAATCCCACGAAAATTAAGTAAATAAATCCTTAAGTGGATTTTTCACCAGCGAACCACAAATCCTATTTTCCCACTACCATATTGGTTGATAAGAGAAAACTCTCATTTACTTTATAATGGTTTCGAAAATTCCCCTAGGTGCTCTTGGAATAATTTTCTTTTTTCTCCACCAACAAACCCTTAAATAAAATCAAGTACACAAATTTTAAGCTCTAAGACTTGAAACAAGATGACCATAGATCAAACCTATGGTCTAGAACTTTTAAAAATTGAATTCAAAAAGTGAAGATGAAGAACTTTCACCTTTTGCTCATCAAACTTGATTCCAAGAAAAGTGAGTGAAGACAATATCTTTTGAGAAAACTTCCAACACAAAGGTGTCTTGGAATGGTATCTAGGTTTAAGAAACTTGGTTGGTTGTATTTGTTCAAGCTTGGAAGGTGAGGGAATGGCCTTGGCCGTGAGCTTCAATGAGAGAAAGATGAGAAAATTTTTTGGCTCTTGAACAAAAGTGAAAGTAAGAAGTGAAAAGTGAATTGGTTACAAGGTAAAAGTAAAATGAGATATTTTGGTGGTCTTCCACCAAGCTTGGCCGCAATCTTCAAGAAGATTGGAGAAGAAATAAGTTGTCTTCCACTTTACCCGTGCCTTCATCTTACTTGGCCAACACTAAAGTGTTCCATGACTCACCTTGATGACTAGGCTTAGATAACATCAACTTTAGATATTTATATCTAGATATTTTTCAGTAACTATTACCCAATGGACAAATATTAGTATCTATTGTCCAATGGACAATAAGATGTACCTACTTTTTATTTGACAATAACATCTCAGAAAATGAAAAACTTTGAAATCTATTCCCAAATTCTAGTTTTGTGAACTTCCCCAGCCTCAGTAAACAGTCAAAAATTTTCAGGCCCCGAAAATAAAAATTGTTATTATTTATTTGCGATACAACATCAAAATAGCACATAAAGTTATTATTTTCTCAGAAGTTAGTTCATAAATAGAGTATAAGTGGGTTCACAAAGAATAACAATATTTTCTCTTGTTTTTTGATTGTTTGATGATATGATTCGATGTCCAATCCTTCAGGCAGCAATGGCTTTATAGCAAAGAGGAAGATTTGACCGTTTGAAGGTGGTCCATACATTTTTGCATAAGGTACAACAGGTACAACACCTTTTCTGAAAAGTTCCTTTTGCTTGTTGGGTTGTTGGGTGTTTATTAGTACACAAGCAACCCTTTGACTTTGAGTTTTAGCTTTGAAGTGAGATTTTGGACTGTTGACAGTCCCATAGGATCAAGCAAAATCAATCTTCAAAGTTGTCTTGTCCTTGCAGCAGTTGCAGATTTCTTCCAGTGGTTAGCTCATCTTTATTCATGAGATAGATCTTCATGAATCCAAAACTTCTGAAGTTTGCACAAGTTTGAGCAGACCTATCTTCAATCATAGGCTTCCTCATCTTGTTATTCCTTGAGCTTTATCTAAGACTTGTTCTTCATCTTCGCAGAGGCTTTCTAGCTCTTCATAGGCAATGCTTAATGTCCAAATTTTAGATATTAACAATGTAAACTTAGGACAACAACTTGTACACTTAATTTTTGAGACTAGTAAGACTTGTGTCATCTTCATATTCTTTTAAGAATCATTGTATTCTTCATGTAATAAGCTTTTCTTGAATTTTCAACTTTTTGTACTTGATAATGTCTTTGATAAAGGAAGAAATATGCACTTTTGTCATTTGACTAAGATCAAGCATTAGCAATCTGTGTTATTGAATTAAATCCATATATTCATCATGTTTGTTATCATCACATAGATAAGCTCACTAAGGAACCTTGGGCTAACACATACCACACCAGACCGAACCAAACTAGACCTAATCTAACTAGATCATATCAAACAAAACCAAATCATACTAGACTGAACCGATTCGGACCATACCATACTCGATCAGACTAGACTAAACCAAGCCAAACAAGATCAAACCAAATCAAATCGGACCAAATGAGACCAAACCAGACCTAACTATACAAGACCAGATCGGACCAAACCGAACCTGACCATACAAAACCTGACTAGACCATACCATATTGGAACAATTCAAATGCCTTTCTATTCTAAAATAAATGATGTTTGTTAAACCTCATACTAACTTTTTATAAATGATGATGGTGGTACACATTTGCAGAACTTCACGGTGGTAGAACCTCACTAATAATTTAGAGCAGCAAATTTAAATACTTTTTTGTTTGTCAAATGCATAACAATTGTATCATGAAATTTAAGGATGATGTTGATGACAAAACAAAAAACAAGAAGGAAAAGTTTTAGTTGAAAGGGATAATGAGAAGATGATGTTTATGACAAGAAAGAACAAGAAGAAAAAGCTTAAGTTGAAAAATATGACCACTTGGTGCAGCATTGCGGGAAAACTACCATCCAGCTCCTGTGAAGCTTCGCCATTGGTCCATTAAGATCCTAATCCCCTCCTACCTCAAGATGGAATATGTAATTGTTGATGTTGTCAAAATTAGATCACATCAAATAGTTTGATTGTGAACTAAATACTTAGTTTGTTATAATTTAATTTAATTTAATTTCATAACTAAATTTACGATCAGATCAATTTATACTAATAATTGATTAAAACCAATTAAAATCAGGTTAAATCAACTAATTTATCTTGTTAAACCAACTAATTATTAAATTTTGTTAAAAAATTTTAAAATTTTATATTGTTGCAATCAGTTAGTTCACACTTTTTGATATAACACCATTCAGTTCAATCAATCAGTTTAAACCATTAAACTAATTAAACATACACTAAAAATATCATGAATTCACTTTATTAGATTTTGATTTTAACATTGGTAATTCCTCTCCTGGCTGCGAGACTATAGGGGCTTCGTATTCTTCTATTGACAAGTGACATATACTCTAAAATAACCGACTAAATAGTGAACTTTCTCTTCGATTGAAAATAAAACGTCGCGCGGTACATATCCTACCAGAACGTGTATGCAATATTTGACTAAATTTAGGGTGCACAAACAAATTGACTACTTTAGAGAGTATTGACTACTTTAAAGGGTATAACTTCAATTTAAACATAATAATTATATAGAATTTAGGGAGATGCTAAACTCCTAATCCATTAATTAGGCATTGAACAAAATAATGAAGAAAGGGAAAATGAGGGCTTTGATGTGAAAGGTGTGCTCCTCAGCTCTTGCATGTGCACCGGAAAGAAACTATTGGGTTGAAAAAGACTGCCACATGGCAACGGGCAAGGAGCAAAGAGCACCGGGTGTTCGAGTATTTGTGGGGATTGCCAAGTATTTATCACAAACAAGCCAGAACGCCCCGCCTAAACCTCCACGCTTCAACCAAAACCAACTAACATGGCTGTGCTTTTATTTGAACACTACCATAACTGCTTAACAAAGACCTTCACGTTGGTTTTGCCCCACAAATAACTTTTGGATAAAGTTGGATTCCCCACACTATTTTAAAAATCAACCATATTCAATTTATTTATTTATTTGTAAATAAAAATTTTAGAGATGTAATGTTATCTTTAAAGTTTAAGTATGTTAATTTCCAATAATACTTATCGGCTTTTTTATACTAATATAGCTAAAAAATAAAAAATTTATTAAAATCATGTTGTTTGAAAATTATATATTAAAATATAATTATTTTTTTTATGTTAGAAAGTCAATTTCAATGAAATCGATTTCTTAACATGATTTTTTTTTAAATTACATGTTGAGAAGTCGATTTCAATAAAACTGACTTCCCAACATAATTTTAAAAAAAATTCAATACATTGAGAAGTCGATTTTAATAAAACTGACTTTTTAACATAATTTAAAAAAAAAACTAAATACGTTAAGAAGTCAATTCCAATGAAATCGACTTTCTAACATAAAAAAAAATAATTATATTTTAGTACATAATTTTTAAATAACATGATTTTGATAAATTTTTTTATTTTTTTACTATATTAATATAAAAAAACCCAATACTTATCTATCAAAGAATTAAACGTAAATTTTATAAGTAAAATGTTTCAATTTTTATTAGTTAAAAGTCTTTGGAAAGTTTTATTTCCTTTTGAAAAACGTTATGGGAAAGTGTGCAAACTCAAGTTCACACGGTGAATGACATCGTTGTCCTAAAACAGCATAAATCATTTTCCGTTGATTCAATTTATTTATCTTCAAAATTTAAATCCATAACGAGTTGCTGGGGTGCCACCTAAAACGACAATCGTATCGTCTGAGAGAAAAGAAAAAGCCACAAATGTCACGACGTATATCTCACAATGGTTGCGCAGGTGTGGACTGCAAATTTTGAATAAAGTGGATGTGATGTCTTATCTAAAAGACTAAGAGGTTGCCATGTGCCATGTCAGGATGGTATGTGGTATTTTTGTCTGTTACTGTGAAATACCGGCGAAGTTTGCGGTTCGGGAAATTTAATATAACAAAGAGTATCAAAGAATAATGAGAACGGAGGATAGGCATATGTTGGGCCTACGAAGCCTTACATGTGCTTCTGTCACCAGGTTTTTTGGTCTATTTATTTAGTACTATTAAGGCATAAAAAAGAACAAACTAAATATAAATAAATAAATAAATAAATGAGCTTGGAAAATGGTAGGGCTCTTCATATCTGTTCTGCTTGTGTTGTGTGGCACTTGGAGTGCGTGGTGGCAACATAACATGTTATTTATTTTGTCAAAATCTAAGTGCGGCAGATTTTCAGCTCCTTCCCACAATCATTTACCACGGAACTCATTCATCTCCTGTCTGTCTTGGATTTTATTTTAGTCCCACGACTTCTGAGTTTGCTTAGCTCCAACCACATGCTTATTTTTATTTTATTAATATTAAATACTTTACAATCCCAACTCTTTATAGGATTGCAATTTCTCTACAAATTGATTATCAATTTTAGTATATTTGTTCTCTTCATATCTTTAGTCTTTCTAACTTTTGTTAAATTAGTTTCTTAACTTTTTTTTTGTAAATAATTTTCAAAAATAAGAAATTAGGTCCTTTTTTTAGGATTACATTTTATTCGTTAAATAGAACTAAAAGTAGATACCCTATAATAACAAGAGAAACATAATATATATTTTTCAATATTCTATTATCTATATTTGTTTTGGTCTGAATATGAACTAAATAGTTGATTTGTTAGAGTAGTGGAAATGACGCCAAGGAGTACTTGCTACCTATGGGAAAGGTTCCCTTATATAGTCATGAAATGATAAGATTTTAACTGATTTGATCGTCCGGATGATGAGTTATCTCAAAGTTGTAGGAATGATAATCTTCTCATAATTTTTAGACATAGTCTTCAGGAGATAAAGTCAATAACAGTTACTCGATAGAGGCGCGCGATTTGAACTAAGACTGGAATGAGCATGAGATAAGATGTGACTGGACTTAGACCAAGCTAAAGAAATCTGATCTAAATAATATTCAAATTTTGTCACACGATTTCATTAACTAGTGTGAGCGTATATTACGTTAATTATAGTTTTCATCAATATCCAATTAGTTTTTCCTATTCATTTGATCAATTTTAGCACATTTTATTTTCTAATCTAATTGCACAACATGATATACAATAGCACTCCGAACATTTCAATTTGAAGTTAGCTAATTAGCACTCAAAAGGTGACATTCAAAGGCTAAACATATCGCATGGATGTGTGGAAATTCGGTACAAAAATCATAATTATAGATATTCAGATACTTGATGACTAAGTCTTCTTAATAGCTGTTGATTTTTTTAAGTTAATTTAGTGTTTGTTTGAACTAGAATGTAGAAAATTAATTATAAAAATTTGATTGTAAAATATTAAATTTAAAGTTTAGTTTTGCTTGGATATAGTATAAAGCAAAAATATTTTTTGAAGTATAACTGCAAGAATATTTCGATAAAGTTCTTAAGCTCCACAGTATCTGCACTTGTTAAAATTAATTTCATAGATGTGTCAAATTTTATAAAGTTGATCGTAGATTTTTTTGAAAAAAATATTTTTCACCGAAAAATAAGTTTTGAGTGACTTTTATTAGAATCCATTATTAAATTTTGAATTAATTTTAAACATTTAACACCAAACAATCAAAATTGTTATTACACAATATTCAAGATAATACTCTGTCTCAAATATTATTCTTTCTACGTGTCACAAAATAATAATCCAAATGCATTTTTAATTTATTTTTTTTAAGTAAAGTATATTTTTAATCAGTTTTTACGTTGATATTAAATCTTTTTAAAAAAAATCTTAAAGACACACTTCATATATTTGTAGAGTATATTTAAGGAAATTAATTCTCAAAAATATTGATCTAAGGTTGGAACTCAAATAATCTACCTTGTACACTTTCTTAACTTGAATTATTTTTTATATAATTAATCTAATTACACGTTATTTTAAATAATTGCATCATCTGTTGTGCTATAAGGGGGACATTACAGAAACAAGCAATAAATTAGAGGATACTACGTTAAATCAAAAGATCTGACAGAAAGGTACAATTAAATTAATGAATCAAAATAAAAGTGCGATTACCACTTTGTTTTAAGCTAGTAATGCCAGTATTATTTACATTCGAATACAAGTAGCTGGCTGGTCTACCAAACCTGAGCGCGTAAACTAAATTTTCATTAGGAAAAATAACTACTAAACTAATTAATAGATGGCATACGGGAGCAAGAATTTAATTTTGATTTATTTTTAGCATTAAATTATTATATTATTAAAAGAGTTTAATTATAATAATTACATGAATGGTCAAATACTTTTAGTTATATAATAATATATAAAAATTTACACAATTAAAATTATGATCTTAAAAAAATTAAACGCTCTTAAAAGATATTAAAGTATCAGGTATGGGTCCGTGCTGGTGCCTAACATACTATTGACGCTGCTATAAATTAATATGTCAAATCATTAGAAAGATTGATATAAGAATGTACTAATTGCGATTTTGTTATTATTAGATGAAAATATATAACCAACAAAAAATAAAAAATTTACGCTCATAAGTTTTTTTTATTAAAAAAGATATTTATTTATTCAAATTGATAAAATATATTGAGAATAACACAAATTTAATATCACTAAAATTAGAAAATGATGAATCTGTGAACAAACTTATAACACTCAGGTTAATAGCAAAACACGACAAAATGCCTACAAATGTAACAAAATCAAAGTGATCGAAATATTTATGCCTTCAAATCTGTAACATTGACACTCAATTCTTAATTAAATTTATAATAAATCCTGCAACAAGAAAGAAAATCACTACACCAAAACGAAATATTATGCTCAAAGTTAATTTGTAGGAGTGCCGAAGAAGATTATAGAAGGTTCTATTTTATTAATGAGTGGAAATTTAGGACTAACCACAAAAATCGAGCTACCAAGGAAATTTTGCTACGAACAAATGTTGATAGCTGAATTTTAAACATTTATCACTATTTAAGATCAATACTTAATTATGGCTAAAATTCAAATGTATATTTTGAGAGAGGAAGAAGAATTTAGTAACCCAATTAATAATGAATCTAATGACATTGGGACATTATTGAATTTCAACCTTTTGCAACAGGTTCATTTGCTCATGAAATTTGGGGTTTTGAATTATTTATTTGTATTTCTAACATAAATGATAAGTAAACGCAATTGTTTTCCCTTGACATACAAGTGAAGCAAGTGTTTTGGGACCCTTGAAATCCAGAATACCATTGATCGAGCAAGCAAGAAGCTAGCTAGAGATAAAATTTCCCTCTATCAGTGTCCTTTTAGGCGTCCCTTTCTTATAATCAATATAGAGTCCTACATTCACTAAAGTCGAAGCACTTTAAATAGTAATGTTTTTTCTTTATAGGAGAACCACTCTATCGGCCCAAATGCTCAACAGCAGGCATGCATGTTGGAGATGAGATGCAATATCTGATAACAAACAAACAGCCATAGGGTGTAATCCACATCTTGATTAAAGCTCATTGGTGTCGGTGTATGTTCTCATCGTATCATGATACCATCGTCCTTTTCATTCTTCAAATGTATATTAATCCAATCGTGTTTATGTGTGTATGTTGAACAATCGCTATGTGCCTATGTGGTGTATTAGTATTGGCAAAATAAGTAAAAGATAAATCACTTAAGGAAAACTTGACTTGTATGAACCACGACAAAACCAGGAACAATTATATAAATTTGACTTGAATTTATATATATATAATTCCTTTTGTAATTATTTGAGTGTAGTTTATGTAATTGAAATAAGTAAAACTTAAAGTAAAAATCTTAAGTGAAAGTTTATTAAAAAAAATCAATATTTTGTATTAAATTAACAGTTAATTATTAAATTTTTACCAGCAGGCCTGTTGTTTTTAACCTCTTCTCTTCTTCTCCTACTATCCTACATGGTATTGCTAATGACTGAGCTTCTCCAAAATCCCAATGGTAATTAAGCATTTAAGCTTGCAGGATATGGATATCAAGTAGACCTACATAAACAGGTTGAGACTTCCGAGCTAGCTTATTTAATACGCTTTCTTAAAGAGTTAGGACCAGTCTAATATCTAACCAGTGACTACCCCGGATCGGAAAGGCCCGGTCCATTTAACTCACGGGTTAAGAGGATTAGACCTAACTAGCCCAAAAAACTCTTTTTCACAAAAATACTTTTAATTAATAGCTCAACATATGTGTTTAACTTATTTAATCTTTATACTCAAGTAAAAACTTTAAAAATTTAAAAAAAAATAATCTAAAAAATTTAATTAATAACCCCATATTACACTTACATACACTTTTTAAATTTAAATTATTTTAAAAAAAAATCAAAAAATAAAATTAGCGGGTCACGAACTTTTAACGGGCCAAATCCAAGTTAAAATTTTTTCAACCCGCTATTAAAACAGATAAACTAAATCCATACCACCTAAAAAAAGCCCGGAACAGACTAAGTTACCCCGTTACGAAGCTCTAATATCAAGCTCAGGATTTTCCAAGATGCCTCTTGAATTAACGCAAGAGATGGCCCATTAGAGCAAATAAGTCAATCTTGTCCACCGGGTAAAGCTTTAATTTCTCACAATATTCTGACTCGACCGTTCATCTCAGGCAAAGTCAAAATCTAAAGATTTTGCTGCCAAGAGAATATATCAAATGAGAGGAGGAGGAGGAGGAGTTTACTTTCACAGCCAATAATAACTAATTTTATTAATCGAAGTGCCCATTACTTCATTAAGTGATGCCTGTCTTAAGGAGGGTTCAATTTTCTATCCCATTAAATAATTTATTAAGAAAAGTGTCCATTACTCATAAAGTGATGCCTGCTTAATTTGATTATTCTCAACGATTATGAAAGAATATTAATGTGGCAAGGGAAGAAAGGAACTAGATTAAATACGTCTCCATTAGGGACCCTATTTCAGGGGGGGCCAGCATGCTATTATATAATCAATTTTCCATCTTGATCTTAATTAATACGGTAGGTAAAACCTACTTAACTACCCTCCAAAAGCAGTTGTAGAATTATATATGTGCGTGATTCTATATATTATAATCTAATTTAATTTCTACTCTCAAGTGTATGTAACCTAAGTTTAAAACCAACATTACTTTACTTTGTAGTAAAACAAGGTAACACTATTAGATTTTCCTGTATATGCCCTTTTTCTTCTTCGTACTTTTTTTTCTAAAGTTTTTTCTTTGACTGTTTTGATCTTCCACTTCCACCATCATTTAGGGCTTACTTAACGGCCAACACTACCCAATTGGTATCCCGTAAAACCAGAAATCAGGAAGCACCTGGGACCCATATGTTCAGTTTAATCACGCCATTTAGCCCGGCTTTAATCTCTTTATATACACCCCCTCCTACCTACATACTTCTCACCTCTCTCTTTTCCTTTCCTTTCTCTCTCTCATTCTCTCAAGCACACTTTCTCCTCACTTGGCAAACAAGAGCCAACATGACAAGCACTTCACTCCGTTTGGTTTTCATGCTCTTCTCTCTTCTCACCCCATCCCTCATTTCCTCTTCACCTGAAAACCCTGAATTGGTAGTACAAGAGGTAAACAGGTAAAGGCACAAGCTCTATACCACATCTCCATGTTACATGTGCATTATTTAATAATATATATTGTATGCTAGCCACTACTACAATGCAATTGACCCAAAGAATAGGAATCAGGGTCACTTTTGTCACTTTCAAGTTCATGTGAGGAGAGAGAACATGTTCCAACATTGATCTGAATTTGATTTTTTTTGTGCAGGAAAATCAATGCCTCTGTAGCTAGGAGGAACGTAGCTAGGAGGAACTTGGGGTACCTTTCCTGTGGGAGTGGCAACCCCATTGACGATTGCTGGAGGTGTGACTCCAATTGGGAGAATAACAGGCAAAGGCTAGCAGATTGTGCAATTGGGTTTGGCAAGAACGCCATTGGTGGAAGGGATGGTAAGATTTACGTAGTCGACGACGCCGGCGACGATGACCCTGTAAACCCAAAGCCAGGGACCATCCGTCACGCCGTGATTCAGGATGAACCATTGTGGATCATATTCGCAAGAGATATGGTGATCCAGTTGAAGGAAGAGCTCATCATGAACTCCTTCAAGACCATTGATGGGAGGGGAGCGAGTGTGCACATTGCTGGTGGTCCATGCATTACTATACAGTACGTGACCAACGTTATAATCCATGGTATAAACATACATGACTGCAAGCAAGGAGGGAATGCTATGGTGAGGGACTCCCCAGGGCACTACGGCTGGAGGACAGTATCGGACGGTGATGGTGTGTCCATCTTCGGAGGAAGCCATGTTTGGGTGGACCATTGCTCGTTGTCGAATTGCAATGATGGTTTGATCGATGCGATCCATGGGTCCACCGCGATTACCATCTCCAACAATTACATGACCCACCATGATAAGGTCATGTTGTTGGGTCACAGCGATTCCTACACTCAAGACAAGAACATGCAAGTCACAATAGCTTTCAACCACTTTGGTGAAGGGCTCGTTCAAAGGATGCCGAGGTAAAATGAATTTTATATTTCCATTCTCAAACTCACAACTCAAGTACTCATAAAGTAAAACAGTAGTAATACTATGTGGATGGTGTGAAAGGGATAGAAAGCAGGAAAAGAAAAAGAAAAAAAAAAGGGAGATAGTGAAAAGATAGAAATCAATGGATATGGGACTGAATGTGTTACTTTGTCAATACACTTAATTGGATATTACTATGTGGGGCCAATATTGCCAAAGTTTGAAAGTTAATATTTGTGATATTTGTAGGTGTAGGCATGGATATTTCCATGTGGTGAACAATGACTATACCCACTGGGAAATGTATGCCATTGGGGGAAGTGCTAACCCAACCATCAACAGCCAAGGCAACAGATTTGTTGCACCCGATGACAGATTCAGCAAAGAGGTGACTGTTGAAGAAACTTAAACAATTTTTTAAAGAAGTCTATTTTAATTATTTTTTTATTAATCTCTTAAATAATTATTTTTAATAAAATAATGAAGAATGCGATTATTATACTATCTATTTATTCTATTTAAATTTATAAACTCTTAATGTAACCAAAAAAAAACACGTTATAATTATACTAAGGCATGCAACAAAATTGGGTGAAATTGTGCAGGTGACAAAGCACGAGGATGCGCCAGAGAGTGAATGGAAGACCTGGAACTGGAGGTCAGAAGGGGACTTGCTGGTAAACGGTGCATTTTTCACGGCAACGGGTGCTGGAGCCTCCTCTAGTTATGCAAGGGCTTCAAGTTTAAGTGCAAGACCATCTTCCCTTGTCGGTTCGATAACAACAGGTGCTGGTGCACTTAACTGTAAGAAAGGTTCTCCTTGCTGATAATGACTGCTCATGCAACTGCTGGCTGGTCCATTCATTCCGAAAAGGAAAGGAAACATATTAAAAAAGAAAATGGAGGGAGATTGGGAAAAAGAAAAGGCCTATGGTCGATCTCTAGCTTTGGATTTACTTTTCCTGGGATTTCCTTCCTCCACTCTTTTTCCTTTTTTACTTTTTGTTTCTTAGATTGTTTTCTACTGCTTGTCTTTTGTCTTTTGTCTTTTTTCGTTTTCCAATTTGCACCATGATTACAACCTCCACCTGTTACTCTTGGAACCAAATCAGTTGAAGAATTACAATGGTCTAAGGGAAAAACAAGTGCAGAAGAGTTGATATATAATATACAAATTACATCTCTATATGTTAAACTCTTCTTCTATCTCTCGTTCTGTGTGACCGACACATACACTGACACACAAATGCAGAGTGTTGAGTCTTGACTCTTGACAAAGACCATGAATAAAGTGAAGGCATGTAAAATAATGGAATATCCCATCAAAAACAAAACAAAATCTTCAAATCCCACCAATCATGTTAATATATTGCAGTAATCGATAAAGTTCAACTACCGAAATAACTGTTAACTAATCGGACGAAAGAAGGTCCAATCTGAGTAGAACCCCATTTGATATATTTCTGATTTCTCCACTGTTAATGATACTTTGTTAATTATTAGAGGGAGATTACCCAAAATGTTTTTGAATGTTGCTATTTCCTATCAGAAAAGCGAAAGGATGGATTCCAATATAAACACAATGGTTGATTTATATGGGCACACTTTATATACTTTTAATCCGTTTTTTGACCAAGATAAATATTTCTCTTTCAACCTGGTGAAGATAGGGAGACAGTCCTAAAGCATAAATGGGGCAACAAAAAAAAAGCCCTGGCAGAATACTCGAAAGCAACAAAACGCTTCCATGAGTTTGGGGGAATATAGTGAAGATGGATGAACCGGCTAGTGGCGGCGATTCAACATTTGGCTGAGAGAAAATTAGGTGGGAGGATGAAAAAGATAAAAAAGCACATGGGTGCGCGGTGCGCCTCTTAAGTGGATCTTCTTTTGATGGAGGCATTTGTTCTGATTGTGGTTATAGGTGGAGATTTAAATTTGGCTACAACCACATCTTTTACAAAGTTTCAATCCCCGGGTTCAAGCGTTTCGCTTTCTTGAATAATGAGAAGTGAGAACCCAACAAGACTAACTAGCAGCAACATTTGACCCCTTCACATGCACGTTCATTCAATGGTTACCAATGCACAGTGCTCCACTGAAAACTGATTGAGTTTCCACATGGATCTTGATCTGCAAGGTTGCCGTTTACGTTCAGTCCTATATCTATTTTTATGGAGAAAATTTAAGGTAAACACAAATAAATACTTCAATCAATAATTAATATATGTAATGGTATTTTTTTAGAGATAAGTTTATTTATAATATAACTTACATAATTTTATATATATTTAATGTTAAATAGAGTGTCTATAATAAATAAAAAATTAAATTTTTTATCTTCTTTTTATTATTATTTTAATTAAATATTGACAACTCAAAAAAAAATTTAACAAATAAGAGTAAAAAAAGTTTTTATGCTAAATTAGCAACATTTAATATGCAAGACAAAAAATGAGACAAAAAAAATTAATAGGCAATGTTTATCTAAACATTTTTCTTATTTCTAGTTATCTTTTTATGTTAAAAAAAAAAAAGTAAAGAAGCTTCTGAATGGATGGCCCAGCTTTGCACATGCAAGGTTATATTGGAAACTGAACTATCAATGGTAGTCTCTATCCCACTATAAACTATCTCATTAAAAATTTGATAGTTCGGTTCGTACATATTTGAAGTTTGGTTCACTTGTAATTTCGTCCCGCAATTACAGGGAGCTCATTTTCAAAGTACAAATATGCTGCCACGTGGGTGTAATTAGTAGTAGTTTAAGTGACAAGAATGAAATGAAGTTAGGTAAACATTATAGGTAAAAAAAAGTACAAATATGCGACTACAATAATGATTTTACAATTTACAAGTAGTTGGTGAGATTGATAAGTAATTTATAATTTTAAAAAGAAACTAAATATTTAAATTTTAAAAAATATTATTATCAAAATAATTAATACTTAATAATCATAATTTTTTCACGATTCAAAAACAAAATCTCACTCAAAAAACTGGGGATACCCATAAAAAAAAAGTGACTATACACTGATTATTAAGTTCTTAGATGTAAAGAAATTAATTTGAGGGTCTTCAATTATAGTTCTTACCTTTTGGTATCACTTTTGTATATCTTGAGTCCTATGTTGTCAATATAGTTGTAAGGATTTTTTTTCTTTCTATTTGACCTTAAAATTGAGTAAAAATAATATTTAATTTTTTTTTGTGTGTGTGTGTAAATTAGGGTATCCCTCACCAGGAATGCGAAAGATTAATCTCACAGAGTACGGTCAGGCTCGTAAAGTAAAGACTCCTCCCAACTGTATTTTTTACATACACATCGCTCTAAAGATTAAACCTAAGACAAAATACTTAAAGTGACCGAGTTTCTTATACTCGAACCAAGTTAGTAAATAAGATTCAAACTTATAGCATTATATACTCGCAATTGAAATATATAAAATTATTTACTCACGTATTATATACTTATTTTTAGTACTATTTATCTCGAATTAGACTTATTACTTACTTTGTAGGTTATTATTGAACTGTCACACCTTCCAGAATCATCAAGCATCAGAGTAATTAGTTAATAATAAATTTATTTTCATTTTTTTATTTTATTGGTATTATTAGTTGGCCAAGGCAAAAGGGTAATAGCCTAACAGGCTTTGTTGGCTTGTTGCCTTTGTAAACGCCGCTCACCGGTTCAACTAATCATTTGAATTTTTTTGTACCATTGGGGCCTCTGTACTACCAAAACTCAATCTTAATGGGCCCATTGGGCCTTTGAAGTATGAGTTAGATGAAAAGTAAATCAGTCGTGCATAGTTGGTACTTGCTACCTTGTAGCAGCGTTGCTTTCTCTCGTACGGGACATGAAATTTTACATGACTACATAAAAAGACATGACATGTCACAAAAAATATATATAAATTTCTCTCACCTTCACGTGATCAAATTATTTTTTTTTATGAGACATAAACAAAAATGTCTTATGTAGGTAAAGATTGTGGGGCTCTATAAAGAAATTTTGGGACTTACACGATGTATTGTGTTTCTCTCTTTCATCAAGTGCGTTGGTTAATTATGAGATATGATAGGATTCAAATCTAAAAAAAAATGGGACATGATATGGTGAGGTTGCAATTACTGATATCTTCTATTTTAAAGATAGACAATGTAGCTGCCTACAGTGGCGGAGCTTAACAATGACGGGGAGAGCCATGGCCCTGCCTAGACTTAAAGAAGGTTGGGTGTGGGTGAAAAAATTAGCTAAAGATCATAACTTTAATACGAGAGAACATGAAAAACATTAGAGGAAATTAATTAATTTACCCTAGAAAATATAAATATTGAAACTTGAGGTCACTGGATAAAGTTTTACGATGTAGGAGTTTGTTATTTTTCACTTAGACTAGCTG
Source organism: Styphnolobium japonicum (assembly GCA_023212625.1). Lineage (NCBI taxonomy): Eukaryota > Viridiplantae > Streptophyta > Magnoliopsida > Fabales > Fabaceae > Styphnolobium > Styphnolobium japonicum. The sequence continues at coordinate 37,206,414 of JALBWW010000003.1, read as the reverse complement.
AGCCAAGTTACTTACTCTTGTTGCAGGTAAGAAGTGAAAAATGATGAGAAGTCTAATTCTGCAATGCGACTAGTTACCAATAATATATGACTTAGCCATTCTAGATTCTTAAGATTTGCAGAATGCTTTACTAGGATCCGTTTCATTTGCTGACTAAGGAACAGATTAATCTGTGCATAAAGCACGAGTTAATTAAAGCATCGGAACAGAACAGTTATGAAGTCGCAAAAAAAGACTGGTCAAATGGAGCTGGTAAGTGTGGTCAAAAGGCCTTAAGCCAAGTGTGGAAATTGGAATTGTATTGCTGCTATTGCATATGATATGATGCTTAGTCATAAATTTTGAGGTTTCTGATGTTAACCTGAAGAAAGAATAATTATACTCAAAGGTTGTATTCGCAACTTGCATGATAGCCATTATGGAAGAACTATGATATGTCCATAACACACAACACAAGTATTTAGCTAAGCCATCATCATCATGATTCATATATGAATTTGATTAGAGGTCATTGTAACCTTGTTTGCAGGGTATCATCGACTTTGACGGGATGTCACGACTCACGAGCTGCCATCTCTCCATCCATCACGCTTTTGAATAATAATGAAGAAGTATAATTAAGTTTGTAATCATCATTAATAGTCAATTGGTTCTGAAAATTTAATTTAGATTTAAAACTGGTTAACTACAAATAATTATAACAAAAAGGTAAAATGATTATGAGTGTCTTTGAACTAACTGTGAAAAAAAAATTATATTAAAAATTGATTATGTGTATAATTGATTTTTAAGAAAATTAATTATGAAAAAATTAATTTATGTTTAGTTATGTTAGTTTATAATTAAATTTTTTTTTGTTTAGATTATATAAAAAGAATCATTTATATGTATTAACTTATCAAAAGAGATATGAAATTATTGAAAAAGGCTATTTAACTGAGGGCAAAATGATATTTATCTACCAAAACTTATGAAATAATTTAAAATCATATAATCAAAATATTCAAAATAAAGCTTTTCAACAAAAGTATTTTTTAGTGTATGAAAAAATAATCTTCAACTATAATTAATTTTACACATTTTAACTAAACATGATAAATTTTATATAAAAATTACTGTTGTTTATCAAAGAAGAAGGAAAAGAAGAAGATATTCATTTGGTACTATTTGTTTTAATAATTAAGGGTATTGATACATTTAGTAATTAGTAACCAATATTAAGGGGATTACTTTGGTATTTATATTTTTTTTACGGTACTATTTGTTTTAATAATTAAGGGTATTGATACCTTTAGTAATTAGTAACCAATATTAAGAGGATTACTCTGGTATTCATATTTTTTTAAGGTATCAATACCTTAAGTAAGTTGTCAAGTATTCATTAACTATTCTTTATATCTAATAAGCCTTCAAATATTTATTGTGAAATCAACAGTCAATAAATAATTAATAATCTATCATGAGTATCAAATAGAGCTAACAATGAATCAAACTAGCTCGTGAACTTATTCGTGGTTTGGTTCATTAACAACTTAATAAACTGATAATTTTAGCTCGTTTGTTAAATAAGTTAAGCTTGAGTTTTCATATGTTCGGCTAATTAACTCGTGAGCCGGTTTGATATATGTATATAATTATTTTTTACAAAAAATAATAATAATAATAATCCTTTAATTAAATGTATATTAATATTTTATTTTATTTTTGATCTGACTAAATTATTTTCTAAATAAATAAAAGTAAAAAATATAAATTTTATTGAGATATAAATTTGAATCTAACTCATTGAGTAGTACAATCTTAATTAATACAAAACTTGATATTGGCTCATTGAGCTCAAATAATTCGAGAGCTTAAAGTGAGCTGAGTTTGAGTCAAGAAAATGAGTTCGATTTCTTTGTGAATCGAGTCTGAGCTAGACCTGGCTCGACTTGGCTCATTTCCAGTCCTAGTACCAAACTCATTAAAGTACTATAACAACTTTTTAATATTAATCATGTATCTCATTTAGTTAGAATATAAATATTAAAATATAAATATAATATTTATATTTCAATTAAGTATGATACATGACCAAATATTAATTATTAATTATGAAAAAATATTGATACTCTCATTAAAAAAAATTATACTAAAAAACTTCCTTATTTCAAAATATTGGAATAAAAAATTACTTAAATAGTAGTCGATATTATACTTTGAATATTTTAATATATGAATTATAAAATATATTTATTAATTAATCAGACATAAACCGATCCCGTACGAAAAATAAATATCAAAACAAACAAATAGGTTTTATTATGGGCGGACAACTTAGCTGGAAATGAGGCCATTTTTGACGAATCCAAATCCATTGGTAATACCTTTGTGGAAAGTTCACTTTCTTTTTATTTCAATAATTATTGGTGAATTTATCCGTTGAAAACGAATAAAAATTTGTGTAATTGACATAAAAGGATATCCCTGTATTACCCAATTGAAACATTGGTTTTATCTCAGCATACAAAACTATTCAACACAAAACTGAGGATTAAAATTTTACCCCTCAAAAAAATATTGAGGATTTGAACGCTAACTAAGGCTATGAAACCAACACACTGCCCGGCAAATTTGCGACTATGGTGTTTTTTTTTTAATTTTAATTTATTATTATTCCAAAAAATTATATTATTAATAAAATAAATATTATTATTATTTATTTCCGATAGTTACATTAATAATAATTTTTATTAATTAATAATAATCAAATTTAAACTCCTTGCTTTACGTAAAGTATGGCATACGCTTAAATATGTGTAAAATAGCTAAAAAAATAACACTTAAAAAATAATTGAGATTAAGAAGGAGAAATAAGAGAAACGTGAAGATAAAAGATAAGATTTTTATTGTGAAAAAATATTATTATTTTATTAAATTTGTTGCTAACCTCGTAAGTCCTAATCCCATTTTTTCATATTAATAATTGTCCCTTTTTTTTGCTGTTTTATTTGAAGTAAATAAGAGGTTCTTCTGGAAGTTTATGGGCAAAATAAGAGTGGCTCAAAAAGAAAATCTCTTTATTAATTAAAGAGATTAAAAAGGGGGAAATAATAATGGATTCAGATGGTTTCATGGCTTTTATCTATCTTCTTTCTACAGTGGGAAACAAGACAAAACAAAGATGGGGCGTAAATTAGGAGAGAAAATTTATTGGAAATTAGAGGCTGTTCCTCTGAAACAAACCCAAGATGTGTTGCTTCATGAGGTCTTTCTCTTTGATGATACTATCTAGGACTAGGAGTTGTATAGTTTAAGTTTCAAGTTGAAAAAAACGCCAGGATTTAATTAAAATTATTGAATGAAAAAAGAAAATCATGTTCTAGGTAAAATGTGCTAATTGAAAATAAGATTTAGTGGGTTCTGAAGATAAAATTATGTTTTGAGGCAGATGGTTATGAAGATGACAGTTGATTTATGACAGTTGATTTATTCCTTTATTTTTGGAAGATGACAGTTCTTTTCTATTTGCTTTAGTATTTCTTTGGGTCATGCATAACAGCAGATGATGATAAATTGATCATAGGTTACTTGAGTAGTGTGGATTCAGTTGGGTATATTTCTGGTCTTAGATCAAGATGTGGGCTCACGCTGAACCAGATTCTCCATTTATCATCAGTAATTGTTTCCTGGCCTTGGGCTTCGAAGTTATCTGTCAAATAAACAGAAGGCAAGGGTCTACGGGCTTGAAGCCTTCCGATAAAAAAAGTTCACGGACGAACTGGTCCCTACAAGGGTGGTCCTCTGGGTTCCACTATTTCTTTTTGGTCATTGACAATGACATGGACCCTACTCATCTTATCTTGCATACTGTTTTGGATTTCCAATACCTGTATTGCACAAATAGCTACGGATACCAATACGGGCATCATATTATTGTTTATTAATATGGCAAAAGGTATGATAATTTAAAAAAAAAAATTCATAATACAAATATGATAGGGTAAATATATCATAGAAATAATAAAATATTTTAAATATATAATAGTATATATGTACGTAATATAAGGTAGAAAAGTCTAAACAAAAAATATAATATCACGAGTAACAATATCAACATTGACTCAAACAAGCATGATGTCCTAAAACGGGCGGGGATCTCGTGTGCCAAAATTAAGAAGTCATAACTTGATCCTCGTGGTTGGCGGGTTAAGTATTTTTTAATGAAAGTTTTAAGAATAATTAAAGGATTTACTTTTAATTTAGTCAATATATTATCATAAGATCATATATTACCATATCTTTAATGAGTTTTATTATGAAAATACTTATTTTAAAATTTATTTTTAATAATGTGTCAATACATAATTTGATGATAATATAAAAAAGGTGTGCACTCATAGTTTATAAAAAATAAACAAATCATAAAAAATAGAAGAAGAAAATAAATTTTTATTAAAAACACACAAATTGACAAATTAAACTTTGTTCATGTTAGCTACCTTTGAGTGACATGAGCAAACAGAACTCAAGCTCTGGGTGGCTTCACTAGTAGTGGAAGGTACTTTGATGCTCAAGCTAAAAAATGAATGACGAAGATAAAACGTATTAGCTAGAGTGAAATCATGCCTTTGAAATAGACCTTCTTCCATTATATACCTTAATTGTTATTATAAAAAGGGAGACCAAGGTGAAGGGGAAATGATTAGTTACATGAGGTAAGTCTCATTGCTTCACGTTAGTTGTATTGTTATTGTTACATAAGCAAAGTTATGATTAACTTTTTCTGTATAATGTGTTCAGGTAGTATGTAATTGCTTATGACTCAAATTGTCTAAGGCTCAAAGGTCTCGTCAGTATAAATTTTATAAATATTAATTATATAAAAATATTAATTACAATAAGTATTAAATCCACATATTAATTTTTTATTTTTTATAAAATAAATTAGTAGATTGACAGAGTAAATAATATGTTTTTCATTTCTCACTCGAGGATCCTACATTGCTTTTGTATCGAAAAGCCTTCTTTTTAAAAGAAAAATGTTTGGACTTATTTCATTTCATATTCATAATCACGTTGTACCTCAAAAGAGCCAAATTTACAAGGGTGTTTGGCTCTTACAACATTTTAAGAAATTTGAAAACATTAAAATATTTTCATATTTGGTTTAAAGCTCAAAAAATATATTCTAAAAAATTTATCATTTTCACAGATGTGATATTTCTATGTTTTGGTCCAAAAAGTATTTTCAACGAATAAAGTGTACATAATTTTAAAATTTTGAGCATGAAATATAAAAATACATAATATCTACCTCTCATCACTAACCTCTCCATCAATTCATTGCATTACTATTGTGACTTCCATCGCCCACCGCTGCTACTATTTTTACTTTTTAATCAAGAGAACGATATTCGATGTACTAAGTGTTAGACTACATTGAATGATACAATAAGTAGGTGCAATAAGTTTAAATTAAAATTTGTCTTTCATTTAACAATAATGAGTTTTTTTGTTCTCATTGTGAAACGGAATTAATGTATCAACAAATTCTTTACCAAACAAAATAAAAAAATTATATAATTTTGTAATTGTGTCCTATTTCGGGATGATAGGATGGGTTTTGAGTAAGATTCGAGTGGCAAAGGAGAAGGAGATTTGAGCTTCTAAGATAAATGAGAACAAAAATATGTTAAAAAAAAGGAGGTGAATGGAAAGAGTAATGTTATATATTTTTAATATTCTCATAATTACTTACAAAAATGCTTAAAGGAAAAAAAATTCAAGTCATGTTCCGTAAATTATTTTCTTTTTGCTATAGTAAAGCTTAAAAGGGAAAATGTTATATCATTTAAAGGCCAAGACATGTTACAAGTGCTTATTATGATAATTACAAATGATTTACTAGTAAAAAATCACTGACAGAAACTGAATTCACCACCTTTAGTCTCAGTTCAATCATAACACTTGAGTTAATCTTCATTGATAAAATTTTATTTTATATTTAAATAAAATCATTCATAGAAACCGAATTCAACACCTTCAGATGGCGTATGAGTTAAGTTATTGACATGTTATCGTAGAAGCTGACTCTAAGTGCGTCTTGCCTCTGGTTGAGACTAGTGTTGCTCCCTGGCATCCTTGTGCTCATCTCTTGGCTTTGGTCGCTGAGCTCCTTCGTAAAGAGTAGGTTGTTTTGTTTCATCATATTTATAGGGAAGGGAATGGGTGTGCAGACCTCATAGCTGGTCACTCCCTTCCTTTTGGTTTTCATTTGTTAAGGTCTTTCCCTCATTTTTTCTCTATAGGGCGTTTGTGCCTCGATGTTTATATAAAAAAAAAAGGTTTTGAGCTCCAACATCTCACAATATTACCTTTATTTAAAATAGATAGTATTAAATAAATTTTTTTAATTTAAATATAATAAACATTTAATACTTTAAAGAAATTATATGAATGTAAAATTATTAGAATGTTGAATCCCACCCTATCAATCAAGTAAATGAGATTGGCCAACTCAAAATATATAAGTTAAGAAACCTATACTTGTAAGAGTTTAGCCTCTATTTATAGGTCACCCGTTATCGTAAGTTACGCTGATCGATCATAACCGAGGATTTCTCTCATGTAATTTAAGAATTGAATTCATTGTTTTTTTTTTTTCAATCTAGTAGAAAACATAAAGAAAAATTTGTAATTTTTTTTTTGAATTTTAAATGAATTTATATTTATTTTATAATACCAATAAATTATATAATAAAATTTATTTTAAAAAGTATTTTATTGTGAAAAAAATAATTTGTATTAGTATATCTATATAGTGTGAGATGCAATAAGTAATATAGTATATTGTTCTTATTTGGTCTGCTTGAAGGGAGCACTGTGGCACGCGGTGCTTGCGAAGTAGAAGGCGATATGAATCATTTGACAGTACGGTGTCTCATGAAAGCGACCACTTGATGCCTCTGACTCTGAGATCCCAGGTCCCCAAGACAAATTTGTGTGTATATTTGGTTATTTTAGTCTACATAAATTATCTACATTAAATTAAAAATAATTTTATATCATCTTAATATCTTTTTTAATTACTCAAAAAAAAATTTAATATTTTTAAGATATTAAATATTAAAATTTTTATTTAATATTTTATGTTTTAAATAATTAAAATAATATTAAAAAAATTAAGTAATACAAATATGAAATAGTTAATGTGAAATAATAATATATTAATTGATTATTAACTTAATATAGACAAAATATGTAAACAAGAATCTCGTTCTACATGAGTCATTCAGGATGTGTACTAGAGAGGAGCCGAGTCATATTTCCTATTTCATTTCATTTTTTTTTTCTTTTTGTGAGAATTTGATTTGGGTTTCGAACGAAAGACTAGGCTATAACTGGGAGGGATATTATACATAACTATTATTCTTACTACCTCAAAAATTGATATATATATATTTATCCCTCCTAGTAATTAAAATAATGATTGATAAGATATTTAACACATTATATGAAAGATGAACGAGTGATCAAAACTCCTTTGATAAGATATTTAAGACATTATGCACATTTAGTTTTATTACTTCACATTATTATATTTTTATATGTAAATATAATAATATATTTAAATATATATATATATATATATATATATGCCTTTGTCTTATTGTTTAAAAATTTTCGGTTCGTCAATGAGTATAAACATAATAAAAACGAAAAATGATAAACAAATTCAATGGGAGCATTTTTAGTAGTGAGAGAGAGGCGCTATCCATTATGTTATGTGGATTTGGCACTGCGGTCTGCGGTGCACCACCGTAGGGTTTATTACGTTCAAAATTTGCAGCACCGTGGTCTCCGACGCAGATCACAATCACATTCTTTTGGGTGGTAGACCTACCCCTGTTACGGGTCAAAAGACACGTTTACGAATCAGAAGCTGCAACGTGGTGAGTGTTTCCCTCTGATGACTGATGAGCTGGAAACTTGGAATGGATGAGAACGCTGAGTTAGAGACGCTTGTGAATTCCAAGGGCCGTTTTATGGACTGAGTCACAGCGCGAATGAACTCGGCCTTAAGCATTGGCAATGAGATGGGCTTATCCTTTCCACGTCAGATCATAAAAGAGAATCCATGTACATACATGTAATCCCTGATATTCTAATTTATTACTCCCAATTTGGCAATTTGGCATGGCAGCAGGTTTTCCACCACATGAGTTCCCCACGCGCGTGCGTAAGAACTTCCCTGGAGCGTGTAAATCCAAACATATTCAACCTGAATTTAGCAATGCAATAAAAATTTCAAGTTGTCATTGAAACACTTGTAAAAGAAAAGCATATTTCACGTGACACATACTTCTTTCATATGACAACCATTACCATTGAGTGTGTACTGTAGAGAATCAATGTATACGTGCTATGAATGACTGAAGTATTTAGCCCTGAGCACAGGTGGTCTAACCCCCTCCCCCAAAGGTGAAGGTCAGGGGTTTGACTTCCCTCCCTTCTTAAAATATTTCTTCCCCTTCCTAAATTTCCAGCTAGCAAAGTCAACTCCCTTGGTAACTTTGTCCAAAGAAAAAACAATGACTGAAGTATTAACCACCAAAGATTTCCATAATTGAAACACTTGAGCTTCTTTTTCTTTTGGGTGCAATAGTATCAGTTTGAGTTGGGGTCCATTATTTGCAATTTATAATGGTATTTGATGTTAGTAGCTTTCCCAATAGGTGTAAGAATAAGTAGTGATAGGCAATGAAGGTTGAGTCAATTAACAAGATCAATTTTATATTGAGATAAAGATCTTGAAGTCGATTCTTATTATTAATCCCTCATTGACAAATATCCACTAATTACAATGTGTTTTAATTACTTTGATTCTGGTCCTTCTGAAACAATTCATGCGATGTGATTTTGAATACATGATTATAAATTTCAATGTTTACTGAGAAGAGCATTTTATATTATTAATTTTATTATTCTTTAAATCTGCCTTGTTACATTTAATACATAATTAGTAAATTTGGTCGTAGTCAATGGTGCTACCAGCCTACAATATATTTTTTGGTACAGGCGACTTCTTTTAAAAACCAAGAGCACGTTTGATTATAGTATATTATATTTTTTTATTTTTAATTAGATATGTTTTTATTATAATTTTAAAAATGTCATTTTTTTTAAATTTTTGTTCATATTTTTATAATTTTTTGAAAAAAATAAAAAAAACAACAAAGTTTTCAATTTTTTTTTACAAAATTTTAAAACAAAAAATAAAGTAAAAATAATATGACATTTTTATAATTATAGTAAAAATATATTTAACTAAAAATAAAAACATAAAACAAATCAAACAGGTGAAATCCAATCCATTTAATTAATAATAGACAACTCTTGTAATTAATTTCAAGTTAGATATTTATAAGCTTACTACGTTTTTATGCTTTCATTTAATGTGGATGATTTTTTTTCAATATATAGTTTTAATTTGTTCAATTATGAGATTTGCATACATACATTCACGTGCCAAAAATGTTGTCTAGGTGTGAAATTTCACTTTACATTTGTTTGATATTTTTTTTAGTAGATACTTATTTTTATTATTTAAAAATACAAGTAATATCAGTTTAGTCTTCCAATAATCTGTGACATCAAATTGGTCATTTAATATTAATTTTTTACATCAAATTGATCATTCAATGACATAAAATGGTCTTCTAAAATAATTAATTTATTACACAATTATTAAATGACTAAACTAATATCACTTGTATATTTAAGGAACTAAAATAAGTGTTTAGTCCCTTTTTTTTTTTTTTATAAATATAAAAGGTGTTTATGATCCAGTGTGGAGAATCAGATAATAGACTAATGTGAAGGCAGAATGGCGTGGCTAGAATTCAATTCAGGAATCAAACAATTCTCAAAGAGGCTTAGTGCCACTTCAGCTAAGAGTTTTTGGACCATTTAACGCTTTAAATTCAAGATTAAGAACATCTCATCAACCTCTTTTGTAAGGAGCTGTTATGAATTTTTAGTTAGATGTAACTTTAATTAATTATTAAATATTTATTGGTTGTTGATAAAATAATTAATGGTTAATAAATATTTATGAAAATGTTATGTTAACATTATTATTGACTCTTAAGGTATGTTTGCAAGGAAAGAATTTAAAGAAAAAAAGAATGAGTAATTTTTTATTTTTAAATTAAAAAAATAATAAAATATTTATAAAAATAAATAAATAATAATTATAAAATTATATGATAATATCTCATTTATTCTTTTTATTTAAAAAAATTATCAAATAAGGATAATATTTATTTAAAATAAAAAAATTACTCATTTACAATTTTCCCCTTTAAATGTCTTTATTAAATGAACGACTAATTCTCACTATTTTATCTTATCCAATTACTCTTAAATATGAATAAATTTTGCCAAATTCTGCGCACCACTCAAAATTTAATGAAAGTAAGGATATCTTTTTTTTTTGAAGAGGAAAGTAAGGATATCTTAAAAAAACAAAAACTTCACAATAGAATAATCTGTCCATTTACCCCCCCCCCCCCCCCGCGGGGGACTATAATATACTGCAATGTAAGTGAGTTGACAATTTGACTATCGTTGACAGAGAGAAATAGATAGGTTCGTTGACGAATGGCTTCAATTCGTGAGAGCGCGTGTGAATAAGGACACACACCATGCTGAACTTTCGGCGTCACCCCTATATCTCATCATACATTTCTATCTGTTTGTTCTTCTTTGCAGAGTTAGCTTATATAAGCTTGAACCAAAGAATCATCTCCTGCCCTCGTTCTCCTAAATTATATCAACTCCAAAACCATCCATATATCCCAACCTCTTTCCATATCAATGGATGCCCCGATTTCTCCGATCACCTCCACCCACTTTCAGACCACCCGGGTCTTACCCGAACCCGATCTTTACGTACACACTTCCAGTGGGATACTCATTCCAGCGCACGCAAGCATTCTGGTACTCCTTTTCTTTAATTTTCTTCAATTTCGAAATAATAATCATGTTTACAATTACTATAGATAATTTGCTTTTGCTTAATCATGAAGGCTTCGGCGTCCCCTGTTTTGGAGAACATGATCATGTCCCAAAGAATCGTTAAAATCCACGGCGTTCCGAGCGACGCCGTCACATCCTTCGTGGGGTTCCTCTACTTCTCCAGGTTAGTAAGTAGTAGCATCATCTTCAATTCATTAATCTTCAATCTTCACTTCCCCCTGACAATCAGGTGCATGCAGGTGCACGGAGGAGGAGATGGACAAGTATGGTATGCATCTGCTGGCATTGTCGCACGTGTACTTTGTGCCGCAGCTAAAGCAGAAGTGCATCAAGGGGCTGACCCAACGGGTGACCACAGAGAATGTGGTCGATGTGCTGCAACTCGCAAGGCTCTGCGATGCGCCCGATCTCTACCTCAAGTGCGTCAAGCTCCTTGCCAACCATTTCAAAACCGTTGAGAAAACAGAGGGCTGGAATTTCTTGCATAAGTATGACCCCTGGCTCGAACTCGACATTCTTCACTTCATCGACGAACACGAATCGGTATATTAAATTGAATTGAATAATTATTATTAATCATGATTTATTTGGGAATAGAATTGTTTGAGATGAATTGGTTTTTGTGAACAGAGGAAGAAGAAATCAAGGAGGCGTAGGGAGGAGCAGAGGTTGTATATTCTGCTGAGTGAGGCGATGGAGTGTTTGGAGCACATATGCACGGAGGGGTGCACCCATGTTGGGCCTTACCATGTGGAGCTCACCAAAGACAAGAGGCCCTGCACTAGATTCTCCACGTGTCAAGGTCTTCAGGTCTTGATCCAACACTTTGCCACGTGCAAGAGGAGGCTCAACGGAGGGTGCTTGCGGTGTAAGAGGATGTGGCAACTCTTCAGACTCCACTCCTCCATTTGCCAACACGCGGATTCCTGCAAGGTTCCCCTTTGCAGGTAAAAATCCATCTACCATATTACATGCTAGCTATTTCATCTTTTCATATAATGATATAATGTAAAAAGGAAAAGTCTCATGAAGTGGGGTATAGGTATTTATTTTAGAATATCTCAAAAATATATCTTTGGCAACTATATTAGAATAAAAAAAACTACTTTTTTTTTTCTTTTTCATCTCAGTCTTCAAACGGTCTTGCAAACAAGTAGATGGTCTACCTGGGGACAGGGGAGAGGAATTCAGGCTAAATTAAATATATATATTTAAAAATATTAATAAAAGATCAGAGCGTGAGGCCAAATATTAAAATTGTTCTTTGTCAGATAGATTTAATATTTTATTCTCCATGATATGTAGTGTAGGGGTAATGTTTAATGCATTTTTGTTTCTCGTAATTAATTAAGATTCTTGGCTATGTCTGAGTCCCATCTGGAAGTCCCACTTTTGATTTTGATAATAGTTCTCTAGTACAGAGCTGGTTGGTTTTATACTTTTAATAATGTAAGTAGAAAGGTTGTGGTTAGCTAAGGAATAGAATCGTTTATCATCTGAAAAATCAAGTTGAAAAAATTTGTCCCGTTAATGGATTCGGCATTGATGGGGTCCCCTGTACCATTATCAGTTGCCATGTTCATCGGCGGGTTGCTTGTTGCATTCCCTAGCTCGTCTGTGATATTATTCAGGATATATGCAGCTGGCCAGTCACATCTTTATGCAGCTAGCCGGTCGATGATTTATCAACCTGTTATCTTCCCAACCACAATAGCAGGTTAATTATGTGCTAGTCATGGCTGTTGTTCATTTCACAAACCAATGCACTGACGCAATTCATAGAGTCCACAGGACCAACATGGTATATAGTTATTATATCTACCTCCAACTTGGGGAGCATGGGTCACGAAACATGCCAAACATGTGTGCCCCTCAAAAGCGAGAACAAAATAATATATCCGTGGTTGATGATATACAGCTTCTTTCATTATCATAGAAAAAGCAAACGGAACAAACAAGTAGGTCTTTGTCAATATCATCTGTACAAGTAGGAGATTTAACGAGCTTGATTCCCATTTACTCTGCAATTCAATACATCAAATTAATTAATAATCCCGTGCTTATCTTAAACATCATGCTTTTGTAACCTTCGATCTCTAAGTCATCTAATCTAACTTCCATTTTCTTGTGAATCTAATTAAGTCTGTTGTCACTGTCTTCGTTTCTTTTAATCTTACGATGATTGTCTTGTTTTACTTGCTGTCATGTATTTGAGTATTTTCTATTTAGCGGTCTCAGTTAACCTTGCTGTTTTGGGGAAACGTGACAGGCAAATTCAATTAAGAATGCAGCAAGAGAACAGGAAAGATGATCCAAGGTGGATACTACTAGTGAGGAAGGTGGCCTCGGCCAAAGCCATGTCTTCCTTGTCTCTGCCAAAAAGGAAGCGAGATGAGGAAATTAGAGGGACGATAAACAATCAAGGGATCAGAAGTTTCAAATTACAATGAGATGTATTATAATGAACTAATGTATAGGACAATTTATTTCGAGTTGATAGGGCCATTAGGGCCATGCCTTTCTCTGTCTTCTTCATTTCTTTAGAGAGATGTCTGATGTTCTTTGTGGATGCAGCAGGGTTTTGGATAGTGAGATCCTTTTGTGCTTGCCTTTTTTAATGGCTTGGTTGGATACTATCGATAGAAAATTACAAAATAAAACAGTAATGGCATGTTGAGTGTTAGCTTGTAATTGTAAATTTTGATTGTTGTAGTCAGTAGCAAGTTAAATCTCTTTGTTTGAGAAAATTCAGATAGAGATCAATTTGATTCTTTAGACGTAAGTAATTATTTACTGTAGTTATTTGATTAATTTAATTTTAAATTGAATAACTTCATTAAGTAGTTTTTCTTATTAGAATAATAAGTAATTAGCGCGCGTCTCCATATTAATATTTGTAGTTACTTTATTGGTATTGTACAAAGCCAATGAGAAGGGAAAAAAAAAAGATGATTGTAAAATTTGAAGTCATTACTTCTTTTAGTGTGCGTAGTAGATAATTCTGAAAAATTTAACCCTTACATTAAGAAGTTGCATTTTCTTTCTCAGGTCACTTACATATTCAACTAATGTGTTTAAGAATAATTGGAGTCCAGAAATTATATTTTGAGGGGGGAAATTTAACTAATTGAGCTGCAATTTTCAAAAAAAATTCAATCCCAGCCTATTTGTCTTTTTGATATTTAATGGAAGAGCCAATTTTTCCATATTCCTAGTTAAAAAAACCAAAGGGACTAAAGTATTTGATTTCATTTCGGTGAGTATGTAAGTCCATAGCTTCAATTTCCAATCTTAGAATGGCAACAATATTTTTGTCCATGCTAACTAAGTTACGTGTGTGGCGAATAAAAATGTTGTCTCTATCAAATTAAGTTTAGTAGGAATAAGAAAGGATGAGAGAGATGTTATACAAATCATGTGTGCCTCCGGTAAAAACAAATCTAAACGGTTGATGGATTACTCAGGGTAAGACTAGAATAACTTTGTTTTGGAGCGCAAATTATAGAGAAAGATTGACAAATTATAAAAGAAAAATATTTTGGGTGAAACCAAATGTCAAATAATTTGACACTATTAAAAGGCCAACTATCTTGCTAGAAGTAAATGTTTCACAAGATCATTGCACATGTTCAAAGAAACTTTTATTAAAAATAGAAAATCACATGCATTGATGAAACTTACATCAACATATTATAAAGTGCTCATCTATTTTCGTTCTTTGGGTGTGTAAGATTTGGCTTGATAAATGAGCGTTTTGACTTAAAAGGTGGAGCAACAATAACGAGCCATTGCATCCATCCATTTCAAGGCTTTTTTTATTCAAAACCTAGAGTTGCAACATAAGATGTTGCTTGTTGCTCTTCATGGACGTGGGGTTAAACATGAAGCGGTAGAGGTGACGGTCCATGTATCAAGAATTGAAAAGGCAACATCTATTTCAGAACCAAGAGCTTAAAGGCAAGATTCGGCATTGCATATATCAACTTCATGACTATTTGTAAGATCCCACATCAGCATATGAGATATCTACACCAGAAACTATGATAATTTGTTTGTAAGAAGCCATGTCAGCAATTGAGAGTATATAACATTATATGCTTGTAGGAGCCAACTTTAAATATATATATATATATATGTTATTTAATTTTTATTTATAAATATCAATAAATTATTCTCTTTTTAAAAAATTTCAAAGATTTTTAAGTTTATTTTTGCTCAAAATATTCTTTTAAGTCTTCTCTTAACAATTTAAATTGGACATAATTTATTGCTTACAATTTTATTGTATATAAAAAATAAAGAAACAAGAGATATAAATTTTTTTGAGATAATTATAGATACTACAAATGCAAAATTTCGATTTGCTAATGTGAGAATTGGAAGAAAAAAAAGGAAAGTAAAGAAAAGAAATGATAAAAAAAATTTATGATCGCGGATGGGCATGATAATTGATATCAATAATCAATAATTGAACGAAAAAAAGGGGATCATTTTGGTTTCTTTAACGTGTGAATTGAAGTTTCATGTGCCCCAAATTTGAAATGTTTCTTATTATGAGGAAATATTTTAGAAGAAAATAATGCAGATTGACTCTTTCTTTTTGTTTTTTCAAGTGTTTTGGCTTCTTGCCGATGTCTATTTATTTTTCAAGTTTGTTGGATCTTGATGGTGGGGGCGTCTCACTGTCTCAATTGTTTTTTTTTTAGATAAGCTACTGTCTCAATTGTTATTCCAATCGAAACATGGTCAGTTTCCGTTGGGACTGCCACTGACATCATGGCATGGTCAGCTTTACTTGGTTTCAATCGATATACTTTATATACTGATGATACCTGGCTGAGGCAAAGGAAAGAATGTGTGGGTGTGGGTGTGGGTGTGGGTGTGGGCCTTGTGGCCTGCCACTCCCGACATGTTCCTAATATACCATGAAGAATCAAAATTATGAATGGCATGCTTATATTATTTTTTATGTTTGTTGTTGTAATAAAAATCTGGAATCAAATATCAGCTTGGAATTCTATACTTTGCCAAGTTCCAACGGCAAAGTTTGCTGAGTCTGAGTACCATGGGATATTCCCAATCCCTTATTACGTGATTGATGAGCCCACAAGATACTACGGTTTCTAATTCTTCTTTGCTTAATTGGTGGTAAACTTGAATTCTAGGGGGCACCTCATAGCACTGTGTGGTTATACCATACGCCATATATCACATTTCAATCAATTAATTAAAATTTGGAATCTACGGAATTATTATTTCATAGATTGCCAGCTTATAAAATCTTATTAAAAATAATAGACAAAATATGATAGCCAATTCAATACGGGATATTCTTTGATTTTGGATACTTCTTAGAATCGCCTTTTTTGGTAATGCTAAAACTACTAAAAAAATAATTTTTTTAGTTAAAAAAATATAACTAACAGAAACAATATTTTTTAATATAAATTAATAATATAATTTCACCAAAACAGTAAAATAAAAATACTTATTTGACATGTCATATACAAGTTCTACAAATTCTTATAAAGTGATTGTGTAAAAATGATGATGGCATAAGTAACCTATATATGAACAGTAATTAATTTGACAAATATTATGAGAAAGAGTATACTTCATATATGTATTTATTTACTTTTAACAAATAATTGATATACAATATATGTCTATTATGTAAAAAAAAAAAAGATTGTATTCTTATTTCTCATTTTTTTTCTTTTGTTGAATCTTTCAGCTTAATTACTTTTAAGCAAAGATCATGCTTCTAATTATTTTATATATTCAAGATATGGATTATCGTAATATGTTATTGTTAATAAGGATGACAAACATATCTATTTAAATAGGTATATGAGAGGATTCCTTTATATGAAGATAAATTTTTCCTTAAGGGGTATGAATAAAGAAAAACTTGTATCTGTTTAATAAATGGGACCAGAGGCTTCGGTCAAGAAATCTATTTTTACAGGTACCCGCTAAATAAATGTATAAAAATATCATTAGTTTAAAAAATCTACTTTAACATATATTTTTGACAATCTTATCAACAATATATTATGATAGTTTATGCCTTGCATAGACAAAATAATTGAAATTAATGATTGCTTAGAAGCAGTTAAACTAAAACACTTAACAAAAGAAGTACAAAGAGAGATTGATAGTACATTTTTTGTGTGTGCATAATAGACATACATCGTATATCAATTGTATGTTAGAGTAAAATAAATACATATATAAATTATACTCACTTTCTTAACATTTGTAAAATTATATCCATTTCATTTTTTATATTAAAAATCCAACTTGATTTTATAAAGAAGAAATCATCAAATCAAACTAAATTGTTCTACTGTAATATAAAACTCACTAATAACTAATAATAAGTGACTATTTTTTTTCCTGTTGAGGTATTTAACGATATTAAGTCAACAATTAATCAAAGTTAAAAAAATGAAGTGAAATGTGATTTATTGTTATTTTGACAAACCTTCAGGTAGTTGAGTGTAATTTATTCTAAAATAATGCATATGTAAAATTGTATTTTTCACATAGATTTTTTTTATTAGACTCAATTCAAGAACAACTCAAAAAATCACATCTACTCAATTTTAAGGTGTTATCCAATCGACCTTAAGTACAATTAATTTTATTTAGAATTTTTCTGTACCTAACTATAACTATAATTCATGGCCCAGAACATCTATGATTGGTGTTGGCTGTAAGTTGGTTTTTGGACTGAACATTGCCTAAACTGAATGTCGACTTAGGCAATAGATCTCCTATATTTTTTGGAGGCCCTATGAAGCTTCCGTTTTCTTGATTCGGCTAGAAGGTTGGGCCTCATTCGTCTATTCATTCGTCCTAGGATCAAGTTAGGCTTTGGAAATGGCTTCGGAACGAAGTGGTTAGGTCCAAGCCTTACCCAAAACCTAACTAAACAATAATAGGTCAAAAACTTCAGATTTCAATCAAAACAAAAAACGAAGCGATACAACAATTATTGACCAATTTTTTTTTTCCCAAGGAAATGACACATTCAGGCTTCAAAGTTCAAAGTTTTCACGGGTGAACCAAACAATATTTTGACAAAAAATAGGACTTGGTCACTGGCAAGTTTCAACCAAGAATTTACCCAAAATATTGGGATATGTCATAGAGAACTTTATCTCTTATTTATTAAATTATTTTAAGAATATGAGTAAAAATATCATATAATATATACACAAAATTTTTAAGGTAATTCAATAAACAGGAAAATAAAATTCTTCATAAACTTACTCTATTTAGATTTCATGCAAGTTATGAGCTAAATTATTTTAAAGTAATTTTATCAAAAATAAATTAGTAAATAGTTAAGATTGATTTGGTTAAATTAATTTCTTAATTATCTTAAACTAATTGATTTAAAACTTGAAAGGAGAATATATCTATTTCTTTTTTAATCTGTGTATCGTGTGGTCCACTGTTGTTTGAAAAGTAGCAAGAAAACGAAAGGAGGAAAAGGAAACGTAGCTTAGATTCCACGGGATACCAAAGTGCCAATGCAATGCCAAAGGATAATTACCCTTTCAAAATTAAAAAACAAAAAAATGTTGAAATAAATGCTCGTGCAAGAGAGTGAAGAAGCTGGAATGCAAATAAATTATTAATAGCCTCAATAAATGTAAATCATGTACCCGACCATTTTTGTAGGCCTAATTCAATTTTCATTCAATCTCCCTCTACAGCCACTACTTCAGCTTGTGTCATTATTAATATTATCCTCTTACTATGGAATAACAATTTAATATTGTTCTCTCTGTAATCTGTATCTACCTCAACCACAATGGCTAGCAGTGCATGCGACGATGGCCACAACCATGCTCTTGACCCGGATTCGGATACTCCGGACAACCCGGATCACGAGTTGGCTGAGTTCGGAGCTGGTTGCTTCTGGGGAGTGGAGCTGGCCTTTCAGCGAGTTGTGGGTGTGGTGAAGACTGAGGTTGGATATTCCCAAGGTCACACCCCGGATCCCAACTACAAACTGGTCTGCTCCGGAACCACCAACCATGTCGAGGTGGTCAGGATCCAGTTCGACCCGCAAGTCTGCCCCTACACAACTCTCCTCGCTCTCTTTTGGTCTCGACATGACCCCACTTCCCTCAATCGCCAAGTACCCATCTCTACTCTTTCTCTCTTTCTGTCTTTCTCTAAGGTTTTGCTTTGCTTGCTTACACACACCTTTGGAGTTTTGTTACATTATTATTTCATTCAATTTCCTAATGATAATAACAATTCTATGATTGATAGTAGTGAAATTGCTTCAAATAATTGCAATGAATTTGTACAGAAAAGTTTTATTATATTATATTATGCTGATTTAATATAATAGTGTAAAAATATGTATAATTTTTTTTGTATATATACAGATGGTACATTTTTAGTGAATGGAGTGAACCCATTATCTGACTGACTCTGAAACCCAGTAACAATTTTCAATTTTGTAGCTGTGTGTGTGGACGCTTTTCTTCTTCATAATTCAAAATATGTTTGGCCGTTTGTATTAATTTTTTTAGGAGTAGAAGTGTTTTTTTGAAGTAATAAAAGTATTTTTGTAGAAGTTAAAGAGTTTAAACTTTAAAAAAAAATACTTTATGTATAACAAAAAATCACATGAAGTGCTTTTTTTAAAAGTTTGAACTCTTTAACTTCTAAAAAAGATACTTTTATTACTTGAAAAAAACACTTCTATTTAAAAAAAAAAAAAAACTAATTCAAACGGCCGTTATGTCCTTGATCTATCTGATTAATAATTTATGTATATATATCTCAGGGTCATGATGTGGGTGCACAATATAGATCAGGAATATACTACTACAATGAAACCCAGGCTCGTCTAGCCCAAGAATCGAAAGAAGCTAAACAGTTGGAATTGAAGGACAAGATTGTGACAGAAATTCTTCCAGCAAAGAGATTTTACAGAGCAGAGGAATACCATCAGCAATATCTGGAGAAGGGTGGAGGTCAAGGCCTCAAACAGTCTGCAGGAAAGGGGTGCAATGATCCCATTAGATGCTATGGTTGATGACTTGCTTCACACTTCACACTAGGTCCGGCGTCTATCTGCCATCTATTGTGAATGCTAATATAATAATATTATTAAAAAAAATAAAGTAATGGTGTATGTGCAAAGCGATCAGATTAGACCATGCTCTGCTATCTGGACTCCGGTCGAATGTTTGTTTCTTGAAAATGCATTAGTTCCGGTATGAATAATTGCTATATAAAATTTAAATAAATGCTGGAAATTATCTCTTGGCAAGAAGTTCATGCATGTCCATAGAATAATTGTAGGCAGGTTACATGAGAAATTGCAAGATTTATTTCTGTGACACAAGCCTAAAAATCTAGATGGATCATGGATACATTGGCATTGAATCTGAAATACAATTATTAATAGTTCCTGTAGCTACGAGGTAATTCATAACAACCCATGAATATTTAGTTTTTTGGGAAGCATTCAAAGCTCATCTTTAGGAGATGATGAACCTCCTATTGGGTTAGCGGAGGAGTTTTTGATTGGGTAGGAAGCCTCCATAGCAATGCCACAAAGTCCCTCCTTGTCAGATATGCCCCTTTGCATTCTGATGTAACCCTGTTCTCCCCATTCTGGTCCCCAAGAGTTCCTCACTATCCAGTATTTGGTTCCATCAAGAGTTGTTCCATATCCTACAATCGCTACTCCATGATTCAGCTCTGTTCCACAGTGGCCAGTAAATACTCCCTGTAATCATAGGTAGACCAAATTAAGATACCATAATTTGTTTCTATATTGACAGAAAATTGCCCATCCCCTTATTTTATTTTTTTGGTTCTGAAAACTTACTGATTGCCTTTTTTGTTCAGGGAACTGTTAACCATGTTTAGTGATCACTAATGCTTTGATTATGGTAAATATTTGACAAATTTTATTGTGAAAAGATGGATTAGAAAGGATTAGAAATTTACCTCTGAGTAGAACTGGAAATCAGACCCCCCGGCATCTATGGCTACAGACACAGGTTGGTTGGCAACAGCTTTGAGCAATGCGTCCTCATCGTTAGCAGGGACAGTCTCATGGCCATCAATTGACACAGCTGGGTCATTCTCCTGCAATATGAATGGTTTTTGCATCTTTAAGTTCCTCTAGTTATCAGTCAATTATGTTGGTTTTATACAAGTCCAGCATAGTATGCACCTTTGATGCATCACAGGATCCATCTTCTGCTGCATAAGGGTATTTGCTTTCGGTTGTTATGCCACCCTTTTGCTTGATGAACTCAAACGCATATTCCATTAGCCCACCATTGCATCCTTCATTTTCTTGATTGTCACAATCTACCAGCTCTTGCTCAGACAAGGAGACTAGCTTACCTGTCTTGATTTGGTTAATACCTTCAACAGCTACAACAGTTGAAAACGCCCAGCAACTACCTACACGAGACATTCATAACAAGATGATTTTTATTACAATGACCATTGATCAAGACAACCAACAATGTTATTGGGAGCTATATGGGCACCTTAATCCAATCTTATAGCTATTTACACAATACAGGAATATATATATATATATAAGTAAGACCTAGGTAGAGCTCTATGCTTAGTGACTAGTAACTATTTAGCTTACCACATTGGCCTTGATCCTTTACACCAGTGACAGCGCCTTTCTTCCTCCAATCCACAGAAGGAGGAACGATGCCAACATTCTCAGACATGAAGGTCCCATTCCCTCGTGGGGTGCCTCGGAACATTCTGTAGTGATTAACCTTTGAGCCAGCATAGGTACTACTAAATTCATGGTTGGTCATGTCAGCGAACTTGTTCAGTTTGAGCTTGTAAGGCTTATCCATTTTATTGGTATTATGGACATGCAACACATTTGCTTTGAACACGTTGAAGCGCTTGTGTTTCTCATTGAGGCTTCGAGAAACCGTGTGGTGACTCCTCCATCTCTCATACAAGTCCCACAAGCCTTCCTCGGATGCCAAATCCTTCTCATGGAAATCAAAGCTCTCGGCGACTCCGAGAACCAAAGCAAGGGATAGAGCAACCCATAAGAGTTTCTTCATTTCCATATTGCTTGTTGGAATCAATTGAATGGCAGATGTGGAAAGCTGAGAGAACAGGGGATGCTTTATATAGAGAAATGAAAACCAACGAGGGCAAAGAAAACAATAGAAAAATAAATGAGTAAGTTACAGGTTCCTTATGGGCATCAACAAACAGCAATGATGAAGAAGATGCCAAGGCTGTTGCACTCGAGGATTATGGAGAAGAAAGGATATGTTGGTATTGCTCAAGTATGGAAGCAAAGGCTTCAATAATTAAGAGAAAGGAAGGAAACTTGAGAGATTTTCTTATGTTTATTTTTAAAAAAATTGTTAGGTGCCAAATGTCACGCTGTGTCATGCTTTCAAGCTTTGTGTCATACTGTAATTTTATGCTTCAAGGACCATCTTTCAGTTGCATGCCGATCACGCTATTACGTTAACGAGGGAGATGGTGGAGGAGAGTGATGAGCATGGTTACGTCCGGTTTTGAGCCACCATGCGTTGCAAGTGGAGTGGAACGTTCTGATAACTGCTTTTATCTATAACTGACGTGATCGCTTTTGGAAAGGTTTGGAAATGAAGTGAGAAAATGGAACCAAAAGGTAAAAGTAGTGTGGTACTATGTACAAAAAGTGCAGGCAATTCTATTTCTGAACAGTGAAATTCTTCTACTCTAGTGCGTTTGTGGTAATAAAAAAATGGGAAAAGTGATAATTGAAAACTGATCTCATTTATTGTATATTTAATTTGGCTTGAGCGTAACATATACAACACATTCACAAGCTCATTAATCTTTATACCCCTTCCGTTTTTCAAACTTGATCCAATCTGTCATGCATAGATGTGATGTTTTAAGATAAACTTGTTAATTGTTAAATAAATCTAGAACTTTAAATAATTATTTCATATTTCATGGTGACCAGAAGTTGGTAAGCTTATTTGGCAAAGGCCTAGAATTTGCTATCTATCGGTTTTAAAGGTTCCATCCGGCAAAAGCAATCTGAAACATTTTAGTAGCGTTCACAGTGGTTATCATTTGACTCCAGACTCCAGCGTGACGCTTTTGCTTGTGGGAAAGGATTACAATAGCGTAATGCATCGGGCACCACCAGTAATTTCTGCAATTGAAAAAACTTACCGAGTTTCCTCATGAAGCACTTTATTGCCTTTTTGGCTGAAGTACGTGAAGTAGGCATTGCTAGCTAATATGGTCAATTATGTTATCTTTCTATGAAATGATGAGATCGGTCGCGTGCCATAAGTGCCTTGAAAGACGTTTTTTTAATTTTTCAACTTATTTTTTTGGCTATGCCTTGAAAGAGCTTTCTGGCTTTCTGCCTCACCTGTTACAAGCGTTACTTGAAGTACAAGGTCGTTTCTTTCTTTCATTTTTTTGGCGGTCCATGTACAAGTCCAAATCCAGTAGAAGAAAGACCTTGGACATGGCTCATGTGTTTCCATTAGATGAGACTACTGGACAAGACCTAAAAGCATGGATATAACATTTTGTTTTGGCCATGGGTTATACATATCACATGGTCATTCCCAATAATAGCCAGAGTTTTGGTTGGAGCCAACTTAGCCCCTTTGTACAACTCTCTGCACGGGCTAGAACTTTCAGCTTACTTCTACATTACACTTTTCCAGTAATCCATGTTCAATGACCCAAAAATAAAAAGCAATCCATGTTCATCTGTTTATACATTTTCATCCAATCATCTCTTCATGGATTAACCATGCAATTAGACATTTTGGTGAGAGCTAGTTTCCATATTCCCTTCCCCCACTTAACAAGATTTAGTTCCTAAGGATAAAAAAATAATTAACCATGCAATTAGAAACGTGAAAAGATACTTGCACTTAGCATGTGAGATGTGTGTAAGAAGAAAAAGTTACAGTAAAACTGTAGTGTTATCCAATAGCATTAGAAGAGTATATGATATAACTATTTGTAAATAACATTTTTTTGGGTAATAACAGATCATAGGACCTGGTGATCTATTATTCGTCTGACATCTTTACATTAATTACAGCCTGCCAGCGACATGTTTCAACAAATTTTGCCAGTTCAAAATTAGTATAAAACAAGAGATTCATCACACATTAGTCAGAAATGAATATCTACCTCTTTCCTAATTTGAATGGTATACCCCGTATGAACGTGTAACAGTTTAATAGAGGAAATCAGCCAGCAAATCTGAAAACTGTGCAATTGAGCATTACCACACTCCCTCCATATCTGCGAGTGTATTCACACAAATAAAATCCTATTAGGTCCAGATGCAAACAACCCCATTCTTGTCAGCTGAAGCTAGGGGTTTTCCAAGACCGCTCCACGTACAACACAGGATGGAAGAAGTATGTTCCTTCAGAGTGCTAACTATATCAGCTTTAGATGTCGACCAAATGTAGACAGATCCATCAGCAGATCCAGCAGCAACATGATTGTCATCTGGACTAATACACGAGCGGCTCCAATTAGAAGCCACTCTGTTTCCGGTGGCTCTTAGTGTGCCACTAACTTCCAGAGATCGCACATCAAACAAATTGTGCAAATTGTCCCTTCCACTGGTCAATACAACATTTCCATTTCGAGAAAGTGATATTGATGTGACGGCAAGTGAATGTGCTGCAACCTCACTAAGTAGCTTTCCAGTCTGAATATCCCATAACCGAAGATTTCCATCAACATGTCCAGAAAATATGGTCTGCCCATCCATGCTAAAGCAAAGAGCATTGCAGTTGCTATGAAAAATGATTGTGTTAGTGCAGTAACCTTTCAGCAAGTCCCAAACTTTTATTGTACGATCATAAGCTGCACTGACAACATGACGACTTGAAATCTTGCTGACATCAACAGCACAGACTTTATCTGTGTGGCCAGTAAGGGTATGACGGACTCGACCTGAGTTGAGATCCCACACATACAAGTTGTTTGAGCTGCTTGCAGCAATAACAGATCGATTATCATGGGTGATTGCAAGATCTAATACAGAGCCAAGGCAGCCATAAAGGTTGGAACTTAAGGATCCTGTATTTGTATCCCACACTTTAACTGACCGATCCTGTCCCCCAGTAATCAATTTACTAGAATTGTACTCAAACAATACGGAAGCACAACCACCTTCATGTGCATGGAGCCTGTATTTGCATGTGGAAGGGATGGCTGACTCTAAAAAGAAGTCAGCACCTTCTTCACTTTGGCGAACTATGCCATCTACCTGTTGCCTTGCAAGTTTTTCTAAACCACTGGCCTTTAGCTGCTCGACCATGTCATCATACAGTTGATTTGCCTAAATTGATAGGAAATATATTAGTTAAATTAGCAGCATAGAACTAATAGCATCACAGTTTTGTGAGGGTGCTACATGTAAGAAACTTATAAGACTACTGGTATAACTATCACAATGATTCAACTCTATCAGGCACAGTTCAAATTTCAAAATGTCAAAAAATAAGTTCAAAAGTAAATGCAGTATTGGCATAATATTGCCGAGCCAGGTAACTGACATCTATGGATCTACCACAAAGATGGCAATTAGCAGTGGCTGGGCTTACTTCTAATCCTCTTAGCTTGAGAGGCTTAAAGACCGTTAGAGTATCTATGATATTTTACTGTCAAGACTTCACCCCATGACCAAGTCAAATCCATTCTCACAGAAAATGTGTACCAATGACAAACTGTCAAATATCAAAAGTTCATATGGCAAATGAGAATATGTTATACCTCATTTAGGCGATCAGCATCCTTCATTTTTTCTAACATCCAGCGGTCAATCAAAGTCTTATTTTCAGCTTCAGCATTCTTGGCTTTAGTAGTCATCCACTCTAGTTGTGCTTTAAGTTCTGCATTCTCACTAACAACCACTTCAAGAGCTTTAATTTTTTCTTCCAAGTCCATTTTTAATTGAGAGCATTCATTCCTGCAACATTTATTTAAGTTGAAATCATTTTCACAACACCATGACTTAAAGAAATAAACTTCACAGCTGTTAAAATGTAAAAAATATATATATAAGCTACCTCGTGTCGGTCAACTCCTTTTGCAGATCAACAACTGCAGTTTCTTTCTCTAGAGCCAAAGCTTTTGAAGCTCTGGAGTCAGCTACTTCCACAACAAGCTGCTCAGATAGTCGAGACTGGGCTTTGTAGCAATGCTGAAGTTCCACTTGCAGATTCTCTGTTTTCTCTTTCCATTCAGAGCCCTTCAAGGACACAAATACAAAATTTAACTCAAAAAAACATTCCAATTGTTAGATACAGACCATGATCCAAGTAACAACAATAATACTAACAATGTTAAGCAGCATCCACAAACATTAATATGTATGCCCATTTTCAAAAGATAGAGGGAACATCAGTATTCTTTAGGTCACGCATTAGCAACCACAGTTGGATAACTAATTAGGAATTTTATTGCATTAGCAACCAACCACTGAAGATAGGGAAATTTGTTTAATGGTATTCCTAAAAATTCATTAGGGATTGCAAGAAATTCAAAGTTAGATACCCTTTATGATCAATTTGATAAAAATCCCCAAAACATGATTATATGAGAAAAGGGGGACCTGGGAAGCGATGGGTCTAGAAAGAGCTGCAAAAGCTGGAGCATGAGCTCCTTCTTCGAGCAAACGCCGCTTCCGCAGAGCCCTCAAAGCATGCTTGATTGCTTCATTCGCAATTTCTTCCTTTGACTTGCAATGATTTGCCATTACCAGAAAACAATCCAATATCACCGCACCACCAAAATCACCTGCTTGCTTGATTGCCAGAAAAAATAAATCAAAGGGTAATAATAAAAATCACCAAAGATTAAAACTTTTGAAATTTGAAACTTGTTGCTCTCGGTTCCTCCTACTTTGACTTTCACACACAGCAAAATAAGAAGGAATACTCACATACATATTAGGGAAGCAGGACTGAGTGTGAGTCTTAGGATCTGTAATCTGTAAAGAAAGCCAAGAGTCTGCAATCTTACTTCAATTTTTTCGACTGGCGTATTTCCCGATCGAAGAAAATTTTAGATTTTTAGTTTTTATATAGTTAAAAACAATCCACCAAATTGCTTTTGTTTTTTTTTTTTTCCCGGCAAATTAAATCCGCCACCATATGTTACCCATGTCCAAACAATGCCTTAGTATCTTCTTTTTTTTTTTAAATGGCCCAAATAATAGTAATTTAGAAAAAGAAAATAAAATTGGGCTTCATGAATTTTTGTTTTACGCATACTTAAAAAATGAATTAGGTAGCATGATTCATCAAAGTAGTTCTTTTCTTTTTATAAAAATTTATTATCGAATTTGTTTAAAACTATTTAAATGTATGGATTTAATAATTTTATATGAGTAAAATAGTATTTTCGTTTGAAAAATGTACTTCACTTGTAATTTACTCTCTTTTTTATGCATATATCAAGGTATTCCCACATGCTGAAAAGTTAGAAACTAATCATACATGGTATAATTAGACACGTGAAACAAAGATCCCTCTCAATTATATATTTTTTCATACATACTGCCTTAAGGATCAAACCTAAAACAAGATACTTAAGGTGATCGAATTCCTTCTACTTAAACCAACGCAAATTGATACTCACAATTTAGTCTTTAATTAAAGTTATGTGCATAATTCAATCTTTAAATTATTTAAACTCATTTAAGGTTACTCCCGACTATAGATAGCAAAAGGAGTAATGTAAAATGAATTTGAATAATTTAAAAATTAAAATGAATTTGAATAATTTAAAAATTAAATCATACATGAATTTAAATTAGAGACTAAATTGTGAGTGAAGTATATTTTTAAAAATCAAAATGCTAATTTACTCAATTTTATATTGATTTAATCTATTGACCCTTCTCATAAGTCATGGCTCGTGGAGTAAGCTTGGGTGCATAACTGCATATCTGACATTTTCCAAACCTCACAATACTGAGTCCTGCGTGCAGAACTGTCATTTTAGGATTTGTTTTATTTTTTTACTAATAAAAGTTTAGAAAGAGGAAATGTTATCATATTTTAAAGTTAAAACATATCACAAGTCTCAACAAAGACTTAAAATGATACAAAAATAAGCTTAAGATCTTAGCATTAACGCAATTCAATCTTACTAGTTAAAGCCAACTCTTGTTGACACCATTTTATTATTTAAATGTATGAATGTAATAGTTTGCATTTATTTTTCATATGTAATGATTGAAAAAGTTAAAAAGTATCATATACATTTTTTTTAGAGTTTAATTTTGATCCACCGTGTAAAGTTTCTTTACACTTTCATCCAATCACGTGTTGCCGAATCATTAAAAGAGTTTGACTATCCCAACAATCATATAGAAAATCTAACTCTTTTAATGATGTGTCAGCACATGATTGGATGATAGTGTAAAAAAAACTTTACACTCACAGTGAATTGAAATTAAATTCTTTTTTTTACTGCTAATGATTGTAACACTAATAAGCGGATATCTAATTTAAAAACTCAATGAGAAAGAGTGGGGATAAGAAAAATGAAGGAAAAGTAAAAAACGATTGAGGGTTCATGTGAATTTTTACAAATCATAGCAATGGCCACCTTTAATCATGAGCTTCATTTTCTTTCTCAAGACTAAAACAAGGTTAGAGTCATTTCAATAGAAAAAAAATTGCTAAGAATATTGAATCCCAACATATCCAAATCTACATGAACATTGCAATGGAACTGCAAGAGCAACATACGCATTCTGCAAACCATAAGTTAAACCCCCAATGTAAGTAACTGTGTCTGTATCTTTGTACCTTTCCCTCCAACGTAGCATAGCCAGTACCAATTTTACAGATGCTGCAAGAGGTTCAGCCAGCTCGAATTCTATCCAGCCAATCAATGCTCTTACGTGCCCTCTCAAACTGAACGTCAATGCTTCTCCTGGATTTATCTTGGTACTCAATGCTTTTGGACTGATCGTGGTACTCTATGCTTCTTCGTGACCTCTCCATCTGGTCAAAATGGACTCTTAACTTCTCTAATTTTTCGCCATTATTGACTTTGTATTCATGAAATTTCAGTTTTTCTGTCCTATCAGTACTTTTCCTTGGCCTGTCCCTCTGATCAGTACTCTTCCTTGGTGTTTCAAAACAATCAATACTTCTTCTGGATTCTTCAACTCTATCTATGCTTCTCCTAAAACTTAGTCTTTGTGATGGTGACTTTTCTGTAGTTGATATGAATTTTCTGAGATGGCGAAGGTATTCCGGATAGAGTTCCAAATTACAGTGATTTCCTCCTTTGAGCCATAAGGGTTCATATTTCTGTTGACACAGCTCCCACAACTGCTTGCCGTGAGAGCAATCAACAACCTCATCAGCAGTTCCCTGAAGAAAGTATAGGAATGATGCCAAATTAGGGAAGCTATATGAAATGCTTTGTGCCCAAAAAAATAACTACGGAAAAGCAATATCTGATAAGCTAAGTCACAATACTCACAAGAATGCAAATTAAAAAGTTTATAGCAGCAACAAAGGCTGATTTCTCTTCAACTTTGATGCCAGTAAAGTCTACCTCAATGAACAGACTCCTACTTCTTGTGTTAACTAGATCATGCTATGAAAAACAGTGCTCTCCATCTATCGACTACCCATATCATGATTTTCATCACAAGTGTCAGCAGGAAACGTGGAGATACTAAATAACAATATGCAGCTTGTTCGTATTAAAGAGATTCTATTTGTCACTTTGAAAACAAAGCTAGCACTAAGCACTGAGTTAAGGACTACAACCACTATAGAAATTGTTAATTAGATTTTTTCCAACACAATAAACGTGGAATACTTACATGAATTACTAGCACTGGACACTTCACCAATGGAATTTTATCAATGTTCTGCACATCAATAACCCAGAAGTAAGTTCAGGTACATAATAGCGAGTAGACATAATTCTAAAATCAAATGACATCAAGCATATAGGACAATGACAAAGAATCTGACCTTATAAATGTCAAACCAGTATGTCCGTTTCACAGGGTACATGACTCTCAACCCCGATAGTATAGGACTGTGGAGAACAACAGCCCTTAGTCGGGGTAAACGGGCAGCAAGATCCAAAGTAGGGCCGCTTCCAACAGATTGACCATAAAGGATTATGTCTTCTTGCTTAGCACCATAGTTCTCTTCGAGATACTTATATGCAGCTTCAATGTCAGCATAAGTATTGTGCTCACTTGGCTGTGAAAAATATCCAGATAAGCTTTTCAGGATGCTTTTGCCTGCTGGGATCAAAAGAATTAAATAAACCAGAAAGAAGTGTATGGAGCAGTTACCTTCCCCGATGACTGTCCATAGCCAGAGTAATCGTATCTGCATACATTGAAGCGAGGTGCTTGAAAAAACATCATTAACATCAGACTTATAAATGTGTTCTTTTACAAACTACACAACAACTATCATATGATAAGCAAACATAGTACCTTAAATTCCTTTTATCACTTTCTTTATGGGGTCCTTTAGATTAATTCTACAGGGTGAGGGTGCAATGGATGGGCAATCTAAAAAGTAAAGTCTCAAACATGATTGCTAATCATGCAACATCTTTTTTTGTGCCTCAGCAAAATATTTCTTATGCAGTAAAAGTTTCTTTTGCCACATGAAAAGCCACACTGAAAAGAGAGAAAAATACTGAAATTAGGGGCAAGAGTGAAAATAATATATTTGCATCTGAATTGTAATTTGTAAAATGTTTGGATGTACGTCATTAGTATATCAAGGCAACTCCAACATAAATTTCCTTTATTATTATTATTATTATTATTATTACAAAATTAATCCACCAGAGTTTACAATTTCATATGAGGCATCTAAGGTGTTATTACAAGCCCTAAATTGGATGTAAGCAATCAAACTGGCAATTTGCAAAGTTTAGAAGCTAGCAATTCAACCATACCAGCCAATTTCAGTATCACTTATAACGGCAGAAAGATTTGCTAAATATTATAGCATAAAAACATAAGCTTTGGTCACACTGTAGACCAAAAAACTTGTGTACTTCCTACAGAACAAAAAAAACCAGCCATTAAGCTTAACTGACTTCGCATATAAATTTCTGAAACAAGCCTAACATCTTACCAACTTTATATTCTTTTACTTTCTTCTCTTTTAAGTGCTTGACTCGTGTTTTCTAAAAATTCCATAGAAGAAAAAGGAAAAACCTATCTGAGAACAAAAGGAAAGCGCCTAACTTGTTTTGCATTGAAACCTTATCAGGTAGATGGCCGTTACTTATCCTATATCGTTGGAGTACATTTGTCGGATAGCTAAATAAACTCCAACTTTCTTTCTTTTTATAAACAAAATTCCAACTTGGATCATACATCACATTTAGCTGACATCTTAAGTATATTAAAAATGACGAAATACCACACTCCCACCTTCAAGTCATTACCTTCTAAATTCTAATCGTGCAAGAACCACAGAAAATACATGGCTCAGCCTTCACATCATAAATTTAGTATACTAGTGATGCAAGTCTATACCAAGGAACGAGATTGAAAGCATGACCTAACGGGCCCCATCTTTGACTAATCAAACCTAATGAAGCAAATGAATTCTTTATCGTAACCCAACCTATCAAAATCACAACCTGGTAAATCCAAGCTAAACAGGACAATCGAGCTTCCTTTGCCAAGTCAATTGCTACCATTCAATCCATAGTTCAATACTAGTGAACTTGTATCCGAAGGTACACTGCTACCAAATTTAGCGAAGAATTCAACTAAAAGTCACGTGAAAACATCCATTTCATCCACACATGGAAAGAAAAGGAATTCATCCACGGATTCGAAAAGGGTAACACTGCATCACTAAAAAGATTAAAAAAAAAAATTGGAGAAAAGGGAAAAGGTGAAATTTTGAATTACCCCATGACATTGACACGAAGATGGATGCTCAACTCGATGAAGAGCTCATACATCTGACCAATATCAGCGGCATTCCCATGCGAGTAAAGGATAGTTGATTTCGCCATGGGATGTCGAACATACACGGCTACGATCTCAGTGCCGCGACGAGTGGGAAATTTGAGAACTTGAACGTTTTCACGGTGAGGGAATGGGTCCATGAGCAAGAGCCCAGTGGCTTCCTCCTTCACGAGCTTGTAGGATGGTGGGTTCGGGGGGAAGAAAGCCAATTTGGCAGCCATGGAAGAGGTAACTCCACCCATTCCCTTCTCTCTTTCTTCTCTCTAAAAAAAATGGTCCAAGATCTTCTTCTTCTTCTTCTTCTTCTTTTCCTTCTCCACTGAGACACACTCACAAAGCCACTTCACATTCCTTCTTCTTTTTCTGGTGATTCCCTTGTTCACCTTTTTTGAGATGGATGTTCTTGGTATTAGGCTTCTTTTTTTTTTAGGGGGGAAAATAATAGTTTTTGATTGTGTTAAGATGAGTCCCTGTCCCCTCCCTTATTATTCCCATTCATTAATTAGTTGTCTCTTGCTCACTCCCACGTGTTATCTTTCTTGACCTGAAGTTTCTCCTCCTCAGCTCGTGGTTTGCTTTTCTTTTTGCAGCACAATCCTTCAACTCTTTTTATTTTCATGTTATCTTTCTGTATTATATTTTTATGAGTATTGTAATTATAATGAGTTGTTAAGTATTTATATAATTAATAATTAATATATACTTGGTAAGTCATTTTAAGTATTAATATCTTAATAGAAATAATGAAATAATGTCCTTTTACTTTTTAGAATACTCTTTTTTATTTTATTTTATAAATAATAATTTTTAGTAATATATGAAAATGATATTAACATAGTCTGTTCTGGTCCAAAGACTAAAGAGTGAGTGAGACGAAATAAAATGGAAATTGAATTTTATGATTTGTAAAGTGATAATAATAGGAGTGGAGTTTAATTATTTGTTTGAGTGGGGACCAGAAAAGCAAGAGAATGAGTAAAGGTCGAAAGGGAGGGGGTGGAGTACAAAAACATAAAAGTGGAGAGTATCAATTAGTTTAAATGATTTCGTGGGGCAATAACAGGTTGTCCCATGTTGTTGTCAAACTCAGGCTTGCTTCTCCATGTCCATCACCATGATTTCCCTCTAAGGAAGGAGAAGCCCTTTCGGCTTTGTGTTTTTCGACAATTGGACCTCACATTGACATGGGCACTGGAATGTCCTATTTAATGCACGCTGGGAATCTTCCAATGTCATCTTACTTAACCGTTAATTCATCATCAAAGAACTTTCTTTCTTTTTATTTAATAAACTTAATAACAATCTTTATTGGGGAATTTAAACAAAGAACCTCGTTGATGGTGATCAAGCCCCATCAACGGCTCCAATTGTCTTGAGTCTCAGAATCCAAACACCGAGGGTTCCAACTCTGGGACCCATGTTGCAGGAAACAATATTTTCTGTTCCATTATTCCATGTTTAGGCTGTCAACCCAAAGTTCTGCAGAGGAAACAACCAAGCAGAGCAGAAGACAAACCAATACAATTAAAATCAAATCAAGTTCCCTACCAACACTGAAATAAAATAAAATCAGTTGAGATGATCGCTTTACCTACACGTTTTAAACTTTCGAGATACATAATTCGTGCTTTTCTACTGTAATTTTATGGAAGAAAAAGGCTCACCACTTTCCGAACATATATTTTTAGAGTTTAAATTTAATTTATTTTTAATATAAAGTTTATTTTATATTATTATTCAATTATATATTATCAAATTATTAAAAGAGTTTGACTATCACAATAATTATTTAAAAAGTTTAACTCTTTTAATAATGTGTCAGTACATGATTAAATAACTGTATAAAAAATTTTTACACTAAAAATGAATTAAAATTAAATTCATATTTTTATTGTCTACTGACTTAAAGAACACATAATCAAGGCTGTGGTATAAAGATTCACTCAATGAATTTTACACAATGGAGCTATAATAAGAGGTAGTAGTTGTATTGATTGACATAAGATAAGGAATAATGCTGTTAGTATTAATTTTTTATTAAATATATTTATGCTTGACTTTTTGCATTCGCTAATAAACTGAGGCTCTGCATGACATGTGTAAGCATTGATGTTTCACAAGACAAATGATGAGAGAGAGAGAGAGAATATTAGTACCACGTGCCAGTTAGCTTTAATTCTATTATCCAAAGATATAACTTGCTTGTCTTTGTTTAAAATGTGAAATAATTAAATACATATTTTAAGCTGAACAATCATATTAATTGATTATTCAATTTGAAAGAATAAAGTTAAATCACAAGTCAATTTCTTTCTTATTGAAAAAGTTCAAATCAAAAGATAAAATTCCTCAATTAATCTCTCAGATAAAGCGCTTAATTTAGGACCTTCTATAAATAAATAAATGAAGCTACGAATACATTTTTATGCACTTTTCCTTCAACTCAGGAAATTTTTTTTATACCTTCAATATTTATTTATATAAAGGATAATATTTTATTATTCATTGTATTATTTTGATAATAAATTTATAAAATTATATATAACAAATAAATAAAATTTTAAATTTAATATAATACATAAGAGAGTAACTCTAAGAGCTCATTTCACCAAAAAAAACTCTTTTTAAGAGCTCAAACTTTTTCATTTCCATTGACTCACCACTTCGCTAATTAATGACTTGTTTGCTTTATATTTTGGTCTATTCAAAATTAATACTGTCATTCCAAAATCAACTCTCCCAGTAACCGTAGTTATCTGGTCAAGAATTTTTTAATTTGTTCCAACTAAGAAGTAACTTTTAGGATGAATAAAATTAATTTTGAGATAAAATCAAATAATATTTCAATAAAACTCTTACAAGCAACACTACAAAACTAATTTGACAAATGAGATTCAATAATATTTTAAAAATATTCCTACAATTATACTACAAAAATAATTACACTTTATAATACCAAAAAAAATTTAAAATTCTAAAATTTTCAACATCAAATTTTTTAACAAATAATTTTAAACGGACATGAGTTGAAGAGCAAAGTCACTTGACAGATGATGCGATGGAGTGAGGACTGTTAACAAATACGTGGGCCCATCTCTTAGAAACACTTTCTTAAGTAGCGCAAATAGCAATATTAAGAGGAAAACCATGTTACGACCCAACCAAAAATACTTATATACGATGTAGAAATGAAGAAACTGGTCCTTTAGGTCTCCTGGGCTAGATGGGCTTCATTTTCTTTCAAGAGTACAAGCCAATCATGTAAATCTTCAGTTACGTACTTATATACGATGTAGCCCCAAGCATCGTGCACAACGTTTTCATTTCGATCTTCTTCAGACTACAGGAAGTGAAAGAATCAAAGAACTAAAAGAATTACGAGATATAAAGGGAGAGAAATAGAAAAAGGAATGACATTGAGCAGAGCTAATTGACTAATTCAATACGCAAATCTTACTATTAACTACGCTGGAAAACAAAATTAAATTAAATGGATTGTCAAAAGAGAGAGCATGTGATTTAATTGCTTCATTCAATGGATGACAAAAACCAAAAAAAAAAGAAAAAAAAAAGCATTGCTTTAATGGATATTCTACATATATAAAAAGAAGACAATAGATTAATTAACTATCATCATTCGCTTGTTCAATGACAAGCCTGATTTGAAGGGTGGAACCTGAATGATGATATCATGATAAAGAATGAATAGAAGAGAGGCCCATTTATTGATGTTAACCAGAATGGATTACTAGCAGTATCTATCTATCTATCTGTATATTCTAGAGTCTAGACTAAGACGAGGGTGGTGGAGGGTGTTGCTTCTTTCGGATGGTGGCACAAGAGCGACCAGCCATAAGTCGATGAAAATCATAGGTTTTGAAGGTGTTTGTGATGTAACGCTCCACCTTTTGCTCGTCATCACCAAAGATATTACAAAGGGCCTCCAAGTAACTCAAAGGCAATTTCCCTTTTGACCGCAGATAAAACCCCACCACCCGAAACTGGTCCCTGCAAACAACGCGACCCAAATCCAACGTTGGACGAGATCCTGCAGCCGCAGGCGGTAGCGGTGGCGGTGGAGGTGGAGGTGGCGGACTCAATAGCAGCCTAATGCAGTGCTCTATGGTGCTGGTGGCCGTGGCAGGGACACATATCACGATGGGCAAAACAAGCATGAGAACAACGACGGTCCATGAGGGTGTTCTGGCGTGGGAAGATGTCATTGCCAGCAAGTAATTGTCCTTGTAGGATTTCCAAGCAAATGTGAATGAACAAGATCCCTTTTTTGAATGGACTCAGATTTTGAAACTTCTCTTTCCATTAAGGCTAGTTGTGTGTTTCTTACGTGTGATACGCAGCACATTTGTCGATTTTCTTACGTTTTATTTTTTTATTTTTTCATTTATTGGTAACTCCTTTTGTGTCTCGTAAAATAAGGTGCGTCTGTCCGGCCATTCAGCTAACCGCTATTCCCTCCTCTTTTTTGTCCGTTATATAATACATTATATAATTTATTAATTTTTTTTATAATGATATAAACGGTTTTGTTTTATTTTAATTATACTAATTTTTATTTTAAATGAAAATGTTTACTAAAAAATTGAAATATATTTTTAAAAATATCAGACTACAGTAATAAACAATAATTAAAAATAAAGTAACAATTCTTACATTAATCTATTAAAAAATAACATTTTCTTAACACCAAAATTTGGAAAAATTAGTATTATTTATAAAGAATAATAATAAATAAGATAAATATATGTATTACTACTAAAGCTTTAAAACATAAATTTACACTTGATTTTTCAATTAAAATTTTGATATGATGCGAAAATAATTAATTTTTAATTTGAATGAACTTGATACATAATATAATAAAAGTGTTAACGATAATAATATAACAAATAAAATATTTAAATATAAGAACATATTCCTATTTGATTTTTAAAATTTACTCACATCTTTTTGTTGGACAAAAAATTTACTCCGATTTAAAGAATAAGAAACGGCATAATTAAGTTAAAGATGAGATAAAATATAAAATAATTCAAACATCATAAATATTTAATCGTATCCATATATCATAACTCGAATGTTCTTAACTTGCCCTATTTTTTATAACTGTTTTGACTAGCTTTGTTATTTCATTTTTATTTAAAAAACCGCTTTGAAGAATTTAATGCTTCAATAATTATTTTATAAAATATAATTTTTATTATTTAAAATTATTTTTGTACGATAAAAAATAAATTTTCACGCAAGAATGAAACCTTTATTGTTTGATTCCTTTCCTTTTGGGTTCCCCCCTTAATTTCAGGTCATATTAGAGAAAAATACTTTACGATACTGGTGATAAATTATTCAGTATATCATATATAACACATTACTTTTTTATATAATAATTAAAAAAAATATTTTGGAATTATAAATTTACTAGCTAGTTAGTAGATACAAAATTTACTTCACATTAAAAAAACTTAAGTAAGCCCATGTTTTTAGTTTATTGGTTACATCTTAAGTCCACTTCCTAACGGTGACAACTACACAAAATTAATAATTTCTTAACGTATTTAGGCTTCTGAAAAAAAAAAGAGGAACTTATTTCGTACAAAAGAAAAAAAAAAGGTATTTAAGGGTAGCATGTGGCCGTCCAAATGGAAGAAACTCCTTGTATCCTTGAAAAGTGAAAGGTGAAATTTTCATTTTAATGTTAGAACCTTATTTTAATACATTTTTGCTCAACATCTTAGAAACTTCATGGTTTAGGGAAGATTAATACTCTAGCTGAAATTTTTTGTTTGAAAAAGTTTTAAAGAATAGAAAAGAAGGAGAAACAGGGATATGCGTTCTCTTCTTTTTTTCTTAAGATTGTAAAATTCTCCTCATAAATTGGGATTAAGCAAGAGAAGGGTTTATTTTAAATTTCAATATTTATTAAATTATATATATATATATATATATATATATTATACTCTTAAACACGTGTTATAAGATTATAATATAAAAATTATATTAAAAATTATATTTTATAACTTTTCCTTTTTCTTTAGTTTAACTTTACTCTTCCATCCATCCCTCTCTTATTATTCAAAAATTTCCAAACATAGCATACAAGCTTCGGTTTGAATTAAAAGCGCCCAACTACTGAGATATTAGAGCTTATTCAGGTTTCAGAATTGTACCCAATTTGTTTTTGGATCTTACTTGTGCCCAAAGTTTAAAACTAAAATATGTATAACCACGTCTACCGGAAAAAATGTAACTATTCGTTTG
Source organism: Styphnolobium japonicum (assembly GCA_023212625.1). NCBI lineage: Eukaryota > Viridiplantae > Streptophyta > Magnoliopsida > Fabales > Fabaceae > Styphnolobium > Styphnolobium japonicum. The sequence goes on along the minus strand of JALBWW010000003.1, from coordinate 37,168,094 downwards.
GAGAAACTTTGAAACCCAATATCCCCATGCAGAATTGAAGTATAGACCTTCAGTTTTAAAGATAAAGCCCTTTCTTTCTTTCCTCCTTGTACCTAAAAAAAGGATAAAGACCGACCAATTTCCCTATGTTTTGCGGTATATTATATGAAGCAAGAAGAGGAGGAAGAAGAAAAAACAACTTTTTATTTAATTCACTTCCAGATGGATATGATCAATAAGGATGGAAAACATATGTCAGTTTTCAGTTTAACATAATAAAAATTTCAGTTGTGATAAATGATTGTTCTGTAATTACCACTTTATGCGTTTGTTAAATCTTGTGATGTACTCTGAAAGTAGAATAAGACAATTTCTCTTCTTCTAAACTTTTGTTTACCAAAAAAAAAAATTGTTGTAGGACTCTGGTAAGCAAGGGAATTTGAAAAGGTTGAGTCACAAACCTTGCATGATATGATTTTCCTGCTTACTTATCAGAAAGACTTCATAAGCCTCTCGTCAATTATGGCCAAAAGGATAATATCCATATAATATCTTCTGATGAAAAAATGAAAAAAAAAAAAAGTAAGTAGCATGAGCAACAACAACTAAGTTTAGTTTTGAAACAAGACCAGATTAAGTTTAAGGTCATTTCCCCAACAGCCTTTCTTGGGATACAGGAAATTCCACATGCCCACTGATAATGATAGGCCATAATAATTTTGGGAGTTTTCAATCGAGTGCTCCCATATCGAGCCAAAAAAGTGTTGCTAGCTTAGAAAAATGAGTGGACAATCTTTCACATATCAATTTAGTGCTCTCATATCATGTTATGCCCACATGTCCACTCAGTTTTCATCTTTCTCTTCCTCTCTATAGAGGGCACACAGGAAGTGAGGAACTGAATTCGATTATCAGGTGTTGTGATTTACAATATATATAGAGAGCAAGTTACAATAGATAAGATACAAGTATTCAAAACTTGAATTGTACAATCTGAACTAATTCCTAGAATCACGAGAATAGTACGTAGGTGAACATGATAGACCAAGTCTCATGTCTTACAATCTCCATACAGGTGAAGATGGGAAAAAAGTGCTGCAAGCTTTGAGAAGACTTCAGCTTGTCTTGGTCTGAGGGAGAGCCGAAGAGGGACCTAAAAAAGCAGTGGCGTGGATAGCTGACATTACTACTCTTAAAGAGGTTGGAATCTTCGAAAGTTTGTGCATTAGAGCAGCCATTTACGCACGCATAAAAGCTTTTGAATACAGAAGATGGGCGTCACGGTGATACAGCAAATGGGGAGGACAAGTATGAACAAGGTTACATTACAAGAATGTGAAGTCCGACGTGGTATTAATGGGAAGCAAGCAGACACAAAAAGCAAAAATGGATAAGGCTAAGGTCAGCAATTTATCTGGGCAAATGAAAATAACATATTGTCCCATGGAGGATCGAACTTTAGACTTTAGATGATCAAACTTCTTTTTTAGGTTTGGTTTTCTCATTTGCAGAGTGTGAAAAAGTTGAAACTTGAAACCAACAGATGCTTTGGACTCCGAGATTTTCAAATTTATCCCCTTCACAATTTTCTAACATTTCATTTCATTTCTAACATACAGTACATACCATTACTTGAGATGAGAAGTCTTTTGTGTTGTTTCCTGACAATAATTTCTAAATTCTCCTTTTGTTAAATTGGAATTGTTTGTGCTGGTATTTCCAACTGTCATTGTGTTTTCTTGGTAACCTTTACTTGGCTGTTGACTAGTGAGTGTGTCAATCAGTGGACAGCCACCAAATTCGCTTTCTTCAGTGTGTTTAGGTGAGAGTCGGGGATCAGGATAAAGGGTGATTGTTAATCATTGGATAAAGCAGTTTCTGCAGGAGCTATATCATGAGGGTTAGATACTTGATGTTAGTGTGAATGACGCATTGGACGCCACTCATTACAAAATGTTATTGCTTACTATGCTTCACTCCAGTTTCAATCCGAAATGCCTGCTCTGTTCTACTACATTGGATTAAAATTTAATACCACATTTCTGAAGCTTTTAAAAACCATGCTATTCACATTTATACTCTCTTTATATCATAATAAAGGTTAAAAACTTTGGGAATGATTTTGTCTGTTTGTCTTACTGTCCAAGTTCTTATTGGCACAAATGACATAAGGTCAGGTTATAGTTAGGTTATGCTCATGGCCTGTTACCCTTATCAACATATGGAAAAGGCCTAACAGCAAATGGAGGCCCTGTGTGCATTTAACCAATTTATTTTTCTTCTTCTGTTATCCTCTTTTTATCTATGCAACCTACCTTTGACTTCCTTCTTATTCTTATCATATGGTGTGTTGATCTTGTTCTATTATTGTTTTGTACTTCAAGAACCATTGGTTAACTCATTGTTGCAAGGTCTTTCAATCCCAACCACTTTATGGCTACTAGATCCCTACATATCATATTTCATCCACTGTGTTGATTTACTGCATGAGAATATGTATTTCCCAAAATCTTAGTCACTCTTTACTTTTGACCTTATCCTTGAAAGACCTTCAACTTGAAACCTTGATCATTTTTTATAGGCGTATCCCATGGTACTTGGTAAATACCCAACATTTTGGCCTTAAACAGACTTCATATTCAATTTTATATTTATATATGTATTGTTTATTATATGGCATGTAATGCTTCTTTCTCAAAATGTTTGGCAATGGATAGTTTCTTCTTGCACTTATTCATGGGCCTTTGCTTGTGTCTCCAAGTGTTTCCCTTTCAATTTCTTTCCTTCATTATCTAGAGTTTTGCCAGATTTTTACAATAAGATAATTATCGAACTATTGGACAAATGACTTGATTTTCTAAGTTCATTTTGTAAATGTATAACTGACTGGGTGCCATCTACAGCAGCAGCATACTTAGTACGACCTACATTTTTCAATGTGTTACCTCTTTAATTACAGAATATCTCCTGCTTAGCTGCTGCATTGTGTGTCAATAATCTGCAAATGAGTTTTACTGCTACAGGTAGGAGCTGGAAGCCTTATCTTGACAAATTTCTTATTTGGTACCATTTCTGTGATTATCTTGCACTAGAGTTCCCTTGATATTGCTAATTGTACATTTTAAGAGTTACTTCCTTCGTTCATCTTTTCTGATGCAGCTAATGCAAATGCACTGAAGCTGTTAGGGATCAGATATCATATACACCCCAAGTGCTTTTGAACACTTCATGAATTTGAGCGGAAATGAAGTTAGATATGTGAAGAATAATAGATGAAAAATGCATAGTGAGTAGTACTATTCACGGTGTGGGGCCCACCTGTCACTATTCACTATTGGGCCCCAGTCACTATTCACACGAGAAGAATAAGATCGAGAACAGCACACCAAATTTAAAGTTGAAAATCCCTTGAAATAGTAAAGAAAAAACTACGGCACAAACTCCGGAACACTGTATTATAAGAGGTACAAAATATAATGTATTTCAGTGAGATCCTCTCCTACTACAATGGCAGTATTAAAAAGGACTAGAGGGCTTAAAGTATACCCAAAGTGTACTGTAATTTTTACTCACTCTACACTCTTGTGGAATTTACTCAGACTCTATTTTATCTCTCACTGATAAAAGTTTTTCAGAGAGAACACTGCTTCTCTTTCTCGCCTCTGCTTCTTGCTTTTCGAATGATGGAGAATTCCTGCTTCTATTTATGGAGGTTCCTGCGTGAGTGTGAAGACAAATCATATTGCGGCTTCATGTTTGCATGCTGGGAAATTATGTCTAGAAGCCATCCATCGGCCTAGCAAAAAACATTTGCCTCATCACCCTTTTCTTGTTTTGCATTAAAAAGCTACAAAATGAGTTGTCTTTTGCACAGTGCAAAAGTCAAGTCACACACGTTAAGACCCGTAACATAAGCTTACTTGTAAACTTCTCCGGGTTTTCATCACATGTTGACCAATTCAAAAGAGAAACACATTTGCGCTTGTTAGTCTATGAATGTGTTGACTTTGCATATATTTTATATCATGTAGACGGAATCCTTTCCAGTTGATGCAGAGGCTGTTCAGCGCGCTGCAGCTGTTGCAGAGGCACAGGGTATTAGTCATATAGAAGCTACTCATTGGAGAGCATTCTTCCTCAGTTATTTCAGATTTCTAAAACATTTGAGGACAGATTACCAAAAAAAAAATACACTTGAGGAGATACTTGTATAGTTAAACGTAACTTTTGGTTTCCCCTGTCATCTATAAAGTCGAACGAAAAAGATCAGTGGATATTATTTTCTTATATTATTTTTACATTTAACTAATGATGAATAAATTTTTTATTAATACAATATATTATTTAGTTAATAAATTTAGGTAATCAATTATTTATAAGTTAATAATTTATTAATCAAACGATATACTTTATTAATTAATAATTTATTTATCGTTAACGTTCTGAGTAATTGATTAAATTTATCAACTAAATAATATATTATATTAATTAAAAATTTATTGATAGTAGAAAGTTGATTGTGATTTGTATAATTGTATTGCTTGAGTGCCGAACTTCATATTTTTGTTCAAATTTACTGCTTAGTAATGATGTCTGTTGACTTCTAAATTTGGAACCCACCCCCACCTCCCTCTTCTATTGCTGGTTCAAATATAATTTAGAAGTTTTAGTGCTCAATTAATGAAGGTATAGAAATGGTGGAAGGACGCTTTTCTTGTGCTTATCTTTGACAATAATAATGCTCGACTAAAAACATTGCAATAACATGGGAATATTATATTTTCAGGATCAATACATAATCGTACGGCAAACTCATAGTTCTATATTGGATTAGACATAGATCATCACAATGCTCAATTTTTCTTTTCTTTTTCTTTTTTTGGGAAATTCAGCATTCTGTGATGATGGGAACAGTATTATATTGCTTCGTTTACTTTTTGAAGCAACACCTATCTAGTTATTGTTGATATTCTTAAGCGCACACACTTTACCACATACATCGTACATATTTCACATATTTATCAAGCAGATTCGTGCTTGATTTGGGACAACATACACCTGACATCCTTACTGTTGGGCCTCTCCTTTGGATCATCCACAGTGCAAAAGCAGGCAATCCTCAAAACCAGAAGCATTTGTTCCTCGTATCCATTGCCCAAAAGCTTTGCATCAATTGCTTGCTTAGGATTTTCTGAAGTGATCACATTTTTCATCCACTTGACCAAACTCATTTCTTCTGTGTGCTGGAAAAACTCATCAGATGGAAGCTTTCCTATCACCATGACACCAAGAAGAACCCCAAAGCTGTATATGTCACACTTGTCAGTGAACTTCAGTATCTGGTGATACTCTGGTGCTATATATCCCACAGTACCAGCCACATTTGAAGTTGTGATGTGTGTAAGAGCATCTGGCATTGCTTTTGCCAGCCCAAAATCTGCAATGCGAGCTTCCATATCATCATCAAGAAGAACGTTTGCAGGCTTGAGATCTCTATGAATTATACGTGGGCTGTGGCTCACGTGAAGGTATTCAAGGCCAGATGCTATTCCAAGTGCTATCTTGTGGCGTGACACCCAATCCAACTCCCTTTCACCCGCTTCAACTTTATTCAGCACATCTTGTAAACTTCCATTCTTCATAAATTCATAGACTAGGTAGTGGCAATCGGGCCTAGACACGTGAGCTACCAGAGGTAGAAGGTTGCGATGGCGAATTTGACCAACTGTATTAATCTCTGATCGAATTTGACGCATTTTCTTGTGCAAAAGCTTACTGTCTTCTTCAGCCAATTCTGCTGCATCCTTTGGAGGTTGAACAATCTTCTTTATGGCAATTATTTTTCCATTGCTTCCTGGTAATTCAGCCTTGTAAACTTCTCCACACCCACCTCTTCCAATGATTTCCAATGAAGCCACCCCATCTTCTTTCTCCAAGAAAGCCAAGTCCTCTGATCTTTTAATCAAAGGACTATAAATTGCAGGGCCTGAGCTCTTTCCTCTTCCTTTGATCAAAGCTAAAGCCAACTTGAACAGCAAAGAAAATACGAACCCAGATAAGGTCCCCGCCAGTGCTCCAGCTACAAATCCAAGAATCCACCCAGCTAGTTTCCTCTTGCTTGACTTATGCTTGTGGTGTTGTTGCACTGTTGAAGCAGGAGCATCAGCAGAAGTAGAATTACTCTTGCTGGATCTCGGGGCAGGTGCAGCAGAATTGTTTCTTCTTCCAGTTGAACTCTCAGAAAAAACGTAGCGTTTGGGAACATCTGATGCTGACTGTTCAAACCTCTTGGCCAGTGGCAGAGAACCTTCAAGGAAACGGTTCCCGGAGAAGTTGAAGTGTCTGAGATTGCGAAACGAACGTATGGAAGCTGGAACTCTCCCTGTGAAGAGGTTGTCTGCAACAGAGAGACTCTCCATGTTGGGAAAATACTTCAAGAAATTCAAGTTCCCTGAGAGCTTGTTGGAAGAGACATCAAGGATGCGCAGGAGAATGAGAGAGGACAATTCCGAAGGAACTTCCCCGCAGAAGAGGTTGTTTCCAAGGTCTAGAATTTCCAGCTTCCTGCAGTCAACTATCTGGGTTGGGATTCGGTCAACGAGCTGGTTGTTAGAAAGAGAGAGCTCTTTCAGCTCTGTGAGGCGTCCAATGGCTGGGGACAGAACCCCATCAAGGTGCTTTGACTTGAAGATGATCCTGGTGATTCTGAGGACATAGCTCTCGTTGTTAGAGAGCCTCCTCTCACAGAACACACCGTCTGTGTTACATGGGTGGGTGGGTGGCTGAGGTTGACCTTTGATGCCAAGGTCCTTTTGGAGAGTTGTGAGAGCTTTGAGGTCTGAAGGGTAGAGAACAAGTTTGGCATGGATGGAGAAGAGGAGGGAGAAGACTGAAAAGAGCAAGCAGTGGGTTTTCCCAGCCATTGCCAAAGTGTGTTGTTCTGTTCTGCTGGTAATGGCTTGGAGTTGAAGACAGAGACTCAGTCAGAACTCAGAACAGAAAGAGAACAATAGCTGTTTCGAAGGATACAGAGGCCCTTCCTCATATTGCTCTTTTGCTAGTTTTCTTTATTCTCATATATAGCGGCAAACCGTGTGGAATATTTTGCAGTGGGTCCCTACGATTGAATTTTATTCCACAGGCTCAGTAAGTTTACCATTTTAAATTCTTAATTGGTTTTTCCCCCCCAGTATTTGCTCTTTTAGCTTACTGTCATTTTCTTGTTTCAACATTGGGAGAAAAAAAAAAACAAGAACAATAGAATTCAATCCCGCAGGTCCAAAACAATATAAAAATGTTACTAAGGAATTTTCATTCCATAGTGTACATTAATTATTCTATTACTAGGTCTGTCCTGTTAATGATGTTTAAACCACAAACTCAATGACCGTTATTGATGTCAAAACACATCTATAATGATGACATAAAAAATTGTTTTTTTTTCACTGTATTTTTTTTAAAAAATATTATCCCTTTTTTTAACATAAAAATACTACTTAGACTTATATTATTATCATCCAAATTTGTATTCATTATAAACTTTGGCTTCTGACTTTTAAATATATAATTTATTAGTCTTTTTGAACAATCAATCATGATAAATTTATATTAACCCTTAACTTATAATTATAATCTTCTTGAGAACTTTATTCAATCATTAAAACAACGATTACGATAATTAAATAAGACAGAAAGATTCAAAATAAATAGTAAACTATAATTGGATTATATATATGTTGATACATGAGTTGAATTCAGATGGATAAAGATTTAAGTAAATTTATATTGTAATTCGACTTTTCAGTGCTCTATAAAAATGGCATACCAAGATGAGAATCCTTGTTGAAATTTAAGCTAGACATAATTTATTTCTTATTTGAAGGGTTGTCTCTTTTCATTCTTCCTTTACTATATTTTTTGTGTTTGTCAACGTTGAAAATTCATATTACTAGGTATAAAAATTTTGATTAGTTTTTAAGTCAGAATCATTCGAAAAAAATATTCTCAATACAGAATTGGTTTTAAGTTAATTCTGTTTATATTTGAATCAAAAGTTTTCTTATTTTTCTTATACGTTCTCTTTTTACTTTATTTGAAACCTAAAGAAAACTGTATAAAAATTTAACAAACAATGTTGAATATTATTCAAAACCAAAATTTGGATAGACTAAACATATTTTAAAATTTGTTTAAATTTATATATATTCACATAACCAGTTTTATTTGAACAATTTTGAACCAGTTTTTTTAATTTTTCAAATACTCAAGAGAACGATGGTTTATTTGGTTGTGCAGTGAAGTTAACAAAAAGTGTTATTTAGTTAAAAAAAAAATGTTTTGTTTTGTTTTTTTCATAATGCTTGGTTAAGGTACAAAAGTTTTTTTTTAGTTAACCACCCTAATTAACTTTTTGAGTCAAGCAACGTCATGCGGTATTTTCGTAAATTAGGTCATTTGGGTCTCTTATAAGACAAATTTACAGTCGGTTACTTAAAGCACAAAGATTTTTGCTATCCTCAACCAAAGTAACTCTTACTAAAATTCAAACTTATGTCTTATTTTGTGAGGATGAAACTTCTTATCAACTCGACGAACTCTAACTTAGTAATACAAAAGTATTTTAAAGGATAGTAAAAGTAAAAAAGAATCCCCTATTAAAGAGAAGCAGCAAATTAATATTTTTCTTAGGAAGAAAACAAAAGAAAGAAATTATTTTTAAATATATTTTTTTCTAATTTTTTTTATTAAAAACATTTTAAAAATATTTTAAGAAAATAAAAATCTCACACAGTGTGAGTCACCAAACAAGCACTATCAAGTATTAATAACTGAATATGACTTCAATATGGCCCAAAAAAAATATGACTTCATTAAGTGAACGACTGTACACGGCAAAGGCGAAAGGGCCTCCAAATGGAAATATATGTCCTTGACAAGACTACCGGGCGTATCGTATCGGTGGATCCGTTGAAATAGTATTACTTTAATAAGGACATCTGCTCTTTTTTTTTTTTTTCAATTTGTTTTTCTATAAATCCTTTAGAAAACGAGTTCACTTACCAATTTTAGAAAAAATATATCTAAAAAGTTTATCTTTTTGTTTACATGTTTTTAATAGATATTTTAATGTTGGTTTTAAAATGGAAATATAACCACGAGCATATAAATTAAAATTTTGATGCTGAAATGCTAGATAGGAACGACTTCTCTTTGCTGTCATCTTAACTGAATATACCAGATCCCTTAGTCATTGGTTATATTTACTTACACGGACGTTCGTGCTTCTGTTCTGCTTTTTTTTTTTTTTTGGTATATATTCTGCTTGTATTTTTCGATGCATCTAACATGATTCAATTTGATAACTCAAATAAAAGATTATGCAATGCTAAGTATTACAACTGATAGAAAAAAATATTATTATCATCATAAGATTAAGAGAAGAACTCATCAAATAGAACATTTTGAATGTAATTAGTTGTTGATATTCGTTTTTTTTTTCTAAGCTCTGCATATTCAATATTTGTTCTAACTAGTTTCATGGAAACTTCATAACCTCTCCCCCAAGTCTAACACAGCCCCACCCCCCTTGTGTTTTTTGGGTCAAGTCAACCCATGAAGTCAACAAGTCTTTGCTAATGCTAGCTGGGTGGTGGGGTTGGCCTCCTTTTTTTTCCTTTTTTTCACTCATTCATATGGTATGAATTTGTGACTTGGACTTCCTAATCATCTTTTGTTTTTTGTTAGTTTGTGGTGTGTTTTCTGCCCAAAGGGTCGTGTCAACGTAATAAGACAATGAAAGCCCTAACCGTCTTTAATTTTTTTTCTTCAAAAGTTTATAATCAAAATATCACTAATATTAATAACCAAAATGAATTAGCTCATGTTCAGAAGTCATGGAAAATGTTTCTTTGCTGATTGTTACCTCAAACCTCAAAAAAAGAGGTTATTATCTTTTCGTCCGTGACCGTGAACTCTACTCCCACTCTAGTCTTACTTTAATCCAAAGAGACTGACGGAATAAAATTGTTCCAAGTCATTAGTTGGAATTTGTGTAATTTCTAGGATGTAAGTTGGGTGGATCCATTCTTAAATCACTGATTAAGTTTTAGTGGTTTGAATAAATTAATAGATTTAGATTCTAAAATCATCAAACTGACTTAGTCAGATTGGGACATTTCATGATCCCAATATCAATTCAATTATGACTTTTTTTTTTGGACAAAAACAATATAATTTTAATTTGTTTTGACGTTGTCCTCCATTCATTCTTGATTCTCCCTACCCTATCTCTTTTTGTCCTCTTTTTCTTTCTTCTTATTGTGATTGCCTTTGTTTTTATTTTTTAAGTACCCAAATTACTCTAACACCTATCTTTTTTGTCCCTGTTAGCAGTATTCAGGGTGAATTGTTAAGTATTCATCAGTTGTTATTTATATTTAATAAAATTTTAAATACTTTTTGTGAAACGAATACCAAATCCATATTAGTACCATAACAACTCCTTTTAAAAAATGACATGGAAGGGTTAGGGAGAGCAAAAGAAATTAAGGGAGGTGTTTACAACACATATCATGGCTTTCAATCATTATTCTAATATCAAATTGTTACAACACTCTTTTATTAGCAATGGACTCAGTTGCCCAAACAGTTGGTGCTCTTGAGACCAGAAGAGCTAGTAGATACAAACATCATCCCCATATCATATATCACTAAATATATATCTCACAAAGATGGAACTTATAACACTATAAATAACTCTCAAACCAACATTAATCATAAGTACATATCAAGCAGTAATGATAGTGTATAATGGGATACTCCTCTTACTCCACACAGCAACGGTACATGAAGTATTTCTCCATTTGACGGCCACATTCAGCACACACAACCTTTTGTGGTATGCCCCCAGTGCTCCCAGGAAGGATGAGGCGATTGCAGTGATGTGGAGTGTGAAGTTGTTTCAGGTAATCATTGAGTGCCGTCACAAAACCGTCTCGCTCAATATTATCCTTCCACTTATCGATGTCTCTCAAACTGGTTAGAGCAGTGTCTCCCTTGGCTCTGGCCATTTCAGATGCCCCCCTACAGAATATTGCCCATCCTTGATCACTACCATCAAAGCTAAGTACAGTCATGACTTCACTCATAATATCGTCATTTTCAACAGTGCTGCCATGCTGCAACTTGGAGTACAACATGCTCTCCAATCGTGCCCAAAAGAACCAAATGGATGTGACATTAGACCATAAGTAACTAAACTTTCTTGAGGCGAAGGTATTGATCATTTTCTGCATCCGTTCTTTGGCGTTGCTCTTTCCCACGTAAACCATCTCTAATGAGAAATTACCGGCTTTTGCAATAGACATTGCAGTGGTTGTGAATGTTTGAATCCACTCAAGATCTTCACCTCCATAAAGGCATATTAGTTTACCTTCTGCCATCTGTAAAAGAAGGGCAAGATAGACTTTGTGTCAATATCAAATTTAATTGTAAAAGTGAGGTAAGTTGGATATATACAGATTATGTTGTTACCCATTCCAAAACCGTAGGATCAATGCCATCAACAAGCAGCTCAAGGCTCCAAGTCTCTGCCTTCCACAAGGATTCTTCTTTCTCACGAGTGAACGGGAAGGCCAAATTACCCCAAATCCAGATCATATGGAGAGCATTTGGAGAGGACAACCTGCCTTGTGGATCAAGGGCCACTACAATAGCTCTCTTTGTGTAATTCCACACTTCTTTGGTATACTTAATGACTGATGGTTCAATGATGAAAGGATCACGCACAGTGTACCATGCCATCAGTGACTGCAAATACTCAAACTTCTGTCGATTCACATCATTCCAGGTCGCTTTGTCCACAATTGGGATCCATACCATTTCATAGTGCGTATCACCCCTTGATCGTGCATCTTTGTACAAGTTATCCAGTATCATAATCTCTTCTTGTGAAAGATCGAGATCTGATATGAGCAGTAACACATGTTTCCTCCTTAGTACCTCGAGACTAGCCTGCTTGTCAATAACTTAAATGTTTTAATTTTAAACTATGGTATGAGATAAGATATATGTATATATATATATATATATATATTGGTAACAAGATAAGATATATTTACAAAGGACTACTTGTTCACTAGAATCTAAAAACAAACCTTTGATTTAGTAGTTCCATCTATAAGTGGAGGAAGATCATCCTTTGCATATATCAGTGCTCTGAGAATTTTCATGTTGTCTATATGGACTGACTCGAAAAGACGAACCAGATTATGGAAGGCCTCTATATGCCTCTTTTCATCTGCACCAAATTAGGGATGCAATTGTAAAATATGCTTCGTTCTTGATCAAATTTGATCCTAACACTTTTTGAAACTCTCAACAGAGACAAAACCCTTTAACTAGGAATGCAGGAGGGTCAAAGTGAATAAGTGATGATTAGGCATCCTCTGGATTTGAAATCACTGCTTATATACCCGGTATTGGCCATAATTTACAAGAACATTCTGTAGTCTTAGTAAGAGGGGGAAGGGTTAAGGATTTACCCGGTGTGAGAGTAATAATGAGAAAGATTTCTGCATATCCTCAAAAATCGGTCAATAATATAAAAATCGGATGAATAGGCCCAGACAGGCTTACTAATGGGATGCCCTAATACATTACAAAATTTTGCTTTAGCCAATGATCTAATTAGAGGAATAATTGGAATTTCTTCTTGAGCATAAAAATGCTGCAAGAAGAATCTTGAATTCAGGTTACAGATATCTCAATTAATTAATTGAGATGTTATTTATAATTGTCAATAGTGTGCTCACCTAAATATTGGTAGCAAAGAGCCAGTTGGTTCTTGAGGTGCTCATATATACTACTGACTTTGTGAGCCAGACTAGATAATTCCCATGCCTCTGTGGTTGATGAAATGGACCTGCAATCATTACAATAGTGGTCAGTACTATTTTGAAAAGTAATTGAGTTGATTCGAGTGATCGAAAGGGAGCTATGCTTACTCATTTCTCAAGCCTATGAGACCGGCAATTTGTGAGGCACAAGCCACAATACTACGGATGGTCCAATAGGCAGCAATAGGAATATGAGCACTGGCAATGGACATAGGAGGTGTGTCCTCTGAAATGTATTCAGATGGTAGCTCCTTGAATTCAATGATGCACATGGTTACATCCAGCGCCGCCTTCACGAGCTTATTAAGTGCCTCAAATTGGGGTCTCAAAGAAGTAGAATTCTCTACAATGTCAGGCAGTTGCTTAAGGAGGGCCACAGACTTGGCAAGCGTATTTGCCGCACTCAGCTGAGCAACAAGCCAAAACTCTCCAAAAATAACAGCAAAGGCTGCTAAGGTTAACACAACTTTTGCATGCCATGAATAGCTAGACAGGTAATTCAGTAACACCATCGTTGTTGCATGTGCATCTCCACCTCCCGAGCACTTGCATGATAGCTGCCAATATAGTCATGAACTGCTCTTTAATAGCATTTTTAGATCGTTATATTTTAGACATTAGAGACAGAAAAAACATGATCAAAATAAACAGGGAACATATGCATACACACAAGCATATATATATGAAAGCTACTTTAACATATTCAAGAATCATTTCGTCGGATAAATGGAACAAAGAATTTCAAAAGACAAAACCAAAGGCTGTTTTTAAGTACTTGCAGTACAAAAAGCAAATGAAAGTTGAGTGCTTTTTATTCATACATAAATGCTCGTGAGCTTATGTGCTAGTGTTTTGCTTTGTGTACGATATAAAACTGTCATCATCATCAAGAAAAGTATATCCTATGCAAAAGCAAAATAAGAAAAAGAATCAATCTTCTCCTTTTCTTAACAACCACAAGTGATAATTATAGGAAACACATTTGATCCTTGACAACAGCAATTTAAGAAGATTTTCATATCAAAACAACCTCGCACGAAATTTTGTTTATGATAAAAGCCAATGAGTCAAGCATGTCAAATTCAGCCAAAGCAGCAGCTGTCTCCAATGTGTCGGCCTGTTCTCGTTTTCCCTGCAAAATGGAACCACATAAGCTAGCGTAGTAGTATTACAAAAAAAAAAAAAAAAAAAAAACTGTTAAGCATGCAGAGCGCGGCCACCACCTACCTCATGACTTCACGTCCTACACAAGCACTAGAGCAAATGACATGCATGTAAAGAAGCAAAGCAAGAGTATAAATTTAACAAAATCAGGAATGCCTTACATCAATGTCACCCGCAATGCTGCGAGTAATGACTAGATTCAAGATTTCGTCCACGATTCGGATAATGGGCTTGACATCAACTTCACGGCCATCCGGGGCATGGGTGGCCTGAACTTGCTTCATCATGGCACTGTCATCAGATGTGGAGAACAACCGTCGCTCCTTCCTTTGCTGCACCTTACTAGGGGCAGCTGGTAGCAGGCGTGGCTGGCTGGCCATCTTACTGATATGGCTTAAGATATCCAAAGGCAACAGAGAACACAATAGGAAATTTTTTGGTTCGAGTACGTGACTGTAATCTTAACTAGAACTTATATAATGAGAGGAAGTGGAATAAAGCCTCATTGAACAAGTACCTTGCTTGCAGGAGGGTATAAAACAAAAGCTAAAGCGTCCTTCCTATTTAGGATAAGGATACCCATGGCGTAGCTATGGTGGCCCCTGCATCTAATTTAGCTTCACACGCATAGAGATCAAAAGTGAACAGATTTTTTTTAATCCATAATAATGCTAGCATAAACATTGGGTTAAGCTAAAAAAAAGTGAGATCTGACACTTCCTGACATCAGAGAGGCCACGTCACCAGGATAATTACTTCAGTTATTTGAGTAATTAATCATCACTTTTTCACCTTTTTCCATAGGTAATCTCTTTTAAGATATATATGAATATGATATATGATATATGATATATTAAGCTACTCATTCCAATCACATCTTGCCTACCTACCAAGAATATCTATTTTTCCAAATCACAGTTGAGTGAGTTGAATCAAAAGGAAAAAGAAAAGTTGAGGGATTTAATCAGTCACAAAGGCCTAGGTTCACTTAAACTTTGAAGGGATTATGATCCCACGAGAATCATGCCAGCGTTATAGCATGCGGCATGTAAGCAGCTAGAGCTGTCGTTAATGCAAACAAGTTTTGGTTCAATTGGTCAGATCTTTCGCTCATATTAATTATGATTTGAGTTCGAATTCAGATAGGCTTATTGGTAATCGATCTATAATCACATCATAAATTCTCAATAAAGTTGGTGATTTGGCTAACTTTGAATTGAGATGAGACTTCCCCTCATCTAAACTTTTGTACAACAAAAAATAAGAGTTACGGTTAATTAGATATTTTGGTTCTTTCTATAAATATAACTAATCAAAAATATATTTAAAAGAAAAAGGAGATAGATAAAGAAAATGGCAGCAACTAGTACGGAAAGAAAGAATTTTCTATTTTTAACAACTAAAATAATTCCTGCAACTTCTATTGTTTACTTTGAGCATATTTAACTAAACTTTTTCTTTAACTTCCATATTTATCAAAGAAAGGTCATGCTTTTGAAAATCAAACCGGTACTTACATGAGTAAGGGAAGATTATGTTCCAGGTTTTAAGGTTAAATTGGAATTTTTATGCATTTTATAAAATATGAGAATATGTAGAAAATAGAACTAGGAGACATATCTAATGAGAGGAGTGGTTTATTGTGAGAGTGAGAAGAGCAAATCTTGACCATTGGATCATCCATGTATGGTCAAGATTAGATGTTACTTAAAAGTCACATGACCACTTAAAAAAGTCACATGACTTTATGTTTTAATCTTGACCATACATGGATGATCCAATGGTTAAGATTTACTCCTCTCACTCTCACAATAAACTATTCCTCTCACTTGATATGCCCCCAATAGAACTATATTAAGTATTTAATTCAAATAATGAGAAAGTAAACATTGAAATGTATTTCTAACAACACCAAAATTACTTCATGACACATACAATCAGTCAACACATTACACAGGTAAACTACAACAACAAAATAAGAAAAGATCCAACAATACTAAAAATCCTAGAGTCGAGAATCTAACTAAGAACATTATTCAATCGGGAAAAAAAGAAAGTCAAAACATGCTAAAAAATAAAAATAAAGATAAAAATAAATGGAACTAGTTCAACTAATGTTGTTAAAATCAAACCAAGTACAGTGAATTGGTGAAACTTTCAATTTAGGTTCAACTAGTTCAATCATTTAAACCGGTTGGTCAAATCTGCAGATGATGTCATAAAAATAATTTATATACAACAACATAAAATATATTAAAATATTTATGAAATATTTAAAAATTTTAATGTTTGGTCGGTTCAACCGAATTTTAATTGATTTTGACTAGTACAAAGTAGTCTGACTGGGAATTTAGTTATGAAACTGAACCATAATCATTTAAGTGTCCGGTTCATAGTTAGACTGGTCAGACCATCCGATCCGGTTCTTACACCACTAAGTTCAACCATGACCAATTCAAATGGATCAACTAGTTCATTATTAGTTTACTACTTTTGATATTGATTTTTTTACTTTCAATTTTACAGGTTTCATCCGACCATCCAAACAACCAGTTTCTAATTTTTCTGCAATTCAGTTTTGGAAACATTGAAGAAAGAAATATGATAAAAACTAAGAAGGAATGTTGATATTGTTGTTTTAAAGAGTGTCATATGGTATTGTTAATTATGTATAAATTATTAGAAAAAATTTGTTATAAAATTTCTAATTTAAAATTATGCACCATAACTTTTTTTTGTAAATTCGCTCGACCAAATCATTATGATCTTTCATCTTCGGGACCACCACTTTGGATTATTTGTTATATTTTTCCTGCCTAAGTGTATCTCACATAAATTCATGGTATGTTAAACTAAGAACATTCCTAACAAAGCACTTTTTAATATGATGGGTAAATATCAAAGGGCAACACATAAATTCCTTCTTTATCTTTTAGAGCTCTTTGAAAATATGCATCTTCCTTTTGTCTTATTCAACTATATACTTCTTGAAATTCAATTTGTGTGTGTGTGAATTAAATCATTTAGTTGAAAATTAAATTTAGTTTACAAGTAGTGTACTATAATTTGTGCATTGAATTAATTAAAATTAGTAGTTGATTTGATATAAGTTTACGTTTCGTGGTATAGTATTTTGTTAAAATAAATGTTTTTGTACAAACTAAATGTGCATCATGTGTACATATTTTTTTTTTCAAATTAAAAGAGACGTCTACAATATTGGCTTAAACTCTAGAAAAAAGAAATTGACAAGATAATCTATACTTTTAAATTTAAAATAAAATGTAAATTATATATAGACACACACACATATATATGTGTGTGTGTATATATATAATTTAAAAGAAATTTAAAAAGTAAGAATGAGTGTAAGTGATGCAATTTTATGTTTAATTTTTAATAACAATTTTGTCCTCTCTTTTTAATTAAATAAAATAAATTACTAAATATTGTAAAAAAAAATTACAAAAAAATCAATTGGGGAACCCTATATATATATATATATATATATATATATATATAATTTGCATAAATTTATACTCACATTTCTCACACACTCTTACAAAAGTCACTAGATAGCATCTTGATCCCATTACAATTTTTTCTAAATAGTCTAGATTGTGCATATATGTCACATAATTTGTGCAAGTGTTGTTTTCTTATATATAATGGTGTACATTTTTACAAAGAGTATCTTCCCATGTGGCGAAATTAATCTACTGCAATTTTTCATGTTAGCAAAAAGGGAAGGGATTTGTCAATGCGGGATGAAACAATTGATTGAAGGAGTCCGAATGTGCATGGCTCAAATCCAACAAAGACTATGTTCCAAACCCAACCTCATAAAATAGGAAACATGGAAAGCAAAACCATAATGGTTAGAGATTACTATATCCCACTCTTCACATGCTTTCATAAATATTTGTACTTACAAAAAGTATCACAACATCCGCGGATCAGTAGAGAACAAATCCACTATCAAAGACTATGTTCCAAACCCAACCTTGTAAAATAGGAAACATGGAAAGCAAAACCATAATTGTTGGAGATTCCTTATGCACGTACTTTCATAAATATTTGTAATTACAAAAAATATCACAACATTCATGGATCAGTAGAGAACAAATCCACTATCAAAACAAGATTACATGATAATATCTGTGGGCATTCTCAATCTCCATATATCTCACATCTACCTCACAATTATCCCTACATATCTACCAAGCCTTTTCAATCTCATATCTTATCTAATAACCCAACACATTACTCAATATAAGTATTTATGACCCACAAAGCAACCGCTCTCATTCCCTTCATTAAAGACTTTTTTATTATTAATTTTCTATTAAAAAATAAATATCTTACATATTTTACACATATCATGATATTAATTACAACTTAAAAAAAGAAACTACAAATAAAATAGGAAACTATCAATAATTATCAAATTAGGAATTTGAGTGAAGCCTAACAATCTCCACCTTGATTTTGATTTCATCTCTAAGGAACAATCTTGAGAGTAGGAATTTGGGTTTAGCTAAACATTGCTTCATCCTTTTGAATGAAAAAGAAGATCTTAGCCAAATGCAAAGACCTTTTTATTCATATCAGAAGTGAGATATACATTCGCAATGCCCTCTACTTTGTGCTATATACTCTAGTGGCAAGTCTATCGATCCTTTACTAGTTTTAATATGTTCCAAATTATCAAATTCTAGTATTGCGTCTTCGATTTGTAAGGATCGGTGAAGGTGCAAGAAACAAAAGAAGAGATGATTATTGTGTTTGTATCATAAGTTTTTACACCTCAAAAATCAAAGTTTTAGCCAAATAATAAATAATGATTTTGGAGCAAAAAAATAAAATAATAAATAGTGAAATTGTAATTATGCAGAAAACCAAGTTTTCTCAAACAAGACTTGAAGCTTCCAAAAATATTGAGTAATGACATACCAGTCCAAGAGGTCTTGACTCACTTGGTGGAACATTCTGTTTATATTAGACATGACTTGGATTTGAATCTTGAGTACGCCTATTGGTAGGGGATATGTAATCTCACCATAAATCTTCATTGAATTTATAATTTGCCTTGACCTTGAATTGGGGATGGACCTTCTTCACACTTAAACTTTTTCAAACAAAAAAAAAAGAATAATAAGATCAGATAGGTCAGACTTTTAACACTTGAACTAAACAAAAGGGAGTTAGAAAAGACACTGGAAAACCGAAAGTAACTATTGCATAAAAAAAAACAAAGCAAGCCAACATTTTTTATTTTATTAAAAAAACCTTAATCATAGTATTTTATTTTTAATTTTCATTCTCCTTAATTTTCCTATAAACATACTTGTCATAACCATCCCAGAGGGGCACTCAAGATAAGTGTGACAACTGAATTTTAAAAATAAAATTTTAGAGGAATCATCACTAATTTTATTTAGTCAAGGAAAAATAAGAAAAATCCTTTTAAAATATTTCAAAACTAGTATGCACAACAAAAATCAAGTTCGAGAGTATGTTTAAGTATAAGGAAGAGTGAAAACTTAATCTCATAATATCTCCGATACATCTTGTTGGAACCAAAGATTTTGAGAAATTAATTTTAGAACCAAAGTAGTTTTAAGAATTAAACCCTTCAAAGTTTTAAACATAACAAAGTCATTAAATAAGAATGAACAAGTAAAGTTTTACTCAATCTGTGTATAACATAAAATGATAACCCAATAATATTTATCTGGCTTAAGAATATGTTGATAATTTTCTAATAAGGAAACATAGTTGTAACTAATCTTTATTAGCGAATGTCCAATTTAACTCCTGTTTTGAATAAAATTGGTATTCCTCTAATATACTCTCAATTACTTTATTATATTATATTGGATCGTCCAAAGCTTCCTTGAATAAACTCAGGTTCAAACTTTCGTTCAAAGTTCGAATTCAAATAACTAGAAATGTTCATCATTAAATGCTGAAGAGACTTCTGACTAAGCACGCGGCAAAAAGAAGTCAACTGTGATATATTTAGCTGACACTGCTAACAACTACAAAGACCAGCAAATAATGAACTTTCTGCTCGCTCAGATAAATCAGAACTAAGATATGATATTCTTAGTAGTCTCTGATAATCAAAGTCACTTTTCAGAAGAAGCTCAATACGATATCAGTTTATGCACTTAATGCTGCTTAGAACTGTAATAAATGTTTCCGTTAGACAAAGAAGCTTATGAAGACTACTCCAAGTGCTCATTGTCTATATATACAAATGTCTTTGAAGAAAAAAAAATAAGAATCATAAGTGATCAAAAAGAGAAAAAGATTAGTAGCTCACATTCTTTTTATTATTTACACTCTTGTTTAAAGTTTTCTTCCTTGAAAATTATTCTTTATCCTCACCTGTCGTGAGTTAATCTCAAGTGTTATTTATAACATTCTTTACTCAACTTACTTGTATAACATGAAGAGGTTTGAGAATACTTGTGTACCTGAAGAGGTGGAGAATACTTGTAATCTTTGTGAAGATTAGTGAAAAATCCTTCTCGTTGAAGAAACTGGATGCAACTCTCTGGTTGTGAGAATGAACCAGAATAAACATTTGGTGTAAGCTTCTCTTCCCTCTACTTATGTTTTATTTATTCACTAACATATGGGGATTATCATTATTTTCTTAACAAAGTTTTCAATTTTGACTTAAAACTTTTCAATTGCATCTAAAAGAAGTTTCACAAAAACCTTCTTTGCGTCCAACGAATTGAGAAGCTTTTCATATTTGTCCATTTCTTTTTAAGTTTCATTAGGATTCTTGTTTAAACTTTAGTTAGAGAAATTTTTTTCCAAAAAGGTTAAGAAACATAATTTAACCTCCTTCTTGTGTTTCACTTGGTAATTTCACATTTGCCCTAGTTATCCTAAAATTAATTGTGTGAATTATAAATAGCATAAACATATTTAATTTACCCCATAAAACAAATAAACAATGATAAAAATAAATAAATGAGTAAATCAATAATTAAAAATTAAATCACAATATTCACTAGCACAAAATAATCAAATATTAAAATATTTACAAGCAATAAAGAAAATAAAGATAAAAATGAATTAAAATATTTACAAATAGAAAGACAATAAAAAAATAAAGATTAAAGACTAAATTATAAAATTTACATGTTTAGAGAAAAATAAAGATAAAAAATTAAAATAAAATATTTATAGGTTTGGCAAAATTTAAAATATTTACATGTTAAGAAAATTATCAATGCTAATTTTAAAATATTTACAAACTTAGATGAAAATGAAGATAAGAATTTAATGAAAACATTTACAATTTTAGCTCGGTGCTCGCGATGAAAGTGACAGCGGAATTTTAAAAATAAATTTTTAGAAGAGTTGCTACCAATTTTATTTGGTTATAAGGAAATTAAAAAAATCCTTTTAAAATATTTGGAAACTAGTCTATGCAACAAAAATTAAGTTCTGGAATCTGTTTAAGTACAAGGAAGAGTAGAAACTTAATCTTATAACATTCTTGATACATTCGCACTAGGACAGTTACCCTAAAATTAATTGTGCAAATTATAAATAGCCTAAACATATTTAATTTATCCTATAAAACAAATAAGCAATGACAAGAATAAATAAATGAGTAAATCAATAGTTAAAAATTAAATCACAATATTCACTACCACAAAATAATCAAATATTAAAATACTTACAAGTAGTAAAGAAAATAAAGATAAAAATAAATTAAATATTTACAAATAGAGAGACAATAAAAAAATAAAGATTAAATACTAAATTATAAAATTTACATGTTTAGAGAAAAATAAATGTAAAAAATTAAATTAAAATATTTATAAGTCTAGCAAGATTAAAAATATTTACATGTTGAAAAAATTATCAAGGCTAAATTTAAAATATTTATAAACTTAGAAGAAAAAAAATAAGAACTTAATGAAAATATTTATAATTTTGACTTGGCATGAATATTTACGTATTCGTCAAGTATAATAAAAAAATTAGACTCACGTAATTCTATAAAAAATAATTATGTATTGGTTGATTTTAATTTAAGAAATGATTAATTTATTTAAAAATAAAATTATTAATTTTACTTTAAAAGAAATGATTTTATATGAATAAAAAGGTAATTTATTAGTGGGTCCTAAGCAAGGCTTCTCATGGCACAACCTAAAAAAGGAGTTAGGATGTACTTAACTACTTAGCACCCCTAAAGTGTCAAAACATTGAACCATTAATTTTAATCATTTACATAAGCTATTCACAATTTTTTTATTATAAAATTTACATGCATAATTAGAGAAATAAACGTAATTTAAAAAATCAATTATTAATATTATATATATATATAAGGATATAAAATCAAAATGATGGTTAGTAATAATAAAATGAAATAACATAACAAAAAGGAAAGCAAAATAATAATAAACTAAAGAAAGAAGCAAGGTAGAAATAATAATAATGAAATAATTTAAAATTAAAATAGCCAAATCTAGTAGCATCAAACCATATTTACATACATCAATCAATACCACCGAACCATGTCTACGAGAATAATAAAATAATGGTGAATTAAAATAAGAAACAAAATAATCTAAGAGGTTAACTCATCATAAATTTGATATTAGTATGAAATGTAGGATTCGATCTTTAATAAATGTACACTTTTTTTATCTTTCCCATCTCTCTTCCTCCTTCCTTAAAATCTCCTTAGAGATTATTTATAGGTTTTGCTTTAAAGGTAGAGCCTCCATAGGCTCCAATAAGATCATTTACCAAACAAAAGAAAAAAAATAAAACAATGACCCAAATGGTTATTACCATGTGAAAACCAAATCATAATGAAAATCCAATTATTTATTCCTAAAGTGAAAAGCTACATATGCTAGTAACTCATGGATAAAATAAAAAGAAGAGTTACTATAGTATTTTGATAAATTTAGTATTTAAGATGAGTTGTTAATTATTTATAAAATAATAATTTCATAATAAATGTTAAAAAAATTATTAAATATAAATAAAAAATAATAAATACTACACAATTTACTTTAGATATTAATACTCTAAAAAAATCTAAGCACCAAAATAATTCTTCACTAAAAAAAATAAAAAGTCATCTTCCACTTTTCTCCATTCAGCAATTTAACACGGAGACAACAAAAGCAATTGAGTTTTTTTTTGGGATTTTTTTTTTAAAATCAATCAATTAACAAATTGGGACCCACACAAGCTGGCCCAAAGAAAGAGATAAAATCAACTCGAAATTGCAACTTACTAAATTAAAAGTTCAGTCTAGAGAAATCTGTAATCGACTTAAAGAATTTACTTGGCCCAAGACAACAACAACCCAAATGAAATATTAACCCCTAAACTAAAATATGTAGGAGGCAATGACGGGAACGGTAACAATAACGAGACAAAAGTAAACAATGACAAGGAGAAACTAGCATGTGACGCTGTCAATGTTTTACATTACCTCACCATATATTTGCAGCACAGATTGATCAATTCACAAGGACTAACCAAACTAACAAAAATTAACTTGAATTCTAATACAGAACTGATTCATAGGGGGGGAAAAGAGAGTAGATGAGGTTAAACTCCACCCGATCAATATGCAAAACAGACCATTAACAAGGAGTGGGTAGTTTGTGTATGACTTTTCTTTCTTCACGCCAGCCTCTCCCTTTTCTTTCTTCATTCTTTCACCTAGCCGCCTCAAATGCTCCTCCCTTTTCTGAATGCTTCCTTTGCTTTTTTATAGATGGAGGTTAGAGTTAGGCAAACTAATGAACTATGAGTTAAGTGAGATACGATTTTTGAAATTGAGCCTTGTACAATAAGTTGGGTCAATTGACTGTGGGCTATATTTTTTATTATTAAAAAAAAAAGAATATGTTTGCATTTTTAATTTTTAATTTTTTATTCACCCGCTCAATATTGGGTACTAACAATACTAATTCTTTTCTAATTTTTAGTGGTTAGTAAGTATATGCGTTCGATTTTCCTAGTTAAATCAACTTTGATTAGCTAGTTCTTGTACAACTGAATTCTAATCATAAGATGTTTTTAATAAAATTTAAATCCTTATACTGCAGGTTAAGTTCGCCCACTGAAGGTTAGGTTAGGTTAGGTTAACAAATGAGGCAGGTTTAGTTTAGTTAAAACTATCATTGACAACAAGGTTTGATATCATTAGAATCTTAAATGGAAACCTTGGGTATATTTGTGAAAGATGTGTAAGCCCACCTCCTGAATTTATTTTGAGTTTTCTGGTTCTGATGGAGGCAGGCTTGATCTCCACTTGGTAGCAAGGCCTAATGCAATTAAGCCCAACCTCTCGAAACAAGAAGGCCCATGGGCCCGGGGGATGGGAGGAATAAGATGGGTTGACACGTGTGGGTAGTATATGATATGATGAATGGGCGTGTGAAGGAAAAAGTGTGGAAAGAGGGAGAAAAGGAGAAGTGAGGGTGTACCCTGCGCTGGCTCATGGTTGCTGCTACTGATATGCTTATGCAATTACAACACCAACACCAAAACCACTGTGTGTTTCAAATTTCAATATCAGTCACTCACCCGTCATCACTAACCTCTCTTTCTTCCAAAACCTTAATTTCCTCAGGATGGAGGTAACCCCTTCTCCTTTCTCCCTTCTCTCTCTCTCTTTCTTTAATATTGAAATCCATGTTTAAGGTTGCGGATTTGAAGTCTTCGATTTTGGAAGGGGCGTGTCGGTGTTGCACTTGTCTGGAGTCTGGAACCACTTTTTTTTTTTTTTTTTATGTTATGGTTAGGCGTTAGCTATTTTCTGTAAAAATGGAGGCCCAACGCAACGCCCCTTTCAAGCTTGTACCATATTTTGATCTCTGAACATGTCCGGGATTTTAATTTGTGTTACATATGTTCGTTAATCATGTCCTCTTAATTTCTCTATTTAAAAAAAATAAAAATTGAATCCAAAATAATTTATTTATTTTCTTACAAAAAAATGTAGCGATTCTGCTCTGGGAGTGCCATCTGTAAGAACAAAGCAATGGTGGAGAGTTTGCAGCGTTATGGAGTAATCGCATCAAGAAAGGTAGCTGAAGTAATGGCGACCATTGATAGAGCTTTATTTGTACCCAATGGAACCTCAGCTTATGATGACAGCTCCGTGGCGATAGGCTACAATGCCACTATATCTCCACCGCATATGCATGCCACCTACCTCCAGTTGCTGGAGGAGAATTTGCAGCCAGGGATGCATGCTCTGGACGTTGGCTCTGGTATAGTCCAGAACTACGTAGACAGCACCGATACTTCAAAATGTATCTCGTGGTCGTGTCGGATACATATCTGTATATACCGTACCAGATATTTTTCATATATTACCCTATACTTTTATCCTATATCTTATACTTTTTTTATTTTTTATTCTTGAATTTTTGTACTAATATGGGTGAGAGTGAGATATCATAGTTAGTCTTCTGTTGAGTCTGAAATGACTGATCTGAAAAGAAAAACTATTTTTTCCACTTTTCTATCTTAATTTTAGAATAACTAAACTATTATTTTTTATTTATGAATAGGATGATGGTTTTATATGTTTTTGATGATTTATAATATGATATTTATAGTTTTTGATATATATGTTATGTTGTATTATGCCGAAATCGTATCCTAAGTTTTTAAGAAAACATGTATTCCTATGTTGTACTAGTGTCGTATTCGATAATCATATCTAATTCACTCTAAAACGTTAAAGAGAAATGGAAGTTGCTTGCTAGTTAGAGAATACATTTTTTTCATTTATATTGTTGTTGATGAGTCATAAATACACTAGATAAAATGGTTGTTACTATGCTATGTTTGGTGAGTGTCAATGATTAACTCTCCCAAAAGCTTAAGCTCTTTAGTGAAGGTTTAAGATTGGTTTTATATCTCTAACAATGAGTCTAATTATTGAGAATTGAGATGGATGGTAACACTTGTACAAGTTGATGACAGCTGCAATGATAAGGATGAGCAGAAAAGACTGGATATTGGCTGAACACCGGCCTTCGTAGCATATGGATAAAGAGCAGCTTCTGCAACAACTCCATTCCCTGGAGGAGTTATAGGCATTGCAAGAGAATATAGAGATGTTATGATGTAAAACCTTGACTGTGTTTGTTGACAAGACGATTAGGTTTCTCATATAGATTTGCATAATCCCAAATCTTGGTGAAGATTTTGTTGGTTCCAATATGTGCTTTACAGAATTAAATGATGTTCTATTTGACATAATTTTCTCTGCTTTCCCCTTATTCTCTTCAGTCGATGTTCACAGTTTCCATACTTTGGGCCTCTTCGCAGGAACGGGGTATTTGACAGTGTGCTTTGCCTTGATGGTTGGACCCCTAGGCCGTGCGGTTGGTGTGGAGCATATTCCTGAATTGGTTTCTTTTTCAATGGAGAATGTTCAGAAAAGTGCTGCAGCTCCACTATTGAAAGATGGTTCCCTTTCTGTGCTCGTTGGTGGTATGGTTTCTGAAATTTCTGTGAATCTGAAAGATTGAAACAAATTTCATTTTAGCACAACAAAAGTATAGTTCCTTTTAATCTAGTTGACCATGAAAGTTGAATCTAGTCCATGTTTGATGAAGACTTAAGGCAAAGGGCTGAAATAAGTTGAATAATTTTAATTGTATCAAGTCCTTGAGATAAACAGAGAAAAATATTGCCTGATTGTTAGGATTTGGGATTTGTTTGAAGTGATTGAGTCAACTAAAACTGAAAGTAGTGTTGATCCACAAGCATTGTTCTTGTTATAGTTTTCCAAGATATTTGAGTGTTATATTATATCCATGACAGTTGAATCTAGCCAATCCACTATAGCTGCATGGTTGTATTAATTTTTCTTGAGCAGTTAAATTATGGCTATTTGAATTAGTGGATTGATAATTTCAAACATTTAAGTAATTGTTGTGTTGACAGATGGAAGACAAGGTTGGCCGGAGTTTGCTCCTTATGATGCCATTCACGTTGGAGCAGCGGCACCTGAAATTCCCCAACCACTTATTGACCAGTTGAAGCCTGGAGGTAGAATGGTGATTCCCGTTGGAAACGTATTTGCAGAATTGAAGGTGGTGGATAAGAACTCTGATGGTTCTATCAGTGTCCGGACTGAGACTTCTGTTCGTTATGTGCCTCTCACTAGTCGAGATGCTCAGCTGCGAGGCTACTAAGTTTTGTCAAAATCCTGAATTTTGGAAGGCTAATGCTTCAGATATCAGTGGTTGGATGTATCCACATGGCTAAAGTGATAATCCTATTTAGGATAAGGAGGATACACATGGCTTAGCTATGGTGGCACCTGCATGTAATTTAGCTTCACACGCATAGAGACCAGAAGTGAACAGATTTTATTTTTTATTTTTGTTTTTATTTTTATCCATAATAACGTTAGCATAAACATTGGGTTCAGCTTAAAAAAAAAAAGTGAGATCTGGCACTTTCTGACATCAGAGAGGCCATGTCACAAGGATAATTACTTCAGTTATTTGAGTAATTAATCATCACTCTTTCCCCCCTATAGGTAAGTGTCTCTTTTAAGATGTATGATATGTGATATATTAAGCTACTCATTCCAATCACATCGTGCCTACCAACCAAGGATATGTTCTATTTTTCCAAATCAAAGTTGAGTGGGTTAAATCAAAAGTAAAAAAGAAAAGTTGAGAGGTTTTATTAGTCACAAAGGCCTAGGTTTAGATAAATTTTGAAGGGATTATGATCCCACGAGAAACATGCCAGCGTTATAGCATGCAGCATGTAAGTAGAGCTATGGTTAATCGGGTATTTTAGTTCTTTCTCTAAATATAACTAATAGATTATATATATATATATATACAAAAGAAAAAGGAGATCGATAAAGAAAATGAAAGCAACTAATACGGAAAGAAAGAATTTTCTATTTTTAACAACTAAAATAATTCCTGCAACTTCTATTGTTTACCTTGATCATATAGTAAATTTTTTTTTTTTAACTTTCATATTTACCAGAGAAAGACCATGTTTTGAAAATCAAAGATGAGTAAGGGAAGATCATGTCCAAAAAACAAAATAACAACATTATTCAGTCAGGAAAAGAAGAAAGTCAAAACATGTTAAAAAATAAAAATAAAGTGAATCAGATCTATCATGACCGATTCAAACGGGCCAACTAGTTTGATATCAGTTTTATTAGTTTTGATATTAAAATTTTTTTTTTTTACTTTCAATTTAATAGGTGTGGTCGGACCATCCAAACGACCAATTTCTAATTTTTTCAATATAATTGGGCAATTCGGTTTTCGAAACATTGAAGAAAGGAATATGATAAGAGGAAATGTTGATATTGTTGCTTTAAAGAGTGTGTTATGGTATTATTAATTATGTATAAATTATTAGAAAAGAAATTTGTCATAAACTTTCTAATTTAAAATTATGCACAATAACTTTTTCTTGTAAATTCGCTCGAACAAATCATTATGATCTTTCATCTTCGGGAACTCCACTTTAGATTATTTATTTTATTTTTTCATCCTAAGTTTATCTCACACAATTGAATCATGAGCCAAGATCATATAGGGCATACTGCGAGTAAGAAGTGGAATTAATACAATGAATTCAGAAGCATTAAACCTCTCTTGCTCGGAAGAATCGAAACAAATCGAAATGGTACCACCCGTACTTAATAATAGAAGGATTTGGTAGAAATATGTAAAATTGTTCCTCCTAAAAAGATTATTTCGGAATAAATGGGCAATCGTTAGGAGAGGTGCGCCAGCGGCGAGCAGAAACAAGGTTATTAGATACCTCAGGAAAGCCCGGCCAGAACCACACGTGCAAGTTTCCCTATGAGCTAAACAAGAAATCAATTCACTAAGCAGGCAGGGCAGGAATGCACCTTCTGGAGCTATTCCTTTGACTCTCCATACTTAGGAGAAGGGAAAGAAACTAATACATTAACCAAGGTTGAAAGAGCACAGGGAGCTGCTCCGCCAGTTGGCGTAGAGAGATGGGTCACTCTTTCGCATCTCGCGCTGTGGTGATTGGTAAAGGAGCCGAGCATACGCTAGAATCAAGTGCCTAAGGGCTTCCACTAGAACAGAATTGAGATTCTCTACTTCAACTTGACTTTGGGACAGAGAAGGGAGAACATGATCCTTTATATATAAAGAAAGTTCCCCCGATGACTATGACTATAGGGATTCTTCTCAGTCTGTCTTTGCTTCCAACAAAAGCTATGAAAGAAAGCTGAGCTTAGGCAAAAGCAACTCTCTTACCTGACTCATATCCTTGAAACTCAACCGTTTTTGTCCCGTTTAGATAAGCTTATATGTATTTTATTTGGGTTTATCTACTAAGATAAACACTTATAAAATATTTTTATTTTATTTAGATGAACTTATTAAAATAGTTTGTGAAACCTTATAAGCTGTTTTAAACTTATTTTCATAAACGCTTATGAAAATAAGCTTTTGTGAAAGTTAAAAATACTTTAAGTACTATTTATTTTTATAATAATTTTTGACAAAATTAATCTTAAGAGATTGACACAATTTATAGCATATTCCTTAAATGCTTGATATTTATTTCAAATGATTTATGAAAAGTGCTTTTCAAAGTATTTATCAAAATATTATTTAACTTATTTTAGACAACGCTTATGACAATAAAACTTATTAAATAAGCTTTATTCTAATAAGTATTTTTATAAGCTATTTATCCAAACAGAACCTAAGAACATTCTTAACAAAGCACTTTAATGATGGGTAAATATCAAATGGCAACACATAAATTCCTTCTTTATCTTTCAGAGCTCTTTGCAAGCTTTTGTCTTATTGAACTATACACTTCTTGAAATTCAATATTTTAGTGGTGTGAAGAATATATGAATTAAATCATTTAGTTGAAAATTAAATTTAGTTTACAAGTAGTTTACAATATAATTTGTGCATTGAATTAATTAAAATTAGTAGTTGATTTGATATAAGTTTAGGTTTTGCAGTACATTATTTATTAAAATAAATGTTTGCGTGCAAACTAAATGTGCATAATGTGTACAATGTTTTTTCAAATCAAAAGAGATGTCTACAATATCGGCTTAAACTCTAGAAATAAAGAATTTGACATGATAATCTATACTTTTAAATATAAAAATAAAAATGTGAATAATATATATATATATATATATAATTTAAAAGAAATTTTAAAAGTAAGAATGATTGTAAGTGATGAAATTTTGTTTAATTTTTAATAACAAATTTTTCCTCTCTTTTTAATAAAATAAAATAAAATATTAAATATTGTAAAAAAATAAGAAAAAATCAAGTGGGGAAACCTTTATATATATATATATATATATATATATATATGCATAAATTTATACTCACACACTTCTCACATGCTCTCATACAAGTTATTAAATAACACTTTAGTCTTAAAATAATTTTTTTAATGGTCCAAATTGTTCATATATATCACATAATTTGTGCAAGTACATTTTTCTTATACATAATAGTGTACATTATTACAAAAGAGTATCTTCCTGTGTGTAGAACGGAAGGGATTTGTCAATGCAGGTTGGCACAATTGATTGAAAGAATCTGAATAAGACTTTTATACTCCCAATGTGCATCGTTCAAATTCAACAAAGACTATGTTCTAAAGCCAAATTCGTAAAGTAGAATACAAAAAAGCAAAAACATAATTGTTGGGGATCACTACATTTCATTCTTTATGTGCTTTTATAAATATTTGTAATTATGAAAAATATCACACACAAATTTAACGTTGTTCGACCAATTATGCCTATATCTACTAATGAGAAGATAACAAATCTAATATCAAAACAAGATTAGAGAATAATTTATGTGGGTATTCTCAATCTCTATCTATCACAGATATACCTTATAATTATCCTTACATATATACCAAACCCTTTCAATCTACTTACAGCAAAGCCAAAAATTTAATGTGAGGGTGGCTAAGATTGATAGGGGTCAAGACCAAACATATATAACATGAAATAATTAAAAAGTAAATAAATTAACTGCCATATAACAAATTATACGAAACAAATTTTCAAGCCCTCCGTCCCTCCATTGCTCGTACCTCTTCTTATAACCTAAACAATTCTCCAATACAAATATTTATAACTTACAAAGCAATCACTTTCATTTCTTTCCTTTATAACTTTCCTATTAAAAAAACAAATATCTCTCTTATATCTTGATATTGATTACAACTTAGAATAAGAAACTACAAATAAAATAGGAAACTATCAATAATTGTCAAATTAAGAATTTGAGTCAAACCCAACAATTTTCACATTGATTTCAATTCCATGTTCAATATACAATCTTTAAAATAAGAATTTGTGTCAAACTCAATAATAATAAAATCTTAGTTAAACATTGCTTTATCCTTTTGAATGAAAAGGAAGTTCTTACCCAAATGCAAAGGCCTTTTTATTCATATTATGTGATAACCATAAATTCTCTACTGTGACAAGAGAAATCACAATAAAAAAATACTAAAAATTCTATAAGGAATAGTGATGAATAGTATCAATGATGTAATGCTGATGTAGTGCTAATGTTACTAGATGTAGTGTTGACATCACTAGTGATGCAACGATGATATCACTAGTTGACACAGTACTAATGATGTAGTGCTGGCATCATGAATAATAACTTCAATTTTTTTTTATAATATAAATGGCTCATTTTCACATTTTCTTCTGGTGAATCTTTTCTGAAACCTTATTATTTCTCTTTAGATTCTTTTAGATATTGCCCATATCTCATCTCCATCTAGTTATAGAATCTCTCCAGATGTCGATTCAATTTTAGAAAGAGGATCTAAACATAGGATCTCGTCCAGATGTTGGATGCTAAGGTATTACTTTCTTAAATGGTTTATCTTAAAATCTTGCCATAATATTTTTATTATGATTTTGAAGTCTATATATGCATCTTGAATTATGAATTTTGACCTAAAATTCTTTGATCTAAAATTTAATTTACTATATATGTTATTATCACATATATTCTTTTATAATCGACAAGATAAAGATCTTGATGTTTTAAGCTGATAATACTTATAGTATTTAAAAGTATTTCCGACAAGATTTATGATTGTTAAGTATCTATTTTGAATAAAGGAATACTACTTTTTGAAATGATGAAATATGTTAATCATGCTGCTTTGCTTTGGATATTAAATGCACTGGGTTAAACCATTGATATATCATGGTATGATATGAACCCATTCTTATGGGATATGTTGACCCAATTTTATAGGGTATGAATTGAATATGAAATGTTGCCTAATGCACAGGCCGAACTATTTGGGGATGCATAAATCCATACATGGGGTATGAACAATATATGTGATATGACCTGATGCCCAAGAGGAAATATTTGGGGTTGCATAGACTTGTGTATGGAGTTGAACAATATATAAAGGTTGATACTTGAAATTAGAAAGATCAAAAAGTTATTCATCTAGTAGTGCCTGAGATGATTCTTAGCATAAAAATGATTTAAGAAAAGAAAGGATTTTGTAAAAGAATAATTAGGGGATTTCTTGGTGAAAGATTGTCTTAAAAAAAGTTTCCAAGAAAGGAAATTTGATTTAATTGATATTATTGAATTTTGAATAAAAGCATTGAAAGCATTTCAAATATTTAGCTATTATTATTTGTATAAAGTTATGATTATATTATTTTTGGTCAATGGCACTTCAATGTCCTTGTATTCCCTGGGTTGTAGAACTTACTCCTTTTATATAGTTTTACAAAACCTAAATAGAGAGGACTTGAAGACATGAGTGTATGAGTTTGCAATCATAGGGTTGGATCCATCCATCTTACATAATAATCAGTATAAATGTCTGTATTATTATTGTTGAGTTGTGTTCAATAAGGTAAAGCCATTCATTCTTGAGGTGGCATATTTCTAAATGTTGATATAGTTATTTTATATTAATATAAATTAAATTTTGCATTGTATTTAATATATTGTTATGAAGCTGGCGAGGTTGGTAATCCCTAGCCTGTGACATGCTTTGAAATTGGGGAGTGACATATTAGAAGTGAGATATATATTCTAAATGCCCTCTACTTTGTGCTCTATACTCTAGTGGCAAGGCTCTCGATCCTTTGCAAGTTTTCGTAAGATCCAAATTATCTAGTTCTAGTATTATGTCTTCGATTTGTAAAGATTGTGACATTGCGAAAAAATAAAAGAAGAGATGATTATTGTGTTCGTACTATAAGTTTTTACACTTCAAAAGTCAAAGTTTTAGTCAAATAATAAATAATGATTCGCGGCAAAAAAAAAAAGAAAGAAAAGAAAAAGAAACAGTGAAATTGTAATTAAGTAGAAAACCAAGTTTTTTAAAACAAGGGTTAAAAGAGTTTTAAAAAATATTGAGTAATGGCAAAACATGCTAATGGGTGTTGGCTCACCTGATCAAACATTTCGTTTATATTAATTATAACTTGGGTTCAAATTTAGGGTATGACCATTAATAGACGATTGATAATCACATCATAATTTATCATTAAGGTTAATGATTTACTTTGGCCTTGAATTATGGATATTGGATGAGCCTTTCCTTTACCTAAATTTTTTCTTATAAACAAATAAAATCAAATAGGGCGTCCTTTTAACACTTGAATAAAATAATGAAGTTAAAAAAAAGTGAAAAACTGAAAGTAATTGTTACATTAAAGAAAACAAGGCAAGACATTTTAAAAAAATAGTAAATATTCAATTTGGTCTTCTAATGATATACGAGACATTAGTTTGCTCCTCTAATCATTTTTGACATTAAATTAGTCCTTTTGGAGAGACCAATTTGATGTAAAAAATAACATTAGATGAGTAATTTGATGTAAAAAAATTGACATTAAAAGATTATTTTGATGTCAAAAATGATAGAGGACAAAACTAATGTCCAATGTATCTTTGAAGGAACAATTTGAGTATTTATTTATTGTTTTTTTAAAAAAGATACCTTAATCATAGTACAAGACTTTAGCATTTGGCTTGAGATAAGTCTTTTATTTTCATTTTTATTCTTTTTAATTTTCTTGTAAAAATACTAATTCTTGTCTAACTTTTAGGAATTAGTGATATTTGCCTTCGATCCTAACTAGTTGAGCCAACTTTAATTGGCTAATTCTTATTTAACTTAACACTAGTGATAATGTGATTTTAATGGAATTCAAATTTTTACAATACGAGTAAAATTCTGCTCACATGAAGCTCAATTTGACAAACGAGACATATTTAGTTTAGTTAAAACTACCATTAATAACAAGGTTTGATATCATTAGAATCTTAGATGGCAACCTAGGGGTATATTTGTGAAAGATGTGTAAGCACACCTCCTAAATTGGTTTTGAGTTTTCTGGTTCTTATGGAGGCAGGCTTGATCTTCACTGGGTAGCAAGGCCGAATGCAATTAAGCCCAACCTCTCTAAACAAGAAGGCCCATGGGCCTGGGGGATGGGTTGACACGTGTGGGTAGTATATGATGTGATGAGTGGGCGTGAGAGAGCGCGTGAAAGAGAAAGTGTGGAAAGAGCGAGAAAAGGAGAAATGAATGTGTACCCTGCGTTGGCGTATGGTTGCCGCTACTGTTATGCTTATGCAATTCCAACACCAACGCGAACTCTGTCTCTAAGACTCTTCCATCATCACCCCCCACGCTCTGTTTCAGGCTCAGCTCACTCACCCAACGATATCATCACCAACCTCTCCTTCTTCCAACACCCTAATTTCCTCACGGGAAACTCTCTCTTCCTTAGGATGGAGGTAACCCCTTCTCCCTTCTCTCTCTCTCTCTCTCTCCTTCTCTCTCTCGTTAATATTGAAATTCACTGCGAGTTTGGACAGAAAAACATCATAGTTGCTCTTTTTTTTCCACCTCATTTAGTTTCTAGCTTTTTTATGAATGCCATGGAATCCTTCATATTTGTCCATTCTCAACGTTGATTTTTTAATTAAGCAATAAAATACAGAAATCTTTATTTTTTGTTTTTTTTTTTATTTTTTTTATCATTATATGGTCCGTTTCGGCGGTTACAAGGTTGTTTCTGTTGGCATAGAGGAGAGAGGCCCTTGATATGAGTATTATGTAAACTAGTTCTATTTGGACCTCTTGATAAATGGAATTTCAGGGTCATCTCTATCAAGTAGTTTGGACATTATCTTTTGGACTGGTAACTGTTAGTGGGGCTTATTGCAACTCTCTTATATGGTTACCAACATTGTACATATCCAATAGCCTTGGATGAACAAAGTAGACCCTTGTTCTTCTCTCATTCAGAGGGCGAACTAGTCGACAAGGTATCTGTGTTGATCTGATCATGCTGGATTTAACTTCATATTCAGAAGTGGTGCTTGTATCAATACTTAATAATTGTTTTGTAGGTTTCTCCTTTTTTTTTTTTCTTTTCAGACCGTTATGTTAGCCTCTTTTTTCTCTTACCAAGGGGAGAAATAAAAGAGATAAGGAAGAAAATGAAACAGCATTGTTACCTATGTTCGTCAATCATGTCCTCTTATTTTCACTATTTGGAAAAAAGAAAGAAAATAAATTGAATCCAAAATAAATTTATTTTTACAAAAAATGCAGCGATTCTGTTCTGGAAGTGCCATCAGTAAGAACAAAGCAATGGTGGAGAGTTTGCAGCGTTATGGAGTAATCAAATCAAGAAAGGTAGCTGAAGTAATGGAGACCATTGATAGAGCTTTATTTGTACCCAATGGAACCTCAGCTTATGATGACAGCCCCATGGCGATAGGATACAATGCCACTATATCTGCACCGCATATGCATGCCACCTGCCTCCAGTTGCTGGAGCAGAATTTGCAGCCTGGGATGCTTGCCCTGGACGTTGGCTCTGGTATAGTCCATGAACTACGTATAATTATTGTTTTTCTAATTTATTCTAACACATTAAAGAGAAATGGGAGTTGCTTGCTAGTTAGAGAATAAAAGCTTTTGATGTGTTCTGTTTCTATTGTGCGTATTTATTTTGTTGTTGATGATTCATAAATACACTAGATAAAATGGTTATGTTACTATGATGCTATGTTTGATGAGTCTGATTATTGAGATAGATGGTAACACTTATACAAGTTGATGACAGCTGCAATAATAAGGGTGAGCAGAAAAGACTGGATATTGCCTGAACACCAGACTGCGTAGGCATATGGATAAAGAGCAGCTTCCCCCGTTCCCTGGAGGAGTTATAGGCATAGCAAGAGAATATGAATATGTTATGATGTAAAACCTTGACTGTGATTTTTGACAAGAAAATTAGGTTTCTCCTATAGATTTGCGTAGTCCCAATTTTTAGTGAAGATTCTGTAGGTTCCAAGATGTGCTATACAGAATTAAATGATGTTCTATTTGACAGAAATTTCTCTGCTTTCCCCCCTTATTTTCGTCAGTCGATGTTCATAATTTCCATACTTTGGGCCTCTTTGCAGGAACGGGGTATCTGACAGCGTGCTTTGCCTTGATGGTTGGACTCCAAGGCCGTGCGGTTGGTGTGGAGCATATTCCTGAATTGGTTTCTTTTTCAATAGAGAATATTCAGAAAAGTGCTGCAGCTCCACTATTGAAAGATGGTTCCCTTTCTGTGCACGTTGGTGGTATGGTTTCTGAAATTTCTGTGAATCTGAAAGATTGAAACTCATTTCATTTTAGCACAACAAAAGTACAGTTCCTTTTAATCTAGCTGGCCATGAAAGTTGAATCTAGTCCATTTTCAGGTACAGGGGATGAAGACTTAAGGCAAAGGGTTGAAATAAGTTGAATAATTTTAATTGTATCAAGTCCTTGAGATAAACAGAGAAAAATATTACCTGATTGTTAGGATTTGGGATTTGTTTGAAGTGATTGAGTCAATTAAAACTGAAGGTAGAGTTGATCCACAAGCATTGTTCTTGTTATGGTTATCCAAGATATTTTAGTGTTATATTATATCCATGACAGTTGAGTCTAGTCGATCCACTATAGCTGCATGGTTATATTAATTTTTCTTGAGCAGTTAAATTATGGCTATTTGAATTAGTGGATTGATAATTTCAAACATTTGAGTAATTGTTGTGTTAACAGATGGAAGACAAGGTTGGCCGGAG
Organism: Styphnolobium japonicum; assembly: GCA_023212625.1. Taxonomy (NCBI): domain Eukaryota; kingdom Viridiplantae; phylum Streptophyta; class Magnoliopsida; order Fabales; family Fabaceae; genus Styphnolobium; species Styphnolobium japonicum. The sequence continues at coordinate 37,130,869 of JALBWW010000003.1, read as the reverse complement.
TTTGCTCCTTATGATGCCATTCACGTTGGAGCAGCAGCACCAGAAATTCCCCAACCACTTATTGACCAGTTGAAGCCTGGAGGTAGAATGGTGATTCCTGTTGGAAATATATTTCAAGATTTGAAGGTGGTGGATAAGAACTCTGATGGTTCTATCAGCGTCCGGACTGAGACTTCTGTTCGTTATGTGCCTCTCACTAGTCGAGAAGCTCAGCTGCGAGGCTACTGAGTTGTAGCCAAAATCCTAAATTTTGGAAGGCTAATGCTTCAGATATCAGTGGTTGGATGTATCCACATGCTGTTAGAATTTGTATAGTAACAAAGTTCATATTCTTCTACCCCAGAAAATATAATAGGTTCATGTTCATCATGTGCAGTAATAGTAATTTTGATAAATAGACACGACCGTTTTCTGTATTTTAGTTTTATTATTTTTTAATATATTAATATATTAAACCAGTTTTTTCTTTTTACACACTAACACAGTTTAAAATTTTATGTATGGGTCCTATTTATATATGATAAAGAATATTTTAATAAACAGCATTTTGACGATAATTTAATTAATATTAAATATATTTTTATAATTATTTATTTTTTTAATTGAATTCTTGCTTGTAAAATGTCAATTTATTAGTATTGAAATTTTGATGTTGAAATCATACGTGTAATTGCTTTATTTATTTTTATAAATAATAACTCTTAAACGCAAGTGAACTTCATAATATTTTTGCATCGTTGTTCATGGCTGAATCTTAATCAATGAGTTGATGTTAAGAAGTCGAAGATCTAATTATTTATTTCAAGCATGTAATGCGTAAGGCACTTTATACCATGTATCTAAAACTTGACTCAAGGAATTTTGGTAGTTCCAATCCAACAATCTAATAAGGTACAAGTTACTGTTAGATAATAATAGGTTAAAATATAATTTTGGTCTTTATAGTATATACTTATTTTTAATTTAGTCCTTATACTTTTTTTCTTTGTAAATCGGTTATCATACTTATAATCGTTAGTAAAACGGTCCCTATTGTTAGACTTAGTTATGACGCTGTCAATTTATAATCTGACATGGAAAACGGAGACTGAGGTGACACCCTCTCTAACATTAGTATAGGGACCAAATTAAAAATTAGATAAAACTATAAGGACCAAATTAAAAACAAGATAAAACTATAGGGACCAAATATATAGTATGATTTCAGTTTAACTTTAAGTATAATAATAGTTTTTATATATTTTTAAAAATAGGCGACAAAAAGAAAAACTTAAAACTTATAATTTTTTTTGGCTTCTCATGATATTCTTAGGCCGAAAGGCAGGTGTTAGAAGAGGGGACCCCTTCCAACTATATTTTTTTCATATACATCCTAAGGATCAAACTCAAGACAAGATGTGCCCCAAGGTTAACCTAATGATTAAGGTATAACAAGGTGTGCTTCTTACCTTAACTACTCAAATTCGAACTTTAGACCAATTAATTATCTTAAATGGGTCACGCCAATGTGGGATGTGCCCTTAAGATCCTCAAGGAGAGATTACGTGACGTCACGATTAATGCAAAAAGATGGTTTGATGATACTCTTACGTATAACAAAAAGAAAAATACTACTAGTTTTTAGGCAAATATATTTGTTTGTTAGTAGGATAGAGCATGTTTATTTCTTTAGAAGCCTATATGCTAAAATAAAAAGCTATAGTGTTTAGATTGTGCTTAGGGACATAATGCTTCATAAATATAAGGTTACACATTATGCAGAATGGAGAAGAAAAATAGCTAAGCTGAAATGTTCTTAAAGTATATTATACATTTGGTCCTTATAATTTTATCTTATCTTTAATTTAATCCTTATAGTTTTATTTTATTTTTAATTTGGTCCCTATACTAATGTTAAGGACGATGACGTGGACAAAAACGATATCACCTCAGCTTCCGTTTTCCATGTCAGAATATAAACTGACGGTGTCATAACTGAGTCTAATGGTAGGGACCATTTTGCTAACGATTGTAAATATGATGACCGATTTACAAAGAAAAAAAAGTATATTGACTAAATTGAAAATGAGTGTATACTATAGGGACCAAAATTATATTTTAACCATAATAATATTTGGAGAATAGTCATGCAACAAAGAAAAAGCACAAATTTTCAAGGAGTGTACGGACACTAGGCTTTAGGTTCGATTCACATTCACCAATCTCTATTTAGACTAGATGCAAGAGGTGTCTACTAGCAAATCCCCTTCAAGATACAATGGAGAAACATTTGCGTAGTTTGCACACCCACAGTCAAGCATATCGTCAATGATAGTTTAGAGAATAATAATCACCATAACTCTCTCTGCGCACAAGGGAGAAAAGAAAGTGTTTTGGTTGCAGAATCAAAGCCAATTCCGTTCTTTTGTTCTGCATACAAAGTGGCTCTTTATAGGCCAACTCATGTATCTTGGTGAAAGAAAACAACCCTTTATGGATGTGAATGAACCAACACAATCTTTCATGATTGTACTCTTTGATATATGGACACACTTTATCATGAAACAACATAAATATTAGAAAGAATTTCAAACCATGACGAGTCACATCCGTTGGATATAGTCAAAAGCCATTTTTTGCGGAATTCTACAGATTCGCGCCGCTAGTGTTGAGCTCAGCATTATCAGCACTTTCATTCCTGAAATTTTGTGTTCTTGGCGCTGAGCACTAGCTTTCCTATGCTGAGCGCTAGAGAAAGATGTGCTCTCTGTGTACCTGATGCTGAGTGCCAATTTTTTTACGCTGAGCGCTAGCTTTCCTTTCCAACCTATGTTCTTTGGACTTCATTATTTTAGAAATCCCTCATAGTTACATCAGTAAGAGACTTTCCAACATAATTTTGCTTTTAGGATTTAGGTAGGAATAGATCATGCACTGTCTAATTTGACAAAGTTAAGCAAGAGACATATGAGGTATAAAAGTAGTAGTTTTGCAAATATACACAACCGTTTGATTCGCAAAGCATTTTTAAATTCTTGGGGATTTTTATATATATATTTGTTACAAAATTTCAAAAAATATTTCTATGTACAAATGATTTCTAGAAATAATTTTTGTACAATATTCTTTCACTTTTATTTCATATGGAGGTGAGTTTGTTAAATTATAATATAAAATGTTGAAAATGTATACCATTTCACTGCTACATCATTAGTAACTACCACCACACCATTGTTAGTCATTGTCGCTGAAATTTGGTCATCGCCTGCTCTCTTTGGAAAACATAATTAGTTACTGGATTGTCCAACCTCATTGACAAGGCTAAACACTGGCCAATGGTAACAGGAGTCATCCTCATGACTATTTTGATCAACCAAATGTGATAATCATAATTTTTGAAAATACTATACTTGAAAATGCTATTCACATGAATACATTTTCAAAACTTACACCCAAATAAAAATAACATGTAAGAGTAGGCGTCAATTCAAGTTGAAGCAGGAATATTACAATTTAGAAAAAATAATATATATATTCTTTAAACTTTGATTCATTTACAAACAGTAATCATAAACTTTAAAAGCGTTTGATTTAATCCCTAAACCAACTCTACTTTTTTTAGTAAACTCTTTTATCCACTTCCAATTAACTTAACGAAAAAAAATTCTAACAGTTCACATGTAACAATCTAATCTATTAATATTAATTTTCTTTTAATCTATTTAATGATTTTTTAAGAAATTAAAAAATTAAATCATAATAATAATAACAAAATTAATACAAAGATGATAACAAACCACGTGGTCTCCTCCTTCCAAGTGAGGAGGAGACAATTCCTCTATCTCCTTCCTGTACCAGGCAAACATTGGTGCGACTGGCCACGTGACGGCTAGGGACTCCTACCAGGGAGGCGGTGGAGGATGGTACGGGAGCGGTAGCAGTGGCGGTGGTGGTGGGAGCTGCTATGGGAGTTTGGGCATTTCGCGAGGGATTGCCCAACCAGCGCTTGTTGAACTAATAGTATGCTGTTAAATGTCTCTGCCCATTACTTTTGTAGCGGCATTGGATAGGTGGGGTTTGGTTGGTCTGTGTGAATCGCTTCTATTTATTTAGCCTTATGTTACCATATTGAAGATACCCAATGGTAGCATTCCTGCCCCTGACAAGTCCCAGTCACTTGGTGCCATTTTTGCTGCACCTTGGGGCTCAGCACTGATATTACCAATCTATTACACTTATATAGCCATGATGGGTTCTAAAGGAACTTGTGGAAATTTGGGCGAAACCCATCAAAGTAAGGAATCTGGGTTTGATTGGCTTCAGAGATTGATGAGCAAGATTGATATCGTGCACTTGATTTAAAATATTCTAGAAAAGAATAACCATAGCAAAAATCTGGAAATTGTTCTGAGGAAAGAGGGTGATGGGATTGATCACGAGGTTGAGAAATTTGATGGTGCTCAAAAGACCGAGACCTGTAAAGCCTCGTTTGAACGGAGTAAAAAGCCTGCTTGATGGTGCCCAAACATTATTGCTGCCGTTCAAGCCATGACAAATCGACACACTAGAACTCCTGCAATCGACACACTAGAACTCCTGCACCTCCTCCATTGTTGTTGCAGCGACTTCTTCCTTTGCATTAAGGGGATGAGAATGTTGAGCACAGAGAAAAAGGTTAAAATAAGAATAATATTTAATTCTATTATGGTTTTTTTTAATTTCTTAAACAATTATTAAATAAATTCAAAGGAAATTAATATTAACGGGTCATATTGCGACTTGTGGATAATTATGATTTTTTCATGTAACTACTCTGTTAATGAGTTAATGGGGGAATTGATAGAAGAGTTTATTGAAACAATAGTTAGTTTAAGAATAAAATTGAACACTTTTAAAGTTTATGGTAGTTGAATGCAAATAACCAGAATCTGTATGCTTATTTCCCTATAATTTATAACATTTTGTTTAACCATAACACTAAATGTTTAATAATTATGTTATGCTTGTTTAACCCTAGCACTATTTATTAGAGGGCTGATCCTAATACTATCAATCAAGTCAAATTTTTAAGGCTTAATAACTAGTTTGATGTTTAATCAATTATTACAGGGTTAACCATGGTTCTACCTATTTAATTAATTTACTATTAGAACACCGATTATTAAGAAAAATATCATTAGCTGAATCATATAGCAGCTAGGTAACTTGGGAAATAAATATGCAAGTTATTTAATTTAAGTACCATAAAACAAGCCAGACAATTTACAGGCAGAATTTTGTAATGAGACAATTTCTACAATAGATGCAAGAGAACCTTTTTTTTTTTCATTTCAGAATAGCCAAAAGATTAAAAAACAAACAAAAAGACTTTCTTCAAAATCTCTGGAGTCGGAATTATAAATTTAATAATTTTCATCTGGACATAAAATTAATAACGGTAAAATATGTAAATCTCATCTGAAACTGGCTGCCGAAGGAGATTCTTTTAAAAAATTGACACTACATCCTCAGCTATTAAAAAGAAACTTCAGCAGCTGACATGGAGGATTACTTGAGGTACCACTCAAAAGGAGCTGCGCCTGGGCCTGTCCTCAGCAACATTCACTCTGATTGCCCTCCCGTCCAAACTCTGCAATAGCAGAACCATCATATCAGAAAATTCCAAGAATTAACACAAATAGTCGTTGTAGTGATTCAATTTTTGTCTATTATTTCACCCTACCCCCACCCCAACAAGAAATTCTTATACACTCCTAGAATATTACTCTTGTTCAATAAACAAGTGACACAAATTATAAATGAGAAGAGCACATGTATGGCCAAATAAATGCCACGTGTCACTTATTTATTGGACAAAAGTAATACTCTAGGAATGTGTAGGAATTTCTCCACCCCAACACACAAGAAAAAAAGCAATTTCATAAGCTGTCCTTTCAAGTTCAAACCATCGTCCTCGTGAACATGAGCCCATAACAACCCTGTACACTTCAGCTTTCAGCACATATAGTTACCAATGCATGTAACCATTGATAACGTAAAAAACTACTTCTGTAATACCTGACCATCAAGAGCAGCAATGGCATCATTCATTTCAGTCTCATCGGACATTGTAACAAAGCCAAAACCACGTGATCTACCAGTCTCTCTGTCATAGACTACCCGAGCATTCACAACCTTACCATGTTCACTGAAAATTTGCTCCAGGCGAGTATTATCAACATCCCATGGCAAGTTACCAACATAGACTCTTAAGCCAGGTTCAAAGGAACGAGGTGGGCGTTCAGGCCGAGATCCTCTTGGAGCAGCCTTATTAACAGTCAACAATCTTCCACCTAAATCCTGTCACAGAAAAGATGGATAAGATCCAAAAGAACTAAAAAAAGCAATTAGAACAAATATTAATGATGATACACGTGCCTCTGCATGTAAATGACATGTCAGACACATTTGAACATCTAAAACAAAAAAAAAGAAGTGTAATCACAATATCTTTGCACTTGCAGAAAAGTTTGCATAGAAATAAGAAGAGTAAAAAATTCTAAAGATTCTGTTTTATTTCATTCAGTAAAAAAATAAAAAATACAAGTCTGTGATTTACAAACAAAAATATTGCAAATATAGTTGCATGGATTGGAGCTCCCAATTTTAAAATGTAATTATATACTAAAGTAGGAAGGTATTCAAATGTCATAAGGCACAAACCACCAATCATAAGTTTTTGTCTGAACACTTTTTCCAATTCCTTGGCTCCATCTAAATCTCCAAGAATTTTAATATAATGAGAGCAAAGCATCATTAGCACAATGAACAAAGAAACGAATAACATTTATACCATGCAGCAAGAATAGTAAGCCTTTAGAGCAACCCAATAATATAAAGGATTAACTACTTTGAAGATAACAAAAAAGAAGTAAATATACACTAATAAACTTTCCCACTCTCCCCACTATAGTATAAAGTCAATCTACAGGTAGTGATAAGTTCTGCAGTCTACACTGCTCCCACCATATTAATATAAGTGGCATTTATTCTTCTTACAGGGATGAACTGCGATACGTAAAAGAAGGGTTGCATGTCCAGAGGAGCAGAAGAGATGCTATTTCAAAAGGTTGACAGGGATATTACCCAAGCTGGTTAGCTTCCTCTTCTTAATTTGTTCCGGACTAAAGTTTCAATGTTATCTTTCTGTTGTGGCATGGGAGTAAAGGTAGGAATGTACAACTAGCATGTAACTTAGAGTCAATAGTTGAAAACAACCCATTACATATTTGTTTACACTAGGTTACTACCATTAAGAATTAGGAAGATATCCATCGGTAATACTTACCATTCTCCTTTTTCCATTTCCTAAGAGATGTTTAAACTAAACACTAACCAAGGATCCACCACTGTGCAAGTTCTTGTCCTCATCGGTTAACTGTCAACCAAATGGAACAAGCATCTGGCACATGGAACTCAATCTTTTATATCTTATAACATCTTGATATTTCAGAAACAGTTTGCTGCAATTTCGCTGGGCCAGATAAAAGACGAGGCAAAACATATATCTAAGTCATATCCGTGGAAGATATAAACAACTTACATGACGGTTGAACTTCACCACAGCCTTCTCAGCTTCTTCAACAGTACTCATGGTTACAAATCCAAACCCACGACTTTGGTCAGTTTCCCTATTATAAATGACCTAAAATCACAAGAAACCATAATAGAGTTTCAATTTCACGATTCCTCTGATGTTGAAACCTCTAATATATAAATAAATAATACCATTAAGATTTAAGACCCACAGTTCACAGCAAAGAGAGAAGAAAATCAAAAGGGTAAGGACACACCTCAGCAATCTCCACGGTTCCGGCTTGCTCAAAAAGCATGGCCAATTTCTGGCTATCAAAATCAAAAGGCAAGTTCCCAACAAAGAGTTTTGCATCTTCGGATGGCTCTACGAAATTGTTCTCCCCAAAAACCCCTTCTTCACCAGCCTCTCCTTCGCCCTCGCTATCCTCAATTTGGGTGTCTTCGCCGTTGGGCTCCCAATCCGAAAGACGGGCTTCGGTTTCGTCGACATCTTCAGCGTCTTCTATGGTGACTGTGTTGTCTTCTTCTTGTTGAGCCCAATCCGAAGTCTGGGCTACGAATGTTAGCACAGGGGAACGGTGGGTTCTCCTGGTGAGGGAGAGAAAGGGTGAGAAGAGTGAAGAGTTGGAGTATGAAAGTTGCAGTTTGTGGGGTTTGGATGGAACTGAGAAAAAGGGGTGTTTGGTTTTGTTGTACAAGAGTGAGGGAGAAGAGAGAAGGCATGATTCTGCCATTGTTAGGGACTTGAAGGCAGTGATAGACATGAGCGAGAGGCAGAGAAGAAGGAGGAGGAGGAGGAGGAGAGGTGAGGGTTTAGAAGAAGAAGAAGAAAAAGAAGAAGGTTGAGGGATGAGGATAAGGGGTAGAAATGAATCGAAAGGAAGGGTTTTGCTGACATACTAGAAAGAAACAAAACATAATAAAAATCGCAGATGGTTTGTACAGATGTGGGCCGTTGTTAACATTCCCACTGGGCTTTTTCATTTCCGGCCTTTTTTTTTTGGTTATATGGGCTTTGAGTTTGACATATTCTTCAACTATTGAGGACATTTGATTCTCAAAAATAAATAATTAAAAAATAAACTAGCTCTTTTTTCTTTTTTTAAAAAAAGGAAATCTTGTTAGACCTTAGATGGAAAGAGAGAATCAAAATGAGCCGGACCACAACCCCTTGTCTATGAAATTAGTAGCTGAGCTATGCTCAACCAGTAGACTAGCTTCTTTTTTTCTTCTCTGGAAGCAAATGGTCCTAAGAAAACATAGTCACGCTTTTATACGACCATATTTTCATGAAATGGATAACCCATCATTATTGTTGCTACGATTTTGTGTAATATATATATATATATATATATGTATATATTTAAAAAAGTTTAGGAGGAGAACAGGAGATCACATGTCACAAGCCTCTACCAAAAAAAAGTTCGATCTTAACCAGCTGAACCAACCACGTTGGCCATCTCTTAGGTGATTTTCATTCTTGACCTTTTGATCATACATATTACCCTATTGCTTGACTTGACACTTATGTCTCAACATATAATGCTATGCAATCAGCTTTTAGCCAAAAAACACTATCCTTTCTCAAATTATTGTATGAGCATTAAGCAAAGCTTGTCCTCTTACTACATTTTCTCTCAAAGCTAGTTTTGTTAGTTGGCAAAAACTAGCAAGCACCTTGTTCGTTATTTTCTGTTTTTTCTTTTTGGGGTAAGAATTTTCTGTTCATTTCTTACTGATGAGATGGGAATGAAACCACCCGTAGTAGTAGGCTTGAGTTGTGATAACTGTAATGCTTATCTTACTTGTAGACAGCTTTATGGTAATCTAATCTAATTTTCCTTCAGTCTTGGACACTGAAAGCAAAGATTAGATATTCGAATTACACAAGTCACGGTGTACTTTATTCTTATTACAGATTACTACTGTTTCACCACAATCAGGCACACTGCTCGGACAGGACATAGGACCTGATTCAAAGACGAATACTGGAGAGCACACTGAGGCCCTCGGAGCTTGTAACATCAAAATCCTGATAAACAACGTTAACTTCTCTCACATTGCAATCCCCTTGAAGCTCAAATGTCAGTAGTCCATTGCTAGTATGGTATGTGAAGTCCACCTCTGCTTTGTCCATTACACAATAGCTCGGTTTTGTGTTGGAATAGGCTCCAAAACGACCACATCCACGTACTTGGATTTTCACAATACATCCACTTTGGTTTTTGTAACTCCCAAGTGCTTCAGTTGCGCCTCCTGAGTTGAACATATCAAGTAATCCAATTGGAGCAAATTCTAGTCTTGGACCAAAAACCTGAAGAAGTAGCAGACACATAAAACTAGTTAGTAAAAAGAGACCAAGTCCCAAAAGGAACAACTTAGTGCATAACTTACCCTAATAGGAGAAATTGTGAAGACCTCACATTTTAGAACTCCCAAGGAGACCTCAATAATTCTCCCCTTAGGCACTTTAGAAAGTTTTCCTGCAATTGATGAATTTCTATCGATTATAATACTTTAGAACTTGATTGACCACAGAAGTTAATTGAGCCACCACTGCATTGCTGAGAGAGTTAATTAACCTGCATTGAAGGCATAAACTGCAGAGTCTCCATTCCAACCCTCACCAGCAACCTCCTGAAGTGATTCAACATCTGCTGAGCTAATTGAACCCGTAATGGTTAGAGATGCCAATGCTGGGTCTGACAGAACTGTAGCACCTGGTGTGGGAGGCCATTTTCCTGCTCTTTGGCAATTGAAAATACCAACTATCCCTGATAGCTTGTTCAAGTTCCAAATTTTGAGTAGACTACAAGAACCAAAGGAGAGTTACATCTATAATGAGTTCAATACGTAAAATTGTTTATGGCAGTGCCAGTGGCTCAAGTATTATAAGATTATATCATACCTCTTCCCATCCATAACTGGGTCATCAAATAAACAGTCACGAGTAGGACGACCTGCATATTTTGCTCTCAGGATGGACCCATCAGGTAGTACAAGCTTTCTGATGATATTCACATCATGCTGACCAGGCTTGTCACTGCAATTGAAACGTGTAAATGGGGTTTGTCATTATCCATTTTATCTTCGACTTAAATCAATAGCTAGGTTACTGACCTAACATATACTGGACAACCACCCAGTGCCCTTGCTGCGGCGTGGAACTCTGCCGTGTAATGGGTGCTCTGTAATGAAGAAAATGGTTACTTATTGCAGGAAAAAACCTATCTTTGACAAATAAAGCAGCATTAATGGATGAAAAACCTTGAGTTATGTTCAGAATAATCTTACATGAAACATGTCCCAATCAGGAATGACTATCTCCCCTAGCAAAAGGCTGTTGAATGCTACAGCGGCAACGTGCAGAACCTGAAATGTTGGTTCGTTCGGCATAAAATCTTCCGAAGCTCTAGCAGCAGCACTTCTCTTTGAGCTGAAAGCACTCAACTCAATCAATCAGATGTTGGGTATTCATATTATTATTCCCTCTTATTGAACAAAAGATCTCATATGAGTTATGACAAACCTGTATATGTAATCATTGTTCGAACACATTGAGCAAATAATGTTATTGCCTCCAAAGTTCTTCATAACTGATTCTTCAAGAGCTTCTTGAAAACGTCTAGTCAGTGAGACCCTCCCTCCATAACCAGAACCGAGAGTTTCCAGTATACACTGCACATCTACCTTCACTCCATCAACACCACAACGTGCAAGGTACCCATGCAGATCATTATAAAACTCGTCAATTTTCAAGGGGTCAATTAATCCCACTCCCACTTTTTCCATGTGTTGAACAACGTCGCATACAACATGACTTAGGTCACCAGGGGACTGAACTATGGATGCAATCTTGGGGTTGTATTTTCTTAATTCATCAGATAAGGGATCTAGTCCTCCCCAATAGCCAAGCAAGGCATGCCAAGCATATACATGTCTGCATTGTAACTTGCGTCAATCAATCTTATAAATCACAATAATAATTGCTTAAAATGAGTGCTTGCAATAAAACTTCACTTTAGCCCATATTTCTGTTTGATGGTTCTTATAAACTGATACAGATCAACGTATCCCTTTCCTGAGCCCTTGAACTTAGCATTTTCCTCTAGATTTTGTAGTCTGGCTCCAAACCTACATATTAGCAAGTGGGATGAAAAGTGATTGTGCACTTGCCTTTGGATCATTAGAAACAAATTATTAAAGACGGAAATTTAATATTTACTTTGCTTTTTCAAGTGGTATTTCATCGTTTTCTAGTGTTGTGTTTTGCCATCCATCGTCAATGCATACCCATTTTGGGAGGCATCCTCCTTCTGAGAAGCTGTATTATAAACAAATTAAGGATTGGGGATTTATAACAGGGTTCAACAGATCAAATTATGGTAAGCTGGAGCTTTTCCTTTATTTCTGTTGTACCTTTTAAGGCCTTCTTCAATTCCTTGTGCACTGACATTGGTATAAAATGCATCCCAGGTGTTCCATCCGAACCAGTCTACATGTGCTGGCAACTGTACTGCGAATTTGAAATCATTACACTGTCTGCATAACATTTAATATATATACTACATGAAATAAGATTGCCTTACCTCTTTATTATCAATGTGCCTGAATGTTCCCTTGTGCTTCTCCAATATCCTATATATATGAATGAACAGTTTAAAAGATAAGTTATCTCCTCTAGCTCTAGGTTTAATTAAATAAATAACAATTTATTTGTTTGAAATGCTAATTAAGAATATGTTCTACCAAGCAATTCAGTAGCTTTTCTGACTAACTTACTTCATGGAATTTCTTATGAGCTTAAATGGGTTGTCCCCTGAATTAACATAAACTGCTTCTCTTACATTCGTGGTTTCCACATCAGGATCACCTGAGGAAATCAAAAGGTTATAAAATAGCTGGAATTAAACACAACCAGAAGCAATAAAGCATGCAGGAAATAGGGGAAAAAGAATGTGCAATATTCTATATTCCATGTCTTACTAACCACTTTCAGCGCAGAACTCAAGCTCATCTATTATTGTCCCTTGCAAACTAGTCCTAAACTGTCCATCCAAGACTGGTAATAAGAGAATATAGAAAGTTCCCTCAGTCGTTGGCTCACAGAATTCATCATGGACGATGGTTCCATCTCTCGCTTCCAGAAGAAGCATCTGAGTTTCCGTTGGCACGTCACGGCCTGATTCTCCATAACCTGGTATCATCCACCAGATTTTGAATCTGAACAGACATGTTAACCTGAACCCCCTGCAGAAGAGTTACCATTTTAAAAAACATTTGGCACTGATAACTTTAGGCATATACATGTCTAGCATTAGTTTGGTTTAACTAGTGCAAAACCAAGAAGTAGTATGCTTAGTCTCTACTCTTTACTCTCTAATCTCATCCATGTAACTAGTTGAACTGACATTAATTGTACGTGACAATTACATATATTATAGTAGTCTAATTCATAAAACATAAGAGGGATACCCACTTGAGAACTCCAAGGCAGAAGCTATGATGACTGCTTGAAGTTAGTGAACTTGCACCAATAAAAGCTCCTTCACTGCTTATGGGTGTAAGGATAACATTACTCGGTACATGAGTCAAAACAGCCTTGCCACGCACCGTGAGGCACTCGTCTCTGATGCTAGGGACAGAGTTGATGGTCATTTTTTGTGCTAATCACTAACAATCAATGAAGTGTATGCCAACTGATGAACGATAAGCCTATATATAGATTCTGGGTACGAAAAGATCCAAGAGCATACTAAGAAGCAAAAGCGTGCATGAGTTTAAATATAAGTACAATTTAACCGCACCGAACCAAGTTTTCAAAGTGAGTTTATTATGCTATGCCTATCGCTTTAAGAAGCCTAGGTGATGACGGTTGTTAACATGTGTTAGGCGGTGAAAATGAGGAGTCAAAGCATTTATCAATTCAGAATAGAATAGGAATGTTGGCAAAGTATGCCATTTATTAACACGTGCCCCCATGTACTGTGCCCTTAAAAACACATGTTAACAGGAACCACAAAGTATCCCATCATCGACCGAGATTCCATTGAAGAGAGGGAACAAAAGGAAATGGGAAAAAATAGACTGTGGAACATTGTATCAGTAAAACACTGTTCTAGTAGTCAGGGGATGCTGGACAAGCATTGTTTCTGGATTCAATGACAAGAGGACATCGCACTCATTCGGTGGGTTCTTGACTTGTAGTATCTGCTTTATTTATTTATTCCCAACATTTTGAGTTCTGATCATGTTGGGGATTCAAGCATGATATTAGGGTCTAACGTGACCAGTTGATCTCTCACTCCAAAATAGAACATGACATATTATGAAAAGCCTATTTTCTAAATGCTTGGGTTTCAACATTCATACTTACGACTTACCCTTGTTGAAAGGTATCTCTTAATACTACTTTAGTTTAAATAGAATTTAAGCCACAATATATTTATAAGTTGTTAAATTTTGTGCTGAACAACTTCTGGTTTTTTTCTTTTTAATTTTTTGTGTGGGCAAACTTATGAACTTCATTGGTATTGAATTTTATATCTCCCGCCCCTTTTTGTCTGGTATTCTTGCATCAACATGTTGAACTTATTGAGAGAATCAGATTTTCGTTTAAGATATTTAAATTGAGTCAATAAAAATTAAGGATGTTGTTAACTAATAATCGCTTAAATTGAGTATGTTAAAAGAATATATGTCATTTTGGTATCAAATAAACTGTGTTTAAAACATACTATTAAAGAATAAGAATGTGTGAGCCAGAGTTTTAAGACTTTGGTGTGATTTTGATGTGGGAGGTTATCCTCCACCAAGTTATCTTTCTCCCTCCACTGCCCAGGTGCTTACATTTCCAATGTAACAAAAAAAAAAAAAAAACCAACAACAACAACAACGAATGTGTCACGTTATTATTATATAGATGATATAAGGATTTTGACACTATTGTACTTCAAAATTAAATCATTTCTTTAATTATATGCTTACATTAGGAGTTAGGGAATTAGAAAACTTCAACACTGAATAAGAATGGGATTAGATTCACTTTGACTTAACAGAGCAACCTCAGTATACAAGTTCAATGTCCCTTGAATTGCCTTCACCATCAAGTTTAATTGTCAATAATCTATCTTCAACGTTATAGGAGAATTCCTCCTCCTTCATGTCCACTATACAACGTTTCGGTCTAACGTTTGAGTAGGCTCCAAAACGGCCACATCCTCTGCCTTTGATTTTTATTATGCACTCTGCAACATCCATGGTGCAGTCCAGAGCTTCTACAGCTCCTCCTGAATTGTACATGTCAAGCAATCCTAATGGTGCAAATTGGACATCATGACCAAAAACCTGTTCACACACAACATTTTTTATGTCAGACATGGTAATACTAATGGTGAATTTTCATAAAACACAGATTGCAATGTTAGGATACTGACCCTGATTGGAGACACTGTATATATTTCACATTTGAGCGTCTCCAAGGACACTTCTAGTTTTCCTCTGTTCGTCAGCCAGGAAAGCAAGCCTGCAGTATAATACAGTGGTAACTGGTAAGTGCATTGGTAATTCTAGATGAATGGATTTAGTTTAGGTTCTAAAAGGCTTGTGCAGATTGTGTGATGAAGTTGAAATTTGAACCTGCATTGAAGGCATATACTGCGCAATCTCCATTCCAATTTTCACCTGCAACCTCTTCAAGAAATTCAACATCAAGGGGTCTCACTTTCTCTGATATGGTTATGCGCGTGGGTGTGGCTTCCACTGATTTCAGTGGCCAGCTTCCTGCTCCCTGGCAATTAAAGACGCCTATCACCCCAGTCAGCTTATTCAAGTTCCAAATCTTCAGCAGACTGCAAAGAGTCAATAATAGTATGGCTATTTAGTGAAGAATGAAAACTAAACAGACAATTCAGCCACTCTTAGAGGCCGATAGTAACATTTTACCTTCTACCATCCATAACAGGATCTTCAAATAAACAATCTCGAGTTGGACGGCCAGCATATCTTGCTCTCAAGACTGATCCATCAGGCAGTACTAGCTTCTTGAGGATTTCAAAATCATGATTGCCAGGCTTATCACTGTAAGGTATTCAAATTTGATATGATTTCTTTTCTTTAAAAAAAATATATAATTAAGCATAAGAAAGTGTTTTCTGAAGGGAAGCTAGCGAGACCAAGAATTCTATCTGTTTTGCTGCCTTACCTTACATACACTGCACAACCACCTATTGCTCTTGCTGCAGCATGGAACTCGGCCGTCTCATGCTTGCTCTGAAATAGAAACATTCCAGAATCATATCAAGCAACACGTTAACATTTGCAGACATAGAAAAATTTGAAAAGTAATGAGACAGGCATATTACTTGGAACATGTCCCAGTCTGGCACAAATATCTCCCCGAGAAGAAGACTATTGAAAGCTACAGAGGCAATGTGTAAGGTTTGAAATGTTGGTTCTCTTGGCATGAAATCCTCCGATGCTCTTGCCACTGCACTCTTCTTTGAACTGACAATTGATAATGAAAAAGAAAACACGTCAGAAAGGGGAAACGAAGAAAATTTTAGATTGTATTAGCCTTAAATTAGATAGTAAGCAAACCTATAAATTGAATCTGAGTTGTGAGACATGCAGCAAATGAGGTTATTGTCCTTAAAATTCCTTGCTACAGATTGCTCTAATGCTTCTTGATACCGTTTGGTCAATGAAACACGTCCACCGTACCCAGAACCCAAGGTTTCTATCACATTTTGGACATCTACTTTGACTCCATCCACACCACAGCTAGCAAGATAACTGTGATAGTCATTGTAAAAGTCGCATAGCTTTTGTGGGTCTATGATTCCCACTCCATATTTTTCCAAGCTGTCCATGGCTATATCTCTAAGGTTCCCTGCGGTACCAGGCGACTGAATTGGATATGCAATCTTTGGATTATATTTCTTCATTGAGTCTGATGACGGCAGTACTCCTCCCCAATAACCAGCTAAAGCATGCCACATGTAGACGTATCTGCAGAATTATACTTATTGTCAGTATTTAAAATTATTGTGAATCCTGGTGTGGTAACTTTATAGGCAAATGGCGTAGGGGGAACAGTGAATAACCCTCATTGAAATCAGATAGCTTACTTTACACTCAAATTCTGTTTGATAGAATCAACAAAATCGTGGAGATTGTTGCAAGAATTGTTGGAGCCTGCATTGCTGAACTTGCTGTTTTCTTTAATGTCTTTTAGTCTGGATGCAAACCTATTGGTTAACGAAAGATGTGAGCATGATGGGTAAGAAATGGAGGAAAAATTATGGCCTCAATTGAAAAGAGAGACTTACTGGGTTCCTTCAATTAGTGGTTCACCTTCTTTGTGAAACTCATTGAGCGTCTCTTGCCATCCATCATCAATGATGAGAAATTTAGGTGAACAACCTCCATTTGAGAGACTGTTTAATAAAAGGCAAAATTATCATTATCATTCTCAACATTTGCAGATTATAACATAGGTATAGACTATAGTTACTTGACAATGTACCTTTGAAGGCCCTTTCTGATTCCTTTTGGACTCACTTCAGTGTAAAAGGCATCCCAAGTGCACCATCCAAACCAATCAAGATGTGCTGGGATCTTCTTGTTTTCAAGATGACAGAAAGTTCCTTTCTGTTTCTCCAATATCCTATATCATTAGACATAAAATGAAAATTTAATATCTCCTGACTTATAACATGGCCGCTGGTAAAGAATAAGGATATTCTCATAAAAACATACTTGATAGAATTCCTGATTAACTCAAATGGATTGTCCCCTGAATTTACAAATACTGCTTCTAGTGATTGGGAAGTTTGGACATGGGCATCTCCTGGAGCATTTAAAAGTCATAACAGTATTTAACAGCTGAGGATAATAATATCTAATATATATTTTTTATACAAAAGTAAAATAAGAAGTGAAAGAAGATTCAAGTAGTATACTAACCACTTTCAATGCAGAACTGGAGTTCATTTGATAGAGTTCCCTGCAAAGTTGTGCGAAACTGTCCATCCAAAACAGGCAATAAGAGAATGTAGAAGGTGTTCTCTGCTGTTGGCTCCTCAGAGTCGGAAGAAAATTCATCCTGAACGGCAGACTCTTCTCTTGCTTCCAGGAGCAGCAATTGAGTCTCCATTGGAATATCACTTGCAGATCTCCCTACCCGTGGTATCATCCACCAGGTTTTGACTCTGAAGAGAGATAACAACTTATATCCCCTGCAATTGGTTCATACATTTGCATCACGAAGAGTCAGAAACTGGACAGATCACAAGTATAGTTCTTAGCAGCAAAAAATTTCTTGTTTATGATGACCTAAAAAAAAAATCTTTTTAATTTGCAATAAAAAAGGAAGTTTCTGTGAACAATTCTAGTTGAATTCAATGAAGTTGTTTTATGTTGCTTGTTGATGAAGCAAAAGAAATAAATAAAAGGAAGAAAAAATAGCTGTGACTGCCAACATATTCAAACATGTTTTATGTATCTGGAAAACAAAGAGGAAGGGGAATGAGAATGGTGAGGCAGAGAGAAGATAGAGACTCACTGGAGAATGCCAAGAGTGAAGACATGACGGGAACTTGGAATGTTGGAAGTTGCACCCAAGAAAAAGGACCCTGTGGCAACAGGAGAAACCACAATGTTTCCGGGGACCTGGGTCAAAACCACCTTGCTACTCACCACAAGGCAGCCATCCTTGACCGTCGGAACCGCCGTGATGGTCATCTTGACAGCCCCCACTGGATTCTTCTACGGTGGAAACGAGAACCCAAAGGCTAAATGAAGCTGGTTGAAGATGAAATCAACAAGACTACTGCAGAAGAAACAGAAGGCAAGCAAAATAATAACAAAATGAATAAGATAAGAGAGAGGGTTGAATGAGGTTGGAAGTTGGAATGGAAGGGAAGGGAAGGGTAGGTAACAATGAAAGAGTAGGATGGTGAATGATGAAGAGGATAACTTGAGGAACGGTATATATAGGGAGGGTGACAGAATGTAATCCATATTGATGATATACATCTTTGTCATTCGGATAGGAACAAGAATACAAATGACCAAGATATGAAATGTCTGATTTTTATTTGTTTTGACTCAAAAAGTATTGTTGACTCTCCCAAGTGGCAGAAAGCACACGGTGTTTTCATTTTTTTAAAATTGAAAATTTGGTTATTTGACTTCGCTTTAACGTCAGAGAAACAAAATTTAAGACAAATTGCAACTGCCAGTTCGTTACCACTTTGCATTTACCAACGCGGTGCCATCTCAAGGATGAGTCAGCTTAATTAAAAAAATTATAAAAATACGATGTAAGTAAAAAGTAAAGATAAAATTTTCATTTTAATGAAGCTAACAATGTTTTAAGGGCTTTTTGGCCCATTTATTGTAACTTTGGAAACAAATTACCTAAATACAGTTTATTTTAAATATATTCTTCGGATACTGTTATTTTTTTACAACGTGTCATTATTATTTTTTTAAGTATTCTACGTGTATCACGCCAATGCATAAGGCGTGATATACGTCATCACGCTAACACTTTAGGCGTAATATACATGATCACGCTAAACACACTGACGTTACAGTTATGATAGTACAACCAGTTTCTTCCCAACTACTATGACAAGCATCAACCAACAACTGAACCTCTTTCTTCATATCATGCAATAAATTAGACCTCATATTGTGATAGTTTGACCCTTTATAACCAGAACCAATGGCAGTAATTGCATCCAACATAAGTTGATAGTGAACTAAATTCAAAGCATTTATTGGGATGCAATTTTCAAAGAAAAATCTAGCAACAGCCAAATCAACCTTATGAATAGCTTCTTTACCTGTCAATACACTCTTGATTGATGGTTGAGCTTTAAGAGTAGTTCTAAGTGCAAAGTAATTACTCATCCCTCCGATTTCCGTCATTTTTGCAATTTGGGAAGAAGGTGTAGTTATTTGTCCCCGACTTCTGTACCCTGAGATTGTGGGAGAAGTATTTCTTGCACGTCATCGCCATCAAATTGCAGGACACTATGGCCATAAGGGTTTTGTTCTTCCCATTTTTCTGTTCCTTTTTTTCTTCTTTGCTTCAATTTCCTTCAAACTCTCTCCCATTTGATATCTAGTATCAGCATCTACTTTTGTACAACTCAATGCATCACCATATTTTCCAGCAAGATGTTGTTTCACTTTATTTATTCCTCCACCTCTAAAACTCTTCCCATAATACAAACATGTTAGCACTTTTCCTCCTGCCTCTATCTCAATTTACAATGGTTCCAAGTAAGATATGTTTTTTGTCTAATTGATTATGTAGATGGAACCGATGATTGTGTAGATGGATTTGCTGCTGATTGATCAATAAAATTTGAAGCTGACATGGTCTGCAATGAATAAAGCACACAATAGTAAACATGGTAAGTAATTATCAATCAACAGTTTTTCAACTATTATTAACTCCCTAATTTAACCTACCCATCTCATACTAAATCAGTATATTTACGCACCTACCTCACCCACAAATCCACATTCCACAACATCACATTTACATAGTAATTTTATATTGAGAGTTAAGACCATTTTAGTATTTCACACGGTTCTCCTTCCCCAAATTTGAAGTTTAACTGTTCAAGTCATCTTTTAATTTAAACCTAACAATCAAACGATTATGGAGGCAGAGGCACATAGCACAAAGTGACAAAACTTACCTTGGCTTAAAATGAAGCACAAAACGCTCCCTTGACTGAAGCACGGTGGCGCGACAGAGGCGACCAGCAGCGGAAGACAAAAATATGCAAATGAATAGCTAGCGGTGATCTTCGTGGAGGCTGAGGCGCTGAGCAATGTGGACGATGTGGACAGCGGAAGCCGTGAGAACGACGAAAGCTGTGAGTAGCTCTTCGTGCGTGGAGGTTGAAGAGTGAGGAGTAAGAATGGCAGCTGTGGGAGTGGGAGTCTCAGAAAAGAAAACAAACCTCTCCTAACACCTAAATGGCTAAACGACACTGAGAAAGGAACTAAACGACAGGCATTAGGCAAAAAATAGTATGAAAATGATAGGAAAAAAAATAAACTAGATAGTTATTCAAAACCGAGTCCGGTTCTTCTAGGTTATTGGTTCAAGCAGTTTTTGGGCAGTTCAACAGCCCAAACGATTTTCGGGAGCTAACTGGACCAGCCAGGTATGCGAGTCACAATCTAACCTACTGGACCGGTCAATCCAGTTCAATTTTAAAAACCTTACAATATACCAAAAATTATATTAGGGAGTAATAACTTTAAAGATAGCTGATTGGGGCAAATTCTTTCTTTTTTTATGTATATGGGCTGCATTGGATCAGCTTTTTTTAAAAAATATTTTATATCATTTTTTAAAAAGATTTTATAAAATTTAAAACTTATTTTATGTTTGAATGAAGTATTTGAGATTTTTTTTATATTTGAACAATTCTTTTATGTTATAAAAAATGTTTTTTTTTTCAAAATCTAGCTATATATATATATATAAAGCTAAAATAAAATATAACAAAAGTATTTAAATCTTTTTTTTTATAGCAAAATACATACAAATAAGCACTATATATAAATAATGGCTCAGGTACCCGGTAAAAAGATGGATAATGAAAAAAGAGAAATTTTAAGTATATTATGTGTAAGAAAATATTTTTATACTGATTATTGTTAACGTATAAATAAAAAAGACTTAAAAGACTATAGTATGCCATAAAACTAGCATGTCACATATTTAATATTATAGTTTAAGAATATTATCTCATACCTCCTTGAAGATTTCTCTCAAAAGAAAAGACATTTTATTTCTGGAGAGTTCCGAATGGATGAAGATGTGACGTGGCCATGAATTGGATCCAATTGCGCGTTTTGGTTGCAGCACTTGCGCGTACCACTACGTGCATTTTTATTTATTTATTCATTTCTGTTATGTTCTGATTTTGTCTATGTTATTATTAGTATGACGGTGGGGGTGTATACCCAATCTTTTACCACAAAACAAAACAATACTTATGAGTTCATTCTCTAATTGTTTTTTAATGTAAATTTGATTACATACTTTTCCAAGAATTAAAATTAGATTTAATTACATCAGCATCTTTTATTTTCAGTATCCTCAACGTATATTACAGGTATAAAATAGAAAGGTATCTAATGAATGAGCAATTAACATATAATAATGGAGGTATCCAATGATAAAATAATGAAGGTAATAAAAAAATATAACAGGTAATTTATAAAATTGATAAAGTCTTTTACTAAAATGTGTTTGAGTTCTATATATTACTTAATATATATATATATATAGGCATAAGTTAAACGTTTAATTTGGAGATGTTAGACAGAGATCTTGACATGAGTATTGTACCTGTTTTTACCAGGGTTGTGGGTGTTAATTTTGTGTTTTATACACTGAGAGTAGATTAATATATACAATTACAAACACATACATATAAGTTACCTAAAAATCCTTGAATGAGATACCAATATACCAAAACTTCATAAAAATATGATACAGGAGGTATAGAGCGGATGGAGTTTGAGTTTTTGAGATTTTCATATGGGCGGATTTGAAGTTTCATCTTCAAGACCCACAGGTGGTGTGGGATGAGCCAAAAATCCATCCCAATTCGCCCCCCCACTTTCATTCCTAACTTCGGCATATAACTCTGGATTGTAAGATATCAAGGAGGCAACTACAAAACGACAACCTGGTTCAATCAATGATGAGTTCCTTTAAGCCATGTGTTATTGCAGTAGATTTGAAAGAGAACAAAATGAGAGAATAGATGTAGTTAGGGTAGAGGCTAGTTTCTCTGAAATCCACTGTTGAGCTGCTTATTTTGTTCCCAAGCCCATAATGTGAATTAGAGAAAATTCAAAACGAAAGAATGAAAGCAAAATTTGAATATAAAGCCTTTAATTTTTTTTTATTTTATAAATACTTTATATGATTTTAATTTTGAAAATTGAAATTTTTTAATATTTGACAATTGATACTTTCTACCTAGTAATATGTCTCGTCCGTCAAGGTAAAGCAGCTCATATACTCATTATATGTTAAATAAAAAATGTAAAAGATATATAAATATAACTATGAAAAAGAAATACATAGATAGATAATATATATATATATATATATACGTAATTAACTTGAAATGGGCAGTAATTTGTCAAATGTTGAAAGAAGAGATGAATGAATGAAGTTATTTAATGTGTATTTAGATTAGTTATGGAAAAAAAATATTATATTAAAAATTAATTATATGTATAATTAATTTTTAAGAAAATTAATTATAAGAAAATTAATTTATGTTTAGATATGTTGTTTGTAATCGATTTTAAGACAAATAATTTTTTTAGATTATATAAAAAGAATGGTTTTTATGTATTAAATCATTAAAAGAGACATGAAATAATTAAAAATATTATTTAATTAAGGATAAAATTGTATTTATTTTTTATAGTTGTAAAATAATCACGATAGATTATAAGCAAAATGTTCAAATTCTAACTTTTAGGAAAAAAATAATTTTAGTGTAAAAAAGTAATCAATAAATTTTAATCTAACAATCTAAACATATTGCTAAAAAGTGAAAATAATTTTTATAATAAAGAAAAGCTGTTTTTTTTTCTTAATAATTAAGCTAAATCAAACATGCTCTTAGTATTTATCAAATGTTAGAAATTTATATAGAGAAATTGTTGAAATCAAAACTACAAGGATTTGTAATTTGTCTGGGGGCAAAAATTGAAGCAGTCATTAAAAAAAAAATTAAACATATTGTAGAATAATTAACAAAACTACGCATCAATTGCCAAACAGCCAACAACTAAGCTAAAACCGCAAATCCAGTGTGTCTATTAGCACCAAAAGGAGAAAACAGAAAAGAAAAGAAACTATGATGCATCATTTGTCCATATCCATAAAGATTAAACATTTATTGGCACCACAAAATTAGATCCCCAGGAACGGGTACATGGAACCAATTAAGCAAACAAACCAGGGAAAGAGAAATCAATCAGATGATGAGGTACTCCCTTCTTTTTCAATAATGAGCTTTTGACCAATCTTATAAGAAGCATAGGCATCAATGCATGCATATTCAACTTGAGCATAGGTCAGCTCCCTTGTTTGCCATTCGCTGGTACGCACATCATTTGGCTTCTTCATATTAAGACCCACCAGCTCCTTCGCCAGATCCTTCAGTCCTCGATTAGAAATCCGACCAGGCCGTTGTGTCTTTGCCAAGGTGGATAGATCTATGCCATTTTTGCACTCCAACCCATACTCTTTCACAAGCTTGTTTATATCGCCCCTAACCCCTACCCCAACAAAGGAGATGTTGGAGTCCATCAGAAAGCTCCTGAGGGACTGGGGAATATCATCCATATGGAACAGCTGAAAGATCAAGCACTTGTTCTCAATACACAGTTGCAGAATTGCTGTTTTCATATTTTGGCTTCTATCAGGATTCCATTCAGTGTCTATCCCGACTACCATTTGATTTCCAGCATATTCTGAAGAAACTAGCTGAACCCATTCCTCTGCGATGCAGGCTTTGTCAGTAACAGTTGTTTCAATGGTTAATCCATCGAATATTACCGAGTATTTGGATGTTGTGGAGTCGAAGGTCACGGTGGGGTTGGTGTGATCACTTGCTGGCATGGCCATCTTCCAATTGAAATCTTTTGTCAAGAAAACACACAAGTTAACTTGGTTTTGGGAATATGAAAATAAAGTGATGGTGAACATTTGTAGGTAGAACCGTAGAAGCAAAAGGTCATATATCCTTTCTTACAATTGTAAAGCCAGGAAAGGAGATCCGTGTAGGTGACAATCGAACATTTCGAAAGATTACTGACGAAATATATAAATATAGATTATAATTGCACTACATAATAAATTACTTTCATTATAGAAAAGCCTCCTAAAGAAAACAACTAACATTAGTGCATAACACGTAGAGGGAATACAATTTAAATAAGTAATTAACAAGTTTTGAATTTAAGTAGGTAAATTCTTTAAGCTCCACACACACATACAATGATATGCAATTCAGAAAAGAGGTTCTTAATTTTATTCCTCATTTCTCATTAACTAAAGACCAATGTTATTTGTCTCGACCAGTTATACCACTTATGTTTACCAAAAGCTATATGCGTGGTTGAGGATGAAAACAACTTATTAGAATTCTGTAGGACCCATATATGCACAACAACAATGAAAATTCTTCGGTTCAATATAAATACTACGGAGGTTTAGGATTTAACTTAACATATTAGTGCAAAAAAACCAACATGTGAAACTAGTCTTTAACTCTTAAAATTCATCTTATCGTAATTTTTTTTCAAAAAAAAAAAATTCTAGGCCCTTGCTTTTGGTAAAGGAAATTTTGGTGAAGACAAAATTGTCTCATTCTAGTATGTTACAAGTTTTAGTGAAGGCTTACAATGATATTTATTATTGACCTACCAATGTAAAGGATCACAAGCAAAAATTGAACCTAAAATCTTTTTTTTTTTTTGGTAATATAACGAGATATCCTTACTTAGGCGTCTATTTAGCCTTAACCACAAGGTATTTCTAGTAAGATTTGAATTCCTATATTACAAGTAAAATTTATTTACATATATAAAGCTCAATTTACCAACTAAGTCACACTTCATGATTCAAACCAAAACATTTTAATCAATACAATTTGATCCTACTAGTTAAGTCAATCCTCATTTGCATTTCTAGGCCTTTTATTCACATGAACTCTAGCATTTTGAGTAAACAATATATATAACCAGTCATGCTCAGATTATAATTTAACTCAACGTATGAAATTATTAAAAACTAAATATGTTGGAATACTGAAAGCGATCTTATCGCAAACCATAGAAGGACAACGACTATTACTTAATTATTACCATTATTTAAATTGGGATGCCAACAGAACCTAGCATAATTTATAACTATAAATGGAAAAAAAAAATAGAGAGAATCTGTTTATATTCTACACCCATCAGTCATAAGCTTCACCATATTCCTTTGGTAATGATTCGACGGTGCTAAAATTTCATATATAATTTAAAGTATCAAATCAATAACTTAATATATATATATATATAGTTATAAATTATGCTAGGTTCATATATATATACCTTCACCTTTTCCTTTGAACTAAAATCTCACTTTCTTTAATTTTAAATCAATTTGACTCTTAATTATTTTATTAATGTAATATTCATTTTTAAAAAAGAAAACTCAATCATTTTTTTTAACAGAGGAGCACAATTAATGTGTTGCAATTATTTGTTGAACACTCTATTAATCAGCCTTTCACATCATATGACAAATTTGTCAATAATTCACAGTTTTATTAACAGAATATGTTTTTTTTTTTGCACAAATGACAAAATCTAGAGAATTATTTGTACTTTTGCAAACCTTGAAGTTTAATGTGACAAATAAAAAAACACACGCCCATGCGGAGGACAACTAAGAATTGATCAATGCAGTAGATAGAAAACGGAGAAAGGAGTTGCCTATCAAGGAAGGAGACAAAGTGTATATCATTACGCACAAAAATTATCAAGAAAAAAGCACATATCCATGTTGAGGACAACGAAGAACTGACCAATTAATGCGGGAGATAGAAAGGGGCAGAAAGGGGCAAAAGGAGATGGCTTGTAGATCGAGGAAGGAGACAAAGTGTAAAGAGAAAAAATCACAAAAGTAGCACAAAACTAGAAAGAGTGAAGAGTTTAAGAGAGAAGGGGGCGAGAGAGAGAGAGAGAGAGAGAGAAATAATGAGGGGAGATACAAAGAAATTGATTGGTTCAGAAACTCCATATATATTAAAAAAATCAGTTTTAATTTAATTTCTCGTTTCTAAGGTTATTTTCTTTTTTAAAATTATTATTTTTCATTTTTCAAAAAAATAATGTGAACAAATGATATATTGTTACATGTATTAATGAATATGTATAAGTCGTGTGATGAACAATTTTTGTTGAGTTGATTGATAGATGGGTTTGTTTGCAAGTTTGAAAAAGTTTATAAATCTCTTATTTAGATTTAAAAACTCAAGTGGCTATTTAAAAATCAAATAGAGTTTAAGAGGTATTTATACATTTTTCCATTAAAAAAAACACATTTATGTATGATTTGTGTAAAGAATAACCTAAAAGTGGGTTTAACATGTTAATACTTGCAATTATCATGATACTAGAAATAGATCACCTTAATTGATTCCTGCTTCTCAGGAAAACAATAGCCCTTGAGGAGAAAGTATATGAGCTATCATGAATAAGAGTGGAGGGGGACACAATTTTGAAAAATAAAACAAGAGCAAAATCAGATAGGGTTATGTCTTATTTGTGAAAAGAAAACTTTGAAGGAAAGTTATGACGGGTTTAACATGTTAATACTTGCAATTATCATTATCCTAGAAATAGATAACTTGAATTGATTATCAATAGATCTTTACATGCCTCTTGAAGCCTTGTGAAGAGTGTTAGAACACCATAATCTTCCCCACCTACTTGTTTGAGAAACCAAGCTTATGATGGAGAATATATGAGCTGTCAAAAATAAGAGTTGAGAATGGACACAACCCTAATTTATAAGATGTTAGTTTGGTTAACATTTATCATCGATCCTATATTATCAGGCCTACAGTATAATACATATTCATTGTTGGGCCTAAAAACCCAATAAATAGGTGATTCTTAACTAGAGATGTCAATTTGAGTCAGCTCAGCTCATTTAGGTCAACCTACTTTGGGCCAAGCTAATTTTGGGTTGGGTTGGGCTGGCCCACAACATGTGCGAGCTTGGAAATAGCCAGCCTAGCTTGGCTTTATGTGGGATGGGCCGGGTTGGTTCATGGGCAAAGTCCTTCACTTTTTTTGTCCTTCTTCACTTTTTTCATATCTATAATAATAAGTTATTGATAAATAAAACTTCTACATCAATCCAAGTCTACAAAAACTATGTACCAAATTAGATACAAGTATAATGAGCTATATTAAGTGTCATCAACAAAAGCAATTAAGATTTACTATATTATTTTCGGCATAAACGATATATGATATATCTATGAAGCATATCTTGAATTATAAATTAATCAATTCAAAGAATTAGAACAAGTGAATATCATATACAAATGGAGAAAAAGAAAGACTGATATGTGTATTCACCAAATTTGATTTTTTTTTATCCAAAGAAAACAAGTCAAATAAATACATGAATAAATAATAAAAAATTAAATACATAACATAAAAAAAAAAATTTCACATTACTAAGCCACCACACATCAAACCTACTTATTTTTGGGCCTAATCAGCCCATAATTGGATCATGCTACTATTTCTTTAGCTCAATCCATGCTTTTAGTCGGGTTCACTTTGAAACCTTTACTTCTAACCCATAATAAGCAAATCACTTAACAATAATAATATGAGCTCTAAGGATAAGTAGGCTATATATTCAGCCCATTTTAGTAAACAAAATGCCAAATCAAAGATAGTCCAATATTGAATTCTAACATTCTTACATTCAGGCAACATTAGTTAAGGTTTTATTTTATTTTAAAATTAATTTTAAAAACGACTCTGAAAGTTGAATAACAATTATAGCTACTTAAAAAAATAATCTAGTTATAATCCCCTTAAAATACAATCAAACAATAAATTATTATCATTATTTAGAGTTTATTATTTTAAAGCTCAGTTGTCACTTTATATATATGTGTGTGTGTGTATATCACTTTAATTTGATGCATTTTATACAAGGTATTCATTAAATCGGAAATTAAATTGCCATCCACAAAACTATGACGGCTTTAACAAATTCCGTTTCCTGGTTAATTAAGAATTTCTATGCCAACTGTCTTACCCTTTGTTAACCTTTGGGGGTTGTGTTTTTCAAACTTACAATCTTTCGATGTTGCATTTGTGTAAAGTTCAAGTCCATATATTGTTTAAAAATGGTTATTGATGAGTCCTTATATATATATATATATATATATATATATATATATATATATATATATATATATATATGGCTTGAATGTTTAAGATTATTGTGTGGATGAGTTTTTAGCGCATCCACATATACTCCAGCACCCTTTACTTCATTGGGTTTTTTTTTTTTGTGCATATATTTAAAAAGGGAAAATAAAGGCCAACTCCTAACAAAGGAAATTTCCATAGAATCAACTAAGAGCAAACTCTTAAGCCTGGAGAGATTCTTACTTAGTCCAATAAAAAAAAAAATACATGACACATAATAACAATACAAGCCATTAGACTAAATATAAAATAGGTAAAATTATATTTTTCATCCTTTTATTTTTTGTCATATAATTATATTTTGTTTCATTTTCGTCATAAATATTTTTATAACCCACCAAATTCATCTTCAATACTAACACCGTTAGAAATGTTAACAGTATTTGCTGACATGACAGCTTACATGGCTATAAGTGCATAATTGACAATATATTTTCTCCAAGTATGATTTTTTTAAAAGTTAGTGATTAGGACAAATTTAGTAGTTTTAAAAAATATTTAGAATGAAATTGAAACACAATATATTAAAGGGACAAAAATGAAATCTAAAATAAAGTTGAGAGATAAAAACTTTATTTTTATTTTCATAAAAACATTTGAAACAAATTAGAAATAAAAAAAACTATCTACATTTTATTACTAATACTGATATTAATTATCCTAAATTTTAGAAGAATATAAATAGGCAATCTATTTTATCTATTTTAATGTTTTTAAATGATTTTTTAATCAAACTTTATGAATTAGATCAGCAAATATTTTAATATAATATTTTTTTTCAAATTAGAAAAACTTTAATTTCACGATATACCCATTCATCTTTGTAAAATAGTCTTTTTAAGAAAATTATTATAAATACTTATAAATTTTCATATAAAAACATTTTTTTATATTTGCTTCTCATTCACCTAATTTAATGCCAATTTTAAGCCACCAGTGAAAGAAAGCAAATATAAAAAAATATTTTTATATAAAAATTTATAAGTATTTATAGTAATTTTTCTAAAAATACTATTTTACAAAGATGAATGGGCATACTATGAAATTAAATTTTTTTCAATTTGAAAAAAATATATGATATTAAAATATTTTCTTAATCTAGTTCATGAATTTTGATTAAAAAAATCATTTAAAAACATTAAAATAGATATAATAGGTTGCCTATTTATATTCTTCTAAAATTTAGGATAATTAGTATCACTATTAGTAATAAAAATGTAGATAGATTTTTTTTATTTCTAATTTGTTTCAAATGTTTTTATGAACATAAAAATAATTTTTTTTCCCTCAACTTTATTTTAGGTTTCATTTTCGTCCCACAACTATATTGTATTTCAATTTCATCCTAAATCTTTTTCAAAATTACCAAATTTGTCCTAATCACTAACTTCTAAAAAAATCCTACTTGGTGAGAATACATTGCCAATTATGCACTTATAGCCATGTAAACTGCCATGTCAGCAAATACTATTAGCATTTCTAACTGTGTTAGTGTTGAGGATGAAATTGGTAGGTTATAGAAAGATTTATGACAAAAATGAAACAAAATATTGTTATGAGATGAAAATGAAACATGATGAAAATTAAAGGGATGAAAAATATAATTTTGTCATATAAAATATTATATAATAAAATGTAAGTAAAATTTAGACCATTGAGAGTATTATTCTCATATTACTTAATAATTCCTCATTAGCCTAATGGCTGGGAATGCCAAATCTTGCAAAGATCATTGCTCTAGGTAGCATGTTTTTGCTAGAAAATCTGCATAATGATTGCCCTTTCAAAGAACATGCTCAGTTTTAAGGCCCAAATCAGCAACCAAGAGATTTTTATTGCAACAATAATGCATCCTTACTTGTGAATATGGGTGTTCATGGGCCTGGTTTGTCTTGGCTCGGTTCCGACCTGAGATTTTGAATGGGCCAATTTTTTAGGCCTGAACCCGACCCTAGACTCAAGCAGGCTCGGTCATGGTCAGGTCTGTGATTGACTGGGTTAGGATCGGGCCAAGACTATGCCAGCCTGAAGTTTGTTAAAATCTAGAATGTAATGTTATTATATTATATGATGTATTTGCATGTTCACATTGTATGCTAATACTTTTATAATTGGCAAACTCTTAATAAATATAGATAATTAAATATATTCATTTAAAATTAATGTTTAATCGACGTGACTTGAATTATTCGTGTCAAGAAATATAAGTATTTATATACCTTGGGCTGCCTGACTCGAAAAATACATCTTTGGCTCAATCCCGACCCAATTATTCTATTAAAATCAGGTCTAATTAACTTGGCCCAAGCTATTTGGGCAGGCTAGGTTGGCGAGCCGGATTAGGTCTTGAGCACCCCTACTTGTGAAAGGGGAGGTCCATTGTTGTAATTAAGTGAATAACATCCTAAGAGCGAGATTGACAAATGAGCTTCATAACCCTTGAATCCCATGCCAACTGAAGGCGTTGAAGCATGACCATGAGCTTTGGCTGCAGGTTATTCAAGTGACCAATATGACCCAAGAGGAACCATCTCCCAAGAACCATCATCCTTCATCAAAATTCCTCTAGAACCAACTTTGACGAGATTTTCGAATGCACTGCCATCAACATTAAGCTTCCAGAAACATGGCAAATTCCAAACTAACTATGCATGGTGCACGAACCAAGGAGGATTAATGCCATACACTTGAGTGACAATGTTTGCCATCTACATGGTAGCCCTACTAATTTTTAAATCATCCAAACAATCATGTGTAATGATCTATCTCAAATAGAGTTTTAAATTGCGATTGCAATTGTAGAAATTACAGATAATTACAGGAAAATACAACTAATGCGGCTGCAATTACTATTTCGTTGCAGTTGCGGAGACTTCCAAAATTACAATATTATTGCGACAGTAACTGCAATTGCGGATCACAATTTAAAACCCTAGACTCTCTAGTCTCAACATTTCTAGAGCACCAAATCCACCATATACCTACTAGGAAAGTGTCATAATCATCTTTTTGAGAGAAATGGTAAATCCAATCTTGCAGGTTGAGGGACAAGAAGTCATTGTGAAGGGTCATCCCCACATGTTTCTAATTGGCTCTAGGGCAATCCTTAATGGAGTGTAGAATATCCTCAACTCCATTGAGTTTAAGGAAGAAAAGAGGGAGCTTGCTTTTTTTTTTTTTTTAAATAGAAGGTCATTTAGACTTAAGAAATAGGAAGGGAAAAAGGACAGGGACTAGGATCAAACCTAGAGTTGGGTATGTGGGTCTAGATCCGTAGGTTGGCCAGTGTAAATTATTTCTTAGACAAGCTAGACTTTCTATTTCTATAACCAGTTTTAAAATGATTTTTTTTAAAAAAATTGCAGGCTAGGTTTACTCTCAAGATGACCTAAAACCTGGGACTAAAAATGAGTCGAGCTAAACCAAGTCAAGCTCAACTCAATAAGAAACCAAGTCATTTTCTTGGCTCAAGTTCAACTCACTTTAAGTTCATAAGCTAATTGAGCTTAATATGTCAATATTGAGCCTTATATTAATTGAGCCTCTTAGGCTTAATGAATTATGCTCAAATTTGTAACTCAATAAAATTTATCTTTTTTACATACATGTAGCTAAAAAATAATTTAGTTAAACATAAAATAAAATCAAATACTAATATATATATATATATATATTAAATTAAAATATTATTATTATTAGTTAAAAATAACTATATACATATATCGCAGTGACTCATGAACTAATTCACGAAACATAAGGAGTTAAAAAATATATTCTTAATGAAACCACACAAGGCAAAGTGGTAAGGGAACTAACAACATGGAGACAAAATGATAAAGCTAAAACATAGGATATCAAAGTGATATCACCTCGAGTCACGGAGAGAAAATTAAATTTAGGAAAATGTTAAATCCTATGAAATTGTTTTTGTATAACGACACAAATAATATATATATATATATATATATGAATAAGTGTGTTTACGTTTTGTTAAGATTTTTTTTTACCTTTTGAAACAAAAAGGAGACCCCATTCGTGTTATATAGCATTACTATTAAATTTAACCCTAAAATAATTTAGATGGAGAATCACAAAAGGACAACGTTAGATATAATTGAAGGATTAAAATGAACAAATTATAAAAGTAAGAGCTAAAATGAACATAAGAGTTAAATATAGATACCAAAAACTCAATTAAGCCTAAAAAATAATTAAAATATTTATCTATTACAATTAGTACTTTTTTTATAGATGCTAATTCATATGAAAACTAAAATGAGTAAATCTACAAACACAAACTTCACAATTATTATTATCTTTGCTTACAATTAAAATATATTTCAGTATTCCTATCTGCCCACGGTTAGTGGAACAAATTGGCATTTTCCAGGTAGATAGAACCTCGTCAGGAAAGTCAGCAATATGTGTTCCAAAAGGAATCCTCTCGAATTTTTTCGTTGTTATCCATAATCTAGATTGGGTTATAGTATATCATGGATTTGAATGACCTGAAGATGAACTAACTGAGATAGATTTAGATCATTTAAAGTGATGGTATGTTTTAAAATATAAAGTGCAGGATTGTAACGATGAGAAAATCAAAGAATTAATTAGATTATCACTTATAATTTTACATTTTTCTCTCTTAATTGTGATCCAAATCCGACCCGGATAGACATAAGAGATGATTCTTATAACTTTAAGTTTTTTCTGTATATCTTTATCTGCACTTCCAATAAATCATACTTATCTCAGTATAAATTGAAAGTCCAACAATGGCAACCGTGTGCCTCTTTATTCCTTTCCTGTTTTTCAATAATCATACGTACCTAATAGTAGAAACTGAAGTCACGATAAACGAACGAGTGCGCTAAGAGTGTGCCTCTTTTTTTGGCACATAGGATAGGATCTGAGATTTGACTGACATTTTCATTTGATCATATTTGTCTTCAAATTAAAGAAGACTATTCATCCATCCAAATTTATTGGAGTTAGACTTCCACATAATTCTGCCACCACCTTGAGATATTTGTTGAGGAAAAGCTTGCTTTTCCAGAGATCTAGGATTCTCCATGGATGAAGGAAGAGCAGGCAATGGCAAATTACGCCTTCCTCTGAGCCTCGAACAGGGCCAAGGAAATGGTAGCCATAATGATGGTGATGATGGCCTCGCTTCTGCTCATACCATTGACCAAGGTAATACTACATCTATTCTCTGCTCAATTCTGTGTAGTTTATAAAAACAGTGCATATTCTGTTCCATCCTCCTTACGTAGTGTATTATTTCTTCTTCATGTATTCAGTATGTTAATGTAAGATAAGCTCTGTTTTTTTAGAGTGAAGTCTTCAATTATCTGGTTTCCTTGAGAATTGAGATTCGCCATTTTGTGATGAAATTGATTACAATTTGCAGATTCGTGGCAACAAGTGGGGTTGATGCTGGTCACAAGCTTCAATTGTGGATGGATATTAAGCTTTTCTAATCTGATTATGGTACCACTGGGTTGGACTTGGGGCGTCATATGCCTTCTTATTGTGGGATTTTACACTGCCTATGCGAACTGGCTCTTAGCAGCATTTCAGTTCATTGATGGCCAGAGATTCATCAGATACAGAGATGTTATGGGATTTGTTTACGGTGAGTTCATTGTATACATAATACATTATATTAATGCTTGATTAATTATAAAGTGAAATATTTCTAGAATCTTATGCAAACTTCAATTAGAACCAAACCAAAGGAGGTTATTACTTGGATTATTCTTTAATTTCTCAAGGCAGGAATATGTATCACATCACATGGATTTTCCAGTCTTTGACCCTTCTTCTTGGGAACATGGGTTGCATCCTCCTTGGAGGCAAGGCACTCAAGGTAAGATTAAGTAAAACCTATATACATAGGACGGATTGGGTGATATGTTACAAATGGTTTTTTGCATTGCAGGAAATCAACTCAGAATTTAGTAAATCTCCTTTGAGGCTCCAATATTACTTAGTCGTCACAGGAGTTGCTTACTTCATATTTGCCTTCTTCGTCCCAACAATATCTGCAATGAAAAATTGGCTGGGAGCTGCTGCCGTGCTCACTTTCTCATACATATTAATGCTTGTGGTTGTTTTAATAAAAGATGGTAAGCATTCTCTTTTAGCTTTCAAAATATTGTGCTAAACTTGTCCTCTTTCCAAATCATAGTACATAGGCTTAGATTATGCCCACCCTTTATTTGTGGTTGGAAGGGAAATCAAATTCAAATAGAGATTTTGACATTAGCGGAAGCGAAGTTGGCAAGACATTCAATGCTTTTGGTGCCATTGCTGCTGTCATTGTTAGCAACACGAGTGGCATGCTCCTCGAGATACAGGTCATATATCTATCTATAATCTAGACAAATTTAAGTTAGTCATAAACTTTCTTTGATTTTACCTTTTGTGTGTCTATATATAATAATAGTTTTTATTGAGTTTGAGTGAATGACATCTTGTGCTATATCAAATGCAGTCCACTCTTCGCAACCCAGCAGTGGAGAACATGAGAAAGGCCTTATATTCACAATACACAGTGGGAGTCATGTTCTATTATGGAGTTACCATAGTGGGATACTGGGCATATGGGTCTAAGGTATCTGCATACCTTCCCGAAGCCTTAAGTGGTCCCAGATGGATCAACGTCCTCATTAACGCCATCGTGTTTCTACAGTCTATAATCTCTCAACATGTATGTAAGATTTTAGTATGGCCAGTTCTACGCTACAACTCTCACACCACACACTGTTTTTTTGTGTCAATTGTACTAATATGCATTTTCAGTAGTGTCAAATTGAATATGAGTTTGACAATAAGCTTTATATCTAACAAATTTGACGTCTCTTTTTGTCCTTTTCACAAATGCAGATGTTTGTAGCACCAATTCATGAGGCTTTAGACACCAAGTACCTCCAAATTGACAAGGACATGCATTCAAGGGAGAACTTGAAACGCTTATTTCTCATACGTGCGCTCTTCTTTGCAGCGAACACATTCATCACCGCAGCATTCCCTTTCATGGGTGACTTTGTAAACTTGCTGGGTTCATTTTCACTCATTCCTCTGACCTTTGTGTTTCCAAGCATGATCTTCATCAAGGTTATTTGTGTTAAATACACTACACACAACGAAGCGTTAACTAACAAACCCAAGTAGAGTTAATCAGTTAGACATGGATATATATCATTAATTATATTTGACTCGTTTCTGCGTTTGCTTCAATCACAGGTTAAGGGAAAGACAGCTAGAGCAGAGAAGAAGGCATGGCACTGGTTCAACATAATTTTTTCTACTCTGCTTACAATAGCAACCACAATTTCTGCAGTTCGGTTGATCGTCAACAATACCCGAGAGTATCACTTCTTTGCAGATGCGTGATTGTTGATCTCATCAACTGCAAGAAGGAGAATTGGGTTTGCAGATACATTTTTTATTTTAGTCCATAAATCATTACATCTAGTAATTTTAAGAAATAAGAATTATTTAAATTAATCTAAATATAACATAGCTGATCCTTTATCATAATTTTTCCTGCATTATTAATTCTTGAAGTAACAGGTGATTAGAAACTAGGAAAGTAAAAAGGAGTTGCTGAATGCCAAGTAAAAGTGTGTCATCTTTTGTGTTTGGCTGAACGAGGATAAAATCTTTTGTCTCAATTATAGATATCAAACAGGAAACGGGTCAGCAATATTATATCTCTGGCCTAACGTTTATCTGAGCTGATGAGCAAGGCCAGACTTTGACAGCCCTATCTGAAGCTCTTTCTTTCTTTAACTTATTCTTATTCATTGTGGATTGTACTTATATTTGACTTAGTGATTGATGTGCTTTGTTTTCAATTAAGTTTGTTTAAGTTAACTTTTCAGAAGACCAAAATTATTGAAGTGACACATTTCACCCGTTTCTTGTGGCATTCGTTTCAGAATATGGTTTTGAATACAAGATCTATCAATATTTCTCTTACAAAATCTTAGATATTAGAAATCAAGCATGCAATCATAACAACATTGCAGAGCACACTAAGAATGCTCCACCCCTTCCCCCATATTCGTTCTCTTTCTTTGGTTCCACTAGCAAAACATAAATCTTGCACAAGACATTTATAAGGTCAGGAAAGCTTACCATATATGAACGTGTACAAATAAAACATTACATACCCAATCTACAACAACGTATCAATACCCTGAAATTTGTTTTCAATCAATGAATTCATAACTGGTGGTAGGGTAGGAAAATAATATCTAAGTCAAGTTAGTGAAAGCATCATTTAATTGTCACTTTGTCTCCTTATGGTTAGGTCTGTTAGCACAAAGTTCTCTTGTAATTAAGAGTGTTTATTGGGCCTAGTTAGCCCCAACATAAATCAAACTCATAAAGCATGAGTTGGGTTATGTGATCTGGTTTGGTTTTGGTTCAACTTGACTTTCGTCAGTTCAAGTATTGGGTTTTAATTTTTTCAACCCAATGAAACCCGAATCAATCCAACCACCAAAATTTGATTTTTTTTTTTTTAAGTTTTAATATAAAGTGACATAGTTTGGGTAGGATTTCATTTTTTTATTAAAAAAGAAAAAGATGATGCTAACCCAACCAGTTGACCTGAACCAAGCCAACCACATCAGATTGAATTAGTTTGGATAGACATAACATTTTCTCAAAACCTGACAAACTTTGATAGGTTCGACTTTTATTTTGCTTCAAATTCGACGCAAACCGACTCAATTACACCTCTACTTGTAATATCATTATGTTAAATCCAAGTAGTGACTGACACTTTACTATAAAATGTTCAGATGATTTCAATGGTAAAATATTAAAATTATACATACACATATCCTCAAGGGTTTGTGTTAAATAGAATAATGCCAATAAAAGATAGTACAATAGTATTGGCCCAAACTACATGGGGGCAAACTGAATTTAATAAATAAAAATGTTCATTAGGGTTAGTGGAATGGATTTAAATCTTTTGTCTTCTTTGTCTCCCAAATAAAATATAGAGAGGAGACATGATTTCGAAGAGATGTGCATTTTTTTTAACACTTTGTAATATTTTTTTGAAGGGACATAATTGAAAATTGGGAAAATAGGACAAGATTTAAATTCTAGTAGAATTAGTTTACTATTACCATTATTAGATTTACGTAATGATAATTGCATATACATTATTTACTCTATGTATAATCATAATTTTTTATTTAAATTACAATGGCCTATAAGAGGACACTTTAGTTTTATCGAAGTTTAATAATAAAAAATTAAAAAATGTTGTTATTCGTATTATTTTATATAATACAGATTCTTGAAGAACTGTGTTTATCATCCGAACATTTCACAATAAAGTGTGATCCCCGTTTAGATAACATAATAATACTATATTCGAGTGCTAACGAAACTAACTACATAAAGGCAAAGTTACAAATTTGAAACTCGAAACCAACAAATGACAGTGTAATATCCACCCATATCATAACGTGTACCTCCCGAGCCCAATAGGCCCAAGTCGGCCTAACCTGGTAAAAGGGAAACAAAAGATCTCATCCAACAGAACCAAGTACCAGATCACATAACCGCTCTACCCTCAGTGCCATAATTTCCCTCCATCAAGACTCAACACTTGTAAACGGTGCTCATAGGACAACAACTTTGGCATATAAAAGGGGTCTAGCCCCTCAGGTAGGATGATCTGTTGTCAGTATTCTAAGCATTTCCTTCTACATCCACTTACTTGAACATCCGAAGTGCCATGCCCACCCTGTTGGCTCGTGCGCAACCCCTGAAGCATATTCCTTGGCTCGGATTACTATAGCAGGAACATAACGAAAAGTTGAATTTAACCTTTAATTATAATTATAAAATTATTTCGTTATCGCAAAATACACAAGATCGAAGAAGAAATATTTAACATAAAGTAGGATTAGCACAAAAAATTTTAAGCGGTCCTTCCAACATAATACCTTGTCTGTAATCCGTGAAGGCCATAACCCATATAAGGTTTCTCATCGCATCCGAAAGGAGTAGGATTAGCCTGCATAAACAGAAAATTGCCGCCAAAGAGATCATTCATGTGACACTGCCCATTCTTCAACTTCTTCACAGCCTTACGCCATAAGATTCTGAACCTAAAGAGAAATCTGGTTCTTTTTTTGAGGAACCACCTCAACCCAGCAATGCTAAGCTTTAGCCTTCTCCTACCAGCTAGCGCCCTAAATTTAAGCTATGTCCTTGCTTTCTTCACTTCTATTTCAAATATATGTTTGTCCAATTCTTCTTCATTTGGCAGTCTCTGGTAATAAGAAAGCTTGCACGCTGAAGCCATTTTGGATCTGAGCTAGGGAATGAGCTTAGGCCACGGTATTAGAGAGAACTTGTGTGTTGTGATGGATGGGTTTGCCTTACTTATTTGTTATTCACGGGATATGTCTTATATTATATTTGATGTTAGTTTCCTTAGATTTACTTGGCAACTGAAAATGACCGCATGGGCAAACTTGTACGGTGCAATTAATTGGACTAAGGGTGCTGGAATTTCTCATAAATATGGTGTGTGAATTATGACCATTTGCATTTACTAAGAAATTTTAGGATTTTGGACAATTATGATTTCTGATAAACAAGGTTTCAATTTGAATTACAATTATGGAAAATGCTAGAATAGTCATAAATTTTTTGTCAAATTTTTTAACAGAATGAGTTAACATGCTTATTGAGTCTTAGATAAATAAGTAGATTGTATCACTTTATCTTGTTTAATAACTACCCTTAATTTATCTGAATTCTATCAAATTCTGTCTAACTTTTTATGGGTGCGTCGTATTGCTATTGAATTATTAGGGAAATAAAACGAAAGGAAAACTTTCATTTTAAATCAATCTCATTCAATTAGAAATCAAAGGTATAAATAAGCTTACCAAATAAATAAAGAATATCCAAGGCAAACCACGCTCTGTGTATGTAATTCTTAAAATCTTTTTGTTGACATACAATTGTGATGTAGGAGCTTTTAAGCCATATCAAATAAACTAGAGCTTTTTCTCATTACATAAATTACTTAATACAAGCATTTCTTTTAGGCCTTTTCATATTGAAAATTTCCCAATTAATTAGTACTCTCGAACTGGATCCCCAGAAAATATAAGAAGTATTGAACAAAGACAAGCCTAGGCATGCGTAAACTGAATCCACTGGGACATGCTTGGAATACCACCATTCACAACAGTGAGCAAGTAATAACCAGAAGGTGCAACATGGGGTGACGGTGGGGCTTCTAGGATTGCAGCCACCCACCCATCGCCACTTCTGACCATGCTTTTGCACCTCAGCTTCAGCATCCTCTGATTCATCGCGAAGGCATGCGTGGTAAACGGTTGTGCATAGGCACTGAAGCCCACTTCATTGCTCGGCCTCTTCCCCAGCAAAAACCGAACTCTAAACTCTCTCCCATATCCAATTCCATGGCTGTCACCACCGTGTTCTATGGTCAAGTTACTGGGCCTCCAGTTATGGTACCTCTTGTCCATGTAATGTGGAACGAATGCTTGTAGTCTCAGCTCCGTTGGGTAGACCACATTGTGAAAGGTATACCTCCCGTGAGGGTTACCACCAGCAACTAAGACCCTCCCATCAGGAACAAGAGTTGCTGATGAGTGGTACATTCTGGCTATCTTGGTGGACCCAAGGACTGTGAACCTTTTTCCTAGTCTTTGGCTCG
Source organism: Styphnolobium japonicum (assembly GCA_023212625.1). Lineage (NCBI taxonomy): Eukaryota > Viridiplantae > Streptophyta > Magnoliopsida > Fabales > Fabaceae > Styphnolobium > Styphnolobium japonicum. Next base: position 37,090,494 of record JALBWW010000003.1, on the reverse strand, counting down.
GGCTATAAAGATAAGGTTGAAGAGAAGCGTTTCTTGCATTGTCATATCCTGCACAGCCATGTTTAGCTCCATTGATAATCAGGATGTGGCCAGTTGGGAGAATTAACATGTCATGTAGGAGACGTGGTTCGGGCATGTATTCCATATCCCACTTGTGCTCATTCCCTGTGATCACCATTCTCCCACAAGATCTTAAGCCCTCTAGGAATCTGCCCTCACCAGCAGCTCTGAGTGCCCCTGAAGCTGCACCTCCACATACCATAACTTCCACCTTCTGGAAGTTGTCTCTGTGGTCTAATGGGAGTAACACAGATGAGCCAGAGCTTGGGTAGTTTCTTGACCCATCTCCTGGAATCCGAGGAAAGGTCTTGATTACTCTGTTTCGTCTCAAGTTAAGTAGGATGGAATCACGGTTGGCGAAAATGAACAAGTTACCATCTGATGAAAGGTGAAGGAAGGGATAGAGGTTGTTCCCTCCTGCATTCCTGTCATTAGTTTGGTGCAAGAATGGAAGATCAAAAGATTTTTCTCCGGAATTAGTTTTTGGTACAAATTCATACGTGAAAACCCTTCTTCCACCAACAACAACGACCCTGTCATGCTCTGATAGTATCTGACTAGAAGCATACCACCGCTCATCAGACAAGGATTTCTTTGATTGTTTCCAGTCACATTGGTGATTCCCACAGGGTCTATAGAATCTGACCCTTCTAGCCCCCTTGCCATATCCACCTGTTTGTAGAAGTGTCCCATTACTCAGGAAAGAACCAGAGGAACACCAAGGATCAGTGTCAAGCCTCAAAGGCCTCACTCTGTTAGCACTAATGTCATACTCTACAGAGTGAGCATAGCATGTGGAGTCCATCAAATCATTATTTCTTCTGGTGCACCTGCTTCCGTTGAAGCGTTTGCGAAGTTGGTAACTAGATTGGCCAGCTCCAGTTTGATCAAACATTATGATTGTGGTTTGGTGGGTTAATGCCATATGCATACCCACCACGCCAGTGCTGTTAAGGAGGAGCTGCCACTGCCCTTTCCTCCCTCTAGAGGATCTTCCAGTGGCACCATCACTAAATCCAACAGAAAGCAAGAAGAATAGGATAGCGATCATGATTATACTGCGAGGCAGGAAGATGTTTTCATACGCCATGTGATAGCAAGAGGGTGATGATGGTTATAAGATTAGCAGGGAGGGTTCTTTTGTAGCACCACGTTTTGCTTGGAACCGACTTACTAGCAATCATGCACTTGAAACATAGCAATCAATTTGGCTAAATTTCAGCCTGCTCATCCTGAAATGTGTGATAAAATTTTTCCAAGGAGTCTTGCCGTGAGGGAAGTTCATAGATAGATCATATAATAACAATTGAGTGTCTGGTGACATCCAATTGAGTCGGGCTCATGCAAGAATGGATTCAGTTTGCCAAACCATTTTTTGTTTTTGTCTGAAAATTCCGGGTTTATGCAGCGGCAGCAGTCTTTTTCTGTTACTATCTGATAGCACTTGGCAGAACTTCGCTAACTGGTTGAAAGTACTGCTTTCACATTCCTTTAATTCAAACCCACCAAGAGAAGTATCAGATATTGGTATAGAATATTTTGGGGGCAGAAAAAGCAAGAGAAATGACAAAAATCTGATTTAAGAGTTAAGGAATCTAGTACTATTTTATGGTATGGTAAAAAAAATTCTTGGAAATAAAAATTAAGAAAATTCTACAATACTATAGTGATACCTTGATACCTTCACTTAGTTGGCATTACTATTGTCTGTAAAATAAAAAATTCTTGCGTATTGACATTAAGTGAATTGAATTTGAACTTAATAAAATGATATATATATATATATATATATATATATATAGAGAGAGAGAGAGAGAGAGAGAGAGAACCAATTGTACTTAATTAGAAACAAACAATAGAAATAAAATCCAAATAGTACATATAATTATTTAGATATATTTGACCCCACATAAGAACTTTTTTTATCAACTTCAAATTCGATTCACTTAATACGACAGTTTCTAATTAATTAATCTGAATTATTTGTGTTGATTAATCTATACAAAAATTTCTCTCGAATTGAGTTTTTGAAAAAATCTAAATGTGAATAATATCAACTAAAAAAGAGGTACTATAAAACCTTCTATCATTAACAATAACAAGTTTAAAATTGGGCAGTGGTTGTGGCGAATAACCAACATCTGACCAAACTTTAAAATCTTGATTTTGAAAAACTAAGAAAAATAGAAAATAAACCTATTCTTAAGTCTAAAGTAGTTAAAGGAAAGAGAGTATTAAATAAATAAATAAAAACAAAAACTCTTTATATTTGGAAGAAAAACCATCAAGTAACATTTGCAAATATTAAAAAAAATGCATATCTATATATATAAGTAAAATTGCCTTTTGAAGCAATTAATAATATCATTAAATATAATTATATCATTAAATACATGGTAACATTAACATAAATGAAATAATAAAATTTAAAAAGACCATTATATTAGGAAGTAAAATGTTATCAAAGTATATAATTAAAATTTAAAGAATTAAATAGTGAAATAAAAAAATAGACAACCTTTCCAATATAAAAAATTAATTTATAATGTTTTATGTATTTATTTTTAAGAATTTTTATTAAAAAATACTTTGTAAATTTAACATATATGAAATCATAATTATATATAAAAACATTATTTTTTAAAAAATAAAAAATAAATTAAAATGTGTAAAACACGGATAAAATAAATTATTTCAAACATAAAAAAATTAATTTTAAACATTTGTTCATCTATTTATAAGAATTTTTATAAAAATCATTTTATATATTAAACATATTCAAAATAATAATTATAAAAAATATAATTATAAATAAAAAATTAAAATATAAATTATAAAATAACTCGTACAAAGCACGGATAAGACAACTAGTTAACAAGTAAAACAAGAAAGAAATTAAAACAACAATTAATACAAATAAGAAGCTCCAGCCCACCAAGCATCAATTTGAGAAGGTATATAATTATCTTATCTGTAGATAATAAGGTTATTCTTTTAAAGCAAAGGACCATATTATTATTATTTTTTATAAAGGAGATTTATGACCTGGTGTGAAAAAATAAATGAGTTGAAATGCAAGACAAAATGAGCTGACTGAAATTCAATCCTGGAATGAAGCAATCCCAAAAGGACAGTGTTAAATAAAGGTCAGACAACTTCTAAATTATATTTGTTATTTTACGTTACAACCATTATTTTTTTTATTACGAGTTATCACCATAATAATAAAACTCACTTTTTCTTTTTCAAGTTACTTTTAAGAGTATTTATGAGATGTATTATAAGATACCAAAAAAAGAAAAAAAATCAATTTTTTTTTAAATCACCAGTATCCTTATATCCTTCAAGAATGAGATTAATCTCGTCCAAACTCAGAAATGTGAAAAAAAAAAAAATCAATTCGATCACCCTGACACATGACAAAAAAGAGTAAATGGAATAACTTAGTCAACCCTAAAGAAAAATGTTATTAGCTAGTTAATTGAGAAGATACTAAATTGGCGGAATAGCCAATCAGCCTATTAAGTTAACATAATTAGCCCCTAAACCAAGGGCACTCGCTAACAAAAAAAGTGAAAAACAAAAGGAAAGTGAAGAAGGAAAACGACATGTCAAAAACCCGAGAGTTATTAGCATGCCCTTCCTGCTAAAATCCATGTTATGCTGTGTTACCTTCACGTCCCGATACTAACACAATTACACAAGTAGATGGTGGAAGAAATTAGCTCCTACCGAATGACAATGAAAGCTACAGTTGTGCTAATTTCGAACCCATGGAAACAAACAAGAGATATATAACAAGGCTCTTGAAACAAGCCCACATCAAAAGGGGATGGAACATAATATTTATGAATCGCCAGAAAATTAATATAATACAACAATGCAGAAGAACCCAACTCTAATATAAAATGCGTTCAAAGCATAGACTTGAACCAATAAATACCAAAAATATGTACAATGCGGATCTAATAAGCAAACCTTTTCCGCTCATCCTCCTCCCTCGTCACCAAGAAACTTGCAGAAAACTCAGTTTCATAACTGAACTTGAAAAGCCATGGACAAGATTTCCAAGATATCATCTAATAAAGTTTTATTCTAGTATCAATGGTACTCCTGCAAATGGGGCATGACTCAAGATCCTGTCCGCACTCACAGCATGTCTGCAAATTAGTAAAGATGATTCACATAACTAATAGGCATTCAATCATCTATAATATTATGTGAGAAAACAGTGAACTGCCTGGCTTCATTACCTGATGCCCACAACCAAAGGCCATATCCTTAGGATTGGAGAGGCAAATGGGACAAACCTGCAAAGATTACATAACAGAATAGTTTAGTAGGGTTTGAATTTACATCAAATCATGTGTATTAATAAATTTAAGATCTACTTATGAGTGCCACTGTGATCCACAAAATAGACTTCCTACATGAGGATTGAGAGTAATGACAAGGAGAAGTAGACATGCTACTGTGGTTGCAGCAAACTAAAGAAGGAAAAACAAACAGCAAGAGAAAGAGAACAGTTGAAGTACTTGATTATCAGAAGCAGAACTTGCAGGAGGATCCGGGCCAACATCATGTCTGTGAGATGGTGCAGTGGGACGAAAACTGTTTTGACGGGAAGCTTTTGGGGTGTTGAAAGATGCTGTACCATATAGAGGTGGTGGTAGAGGAATCCTGTCTATAGCTTTCCCTCTACTAGCACTGTATGAAATTAAATGGCTTCATAAACAGATGCTATATCCAATGTTACAAAGCCTACGAAGAAAAAAGTTCAACATACTTACCCCAATATGTTAAGTTCTAGTGTTGCCTTGTACTGGGAGGGTATTTCCATCAAGGCAGCAAGTGCAAACTCTGCTTCTTTTCTGGATCGATCCATGTTCTTTGACATTATTTCTGCGAAATTCACAAACTACAAAAGACAAAACAAAAAAGAAAAGGAAAATCAAGTTGATTATTATTGAGGAAGAGCATAAACAGAGGAAGCTCTATAGCAATGGCAAAATTGACAACTTTTGAACAGGAGATACATGCCTGGAAATTGTCAAATGCTCGGGAAGGGATGTTATCATCAAATTCTCTCATCATATCCCATGGCCCATCTCCAACTCCAACTAATATGATTGACAGGGGATATTCACTGACAATAACACACATTTTAGAAATATGATAACCAAGACAGAATAAAGCAACAGAGACAGATAATTACCTAGCTTTCACAATAGCTTCAACAGTTTTCTTTTCTTGTGCACTCAACTGACCATGCTCAGTGTCAACACTTCGCGTCACCTGCGACAAGTTGGCAATCCTCAACTTCAATTTGTTTATTATACTTAGTCTCCAATTTCCAATTGACAGCCAATGGCAAGCATGACCATACAATACCAGTATGCTATTAAAGCTAATATCATCTCTAAGTTTCTTAATAGTTACATATGAAAACTACAGCTAACTCTTACTTTGATTTCAATGTCATTTAGCAGCCACACATGACAACTCATCCTTAAACCTTCAGAGAAAATGTGAAAAGACGCTTTCCCCATAGTAAAATTCATTTTTTAATCAAAATTAAGACAATAATCTAACCTTGTTCTGCAATATAATTGCTTTTTGGGTTTCTACCACAAATGTCGCATTCACTTGGTTAAATATGGACAAGTTTCAAGGCATTGTAGTATTTAAGGAAGGTCTTATTATTTTCATCATCAACAACCCCAACCTTCCCCCCCCCCTCCTAAAAAAGAAAACCACCAACAAAAAAAAAATCCTCTGTGCATGCTATTTGGTGTAATCACTTTGATAATTTGATCTAAAAGTACACTCATTTAAATAATAATTAAAAATTATTTGCAAATTCAATTCAGAAAATGCTCTACCTGTCCATCTGCTATGATCAATAAGACATGGTATTGGCCTCCACTTTGCTCAACTATGGTGATTGCCATCTCAATGATTGGGGCAAATGATGTTGGTCCTACCATGAGTTAGGAGGCAAAAATAGCATAAGCAAGGAGATGGAATAAAAAAGGAAATGAAGTTTGACCGGTGTTCCAATACCTGCAAGTTTTAATTGAGGGACCAATTCCCTATACCGTGCCAACACTTCTTCAAATCCATGACAAAATCTCTCATCAGGATTGAAACTAAAAACTTCCTGGTCATGTGTTGATGCTGCCAATATGTAAACCCACACAAAATGTAACTCACCAGGAAATTAGATTCTAAATTCATAACAATGTTTCTCAAAATTCAAATTACCATCTCCAAATCCAAAACAGGGAATTAAGTTATCCTCATCAAAGGAAGACAACGTTTTCCCAATAATAGATATAGCTTGTTCATATGGGTTTTGTTCATGACCAATATGATGCAGGCATCTCCTTTGAAATGACCTTCCACCTAATACAAAAACAAGTTATGCATGTTAACACAATTACAGAAGGGAGAAAATTAAGACGGAGAGAAGTCAAATGAAGCAAAACCTGTCCACTCATTGCTCTTTGTAAAATCAATACCAACAATGAGATTGGAAGACTCTAGGCCAGCACCCGCCAGAGCCTCAGTTACCTTCAAATATGGAAAATTACTTCAGAGTGTCACACAAAAAAACATGTGAATTTAAAATAACAATTACTGGTGTAGTGCCAACACTCAGCACATTAATCTGAAATTTACATCCTCCAAATATAGTGATGACATGAAAGTAGTAGCTAGACATGAATATTTGCTCAAAATGATGATCTGTGTGTCAAGAGCCATGTTTATATAACTTGCAGAAAACAGGCAACAAAAGGAAACTATTTCTTTTTGGCAAATTCAACACCATCTTTATAATGACAATGTCAAGATAACAACAAAAGAATTATTTACAAGAACCAGAAAGGGAAATATTTCCCTCAGCTTCTCAAATTTATACTGTCTTCTTTAAAACATGTGAGCAATTAATAGCAATAGCAATTTTGTTATCATTAAACTTGAAGCACCAAATTGTTTCAAATGATTCAAGACCTGAACTGAAAGAGACTCTCGTTTCTCAAACTGAACTTAAACCCAAAATGCTGGGACAGTTTCATTCAGTATAAGCCCTGGAACAGATTCTACAGAGACCATGCTATTCATTCTATATTAGATTGTGCACACTGCAAACCCGTGACCCATGTTACCATGTTATTCTGCACTTACGCCATTTGATACATTGAGAATCAGGGAGCAGAGAAAAGTTACCTGGTCCAAGCTATTATAATTATCATCTATCCTTGAATACTTCCTGTCTGACCTCTTTCTTGGCTCTGGAGCACGACCACCACCATAGCTTTGAGATGGATGCCCGTAATGCCCCTGAGGCACATGATCTTGGCTTTGTTGCACATATGGCGATTGAGGTTCAGGATAACTCCAGGAATGTGAACTGGACCTTGAGGATGAATGTTGCCTAGAGCTCCCCCGTTTTGAAATAGATCCACCCATAAATTCTTTATTCTACAGAAATTCAGGAACCACATAAAAGCATTAAAACCAAATCTCTTAGAATTGTACTTGATCAAGTTCAAGTCACATCCTTGTTGGGGGGGAAAAATATGACAATAATTAATTTTTTCCTTAAAAATCATTAAAATTTACAAATTCAAATTAGACAAAAGCCCCCCAATTTGCATTTTAATCCACTCACATTGTTTTCAACTCTCTTTCTTTACCTATTGTTCTTTCTTTGTTTTATTTTTCTTTAACTCTGATTAATCTGTCAGAAAGGAAAAAAAAAACCCTACTTTCCAAAGTGAATAGCATTCCACATAAAAAAATTGAATTGTAGACAGATAAAGCAAGTACAACTGAGAAAGATGTGAAAAGAAAGAGGATACCTTGAAGGGGTAGGAGGGATTGAGAGATAGTGAAGTAGTGTAAGAGCATTACGGTGGAAGGTGGGCGTGTCAGGATCAGTGGCAGTGGGTGTGGACGTCAAATTCAATAACAATGGTTTTTTTTTTTTTTTTGCTGTATTAGAAGAAAAGAGGTGGATATGTTGATTGATGTTGGTGAATGGTGAGGGTTGTTTCCACGAAGTTTCTATCTCTCTCTGTGCACTTTAACTCAATCTTTGCAGACAAATTGTTGTTTGGTGCCTGGTGGTTGCCCATACTGACAAACAAACGTTACTTTTTCAATATGGACGTTTGCCTATTTATCCTTCCCTGTAAATAAAATTTTAAGAGGTAGTATGTTATATTATTAAAAGTAATGATTTAATTTTAATTTATGATATTTAATTATGTATTAATATATTATTAAAAGTGTTAAATTTTTAAAATAATTATTATAATAATTAAACTTTTTTAATAAATTAACAATATATAACTAAATAAAAGTATAAAAAAAAATTTCATAAATAATAAATCAAAATTAAACTCTAAAAATAATTATAATAATAAGCATTTGAAAAGTTAAACTTTTAATGATTCACATTAATAATTAATTACAAGTTAAAATATTTTTAAAAATTGTTACTTCACTATCCACGTTCTCCTTAAAAAGCAATTACGTTATCTCGTGCTAGTTTAAATACTAGCTCTCTAGTTATCGGCAGAAGAAAAAAAAATACAAGCTTTCTAGAACTCCTTGTTCTAGCACGCACCCAGAACCCATGTTATAAAAACCGGCCCGGACCGGCCGGTCTGGCCGGTGGACCAGTAAATCGGTCAAGTGACCGGTCCGGGTGACTAGTTGGATCGGGTATGTCTCAGAACCGGTCCGACTCGGTCCGACCCGGTCCGACCCGGCCGGTTTTGAATGAAAACCGGTGACCCGGTTGGTTGAACCGGAACCGGCCGGGTCACTAAATTAAAAAAAAACTTTTAAACTTTGAAAAATCATAACTTTTGACTCGTTTGTCCGATTTAGACTAATTATATGTCCATTTCATATAACTTTTTGAGATCTACACCATGGTAGTCATATTTTTTTCAAAATAAATATATTTTAGTTATTTATAATGATAAATATCATCATATGTAGTGTGTATTTTTATATATATGTATTTAAATATTTATTTAATTTTATGCGGTTCGCCAATGGTGGCCATTGGTTGAATCGATCATGATCCGTCTGCAGAATCATTCAGGTTTTTATAACTATGCCTAGAACCAAACTTTCCTAACACTACGCTAGGTTTCAAAATATGATTGGCTATCGTGCTAGTTGAAGTGTATCGACTAGACTATTTGACTTTATTGTGACATCCTGCAAGTTAAATCGACTATAAAGTATTAAGCCGTAAACATCCTGAACTTTTATTTTTATTCATTCGGTTGGATGCCATTGTTTGTTTTGGGTTTGTCATCTATCATAGGAATTATGATCGAGATTGGAGATACTGATAGAATGGTTCTTACCTTCATGAACAGCTCACTCATTGGGATATTATTGTCCTAGCAGTAGTGGCTAAGAACGCCAACTAGGCATATAGACAAGTCATATATATTCGTCACTTATCAATTTCCTTTTTAATTTTCTTATTCATCGTTAACTTTATTTTCAAATTATTAAATTGATTTTCAATAGTTTCTATCCTCAAAATCATTAATATATTTGCGAGAATTCTGTATTTCTTCTTCTTTTTTAGAAATTACGTATAAAAAACATGAATATATTACTACATAAAATCTCTATTAAGAACTTAAAGAAAATTGCCAAATTTCATATGTATACTGGCTCTCTATCTTATTTCTCTTTCTCTTTGTCTTTTTTTTTTGGTGAAGTCTCTTTCTCTTTCTCTTTGTTAAGCATAAATGAAACACAGGCATTCTCATCTATCAAAGTAATAAGTGATCTGTGATCCTGTCCAATGCACAAATGTTGCGTCTGTCTACACATAAAGATAGGAAAGGGGAGGGGGCGTATGACTTAATTAATACATAGTTACATGTATACCGTTAGGACACCCTTGATTTGGTCATCATTGATGGCAGTTGCTTGATGAAAAAATTTTAGATAAGGATTATCATAAACACTCAATTCAACATTAAATATATGTAAGGTGATAAAATTTTAGGTAAGTACGATCTATTATAAACATTTCATTCAACATTAAATATATATAAAATTTTAAAAGTTATATTATGAATACGCCTATTTTTAAAAAATAATTTTACATATATCAATTATTAAATAGAATACTTATGATAAATTTTCTCCACCTAAGAATTACTCGTTGCTTAATTTGGATCCTTTTGAACTTGAATAAGAACATCAACAAGATATTCACGTTCTGGTGCTGGTTTGTCAGAATCATTAATATGCTTCTCAATTTCATACCAGCTATCCAATTCTCTGAAGTTCTTCTCTAGCCTACTTTCAAGGCTGTTGAACTTGTTGAGCCACCCAAAATATGAAGAAAAAAAAGTCTGCTAGACAGAATAATCCCCCCCCCCCCAAAAAAATAACAATTCATGTGTTTCTATAAGCATTTCAAGGAAGTTAGTTCAAGTTACTTGCATTATCTGCTCCACCTCCACCTTCATATGGATCTTCTGCCGAAAGCAATCCGACACACAATTATGATGTACCAATATTCTAAAATTGGAGGCGTATACGTATCAAATATGCGAATCGTGCAACAGTTATTATATTTTGGACATCTGTCAATATTTGGTTGATGGATACACGAAAATGTTCTTATTATATTTTCCCAGTTACCCAAGAATGGAAATTTCAAGTGAGGAGGGAGAGAGGGAATTTCAAAAGAGTGAGAAGTAATAGATGATAATATTTTGTTAATTACTACCGGGCCAAAAATTATAATAATTAGTTAAGACATAATTTTATTTTTTTATTGTGGCTGCACTGTCCTACATTTATATGTACGTGAGTTTGAGGAGGTTCGCAATGTACATGTAACACACTGACATGATGAGTTGTCAAGCATTAATATGTGTTTATACACACTTAATATGTGTTTATACACACAGTGAATCCATATGATGACATTAGTCTCCCATAAGACCAACAATCTTTCCCAATGACACCTAGGACTTGAACATGCAACTTCCCTCTGATATCATATGTTAGATCAAATGTTTATCACTAGAACAAAAATTATAGTTGTTAGTCAAGAAGTAATTTTATTTTATTATTATGATGGTGCATAGCCTCAAATATATATGTATTGCAAGTAAACTTAAGAGGCTTGTACTGTGATACACTAGCATGATGAGTTGTCAAGTATCGATGCACATCTATATACACACGGAGAGTGATACTAGCAATAGTTATGAATCATATAGTATTTTTCATATATTTAAATATTTTAATTATTGTTTTGAATATGTAATAGATTATAGTATTGTATCAAATAGTATACTCAACACCGTATACATGCAAAAGGGTCAATTCCCTTAAATTCACATGACCTAAAGAAAGAGCTATGGAATGAAGCAGAAGTGTGATCTCTTCAATCCTCCTCACAGCTTGAAATGCTCGAACTCACCTTGGCGGTTCACAATTTTTTTTCAAGCCTTTATATTTGATTATTTTTTTACAACTTCTCTTCTTTCCTACGTGGAGCTTTTGTCGTAGACCACAGACACCGTCCTCCTCAGAAAAATGTCTGCCTCACACAATGCCTGTAGCAACCATACTGGGGCCCTCTGTTGTTTTGATATGAGTAAATATTAATTTTGGTTTTTAAAGATTTAAATGTTACCTGTTAAATTTTTTAATGGATAAATATATTAAAATAATTATTTAATGTATATTTTTAACATTAAAATATTTTTTGATATTAAATTATTTTTAAAAAAATCAATTTACTATTAAAAATTATTAAAAATCTAAACTAATAATAATTGTATCCTAAAATGAGTGTTTAATCTATATTTTTTATGAGTAAACTAGCAATTTAGTCTTTGAAAATAACTTGCAATTACAATTTAGTCCCTGAATTTATTTTAACATACAAGTTAGTCCTTAGAATTTTAAAACACATAGCAACTTAGTCCTTATGTTATTTCTCCTTTCAAAATTAAACGGTAATACATGATGTGACATGTTAAGTGCTTATGTATACCGTTAAATGTCACATGGTAGGTTACTTCACATACGTAACCCTTCCAACTACATCATTTAGGTGAGAAATATGAAACTCGACCCCTTCAAGATCTCTTAACTGACCAAGCAGACCTTACTCCTAACTCATTACCCCTCAGTTCACTAACTGACCGATCCCCTTAACAGTTTTCCCATCAACTCAACTGATTAAACTTACACTTAACCGATTAGTTATTAACTGATATGTGACATTTAATAGTATATGTAAGCACTTAACATGTAACATCACATATTACCGTTTAATTTAGGAAGAAAAGATAACATATTACCTTTTAATTTGAGAAGGAAAGATAACAAAAGGACTAACTTGCTATGTGTTTTAAAATTTTAAGGACTAACTTATATGTAAAAATAAATTCAGAGACTAAATTACAAGTGTAAGCCACTTCCAGGACCAAATTACTAGTTTACTCTATTTTTTATACATATGTACGCTTAGCATCTTACTGGGCTTAGTCCGTGAGCTTCTTTAGTATTAACTTTTCTTTTAATATTAATATTGGGCTTGAAAATTTAAACTCAAATCCGTTTTAGCTCAGTCCGATCTTCCGCCGAGAGCTATTTTAATGTTTCAAAAAGACTCAAAACTTACGCTCTTCTAACTAGCCTAACTTGGACTCTTGTTGTTGTTGGGCTTGAATGTTTGATTCTATGTTGCTGCAGACCTGCTTCGTCCAACTCGAAGACCAAGAAGTTAAATGCTCTGTTTGGTTTAAAGAGGGGAGAGGAGGAAAGGGATTTTAATGAAGGAAAAGAGAGAGAAGAGAGTTTAATTTTGTGTATGTTTGATTAGAGGAGGAGAGGGAAGGAATTTTAAAAGAGAAAAAATATAAATTTACATTTTTATACAATTATAATATTTAATTTAGGAATATTTAGTTTAATTTATATCCACTGTCAGTGTAAAGTTTATTTACACTGTCATCTAATCATGTGTTGCCAAATCATTAAAAGTGTTTCACTATCACAACCACTATCTTATAAGTCTAACTATTTTAATGATGTGTCAACATATAATTGAATGAAAGTGTAAAGAAACTTTACACTAACAGTGGATAGAAATTAATTTTATGAATATTTTAGTCTATTTTTTAACATATATTCTCTCTCTTCCAAATTCTTCACTTTTAAAGGGAAACTAAAATTGACTTATGAGGATTTTGCTCCCCTCCCCTCTACTTTTTTCTTAAAAATTAAACCAAACATATAAAATTTAAAATAATCAATCCCTTTCTCTTTATTTTCCTCCAACAAAACACTATGAAAAAGTGAGCAAGACTCAATTTGAAGATAGACCAACTTTGTTTGGTGCTCCAAATGGCCAAATAGTAACTTGAAGATTTTTTTGAAAACTTAGAATGTCATCGTTATTCGTTGAAGAGTGGAAGTTGTATTATTATATAATATATATACTCAAATGAGTCTATATAGTCGACGTTGAGGAGTTTATGTTTAATTGTTTACTAATTATTCAATTATGATCTTTTATTAAGTAGAAGTTGTATTTATCAAAACCTGATTGGAAAAAAAAAGTCAAAGCAGCCCGCAAAAGCTAACTTATCTAAAATTAGTCCTTTTCAAAATTAACTTAATCCAATGGGTGATGACGTGAATGAGTTAGAATGATTTGAATTGACATTTCTAAATAGGGGTATTAATCTAGTCAGGTTGAAGTTATTTTGGTTGAATTGAGCCTCATTTTAATAGAATAACAAGGGTAAGATTATACCAAATGGTTTTCACTCAATATATTTTTTGGTCGAGTCTGATCATCCAACTTAGTTCAAAATATATAAATATATATATTTTTTGACATGAAAAATTCAAATTACATAAATTAAGGATTAATTTTGAATGCATATATTTAATTATTTATATTTATTAAGAGTTTGTTAATAATAGAAGTATTAAAATATAATATAAGCATTTAAATATATTACATAATATAACATATCATACATATAATTACATTATAGTTAAAATTTTGACAAATTTTAAGCCAGTTAAATCTTAGCTTAATCTTACTCAATCCATCACAAATTCGATCATAATTAGATTTACTCAAATTTAAGGTCAAATTTAAACTTAAAAAATTAGTTCATTTGAAATCTCAAACTAAACCAAACCTTATCCAACCGATGGATAACTCTTACTTCTAAATACAAGTTATCAAAACAATAAGACAAAAACTTTATAAAAGAGAAAAAGGTAAAGTGATTGCAGCGTGACAGTGGTCGTTCTTAAAAATTATTAGGAGAAATTGCGTTTAGTTTAGTTTAGTTTAAAAGTTTATAATTAAAATATTAGTTTTTTTATTACAAAAAAAAAAACACTAGAGTGAAATAAGTTAAACTACTTGAAGTTGATCCAACATATCGAGCAGATCAATTCTGTTCATACCTCATAGATACGCCTACGGTGACCTTCACTTGATGGTTAGTACTTAATAGTACTTCACTAGGTCAAATTTCAGGTGTTAAGTACTACATTGGTTTCACTGAATCACTGTTTCCAGATGGGGTAAAAAAGAAAGCCTCAACTCAAACTCAATAAAGTGAAGATCCTGTCACCACTCAACAGTCAACAGTACCACTTGACGTGATACCAGCAATGTAACGGGTCAGTGGGTCGGTCTTATAACCCGGTTTGATCCGCCGAACGGTACTGAAACGGGGCAAGCTCACAGAGTAGAGGATAGACTTGTTCTTCCTTCTGCCATTCTCATCTCTCTCTCTCTCTCAGCTGCCAGCTGGGCACCGCATGAGTGTTAGTAATGGAAGCACTAAGCCTTCCCATAAACAGTGTTACCAATTCCTGCACCACTTTTCACAAGTCCAATGCCAACTACATATCTATAAGTGCTACCACTAATTATGGCTCCATCTCCCACTTGGGAGTGGGACAAGGACAAGTGGGACTCTCTTCCTTACAACTCAAACCTTCTAGCAGAACCAGAACCCACCGTTTGGTATTCTTTCCTTCCTTTTTCTCACTTCTTTCTTTCTTTCTTTTTACCAGGTTACATCAATTATTAATGGGTTTTATGAATATATAAATGATAACTCTTGGAGTTGGGACATGATAATTGTGTTTCGTTTGCAGAAGAGTGTTATTCGAGTGCAAGCTGAGAGTGAGGATTATGAATTGAAGCAAGTGAGGGACATGGCTGCTGCTAGAAAGAGATGGGAAGCTCTGGTATTTCATTCAAGTGCTTTTAATATCATTCTTGACTTTGATGCTTGTATATATTATAATTCCTAGTGAGGAGTTTCAAGTTGAATTGAATTTTTGTAATCTTGTATAGTACTAGTAGTATACATTGTTTGGGATTTCTCAACAGCTTGAACTTCTATAATAAACTGTCTAATCAAATCCATGCTATTGTAGGGTGCTCTGTTTCCTATAATCCACCCCCTCTTAGACCATGATTTTGGTTCACATGTGGACCTCCGGATTTTCATATGGTTTGCTTGCTTATTTGTAGATCAGGGATGGAAAAGTTAAAGTTCTTACCCCAAGGGAAGCTGGGTATGCAGTTCAGCTTTCGAACAAGCCCCTTCTTGATGTTCGTCCCTCAAATGAACACAACAAGGTTTCTCTTTTGATGCAGCTGTTGCTTTTATTTACTTTAGCCAATGTATTGAACACAATTTTATTATTTACCTGTCGTAGGAGGGGAAAAGGAAAGTAATTTGACATTTTAAACGTTAAAACATGTTATTCTTGTGGTCAGACATTTATGAAGATAACTGTCATGATGGTAATTGATCTTGGTAGCTGTCACCTGTTGAAAGCATCAGATCAGCATTTCCCTATACATTTAATTTTATTCAACTTTTATAATACGAGTTCTTATTGCAAATAAGTAATCTGACTCTTTTGCTTATACTCACACTTTTTGTAACCAATCTGCAGAGTGTAATATTCATTGTCGTGATCTTTGCTTTATCATGCTCTTTTTGCATGTTTTGAAGGCATGGGTGAGAGCGTCAACCTGGATTCCAATATTTGATGTTGATAGTAGATTAGATGCTGGAACCCTTCCGAGAAAACTCACAAATTTCGTGATGGGTATTGTATTAAAAGATTCACACTGGCTCTTTCATTATTAATTTTCACCTCCATGCTGTTGGTACACTTTCTAGATTTATGCAATAAATCTCAACATTTCATTAGAAATCTATTATGTTTGACTTGTTGTGTTGAACAGGAGGTTGGTGGAGTGGCTTGCCTACACTGTCTTATGATAGGTGTCATATACTAGCATTGTTCTTCTGATTCATTCTCTCATTCTCTGTATACATGAATTTTGTAATCATTCTTTTCCTTTCTTCAACAGCCAGTTCTTAGCCAAAGTTGAGGAGAAGTTCCCCAAAGACACAGAATTAATTGTTGCATGCCAGAAGGGACTGAGGTGAGCTTTATATATTCAATTGATTGCACACTCAATGGTGAGTTGTTTCTATTGTGGCTAATAGCCTATTACTAATTTTCTGTTTCCTTGCAATGCATTTGGTACTTCCCCTGTTGTTGTGAATCCTATTTTCAGTTTTGTAATTATTGGATCAGTCAACTTTGTTCTGGTGGATGAAAGACACTCTCAGATCTTTTCACTAGTGTCAAATAAACAATATAGTTCTTGTGTAGTTCTGAACCTCATTTTCTGGCCAGATCTTTAGCTGCTTGTGAACTACTGTATAACACTGGCTACAAAAATCTGTTCTGGGTTCAAGGAGGCTTAGAGGCTGCTGAAGAAGAGGCATGTTTTCTAATTTTAGTTTTCCGGAATTTCTATTGTGCTTTGCTTTGATCAAATTTGGGGAAAGAAAATTAGCTCATCTGGTAGGTTGTTTCTTTTTTTGGCTATTTTTACTGTGGAGCAGGATCTTGTTGTAGAGGGTCCTGTGCCTCTTAAGTTTGCCGGAATTGGTGGCGTTTCAGAATTCCTTGGGTGACTATCTAATATCGTCTTTTCTCTCCTTCTAATTCATGTAATATAATATGGTTGATGAAGTCCATTTGGCCTTGTCAATTTGAAGTTTTCTATTGGATGAAATATAAATTAATTTATACTGTTTACATTGTTGTTTGTTACGAATTCATGCCACATCAGAACATTATGATTCTTACACAATTATTGATTGGTTGGGACAATAGTACAAAACCTATGTTCAAAATTATCTTGTCATAGTTTGCTATATGACTTGACCAGAATTACATTTTATATGATGCATACTTAAATCCAATGTTTCCTGATTTCAATGACAAAAGGAAAATTATTTTTACAAATTTTCTGTTGATTCCCAGAAGTCAGCCCGGTTCATAACTATCCATTTTAAGAATTGTCTTACTTTGTTCTAGGTGGATTGACAGTCTAATGCCATTCGTTTTTATCTCATCCTGGCAAAAGATAAAATTACCTACCAATTTACAAATCAGTTTGCAAATTAGGTCTCATTCTATGCATGCAAGTACTTAAACTGCAATTATTGTTGCAAAGACAAAGAGGTCTGGAAGATTTTATTGAGAGATGATACAGGAATCTGGTGTCATATATTTCTAGATTGCCAAGAGTGTATGATAAACAATCCTGTCAATGCTTGCTGATTGGCATGATAACACAAAATTGTATAGCCTAATTCCTTGCTTGCATCAAATAATAAAAAATCTAATATTTACAGAATAATATACAGAATTGAATTATGGTGTATCATCCCGATGTTGATAACTCTACATGTTGCAGAATGTCCCTAGCTTTTTGGAGATAATCAATTACATGGACATAATTGCATGATACTTTTATATCATGTTGATTACAAGTTCAACCTTCAAAAGAGATTTTTACATAAACTAAAATTTCAGGATATTGTTTAAATATGTTTTCATTATATAGTTACTCGAAAATGCAATTTTCTGACTTCATGATATTTTGCAGTTGGACCGATCAACAAAGAGCTGCTGCAGCCAAGGAAGGTTGGGGTTATAGATTAGTGTTTTCTGCACGCCTGGTAATTTATCTATTGTATGTTTTCAGTTGTAACTCTTTTTTCTCAATCTTGATATTCACGAGAATGATTGTTTCTGGCATAGATTGGAGTCTTTCTCGTTGCTGATGCATTATATATTGGTGCTCAGCAAATTGGGCGCTATCTTCAGGAGATCAGGACCCATTGAGGTATTATATGACTGCCTTGAAGGTATTGATTAACCCTCTTGGGGACAATGTTCCTTGTTATGGATGAGCATATAGAGAAAGCAGGCTAAGGAACTCAATTTTGGATGCTGACCCTAGGCAGAGCCGTACTTCCCATCCTTTAGTTAATATGATTGTAAGCACGTGCTTTCCAAGATTTTATGTGGTGATTGACTCATATTGTTCTTAGTCACTTCTGGATTGAAAATTCAAGTTTAGTTGGGCAGTCACTTTAATTTAGGTTTCTGCCACGTGGCTATGTACTAATACATTTGTTTTGGCCACATGCTTGTATTTTTCTTTTGGAAATTTCCACAAGAAAAAACATTCATTTTTGTCATATTAATGCTCCATTGATGTTATTGTTTTGGTACTTCATATTGCGTGTGTTATGTAACTGGCAGATATACTAGATGTATTCTGAACCCTCATATTATGGTTGGAAAAGCCCTCTCACGGCTGTGATTGTTTAATATCTTCATGTTTGTACGTGACCTACGTTTGGTCAGATTTTACTTTGGTCATTCCTTCCTTTTGAAGTTACGTTGTCTTAGGTTCATGTTTAATTTTCTGAGAAGAACATGTGTAACCGAGGTCTGCATTAAGTAGTAGTGGAAACTGGAAAGTAAGATTTCCTAAGCATCACAGGATGTAATATGCCATTCCTAATCGAAGTATGTCATTTTTTCTTCAAGCAACTATAGTAGCTGAGTCTTCATAGAAGTGCGGTTTAGCAACAACATAGAGACTTTCTCTCCTGTGCATTGAGATGCCAAAAACTTCAGTGAGGTCCAAATCTTTGGCTGTAATACCAGGAGGAAGCTCCCAATCGAAACTGTGGAGGAGTTGAGCTAGAGCAAGCTCAACAACTGCAGAGCCAAATGTAATAGCTGGGCAACCTCTTCTACCTGCCCCGAAAGGTATTAGCTCAAAATCCTGTCCTCTGAAGTCAATATTACTCCCTAAAAACCTCTCTGGTTTAAATGCTTTGGGATCTTCCCAACTTTCTGGGTTCCTACCTATTGCCCAAGCATTGACAAAAAATCTTGTTTTAGCTGGAATTATATACCCTTCTAGAATAATATCTTCCATGGATTCTCTTGGGACTAATACTGGAACAGGAGGATGCAATCGAAATATCTCTTTGATAACAGCTCTCATATACTGCAGTTGATGCAGATCACTATCTGCAACAACTCTTCTTTCTCCGAGGATGCTCCGCACTTCCTTTTGTGCTTTTTCCATAACCCGAGGGTTCATGACCAGCTCTGTCATTCCCCAATCAAGGGTAATGAAGGTTGTATCAGTTCCTGCAGCAAACATGTCCTGCAGTAACACAAAGGGATGTCAAGTTGTCATTGACATTTGTCAATTAAGCAAAATGAAAACTGTATTCAATCTCAAAGTAATGAGAGATCTGATAATCCAACACACGATTATTAAGGCTTCACTAACCAAGATGATTGCCTTGATATTATCAGTGGTGAGAGGCATCTCATCCGAGCCATTCTTCTGCACCTCGAGTAGAACATCTACGAGGTCCTTATGCTGCTCAGTTTTATTGAAAGCGAGATGTTCATTCAGTATCTGATCAAACAGTTGATCAAATCGTCGAGAAGTGTCCTGCAGTCTTGATTTCATGCCCGTCAAGCTGTGTATGAACTCCAACGAAGGAAAGAAGTCACCAACACTGAATCCTCCAAGGAGTTCCTGGTATTCCTCAAGCATCTTTTGGAACCCGTGTCGTTGATAGTCTCCTCCTTCTGAAAAGCCTCTTCCAAATGCAACTCGGCAAAGGACATCATTTGCATACAGTCCCAGCATCTTAGACAAATTGGTAGTTCCTGGGTAAGACCCTGCAACCCTTCGAACTAGACGAGCAACTTCTTCTTCTCGAACAGAACTGTATGATTGTACCCTTTTGGCACTTAGAAGCTCAAGTATGCAAATTTTTCGGATATGCCTCCAGTAAGCACCGTAAGGAGAGAAGACAACATTTGTGCAGTTGTAGAAGAGGTGCTTGGCAGAAAAGAGTTGTGGGCGGCTTGAAAGTGCAAGATCATGGGTTTTCAGCACTTCCTTTGCCAGTCTAGCTGACGAAACAACCACTGTTGGGATTTCACCGAGTTGTAGATAAATTATAGGTCCATACTTTTCTGCAAGGCCTTGCAGAGATAGGTGGGGCATGGTGCCAAGCTGGTGAAGGTTGCCAATGATGGGTATCATAGGAGGACTGGGAGGAAGATTGGATCTTCTCTTTCTTGAACTGTCTACAAAGAGAAACTTTATCAATACAGCGAGGAAAATGAATGCAAAGAGCAAGAATGGTCGAAAGCCTTCCTTCAGCCATTGGAGCAGATCCATTTGATGAACAATGGGGAGTGCACGATAGCCCTTACTGCTTACTTTGTAGTTATTTCTGTCTGCGAAGTGCAAGATGTTCATGTAAGTTGAACAAGTATCTTAAAAGCTTAAGCTTAAGTGGAGACTTACAAATGATTTATTTTAGTAAGAGCTTCACACTTGAAACGTGGACACTACACAGGCTCAAACCTTAGTTATGGAAACTCTGATATCATGTCAATGATCAATTATTCTAAAAGTTTAAGTTGTTAAGTATAAATTTATCAATGATTTATATATCTAACATGCATCAATATATTTTAGAATTAATACTCAAATTGATGCTTCAAATATACACGGGACATCAGTTTGGTCCTCCAATTATTTTTGACATCAAAATAGTCCTTCAAAGATACTGGATATCAGTTTGGTTCTCCAATGTCATTTTTTGACATTAAATTAATCCTCTAAAATTATTTTTGAAATCAAAGTAGTCCCTAAAAATTGAACTAAAAGGACTAATTTGATGTAAAAAATAATTAGAAGACCAAACTGATGTTCAATGTATAAAAGACCAAATTAAGTATTTACTCTATATTTTATATCTAGCAATTTTGACATGCTCAGGGGCGGCTCAACATGTACAATGACTTAAAGCTAAATATCAAAATGAGGTCTTTTTTAATTGAAATTTACACAAAAAAATTATTAAAATTTTGTTTTTCTAACTTTTTCAGATACAAAACTCTTAACTAAACTTTTATAGCCAAATTCTTTTAGTATTTCTTTTTTAATTGATAATATAGCAGATCCTTTAATCTTTCTTAATACATTGTTGATCTTAAATAAAGTTTTAATAATTTTAATTTTGAAAAACTTCTTTCTCATGTAGTAACACTTATTGAAATTAATAACATTATTCTAAAAGTAATTATGCATTTGGAAAAGAATTGGGTCTTTTTATACACGGTTGAATATGTCAATTCAACAATTCTTTTATTTGTATAATTTTTTTTAAAAAAATTAGCTTTGAAAATAAATATAATTCATATATATTAGAGTTGTTATTCTATTTTAATACTAAGTTAATATTATTTCAAATTATATTGTCTATTGACTTCAATTATTTATTTATTTTTGCTAAATAGAAGTAATGGGCTAATAGCCTAATAGGAATTATATTTGTGGAAAGTAGAAAAAAAAAATTTATTGTACACTTAATTATGGAGGTAAGAGGATATGTGAAAATTTTATTAATTATATTGATTTTTACATATTTTTAATATAAATTTTAGAAGTGAGAGAAATAATTGAGAATTAATAGATATGATAAAAGTGAGAGAAAATAAAAATTTATTAGAACTTAAATAAGAAAGTGAGATAATATATAAATATTTTATTAATTATCTTGATTCTTGTGTATTTTTCATTAAATATTTAATATATTATTATAAAATTATGAAACTTATGAATAATGAATATTTTATTAATTATCTTGATTCTTGTGTATTTTTCATTAAATATTTAATATATTATTACAAAATTATGAGACTTATGAATAATGAAAGCCTAAAACAAGAGTTTGGGTAATCTTACCCTAGAGCCGGCCCTGGACATGCTTACTATTATCAAGAGATTATCACCATTATTATTACTGAAAGTGCGTAACTTTTTCTTTGCAAATGAAAAACATATTTTCCTCGTTTGTGTATTACACATATAAAGAAACTTGAGTGAACGTTATTACCATACATGGTTACTTAAAAGATTAGATGGTAATTATTTAATAAGTTATGATTAATTATATAATTAATTATATTTTTAAAATTATATAATTTACTCTTATAATTAATTTTTTCATAATTTTTAATTCTCTCTTTTTCTAATTTTCTGTTTTTTTTGAGGTCATGTTGGTCGACACTTTCCTCCTCTTCTTCATGATAGCTTGTCTTTGGCTTTTAGGCCACATACTTCCGGATGACAACAAAATTTCTGTGGTTTTCTCTCTTTCCGTCGAAGACTTTCAGTAAGTGGCATTGACGCATCGCCATCGTCCAGCATCATAACATGTCGCATACGCCATTTGCATCTAGCTTGGGATTTGATACTCAATAGTGATCGTTGTTTTTTTGTCTTATTGGGAAAATCGTGAGTTCCTCATCCTTAGCTACGTAGGACTTGTGGAGGTTCTGGTGGTAACAAGTAATAAGCAAGGGCCTGTGGAGATCAATCAGGAGAGTGTTTACAGTTGGAGGAGGGAGATGCACTCTTTATGAAATTTGGTGTTACTTCCGAGGGCGGCCAGCTCAAGCATAAGGCTTCTACCTTCTACAGTCTTTAGTTGATGCCCCAAGATTTTAGATTCCGAAATTTAATTATTATATTTATAATTTATATATTTGTTATATTTATTTATAATAAATTATAATTTTTAATTTTTTTATTTAATGTCTAATAAATTTTATTTTTTTCATTCATATTAATTAGTTCATTATTATTTAATCACTTTTTCATAATTCTTATTTTTTCTTTTAATATTATTTATTTTGAATACTCATCAGCCATTTCTATTTATTTATCATATTTCCATGGGATTAAGGTTCAATTTTTTTTTATAAAACCAATTGTTTTCTTTTTTACTTTTATCACTTTTATTTTCTTGTGTGCAAATAGACTTGTTTTTATTATTATGTGTTAACTTACACGCTCCCCAACCAAATTCTTTGGCCATTGCTGTTCTTGATGATATTTCATATAAGCTTTGTAGGTACTATGTCATTTTCTACTTCATTTTCATTCTTATTCTAAGTAACACTAAACTCACATTACCTTTTCTTTCTTTCTATTTGAGTTAAAAAACAAAATCATTTTATTTTCTTGTTAAAAAATATTAAAATAATAAAATTTCATTAAAACACTCAACATCCTTATAAAATAATTTCAAAAGTATTTCAAGAAAAATTATAAGTTTAGCAATATTATTAATTGAAAGATAAATATTAGAAGAAATTTATTATAAAAATTTAATTAGTAATTTTGCATCTTAAAATGATAAAAAAAATTAAATTTTTTAATTAATTTTATTAAACAATTTAAAAACCAGATTTTTTTTAAGGCGCCTTGAACGGTTGAGGTGAGACAGGTGTGGGTGGTAATGACATTTCAAGAGACGCGTGGGAAGAGAAGAGTTGAAGATTTCGGTGAGGAAAAAAATCAAGAGATGATGAGTGACGTGTAGTGTAGATAAGAAGGGAATCCAATTTTGTGAAAGAAGAGGGAAAATATAGACTCTTTAAAAATGACATCACGTGACAAATAAATTTTGTTTATCTTCATGTGAACGCATTTGTACCTGTTTGAACTTTGAAGAGAGTACCCAGTAAATTTTGTTTGTCTTCGGGTCAAGGCATTTGCAGAGAATGATTGACGGTATGTTGCTCTCGTTCACAAGTAATGAATTTATAGTACAATATTTACAATAGAAAATACTCTAAAGGAAGATTTAATTTTAATCTTAAGAAATATAAAATTATTAAATTATTAAAAAAATATTTAATTTTTAATTAGAAAGACTATTAAATATAAAAATACTTTTATTAATAAAAAGAGAAGTTGTTTGAAAATTTAGAAGAGAAATCACAAAGTATTGTTATCTTTTTATTTCATTGTCTTTCTTTAATGTATTAGGGTTTTGTAAAGTTGTAATTTTCTTTTAATTTTTTAATCACAAGCAATAATAAGAAACAAGTGTGGGGTCTTTAATAAATACTCTAGATTCATGTGTTTATTTCTTGTTTTATATTTTCTTTTCTACAGCTTCTTTAAATAAGGCAACTTCATTAATAAGCATTCTTTTAATTATCAAGGAGATTTTGTATTGAAAAGTATTATTGTCCAGACATATGTAAGATATAAAAATGTTCAACTGGGTGTAGTTGTCATCAATGCTCATAAGCTTATTCTCATCAAAGTAGTTAAGGATTATGCGAGTGCTGATGATTGTTTTGATGACATCTTAAGACCTGTCAGAAAGGGAGGAGTTGTCGACGGTCAGGAATGTGATGATTTGGCGACTATTCATTTGCCCTGTCAGTTTAGTTTTGGTGACGTATTAGTTAAACAAGCCAAATTTTTTGAACACTTAATCACTCAATAAAAAAAATGTCAATTTGCATATTGTCTTCCAGACTTATTATAAATTTAGAACTTTATTTACTATTATTAGTTTATTCGTATGAACACTTGACTACTTAATAAAAAAAATAGTTATTTGCATATTACCTTACAAACTTCTTGTAAATTTAGAATTTTATTTATTATTATTAGTCACTCATGTGAACACTTAATCACTCAATAAAAAAAATAATCATTCGCTTATTATCTTCCAAACTTCTTGTAAATTAAGAACTTTGTTTAGGCTCCATTTGGATATGTTTATGTGCAGCTTATTTATTACAATAAGCATTTTGAAAGTATTTTTTTTATTTGAATGAGCTTATTAAAAGAGCTAATAAACCCTTATAAGTTGTTTTGACATAAGTCATAAATTCAAATTTTTGAAAATAAGCATTTATGAAAGTTAAAAGTAACTTATATGCTTATTATTTTTATAATAATTTTTGACAAAATTAACCTTAAAGAATTGACACCAATCATAACATATTCCTCAAATGCGCAACATTTATTTCAAATGGTTTATGAAAAATATTTTTCAAAATATTTATTTAAACACTATTTAGCTAATTTTAAACTACACTTATGACAATAGAATTTATTAAATAAGCTTTGATCAAATAAGTACTTATATAAGATATTGATTTAAACAAGGTCTTACTATTATTAGTCACTTTATAGGAACACTTGACAATTCAATATAAAGAAATAGTCATTTGTATATTGTCTTTCAAACTTATTGTAAATTTAAAATTTTATTTATTATTGTTAGTTACTCTATAAAAATATTTGACCACTCAATAAAAAAAATTAATTTATATATTGTCTTCCAAAAGATTTTTATTAAGTATATTTTTGTCCATTAAATAAAATTTATAGTCTCTCTCCTTAAATAAAATTTAAATAATCATTTTTAATAATTTAAACTTTTTATATTCTTTAAAATTAACCGTATTCTAAATAAATGATGCACAATAATAAAGAGTAACTGATATGGTAACTGTTAAATGAGAGATACGTGCAATAGTCTCTGCTAAGACTATGGCATTACTTCCGGTAATTTATTTGGAGAATATTCTGTTTTGAGAGATTTCTGCTCCTCTTGGGATATATTGGCTTTGATTTTTCGAACTCAGGAATATATTGGCTTGGGATAAAGGCGTAGTGTATGGCAATGGCGGATCTTAATATGACATAGGTGAGCCATGGCTCCCCAAAACTTCCATAATTTCTTACAAATATAAAAGACAAAAAAAAAATTTATTGGACCCCCCCAAATTTAAGTGGCAAACTTCACCTTCTTAAAAAAAAAAAAAAACTAGTGATAGTTGGACATTATTTATTTTATAACTTTAATACTTCTCAATATTTGTACAATATTTACGTGAAGTGTAACTTTTTTCTTGTAATTACGGGTGAAAATAAATAAAGTTATGCTAGGTTTTACTTTAAATAGGTCTTATTTATTTTGTAAAATCTTAATTTTAACTTGATTTATTACTTATTATAGGGTTTTTTTAAAGTCTAGTCTAACATTTTTATGAAAACATAAAAACTTGACTTGGTTTAAAAACATATTCAAATGCCTACATTACATAAAGATTTTCAAATAGATCAATAGACTCAAACTTTATAAGTTTTAAATTTATCTAACTTTTAACATAAATAAATTATATTAATATATAACTAATAAATTACATATAAGTATTAAAAATTTTTAAATATATCAAACACTTGACTTATTTAATTAAATAATTTTTTTAAATTTAAGTCTGATTTATTTAATAAATAGACTTATGTTACATTTCTCTTAATTTTTTTTTGTTCTTCAACTTTGCATTCTCTCAATCATTTGCATTCTTCTATAATTTTAATCCATATTTATTTTCCTTTTGTTGTCATGGAAGTGCACTGTCTTTTTATCTCTTTAGTTTTTATTGTTTTTTTGTGTAAACTAAGGGTATCTGTAGTTTATAGTCAGACTAATTTTTTTTTAAGGCAAATAAATTATTGAAGTGAATACTTCTTCTTTCAATAAAATCTTTTTCATACGCGCGACCTGATTCAAATTTAAAATAAAATGAGTAAGGAACTCGCCTATCTACTAACTATAACTATGTCAGACGTTGTTCATTTTTCATCTCTTAAGTTTCTTAGTTTGATTTATTGACCAAACTTTAAAACATCATTCATAAAGCACAAGAACTTGGAGTGCATGCATTAGCAAAAATCTCAACCTATTCACGAATCCAACATGTTATTATTATTATTATTATTATTATTACTACAGGAAATATTTTATCATAATAAAGTTGAGAAATAAATAATATGGTAATTTTAAAAATTTACTATGACTCCCTAAAAATTTATCCCAAGCTCCGCTACTGGTGTAGGATAATGACTCAGCTTACTGATCTCCCTTTGCCCTTTTGGCTTTTCCCTTTTACTTTTCCTTTCTCCGTTTAATGTTTTTCTTTATGAGGATTTCGTGCCGTGACTTCGTCTCATGTACATTGCAGTTTATGGATTGAATGTAATTGTAATTTATTGCTAATAAATTTATTTTATATTATTATTTAATTCTGTATAGATAAATTAATAACATAATTTAATTATTATAAAATTTATTTAAAAATTTTAAATTTTTTAATAATATATTAACATATTATTAAATAACAATGTAAAATTTATTTACATTTATAAAAAATTAAAATTAAATTTTTATCAATTTTCATCTTTATTTATCTTTTGTCCGTACTCATGTTCATTGACCATTGTAGTCGTCACCAATATTTATCTTTTATCATTGTATGGAATACGTGAACTTTACGTTTGATTTTTTTATTTTTTAATTAAATATATTTTTATTATAATTATTTTATTATTACTTTGTTTTTTATTTTAAAAATTTTAAAAATTATTTTTACTTATTTTTTCATAAATTTTTATAAAACATAATATAATATTTTTATAATTATAATCAAAATATATTTAACTATTTTTTTTTAAAAAAAAGGAGCAAACCGCTCTAAGTTTACTCCATTTCCATTTTCTGAGTTAGATCACGTTTTTCATGTGCCATGTGTCTCGAATTATTTTAAATGCCTAATGAGAACGGTAGAAATCATACCTAGGAGTTGACAACACCGGATGTGAACAAAAAGTGTTGATTTTACAATTTGCAAGTGTGTCAGGATAAGTGGCTAGAAGTTGGGCGAAAAGAATAAAAGCTACTTACCCGTTACCTAGGATTTGTTTGGTATCACGAAGAAAAAAAAAAAAGAGAAGAAAATATAATAAAAAAAGAAGAGAAAAAAATAAAAGAGTTATTATTTATTTTATTTGATATCATTAAATAAAAAATAAATTTTTTTAATTTAATTTTATCATAAAATAAATAAATAAATAAAAAGTAAAAAAATTAACATGGAGATGAGCACCCCTCCTTTCCCTCTCAACCCGCTGACGAAGGGAGAGATGAAATTTTGGTGAGACTCCTAGAAGTCTAAACTATCCAAATTATTGTTCTTCTCTTCCAAAGTAAATACCAAATCAGAGATATTGATAATTTTTAACTTCGTTTTCTTTTCTTTCTCTCTTAATTTGAATACCAAACGTACCATTAGAGTGGAAGGGTTTCATTATTTTAAATATTTTATTTCGAGTTTAATTTTTAAAATAATATGTATAAAAAAATATAATTAAAAGAAATTTCTACTTCATATATTTAATCATATATTTATGAAATTAGTCTCTTATATTTTGAATAAAAAGATATTCTGATTTACAAAAAAAAAATTAACTTAAGATTTAAAACTTATAATAATAAAATAAAAATATAAAGCAAGATGAAGATAAATAAGAAAAGTAAAAACAGAACAAGATATGTATGTACTTTAGTATTTTAATTGTATTTGATTATATTTTAATTTGTAAATAATTTAATTTAATTTTATATTAATTTTTTAATTTGCGTTTAGTCTTTAATTTTTTTTAGATTTGTAAATATTTTTATTTAGTATTTAATTTTTTAATTGTAAATAATTTAATTTAATTTAATTTTTTAACTTGTAAATATTTTAATTTAATATTTTATTTTTTTTAATTTGTAAATATTTTAATTAGTCTTTATAATTCATTTTATTGTTGTTTTATTTATTTTAGGTGCAGTAGAATTAAATTCATATATTATCTTATGTATAAAATTAACTCTCAAAACCTTATTTAGATTTGTAAATTATTCTTTTAAAAGAATTTTGATGATAATTTTTTCTACCTAACAAAAAGTTATTACAAGTAGTTGTTTGGGACGGTAGTGAAAGATATGATGTAATTATATATATATATATATACATATATATATATATATATATATATGAGGTTTCTTTGCTATTCTTATTTTTTATGAGGGTACTAATATTTTTAATAAACAATGGTAATTTTTTTTTAAGTCTCACTTAGTTTACATATGAATGTAACACATTATTTTTTTTTATGTTTTATAATATCGCTTAATCCTAGTTTTTAATTTTATCTATAAAGAATATCATCAACTATTTCAAGCAATAAATATATATTGATCAAATCAATTTTTTTTATCTTATTAAATATAATATATATATATATATATGGTGGGATCTACTTACACCAAGTGTAAGTCTTGATATATTTACACCACTCAATAATTTTTTGTAGAATCTGAATTTAACTAATCTAATCGTTGAATCATATGTTACTATTTTAATGATCATGCATACTAAATTTTAAATAAATCAAATATATATAGTTATCTAATTTAATAGTTGACAATTTACTTACATTTTAAAACCATATTATACGTTAAAATAAAGTAATAAGATGAAGTATCAAATAATTTTTTAATTGTAAGAAATTTTATGGAATTGATTTATTTTATGAAAACTTTCAATTCAACGATTGGATTGGTTAAATTTACATTCTACAAAAAATTATTGAATAATGTAAGTGTATCAAGACTTACACTTGATATAAGTGGATCCTCACTCATATATATATATATGATAAAAAAAGAATAAACACTTACTTTTGTTCTCCATATATATATATATATATAAGGATTTATTATTTTATTTTGAATGCAATATTGTTCAAACCAAGTAAAGGAATATAAATTAATTTCTGGTTCTTTTAAGTAATTATAAAATTCTTGTAAATATGTTGAAGTCTCTTTTTTATTAAATGTTGAAAAATACCAATTACGTTTTTCTTGATTATAAATAGCTTCAAAGTCTTGCCTAATCCAAACTTTATCTATTTCAAATGGTTCATTTTTTGTTAAAGTATTAATTACTTGAGAGTGAGTAGGAGATGGAATATAGATGGTGCTAGTGAACAACATATAATGGATGTAATATAACAGATGACTATGGCATCAACCGCTTATCAACTTAAAGGAAATAACGATGAAAGAACCGCAACAATACTTATTACTGGATTTACTGGTCAACTCAAAGGATTGTGGGATAATATTCTTACCCCTACTGAAAATAATACAGTACTAGGAGCAGTCAAACAAGAAGCAAATGGTGTTATTAAAACTGATATAATAACAACACTTTTATTTACAATAACAAAACATTTCATAGGAGATCCAATAAAACTTCAACAAAGAGCGGCAGACCAATTAGTAAATCTTTACTGTCCAACTATGTCTGATTATAGATGGTATAAAGATATGTTTTTATCAAAACTTTGTCTAAGAAGTGATGGATCAGAAGATTATTGGAAAGAAAGATTTATAGCCGGACTTCCAAAATTATTTGCAGAAAAGGTAAAAATCAATATACAAAATCAATATAATGGACTAATACCTTATGATCAATTAACTTTTGGTCAAATATCTAGTAATATTATCGAAACAGGAATCCAAATATGTACTGACTTTAAGATACAAAATAAATTAAGAACAGAAGCTACTTCAAGTAGACAAAAATTAGGAAACTTTTGTCAGCAGTTTGGAATTGAAGGGATTAAAGCCCCAAGTAAAAAACAACCAATAAGTCAAAAGCCCTCCTTTAATAAGTCTAAAAACATAAAAGGATCAAAAAGAAAAAATATAGTATGTTATAAATGTGGTCAATTTGACCATTACCAAAGAAACTGTAGAACTAAAGAAAAGATTAATAATTTAAATATTGATAATAATCTAAAACAAAACTTGATACATATCCTTATTAATGATCAATATTCCTCAGAATCTGAATATGAAACTTCAGGTAATGAAGATAATGAAATATTTCAAATTCAAGAAAATTCTGAAATAGAATCTGAAGAACCCGAATGTTTAGGACCAGAATTATGTGATTGTCCTAAATGCATTAAAACAATAAATGTCATTACAAATGATCAAGCTACTACTTTAATAAAGATATTAGATAAAATGCAAGAGTCAGAATTAAAGCAAGAATTTCTGCAACAACTAAAAACATTAATTGATGAACAAGAATATAAACAAACTCATATGGATAAAATAGAAATGAAAGACATATTAGCAAGATTTAAACAACCACAAAAAAATACAGTAACCTTATATGATTTACAACAAGAAATTAAAGGCTTAAAACAAGAAATAGAATTATTAAAACAAAAAGATTTAGAATTAGAAATTAATTTATTAACCTTAAAAGGACAAAGAATTATTAACGAACAAAATTCAGAAACCTCTAAAGAACAAGAATCATATATTAATTTATTAAGTCAAATAATTATTCATAAATGACATTGTCCTATAGATCTAGTTATTAATAACGAAATATTTTCATTAATAGCTCTTATAGATTCAGGAGCTGATATGAATTGTATTCAATAATGGTTAATTCCAACAAAATACTATGAAAAAACAATGGGATCCTTAAGTAGTGCAAATGGATCTAAACTAATTATATCCTTTAAATTAACAAAAGCAAAAATTTGTAAAAACAAAATATGTTATAAAACATCCTTTGTTCTGGTTAAAAACATTAGTGAAGAAATGATTTTAGGGACTCCCTTTTTAACTTTATTATATCCATTTTCGGTTACAACAAAAGGATTAACAACCACTAACGTAGGACAAGAAATTTGTTTTGACTTTATTAAACCTCCTCATATTAAAGAATTAAACCTAGTACAACAATCATTAATTTCTAGAATTAATTTAATAGATAAAAAACAAAAGCAAATAGTTATGCTTAATAAAGATATTTATTATAAAAAGATCGAAGATCAACTAAAAACTCCTTATGCTCAAAATCTTAGTAAAACTTTTCAAGAAAAAATTGAAAAAGAAATTTGTAGTACTGATCCAAGTGCTTTTTGGTCAAGAAAGAGACATATAATAACCCTACTTTATGAAAAAGATTTTCAAGAAAAAGATATTCCTACAAAAGCAAGACCAATTCAAATGAATCAACAATACTTAGAATATTGTAAAAAAGAAATTCAAGAATATCTCGATAAAAAACTCATCAGACCCAGTAAATCCCCATGGAGTTGTGCGGGATTTTATGTCATGAATTCTTCTGAATTAGAACGAGGAGCTCCCCGATTAGTTATTAATTATAAACCTTTAAATAAGGTCCTTCAATGGATTCAATATCCTCTTCCCAATAAAAGAGACTTAATTAACCGAGTTTATAATGCTTCAATATTCTCAAGAAAAGCCTTTATCCTTTCATCATGCAGCTCTTACCCCACCAACACCTCAAAAGCTAGTTCGACCTACCGGTCCTTATTCTCCTTCACAAAATTACCCTCCAAAACCTAGCTCTTTATTATATACTGATAAATCATACCCTTTAACTATTTGCCCTATAGAACCTGAATGGGTTGACAAGACTCCTCGCTATATTTTTCAAAAGATTTTCCCTTTACAATGGAAATACCTTCCAACAGATCCTCAAAAAAACCCGACTTTTTTATGAATTTATATTTGTAGATACTAATTCAATAGAAGTAACTCATAATCGAGATCCTAAAGATTCTTCAAAAATAATCTTTTCAAAAATCAAAATACTACAAGTATTAACTCCATCTACTTGGTCCATCCCTATACATTCTTCAAAAAACTTCTCCAGATCCTTCACCCCTCAATATTATAATTATTGTGACTATATCCAAGCTTGGTACAATTTCCTTTTTTATCAACTTTATTCTCATTCATGGTTCATTTGGTTCAAAAGAGGAATTTCTCTTACCTTTCCTCAATGGTTCATTAAATGGTTTTTTGATTGTGGACCCCTCACTACTATATTTCCTGATTTTGCCAAATCATTCTTTCAAAAGTTTAAAGAAGCCACTATTTGTGAACCTTCAATATTAACATTTTGCGCCAGCTTTGGTGTAACTTGGATAATAAGTTGGGATTACTCCCTTTCTATTATTGACAAGACTCATCCAAATATGCAATACCTAGTTCGGACAATAAGAATTAAATGGTGGAATAAGTTCAATAGTGAATTATTAGCCGATCAGAAGCTCCAAAATTGGTTCCTTTGCAATCCTCAATACGTTAAGCATCTCACCCCTTCTCCTCACCAAAATGAGTTCTTAACCGAAAAATCCAAATTCATGGCTGAACACGCAGCATGCAGCTCAAAAGAAGAGTTCAATAAGAAAATACAAAAGGTCCTATCTGAGACCTCCTCTCAAGATGAAAATACTGGCTCTAGCACTATTCCTCAAAATGAAGATGACTGTTATGGTATCGACATAAATGAGTTTCAATAAAGATATTGGAATTTTCAAAAGCAAAAGTTACTTCTCAAAAGAAAAAGCAAAACGTCGACAGAAGCCCTCTTCAAAAAAGAAGACTACTAAAGCAAGAAAAGCAAGTGTCGGCAATATCTTTAAAAAAGAAAAGCCTGCTAAAGCAAGAAAAGCAAGTATCAGTAACATCTTTTCTTTTCAAAAAGAAGATCATTTTCCTCAAAAGCAAAAGTAAAAGCAAGTGTCGGCAGCATCTTTCAAATCTCTAAAACCGTTCAATAATTTCAAAAGAAGAATCTTGAAGATAATAGAAAGCATCCAAGATCAGCTCTTCCTCTATATAAGAGAGCTTTCTCAGTTGTTTAAGGCATCGAGAAAAACCCCTCTATCATTCTCTCTCTCTTGTAAACATTCTTCCTTTTGTAAACCTTTTTAAAGGCTTTGCTGTGTTTCTTATAAGTTATTTTAAGTTTGTATTGTATTTTAAAATATCATATGTAACTGTGTATCATATTTAGTAAATATTTTCTGTTCATTTCTATTTTTCTTATATTTGCTAAACTTCTCTTTACTTTAATTATAATGAGCTCCGCCTGGGTAAATATATATATATATATATATATATATATGTGTGACATTACATTAATTAGCCCTCCTCTATTTATTAGTAACCTCAAATTAATGTTTTAAATATGATAATTAATATTTTCACTTTCCTCATTCCATCACCAAACAAATAAACTAAACAAAGAATGAAACAAATAAACAAAGAATGAAGTGTAGAAGGGGAATTACGTAAGAGAGGAAAGAAAAGTCGAGAAGATGGTTATTGCTGAGTCTTTTCTGTTTTATGGTGCTGGTTATATTTCACGCACTCTCCGTCATGAAATGAAGATATAATAAAGGAAAAAGTGAAATGAAAAAGAAAAACGAAGACAAAGAAGATAGTAAAAGAAAAAAAACAAAGACTGAAAATGTGGAAGGAGAGTTACGTAAGAGAGGAAAGAAAAGTGGAGAAGATTATTATACTTTGCAGAGTCTTCCTTATTTTATGGTGCCGGTTCGTCCTCACGCATTCCCCGTCGTATTTTTTGACTTTATGACGTTTAGTAATAAT
The DNA here is from genome assembly GCA_023212625.1 of Styphnolobium japonicum. Classification (NCBI taxonomy): domain Eukaryota; kingdom Viridiplantae; phylum Streptophyta; class Magnoliopsida; order Fabales; family Fabaceae; genus Styphnolobium; species Styphnolobium japonicum. The sequence continues at coordinate 37,055,779 of JALBWW010000003.1, read as the reverse complement.
GAAAATTTAATAAAAGAAAAAGTGAAATGAAGAAATAGAAAAGAAAAGAGAGAATACAGTAAAAGAAAAACAAACAAACAATGAAATATAGAAGGATAGTTACATGAGAGGAAAGAAAAATGAAGAAGATGGTTATACATTGCAGACTCTTCCCTATTTTATGGTGTTGGTTCATCCTCACGCACTCCCCGTTGTGTGTGTTTTTTACTTTTTGGCGTTTAGTAATAATGAAGATTTAATAAAAGAAAAAGTGAAATGAAGAAATAGAAAAGAAGAGAGAGAATACAGTAAAAGAAAAACAAACAAACAATGAAAATGTGGAAGGATAGTTATGTAAGAGATGAAAGAAAAGTGGAAAAGATCGTTGAGTATTTCCTGTTTTATGGTGTTGGTTCGATCTGACATACTTCCCGTCAAGAAATGAAGATAAAATAAAAGCAAAAGTGAAATGAAGAAAAAGAAAAGAAGACAAAGAAAAAAGTAAAAGAAAAAAAAACAATGAAATGTGGAAGGATAGTTAGGTAAGAGAGGAAATAAAAGTGGAAAAGATGGTTCTGCTTTGCAAAGTCCTTCTTGTTTTATAGTACTGGTTCGACCTCATGCACTCCCCTCATGAAATAAAGATATAGTAAAAGAAAAAGTTAAATGAAGAAAGAGAATAGAAGACAAAGAAGAAAGGAAAAGAAAAAAAAACAAAGATTAATGAAATGTGGAAGGAGAGTTACGTAAGAGACGAAAGAAAAGTGGAGAAGATGGTTTTGTTTTGCAAAGTCTATCCTTTTATATGGTGTTGGATCGATCTCATGTACTCTCCGTCGCATGTAGTTTAGTAATAATGAAGATTTAATAAAAGAAAAAGTGAAATGACTAAAGAAGACAAGAAAGAAAGTAAAAGGTAAAAAAAAAAACAAAGAATGAACTCACTAGAAGGAGAGTTATGGAAGAGAGGAAAGAAACATGGAGAAGATAGTTCTGCTTTGCGTAGTCTTTCCTATCTTATGGTGCTGGTTCGATCTCACACACTCTCTTACCCCATAGTTACGTTTTAACAAGAAACGTCTCATTATATTATATAAAAAAGTGGAGAAGATATAAGTAAGAGAAAAGGGATTAAAAAAAGAAGTAAGAGAATAAAGTAAAAGAAAATAAAAAAACAATGAATTAAAGGGGGAAGGGGAGTTTTGTAAGAGAGAAGGATGAGTGATCGATATATATATATATATATATTATTTCAATCGACATATAAATAGGGGAGAGAAAGATAGAAAAAGTGAAGAAAATAAATGAAGAAGAAGATAAGGTAAATTTGTACCCAAAAAAGATGGCATAAAAACGAGAGAGGAAAGAGAAAAATAAAATGATTAAAGAATAAAATAATAAAAGAAAATTTTATCTTGTAGTTAATTTATTTTGTTGATTTACCATGAAATTACTGTAATTATTTTTTGCACTTTTTAATATTTTATTTATTGTATTAGCGTTTACTTGAATTTGTGATTGGTGCCCACTAAGATAAATTCAATTTTAATTTTAATAATTCTAATTATCCACAAATGGCCAGTGGTATTAATTGAGTGGTCTTCTACAATTTTGGATACCGTTCGAATCTATAAGAATTAATTGAACAATTTTGTGACATCTCTTGGTAATGTTAATTGGCTTTTTTTTATATTAATATATCTAAAAAAAATAAATTTATTTATCATTTTATCACATTTTTAAAATTATATATCAAAATAATTTTTTTTCATATTGAGAAGTCGGTTTGGCTCAAACTAATTTCTTCAACATGCTTTTTTTTTAATTTAAAGCCTGTTGAGAAGTCGATTTGGGAGAAACCGACTTCTTTCGACTTCTCAACAAGATGTTAAAAAGAAATTGAATTGTAACGTTGGGAAGTCAATTTCTCAACAGGTTTTTAATTTTAAAAAAAACACGTTGAAAAGTCGGTTTGAGCCAAACCAACTTCTCAACATAAAAAAATATATTTTGATACATAATTTTAAAAGTGTGATAAAGTGGTATATAATTTTTTTTCTAGGTATATTTATATAAAAAAAACCCATGTTAATTAGAGTAAATTTAATTTAAAAAAATCCTAATTATCCACAAATGGTTGGTGGTATTGACTGAATGGCCTTGTGCCATCTTGGCACTGATCGAGTCCATGTGAATTGATTGATTGACCTTGTGACTTCAATTCTGTTTAAATTTTATTTAATTTAATACTTATAATAATCCACAGAATGTCGACAAAGTTAATTGAATGGCTTTGTACTATCTTCAATGTTGTCCAATTCATAGGATTGATTGAACAATCTTATATTGTCTTCGATTTCGCTTAAGTTGGATTTTATTTGAATAATCCTAATTACCTATAAGTGGCTGACAAGGTTGATGGAATAACCTTGTACCCAATGTTGTGAAAGCCGGACCGGACATTGAGCCGGAAAAGTTTCCGGTTCAGGTTCAACCGGTTCAACCGGTTTAACCGTGTGGTCGAACCGGATGATGTCATAATTACATATTAAATAAACAAATAAAAAAATATACATATGCATGACTCATAACACACATTATCAATAATAAAATACATAATAAAGTTTTTGGGTTTCAATTATTAAGCCTTATATCACTCTCAGTTGAGTAGTTAAGTGATTGAGAAATTAAAAAAAATTAAAAAAATTAAAAAAAAAAAAAAGAGAGAGGACCGGTTCAACCCGGTTCAACCCGGTTTTGTCCGGTTTTGACCGGTTTTGCCCGGTTTTGACCGGTTCAATCCGGTCCAACCCGGTCCAACCATGAATCCGGTTTTGACACTGAACCGAAACCGGATGAGGGTCCGGTTCACGGTCCGACCGGTCCGACCGGCCGGTCCGGTCCGGTCCAGACATCATTGCTTGTACCATTTTCAACATGGTTCGAGTTCATAAGGATTGATTGAATGTCCTTATACCATCTCCAATCCCATCCAAAAACCTTCAACCTCATCATCCGTTTTAAATAGATTTTCAATCCTTTTTAAAATAATCTAAGAATGAAATTAAAAATAACTTTTTACAATCCTTAATTAAAATATAAAAAATTCAGAATTATTTGTTAAAGAATTAAGTAACTTTAAATTCCTCATTGTTAGAGATATGAAAGTACTCATGGCCAGAAAAATTTGTAAACATTGTTATTTAACTTTTTTTATTCTATCTTCTGCATCGTTTGATTTTTATTTCTTCTTTAAGGGGTAAAGTAACTAATGTTAATGTTATTAATAATTTACACAATTAAATTTAGATAAATCGTTTTAGGGTGTATGTTTGGATATTATAAAATTAAATTCCTACTTTTTTTGGTGTATAATATGACTTTCGAACATTATCTAATTTTATAATTTATTTTCTTTTTACATTCTTAAAAATAATTTTATCAATTATTTTTCATAACAAATAAAAATTTGAGAGCGACTCTATTTTTTCTTCTAATTTCTCTTGCTATTTTGTTGTGACACCTCTTGTGGCATGGTCGTGACAATTGACGAAGTATCTTATGTTATTCATACTTTGATATTGATTAATAAAGAAATTGGGGTGAGGTTATTGGCACATCAGCACTTTTATTTAGATTCTTTTACGTCTATTTTTCTAAATTACCTTTCTCTATAACTATTAACTTTGAGGTTTTCTTTTGACTTTAATATAATTTGACTCTAACATATAAAATAAATATTTCTAAAAAAATATAATAATAAAATATGATCTTAACATAATTTATGTTGTTATAAAAAAAAAGTATAAGTTATATTCTTTAAAAAAGTATATTAGATAATGATTTATGTATTTAATTTTTTCTAATAAAAAAGTATAGTCATATTTTAGTTTGAAATGATTGTAGCTCACTTTAAAAGAATTATGAGTTAAGATTTAATAATTAAATTGTGAAATGTTCATTGATACAAAAGCTATCAATAAGTGATTTAATAATTAATTTCAATATCAATTGATTTGAAATAAACATGTTGACATTTGGAGTAATATTTCTTTATAAAGAAAATTTTTTTATATAGTATTTGAAACAGTATAATTACGTAGAAGTTTGTTAATTTTTTTTTACCAAAAAATATACACTGAAATTTCAGAAATTAAATTAAGTTATTTGTTGAAATTCTAAATTTTGATAATTTTAACATATTTTTAGATTTTAAAATGTTTGAAGAGAACTTTCCACATGATGGTATAAAAAGTTTTTTAAATTATATTTTATTTGTATTAATAAAAAGTCCATGATGTTTGAATTTTAAAAATTTTAATAAAAATTGTTATAATTAAGAATAAGTATCTTTTATAAATATATGACTTTTGAGTTACCATTTAAATAATATTTATTCACTTATTAAATAAAATTTAAAATAAAATAGAATATTACTGATAAATAGTAAATTATTAATTATATAAATACATGATTATTAAAAGATAATTTATGACTTAAATTTATTTGTGATTTTATGAAAAATGATATTATCTTATAAGTAATATTTAAATACATATTATCATCACATATTGTAAAAAAATATTAGAAAATAACTTAGAGTTAATAAATATAGATAGATAATGATATAGAAAATTTGAATAAATATAAATTTAAATTCTTAAAAGGATAAAACTTAAGGGTAATTAAGAAAATAAAAATTTAAAATAATTATGAGAAAGTATTAATAGATAAATAAAAGTGTAATAGCCACATCCAAAAAATTGTTGTGAGTTTTGTTAGAATATTCTTCTAGGAATCCAATAACTCCTGAATATACGGTTCTGCGTTCTACACCGTACAGTTAAGATATATAATATCCCCTACCGAAAAAAAAACAAAAAGCACCCCTTGCTCTGTCAAATCCCTCAAAAAGAGGGAAGAGAATGAAAAAGGATCAATGTATTTAGATTAGTAGATATACAAAGAGCATGACTGGTTTGGTTTTTTTTTTTTTTTTGAATAATCGTTTTGAATTTATTTAAAAAATTATTATATTTAAAATTTATCTTATTTGTTTAATATGTATAAAATCGATTATAAGTTGAGATTATTTTTTCATAATTAAAAATATATATTTTTAAAAAAATTATTATTTTAAGCTTTTAATTATTTGATTTCAGATTATTTTAAAAGCTTTAAGAGAAAAATACTTATTTGCCCTCAACTAAATAATTTTTTCAATCATTTCATATATCTTTTGGTAATTTAATACATAAAAATGATTTTTTTATACACTCCAAACAAAACTCTTTATCATAAAATCAATTATGAATTAACATATCTAAACATAAATTAATTTTCTCATAATCAATTGTTTTGAAAATTGATTATACAGATAATCAACTTTTAATATAATCTCTTTTTCACAACTAATCAAAACACACACAAAATACATTGATATTTTGCCTCTTTTGACTCTTAAAATAAGAGAAAAAACTTTACCCTAAATTCTAATAAAACTAGTTAGAAAACAAATTTAAACCTATATCAAACATTTTTTTTATTTAATTGAAGATTTCTAACAACATTAAATTAATATTTCTTAATTAGTGCATACTTCTAATAAAAAAATTAACTAATTAACAATAGGACCTATTTTCAAAAGTACATTAAATTTAATCTTATCAATTTTGTTTTTGGTACCTGACTCTGCTGGGCTCAGTGGAGGCTCCATCACTAGGGTGAGACTTAGGGGGAACCCTTGAAAGGGGTTCCAAGGGAGGGGAAGGAGAGAAGGGAAGAGGAAATAGGTGTGCACTCGCTAGGGATCAAACCTCGTACTTGACACTAACATCAAATGTCCCTTACTAAGTGAGTTAAGTTCATGGGACAATCTCATTGGTTTTAACTAAGTTTGTCTGGATCTAATTTTCTTGATAATAAAATATTTTGTTTTTAAAAAAGTATTATTTTTTTATATATTTTAGTATGTTTGGATGAATTTTTGTACTTATAAAAAAAGATATTTTTTTAATAACATGTGAAGCTGTTATAAAACTAAGAGTAAATACTTATTTTAGTCCCCTAAAAATACAAGTGACATTAATTTGGTCCTCTAATAATTATGTGACATCAAATTGGTCCTTTTAAATGACGATTTATGTCATTGAAGGACTAATTTGATGTCAAAAAATATATTGAATGACCAATTTGATGTCAAAAAATACATTAAAGTACCAATTTGATGTCAACAATTAACATTGAATGACGAATTTGATGTCACCAATTACTGGAGGACTAAACTGATGTCACTTGTATCTTTAGAGGACCAATATAAATATTTATGCTAAAACTTATTATGAGCATTCGCCTAATAATTTAGTTTTGGTGATAGTTAATTCTTGACATGATATCAAAGCCTATACAACCAAGTAGTTAGGAATTTAATTCAAGTCACCCTCATTCTTTCAAATAAAGCTGAATTTCAGCACAAGGTACGGTGAACTTGTGCATTATTCATGCTTTAAGCCTAAAAGGCTCTTGCGTAAGGAAATATATTAAAAATATAAAATCATTCATGTATCTTCACCTAACAGCTTAAGCTTTTGTGATAGTTAATTCTTGACACTTCTCACATAATTTTTAACTATATTTTTGCACTTCTATAAAAAGACATTTTTTTATAATATAATTTTTTTTGTTCAAACGTTAAAAATTATATCTTCTCAAATATTATAGTCAAACATAAAATAGCTTCATCCAAACCGGCCTTTAAAAGCTCATCCAAACAAGCCAAAAACTTATAATACTAAAAGCTTATTTTAGAAAATATTTATCAATTAAATGAGTATACATAGGGCCTCTTTTTCCCAAGAAAAGGTAAAATATGAAGATAAGAGTGACATTAACTTGACTCTATAAATACACACCAACCTTTTGTCAATTTTTGCTCACCTTTCTTCTCGTGCTTCCTCTCATATTTGTTTATTTACATAGAACAATGTATGCATTTGGTGGAAATTCTAGTGTCACCTTCAATCCTGCCACCTCCAAATACATTATAAACTACGCTGGAAAATCTATAGAGACAACGGTCACTGATAAGGCCATCATTGCAGATCAGTGGATTGAGGAGATCAACTTGCTATGTGCTGGAAAAGCCACAGTGGTTGGCTTGGATGTTGAATGGAGGCCACATCCAATTCGATACATGAGCAACAAATCAGCAACATTACAACTTTGCATTGATGATAAGTGCCTTATTCTGCAGCTCTTCTATATGGACTATTTCCCCCTTTCCCTTAAGAACTTTCTCATGGACTCCAACTTCACTTTTGTGGGAATTGAGGTTGCTGATGACATTGCTAAGCTTAAAAATGAGTACAGTCTAGAGTGCAGTAAATGTGCTGACATTCGGGAGCTTGCAAAGAGAAGGTGGCCTGGCAGGTTTTCCAGGCCAGGCTTGAAAGATCTTGCATTGGAAGTGGTGGGTCTGCATATGAGGAAGCCCAAGCATGTGTGCATGAGCAACTGGGAAGCAAGAGTGTTGAGCCAAGAACAAGTTGAATATGGATGCATTGATGCCTATGCGTCATATAGGATCGGTCACAAGCTACTGATGGATGGTTAATTAATAGCGCTCTCCTAAGTTCTTGATATTGTTGGGTGTGCTCTTTTGTGTGCGTAATGAGTATGAATTAATCTTATGGTGTTTGCTGTCTTATAATTATTTCGTTTTAAGCCTTTTTTTTCTCTTCTTTTTTAATGTTTGTTTTCAGTTTAGTCTGTTCATCTCCTTTGCTTGTGAAGGCTTAATGTTAATAAAGAATGAATCACGGTACAAGTATTAACTAATTAATGTGATGTGGTTTGCTGTCATACTACTTCGTATAATCCCCTTGCATTATTATGTCCTTTACTGATGGATGGATGGTCTATATTTTCATTTTGCACTAATTGTGGAAGATTTGTGTGGTAGGTCTCAGAAGCGATCCTCGCGTTTATTTTCTGTCATTGACTCAATGAAGGCTATATATTGCATACAAAAAAATAAAAAAACTTTCTGCCTTGTTATAGTTCTTGGGAATTTCTATGGCACTTATATAAAATCATGGGTACCAGAACCCATGATGATGTAGACAAAAAAAAATAAAACCAGCATTAAGTGAAGTTAAGGTAAGCTTTTTATGAAATCAGTTGAGGCCCACGCACATGAGCAAACCAAAGATGTACACGAGCGACAGAAGGAAGAAGTAGTGGAGGTTCTGGCAAACCCTGATGCTGGCAGCCAAGGTTCCCAAGCGGTGGGTCGTCTGAGAGAATGTTATGGGGTTAAACCATAACAATAGATTCTCAAATAATTCTCAAATATCTTAATATATTTAATGAAAATAAAATTATTTTCACAAATAAAAATTCAATGATGATTCAAAATTTCAATCTTACTTCGTAATATTAAACAATCACGACATTAATGGTGAGTCAAACAGCTACAATGGTGCATACTATGTATTATTGTTCAATGTCCACCGTATTTAATTGCAACATATATTGCATCGCTTGGGAGTTTTCTCAATTGTCACATTGTCAACATAATATTTATGTATTTAATGTGTAATAATATGTAAAAGAAAATTCTTTCTAAAAACAGTTGTCCTAGCATTAATGATATTTTTTTACAATAACTCATTTGCAAACAAAAATTGATTACTCCTCATTCTCGCCTTAACGGGAAAGACAATGAAATTCATTTGCAATAAAAAAAAATAAACTGGGATACCTTACCATATGGTACTATAAAATAGAATTTCTGTAACATGAGCACCTTCCTCTACGCAAGTTGAAAAGAAGTTACAGCACTTGTACTCGTTGAAATGGCCACCATTATCAAGCTTCTCGCCCTGGTTCTCTTCCTTGGCCTCATTGCCAAAGGCAAGCAACAACTTGCAATTGTAGCATGCATATCACATCACTTTATGCAATAGTTTATGTTCCAAATTCCAATAAGACTAGTTATACACATCTATAATATTTGACATCTCATCTGAAAACATGAATATAGCAGGATATGGGCAATGTTCTTTGGACGACATTGTGGTTGCCCAATCCAATACAGGAGCAGTAATACAAGGCAAGACAGACTGGGGTGTGGTGATCTCCAACAACTGTTTGTGCCCTCAATCGGAGCTGAAGCTGAACTGTGATGGATTCCAAACTGTGGAAAGTGTGGACCCGTCAATCCTGAGTGTTTCAGGTGCCCAATGTCTTGTTTTTCATGGCCAACCTATTGCTCGGTCTAGTATTGTCAACTTCAAATATGCTTGGGATACTCAATTCCCACTCAATCCAATTTCCTCCTTATTTGATTGTTCTTCAGTAGGGGGAGTAGAGTACTTTCTGATGGTTTAACCACTTCATGTATTGAATATTGAACAACAACGGAATAGGTTGTTGTGGCGGCGTGGCGATGGTGGTGGGCTCGAAGAATTGCCATTGTTACCGCCGTCGGTGTCGCTTGCGTAGCCATTTCCGTTGTGAACATGGGTTTTGGATTTCATGGCAAGTCTTTGTGTCTCTAGTGTGTAGCAGAGTCGAGAGAGAGAGAGAGAGAGAGCGGGGTGAGCTCTAGAGAGAGAAGGAGAATTATGAATAGCAAAGGAGAATGATTTGAATATTTGATGTGTTGGTGAATTGTGAAAAAGATGGGTCTTGGTGTTTAGTATATGTAGTGTGAAACTGTGTAAGTGTGAATTGCGAAGTGAGTTTTTGAAATGTGAATTGTGAAGGTCTATGTGTGCGTTCTTGGCTCCTTTGGCAAAGAGGAGAAGAGCAGAGAGAGAAGGAGAGAGAGAGGGTAGCTTTGGCTCCTGTTAAGACAGTGGCAGAGGCTTACAGATGAGGGAAGGAAGAAAATAACAGAACTGGTATGATATAGTATAATAAAGGAAAGAAAAACATGGATAAAATCTAGATTTTTTTTTTAATCTCTTGCAAGTTTCATTTCCTTAAAGATTATTTTGCAAAAGATACTTTACATGTCATTCTTATTATTCCAAATGGTCATTTTTCATTTGTCCGCCCCAGCTTAGTGCTCGGGTTCCATAGAATTTCCTTATAGTTCTTACTTGTTAGCAAGTTTTTTAATTATTTTTTTTCCTTTTTATTATGTGAAGATTAAGCCAATATACTTAGAATTCTTCTTTTTTGTGTGTATAAAACAAGGAATCTCCTAACTCGAAAGATAAGAGACTAATCTCATGGGGTATAGTCAAGTGAGTGAAGTAGGGACCTCTCCCAATTGCATTTTCTCCATATACATAATCCCAATGATCGATCCCGGGACAAGATGTTCAAAGTGGCCGAACTCTTTCTACTCAAACCAACGTAAGTTGGTCAAAATTTTCCTTTTGATTGGCTTTGTTGTACCCATTGTTATTTTATTATAGTTTTTTACTATATAGTGGTGATGTAATATGCCTTTACTTTTATAAATACTAGTGTATCACCCGTGTATCGCACGGAAAAATATTTATATCTTAAACTTATTATAAAAATTTGATTATCTAAATATTGAGAATAATATATTAGATATTCATAAAACTGTCATGCATAAACCAAGTGCAACACACAAACTGAAATTTGAAGCAATTTATAGAATATAAACTTCAAAAAAATCTCTGAAATTGTACAGTTACATTAATATAGCAATATTAATGAATAAATTAGACAATACATAAAGAATGCTTAATAGAAAGTAATAAAAAATAATTTTAATTTACCTTCTAGATTTTTTTTTCAAAAACTTCTTTATTGACAATAATGCTCTTTGTTATTCTACATGGACTTCTGTCTTTATCATAAATAAAAAAATTTCAATCATTTTCAACTTCTAACTTTTAAAATAATAACATATAATTGATCATGAATAAACACAAGCTTTAAAAGGAATACGCCAACATGAGAAAGGGATGTCTTCAATCTTATTTGCGGAAAAAACATTTTCAACTAAATATAAAATAATAATATACCTCATAACAGGAAATAAAAAGATCTTAAATAACAACAAACAAATAATTAGATTAAAAATATGAAATTAAAAATCACATTGATAGAATGACTATTATGCCATCTGAACCCAAACAATATTTTCAAATAGGAATCATTATTATTATAAAACATTTAAAAAAGATTAAAAAATTAGTAAACCTACCAACTACAACCATTTCTCCAATAATTTCATTAAACAAATCTTATTAATATATATATATATAAATATAAATTATATTTCATCAATTTTATTTTATATATAAAGTATTTCCACCCGTGGAATGTGTAGCATTGTAGATATTTAAATATTTGAAATTTATTAATCAATATATATAGATAATATAATAAATTATCCCAACAATGATATATTTCTAAAAATAAAAAAATAGTCTATAACTCATAAATACCTCAAAAAACTACCACAACATATTAATAAATGTATGCACTCTTTTAAAGTAGACTAATTTATAGCAGAGCAATTAGATTGCATTCAATCTTTCAGGCACATTATTATCAATCAATAGAAAAATTTTCAGAGTTACAATTTTGTGGTTTGGTGATAAGCAATAAATGAGAAAATTATAAAAATAATATACAGAAAAATAAACCCATTTTCTTAGACTCTTGAATTTATTCGAATTCTACATGTAGCCAGAAATTAATTATTTAAAAAAAGATGAAGGTTTCTCCAGTAGCTCTGTTCCATCTCTGGTAGCTTGAATGTCATCACTGCTAGCCATAGTCACCAATAGTAGCATGCAACCTTGAACTTTTCCAATGTGTTGTAGTAACAAATCTAATTTGGATAGTTCTAGCAGTAATGCCACTGCCAACTTCTTTTCCCCCAAACGATGACCAAGAGAATGGGCAATAGATTCAATCGCATTATCAACGTTTGCAATTCTTTCCTGCAAAATCTTCATGGGTAAGGGAAATCATTTATGATATTTCAGGTAGTTCAAGATGAAATAATGCGACATTTATGCAGGGAATTCAAAAGTTTATTTACGTGGTAAATTAGACAGACCGAAGAGTTTAGAAAGTAGATATAACCATCAATCTCATGGTCATAAATGAAACAGAATGAGAAGAAAATAAGGAGTTCAATGACTTTACAGAAGAGTATGGAATATAATTTGATCAAAATTCTAGATAAAACTGCTTTAAGAATATCTATCATCATAATATTTAGGTAAGGTTTCATAATTTCTGAGTCCAAATATTGGATAATAATAAATTGCTTTTGGTAGATATGATATAGGGCCGTTTGTATTAGCTTTTTTAAAAATAGAAGTGCTTTTTTGAAGTAATAAACGTGCTTTTTTAGAAGCTAAAGAGTTCAAGCTTTTAAAAAAATCACTTCATGTGCTTTTTTGTTACACATGAAGTGCTTTTTTTAAGAGCTTGAACTCTTTAGCTTCTAAAAAAAGCATTTTTATTATTTCATAAAAGCATTTTTTCTCCTAAAAATACTAATACAAACGGGCCCATATTTAAATAGATTTTTTTGTGAGGTATTAGTCTTATATAGTGAAATTTGATATTGCCCCTGTCTATAAATGTTAATAGGCATAGGCTTGATCATGTAAATCATGGATCTCTTTTATTGATTTAGGATTGATTAATGCATGAGAAACCTCTGTCTTACACAAGAAATTCTGCATTAGGCCTGTCCTTGGTTGTAAGATAGACTAGATCATGTTAATGTCGAATCTTTTTTCCAGTATCATCATTGCCATGTTTAGTTTATACCTTATATGGAATATTACTCATAGGTTCATTTTAATTAAGTTTGAATTACATTTCTTTTTGGTTAAGAGTTTAGATTACTTTTAACCAAAATGAAACAAAATACATTTATTTTATCTGAAACTATAGCTGTCATTGATCAGTATATCTTTAGAAAGCCAGATTTTGAATGTACCCAAGCTGCCATACACCTTATTAAAATAGAAAAAAAAGAATATAAAAAATTAAAAATGAGTTTAATGTTTTTCTTTTAAGTACCTTAGTATCTTCACTATCCTTCGACAGCATGCAAAGGATGACAAGAGCATTATTCCTTACATCAGGATTTTTTGCAGCAAGAATTTGGTTAAGAACTGGTATGTAATTCTCCAGTAACACCCATGGCAAGAATGAGGTTGATAGTTCCTTTTATATATAGTAATAGATTAATTAATATTAGCTTTTGGAGTAAATATTATTTTTAAATTAATACTCTCATATCATGCACCATAATTATGGGTAAAGGAGAATGTGAACCCTTGAAGCTGAGAACATTGAAGAACACGGAACACTACCATTCTACCCACAGCCCTAAACTTAGGTGTATAGAATGTGAAGGATCTTTTTTAAAACTTTATGTGATTCTCATTATATAGGTTGTAATTTGACTGTTAAGGCATCTGCTCTTGCCACCTTAAATTTTCTTATTGTTCATTAACCTAAGACTTGTGAGTATATTTTATTTTTTATTTTACTAATCTGGGGTTTATTCATAATTATGATTTGCAGTTAAAATTTCATGTGGTCGTTTTAGAGTTTTTTCCTACATAGAAGAGTATAATCTGTTTGGGTACCTCAAGGGCTAGAAAGCTTCAACTACACATTTCATTCAAAATCTTCCAAAATATGCAATGCTAAATCTTATTTATGTCAATTGTCTGAACTTAGAAAATTCATGTATATCAAATATCAAACCTTCTCATTATTTTTTGTTGCTAATTTCAATCTGCCTTGCTTCAAATTAAAATATTGACCTGCTCAACATATGATAATGTTGTTTTCTTGTCGTTCCATTCCCATAAAACTGATAGAGCTACAAAAACCTCTGGTCTTGCAGGATCAATATTCAAGAAAATCATGCATTAACTTGCGCAGTTTTGAATAATCAAACTTTACCATTAGAAGCATTGCATACTCATCCATATATGTTAAGATGTATGGATCAGTTGATCGGGCCTGTGATCACCAAATTATCAATATAATTATAAGCTCAGAAAATACATGAAGATAAGCAGGTTGAGAAGCAGAGGAAATGAAAAAAAAATGTTTTATTGCTATCATAAACTATAACTCCATATTACCTTCACAAAGCACATAATGGCCTCTTCGTTATTTCCAATAATAGCATCTACCTTCATTTACAATATACATAAGAATTTACAATATGTTAAGCGATCAATTCAAGGAAACTTCAAGTACAAAATAAGTTATTAGGAGAAAGGGACCCCCAACAGGGTAGGGGAAGTATGCAATACCTTGCACAGACGCATCACTTAGTTAGACCTTGGGGGCTTTATATGCCTCAAAGTTCACACCATCGACCCTCACTTAGTATTTTTACCCCTGCTTCTTGTTGAATCAGAAAGTGTAGACGACAACTGACCCTATCTTGTTGAATCAGAAAGTGTAGACGACAACTGACCTGCAAAATAGGGTAGAAAAATAAAATAAAGTGAAGGCCTGAGACGTGTGGATACACACTGTCCTTAAGGATTTATTCGGTTAAAAACTGCTTGAGAGAAATTTGGGGAACTGATCGGTTGAGAAGTGGTCAGTTTTCCGGATAGGGCCATTTAAAAATCAAATTTAAATTTAAACCGTGAGGCCTCATTATCATGCGTGCGTGGGGGGGGCAAATCAGATGATTTGCACTACCTGAGCCCAAACTTGGGCGCGCGAGCCCATTCATCTCACCAGTTCATTTTACAAGCCCATATCACAAGTTACTTTATAAACCCTTTAAAAATTTGAAGACTAAGCAATGTGGGACTTTGAACTTTTGAAATATTACAACACATAATACAACACTTCTAACAGACATTTCCTGCCAAATCTATATAAAAATAAACCCACAACCCAAAAATTAAATTAAATTAAATCCCATTAATCATTTCTCGCAGACACTCTATACCTTTTGAAAATTTGTCTCTGCATCATTTTCAGATTTAACTTTGAGAATCTCAGTGAGATTGTATATACACTTCAGCTGCCAAAGCATACAAAATTATTAAATGAACAAAAACTATTTATCACTCAATTGAATAGAGTTTAAGAGGCATATATATATATATATATATATATATATATATATAACAGAACATATATCATATATATTAGAAAGATTAGAAGTAAAGAAGACAACAAATTAATTAACACAAAAAAAATATTTAATGACAGCAAATGCATGCCCTGGCTTCCTGGTCGGTCTCTTGGCATCCTTGGTGATTTTTCCATTATCAAGAAGCACCTTCTGCATGATTCGACTGCTGTTGGCGATAACTAGGTACCAGTCCTGGAAATTGGACCGAGGGTTGTGCTCACCGTGGTTGTGGTTACCACCGTCTGGACTTGCTAGAGCATCAGTCGTAGTCGCCGAAACACTAAGGCTTTGTTTGGATTATGAGAGAAATAGAGTAGAAATAAATATAGTAGAAAGAGATAGGAGAAGAGAAATATAATAGAAAATGAGTAAATTTTTAAGTTGTTTGGATTAAGAGAATCTAATACTATATATAAAAGGAACTAACAGCTTCAAAACTGACATGTGGCAAAAAATTTCTTGCCATTTGTCATTTCTTTTTTGACAATTGTAAACCTGTTTTGACAAATGTCATAGGAAACTCTGCCATTTGGCTATTAATTTTGACATGTATTCAAAAAATAGGTTATTTTACAACCTAAAACAATTCCATCTACCATAACTTCTTTTTTTTAATGTGACTTACAAATTTTGATACTATATTTATTATATAACATTATTATTCAAACCCAGATTTGAAAAGAAAATGTTGAAAGTTGAAATGTTGGCTTATTTTTTATCCTTATCAGTTTTCACATTTAAGAATCTCCATTTAAAACTGCATGACTCTTCACATTGCCCACTAATTCTTTTCTATTCCCCCTTTCATCTTTACCACACGTCTAATGATTCTTTGGTCTTCCCAAAGCCATTTTCCTTCTTATACGCATGTCTTCTTCTTCTTGAAACTTTTCTATGTCTTCTCTTTTTTACATCCGAAATCCAAAATCCAAAATCCTTCTAATGAATATTCACTTTGATTTTGTAGGGAAGATTATGTGAAAGAAAAAAAATCTCAGAGGACTAGAGTTCAGGTTCTACCATTATAATTTCTATTCAGTTTCAACATCCCTAACGTGCTAAACTCCATCGAGATAGTTTTCATGGATTCCTCTGTAAGTTCTTTATTTTTTCCTTATGATATTTATTATATCCTGAATCTTGAATTTTTTTTTGGGTTTTGGTATTTTTGTTTCATTTAAATGAACTTTCATTTATCCTTAGTGAGCCCTAACGTACTTTTCTCCATTTAGATTTTTTTATGAATGACTATAATTTTTGTATTTTGGATTTTTTACTATGTTATGTAATTTACTCATAATGTTTGCATTTTTTATTTCGATTTTTATACCAGTTTTTTTGTTTAAATTAACTTTGATTTATTTTGAGTTGTGATTCTACACCTCTATGTTTCATACAGTTAAATTATCTATCCCTGTAGGCTCTTTATAGCGTTCAGTATGAACTACAATTATGAGTTATTTATGTTCAGTATATTCTTCTTCTAAGAAAGCATTCTGCATATTGAACCTTGAATGCGAGGTTCAATTTTGGGCATCTTAATCGCTTATATTGTCTTTGCCTTCAACTCGTGTACATGTTCAATATGAACTTAAAATCTTTGTTTTTATTTTTCGATTTACATATATACTATGAATGAAAGCATATAATAAGCAAAATTTGATATTGCTACTGTATAGATTTTGGATTTGGATTCAGTTATATATGCCTAGACATACATATTCATCTACTATGAGCGTTCTGAGTCAATTGACTTTCACGACATGCATAAACGCCCAATTTGTATGTGATTGTATCTTATGTTTTTACTTGAGTTTCTCACTTATTATTATCCAAGGCAAGGTCAGAATGGTGTTGGGACAAAAAAATTAGATTTGACAATCGTATTAGCCAAATTTAGGCTACTATTAACTATTCTTTTACAGTATCCTGTCATTGTGGCTTTCAAAAAATGCAATTTTTTGGGATTAATTATAACTTGAATCTTATATTTGAAGTGTGTTGTTGGATATGTTGTTTTTGACAATTGCCAAATTTTTTGGGGACATGCAAGGTTATTGTTATAGCCACAGATAAATTTCTATGTAATAGGTTTGATGGCAATGATATAATTAAATTGTTGTCATGATGTAGATTGGTCTAATGATGGGAAACAAAAATTCAGGGAGGGGAGTAGAGAATGTCCAACGGAAGCAAGTGTTGAATATGGAAGAATTGAAGGAATTTTGATATCTTTCGAAATTAATGGCTAACTAGACGATGAACAAGTTGTTGCTTTTTGTTAAAAATAAATTCATATTCCATAATTGTAATTGAAAATATTCAGAATTTCATTATCTCTATTTCAAGGTCATCTAAATTGTTTATTCGGGATTTGGCTTAATATCTCCAATCATTTAACATTTTTTTTATTACACGAAAAGATTAATTTCGTGTATGATGAAGTGAGAGTTTTCTAATGTAGTACAAAATGTACAATGTTAAAATAAAGTGTGTGTGAATGAAAGAAGTGGCTACATAAAAATAGATTGATTTGATGAAAAAAGGCTTATGGGTCGTTTAATGTTATTATATCACTGATTTAGAATATATCTTCTATGTATTGAAAGTTGTAAATTTAATGTTATTCCTTAGGTTATGAGGTTGTAGTATTCATTGGTAGTAATAGTTTTGATACCTATTATTAAAAAGTAGCATAATAAAAAATTAATCAAATATTTTTTTTAAATTTCTTTTATCATTAAATTATATATAAATTCATCTGTGCATCGCACGGGTGTATACATTAGTTATGAGAGAAATAAGAAAGAAAGAAAATTAAATTTTGTTGTAAATACATATTTGTCCCTATTTAGTTATTTATAAAACAACAAAAAGAAGGATATATTAGTCAAATTTTTATCCTTATCCATTTCTTCTCTATTTCTTTTCATTTTAGGAGAGAAATGAAAAAGTTATGAGACTCATCATTTTTTTTTTCTTCTCTATTTCTCTTCTAACCAAACAAGAGAACTTCTTTATTTCTCTTCTATTTCTCTCATCTCTTCTCTATTTCTCTCCTATCAGCCTTTGTTTGGCGTTTGGTACGAGAGAAATAAAAAAGAGAGAATTAGAAAAGAATTAGGAAAGAAATAAAGAAGTTTTTTTGTTTAGTTAGAACAGAAATAGAGGAAAAAAAAATAATAGGTCTTATAATTTTTTTATTTATCTCTTAAAGTGAGAAAAAATAAAGAAAAAATAAATAGATGTAAAAATTTAATTAATATATTAATTTTTTGTTATTTTATAAATAAATAAATAAGAATAAATATGTATTTATAACAAAATTTAATTTTTTTTAATTTTCTTAATTTAAATAACTTAAAATTTTAATTATTTTTTCTTTTTTTAATTTTTTTATTATATTTTTTTCATAATTTAAACAAATCATAATAGAAAATTGAAATCGGAGAAATAGAACTTCATGGGCCGAATTTTTAATTTTATATTATGTGATATTTAAAATAAATTATTTAATATTTATTAATTATTAATTATATTTAATAAATTTTTTAATATTTATTATTAAATTAATAATTAATAAATTAATAAATAATTAACATTTATCTCACTAAACTCATTTTAATATAAATGAAAAAAAACAAACGCATATAAGCGAGACAGCTGTCTTGAGCAAATTAAAATTTAGAATCTCAACATCGTTCAAAATCCAACTGGTCAAGAATAAGTTTTGACTAATAAATTATGGCTTTGAAAATGTAATACTTTGGGCGGGCTGGGCTGGATTTTAGAGGGAAGAGCACAATTTCCCATAAACAGCTTTCAAAGAGGAGAGAAAAGCATTATTTCTTATGTAATAGATGAGGTGAGAGGTCATTTGAATGAGGAAGAGTAAAATGCGCTGAGAATTGGAGTAAAATATAGCTATTAGTGGAAGATGAAACGTTTAAATTGTTTTGAAGTAGTGCATCGGAAACAATAAAAGATAATTAACTCTCTAGATGAAATTGTTTAAAGCAGTAAAGCTCACTGATTTGAATACATGTCAAAAGAAAATATTAATTGGCATAATTTCTTAAGACAATTATCAAAATAAATTTACAAATGTTAAAATAGAAGTGTCAAATGCCATGATTTTTTTTTTATCATATGTTAATTTTGACCTTGTTAGTTCGTTTTATATATAATTTTAAATGAAACGTTTGAAATTTTTTTGATTAATTAAAGGAAAAATGGCCAAAGAAGAAGAATGAAAAATCACTGGATTTTATTAAAAAAACAACTGTTACGGTTTCCAATGGAAGCCCATAGATGCAATTCGTTTGTGTGATTAAAAATAATTATAGTAAACAGTATTTCAGTAAACACTTTGAAGAAAAAAAATAAAAACAAAGTTATAATTCTAACATTTTTCACTTAAAACATGGCTTCAATTAACTCGTTAAATATTTAACATAGTATCGAAAATAGTAAATGTCATTAAGAGGAATAAAATGAAAGGTCAGATGTAATCCTATAAGCATTAAAGCTAACTGTTTTGAACACATGTTAAAAGAGATTGTTAATTGGCAGAATTATTTATGACAAATGTTAAAATAAAACTATAAATGTAAAAAAAATGTGTTAAATAATAGAATTTTTTTTGTCACATGGAAATTTTAAACATGTTAGTTGCTGGTTTAGATGAACATATTTTTAAATTTTAAAATGCTTGAAGACAACTTTTGACGTGATAGTATAAAAAGTGTTTTTAATTATATTTTATTTGTAATTTGTAATAATGAAAAGTCCTTAATGTTTGAATTTTAAAAATTTTAATAAAAAATGTTATAATTAAAAATAAGTATATTATATAAATATATGACTTTTGAGTTACCATTTAAATAATATTTATTCACTTATTAAATAAAATTTAAAATAAAATAGAATATTACGGATAAATATTAATTATTAACCATATAAATACATGATTATTAAAGAATAATTTATGACTTAAATTTATTTGTGATTTTATGAAAAATGATATTATTTTATAAGTAATATTTAAATAAATATTATTATCACATATTGTAAAAAAATATATTAGAAAAGAAGTTAGAACTAATAAATATAGATAGATAATGATAAAAAAAAATTGAATAAATCTAAGTTTGAATTCTTAAAAGAATAAAAATTAAAAGGTAATTGATAAAATAAAAATTTTAAATAATTATAAAAAAATATTAATAGACAAATAAGAGTATAAATAACCACAGCGAAGAAATTGGTGAGTTTTGTTAGCAATCCAATAATTCTTGAATGTATGGTTCTGCGTTTACACCGTACAGTTAAGATATATGATATCCCCCATCAAAAAAAATAAAAGAAAAGAGCCCCCTTGCTCTGTCAAATCCCTCAACAAGAGGAAAGAGAATGAAAAAGGATCATTAGATTAGTACAAATAGCATGTTTGGTTTTTTTTTTGTTTTGGAATAATTATTTTTTTAAAATTAAAATTTGTTTTATCTAAAATTTATTTTATTTGTTTAATGTGTGTAAAATTAATTATAAGTTAAGATTATTATTTTATTACTAAAAACAGATTTTTTAAAAATTTTAAAATTTTAAATTTTTAATTATTTGATTTTAGATTATTTCAAAAGCTTTAAGAGAGAAATATCTATTTATTCTCAATTAAATAACTTTTTCAATCATTTCATATATTTTTTGGTAATTTAATATATAAAAGTGATTTCTTTATACAATCCAAACAAAAATCTTTATCATAAAATTGATTATGAATTAACATATCTAAACATAAATTATTTTTCTCATAATCAATTTTCTTAAAAATCGATTATACACATAACTAATTTTTAATATAATTTTTTTTCACAGTAAATCTAAACACACACAAAATACATTGATATTTTGCCTCTTTTTTATCTTAAAATAAAAGAAAAAACTTTACCCTTAGTTCTAATAAAACTAATTAGAAAACAAATTAAAACCTATATCAAACATTTTTTTATTTAATTGAAGATTTCTAACAACATTAAATTAATATTTCTTAATTAGTGCATACTTCTAATAAAAAAATTAACTAATTAACAATAGGACCTATTTTCAAAAATACATTAAATTTAATCTCATTAATTTTTTTGGATACCTGACCCCGCTGGAATCAGTGAAGGCCCCACCATTAGAGTGGAACTTAAAGACAACCCCTGAAATGGGTCCTAAGAAAAGGGGAAGAGAGACGGTGAGGGAAAAAGAGTATGCAATCGCTAATGATCAAATCTCACATCTGACACTAACATCAAATGTCCCTTACTAAATGAGTTAAGCTTACAGGACAATCTCATTGGTTTTAACCAAGTTTCTCTGGATCTACTTTTCTTAATAATAAAATATTTTGTTTTTAAAAAAGTATTCTTTTTTTATATATATTTTAATATGTTTGGATGAATTTTTTTTTAAAAAAAAACTAAAGCACTTTTGTGCTTCTTTTTAGCTAAATTTTTATGCTTATGAAAACAGACATTTTTTTAATAACATGAGAAGCTGTTATGAAATTAAGAATAAATATTTATTTTAGTCTCACAAAGATATAAGTGGCATCAATATAGTCTTCTAATAATTGTGTGATATCAAATTGGTCCTTTTAGAGGACCATTTTAGATTATTGAAAGACCAATTTGATGTCAAAAAATACATTGGAGGATCAATTGATGTCAAAAAATACATTGAAGGACCAATTTGATCTCAACAATTAATATTGAAGGACGAATTTGATGTCACTAATTATTGGAGGACTAAACTAATGTCACTTATATATTTAGAGGACCAAGATATGTATTTACTCTAAAACTAATTATGAGCATTCACCTAATAATTTAAAATTTTAGTGATAGTTGATTCTTGACATTGTATCAAAGCCTATACGACCAAGTAGTTAGGAATTTAATTCAAGTCACCCACATTGTTTTAAATAAAGCTGAATTTCAGTACAATGTAAGGTGAACTTGTGCATTGTTCACATTTTAAGTCCAAAGAGCTTTTGCGTGAAAAACCATATTAGAAATATAAAATTATTCATGTGTCTTCACCGAACAACTTAAGTTTTTGTGATAGTTACTTTTTGACACTTCTCACATAATTTTTAACTATATTTTTGTACTCCTATAAAAAGACATTTTTTATGATATAATTTTTTTGTTCAAACGTTAAAAATTATATCTCCTCAAATATTATAGTGAAACATAAAATAGTTTCATCCAAACCGGTATTTAAAAGCTCATCCACACAAGCCAAAAACTTATAATACTAAAAGTCTTATTCTAGAAAATATTTATCAATTAAATGAGTATACAGAGGGCCTCTTATTCCCAAGAAAAGGTAAAAAAAATTATTAAAAAAAATGAAGATAAGAGTGACATTCTTGACTCTATAAATACACACCAACCTTCTGTCAATTTTTGCTCACCTTTCTTCTCGTGCTTCCTCTCATATTTGTTTATTTACATAGAACAATGTATGCATTTGGTGGAAATTCTAGTGTCAACTTCAATCCTGCCACCTCCATATACATTATAAACTATGCTGGAAAATCTATAGAGACAACGGTCACTGATAAGGCCATCATTGCAGATCAGTGGATTGAGGAGATCAACTTGCTATGTGCTGGAAAAGCCACAGTGGTTGGCTTGGATGTTGAATGGAGGCCACATCCAATTCGATACATGAGCAACAAATCAGTAACATTACAACTTTGGATTGATGATAAGTGCCTTATTCTGCAGCTCTTCTATATGGACTATTTCCCCCTTTCCCTTAAGAACTTTCTCATGGACTCCAACTTCACTTTTGTGGGAATTGAGGTTGCTGATGACATTGCTAAGCTTAAAAATGAGTACAGTCTAGAGTGCAGTAAATGTGCTGACATTCGGGAGCTTGCAAAGAGAAGGTGGCCTGGCAGGTTTTCCAGGCCAGGCTTGAAAGATCTTGCATTGGAAGTGGTGGGTCTGCATATGAGGAAGCCCAAGCATGTGTGCATGAGCAACTGGGAAGCAAGAGTGTTGAGCCAAGAACAAGTTGAATATGGATGCATTGATGCCTATGCGTCATATAGGATCGGTCACAAGCTACTGATGGATGGTTAATTAATAGCGCTCTCCTAAGTTCTTGATATTGTTGGGTGTGCTCTTTTGTGTGCGTAATGAGTATGAATTAATCTTATGGTGTTTGCTGTCTTATAATTATTTCGTTTTAAGCCTTTTTTTCTTTTCTTTTTAATGTTTGTTTTAGTTTAGTCTGTTCATCTCCTTTGCTTGTGAAGTCTCATTGTAACTAAGGAATGAATCACGGTACAAGTATTAACTAATTAATGTGATGTGGTTTGCTGTCATACTACTTCGTATAATCCCCTTGCATTATTATGTCCTTTACTAATGGATGGATGGTTTATATTTTCATTTTGCAGTAATTAATGTGGAAGATTTGTATGATAGGTCATTGACTCAATGAAGGCTATATATTGCAAACAAAAAAAA
This sequence comes from Styphnolobium japonicum, assembly GCA_023212625.1. Lineage (NCBI taxonomy): Eukaryota > Viridiplantae > Streptophyta > Magnoliopsida > Fabales > Fabaceae > Styphnolobium > Styphnolobium japonicum. Next base: position 37,032,133 of record JALBWW010000003.1, on the reverse strand, counting down.
ACTTTCTGCCTCGTATAGTTCTTACATGTTAGCAAGTTTTTTTAATTATTATTTTTCCTTTATATTATGTGAAGATTAAGCCAATATGCTCAGAATTTTTTTTTTTTTTGTATAAATCAGGGAATCTCTTAACTCAAAAGATAAGAATCTAATTTCACAGGGTACAGTTATGCATGTGAAGTGGAGACCTCTCCCAATTACATTTTCTCCATATACATGGTCCCAATGATCGAACCCGGGACAAGATGTTCAAAGTGACCGAGTTCTTTCTACTTGAACCAGCGCAAGTTGGTCAAAATTCTCCATTTGATTGGCTTTGTAATACTCGTTGTTATTTTATTTTTTTACTATATAGTGGTGGTTCAGTATGCTTTTACTTTTATAAATAATAATGTATCACTTGTGCGATGCACAGAAAAATATTTATAAATAATTAGTTAATCGTATCTAAATAATTGGTTAATGTAATTAAATACATAATTAATTTTTAAAACGAACCAAATGAAAAGAAAAACTTTCAAATTGACCTTATAAGTTATTTTTCTAAAAAAATATGGGTTGAATTAGCATTTCTTCTAATTTTACTCTAACCCGACCTGACCATAATATAAGCTGGCTTGGTCTAAGCCAACCTGGCAACATAATTGTTAAGAAAAATGACCGAATAGTACGGCATGGTAAAGATAATGACCGTTTGATTCATTTTGAAAATTAACTAAGTATTCAATTATATTAACCAATAATTTATATATAGTTAACCACATATCAAATATCAAAATGAAAATAAATTATTTATTAACAGTATGTAAATTATTTGTTAGTAATTAAATATTTAATTAATTTTCAAAACAAACCAAATCATCGTTATTTTTACCAAACTATACTATTCGGCTATTTTCCTAATTGTTAAACGGAAAGTGTTTCTTTACTAAATTGAAGAAAGATATTGACATTGTATTGCCATTTACGGTGAAAATAGAGGAGACATTAAAATTGATGAAATTTATTGGTTCGGTTCGTTTATTTACATAAATTATAAGAGTTAAATTTTAAATTTATTGATCCATAAAAATATAAGCAATTTTGAATTGATCTGTTTAACTTGCGAGTTAAATATGTCAACTCGTGAGACCAGTGAGCTGCCCGTATAATTTTTTTAAAATTTTAATTTGTTTGTATATATAAAAATTTAATTTAAAATTTAATTAAATATTCTTTTTTTAAACAAAAGTGAAAAATTTACATATTATACATATTAATAATGACATAAGTCACACATAAACACATTCATCAAACTCTATATGTTTATGTTATTTATTTGTTTGAATTCTCTCTTAACCTTTTAGATAAGATGAAAGTATTCAATATTATGTCTATGTAATATAATATTTGATTTAAGATTATTAAATTTAAATTTACTTCAAAATTTATAAGTAAAAAACAAAAGTTTTGTCGGCACGTGTAAACCCGTGAGTTGATACAAGACAAGTCAAACTAATCAATTTACAACATGTTTAAAAGTAGGCAATTTTAGCATCTCGTTTAACCTACGACCTGTCGCGATGCAGGCCTAAACAGAATAGACTGATCTGTTTGACAACCCTAAAAAATAGGTATGGCGATTTATGATCTAACTTATTTTTAATTTAATTTAATTTAATTTATTTATTTTAACCTAACTTATTTATTAAATAAATTAAACTTAGGTTTTTAAAAAATGCTTATTTAATTAAATAAGTCATGACCTAAACTTTTTTAAAAAAATATTTGACATAATAGGTCAATTTATTTATTTATTATATATATAATTAAAATTTTATAATACTTATATAATTTATTAATTATATGTTAATATAATTTACTTATTTTATACATAATATAATAATTTTAAAAAATATTATGTACATTTAAAATTTATTAAATTTGAGTTTATTAAGATATTTAAAAGCCTTTTGTGCAATATAAATATTTAAATAAACTATTAGACTAGACCAAATTTTATAGTTTTTTTAAAAAATAGACTATATAAGAAAAAACTATAATAAATAAAAATTAAACTAAGATTAAAGTTTTATAAAGTAAATCGGTGTTTATCCAAATTAGATGTTGAAAGCAAAGTCAAAAGTAGATGCGAATGTGATTTGAAGGTGGACCGCAAGTCCACAAATTTGTACTAACTAAACGAGGCTTACTTAATTACTAGCACAAATCTGGACTACCACAAATCTACAAATTGTGTGGGGATTGCTATGGTACCCATGAAAATTCATGGGTACTGAAACTCTTGCTGACGTGGATATACAGTTGTATATCATTAGAATCTCTTCCAAATTCCCATGATCACATAGAGTCGTGGGAATATGACTTCACAACTAGTTGCTCGAAACATCAAGCCCCCTCAAAAGAGCATTTTTCTCAAGATTTTTTGGCAACTTCCTGATGAGTCTGTTCGCAAACAATTTGAATTCATAGAGATTTGGCGAGTTGGCTATGCTCGCCAACAACTCACTCTCAAACTGATTCTTGTAAAGGTTGAGGCTCTGGTTCTTGGTGGAATTTGATTTAGGAATGTCCATTGCCACAGTCACCAAGCTATCATAAACATTGTGGGGATACCGCATCTTGGGTCTTAGAGGCACAAACCCAACAGACTCAAACCTCCAATTCACAATTTGGTTTTCAAGTACTCAGAAAAGTAAATATCAACACCAAGTATCAAGTTTTCGGGCTTGGAACTTGAATAGCTTAATAAAATGTTGAGCTTTTTACTGCTCACTCTTGTAATCAATTCAAACCGTGATCAAATTCCAACTCTTGATATCAATCCTCTGCAAGATCGGGTCCCCTGTCTCAATCGAATTCAAGCTATCCAAATCCAACCCACGTGATTCTCGTTCGAGTGGCCAACCTGTAGAGGTTATTCAATGTCAGGTCCAAATCCTTGAGCTTCCCAAACGAATCAGGAATCACACCGACAAGGTTACACTGAGCGAGCCACAGGACCTCGAGATTCATAAGGTTCCCAAGCTCCAGCGGGATCTAACCCAGGAAGAATGGGTTGTAGGAGAGGTTGAGCATCTTGAGGGTGGTGATGTTGCCTAGAGAAGCAGGTATGGTCCCATCTAGGAGGTTGTAGATGAGAGAGATAACCTAGAAGTTCTAAAAGCGGCCAAACAAATCAGAGGTATTGGCTACTTTGAAGAAAGAGGTGAGAGGATGAAGACGATGAAGATGAAGATGAAGAAGAGGAACCAGAAAGTGTGCTTGGAGAGAGAGGAATGGAGATTTTTCTAGCTTGAGCTTGGAGTGTATGTTGGCGGCACCTGTGACAAGAACCATCAAGCACTATTATTCCCAAATGGTTGTTTTCTATTTGTCCATGTAAGCATGGGTTTTGAAACCCAAACTTATACTCGGCTTCTATAGAGTTTCCCCAAGTTGTATACCTTTATCCTAATTTTTTATTTGTAAGGTGTAGATAAATTTTTAAGATATTTTTTATGATTAGGTAAAATTTTAATGAAAAAAATGGTTGAAATTTTCATTCCAGAACTACGTTTAGGTAAAAATAATATTTTTTTGTTTTTACAATAATAAAAAATATATTTATGTGTGTATTGATAAAAATATCTTTGTAATTTGATATTATATTACTATTTTAATAATTTTTAAATAAATATAACCTATTAATTATTTAAAATATTATTATAGTTATATTTAAAATGATTTTATTTTATAATACTTCAAATAAACTTAAAACTTAAATTTTTAATAAATTTATTTTGTAAATTAATTTGTTTATTATCAATCTTTTCAATATTAATTTATTAACAATCAAATTCAAAACAACTTATATCTTTTTTAGTAATTACACTTTAAAAATAATTTTTATCAATATTATTCAAACGACATTCATTTAACAAAAATAATTTTTAAATAAAAATTTTTAAACATAAATTACTTTATTTAAATTTATTTTTAACTAAAATTAAATTTATAAAATTTAATCTTCGCCGCAGGTGACGGAGCATTTTGAGCACGACCATTCTTTTCCATCTCATGGACGGCTAATTAATTAGTAATTATTAGTATATTTATATGAATTTCACGGATACCTTTTTATATTTGATATATTTTTAAATTACATGTATTTTTTTTTTACACTTTGAAAACTATAATTTTACGTTAATATTTCATGCAATAAAAAAATTATTTAAACACAATCACTTTTTTTACTTAAAAGCATACGAACATAAAATTATTATCTTCAACATTAACTCAAATATCACCATAGCCAGCAAACTGAATACAACTATTTTATCATTTTCATTTTTCAGTTTGGCACACAGACTTGTGCTTGAAATTGAGTCTTGAATTTAGAATTAAAAATCTTAATTCTAATTATCTTATTTTGTCTATATATTGGAATTACAATTCTAATTCTGATTCAATTCTATAAAATTAAAAAATAACTAGTTTATACTACTCTCAATTCTTACCTTAAACCTTTAAAATTTTAATTTCAATGACTATAATTTTTTATTTTTTGAATATTAAAAAATAAAAATTAAAAACTATCCAATAATACTCGCAACACCGATATAGTCCTACAACGTCGTAGTCGGTGTGCTCCGGCCACTTTGTCAACCACACCTTTGACATGCTAGCCGTCAACAGCCTCCGATCATTGTTATCGTCACGCGTACAATGACTAAATCGCTACGCTACCTTTGATCACTAGCGTCGATGTCTTGCAATCACCTTCGTTATTGTCAATAATATCATTTAGTTTGACATCTATTGCGAATGTTGTAATATAATAACGCAAGTTCTGTTAATTTTTTTTTTATAATTTTAAACAATTATTTATTAATTTAAATTTATTTATTATATTTTTATAAATTCTTGATAAATTATTCAAATAATGAAATTTCAGTTCAATTTAGAATTATAATTCAAAAGTCTCAATTCTTTAATTGTCCTAAACATAAAAATTAAATTTTTTTTATTACTTTTAATTCTAATTGAAATAAAATTAAAATTAAAATTCTAAAATTAAAATTTCAATTTTATCATCCAAAAGTAACTAAAGCATTCAACTTTTTATTTATGACATTCCCGAAACTTAAATTATCAATAAATTTTTTAATAGCAAAAGGATGTTCAAAACATCATATTTTAAAAAATCATTATTCTTATTTAAAAGATATGGTAGATCACGTATTAAACTTGAAAAATATAAATAAAAACCAATCAATTATTACTAAAATTAAAAATATGAAGTTAATTAAAAGTGTGATGAACAAATAAAAATAAAGCTAGAATTAACATAATCAGCTTGCATTTGTTAACAGAAAAAATGAATAAATATTTATTTTGGTACTCTAAAGATAGAATTAACATAATCAACTTGAGTTTATTAATAAGAAAATGAGTAAATGTTTATTTTGATCCACTAAAAATATATGCGATATCATATTAATTCTCTATTTATAAATATATCATATTAGTCATTAAAAAATATATATGACATTAAATTAGTCTGTTAATGTTATATTTTTATCATAAAATTAATTTTTGAATGACAAAATTAATAATATTAATTATCAATAAAAGACTAATTTGATGTCACTGATTAATGAATGATTAATATGATGTCGTGTATAAGGCTGTTAAATGGGCTGGCCGTGATGGACTGTGGGTTTAACTGGTTGGGTTAAAATTGCTCGCATTTAAACGAATTACAAATCAGTTAACTCGACTTACCTCACATCAATTTGTGGGTCTAAATAGGCCAACTTGCCAAACTTTTTTTTTACTTATAATTTTTTAAATAAATTAAAATTTAATAATCTCAAATCAAATATTACATTACATAGACATAATATTTAATACTTTAATCTCATTTAAAGGGCTAAAGGAGAATTTAAACAAATAAATAATATAAACTTATAGAGTTTGACAAATGTATTTGTATGAGTTGTACCACTGGTAGCCTATACAATACATATATTTTATAATTTTGTTTTAAAATAGAGTGTTTAATTAACTTTTAAATTTTAAATTAATTTTTTTTGTACAAACAAATTAAAACTTTAAAAAAATTAAATTAAATTATGTGAACAACCCCAGGCCTTACGGGTTAGCCCATTGCAAGTTAATGCATGTCAATTCAAAATTACCATCGTTTTTACGGTTACTAATTTTAAAGCTTGACTTGCATAATTTATGGGGATAAACAAGGTGACCTGACAATTTGATATGTTTTGATGACTGTAATTGTATATATCTTTGAGTGATCAGAATCAAAGTTTTCTCATAATATGAAGGAAAATTATGAGCATGTTTGATTTTGATTTTTTTTTTGGAGTAATCGCTTGCTTTTTTAATTAAAATTTATTTTATTTGTTTAAAGTGTTTAAAATTAATTATAAATTAAGATTATTTTTTCATTAACTAAAAATAGTTTTTTTAGAAAAAATTTATTTCAAGCTTTTAATAATTTGATTTCAGATTATTTTAGAAGTTTTGAGAGAGAAAAATCTATTTGCCCTCAACCAAATAACTTTTCCAATCATTCCATATATTTTTTTGATAATTTAATACATAAAAGTAATTTTTTTATACAATCCAAACAAAACTCTTTATCCTAAAATTAATTATGAATTAACATATTCAAACATAAATTATTTTTTTGTAATTAATTTTCTTAAAAATTAATTATATACATAATCAATTTTTAACATAATCTTTTTTTCACAGCTAATCCAAACACACATTATTTCTACCATAGTTTTTCGATCTCATCTTCTTTAGATCTCCTATCTTTTAGTTATATGTACTTAGTTAAATATGATTAAGTTAAAGAATTGTTGAAAACAAAAGGAAAACAAATAAAAAAGAAAATAAAAATAAATAAAGATGAACAAAAAGCAAAACTGAACCAAACTCGAAAATGAATAACCCAACAGCGCGAGATAGGAAAAAAAAATTGTCAACACCTGATTAAAATAAGAACGCACGAAACAAAGGAAATTAGCAATAATTTTTTTAAACTTAATTGAAATTAAGAACTGACACGTCAAAAATAGAAAAAGTATCTTTATTAATAGATAATAAACTAGCATCTTGATATGTTCTTGGTTGTCTGATGGGATTAAATTAATTTGTATGTTACTCTTTCATATATGCAAGAGCTTTCATTATTTTGTATGTTAGTCTTCCATATAAGTAAGAGCTTCTATTTATTTTTCTAAACTATCGGATTATCGAGCTGGTTTGTTCGATTCATAATTTGCATAGGGTTGGATTGGATTTTATCAGACCAAGCTGAATCTGCTCTGTTTCGACCCAACTTGACCAATTCGAATGAGTTAGATCAATTTGAATTGACACACTTAGATAAATATTACCGGTTCATTAAAAAAAAAAAAATGAGAACTTGATTCTCCTCACCTTGTAAAATTTTCTTATCCAGAATCATGGTTCACCTTCATTTTCTATTTTAAATTTAATAATAAAAATTATAGTTTTGAGTACAATTTAATTTTATAAAAAGAAATTTTAAGAAGTTAAAATTTTAATTTATTGCTTGATTTACAAAATAAAAATAAAAATTATTGCTTGAATGATTTTTTATTTAAAAACTTCAAATAAAATTTCACATAATACAGTCTCTTTGTCTCACTAATTTATCTAATAGAATAACCATTAATATATATTTTCCCATAGAATAAACCTTTTTAATGAAAAGCATACAAGTTTGAAGGCAATTTACATATAGATTAGAGACAAATTAGAAATGCCATCATTCAAACATATATGCATCTTGTCATTTGCGTGTATCACGTCAGCGGGTGGCGTGATACACGCGTGTATCACGCCAACACGGGTGACGTGATGGCGTGTATCACGCCACCGTGTTGACGTGATACACGTGTATCACGCCACCGGTGTGTTGACGTGATGACGTGTATCACGCCAACACGGGTGGCGTGATATACACAAAATCGAAAAAAAAAAATAATAGATTAATACAACAAAACTTATATAACCAAAGTGAAAACTTTGAAAAGGCATAACTTTTGACTCGTTTGTCCGATTTAGACGCATTTTATATCGATTCCATATAACTTTTCGAGGCCGAGTGCAACGCAAACTTCCGTAGGCGGTTTGGTCCACCGGAATTCCAAAAAACCCTTTATTTTGTAAGTTATCAAGCTTTTTATGAAAATTATATGGGTATTTCATCAAATCAAGGTTAAACTCATTTTTTTTCCTTTTCATTTTTATGAACTTTTCCTTCCTTTTTAACCTAAAGTTCATAAAAATGAAAAGGAAAAAAAATGAGTTTAACCTTGATTTGATGAAATACCCATATAATTTTCATAAAAGCGATAACTTACAAAATAAAGGGTTTTGGAATTCATGACCAAACCGCCACGGAAGTTTGCGTTCTCGAAAAGTTATATAATCGATATAAAATGCGTCTAAATCTGACAAACGAATCAAAAGTTACGCTTTCAAAGTTTTCACTGCTATATAAGTTTTGTATTAATCTATTATTTTTTTTTCGATTTTGTGTATATTACGCCACCCGTGTTGACGTGATACACGTCATCACGCCAACACCGTGGCGTGATACACGTGTATCACGTCAACACGGTGGCGTGATACACGCCATCACGTCACCCGTGTTGACGATACACGCGTATCACGCCACCCGCTGACGCGATACACGTGGCAAAAAAACGACAAAGACGTTCAGAATACGTTTCAAATGAGTGGCATTTCGGTAATTTGTCTCCTAATCTACTGTACTGTCGCCAAATTGCCCAAGTTTGAATGTCATATCGTACGGCATAATACAACAGCGTTCACAATCATTCCAGCTCCACCAAACCTAAGCGAACCATGGTTAAAGGCTGGACCAGCCTTAACCATAGTCTACAGTGGACAGCACAGCACGATCCAATCAACCAAGATGCGACAATAAGATGACACGTGTGCGGTGAGATTTCGTCTCAACCGCCTCAAGGGTTCACGACGAGGCATTGTCTGCGAAGAAAACATTATCTTCTTCATCTGAATCTTCCCCCTCATACCAATTTTCTCAAGTTTTCTTTGATTTTGGTTTGCAATCATGGAGATGCAACGCGTTGTTGAATTTCCTCACACTTACATGGATCGCCCCCCGAGAAAGAGGGCGAGGTTGGGCTGGGACATCCCTGAGGTACCCAAGGTAACCTTTTTCTTTTTTAATTCTAAAATCTCAGATCTTATTATTTTTGTGGTGGTTTTATGTCTCTTGTTGTAGATCTGGTGGATTTTGTGTATATTAGGTATGTTTGGTTCGGGTAAGGTTGCTTCTTTTTTCTTATACGTCTTTCACGTTTTATAATATGATTTCTCGTTTCGTTTGATGGATCTGTTAGTTTTTGGTCTTTTGACGTTTATTCGGGAACCGATGGGCAAATATGTTGATCTGTTTTTGGATAATCTTTTTTTTTTTTTTTGTGTGTGATGAGCTCCTGTTAGTTCGTGGAATACTGGCGATGTTTGTTTATGATTTGTGTAGGACTGCTCGTGTAGAACTGGCTTCGATGAATCTAATGTTGTCCGTGGATATAATTTTTCTTACACTTTTTTTTTTCAGTTTATCCTTGTTAAGACTTTTATTGACGCGAATCATCGTTTGTGTTTATCAACAAAAATTTTATTAATGAGTTTTCAGCAAGTTTTGTTTTTTGTGCTGAAAGTTTACATTTTATTGCTATAATTTTTTAACGTGGCGAGCTGTAGTATAGGAACTGATATCTGGAATCTCATTTTTTTAGTGGAACTTGAACAGTGAATCATCTGTCTATTATGATGTGGATGATGTTGTAGTTTTTTGTTTGTATGCTTTATTTGTGTTTGTGTGCTCGTGCTGTTTAATTTAGTGTACTAGAATTCTTGTTTATCTCTCCCTTATCATTTTCTATAACAATCTGAGATTTGGGAAGTGCATAGGTGAGAATTCATGATAGTGGGATGTAATATTGTTTTTTAACTATGAAGTGGTACATGTATGGATGACTGTGTGTAGGCTCAGGTAGGATTGTTTTGTGGACAAGAGGTTGAGAATATTTCAAGCTATGCTCCTTCAGAATATACCACTAGTTCTCTGTTTAAGGGAGTTGCTCGAAATGGTTCTCCCCCATGGCGAGATGATGACAAAGATGGGCATTACATGTTTGCGCTTGGAGAAAATTTAACTTCTCGCTGTAAATACACTTTACCATCATTAAGAAGTTTACATTCATATGTCGTGGTCAAATCCTAGTTTAATTTTTTTTTATTAGACCTTTCATTTGATAGAAAATATCAGCATTTAAATTCATATGTTTCCTCACTCCTTTCACTTTTAGTATGTAATCCTGTTTCAGTTTTAGGAACCTTATTAGCAATGATCATTGTACATGTTTGTAGATGTAGAACCACTTTGGGCATTCAATGTTCAAATGGATTTTGGAGTTTGCTCCATTGGTTGGGCTTGCTTTGTTTATACTCCTTTTACATGGTTGCAGATAAGATTCATTGCAAAATGGGTGAAGGAACTTTTGGGCAGGTCTTGGAGTGCTGGGACAGAGAAAGGAAGGAAATGGTCGCCATAAAAATTGTCCGTGGGATAAAGAAGTATCGAGAAGCAGCCATGATAGAAATTGAGGTGCTGCAACAGCTTGGGAAACATGATAAAGGTGGCAATCGGTAAGTATTTTGAGCTGAAGTTTTTTCATCTATGCTAGTATGCTGTGAAATCTTTGATTCCATTGCATTCGTTAAATGGGTTTATTCCTTGCAGTTGTGTGCAAATACGGAACTGGTTTGACTATCGTAATCATATCTGTATTGTAAGTATTTGATTGATTTGTGGTGGATTGATTTCCCCAATATACATAATTTGGGGGTTAAGACATGGGTGAATTCCAATGGTTGCAACAGGTGTTTGAGAAACTTGGACCAAGCTTATACGATTTTCTTCGGAAAAACAATTATCGTTCATTTCCCATTGATCTTGTCCGCGAGATTGGCAGGCAACTATTGGAATGTGTAGCATGTGTGTAGTATTTACTTGAACAAGTTTCCTTTTGATCTATTTCTTCTATCTTTTTTGCTTTTGTTTTGTGCAAATTATACCCAATACTATGTTATATCATTAGTGGACTATAGTAGTACATCATCTTATTTGTATAGTTGTAGATGTAAAATATTATTAGTCTGTGTTTTTTTTGTCAGTGTGGGTTGGATTTCTAATGGTGTTTTGATTTATTTTTATAAAATTGCAGTCATGCATGACTTACGCATGATCCATACTGACCTGAAGCCTGAAAACATACTTCTAGTATCACCGGAGTATGTTAAAGTTCCTGACTACAAGGTACTTTTCCTGTGTATTTTTTTTGTGTTAATGGATTTAACTATTTTCAGAGTTTATTGTACTAGAAGAGGCACCCACAATGCGGGTGTAAAAGAGAAAATCTAATTTAATTTGAGGCATGAGTTTTCTCACTTTTTAAATCTAAAAGGAATGTAATGACAATCATGTGGTTAATTTGTAATGACAATTTTGTCTTTCCTTTTAGTTGTATTTAAAACAAAACACTTGGCTTTTATGATAAGTGAAAAAGACACCAAGTGGCTGAAATCCCATTGTTTACATCTAACAGAGTCCATCCAGATCGCCAAGTTCATTTTTCAAGAGAGTGCCCAAATCAAGTGCTATAAAGGTTATTGATTTTGGCAGCACCACTTATGAACGAGAAGATCAGAATTACATTGTATCAACACGTCATTATAGGGCACCTGAAGTTATTCTTGGTATACATACAGTAAATGAATGCTGTGAAATAATACTTCCTGTATAGTTTTGTTCATATGATTATAAATCATGATTCTCATGATGCCAGCTGAATCTGATTTTGGCAATGGTTTTGTAGGACTTGGGTGGAGTTATCCATGTGATATATGGAGTGTGGGTTGTATATTGGTTGAGTTATGCACTGTAAGTTCGGTCCTTTGAAAACTTCCTAGGCACATATATCCAGTTTTATACTCAACTTGTGAGCTTCTATTGCAGGGTGAAGCTTTGTTTCAGACTCATGAGAATTTGGAGCACCTTGCCATGATGGAGAGGGTGCTTGGTCCGTTACCGCAACAGATGTTGAAGAGAGTTGAGTAAGTGATTTACCATGAGAACTTGATATCAGTTGATTGATCTTGAACGTTGTGAATGAGTGTTTCTTTTACTGTGCATATCTTTAGTCTACATGCTGAGAAGTATGTTAGAAGGGGTAGATTGGACTGGCCGGAGGGTGCAGCCTCGAGGGAGAGTATTAAAGCCGTATTGAAGCTTGCTCGACTACAGGTTTGTTCTTAAATCTAGTTATGGTAAAGTTTTGTTTAGTTATTTTATGTTCTCTTATTTTACCATATAAAGCAATGTTCAATAGTTCATGTTGGCTTTACTCCTTACTCTTAATTTTTCTCAAATAATTGCAGAACCTTATAATGCAGCATGTTGATCATTCAGCCGGTGATCTTATACATCTCTTGCAGGGGTTACTTAGATATGACCCCTTCGAAAGACTTACAGCTAGGGATGCTCTGAGACATTCCTTCTTTGTGAGAGATCACCTTAGGAGATGATTCGCCATTTTCAGATGCCTAATTAACGATGGATGGGTTCAAGAGATAGATCTGTCAAAGTGCAAATATGGTTGCAACGAGGGGGAACCCTCTCTGCACTGCAAATATTTATATCCTCGTCTTGTGAGAAAAGTGCAGATGGTTTTTCAGCCGCGCTTCCACCTCGAAGCCTTTCTGTTTGTCCTCGTCCTTTTTTTTTGAAAATTTGAATGAATGTATTGTTACTGGCCCGAAATCTGAATTCAATGTACAGAACAAAAACAAATTTAGAATGTTAATGTCAAGTGAAAATTGGAGACATTGCAGGAAACTACATCCTAGAAAAATTCTTAGATGCTCTCGACTTAAAAAATAAGGAAAGATATTGAGAAAATTAGCTTAGAGGTAGACATTGGATGGGTTAATCCGCCTTGTAAAGTATCATTGTGCCTCGTTTGTTTATAATAATAAAATTAAGAAAAGAGAAGTACAATAAATAACAAAAATATGACACCCATAATTAATGCCTCAGTAAAAATGTTCTAGACAAAAGCTTCTGAAGCAAAATAATATTCCTATTATTCGATTAAGGATGTGAGAATATTATTTGCTTAATTATTTTTAATCATGTGAGGATCGATTTATGATCGATTGTTTTGAGATGAAAAAGATGTGATTACAATAAAATATATAAAATTAATTGAAAGCAAATAAAAATACTTAAGAGATTAGAGTCATTTCTATCTGGCACATTAATTCTTCAATTTTGTTATATTATATTTTTTTTTTCTGTTTTATTATATTATATTATATTTCTTTTTACTTAATGTTGATTTATTTTGTATTGTTAAATTATTACCATTGATTAATGTGGTATTAATTTCTTTATTTTATTAAATTATGTTTTTCTTATTTTTTTGCTTAACATTGTCAAATTATCATAATTAATTAATCTGAAATTATTTTTTTTAACTTATTAGGTTATATATTTTTGTTTTCTTATTTAATGTTAGTTTAGTTTTTAGTCAAATTATTACCATTAATATGGGGCATTAATTTCTCTATTCAAATTATCACTTTTTAGGATTTGATTCGTTTTAAAGAGTTTTAAAGAGTTTTAAAGAGTAAAATGTGAAATGATAATTGTTGATGAAAAAAATTAAGGTAGTGGAATTACAAATATTTATATTTTATAAAATTTTAAATTGTTATTTTTTTATTAATAGTTATTATTTTATATTTTACTTTTTAAAGTAAGAGGATTCAAATCCTAATTTTTTTTGTATTAATAAAGTACTATTGGAAAGGGCTCTTGTTTCTGGTGCTTGATAGTATTCTAAATAATTAATCTTTCACCTTTTGGGCGAAAGATATCTTAGGAAATCAAAAAAATTCTATTTTTATATTCTAAATGAATCTTAAATTGATTTTCCAATCAGCATTAATTACTTGATTTTATTATATTATATTTTTTATTCTTTGGTGCTGATTTATTTTGAAAGACTTAATTTATCTCTTATTGTCAAATTGTAACTATTAATGGGGTATTATATCTTTATTTTATTGGATTTTTTTTATATTTCTTGTTTTTATTTTTTATTTTTCTTACTGACACGTTTTAATATGTACGGTGCACAGACATATTGTATTGTTACTATATTAATTTATTATTTGAGTATAATTTAACACTAAGAAAAATATTCTTATATTGTTTATATTTATTCAAAACCAATTTTAAACAATATGGCAACATAACAAAAGCACAATTCCTTTTTTTGCCTTCCCTCTTCTCTTCTTCGTTCTCCGTCGTCAGAATCACAACTCCGGAGATCTTTATACTTATGAAATATCACAATGACCCTTTATATATATATATATATATATATATATATATATATATATATATAATGTCTAACTAGCCTTTACAAGACATTAATTTTAATCATTGCAGTCTCACGATATACTTGTTTACGAAGCAAACAATTTTAATTGTTATAACTTTATTTTTTTCGTTGTCAAAACATTTCAAGACGTGACCAAATGTACCTGTATAAATTTCAGACAACCACAATACATATACAAGCCGAAGGATATTTGAATAAGCTTGAAAAGTATGTTGGCATAAAAGCAATATAGAAGAGGCAAAATATTGACATAACATTCTTGGAGACCAAAGCATTATCTACCTTCACCCATTTTATTGAGAATTATGTCTGCAAACATAAGAAAGAACAATTTTAGAGGAGAAGTCCATGTAAATAAGCATATAAATAGCTCATAAAAGCAAACTTCACCTTAGATGTAATTGTTGCGATGCGTTTGCTCTATATAATAGTTTAATGTGTTAAGTTTTAATGATAACAAATACAAAACAAGTAAATTATAAATATGCTACATACATATGCTTAATGAAATATTTTTGATCATACATGAATTATGTATTATATCTTGTTATATTTCATATAAGAATCATGCAATGCTTTCTGTGTAACAACATTTATAAAATATATTCATTAGTGCTTGATAAATGTTGTAATTAACTAATATTGAATATATCTAAATATGAATCATATATGCACAATGAACCTTTTAGTGTTAAATATTTGAATTATGCATATTGAGATATTAAATTATGAATTTAGACTAATAATATTTTCAAGTGAGTTATGTTTTATTGAATAGTCTAAGTACTAAGAATAAACATTTGAACAAGAAAGTGAAATATCCTTATTATACTTAATTCAAGAAGAAGGAGAATGAAGAGATATTCCAAGTATTTAAAAGATTTGAAGAGAATAATTTTTGAAAGTTTGGATTGCAATAACAAGCCTAAGGACTACAAAAACTATATTTTCTCTTATATGTTGCTTTCTTATGTAAGGATAGAGATTTTACAAGAAGAGATATCAAATTAATTTTTCAATCTTAAAAATAATTTTTAAACTTATTAAAATGTCCAAGAAATATGTTATGAAAAGTTAGTTAATGTTGATATTTTAAAACTATGAAAGATAACCAAATCATCATTAACTTTCCAAATACATTGAATTTTGATATGAAGCGTGTTTCATATTAACTTATACTCAAAGAGCTTTGAAATAATTAGACATTTGCTTAAATTTGATATAAAATAAAGAAGTTATGACATTTTAAATTAGTGTTCAAAGACTGCATTCTCCCAAGAAATTATAGTCAATTACAGGACTTTTAAAAAAGAATTATAGTCCACTACAAATCCTTGTAAAGCGTGAGAATGCGACTAGCTTTCAAAAATAATTAATCTTAAACACCACAAGCTAATGATGTGAACATCCAATCACTTTTTGGTACACTTTCCTTCGGAGCACTGTAGTACTACTCTTTATGATTATATGAAACATTAGCTTCCATTGTTTTCCGACTACGTAGGGTATTGATCAATATTATTTTTTAAAATAAGTCAAATTTAATTGAACAATCAATTTAGAGTTGGATTTAGATCAAAATTTATGAAGATTACTTCAAATTGGTTAGAAAATCAATTTAGGATTTAATTTGAGGTAAAACTAAAGAAGATTGATTCTGATTAATTAGAAAATCAATTTAAGACAAGAGTTCATTCTCATTCAATGTTTCAAAAGATTACAATTTTAAACTTACTAAGAAACTCGACGACCAAATAAAAAGACATTCTCTTATTATTATTAAATTTAAATTGTTATATTTTGAATGATAGATAGGCACCGGTTCCATTGATACATGGGTGTCCCTAACAAGTATTTTTGAAGAATTATTTAAGAAATATTTAATACTCTTAATTAATCATATTATTTAATGAACAATTATTTTTAAAAAAACATTAAATGATTTTTGAAGTTGAATTCTAAAGATATTAAATATTTATACTTTTCAATTAATACTTTATATTTTGATTCCTTAACCAAGTGTCCTTGTGGCACTTGTTAGCAAATGCCTTTATATATATATATATATATATATATATATATATACATATCTAGTGAAATGAGTGGTTTATTATAAGAACGAAAGGAGCAAATCTTGACCATTAGATCATCTATGTATGATCGAGATTAGATGTTACTTAAAGGTCACATGACCACTTAAAAAAGTCACATGACTTTATGTTTTAATCTTGACCATACATGGATAATTCAATGGTCAAGATTTGCTCCTTTCACTCTTTCAATAAACCACTCCTCTTACTAAATATGCTATATATATATATATATATATGTATAACCTTGAGTAAACACTTATTTTAGTATTACAAAAATACAAGTATTACCAATTTGATATTCTAAAATTTTTTTACATTAAATTAGTCCTTTTAGAAAGCCAATTTGATGTCAAAATTTGACAGAATAATTATTTTGACGTACTTATCATCAAATAATTTAACTGATAACACTTAGATCTTTGAGATTAAAATGAATATTTAGTCTACAACCTTTTTGTAATTCTTCACTAAAGATTTAGTACAATCAATGGATGTGACGAATGATATTCAACATCAGTTGCAACACCAATGGGGCTGGCGACGCCAAATTAAGCACACGAGAGTCGTTTTATACGCGTTCTTCATTTGAGGCCAGTATGCAATTGATATTTGAAGATTCTTTTTTTTTTTAATAATTTTTTTATGTAAAAAGTAAAATCTATTTTATGTTTGAATGTAAAATTTGAGTAATTTTTATGATTAAACAGTTTTTTATGTTATAAAAATGTCATTCTTTTAGAAATATCAAAATCTAGCTAAAAGAAATATAAATGAACCTTTTTTCAATAAAACTCACCCAAACACATGTAAATATAAAAAAATATTTTTTTAATTATAAAAATGATCTTTTATATATATAATAAAACACATCGAGCACAAACAAATCCTCGTCTCTTCTCCTTAAACAAAAAGGGAAAGAGAAAATCACGAGTTCAAATTTATTTATATAAAAGATAAATAAATACACAACAATGGGTATTGGTATACATATATTCATGTTGTAGGTGATATCTCATATAATCTGAGCAAGAATGGCTCTATGATCAGCAGTTTGTGAAGCAATTGCCAATTGAGGAGCTAACTGAGAGAGTACTCAATTCCAGTGTGCTAACCCAAATATTATTTGAGGATTAACAATAAAAAGAACTCAATATTATATGAGGATTTCAAAAAGGGTATGTCACCTGAGTTTGAGATGACTGACTTAGGGCTCATGTCATTTTATTTGGGCTTAGAAGTAAAGCAAATGAATATTAAAAAATTTCCTCTCAACCAAAAGAAAAAATCCCTCTCAAGAAGGCTATGTGCAAAGAAAGTGTTGAAGAAATTTAAAATGGTTGATTGCAAAATCCACCCATGGAGTTTGGAGTAAAATTATCGAAGTTTGAAGATGGAGAAATATAAATGAAAGATCTCCCGTTTTTTAAGGGCTTGTGGGGAGTTTGAGATACTCTACATGTATACGATCTAGTATTCCTTTTGTTGTTCGAGTAGAAAGTCACTTCGTCCCCTTAGAGTTGCTCTAATGGTTTGAGCACGGGACATATGTGGAGAGGGGGAGGGTTCGATCCTTCCCAATCTCTCCCACCTCCCTCCCCTAGTCCCCCCTCCCCATGGCCCCCTACAAGGGTCCCTTTGGCCCCACTCCAGTGGTGGGGCCCTTCTCAGTTATCAAAAAAAGAAAAAAGAAAAAAGAAAGCCACTTCATAGAAATTCCTATCTCCACTCACGTGAAAGTTATTAAAAGAATTCTTCATTTCCCAAAAGATAAAAGGATTTAATTTCTACTTAAAAGATAAAAGGATTTAATTTTTATTCACTGTCAGTGTAAAGTTTTTTTTACACTGTTATTCAATTATATGTTGACAAATAGTTAGACTTTCTAGATAGTGGTTATGATAGTTAAATTCTTTTAATGATTTGACAACACATGATTGGATGGTAGTGTAAATTTTTTTTACACTGACAGTAAATAGAAATTAACTCAAAATAAAATTGACTTTAGGCTATTTTATTCTTCTTTCAATGATTCCAAGCTACTTATGGGATTTTGTGAAAGTGATATGTAGGAGCTATTGATGTTAGAAAGGGCACAATAAATTTTGTATTTTTTATGAGTGATTGTGCTGTTGCATGTGGAATTCTAATTAAGAAGCAAAATATTGTCACACTTTCAACTGGTGAATCTAGACATGTGGCAGCCACTTCTTACACTTGTCATCATGCTTCTTAGCTTAGTTATTTAAGGAACTTTACTTGCCACAAGAGGAGGCTATAGAAATTTGCATTGTAAAAAAGTTTGCAGAAGCTCTTGTTTATAAGTATAATTTCATTAGAGAGTGCATTGATATAAAGCCTCTTTAAGTGTGAAGATTTTAAAAGATTACGAGCAAGTCTTGAAGTGAAGAAGACTTTGGTAACAATAGAGGAGAAGACTAGAAAAGAAAGGAATACCAGGGGCTTTCCCCAATCATTCCAAGTCTTTCTGGCACGGAAAGAGGAAAACAAGGAAGCTCTGAAGCTCAAAAGCTCAAAAGCTCGGATTGGATTTGTAAATTTAATTATTTCATCCGCTTCTTGAGCACCCACTCAAAAACGAGGAGCTACTATATTGCCTAGTCTACCCGTATAGAGCCACCTTCGTCGCCTGCTTGCTTTACATGGACCTTTTTTTAGGGCCTCAAGGGACGATAATTTTAAATTATGGGAAAGTTTTGAAAACAATAATTTAAGAGTTAAATTTTGATCCACTGTCAGTGTAAAGTTTCTTTACAATGTTATCCAATTATGTGCTAACACATCATTAAAAGAGTTATACTTTCTACGTAGTTGTTGTGATAGTCAAACTCTTTTAATGATTTAACAATACATGATTGGATGATAGTATAAAGAAAGTTTACACTAATAGTGGATTAAAATTAAATCCTAATTTAAAACTTCTAGACTTATTCATGTTTGATCCATAAAACAAGCACTACCTCCATAGAACTAGGTACTAGATCCACTAAATAAGTCACTACATCAATTAGTCATTATTTCTCTAAAATAAGGCAATATGTTTTTAATTAGACTTACGACTTTCTAATACAATATAAGATTCTAAAGTTTTTTTAGAAGTTCTATATAAGATTTATATGTATGGATTTAGTTTGATCTGAAAGGGAATAGAAAAGATCTAAAACATATTCCTCCTCATCTAACAAAAGGTAAGGCAGAATTGAAAGATATTGGAATCATAAAAATTTGGGAGGTGAGTGGCTTTCTGATTTAGATATTTAAAATTAGTTTGTCATGGACAGATGTGTAGCACTGCAGGGAAGCAAATGCGCTGTATTAACCCGGGTGCTACTTACTGTTACTAGTGAAATTCTTTTCACATTTTGAGATGGTAAGTAAATGAATGCTCATGTATACTCTTAGAGAAGAAAATTAGTAGAGTAATGATCTTACTCTTTCAACTTTGGTTCCTTTATTTTTTTTCAACAACTTTAATATCTACTGCATATTTTATGTATACTTCGTTCTTAGTCTACATTTCCATCTTGTAATAACCCAGCTACATTAATTAGATTTAGTCTCGTTTGCCGTATATATGTACAAAACATTTTGAAATGAATTACCATTTCGTTCGTCAGGAAATTCTTTTCTATTGGTTTTTGTTTATTCATTGTATCAATGCTACCATATCTTTATTTGATTAGTTTTGTAAAAAGAATATATTCATATTCAAAGATAAGAGGGGGAAGAGTTTCCAACAGTTTAGATAAAGGCAATTGTATAATTTGTGTAAACTTATGAATAAAAATTGTTCCAAGTGTCTTTGATCTTAAACTTAATGAATAATACATTAATACAACTTATGCAATTCTTACATTCATATTTTTTTTACAATTATATAAGTGGCACCATTTCAATTTAAGAGGTAAAAAGTATAGAAAAGTGCGTATCGAAAAGTTTAGAAAACTGCACAAATGTAATATGATGTCATATGTACGTGCATATATATATATATATATATGCTTTAAATAATCAAGAAGGATTGCAAATGGGACTATGGGAGAATTCTGCCGACGCACCGAGTGAAACAGCAGTCCTATATATATTTTATTTTCCTTGTAGATTGAGCATATCTTGTTATTGGACGACGCAAACCTGCAACATTCCAACGATAATCACAAGCCTCTTTTTTTTTTTTTTTAATTATCCTAATTAGTTCTTTAAATAGAATGGTGCTCGACAATATTCTCACGGATTAGACTACTTAAATTCTTATAAGACTAATTCATTATCAACATCTTAAAATATAGAATTTTTCTTGTCTTTCAAATAGAACACCTCCCACTAAAATTTAAACTTAAGTCGTATTTCATAAAAGCCAACCTGCCTATCAGTTACACCAACCATAGCTTGGTTCCTCCTTTCCTTATCTACTCCTTTCGAAACTAACACAATGATGGCCGTATAATATATGATGATATGGTCCGAGGAAGAATGGCACCGCTACTAGCCTACTAGCAGTTCTGAAGCAATTGCCGTACGAGCCAACCAAATGCAACACTTATCTCTTTCGTGGCTTCATATCAGCATGGTGCTTCCGTGTTTAAGCACACAAGAAGAAGCAACAATATAGAGAATCCAGCCGACACACCGAACGACACAGAACAGGATATTCTCATATTATCTCTGGGTTAAGTACGTATAAACATATTTGACAATTTAAAAATATATAGATAAAGGAAAAAAAAAATCAAATTATGACAGTATATATAGATATTACGAAAAGTTATAGTACTGCATGAACTGTGAGATGATCGAAGGAAGAATGGCTCTACATCTAACACTACCACCATTTCTGACGCAATTACCGTATGACCTAAATGCTACCCTTTTCTTATTTCTTTCCTGCTTCATCAGCATGCTGCTGGTGTTTAAGCTCACAAGAAGAAGAAAATGGGATCTGCCTCCGTCCCCACCGAAACTGCCGATTATTGGCAATTACCATCAGCTAGGCACACTGCCTCATCGCTCTTTTCAAGCCCTCTCACAAAAGTACGGTCCTCTATTGTTGTTGCTGCTGGGTCAACTTCCTGTTTTGGTGGTCTCCTCTGCAGATGTGGCCAGAGAAATTATGCAAACTCGTGACGTAATTTTTGCAAGCCGGCCCCACAGCAAAGCTGCAAAAATCTTACTATACGGATGTAAGGACGTTGTCTTTGCATCCTATGGTGAAATCTGGAGGCATAAAAGGAAACTCTGTGTTCTTGAATTACTGAGCCTGAAAAGGGTGCAATCAGTTCATTTCATCAGAGAACAGGAAGTTGCAGCATTGGTTAATAAGATACGTAAAGCCTGCTTGAGTGATGGTTGCTCTGTGAACCTTAGTGAGATGCTAATTGCAACCTCCAACAACATAATCTGTAGATGTATATTCGGGCAGAAGTATGATGCGGAAGATAGTAATTCCAGGATTGGAGAGCTTGCAAGGAAGGCGATGGTTCACCTTTCAGAGTTCAGTGTGGGAGATCTTTTTCCTTCATTGGGTTGGATTGACGTTCTCACTGGCCGAAATAAAAAATTTAAGGCCACTTTTGAAGCATTGGATGCTTTCTTTGATCATATGATTGCAGAGCATAAGATGGTAAAGAGGGACGATGGCCACTACTCCGAGAAGAAAGACTTCCTAGACGCTCTCCTTCAACTTCAGGATGGTGGTATGCTAGACTTCGAGCTCACCCAAGATGACCTAAAAGCACTCCTAATGGTCTTTCTTTCTATCCCTCCATCTGTGTGTACGGAAAATATTCACTGACAAACTTGCACGCATAGGTATTCCCCATGAATATGAAATTAAATATTTTCTATTTTCTTAATTTCAGGACATGCTTTTGGGAGGAAGTGACACAACTTCAACCACACTAGAATGGGCTATTGCAGAGCTTGTAAAAAATCCAGTCACAATGACGAAAGCCCAGGAGGAGGTAAGAAGAGTAGTAGGGAATAAATCAAAATTAGAAGATAATGATGTCAATCAAATGGACTACTTGAAATGTGTAGTCAAAGAAACTCTGAGGTTACACCCAGCTGCTCCTCTTTTAGCTCCTCGAGAAACAACATCTAGTGTTAAACTCAGAGGGTATGATATTCCTGAAAAAACAATGGTACATGTCAATGTATGGGCAATTCAAAGGGACCATGAATTTTGGGAAAAAGCCGAAGAGTTCCTACCGGAGAGATTTGAAAACAGCGAGGTTGATTTCAAGGGCCAACACTTCCAATTTATCCCATTCGGTTCTGGGAGAAGAAAATGTCCTGGAGTGACATTTGGGCTTACGTCCACTGAGTATATGCTTGCTAATCTTTTATATTGGTTTGATTGGATGCTTCCTGGAGCTAATGGACCTGTTTATGACCTGGACATGAGTGAGACATATGGGCTCACGGTCAACAAGAAAGTACCTCTTTATCTTGAACCAATACTATACTCCAATAGCTAAACCTTAATTGTCCTACTCCTACCTTATTTTGTGTATTTCGTTTGTTTTATAAATGTGTTACGGTAAAAGCTAAAAAAAGTGTAATGTTTATGTAAATAAATCTTATAAAGTGTAATAGAAGTAATAAAGGCAGGGTTGGGTTTGGATTAAGGACGGATCCAAGATGTTTGGCCAGTGGAAGTAATATATAAATAAAATAAAACTAAATAACAAACATTCATTTTTTTATATCGCAATATACAAGAATTACAATAATAAAATATAATAAAAATTGTTCTTTTAAGGACTGAGGCAAATTCCAGTTGTGTTACAAGATCATTAGCATATCTTTTCATGTTTAAAATATATTACATGATTTTTACTTAAAATTATAAAAATATCTCCCATAATTAATTAGGTTATCATTTTCTCATAGAATTGTATTATTAATTTTTAATTTTATATATCTATAGAGCAATATTACTGAATTCGAAGAAAAGAATTTATTATTGTTTTTTGGTCACTATTTTTTTTATAGAGCATCCCCTCAATTTGTTGTTTAGTGGACGTCTACAAATATAATGGGGCAATATAAGATAAATATCATATAAACACTGAATGTGTTCACATTAAATTTTTAAATTTTAAATTTTAAATTCTTATTTTTCGTAAAGAAACAAAATATTGCTTGGGAATCTATTTCTAGATCTTTCATTCATAAGAGATAAGATATTGAGTTTAAATTTGATTTGTAATTTTTTTTATATTAATATTTAATAACTTATTGACATGTTATTAAAAAAATTTAAATTTTATAAATTATAATAATAATAATTTAATAATATATCAAAAGGTAATTTAAGGATAATATAACATTTCTTTATATTAAAATTAAATTAAATTCTAGATATTTTTGTCAAGAGCCCGCGCTAATCGAAACTGCACAATTAATACACTGACAACCGATTTATTATTATCGGCCACCAGACAAAGGTATGGCAGATTTAACGCCGTTCAATCACACAACACCAAACCCAATTTTGATTAAGAAAAAATTTAGATGTGTTTGTAGTGTTATTTTATAATTAAAATATAATATATATATATATATATATAATATTTTTTATATTAACATTAAAAGTGAAAATAATATGATATTAAAATATAAAAAATAATATATATTATATTTTAATAATAAAATAACACCACAAACGTTTATAAGATTTTATTTAAATTTTATCTTTTTAATTAAATGGATGAATTATACCCCACTTACTGTTACTTTTTTTTAGGTCCACAAATTTCTCACTTTTTCTTCAATGATGACGTACTTCTATTTATCAAAGTCAGTTCATCCCAAGCACGTCTTGTTGCTAAAATCCTTGATACTTTTTATCTTTACAACTATTACTTTAACCTAAAAAGAAGAGATTACTTAATTATTTTTTAAAAAATATTGATATTTAAGATAAATTTCTTAATTATTATTTATATTTAATTATTTTTTATGAAATTAATAAATAATTAATAATTAATAATTTATTATAAATACTATAAGCATCATAATATTATAAAAAAATATTCAAAAGAATATGTAATATTACCATTACCATGATTATTATTGTTCTGCAGAGGTCGGTCAGAAAGAGAGACCGGCAAAGAAGGCCACTCTCTGAATTTTATACTTTAACATCATTTGGCAGTTTCCATAATTATGATAAGACTAACTTGACTTCCAGGTTAAACATTATAAAAGATTGTTATCAATTAATTAAAAATTAATTTGATTTAAGTGGTATTGATTAATTTAATTTAAAAATTAAATTAATATTTAAAATTTATTATAAAAATTTAAATTTTAATTAATTTAAAAATTAATTTTTATGTTTAAAATTTATTAAAAATGAATTTAATTTAATTTATTTATAATTTTAACTTTATATAATTATAAATGATATTATAAGATTAATAAGATAAAATTAAAAAATTAATAAAAATAAAATAATTAAATTTAAAATTAACTTAAATTTAACTAAATTTTTAAATATAAAATTTTATAATAAAATTAATTTTTATTTTTTAACATTTTAAACACAAATTTTAATTTATAAATTAAATTAATTTTTATTTTTTAATATTCTAAACACACTCTAAATAAAGTTGATTGTCACACAATGAATCTCCGTATAGTCAATGTACCGGCGTGTTGTTAGCTAGTTTAGATTTTGTGGACTATTCCTCTTCTTAAAAAGATAATTTTAAAAGTAAAAATATTTTAAAAGTATTTAATATTTTTAAAAATAATTATTTTTTAAATAATATCTCTAAGAGTACTTGTTAGCCACGCCTAGAAAGATTATGTTTGTGAAATACCAAATGAAATCACCTAAAGGAAGAATGGCTCTTCTATCAGCTCTAAAGCAATTCCCATATGAGCTAAATTCAACCCTTTACTTATTCGTTTTATGCTTCATAACCGTTCTGTTTGTGCTTAAGTTCACAAGAAGAAGTAAATCCAATCTGCCTCCATCCCCACCAAAGCTACCCATTATTGGAAATCTTCATCAACTAGGCAAACTGCCACACCGCTCCTTCCGAACCCTCTCCCAGAAGTATGGTCCTCTCATGTTGCTGCAGCTGGGCCAAACTCCTACGCTTGTGGTTTCATCAGCGGATGTGGCCAGAGAAATAGTTAAAACCCACGATGTCGTTTTCTCCAACCGCCCCCAGACTACAGCTGCTAAAATCTTTCTCTATGAATACATGACGTGGGTTTTGCACCCTACGGCGAACAGTGGAGACAGAAAAGGAAGATCTGTGTTTTTGAGCTTCTAAGCCTGAAAAGGGTGCTATCTTTTCACTACATCCGACAAGAAGAAGTTGCAGAATTGGTTGCCACGATACGTGTTAGAATAACCAATATTTTTTATTGTACAGCTCATTTATTGGTTATTATTGTAGCTAGATTAGCGGTCAATTTATTATGCGCAATTAGCTTAGTTAGTTACAACTAATTCTGTGTTAGACTAATTCTCCTTTTGTAGCTCTGTTAGCCTTTATGACAGTACTTGTATAAATAGGGATTCATCCCTCATTCAATGAATAAAGTTCATTTTCACAAATCTAACATGGTATCGGTTGTTAATTGCTTTCTCTGATGAACTCTCTCTTCTGCTTGTCTTCATTTTCGTCTTGCTCCGTTGGATCTCTGAGTTTTTCTTGCACTTTTTTTTTGCAACTTTTTCAATGGCTTCTTCGCTCCGCATCTTCTCGTTTCTTCAACCGCGCGACCTCCACCGCTTTCTTCCTCGATTCAAGATTTCTCCAATCCCTATTTCATACATTCTAATGAAAATCCTTCGAACAAGATCGTGTGAATAAAGAAGGTCTTTCGATGGATCGAATTACTACTGGGCACAAGCAATGACCATGGTATTCGAAATGAAGAACAAATTAGGGTTTATCGACGGGACAATTTAAAACCTATCGATTCCGATCCCAATTTTGCTCATCGGAAACACGCCAACAACTTGATTCGATCTTGGATCAATCATTCCTGCGTGACACCGTAAATCGCAACCAAAGTGTCATTTGGCTCACACAAGCCTCTCGATGTGTGTGGAATGCCTCGTAATCGATTTTCTCAAGGTGACTACATCTCTGATTCCTCGCAATTGCATTCCGATCTTTATTCTTTGCAGGCGTGATCTTTCGATCACGAATTACTTCACCAAGGTCAAGATCCTTTGGGACGAACTTTGCAATTTCGCATCAATACCTTCGCGGATTCTTCACCTACTGGTTCTTGCAAGTCAGTTGTGGCTATGCAGAAATATCGTGACACTGACAGTGTCTTATACTTCCTTCAGGGTCTTAATGATCCTTACAATCAGGCTAGGTCTCAAATCCTTATGCTTGATCCCATGCCTTCTCTAGACAAGGTTTTCTCCATTATCATACAACAAGAAAGGCATATGAATTTGGCAATTCTTCCCAATTCTCCTGCTGTGTTAGCTGTTCAGTCTGCACCTTCGTCTCAAGGTCGTGGAAGAGGATACTACAAACAAGGCCAATCTCGACACTGCACACACTGTGGCAGAAACAACCATACAGTTGATACTTGCTTTGCAAAGCATGGTCTTCCTCCGGGTTAGAAATCCAAGAAGGCTTCTGTTAATCATATATCTGCTTCTGCTTCCTCATCTGAAGAACTTGACTCCTATGCTGTTTCTGAGTCCTTTTCTAGTCTCTCCACAGCTAAACTTGCTAGTTTGATTGCTCTGCTTCCTAATGCGGAGCCTTTCATCAAGCATCGCTGTGAGTGATAGAAATTTGGTCAGCTCTCACAACATATCCTCTCAACCGTCTTCAGGTAAAGCCCCTTGGCTTTTAGATTCTGGTGCTATAGATCATTTTACCTGTTCATTACACTGGTTTTCCTCTTTTCAATCCATTAAACCTATTCCTGTTTCTTTGCCAAATGGCAAAACTGTTGTGGCTTTATACAAGGGCACCATTGTTCTAACCGATTCCTTGATCTTGCACAATGTTCTTTATGTTGAACACTTCTCTCGCGGAATATCATTTACATACTAAACTCACCAAAGCTCTTGATTGCAAGAGCTATATTCACCCACATAACTGTGTTTTGAGATGAATTCATGCTCAAGATGATTGGTACCGCTAAGGAATTTAAAGGTCTTTACTATTTGATTCTTCGACCATTTTACTCCCGAGTCGCTTTCAATTACACAATGTAAACACCTCTAATAGTCATATTTCCACTTCTGATGTGTGGCACTATAGACTAGGTCACCCTTCCTTCTCTTGTTACAAAATTCTGCAACAATTCCATTGTAACATTCCCACATACATCAATAAACCATGTGATACTTGTCATTTGTCCAAACAAAAGCATTTATCTTTTCATTCCAGCACAACATTAATTGAATCTACATTTGATTTAATACATGTTGACATTTGGGGGCCTTATGCCACCCCTTCCATTCAAGGTCACAAATACTTTCTTACCATAGTTGATGAGAAATCTAAGTACCTTATTGATTTTATTGCTTTAATTGAAACTCAATTTCATAAAGTAATTAAAATCATTAGGAGTGATAATGGTCTTGAGTTTGCCATGCCTTCCTTTTTCAAAACTAAAGGCATCATTCATCAAACATCATGTGTTGAGTCACCTCAACAAAATGGTGTAGTTGAAAGAAAGCATTAACACATTCTTAACGTTGCTAGATCCCTAATGTTTCAATCCCACTTACCTATATGTTTTTGGTCTTTTTCAGTAACACAAGCTGTCCACATCATTAATCTGTTGCCTACCCCATTCTTACACAATCATTCTCCTCATTTTCATGTTTACAATGATCATCCTGACTTGAGTAATCTTAGAGTCTTTGGTACTCTTTGCTTTGCTTCCACTCTTCAAGCTCATAGAACTAAGTTTCAGCCTAGAGCCAAGAAATGCATATATCTTGGTCATTCTTTTGGTACCAAGGGTTTCTTACTCTTTGATTTGCATACTAGAGAATTATTTGTATCTAGGCATGTTATTTTCTATGAGACTATTTTTCCTTATCATGAAAATACACCTTCTCCTTCAGTTGATTCTGTTTTTCAACTTCATCTTCCAACTGTTGATATTAATTCGGATATCAACACTAATTCTGGTCCAGCTTCTTCTTCTTTGCCAAAGTCTAACTCCTCTGACACAGAGGTACCACTTGACATATCATCCTCTATTGATGATAACTCTGTGTCAGCCTCTTCTTCTCCTTCTCCTATTGCTTCAACCATACCTGCAGTTCCTGCAGCCCCTGTCCCGGCCAGAATTTCTACTAGAATCAAAACTACTCCTAAATATCTAAGTGACTACAAATGTAATGTCCTTAATTCTTTGAAGCAACAAGCACATCATACCGTGTACACCTTATCCCCTCACAGATTTTACCTCTTTTAATCATTTATCTTCTCCTCACATTGCATATTTACTTTCTTTGTCAACTGTCCCTGAGCCTCGGACATATACTCAAGCTGTGAAACATGCTTGTTGGAGAGATGCTATGGACAAAGAAATTGCAGCCTTGGAGAGTAACAAAACATGGACTCTCGCCTTTGCCTTTTGTTAAGAAGCCTATTGGTTCTAAATGGGTTTATAAGATCAAGAGGAAAGCAGATGGAAGTATAGAGAGGTATAAGGCTCGTTTGGTTGCCAAGGGATATACACAACTTGAAGGTGTTGATTACAAAGCTGAGACTTTCTCACCGCTTGTTAAACTTACCACTGTCTAAGTTAGTTCTTGCTCAAAGCAGCCTAAAAATTGGTTTTTACATCAACTTGATGTAAACAACGCATTTTTACATGGTGATCTAATTGAAGATGTCTACATGACAGTCCCACCTGGTTTCAAAACTCCTAAAGACGGTTTAGTGTGCAAGCTTCAAAAGTCCCTTTACGGTTTGAAGCAAGCAAGTAGGCAGTGGAATGCCAAACTTACTGATGCACTTCTGTTTTTGGGTTACCACCAATCTTCCTCTGATCATTCCATGTTTGTTAAGACCCAAGACCAGTTGATCACTATTCTCTTGGTTTATGTGGATGACATAGTCTTAACTGGGAACAATTTGGATGAAATTGTGACTGTTAAAGATTTTCTGGATCAGAAATTCAAAATTAAGGATCTCGGATCCCTTAAATTCTTTTTAGGCCTGGAAGTGGCCCGTTCTAAATCAGGCATAGTGTTGTCTCAAAGAAAATATGCACTAGAATTGTTGGATGATGCTGGTCTTTTGGGCTGCAAACCAGCCTCGGTCCCCATGGTTTCTAATTTTAAACCCGAGGTTTCTCTTTCTTCTCGTTGCCCCGATCCAACAAGCTATAGGAGACTCATTGGGAGGCTTATTTACCTTACAAACACACGGCCAGATTTGTGTTTTTCTGTGCATAAACTCAGCCAATACCTTGCCCCTCCTCATCAATCTCATTATGATGCTGCACTTCACATACTTCGCATATCAAGTATCGCTGGGAAAGGCATTTTCTTCTCTTCCACTAATGATCTCAAGCTCATCGCCTGATTCTGACCGGGCCGTGCTTGTCCGCATAATTTAAAAATCTATAATCAAGCTGTCGTATTTCTTGGTCCTTCATTAATTTCATGGAAGTCCAAGCAACCTACAATTTCCAGAAGTTCAAGTGAAGCTGAGTATAGAGCACTCACAAATACTGCATGTGAAGTTCAGTGGCTACAGTATCTCCTTACTGATTTGCATCACATTGCATCTCTCCCAATTTACTTGTATTGTGACAATCAATCGGCCATCAAAATTGCTCAAAATCCAACCTTTCATGAAAGGACAAAGCACATAGAAATTGACTGTCATCTTATTCGAGAGAAAGTTCGAAATGGAACCATTCATCTCATGCCTATTGCTTCAAAGGACCAATTGGCTGATATTCACACCAAGGCTCTTCCATTTCCTAGCTTTTCTACTCTTCTTTCCAAGCTGAATATGGTTGATATCCATGATCCAGCTTGAGGGGGGCTGTTAGAATAACCAATATTTTTTATTGTACAGATCATTTATTGGTTATTATTGTAGCTAGATTAGTTGTCAATTTATTATGCGCAGTTAGCTTAGTTAGTTACAACTAATTCTGTTGTGTTAGACTAATTCTCCTTTTTTAGCTCTGTTAGCGTTTATGACAGTACTTGTATAAATAGGGATTCATCCCTCATTCAATGAATAAAGTTCATTTTCACAAATCTAACAATACGTGAAGCATGCGCAAGTAAAAGGTCTTCCGTGAATCTGAGTGAGATGCTAATTGCATCCTCAAACAACATAGTGTCTAGATGTGTTCTTGGACAAAAATATGATACACCAGACGGTTGTAGCAGCGTTGGAGAGCTAGGTAGAAAGATGATGAGGCAGATAACAGCTTTCAGTGTGGGAGATTTTTTCCCTTCATTGGGATGGATTGATGTTCTTACAGGCCTAATTCCAGGATTTAAGGCCACTTTTGTTGCATTAGATGCTATCTTTGATGAGGTAATTGCAGAACATAAGAGAATGAACAGGAACGACAGCCAATCCGATAATAAAGACTTCATGGAGATACTCCTTCAACTTCAAGAAGGTGGTATGCTTGAATTTGAGCTCACACGAGATAATCTCAAAGCAATCATAATGGTCTCTTTCGCTATCTCTCTCTTTCCTTTTGAACAGCATATCCACTTTAATGCACGCACATGTTTACTTAGAAATGGGAGCATAAAGATTTTCTATTTCCAAAATTTCAGGACATGTTTATCGGAGGGAGTGACACTACTTCAACAGCTATGGAATGGGCTTTTGCAGAGCTCGTGAAGAATCCAAATACCATGAAGAAAGCCCAAGAAGAGGTAAGAAGAGTTGTGGGGTGTAAATCAAAAGTATATGAAAATGATGTGAATCAAATGAACTACTTGAAATGTGTAATCAAAGAAACTTTAAGATTACATCCACCTGCTCCTCTTTTGGTTCCTCGAGAAACAACATCTAGTGTAAAACTAAAAGGGTACAATATTCCCCACAAAACAAGGGTATTTCTGAACGCATGGGCAATCCAGAGGGACCCTGAATTCTGGGATAGTCCTGAAGAGTTCATTCCCGAGAGATTTGAAAGTAGCCAAGTTGATTTTAAAGGACAAGATTTGCAATTTATCCCGTTTGGTACTGGGAGAAGGGGATGCCCTGGAATTTCATTTGGGCTTGCTTCTACCGAGTATGTGCTTGCTAATCTTCTACATTGGTTCGATTGGAAGCTGCCTAGGACTAGTGTACCAGTACAGGAGATAGACATCAGTGAGACGTACGGGCTCACTGTCAGCAAGAAAATACCACTTCATCTTGAACCTTTACCACGCTCGTTTGGATCTAAACCTTGACTTATTGTGACATTATTGGCTATCTCTTGAATGTTGTTTCACTTTCTTTCTGTTGTAGTTTGTTGTGGAAGATACTAATAAAGTTTTATAGCTCGTGTGCTTAAATTCTAGGAAACATAGTTTAAGCATCATTTTAATTTGTGATTGCAATTCAAAGCTCATTTTCTTTCAAGAAGATTGTCGTCTATTTATGATAAGATAATTTGATAAATAAATGAAATCGTCATGGATTACATTGTTCTGTTAAATATGATTATATTTTCTAAAAAATCAATAAAGGAGTTGTTACAGTATTTACTATTTTAGGTTCCAACTATTCCACATGGATATAAGCTTTTGGAGTAAAACTTAGCATTGAATTCAATAATCATTAAGGGCAACCAGCAATTAAGCATCAAACGAGTATGTAATACCAAATGCAACTTACATCGCAACCAAACAAGAGGCTGCAAGACATGGTCTTCGTTACTGTACATCACTGTATACTGCATTAAAATGTAGGCATGCCCAGGATGGATATGTAAAGCTAGCAGCCTATACACTTTGGAGGATTTTGATGAATAGAAATGACCATCGGTTTCAATGCAACAACATGGTCTCCAACTGAAATTGTTTTGAAAGCAAGTGAAGAATGGCAAGAATTTTGGATAGCCATAGGACTTTTTGCATAATCTTACATACTCTGTATTGTAGTGTGTTCTTGGGTTCAAATACCCTGTTTTTGGCTTGGATTGTATTCACAGATAATCCTTGTAACAAGTTCTTATCTTAATTCATAACTTCTTATCTTTAAAAAATAAATAAATAAACAAGAGGCTGCAAGACCCACGCTAGTAGGAGCATTAAATCACATTTAAGGAATACATCTTACTAAGAAAAGAATCATACTTCTATTATGGGTATTCAAATGTCTTTTGGTGTTTTATGTAGCCACTTTAATTAACCAAATACTAATTCATTGCCTTGCCGTTGTGTACTAAGTTTGAGACAGGTTATGACGAAACGTCTGTTGTGTATCACGAAAATAATACCAACGCCTTGCGAAGGCACCTACAGAAACCTAACTCAATTTTAAGGAAAAATTTCATTCATTTTTAAAATTTTAAAAGGACAGTAGCATATAGATAAAGTTGAATCCTTTTTAATTTATACTCACAGAGTGAAAGGTGAATTGTATTCACGGTATATCTTTTATTGAAAAGCAAGCCTGCCTTTATAGAAAGTTACAAAACAACCACGATCTTACAATCTTGCTAGATTACAAAATAGTCAATATCTTATAGTTGCTTTAGTTGAACCTATAGGTAAGCTATGAGAAGAAAAATGAATCATACATTTAACAACTACATGTAATAAGCAATTATATATCAATCTAATCAAATTAATGTGTATGCTCCATGTCCATATCAAATTAATCATCATTTACTCTCTCTCAAGTTGGAGCGTAAAGGTTGGAAATGCCCAACTTGTCCAACAAATTGTAAAATCTTTCCCGACCAAGCACCTTGGTAAATATATCTACTAATTGCTGAGAGGAAATTGATCTTGGTAATAATAACTTGGAATAAATATGTTACCGAATGAAATGGCAATATATCTCAATAAGCTGGGTGCGCTAATGGAAAATTGGATTGGTTGTGATATATATGTAAGGCAACTTGATTGTCACAAAATAAGAGTAGGCGAAGAAGCCAAACAATTACACTAGCAGTAGTGGCCATTTCCTTATACTTTGCCTCAGCAGTAAAACGAGAAACAAAAAACTGTTTCTTTGATTGACAAGAAATAGAAGAAGATTCCAAGAACACGATATAACCAGTGGTGGATTTACGAGTTAAGGGACACTCAGCCTAATTAGTATCACAATAAGCTCGTAAGGACAAAAAACTGTTGGAGGGAAGCAAAATGCCTTGTCCAAGAGCGTTTTTGAGATATCAAAGAACCCGTAATGTGGCATCAAGGTGGGGTTGTCACGGCCGCTGCATAAACTGCCAATGAAATGCATATATTGTTTGAGATCATCACAGAGTTGTCCTGGATCAAGATTAAGTTTATGTTGTTGATCCATGGGTGAGGAAGATGGCTTGCAACCTGTGAAACCACACTTTGCCAGAATGTCAAGAACATATTTACATTGACTTAATGCAATACCAGTTGGAGACCGTGCCATCTCAATATCCAAAAAATATTTGGTATCCAAATACTGTTTTAGGCAATAAATTTTAGCAAAATCAATCCTAATGATAATCACACCATCAACATAAATAAATACAACAACAAATGAGTGTGAATGAGTAAATGTGAAGAGGGAACGATTAGATGGAGACTGAACAAAACCCATTGCGAGCAAATATTAAGTAAACTTGTGATACCAATTCCGTGAAGCCTGATGAAGCCCATAAAGAGACCTCTAAAGACGACAAAGGTCACCCTGAGGAATTTTCATGTAGACTTCCTCTTCAAGGTCACCATGTAAGAAAGCGTTATTGACATCTAACGAGTGGGGTTCCCAATTGTGCACGGATGCAATAGCAAGAAAACACCATACTGTAACTAATTTGGCTACTGGTGCAAACATCTCATGCAAATCCACTCCCTTAATTTGGGTGTATCCTTTAGCTACAAGACGCGCTTTATATCTCTCAACAGTGTCGTCTAGGTGGAATTTGACCTTGTATACCAATTTAGAATCAATAACACGTTTTCCATGAGGTAATGACATGAGTGTCCAAGTATGATTAGCTTCCAAAGTTGAGATCTCCTTGGCCATGGCATTCCGCCAACGAACATGTTTCACTTCCTGAGAAAAAGATGTAAGCTTATCTACTAAAGAGATAGTCGCTAAGAAGGCTATTTGAGTGTTAGAAAATTTAGAATAAGAAATATTATGAGAAATAAGATATATCGTTGAGTTAGCTGAAGGAGGAGAAGAATGCACAATAGGTGTATGCAGAACAAGGGATAACGGTTGTCACGGCCCAAACCAAGGGGCCCTAATCGGCGCATAGGAAGGATTAACCAACCTAGCAAGCCTACAGACTGCTGATCAAAATAAGACAACATGCTAATTCTACCGAAAAATTCAGCAGAGTAACTTCTAAAAATTAGACATCTCAACTTAATAATTCACAACCTGTTCTATAACTAGCATAACTATACACAATCCAACAAACTATATATCATAAGACCAGACCTAAAATACAGTGGAAGCTAGATCCTGCCTGTGGATAATGGAGCATATCTAAAATAATTACATATCCAAAATGTACAAGAAAACTAAGAACATGAACAAAACAGACATGCCCACACGAATAAAGTATTGGGCTCACCAAAACGACCAACTTCTAGCTATTGGAAGAACCCGGACCTAGTTCAGTATTTGTATCTGAAATGCATAAAGTAAAACAGTGAGTCATAAGACCTAGTGAGAGATAACATATTCTATATTGAAATTACTTATACATATCGAAACATATGCGTCATTTCAAATAGTTATAACAAAAACTAATAAGTAGGTAAGTCATGAAATACCAAATCCAATATATATCAATTGTCAAATATCGTATGAGAGGTTTCTAATCCAAAATTAAACAGACAAACACCCATCAATAGGGCACAGGGGTCAAATCCACCTGCCAAGTCAAACAAATCCGATCGTGGGGCCAACACGTCAGGCTAGCAACACCCCTGCTAGCTGAGGTTCGGACCAAGGTGCACCAAGGCTAACATCTACTGCTGTTAGCTACAGTATTCTGTCAAAGTTTCCTCCCAACAAAACATAGTTGTATAAATCTAAACATACATATAGTTATAATCCAAAACAATTTATCAAAACACATAGATAGATATTCAAAAATCAGGAAAAATGATAAGTATTTATATCAAACATTTATCACTTTGGCTATCAATATGTCAAATGCCAAATGAAAGGTTTTCCAAGTGCTTGTTCCAAGCTTTCTTATAGTTAACAACAAAGAAAAGTAAATGATTTAGTGAAACCTTTCAACAAGAATTTTAACAAAAATGATCTACAAAAACATGTTATAGGTTATGTCATCACTTACTCAAAAGACGAAACTTCCCGAGTTCAAAAGCTAGGTTGTCAAATACCAAAAGAACGCTCCTCTAAGGAATTTAGGATCACAACATAACCAATACAACAATCAACTCACTATACAACTAGAGATACCATAGATCTCCAAAATCCCCAAATCAAACCCTAGGTTGAACTTAACCCTACAAACCTTAATTCTTATCTCAAAAGTTGCATCAAACTACAAATAGAGAAAGATATGAACCTTAGGATTACCTTTAGAAGTCAAGAAGATGAAGAATGAAGAATGGTTAAGATGGGTTTCTCACCCAACCAGCAAATTTCCCTCTTTTAGAAACCCTCAAGACAATTACCAAGTAGAATTAAGAGGGAAATCTCACTAGAGGCTTTCAATCTTCAAAGATGAAGCAAGAAAATAGATGGGTTTTGGTGAGGAAGAAGAAAAGGAAGAGAAGGGAAAGCATAAAATGAAATAGAAGCTCGTGGAATTCGTGTTTTAAGTGATCTGTTTGTCTTGCACGGCCGTGCAACCTTGCACACCCTGGCCGTGCAAGAGACTGGTTAGCAAAAAGAAAGAAAAAAAGGAAATAAGCGCGAAAGCAATGTGTTGCACGGCCTGCCTGTGCCACCTTGCACGGCCGTACAAGACCTACAGAAACCTTAAGCTGCTGCAGTGTGTTGCACAGTCTTCCTGTGCAGCCTTGCACAGCCATGCAAGACCTCCTAAAAACCATACAACAGCTTAATTACATTTCTTCTTTTAAAGTTAATGTCCATTAACTTTAAAACATAAATGTAAATAAGAAAATACCCCCCATTTGGATTCAACAAAAATATCAAAAAAATCAATATCCTTAAGAATAAAAAGTCAAAACTTAAGGTTTAGTTCAAATTTATGAAATTCGGTACCTTTTAAAATTTCCCATTTCAAAATGACTGAGTTAAATGTTTTTAAAAATTCATGAAAAATCATTTTGTAACTCTTTGACATCCAAAGATCCATTACAGCCAATTTTGAATTCAAGAAAATACCTATTTACTATAGCTCTCCATATAGGTACTACTTTCCAGACTTAAAAAATTTCAAAACCCGTACTAATAGGTAGTCATCTAATATGCCAAAAAATGGTTCAAATGACACTTATAGGACATTTTTAACTTGTAGAGCTTCTGAATGACATAAAATGACTCACAAGGTAATCCTTAACATTCATGATCACACACAAAAGACTATAAGCAAGGATGGGGTATTACAACGGTAAAGTATAGTTATACTCAAAAAGCTTCTTGGACATTTTTCTTGTGCATTTAGAATCCATAACTGGAAGCTCAATATAGAGAAGAACAGACTGCTTTGTATTGATGGGTGAGGGAGAAGAGTCAGAGGTTGATGGTGGCAGTCCTATAAATGTTGGCACTTCATCCAAATGCATATGATCTTGAGACAAAGGAAGACCATGAGACATAGGGCCAAGATCTTCGTCAGCGGAGTGTTGCATAAGACCATAAAGTCACAAGCTACTTGGTTTTGTCAACCTAATGGACATGCCACTGGTCCTAGTTCGATTGCTACCTGCTTGGGCTAGTTCGGTGGGCATGTGGATGCCTGCTTGGTGCTCATGATCAATTGGGATATGATCTTTTAATCCAATGGTTGTGTGAGCTTGTAATTAAGCAATATTGCCTTTACTGCTAGCAAAATGGATTCTTTTTTCAAAAAACTGAAAGTCTCACGAGGAATAAATTACTTTGCTATCAAGATCATAAATTTGATAGCCCTTTTAGCTAAAAGGATAACCAACAAAAATGCCAGGTTTACTATTAACATGTCCATAGCATAGATATCCAAAACTCTACAAATGAGCATTGTTAGGCACCTTACCAAACAATACTTCATAAAGTGTCTGGTTGTGTAGCACAGAGAGCGACATGCCGTTGATTAAATAACTGTAGTGAGTATGGATTCACCCCAAAAACTAACTGGGAGATTTGCTTGAAATCTCATAACTCTAGCTACCTTTAATAAATGCCTATGCTTTCGCTCCACTACTCCATTCTATTGTGGTGTATTTATGTAGCTTGCGTGTCTAACCATCCCATTCTCAAAATAATGATTCATTAGATTCTTGTGATCAAATTCGAGACCATTATCAATTCTAAAAACTTTTTTTTTTTTGGTGTTAAATTGCGTATGAACCCAGTTGAAGAATAATAAGAGAGAATGTCTGGTTTCTGACTTGAATATCATAAGGAAGACCCATGTTGCACAACTGTGGTCATCATCAATAGTGAGAAAATAATGTGACCCAGAATGAGACTTAGTGCGATATGGACCCCATATATAATAATGTACTAGATTAAAATTATGCATAAATTTATTATTATGAGTTGGAAAAGGCAATTGAGTTTGTTTCTTAACAAGCATCACAAAAGAAAGACATTGTGGAATGAAATACAATAGATAAGTTTGAAACTAGTGAGAGTCAATTCATTGGTAGATGTGATCAATTAATTTGAGACACTTATGTTAGCTTTGTATTAGGCTTTGTTAGATGTTTATTGTGCCCAATATTAGTGTTTTAGATGTGTTTAATGTTGTTGGGCTTCATTGGGTTTTAATGTAAATATTGGATAATTTTCGGATTTTGATGCATTTTGACCTTTCTTCCTTGGTTAGACCATAACTTGGGACTCGGTGATCCAATTGAGGTGATCTTGGTGTCTTTGGAAAGCTAAGACAAGGATCTACAAGTTTCATGAAGAACTCAAGAGCTGGTTCGGACTTCTAAGGGCCCAAAATAGCCTTGCAATACAGAGTGAGTTTGTTCTTTTATTTTATGAGTTCTTCCTTCCCATCCATGGAAGGCTAGGCTCTCATAATCAATCCAAGGGATTAGCCATCTTGATGTTTAATTTGGAGATCTTGTTTTGCTTGTTCATATTGCTTAATTGTTATTCAAGTTTCTCTTCTTCCTCTTTTGATTTTTATCTAGATTGAATTGCTTAATTTGATTTAGATGTTGATGTGATAATAGCTTTATTATCATGTATTCAAAGAGGATCACATAGAATAAACAATTTATTAAAGCTTTTTGATGGATTGTTTAGCTTGGTTAAATTCTTGATCTTAAGTTAATCTATGTTTGGATGGTGCTTACTTTATCTAACCTTGGTTAATTAAATCCTAGATGCTTATCTAATAGAGGATTCTTTGATCATGTTAAGGCGTCTTGATATGATCTAAGGCCAAGAACACGGTTAGCAATTAAGTGAATTCCTTGTGATCAATGATGGATTAAACTCAAGATCGGTAAAATTTCCTTGAATTGGTTAATTTGTTAATTACTTTCCTTTAATTCAATTTGTGTATTATCTTTTCAAATCATCAAAACCCCCTTTTAATTATCTTGATCTGATTAAATCTTTGTTCTTTTTAGATCCTTGAGAGACGATTCGGTTCATGCTCTATACTACAAATTAGTTTGCGAACCGGTAAATTTTATTATTTGACGGGGTCTCGACAACCTCTTGTCAAATTTGGCGCCGTTGCCGGGGATCCAAAGGCAACTTTTTGATCATTTCATCTAACTCTAACAATTGTGTTTGTTTTGTTTTTGAAGCATTTTCAAGTGGAATTCGGCTAAAATTGGGTAAAGGGCATCCTGTCAAGATTTTGGTTTGGTAACATATCTTTGATTGATCTGAATTTTGGTAGGTTAATGAAAATCATGATTTTGAGAAAGACTCACTATTTATAGTGAGGTCACCCTTATTTTAGCCAAATTTCATCGTTTAGACCACTTTTTCAATTTTTTAAGAATTTTTATTATTTTGTTAGATAGAATTTTTGTGTGGATTTCACTCTGTGGTAGTCCCATAATTTTTAAAAATCTGTAGATATGTTTTCTGTAATTATTGTGTGTGTATATTTAGACTTGTTTTTGTGATTTTGTGTTTTTGTATTTGATCTCTAATCTGATGGAGCATAAACTTGATGAGCTGGCTTATCTGGTGGGGCAGTTGGCAGTGGAACAACATCACTTACCTGTGCAAGAACCTGCAAGATTTTGTAGTATATGTTGTAGTTCTTATCATCCCACATATGCTTGCACCACACTACAATATGATGGTTACGTATTTCATAACCATTACATTGATGCAACAGTGTATTTCTTGGTGAACCACAATACCTGACTTGGATATGATCCTTATTCTACCACATATAACCATGATTGGGAGATCATCCTTGGTTCGAACCTTATGTTGAACCAATCGGTCTATACCAAGACCTATGCAACAAAGAAAGAAGCCCCAATAAGTATGGAATCTGAGCCTACACTAGAGGATTTGGTGAAACAATTTGCTCAGAACAACATCCAATTCCAGCAGACAACAGAAGCTATAGTACAAAACGTGAAGACCCAAGTTGGTCAACTTACATCTTCATTGAGTCAGTTGAGCAAGCAACAGATGCAGAAGTCTGATTCTGCAAAACATGAGATCATTGATGAGAAAAAATCAATTGATGATTTGTGTGCTGAATTTGCTAGTTTTACTGATTTTGATGATTCTGTTTGTTGTATTGGTTGTGATGGTGATATGTTGTGTAATGCATGTGTTGAGATTGCTGCCTTTTTGAGACATGATGAATCTTTTTCAACAGATTATGCAGCAACTCAATCTACAAAAGTAGTGCAGCCACCAAAATTGGAGTTCATTGTGGCTAAAAACTTCCTTACTGATGAGGAGGAGAGGTTGCTGCAGATTTTTAAGGATAATCAAAGAGCCATCATACTTGCAGACATTCCTAGCGTTAGCCCATCCATATGCATGCGTAGGATTATACTTGAAGATGGAGTTAAGCCAATAAAGCAGCCTCCGAGGAGACTGAACCCTTTGATTCTGGATGTGGTGATCCATTACACTGGTTATGGTGTGGCCGCCGGGATTTTGTTGCTTCTGCTATCCATAGGGAGTTTTCTTTCCACACTTTTATTTCATTTTTCTAGTTGTTGTTTTCTTTTTGTTTTTACTGTTTCGCTATTGTTTTTAATTTTGTTTCTGTTTTTATTTGACTGTTACAATTTACTCTTTTCTGTTGTTGTTGTTTCTGCTGTTTGTGTTGTCTGTTTCTATTTTTGCTTCTGTTTGCTTCATCTTTATTACATTTTCGCTTTGTCTTTATACATTTGTCTTTTATTACTTTTTGTTTTTGTTTTTATTTTTTGTTTTGTCTGCTGTTTTTTATTTTACGTTTTCTATATGTTGAAAAAAAAAAAAGCTATGTTTAAGGTCAATGGCCAGAAATTGAATCATTATTGGGGAGGACC
Source organism: Styphnolobium japonicum (assembly GCA_023212625.1). Taxonomy (NCBI): domain Eukaryota; kingdom Viridiplantae; phylum Streptophyta; class Magnoliopsida; order Fabales; family Fabaceae; genus Styphnolobium; species Styphnolobium japonicum. The sequence goes on along the minus strand of JALBWW010000003.1, from coordinate 36,990,665 downwards.
CATGGATCGTGCAAAATCTTCAATCAAGCTGGCTAAAGACATTAAAAGTAGCGCTTCTTGGGAGGCAACCCAAGTTTTCTAACATTTTCATTTTTTCAAACTTTGACTTATTTGCATTCACAGGAATCAAGACAGAAAATCGGTGCCGAGCAAGAAAATCTATCAGAGTTTGATTTTTCTGTCTTAATTTTGTTTGTTTTTCATTGACAGATGATTTTTCACCGGTTAAATGGCGGATAACGGTACTCCGTGAAAAAAAAATTTCGGTCCCTTCAGTTACCCACAAACACTGAAATCTGTATATAATTTTACTCAATTTTTTTTCTCTCTCTTTCTTCTTTCTTTCGAAATGGATAATCAGCTTTTTAATCTCCGCAAGCAATTCTCTTCTCTCCCTCAAAATGCTTTAACTAACATTTATTATGCAAGGTTTGAGAGATTAAGGATGCTTATGCACAAAGGCATCCTGCGGATATACTGGAGTTGATCGAAGCAAAGGTCAGGCTTCGGAGGTGAATTTTTGACGCTCTTGTTTCATATATGCCAGGGCTAGGCAAAAGTTCATATGCAAAGAAGAGAAGAGCAAAAAGGTTCTGGTCTGCTATAAATGTGCAAGATGGACCTGTAACACAAAATGCAAATCAATTGGAATGACGTCTATAAACCGAGATGATAAAATTAACTTCATAAAGGATGGCATGAGTAAGGAGTCTTTAGATAACATTCTATTGACTCTTGAGACGCATCCTAGTGGAGATGTGCAGAGAGTACTTCTCGATTTATGGCCAATATTCCAAGATGAACATGAGCGATATAGTCTCGGGAATCTGACTCAAAAAGACCATGTTTGCCAATTTTTAAGAAAATTGGATGGGAAGCCGACCATCGGCCCATAGAGAGCTTCAAGCCGTTACTGGACGTAAAACCAGAGGAATATATGAGCCACAATCACACCTTCTGTAAGTATTATTTTTTATCTTTTATTTTTTATTTTATTTTTTTTCTTCTTGTTTATTAAAAACAAAAAACAAAAACAAAATTCAAAAAAAAAAAAAAAGTTAGCCGTATATTTTTTGAAATATGCGTTGCGTATTTTCAAAAGTTCTTCTGACACATATAGATTAGTCTTTTATCATTGTCATATAGCTATTATCATTGTTGTGCTTATTTTTAAACTTATCTGACACACAGATCTACCCCTCCTTTATAGGTGTAATTATTACCTTTGAGTTTTGATGCCTTTAAATATTGCACTTTGCTCTCTTCAGATCATTGATAAGGTGAGAGTACAAAAAAAGCAAAAGAGAAAAAAAAAAGAAAATGGAAGTCACTTCAGTTCGTCGGATCAAGAGTGTTTGTGTCTTTTGTGGATCTAATCCTGGGAAAGATAAAGAGTTTGTAAATATTGCAAACCATCTTGGTCGAGTGCTAGCTGAGAGAAAAATCAATTTAGTTTACGGAGGAGGTAGTCTTGGGTTAATGGGTTGTGTAGCAACTGCTGCACATTTAGGAGGTGGCAAAGTCCTTGGTGTCATTCCCAGTCCTTTATCTACCAGCAAGCCCATTGGAAAAACATTAGGGGATGAAGTAATGGTATTTTGCATGCACCAACGCATGAACATTATGATAGCAAATGCTGATGTCTTTATTGCCCTACCTGGTGGTTTTGGAACTTTGGAAGAGCTCTTTCAAATTATATCACAGTCACAATGGAACTTTCACCAAAAACCCATAGGTATATTAAATGTTAATGGTTTTTATGACAGCTTTGTTTTGTTTTCTTGATCATCTTTGTAGAAAAAGGTTCATCTCACAAGCGACACGTCAAAGTCTTGTAACTGCTGCAACTCCTGAACAATTGCTCGATCAACTAAATGCATTTGTACCACAACGTGATCCAGCAATGGCTCCACGGAATTGGGAACAAGGCAGCAGCAGCAAAAAGCCAAAACTTGATTTGAATTTGTCTTTGTGAATTTTTGTTTTCTCTTACGGTTTTAGTTTTTTGTAATTTTTCTTATTTCAGGCTCGATTTGCAGTTTTCTGGTAAGACCTTCTACACTCTACCTATCTTTATTTTGACATTGGGGACAATGTCTTTAATTAGTTGGGGGGAGGGATAGTTGACATTACCATGTACATAGTTTAGTAAAAACAAAAAAAAACAAAAAAAAAAAACTAACAAGCTAATCTTTATTGTTACTAACTTATTAGATGTATGATGGCAGAGTAAGGAGTAGTTTTGCTCTTGAGACGCATCTTAACTTGCATTTCATAGTATGTCTTAAATTATTTTGTTCTTGCATATTAAAAAAAATTAAAAAAAAATTCATTTTGATCTTTTCAATTGATTTTGATACAAGCATGTGCTGAATCTGAGCTTAATTGATGATAAAAGTATGCAAAACAGTTTATAGTTGAATCATTTTCATGATATACATGTGTATATGATTGTGGATATTAGAAAGAAGGCATGGTTGAATTGAGTGAATGTTTCATACCTTTGTGAGTTTTGGGCTTTTCCAAGTTTGATACTTACACTTGGTTATTTTCTTTCATGAGTGATGTCAATTATGAATTTATTTTCTAGAACTTGCATTGAATCGATTTGAGATTACATTGGTCTGTATGTTGCATGAAAATGACAGAGGCGTTTTTTCTTGACTTAGCTGCTTGGGCCAAATAAACCTACCTTGCATTTATTCAAATATTAACTCCCTCTGAGCCTATTTGCCTATTCTTTGTTCTTAGCTCATTACAAGCTTTGAGTGAAAAACCATGTTTTACCTTACCTTAGGGAATGGGAGAGCATTGATTTTCTTATTGGAGAAGTTCTTTTGCTTGCAATGATTAAGTGTGGGGGAATTGGTGTGCTGATACGAAATGTTTGGTACAAAAAAAAACCAAAAAAAAAAGAAACCAAAAAAAAAACAAAAAAAATAAAAGAAAAAAAATAAAAGAATAGAAAAAGGAAGGAATGTGTAAAGAGAATGAGCATTTTATGGTTTTGGGTAAAAAATTTATTCTTTCTACTTGAGTTACTCATCAATGCTCTTTTATTCTCTTTGGTTTTAACCTGCTATTATCCATATTGTTCCCTTCCTTCACCTTATAAGTTCCATTACAACATTTTTGAAAGACCTCTTGATTTTTGTAATTTATTTGATCTAAGTAGTGGAGAATTGATGTATATGCAAGCCTATGGTAAAATACTTTCATAATTTGACTGAGTTGAAAGTAAACAGTTAACCTAAACACCTTGTGTGATTTGAGTGTCATTTGTGAAGAATTTTACTCAATCTGAACATGCCTATTTCTGATTAAAGCATGATTATGCTATACTTTATTCTCAATTGATTTGATTCAACTATTCTTTGTTAAGCATACTTGACTTATTAATTATGGTTTATATTTGATACAATGCTTGTATTTAAAAATTAGTTGAATTGATTAAATAAAATATTACATGTTTGTGGGTATCATCCTGGTAAACCTTCACGAGACTATAACTCGTCCACTAGGGACACCTAGGGGTTTAAAGGCTTGTGGCATATGCTAAGTGCCATCGTGTTTTCCTACGAAAATGGATTAGATTAGGTATAATTAGTTTTTTATGTTTTTAGTTTAATAATATGATGTTTCTTATTTTTCTTTAGTTTTGTTCTTATGTGTTTTGCCCAGGAGTGCAAAAGCTTAAGTGTGGGGGAATTTGATCAATCAATTTGAGACACTTATGTTAGCTTTGTATTAGGCTTTATTAGATGTTTATTGTGCCCAATATTAGTGTTTTAGATGTGTTTAATGTTGTTGGGCTTCATTGGGTTTTAATGTAAATATTGGATAATTTTCGGATTTTGATGCATTTTGACCTTTCTTCCTTGGTTAGACCATAACTTGGGACTCGGTGATCCAATTGAGGTGATCTTGGTGTCTTTGGAAAGCTAAGACAAGGATCTACAAGTTTCATGAAGAACTCAAGAGCTGGTTCGGACTTCTAAGGGCCCAAAATAGCCTTGCAATACAGAGTGAGTTTGCTGTCACGGAACCATCTGGGCAGAAGTCGGATAAGAGTTGTTGACTAAAAGCCACCAACCATACACCAACCCACCTACCATGCACCAACCCACCAACCATGCATCAAGCTTCCATTTTTGACAATTTTCATATTCTTATAGCTTGTATTCAGATTATGTACATGTACAAATTGGCTTCTAGGATTAGTATAAATAGACCCAACCTCTTTGTATTAGGAGATTCAATTTCGAAGTAAATTGGGAATTAAGTTTGAAGAAAGTTTGAGTATTTGTGAGAGTTTTCTTTCTCTTCTTCTCCATTCTCTTTAGAATTTCGTTTTTGTTCTTTTATTTTATGAGTTCTTCCTTCCCATCCATGGAAGGCTAGGCTCTCATAATCAATCCAAGGGATTAGCCATCTTGATGTTTAATTTGGAGATCTTGTTTTGCTTGTTCATATTGCTTAATTGTTATTCAAGTTTCTCTTCTTCCTCTTTTGATTTTTATCTAGATTGAATTGCTTAATTTGATTTAGATGTTGATGTGATAATAGTTTTATTATCATGTATTCAAAGAGGATCACATAGAATAAACAATTTATTAAAGCTTTTTGATGGATTGTTTAGCTTGGTTAAATTCTTGATCTTAAGTTAATCTATGTTTGGATGGTGCTTACTTTATCTAACCTTGGTTAATTAAATCCTAGATGCTTATCTAATAGAGGATTCTTGGATCATGTTAAGGCGTCTTGATATGATCTAAGGCCAAGAACACGGTTAGCAATTAAGTGAATTCCTTGTGATCAATGATGGATTAAACTCAAGATCGGTAAAATTTCCTTGAATTGGTTAATTTGTTAATTACTTTCCTTTAATTCAATTTGTGTATTATCTTTTCAAATCATCAAAACTCCCTTTTAATTATCTTGATCTGATTAAATCTTTGTTCTTTTTAGATCCTTGAGAGACGATACGGTTCATGCTCTATACTACAAATTAGTTTGCGAACCGGTAAATTTTATTATTTGACGGGGTCTCGACAACCTCTTGTCAAGATGCCCCAGACGACGGTGCCATAAATCTACAGTGTTATGTCCTTTTGTCAGAAATGCCTTCCTAATCCTTGTTTGGTTCCAAGTAATATAAATCATTTCGCATTCTACTCACTCTAATCAGCCTCCTCGAGAATAAGTCTTGTATCACACATAAATCAGATCCAAATATTAGTACACAATTGAGATCTCGAGTCAATTTGCAGACTGATAGTAAATTAAAGCAAAAATTAAGAACACTCAAGACTTGTTCCAGGCTTAAATTTTGGCTAAGATTTACTCGACCCAAAGCATGAATTGGGATTGTGTCTCCATTAGGATTTTGAATTAGAGGAATATTTGGATTTGTATGAACATCGGTCATGAAATTAGTTTACATACTATATGGTTTATGGCCTTGGTATCAATAATCCACGTGTCTGTCTTACTAGAAGAGTTTGGTGAGGCCATGTTTATAAAGGACCCAACACTAGATCTCGGTTGTAGGCCCAAAATTTTAACTAGCTGTTGGATTTGTGTTGTGAGATTCGGGAACACAAAGGTGGAAGAAGAGTGCGATGCAGATGTGTCAGCAATGGCCGTAAATGACCCTGCACTACGTGATCATTGTTAATCTCCTTCTTGTGATCTGGGCTTTCTCCAACCATGTGGGTATCCGATTATTTCATAGCAATTTTCTTGCAAGTGGTTGTTTTGATTACATTGGGTATAATGCAGTCGATCATCACATTTATCTCTTCCATTTTCGCCGTGCCGATTAATCCTTTGGTCACCTCCTTACTTCGTCGATGACACTTTGGCCAGCAAAGTTGTGGTCTTGCTGGTGGGAATGTGAGCAACAGCCACAACATGTTGTTTTTCTGCTTGGGCGGCCATGGCATAGGCTCTCCCAAGTCCTGTTAACGGCTTAATACTCAAAATTTGAGATCGAACCGTTTTGTAAGCGTCATATAATTCCATTTAGAAAATCAAAAACCTTATCTTCCTCTCGCATCTTTTGCATCTTCTTTCTGGCACCACAGGTACACACAAGTATTGGTCTAAGACTCTGTAACTTACTCCACGCCTTTTTTAGTTTTCCATAGTATGTGGAGATGGCTGATTTTTCTTCTTGTAATAATGCAATGGATCGCATCAATTCATACACTCGAGGTGCAATTCCCTGAGTGAATCGCTTCTTAAAATCGTGTCATATTTCCCTCGCAATGTCTGCATATGCAGCTAGCACCTGTTTGTAATTCTTTAGAAAGTGAATTAATGAGCCATGATTTTACCACGACGTTGCATTGGATCCAGGAATGGAAATCCCCAAAATTGTCATTGGGTTTTACTATCGATCCATCCACAAAACTTGCTTTGTTCTTGGATTGGAGCGTAATCAAGAAGTTACGCCTCCAAGTGAAATAATTATCTCTAGTTTCACTCAGCAACTGTGTAACAAAGATCAAGCCTAGATGATCATATGGATGCAAGTAGAACGAGGATTTGGTATCAATTGCGATGTTTTGTGTGTTCGCAATGGATCCAAAACCTTCCTGATCATGACTTGCATAATCGTCTTTCATGACTAAAAAGAAAAAAGTTATATTAGGAACGAAGGGCTCTGATACCATGAAAAGTGAATTGTATTCGCGATATATCTTTTATTAAAAAGCAAGCATGCCTTGAGACAAAGCTACAAAACAACCATGATCCTACAATCTTACTATATTTCAAAATATTCAATATCCTATAGTTGTTTTAGTTGAACTTATAAGTAAGTTACGAGAAGAAAAATGAATCATATATTTAATAACTATATTTAATAAACAATTAAAAATTAATCAAATCAAATTAATGTGTACGCTCTTTGTCCATATCAAATTAATGCTCCTTTATGGAGTACCCCCTTCTTATGTTAAAAGATTGAAAGTTTAAAAGGTTGAAATAAATTATACTACTAATTGGTTTTTCGAAATAAAATATGTGATATTCAGTTTAAATGTGTTCACATTAAATATTTAAATTTTATTTAGTTACTTTTTATAAAGAAACAAATATTGTTTGTGACTTTTTTTTGGATCCATCCGTGATAAGAGATAAAATATTTTGAAGAGCCCTGCAAGTTAAATATATTGACAACGTAACCCATACATACTTCATATTTATCTTCTTCTCACCATTCTGAATCCTCATACTTCGTCTTGTCACATTATCACAGCCTCTACTACCACTATCTTATCCTTAAGGTTTGACTTCAGATTTGATGTATTGTAAATATAAGTTTTTTTATACTGTCACATTATTAAAATAATTAAACTTTTATGTCATTGTTGTGAAAGTTAAGTTTTTTTAATTTTTTAACAATATATAATTATATAATAGTGTAAATATACTTTATATTGACAGTGAATCAAAGTTAATTTTTTAAAGTTTTAAATTGAAATATAGTGTTAAACTCATTACCATTTCTTTTGGTCTATATTTGAAATAATTTATTTTCAAAATAAAGCATAATTCATTTGAATAAAAAAATTTACAAGTTTTATTAAAAATTAATAAAATTTACAAATCATGAAATATAACACATAAAACAATGTTATAAATGAATTCCATTCTTGAATTATATCATTCTAAACAAGTTTTAAACAAAAAAATTATTTCAGAATTCATTTATAAATAAAATGTATTCATTCCAAACACATGACGGTACTTAATTCACGTTACTCATATTCTCAAACGTACTTAATTCTAAAAGATATAACAATTATATAGTGTTACTAATGACACCCTCTTATTATAATATTAGAATTCTATGTGCTTCACTACCAAAGAGTATAAGAGATAATACTCAAAAGTTTTTGGTGTATTTTTTCGCACTATGCACTCTTAGAATTTAATCACTTCCTCTATTTTTTTTCCTATCTCAACACTCTTTATTTTCTGTCTGAAAGGCTTTTTTTTAATATTGCCTCAATTATTTGTTTTCTTATTGCAGAAAGAATGAGATACACCTCTATTTATAGAAAGGCAAACGATTGTAATGTGAACACAATTCATTGGTTTGATATGCTTCATATTTCATTATGCATGTTTTGTATTAATGGTTAAGAAAATTATTAACTCACCTATGCTTCACAGTAACGTTTAGAGGGTTGGAAGACAGGGATGGATCCATTAGCCCCCACTGATTTTTTAAATTTGTCTATTACTATATTACTATCTTACATTTTTGCTTCCAAAACTTTTTAGTTTGCTCCTATTATGAGATTTCCTAAATAATTTTCATGTCACTAACTTTATCATGTGAAAAGAAAATTACTCAATCACATAAGCTTTTAAAGGCTCATTTGTATTAGCTTTTTTAGAAGTAGAAGTATTTTTTTGAAGTAATAAAAGTATTTTTTTTAGAAGCTAAAGAGTTCAAGCTTTTAAAAAAAACATTTGATGTGTAACAAAAAAAACACATGAAGTGCTTTTTTTAAAAGCTTAAACTCTTTAACTCTTAAAAAAGGTACTTTAATTATTTCAAAAAAATATTTTTTTTCTTAAAAAAGCTAATACAAATGGGTCCTAAATTATCCTCCACACATGAGCAAACTCTATATCATCTTACCAGGCATTCTTCCCTCAAATCTCAAATTGTACCTTCATCTTCCTTCTTTAAATGTGAGTTAGATACCTCTTACATTTGCTTAGCAAAAGAATATCATAAACAATGTTAAGAATGATTTTTTATGTGACAATTATAATATATAGTTGCTTATAAAGAATGTTAAGAATGTTTTTGCTAATGACAACTATAATAGTTGAGAGAATATTTTTTGTTATAAATATCATAAAAAATCAAATACGTAATCGTAGTATAGTAAATGGATAGTTAAATGATTGCTTGGTTACATATAAAATAAAAATATTTTTCTTCTATTAGCAAAAAGAGGGCAGAATTCCATAGAAAATTTGTTTTAGATGGTATTGATAATGAAAAAAAAATTCATTCAATGTTTTCAAAATATAAAAACGTGAAAGAAACCACTAAAATTTTATCTTCCATCATTTTTTAAGTATAAATATAAATATTTAAATTTTTTTTTTTTTTTATATTTGTGTATTGTTCTTCTCCCGTTACGTAAAAATTTTGAAGCCGTCACTGTTGATAGAGACGTGGCCACCGTCAGTCCTCCTTTCCTTACGTAATTGACAATAAGGTCAGTGACAGAAGATAATAGAGGCATAAGGGAGCAGCTGCCCCCACAAAATTTCCCTCCCTTATTAAGATACACTTATTTTTATGTCATAGGTTAAGTGATTATCACAAAGTTGGAATTATATAGGCAACTGGCCTCTTAACTGCCCTTTACAAAAAGGGTGAGTATAGTTAGTTGCTAAGTTGAATGTTCTATAAGTATATTCTCTACTCCATACATATATCCACATAATTAGAACATATAAATAGCTTCTTTCTTTTAGAGGTGTTGTTTTATGCTTTAACCCTTATTTCTTTTTTAGCAAACACGGTGAAGATAAATTCAATGATCTTCTCACAATGTGCCTTAATATTATTATAGTCTCTATTTTTACTTTTATATATCTTTATATTGTTCAATTATTTAATATGGCTAACAATCTTTTTCCCAGTTTAGCAAGCGTCAGTTTTGTTCTCTTTTTTTCTTTTCTGTTAGTTTTTATTTTACTTTTCCAATCATTTTCTTGTGAGAAGTACCTATGTTAAACTGAGATTCAATTTATAGACTCAAAAATAGGTTTTCATGTGTTAATATTTTTGCCTTTCAATTTTTTTTTTGTTAAGTTATGGTACTAAATAGGGTCTTGCTTATGGGTCAGTAGTAGTTGTATGTGATTCGATGATGATAACAACAGTAGTTGTTCCTTGTAAATTTTATTTTTTTGATGAGAATTAAGGGTATCTTTCAGCTGACAGCCAGAGACTAATCCCTTTTGAGGCAGAGATATCATCGAAGTGGATACATCCTCTCCCTTTTGAGACAGGGAGATCACCGAAGTGAGTACATCTTCTCCCAACAAATCTTTTTCCATATACATGGCCTGGTTCGAACTCAGGACAACATGACTAAGGAACCCAGCTATCTACCAATTGTATCAAACCTTGTCGGTTTCCTTGTAAATTTATTATTCAACTAGTTGATTCTTTGGTTTTCCGAAGACTATGAATGTATTCAATTTGTGTATGAAATAATTTGAGCATGGAATGAAAAAGACAGGAAAAATGGATAATTTAATGGGGACATAACCCTCAAGTTCAGCTTGGTGAGAAAGTTGGATAGTTTGGTTCCTTACAAAAATTAACTAATTATTTAACTAATTTAACCAATAATTTACATACGGTTAACTACGTATAAAGTATAAAAAATAATGATAAATTATTAGTTAACCGTATATAAATTATTGATTAAATTAGTTGAATACTTAGTTAATTTTTAAAAAGAACTAAACTGTCTAACTTTCTCACCAAGCTGAACTTGAAGGTCATTTCCCCTAATTTAATTTCGTGCCAAATCAGGCGGCTTATTCTAGTAATTAATATTAGAATAATTATTCTTCATATAATAGGAATATTAACATAAATTGTCCCCATGGCGTTATGAAAGATAGTTATTATATAAATATTTAGGATGAATTAAACTTTGTCAATTTTAAAGTTTTTGTTTAAATTAAATGTAGTAAATAAATTTTAAAATCTTATAATTTACATTCCTGGAGTTTTGGAACTATACACTCCACTCCCCTTGAATTTTTCAGAAACACTGCACATAATCATTTCCTCGTCTTCTAAACTATATAAAAGATATGAAGGAGAGACAGTGATTCGTGGGTAAATTTTAAAAGAAAGAGCAATTGGAGACACTATGAATTCTTGTGCAAAAAGTGAAAAACAAAGCATCGAAAAATGCTATATATCCTATTGGTGAGTATTTTGTGAATAAAATTATCGCAAGCATAACATGAGTTTTTTTGTGAAGAAAATTATCACAAGCATAACATATGACCTCTTCGTCACCAATTGTAATGAAATTGTTAACAATTGTAATGCTTTTGAATTTTCATAGAAACGTGGAAATAGGAGGCTTAATATTCCCATGTAGCAATTTTATTCATCAGATGCGGAGTTTGTTAGAAACTTGTAGAGGGGCCTATACACACGATTGCAAAATATTGAAAAAAGAAATTTGCATTTTTCTTATGAATAACATCGTTGTGTTGTGTACAAAAGCATTTAAAAGTTGAAGGATGACAATGTAGGTACAAAGCTGGACAGGGCCATGAAAAAAGGTATAAGAAACTAATTTTCCTTTCAAGCCAATTGCTTCGGAACATATAAAGTGGAGATATAGAAGGGTGCCGGAGGTTATATGGATGGCAACTATGCAGCCTATAACTTTCGTGTTCTTATTCTGTACTGTAATCATGAAATTATATCTTGCTATCAAAATTGCAAGGAGAAACCATCCACAGGCTCGCCTTTAAGTTAAAAACCAACAGATCGAACATAAAGTTGTTCTCGTTTGTGCCAGGCACCGATGATGACTTGAAAGTCAAGGCATTATCTCCGTGGGGTCTTTCCACACATGTTCTTCGGGCACAAGCGAAGGAATCCTTGAGCAGCAGAGCACATTAACTCAAGACACAGCAATATTTTCCCTTCTAAATTAATCTGAATGAAGATGATGCTTCCTCCTTCGGCAGCGATTAACATACCAAGTGGCATGTTTCTGTAGGCCCATGCCAATGAGGACTTTCAGGCTTGTGAGCATAACATAGGTCAGTGCTGAAAAAAGCAGAATCCAGAAAAGCCTCCATGGAAGGGGATTGTAAGGAAGGTTAGCAGCATATACTGGAGTGAGCACTCGAATAACCTAAGAACAAGTAATAAACGGAAAAAGTAAAAGTAAACAGACGTTGAATCAGCAACCAAAACACCAGAAAAACCAAATGGACATTTAAAATCATTTATGCTTATTACCACACACGCTGGAGCAAGGGGGACAAAAGTCAGGTTTTTCTTTGCACCCTCAGTTTGCATATTTAGAGTCTACAAAATGAAAACAGTCACGGTCAGGCATATATTCTTAAGAAAAGCTCCATCAAAGAAAAGGGACAAAATGTTAATGCAAAGTGATTGTCATAATTAAAACCAACTTAAAGATCCAGAATTATACATCATTCTTAGCACAGTAAAGGTAGGTTTTCTCAAGGGTCAACTAAATACTATTTTCTTGCTGTCTGACAAAATACATGTCTATGCACAAAAGCTCATTATATAAGGAGTAATGTTATTCATACACCTTATTTTTACATCTTTTTCATACACCACTGCATAATCAAATATTATTAAAACAACTATCAACTATTCTGTAAAAGTTATCATCCATGCCAGTAACGATTTTTGCTTATGAGTGTCATGGTTTGAATGATAACTTTTACATTATAATTGATAAAGATTTCAATAATATTTGATAACGCAGCAGTGTAGGAATAACATTACTCTTATATAAGAAACTGCTACTTACTAAAAGTATTTCATTTTTTAAGATGAATTCACTATGATATTAAATTATAAAGGCAAACAAATAAAATAAAAAATGAAATCAAAGAAAATTAAGTAATTGAGAAGAAAAATACCAAGTTTATTTAATTTAGAGAAATTGAACCATATTGCTTAAAGGAATACAAAATGCATATAACCCTTTTTCAATCAAAACATGTTACAGCAAATGTTTCAAAAGCACTTGCAATTGAATCATGGAGGGTCTTGGTGCATTTAGGAGTGTTGCTCATAAATCCACTAAAGTTTTCATCTCTGAATAGCTATTTGAATAAACATACAACAATATCTTACCAAAGTGGTTCCAGCTGTTTATACCCTTTTAATAGTAATCAACTAATCATACTGCATGGCTAATATACACAAGAAATAAGATAAAAATACCTGTTTACATAGGTCTTCAAGGAACTCAGAGTATGCGATGGGCTTAATATCATTGAATTTAGCAATGAATGAATGCTTGATAATATCAATAACCATTTCACATAGATAAACCAAGAGGATATTCTGCACCATCCAAAACATGTGTTAGGAGCAAGACTCGGCCAAGAAAGGAAATTGATTCCCACATGATAAACTTCTTCAATAAATATTAGGTGCTAAAATTTTTCCAAATCTTACAATTAGAAAACTTTCAAACCAGGGACCCTCTGCCTCCAGAATATTTTGAGCCAATACGAATAAGATAAATGCTGAAATGTGGAATCTCTCTACAGAATCTGCTTGTCAGCAATAAGTAAAGGGGAAAAACAGAAAATTTAAATAAATAAAAAAGGTTGAGACCAAATGAAAAATGAAAAAAGAAAAAAAAAACACCTCAAGTAATATAAATGTCAAATGCAGAACAGATATCCTATTCAACCTCATTTAGCTCACTTCAATAAAAGAAACGAATTGAAAATATCTCAAGAATTAATATTTGACACACTTTCACTGTATAGAAGAAGTTTGCACAATCATCATTTTTACACAATTATTTTCCTAAAAACATTTGCAAAACCAATATATAACAATTTAACAAATAATATGAGAATGTGACCAACAGGATGCCTTCAATTCACTAATTTTAATATAAATTAGAATTTTAACCAATAGGATGCCTTGAATTTATGAACTTCAATACTATAGTGAAAATTTAATTTTATGACTTAAAAAGTATGAGTGTTTTAATTATATCACATTTTAAAAAGGTTTTCATACTTTTATTTTTATGTCTAAATATGATTTCAAGGCTGCTAGTGTAAACATTTCTATACAGTGACAATGAATCAAATGTTAATCCATATCTAAATTCAAACTAAAAAACCAATTCATTTCATTTGTCTCTTCCTCAACATAAGGCAGACAAACAAGTACTGCAGAGCTTGTTGGGTACGAGGGAATGACAAGTCTTGATTATGCAAAGACAAAAATCACCATTCTCTATCAACCAGAAATTAATAAATGTTTGTTCCCCATTTATCTTCATTAGTTATAGTTATATTCCATTCCATGTTGATTCCATGTACCAAACAAAACAAAAAAAAATGATATGGAATAAAATACAAACCCATTCCTGAGTGTCCAAACATTGGAACAAATATGTCATTTTCATTCCCATTATAATACAGCCAAAGTCGATTCCATGTACCAAACATGCTCTTAGAATTACAGCCATGCATATTAATTGAGTCAAACAATTTAAAGCAAAAGCTGTCCCCTGATCCTTTTTATGTGGCACAGGTGTAAGGTGCAAAAGAAGGAAAGAAATGTAGGCCTTATATTCTAGATTCAAATAATAGGATTCAAAATAAAAATTGCTCAAGCTTTAAAGTTAAAAACACCAAAGCAATTTTACTTGGTTGATATTATTAATAAAGAAACACATATAATCCTAAGTAAATCAAGTATTGACAGGACTAGCCCAAATAGTATTCTGACAATGAGGCCATAAAAATTACATTAAGGTCGTTTTCTAAGTTTTAACAAAAAAGAATGTTATCCCAAATAAGCAGAAATCAAATAAAGACAAGAAACTATTGTAGGAGAGATAACTCACCAAAGTAAACCAAACTGTGAACGTTATCCTTGCTATATCGCTTAAACACACTGCTTTTGATCTCAGCAAAATTATTTGACACAAGCAAAGCTAGCAATGCATTGTTGTGAGCAACTATACAGGTTGATAAAGTGATTGCCTGAGCTAATAAGATAAAAGAATGAACAAGTAAGACTAGTCAAGGAACCAAACGGACCTTGTTTTTTCTTTTGCCTCTACACAAAAAAAAATTACCCAAACTACTGGAAAAAAAATTATCATCCCAAAGAAGAAGGATATTTGAAGCAGCCACAGCTAAAGCTTGGTCAGAAATAAATCTCCAAATCCAGAATCGCATACTTTCTGGGGGACAACTTGCAAGTTCTTCAGCTGAATGAAATAACATTTGCAATACATCCCCATTAAAACTTTGACATAATTTATCAAATATCTGCAAGAAGGTTCAAAGATCAGTTACAATATAAGTTTCAGTATGGATCATTAGGACACTTACGCAATCAACAGGCAAACCAAAAAAAAAAAAAAAAAAAACTCTAGCTGCTTGGCTTACAATTTCAGTAGTTGTGAACTAAACTGTTCAAATACCAAAGGCCACTGAATAGTCATGTTTCAAAAAACTATTACAAAATCATCTATATTACACCATCCATCCTGCTCCTTTTGTTATTTTTTCATTTTGGGTTGTCCCAACTACCAAATCTCACCTAAGCCAATACAACTCCCCCTTTTACCATATCTCAAATTTTTTGAGCTTCCTGCCAATTGTCACTGTAATTCAGGTTTGCTACTTTATATGATCAAAGTAAAAGTGTGCATAATTTCTTTTTTTTTTGGGTGGGGGGGGTGGGGCGGGGGGGCCAGTGGGGGCAGGTACTGCATTTGAATGGGTGCTTATGACAAATAAAAATAGAATGGAGATAGCATATTGATATTAATTTCCAAATACAGCAACATTTCATCTCATTGCATTTCAGAGTTTCATGATTTACAATGCAAAATTCCATTATTCCATATTCTGGAATGCCCCCTTTGTCACACCAAGTTCTTGCTAAATATCTACGGCAAGGGAAGTTCAGCAAGAATATGCCACACATGAACTCTAAATAATATGAATATTCATCTTGATTGAAATTTGGCAATATGGAGAGCTAATTATTTGCTATAATCTAGCTTCATAAATTAAATCATGCTCACCTCTAAAACATTGTAGACCACATATAATTTGATTGTTCCTTGACCACGGATCATATGATATATTAAGCTGATATCTAAGGCAACAAGTTTGAAATGGGGCATAAAACAAAATTAGTATAACACTGAACCTGATCAATACAAAAAAAAAGAGTGATATAACATATAATCATGGAGCAGAGAATCACTATGCCTGTTCGCTGCAAAAGAATGACTCCACAACCCATAATAAGAAAACAGCCAAAGTCCGACAACTCCATTGTAGACAGCCTCTTGAACTGCCTGCCACTAGCATTATTAGGTCTTATTGTAATGCTGAAACTTATGATAGACTACTGCAAATTTTAAAAAGAGAACACAAGAGTTGCACCCAAGAAGAGCATACAAATCAAAGCACAAGAACATGTAGATTGTGTAGTAAAGAGAGGTTGGTCCAATTTCTTCAGCTAACAGAATCAGGGACCAATCCAGCCTAGATATAAATTAAAAACTCAGGCCTGTATCATATAGAATGTTCAATTGAACCAACTGCTTAATCGGGCAGATGACATGGTTCAAGCAAAATCACTTTCTTCCCTTCCTTCAAAGATTTACGATGATATATAAACACTAGTAAGATTGTACTGGATGGATACTGCTTAAATCAAAAATCTAAATTAAAGAAACAGATGCTGTAGGATTGGTCTATCACCTAAATCCTCACAGGCATGCCCAACTAACATTTTATTACAAGGGAAGAAAATATAGGAAAGGTGGCAAACCTCGTCTTTAGAAGCCTCCAAATGGTCATCATGATCCTTGTTGGCATGATAGTTAATAATGAAAGAAATGAATCGAAGCAGACAAAGAAGCCAACATCTATAAGCTGCAATTGCATTCCATGTTTGAGATACCATAACACAAAATGCAGAATGTCTTGATAGAAATACGCAACTATTATACAGTAAGTGATTGGATTAAGGTTACTTCTTTTCTCCAAAACTTCTAAATTTATTCTGATTATTATAAAGGAAAATGCAGGCACCTAAACCAGGAGTAAAGAACCATAGATGTCATCAGTAGGGGTGGACAATGGATTGGATCGACCCACAAACCCACACATTTTTACCCAACCCAACCCATAAATGATGGGTTGGTTTGAGTCTGTGAGTTGAGCTAGGTTTAAAATAACTCAACTCGCAAGGTAGGGTCCCAGCCAGCAGTGTTGATTGTTGTAGTTAATGATTATGGTGTCATTCTTGCAAGAGACCAAAGAGGAGAGAAGGCGTTGCCGCCATGTAGAGCTTTATGTTGATAAAAACTTATGTTATGTTTCTGTTGATTGTAATCCTAAGTCATATGTGTACTTTGAAACTTATGTCATGCATAATGGATTTCGATTTTTATTTTAACATGTTAATATTTTTTAGGTTCAAGTTCAACCCACATGTTGAACCCAACCCAACCCACACATGAGCGGGTCAGGTTGGTTCGGGTTGAATGAAAAATTTCTCCCAAACCAACCCACCGCTTTATGAGTGGGTTAGGTCCAAAAGTACCCTAAACCCAACCCATGTCCACCTATGGTCATCACAAAACTGAAACCAGAGTTCTTTTTTACTGCATTTTCCTTTTTAATCGAGAAAAGGAAAGTATACCAATTCGCATCTCCATGGCAAGCGGAAGATAGTGTCATAAACTCTCTCTCGTTCTTTTTCATTGCCAAGTGTTGTTGTGCTCCGCAACGAATTTCCATTGTACATTTCCTCCAAGAAGTATGTTAAAGGTGACTTCTCCATTGAAAACATATCTAACATCAAAATGTATCACCACAAGGTTAATTAAGCAGAAAAGAAGGATAAATGGAGTTAGTATAATAAGACGCCAATGACAGGGTAAGAAAGGCAGGCAACTAATTGCTTGATATAAGAACAATCACTCGGACCATTTGACTAGTTTTGATTGATAAATGAGCAGCTACAGCATAAGAAGAAAACAGGCAAAAGCTTTTATCCATGTCAAAACTGCCCTTTATTTTTCACTGCGTAGCACAATTGTGCAATGTGCATGCGTGGATATCAGTCAATGCCTGTAGTGGCCATTCCACCAATCACATTACATATGGGGACATGGGGCCAACCCAGCTTTCATTTTCTCAAACTATATCCCCTAGAGGACAATGTTAATTTAGTTGTAACATAAATTACAAATGAATTTGAGCCAGAACATGCAAGATAAGAATAAAAAAAACCTGTACAGCTAGGTAGTAGTTATTTGGATGCAGGTATGACCTAGAAGACTGAAAGATATGTCAGATATTGAATTGGATTCTGTTTTTCTGTTTGAACTTTACCATAATTAAAGTTGCATAGTATTTGCTAATGGTATCTAGCAAATTATCGGCATACACACAAAAGTTTTGGAGCAGCTTTGGTGTTTTCTCAAAAATGATTCTTGAAAACAAACACCCAATAGATTTTCATTAGTTTCATGTCACTGAAGTTGTAAATAGCATTTTGATTATCCATTGAATTATACGGTCTATTTTTCCAAAAGAGGCTCTGAAGATAGTTTCTAAGATGCAATGATGCATTGCATGCAGAGGAAGGACCATTCTACTCACAATTCGGATCTTCTACCATGAGACGCTTCCAGTCCAACGATTCCACCGTGTCCAATCTTTTAACCTCTTTGTTCGGCTTCTCCACCGGACTAGCCTTGACAACACTATCGTCATCGATCATCGAAGCCGCTAAATCCTCAGAACTGCTACCACCATTCACAGACACAGTTCTCTGCCTCAATTCCCCAAAATTAAACCCCTCACCACCGCGCACACTCCCAGTCTCACGCGCCATTGTACAAACGCTCGCTTTACTCTCCTCCGTTTCCCGTATCTCCTCGCACACAACGCTTCCAACAGCGCAGTACCTCTGAGCGTTGAGCTCGTATCCATTACACGCTTGTCCGTTTTCAAATAACGCCTTTCTATTTCCCGAAGGCGAATGCGGATCTATGGAATCGGCGATGGAAGGATCAACAATAGGCTTCTTTTTCTTAGAGGTTCTGTGCCTGCGCTTCTTGCGGCTGGGCTTCTCTGATGGTTGTGCGTGGTTGTGGTTGTTTTGAATTGGATCCGATTTGGAGCGGTAGACGAGGTAGTCATCTTGGTCTTGTTGTTCGAAGGAGGTGGTTCGGCTCAGAATCTGGAAGGAGAGGTTTCTAGTTCTACCACCCATTCTCCACGCCATGGCTAACAAAAAAAAAGTGGATTTACATCTCGCAATTGTGAAATTGAGTGGTAAGGTGATCGATCCGTCCCAGTTTGTGTTTTGTATTTTTGTGTGACAAACACTCTTCTTCTTCCACGTTGGAGTCCACCAGGACTCGTCTCATTCGCGCTCTCCCATCCCACTGTCTTCTTTTCATTCCCCAATCTTAGTAAAGCATCTTAAGTAACCTCCTCCTGATTAAGGCATAAACATTTATTTAATGTATTAGGAACCTACAAATTATTTAATATTTTTTTCTTTAAATAATTAAAATATTATTAGTCAAAATTAATTAAGAGAATATAGAATTTTTTTCTTTCTTCATCCATGACTATCATTATTTATTTTATTTCCTACCGTAAAATTTGTAGAATTTTTTTGAGTTAACTTTCTTTTAGTTTCTAAATATATACTAAATAGAAGAGGGACAAGTGATGTGAATCTAACTTTCGACAACAACATCCCGTTCCAATCTTTAAAATCGAAGATAATGTCAATTGAAATACAAATTTCTTATCTATAGATTTATATTTGATATGATATCTTACATGTTTTAATACTTTTATTATAATTTTTTGCTGAAGTTTGCCGACATTTGAATTAAGTTGTCTCCCGTTCCCATTTTAGGATTAAAAATTATCAAAATAGGTAAATGGTTCTAATAAGTGGTAAATATTAATTATGAATTTATTTGCCTTTTTTTTCTTTTAGAGGGTCCTATTAGACCTAAGAGTAAATAAGAAATGGAATGTGGGGATTGAACTCCCATCCAGTCCTATTTATTTGATTTTATATTAAAACATGTAGTGTTTATTTTATGAGAGGAAATATTAATATGTAGTTTATATAATTTAATGTAAATACTTTACTTATTCCAAAATAATTTAAATTATTATAAGATATTATTTTTATTTACAATTAAAAAATTTAATTGTTTACTAAATAAGAATACTAACTGTCAATTAACAAAATATTTTTTCAAAAAATATATTGCAATAGTCAATTTTTTTCTTGATGGAATTCGAAGAAATTAGCTCAATGAAAATCCAAATAGTAATTATCTTTCTTTTATATTGGTATTATATATATATATATATATATTTAAAAAATAAAAATCACTTGTTATCTTACGCAATAATAAAAATATATAATCATTATAAAAGAAGTTTTTATTAATCAGTGTCCTAAGAACAATATTTAAGAAATATTTAATACTTCTCAATATTTTTTAAAATTACTTAATAAAAAAATATCAAATACATTTTATGTTTCAAAATATTAAATACTTTATTTTTATATTTAATATTTTCTATTTTAATTTCTTAACTAATTCACCAACGACACTCTTTAGTATATGCTACACTTTTCCAAGTTTCCCATAATAATGAAAATTGATTTCTCAATTTAAGTGGTAGTCACCCACTTAATAATAAATAAGTGTTCCATTTTCTTACATGATTCGAGTCCGAACTGAAAGTAAAAAAAAAAAAATATGATTTCATATATTCTAATAGTTTTAAAAAAAATGCCCACGTGCCACTAGTAGATGCCATTACAAAATACTTACCATTTTTTTTAGATAAAATATAGTAAACACTTATTTTTGTTTTTTTAAGATATAAATATCATTAATTTAGTCATTTAATATTTTGAGTAAACTACTATTTTAGTTCATAAAAAATACAAGTGACATCATTTAATATTTGAAATATAGTTGACATCATTTTAATCCTTAAAAGATAATAAGTGTCATCACGTCTTCTGTTATCTTCTGTTTAAATTTCGTCCCTTGGATGTCAACGTGGCATGTTAAGTACTTTTGTGACACGTTTTCTCCATGCTATATGACATCAAGAAACTAGATGACTCTTTAGATACCTATATTTTTAGGCTTGAACAATCTCTTTCCTTGGCCACACCCCACACATCTTCATTCCTCATTGATCCTTCACCAAAATCACTACTTTTGTTTAGAAAATCACCCAAATCTGCCATTATTATTTGCTCTGCAACCCCGTGTTGCTTGCAAATATAGATGAAAGGGTGCTTGTGAGAAACCTCATTCCCATTGTAACTTCCTACCGCCCCACCCCCTAAACGTTCCTTCTCCATTGCAACTCTCCTCCCTCTACCCCTACTCCACTGTCCCATCCCCTGAACCTCACATTCCCATCGTTACTCACCTCTCCTCACACCCGACAAATCCCATGTGCTCCCCTTCCCCATAACTACCTCTCATCCTCTCCCTCGCCCTCTGCCTCACCCCCAAAACCTCCCATTCCTATCGCTGCTCACTTTTCCCCACCCTAGCCCCCCGAACTCCCCTTCCTCATACTACCTCTCCTCCCCCACCACCACCCTAACCCTACCCCACCAACCCCTTGAGTCTTGACCTTTCCCATCCACATGCCCCCACCCTGCTTATTCCTTCCCTTAATCTTGCCCCCACCCCTTGAACCCAAAGAATGCCCTCCCTCGCCTTTCTTGCCTCTATTAGCTGTGAGTAAATTATTGTGTTGGTAAAGTGAATGTTGGACCCTAGCACACATGCACAGAGAGAGAGAGAGAGAGAGAGAGAGAGAGAGAGAGAGAGAGAGAGAGAGAGAGAGAGAGAGAGAGAGAGAGAGAGAGAGAGAGAGAGAGAGAGAATTTGGTGCATAACTACTGGGTCAGGGTCTTAACATGTCAGTATGGAGAAAATGTGTCATAAGAGCACTTAACGTGCTTACATTGGCACCCAATTGATGAAATTTACATGGGAGATAACAGAAGGGTTAACGTGATGACACTTATTATCTTTTAAGATTAAAATGATGTAACTATGTCTCGATGATCAAATTGATGTCACTTGTATCTTTTAGAGACCAAAGCAATAATTTACTCTAATAATTTTTTACAACAAATTAGTCATTTTGAATGTCAATTTGATGTAAAAATTAACATTGAATTACCAATTTTATGTCAAATATTAACATTGGATGATTATTTTGATGTATTTATCTATTAAATGACCTAATTGATGATACTTATATCATTAGATGACAAAAATGAATGTTTACTTTATAATTTTATTATTTAAAGTATAAAGTGGAAAAAACTAGATAATCATATAAAAAATCAATCACTTAAATTTTTTTGAATTTATTTAAGTGGGAGGAAGGTCAATTTTTAGTTCAAGGTTATGACAAGCTACCAACCCTAATATGAATTTATGGTGAATTACGAATTGTATATCAACATGTGTAAAACGTGTTTGGGAAATATTAATTCTTTCCCAAAACAATTTTTTTCAAGTAAAAGTTACTTTATCTAAAATTTATCTTATTTATTGAAAGTGTGTAAAATTGATTATAAGTTAAGATTATTTTTTCATTAACTAAAAATAACTTTTTTAAAAAAAATTTTGTTTTAAGTTTTTGATTATTTGATTTCATATTATTTCAAAAACTTTGGGAGAGAAATGATTATTTACCTTCAACCAAATAACTTTTTCAATCATTCCATATATCTTTTGATAATTTATTATATAAAAGTAATTGTTTTTATATAATCCAAACAAAATTCTTTATCTTAAAATTGATTATGAATTAACGCATCCAAACATAAATTAATTATCTCATAATTGATTTTCTTGAAAATCGATTACATATTATCAATTTTTAACATAATCTTTTTTTTACAACTAATTCAAACACACATGTATATTAAATTTAAACTCAAGTCATAACTAGTTTAATCATAATGTTTTACTAAGTTAGCAATCACCCATAAGCAATTTTTATGAATTTATGAACTATATTCACTCTTTCATGCAAATAACTACCCTAGAAGTGCTGAAAACTCACAATAGATTATAAAAGAAAGGGAAAAGTCTGAATGTAAATTAGTTTATATGAATAATATTGAACTGCTGATTTTTTATTAGAAGTTGATATGATACCTTTACGAATATAGTAGTTAAGGTGAATTGTCAAATATTAATTTATGGTTTATTTTATAATGAATATTTAAAAATTTATTGAATATAATTAACAACTAATAAATATTTGACAATTTATTTTAATATTAATACTCTAAAAAAAAGATAAATATTAAAATAATTTATTTTTTAATCAAACATTTAAGGGTCATGAAAAGTAGACCATATATTAAGAAATTATTATGATACCCCGATAAATATATACTCATAATAAATTATCAATTATTTATTAATTATTAATTTTATAATAAATATTTAAAAATTTATTAAATATAAATATTAATTAATAAATATTTAACAATTTATCATAAATATTAATATTAAAATTAAAAAAATGAGTACAACGGTAATTCCTCCAAATGATTGAGTTGTAAGTAGTAACCCGAGTTTGTGTAAAACTGGTGGCCGAAGTACGATGCGTTCGGGAATTCCCACCTGAAGAAGCGTTTAACGATGTGGGAATTTAAGAAAATAAAAACGAAAACGATGTGGAACATTCAACTGATCCCTCTCGTAGCACTGTTTTTTTTTTTCCCTCCGTTGAAGTTAACTTAGTTAAAAGGAGTAGAGGTTACCTCATTTAAGATTAGAACATGTTTTAAGTTTTAGACGTGTTTTAGTACATTGTTTAATGATCATTTAATGTATTTTAATAAATTATTTAAATTATTTAATAAATATAATATTAAATACATTTTAAACTTTTAAGATATTAATATATTATTTTTATATCTTAATTATTTAACTAGTGTCTTTAAAATATTCGTTAGCAAATACCTTTAAGTTTAAGGAAATGTTTAAAATAATACTTACACATTATCTACTAAAAATGATTCATCACTGAAATTGAAAATTATATCTAAGTCTTACATTGATAATCAAGAATAAAAATTACTTAAAGTTTATATGCCTATTTAAAAAAGTTAAATAACTTTATGATATCTCATATATATTCTGAATATTTTCACATTACGTTTGGAATCATTGAAATAAGAAATTCATTTTATTTGATTTAAATTCATTTAATTCAGAAATTAATTCCTATGTTTTGAATTTATTATAAAAAGTAAGATTTGAATTTATTTTATTTAATATTTTTTATTACTCTTACTTAGAATATATATAATGAAGAAATTAATAAAGATACAATATTCAATTTAAATAATTAAGACTAAAATTAAATGTAATTCACTCAAATCTAATTAATTTTAATTGAATTTCTACATGCACTCAACTTAAGTTAAAATATTTTAAGATAAAATCAATTATAATTTTAATTTTTCAGACGAAATTTTTTATTTAAAATTCAAATTAATTCTTAATATATATATATATATATATATATATTCCAGGATGTGTAGCACCTTACCTTACATATCCTCCAAGCATATTAAATGTTTGTTATAGATGTCTGTATTTAGTACATGTGTATGATATATGACTATGCATGCCAAATGCTCTCTATTAAGCTACAATTAAATGTGTTAAAATAGGCACGGCTTCAAAAGATGGTTAGTCCTAATCAGGCCAAGCCAATTCAGGTAAATTTGTATTTTTTAATACACAATAAAAAAAATAAAAGAATGACCCTTAAGGTTGTCTTGAGAAAAAATATTTTCATTTGATTCTTAAAAAAAATTAATTAAGTATTTAACTAATTTAACCAATAATTTATATATAATTAACTATGTATCAAGTATCAAAATAAAAATAAATTATTAATTAAATATATATAAATTATTAATTAAATTAATTGAATGCTTAGTTAATTTTATCACCTAAAAATAAAGATACTTTTCTAACCTAAAGAGTCATTTTCTAAAAAAATCAATTCGACTCGGCTAATCTCTAGCACGAACGGGCTGACTCATTTCTCACATCTAACTAATATGCTGGGTGTATGGGTATGTGATATATTTTGATTCTTTTCAAAGCTATGAGAATATTAATATTCTTGGATATGAGAATTGACTATGTTTTATGGATTACTAATTTTACGCATTGATTAATTTTTTCTATATAAATAACCAGTTATCCTTACAAATTTTATATTATTAAAATATTAAAAAAATTGTTTTCTATCTTTTTTTAGTCAACCATCTTAATTAATTATTTAAAGTACAAGAATTTTTGTTATTTATTAATTAGAATAATTCTTACAAAATTTTGAATTTATATCATATCTCACTATAATAAACCTGCTTACTAACTCAGTTGACGTTTTCCAACTTCGTAGACTTTCAAATCACTTTTTTTAAGTTTCCATTTTTGAATTTTGTACCTTATTTCAAAACTCTGTTCATTCTACATGAATCCATAAATTTTCATTTATGAACAACCAATTGGATTGATAAAAGCTGCATTTTGTATAAAATTATTTTGTAGTGTTTAACATGCAAGATCAAAATAATAGATAATACTTATAATTTAACATTTTCATCAATGAAAAATATTTATAAAAATTTATTCAATAATATAAGTGTATTACATCTTATACAAGTAGTCAACTCATTCATTTATCAAAATTCATACACAGCACGTATATCACAATCCATAAAGTGTTTTTATAAGGTGAAGTATGAGGTTTGAATCTTCACTCTCTGTTATCTCAAAAAAAAAATTTAGTTATGACTATTTATGTAAAAAAAATTATCAAAATTTACTTTTTTTTTTTTGAGAGATACTTGAGTAAAAATTGTGCATGTATAGTTTGTGTATTCGACCAACAGGAACATGCAATTAGTTTTCCAGAAACTCCTTAGTGGAGTCTAGATTTAAAATTGTCAATCAACTGTTACTTGATATTGATGTAATGAACAAACTGAATGATATATCGTGTAACCAAGATTTTGTCTTTTCTTTGTCCACTCGTACCAAACTTTTAATAAATCAATACATTATTTAGTTTGACTAAATTGAAAAGAAAAAAAAAGTTTAAAAAAGCTAATCCGGCTCAGTAATCAGTATGTACCAACCCACGGGCCAGAATCTGGTGACCCAGTTTGGTCTGGGATTAAATGAGCCTATACATGTAAAATCCTAATCCTCAATTGGCCTCAGGCTACATAGGTCTATAGGCTATTACCTTTCTTTTCTTTCTTTTTTTTTCGTTTTTTGATAAACAACAAGGCAAAAGCCCAACTAACAAACAATAAAACGCTCCGCCACAGTTACTAGAATCAGCCAACAAGGCTAGCGAAAGAAAAGAAGGAGCAACACCAAACAAATGAAGCTCATAAGCAAGGGAATGATTTGGGGTGGAAATAGATCGGTTGCTCAGCAGAAGTCATGATTTAACTTATTTTTGTCTATTTTGATTTAATTTATTTATTAAATAAGTTAGATTTAAACTTTTTTTAAAAGTCTATTTAGTTAAATAAATATAAATCTATACCTTAAAAAAAAATTATAAGGTCTAACAAGTTAACTTATTTATTTATTATAATAACATATAATTAAAATTTTATAATACTTATATGATTTAATAGTTATATATTAATATAATTTATTTATTTTATACACAATACAATAATTTTGTTAAAGGTTAAGTATATTTAAAACCTATAAAATTTGAGCTTATTGACTTATTTAAAAGTCTTTATGCAATATAGACTTTCAGACTTTTAAGTTTTTGATAAACATATTTTATATGCATAATTTAGCACCTCTCATTGGTCTATTCTTATGAAATTATTGCATATATGAAGTGAAAATTGCATAATTCCTCATATATTGGTTATGTTGTTACAAATTGAAGCGAGAACACCCGAAGGACTATTCAAAGCAGTTGTTTAACCAAAATATCATGAACTCGGATGTTGATATCAGTATAGCTCAAACAGAAGAGAAATGAAGACCTAAACGCAGTGAATTTTGGGTTACATCAAATTCAGGACAAATCAGAAAATTCATGCTCAAACCTATACTCGGTTATTTGGTGATTTCTCAAGATCTAACCGTTGGATGTAGCTGAAATTTTGATATGTCATTCATGACATAATTATCTATGACTTTCATAGAAATGAAGATTTCCAGATTAGCACCGGAAGTGGGTCAAAATTAGGCAACAAGTTGGTGGCTGTCATTATTGATATAATCTGAGTAGTTTCGGCAAAATGGTCAGAGCTCAAGATCCAACCGTTAGATCTGGCTGAATTTTTGACATGTTCTGCATGACTGTATGTGCTACAACTTTCATGAAGAGAATATTTCCAAATTATGACAGGAGCAATGACGAAATTGGTAATCTTCGGAGCTGAAATTTCAACCCATGTGCAAAGAGATTTGACAAAATTGTAATTGAATAGTTATAGCCTTTGCCTATAAAAGGAAGGCATTTGCCACACTTAAGGGCATCCCATTTCTGAATTCTCTCATTGTAGTTTGAGTTAGGGGTAAAACTTTGATAAATTGTGAGATTTATACTTTGATTTCAAGGTTAGATCTTCCAATTTGTTTAAAGTAAATCCCAAAGCTCTTGTAGTTTGTATAATATAATCTTCATCTTATTCAAGTTTCTTCATCTTGATATCTAGTTAAGGTTCTTCCTAGAGTTAGGGGTGAAGCTTTCATAAATTGTGAGATTTATACTTTGATTTCAAGGTTAGATCTTCCAATTTGTTTAAAGTAAATCAAAGCTCTGCCGTTGTGTTCTTGTCAATACCAAACAACTACTTTCATTTCTATCATGCTTTTCACTTATTCTTTTGTTTCCTTTAATATAATGAGTAGCTAAATTTCTATACTAGGATTGCAATTTGAACTCACACGTAATTTGATTCGTTTATCATATCCAAGAATAGGTTGATTATCTTGAATTGTTTATCTTACTTGTTCTTAATGCTTTTAATTAATTGGCCATTAATTAAATTGAATTGATAAACCTTAAGCAACTTGACAAAGGGATTTTGGTTTTAGATCTAGGTAAGATAACATATGATCTTTGTGCGAAAGCCTTGAGTTCATATAGGATAGACATATACCTATATGACATATGTAACCATTAATGAAATCGGAACTTAATGAATTCTTGATTATTTGATAGACATAGACATATAGTTTATCATTAATTAAGGATATTTCTATTTGACCATCGAAAGAGGCTTATAGATAAGTTAAGGATTTCTAGTTAACAATTCAGATAATTAATTGATCTTAGATAGAAGTAAAAGAATCAAGTAAAGTGTGAGGGATAATTGCAATCCTAGGCTTGGTTAATTTGATCATTAAATTCTTCTTCTTGTATACTTAATTTTTAATCTTTCATAACATTTCCTCTTATTAAGTTGTTTAAATAAGATTGAGTTTTGTAAACTTTTAATAGATAGTTAAATTTAGAATTAATCCCTGTGGGTTCGACACTTTCTTACTATTATATTACTTGATTTGCGATAACGTATACTTGCGTTCTGATTTACCACATCAGTTTTCACAAAAAAGTCAGACCAAATTAAAAAGAAAAACTTATAATAAATAACAGATCAGGTTAAGATCAATAATTTTTAAAACAGACCAGACGTATTTAGGATAAAACCTAACTTAGCCTAACCTATTTCCATTCCTTAGAATGACCATTCTAGCCTATTTCCATTCCTAAGAATGACCCTTCTTAGTAAGAGTATCTGCACAACCATTTCCTTCGCGGAAGACATGGTGAATCATCTCAAGGAGCGGGGCACAAGGATGCATGCCAAGGAGCACATCCTGCATGAAGCAGCTGCAAGGCACTCTTAGAATCAGCTTCAAGGATCAGCTTACGGAAACCTCTATCATAAGCAGTTCGTAAACCATAGAAAATACCCCAGAGCTCAGCCGTGTTGACGGAGCAAGCCCCAAGGTTAGTCACGAAGGCCGCAATGAAACCCCCGGACTCATTGCGCAACAAGCCCCAGCAAGCTGCTGAGTTCTACTGGTTGAAAACGGAGCCATAATGAGAATATGAACTTCTTGTTTTTATTATTATTCAATAAGTACACGGCTACACATATTTATATTGTTGTTTTGATAACAAAACCTATCTACAGCTGGAAGATAACAAACTCTATCATAACAGAAAAACAGAAAATTATCTAATCTGATCTAATCATATATCATAACGACTTTCAGTTGTTCATCATTATCTAATACATCAACATTAACTTTAACCCAACCGTAGGGAGGAGCTGCGCCCAAGACACGTGCAGCACTTGAAAAAGAGGAACAAAAGCCTGAGTATCCTTCTGAAGGCGCAAAGCACGGTCATAATCATTGGCAAGGCTCACAATCTCGAACACGAGATTAGCCGGGGACTCTCCAGAACCCTCAAAAACCACCTTATTTAAGTTGTGCCACAGAGAGTAACTAGCAGTAGCAAAAAGTAGGGGCCAGCTACCATCGTGAGCAGACCCAAGATCGTTACCAACGTTAATACTCAGCCACTCCTGGAGAGTAGCTTGAAAGAAAGCCTGACGCTTCAGGGGGGAAACTAGCTTGCTCCACACATGGTAAGCAACAGAACAATCTTACGAACATGCAACGTTGACTCTTCCACTTTATGACAACGATAACCACCATCCAAGATGTCTATTCACCCGATACATAGGTCTAATGCTAAACCAAACACAAAATAAGGAAGACCAGATATAGAGACATGGAGGGAAAGGGAATAAATTAGGGACTCAATAAGGTGACTAGGTGAGGATTATTTGGTTTGGGTTTTAAGAAACTTATCCTTTTTATAAAATATATTGAATAACTCTAAATATTATGTCTTTTAAATCTATAAAAATATAACATTTGTGTGTATTTGAAAATGTGAAAGTTGATAACATTCTCTTTTTATTATACTAATTTATTATAAAGAGATATATCGAGTTTAAATGAATTTTACATCTTAATAAAAACAAAAATATATTACCCAAGAGTCTTAGTTTTTAAGTGGCGCTAAATCTTTTTAGAGACTACTTAATTCTGTGATTGATTTTCTGTCACGTCCTTTATGCCTGCATTTTAACATATAATTTATTTCTTCATAGTAGATTATAAATCTCCTTTGTATAAAAAAAACAAAATTATAAACATGCTTTTAACAATTTATGTATGTCATCAACTGTTATTGATGATTTTATTTAAACACTATTATTTGAATCCATATTGCTTTATTAAGAAATGATATTATAAGATTATAATAATTTTAAAATTAATGATAAAATATATTTTAAAGGATTATTAAATTTTATTGTAAGGACAAAATTCATAGCTCCTGCAATGTTTTTTTCTTCTCCAAATAAAATATTAATGCAAGATTTTATGTAGGATGATGCTTACTTAATTTTTCATGACATGCAATGATTTACCTCCTAAGAAATGTCTTATCCCATATTGAGTAAAAAAAGAAGTTTAATGTAATATTTAAGGTATGAGGTTCTTTCTTCTAATAAGTTAGTCTTTTGAAATAAGTTTTTTTTATAGGTTTAAGTCGTAACAATTAGTGTTTTCATTAAAAGTCAATCGATGCATAGGGACGACTAAGAAAATGACTATCTCTACTAGAAAGGTAAGAGTGAAAGCAATCATCAATGAATTGTCGCGAACCTCTTCTTTTGAAGGGATTTACAATGTTATGTTTTACATTGAGTAAAAATGAAGCTAAGTGTGGTATTTAAGGCACAAAACTCTCTTTTCTAATAAGCTAGTTTTTTAAGATGAGATTTCCTCGTGAGTTTGAGTCGTAACAAAATGTGACGTGAATTTTCATTCTAATGTAACAAAACTTTAAATATTTTATTAAATTTAAATATCACATTTCGTATATAAAAAAAATGCAGAGTCACTATATGAACTTTTCTCTATTTTAAATGAGCTTTTGGATTTAGGTGCAAAAACTTTAAACCTTTTCAAAACTGCAAACAAAACATTTCATCTACCAATTAAACATACACTAAATATTATATGACTTACATGTGTTTATTAATACACATGATACTCTCTTATTTATTCACATAACTTTTTTAAAAATTAAAAAAATCTTTTTTCTTTTAGGATAATTTTTATTTTAAAAAAATTAAGTAGTTAATTTTTTTTCCTTCAAATTCAAAATTTTATAATTGCTACTTTAAAACAGCATAAGGTTTATGAAGTTTTGAAAAAATTTCGGGTCAGAAGATTTAGTTAAACCTGCCCTAGTCTTTTATTTGGGAATATCAAATGAAAAAAAGATCCTCCCAGAAAAACTTGAACATGTCGAGCAGAAGTCTTTCCAAAGTCAAGTATGATTAAGCTTCATGTCCCACCTCGTAATAGAAACTCGGTCTTTTTATCCTACATGTCTAGAGAGCCTCTGACTACACTTCAAGCCAGATCCTTGCTTGGGTTATTCGTGATCATTTTCTCTAATCTAGTTCAACTTATTGGAAGACTCCACTTATCCATTAGCTTGAGCAAAGGTGTTGGGTGAATCATTTCAACAAAAACAATATATATTAGCAAATTCTTTTAAGTTTGCGATACGGCATTTGCTTCTGTATGTGTACCTCTCTTTTTCCCGAATCTTATAAGATCCTACAAATCTTTGACAAAAAGTCATACATTTTGACTTGAGTTTGAAAGTTGGGAACCAATAAACATTTATACACTTCCATTTTCTCAACCACTCGATTCTTTGTTTCTAGATGCTGACACTGAAGAAGTGAAGGGAGAATGAGAACGCATTTGGAAATAGCAACTTCCTATTCAATCCATGTACATATTACATAGTGACATATACAATGACGAACAGACGGAAAGAAGTCACATCGGCTGTTCGGTTCTCCATTTCAAAAAAGCATTGCGCATAAACACTTATTTTAACTTTTATAGATATAAGTAATATTAATTTAATTTTTTAATAATTATGTGAAATTAAATTAATTTTTTTAAAAATTTATTTTATTTTATTAAAATACTAATTTAATATTAAAATTTAATTTAATGTTAAAAATTAATATTAAAAAATTAAAATAATATCACTCATATTTTTTAAAAATTAAAATAAATATTTTCTCCATATTTTAACAAGATAAGTTATATTAAATATTAATAACTTTCTATATACATGTGTACTTGGTGACACTATTAAATGATCTGTAACTTTTATTTTTTAAAATATTTAGATAATATCAACCTGTGATATTAGGGGTCACAATTGAATCAAATTATATAATTTTTTAAATATTTTATAAAATGCAGCTACTTCGTTTCTTGTTTCCAATGAAGCCTCAAAATCTTAATTATTCTAGGATCGGAGGACAAGCTGTTTATTTATTTAATTACTAAGGCCGTCCTGACATTCGTTTGGGGTATATCCAATGCCATCTTTTCATGTAGAAATATTTAAATATTTTCTTTGATAATACTAATAATAAAAAAAGACAAAAATTATTAAAAACAATAATTTTTTTTTTTAAAAAAAATGCGGACCCATAGGAAACCTTCTTCATTCATAATTTGCCATTTTATTTTTCGGCGCGAAGTTTGTTGGTTGGGTGGTGCTACGGTGGCTGCTCTTTTATGTTCTCACCCTCCTCTTAATTTAAAGCCTCCACTTTCTCTGCTCTGCTCTGTTACTCCAATCCATACTCTTCTGCTGCTGCTGCCGCCATGACTGCGAGGACTACTGCTTCTTCTTCTACTTCCTCTTTCTTTCCAGTTTCACTCAACTCTAGTCCTAGTCCTAGTCCTAGTCCTAGCCCAAAGCCCAGCCCTTTCATGCTTCAGCCCCATGGCCATAATCTCAAAGTCCAATGCATCCAATCCCCTCCTCCTCCCAATTCAAACCCCTTCAAACCCAACCCTAAAAACTCTTCCTGCTTTGATCTCACTTTCCTTGAGCTCGTTCCTTCGAAGCTCCAGTGTTTGGTCGACGAGTTCAAGTCCTTGTCCGAGCCCCTCGACCGGGTGAAGCGGTTGCTGCACTATGCGAGCCTTCTGCCGCCTCTGGATGAGTCCGCAAGGGTCGAGTCGAATCGGGTCATGGGTTGCACCGCTCGGGTTTGGTTGGAAGTGGGGCTCGATGAGGAAGGGAAGGTGAGATTCGCTGCGGATAGTGACTCGGAGATCACCAAGGGGTTTTGCTCGTGCTTGGTTTGGGTGCTTGATGGGTCACCCCCAGAGGAGGTTTTGAAGGTAACCACCGATGATTTGGTGGCTCTCAATGTGGGTTTACCCAGCACTGGGCGTTCAAGGGTAAATACTTGGCATAACTTTCTGGTTAGTATGCAGAAGAGGACGAAGCAGTTGATAGCAGAGAGGGAAGGGAAGGGAAGGTTTCGTTTGAGCATTTTCCTCCTTGGCTGTGACCTTTGATGGAGTTCATCCTAAGGGAAGCTACGCCCAAGCCCAGGTTAGCACTATCTCGCCCTTCTTCAACCTATTAGTTTTCTCTCTCTCTCTCTCTCTCTCTCTCTGTGTCCACGCCTAACCTTTTATTTTCCCATGAATTTCTATAGGTGTCTATTGAAGGCGTATTTTTGTCTTATTTTTCAGTCATCTTTTCCTCTTTTTTTTTTTTTCTTTTTCTTTTTTGCACTCATTGGGAATTATACAAATCAGTTGGAGCTCAAAATAGCAGCAAAATCAACCCGTTTCATAATGTAAAATTATAGAATACAAGGAGGCAGGGCGATGGAGAATATTTACTAGTGACATCGTTTCTTAATTCACAGATTTCTAATTCCGGGTTAGAAATATATTATAAGTTTATAACATAGCCGGCCCACCCTCCTCGTCTCGTTAACTGGATCCTCCCTATGCAGGGGTTCTCTAAAACTAATGTGGATGGGAGTGCTCTTGGGAACCCTGGAAGAGCAGGATTTGGCGGGATTTTGAGGGGAGATGATGGTTCCTGGATCTCTGTCATCTCTGGGTTCATTGGTTTATCTGATAGTCTTCATGCTGAATTGGTGGCCATCCGGAAGGGTATCCGCTTAGCTTGGAGTTTTGGGCTCAGAAGGGTCGTCTGTGAGTCTGATTCTCAGGAAGCTGTTCGTCTTGTTTTTGAGCCTACTCCTCCTTCCCACAGATATGTGTGCATTATCAAAGAGATCAAGAAAGACCTCGAGTTAGCCTGGGACGTGAAGGTGGTTCATATTTACAGAGAAGCCAATTTTTGCGCGGACTTCCTTGCCAAGCTCGGTGCGCATGGAGATGATCTTGTTTCCTTCTGGCCTAACCCTCCCCCAGTCTTAGGCTCGCTACTTCTTGCTGATTCTATGGGGATAGGCTGTTTTAGGTTGTAGCTTTTCTGTTTTATTTCTGATGTACCAAAAAAAAACATAGTATCCTTTTGTGTCTTTGCCCTGATTGGGTTAACTTTTTCGATATCTTTCTTATAAAAAGTCGTCTTCTACTAGACCATGCACGCCTCAACTTCAATTACAATGATGTCTGATTTTTACATTCACGAGTCACAAGTCACAAGTACTCTTCTAGTTAGTGTTTAAAAACTAAGAAACGCCACAACTCCTAGTTTCTGGGAACTAAATTAATATAGAATCTTCTAACTCTCCAAAATGTAGTGAGAGAAGCGCATTTGTGTTATGCAACTTTCTGTTGCAAGAATCTGATGCTTTTTTTTTTTTTGGTATGTTTAAACGGGGGATGACTTTGATGGTTGCGTTACCTCGTAGTTGGGTACATGGTTGTATTCCCCTTGGTGCTTTTATTTTAAACTTATTCCCTATTGAAATAACTACCCTTTAAAGTATGTTGACAAAAAATTTGTCATTTACTGAAAGTTCCGTTGTACCTAAATCCACCAAGGCACTTCCCTGGTAGTTGTTTTAGTTTAATGTGTGCTTTTTCTGAAAGTCACACGCACGACAAGGATCCCATATAATTAAGTATGAACACAAAATATGTTTACTTCACATCATAATCAGTGGCTATGCTCACAAATACCATAATTTCATGGAATCTTGACTCAACAGCATTAATCTCCTAATTTCGTTCTAGCTTCCCTGCAGGCAAAGTACTTGTTCCCAAATGAGTTAAAAGTTAATGAAGTAGTCAATGTGCTAAAGGAGAAGAAAATCGGTGTTGTTGCACACTTTTACATGGATCCTGAAGTCCAAGACATTTTAACTGCTGCTCAGAAGCAGTGGCCGCTGGTAATGGCAGATACAGCTGTCAAAATGGCAAAAGCTGGGTGCCAGTTCATAACAGTTCTAGGTGTGGATTTTATGTCAGAAAATGTGCGTGCCATCCTTGATCAAGCTGGTTTTAACGAGATATGCCCTTCTCTTGTTTTTCTTCTCAGTTTTGAAGATAGCCATCAGAAGGTATAATATAGTTGCTGTAATGACAAGTGAAGCTTGTCTAGAAGATGGACTCGGTATTTAAGTTTCCCATGTATGACATTGGTGCATGGCTTGTATGTGGTGTCTCACATGTGCAGTAGTAAAAGTGATAAGTATTGGAGGTGGGTGTCTCACATGTACATATTACTGGTGTCTCACATGTACATATTAGTTGGTAATCCTTGATTTTCTTCTGGTAATTATATGCAGGTTGGTGTGTATAGGATGTCAAATGAACGTATTGGCTGTTCTCTGGCTGATGCTGCGGCTTCTCCAACTTATATGGAGTGTCTCGAGGCAGCTTCTAGGTTTGCTACTTCTTTGCATATCATATACATTAACACTAAGTTAGAGACTAAGGCATATGCTCATGAGCTTGTGTCAACAATACTGTACTTCATCAAATGTTGTCCAGACTATTCTACAGGTTGGTGGGTTCAAACTTTTTCACATTCCTCTTTGGCTTTGTAATGCTCATATGGATGCATCATGTGATGAGCACCACCAAGCCCATTTAAACTTTAGTACTTCTTTCTTAAATTAATATCTTGGTCCCCTTTTATGCAGGCATTTGCTCAAGTCACAGATTTGAACATATCGTATGGGCCTGATTCTTACATGGGTGCAAATATTTCAGAATTGTTCCAGCAGATGACAAAATTGACTGATGAAGAGATTGCTATGATACATCCAGAGCATAGTCAAGCTTGAGACTCTATTAGATCGTTACTTCCACGACTTCACTATTATCAGGTAAGATCTTTTGGCATGTTTAAAAACTATGAAACTCACTTCGCTTCATTTGCATTTGGATGTGCACCATATATATGTTGCTCTTCTTATTTGCTATTTTGGGATGCTGGCTTGGAGTTGAGTCATCTTTCTACATTTCTTTTTGCATAACAATGATACACTTAATATTATTTTTCCATTCGTATTATATATCCCCCTCTCCCTCCTGTTCTCTCACATCAAATGGTATGGGTTTTGTCAATTCCAGCACTCATGCTCCTGTGGTCTGAACTTTTCTTTTGTTTCAGTTCTCCTTTTATAAAATCAAATTTGTATTTGTAGCTAGCTTGCCATCTTTGTCTTGTTTTTGTGTTTTATCCTAGTCGGCTAGTACAAGCAATTTTGGGTTCTTTATTGTTCATTTCATGACTACATATGCTGTTGGTGTCAGGATGGAACATGCATTGTACACCATCTATTTGGGAATGAAGTTGTGGAGAAGATAAAAGAAATGTATTGTGATGCTTTCCTTACTGCTCATCTTGAGGTGCCTGGAGAAATGTTTTCTTTGGCAATGGAAGCAAAGAGAAGGGGGATGGGTGTAGTGGGCTCCACCCAGAATATATTGGATTTCATAAAAGACAGGGTTCGAGAAGCATTAGATAGAAATGTCAATGATCATCTCCAATTTGTTTTAGGAACAGAATTGGGGATGGTAACTTCAATTGTGGCAGCATTTCGTAGTTTGTTAGAGCCAATGAAGTCCTCTTCTCAAGGGGCTAATATTACTGTTGAAATAGTCTTTCCAGTTTTGTCAGACTCAATCTCAGGGACATCGTCAAATCTACATTCTGTTGAAGTGGGTGATATCATACTCCCTGTTGTACCAGGAGTAGCTAGTGGGGAGGGTTGTTCCATTCATGGTGGCTCTGCATCTTGTCCATACATGAAGGTAGAATTTGCCATTTGGTTTAGCAATTTTTTTTTACCTGCTTAGATATGGTTAGGTCAATGTATATTCAACTTAACTGCTCATAGACTGAAAAGATTTTGAACTACAGTTGGGTTAATAATTATAATTTGTAGGTCATTACTCATTAAGTTCACAGTAAAAAACAAAGAGTCATTACTCATTAAGTATCATAGTCCACAGGTTATTGGCTAGATGTGATAAAAGACTTCAATTATCCTTATCCCATCTTAAGAAGTAAATGTTGGTCTATGGTGAATGCCTTTTGGATATCTGGTCAATAAGTAATTAAGTATTCTTCCATTTTATTCTTGGAAGCTGTCTTCTGATTGTTTTTTAACCTGACAGATGAATTCTCTTAGCTCACTCCTGAAAGTTTTCCATCACCTACCTGATGAAGAAAATATCCTTTCTGAATACAAAGCAGAGCGATTTAAGTTGCAGACTCCAAATGGAAAATCAGTGGCAGATGTTGGATGTGAGCCAATTTTGCACATGAGGAACTTCCAGGTTAGTTTCTTAATGGTAAATTTTTCTATCATTGACATGAGAGCCATCTGCTGTTTGGTTCACCTTTGGATACTTCCACAGGCTACTAAAAAGCTTCCAGAGAAGCTGGTCGGTCAGATTCTTCATCCCTAAGGCAATGGACGGATGATGTCCTAAAGTTGAGGAAAAATGTGATGTGAAGACAGAAATATGTGCTGCTGTCTTATGAACAACTCACAGGTTGCAACAAATTCTAGGTCTGTGCAAGGTCTTGTCTTTTAGCATCGTCACTACAGCTAGATTTTGTTGTGTGATAGTTTTCCTTCATATAGTAAGGTTCTTAGATTACTTATTCAGGTAGATCATAGTTTCGTATCAGATTTAGAGAAATGAATAAAATCACATTTTTTGGGTTTCTCCCCCTTTTTTAATTGAAACTTTTATGAATAAAGCTACACACTAAACAGAGCTCAGTTTTTATAGGGTAATACTCTCAAGCGTCCCTTAGCAGAACCCATTTTTATATGTACAGTTAGTCAGGGATCTTGACATTTTGTATTGGAGGGATAAATGCTTCTCAGCCTCTTTTTTTTAAGGCATAATACACCCCCACTCCCCCCCCCCCTCCCCTTTCTATTAATTTCTTATTAATGTCTTTAAATTACTTCCCATTTTGTTTAATCATCTTACAACTGACAATTGCTGATAAGCATTTTGGGGTATACGGAGAATTTTACTGATACCATGTACAATGGACGGTATTATTTGTTAATTAATTTTACTTTTAAATTCATTTAACATATAATAATATTACCTTTCCTTATAAATAATAATAATAATAATAATAATAATAATAATAATAATAATAATAATAATAATAATAATAATAATGATGATGTTCTCAGGAAATTTTCTAGGAAGGGATTACAATCTCCGGTAGCATTTTTTCGCCGTCATTTTCTTCGTCATTATGATAGGGAAATCCAATAATAGTAATATCAAAGAAGCATTAAACCGACACAAATTTTGTGACAAGATAAAATTTTAAATTTGAAGGGTCATGTATATTTTAAGTTGTCACTTTGTATTTGAATCTGAGTATAGCTCTTTTTTGGAATGTCTTTCCTTCAAAGCCCATGGATATATTGTTTTGTTTCTCACTTCTCTTAGATTTGTGGGTATTGACATATGAAATTGTAATGACACAACTCAACTCAAGGTTGGAAATAAGCATGTAAACATATTTGTCGCTTGGGTCATTAATAATTCAAAAACTTTAAAACTTTGATTTATTTATTAAATGAGTCAAATTTAAACTTTCATATTTTTAACTTATTAGTTTATAAATTGGCTCAATATATATATATATAATTATTTTTTACAAATAATAATAATAATAATGTTTTAATTTAATATATATTAATATTTGATTATATTTTTTGTTTGTGTAAATTATTTTTTAACTAAGTATATGTACAAAAAATTAAATTTTATTGAGTCACAAATATGAGTTTAACTCATTGACTTAAGAGGCTCAATAAATAGGATTTACTTTTAATCCACTGTCAGTGTAAAGTTTTTTGACACTGTCATCCAATTATGTACTAACACATCATTAAAAGTGTTAGACTTTTGATATAGTTGTTATAATAGTCAAACTCTTTTAATGAGTTGACAATATATGATTGAGTGATAGTATAAAGAAAATTTACACTGACAGTGGATCAAAATTAAACTCCAATAAATATAAGATTCGGTATTGGTTCATTCAGTTTCAGTAACTCATGAACTTGAAATGAGTTGAGCTCAAACTAAAAAAATAAATTTGATTTCTTATTAAGTTGAGTTTGAGTCAGGCTTATTTCGATTCAACTTGATTCATTCCCAGCCTTAGAGGCACGGGATTTGTTATTGCCCACAATCTGACTGTATATAGATAATTCCTTTTTTAAAAAATTTATTATCAATATAAAGAAAACTACATCTATTGTTATGTGGTAATTTGGTTTTAAGTTTTATGGATGTATAATTAAATTCATTAATTTGTTCCTTTTGACAAATTTATCTATTTTAAAAATTAAATAAATACTAAATTTACATATTACTTAATAAAACTTACAAAAGTTATTATTTACGTAAAAAATATTAAAATTTCAAAATATTAACATTTTTATAAAATGTATTCATGCAAAAAATAAAATTGTACTTATAGAACGTCACTATTTTAAAACTAGAAAACAAATAAAAAAGAAGAAAATGACTTTTGAAAATTATTTCACTTTAATTTATTTATTAAATTAATTAAGTATTAAATTAATTTAACTAATAATTTAATTTATTTTAAAAATTAATATTTAATTAATTATAAATGAATGATTAATTAATTTAATTTAATACTTAATTAATTTAATAAATGAATTAAAATGAAATTATTTTTAAAGAAACTGAAACAAATTGTTATTTTGTGAAAACCTGACAGTGTAAGATGAAGAGAAATTGACGTGAATATGATATGAAGCCAGAAAAGCAAATCTGGTTGGCTGAGCAGCGATGTCAAAGTGGTTCATCGCAGTTATGAATGCCACCAAACGTAACAAATAAAAAATGTTGTTATGCTGGGTTTATGAAATGGAGTGGGTAACATGTTACGAGGACAGGTGACGTTAAAGAATAGGTGAGACTTGAGAAGGAGAAAGAGAGAGGTGTAAACAGTGGCTGTCCTCCCTCCCGTCCCGCGTTTCTGACAACTACTCTACTCTTAAAATAAATAAATAAAAAAACAGAATTTTACTCATTTTATTAAGGTCTCACAATCTGCAAACCTGAGTCGCTGCCTGCAGAGTTACGACTTACGAATACCATATTCTTCCAAGGTCCAAACCTTGACAGAACCCCATTCATTTTGCAGCTCTCTATATAATTTGCTTCTCTATCTGTTTTCAACAAACGGCCACAACAACTCAACATATATCGCTCCTGTTCTAGATTATTGTCTCTAGTACGTACCTCTAATCTCCCTCTCCCTCTCCCTCTTTATTTTACTAGTGTCTTGTTCTTTCTTGCTGCTCGAAACCAATTGTTTCTTTCTTACTTATTTTGTTTGCAAAACTGAGCTATTTATTCACTTTTGGCATAACTGGACGGTTTTATTCCAAGGGTCAGGTCATTGCCTGTCTGTTTTTTTTCCTTGTTTTGGCTTAATTTGTATATATTGTTTTCACGTTTCAGCAGGAAAAGAGGACATTCCTCTAATTTAGTATAATTCAGGGTTCTATTCTATCCAATTTGGGTGATCTGGAAAACTAGGAATCTATGATGTGACATCTAAAAAATTGAGTGTAATTGGGATAGATATATATGGCAACAATCACACACGCGAACTTACACCTGGAACCGGAACGGCTTTCTTATCAAGCCCTAGCTCAGTTTCTAATTTCTATCGAGGTGACGATAGATTAGGATTTTCATAGTGAGTTTGGAGGACAAAAACTAGGCATGACCAAGCAATTCTAATCAGTTGGTTTTCTTGTCCTTGGTAATTTGTGTTGTGGAAGTGGCTTAACGTATATCACAAGTTTTCTTGTAATTCTCGGTAGAG
Source organism: Styphnolobium japonicum (assembly GCA_023212625.1). NCBI lineage: Eukaryota > Viridiplantae > Streptophyta > Magnoliopsida > Fabales > Fabaceae > Styphnolobium > Styphnolobium japonicum. The sequence goes on along the minus strand of JALBWW010000003.1, from coordinate 36,949,478 downwards.
TTACAATGTTGCTCATACTTTTAAATTGTGCTTGTGATCGTAGATGCTATAATGATCTTAGATGCCATCTTAGATACTATGGTTTTTTTTTTTTTCTTTCACTAAGGTGTAGGGTAAAGAATTTACAAATTTTAGTTAGTGGATAATATAAATAGAGAAATTTTGATTTAGTGTATTTTTCTGCTATTAAAAGAGTTAAATTATTTGGTAATTTTTGAAAAAAATTGCTAGATAATTTAGTTGTTCACGTGGTAAAATTCTTAAACACGTATAAGTAAATATATGAATTATGGATTCAAATGTACTATTTTTTTTAATAATTTACTTTTTATTTTTTTAGTTAACAATAATATTTTTTTAATTATTAATTTTTTCTACTAAATGATCCGTATTTAATTGGGAGACAAGTAAAGATCAGGAAAAGGCATATCAAATTTGATTCCCAAATATATACGTTTCCGATCAGGATTTGTAGAGAATAAATTACGATGAGATAGAAGAGAGAGAATCCTAGTCAAAGGACAACTTCTACAGTATATATATACTCTAATATAAATAAATCCAATTTTTTTTAAAAAAAAGTTATTACTTTAATTACAAAATCAAAGAATTAGTGTTGAAATGTGTTTCTATCGCTCTTCCTCAAGAATTATCGGGTGATGAACCCGAAATTCCTAATCTTTGATTGGAAGAGCATATCTCTGTTTTCTTCATCATCTTATTGTTTCGCCATTGCCCTCGGTACATCTTCCCCAAAAATGCACCGCACGGAGTAAGGTCTAAAGGGAGCCCTACCCAATTTCATCAACCTGGAAGCTACACGCTCGCAAGTTTCCAAATTGTAGAGAAAAGAGAAGAGCCTGCTCAATCAAATACCTGCTTGCTGCTTTGGCCTTCATTCATTCATTCGCGTCTTTTTCTTGGCTCCAGATTGGGGGCGGTAGCAACAAGTTTCTCGCACCAGAAAGGGAAAATATTTGGCCCAGAAAGAGTGAGGTCCTTACCCAATTCACCCCTGCTTTTTTCTAAATTCCACTGAATGCCTCTGCTTTGTGTGTTTATTTTGGTTTTTATACTTGTTCTGTTTGAAAGGGAAGGGATTTTGTATTTCGTTTAAGAGGGTTTTTTTGTTTTTTGTTTTTTTGTATTCTCTTCTGGACCTGAAACTTGTTATGGACTTGGCAACATGATGAGCATTATGTGATGGGAGGGATCATACGGCTTTCTCATAAGAAAATGTCGGAGTCAGAAAGCCACGTTAGCAACCCAAAAAAATATGTTTGTTTGAGTCTGCTTTGTGTATTTTCTTCCCCATAACTGTGAATTGGCTGAATATAATATTGAATAGTGGCTGATAGAAAGAAAATTTACTCAGAGGTTGAGATGATTGCTTTTTGCTAGTTTTATTTTAGATTGCACTTGGAAAGTATTATTTTGATGACATTATAGAAGCTGTATGTATAATAGGAGCTCGTAGAGAGATACGCCATGGGCTCTGCTAATGGACTAGCTACTGCACAACCTCTCTTTTCTTTTGGATTGATTTCTGATGTTCAGTATGCTGACATTCCTGATGGTCGCTCATTCCTTGGTGTTCCACGGTATTATAAGCATAGTATTCTTGTATTGCAGAGAGCAGTTAAAGAATGGAATACTCATCAGAAGCATAAATTTGTGATAAATTTTGGAGATATTGTTGATGGGTTTTGTCCCAAAGATCAATCTCTTAATACTGTAAAGAAAGTTGTGGACGAATTTGAGATGTTTGGGGGACCCGTGTATCATATGATTGGCAATCACTGCCTATACAATCTTCCTCGCAGCAAGTTACTTCCGTTATTGAAGATCCAAACTCTTGATGGCCGTGCTTACTATGATTTTTCACCAGTGCCGGAATACAGATTTGTCATTCTGGATGGCTATGACATCAGTTCTATTGGTTGGCCTAAAGATCATCCAAGAACATTGGAGGCCTTGAAACTCCTGAGGGAGAAGAATCCTAATGAAGATAAGAACAGTCCAACAGGTTTGGTGGGCCTTGAAAGAAGGTTTCTAATGTTCAATGGAGCTGTTGGAAAGGAACAGATGGAATGGTTGGATGGTGTTCTCCAGGAGGCAACAAAATTGAAACAGAAGGTAGTGGTCTGTTGCCATCTGCCTCTAGATCCTATTGCCTCAACCAAGGAGGCACTCTTGTGGAATTATGATGAGGTGATGAATTTGATACACAGATACAATTGTGTGAAGGTCTGTCTTGCTGGACATGATCACAAAGGTGGGTACTCCATTGATTCCCATGGAGTACACCATAGAGTTCTTGAAGCTGCTCTGGAATGTCCTCCTGGCACGTATGCATTTGGAAACGTTGATGTTTATGATGACAGAATATCACTTGTTGGGACGGACAGAATGGAGAGTACAGACATGCATTTTAATCCTGAAGTGAAATTGTAATGACAGGATGTCTTAAATGTTTTTAAGACACCTATTCTTTTATTGATAAAGTACTATGATCTAGTTGTAACTTAGAGTCCTGCCCACAGGGAAATTTCTATTTAAAGAAGTTGCAATAACTCAGTTGATCTGGTCACTGGCAAGTTCACGAATCAACCTCTTTCTGCTCAACTTGTTCCCTTGTTTATGAGAGAGGCAAGGATGCAACTTGCAGTAACATCACTAGAGTTTACGTCAGACATGCTTTGCCTGTGAATTGTGATTGCTCTTGTAAAACTGTTACGCAGCTTTGCTTCGTTCCTTGAGATATATTCAATGAAGAACTTTCATGTGATCGTGACCAATTGACTGCTCTTACGTATTATCACAGTTATTTTTATTCCTTTTTTTTTTTCATACTGAATTTGCACATTTGACTGCTTTCTACGTCGACTTTCAACTTACTTCCTTGCAGGTGGCTTAGCTCTTTGCAAGCTAAAATGCTAGCTCCTGATAATTGGAGATTTTTATGTTTTTGACTTTCATGGCTCCCACTCATCCTAGATAAAATAATAGATATTGATTGATTTTATTAACAATTATTAGGTTTCTTCCTCATATTATAAGGATTGGGTGAGATCATGCTTCATATTAGATAGTAATACTGACTTGTTACAGATAATTGAGTGAGAGAGAAAAAAAAGGCCCCTCATGATTTACTAATAATAGTGAAATAATTTGTCATAATTGCAACAATTCGGGGTTGCCAAAATATGATCACACTTTAATTCGAATGAAGAACCTAGCAACATCCATTGAAATTTTACTATTCTGTAGTAAAGAGCACAGACAGATTACTATTGAGAGCTGAGACAACCAAAGCCCCATATCATTCTTCTTCTTCTTTTTCCCTTCTCTTAATCTCTAAGATAGACCAAGACAATGGCTTAGTCTGTGCACCCTCTCATGAACCCACCCAGTTGGTGCATTTTTCAACTACAGGGGCTTATTATGCTGTGGCATCCAAGACACATGCAAAAGAAAATAATACCACATGTCCTTTTACTTTTACCTAATAATAACATTATAAATAGTAAACCTGCCATGGAGTACTTATGTCATCCTTCTGTGTCACTCACTACTTCTGCTGTAGGGAAGAAGCCTTTGCCTTTCTCTTCTCAATATAGAAGAACACGAACAGGGAGACCACCGAGAAAGCGCTGAAGCAGATCGAGCAGATATCCAGGGACGAGTGGCCTCCACTGATTGACTGGATCTCAAACAAGTTGGTGGTCTTCTTGGCATCCGTGGATTGGCCATAACCCACTTCCACGTCGTTGGAATCATGGGCATAGGCGCGTACGAAGTACGTGGCAGTGGGCACGTCTCGCTCAATGACCCACTCGAAGCTCTGCACCGTTTTGTTGGAAGCATCATAGGGCCTGGCCACGATCTTGTGCTGGCAGGTCTTGTCCCTGGAGAGCTTGTCCTCGGTCTTTCTCCATGCGCGGTCTCGTTGGCTGATGGGCGCGTAGCATAGCTTTACCTTGATGGTTTTGTAGGCAGAGTCCGTCCCAGCTGCTATGGTCTTGTTTAGAGCCCATGTCACAGTGATTTTATCTATGCCAGCTTTGAGAACTGCATGTTTGTTATATCAAAGTATAATTCAGCACGAAGCCATCTTATGGTATTACTTTTATGCTTGTTTTAATCATAAAAGGGGTGAACATCAACGACCCAATTGATAAAAACACGGATTGTATCGAGCTAGTGCAAATTTTCTTCAGAAAATGTTCCTAGCATCTGGATTATTTTTCAGGAAAAACAAAAAAAGCAGACACAGCTAACTGATTGTTTTAATTTGCATCAGCAGTTACAGGTGCAAAATCTTGTTTTGATTTAGAAATTTGATAAATGAGTAGACAGATCTCTGAGAAGGGGCAATGCTTGTGTTTTACCTTGTCCCTGCTTGGGGGAAGCGGTGACATCAATGGTTCTTTTCAAGGAAGAGTAGAGAACGTTCCCATAACAAGTTCCGGCTAAGCAGCAAAGAAGTGATGCTACCACTAACCCGCGTGTTGCCATATCAGTTTCCAACTTCAAGAAGCCTCCCTGAATGAAAATGTGATCGATACTGGTAATCTGAATGAGGATGGACTTTGAGTCTAATTCCTTTCATATAAATCCCAATCCCATATTATATTAATTAGGAAATTAAAAGAAAATTGAGTTTTGAGCAGCGCCAAACATGACGAGTCAAAAGGTCCAAATGACCAAAGTATTATTATCTGGCTGGCTGTAGGAAGCAATGTTTGACAAAAGGAAAGAAAATACTAGGATCAAGTAGTTAAGATGTCCCTTGAGAATGTTAAAGGGCCATCCTATTGACAACCAGCACTAGCTGATCTTACTAATGGAGTTTAATTTGGACGGATCTATTTTGCCATTTACTGAAGTTTAATTGGTTGACTTTGTTCATGTTTGAATTGGAGTTTGGAAGTTGAAAATTATGATTTAGGCAAACCATAGTCTGAGAAATTTCAAACTTCAATCAAAATGTGCTATTTGTCTTTGTTTTATAGTTTTCTCCTTTTCCTCAAGTGGTTCTACTTTGGAGTTTACACGGATGACACACGTATCCATAGTTTACACGGATGACACACGTTTTTAATAAAAATATTAATTTTTTCTTTTGCTTTTTAAAATATTTAATATTTAATATTTATATTCATTAATTAATGTACTAATGACATTTGTTAATAAATATCATAAATTTATATATTTTTAAATTAACTTAATAATTCTTCTAATTATTCCAAAAAAAATTTTAAATTATCATGCTTATATTTTTCATTTAATACTTTTTATTTTAAGTAATTAAGAAGATGTTATAAAATTTCTTAAAAAAATATAACATTACTTTAAATGAAATTTCTAAGGGTTGTTTAAATAAGCTTATGAAAAAAAAACATTTTAATAGAGCTATTTAAATAGAGCGTTTTTATAATAAAAAATTTATTTTCCTTTGGTTATAATGTTTGACAAGTATTTTTAAGTAGCAAAAGAATCTTTAAGTTTGTTTTAATACAAAAAAACATAGTAATTTTTTTATAGTAAAAGGACATCTAGAAAACCAGTGAATGAGGACAAAGGAAATGACATCAAATATAATTTTCAATAGTAAACGACATTTTTGTTAGAAAATTATTTTAAAGATTATTTCTCTTTCTCCCTTTTTAGAAGCACTAATCATTAGCTTCTAAAATTTTTTAAAATTAAATTTTTTTTTAACTTTAACTTTTTTAAAAGTTACATACAAACACATTTAAAAACTTGTAAAATAATTTTTAAATTTTTTAAATTTTAAAAAAATCAATCCAAACACTCACTAAATCTATTCTCATGCTTCTATTTCTCCTGTTCTAATTATGCATAATGTATTTTTTTCATTAATAAAAAAATTCAAAAAGTTGATTGTTATTGCAAGAAAAATCATCGATTTCTAAAAAAGAAACAGGTTTTTATGAATATTTTAATAAGTTTATAAAAATTTTATTCATAATTTTTAAAAGAAATTTTATTTATAAAATGAAAAAATTTTAAATTTAATTTTTTGACAAAAAAAATATAAACACCACTATAAATTTTTAAATTCAAATGAAAAGTTTTTAAATCTTTAGAGATATGTAAACTAACCATTCTGTCTAGTAGCTAAATGAAAATAATTCATTAGGTGATTAATATACATAAAATTATCTTATTTGTCCATATCATTTTTTGAAAAAGAAAGTATTTTTCTCTTTTTATTTTTCTTTAATTATTGGATTTTTTTATTTATATATTTGAAAAATAATAAGGATAAATGAGAGACTATCATGTATATACAAGTCATGAGATGAACAATTTCTTTGTTTAATTGGTGAATGAAAGGGTCTTTTTGTAAGTTCCAAAAAGCTTAAAGACATCTCACTTAAATCCAAAAGTTTATAATGCATATTTCAAAATATGATAAAATTCAAGGGCGTGTGTACATTTCCCAAAATTTGATTCTTTGATAATTTATATATATATATTATCACTTGTGCTGACATATATTTTTAAAAAATTAGAACAAAAATTATTTCAATTAATTTTTTTAATTATTACAATAATATGTCACTTTATTGTTCATCAATAATGTAAAAACTTTACACTTACAATAAATTAAATTTAAACTCATGATTTTTTAACAAATAAAAATTAATGAATTTACTTATTTATTAATTAAAAATTTATAAAAAATTAATAGATAACTATAAATGTAATTTCACTAAGGCTATTTTTTTAAATATCTTTAAAAAAATCATGTGGCAAATCCCCCAATTCCGCACTTCCCAAGTCTATATAAATTGAAGTTTGTTATGTGCCAAAAGAAAAAATTGAAGTTTTTTATTTTCAATATGTGTTTTGTCCCCTTACGTCTCAGAAAGGGCAAGCAAACAAGAAGGTACGTATTGGTAAGTAGCCATAGCTATATGGTTATGATAAAGCCAACGCAGTCTAAAGTGTTCCTTTTCACATTCTTAAATTTGAGCCCGTTTACACTTCATATTTCAATGATTTCACAACTTGCGTCATCGACACTCGTATGTCTCAACAATTTGTTTCCCACTTGTAATCTTATTCAAATAATAATGTATGAGCTACTGTCGATGACTTGTGCTCTTTTCGAGTTTTCCCTTTGCCGAATAGGAAATATGCCACTCCAAATGTACCAAAGACAGTGGTATTACGTGACGTCAATTAAACTAGTAAGAAACTTTTCTTACACTATAAAGTCTATATCTATATATTGTAATTAAATTAAAGGCCATAAATTTACCACACCTCAATTAGCAAGATAAAATGTGTAACTTATTTGTCATAATGATTATTAAGAGAATTTGTAAGGAGTTAGGTTTTCCTCTCCTTCTTTAAATCTTAATGTGATTTTTAATGAGTAAAACTCAACTTTATGTCTAAATAGGAGAGGATACTTAGCCTATATATAATGTGATGTCTAAATCCTAGTTAAGCTCTCTCATCAAGAGCCTGCAGGGTTAGACTTATATTAACAACCACCCGCCACATTGCCTAACACGATAAAAGAGGCCCAAGACAATTGATCACTAACTTAAAGTCTCATACTGTCTCTCATATTAATTGACTATCAACTAATTTTATTAAAACATAAAATAATATCAATTAGTGACAACTCACAATAAAAGATATTTTAATATATATGTGTCAAATATTGATGTGTTTTAAATTAAAGGGTAAAATACACATTACTCCCATGTAATATATGACATTCTCAACTTACTTCCTTAAACTATTTTTGTTGTCACTAAACTCCTTAGAGTACGATTTTAAATGAAAACTAACATTTTCAGTTAAATCAAACGGTGATAACATTTAAAACCATACTTTAGGGGGGTTTAGTGACAAAAAAAAAGTTTAAGCAAGTAAGTTGAGAATGTCATATACTACAGGAGAGTAATGTGTATTTTATTTAATCATATAATACCAGGTCATATGTTGTGCACATGTCATCACCGTTTGATTTAACTGAAAATGTTAGTTTTCATTTAAAACTATACTCTAGGGGGGTTTAGTTATAAAAAAATAAATTAAGAAAGTAAGTTGAGAATGTCATATATTATAGGAGAGTAATGTGTATTTTACTCTAAATTAAATAAGATTTTATATTTTAATTATATATATAATTTTTTCTGTCATGATTATAAAATTTCAATACATACAAAAAATCCGTAGAGTGAGACGTAAACATGTCTTTTTTTCTTAATAACCAAAAAAAGCAAAAAAAAAAAAAAATTCCCGCTTGGTCTATAAAACTGAGGAGTTTGTTTCGGCTCATAAAATTCCAAAAACTGGCTTAGAAATTAATTGGGAGGGCCTAATAATGGGCCTGACGGAAAAATTAGAATTACTTCTTGAATGTTGGGTTTGTGCTACCCTTTTTGGGGTCAATTGGTTCTTTTCGTGGAATTAAGGGCCCCATAACTTTGGTTCGGGATTATGTCTTCTGATAAATTGGAAGCAAACCCATTAATAAGCTGGACCTTAGGAATGTAAGTGAGTTTTAACACAAAGCTAATGCCCATATGTTAAAACCCACTTACGTAGCCTAAAGTGAAGGTCAAATAATAATTCTCTTAAATAATGCATAAAGCTAATGTGAGAGGTGTGTTTTTAAGATTATTTGAAAAGAAACTTAATTTTGATTAATGAAAATAATACTTATCGTAAAAAATAGACCCTAAAAAAGAAGTGTCTGAAATCATTATTAGACCATATTAGGAGGATATGTTGCACCCATAAAAACTAACAACGGAATTCAGCGTCAAAATATTGACTTTGAGGAGAACAAATTAAAAGAAAACTAGAACCAAGGAAATAGAAGTATAACTAGAATAAAGATGCCAAATATCACATATCACCATTCCTAAATCTGTATAATCCTGTTTGGGCCTTTGAAGGTCAAGCACCAAACCTAGGCAGTCAGACTTGATGACTTGATTTTATTAAAAGTAAAATCCACCCTCAGGTCCTTACATCTAGTACAAAAGACTTGACTAAAATCTTCATATCTGTGATTACCAAAAAAAAAATAAAATTATTCATATCTGTCTCTTCAAGTAACTTGTATTTTGAATCTTTTCACATAAAAATTGAAGTATTGAAGGTCACAATAGCATGCAAACAAATTATGTTTACAACGGGGGGAAATTAAGTTTAAGGAAATGAGTCATAAGTGTAATTAGTCTTTTTATAATATTATTATTTTAAAATTTTCCGTTCAGATCGACACTATAAATTTCACTTGCAAAAAGTTTGATGACAATGTATTATTATCACTTTTTTTTTCCTTTAATTTACAGGGGTTTGATGATCAATTGTATCCCACAATATCTGTATTCTTTTATAAAAATAAAAATTTATTCCGTAGGCGATCACATCCTGATGCATATGAAGCTAGAAACAGCGACACACACACCGAGAAGATGACATCAACCGCAGCATGGTTAGACAAACTGATATTTTCTATGCATCTACTATGACTATGGTCTACCCATCCTCAAACTTCATAATCACACACTCCCCACCATGCCCTTATGGTTTTATTCTCTATATACTCTATTCTTTGGGTGCACGTACGTGTTTGTAAGAGTTAGAGAGATAGAGTGCGTGTGTGTACCTTGATGGAGCGAAGGTTGAGCAGAGAAAGTAAAGGGTCTCTAAGCCTGCAAAAGAAGATGGCAGATACACGGCGTAGGACAGAATCCGTGCCGGACCTCACCGATTTCATGAACGACATGTTCTTTGGGACAGCAGACATGGGCGAGAAAACCTATGACCTGACATGTGGTGGAGGTGATCTGATGGATGAAGACGATTGCTTCGACGACAGTACTAGAAGTAACAGTGCCAGGTTGTCGCAAGAGTGGTTGGAAGAGGCACGCCAGATTGTGGCTTCGTCTCCTGCTAGGTTTGACTCACCGGGGCGCCTTGTTGGGTCCCCAAGGTTTGCAGCGGCACAAGATCGAAGAGACCCTCTTTCAAGGTCTGCCAGAAGGTAATGCCCTATGATAATTAAGCACTCTTCTACTATAAATATTCTCACAGGAAAACTTATGATTCATTGATGAAAGGCATTAAAAAAGAAAAATGAAAAGAGAAGAGATAAAATTGGATTGAAGACCTTGAAGTTTAGTTGCATATAGCATGTACCTTTGTTTGTGTGTCTCTGTCCATAACTAAACTCGACGCAAAGTGTATGTGTTTCTATCACTCTATCCCCTAATTACGATCTCCACTTAATTGATTAACCGGTAAGAGAAATACAGAGTCCAACTTTCACATTTGTTTTTATATTTTTTTCAAATTTTAGATAAAAAAAAATGTCAATCCAACATAAGACATAGTGTATGCAAGGAGAATGATAGATTAAAGTGCAACAAATAATCCCATAAGAGACTTGATATCACTAGAGTTACATCTTATTTTAAATAATCTAATTTAAATCTTCACCTTGAAAATGCTTTAGTACCAAATCCCACTTTACTTGTCCTTGAAAAACTTTTGTAAATTAAAGGAGTTTTGTTATTACGACTTATGTTTTATTATGAACCTTATCCCTCATAAATATTTATAGATTGGATTTTATATTATGTATATATTTATAATTTTAAATTATCGAAAATAAATAAATAGATGATATCACGTCTTAGATGTACCATGGGCTCGAGTCCATAATAACAAGGCTTTTTCAAAAAGACCCTTCTTGGCAATTGGCATCATCGTCTTCACAAACGTTGTCATGTGTGTATCTAAAATTAAAATTGAAACCCAAAACTAAAACACACAAAATTGTCATATAATTCTAAAGTAATTAGGTTTTATGAAGAGAGCAGAACGGTTGTCGTTTAATTGGGTTTTAGTGGGTTATGGGATCTTCTGGCCCGGCCCATCTTACTATTGTTCTGAATAAAAAAACACTTGATATATGATTTTGATAATTGGGTGACACTGAAATGATCTCTCTCATGATCACTTCTCTTGAATGAGTTTGAAGTATGTTTGTATGATGAACAGTGGGCTGGATGAGTTTTGCGTAGTTTGATGATCTGAAACTGAAGCATGTTTGCAGGTGGACCTGGAAAGCCTTATGATGACTGGGAAACTGAGCCTCCTCGTGGTTGGACAAGATATCTTAAGCGCTACTGGCGAGGTTGGTTCATATGAATTATTGATGAGTTTGATTGTTTGAAAATGAAAATTTACAAACAAGGGTGATCCCAAGGAAATTCACCTTGAGGCATGGGATTGAATTTTACAATTAATTTTATGTCTTATTTTGTTCTTTTAGGTTGGATCTCAGTGCACCATTCTTACCGATAATTATTGTGAAGATGCCTATGATCTACTTCAAAGCCCTGTGCTGAAGAAACTATTGGTAAGTTGCAATGATAGTAATCTTAATTTCTAGACTAACTTTTCGTGCTACTAAATTACATGGATTTTTCCATTTCAAGAGATGCTCCAGAAAAATTAGGTAGGACCGGCTTTATGGTGCTTAGATTACTCCCTGCTTCTGTATTATTTTGCAGCTTGCTGGTATTCTGCTGGACACTCAGAATCTAAAGGAATCTGCTTCAATAATAATGACAAGAGATGCAGAGGCACTCCAGTTGCTATTGGTTGGGTCAGCCCCAAACTACAGATATGCTCTATTTGATCAATGTGCGGTTCATGTTTGTCCATAATGACGTTGAGATGTTGTGAGTTTATTGATTATCAAGTTTAACGTATGAAAATTGTTTTGGTTCCATAAAGTGATGCAAGACCAAAAAGCTATTTCTTTGTTGAAGCTTTGACCGACAACTATGGGAAGCCTCCTGATAAAAGTAAGTATCTATACTGAACTCTCCGTACACACTATTGGTCGCTTATAAATTGAAAAATGCAAGGACCTTGGCCCTGGTCATGGGGCAATGTAACTCTGAATCTTTCACGCCAACCTTGTTATTAAGATTATAAATTGCAAGGACCTTGACCTGTGAAACTACTTGGTCATTCTTGTAACTAACCGTCATCAGACTTTTGTCGCTAAACTGAAATCTTCAGTGGTGAGAGCAACGGACTATACTTGTCAATTGGTGTTATCTTGAACAGATTTTAAAACAGATACAGATTCTCAATTCATAATGAATTGAGAATCTGGAGCTTTTTAATTCAGCTTAGCCTTCCTCTCAAGTAGAGCTTTGCAAGGATTGAAACGTGATTCTTTCTGATGGAGAGTTTTTTAGCTAGTCTATGTCACGTCACAGAGGGTGGGTTCCAATTTTAAAAATGCTTATGCCATTGCAAAAAGATTAACCTGACCAGTCTTAATCGACTTGGATCTGGAATTTTATTTTGTAAATGGAACTGCGTTATTAAATGCATTTTGGGCCTAACAGAATAATTACTCTTTTAAGATAAGAGTAGCAGTTTTTCGTAGTTTCAACATCATATGATTAATATGCTTTTCCTGGCATCTTGCTTTTGTGATAGCTAGTTAAAACTTTACTCGGATTATTGATATTTTACAGTCTTCTCCAAACAGTTTCAGTGTTTCCTTTATTCTTGGCAATAACAGGAGAGCAAAACGGAGAAGGAAACATGGCGCGTAAAGTTGGCGAGAGAAAGTCAACCTCTATGTCTGACCGTGAAGCCATCATGTCAAGTCCAAAAAAGAATTCTATCGTCACGAAAGGTGCTAAAATTAACAAGGTTTCGCCAAAATCTGGTTTGTATTTCATTCTCTTTCCTTTTATTTCCATTAAGATTTTATAGATAGACTAATTTTGAGTAGTTATATTATATGGATATTCTCAGTGAGTCTGTTTTACTTTGTTCCCAATATAAATCTGGTGACATCACTTATCCTTGCTGCGAAACTTATTTCACCACCTTTACCATCTCCTACTGCTGAGAACGTGAGGGGCTACCAAGATTTTTCTTTAGTAAATCAGCCCGGGTCCTCTGGCCGTGTACCTTTGAATCTTTCAGGGCGACCTCATTATTATTGTTTTTGACCCACATAGAACAAATCTACTATTATTAATCTTGCAACAAATGCCACTGTCATTTTTATGTACAGTTATTGGTACTTGTACCCTATTACTTTGCACATAGCATTGAATTTAATTAAGCAAGCTTCTACTAAGTAAAATAAGAAAGATTCACCAACTTTGTCTCACTACTAAAAGGAATTCAATTATCTTAAATATCTTATTTTAGATTATATTTTTAAAATAGTGTGTATGAAAAAAATGTAATTGGTAGAAATCCTTGATTTACACGTCTATTTATACTCAGTGAGATTAATCTTTTATTTTTAGACAATGAAATACCTTTGATTTACACTAAACAAAAAAATAAAAAAGATCCCTTATTTATAGACATATCATATCATAAGAACCGAAGTGAATAGAAACGCAAAAATTGTGCCATGTATTTGGGCCTTCCTGTAGAGATTCTTACAATCAGTCGTGAGTAAGAATCTTCTTTAACAAAAAAATCTTTTGTTATCACCAATATTTTTTTGTTGTTGTTGTAAATATGTGAACTCTCTAAACTTGAAAACAAAATATAAATAAATTAAATGATAAAAAATTAAGTAAATTACAATTATATACAAAAAGAAAATCTAAATGTGCATTATTGGGGCATGTGACATCTTTAAGAGCGTGTAAGAAACTTGCATGGCTGTATGTATTATAATTTATTTTTTTCTAAAATAATAAAAAAATATATTGAACGGAATTAGGCAGCTAAGCAATATTAACGAATAACGATGATACTGATAATCTAACAACTTGAAGGAGAACAATGTGTATCAATATACGGGAGGTGCACATACATGCATTATTGCACTCTTGTTTTTATTTTAATTTTTATCAATTTACGTTAATATTATTGCACATCGGGATTAAAAACTTTACAAAAAAATTATTTTTTTAATTTTAAAAATCAATACAAATAAAATGTAAACTTGTGTCAATATTTCTAACTACCTTACTTGCTAGCCAACCCATGGGATTTTGGATTTTGAATTTTGCACTCTTATTTCTAATTTCTTTATCATCACCAAATCCGGGTCCTCTCTTCCCGGGACATCACCTCTCAGTCACATGCATGAGCTTTTTATTTGGCAAATACAGACATTCAGTTCAGTAATCTTTTGTCTATATTTCATTTATATATATAATTTAGATAACATACACCTTTGGTTGATAGATTTTGAAAGAAACATATATAGCTCGCTTATCAAGATCAGATCGAGAAAGAGGAAAGAGAATTTCCAATGTGGTAGATGACAGATGTAGATGTAGACGTAGATGCCTCTAAATGGGATAATTATTGGGCATGTGTGTGTGATACAAACTGTCTTTGTCCAATTATGCGCAATTGTTCAACCCCAGCTGTAACTAACTCCCAAACCCTCTGTTTGGCCCCACTGGCCTTCTCAATCCAATTATCCAACCCTCTCTCAAGTCTCAACCCAATTTCAATCTTCATCCTCACCATTCCATTCTGTTCAATAACTTGGAAACCCAAGTCTTTTTCCAACCTTATTCTGCTGGCGTTGTTGATGATGACAATTCCATTATACTGCTATGATCCTTTCATTCAACCTTCCAAGCATAGAGAAACAAGGAAAACTCTGATGACCCACTGACACTAAAGCCCTCCACTGACCCAGAACTCCCTGTCTGAGTTGATAATGGAGTCGATGAGGATGATAATGGCGGTGGCGATGATGATAGTGATGACAAAGATGTAGATGATAAAATTGGCTTAAAAATGAATAAAGCATACTTTAAACCAGGACTAAAGAGCCAGTCATGAACATCCCAATATACCTCCACTCTCATTTTATTGAGATGAATTGACTCGTTGCCTCTAAATTTCCATTGCAAGTGCTTGACGTGGATGACCAAGTGCCCGTCAAATCTTATCTCCATCTCTGGCTGAACCCCACTTACAGAATCGCCATTGCTCTTGCTCCCTCCATTGCCCCTGTTCTTGCACTCAATTGAAATCTCGTGGCACCTACCTTTCTCGTGGAATTTAGCTCTAGTGGAGAACTTCTTCTTCCCAAATATGTGCTCCTTTTTTGAAACCAAAATGGGATCAATAAGAGCTGGCCTACACCTGGTTCTTCTGTAGGCATCTTTCTTTAGATCACCAAGAAGCAGTACAACCTCTTGATCACAAACCACTGCCACATAGTACTCTGAGGTTGGTTCTGTTTCGCCGTTAAATTTTGCACCTTTAAGGTCCCAGAAAATATCAACTGCTTTACCATCCACTATGAAGCGCTTGGAACCTTGTTTCCTCCAAAAGTACCATGGCTTTAGCTCAACCTTGCATCTATACTGGGTTTCTCCTTCTGGGCCTTCCACTGATACTGATAGACCATGAAGCAACAAGTTTTTGCACCAAGAGATGGTGATCAAGCGGCAATGATCAGCAATCTTTGTTCTATATACAGACATGTAAACGCTCTGACCTGAACGGGTCACAGCCCCATGATCATCAATCGTCTTCTCTGCAGAAGAAAAGCAAGCAGGAATCCCGATTGAGTCTTGCATTGATCTTGATGATGAACTTTGAGTACACAATATGATGAATCAATCTCGAGTTTATTAGAGCAGAAGAGGTCAGAAGATGAAAATGAGAGTAGAATGGATCGGGAGGAATTTTAACATGAAAGGGGGGAGAGACTGAGAGATCTCAGTGACAAGCTGTATGAAAGCTAGATGCTGCCAGAGGTGCTCTTGGCAGCATTAATGGGATTTGAAAAATATATATTTCCAAACTGGCATATGGACTGGCAGTGAGAACAACCCTTTTTATATTATACCTTTGTCTATAATATCTCTTACCTGTCACCCCTTTAATTTTTTTATTTTGGTTAAAATTTACCTTTTGAGTTTTTTTTTTTTTTTTGTTGGTAATTTACCTTTTGAGTTTTAAGTTAGAACTGTAAAATCTTTTTTGAATCCAAGGTGGTTTTGATTTGCTATATTCAAAAGTGCTTACTTCCAGGCATAATTAGCAGCAGAAAAGCCATTTTTCACCAGATTTGGTGTATAGATTTTTACGAACTCAGGAGAGGACTCTGGAGCCATCTATTCATGACAGCACATGAAATAGGACTATTGATAAGGTCAAATATAACCGGTCAAAACTATAAGGAAAAAAGAAAAATTGACGTTGTAAGGGTTGGCTTTCCAATGTAAGGAAGGGGTCATGTTTCTTCTATTTATTAGAAAATAACTCAGGGATGGTATAAGTGATAAATATTTAAATTTTTTAAGTATATAATTAACAATTTAATTCTTAATTTATATGTATAAAAAGATTTCTGTTAAAAAATGTTAATCTTTTAAATAAATTTTTATATCTCGAAAAATTAATCTTAATAATGACATGCAGAGATATTTAAAAAAATCAAAAAAATAAAAATAAAAATATCTGGTAGACATGACTAAGTGGGACATTTAAGTTAGTTTACAGTAATTTGGCGTACTTTTAAGAGTAAATATACTAAATATATTTGATGGGACCTAACCTGTATATCTAATATGCGTATGTAAATCATTGCTGGTTCACTCATCATGGACTATTTTAGAATCGGGGTTTACACTTTACACTAATAATTTCATGATACATCAGCCTAATAAAGTGTAATAGGTTAAAAAATAAATGTATCACAATTCTACGGGCTTAATATGTTTCTTATATAGATAAACTTTCAATCTGTTTTTATAAAACTTAAAATACTATTAATTAGTGACTCCGTACAACAGGAAATATCCTAACACCTAGATGCCTAGCATTTTTCTTAAGTTTTTATCCGATCTTTTAACTTCTACTTCAAAGAAGGGTGGAAGAGGAATCAAATCAGTGGCAGTTGTGGAAAGATATGAGGAATCTATCGTTGCAGTTGCAGATCTGGACAAAAGTTTAGACTAATTCAGCATTTTGTTTCAAGACAAAAGAGTCTTTTGTTGGCTTTCTAGTCAGCAAAGCTCAAATTTCGCAGATTGAATTTGAGTGAAGAATGCAGGGGAGAATTTTGAAGGATGAAATAAGATCTTAATTTGGTTAAATTAATATGTAGGTTCTTATATATTTTTTAACAATTTTTAAATAGATCTTTATAGTTTAAAAATTATAAATGAATTTTTATAATTTTAAAAATATTTTTAATTAGGTCTTATAAAGTTTTAATGATAAGCTGAATTAAAGATTCCATTAAAAAAATTTAAAATTATAAGAATATATTTATAATTTTTAAATTATAGAGACTTATTTAAATTTTTTAAAAATATATAAACACCTACATATTAATGATTAATTTAATCATGTAAATTCTAATGATTGAATATGACCTTGGCCGTATAGCTTAGGCAATTTGGAAACCAGGACTGTCCACATGCAATTGGATAACGTTCCAACTGTTTCAGACCTAACAGCTGATACTCTGCCACACCCACAAAGAAGAAAGAAGAAAGAAAGAAAAAGATAATTATACATAAAAAGTAGTGAGTGTGGAGTATGAGTTTGTTTGAGAAACATTACTCAAAAGAAAAGCACAAATAGACTAGAGCACTGTATAAGTTTTCTACTGGTGTACCGTGTTGTTGTGTCAGGCAACGAAGGCAGGTCATTGATAGTCAACAATCAAATTTTTTTTTTTTCATGTGAAGTGAAATAGGCCTCCGGTTATTGCATTATTTTTTTCTAAAAAAAGTTTTTCTTTCTTTCTTTCTGCTGATAAGATAACAACCGAAAAAATGCCAGATCTATTTTGCTCGACATGCTGGGGAAAAAGGTAGCATAAAGTGAATCATAGAGAGCGTGGTCTCATGAAACAAGATAGTACATACATATCAATAGCGTTGGAATGGCATATATTTGAATAAATGTGCAAAAAAGAGGATGAATTAGCAATGAAAGAAATGATGATCTATGTTAACCAAACCATTTACGAGAAATGGATAGTTAAGATCTCGACCATTGTTATAATAATGCTTAGAGTGATTTTAGGTAGTTTGAGAACTACCTCGCATGGATTATCCCGAATACACTTATGGAGTGAGTTGAGACCCACCTCATCGCTTTTATGTATCTAATATAATTTGTACTTGTAACTCGCTTGTATGTATCTAGTATAATTTGTACTTGTAACTTTCAGGCTATCAAGTAATTCTGTAATGTTTATAATAAAGCTTAACTATATATATAAAAAAAAAAATTTCCTAGCTAGTAGTTTTACCAATATGACCTTTATAATTTTATTTTACCTTTTTAGTTTAAGTTTAATTTAACGTGAGTAAACAAAAAAAATTACGTTAGATTTTTCATTTAGAATAAATTTTTAATTAGTTTTTAAACAAATGACACCGTGACTAATAGTATAAAACTTTTATATTGTCAGTGAACGATTTTTTTTAAAAAAAATGATGATGTTTTTTTTATTTCATCTCTCAATAATCATAAAAGAGCCAACAGTTTTTATTTAATTTTCTTGTTTGAAACGGTTTTTTTAGCCATCCTACATAAATATAGAGTAGTGGATAGATGAAACAAAAATCCTAAAGGATGTTTGATTACTTTAAGGAATTAATTTTAATTTAGTATAAATCAAATTCTTTTAATAATTTAATAATATATAATTAAATAATAATTTAAAAATAAATAATTAAATGATGATTTAACAATATATAATTAAATGATAATATAAAAAAAATTTAACACTTACTCTTACTTTAATTGGATAAGATAAGCAAACGACAAGAAGTAAATATGAAATCTGGAATGAGAGTTAGTTTCTCCAGGCCCACTAATTCTGAAAAAGAATAAACTAATGTTATGGGCCACTCCTTCAATTTGAGTGTCCAGCCTGGTCTGCTCAGGGCTCAGGCCTTTCCACAACAAAAGCAAAACCACGTATGCATGGGACACGCACTGTTTTTGCGTTTAGATTTATATAGCGTGGTACGTTGGTTCACTTTAGGCACAGTGTCCTATCTTACCAAAGTTCAGGTCAAGTGGGTCGGTCAGAGTCAGATAGAACTTTCTGACATTTGGATTGATGCAATGTAGTAAAAGAAATTGTACTTTAGCTTAAATATGAAAATTATTTTGCTATTTATATTTTTTAAAAATATTAATATTTAAAATAAATTATTAAATATTTATTAATTATTGATTATATTTAATAAATTTTTAAATTTTTATTATGAAACTAATCATCCATCAATATTTACAACTCAGTGTATCATACCTATAAGAATTTCATTCTAACTCTCATTAGTAAATAGTAATATATATTTTATCCAACGAGAAAGTTATGAATTCAATTCCTAAAAAAGTACAAAATTACTTGAGATCGGGAGAAGGATTGTTAGTTTTGACTATTGAGCCAGCAGTTTACTTGATAATTTTTAAGTGAATCAAAATCAAATCAAACTGTAACACTTGAACTATTAAAGTTAATTTCAAAAAATGTTGAGCGTTAACTATCAAATATAACTTTTCACTTTAAAAAAAGTGATCGATCCAACAACGTCTACCAATTTTTCCATAATAATAGCTAAACCATGTTCTCATTTGTGATATGTTTGATCAAATTTGCTTAGATGGGATAATGAAAAGCTAGACAATATAAAGGTCGTCCAGGTTTATAGATTAAAATGTTACGGGTAAAATATATATTACTCTTTAGTGGTATATGTTATTTTTAATTTATTTTTTTAAATTATTATTTTTTTGTTACTAAACTCCCTTAGAATGTGATTTTAAATAAAAAATAATATTTTCAATTAAATTAAACGGTGATGACATATGTACATCACATGACCTAATATTATATGATTGGGTAAAATATATGTTACTCACTTGTAGTATATGACGTTCTGAATTTAATTCTTTAAACTATTTTTTTGTCACTAAATCTTCATAGAGTATAATTTTAAGTGTCATCACCGTTTGATTTAATTGAAAATGGTAGTTTTCATTTAAAATCATACTCTAGGAAAGTTTAATGACAACAAAAATAATTTAAGGAAATAAGTTGAGAATGACATATACTACATGAGAGTAACGACTGAGAAATGTTTTGATGATGCTTTGAGGTGCGGTGGAAGGTTTAGGGTTCCAAAAGAGTAAATTAGGATTTAGAGTTGATGAAGGTTTCTGAAAGTGTATGGTTCGGTTAACTTAGTTAACCGAATTGCAATTTTTTAAATAGTTAATCAAACCATTTTACATAATAAAAATTGATTTATCATAGAAACTGATTTAAAGAGTTTAGTTTTTTTAGGTTTGATTTAGTTTAATTTAGTGGTTTGGTTTAGTTTATAGTTTTTTTTGGCTCGCCCCTACCTGCTACTGCATTAGAAAATGTTAAAACACAAGTGAAATATTAAAAGAAAAAAATACATTCTTCTAATATATATGGATCATTAGAATTCTAGCACTTTTGATTGCTTATATTATCTGATCAGTTGTTGGGTTTTATTGACTTGAGTGTTAAAGTGCACCAAGTCTTTCAAACTCATCTTTCTCATTTTAGAACTCGACTCGGATATGAGACGAGAGACCTCACTAACTTAGCAATACCATTGCAGCGACTTCAGTGCAGAACAAGAATACTGAAAACGATTTTTAATTAAAAATAATATTTATTAACGACTTTTATTGATAGGTGCCACAATTGACATTGTATTACTTATAAGTGTTTGTTGTGAAGGTGCCAATTGACATTGTATTCCTAAGAAGTGTTAGTTGCGCACTGTATAGTTCATTTGGCACCTAATATATTTTTATATTGTTTTTCTAATTTATCTTTTGAATAGTAATATTTTAATAATATAATAAAATTCTGATTTTTTGTTTAAAATTATCATTATTCAATCTGGTGATATCTACATGTTTTAACAATACAATTTTTTTGTTCATTAATTAGTGTAAACCATAGTTATTATACTCAGGCCGGTAGTTGACTCGGTCAGGGTATTAGTTAATGGGTCACTGGTTGAACCAGTGGATCACTAGTTTAACTAGTAGATCACTGGTCGAACTGCATAAAATTAAATAAATAAAGAAATAAATATAAATATATATTATATATGATGATATTTATCATTATAAATAACTAAAATATATTTATTTTGAGAGAAAATATGACTTTTAAGAAAAAAAAAGAGTTTAACCCTTAATTCATTAAAAAAAATCTTAATATTTTCATTAAAATGCTCACAACTCAGAATTTTTTTTGTTGAAAAATTAGGATTGTCATGGCGTAGATATCAAAAACTTATATGAAATGGACATATAATTAGTCTAAATTGGATAACGAGTCAAAAATTATGATTTTTCAAATTTAAAATTTTTTTTTTTAATTTTGTGACCCGGCTAGTTTCAGTTCAACCAACTGAGTCACTGATTTTCATCCAAAATTGACCGAATCGGACTAAGTCGGACTAGGTCTGAGACATACCCGATTCAACTAGTCACCCGGACTAGTTACTTGGTCAGTTCACCAGTCCACAGGCCGATCCGGTCCAATTTTTATATCTATGGTGTAGACTACACGACTAAAAGTAATTTTTTCCCTTTCTCTAACTCCTTCTGTTGTTAGTTATCAGTGAAGGCAAAATTCGATTATAAGTTTACATTAAAATAATTGTTTCTATGAAATATTAATTATATTTTTAGTAGTATAATTATTCTATTATAAATAATATATTGCAAACATTTTAAAACTAAAAGTAACAGCCTCTGCTACTTTAAAATAATTTTGAACTGAATTAAGCCCGGTATCTTTTAAGGTCTTGCCCTAATTAAAGATTTATAGTCCCTCACATTTTGTACATATACACAAATTTGAGTTGGAGCGTGAAGGGCATAAGTAATTAAATAGGTATAAAGATTTGTCCATTAACTTAGATGAACTCAATATTCAACTCGACGTGTCTAGTTGCTTAATTCAATGTTTGGTTTATTGTTGTGTTTATGGTGAAATTTGGTAAATGCAAACTTCAACAAACAAATATATTTATCAGTCAAATGTAGATTGCCAAATTATGTGGTAATCTCATATAAAAATGTCTTGTTAAACTTGGTGCATGGAAAGAAAGAGTAAAAATGCAAAGACAAAGAACAGTACAAAGAAATATAAATTGCAGAAAATAGATGAAAAGTAATAAATTAATACAAGTAAAGGTATAATAATTGTAAAGAAATTGAAGAACAAAACAATAATGTAAATTGCAGAAAGTAAAAGAAAGTAACAACATAACAAGAAAGGTAAAAGAATTTAGAAGAACATCACATTAAAGTAAATATCTTGAAATGAAAGTGGAAGGCATATTTGGATCAAATCCTTTGATCTGCTCGAGTGAGATATTAGAATTGTATATCCAGTAACCAACCTTTTTTTACATCGTAAATCATAGTATTTATGGGCAAAATAAAAAATAATAATAACTATCTCCTAAGAAACAGATACGTGTATATGGCAGTTAAGCCATATATTTGACATACAAAATTTCAGAGTTACAAAGAAATCTAATAAATCTTCTCGACAAAAGCTATCATTCGACGAACAACACTTGTAATATTTTCTACCTCCAGCAAAAAGGATCTTTTCGACATAAAACAATCATCTGACGAATAACATTTGTAAAAACTCCAAATCTTGGAGAAACCTTTCAAGTTCATTCACCCCTCAAATTATAACATTTATTTCCTCTTTCCTTCGTCGAATAATAACTTTTCTCCCTAACATGTTGAATTGTGAGTAGTGATGTGTGATTATGCACATGTTGAATTACTTGAATTACGCACAAAATGACCATAACAATACTTTACCACAATTAAAAAATTTAAAAAAAAAGTGATTCAGAACTTCTCCAAGTCTCTCAGCCCTCAGGATTAATCCTCATGTTGTTTCTTTCGAACTTAAAATGCAATAAGTGCCACATGTGGGTTTCTTACATTTTACAACATAAAAAAGACAATAAAATAATATTACAACTACCAAAATATAAAGATAAAAAAATGAGGACAAAGAAGAGATAGTTACCAAGAGAGGAAATGTAGAATACATTATGAATACATTATAATTTTGAAAAGCATCTAGAACTGGCCTTTTCACCCTTGTGACTCCTTCTTGCCTTGCGTAAGATATAATGAACAATGCTTTTTTTCTTTTTCTTTTTCGGATTGCTGATGAAAAGGGAAACTGCACTCTCCAGATGCATCCTTGATTTTTAATGAACATAGAACGCAATCTTCCTATGTGACATAGAAATGTGTTATATACACAAAAGAAAAAAAAGTAACTATGCAATAATACATTGCCAATACGTGGTTTAATATGTGTTAAAGCTATTAAACTATAACTAATATAATATGTATAGTTTGCTCATTGAATATCTTAAAAAGGCGACTTTTATTATTCTAATAATGATACGTAATAATATATAACTTAAAAAGTTATGAAAAAACAAAACATAAGTAGAAAGCTACAGTTATTCTAATAAAAAAATTAATAGTGAACGATATTGTTTACTAGTGTACAAACGCATACGAGCATAACTAATTTTGCTTAAGTAGATGGAAAAGAAAGTTTTATTGTTTAATATCATATACCTTCAATTTGGAGAGACCCGGAAGATACCCTACTCCACAGCTCATAATGAATTGCATGACTTTGTCTTGAATGTCTTCCAACTAAACTGATTTATAAAGTTTCATTTCAATTGAATCTCCATCACTTTTTTGGTAGATCAGGTCAGTAGGGGGGTTGGGGTGGGGGATAATTTTTTTTTTGTGGTGAGATTATAAATCGTATACCAACTAACATATCTTTAATTCAAATTCAAATTATAACTAATATGAATGAATAGAAAGTCCGATCAAATGAGTCAACATTCATTCATGTAGGGAGGCATAATTAATGGCTAATGCTAGCTAACCCATTCACTTATATCTAAGGGAGGCAAATCCAGCATATTCTAGCTCCCATTCAATTCAATATAATTATTTCCCAATTTCCCCTCTCAGGATTTAGACAACTGCATTGCATAGCAGCTTGCCCATCTCGTATAGTGGTTGGGGTTGTGATAAAACGTGTTCGAATACATAATGCATTATTCATAGTTGAACGATCGAATGTGAGAACCCACGAACATAAATACTTGACTTAAAAAGTTAAAAGAGTTCAATTTTGATATGGGAGTTAGGAGTTCTTATTCTTGAAATTTATAAAGTATAGCTTTCAACCGATAAATGTTTAACAATTAATCACTATATCATTGCTCAAAGAGAAAAAGGTGATTTCATATTAATCCTTCTACTGTGTTTATATGTTTTATGGTAAGTAAAATGAAATAGTATATAATGAAATGAAAATGGATAAAATGAAATAAAGTTCACTTATCATTGCTTGGATGTTTATTATATTTCCTTATTTTAAAGTTTTAGTGAAACTAAATGATGTGACAAAAATTATAAGTTTATTATTTTTACATTACCCTTATCTCAAGCATATTAAACCTTAATTGTTTTAGGATTAAAGATAAAATCGTAATTTTATCATTATATACATAAAATATAAGCTGGTTTCATCCATTACCTCCCAATTTATAGGAGAAAAAAAAGAAAATATATAGGTATAAAGGGGGATGGAGTCTACCAAATCTATTTATTTCAATTTCCTTTTTAAACATCTAAATAATGACATCTTTTATTATCACATTTTATTCTCCTCATTTTCATTCTTTACCATAAATCTAAATAAAACCTAATGATACAAATATCCTTAGAAGTTATTAAATAATTATCGATAGTTAGTTTCACCATAAATTTTTATTAATTTATACTCAGATAAAAATGAAATACAAAAGTTAAAAGGCTAAAATGCAAAGAAGTCTCTCCAACTATAAGTCAAGTTTAGAAAACCTTTTTGTGTTTTCAAACTCACTAACACGACTCTATAAATTAACAAAACAATGTATAATAACCATTCTGTTAATCTTTCATTTAAATCACTGATAGAAAAGTAGTCACGTGTTATTTTTCACTAATATCATATTAAATAATTAATATTTATCCCTTAAATCATCTCTAAGTCTCTTTTTTTGGGCACTCATTAACCTCACATTCATCATTTGAGATTTTTATAAATTGCTCAAACGGTAGTGTAAGGTTAATGCTTGTCTAGAAAAAGAGGCCTAGAGATGATTTTGGGGATAAGTATTAATGATTTAATATGAAATTAGTGGGGGAAAAACAAACACATACAATTGCACGTGACTACTTTTCAATTAATAATTTAAATACAAGGTTAACAAAAGGCTATTATACATTATTTTATTAGTTTAGAGAATTATATTGATGAGTTTGAAAACATATGTGAATTTTTTAAACTTGATCCATAATTAGAAGGGATTCTTTACATTTTAGCCCAGTTAAAACCACTAAACAAGAAGGGAAGGCTATTTTCGTTGTCCAACTCTAGAATTCCTTGAAATTTGGATACCGACCTAAGCATATTAACGAAAAGCTTAGGTTATATACATGGAAAAAAAGCTTCTAAAAGTAAGGTTTTATTTTTAATTCTTTAATCAATCTTTTTGTATGATGATTGATGAATTTGAAACATTGAAGATATTGATGAAATGGGTTTTTCTGGTGACTTTTGTTTTTCAGGTGTTATTAATAATTAGTAATTAACATTTATTTATATGTTTTATTAACTTAATCTATAAATATAAATTATTTTTATATTTATATTTTAATTAAATGAGACATATAATTAATTTTTTGCTATTAATTACTAAGGAATCAATATTTTCATAAAACAAAATGCACTAAAAAAGTTTCATACATAAAAAAATAAGATAAGGTACAAAAAAGTTAAAAATAAGTTTTATAATTTTAAAAATATTTTTAATTGAGTTTTTTATAAGATTTTAATAATAAGCCAAATCCACGATGATTAAAAAATTTAAATTATAAGATTTTATTTATAATTTTAAATTATTAAGAATTTGTTTAAAAATTCTTAAAAAAGAATATGGATATCTAGATTAATTTTAACAAAAAAAATATATTATGAAGTTTCATCTTGTGACACCTACACTGCACCGACCTTGGAAGAAAAGAAATCATGAGAAATAATTGATCAAAAGGAAACAAAGCGACAAGAAAAATGAGCGTTTTTTCTGGTATAATTAACTGAATGCAAATCCAAAAAGAAAGAAATTGACCGTCTAGTGACAAAGGTGGCGCACCTTACCTGTTCCCTAGCTTCTTTCTTCCTAATTCCAAAAGGTTTTGTTTCTGTTTTCTCTCACTCTCTTTTCTTCTCTTCTTCTCGTTCCTCTCTAATCCTATATTCCCATTCCCTTCTTTCCTTCTATCTAGGGTTTTCAGCTTTTTCCTTCCACCAATGTCGCAGGATTTCTTCGAACAAGACCTCGACGATCTTGATATCGAGTTCGTCGAGATTGATCCAACTGGTCGATATGGTCGGGTGGGTCGGTTCCCATTTTTATTATTTTCACTTATTTGTCTTTGATTATCGTTAATTCTTCTCATTTAATTTTCCCTCTCTCTTCCCTTATTTATTAAATTTCTAAATCTGAATGATGATCCTCTATGCATTCTGTTATGTTGGTTGATTTAGCTAATTATTCAATTTGCAACCTCTTGTAAAATGGTTCGCATGATCTGATCCATTCACTAACCTAATGGATTATTTCTAATTTGGATTGCTGGATTCCACAGTACAAGGAAGTTTTGGGGAAGGAGGCTTTCAAGAAAGTGTATCCTTTTTTTTCTAATTTTATTTTCTATGCTCATTCAAATCAATATCATTGTGTACCAACAAGCATTGGGTTCGGTGGTAAGTGAGCTTCACTCCCGTGATAAAGACACAAATTTGAACCTTCTTGTTGGGAGGGCATCCTACATTAAGTAGTTGCGACAATGCATGAAGGGAATTAGATTCACGGTTGCTAGTAGCACGTGGGACACTTAGGAAACTAAAAAAAAAAAGAAGAAAAAAATCAATTTCATTGTGTACTGAATGAAGGCAACTGTATAAGTAACATGGATTCATTTGAGAGAAATCTCTTCCATGGATCATTTGTTTGTCCTTAACCGTAATATGGAAATGTAGATATCGAGCATTTGATGAGTTGGAAGGAATTGAAGGGCTTGGAATCAGGTTAAGGTGGCAGATCTATTCCGTAACACTGAAGATCTAGAGCGCTGATCAATCAATTTGAGACACTTATGTTAGCTTTATATTAGGCATTATTAGATGTTTATTGTGCCCAATATTAGTACTTTAGATGAGTTTAATGTTGTTGGGCTTCATTGGGCTTTAATGCAAATATTGAATAATTTTCGGATTTTGATGCATTTTGACCTTTCTTCCTTGGTTAGGTCATAACTTGGGACTCGGTGATCCAATTGAGGTGATCTTGGTGTCTTTGGAAAGCTAAGACAATGCTCTACAAGTTTCATGAAGAACTCAAGAGCTGGATCGGAATGCTAAGGGTCCAAAATTTCCCTGCAATGCAGAGTGGGTTTACTGTCACGGAACCATCTGGGCAGTATGTACATATTGGACTATATAGTGGGTTATAGGCCTCCTCTTGGGCTGAAACTTGGTCACTTGAAAGATAAGACCCATATCTCCAACTTCAATGAAGACCATTTTGTCAATAGATGTCGTTTTAGGCATGCTTCAGAAGCTACAAGTTGGTCTGAAGTTGGAAACACGTTCTTCCAACCTAACTTGAGGTAGGTGAAGTGTTTTTGGCATTTCTGGAGTTCTAAAAGTCCAAATGACATGATTCAAATTGGAGATTTTCAAGGAGACAACTGGCTACAACTTTGATGAAGACATCCAAGCCAAAATACACCGTCTAGGTGATGAATTTGAAGCCAGAAGTCGGATAAGAGTTGTTGACTAAAAGCCACCAACCATACACCAACCCACCTACCATGCACCAACCCACCAACCATGCATCAAGCTTCCATTTTTGACAAATTTCAGATTCTTATAGCTTGTATTCAGATTATGTACATGTACAAATTGGCTTCTAGGATTAGTATAAATAGACCCAACCTCTTTGTATTAGAGGCATTCAATTTAGAAGTAAGTTTCAAGAAAGTTTAAGTATTTGTGAGAGTTTTCTTTCTCTTCTTCTCCATTCTCTTTGCAATTTCGTTTTTGTTCTTTAAATTCTGAGTTCTTCCTTCCCATCCATGGAAGGCTAGGCTCTCATAATCAATCCAAGGGATTAGCCATCTTGTTGTTTAATTTGGAGATCTTGTTTTGCTTGTTCATATTGCTTAATTGTTATTCAAGTTTCTCTTCTTCCTCTTTTGATTCTTATCTAGATTAAATTGCTTAATTTGATTTAGATGTTGATGTGGTAGTAGCTTTATTATCATGTATTCAAAGAGGATCACAAAGATTAAACAATATATTAAAGCTTTTTGATAGATTGTTTAGCTTGGTTAAATTCTAGATCTTAAGTTAATCTATGTTGGATGGTGCTTACTTTATCTAACCTTGGTTAATCAAATCCTAGATGCTTATCTAGTAAAGAATTCTTGGATCATGTTAAGGCTTCTTGATGTGATCTAAGGCCAAGAACATGGTTAGCAATTAAGTGAATTCCTTGTGATCAATGATGAGTTAAACTCAAGATCGGTAAATTTCCTTGGATTGGTTGTTTCTTTAGATTTATTTACAACTTTGAATCTCCTACTTTTATTAATCTTGTTAATCAACAACAAAACCCCCCTTTTCTAATTATCTTGATCTAATTAAATCTTTGTTTTTGGATCCTTGAGAGACGATTCGGTTCATTCTCTATACTACAAATTAGTTTGTGAACCGGTTATTTTATTTGATAGGCCTCGACAACCTCTTGTCAAATTTGGCGCCGTTGCCGGGGATCCAAGGCAACTATTTGATCATTTCAAGATCTCATCTAACTCTAACAAATGTGTTTGTTTTGTTTTTGAAGCTTTGTCAAGTGGGATTCGGCAGAATTTGGATAAAGGGCGTTGTGTCAAGAATTTTGGTTCGGGCATCTCAGATTGATCTGAATTTTGGTACACAAATGGAAAATATTATTCTGAGAAAGGCTCACTATATACAGTGAGGTCACCCTTAGTTTTGCCAAATTCCATCGTTTAGACCACTTTTTCAATTTTTTAAGATTTTTTATTATTTTTTTGGATAGCATTTTTGTGTAGATTTTATCCTGTGGTAGTTCCATAATTTTTAAAATTCATTTGATACTTTTTTTATTTTTGTTTAATTTTTTGGAGTATTTGTTTTTGGAATTTTTAGTGTTTTAGTTGTTATTGCTTTTCTAATACCTTCTTATGAACTGCATCTTTGTATGACTAGATTCGATCTGGTACCTTGCATTCATTTGATCCCGAAATTGATAGAACATTTCATACACTTCATAGAATTCATAGAATTTGGTAGTAGCATTCATAGAGCTAATAGAATTATACGGAATTGGGCTTGAACTTGACATTGCACCTAATCTTGTTGACTCTTTTAATCCCGTTGAGTCTCCGCTTCGTTAGTACTTCGTGGTCTCGATCCGAGTCTGTTGATTTTACTATGGTGACTATAATAATAGGACTCTTAAGGAATTGGCTGCACTGATGTGAATTATCAACCTTTGTGCATTCAATATCCACGAACTTAATGTTGATTTTGAATTGAAATGCGGATTGATACACTTGCTTGCCCAAGTTTCATGGTCTTGCGGTGAAGATCCACATAAGCATTTGAAGGAGTTCCATGTTGTCCGCTCCACCATGAAACCTCATGGAATAGTGAAGATCACATCAAGCTAAGGGCCTTTCCTTTCTCTTTGGATGGTCTTTGCTAAGGATTGGTTGTATTACTTACAACCCGCCGCCATCACTTCTTGGAATGACATGAAAAGATTATTTACGGAGAAGTTCTTTCTCGCATCAAGAAGCTGGCTGCAATAAGGAAAGATATTTGTGGCATAAGGCAAATCGGTGGTGAAACTCTCCATGAGTATTGGGAGAGATTCAAGAAATTGTGCTCAAGTCGCCCACACCATCAAATTAGTGATCAGCTGGCGATCCAATACTTCTATGAAGGATTGATGCCAATGGAGAGGAGTATGATTGATGTTGCAAGTGGTGGAGCATTGGTAGATAAAACTCCAGCTACTGCCAGAAACTTAATTGCAAACATGGTAGCAAATTCTCAACAATTTGGTACTCGAATGGGTGCTGCAACCAGAATAGTCAATGAAGTTAATACCTCTTCACATCTTTGATCAACAAAGGGTGGAACATAGATTGGATGAGCTCACTTCTTTGGTTAGACAAATGGCAATAGGACAACACGAACCACGTGTGCAAACCCCGCAAGAGTTTGTAGCATATGTTCTAGTTCCTCTCATCCCTCTGATTCATGCCCCACATTGCAAGATGATTACGAAGTTTCAAGACCAATCGTGTTGCATGGTATATTTCTGGGAAGCCACAATTCCATCAGCGGCAACAACGAAATATGATCCATTCTCCAACACTTACAACCCTGTGGAGGGACCATCCCAATCGAGATATGGGAATGCATCAAATCGGCTGACCACAAAACCAAAGATAGACCACCATTCGGCAAGCAAGGACAAATCGAGTTTCGACCACATGCTTGGACCAAGTAGACCACCATTCCAGGAAGAAGGTCCTGTAGCCACAAAATCGAGCCCTCATTGGAGGATTTGGTGAAACAGTTGGCCACCAATAACATCCACTTTCAACAGAGCCTGAAACCACCATTCGAACTTGGAGACTCAAATTGGTCAACTTGCCACATCAATTCATGAATTAAAGTCACAGGGTTACGGCCAATTACCCTCTCAAACCACTCCAAATCCTAGAGGCAATGTTAGTGCTATAGCTTTACGTGATGGTAAGCAAATCAATGGATCAAAGGCAGAGATACTTCCAGATTCTACCCTTGGCCCAGAGAAACAAGATTCTACACGGCAACTTCAAGTTCTAGCCTAATTCGAATGTCAGAGCAGATTCAAGACAGAATGATCCTACAATGCCAAGCGAGAAAATTGGATCAAATCTGATTGCTGAGAAAATTGATGCAATGAGAAAAGTGAGCATCCAAAAAAGTCAGGTTCCAACATTCCTCTTCCTTTTCCCAACCGAATGATACAGTGAGGCATATGGTTGAAAGCCCGACTTGGATAAGGAAATTATGGAGACTTTTCGGAAGGTTGAGGTGAATATACCTCTCTTGGAGGCAATTAAACAAATCCCCAAGTATGCCAAGTTCTTGAAAGAGATGTGCACCCATAAGAGGAAGCTAAAGGGCAGAAAAAGTGAGTATGGGGAGAAATGTCTCGCTTTGATTCACCAACTGCCTCCCAAATGCAAGGATCCAGGCACTTTTACCATCCCTTGCACCATAGGGCACCAACAGTTCACTCATGCCTTGCTAGACTTGGGAGCCTCCATCAATGTAATGCCAAAGTCAGTTTACACTTCCTTGCATATGGGAGAGCTAAAGCCTACCGGCATTGTCATTCGATTAGCAAACCGGAGCACCTTGCACAACTGCGGGAGTGTTGGAGGGCGTTACGGTTCGGGTACATAATTTAATATTCCCGGTGATTTTTATGTGTTGAATATGGAAGATGAATACGCCTCTTCCCCACCCCATTGATCTTAGGTAGGCCATTTTTGAAAACTGCTAAAACTAAGATTGATGTGCATCTTTGTACCACTTTCCATGGAATTTGGTGATGATATCATTCGATTTAACATTTTTGATGCCATGAAATACCCTTTAGAGGATCATTACATTTTTCATTTTGATGTCATTGATTTCTTGGTTGATGATATGCATCTTGATATGTTGGCGAGTTTCTGAAATTGTAGGATACACCGATAGCATAGCTTGTGATACTTGTTACGCACGCTTCGGACTTTTTGGTTGTAAACCCAATGCAATGTGTGCACTTTGTCTTGAGATTTCTACATACTTGTCATGTCTTGTTGTTAATTGCGACATTGATGATTACATTATTAATGGCAATGATCGTTATTAATGATGTTGTCATTCATCCTGCTGCTAAGTGTGATTCTTTTGATTCCATAGGATATGACGATGTTGTTTTGCAAGATTGTGCACAGCTTGCAGGTCCAGGTGCAGCTGCTGAGAATTTAGCAATTTAGTTTCGGTTCCAAAACTAGTACCGTCGATCCGACAACCACCCTCCATTGAACTTAAGCCCTTGCCCGAGCATTTGAAGTATGCATTCTTGGAAGAAGATGAGAAGCTCCGGTGATAATGGCCAAACACCTCCAACACGAGCAAGAAACCAGATTATTGGAAGTCTTGAAGCAACACAAAAGGGCAATTGGTTGGACAACTTGCAGACATTCACAGTATTAACCCCTCCACATGCATGCACGAGGATATTACTTGAGGAGGAAACTAAACCGAGTGAGACAACCCCAGAGGAGACTGAATCCTCTCATTCTAGATGTGGTGAAAAAGAAGTGACCAAGCTCTGCAGCAGTGGCATTATCTATCCCATCTCCGACGGACAAGTGGGTGAGCCGGTGCAAGTAGTTCCAAAGAAATCCGGGTGACTGTTGTGGCCAACCGAAGAATGAGCTCATTCCAACCCGGAGTGCGAGAATACTGGAGAGTGCATTGACTACAGACGTCTCAACCAAGCCACTCGGAAAGATCATTACCCTTCCGTTCATTGATCGAGATCTTTGGAACGGTTGGGTAGTAAGTCCCATTCGCTTTTTAGATGGCTACACCTTTGGATACTTCCAAATCCACATTGCACCGGAGGATCGGGAGAAGACCACATTTACTTGTCCCTTCGGCACCTTTGCTTACAGACGGATGCCCTTCGGCCGCAATGCCCTGGTACCTTCCGGTGCATGGTGAGCATATTTTACGATTTCTTAGAGGAGTGCATGGAGGTGTTTATGGATGACTTCACCTGCCTATGGTTCTTCTTTTGATTCATGTTTAGCTTGACCTATCTAGAGTCTGCAAAGATGCATTGAGACTAACCTTGTACTAAATTTTGAGAAATGCCATTTTATGGTAGAACAGGGGTATAGTTTTAGGCCATGTAGTATCCAAGAAGGGCATTGAGGTAGATCTGCCAAGATTGATGTAATTACTTGTCTATCTTACCCCACATGCGTGCGGGAAGTGCGTTCTTTTCTTGGTCATGCAGGTTTCTACAGCGCTTCATTGCCGACTTCAAGAAGATTGCTCTTCCACTTTCCCGCCATCGCAGAAAGATGTGGAGTTCAATTTTGATGACAAGTGCAAGGCGACTTTCAACCACTTGAAGCAGGCCTTGACTAGTACCCCTATCATCCGACCACATTTGGACATTGCCATTTGAGTTAATGTGTGATGCTTCTAACTATGCGGTAGGAGCGATCTTGGCACAGAGAGTGGGGAAAGCTTCTCATGTGATATACTATGCTTCAGAACTCTAGATCTTTGCTCAGCCAACTATACCACAACCGAAAAAGAACTTTTAGCCATTGTTTTTGCTTTGGATAAGTTTAGATCATATTTGCTTGGTTCTAAGGTTGTTGTGTTTGCGATCATGCGACTCACGAAGTTCCTTTTGAAGAAGCCGAGATGCAAAACCCCGACTAATAAGATGGATGCTCTTGCTCCAAGAGTTTCACATAGAGATCCGTGACAAGAGTGGAGCGAGAGAACCTAGTGGCGGATCATTTGAGCCGCATTGAAAGTGGCTTGAGATCCCTTCCTGTACAGGACTCCTTCCCAGGATGAGCGACTTATGCACTGCAAGGTAAGAACACCTTCCCTTGGTTTCTGATATGGTGAATTTCTTGGTTGCTACGCTTTTTCCCTCACATTTCACTCGTGCACAAATTTATAAACTTAAGAGTGAATCAAAATATTATGTGTGGGATGATCCATATCTCGTGGCGATTTTGTAGTGACCAAATTATTAGGCGATGTGTGCCTAATCAAGAGTTTCATTCTGTTCTTAGCTTTTGTCATGCATTTGCATGTGGTGGACATTTTGGGCCTCAACGTACGACTAGGAAAGTTTTAGACTACGGTTTATATTGGCCTACCTTGTTTCATGATGCATATTTGTTCTGTAAGTCTTGTGAGCGAGTGTCGGAGAACAGGGAACATTTCTCGCAGGAATGAGATGCCCCAAAGAACCTCTACTATATTGTGAAATCTTTGACGTATGGGGTATTGATTTCATGGGACCTTTTCCTGTTTCCTTTGGTTATGTTTACATTTTGCTAGTCATTGATTATGTATCAAAATGGGTGGAGGCTAAAGCCACTTGACCGATGATTCCAAAGTTGTTGTGGATTTTGTTAGATCACGCATTTTCTGCAGGTTTGGAATCCCGAGAGCTATCATCGGTGATCAAGGCACCCATTTCTCAGAATAGGAGCATGGAGGGATTGATGAGGAAATATGGCGTGTTGCATAAAGTTTCTACACCTTACCATCCCTGACTAATGGTCAAGCCGAGGTCTCCAATAGAGAGATCAAGCGCATACTTGAAAAAACAGTCCAACCTAATCGGAAGGATTGGAGCATGAGGCTTGAGGATGCTCTTTGGGCTTACCGGACCGCTTACAAAACTCCAATCGGGATGTCTCCATATCGGATAGTCTATGGTAAGGCATGCCACTTACCAGTAGAAATTGAGCACAAAGCATATTGGGGCATGAAGCAATGCAACATGAATTTGGCGAGTGGCATAGAGCGGAAGTTGCGATTCTGAGGAATTGGAAGAGATCCGCCTAGATGCCTATGAGAGCTCCCGACTCTACAAAGAAAAGACCAAAGCCTTCCATGATAAGTTTATTCTTCGGAAGGAGTTTTCAGTTGGGCAAAAAGTTCTCTTGTTTAATTCTCGCCTTAAGTTGATGCCTGGTAAATTAAGGTCTAGGTGGGACGGTCTGTTTGTTGTCACTAACATTTTTCCTCATGGTGCAGTGGAAATTAAGAGTGAAGCCACCAACAAAGTGTTCAAAGTTAATGGTCACCGCCTCAAAAATTTTTATGAAGGAGCTCAAGAGAACCTCGTGGAGGAAGTTCAACTGCAGGATACCCTCTACCATGATTGATCACTACTATGTTGAAAAAAAAAAAAAAAGACAAAAAAAAAAGAAGAAAAAAAAAATAGAAAAGAAAAAGCCACGATTAATGTCAATTGCCAGAGATTGAATCATTATTGGGGAGGACCCATCGCTCATGCAAAATCTTCAATCACGCTGGCTAAGGACATTAAAAGTAGCGCTTCTTGGGCGGCATCCCAAGTTTTCTAACTCTTTCCTCTTTCTAACTTTGACTTATTTGTTGTCACAGGAATCGAGACAGAAAAAACGGTGCCAAGTGAGAAAATCTATCAAAGTTTGATTTTTTTGTCTTTATTTTGTTTGTTTTTCTTTGACAGATGATTTTTCACCAGTTAAATGGCGGATAACGGTACTCCGTGAAAATCTTTTTCGGTCCCTTCAGTTACCCACAAACACTGAAATGCATGCTGAATTTTACTCAATTTTTTTCTCTCTCTTTCTTCTTTCTTTCGAAATGGATAATCGCCTTTTAATCTCCGCAAAGCAATTCCCTTCTCTCCCTCAAAATGCTTTTACTAACATTTATTGTGCATGGTTTGAGAGATTTAGGTTGCTTATTCACAAATGCATCCCTGCGGATATACGCTGGTTGATCGAAGCTAATGTCCGACTATGATGTGTATTTTATGACGCTCTTGTTTCATATATGCCAGGGCTAGGAAAAAGTTCATATGCAAAGAAGAGAGAAGAGCAAAAAGGTTACTGGTCTGCTATAAATGTGCAAGATGGACCTGTAACACAAAATGCAAATCAATTGGAATGACGTCTATAAACCGAGATGATAAAATTAACTTCATAAAGGATGGCATGAGTAAGGAGTCTTTAGATAACATTCTATTGACTCTTGAGACGCATCCTAGTGGAGATGTGCAGAGAGTACTTCTCGATTTATGGCCAATATTCCAAGATGAACATAAGCGTTATAGTCTCGGGAATCTGACTCAAAAAGACCCTGTTTGCCAATTTTTAAGAAAATTGGATGGAAAGCCGACCATCGGCCCATAGAGAGCTTCAAGACGTTACTGGACGTAAAACCAGAGGAAAATGTGAGCCACAATCACACCTCCTGTAAGTATTTTTTTATTTTATTTTTTTCCTGTTTATTAAAAAAAATTCAAAAAAAAAATTCAAAAAAAAATTCAAAAAAAAAAAAATAGCCGTATTTTTTTGAAATATGCGTTGCATATTTTCAAACTTCTTCTGACACATATAGATTAGTCTTTTATCATTGTCATATAGCTATTATCATTGTTGTGCTTATTTTCAAACTTACCTGACACACGGATCTACCCCTCCTTTATAGGTGTAATTATTACCTTTGAGTTTTGATGCCTTTAAATAATGCACTTTGCTCTCTTCAGATCATTGATAAGGTGAGAGTACGAAAAAAAAAACAAAGAGAAAAAAATGGAAGTCACTTCAGTTCGTCGGATCAAGAGTGTTTGTGTCTTTTGTGGATCTAATCCTGGGAAAGATAAAGAGTTTGTAAATATTGCACACCATCTTGGTCGAGTGCTAGCTGAGAGAGAAATCCGTTTAGTTTATGGAGGAGGTAGTCTTGGGTTAATGGGTTGTGTAGCAACTGCTGCACATTTAGGAGGTGGCAAAGTCCTTGGTGTCATTCCCGACCCTTTATCGACCAAAGAAGCCCATTGGAAAAACATTAGGGGATGAAGTAATAGTATTTTGCATGCACCAACGCATGAACATTATGATCGCCAATGCTGATGCCTTTATTGCCCTACCTGGTGGTTTTGAAACTTTGGAAGAACTCTTTCAAATTACATCCTGGTCACGTGAGAACTTTCACCAAAAACCCATAGGTATATTAAATGTTAATGGTTTTTATGACAGCTTTGTTTTGTTTTCTTGATCATCTTTGTAGAAAAAGGTTCATCTCACAAGCGACACGTCAAAGTCTTGTAACTGCTACAACTCCTGAACAATTGCTCGATCAACTCAATGCATTTGTACCACAACGTGATCCAGCAATGGTTCCACGGAATTGGGAACAAGGCAGCAGAAAAAGCAAAAACTTGATTTGACTTTGTCTTTGTGAATTTTGTTTTCTCTTATGGTTTTAGTTTTTGTAATTTTTCTTATTTCTGCCCGATTTGCGCTTTACGGTAAGACCTTCTACACTCTTCCTATCTTTATTTTGACATTGGGGACAATGTCTTTAATTGAGTTGGGGAGGGATAGTTGACATTACCATGTACATAGTTTAGTTAAAAAAAAAAAAAAAACTAATCTTTATTGTTACTAAATTATTAGATGTATAATGGCAGAGTAAGGAGTAGTTTTGCTCTTGAGACGCATCTTAACTTGCATTTCATAATAGGTCTTAAATCATCTTTGTTCTTGTATATATATTAAAAAAAAAAAAAACACACACACACACACACACAATTTTGATATTTTCAATTGATTTTGATACAAGCATGTCTTGAACTGAGCTTAATTGATGATAAAAGTATGCAAAACAGTTTATAGTTGAATCATTTTCATGATATACATGTGTATATGATTGTGGATATTAGGAAGAAGGCATGGTTGAATTGAGTGAATGTTCCATACCTTTGTGAGTTTTGGGCTTTTCCAAGTTTGATACTTACACTTGGTTATTTTCTTTCATGAGTGATGTCAATTATGAATTTATTTTCTAGAACTTGCATTGAATCGATTTGAGATTACATTGGTCTGTATGTTGCATGAAAATGACAGAGGCATTTTTCTTGACTTAGCTGCTTTGGCCAAATAAACCTACCTTGCATTTATCCAATTATTAACTCCCTCTAAACCTATTTGCCTATTCTTTGTTCTTAGCTCATTACAAGCTTTGAGTGAAAAACCATATTTTACCTTACCTTAGGGAATGGGAGAGCATTGATTTTCTTATTGGAGGAGTTCTTTTGCTTGCAATGATTTAAGTGTGGGAATTGGTGTCGATCTGAAATGCTTGGTAAAAAAAACAAAAAAACAAAAAAACAAAGAAAAAAAAAACAAAAAAAAAAAACAAAAAAACAAAAAAACAAAAAAAGAATAGAAAAAGGAAGGAATGTGTGAAGAGAATGAGCATTTTATGGTTTTGGGTAAAAAATTTATTCTTTATACTTGAATTACTCCTCAATGCTCTTTTATTCTCTTTGGTTTTAACCTGCTATTATCTATATTGTTCCCTTCCTTCACCTTATAAGTTCCATTACAACCTTTTTGAAAGACATCTTGATTTTTGCAATTTATTTGATCTAAGTAGTGGAGAATTGATGTATATGCAAGCCTATGGTAAAATACTTTCATAATTTGACTGAGTTGAGCGTAAACAGTTAACCTAAACACCTTGTGTGATTTGAGTGTCACTTGTGAAGAATTTTACTCAATCGAACATGCCTATTTACGATTAAAGCATGATTATGCTATACTTTATTCTCAATTGATTTGATTCAACTATTCTTTGTTAAGCATACTTTACTTATTAATTATGGTTTATATTTAATACAATGCTTGTATTTAAAAATTAGTTGAATTGATTAAATAAAATATTACATGTTTGTGGGTATCATCCTGGTAAACCCTCACGAGACTACAACTCGTCCACTAGGGACACCTAGGGGTTTAAAGGCTTGTGGCACAGGCTAAGTGCCATCGTGTTTTCCTACGAAAATGGATTAGATTAGGTACAATCAGTTTTTATGTTTTTAGTTTAATAATATTATGTTTCTTGTTTTTCTTTAGTTTTGTTCTTATGTGTTTTGCCCAGGAGTACAAAAGCTTAAGTGTGAGGGAATTTGATCAATCAATTTGAGACACTTATGTTAGCTTTGTATTAGGCATTATTAGATGTTTATTGTGCCCAATATTAGTACTTTAGATGAGTTTAATGTTGTTGGGCTTCATTGGGCTTTAATGCAAATATTGAATAATTTTCGGATTTTGATGCATTTTGACCTTTCTTCCTTGGTTAGGTCATAACTTGGGACTCGGTGATCCAATTGAGGTGATCTTGGTGTCTTTGAAAAGCTAAGACAATGCTCTACAAGTTTCATGAAGAACTCAAGAGCTGGATCGGAATGCTAAGGGTCCAAAATTTCCCTGCAATGCAGAGTGGGTTTACTGTCACGGAACCATCTGGGCAGTATGTACATATTGGACTATATAGTGGGTTATAGGCCTCCTCTTGGGCTGAAACTTGGTCACTTGAAAGATAAGACCCATATCTCCAACTTCAATGAAGACCATTTTGTCAATAGATGTCGTTTTAGGCATGCTTCAGAAGCTACAAGTTGGTCTGAAGTTGGAAACACGTTCTTCCAACCTAACTTGAGGTAGGTGAAGTGTTTTTGGCATTTCTGGAGTTCTAAAAGTCCAAATGACATGATTCAAATTGGAGATTTTCAAGGAGACAACTGGCTACAACTTTGATGAAGACATCCAAGCCAAAATACACCGTCTAGGTGATGAATTTGAAGCCAGAAGTCGGATAAGAGTTGTTGACTAAAAGCCACCAACCATACACCAACCCACCTACCATGCACCAACCCACCAACCATGCATCAAGCTTCCATTTTTGACAAATTTCAGATTCTTATAGCTTGTATTCAGATTATGTACATGTACAAATTGGCTTCTAGGATTAGTATAAATAGACCCAACCTCTTTGTATTAGAGGCATTCAATTTAGAAGTAAGTTTCAAGAAAGTTTAAGTATTTGTGAGAGTTTTCTTTCTCTTCTTCTCCATTCTCTTTGCAATTTCGTTTTTGTTCTTTAAATTCTGAGTTCTTCCTTCCCATCCATGGAAGGCTAGGCTCTCATAATCAATCCAAGGGATTAGCCATCTTGTTGTTTAATTTGGAGATCTTGTTTTGCTTGTTCATATTGCTTAATTGTTATTCAAGTTTCTCTTCTTCCTCTTTTGATTCTTATCTAGATTAAATTGCTTAATTTGATTTAGATGTTGATGTGGTAGTAGCTTTATTATCATGTATTCAAAGAGGATCACAAAGATTAAACAATATATTAAAGCTTTTTGATAGATTGTTTAGCTTGGTTAAATTCTAGATCTTAAGTTAATCTATGTTGGATGGTGCTTACTTTATCTAACCTTGGTTAATCAAATCCTAGATGCTTATCTAGTAAAGAATTCTTGGATCATGTTAAGGCTTCTTGATGTGATCTAAGGCCAAGAACATGGTTAGCAATTAAGTGAATTCCTTGTGATCAATGATGAGTTAAACTCAAGATCGGTAAATTTCCTTGGATTGGTTGTTTCTTTAGATTTATTTACAACTTTGAATCTCCTACTTTTATTAATCTTGTTAATCAACAACAAAACCCCCCCTTTTCTAATTATCTTGATCTAATTAAATCTTTGTTTTTGGATCCTTGAGAGACGATTCGGTTCATTCTCTATACTACAAATTAGTTTGTGAACCGGTTATTTTATTTGATAGGCCTCGACAACCTCTTGTCAAGCGCCTTTATTCAGAAGTTCATTTGCTGAAGACTTTGAAGCATAAAAATATAATTAAATTTTACAATTCATGGGTTGACACAAATAATGAGAACATCAACTTCATTACTGAAATTTTCACCTCGGGAACATTATGCCAGTGAGTTTCTTTGTCTGGTTGGGTTTCATATATCTGTTTTCTTTATGATTTTAAGGTCTTTGCATAATCTCCTCGTTTTATATTTTGGTGGGCTTTTGTGTTAAGTTTAACTCTCTCAATTTAGATACTGGAAGAAACATAAGCATGTTGATTTGAGAGCTTTGAAGAAATGGTCTAGGCAAATT
Source organism: Styphnolobium japonicum (assembly GCA_023212625.1). NCBI lineage: Eukaryota > Viridiplantae > Streptophyta > Magnoliopsida > Fabales > Fabaceae > Styphnolobium > Styphnolobium japonicum. The sequence continues at coordinate 36,908,409 of JALBWW010000003.1, read as the reverse complement.
TTGGAGGGCCTTTTCTATCTTCACAGTCATAATCCACCAGTTATTCATCGAGACCTTAAGTGTGACAACATTTTTGTCAATGGAAATCAAAGGGAGGTGAAAATTGGTGACTTAGGATTGGCAGCCATTCTTCAACAGGCCAATGCAGCTCACAGTGTCATAGGTGACATTTCTTGTGGAATGATTACATATATTGTCCTTTTTTTATGTGAACTACTATGGGAATCTTGTTACTGAAAGCGTCTATAATTCTTAGTATGAGCCTAAGTACCCCAGAGTTTATGGCCCCAGAACTTTATGAAAAGGAATACAATGAACTTGTGGACATCTATGCTTTTGGCATGTGCTTGCTAGAGTTGGTGACCTTTGAGTACCCATATGTTGAATGTGCCAATGCTGCTCAAATATACAAGAAAGTGACATCTATAAGTGCTTTGATTTCAAAATGTCGGGACTATTTTACTTGTCATGTGATGTGACACTGGTGTTGGAATTATTTACTCTTATTTGATGTGGATTCAATTACTCTATGAGACGTTACATAGTGAGGATCTAGCCCCTAGCAGGTGATAGAAAGAACAAGTGAGACAACCATGGAGAATGCTTGAGGTAGCACAGCTTAAGGAGCTTTAAACCATGAGCCCAACAGTTTCTTAAGGGAGCTGTGGGTATCAGCAGCCTTTAATGGAGATTTGGGTACACTATAGTATGTTTGGCTGGGGTTGCAAGAGGTAGAAGCCATGGTTTTGTAGGTCAAGGTGGGGATAAAGTTTAAGAGGATATTGGGTGAATGGAGAAACTTTATCGTGGAAAAAGAAAGAAGAGAAAATGAAAGGGGATAAGTGGGTGCGCTGGTGTATGGTTCTTTATCCTTTTTTCTTTCTCTCTACCTCTGCAAACACCAGGGGAGGGGTATTTATGGAGACTTTTACAGGGGGAATACGAGGTTGACTCTCACCATTACCTAGAACAGCTAAGGGCACACTGCCTTAGGCACCACCTCCATAACACGGTCACAGGAAACCAGGAGCATGGGGTAATGCACTAACCATTGGGTAGCTTGCATCAATAGGTTCCTGGGGTCAACGATAAGGGATGGAGTGCGTCAGTAACTAAGTGGCTGGGTCAGACTTCAATTGTGACAGATTATTTGGTCTAGCTACCTTTATTGGGTAAAGAGAGAATATGCTACTTACAACTTCAACACAAAGGAAACCCAAGGCTGGGAAGTCTAAAGTTACTTATACTAGATTCTCCATGAAGACTCCTTACCAAGGTGTTAAAGCCTTAATGAAGTTATCCCTCACTTGAAAGCCTACCAGCCCACTAAAAGCATAGTTCCCTAAAGCAAAGGAGTGTTGCTTTTATAGAGAGTGTGACCCTCTTTAGAGCGCGATGCCCTCTAGGGAGCACAACATCCTTTGAAGAGCACATGGTGGTGTCCTTCACCAAGTACGCTGGAGAGGTTTGGTGTTTTTTGGGGCGCCTTAGTAAAATTATATATTTGTTACGATTTATCCCAAAACAGTGATGCATATAATATTCATTGCACTTTGAAAGCTCTATCAATTTTAAGAGACTTGATGTCTGCCAAACCCTTTGGATACTACAACAATTTACACTTCAACTTGATAGCCCACTCCTGTCCATTGAGTACAACTGTAACTAAGATGCAAAATTGTGACATTTCCATGATTTGAATCTTTTTAAACTATATTATTGTACAATCCAATTATAGTTCCCTATTGTCCCTTTGCTTATTTTCACCAATCAGCTAGTCAAACCCATTTAAGTTCTCAAATTAATAACAGTAGTGGACACTACATGAACCTGAGCAGATGTAAATTGTTTCAGGAATTTCACAGAAAATGAGCAAAAAATGAAAAGATAAACTAGTGAATTTGTGCAGATCAAACTTTTTTAAAGAAAAAAAAGTTGTCAGAACGTTTGAATTGTTTTTTTTTTTTTTGCTTCTTCTCCATTTGTTGAGTCTGAACTTTAATTGGCTTCTGGGGTATAATGATTAACATATCTTCTTAGTTAAGTATCTTATTAGGCTTTAGCTTTCTTATGTATGAAATTGCCCAAGATATGATGCTTAGAGTTTTTAAGTTGACTCCAGAAGTGGCTGGATTACCTCCTTTTCAGGTTGTAATGCTTGCAGATAGAATATAGTCAGCTAAAGATAAGCATTTGGAAATTTTTAAACTCAAAACATTGAAAAGCACTTGTTTGTCTATATAGTCTTACTGATCTGCTGTGCTAAGAATCAAATAACTGGTGACAAGTCTTTTCTAGCATGTTACTTCTGGAGTTATGTTGTTCTTTATCATCGTTATGATTATTGTTGTTGCTTTTTTCATGGTAGGGAATAAAGCCAGTGTCATTGGCAAAAGTGATGGATCCTGAAGTTAAAGCATTTATAGAGAAATGTATTGCTAATGTATCTGAACAGGTGCCTGCAAAGGATCTCTTAATAGATCCCTTTCTTTAGTTAGATTCTGATAGTGAAAGTATAGGTCGTTCTTCGAGGTCCAAAACCCATCATTTAGGTAAATATCTTCGCATCTAAATTCCCAAATGTTATATTCTTTTATTTACCGTCTAATGTATCAAATGCAGGAAATAATTGTGACCATCAAGCCATTGGTAAAAGCGCTGAGGATAATTCTGCTGAGGCAAGTAGGGAATTTACACTGGAAGGTCAAATGAGAGATATTAATACAATATTTTTGAAATTGCGTATAGTAGACTCCTCAGGTCCTCTCTCTCAATTTGTTTGATTTTATTCAAAGAAAATGAGTGACTATTTGCTTTTTCCTTGGTTTTGAAATAAATGTTGTTCATGTGGGTGTAGGTTATATTCGCAATATTCACTTCCCTTTTGATATTAGAGCAGACACTTCAGTTTCTGTTGCTAGTGAAATGGTTGAGGAGTTGGAACTTACTGATCAAGATGTTACGACTATTGCTAAGACGATTGACTCAGAAATTCGATGTCACATTCCTGATTGGAGTCCCAATGAAACTCATGTCAATAGTTTTTGTCAAGATTCATCAGTTTCAGGTGGCTGTACCTCTGAAACTACGGGTGAGGTTTCTCCTGCGAGAAATGATTATGCCACTTCTACTGGTAGTTTTGCATTAGAAATATTACCTTCAGGTCGTAAGTACTGGTCTGACTCACCCAAGGCAGCTGGTGGAAACTCTCCAGCAAGGCATGGTGCTTCAAACTTGTCTTGTGAAGTGGATGTGAATGCTCAAGAAGGCAGCTTGACTGAAAATGGTGCTATTTCAGTTGAGCTGCAGCCTGGTGACTGTATCTTTGTTGGTGATTATAGTGCAGAGAAGGAATGGGGTGGGACTACTAATTCCCCTTGCAGTGAGAGAAGTATTACATCTAGGTATTTAAAAGCAACCAGCGATGCTAGAAGAAAAATTTGGAAGTTTGAAAGATTCTGAAATAGAAGACGTCAATAAAATAGCCATAAAACTGGAGAATTTGTTTGTAAGACAAAGAGAGGAGTTAGATGAACTAAAAACGATGGACGAATTAGCTATCTCAGATCTTTTAAAGGAATTTCCTCCGGAAATGTGCCAGAAGGTCCTAAATATATGCAACATGCAAATTCCTGATAGTGGAAATGTAGGGTGAGGCTTGAGACCTTTTCCTTGTCTAATAAATGCCTTGTGACGTTTATGGTACTTCAGGGCTCTTCCTCATTTAGAATGCTCACTTTAGAAGGAGTGAAATTCTAAAGCTCAAATATCCTTGCATGTTACACTTGGAACTGGATTACTTAATGTTAATATTTTGGGTTCATGATTCATGCTTAAAGGAGGGTAATTTCCTAATGGCACAAGTGTTCTTGGTATGATATTAAAAGGCAACACGACAATCATAACTTGGAGTCATCTTTGCAGGAGAGATTTAGTTGAGGGAAGGGTTATCATCCTCTTTAGCGCGGAGGATCCAATGCTATTACTGCATTTACCCAAGAAGCATAAGGCTGAGGTGAGAAATCACCTTGATAGGCGATAAGACAGCATAGTATCCATTTCATTTCCCAAGAACATCTGTATATAGTGTGATACGAGTCATTGAGTTATAGAAAGTATATACTTGTACATATGATCACTTGTGGTCGTTTCAGTTACACGGAGGTCTTCCCACCTAAAAGTTCTGGGCTTTGAGGTGAATTGTTGGAGACTTGGAACTAGTTCAGTTTGTGGATTATTTGTTTTTTTTTTACTCTGTCGAGTTATTCTTGTGGCATCACTGACTCAATGTTTTTGACACCATATCTTCTGATTAGCATTTTATATGCTTGATCAATACATAAATTGTGGACAACTTTAAGCTGGATTGCTTTGTCCATTTTCTGAATTTAATACCTTCAATGTAGTTAATATTATTTTTTTAAAAAGTTCTCCATTGTTCTTCTACAACTTTTTTTCCTCTCTGGTTAAATGTACAAGTGCAACCAATTTGATTGAAATGCAATATACTAGTCTCTATGTAACAAGGGTTCGCCAAAAGGTTATTGGTTATTGACTAATTTTTAGGGTATGTTTAGTTTAGGGTAAAGGGGGTGAATTTTTAAGGAAGTAAAATTTCTAGAATCAAAATGTGTTTGGTATGCCAATGAGGGGTAGATCAAAATGCATGCCTAGATGCTTATTGAGGCTTATGGCATGTCTGAATGAGACAACATTTCCTCTCCTAAATTCATTTCGGCATAGAGGAAAAATAGGGAGAGAAGAAAATCTCTTTCTTCTCCCTTGATGCGCATCGTTCATGGTTGGGAAAAATCATTGAAACCTAACCTTATCTCTCCTCTTCCTCGATGAAAAGATTCCATCATTCTCCTTCAATGTCCAAAGCAGACACCCTTTGAGTCTGAGTGTGATGAAATAACCAAGTGAAACACAAGAAGGGAGGGTTGAATTGTGTTTCTTAACCCTTATAAAAAACTTTTCTTTTAACAAAAGATTGAACACAACGAAGGTTAAAGGTTAACAAGTAAATAACATAAAAACAGGACTTCTTAGTCCTATTGGACTCTAAGGAATTTGGAGAGATTTTTAAGGAAGCGGTTAAGAACTTCAAAGAACCAATTTAACAGCTTTGTTAATAAACACAATGGTAAACCCCAGAAGTTAGTGGAAATAAAAAACACACAAGAAGAGAAGAGAAGCTTACACCAGAGATTTATCATGGTTCACTCTCACCAACCAAGAGCTACATCCAGTCCCTTCAACCAGAAGGATTTTCAACTAATCTTTTTCAGATTATAAGTATTATTCACCTCTTCAAGTTATAAGTAATTTCAACCTCTTCTGGTTCAATCACACCAGTATTCTTTTATACCTAGCCTCTTCAGGCTTACAACACTAAAATGAATTAGTAGAAGATGATGAAAGCTTGAGTTTGAAACTCACTAGAAAATGAGAATAGACAATTGATCTCAAGACTTTAACCTTTTTACAAGTGAAAAGAATTCCAAGAAGAGATAAAGTTTTTTAGACTTTGTAAGTTGCTTGGGCATCAAAATCTCTCTCTTCTTCTGGTGCTGCTTCTCCTTTTTATATGCGAGAAAAATTTGAGCAGACTTCATAAGCTTCGTCGTCCAACGGAAACATTTATTACCGTTCTGATTAGCTTTAAATGCATCGACTAAAATCGTGTTGAGCTTCTTCTGAAAGGTGACTTTGATTATCAGAGATTTCCAATCATATGATAACTGAGTCCTGATTTGTCTGAGATCGCAGAAAGTTCCTTATTTGCTGATCTTTGTAGTTGTTAGACAATGTCAGCAAAAAGCGACTCAGTTGACTTCTTCTGTAGTCATAAGCTGTCAGCGTTCTTTTCGAGTATTTAATGAGGAACAATTCTTCATTTTTGAATTTTAACAATGGACGAGAGCTAGAGCTTGAACTTTATAAGAGTGACTTGAGTCTGAGCTTTGGTAAAAAGAAAGTATTGGACGAACCAATAAAATAGTAACTGTATATGCAGACAGTCATTGGACGCAGGAATATATGTAACATACTGGACGCATAAAGAGATTTCGCAGAAACAAGTTGGACGCAAACTATCAAATAGTTTATTACAAGAAGCTATTTGCTCTTTTAAACTCATCGAAGACTTCTCAAAGAAAACAGCAGCAGTGTCAATAAATAAAGGAATTTCAGTTCTATTAAATCACTCTGTCCAAACGCTTATTTGTTCAAATTTAATAAATATTTTTGTTATCCTCAAAACTAAAGCAGGGAAAGCTACAGCTTTTTGTCATTAGTGCTAAACCTTATAAAAGATTTTGGTTTCAACATGTGATAGACAGGGATGACGACAACGAAGATGCCCCTTCCACTTGGGATCCTCCATTGTTAAGCAATGGAGTGGAGCTTTAGAGTAGGTACAAGGAGACACGAGCCATTGAGCATGAGTCCGACTTCACCTCAAGTGTTGGAGCTCTGAGCTCTCAACACCTTCTTCCATGGGCAGAGCACCATACGTAGACGCACATCATGTATGGTATGGAGTGGAGTGGAGTGGGAAGGCAGTCCACCATCACCATTTGCAAAGCAAAATTAAGTAATTTAATGGAGGGGAGTCGCACGGAGCCTCATGAAATGAAATCCTTCTCATATGCTTCCACCTGCCTTTTTGTCCCTTGATTTGAGGGGAGTTTCAATTAATTTTGTTTCTTGGCCATTATTTTGATTTACACATTTTGTCATATGATTAGACTATGTTGTAATTTTCAATTTCTAATATTTTCCATTTTATTTTATTTTATTTCTCATTAATTATGTAAACAACAGAAAAGCAATATAATTCCATTCCTTCTCACTTTTTTCTTTCATTATTATAACATGACCTTAATGTCTAAATATGAGTGTATCTGAAATTACAAAATTTGGAAATTGATTTTATTTATAAACAAAATCTTTGTTTAAAATTTTATGAAATATGATTTGATTTGATTTTAAAATCCTTATAATTTTAGTTGTCTACTTATAGAAATTTATTTAAATATAGTTAAATTTAAGTGAATTTAATTTAGTTTTAGTTTTAATTATTTAAATTGATAATTTTGTCTCTATTAATTTAGTTATGTTACTTATTTTAAGGATAATAATAAAGTATAATTATTGAAATAAATGACTCTAATTTATCTTTAGTGTATTTTAAATATAAAAATTGTAAATCAAATCAAAGCATATTTTTTTAATGAGTTTTAAATATAAGAATTAATTTTTAAATCAAATTAATTTAAGTTAAATTAAATCAATTATATTTTTAATGATTCTAAATACATGTAACTGTAACTGCGGCTACCGAATGCAAAAATTAGTTTTGATGCTACATGGCTAGGCTATTACTCCCATCCATAAATATGGATATTGGTGTCAATTCTAGGTGGCAAGACTATTGGTCAAATTGTGCACAACTGGTAGATGAAATTGATTTTAATAGGACGTGGAGCTTAGTTTAATTCCCATTGAGTTACTTGTGCAGTTATATAAAATCATGGATGTAGCCAACCAGCTTATATACACTGGCTCAATCCTACTTGAATTTAATGATATATCGAATATTTGATCCTCTACCAAATTATCTATCTCTCTCCCATCCACCTCGATTGTAAATGAAAAAAATCATGGATGTAGTCCTTCACAATTCAACAGATAGGGTCTTATCACCGTAGAATTTGTATCTATATCGGTCTTTATATGATGGCCTTGCCCATAAATTTAACAGATAAAGAAATATTTTCAAAATACTAATTATATTTAGAATTAGTAAAACAATTTTTTGATAATATATTTTTACACAATCTTGTATTTTTTTTAATAAGGATTGATCACTCTTATATGGTGGGTTTTTTAATTAGGTAAAGATTGTTCAATCCCTACACACAAATTAAAATAATTAATTATACTAACATAGCACACCAAGGGAGCTCTCATGAGGTCGAAGGCTCCAGGTTTAAATCTCCACACTCCATTATCTCAACTAAATAATTTAACTCTATCTAAAAAAAAAATTAAATTATTATACTTATATTGTATAATAATCTTATGCCTTCATAAACTTCACAATTTTATGACAAATAGACTTTAAACACATTTTCTTGATCCCGTTGCCCACATAAATTTTAGTGTTTTACGGCAATTAAAATTTTAAAACACAGACACAAACGATTAGAAGGTTTTTATAGAATTGGATTTACCTGTTAACCCAGCAAACATGACCTGATCCAGTAATTTTTTTTTAAAAAAAAAATTTATGCTCAACGACGTCGTTTTTAGCTTTCAACAACCAATACAATAATGATTTTATTAATAACCTGGCTCAACCTGATTCAGTCCGAAGTCATTTTTTTTAAATGTTATTAATTTTTTTCAAAAAAATCTAACATAATAAACCTGACTTGAACCAAAACGATAGCCGTCAAATAGAGCTAGCAAGTTCAGAAAAAAATTTCCCATTGGCCATGACTTTGATATTCAAGAAATACGTGTTTGTGATATTGATTTAAGACTTACGTGTTGTGTGTGTGTGTGTGTGTGTGTGATAGTCTTCTTTCTTATGGTGGATCTGGCTTCCAACAAGTCTCCTCAGTTTGGAGGCATGAATCAAATACGTGTCACAATCAAGGACTACGAATAACGCTTAGGAGGAGGGCCTCTTGAGCCTCTCGTTAAGGAATGACCTCAAGTAATCTGATTATCTGACCACAAAGGGCAAAATTTGCGGCTTGGCTCTCTCTATGTACTTCTATCAAAATTGGTTTTCATAGAGCTTTTTTTTTATTTTATTTTTTAGATAATTATATTTTACTTGTTAAAATTTTAAAAATTTACTTAAATTAATTATAGCATATCAACTTTAAAATTCTACAATTTATACTTATAAAGTTTTAAAAGTATTACAGTAAAGTATACACTGTAATATTTAAATATTTAAGAACAATTATTGTTTGAGTTTAAATTTAATATATTATTAGCATAAAAAAATTTATACTGTCATTTAATGATTTGTTAGCACATTATTAAAAGAGTTAGACTTCTTATGTAATTATTGTGATAATCAAAATTTCTTTAATAATTTTTTAATATATAATTAAATAATAATGTAAATTTTTTTACAGCAATAATAAATCAAAATTAAATTCTTATTTTTTCCATCTAAATGGCATGAAATTTATCAAATTACGTTAAAATTGATCTTGTAAACTATACTAGTAGAAGAGACTAAGTTTTATGAATAAATTATAAAATAAAGAACAATGCGATACACATTATGAATTCTAATTGTTAAAAGAAAAAAATAAAGTAGTAAAAAAATTATATATTCCCCCACTAAACTATAATTTACTCTTTTGTTAATGAAAAAGATAACTGAAAATTGTTTAATTCTTGACTTTTGGAAATGGAGACATTCATCTATGGTATCGGTTTTCTTTTGAATGCTGGCCATGTGTGAATAGAGTGAACCAGAGGCAGAAATTACTTTCTATGGTGGTGATTACACAATCCATCATTCCCCATCGCCATCCTTTCATATCATATTGTTCAATGGCGATTTTACGGGGTCAATAATAATATGGATATGGTTACACTATTTTTAAGTCACTCCACTGAGGCATGTTAATATGTTATTTTTTAGACTTAAAATTTAAATTTTAATAAAAATAGAGAGGGTGAAATTTATAGAAGGTATTGTATAACTTCCAGTTAAAGAAATCACTTCATTTATATTTATAAAAAAATAATAAATTTTGATTTGTCTATATATAAGTGAGCTCAATTCGTTACAATTTACAAATCAAAATTTATCACAGTCCACAATAATGATTTAGGAGGTGGGAATGGTTTTGTTCACATGTCTTTTTGGACCTTTTTTTTTATTCAATTGCTGATCTTGTTGAAATTTTTAACAATAAGTTGAATAATTTGTTTATTTGTAATAATACTGAAGATGTAATAAAATATATATTTTAATTGATAAATACTTTTAAAAAATATTTATGAATAATATGTGTTGAATATAGTATTTTTAAGTGTTTGATATGATAAGTTTAAATAACCTCTTTTTTTTGTTTAAAAAACTGTCCTTTGAATAAAAAGTGCGATTATAATATTTTTATGACTAATTTTACTTATTATTATTTTATTCTAATAATTTATATTTATTTGAATGACAATTTAAAAAGAATGTTGCCAAAGAACCCGAATTTAGAAAGACCGACTCAGTGTGGATGAGTATAAAAATGGAGTAGGTCTCACTTCATGACTGAGGTCTATCCAAGTGAGACCTACCCCATTGTTATTTTTTAGTATCTGATCAACTTTAGATACAAATTTTTCCAAACTGTTAGGTTTTGGCCAATTAAAAAATATTTAAACTCATCAAATCAAAAGGGAGTTATTCGGTACCTAAGTGTTTTTAATGTATGTATATTCAAATTATTTGTGAAACATTTGATTGATAGCTAGTTTTACTTAATAAATTTCAAACATTTATTGTAAGAAGTGAAAATCAATAACCAATAAAATATTTGATAATTAATTAAGGTACAAGTATAGTATAAACTATCCAAATGAATACAATAGATTTTAACAAAATATGCTCAAAATGGAGAACTTAAAAATAATCATCCCATTTTCTTTATTCTGGTTAAAAAGAATTGTTTCCATTGTGCTTCTATTGCCATCTTGTGAAGAACATATAAATTATTTTGAAAGCGGATTCCAACTTTCCAAACAAAACCATCATATACCTTTTCCAGATTTGTAAGTTTTTAATCCTATTCATGCATCTTTTCCGCATGTTATGGTTTAAGCAAATGGATCGAAAAAATATAGTAAAACAAAGAAAGAAGAAGATGGATTTATTTATGGGTGTAATATTATTGTGTCTTGCTTTCGTTAATTGTTTTATCTGCACCCTACTAGGTCATATCCAATTCCCAACTCACAAGGATAGGGGGTGAGCACTGAGTCCCTCTAAAATGAGGCAGAAAAGGATAGAACTTATATGAGGTCCTCTTTCGTTGAGCCACAGTCACAGATAGCATTACCAAAATCTAGCTACTCCTCTTCTCCTCTTCTATCCCCCCATTCCCAAAACCAAAAACCCCCTCTAAGCTCTATCCAAAAGCAATTCTTCAAATGGCAATTTCTTCCGCAGCAGCAGCAACAGCTTCCTCAAAGCTCATCTACCCACACACCTCTCCCTCCCTACCTTCCTCCTCTCCCACCTCCCTTTCCCTTTCTATCTCCGCCACTACTTCCACCGCCACAACCCACCTTTCCTCATCCTTCATCAACCCCTCCACAATCCTCCACCTCACTCCCTCCACCACTCGCCACCACCACCACCGCTCCTTCACAATCCGCGCCGCTCGCGGCAAATTCGAACGAAAGAAGCCCCACGTAAACATCGGCACAATCGGCCACGTGGACCACGGCAAGACCACTCTCACCGCCGCCCTCACCATGGCCCTAGCCGCACTTGGCAACAGCGCCCCCAAAAAATACGACGAAATCGACGCCGCCCCAGAAGAGCGCGCTCGCGGAATCACCATCAACACCGCCACCGTGGAATACGAAACCGAGAACCGCCACTACGCCCACGTGGACTGCCCCGGCCACGCCGATTACGTGAAGAACATGATCACCGGCGCCGCCCAGATGGACGGCGCAATTCTTGTCGTCTCCGGCGCCGACGGACCCATGCCTCAGACCAAAGAACACATCCTCTTGGCGAAGCAAGTGGGTGTTCCCAACATGGTTGTGTTCTTGAACAAGGAAGACCAGGTCGATGACGAGGAGCTTCTTCAGCTCGTGGAATTGGAGGTTCGCGAGCTTCTCTCCTCTTACGAATTCCCTGGTGATGATATTCCCATTGTTTCTGGTTCCGCTCTTATGGCTTTGGAAGCTTTGATGGCGAACCCTGCCATCAAACGTGGCGACAATAAGTGGGTGGATAAGATTTATGAGCTCATGGATCGTGTGGATAGCTACATTCCCATTCCTCAGCGCCAAACTGATCTTCCTTTTTTACTTGCCATTGAAGATGTGTTTTCCATCACGGGTCGTGGAACCGTGGCCACTGGTCGTGTGGAGAGAGGTACCATTAAGGTTGGAGAAACGGTAGACCTTGTTGGTTTGAGGGAAACTAGAAATACTACTGTGACTGGGGTGGAAATGTTTCAGAAGATTCTTGATGAGGCTTTGGCTGGGGATAATGTTGGATTGTTGCTCAGAGGTATTCAGAAGGTTGATATTCAGAGAGGGATGGTTTTGGCTAAGCCTGGTACTATTACCCCTCATACCAAGTTTACTGCCATTGTGTATGTTTTGAAGAAGGAAGAAGGAGGTAGGCACTCCCCCTTTTTTGCTGGTTATAGGCCACAGTTCTATATGAGGACTACTGATGTCACTGGCAGAGTTGCATCTATTATGAATGATAAAGATGAGGAGTCTAAGATGGTGATGCCTGGAGACCGTGTGAAGATGGTGGTTGAACTTATAATGCCTGTAGCTTGTGAACAAGGAATGAGGTTTGCTATTAGAGAAGGAGGGAAGACTGTTGGAGCTGGTGTTATCCAATCAATTCTTGAGTAATTGTAACATAATGTGACTCGCCTCGCATCGCATCGCATCCAACTACTTGACTTTACTCTTGAATGGTGGAGAAACTCGCTGTCTGTGATTTATGCAATTCATTTTTGTTTTGCCATTTTACACAACTTTTCTACCATATCCAATTTCTTATATTTTGTAGGTTTTGAGATGCTGATGTTTAGTCTAGTTGGGTAATATTTTTCCAATGCTTTGTTTTGACTTCCTTCTCTCTTATTGTTTCATCTGTTGAGTTACTTGAGCAAGGTTCCTTAAACTTCTGCTTGCATGAAAATATGAGATTTTATTTTAAATGCTGAACAGTAACTCTCTTTTAGAATGATCAGTGTTTCTTATAATCATCAATCATGCGACTTCTAAAACAATGTGGATGCCCTTTTCATACATATATATATTTACAGTCTCAAGGCAGGTAGAAATAATATAATTGGTGTTGCACTTGAGGTGGTTGATGTTCATGCCTCTTCCTTTCATGTGGTAGAAGTCTCTGCTGAAATTTTATACTGACTGTATAGGTTTTTTTATTGAAAATAAATATGCAAAAGATGAGTCAACTAACTTCGTATCTTGGTAGGCTGTATTAGATTAAGCTATGACAACACGTTACATGTTCTCCACATACAGATTAGAGGGCCTCATTGTGCTTAGAGCAGTAATGCCTCCTGAATCCTAATCACATTCTCATCCAGAGTCAATAGAAGATGATTCCTTGTCATGTTTATCTAAGATATTGCATGATAGAAGATTGTCGGAGATAAACCTAGTCAGTTTTCTTGTCCTTCTTTGTGTTTGTGTATTTTTTTTTATATATTATTTAAGTAGCTTCAGATTAAATCTAGACGGATTAGCTTCTTTCCTTTTATTTCTCTTAATACCATTTCCATTGGAAGCAGATAAAAAAGTTAAGAGGCCTCAGTTGGATTATCATATAATGTATGAATCCCGTATCTTCTTTGATCTTTCAGATGCTAAAACACTTTTCTTTTAGTTAACCGGGGAAGGGGGATGGGAAATGGAAAAAAGTTCGACTGCCAGCTAGAAAAGTTGCTTCTGTGCTTCTTATTGTTGAAGGTGGTCACGAGGTAAGCAACTGACCGGAAACTAAAAGCTCAATGCCAAGTTTGATGCATCTTGTGTAGCTTAAAGCTCAGGACATTGTTTAATTCCATCCATCCATGTTCTTTTTGGGAAGGCTATGCTTTCTTGTAACTTGGATTTGCAATTAGTCATTTGAGGTTGCACAATGCATGATTAGCTCAGTGACTCAAAAAGCCACTCCCAGTGTTATCAGTTATCGCTTTAAATGCTGCAAACGAACTAATGAAATGTCCAAACATGAATGGGAAGGATACTAGCTAACATAGCCAAAACAGAAACCTAGTGAAGCTGTTTTTTACAACGAAAACTAAATTGGAATGATTTTAATAATGGATGCTAAGATCTAAAATTGTTGAATTTCAGTTTTGATAATGGTTTTACAGCTACCAAAATATAAAATTCTATACCCCGTGTTTACTAGATATGATATTTTTAAATTCTTATATTTTGATGAATGGAAACATTAAAGAGTTTGACCCTTTTTTATTTCTTTTATTTCTTGGTTGAATAAACGAATTTTTTTTATAGCTATTTTCATTAATGTTACCAAAGAAGGTGAAACAACCTAATTCAGTTTTCGGATGAGGGTTGGTTTCTGGTTATTTTTCCTGTTTTCATCGAGGTTTCTTAAAAAATTGATACAATCGCAGCTTCAACTTTGGTTATTTCAGAAACTCGTGCTAATAGGATAGAAAGAATCAACTGTAACCTTATACAGTTACAGTTACGCCTAACTAACGTTTAACTAGGAGATAACTAAGAAGGAATGTGTGATCTCTCAAGAGAACAATATTAGTTGCATACCATTACCACCCTGTAGAGATGTGAATGATGACATCTTGATAATAAAGTAATTTAAAAACAGAAACTTCTAGAGATGTAAAATATATAATAAATAGTTCAATAACAAATGGCCTCAAAAGGAGGCAACCATCCATTTTGCTAGCTTTATAGTCCCTAATGCTTAGATTAGTTGACATCCTAAACTCATGCACCACAATAAAACCCAGTGCCTGTTTTGAACGAGCAACAAGGCTATCTGAAGATGTAAGCAGCTGCTAACAATTCATGACTGTGTCTGTAAATTCTACGACCATATTTCCTAGAATATGGTTGATAATACCAACTGTTGAACAAAAGCTGCCCTCAGCCTTCTCTCTTGATGATCCTGCTCATCACCCATATCCGGTGCATCTTTCCCAGAGCTGCAGAGACAAAACCATCAGCAACATTTCAGCAATGGGTTTAAGGAGAGACTTTTCATAAACCTTCGTTCTATCTCTATTTTGAAATCAGGATACAAGCATTGCTACTAAGCTTATAAAGACTTAAAATGTAGGATCTACACCTTACCAGCACCATAAGCCAAAGGCCAGGGCTCATGCAAATTTTTTACACCCAGACAGAATGAGAGGTTGAAGCAAACTAGAAAGTTAAAATAAAGACATAATATCTTGAGATGAGAATATTTCATCCATAATTTTCAATTAATTTGCTTTGAAAATTGGTAAGGAAAACATGAATGTGTGGAAGAATCTGAAAAGCCAAAAGCAGACTCGGAAATTTTAATCATGAGCATATGTAAGGGCTGGGGGTTTGAGTTTGAAACTTTTTCTTTACGGGCCTTGAGGGTTTGACACTTGAAACCCTTTATAATGTGTAAAAAGGTCCTCATAATTTAATACAAGAAATATTTAATATATAAAATTTTGGAATGTATTAAAGGAAAATTATGGTAGTTGATTCAGATATTCCTACATGTCACAAATATTTAACTTACCGAAGTTTAACAAGACTAATAAGATAGAATTGCTTCTCGGGAGAACATGCTTGTAAAACGAAACACGGGCAGATATTAATGTGGGTGTCACACCACATTGACAGTCAGGTAATTCTGGCTTAAAGGGGATCATATAACTCAAAAAAAATCAAGGTTCAGAAAGAAAGTTTTCATATTCCGAAAGACAACAAAAATTCCTAAAATTACTGAGTAAACCTCTCACTACATAATCCTTTAAACTGCCAATATAATAGTTACCATCATAGTAGATCAATGCAAAGTTAGAGAAAGACCTTCAGAGAAACCATCTGAATTGTATCTCATAACAAATACAAGGTATTTAAGCGGGTCAGTACACGTGCATATTGGCATACATTATGTGACTTGCTTAATCAATTTCAACTTTTAATACCCGTGCATTACACTTTAGTATTGCTTCAGATCATTTCCATTCAGACTAAAATACTTGAAAACTATATAGAAAACTTGAAATGCAAAAGATCATTATTTCCTCAGAAAAGTGAAAACCGACCTCCTTCTAGTAATATTACAAATTAGGACTAGCTAAACTTGTTTCAAAGGAAGATAAGGTATCAAGTGAAACCATAAAAATCAGAAAGGAAATTTAATTCTAACAGTGGGTTAGAAAATAAAAGGACTAGCTGGAGAATGCTTAAGTCATGTTGGTGGCTTCGTGATTATGCCCCTACAGAATCATTTAAAGGATTTTAAGCAGATGAATCTCAATGAAAAACAATGCTCTTTTTCACCCTTCTCATTTTTTTTATATTATTTCTAAGTCTCACAAACACCAAAAAAACCCTCTACATTGTCTAAAAGGTGATAGCTATTAGACCTATGTTCACCAGCTCATGAAATACTCGGATCTTTGAGTTTATAGTTTCACCACCAATCTGTTGCTTCCTAGTTCCTGTATAACATGTTCTCTTTAGTCAAACCATGATGCAATTATATGTTGATAATGAAAATGCTTAAACAGATCCTATTAATAGTCCCCTCCCCCAATGACCAATATCAATTGCACAATAGACAATTCAAGATATTATTTTGAAGGGACAAACTAGAGAGAAAGAGTTAGAGTATGGTATTATATACACACACCTCCCTAATCTTTCAAAGTATCCTTCAAATGGAAAGAATATTAGAGAAAAAAAATCCCAAATCACAATATAGTTGTCTTGTTTCAAATGTATGTAATGTCACATCATGAAACTTCGAAGGACCCCAATATTTCATATATGACATCTCCTTTGGTCATTTTCAAATTGAACGTAGATTATTGATAATCTACCAATAAATAAACACCAAGTATAAGTGATATATCTTGTAGATCCACAGATAATTTAGAAATGTACTATAAAATACAATAATTTGGAAATTAAGGTAACACCATCAGCCATACAATTTCCCTATACATAAGAAGCATTGTTTTTATTTGATGCAGAGAACAATGAATGAGTTACAAAGATAATAAATTCAGATAGACTACTTCACTTATGAGTTTAGCTGATACTAGTGAAATTAGTTATATTTCTACATTTATAACATTTCCTAGAAAAGGAGATTAGCAAAGACAGCCAAGGCAAAAACAGATGATTTTAAAGTACATTCTTTTAAATGTGGTGCAATCTGAACTAGAGGTTTCTCAAGTTTGCTTTTTTTATACCAACTTACCATCACTACAAAACATAGATGGAAAAAGGACCATACCTTTTCAAATTAGAAATGTCTGAGGCATTGTTGATGGAATCTTCATCTGGAAGAATACCACTAGCGTTTGGAACAGACATGTTGCAGATAAAGGGTGACAAAAGTGGATCAGGCATTGATTCATGTTTGTTTCCCCTGGCAGCATGTTTCTTGCCAAGCATTGCTGAATTACCAGACCAGATGCTAGATTTCTCAGACTTCCATGTCCGCTATAGATCAATATATCAACATATTGAATTGAGTTAGACAAGAAACAAATGCTCCTAAAGCCAATAATGAGCTAGATTACATTTAAAACACAATAATTACAAAATAAGCAAAAGATACCTTCCGTGAGTTCGAATGCTGTGTGAGCCCGATTGCATCCGTTCCTAAATTTTCTCCACACACAGGACAAACCTGATACAGGAACATTGAAGCAGTCGGTCAGATTTCAAATTTCAATCATAACTTAATTACCTGCGTGAAATGTTTAGAAATGTCCTATTTCATTTTTCCTTAGTCTTTAACTATAATGGTTGCTGAATCACTTGATCCTTATCTTCTTGATTCAGATCAGGACATTGCACCATTTCAAGCAGATACATAAATTTTCTGTTCAAATTTATATACAACTGCATTTAAGGAAGGAAGTATCACTTATAAATTATAACAAAGTCATTGGACAGTTTACCAATCAATCAAGGAAAGTAGGAAAAAGAAAACAGTCTAACAAAATTGTAAACATGTTAGCAATAACTTCAGCTAAACATAAAATTTTAAAAACAGAAAGGTCATACCGCATTTTTTGGGTCATAGTAATGCTCCTCTTCCAAACGGCAGCGGAGCACAGAAACGTCGATCTCAAAATCACAGAAAGGACATCGGAAAACAGATTGGTCATCATCCTCCTCATCTGTGTAACGGGGCACTGAATAATTATCTGTGGTTTAAAAGGGATCAGTGTCCGCAAGCTAATTCTAGCACAAGATTAGATTTTGCATGCCATAAAAGGAACAGCTCAAAAGATAAGAGCAATAGGAAAATTAAATGAACTGTACATTATACACTGACACAATTGCACAAGCTCACAAAATACCAACAAAGGAGGAAAAAGCACGATGCTAGGGCTCCCTCATCCTCTTTTATGTTTGGGAGTTGGGAGGGGAAGGGGATGGGAGGGAAAAGAATCAAAATAAAATGAAGGGGAAGGAAAGGGACCAGAATTGGAGGTTAAGTAATAAACTTCCTTCCCCTTATTTGGATGTTTAAAATCATCCAAAATTCTCCAAATTGGGGGAACTTTATGTTGGTAAAAATGAATAGGGGAGGGTTTTGGAGGGTTAGATTAGATGATAATTCCTTTTTTTTTTCTCCCCTCACTTTAAAGCTCAAAAACAAGGGGATGGTTTACTTAAAACCTTCCTTTTCCTTCCTTTTTCCTCCCTTCTCCTCCATCCAGACATACTAGAAACTTCCAGGGCACATGTAAAACTCGGGACAGCCCTAGGCTAAAACTAAAACTTTTCCATAAGATCAAATCTACCAAGCAAAATACCAATTATCAAGACATTAAACAGATAGATGTACTACAGTCATGCACAAGAAAATTGAAAGACCAGAACCTATTAATCTGGCTTTATTTCTAAGGCGGCATTTTTTTTTTACTTATGTTATGCCCCTATTAAGCAAAAAAAGGCTTTCCTATATCTATAAAATTAAAAAAAAAATTCACTTTCACCCTCACCAGAATTAGGGTCATCTTCTGGATTCTCATCATAACCTTCATCCCCAACATTATAATATGCAGCGCTCATTGCGAAGTCATACGACCGAAGTCCTTCATTGACAGAGATGGAGGCCAAATCCAACTTGAGCCTATCGAGGGACTGCCGAAAGGAATCAGCTTGAGGCTGTTCATTGGGCGAATCGCTCTCTTTTTCAGTGCAAATCGTCATCAGCCACTGGGTTTTAATTATCATTAAAAAAAAAAAAACCCTTTTTTTTCTATCGCTTGAAGGATTTGGAGGTGCTAGTTATATAGAAAATGGTCTCACAGTGAGTGAAAGCTTTCTATGGTAAGAAAAACACAAATGGAAGCTTAATAGAAGCTCCCTTGGGTTGGTTTTTGCTTTATCCTAATTAAGTCGGAATTCCCATAAAGAGATCCTCGAATTCATTTCTGACTAAATTAAGAGAAGAAATTTTGATCACCCTTAAAGCCAGACCATATCATCGCTGTCCCTTTCATCTGCCGTAGAATGTATACACTTGAAACGAAACGGTTACATGCAAATAAGGTCCACTTGGAACATAATCATTAGTAAAACAAACTACGAATATCTCCAAATTTAATCGCGTATGCAGACTGCAGTTGCTTCTGACAAATAATAACAGCAAAATAGCAAAGCCCGGAACACATGCTACCTGTACAGGTGTTTGTGACAGGGAAAGAATGACAGAACTTTGAAATCAAGTGTAAGAAAACTGTGTTCAGAGTGAGCTAAACCAATTCACGCATAGTCATAGCAAAAGGGGAGATGGGGTGTTTATACAATTCATCAAAAAGTGCCACAGAAGCCAAATTTAGGCAATGCAATGCCAACCCAAATGCTTTCCCTCAGTTCTACCCACCAAAGAAAAACTGTAGGATTCCACATCATAAAAGGCTCTTATTAGCTAGTGGGGTTCATGAATACTGACAGACAGATTTAAAAGGTAAGGAAGAAAGAGGACTCAGAGAAAACCATGGTTCATGGCTCAAACACAAGAGGAAAGAAAATGGGGAAAAACAGAAAACAAAAAGGGTACTCAATCAAACAACTAAAGCGAATAGCAAGTGGCAAAACAAGTACCAGAGTGAAGCCTCTCAGCTTGGACAGTAGAGAGGTAGTTGGCAGAATGGATACTGGAAGCCCTGAAGTCCAAGTCCATGATGTCAGCTTCTACCAGCGAGAAACCTCAGAATCCAACGGGCACTGGACTGAAAGTGATGGGTTTTTAGTTGAGGCTTGAGGAGGTGCCGGTGATCAAAGAGAAGAAGAGAGGGAAAGGCTCTCAATTTTCAAGGGAAAGAGAGGACCTGCTTTCACATCATCATCACTTCATCACCTTTGATTGGTGTGGTGTGGTAGTGTTTTGCTTACTCATACAGTCATACTATTGGTCTCTGACAATCTGAACTCTTTTCTGACACAGACAAAAGATTCACTATGGATGCCTGACACGTGGCACTCATGATACTTATTTTCTTGTTCTCAACGAGAATCAAAATGTTACTAATTAAATAACACAAGACCTATTTTTATAAATTTTCAGTGAAATGACTATTGTGTTGTATGATATTATTTAGATCCGATAGGAATAATAAAAGATGTTTGTACAGAACTAGTTATTTATATTATGTGTTTTTTTAATTATATATTGACCTAAGTTTTGTCCCCCTTTCCTTTTTTTCTTCTCCTTATATACCAACTTAATCTGTTCATTTGATGCTTGATTGAATTAACTTATTTTGTGTTTAAACAACTTTTAATCAAAATAATGTAAAAGAAAACTGAGAACTAAAAACCTATTTTTATGTGAAATTAACAAAACAAAATGCGCTTAGACTAGATAGTTACTGATATGTTCAGAATTGAAAGACCTGAACAATATATGGTAAGCGCAGTTTCTATAAGTTTAAGTACATTCCTTTCGATTTTTGTCAAGAAAAAAAAGGCACATTCCTTTTGATGTACCAAAAAAAAAGTACACTCCTTTTCAGGAAAACGTTACCAATACAAATAAGAAAAGTTTAGCTGAAAACATTCTTATCCAAACAAAAATAGGTAAATAAATAATTACACATAATTTTTTGTATTATTAAATTTATTTTCAGATAGTCACATCAATACTTTTTTACGTAAATCTACAGATAATTCAACATTAAAAATCTCATATAATGCACGAGACAATTTAGGATTTGAATAAAATATATTTTAGTCCTTGCTTAGAGTATATGGAAAGGAATTTATGAGGAAGAGATAGCTACCACCATTGCATAACCTCCAACCAAAATATAATTCAAAATTCTTATATGAATATAGTAATACTTTAAAATCATTCAAGATATATATTTATATTTTGGTGGTATTAAATTATGGGATTATTTTAGAAAATAAAGTTTTTGATAAATATATTTATTATGAACAAATAATCTAGACTTGTTTTTGTATATCAATGTAGATTATATATGATATAAAGAAATTTTGTTATATCTTTCTTTCTAATAGAGGTGGAATTCAATCCTTAATCCTTACATCTACGATTCACTTTAATTATTTAAGATAATTTTAGCCAATATTATTATACATAACACTTTGAGTGACTATTTCTTTGTATGGTAATTGTTTTTGACAAAAGTTACTTGATTTAGATTCTAAGAAAAGAGAAAAGATATTAGCATAAATTATGTGAAGTATATATCTAATTTGCACTATTTGAAAAAAGTTATGGTAGGATGAGGATGTTATCTAATAGCTTGCACAATAATATATAAAGAACATGTAAACATAAATTTGTGCAAGTATTATTGCTCTTTCTAAAATGTGTACATTTCAATACTAGTGGCATTTCAAATAGAGTTTAAATTTATTCAATTGTCATTATAAAGTTTTTTACACTTTCATTAAATGATTTGTTAATACTACATAAATAGGGGGAATTCTATCATATTCCAAAGGAGTTTCCTTACCACCAACTGATCTTCATAAAAATAATATTATTCCTTTTTTGAAAATTTATTTATATTATTATTTTATTATGAAAAAAATATTATTTTTAATTGGGAGTAGGAAAACCTATTGGGATAGGATAGAAGGATATCATTAAAAAAGTTAAACTTTTTAAAGAGTTATTGTAATAGTCAAATAATTTTAATGATTTATCAATACATAATTAGACGACAATGTAAAGTGTATACTAGTAGTGAATCAAATTAAATTATAATTATATATATAATTTTGATCTACTGTTAGTATAAAGAAACTTTATATTGTCATTCAATCATGTGTTGACAAATTATTAAAAGAGTTTGATTATCACCACAACTACTTAAAAAGTCTAACTTTTTTAATAATATATCAACACATTATTAGATAACAATGTTAAAAAAATTTATAATCAAAATGCATCAAAACTATCGTCATAAGTATTAGAACATGGGACACATCAATCTAAAATTGTAGATACCAAATAACATTCGGTAGTATTTAGTTTTTCCTTGGCTCCAACCTCAATGGACGTTTTACAAAAATAAATAAATAAATAAATACTTCTTATAAAAATGTATAAAATGTAGCTCGAAAATTATGTTCGCACTTAAAATATGTCTTGAACGTAATATCAACATATTTGACAACTTCTATAATATAATCATATTTTAGGTGCAAACATGAATTAAATATCCTAAACGTAAAAGTAATATTTTGTTATTTTCATTAAAAGAAAATTTATTTATGTATATATTAATATTTTTATAATTTAATATTATATCACTATTATAATAATATTTAAATAAATATAACATAATAATTTTTAAAAAAAATATTATTTTAGTTAGTCAAGGTGATTATGTTTTACAATACATAAACAAGCTTAACTATTAAAAGAATTTTTTTTCCTAAATTTATTTATATTCAATCTTTTAAGCATTAATTTATTAACACATTCAAAATAAATATTTTTATATCATATCATTTTTAATAATTACACATTTAAAAATAATTTTTATTAACATTATCCAAATAATATTCATTTTGACAAAATTAATTTTCTAGTAAATGCTTTTAAAAATAAATTATTTCACTCAAAATTAAATTCATCTAAAATCAAGTTTGAATTATCTAATTTAAACATACACTTAAAAGATGTGAAACACTTATTTTTGGATGAGTTTCTATATAAAAAATTATTTTTTTAACATTTTTAAAAAATATTAAAAAAAACTATACCCAAACGAGCACAAAGCATATCTCTTTTCTTTAATAGTCTAATAAATTGGATGAATCCATTTTTTTATAAGTGTTTTTCGATTTCAGTTGAAGTAATGGATGACCACCATTTAATAAAAAAATTGTCTCCTTTTGGTACAACGTTACTTTTCCCCCTTCACTTTTGATACAGGTACATCTCCAGAAAGATATTTCATATATTTGTAACATACATTATTCCCATCAATTTAAAAACTTGATTTCTTCATTTAAAATCATAACTTTTTCTCCAAAAGTAAAAGGAGAAAATGATGGAGAAGAAAATTTTACTTCCAGTTCATCAAGCTTTAATTGGTGAAGTTCCAAACCTTTATTATGCGAACAAATTAAGTTAAACAATAATGATGAACAAATTAAGTTAAACAATAATGATATTTGCATATCATAAATTTTACATTATTTTTATATTTAATTAAGGATAAGTAAATTCTTAATTAATATAATATATTATTTATTTAATAAATTTAGTAATTTTTTATTTATAAACTGATAATCAATTATTAAATTTATTAACTAAATAATATATTATATTAGTTAAAATTTTATTCATTATTAACTATATATAAAAATTAGTATATAAATACCTTTTTCATAAGCTAAAAGGTCGGTATGATCCACTGTAAAAAAAAAAATAGCTGGGTATGATCTACAAATTTGAGGCGACATTTGTTTCCCCATTTTGACCAAGAACAATAAAGACAAATTTATCAAGTCTAATCTCATTATTCCCAGAAAAGTTTCTCCGCAATTTATTTTCTACGTGCTTCAAAAATTTAACATCTTCAAAGCAGGTGATCTAATTAGTAATTAAGTTATGTGTTTAAGATATCCTTATAATTAATACATGAAAAATTTAGTTATAATAATCTAACGGCTTCGCCGAACAAATCACTGAAATCAGAAAAATAGTGATTCGGTCACTATGTTAGTTCAATTGATAAATTTAATCATATTTAAGTCAAATTTAGGCGAACCCAGTGACCAAATAAGATCAAATCAAACTGGCGAATTTAAACTGGATAAAATCTGTTTTTTTTTTTTCATCTAGCCATTTGTTTTTTGTTTTTCTTTTGTCAAATAGGCGACTAAAAGCAGGTAGGTTTGGTTTACATTTTTTAAAACGTAAACGTGCGTTGCACTATTTCCAATGCACGTTTGCAAGAAGTAATTGCATTTTTCCTTCTCCTCAACACTCCCTGGTGTTTGAGAGAATTTTAAACAAACAGAGCCAAACTGATGATTGGGTAATTTGGCTAGCTGACAAAAAAATCTTATATACTCTTGTAGTTATTTAATCATGATTTAATTTAAATTTTATTATAAATATTTGAAATTTAATCCAATTAGTATATATGAATATAAAACGCTATATGTTATATTTTTAATAGAACAGTATAATATTCTTTAATTACATAAGAATTTCTCTTATCTAACAGAGTCGAGACTAACCCAATTCTTGTATCTATAATGAAAAGTATTAGGTTATTAAGTTCCTTTAAAGTACATTGTATACTTTAGAAAATAAAATATTAATAAATAATTACTCATTAAAAAATTAATGATTTAAATTTGATAAAATACAAGTAAATTTCTTAGAACATACTCTTTTGATTATTATTTTTTATATTTATAAGTGATTATCACTTGCAATTTATTCACCATACACTTCAAAAAGAATTCGAATCCATATTTAATACTTATGATGTCTTAATTAATGATATAATATTTATTTATGGTAGTGAAAAGCAAAAGAACCAATGGGAAGTCTCGTAGCAGGACAACGACTGTCTTAGTCAACAAGTTAGGGAAAAGGGTGCTTGGGTAATTGGCATGGAGGACACAAGGTGATTCCGTGGCAGTGACCAACGATCAACTACGGGCTATACGGCTATGCATCGTCACAAATGCACAAAGGGCCAAACAACCAACCTTAAAACTTAGGGATTACTTTCTTTCTTTCTTTTTCAGTTATTTTTACATTTTTTATGTTTAAGACTACTTTCATTTGAGATATTAAAGTTATTTTTTTTCACAAATATTATTTTGTTAACTTGAACTCTTAATATTATAAAAGTCACTTAATCATTGAATTTAACCTTATTTACTACTTGAACTAACATTTGTAGGTAAACTTAAAGATTACTCTAATACTTTTATTTAATAAAAATGTAAATATTTATCTTGAGAATTAATAATTAATAAATATTTCACAATTTATCTTAATACGAATACTAAAAATCATCCAAGTATCAACATCCCAAAACTTAAAAGAAAATATTTTTTATGGAAAAAGTATTTTAGAACTAAATTTTATTGTGATAATTAATTAAGGATCTTAACTTTAAAATTTACTAATTAATAATCTCAAATTTATTATGACAAGTAATTAAGGACCTCAATTTTAATAAAAAAATATTGTGATAATATTTATCAATTGAAAAAAAAATCTATGTCATATATGCTATGTATTTTGTTCATGTTATAACTTATTTTCATGTGTCCAGTTGAATCTTTTTGTCTTTTCAATTTTTTTAATAAAAACATTTTTCAATAAAGTTGAAGTCCAATATTAATAAAAGTTCAATCTCTTAATTAATTTATCATAAAAAAATTTAAATCCTCAAATAATACTTCATTTTTTTGGTACAAAATTGATTGAACTTTAAAGCAATCGTTTTAAGAAAATAAGTTTATTAAATATTTTTTGAATTAAATTTGTAATGTAGAGTAGACGATACGATGAGGCCCAATACAATATGATCTTTTTTCTTTCTTCTGCTTTAAACATTCATCTTCTTTTCACGTGTGACATATGTTGTGCCTACCCTTTAAGAAGGTGAAGGGGTAAAAGAGAAAAAGGGGAAGGCCAGCGAATGGGCAGTGCCATCACCACCTTCCAATAGCAAAACGAAAGCTGATGATGGTTTTAGTGGATCTGGCGGCCTGGGGTCCCATTATAATATTAATATAGCCCAAAGTTTTCAAGTTACCTCTTAAAAGCCCACATTTCCCTTTTGATTTTCGGCATTCTGGTGCAAAAGCCCATGCGGTGTTGCCAGGAAGAAAATTCTTTCCTTTCTTTCTTTCTTTCTTTTTTCAGCTAAAAAATTCAGAAGATTTATTTAAGTTTTAAATTTTTATTTTACTAAAATTCGAGCTGCATAATAAAGATAAGATAGCTCTTCTGTATGTATGTCTAAAATAATAAATAAATCATCCTTCTCTAATACATCTCATCCATTCTATCTTGGCAAAGTTTTGAGTGTGAGAAACAACTTCCCCTTTAAGATTCTAATATGCCGATGAAATCCCTTGAACCAGAAACCATTCAAAGGAAGGAAATTTATTGATAAGGACACATTCAAAGTGATATTTATTTATGAAAGAAAATCAATTAATCCACATTTAAATTTCGATTAACCCATCATGCTAAGCAAATTAATTGTTTCTTATGTTACGCGCAATTAAAGATCAAGAATTTTAAATTCCAATAGCAAAAGGGATTATAATTTTAAATGGGGAGTTCTCACACTCAAATGGGGATTTCATCACCATATTGGTATGTCCCCATTTTTTCTTTTTCTTTTTTTTTTCATAGAAAAAACCATCGTTCTCTTATAAATCTCCCAAATCTCACCCATTCTATCCTAGCAAAGTAATATTAGTATAAATATCACCATATGGTAATAAATTTACACATTATAAATACTATATGATAATAAATATCCAATTTTGTTTCGCTAATTTCATCATTTAAACATCAATGTTTTTAAATAAATAAAATTATTAATATTGTTAATGCATAAAAAAGAAATCTACATTCTTTAGACTATTAATGTGTCAAAAAATTATTCCCTTGATAACTTACTCAAACTTTTAAATATTTATCAAATAGCTCATTCTACTAAATGTGCCAAAAAAATTATAAACTATATCTTACAAATACAATTGTTAGAATCATGGAATGGAGAAAAAATTCATCTAATAAAGTCATCAAATCCCCAATTTAATTTATCAAAGCAAAGGTTATTTATCACATGTTAAAACAAACTGTGTAAATTGATAAATAAAGTAAATAAATGTGTCAATAACTTTTCGGTGGCCTCATTTTTTTATAACAAACCCACTTTGCTGCTTTCTTTATTACTTCATTTGACGGTGGTACAATTCCAACCCTAAGATTTGTTCTATTTTTAATTTTTTGGGCTGAATATTCGAACTCCAATGGTTGCACAAAAGAGCAGGGGATTGTGGGCTTACATAGTACACTTCTCCATAGCTGTAAAGATTCATATATACCTCAAAGTCAAAACCTTAGTGGCACTAAATTAGCATCACTCTTAAGCATCTCCATAGCTGTAAAAATTCATACCTTACAAATTTGATTTGAGTAGAAGCATGATTATTTTAAATATTTTGTTTTAGTTTAATTTTTGAGGTAGTGTGTATGAAAAAAAACATAATTAAAAAGGGTATCTATTTCACGCATTTGACTACTGTATTTCGTGAAATTAATTTTTCGTTTTTCAAGCGATGAAATATTCTAATTTATACCAAAAAAATGAGCATCACTTTTAAGGTGAAGACACAAATTTAATACTTAGAATAGACAATTATTGAAAGAGACTCCTAATCATGACCGTACTCAAAGAAATTAGTTTCATAATATTAATAATATGTACGGATACCTGAAAAACCAAAAACTTTAGTGGCACTGGCAATTGAGCACACTAAGGGCCTGTTTGATAAAAAAAAAAAACAATAATACGCGTTTTGATGAGTATTTTCTTGCCAAAAACAAAAGAACAAAATATGTTTAAAAAACAACAAATTACTTACAGACGAGGCACAATGGAGGAAACGTGATTCCCCCCCCCCCCCTCCCTTTATTTTCCATCAATGTCGAGAATATCAATCTGTAAAGGCCACAAGAGCAAGAAAATAAAGAGTTTAATGTGTCATCTCTTTTATCTATAACTCCCTGAATGAAAATATTTTAAATATAAAATTAAAAATTATTTATTTAAAATGAAACAGTTATAAATTAAAAAATAATTTAATTAAAATAAAATGATTTACAAATCTTACTAAAAGTGATAAGATTTACAAATTTTCAAATATAAAACACAAAATAATTTTGAAATGAATTGCATTGTTAAATTAATATTATTTCATATAAAAATTCATTTAATAAATTTTATTTTATTTTAAGTTTTAACATTCCAAACATGCACTAAATAAAATCTAAAATGGTGCGCCAAATAGAGAGAGATTTGCCGTTTACTTTGAAGCCTTGACCAAATTGACACCTTTAGTTACTAGTTATCATTAATAGAGAAGTAAAAAAGACACAAATGATTACAATGATAAAAATTAGTTTCACTATGTTTGGAGCATATAGGATATGTATCTCGTAGGTGGAGCCTGCCCGGATTCAGTAGGCATATTTCGGAACACATTAAGTCAACCAAAGCTTTTCATGATTAAAGAAAAGCAAAAGGAAAGGGTATGTTCCTTTAGACTCATTACAGTGTAATTGTCAGTCATTGATCAAAAGCCAGATTTAGCTGGAATATATTCAAATTAAGTGTATGGCAAAGTTGATTAGAGTGCCAGAGTCAACCCAGATCATGATGTCTACTGTGGGATCAATAACCTACAACGGCAGGCAAATTAACCAGCTAGCAATCTGGCATAGTTCCTCCATCTACGTAAAACTGCTTTCACATTCTACTGCAGCTTATCGTACCATTAACTTTTTTCGAGAAATTTAGATTGTTTTTCTCACGCGGGGAGAAAACTGTAACCCATTTCTCTCCTTTTTCTTTACCTTAGAGAGAATTGCTCACTTCCCATTCTCACCTAAAATAGAGATAAAGCACAAAAAAGAAGAATATATATGTGGAAAAATAGGTCGCTCTTTTAGTTGAAATCATATTCTTATGGATACAATCTGAACAATTTTATAGTACGTCAATGAAACTCCACACCGATCTCAGTATATAATCTAAATTGAAGTTTTCATTTTCTAGCACTGCATTCTGAAGATTTTCATTAGTTTGTCATGTATCCAAAAATCTCAAATGCGATCGATCTGGCATGTAGAGGAGCTACTCATTTTTAAAATTTTCTGATCAGTTACGGACACTATATACATGAACGAGTATACATAGCTAGCTATACAAAGAAGGTTAAACATAACCGCATGATTTTTTTTACTAAATTAACCGCATCAAGAATTTGATTCCCATATATCTGTACATAATAACTATGGTTATGACTATGGTTAAAGTTTACTTAAAACTCATCAAAATATTAGCATATTATAGGATAATTGGATACATGAGAAAGATTAACAGCAACAAAAAGAAGAAACTACCATAAATCTAGAAATGTTATTACATAAAAATAGGTAGAAAGCGATACATAATAGTATAGGTACTACAATCAATCTGAATGAACTTGACGACATGGCAGGACTAACTACATCTGACATGCATGGTTACAGACTCTTCAAAAGACAGGAAAAGAAAAATGAAAGTGGAAGTGGAGATCAATTAAGAAGAAGTAAAAACGATTCGGACCAGGAGTGCTTAATTCCCCATGGATGGACGTAGGCCTTCCATTTCATGGTTGTTAGCTAAAAGAGACCTCTAGATTAGGGAAATGTCGGCTGCAGACGCTTCCATATCGTCGAAAAGAGAACTAGGCATGTACTGCCTCTGTCTTACTGATGAGAAGATGAATCTGTGAATTGTCACAGAGGTGAAGGTGAAGGTGAACGCGAACGCGGGGAGGATACTGAGAGAGTATATAGAAGACATTCTTGAACTTTAGCAAATTAACTTGGTTAACAAAAAAGAGGAAGAGAGAGAGGAGAGAAAGAGCCATATATATGGTAGATATAGATAGAGATTAGAGAGACAGATTTGATTTGTCTGAACATATATAATACAACATATAAATAATAACCAGTCATATATAGATTATGTTTGTATATATATATATATATATATATAGAAGCAGAAAAGCGGCTCTGTGAGAGAGGTACTGAAATATTGTGATGCACGCATACTGTAGAGAGGGGCTAATCTTATATTCCCGCATGCAGACGTTTCTCTTTAATGTACAGTGCGGGCACGTTTCCACAAGGAAAAAAAGGAAAGGAGGAAAGGGATATAGACAGTGAAGGTGTTGAAGATTGAAGTCTTCTTTTTTGTTGGCAAAGTTAGCATGGTGTCTCAAAGCCTGTTCCCTTCTCCGAATGGGTCTTCGTCTAAGGTGCTTCAAGTTTTTGGCTTTTGTTTCCTTTATCTTTTGGTCGGTTGTGTCAAAAAAGTATTGCAATTTTTTGGAACGCTTTGCTTATAAGTGCTTGCTGTAGCATGTGGGGCTTGTCCGAAACTTTTTAAAGAGATCTTTATACATAGTGATCTTCATT
This sequence comes from Styphnolobium japonicum, assembly GCA_023212625.1. Taxonomy (NCBI): domain Eukaryota; kingdom Viridiplantae; phylum Streptophyta; class Magnoliopsida; order Fabales; family Fabaceae; genus Styphnolobium; species Styphnolobium japonicum. The sequence goes on along the minus strand of JALBWW010000003.1, from coordinate 36,877,688 downwards.
CTTCACCTACCTGCTGTGTATACGGAATTGGTGAATATTTTGTGGGGGGAGAATGATGTCTCCGCACATGTCAGTGATATCTCTCTTAAAAATAATGGAGAAGAAAGTCCCAGCACATGGGTGGAATTCAATTATCAGTAACTAGAACATTTTTTTTAAAGTATAACCTTTGCAGTTAAATAATTGTAATTTACACTAATAGTAATGAAGAATGACTTGCGCTACCTTATGAATTTGATACTTCCGTGAACTCTATTACAACAAAAGTGGCCCAATTCCAATTATATATACATGATATCCGCAAAAAAATTTAGCTTGTTGTATCGAATTAAATAATGTAAGTTTTGAATTAAGAATGACAACGGAATATTGGATAAATATAAAAAGTGAAAGCATGTATGGAAGGGGAATCTCGATCAACATGGATCTTCATGTGCCTCATTAATGAATACTTGACAGTCTGATAATAACTATGATAAGATGGTACTTTTTTTCGTTTTTAATGATTCAATAAAAGGGTGTGATATTTCCTTGTTTTATGAAGTAACTTGCTCTCCTCTAGAATTCTTTATATTGGTAGTTTACATTAATATTCAAAATTTAACCGCTATGGTGTTTATATTCCTAATGAAAACACGCTCTATATTACAAAATTTAGCTTATTCCTTTGATGAACCACACAACTGTCCTTCTAAATAACTTCATGCTGATTAAACGATATACTTGCCTAATTGCCTCCCATTAGAGACACTGCATCAAGAGAATCAACGTCACAAAATGTTTTTCATATGGATTTAATTTTAATACACTGTCAATATAAAATTTATTTATACTGTTATCTAATTATGTATTGGCATATCATTAAAAGTTTTAAACTTTTGAAATAGTTATTGTGATAATCAAACTCTTTTAATGATTTAATAATACATCATTAGATGTCAGTGAAAAAAAATTCTTGAATTTTCTTTTATCGGTCATCTTGAGTTGTTTTTCAAAATAAAAAAAAATAAAAAAATAAAAATTCAGTGGAACCTGGTCCCGGACAAAAAGAGAGTAAGTGGAATCTGGTTGTTGAATTATTTCTCCATTTGTTATTTTGTTTAAAAAAATTATTTATTATAACTTTAAATTAACAGAAAAATTATTAAAATAAATTAAATATATTTTGAGAGTGTGGAACCTCTTATTTTTAAAGATTTTTTTTTAATTTTATATATTATGATTTAAAATCAAATTATATTCGATTCTATTTTTTAAAAAAATATTCTATTAAATTTCATTTTATAGCCTTAATCAACATTGCAATTGTGTAATAAAGAAATACTTGTGTAATTTAAGAGTAATATTTTTTTATGGTGTATTTTAAAAAAAAATTAAATAATATTATAACTTCAATATGATCACACACATTCATATTTCGTGACATGTGTGTTATCAAAACTTTGGAGAAATTTTAATATATTCTGGTATTATTCGCAGTTTTTTAATCATTAGATTTAATTTAAATTTTATTTAAAAATATTTTAAATTTAATCTAATGACAAGTGCTATATTTTTAATAGAGTAATGTAACAATAACTAAGAATCTCTCCAAAACTTGGCGTGAAATACACTTCTGATTCTGGTGCATCCAAATCCAAATTGAAACCCGACAGTAGCCATGGCCACATTTGGGTTTGTTCAACAAGCATCTGATACAAATAGTTAAAGTTCAGCATAAGCCTGTTTTGGGTTCCTAAGAAAAGGATCAGGAAGAGAGTAGTGGTAGGGGAATGTTTGAGATTTGTGGACCTTACGTTATAAGTTCTCCGTTGCTCGTTGCCATCTTTAAATGCCCCACTAACCAGGGTAGGAAGAAGCAATGTTAGGAATGATGTCACCGAATTATTGACGAAAATTTATTCTAGTTTACCTAGAATTGTACTGTCAACACTTAACAATGCTAGCTACATTTACAATATTGAGCTTTGTTTAAATAAGATAACTCTTTTGCCCTCTAGAATAGGTGCCTGCTATAACCATAATATTATAGTAATTTATGTTGGCAAGTGTTGTGTATTGTATCCCACATATCTCGCTATTAATTGTTTAGCTAATTTTCAGGCTTTATAAATAAACTGCTTGCCCCATTTAGCACTGATAGCCACTGATCATTGCGTATAATAAATAAATATCACTGCTGCATCAACATTTATCGCACTAAAATGCAGTCAACGCAAGCATTACACTTTTTGATTGACACATTTTTTAATAAAGTAAAGTTTAGTTATTTTAGTCAGGAAGCTCAGAACGCTCCCTCTTTGCTGTTTCTGTCATTGTACACAAGAACTTAATAGGGTTGCAATCACAAGGATTGGCAAGGGCAGCATGTGCCAAAAATGGAAGCTTTCTCAAAGACCTTCCGCTCATTCCCTATAAACAGATCAAAGTCATTAGTCAAGAGTAAAGCTCAACCAAAAGATTGAGGTTCAAGATCCACAAGTAGTATTTGTTCCTACCTCACATGCCTCTGCGGTTTCAAGTAGTTGCTTGCACATTTGTATGGGTTTAGCAGCCTCGTGAAAATCCGGAGCGTTCAACCGCTCCTTTGCACTTGCATAATTTGGAAGCATGACATTCTTACAATCCTGAACAATTCAGTATGATTAGCCATAACACTAATATGCCAAAATGTCCGAATAAGAATAAAGTTAAGATTGTGTATTAATGCCTTTTTTTTGCTTTAAAAAAAGTTTTAGTGTAGATTGAGAACTCTCTGCACCTGTAAACTTGTTAAGATCCCTGTACGCATCAGTTCCTGCAAGCAAGACCTTAATATTTCATACCGAGCTTGAAGAGTTGGGGGCCCAACATATGCTTTGATATCAGCTCGATCAACAAAAGCAATATCTGCAATAAAATTGATAAATCTGTATGATCTTCAACATGTGGTGAAATCATGCGTTTCAAATAGAAAACTATAGAGAAAGTGGATGCTGAAGAAAAAAGAACAACTATTTTAACAAGACATATTGGAGTGATGTTAATTTCAGGCACATGCGTATTATTGTTCTAGTGCCTATGCTGGCAACAGAAGCCCGTGCTTTATTTTGTAGCAACTTGACTTCCAATGCCCCAAACAGGTGCTAAGTGAAAAAACCCATTATTCATAGGCTTCCAACTTCCACGAGAATCAGGATAAAATCAAGAATTCACTACATCCCCATATTGGGAAGCTCCATCTTCACTTGAAAAGTAGGGTGACATATTATTATGACAAGTTAAACAGATCTGACTTACAAGGACAGAAGCGGCAAAATTTAATGAATGAGAAATTGATTTTAGGCTTACCGATCGCAGCAGTTATGTTGGATGTGGTTAGAATTATCACATTTGGTGATGATTTTAACTTGTCCATCTGAGTTAGTAACGCATTGACAACCTGAAATTGCATATTCAGATTCAACACGTACTAATTAATACGCAAACAAACACCGGAAAAACAGAAAAGAAAGAAAAAGCCAATACCTGTGGATTACATTCTTACATGTTTGTGTAACATATTCTAAAACATTTTCAGAAAATAGTGGGGAGGAAGGGAGTTTTTTCCGGCAAGGAGGACAGGAGCGAGGGTTTTACCCGAATAGAATCTGAAGGTTCAGAACCAGATAAAGCAGCTTTTCTTGCAGCAGCAAGGCTTTCGACCTCATCTGAAGGATCACAAGCATATACACTCAAGCAGACATATGAGAATAATACATGAGCATTAAGTTAAATTCTGTCGTGTTATGCCTCACCAATCAAAACAAATACCAGATTGTTTTCTTCTTCTACCATTTCTTGAATCTTTTGGAAAAGTTTTGCAACCTAGAAAACGAGGATACACATTCAATATAACAAAACCATACAAAAACAGTTCATCTGTAGTATACTGCATAAATATGGTTGGCAATTTCACCTTTTGACTTATTAAGTTCCTTGATATAAAATTCCATAAATTCCCATATGGATATAGTAAAATAGTACTCATGATATACAGGAATCTTGGATTATGGTTAAGTGAATGAACTTATTATGACTTCAATAAAACATATTGGTCTCAAACATGTAATTGATTTGTTCCTCATCATATGGGGACAAAAGAGAAGTATAACCAGGGGGAGGAAAAGACATCCTCCAAAGACAACAAACTAAAAGGAAATAGACAGCCAAAGAGGCTTAAAAATGCCAATCTAAACTATGGTGACTCGTCGAAGACAACCATGAGTTGAACACCACAGAGAAGCCATAAATACTAGTATCCCATAACAAATGTAGGGGAAGGAGATGCTTTGACGACGCAGGCATTCCACTCCAACCAAAATACAGCAAATAACTGCATAAAGCCATAAACCACACACTACTGCAAAATTTTGGCCTCCTTACTCTATACAAATACCCTTTAAAGTGAATCATGTGAAATTGCTCCAATGTATCTGAACACAGACAATATTCACCAAGAAATGCAAACAAATTATTTCAAAGGAAAGTAGGTGCCCAACAAAGTAAAATTAAATGGGCCACTGTTTCCAGCCACTGTTTCCAATTGAACATAATTTTATAAATTAACTGTTAGATTAGAAAACATAATATACCTTGGGATGATAAACACATATTCAATTGGAGAAACAACAGAAGGAAGAAGCCCATGTAGATAAAGAGAAACCCTCAAGGAGATTAGGGAGAAAAAAAAAAACAAAGGAAAAAGACATACATATGAACACAACAAAGAGACAGTAAAACTGAAAACGAAAAAAAAAAAGAACTCGTGTTACATTGAAGGTCAACTCCACAATAATAATACTCTTGTCACATTAGAAGTAAGCTCTTTCAACTTTTCCCCATTCTTCTTTGAGAACCCTTCCTGTCCCCTCCATCCAGGTTCCACACACACCATAAGAAACCATCCAGCACCATCTTCTACCTAAGCAAGCATCCTCTATGAGCCTTCTTTTTGCAGACCCAATGTCTAAGAAGTCAATACTCTGACTTGCATAAACTGACTAATACTAATACTAAGATGTGACAATTATAGCTTCAATTCCAGAGCAACACCACAATGAAGAATATGATTGTCACTTAAGTTTTTTTACTTTTTCTACAAATACTAATACTAGTTTGCAAATGTACTTTTATTTGTCATTTCCTTAACGGTTGGAGTTGTTGCCATGTGATTAAAGGTCACAAGTTCGAGCCGTGGAATCAGCCTCTTGCAAATGCAAGGTAAGGAAAAGAACACATAGTGGGTCCGGCCCTTCTCTGGACCCCGCATGCAGCGGCAGCTTTATAGCACCAGGCTGCATTTTTTTTTAATACAGTAAGTCTGAAAAAAATAGCTCTATTTTGTTCTAACAAAAAGTTGATCCTAGATGAACCTATTTTCACTAAACACCTTCCCTAGGGAAATCAAAATTATTATTTATTGAACAGTACTACCAGGTGAAAGATAAAAAATGAGTTATAATTAAGTCTACTTCGTACTGCTCTAATGAATTTGTGTCCAGTATAAAATTGGCCTACATTATATGGAGGAAGAATGCCACACAAACAACTTTGTCCAGTGCTATAGGAAAGGATCTGGAAACACTACCCAAACTCAAAAAAGTCTTGTCCTACCCTTAGTGATAAATAGAGAAATTTCACATTTTCTGGATGGAATTCTACACTAATAAACCTTGAGTTGTTTAAACCAACCCTTTGACCTCACTGCATAATTTGCCTCCATTTTCCATAAAGATTCTGCTGTGAAGAAAATATTAATATCGACTTGAAAGAGGCATGATAAATCCAGGAAATTCTATGCCCCGAGCCTATTACTTAACAGGAAGGAAACTTTATTTCCAAGCCCACCAATAAAAGTAATATTGAAGCCAAAAGGTGCAAGATACTGTTTGAATTTTTAAACATCTATTAGGCAATAAGAGCATGAATTATAGAAAAGTCAAATCTATGAAAGATTCAGAAACCTAAATTAAAGGCATACATACATACCAGCTTGCCACTTTCGGAGAACCATTTACTGAACAAAGAATGTGCATTAACTTCAACAAGCTGGCACTGCGGGTATCTGAGTGAAACAAAAAAACCAGAAACCCAGTGAGTTCATTTTATTCCTTTTTTTTCACTTGTTTCATTGGAAAAATATTGGTAAAGTATAATATTAGAATAATAGATCAGTGCACCTCGAATTGAACCGAATTGATAGTTTCTGAGCTAATGCTTTACATAAAGATGTCTTTCCAGTCCCAGGGGGTCCATGTAAAAGAATTATGCTGCAAATATTTAAAAGATCCCAAAAATATCAAGACATGTTCATGATTATTTTATTTTTGAGTAGTGAATTAACTTAAAACGTATAAGGCAACAGATGGAAATGGAATTAAAATTTAAAAATGAAGTGTCATTGTAAAATAAGCCAAGTTGTGGAGACAACTATACTTCATTTCAGTACACCAAATATGACTCAGGTAAGTCATTAGTGGAAACAGGCGGTCTCACTTTTGCATGTACAGATTCTGACACTGATGCTCCTAATAGTTCATTCATCTCACTGAAGTTTATAGATCAACTTCCCATTATTGCTTACACAAGCAATTTTACTTATGGACGGGATGGGACCAATGTACACAGCAGTTAAACTATATCAAAAAGAAGAAAAAGGAACATGTTTTCCTTAAATCTTTCTACATAGAAAACAGCCTAAATGATATTATTTAAGTTCTAGATTCTTCACGTTCAGTAGGAGTCAGAGTCTAAAAGAACAGGATGAATTACAGGCCCATCAGCAGCAAGTTGTTGTTCTCCTTCCTTTGTTCTTATTCTTCACTTCTTCTGTCCTTTTCTTTTCTATGGTTTGCAAAGAATTTGAAAAAGATTTTGAAAATAAACTTTCATTTGTCAGTGCCGTATGCTGCAAACTTTTCTCTTTAAGGAATTTAAAGCAAGTCTCTTCACAAATGTCCAGCTCAATCTGCAGTTGTACTAAGTTGTTTTCCAAATGTCTACGAAGTTTGCTTATTATATCAAGAAGCAATATTATGCATATTGTCTGCCAGGCATGATCATGAACATGCATGCAATTGTAAAACAAAGCTTCAGAATTCAAGACCATACACACAAAGCCAGAGGCAATGCTAAACCAAACAAATATTTCCAGTGCTTACCGGTTCCATGAAACAAGGAATGGATCAACACCCTTTTCAGTAAAGAGCAAGGCACTTGCTGCATAACGTAACAATCTTTGCTTTAGACCAGATTCATATATTAAACTGCAAAAGCAATGGTTGATAGTGCAGGATAAATTAATTTAGAACTTTATTATTAACTATAAAAAATAATAACAATAACTGTATAGAACTAGTTGAGGAAAAACATAAACTACTAAGAACCTTTCCCACATGCCATCAAATTCTTTTGCAGGAAGAATCCATTCATTGAAGCTGGAAGGTTGGCCATCAGTGCTTATTTCCTCGCATGGTCCTTCCTCGCTAAGCTGACAAAGCAAAGTTCAGACAATATTCATCAGGTTCTGAGCTGCACTTCAACTGAAAATAAAAACAGAAGAAAGAGATTCTGGACTGAAGACTATAGAAACAGGTACAAGTTTAGGGAATGTGGTATTGATATAGAACGAAACATTGCATAGTTTAACAACTCAGATGGTCCTTTCCCTAATATATGTGAAGATCATTTGACCAAGTTACAAGCATAAGAAAGACAGAACAGAAGAAATCATAGTGCCACATATTCATTGAATATATTAGTAGAACAGGGATATGGCAACCAAGGAAAACTGAGACCTATACATAGTCAATAAAATCAGTTGAGCAGTATCACCTGAAAGACATGCACAACAGGCTTGACTTGCCAGAACAAAAGAACGTTATGATTGTGCATCTCTTCATCTACAAAAATAAATTTTTTCAGCATCAGAATCAATGAACCAGAAATAGATCTCTCTCTCTCTCTCACACACACACTACGGTATGATTGCTTCGAAAGCTGATGAGGGAAAATTAGTTATTTTATCCTTTTAATTTAATGTAAATCTTCCATTTTCTCATGCTAAAACACTCAGCTCACTAAGAATCGAGAGTCTATATGTAATTTTCAGATTGGCAAAAAGAATAAAAATAAATGCATACTTGAAATCATATCAGTGAAGTTTCATTTCTTGTCGCTCCAGAATGATAGCAACCAAATCAATCAACCGCTTAACGAGCATGTAATAATAATAATAAAATAAAAAGATAACATACCTGTATCACAGACACAAATTCGTTGCACGTTATCTGCAAGAAACGTCTCGTCAAGAGGCACAGGAATAGGTCCATCAATATAGCTCAAACTCCTCTTTTCAAGCATCCTGAAAATCGGTGGAATCAGATGATAGGATCAGATCAACCTTTTAGTTCAGTCTCCAATTACCCTCAAATAGGCTTAGGTAATTTATTTCGCGAACATATAATCCCCAAACTAGATTAGGGGAAAAAGAAAACTTAATACGCAGTGAAGCCGGGTTAACATTTATCAGAAAAGAAAAAGGAAAGAAAACAATTATCAGAAAACATGGAAGTGAATTTAGTGAAGAAGGGAAATGGCTCACGTCTCGACGGCTGAACGGACATCCTGGATCGGAGCCGTGCTGGAAGGTTTTAAGCATACCTCAACTAGAAAAACAAATTAAGTTTACTTCAAAAAGAGAAATCGAAATCGGAAGAGAAAAAAATGTGTAGACGGAGAAGGAGAGAGTGAAGGTACCAGGGACAAGAACTTTCTCGTCGGGAAGCATAGGAGAAGGAGGTGAGTCTTGGGGACCCACGCCATTTTGGTCGGCTGTGACCTCCATCACCATGGGGGCACTCATTTTGTTGCAACTGATTTTTTGGGACTGGGATGGATGGAACCAGGGTTTTCTTTTCAAAATGGGCGGGAAAACCCTGAATCTGAATGCTACTACTTTTGAAATCGCTTATAACATTTTTGCTGCCTTTACGGCTCAAATCAAATCGCATGAAAACTTCAGAATAATAATAAATGCATTATGCTATGAATTTTACAAACTTCCAAGTGCATGATTAGATTAATTTGTTTTGTAATAAAAAAAATTATAAACGAAAAGTTTTTTCTTGAGCATTTTAAAAGAAAATTATTTTATTTTGATTCAAATAATGACAATAACTTTTGAATGTACCAAAGAATAATAAAAAATTACCTTTTAATTTTTAAAAGATATATGATTATAAAAAGTATATAATGAGAGAAGATTGTCTTATTCAAAAGTAAATGTTAACGTTAAATTATACTGATACTTACAAATTACCTATTAATAAAAAATCATTGATAAAAATTGAACATAGAACTTTTAAGTTAACGTTATTTGATCTTACTAATTAGGACCTTATATTCTAAATTTGCCAAATTTAATCCTTGTGTATTTTTTAAATGTTTTAAATTTTTACTTATATATCTTATTTTATTTTTAAATAATAGTGACAGATAGTTTTTTCTAAGGGAGATAGCCAACTTTCAAAGAGTAAAATAACTAAATTGGCGCAAATTTAGTTTTTCCTATCACAATGATTATAATTATCATAAATATAATATATTAAGATTTTACAAGCATATTAATATTAATCACAATTTCATAATTAAAATATAATGATCGTATAGTATGTCTAATAAGATCTATCCTTTTTTTAATTGAAAATAATTTTTTTAAATAATAAAATTGCATAAATTTAACTAATCATGATGAATTGTCATTTCAAATGAAGTTAATTTAATTTTAATAAAAATGAAAAACCAATCGTATTTAGATACCAACATAAGACCCAATATTTGGATAAAATATATAAGTCTCTAAAATAATTGATCCCATGTAACCTTTTACCTTTTTTAATTTTAAATTCAATTCACTTGACAGGTCAAGATTTTATTGATTTATTATATACAAATTGTTTTCATTAATTCATACTAAAATCCCCTTTGAATTATACGAAAAATATAAATATAAATAATATTTAATTAGAGAATAATACTGCTAATAAAATATATTATAAAATCCTCATAAAAGTATTTTAGTTTAATTGCGAGTTTTGTCTTAACGGAGGCTAGTTTTAAGCTACTTTTATGTTAAAATTTAATTAAAAAATAACATCAAATTATTATTCACAAGGAAAAAATTATTTTTATTTTAATACTCAAAAAGTATGTATTAATATATTTAACCTTTTATCACATGATAAGTTATTAGGAATGAGTTATTACCTAGAGTTTTTGGTTTGATTCCGGCCCGTAAATAATATCCACCAATTTTAAATTATACTTAGAACAACTTATTTACCTTTTATTAAATGAAAAGAGTGATTGAACTCAGCGGTTAAGTGACATTTAAAATTTTATTCACATATACATATCTATGTATACATTTTCAAAACTATATAATTGACCACTGTCAAATAAAAAGTATATAATTAACCTACATAAATTTTACGTAAATTTGATTGTTTATACTCTGCAATCTTACAAGTTTTGGATATTTATCAAATCGTAAGTTGCAAATCATGATTTTTGTTTTCTAAAATATTTTATCTACTCAATAATGAGATTAAAATATTAGAAATATTATGTGACTACAAGATAAATGTTATTTTAAATTTTGGAGGAAAATTTTTCAAAAGTGCAAAGAGTGTTAAATATTGGGCCATTTTTGTAAATACTTAAAAATTTGGGACTAAAGTGAAATTTTCATTTCTTTAATACCACGGCTCACAAAATTTTAGATTTGAGAGACACCCATTACGCTTTTCCTCCTCAATTTTCTCTCTTCCTCACTAAAGCTTTCTTTATCTATTCTTAATTTCTTTTCACTTCTTCCCTTCTCTTTGGTAAATCATTTCTTCTATGCCTGTGAGTAGGGGGTGTTTAAGACCTGTCTCGACCCGAAAACTTGGTCTTATTCCAAAGTATTTAGATTGGGTTCAGGCTTTTCTTTTAGACCCAATATATTTTTCGGGCCGGGTTCGAGTCCCTCTTCAAGTCGCCCCAACCCGGTCTGATATTAAATAAATTATAATTTTTTAATTTTTTCTCTTATATATTATTATGACATTTTTCTAAATATTATACTTTGATCAAATATTGTGACTCTCTATAATTTTAGTTATTATATCATTCACTTATTATGTAATTATCAATAAAATTAGATCTTAATATGAGCAAAAAGTAATAGATATAAGTAAACTTATACAAATAGAGAGAACATAATCAAAATATTATAAAAAAATATTTTATGTATTTTAATCGGGTTAACCTAGTCTTGACCTGGCCCAACCCGGACCTCAATATGATCGGGTCTGGGCCATGAGAATTGACCCGATCAAAACTTCAGGTCGAGATCAGAGCCACGTTTAACCCGCTCCACGAGCATCCCTATTTGTTAGCTCTTACTTCTCCTTATTCATATGCAATTTTCGGACTCCAAGTGTTCATAGATAGCTTATGAATTATCCATTTCATTTTTGGTATCAATTAACATGTTTTAAAGGTGTTTGAAGTTGGTTGATAATTGGAAGCTTTTAAGAAACCCACTACACAAGAGGTAAACTTCTTAAACTCTAGATTAAATTTTGAATTTTCTGCCATGGAAGAGAGTTTGGGCTTTACTATTCATGTAACAATTTTTCAAGATATTGAAAAGGATATTACAAATTTATAGTTTGATTGATACTGTCATCACCCATTTTTGACTGAACTAACAAAATAAAAGTGAAAATTAAAAAATATTAAAAAAACTTTTTTTATTTTATTTTCTATGAAAGACAATTGAAAAAATAATAATAACAGGTCACATCAGTTATAATATTATTTTTTAGCTCAATTTTGATACAATTCATTAGCCTAAATAAAAAGGGTAAAAGTGATAAAATGTCCAAATTAAAGACAAGTTCACAATCTCACTAAAAAAAAACTAATTCACTATTATAAATACCTAAGTAAATACAAATAGAAGATTGAGAAGACTAGGGTAAACAAAAAAGAGTGATAGCTAGGACAAAAGAAAGCACATCTCCAAAGAGAGAGAGAAAACGAAAAAGGACAAAAAAAGAAAGATCTCTGATGAGCTCTACTTACTTCCTCACATCCTCTTATTTCTTTTTGGTGTTGTGGTTTTTTTGTTCTTGGTTTAAAAAAAAAAAACTAGCAGAATCTCATCTATTTTACATGAATCCTTGAATATTGGAGGATCTCATTTTTGTGAATTTTCTATCTTTGAGCGATTAATTTAGTTTGATTTGGCTTGCTTATTTTGGTGATTAACAAAGGGATATGGTTAGCGAGTTTCATTGTCTTTACAGTTGATGAATTTCATTTTCACTTGTTATGCGCCGACCTCTTTTATGTTAGCTTGGAGTGCTTTTGTAGTGATGAATGCTTTCTTTCATTTTGTAAGCTTGTCATTTATTGTATTTTATTTAACTTAAATTTGTGTTTGTTGATCCTTGAGATTAGGCTTAGTATGTCAATTCGTTATTCTCGCTTTTAGTGCGATAAAAATTCATAAGCTCTAGCATTGTTTAATAAAATATATCATGTTGTGTCAACATTCTCATTTCATCATTTAATAAAATATTGTTTGCATAAAAATAACTTTTGTGCTTATTCTTTAGTGTATTAGATCAACGCATGTAGTAGTAATAAATTTGATATGTGAACAGTAATTACTGTGCAAGATTGATTTCTTTTTCTTTTTCCTTTCTTAATTATTTTCTATTTTATTTGACATTACCTTCCTTTTAATTTATTATTATCCATTTACTTGTTTTACATGCCTCTTCATTTTTATTTTTTTATTTTTGTATTGTCTTTTATTCATTTATTTATTATGTCTTATTCTTTATTTCTTTTGGTGTTATCTTTCATTTTTACTTATTAATTAATCACTTATTTATATTCTGTTGGGATCACATATAGGTTAATATTTTTATTTCATTTGATTAGATATCAATTGATTCCTCTTTTATCCAAATATTTTCGTATTATTATTGTACTTGTCGTTTGAGTTTATTTTTATATAATTTATAAATTTAATTGTTTAAAAATAGTCAAAGTTTTTCTTTTATAATTTTGTTAATTGTTGATTTTTATCACGTTGACATTTCCATAAAAATAGTTTATTCAATTGTTCATTTCATTTAATCCTTTTTTTCTTTACTAATCCTAGATAAAGTTAGTAATTCGTTAATCTTTTTCATAATTAAAATAACCAATTTACAAATATTTTTTTAAAAACTATGTGACTTACACTTTGGGAATACGTAAACACTCATAACAAACCAAAATTATAAATATTTTTATTAAAGTTTTATCTTTATTTTCTTCCGAGTTTGTAAATATTTTAATTTGGCCTCCGATAATTTTCTCAACTTGTAAATATTTTAATCTTGCTAAACTTGTAAATCTTGTAATTTAGTCTTTGATCTTTACTTTTTATTGTCTTTTAATTTGTAAATATTTTAATTTATTTTTATCTTGTGTTCTACCTTTTCTTGTAAATATTTTAATTTAGTCTTTGACTATTATTATTATCTTATTAATCTTTGTTTGTAAATATCTTAATTTAGTGTTTAATTATTTCTTTTAATTTATCTAATCCATACTTGTAATTATTGACTGTAATTTAGCTTTTTCTTTTTGGTTTATTTATTATTTTTGCCATTACTTATTTATTTTATGGGGTAAATTAAATATGTGTAGCACAAACATATTTAATTTACCCTCTTTGTACCAAAAAGAAATATGTTTAGGTTATTATTAATTCACATAATTAACCTTAGGGTAACCGTTTTAGGATGAATGTATCATAGATTATATAGGATGAAATTTTCACCATTCTTTATGCGTAAATAGACTTCAAAATCCGACTTTGATGTGCAGACCAATTTTCAATATTTTAAAAGGGTTTTTCTATTTTTCTCCTATCCAAATAAAATTAGTGGCGACTCCTCTAAAATTTTATTTTTAAAATTCAGTTATTACGCTCATCACAAGCACCCCTTATCTGGGACGATTGTGATATGTATGTTTGATGTATTAGTTGAGTTATGATCCTTTTTATGGATGAATTAATGTGATTTGAAGTTATTAAAAATAAGGGAATTCGTGCTTGCATTGGGAGGGAAAAGATATGCGGATGAGGTGTTTTTGAGAAAATGCATGAATGAGATGGAAAATTAGTATTTTCATGTATACTGAACAATGTTCAGTAAAATGAGTATAACTTTTGATTGGTAGATTAGGTTGAGATGATTTCAGTTGCATTAGAAACTAGACTCAATGGGATTTAATCTGTATATTATTTGTAATTTTAAGAGTACTGAATCCATACAGTTTTTACCTCAAATAAAGTTCATTATCCTAAGCTAGCTTGTGTTGTAATGTTTATTGTTTTCTAGATTCTTCAATGACTCATTCTCTAACAACTTGGAGATCATTTGGAAATTAATTCAAGCTTGTTTGGGAACTACCTAGGGTGAGTGGATTATGAATATGGTTGAAATAAACAAATGAAACACAAGAATGAGGGTTGAATTGTGTTTCTTAACCCTTTTGGAAAACTTTTCTTAAAATAGTTTTCAGAACTAAACTTTGCAAGCTCGTAAGAAGATTTGGACAAATGGAAGAACTTTAAGTAGTCCGTTGGACGCAAAAAAATGTTTTATAAAAACTTTGGATGCAAGTTGAAGATTATGTGTTCAAAATAAAACGTGTTGTTAAGAATAACAATGACAATCCTCAAACGTTAGTAAAAATAAAGTAACGCAAGGAAAGAGAAAAGAAGCTCACACCAGAAGTTTATACTGATTTACTCTTACAACCCAAGAGTTACGTCAAATCCTTTCTTACAACCAAGTATTCTTAACATTTTCAGGTTCTAATAGCAAATATTCTTTTCTACACAAGTCTCTTCAGGATTTCCACAAAGTAATGAAAAAGAATGTTTAAAACAGTAAAGATTAAATCACGATAATGAGGATAAACAATAAGCTCAAGAAAAGAAACTTTATACAAAAGTATAAGAAAGTATTAGCAAATCTTAGAGTAATTCTTTTCACTTTGTATATTTTTCTATCTGGTTCTTCGAAGACTTGAGTATATATAGGCTTTGAGAGTTTTGAACTTGTCTTCATAAGCTTCTTTGTCCAACACAAATATTTATTACCATTTTGAGTTACATTAAATGATCAATGCTGATAATGTGTTGATTTTCTTCTGAAAAGTAGCTTTGGTTATCAATATTACAAGAAATTTTGATATCTTTGTTCTGACTCTTCTGAGCGAGCAGAAAATTCCTTTTTGCTGGTCCTCATAATCGTTAGGTGTGTCAGCTCTAGCGTACAAAGTTGATTTCGAATGTCGCATACT
Source organism: Styphnolobium japonicum (assembly GCA_023212625.1). Lineage (NCBI taxonomy): Eukaryota > Viridiplantae > Streptophyta > Magnoliopsida > Fabales > Fabaceae > Styphnolobium > Styphnolobium japonicum. Next base: position 36,862,244 of record JALBWW010000003.1, on the reverse strand, counting down.
TGTTAGAAATCTCATCAACAATTAATGCATTTTATCATGCATGTATTTGAATTGTTTTGGACGAATACACTTGAGTGAAGGAACAACAGAGACAATATATTTGACGATCCAATAAAATCTAGTAAAACAGTACAAATCATATTGGACATACGCAGTAAAATATTAAGTTTGTCTTTGACAAAACTTGTCTTAGTTCAGAAGTGTTTATAGAAGATTTATTCATAAAATACAACTTGGACTTTCATTTTCTTTATAACAAAATAATATAAGTTTATTTAAAACATATTTATTTATTATAATTTAATATTATTGTCATCTTCAAATCTTGAGGAGTTCAATATCTTGAACTAATTTGGTTCATATATAAATTACTTGATTTCGTCTTTGGTTCTAATAATGGTGGCAACCATCATTTTCCGCCACCTTCCTTTCTTACTCAACTCTTGTTTTTATATTAATTGTTGAATATGAATTTATGCATTGTGATATTCCAATCCTCTCTTTGAAAGAATTATTGCTACCTATTTTGAATGTCTAATCTCTTGATATGATTGAACCTCAAAGATCTTTTGAAAGTATAATTTATGGTTGAACAAAAGTGACTATGATCTTATAATTGATTATGAAAGTTAGATTACATTATGATGTATTTGAATGACAAAATGGTAGTATTTTGAGTTGCCTTTTCGGATATGTATTACTTATCATGTTGATATAAAAGCATGTAAATTTTTTTGATTTTACAAAAATTGAAACTATGTCAAAAATGTCATCAAAATTGATGAAATGTTGAAATCCTGATATGAATCCTACAATGAGACTGCCACTGTTTTAGCATCATATGAATGACCAAATGGTGATGGATTGAATTGAATTTTGGATATAATATTGTTATTAAAGCACTTATGGTTACCTCTGTCAAATTTTGTAATTTTTGAGAACTTGTAACTATGTAATTTGATGTTGTTCTATATTGAAAAATATGATATATGTTCTTGAATTTCAAAATGTTTGAATGTTTAGAATATGAATATATGTATGTTTTGAATTATACAAATATGTTTTATTGTAAGGAAACTTTGAGCTAACGACAATAGATGTTAGCCTTGGTGCATATTGGTTTGAACCTCAACTTGTAAGGGTGGTGTTAGCCCGACGTGATTGGCCGCATGATCGACTCATATGGTAGGTGAGACGCTGCCTAATAAATATCGGTAAGTAGGACGCTGCTTAATGGATTTTGATAAGTGGTTTTATTGCCTAATGGATTTATTCCATATTAAAGTCCTCTCACTTGATATTTGATTTCTGATTATAATTGATATAGAATTTCATATTTTATTTATTATTGCAAATAAATGTTCGATTCAACATTTCATGGAAACATTTATAGTATTCAATGATTTTCATGATATATATATATATATATGAGTTTTCTCATTATTCTATTATTGATGGAAAGTTTATGAAAAGTATGCTTACACAATGATGACATAGTATTTACGAAAAACTCTTGCATATTCTAGCTTCCCCTTTCTCTCATTATGTTGCCAAGTCCTCATTGAATCTATGTGACTCACCTCTCATCATTATCATTTTTCAGATTAATCAATGGCTGAGGAGAAAATATTGATGATTAGTGTATAAGTCTTTGATTCCATGTTCTACAAATTTTAGGATCAGTCTAGGGGGAAGAATTGATGTTTTAATGTATATTATTTTACATTTGATTTGAGTTTGGTGTAATGACGATTTATTTTTGGGATATCCAATTTTTAAATGTTACTTTGTTAAAAATCTTGATCGATTTGGCATGTTATTTTATAATGTTCTGTAAGGCTTGCTAGGTAGGTTAATTCTTCTTATGCGCTGGTCATGACCCTCAAATTTTAGGTCGTGACAGAGAAAGCACTTGTGGAATGGACAACTTCATTATCCGAACGAGATTAGTCTCTCACCCTTTAAGTATGAAGATACTCAGGTAAGGACAAAAAAGAAAAACTTATCTACCTCTTAATTTTTTCTTTTTATTCACAAAAACATAAAACCAAATTTTTTCATTTGGAGGTGAGAAACAGGGAAGGATGACTAATAAGTGATTAGTTGGAGTGGTAAGTAACTCCAATTTCAAGTATTAGGCCAAAGGTTTAATTTCTAGAATGGGATGAGTTATAACCATCTTACTCATGAGCTTGAGTAAGATTAGTCTCGTAACAAAAAAAAATATGAGAATATAAAAAGCAAGGGAAGGGCGGCAGGAAAAGCTGCATACCTATTCGAACCTTGGTTGGCTTGAGAAGAGGCAACTAGCCTCCAATGGCTGAATCCAACTCATTTATGCCTCCAATTCAAACCTTGCGTCAAGACAAAACGCTTTCCTGTTAGACTCAGCTTATCCCGTTCCTTGGCAGTTGTGCTATGAGGCTTTGATTTTCTCGAAAGTAAACAAGGCCCTATGAAGAAAAACCTTTCTCTGGGTCACGGCCAGGGGCATGATCATGAAGAAGAGGCTAGAGCTTGAACATCACCAAGACTTGGAAATATTGAAAGCCGTGGCACACGTGTGGTACAGCCACTCAGGCAGTTCTAGGCCTATGAGTGAATCTGATGCACGTGGAAGATATTTCAAAGGCAAACCTTCGAGGTTCAAGCTCGAAGCATTGAGCAAGTCGTCAACCAAGGACACGAGCCCTGCCACTTATTGGGATTTTTTCCAGCAATCACTTTGGGACTCGTATGAGCTCGTGACCGTGTCCAGAAGGTTAGAGACGGGGTTATCTTTCGAATTCACCCAAGGCCTAAGCAGGAGATCGTAATAATGAATAGCCCGAGGAACATGTTCAATCAAATGTCTTCTAGGCGATTCAATAAGACCATAGTTCCGCGGGAATATAACAAATGAGTTTGAGTTTGATCTTCTTTTATTAGACTAGTCTGCTTAATTTACTCTTAATTTGTTAGCAATCACAGTTGCAGCCTGGCATATATACATGTATATCTCTGACTTGATGGAAATCGTTTTCTTACATTTAGGACGGTATTTGAAAAATTTAATGAGAAGTTTATAAAAATCTATTGTCAGTTTTCATTATTTTCATGTTTTGTACCACAAGCAAGAATAGATTCAAAAATTACTTGTTAAGGAGGTCAATTATAAAAGTAAAGATATTAGATAAAAATTTTATAATTTAAAAATTAAATGTATCCTAATTTTATTAAAATTGAATACGACGTTCTTAATTTGTGATTCTATTTTAATAAAATTTTATTTTATTTGCTTATTTAGTGAGTTAATTGACCAAACAATTTATAAAATATACACATTTATTAACTTATAATAATGACTATTTTAATTTTTTAAGTAGCCAATTATAAATTAATATAGGAACTTATACATATTTTAACATAAAAATCCTATTACATGTAATAAGAAAATAAAATTTGAGGAGGCTGGCCCCCCTAATACATCTCTTCATTTGGGAGTGTCCGAAATCCAAATCTTGAGAAATCAGTCAAGTTCATCAGTTATATGAAGAGATGTATATTGGTTAGGCGACAAATGAGTTTCGATTATGTTATGTTTGAAGGATATATAAGGATCTTGATATTCACAACAGGTAAAGTCTAAATAAACAATAAACCATGGCATGCCGAATGAAATATATTATAAATATTCTGCTATATAAGCTTTATGAGTAATTGATATATATATGGAAACATAATCATAATGGCAGGCTAAGCAGGCATTTATTTCATACAAGCACAGTGGCGATTTTGATATATAGGTATCCTGCCTAGCAAACTAGCCACATGTTCGTAAGCTTAACCCCTAAAGGCACCCCTGTTCCTTCGCGGGTAGTACTGATCGGTTGCAACATCCACGTTTTCTTCGTAGACGACTTCACCGACCCTATTCTCAGGCTCGATGATTTGCTCATATTCTGTCACTTCAACCCTCTCACGAGTGTCTGGGTTGTGATGCCTGTGGAAATGGTGGCGGGATCCCTCATCTTCCTCATAAACAATCTTCCTGTTGAAGGCCAGGTGAGCATTGGGGTACTGAGGGACATCAGTGAGAACACTAGGCGTCCTGTGAACTTTTGAAATGTGGGCGTGGTAGTCCTGGGATCTCTGCATTGCTCTTTGTTGGATATGCTCACAAGTACAAGCACAAGCACAATATTGAAATTGGCAGGCGGATTAATTTATAGGAAGATATATATGTTTTTCTTTATAAAAACTGAATCTAATTCCCTAGCTTTTGTCAATCTCAAACAGTAGGTTCCACCTGAAATTTAGATTCCATTTCTCCACATTATTGTAACTGAGGCAGGCCACGAGGTTTTTTTTTATATTAATATAGCCAAAAAATAAAAAATTTACCAAAAGTAGGTTATTAAAAAATTATGTATTAAAATGTAATTAATTTTTTTTATAAATGAAATCGACTTTTTAACCTGATTTTAAAAATAAAAATCGATTTCTCAACATGATTTTTTTAAAATTAAAAAAACTAAACAAATTGAAAAGTCAATTTCAATAAAATAGATTTCACAATGTAAAAAAAATAATTACATTTTAATATATAATTTTTCAACAGTGTAATTTTGATAAAATTTTTATATTTTTTACTATACTAGTATAAAAAAGCCGCCGCCGCCACAAGAAAAGGGGAGGTGGGAAAAGGAAGAATAGCAAATAGGAATATTAGTATTTGATGTCTGACACTTGAGTGCATAAGGGAGTTCATCATAGTTCTGATATGGCCAGAATTGACATGCGAATAGTTGCAAAAATAGCAGAATGAAGAAGTACTATTATTTAGGCGCACAAGTAGACAAATTGACGTTCCTTTATTCCATCTAGTTTTGCAATTTGGATGTCAATGCACACCGTTCTTTAAAAATTCTTCTCCCATATGCTTGTGAGTTGTGACGAATATCATGAGGCCATCCAGAGTATAGAATTCTATCTTATTCTATACAGGCTTCATTCAATAAATAACTTAAATAAGCATTTTTTTAAATAAAATTTATTAAATAAACACAACTTTCATAAATGTAATTTAAAAGAAGCTAAATAATATTTGAATAATATTTTAACAAGAACTTATACAATAATGAAACTTTAATAATTTATTAATGTTAATTTAGTTATAAATTATTATAAAAACAACTACTACTTAAATTATTTTTAATTTTTATAAAAATTTATTTTCATAAATTTTAATTTATAATTAATTAAAATAAGCTAAAGATAAATTCAACAAATAAGCTTAAATAAACTAAAAGTAAACTCATCCAAAGGCCGACAAACCAAACACATGATTGCACACAAAAAAAAATGGCACCATTTTTTACCCAAAAAAAAAAAAGAATGACACCATTTTTACCAAAAAAAAAAGAATGACACCATGTTAAAAATGTTCAAGCTGAGTTCACACCTATAACACATGATTGCACACAATAAAAAACGACACCATTTTTTACTCAAAAAAAGAGGAATGATACCATTTTTAAAAAGTTCAAGCTGAGTTCACACCTATAACACATGATTGCAAACAATAAAAAATGACACCATTTTTTATCCAAAAAAAGAAGAAGAATGACACCATTTTTAAAAGGTTCAGGCTGAGTTCACACCTAAACACATGATTGATTGCACACAATAAAAAATGACACCATTTTTAAAAAGTTCAAGCTGAGTTCACACCTATAATTCCAAATATTATCCATGAGTCATAGCCTGGTAAAAAATAACGGATAGTGGATAAATTAATTAATAGCAAATGAATTTATAGCGAATAACGAATAAGTTAGCTTATAATAGATAAGCTAGCAAATTGAATTTGAAGTGTTTGATAAAATTAGCGATTGAACTAATTAAGAAATGTAAAATGACATAAAAGTACATTTTTAATTCATGCTTAAATTTCTTCCATTAATATTAAATATGAAAAAGTATTTATTAATTATTTATAAAATAAATTTATGTTAATTAAACTAATTATTAAGATATTTGGAAGTTAAAATTTTGAAATTTATATTTTAATAATCTAATTTATTTATTTAGTTATTATCATTAAAATGTTTTTTATTGGTTAAAAATATTATTTTAAATATTCTTTTCATTTAATTTTTCATGCTTTATAAAAATATATGTATTATAAAAATATACGTAACAACATAAATGTATATAATTTTTGAAATATATATATACCCACAAAAAATATACTTAACAATATACATAACATAATTTTTATAATGCAGTATAATAATATACATATAACAACAAAGGTTTTTTTATACTAATATAGCAAAAAAATAAAAAATTTATTAAAATCATATTCTTTTAAGATTATGTACCAAAATCATGTCATGTTGGTTAGTCGGTTTCAATGAAATTAACTTATCAACATAGTTTTTTTTTTTTAATTACATGTTGAGAAGTCGGTTTCATTGCAATCGGCTTCTCAACATGATTTTTTTTTTAAAAAAATTAAACACGTTGAGAAGTCAGTTTCATTAAAACCGACTTCCCAACATGGAAAAAAGCTACATTCTAGTAATTAATCTTGAAAAAGCATAATTTTGGTAAATTTTTTATTTTTTTGCTATATTAGTATAAAAAAGCCTAACAACAAACATATAACAATAGTATTATAATTAAAATAAAAATTAAAGATAATCTTAATTACATTTTATTATATTATTTCAAAATATGAAACAAAATAAATCTATCAAGGGTAGCAATCGACGAACGACAGAAGAACAAAAGGCCGCTTACAAACTACAGGAATTGTCAAAAGTAAGAAGTGAGAGTGTATAGATTAATACGTTTTTATTTTATTTAATAGAAGATAGGGGAGGAATTTAATTAAAATAATGAGGATAAAAACGAGAAATAATAATACGCTATAAGCAATAAGCTCAAATACTACTTTAAGTAGCGTTTAGAAAAACACTATAAGCTACTAAAAATATGTTATAAGTTATTGATTACCAAACAATTATATTTTTTTAAATTTGTTATCCGCTAATCAAATTTGTTATAAACTAGCAGATTAGACTTACCAAACAGAGCCATAATAGCCTTAATTTTATAAGTATGAAGTGTGACAAAGCATCCTTATTTCAAATAGAGCAAAGCTAAATATTATAAATTGAATTTGATGAATGCATACTCGAAAGAAATTTGTTGTGAACTTTTAAATTGTAGACATAATCTTTGTAACTAATTTACCTTACTCTTATAATTTATCAAAAAGTGATTGTGCATTCGTAATATAATTAGTATAAAATCTTGAAACATTATTAGGTACACTAGGTGTAAAACAATGCTTTTACTCTATATTATTTATCGTGTGATAATTTTAACTATTATTTAAATTTTTAGTGTTAATCATTGTCACAATAGCATATAGCTTATGTAGCACGGCTTTAGTAGTATAATATTAGAACATAAAGAAGGAAAATGCTAAACTTCACAAAAAATTTATTCGAAATACCATACGAATCTAATCATTGTTCCATCAAACTTTATGATTATTTTCGAACGAAACAATTCGTTTGATCACTCATCCAAGAATCTCTCTAAAATCCTTTATGATAAATATCACTTCTCTTTCGAATAATGTGTATGGCTTTTATTGATTGTGGAAATATCAGGATGGGTGCCAACTGCCGACGCACCAAGCACAGCACATGAAAGTTATGAAGTGAGAGATTGTTCTAGTATTTATTTATTATTTTTTTAGTATTAATATTTAAAATAAAATATGAAATATTCATTAATTATTAATTATATTTAATATATTTTTAAATATTTATTATACAATTAACAGTTAATAAATACTAAATAATTCAGGATGAATATCATTATCAAACTTATAAAAATATCCTAATAACCCTCAACAAAGTAACGGATTGATGTGGTTTCAAGTTTGGTGGAGGGGCATTATTCCGGTACCCATATTTTTTTTAGGGTATTGATATCCAGGGTGAGTTGTCTAGCATTCATTAGTTGTTATTTATATTAAATAAACTTTTTAACATTTATTGTGAAACCAATAATCAATAACTCATTGACAACTTACCCTAAACACCAAACCCCTTAAAATACCATAACAACTCTCTCTTAGTAGAGGCACGTAACTTAGTAGAGGCACGTAACTTAAGACATGGGACCAAACACGTTACACATCCCATCCGGGACACGACACAACACAACACAATGGTGGTGGTGATGGCAGCAGGATCTGTGTTTCCCGCGAAAACCATAACTGCTGTCACCGCCATTCCCGAGTTCCCAGAAAACCCAAAATCCATGATCCTTGAACAATGCAAGAGCCGCAAGGATCTGAACCAAATCCATGCACACCTCATAAAAACCCGTCTCATCCTCAGCCCAGCCGTCACCGAAAACCTCCTTGAATCCGCCGCCGTCATTCTTCCCAAAACCATGGACTATGCACTCTCCATCTTTCGCACCATCGACGAACCCAAATGTTCTGCTTACAACGTTATGATAAGGGGATTCACGTACAAGCAATCCCCTCACGAAGCCATTCATTTGTTCAAGCAAATGTGCTACAACCTGGTGCCCCCCGATGTGTTCACTTTCTCTGGTGTCCTCAAAGCTTGTTCCAAATTGAGAGGGTTACTTGAAGGTCAACAGATTCATGCCCACGTTGTTAAGCGCGGTTTTCAGTCAAGTGAGTTTGTCGAGAACACGTTGATTCATATGTACGCGACGTGCTCTGATATTGAGGTTGCTCGACGAGTGTTTGATGGAATGTCCCAAAGAGGTATTGTTGCGTGGAATTCGATGTTGGCTGGCTATGCTAAGAACAGTTGCTGGGATGAGGTTGTGGACTTGTTTCTCGAGATGCGGGAACTGGGTATTGGGTTTGATGAGGTTACCATGGTTACTGTTTTGACTGCGTGTGGTAGACTGGTTAATTTGGAGTTGGGAGAGTGGATTGGTGAATATATTGAGGCGAATGGTTTGAGGGGAAACCTTACTTTGATGACTTCACTTGTTGACATGTACGCAAAATGTGGTCAGGTAGACAAAGCAAGAATGTTGTTTGAACAATTGGAACGTAGAGATGTTGTTGCATGGAGTGCTATGATATCTGGGTATAGTCAAGCAAATAGATGCAATGAGGCTCTTGATTTGTTTAATGAGATGCAAAAGGCTAATGTAGATCCTAATGAGGTTACTATGGTTAGCGTGCTTGACTCTTGTGGGGTTCTTGGAGCAATGGAAACTGGTAAATGGGTTCATTTCTATATAAATAAAAAGAAACTGAAGCTCACTGTCACTCTTGGGACTGCACTCATTGATTTCTATGCGAAATGTGGGTCTATAGACAGTGCAGTAAAAGTTTTTGAAAAAATGCCAATAAAAAATGTCTTCTCTTGGACGGCAATAATTCAAGGGCTTGCTAGTAATGGTCAGGGAAGAAGAGCTCTGGAATTCTTTCATTTGATGAAGGAAGCATACGTTATACCAAATGATGTGACTTTCCTTGGTGCACTTTCTGCTTGTAGTCATGTGGGTCTGGTCAAGGAAGGTCGAGCTCTTTTCCTCAGCATGAACCAAGATTTCGGAATTGAACCAAGGATAGAGCACTATGGTTGTATGGTTGATATTCTTGGTCGAGCCGGTTTAATTGATGAAGCATTTCAGTTCATTAAGAACATGCCTATTGAACCAAATGCAGTAGTTTGGAGAACCCTGTTGGCTTCTTGTAAGGCACATAAAAATGTTCCAGTTGGTGAAGAATCGTTTAGACAGATAATTCAATTGGAGCCAGCTCATAGTGGTGACTGCATACTGCTATCCAACATATATGCCTTGGTTGGGAGAAGTGAGGATGCTCTGAGAGTGAGGTCTCAGATGAGAGAGATGGGTATTAAGAAGTCACCTGGTTGTAGCTTGATTGAATTGGGAGGGGTGGTTCATGAATTCTTTTCTGAAGATGATGAACATTCTCACTCAAAAGAGATATATAGGGCAACTGAAGAGATGATCAGAAGAATTAAGTCAGTTGGGTATGAGCCAAACATTGCAGATGCAAGAATAGATGCAGAGGAGGAAGATAAAGTAGCTTCTGTGTCTCACCATAGTGAGAAGTTGGCTATTGCATTTGGTCTTATTAAAACTCAACCGGGGGCTACCATTAGAATATCAAAAAATCTTAGAGTTTGTACTGACTGCCACAATGCCACAAAGATAATATCGAAGGTGTATAATAGAAAAATTATCGTCAGGGATCGGAACCGTTTCCATCATTTTCAAGAGGGGTCATGTTCCTGCAATGATTATTGGTAAACCCAAGCACCTATGTGTATTGGAAGAATATTAATGCGTGCCCATTTTATCTGTAAAGGCCGAAGCACTGTCACATATTGTTTTTGTTAGATGTTGAATCACTTGAAAGCGGCTGAAAATAACCAAGAAGGGTGAGGGGGCGATCAATAGTCCATCTCCAGGATTTCTTGGAAATGAAACACCATTGGTTCGCTAGATAGTATATATTGATTTGATGGTTTCACGAGCTATTTGTCAAATCATGGCACAGGACTGTGATTCTGAGAGATCCACTAGAGAAAAATGTTCAGTACCTCCGTCTTCGGTTTATCTTTATATACATGATCAATCATCACACACAGGAACCATTTCTTGATTCTTGATTGTGTTTTCAACTTCTTTATCGTTATCTATAATGAACGTATACAAGTTCATGTGACCAAAACGCAAACGAAAGAAGTACAAATAATCCATGACTATAAAAATACTAGAATTTTGTTCCTTTTGTCTGGCCGTTGGTTACCTTGGTTCCTTGTAATGCCTATAACTGAGAAGTTGCCTATAATACGAACGTAAAAACAAATGACTGCTAATCCCATGTGTCCACTATATATCCTAATTAAAACATGTAAGATCGAACATGGCAAGGTAGGACTAGTGAAATAAAGGAGAATCTTGTCTCATTGGGTTGGCATGAACCGAATTTATGGCATAAAGAATACTCCCCACCCACCCCCGTTGAGGGTCTAGGGTTGAGTGTTACCACCTTACAAGTTATAATTGAACATTTTAGAAACTCTAGGTGCAAATCCCAACAACGCTGGATGATTAGTATACTTGACTAGACTGAGGTCCTATGCATACATCTGCATCAGATGAAAAACATGGTAGGTTGAATAGAGGAAAAATGAACTAAATTTTACCGAAGTGTAAAGGTATCAATCTGAACATTTACTGAGTTGTCAAAAAGATCTCTTTGGACTAGATTCTATCTGACGTTCTTTTTATCCCATTTTTAACTTTAAAAGACTTGTTCAGGCGTTAATAACACTGACTGAAACAGCAAAGAAAACCATTAGGCTTGATTTCTTCCTTTGCTGTGGGTGTATCCCCTGTGTCATCACGTTTCGCCATTAAGGAGCTAGTACCAGGGGACTCTGGTGGCAAGACTGTGTTCTCAGAAGTGAATATTCTTGAAGGAATCATTGGTTCAGGAGGTGAAATGGTGTAAAGATAATTTAAGAGCATTTGGATTATCTGGGTGAAGTTGGGCCGAGCATTGGGGTCCTCTTGCCAGCATGAAGTTAGAATTACAGCCAATCCCTCAGGAAGATTCTCTGCACTGGGCCTTACATTCTGAAACCAAGAGAAGCACTTCAAATTATCAGCTACAAGTAGCAGCATTAGATGGAAGGACTTCGGAAACAATATTAGACGAGAACATGTATGAAATATGCATGATCTGTTTACCTTAAAGGCTGCGGCATATGCTGCCTGAAGGTTTGACATGCCTTCGAAAGGAACTTTGTTGTGTAAGAGCTCCCACAACACAATTGCAAAGCTATAAGCATCGACTTTATGGTTGTAATGCTTCTTCTCGCCCTGCCTCAGTGTGACTGTGCTATACAACTGCAATTTTTTGTCACGGCAATCAGTCCACAGATGTTCATAAATATGAAGAGAAGACAGAGAAAGCACATCTATTCATCAATATACCTCCGGAGCCATCCAACGGTAAGTTCCTGTTTCAGCGGTCATCATCTCAGTTAATGACTCTTCTCTTGCTAAGCCAAAATCTGCTAGCTTGACTGTTTTCTGGTCTTCAGTTAATAGCAAGTTATCTGCATAAAAGAAAAGCATAATCATATTCATTATGTAAATGTTTTAGGCATTGGCTAGTTATATATTTAAGAAAAAGAAGCTTCAGTACTGGACAACTCATAGCAGAACATGAATAAAACTACTCATTTTGTATGCCATGGCAATTAAGAAGTGTTTACAGTAAGTTATGTGAACAGTGCAATCATATGTAACTTTTTCCAAGGTCAATTATGCATATAAAAACGGTCCACTAGTTTACCTCCCTTTAAAGAAGGACATGATCATAATCGATCAATGAACTAGTCATATTTTAGTGGAGAACTTGGACAAAGTTTTAATTATTAATCAATAACATAAACTGAATACAGGGAACATGTTAAGAAGGGAAGAACCAATAAAATAAGGATAGCGCTTATAGATAGACATGGCATTATATGACAAGAACAGAAGAGAACTCCTAACAGTCATCATAAGATATTGCACTGTTGAATCAATTTTAACTTCATCCAATGTCTCAAGTCTCAATGAAGATGCTACATCTATTTGCTTACGTAGTTAACAACTTCTCAATTCAGTGCCACTAACACACAAACATACAAGAAAAGTATAAGTCTTCAAAGCTGTTTCATGTTTACTTTGACTGTTCTAAAAGATGAAACAATCACCTAAGAGAAAACCCATTTCAGTATATTCCTTAAAGATCTAGATTCTACGCTGTCATAATTAATATAACTTCGCGACCTTAAAAACTGTTTGTAAAAAATATTACATGTTAGTTATCTGATTTGAGTTTTTTTTTTTTGGTTGATAAAATGGCAGGTAGGTAAGCATATATGATAACCAGGGTTGGGAAGATAGTAGTTTGAAACCACAATGGCATATTTTTGTGTGCCCTCAAATTCTGCTAATGAGTGGTCAAATAATCTATAAATTAGTAAATATGACTATAATTAAAGAGAAAAGAAAAATACAGACAGCTAAAAAGATAAAATAAACACATCTGGCCAAAGGGAATTGTACATGAAAAAAAGAACACATTTCTGCATGGTTGTGTTTGAAATCAATTAAAAATAGAATTGATTTGATTTGATTTAAAAATCAAATTTCATGTTTGACACTCATTATAAAAAATTGGATTTGAATTGATTTGGAAATCAATCCTTATGTTTGGAATTCATTAAAAAAGGAATTGATTTTATTTGATTTTATTATTTTACTTTTTTAACCTTATATCATTATGAATGATATTGTTAGGTTAGTGAGATAAAATAAAAAAGTTAATAAGGGTAAAATAGTCAATCTAAATAATTAAATTTAAAATCAAATCGAATCCACTCAAATCCAACAAAATTTGATTGGATTTCTAAATACACACAACTTAAATCAAAAGGATTTCAAAATCAAATCAAATCAAATCCTATATTTTAACATTCCAAACATAAAATTTGATTTGCAAATCAAATCAAATCCTATATTTTAACATTCCAAACACAATATGAAATTTTTATTTTAAGGGAAGTCATAAAGCAGACACTAGAAATATAAAAGTCATGTCATAAAGAATACTACTGCTATACCACTCATTATTTTCCACAGGAATGCAACATTAATGTAAAATACAAAGCATAGAAGCCTACACTTACTTAATCTGACTTAAAAAGATTCATATATTGGGGAAAGAAAGCAAAACAAATTATTACCAGGTTTTAGGTCACGGTGGATGATCCCATGAGAATGCAGGCACTCCATAGCACGTGCAATATCAAGGGCAAAACCAATGGCAACATGTGTGTCTAAGCAATTGGGCCGCATGTTAAGCAAATACTTACGTAATGTTCCTCCCAATAAGAGCTCAGTGACTATCACCATCACAGGCTCCTTGCAGGCACCAATAAACTGTTGAGAAACAGAGTGGCAATATTTACTGTCAGGTGTTGGCAACTTGGCATAAAACAAGTAGTCCTTGTTATACGATATATCTATTTTTGCTTCAATAACATGCAACAGACACGAAGGACAAGAATCAGGGAGAGCCTAAACCAAAGTCCCACCTTCACCAAGTTCTTATGTCGCACTCTAGACAACATAGCCACCTCCCTTGCAAAGCGGCCTTCTCTCTTGGCGATGTCTTCTGCAGTTTCTCCTTTATGTACAATTTTAATAGCAACAGTCTGGTTTTTATATCTAAAACGAACCCAAAAAAAGAATTAAGTAGACTATAACTTAATCAAACACAATTAAAAAGTAAAGTAAATTACACTAACCTCCCTCGAGGTTTCACGAAATGACACTCCACCCCAATTTACAGCTAAAATTACACTCTACCCCACACTTTTGACTACCAAAATCTGTTAAAATGAGATGTAATATTCTACTTAACCCAAACTAATCATGATTGGCTTGTGATAGCTTTACAACTTGTGTTAAACCTAATGATAAAATCTGAATCATTTATCACCAATTGTTGCTCATGACTGGCGGTATGTAGACTGCTTTTACACTGTGGTCATTGAGGAAGGCTTCTCAGAAGGTGTAATCCTTGGCGTTAAGAGTGAGTGTGATTACATACGAGACCTTGTGAGTTGTATCAGTGCAACCAATGACTTCAAGTTAAATCGAAGCTTTTTGGCCATTTTGTGCTGAGTTTCGAAAAGTGCTACGCAGAATGATATTTATTACTTAGCACTAAGTACTTAGTAGGGTCACTGGATACCGGACAGTACAGTGTAGAAAGAATAGAGCAAGAATTATTGCCATTCGTCATGAGTAATAATTGGTGATGAACTATCTAGAGTTTATCATTAGACTTAGTACAAATTGCAAAAAGATCAAAAGCAAACCATGGTGAGTTGTTGGGGTTAAGCATAATATTCTATCCCATTTTGACAGATTTCGTTAATCAAAAGAGGTCATTGGGGGGAGTTTCATTTCATGACACCTCGAGGGCGATAAATGTAATTTACTCTAAAAAATAATTACTCAGATCAGAGAAGCCTAATTGAGGTCCATATTGTTGCAGCACGTTTGACCTTTTATTTATCAAGAAATGAAGCTGAAGTTCTACCAAATTTCAAATTCACCATGTAATATGTAGCCTAAGCAAGTCATTACGTTACAAAGTATGATGCTTTACAAATCACACAGAGGACAACAATGGATGTGCTGATTCTCTCAAAGAAGAATCAATACTCACAAATCCGGGAGGCAAATGACACCCAATCCAACAGAAGGTATCATATATGCCATTGCCCATTAGGAAAGATAGAAAATTTAAGTTTTTGCAGACCAAATAGGAAATGGAATTTGAAGATACAAACTTACTTTCCCTCGTAGACTTTGGCATGAGCTCCCTCTCCAATCCGTGGCCCAACATACAGATGCTTAGGATCAATCAGCCATTTGGCGTCCAATCTGAACTCGTCGACTGAGTAGAACCTACCTCCAGATTCCATTTTTTTTTCCTGTAATGGGAAAAATGCTCAAAACCTACATGACCCAGTTAAGTCTCCAGATGCCAGAGTTACTTTCAAAATGAAATCACACAAGAAGAGAACCCTAGAGGGAAGCCATTGGAAGCCTGATTTGCATAACAAATGGATATGCTGACATGAAACAGAGAACTAAACAAGACATGCTCTGCGGTGTGTTCTGCAGCTCAGAACCACATCTCAAAAAGTCAGGCCCGGAGATCATAACTCAGCAGATTGATGTTTTACATTTCCTTGGGGAGGCAAAAGCATGGAACCCACATGCTTGAAAGAGACAGAGATAGAGTCATAGAGAGAGAGAGAGAGAGAGTGTGTGTGTGTGTGACAACAAACGCAAGCAAAGCCCAAAGCCCAAAAAGATATTTTGAAAATTCATGGGGAAAAGAGAAGAATCCCCGGAAAGGGGAACATGGAAAAGAACCAATCACCAAGCCCTCAAGTAAAAACCAATGTATATGAAAATTCTATTACTCATTGAAAGAGCTTAAAATTAGACGCCATAATGATTTTGTTTGTTTTTAAAGTAGTTGATGATAAAGTTTAATGGGTTTTATGCACACCAAAAAAAAAAGGTTGAATGGGTTTTAGTTTATTTAATCTGTGTGGGCACAGACCGTCACTCTTGATCTGCAGACAGAATCATGATTCACCAAATGGATAGAGTTGGAGAGTAAGCATTAATTAATAAATAAAGAATATGAAGGAAGACAGAAGAAACTTTTATTTATTTATTTTTGGGTAGAAAAAGGAAGACCGGGAAGAGGGGGAGAGTCATGTAATAAAGAGTGTGGGAGCCATAAACTAATCAAGAGCACATGGAGACTGACCTTGTCAACATGGGACGACCCGCTACATAAGCAAAACCCAGACAGACAAAGGTTAAACCGTTGAAGTCTCTTACCTTCTAATGCTCTCTACTAGCCAGTAGCCACTAGGACGGACTACACTTTTACGAACCATACTATGCGCAGCCGTGTAGACTTTTTATAACTGGGCATATGCCATATGTGTGTGTGTGTGTTTAACCGTTAAAGTCTCTTACCTTCTAATGCTCTCTACTAGCCAGTAGCCACTAGGACTACACTTTGACGAACCATACTATGCGCAGCCGTGTAGACTTTTTACAACTGGGCATATGCCATATGTGTGTGTGTGTGTTAATTGAATGGGCTGTAAATCAAAATTAATTTTATTAGATGATTTTCATACAAAATTTGTTGTTGAATTGAAATTAAAATTTTTTATTATATAGATCATATTAAAAAAATTATATTAATTTAAAATTATTTTATACTTAATTAGAATATATTAAAATTAATGTAATATATACCTTTTAAATATATATAAATATTTTTAAAAAGTTTTTTTTTACATGAAGTACAACATCATGATAGTTATAATTCAACATGTACTATTGCAAGCTATAACAATTTTCAAAGCCTATTACTTTTTTAATCTGAAAAGTTAGCCTTAATAGTAAAAATAACGCTGATTTGAGTATAACGGCTATTATTCCAATCAAGTCTATAATTGGTATTATTCTAATCAAGTCTCTCATCATCTTTATATATAATACCTGTTAAACTTAATCAGCTAAATTTCCAGATGAAAAAGTAAGTGAGAATGACGAATTAGTTCACTTTGGGTAAAATTTATTTTATTTTAGTTTCGTCATTAAATTAATTAAATATCAAATTAATTTAATAAATAATGTATATATAATTATTTAATAATTTATCTTAATTTTAATACTTAATTTATAATTAACTGTAAATAAATTATTGATTAAATTAATTTAATATTTAATTAATTTAATTCATAAACCAAAATGAAATATTTTTTTAACAAGCCACACTAAAATGTTATTTTTCTTAGAAATAAACACTTTAGTGTGACTTAAAAAAAATTATTTCATTTTAGTTTGTAGATTAAATTAATTAAGTATTAAATTCATTTAACTAATAATTTATATACAATTAATTAATAATTTATTTTTATTTCAATACTTAATATGTGATTAATTATTAAAAAACTATTAGTTAATTTAATGACAAACTAAAATAAAATATTTTTCTACAAATCATATTAAAGTGTCTTTGTAATGGGCTTTGAAAATTGTTGCAAGCTATTGAATTGGTAATTTGACAGAGACCATGTACATATATATTTTGTTTTTCTAAAGACATTTTGGCCTTGGATTTGGATTTTTCTATGTCCTTCTGATGCAATGGTCCTACGCTAACTCATAAGTCATAAGCATGACTAGGGAGTTGAGACTTGGGGGGGAGGATATGGTAGAAATCTATTTTGGAAGAACTTGCGTGATCTTGGGAACGTGACTCTAACTCAACTATCATATGGAGTAGAGAAAAATGTTGAATTCCAATCCGACGAATTCTGTTTGGCACTTTCGTGATTTATTTCTTTGACAAAATACAAAAGAATATTGCTTGACATCAGCTTGCAAAAGGGACAGCAACAAAACCCTGGACTCAGTGTCCGCCATATTGCAAAAGGGTTACTCGTCTTTCAACTTTCAGGAGAATATATGCCCCCAGAGCAGAACACGAGAGGAAGTGAGGAACATCCTTAGCAATGGTCTTGCGTTTCTACGCAACAAGCACTACTTTCAGTTGAGTCTTCAGAAATGTTTGCTTATGGTCGAAGTGTTGTTTATGCATTTAAATTTGCATAGCTACATATATGACTTCAGTTAAGAACAACAATAGTTATGCGTGCAACTATGCACATTTGTGATCATAATTTTGAAAATAACTTTTTTTTCTTACCACCCATGATTACTGAGAATATACTGTGCTCATAGCCCTTGATTACTTTCAGAATCGTAGACTGAACGTCCAACACTTCTTCTCTTCAAGTTGGATATTGAAAAAATAGGTTGTGTCCTTATTAAGGCCTTTAACAGAACAAAATAACAGATCATTGCAGGATTTGATCACGGTTATGGCCAGAGGCGGATATAATTAAACTCTGGTTTTTCGTAGTCCTTTTTTTTTCCAATAATCTTTTTGTGATCGCGTTTTCTAATGTATGACATCATATTCGGCGCTTGATGCTTTTCGACAAGAAAACGTGATCTTTTAGAGAGAACATGCCACTCATTTACCCACTAATGGAACCTGGCATTGGCTGCCTGTGGCAGAGAATTAGAACAGATGCAAACATGATCGAAAAGGCAGACTATTATAGTGGACCAAAATCATATGCCGAAGCCATATCTATTTTAAGAAATTGCGAGAGTAAACACATCAATATGCCTTCGGTACAGAACAGAAGCACATTCTGGCGAAACATGGACGGCCACAAATAATTACGGGGATAGATGCCAATCGAGACCAGTACTTAATCTGAGGGCCTTTCATTACTATAATAACCACTGAACTATTGTTTCCTTGTCCTAATATTCTGTCTTCAATTTGAATTTGATTCCTTGCTTGCCCTAAAAGGCTAAAATTCTCACATATCTTGAAAGATAGCATCGGCGAGAGGGGAGGAGCTTAGTGTGCAGCATGTTATAATAAACCATCCTTGGGCATTTAGCACTCCGTCAAAGAGCGGGGTTAAGAGGCTACAACGAGCCTCACTAGACTAAAAAATTAACCACCATTCTTTTCCAGGAGTCACTAATCCACAAGTAGTAATCTGCTAGGGTTACCACCTTTTATTAAGGGCCCCAAAAGGAGTTTGTAACTCCATCTATCATAACTGTAGAGGCATAGAGTCCATCCCACAAGTCTTCGAAGCATGGCAGATAAAATCCTCATCAGTCAGTCATCACTACCCCACAGTGGGAGATAATTTGCCAACGCAGTTTGTTGTTCCAACTCAAATTCTCAAAATAAGACTAACTTGTAAACAACCAAAACGATGTAGCAATAAACTTATATGCATATGAAAGCAAAGTCAGGAGTTATGATTCGAAAATAAGATCGACCAAAATGCCCAATACCCATGACAATAGCACCAAAATACAAGATCAAATCAGGACATTAGATAATTATGTAGAGTTCCATGATTGGCGGAATGTTAAGCATCCTAGAGCACAGGATCCGCTACCTTTGCATTCAAAACAGACATTTCAACTAAACCTTCTCTCCATTGATTCAATCCATAACAACGCTTTTGATGCTTCCATTGTTTTTCATCAGCAGCCTCTTATTCATTTCATTGTCACGGAAACCCTACATTCACTACCCATCACAAATTAAAACAGCATCCAGCCGAATAAAATAAAAACAAAGATATTTGATGATAAAAGAAAAATAACAAGCAGCATCAACCAAACCAATTAAAAATTCTGTCCAGGAAACAACTTACCATCTCCTGTAGCTCTTCAAGGATATTCATAAACACCGCGGAGATCATCCACCGACTGCCCCAGATTGTACTTATTCATCCTTAAGATCTCTTTGTTCAAATCAACCTGCTTAAAACCCATCTCCTCAAGCACTTTGAGGAAAGTCTCTTCTACATAATCATTTCTACCAATCCCTAGAGATGACGATAGTGCATCCACAGCCGAGGATTGCTGATTGGAGCGAACAGCTGGGGCTGTTTCAGAGAAATCAATGAGGGGATAAGAAACAGATGACGGGGCCACAGAAGTTGCAGGGGGTGAGGCACCATGGCCAACAAATGTAGACTCATTAATTGGGAAGTCGATTTCCTGCTCTAGCCTGGGTTGCCCATCCACCATTTTCCTCACAGGTTCAGTGGGAGTACTAGAATTGTGGGTTTGAAGAAAGACATCATCCATGATAGGTTGAACATTGATATCTATAATCTGAGGCCCTTTAGAGCCACTGGCATCAAGGGGAATATTCAAGTTCAGACCTCGAGAGCCATCATAAAATGAGTCATTGAGAAAACCAACAACCTGTAAGTATGATAATGCAAGTGAGCAAGAATATTATTGAACCACTAGAAACAATGCCTAATGTTTCTCAGCCAAAAATATATAAAGGAAAAATTGCTTACAACATCAACACTTTACCTCAATAACTACCCAAACACGTTGGCCAAATTCTTGACCAGATGGGTATGCCATTCTCCAGTATGAAATGTATCGACCGTGCAACCGAGGTGCTCTAAAGTCAACTGCAATGTCAAGTTCCTGGTCCACCAATACACCATCCTCGGGAACCTGGCATGTTTAATTAAAGAAAGCACTCAAAATCCTAGCATACTAAATATTCTATGCATTCAAAACAAACCTAGAGAAAAGCTTATAAATGAAAATGATCAAACTGCAAGCTGAGTATTTTGCAAACCTCTAAATCAACTGACTGAGAGTCACCAAACTTGTTTCCTCCAATCCAAACAAGTTGAGTTCCCTTGGGCCACACTAAAGTGCCACTGTTTCGCATTCGCCAGATCTTTGTAAATGTAGTAGATGGGGCCATCTTTGTACCATCTATAACATTGACATCCAAAACAAACTTACTATCTAGCTTGGGCCTTGCATTCTTCAAAATAGCACCTGTTTTAAAACGATGTGGTAATGTTGGAGAACCCATCCAAGGCTGCTGTACCAGAAAAGAAAAAGGAGTAAATGAGCAAGGTCAAAAAGGGATAACAGTGTTCAAAAGGGCTGACAAATATACATGTTTGTATACATCCTTGAAGGATTGTTGGTCACAAACAGACACAGGGCTATCCATTCTGACATAATCAGTCCCACTACCCATTTCATTGAGGCAGATGCTGCAGAGGTCATAATTTTTTTTCCTGCAGAAAGAGAAGTAATAAATTTCATTAAAACTCCCCAGACAGCTATTTCATAATATCAAAATAAAATAAGGTACTTACACTTTGGATTTAAAACGAGGTCCAGTTATTGGATAAACACCACAGCCATTACAGCGGATGCCATTATGGAAAATACCAACTGTGGCCTCTGTGTGACTGTGGATCCTTTTATATGGATGAAGACTATGATTTCCAAAAGAGGGTGCCGCTGAATCAATAATATATGCCCCAGAAAATGGACAATCAACAGATGGAATAGAGCCCATTGCAGTAGTCTGGGTTGAGCTGTTATCAGAAGCTGCATAACTTGTGGAAGTTTCACTACTACCACCCTCACCAATAAAACTATCATCAATAGATGCTTTTCCCTTTTTACCATCACCAACAGGGACTGCTGATGAAAGTGGTGCAGTATTCACATTTGTGGATTGAGATGGATTGGGATCACATGGAAGGATATTGAGATCAACAGGGGCAACTTCTGCTACTACACCTACATTTCCAGCATCCACCTGTTGATTGGCATTGGAAGTTGATTCCACATATGTAGACTGTGGACCTCTTCCTTTAGGAGTGACAGGTTCCTCAGGAACATCATTTTTTGAGCTTGGACCATCTGCAACCTGAGGCTGGCAATTGGAATTTAAAATAGATTGTTTCATTTTGGAAATGCAATCAGCAAGAGTACCATCCACTGGACTTGAAGATGCAGCTCTTGAGACAAAGTCAAGAGATAAATTAGAAAGAGCCTTGCGAAATGGATCTGGCACAGACTTCAAAGCATCAGCAATTGCAACATTTCCACTCAGAAAATGATTTGGGACAGGAGATATTAAGGGGGTGGCACTTCCAATAGAAATAGCATTTGATTTACCACCACTGTCATAGCTCATATGTACATCGATTCTCAAGAATTTTAGGCGCTGTCTCATCACATCATGCAAGTCATCATCATCCAAAAGAGTCACCAAATCGCCATCTTCATCAACATATCTCAGAATGAAATTTGCATCAGCAGAAACATTGAAAAGTGAAAGTATCTTGGCCCTGAGCCTGACCATGTCAAGATCCAGTTGATTATTTTCATCCACAGGAGCATTAAAGCGCCTGAGGGTATCTCCATATTTGACCTGTACCACCAGAAGTGATGCAATAAGAAAATATATGCCACTCATTAAGAATCAACCAAAATGCAGGCCAGCTATGATGTCAAAACCACATGTGGAATTATTTATCACCAAAGTCATAACATGAAATACATTAATTGTTGATGACAGAAAATTCGAAAAAAAAAATAGTTGTAATGGTTATAATTGTCCAGAAATGATATGAATTTTTTAAAAAATTAACTAGCAACATTAGCATGTATGATTATAAATTTGAGTAAACAGTTTACATATTTCCATCATTCTTGAGATTAGAATAGAATATTAGTAAGTACGGTCTAATAAAGTCAAGCAAAAAGCACTCCATCAGACTGGATCTTTTTGTACAAATCCAGCATTTACCATCAAGCTAAGGATCAAGTTCAAGTTCCTTTTAACTTCCAACAAATTGGTTTCCCAGTAAAAAAAACAGGCAAAATAACATTTCCCCTTGCAGAAAGAACTCATAATTAAACCTAAAGCAATTAACATGGTACACGCAGTCACAAGAACCAAGTGCTACTAAATCCCATTTAATGGAATCTGATACTACTATTTTTTTTAAGTAAATAAATAAATTCATAAAATGAACCCATGTTAAGGACCTAATTATACATTAGCACTCACAGAGGAAACGCCAACAATAATTGATTTTGATTTTGATTTTGACGAAACCCATGTTAGGGAAGCCAGCAAAAAGCACATTTCCGTACATACTGAACCGCTTATTTTTATCCCCAAATTGATTCAACGCAGGGGATCATGCACAGTATACAGTGGACAAAAAAAGAATATAAACAAAGAGTAAACTAGCAACTTGGTCCCTGAAAGTGGCTTACACTTGCAATTTAGTCCCTGAATTTATTTTTACATATAAGTTAGTCCTTAAAATTTTAAAACACATAGCAAGTTAGTCCTTTTGTTATCTTTCCTTCTCAAATTAAAAGGTAATATGTTATCTTTTCTTCCTAAATTAAACGGTAATATGTGATGTTACATGTTAAGTGCTTACATGTACTATTAAATGTCACATATCAGGTAATAACTGATCGGTTAAGTGTAAGTTCAGTCAGTTGAGTTGATGGGAAAACTGTTAAGGGGATCGGTCAGTTGGTGAACTGAGGGGTAATGAGTTAGGAGTAAGGTGCCGCTGGTGGTTAAGAGATCCTGAGGGGGTCGAGTTTCATATTTCTCACCTAAATGATGTAGTTGGAAGGGTTACGTATGTGAAGTAACCTACCATATGGCATTTAACGGTATACGTAAGCACTTAACATGCCACATCACGTGTTACTATTTAATTTTGGAAGGATAAATAACATAAGGACTAAGTTGCTATGTGTTTTAAAATTCTAAGGACTAACTTGTATGTTAAAATAAATTCAGGGACTAAATTATAATTGCAAGTTATTTTCAGGGACCAAATTGCTAGTTTACTCTATAAACAAAATCTAAGAGTGAATAATCAACAATAACAAGAGAAAAAATAAAATTGGAACCTTGATGACTAGAACAGAGTACATGGCTTTCAGAACGCGAGCGAGGAGTGATGAAAACACGCGTAGCAGTTAGCCACAGCGAGGGAAACACTGAAAACCTTAACCGTACATGTCGCTTGTTGTTCTTCAGATTGGATACTACAACTGGCAGAGTTGCTATTGCTACGCTTCTCTCTCCGAACTCGGAACTAGCTCGCTAACTTGTACCCTTTGAATTATATATATACTTACTCCTACCCCCTAGCTTAGTCGGCAATCAAGAATCTATTTTTTATTTTTTTATTTTTTTTAAATAATTTTTTTTATTTTGTGTTAATTAGTATTGTTGATTCATTAATTTAATGTTGCTGATAAATTTAAGACTAAAATGAGTACTTATTCTATAATCAATGATAGTATGAATTAATCAAGTAAATATAATATAATATAATTAAGTAATTAATAATGTTTAACTACCATTATGAGAAATTAAACAAGAAGAAATAAGAAAAAATATTATAAAAGATAGGCTGAAATAATCAAGTTAATGTAATATAATAAAATCAAGAATTTTAGGAAAATTAAATTTGGGATAATAATAATCAAGATTTTACTTGATTAATTACAGAATCAATTTAAGATTTTATTGAGATTTGGATACTCGTATGCTTGAGTTATAAATTGCCCAAAATATGAGAGTTTCTACTATTGTTACTTTTTAGCATGGATGAGTGGTGTTAGAGAAAAGTCTCTCAATCATATATTCTCAGCACCTTAACTATGTATGTTGCCCACCTTCCATATTTTCTCACCATTTTTTGAATTTTTGTATTTATTATGTTTGCAAATGTTTATATCTCATTAATTGAGATTATTCATAAATTTAATGTCTTTTTTTTTAATTTTCTTATTATTTCTTACATTATGCAGGTGTTAGTGTTTGTTTGGCTATAAGTTTAGTGATCGTGAATGATGTTAATCTTAAATGTCCAATATGCACTAAAAAAGTTGAGACTATGTAATCTTCTTTTTCAAAACCTATTTAAAGGTATTAATGACCAAAATACACATAAATTTTAACAAAAATTACTATATTATATATAAAATAAATAAATTATATAGATATGATTAATAAAATATAATAATATTTTAATTATAAATACATAAGACACATATTTGGCCATACTTAATTAAATAATCTCAAATGCCAATAAGACCGAAAGTAAACTAGCTTATAGGCGTTGCCTCTTCCTACCATTACTCTTGACTAGGGTTGTCAAAAGACCCGATCGATTTTCCTGCAATGAGCTGTTGGTTAAACATGCTGGACCAAGATTACTCACATTTAAACAGGTTGCAAATTAGTCAGTCCAACTCGTCTCCCATCAACTTGTAGGCCTAAACGAGCTGACTCTTGATTTTTTTTTTCTATTGGTAAACTTTGAACTAAATTTAAATTTAATAAAAAAAATTAAATTTAATAATCCCAAATCAAATATTACATTATATAGACATAGTATTGAATACTTTAATCTAATTTAAATGGTTAAGGGAGAATTCAAACAAATAAATAAAATAAACTTATGGAGTTTGACGAATGTGTTTGTACGTGGGTTGTGCCACTGCTAGCTTATACAGTAAGTACATTTTGTACTTTTACTTGAGGAAAAAAAGTTTAATTAACTTTTAAGTTTTTAAATTAATTTTTTTTATACAAACTAATTGAAACTTGTTTTTTTAAAAAAGTTAGTGTTGACCCATTTGACTCGCAAGTTAAACGAGCCTATCCAAGATTATTCGAATTTTTACAGGTCACTAATTTTAAAACTCGACTAGCATAATTTATGCGAATAAAGGGGCTGACCCAATAAGTTTGATCCATTTTGACTGTCTTATTCCTGACTTAGCATATAAGAGATTTCATTAATAATTTTTTATAGTTATTTTTGTAGACCACCACCGAAGGATGTTGTCAAGGATTTGGCTGTGTAGCGAGATATAATAGATTTCTTTTTTTTTTCTTCACTATTTTGTACCACAAAATATCAGTTACCCTTTTTTTTTTGGTGAACACAATTACCCTTAATATGTGCTGGTGAACGGTGATTAGTTACATCTAACAGTTGTAAACTTTGTAATCAACTTCTCGAATTGATGATTATGTTTCGTTAAAATGAAATACAATCAAAGCGGAAAGCGGGTGGGACGGGGTTTGGGTAGGGGATCGTAAGTTCAATCCCTCATGTAACCCAAACCAAAAAAATTAAAAATGAAATACAATCATGTAGTGTCTGGAGTCTAGAGTCGTCTAGACGTATAACTTGCACATTTTTTTGTTTCAAAATTTTAACCAGGTATACTCTACTTTGTTGTTTCCTCTATTGTTCATTTACCATCTAAGAATCTCACATGATTGCTCTGTTTAACGAGATCATCAGCATATGCAATTACTTTTTCCTAGAGTTTCCAAGAACTTCAATGGTTTCTTCTGGGTTAATCAGTTCAGTATCTTGTTTGGAAAATTGTAAACAAGTTAGGATGCGTTTGATTTGTTTTCTGATTTTATTTTTAGTTATATAAAAGTGTCAATTTAGAAAAAAGAGGTTAGTCTCTAATCTACTAGTTTGTCAGTTAATTTCTTCTTAACGTAGCAATTGGTACATGGAGGCACCCTTGAGAAAATTAGTAGTTAATTTCATCTCAAAATAAAAATCATATTTATTAGGATTTAATGTACAAGTAAATTATAGAGTTTGGTTGTTAATGCCCACATGTAATTCACTTATAAAACAATATAGACAGTAATAAGAAACTAATTATTTAAGGATAACATAAACTCAAGTCAGTCCAGTCAAGGAACAAGGTGCAGGGCCCACAAATAAAACAAATTGAAAAGAGAATGGAAACAAGATACAAAACGTTTGGGAATTTTCCCCCCCTTCAAATATCAAAAGATTTCATTTAAATGATATTTTTAACGATAGCAGCCAGGTATTTTTACTTCAGACAGATGCATACTATTTCAAGCCCCCTTTTGTTCCCTTAATACCATAAAAGATCAGATCACATCAGAATTATCAATTCTCCAGAAATGGATTATTGCCATGGCGTGGACCATAACCATAACGTTTGAGGAGGCATTGCCATCTTCCTAGTCATAACATCCCAACCTCTGCATCTGTCTTTTCATATAAGGAAGAAATTATTTCAATACTCATTTTTTTTTATAAATAAATTATCAAACATTCATACTATTTATATTTAATAAACTTTTAAATATTTATTGTAAAATTAATAATTAATAAATAATTAACAACTCACTTTAAATACTAAATTTATTAAAATACTATAACAACTCTCATATAAGTAATATATATACAATGTATAAATGTTAATAAATAATTTATTATTTAATTTAAATATATTTATGACCTCATCCAATTCCATTTCATCACCATTTTAATCTGTTAAACTCGTTTTTAAAACATTCCCTATACACCTAAAAAAACTGATAGACTTAATTATCCAAGGATTTAAGCAAAACAAAAATATCTGTTAGCAAAGCTTCCCGTCCTCCATTAGGTAGAAAGGATGCAGTAGCAACCAAAGAGGAGGAGCAGGGAGTTGCTTGGCAGCAGATAGTATCTATAACCTTCATCTGACATACATGTCGGAGAGAGTCCCAATTATGTGCTGGACCATCACCTCATAGCTGCTGGTCAAGATAAGCATCTCTGGGAGATTTGGGTGTCACTGGAGATCCAATGGCGGTTCCAAGATACCCAGTTACATTTCCAGAAACATTCTTCAACCAGGATGTGCTTCGTGTTAACCAGCCACTCTGTCCTTGTTCTTGCATTTCATTCGTGCTTTTCCTTTCTTCCTCTACCAATATATCATTCCACCTCTTGGCCATAAAAGTCTTTATGGCTTGGGCCCCTTGATTTACAATCTCCATTGGTGGCAATTCTAGAGGATTCTGCTCCAAGTTTAGCTTGGTCAAATTATCAAGGCGACCAAATGTATCAGGAAGAGCATGAATCTGATTATTGCTGAGATCCAATTCCCTGAGGTTAGTCAAATCACCAAATGTCTCTGGAAGTTCTTTAAGGTCACTGAAGTTACTGCTCAGATTGAGAACTTCGAGATTAGTCAGTCTCCCAATTGCAATTGGAAGCCCATGTAGCTCATTAAAGTGAGCATCCAGATAGCGCAAGGACTTCATCTCACAAATAGATGAGGGAAGGGATCGAATCTTGTTCAATTGAATCAAGAGCTTCTGTAAGTTTGGTAATTCATATCCGATGTTTGTTGGCAAATATGACAGACTGTTAAAGCTTGCATCCAGCTCCACCAATGACCTGATAATTTAATATAAAACGGGTTCGATCAATGATAATTAAAGCATTTATAGTTTGAAGAAATTCTTAAATGATTTCAGCATGTTTTTCTGCCATCAATAGTGGTTTAAAAAATGTGACGCATATGCAGATACAGAACAGGATTTTGGATCGTTAGTGAGATATTTTACAATGTTTGAACACTTTTAAAGTAGATTTAAGGTTGAACGACAGAACTAAAATAATAAAATATAAAATGATGTTGATATGAGATTTTCATTGTAATTCGACAAAAAAAAATTAAAAAAAAAAAAGCAGTTCTTGCTCTTGCATGCGTAAAAACTGCTGCCACTTTCACTAGTCTCCAAGTATGGCTTTCAAAATACTCATATGAGGCTCTCAACTATAATATAGTTACAAAGTTAAGTAGTTAACCATCATTTCTTAAAACACGTGGATGTTTTATAGGAATCCCAAACCACAAGGTACAGTAATTACTCAAATTGGTAACAACGACAACAATATGAAGAATGTTGCTCTTATGAATTTCTCTTTAGCATATCTGTTTCTCTCACATACCTGCAATGACAGATGGGATCAGGAAGGGCACTCAGCTTGTTTCCAGAGACATTGAGGAATTTCAACTTTTGTAACAACCCAATTGAATCTGGCAGTGATTCCAATAGATTTGAAGAGAGATTAAGCTCCTCGAGGTTTTGCAATCCAGCTATTGAGTCAGGAATTGCCTATTGTGTTGCACGGAATATATTAGTATATATGTGAAATTATAAGAAAGGCTATATAAACTAAGTAAATCAGTACTTGTAATATGATTTTAAACATATCGATGGAGCACCGAGAAGCCTACACATTCAAAATGAAAGCTTTGACATTAACTAATAATTTCTGTCACGAGTAGATGCAGATTTCTGGAGAAATAGTGAAGATGAACATCATTATTTATCCATTTTTGCACAAAGACACACTTGATGTATCAGCTAAAACAGGGAAAAATTGACATAGAAAAGAAAAAAAAAAAGACTTTAAGAATGTACATAAGTAATTGATTGATTATGTTCTATGGCTGAAATAGAATCATGTGACACTGACTATAATAATTCCAGGTTAAACCTAATAAAATGAACTATAAAATACATTATGGATGAAACAAGAAAGTTCATGTAAGGAAATCAAATGGTGACATCGAAACATAAAGCATGTTTGGAACTGTACTTAAAAAATAGTTTCTTTTTTTTTCTAAATTTAAAAATGAAAGAAAAAAAAACATTGGGTAAGAGTATTTTCTCCATATGTGCTGAAAAAACAGTTTTATAAAAGCTGGTCTCAAAGAATAGAAAACACAAAACATCTTTTTGATGTTTTCTATTTTTTGTTCTCCGAATTTATTGAAAACACGGGAAACAACTCGTGAAAACTGTTTTCTTTGGTAACAAAACTAATAAGAGTAAACTAATAATTTGGTCCCTGAAAATAGCTAAAAATTACAATTTAGTCCCTGAATTTATTTTTACATATAAGTTAGTCTTTAAAATTTTAAAACACATAGCAACTTAGTCTTTCTGTTATTTCTCCTTCTAAAATTAAACGATAACACGTGATGTGGCGTGTTAAGTGCTTACGTGTACTGTTAAATGCCACATGACAGGTTACTCCACATGTTTAGCCCTTTCAACGATGTCGTTTAGGTGAGAAATATGAAACCCGACCCCCTCAGCATATCACTCAGATCTCCTAACTGACCGAGCAGACCTTGCCCCTAACCCATTACCCCTCAGCTCACCAACCGACTAATCCCCTTAACAGTTTCCCCATCAACTCAACTGACCGAGCTTACCCTTAACCGATCGGTTATTTCCTGATATGTGGCATTTAATAGTACATGTAAGCACTTAACATGCCACATCACATATTACCGTTTAATTTGGGAAGGAAAGATAACAAAAGGACTAACTTATTGTGTGTTTTAAAATTTTAAAGACTAACTTATATGTAAAAATAAATTCATGGACTAAATTGCGAGTGTAAGCTATTTTCAGGGACCAAGTTGCTAGTTTACTCAAACTAATAATATAAAAATTGTTTTTGCATTTTTCTTTTAAAAAACTGTTTTTGAAATAAATCATCCCAAATGTATTTTTTTGTTTTATTAGTAACTTATACGTCAAAATTGTTTTCTGAAAACAAAAAGTTGAGAATTATTCCAAACTCAGTCAAACTTTTCATGTGAAAGGATAAAATAGTGTCATTGCATAAATAAAAATTTGCAAAAAGAAATTACATAGTTGCTCACAGTGGTTACATTTTCTTGACTATTCCCATTATGCACCAAGCTTGATTGAAAAAGGATAGAAAGCAGCAATAGAATATATACTTTCCATATCAACAGCTAGGTATGAACTTAGCATAAATCAAATAAAAACAATGCCAAACAAATTTCCTTGCAATGTAGCTGAATGTTCATCCTATCCAAGATATTTGAGTTGGTAGAAGGTTCATCATACCCAACCGCAGCCCTGAACCCTTAAGACTCACTACCAATTTCAGCTTGTGCGATTTAAGTTTGCTTCCTACTTCATGTTCATAATTCATTAAAGGGACACATTGAGATAGCCAACAAAGAAACACCCCAAATAAGAAACATACAAACAGCATTTATCAAAGGAGCAATCATAATTATTTAGCAATTGTTTTAAAAAACATACACACAATGGACAAAGGACCGTCGACTCTGTTGTTGATTTTATACGTTTCCCTTTCCTCTCTAGCGAAACATTCACAGTGACAAATCAAATCAAGCTCAATATATCACATAACAGATAATTTGAACTTTCAATATATCACATAACAATAATAATAATAATAATAATAATAATAATCAAATACAATAGTAAATGTCAAATAACCAAAAAACAAGTGAGCTTAGCTTACCGAAAGCAGATTGCTTGAAACATCAAGCACCACCAAGCCAGGAATACGGCCAAATGCCTCAGGCAGCACCCTGAGGCGCTGGCCAGAGAGATTCACTCGCTCCATCCCTTTTCCATAAGCCTCCTGCAGTATCCCCACAACCTGTTCATTCACCTCATCCCCAACGACGTCGTCTCCCTCACCCTCACCATCTTCTGCTCCCTCCTCAGCAGACTCGTAAATTTTCACCAATCGCTTCTCCGCATCCTTGAGTAGCTTCTCGTAAGCGTCGTGCATCTCATCCAGCTGTATCACCGATTTGAAAAGTTGCTTCTCTTGGTCGGCGGAATCCCTGCACTGCTTCTCCTTTTCGGCTTGGTGAGCACGCCAACGGTGGATGTCGATTTCGGGGGGCCTGGGCAACAGCACGATCTCTTCCAGTTCTCTAGAGAGGTGGGCTTCGATGTCGGCCAGCTTGGCTTTGGCATTGTCCACGTCTTCGTGGGTGGGCCGCTGCCCGATTAGGTTCAGCACGGATCGGGCCTGTGCCACGTCGGAGATGGCGCGGGTCATGGAGGCAAGGAGTTTCGGGTCGGCGAGGTGAGGCATTTGTCCTACGATTGAGGAGGAGGAGGAGGAGGAGGAAGAGGGATCTGACGGTGGTGGAGGAGGGGGTGGTTGTTCGATGTCGAATTCGGAATCGGATGAGGTGGCGGTGGGTCTGGGTCCCAAAGAAGGGAGCCGAGACATGACGTAGGAGAGAATAGGGAAGGTTCGTGGGTTGGGATCCATAGCGCTCTGAGATTTGAGTCCGAAGATACCAAATGGGAGGAACTAGCAAGCGATGATTTGTGAATTGTGAGAGGGCTGATGCGAATTGTTGTTGTGGTAGTGTATCTGTCTTTGAGAATATCGTTTTTGTTTTTTGTTTTTGTTGTTTAGTTTTATTTATGGGATAAAATGAATGGGTTAATAGCGTTGCTGGTAAGCAGCTGCGGTAATGGTGGGGAGTGAGGATTTGTGAGTTTGTGATGACATGACCTATGTATGAATAATGATAAGCTCACCAATCGCCATCACCTCCATGCAGCCGAACACGACGACGTTTGGTACGCGAGTCTTGCATTTGCCTAGTTTTCGTATCGTTTTCTTTTTCTTGTTTTTTAGGGCACGGGGCTATAAGAGTCTTTTTGTTTATTTGCCGTGCGCAAAAATAAAAATAAAAATAAAAATAATGTATAATATAACTCTTACAAATACAAGTGATGTAAATATGCGAATAAGTTATACCTAATTTATCAGTATGGATAAAACTTATTATTATATATGTCATTATAAAAATCGAGCTAGATCGGTCATGGACTAATAAATTGACTGAATAATCGATTCAGGTGACTAATTGAATTAGACATGTCTTAAACCTAGTTTGATTTGGTCCGACTTGATCGATTTTCAATAAAAACTAATGACTCGGTCGATTGAACGAAATTAATAAAAAAAAAATTTAAACTTTAAAAAGTCATAACTTTTGACTCGTTTGTCTGATTTAAACTAGTTATATGTTGATTTCATATAATTTTTCGAAACCTACACCATGTTAGTCCTAATTTTTTAAAAAAAACTTATTTTTTAAATTTTGAGCATTTTAATAAAAATATTAAGATTTTTTTATGAGCTAAGAGTTAAACTTTTTTTATCCTTAGAAATAATCTTTTCTCTCAAAATAAAGATATTTTAATTATTCATGAGAAATAAAATATAACATAAAAATATAATAATTTTACTTTAATAATTGATACAATAATTATTTATTAGTTATATACAAAGAGAGAAAATAATATTTTTAGCAATTCAAAGTTACACATTTAACATGATTAAGATTTAAGTGCAATCATACAAAATATATCTCACGTGTTTAAACATATAAGATGTTGTGCCAAACATGAGAGTTATACATACCTAGACATCTTATACCCAAATATCTCGTGTCTAAAAATCTTAAATATATGAACATATAATATTAAGATGTATATGCACAATAAACAAAAGAAAAATGCTAGTGACCGGATAGTGAGTAAAAGTGTGGATTCTTTTGGTGGACCCATCATAAATCTCTATTTTGTAGTGTCCGGGCTATAAACTTCAGGGCTCACGGTTCTAAACAAAATATCACAACACTTCCTGTACAATTTAATTTAATTTTAGATAAAATAACCAGTATTTTTCTGAACAAGTTCAGACAAAATCCAATTTCTCTACACAAAAGTTATGTTTCTTTTGTCTAATACAATTGTTATCCATTCAACATACCCTTTTATTATTGTTTAATGCTGAAAGCTTACCCAAATATAGCATGTTTGGATAGTCCAAAATTATAATTTGGGCAAAAATTAGTCCCAAACTATGATTTGGACAAAAACTTTTTCTTTTTTCAACTTTTGCCCAAACCATAATTTGGCACTCTCCAAAAGCCAATCCCAACATGTTACTATACTTTTGAGTTCTGAGACATGAACAGGATTTCTTTCTGAGCCAGTTCAAATAATTCCTTCAATCGAAGGGTAAACTTGGCTGTTATGTTCCGGTTGATCCTTTGCTGAAACTTTGAGCTCTTAAGCCACATAATACCAATGTAAGCATCACACTTGCAAGCATAGTCACCAAGAGCAGATTTCTCAATTTTGTACCTAAAATGAATCTGCAGGCAGAGAGGAAATCAGGAAAAAACCATTTTCAGATTCCCTTCTGTAGAACAAGATGAACTAAATTTATGACGAATGCAGTAAGACTACGAGTTTCCAGTCTAGCATACACGGAAGTGATCAGCAAATGGTACACCGTGAAGAGCCATAACCTCATTCACAATCCACCCTCCAGTGTTTGCATTTGGAACTTTTTGTTGTGTGCATGTGACTTCACCACCAAAAACTGACACATGCCGATTGAATTTGTAAGAAACACGCCTTTCAAAGACATCGGGCTTTACAGGTTCCCAGGCAGTAGTTTCATAGTTATTACATCCAGTTCTCTGCATAATTTTATGCTCCAGGTTTCCTCCATCAAAAATTTCTATCACTGATCTCATCTGTGCAGAAGTAACAGTACAGCCATCAAAACTTAATGCTATGTACACAAGCATCTTAAAGAAAGTAGTTACAAAGAGTAAATACCCAATTTGGCTATTCAAAGATACAGGATACATTGGATATAAATTTGATCCTCCAATTATTTTTGGCATCAAATTAGTTCTTTTAGATCAATTTTTAGGGACCAATTTGATGTCAAAAATAACTTTGAAGGACCAATTTGAGGTCAAAAAATGATATTGGAGGACCAAACTGATGTTTAATGTATTTTTGGAAGACTATTTTGATGTCAAAAATAATTTGATGACTAAATTGATATCCCGTGTATATTTGAAAGACCAATTTGAGTATTAACTCAATTACAAACTCATCCACTAAGGAAGTTTACTATTCCATGTCTCCCAAATAGGATAAATGCTAATTTGCAAATGGACACGGCAAGACAACTTGCACAACTAGCCTCTGCTTTCTTCTGGAAGGAAGAAGGGCAGAGAATCCAAGGAGAGATCACAACCTCCTTCATTCCAAATTGACTTGCTGAAATCGGAAGGTATTAAATTATTCTCTCAAGAGACTTAAAAAGAGTTTTTGACTTATCAGTTAAATAGCAACAAATTCCCTCATCTTTGTTTCAGAAGGCTGCAAAACTTAGTATAAATATAAGGTGAGAGTAAATTTTATTTCTCATCCATACCCCACTAATCTTCAGTTTATCAATCAAATAACATTCACGTTTTAGTATTGTTGCACTAGTAATTGATTGCTTACCTTAATTGGGAGTTCTGCAGAAAAAATCTTGGACATCTTTGCTTCATCGTCCAGGATAGATCCAGAGTCTTCAGGAATTACAAAGCCTTCTTCTTGATCTTCATGCTCTTCTGTTAATTGTTCTTTCATATCGGGGGTCAGTGTTCTTGTTCTCCACAAGGCCATTATTGTTCTTTCATAGAAACAAGATGCGTTGTCAAGTTAATGTGAATAAGTCCCATCAACTCAGTAGATCAGATTAGAAATATAAGCACGCCTGACTAATACCTGGAGGCAGCACTGAATGACACAAATGATTGAAAATGAAACCTAAGTCTTCCTTCTTCATCTTGAGTCTTTGCACCATGCCTTGCATCACGACCTCGACCCCTTCGCAGAATTATGACCAATGTAGGGCTACCTACTGATGCCAATGACGGAGGAAGCACATGTATGTCTTCAATATCCTCCCAAAGGAAGAAAAATTTGGTTTTATGTCCAAACAAATTGGCATAAAATCCCAAAATCCTTGCTGAAAGAAACAGCCGACCCTGCAGCATGAAGGCATCCTTTATTTAGTTTATGGAGTTCATTACTTAATATCACCAGGAAAATCATTATATGTTAATTTATCATGACATAGTATTCTAACAATTCTTCACTTTGAAGTAGTATATATTCAGCAAGAATTTATCAAAAGTATGTGTACAAATATGTCAACCACATGTAGTACCTGTAAAGGCATTTTTCTCTTCAGGTAGCATGTGAAATCATTGATTAGAAATTCTTCCGGAGGCAACCCAAACAATTTCTGGAATGTAGAATTCCTTTGAGGTGATCGAAGATTCAACTGCCATCCACCCATTAATAGTCAGATACAATAAGTAGTTCTATGAAACAAACAGAGAAAAACCATTTGGTTGAACGGCGTAACACCAAGGCAGGGGAAAGAAAAACATTGTAAGACATATTTACATATATATATATATATATATATATATATATATATATATATATATATATACATATTGTTGATAAGAAATGCATATACAAGGGGCAGGGGGAAGTCCGGAAGGGCGCGAGTCAGATACCTAGTGCTTACCTTTTTGCCTACTTCCTTTTCCATCTTCTCCAAATATTCCTTAATTGTTTCAACTCCTTTATTATTATCCAAGAAAATTCTCAAATGCAACTTTGATTGAGAAGACTGAGCGAGCTTTCCTTCAAGCAAGACCCACATGTCTGCCAATTCTGTGGATGTGTGCTTCAGGAAATTGATCTCAGCATGTCCAAGTGAAACATCCTGGTCGAATGGACCATCAAAATCAAAAACTTCCACATCTAAAACTGATGGTGGTTCTTCCATAGCATCAAACTCTAATATCTCTGCATATTAGTTTAAAGACCAATAGAGAATACCAGTAAAAATATGTTCATATCAAAGCAAAATTAATGCAGATAAGTCCCAAGTTAAAAGGCCAAACCATTCCATTGAGGATCGGACGTTTGAAGCTTGACAGAGCTTGACCTTGTTTTTCCATTGCAGGTGAAAACCACATAGGGATCTGACAACCCTGTTGACTCCAAGGATGCCAAGTCAATCCCCTCAATTAAAGCCACAGTAAGAACCCATCCATCGCCATGGGCTTTGAGGCCATGGTCAGTTCCTGTTAGAAGAGAATGATCTCATAAGTAAACCCTCAGATGAAGTCAATTAACAGTGATAACAAGCATGACAGTAGGTTCAAATAAGGGCTAGGATAGGTATCCAGCATAATATGCTTACCCATTTCAAACCTAGCTTGCACAAAGTGAGAGACCATATTATAAACACGCTGCAACAGGATGATTAAAGTTCCACTTGTAATGAGCTCTCCAAAGCTGTCTGGCAATTCAAGCCCCCCTAAATTCCAAACCCTGAGGTTCTCTTGAACCACACCGTAAAATATGCACTACCACATACAAAAACATAAAAATGGTGGAAACTACTGTGAAATTCCAGAAGTATTTGGTTGCCAGCCACCAATTCCATTGGTCTTCTGTTTGCAAAGTTGCCAACAAGTGTTCCTTTTCTGATAAATGTGCCGAATCTAGCACCTTAAAATTCTGAGCAAGTAGGTTGGAGAACTGGCTAAAACTCTCCTTCAATCCCTGTCGAGCCCCCCCTTCTATCATGCCTTTCATCATTGTGCTTTGTAGGAAGACAATGACCCAGGATACCACAAGATGGGAAGATTCCTCTCCAGAAGATAGCTCTCCTCCAGGCATTATCTTGTAAAGCAATTCAATCCTAAATGTGTTCCCATATGGGACCTCAGGCGTGCCTACATTAATAAGTACAGCAAATTCCTCTTTATTCACTCTAACGTAGGTTTGCTCCTCAGTGGCATTAACAGCCTTAACTAACTTCGTAGCAGCTTTTGTATAGGAAACAACTCGTCTTAAACAAGACATGTCTCCAGATTTCCATGCCCAAGGTCCCTCTTGCACATTTGTTGTTCCCTGCATTTCTGCCAAATCTTTCCTAAACTGTGAATTGGGTGCAAAAAGAAATGCATTAAGATCATATGGAGACACTGCATAAATCTGATCTACTAGAATACCGCCCTGCAAATCTTCAGGCATTTCTGGTTTATTATCTCTTGACTCCATTAGTGCAATGGCTTCTTCAAAGTTGCAAGGAGATGAGTTTTCCTGTACGCAATCTTCAGAATCAGATAATGAATTGGATGGTTCTGAAGAATCCTCAGCTTTTAAGCTTCCTTCTTTCTTATTGAAAATCCTCTCCAGACGATTAGAAACAACCTTCAACAACTGTTTAACTTCACCCATTTTACAACAAGGAGCCTGAGATGAAATGTGTGGACCATTCAAGTCTTTTGAGTCCTCAATTGCAATAGTTGAATTTGGAGAATGAGTATGGTTGAGAAAAGAAGCATGGCCTTTACCATGAAGAGAAACGGTGACGAGAATTTTCCCTGATTATACAAGATATTGAGCAAAAAATCAGTTGATATGTTGGACTGTAGTTCTAAAATTATGAAAGACCACAAAAACAGTGGTATAACCAGTGACTAAAAAAACGGTGTAAAAACAGAAGATGAGAGTGTGAAATGGAGCACCAACTCATGCATTTGTCCTGTGCACACATTTTATTATTACTTTTCCTATTGAATTCATTAGTGTGACTATGAAGTTTCTGAAGAGACACAAATTCTAGAGATGCTATAAAAAGTAGGGACCACAAGATTAAATGTTTAAAATGTACCCATGATGACTGGGCGGTGCTCTAATGTCAAATGTCATCTACCAGTATAGTGAAGCTTCAGCATACTTGAACTTTAATGGGGGGAAATAATCTAACTTTTAATGCCATTCAAATGGAAAAGAATTGTCATAAACCAAGTGCAGGGAAGACCAGATGATGTCTGTGTTTCCACTTTCGCAGTTTCACAACTTCCTATTTCCACAGATTTTTTTTTGACAAATTGTTAAAGCAGCTCCATTGCATTTTATTTTATTTTTCGATAGTTTTCAGACGAAAATATTTGAAGTTCAGAACAGCATATATACAGTGTGCCCACCTAATAAAAGAAATTGAGAAAGGTAATTGATCACTAGATAGTTTATGCAAGTAAACGAACCACAATATTTATTGATAAATTTCCCACTCTTGGGACTTTCAAGAGAAAACCACGTGGGTGGCAAGGTTTGCTTATCCACAGAAGCAACTGAGCCTACCGGAATGCACACCTCACCCAGAAAATCCACAGAACCATTGATGACTCTGGATTGGTCATTGTGACTAACAACAGAGACTACAAGCTCGTCCTCTGCATCATGCACCCTGAAAACAAACTCCTCGTTCCAAACGGGGCTCGAAGTGTGCCTCAATATCCTAGTCTTGGACTTAAACTTGCCAAGTTTAAGCTTCACATAAGAGTCCTTCACGGGCAGGTCTTTTGCTTCCATTACACACACATAAAGCCTCAACATAGCTATAAAACAAAACCTGGCTTTTCAGAACCTGCAAGTCATAAAGTATAAGCAGGGTAGCTTGTTGGAGGAAAGAGGCTTAATGGGTTTTACTCAAAAAGGAAAAAAGATTGGTTTTTTGGTTCGGTTGGAAGCCATGAGAGAAGAAGACGTGGACGTTGAAGTAAAGTGACACGAGGGGTGTAAGCAGAATGTGGGAGGTGAGAGAGAAATTTAAGAGGCGGTTTGCTTGCGATTTAGGCAAATGGTCAATGGAAGCTCATTACTTATCAAAGATGGCTTCCTCGGAATTCATGATTTATGTCGTCACTCGTCAGCCTTTGATTGTTATGGGGCCGAACCGAATCTATGCGTGAATTTTGTTTTCGTATGGTTTTGTATGTTTTGGTTACGGTGCCAAACGGTTTTGAGAGAACTTTAGGCAAAGGGAATGGGACACTAGCAGTAACATGCAGCAGGCACTATTAACACTATAGGATAAGTACTGGCGCGGGATTCTAATCGCTTTCCTCATTAAAGTATCCGAAGTTGGCAGTGGGAGATGGAGAAGCCGAAAACTTATGCAGGCGAGGAACATTCAATACAACAAAGTGACAATTTGACATAGATCTTGAGACAATCTAGATTCTAGTCTTCTAGAGGAAGTAAGAGATATCGTATTTTTCAAAATCCATAAATAAATGAAGGAATCCAGATCTTAACTACATTTATCAGCAAATATACATTAAAAAAATTCAAAAAAGAAAAAATCTCCTTAAACTATGACTTTACCTAAGATTTACCCGAGTTTTAAAATGGATAGTAAAAAGATTCCTTGAACTTTAATAAATGAGAAAAAACCTCTTCCATTCATTAAACATTCACTCTATTAATTGAAAATGTTATGTGCATTTCACGTAATTACTTAAAACTACTAAAAGGTAAAGGGTATTTGGTTTGTTCACCCTGCAAGAGAGTTCCTATATTTATACTTTTATAGTTTTGTTTATACTCTTTATTGATTTTGATTAAGATGAAATTCAACATCAAATTTCAAATTTTTAATCCATGTTAATTTTAGTCTCACATTTTCAAGTGATCACCTAGAGTATAAAATTAACTTTTCCGTAAGTCATTATTAGTTAAGAGAAAGAGATTTTTTAAAATAAATTATCAATATTTAATTAATTGGCAAAAAATGAAATAATAAAAAGAGATATAGGATTTAAACCGTAGAGTACACGTAACATTTTTCGTAAATGAAGTAGCTTGTAGATTTAATAAAGTTTAAGATTTTTTCTTACTTTTTTTAAAACTCATGGATAAGTCACACAACAACTAAAATTTAAGAGAGTTTATTTTTAACATTTTACTCTTAAAAGAAAAACTATAACTGGCTTCATTAAATTTAATAAAACTTTTAAGTGACACTTAATTTATTTATATATTCTTATATAAAACATAGTCTTTATAAGAGGGAGTTAATGCCATGTGTTACTTATTCATGAGGTTTTTTCTTTTCAAATTCTTACTCTTTTAATGTAATTTTGTCATCAATTTAGCAATTTTATTTTTTAACTAAAGATTAAATAAAATTTAAACTTATCCTAACATACATATTATATTTGATTTTTCAAAAATTTAAAAAATTATTTAAACTTTTAAATCATAATATTTACTCTCACATTTAATATGCTTATGCAGACACAATCCAATTATGACCTGCTTTGTTGAACATTTTCAACATTCATTTGCTTTTCAATCAAGAGATATCATTGGCTATAATACAATATTCTTTTATTATATTCATTGAAAATTCATGTATGCCATTATATTTTCTATCTATTTTGTTTTTATTCTGTTTGTCATGCCAAATTTAATTTGGTGCTTAATACAATTTTGTTAATAAAATTAATTTCAACAATAATAATAAAATCTAAAAATTTAAGGTAAAAGTTATTTATTTTAAGATCTAAAAGCATAATTAAAAGTATTAATATGTAAGCGATTACACAACGCGCAGGTTAAATCGCCAGTAAGAAGTAACATCACTTCTTTTTGATTAATTTTTTTTTGGTACACTTCTTTTTGTTTAATTTATCCATCATATTTTAGTTGTTATACAGTAAAAATACCTTATGTACTTTTCGTAATCCTTACGCTATACACTTCTAATTAACTTAGGGTGCGCATGTCGTAAAAAAAAGCACATTGCGCCCGTGCAATGCATAAAATCGTGTGTGTGATAAATAAATTTTACGTAAATAATTCAAAATAAACAAATTGAATGAAAATTAGGCTATAAATCGTATTTGTCAAGAAAATAATTTTAATAACGGGGCCCAAGTCCAAGGAATAAAAAGAAAACTAAACAATAACAATACGTGACAATTATCTTTTTATTTATGGGAAAATCAAGCTCCTGATTAGGGGTTGATTCAATATAAAATGTCTCGTTCACCTCCTTCAAATATTCAATTTACACCCTATTTTATGATTATTTGACATGACTATAGAGGATCTTGATCCTGATATATCTACACTTTTAAAATAATTCCACTACGAAAATATTTTATTATTGATTTTGTACATAAGTGCACCAGAATTCTTCTAAATGTGTATTGGTGAAAGGAAGTATAATACTCTATAATAAAAAAAAAAATTGTGGTGTAAGTAACCTCCTATTTTAACTATATAATAAAACATGAGAACCAAAAATCATTTACGCTAACTCCACTATTTTTAGATCAATGGAATAGAGACCAATGTTATACAGACTTGATCGGACTAGTTGATCATACTGTGAATCGATTTTTCATCCGGTGATGGTTCAATATCATAATTAAATTTATGGTTGGATTGAGTTGAGTTAATCAAAACTAATAAACTGACTGGTTTTATGTGAAACGAATATATTTTTTTTTATTGTTTTAATCTCTCAATTACTTGACTATTCAATTAAAAGTAATATGAGATTTGAGAATTAAAACTTCAAAACCTTATTATACATTTTTTTATTAATAATATATGTTATCATTCATGTATATATATATATATATATATATATTTGATACATAAATATGACATCATTTGATTCGACTTATTAGTAAAACCAATTGAACATAAATAAAAACATTTTTGATTCAGTATTCGATTTAATTTTAACAACATTAATAAAGAAGTCGAAATATTAAAAAATTTCAAAGGAACATAAGTATATAATAGTGTAGTTTTTTTTATGTAAATATATAATAGTGTAGTTAATAATAAGGAAGTTAGTCCAATCTCACTAATAAAAAAATGTTAATAAAAAAGGACAAGGTATCCAGACCTAAATATAAAACTGGGATAAAGTAAACCCCGAGCCAAACAGAGCCATCAATTGGAGCGGCGAGGTATCGAACATTAATTAAGAGCTAAGAGAGAGAGGGAAAGAAAAAAGAAAAAATGTTACAGTTTCCGGCATACATGACACAGTATCCGTTGTCGACGAGGAGGATTCCGACGTCGTTTGTGCTACCATGTCAGTGGCCCCAGCCCCATAACGAAGAACTCCTTCTGGCAATGGAGGAGTCTGATTTTGAAGAAAAGGTACTCACTCTACGCTCCTCTACCCTCTCCAATATTCTGCATAATGCTAATCTTTTCTTCTTAGGTTTATTAGATTTCGGAGATTCTAACGGAGAAAGAAAATTTCATTTAAAACTGGGCTAAGGCAGGTGCTTATCTGTTCGTTTAGCTTTACAGCCCAGGCGAATTAAATAGTGCTGGCAGTGCCTGCTCTATTATAAAGCACAATGTTTTTAATCCATTGGTTGCTAATTGCCATACACCATCAACATCTGAATTGTTTTATGGCATATGGATGCGCATAATTCGCCTGGGAATTACGCTCTCAGGTGTAGCCCTTTAGGTGAGCGACAATACCACCAAGGCTTTAGCACCTTGGTAAGGAATCTCCAATGGGAATCAGGTATAAGCAGCTTAGGCTTCCCTTGACTTGGAACACTAACAAGCACCTTCATCCCTTTTTAGCATGTTTGGTTTAGCTTTTAGAAACTCCCAAACCATGGTTTGGGCAAAAGCTTAATGCTTTTGCTCAAACCATGGTTTTGAGGTTCCATAAGCTTCCCTTGACTTGAAACACTAAAGAAGCACCTTCCTCCCTTTTGTTTAACCCATTGAGCTGTCACTGTCTCCCCATTTAATGCCTCATGACTTTCACTTAGGACCATAATTATTAAACTCGGACCGTCGACTCGGTCAGGGTACTGAGTCAATGAGTTACTGGTTCAACCAGTGAGTCACTGATTGAACCGCATAAAATTAAATAAATATTTAAATATATATATATATATAAATACACACTACATATGATGATATTTATCATTATAAACAACTAAAGTACCTTTATTTTGAAAAAAATGATGACTTTAAGAAGAAAAAAAAAGGGTTTAACCCTTAATTCATAAAAAAAAACCTAATATTTTCATTAAAATGCTCATAACTCAGAAAATAAGTTTTCTTTTTAAAAAATTATGATTGACATGGCGTAGATCTCGAAAAGTTATATGAAATGGACATATAATTAGTCCAAATCGGACAAACGAGTCAAAAGTTATGACTTTTCAAAGTTTAAGAGTGTTTTTTTTTTTTAAAATTTCATGACTCTATTGGTTCACCGGTTCAATCAGTTGGGTCACCGGTTTTTAGTCAAAACCAGCCGAGTTAAACCGGG
The DNA here is from genome assembly GCA_023212625.1 of Styphnolobium japonicum. Lineage (NCBI taxonomy): Eukaryota > Viridiplantae > Streptophyta > Magnoliopsida > Fabales > Fabaceae > Styphnolobium > Styphnolobium japonicum. Next base: position 36,818,412 of record JALBWW010000003.1, on the reverse strand, counting down.
TCACATTGGTTTTGATACATGGCTGATTCAAGTGATTACTCAGACCGGTTACTTGGCTGGTTCACCGGTCGGACTGGCTAGTATGATCCAAGTTTAATAACACTGCTTAGGACTTGTCACTTTTAGTCTGCAACAGCATCATGGCACAACCTTCAACTGTGACAAAGTAAGAAGCTGCCTTAGTCTAGGTAGTGTAGCCTTGGCCTTGGCTAGCTCAGCCTTGGTCAATATGAACCCCCCGGGGGGGAATGGCCTCGTTCACTTTGGTCTCCACACTATACCTTTTTCTTCCCTTCACTTCTTCCAGCACCCACTTCAAGCCCTTCTTCTTGTTTAACCAACAACATAGTGCTACTTACTGTTCCACTAAGGAAGTTCTGCATGTATAGCATGGAAGTTGAGAAGCTTTTCCCAAAGGAGCCTTGACTCCCTAGACATGCAGCTTAGGCTCTTAAGCTGTCTTACTGAGTATTCTTTTTGGGTGCCTCACCTGTTCTGTCCACCCACTACATCTCACTATGGTATGTCTCCTTGGTGTATAGTAACCCACTCTAAAACAATGTCCATTCTCATTTGATTGGGCTTAACCTTGTTTATCTCCTAGGCATTTTAGCAGATATTTTTAGAAGGTTAGTAATGTATGAGATGATTGGGAATTTTGGACAAATGCTCAATTGTAGAGTTTTGGTTTGACTTGTTGTTTGCAAATTTGATAGCAGGTGGTAGACCCGTATTGAACGAGATACATATATATTATTTTTGGGGTGGGGGGATTGAGAGAGAGAGAGAGAGAGAGAGGCATGTTGGGATTCAGTGATATGATTCAATGAGATATCATTATTTTGTGTTCATATGTGATTTTTCCTGCCTAAACTGTGGTTATGCCTTCCTGAATTTCTGTCTGACATTTGGAGAGAGATTTGAAGTTTGAAGTTCAAACTATTAGATGGATGATAAGCAATAGTAGAAGCAAAGGGCATCAGAAGTATCTTACTACAAATGAGTTAGGATGAATGGTGGAAAAAAGCTCACAAGTGCGGGGAATTCACAAATGAGTAAAAGTAACATGAGATGAGTGCAATAGAAATTAATTGTATGCTCTTTAAACATTAGGATCTGAAGATTAAATCTGAAATTTGTGAGAAAATTCTCTCCCTCTGGAGGGGTATTAGGGGTGAAATATGCTTTTGATGTATGCACATTTTTATGTTGTTAGCATCTTGCAGCTAAAATTTCATATCTTTAGGAAGATCAAGATCTTCCGTCATTGGGTAAGAATAAAATCTCCTCAAAGAAAAGCTATTAATTTTTAGCCTCACAATATTTTTCCACATTTGCATTTAGCTAATTGCTTGAACTTAGCTGCATAGATTTGATTATTTTGATCTAGTTATCAGATATGTGCAGTAGTCAGTAGTCACTCACGTACACTTCATAGTATTCAGGAATGAATGGATAATCCATGAAGCAAGGTAGTGCATACATATTTATATACATATAATATAAGTATGTAAAATTGGAAATGTTCCGAGGAGAATAGGCTTCAAGATACAAAGGACTGGTCTTTGAATCTCTTTCTTTCTTATTTTTCCTTGCCCACTACTCATCCTTGTCAATGTTACCATTCTTTGCAGTGCAATGAAATCAGGAAGATGAACAGCAACCTGATTGTGATAGGGAAAACCACTAACGAAAATGATAAGGAAGACTTCGATAATGAAGCTGATGATGATGATGCTGACAACGCAGAGGAATCTGAGGGTGAAGAATTTGAGCAAGAAACTGGTTGAAGAAGCTGCACATCAATGCCCGCTTATCTTTTGTTTATTTGCCTGGACGGCTGGACCAAATCTTTGTACTGAGTACTGACTGGACATTCATATCATACTTTTTGTTATATATGCTCTTTCTTATACTTCATTAAATATTTATCACCCGGGAATACTGCAAGTAGCATCAACTGATGCCTCTACAATAGCTTGAGTTCAGAGTTTTGACATGAGATAGAGCAGGAGCAATAAAGAACTTAATTAGCAGTCCTCCTTCCCCTTTTCTGTCTTACAAACCCTCTTTTTCTGTTTATTTAAAGGAAGAAGAAAGCAGTGTAACTTCGACTAGTTGAAGAGTTTAGACAAGGATAGGAATACAGAATAAATAGTTAAATACTGATACTATTCGTCGCTTTGCTTCTCTTTGGAGGAAAAGTGACTCAACCAGTAGTCATCCTGATTCGTAGCTTTTTAATTTAACTGTAGTGAATGTTCTCTTCCCTGCCTTCTGCCGGGTTAGTTTTTCTTCATTATTTTCCTTATAACCCACCTCCTGATTCTTTTTATATCTTAATTTCCTGTGAAACGCCGTGTGAAGTTTTGTTATCATTGCTGCTTGCTTCATACAGAACCATAATTTTGATCCGACAGTGCTCACCAAAAGTATAAAATTTCTCTGCCTCTTCCGCAGCATCCAAGGCCATCGAATTGAACTATCTAACGATCGAAGGAAAATAATACAGCACTATTCTGCTGCCCTGCTTCGCCGGAGGGGGTTGACCTCTAACAAAAGGGGTAAATTTCAGATAGAAGTGAATTGCAGTAAGATTTATCTTTTGGTCCATTTTAGGCTCTGATTTAGGTTTCATTTTACCTGGCTCATTATATGAGTAGCATATTAAAATATTAATGCCTTGATATCTATGTGTGTGTGTGTGTGTGTGAATTGATTTTTCTCTTATGAAAAAAATAAACATAATAAAAGAGTTTAAATATTATAAATAATTACCTGCTAATAATTAATTATAATTTTTATTTTTTAGTTAAAACTTATATTTTGAAAATTAAAAAAATAAAACATTTACCCAAAAAAAACTAAAACATATTAACAGAATTATTAAAATAAAGAATAAGGTAGTCTAAATATAGGCACTGAATGAAAATTAGGCTTTTGGACTTCGGTCTAAACATAATTAAAATCAAGCTTGGGATCAATAAAAGACATTTAAGCCTGGGTTGGTTCTGACCAATTATAATAAATATGTTAAATTTTATATTTTATTTTTTATTAAAATACGTCTTTTAACATGTTTAGTCGCCTACATTGTGTACTTATTTAAATATTTATCATGTGAAAAACTTAAATCTTCTTTTCTATTTTTTTTTCTTTTAATTGAAAATTTAAGTTATTTTTGCGTGTTATTATTTTTATTTGGTTGGGTTTGAATTTAAAAGCGCAGCCAATATATTATTTATTTAAAAAAAAAAAAGAACTGGACAAGCTTGATCAGCTATCATCTCTATTCAAAATGTATATTGGGTAAAAATATTTTCCAAATTACTTTTTGAAATTAACTTAGTAAGAGTTTAAATTTAATTCATTAATAGTGCAAAATTTACATTATCAATAAATAAGAATGTCACATCATTGTCGTTACTAAATTTTTTCACTTACTATTAAAAAAAATTAATAATTTTTTTAACATTTTGCACCATAGGATTCATTAATATTGTAAAACTTTTTATCAAAATGAAGACCATTTAAAAATGAATTTATTTTTTATCCTCTTACTTTTTTATACTAAGACTCACTCATGCATTACCACATCATTAAAAGAATTTAATTTTAAAAACAATTATTGAAAAAGTCAAACTCTTTTAATTACTTATCAACACATAATTAAGTGATAATATAAATTTTTTTTATACTAATAATAGACCAAATTTAAACTCTTTAAAAATTCATATTTAGTTGTATTTTCACATGTTACGGTTTATATAATCTAGGTACATTACACTGAAAGCAAAGCTTTTTTGTCATTGATAGCAAATCTTAGTCAACAACCTTTTTATTGTCTCTTGTTTTATCTATTTGTTTTATGTGAAATGCATATTCATTCAAACTAAATTAGAGAAAATTACATCCACTAAAAAAAGGAGGCTCTTTTAGACCAAACCGATTTCCCATACTATGTCAGTTTGAGACTATGCTTGTTTATAGACAGCTTCAATATCAGACCTAGGCGTCCAAGAGCATTCCCATCACTTTAATTGTGAACACACATTTTGGATATAAAGCAATGTGAGTTCCATACAGGTACGATCTTTCGCTATTCTTAGAAGACTTGCTATTCCCTATTCCCTCATTAGCTTTCTCTTCCACTTGCAACTCCAAAAAGCCCATCTCCACACAAAGGATATCCACTCCCTAGCAACAATAGCCTCTAGATGAACATAAGATATTCCTTTAACTCGACAAGCCATCGCTCTAGGGTTGGATTTAAGGCTGTAATAGGGCCAAGCCAAACTTGAACATGTGGTATTCGAGTTCAACTCGAATTTAATTGAGAAAATGACCTAAATGTTATTGATAAATTTGTTCGTATTGAAAATTAATCAAGTATTCAATTATATTAATTAATAATTTACATACGATTTAGGTCATTCTCTCAATTTAATTTTATCAAACTCAAGTTTGAGTTCAATTTTAATTTTTAAAATTTAGTTTAATTTGAATAATAGTTTTAATTATTATATTTATTATTATAATTTATAAAAATAATAAAATATTATATGTATTTAATTGAGCTGATATTCAATTTTAATGTCTTAATGTCTTTAAGTAATATTTGAATTTAGTATTATAAAGTTTCGAATCAAAACTTAAACTAATTTTTATCAGCCCAAATTTACCGAAGTTGCTAAAGCTAATTCAATAGTGAATGGCCAACCCCACTTGGATTGTTGGGCCTTGGCTTGTATTGTTATCTATATATATGAATATTGAGTTTGGATCTCCTCCTGCATTCCAAAGGTAGGGCTAACTCTTTCTTCCATGCTTCTGTTTGAAATTTGAACTCTTCGTCAACTTCATCCAATGATATAAAAGTAAGCTCTTGAGCCCCACAGAAGGCTACCAAACAAACAAAAGCCTCAATAATGCGTTGTTGTCAAGTTAGCCGACTTGCTCCACCCGCGGCTATCTGTTTTGGTCAACAATTTCACTATTGCACTCAATATTATTTTTAGTAAATATTTTTTAAGTTTTTTAAGTTTTTTTTTTTGTTTTGTTTTTGTAATTCAATTTAAGTTTATGGTATCTCCTCTCTCGTAGCTGGTCTCCACATTTATGTCATGTATCTTTCATAATTAAAAATATATTCAAGTTCCTTAATCCACCGAGCTTGCAACTGTTAGACAACTTGCCCTCCTCTCTCAAGAAGGTTCAAATGTTTTGTCCTCTTCACCAAGACCAACTTTTACGGTACCACATCCCCCCTTATTGACCTGCAAATTGGAAGAATACCAATACCGAGTCACAAAAAAGATTAGTACAATAATGATACAATTCAACAAGAACAATTTCATTAATTTGGCCAACAACATGTTCTAAAAAAAAAAACTGACCAACAAAAGTAATTGAAGCTTACCCGTTTAATAATCAGTCACACGAAACTTGTACGTGTATTCTGAGCCACAACCAACACACGAAACAACCTGTGACTTTGTGAATGAAATCCAAACCACCTAAAGCGGTACACATAGGACACGTCGCAAAATTGTGTCCATATTAGACGGCGGTTAACGGAACACTAACTGTTAAAAAAGAGAGTCCCGTGAGTCCATGACCAAGAAGAAATTCAGGCTCAATTCATGATTAGAACCTCAAGCAGATCCAAAATTTTATCAATTAAAAAAAAAATCTCATCGTATTTCATATCGCTCATCTCTCTATAATTTTTTGTTTTTTGGTTTTTACTTTTTTCTTTCTCTGGGTCCTTTGGTATTTTTCATCATCATCATCGACTTATAAAATCCGCTTCTTCATATTTGTCCCTTTTATAGTATTTACTGTGTAAGGGTTTCGCTTCAGTTGCAGTAATTATTGCAGCGAGGCCCAAAATACAGGAACCTAGGGCTTCCCTCGAATTGGCCCGTGTACCAACAATCTTTCGCCGACCCGTTACGGACACCGATTGGATACCCAACCGGCGGCGGCGGAGAGCAGTTACGACGGTCTACGCGATAGGCCACCGCACGCGGCAGCGATTCGGCGGAGGTGTGAGACGAGCTGGACGGAGAGTGACTGACGCTGGACGAAGAAGACGACGGAGGAGGCGATACTTTCTTGAGAGATTTCGGCGACGAAAGAATGGCTCTGATCTTCAACGGATGAGCTAATTTCGACGAGGCACGATCGTATTCGTCGATTATATTAGCCAAATCTTCGTCGCCGGTGACGGAAATCAACGTCTCCAAGTCTCCGTTGGGCAATTGACACCTCAAGGTCACAAACGAACCACACAACTCTCCAAGCTTCACCATCAATTCTGCGAAACGTAAATAAATAAATAAATAAATAAATACACACCACGAATCGGTCAAAGAACAAGCCAAAAAGGACGACACGAACAGAAAGAGAAATTCGAGAGGGAAACAAGCGAAGGAGCAAACCTTGAAACGAAATAGAACGATCGACGGTGAGAACTCTGGTGTGGCCACCAGCGTAGCGAAGCTCGCCGTCAGTGACGCGTGGAAGGATCTTGCCGCCATAGCTACAGAGGAATTTGATAGTGTGGCCGGGTTTGGATTCCATGACTCGTTCTCGCTCTCGCGACTCAGTGAGTAGCTTTGGGTGAGGTGTGTGGAAACTGGAAACTCAAAGAAGGTTCCAAGAGAGGGAGAGAAGAGCGAGGAGGAAGGAAGGGTGTGGTCCTCGGGGCTTGGAGCGTTGGAGCTTGAAAACTCTGGGCTGTGATTTTGTGGTGCATTTATAGGCGGAGGAGTAAGGGAGTAGAGGCTAACACGCTAAGACCTGCTTTTTTTAATAATTGAAAAAATATTAATATATGCGAATATTCTTTTTTTTTTTTTTGCGCTTTCCTAGAAGGAAACGGAGAGTGTGGTTTCGCTTTTTTGAAAATAATAATAATAAAAAGAAGGAAAGAGGAGTTGGGTGGCCCATTTAGGTGGAGTGATGAGCCACGCTTCATGGCCCACGAAGTCTTCTCCATATTAGAATGATGACGAATGGCGAAAAAGGATTAGCACAAATTTATAGTCACTCCCTCTGCTTTCTGTTATTTATAAATTTTCCCCTAACCGTGTGGTTGTAAATGTTATTGTCTAATAATGGAAATGTACGTGTCATTTTCTTTGCTCTAAACGAGTTCTGCTTATGGCAAAAAAATAAAAATAAAGAGTTCTTCTACATATTAGAATGATGACGAATGGCGAATAGGGATTAGCACAAATTTATAGTCACTCCCTCTGCTTGCTGTTATTTAGAAATTTTCCCCTAACTGTGTGGTTGTAAATGTTATTGTCTAATAATGGAATTGAACGTGTCATTTTCTTTGCGCTAAACGAGTTCTGCTTATGGCCAAAGAGTTCTACTTCAACCATCATTCATTGGTATTGTAATTTTCTGCAACAAAAATCACTCATTGGTTTTGTTAAGCTGGTAAAGTAAAATTGTATAACGATTTAGGAGTAATTTTTAGGTAAATACTACTTATTATATCATCATTTAGGTATGCTATTCACTAATTGACGTGTAAAAGTGATATGTGAAAAAGTAAGAACATATTTTTAAGCGTAAAAAAGTAATGATACACACATTTTTAAGTTGTGACTTTAATGAAAATTAAAAATATGTGTTTAAAAATATGTAACATTACTTTTTCAGATGCCACTTTTGTAAATGAAGTGTCTAAATAATGATGTGTTAGAAAATATTTACTTAAAAATTTCTTAACGAGTGTGAGCCCTTACATGTCTATTTACAGAAAATAAAGTTAAGTTGTCATGTTTGTTTTACAGTAAAAAAAACATAAAATCAGTTATTTTACAAATTTTGGAAATAATATTAAAACAAAAAAAGATAATAAATTATATTAAAATGTTAAAAAAATATAATAAATATGTCACAGTATTGAATTAATGTTAATTTTTATCAAAAATAATATAAATATGACATAAATTTATAAGTAAATTTAATTTAATGTATATTATATATATAACAAATTTATTTATATTGTATCAAATTTAAATTTTTTAATTTAATACCTTTTTTTTCTTTTAAGAATACCCTCTATTTTTAGTTTCTGGTTCATTGTAGGTGAAATTCTTATGTAGGCCGAACACTCCCCGTAACCGTAAGATTATGTGGATTTTTTTGCCACTATGGTTCAGTTTAGGTTAATTTTCGGATAACATAGGAAACCAAGAAATAGCAATCATGCTCCAACTTTTTTTTTCTAGTTTTTTTTTTATGGGAGTTATTATGGTATTTTGGTAAATTTAATATTTATGATGAATTGTTAATTATTTCTTTTAATTTTATAATAAATATTAAAAATTTATTAAATATAAATAATAGTTAATAAATATTTCACCATTAATCTTAAATATCAATACCCTTAAAAAAAAATTATAAATATCAAAATAACCTCCTTTTTTCATTCTTGGCTCTCATGTGGGTCTGAAAAGCGAAAACACAATCACCATTCGATTACCAATGTAACCGCAAATACCATAAAACCTATGACTGACGACAGATTCTTTATAATGATATATCATGTTAGGCAATATTCTGCAGGCACGTAGGTTGGAAATGGGTCCATATAAAAAAACATGTGTACGATCCTGCTTAAAATTCGTTACATGATATATGACCTGTTTTTACCAAAAAATATATATATGACCTGTTAGGAAGAAGCACCGTATTATATTTGCTTTTTTAAAAAAGATAAAGTGCTTTTTTTTTGTACATAAAGATAGTATTAGTAGAGTGCTTTCTTGCAATAGAATCTTTCGTGGAGGATCTTATTTTTTAACTTCCTTCTACTACTTTTAGTTTTATTTATAGTTTTTCAATTTCCAAATACACGAAGTTGATTTATTTGGTAAAGATCAAAACATTATGTAAAGTTTAAATTTGATTCTCATTATTATAATCTCTTTTTATAAGTGAATGTAAATATTACTGTAAACTTTTATTGATATTTATGATATGTCCTAATTTTAAAATGAAATAGTTTCCTTTTTCTTAACTTAACAAAAAAAAACAAAAAGAACGCATGAAAAGAATCATTTAATCAAACGTTTTATGAGACCATAATTAGCATTATATTTAGAATTATTAAAGAATGATATCATTCACTAAATAAATAGTAATATAAAGTGTTTGGATGGGTTGCAAATGGACTTTTAGCATTTTTTTTATCATTATTAAGAAAAATCACAATAGAAGAAAGTGAATGAAATTTTTACCTTAAACGTAGTATAGATAAAAGCGACATTTTATTACTTTTACGATGAAATAAAATCTATTTGTATGTGTATTGACAAAAATATCCTTATAACTTAATATTATATCACTATTTTAATAATATTTAAATAAATATAATCTATTATTTTTTAAAATATTATTATAGTTATATTCAAAGTGATTTTATTTTACAATATGTCAAACAAACTTAACTTTTTTAACAAATTTATTTTGCAATTAATTTATTTATAATCAATCTTTTTAAAATTAATTTATTGACAATTAAAATCAAAATAACTTATATCCTATTTGGTAATTACACATCTAAAAATAATTTTTATCAACATTATTCAAATAAAATTCATTTAACAAAATCAATTTTCATATAAAAAATTTTAAATATAAATTACTTCATTCAAACTCATTTCTAAATAAAATTAAATTTGTAAAATCAAATTTACAAAATCTAATTCAAACACACTAAATAATCAATTTAGAATCTATTACAAGAATTGAGATGTATTTGCTTTTATAATGTATTTTTTTTTTCCATTTTTACTTATATATGCACAATTTATGAAGAGTATATGAACGAAGCATCTAGAATTAGCTCGGCCCATTGGCATATGTTTGATTGACAAGGAGGACTATGAGCCCCATTATTTCCTCCAAATCTTAGTTCAAATTAGGCTCTGCTATGTGTTCTGCGCCCTCCCTTTCTTTTTTCCTTTCGGTTTATGTCCAAATTCCTTTCTTTAATCACCAACTTTTTCAATAGGGGTTGGTCCTCAATTAGATTTTTTGTTTATTCTAACTATGATTTGGGTTTGAATTTTAAAAAAAATTTGTTGATAAGTCATTCATAAATTTTATTATGATTTATCATTAAAGTTGATAGTATACCTGATGTTAGATTATAATAAATCTTTCTCTTAACCTAAATTTTTATATGTAAAAGAAAAATCACCAACTTTAACACAATTTCCTCTAATAATTAGAGGTTCTTTTATTTAAAAAAAGTTAATCATAATTATAGGTCTGTTTGGTTTAAATTCCTTCAACGCTACCAGGCGTTGATAGGAGAAAAAAAAAAGAATTTACTCCCTTCAAACGTGCGTGAAACGCTGTGTTGCGTTACGTAATAAGACAATATAGTTACTTAAAGCAAGTATTTAATTTATTTATTTTTATCGTTTTCTAAAATTAAATAATTATATGTAATTTAATATTAAAAACATATTTAAATATAATAGCCCTAATAACTAGGCAGTGCTGCGCTTATTGCGGGATCCACTGTTGGTTATGATGAATACACCAAATTAAACAGTGTTATGATATGATATTATGACTATCCATTTATTCAGCATTATTGGCCCTGACCTTCTCCCCTTCTCTCAAATTTCCATCAGGTGCATCACCTACATCTTTGAACATAACAGTAACATATTCATGAAAAAAAAGAAAAGGAAAAAACATATAACAATAATATAACATGATTGAATAATAATAATAAAAAAAACTAACATAACACGATGCTTCTTTTGTCTTGCTCCTCTGCTCGCAACGCGTGTAGTTTAACGATTGTGTACAAAGCCGACCCGGTTCCACAGGCCGCCGTTTAAGGATGCACCTCACATGCTTCTTACTCATTAAGGTACCCATATGGCCACATTCCATGACACTGCGATTTACTTAACCCATCCCGTGTGTGTATTATTATGTATTGTCGCAACTCGCAACTTCAAATATAAGCTGATTGCTGAGCAGGTGGAGTGCTAAGAACATGCCACGTACGTGCCACGTGTTTAGACATGAACAAGGTTTAATAACGTGACCTGATCTTCACTTCTGTTGCCTAGAATAGATGAGTGGAGTCGTCAGCAGCATCATTCCCTCAATTTCAATCAGTGGCAGGCCACAATACCCATTGTCTTCTCTCTCGATGGAAAGGACTGTCACATTAGCAACTTCTGTAACTGGCATGGCAAGGTTGTTAACTTGTTATCCCAAAAGGTTCTAACTTCTTATCCAAAAACATTATCCCAAAACGTTCCAACTTCTTATCCCAAAAAAACTAGAAAGAAATGGGAGAGGCAGAGACTGTGGACCTCCTCATGAGTCAAATCTAATATAGATATTTGTTCATGACTATTGCTGTCACGACTTGGTTGTGTACTCGTAATTGTCGATAACATTTCAGTTTAAGCTTTTATATCTGATTTTTCTTTAAAAAATACATTATAGATTGTATAACGCGGTATAGGCAATTGAGATTCGAATCTAGAACTTTTAGGATGGAACACGAACCACCCAATACTTATTAGATATTTCCTTGTAATTTTTTTGTTTTTATGTGAGTAAATCGTTGCCGACATTTCTTATGTGTGTCTTTTGTTTATAGTAAGATAAATGATATTTAGATGGAAGTGATGGTTTCTAATATTATATGGCATCTCTGTTTGGCTATCGAAGACGCAAATCAGTTATACCAATCAGTATTAATTTGGTTTTGAATTTTGATGTTATACCTTATCCTCTTGAATGCTTAGTCAAGACTCAAGATTTCGCCTATCAATGCCTTTGAGTGGATTTTTTTTAATAATTATGGTAGACATGGATTAGACGAAACCTCGATTGAAGAAGATTTCAATCAAGGTCTGATCTATTTGAATTTAATTAATTATTTGAAATAATTATTTTTTATATCTATAAAGTTATTTTTAGAAAAAAGTAACATGTTTAAGTTTTGTTAAAAAAATTGTTGATTATTTTTTATACTAAATTTTTTTTTTCTAAAACTTAAAGTCTTAGCATTATTTTAAAAGCTAAATATTTGATTTTAAATTATTTTAAAATTTTTGGCAGAAAAATATATTTTTTCCCTAAACTAAATAATCTTTTTAATCATTTTATATCTTTTTTAATAATTTAATATATAAAAATTCTTATTTTTATTTAATTCAAATAAAATTTTTTATCTTAAAATCACTTATAAATTAAAATATCAAAATATAAATTAAAATTTTCATAAGTAATTTTTTTTAAAAATTAATTATACATATAATGAATTTTTATATAATTTTTTTTACAATTAATCTAAACAATCACCATGCATATGACTCTCGTACGCTCTTCAAATGGTATAATAGGACCATAAAGTGGGCATCAACTAACCAAATGCCTATACAAACTCATTCATTGAAGATCAATATTACACCAAGCATATGGCTCTCCTACGCTCTTCAAATGGTATAATAGGCCCATAAAGTGGGCATCAACGAACCAAAGGCCTATACAAACTCATTCAATGAAGATCAATATTACACTGAAGCCCAACCTTAAAACAACCACCAAAGCTAACATCAAGGCCCAAATAATTGTCAACTTTATTATTAAAAAAATAGTGATTTTAGAGAGAGAAAAAAATAGATAAAAAAGTGATACAGTAAAATAAATAGTAAACACTTATTTTAATCTTTTAAAAATATAAATATAATCAGCTTGATCTTTTAATAATTTTTTACATCAATTTGATCTTCTAAAGATACAAGTGTAATCTGTTTGATATTCTAATAATTTTTGACATAAAATATCAATTTAATGTCAAAAAATGACATTGAATGATCAATTTGATAATAAAAATTGATATTTAAGGATCATTTTAACGTATTCATTATTAAAGGATCTAACTGATAATACTTATATTTTTGGAAGATCAAAATGAATATTTACTCTTAAATAAAATAGAAAGATACCCAACCAAAAATAATAGAAAGAAAATGAAGATGGTAACTTTATGTCTTAAACCGACTCATTTTCATTGATTTAGTTTTTTCTTAATTAAAAATGATTTTTTTAGTTAATCATCAATTTCACCCTTAAAAGATTTCATTTATGTCATATTAGTCCTTGAATAAAATAAACTACTACCGAGGTCCTTGGATTTAAATTTTGTTATGCAAGTTAGTCCCGATGTCAACTTATTTTAGTCTCTCTTAATAGATGTGTACATGTGGCACGTTAAGACGCTGATGTAGAACTTTTTTTACACTTGAGCCATTTAGATCCAGTGTGGCATAAGGGAGAAACTCCCCAACCCAAAATGACATCGTGGTATTGTCTAGGATAGAAACTCCTAAGGTGGCGTTTGGTTCAAGGTTTAAAAAAACATTCATAGGAATAGCATGCCCAATAATGATATTCCCAGGAATGGTATTCCCAAGAATGATGATTACTATGTTTAGTTAATTAAAAACTTTCCCGGAAATGACTCCAACCGCTGGCGACAACAGCTGAAGTCGACTACAACCGTTAACCTCTGGCGACAACAGAAGTGGCTGGATTTCAGTGACTAGGGCAATGGTTGAAGTCGTTGAATTTTGGAGACCGATGTGGTGGCTAAAGTCATCAGTCATTGTCAGCCGCTGCTGCTGCTAACTTGTGGTGGCTAGATTCCGGTGACTAATGCGGTGGTCGAAGTCGCCGGTGGCAAGGGTGGTTGGATTTCGGTGACTGGCCACCGTCAACTCGTGGCAGTGATGGGGGTGGATTCCGATGATTAGCCGTTGCAGATAGTGGTTGGTGGTGGCCGATGGCGGCCACCAACAATAACGTGATAGTTTTTGGTTAATGACATGATGATAGAATGGTAGATATTTTGGACATTTCACATGGCAAAAATATTCCCATGCCATGGGAATGTTGCAAACCCACCTCTCCCCATAGGAATGAAAGTGTTGGAATGTTGGTTAAAAATTATTCCTATGAATCATTTTTGGATGGGAATGTTTTTTCAAAACTTGTACCAAACATGGGAATCCAACATTCCAATGTAAAGATTCCCATGAATGAAAAAATAATCCGTGAACCAAATGCCCCATAAATTCTTCTTCCTCAACCTCACCTGCTGTCAACGTTTCCTTCCATTCTTCCTCTCATCTCCACTTGAACAGATCAACACAACTAGATAACAGGCTCAACATTGTCACCACCTTGCCATGTATTTTTTGCACACTATCTAAATCTCCCAAGTCAGCACAAGTAGACAAGAGGCTCAACACATCTGCATTGTTTGCCACCACCAAAATTGGCCATTAACTCCGAGCACATGGTTCTTATTTATTCCAACAAAGCAAAAAATGCCGCAAAAAACCAAGCTATCAAATCCCTCACTTCTCAGGTATGACTACTGGAAGAACAAAGTGATCATGAAACCAAAACCTTCTTCAATTTCTCTTTGTCTATTCGTCTGGTTCAGGTGGTCTAATTTGTATGTTCAATGTGACTTATAGATAAAAGACATGGTGTTAAAGGCATTGGGGGCATATAAGCATTGTAGCCCCTACACGGGGCCACCGACACAAAGTCGACTCAGGAGCAACACCAAGTCAAACACTGAATCGGACCGATTTCGATGGTTGAACCTAAGAACGGGGAGCTCAAGCTCGACGACAATGACGAGGACATGGGGGAAGGAGATGGAGGCGAGGTTGAAAGAGATTTTGAGCGAGGAGGGGACGCCGAGCTCTGGTAGTATCTTGGACTATGAGGCATTTGAAAAACTTCCTAGGTCTGTTAATAGGTCTATGTCAGTTGAGGATTTGAAGTGTTTTATAGAAGCAAACATTCGAAGGAGTAGGACATGATTTGGAGTATTTCAAACCAAGGGATTTTGTTATTGAGCCAAAAGGTTTCTTTCCCAAGATGAAGCACTTGGTGGTGAGGGCCTGGGCATTAGAGGTTCATTCCCTAACAGGACTCCTCAACGAGGGAAACCGGTGATAGGAATGCTAGGGTACTGGTGACATGTGGAGAGGCAAGGAGGTTTGGAAGTCATTGGTGGAAGAAGTGCATAAGTAGATGATGGGTGAAATTGAGCATGTTGATCTTTGCTTAAAGTGATAACTGTGCAAAATGCGAGTACACTTAAGCATTTAACATGCCATATATACACTTATGTTAATTAAAATAGAGGACATTTAACAATTAGATTAACTTGATTGACAGAATGATCTTATGAGGATAATGACTGTAATTAAAATTTCTCAAAAACTAATATGATGGAAGTGAAATCTTTCATGAACAACATTAGTGATTTACTCTCTTTTTTTTGTCATACTATATGATTAATTAAATAGTTAAGGATTAGGGACCACACCAATATGATGTAGTATGGTGAAATTGACTTTATAGCCGTACGTTGACCAGTGATAATTTTCAAAAATTTCGTGTTATTTTAAATTGGGACATATATGTTAAGCACCGCAATCCCTATAAAATTAAAGTTAAATTTAAAAAATTATTCAAACATGCATGAGAGATGAGACTAATAATGTTTTATTTTGAAACTTTTAAAATGAAAGTAGAAATATGTAATGCTAAATAAAAAGAGAAGTACATGAAAGTAAAAAAAAAATTGAGTGAAACTGCTTAATAGAGTCAATGAGTTATGCCAATGTGTACCAGTGATGTGTAACTAATTAATTATAACTACGATATATATTATGTAATTAACAGTTACCTAAGTAATATGATATTCCAGTTTGGAGCATTATAAAAGAATTTGCTGTTACTCACTCAATGCATGTAATCCATGTGGTTGAGATTAGATTTCAACCATACAAATAGGACTATCGTGTTATAACTCTCAACATTAACTAAATCCCTATATGATATGGCTTACACGAAAAGAAAAGAAAAACTATATAATATGGTAAGTGAATAAGAAATCACACTACTTGGGCTGCTTAATTTCAGTTTGTAGGTCCAAAATGATCATCATCGATTTGCAATTTATGTTTTTTTAGGCGGAAAATCATCGGTTACGACTTAAAATTACTTAGAACATGTCAAAATTTAATACTTCTACTTCATTAGAATAATGCTACTGCCATTAACACATTCAAAATAATTGGGGGGGAAAACTACTTATTTATTATAAAATAAAGGATAATGACATTTTGACATCACTTTATATCATAAGACTTTTAATTTTTTATGGTAGATATTAATTTTATATTTATCTTGCTAGTAATGTATTATTACGTGTTAATATTAGTACAAAATAATAAGTTACTGATAAGATACACAAGTTACTATATAGTATATAGAGGTATTCAACCAAAAATATATATAGAGGTATGAAAATAGAGGAGTGTTATATATCGTAGAAAAATTTATACAAAAAATGGTCAACGAATGACGTAGAATACAGCACAGCAGTTTCTCACTTAAAATAATATATATATATATATATATATATATATATTAAAATAGCATTGTTTTATGAAAAATTCTTAAATACTTTAAGAATAATACTCTGAAAGATTACTTATAAAAATAATGTAACAAAAAAGTATGGGAATATTATTGACTTAAATAAATTCCATGTATTTTTTTTAAATATAAGTATTAGTGTAAGTAATTATTATGTAAAGAATGTAAAACCTGAACTATATAATTATTTAAAAATGAATTTAAGTAAAATTTATAATTTAATTTTAGTTTATTAATAATGTAAAAAGTTTTACATTATTAATGTATCATATGATAATATTTATTTAAAAAATTATTGAAACTATTTATTATAAGTAAAAAAATTATTTATTAGAATGATATTACTTTTCTTATTTACTCATCCTGTAAAAAGGTTTGATACATTGATTTTGCAGGCATGTATTCTTCTAGATCGGGCTATGCCTGGTTACTCAGTCAGAACAGACAACTTGGGTCTCAACACTCTTGGAATTGGATTTGGAAACTAAATGTCCCTGAGAAGATTCGTTTTCTAATTTGGACTTTAGAGCACAATGCCTTGCCCACTAATGAGTTGAGAATGCATCGTGGCTTGACTCATAACCCTCTCTGCTCAAGATGTTGGTTAGGAGTTGAAACCAGTCTCCATTGTCTCAAGGATTGCCCAAAGGCACGAGCGGTTTGGGACGCTCTTGGCTTTACGCTTAAGGTTGGCTTTCTTAATTTGGCAGACACTCATTCTTGGCTGCATTCCAATCTGCAAAAGGAGGACCACAATATTTTCTTGGCTTCTGTTTGGTGGATTTGGCGTGACCGCAATGGGGAAAGCATTACACATGTGACATTGGACACAACCCAAGTTGTGAGGTCCATCCTTCACCTTACCACTTCGATTGTCAGCACTTTCCAAACCCCTTCACCTTTATTACGCAGCCCTCGTGTGGTTTGTTGGTCGAAACCTCCACAGGGGTTCATGAAACTTAATGTTGATGGTAGTAGTTTTGGAAACCCAGGAAGGGCAGGGTTTGGAGGTGTTTTGAGGAAGGATGATGGTTCTTGGTTTATTGGTTTTTCGGGCCACATTGGGGTCTCTGACAACTTTCACGCAGAACTCATGGCATTTCTCTACGGCCTGCAGGTAGCTTGGAGATCGGATGTTAAGAAGTTGGTTTGTGAATCAGACTCACAAGATGTTGTTAGATTTGTGCAAAAACCATTTTCCCCCTTCCACAAGTATGCTGGGATTATTGCTGATATTCATTGTCTACTAAGACAGTATTGGGAGGTCTTGTGTCAGCATGTTTTACATGAGGCTAATAGCCGTGCAGATTACTTTGCTAAACATGGGACACGGCATGATGATGCGTTCCAAGTCTGGCGTTATCCCCCATCTGAGTTACAACCTCTTTTGTTTGCTGACACTATGAGTGTGTACTTTTTGAGAACTTAGTTTGTTTTCTTTCCTTAATGCTATACCCAAAAAAAATACATTGAAATTAGTTACATTAAACTTAAAACTCTTTAAAATAGTGTGAATGAAAGAGTCTGCAAATGACTATGACGAATAAATGTTGACTTTGGCCAAGACCCGGTGGCGTCACTCAGTGGTTTGATTATTCAACAAACCTCTTCATAGTTCATACCATTTACTCCACACTCCACACATTTTCCTAGCCTTAAGCCGACGCCGCACCCACCTCGCATATCGCGTAACATATCCGCTCCTTCCCGTCGCCGGCGAAAGTAATTTGCTGGGATGGCTACGCTGCTGCTTCTCTTCCTCTTACTCTTCCAACTCTTTCTCTCTCCCATATTTGCCCTCGATTTCCTCCTCAACTCCTTCAATGGTGTCACCAACGGCACCAACGTTACCCTCATCAACGATGCCAGAATTGACAACTCTGTCATCCGCATGAACAACGATTCCAACCAGTACTCTTTTGGACGTGCTTTCTATCCCACCAAGATTAGGATGAAACCCACCTCCAATTCCTCATCAAACGTTTCTTCATTCTCTACTTCATTTGTCTTCTCTGTCTTGCCAGAGATCGCTACCAGCCCAGGTTTCGGCCTTGCCTTTGTGCTATCCAACACCACATCTCCTCCTGGTGCCCTCGCTAGCCAGTACTTTGGTCTGTTCACAAACGCAACCGATGCTACCGTTTTTCCCCTTCTGGCCGTGGAATTCGATACCGGGCAGAACCCAGAGTTCAATGACCCAGATGACAATCACATCGGAATCGATTTGAATAACATCGTATCGATTTGGACAAGGCCCGCTGGGTACTATAATTCCAATGGCAGTTTCATTCCTGTTCGTATGCGCAATGGCCAAAATATTCGAGCTTGGATCGAATTCGATGGTCAGAATTTGGAGATTAATGTTACAATTGCCCCGATCGGTGTGTCTCGCCCATCAAGGCCAACACTCACGTTTAAAGATCAAACTATAGCTAACTACGTGTCTGCAGAGATGTATGTTGGGTTTTCGGCTTCGAAAACCAATTGGGTTGAGACACAGAGAGTTCTGGCCTGGAGCTTGAGCGATACTGGGCCAGCCAGAGACATAAATACAACAAATTTGCCAGTTTTTGAGCCAGAATCTTCGTCTTCGTCGCTTTCTGCTGGGGCAATTGCGGGAATTGTCATTGCTTGTTTTGTTTTTGCAATAATTTGTGCTTCTGGGTTTTACTTGTGGTGGCGAAACAATAGGCTGAAAGAGCAAGAGGATGAAATTGAGGAGTGGGAGATGGAGTACTGGCCGCACAGATTCTCTTACGAGGAACTGAGCGTGGCAACTGGTGATTTCTACAAAGACCAGCTCCTGGGTTTAGGAGGATTCGGAAGAGTTTATAAAGGAACACTGTCAAACAAGACAGAAGTTGCAGTCAAGCGGGTCAACCACGATTCGAAACAGGGGTTAAGAGAATTTATGGCAGAGATTTCAAGCATGGGCAGGCTCCAACACAAAAACTTGGTACAAATGCGGGGATGGTGCAGAAAAGGCAGCGTACTCATGCTTGTTTACGACTACATGACCAATGGAAGTCTCAACAAATGGATTTTCGATAAACCCACGAATCTCCTAGGTTGGGAACAACGTCGTCGAATCCTCATCGACGTGGCAGAGGGACTAAACTATCTTCACCACGGTTGGGACAAAGTGGTGATTCACAGGGACGTTAAATCAAGCAACATATTGTTGGATTCGGGCATGCGAGGTAGGCTTGGAGACTTTGGTCTAGCTAAGCTTTACCAACATGGTGAAGTTCCAAACACGACCCGTGTTGTGGGCACGTTGGGTTATTTGGCACCGGAGGTAGCAACAGATGCTGCGCCATCTTCGGCGAGTGACGTGTACAGTTTTGGGGTGGTGTTGTTGGAGGTTGCATGCGGGAGAAGACCGATAGAAACGTCGGCGCCTGAGAAGGAAGTGGTGCTTATTGATTGGGTGAGGGATTTGTATGCTGAAGGGAGTGCTGGTGATGCAGCGGATCCTAGGATTAAGGGTGAGTACCATGTGGGAGACATGGAGTTTGTGTTGAAGCTTGGGTTGGCTTGTTGCCACCCTGAACCGCAGAGGAGGCCAACCATGAAGGAGGTGGTTGCGCTCCTCGTGGGGGAGCCAGTGGCTGCAGCGCCAGCGGAATTGTTGTCTGATTTGGCTCGAGATGAGAGCGGCACCGGCGACGGCGACGGCGACTTGCAGGAAGCTGCGCTATTATAAACCGCAAATTGGGATCGACCTGCACATGATTTGACTTTTCTCTTTTTTCTTTAAACTATTTGTAAATATTGGATTTTGTTAGATTATGATTTCATGGTCAAGAATAATTCCTATGTTTGTTGACTTTTCAATTATTTGACTGTTCTGTGTGTGTGGATATTTGACTCTTTCTTTTATTATTTGTATAAAGGAAAATACTGGATAATTATTATTTTTTTGCGAGAATTTGATGGCATTCTTATTAATTCTTAAATGAAAAAGTAATTCTCGTAACTTTTACTTACCCAATAATTATTATTAAATCTTCAAATATTTCATGTAGCATTACTCGTGTTGAGAACTAGAATTTTCAAAGACAACGGCGTTTCCACTTTTGTGGTGTTTTTAATTTAATCGTTATTTTTTTGTTATTTATTTCTTCCTATCCGAGTTCTCTTATACTCTACAGTCTACAGTGATGTTGTACCAACTAGTAATTAGTTTAAAACAAATGTTTTTTTTTTTAGTTTTACTCTTAGGACAAGCATATAATCTAACATGCTATATTCCATCCACTAACTTCAAAAAGAAACCCACTGGAAAACAAAATTAAAGAATGTGTCCAAACCAGTATCTAATTGGCTACTTCAATGCATTGACATGTAAGCAAGCATCATCAAATTTTTGGTGAATAACTTTTTTAGCAATAGGAAAAATTGTCATCGTAAAGACTTTTTTTCTTTTATTTATTAATAGAAGTATAATTTTTTTAATATAAATAAAAAATTATTATTGTTCCATTCTAAGGTAACGAATAGCTACAGAATTGAAGGGATAAGGTGTCTGTGAGGCCAAATGCCTACAAAGAAAAAGATAAAGGGTCGAACCCAGAATCCATTTTGAATCCTTTGCTGGGTGGATGAAAATTCTTATTAATAGGTATTAGTCATTACGGGTTATGATCGGTCGTACTAATTTATTATGGCTGGCGAAGTGTTTCCTTTGCAATGCGCCTTGACCAAACTTCGTAAGTTTGAACAGAAGGGATATGTCCAGTATAATTACTTAACTGTAATTTAAATTAGATGAAACAAAAATAAATTCAACACAGTTTGAAAAGGTCCAAAGAAATGAAGCACAAGTGCGGGTGTTCACCGCAAAGCTTTGACCAATGGGATTGATTAATAACTTCGGAGAGTTTGATTCCAATTTCCAAATGAGAAGTAAGGTCAAGTTGTTCGCGTGTACTGTACACACCCATACTTCGGCTTTATGCGTGACTTATTACTAAATTTTTCACTCAGTAAATATTATTGTTAAAAGTCAGTAAATATTATTGTTAAAAGTCATTAAGATTGAATTAGTGAATGTTTGAATTAGATTTTGTAAATTTTATTTTAGTTAGAAGTGAATTTGAGTAAAGTGATTTATGTTTATAAATTTTTATTTAAAAATTAATTTTATTAAATGAATATTTTTTGAGTAATGTTGATAAAAATTATTTTTGAATTTGTAATTATGAAAAATTATATAAGTTATTTCGAGTTTGATTGTTAATAAATTAATGTTAAAAAGATTAATTATAAATAAATTAATTTATAAAATAAATTATTAAAAATTTAAATTTATTTGAAGTATTATTAAATAAAATCACTTTGAATATAATTATAATAATATTTTAAAAAATTATTAAGTTATATTTATTTAAATGTTATTAAAATAATGAAATAATATCAAATTATAAAGATATTTTTGTTAATATACACAAATAAAAAAAAATTATTACAAAAATAACAAAATATTATCTATGTCTAAATGTAATTTGTGATAAAAATTTCATTCAATTTCTTTTATCAAAATTTCACGATAAAATATCTTAAAATTTTGTTTACACCTTACAAACATACACCCCTTAATAGTGAGTGATTTAAGTAATTTATAGAATATGATAACTTTAAATCTCTGTATCGTTATCATACTTAAAAAAAATCGATTACCAAAAACAAAAAAGAAATGACAGTACGACACTGATTTTCATTATCCAAGCTAATCATAGCCTCCACCGGTTTCCTAGGGTCTTCTCAAGAATACGTTAGGTAATTTGTCACTAGCATTTCTATGGTAGATTGGTTTCGAATATTACGATTCTTGAGATACTGCAGCTGGATGCCGTTTGAAGTAGAAACATGACATTTACACAAAATTAGGCTTATTTGTCTTAACTTTTTTAAGAGTATAAGTATTTTTTAAAAATAATAAAAGTATTATTTTTACAAATTAAAAAATTTAAATTAAAAAAAATATTTTATGTATTTTTTTGTTATACATAAAATATTTTTTTAAAAAGCTTGAATTCTTTAATTTTTTTAAAAAATATTTTTTCTTTTAAAAAAGCTAATATAAATAGATTCTTAATGTACATGAACATTGCGCGGGTAGATTTTGTTTAATGTGATATTTTGGTTTCAATTAGATGTAGTGTTGTTAAAATTAGACTGGATTAGATGATTCAATTAATTTAATTGTGAATTGAAAATTTAGACAAATATAGTTTAGTTTTATAATATAATTTATGGTCAAAATATTTTGGGCAAATCAAAATAAGTTAAATCACTTTGTGCATCCGATTAGGCCAATTGATAATTAATTTTTTAAAAAATAATATTTTTCATATTTTATAAATATTCTTATATATTTCATATTGTTATATGTGAATTATTATTATGAAGTAATTTAGTTTAATTAGCTGATTGAACTTGAACTAAAAGTATCACTAATTCAGTATCCGATCCAACTTTAACAATATTGTTTAGATGTGAATATTTGTAAAAGATAAACATAAAAACTAGGGTGAGTTCTATCTTATTTGAATTATAAAAATAAATTATTATGTATGTTTTAACAATTTTTTACACTTGATTAAAATAGTAATTAGATTTCTCTTAATATTTTTAATTTTAATTTTATTGGAAACACGAAACTGCTAGTTTAATTATGTGTAAAATAATTATTAAAACACATGTTGAAAATTATTTAACTTTTTTTTCGGCTCAAAGGAGATAGAACTCCCCACAAAGATAAACAAGAAAGATTTGGATTAAAATCTTGTAAAGTACATGGTCATACACTATAAAATAAAGTGTTGAGTAAATCATAGTTGATAAAAAAAAATAACAGTTAATATTTTTATAAAATAAAATAGCAATTTATAGATCTCCAACAATTAACCGTTAATTTTCTTACCTTACACTATAAAATATACTCCACATTTTGATAGCCAAATTCATAGTCCACATTTTGATACTCCACATTTTGATATACTAAGTGCATGTTTGGATTAGTTGTGAAAAAAAATTATGTGAAAAATCGATTATGTGTATAATTGATTTTCAAAAAAATCTATTATGAGAAAAACAATTTATATTTGGATATGTTAATTCATAATTGATTTTATGATAAGGAGTTTTGTTTGTATTATATAAAAAAATCATTTTTATGTATTAACTTACTAAAAAATGTATGAAATGATTAAAAAAGTCATTTGATTGAGGGCAAATAGGTATTTATCTCTCAAAACTTTTGAAATAATCTAAAATCAAATAATTAAAAGCTTAAAATAACAGCTTTTTTTAAAAAAGTTGTTTTTAGTTATAAAAAAATAATCTTAACTTATAATTAATTTTACACACTTTAAACAAATAAAATAAATTTTAGATAAAACAACCTTTTTTGGAAAGAATTAATCTTTCTTAACCATGCTCTAATACACACATGTGGAGCACTCAGAAAGCTTATTGAAATCCATGGCTTGATTGATCACACAAGCTATATCAATCTGCATAGTGGAAACTTAATAGGACTGGAATGCATAGATGGACTGGATCACCCGACAATATAATAGACTTGTATATGTATTAGACTATTAGTATTTGGGGAGCCAGAGTGCCCCACTAGACTAGAGCGAAACGTTGAGAGTGGAAAGCAAAGCAGGGTTCCCTTATCCCTGCACCTAACTTGAAACACTCGGATTTCTGCTGGCATGTGGACGCCACTGATTCCTTCATGCTCTCAGGTCCACACACAAATACTCCAATATTAGATCCACCAGTTTCAATTTGGATCTTGTCAAGAATATATGTTCAATTCACTGTGTATTAGATCCTTATATCTTAAGCTCAAGTTTTGTATCATAATATAATAAAAGCAGAAGTAACAAAATCAGATCACTACCTTTAAAGTTAGGTCGTCCCCCAAAATGGACTTCATGTTCCTCAAGAGCATTCCTAGTTTCAGTTAAACTTAGATCCCGGGGTTTTATTTCTTTCTGTGAGATGGGTGGAATCCCTTTCTTCAGCCTTCTCCGTCTCAATAAAATTGCCATCAAGGTGCTGCATGCTAAAGCTAGTACAAAAGCAGCTGTCAGAAGTAGATCCACAGCCCAGGATGGGGTCTTTTCCTTGGACAATTTGGAGCCCTTTCCAGATGGAATTATAATATGATTGAAACAGATAAGGAAAATAAGGAAAATGATGGAACAAAATCCCGCAATGGCAGCCATCCAAGTTAGACTTACAAGCCCTTATACCCCATAATTTGAACATTGTATGTTCAAGTGCAGGGATCTTATTTTAAACAACTCATTTAGAAGCTCTCTAATTCTGACCCCTGCTTGTGTTTCTTGGGTTACAAACAGTTTTAGTTTCAAATGACATTTTTCAGTTGATTGGTTGAGTAACAGATGTGAGATTGAACGCAATAGACTAAACTCTTGTGCCTTCTTAATGACATATACAAGTTGTATTCTTGAGGGACAATTAATTTTCGCTGGTAGCTGAAGCAACTTCTGCCAAAATACTCAGAAATGGGGTTATTCCACTACCTCCAGCAACCAGAAGTAGACTGTCATATCTGCACAGAATCTTTTTCATTATTCCGGTTTATTAGTTTTGAACATTAGAAGAAGATGATTTAACCATGAAAATCCGATGACAATCAAGGAATTATGGTGAACAGTTCAATTAGAAGTTCTAGGTATAATGTTTTTGCTCACTCTAAGTCTAATGAAGCAGGTCCATAAGGTCCTTCGATTGCAACAGGTATACCCTTCATCTTATCAGCATCTTTGTCTAGTTCGGCATTTATCATGTCAGAGACAGAATTTGTCCACCACCCTTCACATTTAATTATCACACATATAATGTGGCCATCAGCCCTGGAACTAGATATTATACTGAAAGAATGCCATTGAAGATGTGATATGCTTGGTATATTAAAAAATATAACACTTGTGGGGACATACTTCAGCCCTGCAAATCGTAAAAACAGACAAATAAAAATATATATTTTTTTTGTCTGATCTCTTCATTTCTAAAGGTCAACTTCAGATGGTAGTAAAGGAACAAAATACTTGGATCTTTAGGCAAAATTAACTCCACAGCTTTGCAGGGGAAGATTCTAGCTGAAACAATGCAAGTTTTTGGTCTTGATTGTACAATACGGAGCAGATTGTCAGGGCTAAAAAGGAATATTCCTGGGAAGACCATATAAAAGTGCCCATTCTCCAGCATGAAACAAGAAAAATACTAGAAATACTGTATACAGATGGTGTGTACAGTAGAAGATTTCAAACTTTCTCCTTCTAATTTGAGGAAGTGGAGAGTCCAGCCACCTACCCATGCCACCCACTCCAGCTGTAATGTCAACAATGGCAGCATGGTAGGTAGGAGCTCAAAGTCATCAACCACCAAAGTTTGCCAAACTTTGACAATTTTCAGCAGCCCTTATCCTATAAATAGACATCACTCATCTCTTGTAAATGCATTCAGTAGAAGTGTGGGTATCCAGAGAGAGTGAGAAAAGCCAGAAAGCTTGAGAGATTTTGAGAGTTTTTTGTATAGAGAATAATTCTCTTGTAAATTCTATTCAGAGAAATAGAGTGAGTTTTTCTCTCAATTCTTATTCATTTTCGTGTTTAAATGAATTCTGGATACCCAACAAGTGGTATCAGAGCTTGAGTTGAGTGTTGGGAGGGTTTCTTGAAAGCAGAAAGTCTCTGCTCTTAAAATTCGAATTTTTCAAACACCTCCATTTGGTGTTTTGACCACTCCAACAGATTCCTGGTGTCAAGACGAGCACAACGGAATTTTCGGCAGGCCAAACGGACGCCGGACGAAGCCACACTCTCCGCACTCTCCGGGAACTTCGCCTGAGAGTGGGCGTCACTCTCCCCACTCTCCAAACCAAGGTTGAAGACGACCTAGTCAGCACCACGTCAGCGCCACGTAGCATTAGTGAGTGCCACGTCAACAGCCACGTCAGCATCCAGCCTGAACTTTTAAAAATTATAGGTTGACCCCTATATTTTCTGAAATTATACTTTAGCCTCTGATCTTTCAGAAATTACAATTGGATCCTTCCAGTTCCTAAACTTATATTTTAGCCCCTGATCTTTCAGAAATTACAATTTGATCCCTAAAGTTTCTGAAATTATACTTTAGCCCCTGATCTTTTAGAAATTGTAAATTGACTCAAGAGAGTCAAATTTCCCATTTTCGACCGTTCCAGACGCAATCGTGAAGCTTTTTACTTTCAAGGAATTCAACTTTGTTTTTGAACAAGTTAGTTTTAATGGAGGAATCGCATCATCGTGAGCAATGCTAAAGCTCACTCTACCAACTATACACTATGGAGACTCTGATGGAAGATCTCCTTAGTTGTAAAGATTTGTACGATCCCCTGAATTAAAAGGTGTAAACCCCGATCCTACAAAGGAAGCAGAGGGAAGAAATCAAACAGAAAAACTATTGGTCGATCCGTCCAATGGATCGATCATGTTGTCTTCCACCATATTGCAAAAGAGACAGACGATATACCCTCTCGACAAAGCCGGAAGGTATGTATCGTGCAAAGACCGCTTCTAATAAAGCCTTAATAATGAGGCGATTGGTTAACTGGCGCCGAGTAGTGGAACTTCGCTTGCCGAGCACACAAATGAATTTCGTGAGCTTGATAAACCAATTGTCGTCCAAGAAATGGAGCTTGGGGATGAAACACAAGCACTCTTACTTCTCGCTCACTTCCTCGACACTTGGGAGACGCTAGTAGTCTCTCTCAAGAATTCGGCTGCAAATGGGAAACTTACCATGTCCTTGGTTAAAGATGCCCTGCTCAACGAAGAGGCCGAAGAAAGGATATGAGTACGAACCGCCTCATGCCTTTGTAAATTTAAAAACCGAGGAGACAACAAAGAAGTAGGCCGAGGCCGAGGGAGACAACAGAAAATGGTCGAAGCAATGGAAGGGGAAGGAGCATGAGTAGAGGAAGATCCACAGATGGAAGAAGGCCAACATACAAGTGCTACCACTGTGGAATTGGAGGGTCATTTAAAGAAGAACCGTCAAGATTGCAAGAGAGCAAGTGGCAAGGGAGTTCTCAACCAAAGAATAATGATGGAGACACTTTGTCACTATCCCTCGGAGAGATAGCTTGCTCCATCAATAATGAGACATGCTTCTACATCGCCTCAAGAGAAGACACGTAACGGGTAGTAGAGCATCGCATCATCCTACCACGTGATTCCCCACAAAGATTTCTTCACAACATATAAAGTCGGGTGACTTTGGAACAGTTGAAGACGGGAAATTCCAGGCCTCGAGATTGCCGGAATAGGTGATGTTAAGATCCAAACAAATGTGGGGAGCACAATCACCTTGAAGGATGCCGCATACGTGCCGCATCTTCTGCTGAATTTATCAAGCCGTGAGTAGCTCTTTGACAAACAGTGGCTATGGTCATCAGCTTTGCAATGGCGCATGGAAATTAACAAAGTAAGGCACCGTGGTAATCGTCAAGTCATATTTGTGGTACTTTATATAAAACTTATGTGAAGATATGTGCATACCTCAACATAATAGAAAAGAGGCTTCTCAAAATCAGAGCACCGCAGGCTTGGTCACATGAGTGAAAAGGCTTGTCTATCCTAGAGAAAAAGCGAGCTTATTACTATTGCCAAGAATATTGCCTGCCAGATCCTTGCAATCATTGTTTGTTTGGCAAACAACATAAAGTCTCTTTCAGCTTTCTTCTTCAACGAGAAGATCGTAGTTGCTCGCCTAGTACACTGATGTTTGTGGTCCCTCGGAGGCTAATCATTAAAGTGAAACAGTACTTTCCGACATTCATTGATGATGCTTCTCAAAGGTGTGGGGTGTACTTCATGAAAACAAAGGACCAGGTATTTAATTACTTCAAGTATTTCATGTCATGGTAGAACGTGAAACCGGAAAGAAGTTGAAGTGTCTCCTGGCCTCGATAATGGAGGCGAATACACTTCCAAGGAGTTTGATGCCTATTGCAGGAGTCAAGGCATCCGACATGAGAAGACGGCCCCACGCACCCCACAACATAATGGTGTAGCCGAGAGAATGAACCTGACCATTATGGAAAGAGTCGAAACATGCTTAGTATGGCTAAGTCGCCAAAGCTATTCTCGGGGAGAAGCACGAGTCCGCCGCTACCTAATCAAGTATCACCGTCATCACCGCCGGATTTTGAAGTTCCAGAAAGTATGGTCCGGTAAGCATCCTTCATATTCTCATCCGAGAGTATTTGGTTGTTTAGCTTTTAAGATGTATCTAAGGAGCTTAGACAAAAGCTCGATGTAAGGACAACCACTTGTATCTTCATAGGCTATGAGATGAGGAATCTTGATACAAAAGTTATGGGACCCAAAGGAGAAGAAGGTGATCGTGGCTATGGGCGTAGTGTTCCATGAAAATCGTGACTATAAAAGACATTGAAAAGCCCACAATGTCTCAAATTCCGTAATCCAAAGGCTCAAGAAGATATTTCAAGTTCAACACCAAAGACAGCCATACTGTAACAATCTAGTGCCTGAGGAAATACCAGAAGCAGAAGAGGAGGAAGAAGAAGAGGGTGTTGAGCAGGGGGAGACACAACCTCATCCACCAAAAGATGTAGGACCATCACAAGGAACTGATGATGGTGAATCTCCTAATCCGGTTCAAGATCTGACCCAGGCCTGGATTCTCACAAAAAGATATCCGTAATCCGAGTACAGCTTTGCTTATCAAGATGGCGAACTGTAAAATTTTCAAGAAGCCATATCTCATAAGGATAAAGAAAATGGTTGTTCGCAAATGCAGAGGAGATGGAATCACCGCAGTAAAAATCATACTTATGAGATAATTAATCTTCCAAAAGTGGACAAAGGCCCCTAAAAACAAATGGATATTCAAGTCGAAGAAAGATGGCAAAGGAAAAGTGGTGAAACACAAAGCTCGATTGCAGTCAAAGGATTCCAAAGCAGTAAAAGGGAATTGACTTTGATGAGATTTTCTCACCGAGTAAAAATGACTTCAATAAGGGTTATTCTTGGCTTGTGCAGCCGCTTAAACTCTAGAGCTTGAACAGATGGATGTCAAAACAAAGCATTTCTTCATGGAGATCTCAAAGAAGAAATCTACATGCAAAGAAATTAAGGTTTCGAGGTCTCACAAGAACCTCGCTTGCAAGTCGAAAAAGAGTTTGTATGGTTTAAAGCAAGCACCAAGACAGTTGGTACAAGAAGTTTGACTCGTGTATGGTGAGTCAAGGCTACAATAGAATCCGCAGATCGTTGTGTTTATACTCGAGGTTTTCGGATGGAAATTTCGTTGCTCTTCTACTATATGTAGATGATATACGATTGTGGGACAAGATGCAACGAAAATTAAACAACACCAAGAAGGAACTCTCCAAGTCTTTTGACATAAAAGATTTAGACCGCCAACAGATTCTTGGAATGCATATAGTTCGAGACAGAAGAGCAAAGCAGGTTATGGCTATCTCAAGAGAAGTATATTGAACGAGTGATCAAAAGGTTTAATATGCACAATGCCAAACCAAGAAGCATTCCATTAGCCAATCACTTCAAGTCGAGCAAGATTTCGTGCTCCTCATCCAAGAAAGAGATAGAGAAGATGTCAAGAATACCTTACTCTTCAGCTAGCTTGGAAGCTTGATGTATGCAATGGTGTGTACAAGACCGTATATTGCTCATGCAAAGGTACCGTGAGTGCTTTTCTCTCTAATCCCGGAAAGGAGCATTGGGAAGCGCTCAAGTGGATTCTCAAGTATTTAAAAGGTACATAAAAAATATGTCTTTGTTACTGGGAGCCGATCCAATCCTCGGGAAGGTTATACAGATGCAGCACATGGCAGAGATCTTGATGGTAGAAAATCTACTTCAGATTTCTCTACACTTTTGGCAGTGGGGAGTCATTTCATGGCAATCAAGATTGCAGGCGTTGCTCTATCCACAATGTAAGCCGAGTATATTGCAAACAGGAGAAGCTGGGAAAGAAATGTTGTGGTTAAAGCGTTTTTCTCCAAGAAATTGGAATCAAGCAAAAGGATTACAAGGTACATTGTGATACCAAAGTGCTCTAGATTTGAGCAAGAATTCAATGTACCATTCTCGCATAAAGCACATTGATATCCGCTATCATTGGATACGCGAGATCATAGATAAACAACTATTGAAATTAGTGAAGATCCACACAAAAAGAGAATCCAAATGACATGTTAACAAAGGTCAAGTACCAAAGAAAAGCTAGAGCTATGCAGAGACATAGCCGGAATGCTTGCTAGATAACAATTGCTCCAAGACTGGCCGGAGGGGAGAATTGAAGAGTCCACACCGACCCATGCCACCCACTCCAAATTGTAATGTCAACAATGACAAAGATGGGTAGGTGTGGGAGCTCAAAGTCATCAACCACCAAAGTTTGGTGGCCAAACTTTGACAATTTTCAGCAGTTCTTTCATCCTATAAATGTAGACATCACTCATCTCTTGTAAATACATTCGTAGGAAGTGTGGGTATCCAGAGAGAGTGAGAAAAGCCAGAGAGCTTGAGAAATTTTGAGAGTTTTTTGTATAGAGAATAATTCTCTTGTAAATTCTATTCAGAGAAATAGAGTGAGTTTTTCTCTCAATTCTTATTCATTTTCGTATTTAAATGAATTCTAGATACCCAACAGGAAGTGTAGTAACCCAGCTAACTAGCCCGATAACAAGTGTAATCTCCCCAGCAAGGTATATTCTTCCTGTCTTTTGCCACTTCCAAATCTGTTTGCAAAAAAAAAGAATGTAGAGAGAGAGGGAGCTAATCACTTGCTAAGTTGCTAGTACCAGAAGTACTGGATGTATCTCCAACAAACATAAAACAATTTGGCTAATAGTAATAACTAATAAGGAACATGGTTCCAAATTTTTTAGTAAAAAACGTAGAAACATGTAGAGTTCACCTCATGCTGTCTATGGTGGCTGACCCCCCAGACGAACAAAGGGCTTGCTCCATGTAACGTAGCGAAAAAAATCATTGCAGTTCCAACCCAGGTGTGATATCTTACTGAAGTTTCGAATTGAATGCCAAGTAAGCGAAACAGAGCCAACCCCGTCAAGATAGGAAGAAGAAGCAGAGCAAGGGAGGCTTCAGCTAGCAAACCAAACCGGGTTGCTATTCTGAGATACTTGAGTTGCCATCTGAAATGTAGTTATGCATTTGGTGAAATAACTGCTTTTTCTATCCAACATAAGAGTATCAAGTGCACTTACAAGTCCAACTTCAGAGATTTTTCTGGCATGAACTTCTTGAAGTCATTAGAAATACGAGAGTAAAATGCCCATGCTAAGAGTATAAAAAGGAAAACTACCAGTATTTCGATACGAGATAAGATTCCCAGCAGACTGTTCACCACCAGTGGACTTGAGAAGATAATTGATGGATTCCTTGCCCTTCTGTAATTGAATGGTACACAATATCAAGAAAATAAATCTTGAAGTGAAATGTTTAACAAAGAAATTGAGTGGTACTTGATACTACCTGCTTCTTTGATATCCAGACTTCATGTCCAAGTAAATAATTCCTATTATAGCAACAGCAATTATAAGAAATGTATACACAGCGTAGTTAAGACCTGCAAAAGATCTTCTACAGCATCACCCATCATTGTAATTTGAATTAGCATGACAGCGAAATACAAAAAATTTCATCAGTTGTTTTACAGAATCAGATTCATGTAAAACAAACAAGAAGGGAATTTTAATAGCAAGACCAGTTAAAGTTGAGATTGCAGTGTGTACCATAGTATCCTAAAATTGTATTACTGGCGTTTTCTTCTGCATCTTTCCATTTTCTTGTCCTTATTTAGGTGGGCTTCAGAAGCCAAAGAGAACCCCAGCCTGCGCTTAAGAAAATCATCAGCAGTTTTAGAATAGCAAGAAAAGTGGCACTTGCCATGCCTGACTGGTCTACGAGGGCAGCAGGGTGTTTTTGACTTCATGAAGTATGATAAGGATCCATATATAAAGGAATCTAAAGAAATATTGATTGCTATCTAGGAGGTAAGAAGATTGAATTCAACCCCATCATTTTCCTTGAGTGCTTGTCACTTATAAAGCACTTTCTACGGTAAGCTAAAGTCATCAACATTATATGCAATGCGAACTGCAATATTTCAATTAACGGGATATGTCCACAAGTTAATTATCCTTCTTCATCATTTTCAGATTTTGGCTATGGTGTGATTAAGAGTAGAACAGACATGATCATAGACAATCTTATATCATACTTTATGATATAGTTGTGTTACTCACTACAATAAACTAGTAATGTGGCACTACAGTGGCAGCTCTAGGTTATTATAAACTTTTTTGCATGCATCTTGAAAGCAACAATTCGATATAGCACATGCTGAATGATGGAAAATTAATCGTATCAAATGAACCCCCAAAATCATGCCTCAAAGTCATCAGAATCTATTCAGGTTATGTTTACGATTTGTTTCTTTTTGTACCTTTCTTACAATTGTCCACTCCACAAAAGAAAGAAAGTAGATGATAGATAAGGATAGTAATTTCAACTCATCTTGTGGTACCCAATCCACTCATGTGGGTTTAAACTGTGTTGTGGGACGGGGCAGGTTCGAGTTTAAGGTCTACCCGCCCTACCCTACCTACATTCTAATTATTTCACAAAGATTATATTTCTTACTTGATGTAGTTTGAGATTTTTTATGTAATGAGTAATTTTTTTAATAATTATATTATATTGTGTATTATATAGTAAGATGCGGGTAAAATTCAAGTTCTATTATTTTTTTGCGAGTATGGTGCGGGTTTTTATTTATAAAACTCGTGGAAGTGGGTTAAAGATTTTTTTTAAGAGGTGCAACGCAAGTTAGGGATGGACAAAAATCCACCCCTACCCGCTCTATTGCCATTCCTAATGATAGACTATGTTCTATGGATCAATCTGCAATCAAGAGATCCATTATCTACACTAAATGTGTGGCAGAGGTATAGCGTATGCTTGTGAATTACAAGACCAATTTACAACCAGATGGGAAACCATAGCCACCAGCAACACTGTGGACCATAATTTATTTATTTATTTTTTGTACAACCCTGACGATGATTCAGGAAAAGCGCATATAATTTATCAATCCTTGAGATTAATTACAAGGAATAGGATAGTTAATATTTGATTAATTGACTTTATTCTGAATATCAATTTACATTTCATACTAAAGCAATCAAGGAAGGAGAATAGAGAAGAGCCATTGGAAATCCAAAACTTTTAAGATATAATTTTTTTTGGGTCTCACACGAGATGTCCTTACATGGTGTGGAATTAATATCTACTCAAATGTACGAACTGATTTTTTTTTTCCCTGTACCATAATCCATTTTAGTTCTATGTACTCAAGTGGCACGTGACATATCAAGATCTATGGGAATCTAAATCCCATGTACATGCTCACTCAGTCTTTACTCTCTCTCTCTCTCTCTGTCTGCCAAGGTCTAAATATAAAAGGGATCTCCTGTATTAGAATAGTTTTTTTTGTTTAAGCAACAATTACGATACATTTACGGCAAGTGGAGGGTGGAGTTGTTTGGTGGAGGCTTTCAACGAGAGCATCACATCTAAATATATATACTATGTCATGGTGGTTTTTGTCTAACCATAATTTGAACATAAGAGCCAACCTAGTAGTACATAAATCCTCATTCCTCACAAATGTATGAACGGCACTCTCGGAAAATGTGAATTCTTGAAGGAAACACTTTCTAAGAAGGACGAACAAACATTTAATGGAATGGTTTTTCTTCGTCGAAACCATTGGGTACACAATTTTAATCTTTGTACTAACCCACAAACAAAGCAACGAATTGGTTGACACTGATTTGAAGAACTTCATTGATTATTTGATGCCCCAAGAAAAGAATCAGCTACAAGTAAACTGAGGTCCCAACTAAATTTTGTGTTTCTGCTGAATTTTCTTGTCTGCTATTCATCAGCAGAAGAACAGAACATCACCCTCCGCCTCCAGATTCTAGATGATGCACATGAAATGCCAACTTACTGTTTTACTATTATAGCAGGATTAAAAAAAAATCCTTTTTTTTCTTACTTAAACTATTTGTTTTCACAACCATAGATGTCACTTAACTATAAAGCTATTAAATATTTTCTAAGAAAGTTAAGTGACATTTAACAACAAAGCCAATCTTTTTTCTTTTTTTTTTGTATATTTATCATTTGAACATTTTGTATAAGGGTCGTGCTACTATCAAAGCCTTTGGGGAAGCACCGCAAGCACCTGGGAGGTCGAGTTAACGCTGGAGGCATGCACCACCACCGAATCCTCTTCGACAAATACCACCCCGGTTTTTTCGTCAAGGTCGGTATGCGCTACTTTCACAAGCTCCGCAACAAGTTCTATTGTCCCATTCTCAACGTCGATAAGCTCTGTTCCTTAGTTCCCCAACAAGTGAAGGAAAAATGCTTCCAATGATAACAAAGACCCATTGATCGATGCGACCCAGTTCGGTTACTTCAAGGTCTTGGGCAAAGGGGTTTTGCCCCTTAATCAGCCCGTCGTCGTCAAGGCCAAGCTTGGGTCCAAGATTGCCGAGAAGATGATCAAGAAGGCTGGAGGAGCCGTTCTCCTCACTGCTTAATTTAATAGAAATTATGATTTTTTAAAAAATATTATTATGAACTATTGAGTTGAGATTTTGGATATTGTTATTCATTCTGCTCTATTTGAGGCTTTAAGATTCTTATTTTGATATGTGATACTTGCAATATTATTTTTTTACATACTTGAATCTCATTTTATGTCACACGTTTAGATATAGGCTTTGTTGATTGCTCAAAAATGGAGAACTAGTTAAAGGACGTTACTAGCATGTTTGTATTGATTTTTAAAGAGTCTCAAACTATAATTTGAGCACAGTAATCAAACTTATTATTATCAAAATGATTTGAATTGTTTTAAAGACCCAACGTGCATTTTTTTTGCATTGGGCTTTTTCATTAACTGATAGAAATATCAGTTAGTCTACCATCTTTTTTCTTGACAGAAAGAATAAGGAGATGACTCCCTGTGCTCTGATTTTTTATTTGGATTATAATCTAAGAGCACTACCAAAGTGTTTCAAAGAAAGGTTATCCTGATGTAGGTCTGCTTCTGGCCTGGATCAACTTAAGTTAAATGGACTCTCTATCGACCTACTTAAATTAAAGTATCAAATAGGAAATGAAAAAGTCTCTCCAGAAAATCAATTTAAACATGCCAGTAGGGTTGTGTTTAAACGGCTATCTCTGTGAAAAGATGAATGTGAATTCTCGTTGGTCGAGCCTAGAGGGCTCAACTATTCCCCTAGTGCTCCTACTTTTTAGCATTCAAACTAGTCGTTTGTTACAGTGAGCCCGTGATCAATTTGCTGCATCCTGAACATAGGTCTGGTCAAAAGCCCAAGTTCTCTTTGCTTGCAGACTACGCATATGCTATTTTGCCTGGGCCGTGAGCCAAGGGAGGCATTTAACATCCTCCAATATAATGGTGTATTGATTCACTAACACTGTAATTGACTATTATAGGTGACTAAAATTATATTTTAAGTTTAAAAAATATTTATTTATAAAATTACTCTATTTTTTATATTAAAAAAATTAAAATTAAAATATATTAAAAAATAATAAATAAATAAAATACAAATACAAAATGTGAAATAGTGACTTGGTCAAAATAATAAAAATTGATATTATAATAAACTAACAAGTTTTATATAAAAATAATAATTTGAAAATTTTGAACAAAAAAAAATACAAAAAA
This sequence comes from Styphnolobium japonicum, assembly GCA_023212625.1. Classification (NCBI taxonomy): domain Eukaryota; kingdom Viridiplantae; phylum Streptophyta; class Magnoliopsida; order Fabales; family Fabaceae; genus Styphnolobium; species Styphnolobium japonicum. Next base: position 36,782,004 of record JALBWW010000003.1, on the reverse strand, counting down.
CAACCAAAATAGAAGAATAAAAAAGTGAACTTAAAAACTTAAAATATATATTTGAATATAAAATCTAAAAATAAAATGATTTTAGTAAAAATTTAAATTTTAAAATAATAAATAAAAATAATGGATTTAATAAATTAAAAAAATTCAAAATTTTTAATACTTGATCTAATTTAAAAATCATAACAAGTTTTTCATTTTATAATTCTTAAATAAATTTTTTTATATTTTTTGAGCAACTTTTAAATAATCTATCATCAGCTATTTGGTAAAAATTACACATTATTTTCAAATAAATTCAGAATATTTTTACAAAGTCAAACTTTTATTATGTTAACCAATAATATAAGTATCCTTGAAAAAAACTTAGCCATAGATTAACTTTTAAACAAAATCAATGGTGTATATAAAGTGGTGGATAGATCCACCATCTTTTTGGTGGTGGATGGAAAACGTCCCCTGAGCCAAGACCCGTTCGTCGAATGTGCATAGCTTTTACTATCATCAGATTTTGGATTAGTTTTTTTACCCCATCTCACATTCTCACCCTTGAAAAATGCTCTACAAAAAATAAGTAAATGACTTAAATAATGATTGGATGATAGTATAAATTTTTTTACACTAATAATAAATCAAAACTAAATTCTTAAATTATAATTAAAATGCACACATACTAAACTGTAACACTCCAAAATATTTCCTTAGTTGGAAATTCGGATGCAGATTAGCTCTATTGGCACCCCCATTATCAAGCTGTATTTTGATAGCTTTCAGCTTTTGTAACTTGAACATATTAGTTACAAATAATTAGAGGTGTCAACATGCACTAAGCCCATGGGCCGGCCACAATAACTCAATAAAAAGCGTGAGTTGAGTTAAGGAAATCTCATCTCAAATCAATTATGGGCCAGCCCAACCCAGTCCAAAAATAGGTTGGCCTGATGCGAGCGGGCCCGCTGGCCTAACTATATGAAATGCTATTTTTTGTTATATATTTATTTTTGTTATTTTTTATTCATATCTTTACTTGACTAACTTTATTTGAATTTAAAAACAAATCAAATTTAGTGAGTATATCTAAGCCTTTCTTTTTCTCCACTTGAAATATGATGTTAATTTGTGCTAGTTTCTTGAATTGATTAATTTATGGTTCAAGCAATGTTTCATAGATATATCATAAATCGTTTATGTCTAAAACAATATAGTAAATATTAACTGTTTATGTTGATGACACATCTATTATACTTGTATCTAATTTGCATACATGATTTTTGTGGGCTTTGATTGATGTAGAAGTTTAATTTATCAATAAACTTATTATTATAGATACGAAAAAAGTAAAGAAAGATAAAAAAAGTTTCAGCCCATGGGTTGGGTCAGCCTAACCCAGCCCGCAACCTGCATAGGTTAGGATGGGCTGGCTATTTATTAGCCCCCACCCATTGTGGGTCAGCCCGGCCCAATCCAAAATAAGCTTGGCATTGGGCTAGGCCAGCCCGAATTAACACCTCTACAAATAACAACAAATAGCATTTGGTGGAGTGTCCTAAAAAAGATAAGTTATAATAACTCAGAATAGGAAAAGAGTGAATTGTTTAATGGTGAAAAAACTTGTTTATTTATAGAACGGAGTGGGGGCCAATATGCCTGATGTTTAGCTTAAGACCAAGCAAGGAACCATCTTCAACTATAGGTCAAGTTTAAAAAACCTCCTTTCAAACTCACTAACTGTCAACACCCAATTTTGTCTGAGTCTAAAAAAATTTAAAAAAAGATTTATTTTGTTAATTGCATAAAAGTAAATGAAAAAACAAAAGCAAAAATATTTTAGAATAAGAAGAAATAAAAAAGAGGAAAAGAAATCCACCCCATTACTGACCTCTTAGGCTTGGCCCACATCCACCCACCCAAGCTCAAGGGTTACTCAGTCCAAGTCCACATTTTCCCCATTTAGCATGTGATTCCTGAGGTGCAGAAAACACAGAGGAACATGTGAGAGTAGGCAGGTGCAGTGGAGGAAGAGGGAGCAGGGGATGAGTTCGTCTGACCCAACCAACCACTCATACTTTCTAATTGACTCAATATGGGGGGATAAAAGGGGAGAAACAAAGAGAAAAATGAGACTTTTTCGCCTTGGGCAGAGGAAGAAACTGAGAGAAAAAATGGTGAGAACGGAGAAGAAAATGATAGATTCCTGGTAAATATTGAATCATTTACTAACTACTCTTCTAGCTTGAGCTTCAAGATGTAAGTCTCCAATCCATTTGAATCTTTGAACTTTGATGTCTTTTGTTCATTTCTCTGAACTTTGGTTATATTTATACAATATGTTTGTAATTTGGTCATTTATGCTTTTGTTTGTTTTGACTTGATTACATTTCCTTTTCTCACTTCACCATCATGTAACCATTTCATAAGGTCATAGGAGTAGCAACTCAGTCACACTTTCTCCTTGAAAATCACATTTTCCACACTCTTCACGTCCAAAAACAGAGCCTTTTGCATGCTTCTTTTAAAATATCATCCATGGATACCCATTAACAACCAAAGCCCTCACAAAAATCCCCTACTTTGCCTCTAAACACAGCATCAATACCCAGCCCAATATCCATCAAATCATATTCAAAATCTGTGAAAAATCAGAAAACAGAACTTATGCCCGTGTCCGACCGACCACCACCTCCCAGACCATTTTTCGACCTATAACCCCTTCCCAGGACCATTTTCCGACTGACTATCGCTTCCCAGGACCATTTTCCGATCGATCAATCTTTCTTAAGACCAATTACCGACCGAACACTCACTCCCCAGAAAATTTCCGACCGATCATCCAATCCTCAGAACAATGACTGACCCGACCATAGCCTTTAACCAAAAACCCCTCAAATCTCTATTTCTGGACGAACATTAGCTTTATCCTTAATCAATCGGTCCTTACCGATTCGACCCTTAGCCTTTATACACAAACCCCCAACCAACTGATCCAAGATCACCCTTAACCATTCACCTCCCCAAACCGAGCCGACCTAGTCTTTAGCCTATAACTTGTCCTATAACCTTGCCGAGCCGAGCTTACCCTGAACCGATCAGTTCTGTCTGATCACCACTTTTTTCATCTGCACCAACCGAACCGATCGATTCTGTCCAATCACCACATTTTCCATCCTCACCAGTTATATTGATCGGTTCATGTCTGTTCCGACCACAATATTTATCCTCAGTATATCATCGATCAGATATGGCCGAGAAAGCTATCCCCAAGCCTGTACCCTTAATCATATGACCGATTGAGCAGACCTTGCCTTTAACCCATTTATCCCTCAACTCACCAAACCGATCTGATCATCTCCAAATATGTGCTTTTGATCTGAGCATACCTTCCCGATCACAACCTTACCATTGACCGATCATCCCTTTTCACGATCTCCTTTGTCTGATCGGTTTCCAACCGATCTTTGACATCCAATCGAGTAGCTCTTCTTCCCAGTTTCGATCGGCCACTTGACCGATCAATTTGTGTTTCTAGTTGTATAATCAATAGATTGGTCAGATCCTCCCTGTGCTACTCGGATGGCTGATCGACTGATCGGTCCTCCCTCTTTTATGCTGCTGCGTTGTTAATTTTGCATGCAAACTGTTTAATTTTAATTTCAATAAATACCCATGAAGTAACTGCTTCACTTTATGTTGTAAATAATGAATTATAAGGGTTAAATGGTCCGAGGCCATAACATTTGCGTTTAGTTATCTTCAGGGGTCAAATACCCACTAGAAAATTTCTTTGAAATGGATTAATAGGTCGAGTATCACCTTCGATTCCATTTAAGTCACATTAATAAAACTATTCAAAATAAGTGGCTCAATGTCACAAATCGCTTTAGTTGTCTTCAGGGGTCAAGTACCCACTAGACATTTTTCTTGGGATGGATTAGTGAGTCTAATACCGCATTACATCCTATTTATGACGTGATAATAAAATATTCTTTTAATCAAATCATTTATCTTTTAATCAAATCAATTCTATTTCTTTTAATCGATTAATTCTTTCTTTAATTAAAATCAATCAACACCTAATCATTTTCTAGAAAAAATTACATGGCTTTGAATTCCCATTATACCAGGGGATACGTAAGAGCGTAAGTCAAGCCAAGTTTTTAATTTTCGCAATTTAGTTTTCTTTATCTGTGAATAATTGTTTGCACTTGTTTAAATGGGTAAAATAGATATCACTTGGGTTATAAAGTTTGTACTTTTAACTTAAGGTAACCGTATTATGATGGATGTATCAGGAGTGCAGTGAGATTAAGTTTCCGCTCTTCCTTGTGCATAATTGACTTCCGAACCTTTCCTAGTTTTCGCAGACCATCTTTTTTGTGTTTTTACTTTAAATTTATTTTTAAAGAATGTTTCCAGTCATTTTTCCTATCCAATAAACAATTGATGGCAACTCCATTATTTTTTAACTAATTTTTCTCTTGTCACTTCCTATCGTGATTTTCCCGATCGTGACACTAACATGACTCCTTAAACTAATATAACAGTGTATAATAACCATTTTGTTAACTTTTCATTTAAATCACTGACAGAAAAGTAGTCACATGTTGATTTTTTAATTAATTTTACCTTAAATCATTAATATTTATCATTCATATCATCTTTGGACATCTTTTTTTTGGGTACTCATTAATCCCACATTACTGTTTGAGCGATTGCTAAAAATTTCAAACGGTGGTGTGAGGTTAATAAGTGCCAAAAAAAAGAGGTGTAGAAATTATTTTAGGGATAAATATTAATAATGTGAGGTAAGATTAGTGAACAAAAATCAATATGTGCAGTCACGTAATCACTTTTTCGTTAATGATTTAAATAGAAAGTTAACATAACAATTATTATATACTGTTTTGTTAGTTTAGGGGGAGTCATGTTAGTGAGTTTAAAAGTACATAGGAGTTTTTTAAACTAGGCTCATAATTAGATAGGAATCCTTATATTTTAACCTAATTTTTATGAGAACATTTAACATGGTGGATGGTAATGAAAAGTTACAAACGATTGCTGCTTTAGATATAACAAATCATTGATGAACAATGTTATTAAAATATAAACTTGGAGGGGATAATTTGATTGAAAAATGATAGAGTGAAATGTTTAGAAACCCTTTGTGAAGGGGAGTTTGTTGTAGTACTCTTAGTTTTATTTTTTTTTAGAGTATCGATTCTCTTAATAAATTGTTAAATATTTATTAATTGTGAGTTTTTATAATAAATTTTTTAAGTTTATAAATTATAATTGATAATTAATAAATATTTGATAATTAATTAAAATTTTAATATCAAGAAATTTTTTTACACAAATAATCCTTTTAGGAGTATTTGTCTGTTGCTGATGGCTATTTGTTGCTGATGGCTGGTCGTATCTTTTTATAATATGAATGGAAAATAACAATAAAGACTTGGGGTCAAGGTGGGTGCTAGTGGTAACAGTTTGTTATTATTGTTTTGTCAACTGGTCAGGCCTTGCATGTGCCGTACATTTCTAGTTTGCCCATAATCAATCGCCAAATAGAATCTCAAGGCTGCAGTTGGACTTGTAATATCGAGCTGTATAATAATTTTCAAATACAAGCACGCCAAATTGCGTAATCGAATTGTGGAACCATTCTAGAGTTTTAAATTCATAGTACTTATTGAAGCTTACAAAGCAGAACTATAGAGCTACTATTTTTTTAGATTGGAATCCTCTTGTTGGATAAGAATGCCAAACCATAGTCGGATTTGTCTTTATATTTGTTTTTATTTCTACTTTCTCATGCAGCCACTTTGCAACAGTAGATGACAACGGAGGGATTATATTAGATTGCGGGCTGCAATGATGCACGAATACGATTAAAAAGGTGACGTGTTTTATTCTTATATAATACAATAATCTAAATATTTTATAACTACTTGACTAAAGTTTATATAAGTGCTATTAAGTTGGTTGCACTGATAAATTAGTGAATCGGTCTCCCAACTAGTTCGAGCCATATATTAAATCAGACCAAATCGATATAAGCCAGTGTGAACCGGTCGGATTAGCTCCAAAATTGATAACTCGGCCAGTTTTATATGTACTTATCAAGTTAGTTAAATAAAAAAAATTAATTAATTAACGTTGAAACAGTGAAACAACGCAACCAACCCTATTCCCTCACAGTCAAATGTGACGCCTCCCTCCCTAATTCTGAAAGAGAACACTTACCTTCATCTCTGAATCTCCAAACCTAAATGGTGGAAACGGGAAACCCTTGGTCGTCGCAGCCCCCATTTCATTGAACACTTGCTCCCGCGTGCTTCATCTTCTCGTCAGCCAGCTTGTTTCCCAGCAAGCTTCATCACTGATGACGGAGGACGACTAGTTTCAGCATTTCAGCTTCAGAAGGTAAGTCTCTTTTTCGTAAAATTCATCATTCCCCTTTCCCAACTCTACCAGTACAAAACCCCCCAAAGCACAAATAGTATTCCTACGATTCTTTTGATGGTTAGGTAAGGGTTTTTGACTTTTTGGTTTTACTGTAGGTTTACTTGAAAATAATTGTACTTGCCTGAAGCTTTAATTGTGTCCTTTTGAATTTTTAATTCATTTTATTCAACTCTCGTGAGTTTCAAATTGTTAATCTTATTTTATTTTTTGTCCATATAAATGGGCCTATGATCATGGAGTGTTTGGATCAGAAAAAGTTGTTTAGCTTTTGGGTTGTTTTTTTATATTAAATATTTATTATTATTATTATATATATATTTTATGTAATTCGATAAGTCATTCACCAATTAAATCAATTATTTATTAACCCAATACCAAAACGAAATCGATTACCAATTTAAATTTTATAACTATGGTTTATATGCGTCAATTTACCGAAAAACAAAAACTAATGTGCCATATTCTAGTCAATAGTCAATATGGCTCAACACATCACGATTGAAAAAATGATTTATAGGGTCAGTTTAGAATTTTTTTTTATTTAGTTTATTTTAAAAATTAATTAAGTATTTAATTATATTAATTAATAATATATATATAATTAATTATGTATTAATTATTTAAATAAAAATAAATTATTAATTAATTATATATAAATTATTAACTAAAATAATTAAATATTTGATTAAATTTTAAAACAAATCAAATAAAAATAAAAATAAAAACTTCCAAATCAACCCTGCGAGTTATTTTCCATCACTATTTGGGTATGGCTCATTCTTTCTTCTTAATACAAAGTTGTTGTTTTGGGGACAGAGAGGACCTTCGTCCTTCAAGTTTTAAAGAATTGAATGGAATAAAAAGAAAATATAAAATATAAAAGGTTTAATAATATGTTTTCTTCTTTTTATTTAAATATTTAAAATTTAGTACTATATTTAAAATTATAAATTTGAGATTTGATTTAATTTTTAACTAAAATAATTTGTTTGAAAAGTTATAAAATAAGAATAGGTTTAATATGATTTTAGAATGAAATTATTTAATTTTAAAAAAAAATATGAAGTAAGAATTGATTTGATTTTAAAATAAAATCTTTTATTTGAAAATTTATAAAACAGAAATTAATTTAATTTTAAAATTCTTTGAACTTTAGTTATATATATATATTTAAAAATTCATTTAAATTTAGTTGAATTTGAATAAATTTTATTTTTAAAAAAATTAAACCAATTTAAATGAAATGAAATTAATCTCTTTTTATGATTTCAAACACAGTCTAAAATATTTAAATTAAGAAAACTTTAAAATAATCATAAAAATGATTAAGGGAGATTTTACAAGATAAAATAATAAGTCTTCATTTTTTTTCTCATTTTAAAAAATTTTCAAATAAAAAATGTTTATTTAAAACTTTCATTTCTCTTATCTTTTCTTTTTATAGGAGAATCGCAGAATTGCATAATCGTAGGTCTTTGTCCCTCCTATAGTCGTATGTTTATTCATATTCTTGTAAGTCGTGACTAGGGGTAGAAATAGTTAGATTAAGTTTTCTCTTAAATAAGTCGTGTATATTTTGTAAATTTACTTTAACTTGATTTATTATTATTTATAGACTTTTTTTTTGTCATAATTTTCTTTTAAACATAAAAGTTAAATTTAACATGACCTAAAAGCATATTTAAAAACATACATCATATAAAAGCATTCAAATATTTTAGTTCGGTCTAACCTGACTTAAAAATTTATTTAAAAATATATATTGTATAAAGACATTCAAATAAATAAATAGGTCAAAATTTTATAAGTTTTAAATACATGTTTTCTTTAACATAATTATTATATTGTGTAAAAAATAAATATTAAATTATATTAATATATAATTAATAAATTGTATGAGTATTATACATTTTTAATTAAATGTATACATAATAAATAAATAAGTCATCTTATTAGGTTAAATAGGCCTTTTTTAAAAGCTAGTTAAATTTTAGTCTATTTAGTTAAATATGTCTTTTTTAAAAGTTTAAATCTAACTTCTTTGATAAATACTTAAATAGGTTATATAAAAAATAAGCTAAAGCATTAGGCCTTTGATAGACCATTTGGCCTGAGGGTGACAAATGGATCTATTAATTTATTATTCATGCAGTCATATCTAAATCTTATCTAATACAGCCAATTATAATAATAGACTAAGTTGATTGGATAATTTGGTTAGTTTTAATTAATGAATGGTTAATAGATTAAAGAAAATGTATATTGAATATGACCAAAATACGCCAACCCATTACACTATTAACACAATTATGCCCTTAATTTTCCAATTTCTTTCATAGTGTAATTGTTTGGTGGTGATTTAATTTGCAGATCTACAATGCAAATTTTGGACTGCGACTTCCCAATCTATTTTAGTTAAAGATGGTTAATATATTAATTAAAATATCTATTGATGTCAATGACTTAAATAGACCAACCCATTCTGCTACTGGCACAATTCTACCCTTCATTTTCCCATTTCTTTTATAGTGTAATTGTTTGGTGGTAATTTAATTTTCAGAACTTTGATGCAGATTCTGCATTGCAAATTCCCAAGCTAATAATATTGTTAACTTTTTTGTATCATCACCTTACCAGAAAAGGCACAACCTATCCATTAGAATAAATTAATGGAGAACGAGTATTAGATATTCATTCATCATCTCAATTTTCGTGGATTAATAAATAATTTGTGTATCCATACATTAAAAGAGATCATAAATAAATTGGATATTTTAATAATTTTTTAAGTAAATTTTAAATAAATTAATAATTTATTTTTTATCTATCCATTATTAACTAATTCAAAATCCATGGTGTTCATTCATTTGTCATCTCCAATGCTCAGTCTATTGTTAAATGAGCAATCTCAGTCCACTATGTGGCCGGCAATTGCTGCAATTTCTAATTAGGACCATTGTTGTTTCAGTTCCGTCGAGCCTTTAGCTGTTGTTTTAATTTGATTTTTGCTATCGAGGTAAAATGTCTTCTTTTGCTAAAAATAATACTAGTAAAGTAACTAATACTTATCTTACGCAATAAATTAAATTTATATATATATATTATAATTAAATATTTCAATTGATATTGTTTATTATAATCGTATTTTAAATTTTTATTATATTTGCTTATCATACCATACTCGTATATTTGCAACTTAGGATTGCTGTGTCACTGTTACCTTTGCCGCAGGTTTTCATTGTCCTTATTTTCCCCCTCCTGTTGGAACTTAACATTTCCCCTTTACATTCGGTGTCTCTTCCTGTGATTTATTTTAAATATTTGGCCTTCTGTTTGGCTTTTCTTCGCTTGTATCAATAAAATTAAGGAGGCATTCATGATCCTTGTGTTTGATTAGAACATGTTTGGTTTGTTTTATATTTTTATTATAATTATAAAAATATTATATTATTTTTATTTTATTTTTTATTTTTAAAATTTTATGAAAAAATTAGTAAAATATTATTTTCATCATTTCTTTTATAAAAATTTTAAAAATGAAATAGAATAAAAATAATGTGATATTTTTATAATTATAATAAAAATATATATATAACTGAAATTAAAAATAGAAAATAAACCAATCACACTCTTTTTTTTTAACCTTTTATTTCTTGCAATTGCCTCCATTCCTGCTTTTCTTTATGGGAATTGTTGCTTTCATTTTAAGCGCTCCTTTGTAATTGACATTGCCAAACTATAGTGGCAGGGTCCTTTTTTATGGAATGGAAAATGGAAATGGATATTGATGTTTTCAACATATACAAATAATTCATATGCGTTAGTAACGAGAGTTACTATAGTATCTTTATGAATATCGTATTTAGGATTATAGATGACTCCAGAGAGTTGGTGGCCTAAAGTCAAACTTTAATACGAGACATTTAATTTATTTAATAAAATTAATATGAATTTTCATTTAAATTTTATTTTTCTAGCTTTGTTTGTAAGATGCAAAGTTACTAAAACTTTTCAATGAAATTGTATTGTTTCAATGATTCTCAATATAAACAAAAAGTAGAATGATTTTGCTTTCTAATTCAAATAGGAAAAAAATAAGGTGAGTTTAAGTGTTATTAAAAATAAGAATAAAAAAATCCAAAGTTGACGACATATGAAATAGAATAAGAATATCATAGTACTTGGGTAGCTCGTATGGGAGAGCAAAAATCTATACATTTTCAACTCTTTCAAGTATTCAAGTATGACAAACAATAAATTTTTTTATTATTCAACTAAAGATCAGTTTTTGTTACCGATAACAATCAAGAAAATATGACTTAAAATTATTTTTAAAAAACACTATTTTATGAAAGGGAAATTGAATATTAATGTATTGGAAAGATGAAAAATAAAGAGGGTGATTGGTGAATTGCTTAAGGGATGGTTTAAAATAAATAAAATAAGAAAAAAATAGGAATTGTGGAAAAATAATTAGGTTATAATTGACTAATTAATATCAATGAGAGATAATGATATTTATTAGACATTAAGTTAGAAAAATTAAGGGCCTTAATTTATTATAAATAAATATAAAAATTATATATATATATAATATTATTTAATTATGAGACTTAAAATTTTGGATGCCTCAAGCAAAGGCTTGACTTGCTTGGGGATTGAACTAACCCTGTTTAAAATGAGTTATAAAATATTTATTAGTTGTTAATTTTATAATAAATATTTAAAAATTTATTAAATATAACTAATCGGACAACTCATTTAAAATACCAATAGTTATAAAATATTAAAGTAATCCATGTCATCAACTATCAAGTACTTGTTTTTTTATTATTTTAAGATTCTAAATTGCCCAAAAGCAATTCTAGCAACTTAGAATCAATTCTAAGGGAGTTTCAACATGTTTTGGTAATTTTGCAAAACCAATTTTACAAATTTCTAGGTTGTAGAATTGATTTTAAGAGGAGTATAATTTTTTTTACTTTTGTGGTTAATAAAATTGATTTTGGGTGAGACCTATAATTTTTTTAAAAAAATATACATATAATAACATTTAAAAAATGATTCTACTTGATCATCCAAACAAAATCAATTCTTCTAAACTAACTTTTAAAATATCATTCATAAATATAAATTAATTCTTTTAAAATTAATTATTTCAACATCAATTCTTTTAAAATCAATTCAACTAAAACTTAAGAAAAAGGGCGTAAGTTAATGACAGGAGGCCATCCACAATTAATATTTATGTCAGGTCCCTCTCCATTTGGAAGATACCCACTTCCTTGTGATTTGGGATAAACAAAAAGCCATTTTGGAGTTATTATAAACGGTTGTGTAAATCTAAAGTCTAAAAAGACCTCCCTTTTTAGTGGAAGCACAACTAATATAAAGGTCCCTTACTCCTTATACTTGGGCATGTTTCAATATATACTACCTTTTAAAAGTCAATTATTTGAACCTGGGTAGGATATTCTCTCTGATTTATGAGCTTCCGATGTCAGATTCATCCCCAACTCTCACGTGTATATCCGGTGGCTCTGCAATTAATTAAACGTTAATATTGACAGCAGATCCAGCATATTCTGATGTTTGAGAATTGAGATTGTTATCTCAAATCAGTTTCTACCATTTAGCCTAAGTTGACAAAGGAAAAAAACTACTAATAAATTAATAGAAGATACTAGAACAGAGTGAAACTAGCAGAGCAGACATACAGAGTAGTTGTTTTGTAACTACTGCATATAACAAACAAACATACTTTTATAATGGCCTAGTGCAGTAAGGTGGGGGAGGGTGACTCAGCTTTGATTGAAGGGAAGCATATTCATTATGTTATGGGTCTCTTCTACTAGGTTCCACCACCATAAAAGACCTTGGCAAAATGCTGATAGTGATTGATGGTGGGGACAAGATTCATGGGCAGAATTCTAACACAACAATCATCTAGTACGTAATTAAATTAAATTAGTAAGTAAGGTTGACATCTGCTTCGCTTTCATATACCTCAGCAAAATTTGCTGCTACGTATTTTCAACTTCGATAAACCGTACGAGAGTGAAGTAATAAAACTAATAAGCACTGAGCGAGCATCTTATATAGATTTGTAGTGGAAAAGGCAAATGAATTAGTCATCCAAATTGCATCATGTTAAGATTAAATTAATCAAAATTTCATAGGCCGTATTTTTTTTATATTTATTTTTTGCTAATCAAAATAACGTAACAAACATACAACTGAAAGAACATCCACAATGAAAGGCTCTTTGAAAACCTTGTGCTTTAAGGTGAGGTCAATTAGTCTTCCTTCCTGTCCATTGAACAGCACTTATGACGCGACGTGAGTGTCTAAGGGATTGATCAGCTCTCTAATTTTCTTTGTCGGCATATGCATAATGGTGCGTTTTCAATAGGCTTGACCCATTTATTCAAACTCTCCGTCACAAAATATGACAAGTCTTCCTCTAAAATATGGATTCAATTGGACCAACCAATGCTCTTTAAGGTAAAAACGATTTTTAAATAATATTATCATGTAAAAATATTCCCTTTTCTGTCTAACATTCTGATTCTTTCATTTTAAAAAATATTTTTTCATAACATATGAATATTTTGGTACGTGAAATATTGAAAATACTTATATATCAATTGCCCTTATTATCGTGACATCACTAATTACCACTATGTCATTGACGTGGCCGTTATTTACTATTGCCACTATTTATCCTACAATTATTTTAGATAATTAAACGTTGTAATTATAATTTTTTATAATTAAAATATTTTTTGCAAATTGAACCAAAATTTTATATGTTTTGAAACTCATTTTTATTTTTCTATTATGTATTTCTTTAAAAGAAAAAAAGTTAACATGCCAAATCCAATTTAATTAAGATGTTTCTATTCATTTTTTTCCTTCTTAAATTTCAACATTCAACGTCATTCTGCAATATTTTGTTTTTGTTACGGTAGTGAATGGAATGATATATAATTATTATTGTATTTTGGAGCTTTATTGTTGATACCTACCCCAAATTAAGTTTTGCAAAAGATGCATGGGGACAAGTAAACTAACGTTGATTTGGATGACATAATGAAAATTATAATTTAGAATTTTAATTTTAATTATATTTTTGTTATAATTAAAATTAACAAGAATCTTAATTTTTATGTTTGGAATAATTAAAAAATTCAATCTTTAGAATTTTAATTTTTGAATTGAATTGAAATTTCATTATTTGAATAATTGATTAAGGATGATATAATAAATAAATTTAAATTAATAAATAATAATTTAAAATTATATATAAAAAATTCAATAGAGCTTGCATTACTGAATTACAGCAGTCGCAATGAATGCTAAACTAAAGGACGTCATTGACAATGACAAATGTAATTGTAGGATACCCGTGTCAGTGATCGGAAGAAGCGTGACGATTTGGCCATTGCACGCACGACGATGACAATGATTGGAGGGCGACCCTAGCTAGCATGTCGGAGGAGCGGTGGACAACGTGGTCGGAGCACGCCGCATCGGCGTTACCGGCCTATGTCAGTGTTGCGAGCAGCAATGGTGGTTAGATATTTTTTAACTTTTACCTTTTAATATTCAAAAAATAAAAAATATTAGTGCTTAAAATTTGAATTTTTAATATTTAAGCTAATAATTGAGAGTAATATAAATTAGTTATTTTTCAATTCTTTAGAATTGGACTCAGAATTAAAATTATAATTCTAATATATACAACAAATAGAATAAGGGTCCGTTTGGATGATTGAATTAGAATTATAGTTTAAAATTCTAATTTCAATTCCATTTCTATTAGAATTGAAATTGACAAAAATCTTAATTTTTATGTTTGAGATAATTAAAGAATTGAGACTTTAAAATTGTAATTCTGAACTAAACTAAAATTTTATTATTTGAATAATTTATCAATAATTTATAAAGATATAATAAATAAATTTAAATTAATAAATAATAATTTAAAATTATAAAAAAATTTAATAGAGCTTGTGTTATTGTATTACAACATTCGTAATGAATGACAAACTAAAGGACATTATTGACGATAACAAAAGTGATTGCAGGATGTCGACGCTAGTGATCGGAAGAAGCACAGCTAGCATGTTGGAGGCACGGTAGACAACATAGCCAGATCCGCCAACGTTACCAAATTATGTCGGTGTTACAAGCGACAATGATTGTTGGATAGTTTTTAAGTTTTACCTTTTAATATTCAAAAAATAAAAAAAAATCTTAGTGCTTGAAATTATAATTTTTAAGGTTTAAGGCTTTAAGTTAAGAATTGAGAGTAATATAAACTAGTTATTTTTCAATTTCATGAAAATAGACTTAGAATTACAATTCAAATTCTAATATACACACCAAATAAAATAATTAGAATTTAAAGGTTCAATTCTAATTTCACGTTTAATTTTAATTTTAATTTTAATTTCATCCACCACATAAAACCTATTTAAAATTGAGAGTTCTAATTTCATTTCTAAAACTTAATTTCATACGGCAAACGGTGGTAATAAAATTTGCATCGATCTGAATGATGACTCTGCATATCTGAGGCCATTCCACCATGCCTGGCGTTAACATGGAACCATTTGACTTGACACGCGCTCAGATGATCTCAGACCAGACACCAACTGCACAAGTGATTTTCTGGTACCATCGGTGGCATTCTGGAGCTCTCTTTCTTACAGTCCACGTTGTAGGATAATGGATAAGTATATGTCGGTACGCGACTATAATGGTGATTCAGTGCTAACTGTGCTATGCATGCTTTTTTCTTATGGACTGTTCCACCTACCAGAGGAGAACTTCTCTTTCGTGAGCACGCCAGAGTCCTCCATAAAGACGGGTATATGATTAGGACGTGTTTTTAACTTTTTATTTATTTATTTTTAAATACAGTATGGTATTCCGGGTTAGCTTTATTTAGACTAAGCGGGTGTTGCAAAGCCAAAAACTAGTTAACATACGTATAAAATACAACCAATTAGATAAGCACATATAAAATGAATTTGTTTAAAACTAAATATAGTTTGATTCAAACGCAGTTTTAAAGAAAATTACTCTGGTACCTATATATTTTTAAGGTAATTTATTAAATATTTATTAATTATTATTTATATTTAATAAATTTTTAAATATTTATTATAAAATTAATAGTCAATAAATAATTGACAATTTATTCTTGATACCAAATCCATCAAGATACTGTAACAACTCCCAATTTAAAATTAGTTTAGAATTGAGATAATAATTTTTTATTAGTTTCTTATAATAGAATAAATTGTATAAGAGAAAAAAAAGGGAGAGAAAATCAGAAAAGAAGTTGGGGATTACTGGTATTCAGATTTTTTACTTCTTTTTTAAGGTATTAATATTTAAGATAAGTTGTCAAACATTTATTAGTTGTCATATTTAATAGACTTTTAAATATTTGTTGTGAAATGAAATATTAATAAATGTTTAACAACTCATCTTAGGTACTATATCCATAAGGATGCTATAACAACTTCTAAAAAAATTAGATTAGAAAGAAAAAAAACAACTTTCAATTGGACTTTTTAAGAACCATTTTTTATCTCAAATTCTGTTTAGATAAGAATTAAATTTTTAAAATTTGAGTGTTAACTAAACAGCTTATATTTTAATTAGGAATTTTAAAATTGCATCTTGAAAGGTGTATTTAGGGGGATAACTTTTTAACTGTTGATCTAAAGTTTGAACTAAAGTAATTAAGACAAAAAAATATACCCCTTTACCACTAGAACAACCATTGAATTCATTATGCCATGCTTGCCACTATAGAATGAATAAAGGCAAATAAATAAAACAAATGATGATTTCATTCCATGCTTTATTTTACAGAATGGACATTTTTATGTTTATTAGCATAAAATAATATGGAATGATTATTCCATTCTATGCCTCATAGAATAGAACTATAGGAATCACCATTCTCTCGTACAGAAGTGGGATTGGTGATTCTATGTTTCATGAAATGATATTTAATAACTTTTTTCCCCCTAACTTGCCCTTATTGATTTTATAGAATGACGACCATTATTATATCTCATTCATAAAATATAACCTGCTTAAATGTCAAATTTATTTTCAGCCTACCTTTCATGATTTACAAATTGCAATTAATTTTAAATACTCATTATAAATTTAAAAGAATAATAATTATGTAAATGATTGTTACATAATACATACTTATACGAGAAAAATGAATGAGAATGGATATTCCCCTCTTAAGCAGCGAAATTTCTTCCTCCACCATTGAAGTTTGTTTTGCCCCCCTCTATTTTCCATCAAAAGCAGATATTATATTACTAAAAAGAGAATAACATGAAATGCAAAGAAACTAAATTCTTTCACCATGAATAGAATAGAATAACAATTCTAATACTGTAGGTTGATTTCAATAAACTCGGGTACTTTCGAAAAAGTTCTTTACGTTATAGTATCTAAAAAGGAAGTCAATGATAAACAAAATAAGTATAGGAACAACGTTAATTTGATTATTTATAAAATGAATGAGAATGAATATTTTCCCTCTCATTGATTGCCGACTTTGATGCCCAAACGTTAAATAAAAAAACATGAATCTAGCTTTAATTTCAAGATAATTTGGTGGTTACTATATAATAATTGTTGGAGGATTTCTCATTTGACCTTTTTTATTTTGGTTTGAAGAGACATAAATAAAAATTATTACACTAATTGTTACAATAATAGAACCCAAAAAAAAATACAATAATTGTTGGAGGATTTCTCATTTGACCTTTCGATTTTAGTGAATGAGTAATAAATCAAAATCATTACAATAATTGTTGGAGGGTTTCTCATTTGACCTTTTGATTTTGGTTCAAAGAGTCATAAATCAAAATTATTACATAATTTGAGTGTAATTTAAGTAATTGAAATAAAAAAATTTAAATTGAAATCATGATTTTTTTTTATTTATAAGAACCACTTTCTAATGTAAAAATACAAAAGGTAAAAACAGACAAGAAGAAAAACAAAAGCAAGCCTTAGTTGTCTTGTGAAAGTTACTAGTTTGGACTTTTTAAAAATGTCCATTAGCAAAAGCAGATCCTCCTATCAACCCCCACCTACTTATCGTATTGGACCCCATTGATAAGTCCCCTCCCAACAACTTTTTTACTATAAAAATAATAACTTTACTGCCTATCCCCTCCCATCCGGATATAAATTTTTTGTCATAATTTATTGTATCCTTTCATGAATTCTTATTTAAATATTAACAATTTAGTAAAAAATATTTAATCCCTTAATTAGTAATAAATTTTCTCTTAATTATTTAATTTTTTAATAAACTATCAACATTTAATTAAAAAAAATTGATTCCCCCTCATCTCTGCCTTATCTTCTTCCCAAAAAGCCACCAAAAGCAAAAAACAAACAAAATCCATACACCAACCAAAAGATAAAAATAGGAGAGAGAAATTGAACTGGAGAGAGTGAAAGGTAACACGTGGTTTTAGTTGCCACTATATATAAAAAGTCACTCTCCTCTTTCACCTCAACACTCTTCTGCTGCCTATTTTTCTAGCGCTCTCTCTTCCTCTTCCTCATCCTCATCCTATACTTCCAAATCACGTTCCAGCTTCTTCACACCAATTTCATCCATAAAACACGCATTTGTTTTTGGCCCAAGCTAGCGAGCCCTTCCTTTGCTAGCACTCTGATCTCCAACCCATTTTGTCTCTCTTTTTCGTTGTGTCTGTTTCGAAGAGAAAGAGAGAGAAACGCGGTGGAGGAGATTAAGACAGCGAATCTGATTTGCTGTATGTCAGTAAACTGTGTTGAGACCTATTGCGGTTGTGGAATCGGCGAGCTCGTTAACCCTTTGCAATGGCCCCAGCTTCGCAAAAGACGACGCCACCTTCCTCTTGCTGTTCCCCCGGCGATTCCGCCCCCATTTCCCGTCTCGCCGCTCCCTCCGCCGCCCTAGAGTGGACCACTCTCCCCGACGATCGCCGCCCCAACAAGGTACCCATCCCCACCGCCACCTTGATTCGCCCCGTCGA
Organism: Styphnolobium japonicum; assembly: GCA_023212625.1. NCBI lineage: Eukaryota > Viridiplantae > Streptophyta > Magnoliopsida > Fabales > Fabaceae > Styphnolobium > Styphnolobium japonicum. The sequence continues at coordinate 36,763,465 of JALBWW010000003.1, read as the reverse complement.
TTCCCTCCCCGAACCCTCCACCAATGTTCCTACTGCTAAAGGTACCGTCTTTCTTACTGCTTTTTTTTATTTTATTTTATTTTTAGCTCTCTGATTCTGAACTCATTTTTTCTGGTCTCACTCTTTTGCTTTTTTTTTCTTCTTCTTTTTGGGGTCCGTCTTGTGTTTCTGTGGTTAACTTAATAGTGCGAAGAATTTGTTCAATTGAAAAAACTGATTAAAAAACTAAACCATATGATGCGTTTTGTAATATAATGCGAGCTTTATAGGATTTGCCTTGCTTATTTGTTGTTTCCCAGGTTACGTGTGCTTAGGGGATTAACTTCATGTTATTGTGTGTGCGCGTGCTTGCATGTATCTATATACGTATGCGTAGCTTCGTAGAAGTAATGGGCACAATACTGTTATTCTGTTTTAAGGAAATATCTGCAATTCGCATTCCTAATTCAACTCCACCTTCCGCGATTCATCTATTGCTCTTGCACTATTTTGTTTGTCTATCCTTCTCAAAGTATTTTTCATTTAGTTTTATTGAACCAGTGATGCTAATTTTCCATGCGCTATTGATTGATTACAAAAACTGTTTTGTTTCATTATGCCTCTAGAAAGAAAATGGAAGTGGCAGGTTTTATTCATCTCTCTTTACTCCTGTTCAACTATTATGTTTTTCCCAATTAGTTTTAATATTTTAAAATAAAATAAAATAAAAAGATTTGCTGGTTGCTAATTGCTACTCGAATTTGGTTGCTAGTATGTTTTGCCAATTAGACCACTGCACTGATGCTTTCTTTTTAGAGTTATTGAATCTTGTTCTGCTTGCTTTCACTTGTTTTTGTATTAGCTAACCTGGTTCTCTTAAATTATATTTGCTGCAATTTTGCACAGGAATCACTACAATGGCAAGGGCCCAGTCAAGCCACCCTTTGGACCCTTTATCTGCTGCCGAAATCTCTGTGGCAGTGGCTACTGTGAGGGCTGCTGGAGCCACTCCTGAGGTTGTTAGCTACAATATGGGTTGTTTGTTTAAGAGGATGTATTTTTTTTTTTGGATTGTTTTGACACAAGTTATTAGAGAATTAAATTTGAGTCTCTGTATTTTGAAGCAATGAAGACTAATGATTCCTCCCCCCTTCCAATTATCTTTATTTCTTACAGCTCAGAGACAGTATGCGCTTTATTGAACTAGTTTTGCTTGAACCAGATAAACATGTTGTTGCTCTGGCAGATGCTTATTTCTTTCCACCTTTCCAACCATCATTACTTCCTAGAACTAAAGGAGGGCCTGTAATTCCCACTAAACTCCCTCCAAGATGTGCTAGACTTGTTGTTTACAATAAGAAGTCAAATGAGACTAGTGTATGGATTGTTGAATTATCACAAGTACATGCAGTAACTCGAGGTGGTCATCACCGAGGAAAAGTAATTTCATCACATGTTGTTCCTGATGTTCAGCCTCCAATGGTATGTTGGTCTTTTCCTATTAGAGTATTGAATAACAGATGAGATTTAAATATTGAAATTCTAGCGAGACAGGGTTTTTTTATAATTCCTGTTAGTATACCTTACCGTAGTAAAAGTTGTTTTTTGGTAGTTATATTGATCAGCTGAAGGAGATGCTCCAAAACCTGCTCAATCTATGTTGATATACAAGCATATATATTTTCTATTTGTTTTTTTCATTCTTACAAGGTGGAGTGGAGAAAACTGCATATCCCCCATTCCCCATGAGAAAAAGAAAAGAATGGTTAGTTTGGCAAATTGGTAAAATCTGAAATTGGAGGTCCAAGTTTTGATATGAAAGATAATCAAATAAGTGGAGCTTTCAAAAGGTGTTAAGTTAATTAAATCTGCATATTAAATATGTCCAAATTTGTTAAGCTGCAACAGTTCTAATATGCTACAATTCTCAATTCATAATATTCTCTCTATCTTCAGGATGCTGTGGAATATGCGGAATGCGAGGCTGTTGTTAAAGATTTTCCTCCATTTATAGAGGCTATGAAGAAAAGGGGTATTGAAGACATGGACCTTGTAATGGTTGATCCCTGGTAATTTTAGTTGGATTTCCATTTCATAGAGCTCTTGTCTAGACTCTGGAGACTTTGCTATTCTTTTTCTTTGCATTTTCTCTATTGCAACTTTGTTCTACATAATTCTGCTGCAGGTGTGTTGGTTATCACAGTGAAGCTGATGCTCCCAGCAGAAGACTTGCTAAACCACTTATATTCTGTCGAACTGAGAGTGACTGCCCCATGGAAAATGGCTATGCACGCCCAGTTGAGGGCATCTATGTTCTTGTTGATATGCAAAACATGGTGGTGATAGAGTTTGAAGACCGCAAACTTGTTCCTCTGCCTCCGGTTGATCCCTTGAGGAACTATACTGCTGGTGAAACAAGAGGTGGCTCTGATAGAAGTGATGTAAAGCCCTTGCAAATTATTCAGGCTGAAGGTCCAAGCTTTCGTGTCAATGGGTATTATGTCGAATGGCAGAAGGTAGATGTTAAATTGCTTTATTGATTTGCCTTATGAAAAGTCAGGAGAGTAAGCATTGTAACAAATTATTAATTACTAGATGCGCAACTTGTTATATAACTAGTCTCTTTGTTCTTTCCCTATTAACAGTGGAATTTTCGTATTGGATTCACACCCAAAGAAGGTTTGGTTATATATTCTGTTGCATATGTTGATGGTAGTCGAGGGCGAAGACCTCTAGCTCATAGGCTGAGTTTTGTGGAGATGGTTGTGCCCTATGGAGATCCAAATGATCCACATTACAGGAAAAATGCTTTTGATGCTGGGGAAGATGGCTTGGGAAAAAATGCACATTCTCTCAAGAAGGTTTAAGAACCACATATTTATCCTCTTGTATATGTATTGTTTGGTATCTTCCTCTTTCTTATTGAATTCCCATTGGTCTAAAGTCGAAGCTTGTTTCAGGGATGTGATTGTTTGGGCTACATCAAATATTTTGATGCTCACTTCACAAATTTCACTGGTGGAGTGGAGACAATTGAAAATTGTGTATGTTTGCATGAAGAGGATCATGGAATTCTCTGGAAGCATCAAGACTGGAGAACTGGCTTAGCAGAAGTCCGAAGGTCTAGAAGACTTTCAGTATCTTTTATATGTACAGTGGCTAACTATGAGTATGGATTTTTTTGGCACTTCTATCAGGCAAGTAGAGTATTATGTCTTTTTAATAGATAACTATGTTTTTCTTATTGCACAATTTCACAAATATCCAGTCTTTGATCATCCTTTGAATTATTGTGAGACTGCATCTTTATGCCACCGTAGTTAGCTTGTTATTTTTGCTTTAAGGCACATTCAACATTATTTAATAAATCTTTTCTTGCTCCGCTTTTCATGAACTACTTGCTTCTTATTTTTTTCCCTCTATTTTCCTTGGTCTTCTTTGTGGGAAAAGGCTTTTGTTGTTGTTGTTATTGTTGTTGTTGTTGTATTTTCCTTGGTCTTCTTGTTCAAAAAATAAATAAATAAATTGTATGTGTTGTTCCAGGATGGAAAGATTGAAGCTGAAGTTAAGCTAACTGGAATTCTCAGCTTGGGAACCTTGCTTCCTGGAGAGTTTCGAAAATATGGAACCATGATTGCGCCAGGTCTATATGCTCCAGTTCATCAACACTTTTTTGTTGCACGCATGGACATGGCTGTTGATTCTAAACCTGGTGAAGCTTTGAATCAGGTAATTTGAATTGCGTTACTAAATTTTCTGGTCATACCTTTCTTGGTTATGCTATTTCAGTTTATGTTGGTTCATTTCTGTCAGTATTAATGGAAAATATTTATTATAGAATAGAATAATTCTCCTGTTGCTTGCATTAGTGCTAGTTTAGTTGTCAATGAATCCTATAAAGCAGTGATCTTAACAGTCCTAATGGCTGTGAGTTTTCCTCCTTCAGATATATATTTTTAGATCTTTCAAGTATGTTTTCCTGCATACCACCAGCATCTCATCCTAAAAGAATTCCTGATTATATTTTTTAACAGTGAACTCATCCTAAAGATTAAAGTGCCACTTTCTCTTAATGTTTTTGTCAAAACTACCAAATGTTTTGATTGTTTGATTGAAAAATAGTGTTTCTTTTTCTTGTTTGTCTTGTTTCCTATTTTCTAAAACTTTTGCCATTGTCTTTATATGTTTGGTTATTTTCATGTTTTGTTTGCAATTTTACTTGTGAACAGCATCATGTTCTTCTAAACAATGTGGCTTGGCTACTGCATCATAATTCTTTTCCAAGTCCACATTCTTATTCTCTCAGTATGTTTGGTAGGTTGTGGAGGTCAATATGAAAGTTGAGGAACCTGGTGAGAATAATGTTCACAATAACGCATTCTATGCTGAAGAGACTCTGCTCAGATCTGAATTGGAAGCCATGCGTGATTGCAATCCTTTGACTGCTCGACATTGGATTGTAAGTCTTCCCTGGGTTTTTCAGCCAACTTCTGACTATTGGTGTTAATAATTTCATACTTTCTCAAACTATCAAATTCTCATTTGCTATGCTGAGAAATAGTTGTTGCCCCTACTAATCTTTGAAAAAATTTATTATTGCTTCTTATGGAAGTAAGCACATAATGTTAGCAACTCCAAAAAGTTCTGGCTTTCCATACTAACCACTGAAAATTTTGCAATTAGTTTTTCTATCTCCTGAAAAATACTTACTGTGGTTCAGTATCTAGTTTTTGAACTATGCTTTTATTATGGAAGACTTGGGCTTTATATTTCGCGTTTAACCATGGTTCTAACAGTTTTTTACTTTCTGAATTAATTCTTTGATTGACAGTTGTTACTATTTTAATATTCCTTCAGGTAAGGAACACAAGAACAGGCAATAGAACTGGACAGTTGACGGGTTACAAGCTAGTACCTGGCTCAAACTGCTTACCATTAGCAGGTTCTGAGGCCAAGTTTTTAAGAAGAGCTGCTTTCTTGAAGCATAATCTTTGGGTAACAACATATTCACGTGATGAGATGTTTCCTGGAGGAGAATTTCCTAATCAAAATCCACGTGTTGGTGAAGGACTAGCTACATGGGTTAAGCAGAACCGATCTTTGGAAGAAGCTGATATAGTTCTCTGGTCCTCTCTCTCTTTCTCTCTCTCTCTCTCTCTCTCTCTCTCACACACACACACACTCTCTCTCTCTCACACACACACACAGACACAGACACATGCATTTCATGAAATTTTTTCTCGGGATTTGTAAAATGTTATATAAAATTTGTAAATGCTAAATTTGTAAAGCACTACTTGTATTATTAAAATTAGTTTATTAAACTATGTAACTGCACCAAGTAATAACCTCTTCAGTGGTTTATAATTTGTAAATTATATAAAAAATAGAGGCGAACTAAGTTTCTCCAATCTCCATCTTCTTGTACCAATTCACTTTAATTGTTGCACTTTTTGTTTTCTTGAGACTAACTGTGTTGGCTTCAGGTATGTATTTGGAATCACACATGTTCCTCGTTTAGAAGATTGGCCTGTTATGCCAGTAGAGCACATTGGTTTTATGCTCATGGTAATTCCCTGGTTGTTTGTTTCATGGATTTTTTCTGAGCACACGTTGGAATATAGTCTGTTGTTTTTCCTATCATTTTAAGTTGCTTGATATGATGCTCATCCTCTTCTTACTTTTCAATGTTATTAAAATACTCTTGATACTAAGAGCTGTGAAAAGCACTAGTATATCAAGAATTGTTGATTTGGCACTGTTATTATCTGGGACAAATTTCAGTAGAAGAGTACATCTTTTCCAACAAATGACTACTGAATCTTAATATGATGCCAACTGATTTTTTTATTGCGAGCATTTGTTGCCAACTGATTATTTTTGTTCATGTTGTGTATTAAACTGCATCTGGAGGTTTTCCATTTGTCTGACCTATGGTACTCTATTCATGTGTGCAGCCTCATGGATTCTTCAATTGTTCCCCTGCAGTAGATGTCCCGCCTAATCCATGTGAATTGGATTCTAAAGATAATGACATCAAGGATAATGGTGCTTCGAAGTCAATTCAGAGTGGTTTAGCAGCAAAGCTTTAGGAACTTGTACCAAAAGTTATGGCCTCGTGCTGCTGAGATAGAGAGAAGCACAAGTACTATATTGGCATCCACTGAATCTTCAAGTTGAGCAGATTATATTTTTGAATCTAGAATATTAATCAAGATATCGACTTAAATCTTAGTGATTTTCTCGCTTATCATGGAAAACTAGCTGGTAGTATCCATTTGATTTGTCTTAGTACCTGAGCGAATTATGGTTTCAAATTCTACACTCAGTACTATTTTCTTTTTTTTGGTACAAGTACTATTTGGTTTAAAATAATGATTGAGTACTGTGGTATCAGGATTCAGACCTGGTGTTGGTATTCATTTGATTTGTCTTAGTACCTGAGATAATTATGGTTTCAAATTCTGCACTTGGTACTATTTTTTTTTTGGTACAAGTACTATTTGGATTAAAATAATGGATCAGTAGTGTGGTATCATGGTGGCTGCCTGTTTTTGCGCTTTCGTTGTAGGTATATATAGACCGAATGATTTTTTTAAGTATGCCATTATATTATATAGGTCAAATCTGATTTTTTTTTCTGTGTAAATTGTTTTTTGCTAGTTGCAGGGTAAATGCTCCCCACAAGAAATATTTTTACGGGATTGTGTGCTCAATCTTTTTGTTCAGGTTATCCCAGTTTGGGTTTTTTCAAATAAACACATCACCTTACAAAATTGATATTTTAAACTGAACAATTATTGGTAAGTGTACTAGTATGACATCTATTTCACTAGGATGGATAGCAAAATATTTATGGCGGCAAGATTAATATTTGTTCAATATTCACGGCACTTAGAAAGTCCACCGTCTTTGAAAGTGAATTTGTCCATTTACCTTCTCCATCCTCTCCTTCCAGACCTGTTACCTTTTGTATGTTATCATGTGGAAGATCAGTAATTAGCCATGTTATAATTTTATTAGATCATGGCTGGGAAAGCACGGTAATTTTATGGTATTAATTATCAGTGATTTTTTCTAGGGGTGTAAAGATTTCCTGCCTTTCATTCAATAGGTCTTTAGTTGGATTGGTTCAAGCAGGTTTGAAATCAAGTTTTCTGACATCAAGGCTAACGAATTAATAGATTTTTTTTATAAAGGAAGTGACTTAAAGGAGGCCTATGATAATGTAGGGAGGGGAATAAGTAAAGTGAAGCTAAATGGCCTAATTACGATATTTTTCGGAATTAAACAATCTGAGAAAGGAATTTGGTGCCACTTAAACTAAGGTTCTTATATGAATTAATAGAAATTTACAACTAAATTAGCTTAGTTGAAATTCGAGGGAGTTCAAGTAGTCCCTTGAAAAACTCACTTTGGTGCTACTTGTTAAAACTTTTCATCAATTATTTAAGAACTTAAATTAAAAGCTTAAATTGTTAAGTGAATGTTTATAAATGATTTGAGTCTATTTGCATAGCCTTTTAAAAAAAATACTTTTATACTATAACTTTTATTGATAGAGTTTTTGTAAAAAGTAAAAGTTATTTTATTTTTTGATATAGTTATCAAAAACACATTTTTTTTTATCTTCTCTGGCCTATGGCAAATTTTTAATTTTTTTAGAAGCTCCAAATTGTAACTTTTATAAAAAGCATCAAAACAATTTTTTTAGCTTTATCTTTTTTCAAAAAACTTAACTAAATAGTCATTTATTATATTAGAGTGTTTTTTTTAGGATTTAATTTTAATTCATTCTCAGTGTAAACTGTCATTCAATCATGTATTAACATATTATTAAAAGTGTTAGACTTTTGAGGTATTTGTTATAATAGTCAACTTCTTTTAATGAGTTGACAATACATGATTGGATGACAATATAAAATTTTTTTACACTAATAGTGAATCAAAATTTAACTGTTTTTTTTTTAACATTTTATGACTTTTATATCTCTTAACACTTCTCACTTCTCTCCCTCTCTGCAGACAATCACATTAATCAATTTAATCAAAACCTGCTCCTTTTCCCTTTGAGGAGGCAAGCCATGAAGGTATATCGTTATTTGCAGGATATATCTAATCTACTATTTATTTTTTTCCTTGTTTTTTATTGCCAATTCCCGGCCGGCACCAATAATATAGTAGTCTTCTAACTTGTGTTCTAAGTACCTTTGAACTTGAACTTAAACTGATACTAGCAATTACACTTGCACTGCAAAAGCCAAAAAACACCAGAGGCCATCGTGCTCCAGTTGTGGTTTACCGATGGCTAACCCAGGAGAGGAGAAGACCCTCCAAGAAGAAGTCTGATGACAGTAGCAGAGGTGGGCACCACAGAAAGGAAAGGGAGGTTGAGAATTTGTAAACTCTCCAAAGGGTCTATTAACCAGATCAAAGCAAGTTGCGCTGAGGCACTGTGGAAACTCTCCAAAGGGAGTTTATTAACCTTTCGGAAGATTACGGAGACCAAAGGTTTGCTTTGTTTGGCTAAAGTTATTGAGATTAAACATGGATGTGGATGTAGCGATTGAAGCTGCTATTGCCTTAGGTAAATTTGTGTGCCCGTACAACTACAATTTTGTCGACCATTTGAAGGCAATAATTGAGTTTGATGGAGTTCCTAAATCCTAAGCTGATGAATCTGTTGCGGGTAAATGATGGTGCCCAAATGCATGGCCTAAAACTAAAACTACTCTGTTACCTTGCCTTAAAATGTGGGCAATAGTAAGGTTCTTGAGCAAGAACGAGCATTGAGAAGCTAGCTCGTTCTGTGCTGATTTGAGGGAACTGTTCGCAAACGCCGTACACCACCTTACTCTTTATCAGCTGGGAGCTCAATTGCACAGACATCCTTTGGGGCAATAAATGCCACTGATTTTGTAAGACAAAATAATTGATCTTTGTAAGCGTTTCAAATGGCAATGTAAGAGTGTGTTGGTAAATGATAATTTCATACTGATTTATTCAGATTGTGAAAATACAAAAATTCAATTAACAGCCATTGTTATTTGTGGTATTGTCTGACAGATCATACAAACCATTCATATAGCTGGTTATCTCAACAAAGACCAGTCAATTTACAAATTTTCATCTGGACTTTCAGTAGAGTTCATAGCATTACTGACTTTGCTTTCTCTTTGTGATTTCTAGCCCTTGGATCTTGATATTTATTCTCCTTCCCCTTTTTTCTGCCTATAAGTAACACCGTTATATTCTGCTTTATAGACTTCTGTGTTTGTTAGTACATTGATTTTATGATACCAATATATTTGGCAAAACTTTTTATCAAAATAAAAAAAGTATTTGATTAAACTAATGCCTTTATCAGCTTACACTGGCCAAAAATTATTATTCTTTGTGCGGGATATGGATGTCCTTCTCGATTATTGTCAATTGAAATTTCACATGTATAATGTATTGACAAGATTTATCACTTAATGTTCCACTTCCTCAGGGTACCCGTCCAGAGTACTAAATTCCAGTGGAGATGATATGACTAAGCTGAAGCCACCCTTTCTTCTGATCTAACTGATTCTGTTGCCCAAATTGGGAAGGGAAAATAAAATAAAAAATAAGAGATTTGAAATTCTTTTTCCTCTTATTAAGTGGAGGGAGGAGGGGTATGAATATTTTGCATTGTTTGAAGGAAGCATAATCTGAGCTTCTACAACAGTATTGATGATAGTGTATATTGGGGTGTTCCTCGAGAGGCAATCCCATTTTTGAGGAGTAAAGAGAGTGGCGATCAATGAAGTTTTCAAGACTCGAGCTTGCCAGAAATGTTGATTCTAAAATTATCCTGGTAACTAAATCTAAAGAATTCCCTGGAATTATTAACTGTTCAAACCTACATATAATGCCATGACTTAAGCTTGTAAAAAGTTGTTAAGGACTCCTGGACTGAAAAGTGTCTCCAAAGCTTGCAGCTGGCGCTGTGCTCTGGGTAGACAAGGTGAATACTTGGACACATATGTCGTTTTAAAGTATCTGTATTTCAGTTGGGGTACATTCTGCTAAATTATTCTGAATCTTTTTTTCTTCTTATTTTGGCTTTTGCATTGTATATACTGCAAAAAGAATTCGCTAATTCACCAAATTGTCTTTGGAGTTTGGCCAATAGGTAAACAGGGAATGGGCGTGTAGGTGGATCTCTATGATGCATGGATAGGGTATGGGTATCGGATACGACACCGGTACGACACGGGGATACGTCATTTCTTAAAAAATTAGGATACGGGTACGGCAGGATTCGACATAATATATATATCAAAGATGGAGAAAATAGTTGAGTCATTCTATGATTAAGGGAGAAAAGTGGAAAAAATATTTTTTATTTTCAGCATTAGTCACTACAAACACAATAGAATACTATAATTTATCAAATTCTTATGATATCCCACCTATATTGGCACAAAAATTCAAAAATAAAAAATAAAAATTATAAGAAATAGGCTTTGACAGTGTATTTAGAGTATCCAGTATCAGATACTGGTATCCGATACGGGTGCGTATCCGACACGGGTACGGCAGATGTTTTGAAGTATCGGTATTTCCTAGGTGGATCTTAATCTTTAACTTCAACTTGGTAGCATTTCTGCTTTATGTTTTAAGTGGCGGAATTTCTATCCAGTAGTACTCTCTTGAGAATTGTTACTTGCATTATACAGCCCCTGATGAAATTTCGCAAGGATGTGATGATACTTTTGCAGAATAATGTGATACTTATTGTTAATGTCATCCTCGGAATCGGATTGTATTGAAGGTTGTTATGTAGTTATCATATTGAGGACAACTGATGAGTTGATGACAGCAGGGTAGACCGCCCTGAATTCCCATTTGCTGTCAAATATCAGTTTGTTGTACAGACCTTTTCACTGCTTTTTAGAAAACAGTATGACATGATGTTCGTCAAGTATAGCAAATTGCAATGCACTTGATGCCAAATTTTTAGTTGCTCGATTATTAAGTATACCCTAATATCCTGATAACCCATCAGTACATGTTTGGATCGTATTCAATACTGATTTTCATTTTCCGAAAATGAATTTTATTTAGTAATGATTTTTCCTTTGCTTATCTAGAGAAATGGTTCTGTGGTTACCTCTTTGGCTGTTGCTTCCTTATGATTACAGACAGCAACACATGGGTTTTCATTCCAGAAACGAAATTTGCATGTAGAATTTGGATCAGCTAGTATAGTGTCTACAGAGCGTCGTGGATCATGAAATCAACGACAGGGTATGGGGAAGTAAAATGCTAAAACGAACAAGTAGTTCTGTATGCATGACTATGTCATACTTTTTGTCAATCTCTAAGATTTTGGGCATGCGCAAACTAGTACCTGCATGCTTAGTGATAGCCTCTCGGCAAGTGCACCGAATCGTTCAAGTAATAAAATTTAGTGAGTTATCGTCTCCACAGGGATTGAGTTACCAAACACCAATTCACTAGATTTGATGCTATTTAGACTAACGTACTTTTGGATTGAAGGTAACTCTAATGCTAAAAATTATAGTAATTAAAAATAAAAACTAAATGAGCAAAACTAGAGTGCGGTTAAAAGAATGTGCGATGTGAACTGAATATTATGAAATTGCTAGGGATTTGATTTCACTTGACTTATCCAATTGAATTAAGAAATTTCATTCTTCTTGACTCTTCATCCATGAATTAAAGGTTGAATTTTCTGAAACTAATTAAATTCCAATTCCTTGGATATTCAATTCTCCTTTAACCAACAAGAACTAATTAATTCCTTAACCTAGTTCGAATTGAAAAGGGCTTTACACAAATAGTAAAATTCAATGGCACCACACAATCCCAAAGCTTATTCCTAAACCTTGTAAGATTATGGCATTCATTCCCAATAGCTAGTACATAATTGAATTTCCCAATTCTAATTATGAACCCTAGATCAAAATATGAGAGGCCAATTCATAAATTGTATAAAAGCAGAGAATAAGCGCTTAACCATAGAATCAAGTCAAGAATTACAAGATGTTCATAAAACCATTATCAAGTCAAGCTACATCAAATCCCTAACATAGGAAAATTAGCTACTCATGATAAAAAGGGAAGAAAAATTGAGAAAAGAGATGAACTCCATGAAGAATTGAGATGTTGATGTTGAGATCCTCTAATCTTCTTCTTGAATCACTTCTCCTTGTAGAGTAGCAGCAGATCCCCTTCTCTATTTTCCTCTAGCCGTCCTCCTTTCGACTTTTTTTCTTTTTCCTTTTATACCAGAAAAGCAGGGCCACGTCAAATTAACTCCACACTGGCGGTGGGAATCTCACCGCCTAGCGGTGGAATCTCACCGCTAGCGGTGAGACTGCAGTGAAGCGCATGCTATGTGATGCCACCGCCTGGCGGTGGATTTGGCGCCTAGGCGGTGGATGTGCCGAGAAGAACTAGGCACGAGCAATTGGAGCGCAAGCGGCTGGATTCCACCGCCTAGGCGGTGGCTTAGCGTGGCAAACATTCACATGTTGGGTTCTACCGCTTGAAGCGGTAGATTTGAGGCGCTCAGCGGTGGATGTCCAGAGGAGAATTTTCCTTCTTCTTTGCTTCATTTCCTTCCCAATGCTAACTCCTTTATTCCATACCTAAGAATTAAAAGGATACAAAGTAAAAATAAGCATCTAAGCAAGAAAATGAAACAAAATACTAAACAAAGATGTAAATGAAAACACACAAAACTAAACTTAAAAACAATGGAGAAAACTCAATCAAAGGTTGGTTTTAGGAAAAATTTGTCACATAATCACAAAGATAGTCAGTCCATTTAACAAGACTATCACTCCCCCAAACCTAAGATTTTGCTTGACCCTGCAAAAATAACTAAAAAGGAAAACTAAGACTCAAACAACTGCTCCACAACCCCTAAAAATCTTTGGCATTTGGCAATTTGATTCAAGCTCACAATGAAGTAAACATTTCAAAGAAAAATTGTTTAATTGAAGTGGACAACAACCAAACTAGTGTAATTGCTAATCATAAACAAAACGGCAAGAAGGCATACGAAATTAGCACAAGTGAGCGGTGGTAAAATTACAAGCTTGTATGTAAGCAGTTAAGCTACTAGCTAACCAAAGAGACAACACATGGACAATGGTTCAACACAAGCGCTTATAAGGTAAAATGAACAAAACCAAGGTGAGATGTTAGAGAGTGCTCGTGCGCCTCTTCCACACAACACACCCCTGAACTTCACCAAGGAAAGAACTAATAACAAAAACAAGCGGTTTAGATATCAAGGTTATAGCAGTGCGCCTCTTCCACACATTACGACCAAGACACGGCACCGGTTTTATTGGCAAGCAAAGACATCTATGGTATGAAGGTAAAGGAAGGACCGTGCGCCTCTTCCACACATCCTCGCTTGACCAATGACTACGGATACACTAGCGATTGCTCTTTCTCTTTTTTTTTTCTCTTTTTTTTTTTTTTTTTTTGTTTTGTTTTTTTTTTTTTTTTTTTTTTTTTTGAAAAAAAAGCAAAATAATTTAACATTATACAATTTGTTTAAAAATTTGAAGCTAGAATGAAAAATTTAATTAATAACAAGAGATGTAATAAAACCACAACCAAACTTGTAATCAAAAGTCAAACGCATACATCAAGCGAGAAGAGTTCTGAGCCTCACGAATCATTCGAGTTGTTCAATCAATTATGGCAAACATGATGAAAGAAAACTTCATGCAACATAAACCAAAGCACCAAATGCGGCATTCTCGAGAATAGTGGAGCTTACAACTAAAAACAAGCATTAAGCAGGAATGAAAGTAAACAACATAACAAAGAAAAAGAAAAAGACAAAGATGACTCCCGGTGTAGTAATGGCTAGTCGTCGACCTGCGTTTACGCATCCTCATCTCCGCTTGACCTCCCCGCTTCATCTCCGCGACCTCCTGCTCATCCTTTGAAGGCTAATGTTAGCCATAATCTCCTCATCCGTCGAGAGGAATACCTCCCATAGAATCGGGATCTACATGCGGTTGCTCGGCCGACCTCCTAATCATATGTTCCATGCGATTTGGGATTGCATGATGTGATTCGACTTTCTTTCACTCTGTTGAATGTGCTTCTTTTGCCTCTGCTCTATTAGCTCGATCGTTGGTCGAGGAAAGTGTTGACGAGGCCTTCTAGAAGATTCTTGTTCTTTGAGGAGGTCTTTGGGTTTCGTGCTTCCTCAAAGTATGAGAGGACAACTACGCGATAATAGGAGGAGCGGTGGTTACAGGGATGTCGGTGTCAATGAGATACCTTCATTTTTGCACTGATCGGGTAATGAGGGATGGGTGTCCCAAACCTCCCACATCCCGAGGCTTAGGCACGCTTTCATGAATATTAAACAATGAGGCCACCTATATCCTTTGGTGCTCACAGTGACAATGAGTAGATGAGCTTCGCCCTTTTAACGGATCACGTCAGGATGAGTTCGAGGATGGTAAAAGGGTGGCTTGAATGAATGTGCACCAGGCCTTTGGTATAGGCCGAAGGTCGGAACTTCTTGAGATGCTTTAGGTATCCTTGGTATCCATGACCCATTCGCACCTTCTTTTGCTATGGTGCGAAGAAGCGCACTTGCGTCCCATGGTCTATCCAACATCTCACTTGTAACCCACGAGGCTCAGAAATCTTTGGGTGTGCCCAACATGCGGTTTAGGACCCGGAGTGAAGTAAATTGCTTTGCCTCACAAAGCTTATGTATTTTTCATCTTGTTCATTTCATGGTAAGCATTAGCATAGAATTCCACTTACTAATGTCGACCATCTTGAGGGGCTTGGCATAGGGTCAATCCACTTTCTTGATGTGATTTGAGTAGTTATCTCGGGATACTCCCCATCTTTAAGTTGAATGCCCCAGCTCCGGATTATGCGCTTTTTCAACACCAATTTGTTGAATCTACGTTCATGAGCAAAAGACTTGAATCTATTGGCATCAAAAGTTGAAGAACTTGAAGAAGCTCCACTATTTGTCTTTTGCTTCTTTGGAAGAGCATAATTCAATAACGATTGGCAAATTCACGATAAAAGCACATAAGAGAGAAATGAATAACTATTGAGTGGGAACAATCAATTAATACTCATGAAAGACAATTAAGCGAGCTAAACAATATATCGAATTTTCCAGAGGTTCCACAATCCCTTTCGATCATGACCTAAGTTCACAATTATTAATCATGGTTCAATAAAATAGTTGCACAAGATCAAAATTTTCCATCTACCATGACTAACAGTGAAGTAGGCAATTCCCCAAGTCCCAAGCATTGCACTGATATCACATAAGAATCTCAAATCTACACTCACACTCACAAGTAGAGCATAGCCTCATGATTATGCAAGAATGTCCATTATTACACCACGAAGCATAAACAAGTGCACTTATTCATCAATACCATTCAACAATTGTACCCAATTTGACACACATTGCACAATTTCCCCAAATCCCCAATTTGAAAACCAGGGTTCATGTAACAATTCTCTAAAGTTGCACAAATTAAGTTAAGCAAGTGAAGGCATAGAACATAAAAACTTACCTCGACCAAGGAATTGAAGGACAAATGCAAGAGAGTGAGGGAAGAAGCTTGGGGATGCTCCTATGGGGAAGTCTCCTCTTGAGTGCAAAAGGAAGTGAAAATGGAGGGAGGAAGAGAGTAAAAATGAAGAGGAAGGGAAATGGGTGTGAGTGGAGTAGTGATTTTGGAGTGTGTTTGTGTGGGTGAGTGAATAAAAGAAGATGAGGAAGAAGAAGAAGTGATGAGAGTGGAGAGGGGGCTGCCGCAGGCGGTGTGAATGGGTGTGTGCGTGATAAAAAACATTCCCCTAGCCTAGGCGGCTGCTTTATACCGCCCGGGCGGTGGATGCCCGATGATCCCCGATGTAGCGCGCTTAAGCGTAACATGCCACCGCCTAGGCGGTGGCTTCACATCTTTTTTTTTTTTTTTTTTTTTTTTTTTTAAAAGCAATGGCTTAGCGCTCAACTCCCCACAAGCGGTGGGTACCGAGGAGTGCCATGAGCACTTGATGGCCAAGCAGGCGGTCACTTCCCCGCCAGGCGGTGGATATCCCGAGTTGCCCTTGTTGTTTTCTCTGTTTTTTTCGGTCATCGCAAGCGGTGGTTATACGAAGGCAACTCTCTCATCTGCAACCAAATTTTCTCAAATGACATGGTTCTCAACTCCTCATTCTAGAATATCCCTCCCAGCATTTTTTCACAAAGTGTCAATGCATCTCCAAAATTCACAATGACCTTAAACTTGATTCCTAATCCAACATGCATCTAATCAATCCCTAAGGATCGGAAGGCCTTAAACTAGCATGAAAGACATGGATTCAGAGATTAATCAACCAAGAAGTATTTCAGCTATTACCAGTAAGCATCAAGACAACAGGGAGCTTCATCATTATTGAAGACAAAACAAATTTTTTTTTTTCCAGGACAATTATGTGATAATGCTGAGAAATTTAGAAAGAGAGAAGGGAAAAGAAACTTGGGTTGCCTCCCAAGCGCATTGTTTAACGTCACTAGCTTGGCGTGAAGTTACTTCATTGAGGTTGACCAAGAGTAATGGAGGATTTCGACGATGAACATCTCCTCCCAAATAGATCTTCAACCTTTGGCCATTTACTTTAAAACACGCACGAAGTTGGTTCAATGAGTTCAAGCTTGTCCCATAAGGAAAAACTTTCTCTACCACAAACGGTCCGGACCATCTTGATTTGAGCTTTCCGGGGAAACAACTTCAATCTCGAATTGAAGAGTAAAACATGTTGCCCTTGTTCAAATGTTCGGTGACTTATCTTTCGATCATGCACCAACTTAGCTCTCTCTTTGTACAATCGGGAATTCTCATGTAAGCTCAGTGCGGAACTCATCCGAGTTCATTTAATTGCAAAAGCCTTTTTCACATGCTTGCTTTTAATTCAAAGTTTAGGAACTTAAGCGCCCAAAATGCTTTGTGTTCCAATTCTACGAGGAAGATGACATGCTTTCCGTAGACCAATTGATAAGGAGACATGCCAATTGGAGTCTTAAATGCTTGATGCAGAGAGCCCGTAGAGCATCATCTAGCTTCCTTGACCAATCTTTTCTTGATGAACTCACGATCTTTTCTAAGATTCTCTTGACTCGATTTGAGACTTCAACTTGACCACTTGTTTGTGGGTGATATGGGGTGGCGATTTTATGGGAAACCCCATTATTTAGTCAATACAACCTCCAATTGTTTATTACGAGAAGTGGCTTCCTCCATCACTAATTAAAGCTCACAGGCACACCAAATCTTGAAAAGATGTTCTTCTTGAGGAATCAATCACTACTTTAGTATCATTGCTTATTGAAGGGATGGCTTCTACCCATTTTGACACGTAGTCCCATGACTACCAAAATGTATAGGTTGGAAAATGAAGAAGATGGGAATGGGCCCATAAAGTCAATGCCCCGACATCAAATAATTCAACTTCAAGGATCATGTTCATAGGCATCTCGTGTCTTCTTGAGATTGTTCCAACCGCTTTGACATCTATCACGTCTCTCCACAAATGCTCGAGCATCCTTGAAGAGTGTTGGCCGGTAGAATCCACTTTGCGGCACCTTAGGCTTGCAGGTTCTTTCTCCTCAAAATGGCCTCCGTACTCGGAGCCATGGCGATCTTGCATAAGATACTTTCAATTTCTTCTTACGGAACACACTCTCAGATCTTATCTGCACATCTCAGATATAGAATGGTTAAATCCCAAATGAAAAACCTTGCATCATGCGAGAAACTTAACTTTCTTCTTTGCCATGTTAGCTCGAGGTGGTAGGACTCCAACGGCTTTGTAATTAGCAAAGTCGGCAATACCAAGGAAGAGCTTGGATGGCAAACAAGCTGTTCATCAGGAATTCTTCATTTATGGAGTACTGATTCTTTTTCTTCTTCAAATCCCGACTTGTAAGATTACGGATAGATGGTCATTCTTGAGTTCTCGGTTCCTTTCTTGTCCTTGATCTCCAAGTCAAATTCCTGCAACAATAAAATCCAACGAATTAGCCAGGCTTTGCATCTTGTTTGGACAAAAGATATTTAAGTCTTCGAATGGTCGAAGTATAAACAATCACTTTGGAACCAACTAAGTAAGAGCGAAACTTATCAAATGCACGAAAACAACTGAAGTAGTTTCTTTCTCGGTTGTGGCATAATTCAATTGTGCATCATTCAACACTTTGCTTGCATAATAAATCACATGCAACATCTTATTCTTTCTTTGTCCTAAAAGCACCCTCTTGCATAATCACTTGCATCACACATTAATTCAAAGGGCAAATCCCAATTAGGAGCAACAATGATGGGTGCGAGAAGTGAGTTTCTCTTTTAGGATATTAAAAGCATGCAAGCATTCACTATCGAAACACAAAGAAGAATCTTTAACCAGCAGTTACTCAAGGGCTTTGCTATTTTGGAAAAATCTTTTATAAATCTTACGTAAAACCCGGCATGCCCAAGAAAGCCGGATCCCCTTGACATTGGTTGGGGAGGTAGTTTCTCTATGGTCTCCACCTTTGCTCTATCTACCTCTATCCCCTTGGATGAGATTCGATGTCAAGAACAATACCTCTTTCACCATGAAATGACATTTTTCCCAATTGAGGACTAAGTTTGTTTCTGACATCTCTTGAGAACCAAAGCAAGATTAGTCAAACAAGAATCAAAAGAGGAACCAAAAGCAGAAAAATCATCCATAAATATCTCGATGAATTTTCTACCATATCGAGAAAAGATGGAAAGCATACACCTTTGAAAAGTTCTTTGGTGCATTGCATAGTCAACGGCATCCTCAGATAAGCAAACACTCCATAGGGAGCACGTGAATGCTGTCTTCTCTTGGTCTTAGGGTCTACAACAATCTGATTGTACCGAATAGCCATCTAAGAAGCGATGGGAATGCATGCCCGACCAATCTCTCAAGCATTTGGTCTATGAAAGGGAGAGGGAAGTGATCCTTCCTTGTTGCACTTTATTAAACTACGGTAGTCAATGCACATTCGCCTAATCCGGTGACGAGTTCTTGTGGGGATCAATTCATTGTTATTGTTGACCATAAGCTTGTCATTCCTCCACTTTTTGGGAACCACTTGTCACAGGAGCTCACCCATGAACTATACGAAATGGGGTAGATGATCCCCGTCAAGAAGTTTAATTACTTCCTTTCTTACCACCTCCTTCATTGTTGGGTTGGAGTCTTCTTTGAGGTTGGATTGCGACTTTATAATCATCTTCCATGAGAATCTTGTGCATGCATACAGTTGGACTTATCCCGCCAAGGTCACTAATGCTCCACCCAAGTCTTGATTTGTGTTCTCTCAACACCCTCAGCGACTTTTCTTCCTCCACCTTGCTCGACTCAATACTAACAATCACGGGATGGGTGTTGTTCTCACCAAGAAAATGCATATTTGAGACTAGATGGTAGGGTTTCGATTCAAGCTTAGGAAGGTCTTCTTTCTCAACTCCGCTTTCATTAATTCTTCTTCTTTTGACCCATTGGAGGTGGAGAGGATTGGTAAGGCTTCTAATTGTTGCACACACTTCATTGTTTCTAAATCATTGAGTTCTTCATCTTCCAAACTCTTGGACTGCATCAAAGCTACTTCAAGTGGATTGTTTGGAGGATTTTGTAGGAAGACATTTGAGACAAGAGAATCAATGGTATCCACTGAAAACATTGTTCCTTATCTATTGGGTGTTTCATGGCTTCAAACACATTAAAAGTCACCTTTTCATCATGTACCCTCAACATTAATTCTCCTTCTTTGAACATCAATCAAAGCTCTCCCGGTGGCCAAAAATGGTCTTCCAAGAATGAGAGGGATATCGGCATCCTCCTCCATATCAAGAACTACAAAATCGGTGGGAAAATGAATTTATCTACCTTTACCAATCGTCTTCCACTATCCCATATGGGTGTTTGATAAGCCGTCCTTAGCTTGTAGAGATATTGTTGTTGGCTTAATTTCTCAATCCCAACTTGTTTAGAATTGAAAGCGGCATCAAATTTATGCTAGCTCCAAGAGGTCACAAAGGGCTTTGCCAATTGTTAATTTTCCAATAGTGCTGAGGAATATGGAAACTACCGGGGTCTTTCAACTTGGGTGGTAACTTTTACGGATAATTGCTGCACTCTTGATTAGCATTACCGTCTCGTCTTCTGTAGCTTCATCTTCTTGGATAAGAGCTCCTTCATAAATTTGGCATAAGAGGGCATTTGTTCTAATGTACGCAAAATGGAATGTTGATTTGAAGCCTCTTGAAAATGTCTAAAAACCGAGCAAAGTGCTTCTCTTGATTCTCTTTCTTGAGTCTTTGAGGAACAGGACTTTGGCATATGGTGATGGCACAAAGGCAGGCTTGTCCAGCACCTTCTCCTTTTTCCTTGGAGATTCACTTTTCTTTTGCTCTTCTTCTTGCACACGATCGGGGAGTTTAGATGAAGATGCATCTTCTTCTTCTACTTGTACCTTGAGCTTGATGATTCATTACTTCCTTGACTTTACCTTCTCTAGGTGTAACCTCCTTTGTTTTACCACTCCTCAAAGTTATAGCCTTACCACTTTGCTCCTTAGGATTTGGCTCGGTGTTACTAGGAAATACTCTGGTGGTTTTTCGACTAGTTGCCTCGAGATCGTCCCACTTGATTCTCCAAATTCCTAATAGAAGACTCTTGGTTCTTGAAGTTTGCCCTTGTCTCTTGCATGAAGCTTGAAGTTTCTTGCCTGAAAACTTGTTGTTGATTGAGACAACTTTTCTAAGGCAATTTCAAAGGAGATGGTTTGGCTTGATCATCTTTGGACATGAGGTAATGGTGGAGCACGATAAGGAGGATTAGGCGGTCTTTGCACATTTTGATTACTCCATGAGAAGTTTGGATGATTTTCCACCCTGGATTGTAAGTGTTGGAGTAGGGGTTGTGCGGGGTCTCGTGGATTCCCCATATAATTCACTTGCTCATGAGATGCTTGATTCAATACATTTGCCTCACAATCCCCATTGACATGGTTGCCTCCACAAAAATCACAAACTAGTGGGGAATTTCTTGCATTCACTTGCACTTGCCCCAGATTGCTTTGTGAGAGTCGCCAAGCTTTGTTGAGAAAGACTCTTGTTTTGAGCAAGGATGGCATCTAATGTCTCGAGCTCCATAACACCTCTTTTCCCGTTGACCTCTCACTAGGAGTGTGATAATTATTAAGCGACCATAGTATCTATCAATTGGAGAGCTTAATACGGTGTTTTGTTATTCAATGAACCCCATTTCTTTGCATCTACCATAGCTCTTGTTGCATGAGTCAATCCATTGCAAAAAGTCTGAATTTGGAGCCATGCAGGTGCATGATGTGGACATCTCCTCAAGACAAATCCTTGAATCTTTCCCAAGCATCATAAAGCACCTCTCCATCATCTTGAGAGAATGAGGTTATCTCTTGTCTCATCTTTGCGGACTTGGAAGGAGGAAATATTTGGTGAGAAACCTCGTCACTAAATCATTCCAGGTAACAATGCTCCCTGTGGTTGACTTTGGAGCCAACTCTTAGCCTTATCCCTTAGAGAAAAGGGAAAAGCCTAAGTCGGGATTGCATCACTAGCTTATTCACCTTACGTTGTGTCACGAGTTGGAGGAAGCGGCAATATGAGAATTAGGATCTTCATTAGAATTACCCCCAAACTGTTCTTCTTTGCACCAAGTGTAGAAGTGCGAGGCTTGATCTCAAAATTGTTGGCACTGGATAGGAGGTCTCACAATGCTTGTAGCACACCCTTCGACATTAGGGGTAGCATAATCCCCCAAAGTTCTCCTAGGAGGAGGTTGATGCTGCCATTATCTCTTCTTCTAAAAGTTGTGGAATTTCTCTCTGGGCTCTTGTCCTTCTTCTATTTTCCCTTCTTTGTCTTTTCAATCTCTGGGTCAAATAACAATGTATCTGGGTTTACAGTACCTCGCATAAACCAAAATCAACAAGGGTGAGGAACCAAAAATCCAATAACAACAATAAAAATTAAACAAAAGAAATAAAATGTCTAAATTAGAATCAACTCCGGTTACTACAGATGTTGATAAAAGCACTCAATCCCCGGCAACGGCGCCAAAAACTTGATAGCCTCTCGGCAAGTGCCAAGAATCGTTCAAGTAATAAAATTTAGTGAGTTATCGTCTCCACAGGGATTGAGTTACCAAACACCAATTCACTAGATTTGATGCTATTTAGACTAACGTACTTTTGGATTGAAGGTAACTCTAATGCTAAAAATTATAGTAATTAAAAATAAAAACTAAATGAGCAAAACTAGAGTGCGGTTAAAAGAATGTGCGATGTGAACTGAATATTATGAAATTGCTAGGGATTTGATTTCACTTGACTTATCCAATTGAATTAAGAAATTTCATTCTTCTTGACTCTTCATCCATGAATTAAAAGGTTGAATTTTAAAACTAATTAAATTCCAATTCCTTGGATATTCAATTCTCCTTTAACCAACAAGAACTAATTAATTCCTTAACCTAGTTCGAATTGAAAAGGGCTTTACACAAATAGTAAAATTCAATGGCACCACACAATCCCAAAGCTTATTCCTAAACCTTGTAAGATTATGGCATTCATTCCCAATAGCTAGTACATAATTGAATTTCCCAATTCTAATTATGAACCCTAGATCAAAATATGAGAGGCCAATTCATAAATTGTATAAAAGCAGAGAGAATAAGCAGCTTAACCATAGAATCAAGTCAAGAATTACAAGATGTTCATAAAACCATTATCCAAGTCAAGCTACATCAAATCCCTAACATAGGAAAAATTAGCTACTCATGATAAAAGGGAAGAAAAATTGAGAAAGAGATGAACTCCATGAAGAATTCGAGATGTTGATGTTGAGATCCTCTAATCTTCTTCTTGAATCACTTCTCCTTGTAAATGTGACGGATCCCCTTCTCTATTTTCCTCTAGCCGTCCTCCTTTCAGCTTTTTTTTCTTTTTCCTTTTATACCAGAGAAAACAGAGCACGCGTCGAAATTAACTCCACCGCCTGGCGGTGGAATCACCGCCTAAGCGGTGAGGCTGATGAAGCGCATGCTATGTGATGCCACCGCCTAGGCGGTGGATTTGGGCGCCTAGGCGGTGGATGTGCCGAGAAGAACTAGCTGCACGAGCAATTGGAGCGCAAGCGTGGATTCCACCCGCCTAGGCGGTGGCTTAGCCGATGGCAAACATTCACATGTTGGGTTCTACCGTGAGCGGTAGATTTGAAGCGCTCAAGCGGTGGATGTCAGGAGGAGAATTTTCCTTCTTGCTTCATTTCCTTCCCAATGCTAACTCCTTTATTCCATACCTAAGAATTAAAAGGATACAAAGTAAAAATAAGCATCTAAGCAAGAAAATGAAACAAAATACTAAACAAAGATGTAAATGAAAACACACAAAACTAAACTTAAAAACAATGGAGAAAACTCAATCAAAGGTTGGTTTTAGGAAAAATTTGTCACATAATCACAAAGATAGTCAGTCCATTTAACAAGACTATCACTTAGCTAAAACATTCGGGGATTCATGTCATTGAATCTTGAGAGTAAGAAGCAAATTCATCTTCCCCTTGACTTTGTTATGTTAAACCAAGTACATCATTAGGAAGTCTGTTAAAACTAGAAAGCCAGTCCTCAGTGCTCATCAACTCACTGAATACGTAATTAGAAGTTTCGTGATTTGAATGAGGAAAGCGCAATCAGTGAGAAACACATTCCCAGATATGTCAACAGGTAGCTTATCTTTGATGAGAAGCTATTATTAAGACGTTCAAATTAAGGAATGCTTTATGTACTTTCAAGTTTGTTCTCTTTCTCAGTTTAGCCCCCCAAAATAATAAAAACAAAAGAAATAGAAAAAGTAGTTTGTTTCCTTTGTGGTGTTTAAGGTCATGATAATTTTTAAGAAAAAATTTAGATCAAATTTCATAAGTATTTGTGGTATTATATTTTTATTAAAATATAATATGTGTATTATTTTTTATACATTAATACTAAAAATAAAGATGATATGACATTAAAATGTAAAAAATAATAAACATATTATATTTTCATAAGATAACAACACCACAAATAATTGAGGATCTTTATCTACTTTTTGTTTATGGTTTACAATTTTTTCCAGTTTAAAGAGTCGCAAAATGTCAAACACAATCGTAAATAGATATTTTGCAATGATGCTAGGGACTATATGGTTTTTTCATCGCAACTTATAATTACAATCTATCATCGATTCCTTCTGACTTGTGTTTGTAATAATATTCTTCTGGTCTTTGGCCTAAAGATCCATCATTCCCAATGACAGAGAGAATCTGTCTTTGACAATGTTTTTCATTACCATCATCCCATCGCCAGGGTCCATCTATTTCCTCTAGAAGTAAAAGCCTGAGGTTAAGTTCAACGCATCACTGCAGCATTCTATTTAAGCCCAATTACCATGAATCATTGGTGTCTACCTAACTTCATTTTCTTTCAATTCCTCGAGTTCTTTGATTTGGTGCCAATTGCAAAAGAAATCAAGTAAGCTATCATTTCTACGATGAACGTGTAAATCGAGCTCAGAAGAAGTGTAATTCAAGATTATACATACTTCTTACTTTTGTTAATATACTCAATTTCGAAGTTTAAAGTAGTAGATGACAGCTTTTACGTACTATTCAGGTGGTTAGAATAGATAAAAATTTGATTAATTCGTGATTAAGATTCTCATGTATAAAAATTATACTTTCATTTTATACTTAGCTACCGCCATAAATATTTTTTCTTCACTTATTTTATTTCCTTTCTAGTATGAGACAGTCACAGTATCCTGTTGGTGTCCCTTTATCATATGTAGTTAGAATTTGTTAAATTCAAAGGTTATTCAGCAAAAGCATTTCCATATCACTTGTCGGCCGCACCATTAGTTGACCAAGAGAGAAAGGGCTGTATTACTTTGTATTTCACTTCAACTTCAACTTTCCTTGATATTTCTCTTGTCTTTTTCCCACGTTTTCTCTGTTAATTAATACTTCTACTTTTATTTTGACGATTTCAATTGGTGCTCAAACTCCTCAGCTAGCTGGCAGCTGCGTCGGCATATGTATTACTTATTATTGGCATGGACTAATTGTCTTGTATAGGTTAACGAGTTGATTTCACCAAAACAAAAGCAAGAAAAGGTTCAACACACTCCATAATAAAGGTTTTGCAGCGGTTAAATCATGACATTTCTTGAACCTGCTTTTAACACCAATATTATTGCCTCTAATTTTGCTCAGAACTCCAATGATTTTTGCCACAGACTGCCTCCGCAATCAGAACCTCTTTGATTTAGTTCATGGCTTGGTGGCAGAACCTTTGGTAATTTGCGTATGATGTGTGAAATGTGAACATGTTTGCTGTGGCTTGAGCATCTTTCTTCTTGTCAATATCTGGCATAATCTCAAGCTTTAGATCAACTTTTGCCGACTAGTCATTCATCACCATCACCAGTACCAGCTACGACAAAACACTTCAAGTTCATTTATAATATATTTATGTACTGTTGAATTTTTTTTTATGTGAGCTGTCACTAATTGTGATGTTTTGTTTTTTAATTGACTTAATTAGTGTGAATAAGAGTAAATATATTCCCTAACAGTTTAGATACAAATTTTGATTTAAAATGAATGGTTAAAATTAAAAAATTATTTATATATTATATAATTATTACATGAGCAGTTTAAAAATAGACTTTTATCTTCGATGAATAGTTAAAATTAAAAAATTATTTATATATCATATAATTATTAAGAGTTGTTATGGTACTTTAATAGGTTTGATATTTAAGGTGAGTTGTCAATTATTCATTAATTATTAATTTTATAATAAATATTAAAATTTTTATTAAATATAAATAATAACTAATGAATATTAGACAACTCATTTTGAGTACTGATACCTTAAAAAAAGAATAAGTACTGAAATAATTTTCATAATTATCACATTATCAAAGTCACATAATTTGATCTTGTAATCTTGATCACTCGCATAAATTTTAATAATCATCATTTATTTTTCTTATCTCATAATAAACTCGTGTGTATATATATATATATATATATATATATATATGCTAGATCTTTTCTATTTCTACCAGTGTATGAGATTTGGAGCTATGACGAACACACGTACACTTTTTTTAAAATGACGTCACAAAAGTTGGAACCTATAAACTCTTATAAATTATCTAAATTCCTAATTACCCAGCACCTAGTCCTCGTAACTTCACAGGTGCGCTTTTTAAAGGCATAGATTTGGAGTTTTATATAAGGACTATCATTATTTAATATTTATGTTACGTCGTCCCGCTCCCATTTTAAGTAATCAATTATAAGCTTAATTTTTTAGGTATTTCAGAGTATTAAGAAGGTTTTCATTGAAGCATTGCCTCATTAATGCAAAGCTTTTCTATTGATTTAATATTTACTAGTGACTTTCACCGTCTTAATTTGGTATATGATAAATGGGGATTATTTCAGTTCTTTTTTTTAAAGATATTAATATTCATGATAAATTGTTTAATATTTATTATTTATTATTTATATTTAATAAAATTTTAAATTTTTATTATAAATTATCAGTCAATAAATAATTAATAATTCATCTTAAATAAATAAAACCATTTGAGTGGTCCGGGCCAGAGGACGCTACCCTTTAGTATGTTATAGGCAAGGCACTATTGGCTAAAAAAAAAAAGAAATAAAAAACACATGCAGTCTGTCTGACACTTGACATCGTCTATATTCGATTTCTCAACTAATCATCAGTATCAACATACATTGTTTTCCAAATCTCGAGGACCGTTTAACTTTTTTTTATGCCTTTGCATGCAAATTGGGAGCAGCTTTATTCTGATTTTTGACTCTTTACTGGCTTATGCATGTAGCAACAAGGAACAAGCTAAGTACTATGGAGACGTAGGCGGTGAATTTTTGACTCTTTACTGGCTTATGCATGTAGCAACAAGGAACAAGCTAAGTACTATAGAGACGTAGGTGGTGTCATTGTGTGGGTTCTCTTCTCTCATTTGTCCTAAAATTGGTTATCGTTTGCAGAATTAAAAATAGCGAACGGGTATATACATGACCAGCACAATGGAAAAGGTAAGCAAATTAAGCTGCAATAAAATGTACAGTCACGTCCTCGATCCCTCTTTGATAATATAATTTCTCGAAACTTTCAGAATCCAGAAGAGCTAAGGCGATATATGTACACATAAGGCAATTGTTATGGTTTTTTTTTTATAAATTTGATACTTAAAATAAATTGTTAATTATTTATTAATTATTAATTTTATAATAAATATTAAAAATTTTATTAAATATAAATAAAAATTAATAAATACTAAATAACTTATTTTAACTATCGATATTCTAAAATAAAAAATAAGTATCCAAATAACATCTAACATACAAATATTATAAATCTCCACCATGACTTGCAAACATACAAATATTATAAATCTCCACCATCACTCCATGCAAGTTATCTGTCCATAAGCATGAAGTTATGGCGCTGACGACTGCTATGTTGAGTGTTGGGGCAGCCTGAGGTGACAGAAAATTATGAACCGTATATATTACACAGAAGAGAAGACCCTACCCTTAGACCTTAATTAGCTATGGTATCTCTCTCCAATAATGAAGATCTAGGGCAGCCAATTTTAACCTTTTGAAGGGATTCACAAATGTATGGTGGTGCCTGGAGCCCGCAACTGGATCATATGCCAGCAAAAGAGCATCCCTCATAATACGATAGGCCAGGATAAATTTCTTATTCCAAATTCTGACAGCGCTTCAAAATCTCACAGTATCTCTACCAAAGCCCACCATTCATATTATATATATGTGTGTATACGGACGTATATTCAGAAACACTAGGGCGTGTGTAAAGATAATATAACAGAAGCGTCAAGAAAAAAAAAATTAAGCATTTTTTTTGGTATAAATAAGTTCAGGGGGAGGGGAGTGTCAACAACCAACTCTTTTGAAAGAGTTGGTAATTTACATATTATTATCAGATGTATTATAAACAAGTGGTCAGGGCCTAAGTATATATGCCAATGAATTATTTTCACTTTAAATTCCAAGACTCTCGGTTGAAAGGTGTGTTAGAAATATTAAAATTAATTGTAAACTTTTATTAAATGATACTTATACATAACTTATTAATAAATTATCACTAAATAAAAATAAAACCCAATACCTTCTTAGTTGAGCCAATCTTAAATAAATAAAATAAGGTAAGCATTGGCTGCAATGTATGGGCTTCTTTTTTATCATATTTGATTATTTGAGGCTTTGACCAGCTGCTCTGGAAGACAGCAAAAGGGAAGCACGATAAGGACCATAATTTATTTATAAAAAAATGAAAAAATGGTGGGAAAAGGGAAAAGGAGAATATATAGGCACTATAACTGCACGTAATAATAATTAATTAGTTGAACATACGGAAAGACTATGTCCGCAGAAACAAAATTAGCTTCACTCATTAATCTGCAATAATCGTCATTCAAACTTCTGCTGATGAAAACAGATACATCAATAGGAAAAATAAAGATATGCGGAGGGGGGATCATCTCAAATCTTTTGCTAGAAATTTCCTGTACTATCAACATATTTCTTTGCTACCTTGTTTCAACGAGAGAAAGAGTTCAAAAAATTAAAAGAAAAAAAAAAGAATTTACAGTTCATATCTGCTGGAATATATCAAAATTTGTTCCAGTTAGATCTTCTGACAGTGACGCTAACGGATAGCTAGTGAAATCTATTGAATTATGAGTCTGCAGCTGCCGTTCTTGCCATGAACTTGTCTTGAACTCCTCGGATTTTATGGAATTGACTTGAAACTGAAACAAAGGGTCCAACTTGTTCTCGCCGTCCCATGAGAAGCCTGCATTTTCCATCATGCTGCTCATCTGACACCCTGCTCCTGGATAAATGCTCATGTTTGAGCTATTGCTGGAACTTTCTTTCACCTGACCATTCATGAACAAAGAACTGATTTTGGAAGCTGAATTGTTATCTGCAAACTCTGTCAGCGACACGTTCCCGTGATCCGAACTATTTAGACTTGGCATTGAAGAGAATCCATAGCTTGAATTCGTTCCCAACTGGTTCTGATCAAATTGTCTAAGGCTTGGGTGATAATGACTGACACTTGAATTATAACCAGACTGCGCAATACCCATTTGAAATTCAAAGTAGGACAAGGGGTCCAATGCTGGTTTGCTCATGAAAACTTCTCTTGAAGCTTCTTTTAGCCCGCCATCATAGTAATTCGAATCGCTCATTAGAAGTGCTGATCCCTGTGAGGATGCTAAAGTTGATGTAGCTGAAATCCCTTGGGACAGTGGTATTTGCATAGGCGGTGTCTCTGTGCTTTCCTTCTCTTCTTTTATATGAGCTTCAGTGAGGGGCTTGTGTGTAGCTGGGTCAATCCCTTGCTTTAATAGCTTCTTCTTCAAACATGAATTCCAGAGATTTTTAATCTCATTATCTGTTCTTCCTGGTAACTGTGCAGCAATTTGAGCCCACCTGAAATTGGAAAGTAATCATTTCAAAAATTCTGAAACTTTAACGGATACCCTTTTTGTTTGTGTTCCAAAGAAAATAAATCTGTTTTATCAACTCCATTCTTCAATATATGTTACCTATTTCCGAGAACTTCATGAAGACTGATTATAAGATCCTCCTCCTGTTGCGAGAACATCCCTCTCTTCAAATCAGGCCTCAAATAATTTATCCATCTCAATCTGCAACTCTTTCCACACCTTTGCAGTCCTGCAATTCATAAAACAAGTTAAGCTCTTCCCTTTCTTTTCATTTTAATTAATAAAAGAGAGAAAAAGAAGAAGAAGAATAAAGCAGATGAGGAATTTGTTCATGTTAATATTACCAGCTTGTTTGGGAACGGAACTCCAGCACCCAACGCCAAATCTGGTTATGTAATTGAATAGCTTGTCATCTTCTTCAGGGGACCATAAACCTTTCCTCAGTTTTTGCTTTAAACAACAGGAATGGCGACCCATTTGTGCGAGGACAGTGGGAAGGGACAATGTTTCTTAATTATATATGGAGCCCTGAACTTTGAAGTGGTCACTGGCTCTATATAGTGAAATATTACCTGAGTGCTTGTGTCATTGAAACGTTTCAGGAGGGGGAAATAATATATGTATGCTGTTGAGTGGAGAGGGGAAAACTCAAGAACTAATTGTGTTGATTTAAAGAGAAGAGGGTATAACTATAAATCATACTTAGGATTGAAGTTAAGAGGGAGAGAGAGAGGGAGAGCGCTGAGGAAGGTGAAGCAATCAAGTGGGTTTTACGCAAATCCGGTGCTGCTTTTGCATTGGACTGGATTGAGTTTTAAGGTATCCCTATTTCTAGAAAATTAGACAAAGTAAGTAATATAAATAATAACTGCTCTATAAACGTGTACTATATAGGAGAGAGAATATAGCTCTTACGTATTGATATTTAGGGTGAGTTATTAATTATTTATTAATTATTAATTATTAATTTTATAATAAAAATTAAAAAATTTATTAAATATAAATAATAACTAAAAAATATTAAATAACTTACTCTAAGTATTAATATTTTAAAAAAAGATAAATATAAAAATAATTCATAAATGAAAATACAGTTAAGTGGTTCCTGTTTTATTAATTACTAATTAAGTACTAATTGCTAACTCTTTTTTTCTTTTTTTGGGTCTGAATGCTAAGTTACTAGCCTCATATAGTAAATAATCATAAATATCTTATGCATGTTAATATTAGACCCTTTTGTCGCTTTTATTAGCTTATAATATTAATCCTGAATCATGATCTAGCATAATTCATCTTTGGTTTAGCCTCTGACAAGATGATCTCATCCCCATATGTCATTCTAAACCATATAATATGAATGAAAATATTTTTAAATGCCTGTAAATTGAGGTTAGTACTTATTATATTAAGATTAAAGAAAATATATAGAATTCTTAGAATTTAGATTTATTGTACCACTTCGACTAAGTGAGTGATGGGTTGTATGTGGGCCAACTCTCACTGTAAAAAGAAAGAAAATTAATTAGGGATCCAATTTTTTGAGAAAAAAAGAGAAATTAATCCGGGTGAATTATTGTGAACTCCCATTCTTATATATAGCTGCATATGCTATGTATGCATGAACCTGAGGCCTGAGAGCTGTAGAGATAGACAGCCACCAGATTTGCAAAACAACGATTTTGTATATCAAATTTTTGGTGTAATATTTATATCACTTTAATTATTATATTAAAATTAATATATTTTCTTACATAAAATTTTTCATGTCTATTAATCATCTTCAAAAATTAATATTTATAATAAGATATAATATAACAAATTTTAAAGTATAAATATTATCCTTGCAAAAATGAACGGATTGTGTCATGCATTTGTGTGTTTTCATATGTAAAAAATGTAAAATTAAATTACCTTTTGTTTAGGATTTGTTTTCTTTTTATTTTTTAGCCACTGCTATTTAGAGTTTTATGTGAATGTTAAAAACAGAGTAAACGACGGGTGTTTATAATCTAGCTTAGCATAAAAATTTGGTCTTATCTTAAAGTGTTTGGGTTGGGACACGATTTTTTTTTTAGACCTAATTTATTTTGAGTTGGGACTATGTCACCCTTTTAGCCACCTCAGCAAGATCCGATACTGAGTAAATTATTTTTTTAATATTTTTTTTATATATTCTTGTAACATTTATTTTAAATGTTAGATTTTAATAAAATATTATGACTCTATATAATTTTAGTTATTACGTCATTCACTTATTATGTAATTATCAATTGGATTTGATCTTGATATGAATAAAAAGTAATAAATACAAGTAAATTTATACAAATAAAAAAAAATAATTAAAATATTACATAAAAAATATTTTGTATATTTTTATCCAGTTGGCTTAGTTTAGACCCTAATATGAATGAGCCTGGGCTATTAAAATTGACCCATCAAAACCTCAGGCTGAGACGAAGTCAAATTTAACCCAGCTCATAAACACTTATAAAGTAAACACTTATTTTAATAATTAAAAAATATAATAAATACATTAAAATTATTTTTTTATATCAATATTTAACATCAACTTAATTTTTTAATGTCAAAAAATTAATGTTAAAAGTTAACATTAAACTAATTAAAAAATTATTTTAATATATTTATTATTAAAAAATTAAACAAATAAATTGTTGATAATACTTTTTTTTTTTTTACAAAAATTGTTGATAATACTTATAACTTTAAATTAACACAAATAAGTATTTACTCTTAAATACTATAAAAGCAGCCGACACTGGTACATAAAGGACGTGTGGGCTCCATGAACATATTGACTCTAAAAGTCTAAATTAAAAAAGACCCAGTATGCTACTTATTTGAGATTCCAATAAGAACAGTAAAACCTATGCAATTACAAGTTACAATCCATGTTTCTTGCCCTCATTTTGGTCCCAAATTCTTTTCTATCTTTCCGCCTTCCCATTTTTCTGCAATCACCACAGAAACTGCTTTTCTCATAGAGTTTGGCTATTAGTGGCAATTATTTTTATAGATAAGTTCTTCTCGAAGCAATAATAGATTGTGTGCATATATATATATATATGTAAAACAACAATACTGCCTTGCACAAAGTATGTGTTAGATGTTTTATTAATAATTTTGGCTTAGAATACACGTTATTTTTGGCTTACAATACAAGTTGTTGATCTTTCAGTAGTGATTTTTTTTAATAAAGGGTCAATAGTTCATTATCTTAATTACGAGAAAGATTTTTGTCACTACTCAAGTCATGGAACAAATCCCTAAGCAAGCAATTAAACATTTTTTTCCTTTGAAAATTAGGATTGACGTATATAAGAAAAGCAAGTTGTCAATGTCAAAATGTCGTAAGTTTGACACGTATCAGTTTACTGTGTAAGTGTTGCTGTTTCAGATTATGCTATCGATATTTTTATATGTAATATGATGTCCTTTTCTTTAGAAAACGGGGATAAATTCAAAACATAAGGAGGGATTTGGAGGGAGAAGTTAATTACTAGATATAGATATTTCCATTATAAAATTTAAAATAAGTAATTTGCTTGATAAGCATAACTTAACCGGTATCTACTTTAATTTTTATTAGAGGTTGTGGATAACAAGAGTTCAATCTCTTATACTATCATTTTTTTATTCTAACTTGAGTTTAAGGACTTTCTTAAAAAAAATTAAGGAATTGAATTAAGGAATAGTTTAAGAATTTATATTCAAAATTTGGTAACTACTAATTATGAATTTGTTTCATTTTAAATGAACAGATGTTGGCTAAGACGGTGAAGAAAAAATTGTTTCTCACATTACTGTTTTGAGTTTAAATTTGCAAAGAGACTGAAAATTACATTCTCATAAATCTGCTAAACACAACATAAAAAACCTTACTTGAACCAACCTAGCTAAAAATAAGACCATCAGGCAAAATTATAAAACTCTTTACTGTAATATAGAAAAACAAAATATTTTACTTATTGTTTTACAGTTATATGACTATTATTTCTCAAATAATTTTTTAATCTCAATTATATAAATAATTTCAAAATTTTCCGATGAGCCCCTTGCAACTTTAATTTATGATTTATATTGAAAAGTTTTGCATACTCAAGCCACAAGATGCAAAAGAGGTGAGGGTAGAGATGCTCAAGACCTAGTCCAGTCTGTAAATTTGGATCAACCCAAGTTACTTAAGTCGGGTCTAACTCGATTTTTATAGAAAAATTGGACCAGGACAAAAATAAATAGTTTTGGTCCGATGTGTTTTTTGGATCTAGATCAAGCTGCCTAGCCTAACTTGAGATATATACATACATAAATTTCTTAACTTAAAAAATTTAAGACATATAAATTAAATATTACTTTTAAATATATATATTTAATTAATATTTATTCATTAATAACTTGAGAGTCATAGAACTATTAATATACAATGTGAGCTTTCAAATACGTTACATAATATGACATATCATACATATAATTATATTACAATTTAAATTTTGTAAAATTTCAGGTCAGTCCAGTCTCGATCCTGATCAATCACAAGTCTAACCAGACCATGACTGGATTAACTCAATCTAAGTTCAAGTCCAAAAAAATTACTCAACTCAAAATCTCAAATCAAGACCGATCCAAGCCAATCCTAACTCAACCCTACCCATGTGCACTCGTAGGTTGAGGGACTAGAAAGGGAAAAACTCAAGTTGCGGCAGTCTTGAGTTATGAATTGATGTATTCAAACGCTTAGCAAGAGGTATAATTGAAAAAATGGAATTAAATTATATGTTGTACTTATTTAATCCTACGCATCAATAATGTGTTTCCCGTAAACATTATATAGATAGTGAATGAATATGATATGTCTAATATAAAATTACATAAAATTCACATATTATATGTAAGTTTAAATTTGATTTACTTTTAGTGTATATTTTTTTACATTATCATCTAATTATGTGATACATATTATTAAAAGAGTTAAATTTTTTTATAAATATTATAATAATCAAACTTTTGTAATAATTTGACAATACATAATTTAATAGATAATAAATAAAAATTAAATATCCATTATATAATTGTAAGAAAGTTGTGTATTTTCCATTACAAGCTATATAGAATTGGGAATACATTGACCACTATGCCATACTAATTAATGAGTCACTTTCTGAAGACTTGAAAGTTGAAACAATAAATGTGGACTCATATGGAAGAGAGCGATTAATCTTTTTCATAAATTTTATGAGATATATAGAATTATTAGGAAAGGTATTTTGCTTATACCTTTTTCTTTCAAGGAAGGAGTGCATTATTTATTTTATTTAACTTTTTGAGTGAGTATACGTATATGTTTTAAAAAAACATATTAAGCCATTAAAGGGTTTACTCGTCGTCTGGGCATTTGTAATTCCTACCAAGCGGAATTATGGGAAATTTTTTCTGGGATGGAGCTTGCTTGCTTGCTTGGAAGGAAGGTTACACACTCTCCTGATTGTGAAGACTCTTTAAGAGTGATTCCAAAGTCATTATCTCTCATCAGTTGAATGGCTCTTCTCCTTTAGAGGATTACCGCTGCAAACTTATTCGTCTCATCTATAAGACTATAACCTAAAGAATCGTTCTTGGACAGTTATTTTCTCTCGCACTCTGAGGAAGGGCAATAGTTGTGTGGATTGGTTGACAAACTTCAGCCTTTCTTCCTAGGTGTATGGTTTTTACAAGCTGTTGGATCCTCCTCGTGAGCTTGCTTCTCTGATTATTGATGAGGCTACTGACGCTTTCTTACTCCCACTTGTAAATTGGCTTCTTAGTTTTTTTTTTAACTTCGGTCCCTTTGCAATACCAAAACAAAAAGTAATATAGATAATTTGTACGATATCTTAAATTTAGACTTTGTACGTACGAAAAAAATAACTTTTTTAACGTGTCACAAAATGAAGTCTAATGGAGTACAAACTATTTAGATCTCCCAAATTTTAGTAGTATATATAATTTTACGGCGTCAAAAACACCATTTGATTAAAGAATAAAAGATATATGCGACTTGCTTTTGAATTTTTTTTAACTTATAACGGAAGTTATATATATCTTACTGGCACTAAACATGCTCACATAACGTGACACGTGGAACTTCTTGTAATGGTTTTTTCACGGATCATCAAGATAAGACTAACGCGATAATGTTTTAGATGATTAAGGGACTACATTAATTTCATCCATAATTGAAGAATCAATATGATAAGACTTGTATTTTTAGAGGGTTAAAATGATTATTTACTTGATTTTATATTTTTTCAAGTTTCTCAAATCCTAATGAATTTCTTACATTAATTACTACGTTATGTTTCTTAATAATAAGTTATCATTTCTTTTGTCTATGAGCTTTAACTTAAATGATACCAACTCCTTTTAGAGATTACTTAATCTCAGGCACTACGACAGAAAAGGGTTTTTAATTCGGCTGTGAAGGCAGTTTCCAATTCGGTTCTAACAACGAATTATGTCCGGGGGTTGTCTTTTCTTCTGACTTTTAACAACGCATAAAAGAAACCGAATTGGAAAATACTTTTCCAATTCGGTTTCTGTAGGGGCGAATGGAGTTGGAAAAATGCCATACAAATATAATTCGGTCAAAACACCGGATTGAAAAATATACATTAAATCCGGTTGACTAGAACCGAATTGGAAACCCTGGAGTACATTAAATCCGGTTGACTGGAACCGAATTGGAAACCGAGTGGATGCCCAAATCAAATCCGGACGAAAATAACCGAATTGGAAAACTTCCAATTGAATTCGTTGTTTTATATAACCGAATTGGAAAATTGACAATTAAATTCGGATTTTTATATAAATCATCAATTGGAAAATTGTGTTTTTAATTTAAATTGCAGTAACAACCGAATTGAAAAGTACTATACATATCCTATTCACAAAGAATGTCCGTAATCCATTTACATTTTCTTAATCATACACGAATAACCAAAAACAAGATTATCTTTGCCCCAGTTTATAAAGTAAATCATATACATAATATTAACATTTATAAAGAATGTACGTACAACATGAAAGTATTAATCCTGTACATAATAAATAAACCTAACAACATTTCCTAAATGACACTGTTTATGGACAAAAAGTAGAAAAAACATCAATCATCTGAGCAGCTCATCATGCTTATTCTAATTCGATGCAGCTAGAACAGATGTCGCTCATTCAAGCTGTATCTCCTTTATCTCTTCTTACGTATAAGTTGTCGCTTCAAACTGAGGCAAGCAAAAATATTTAAAGTTCAGATATTTGTACAAGTCAAATACAGAACTACATCAATATAAGTATAAACCTTAAAACTTACTTTCTGACTTATTGTTTTCATCTGTTGACTTATGATGTCTTTCATATATTTCAACACATAGAAACCACATGTTTTACTATTAGGTTGCCTTGGTGCCTATACATAATATCAAAACTAATTAATTGAAACAAACAGTGGTCCAAATAATGATATCTCTGTTAGAAAACACATTATACACAATACCTTGAGTGATGATGTTGACGTCCTTTTGCCTTGTGATAGTCCTTTTTCTTTTTGTAAGACCTACACTCTTTAAAAAACCAAATGAATACATCAAGTTATGTTTAACATTAAAAACCAAGTTACACATGATGGGGGTTAGAATAACTTACATTCCAAGTACCTTCTTAAT
The DNA here is from genome assembly GCA_023212625.1 of Styphnolobium japonicum. NCBI lineage: Eukaryota > Viridiplantae > Streptophyta > Magnoliopsida > Fabales > Fabaceae > Styphnolobium > Styphnolobium japonicum. Next base: position 36,726,097 of record JALBWW010000003.1, on the reverse strand, counting down.
GTCATCTCGTATTGGTTTTCCTATAGGGTCCATCCAATAAGCGATTGCTCTTGGAGATCTTAATCACAAGCATCCAATGAGACCTAGGAAATACAACATGTAACATATTCAGTACATATATGCAATATTTGTATTAAATTTTTAAATTTTATGAATCTTACCCTCCATTATAAGGTACAAAGACCATGGAGTGCATCGTTGGAACCCGTAATAAAACCTCGGATAAGTATTGGCCCCTTGACTTGGGATCCTCTTGGCCTCCAAGAAGTGACACCCTCATTAGATTGACAAACCCATAATTTGGACATCCAGGAATGCGGTCAATCAAGTCAACCAAGTTACTTGAAATGAAATGAACAAAATTTAGTATGAAATTGACATAATAACTAAAGCAATATTTACATCAAATACAAGGCAATAATTAAGATAATTGTCATACCAGAAGAACCACGTTATAGAACTAGCGATTATGCATTCCAAATTTATAAAGTCATGCATATCTTACGGTGAGACATATGACAGAAGTCTACATCCAACCCAAGAGCTTGTATATTACGTGAGAGTACGTCATCTTTAGCCATTTCATTGGACAGTTGGGTTAGCCGGTCCAAGTCAGTTATGACTTCTGTATCCGGTCTTTGAGTTACTTGTAGTCAAAATAATAGGCAACTAATGAGTCTAAAAACCATTAATCCACATGTACAGAATCTTTAAATTACTTACATCCATGTCGTGAGTGACAAATTTTCGAGGCCAAGCAACAAAAGTCCCCAATGCGTCTTTACCGCCCACATCGTCGTTTGGGCATGGGCTGGTGCATCGGTTTAATGACCTGTCCACGCTGACCTTGACAAATTCCAATGGGAGGGGCTTGTTGTGGAGGGTCATCCCTTTGCCACCAACAAAGATAATCGTATCTTCCGCAACATAATTGTCCAGGTTGGCTACTAGTAGACAACGCATGTTTGGCTACATAATTTTCCTTAGTTAGATACATAATAATATAATTTTAATTACTTTAAATGCAATATGAAAGTATGTAAAACAATAAACTTCTATTTACCCTTTGAAAAGCCCTCACACCATCCTAAAGAATGGGTTGTATCATCGAGTGGAGTTGCGGGTGGACTTGTTGGAGATGATCTTTGTTTTTGTTTTCTAACGTGCCTCCAACGATGACCATTTGGGTCCTCTGCGACATTCTTCCCGGATGTTGTAGGGGTGACATTCGTTGATTGAGCCGAGGAACTCGATTCACCCCTTTGTCTCCCATCAAAGCCTTCAAATCTAATTTTGGGATATTGAGGTTTGTTTGGACCAAAGATTTCCCGCCACCGCCAGCATACCCATTAAAATTGTCTCCATTTGTGAGACCTTGTTACAAAGCGCCTTGTGTTCTTCCATCTTGGCCGTGTGTTCCTTTTTCCCCGAAGACGGCGTTGGATTGGACAACGAGGGTCGCACGTAATCGCTCCACTATGTTCGGGAGTGCCCAATGCCTCTCACAAGATATCGTTATTTCCAATTGCCTTGATCAAACCTAAACTTTGCTTTGTTGCGAGGTCATCCTGCAACCATATATTTATTAGATAGTTTAAACAATGGATTTAACTTGAAATTTTTTATAGCTACTTTAAACCATATAAGTTGCACACTTACTATTCTGCCTTGCTATTTCGCTTCTTGGCTTCTTAAACTCCCCTTTCTTGTCCACTCTTCTTGCTTGTTTCCACTAAATACCGTTGGATTTTCTCTGTGGTTTGTAACTTCTTTTGCTGTAATGCATTAAATAAAATATGATTCATATTGAACATATATGGACAATGAATTTAATTATAATAAAATGGAAAATGGCTTACCAAATCTCTCTCCAATTGAGCGTATCCCTTCCTTGAAGTGCGATGCCGGAATTTGGTTTTCTGGTATGCTATGCACTTCTCCCTAGTTTCTCGTTACATTAGGCAGATGTCAATAAATCACATACTTAATTAACATCATCAAGTCAGTAGCCCAATTTAATTAAATGTACCTACTTTGAATTGATCGGACAAATGTGATTTGACAAACTCATTCCATATGTCCTGTGTGATGAATTTGTATTTTGCTGGGGGGTTAAACATCCGCTCATGATCATCCACCTCATAAAAAGGCCATATGTATTCCCTCCCTAATCTGGTCTTGAATTGTTTTAACTTATCGCGACACTCTTCATCATCATTTTCGAATTTCTCTGTCTCGGGTATTATAAATGAGTTCTATTGCATAAAACAAACAAATGATAAGTTCAATCTGTAATACAATCAATATTAAGATATATTTTTTTAATTCAAAGAATGTTAAAAATTGACCGTTAAAGTATTCCAAATTCTATCCTTCAAATATTTGGGAACCTCACCCCATGAGGCCATATTGATAGGAACAATGTCTCTTGTCACTATTCCTAAATAAGTCATGAGGTCTTTCCCACTGTCTTCAATAGGAACACCATTGTAATTAGTTTCAACCGAATTTTTTGACGGTTGCACGAACCTTATAGAGATGCGGTCTAAAACTGTTGGACCCCTAGTTCTCTTCTTTGAAGAAGTTTGCTTACTTGAAGAATCTCCGGTGTCGGATGTAATTTGATAATCCGGATCAGACGACATCTGTAATAAGCAATACACATTACCAACACATAACAAGCATAACAGCACAATCAATAAGATGCATGCATGACGGTATTCTAGCCTACTGAAAGGAAAAGTAACAATGGTCCACATAAACATTAGAACCTCACCCTAATCAGGACAATGCACATTACAAAATCAATATTCAAGGTTGTTACCGTTTGATGAACGTTGTTTGTCCTTTGAAGTATTTGAGGTAAACTATGGTTCAAAAGCACTAGTATAACTGTGGAAGACCGCGAAACGTAAATCCATGTTTTCGTAGACGTTAAGTCACAAAATTTAAGGAGAAATGTTAAATGGAGTGAAAAATAGTTACCCCCTATGTAGCGTTCGACGATGATGAAGATGGAGTCACTTGGAGGTTACAGAAACGACAATGGCTGGATTTTTGGGGTAGGAGAAATACACAGAGAACGCGAGGGAAAGAAAAGTAAAGGTTTCCTACCTTAGGTTGTAGTTTTGAATTACGAATACCTTTTCAATTCGGTTATAGTAAAATCCGAATTCCAATACTTGAATATGAATGGTCCCTAAGACATATAAATCCGGCAACCCAATAACCGAATTCGTTTGTCTACTTTCCAATCCGGTTAATATGACCGCGGATTGGAAAACATCAACTTATTAATTCGGCAAATAATAAACCGGATTCTAAAGAAACTTTCCAATCCGGTTACTAAGTTAGCGGATTTGAAAATATCAACTTATTAATCCGGCTACTATTCAACCGAATTCTAAAGTATGTAAAAACAAAAAAAAATTTAAAACATTTATAAAATGAAGTTTTCATTAAATGACTTTCCAATCCGGTTACTAAGTTAGCGGATTTGAAAATATCAACTTATTAATCCGGCTACTATTCAACCGAATTCTAAAGTATGTAAAAAAAAATTTTAAAACATTTATAAAATGAAGTTTTCATTAAATGACTTTCCAATCCGGTTACTAAGTTAGCGGATTTGAAAATATCAACTTATTAATCCGGCTACTATTCAACCGAATTCTAAAGTATGTCAAAAAAAATTTTAAAACATTTATAAAAGGTAGTTTTCATTTAATGACTTTCCAATCCGGTTACTAAGGTAGCAGATTTGTAAATATCAACTTATTAATCCGGCTACTATTCAACCGAATTCTAAAGTATGTAAAAAAAAATTTTTTAAAAACATTTATAAAATGAAGTTTTCATTAAATGACTTTCCAATCCGGTTACTAAGTTAGCGGATTTGAAAATATCAACTTATTAATCCGGCTACTATTCAACCGAATTCTAAAATTACAATAATTACTAAGTTTTCATTAAATGATTTATTACAATAATTGATGTAATAAAAAAAATTTAAAACATTTATAAAATGAAGTTTTCATTTAATGACTTTCCAATCCGGTTATTAAGTTAGTGGATTTGAAAATATCAACTTATTAATCCGGCTGGGACATCACCGAATTCTTAAGTTCAGTTTTCATTTAATGACTTTCCAATCCGGTGAATGAGTTAGCGGATTTGAATATGTCCACTTATTAGGAAGCATATTTAAATAAAAAATAATATTTCTAACACGTTTTCACTGTAAGGTAATGTCATGACAGGACCAAAACGCATTGACATTGACGGCTACAACACAAAGTTTTATTCACATCAGTTGGATATTATACAATGAAAAACATTAACGAGTGATCACAACGAATAAACAGAGTTGGTTTATTTATTACAATGAGAAACATTAACTAATTTAGAATAGTGTCAAACAAGATTAAGTTTTCCTTGATTCTTCTATGATTTGCATCTCCCATTGCCCAACCAGTTTGGTTCATCATATGCATCGGTCAATGAACATGGGATTAGTAATTTGGTAAATGTTCTCGGTTCCATATCATCTTCCCGATGGAGTTCCTTCGCATGAATCTTGAATTCCTTGCAAGGACTATTTTTTGAGCTGTATTGCTACCATCATTGACATAGAAAATTTGTCTAGCTTGTGTAGCCAAGATAAGCGGATCATTCTTAAACCCAATCTTGTTGGAATCAATGAATGTTAACTCCTAAATCATCAATTTTCAATCTGTTGATCAAACCATCTACACTTGAAAACAAAGGAATTCGAATTTTATGTAATCAAGTTCTCATATCTCTTGAATCATCCCAAAGTATGAGGTCTTGGATAGTATTGGGTTTGCATCCTTCACGATGACACATGGTATGATTCGACCACTAATGTGACTCTAGAGTTCGACTAATGCATGTTGTCTCTGCATAGTATGGAACCTAAAACCATTAATCGTGTACCCTTCATAGCTCAATACTCGTGTTTGTGGCATATGACTAAGCCATCTCAAAGTATCATCAATAGATGAACCACATTGAATCTCTTCATCTATATGGTTCTGCAACCATGATGCAAATGATTTAGTATGATAGTTTTGTAAACTTACCTCGGTTCTAAACTTAGAAGGGAATGATTCTTTAATAAATGCAAAGTGTTTTTCCACATGCAATTTGGATAATAGCCATGTTCCTCAAAACATATAGGTGAGCAATATTAAGATCGTCAGATGGAACAAACAACATCTTGGGTCCAAATAATCCTCTTCCAATTTCACCAGAAATATTTTTGGGAACAGAGAGTCCAATGACGTTTGCCTTAGCAACGTACTCTGAACAAAACACAACTGCTTCTTTTGCAACGTAACACTCTATAATACAAGCCGCCTACTTTTGCTCCTAACCATGCTCTTCAATGTTCTCATGGAACCGTTCAAATGGGTACATCCACCGAAGGAATCGACCACATATCTTTACTTCACGTACTAAGTGGACTACCAAGTGCACCATGACATCAAAAAATGATGGAGGAAAATACATTTCCAAACGCAAAGTGTTTCAACAATATGCATTTGCAAGTCATCAAGGATGGAAGGATCCACAACTTTAGAACATAACTTATTGAAGAAGTAACAAAGTTTGGTTATGGCAATCCCAACTTCTTTTTGTAAATTTCCTCGCAATGCCACTTGAAGAATTTGTTGCATTAGCACATGGCAATCATGAGACTTCATGTTTTGCAATTTCAACTCTTGCATATTAACCTTGGACCTTAAATTGGACGAGTATCCTTCAGGCACCTTTAAATCCTTTATGAATTGTGAAGTAGTTTTGTTTTTCTTTCCTTGACATTGTATAACATGACGGAGGAAGGTACATTCGGCTATCCTTTTCAATTGGAGCAAGTGTAGTCCTAATCCCTAACTCCACCATGTCGAGCCTAGATGAGAGAAAATCTTTTGACTTGCCTTTCACATTTAACAATGTGCTAATCAAAGATTCACATACATTCTTCTCTATGTGCATGACATCCAAATTATGTCGGACCATCAGAGATCCCCAATAAGGAAGCTCATAAAAGATACACTTTCTCTTCCAATACTTCGTCATTGGGTTATTAGAATTCAAAGAATCAATAAGTCAGAGGATTTGAGGCTTTGGAAACTTTCGGTGCGTAATCAAAGTCTGTTGGCCATTAAATGCCTTTCACGCTTTACGTATGGATGGTTTGATGGTAGCCACTTTCGATGTCCCATGTATGACATTTTCTTCCCATGTCTAAGTCTAAAAGCATTGGTATTATCTCCACAAATTGCACATCCATAGTACCCCTTTGTCACAAATTGAAATATTACCATATGCGGGGTAATCGACACGGTCCCACATCAACGCTCGATCTCAATGTGAAGGACTCCTTCCGATAACCATCATAAGCTTCAACGCCATTACTCATAAAGTCTTCAAATCATCAATTAAAGGACGTAAGTAAGTATCTATCTTATTTCCCGGCTGTTTTGGACGAGATATCAACATAGCCGGATGCATGAATCTTCGCTTTCATTGTTAGCCACGAGAGGAGGTTATAAATAACTATAATAACGAGCCAAGAACGTGTTGAGTGCTCGATTACTAAATGGGTTAATTCCATCGGTGCACAAACCCAATGAGATTTCTAGGATCGGCCGAGAAATACGGATATGTAACGTCGAAACTCCTCCAATGAGGTGCATCAGTAGGATGCCGCAACTTGAAATCACACTTCCTACCGTCTCCATCCTTATGCCATGTTAACATCTTTGCATGCTCCTTGTTTAGAAAAGTCTCTTAAACCTTGGAATGATTGGCAAGTACCAAAATACCTTTATGGGAATTTTTTCTTCCTAGACTTTCCTAAACAACTTTGTGATTTCCATCTTGATTTTCCACATTTCGGACAATAGTCACCACTGCATCTTGATCATAGTAGATGATGCAATCATTTGGACAGGCATGAAATTTCTCATATTTCAAACCAAGTGATGACATTGTCTTCTTTGCATTGTTCATTGTTGTCGGAAGGAGGTTATCTTCATGGAGCATATCATGAATTAAAGTAAGAAGGTCACTGAAACTTTTGTTAGACCATCCGTTGAAGCTTTCAAATTGAATAATCTAATAAATCTTGTAATTTTTGTGAATTGTTTACAACCTTCATATAATGGTAATTGGCACTCATCCATTGTGTCTTCAAATTTTTGAGAATTGTCATCCAAGCATCAATTTCAACAACTGCATTGCTTAATTTGTCAATCATGTCAAAATCTTTCATGTATCCAAACGGTTGAATTTGGTTCTACATTGGATGTCACGATGAAGTAGCTTCACCATGCCAAATCCACCTGGTATAAGTCAAGTCGAACCCGCTGAAGTACAAGTGATCCCTAACTGTTGGATGCTTAAGCGAGTTAGGTTGCCACAACGCCGACATGGACATCTTATCATCAATCCATTGAATTCGGGATTGTTTTGTGCGAAAATCAAGAAAAACGCTCAACACCCATTCCATATGCACTGCATAAACGATCCATGTGTATCCACGAGCGATCCATGACATAAGATGTTTAATTTAGAAAAACGATAATATTATCACACCATCCAAATGAACAAAACAGAGTAACGATAGCTAAAAATGGAAATATTTAATAACTTCCTTACCTAACAAAATGAATTGATGAAATGGAAGCACTGGATGCACAAATAATGAAACCTTGATGAAATGGAAGCACTGGATGCACAAATAATGAAACCCTAGATGGAAATATACGTATAGGTAACTACCTTTCCAATCCGGTTATTGAATAAACCGAATTGGTAACTACCCACAACAAATTCGGTTTATAATAAACGAATCAGTATAGTGTGAAAAATTACATTTGGACAATAATTTTTATATAAATAATTGATTTATAAATCAGCTATTCTAGTACATAATTTAAACATCAGGAGTTTGTAATCTGGTTACTTGTTTAACCGGATTCGAAAAGTTGCCCGTTATGGTATATCCATGTTTCCAAAAGCACTTTCGAATCCGGAAACATTAAAATAAATTAAAATGTCTTATGTATGAATCCGGTTTCTTGGAATACCGGATTCGAAAATAACTTATAAATCCGGTTATAGTGAAACGAATTAATGTCTCTTATATATGAATTCGGTCAGTATAAGAACCGAATTGGAAAACATGATTTCAATCAGTTAGCCAAATCACCGAATTAAAGTTGCCGAATTTAAAACCCATATTTCTTGTAATGAGGGTTAAATCTATTCAGACAGTTTTTTCTGTACTTCAACTTACCCTTTCTATCCTCACATCAAGTCATACACTTTCTTTATAAAAAAAATGTTAATATTTTTTTAATTAAAGAGAATAGAATACTTTTCCTTTTACGTTTCTTGACTATAATAAAGTCTTACAAGCGGTTAGTTTATAAAACTTTTAGGCCGTAGATGAAATTGGGCTTAAAATTGAGTATTAAAATTAAAATTGGATATTTTAATTTTAATTATTTTGTTTGGTGTATATATTAAAATTAGAATTTTAATTCTGAGTCAAATTTTATGAAATTAAAAAATAACTAATTTATATTATTTTCAATTCTTAGTTTAAATCTTAAAAATTTCAATTCTAAGTACCAATTTTTTTTTATTTTTTGAATATTAAAAGATAAATATTAAAAAATATTCTATAACTATTGCTACTCACAACACCGACATAGTCCTACAACGTTGTCGTTGGCCTACTCCAATCGCGTTGTCCACCATGCCTTCGATATGCTAGCCACTGACGGAATATTCCGTCATCAATATTTTATAATTCTGTCGCTAAATAAGAGGAAAATTGGTGTCCTCTTTGATTTAGTGACAGAAAATAGCCGTCCCTAATTCCTTTTCAGAGTACAGTGACGGAATAAACCATCACTAAAATTGGTAGCGACCAAACAATTTATTAAACTTTTAGAGACGGAGTTAGAGAGGGAAAAAATCCGTCTCTAATTTTTGTAACGAAAAAATCTGTAGCTATAATTGATGGCAACAAACATTTTATTAAAATGTTAGAGATAGATTTAGAGAGGGAAAAAATTCGTCTCTAATTTATGTGACGAACAAATCGTCGCTAAAATTGGTTGCAAAAAAGGTCGAACAGTCCAAGTAGCAAGTCAATTTGAAGAGTTTACCCAAAAGCAAAAACAAAATCTTAGATCCAAACCAAAAGCATAAGAATCTGATTCGTAGATTACGCCGTTATCGATCCACAGGTGATGTCTTTGCTGTTTGGACAAGAAGTTGGTTGCTGACAATTGATCTGTAGGTTACGCGTCTGTTGACGATGTTGTTCGTCCAATTCTGGCAATGACAGTTCTTCCAATTCTGGTAAAGGCAGTGATAGTTGGAAAATATGGCCACTATCGTAGATATTGTCCTTTGGTGGTGGTTGGAAAAGATAGCCATGGAAGTAAGAAAGAGTGAGCGTGAGAGATATGCGAGTTCAGGGTAAAGTTGGAATAGAAAACCTATCAGGTTATATCATACGATGATGGAGAAGATAAGGTTATATTGCTATAGTGGAATAAAATGATTTGACCTAATTTAATTATACTATCAAGTGGTAACACAAAATATATGTTAAAATCTGATAGTATTTCTTTATATTATTAGGTGTATCAAATAGGGTCTAAGTGTAATATGAAAAACAAATTTTTGATTTTTAAAAATTGTCTGCTATTTTATTATTGTGTATTTGAGGAAGGGCTTGGAAATGTGGCTGAGATCTTTTTTCTGCTTACCTGCAGATATGTTTGAGTTTGAGATGAAGAGTAGAAAGACAAATATTTTGAGATAAAAATAACTTTATATTTGCTTGTGAATGATAAAGGAAAGGGGATAATGGTTCCCTTTTGTTTGTGTCCTATTTTTGGTACATAGGAGTTACAACGTAGAAAAGGATAGGTGATTTAATGAAAGACAAACTTTTAAGTTTTAAGTTTTAACATCATCGTGATCATCACATATTAATCTTTAAAATCGAGACGGGTGCAAACTGAACTCGTCTCCCTTTTAATTCTCACACAATTGTTAATGTTTTTATTTTAAATATTTCACTTATTTATCATTTGAATTTAATTTTTATATATTGTCAATATAATTTTTTTTACATTATTATATTATTAAATAAGTTTAACTATAGTAACAATTATTTTAAAAGTTAAATTTTTTTAACATGTTAATACATAATTTAAGATTAATGTAAAAGATTTACACAAATAATAAATCAAAATTAAATTCTTATCATTTTTAATATTAAAAAATAATGTTATCTCCCAATCATTTATGTGATAGTTTTTCCTTATGTAGCGTATACAGTCTAATTTAATTTCTTATAGGCCTTAGACCTACAACTATTACTTTCAGTAACAATGTTATGAAAACAAACAATGCATTGATAAAAAATAAGAATATTAATCTTATTTTATATTTATACTATAATCCATTATAATATATGTGTGAAAATTTGTACAAACAAAATTTATATTCTTTTATATTTTTTTAATCTCCACATGATTATTAATTAATAAATAAAAATGATCAAATATAATTTATAATTAAGAAAACATTATTATTTTTATATATTATACTTATTCCAACTCTTTCATTACCTATTTTATACGATTAACATTTTTAAGTATAAAATATGCTTGATTATAATTTTAGTTTAAGTTTAAATTTGATTCACTTTTAGTGTAAAGATTTTTATATTATTATTCAATAATGATATGACGCATCATTAAAAGAGTTAAACTTATAAAAGTCAAACTCTTTTAATGATTTGATAATCTATAATTAGATAATAATATAAAAAAATTACATTAGGGTGTGTTTCACGTTTGGAGACAAAATTTACCTTGAACGTTGTGTTAGCATATTTGGCAACCTCTAAATAAGAATCACATTTGAATGCAAACGTAATTTTAATACCTCAAACGTGAAATTAACATTTTTTTTTTGCATTAAAAGAAAACTCGTTTGTATGTATTAACAAAAATATCATTGTAATTTGATATTATATCATTATTTTAATAATATTTAAATAAATATAACCTAATAATTTTTAAAAATATTATTAGAATTATACTTAAAGTAATTTTATTTTATAATACCCCAAACAAACTTAACTTTTAAAAGAATTTTATTTGTCATTAATTTATTTTTAATCAATATTTTTAACATTAATTTATTAACAATTTAACTCAAAATAATTTATTCTCATTTTAGTAATTACACATTCAAAAGTAATTTTTATTAACATTATTCAAACAATATTTATTTTAACAAAATTAATTTTTAGATAAAATTTTTCAAACATAAATCACTTAACTCAAACTCATTTTTAACTAAAATTAAGTTTGTAAAAATAAGTTCATCTAAAATCAAGTTTATAAAATATAATTCAAACACATACATATGAGATATTATTCTAATACTCATATTTTTTTCAAGTACCAATACCTAATATAAATTATCAAATATTTATTAATTATATTTAAAAAAATTAAATATTTATTATAAAACTAAAAATTAATAAATACTTAATAATTTACTCTAATACTAAATTCATAAAGCTATCTGACTCTCCCACATAATGATTTTTATTTTTAAATTTTCACGAGCATACTCTATATATCCGTGTTATGGTTGATGGCTGGGTCGCACATATTAACCTGGCTTAAAAATGAGTTCCCTCATATTATAAAAAAAAAAAAAAAAGAGTTCCCTCAAGTCTTAAAGTCAAACTCAATGATAGGAGGCTCTCTCACAGACGTAACCATGACCGACACCTACAACTACAAGTACATCTCTCAAATATAAAAAAAAAAAAAAAATCCAATTATTAAATAAATAAATAAATATATATTATTTAAATTATAATTCTTGAAAAATATGCAGCCCGCCAGCACATGTCACCCGCATACCACCAAATTCCAATCCTCGCAGTTATTGGCCTACGCTTTTTTTTTTGTCTGTATTTGATCATTGTAATTTGTAGAGAATCGATGAAATCCCCATCGTAACGTGTTATGTGTCGCGATGGAACGGTTCGATTAGTCTAAATTAAATATTAAATAATTATGATTTATTATTATAAATAAACTTATAAATAAATTATTTTAAATTGATCAAAATTAATTTAAATTAAATTATCGTATTTATCTAATTAAATCAACTAATTGTTAAATTTTCTATTTTTTTAATATTTTTAAAATTTTATAAATATTTTTATATATTTTATATTATTACATATAAATTATTATTATAATATTATCTGATTTAACTAATTAGTTTAAATAGTTAAAAAATCACACAACACTCTCTAGTTCATAGTTCAATTTTCATATGGAAAAATGACTTACAAAATTAATTTAGTAAAAAAGTATTCTTATTTAATTTTTAAATAAAATTAATTAAGTATTATATTAATATTTTATATACAATTAATTAATATTTTATTTTTATTTTAATACATAATAAATAATTAAATATATATTATTAATTAAACTAATTTAATATTTAATTAAATTTTTTTACAAATTAAATAAAAATATTTTTTTCCAAACCAACCGTATAAATTATTCTTCCCTTCATCTTCATTGGTCGCGCTGTACCGGCAGATCTTACTTCACCATCCGATTGAGAATAATTGTCTGATCCAACGGCTTGAAATATATGCTGGGCCATAAAGATATTGGATCACACGTGAAAAATAACTTGTTCGGATGCGAAAGAAAACGTCATAACGTTTGGCACTGGCTATGGACAAAATTACGATTTTTTTAAAATTTATTTATCGTGATTATTTGTCTTTAAATAAATAAAATTTGTTCTAATGTTTTCTTATTACAGTATATTACTTGTACCTCTTATTCAATATTATATATAAGAGATTTTTGGGTTAGAATAACGGTACTTCTAGTAATTAATAATTAATATTTAGTTATATGTTTTAATTTTATTAAAATATTAAAATTAAATTCAATAATTATATTTTAATTGAGTAAGATGCATAATTAAATATTAACCATAAATTATAAAAAAATATTAATGCTCTCACAAAAAAAGTATTAAATAAACCTTCATATATATATATATATATATATATATATATATATGAAGGTTTTTTTCGTTACCTTCTATTTTGTGACCATTTTGTGAGAGTATCACTTGCTTAACAATTAGTGATTAATATTTTTTTTATGTGTCACACATTTTTTAAATATAAATATAACAAGTTATTTTTATATTTATATTTTTATATTAAATACTAATTACTAAAGGTATCAATATTTTCATAAAAATAAATGGTACTGATGAAATTTCATATATATGTATATATTGTAAAGAGTAGAGTATACCCCTATTTTCGTCTTTGAAAGATGTTGAACATCAATTTGGTTCTTGAATCATTATTTTGACATCACATTAGTCCAGACATGAAGTTCTATGATGACTCAGATGTATTCTCTCTCAAATCCCTAACGTCATCCCTACTATTAGAGTAAATATTCACCATAGTCCCTACTCAAAAGCTCAACCTGAACCCTTTATGTGGTTGAGCAACTCACATCTCTATTGCATCACAAGCCTTCAACCTATGACAGTTTTGAAATATGCAAAATGACCTAACACAGCAGCTCCTACTCAAATCCTATATCAAGACCTCATCACACACCATAATAGCTTCATCGCATTACTAGTGGTCAGGACTTTAACTTGCAAAACCAGTCAAAAACCTGGCACCTTGAGAAGTCGCACACAAACCCAAACTACCAAACATTGAACCTATTCATCTGAGTTGACAATGCACAACAAGATAACCTCTCCATCTGGGTTAATGTGGCTGTGTAGTAACACCAAAGGCATGCAATGATGGGCTTAAAAAAGGTGGATTGAGGAGTTTGCACGATTTAGGGTTCAAAATTTGGATATTTTTCACTCTTTCACTTGCTTCATATGCCAACTTGGTCATGTCACCACTTAACAGATTATATCAGTAGAAAATGGGTCACATCAACAGCTAACTGACAGTCTCATTAAGGAACTTCATGTCTGGACTAATGTGATATCAAAAACAATGATTTGAAGACCAAACTGATGTCAACCATCTTTCAAGAACCAAATTGATGTCGACCAAATCTTTTAAGGACCAATTTGGGGGTTTACTCTAAAAAGTATATACCCACCACAAGAGGTGGCTCAAGTGGTAGGATGTTCAAGACTTGACCCAAAAACAAGGCCTTGACTTAAGGTGTTTGGGCTGGGACCAAGTCTTTCATTTAGACCTGATATATTTTTCGGGGTTGGACTGGGTCATCGTACCCTTTTGGCCACTTCAGCTCGGCCTGATATGTGTAAATTAATTTTTTAAATATTTTTCTCTATATATTGTTGTGCTATTTTTCTAAATGTTAAGCTTTGATCAAATATTCTGACTCTCCATAATTTTAGTTATTATGTTCTTCACTTATTACATAATTGTCAATTAGATTGAATCTTGACATAAACAAAAAAGTAGTAGATATAAACATTTATACAAGTAGAAGGAAAATAATCAAAACATTACATAAAAAATATATTTTGTGTATTTGAATCGAATTAGCCTAGTCCCGACCCAAACTGGACCCTTATAGGATCGAGCTAATTGGGCCATGAAAATTGCCACGATCGAAACTTCAGGCCGAGACCGAGGTAAGTTCAACTCGGCCCATGAACACCCATATCAAGTGGTAAGTGTCTCGAACTTAGCGTTTGATGGGCCCTCTGTAATGTCAGGGGTTTGAGTCAGAGAGAAAGCACTTGTGGGAATGAGTAGTCTTAGACCCTATTTGAATAAATAACTTATATAAGTACTTTTTAGAATAGAGCTTATTTAATAATTACAGCTTATTTAATAAGCTTTACTGTCATAAGCACTGTTTAAAATAAGTTAAATAGTGTTTGAATAAACACTTTGAAAAGTATTTTTCATAAACCTTTTGAAATAAATATCGAGCATTTGAGGGATGTGATATGAATTGTGTCAATTCTTTAAGGTTAATTTTGTCAAAAATTATTATAAAAACAACTAGTACATAAGGTTTTTTTGGCTTTCACAAAAACTTATTTTCATATGCTTAAATTTTTAACTTGTGAAAATAAGCTCAAAACAACTTATAGGAATTTGATAAATTGTTTTAATAAGCACGTCTAAATAGAATAAAAATATTTAATAAGCGCTTACTGTAGTAGATAAGTTCAAATAAACTGTATATAAAGCATATCTCATACTCAAAAGGTGTGAGAATATCTGAGCAAGACAATATATATATATATATATATATATATATATATATATATATATCATACATATATGGTATACGTATAAAAGATTTATATTAATCTCAAATTGATACTTAGCTAAAAAGTATCCATCATACATGTTTGAGAATGAATAAAAAGGAATAATAACGTTAATTTTATTAGTTAACATAATATGAAGTGTTGCTATATTTTAAAAATTATATTTGTAAGATTTATATTGAAATTAATAGTCATATTTAATTTTTTTAAAATTAAATTTATTTATTTATTTATTTAGTCAATTTCATATATTTTATTTTTATCAAATAGTTTTTATCATAAAACAATCATATAAAGTCATATAATACTGGCCGGCGATACATCAAATGATATCATCATTCATATAATTTATAATAATTAAAAAATATTAATCTCAAATATTAGTGTAAAACTATACAGTAATTATAGTAAAACTTAATAATAATGATAATAATAATAATAATAATAAATTATTTGGCTTGTGCACCTCACAAGTTTATATATATGTGTGTGTTACGATTATTTAATATATCTCATACACGGTATACGTATAAAAAATTATATTAATTTCAAATTTATACTTAGCTAAAATATAGGAACACTGTCATGGACATGAGATACAACGGGAATACTGACAAAAACACACTCCCTCAAAACAAAAACAAAAAAACAAAAACACACAACAACATATGAAGTATGTTAATAGGATTTGAAGGGTCATATTGTGTCTAATACAATTATCTAGTATGTGTTTGACACAGACATGACTAGTGTTTTAAAATATTCCTACTTAGTCATTCTTAAATAAATAAATAAAATCATTGTAATTAAATCCATAAAGCCTGGAGGTCACTCACCTCATAATAAGTAGGGGTTCATGCTTCCTTAATTCTAATTCAAATTCAAGTATACCAAGGCTTGATGACTACTCACTCGATAATAAGTGCGTGTTGTTCCTTTCTAGTTTAAGTTCAGTTCAAGTTTGAACCCAAATATACCAAAAAAAGAAAATCATGATTGTAAATGTGTATAATTAGTTTCCTTTCTAATAATATCGCAACCTTAGAATTAGTTACCCGTCATTTTTTTATGAGTTACCTGCCATTTTAACAGTTCATAAATATTGTTTGATAAGATAATTAAGTTCACAGCTCAGACTTTCATCCGGATCCATGAACATTGAATGGAGAAAATAGAAACGGCATCAACATGTTTTTTTTTGGTACACGGCATCATGTTTAAGAACATTGTCTTGTCATCCACTTTTTCTCCCACATACATGATTCTTTTAATTGGCGTACGGTAGTTTTACACGACATTGGCGTAATTTCACTTTCATCCTATGTATCAATCTTATCCATCCGAATGGAATCGAAACATGATATTAATTATATGATATATAAAATGCGTGCTCAATGCTCCAAATTCGAAACAACTATAAGATTTAGGATCTGATTTTTGTTTGTAATTCTTTATTGATACATCATTTATAAATATTATTATAAATATTTATTGAGACTTGTAACATATTATGATCTTAAAATGAGACAACTTCTTCTCATTCCTTAACTTCTATTCACAAAAAAAAAAAAGGAAAAGCTAAATCAACCTACAAATTAACTCCAAATTAAGACATTGAAAAGAGGTTTAAGGTGGAGGACCTATTATACAGCCTTAATTAATTATTCACACTTCTCTATAATTATTTTTAATTTTTATTTCTTAAGTTAACCTTGGTTAAATGATCTATTATAATTTTTTTTTCACAATTTCATTATTCATGCACCTAATTAGTCTCAAATTCTTATTATAATCAATATTTTTTTTATATTAATTCAACAGTATTTTTTTTATAGAGCAATATTAATAACTACAAAGACGGTATACAACAAAAATAAAATAGAGGATTTTAGTTTATGGAAATTAAATACTCCATCCTCTTATGTGAAAAATCAAAATACTTGATTTAGATAATGAAACTATGGGTAATTTTACAATAAGAATCAACTCTCTGACAAATAACCTTGCAGTGTTTATATATTGTAACCATAACTTTAAATTAAAAAGAATAATAACACATCATTCTATAAAACGGTCAATTATGAATTTTGATAGCTCAATTGGCTTTGCACCTTTGCTAGAGTTTGCATCACATTTATTTTTTCCATAAATAATACTATGACAAATAAAATTATAATATGTTTATATATATATATATATATATATATAATTCTAAGTATATTAAAATAATGTTGCAAAATATAAAATCAAATAATATTATTTATAATTTCTATATATGTATGCAGAAATAATTTTGAAATTTTTCTAAAAAATAATCGAGTATATTTTTGGAGAAACCTAATTCAAATAAAAGTAGGTATTATTGATTTTTTACTAAATATAAGATGATTCTCACCATATCAAATTGTTATAAAAGAAAATATTACCACTTAAAACAAATTATTGTAGATAAATAATAAATTTTTAACTTAAAGAAACCAATCAAGAGAATGACAATTTTTTTTGCAGAGGTACCACTTATTATGATATAAACTCTTTTTTTTGTTTACAATGCCAACACGAGGATTGAACTCATTACTAAATGCTAACCCATTTTTATTGGTTTCTTTTTTCTTTATTTTATGCCAATTAAGCCAACAAGTTAATAATGATGGTAATGCAATGTTATATTTTTAACAGGAGTATATAAGTTCAAATTTACTAAATATACAGATAAAAATTGTTTATAAAAAAATGGAGAACTTAATATACCCTCGTGCACTATATCTCTTCCTTCACAGGCGAGTAGGCGACCTATAGTTGACTAGCTAGTAGTGCTACTTTTGCATGTGCTGCCAATTAAGTCCTTGTTTAGCAACATCAGCATGATGTTCCTTGGCGTAGACTCATAGACTTTCTCCCCATTCTGCTTCCCCACGTCTCCCTCTTGTGTGTTAACAAAAGTAGATAAGAGGACGAGGATGCAAACTTTCTTTTAATTTTCACAGACCAAGCCCTTTCAAAAGTATGTGGAAGAAACAAACAAGGCCAGGTACAATAAAAATGGGGTATGCTTTATTTCGAGAGGTTGACTAATATTCCAAACTAAATCCGGTTACTTCTAACTTACTATAGAGTTGATTTAGTGGTTATAAATGAGGATTGACAGTATATATCAATGTATCTATCAACCATTACCAGCCTGCATTTTACAATCAAATCCAGAAACATGCATGTGATTTAGCATAATCTCGTTTGTCCTACTGAACGATGTGACACTATATGTAGGTCATATCCAATGAACTTTGATGCTTGTTACTTTCTGAAATATTCTATAATAATAACAAAACATGTTTCTCATGAATTCCTTACAAATTATCAAATGGCAGCGTCTGAATTCAACTCATTCTATTATAATTAAATTTATGTGAAGTCAATTAAACTCAAATAATTTGTAAATTTTTTTGTGTTAATTATCATTATATATTTTTAAAAGAGAATTCCTTACTAATTTTATTCTCTTTTCTTTTTTAAAAGTGCGGATATCACCCTAAAACAAAAATATGAGGGATGAATTGGAGGCTACTGCCTACTGGTATTTCCTATAAAGGCATTGTCATTTTCAAACAGTCCCAATCGGAGACAACTATAAAGCTTCCTTTTCAAGTGATGATGATCGCAAAATGATAGTGAAAGTAAAGCGTTGGAAAACCATTTCTTTCCCTTCATCCTCCCCCCAAATGATTGGGCCCTTTGCCTGTCTTCATTAATATACAACCAAGTAAAGAAGAGAAAGAAAGAAAGACTAGAATAGAATATTTCTTGTCGCCAACACAATTCCTATAATGACCATTGAGGACACATTAATTCTCGTGTATTGAGTGTGGGAATAAAGTTTGGACACAAAATAAAAGTTGTTAATCAAGCAAATTACAAACTATTTACTTGTAATTTTGATTAATTCCAATTACCTATATTTTTTATGTTCATACTATTGTTTAAATTATCCAAAAAAAATTGAGAGAAGATATTAATAGAACCATAGAAGCGAATAATTGATAATAAAAATAATATTTTTACCTTTTAAATATTTTGAAGATTAAAATTTCAAAAATAACACACAAGTAAGAAAATTAATCAAATAGTAAATGTTATAAAAAGAAAAAGAAAAATAAATAAGAAGTGACATTTTTCAATCATATAATATAAAATTTTACATTAATCCAATATTATTTTTAACACCATATACTTATATTAAAACTAATGTATGATATGATTGTCAAACAAGTGATTAGGGGTGTTTATCTAGTCGGGTTGATTTGAAAAACCAACCCAAACTAATTAATTTGGTTTGGGTTAGATCATTGGCAAACTTGACTAGAGATGGTTTAGTCTACAAGTCCTTTATTTATCAACCTACGACTCGATGAGTGACCCGTACCTGATGATCAATGTCACTCACTTCACTCAGTATTCACTCATCTAATTGAAAAATCCCCAACCCCAACCCAGAGGAGCCTTAACCCTAACTCTAACCCTTGGCTTGTTGTGTCACTGTGAGAGTTTGAGATAACGCTTGCCTTTGCTCTTGCTGGGCTAAGCCCTCACTCCCTTGTTGTGTGAAGCCTTTGCCCATGTGAAGCCCTTATCCTAACCAATGTTGTCCTCTTCTGCTTTTACCGATCTACAACTATCGTTGCTGTCGGTGCGGTGTCACCGTTGGTGCTTATCTTACGAAGCCCTTGTCCTTGCTTGTGCGAAGCCCTTGTTATAACCAATGTCGTCCGCCTCTGCATTTGAGATTTGCCAATGTGTGAAGCCCTTGTTACTAGTGTAGCGTCATCGTCGATGCTTGCTTCCTGAATGGTAAGATCGTCCACCAACGCCATCAATGTTTTTAGCCAAGCCAAGAGCTAAGGTACTTCCACTCTTCGACTCTTTCACTTTGTCATGCTAGCCAAGATCTAATGGTTTCTCTTACCATCAATATGGGTAGGATTTGAACTTGGGATGCCTTTTTGTTTTCTTCTTGTAGAACATTTTGTATATTGGTTATTTGTTGGTTTGGTAATAAGATTTCTGATTGAATATATAGTTGTGGTTGTTATGATTTTGCAAAGATAAGTAATTTGGTTTGTGTATGACGAAAAATAGCTCAGATTTGTATGAAAATGGAGATGGAGATTAGGTCTTTGGTTTTTCTTGGTTAGATTTCTCTTCTCAATTGTAGTTGTAATAGACTTGATGACCTAAACCGAACTAATTCGAACTTAATCAAGTTAATTTGGTTCGAATTCAAATTTTTTTCCCACAATCGATCCAAACCAACCTAACTAAAGTTGGTTGGTTTGGACTTTTTTCATCTGAACCAACCCAGCCTATGAACACTTCTATAAGTGATGGTATCTAATACTTGATCACATACTTATAGTTATTTAAATTGTATGAAAGTTTATGTACACAATTAACACAATAATTAAGTATAATTCAACAATCAAATTAACAAATATTTTTTTACAATAAATTATTAAAACAATGTGATTGTAATTAACCACTATTTATATTCCAACTTAATTTGAGATTAAGAAATTAATCTATGTATCACTTTATAGAAATTATTTTTTATATAATAAATTTGTTATGCGATACTGTTAGCTCAAGTTACCAATCTTCTTATAATTTATTGGCACATAATGAGTGATAAGGCTTAAAGAGATCAATGATTCAAAATTTGATAATTACATCTTGTATTTTGATTTTTTATTAGGTAAATTACATGTTAAATCCTTTAACTTTGTGACATGTACAGATTAAATCTTGAGGTTTAAAAATGTGTAAATGATACGTGGACTTCATACTCCGTGCACAAAAACCCTTTCATCAAGCAAACCTTTAAAAAAACTGACAGAAATGTCATGTGAGTTATAGATAACACCACTAAAACATGTTTTATTATTTAATAATACTATAATTAAGTGACAAAATCATATTTAAGTAAAAAAATAAAACAAATTTTCTCTTAATTATTTTAGTTTTTCACTTAAATATGATTTTTTTCACTTAATTATAATATTATTTGAGGTTAAAATAAGTTTTAATGGCATCACCTACAAAGTACATAACATTTTTTATAGCTTTTTAACAATTTGCTCGATAAAAAGACTTTTGTGCTCAAAGTATAAATTTTAATAAGTCATTTACACATTTTTAAATCCTAAAGTGCATTCCACACAAGACACAAAGTTAAAGGTTATAAGTAGCAATTTATTTATTTTCAATATGTTCTTATGAATTTATTTTATTTCGTATTATCCATTTCTAAAACCTGAGTTTGTAAATAAATTTGATACAATTAATATAATAGAATAGAATGTAAATATTAAATATAAAAAAATAGCTCAAGCTATGGTTTGGCATGTATGATGATGAGATTCAAGAATTTTCAACAAACAGTCACCTTAACAATTTTGCATTGAAAGTTACTGCATAATTAAGTTATACACAACGAGGAAGTGAGTTTTTTAAACTAATAAATTACCCGATTGTTACCGAATTAATTTAAGTGAAAGGGATTTAGTCACTTTAAACATCTTGTATTAGATTCGATTATTGGTGCAGTGTATATAAAAAAAATACAGTTCGAATAAATTCTTGTTTCACGCATTTAATTATACTTTATAAAATTAATATCTTGTTTTCTAGGCAAAAAAAATACTTTAGCTTAAAAAAATAATAATAATAAATTATCCGATTGTTATGTATTCATGTACACGTGTAACCATATTAGAATTGACACCATAGTCGTTTCCTGTCCCTGGAGGTTGTTTTTATGGAATACATCTGTCTTGTCACATTATTGCCTTGGCTAACTTCAAATTGGGGTTATTAACAAGTTTCAACCCCTTGATTAAGATGAGGAGTTTGAAGATTCCTCTCGGTCCCTCTTCTGAGTTTACCCAGTCCACTAGCAAACAAGTCAAAAGTTGTAATTAGAGTGCCTTGACAAGAAAATACCTTCCACGTGTCTAATGAAAAATAAAATGGCTGAGGAGATCATAAGCCCTGACCCCTTAATTAAGTTCCATATGTTCCCAATTCATAACCAAATTTCTGATTCGGCAGCATTATAAAGTGCCCTCATTCACATCTTTATGACACAAATCTGGTCCACATGGTTATACTTTATTATTGATTATAACCCTAATTATCTTTCAATCTTTCATTTTTAAGGAATTAACATATCACCTCATAAAGTTCGAGCCGACACGTACACGTCTCATATCATGCCACTGCTCATCTCGAAGTTGAATTCTCGATTCTAGACTACAAAGCACCTCGCCGGCCGATGATATTATTCATTTTCTATTTAATTTAGAAATTTTAAATTTAAATTGCACTACGAAATTAGCCATTTTTTATTTTTATGAATTTAATTTTATCGGATAAAACATTTAATATTTACAACAATTTTATTTTCACTTTATTTTAGCCTAAATTAATTGTAGACAGCATCCTGATTGCTGACATTATCTTTGCGCAAACTTTTTTCAGTAATAATTAATTGTAATGTGCAGAATTCAAATAATAAGAAACTTAAATATTTCGTTTTCTGTGAAGAAGGATTAGGGAAAATTATGTTGAAAGACAAAATAGAAACATTAATTATTCAGGAAAATTAAACTAGTTATTTGGTTTGAAGTTTTAATTATTAACAAATATTTGTTTTGAACTAATTTTAATTACAACAATAATTACACTTTTTCACTATTCCAATAACCAAATGTTAGATTGATTTAGCCATTAAACATAAATAATTCACTTTATGAATACTCAAATATAAGTTTTCCGACAATTTAGGACCTATAGTCTGTCGTGGTCCATTCTATCCACTCATTATGTTCTTAACTGAGACGTCAAATCAAATGAAATTGCTATACCCAAAAAACCGAAAAAATCTTTTCTTTTTCTTTCCCTCCTCATTACAGTGTTATTTTATTTTACTAATTTTTTCGCTGATATTATTTATTAATATATATGCGGTGAAGTCAAGGGTCGCACACTGTATTCATTAGCAGAAGCATCATCATGATCACCACCAAAATATTATCATTGTCATGATGTTCTTTGTTACCAACGAGAGGATTTTTAGCTATTTTCAAGTTTTTTAAAATTATTTTTGAATGTGAAAAAATTAATAAAAAAAATCATTAGCAACAATGAAACATGTTCAAAACACAATTTCTCAACACAAATTATATGAAATTTGTATATAAATTGGACTATTTTAAAAAAGTTATAGTAAAACTAAAATATTATTTAATAATTAGTATGAAAGTATATGAGAAATTTATTAGTGTAAGTTTGTTCAAGTATTATTATTATTTTATATTTTTGTCAAAAAAGTATTTTGAAATCTATTAAATTTGGAAACCACTTTTAGCCTATATTTAATTAAGTAAAAATTAAAACTAATAAACAACTTAGTTTAAATATAATAAAATCTAAAGAATAGATGAAGATGAAAAAAAAGCATTTTATTATGTTTAACTATGTTATTATTTTTTTACTTACTCAACCAAATATAACTTTACTAAAATGGATTTAATGATTCAAGTGCTTTTTTTTAAGAGTAACACTTACATGATGATTTTTTTGGTAAAAATATAATTAAATATTTAATTCAATAATTTCTTTTTTAACCAAGCAAACATTTTTAATACACTCAAAGTGTATCGCACTCAACACTTAAAATGATTTTTTAATTAATGTAAGTTTATATGTAATTACATTACTATGTTTCATTTTGAATAGTACATTATTGAAGAACTTGCAAACAACGGGTTGTAATGAACTATTGAAATCAAACTTCTTCCTGACTAGAGAGATTTAATTTCTAATTTTTTATTTTTTATTTTTCTTTTCTAGTGTTATATTCTCTAAGTTAATGTAATGATAATTTCAATTTGTAATTAGTAAAACAGGAGATGGAACAGAGAATTGAAATATAAAAAAAAATTCTGCATTTGCAACGAAAATTTGTGAGGTCTGATACAAACTGTATAACTAACAGCCAACTCATCCTTTCAAGTAGTTAGAATGGTAACAGTAGCTGATACGATCCGTTGCGTATATACAGGGATCAATGTAATCAAAAGATTCCAGATTGATTGAATAAGAATTCAGTGAAGGCTAGGGGAAGAGTTCATCTAGTGAATACCTCAGATTGGTAGTTATGATAGGCAGAGCTACCAGTCATAATATTAAGAATAATGATAAATATTATGAATTGAATTTCACAAATTGCATACACGAAGGAGATTTGTTGTGATGTATATTTTAAAATTGTGGACTCTATCTCTGTAATTAATTTAACACACTCTTATAACTTATTTAAAGAGTATCCTTC
This sequence comes from Styphnolobium japonicum, assembly GCA_023212625.1. Lineage (NCBI taxonomy): Eukaryota > Viridiplantae > Streptophyta > Magnoliopsida > Fabales > Fabaceae > Styphnolobium > Styphnolobium japonicum. The sequence continues at coordinate 36,701,292 of JALBWW010000003.1, read as the reverse complement.
GTAATAAATAACACTATTATAATATTTATAAAAAAATACATTTTTAGAAGATACGAATTACTTTTTCCTCTAGTTTTTAAATAATTAGGACAAGAGGAGAAAGAAGAGCCATAGGGTAGGATCAATAATATGGGAAACTCAACTCCTCGCTGGGCTCTTGCTTATTCAATCTCATGTAAGTGTATTGGATCTGAGAACTGGGCTGAAATCTACATATTTTCGTGCTATATAGGCCCACCATGTATAGACCCAATACTTGTGATCCTTTTATCTCAGACCTGGGACTTCGGGGTCAAAGTAAAGAATGATCTCAACTCTCGTTCTCTCAACCTGATTATTGACTGGAAAAAATATATAAACCTTATTGGATAAAGAAGATCAAAAGGAAAAAAATATTTAAAATAATAATAATCCTTACACTACTAATTTTTTAAATACTTACGGACTTGTCCGAATCAGATATGGACTTTTTGAACTTTACCCTCCTTCACTATTTAACTTATATGAGTTATCTGACGCTTCAGTTTGGAGAGGAATTCCATCCCTCGTTTTTTTCTTAAGATCTCAGGATGTCTCCCCACTAAAAGAGGGTAGGAATATTATTCACGTGACCGTCGTTTTAACTTTGGCCACAACATATTTTTAAGTTGTGTTTGTAATTAATTAAAAATAAAAATATACTTGATTTAATTTAATTTAAATTTTATGTTTAAATTTTTTTATAAAAAATTAAATTTGACTTGATTTAAAAATTAATTCTTATGTTTGAAATTCACTAAAAAATAAATTGATTTTATTTTATTTTATTATCTTTTTCTTTTACCTTATATCATTGTGAATGATATTATTAGATTAGTAAAGTAAAAGTAAAAAGTTAATAAGAGTAAAATAATCAATTTAAAGCGTGAAATTTAAAATCAATTCAAATTCACTCAAATTCAATCAAATGTTAAAAGATCATAAAGGATATATAAGACGTAATATGGATTTTCTCTGATTTTATTCATTGTGGGTGTTGGTATTTATACAAGTATGAGTCGTGGAAAGGAAGCCACAATGGGCATACACTATTCCCTGAGCTCACCCTCACACGATCCTAACACTCATAACAAACTCCTAAAAAGGTAGATTTTAGAGCTGCCCAACGAAACTTCCAGACTCAACAAACTCCACGTGTACTGTTGTGCTCTCTGCATGAGGATGACTCCCTTGGTGGTGTATGGTTCAGGTCGTTTGATAGCCCCCCGCAAGTTGGTGGTTGGTGAATGTCCACCATAGCCAACTTAGGAAGATGCTGTTGCAAAACTCGAAGAGAGACATTCTTTGTGAACATGTCTGCTAGTTGTGTGGCTGAAGAAACCGGAATAAGTCTCATCATCCCTGACAGGTATCGTTCACGCACCACATGACAGTCAATGTCAAGGTGTTTGGTACGCTCGTGAAAAACGAGATTAGCAGCGATATGCAGTGCGCTTTGATTGTCACAATACATAACTGGCGTGCGAGGAAGAGTAATATTCAGATCACGCAGCAGAAAGAGCAACCATTGTAGCTCACACGTAGCAGATGCGAGGGCCCTGTACTCAGCTTCAGTGGATGAGCGAGACACAGTAGTCTGCTTCTTGCTACGCCATGACACAAAAGAATCACCGATGAAGAAACAAAACCTAGATATAGAGCATCTAGTTTCTAGGCAACTACCCCAGTCTGCATCGCTGAACCCAACAAGGTGAAGATCAGAAGAATGCCTGAAGAAGATACCATGCCCAGGGGATCCTTTTAGATATCGAAGGACTCTGTGAGCAGCCTTGAAATGCCGCTGTGTTGGATGGGCCATGTACTGGCTAAGCTGCTGGGTTGCAAAGCTGATATCAGGCCTAGTTAGTGTCAAGTAAAGCAATCGACCAATAAGCCTTCGATAAGAACCTGGATCAGAAAGTGGGTCTCCATCATCAGAAATGAGCCTAGTAGTAAAGTCCAAAGGTGTGGCAGCTGGTTTTGAACCCAAAACCCCCGAGTCAAGCAACAAGTCGAGGCAATACTTCCTTTGGCACAAGGAAATTCCACCACTGGAATAAGCAACTTCAAGTCCCAGAAAGTACTTTAATTGGCCCAAGTCTTTGATTCTGAAATGAGTGTCCAACTTTTGCTTAATGAAATCAAACTCGCCATCCGAATCTCACACTTGACACAATATCGTCTACATATACCAATAGAACAGTGCACGATTGTGGTGATAGTTTGATGAACATGGAATGATCAGAAAAACCTTGTGTGTAGCCATATTGAATTAGTATTGAGGAGAGCTTGGCAAACTATTGTCAACTCGCCTGTTTCAAACCATATAACGACTTTGAAAGCTTACAAACTTGGTTTGATTGAGGTGCAACAACTCCCTCTGGGATCTGCATATATACATCTTCATCTAGGTCTCCATGCAAAAACGCGTTGTTAACATCTAGTTGATGGAGATGCCACCTTTTGATCGAAGCAATGGCCAACAAGGCTCTAATGGTTACCACTGGTGAGAAGGTCTCAAAGAAATCTAACCCTTCCACCTGATTATATCCTTTAGCAATGAGGCGCGCTTTATAGCGCTCAATGGAACCATCTGCCTTTCGTTTCACCTTGTAGACCCATTTACTGTCGATGGGTTTTATTCCAGGAGGTAGGGTCACAAAAGTCCAAGTCTGATTAAGCTCAAGAGCCTCTATTTCTGCCTTCATTGCATTACGCCAATGTTCATTCCTACTTGCTTCTGCGTATGAGGAAGGTTCCTTCATAGAGGACAAAGAAAGAATGTATGCATGGTGTGATGGTGACAGATTAGTATAGTTAACAAAATGATGCATAGGATATAAATTTTTTGAAGAACCTGTTTCGGGAGTCAAAGACGTGTTGTACACCAGATATTTTCTCAACCGTGTGGATGGTCTTCTGGGTCTAGTTGTAGTGGATGTGTTTTTATCACAGATCTGGTTACTTTGGTCAGAGGGAGCAATGGGCTCAAAGTCCACGTGGTGAGGATATGGGGTGTAAGATGGTGTTGGATCATGGACTATATTTTCGATGGGTTCTATATAAGGGAACTGTAGCTCTGAAAATATGACATTTCTAGATGTGGACACCTCACTTGTTTCTAAGTCATATACCATGTAACCTTTAGTACCCATTCTATAACCCAAAAAAATACATCTCTTTGCTCGTGGGTCAAACTTGTGACGGTGACTAAGAAGAGTGGACGTGTAACATAGACACCCAAAAGGTTTAAGATCTATATAATTGGGAATCGTCCCATGCAGTATTTCAAAAGGTGCCTTATCACTTAATAACTTAATGGGAATTCGGTTAATAAGGTATACTGCATGTTTGAAAGCATAGGACTAAAAAAATTTCGGCAATTTTGACTGGAATAACAAGGCCCTAGCAACATTGAGGATGTGTTGATGCTTCCGCTCAACACGCCCGTTTTGTTGGGGTGTCTCCCTGCAGCTTGTTTGATGTAATATTCCTTTAAATGAAAAAAATTGAGTCATGTTAAATTCAGGCTCGTTATCACTTCTTACAATCTTGACAGTTGTATCAAATTGAGTTTGAACAAGATTTATGAAGTTTTCAATTTTAGCAGAAGCCTCTGATTTTAACTTGAGCATATAAACCCATATATATCTACTATGATTGTCTAAAATGGTTAGGAAATATTTGTCTCCATGAACAGACAAAGTGTTATAAGGCCCCCAAATGTCTAGGTGAATGAGCTCAAAGATACGAGATGCATTGTGTTGACTTAAAGGAAAAGGAAGACATTTCTGCTTAGATCGTTGACAGATATCACACAACTGTGAATGATCTTTATTATAAGCAATAAAAGGAAATCTAGAACTAAGAGATTGTAATCTTTTGGGTGAGAGGTGTCCCAACCGAAAATGCCATAATTCAGAAGCTGGAATGTTGCATGAGTTTGTGGTATTGATGGTGGGTGGTGTGCGCCCAATGATCCTGTTTTTGGTTGAGATTCCATCTAAGTAATACAATCCACCTCTTTGGCTAGCCGAACCAATCTTCTTCAAGGATATCATATCCTGCACATCACAACGATTTGAGAAGAAAATGAGTTGACAATGAGAGAAATGAGTAAGTTTAGAAACCGAAATAAGATTGAATGTGAAATTGGGCAAGTAAAGGACATTGTTAAGGACTAACGAAGGAGAAAGAGCTACTGTGCCTCGAATCTCAGCAAGCACAATTTTACCATTTGGCAATTGGACTCTCAGAGGATTTATTTTGTAGAAACAAGAAAATATAGACAACTGTGTACATATATGGTCAAATGCTCCTGAATCAAGGATCCAGGGACTATGTACTGAATGACAGGAATTTGGGTTAGATATACCTGAAGGATTAGTGATTGAATTCATTTTGGTGTTTTCATGTGTGTGAGACACATTGACCTGGGAACTGACTTAAGATGAAGAAGCAGAATCAAGAGTTCCTGAAGATTGGAGCAATGCAACAAGACGTTGGTATTGGTCCTGAGTTATAACTTGACTGGACTTTGTGCTCTCCTCCTTCTTGTTATAATCTTTTTAAACTCGATGATCATCTATCTCCTCTTTCTCTTCACGCCTTCACCAATCACATTATAGGCGAACCAGAGCTTTTGAATTTATGTCCAGGCGGAAACCCATGTTTTCGAAAACATACCTCTACTGTGTGTCCTTGTCGACCACAATAGGTACATATTTTTCCTGCATTTCGGCCAAAGGTGTTAAACGAATCTCCTCTCCCTCGGCCACCGCCTTTTCTAGCATGTTGCATTGCTCAACACATCTGTTTCATAAGAAATACCAACACCATTTTGCCTTTCTTGTTGTAATACCATGGAGAAAATACGATTCAAGGAGGGCAAAGGATCCATTAATAAAATCTGTGTTCTAAGAGAAGAAAAATTCTCATTCAATCCAGTGAGAAAACGCAACATATAATCCTCTTGTCTGAACGTGCGTGCATTGTGCATAGCTTGGCAAGCACACTGAACAGGACATGTACAGTTGGGGACTAGCCGGTAATGCTCCAGCTCTTCCCATAGGGTTTTCAGATTGGTAAGATAATCAGTAACAGTAGATGTACCCTGCTTAAGGGCATGAAATTCCTGCTGCAGCTCTGCTACTCTTAGCAAATCTGCTTGGGCAAAGCGTTCCTTCAGGTCACGCCATACTTCAAAAGTCACTTCTATGGAGTCTATGCTCTTGGCTATCCCAGGTGAAACTGAGTGTATCAGCCAGGAATGCACTAGCATGTTGCACCTTTCCCAAGTCTGATAGAGAGGATGAAACGTATCAGGCGCTATAATGCTGCCATCAATGAATCTATATTTGTTTTTGGATATTAGTGCCCTGCGCATGGAACGTGCCCATGTGTGATAGTTTGATCCCACTAATGGTGGTGAAACCATGATGGAGGTTGGGTTCTCATTGGGGTGGACGTAATAAGGACTTGAAGGATTTTGAGAAGGGTCAGCATCTGGTTCAGGTTGTGCATGAGAATTTGAAGGTGTGTTATGTGAGTTTCTTGCCATGGGTAGAAGAAGCAGAACTCTGAGAAATCTCAGAGCTCTAATACCATCAAAAGATCATAAAGGATATAAAAGACGTAATATGGATTTTCTCTGATTTTATTCATTGTGGGTGTTGGTATTTATACAGGTATGAGTCGTGGAAAGGAAGCCACAATGGGCATACACTATTCCCTGAGCTCACCCTCACACGATCCTAACACTCATAACAAACTCCTGAAAAGGTGGATTTTAGAGCTGCTTGTATTAGAGCGCCCAACGAAACTTAGGGGACTCAACAAACTCCACGTGTACTGTTGTGCTCTCTGCATGAGGATGACTCCCTTGGTGGTGTATGATTCACGTCGTTTGATAAAATGTGAATGAATTTCTAAAAATACATAACTTAAATTAAAATGATTTCAAAATCAAATCAAATCTCATTTTTTAATATTTTAAACACAGTCAATAAATTTTGAACACATGCACTGCAGGTAGACTCGATCCAACTAATTTATAATTTTATATTGTCATTTAGCTACATTTGGAGAAAAAAAAATCTATATTCTTTTAGTAAATTACATTTCACTACTTTGAGATTTATCAAAATGACAACAAAATCTAAATTTGACCATGGCTTAACACCATTAAGTGGCTCAAAAAGAAATAAAACAAAATCTTACTTATAATTAGTTATTATTGAGCTTTATATTACAATAAAAGTTTTTAAAGCTTAATTTTATGATTTTTCTTTTACAAAACCAAGTTGCCTTTTTAATTAAAAATAAAAGTATATAACTTGAGAAATGTTATAAACTAAGAGGAGTAAAATTTATGTATTTCTTTTACTCTAACAAATATTTGATATACAATATATATCTATTATATGAAAAAATATATTATATTATCATTTTCTCATTTTATTTTCTTTGTTGACTCATTTACCTCTACTGTTTTTAAGCAAAGTCTGTGTTTTCAATTATTTTGCTTATATAAGATAAGGATTATCATAATATCTTTATGCTAATAAAGATGACAAAACAATATCTGTTTAAGTGGGTGGGTAAATGTGAAAATTCCTTGCAAGGGGACAAATATGGAGACAATTTTTTTTCTATGAGGGAAAAACAAAGATAAATTTGTCCCTATTTGATAAATGGGGACAGGGGCTTGGATCAAGATCTTAATCCCGTGGCCCTCACTAAATAAACGAATAAAAATATTAGTAATTCTATATTTATAGGTCTATAAGCAATTTTAAAATATATATATGTATGTATAACATATGTTATATTTTGCTTATGTTTAAAAGCACAAAAATATGTAATATATATGGTGCTACATAAATATTTGAATTTACTAAAAAAATTATTTTTGTCTTTTTGTTATTACAACAATATTTTATTATAGAATTTCAAGTTGTTGCTTGTTGGACAAAGTTCTATAGTTTTGAAATTTCATTACTAAGCTAGATTGTGATTTGTGATGCTAAAATTTTGTTCATTATATTTTTTCTTTTAATTTACTTAGAATTATTTCAATTATTGCAAACTACAACCTGGCATAGAAACATAAAAATTTTGAAATTAAACTATTTTGTCTAACAAACAAGAAAATTAAGTTGTAAAATTAAGTATTTTAAATAAACTTAAATCTAAATATTCAACTAATACTATGTATCTTACATAGTGTGATGTTTATAAACACAGCAATATATAATATATGTTATATATATATATATATGAGTTTAATTTTGATCAATCATCAGTGGAAAGACTTTACACTGTCATCTGATCATGTGTTGTCAAATCATTAAAAGAATTTGACTATCACAATAACTATATAGAAAGTCTAACTCTTTTAATGATGTGTTAGCACATGATTGGATGACAGTGTAAATAAACTTTACACTAACAATGGATTGAAATTAAATTATATATATATATATAGAGAGAGAGAGAGAGAGATGGAAGCATAGACTTTATTTAAATTAAAAGTCATTGAGTTACAAAACTCAACAAAAGAAACAACGATTATAATTTTTTTCTATGTATAATGATATATCAATTATTTGTTATAGTCAAATAAATACATATATGAACTATACTTTTATTTATAACATTTGTAAAATTATATATTAAAAAACTAACTTAATTTTTTAAAGAAGAAATTCTAAGATTAAATTTTAAAAAAAACTTTATAATATTGAGCTTACTAACAACTAATAATAAGTAAACTTTTTTCTTTCTTTTTGAGGTACTTAATGTTGTTAAGTCAACATTTAGTCAAAGTTAAAAAAATAAGGTGTAGTGTAATTTAGAGTCAAGTTTAATATTTATGTTTGAGAAAGGAAAAATTGTAGAAATGGAAGGAAAGAGAAGGGAAGGGATGGAGGGGGATTTCGCTCCCCTTGTTTGGATACTTAAGTAAAAAAATAAAATGAAAGAAAATCTCTTCTTTCTTGTTTGGTAGTTAAAATTAAAGTAGAGAAAATAGATAAGTTTTAAAAATAAATTTTTAATATAGTCCTTATATTACTAAACTTATAATATAAATATAGAATACATATATAATTTAATACATATTAAATTAAAAATGTATTCTTTCTCCATCCTTACCCTCCAGTTTGAGGGAAAAACATTTTTAAACTTTGAAGAGAAATGAGGGAGAACAATTCCCCCTTATTTTCCTTTTTATCCATACATTTTGTCATTTTGACAAACCTCAGGAAAATAAAATGTAATTTACTCTTCTTTTATAAATACATTTTTGGGTTGATTGTGTTTTTATGCAATTTCACCATTTTTTTTCTTTATTCCTTGTTAATTTCTCTTGATATTTTGTTACTTTTTTTTCAACTTTTAAATTAATGGAATAATATTTTTATAGATTGATTGTTAAAATTAAAATCACAAGAGATTATAGATTACGGCTCAAGTCAGGAACGGATATATGTTTAGATGTGTGGGGGCAAATGCCCCCGACAATTTGATATTTTTTTTATTTACATATCTTATTTATCAATTTTTTCTCTTATTATGTGTACAATTGCCCCTATAAAAAATATTGTGATATATTCATTAGTATATTTATTTTTAAAAATATTATATTTAATACAATTACAATAAGTGAAATAACTTTCTCTACTATTTATATATTATTATACTATTATATAAAATACAATTTATGCGATTTGGATAAATGTCACAGTCATTAATATATATATATATATGTTTTCTCCTTCTAAATTATTGCTCTTATAATATAGATTTGTGATTAGATATTTTGTGTTTCACATGCCATTTATTCATGATTTTGAAATTAAATCATAAAATTTTATTAGTTTGTATTTAGATATGTTGAGATTGGTAGTTTCAAATTTTCATTCTGAAATTCCTTTTCTGTTTGGATGACAGAATTGAAATTATAGTTTATAATTCTAATTTCAATTCTATTTCTGTTAGAATTGAAATTGACAATAATCTTAATTTTTGTGCTTGTAACAATTAAAGAATTAAAACTTTAGAATTGTAATTCTGAACTGAATTGAAATTTCTTATTTGATTAATTTATCAAGAATTTATAAAGATATAATAAATTAAATTAAATTAATAAATAATAATTTAAAATTATTAAAAAAATTCAATAGAGCATGTGTGCTTGATTATAACAGTGCAATGAATGTCAAACTAAAGGACGCCATTGACAATGGTGATGGTGGTTGCAGGACGCTGGCGCCAATGATCAGAGGGAAGTGCGACGATTTGACCATTGCACTTGTGATGACGATAGTGACCAGAGGCCATAGGCGGTTAGCACCGCGGTGGACAAAGTGGCCGGAGCACGCAGCCGGCAATGATGTTGCAGGACTATGTCGGTGTTTCGAGTGATAATGGTTCTTGGATAATTTTTAACTTTTATCTTTTAATATTCAAAAAATAAAAATCTTAGTGCTTGGAATTGGAATTTTTAAGATTTAAAGTAAGAATTAAGATTAATATAAACTAGTTATTTTTCAATTCCATGGAATTAGACTCAAAATTAGAATTCTAATTTAAATATACACATCAAATAAGATAATTGGAATTGAAAGATCCAATTCCAATTACGAGACTCAATTCATTCCGCAAAATGGGGCCTCAATGTTGATGAAATTCTAATTCAAATTTCAATTATTTATTTGAATCTTAATTTTATGTCTTATCTCTTTGAATGTTAATAAAATATCTATTTAATTTTGAAGTCAATGCAACAAGATTAAGAATCAATTATGAAAATCTCTACTCCTTGACCACCTCAATGTAGTACTCATTCAACAAGATTATGAATCAACAATTATTTAGTATTTATTTTTAAATAATTAGGAAATGATCAAATTTATTATTAGGAGAATTTATAATTTTTCCAATAGTAAATAATCAATGATTTAACATAGGTTGAAATGTTAAAATTCTATCTTTAAAGTTAATTTTCGTTATCAATTGAATATAACCAAATTGAACTTTAAATTTTAAAAATCATAAGAATTTAATAATATATAAAAATAATATAAATATGTTATACAGTCTATTTATATACTATTATATAAAACACAGTTTATGCAAGTGATATCAATGTTACGTAAGGATGGCAAAAAATACCCAAATATGGGGATCTTATGGGGACTCAAATTCAAGAAATTTTTACCTATGGGGACCGAGATAAGAGAGAAAATTTTCCTAAGATTATTTCAAGGACGGGGACAGGGACATGGATCATATTCCTCGTCCCGTGGGGACCCGTCCCCTTCCAATTATAAAAATATCCTTATTTAATATATATATATATGTGTGTGTGTGTGTTAATAAATTTGTCATTTTTAATCATTTCACTTTTATTAATATTAACTTAAAATAAAAAACTAAAATAAACCTTAATTGCTCTCCTTCTTTATTCCACCACATTCTTTAAAGTTTTTTTTCTTTTCATTTTTTCAATTTTTTTTATTTTACTGAATTTCACTTGCTTTTTTAGTCTTTCTTTCTTTCTTTATTTTTTACATTTTGAGTTCCTTGCGAGGACCTGCGGGAATACGAATAATGGGAAGAGAAAAAAAATTCTCTTGTGGTGGAGATCGGGCATGGAGACAGGGAGTGAGCGTTTTAGGGGGGCCGGGGAGTGTCATCTCTAATGCCACATGTCATTCATACATGAGTTTTTTCCTCTAAATTTTTACTTTGTTGATATAGTCTTATTTTACATGTATTCAAAATTTATTTAAATTTTTTTAAATCTAATTCAATTTTTAATTATATTATATTATATTTTATTTAAGTGATAAATTTAATTACAATAAATTTTCAAAATTTATATTAATTTCAGTACCAAATAATTATTTACCTATTAATAAGTGTGATTAATGAAGATAATATATTATAGCAAATTGGAATTGCTAATGAGAGTCGCTCTAATTGGGAGGTAACAAAAATCGTTACCCTTGTGCTATAAATTGCCGACCATGGATTAGTCTCATAAGAGGCCAAAAGGGCCTAACCAGTGGGACACCACGGGGCACCACTCGGCCTAAATGACTAATTAGGTGGTCGATGATCAATCAATTTGAGACATTTATGTTAGCTTTATATTAGGCTTTATTAGATGTTTATTGTACTCAATATTAGTATTTTAGATGAGTTTAATGTTGTTGGGCTTCATTGGGATTTAATGCAAATTGTGAATAATTTTCGGATTTTGATGCATTTTGACATTTATTCCTTGGTTAGGCCATAACTTAAGACTCGGTAATCCATTTGAGGTGATCTTGGTGTCTATGGAAAATAAAACAAGGCTCTACAAGTTTCATGAAGAACTCAAGAGCTGGATCGGACTTCTAAGGGTCCAAAATATCCCTGCAATACAAAGTGGGTTTGCTGTCACGGAAATCTGGGCAGTATGCACATATTGGACTACATAGTGAGCTATAGGCCTCCTCTTGGGCTGAAACTTAGCCATTGGAAAGATAAGACCCAGATCTCCAACTTCACTAAAGACTATTTAGTCAATAGATGTCTTTTTAGACATCATTATGAAGCTATAAGTTGGCTTAAATTTGGAAACACGTTCTGCTAACCTAACTTGAGGTAGGTGCAGTGTTTTTAGCATATCTGGAGTTCTAAAAGTCCAAATGGCATGATTCCAATTGCAAAATTTCAAGGAGACAACTGACTACAACTTCCATGAAGACCTCCAAGCCAAAATGCACTGTCTAGGTCATGAAAATTAAGCCAGAAGTCAGATAAGAGTTGCTAACTAAAAGCCACCAACTATACACCGACTCACGTACCATGCACCAACCCACCAACTATGCATCAAGCTTCCATATTTGACAATTTCCATGTTTTTACAGCTTGTATTCAGATTATGTACATATACAAATTGGCTTCTAGGATTAGTATAAATAGAGCCAATCTCTTTGTATTATCATCATTCAATTTGAAGTAAGTTTGAAGAAAGTTTGAGTATTTGTGAGAGTTTTCTTTCTCTTCTTCTCCATTCTCTTTACAATTTCATTTTTGTTCTTTTATTTATGATTTCTTCCTTTCCATCCATGGAAGGCTAGGCTCTTATAATCAATCAAAGGAATTAGCCATCTTGATGTTTAATTTGGAGATCTTGTATCGCTTGTTCATATTGCTTAATTGTTATTCAAGTTTCTCTTCTTCCTCTTTTGATTTTTATCTAGATTGAATTGCTTAATTTGATTTAAATAATGATGTGATAATAGCTTTATTATTATGTATTTAAAGAGGATCACAAAGACTAAATAATATATTAAAGCTTTTTGATAGATTGTTTCGCTTGGTTAAATTATTGATCTTAAGTTAATCTATGTTGGATGATGCTTACTTTATCTAACATTGGTTAATCAACTCCTATATGCTTATCTAGTAGAGAATTCTTGGATAATGTTAAGGCTTCTTGATGTGATCTAAGGTCAAGAACATGATTAGCAATTAAGTGAATTCCTTGTGATCAATGATGAGTTAAACTCAAGATCGGTAAATTTTCTTGGATTGGTTGTTTCTTTAAATTTGTTTACAACTTTAAGTCTCATACTTTTATTAATCTTGTTAATCAACAACAAAACCCCACTTTTCTAATTATCTTGATCTAATTAAATCTTTGTGTTTGGATCCTTAAGAGACGATTCGGTTCATTCTTTATACTACAAATTAGTTTGCGAACTGGTTATTTTTATTATTTGATAGGTCTCAACAACATCTTGTCAGTCGACCAAAAAAATTGTTAATATTTTTGAAATTAATTAAATATCAATTATACTTATTTATTTATTATAATAATAAACAAATATTCTAATAAATGCTTAATTTAAAATACTTTTAACCTTAATCAAATACTTTAAATTTTATATTTTTATAGTTATTATTATTATTACTTTTTACATCTTTTTAGACACTAGATATATTAAATGTTTCATGATAAAGTTAACTTTTGTGAGTATTTTTTTTATACTTTTCATTTGAGATAATTAAATTAAAAAATGATTAAGCTTTTTGTTTTTTGCATGAATCTGATTAAAAAATTCTTATAAAAAATATCAAAATGAACAACAGATTATAATTTAAAACATCTATACAGATATAATATAATAAATTTGTGCATTGAGCAAATAATAAAACTAGTAAATATTATAAAAGATTGAATACCCAGTCACATGAAGAATAAATTATTAAATAATTATTTTGATACGTAGTTATAGAGAATTTTTTAAAAATATGTAAAATAAAAAATTTATACTATTTTTAAAACCCGAAAACATGAAAAGAGAAATTGTTGTATATAAGTATACTTTTAATAATTATATATCATCGAATATATAATATTGATATAACATGTAATTTTAATTTTTTGTATTAATATATGTTGCCCCTACTAATAAAAAATTATGGACTCGTCATCGGTTCAAGTGCATGTTTGGGAAAGATTAATTTTATCTCATAATAGTTTTTATTTATTTATAAAAGTTATTTTGTGTAAAGTTTAACATATTTGATTAAATTGTGTAAAATTAATTATAAGTGAAGATTATTTTTTCATATACTAAAAATTATTTTTTTGGAAAAGCTTTATTTTGAGCATTTTGATTAAGTAATTTTAGCTTATTTCAAAAGTTTTGGTAGATTAATAATTGTTTGCTTTTAACTAATTAACTTTTTTAATCATTTCATATCTTTTTTGTTGATTGAGTACATAAAAATGATTCTTTTTATACCATTATGTGGATTCAAGACTCAAGGATTTTGATGATAACAAAAGTTGGACAACAAGATGATCAAGTTCCTACCTTTTACGAAGATCCAAATAGGACTTAGGTTCATATTGCAAGGGTAATGTACATTGCTTGATAAGCTCACCTAGGTATCCTTGTAAAATGAATCAAGCCACATGAATGATTTGGAAAATACCAAACTCACACTTTAAGTAGCCACATTTCAAGTTTATCTAAGTTTTTGAATTCATGTAATCGAGTATCACAATTATGATAATCAAATACTATTTAACCGTTTTTCAAAAATGGCTATTGGAGTTTAAAGTATTCGAATACTATAAGCACGTATTTGAATACCAAGTTTTACATAAATGATTTCCAAAAAGTAAGTATTTGAATACCAATAAGAAGTATTCGAATACCAATAAGAAGTATTTGAATACTCAATTTTACAGTATTTAATCTTGAATCAATGTATTAGAATACCACTTATAAGTATTCGAATACATGGTATTCGAATACATGTCTCAACATAATAGTTTTTCTAATTTAATGTATTCGAATACACCTATTCACGTACTCGAATACTTGTTCTTGAGCAAAATTCAGAAGTGGGGAAGAACAATGTATTCGAAAACTCATTTAAAGTATTCAAATACTTGATAAGAAATATTCGAATACCTGAAAAATGTATTTCAATACTCTTAAGTCAGAAAAGAAAAATAACGGCTAGTTTTCTGCATTTAATGAACCCAACCACTCCTAAACGTCTCTATTTACTCTTGGGGTATAAATGCAAAACTCAGAACTCTATATTACAGTGATCTAACCTCTAAGAACAATCATTGATCATTAATTTTTGATAGCTACACTTAGTGAGCTTATCTTGTGATATTCACATTTACTCATAGAGCTTCAATTTATATATCTACTCTTGTGAGAGTATCAAACACTCAAAACCATATCATTTATCTTGTATTGATTCAAGGGTAGAGATCCCTTGTTGTATTGAAGTGAAGCTTTTGCACAAAGAGAGTGGAGGATCCCAAACTAGTGAAGAGTGCTTTAGCTTGTAAGGGTTTTGTCAAGCACCCAAGTTAGAAGCTTGAAGAATAGTGAAAATCTCGAGTGGACGATCTCGAGGACTGGACGTAGATCACACAGGGTGATCGAACCAATCTAAATCTTGTTTGTAGTCTCCCTTCCTAACACTTTTTATTATTCAAGCTTGGCATTTATATTTTGATATACTTGGTGGTTTTATTCTTAATAAACAAATTTCCTGATTATATTCGTGTGGTGTTGTTATTTACATTAGTCCACATCTCTCTTTAGCCTATTGATTCAATATAATTAGTACCATTGAAACATTTACGAAAAGTTGTGAAAATTTTTGAAACTCAATTCACCTCTCTCTTAAGTCATTAAAGTCACTTGGTAACACATTCAAATAAAAAACTTGTCTTAAAATCGATCATGAACTAACATATCCAAACATAATTTGATTTTCTTGAAAATTGATTATACACGTAATTGATTTTTAATATAATATTTTTTTCACAATTAATATAAATACATTCCACTAATAAGTAAGTTTAAGCTCAATAGTTGACATGTCTCTACAATATTAGGGGTTCAAGAGCCTGTGGGAAAAACACGTGCGAGAAAAGACAACCTTAATCCTTCAAATGAGATTAGTCTCACACTTAAAGAGTATATAGATAAACGAGCGAAGAGATTATAGATTAGAAGATCAAACTATTTTAACCTTTTTTTTATGTTAAACATACTTCTCTTGTTATATGAAGACCATATTTTATTATGTTGTTTACTCTATTAATTTTGCACATATCACAATGATTTATTAGTTTATTTTAACCATTTTATTAAATATGAAATGTTTAAGTAAATTAATTATAAAAAATCAAAACTACATTAATTATTTGTTGATAGGTTGAATGTGATGCAAAATAATAATATGATTTATTTTTATTGAAATGCATTAATAAGATTTCACTAGGTAAATATTTGAAATTACCAAAAGAAACCTTAGTCACGAACTTTAATATTTATATTATATATATCTTTAAAATATTATATATATATATATATATTAGAAAAAAATGCGTGTTTGGTTTAATTGTGAAAAAAGATTATGTTAAAAAATTAATTATGAAAATATTAATTTATATTTGGATGTGCTAGTTTATAATTGATTTTAAGATAAAAAATTTAGATTGTATAAAAAGAATCAATTTTATGTATTAAATTACTAAAAGAGATATGGAATGATTGAAAATTTTATTTAGTTGAGTGTAAAAAAGTAATTATCTTGAAATAATCTATAATCACATAATTAAAAGTTCTAAATACAAGCTTTTTTAGAAAAAAAAAGTTTTTAGTACGTGTTTGGATTAGTTGTGAAAAAAAGATTATGTTAAAAATCAATTATGTGCATAATTGATTTTCAAGAAAATAGATTATGAAAAAATTAATTTATGTTTGAATATGTTAATTCATAATTGGTTTTATGATAAAGAGTTTTGTTTGGATTGCATAAAAAAATCGCTTTTATATATTAAATTACCAAAAGATATATGAAATGATTGAAAAAGTTATTTGATTGAGGACAAATAAGTATTTATCTCTCAAAGCTTTAGAAATAATCTGAAATCAAATAATTAAAAGCTTAAAATAACATTTAAAAAAAATATTTTTAGTTATGAAAAAATAATCTTAGCTTATAATTAATTTTATACACTTTAAACAAACAAGATAGATTTTTTATAAAATAATTATTTTTTAAAAATTTTGTTTTGAGAAAGAAATAATATTTCCTAAACATGCTCCTAATCTCACAATTAGAGTATGTTTGGGAAAGATTATTTCTCAAATCATTTTTTTTAAAAGCTGTTATATCTAAAATCTATTTTATTTGTTTAAAGTTTGTAAAATTGATTATAACTTAACATTATTTTTGTATAACTAAAAATAACTTTTTTAAAAAAAAAACTTGTATTTGGAACTTTTAATTATGTGATTATAAATTATTTCAAAAATTTTAATAAATAAATACTCTTTTGCCCTCAACTAAATAAAATTTTAAATCATTCCATATCTCTTTTAATAATTTAATACATAAAAGTGATTCTTTTTATACAATTTAAACAATTTTTTTATCTTAAAATCAATTATAAACTAACACATTCAAATATAAATTAATTTTTTCATAATAATTTTCTTTTAAAATCAATTATACATATAGTTAATTTTTAACTTTTTTTTTTCACAACACACTTAAGTTTAGATAACGTGAGTGCCAATTAACTTGCTTAGTTTTTAATTTTAATAATTAATAACATTATATTTTTATTATAAAGAAAGTCAAAGAACTGATATTTGAAGAGTCCTCTGCTATGCACAAAAACGAAAACCCCTCCAGTTAAACGCTCGAGTTTGTGTGGTGCCTCCTGATTCCAAACAGAGGAGCACTTGAGAGAGAGAGAGAGAGAAGGGTTTGGGTATTGTGGATCCGATTGGAGTCATCAGAGCAGAGAGTATGGGTACGGGGGAAAGTGGTGCTTCGCTACCGTCGGGTCCAGACGGAAATAAACGTCGTGTGACCTATTTCTACGAACCAAGCATCGGCGATTACTACTACGGTCAAGGTCACCCCATGAAACCCCACCGCATTCGCATGGCCCACAATCTCATCGTTCACTACTCCCTCCACCGCCGCATGGAAATCAACCGCCCCTTCCCCGCCGCCGCCCACGACATCCGCCGCTTCCACTCCGACGACTACGTCGCTTTCCTCTCCACCGTGGCGCCGGAGATCCTCGGCGACCACACCCTCTCCCGTCAGCTGAAGCGTTTCAATGTCGGCGAGGACTGCCCCGTCTTTGACGGCTTGTTCGATTTCTGCCAGGCCTCTGCTGGTGGCTCCATTGGTGCTGGCGTTAGGTTAAACCGCGGGGATGCTGATATTGCCATTAATTGGGCTGGTGGCTTGCACCATGCTAAGAAGTCTGAAGCTTCTGGCTTTTGTTACGTCAATGACATTGTTCTCGGCATCCTCGAGCTTCTCAAAGTTCACCGGGTATTTATTTTTCCGATTTCTTTTCTCTTTTCTTCCTTCTTTTGCGTACTGGAATGGACTTTTTTTTTTGTTGTCATTTTTCGCCCTAGACTCTGTTTTACTATGCTTTTCTGTTTATGTTCCACGGTCATATTCTGACTGAAATGCTGTTGTAAAAATTGTAGCATGTTTTGTTTTTGTACTTTGTGACGATTAATTTTATTTTAATTATTGTTATAAGTTTAAGACATCATTTGGCATTGTACTAGAACTCTATCGAGTTACCTTTTGGTACTTGGGAATAAAAATTTATTTTCTGTCTTGTTTCTGTCTTGAAATAATCATTCCATTCTAGACATTGATTCCACGGAGATTGGAATCACCTTGCCCTCCGTGTTTTTGTTTTCTAGTTTATAGTTAGTTATAGTCATGATTCTATTTTATGTCATATACCAAACAAACAAACGAAATGGAGTTGAATAAAATCCCATACCATTTTTAAGCCCAACTAAGCAGTGGAATAGGAATGACCATTTCAATTACCATTCCCATTTTGATTTTGATTCCACAAAAATCACTTTTGTACACCAAATGTGCTGAATAAACAAGAGTCTGATGACCTAGTTTAATGGAAGCTATATTTTCATGCCTGTTTAGCGTGTGGTTAGATTTATGACTTGGATTACTCCTGGCCTCTTTTCCCTTTTTTTTTTCTGGTTTAAAATTCTTCAAAATTATACCTTTGTCTTTTCATAGTTCTTCTGCGTGTAAAAATCAAAATTATGTTTTTACTTGTACAAAAAGTGTTTCTCTGTTGCTTGTAATATCAGTACTTGCTTTGTTGTTTTTGTGATAAGTTTTTTCTTCCTTGCCTGAATATATTGTTTGCACTATCTGTTCTATGTTACTGGCCAGCGTGTGCTGTATGTTGACATTGATGTTCACCATGGAGATGGAGTTGAGGAGGCATTTTACACCACTGATAGAGTGATGACAGTGTCTTTTCATAAGTTTGGGGATTTTTTCCCAGGCACTGGGCACATTAAAGACATTGGGATGGGCCCTGGGAAGAATTATGCTCTAAATGTCCCACTAAATGATGGAATGGATGATGAAAATTTCCGTAGTCTGTTTCGTCCCATCATTCAAAAAGTCATGGAGGTTTATCAACCTGATGCAGTTGTTCTTCAATGCGGAGCTGATTCATTGTCTGGTGACAGGTTGGGTTGCTTCAACTTGTCTGTGAAGGGTCATGCAGATTGCCTTCGTTTCATTAGATCTTTCAATGTTCCTCTGATGGTCTTGGGTGGGGGAGGATATACAATACGGAACGTTGCTCGTTGTTGGTGTTATGAGGTAGGGTTCTTTTTCTACTTGGGTAGGATTTTATGCATAATGAGTTTTGGTGATGGTCTAATGGTAGTTATTGATTACAATTATGCTCTTTCATGTTTTAGACAGCGGTAGCAGTAGGAGTGGAGCCCAATAATAAGTTGCCTTACAATGAATATTATGAATATTTTGGCCCAGACTATACTCTTCATGTCGAGCCATACAACATGGAGAACTTAAACACGCCCAAGGATATGGAAAAAATTAGGTGAGTTTTAGTATTAATTGCTTTTTGGTTGAATTACAATTGATGATTCTGATTTCAATTTTATTTTCTCGTAATTATGGGAAAAATACTGGTCATAAATAATTAATAATCTAATTACTCAGATGCATTACATTTTGCTGCAGCCAAGTCACATCCTTTCTACAAATGTGATGTTTTCTGAATGTTATGAATAGTTGCATAGACATGAACAAGCTATATTTTATACTTGGAAGATGTAGCATAGACATGATAACAGTAGATAATGTGGCATTGGAAACAATAGGAGTTAATGTAGCATTGGAAATATTAGGATCATAGGAAATAGTTCAATTCATAATTATTGTTCTTGTAAATATAAGATGTATTCATTCTTTTATGTATATAAATATCAGCCTGCTGAGTGAAAATCACTCAAGCAATTCACAGAAATCTCTTCCTAAGTCTATTCTCAAGTGTTGTGAAGACATATTGTATTCTAAAGCCACCGTGGCTAGTTGTATCTCACTATGTGCCAGGGGCAGGGATTGAACCTTGGCAGTAGGGATGGCAATTTCCCCCATCCCCCATGGGTACCCACGGGTAATACCCGTTGGGGGACGGAGGTTTAACACCCGTTTATTAAACGGGGCGGGGGAGGGGGTTGTTTCCCCCATACCCGTGGCCCCGTGGGTATCCGATATATAATTAAGTATTTAAAGTTGTATTATTGTTATGTATATATATGTTTTTCAAGAAAATTATATTGTTATTTTGATTTTAAGTATTTAAAGTTGTTGAATTAAATTAGTATGTAGTGGATAAATTACGAGAAATTATGATATTAAAATTTATTTAATTTATTCTTCTTCTTTTTTCAATTTTTCTCATTCTTTTTTCAATTTTAATGATTTTATGGGTATCCAAGGATATCCGTGGGTACCCATCTACCCGTGGGGAAATAAAAAACGGGTACCCACACAAGTATGGGGCGGGGGACGGGGGGCTACAACCCGCCCCCGCCCCCCAATGCCATCACTACTTGGCAGAATTAATGCTTCCATTTTCTCATGTATATAGTGCACGTATATGTTTTTTTTTTCTTTCTTTTTTTGTTGTGTTGGGGGGTGACTGGGAAGTGGTTACAACCTGTTGAAATTATAGGGTTTAGGTAGGGAAGGAGTAAAAGAGAAAAGAAATACTAATGAATAATATGAGACTGGATTTATTTGATGTGTTGTAAAATACAAAGTGTTAATCCCTATTTATACTAATAATTAGGTCAAGTATTAGTGTAGTACTAATAGTACAACTCCAAGTCCAAGCCCACTAAGACAATGAGACTCCTAACCCTAATTAAAAAAGGAAACAAATCAGGAAATATAATGAAATTAAGAAATAACTACTAAGATTACTTACTCAATTAGAGGATTAATTGATTTCACAATATATTATAAAGATCTTTTAAAGATATGCTAAGATATTCTAAAGATATTTTGAGGTATTTTAACACTCCCCCTCAAGTTAAAGCTTACTAAGCTTTTAAGTTTGTTACAAATAACAAACCTAACCAAGAACACAACAACCCATACAAGAAATAGGACAAAATAGACCCAAGCCAAACAACAAGTAGTCATCAAATAGGATGAGTTGTGGGATGCACAGTCAAACAACCCATTGGAGAGGTGAAATCAAGGCACAAGGGGTGAATTAGACATGAGAAAGGCCACAACCGTCACTGGTGAAGTCTCTGCCGTAAAAATGGCACAAGGAATGAGAACACCGCTGGAATATGAGCATCACTGGTTACTGCAGTACGTGAGAATGGAGGTGGCAGTAAGAACTCGTTGGAATTGAAGCACGACGGAGGAAGAGGTTGCAGGCATCGGGTCACAGCAGAGGCAAATACCATTGAGTAGTGGGTAGCAAGTGTTGAAAGAGTGCATACACATAAGATGTTGGATTTAGATGAACAAAGGCTGGATGGTAGGAGAGAGATCGCCAATGCACGAAACAGATCTGAAGATTGGAAGCAGCACTGCCACGAGAAAATTGTTGGATGTAGCGCGCTAAAAGAAACTAATCATAAAAATAATGTGGGCTCCATAAATGAGATCTCAAAAGACAACTCAGGGATGCTGGAGACACTGAAGAGACAATATATGAGATGAGTGTTACTAGAAAGATAACTAAACAAGACGGCTGGAGTGATACACATCCAGAAGAGTTTGTTAGAAAATTGCATGGCCAAGAGGGAAGAGACATCGCTAGAAAGACGCATAGCGAAAATTTACTGGCAAGCAATCATGATGTATAGCAAAGCCTAAACTTTTCCAAGTTCATCAAGAATAATATTTGGAAGCTTCAAATAGTAGAAAAATTTAGGAGACCCAAAAAATTTAGAAATTGAAAATAAGGCTGGTGTGAATCGCAACTAATAGAGAATTTATCACTGGTATGACTTATCGGTGAGATAGGAGAAATTACCACTGATAAATTCGCTGGTGGGAAGAAAAGTCACCACTTGTATGATCGTCAGTGGGTAGAAAAGTCACCGTCGATATGATTCTTCGACAAGAAGTGAAGTCGGAATTGATGCACGACCAATGAGAAATAAGATAGATACTTGACAAAGACATAATCAAAGAGGAGTTCCATATTTTAGGGAACTCGGCAGCTTAATAATGATAGGACTATGTCATGGAGGATGGTACCGCTCTGATATCATGTTGAAAGTATAGGGTTTAGGTAGGGAAGGAGTAAAAGAGAAAAGAAATACTAATAAATAATATGAGATTAGATTGATTTGATGTGTTGTAAAATACAAAGTATTAACTCCTATTTATACTAATAATTAGGTCAAGTACTAGCGTAGTACTACTAGTACAAGCCCAAGTCTACTAAGACAATAAGACTTCTAACCCTAATTAAAAAAGGAAACAGATCAGGAAGCATAATGAAATTAGGAAATAACTCCTAAGATTGCTTCTTCATTTAGAGGACTAATTGATTTCACAATATATTATAAAGATGTTCTAAAGATATGCCAAGATATTCTAAAGATATTCTGAGATAATCTAGCACAACCTACAACAACTCCAGATTATGATCTATACCCAAATGCCCATCCACCTTAACCACCAAAGCTAACATGGAGCTTTCCAACTTCAGACCACAACCTATACACAAATCATATTAGAAATAAAGGTAGTTCACTGCTACATTGTGTGCTATTCTGTTATGTCTAACATGGAGCTTGATATGTGTGGTAACAGCTGAATGTCTGAGCGAGGGATTTTCTGTTCTTTCTCATGTTGTCGTGTTACTTTTGATTCTATGGATAATTGCTAGGATTTGCATGGAGCAAACAGTTATATAAATGGATTTTTTTTAAATAATTTCAGGAACACACTGCTAGAACAGCTTTCCAGACTTCCCCATGCACCCAGTACACCTTTTCAGACAATGCCATCAACCATAAAAGTTCCAGAAGAGGTTGGTACTTCTTAATCTATTTGCATATGTTGTCCCTCTGCCATATTCTTCTTTTTGTTTGATTTCATTCAATAAATGGATTCAGGAAGAAGAGGACATGGATATAAGACCAAAACGTCGCATATGGAGTGGTGAAGATTTTGATTCTGATCATGATGAAGATGAGAAGGCTAGTTCAAAGTGCTCAAACTTTACTGCCCATATGAGGTAAGTGTTATATTTTGTTTTAAAGCTGAATAGTAAATGTATTGAGTGCGTTTGGATTAGCTTTTTTTTGGTTCAAAATAGTACTTTTTTTCTTACAAAATACTTATATAAGTTTTTAAGTGTGTTTGGATGCAACTTTTAAAAAATTAGAAGTTAAAAAAAAAGCCTAGTTACCACTTTTTTTATAAGCTAATGATCGTTAATTTTTGAAAAAAAGAGAAAGAGAAATGATTTTTAATATAATTTTATGACAAAAAATCCTTTGTTTTATTGAAAATTACATCCAATAAAGCCATTATGTAAAGTCATTATATACAATCTCAAGATGTCCCTTTTAGTAATTTTGCTATAAAAAGTCATAATGTTTTTTTTTATCTGAACAAACTTAGAAGTCTTTCTAATACTTAAAAGTACTTTTTAAACATTGTATCTAAATGTAAAATAATTTTTTTAATTAAAAAAACTCTACTAAATAAAGATCTATAAAAAAAAGTCATTTTTTTAGAAGCTTATTCAAACGAGCCATTGGTTTATGAGACCCTTTATAGGGTAGGTATATTGTTTGTGGGTTTGTTTGAGACTGTAACCTTAGTGCTCCGTGTAGCCTGGTGAAGACTCTAGCCTCTATTTTAATGGAAGTTTTGTCTAGATAATGCAGTACTCTTTAAGCTTTCTTACAAGGCTGACATTTGTCACAAGTCAAGCTGCTATTCTCATGCAACTCTCTCTTATCTTTCCAAAGGCAAATTATGTACCAATGGTTGCCATGGTAATGCTTGACTCAACGAGAGATTGAGTAGTTGCCTCATGCCCTCATCGGCTTGAGTGCTAAGGTGACGGGCCAGGTTATAGTCTTATAGATACAGAAACATCATTTAGTAGAGGTGGATGTTTTGACGTACAACAATTAATTAATGTTAAAGTTCAAGTCTGTTCATATCTTATTTGATATTCTCACTGTTTTATTTTAAGTCCATTGTTTATTTGAGATTAAGAGAAAATGTTGAATAGATCATATGATCATTTGCAAATGAATTTGATAATCATTTGGTTCCTTTTCTTAAAAGCTAAGAAATATACCCTCTATGCGGCAGGGATGTTGCAGATGAGATGGAAGAAGAGAAGCCACAAGTGCATCCGTCATCTTGATGCTGATAGAACATAGGAAGTTCTCTAGATTAGCATGTTTGTATGTTAGTGGGGAGCTCATTACTTTGAGCTATATAATATTACTTTGAAGTTTAAATCTTTTGATGTGGAACGTAGGAAGCAGTGTTGTCATTTGGCAGCAATGGTGGATGGCGGTGGCGGGTTTGCAGAAAACCACCACAAAAAAAGTCATGGTGTTTCTGGCGGAGGATGTTTTATGGTGCTATGGTGGCCACTTGAGTGAAAATGGCGGTGGCAGATGAGAATTTCCTCATCTACTCTCGCCTCCAACTGATAGGTACCAAATTTTAGGGGATATTGTGGTGTTTCTACCTACTCTGTAAAAAAAAAAAAAAGAATTAACAGACTTAAAAAAACTCAGTCAACAGTCACAGTTCACTCTCGTTCTCGTCTCTATCTCACCTCTCTCGACAGCCAGGGAAACTCTCATGAAACTCGTCTGTTTCTATCTTCTCTAGTCTCTACATTCTCTGGCTATTTCTTTCTCGTCTGTCTTATGCAAATTGACGTAATCTTCGACAACCTTCACTTTGTTTCTGATTTCATTGTTATACAACTACACATCTGCTTAACTTCTTGTTTATTGTTATCTGACTAAACATCCGCTTGACTAATTCAATGGTCTGCAAGTGTTTCTTTCAAAGATATATTTAATATTACATTAGTTTTTTTAATTTAATTTTAATTCACTGTCAGTGAAAAGTTTATTTACGTTATCATTTAATTATGTATTGACACATCATTAAAAGAGTTAGGTTTTTTAGGTAGTTATTGTGATAGCTAAACTCTTTTAATGATTTTATAATATATGATTGAATGATAGTGTAAAGAAATTTTACATTGACTGTAGATCAAAATTAAATTCTTTAATTTTTTATTTATTAACGATATCAAATTAGTCATTTAATGATAATTATTACAATAACAACAACAGTCAAAGCTCACGAGGTTGAGGGTAGGTTATCATATTGTTATGTGAAAAATCATATTATAGAGATTATTTAGGTTAAGGTTTTTTTTTAATGGTTTAGCTTGGAGTTTTTTTTAGTTTTCTTCTACTTCTTGTATTGGGTCTTTTAATGATAATTAATATTATTAATTTCGTTCTTCAAGAACTAATTTGATATTATTTTAAAAATAAATTTAATGACAAGAATGTGACATTAAAATACTAATTTGATAATGAGTTTATTTTTGAAAGATTAATTTAATGTATTTATAAATAAAGAATTAATGTGATTTTGCAATGACCAAAATGAACATTCTGTTTTTAAAAATGCAGGTAAACCATGTAGTATTAACTAATATTGTTGGAAATTATAAAGTCAAATACAATGCTTAAACACTAAAGACAACTTTTAGGCAAGTTAAACCCAATCACATAGAACTATAGAACTTCTAGCTACAATTATGCAGGGAAACCATGCACATGCATATTCGTATTAACTAATATTGTTTGAAATTATAAAGTCAAATACAATGCTTAAACACTAAAGACAACTTTCAGGCAAGTTAAACCCAATCACATATAGAATTATAGAACTTCTAGCTACAATTATGCAGGGAAAACCATGCACATGCATATTCGTATTAACTAATATTGTTTGAAATTCTGAATTCAAATACAATGCTTAAATGCTTAAACACTAAAGTCAACTTTTAGGGAAGTTAAACCCAATCACATATATAAAATTAATAGAACTCCTAGCTACAATTCATTTTTGTACCAAACCATTAATAAAAAAATGTGGCAGCATAAAAAGTCGCAAGTGCTCTAGTGCTAAATTACTGTAAGACAGCCAGGCATAACTTGTGACTTTAGTTCTCTAACAACTTGATTATAAATAAAGAGCATTTTAAGTACTCTAACACTTGCAATAAAAATAAGGGGTATTATTATAAAAAATATATTTTATATTCTCTTAACGGAATAATATAATAATTCTCTTCATTATTGAAAAAAATAACTATTAAATACTTTTTAAATTATTAAAATAATAAATACTTCTACTTTTTTTTTTTTGGTACATCAAATACTTCTACTTTTATTATAAAACTCTAAGCATCTGGTGGTGACTATTCTAATTTAAGTGCGGGAATTTTTTTGTAAATACCTATCCGTCTAGGAAGTATTCTAACAACTCGTCACATCAAATTTCACATCGTATACCGTTCTAGTGCCAAATTACTATATAAGACAGCCAAGCATAACTTCGAAAGATGCAAACTCCGGTACTTTCTTTGTTCGAGAGCCTTTTTGCTCTGGGTGTTCATAGGATTCTGCTGAAGTTGATGGCTACAGTAGTAGTAACATTCCTTCTTGTCAGTGATACTACTCCAGCAGCCTCTGTGCTGCAACCCGATGGTACTTGGTCAATAATACATGTTCTTTAAAACGCTTAATATTTTGTTAAATAATTCATTGTACGCATCTATTTCCAACTCTAAGTTATTAAAAAAATAATTATTTAGAAATTAATAATTAATTTTTTATTAGTTTATTAGTTTCAGAGTTTTAAATTATAGCTGCATCACATGATGCGACTGCGATAGTTGTTATTAGCCTATATCGACCGATCTACTTCGATCGATATTAGCTCGTATTGGTCTCATCAGTTGCAATGCGACTGCAACTGTAACCGTGATTTAAAATCTTAGTTAGCTTATATAAAGGCTTAATATAATTACTTTGTATTAACTTTACTCATTTTTAATTAATATCATTTTTCAGTTTTCTCAATCTTCTTTTTTCCTCTTTTCTAAATCATGTTTCCTAACACAAGTACTGGCTTTCTTTGTCCCCTCTTATGGCCTGAAATCAAATTAAGGCTCTCAAAAGATGTTACCAGTTGCATTTGATGGCAGAGTTGGGTCGAGAAAGATGAATGCTGGAAGAGAAGGGAGCTCAAGAAGTGTCAGTTTGGAGAACGACAAGGAGAATTTTCCAGTAGTAGGCTTCAGCATCAGGAGCCTAAGATCAAGGCTTCCATCACCGCCACCTTCCCCTGCCAAAAGTCGACAAACATCCATGCGAGCATTGACTCCTCCTCCATTGCTTCAACAATGAATTCACGGTCCCCTCTATTTAGTCTTCTTTGTGTCATTACAATATGAGTATATGTTCCGTTCGAAAAATCAATCAAACAAATAAATAAAGCCATGTTCTAAATGACAAAACGAGCATCATAGATTGTTTAACTAACATATACATTGAAGGCTCTGTATTATTTGTTGTACTTTTTTTTTTATTGTTTTAATTACTATGCACTTTTGTAAAAGAAGTATCCTCGCAAACTATCTATTACCGTATATAATTTTTTTTAGGTAAGTTACATCACCACCTTGTAGATTTATTAAAATGATACCGTGTAACCATTGTAAAATTTTTTGTAAACAAATAATTTTTTTAAGAGTAAATACTTATTTTGATATTCTAAAGATATACTCAACATCACATTAATCTTTTATTGATTCAGTAACATTAAATTGATCTTTTAATGATAATTAATGTCATTAATTTTTGTTTTTTAAAGACTAATTTGATGTCATTTTAAGAAATATTTTAATGTAAAAAATGTCATTGAAGAGCCAATTTAATACAACATATATTTTTAGATGACCAATTTGATATATTTATAAATAGAGGATTAATGTGATATCACATATATTTTTAGAAAATCAAAATATGTGTTTACTCTTTTTTTAATAAGTAAATATGCAAATTAGTCCTTGAAAATCACATGTACTTGTAATTTAGTTCATGAATTTATTAGTATATATAAGTTAGTCTTAAAAATTTTAAAGCCCATGACTTGTTAATCCTTATGTAATCTCTCCTTCAAAGTAACCTATGTAGTAGTTAAGTGTCTACATGTATTATGAAATGTCACATTAACAAGTTACTCCAAATGCCTAATCATATCCCCTTCAGTCATGACGTCATTTAGATAGGAAACCCTTTCACCATTCCACAGCTGCAAAGACGGGAGGAAAGCAAGCAGGGGGAAAGAAAGGAATGCATGGGCTTGTAGAAAATGTGCTGTATATTTACGTAGCGTTTGCCAAACATATGCACGTCTTCTATATATTTTTGATTAAATATTCAAATTGATCATCTAAAAATATAAAAGACATTAATTTGATTTTCTAATTATTTTTAACATTAAAATAATTCTCAAATGTAAATTTTTTTATATCAAATTAGTTCTATTATATCATTTTTTATATTAAATCAGTCCATCTAAAAAGAATAATTTAATTTTAAAAATAATTAGAGAAATAAATTAATATCTCGTATATCTTTAGAGGAATATTTACTCTATTTTTATTTTTTTTTCTTATGCACCTTGAATGAGGGGCATTACTTTATCATACCAAATACTTCAATAAACCAGACACACAACGGGCAATTTATTTTCCATATATAAAAGAACCTGCAGGAACAATGCAATTTATCATGATAATGGCTAAATGCAAGGATGGCTACAAAAGTCTAACAGCAACCATCATATTAGATCACGAGTATTAGATGAAGACTGACATTTTACAGAATTGGGCACCATTGTATAAACTATCTTCAGCACTGTCATAGTCATCATAACTTAAACTCTTCTTCAAATTGTTTAGAAAAAGGAAAATATTACCAAAATTGAGTCTACCTGCAATAGAATCAATTTATTCCCAATTTGCTTGACATATTTTCTAGGATTTTTGTCTCAGATGTGAAACTGCAATATCAAGTGTTCAATCCCTGAACTAACCAATTTTTCAATTTTGCCATTTTTTCCTCTAATAATTCTCAACATATGAAAATGAGAAAATGGAAATTCCTCTACAAAAAACATTGTAAAAGTTACAATCACTTTATTTTTTAATCATTTGTTTAGTTGGATTAACGCCTTGTTCAGGATTCAATGTTGCAAAATTTATATATTATATATCACATTAGAATTATTCGGGTGAGAAAGAAAACCAGGTTCATTATCATGTGCAAAAAGAAAAGAATGATTCCGTGACAAAGAAAACCAACCTGGCGTTGATTTCGATCTTCGTCTTCCCTCTTTGCTTTTGATTCCAAAACCCCTCCCTTCAGCAAAGTGCTCCGTTTCAGATGGAAAGTTAGTGAGGCTAAGGCTATATTTGGGAGTTTTGAAAGAGATGAAACGCGGTTTATAATCAATGGTTTAGAATGAAATAAAGTATAAAGGTAAAAGTATATCAATTATATTGTTTGGAAGTCTTAACGAAGGAATGAAGAAAAATTTCACTCTATTATTTAGAAGTTACAATAGTTATTAATGGAGTAGAATAAATTACAAATTTTACTTTTAATACTACTCTTTTAATTTTTGTTGCCTACAACATTATTTAAAAATAAAAAAGAGGGTTAAAATTGCAAATGATCATCTAAAAATAAAAAGGAGGAAATTTTCCATTCCATATTCCCGAAATTAGAGGATATGAAAATTTGAGGGTTTGAGTGGTATGAAATGGTTTGAGTTCCCCTCCTTCACCACTCTACTAAACACTTAATTCCATTACTTAAAAAACTCTCAAATAATAAGTCGTGGTCTTTTTATCACTCCACTCTATTACTAAACACTTCATTCCATCCATCCAAAGATAGCCTAAGGCTATGTTTGTGAGTTTTGAAGGGGATGAAGTGAAGTGGTTGATAATGAAGTGGTTTGGAATGAAATGAAGTAGAAAGGTAAAAGTATACCACTCTATTGTTTGAGCATTTAAATAAGAGAATAGAGGAAAACTTACTCCATTGTTTGAAAGTGACAATAGTCATTAATGGAGTGGAGTGAGTTATACATTTTACTATAATATTATTCTTTTAATTTTTGTTACCCACTATATTATTTAAAAATAAAAGAGGGTTAAAATTGTAAATGACTATGTAAAAATAAAAGAGAGAAAAATATTTCATCACAAACTTCCCAAATTGGAGGGTAAGAAAATTTGAGGATTTGAGTGGTATGAAGTGGTTTGGGTTTCTTTCCTTAACCATTCAACTTCATTACTTAAAAAACTCTCAAACAATTAATTGAGGTCTTTTTACTACTTCACTTCATTACTAGCCACTTCACTTCATCCATCCAAACATATCTTAAAGCGTTCTAGGTGCTTTGCTAATTGGGGATTAGCCATTAGGTTTAGAAAGCTATATGGTGTCGTAGGATTGCTCACCAATGTGACATTTAACAATGCATTTAAGCACTTGCCTGTTACGCTAGAGGCTATAGTAAAAGTGAGATAAGAGAAAGATTAACATGTTTTAAAATCTTAAGGAGTAAGTTATATACACAAATACATTCAGTACTAAATTGTGAATATATACTATTTCTTGGGACTAACTTGCTTATTTCTTCTTTTTCTAATTAAATTACACATTAGCTGAGGGCATTAATACAAATTCACCTCTACAAAGTAACTACACACATCATTTGTAGTTCGGTTTTTATTTTTGTAGGAATATTGATTTTTTTTTAATTTAAAAATTCATATTATCCTACTATAAACATTATGTAACAAAATTCGTTGATGTTGATACAAGCCATGGGTGAACAAGGTCTTACATTTTGCGTACAACAGAACACATTTAGTTAAGTCCAATCTCGTTTCTCCGTGGGGGACTCTAACACGTATAATAAAGTGAAGTGAAGAGAGAAAGCGCATCAAATTTTTACGTTGTTATTTTAATGTTGATTCAGTTTCATTGGCTCCAATCCGAACTCAGCAAGATTTGCAAGTCCCCGTGGAGGGCCAAGCAGTTACATGCTTTGCTTTTGAAGACCCATCTCTCAAGAGACCCGTATTATGCAACTCAAATTGTTAGGGTGTATGCAGCTAATAATGATATTAACTCTGCCTACCAAGTGTTCGACAGAACTTCCTCTCGAAGTGTCTACCTTTGGAATTCCATGATTCGAGCTTATGCTCAATCCCAAAGATTTGGCAATGCAATCTCTCTATTTAGAACGATGCTTGGAGCAGCTGACATAAGTCCAGACAATTACACTTATGCTTGCATTATACGTGCATGCTCTGACAACTTTGATTTTGGTACGCTAAGGCTTGTTCATGGAGGGGTTGTAGCTTCTGGGTTAGGACTGGACCCTATTTGTTGCAGTGCACTTGTGACAGCTTATTCAAAAATGGGCCTTGTTAATGAAGCGAGTAGAGTGTTCAATGGGATCACTGACCCGGATTTGGTTTTGTACAATTCACTGATTTCTGGTTATGGGTACTCTGGTGTCTGGCATATTGGGATGCAAATGTTTAGCGCAATGAGACATGTTGGGAAGAAGCCAGATGCATACACACTGGCTGGGTTGCTTGTGGGCATTGCAGATTCTAGCTTGCTGAGCATTGGCAAAGGATTACATGGTTTAAGTCTGAAAAGCGGGCTTGATTCTGATTCTCATGTAGGTAGTTTACTGGTGAGTATGTACTCGAGATGTAAGTGCATGGCTTCAGCATATAGTGTGTTTTGCAGTATTTCCCAACCTGATTTAGTCACATGGTCTGCTCTTATAGCTGGGCATTCTCAGTCTGGAGAGAATGAGAAGGCACTGCTTTTTTTCAGGAAATTAAACATGGAAAACATGAAGGCAGATTCTGTTTTGATTGCAAGTGTATTGGCTTCTATAGCTCAGACGGTAAATGTTGGGCTGGGATGTGAGATACATGGTTATGTTTTTCGACATGGATTGGAATCAGATGTCAAGGTCTCCTCTGCTCTCATAGACATGTACTCAAAGTGTGGTTTCTTGCACTTGGGAATTTGTGTTTTCAGGATAATGCCAGAACGGAATATAATTTCATATAATTCAGTCATTTCAGGTCTTGGCTTGCACGGATGTGCTTCTGAGGCTTTCACGATGTTTGATAAGATGCTGGAGAAAGGATTAATACCTGATGAAGCCACATTCTCTGCTCTCCTTTGTGCTTGTTGTCATGCTGGCCTTGTCAAAGATGGTCGGGAGATTTTCCGGAGAATGAAAGATGAATTTGACTTCAAAGCTAGGCCTGAGCACTATGTTTACATGGTGAAGCTTCTTGGCAGTGCTGGGGAGTTAGAAGAGGCTTACAATCTCACTCAGTCCTTACCAGAACCAGTAGACAAGGGCATCCTGGGAGCCCTTTTATCATGCTGTAATTCTTGTGGAAATTCTGATCTGGCAGAAACTGTAGCTCAGCGGCTTTTTGAAAGTAATCCTGATGATAATGCTTACAGGGTTATGCTTTCTAATATATATGCTGGTGAGGGGAGGTGGGATGATGTGAGGAAGTTGAGGGATAAAATAACTGGAGGTCTGAGAAAAATGCCCGGACTAAGCTGGATTTAAGACAGTTTTTTGCTAATTCTGTAACCGCTGTCTGATATAGAGAGGCTTCTCAGAAATGTATTTCATACATGAAACATAATTCTGTATGATTTTTCTTATTGGACGTCATTTGACTTCTGGGATGCACAAAATTGGTCTGGTTAATTATCTTGCAACAAAGAGCACTAAGCTCTAATCTATAAAATGACATACCTTAAGTCTATGTCAGGTAGTAAGCACATTAAGAGTAGCAACTTGCGTTTTAATTTATTAGACCGAATTGATTGGAATATGTGTAATGAAGGAGTTAATAACAGAGTCATATATTACCTATATATTAATCGGTCCATGTATGTACAGGCTAGTGTAAATTCATGTCTGAGTTGCATTTGTTAAATGATGATTAATTACTGAACAGATTTTAGTTCAACTGTTATCTCAGCAACTAGTCTAATGTCTTTTAAATCACATGAATGCGACTCAACAAGGGCTGGCCAGTTTCAGTATGCATATTTCTTTTCTTCAAAATTTTGCCTCTTGGCATAAGACTTTCAGAAAATGAAATTCAAGTAACATGTCTGCTTTCAATGGCTAAAATAAAGGGGTGCCTAATACTAAAACCTGTTTTAAGAGGCTCCTAAGTATTTTCTCTTGCTATTTACAGATCATCTTCTCTTTTTCATAGAACTTGAACTCTGGCACCTTACCTTTTGTGCAACTTTAAAGTGCTTTATTCCTTATCGAAGCAATTGGAATTAGAGAAATGGATTTGGAAACAGAAATCATGAAAATCGAAACGTAGTGGGTTTTGGATAAAACGTCTTCGGATTATCCCTCGTCTTAGACAACATTCGTGAATTGAAATGGGGCCCAGTTTCGAACTCTTGCAGTTGCGTATTACAGGAACCGTGCACAACGCTGGGACCAAAGCGAGGAACAGAGAGGCATTGGCACGAGAAATGGGAGATACAGAACAGTACTCACGTTTCTTCCGTTTTGCTTCTGTTCCTTCTACTTCTCTCAGCTTCAGGCCCCTTCCCAGAAGCAAGAAGGGTCTTTGTGGAGCCACGTGGGTTCCGTATACCTCTTCACTGATCACAAAACTCACAGAGTAGTTCTCATTGTTTCTTCAAGTCCGGGCATCCACTGGGTTTGTGTCTTTGTAATTTTCTACTTTGGCTTTCCCTCTTTGGTGAAATTGTATGAAAGAAAGGATTTTTCAGGTTAGTAATGAGCCATTTCATGCTTTTTTCCCCCTCTGGTTAATCCCACACTGGATGTGTCTTGCTATTTTACCCCTGCATTTTCCTGGATTGGTTTCTTATGGTGTGAAAACAATGAGGGGCAGAATATTTCAATGGCTGACTGATAGACACTTATGGTCACCTTTCTTCCCTTTTATTTTTTATGTTGTTGCTGCTCGTTTTGAGATTTCCTCCTATTTATGTCATGAAAAAGGCATTCTATCTCCCTAAGTTTATCTGCCGAAAAGAGCCAAAAAAGTGGGAAAATGAAAAGACGAAAAAAGGGAGAGAGAGATGTTTGTTTCATCTTGCATGTTATTCTACATCCTTGTCATTTTGTGCTTCTGAACTTTAACTTGCTATTTCATTCTAATAACTATTCTGAAAATGATGTTTTTCTTCCTCAAAATGAAAGCAAATGAAGGATTTGTTGTCACTACATAATCACATCTGAATACTAAAGTTGTTTTCTTTACTTATCTGATTAATTGATATGAAATATGCAATCATTTGCAATAACTATACATAATTGATATATGGTATCCTAAACTTACTTAACCATCTGAAATTCATGTCTTATATGCAGTGTTGACCTTTTAGGAGACTATATAACTACTATTAGTTACATTTGTATGTTCAAGACTTCAAGCCAAGCATTTACTATGACTTACTAGGAAGATGCTTAAATTTTGTACTTCCTGCTCATATTATTCTTTGTTTGTATTGAATATTTCTTGTGCTATGCAGGTCCAAAAGTTTGCAATTCGTTTATCAGGATCAATTGATTCACAAATTTTCTTGGATGCCTTAAAGGTGTAATTTACTTAACTAAAATGTACACTCTCTAGGGTAATTTAAGTTGATATATACTTCCTCCTTTCCCCCCAAAAAAAAGGCTGATGTTTGGTCAATGGATATATATTAGTGATATAAAAAACTACATTATGTTATAATGTACAAAGTGCAATTGCAAAACTAGATATGTTACATAGACATATAGACATGAACTTAAGACCAAACATGAAAAAGGGATGCAGGACTTAGCTCTTCAATCTTACACATTTCATCTAAGTTTTAGTTTGTTTAATTTCATTCATAAATTTCATTTTATTATTATGAGTTTATTACATAATGGCATTCTTTGAGGTATGCTTGTCAAGCTTCTGTATGTTTTGTATTATCTGTATTGTTTTGGCCCTTGGAGAGCTTGAAAAACACGAGTGATCTGGGGCTTCAAAACAGAGCGGTTGATGTAGAAATTTCATATTGAACTCATTGCATCTCTCGTGAAGCTATCTGTTACAAGTGAACATAACATTTGTTGATACCGTATGAAATATGTAAAAGAGTGAACTGATCCATGAGATACATTATTAGTATAGTGCTGGTGAGTGGTGAGGATTCGAACTATTTTGATTCTCATGGGAGTTTTGCTTTGGAGCAGCCTCCTTTGAACTGTGAAGGCACACAATACCCATGTTATCAAAAGACAATAGGTCCTAATGACTTGGGAAACATGTCCCAGACCTTGCCTTCCAGCCTCATACAAGTTCTTTGACTTCTTTCTGATTGTCCTACGGAAGTTGAGCAAGGTATACCATTAGTAAGGTTCAAGGTTGTAAATATAGTAGACTTTGCTTTTCCATTTACAGACTTATTCAATGTATAAATGCTGTAGAGCTACCATAAGTACCTGAGGAAGTTAATTTCAAGAATTGATTGCTGGTACTTTCTGAACCTTATATTCTGGGACAACCATATGTTTGCTCCTGATTTCATTGTGGTGTTGGTGTCATATTTGCTTGGGAATTTATTTGACCTGTATGAAAGCAATAGAAGTATTGTGGAGATCAAGCACAAGCAGTATATAACTTTTCTAGGTCCCTTTCTTTTGGGCTTAAACTACTGCCGATACATTATTTCCCATGGGCCCCTCCTTTTTCTTTGGTTAATCACTTCTTGCTTCTCCCCAATTTTGACCAACACTGTAATTTCTTGCAGGAATACATGCCAAATTCTTCTTTCCATTGTTAGTGTCTATAGTGCTCTTTTCGAGTCTAAACACACAATTCCCAAACATTTACCCTTTTAGTTTGTTTTTGACTAGTGAAGTAGTTCATTACAGATGTGTTCAGAGCTAACTGTTGTTATAGGATCATAAAAACCAATATCTATAAATCTTATCCTTGATGCCTAGCTCTTAGTTATATTTCTTGGTTCTTACCCTGATAGCAATATAATATTAGTATGTTGAACATAAAGCCACTATTGGAAAACCCACAACAGAGTAAACAATTCAGATGCTGTACTTTTTTTTATCCTCGAAAAGAAAAATCTATATAGATGATTCGACCCACTTGGTCGAGTCAATACATTCTTCCCCCCTTTTTGTCACTTTGATTCCACAATGCATTTGCCTTTGCTAAGAGAAGTAAAATTGGGAGGAGATCTGGCTCTCCACTGAGTGGTTCTGCAACAAAAGCAAGGGTTCTGTTTTCTTATGTGCCCTTCTCTCCATATGGAATCTGATGTAAATGCCACAGCCAGGTCACTTAAATACTAATTCCTTTCAGTGACTTAATGACTAAATCTTAATGCTGCTATTATTTCCTGCACAATGGTAGGTAAGGATGCTCCGGTTCTAGTGGCAGAAATAGCTTCTTCACACACGATGAAAAGGCTGGGTACATTTGACTTTCTACAGACCCTACGATAGTGGGAGTCCTGTGCGCTGGGCGCCCTTTAGATTCCATCATTATAGAACAGTTGTTGATGATGCTGCATTTGGACGTTCTAGTTTTCTACTACTGCTCCTAATTTTGTTAGTCTGCAGTTTGCACGATGTTATCCCTTTTGTATCACGGACTTGCATTTTTTGCTTGGCCCACCCACGAAGATTTCTTTTGTGCTTTTTTGCACAATTTGAAGGTAGCTTTTGGACAAGGTTTGAATTTACTGTTAAGCAGACTTTTTGAACCGAGCCATCCGACCATCCAAATTATTCAAAAAAATTTAGGGAGAATGTTTAGTTTGGTATAAAAGTATTTTAATATGGTTCAAGTATAAATTAATCAAGTATTAAATTATTTTAAATAATAATTTATTTACAATGAACTAAATATTAATATTTAAAATAAAAATAAATTATTAATTATTTATAAATAAATTATGAATTCAATTAATTTAATATTTAATTAATTTAATAACCGAATTAAATTAGAACACTTTGCTTCAAACTGAATCAAATTGTCAATTTCCCAAATTTTTATGCTCAGAACGTCTTTCACTCTATCTGGCTTTGGGTCAATTATTGTGAGCATATTAATGGAGATATCACCGAATTTAATACCGACCTGATGGTAATATTCTAACCTTTTAACTACTCAAACCTTCGTATTTTTGTTACCAAAAACTCTTTAGAGAGGAAAAGTTAAGACTTTGTTTGGAAGTTGAGTGAAAAGGTAAAAATATATCACTTTATTATTTGAAAATTTTAATAAAGAAATAGAAGGAAATCTCTTTTCATTGGAAGTCATAATGGTTATTAATAGAATGAAATAAATTATAATTTTATTTTTAATATTACCCTTTTAATTTTTATTGTCCACAACATTATTTAAAAATAAAAAAAGGTTAAAGATGTAAATGACTATTTAAAAATTAAAAAAAAATATTTCATTTGAAATCCCCTAAATTAGAGGGTATGAAAATTTAAAATTTTGAGTGGTTTGAGTTTTCCTCCTTAACAACTTCATTCATTACTTAAAAACTCTCAAATAATAAGTTGAGTACAAATTACTTCGTTACTAATTACTTCACTCTATTAATCCAAAAACAGCCTCGCAATAAGTTTTAGGGAGGGTTTATACTTTATAGTGATATTTATATATCGTCTACGAAGAGAGAATTAAATATAAGCATTTCAAGTTAAGTAATTTTATCTTTACAGGTTCAACTAACCCCATTAACAAATACTCTGACGAATGTTCATATACACTTTGGTGTCATGGTTTTCCTTCATAAGAATGGCAACCATTCAAATGTTTATACTATAACCACTGCTAATTGTGAAAAGGGTGATGCTGCAAGAAGCACGAGCGTATAAACACTATAGGTTCCTACTGGCCATAACTTAAAAAACAACAAAAGTATGAATTTTAAAAATAAAGAAAACATCTATATTTTACTAATGATTCTGGTAAAGCTTGAGCGTGGCGCATAGTACCAAATCCCTTCTGAAAAATGTATTGCTTACAAGGATTCATTAAAAATTTAATGAGTTTAAATTTGATTCGGAGTAAAACTTTTTATATTATTATTTAATGATGTGTTAGCATATTTCTTAAATAATTGTTATGATAATCAAATTTCTAAAATGAGTTTGCAATGACAGTATAATTTTTTTACACCGATAATAAATCAAAATTAAATCCAAACTTAAAATGTTAAACTATCTTGTTATTTAATTCAACTGTGACAAGTGTCCTCTTTGTTTTTTTGAGAATTAAAAAGCATGTTTGATTTTGATTATTTTACACTCAAAACAGCTTCTTTTCAAAATTCCTCTCTTAGACATTTTGATTATAAGCTATTTTGAAGTCAAAAAAGCTAATCCAAACACACTATAACTCAACTTAGGCTTATTTTAAATTGTATTGAATGGGGTGGCTGGTTTTGTTGGCACGGCAATGAATGTGACGCATGGGATTCTGCTCTGAAACAGGCATCAGAATCTTGTTAAATTGTTAGTTTGTTACTCCTCAGCCTAGCTATGAGAAACCTTCCACAGATTGGTTGTTTTAGCTTAAGCTATAGTAGGTAGCACTTATTATTCTGGCGATTATCTTCCGGAAAGCATGATAACGTAGTCCAAATTTGTATGTACCTAATCATTAGGGCCAGTTTTAATTAATCATACACAAAGGCATAGACACTCATTTTAGCTATCACATTCACACTTACATTGGATCGCACACCGACATGGAACATTCGGAACTTTCACAGCAGGACAGGCTGAGGCTCCACTAGTCCACTCACACTAAAGAAAATCTCTTTGTTTTCTCCTTCTGTTTTTTGGGCCAACTAGAAGAAAATTGCTTGAATGATGGGGGATAGGGGATATAGTATTTACTTTTCTTATAAAGTATATCAGGAAAAAGAGCCATTGCATATATTAAAAGCCTTTTTCTAGTTCCTGAATCCTGAACCTAAAAATGGAATAAAAGAGAATACCATAAGGAGTGGGGGGAGATAGATTTGGCTATGAACACATTACAGCCTACCTGTTAATCATTCGTGGGATAGTTGCCTGTG
Organism: Styphnolobium japonicum; assembly: GCA_023212625.1. Lineage (NCBI taxonomy): Eukaryota > Viridiplantae > Streptophyta > Magnoliopsida > Fabales > Fabaceae > Styphnolobium > Styphnolobium japonicum. The sequence continues at coordinate 36,662,050 of JALBWW010000003.1, read as the reverse complement.
CTCCGTATAGTCTCTCACTCTCACATGTTTGTATAGTAAGTAATAAGAAGTTAGCAGTGTATTGGTGAAAAAGGAGGGATATCACTACTATTCAAAGCATATAAATAGTTAACGTGTTCCACGTGTAGTCGTGTATACCCAAACCCTGTTTTTGTTGCATAGAAAATGTTCGTCTAGAGTCATAATCTCTCCCAGGAATATATGGAAAGGCAAAAGTGCAGTAGCGACATAGAAAATGTTCATCTAGAGTCATAATCTTTCCCAGGAATATATGAGAAGGAAAGTTCAGTAACGACATGTCGTGTCGTGCAATCTCATCATTCCACTGAACTTGCTTTCCAACACAAATTCAAGAAGATCAAATTAAATTGCCATACAGGTACAGGGGTTTCCCATACAAAATTAGTAAATCTACTACTTCCCTCATTCATTGATAAATTAATTGCATATTTATTAACATAATTTATATGAATATAATGTGAATCTAAGCTATGAAATCTATATATATTAATTTCTTTGGAGAGCCATGCAACTTTGGTACCGGTAGAAAAAAAAAAACATAATGTGGCACGTCCCCATATGTAAGAAGATGATGCATGTAAGAGAACAAATATCTATAGCTGTGTGTGTTAGAGAGAGGGAGGGGGAATGGTATTACATTAATATTATTATGTGTTTCTTTTGGCGGAAAAATAATGCAAGTGACGTTATGGTAACTAGCACATCACAAATCTGAATAGCAGGGCAGTGTCTCCAAATCAAGCCTTATTGACTGCTGGGGCAGCTGAAGAAAAATGAGTCTCGTCTCATCGTTAGCCTCTGCAACTGCAACACATGGGGTCCGAACATCAGGGAGGGACTATTTCAAATTGTGGTTGGGGGAGAATGGGGAGTGAAAATGATGATAAAAAAGTGTTGGAAAAGTGATAAGGACCAAGTGCAGCTGCAACAGTCGTGGACCACTTCTCTTTTCACACATTTGCTTTCTCTTTCAAGTGTGATTGTCTAGGTGAATATGAAATTATTGATTTAGTTATAATTTCTTTCGTCTCTCAATTCTCAAGGTCGTGCCTTCATGCAATGTGACATTTTTTTGATGTTATCTGATTATATTATATTTTACTAATTAACACTCTTTATACGAGGAAATGGAATTAAATAGAATGAAATATAAATAATAAAAAACTTCAGAAATAAATTAAAAGTAAACGTATTAGCCAAAAAAGCTAGATCGAGATGAAATGGCTATTTATGTCGTCCATCACAATTAGAACTCCTTTAAATTTGTTAAAATGTTCATTGTGTTAAGCTTTTTTTATATATATTTTTTAGTGCTTGTAATTTGTTTTAACTTTCAATTTGGTTCTCAATTTGATTTCTGAAATGATTCAAGTGACATGGTAGTGAGTTATATAATGAAGTCATAATTCACTAATTTCTAATGAGCATATTTATTGATGATCTTGTCAGGAAATACTGAAATCAAATTGAGCACAATATTAATAATTCAGAAATCAGATATAAACTGAAAGCAATAAACATGAACAAAAACAGTTGTTTGGTCTTTTTTTTTAACAGCTTGATAAAAGATTACGAGAGTGTACCACGCATCTCAATGTAGGTAAAATATCAAAATGAAATTATAGGAAATAACTTGATTTTTTTAGGGGAAAAAAATAATCTAAGAGGTAAATAGATTGTTTTACAATCAAGGCATGCCTACTAGTGTGAATGCATATTAATGAAGGCTCACGAACAAAAATGAAACTAAATATCTTTGTGTCGAAACAATTTGATCTTGCTAATTCAGCCGATCATTATTGGCTTAACTTAATTAATCTTCAACCTAAATTAAGTATAGCCAAAAGCGAGTCTTTAATTTGGCTCATCACTCAAAACTAATTACAAAGTTGGCTTCTCATTTCGTGCTTATTACCCCTAGCTAGTTAATTATAACTATATAAGTATATGGGATTTTTCATATTAAAAAAAAGTATGAGTCTTTTATACTGTGGGGAAGAGGGGCCTAAGGAAATAGTAGGAGGGGCAGAAGGAAAAATAAAATCCTCCTTGAACAATGCTTAATTTGAATGGGTACATTATAATTTTTTTTTTTTTGTACCTAATGTTGTGATCCTAACATCCACATGGCACCAACCAAAATCTTTATTTCACTAGTTCAATTAATCAAACCTTTGCCGACTTATGGGAATATTGGAAGGGCATATGATACTACACCAACTACATACCATATAATATTTATTATTACATAATAAAATCTCCAACTTTGCTTGATTAAGACTGCGATCAGCAAGCAATAATATTGCCACTTTTAGTAAAACAAATAATTTTTTAAAAATAAAATTAAACCTTCTACTTTTAAGTTCTCTGTGCGAGATTATCTTTAACTAATCATTGAAGTTCACAAACTATGCAATCTAGCCATTTTCCTTACCCATAGATTTCTATTGTCAGATTAACTACTATAATGGAGCAATAACTGATGCCAGCATACACACACACACACACACACACATATATATATATATTGAAATTAGAAAGCTATGTATACAATATGGCAGTCAATTGATGGGTGATGGCATTATCTATAGGTAGGTAGGGGAACTCTTTGCCACTGCTATCTGCTAATGTAAATAAGCGTCGCTATCATGTTGTCACCTCTATTATCACATAATTCTCATGGTGAATGGTGTTATAATTGGTAAAGGTTATTATCTATCCCTCAAAAACCAAAACTTGAAGGGTGCTTGCTTAATTTCCCTATTGTAAGTGAAAATTTTGTGAAAACTAGAGTGTTTTAAATGTAGACGCGAAAAAACAATTTTTTTATCTCATTTTTTGTAAGTGATTGGCTTTTTGCGCAACATAATATGTCAAGTATAACCACATTAGTTAACATTATTAGCGATCCATAAAGGAAAATATTTATAAAGAAAAATTGGGGCACACATATACACAAGCAAAACAAAAATCCTAGACGTTACATCTGCTGATAGAGACATAAAATTGAAAGCAGTTGCCGCAGCAATTAAAAATTGACCTTTAGAGCTCCAACTCCAACTGCATTAGAGTTATTCACGTATATACGAAATGAGTCATCATTCTAATATGGAAAGAGATTTTCTGGCTTCACTAGAGTGTCTACAGACTACAGTGCCTTAAATAGACAGGAGGGTCTGCTTCTTGAGTGTCATGTTCTCTGAAGTCTCGATCATGAACTTAAAATATGTTCCATAACCACTAGAATATGAAATACAGGCTATATATCCGTATATTATCTTCAAATGGGAATGGATTGATCCCAATTTTCTTTGCAATTCATTCTGAAATATTAATGATAAAGGTTGTAGCTCGAAGTATAGAGATTACACATACGGATTAACGCTTTATTAGATTGAGTTACTATAAATAAACCGTGCAGAAACCAATTATATATGCTTACTTCAAAATGATTATATATAAATACTTCAGAGAAAATACCAATACACATTAGTGATCCTGTTTAGGGTTTGTTAAACAAATCCACCCCTGATTAAGTGTTTATTATTTCTTTCCAATATTTTATTATCCAACCTAACATAACGCGGATAAAGGTTATAGAAATAAACTAGTAAATGAGCAAAGCTATCTGCAATATATATATTGCTAAACATAATATCCTCAATCTATCCGAGCTAATATAGTAAGTTAAAAATAATCATACCTCTGTTATTATATAATTGCGTAATGAGGGCCAATTGAATACTTAATCACCATATATATCATGCTGATTTTCTAAATACAATAACTACTGCATCATCATTGTTTAGAGTCTAAGACGGATAATGATCAATTGATACACAAAAGTCCAAATATCTCTGCCTAGGGTGCTAAAGATGACCGTACACACACATATATATAATTGAATTAATACTTAAATTAGTCTTCTAAAAATATATGAGACATCAATTTGGTTCTTTAATCATTTGTTACATCAAAATAATCTTCTAATATCATTTTTTACATCAAATTAGTTCTTCAAATTCATTTTTGACATCAAATTAGTTTCTAAAAAAGATCAATTTGATGTAAAAAATAATTAGATGACCAAACTGAGATCTCGTGTATCTTTAAATGACTAAATTAAATATTTACTTTATATAATTTGTAGGTCATTTTACAACAAGACAGTAAAGCAAAAACCCCAAAGCATTTCGATAGGTGTCAAAATTTGTAGGTTGTTGTTAGAAGTATAAAGTAATTTGTAAGCCTACACTTAACAGTTTAAGTTTTTGGAGAGTCTTTGATATCGTATCAAAGTCTTATGACTAAGTAATCAGGAGTTTAATCATTGTCGCCTTCATTCTTTTGAATAAAGTTAAATTTCAGTACAAGATAAAATGAGTCTATTCTCTCTAAGCTATTAAGAGAGTTGGTTCTTGTCAATGTTAATAATTATTATTTGATATTAATCAATTATAAATGTGACACAATTACAATTGTTTTATTTATGTTTTTACTTTTCCTATGCTGTTTCCTTTTCTATTTTTTTTTAAACCCTTCCTATTCACTTGATTTGAAATACCATTAACGGCCCATTTGCTTAGTGCCCTTTACTTCTGTTTAAAAATCAGGTTTGATGTTTTCCCAAAAATATAATTTCAGTGCATGAGTTAGAGAGGGAATGAGAATGGTAGGGATCCCCACATTCCTGATATTATTATTAGATGCAAGGTCATAGTCATTCTTTTCTAGTGTAGCTCCATTTATTACCTTTGTCTTTTGCATCCATTCCTTCTCCATCCACTCAATGCTGTTTGCCTTCTCCCTCTACTATCACCCTTTGCCACTTAATTATGATCAGCTTCCACTCCTATCTCTCTATCTCTTTGTCTCTCTCCCTTTGAGTCTCCCTTCTAATTAGGGTTTCCTCTTTAGGGGTGCTCCTCCTGTAACAAATCTGCGACTTATACCTCTCATTGGCTAAGGCTACTTTGTCTTGGGAGGGTAAAAGAGCAGCTTCTGAAGGACCTCCCACAAGGGAAAAAAGGTACTTCCCTTTTAGTTCATCTGATCGAAGAAACCTACATCACAAACAGGTAAAATCATGTTCATGTAGCTTCCTTCTTTGCTCCTTTTTCTTTATGCATATATAGTTCTTTTATCTGTTTTTGTTTCCTTTAAGTAAAGTAACGGTTGATAGACAAAATGGATCCTTTTGAGAGTCACTGTTAAGGGCTTGGCCATTTTATACTTTTTGGAGTAGCCATGAAATATAATCATGGTTTGTTGCAGCAGCCAGATCCCTGGTTCAACTGATTAAAGGAAATTATAACTTTCTACTTGACCATGCAGTTGAATTCTTCCAGCAGAAGAAAGATACAGATAAAGTGTTCTTGTCTGCGCTAGTGTATGGGTGTTTCTGATGAGGGGAATAAATGAGGAAGAAGAAGAAGAAAACAAACCCAGAAACTAAACTTAAGGGAAAACAACACTCTGAAGGGAGTTTCAAGTTTAAAATTAAGAATTCTTCACTGATTTTTTTCTCTCTTGAATTTAAAAAGGAAGAGAGAAAGGAAAGAAGGGAAATATATATATTTTTAAAAAAGAAACAAAAAAGGTTGTGAAAGAAAAAAAAAAGGATAAAGATAGTCATATATATAATATTATACAAGAAAGTGACAACTAATCCTGAAATTTAAACCAGCCAGTAAAGTCTCGTGCACGTATGTGAGTGTTGGCCAAGGGTCTGTGAGAGATTTGGGAGGGGGGGATAATAATATCATTCCAATTGTAAGTCTTAAGAATTAGTTTTTGGGTAGTATTACTGATCTGCATCAATAATCAATAATAATAAGGATCCCTGCAGCCCCATTTCTGTTGCTATTTGTTGATGAATATGATCAAAGAAAGAACACAGCAAACTAACTAGACGGTAAATAAAAGATAGTAGAATAAAGAAGTGCAACTGAAATAGCTTCAGATCCAATTCTCTGACCATTCAGTTTCATAATAAATTAAAACTGCTTACTAAAGAACTCGACATAGATGAGTTGGGAAAGTTTGTTAATTGATTTGATGCCAATCTTTCTAGTGCAGGGAAAATGGCATCATCCAGCTCTTACAATTCTCCCTGTGCTGCCTGCAAATTCTTGAGGAGGAAATGCATGCCAGGATGCATCTTTGCCCCTTACTTCCCACCTGAAGAGCCCCAAAAATTCGCCAACGTCCACAAGATTTTTGGTGCTAGCAATGTGACTAAGCTCCTTAACGAACTCCTCCCCCACCAGAGGGAAGATGCAGTGAATTCCCTTGCCTATGAAGCAGAGGCCCGCGTCAGAGACCCAGTTTATGGTTGCGTAGGTGCCATATCTTTCCTCCAGAGACAAGTTCAAAGGCTCCAAAAGGATCTAGATGCTGCTAATGCCGATCTGCTCCGCTATGCCTGCAATGACATCCCTCCAGCATCTCTTCCTGTGCCACCAGGAATGACTTCAATTCAACAAATGCCCCAAAGGCATTTAAGTGCAAGAATTGGTAATGAAGGAAGTGGGTTTTATCGGCAATCTCCTACCACTTATTCTTTTCCTTATTCTCTTCCATGGACTGATACCTCTTCGGAGGACATCAATGAGGGAGGAGGAGGAGGTAATTTGTGAATTATGTTTGCAGTATACCCATCTAGGGTTTACACCTTTTGAGGCATGGCCTGCAATATTCTGATGGCAAGGTAGTATTAATATATATATATATATATATATATATATATATATATATATATATATTTAGTTATGGTCTCTGGCTATGTAGCCTTACTTGGACTCTTCTGGCTAGGTGACTGAAGGCCTACTGTTTTCTCTTAATTTATTTGGTGGCTTTTCTTTTCTAGATGATGAAAGTGTATTGTTTAAAACTTACCAAGATCTTAGGTAGTCTTTCCAAAATCTTGAAGTATGGCTTTAGGGCCTAAATAAGTCGGTAGAACATGCATAGTAATGTATGGCTACTACACCTCTTATTGTGTATTCAGTGCAACTCTAGGCATGTGCAGTGTGCATGCGGAGTTGACATTCTCTGTCATTGTTTATGATTAAGAATAAATGAGCAGTAACGTTACTTGATTCTAAAGCCTAACTCTACGGTTTAGACGCTTAGTCCTACTTTCCCTATATATTCTTTCCTTCGTTTCCACTTTGCTCTTATTCATGGACCACCCTTTTACTTTGTATTTTTTACTCTGTTATTACCCCATTTTATTTGGCTGATTCAAGACCGGTGATTTGAATTTTGTTTTCCTTTCTTAATTACCTGAGTTGGTAAACCATCCGTTGAGTTTACTTCACTAACCGTTAAAAAGTTCTCGATCGTAGTAAATTTTGCCTTAGCTCAATAGATAATTTCCCAAAAATAAAGGCACCGGAAGTAAAGTCAGTGACTGTGAGGAAGTTGAGTTAATTATAGGCAATGAAAGTGTCACAGCCACGCGGACAGAAACAAGATATTAAGCTTGAGTTTAAAGTATTTATAGGTCTCAATCTCATGTGGAGTGGTATAGACTTTTCATGTAAAAGTCAGTCTTCCTGATAATCCAACAACATCTTATTGCTAGCTAGTCTTTAGATTTTTTTTAAAACACATTGGGTATTGGGTATACTGGTATAGTGTTCGATGAACACAACTAACAGGAAAACGAGCAGTGCTTTTCTGAACTTGTGTCTCTGCTGCAATCCAAACTTGTTTTGAATTGTAGTTTTCATCATGTACTGAGAAAAAGGTGGGATGATGAATCTCTTGGTTTAAAACTAGTCTTCCCGTGAGACTGAGGCTGAGCTCCACCCCCGCATTTCTTTAATAAAAAAAATATCTGAAATAGTGAGCGACAGTCGCTGTCCTCATTGGATCCAATACATAAAGTAGTAGTAGTTCATCTCATCCTTAGGGTTTTCAGCTTTTATTTATTTATTTTTCGTCTCTCTACTCTTCCAAGAAGTACCCTAGCTAGCACTTCGAAACTGTTACTATCAACCACCAACACTCACCCCAGACAATGCAGTGATACTGTGAGACCCCTCTCCCTCTCTCTCATAAACTGCAGCTACATTGACAACAACTTGCATGCACACGAATAAATATCAATTTTTTTTTACTCGGGTAACTATAAATATAAAAATGTTCTAGCTTCATTAATTAAACCAAGAGAATTAATTGAATAACATTATTAGTCTTTAAACATTTTTTTCATGAAATTGTTTATTTCTAGGCAAATGATAGTTTGCAATTTGACAGGGAAAATTCTGAACGGATCCTGGTGATCCTAGAAGCTGCAGCAAAAAATACGAGATCCGAGAAAATAATAGGGTTAGGGTTTTTTCCATTATCATATATGTAAAAAAATTGAAACAAAAGAGAAAGCAGTGTTCCAACTTACAAGTTCAGCCTCATTTGCTCCTGAAGAAAAGTAACAGTGAAACCTTTCCAAAAGAAAGCAAGCCGTCATTTATATATATATATATATATATATATATATATATATATAATATCAAGTTAAACTGTTAAGCCCAAATATAATTTTTATTTGTAAAGAGAAGAAAGAACAGATCCTCAAATCATGAAATTATCCTTATTTTCTTCGATGATTTCTTTCTCTCTCTTATTTATGAATATTCATGTGTGTCTTTGCAATCTCAGTAAGTACAGAGCTAAATACTCACAACCTCTTCTGTTTCTCTCTTCACTTTTGTCAGTCACTTTTATCCCTCTCGCAGCACACAGCACAGGCACTGTTACGCTCGTAAGAACCAAGATAGGTCAGAACGTCGTCCCTCCCTCTCAAATACACACAAAGAATGTGGGTATGAGGGACACGAAGGCCTGGCAGATGCTCTTCCTCTTCTTAGCTATAGAAGTGAGAGTCACGTCCATAGTCCTCCAATTCATCGCCCTCTCTCTCTCAGCCACCCTGACCCTGCTTTCCTCCTCGAGATCACCAAAAGCCTCGACTTTTTCTTTCTTGGAATTTTTGATGAACCAAATCTAATCCCTGATCAACTTTCCCTCAGAATATCTCCCTTATATCCGTCAAGTCCCTTTTAATTGGTATATTAGATTATAGTTTTGGACATTTTGGCATTGGAACAAACAATTTAATAATTTGTTGCAAATAACCAAAGGAAAGGGTGTGATATATGCACTGTTGGGGCTCAGAGGAAAGTGAGTATGGCTTTCTGAACTTCTTGTTCCTCTGAATGAATGCAATAGTTATAATTTCAGAATCCATCAAACCTATCAATCTTCCTCACTCTGCACCAAGACGTGGAAAAGAAGCAAAAGAGCAGGTGAAAAATGGCAGGGTGAGGTTTTTAGAAAGGACAAACAAAAGAACAGCATGTGGTGGAGGGGGTGGGGGTCCTATCCCTATTTAAGCCCCCACAACAAATTCTTTATGTCCTCGTGGACCTAAGAAATGGCCACAAGGGGTCCAGGTCTTGTATCTTTCGCGTTATATGATTTCCATGTTCGAGCTCTCTCTCTCTTCATGGACTCACAGACCCAAACATGTACTAATGTACTTATGTTATTCGTCTCAATGTGGTCAAGAGAGACAAACAAGTCTATTGTCATCCTAATAGTATTTACCGACAGTCATTGAGACAAGTATACGTGCACACGTGATGTGTCAACTTCAATTGTGTGTACAAAAAATATTCCAATTTTGAAAAGCATAACTCAACTCTGCTAATGAAATTGGGCATCGATCAGGTAAACTGTAAGTCTTGACAATAACTTCTCACAGCCAGGTTTTATTTCTCTTACAATTTCTTTCTCTTTAGTTAATTTCTTGTTAATATGACTCTCGTTGGCCATTTCCAAGTTGTTCAAACTCTTGCCATCCGTTTCAAATATATGAATTATGTGGCTTGATTAACCTCCATGCACCTTCAAAGTAAAATGCCATTTGACTGTGAGAAGGCCTTCTTTTTTCACTTTCCCGCTTTTTTGTTAATCTGCGAGTCCAATATTCAATAGGTATATAATATTGCTTAAAGCAGAATTCAACATGGAACTGCCTATGTATACAAAGTTAATAACTGCTTCTAGAAAGTAGTATTCATGCGTTAGTATATAACTTTGCATATGTATTGCTTACAAACAGTCCGGGGTTGATCTCCTGTGCACTGACTTTAATTAATTAATTAGGGTTTCAGATTAACAAAAATAAAAATAAAAATCTTATAAGAAACAAAAATATTTAATTAAAGGATTTCATGATTGATAAGAGATTAAGTTTATGTATGAAAGAGTAATAATTTAAAATCGAACATATGTAAAAATAAATGATTTGAAGACCTTTTGTGGAAAATAAAAAATGAACGGGTATTAAGAATTAAATCATCCCAAAATCAAAAGCATTGTACAGAGACCCAAAAATGTTTTTTTATCTCTAACAAAAGTATCATCTCTTATATTTAGTTGAAGAGAGCCTTTCATCGTTCAATTTTCGCTTACCTTTGGTTATGTTCAAGGGACAAATCCCAACAGATAGATATTCAGTAGCAAATTTATTCATTAATTTTTAAATTTTGACCAATTTTATCTAAAATATATGTGCGTGTGCGTGTGCGCGTGCGTGTGTGTCTGTGTTCATCACAATTCACAAGTCAAGTAAATCTTGCTTTGGATCATTTAATCTAAAAGATCTTCCCAATACGAAACAAATCTAGAAAGAAATGAGATCACGTCTTCTCTTATTTCTCTTTCCTGTGCGTGTGGAAGGATGAAATTATATATCATCAGTTGATAAAAGAATAGTTACTAGTTGCGCCTTGAAAAAAAAAACAGATGGATTTGGCGTCATTTGCTTCTTTTATTCCCCTCCTTAGGAAACTGAAGCACCAAAGTGATGATGAAGAATTACTATATGCATTTTATAATTACAGTTGTTGCCAAATGTCAATGCAATTATGTATTTTTCTTCGGTTAGAGCAATTATAATCCTTTTATATATGTTATTACAGAAATTAATTCAAATAGTTGAGCTTTTTAAGTAAAATTATAAATTTCTAAAATACTATAAATTAAAATAAATAAATATATGTGTGTCATGTACCCATATGAAAAAGATAGGGGCAAACAAATTCATAGTAAATTAGTTTAATTAATTATGCATTTATTTAATGATTAATCTTTTGATCATTCTGAATTTAGTGGGACAAGATAATACACAAGTGCGCTGCCTCTAAGAATCAAGCAACCATGCTTATGCCAATGCAACGAATCTTACATAAAATGAGATTATATGAGTTTGGTTAGGAATCATATATATGCACCAAGCAATAATTTTGACGCCATGAAATCATCATTACCCATATCTAGCGATTTTTTCCTTTTTCTTTTTAAGTCTTTAATATTAATTATAAAATATTTCTTCAAGATTTCGCAGAAAGATCCAGCGTACATATCAACATATATTTCTCTGGTATTTGATCGGCCTATGTATATATAAATATATGTTGCATACACCTAGCTTAGCTATAGCTAATTGATATGGTTCAGATTTAGGCTTAATTGCCACATGCACGAGTTCTAGAAAAGGTTTATGTGCCCGAAGACCAGTGCTTGCTTTTATCTATTTCTTCTTTTTGACCCTTATTACAGTTATATTTTATGCTAAAAGTTGTTCGTCTATAAGATTTCCAATGATGATGGCCATGATGGTTGCCACTACTGCTGCTCTAAACAAACCTATGATTATGGGTCAAAGAGATGCCCTCATTTCATTCTTTCTTTTCCCTTTATCTAGATGAATCATACAGATGCTTTTCATTTCTCTCTCTTGGTTTTCCTTTTCAAACGTATATATATATTCTGCCTTTCAATATATATATATATATATTCTGCCTTTCAAGCTCTCTGCAGCAGTCGTTTAAAGGGTATGCAATTTCTTATACAGAGATATTGTAAAGAATCATGAAACGAAGAATATAATTGTAAGATATGCTTAAGTTGTTCCTAACTTCCAACAGGCATCTTATATTCTATCTGAAAATCTTTAGGCCCTCGAAATATTGGATAATTTTGTAGCAGCCCACAGAATGGAATTGGGATTTAAGAATGCTACTATATACCAGCAGCTAACACTGATCGAATTTGGAAAAGGTGGGTTCTTTTTGTAGTAAACTGTACATGGGCCAATGTTTCTGACTTGCAGACTCAACTTACAGGCTTTGTCTCTTTATTCAAAAAGCCTTACAGCCCTCTTATGTCTTAAGGAGAAATCTAAAACCAGATCTAAATAAAAGCTTGTATAAAATCTCATATCCTATGTTGCACTAATACGATTATTAGTACAGGTACTCATACGAATTGGGTATAGAAACGTGTTATTTAAAAAAAAATCTAATATAAAGAAATAATTAATGTATGAATACGTTAAAATATCATTTGTATTTAAATATTGATGTGCGTATGATATGGTTGCATTTACATGTTGGAAATGAGAAGGGGTTTTAGGAAATTTTGAGGGGAAGGAAAGAGGAGAGTTAAGGAGAGAATGCTTTATATTTTTGGCTTGATTCAAACTCATAACCATGACCCCTATTTATACTAGTGGCACCTCCTTAACCAATGGCTAAGATTGTGCCAACACATTTTAATCTAATGGTTACAAATTATCTTCTTGAGATCTCCATACAAATATCAAGTTACTACTAGATTCTAGATTTTTCAATAAACTACTAGGATTTCTAAGGTAGAATTATCTAGAACTTTTTTTAGAATATGGACTCTTATTTAGACAATTAAGGCCCAAATACCAAATGAGCCAAAATCAAGTTTAATTTTCAACAGCCCCCCTTAAACTTGACTTTGTCATTCCGATCAAATTTCTCAACTTGATAAAGTCTTCTTGCTTTAGTGGCTTGGTGAAGATATCGGCAGCTTGATCCTGAGTTCTTACGTACTCCACTTGTACATCCTTTCTCATGATGCACTCTCTAATATAGTGATAACGTGTATCAATATGTTTACTTCGATCATGATAGACTGGGTTTTTGGCCAAAGCTATTGCTGACTTGTTATCCACGCCTATCCTTGTTGGCTCCCCTTGTGGCATGCCCAATTCCTTTAATAAATTTCAAAGCCAAATTGCATGGCAAACACATGAAGTAGCAGCTATATACTCAGCTTCACACGTAAAAAGAGTGACAATTGGTTGCTTCTTTGACATTCAAGTGAAAGCAGGTCTCCCAAGTAGAACACAAACCCAGTGGTGCTCTTTCGATCATCTATATCTCCTCTCCAATCGTTGTCGCCATATCCAACGAGCTTGTAATTATTAGAAAAAGAATAGTATAGGCCAAAGTTAATCGTACCTTTAAGGTAGCGTAGAATTCTCTTTGCAACCTTCAAGTGAGAGGATGTTGGATTCTCCATGTATCGACTCACGACTCCTACTGCATAGAGAATGTCAGGCCTTGTGCATGTCAAGTATCGCAAGCTTCCAACTAAGCTCTTGAAGAATGTTGGATCTACTCTTTCTCCATCTTCTTGCTTTGATAACTTGACTCTACAATCCATTAGTGTACTTATTGGCTTGCAATTGTCCATGTTGAACTTCTTGAGGATATCTTTTGTGTATGATTCTTGTGAGATGAAGATTCCATCATCATTTTGCTTAACTTCAATGCCAAGGTAGTATGCCATTTGTCCGATATCTGTCATCTCAAATTCAATGGTCATTATCTTCTTGAACTCTTCAAATAGTCTTGGGTTGTTGCCAGTGAAGATCAGATCATCCACATATAAGCACACTATCAAAATGTCTCCTTCATTAATTTTGACATAAAGAGCGTGCTCATATAGACATTTGGTGAACCCGTTTTCTTGGAAGTACTTATTAATCCGACTGTTCTATGCTCTTGGCGCTTGCTTCAACCCATAAAGTGCTTTCTTCAACTTGAGAACTTTGTCTTGTTGTCCTTTCACCTTGTATCCCAAAGGTTGCTCGATGTACACTTCTTCCTCGATGACTCCATTCAAAAAAGCCGACTTCACGTCCATCTGGTGAATTCTCCACTTGTGTTGAGCTGCTAAAGATATTATAAGTCTTATGGTCTCCAGACGGGCAACCGGAGCAAACACCTCATCATAATCGATCCCAGCCTTTGACTATATCCTTTTGCAACTAGTCTTGCCTTATATCTTTCAATTTCTCCTTTGGCATTCTTCTTTGTCTTGTACACCCACTTGACACCGATAGCCTTATGCCCTTTTGGAAGGGAGACGAGTTCCCACGTGTCGTTCTTCTCGATAGCTTTAATTTCTTCATCCATAGCATCTCTCCATCTTTTATCTTGCGCAGCTTCTTCAAAGTTCACAGGTTCACAGTTTGCAAAGAGACAGAATAGGGTGAGGTTGTCCATTCTCTCAATTTCCTCATAAAAGTCTTGAAGGTTTTGTGGTGGTAAGGCCTCAGTTTTATCAAAGAGATCTTGAAGACTTCTATAACGCGTCACAACCTTGTCACTCCCGGTGTCTTCCGAAGTGGTTGATGTTGGTGAGGAGATCTCTTGTTGAGCTTCCCTAGATGTTTGTTCTTCTTCAAACTGAGGAAAGAAATTGTATTCCTTTTCACGAGCTCCAAAGTCTCATTGTCCTTCTTCATCAAAGATGACATCTGTGCTAACTTTAATCTTGTTATTGTTTGGGTTATACAACTTGTAGCCTTTTGAGCTTGAATCATAACCGATGAAGATGAATCTCTCACTCTTGTCGTCAAGTTTGGCTCTTCTCTCGTCTGGGATATGAACATGGGCTACGCTTCCAAAGACTCTCAAGTGTGAGATACCAGGCTTTCTTCCACTTCATGCTTCTTGTGGTGTCTTTCCCAACACACTTCTTATTGGAGATCGATTGGATAGATAGACTGCACACGCCATAGCTTCTGCCCAAAATTCTTTTGGAAGGTTCTTGCTTTTGAGCATGCTTCGAGTCATATCAAGGATTGTTCGATTTTTTCTTTCTGCCACACCGTTTTGTTGGGGGGATCTTGGAACCGTCAGGGGTCGTCTGATTCCATTCTCTTCACCAAACTCTTGAAACTCTTTAGAAGTGAATTCTCCACCTCGATCAGTCCTCATGGCTTTGATCTTCCGACCACTTTCTTTCTCAACTTCAGCTTTGAACTTCTTAAAGGCAGTGAAAACTTCTGATTTCTATTTCAAGAAATAGACTCATGTTTTTCTTGAATAGTCATCAATGAAAAGGAGAAAGTAATTATTTTTACCAAGTGAGCTTGGCTTAATTGGCCCACAAACGTCAGCATGTATGAACTCGAGCGGCTTCTTAGCTCTTGAGTTTGACTCCTTTGGAAAACTCATTCTGAATTGTTTTCCAAGTAAACATCCTTCACAAAGTTGATCGGGGTGGCTGATAGAGGGTAGGCCTCTCACCATCTTTTGCTTCGACAGCAAACTTAAGCCTCCAAAGTTTAAGTGCCCAAAACGAAGATGTCAAGGCCAAGATTCATCGTTGTAGCAAGCTTTAAGACATCTTGCTACATCATTTTGGATATTCAATAGGAACATCCTATTTCTTGACATCGGTACCTTGGTTATGAGATTATTTTTCCCATCTCTAATGGAGAGATTGGAATCTTTCATATGAATATTATAGCCCTTTTCTAAAAGTTGTCCCAAACTCAAAATATTGTTCTTCATATTTGGGACATAGTAGAATTTGAGATAAATTCATGTTTTCCATCTTTCATGCGGATTAAGATCTTACCTTTTCCTTTCACTGGAATCTTGGACTCGTCACCAAACGAGACATTGCCACTTACTGATTCATCAAGATCCAAGAACATGCTTCTTTTTCCGCACATATGGTTGCTTGCGCCGGTGTCAAGGTACCATGTGTTTTCTTGGCTTCCTTCATTGCCTCCACGTGCTAGCAGCACTGTTTCAAACTTCTTATCCTTCTCCTCCACATAATTGGTTTCTTCCTCGACTCTATTCTTGAAAAATCTGCATTCTGAAGCGTAATGGCCAAACTTCTGACAGTTATAGCATCGAGTTTGAGATTTATCATACCTTGTGCTTGAATGTCCTCTTCCACGTCCTCTTGTTGAACTTTCTCCTTTCTCGTAACTATTGTTGATGAATCTTGAACCCCATCCATTATTGTGACGTCCGAACTGTCCTCGTCCTCGTCCTCGGCCTTTACCTCGACCTCGTTGGCCTCTCTCATTTCCATGACTTTCTTCCTTTTCTTTTAGTTGTATTTTGAAAAGTTTCTCGATTATTTCTTGCTTCTTTTTGTGCTTCTCTTCATAAGCTTGCAATGATCCTTGAAGTTGTTCGATCGTCATAGCCTCCAAATCTTTGGTTTCCTCAATTGTCACAACAATATGTTCGAATTTTGGATCCAATGAACGTAGTATTTTCTCCATAATCCTTACATCTTCTAACTTCTCACCATTTCTTTTCAGTTGATTTGAAACAGCAAGAATTCTTGAAAAATAATCGGATATGGACTCGGACTCTTTCATATGTAAGGATTCAAACTCACCTCTTAGAGTTTGGAGACGCACCTTCTTTACTTTGTCTTCTCCTTTGCAACAGGTTTGGAGCTTCTCTCATGCCTCCTTAGCGGATGTTGCATTGGAAATCTTCTCGAACTCATCTTCATCCAATGCTTGGTAGATGAGGAAGAGAGCTTTTTTGTCTCTCTTTCTTGAATCCTTCAAAATTTCTTTTTGTGCTTGAGATAGTGAAACCTCATATTGTGACTCCTTATAGCCTTTTTCAACGATCTCCCAAACATCATGTGCTCCAAGAAGAGCCTTCATTTTGATACTCCAATTATCGTAGGTGCTCCCCTTTAGAAGCGGGACTTGGAAGGATGCCGCGTCATTGCTTGCCATGACTATTGACGGATTTCGTAGCAGAACCTAAGCTCTGATACCACTTTGTTGGAAATGAGAAGGGGTTTTAGGAAATTTTGAGGGGAAGGAAAGAGGAGAGAATACTTGAGAGAAGGTTATTCTTTCTTAATGAGGGAATGCTTTGTATTTTTGGCTTGATTCAAACTCATAACCATGACCCCTATTTATACTAGTGGCACCTCCTTAACCAATGGCTAAGATTGTGCCAACACATTTTAATCTAATGGTTACAAATTATCTTCTAAAGATTTCCATACAAATATCAAGTTACTACTAGATTCTAGATTTTTCAATAAACTACTAGGATTTCTAAGATAGAATTATCTAGAACTTTTTTTAGAATATGGACTCTTATTTAGACAATTAAAACCCAAATACCAAATGGGCCAAAATCAAGTTTAATTTTTAACATTACATTATACATTTTATATATATATATATATATATATATATATATATATATATTCTCTTTTTCGTTGCATTTTAGATTAGGTGTATTTTCTAATTTTGACTATTGTTTTTTCGTCTCTCCTAATTGCTCCTCTGCTAGTAGTACTAGTAGCGTTGCCACTTCTGAAAAGGATGATTTTCCTCTTTTAAGTTATGGTACGTTCGTAATTCTTATTTAATTAACCTCCCAGCAAATAAAATTATGGGTAAGATCGAAGTTGGCCACCCTGTACTTTTGTACTGCATATATACCGGAATAGATGAAGTGGTGGTTATTGATAAAACATCAATTCAAACGAATTAACAATTATATACAATTCCAAGGTAGAAAGAAGGAAATTTACCTTTAACTTGCTCTTGTTTTTTGTTTTACTCGACAGCGGAAGCTGGGTATATGGCAGTACAGGTCCTCGGTTTAATTAATCAAGACATATTCATGATTACAGGCAAAAGGGCACTTCTTAAGCTTAGCGGCCTTAGCCAACCTTTTTTGGGTACTACGGGCGATGTATGTAGCATATTGAAGTGGGAATTGTTCCGCCTTTGATATGTACTCGAAGTGTGGGATACTCCGACACCTAAGTGAGTCAAACAGAAATAATTCTCAAAGTACAAAGATAAAACAGATGATCATATCTAGAGGACTCAACCCCTTTTATAAGATTTGACGAGTTCTTAAGTATTTATGGACGTGAGTTATAACCATTTTGCATATTGATAAGGACTCTTTTGTTGACTCACTGATGGAACTAATAAAGCAGAAATCCCTAATCGTTGTGGAAGGGTTTACGAAACGTGACCGAATTAGGCTCATGACCAGGGAGGAACAGGAATCATTCTCCCTTTGTGATCTGTACCAACGGGATGAAGGCCATTTATATTATGACCAGAAAAAGGGCATTTCTACACGTGGTTTGGATAATGGATCCAAAAATAGAATCATGAATTCATAAGCTGGGCTGATGCTCCAAACTAATCCTCTGGGTCCGAACCTATGTGATTCTCCTTTGAATTTTGGGCCAAGAGCCTCTGATTTTCCTCCCATTCTTTTTCTTATAAAAAAATTGGGGTACATTTTCCTATATGTATCAGTATCACCATATATGGCTAACTTGACCTTTTTCACCTCTGATTTCCTATGGATAGGATGTCGAGAAGGCAGCAGATTTGCACCGATGAAGCAAGCTAGCTGCTAGCGCAACCCTCCAACATCCATCACTTTGTAACACTAACACCTTTCCCCAATATCAAACGACATCTCTGTCACATGCATGCAATCCTCCTCCCTATTCCCTATTCCCTATTCCCTAACAAGTGTGCACCCACGTGTCCTCACTATCCTTCTCTTAAAAATTTTGGTATACCATTTCTCTTTTTAAATTTAAGGGTACTGTAACAAACGGAAACTAAAAGTTAAAAACTTAAACTCTCTCTCTCTCTCTCTCTCTCTCTCTTATATACAGTCTCTTTATCTCTCCATCTCTGTGCATGCATATACCGAAAACCACACAATCACAAGTTAACTAACATATATAGGTTCCATTCCATGGCTGAGACCAGGCAATATGATCACCAGCAGCACCCAACGCCAACAGATACCCAAACCCAAAGCATCTTCCCTGCAGGGAACGGTGGTCCTTCTGCTTCACAGTTTCTGGAATTTGCTATCCTCGTCCCTCTCGGCCGTATTCTCTTCTTCCTTTCTGGCATCACCCTCACCGGAACGGTTATCGGTCTCGCCGTCGCCACCCCACTGTTTCTGATTTTCAGCCCGGTGTTGCTGCCGGCACCGCTGGTCATTGGCTTGGCTGTCGCTTTCTGACCTCAGGAGCCTTCGGAGTCACCTGAATCTCCTCCTTTGCGTGGCTGGCCAATTATATCTGCCGTTCACGGTGCCGGCGCAGCTGGAGCATGCAAAGCGTAGGGAGGAGGAGACGGTGGGTCACGCGGCCAAGAGAACTAAGGAGGTAAGTGAGAGTGCAACGAGCAAGGCCCAGGAAGCGGGCCAGACGGGCCAAAGTAAGGCCCTAGAAGCTGACAAAGCCCAAGAAAAACGAAGGACGTGACTCTGCGGGTGACCCAAGAAAATTGGACAATTGATGTGATTGACTCACTCACTGCCCGTTGATCCTTGTGATAGGGCTGTAATGCTGAGCTTGTATTCTACGTGGAGTGTGAAGTGTTTTGTACAAAAAAAAAAATTAAAAATGGTAATTTAGGAAATGTTTGTTACGTAAGAGTTTAGAGGGCAGGAATGAGAGGTATAATTTTTTATTTTTAAATTGAGAAATTTATAAAAATAAATGAATGATAATTAGATAGTTACATGATAATATGTCATTTTATTTTTTTATTTTAAAAAATTATCAAATAAAAAAATATTTATTTAAAATAAAAAATTAACGCGCTCCTTTCTCCTCGCGTATAGTTTGCGCTTGGCAGTAACGTTTCTTTGTAATAACGGTGTGTTAGTCTGCTTCTGCGAATAAATTTCCAAGCCACGTGGTTTATTTGTCGGTAAATAATGTTTATACTTTATATAAGCACACGCTACAACTATAAAAAAAAATTAAAAAAATGATCTCCACAAAGAAGAGATCTCTAATTCGATTCTCACTTTTTATAAACTCAAGTTATTGTATTCATTAATGTAGTAAAAGAATGATGGTTAACTTGAAAAATAATTAATGTATTTCCAACGAATGTTGCTTCGAATGATAAGAATCAGTTTGAATGATAAAATTTAAATTATACTTTAGAATTTTATTTTTAATTTTAATTTTGTTAGAATTAGAATTAATAACAATCGTAATTTTTATATTTGAGATAATTAAAGAATTGATATTTTAGAATTGTAATTCTTAACTGAATTAAAATTTTATTATTTGAATACTTTATCAAGAATTTATCAAGATATAATAAGTAATTTTAAATTATTAAAAAAATTCAATAGAGCTTGTGTTGTTAAATTACAGAAGTCGCAAAAGATGCCAAACAAAAGGACGTCGTTGATGATGGTGAAGGTGATTGCAGGATGTCAGTACCAGTAATTGAAGTAAGCACAACGATTTGGTAATTGTACATGTGACGATGATAGTGATCAGATGTTGTCGGCAGCTAGTACGTCAGTGGCATGGTGAAAAACGTGACCAGAGCACACCGACAGTGACGTTGCCGGACTATGTCAGTGTTGCGAACAACAATGATTGTTAAATAGTTTTTAACTCTTAACTTTTAATATTAAGCTAAGAATTGAGAGTAGTATAAACTAGTTATTTTTTAATTCCATAAAATTGGACTTCGAATTATAATTATAATTCTAATATACACATCAAATAAGATAATTGAAATTGGGAGGACTAATTCCAATCCCAAGGCTTATTTCCAAGATCAATTCCGTCCGCCAAACGGGGACCTAAGGGAATTTGCTCGTCGTAACGTCATCTTGTTATTATAAGTAGGGGTAGGCAACAAGTTGGGTCTTCTAACAAATTTACATGTTTTCACTCAACCCAACTCATAAATAACGAGTTGGATTGGGTATAAAATAGCTAAAGTCACAAAATATGAGTCGGGTAGTGGGTTAAAATTTCTTTTAACTTGCACAAATCCAACCCAATCCAACTCACTCAAGTTTTTTTTTAAAAAAAAAGGGATGTATTATCATTTTTTATTGGAATTCCTAAAATTTTATATAAGTTTATACTTTTTTTAGATAATTAATTTTTTAAGAATTTTTAAAATTAAAATTATACCCCATTTAGTACTGGGAGACGAGTCTTTAATCATTTTTGTAATTCTTTACAATTTATTACTGTTGAGACCTTGATTTGTGCTTAGAACTAATAAACACATTGATTTATGAGCTAAAATTAATAAAATTGAAATAGGTAAACACTATATAAAATTTGCTTAATTTGTTTAATGTAATATAAATTCCATTTAATTAGTTAGAATTTTAATTCTTTTTAACTTATTATTTCATTGATGGTTTCATCTTATCTTTATTTTAACAATTCTATTAATTGTGATTAATGATTATGGTGATATTAACTTACAAGAAATCAAAGAAGAAATGTAACACTTGTTAGTTGATTGTGTTACATATGTTTTTTTTATGTTATGTTATTTATAATTAATTTTGATTTTAATTTTAGCATGTTAATTTTTTTTTAGGTTCAAGTTTAAGTTACGGGTTAAACCAATCCTACCCACATATGAATGAATCAAATTAGTTTGGGTCGGAGAAAAAAATCTATAAACCCAACCCACTATTTTCATAAGTGAATTATTCTAAAAATATCCCACTATTTTCATAAGTGAATTATTCTAAAAATATCCCAACCCAACTTTTGAAAAAGTTAGGAGGATATAAGAAGTTAATTTCCAATGAATTTACTATACTCAACATAGAAAAGTTTGCTTGGACTACCCAATGCAAAGACCACTATTGCAGCCCAAATTTTGTTTTTTATTTTTTAATTTTTATTTTTAGTTCTTATATTTTTATTATAATTATAAAAAATGTCATATTATTTATATTTATTTATTTAAAAAAATTATGAAAGAAATAGTGAAAACAACATTTTAAAGTTTTTATCAATTTTTTCACAATTTTTTAAAATTGAAAACAATGAATTTTAAAAATTGAAAAAAGTACAAGGGTAAACTGGTAAACACCTGATTTACATTGTTTTTGTAGAGAATGGATTTTCCTCACTTTCCAAGAATGTGTACAAGCTCAGATTTTTGCAATGTTAGATATACAACAGACAAAAAAATTATACTCATTTATGCATCTTTCAATTTATTTATACATCTCTGGAATGTCTCATCAACGCTGTTTTTTTTTTTCACCAAAATTTAATAACTTTGTGAATTAGTTATTGTTGTTATATTTTGCAAGATCTTGAAAATGTGAAATCAATTACATGTCTAGAGTCACCAACCATGCATAAGAAATGAAACTGATCACGAATCACACCTAGGCTTATTTGGAGCAGTTTTTTCTCTGGTTTTAACACAACCAAGGCATTGTACCAAAAACAAAGAAAAGAAAACCAAGGCATTACATTTTGGCCCTAGCCTAGACCGAATACAAAAGGGAGGGCACCAGGCCCTGCCCAAACTTTAAATAAAGATAAACAATAAAATAAATAAAAAATCCAAAACAAAATATAAGAAAATTTCTTCAGAAAAACGTATTTTGAAAAATAATATATAATTTAAATACCAAATTATGGAAAATAGTTTTATATATATATATATAAATTTGGGCTTGAACCCGAAAGCCTAAAATTCAAGCTTCAAAGTTTCGGCTTAAATAGGATTTTTTAGGGGTAAAGCTGGATAGAATTAAACAGGTATCTGACACAATGATTAGCCTCATCGTGCTCAACTTTCTTATTTTTTTTACCAGTTGTTGTAGGAACGCTTATCTCACAATATTGCAATGGAAATCACTTTGATAAGCCCAATGATTAGCCTAATTATGCTCAAAACTTTCTTATTTTTTTCCGCTAGTTGGAATGTTTAGCACACAAATAGATCTTGCAAAAGAACTTACTTTGATAAGCATCAAGGTTTAATACAGATAAATTACCTAATAAGATCCTTGGCCTCCTTTCTAATTTTGAAAACCTATAAGCCTGACCCGTTTAGTTTGAAGAATATAGAAACAACTCTTCCTGCGTTATTTTATTTGTCCTGACTATGTGAAACAGTATAGTAAGTACTTGAAAAAAATATACAGAAGTAGTCCAAACAAAGAGGGGTATTTGTATGTTTTGAAACTAGAGAGATTCAAAACAAATTAAAATGTATTATACCAGCACCCACAAAAAAATGTACTATACCAAACCGGAGAGCTTGAAATTTTTAAGGAAACTTACAATAAGAGATCAATTTATAGCTAAAAGAC
The DNA here is from genome assembly GCA_023212625.1 of Styphnolobium japonicum. NCBI lineage: Eukaryota > Viridiplantae > Streptophyta > Magnoliopsida > Fabales > Fabaceae > Styphnolobium > Styphnolobium japonicum. Next base: position 36,638,738 of record JALBWW010000003.1, on the reverse strand, counting down.
TAAATAACTACTTGATGTAATTATTCAGTTTTCAAATTGATTAGATTAAACCTTTTAGTGTAAGTTGCCCTATTCTTTATAATTGGATTCCGCCAAAAGATGGACCCCAAGACCCATGCATGTTAAGTAGAACACATTTTACGAACATGGATCAGCAAAATTGCGCTGCTGCGTTTCCAGCATACACATAAATAATATATCCGAACTAACACATTTTTTTCATACATATATTACCAGCAACAAACTTTCCACTATCAAGGCTGTATGGCAGAGAGTCTATCTAGAAACTGGATAAAATTCTCATCTGTATCCAACATGCTAATTCTTACATGTTTTGGGCTGACCCCAAAGTGCGTCCCACTTCTTGTTAAGATCTTGTGTGTTCGAAGGAAGCTTTCACAGTCCTCTATATTTCCCTCACACTTCAACCACACAAATGCTGCAGAATAGGTATAGAAAGGGAAAAAAAATCAATTACATTTTGACATGAAATCTACTTGTGGACATGCATGAAATGAAATTTGTCAATTCGGTTATTAATTTTACCTGGTTGAGGCTCCAAGACATGATTGAAAAAGGTGCAGAACGCAGGAGAAAATTTGGGTAAACTGAACAATCCACTACGCTCAACTGCTACTCTCAGTTGCTTCCACCTGTTCGCCATGAGCATGTAGCTGAACTTGAAGAATGACTCGCCCTCTTGGGAGTTTCCATGGTCGCAGCTGTCAGACACTGCCCTTAAAACCTTAGCAGCCCTGAGTTGCGAATCCTTCGAGACACCTATTGTATTCAGCTCTATGAATTTAGTCATTTTCTTTGCTACCTCTTGGTCTTTGACAAGAGCCCACCTACAAAGTATAAAGTGGAAACTTTTAGAAATTTAAGTGATCCGCCTTCTCAGTTCTTAATTTTTTTGATATATCAAAAGTTAAAAGTTTCTACTCCTAACACACTCTCAGTTCTTTCCTGTCGATACATTATAACATATCTTGTGACATACCTTAGAATGGGGTAGTCTCTCCTAAACTTTTTTGTAAAAAAGTTATAACATATCTTCTTTCGTGTTATTAAGTTTGGGCTATTTCTACACACATAATTGAGGAAGACAGTACATAAGGTAGTTCTTGTAATCATTATCAATTTACCCTATGCGCATTCCTGCATGACCAGTGCTTTTTGAGGCAGTGAAAAGCGTTAGATCATGATCTGTAGCCGATGATATTGGAGTGTATTGCGGCCAATAATAGGCAAGGTCGTGAACCAATAGTCCCTGGCTTCGGTTGACCACAGATCGCCTTACATATCCATCAGGGTTATTGGGAGACGTAACCAGCTCAATGTAGGGACCATCTTTGTTAAAACTTTCTGCATCACCAGCCCATTTGTAAAGGCCTGATTTCTGGTAATCCGTCATCGATGGATAGGACTGCAAGTAATTTGCCCGTCAATTCAATGCTAAACCATGAATTAATCGAACTAAAAACAGTTAACAGATTTCTTTGCAATCTTGAACACAATTAAGATTCTGCGAGGCCTCATAACAGTCAGAGACATGTAATTAAAAAGTGTATCCACTCGCATAAACCTTTGCATAAAATCTCAGAGTGTGCATTGCCAACTTGTTTACAAAATCTCCCAACTCGAAATTAAGTACGATTAAGCGACAATTATACCAGAATTAGCAATCAAGCCAAATGACACTTCCTCCCCCCTCCCTCCCATTTTTTTTTTTTTTTTTGTTTATGAAGTGAACGAATGATCTCCCAGCTAGGATTCTGAATGCTAAATTTTACTGTCAGCTCAGCACATGCGACTGTTCAACATAAGTATCATGTGATCAGGTGGGCATGCAAAGGTATGTGTGCGAGAATCATGTGATCAGGTAGGCATGCAAAGGCATGTGTGCCAGAGAGAGAGAGAAAGAGAGTGGAAGTTATCAATGGAAACAAGCAACCAGAAGGATTAAAAAGTAAATATCATAGGTGAGGAGGCAGAAAATTAATTACGGGATGCAAATACAGAGGAAATGGCAGGAACAAATTGAATGCTACAATTAAATGTGTTTCTTTCAGAAAATGACTATCTTTTCTCTTTCTTTGGATGAAGAAATATGTTTGGGAGTAAAAATATGTTTGGGAGTTTTAAAGAGGATGGAAGGGGGTGGCTTATAATGGAATGAAATGGAAAGGAAGGGAATTGAATGAAAAGATGGATGTCACTCTATTGTTTGGTAGTTTAATAAAGGAATGAAAGGGACTCCCTAGGCCTACACTCTTGTTTGGAAGTTATAATTTAAGTGATGGAATGGAAAGACTTATACATTTTACTTTCTAATTTTCCCACCAAATCATGTCACTCCCTCCTAAACACCCCAATTTGGAAGGATAACAAAATTGAGGTTTTTAAAGGCAAAAAGGAGTCTTGGAGTCCCTCTATTATCACTTCCTTCCATCCTCTTTAATAACTCTCAAACACCCATTTTATAAAATTTACTATATCATTCCATTCCATTCCCTTACATGTCATCCACTCAAACATAGACTAAAAGTAGAGAAAGTAGAGAGGGGAGGGGGAATCAATCCTGGACATAAGTAACTGATCATTAACTTGCTTGATTGTTGTTTCTCACAATAAATCTTTAAAGTTCACCAAGTATAACCAATACTTTAAAAAAAAAAAAAAACTTGGGTGCTGGAGTGATCCCCTCAATTTAAAGGTAGGCAATTCCTTGCCCACTGCGTCAAACAATTATCTGACCATATTCCCCGGCAGAGGAGATGCTTAGTTATAGTTAATAACTAATAATTTGAAACACCACTTCGCTTAGATTTGGTAAGGAGCACATCAGAGAATTCCTTTAATATCAAATTCAAAGTGTTCAAAGTATCATATATATTTGTGACTCACCGAGTAATAGGGTGCCGCTGATACGACGCTGATTGGTTCAGCTGCATCACGCGGGGACAGAGCATAAAGACCAGCCAGAAAGAGCTGAGACGAACCTGTCCCAACAACAATGTGACGCCCTTCTGTGACTGCATTGCCGACCACTTTGTGCAATCTGACCACCTCCTTGCCAAACTCAGGCTCCAGAAACCAGCAAATGTTGGTCACATCAGAAAAATAGCTCATGGATTGCCATCCCGGAATTGTGATCGTGGTCTTCTCACCCATTTGTCGCCAAAATCTTTCGTACACTGTCGGATCTCCACTGCATAATGTCAACTTATAAAATTAACATCTTGAACTTAATTGAAGACAATGTCAGAAACCAGATCATTGTTATGTCCAACAAACGTCTACTTGAAATTCATGGCTGCGTGAAGAAAAAATATAAAACGAATTAATATATATATAATACAGTAATACTAATATTTTCAAAGTTATATATTTTTTAAAAATAAATGATGTTTTGTATTACTAAAAATTACGTGTATATGTGATTCTACTCTGCTTTGAATTCTACTGAGCACGTAGCATGCTGTATCTGTGTTCTCCCTCCTAGTAAAGTGCCCATATAACCGACCCATGTAGGGTATGATCTGAATTCTGAAACAAGGGGTCCTATTAGCTAGAACAATCTTTTATTTCCCTTTAAAAAAGTGTGAAATAAGCAAGGTGGATTGCAAGAACTGTGAAAGCACAGTGGGGTAGGACCAATAAAGATTTTGAGAGAGATAAATGAATGTTCTTATGTAAATTTACAATGGAGGATAATTTAATAAAAGGGGAATACAATTTGCACACCACTTAGTACACATTAGTGATGGGTAGAAATTAGTGTTACTTAAAAAAATTGAATTCAAACTTTTAGCCGAAATATGACTTAAATTTTACTATATATGCAAATATAAAGTAGTATGCATAAATAAGAGTGCAAAACATAAATCTAATAAAAGTGAATATACTTTAAATTTTAATTGATTAATTTTAAAAAATAAATTTAAATTATTCATTTGTTTTTTTATAATTTCATTCTAAATTCAATTTAGTCTATACAATTTAAAATTGTTTAAAAATATTTTTCTAATTTTTAATAATTTTTATAATTTTTAAACAATGCAAAATATGTCTATTAGGTCCTTATAGTTTTCCATGAAAAATATGGATAAATAAAAAACATAGTAACTTATATAACTAAAGGTTTAATAAATTTTTATAATTTCTAAGAATTTTTAAAAGTTTTCTCGAAGCTCCCCCCATTGGGCAGCTAAAGAAGGAGCAATGAATCTGTCGACAATTAAGGGCTACATCTGCATGGGTAAGATAATGGGAAAAGAATGTACCAAAAAAAAAAAAGATAATGGGAAAAGAAAAGAAAAAAGCTGCCCGGTCCATATGTATGAGCCAAACAATGATTAGATAGACAGGTATACTCGGGTTCTCATCTCTAAGAATCAATTTAGATCAAGGGTTTTGAGTTTAATTTTTATTAATAATTTTTTATTGGTAAGACATTTATAAATTAATATAATTTTTCATTAAAATTTATGACATACCCTAGCCTTAATATAAGATAACTTTTTTTTCTTTTAAACTTTTATTTACAAAAAAATAAAAAAAAAAATAGATGGGTAGAGGTATGCATTTACAACTACATCAGATCAATGGGAGCCATGTACAGCTGAAGACGACAAAAGACGTTGGAGGTGGAGTTCGATTACACAGCTATATGGGAAAGGAGAAAAGGGAAAATGAAAATGAAATGAAAAAGGGAAAAAACAAAGGACATATAAAAAGCTACAATTGAGTGACTCACGAATGGGGTGGCCCAAAGTTCTAAAAATCTCATCTCACTCAGACAACCCACGGCGCACTTCCATCAAGTCTTATGAACACGGCCGAAAGGGTTGTCTTCATGCAGCGTGCGCATCGGGCATATGGCCCCCGCCAACTTCTTCGGTCACTATTATATTATGCTATCCTCGTGCTCTTAAAAAGTTACAAACACCCGCTATAAAATATATGTATTTTCTTTCAACAAATTTGTAGTTTAACTAATCCGTGTGTTTGATTTAATTTTTAAAACCCCAAAATTATAATGTATTTTTGTTTGAATCATAATTTAAGAGCTTTAAAAAATTAAACTAAACATGCTATAATACTGAAATTGAAGTTTGATTTTTTACTTCTTTTTCTCTCCTATTCATAATCATATGTTTATATTTTAAAATGTGAAAAAAAAGGTAGGTTTTTAAGACGTCTAAGGTCCAAGGCTAGATTAGCGTACAAATTGATTTTGATAGCCAAATGTCAATGGAGAAATTATAAAGTGTGACTTACCATAAATATTTTATTTAATATTAAATATGTAAAAAGATAAAAATAAATATATTTATAACCAAACTCAAATAATTTTAAATATATTTAATGTTAAATAGAATATTTATGATAATTTATTTAGTCAATGAGGACCGCCCATGGTGCTCGTGCTACGTTAGACTCTCTAGCACGAGCTAGCTCTACTGTCTAGTGCTAATAGGTAATAACCCGTCAACATGAACACTGGACCTCTACTCCCCCCACCCCCAAAACTAGCTTCCGACCCCCCAACTCTGGAACAGAGACCTTACAAAAAAACATCATTAAACACGCAAGTGACCAAATCCCCACCCACATGCAGGGAAAATATTACAAAGATAATTGTCAAGACAAATTTTGTGTGTAAAAATAATATGTATATTTGTAAATTTTTTTTGAATATAACTATAAATTTAAACATAACTTTAATGATGTAAAAACTAAATCATCATTTTTAAAAATTTTGTCTCTCAAACGTTACCCCAATATCCACTCATAAAAAGAGCAATACCATTATAATCAGCACATTATACAATCAAACAACTTTGTATACTGTATATCCTTGTTTAGAAATTATTATGGTACTATTTCTTTTTTTATATATTGTTAAGTACTTATTAATTATTAATTATATTTAATTTATTTTTAAATATTTATTATAAAATTAATTGATAACTTATTATTATTATATTTATTAAAATACCATAACAATTCCTATAAAATAAAAATTCAATAAAAATTACTGTAATATTTATTTTCTTTTTTTTAATACTAATATTTAAAATAAATTATCAAATATTTATTAATTATTATTTATATTTAATAAAAAATTTAAATAATTATTATAAAAACATAATTAACAACTCAGTCTAAATATCCCACATAATTAACATCACGATTGTCAAATTTATAACTCAATGTATCCATACTTATAAGTTACTAGCAAATCTTTGTTTATGTCTGACAATTTCTAGAGAGAGTCGCGTTAAAGACGATGACTTGTCCCAGTCTACGCAGTAAGTAACTAGAGCAAGGCAAAGAATGGTACAAAAAACATAAGTCACAGGCCTAGCAGAAACAGAGCCAGGAATTGACTCAAATAATAAAAAATAGTAATAATAGATAAAATGACGATTTAATCATGAAATAGAATCGAAGATTTTCCCGAAAAATATCACTGACATCACCTTAGTTTTTGTGCTTTTGTTACCACTAAATTAACTCCCCCTCCCACCAAGAATTCCCTTGCATAAGCTCACCAAATAAATAAGTCTATAATGACAACCATGCGATTAAGTACGAATAGAAGTTTACTGTGGAAAGCAACGGAATTCTCAAAAGGTATGTAAAACCAAAAATCTTCAAAGGTTACTTGCTCACTGGAACACCAGTAACATTAACCTGGCAACATTTTGAAATGAAGGAAACAAAAGAATCAATTTCTTAGCTTGCACTTACTGGTCGAGATTGATTATTCTATTCCTGCCTCCTGGATGATCTGTAGAATTAGCCAAAGACGAAGAAGTGGATGATATAACCAAACGTGATTTGTGGATAATATGCCCCCCTGTGTTAGAATCAGCACCATCAATCGACGTCCCTCTCTGTTTCTTCAAACAAGACCCTTTGTAGCCTTCTTCGCCTTCATACACCATTCTCAGTATCAAGCTCACATTCAAAGCCAGCGACAACACCAAGAAGTGCCTCAAAGAGAACATAGTCGGAAGCTTCGCCATCTCCAGACAAAACAGAGCACAAAGAAAGCTGAATATTGAATGAAGTAAGAAGGGTCTGGTCTATGCTATGACTCCTGTGATAAACTATACCAGGAATAAAAAATATCTTTTGTGACAAGTGTTTGGTAGAAAAGTTAAAGCTTGAGAATCGAGTAGATGAAGGGGTGAAACGGCTACTGCTCTGTGAAGAAAGTCTCTAACGCAAATTCAAAGAGAGCGTAAGGACCCCGTGAAACAGAAATTCTGGAAGTGGAAGCGCTGGACTCGACAAAGAGTAAGAATTCGTAAACAAAAGCCGCCTAATGCATTTTGCCATTGTGAAATTTCCTAAAAATGAGGATGTGAATTGAGGTGCCAGCCCTAGGGACTAGACAGGAGATTATCTCAGTAATCAAGAAATCCCGAGTTAGATCTTGAAAACACTAAAGCCATACTTATCGTGATTTGACTGTTCTATTCCCTGTAGTGCGTGTAAATATATGTATTTAGTAAATTACATATAGTACATGTAGATATTATTAAAGCACGAGCAAAAGCGTTTATAGCAAAAAGCTGCACTCCTACATGCTCTGTATCACTTTTCAATGTATGCAATCTCTGTTAGAAATGATGTACCAAAAAAAAAATCTCTGTTAGAATTTGTTTTATCAATAATACGATTATTTTTTTATATTAATATTAAAAATAAATTATTTATTAATTATTAATTATTTTATATTTAATAAAATTTTAAATAATTATTATAAAATAATAATTATTAATAATTTATCCTAAATATCATATATATCGAAATACAAGTCTCGTTCAACAAATAAACTGTATGCAATCTCTTCTTTTTTTGTGAACTGCTCATAATTTTGTTTTTCAAAAGAATTTTTTTTAAGTGAGATTGCATACGGTGAATGGTGATACAGAGCCAAATGATTTAGTTTGTGAAAACAATTATCTATAACAGCTTATAAGTTTAGAATAATAATTGTACAAATTTATAATCATATATTCTCGTGTAAATTATTAATAAGATAATAATTATATTTTAAAATTTTTAAAATGATATAAATTATACATATAATTTACAAAAAATTATACAAAGTATCTTTTCTTAATAAGATTAATATTTCTCTTTTCTTTATCTATTTTTTTACCGTTTTGGTATTGGATTTTGGACCGAGTGGGACGGAAATCGCAATTATAAAGAGGAGATAAAGGGGAAATAACTCGTATACTTGGCTGAGTATTATTTAGGAAAGTCAAAATATGAATAGAAATAAATTAAAAGAAACAACGAATCCAATTTCAATTTTTAACTATCATAAAAATAAACAAACATTTCTTGACCTTGCACCCGTTCATCCATTCTTCCCTCTCAAGAATTACGATGAAAGAGATAAGACAACTATATTCCTAGAGAACAAAGGACCTGGACCTCTGGCTGATTAGGGTCCATACCATAAAATCAACCCTCTGAAAGCAGCACACTGTAGGCGTACAGTAGCATCTGGGACCAATATGATTGATGATGATGGTTGTGAATCAGTATCGAGAGCTCAGTCATGGTAATCTTCTGTGGAGAATTTTGAATCAAATCCCTTCTTAATTTGAAATGATTTGAGGCTCAGCTAGCTTGCTGCAATCAAGGCGGGGCATAATCGGACCCTCCTATAAGTCCCAACTAGTGGTCCAGTATCTTGGGAGTAAAAATATTCACATAACCAGTCCTTTGATTTGGTGTTGTTTTAACCATGACCATGGTCCTTCTCGAGTTGCACGAGTTCACTATGCCTGTGCATTTCGGACCCCATAATCACGTTGGAATCCAGCATTGCAAAAATGTTACTTCTACCGCGGTGGGTCTCAAACGTGGTTTGGGCTTTGGGGTTAAAAAGGCATCCATAAAATTATACGAACAATACTATGAAAATATACACAACTTTCTCGTGATTTATGTGAAATTTGAAAGGTTGGATCTATCTATCTGTACTCAAAAACTTCTCCATAAGGAAACCTAATGGTAACCTACAAGCCTATAAAACCAAAAGAAAAGCAAATAAGATCAAGGAGTTTAGTGACTTTAATTATTCTGTTTCTAATTCCATCTGAGACAAAATATATTGAAAAAACATAGTTGAAAAAAATTCTCACTTCACACGGTCAAATTTTGTGAGATTATTCCCTTATTTTTTAGGTAAAAAAATACCTTAATTCAGACTAAGAAAAAGCAGATAGCTAAAGAGAAAAAGAAGGGAAAACGTTAGAGGCGGACAGCTGATATCGGTCACAAACAACACTGCGCAATCATGGTTATATTGAGTTGGGTGTATCTTGTCAACTAGTAAGGGTGCTTCAGCGAGTGAACCTCACGTGTCATATGCAATGAGCACAACCAATCATTTTTTAATTAAATAAAAATAAGAAGGCATAACAGTGGAGTTGAATTCCTTAACTCTAATATCATTTTTCAATTAAATTACGGACCCTGCGTTTCAACAATTCAAAAAATATCATAATTAATTTTTTTTCTTCCTCAAGTATCTTCTTTTTTAATATGATGTAAATAAATTACTCTAATTTCTAAGTGGAACATGGATTTTGGTTATACTTTGCATGTTGAGCTTCCGTAGCCACTTATATAGAGGAATTAAAAAGAAAATCCTAAATTATTATAGTTCAATTGAGCACTACGTATATTCTTATCAGTTTTTGGTTCCAACAGGCAGTGATCTAAATTCGTATATTGATTATCATTTATACTTGCAAACTTCAGATATTGTCATTTAGAAAATGAATACCAAAGTCATCACGATATTCATAAGAAACACAAGCACTCGCTGTTGATGATCTTCTGTTGTCTTCCTTTAATAACTTTGAAAGCCATCACGATATTCATAATAAACACAAGCACTGTCTGTCATCATATTCTGTTGTCTTCCTTAATGACTTTTGGAGTCATCACGATATTCATAATAAACACAAGCACTCATTATTGCCCTAGAATTTTAAAAAAAAAATGACTTCAGACTTGTTCCACTCCAAATTTGCATCAAATAGATGACTTTGAGCCGGTATTGACAACGACTGCCATATGAAATCTTCGATTACTACGATTGAAGTGGCAGTTTTATTAGAAATATAGAGATATTCTTAGGCATAATGAGTGTCGGCCTTCTCCTGTGGCTAATAGGTGAGAAGGTAAGCAGTAAAGATGACTTACAAGTGCCTAATTTCTGGGGACCCTGATATCAATGCATCAAATTGACATGCCAGAGTCATTTTCTGATAAGTATAAATCATTGATAAGATCCCAGCACTTTATAGGGTCAAAGTGGCAAGTGGCCATCGACCATTGGTTTCCAGAACATGAACATTTGAAAGAACAGAGCTCTGTCATTGTTCTTTTGCCACTTCCGAATTTTGATGAATGGCATATGTAGCAGTCCATCCTTTTACATGACCAAGGTAGCAGTACAAGATACTTCCTCGTCGACGAAAAAAATAAATAATCAAAGCTTGTGTCCTTTAGAAACCTTGTGGGAAGCAAGGTCGGTCCATGGTTATATTTGATATTTTGAGCACAACCCTGCAATCTGCGCAGTGCGAACACTTGTCTCTTTCGCATCCATTAAAATAAATGCTGAGAGATTAATAGCAATCTCCCACATTGAGCAATAGATTATAGACCTTCAAATTCATAAAATAACTCGAGCGTTGAGAATGTTATAATTGCACTATTGGAGCACTGTCACCCCTTTGTCATGGTCACGATCACGGTCACACCTGTCTCGGCTTGAACATAGACTAGTCTTAAGTCTAACACCCCCAGCAACCAAAGACCAATGAATCAACATTTCCATGTGATCAGCTCCCAACTGAAGTTTTGTCTCACTTACTTGGACACTTGCTCTTTAAGAAGCTATTCCAAATTCAAACCTGGGGCAGTTTTTCGTCTTGAAAAGCCCTGCCTTGATCAATTCCCCCTGGCTCCTTTCCCCTTTCCTCCCTATCATTCACTGTAATACACGTAGCAAGAAAGAAATTGGGAGAACAGTAAAATAAAATAAAAAAGATCAAATAGCCACATAATGCAATATTTTAGTTTTTAACTTGGTTTATTAGTTCTTACGAGTACAAAATTTGATTTGAAAGTTTCAATTCTATTTCAATTTCAAATCACACTATAAGGATCAGTGAAGTGAGAGGGTGTTGTCTAGTACTTTATTTGAACGCCAGTAGACACCAGAGCCATTAGTCATTTAAAAAATAAATGACAACAAGACCAAAACAGAATATAAAAACAAGTTCACACCACCCTCAATTTGATTACTGGTAGAGATGATGATAACAATTCGATCAAAACATAGAATGAGTTGTTAACTCTTCTAATATCTTTATTGCTTATAATTGTCTAGAATTATAAAAAAAATTAAATAAACTGGAGAAAAATAAAGAAATTCTCCAAATTAGAAAATTCAATTATATATATATATATATATTAATTAAATATATTTATGACGCCACCGGTTTGTTTAAGTTGTTGCCCAACGCTAAGGAACGTTTGTAAGTAGGGAAAAAAGACCTTACTTTATATAAAAACAGTCTTCAACACCATGCCACATCAGATTTGTGTTGAGTAAACTAAAAACTAAAACGAGAGACCCTTAACTATTGAATCATAAACTATTATCTATTTTGATTCTCCTGTTGAACCGTTCTTTAAAACATTGGTTTCAAGTATAGAAATTTGACCAATCTCATTGAAAATGGTAAAAAATTTAGTGATGTACAAGTATCAGCATTCATATAGTTATATTTTAGAATGAAAAAGAAATCTCTATACCTATGGAGAAACTGCAAACTTGAGACAACAATGCTACATGACGAACCATCACTATGACCACTAACCAGCCACACGTTATCCTAAAAGGCAAAAATCTATCTCCAGAGATTTTCAGTTCAGTGATTCCAGTGCACAAATCAAGATTTTCCAAATAAGCCGTTGAATACTCCTAGTGTCGGGACACTGGAAAGTATAGATTCAACTAATTAGCAGTACCCCCTCAACTCATTTAAAACTGCTGAATTTGTAGAAGGTTAGTATACCTCTTTCATTATATATTATCCTCTAGCTTGATCCCTTTGCTTTCCTTCAGTCCTCCCATGATAGTATTCTGTTGAATCTTTCAAACCATCAATTAAATCCTCAGCGCGTCCTGCTCTCTAGATGAGTTATTCGTGCGCTGATACTATGTGCTGCATGAAAGAGATGATTGGCGGGGTCGCATTGAAGTTCCATGAAACTAAATAATGATAGACGAGAAATGTAAGACGTAGATATTTTTTCAAAATGACTATTACCACACATAATTAAGTAGTTAGTAATTAATTAGTAATTAGTTAATTAAGTAGAATTAGTTACATAATTAATTACACATCTAGAGTTATATAAGTCACTTTTATAAACAATTTTCATACATTTTCTCATTAAATAAATTTTATTTTCATCTTTTTTTAATTTTCTTTCTAGAGTCATGTTTTTTAACATGGTATTAAAACTTTATATTACCTACATTGAAAGAAATATTCTTCATCCACTGCAATGAGTTCTCTCGTGCAATTCTCAGTCTTTTCTCCCTCATCATTTTTCTTTTCATTTTCTTGAAAAAATTTCATCCGAACGAATGAAAGTCTCACTCACCAAATTCTCTCTCTACGACTTTTCTCCCCAAAAAAATTTCTCTCTCAAGCTCACTTAAGTTCCTCCAATGCCTGCCATTCTCTCCATTTGGCAACGAATGCATCTTTTTTCTCTCTTCGCCGACCGATTGGTCATGGCAGGACCACATCAACAACTCCACAGTGAAATTTTCAATTGCAGACATTGCCATGAATTCAAGAATTTGATTGAAGTTGGTCATGCTGAGGGCGATTACATTCCTCGCCATGGTTCTGATTTCTTTAATATTTGAATTTTTTATGGCATCGGTCACATTTCGATGCTTCTCAATTCATTAGTTGTATTTGATTTTGGTGTTTGGTGTTCGTGAAGAATGTCCTTGGCTCAAAATTTCTTGTTAATCTTTGTTTCAGCTTTATTTGGCTATGGTTTTAACTTTTGCTTTTTCTATAATAGTTAAGCTTATGATATTATTTGGTAGTTTAAAGAATTCCAATTTACATAAAATAAATGTTGTAAAGAAGCTAAAAAAAAATCAAGGCTTAAAGAAAATTCTAAGTTTTTAAGAGCTATGCACTTCGCTTGTTGTTAACTTTCATCATAATTATTTTTTAAATTTTTTTCTTATTAGCTGATGTGATGACAATATTATTTGTATTTTGTAATTTTTTATTTGAAATAGATTATATTATTCATTTTAAGCTGAGAATGCTAGTACCCATCTTTTAACTTGTGAAGGACTATTAGATGATTAGTAATTAGTTAATAATTAGTTACATAATTAATTACACATCTAAAACTATATAAATTACATGTAAACAACTTCTATATTTTTTTTATTAAGTAAATTTTATTTTCATCTTTTTCCAATTTTTTATTCGGGACATACATGTTTCTCAAGAGTGCAATAGTCGGCAACTCACAAGGTGTAAAACTACGCCCAAATGTGAATTTGTCAAGTGCGATTCTTCAAATAGTCATTTGAGAGGAAGTTGTTTACTATACTACTTGACACAGATACTGAACGAATGAAAACAAAATAAGAATCTAAAATGATTGAAATATCTTTATATTACTCAACCAAAAAGGTGAAAATTGATAAAAAGATAAACATTATTAATATTTTTATTTACTGAAAGTTGTGCAGAGAGTCGTACACCTTAGGATCTCCCAAGTTAACGTTGTTTGGGATCAAAACAAATACTCGACCACTGACGATCTTGAAGAACTAGACCAGGGAACTTGGACCCTCACCATTTTATCCTCATAATCAAATTTCATAGCTACCCCATCTATTTTGCAAGCAACTGGCTTCTCTGATGCGAACACCCTCATCTCCCCACAACCCCTTAACCCAATTTTGACCAGGTTTGCGTGGTCGTCAAACTCTAGGGACTGGATGGCACCACCGGAGTTAATCATGTTTACTAATCCAATTGGAGAAAATTGAATTAACCTTTTCGATAACACTGTCACAGGAGACACTGTCAAGAGCTCAAAACTAAATGGCTCAAGTGAAACTTCCAACTTGTCCGAAGACTTCATGAGCTTCAGCTTGTTGTCCTTGAACAAATATACAGCAAACACATCCACCCCTTTGATGCATATTGCGCGTTTCCCGTTGCTCCATTCAATATCTTTAGGACTCGCTGAGCATGTCACAGAGTGTGAAAATTCAGAGGCACTCTTGTTTCGCCGAGTCACAGGGCACCACCCACCTCCTTGGCAATTAAATAGACCCAAAACCCCCGTGTACTGTAATGAAGAAAGCAAAGGGGGTTAATTCAAATGCTAGTACAGTAATTAATTAATCGAAAACAAGCTACTAAAGAATTAAAAGAGACAATGTCTCACTTTGTTGAGATTCCAAATTTTGAGCATTGTTTTCCCGTCATGTAATGGGTCTTCAAATAAGCAGTCTCGTGTGGGAAGTGCATGATATTGACATCGCAAAATAGACCCATCAGGCAAAACGAGGCTCTTCAGCAACTTGAAGTTGTGTTTTCCAACGCAATCGCTAACGTAAATTGGTCCACCAGATATAGCTCTTGAGGCGGCATGGAATTCGGCACAAGGATGAGTGGACTGGAACATGTCCCAATCTGGGTGAATAAAATTTCCCATCCACAAGCTGTTGTAGGCACAGTGCACCATGTGACACCCTTGGAGCCAATACGTACCATTTGGATCTCCAGAGGGATCAGTGCACCAAAAGTCATCTCCTATAGGCATTGTTGTGAAAGAGTGGATCAGAGATTTTTAGGATGAGTTTCTGCATATCAATTTATCTCTTAAAGGTTGGAACTTGGAACTTGGGATGCTTACCTACGCGCCCAAGTGCTATGGCTTCTGTGCCCAGGAGAAAGAAGTCATTACAATGCTCCATACTAGCAATGACTCCATTGCCTTTGAAATGCTTCTTCACTGAAGCAGTAAGTGCTTTGTAATAAGCTTGGGCCAGCTCAACACGGCCACCATATTCCTCGGATAGCATCTCAAGCAACTGCAAATTGCAAAACAAAACACGAAATATTAGACTTGACATAAATAATTATCAAGATCTTTAATGTTTTGCTTTTAAAAAAAAAAATATTTCCTTTCTATATGGGCTCTACTGGAGGTCCAACTGGTACAGTGACCTGGATTATAGATTCGCAATATTTAGGCCTGATCATTTTTATCTACCCAACTGAATTCTCAAACCCAAGGGAAAAAAATGAATGAAACTATTATGTAATAATCCCACCATCAATTTTTTTAATAAAAATTTTGCATTTGAAAATTTACCATGTGGAAAACTTTGCACTAGAATCAGAGGCCAGCCAAGGTGACAAGAACTGTACCCCAAAAAAAAAATGAAGGCAGTACCAAAAAAGTCAAGGCAAAAAGGAGCAACAAAATGAAAATCAAAGTGAAAAAATGAGGTCAGCTCATACGAGATGTGAATGTAGGTACGTAAATGAGAACGCTTATTTTATGAACTACCATGCATAGACTTCAAGCAAATTGTTAATTTATTTCTCAAATTCATCTATCTTCGTGTCATTCCCAAATTCAAACAGCTAAAAAGCTGATTAAAAACTGTTCAAATCACTGAACCTGATGATGAATGTGTGAAGGGATGTGCTGCCTAAAGCTGTATTGGTAGGGAATAGGGAACATGAGTCTTCCAAGTATCAAATGAAGATGAACCTTATTGATACTTGAGATTACTAGTATGGCGAGGACAAGATACTCACCGGATGCTGCCTTACGAAGGGTACAAGTGACAAGGGAAAGAGACTTTCATTGACAAATCATTTCTATTTGAGATAAGTCGCTTTCAAGTTTCAACCCTGCAATTACAACCAGCATAGCTGTGTATATATATGGTTCGTCCTATTAGACTAAAATGCATAAATGCCAAACAAATTTAATATTTGAATGAATAAAATATTTTTTTTTTTGTGTTTATGGGGATATGTTCACACATTTTAAGTGTGAAATTAATTTTGCTCTAGGTACTAAAATTATTCTTCTTATATGTATTTTTTTACGAGATTAAAACTTTTGACATATCAGAGATATGAGTAAATAAAATATATGAGTAATTTTAAAAAATATAAATTAAGCTCATTTGTAATTTTTTGTATAATTTCTTTCTTACACAAACTTAACTGAATGACATATCAATAACAAGAAAGAATTTTCCAGAAGACTTACGTGTATGACGTCAACCTTGACACCGTCAATTCCCGCCGATTCCAAATGCGAGTGCAGCCCCTCGTACATGCGGTGGGCTAGCTGTGGTGGCACCAGCCCCACACCGTTGTTCACGATCTTATCCACCGCCAGATCCTCCATTGTCATCTGCAGCCCCTGCGAGAGCTTTGGAGCAATCACCTTAGCCTCAGGCATGCCTGGCACCTTGGGTCTGATCCCACCCCAATACCCACAAAGAGCATGCCAAACATACACATGCTCTACGCTCCTAAACTGCTCCTTCAGGTCCCTAACAAAGGCACCCATACCCATTCCTTTCTCAGAGGCAGAGGGCACCCTGCAGCAGGGAGTGGGACTACGGTAGTCCCTGAATTTGTAATTTTCCTCAAATTTTATGAGCCTGCAGGGCATTTGCTCCCCGGCAGAAGTTCGATTCATGCCTTCTTGATCTGTGATGGGGTCGTCATCATGACAAATGGACTGCCACCCATCATCAATAAGGACCAGCCCTGGAGGGCACCCACCCTCCACAAGCCCCTTCACCCCTTCCCATACCCCTTTAGGATGCACCTTCAAGTAAAACGCATCCCAGGTACACCAACCAAACTTGTCTACCATACCTGGTGGGCTTTTCTCTTCAAGAAGCTTGAACGTCCCCAGGTGGACCCTAATGACCTTTATGGCCTCCTTTACCAGACGGTAAGGGTCATCGCCGACGTGCATGTACAAGCAGCTCCTGAAGTTGGACCCACTGACACGTGTGGAACCACTCTCCAAGCAGATGTCCACGTAGTCATCCAACCCAGGTTGGAGACAAGCTCGAAAGGACCCTTCCACAATTGGCAGTAGTAAAACGTAGGGGCGACCCAAGTCATTTTTGTCCAAAATTATCATCTGGGTTTCATGCTCCACATCGTGTCCATTGCTTCCAACCCAGTGAGTGGTCCACCACACCTTGAACCTGAATATGCTCATGAACCTAATGTTCCTGAGCTTGCCAACGGGAACCACGTGCCTGCTTTTGGGTTCGTCAGAGTCGAACCCCACAAAGCAACCGACCGTGTTCTTGGCCTCGATGGATTTTAAAGAGAGAGATGGTGAAGGGGTGGCTATTATGTTGGAAGGGACTTCTATAAGAAAAGGGTGGCCATTAGCAAGAAAACTTGATCCTTCTAAGGTTATGGACAAGGGCAAATTGCCGTCGACAAGCCCCATTACGTCTAGGGCTGCATTTTTTATTAAGCTTGGAGCCATATGGAGAGTAAGCTAGATATATAGCTAATGAATGCTAATGCCGATAACTTGTATATGTTGTCTGTGAATGAGTGCTTTGGGAAATTGCTGAGAGAAAGGAGGAAGGATGGGCACGTAGGAATTCAAGGATCAAGAAAGTGGGAGGCGGAGTAGAGAACTAGTGATCAGCTTTGATGCTTAAGTTAGCTACGGCTGAGATTTGGTAGCTAGTATGGTGGGCTTATATAGAAATTCCTCTTTCTTTGTTTGCCCAAGTAGTGCGTGGGACATTCTAGATAGGCATGGCAACATGACAGTAGGTAAAGACGAGTTTTTATTTATCTTAAACTTGTTTAGTATATCTTAAAAGAATTTTTAACTCGTTTTTACTCATTTTATGAGTTTTATAAGAAAATTTGTATCTTATTTATAGAGAAATAATATAATTGGAACTTAGGTTGTATCTTATTTACATATATTATATAATATATAATATAATAAAAATTATTAAAAAAATATTCATTAATTTTTTTTTAATTATAATAAGTATGAAATATACTTTTTTATATAAAAAAATAAAAGTACAAATAGACTTTAAACTCCAATTCATTCCATTTTATAACACCGTTTAAACTTATCTTATGTTAATTGGAACACATTGAATACCTACGAATCAGGTCAAATTGCCATCTCTAATTTTAGTGACCGTCATAGCAAGGGATAGTAGGAGTATATGGGTCAGACTACTGTACACAATGGTGATTTACGAAACAAAAAAAAAAATAGTAGCATCTCCAAATACGCTTTTTTCATTGCAGGCTTTGCAGCAAGTGAAAAACGTCTAATTTTAATTTCTTCTTCATAATTTCTAAATTAATTTCTTTAAAGGAAAAGAAATGCTTGCAGCATGACACGCTGCATGAGGCACCATTTGTACTGATATCATAAACATCTGTGCGTCTTTATTTTTATTTTTTATTTTGGCCTTACCTCCCATCAACTTGGGATTCATATTTTGTAACTAACTAAATCTTTTTTTTTAACAGAAGTATTTCTATATTCTTGTGAGATTAATTTCATTTAGACCGAATCTTAACAGTAATTATTTTCAAGATATGAACTTTTTTGCTTATTACTTTCACTAATCATTTGTTAGTGTAAACTATTACTACTAACTAACTAATTTTGAGTATATAAACTAAACTAATACAGTACTGCCTTGCCTCGAAAGATAACGGACGCTTCTAGAACGAGGTTACAACCGTCAACCTAAGCAAAGTGGGTTCCACTAGGGTCCTCGGAAGCCTTTGGACACTGGAAGAGGTCAAAAGCGTAAGAGGATATGAGAAAAACTCATCGTCGTCAAGAGGGCCCATTATGTACTTTTAGGCTATGATTGGATTGAAAGATTTTAAAAAGAGAAAGAAGGAATGGATAGTTTTTTATTTTTAAATTAAGAGAATCATAAAAAGCTTATAAAAAAAATTATGATTAAAATATTAATAATAATTTTTTATTTAATTTTTTTTATTTTAAAAAAAATTTAAATAAAAAATTACTCTTTCGTTCCTTTTTCTTTAAATTCTTCAATCCAATTAATACCTTAAAGATAATTAAGGTACTATGGATTATCTTTTATCTATTCCCTTCACCGATGCCGGCAATAATTCCGATTTCTCGATCTATCGTTGTTTTTCTAGATGTTTCTTGAGCTTGTTTTGCGTTTTCTTTTGCTTGCTTGCCAACACAGCTGTGCTTTTTAACTATGCGCACCCACTGTTGTTTTCTACATTTTCCTTTGGCACTTTGTTTATTATTTCTGGGAAATATTTGTTTATTTCTCCTTTGGTATGTGGAGGAAATCCTATTGGCTCAGTTACTTCTCAGTTCTCATCGTCCGCGAATCGAGCTTCATATTCTTCCCTTCCTTTTCTTTGTTTATTTATTTTTTCTCTTTGTTTAATAATTTTACACCAAAGAAACAAGAAAAAAATTGACGTTAATGCTTTTATGTTAAATTTGTATGGCTTAATAATTTTTGGGGATGACATTTCAGGAACTGAACAATATACATAGCTTCCTTTATTATTTCACATTATATCAGTCAAATACTAAAAATTGACTTTTAATAGCAAAGAACTCAACAATTCAAGGAAGAGAATTCAAAACTGATTTAGCATTGGAAATTCCTTGTCACATTTCTACGCTGCGCTTAGTTCTATGAATTGAAATGTTCACATTTAAAAGTGGGTCGTTGCGGGTTCTCATCTAACGATTGCCTTTTTAAAAAATGAGTAGGACAACACTATTTTCCCACTAGAAATTTCTAGTGAACTCTGGTTTGCCGAAGGAGAGCTGCTGAAAAAAGAACCAGAACATAAAATAAAAAGACAAAATGTCTCCAAAACAGTGTGACTGTGAAATATCGTTGAAATAATTGCTAGCGGAGATATCTTGACGCCTTTAACTAAAGTTTGTTATTTGACTGAATAATGTTAGAAAAATAATATAAAATTATATTTTATATCATAAAAAATATTTTTTCTTATGAAATTTTTTCTTATGAAAGAAACAATATTTTATAAATTTATTCAAAATTAAATGACTTTACATAAAAGAAGTATTTTTGTTTATATAAGTTTTTATTCACTTAACATTAACCATTGACATATATATGACCTTAAATTATTATTGATAAAATACATATGACTTTAAATTTAATCTATTGGTGGTTGTTTATAATATTTTACATTATCAATAAAGTATTTCATTAATATTGTAATTAATAATTTTAAAAATTTTCATTTGTAATTAAAATTTATTTTTTTAAATAGATTGTAATATGATTCATTGAGTAAAAAATTTTATGTTGTTAATGAAACTAAAATTAATTTTTTTTATACATGTCACACATGTTAAGAATATTATTTTTATTGTAAAAAATTATTTATACAATTTATTTATTGTTTTATATTAAACCAATAATACATGTATAAAAGTAATAACAAAAAATAGATGTAAAGGATGTGAATGTGTTAATGTGCTAACCGTTTTCTTTCCTTTTTTTTCTCTACAATTAAATATTGATAATTTAGTATAAAAATATCAATATCTTAATTGAAAATAATATCTTTCTCTTAAGTTATTTTTAATTGGTGAAATGAAAAAAGAGATAAAAAAAGGGACAAAAATTTGATTCATTTTTACTTCTTTATGTTAAGCAACGAAGGTGGAAACTACAACCGTTTGGGGCTCTACGCATATAACAGAATTTTGCGTGGGAAACACTAAATATATAAGCACAAAGCCAATAAGAATTTTTAAGGATATAAGTACACTTCATTTAATCTTATGGACTGTTGAGGGTTTAATCTCCAACATTTCCACTTAGGGCAAATAGGACCTCTTTATTTAAATAAATAAAGGTTTTTTTTATTGTCATTCTTTTTTTTTGTTGTAAGATTACTCATACTCTTTCATAATTAATAATAATACTTGATTACATGTCTCACTTAATTAAAATATTATTAATTTAATTTTAATCAATACATAACTAAATATTAATAATTAATTATTAAAAATATCAATACCTTATAAAAATAAATCTTACCTAATATATATATGCGGACACAAACACAGGTGTTGGATGGTGAAGTGTCTCAACTCTAAGAGAGTGAAGATCTAATTTATTGGAAAGTAACGGGTGCTGAGATGGCACCGAAGGACGCCCATCCTCCCTAACTAATTTTCACACAGCCACGACCTGCTATATGAACAGGACACGTTGTGATTCAGTTGCGACGAGACCCGAACTCTGTGAAGGCATGAGACGGTGAGAGAACGAGGGCGAACGGTGCCGGTGACTGCCTCTAAACGACGAAGATATATCCCAGCGCACAAATATTCTTTTGTTTTGGCAAACAATACTACTTAACAAAAGTATTCTGTTTTGTCAAACAGCTTGTAATTCAATAGATATGGGGTGATGTTAAAGTAGGAAGTTCCAATGTAAAAATAATAATAATATTCTGTTCTATGACAAACAACATAAATTCATTACATGAGTGCAGGCTCCAATCACAGACACGGGCTCAGCTCTACATCTCACTAGACGATTTGCCTTGCCATTAGCCCATGTCAACTTTCCCATTTGCCACTTGCCATTAGCCCATGTCAATCAGTGATTCTGATTCAATATCAGCCCAGCGTCTGTCTCGATCACTATTTGTGACTCAAATTATTCCGAGTTGCCAGTTAACCAGTGGTTAAACCTGATTAAAATGTGTTAGGATTAGGAATATAGAAACCAATGTTGTTAAAGTTGAATCGGATAATGAATCGAAAAAGTTTTTAATTCAGGTTTAATCGATTCAACCAGTACAATCATTTGATTAAATTAGATGATGTCATAATTACGTATATATATATATATATATATATATATATATATATATATATATATATACTATTACAACAGTACAGGTATCATGACCGGAACTATTCTAATAGTTAAAATGCTACAAGATGCTCGCTACATAAATTTTTGAGCGATGGCGTCGGCCGGAGTTTTGTCGGTTTGTCCGACTCAGTGATCTTCGTTCAAGGTTGATCAAAGCAGCCATCTTCATTCGGTAGAAGGTTGATGACTCTGTTTGAAGAAGAGGTTGTGAAGGTGGTAGACTCGATTGCTTCTTTGGAGCTTTAGGCTTATCAGGAAGAATCTTGTACTTCTTTGCTTTGTCTTTGTTTTTGTCTTATCAATTGGAGGATATCTTGAAGATTTTTCTCAAGACTATCACGAGAGCTTGAGCAGCAATAGCTTGTGATTGCAAAGCACGATGGTTGAGGAATTGGCAGGTTTACGATTTGCGGGGAGCAAGCCAATTGTTGTTGTCTTGGAACGAGGCTAAAACTTTGTTTGAGTCACTCTTGAAATATCAAATTGTGCCCACCATTTAACAAAGGCTTGTTTTTGGAGGACAGAAGTTGTGAGTGTTTTCATGAGCTCCATATTTGTATTGCCATGAAAAATACCCAAGATAAGGATAATTTGCTGAAGAAGTGTAATTCAACTGGAAAATGATCTTGTACCAGATGAATCCTCTTTTGAAAAGTTTGTAATCCTTCTCGCAACCTTGGTCTTTGTGGAGGATTTGTTTGGTTGGTCGAGAAGTAATCCCACCATTGGATGAACACATCGGAAAATTATATTTAATATTATTTTTAAAATAGATAAGCCATGAATGGCGGTTGATTTTATTTGAAGCAAGACATTGGTCCAGGCTTGTTGATAGTCCCAATAATTAAAACCAATGAGGTTAAAATTCTGAGAAAATTTTGTGATTGCATTTGGGTCTTTTCCATATTTGAGAGGAGATAAGACCTTTAAAATCTGAATGGTTGAATGGGTAATGATGTTTGGATCTTTTGGATCTTTGTGGTGTTTGATAGAGACAGAATCTGTATCTACAAGGATGAATTCATAGAATTGTCTAGTTTTGGAATTTGAGGTTGGTTTAAAATGGAAACCAGGAGAGAAGATTTTGGAGGGAACTTTATAGGGATTGTTGTCCCAAAATTCATGTTCCATTTGGATAGTTGGAATAAAACAATTTTTAGCTTTATAGGTGGTTGGAGGGTTTTGTTTTGATTGAGAGGTAGCAATGGTCAAAGAAGGGGAGGCTACCGTGATCTGTTTGTTTTTTAGATTTTGGATGGCTAAAGCAAGGTTTTGGGTTTCCGATTCCTCTTCAGAGGCTATGTCAGCCTAAGATTTTCGAGGGAGATGGGTAAGCCCTTGGTCTTGAAAGGCTTGGAGGGTTTGGATAGGGATGGCATAATCTGCCTTAGTTTGTTTGGTTTGGGAAGTCGAAGCTTCAAGTTTGGATTTCTGAGTGGATGACTCAGATTTGATTGGTTGATGAGTAAAAGACTCAATTGGGGTAGAAGACCCTGATTGTCGGGTAGTAACCCGGTTTGTTAGTCCAAAAATGACTATTTTATTAGAACTCTTTCCTCCTAAGGGGGATGATTTGGCCGAACGCGGCATCTAATTAATGTCCCTGAAGATATTCACGAGTGAGGTAATCAGGGAAAGAGTTGGTAGTACCTTTGAGATATTCAATGTCAAATCAAAAATACTTAATATTGCTTGCCATCGGGTAAAAATTTGTTTGGGTGCTAAATTTTTAACATCTTGATGTAAAATATTTTTTGCAGAAGCACAATCAACTCTAATCAAAAACTTTTGATTAAGCAAATCAGATTGAAATTTAGAAATGCAGAGCACAATTGCTAAAACTTCTTTTTTAACTGTTGAATAATTTTGTTGTGCAAGATGCCAATGTTTGAAAGTAAATGCAATAATAGTTTCTTTGCCTGCGACACGCTGTTTGAGAATGCCACCATAACCAATGTCTGAGGCATCAGTTTCAACAATTTTGAAAGATTGGGGGTTGGGCAGATAAAGACATGGAAGATGCTTAACCTGAGTTTTGACTTGTTTGATAATATTTGTATGAATGTAAATTTCTTCCTTAAGGTAATTGATCTGTTTTTGTTTAATTTGGACTATATTAAGACTTCTTATGACAGGTTGTCGAAGAAATCTAAATATAATGGTTTTTCCTAAATGTTGAGTAGAAATTCCTTCTTCAGAAATCTTAAGAGGGAAGAGTGATCTAATGAAAGGTGTTCCTAAGATTACCTCGTTTTTAAGATTTTTGACAAGAAGAAAAGGTGTTTCAATACGGAGACCATGGTTGTCAATAGTTGCAGAAGAGAGTTTGAAATTAATTTTTAGCTTAGAGCCGTTTGCCGTACTAAGTTGTTTGGAAGTTTTTTCAAAATATTTTGTTGGAATAAGCCCTTCAAGAATGCAGTAGTAATCTGCTACTGTGTCAAATAAAGCGATAGTTTCAAGGACGAATTCGTGAATAATAATTTTAATGTTGATATAGAATTTTTGGATTTTTAACTTGTTAATTAATCCAAGAAAGTCATTATCAGATTTAGGAACAACTCCCTGATCTTAAAAATGATAAACAACAACCTCTTATGGCGTCGCCATTTAAAACCAAAAATATTGAAGAAACCGTTAATTCCAAAGATATTAAAAGTCTTATGGAACAAAATAATTATACAAATAATTATCTTCAAGTTATTGGAGAAAAACTTGCTTCTAAACAACCTTCTCAATCTTCCTCTTCAACTTCTCAACCCAGGAAAATTGAAAAACCCTTATTCAAACCTTTTAAAATAACTAAACAATTAAAAAAGGATTTACAAATGCTCAATCCTCAAACACAGATTAAAAAAGAAGTTTTATCTAAATAAGATGAATTTCTCTCAAAAGTTAATGAAAAACTTAAAGAATTAGGACCTATAGTTCCTGATACCCCTCAAACTTCTCATGATAAACCTACTACTCGTAGCACAACTGACAAGAGGTTGTCGAGACCTCGTCAAATAATAAAAATTACCGGTTCGCAAACTAATTTGTAGTATAGAGCATGACCAAATCGTCTCTCAAGGATCCAAAAAGAACAAAGATTTAATCAGATCAAGATAATTAAAATAGGGGGTTTTGTTGTTGATTAACAATATTGATAAAAATACAAGACTCAAAGTTGAAAACAAATCTAAAGAAACAACCAATCCAAGGAAATTTACCAATCTTGAGTTTAACTCATCATTGATCACAAGGAATTCACTTAATTGCTAACCATGTTCTTGGCCTTAGATCACATCAAGAAGCCTTAACATGATCCAAGAATTCTTTACTAGATAAGCATCTAGGATTTGATTAACCAAGGTTAGATAAAGTAAGCACCATCCAACATAGATTAACTTAAGATCTAGAATTTAACCAAGCTAAACAATCCATCAAAAAGCTTTAATATATTGTTTAATCTTTATGATCCTCTTTGAATACATGATAATAAAGCTATTACCACATCAACATCCAAATCAAATTAAGCAATTTAATCTAGATAAAAATCAAAAGAGGAAGAAGAGAAACTTGAATAACAATTAAGCAATATGAACAAGCAAAACAAGATCTCCAAATTAAACATCAAGACGGTTAATCCCTTGGATTGATTATAAGAGCCTAGCCTTCCATGGATGGGAAGGAAGAACTCAGAAAATAAAGAACAAAAATGAAATTCTAAAGAGAAGGGAGAAGAAGAGAAAGAAAACTAACAAATACTCAAACTTACTACAAACTTGAATTCTAACTTACTTCCAAATTGAATCTCTCTAATACAAAGAGGTTGGGTCTATTTATACTAATCCTAGAAGCCAATTTGTACATGTACATAATTTGAATACAAGCTATAAGAATCTGAAATTTGTCAAAAATGGAAGCTTGATGCATGGTTGGTGGGTTGGTGCATGGTAGGTGGGTTGGTGTATGGTTGGTGGCTTTTAGTCAACAACTCTTATCCGACTTCTGGCTTCAAATTCATCACCTAGACGGTGCATTTTGGCTTGGATGTCTCATCAAAGTTGTAGCCAGTTGTCTCCTTGAAAATCTCCAATTTGAATCATGTCATTTGGACTTTTAGAACTCCAGAAATGCCAAAAACACTTCACCTACCTCAAGTTAGGTTGGAAGAACGTGTTTCCAAATTCAGACCAACTTGTAGCTTCTGAAGCATGCCTAAAACGACATCTATTGACAAAATGGTCTTCATTGAAGTTGGAGATATGTGTCTTATCTTTCAAGTGACCAAGTTTCAGCCCAAGAGGAGGCCTATAACCCACTATATAGTCCAATATGTGCATACTGCCCAGATGGTTCCGTGACAGCAAACCCACTCTGCATTGCAGGGAAATTTTGGACCCTTAGCATTCCGATCCAGCTCTTGAGTTCTTCATAAAACTTGTAGAGCATTGTCTTAGCTTTCCAAAGACACCAAGATCACCTCAATTGGATCACCGAGTCCCAAGTTATGACCTAACCAAGGAAGAAAGGTCAAAATGCATCAAAATCCGAAAATTATTCAATATTTGCATTAAAGCCCAATGAAGCCCAACAACATTAAACTCATCTAAAGTACTAATATTGGGCACAATAAACATCTAATAATGCCTAATACAAAGCTAACATAAGTGTCTCAAATTGATTGATCAACAACCAAAGGATTAACAATTAATACATTAAAAGCTTCTACCTCTTCCAACCATTCTGAAGACTTAAACCATATCCAACATAATGATAATACCTCTGACGGAGACTCAGACTCTCCAAATGAAATAAATGTCTTAACCAAAGACCAAGATCTTCTTTTTGAAGTCATCAATTCTTTTCCTGACCCTTAGGAAAGACAAAATTACTTTAACAAACTTAAAAAAGCTATAGAAGAACCTTCTTCCTCTAAAAATTATGTTCCCATCAAAAGATTTAATCTCAAAGAAACTCTTAAAAGATTAGAAAAGAATATTTCTAAACCAGTTACTATTCAAGATCTTCAACACGAGATTCATAATCTCAAAATTGAAGTTAAACAACTTAAAGAAACCCAAGATCTTCATCAATCTGTCTTGACCCAATTACAAGAAAATTCCCAAATAGATTCCGAAATTGACATAGAAACTCCCAAAATTAATTCTCTCAAATCTCCTAAATCTGATAATGACTTTCTTGGATTAATTAACAAGATAAAAATCCAAAAATTCTATATCAACATTAAAATTATTATTCACGAATTCGTCCTTGAAACTATCGCTTTATTTGACACCGGAGCAGATTCCAACTGCATTCTTGAAGGGCTTATTCCAACAAAATATTTTGAAAAAACTTCCGAACAACTTAGTACGGCAAACGGCTCTAAGCTAAAAATTAATTTCAAACTCTCTTCTGCAACTATTGACAACCATGGTCTCCGTATTGAAACACCTTTTCTTCTTGTCAAAAATCTTTAAAACGAGGTAATCTTAGGAACACCTTTCATTAGATCACTCTTCCCTCTTAAGATTTCTGAAGAAGGAATTTCTACTCAACATTTAGGAAAAACCATTATATTTAGATTTCTCCGACAACCTGTCATAAGAAGTCTTAATATAGTCCAAATTAAACAAAAACAGATCAATTACCTTAAGGAAGAAATTTCCTATAAAACCATTGATTCTCAATTAATCCAACCTAATGTTCAAAACCGAATTAATTTTCTTCTTGAACAAATTCAAACTTCTATTTGTTCTAATCTCCCTAATGCTTTTTGGGAAAGAAAAAAACATGTGGTTGATTTACCCTACGAAAAGGATTTTCATGAAAACAAATCCCTACTAAGGCTAGACCAATCCAAATGAATGACGAACTTCTTAAAACTTGTCAACAAGAAATCCAAGACCTCCTTCACAAAAGACTTATTAGAAAATCTAAAAGTCCCTGGTCTTGCTCTGCTTTTTATGTCAACAAAAATGCAGAAATTGAACGGGGAACTCCTCGTTTAGTTATCAATTACAAACCACTTAATCAAGCTCTTCATTGATTAGGTATCCTATTCCAAACAAAAAAGATTTACTTAATCGATTACATTCGGCTAAGATCTTTTCAAAATTTGACATGAAATCAGGATTTTGGCAAATTCAAATTAAGGAATGTGATCGCTACAAGACAGCTTTCACAGTCCTTTTGAAGCGTCTGAATGGAACGTAATGCCTTTTGGATTAAAAAATGCTCCTTCTGAATTCCAAAATATTATGAACGATATTTTCAACCAATATTCAAACTTTGCTATTGTCTATATTGATGATGTTTTAATTTTTTCCCACTCCATTGATCAACATTTCAAACATTTACACACTTTTGTAAGCATCATTAAGAAAAATGGTCTTGCTGTGTCTAAATCCAAAATTGTTTTATTTCAAACCAATATCCGTTTTCTGGGTCACAATATTCACCAAGGAACTATTATTCCCATTAACCGATCAATCGAGTTTGCAGACAAATTCCCAAATCAAATTCTCGACAAAAACCAATTACAAAGATTTCTTGGCTGTTTAAACTATGTGGCTGATTTCTTTCCTCGCCTAAGTAATCTTATCAAACCCCTCCATGATCGTCTGAAAAAGAGTCCTCCCCCTTGGACAGACATTCATACAAATATTATCAAACAAGTCAAAACTCAGGTTAAGCATCTTCCGTGTCTTTATCTGCCCAATCCCCAATCTTTCAAAATTGTTGAAACTGATGCCTCAGACATTGGTTATGGTGGCATTCTCAAACAAATAAGTATCGCAGCAAAGAAACTATTATTGCATTTACTTCCAAACATTGGAATCTTGCACAACAAAATTATTCAACAGTTAAAAAAGAAGTTTTAGCAATTGTGCTCTGCATTTCTAAATTTCAATCTGATTTGCTTAATCAAAAGTTTTTGATTAGAGTTGATTGTCTTACAAAAAATATTTTACATCAAGATGTTAAAAATTTAGCATCCAAACAAATTTTTGCCCGATGGCAAGCAATATTAAGTATTTTTGATTTTGACATTGAATATCTCAAAGGTACTACCAACTCTCTTCCTGATTACCTCACTCGTGAATATCTTCAGGGACATTAATCAGATGCCGTGTTCGGCCAAATCATCCTCCTTAAGAGGAAAGAGTTCTAATAAAATAATCATTCCTGGACTAACAAACCGGGTTACTACCCGACAATCAGGGTCTTCTACCCCAATTGAGTCTTTCACTCATCAACCAATCAAATCTGAGTCATCCACTCAGAAATCCAAACCTGAAGCTTCGACTTCCCAATCCAAACAAACTAAGGCAGATTATGCCATCCCTATCCAAACCCTCCAAGCCTTTCAAGACCAAGGGCTTACCCATCTCCCTCAAAAATCTTGGGCTGACATAGCCTCTGAAGAGGAATTGGAAACCCAAAACCTTGCTTTAGCCATCCAAAATCTAAAAAACAAACAGATCATGGTAGCCTCCCCTTCTTTGACCATTGCTACCTCTCAATCAAAACAAAACCCTCCAACCACCTATAAAGCTAAAAATTGTTTTATTCCAACTATCCAAATGGAACCTGAATTTTGGGACAACAATCCCTATAAAGTTCCCTCCAAAATCTTCCCTCCTGGTTTCCATTTTAAACCAACCTCAAATTCCAAAACTAGACAATTCTATGAATTCATCCTTGTAGATACAGATTCTGTCTCTATCAAACATCACAAAGATCCAAAAGATCCAAACATCATTACCCATTCAACCATTCAGATTTTAAAGGTCTTATCTCCTCTCAAATATGGAAAAGACCCAAATGCAATCATAAAATTTTCTCAGAATTTTAACCCCATTGGTTTTAATTATTGGAACTATCAACAAGCCTAGACCAATGTCTTCTGGCTTCAAAATAAAATCAACCGCCATTCATGGCTTATCTATTTTAAAAATAATATTAAATATAATTTTCCGATGTGGTTCATCCAATGGTGGGATTACTTCGGACCAACCAAACAAATCCTCCCAGCACCCGTTGCAGAAGGATTACAAACTTTTCAAAAGATGATCCTTTTCCAGTTGAATTACACTTCTTCAGCAAATTATCCTTATCTTGGGTATTTTCATGGCAATACAAATATGGAGCTCATGAAAACACTCACCAACTTCCTGTCCTCCAAAAACAAGCCTTTGTTAAATGGTGGGCACAATTTGATACTTCAAGAGCCGACTCAAACAAAGTTTTAGCCTCGTTCCAAGACAACAAAAATTGGCTTGCTCCTGCAAATCCGAAAACACCTAATTCCTCAACCATCGTTCAATCACAAGCCTATTGCTGCCTCAAGCTCTCAGGATAGTCTTGAGAAAAATCTTCAAGATATCCTCCAATTGATAAGACAAAACATAGACAAACAGCAAGTACAAGATTCTTCTGATAAGCCTAAAGCTCCAAAGAAGCAATCGAGTCTACCACCTTCACCAACCTCTTCAGTCATCAACCTTCTACCGGAATGAAGATGTTTAGCATCAACCTTGATGAAGACTGCTGAGTCAGACAAACGACAAACCTGCCGACCGTTACTGTTCAAAAATTTATGTAGCAGTTACTGTAGCATTTTAACTATTAGAATAGTTCCGGTCATGATACCTGTACTATTGTAATAGTAAACTTTTATTTCTATTTAAGGCTCTGCCCATCCATGTTAGAAGGCATCCTTTTATTTTCCGAATCTTAGAGAGAGAGTCTAGAGAGAGGAGCTCTGCCTCTGAGATACTCTTTTTAACACTTTCTTTTAATAAACGTTCTTCTTCTTCATCTCTTCGCCGGTCCTGTGCGGATTACCGCAGCTCCGGTTGTTATTTATCTTTATTTTGCATCTACATGTTTTAATTATGTAAGCAGTCCGTCTGCATCCTACTCTCCATTGTGATCTTTTTTATTTATTCTCTGTTCTTTCCGCCTTTCCGCCCCCCATATTGGTAATATATCTATATATATATATATACACACACACACACCTCACTTATAACACACATTACCAATAATAAAATATATAATAAGGTTTTAGAGTTTCAATTCTCAACCCTCATATCACTCTCAATTAAGTAGTCAAGCGATTGAAAAATAAAAAAAATAAATGATCGATTCACTAGTTTTGACTGGCCTAACTCGATCCAATTATGAATCTAATTCTAATATTAAACCATAATCGGATGTGGGACCAGTTCATGGTTTGATCGGTCGGTTCAGTCCAGACACCATTGATAGAAACTCTTACATGCCTAAAGATTAGATTATACAGACCACCCATGTCTACATATCAATGAGTTGAATTAGAGTTGAGTAGTAAGAGTATTATAGTATTTTGTTTAGCTCAGTTCTGTTCAATAATAATATCTTGTTTCTTCAACCTTAAACTTATTACTCTTTTAGTCTTTTATTGTAAGTTAACTTTGTTATTACCCATTTAACACTTCATTAACAAGATTGAATTCAATATGACTGAGTACATTACCTTTATAAACTTTAATAAATGGTTGACAAAGGGTTACCCTTGACTTTATTATTTAATTCACTTTATCAAAACTATCATTGGTAAAATAGTATTTCTAATGTAAATTTTGAACGGGGAAAAAATAGTTAAACTAAGTGAATAAATGTGGATTAACTTATTTATATCCAGTTAAGTCAATAAGTCAATTATGTATCACTTTTTTTTATTGTAAGATTCAACCGGATTCAACTTTTATTAATCATGTTTGGTGACCCGAATTTTTTTTAGCCGAATTATTTTATAGGTTGTAGTGGAAGCTGATTGAATATATATCTCAAGCTGAAAATGTCTCAATTTTGGACTGCTAACAAAAAAAAAAAAAAAAAAAAAAAAACCACCATGTTCCTCAATTGGACTGCTACTAGCTTAATGAAGTGTATGCTATAAGTAGGCAAGATCTGAATTAGAATCTTGTGTTACATACCTTTTATTTATTGTGTATCCCAGAAGTATTTTCATGTTGATATAAGACTAATTTCCTTCAAACCGTAGAACAATTACGGTTATTAGTATAATATTCGAACCTTTTGTATCCTCGCGAGATCTTAAGTCGTATGCTTGTGTACTGATTTCTTTGATCATTTGAAAGTCTCGGGTGTGGTGATGAACCTGTGTATCATTCTGTTTTGTTTTTATATAATAATAAGACGAACCCAACCCAAGTTTAAATCTTGGATTGGAGAAGAGGAGAGTAGGCCTGAACTATTGGGCTGGGCCGGGCCGAGCAGCATGATCGATTTCGTGTTGGCGCGGTCACAAGAGCACGCACGAGCGCTACGCGGATGTTCGTTCTTGTTCTTTGCCTTCCATATGTTCTGATAAAATTCAGTAGAACTAGCAAGTCGAAAGATTCCAAGAGAGAGCGCAATTCAGCAAACGAAACGGCAGAAGCTATGGATTCCGATCCTGAAATTTTGGAAAACAGCGATTCTTTTGTTTGGGATGAGAAATCACAGCTTTACTTCCATGCCAGGTTTTTTTTTTTTTCTTTTCTTTTCTGAATTTCAAACAACATATGTTATGAATGATTATTCTTTTTTCTCTTAATCGTCTCTCAAACACAAACGTGTTTAAATTTTAATCGTAGAACTTGTATTGCAGGAAGCTATGGTTATTATTTTTAATTTTAAATTTTTTTTTTGTAGTGACTTACAATTTTGGAACAATAATTTGATTTTGTGTTGTGTTTTTCTGCTGAGCTGCTGAACATGCGTCTCCTCCAAAACTATCATGAAAATAGCGTTTCTTTTCTTATTTCATACCATGAATGATTACACCCTACAAGCTACTTTTAAGCCCTTACCGTTATCCCACGCCTAATGGCTTTGTAGAATTTTGTTTAACTTTTTCAATTGATTTTCGAAATCAATATCATATTGCGATTGAGTTTTTTTTCCCCTTAAATGATGCCCGAGGTTTATAAGCTGCTTTGGTTGCCATACTTAGTCATGTACTGAGCCACTGAAGCTATGGCTCTCTCCATATGACAATAAAACTAGCATTGCACGTTGAATACTGTTTCGTTTTTTTAATTCCATTTTCAAAATCATTGCCTCCTCTCTAACACTTTAGGACATGTTTGGTTGGATGGAATGCTAATGGGAATGAGAGTGGGAGTGGAATGTACGTTCCCATGTTTTGTTGTTTGATATGGATAGGAATGGAATGATGACTGCATTCCTCCATTCTTCTGTTTGGTATGTTAGAATTGATAAAAAAATAAATAAATAGAATGGAAAAATAGTTTATAAAATTTTAGGTGAAATTAAATGGGGATTCGTTCACTTTTATGATGGAATACCTAATTCTTACAATTGAAGGAATTCCCATTTCGTTGGGAATGGGCTTTTGCTTTCCAACAACCCAATCAAACATGAGAATGACTTATTCTCATTCCCTCCAAACAAACGTGTCCTTTCTTTGGTTTGCTTTGGTTTTTGGTTTGCCAGGAAGCAACATGATAGTCTGTAGATTACATGTAAATTACGAATATAACAACAAACTTTCATTAATTTTCTTGTTTTTCTTATAAATTTATGGTCATTAACTTTTTTTTTTTTCTCTTTTTTTTTGTTGGGGGGAAATGTAATTAATTTCTTGCAGTAGTGGATTTTACCATGACCCTAATGCTGGCTGGTACTATAGCAGCAGAGATGGTCTTTATTACAAATTTGAGGATGGGAATTATGTACTTTTAGGTTCCAATAAGGTAGGTTTAGGCTTCTAATTAATCTACACCTGTGATTTTTTCAGAAGTAAACTCTTAAATCATTATCATTTCAAGTTGGTGATGTTAGTTCTCTTGCACATTGTCTCAGGATGATTGTGGAGAAACATATCTGTGCAAGGAAACTACACCAGAAATTCCTAAACAAATATATGGTAACAAAAACAAGGATTACCCTTCCTTCCTTGAAAGTGAATTTGAAGCTTACCAACAGATGAGAACCTTGACTGATGAAGCTGCTGATGGAAGTAATGTTAACCTGCCAACTGTATTT
This sequence comes from Styphnolobium japonicum, assembly GCA_023212625.1. NCBI lineage: Eukaryota > Viridiplantae > Streptophyta > Magnoliopsida > Fabales > Fabaceae > Styphnolobium > Styphnolobium japonicum. Next base: position 36,604,585 of record JALBWW010000003.1, on the reverse strand, counting down.
CTGTATTTGAATTTAATTATTGATAATTATACTATCAAAGATAGCTCTGAGGTATGTTCTGGCAACAATATTACAGTATGATGATGGTAGGAAGAAGGTTCTGCAGTAGCCAGGGACAAGGGGTTACTGCCAAGTGCCACCTAGTCATGTCCCCTACATCTGCACTTCGATTGTTTTAATGCAATTGACAATTGAATTTCTTCTACTCTTCAAGCATCAACATTTTGGTGGTTCAGACATGCAGCAGTAATTAATATGAGTAACAACTTCAGTTAACTAAGTGGCTTTCTTTGTAATAGATCCCGTGAATTCCATCAGCAGTCCAACTTGTGAAAACCCTCCACCACCATCAGAATGGTATGCACCTTCCACATCCTTATCCCATTGATGATTATAACTTCACAGTTTTCCCCTGAAAATTAGTCATTTTGCTAATTTGCAGGTTAGAGGACACGCTGATTGATCTTTACTTATCTGGCTACAACAACCCAGCAGTTAGTGCAGCTGATGCAGTTACAGTGCCCTCGGAAACAGATGATGGATATAACTCTAAGTTAGCAGCTGATGGTTTGTTGACTTCGTTCATACCTTCCATAATATATTTTTTTAATGTGATAATTAAGACAGCTCCTAAATGAATTTGTTTCCTGAATGTACAGCTTACAGCAATACTTATGAAGTAGAAGAAGGTGAGTGGATCCAAGACCCAGTGGATGAAAATGGCTTAGCTGATAGAAGTACCATAGATGAAGGTATAGCTTACAGCAATACTTATGAAGTGGAAGAAGGTGAGTGGATCCCTGACCCAGTGGATGAAAATGGCGTAGCTGATAGAAGTACCATAGATGAAGGTATTGCCAAAGATATGCATGTTTGCCTGCTTCATCTGTATATTCATCTGAATGCAGTGATATTTATTGTATTTGTCTGATAGTTTGTGTCTAGTAACTAACAGGCACTTGATATTTCAGCCTACACACCGAGAAACAATTTGTAGGAAAATCAGTCGGATGCCCACTGTGGGTATGCCGCAAGTATCAATGGCTTGTTTCCTTGAAAAGCCAAACAACCTAACAAGGGCTTGTTTACTTGTTTCCTTGTATTGTTTTAATTCAGTAATCTAGTTTGCTTTGAGTGCCCCATCAAATATTTTTCTTTTTTCTGCATGGATGTTTTAGTACAGTTTTGGGGCTCTGGTCATTCCATGATTGAAATTGCATGCTATTTTTGGAGGTATTTTGTTGGAGGAAGAGAAATGGCGAGCTCAGTATGGTCAAGTCATTGATTCAGGGAAAGATCTAGTTTTAGAGTTTCCAATTGTGGACTTGTGGGATTGGGAAATTGTTAGAGGATCCAGAAAAGATGGAAAAGATAGGATGGCAAGGTTGGTTGGAAGACTGGTGAAACAATCTGCAAAGCGACATCCGTCTGTGCCTTCTGGTGGAGGGAAATTAAGATCTGCTCCTATCTGCGAAGTACATCTCGATCTGGTACGAGTCAAAACAGGTTTGCATTTTACTCTTATATTTGTTAGTACGCATCTTTCTCCATGTCACATGAGATGTAACTATTATTAAGTGATATATAAGAGATGCAATTATATATAATTTGAAAAAATTTCAGGCATGTGTATCTTTCGTATAGAGCCTGACATATAAATTTCATTTTAAAATCATGGGTGAGTTATAACTTATAAGCAACACTGAAGGTAGCTTACTTGGCGAGGTTTAGAAAATAGTATTGGGATTTTCAGTACAATGGTATGGCTGCTTAGCATTTTATTTTATCAGGACAAGTGTACAGATTGCGAAATCCTAGTGCAAGATATGTGGCCTCGCTATCAACCTATGATTCTTCCAATCCAACAAAAGATTGGGATTTTCCTCAGTTATCGTCTAATAGAAAAATTACCCGTCTCTCTAGATCCAGTGAAAGCACTTCTTCAGCTTCAGATGAAATCCCCCCAGAGAAGGATCTGTCTATGTTGCCAAGTCAGCTCTCTGCATCCAAGGTGTGTAGTCTGATTTAGAAACCTAACAATTAGTTGCTTCCATTTTGTTCTTTGTATGTCAAACTTATAGAAAGCACATAAAAGTAGTAGACATGGATGTAACATCAGTAACAACTGACTGCTAAGGCTTATAAATTTTACCTTGCTCATAACTGTCCTGAAAAGTGATAACTTAACAAAGAGTAGTGGCTTATGGAAGTGGAAGGATCGAAGAGTGGTGTGAGAATATTACAAGAAGGAGAAAAAGGTTTCTAAACTCAGGATTTGGATCCTCTAAAGTGAGGGTTACTTTAGAGAGTTATCCAGGTGTATAAAATTTTAAACTGTTGATTTTTCAATTAACGGTTATCAATTCTGCATTTTACTCTCTAAAGTGCATCCTACTTTAGAGGATCCTGATCTCTAAACCTTATCTCTTTTCTCCTATAAATCACCCTTTACATAGAAAAATTCACCGCATAAAAGGAAAAATAATGTATAGTATCAGGACTTTTCCAGTCTTCCACATAGCCATGCATTCCTCTTTCTTCATTAAATACTCACATGCTTTTTTACTTCATGCATGCATTAGCTAAGCCTTGGTTAGCTTAGTCTATGTAGCCTTCATACATTGTGCTTACATTATCTTGTAGCAGATAAAAAAGTGATTATATTTATAGCAGAGTTATCTTTTAACTGTGTACTTAGGGACACATATCCTTTTCTCAATAAAATTTACAGTAGTCCACCACATTTCAACTAGCCACGTGTTATGGCTCCATCATATTTTCAATATGTGCAGAGTAACAGAATCTATGCTATCCAAGCTGTCATCTCTCTCTTCCCTATTGTTTGCTGAATTGCTGCTATGCTGGCAGCTAATCGGTTTCTTTCGTTTATGTCTTGTACTTAAAAAAAAAAAATCTACTGGTAAATCTAATTCTCTTGAATTATCCAGATCGAAGATAAGATCTTCTGCAGCTTTCTGCTGTTCTAGAAAGCTGGTATGGTCTACTTTGAGATACTGATGAAAATTCTTTTTCCATTAGTTGCCTTGAAACTGGTTTGATCTTTGTACATACGTTCCATCTGACAAAGCTCAAGTAGACATTTATAGGCTTTCAGACTAGTTGTTCACCCTTTTGAAGGCTTTCAAAATTATCTTGAATGATTTCCCTTAAAAGCCAGATTTGACAAGGCTGATAGAATCATTCTGATTCTTTCACCAATGCTGCTATAATTTCTAAAAGTATAATATTTCATTAGCATATCATTCTTAATATATTGATATAAGATTGTTTTGATAAATTCTGGAAAATTCTTGAGTTTCTCTCAGGCTTGAATTTGATAAGTAAATTTTTTTCCAACAATGCCCCATTCGATATCTTTTGTATCCCATGGATCATGGTTGATAAAAAGGTGGATCCTTGCCTCCTTGGTATTTCATATCCACTCACAAAAACTTGTCACTAGGGCCAAAATAATTATCATAATCTATTTGTATGTATTCTTTTGATTTTTTCAAAAACTGGATGACCTTAGCATTATCATAATTATAGTTTTAGGTCATCAAATGTACTCTACCCTCTTAATTAATTAGTCTTACTGCACTTTCTATCCTGATTTATATAATTGAGCACATTACACCCTAATTTAATATTATCTTTTACAATCTAAATACTGAAATCCTTTTTATTAAAAGCTTCGATCTTTGTGATTCATAACTTTCTGATGTTTTGAACATTTACTATCTAATCTTTTAAACCAAGAACTAGTTAGATCTATTATAGTATTTAATGACTAATTACTGATAAATTATTTTGAGTTTTTATTAATATGTATACTATGATTGTAAGCTTTCTTTGAACTACTATATTCAGTTCCTACATAAGTTATGCGTTCCATCTCTAGACTAAGTCTGATATCTAAAACCCTCCTGTGCTACGATTTTCTCTTCAACTCACTCTAGCAAATTTAAGTCACACACGAGGCAATTACTGCTAGAAAACGAGAATACAGTCAGAGAGATATAGGTTTTGACTCAGTTACGAAGATAAAGAACACATTCTTTTTTCCCTGGTGAATACTTTGGTCCCTTGCGATACCCGAATCTATCATACTACATTAGTTTGATCTATTTAGCTTTTCCTTTCACAATTCTGCTGTCACAGTATATTTTTTCACTTATTATACAAAAGCTACATCAAGGAATAAGCAATGTTTCATTTGTGTCTGAAGTTTGAAGTAATTTTTTTTTTCTCTGGATACATGATCTCCAGATTCTGCCACCTTAACTCGTTTACTCTTTTGCTATGCCAGCAAAGAAAATGCCAATACAGAGATAGGGCTGCTGAAAGAAGAATCTTGCATGGTGGCTTCGGTGTGGGTCCAGGACAGAAGAATCCGGTAGTCAGTTATAATGACACGCCATCATCACCTGTTGCTGATTGTCCACAAGAAGCTGCATCAGAGGCCTTGGAGATGTCATTTGGAGCAGGTAGTTATGCCAGAAAAATTCTAGAAAGCATGGGTTGGAAGGAGGTATTTTCCTAGTTCTTACCGTCTTCAAGAATTTCTGTTTTCTTGATTGAAATCTTTTAAGAATTTCTATTATAGGGCCATACCACTTGCCATACACTTGTACACTCTTCATTCTTTTCTGTAAGCCATGAATGTGGATAATAATACTGATTCCTACCACAACTTTTCCGAATGGCTCGGATTATGCACATATATTCAATTACTTCATATCATTGCGCAGGGGGAAGGGCTCGGAAGCTCCACCAAGGGCTTGGTGGAACCTATTCAACCAGTTGGAAACATTGGCAACGCAGGTTTAGGGTGGTCTCGACGATATTTGACAAAATGAACGTGGCTGGCTATGCAGCAACATTCCAAGAATTTGCTACCGTGCCAATTCACCATTATAGTGTCACACTTCTCGGAAATATTTACTCATAAAAGTGTCCACTTGATCTTGAATATGACTTATAAAATGTTAAGTTTACTTTGAATTTGACTTATAAAATGTTAAGTTTACTTTTTGTCTCATTAGATCTTTGTACCTCCCTTGTAACTAGACAAAAATACCATGACAAAATATTACAAGAAGCAAAATCTGCATTAATGAGGACTGTTTCCATTCAAAGCAGGAGCAGAATCATTCCCGTGCACTTCCACAATTGCATATTTACCAAAAGAAAAAAGTTCGAATGATAAATTGAATTTAATAAAATATACAACTATCGGTGAAAACTTAAAAGCGAAAAAATTGACGATTTCCTACAAAAATTTTGAAGTCTAAAGTGAGATTAGCTGGCAGCTTCCCCAGACATCATCTCATCACTGTCTTTCGTATTAAATGCTGCATCTGATCTTCCATCCTCCAAGCTTTTTTGTTGCAGCTCATGTTTCAGTCTTTGGATCTCCTGATCCTTCTCTTCTAATTTATCTTGCAACATAAGAACCTGCAGTAAAATCCATTTAAGATGGGTTCTCACTACTCACATAACCTTGCATATATCTGTCAACAAGAACACTGCAACCACTAGTGTTGGTTGATCATAAAAATTTAAAATATAACGTGTACGGATAATTTATGCTAAGTTATTTTGTAGAACAATCAATTTAAAAAGAATCAAATGTGAAAGAAAGATTTTTGAAAGAAAATGTTTTGTATTTAAATATATTTATTTAAAGTGATTTTTGGAGAATATGTTACTCTTATTTGTAGTGTAGATAAAAATTATATGATTTCAATTTATTGACAATATAAAAAAATTTACATTATCAGATGCCAACTAATTAAATAACAGTTAATTTTTTTTACTGAAAGTGAAAAACATTAATTACTAATGATGTGACTTTTATTGTTAGACAACGCAAACGGGCTTCCTTCCAGCAAATGTGCCTTGGAAAGCATGTAACGCCCATTTGGATTCTGGAAAATCTGAAATAGAACAATAAGATACTAAGACATGGATACGTCCACCAAAAGATCTAGAATGACGGTTCAGCCGAAATATCATTTCATTCAAAGATGATAAGTAACAGAATGGTACCGAACGTGTATTCATGAGTACTAAGACATGGATACGTCCACCAAAAGATTAGCACATCATCAATCTACATTTGAAATTAAAAAAATTTGTCTAAATTTCTGTCAAATAATTATTTTATATTTAAAATAATGATGTATCAATCTTTTATTGGGCAAGTCTATACAAGTGTGAAGACTAAGTTTGTAGAATAATTTCTCATCTACACAAAGCATTGGGGCAATGTTATTTTCAGAAATGGACGTGTTGGTACAATTTTAATATTTTTTTCACAAGCCTTTCAAAAACTTTTTTCTGAGTGGGATACTACAGTTTATGAGGTGTTTAGTTAAAGTTTTGAACAAATATTCCCCAGAAAAGTATTCCCATGAATGATATTACTTGAAATGATAATTACTATGTTTAGTTGACCAAAAACATTCTCAGGAATAACTCTGACCGCCAGTGGTCACCACAGTCACTAGCCATTGTCAACTGTCAACAGTGACAGTGGTGGCTGAATTTTGGTGATCGGCAACAGTGGCCGAAGTCGTTGATCGCCATCAACCGCTAGCAGCGACAATGGGTGGCCGGATTCCAATAATCAACACAGTGACCAAAGTCACCAGCAATGACGTGACAATGATTGGTTAATGACATGGTGATAAAAGAGTAAATATTTTTTGACATTTCACATGGCAAAAATATTCTCATGTCATGAAAATGTAACAAACTCACCTTCCCCCATGAGAATGAAAGTGTAGAAATATTGGACAAAATTCATTCCTGCGAATCATTTTTGGATAGAAATGTTTTTTAAAATCTTATACCAAACATAAGAATCCGACATTCCCATGTAAAGATTCTCAAGAATGAAACAACAATCCACGAACCAAACACCCCGTTATAAACTAGTTTGCAGAAGTTTTCATTTAAAAACCTCAACTCTAAATTCTACTAATCAATGACCTTAAATTCTTTAACACTATTAAAAATTTAAAACATAGCATAAAAAGTTGACATAAGTTATTAGTATTTTTTTACATATTAATTAAATAAAAATATCATCCTCTTAAAATTTTTGATTCAAAATTCTATATTGATTTATGAGGAAATTATATTATTAGTTTTCAAGAATTTTAGAATAATATAAGCTATTAAGAATTTCCACATCTACAATACAAATTATATATGAAAAAAATATACTACAATTTTTCTCTAATTCTGAAAATAATCTAAAAAATTAGAGCTCTACAAGGATAAATGTAAAGACAACAGCTATATAATGATTTACTAATATCTTAAGTTATTAGAAACTAAATTTAATTATTTAGTTTGCTAAGTTGTTATATCGAAGTTATGTTGTAGAATTTTTTTAATCTACATAAGCATTTATTTAATTCATATCAGCATTCACTTAAGCCATGTAAGCCTTTTTTCCAACACAATACTTGAGTTCCTTAACTGTTTTCACCTATGAGTCGAGGTCCTACAACAATAATTTTCACCATTTTTCACAAATCAATTGTTTTGTACAAAACAAATGGAAGCTTTTTATCACTGAACATGCATTGCAATCTTTAAATAACATTAAAATATGAAAGTAGGGAGAAGTGAAAACCGTTTCATTAGATCTTTCCACATCATTTGTCATTCCTTCCATATGCTTCTGCAACCCTGTAGTCAATGTTAAGGATTAATAGTACATAAATTGCCAATGTATGGAGATATAGATAGATCCACAAATAGCATAACTTTTAACTCCCAGAATCTCCAATCCCTACTCTTAAGATTCCTCCCTAACAAACATCTAACATGCTAAGAACATCCCAAGATCAACACATTTATAACAAAATTTCTAGCATACTATTATATAATACTTCAAATGATTAGTGTTACAGCCACACAGCAATATTATTGATTTTATACCTCAATATGTTTGGATGAATATTAAAGTGATTATAAATGCACTTTAATGAATCTGATAAGAAAGGTGACACAGAGCACACAAGCAGTTACAGAGTAGCTGGTGCAAAAATGCCAGAACATAATGAAATGAATTCATCCAACAGACCTTCAAATTGACTTCTAAGATGTGCATTCTGGGACTTCTGCAATGCAAGTTTCATCGCTAATTCATGCATCTGTACACCAAGAAAATAAAAGAAGGAAAAAGAAGATAATATAACTTCAATTCAGCAACAATAAATACCACAATAAGCTTTATAGTTGTGAGAATACATGCAAGTGTAACATTACTTCCAGTTACTAAATACAATACATGCATGGAAAAGAAAAAAAGTGACAGTTAAAAGCATAAAGCAAATGAGATAGCAGAACCTTCCCCTCAGAGGCTTGATTCCCAATCTCCTCATTTTCCTCCTGCAGGGTTCTACATTTAGCCATCAGCATCTTCCCCATCTTGCTTTGGGGAGTAAAATTTACAGCGGCAATGTTATCTTGCAACTCCTTTACTTTTTTGTCCTTTTCCTCAACCAAATACTATCATCAGATGAGAACTCTTGTAAGAATACTAAAAAGGAGTAACCACCAACGCAAAAAAAATGTCCCATAACTACTAAAAGAAATTGTTAATATATTGTAGGAACTGAGGACGTTATGTATATGAATTAACTAAAGAAACATGTAATGGAATAAACTATCTTAAGCCACAGGAAAATTCAATCAAGACAATAAGTATTAAATATGGGCTATAAGGCATTGTAAGACGAGTCTAAAAGGCAAACACATCTCAGAAGCTGCGTGAAGCTCCCTCTGGATTCATCTCTGAAAATTGAAGGTGCTTGCCTATTCTAATATGCCAGCTGAAAACCCCATTTATACATTTACAACCACCCTCCAACCTAAAGTTGTCCCCACTGCCTCTATGGTTTCAAGCACTGTATCACGTACCTAAACCATGAACCTTGGCTATGCTTTTTCACCTTTTGTTTTAATTTGGTTCCATTTAATTTTGTGACCTCCAAAGTACAAAAGTCTCTTACTAAGTTCCTCCAGTGAACAAGGGATGGAACTACTGCTACGTAATAAGCTGAATACTGTTCATCATAGAGGATAACAAGATGTTTCTTCACTATATCTCTGGGTGAATAAACCTAAGAAGATAACTTGGACTAACCTTTTCCTAGTACAACATGAGTTATGACACTCAATTTTCCCCCCTTCCCTGTTTGTCTCAGAGATAGAGAGAGGGCGAGAGTCAGAGAGAAATAGACCAAACTTGATTTAATATAAGTCAGCATCAAGTTGAATAACAAACCTTCAAACGTGTGAACTCTTCATGAACAGCCGGATCTAGTAACAACTTCCTTGCCTGAAAATTAAATTCCAAAAGAAATTAAGGCACTACCATTTTGGGGAGAACTAAAAAAACAAAAATGGAATGCAAGATACAGCCAACTTGAAGTGGAAGTTGCACAGAAGGATTAGCTTTCGACTAACATGTCACGTGTTATGATCAAGATATAAACAAAGATGCCACAATAGTCAAAATAGCACTGACAATCATGCATAAAAGTACAGAAGAACCACTTTATCAACAAATTCAATACCATTCCTCATTTGTCACAGCTATTGATTTTTCTGTAAGTTTAGAGAAGAAGTAATACCCCCAAATCTTCTATCCCTAGAGTCAGTACCCAGGTTCATGTTACTATTCGATTAAATAAATTGAAGTAGAAAGAAACATGCTCGTATGTTCAAAGTTGTTAATGGTGCGCTATGGCATGTTTGCAGCAGCAAAAAATATATTTGCTACTGCCTTCAAAAATAATTTAGAATTTCAACCTTACAGATTTTTCTATTTATACAAAAGACTGTAAAACAACCAGACCATTGAAGCAGAGAGTAGGAAGAAGCAAATGGTCCAAAAGATAAAGCGAAGAAACCAAAAAAATGAAGTACAGAATTACAACCAATGAGACTTTGCACTTTTTATTTACCAATGGATTTCGTCGGCATGTTGTCTTTGTAGTTAATGGAGAAGAAAATTCAACTATTTTCTTATATAAACTGAAATTTTAAACAACCCAATTAGGTTATAAACAATTTGCAAGCAAATAAACAAATAAATGATGCAGTTCATCACCCACGTTGTAAACTTGATATCTTATTTCAGCACTTAATAACATAGCACATACATTTATGCTAAGCTAAGATACAGTCTGACATACAACCAAAAAAAATTCTGAAATACAAGCGCAAGGAATCACAAGCAATCTGACAGACCCTTGACCCATGTTTATAATAGAAAGAGAGGGGTTGGGCTGAATAAGAATGGGCCTAGTGGTGGGTTACATGTTTATGAAAGGAGGAAGAATAGAGGAAATGCAGGAATTGGAGGGAGCCTACTAACTGTACAGAAAGAGCTAAAAGAGAAGTTGGTTAGTGAAGAGTGGGATGTCATTAACAGCATGGACAGCTGGCACATGCTGAGTGGGGAGGAGGATTCTAGTATCATACCAGAGGGGGGAAACGTGAATAAGGGGCAGAAGGGAGAGATAGTGGGATCAGAGAAGAATTTGGAGGAATAGGAAGGGGTTGGGAGTGTGCTAGAGTCTGCAACTTGCAGTCCTCTAGAATTACATGCTTTTTTCGGTTTTCTAGTTACTATCTTTGCTGTAATTCTGTTTTATACAGAGAATTACCTCTGCTTGTAAGGAGCCATTGCCAGTATCTCTATATATATATACATTTTCAGTTCTATCACAAACTCTACATAGGCACAAAGAAGCTGAAATAAATGCATAAAGAAGAATCATCAGTGAACAAATTTATGTCTAGAGATACACTTAAAATTCTTAAACATTGATGTTATAAACATACCTGCATTGATGGCGGCTTGAGTTGCGCTTTCAGATCTCGCACAGCAGACTGGAAAAGTTTTCATACAGCCATAATAAAAAAGAATATAATAATAAGAATACTACTAACAACATCAACAACAAAAACAATAACAATAACAGGATAAGAAGTATATCCAGTTCTAGAGCCTGAGACACCAGATTAATAGGAGTCCTGTGGCATACTGATATCTTCATATCGTCAACATTCATTAATCAAGTAAAAGACACTTCCTTGAAAATTATTAAGCGAACATTCCAGAGTCCAGACCATTTATTAGCTGTACCAGACACATTACTACTAAACAAAATAAAACCAGAGCTCAATTTTCTACAGAAAAGTCCAATGTTGTTGACCACTATAAATGCTTTCCAACTGCCAACCAGGTCAATAAGAGATATAACACCAGAATCATGACTTAAGATTATAAAACTTTACAGCAACTTCATTTGAAGAGAATTGCAGATTCCAAGCAAAATATTGTGAAACCTCACATAGATAATTTATTGATGTTCTTTTTTGTCAGATGTAAATGAGAAAATGAGAGAAACAAAGACCCCAGTCCAGATTTCTTCCTATTCCCTTCATAATATACTTTCTTAAAGGGAAAAAAAAAGGGAATTTACTCAGGTGGTCAAGGTTGATGCCAAAAAGAAACACGCACGCACACACACACAATCATGCTATAAAGAACAAGAACCTTATTTTGAGAATATTACCTTCAACTCTGCTATCTCTTGTTCCCGTTTTGCAAATGTTACAATGAATGCAGCTTCCTTTTTCTTTGCTTTTTCAAGCTGATTCCCAATAGAAAAATGAAAAGGGTCAATGAAACCTGATCAATGGTTGATCAATTATTTTGAAGGGAAAAAAAAAAGATTAGATTCCAAACCTGCTCTCTTAAAGATTCTTCAGAGGATTTCAGGGCCTGAAGATAATTAATCAACAATTTGGGCTCTAGAAAGAAGAAAGATTAAATAACTGATCAGGTATACATTTAAAACACAGAAAACAACTGTAAAAAGAGCTAGTTCTTGAACAATTAATACAGGTATATGTCACTTGCAAAAAACCAAGTACAAACTAACCTGGAGTGATCCCAGCAGGTATGAAAGGCTCATTATGTAGTGAAGAATGCCAACTCTGAATCTCAGATTTTGCAGCCTCAAGTTCATTCTGGAAAATGCAATGATCTGGTAAATGTTTTTAAGAAGGAAAAGGTACAACTCAACCTAAGATATGACTATCATATGTGGAGCTTTGAACAATGAAATAAAACAATACCAACCGCTTAGCGCAAGCCTTGCTGAAGAAAGGTGTTAATATTAGAAAAAGAAAACAGTAAAATATTTGACTATTTTGCATTGATTTTCCATATAAATTAACTACTCAAGCATAACATTAATAGTAAAAATAAAAGATTATGAAGTTCAATTTACTAAACCCTAAGTTGCTTGCTGCTAAGAGTCCTAAAGACTGACAACTAGTTATTCTTTTAACATTCTGACTATTTTACCCTCTTTAGCATCACAGTTAGCAACTTCGATGACTGGGCTCTCAGAGATTTTTTACTGTTATCTGTAAGGGGTTAAAGGCGTGCCTCGCCTTAACCAGAAAGGTGCTCCTAAGGCGCCAAGAGGCACTGACCCCTTCTGGCGCCTCATTTCAGTGCCTTAGGCACACCTTTTGGTGCCCTTGACTACACTCGGTCACTTAGGCACCCCTTTTGGTGCCTTTGACTACATTCTATTCAACATCATTACCATCCAATAACTATACTTGAAACCTTTTCATTGTGAACCATTCATGAATCCAACTCTTAAATCATATGAATTATAACTAAAGTCCGCTTCCCTCAATAACGAAAGTACAAATTCTTTCAGATAGAAGACTGTATAAAAGCAAAAGAAAATGAAAAAGATACTGCCCAACAGAAGAAGGGAGCATACAATGTCAATTCTTTAAAGGAAAACGTACTTGGCATGTTGCAAGTGTTTCCTTACAGCTCTGAAGACTGCCAAAAACAAAGTTCCAAAAAAATTTTAGGCCCGAATAATTTACCACAACCTTAGCAGAGTACAATATTTCACACTAGCTATACTGTAAAATACCTCTCACGAAGTGACAAGATCATTCCTGTTGCTACACCAGAAGCAGCTTCTTCACCTTTTGATTTGGCCTGCATCAGAAAATGTGGTTTATATTTTATTTTAAGTATGCATATGATTAGTAAGCCATATCATATAAGAACCAGATAAATGCACTTCAGTTCACCCATGCCAACTTCCATTGCTCACCAATACATCAGCAAATAAACATCCCCAAGGCCATCCAGATATCACTATTGTACTTTGATTTTATGCAGAGATGGAGTGAGTATGACTCCAACTCCAAAACTCAACCAACATCCTCCGTCATTTTCACACAGCTAAGTTTCCCACCGTGTAAAACAAAATGGCTCAAACTCTAGCAAAAAACACAGTAACAGCTTTCAAGTTGCCTCGCTTTCCTCATTCTAAACAATTCCTCTATAAACTATAACCCAACACAACCAAAGAAAAAGAACGAAACAATAAATAAATAAAATAAAAAATAAAACAAAAAACACAGCCTACTACTATACGCTGCAATTTTGCAGCTCAATGGTAAGCATTGCATAACAGATTCTACGATGCCGATATTCATGTATTTTCGACAGAGAAAGTAGTAAGGGACAACCTTCTTCGGTGCGAAAGGATCATTGTCGTAATCTTCATCGTCATAGTCCGGAGATGGCCTCTTATTACCTACATTTCCAAACAACGAAAGAATCAGAATATATCCACCAACATATCTGAGAAACCAGAGTTTGATAACAAAAGGAAAACCTGAATTCCTTGCGCCAAATCCACCTCCAAAATCGAAGTCCTGCGTTGGCAAAAGCAAAATTAGGTTAAAGGAGGAGACAATAAGCGCACTACGCCATGAGAAGGGTGACAATGATTCAGTGAAACCAATGGCGAGGGTTCTTGGGACTTACATCATCAAAATGGGCAGGGGAAGCCATGAACTTCAAAAACCCTAGATATTCCAGATATCCAGGGAGAAAGTGCAGCGATGTGAAAGAACCGTAACTGCAAATACCTTTCTCTGCGAAGCTAAGCAAACAAAATAGCTCGTAGCGCGTATCACCATCCACCCTCTCTCGTAAGCATAGTAGCTCCCAGAATTTCACTGAGACGTGCTGGACATGCGATTTCTGATGCACTCTTTCCTGCCTTCATTGTTTCTTGGACTTGAATAACTATTTTGGGCCTTGGGCCTTTGTGATTTCGGCCCAATCATGAATTAAACTTTAACTCTTGATGCAAAAAAACACCCACGAAAAAAAAAGTGTAAACTTAAGCCGAACGTAAGACATGAAACAGGATAAGAATATATTTCATTATATTAAATTTAAAATATTATATAATAAAATTTGAATCATATGTGAACTGCTGATGATATTATTTTCATAGTTTATAAATATTTTCTCACTAATTGACAAACAAAGTTTTCAAACCAACTTGGCTTACAACAAATTAAAAGAAAAATCAAGGGAAAATTATCAGAAGGGTAAGTTAGGAAAAAAAATTCTCATTTACTTCATTTTGAAAATTAATTAAGTATTTAATTAATTTAGTCAATAATTTACATACCGTTAACTACTTATCAAGTATCAAAATGAAGATAAATTATTAGTTAATTGTATATAAATTATTAATTAAATTAGTTGAATATTTGATTAATTTTCAAAATAAATCAGGAACAATTTTTTCCAACCTAACTCTTTGGGTCATTTTCTCAAAATCAACTAGTTGAGCTGGCTCACTTTTAATATAGGTTAGGTTTTTCTTTTTATAAAAAAATAATTTTAACTTATTCTCAATGCAAAACTCTTATACTATTATGAAAACCAATCATGTTTTGTGACATTCTTAAAATAGTTTAGAGCATATTTGATTTACATGTTTTTTGTTTTTATATTCAATCAAAACAAGAAACGAGTTTGAAAACATGTGTTGATTGAGTTTTAATGAATATGTTTTATAGAAAACATTTATTAAAATTGACCCGCAGATGAAAACAACTTTTTTTTTGTTCTTTCTCTGAATTTCAGGAAATAGAAAAGAGAAATTAAAAATGTGGTGTTAAACTAATGATTATAATGAAAACATACGGTGACAAACTTGTAATTATAATAAAAGCATAGTGGAAAACTTATAATTATAATAAATACATGGGTGACAAACTTATAATTATTTTTAAAACTCCCAATTCATTAAAAATGTATGAACCAAACATGTTTTTATTGTTTTCATTCTTCAAAAACAAGATGTAATTATGAAAACCAAACATATTTTTAAAATTTTAAAAATATAAAAATAAAAATCATTTTCAGAAAATAAAAATAGAAAATATTTCCTTCAACCTAACACACTCTTAACTTCTAAGACTAATCATAGTCAAACTTATTTAATAATATATTAACACATAATTTAATAATAGTATAAAAAAGTTTTATATTAATAATAAATTAAAATTATATCATTTTTATAACTCAACTATCATTTTAATGTGCTGAGCGAGATTAATCCGTGAAACATATCTCACTTTGATAGTAGTATTCAAAATTAAAAAAAAGTACATATGCAAATTTAAGAGCATGATTAAATTCATTAAAATGCCTAATTATAAAAATTATATTATAAACATGTCTATAATATGTATATGTATATATATAACTAATTAAGGGTTAGTTGAACTAGTAAGTATGTTTATTTCACGGAATAAGATGTAAGTTCAAATTTTAATAAGCATCGCTTTGGTTAAAAGGCAGCAAAAACTCTTGTACTTTAAACTGTTGACTATGAATTAGTCTTATAAGGGCTCAAAAGGCTTAATCCGTGGAGATATTGTAAGATACCACTCGACCGAATAGCTAATTAAGATGATTGACTAAAATATCTATATATGTGTGTGTGTAAAATTCTCCTCAAATAAATATATAGAATAAAATAAAATTCTTAAATGTAATGATGAAATAATAATTGTATATTAGTGTGTCACCATAAATAAAAAAAACAAAGTTATATGAAGTTATAAAACAAAATTCAAATGCAAGACAATACTAAAAATATTTTAAATATAATAGTATGTAAGACGACTTACCCCGCTCCCCTATAACACCGACTGCTTGCAGTGTATGCAAGCTGTAGTTATACTTTTAGCTTGATAATGTTTTAACTGCTAGAAAAAAATTATAGAAATCTGAACCCCAATGCAAAATGCACAAAAGCTACTTTCGCGTATCAACACAGCATGAGACAATAAGGTTAGACATATCACATATATGGTCATCAAAGGTTTCATGGAAAAGTACTTAAAAATGGCAAAACTTAAACATGAGCATGACTCAGTTGACAAATGTCTTCATGTGGATAAATTTTAACTGCAGACCTTTGTGATAAACAGTAATAATTAGTCTCACACTCCTCGTGATCTTAAAAGGAAAAAAAAAAAAGAAAACAGACAAAAACAAAAACTTATACATGACATATGGATTGTTTGTTAGTTCAACACCACGGTTTATACATTATACATTTTTTTCTTAACATGCTACCCTGTTTATTCTTATTGGTATATCTCACACCATTTTTTTCCTCTCTCTCTAGTCTCTCACCCATCCATTTCGTGAATTCACAATCCATTTCACACAGACCTCTACAAGAGATAAAAGCACAATTCTCAAGGGATTATGAAGCTAGATAATGAAAATTTTATTTTGATATTTAAAGTGGTTTTTTTATGGATGTCTAACGACAGTTTTTAAAATTTTCAACAATTCAATTCCCTACAATTTAGAACGGAGAGCACCTTCCAATACGGAGCTTGATGAAAAAAACACATCATATATGGTTGTCCACAATAGTATGATGACAACAATCTATGTATTCAATAAAATATACAAGACTTGTTTGAAAGAAATAATAAACAGCGAGTTGTAGGTTTAACTTTTAAACAAATTATGATAACATAAATGAGATGTAAAAAGCGTCATTGGTTGAATGGAATATCTAATTTCAAGCGTAAAAAACACTGCACCTAAGTTTTACGCTCTAAGAATTTCGAGGTTTATTTGTTTTTTCATGGATGTTTGTATATTCTTTGAAGATAAAGAGTAAAATTGTGAAAGAGTTTTTATATAAGTGAAATAATAAGCATATCATAAGAGGTGTTGCAGATGACAAAACCGTATGATCAGAGTTGAAGGGTGTGCTTTGAAAAGCATGGCAATCTCAAATTCTAAATGATTTAGGTTGAGGGTTCAAGACCTTCCATGCCAACAGTAATGATAGATTGATAAAATTAAGGGCAATATGTCCTATATATATCAAGGCTAACAGTGAAACAAACAAGCTTAGTACAGGAGTTAATTGTTGTTGGATAACCAGTTTTGGAAACCAAATGATTATCAGAGTCCAGGAGAAAGAAGCCAAGTGACGGTTCAAAGGCATTTATGCTCAAGGCCAGCCAATAGTTAATCAATAACAATTACTAGACAGCCCGAATTTGGTGAGTGGACAGCCCAAACAGATACAATTTATGTGGGTCTAACATATTAGCCTATAAAATTGGGTTCATTTCTGTCATGTTTAAGGTAGGAGTTGTTACGGTATTTTTATAGATTTAGTATTTAGGATAAATTTTTAATTATTTATTAACTGTTAGTTTTATAATAAATATTAGAAAGTCTATTAAATATAAATAACAACTAATGAATGGTAGACAACTCATCCTAGGTATTGATACCCTGAAAAAAAAAATAAGTATCGGAGTAATTCCCGTTTAAGAATTTTACAGTGTTTTTGGAACGTGAATAATTGAGATTTGATTAAATTAAATTAAATGTTTAAAATGTTAAAAAATTAGAAATAATTTGATTATAAAATTTTATGAACTTCAATTATTTAAATTTACAAATCAATCAAATATGATGAAATTTGTTAGGATTTGACTTGATTTTAAATTAAATTATTTATTTTACACTTACTACCTTTTTGACTTTACAATGATATATGAGTAAAAATTAAAATAATAAAATTAAATTAATTCATTTTTAATTAATTTAAAACATAGGAATTGATTTTTAAATTAATTCAAATATAATTTTTTATATTGAAAAGACAAAAAAATTTAGATAGTATTATATTACTCTACTAAAAATGTGATACTTTAGATTAAATTTAAAATATAATAAAAAATTTAAATTAAATCTGACGATTAAAAAATTATTAAAAGTATTACTCATACCTATGAATTTCTTCATTAGTATTCACTTTAAACCACCCACCCCGAAGGAAAAAAAATCCTTCTAAATACTAACAAACACATACAACGCAAAAATAAACAGAGGTTTTATTGTTTTGTTTGTCAAGTAATCCAAATTGCCAGGATGTGTAACATCACTTAATTACTAATGATACATTGGGTAGTATAAAACTTTACAAGAAGAGAGATTTAGATAATTTGAAGAAGTCATAAATTCAAACATCCATTGTAAAACAAAAATGAGTTTAATTTTGATTAATTATCAGTGTAAAATTTCTTTACACTGTCGCTCAATCATGTATTATCAATTTATTAAAAAAGTTTGACTATTATAACAATTACTTCAAAGGTTTAACATTTAATAATGTATCAGTATGACTGGATGATAATATAAAGAAAATTTACACTAATAGTGGATTAAAATTAAATCCAACAAAAATCCATTATGTGAAACTAATATTTGTTTAGATGATTGCTACAAGATTACACCATAGAAAAATATGACATTGGAGAAAGGACTTCAACAATCATAACTAGAACACTAGCATTTACGTACATTTTGTGCTTATGGTGTGGCTTATAGTCCAATTAATTTCATTTATTGTCACTTATATTTAAGGTTGAAAATGAGTTAAGTTAAGTCCCTCAAGCTCAACACACTAAAAAATCAATCATGTTTTTGTGGTAAGTTCGACTCAAGCTCAATAAATTAATATTAAGCATTATATTAATTAAATCTCTTAGGCTCAATGAGTTAAATTTGAATTTGTAACTCAATAAAATTTCTTTTTTTATGTATATTTAGTAAAAAAAAAAATTTAATCAAACTAAGATTAAAATCAAATGTTAATATATATTAAATTATTATTTATAAAAAATGATTATATATATAAAACTGACTCACAAACTAATGAGTCAAATATATAAAAAGTTAAGTTTAACTTATTTAACAAAGGAACAAATTTTTTTAACTTATTGAATTATTAACAAATCAATTCTCTTGATTCATTTAAAGGGAATTCTGCTCCATACTCAGTAGTCAATAGTATAGACAAAAAAATAAGAATGAAGTTTCACAAAGTCTGTTTTTTTTTTTTACCACATAATAGGTTAACCTTATATAAAATAAAGGTTGTTAAAAGAAAATAGATGGTAGTGGTCCTGAAATTATTTGCATTTTGCAGTCAATGACTTGTATAAATGGCAGTCCGGTTGCTTCCCATAGAAAGGATTTATGTACCGATTTTAGTGACTCCTCCAATAAAAATCGATCCCCAATATCATCCACGATAAAAGAGAATTACAGTTTTCATTAGTCATGGTACCTTGATGGATTTGGTACTAGGGTGAGTTGTCAATCATTTATTAACTGTTGGTTTCACAATAAATGCTAGAAAGTTTATTAAATATAAATAACAACTAATGAATGTTAGACAACTCACCTTGAATACCGGTACCTTTTTCACTTATAAAAACTTTCCCATAGTAAATACATCTCAAACAATTAATAATTCAGCAATATTAAAAATTGAGTAAAGTAGCATTTTACTCTTCAGTTCATAAACCTTGCTCACCACCGAACGTAGCATAAAAATTTGAGGAACTAAATTGTCAATTTACTCAATTAATGTGATCGAAATAGCTTATCCTTGGTTTAGTAAATATAAAAAGAAAAATCCATTAATTAAGGAATTTGATGGAACTCTCCTAAATTAATGCTCTTCTGTGTGGTGCTTATTTTTTTAAAAATTTCATTTTATAAAAATTTTATACTATCATTCAATTATATTTTAACACATCAATAAAATTAAACTTTATTAATAATTATTATAATAATTAAACTCTTCAAATGATATAACAACACAATAGAATGATTAATCAAAATTAAACTCTCTTTTATGATACAAAGAATTTTTCCAAATGAAATTTTTCCAAATGAAAATGTTTGATAGAGAAATCCTTTAATTTATGCTTTTAGAATTAACTAAAATTAATTTGAATTAATATAATTTATTTTGAATTAATTTAAAAATTAAATTTTATGTTTCAATATCATTATAAAAAATTCAA
The DNA here is from genome assembly GCA_023212625.1 of Styphnolobium japonicum. NCBI lineage: Eukaryota > Viridiplantae > Streptophyta > Magnoliopsida > Fabales > Fabaceae > Styphnolobium > Styphnolobium japonicum. The sequence goes on along the minus strand of JALBWW010000003.1, from coordinate 36,584,275 downwards.
TCTAAATTAAATTAAAAATCAGTTCTTATGATTAAAATTTATTAAAAAATAAATTCATTTTATTTTATTAAAAAAAATTTACTTCTAAAATTTAATAAAAATAAAATTGTCAATATAAAAAACTAAATTTAAAAATAAATCAAATCTTAACATATTTCAATCATTAAGTTTTATAAAATTTCAAAGATTAATTTTTTGTTTATTTTTTTAACATTCTAAACACAAATTTTAATTTACAAATCTAATCATAAGAAATAAAATTTAATTTAATTTATAAATCAAATCTTATATTTAAAATGCTAAAAAATTAACACATAATATAACTTTTAAAATCCTTTCAATAATTTATATTTAAAATTCTTATTAAATATAATAACTTATGCAAAGATTTAATTTAATTTTAAATTTAATTATTTAAACTTTCGTACTTCTTCATTTTACCTCAATAAATTAATTTCTTTTTAATAAAATTAAATAAATTCATTTTTAATAAATCCCAAATATAAAAATTAAATTACAATTCCAATTGAAGTCTAATTTTTTGTAATAAGCTCCAAATATAAAATTTAATTTTAAATCAAATCAATCCCATTTTTAATTCTTAACAAACACAATCATAAAGTTTCTACTCTACTCTAAAATTCCCATCAGCATAAGCTATTCAATTTTTGTAGTTCCACCATTTGAGTTGAAGGCCCTGAGGGAATTAAAATATTTCAAGGTTGATTATTAGTGTGAAATACTTTGATGAACTCTGAATTGTGAAAATCATAAATGCTAACAAAAAGAAAATGAATGTCATCCCAATTCCCTTCAAACACATGAATTTCTAAAGGAAGCTCACAAATATACACAGTTTTGAAAAATGTGGACTGATACCAGCAAATAAGCTACCTAGCACAAGACAAATAAGAAGGAAGCCTCAGTCAGCCAGAAATTCACATCATACGTAAATTGTTCAGCCGGTAATTCCAATTCAATTTAGTCCTCATCGGCTTCATCGACACCACTAATGACCCAAAACAAAAAGATAACAAAATGAAAATGGAAGATGAAATGAGTCAAAAAAAATGTAATCGCATAAATCGGCTCCGCAGATCATATGGTATGGGATCCGCAGGTTCCTATCAGGATGCGAAACAAATGAATTCACTCTTGCTATTGGTCCAATCATAGCATCGCAGGTCACAGCTCGTATATAGCTATCAGCGACGTGGCATTGGACCTAAACAAAAATAAAAACTCAAAAAGATATATATAATAAGAAAATAAGGATAACCCTCAGAGACCCGTTTAAAATCACACACACAGCGGATCACCGGCGGAACAAACAACGATCTCGACCAATGGGGTTTGCCATCGGTGGATGAGAACATTCTTTGGACTTGGGATGCACCCGCTGCTGTTTAGAGTGTCATACGGCACTTCCTATCAATTGGGAGATCTTCCTCATAGGGGATTTTGTTGTTTTTCCTTCATCTATGTATAAAAATAAATAAATAAAAAAACCCACAACACAACTACACAAATACAACCCCATTACCAAGACACCAGATTTTGCACATAACCCTGAACTGAACCACACCGCACACAATACTGCAAATTATAATTGAATCCAAAACTGATACCAGAATACAGATGCACAATGAATCAGCTAATAAGACACTATGGTTTACAGCATACCACTAGCTTTCTTCAGGAGCGGCAGTGCTAGAAAAACTGCATATGGGAAGGTGAGGTATTAGGGTTTTAGAGTGAGACATTTATAGGCATGTTTACAGATCGTGGGCCGTTCGGGACCAACATGAGGTTAGGGTTAGGGCACTGCATCTGTTGAAAATTATCTTTTTTGGGTCTTAATGCCAGTGTTGGCAAATATCACCCAAAAGGCCTAAATGAAGATGGATGTAGGGCCTTTCGTTCTTATTTCTTAGGCCTAGAAATAAGAGCCCTAGGTTTACAATAACCAAAACACATAGAAGGCCCTTTTCAACTGGGCTTTTTAAATATGTGCCAGGATTGCACACGTCATTACTTATTGGACCTCTTCTTGTCCACTCCAGCTCAAACCAGGCTAAGCAGTAAGCACCATCCCCAACCTAAGGTCCAATACATCCAAAGACAGAAGAAGGGAAAAAAGAGGATAGAAGAGAGGGAAAATTAACCTACGAGATGAGGAGTTTCCTGTTTTCCTATGATTTATGCAAATCTTCTAAAAATTCAACTGGTCAGTCAGAGAATTAATTCAATGTTCCATGAATTGTGATTGAATTGAAATATAATTAAATAATTTATATATATTTATATATATATATATATAATATTAATTAAATAAATAAAAAAATATGAAAAACAATACAAAAGATAAAAAAATAGTTTATAACTTCTTTTTTAAGAGTCTAAAGTATTTAGTAACAATATTATAGTTTATTTTTGTTTAAAAAAAATTCAATTTCAGTTTAAAGAGATATACAATCAATTATACATTTAGTTTCAAATTTCATGTACAATTTAAGTTTAATTATTTCATATAAAATTATTTTTAGATTGATTAACATTTAATTTTTAGATCAAAATGATATTACTTGAATTAGCAAGAATTTTTTTAAAAAATGACCGGTTGAATTTAATTAGACTGGTTCGAGTTGACCACTCTACCGATTCTTAATCAATTTTTATGCTGAACGAATTTTTAGAATGGATCAGACTGATGAAGCGACCAATTTCTTGTTCAACTAGTTAAATCGGCTGATCTGGTCCAATTTTCTTATTTTTAGATGAGGATTACTCTGATATTCATCTTTTTTTTCAGGGTACCAGTACCCAGAATAAATTGTCAAACATTCATTAGTTATTATTTATATTTAATAAACTTTCAAATATTTATTATAAAATCAACTATCAACAAATAAATGATAATTCACCCTAAATATTAAACCATCGCATGGCATAACAACTCCACCTTGAATTTATGCTCAATCTTTCGTTTTTTTGGTTGACATAAGAAAAGAGAACAAAAACTAGGCACTGCCGTACTGCCGCACTGCCGCACTGCCACATCTATCACCTTGTTTTTTTTTTGGTATACCAAACGTATTCTCACAGGGTGTTAATAAATGTCATGAATGATTCCTCAATTACCATAAATTCTCCTTCTTGATTTCAAGATATGACAATTAAATATTTGTAATTACTATATGAAATTCATTTAATTGACCTTGATAGTAGAACCCTTCTTGATTTCAAGCTTGTGATAATTTAAAAATTTTAATTATTATATAAACATCAGTTAATTGACCTTGATAATGGGATTTGTAATTATTGAAATTAATTTATAAATAATAGTAATTACTGAAATTAATTTATTTAATACACTTTAACTATGCATTTCAGCCCATGAGTTAGGAAGGAGTCTTATTCATTTTACTTCATGCCTTAATTAAAAAATTGTTTCAAGATGCAGAGGAATTGTAATCCAACGCTGCGTATATTTGCTTTTTTTTTTTAGAATAAGAATTTAATTTTAATTCATTATCATTGTAAAATTTTTTTACACTATTATCAAATCTTGTATAGACAAATTAATAAAAGAGTTTAATTATCATAACAACTATTTAAAAAATATAACTATTTTAATAATATGTTATTACATTATTAAATGACAATGTAAAAATTTTACATTGACAATAAATTAAAATTAAATTCAAAAATAATTAAAAAAAGTCACTTACTGAATATATATGACAACTTTTCACATTCCGCCAATAAATAATGAAAATTCATCAAGTGGGTGGAAGTGGGAGTAAGAGCACGAACGAGCCAAAGCCCAAAGTTGCTGTTTGTTACAATTTTCTTCCCAAGTCGGAAGTACATGGATGCAATAATAATTACTTATCCTACTACACTACACAATCTAATCTACATTTAATAATTTACTTAATTGAATACGTTTTTCTCTTCAATAAGAAATAAGAATATATTTATCAATAACAGTTATAATATTCAAAATTGATGCAATGTAAAATACATATGTTTTAACCTAATAATTATAATTATAATAGTAAGTATTACTATTCGATAATCTTACAAAATCGTAAATTAAAGAATTGTGAACACAAATACCTGTCAATTTACCTCATGAAAAACTAAAAATGCTTCTTTCCCTAAAAGTACAAATTTCACAATATATAGTCAATGAAACAAAACCAGAGACTAGAAAAATTCTCAATACCTCACGACATTCTCAAACTAAAATGAAATATTCTACTTTATTATTCATATATTTGTATAGTCATAAACATATATATATATATATGGATGATATTTTCCTAAGTTATAATAATTTAAGATTAATTTTTGTAAACTTGCTTAATGAATTATCTTGATAAGTTTAAATGTCCAATGGGTTGTAAAAAATCCAAGACAAATCCTTTTATGTTTTTAGTATAAAATTAATTTGTTAGTAAAAAAATTATGTATTGACTTTTAATATTTGAAAAAAAAAATTGAAGTTGCAAAATTCTACTAAAAATATTGATATTCAATAAAATGAATAAGGTTATACTAAAAGAAATAATTATCGTTTGGTAAGTTAAATAAAAAAAATGATACTGCATATATTCAATGACCTCTCATATATCACTTAAATTCATTTTTAGTGAATATTAAATATAAATAAAAATTTATTTTCAATAATATAAATTATAAATACTTTTATACATATGTCTAACGTCAACTTCTTTAACTCTAATAAATTACAATATTATGGATATTATAATATTTTAATTGATGCAATATAAAGTAGATAAAATAGCCCCCATTTAATAGCAAAAAATTACAAAATATAAATAAACAAAATTTAATCTCCACAAAAGTTATTAACTAATAGTTAATTACATAAGTGATTTAAAAAGAAAAAAAATCTAAAAATGAACAAAATTCGAACACAATCCCTCCAACATGCCTTTTAAATTAATTACCTTTTGGGAAATTAACATGTTTCTTTCAATAAATACACAAATTTGAAATCACTCACTTCATTTCCCATTTCATAGATCCAACATTAAATAATTTTCATATATTTTAATCTAATTACTACGGGATTAGCACCCAATCATTTAATTGATAGTTTAGAACTTCAAATTTTACTTATTATTTATATTTAAGTCCGTTTGAATGAGCGAATTGAAATTATAATTATAATTCTATTTTTTTAGAATTAAAATTGATAAGAATCTTAATTTTTATGTTTGAAATAATTAAATAATTAAGATTTTAAAATTATAATTCTGAACTGAACTGAACTGAAATTTTATTATTTGAATAATTTATTAAGAATTTATAAAGATATAATAAATATATGTAAATTAATAAATAAAAAATTAAAATTATATATAAAAAATCAATAGAACTTACTTTGTTAAATTACAGTAGTCATAATGGATGTCAAATTAAAGAACGTCATTGACGATGACGAAGATGATTATAAGACACCAATGCTAGTGATAAGAGGAAGCGCGATAATTTGGCCATTGCACGTGTGATGACAATAGTGATCGGAGGCCATCACAACTTGGCCGGAGCATGTCAGCAGTGACGTTGCCAAAGAATGTCGGCGGCGACGTTACTAGACTATGTTGGTGTTGTGAGCAACAATAGTTGTAGGATAATTTTTAACTTTTATCTTTTAATATTCAAAAAATAAAAAAATCTTGGGGCTTGGAATTTAAAATTTTAAGGTTTAAGTTAAGAATTGAGAGTAGTATAAACTAGTTTTTTTTTCAATCCCATAGAATTAGAATTCTAATTTTAATATACACATTAAACAAGATAATTGGAATTAAGAGGTCTAATTCCAATTCTAAAGCTCAATTTCAAACACAATTTCATCCACCAAACAAGACCTTAGAGTAAAATGGACTTACATAAATGTAGAAAAATTACCTATAAAAGAAATTTTAGCACCCAAATTTTTTAAACCAAATTTTTTCACTTTATTTATTAATTTATTGATATGTATAATGATCAGTTAGTCTAATATTATTTTTTATAAACTTTAAATGACCAATACTAAAAAAATAAAATGTTACATGGATTATAAACCCGTTAATCACATAGGAATGATAATTAGTATGTAAATGAATGCCACTAAGTCCCTAATTTACGGGGGGAAATTCACACATTGGCTAGATCAGAAAACAAATAATAATTAAAATCAGTAGATAAACTTCATTCACATTATTTCAAGCATTTAAAAGCACAGGAGAAGAAAAAAAGTATTGTATTTATTTTAGTTTTATTATAATATATGTAGGCATCCTTTGGGACACAAATGAATGAAATGATAGTGAAAGGAAGGGCTTAATAAGTTAAAGAGAAAATAGAAAAGGCCTTAAAAAAAATGAAAACCCGGGCTCAGATTCTCTATGATTCTATCGCAGAAAGTTTACAAGGGAAGCAAACATAATAAAGCCCAATTCTCAACCACATAGCTCTACTCCAAGTTGCTTACTTTGTACACCCTCCACAGTAAAACCCACTTCCCAACAATGGCACACCCATAATATTGTCTTTGAATAATTTTGTTCTCAATTCAATAGTCTCCTTTTCCCTCCACTCAGTCTTTTTGAGGAACAACTCACGTAATCATAGATTTAAAGAACTAATTGTTATTCTTTAATTATTGTTATTTTATTGTTGTGTTGCTAAGGAGGTGGTATGCCCAGCATCCTCAATCAAGTCCTCCTAGCTACCACATATGAACAATTACAATTTCCCCCCTTGGATTATGCATACACATTCTTTTTGGTTACATTTGCTGCATTAAGATAAAGACAAACAACCTTTTCTTCAAGTTTTACCATACAAGGGCCCCTCCAAAGGAAAGCATAGCTAGCAACAATTCTGTTGTCATTGCTTAATATAGATTATCTAGTTAATAATAATATCTTATAGTTAATGATCTATGTGACGGTATAATTAAAAGGGGGAAAACTAGTTTTGGCTGTGCCCCACTCCCACTTCTTCCGTGATTGGCTCGTGTAATATGGATTCTACTTTTGGGGTCATGTGTCACCATGTTATTGGCATATGGCACGTGGGCCTGCACAAACCAAAATCATTCATGACTGTAGGCTCCTTTCCAAGTAATCTTTTATTAATGTTCATATCATTCATTTAAAAATCATACTAAACCGGCCGGTTGGATTAGATGGATTAGATATGTTTTCATTCAAGAAATTAGTTCTAGTAGCGAACCGTTAAAATTGGTTAAAAATAGATCGAATTGGAACCAGTTATTCAATTTTTTTTTCTTTTAGATATTTTAATTATTTTTTAAAAAAATTTAATTTGTTTTAAAAGTTTTTTTTTACTTTTATTTTTTTAAAAGTCATAACTTTTAATTTATTTATTTAATTCTATAAATGACTGAAAGTGGTTTGGCTAACTAATTTTTTATATAAAAGAAAATTCTTTATTTTGAGAGATGAACATTCTTAAAAAAATAATAATAGTTTTTTTTAATAAGGATTAAACTGTAATTTTATTTTTTGAAATATTTGTTATTCTTAAAATAAAGCTATCTTAATTATATAAAATAATAAATATCATCATATGTAATTAATTTTTTATAATTCATGTTATTATATTTACTTATATATATATAATTATAATTATTATGACATTTAGTTCAATTAATTAAATCAATCAAACTATGATATAAAAATCTTACAAATCTCTGATTCAATTCTTAAAAGTTTATATGGATAACAAAAATTAAAATGATACGTCCAACTGATCCAGGGGGGAAATTAGGGTTTGTCGGCAATGTTGAATTTTAACTTTATTGAATGCATCAATTCAGGTATGAAATTTTGGATAATATTGCAGGGGACATGGTTGTGACACTGGGGCCCTAAGGTCGTTCAGTGCCATTTTAGTGTTCTTCCCGTCAAAGGTAAAATTGTACATCACTTATATCTTGTCGAGCTTTATCATTCTTTTCTTTGTTCCAACAGTTCCCATTTAAGTTGCTAGCTAAGATAAAATATATTTTAGTACCAGAAAATGGCCATATTTTATGGTCAAGTGGCTTATGGTTTTGCTAAACTCACGCTTATAAATCCTTTACATCGATTTAGTGGAGCTTTGGTGATTTGATAACGATCAAGACAATTAGGACTTTTAAAAAAATTTAGTTGAATAATGATGGAAGAAGACAAGATATCTATGTGTATTGTGGGTTGACAGTTTTTCTATCATCTTAGAAAGAAATATGCTCCTAGTGAAATGCATACTCTCAAATGTGAACGGTTTCCCACTATCTCTAAATCAAAAGTAAGTTATAGACTTTGTTTCTTTTATTTCACACCCGCTCGCAACCAGCCAACAACTCTTGAAAAATAAAATAAAATAAAATGGGAGCAACTCCTTCAAATTTGATTTGTACAAATAACTCTCTTAATTTTAATTTTAGTTATTCAGTTATTTAAATTTTAACATGTATATGACTGTAGCTTATATAAGAAAAATAAGTAAATTAAATGAGAGTTTTGGTGAAATTTAATTCATTAAGTGTGCCTTTCAAGTAAAATTCTTCTCATTTTTATTATTATATTGACAATTGTATTTTTAACTATAATTTCTAAAATTGTGATGTATTGGATAGAACGAACTATCCATTTGTCATGTATTAGAAATTTGAGTGGATTAATTAACAAAATTACTACGTACTAGAAATTTGAGTAGGTTATTTATATTTGAAAAAAGTTATCAACAAGTTTTAGGTGCAGTAATAAGTGAACTGTACTCAGACGCAAGTTCAAATTTTAGAGTCTGTACTTGTTGAGAAGATCTCTTGTTGCAGACCATATTTAAAAAGAATTAATCTCACAGTGTTATTAGCTTATGGAAATACCACGAGGAACCATATATATATATATGAAAAGAGTTGGAGAACAAACATAAAACTTAAATTAACAGGGTGAAAAAATTAGAAAGTGAGATGTCACACATGTTCTTTTGAATTTTTAAACGTCATTAACATTTTGAAAAATCCCACCTTTTCAACTCATGAGAGTATTGGGTTGGTCAGTTGTGAATAAATTTCCAAGTTAATTATGTTGCGAACCTACCCATTTCTTTTAGGTGGCATAATTTTAAGGCTTGCTTGAAGACTAAGCCACAATTGAAGAAAAAAGTATATACGACATGCGAATTGAATTTAAGATCACTTTTTTCTTATGTAAGTTATTAACCTCATTTCTTTCTTATTAATCGAGTGTAACTTCATCCGCTTAACTGCATTATTCGAGTGGCAATAATTAACTTGAAAGTTCTGAATCTTGAAGACTATGCCACATTTACTATGTCTATGCATGCAATGACTTGAGTCTACTAATTCTTGACATATGAATTCTCATTAAAAAAAAGTAATTTTTAATATCTTATTCTTAGTATAAAGAAATCATTTTTAATGAGCAAATTAATTTGAACAACACTTGATTATAGTATAAAAAAATTTAATTTTTTTACATGAATACGTTTTTCAAAACAAAACAAAAGAAATAAAGACGGTAATCCAGTTTACTTTTACAGTTACACTTCCACAAGACATAGTTAATCAATCTATATCATCAACGTTCCTATGTATTTTACTCGCTAAGAAGATCATTCAACAAAGATGACAATTTATATTTCAAACTTCCGTTATTGAAACTCCACAACTTGCTCCTATTTTCTTGGTAAAACAACAAGCTACAAGTCATAATTATTCACTTTAGCTTTTGAATAATGGGAAGGAGCTTTTTGTCCCACAAGCTATGGGCCTCTACAATTTCGGAAGTTCAAATTGCGAAAAAACACTTATGAGAGAAGTAACCTTAATACCTTGAACGGGTACCACATGGTGTGGGGATAAGGACAAAAAAAAGCATATGCATGTAGTATGTATTCATGCCATATAGCGTATATTCATTCAAACTTCACTTAATACACTTTTTTATGGGCGCATGCCATGATATGAAAGAAATGAATAAGATACCATATGTGAGACCACAGGAGTATGTAGTGCTCGAAAGAGTTGTGGCAGGTTGATGAGATAGTGTTTATAAGTTGGGAGACAGAATCAGACCTAATGCACAACCCACAGTTCGCATTTCACTACTCAATTGTTGAAGGGTCAACCTCAATGCCTATCTTTTAGCCCGTCAAAGCTCTAACACTGCCCATCATTTCTCAAAGCGCCATGGATGGATAAAGAAAAATTGGACCTCTCTCAGACAAATAGAGTAGTGAATGGCACGATGTGCATGCAGCAAAAGCATCTTCGTCTGCAACACGTATATGTCTTTGTGTGTCTTGATTCAAATCAAGCATTGTGTTGATGGGAGTGTGGAATGATATAAGGCTAGGTTCGTCGCAAAAGGATATAATCAAATTGAAGGATTAGACTTGTTCGACAAATTTTCCCTGGTAGCAAAGTTGTCTACAATGCAAATGTTACTAGCCTTAGCATTTATTCATAGTTGGCACCTTTACCAACTAGACGTCAATAATCTGTTCTTACACGGAGACTTGCAAGAGGATGTCTATATAAGTGTTCCTCAAGGAGTTCTTCCTCCTAAGCTTGGGCAGGTTTGCAATCTGCTTAAATCCGTGTATAGACTCGAGCAAGCCAGCAGAAAATGGTTTGAGGAACTCACCTCCTTCACTTCAATGTGGTTATACACAAACATATGCTGATTATTCTCTCTTTGCCAAGGCTACTTCTTCCTCATTTACTGCCCTCCTTGTTTATGTCGATGACATAATACTTGCTGGGACTTCATTATCTAAGTTTGATGCAGTAAAACAACAGCTTGATAAGCAATTTTGCATAAAAGACTTGGACCAATTAAAATACTTCCTTGGACTAGAAGTAGCACATTCCAACCGTGGTATATCCCTTTGTCAAAGGAAGTATTGTCTTGATCTTTTGTCTGACTTCGGACTCACTGCTTGCAAACCAGCAGCCAACCCGCTAGACCTTGCCACATGACTCCATCAGGATTCAGGTCCTCAATTTTCTGATGTAAGAGCTTATAGAAGACTCATTGGATGCCTGTTGTATTTAACAACAACTCGTCCTGATATCATTCATGCAACGCAACAGTTAAGTCAATTTATGGCAGCACCAATTGAGTCTCATCACCTTGCAGCCTTAAGAGTTCTGCGATATGTCAAACAATGCCCAGGCCATGGTCTTTTCTTTCTTCACAAGTTTGATATTCAATTACTTGGCTTTAGGGATGCTAATTGGGAAGGGTGTTTAGACACACGTCTTTCCATCTCCAATTACTGTTTCTTTCTTGGTCACTCGCTTATCACTTGGAAATCAAAGAAACAACGCACAATTTCTTGTTCTTCTATTGAAACCGAGTACAAGGCCCTATATTCCGCAACCAGAGAACTGCAGTGACCACATACTTACTCCAGGATTTTCATCAGCACCTCACACGATCTTCAATTTTGTATTGTGACAACCAAAGCGCACTCCACATAACAGCCAATCCTATATTTCACGAAAGGACCAAACACCTTGACACGAGAAACTTCGAAGTGGACTTATGCAGCTTCTTCCAATTAACTCTACTAACCAAGTTGCTAACATTTTTACTAGGACTCCCTATCCTCGGATCTTCCATGAATGCATTTTCCATGCTGGAAATGATTGACATTTATCACCCTCCAGCTTGGGGGGTGGGGGCGAGGGGGGTAACAGAATCAATGACTGATTCACATGCCACGTAGGATGCAATTGGTTGTTGCATACCCCAAATGATAGCTGCTGCGGATTCCATTTTTTTACCAATTAGTTAGACAATCACTGTATTTATGTGCCCTTCTCCTATCTATAAATACCCACTGTAAAAGCATTATTTGATTCATGAAGAATGTACAAAAATTGTTCCTTCATCAGAGTTTTATTTCTTTATTTGTGATGTCATATTTTCCTATCATGTTTTCTTTGTTTACTCAGACCTTTTAACCATTAATTATTGCGAAAGTTCTGGTAAGGTTTTCAGAGGCGACGTCTTTGCTGTAGGTAACAACCCATTCTCTGGTGGTGATATATATATATATATGATCTATTTGGGACTTAAAACGTTAATCATGAACCCTCTCCGGTCCCCCAAAACCAAAAAAATTTGCTTCAATTCTGTGGAAAGATGACAAAGGGGATAAGATGATCTTTTTAGATGGAAATTAGAAGTACAGCAAATTGGATCCACGCAAATTGATTACCAGAAGAAAAGTGAAAGTAAATTGCGAGCATCCTTGTGCAAAACAAAAGAAAAGTAAAAGAAGATCATTTAGTTTAACTTCAGTGGTAATCTTCATATAATGATTCGTTGTTACTTAATTAAGCATTATTATGCACTTTTTCTCAGTACAGAAGCATAATTATGCCCTTGGAAATTTTATCCAAAAAAATATAATGAGTTTAATTTTGATTTACTGTTCTATTATTATCTTATTATTAAATTATTAAAAGAGTTTAACTATTAGAATAACTACTTAAGAAATTTAACACTTTAATAATATGTAAACATATGATTAAATGATAATATAATTATTTTTTATATTTACAGTTAATTAAAATAAAATCCAAATATCAATGTCCACATCCCACGGAAAATGCAAGCCACTTAATAAGGACAGGCAGTAATTATTATAAATGAAGACCCAAAAGGTTAAAAAAAGGGCAATTAATGTTGCAAATAGTGGTCTAGAATATATGCTAAAGCGTTTTAATAGGTTCTAATCACATAGTTTGTGGACCATCCGATGTAGGTGGTCTCAACCAATGATTTCGCTAAACATTGTCGTCAAGTTCTTGGCTTCAGAGAAACAACTTGTTAATTGGTGAAGACCATTCATTTAGGTTGGTCTAAGGACTAAATGATAACTATACCGTATCTGGCAGATATAAATAGCTATGTGGTTTCCAGTTCCCCCCACAGATGCTTTTTCCTTGTAAGATTCTAAAGCAGGCAAACCCATGAAGGCAACACTATGGTACTTAGCAGGAATTGCAGGCCCTAGCGGTTTTGGCTCAAATTCAACTGCTGAGCAAGTTACTGAAGATTGTGCTTGCTTACTTCCTTCCAATCTAACCGCTCTGATCACTGGTAAGTCTCACAACAGTCTCTAGAGATATTTTTGTGACCAAAGATATCGTCAATATATTGCTAACCAAGTTTGGTTAAAAAAATTTCTGTGTTTTACCTTCTGGCCTTTCAAGACTTTGTTTGAGTGAGTCTGTTTCTCCAGAAGCTGAGCGCGAGTGTGGCTGTTTAGTTGGTTTTGGAGTTCATGAAGACGATCTTGTTGTCACTTTCCTTATATTAGTTGCATTTCATTTGTACTTCTTCGATCTCCATTTTTTTGTTTGTGAATGAAAATTTAGTTGAATCTTTATGCAAATTTTTAATGCAGAATTAAGCAATTATATGATAGTAATTTACTAGCTAAGCTCTTTCTCCAGAAAAATTGTATGGTGGTTTCTTAATTAATTTTGTGGCATTGGGGAAGGTGGGGAATTAAGTGTTTAGTCAGGCCCTTGCACGTGAGTGTACCACTCAGGATGGTGGTTCTTTTTGGCCGCAGCAAGATATGGTTTTGTCTCTTTTGTACATTCTTCTTTCATTGGTTCAGGCTAGATCACCCCATCTACACTACGTAGTACGTACACCAGAAACTCAATCTCCTTTTTCCCGCACAAAAAATATATCCTGCCCTATTTTATTTACCCTCATTTAAGAATGATAGAATCTTAAGAACACTTTATATTTTTAAGTATTTGTTAATTAGTCTGTGATATATATGTGGGATTAGTTTAATTAATGAAGGTGTTATTGTTGTTGAATTTTTAATTGAAGGGGCGACTTCTGGTATTGGAGCTGAAACAGCTAGGGTGTTAGCAAAGAGAGGAGTGAGAGTTGTGATTGCTGCGAGGGACTTGAAGAAGGCGAGGGAAGTGAGAGAGAATATACAAAAGGAGAGTCCAAACGCTGAGGTTATTCTTTTGGAGATTGATCTTAGCTCTTTTGGTTCTGTACAGAGATTTTGTTCCGAGTTTTTAGCTTTGGAACTTCCCCTTAATATTCTCATGTAAGTTTTGTGATCATATTGTTCCACATTTTCATTAAATATTAATGATTATCATTATGAAAGAAAAGGAGAGATCATAATATTTTATGCTATACTAATGCTTTGAATAAATTAATTGTACAGAAACAATGCAGGGATATTCTCTCAAAACCTGGAGTTTTCTGAAGAGAAAATTGAGATGACATTTGCTACAAATTACTTAGGTACTTATCTAAATCTTGCCTCTTTCTAAGGGTGTGTATTAACTTAAGATTCAAAGCACTGCTAAATCTTTGACGACTACTCATTCGACATAATCTGGATGCTACAACTCCTTATTTGCCTTAACACAAGATACACACACAAAACGAAGTCAAAAGCATCGTTAGATAGGCTCAAACAGTTCAGATTTGATGGCACTATGCAGAAGTCTTCAAATTCAGAGTCCTTTGAATGATCTATCAAAAAAAAGAAAAAATCCAAGGTCTTCACTCTTTTTCATTGGTAAGGTTAATGTTACTTACATAATTTAGCTTTACATTTTAGGCTCCAGTATGGTCCACGACTATAAATAAGATGGGGCAAGCTTGTGTATCACTTTAGACTTCATTTTGGTCCACAAACACTGGGGGACATGCGCTATTCTTTATGGGCTCCAAGTCCAAAGCCTCTGTGGCCCGTTTCTAAAGTTCAATGCTTCTGTCATTGATGTTCTACTGTCATTCTTGTAATCCGAGCAAATTAGCAGAACAGAATGAAAAATGAAGACATTTAAAAATTGAAAAAGACACGTTTATTGATCTTTCATAATTTATTTATTTATTTTAAATTGCAGGACATTTTTTGTTAACAGAAAATCTATTAGACAAAATGATAGTAACGGCAAAGCAGACAGGTATTCAAGGAAGAATAATAAACGTTTCTTCTGTCATCCACAGCTGGGTGAAAAGAGATGGATTTCGATTAAACGACATGCTCAATGGAAGAAAGTAACTCTACTTCCTTCTCTGCAAAATGGTAAACATTTTTAATTGCATTAAATTTTGGATACTTATCATTGTACTTCTCTTTCTGATAATAAATGCAGTTATAATAGCACACGCGCCTATGCTCAGTCAAAATTGGCCAATATTCTGCATGCGAAGGAAATAGCCAGACAGCTCAAGGTTAGAATGAGAAATAACCCGAAACTTTCCGTACTTCTCATCTCATCTCTGGTGAATAGTGATCATCATGCTACTAAAAGCAAAACTTTGCATGCCCCACTAAAATATTCGTGAAAATTGGAATGTAATCACAGGCAAGGAATGCAAGAGTAACTATCAATGCAGTACATCCAGGCATTGTGAAGACAGGAATAATTAGAGCTCATAAGGGCTTAATAACGGGTAAGTACAAAGTTTCATTAGTTTAATAATTCGTATCCCGATTTCATTAGATCAAAGGTTGAAACTACTAAGAATTCGTATTACTTCCACGCAGATTCCCTGTTTTTCATCGCATCAAAGTTACTCAAATCGACATCACAGGTTTGTAAACAAATACATTCAGTTCAATACACTTTTTTTGTAGGAGCAGATTGTATGGCCATTGGGATTGGGGTACCAAACCCTGCCCAGTTGTAGTGATTTTGATTGTTGGATTGATGTAGAATTCTAGATGTAGAAGTCAGTGCTGAATAACCCTAGCAATTAGGCAGAGTACCTATACTTTATGGATATCAAAGAATGCACTTTTCTAGTAATGTAGCCTTTCCATCACGAGTGGCAGTATTTACATTAATGCGTGTCCGCAGGGTGCATCAACGACGTGTTACGTTGCTCTGAGCCCAAAAACAGAAGGGATAAGTGGAAAATACTTTACAGATTGTAATGAGAGTAACTGCTCAAGTCTAGCAAATGACGAATCAGAAGCACAAAAGCTATGGAACAACACCCATGCCTTGATTCACAAACGACTACGTCAAGCACCAATTTGAAGTATTTCTTCCCCTTTCCTAGACCTCGTAGTCTAAAATCATGTATATTATATTATTATCCATTTACGTTAAGTAGCAGGCATTAGAGGAAAGTATTAAAAGGCAACTCAAAACGTCATCATAATCAAGGGGCTTTAGAGTAGCCCCCTTCCCTGTGTAGCTCCACTTTGATTTATTGTATGAATAAGAGAGAGCATAAAGCATAAAATTTATCTCCACTCAGTTACGGACCCAAAATTTTTGGGTGATAGGAACAAGGATTAATTCATAAACTATTCACGTTCAGAATATCAAATACAATAAGAGCTTACTAAGCAAGTGCGCTTGTTACGCTATAGGCAAAAGTTGACATAAACTAAATACTTATGGCATACTACCATTTCATATCAATTCAAACCAAAATGCTTAGGTCAAATTATCACAAAAACTAAACCAACACTTGGTGATTTCGGCTAAGAAGAAAGGAGAATTAGGATTTGTTAAAGGTTAAAATCTACCCTATCAACCTTACAGTAGGGGCAAAGGTTTTTGAAATATGGGGACAAAAATAGTAAATTATATATGTAGTATAGAATTTTCTTTCCAAGTGAGTGGGGCATGTGCCCCCACACCCACTAAGGTGGATCTGTCCCTGTCTCCACTACACTAAGTGATTATTGATCTACTCTTCAAAGCAAATATGAGAACCGAGAAGGCTACATTCACTATAATCAATTACAAGGACAGCAAAGAAACACTATAATCAATTGCTATTATTAGCCAAGTCTCAAGGAAAAGTACAGGCTAGCAGATATTCATTGTTGGTAAAAGCATCATGACTGATCAATACTGCCGGGTATACGAGATCATCCAACTAGCAACTCAACTTTTTAAAGCCAGGTACTTGCCAATGATTATGATTATAGATTTTAATAACAAGCTAGTAGCCAAGGCCACGAGACAGATAAGGAAACAAACCATTCCACCGGCCAAATAGGATGTTTGTGTGTGTGTATTCGATCCGCATGTGCAAACCGTGTGTGTGTGTGTATAGATACATTTCCTGCACTTCAGACTTCATCCAAAAGGTAACAACATGAATGGTTGAAATGCAAATTTAGAACACAAGGGGAGAACAAATAAGCAAAAAGGATCATAGAGATCCATTTCTAATACATTGCTTCATTTACATTGCCAATACAAGATATCAACACCACAATGACTGATGTTTACTTCAAGAATTGTACCAGTTTAGCAACAACAGGTAAAAAAAAAAGAAGAGGAAAAATAACACAATATCTAGAGATCATCTGATCTTTTATACACAGGTTCAGACATCCAGAACACTGACGTCTTGACTTACGTGTCAATTTGTTAGCAACCCGAGTCACGAGTTAAGCCTACATGAGTACTTCAAGGACTCAGCATGTGTCATCAAAATGAGGTGACAAGTATCCTCCGCTTCACTTCATTTCCTGACCTGCCATACATGCGACCTCTGCATTAACTGACCTTACATACATACATACATATATATACATGCAAGAAATTTATACAATTTTTCTCATCTAGAATCCTGCCATTCAAATTTCTTTATGCTTAAATGACGCCAGGACACATAAATGATGGTGATCTTTTTGAACTAGTTTAATATTAAATATAATTTGTTAAATTTTGGTGTATCTTTAAATTTCAGATTAAATAAAAAGAGAAGGGGAGAAAAATAAGGAAACTTTTAATTCAAATATAAACTGGTTAGTTTAAAACCAACTTTGTGTTGGATTTCTTTTGAACTAGTTTGGACTTAAAAACAAATCAAATAAAAACTAGTTTTTCAAATTTTAAGTGATTACCAAACACATAAGATTTTAAAACCGGCCCCACTATACCTAGTTATCGGTTTTTGAAGGTTGGCAAACACCTCCTTGGTATTTTTCCACTTTACTATCAAATTAGAATATGAAAACAAGAGACAATCAAGTTCATCAGAATGTCCTCTTTCAGTGTTATAAGTTATAGGCAAAATCCAGTCCAGTGCCACAAGCTCATGAGGTCAAAGCTACTGATTTCAGCTAATTCTGATCAATAACCATCAGACAATGTCAACAGACAATTCAATCACTACTATAAAATCCTCAGCATCTATAGTTCCTCTATCAAGGATATAACTAGTTGTGTTAGAATAACTCAAAATCAATTTGCCTAGCTGACTTGTAAGCAGTTACAGTCTATATATCGTTCGTCACTATCCACTCCTTCAGCATCATATTAGTTAGGCTCATACCTTCATGGAAGTAAAAGCCCCAGTCAAGCAATGAACCTAACCACTTTCATCTTTCTCTAGGCTAAGATTGGTAAGACATACCCAGAAAAGGTGAAAAATGATGTAAAGGAAGTTCATAATCATTCATTCATGTTGAAGATATAATACAAAACAAAGCAACTGAACAATATCTTCTGCTGACGTGAATCCTGATTTTGTGATAACACCTTATGCCAAAACAGAAAATTAAATTCAAGAAACACGAGACCAATTTGATTCATACCTTCAAAAGAGGAGATTGACGAATAGATGATGCAGATCCAGGAGATAGAACTGCTGATTTTACCTTTCTTCGAAGGTTTCGTTTCTTGATATGTGTATTATTTTCTGAGAGTTCACCTTGATGCTCAATTTCCGTGGTTGGAGAATAACTTCTAATGGTTGACATTGATAAAACTGGAGCAGACGCAGAGATAAAGGCAGATTCTTGATGTTTACCTGTTGTAAGAGATAAACTCCCAGTTCAGTTATAACCTTAGAAACTAACATCAATAATAAGCCCCATTTTCGTCTGTCTTAAAACTGTACCGGTCCTCTAGGGTGAAGGTCAACGATTGTAGGTTAAACCAGGTTTTAAAATATTTTTTATAAATAAAATGTATTAAGAAAAATAACCTATAACACTTAAATAAAGAAGAAAATTATAAAAAAAAATTAAAGTGATGATTGAATAATTCCATAATACATATAACAAAGATTCAATACAGAAATTTTCCTCAATTAATGGAAAAAAAACTCTATATATCAATTTATTTGGAATTATTAATGTTAAATTAAATAAGTATTAGAATATATACTATTGTTTTTAAATTTTGATTTTTAATTTAAAATTTGAATTTTTATTAATGCTTTTGAAGAAAAGATGTTGATTTGATTGGATATAAATTTTATAAATGTGGTTGTCATGAAAATAACTAATAAGTATTATAATGTTTTCTAATTATTTATTTAGGGGAAAATAAGTATTTTGCCGTTTTGAAACTAAGGATACAATAAATCGAATTGTTTGCTTTTATACTACCAAAGGTGCAAGTGTGCAACTAGGCTTAGTGGTAGCCACACCTTACAGCCATGAATGGGAGCCAGGTTCGATCCTTTCTCCTGACATGGGCTGCCATGTCACCAACTTTGGGCCCGGATGAACCTGTTGAATCGGCAATGGTTTACCAGTTTGACAGAAAACCAGCTGGTTCAGCCCTGGTTTTCAGTGATCATATGGTTTCAAATAATAATCGGACTGGACAAAAGGGTCAGTTCACTCCCCCATCTCATGAATGCAATCATCTAAAAGAGCTATGGCTGTACCTTGTGCCACTGCTTCTTGGAACTTTTTCCTCATTACTCTGACAAATCTAAATAGCCCATTCGTCTTGTTTAATTCATGGATAAACTCATTGGTGTCTTTGAGGGCTGGTTCACAATTTAACACTGAAAATAGAAAGGAGTAAAGGACTAATTCAGATTTCATGAAGAATATCAGTATAATTTTAAGATTATAAACAAAACCATATATGATGCTCACATGTGTAAGTGTCATTTTCATGGCGGATGGTAAAAAAGTACTCCTCGTTTGGGTTGTTCGCATTAATATTCTTGAAGGTGAATTTTACCCCTGATGAGCAGAAAAACTTGCAAGGATATCAATTTTGAAAGAGAACAATCCATGGACAAAAAGATTATCTCAATTACCACGTCCACCTTCAACATGAAAACCAAGGACCCTATTGTACCAAGAGATGGCCTCCTGTGTTTCATCTCTATGTTCATTGCTTTCATTTGATTTCTCTTCAGATGCTGCCAAAACTGTTTATGGAAGAAAAGAGAAGAGGAGCTAAGAATAGATCATTTGATTTCCACACTAATAAAAATAAGCATCAAGCAGGTACAATACAAGAATCCATATAAATATTAATTTCAACAACTAAGCAAAACTGAACAGCTTAAAACGTATAGAAGATAGCTAAAAATAGTTGCAGTTGCAGATAAACAGGTCATTTTACCAAGACACTGCTGAGATACAATTGTGGCACATTCTTCATTTTTGGTTCTCTGCTCCTGAATACTTCTACTGATATTTTCGACTCTACCCATTACAGAAGCAATAGCATCCATCAAAGCCATCCGCTTGGCCTCTTTGCGGGTCTTGACTGTGCAAAAATAAAATGTAACGCAATTAAACAGTTGCAAAGGTCAAACCGTATAGTTTCACATTTTTAATTTAAAAAAAAAAAAAAAAACTGACAGTGCTTTCACCAAATGAAGTTGAAGTGCGAGAGATAATAAAGATGAGTACCTCCCAGCTCTTTCACCAAATCATCCTCGGCCTCCCTCAGTTTACCTTTAAACTCTTGTATTTTAACTGGAAAAAGAGAGCATAAATCACTTTTCAGGTTAAGGAAAAGTTGTCTAAACCCTAATCTATCATAAGTTCATAACCGAAACGCATAATTCACAGGAAATGCTGAGTGACGAACTATTCGATAACCCTCACCTTGATATTGAGCAATTTCTTGTGCTTTGGCCCTTACTGATTCCAAGGATTTCTTGTAAGAAGCGGTGAAAGAGTCCATGTTTTGCAGTCGAACAGGGATTTCGCAGATTGTGGTCGGGGACTCCATCTTTCTTCGCACTCTGCTTGCTTTCCTACTCCATAAAAGGTAGAGATTTTGAATGAAGGTTTTATTTTTGCCCGCCATTTTTGCTTTCAAGTTTCAAGTATTGCTTTTGTTTTTTCGTGAGAGGAAAGTGATTTCGATGCGTATAGTTAATGTTAATTAATTGGTATACCAATATTAAAAATAAAAATAATAAAATTTCTACTATTTTATTTTTAATCATAATGTTACGTTACAAAACAAGTTTAAAGTGGAGGTAAAAAAAATTAGGTATAATTTTTATATAAAATACTAGTTATCTTACCCGTGCTTTGCACGGGTTATTTTATAGTTTATATTTAAATTTTTTATTTATAATTATATTTTTTATAATTATTATTTTGAATATTTTTAATTTATAAAATTATTTTTATAAAAATTCCTATAAATAGATGAAAAAATGTTTAAAATTAATTTTTTATGTTTGAAATAATTTATTTTATTTTATTTTATCTGTGCTTTGCGCATTTTAATTTATTTTTTATTTTTTATTTTTTAAAAAAATGTTTTTATATATAATTATAATTTCATATATGTTAAATTTACAAACTATTTATTAATAAAAATTCTTAAAAGTAAATACAGAAAACATTATAAATTAATTTTTTATATGGGAAAGGATGTCTATTTTTTTATTTTACTATTTAATTCTTTAAATTTTAATTATATACTTTGATAACATTTTACTTCCTAATTTAATTGTCTTTTGAAATTTTATTATTTCTTTTATGTTAATATTACCATGTATTTAATGATATAATTATATTTAATGATGTTATTAATTGCTTAAAAAGACAATTTTACTTATATATATAGATTATATGAAAATTTTATCCTTTATTTTTTTTATTATAATTTTTGGAAATATCACACTGACTCTTAAAATAAAAATGGTAAATTAAAAGTCATCTCCAATATTTTCTCTCTAACTTCTTTTTTGTTCTTTGTAAATCATCTATTTACAATTATATTAAAACTTGTAATATTTAAAACATTAAAGTATGATTGTAATATTAATACGGTGTGAGACAAATGGTAAATACTTAGACTCTTTAAGTATGTGATTAGGAGTTTGATTCTTGACCCATGTGTATGAAAAAATATCTATTGAGAGATATCAACCTCTTAAATGAATTTTCATATCTCGAAGAATTAGTTCTCTCAATCTCACGTAAAAATACCCTAAAAAAAAGTATAATTGTAATATTATAAATATATTAATTTAATTTTAATTTACTGAAAATACCCAAAAAAAAATGTATGATTGTAATGTTATAAATATACTAATTTAATTTTAAATCACTGAAAATACCCGAAAAAAAAAATGTATGATTGTAATGCTATAAATATACTAATTTAATTTTAACTCACTAATTCACTGATAATAGAGTTTTCTAGTATCCAATGACTCTTCTGTTGTTTCTTGTTTCAAAATAACTAATCGGAAGGTGCATTTGTCTTTTGTGCGTTTTTATTTGACTTTTTGCCATGGCGATTGTTTAATTAGAAGATTTGAATTCTAATTACTTTAAAGTAGCATTTGATTGTCAATTGGTTTGTATCAAAAGGTGGAAAATTGAATGAAATTAAATATCAGTTTATATAATTCTCAAACCTAAGAAATAAGAGATGTTACTTAAAAGTACCATAAAAGTTTGTACTGAAAATAAAACACTTTAGTTACCACCAACCACAATGAAATAACACTTTGTTATTTTTTTTAGTAAAAAACTTTACTAATAGTAATCAAATTTAAACTCTAAATATAATTATAATGTAATAAGTACAGAATTGGGAGCATCCTCCCCTTGATATTGGTTTGGGTATGCGGATGCTTTAGGAATTTCTTTTGTGCATTGGTTCTCATTTTCTTTTGTTTAATTGTACCTGGAGAATTATTTGCAGTTGTTTCCCAACATCTCAATGAATTTGTCATGTGCCGTATAGGCTTTTTCACTTCTAAACTCCTTTCTTCAAATAATCATATTAAAATAATTAGTTGTCAATTATGAAAAATGGTATAAACATTATATTATTCTAAATACAATAATCGCAATTTTATTATAACTATTTTATTATAACTATTTTATTATAATATGTTTATTCAAATTCTTTTCTTTTTTTTTAAAGTTATCCGAATGTCAAATCATTACACTGAATAAAATAATATAACTTAGAGTACCTAAAAGTAATTATTCAAAATAAAATTCATCGTGTTTTTTTTTTCTCTTAAAAATACTAATTTTACTATGTACATAATAGGGGTATTTATTGAGTTGAGTCAACATAACTAACCCAACCCAATCCAAAATAAAATGTGTGAATTAGATTGATTCATTGGGTTGACTTGAAATCTCAAAACCTCCAATGATATAAGTAGGATAACCAATAATTAATACGAAGTGTTCAAGATTATGAGAGGCTAGGGTGGTATATTTTGACCTCTCTCTAAATCTGTTTATATATATGAAAATAATTGTCACGTTTTATTAATCTATAATATTATATTATATTTGTCCAATTTTTTTTTAATAAAATTTATGATGATTCCTAATAATAAAAATATTAAACACAAACTAAACTTTATGCGGATGAAAGTAGAAATTCAAATTTCACCAAAGTATCTTGCGGCCAAAAATAATCTGATAATCAAACAAAAATTGATCTCACAGGAAGCGACATGGGCCTACATTCAAACTTGGGATAGCCCTGAAATAACCGAACTTAACTAATTTATCTAATCCCTTTTCTTTGGATCTACGAAATAGGGCTAGTCTACCCCAACAAAAAAAAAAGCTTAAAAATATTATGGGTAACTGACTGGACCAATTCTGGCTCAATTGGAATTGCCTTTTTGTTGAGTTGGATCGAAAAAAATATTTAAAGATTGGGCCTAATGAGAAAAAATTATCTGGCTGAATTAACAACCATACTGTCCTCTTTACGCTAGGATTTTTTAGTGACAAAAAAACAAAGCCAGGAATTATCAAGCAGTAAGTAGGGGGATTTTTTTATATTAAAATAATTAAAAAATTATTTTTCATTTTATCCTAATTGAAAAATAATATACTAAAAATATGTTTTTTTTACGTT
Source organism: Styphnolobium japonicum (assembly GCA_023212625.1). Lineage (NCBI taxonomy): Eukaryota > Viridiplantae > Streptophyta > Magnoliopsida > Fabales > Fabaceae > Styphnolobium > Styphnolobium japonicum. The sequence continues at coordinate 36,560,115 of JALBWW010000003.1, read as the reverse complement.
AGAAGTTTAAACTGACTTTTCAATATATTTTTTTAAAACAAAAAATTAATATTAAAAAGTCGATTTTAATTAGTCTCAAACATGTGATTTTTTTTTAAATCCATGTTAACCTCTCAAATTTTTTTTTAATTAAAAAAAAAATACATGTTAAGAAGTTTTTTGTGCTAAATCAACTTCTCAACATAAAAAATAATATATATTTGATTCATAATTTTCTAATTGAGATAAAATAAATAACATTTTTAAACTATTTAAATATATAAAAGTCGTAAGTAGGAATTCATTTATTTTTTCAGTTTCTTTTTTTCGGTTGTTCTGATACTCAAATGACCTAGGCCGAATAAGGCTGCGTAGGCTAAGTGACTAGGTAGCCTAAGGTTTTATAAGAGGAAAATATATTTTTCTCAAACTTTTATGAGATATGTGTATTTAATAACTTTTATAAGAGTATATGAGTGTAAGTTTGGGTAAATATCATTATCTTTTATGAGGATTACTTAGATATTCATTTTTATATTGGTATTTAGATTAAATTATCAAGTATTTATTAGTTATTTATTAGATTTAATAAACTTTTAAATCTATCTCTCTATATAAGTAAAATTGCCTAGAAGCAATTAATAGTATCATTAAATTCTTATTAATTTTTAATGAAAAATAATGAAATAAGAAAATTAAAAAAGGCAATAATATTAAGATATAAGTGTTATCAAAGCATATAATTAAAATTCAAAGAATGAAAATAAAATTAAAAAAGACATTCTATCCAAAATAAAAATTTAATTTAAAACATTTCATTCATTTATTTTTAATAATTTTTATGAAAAAAACCTCACAAACTTAATATCTCTAAAATAATAATTATATATAAAAAATTATTTTGAATGAAAAATAATAAATAGAAAATAGAAAATAACTTATGCAAAGCATATAAAATATGAAAAAAATACATTCTCTCTTACATAACAAATTAATTTTAAATATTTTCTTCATCTATTTATAACATTTTTTTTATTAAAAAATACTTTGTAAACTTAATATATTGAAAATAATAATTATAAATAAAATTATTATTTTGAATAAAAATAAAAACATCATTTTAAATAAAAATTATAAAATTATAAAATTATAAAATTATAAAATTATAAATAATTTGTACAAAGCAGATAAGTAACATTTATTATGATACTAACTAACCATAATAGATGTCATTCTGTATGATTCGGCACTGATACAATCCACCCAGAAGAAAAGAAAAAGATAAGAAGAAGAAAGTAATCCTGTCCAAGTTAGAGGAAAAGATGTCGAAAGAGATACTAATTGATACCAATAGACACACATTCAGCCATAAAAAAATAAAATAATAAGAAACTGTAAAAGCAAAAAGTCCACAAACACAAACTCATGCTGCCGTTGCCGGTGACGGGAAAAAAAAAGCACCATCAATCATTTTCCAATCTCCAGCCACGACAACAAAAAGTAACTGAATGGAGAAAGCGATGACAAATAGATAGTGAAGACTGAAATCAAGTGCACATGGTCGTTGGCCAAGCATTGAAGGTGGTGGCTAGATACCTGCAGTATATATTGATCGAGAATAGGGGATCGGCAAAAACTCCTGTAAAGTAACCTCGAGGGAATTAATTGATGGGCCATACGCTGATGGACTAATGGCCCAAGTTGAAAATGAATTTAGGAGCTCACTAGCTAAAATTGTTAACTATATAATTTCACAAGGTGTGGCAAAAAGAAAAAAGTTATAAGACCCAGAAAGCAAATATGATTAGTTGAAGTAAATATAATACCGTGAAAGCAAATAATGACGCTGAATAGTATAATTTTATAACACATATTACTTTTAAAATTTTAGTATATATCATCTACAGGAAAAAATTATGTAGAAATTTTTTCATTTTATGATAAAGTTTTACAATTGTAAATTTATTAATATAATTATTAATTTATCCCCACCTAATGAATAAAGGTGATTCACACACACACACATATATATATTATTTTATTTTATTTTTAAATTTTATACATGTCTACAACCATTATACATGTTACTTCAATACATGTCATCTATAAGTAAACAAAATTAATTCAATTACAAATAATATAATACAATTTATTTTAAATTTTCTTACAAAAACTCTTTTGTATTAATTATTTTTTATACATATAGAATGTATATATTCTTTTTACTTTCCTATACATTACTTTAGTGCCTTATTTAGTTGAGTTTAATGTAAAAAATTTTACACTATCATTTAATGATATATTAGCACATCATTAAAAGAGTTAAGCTTCTTAAATAATTATTGAAATAATCAATTTTTTTTAATAATTTAACAATATATAATTAAATAATAATATACATAAGTTTTACACTAATTAAATTAAATCCTATTTAGTTCCACAATAACAAGTAATAAATTTAATTTTGATTTACATTGAGTGTAATTATTAAATAGGTTTAACTATAATAATGGTTATTTAAAACTTTTATATAAAGCTTAGGTTGTTAACTAAGCTACACTTGTGATTAATGATTTTTAAGTTTTAATATATAATTAAATATGAATATAAATATTTTTACACATTCTCCTTAAAATTTAACTCATAAGTAAGAACGTAGTTGATGGTAAATGACCAAAGAACGAAAATGAAAGTTTTAAGATATGGGCTTGCTTGTTCATCTCTGCCATCCACATTTGTTTTGGTGAACTAAGCCGTCCACATTTAAAATGAATATGATATGCAATTTTACATAAAGCTGCCGTACGCCATGGCTGGCTTGGCCTTTAGAGTACTAGAAGTCTCTCACTTAACACCAAAAAAAGAAAAAAAGAAAAGAGAATTACAGTAAAGGTCAACGGAGTAAAAATAATAACTGGCTGGTTTGTGTTTAAAAATTAATTAAATATTTAATTATATTAATAAATAATTTATATATAATTAATTAATAATTTATTTTTATTTTTATACTTAATATATGATTAATTATATATAAATTATTGATTAATATAATTAAATATTTAATTAATTTTCAAAACAAACTAATGATGATTATTTTTACTAAACCTACCCTTACTGTCATTCTCTCAAAAAATGCCATCAGCTAGCCCGTTCCTAGATTCCCAATGGACGCAGGACGCACTTGTCAAATAGCATGGTGGCAGTATGTCTGTATGACTAAATCTCCAAGTGTATGCAATTAATATAAGTAAAAAAGCCAGAATAAAATGTATACAATTAATTCTATATAAGTTTTTGTATAAGAAATTTAATATGATACTTCATAAATTTTTTAAAAAATCCTGAGTAAAAAAATATTTTTATACTATAAAATATTATTTATATAATATATTACCTAAATCCAAATGATTTTGGACGTAAACTACTTAACTACCGCACAGGCCACAGGACAGGGGATTTCGTTTCCTTTCCCCGTGGCAAAAGAAGGCAAAACTGTCTGGTTTAATGCATGCACCGCTTTAGCTCGCTGCCCGAATACACCGCCAACTCAAAACAGAAGGAAAAAATTTGTTATTAAATTTTACGGTGGACTGATTATGTTCCTTCTTATTTTGGGTAAAATGGTTATGTTCCTTTAAAGCAACAAAAAACCTCTAGTTTGATTATTGTTTAAGCAAATCAATAATTAATGCGCACACTCAGAGTATCAAATATGTCATTTTCATATGAAAACCGTACTATTTTTTGCCACAATAATGGAAGAGATTAAGAAGACGCATCAATAGCCTAGGCATATAAATTGGGGCTAAAATCCAATTAGGCTTAGATCCAACTGCATTCAATATAAAATGGGGAGTCACACTCAACACTAGTTGGCCCTTGGCCGAATGTGTCGTAGGCTCGTAGCAGATAAAATCCATGCGATTGCTCATGCTTTTAGGGTACAGTTCGTCTCATACATACATATTATGGAAAATTCCAAGAGAAAATGAAAGCTTATTTTACACAAAGGCTACATCAAAAGATGAACAGCTGATATTAAAACAAAATTTAGAAAGAAAGCCATTCACCCACCCATCTCTGTTGCTCACTTTCAAATTAAAAAAAACAGTTATAATCCTTCCCCCCACTCTTCTCTTCTCCAATATAAACAAATGCTTATAAACAACCATCTAAAATTCCATTTCTCTCTGCAGAAACATCATGGCCTAGCAGTTTCTTGGATCCAAAGATTCAGGGTATTTTAACTCTTATTTTATAAACGCAGTAGCCCAAAACACATGATTTGGTTCCTTACCGTTGTTCCTCCCTAGGCTCAAACCTTTCTTTGTGTTCCCTCATTGGAGTTCGTAACATAGTTGTAATGCCTGTAAACCCATGGACCCTCTTCTTCCTATGTTTTTCCCTTTTATTCACATACCATTCTTTTATAGCTCTTGCAGTAAACCAACAAGGCCAAGCCCTTCTTTCATGGAAGAGAATACTGAATGGATCCCTCGAGGTGTTGAGTAATTGGGACCCAATTGACGATACACCGTGTGGTTGGTTTGGAGTTAGTTGCAACTTCAAGAACGAAGTTGTACAATTAGATCTGAGGTACGTGGATTTGCTTGGAAGACTTCCTTCTAATTTTATCTCATTGCTTTCCTTGAACACGCTCATCTTAACCGGAACCAACCTCACTGGTTCAATCCCAAAAGAGATAGGCAGCCTTGGAGAACTCAGCTACTTGGACTTGAGTGACAATGCCTTGAGTGGTGAAATCCCAAGTGAGCTCTGCTACTTGCCTAAGCTCGAGCAACTCCACTTGAATTCCAACCAGCTCGTGGGAACCATTCCAGTTGCAATTGGGAATCTCACAAAGTTGGAGTGGCTGATCTTATTTGACAATCAACTAAGTGGTGAAATCCCCAGCACCATGGGCAACCTTAGGAACCTGCAAGTGATCAGAGCTGGTGGAAACAAGAACCTTGAAGGCCCTTTACCACAAGAAATTGGTAACTGTACCAATTTGGTCGTGTTAGGCCTGGCTGAAACATGCATCTCTGGTTTTCTCCCACCAACACTTGGCCTCCTCAAGAAGCTTGACACCATTGCGCTTTACACTTCCCTCCTTTCTGGCCAAATTCCCCCTGAACTCGGTGACTGCACTGAACTCCAAAACATTTATCTGTACGAGAATTCCCTCACTGGATCTGTACCAAGCAAATTAGGAAACCTTAGAAACCTTAAAAATCTTCTACTCTGGCAGAACAACTTGGTTGGCACAATCCCACCAGAGATAGGAAATTGCGACCAGCTATCCGTCATTGACATCTCAATGAATTCACTAACTGGGAGCATTCCAAAAAGTTTCGGAAATTTGACGTCGCTAGAAGAACTCCAACTTGGCGTCAACCACATTTCGGGGGAGATTCCTGCAGAACTGGGAAACTGTCACCAACTCACTCACGTTGAACTGGACAACAATCAAATCACGGGTACGATACCTTCCGAATTCGGAAACCTCGGGAATCTAACGTTGCTGTTCCTGTGGCATAACAAGCTCCAAGGTACCATACCGTCATCCCTTGCGAATTGTCAAAACCTGGAGGCAGTGGATCTGTCACAGAATGCATTGAGGGGTCCCATACCAAAGGGGATATTCCAGCTCAACAATCTGAACAAGCTTCTGCTACTTTCCAACAATCTCTCCGGGAAAATACCCTCCGAGATTGGTAACTGTTCCTCTCTGATTCGGTTCCGGGCGAGCAACAACATCATCACCGGAAACATTCCCCGGCGGATTGGGAATCTAAGGAATTTGAATTTCTTAGACCTTGGAACCAACGGGATCACCGGAATTATTCCAGAGGAAATCTCAGGCAGCCGGAATCTCACGTTTTTGGACCTACATTCCAACTTGATCGCCGGAACCCTGCCGGAGAGTCTGAGCAAGCTTGTCTCGCTTCAATTCATCGATGTCTCCGATAACATGCTCCGAGGCACACTGAGCCCCACCCTCGGATCCCTTGCCTCTCTCACAATACTGATTCTACGGAAGAATCGTTTATCCGGTTCAATCCCGAGTCAACTCGGTTCTTGCGAGAACCTGCAGTTGCTGGACCTCAGCAACAACAACCTCTCTGGATACATCCCCGGTAGTCTCGGTAACATTCCGGCCCTCGAAATAGCACTCAATCTGAGCTTGAATCAACTCTCCGGCGAGATCCCTCACGAGTTTTCAGCTTTGTTGAAGCTCGGCGTCTTAGACATATCCCACAATCATCTCACCGGCGACCTTCAAAATCTCGCCGGCCTGCAAAATCTCGTCGTCCTCAATATCTCGTACAACAAATTCTCCGGGCCCGTTCCGGACACGCCTTTCTTCGCGAAGCTCCCTCTCAGCGTGCTCGAGGGAAACCCGTCGCTGTGCTTCTCCGGCGAATGCTGCGATTCCCGGCGGTGGGGACGGCGGATCAAGGCGGCGCGTGTGGCTACGGCGGTGCTGCTTTGCACCGCGTGTGTGCTACTATTGGCGGCGCTGTACGTCGTCGCTGCAGCAAAACGACGACGCAAGGTCCCAGGGAACGATGACGTGGACATGGCCCCACCTTGGGAGGTGACACTGTACCAGAAGCTCGACCTGTGTATCTATGACGTGGCAAAATGTCTGACAGCTGGCAACGTCATCGGGCGCGGACGATCCGGCGTCGTTTACAGGGTGAATATTCCGGCGGGAATGACCGTCGCCGTGAAAAGGTTCAGGTTATCGGAGAAGTTCTCGGCGGCGGCGTTCTCCTCTGAGATTGCGACTTTGGGAGGAATCCGGCACCGGAATATTGTGCGGCTGTTGGGTTGGGCCGCGAACCGGAAAACGAAATTGCTGTTCTATGATTATTTAGCGAGTGGTAGTTTAGACGCGCTGTTACACGAGGGGTGCACAGGATTAGGGTTAGTGGAGTGGGATACTCGGTTCAAGATAGCAGTGGGCGTGGCTGAGGGTCTGGCTTACTTGCACCATGATTGCGTGCCTGCTATCTTGCACCGGGACTTGAAGGCGCTCAACATTTTGTTAGGAGATAGGTATGAACCGTGTTTGGCTGATTTTGGATTTGCTCGGTTCGTGGAAGACCATCATCATGCTCCTTTTTCCTTGAATCCACAGCCACAGTTCGCGGGTTCTTACGGCTACATTGCTCCTGGTAAGTGCTGTGAAATTTCATTTTTTTTTTCTTTTTCTAATTTGAACGATCAAGATAAAAATGAAGACAGAGAATTTTAAAATTTTATGGCATATGCAAACATGCATTTTTTTTAATGCATAATCCGTTTTTTTTTTCTTCTCATTATTTTCAAATCGAGATTGTGTTTGTGATAGCTGAATCTTTTTTTGGAGGGTCGTCGGGAGAGAGGGGGAAGGCCATGATCAAACCTGTGATAGAGTTCAATGAGAACGGTGCCCAATTGGTCTGACATAGCTGAACTAGTTTATAAATTTTTATTTATTAATTGATCAAAGTAACAAGTGTGGTGGTTAATTTGATAATAAACTTACTCAAAGTATAATGTTAAAAAATTTAATTTAAATTTACTTACAATCTAAATAATCAAATATAAACTAAAATTACGTTGTTTTTTTTTTTTTTTTTTTATCTTTAAAAAAAGAGATTTGATAGGCAGTTCTTGAATCTATGATATATGAAGGATCGAAATAATGGCTTGGGTTAAGCGGATTGGCAGATTATGCTCCGGAGGGATATGGGTCCGTACTGCCATATTATTGAACATTTGCATTATATTATGGCTGTCGCAAATTATTAGTGCATTTTGGGTTTTTGGATTCATTATTTGTACAACTCATGTACTTGACGCAAATTACCTGCATGAGTAATAATTACACAGAATCTTTCTCTTTGGACAAGCACAAGACATGGTAGGTAGTCCCCCCAGAAAAGCCAAATCATGATAAGCCATTTGTAAATCGTCATTGCCATATTCCTATTAATCCTTGTACAGTCTTCAGTCACCAAATATCACTTACCTATATCTCTTTGTAATTAATTTGTGGAGAATATAATTTATGTTGGGTTGCAATTCTGCAGAGTATGCCTGCATGCTTAAAATCACAGAGAAGAGCGATGTGTACAGTTTTGGGGTGGTCCTACTAGAGATAATAACGGGGAAAAGGCCTGTGGATGCATCATTTCCGGATGGGCAACATGTTATCCAATGGGTCCGAGAGCACTTAAAGAGCAAGAGGGACCCTGTTGAGGCTCTGGATTCCAAGCTTCAAGGCCATCCAGACACACAAATACAAGAGATGCTGCAAGCACTTGGTATCTCTCTCTTGTGCACTAGTAATCGTGCAGAGGATCGCCCCACAATGAAAGATGTCGCTGCATTATTGAGAGAAATTCGACACGATCCTCCACCAGGGGCTGACCCCCACAAGCCTACTACCAACGCCGCGAAAACAACACAAGCTTCGTCCTATTCGTCCTCCTCCGTAACCCCGGCTCAGTTGTTGCTCCTCAGCTCCTCTTCTCATTCCTCATCACTCTCTTATTCATCTTCCTCAGCAGCACCCTACCACCCAGCAAGGACTCAATCATGAAGTTTCTTTTGTTAAAAAAAAAAAAAGCAGCACAGTGCACGAGGCTCCTATTATTATTACCTTAGTTCCATGAGTCAAGAGACTACTTCTGCTGCTAACTAGAACCGTGACCACCATGAAGCCTCTTGCGTATTTTGAGAAAAAATATGTTACTATATTTGAGGATTTAGATCTTATTAGATATTTTAACATTAATTAAAGGTAGTGTAAGAGGGAATTGTAAAGATTGAGCAGGGGTGCTTTGTATTGATATTAACATGATGAAGCAAAAGGAGATGAGTGTACAGAAACTTTCCTAATTGACATAATTTTATTTCTTATCTTCCCCGAAATGGAAATGGTAGCTTCTTCCAGCGTCTTAACTACATTTTGATATATATATATATGTGTGTATGTGAGATGGGGCCTATATGTGTGTGGCTTCCATCAATTCTTCAAAAGAGGGCAATAGTGTGTTATGTTACTCGGACTGCGAAAGAGTAAAAATGGGACATGTCTGGTTGAGCAGCAGGAAGGTGGGCAATCAATAGGTACTTTGTGAGCCCTGTTTCGTTTCTCTTTATGAATGTTGTTGATTCTAGGAAAAGAAGTAGGTTAGCTTGTCTTCGTTCAACTCACTATCTAGGCCCCGCTCCATTTGAAGTAGGAGCATTCTGCATTCAAGTCAAGAACACTTACATTACATGGGAAATCAATGAGCGGAACCTCAAGTACTTTCAGCATCTAAGCCATACGATACATCACGTGCAACTGATTTTGCTTTAATTAGTTAAAAACACTGCATTTCTTTCTTTCTTTTTGCCTTTCAAAACGCTTTTCCAATTCTGTATCACTCAGTTTTACAAGTCTTTTTTTTTTTTTAATTTTTAATTTTGGTCATAGTTCTGCGAGATTCAGTAGCTAATGGCGCTCACGTGATGCACATGTAGATGAATACGAAGTACACACTCTGGCCCCTCTTACAAGATATGGGATCTTTCATCTATTGCCAGAGAAAAATTCTGTGAGGTGAAAGGAAAATGGAAGATTCCCGAGTAAGATCGTGTATTTTACAGAGTAGCTGGGCCCATCTTTGTATATAAAAGTTCGGGACCATCCCATGACTAGACTCACAGAGCTATATATAAAGTATACACACTACACAAACTCAAAGGTAGCCATAGAAGTGATGGCCGCAAAGGAGAGTCATTTTGCACATGCTCGGTATAGTGGATAGGATAATTGCAACCTGGGAAAAAAATGGAAAAAATGAGACACCTAAATAAGTTACAGGGTCGGGGTCATGTGTCTTAGGGTGATAATTCTTTTTGTCTTTGTCATATTCTGGTTCATTATCAAATTATCATTAAAAATAAAAAAAAGACAGAAAAAATCTACTGTCATAGTTCTAGAGAGGAATGATGATTCAGTAGGGACCAAGCAAACTCGTCTAGTTTAAGCCTGTTTCGCTGACACTGACCATAGCTCAATATGTGGCTAAGCCAGGCCTGATCTCAATTTATCAAAAACTATTATCCATTTGTCGTTTGAGGGAGGGAGAAATAATACGGACATACAGTTGTTTCAGGGAAGCATGTAGCAAAAAAAGTTTTCCACCATTAAAATTTATATTATTACGCATCCAACACAATATTGATAGAACAAGTTATTAGTCCATAATCTCAATTTTTACTAAGGATTCCTCTTTACTTTTTTATTGAGATAAGAGTCATATGTAACCCAAATATACGGGTTTTTGACTATGCTATTAGTCTAGCATGCCAAGAAGACATAAAAGCATTTCTTGTTCAACATGAAACAGAAACACTGGCCCTCAACAAAACTAAAACTATCATCACATTTGATACAAGTCGTGCATGGCAGAAATACTGAACACCAACTGCATTCCTCAACTCACTGTCGCTTTTAACTGTACAGATCATCCTCATCTCCCGCAGCAGTAACAGAAGAGAAAGGGTCTGAAGCTCCAGTTGCAGTGTTCTCAGTTCGATCTGGAAACCGAAACTCTGATCCAAATCCACGAGACTGTTGCAAGGTCTGAGCAAAGAGTTGGTATTTCCTGATGTCAGCATCGCTGACACTCCGGCGGGCAAACTTCATAGACTCCTCAAAGTGCGATGGCTTTATCTCAGGGACCTCATCAATGTCATCTTCTTCCATGGCTTCAGGATTCTCTCTTTTTCTTCTCTCCTTCTCAATACCCTGTTGATGCCCGGGGGTTAAGTACATCAAACAATTAAGCAAATGAGTCTCCAACAAAAAACAATTATATATGTAAAAAAAAAAAAAGTCATACAACAAATATTATATCAAAGAATATATCTGTTAATTTGACAAGATGAAAATTTCTTTTAATTACACATCATCAAGGGGAAGAATAAACAGCAATTACAGAAATTCAAAAATAATTTCCAGATATGTTTTAAGAAAATAAACCCACAAAGGGACAAAGGACATGAATGTCATTGATAGTTTAGTGTCAGAGACTCAGAATAATTTATGACATGGACTTCAAAAGACTTATAGACGTATCCAAGACTTAGATTCAAGAAGCTAATTATTATCCATGACATACACAAGGCACACCCCTTTACAACACAGTATTTGCAGTTTTGCACACAAGTATCCCATCATACCTTCTCAATATCTTCTCTAATGGCATATTTGCAGGCTCGTTGACAAATTTCCGTAATGTCTGCACCACTAAATCCATGAGTATAACGGGCAAGAGCTGCTAGGTCAACATCCTTTGAGATTGGTGACTTCCTCAAACATGCCTTAAAGATTTGAAGACGTGAATTGTCGTCTGGTAAAGGAATGTAAATCAGTTGGTCCAAACGTCCAGGCCTGAGCAATGCAGGGTCTATAATGTCTGGTCTGTTTGTTGCCCCAATGATGAAAACTGTTTTCTTAGCAGTCATACCATCCATTTCTGTTAATAGTTGATTCAACACCCTATCTGCAGCACCACCAGCATCCCCTACAGAACTTCCACGCTGAAAATTGGATATATTCAAAGAATTAGAAAATTAATAACTAGCAACGAGTTGTAAACAAATTACTTTAACCATTAATGTCCAGATTGTTTTGAGTTTTACCTGGGTTGCAATAGAGTCAAGTTCGTCAAAGAAAAGCACACATGGAGCTGATTGCCGGGCCTTATCAAATATCTCACGGACGTTTGCCTCACTTTCCCCAAACCACATTGTCAGCAGCTCAGGTCCTTTAATACTTATAAAGTTGGCCTGGCATTCATTAGCAATTGCTTTTGCAAGCAGGGTTTTACCACATCCAGGAGGTCCATAAAAGAGAACACCTTTGGAAGGTGACATGCCAAATTTCTCAAACTTCTCAGGATGCTCCACTGGGTATTGAACAGTCTACAAGCAGCAAAAGATGTCTTACATTTATTATGCAAATATGAAAATTTGTACATGTACAGCACAACTAAGATATAGAATATTAAAGCAAGGCCAAACCTCCTGAAGCTCCCTTTTGACATTCTCTAAGCCTCCAATATCATCCCAGGAAACATTTGGAACCTCCACAACCTACAAACAGCAACAACTCATGTTATGGTTCTGGTAAACAACTGCTCCATGAAAGGTTAACATAATTATAACAGACTATTTTCATTAAGATTTGTAATCGAAATAATTGCATGAGCTTTCCCAACACTTGGAAATGCGAGGGATGAAGCACTAATATGCTAAATAAATAAAAGTGTACATTTGTAAAACTAGTACTCTTGTTGTTTTAAAGCTTATACAACCCAAAAAGATTAATCAAGCTTAGAATATTTTTGGTTAAGAATAAAAGAAGCCAAACTCACTGTTTCACGCAAGGCAGATGGGTTTGAAGAACTTAAAGCAGTTTGGAAGTGTTCATTAGTCACAAACATGGAATTCAACACCTCAGCATCGATTGTTTCATCCTCTAAGTCAATTACATCCATTTTCTCCCGGATACACTGTAGTGCAGCCTCTGTGCAAAGAGCAGCAAGATCTGCTCCGACATAACCATGGGTATCTCTAGCAACTTTTTCAAGATCAACCTGAAACACAGCATAAATTGGAATCCTGAAGTGCAAAATATATTGCCCTTTTCCATTATAGAGAAATTGCTAAGTTATGGCTAGACAGTGGATAGAATCTCACATTGTCTGAAAGTTTCATGTTCTTTGTATGAATTCTAAGAACCTCCAACCTTCCAACTTCATCCGGTACACCAATGTCAATCTCCCGATCAAACCTTCCAAACCTTCTTAGAGCAGGATCAATACTATTGGGCCTATTTGTGGCTCCAATAACGATAACGTGTGATCGGGACTTGAGGCCATCCATTAGAGTCAAAAGTTGTGATACAATACGCCTCTCCACTTCACCATGTGTCTTCTCTCTCTTTGGAGCAATTGAATCTAATTCATCAATGAAAATGATAGAAGGGGCATTCTTTTCAGCTTCTTCAAATGCCTTCCTCAGATTGCTTTCACTCTCACCAGCCAACTTTGACATTATTTCTGGTCCATTAATCAAAAAGAAGAATGCACCTGTCTCATTAGCTACTGCTCTTGCAATCAGAGTCTTCCCAGAACCAGGTGGTCCATAAAGCAAGATTCCTTTTGGGGGCTTAACACCAATTGATTTGAAGAGCTGTGGGTGTCTAAGAGGAAGCTCTACTAGCTCACGAATTTGAGCCATTTGCTTCCTAACACCACCAACATCATCATAGCCAACTTCATTTAATCTCTCTTCATCCTCACGTTTGATGGGTTCTCCCTCACAGAAGATTTCAGTATCTGGTGCCACAACACAGTATTCACCGGGATCAGTCTCTATTACCTTGAATTCAACGCTTCGCATCCCACCCCTAACAAGGAACAAGTCCCCTTTCCTCACAGGCCGGTAAGACTCCAGAAAGTATGCTGTGGAACCATAACATAATTCACATTCATTAGAGAGGCCATAAGGAAACGTGATGCTGTTGAACAGAAAACTTACGCTTTAGATATGCATCAAACAAGTTGCCAGTTACACCCTCAATAGTGTCATCAATTGGAAGGATGTGAACTCGACTCCCGTACTTCACATCAGGACATTGATGGACAGAGACAACATCTCCAAGTCGTACTCTAAGATTAGCCCGAACAACTTTATTCATTCTAATTTTTGGTTCATCACACTGTTCATCAGCAAGGACAACGCAAACTGTGTCCCTTCTCTTCTTGCCCTATGCCACCAAAAATATTCTTAGAATTACATTCTACATGCATTAGCATAAACATAGAAAATACTAGGTACCTTTATCAGAACGGTGTCCCCTCGGAAAAACTGAAGCTTTTCCATAGCAGCAGGGTGCAAAGTAACCACAGAATTATCATCGTTACTTGCTTCATCAACAACAAGACGGTTAGGAGACTTCTTGCGTTCTAATATTGCTGTGGAATAATCCTTCTTATTACTTTTCCTACACCAAACATGCACTGTCAACAGTTTACTGATGCCCACAGTTATCACTTGAGCAACCCAAATGTAATTTTAAACCAAATCAACAATATTATCAGAACAATATATTACACTTCCTCTGCAGTCTTTACTATATTGATGTGCATAATTACTTGCTTATAAACAACAATGACAGCAGGAACATATCATTCATATTTTAAAATTAAAAGTTAGAACAATCCGACTATTGCATATACTTCCAATGAATTGAATTATGTTTACAAATTCAAATCCCTCATTTAAAAACTAATCCTTGGCCATAATTTCGGCACCAAGGAACATAATTTTTTCCTATCAGTTTTCCATTTTTTTTTTCTCCCAGCACCACCATAATATTTGATTATTTGTGATGAAGACATAACAGCTGGAAAAAAGAAGAAGCAGCAGAAAACGAGACACAAATAAACACAATTCAGCAACAAAGTAAAACTAGAAAGTAGACAATTAACTGGGAACATGACTGCAGAAACTTTCATGCTGCTAGATAATTGGAATTTGCAGAACACAAAAAAAAAAAAAAGAAAAAAGAAGAGCAAGAGAGAAACGCACGGGTCCGAAGAGGACTGGTCCTGGTCCTTTTTAGGGTCCGATGAGGTTGGAGCGGCCATGGCTTTCTCAGAGCTTTTGCTTGTACAAGGGGGGTTTGTATTTGTAATAGTATGTGAACTCTAGTCCAAGCTCATACTCTCTTAGCTTAGCTCTATGGGACGGGACATACATGGAATATAAAAAAAGAAGAGAGGTGCTTTGGAGTTTGGAGTTGTCCAACTTGATGTCAAGTCCAATGACCTGCTTCCTACTGTCCATGAAAATAATTGCGAGCAGCCACGCACCGCCTTAGTCTTAGAGCCTCTCTGAGTCAGAGTCGGTGTTGCTATGCTTCTCTCTCTTTCTCGCAATTCCTCGTGTAATGCTTTCGTACTACCAGCATTGCACGCACTCACTCACTCACTGTGTCACCTGTTTGAAAACGACACTAATAGTTCTTTCGTTTTTTTCTTCCTGGGCCAAAATTTTTGTTGAGTGAACATGGCTCTGGTTTAAGCCCAGTGACACCAGACCGGCCCAATGTTCTGGAAGAAACTTCTTGTTCTTCCTACCTAGTTCCTACGGGAGGGTTGAATGAAGCAGAACCAGTTTGTGAGGGCATGGGTATGAACATAGGGATAGGGGGACAAGTAGAGAAGGTGAATGGAAAAGAATTGAGTTACAGTGAATTTGTGGAGAGATATATGGAGAAGAACCAGCCCGTGGTGCTCACAGGACTAATGGACGATCATTCGATTTGGAGGGCTTGCGAAGACTGGGTCTCCCGTGATGGGCATGGGCAACCCAATTTTCAATTTTTCTCCACGCATTTTGGGGGTTCTAAAGTTCAGGTTTCCATACTTGTTGTTCTTGAGATGAAATTAATATATAAGGACATTAGATTAGAGCTTCAGAATAAACAAATTGGGATATGTTGAGTAGTTGAATGGTTTGGTTACAATTGGCTGGGAAGAGGTGTTTTTTTTATGTTACTGCTCTGGATTCTGGAATGTCATGCTTCTATTGTATGTTTTGAAATTTCGTATGTTAGATATAATAATAGATTATTAGTTATGGCTGATGATTCCTTTAATTCGTTGAAAAAGAAAATGAATGAGTGCTTACAAGCTAATTTAAATTTGTCACACGAAGGTTGCAGATTGTGGCACTAGAGAATTCACAGATCAGAAAAGAGAGGACATGTTGGTCTCAGATTTTATAGGACGTTGCCTTCAAGTTGAGGGTTCTGCTTCTGCAGTTCAGTGTAATAATGAGAATCATACAAGTAATGGTCACTCCGTACCGTATTTGAAGGATTGGCATTTTGTAAAGGTATGCATGTTGGCTTCTCCCCTCATCCTTCCCTTTTCATCTCTTCTCCCTTAATTAGTATGTAGGTTTTAAGGGTAAGTAATATTTTCTAAGTGTAAGTAATCTTTTTTTAAGGGTCATTTTTCTGTTCCCTTAAAAATCGGGATGAAATTTTTTAGAGATGAGCTTTATATGAAAAACACATCCTTGAATTTGTCACCCAGTTTTTAAGGGGATACCAAACTTACTCTTAAGGTTAAGGTTTTATTTTTTTGTCTCCTTTCGAAGATGTAATCATTCATATCGTCAATCTGAATGATGCATGAACCTAGGAAGCCGGGTGGTATGCATTGTGGATTACAAAAATTGACTATTTATCATTCCCAGTAACTTTTGGCACTTAATCAAGGCGTTTGTACAAATGAGTTTGTATTGGTACTGTTGCTTTGCTTGAACTGTAATTGTAAATATAATTTTTAGGTGTTCCTTTTGCTATTTGTTGCTAGTGCAAGCTCCCCATGTAATCAAGCTCTGGCTTCTTTATATAAACACACACCATTAGCAAGAGCAACTGGAAGCTAATAAATTTCTAGCACTATTGGTCCTTTTGGCATAGATAATCCTCTTGTTACATCAGAGCTGTTATTTGTTGTATTCTTGTTTGTTCAGATGACAATTTTGCTTAATTATTTCTTCTTTTCTCACTCTGGCAGGAGTATCCAGAATATGTAGCATACATCACTCCAATGTTCTTTTGTGATGATTGGCTCAACCTGTATCTTGACAACTTCAGAATGCATACAGATTCTGACACAGACCAACAAAATAAGGAAATACGTTGCTCTGACTATCGTTTTGTTTACATGGGGGTGAAAGGTTTGATTATAGTTGTAATAAATTCTTCTAGTAGCAACGAATGTCAAATGATTCTGTACTTCCCTTTACAGAGAGACGAACAACCCACCGGTAACTCCTAGCTTTCAATTCTTCTGGCAGGATCTTGGACTCCTCTTCATGCTGATGTTTTCAGGTCCTATAGCTGGTCAGCAAATGTCTGTGGAAAGAAGAGATGGCTTTTTCTAGATCCTTCCCAGTGTCATCTAGTATTTGACAGGCATGAATGCATTTCTTTTGCCAAATAGAAATTAATGATATTGTTTCCAAATAAGAAGTTGGGCACCATGGTCAAATGACAAATCTATTGAAATTTATCATTACTTATTCCAAATTAACTATCCACTTTGCTTTATTATTGACCTCCACCTTGACCAAACTTTCTATTTTTGGAAGATCTACCACCTTTATGATTGTACCATGGCCATGCACAAAGAATATACAATGGAAATTAGAGTAAACACCTATTTTAGTCATCCAAAGATACAAGTGTCATCAGTTTGATCCTTTAATAACTTTTGACATCAAATTGGTCCTTGACCAATTTGATGTAAAAATTGACATTGAATGACCAATTTGATGTCAAAAAATGACAATAAAGGACCAATTTGATGTCAAAAATTGACATTGAATGACCATTTTAATGTATTTATCATTGGAGGACTTAACTAATGATACTTGTATTTTTAGAGGATCAAAATAGGTGTTTACTTTAGAAATTATTCTTGGAAGATGATATTCCCTTATACATCCCTTTTTCTTTCTTTGTTTTGGTTCTCTCTTTCTCTCTTCAAAAAGAGTCATTCACTCTTTTTTTAGCGTTATTTATTTATTTAGTTTTTGTTTGGGGGGGGGGGGTATTGTCTCTTTTTTTTTGTTGTCAGAGCTAAGTTGTTTTCAACTCTCATTCAGGAATGTGAAAAGTTGTGTATTCCTGTAATAATTTTTGACATCAAATTGGTGCTTTTGGAAGACCAATTTGATGTAAAAACTAACATTGAAGGATGATGTCAAAAAATGACAATAAAAGACTGTCAAAAATTGACATTAAAGGACCATTTTAATATATTTATCATTGGAGGGCCTAACTGATGACACTTATATTTTTGAAGGACCAAAATTGGTGTTTACTCTAGAAATTATTCTTGGAAGATGATATTCCCTCATACATCCCATTTTCTTTCTTTGTTTTGGTTCTCTCTTTCTCTCTCCAAAAAGAGTCATTCACTATTTTTTTAGCATTGTTATTTATTTAGTTTGTGAGGGGGGGGGAGTATTGTCTTTTGGTTTTGTTGTCAGAACTAATTTGTTTTCAACTTTCATTCAGGAATGTGAAAAGCTCTGTGTATAATATCTTTGATAAAGTATCTGACTCAAAATTTCCTGGTTTTAAAACGGTAAGTTTCTAGTTTCCATTTTGTCATAAATCTTCTTGATTCCAATACTCTTCTGCTTCAGTGAGTTTGTATACATATGCAGGCTATCTGGTTAGAATGCACACAAGAAGCAGGTGAAATTATATTTGTTCCCAGCGGATGGTATCATCAAGTTCATAATTTGGTATGTTCTGGTTCCCTATGTGGATTGCTGTTATATTCCCGCTTGCTTTTGAAAGGCTGTCCTACAGTCCTTTAAAGTAGGAATTTTTCGATATACCAAATAAAGTGATGATTGTGTTAAAGTAATACTTATATTCCAATTTGTTGTGGCCCCAGAAGAAAAGTATTGGCACCATGTGCTTCTTAGATTGTGCAGACTGCAAGAAGCCTCACTTGCTGTTGTTTATGCTTTTTCTGTGTTCCAAATGGAACCTGTGTTTGATTTATTGCAACAACAACAAACAACAACAAAAGCCTTTTTCCACAAGGTGGGGTTGTGTTTGATTTATTGCATCACTGTTAAAATTGATGTTCTCAAGGAAGCTAACATGTTGCTATTCTTTGTTTTGAGCACTGTCTCACAACTTATAATTGTGGTAGAAAACCCAGGGCAACTAGTAATGAAAATTTGTGTGATTTCCAGGGGTTTGCTGTTAGGATCACTGGCGGTGATTACTTCCCTATGAATCTTTAAAAAGATAATGGCTAGTTGATTGATTTGATTAGATGGTATAAGCAAGACATAATTAGGATAGAAACTGATATAGCATTTGAAAACATGGACTTCCGGAATAAATTTAGATTCAGTCTATACCAGCTTTATCATCAGATGATTCTGACCAGGATATTTTATCAAAATAAAAATAAAAATATTTACCAGGATATTTGATATGATCTGATCATTTGGTGGTATCTCTTTATGCTTTCAGGAGGATACTATTTCTATAAACCACAACTGGTTCAATGCCTATAACCTTTCTTGGGTGGTAAATTGAGCAATGCGATGAAGTACATATTTCAGAGTCAAGTTCAAGGATATATATAATTGAACTAAGTTTATCTCATGATTTTTCATGCTATGACAGTGGAATTTACTTTTAAGGGACTACAATGAAGCCAAGGAATACATAGAAGACATCAAGGATGTATGTGATGATTTTGAAGGTCTCTGCCAACGCAATCTTGCTGCTAACACAGGTGCAGTATATATGCTGGTGGATTGCTTTTACCTACCAGGTGTCATGAAATTTTCATATGCTGTTGGTGCAACTAATGTAGATATCTTAAACTAAAGATCTAACTCAATAATAACGTAATCAGTGGTCATCCTTGATTGATTCATTCATGATTAAAGGATTTTCTGATGATCAACTCTGAATATAGTAAGAGGTCATTTTTTCTTTTTAATTTCACTAGTTTGTTTAATCTCAATTGCAATTTTTTTTGTTGAATATTCATGGTTACTGGAGCAATTGACTAAACCACATACCTTATGCACAAATTTTAATAGAAACTACATTGCATAGGGCACTATACCAGATTGAGGATGCTTTTGCTGGTTACGTTATTTAAACTGATTTTACTTTTTAAACAGGGATGAATTTTTATGACTTCTTTACTTTCGTATCGTACTTCACCTTGGCCAACTTGGTCTTGCTTTGCTATATAAATGAAAGATATGGAGGTCCCACTGGAAATTCATCAATAGTAGCTCACCATTTATCTATGAATCTTGGATCTATAAGGAAGATTGCATCAGAGATGAAACACATGCATGCTCTGGAAGGAAATCATGATTGCATTATGGATATGATCAAGACATTTGAAGATCCTAGGTTTTCCAAATTGTGCATGGGTTTGGGGAGAGCATTTGTAATGATACACGAGCAACCTTATTTGTCCTCTGATTTTGAGAGAGCTTCAATGGGTGATTTGATGGACCTCAATGTTTTGAAAGCATACACCTCTTCTCAGGTCTACACACCTGAAGATCTGATTAAATTTATAGACAATGCTGTTGCAGAACTGGGTGACTGTTTCATTGAGTCGTCTGTACTACGTGTTGCTTGAATGCCCTTTTCGGATTCATGTTTGATAACTGACCGCACTTGAAATTGGGACTAGCTACTGCATTCTTACAATTTTTAACTCTGCCACCTGGGTCTTATTTATGAGACAAGAATGTTATCACCTATTTGGCATATGTCCTCGTCTAAGTAAGCTTTATTCATTACTCCTGTCTTTAATTGACCTCTCCTGCTTATGCCTCATTTTATGCTCCATTTATTTTTCAATAACTTGTCTTTATGCTTTCATAATTTTGCTTTTCTTTCATGAAGTTCCTTGCTCTTCATCTTTGGTCCATCTGGCTGTTCAGAAAACAATACCTCTTTGATATCAACCTTCCAATTTTCTATATCTTATGGTTGTTGGCCCTTCATTTTCTTCGTGTTTATCTTAACATACAAAAAGATTGACTTTTGTGTGGCCAAAATTTTTCATCTGTGTATGGTACCGCCCTGTTTCAAGTGCAATAGTGAGAGAGGGGTTTGGTTGTTGTAATCCTAGAAACTCGGAAGTGTCATATATCATATGGAGTTATAGAGAGGGCGTCAAAACGAGCCAAATTTATCGGGTCAATCCATTTACTTGTATAATTTATGTGAGTCGGGTTTTAAAATTAGTGACCTGTAAAAACGCGGGTAATTTTAGATCAACTCGTTTAACTTATGAGTTAAACAGGTTAATTTGTGGGGCTGGCGGGCTTGCATAACTTTTTTTTTTTAAGTTAAAATTTTTTGTACAAAAAAAATGATTTAAAAACTTAGTTAATTAAACACTCTTTTCTCAAGTAAAAGTAAAAAATGTATATAATGTACATGGTAGTATTGACACAATTAATATATAAACATATTTGTTAAATTTCATAAGTTATTTATTTGTTTGAATTCTCCCTTCATCTTTTAAATGAGATTAAAGTATTAAATACTATGTTTATGTAATGTAATATTTAGTTTGAAATTATTAAATTTAATTTTTTTATTAAATTTAAATTTATTTGAGTTTATAAGTGAAAAAGAAAGTTTCGTGGGAGTTGATGTGAGAGGAGTTGAACTTATTAATTTGTAACTTATTTAAATGCAAGTAATTTTAGCATAACTTGTTTAGCTTGTGCCCTGTTGCAAGCGGAGCAGACCTAAACGGGGTCGGGTCGAGCCACAGCCTAGAGGTCGATGGTGACTGTGTTGGCTAGTTCTCCTTCTGGACAATACAATTTTGAAGTTGGGCTTCCATCGTAGTTGTGTGAGGAAGGTCCACTAGGTTTCTCAACCAAGACTTCATTGGGGCCTCTTTGTCGCTTACCTTTCGCTAGAGACGGCGTTTTGTTTGTTTTATATTGTATTGTTATCTATGCACATGATGCTGTACATGAAGTATAGGGCAAATCACATTAAATTATGTTACGGTATTATTTTAGATAACTAAACGATGTTTATTACTTGAAGAAGAAGCATATACTTTTCTTATCTCATCAACCATCCACTCTCTGTATAAATGGGAAACAAAGAATAAAAATGATGATACGACGTTGTCATTTTCTACTCACTTTCTTTCACTTATCTTATAATATTCATATGAGTTTAATTTTGATCCACCGTCAGTGTAAAGTTTCTTGACACTGTCATTTAATTATGTGTTGTCAAATTATTAAAAGAATTTGACTATCACAACAACTACTTAAAAAGTCTAACTTTTTTCATGATGTGTTAACACATGATTAGATGACAGTAGAAAGAAATTTTACACTGGATTAAAATTAAATTCTATCCATATTCCTTCATGATCATGTTATTAACTAATTTATAATATCGTTAGTATCATGGAACAATGTGCCACCACAATCGGGAATCTAACTTTGAATTTGCGAAGATGCAAATTATGCTAACTGCACTAATTTTCGGTTGATGATAAAAGCTCATTTTGAGTGATAATTAATGATCCAGCAACATAACTGTTTGGCGGTGGACTACTACAATTGAAAACCACAAATGTGAATGTAGTGTACTAGACTGCCTAGTTGGTTTTTGTTGGAACATGCACTACTTCTCTCGTCAGAAATAAGAAAGTAACTTTTGCTTGCTATAGCTGCATCTGTTTACGTGTGCTTCTCTCTTACTTTATATGCCGAATCATCTTTTCACGAGCCTTTCTAGTTTAAGTCAGCATAATCCCCAATGCCTAATTAAAAGGATTCTATATACCCAAAAAAAAAAAGGATTCTTCCATCACCTTGTGTACTCTTCTATGATAAGTTTCTGGACTCTTGCTTTGACCATCATCGTTAGGATTATAGGTCTGTGTTCTTTCTTTAATCAGAAAGTGGTAGGAGTCGCTTCTGTATCACACATAGAAGTGTCAATTCTTGGCTCTTGGGTAATAACATGAGTCAATTGCTCTCTTTTATGTCTGTTTTGGGATGATCTAAGAATAGTAAAATGATGCAGTTATGACATTGACTCTTAGCTTTGTAGGACTTTAGCTTCAGAACAGCGTTTTTTTTTTTTTGGTTGGTATGTGTCTTTATTATGGAACTAGATATTGTTAAGTACTACTTGGATTATAACTGAGCCCAAATTCAAAACAAGACAAATTCTTTATGAGTTTAATTTTAATTTACCATCAGTGTAAAGTTTCTTTATACTGTTATCCAATCATGTGTTATCAAATCATTAAAAGAATTTGACTATCACAACAACCACTTAGAAAGTTTAACTCTTTTAATGATGTATCAGCACATGATTGAATGATAGTATAAAAAAACTTTACACTGACAGTGGATTGAAATTAAATTCATTCTTTATTATAAGAGTTTAATTTTGATCCACCATCAGTGTAAAGTTTTTTTACACTATCATCTAATTATATGTTGCCAAATCATTAAAAGAGTTTGACTATCACAACAACCACCTAGAAAGTCTAACTCTTTTAATGATGTGTCAGCATATGATTAGATGACAGTGTAAAGAAACTTTACACTAACATTGGATTGAAATTAAATTCTTATTATAAATTGTATTTCCAATAATCTGTTATGTAAACATTTCTCCTGATATTTACTAGTTGGAACCTGGAAAGCAAAAGCTTGGTGGGGAAAACGATTGCTGCCATTAATTGTTCTTGGGTTCACTGTATTAAAATCATTTTCTTTTTCCTTTACAGTGAACATTTATAATTCCGGCCACTGATACATTAAAATATTCTTTTCATATAAAATAATAGAATATAGCATAGAAGGTTCAATGGCTAACTCTTCTAGATTTGTTTATACTTTAGAGCATGCTTGTTTGTTGTTCCCCACATGCAATGCCATATATGAAGGATGTATAGCAGTAAAATACATAATTTGCATTGGGTTTTGCTTAGGAAGAATGCAAAATTAAGGATGCATATAGGCAAGGCAAGATGCATACCAGTTTTATTGGTCAAAGTCAACTTCATCATTCGCATTGTTCAAGATTTCTTTGAATTTCAGTAGAGAAAGAAATAGGAGGAAACACAGCACCCCTCGATTCTCTGTTATTGACAACATATTTGTCATAGATTTACATCATCCCGAAAATATTGTTAGTCAAAAATAAATTTTTATGGCAATATATAACCAAAGCATGTGAAGCTTGTAATGAAAGCAAAACCCCTAAAGAAAAAAACGAAAAGTGGGACAAAAAAGACAATATATATAATAGAGAAGCCTATATATTAGGTGCCATTTTCTTCATGGGCATCTTACATTCCTTCCGGGACCTCCATAATAAAAGTATGTTCCCCAAACATTGTTGGTCCCCTGCCTTATGTCATAGCAATTGGAATGATCAGCCAACTGGTGGATATTTGAAAGAGGAAGCAAGTTATTATCCCAATCAACAACTTGTAAGTTTCTAAAATATGCTGCTTTTCTATATCCTTCTCCTGCAAAATGGCCACTCCCCATTTGAGTGCCAGTGTGGTAACCCCTTGAACGAGAATTCACAATTTCTCCTCCAAATTGTACCATGCTCGCATGACTTCTCAAGTGACTAAACATGTTTGCTGGCCAGTACCCAACTAGTAGTCCCGACCCGAATTCCAACCACCAATGTCCATGCTTTGGATCCTATACAGATAGAATTTCGTCATAGTATGTAAGGATCAGTGAAAGCAAAAGGGAATGCACGTTATAACTTGTGCCTAACCTTCACTAATGTGTTGCTATAATTGCAAACACGATGGGGGTTTTCCCTTCTTGGTTAATTGTCTTATGTTAAACTGCTTGTTTACTATTATTAATTTAATATTATTGGATTAAAGTAGAAATGAGAAAAAGAATAAAAGCATGGTCAAGTTTTGCTTTTAGTTCTCGGGAAGCCAGTTACAGCAAGACCAGAATAAAAGCAAAGCGTGAACTATTGCTTTAATAAAGGAAAGGAAAAGACATAGATAAAGTCGACCCCATGAGGGTCACTAACGGAATCTTCCATTTTAATAACAATAACATATATTAAGATTCAAAAAAAGGAAAAAAGAAACGAAGTAAACGAATTATTGTTTCGATTAGATACAATTTTTTAGCTCCTACTCGGATGGTGCTTGTTTAACTTTTTGTCAAAAAGAAGCTAGCTATGAAATATAACAAATAACAGTTTGAAAAGCTAAACAGTTCAAATTAACGAACCACCTTCCAAACCATTAAGCCTTGTGAGCTAAGTAAAAGAAATATTTATATACAAAAAAAAAAGCAGTTTTTTATTTTTGGAGTAAAGGAAAGGGCCGATTGGCTCTTTTCTCCTTAATTGTTGTTGAATTGAATGGGAAATAATACTCACCTTCCAAACCATTAAGCCAATATCAAATTGTCTGTTGTTATAGGCGGATCTTGGGGAGATTGCTGCCCCTATTGCTATCCTGTTGTTAGTTTGGATAAAACCTGAACAGAGTAAGTTGTAGCATCCAGTTGCTTGATATGCATCTGTCTGTTACATAGCAGATATCTGTGAGAGGCAGAAGAAAAGAGAGTGGGGAAACAAAGGAAGGAAAAAGAGGCATGCAATACTTACTGTCCAATAAGTGAAGAACCTAGGATAGTTGTCCCCATATAGTTCTGGGCTTACCTGAAGGAAGATATGCTTATTAGCCAGAAGCTCTAGGAAATGAGAAAGAGAAATGCATTCCTAGTAAGTTCTTTAACATCGTCATAATTGATATTCAATAATATAAAATTAAAAAAAAAACAATGGATTAATATGAATATGAACTGGAATATTTGCAAACTGGGATAGTTTACGCAAGTATGGACATGCCTGCCAACCAGCTTCTATGGTATTCAGATCATTACCAAACGAGCCAGCAATAACCCATATCTGTGACAAGCTGAATTCGTATTGATCGGTTACGCGGGGTGCCCACACGTTTATGCTTGCCTTTGCTCCATAGTATTGATCTCCATTTACAAAAACAACTGCATGCTGCAATAAGTTGCATGTCAAATTGTCAATAAACAGATGTGCATGAATGAGAATGATTTTGTCTAAAGTGAGCTTAAGTATTTTTTTTCTTTTTCTTTTTTTGGTTTGAGTTCGTGCTGGAAAATTATAAATGTCTGGTATCCAATATAGATACAAGAAGAGCCTGCTCATCGAAGTCATGATTTTGATAGTACTTTTTGGTGCAAATAGGAGGCAAACTTTTACAAGTGGTGTCCCTTCACTGTCTGCTAATTTGAAACTCATGTTGAACTGTTGATAAATACGGAAAAGCAGGATTGTTCTTTTCTTTCTGGCATGGAAAAGCGGGAAATGAAAGAAGCCTATTGATGAAACTGGCAACAGAATGGAAAAAAAAGAGAGTAGATATTTTCCTTTTAAATGAATGCACTATGAGAAGTGGAAACAATAACATGAAAAAGATGGCTTTGGAAAAAATATTTTATTTTTTAGTCTTCAATTTAGAAATTAAATTTTAAAGCACTGCACTGACCTCATGACCACTGCCAGTTGAGTCTCTCCGTACTGGTCTTGGTTTTCTTCCAAATCTGCGGATGGAACTTGCTCTTAGAATATCTTCCTCTGTTGTTCTTCTGATTGGAACAGTTCCTTCTGGGCATACTTCACCAGAATCAGTCCACAGCTGAAAGCTTTCTGTTACCGTTTCTCCTTTGGCGTAGCCCTTCGGCCTCTCGGGTGGATCCTGTAAACCTTAAGTTAAGCCTATTACCTTTCTCTGTCTCTCAAATAAAATTCAATACCTAAAATAAAACCTTTAGTCCTTTGTTCAGACTAAAAGATAGCTAGCTACATTGGAATTCCATAATCCTCAGAATGGCTCAACAATTCAGTGGACATCTAAAATTCAAAGCAAAGTCATTTTGTTTGGCATTAGTTCATGAAATTACCAATGGTCTCTGCCCTCTAAGCTCAGGATGGTCAAAAGCTGGCTGCTGATGAGATAAAACACAATCTATCAAATCCCCGTCTGGACTCTGCAACAAAATAACAAAACCCCAGATCACTAAATCATGAGAAGAAAAATACACGGTCACTGTCACAGCTTCTAAAGCAGAAGAAAATGCCTTAATTGTCTTGACAGCAGGCTTGTTGATCTTCCTCAGGTGAGCTCTTATTCTCCTTAACTTAAGCAACTCTGCACCTGCTCTAAAAGTCTGGTTAGCCTGAAGGGGCTGGCCGGAATCCGAGACAATGGGGTGAGACAAAACCGGGCTAATTGAAGTAGCAAGCAGCAGCAAAGCAACAAAAGCAGGTAGCATAGGTAGAGTATATTGGGAAGTGAAAGCAGCCAATTTCAGAGAATGATTTTGTGAACTTGTTTGTTCTGGGGCAACATGATTTGCTTGTATGCATTGGTGTCGTCTTCTTGTGTGGTGAGCTGAAAAAAATGGTTCATTCCTATGTTTTTCCCAGGAAACTGAATATCCCTTCATGTCCATACAAAACAGTAGAACAACCAAGAAGAAACCAAAGTTTGTTGACTGCCTTCACGTTTTAAAATTATAAACAACTCCCCCAGCTGGTCCTGACTTCAGAGAGAGAGAGAGAGAGAGAGAGAGAGTGGTCTTAATTTTTTTGCTCCCACGCCATGAAAATTCAGGCACCAGCACATAAAATAGCCCCCCTATGGGCCCCCCCGTAGGGTGGGTTGCACTTCCAATTTTTTGTTTTCCTCTTCTAACTCGTGTTTTGCACACTAATTATAGAATTTACAAAAGATATTTAAAGTCATAGGGCTTAATGAGATCTAAATTTTTAAATAATATATAAGATGCTTTATAAATAAACTAAAATATTAAGTCGATATTATTCTAAATAAACTTTATATAAAAAATTTCAAATTGCAAATGAACCCGGCTATTCACAATTTTGTTAATCTCAGTTTGATTTAATCCACCTTATAAATAATTAAATTTGAGTATTGCTTCATATTCATTAATTCAGTAACAACTCAACTAAAACTAAATAAGACAATATATAAATATGTTTTACATATAATAAAACTTAATAAATATACATATAATATATATATATATATATATATATATATATATATATATATATAAAAGAAGAAGAAGAAAAGAAAAGCTTAAACCAGTAGCTTCATATTTTTCTTCAGTTCGAATAGGGTTAAAACTCAACTGATCAAGCTCAAATTGTTTACTTGTTTATTAAACCAGTTCAACTCAAACTCCATCAACTTTCACTCGTCTTGTATACACTGACATCATTTTTAGTATGTAGGATTCTATTCCATACTTATTCAATGTAAAATGTGATTTTATTCTATACTTCGACTTGGTACAAATGTGATCTTATACTTCGGCATCATATCTGACTCATTGTTTTGTGCTGCTGTCATCCTATTCCGACCCGCGGAATGTTGTCTCGCTCTCGCCAGCTGATATCTGCTTTTACTTTAGTCTGCTCCTATTATTAATTGCAGGATACGCCACGGCCCAAGAAAAAAATGACATAATGGAGATAGCAAGAAATTATTATGGGCCATGCCTAATAATTATATCCAATAGGCCATCATGATTAGCAATTACAAAGTCTTATTACTTTCATTCTTTTTTACGATGGAGGTGGATAATCCGGTTGATTATCAAAAAGATTGCTGCAATTAATCTGTGGTGGATTCTTGGAGCCTATTTATATAATAAAATATTGATTATTTTTGATTTCTTAAGATATTTTTAATATTATTTGTATTGTGAAATTAATTTTTTTTAAATATGGTCACGATTAAAAGGTATTTTTAATAATTATTTATTTTAAGAATTAAACTTGTATTTTTATTTTGAGAATACAATTTACTTATCACTACACTCAAGACTGATTGATATAAAATGTAAACTATAATTACAGTTGAAGAAGCATTTTGGTTTAAATTATCAAAAAAAGAAAAAAATTATAAAGGGGGTTTAATACTCTAATACATAATGTGAAGAGAAGAAAACTAAAATACAGGTTACGTGGTTTAGTTAGAATTTTATTTTGAAATCAAATAATCTCTTTACTTGTCTTCATTGCCGCTTTGCTTGTAAGATCATATAATCTTTTAAGAAACTTGATATTACTTAAGTTAGAGTTCTTGAGTAAAAATATTTTTTAACAAAAAAAGATGAATAAAAATATTAAATCTAAAAATTTTATTTATTTTTATATGAAAAAAATTCCTTCGTCTTTAAAACATAATATGAAAGTACGTATAAAAAAACATAATATGAATGTGGTATGATGATCTAATAATAACATTCCACTTAATTTTGTTAATACTCTCTTTGCTCTAGCACACCAAAAGGGTTCATGTTTTGGGCTAATCCGCGTTTACGACGTTTATAGTTAAAAAACTAAAATCCTTGAGATAAGGTATTCACTTTGTAAAGACCTAGCTTACCTAAGTGATTCGCTTTAATTGATGTCAATGGATGGTCAAACGAGTCAATGACTCAATGGCATCTGAGTGCCGACAATTTATCAATGCCATCAGAGACCCTGCTGTGTTGTAAGTAGTAACTTGAAATTAACTTCTCTGCCAATTTTTTTTAATTATTCATTAATTTTTATAATTTTATTCAAAATTTAATTTAGTTTTTATAATTTAAAATTATTTTAAAAATATATTTAAATTATTTTAAAAAATTAAAATAATTCCTATTAATTAAGTTTATTTTTTATTTAGAATGAAACTATAAACATTTAATAAAAACTATTTTGTATTTTTAAAAATTATAAGAATTATTTTATATTACTTAAAAATTATATGATATTTTTAAATAAATTTAAATTGTTAGGACTAAATTAAATTTGAAGTGAATCTATAAGAACAAAAATAATAATCTATCCTTTTTTCTTTAAATAGCTAACATTTGTTACTTGGGGGAGATAAGATAAAAAAAATGTAGAGTATGACCTTTTTTAGTATTTGATTTTAATTACATAATAATTTTAGTTATTTTAAATTTTGCACAATTTTTAAAATTATAAAATTGTTTTAAAAATACATAAAACCATTTTTTAAATTGTTTTTGCACAAAATCCTCTATTAAAAGAAGTTTTTATAAGTTTTCAAAATAAAAATTTATATAATAAAGACAAAACTTAAAAGAAGTGAAGATAATTTAGTCGAAAAACATCTTTTGTTGGTGGGGTTTTCTACACCAATTACAAGTTCCCTTCTTAAAAAAAAACATAAATTTGCTTTGATCTTATGAAAGAAAAAGAACCATCAAAAGTGTCAAAGGATAAGGATGATTTACAAGCCTAAGAGGGTAGCATGTTACCATTTACGGTTTTGATATATTAAACAATTACCATACTTGTAGCATATAATTAATTCTGCAAATGGGTTCAGAAAGATATTCCCATCTAGCATAGCAACCTAGTAAAATTATATTGGGCTGTGAGTTAGCGACTAAGCTTGTTTGTGTCCTTGTGAAGCACAAAAGTATGGCCCTTGCACTGGTTATCTTTTTTAGGGTTGTGACAGGGCAATGGTGATGCTTCCCATTTACAGTTTGCTCCCTTTGTTTACTATTCTTTATTTCTCTCTTCTTTTCACAAACACCCATTCACTCTCTCACCAAACTTGGGCAGAAAATACCAGAAACTGTTGCAGTCAGCATGAATAATATTGATCCACCACTCTCAGTATAAGAGATTAAGGTTTTTTTAGTGAAATTAATCCCTTTCAAAAAGTACGACTCAGTAAACAGATTCCCCCAAGACCTTGACAAGAAAGAGTTATTAAAATTCAAATGTATTTAAATTAACTTGCATTACCAGAACTTCCTAGTTACTATCATAAAGGCAATGGGATTTTATGGCATTAGGTATATAGAATCAGTTCGCTTGATTTTGCTAAAAGCCTGCCACAGCTGAGGATGCTTGTAAAAGGAATCATCATCAATGCTTATTATTATTATTGTTTGAGAAGTATTTAATATTTTGTATTAATTTTTAAATAAAACATATTAAATATTTTTAATTTTTAAAATATTAAATATTATATTTTTATATTTAATATTTAATTTTTTAATTTTTTAACTGATGTACTAGCACTCGTTAATAAATATAATTTAAAATAGACAGGCAAGAAACACATATAATTAGAAATCAGATGTGGGGTTGATATTGTTGACAACGGGCACTAGACTCTTAGAAGTGGTGACTTTGCTTTGATTGTTTACATTACAGTTCTTCTTGTTTTTATCAAAACTGGCCCAAACATATTGATTTACATTTAATGCAATATTGATGCTTCACATTTAATGAATCATCAACCCAAATATGAGGCAAACAAAGAAACACGTGTTTTACTTTCAATTGGATTTCAGTAGCCAAAAATAAGAAAAGACTTGTAATTGGGCCTTTTTTTATTGGCATTTGTTAATAAGTATCATCAGAAAATTAGTTAAGAAATAAAAAATGTTAAATATTAAATGTAAAAATAAATATTTAAAATTTTAAAATTTTAATAATGTTTAATATTTTTCTAATTTAATAATTAAAATTATTTTTTAAGAAATATTAAATGATTCTTAAACTAATTAACAAACTCTTATTTATTTCCTTAAAACATATGCCATCAGAATTAAAATCTTAACGAATCAAAAATAATAATAACAAATTCTTAAATATATCATTTATATTTATATAAAGTGTAAGTTAGAAACACAAAAACTAATCGAGTATATTCTTAATGTACAATAAAAAAATGGGATGAGTATATGTCAATCCTATCTTCTTTGGTCTTTAGTCTTTACAAGAAGGTTGTAATTCTTCTTGTAGTTATGTAGTAGGAGTTTAATCTCTCACATTTATATTTTTCATTTTTTCTTAAGTCTAATAGAACCTTCTTAATTCCTAAAACGCAAAATAAAAATAAAAATTGTAAGTTAGGACAATTTTACATACATATAATTAAAATAATTATTAAATTACTCGATGTAGGACCTCATAAAATAAAGAAGTTTTAACTATTTTAACTCATTTGTTATTATTATAAAGGGAATTTGTACTGATTGTGAAGTGGAGTTGGATGCCATTGGAACAAACTTGGTGACAAAAGTATGCAGAAGCATGCGGCAATTATAGAAAGGGAGTGAGTATAGCAAATAGACTCTTACAAGAGTGTAGCCTGCAGAATATAATCCATACAGGATGACCACTAAGCCCTTAGTGGGTTGAAGATGATGATAGGTCATCGGGCCTGGATGTGGAAGCCATGTGATGTTATGTTTTGGCATATAATTTACTGTTTCCACTTTCCACTGTCTTTACAAAATAAAAGACTGAAAAATCTAGGACCTTTTTTAAATGGCACGAGAATGTATACTTTGGA
Organism: Styphnolobium japonicum; assembly: GCA_023212625.1. NCBI lineage: Eukaryota > Viridiplantae > Streptophyta > Magnoliopsida > Fabales > Fabaceae > Styphnolobium > Styphnolobium japonicum. Next base: position 36,528,037 of record JALBWW010000003.1, on the reverse strand, counting down.
AGCTAAGTATAATTAAGCAATATTGGTAGAGTGGCACATGGGCACAAATATCGGCTCAAAGAGTAGCTACCATAGGTGTCTTGCGGATTATTTATTCACTCACTTGTTATGCAGTGCGTTGTGGATGTCAAAAAGTTACAACAGGCAATATCTTGCTTGTTTTAGAGGTACGTACCAACCCACCTTGTAATGTTTATACTAACTTTCTTAGACCTGCTCAAAACTACTCAAGTGCCAATAGCACTAGACAAATTAAAGCCTTTTTTCACCACAATATTTGACAATTTAGAGCGATATGTAATGATGCCTTGAAAAAAAAAGAATTTGAGGACTAATATAAGTATAGCTTTTAGCTTATGATGAAAACAGCAAGTAGGGTTTCAAACTTTCAACTATTGACTTATTGACTTATTATGGAGTTTTTTTTATTAAAAAAAAAGACTTATTATGGAGTTGAAATAGGCATTTTATGAATAATTCACAAGCATGAACAAGGAATTGTGGACCAGAGTCAGCCAGACATAATTTAATATCCTATTTTTTTCACTAAAAAAAAAAAAAGAGATATAGCTTACAATTTAGCTTAATCGGATCATGTATGGCAAATTCAGTACTAACAATTCAAGCACCCAACTAAATTTCAATTCATACGGAAATAAAGGAACAAAAAAAATCCATGAAGATGTAAAATGAATGGTAATGTTTCCTTCCACAACTATGCATTGGTACAAATGTCTTCACTTTTTTAGAAAAGCATTGAAATTAAAGGGCCAATGCAAAAGGTATGATGGCTATACATCATATTTGTAATGGGCCGAAAAGAAAGCTCCTTCCAGTGTCTTTAGACCTAGAAAAATCCCGTCCCAAATGTGATGCGTTTCAATTTGTAGGAGATTCTAATCCTTTCACAATTAGCCCATTAGGTGCCAGATTCCTTAAGTAGCATATATTTTGATTAAACCTTAAGTAGCATATATACGCACAGAAAAGTGTATTTCGATTTCCCTTCGACATTATATCCTCCAATATTTGATTAGAAAAATAATAATTTAGAGCGAGTTTAGTACAATAATTATAATTAAGAATTTAAGTATTTATTTATTTAATTTTAATTATTCATTTAATTGATTATTTAATTTTTAACTTAAATTAATATTTCAAACTATTTTTAACTAAAAACTTCCCTATTTGATATTTGAATAATCGCAAAATTTTATTTTTGGTATAAACTATTAAGTAAAATTTTTCAAAAGATGCTTCAGGATTATACATTTTTATTCAGAATAATAAATGTATAATTTATTCTTTTAGAATGTGTTTGATTTGTTTTTGTTTTTATTTTTAATTAAATATATTTTTATTATAATTATAAAAATATCATCTTATTTTTTAAAATTTTTTAAATAAATTGTGAAAATATCAAAATATTATTTTCTTCATGAAATTTTAAAAATAATAAATAAAATAAAAAGAATGTAATATTATTATTATTATAATTAAAATATACCTAAAAGAAAATTCCCCATGAAAAAACAGAATTGGACTAAAATTCAAATACACTCAAAACTAAAGTATTAGTCTTGTATCAGGGACGCTTAATATTATTATTTTTGATGTAAATTATGGTACTTCTTACTAAGAAAGCAATAAATTAATCCTACGGAGTAAGATTAGGTACGTGAAGTGGAGACATTTCTCAACTGTATTTTTTCCATACTCATTGCTCCAAGAATCAAACTCAGGATAAGATGCTTAAGGTAATCAAGTTCTTTTCATTCAGACTTACGCAAGTTAATAGTTACACTTAATATTTGACAAAGCTGATAAATTAACTTTATAGTAAATATTTATTTTAATTTTTTAAAAATATATGAGACATTAAATTAGTATTTAAATATTACATTTTTACCATTAAATTAATTTATAAAATTAATGACATTAATTATTATTAAATAATTAATTTAATATCACTAATAAAAAAAATTAATTAATGTAATATCACATATATAATTAGACAATCAAAATCATTTACTATACGAGTCATTTGAAGTAATGCTCCATGCATGTGCGTATTTAGCTGGCTTTGCTTATAATTTGGAGCTAGATTTACATACTGCCAGTCCTTCAAATGGTTATGGCAGGCTGCTTCTGGTTCTGGATGATTTTGACGGGGGTAAGTATACCTCATTTTGTTGTCTGGGCCATGAGCCCACATAGGGTTGGTACGTATTATTCTAAATGTGAAATGGCAAAAAAAGTACAGATTGAACAAAGGTGTTCGCTGGCCCACCCAGGTTGTATAGGGTTGAGGCCCAATAGAATTTTAACCTAGCTGGAGCCAATTTTAATCTTGCCATCCCTAAAATTTGGTTGGCCCAAGCCAGCCCAAATAGATACATTTGACTCTTATAAAATCACATGTTCAAAGCTTGGCTAAAAGTGTAATTTTATTTTTTTAGTTAAAAAATGATAATAAGGATAGATAATTACAATGTTACTAGTTATGATGTTAGAGATATGCCCGGACCAAATGGTCGTAACGGATCCAAAAATTTTAGGTAGTGAAGGCAAAGGTAAAAGTAATACATAAACATTAAAAAAGAATTTTCAAATCCTTATATTTATACATGAAAAATCTAAAATAATGAACGTATTTTCATATTTTAAAAATGTTAAATGATTTTTTTTATTATCAAAACTATATATTTCTCCTTATATACACAACCAAATAATCATTTAATTATTCATTTTTCATATGATTCTAATTCTGAATGATATTCATAGCAGCGAATGGTTGTTCAACTGTTGCCGTTGTTATTAGTAATATACTTATCTTTTTCACCTTTACAGCTACTATTGATGTGAGAGAAAATTTTGAAAAGTTAAATTTCAACTTTTTAAGTGTTATGTAAGATAAGTTGGGCGGTTATAATTTACTTGTTAATTTTCATAGTGGGAGTTAAAAAATAGCGAGGACAAAAATGATAAAATACTACTACTCTAATAAAAATAATTTAAAATTGGGTAGGAGCATGTTTCCCCACTATTATTAACCTGGATCAATGTCTGTCAAATGAGATTACTAGCAAAAAGAAGATTCAAAACTTGTGCACTTAAGTAGCCTAGCCTTATCCGGAATCCTCCAAATAGTTTAGCCAAACCTGTTAAAAAACAACTCAATCTTTTTCAAGTCCATAAGCATTTAAAGTCTCTCTCTATATATATATCGATGAAAAGTGTGTACTCCTTTTCTTCTTGCTGCTGTTGTCATACGAAAAACCATAAATCAACTCAACTCTTTTAATATTTTACTGTACGATGAACCTCTTGATAGATTAAGCTTGTAAGATTTGGATTGCTTTCTTAGGACCTTGATCAAGATTATCAATGTGAATTTTATCATTCTTGTTACTGTCTCTTGAGAATCAGATTTGAAATCTGTGTTAGAAGATAAGAAAAGTTGCAGTGAACTTTTCAAACCTAGTCTTGTTTAGCATTTGTCTTGGATTTTCGAGGATCAATACGTGGGCATGAAGATAGCAGCGCATCATTTATTTATTAGAAAGATTGTTTCTTTACTTTTAAGAGATAATGAGAATTCTGAGAGAAATTTTAGAAGAACCATGCTGGTATAGGCATCCATTTCCTTGTTTCTTATGCATGATATGCAGGAATCTGAGAGGAACTATGCAGTAGATTGGAGAATTATGTTAGTGGGTTCAAGCTCTCAGCTCCTGTTAAGAATAATAGCATCTAGAGTCAATATTTGAAGAAATAAGTTCATCTACCCAGAAGAGAAGTCTTGTTCATGCCACGAGGAGCAAGAATGACATTTCTATTGTCAGTCTTATTGCTTTTTTTTTTTGGCATTTGATTCTATGTTCTTACTAATATCTCACGTACAAGTGTGCAAAATTGTTCACCAAATTATGGTGTTTTTCCTTACTGAAAAGTCACCTTGAATTCTTTAAGATACATATGATAGTCCCTTTTGTTTATCATTCTGGTTCTTTTGAATATAGGACAGAGTCTATAATATGATTGTGATTTTAAGGTTGACCGGCATTTAATCTTTCATATCTCAACAGGTATATTATTTATCTTACAAAATAATAACTAAAACGTTATCATGTAATCATTTTAAGAAAATGGTATCACGAGATTATGAATTGTAAATGGGAAAATTTATGGATTAATTTCAAGTTATTATCATTGTAAATTTGTTTTACATTATTATCTAATTATGTATTGATAAATCATAAAAAAATTGACTATCATAATAATTACATAAGAAAAAAAAAAACATTTTTAATGATGTGTTGATGATATGTTTGTTATTCGAGTCCCAAACAAACTCCTTGATATCTCTCTTTGAGTGAGGGAAAGATTTCTTAATGCTCTTATTCACATTCAACTATGGTATTATAATGTTATTATTCTCTTATTTATATACACACCAATTAACTAACTATATAACAACCTGAAACTAAACCTCTAACCAGCTAACATTTCCTTTTATTGTATCAGTTTGTTAACATATCATTGAATGATAGTGTAAAAAAATTTATATTGACATAAACATATTTGACGAGCTTTCAACTAAGAATTTAATTTTAATACATTGTTATTATAAAAAATAATTAAATTATCATTTAATTATGTATTATTATATTATTAAAAATATATTCGTTGTGATAATATCTATTTTAAAATTTAAACTTTTTTAATGATATATAAATACATGATTATATAATAATTTTTTTACATTGATAATAAGTTAATATTAAATTGAAAAATGGGAACTAATAACACTTACATGCATTGAACAACCTAAAATTTCTTTAAAATAAAGAGTTTAATTTTGATTTATTGTTATCTAATAATGTACTGGCACATCATTAAAGGAGTTAGATTTCCTAGGTAATTGTTGTAATAGTCAAACTCCTTTATTAATTTGTCTACACATGATTGGATGACAATATAAATTTTTTTTATACTGACAGTAGATTAAAATTAAATTATACCCTAAAATAAAAGTTTCACAACAAATCACATACACCCTATAATCTCAAAAAGACCAATGTCCACACCCTTATTTGTATGGCTACCTTATTTTTGTCATGTCTTAATGATTTTGCAGAGGGTCGGCACATCCCAAGGCTATACACATACATAATGGAACAATCGTTGATTAGCATCCATGATTTCCAAATTTTCAGAATCAACATTCCAATATATTATTGGGTTAAATTTTGGAAATCTATTCGTAGTGAGTTCGTTGTTAAAATATCAGAAAACATTATCTAGCCCGATGGAAGTTGCTTGAATTGTGTCCTGGGTGACGTGACAATTTTTTTTCTTTTTCTTTTTGATACTTTGTGTGTGAAGATTGGGAAAAGATTGGGAAAAAATATACATACATAGCGCGCACATACATACATATATATATATATATATATATAGGGGCATATCTAGTGAAAGGAGTGGTTTATTGTGAGAGTGAGATGAGCAAATCTTGACCATTGGATCATCCATGTATGATCAAGATTAAAACATAAAGTCATGTGACTTTTTTAAGTGATCATGTGACCTTTAAGTAACATATAATCTTGACCATTCATGAATGATTTAATGGTCAAGATTTACTCCTCTCACTCTCATAATAAACCACTCCTCTCATTAGATATGCTCCCTATATATATATATTATTCATTTTTATTAATCATTAGACCCTTTGGTGACATTTTGTCTGTTGATTGTTTTTCATTTTTGAATATTTTTATATAAAAATGTTAGACTTTTATATTTGGTATAATATTTTAAAAACTATTCTCATCAAAAAATAGCGAGAGACAAAGGATAAAGAGAGTGTAAATGTGATGATTCATACATACGTCCAAACTCTGTAGCAATGTTCCAATTGGCTATATATATATATAATATTCATTTTTATTAATCATTAGACTATTTTGTGATATTTGGTTTCTGGACTATTTTTCATTCCTAGATATTTTTATAAGAGAATGTTAGATTCTCATATTTGGTACAATATTTTTAAAAATATTTTTATCCAAAAATAATTCACAGGAATGGTTTTTGTCTAATATTTCCATACTTTCATTTTTCATAGGAAAAGATGTGAGTTGGCAACATTCCAATGACATGAGAATATTTTTACTATGTGAAATATCCAAAATACTTACCCTTTTATCGTCATATCATCAATCAACCACTGTCACGTTATTGTCGGCAACCACCATCTGTGGAGGCTAATCACATATGGCCACCCTGCCATTGCCAATTGTTGACGATACCCAGAAATTTCGGCCACCTTACTGATCATCATAATTCAGTCACCCATGTTGTTACCGATAACTTCAACCATAGTGCTGGTCACTAGAATTCAGCGATGGTTGATTGTTAGCAAGCAATTTCATCCATTGTGCTGGTCATTAGAATCCTATTACCCCTCGCTACAACTAGAGGTTGACGGTGACCAATGATTTCGATCACTGGGCTGGTCTCCAGAATCCTGCCATCCACCGATGACGACAATAATTGATAGTGGTTGGCAATTTCAGCACCATCGGTGGTTGAAGTCATTCTTGAGAATTTTTTAGTTAACAAAATGTAGTAATTATCATTTTTGAAAATATCATTCTTGAGTATGTTATTTTCAGAAATATTTTTTCAAAACTTCAAACCAAATACTCCCTTAGGAGTGCCTCATAAATTGGCAAGTATATTTTTCAATACTTCAATCTGATTGGAGCAATTTGAGAAAAAACTTACCAATTATACACTTGTGTTCACGTTAGTTACGTGGGGAGATATGAGTAAAGAGAATTCGAGTTTCAGAATGGTTTTGCAGTCTAGTAATGGTGAGGGTACCTGCAAAGGCATTCTGACACTCAAGTTAAAAGAGAAATAAAGATAATGAAGTGTATTAGCTAGAATTAAATCATACTTGTGAAATGAACATTATTTTCCCTATATACCTTGATTATTACAGTAAAAAGGACAGACTAAGGAGTTAGGGAATGATTTGTTAGTGAAGTGAGTCCCACGCCTCACGTTTGGAGTGCCTCGCATTGATTATATTGTTATGGCCACATAAACAGAGTCATGATTAGCTCATTCAATATAATGTATTTAGGTGATGTGTAATTGTTATGAGCCTAGATTACCAAATACTTATAAGGCTCCTACAATACAACTTATTTTTTAAAAAAATTATAATCAAAATATATAAAATTTAACTGAAAAGTTTTTTTAAATATAAAATAATTAAAATGAAACATGCACTTTACTGTCTCCTTTAGCTCGCAATACAAGCTCTTCTCTTCCAATTGACACTGAACTACGTTTCGCAATCCTTGGTACGGATGTCAATGGGGCAGGGTGGGGGTGGGGAGTACTCTCCCCGTCCCCGTCCCCGCCCCCGCCCCCCAAATTTCCTCTCGTCCCCGTCCCCGATCCCCACCGTGGGAAGCATTCATCCCTCATCCCCGTCCCCACGGATTCCCGCGAATCCCCACGGAGATATCAAAAGTTCGTAAAAAAATTAAAAAATTACAAACTAAAATTCAATAAAATTTAAAATATATATAATTAAATTATTAAATTTAAAGTTAAATCATAACAAGTTCAAACTGAAATAATACAATCACAATATTCAAATTAAATAAAAAAATATGAAAAGACTAAAATGTTATTAGTATTTAAGATATATAGTACACATAATGAGGGGTATATATGTAATCTATTCGGGGCAGGGACCCCACAGGGCGGGGGGTATGATCCCCGTCCCCATCCCCGAATCACCTTCGGGGGAATTTTATCCTCTATCCCCATCCTCGCAAGAAAAAATTTTCCGCTCGCGAGACTCCAAATGAGACAGTCCCCACAAAAATCTTCATTCACATATAAAAATTAACATCCCTAATCCTGGCTTCGGCATGCACGAAAGGAGGGAATTTAGAAGGACCACTGAGATATAAAAGCTGCCACAACCACAAACTTATTTGCTTGTCGTATGATTTTTTTAAGAGAAAATTCACACATCAAATGTCTTTTCTCCTGTATACACTCATTAGAAGAAAAAAATTATGTTCACATTAAAAAAAAAACTATTGTGTCATGTGAGTTACGATATTAGTTGATTTGTTTTCTATTTGTTGATTTTATTTATTTATTTATTTGTGATACGTCCTAAGCTAACTGCAGGTGAGTCATCTATTTGTAGATAACAATATTGTGCCGACTAATTTTTTTGGTTTTAGATATATGATCATTACATGATAAATTAATGATGTTTCTGCAATACTCTCATTTTTTTGGGTACAAATATCGATATACTTTTTATAATTATTAGTCAATATTTGATCACATATCACACTTAATTAAATTATAAATATTATATTATCTATTTTGTTATTACAATACAACTTTTATATTTCATCAAAGGAAGACACGTAATTAATAAGATAATCAGTATTTCCATAAAACATAAAGGACATTGAAGGAATTTCTAAAACTTATATTTATGTTTATTATAAAAATTTTACTATATAATATATTAACTCTATATGAGTTAAAAATTCTCTAACTTTATTTGTGATTATTCATTGGAAAAAGACATTATATGCATTTCTGTAGTCTGTTAAGTTATTATTCTTACATTATGTGCGAAGCACATTGCTAAAAATAACTTGAATTCACAGCAATCTTGGATTTCTGGTCTAATGATAATTTCTTTTTGTTTTAGGGTTGGTTTAGATAAGTTTTTTTAAAAAATAAAATTTCATATATATTTTTTAAAAATAAAATTATTTTATGTTTAGATACAATATTTAATAAGATTTATTTTTTACGTTTGAAGCTTTTTTATTTGTTATTAAAAAAGGTTTATTTTTTTAAATCACAAAAATCTAGCTAAAAAAACATAAAATGTGCTCTTTTAGTGCTTTAGTTTTTTTTTTTTAATCAAAGATCATTTAAACATACTAAAATATAAAAAAAATTACTTTTTAGAAGAAAAAATATTTTTTAACAAGAAAAACGCGTCCAAATGAACACTTACGTTCCATTGATAATATTCTCTTCAATTTTTTGATTACCCCTTGTTTCTTTGTTTTGCAAGGCCAGTCTTATGCATCTTTCATTCTAAATAATGAAATTCCCCATCTTTTGATAAATACACACTTTATCTTAACAAAACTTTTTCCTCAAAGTATTATATTATCTTTTTAACTTCACCAAAAATAATTATATCATCTTAATATCTTTCAATTTATATTAATTTAGATAAATTTCAGTCTGATCTTTATCTTAAAAGTTAATATTTTCAAAATTTTCAAGGCATCTATAAAGTTGTATCTTTTGGAGCCACTTCAATATTTTCTCAAAAATAGAGGTAAAATTTTTAAGAATAAATATATTATAAAAATTATACGAAAATTAATATATATATATATATATATAATGTATAAAAATTCATTCTTAAAATTTTTGTCCTTAGAATAATAAAAGAGTTGCACATATTTCTCAGTAGAATTATATTTTATTAGGCTTCTCCAAATATATATATTATCTCATTCGCTCCAACTTTTTTTCATACAAAGGCCATTTAATATTGTTTTAAGACTAAAATAATTATTAATAGAGAGTTTCATTTTGATATAGGTGTAAAACATTTTACATTATTATTCAATTATATATAATTATATTATTAAAAGAGTTTAATTATGATAATAACTATATGAGAGGTCAATTTTTTTTAATAATGTCTCAACACATTATTGAATGTTAAGATAACATTTTTTTTAGAACAAATGCATCAACACCCTTTAAAATTTGACCTATGTGCAAATAACCACCATAAACTATAAAATCTTCTAATTTAATTCATAAGATATATCAATTATTGTAATAAGTTCTTCCATCCACTCTCTGTTAAATTATTAACGAAATGAAAGTGCATTTAAACTCCTTAAACTTTGCCAATTAGCATACAACCACTATAAATTATAAAATTTTCTAACTTAGTCCCTAAACTATATAAATTATCATAATAAGTTCTTTTATCCACTTATTATGTTGCTAATAAAAGAGTGATGCAACATGATCTTTACATTCATCTGTCTACAATCCTAACACTTATCTTAATTTTTATTTACAATTTTTATTTAATAATTATCTCTTTATACCTATTTAATAATTCTTCATAAATTAAAATAATAACAATTGAAAAAATTAAATAAAATAAAGTCCCTAACAAATGACGTAGTCATGTTAGATTTTTTTTTTGAAAATAATATTATATTTTTTAATTTCTAAAATTAACTAATTAGGTAAAGTGAAAAGACTTATAAAATAAAATAAATGGTTAAGGGAAGTTCAAAATTTTATTTTGATTTCTCATTCTATTTAAATTTTATTTATATTAAATTTTATAATCTAATATCTTAATAATTAAAATTTACTTCAATTTTGTTATCTCAATCAAAATTTACATTAAATACATGTCACATAATAAAAAGAAAAAGTATATTCATGTCTCTCACAAATTTGGACTCATTTATAAACAGTCATCACGAACTATAAAAAGAACAAAAAAATAATAATATGAAGGATTAGGATTGGAGATAGATAGATGACTTATTATGATAATTGATATAATTTAGAGATTAAATTAGAAAATTTTATAATTTATTGTAGTTATTTGTAAATTGGTAAAGTTTAAGAACTTTGAATTACTTTTAACAATTTAACGATGATTGAATAAAATGGCCTATTATAATAATTAATATAATTTAAAAATTAAATTGAAAAATTTTATAATTTATGATGATTATTTATAAATGAGCCAAAATTTAAGGGTGTGAATATAATTTTTTCTTTTTTTCTAATAACAATCAATGAAAATTAAATTAATTTTTCTTATAATAATAAGGTTAAAATTAAACCCATTAATATATATTTAAAAAAAGAGCTTAATTTAGCCTTTTTTTTATAGTGTATATGAGGGGCTAATGCCCAAAAAAGGATAAGAGAATAGAAAGTAAGAGCCAACTAATAACATGTTTAATTTAACTTTTAAAATCTCACAAATCATAATTTAAATAAAAATTTATCTTTTAATATTTTTATTGAAATATAAACCAAACACACCGGGTATGATACCGCTGAAACATCATTAGGAAGCAAAGGATCAAGCCCTCTAGGAGGGTGCTCAATTTTTTTTTTTTAATAGGGTCTATATTATCAATACAAAATTTCTCACGGGATTCCAACTCAATAGGTACGTCCCCGAACTACTTTCAGCTCTCTCTTCTTCTTCTTCTTCTCTCTCTTCCCTCCCTCTATCGCCCTGTCTTCCTCTCCGATCCGAAATCCACCACTCAAACCCTTGACAGATCTCCTACTTTTAAATCACCGTCACCATCTTCCACAAAATTCCTGCAAAGCTTCTGTTTCCATCTACACAGCTTTTTTCTGCAATCGCTTCTCTAGGGTTTCTGCGAACCTCTTACCACTCATCTCATCTAAGGAAATATATGTCCTACTTATTTCTGGTATGCTTTTCATTCCACTTCGCACTACTATTCATTCACGATTCATTCCCGACACAGAAAACGAACGGGAAATTGATGTTTTTCAAGGGGTTTAAAATAGAACTGCCGTTTTGGCAACTCTGACTGTTACGGGATTCTAATTTTGATTCTTTTTTGTTCGAGATGAAAACGGTCTAGCGTAGAATCTTTATTTTTTATTTTTTCACTTTGAAGATGTTTGCATATGTGATTGTTGGGCTTATTTTGTATTCCTTTTGTTGTCTCTGTTTTGTGGATCTATTTTTCTGTACATGAAGTGGGAAAGAGTTTGGTGCAAAGATCGCTACTGTCATGATTGGTTCTGTTGGAATTGAATATAAAAGATTATGTATGGAATGTGTTATTTGATAGACTTGGTATATTGCACATGATTGTGACAGCAAGGGTCATAACTACATTTGCTATGTGAGCAAGCCGATGTCATAAAAAAAATGAATAATCATGACTGGAAAAGTAAGTTCAGTTGACTCGTTGCAAGGAGTTCAGCCCCCCCCCCCCCTTTCCTTTTTTTAGTGGTTTGAAAATTGTTGCATGGTATTAACTGCATTGGCAGAAAAGATTAGAAATAGAAAGCCTTAGTAGAACATGACTACATGAGATGAATGGGCAAAAATAAATGTTTTTGCATATTATTCAATAATTTGGCGTGGTGAGAACCATGAACATATGAACTGTGCGTTGTGTTTAGCATCTTAGGTTTGATGGCTCAATTATTCAGAAGAATTGTGAGATGTGGTGATGAATGGACAAAATAGTGAAAGACAGCCACTATTTTTTCTTTTAGTATGCCATTGAAAATTAACATGGAAAACTCGGTAGGCTTACTATGGCAATTACATGAAATGCGTGTGGTGAGAGTGGTGTTTTGGATGAGTGACAGCATACAATTAGAGCTGTAATTTGTTAGAAGTTATGAGTGTCCTGAATTGTGAATAAGGGTTAAGAACTTGAGATGATGATAATGGGATGGGTTGTTGAGAATATGCTGCCACAAATCAACTCTATCTTAAGAAATCAGTATATGTAATTCCTGAATGTACTATTAAAATTTAAGAAAGAGAGTTTCTATTTTATTTTATTTTTACCGCAAGTTTGATGATAATGTTATAATTGCAAATTTATTCTTAAATTGTTGCAATATATCATATTAATGGAATTGTCTTTCTCTTTTCTCTATCTTATCAGGCTTTTCAATTGGCTTGAATGACCGTGTGGAGGCAACCTGGCTATGACTTCAAGCATGTTGAGCGGGGAGCGAAGGTACATCTGGATTTGTGTGCATTGGAAGCCACTAGGACTGGGCTAGTGGTGAGGGCTTTGGGTAGTTTGCAGGAGGTCTTGTTCTGTCATTGTACCCAAAAACAAAGTTTGTGCTTTGTTATGCTTATGCAAATCATAAGGGATGTGTCATTGTAGAAAACCAGCTTATTTTGTTGTCAATTTGGTGCTAATGGTAACCACTTGTCTCCTCAAATGAGGGGTTTTAAATTTTAGTCTCCCCTCCATGTGTGCATGAATGTATTTTGCATTAATTGACTAAAAGAGAATTGAGGTTAATGATGCTAATACTGTTGCAGGTGGGCCTCTTCGAGAAGAGGCGGTATGACTGTTTTAGGGAAAGTTGCAGTTCCAAAACCTATCAATTTACCCAGTCAGAGGTATTTGATTTCTGTATCTATGCAGTTAACTAGTGTGACTGGTTTACGGTCTGAAATTTTTTGTTTTCTTTTGTATTAAGGTTAGAAAATCATGGTCTGGACCCAACTGTGGAGATTGTTCCCAAGTGAGTAAATATCTATTGATCTGATTGATATGTCATTTTCTGCTGCTTTTTTCTTCTAGTTCTAGGTTGTTGATGCTTGTGTTGTCTTTATTTCTTTTGATTAGGGGTACGCTCAGCTGGGGCAGTAGATCATCCTCTTCTGCATCAAATGCATGGGGGTCTTCTTCTCTGTCTCCAAATACCGATGGTGGTACTAGTTCACCCAGACACCTCAGTACCCTTCCATCCTCTGGTGGAAGTGGCACGCGGCCTTCAACTGCTGGTAGTGATAGAGCTCTTGACCCAACTACTAATGCATGGGGGTCAAATTCTCGGCCTTCATCAGCATCTGGGGCACTGACATCAAATCAGACTTCACTGACAACATTGCGTCCTCGCAGTGCAGAAACAAGACCAGGTAGCTCACACTTGTCTCGATTTGCTGAACTCTCGACTGAAAATTCAGTGGCTTGGAGTGCTGCTAGGACTGCAGAGAAACTGGTAGGCTTCTGTTGTTATTTGTGCTTGAAACTTTTGAATACTACTACTAGCTACTTCTAAAGATATTTTTTCTGTAATTTATTATATTAATTGTTTCTAGGTCAATAGGCTGATTCAACAAGTGTTTAAGATGTGGGAATTCATTTTACAGTAGCCAATAATTTTCCATTTCTTATTTTATATCTTTCTTTGGTTTGGGGATGATGCACATCTTGTTACTGAGCATAGTTTCTGGGCTAATGAACATGTTTGTGGCTATGATTTGGTATTTGTTTGTGGTAGGGGCTATTATCTTCTTGTATGATTAGCTGATTAAGATCTGTGTCTAGAAATTCCAAACATTATGCATTGACATTGTTTTTGGGGATGCTGTCAAAGTTGATGTTTCATCTTTGTGTTTGACATTGTCCCACTTTTCTCACCCGACCTACCCATGGCTGCTTCTGTCTTGTATTTATTGCAAGCCCTGCTACTGATAGTAGTCAGTTTTTGACAAATGCAGGGAGTTTCACAACCCAAGAATGATGAATTTTCTCTGAGCTCTGGAGATTTTCCTACTCTTGGTTCTGAAAAGGACAAGTCTGTACTGAATTCTGAGTTGCAAGGTAAAATAGTCTGTATAACTATTATGGTGATTAATGTTTTAAATTGAATAACACTTTTTTAATTGACAATAGTGCTGCATTCTATGGTCATAGTTGTATCTTTAAGTTTACACTACATATATTTCTCATTTCGGTGTGGCTGCTGTCACTACAATGGTTTTGACTGAAGTTCTCAGGTTTCTTTTTTTACTTTTCTCAACTACCCCTCTCCACGCCCCTTTTTAATTTCCCCCTTGAACGCTAGTAGCCATTATGGTTTACTCCACACAGAAAGCTAAAGGTTTTAATAGAAATATAGTTTATGGGCAGCACATATTGTCTCTAAGTTTAAAACTGAGAAGCCTATGGACATTGTCAGTGTGGTACTGTAAGCGTAATATTGGAAATGGATTGGAAAGGATTTACTTATATTATATGAAGAGATTTTTATTAACTTTGGTTTCCACTGTGTGTGTAGAGTGAGTTTTTTTGCTGTGTCTTGTACTGTAGTATGGCTGCATGGGTTTCAAAATGGAATAAAATGGTTGTAATTTTATTTTAGTTGTTGAATAATCATACTGCAGATATAGTATTGTTATCTGAAAAGAAAGAGTGATTTTAATTGTTAGTTGTTTAGAGAATCATTGCATAAAAACTGTATTAAAGAGAAGATATATTATCAGGTTCTTCAGTGAGATGTAAATTGTTAGTTGTTTTAATAAATTTTTTATCAACCATTGGCAGACCACAGTTCTCATGCTCGCCCTAGCTCATCTTCTGGACTTGGAAAAGAGAAAAATGAGACCTCAGTTGTTGGTTTGTCTGCATGCTCTTGTTTCTATATTTACTTGTTGCTTTGATTTTGGTTCTGCCTATTTCTGCTGATAGGGTTTTGCGTTCTCATTTCTGGTGATATTTGTGTGCTGCTTATATTACAGATGATGTTCATGTGAATGCAAATGTGAAGGGTGAAACGGTAAATTCTTGGAGAAGAGATTATCAGGCATACAATGAGGATGGTGTGAGGCCTGAGATAGAGAAATGGCAGGGGAATCCCCAGCCTTACCCTAATGCTGGTATTCCTCCTCAGCACTATGATGCTTGGCATGGTGCTCCAGTAAATAACCCTCAAGGTGGTGTTTGGTTCAGAGGTCCTCCTAATGGTCCTCCATTTGGAAATCCTGTTGCTCCAGGTGGCTTTCCAATTGAACCATTTCCATATTATCGTCCACATATTCCACCTACTGGTCTTGCCAACCCACCTACAGTTCCCCCTCCTGGGACTGGACCAAGAGGGCACCATAAGAATGGAGATGTCTACAGGCCTCATATGCCTGATGCTTACATTCGTCCAGGTATGCCTATCAGACCTGGTTTTTATCCTGGTCCAATGGCCTATGAGGGATATTACAGTCCTCCGATGGGGTACTGCAATTCAAATGAACGAGATGTTCCTTTTGTGGGAATGACAGCTGGACCCTCTGTTTATAATAGGTACTCAAATCAAAATCCTCCCGAGCCTTGCAATTTGCAAGGTAGATCTGGTGGATATGGTTCTGCTGGAAAGCCATTGGCCTCAGAGCAGGTGGAATCCAGCCATCCTCCTGATACTGCTGGACCATACCGAGTTCTTCTTAAGCACCGCGATGAGTGGAATGGAAAAAATGAACCAACAAACTGGCAGGACTCAGAGACAACCATTGCATCATGTGTCAATGGGAGGGACCAACCAAGAATGCCAGTCTGGGAGAATGAGCATAGCTCAAATTACACAAAGAATGAGGAGATGGATTTGAGGACAAGTGCTCATGGTGAAGAAGTCTCTTCTCAGACTTCGGAAAATCAAGGATCTTGTTCATCTGTCATTAAGGCCAAATCTCCTGAAAGTACAGGAAGCATTAAGAAATTTGATGATACTTCAGCAAGGAAATTGGATGGAGTTGCCTCTAATGTGCTAGAAATCCCCTCAAGACCATCTGCCCCAAAAGATTCCAGTCTGATTCAGAAGATAGAGGGTTTAAATGCAAAGGCTAGGGATAATTCATCTGCTAAAAGTAAAGAGGAGCAAAGGAGTAAATTTCATGCTGGTAGTACTATGGTAAACCATGTGGAAAATGAAGTTGGTGCTGTTGTTGTGTTTCCTGAGAGAACCCCTCGTGAAGTTGGTGCTTCTGGTGGAGAAAAGAATTTTGAATCCTTATCTTTCAGTGGAACCGCCACATCCAGGTTTGGCAATAACTTCTTGGTATTAACTGCTGTAATTGTGGTTCATTTATCTTGGTGAAAGTATTGAAATGCTTATTCACAGGCGAACTGCTCAAGGCATGCAAGGTAGAGGTGATCATCGCAATAAGGGAAGACTCAATAATCAAGATGCTGATGGTTGGCGAAAGAAATCTATGGTTTCACATTCTTCAACTTCATCAGGTGCTCAGTTGGAAACATCTAATGTTCTTGTTGGTGACCATCAAATATCTGTTGATGCCTATGACAGATCCGAGTCCTATAACCAAGCAAGGCGTGATGGAGAATCTATGCAAACCATGTCTGATCCAGCTGAAGACCATGTGCAGGTAATGCATACACTATTTCTATGCTTGCTACTTTCTAGACTATGTACATTTAACACTTGCACACTTTGAAACTACCAGCGTGCTAAAATGAAAGAGTTATCCAAGCAACGGACTAAGCAACTGCAGGAGGAAGAGGAGGAACGTATTAGAAAGCAAAAGGCTAAAGCTCATGCAAAGTTGGATGAGTTAAACAGGCGTTCTCAAGCAGTGGAAGGGTCAACGCAGAAGGAGTGTGCCACAAATTATGCCCCACAGAATAAGCAAGAGGAATTACAACCTTCTGAATCAGCAACTGTATCAGGCAAATCTGGAGCAGTCAATTTGGCTGTAACATCTAAAGCCAATGTTGTATGTCAAATTAGTGATACCAGCATTAACAAAGTTGAAAAGTCACCCATCTTGTCTAGTGACCCACCTTTGGAGACACTAAAGAAAGCTGGCAAAGAGCCTGTTCTGAATCATAGTCAATCAGTGACCTTGCACCAGGACGGTAATAGTGCTGATGCCACTAATGCTTTACAGATTCACAGCAATAATGCCTCAAAGCAGAAACGAGGCTATAAACAAAAGCAGAATCTTCCTTTAGAGAAAACTTTGAATGAAAAGGTTGTTTCTACCCCCTCAACTGCCCCAATAGGTGAGAATGACACAGTAGTTGATGTTACTGTATATTCTGGTGTTGTTACAAATGAAGTTGGTTCAGCCTGTGGCTCAGGCTTGCCCATGAATTCAACTGCTTTGGTTGAGTCTTCTGTAAGCCAGAAAAAGAAGAATAACAGGAATGGCAAAAACAAACACAAAGTTGAAGAGACTTCATCTTTGGCTACATTGCAGTCAGCAATACCAAAGGAAGCCATTCTTTCCAAAAGTTCTGTTGAAAGTGATAAGCCCAAGGAAGACTTTGAGTTAGATCAGGGCTCACAGCCAGCATCCTTGTCTAAAGATTCAAATCAGTATTCAGAGCAACACAGATATTTAGCAAATGAAGAATCCCATGGTCGAATGAATAGCCAGTTGAAATCACAGCATTCTCGTAGGATGCCAAGAAACATGCAGGCTAATAGACCAGCAGAGAAATCCCATGGGAATGATGCTGTGATGTGGGCACCTGTTAAACCACAGAACAAGGCAGAGATCCTGGATGAATCAAGTGAGAAAAGTAAAATTGAAGTAGTTAATCCTGTAAAGAGTGATCAGCAGGTGCATAATTTAAAAAATAAAAGGGCAGAAATGGAGAGATATATCCCAAAACCTGTTGCAAAAGAAATGGCTCAGCAAGGAAGTACACAACAAGTGGCTTCATCAATCAGTCAGGCTCCTACAGATGATACTGTTGGAAGAGTTGATTCTAGTTCTCAAGGCCCCCAGATCACTCGGCATACTAATTCAGCTGTTGGAAAACCGGGATCTGGAATGGAGTCTAAAAATGGGGATGGCAGGCAGACTAAGCAGGGAAAAGCACATGGATCATGGAGGCAACGGAATCCAACAGAATCTACTAATGTGCATGATATGCAGGATGGACTGAATCATGATTCAAACTTTGATCAAAATGTTCAGATACCAATTGAGCATCAGCAAGCTCAGAAGTCTGAAACAAGCTTGGTGAAAGGGCAAACAAAGCATTTTAATGACTCTAGTGAGCCTGATGGTTCAAACAATCCCGGCAGTCATGATTCATCTGCTCTGGTTTCTATTCCTGTTATTAAAGATCATACAGCAGCGGTCAGAGGGAGGCGGGTTCCTTTCAGAGGACACAAGGTGAACCATGATGTTGATCAGAAGAAAAATGCTGGGGAGACTGAGAAAATTGAAACACTGTTCTCATCCTCTGAGCACAGTGAGCCAGATATTGGTGCTGCTTTTAAGGAAAATCGAAGTGTTGGAGAACGAATGACATCTCACTGGCAACCTAAATATCAGGCATCTAATAATCAGAGAGGAAACAGACCCAATGATCAAAATGTTAGTTCAGAGGTTGTTCGAGTTGACAAAAAAGACTCCCCTCCTCATGGTGGTGTATCACTTCCAGCTGGCCATGAAAAGAGCAAGGCTGGGGAAGCCCCAAATTTTGGGAATCAAGAGGCTAAAAGAGAGAGGAGAAATGCTCCACCAAAAGGTCGTCCGCACTCCCCAAATCAGGTAGCTGTTAGCTCAAGTGAGCAGGCACCTACAAGTATGGATCATAGGCTTGAGCAACGCCCATCATCTGGGTTTCGCAAAAATGGAAACCAACATCGTTTTGGAAGGGGACATGAATCTCGAGTTGATTGGAAATCACCTGTGCAAGATAACAGACATCATAACCAACCTACAAACCGGGAAAGGCAAGGCCCAAACTTGCATTATGAGTACCACCCTGTTGGGCCATATGATGACAGCAAATCAGACAACTCTGAACGACCTAAAGATGGTAGCCATGCTGGGGGAAGATTTAGGGAGAGAGGTCAAACTCACTCAAGACGAGGTGTGGGAAACTAATATGGACGCTAGAGTGGTGGTTTTGATTGGATGCTGTTAATGAGTAGTGGAGAGACTCTAAGATGGTCTGTGTGTTCCATCAGAAACCATGCATCCATGGACTGCTGCTTTGGTAAGCCATGTTCAGGTATATGTAGTCTAGGTTTCAGATATGTTTTGAGTTTTGAATTGTAAATGTAGCCGCATCAATTATCTTCTGATGGTCAGTATGCATTGAGCAGGGCTAGGAGCAATGAAGATGGTGCCCCCGTTTTTTGGGGGGCTTGGGGAAGTAAAGGTTTGATGGCTAGTGCTCTATGTGGTTAATTGTTATTTTTCTAATGTATCTGATTGAAAATAGTAATTTGATGGCATTTTGTTTTTTTAATGGAACCCTTGAAATGTTTCAATGAGCCTGTTCCTACTTCCTAGGGATCACAAGGAGACTAGAGATTTTTTTTTGGTTCCTGTAGTGCACTTATGCGCATCATATTTTTGATATGTGCCTTGTGATTGCGCTGTTTGAGCTAGAAAATAAGTATTGGGAAATGCTAAATGCTACCTTAACAATTTTCTTAATTGCTTAAATAAGAAAGAAAAAACTAAAAAGGTATGTGCATTTAATACTTTTCGGAGTCTCAAAGCTTGTTTTTGTCTTTCTTTTTTGTGTCCTTAGATAATTAAGAAGATTATTAGGTTATTTTTAGGATGATGTAACATTTCTTTAAGCTAATGACTAATGAGTAGTTTAGCAAAGAAGTAAGCTAATGAGTAATGATGGGGAGTGGCCCACTGGGTGTTGACACTCATTTTAGCTCGTTTTTTTTATTTATAAATAATTTGAACCCAACCCTAGATGGCTTGAGCTAGCGTTTGTAGTTTAGACTTTCAGAGTGCACGATCACATCTTGGTACCGGCTGTGTGACCCAACTGATTTTGGAAAATTATTACTGGGACATTATATTATTTTTGTAAGAGTTAATTTTGAAAAAAATTATATTATTATTTAATCATGTATAATTATATTAAAAAACTCTGGCATTTTAAGTAGTTATTCAAACTTATTTAATAATATAATGATACATAATTTGATGATAACATTAATAATAGATGAAAATTAATTTTTTTTGAATGCATTTATTATTATGAATCGTGATAGACTGATAGCCTCAAGTGCAACATGGATATGGCTGAGTTTGAAAGAGGGCATACGTGTTCGTAAAACAATAGAGTACAAAGAGTTGATATGGGATTCTGACCCTTTTTTTTAATTATTAGTATTGATGATGAGTCTCTTAAATATTTGTTGAGTATTGTTTTTCACAATGATCTTGTTAACCAGTGTTCTTTTAAGAAGTATTTAATACTTTTAAATAAATTCTCCTAACCAGTGTTATTTTTGGGTATACATTTTTTTCTTGGGGTATTGATATTTAGAGTGAGTTGTCAAACATTTATTGACTGCTAATTATATTTAATAGACTTATAAATATTTATTGTAAAATCAACCGTTAATAAATGTTTGTAACTCATTTGAATACTATATCTATAAGGGTATCATAGTAACTCTTATTAAATGATTTTTTAGCTCTTAAGATATTAAATGCTTTATTTTTACATTTAATACCTTCTATTTTAATTTCTTAATCAATGCATTAAGAACACTTGTTAACAAATGCTAAAAATTTAAATATAATTGTTAAAGTTAAAAACAATGATAACTCATAGTTGATGTAACACGGGTTCAATGGAATGATGTAAGAGTATTGTGTTACTCTTGGTGTACCTAACGATCTATCATGTTGGGACTTCACCAATTATATTATAGCAATTAAGAAATGTTCATTAACCCTCGAAGAGAGTACATACTTTCTTGTGGAGTATGTGGTTTAGCACCTTTTTTCTTTTTTATTCAATATTTGAATGAAATCAATGAGAGTAATACTTTCTTAATGGTTAAAATATGCTTAAACCTATTTTTGATTTAGTCTTTATATATTTTTTTTAAAAAAACGAGTCCTCACATTTATAAATATTATCAAAATAGTTTCTTTTTGTTAATTGATGTTATGACGCTGTTAGTTTGTGTCTCACGTAGCAAATGGATGTTGAGATGACTTTTTTTTGTTCATGACATTAGCATAAGAATCAAATTAAAAACAAAAAAAAACTATATAGACTAAATATATAATATGTTTTAGAAATATTTTAGCATAGACATTTTCCCTATTTTGCATAACATGTAATCTTACATTATGCACGTATTATGTCCCTATGTACATTCCTACCACTGCAGTTTTTCGTATTGACATACAAATACTTACCTCACACATGTCCTATGCTCGAAATTTTCCAATAGTATCAATAGCTGACATTAATCTTTAAACATATATACATATTTTATTGTTACTATCACTCTAGACTCTAGAGTAATCTTCCTCTTCCTGTACATCCTCCTCTTCCATGTATGATATATATATAAACACCAGCAGAACTTGGCCCAAAATTTTGAGGGGGTTGGAGTTGTATCCTCTTTGGTTAAGGCTGAAAATGAATACAATAATGAAGAAGTTATTATCTTCTCCATTCTCTCCAAGCTATCAATTTCTTTTAGGGTGTTAATTTCAATCCAAGTATCTGATATTTCAGAGCTCGTGTCCCTTATATTACCATTGCCTAGAAAGCCACCTTAAATCAAAACCAATCTAATAATAGCGTGTGTGCACTATCCTATAATTTACCTGCAACAATGATTATAGTAGTTTAAATTTGAAATATGTTATAAATATCTTCTAAACCGATAAAAAACGAAGTGAAAATCCTATCAAAATTCACAAGGGCACATGTATATAAGGCATTGCAATTTTCTTTGTTGAGAAGATACCATACCTATATAATTGAATAAAGGTATGAGGTTTTACTCTCTGTGTATTCAATAGGAAAATTTAACCCAAAATTTTGGTGGGTATATATATATATACACACACACTGACACACACACATGCTTGCCTTGCACAAAATACTATAGTAGTAATTACGTAAATATAAAGATTAAAAATATATTAAAAATTCATTTTAGCCATGAAGAACATAAGAACACTGAATAAAAACTAAGAATACGTGATTTGAGTTTTTCTCTTTGTCATCTTTGCTTATAAATGTTTCATATTTATAATGTCTAATTCTTAGCAGACGTTACTGTCTCCATGATTATTTGCCCATCATCCTCATGTTTCTCATTTCTAGCATTATTCAACTATTTGAATATTGCATTCTTTATTTTCCTCAACAGTAATTTGACCAAGTCAACTTAGGTATTACAACCTTAGTGTTATCAACGTTGCATTCTTTAAGAGAATACAGTCACCCTCATCATACTTTAAGTTACAGTATTTCAAAAACTTCTCTCATGATATATGTAAACAGTAAATACATATTATATATTTGGTTTTTATAGTTTTTTCTTATTTATAGTTAATCTCAATATTTTTATCTTGTTTTTAATCAATATACTAATGTTATGGACAATAATAGAGACAAAAATAGTGCCAATTAAACATTTATTTTTCACGTTAGATACAAATTGATGGTGTCATAACACAACTAACGAAGATGGATAATTTTGATAACGTTAGTAAATATGAAGACTCATTTGAGAACCAAATTTTAAACTATAAGGATTAAAAATATATTTTAACCTTATAATAATTAGTTAATTTTATAAAAAAAAACATATCTTTTTGTGTTTTTAAACACCTAATAACCTCAAATCCTCTCGTCATCTTAAATCACTCCCACACGTTATTTCTCTAGTTTTGTTGGATGTCCCGTAATCCTTTTAGTTTGCTTGTCAATATCACCAAAAAAATCAATTATCTAATTATTATGATATTTTCTCATGGCCCAATTACTTAACTGTTATGATATTTTCCCTATGACTTTTTTTTTATTTGTTTATTAGTATTGTAATTTTGGATTTATTTGTTAAAATTCAATTACAATTTCTTTCTTACCTAAATTATATAAAACAAATCAAAATAATTCAATTTCAACTCAGCAATTTACTAATACGGCGGATCACTAGAACATAAAAAGCATAAAGAAGATTATTCTTAAATCATGTTATGATATAAATTCAATTCAGTTTTGAAGCTATTTTTACAACAATGAATTTCAATCACATTCATATTTTTTTCTTCAATTTGATTTTTCATTATTTGTAATTGAGAAGTTTAGTTTAGTTCGTGTTTATGTAAAAAAAATAAGAAATAGATGATGAAATTATCTTAATAAACAAGTGAGATCATATAGGCATAAGTGATTTAACATATGACATGATTAGTTGGAATAATTAAGAGTCTAGAACATTAAATAAACTAATTAATATTTATAATTAATAATTTGGATAGACATAAGTGGTAATTGACAAGGAATAAGAAAGCTTTGTGAACTGGGTACTAATAACGCGAAGCTCGCAAATTCAACACCTTCATGAGCCATTACCATGCAATAACTTTTGTAAAAAAGAAAAGATAAGGAATAAAATATTATTTAATAAATGGCGTTTTAAAAAAATCAAATGAAAATTGGTTAGACATGAGTTAAAATAAATTAATAGAAATGACCATTGAGGTAGATGACCATATTTTTTAAAATTTCTTCCTAACTGAAAATAATGTTATTTAAGGTAAAATTTAAATATCATCCTGAACACTAGAGTTTATCTTAAAAAATTATTTTTGAATAAAAATAATATTTATTTATTTGTGTATTTGCCAAATGCTATAATTTTATATATAACAATTTATCATGGTGTCTTTATATAGGCAAAACTATTATCCTTTATACTTGAAAAAATTACTATGCAACTTGTAACAATCTTATTATTAGAAAATATTGAATTTAACATTAAAAGGGAAATAAAAATATTTATTTGTTTAAATCTTATCAAATTAAAAATAATTGATTTTTCAAAATTCTTAATATATATATATATATATATATATGTGCAGACACTTTTTTTTAAATTTTTTTTACAATGAAGGTACAAGTAATTTGGACATGTGAAGGAGAAAAGTGGCCTAGTGAAGGACCAAATCTCTGACATCAACATCACACACAAGTCTTTAAAGACTTGGAGTTAGACATACCATCAATTGAGTTACAAGCTCGTTGACTACACTTATTTATTTAACATAAATTAACTAGAATGTATTATCAATGTAAAGAAAATATGAAAAATATATTTCTAAAGTTTATTATTGGCAATAGAAGTTTATATAAAAGAAAAGAACTTACAATAGAAGTTTAGGATGTATTTGATAAAGTTAGAATTTAATTACAATCCACCATTAGTATAAATTTATTTTACATTACCTTCTAATCATGAGTGTATAGGGAAACATATTATTAAGTTAGTTTGAGTTAGTTCAGCTCAATAATCATTAGTTAGTTTGTTAACTGATTTGTGACAAAAGTTGTTATAAGAGTCTGCTATAACAGTCATCACACTTAGAATAAGATCAAGTTCATTCTCATCACTTCATTCATTTCTCTCATTTTTGGTTTTGCTCTTCTTTTCTCTTCTCACCTTAGATATCTTTATGGTATCAAAGCTTCACGCTTTCACCATGGAGACTGGCGCATCGTCATCTTTTTTCTCTTCTCAGTTTGTGTTGCAAACCTTCTCAAATCCTGTTTCACTCAAATTGGATGAGAACAACTTTCTACCATGGAAGCAGCAGGCAATGATCACAATCAAAGGCTTCAAGCTCCAATAATTTTTCAATGGAACAAGAGCTATGCCATTGAAATTTACATTGCCTGAAGATGAAGAACAAGGCAACATCAGTGGTGATTGTCTGAATTAGGTAACTCTTGTTATCATGGCTACTTTTTTCCATGACAGAATCGCTAACCACTAGAATGGTTGGTTGTGAATTTTCTTATCAAGTATGGGGGAAACTTAAAAGTTTTTTGTGCATCTCAAACAAGAGCAAAGGTAAAACAACTCAAACTGCAACTCCGAAATACCAAGAAAACATCAGGAATTAGTGATTATCTAATCAAGATTAAGAAAATCATAGATACACTAGCTGCAATGGGATCATCAGTAGATACTGCAGATTATATTAAGGCAGTTTTTTATGGTTTTCCAGAAGAATAGGATGGTTTTATAACTTCAATAATGTCAAGGTCAGAACTATACACCATTTCTAAAATTGAAGCCTTGTTGATGGCTAAAAAAGAGCGAATTGAAAGACACAAGCAGAACATTGAGTCTCTGTCATTACAAGTTAATCTAGCATATTCCTAGCAACAACTCAGAGATAAGAAGAGTTACAACCCACAGTCTTAAGGGAAAGGTCCCACTGGAAATTTTTAAGGAAACTTATTATACAGAGGCAGATCCAATTGAGGAGGAAGAATTGGCCATTTAGCTTGGCACTGCTATCATTGATTTGATCAGCAGTATCCCAATCCCAATTTCAACCAGAACTCCAATCATTTCTCTTCTTCCCAGAGCCATAACAACAATCACCCAATGACAACAATGCTAGCCACACTAGAGACTCTTTATGACATTGCATGGTACTGATCAATCAATTTGAGACACTTATGTTAGCTTTGTATTAGGCATTATTAGATGTTTATTGTGCCCAATATTAGTATTTTAGATGAGTTTAATGTTGTTGGGCTTCATTGGGTTTTAATGTAAATATTGGATAATTTTCGGATTTTGATGCATTTTGACCTTTCTTCCTTGGTTAGGCCATAACTTGGGACTCGGTGATCCATTTGAGGTGATCTTGGTGTCTTTAGAAAGCTAAGACAATGCTCTACAAGTTTCATGAAGAACTCAAGAGCTGGATCGGACTTCTAAGGGTCCAAAACATCCCTGCAATGCAGAGAAGGTTTGCTGTCAGGAAAATCTGGGCAGTATGCACATATTGGACTACATAGTGAGTTATAGGCCTCCTCTTGGGCTAAAACTTGGTCATTTGAAAGATAAGACCCATATCTCCAACTTCACTGAAGACCATTTTGTCAATAGATGTCGTTTTAGGCATGCTTCTGAAGCTACAAGTTGGTCTGAATTTGGAAACACGTTCTTCCAACCTAACTTGAGGTAGGTGCAGTGTTTTTGGCATTTCTGGAGTTCTAAAAGTCCAAATGACATGATTCAAATTGGAGATTTTCAAGGAGACAACTGGCTACAACTTTCATGAAGACATCCAAGCCAAAATGCACCGTATAGGTGATGAATATGAAGCCAGAAGTCGGATAAGAGTTATTGACTAAAAGCCACCAACCATACACCAACCCACCTACCATGCACCAACCCACCAACCATGCATCAAGCTTCCATATTTGACAATTTTCATATTTTTATAGGTTGTATTCAGATTATGTACATGTATAAATTGGCTTCTAGGATTAGTATAAATAGAGCCAATCTCTTTGTATTAAAAAGATTCAATTTGAAGTAAGTTAGAATTCAATTTTGTAGTAAGTTTGAGTATTTGTTAGTTTTCTTTATCTTCTTCTCCCTTCTCTTTAGAATTTCATTTTTGTTCTTTATTTTCTGAGTTCTTCCTTCCCATCCATGGAAGGCTAGGCTCTCATAATCAATCCAAGGGATTAGCCATCTTGATGTTTAATTTGGAGATCTTGTTTTACTTGTTCATATTGCTTAATTGTTATTCAAGTTTCTCTTCTTCCTCTTTTAATTTTGATCTAGATTGAATTGCTTAATTTGATTTGGATGTTTATGTGATAATAGCTTTATTATCATGTATTCAAGAGGATCACATAGAATAAACAATTTATTAAAGCTTTTTGATGGATTGTTTAGCTTGGTTAAATTCTTGATCTTAAGTTAATCTATGTTTGGATGGTGCTTACTTTATCTAACCTTGGTTAATTAAATTCTAGATGCTTATCTAGTAGAGGATTCTTGGATTATGTTGAGGCTTCTTGATATGATCTAAGGCCAAGAACATGGTTAGCGATTAAGTGAATTCCTTGTGATCAATGATGAGTTAAACTCAAGATCGGTAAATTTCCTTGGATTGGTTGTTTCTTTAGATTTGTTTTCAACTTTAAGTCTTGTTCTTTTATCAATATTGTTAATCAACAACAAAACCCCCTTTTTATTATCTTGATATGATTAAATCTTTGTTTTTCTGGATCCTTAAGAGACGATTCAGTTCATGCTCTATACTACAAATTAGTTTACGAACCGGTAAATTTTTATTATTTGACGAGGTCTCGACAACCTCTTGTCAGGTACCCAGACTCAGGAGCTACCGACCATTTAACACCAGAAATTGACAACCTCATGACCAAATCAAAATACAGTGGTCAAGATAGAATCAAAATGGCAAATGGTATAGGTTTGAGCATTTAGCATATTGGTAATACTAATTTCCTTCATAAGTTCTCTAATTCACCTTTGTCACTAAATAATCTCTTCCATGTTCCTTAAATTTCCAAAAATCTACCTAGTGTGTCCCAATTTTCTAGGGGTAACAATGTCTTATTTGAATTCAATGATGACTCTTGTTGTGTTAAATCTCAAGACACCAAGCAAGTGCTCCTAGAAGGGAAGCCTAGAGGTGGACTCTATGCTTTTGACAACATCAAGCTTGTCTCCTTTTCTTCCAATTCACTCACAGCTTACATAGCTCAGTCTTCATCACTTGATCACTTCATTCAAGTTTGGCACTCTAGACTAGGACATCCCTATCAAAATATTGTAAAACTTGTACTAAGCAAATGTAATGTTTTTGTAAATACAAATAAAATTCCCACTGTATGTGCATCTTGTTGTATGGGAAAATCACATAAATTACCTTTTCCTGGATCTGAATCTGTCTATTCTCAACATTTAGAACTCATATATTTAGATATTTAGGGACCATATCCCATTCCCTCATCTAATGGTTCTTGGTACTACATTCATTTCATTGATGCCTACTCTAAATTCACTTGGATTTATCTACTGCAAAATAAATCATAAGCCTTACCCACTTATTAGTACCCAATTTTGTTCGAGCAAAAAAAAAAAGAAGTTTATTTTGTTAATTGCATAAAATTAATAAAAAAAATGAAAATATGAAAAAACAAAATTTCCTTTTATTTTAGAAAATAAAAATAAAAATAGTGAACCATTTCCATAATTTTTAGGCTTGACCCAAATACTACCTCAGCCCAAGAGTTGCCGAGCCCATGATCTCCATTTTTCTCACCAGCTTTTGGAGTGTCCTGAGAAAGTGAGAGAGGTTGAGTGTGACAGAGGAGAGTTGGGCGGGTGTAGCGGCAAGGTTAAAGAGGGGATGACTTGTAAGCAGGGGATGAGTTTGTCTGACTCAACCCAACCACTCTTATTTCTAATTGATGATCAATACAGAGGGATAAAAAGGGAGAGACAAAGAGAAAAGATGAGGACTTTTTGGGGCTTGGACAGAAAAAGGAACGAAGGAGAGACAATGGGTGATGGAGAAGGAGAGGGCAAACGTTTGAGAAGGGAGGAGCCATTTTCATTCTTGGTGCTTCAAGAGATAATACTCATGATTTTCTTTGTGTTATGATCTTGGTATCTTCTGTCTATGCTTCTAAAATGTTTTATGTATGATATGGTGATGATTTTGGAATTGTTTGGTTTCAGTTGATCATCTTTGTACCTTTTCCTACCCATTTATCACTAAAATCCACACCTAGACCTATACACAACCTTTACAATCCCAAAACATCATCTCTATCATAACCCAAATATTTCAACCACCATTTTTCTGCATTTTCCAGTCCAAAAGCAGAGCACATCATACTCTCCATAAAATTTCATCCAAGGACACCTATTAGCAACCAAAGCCACCATAAAGTCCCCTGTTTTGCCTCTAAACACAGCATCAATACCTACCCCAATATCCATCAAACCATGTCCAAAAGATGTGAAAAACCAGAAAACAGAGTCTGCGCCCATGTCCGACCAACCACCACCTCCCAGACCATTTTTCGACCGACCACATAGTCCCAAGACCATTAGCCGATCGACCCCTATTACCTAGGACCTTCACTTACCGACCACATTCCTATAGGGTGTTTTCCGACCTGATCATATGCACCCCAGGCCCGCGACTGACCGATCACTTCCAAACAATATTACACTTAGCCGATCGGTTCTTACCAATCCGACTCTAGCCTTTCCTTAACTTCTCATTAACCGATCTACAAACTAACTAAGCAAAACCCCTAGCCTTTATACACAAACCCCTCATATTTCCAGTTCCGATCGAACACTAGCTTTATACTTAACCTATTGGTACTTACCGATCCTGCCCTTAGCCTTTATATACCAACCCATCAGACCTCCTAACCAAACCGATCAAACCTAGTCTTAGCTTATAACCCATCCGATAACCAAATTGATCAGAACAAACCAAACTCAGATCTCAAAACTGACCGACTCGAGCCATCCTTTACTGAATTGACCCTTTAAACAATTGTTCCTATCTCTTGACTGAGCCGATCTCTTCAAACACTTCTCCAATCACTAGATTGAGTTGAGCTTAACCTTCCCCCAAACCCCACAGATCAATACCTGACCAAACCGACCGGGCCGAGCTCACTTACTCGATCAACCTATCCTTAGCCAATCATTTCCCTAAACTGACCGAGCAGACCTTACCCTTAACCTATTTCCCCCTCAGCTCACCAAATCAATCCGATCATCCTTAAACACTTCCCATCAACTAGACCGACTGAGTAGACCTTACCTTTAATCGATCGGATATTTTTGAGTAAGTTATCCCTAAACTTATACCCTTGATCATATGACCGACCAAGTTTACCTTCTTGATCACCACCCCTTCATGATCTCCCTTGACCGATCAGTTTCAGACCAATCAAACTTTTTGACTGATCCATCATTCTTGTTGCCTTATGTATTTTGACCTTCGACCAAGTACCTCATCTCTCATGATCGATCATTTGACCGACCGATCGGATTATGTTTTCAATTTCTTAAGTCAATGGTTTGATCAGATCCTTCCTGAAGTGCTTGGATTTCCAACCGACCAATCAGTCATCCCCCTTTTAATGTTTCCAATCAATCAGTTTCCAACCGACCATTCAAAATGTTTAATTTCAGTTTTGGTAAGTATCCATTAATATTTGCTTTACTTTATGTTGTAAATAATGAGTTATAAGAGTTAAATGGTCTGAGGCCATGACGTTTATGTTTAATTGTCTTCAGGGGTCAAATATCCACTAGACAATCTCCTTGGGGTAGATCAGTGGGCTTAGTACCACCTTCCATTTCATTTAGGTTACGTTAATGAAACTATTCAAAATAAATGGTTCAATGCCTTAAGTTGCCTTAGTTATCTTCAGGGGTCAAGTACCCACTAGACATTTTCTCTTGCGATGGATCAGTGGGTCTAGTACTGCATTTCATCCTCTTTAGGACGCGTTAACGAAATTCTCTTTTTAATCAAATCAATTCTCTTTTTCTAAATCAATTAATTCAAGACAATTTTTTTTAATTAAAATCAATCAATCCACAATTATTTTTTTAGAAAGAGCTACGTGACTTTGAATTCTCCATTGTACCAGGAGATACGTTGGAGTGCAAGTCAAGCCAAACTTTTATTTTTCGCAATTTAATTTCTTGTTATCTGTAAATAATTAATCACACTTGTTTAATTTCTTTATTTGTTAAAAGGGGTAAAATAGATATCACTTAGGTTATAAAGTTTGCACAATTAACTTAAGGTAACCGTCTTAAGATGAATTTATCAAGGGTGCAGTGGGACTAAGTTTCCGCCCTTCCCTATGCATAATCAACTACCGAACCTTGCCTGATTTTCGCATACCATCTTTTTGTGTTTTTACTTTAAATTCATTTTTCAAGGGTTTTGCTATTCATTTTCCCTACCTAATAAACGATTGTTGGTGACTCCTTTGTTTTTAACCATTTTTCTCTCGCCACTTCTCGTCGAGATTATTCTCTATCGTGACACCACCTTTATTCAATTCAAAACCATGATTGAATTTCAACTTGGAACTAAAATCAAATCCATACAGACAGATGGAGGTAAGGAGTACTGTGCATTCTCTAAATTCCTCCAAACAAATAGCATTATGCATAGATTCAGTTGCCTTTATACTTATGAGCAACATGTTTCCTCTGAAAGAAAACATAGGCATATCACTAAAATTGGCTTGACTCTTCTAGCAACACCATTTATGCCCTTACAATTTTGGGGAGATGCCTTTAGTACAACCACCTACCTTATCAATAGATTACCCACCCCAACCCTACAACACAGTTCTTTAGAGGTTATCTTTGACCAGAAACCTATCTACTCTTTCTTAAAAACCTTTGATTGTGCCTGCTATCCTTACCTTATACCCTATAATCAATACAAGATCAACTTTAGATCTGAGAGGTGTGTCTTCCTAGGCTATAGTCCAAATCACAAATGTTATAAATGTCTAGCCTCCAATGGCAAAGTCTATGTCTCGAGACATGTTCTCTTTGAGGAACTTTTGTTCCCTTTCAAAGACCATTCCCAATATTTCCCCCTCCTAATAAGTCCATAGCTCCATCATACATTGTTGTTGCCCATACACTTCCACCATATATTCCTATTATTTCCATTCTTAGTCAACCATCTGTTGATGCTCATCCTACTCTATCTGTCACTTCTGCTAACAACTGACAAGAGGTTGTTGAGACTCGTCAAATAATAAAAATTACCAGTTCACAAACTAATTTGTAGTATAAAGCATGAACCAAATCGTCTATCAAGGATCCAAAAACAAAGATTTAATTAGATCAACATAATTAGAAAGGGGGTTTTGTTGTTGATTAACAAGATTAAAAAAAATACGAAATTTAAAGTTGTAAACAAATCTAAAGAAGCAACCAATCCAAGGAAATTTACCGATCTTGAGTTTAACTCATCATTGATCACAAGGAATTCACTTAATTGCTAACAGTGTTCTTGGCCTTAAATCACATCAAGACGCCTCAACATGATCCAAGAATCCTCTACTAGATAAGCATCTAGGATTTAATTAACCAAGGTTAGATAAAATAAACACCATCAAAACATAGATTAACTTAAGATCGAGGATTTAACCAAGTTAAACAATCCATCAAAAAGCTTTGATATATTGTTTATTCTTTGTGATCCTCTTTGAATACATGATAATAAAGCTATTATCACATCAAAATCTAAATCAAATTAAGCAATTCAATTTTGATAAAAATCAAAAGAGGAAGAAGAGAAACTTGAATAACAATTAAGCAATATGAACAAGCGAAACAAGATCTCCAAATTAAACATCAAGATGGCTAATCCCTTTGATTGATTATAAGAGCCTAGCCTTCCATAGATGGGAAGGAAGAACTCAGAAATAAAAGAACAAAAACAAAATTCTAAAGAGAATGAAGAAGAAGAGAAAGAAAACTCTCACAAATACTCAAACTTTCTTCAAACTTACTTAAAATTGAATGATGTATAATACAAAGAGATTGATTCTATTTATGCTAATCCTAGAAGCCAATTTGTAATTGAAAATAATCTGAATGCAAGCTGTAAAAACATAGAAATTGTCAAATATGGAAGCTTGATGCATGGTTGGTGAGTTGGTGCATGGTAGGTGGGTTGATGTATGGTTTGTGGCTTTTAGTCAGCAACTCTTATCCAACTTCCAGCTTGATTTTCATGACCTAGACAGTGCATTTTGGCTTGGAGGTCTCATGAAAGTTGTAGCCAGTTGTCTCCTTGAAATTTTGGCATTGGTTTCATGCCATTTGGACTTTTACAACTCCAGATATGTCAAAAACACAACACCTACCTCAAGTTAGGTTGGCAGAACGTGTTTCCAAATTCATACCAACTTGTAGCTTCATAATCATGCCTAAAACGACATCTATTGACTAAATGGTCTTCAGTGAAGTTGGAGATATGGGTATTATCTTTCCAATGGCCTAGTTTCAACTCCAAAAGATGCCTATAGCCCACTATATAGTCTAATATGTACACACTGCCTAGATTCCAGTGGTAGCAAATCCACTCTGTATTGCAGGACTATTTTGGACCCTTAGAAGTCCAATCCTACTCTTGAGTTCTCATAAAAGTTGTAGAGCATTGTCTTAGCTTTCCAAAGACACCAAGATCACCTCAAATGGATCACCGAGTCCCAAGTTATGGCCTAACCAAGGAGGAAATGTCAAAATGCATCAAAATCCAAGAATTATTCACAATTTGCATTAAAGCCCAATGATGCCCAACAACATTAAACTCATCTAAAATACTAATATTGGGCACAATAAACATCTAATAAAGCCTAGTACAAAGTTAACGTAAGTGTCTCAAATTGATTTATCAACAACTCCACTAAATTGGCAAATGAGAACAACATTGTGGTTTCTGCCACCATTCATAATGCCCCACCATTACAAAATCATCATCCAATGACAACAAGGGCAAAATCAGGCATCTACAAGCATAGAGTCCTCACAACTACAATTGAATTTGAAGCAATTAGACATGCCTCCGTTGTAGATGCTCTCTCTCATCCACATTGGAAAGAAGCAATGCTTAATGAATACAAAGCCATTCTTAACAATAAAACTCGGTCTTTGGTTGAACTACCCCTAGGCAGAACTGCCATTGGCTGCAAATGGGTCTTCAAAGTAAAAGAAAACCCATATGGCAATGTCCAAAAATATAAAGCTCGATTGGTTGCCAAGGGATTTCATCAAAGAGAATGTTTTGATTTCTTTGAAACCTTCAGTCCAATGGTAAAGCCCACAACAGTTCGAATTGTTCTCACCATGGCACTCTCAAAAGGGTGGCCAATACAACAAATTGATGTTAACAGTGTCTTCCTTAATGACAATCTTTATGAAGAAGTCTATATGCTTCAACTACAAGGGTTTATCCAAGGAGATGGCAAACTGGTTTGCAGACTTCATAAGGCTGTTTATGGCCTCAAGCAGGCTCCAAGGGCCTGGTTTGATAAATTGGCTACAACCATGGAAACCTTGGACTTCAAATCAGCCAAATGTGATACCTCACTCTTAATTAGGATCAATGCTCAGTCCACTACTTTGGTTCTTGTCTATGTTGATGACATCCTTATAACAGGAGATTCTAGAACAACGATTTCAGATTTAATCACCATATTGAATGCTAAGTTTGCTCTTAGCACCCTCAGTTACTTGCTTGGTATTGAAGCTAAATCAACTTCCACAGGTGGTATTCATCTCTCTTAAAAAAAGTATATTACTAACTTGCTTACAATGGCCAACATGTTGAGGGCTAGACCAATGAAAACTCCCATGGTCTTTGGGTTGAAGTTGTCAACCATAGGCAGTGAACCAACACAAGACCCTAAACTCTATAGGTCCATAGTTGGAGGCCTGCAATATGCTACAAATAACTAGACCTAAAATTGCTTACTCAGTTAATAAGGTGTGCCAATTTATGCACCCACTCGAAACACATTGGTAGGCTGTGAAGCAAATCTTGAGATATATTAATGGCACACTATCATATGGTCTTCACCTCGCCAAGTCTCTTAGCTTGAATATTATGGCATGCTGCGATTTTGACTGGGGATCAGATCCCGATGATAGAAGGTCCACATCAGGTACCTGTGTATTTCTTGGTACCAATATTATTTCTTGGTCTTCCAAGAAATAACATGTTGTTTCTCGGTCTAACACAGAGACTGAGTAACGTAGTTTGGAAGTAATTGTGGTTGAAATCACATGGATTAAGTCACTTCTCAGTGAGCTACAGGTTCCTATCACCAAAGCACCAGCGATGAATTGCGATAACCTTAGTGTTGTCATGCTAGCTGCCTATCCTGTTCTTCACACAAGGACAAAGCACTTTGAACTGGACCTATACTTTGTTAGATAAAAAGTTGTTCAGAAGCAAATTGATGTTCGTCACATTCCTTCCCATGAACAGATGGCTGATATACTTACCAAGGCTGTGTCTAGCTCTCGCTTTCATATGTTTAAACACAAACTCAAAGTTGAAGACTTTCATACTCTGAGTTTGCAGGGGAGTGTAAAGGGAAACAAAATATTAATTTAGTTAGAGTTTGTTCAGCTCAATAACCATTAGTTAGTTTGTTAATTGGTTTGTTACAAAAGTTGTTATATAAGTTTGCTATAAATAGCAATCATCACACTCAGAATAAGATCAAGTTCATTCTCATCCCTTTATTCGTTTCTCTCGTTTTTGGTTTTGCTCTTTTTTTCTCTTCTCAACTTAGGTATCTTTAATGAGTTAACATATCACTAAAATAGTTTACTATGGTAATAACTATTAGAAATGATAAATATTTTAATAATATGACAGATTGAATGATAATGTAAAATTCTTACATTCATAGTTGATCAAAATTAAACTCATAATATTATAATATCAAAAACTAATTATTAACCATAAGCTCATGTTTTGATAAGTAGTTTAAATAAGTACTTATTAAAGTAATTCTTATGTGCCATCATAAGTGTTGTTTAAAATAAATTGAATAACATTTAGATAGAAACTTATGCTTATGCATGAATGAACTTTTAATAATTTATTAAGGTTAATTTAGTAATAAACTATTATGGAAACAATTATCGTCCAAGTTATATTTAACTTTCATAAAAAAAAAATTATGAGTTTCAATTTATAAATTATGAAAATAAGTCAGAAACAATTTATATGGATTTCAAAAGCAATTTTAGTAAGGTTATCCAAAAACAACTAAAATGCTTCATAAATTTTTATTATAATAGATAAACCAAAAAAGTTGAAAATAAGTTCACTCAAGTTGTTAGCTATACAAGATTTTAATATTGAATTTGTGATGATTAATAAAGTTTTAATTTTAAATTTTAAATGTATAGAAAAATATATTAGTGTAATAAAACAAATAGAATAAATTACACTTCGTTATTTTGAAGTTTGTTAAAATGACAACAAACTTCATACTGCCATAAATTACATCATCACATTTGTAGTATTTGATAAATTACACTATCGCTAATTATGTAAAAATAAAATAAAATCACTTATTATTAATTATTAACGAACTTTATATTACAATTTTTTTAAAAGATTATTCTTACTATTTATAACTTATTTGGTTTAAATTCTACTCTCCGCAAACACTATTCTCACATTTCCATGATGGTTTTAAGGAAGTAAAAATATTCTTCCTTCCCTTGAACAAATCTCTAATTGCGTTTAGGGGAATTTGAAACAAAAGAAAGCCTTGGTTTTTAACAAATTCAAGTTGAACTTTTAATATAAAAGTTAAAGGTATATAATTTGATAAATGTTATAAAAATGAGTATAATTTATATATGTATTTATTTTACTATGTACATGGACAAAACCTCCTATAAGCTCGGGAGGCCATTGCACCTTAAACTTTTATAAAATTTATAAATACCCACAAAGTTTTAATTTTTGAGAAATGATACATACACATACAATATCTCTCGTATGTCTTACATATCTTTATTTATTTAAGTTTTTTAATGTTGAAAAGGGAGAGAGAGAGAAGGAGGGAAAGAAAAATAAGAATATGTGAGATATATAAGTAATATTGTATTTGTATGTATCATTGCTCTTAATTTTCTTATAAAATATAATTTAACCGCTTAAAAAATTATATTCCCCTCCCTCTACCTCAATTTTTTTTGGGTCGGGTTTCACCTGCAGCTATGTATGTCCATTATGTTAAAAAATAAATTATACTCTTCTTTTTTTGTTTTGTTTTATTTGTTGAGTTCTCTAGATCAATTACTTTTAAGTAAATATTATACTTTCAATTATTTTGTCTAAGCAATACTGATTATCATAATATATTGTTACTAATAAAGGTGGCAAAAATATATGCTTAAATGAGTATTTGCAGGGATTCCTACGACGAGATAGATATTGAGACAAATTTCTACATATGGTGACAAAGACAAAGAGAATTTTGTTTAATAAACGAAGACAAGGTTGGGATTAAGTTCCTCATCCCTGCGAGTACCCGTTAAATAAATATAAAATGCCCTTGATTTAAGAAGACAAAATAAGTAATACATGTACATATTAGTAATTTTAAATTTGTATGTATATAAGCCATTGTAAAATAAAGGAAAATGTTAAATAATCATAATTTTTTTGATAGAATTTTTAACAAAATGAGTTAGCATGCTTGATTGACTATTGGATTGATGAGTAGTTTCTACCACTTTATTTTATCCAACAATCACCCTTAAATCTAGGTGAATTTTGTCAAAATTTTGATTAATTTTTTTTGTTGTGTAGCACTACTTTAATATATATATATATATATATATATATATGTAATTTTCTTGTTATCTCTTTTAAAAATACCAAAAATATGTAATTTACATTGTATTAGACGAATATTTATATTTGAATCTACTAAATAATATTATTTAATTTTAGAATTTCATGTTATTGCATGTACAAAAGTGTGTAATTTTAAAATTTTATGTTTCAAGAAAAATTTGTAAGTTTTGATGTTAAAAAAAGTATATCAATTATTTGTTAGTGTAAAATAAATGCATATATGAATTATACTCATCTTTATAACATTTGTCAAAATATATCCCTTTAACTTTTATATTAAAAATCTAACTTAGTTTGTAAAGAATAAATAATAAGATTAATCTTTAATTTTTTTTATTGTAATAAAGAACTCACTAATAATTAATATTGACAATTTTTTTAATACTTAATGATGGTTTTTTTTTAATGAGAAAAGGTTTAGGGTGAAGGGAGACTTCCCCTATTCTAAGGTCAGGGGACAAACTACTAACTTCAGCAGGGAGATTACATATCCCTACCCAAAAGCGGAGAGAAAGGGGTGCAAGCATATGCCATGGCCCTCCTCCAAGTTTGATTTTTTTAAAATTTTCTTTATGTACAGTTAGAGATTTTCTTAATTATATTTTTCTTTTTATCATTTTATGTTACATATGTCTTATGTTTGGCCCCTCCTAAATCTTGATCCCCCTCACTCAAGATTTTTGGCTTCGCCCCTATCCCTACCAATGGGAGACCTTTGGATTCGAACAATACTTAATGATGTTTAATCAACAATTTGTCAAATAAAAAAATAAAGTGAAGTATAATTTATGACGTAGTTTGAGATTTACTGTCATTTTGACAAACGTCGAGGTAAGAATGTTTGTGGTTTAGATTGGTTTGGTTTTGAGAAAAAAAAATATTTAAACCAAACTAATTTATTTTTCTATAATGTGAACCGATTTATTTAGTTTTGATTTTAAAATTAAACTAAACCGAACCAATAACAATGAGTTTGGTTGATTGAGTCCAATCAACTTTTGACAAAACACTTTTTTATAAAAAAAAATTCATTCACAATATTTTTTATCCATAGCCCAATTAACAACAAAATATCCTAAAACTCCTAATAATAACATTATTAAATAAATATAAATAATAAATTAGTTTAAAAGTTTTCATAAAAATAACAAATTAAAATATAATCATATATAAATATGTAAATATAATATATATATATATATATATAAAATTATATAAATTTGATTTAGTTTGATTCGATTTCATAAAAATCAACTAAACCAATTGATTTTTGTTAAAAAAACCCTAAATAAAACAAAAATCATTTATTTTTTAATTTTTAATTTTTTGGTTCAATTTCTTAGTTTAAATATATTTAATGAAAATGATTAATGTAATTTTTAAAAAGAAAAAAAAGAAAACCATTGCAAGAAGAGCAGGAGGTACGGCTGCCAGCTGTGTGATCATATTGCTTCCGCTATCGTCTTGTTAGGCTAGGGTTTGCACTCTTGCAATCGACCAAACATGCCACCTCCAAACAAATGCGTTCTTTCAATACATAATTGACCATATCCAACGATATAACACATCATCGCAATTTCGGTAACTCGCGAAATCGTTTACGATGTTTTGTTCCTGGGTTGAGTTTCTAGGCGTAGTCTCATAATTTGGTTATTATAATATAAGAGTACGAGAGTCTTATTATCTTAGTGGTCCTTGCCCTCCGTTATTTCTTTGCCTGTTGTCATTTATCTTGAAATTCAGCTAAAGTTATAACTCTGCACTTCACCTATGTTCCTTTTCTCAGGTTTCCTTTGAAAAAAAACATATTCTTCTTATGAACACTTATCCAGAATGGCACACGCTAGTTCGACAAGCAGCTGAATTAATGTCGTTGCCATTCTGTTTTTTTTTTTTTTTTTTTTTTTTTCTGGTTCTTTAGAAGTCAGTTTCAGTGCTGAGACAATGAGTGACTTAGATGAAAAACATTCAATTCTCAAAGTTGAAATGTTATACTGTCCAAATTTTGTTCAAGTTGGGTTCTAAGTTCTCTGCATAGTTTGTGTTATTTATTGCTTTGGTTTAATGTTTACTAATATCATTCACTCCATTGTTGGTGCTTGTTGAATAGGTCCTTTTCAGTGGATTGGATAAGGATAAAGGCATAAAATGGCTTTAGCAGCCCATCAACCACAGGTACTTAGATAATAAATTTACATCTTGTTTGTCCAGAAGGCCTCTCATTGTATTGTGTTTACATCCAATTTTATCTTCACACTGCTATCAAGGTTTATGCTTACTATGGATGAAATCTGGTGAGCAGTCAAATAAATGGCTAATTGTAATAGCAATGTCAAGTGAAGTGGTTTTTCATTGTTGAAGGGAACTGGAAAGTCTTTTCCTGATTGCTTGCCAATTAAATGGTTAAGATGGATGTTCATTGCAGAATGACGCTCTCAAAGTTTAGTTTCAATGCAATTTTGTATATTCAGTAGAGTAGTAGTACTGTCTCATTGATGTTTTCTGGTGGCAAGGATTGAACTGTTACGTCAAATTTAACAATTGAAGTATCAGAGTTTCAGCCTTTAGTTATGAGATATCCTGAAGATTGAAATTTTATTGAGAGTTGAGGCTATATACATCTCTCTCTCTCTCTCTCTCTCTCTCTCTCTCCTGATCTAAAGTTTAATAAGCCTTTTTGTCTATTTTTAGTTACTGGGTGTTCTGTAGTTGCTGTAAGATTTTTATTTTTGCAATCAGGAGTTTCCATGTTTAGATTTCAAATGCATGGGTATATGAATTATGAACTTTATATATGATTTGTTTTCTTGTCTCCAGGGTTTGTATGTGACGTTTTCCACAAGGCGTTTGTCATGGAGCAAAAGGCTGAAGTTGAAGCAGTGTTTAACAAAACATCAAATGATTGGAAGAACTGATTGGCATTACCTAGTAAAGCGGAATAATTGTTTAAGGTGGAGATATGTTTGTGTCCTTGTGGTGGAAATTAGATATGGTCTTCTGTCTAGGTCACGTTAAGAAGTTTAGAACAAGTTTACGTAATGATGGAAATGTCTTACAATATCTGAGGTGGACCTATAGTAAGAGTTAGCATAATCAAATTGCAATGCAACTCTAAGGAGCCTCCTTGAAATAAGATTAAAAAAAATTATAAGTCTTGATGAATCAATTATATTTACATTACTTTTGAAGTAATGAATTTGCTATCCTCTGATTGCTTTCTCCTGCTTGTAGAATGGGAGGTTCATATTATGCAAGGAAAATACTATTTGGGAGAGAAAAACAAAATTGCACCTGTAAACATTACTTACACCAAATGTTTGATGGAACACTTATGTATATTTTCTTTTTGTTTCTAATACCAATATTAAAATTAAATTTTAATGCTTTAGAGATTTCAATAATTTTTTTAGTTGCATGTCCTTGGGATTGTTTTACAGACAGAAACATGCATGAACTGAATGCACATGACCCTTTATTTCTGCTTCATGTAAAGGTTTTCTTGTTTCCAGTGTAGGGCCTCCTTGCATTTGTATATCCAAGCTCAAACCTTTGAGGATTTCAGGGTTTAAAGGAAACACCCGAAATGATGATTCAGGAACCAGGGCTAATAGATTTAAGGTGCCTAAGACCTCTGTTAGACTAGAAGAGAGTGGGGAAGCCCACAATATTCCACTCTCTTATGCATCTGAAGCAAATGAGAGCCTTGCAACATCACCTGCTATTCATAAACTTTTCAAAAAATGGCTGACAATGTTGCGCACACAACCATCAAGTCAAGAAGTGGAGGAAAATTTGGGAGAACCGCCCCCAGGGGTTTTACCGGAAACTCTACAAGGTACTCAAAGTAAGGAAAGAGGTGAGGTTTTGAAGGTGGCATGGTCCCATTTTCTGGCCCTGGACGCAACAATAAAGATTCCTTTGTTGATATTGTAAGTATGATGATTTTTTCCTCTCTGCATGTTATGCTATCTTTGTGGAAGGAGGATGTGTGTGCATTTTTTATTGCATCATATGCATGTTTTTGATTTTGAGGTCTTCAAGTTAATTTGCCATCTGCCAGTCACGTATTTAATTTCATATTGTGTCAACTTGGATATCTTGATTGAAGCTAACTTAGGTTATTGGAATTTATGGAGAAAATGAAAAAAAAAAGGGGGTGGTGTTGACTTGCTTACTGCTTAGTCTATATATTACCAATAGTTTATCTTTTTAGGTAAGATAATCTTCAATTTTATTAAGCAAACGCATGCCTTTTAAACTTGTGAGATTTTTTGTTAAACAAATTAAAGATTTCTTTATTCATGCTTAAACCATTAGTGGAGTTCTTTTAGGGTCTCTGCTCATGGTTTTCCCATGTTTCATGAGGATCCTCTGTAATCCTGGGACTCTAATTTGGGTGGATCCTTTGCACCAATATGTCTGAGATATTAATAAATGGACATAAGGTCAACAACTCGCTGTTTGTTGCAAATAGTATTACTTAAACTTCAGTTGTATTTTTCAAACAAACTAGCATTTCCTCCCTTAAGATACTAGAGAGTATGTAACTAGCTTTTGCAGGACTGTTAAACTTTTCTTGCCTTTTAAATATTGTCAATAGCATTGATTGTACAATAATGCTTTATGCTTTTATGTTTCTTCTAATTTTATATTTTATCTACAGTGTTCCTTTCTACTTGGCTGTTAATGTAATATATGGTGCTGAAGTTTCGAAGGAGTTAACTCCTTTATGGGTTTTGGGGCCACTCATTATGGCTCTCTACATCATGATAGTGCGGTGGCTGTGTGCACTCTATGCCTTCAGCTTCAATCAGACTGTCAAAGTACTTAAGAATTTACCCTCGTACTGCATTTTGGCCTACAACTACGTTTTTTGTGGCAAGCTCAAAGAAGATATCACAGCTCATCTTTTGCAGCCTATATTGAGCATAAAAAATAGAGATTATAAACAGCTAACAAGAAGAAAGTTGAAAGAATTTGAAGCATGGATGGTGGAGAAGTATCTTGATTATGTGGAATCAATATGGCCCTATTATTGTCGGACAATCAGATTTTTGAAGAGGGCTAATCTTATTTAGATTTGAAAGTATTCTCAAGGGTAGTCGTTGGAAAGGTCAAAGGGGGCTGTAAGGAAATGATCTTCTGATTATTGTGTTGAAATTTTCAAACTTGAGCTGGCCAATCCCATTTTCTGCTGGGGTCTTGGTGTTTTGAGCAAGTTAATGGTCATGAGGAAGTAAGTTCCTGATTTATGTTATCTTGAAAATGTTATTTTATTCTTAGATTAGGTTGTAATTGTTTTTCGTCATTGAATCGCTGCTTATGTTACGGGGTTGTACATGAGATTGATTCCATTCTCCAATTGGTCATTTGGCATCTGTCCCACAACCCCCCCTGCTTACACGAGCTGTGTATCATCTACCATCATGTTTTTAAACTTGGGAAAGTATTGGAATAAACCTCGTTCTGGTTGAGGTGACAAACGACAATTTGCCAAGGCTAGAAAGCTGGGTGTTCTCCTTTGCTTCGCAGTCCATACATTGTTAACCACCGGAATAGCCCAAAGATGGTTTCCACCTGGATACATTTTTATGTTCTGGGGCTTCTTTGTCCCATTGGTTATGGTATTGGTCAGCCAGAATCTGCAGAACAGTATATTGCTTGTATAATGACCTGGCATATAAAGGGACGAAAGGCGAGATGAAGCACTTTTCCCCTTTGTTTCAAGACATGTTTTTTTTGGGGTCTTGAGGGATTATAAACTGTTAGTGGAGGGAGGGAGAATTGAAGTTGCGTCTTTGACCTTTCGTGTTGAATACAATGGGTCAAGTTCTTTTCAATAATGTCCTTTGCGAGTTCATCAGAATAAAAATCAGGTGAAAAGGAAAGTGAAAACGTGAAGAAAGGAACAACTACCAGGGAGGTGAAGAAAGAAATCGATGTGGTTAATGGCTGCGTAAAGTAGTCAAACTCCTTTCATGTTTTTTTAACACCTTAATATCATGCTTTTTCGAAGATTAGTATGGTACTAGGCAATTGATGATAGTTTGTGGAGTCCTAATTTACAATTTTTGTGCCATCGTACTGAAGTTTTAAAAATAGAAACAAAATTTCTATTTGTATATTTTATTTTTACATTTTTTTATATTATTGCGTTATTAAATATTATTAAAATTATTATTAACTATTATACAAAATTATCATCTAAACTCGATTGTTTATAAGTGTCTTTTGTTTTGATGATAATTTTTTCATAATAGTTAATAATAATTTTAATAATATTTAATAATACAATGAGATTTAGGGGAGATGTAGATATCGGTCTACAAATAACATTATACAAATAGAAATAGGATTAGGCCATCTAATTGCACGACCTTAACCAAGAGTATGTAGTGCAAGGCTTATATTGGACGAAGTATGCATTGGAAGGAACAGATTGGATGAAAATGAAGAAAATGAGGATTCTAAACATTGTTTACAATATAATCTAACAGGTATTGACATTATAGTTGTATAACTTGCGTAACTAGTCTCCAATTTAAATCATCCTTAATTTCAACGGTGTTTGAATGGCTCGCTTGCAGTATAGATTGCAAACTCTCGTCACTGAAAATTGTTAGGATGAAATTGTCATAAATTTTTCTCCCAAGTGATAATAATTTCTAATTCACATAAGCTTGATCTATGTATGTATTTAATTCAAAATCTGTATATTCTGTGGAAAACTTAAACATTTTATTTTATTTTATTTTTACCTATAAACACATCTCACCTCTCGATTGGGTCAAGGGTACAAGACGAAGATTCTAATTGGGAAGAAAAAATAACGATACAACTGTTGACAAAATAGATTTATCATCTTCATTATATCTAGGTAATCTTAATCAATGTTGT
Source organism: Styphnolobium japonicum (assembly GCA_023212625.1). Taxonomy (NCBI): domain Eukaryota; kingdom Viridiplantae; phylum Streptophyta; class Magnoliopsida; order Fabales; family Fabaceae; genus Styphnolobium; species Styphnolobium japonicum. The sequence goes on along the minus strand of JALBWW010000003.1, from coordinate 36,483,249 downwards.
TAAAATCAGACTGGATAGTGAATTGAAAAAGCTTCCAGTTCAGGTTCAACCGGTTCGACCGGTTCGACTAGAATGATGTCATAATTACTTATTAAATATATATATATATATATGACTCATAACATACATTACTAATAATAAAATGCATAATAAGGTTTTGAGGTCTCAATTCTCAAGCCTCATATCACTCTCAATTGAGTAATCAAGTGATTGGGAGATTAAAAAAAATTTTAAAAAAGAGGACTGGTTCACATAAAAATCGGTTGATTCACTAGTTTTGCCCAGTTTTGATCGACTCAACTCGGTCCAAACATGAATTCGGTTATGGCAGTGAACCATAACAGGATAAGGGACCGGTTCACAGTCTAAACGGTCGGTCTGGTCCAGTTCAGACAACATTGATCCTAGTATTAATCTCTATTATAAAGTTGCAATGTTTTATGCACGCCATACATTAGGGTTACAACATGTTGGGCCTTTTTATTTCATATGCAATTTGTGTTATAATTGAATTTAATTTATCAATTGGTATCAGAGTCGATGGTTCAATTAAGATGATTATTGCATAAGGTGGTTGAAGCCTAGGTGAAGTGTTGTGCTGGCACTTGGTGGGCTTGGGCTTTGTGGATAACTTTGTAAATACTCAAAAAGATTTTCGTTGAAGGGGGAGCCTACTGATGTATGGGCTCACACTTGAGGGGGAGAAAGTTGAAAATTCAATTGTGAGTGAGAAAGTATCACATTGGTTAGGAATGGACTAAGTGATGACTATATAAGCTGGAAGACTCATAGACCTAGTGCCTTTAGGTTTTAGGTTAATATGTGGTGTTAAGTCTACTAATATAGTTTCTCGTTAAACTCATTAATGGAGATCTCCTTGATCCTCCCTGACCGCCTAACAATTGATTAATATTAATATTAACCCAAATCAAATGGATGTGTGGTTTGGAACTCTTTCTAAGATGGTGTGGTTGATTGATTCGTGTGAGTGAGGTACTAACTTTTGAGTTTTGATGCTGTTGTTGCTTCATATATGGCTTACTAAAATTGTTTCCTCATTTTCTTGTTCATCAGCTTCTTTTTATCCTCCTTTCCAACACAGGAGAGGTGCCCAGGTACGTTTAACTCCTGCTTCCTTACTCACAAAATTATATGCGCTCTACCTTTATGAGAAAAATGATGGATTGTTTCTTGAGCTTACTTTCCTACCGTTTATTCGTTGTTGTTTAATTTCTCTCTTTTTTTTTATCGTTTTAAGCCAAAGAAAAGAAGAGAAAAAAGATATAATTTTTTTAAAGTAGATACTGCTCATATCAAATATATTAAAATAATTACTAGAAAAGAAAACATTAAAAAAAAAAGATTATCATAATAAAGAGTTATTTCTGCTCCAACAATGAACTCTTATGAAATCCATCATTAATGCATAAATTTTGATAAATATTAAATCTAGTGAGGATAAAAACAATATTCAAGAAAATAGCATAAAATTGCAGTGTAAATAATTATGATTATTTTACTAGTAATCATTTGTTTACATTTTATTATATTAAAACATTAGAAATATTATTTTCTCACCAGGAATTTAATTTAAATTTTCTTTTAATGGTTGCCAGTGGATTTTATTTCAATAGAAATATTATTTATATATTTAGCCTGAAAGCAAACCAAAGTGACACATTATTAAAGAATCAAATCGTATCGTAAAGTAAAGTATATGACGAGGCAATTTAGAATAAAATTTTCACTTTCTTCTTAAGAAATAAAAAGATTTTTATACTACATCAATCACAATTATTTAATTTTATGGTCTTTTTATTTTTGTGAATCAACATTTTTTAAACCTATCACATAATGAAAATTACCTCAGTGCAAGAAGAAGAATTTCTTGGACGTTTATACCAATGTTGTTAAAGCCGGACCGGATAGAGAACCGGAAAAGTTTCCGGTTCAGGTTCAACCGGTTCATCCGGTTTAACCGTTTGGTCGAACCGGATGATGTCATAATTACATATTAAATAAACAAATATATATATATGACTCATAACACACATTACCAATAATAAAATGCATAATAAGTTTTGGGGTTTTAATTATCAAGTCTCATATCACTCTCAGTTGAGTAATTAAATGATTAAGAAATTAAAAAAATTTTAAAAAAAAAAAAGATGGCCGGTTCAACCCGGTTTTATCCCGATTTAACCCGGTTCAACCCGGTTTTGACCGGTTTTACCCGGTTTTGACCAATTTTGACCGGTTCAACCCGGTCCAACCATGAATCTGGTTTTGGCATTGAACCATAACCGGATAAGGGACCGGTTCACGGTCCGACCGGCCGGTCCGGTCCGGTCCGGTCCGGACAACATTGGTTTATACCAAATAATTCATTGTTCAAAATGGTGTTGGGGTCCACAAGGGGAAACTGTAACGTCAGGGATATCTTCTTATGAATTACACTAGTGGACTTGACATCACGTCTCAACCAAAAACCTTAAGGTATTAGATTTATGGGTCTTTCCAATTATATATTTCTCACTTAGTTCATTCCTTCTCAATGTAAGACTTCTTTCGCCCACATCTCACTTACACTTGAATTCCCAACAATCTTCCCCTTAAGTATGAGTCTTTACATGAGTGTTACCGTCCATCCATCACCTTAACCGAGTCACGTCTCCACCAACATGTTATCGTCCGTCCATCACCTTGACTGAGCCATGTCTCTACCAACATAGTATCACTCTTCACCTGGACTTTTTGTGCAATCATCATATCTTCAATACTTGTCTTAGTTGATCCGAACCATCACTTCTAATACTACTTGTTAGGGGGTCAGCAGGGGAGCCTGTAACGCCGAGGAGATCTTTTTCAATGGACTTACCGAGGAACTACACTAGTGGGCATGACACTACGTCTCAATCCAAAATCTTAAGGTATTAGGCTCATGGATCTTTCCATGAATGTGCTATCACTCTTCACCTGAACTTTTTGTGCAACTATCATCTCTTCAATACTCGTCTTAGCTGATCTAAACCATCGTTTTTGATACCACTTGTTAGGGGATAGCAAGGGGAGCCCGCAACACCGAGGAGATCTTCTTTAATGGACTTAGTGAGGAACTATACCAGTGAGTCTAACACCACATCTCAACCCAAAATCTTAAGATATTAGGTCCATAGGTCTTTCCACTTATATGTTCCTCACTTAGTCTATTCCTTTTTTATGTAGGATTTTTTTTCGCCCACATCTCACTCACATTTTTTTCACCATTAATGGGGACCAAGGGAGCTCAAAATACCGGGGAGATATATTCAATAGACTTATCGAGGAACCACGCTAGTGGGCCTGATGTTGGGTTTCGGGATACAAAACTAAAAGCAAACACGAAAAATCGTAAACCATGTTTAGAGAATTACCTCAATGAATGAACGATTGTCACAACAGTTTATCAATCACGAGCACAACAGGGTTGTAGTGCCTGTATACACACGAACAGAGCGAAATCAGGTTCTCCTCCATGCTGCGGTGCTAGTTGCAGGGCGGGGGGTAGGTGCTCCTCTCACTCTCACTGTCAAGACTGATGGCTAGGGTTTCTAAAATTGTTTCAAATCTCTTTAGTCTGTGTTCTCTATTACGGCTGCTGCATGTATATATCATATATATATATATATATATATATATATATAGTTAATGCAGCTGTCATTAGTGAGTTTAAGGAGCATTGATGTCCCTGCTTATAATTTGACCTTTGTTAGATTTATATACAGGCTCATACATTCAGTTGACCCATTTAGTCTAACTATATGTCCAACCAATTATCTAGGAGCCTAATTCATAATTGAGTTCTTAATTAAATTCATCTCATGAATATTAAATCCCAATTTTGATTCATTCAAAATGTGTGAACCTAGAATTAGGCTCCTAATTAAATTCATCTCATGAATATTAATCTCAATTTTGATTCATTCAAAATGTGTGACCCTGTAGGTTCCCATTACGTTGATAATAATACTAAAACCTTATTTTAGCAATACAAATAGTGAGCGATGTCTAGTAATACATAATTGCTACTCAAGTAACAAGAATATCAGTGATTTGACATAACTTTCCATGAACAATGTTACCATGTAGTCTAGTCCCTTTGTTTAGATATCTCAATTGAACACAAGGCATGGAACGTGTTACCCATGTAAAGTTCAATCTTTAGTTTCTTGATCTCCGAGTAGTCTTACTAAGACAATTGAAATCAATATCTCATATTGACTCATTTGAAGACGGTTATGCATTTCACAATCTCACTCAATCAGGAGGCCCGAAGATATTGCTCCTGTAAAGTAGGAGGAACAAATCCTATCTAGGTCACTCACATCCCTCCGCAAGATTTGCAATATGTCCAGTAGTCGTCTTTATAATCACATTGTTACAGGGGATGTTTGACAGTATCAAGTCATACAACCCTTCATGTAAGGAATTGTAGGGCTTTTAAGTCAAAGGACCACATACACAATTATCACTGTAAGAACTGCTCATGACACTCACGCAACGATCCATGGAGCATTCTCATGGTAGGTCAATCTAGTACATTCTTACTCTCATGATCTGTGAGATATGGTCACCAGTATACGCACATGCTAATCTCAATGTATTATTGTTGTCCTAATTCACAATAATACTTGACTAGGGACATTTAAGAATAGTGTTCTGATTATAGCAAATAGGATCTCACAATCAAGTCATGTACTTGATATCCCATGGCATAATACTTTCTATTATAAGGACTTTATTATGCATATTTAAATAAAACATATCACATAGTAAATGAAATGCCTCATATAAAATAAATGACAAAATACAAAGTAAACCAAGAAGGTTAGTATACAGTTAGCCTTTAGGGCATATACCAACACCTGACACCACGTCTCAACCCAAAACCTTAAGGTATTAGGTTCATGGATCATTCCTATTATATGTTCCTCACTTTGTCTATTCATTACCGATGTGGGACTCTTCACTCACATCTCACTCACACTTGAATTCCTAACAATCTCCCCCTCAAGTGTGAGTCTTTACACGGGTTGACTCCCCCTCAAGCATAAGCTTTTTTTCCGAGTATTTCACGGTATAGCCAAGAAATCATTCCACTAAGCCCACTTCCAATAGTCATGTCTCCACCGCATTACCACCCGTCCATCACTTTGATCGAGCCATGTCTTTACCGTGTTACCACTCGTCCATCACCTCGAATAAGTCACGTCTCAACCAACGTGTTACTACTCTTCGCTTGAGTGTGCGTCTTACTCCACATCACGGGTTAGGTCGTACCCGTCTTACACCGAGAGTCACATCCTTACCACTCCACTTGAGCGTTTTGTGCAACTACTATCTCTCCAATACTTGTCCTAGCCGATCCAAACCATTGGCTCTGATATCACTTATTGGGGACCAGGGAGAGCCCGAAGCATTGTGGAGATATCTTCAATGAACTTGTCGAGGAACTACACTAATGGACTTGACACTACGTCTCAGCCCAAAATCTTAAGGTATTAGATTCGTAAGTCTTTCTACTTATATGTTCCTCACTTTGTCTATTCCTTACCAATATAGGACTTTTCACACACATCCCACTTACGCTTGAATTCTCAACATATATATGGTTCCTTGTGCTTGAATCTTGAGAAACTGTGCAAAGTTGGAGGGAGGGTATAAAGATAGCACTGAAAGCTTAAGTAGTGAGCTGAATATGATAGATAACATATGAGGTACTTTGTCTTCATGTGTTTGGGCTTATATATATCAGGAATCTTGGTAATGAACTGAAGCAATATTGGACCTATGTAGGCTGATGCAACATATTTTGAATGTAATACACCAAACCTCACATAGTTTTGGTTCTATTCTGGATTTCTAACATGAAGATAGAAGCTGGTCTCTACTCGCGAGTTGACCAAAGCTAGTGTGGTTGTTTTCTCTCTCATGTTTTCTTCTCATATTTAAAATGGAATTAGGTGGTTTAGGTTGAGAAAAAAAAACAGATGCCTGAACCGTCTACTCAGCTTCATCGCAGAATACAAATGCATATATATATATATATTATATAAGTAAGATAACGCTGGGGACACTTATGATTGTAATGTGCTTCATCCGTAGATAAAGGAAATAAAACTGGACAAATTAAGGGAGAAAGAAAAAGAGAGAGTCTAATGTAAAAGTTGTGCTCATTCATTTTTCCCATCTCACATCATGATTAGTCACTCACTTTCTCTGATATCATTATGCACGCTTGAAATCTTACGGTGCTTTCCTTTTCTTTGAGATAACTAGAAGCACCTTATCACGCCAAGCAGACAGTAATGGCCAGGTGCACGTATGTCATGCTTGAAGATCCGAGGGAAATCTAGTATTCCGATGGCATAATGGGTTTACACCTATTTAGTTGACAATTTTTTAATTTGAATTGACCAGAACTCTTGTAAAGTCAAATCATAAGTTTTTTTTTTTTTTTTTTCTGTAATCCTAGTGACTTCTATTCTACCAAAACTTTTTTGAATATAATATGAATTTGTATCGCGGCAGTATGAACAAAATTTAAGATCAATAAAAGGCTATAGAAAGTGGCCCATTTATGTTACTTTTTATCTCGGGCACGAGTGGATCTCTTCCCTAGCTTCTTGTTCTATAATTCTTTGGGAAACAAAAAACCCATCATATTATCTTATCTCTATGTAGTTCCCCATTACACCAACTACAAAAGAATCATAAAATATTCCATTTGTTTCCTAGAGTAGAAAGAGTGAAAAAGCACGAAATCCCCTTGTGAAACTGAAAAGGTAGAAAGGCATCAATATTTTTTTAAGAGAAATTGTAGGTTGAAGTTCTTCATTTAACATAGAATAATACATGCCATATCTGCACGATTATCAACTCTTTTCAAACAGAGTGGGCAGGGCTGCTTCATCGGAACTATTTAAAGTTGGATCTTACATCCTCCTAGCACTTGAATCTGTGTCATTGTTATTTATTATTTCTTGCTTCATTTCCCATTCTTTTCTTGCTACTTTCGTTTTATGCTCAGCAAAACTTGAGCCTTTCTTAATAGTTCTTCTGTATTCCTTTTATATGGAATTGGCCTCTCAGAGCATACCCTTTGAACCATTTGATCTGGTGTCTGGTTCTTTATCATGAAACTCGTATTGATCAGACATTCTTCAATGGGTTCCATTTGGATTTGTCATTTCTTTCTTTTATTGGCTATACTGGATACTGCTTTTGTTGTAACTCTGGGCGATACTGCAACAGATTCCTACTGGCTTCTCAGAAGTAAATCAGAACTGGTTGATCCATTAGGAGCCCTGAGCAACTGGTCTCCAACAACTCATATCTGCAGCTGGAATGGACTAACATGTGCAGTTGATCAGACACATATTGTAGGCCTGAATCTGTCTGGTTCAGGCATGTCAGGTTCCATCTCAGTTGAGTTCAGTCACCTCATTTCTCTTCAAACTCTTGATTTGTCCACAAATTCCCTTACTGGCTCCATCCCTTCTGAGCTTGGGAAACTTCAAAATTTAAGAATACTACAACTGTACTCAAATTATCTCTCTGGTACCATTCCTGCAGAGATAGGTAATTTGAAGAAGTTGCAAGTTCTTAGAGTGGGAGATAACATGTTGACAGGTGAAATCACACCTAGTATTGGCAACTTGAGCGAGTTGACAGTGTTGGGTCTAGCCCACTGCAACTTAAATGGAAGCATACCCGTTGAGATTGGTAACTTGAAGCATCTAATATCTCTTGATTTGCAAGTGAACAGTATTAGTGGCCTTATACCAGAAGAGATCCAAGGCTGTGAAGAGCTCCAAAATTTTGCAGCATCAAACAACATGCTTGAAGGAGACATACCCTCCTCTATGGGGTCTCTTAAATCATTGAAAATTCTGAATCTTGCCAATAACAGTCTATCTGGATCAATTCCTACAGCCTTGAGCCGTCTCTCCAAATTGACATACCTGAATTTGCTTGGAAACAAACTAAATGGGGAAATTCCTTACGAGCTTAATAGTTGGAGCCAGCTACAGAATCTCGACTTATCCAAAAACAACCTTTCTGGGTTACTAACCCTCCTTAACATCAAGTTACAGAGTCTTGAAGCTCTGGTTCTGTCTGATAATGCTTTGACAGGTAGTATTCCAAGTAACTTCTGCCTCAGAGGTTCAAAACTTCAGCAGCTGTTCTTGGCTCGGAATAAGCTTTCTGGCAGATTTCCCTTAGAGCTACTCAACTGCTCCTCAATCCAACAGTTGGACCTTTCTGATAATAGCTTTGAAGGAGAACTTCCATCCAGCCTGGACAAACTACAGAACCTCACAGATCTTGTATTCAACAACAACAGCTTCATTGGATCTCTACCTCCTGAAATTGGAAACATTAGTAGCTTGAAAAGTATTTTCTTGTTTGGTAACTTTTTTACAGGAAAAATCCCGGTGGAGATTGGAAGGCTTCGGAGATTGAGCACCATTTACCTCTATGATAACCAGATGTCTGGACCTATACCAAGAGAGTTAACAAACTGCACAAGCTTAAGGGAAATTGACTTCTTTGGAAACCATTTTTCCGGGCCCATTCCAGAGAGTATAGGTAAGCTCAAGGACTTAATTGTTCTCCATTTAAGGCAGAATGACTTGTCAGGTCCAATCCCACCAAGCATGGGGTACTGTAAAAGGCTTCAGTTATTGGCATTAGCAGATAACAAGTTGTCGGGCTCCATACCACCCACATTCAGTTACCTTCAAGAACTTAGTACCATTACCCTTTACAACAACTCCTTTGAAGGACCTCTCCCTGATTCACTCTCTCTTCTCAAAAACCTCAAAATCATAAATTTTTCCCACAACAAGTTCAGTGGAAGTATCTTTCCTCTCACTGGCTCAAATTCTGTGACTGTTTTGGACTTGACTAACAACAGCTTCTCAGGTCCCATCCCTTATATTCTAGCCAAGTCCAGAGATCTCATCCGTATCCGACTTGCACACAATTATCTTACAGGAAGCATTCCTTCTGAATTTGGCCAGCTTACTGAGCTAAACTTTCTTGATTTATCATTTAACAATTTAACAGGAGATGTGCCACCTCAACTCTCAAAATGTCAGAAAATGGAACACCTTCTGCTGAATAATAACAGATTGACTGGCAAAATGTCTCCATTGTTGGGATTCTTACTAGAACTTGGTGAGCTAGATCTCTCATTCAATAACTTCCATGGAAGGGTACCTGCTGAGCTTGGTGACTGCTCAAAATTAATTAAGCTTTCTCTCCATCACAACAATCTCTCGGGTGAAATCCCTCAAGAGATTGGGAATCTTACTTCTCTCAATGTCTTCAATTTGCAAAGGAATAATCTCTCTGGCATCATTCCTTCAACTATTCAGCAATGCACGAAGCTGTATGAGCTCAGGCTCTCAGAAAACTTCTTGACAGGTACTATACCAGTTGAGCTAGGAGGGCTAACTGAGTTGCAAGTCATATTGGACTTGAGCAGAAACCTCTTTTCTGGTGAGATTCCATCATCTCTAGGAAATCCCATGAAGCTAGAAAGACTAGATCTTTCTTTTAATCAACTTCAAGGAGAAGTTCCTCCTTCACTTGGTAAACTTACCAGCCTGCACGTGCTAAATCTCTCAAATAACCATCTTCAAGGCCAGATTCCTTCATCCTTTTCAGGGTTCCCACCAAGCTCCTTTCTGAATAATGACCGCTTGTGCGGCCCACCATTAGTATCGTGCTCAGAATCTATGGGGAAGGAGCAAATGCAGCTGTCAAACACAGAAGTTGCAGTAATCATAGTGGCCATTGTCTTTACTTCCACAGTGATATGCTTAGTAATGTTCTATATCATGTTGAGAATCTGGTGCAACTGGAGAAAAGTATCTATTTCTAGTGCAGATGGTGGTATAGTTGAGCAGAAGAGAGAGGAGGCTAGATGGGGCCGTGCTGATCAGAAGACAAGGAATGGAGAGTACTGGAATATGAATTCCTTTGGGTTGAGTCCTTCACCAGATAAGCAGCATTCAGTAACAACAACTTGCATTTGTAATCTCAAAATGGATGCAGAAGCCATGGAAATTACATTGGTCTGAGAAGACGTGTCACGTGTATTTGTGTATATGTGTGTGTGTGTGTGTGTGTGTGTGTGTGTGTGTATACACACAACAACTTGCATTTGTAATCTCAAAATGGATGCAGAAGCCATGGAAATTACATTGGTCTGAGAAGACGTGTCACGTGTATTTGTGTATGTGTGTGTGTGTATACATATATATTATTTTCCATTCTCGTATAGCTTTCTCTTGCTTTCTCTTTTCATTAGAAAGATGTTCTTTAAGGCTCTATACTGCATTTTTTGGCCTCTTTTGCAGTTAATGAAGTGTACACAAAATTAAGTAAATAAGCTAATCCAAACACACTAGTGTAACATGTTTTTCAGGATGAAAATCGATGTGCCGATGTTAGGCAAATAGGAAGCTCAATATGAGGAAAATTTTCTTTCTTGGAACCATCCTTTCAGAGATTTCCTTGCAACTCCCAAGACAGTGTGGTAGTCAATTTTTTCAGAGTCTAGTTTTCCTTTTTCTGCCTTTTATCCTTTCTACTGCATCTGTATTACTTAAAAACAATTAATACATAACAAAAGTCATATTATTTAACTACCACCACTAACCCAAAAAAAGAAAGTCACGTTAATGCTCGCCTCGTCCATAAATTTATTAAAATATTGATATAACAAGGTTCACTAAAAACATAGATCTTATGTCATCTTTTTGTTTTTATCATCATTATCAAGAACTTTTATTCTGCACAAGAGAAAATGTTAATGCACTAACGGGGCAATTCTATTTTGCCACTTAGATCTATTTGTACAATTGCAATTTATACTATGATTATATAATTAAATACTTCAATTTTTGGTATAATATAATATTTTGTAATGCTTCATATTTTTAAGCTACAGATTAATTATCATAATTAGAAAAACTATATAATGAGAGACACTTTTAGTAAAGAAGACTTAAAAAGACTTTTTAATTATGTTGAAAGTACAGAACTTGTATCTTTCATGATGATTTTTAATTTTATATCATAATTAAAATAAAAAATTGATATTCTTTAATAATTAAAATAAAAAAATAATGATTTTTAATTTAAAAGAAAAAAAGCTAAATAGGTCGACAGCAATACCAAATCAAAACAAAATTACAACGAGAGGGGGTATTAGTTGCTTTGAAAATTATAAACACAATTGATCATAGACTAAAATACTTTAAAAAAGACTCTAGGTAGACATTATTATGTATATAAAACTTTGCGGAACATGCAGTTGGACCAATCTTTGGTTGATTTGTGCAAAACTCCTCTTGCCCATCCCTCGGCCACTTCCTAGTGGACTTACTTTAGCTTATCAATGTTATTTTTTATTGCAAAAAGGAACAAATTTTACCTCTATCAGGCATATCTAAAAGCATGAAATTTTATGATAAGTATTTATGACACTTTAGTCCAATTGTTAAAAGAGTTTTTTTCTGCAGACTTTTCTTTTTATAAAATCATTTCTTCGATTATATACGTTAGGGTTTTGTGTTGGACTATTGACTTCTCACTTCTGCATTGATTAGGCCCGGAAGGGATCTTACCATCTTTAAGATTGGCCATATAATTCTTCTTGTTTAACCCATAAGCTGGTGCAAAGTGACAACCCATAGTCATAATAAAATGGGCTTAAAGAGACCAACTAATTAGGCCTTAAAACCAGGCCATGCTCACATCCATTACCTATGAGCCAACTTGTGGCTCCTTCTCTGGGCTGGATCCGAAGTTTTTTACAAAACCCAAAATGAGGTTTACCAATTAGAGTAGTGCTATTTATGGATAAATACTAGAGTCTGTAGCTTAGTGCTCCTCTCTTAATGTAATGGAATATACATTTTATTCACTTTCTGGGTTATTTTCAATTGTCAAAACTTGGTCCTTTTACTAAGAAAGGAAAGCTACCTTTCCAACTTGACGTTGTATATTTTTCCCCTTCTACGTCAAACTCGCGTTAGATAGAAGTTTCCATACATATGAAACCCCACTGAAGAGAATGCAAGCTGAACAAAGAGTTTGGTGGCATTGAAGAAAAAGGGGGGAAAATGTATGCTTGCTATTTCAAAGAGGTTTATGCAAACTTGTGAAAAACCACATGAACCTCTTATTAGAAGCAGCTTAAAAGCACAAAAGCGGTGCTTCAAGACTCGGTCGATCTGTGCAAAATATGGCCGTCATGCCCACCATGTGTCGCATGCGGATGGAAGTTTTTTGCACCACTAGAAGAAAAGAAAATGAAGATAGAAGAAAAACAAAAATAACAGAAATGATAAATAGACTTTTAAGTTTAACATACAAAGTTGACCCTATAAGAACCATCACTTAATTTGCTCAAGGTCTCAATTAGAAACCCAAAAAAAAGAAAAAATAGCATGTGCAGAAACCAAAATATCATATGAGGAAGATCTATGTTAAGAAACTCAGATCTAGAAATAGAAAACAGAAGCATTAGATAATAAGAGAATAAGGGCTTTTATAGAGAGGCTCTAAGGGTGTTTCTAGGGCAAAGCATCAGTGCTACTGCTACACCACTTCGTAGGGCTACGGGCAACGGGCAACGGGCAGGGAGGTGTCCAGAAGGGTGGGTTCCGGGCATCGTTGGTTGTGCTGCCCGCAAAATAAAAGAAATATGCAAGTTGGGTGAGATCGATTTAATGATCTTATCTTATATACTGATATAGGCCAACTTGTGTTTTGCCCTGTCTTATATCTCATAACAAGAATGCATGTAACATGTCTGATGCACTCTAGGTGGCACCATTTACTCACTCCACGTGGGAGCCTGCACTCTAGGTGGCACCATTTACTCACTCCACGTGGGAGCCTATTTTCCTTTAATTTCTATATATCTGTGTTGTACAATATTTCCATACATTTTAAGAGTTTTCATTTTGCATTACAGCGAGAATAACCTACGAGTCAAAGGAGCTAGTAAACTCTCCGTCTCTTTTAAGTCATGAACAGATTATATATATATATATATATATATATATATATATATAATAAGTACATATATAGTGAGAGGAGTAGTTTATTGTGAGAGTGAAAGGAACAAATCTTGATTATTGGATCATTCATGTATGGTCAAGATTAGAACATAAAATAATGTGATTTTTTTAAGTAGTCATGTGACTTTTAAGTAACTTCTAATCTTGACTATACATGGATAATTTAATGGTCAAGATTTACTCATCTCATCTCTCAGAATAAAATTGTGTTCTCACTAGATATGCTCACGTATAAGGGGCATATCAAGTGAGAGCACTATCTTATTATGAGAGGTGAGAGGAGTCAATCTTGGCCATTAAATCTTACATGAATGGTCAAGATTAGAATTTACTTAAAAGTCACATGACTACTTAAAAAAGTCACATGACTTTATGTCTTAATCTTGACTATACATGGATGATCCAATGGTCAATATTTGTTCCTTTCACTCTCACAATAAATCATTCATCTCACTATATATACCATATATATATAAAGACTTTTTATATATAAAAAAATTACAATGAGAATAATCTTTAAACTGTTTTTTCTTTTTTCCTTAACTACTTCTATTTTCTTCTTATTCAATGGTTAATGAAAACTATTCATTTCATTGCTAATACAAAAATGATTAAGATTTGTTTCCTTTAGATTCTTTTGAAAGCACGTTTGTTTTTAGGGCAAAGAAGAATTTTTTTACTTTTAAAAAGCTCTTGAAAAATGTAAAGAACGTTTGTGGTTGGTATAATTTAAACCAAACAAGTTATAAATTGTGCGCAAATTACGTGATGCACGGTTTAGTACATGTGAATGATAATTATGGGGTTATTTCATAGGAGACTGCACTTATAGTGTGAGGGGGAGCTATAAAAATAACTTAAAAGATAACTGGCTATTAGTTATTTTATATGTGTCGAAGGGTTTAGGTTTTTAATTTTACGCTTCAACTATGTGGATAAGTTTTTCTTCGACATTTACTCCTTTACATGAGTCAATGATTTGTGCTTTTATTTTTTAAAAATTGTAAAAAAGTATAAATAACAATTAAATAAAAAAATATGAAAAGAATATAAAATAATCTCATTTTTATTAAATTTAGGTAATCATTCATATTAGAAGCAATTTTAAACTAGTTTAAAACCAAACTAAGTTTAAATTTGAACATGTTCATTTTCATATGGGGGTTACATAATTGAGTCCATCTTCTATTGTGTTTAATTTGAATTTATTGGAAACATCTACTAATTAGTGTCATACTATCAAATGCCTGAGTTAGGATTAGTCTCATATTCAAAGAATGTGAAAATACTTCTTGAAAAAAAAAAAAAGGTTATCAAATACCCTCAAAATGTATGTTTTTGAGTTAGAAAATAGAGCTTTCCTTAAAGCAATGGCTTTCACAAATCCCTTTAAAACAGTAACCTTTGTGTTGCCAGTATATTGGGGGGGGGGTATCTATATATATAAACTTACCACCTCATATTAGTAATAAATTTTACATTTTAAAGAATATATTTTAGTTGATATAATTTTTTTAATTCTTTCGCTAACGAAAATGAATAATTTTTAACTAATTAATTTAAGAGTGAAGAAATGCTGCCTCAAACCGTTCTCCCTCCCTTTCGTCACTGAGGAAAGAACAGTACATTTAATTATCTAACGATATGGTGCTTTCTCACGGTTCTCAAAATGCTTACATTGCGTATACCAAAAAAACAAAAGGCTTATAATGGAGCTCGTCTTGAAGCATTTGTTCAAAACTATGAGTCCTGAAGCACCGCTTGTGTGCTTTAAGCTGCTTCTAATAAGAGGTTCATGTGATTTTTCCCTAGTTTGCATAAACCTCTTTGAAATCGAGAGCATACAGTTTTTTCTCAATTTTCTTCAATGCCACTAAACTCTTTGTTGGGCTTGCTTTCTCTTCAATGGGCTTTTATATTCATGGAAACTTCTAACTAACCAAACCCAAGTTTGACGTTGAAGGGTAAAAATACACAAAAAGGTCTAGTTGGAAAATTAGTTTTCCTTACTAAGTAAAACGAGCAAGTTTAAATTAAACAGTACAATCTAATACAAATATTTAAAGAATTCTTTACTATAACTCAATGAAAATGACAAATTTTAATAAAAATTTAAATTAACATTCTTCATGATTCAAATAAAATAATAATAAAATTAAATATCAAGTTATTAACGACAAATTCCACCCACATATTTCATGATTTAAATTAAAAATAACACAAGTTTAAAATAACATATGATGAATTCAAGAATTCTATATATTAAATTTTGATTCAAAAACTATTTTTTTAAATTTTTTTTTAAACAGCCCAATTTTTAATAAACCAAGTTGTTTTTACTCAATTAACTAGTTTTTGATTAAATTTGACCCAAAAATAGTTAGTACCTTCATTCAAATTGACCAAGAGATTGAGTCCCCGATTTTCTGATCCAACCAACTGGATCGATCCAAGTCATGCAATAATTATAATTTTGTCTATTAATTGTTTCTTTTTATGTTTCTAATAATTATTCATATAACATTTTTAAATACATTTTAGCCACACTAACCATAGTTTAGCTTTTATATAGGGATTTTTTGTTTTTTTTACATAAGAGGTCTAAAACCTAGTGTAAAGGATAGGCTAAAGTGCAAGTAAGGCAACATGAGAATGATTTAATCCCAGGATCAAATGGTTTCAAAAGAATTTGATACCTTTTTGCCTTAGGTGAAAGGACAAAGAATAAAATATCAGGACAGAGAATAAAATCTCATTTCTTCTCATTTTAATTTTGATTCACCGCTATTATAATTTTTTTTTCAATTATTCAATCATATGTTGTTAAGTTATTACAAATTTAACCTAAGTATTATGTCAAACTCTTTTAATAAATAATACAAAAAAAAATTTACACAATAGAACAAAATTAAACTCATAGTTCAAACTCATAAAATTTTAAGACCATACCATTTTTAATTTAAATTGATTCTACATATTAAAAAACAAGAAATCCTTTTTTTCCCTCGGAGGTACTCGTGAGAAATTTCAAATATATCCGCTTTTATCTAGTTTTTATACTAGATTTGGCCTATTTTGAACAAGTCGACATTTACGAGCACACCAAATAAAAAAATTCAAGAAAACCAAAAGGACAGATAAGCAATGCTTAATTGCTTATAGCAGAAGATTCATGGCATTTTTTGGGTACAAATAAGCATAATGTATATACAAGAAGGCAGATCTCAGAGATAGCTGCGGCTCACTTCCATCTACTTACAGGATGCTGAAAACCTTCTAGCGAAAACTCAACCAGGGCATACGACGAGGGGCATGATCTCAGACCTAATGATCCTTTATGCCCCCAAAATTGGTAAGCCGCAGATTGCATAAAGCTATAGGTACAGCTGCTATACATATACAACAACACTTCAACAAACGAAAGAATTGAAGCAAGATTGCAAGAGTTACAGCTACACTACTACTCCTCTTTCACGTCTAGGGACTGTACTTCAGCCAAAAGCCGATCATACTCACGTTGAGCTTCTTGTATTTTACTTCTAAGCAGCGTCACCTGTACAATCACAACCATTTCTCTTAAATGGGTCACAAAGGCCAAACAAAAGTTTTTCATTCTCTGCAGTTACTGCAGAGTATCTAAATTTAACAAACCTCAACCAAATCCAGCAAAGGTATCTAAGAACTTTAAGGATACAAACTTAAACCATACAAGTTTCCAATCAAGGTTTTTGTTTCTTTTTTCTTTAATCTTTTTCTTTTGGGAGAGGGGGCAAGTTAAATGCATTCTTAGGTGAGGCTTTCAAAGCTTCCAAAAAAATGTTTTTTTAATGCAGCATCCAAGAATCCCAGTACTCAAAATAATTCTCCAAATGCAACTCGACTAACAGTATACTGTACAAAAAACTGTTGAACTAGGCAACTGGAATATACAAATTAATGAACCAAGCATTATTATTTCGTACGAATTACCTTGAGATTATGTCCTTCCCTTGCCTTTTCAAATTCCAAACATCTGCAGGGAAAAAAAGGATAAATAAGGTCCGTACCTGCCATGTGATAATTCAGAATTGGAGGCAAGAACTAAGTTTGTTAAATGTTGCAAAAGTCAAAATGAGAAAATGAGAGCAATAAAAATGGCATGTAGTTTGCGTTTGCCAGCAAGAGTTGACCAAAATTGAAGCCAATCAAAGTTGCTGTACAACAGCATTCCATGCAATCAAGTATTGTCAGAGTGGTTGTAATTAGAAATATACTCACTTTGCATGTAGTCTCTGGTTTTCTTGCATCAAGGCTATAGTCTCTTGGTCTACCACCTGGTCTGCAGGAGTTCTATTGGTCTACATAAAAAACAAGGGCTGGCATTAAAATACTTTCCAATGATTTACAATGACAGAATATGAAGGCCAAGACAATCAAGCAAATCAATAGAATTGATAAATGAGTAGGTACTCTAGAATACTACTTTAAGCAATAGAAAATCAATTGTCTCAGCACAAGTAATGACAGCAACAGGCAAGCAATCAAGATACCAAAATGGACAAGGGGGGGGGGGGGGAATTGACTAGAAAACAAAGACCATTATTTGAGTTTTAACATTAATTTACACTATCTCTTTGCTATGCAAATTAAATATTAAAATAATTTAGAACACATTCATAGGAAAATAAGCCTTGAGAAGATATGTATGAACAAGATGAACAAATTTCAACACAACAAACAAACAAGATGCCAATACAGACCTGTATATTCTGACTGAAACCAACACCTGTTGCATTCTCTTCCCTTACATGCTTTTTCATCTTCTGAAGGTCTATCAATTCATTTGTCTTCCTCTTATTATGAGATCCTGAACCACAATGAGGCAACATTAGTTCGATAAAATTGGTTAAGCTAGTGATACAAGATGTTGTTTCTGACATAAGCAGTTACCTTGCTCAGATCTGCTTTGTGAGTTTGTTGTGTGTTGTTCAGATTTTCCATATGCTGCTTTTCTATTGACAGCAGGCAAGGAACTTTTGTTCAGTGTGACTGGTTTTTCTATACCAAGTGGTGTCTTTGGTGATGAATGCAGTGGCGTAACTGGAGTTCGAGGCTTCTTCTTTTCCTGATACCCAATTAGTTTACAATGGTAATCCCTGAAGAAGTTTAACAAGAGTCCAGGACATGTAAGATATTAATGCTCAAAAATCATAAAATAAATGTGTATTGCTTAGCATACAACTATTTAAAAATTATGCAAGGTTCCCCCCACCCCGGTGAAGTAGTATTTGAGTATAGATCCAGCGAACAAAAAGAAAAGGTCAAACTTCATTACGTCATCTACTTTAAAGTTATCATACTGAATACTCGTGTTTCGAAAACATGCAAGAGAAGAGAGCAGAACAAGCAAGAGTAAAGAACACCAGCATAAACACTATACCAGTATTCCCATGTCATTTCCTTCAACCGCACTTCAAGCTTTTGAAACAGGGAAGTTCTCTCAAAATCTTGTTTATTATGTGTTGGCTCAACAAAATCTGCTTGCAGGATACCTGACACAAGATTAACAAAGTTAGGTACCCATCCTCTACAGGTCCAGTATATCTCTAACATCAAACAGAACTTGACATTTTACAGTAATGTGCAGTTGCTCACCAACAACTCCTCTACCCCTACTGTCTGAATAGCTCACAACCTGCCAAAATGGCTGGAAAATTGAAAAGGTAGCAAATGTATTAGAGAGAGAGAGAGAGAGAGAGAAGAAAAAAACACGCAACATTAATCTATGCTCAAGCAACAGAGAAGAATCAAGAAACTTAAAATGTTTAATTAATGGTGTAATTCTGCAACTTTTCTAGAAAACGAAATTTATTCAAAAGAAAAGAGAGAAAAGACAACTATGACGAGGATAAGGAATCCTCCAGAGCAGAAAAAACAAAGAATATGGTAATTTATACAATTTGACAAACTTGTAATTTCTATTTCTGATAGCAGAAGGTTGCCAATTTTCCAAGAAGAGGGAGAAGAAAAACTCCATTTTGCTTTTTTTACAGAATTATAATAAAATTGCTTTGAAAAAGCTAACATATGTCAACCTGCATCCAAATCTATCTACATAATATTAAAAATAGAAGTACAAGTATCATGCCAATGTTTGCTAGAAAAAAAAAATCACCTAAATTGATACACAAGTATAAGGATCACGCCAAGTACTTGATACACTGTATGAGCCCTCAGAATTTGGAGCAAATTCTTTTGATTAATTTTAAAGCTTTTGACAGTAGCAAGGCACAGTTTTACAGTAATGTGCTTGGTACACAGTTCTTTGGTGTATGTGGCTTGAAAAAAAACGCATGGATTTTTACAGTGAAATATCTCTCCTTCAATTTATTATGAAAAATAGATTGCGTTTGTGGAGTTTCTTTCATGCTCTGCATCTGGCTTCTTTACAGGAGTCTTCTTACCAAAAATATGCAGAGAGATAGAACAGATGTTTTGTTTGAGTTACTTTTCTTTCTTCTTTTTATCAGTTGCTTATGGAGGATATCTCATCCTCCTCTTTCTTTGTAACCCTTCTCTTCTAATAAAATTTCTTTTATCAAAACAAAATTGATACACTGTATTAGTTCTCATTGCATGCTTCATCTTCACCCACCATATACTAAACCATTGCCACTCAACCACATAACCATTCCTATTTACAACCTTCTTTGCCTGCTATAAACCATCATTTTGTGATAACATACAAAAGGGCTTGTAGATTTGTGGCATGAGTTATGATTTGGTCAACTTGTGGATGTTTTCACTAAAATATAAATATAGAATCTGATTCCATTTGCTTTCTATTAAATTTGACAACAAACCTATCGGTAAATTTCTCACAAAGATCCTGTGTAAATGCTAATATTAAAATGTAAAAGTGAAACTTCTATATCAGTAAGATTAAGTTAAAAAACCCTTACACCCACATACACATAAAACTATTTATAACCATGTTAAAATGACTATGTAACTAATATTCCAAAGAGTTGCAAGCGATAACATCAAGTCCATGCTTGTCTAAAATGTGGGAAATTATACAGATGGATTTTTTTGGCAATGTATTCCACATTTCATGTATAAATAGTAATGATACCTGCACAAACTTACACTCACACTCCTCACATACTCCCATGCAAGCCATTGGTTAACACCCTGGTCCAATAACTTTTTTAGAATGGTCCAGAATGTGCACATGCCTCACAAAAGTTGGTGCAAGTATCTTTTCCCATATTTACCAATACACATAGGGCTATATAATTATGCTTACGTCCAAGTACTTGGTAAAAACTAGTTGCTAATACTAATTTGCCAGGGATGCATCTTGAAATATACTAATTAAATTATCCAGTGCAATATCAAATACACGCATTTGGCCAAAATATGGAAATTGGGACACCCATTTTGCATTATGCAATTATAATAACAATTCCATTCTCTTTCCATGCCTTAAAAGGAATCATATCTGACTGCCTTAGATTAGCACCCATTTATAAGTTACAAACACAACAAACGTACTGATTTTATCTTCATAGTGTTGTTTAACTCCCACTTAACTTTATTTCCTGTCCTATGACCTTACCTATCATTCTATATTGAGCATGGTAAATGGCAAACATATGCAAGCTTGTTCCACTCCCCCACCCCCTCCCACCCGGGAAAAAAAAAGGAAAGGAATCTGCTTTTTGCAAAACATAAAAAATTTACCCCAGCAAAATATTTCAATTTTTAACAGCATTAACCAATTACTCAATCATAACATAAAAAAGTTGCCTCCAACTAGGCATATTAGAACATTTACCAGTATCAGCCGATTTTTGTGATAAACATTGAAACCATGGATATTGACTTGAGGAGCTTCCTTAAGAAATCCAATTGTTGTAACAATTGTTGCCTGCACAGTTAATCCAAAAAAAAAAAAACTGAATGAACTATAGCTAGCAAAAATTCCTCGGTTCAACTCCTTAGCCCTTAAGATTTGAAACACTAATTGCTAATATGATCATAGAATCATACATGCATATTCAGCACAAGATAATTTTTCCTTTCTATTAATATAATTAAAAACCATTCAAGTTAGACAGTAACCTCTACAGATCCACCAGCTTGTGGTCTATACAATATAAATTCAGTATACTTAAGATCATCGGCAATGTTATGTGGCTTCACAACTTGCCCTCGCAATATAATTTGAAAACTTTCCGGTATCCGCAAGTACAATATGGACAAGTAAACCTGTGGAATATGAGAATATTAGACTCGAGAAAATTCAACCTTTTATACAGCCACTTAAGCACAATTTTCTGAATCAAACATACACGTAAAGAGTAATGAAAACGATTAGCAATGTGTTGCTCATTTACTGTCTTCCAGGCAGGAACTGTATCAATCTTCTTAGTATCCCCAGCAATACGAATATCCTGCATCAAAAATATCATAAGAAGTCCCCTCATAAGCAATGAAAGCATGATTTCAGACAGTAAAGCAAAGAAAGGAAAACAAATAAAACAACCTCAGGATCCATATCAAAGTCTAGCTCCAAATTCCCATCATCATTGAACCATAAGTTGTAGATAATAACTTTAGTACCATGAGATCCAATGTCATCAAACTGCCAGAGTGTAGAATATTTGATGTGAATCAGAATCGTAAAAGAATATGCTACTAATCTATCAAGATAGCAATTAACAATTCAACATTATGAAACAACTTAATACGTTATATTAATTACTTTACAAGGATTTATTTAGCCACATTTCATATTCTTCAAATATCCCCCATCTTTGACCAGTACAGCTGTACCTATCACCTCTCACCAGAATGGTAAGAATATCTAGTTAGCTAGCAGATAAAATCAACTGAAAGAACTTGTAACTTGATTATACGGTCAGGCCCTAAAAGTCTCAAGGGTGTCCATGAGGAGTCATCAGAGAGGTTACCATATTGACCAAAACACTTCAGCCGTACTGATACAAAAAGACTAAATTTAAAGATCAAATTATCTCAATATTACTTATGGCTATGGGGCTGGCAGTGATATTCCATAGATCCATCTAGGTAACTATTATTTAGGGTTATTAGCATTAGTAAGTTGTTACTTTCTGGTCTTGGGTTGTAATTGGGCTTGGGGTTATGTTAGCTAGATGTTAATGGGTTTTATTTCAATGTCCAAGTTCCCCTCGTGAGTTTAGTAGTAGTAGAGTTTCTCTCTGAAGATCAGTAGTAGAAAGAGAAACATACTAAAAAAAGAAGTGAGCCAATCAGCTGAACACCAAAGCGATGCCAAACAAACAATATTCTCCCATAAAAGGAGCCTCAGGCTTTCCTCTCTAAAATCTGACCAGCAGCACTAAATAGCTCAAGCCTTAGGCAGCAAGGCACCAACATGCATATGCATCCCTCACTCTTTTACAACTTAATGACAAATTTCAACACCAATATATCAACAAAATAGATTTACATATAACACAAACAATTATAATTTGGCATTCTACAAATATAACAATGGAGTCCCAAGAAAATCCTAACAAATATTTGAAGGGGAAAAAAAAGGAAAAAAAGAGGTCTCAGACCAAACTAAACTATATGTTTATGATGTAAGGCTGTATTGTCTAGAACAATGAAAAAGAAAAACCAAAGACAATAGTATGGAAATCATTCAATCTGTTCTGAATGAGGCAGCCAATTATCATGGATGGAAGGAAAAATGTAGAAACTGACTTGTTTCAGAAGTTCGACTTCTGATGAATATGGAGACCACTGCAACAGCAAGGATAAATTAGACATAAAATGCTCTCTGCCATTTAATATTTCCAATGATCCAGTTGATGTATTAAACTCATAATTCACCTGAAATTGACATGATCAGTTAGTGGTGTAAAGTGTAAACTGAAACTACTATAACCTTCATTGTAGAAAAGGTTATCAGGAACAATGCATACAATCATCATTGGAGATTGAAAAGAGAGAAAAATGCAGGAAATCAGGCCCAGCAGCATCCAGCATAACATTACCAAGTTAACATACAAGTACCCAAAACAAACACACAAATTTACTGCCATTCAAAAGAGAAGAAAAAATAAAAGGATGATAATTGCCTACTCAAGCAATCAGGATACAGGTAATTTCTACGTAGACCCTCTAGACCAACCAATACAGTTACAATTTCAATTTTTTTAGTACCAAATCAACATGGAGAAGAGAAGTAGCATTTGAAGTCAATGCACTATATAAGCCAAAACCTTTAAATAGTAAAAAATGAGAAATACCACTCACCATGGGTACTATTATTCTGTCAAGCTGTGTTCGCATCAAAAATGTATATGACAGAAGTCCAATGCTTTGAGTCAAAACCCTGATCAAGATAGAAACAGTAAGGAAAAAGAAAAATAATAACAATTTCACTTTTTTCCCTAATTGCACATATTGTTGCAAAACCTCCCAGCCTCACTGTCATGTGAGTAAGTGAAGAAAACAGTAGAAAGAGAGTGAGAGAAGGAACCAACTAGACTGTAATAATAAACCTACATGGAATGGATTGGTTTTAGGCTACAGCCTCAAGAGACAGAAAGTTTAAATTCCTAACAGTAGAGAGCAGACAATATATCAATGTCTTAAAACAGTAAAACACCTTATTCTATCTTCACATTTCTCCAAGGCTATAAAAAAAAGGGGGGGGCATTTTGGAGTAGTTATTTTCAGTTTTTCCAATCAGAATTTCAATGTAAAAATTAAAAAAATAGCTGCATTATGTCATTATATACATAAAAAAATAAATACATGAGTGAATATGGCCCTTAAAATCTAATTAATAAATAATAACCACACTTTTTTCAAGATCATAGAATGATTGCCAATACAGCAGGAAGCACATGGCCCTAACCAACTTTAGTGTAAAGTTATGTGAAATTTTCACTTTTTGACCCATACCTATTATTCAGGTGGCGGCTGAAGACAATGACATCTGCACCAAGCCTCATACTACTGGTCTTGAAGCCATTTCCATCTGGAATGCCAAATTGAAAAATAATTACAAAAGAGAATACAAAAACGATTGCAGAAAGAATGCCACAACCCATACACTGTCCAATAGCAAACTTTGACTTTTTATCTGAAAATCCAAAACTCATGCAACGAAGCATTGCTTCCGGACCCATTCCACCACCATCATCTGATTGCCAAGTGTCAGTACAAAATCAAAACAATTAGAATGTAATATATTACCAAATCACTATATCCAGTGTAAATATATTCCTACACAAGATTCAGGACTAGGAATTTAAAACCACAATAACGATCAACTTCCTCTAATTGATGAGTTCCAGAACCACTATACCTTGAATTAACAATGCTGGAGTTCTATCCTTTGGATTTGAAGTTTTATCTACAATGACAAAAGTAGCCCCATTTTGGATCTATCCGAAGAACAAATGTCAACAATGCAATACAAAATAAGAACAAAAATCAAATGCAAAATATGAAATGACAGCTTCAAACATGGAAAAAGCACAAAGCAGTAGCGGCAAAAGACATTAAAGTTTTCCAATAATATATGCAATGACAGTTAAAAATATATGTTGGAATAAACATGAACCTGACGGCAACTAAGGCAGAAAAAAAAATACCAGACAGGCAGACATCAATATAGAAGTCGAACTATTTCTAGGATGGGGGAATATCACAAATTAATAGACAATGTACTATTAGTTGGCAATAGCTAACTTAGTATGCTGCAGATGGCCAAAAAAATGTCAGCTTATAGACTATTTAAAAATTCATGCAGTTCAATAGTTCAAACATCAGGAATAATCACCTCATCAACTGCATTATCGAGAAGCTCTGCTATGGCTGCAGATAGA
Source organism: Styphnolobium japonicum (assembly GCA_023212625.1). Taxonomy (NCBI): domain Eukaryota; kingdom Viridiplantae; phylum Streptophyta; class Magnoliopsida; order Fabales; family Fabaceae; genus Styphnolobium; species Styphnolobium japonicum. Next base: position 36,458,231 of record JALBWW010000003.1, on the reverse strand, counting down.
AACAAAGAAAAAGACCAACACATGAAAATAATCACAAAGGTGGGCCATTAAAGTAGTCATAAAAAAGGGAAACGTTTATATAGATCAAAGAACATACCACCAAATGCCCACTTATGTGAAGTTGCATTTGAGTGAAGGAACATAGGATGGACATGTAGATAGTTTTTCGCATCTGCAATCCAAGAAAAATAGCATAGAGATAAGGAGTTCAGAATTGATAAAACTCTTTGTACCTACAGGCTACAAGTTTAGCATGTAGCATGTGAGATCTGAAAACTAAAATCCCTATGAAAGTCAAGTGGGAAAAAAAATCTGTTAACAATTCATGTAGATATTGTGGAGTGGAGTTAAAACCATGGAACCAATTAGTAAACAATATTAATTTGAGAAAAATTATATTGGATTACTTTGGACTGTGACTTTAGATCCAAGCCCATCATCATAGTTTCCAGCTTTCCAAAACTGCCTACAAAGGGGTGCTGCACAAATGGGTGATGCATAAGAAAGGCCTGTGTCATCAACTGGCGACAGCCCCTGCTCCAATACACTAGAGTTACTATGACCTCTACTTGGACCATTGGAGCTTATATTTTCTTCAGAATCTTGTCTAGTAGAATGACTTCGAGATCTCTGATGCTTGGCTAGTTGGCCTTTGTTGGTCTCATTTTGTTGCTTTGCACCTGTAACAAAATCTGACTCCAACTTAACAGCTTTCGGACCAACCTTTCCACTTTCATCATCACTGGATAAATCCACAATTTCTATAGTGCCCATATTTATCCCTATAACCAAAGTAAATCATAAAAAACTGGGTTAACATGATGAAACGAGAATACAACATAGAGTAACTAAATAGAGGAAGCAAGTTCAACCAAAAACACATAAACTATTAACACGTGTACATATGACTTTAGGCACAGCTTGAGGATGAAAAGGAATTCATGTGACTCGGCAGAACATTGAAACTAAGACATGAGTTGTAAATGGTATGCAGGCAGGCATCTTAAAACAAGCATGTAAGATTCCTAGATATCTTGGAGATCTAATTAAAATGCTTGCATTCATCGTATTTTGATATAGGAATGGAATGCACATCAGTTAACAACACTCAATATTGTCGGGATTCCATAATTGTCAGAGAGAGAGAGAGGTAGCAAGCAAGAAATTAGTAGGTGGATATCTATAACTTTTATATGCAATAAAAAAATTAATATTACACATTTTTCTTAAAATCAGAGAAATTATAATCATTACACTAATCATAGCAATCTTAAATTCCTAGGCAAAGCATACCAAGATATCTACCGCCCAGGATACAACATATCAAACAATTACTTGAAAATTTTAAGTGAGAAGAAGAATGAGTTTGGTTCAGTTAAAAAGGTTACCTTGGAATTTAAGAAGAGGGCCTAGTCAAGCAAATTAAGCTAGTTCCTATTTCCAGCGTTAAAACAATTATAAAATTCAGCTAGATGTTAAACTCTTTTAAGTTCTTCAGTTAGAAAGATAATTTCCAAAAGAAAAGGATCGGCAATGAGAACATTCTGACACTCTTATTACAAATTGACTAACACAACAGCCCCAGATGGAGTATAGAACTACCTTTAAGAATGTTGTTTCTTTTCTGTATTGGTGTATTTTAGGTGCTATGAAAAATCTGCCTGAAAAAATAACTTCAATATTTTTTGGTAAAAATATGATAAAAGCTATTGCAGGTTGCACTTTCATTTAGTAAAATGTTTGGCAGAAATTGTTTTAAATTGCTTTGAGTATAACAAATTACAAGAACATATAATAGAAGGCAATAAGTGGATGAGATATTAAATTATTAAAAATTAAAAAAAATCGTTACACTTCTTTAATGAGTAAACCACCAAATTGGTCCTCGAAAGATACAGATGACATCAGTTTAGTCTTTCAATAATTTATTACATTAAATTAGTCCTCGAATATCAATTTTTCACATTAAATTGGTCCTCTAAAGTTATTTTTTGACATCAAATTGGTCCCCAAAAAGGACCAATTTGATGTAAAAAATTATTAGGGGACTAATATGACGTTCGTGAAATCTTTCAGTGATAAAAATGGTGGTTTACTCCTTCTTTAATATTACAAATTTCAAAAAGTGAAAACCACCGCAAAAATAATTAACACACAAATTTGGAGTTTTTGCTCACGAACAAAATAATGCCACAACATTCCCAAATGGGGCCTAACTATGCAGCTCATGAAACAACTACAAAATCAGTTCCTAAAATTCCCCAAAGACACATATTCTTTCAAAATGGATTCTTGAAATTGAAAATAAATTTTGAGGGATTTCAGAGAAAGTTTGTGCGAATTCGAATTGCGAGGAGAAGACAATAATTTTGGAACTTGACAAATAAAGAGTTTTGGAGCAATTAGAATTCTCAGAAGGTGTGGTAGCCCAGAAAACACAAAAACCTGGAACGAAATGGAAAGTTGGAAAGAGAGCCAAGACACACAGAATGGTAGCAACAGCAACTAAGGCAAAACACGTTGACATGGAACGAAATGTTTGAAAAGAAAGATATTAAAGTCCACTAGAGAGTTTGCACTTGCAGAGCTAGGGTTTCTAACAAAACGCAAAAGGAATGTGTAGCTTACCAAAAAAAGGAATGGGAACAATTATAAAGATGGAGCGAAGAGCGTGATAGCTGAAGATGAAGGAAGAAAATGAGTCTGAGAAGCTTCGCTTCGCAGCGCATGCAAGATGCTCAGCGAGCTCTGCTCTTGTCTCGCCTCAGATCAATGTCCGACTCAGGGAAGCGAAGAGAGGAGGAGATGGTGTTTTCTTTTCTGTTTAGTTCAATAAATGCCAAATCACCACCAAGTTTTGTGAAAGAGAAAACCGACTTTCCTCGGGTTAAAATTATATCGGAGAATGACATAAAATTCAGCTGGATAATTTGGTGTGTTTTAAAAATTAATTAATTTAATTAATAATTTATATATAATTAATTAAAATTTTATTTTTATTTTAATATTTAATATATGATTATTTATATGTAAATAATTAATTAAATAATTAATTAATTTTTAAAATAAGTTAAATTATTTAACATTTTTACTAAATTAAACTTTTAAGTCATTCTTCTAAATTATATTTTTCAAAAATAAAACAGAAAAACTGAAGCCAGTTTTTTATATTCTGAAAACTTTAGGGAAGTGTAGGTTTGCCCACGATTGTTTTTTTTTTAAAAAAATAAAGTTGATATTTTAATATAAAAGCAAAAATGATATGATTTAATAAATGTTTCTCTAAAAAATAATTAATATATTATATGTCTGCATTATGTAAAATAAAAAAAGAATGTATGATTCTTTCTCGTATTGTTTCTTTTGTTAACATGTATCCGCGAGGATGGAAAATTAGTAATGAGGACTATTACATATACATTTATATAATCTAACACTTCAAAATTGCTCTTTTTAATTTATATGTTGATTTTCTTAAATTTTAGTGATTTTTGATTTTTAGTAATTTTTGTAAGCTTTATTAATTAAATTTTAATTAGATTTAACTTTATATGTTAATTTTATGCCGTTCTGTAAAATACAAATAAATAATTTTATTTTTGGTCTAGAATATCTTTGACTATTTATTAAAAATAGAGAAGTTTATAAACTTTAAATTCATGAACAAATTTGAAAGTTTTTCATTTTTAGAGATTTGATTATTAAATAAAATTTTTTGGTACGTCCTATTGTCTAATGGACAATAAATATTGATCTTTGTCCATTGGATAATAATTACTAAAAAATATCTAGAGATAAATATCTAATGCAATTATTTGTAGCATTTATGTAGATGATGAATCATCTAGGTGAGTTATGTAAACATAATGGCAAAGGGTGAGTCATAGGCCATTTATGGTGGAGAGCAAGTGTTCAAATTGAACACAAACTCTCCACACTTGATCCTAGGGTGGCCGGCCATGGTGGGAAATGTTGGAGTAAATATATTGATTTTATCTTTTATTAAATTATATTTAATTCTTACTTTTTCTTCTATAAATAGCAAACCTCACCATGCACTTTAACTCACGAAAAATTTCATCATTTCTCTCTATATAGCTCTCGGCCAAAACACCTTAAATTGCCTACCAAATTTCTAATCAAAGATCCAACCTTGTTTTCAGTATCCAAATATCATTCTAAGAAGCTTTTGTGTTAAAAGTTTTTTCAAAAGAAATTATCTTCAACCACTTTTTGGGCATCCAAAGTTTGAAGAACGAAAGGTGAAAATTTTTTATCTTCATTTTTTAATTTCTATTTCAAAATTTTAGATCATTGGATTTGTCTATGATCATCTTGTTTTATGTTTTAGAGCTTAAATGTTATGAACTTTGTTTCTTTAAGGATTTTTGTTGATGGGAAGACAAGGAATTTTCACAAGTTCACTAGAGAAGATTTTTGAACCAAGGTAAGGGGGAGATTTCTCTCATCAACCAATATAGTGGTGAGGAATAGACTTTATGGTTTGTTGTTTAAGGATTTGTTCACTTGATTTTTGTGGGGCTTAAGTGGTTTATGTTTTATGATTTATACTTTGTTTATCCTATGTGCTTTATGTCTTTGAGATATGGCATGAACTTGTTATGATTGAAGTGTGATATAACTTATGTGTGAATGAGATGATGTATGTGTGGATGAAAAACATGGTTATGAACATACGTATGTTTGGTTGGAAACCAATGAATCATGATGGAAATAGAAAAGTTTTGAAAAGAAACTATTGTAGAAGTGATATTTACTTTATCAAAGGTTTTTATTTTCAAAAATTTAGTAAATGGTTTAAAGTATTTTCTAAAATATGAGAGAAAATATTTTTGTGATGATTTAAAATTGAAAACAAATGTTTTCAAGTAGAAACACTTTTTTAAATTTTGTTTGGACTTTGAAATATTTTCTAAAGGTTGGTTTGGACCTTGAAATATTTACTAAAGGTTAGTATCAAACTATTTTGAATTAATGCTTATTTTTATTAAAGACTTTTATTTTTAGAAAATTTGAGAAAAACAGTTTAGTGATGATTTGAGGTAGAAATAAATGTTTTAAAATAGAAATAAATTTTGAAAGATTTGTTAAAAAGTCACTATTTATATTTAAAACTTACTTTTAGCTTAAAAAGTGATAATAGACTTGAAAATATTTTATTTAGTTCAAAATAGCTTAGTTTTTGTGAAAAACGCTTTACGCGATTTAAATTTTACAGAACACACTTTACGCAATTGAAAAATGATTTTAAATTGTTACGCGATTCAAAAATATTAATTTTTAAGTTATGTGACTTGAAAAATAGAAAAATGGTTTTACATGGTTTTACATGGTTGACAAACGTAATAGAAATGTTACTCGATTTATAAAATGTAATAGAGGAGTTACACGGTTTAAAAACTGTAATTATAGTGTTACGTGATTTGAAAAATGTTTTAAAAGCACCATACGGTTAAAAAATAATGATACTACTATCGGGTCGACATAGACTACACCCTGGTTAAGAAAGTTGACGTTATTCTTAAAATGGTGGTTTGAATCCTAAGGAGATTGCGTTTTGAAAAATCAATAATTATACGTTAGTTGACCATGATTTATTGTGAAATCCCGAGGGGATTGTATTTTGAAAAATCAATAATTATGGGTTAGTTAACCATGAATTATTATGGAATCCCAAGGGATTTGTGTTTTGAAAAGCCAATAATTATGGGTTAGTTGACCATAAATTATTATGTTAATCATGAGTGATTGCATTTTGTATGGGTTAGTTGATCATGACATTGTGAGAATCTATTGAGACTCGTTGTTAAGGCTTTAAGTCTAGGAGATTGAGCTTATACCTTACTGCGGGTGCAAATTGTGTAGTGAAAATCTATGAATGATCTTGGGGACATCAGGGTGCGTAAACTCCACAGAGGCCCAGTTGGTAGCACCACTGTGCCGTGATAATATGATTGCAACACATCAAACGATACTAACCAGGCATTGTCCTATTCCTGATTTGGTGGAGAGTGTTCTCATGAGTCAGGATGCGCAAATGAGATTTGATAGCACTTTTGAGGCTAATGAGAAACGAAACATGTACTCCCAAATCATTCTCTCTGACTTGTGTTTTAGCTTCATGGAGTAAGGGTCAATAATTGGAAATTTGCATAGTCAGTTGTCATAATGTCACATCATGATAGTGCATATTGATTTTGATTTACCTACTGTTTAATAACATGATTATATCTATTGATTTAGTATGGAACTGTATGATTTGTTATATTATTTCTTCACTGCTTTATTGATATTGATGGTGACGAGGATCTCACATCTTTGTTGTATTATTCTGTATGTTTTATGCTATTTTTCTTTCTATCTTATGAAGACGGCAAAGACATAAAGGAATAACCTGTTCAGTTTTGTTAGATGATAGTTTCACGGTGATTCTGACGCATGACGCGTCCACTTGGATACTGAGTAAGTAGGTATTTAGGACTTTGGCCAGTAGGGTGATGTACAGAGTCTGGAGACATTCTACTGAGTATTTCTTTTTATATACATTGTTAAACAGTAGGATTGGATATAAGTATATACGATGTACATTCTTGAGATCTTTGGGTATTGAGTTATTTCTTTTCTGGTTATTTGATGTTATCTATGAAAAGAAATTTTGAAACTTGTATTTCTAACATAAAGAAATTATGAAAATATTTTAAAAAGGAAATTTAAAGTCTCTTCAACGTGACACCCAACTAAAAGTGTTACATATAACATGTTGAGCTTATAAAAAATAAATGTATACTCACTTGATCAAACTGAAAGAGCAAAGTTGTAAGCTATCTCTTTACCATTTACCATTACCATTATTTGTAAAACATATAGCCACAATTTAGGTAAATTTACAACTTAAATGAGTAGCTAATACTTACCATAACAAAAACAAGATAAGTGTTGCAAGAGTTTTTTTTTAAATAGAATATTAAAACAATTATTGAAAATATACGTAACAAATAAATTTTTAAAAATATTTATGAACATAATAATAGTATATAATACTTTATAAAATAAAACAGTTCCAAAATCATGACTAACTCCCATGTGTTGGCTTACATAATAGGCCAATATCTTCTATGCTAGTTAGGGTTTCATCTAGGGCTATCAAATAGATCAGCCTGGCCCGTTTAAGTACAGCCCGTCACTGGTTGGGCAAAAAATGAGTAAAAAATAACAGGCTGGTAAAAAGTCAATCCAACTCGTTTAAAACCAGCCTGTGGGCCTAAACAAGTTGCTCATTTTTTTTATTTTTTTTAATTCTAAATCTATAATGTAACATCAAATTCATAAATTACTCAAAGGTAAAGTCAATCATCATCTAAAACAAACTTAATCAAATATTAATACATAATCTAAATGACCAAATCCAAACACATATATGTGATAAGCCATATGATGGTTTCAAGTGATAAAAACAAAATGGATAAAAAAAAACCTCTCGACATTTTGTGAACAGGTCCAAATTGAGGAATCGGACAATTAAGAACTAAACTAGTTTATTTTGCTGTTTTGAGAATAATAAGTTGTAAAAAAATAAATATAAATAAATTATTCAAGAGTATTGTCTTCTACTAATCATATACTCCTATTCTTTTCAAAATGTAAATCCCATAAAATCCACAGAATCAAACTACATTGATAATTAATAAATTAAAAACAATTAGCAAGAATCCATTAGAAGAATAAATTGAAAACAAAATATAGTATAAATTATCAAACATCCACAAACTAAAGTACACAAATATGAACCTGGTGTTGGTGTTGGAGTTGGACCGCTGGTGGCGCGATGAGGTGGTTGTTGCTGGGGTGGGGTGGGGTGGTTAGGTGGTTGTTTTGGCATACTGTGGGGAGCTACCGATGGGGTGCTGGGTTTCTGTTGGTGCCGAGCGATAGTTTGTTGTTGTCGTGGCTATGCCTGCGGTGTGGTGGCGCTGGTCGGTGGTCGTTGCCTGTTGGGGGTGGTATTGTTAACTGATGAGGGAGAGGGAGGGTGAAGATTAAGTGATTCATTCAACCCAATTAGTAATTTCTTAAAGGCTAAATTGGGTTGGACGTTGGGTCTTGGCCTCCTGGGTGCCTGCTTGGGTCACTTCACTTGTTGTTGGGCTGGGCTGGAGGCATCATGTGTACTGTAGATGCTGATTTAAAAAATATATATATACACGGGCCAACGGGCTAGTTCGCAAATAAATGGATTTAGCCCGTTTAATCCACAGGTTAAACGGGCTGGGCCAAAAATTAATTAATATAAACGAGTCAATAATTTTAAAACTTAACCGACATAATTTTAACGAGTAAACGGGCTAACCCGACAGATTTGGCTCATTTTGACGGCCCTAGTTTCATCTAATTCTAGGTGTACCACAAGTGGCATTCATTGTTGTTAGATACAATGTTCCAATAAGGGTTTCTCCCAAAAGAAAATATTTCTTAAAATATATAGTAATATATTCCAAAGAAAATAAGTTTGCAAGTGGACAAAATAAAATTTAATTTTATCCAAGAAATCTTATTTCAAAGAGAACATTTTCTAATATATATTAGAAAACTCAACTTAAACAAATGGGATTTTCTCTATATAAGCATAGTAAATGTCTGTAACAATTATTGTTTTGGTCCAAATCATTGTCAATATAAGTAGATACTCACAACGATTTGTAAAGTCAATATATTTCATTATAACAAGATTATCAGTTCAATCAATGGTAAATTATAACCATTTTCACAAATCAATAGTGATTTTTCAAAATTTTGCTTGTAGCAAGAGTTTTGAAGGCTCGCTAACGTATTCAAATATCAAATAGATGTTTAGCAGATGAAAAATACTCACACTACTTAACAATTTTCATGTGGGTCTTCCTCAAACAATTCGCTCAGTTAAAAGTATGTCTACTTTTAACGTTCTATAGCCATAGAAAATCTCATTGAATTACATACCAATCACGAATAACCGAGATATCTAAATTTATTCCTAAATCTTAAATAAAATTCTAAATATCAACACCTAAATTCACTACACAACATATCAAAACCCGAAATTATACCTTAAAACATTTAGTTAATCAAGCTTTTGGACTATGGGGTTACCTTATAATGATCCAAATAAGCAACGTTGAAGCAGTGAGCAACCACAATCCATTACTCTAAAAACTCAATCAAGTGTAGTTGGAAGAGAAAGGGAAATGTAGTGCTTGAAAATATCACAGAAATGTCCAAGCCTTAGTGAATTTGTTAAGAGATGAAGAGAGAGGAAGAGAGAATGGAGTTGCGCAAGGAGGGGCTGCGTGACTTTTTGAAGAAGTGGTGTATTTAAGGTTATTTATAGATGAAATGGTAAAAGTGCCCTTTTTAAAAAAGGGCTCTATTTATTTACTTACTTTTTTTATAAATACTTTTTATCATCGTTATATAGGGGGGAAATAAAATGATAAACAAAGGAAATATAATAAAAGAAATAAATATGGAATTAGAAATATATATATGTATATATATAGATTGTTTAGAACCACAAAATTTAAGAATTAATTTGATTTATAAACAAATGCTTTATTTGGAAAGTTATAAAATATAAATTGATTTGATTTTAAAAATCTTCTGTTTTTAATTATTCACAAGTAAATATCTGCTAAAATCTAGTTAGATTTGAATTACTTGATTTGATTTTTGTTTTTATTTAAATTGATAATTTTTCCTTTATTAGTTTAGTCATTTTACTTGTTCATTACTTCTATGTGACTTCTTTCTTTTCATTTTTATCAATATCAGGGTTTTTTTTAAAACCATTTTGGTTCAATTTTGAAACAAAATAACAAACTGCCTTTTTATTCAAACATTTTGGTTCTACCATTGTTTTTGACATGGAAATTATTTTTCATGATTAAATTAATTACATTGGAGATGTTAGAAATTTATAATAATGTTCTAATAGTAAGTTAGATTCAAGCACCTAATTAAAAACAATTAAATTATAAAAACTTAGTTATAAACTTATAAAATATAGGAACATATTTGAACATCCAAGAAGTATAGAACTTACATATTAATTTAATCTTTTTTTATTTTTCACTTGGCATTTGTGAAAGTCCAAGTGATACAATATTATGCTAGTTGGACTAGAGATTCTTATGTGCACACATTGTAGGACAATGTTCTTACTCTGCACCACTCATCCACATTACTTATGTGGGTCATATTGTCTCACACTATCTATACAAACAATTATTAGCATAAAAAAAAATAGTTATAATGGGAACAACGGTGACCCATATAATTGATGTGGCACATAGTCAATGATACGTAAGACAATTGTCTTAAACTAAGTGTATCTTAAGGATTTCTATAATTGAACTTGCATGCATGACAATCATGTAAATTCCCCCCCCCCCCTCCTCTCCCCCCCACCAATGTCACTCTTACGCAAATGCCGCACGCCATTGTGAAGTTTAAAAAATAGTGTTCAACGGTTGTGGTTGGCAATTAAAAATGAAGAGTTAACTTTTGTGGATGCTATCACGAATGGAGTTCAATGATTTATCGCATTAATTTGCTTGCTTATGTGGTTTCAGAATGTCAATCGATACCCACCCTATTCTTAGTCTAAAAAATATAAGTGTTGTAAAACATTCATATTTTATATATGTGAATGGCTATATTAATTAGATATTAAGAATGTCATTAATAAAAATTTATTGTTATAATATTTAATTTTTTTAATGAATATGTAATTCTTATATATTATGGTATATTTTATTAAGAGGTATAACTTTATTCTTTTTATTTATATTTAAGTTTTTATATAAGAACATGTTTTATTCAAAAAGAAATTTAAGAAATGTTTGTTGTATAACTAATTCGAAAAATTTGACTTTTAAGATTCATATTTATTTTTGTCTTGATTTCTCTTTCTCTTTTAATTTTAGAGTAAATACTTATTTTGGTCCTCCAAAAATTCAAGTGACATCAATTTAATCTTCTAATAATTGTATGATATCAAATTGGTCCTTTTAGATGATCATTTTATGTCATTGAAGGACCAATTTGATGTCAAAAATTAATATTAAATAACTAATTTGATGTCACTAATTATTAGAGAACTAAACTAATATCAATTGTATCTTTAGATAATCAAAATACGTGTTTACTCTTTTATTTTATTTACTAATCACCCCGTTGTACCAATATGCTAATTAGTTATGAAATATTTAGTAGTAATTAATTATACTTTATAAACTTTAAACGAGAAATAACAACCAATTACTATGATGCATGATTTATGCAAATTCAAGTTACATAATATTATGTTACTTAGACTTGCGCAGATGTTACGTGACAAGTTAAAAAAATATGTTTTTTCCACCGTGTCAAAAATAAAGGTAAAACGGAAAAACATTTGGAATAAGCAACCATTTGATATTTTGTTTCAAAATCGACACCAAATGGATTAAAAAACCCACAATATCAACTTTAAGATGTATAAAATGTTTTATTTTTTATCTTTATTTTAAATAAATTTAATTTTAATTTATTGTTAATATAATTTTTTAAATTATTATTAAATTATATATTAACACATTAAAAGAGTCAAATTATAATATTAAATATATGAAAAATTAAACTTTTTTAATAACATACAAACACATAATTTAATGCTAATGTAAATAATGGATAAAATTAAAATCATTTAAAAGAATATGCTTTAAAAGATTTTATTAGATGGCACATCTAGAATAGTGGGACAGGAACCGAGACAATGAAAAGGGACAGGGAGGCTACATTCATCCAGATGGAGAGATAGATTTGGTGCACAATATACTTCATAAGTTTTACTATAAAACATTGGGTCACTCTACCTTATCTAAGGGTATTGCTACTTTTAATTAAAAAAATAATTTGTATATTAAAATAACAATATAAAAAATATTTAAAAAATAAAATAATATTTTTTAGTTATAATAGTACTTAGGGAGTTGGGATACTTATAGGGTAGGATAAACTAACCTTAGTGCTAGTTTGAAAAAAAGAAAAGGGTGGAAAGGGAAGGAATGGAGGGAATATCTTTCTTCTTGTTTGAATATTTAAGTAAAAAATATGAGGGGCTCCTTTCTCCCTCCTTACTCCTCAATTTGAAGAGGAAAAATTTTAAAACTTTGAGGGGAAACACTTCCCTCTCTTTTTTCTTCCTTCTCCCTTATTAAAAGTTATCCAAATAAGAGTAGGGGTTATTTTCCCCTCCCTTCTCCTCCATTCTCCCTCCTTACTTGCATTCAAATAATGCATAAAACATTTGAGCTTATGAACGATTTTATTTTTAGATTTAATGTTAATCCATTATTAATATAAAATTTCTTTATACTGACACATCATTAAAAGAATTAGACTTTTGAAGTAGTTATTTTGATAATCAAACTCTTTTAATAATTTGATAATATATAATAAAATAACAGTATAAATTTTTTTTACACTGACAATGAATAAAAATTAAAATCTTTATTTTTAGCCATTAGATGGATTGTGCGCTCAAACATTAAAGCTTATTAATAACAACACCCTACTTCAAGATGCACTGTTTTTGGCCATTAGATTGCATTTTTTCGTTTGCTTTTTTAAGATCAACAAAACTTTTCATTCTTTAAATTTGAAGGGTAACGTATACCATGCACTTAAATGAAATGAGTGCATCTATACTCTATTTAATATTAGCCATCTATTAGGAATAATAATACATCAAACGACATATAATTATAATTGTGAACCGGTTGAAAAAGTTAGGTTGGAGTTTGCAAAAAAAGAAACTTAAATGAAATGAGTGCATCTATACTCTATTTAATATTAGCCATCTATTAGGAATAATAATACATCGAACGATATACAATTATAATTGTGAACTGGTTGAAGAAGTTAGGTTGGAGTTTGCAAAAAAAAAAAAAAAAGACATTCCCTTTTGCAAAAAAAAAAACCCTTTCCCCTCCCCTTTAATCTAATTTCATTCTAGCAGGTTATCTTTTGGAATAATAAGAAATTAAAGAAAATATTTTTTAAAAAGTCATTTTTGGATAAAAAATTTAAACTCATCAAATTAAATTTTTTCTCAAAAAAAATGAGTCAAGAGAAAAAATGAAAATAAAACTAATTTTGATTTGTCATTTAAAAAAATCAAAATAAAATAAAGTTGCAGCTGTGATAAAAAATAAATAATGAAGTTCCCACCCCTCCCCCTTCAACCTCATTTTACTCAGATTCAATCCCACGCCCACGCTCACGCTCACCCCTTCTCTTCCTCGCTCCAACCCCTTTCTCACCCCACCCCCGATTCCTCAACCCACGACTCCCTGACCTTCTCATCCCCATCCCCTTCACCCACTCCCCCTTAACTCCTCCACCCCTTCCCTTGATTTACTCCTAGCTAGGATTGGACTGACCATCCCCAACCCCTCCCCTTGACCTACTCCTAGCCAGGATTAGACAGACGAAGCTTTGGATTGTCAGCTTACTGCTTGAGTGAAAGCACTAACAACCAGTAATGGAAGTCATGAAATTAAAATATATATATAAAAATTAAAAGTTTATAACGAGATTAGTAGTCCTGTTATGAATTTAAAATAAAAAATTACATAAAATATCATAGTCATAGATTTAAAAATTAAATGTAGAAAGTAAAATTTGGGCATGGATAAAAATAAAAATAAAAAAGATTTAAGGCATTACGAAGTTACTAAACAATAAATTTAGAAAATTAGAATACCATGGCAGGTAGATTTTAAAAATAAAATAAAATAAAATATAAAAATTGAAGTCATGAAAATAAAAAATAGATTTAAAAATTAATATTTCATGAAAAAATTGTTAAATCTGTTACAGATAAAAATTTTCAAATAAAATAAAAATATATTCAATTTGAAAAAATAAAGTAAAATTCCACGATGAAGTTGATAAAAATTCATGGATTAAAAAATAATATTAAAATAAAATCACATTTAAAAAATGGCATAACGGGGAAATAAAAAAATTAAAATTTAAAATAAAACCCATCATTGATTAAAAAATATGAAAAAAATAACTTTTTCTAGACTTAAATGCAAAAAAAATAAATAAGAAGAGAGCCTTTTTGTGAAATATCATCAAACTTGTAATAACCTATGATAATAGGCAAGTTTCACTGAATATGCATGCAACACTCCCATTTAATTGCATGTTAGAACGCTCCAATTTTAAGATTAAAATTTCACACTTAAAAGAATTTTATTGCGCTTAATAAGGATGTTCATGGTTTAGATTGGTTCAGTTTTGAGAAAAAAAATTATCTAAATAAAACTAATTGATTTTTTTATATTAAAAACCAATTGATTTGTTTTTTAAAATTGGAGAACCGAACTAAATCGAGTCAATTAAACATTTTTTTAAAATAATTTATGCACAATTTCACTTTATTCTTTTTATTGACTAATTAAAAAAATTGATATAAAATCATAATAAAAACATCATTACATAATTATAAATAATAAATTGAACTAAAAATATTTATAGAAACAACAATAAATTTAAATATAATCATTTATAAATATATAAATTATAAAAAAAATATAGATAATTTTATGAGTTTGGTTTGGTTTGGTTTCATAAATGAAAATTGAAAACCAAACCAAAATAATTGGTTTTCACAAAACCAAAACCAAAATTAATCGATTTTATTTTTTTATTTTTCGGTTCAAATTTTTTTAATTTTGATCGGTTTGATTTGATTATAAACACCCCTAACGCTCAAAGGCTCAAGCCTATAATAGCAATACCTTACGAATTGTGGAAGTAAGCCAAATGCAGCAATGGTAACTGTTAATTCATATGCAACAAATTTATCATTAGGAGAATTAATTTTAATGACTACTAATAAGATATATTTAATCTTAAAAGATATAAAAAGTTTAAATTATTAAGATAGACTATTCAAATTCTATTTAAAGAAAAAGACCATTAGACTTCACTTGATGGATAAAAATATTCTTAATAAAAATTATTTTAGAAGACTATTTAATTTTATTTATTATTGTTAGATACTCCGTAAAAATACTTGATCACTCAATAAAAAAATAGTCATTCACATATTGTCTTTTAAACTTATTATAAATTTAGAATTTTATTTACTATTATTAGTCATTCTATTAGAACACTTCATCACTCAATAAAAAAATAATCATTCATTTATTATATTTTAAACATTTTATAAATTTATAACTTTATTTACTACTAATAAATGACTTTGTGAATTTCACAAATATTTTTAATTTTTTTTGTATATTTTTTTAAATTATATATATATTTCTATAATTTTATATTTTATTTTGATTTACTTGTTGGTATAAAGAATATTATTTATTTACATGTTGTCTCATCATTAATTAAAAAAGTTTAATTTTAAAAATAATTATTTAAAGAGTTAACTTTTTAAAAATATGATAACATATTATTAAAAAATATTATACAAAAATTTAATCATGATTAGATTTTATAATGATGTTGCCACAAACGCAATAATGGAAGATATTAATATAATATATAATATATTTAAAACATAAAAGCATTCATAACTGTTAAAATAAAACAAATTAATATACAAATAAAGTTATGATGTTGCCTCCGATACAATATTAATATAATATATTTGAAGTGAAAGCATTTGCATGATTATATATGTTCAGAGTAAGGCCACGTTGGCTGTTGTAAGGCAAGGAGTTTTAGTGTCATAGCGTGTAGAGAAAGAAAGAGTAGTGAGGGGGAGTTTGTATCACGTGGCAGGGTGTAAAACAGTGAAAATAATAATGAAGAAAAAAAAAAGGAGCGCGCACTTTTGTGCTGGAGAGATATGAAGCCGAGAACAATTTAATACCACATGACATGTGGCAGTAAAATAATGAAAGTAGCTTTAGAAATATAATTGAGCGGGAAACATTTTTTTTTTATTTATTGAAATTGAGACTAGCTAGGGACTATCACACGATATCAGAGACACTTTTTTTTCTTAATAGATAATAAATTATTAATTATTTAAAAAGAATATTAAGTAAAGTATTATTTTCATTCTTGAAAGATTGTGGTAACATTAATTTGGTCTTTAAAAAATAGTGGATAATAATTTGGTCATCGAATATTTATATTTGACATCACGTTAGTCTAGACGTGAAGATCTATAATGAAACTTTTAGTGGAATGTTGATGTGACTAGTTATCTACTTAAGTATACCATTAATTGTTGACATGATATAAAACTTTGTTTAATGGCGGAAGGATGAATGCAATATGGAGCCAAGTAATAATATAACTTTGAGCAAACCTCCAAATTCATCTTCGAAATATTTGATTGACATCAATGTGATCCTTGAAGGATGGTTAACATCAATTTGGTCATTCAATCATTGTTTTCAACATCACATTAGTCAAGATGCATTCTCTTCCAAATCCCTAACATCGCCCCTGTTACTATAGTAAATATCTACCCAAGCCCCTACTCAGAAGCTCAACCTCAACCCTTCATGTGGCTGAGCAACCCATATCTCTATTACATCACAAACCTTCAACCCATTATAATTTTGAGATCTGCAAAATGACCTAATACAGTAGCTCTTACTCAAATCCCAAATCAAGACCCTATCACACACCATAATAGCTTCATCGCACTACCAATAGTCAAGACTGTAGCTTGCAAAATCAGTCCAAAACTCAGCACCTTGAGAAGCTGCACACAAACCCAAACTACCAAACATTGAACTTGTTCATGAGTTAACAATGCACAATAAGAGAACCTCTTCATCTAGGTTAATGTGGCTGTGCGGTAGCACCAAAGGCATGCAATGAGGGCTTTAAAGAAGGTGTATTGAGGAGCATACATGATTTGGGGTTTTAAGGATTTAGGAATTTAAGATTCAAAATTTGAGAATTTTTCCTTCTTTCACTTGCATCAGATGTTAACTTGGCCATGTCACCACTTAACAAATCATATCAGCAGAAAATAGCCCACATCAGTAGTCAACTTATGGTCTCATCACAAAACTTCACGTTTGGACTAACGTGATGTCAAAAATAATGATTTGAGGACCAAACTGATGTCAACCATCTTTCGAGGACTAAATTGATATCGATCAAATCTTTCGAGGACAAATTTGGAGGTTTATTCAAGAATATTTGATCATTTAATAAAAAGAAAGTCATTTGCATAGTTTTTTATATTGTTCACTTAATAAAAAGAAATAGTTATTCGCATATTATCTTCTAAATTTATTGTAAATTTTAAACTTTATTTATTATTGTTAATCATTCCATGAAAACACTTGACCACTCAATAAAAAGAAATAATCATTCGCTTATTGTCTTCTAATTTTTTTGTAAATTAAAAACCTTATTTACTATTGTTAGTCACCTCGTGAAAATACTTGACTACTTAATAAAAAAATAGTTATTTATATATTACATTCTAAACTTTTTATAAATTCAAAACTTTATTTATTATTATTAATCATTCATCAGAAACACTAGACCACTTAATTAAAAAAATAATTATTCGCATATTGCCTTCTAAACTTTTTTATAAATTTAAAACTTTATTTACTATTATTAACTATTCCATAAAAACACTTAATCACACAATAAAAAAAAATAGTCGTTCATATAGTCTTTCGACAAAATTTCATTAAGGGTATTTTTATCTTCTATTAAGTAAAATCTAATAATCTCTCCCCTTAAATAAAATTTGAATAATCATTCTTAATAATTTACATTTTTATAAAAATTAAATATACTTTATTAATAATCCTTAAAATTAATTTTCTCTTTATCTTTTAGTCTGCATAAATTGCACATACAACTAAGACAGGTAGATGGTTACAAGAACACACGATGGAAAGAGAATATCGGTCTGGTGTTTGAGACTTCCTGTTTCTCGTATTGAATATACGGTTTCCAACATGGCCACCAACATTTTGAGGATGCTAGGCAGTCATAATTTTACAAATAGACCGTACAACTATGCATAATACAATAATAAACTACTTTCAGCAGCACAAGCAACTAAATTGTGTGTTGGATGCCATGCTACTTATAGCAGCTTGGAGCTTAAGGGACAAGAAAAGTCAGCACTACTAGAGTGAGAATTGGCATGAGCTGCAAAATAGATAGGGCCGTCAGGTTGAAATAAAAATGAAATGGGAGATAAAGATCACATCTGCTGAGGGAGGAGGAGGGGGAAAGAGAGAAAGAAAAGGTGAATAATAAATAGGAAAACCAACCATGCTGGTAAAATCCACGTGTTATAAGGTTGCTTAGAGACGACCTTCTACCCCTTGAAGCAGCTTGTTGAAGAGGCTTCCTGATAGTGATACTGGTAAAATAAGAATAAAGAATAACAGTATTTTAATGGAATGGATAATAGATGGTTCAAAGCATCCAATGCGAATTTAGTTTGGCATTCACCATGTAATAGACATGATTTCACAAAACATAGGAATTGATTTATTATTTGTCAGTAGCACCAACTCTTAAGGGAGCAAACTTTTTCTTTTAATTTACATGTTCTAAAGGAAAGAATGGCTGTACTTTGCAACTTCTCAAAATTAAAAGAAAAATAATATTGAAACAATAGCAGTATCAGTATCACACTGGTGCAATTGAAGGCAAATGGTAATGGAAATTAATGAAACGTACCAGTCACTATTTACCAGTACCACTTACTCCAAAATCACTTAGTAGTGGGGGCTATCTCAAATTTTAAACGAGGACACACAACAAAATAGAGTGAAAACTTAATACAAGAATTATTCTTGAACACTATTTTTTTATACTACTTTTATACTTGGTTAACGATGAATAAATATTTGGTTAATACAGTATATCGTTTGGTTAATGAATTTTGGTAACCAATCACTTATAAATTGGTAATCTATTAACCAAACGATATACTTCATTAACTAATAATTTAACCATCATTAACTAAGTCTGTGAGTAATCAATTACTAAAACTTATTAACCAAATAATACACTGTATTAACTAAAAATTTACTAATTATTAACCAAGTGTAAAAATTGTGAAAAAAATAGTGTGCACATATTATTACTCTAATGGAGATTTTTTTTCCTTTTTTGTTTGGAGGGGTGTCTAATTTCATAGACAGTCTCTGAGATTTACGGTTTACCTGTAAGAGTTTCCGCTAATTTCAAGTTTGACCCCGTCCTCCCTTCCAGTACCAAGGGAGAATGTCCGCAAGAGATTGCTAAGACAAAATAGGCACTGTTTTAGTAAATAGTAATCATGGTTTACAGATGCATAGGTTAGGCCCAACACAAACAACTGATCCACAATAACATAACCCATAAGATATATTTGCAGTTGGATTCAAAAGGACAAACCTATAAGAACCAGTTGCAAAATGAAGTCCATCACCACTAAAGCAGCACTCAAATTTATCAAATATGCAGTCATTATTATATAACTCTGGCAACTGCATAAAACAAGGGGAGCTGTCAACCATGGAAAGGAACAGAATTTATAAAAAAAAATTGGAGCAACCCAAGAAAAAAAATCATACGACCTTCAGAAAACTTCATAATGAAAAAGTCAATCAAGATGGTGGAGAAAATTATATCTTGATGCTTGTAATATAAAGAACTAGGAATGCGTTGTTTGACATATTGGCCTCTTAATCCAAGTTATTAACTTCTACAAATTTGGGCAGCACAATCAAAAGTTTCATTGCTTCTAATTTTTTCAAGTACAACTTGGATACATAATTATAAGGAAAGATAATCCAAAAGTCTATCACAAATGTAGTAAAGTCTATCACAAATGTAGTAAAGCTCTTAGGAAAAAAAATTCACAACTGGGAGAAAAAAGGGGGAGAGAAAGGGGGGGGGGGGGGGCACAAGATGTTTCAAATGCATTGAGCTTCAGAACTGTGTCAGTATTCTATGATACTAAGGCACCAAGCCTAGAGAATCTACTCTCTTATTCTCTGCTTGCGGTTGACTGCTGAATGACAACATATTATGAATGAGGATACAGAATGCCTCGAAAGTCTATCGCCACTTTAGCTAGGACTGGGATTTGGGATCCCCAAATGCAAAAATGCGAAAGCAGAAAGCTCTTCTCATCTTTGCTTTCTTATATAGTAGAACTCAATACTTGAAATGCAAACTTTAAAAGATAAAATAGAATTATCTCACCACACTTGTGATGATTACTTCAAGATGCCACGTACCTTAGGGCGCAGATGCTCATGAATTATGAATATTATAACCGAAGAATCCATACGCATGTCCCAAAGCGAAAACAAGAAATGAAATTAAATAAATGCCAAAAGTAACACAAAGGAGGCAAAATTCTAATGCTATAAGAAATCAAAGGCATCTTATACAGTTCTGTATTAGCAGTTTGAATAATTGTGTAACTAAAAAATGATGGTCTCATGTCCGTTCATTGCAGTTAATGGAAAAACTTAACAAGCCAATTTAGACCACAAAGTTACAAAGATAAGTGGAACATGCAAGAGATATGGAAATAGCATTCATTAGTTGGTATGATACCCGTGATATGCTTTCTAAGTAATAAAAATATATGTTCACAGAACAGTCAGAAAATAATATTTGCATCAAACGGAAGTGTTTTCTAATTTTCCAAACTTCAAAAGTGGTCTTTTAACCAAACAACATCCGAAGGCCAAGGACAGAGCAAGAGAAGTCTAACAAGAGAGTTACAGAAAACATTGTAGGACAAGCATGAACTTGGAAAAGACAGAAACTGAGAACAGCACCATACTACCCGTGTTTGAAAAGAAAAACTCTAATACAAGATAGGTTCTGGAATATAATTTTGAAATGAAAAGTTACAAGACTGTAGTAATAGGAAAACCTTCATATTCATGTAATCGCGACTTATAAGATGCCGACCATCCTTCAAAAACTTTATGTCTGATATGGATGTACTGATCTCTGTAAAAAATGACTTTAATCCATAGGACTCTCCATGTTGAAATCTGTATAATCAAGCTGAATGAGAAGTATCAGAATAAAGGCCTGGCTGATCAAACAACAAAATCCAAGAAAATGAAACATGCCTAAACTCAGAGGCATTCTAGAAGCATGGTCACATATTGCCGCATGTCTCAAATCAGATAGACGAATAAATCCTCGTGAGCTGCTATATGCCAGCAGATTACAGTGTAACGGATGGAATTCAGCTGATGTTATGACCTCTAAATGAAATAGGACAAATCAATTAAAAGACCAAAAAGAGATAGAGAGAGAAATAAAATGGCATCCACATGTGATGCATACGACATATATTACATATACTAACGATTTTATAATAGAGAAATTCCAATAAAGGCTTAGGCTGTAGGTTACAGAAGCAATATCAATATATCATGCTGATGGACTCAAGGTATTGCTTATTTATAGAAGCAGAAATGCTATCCTTTCATCACCAGATTTTATATATATATATATATATATATAGAAAAGAAATTTTATAATAGAGAAAAGGAAAGAAGTACAACTGGGGGAGAACAAAATCTCCTCCAAAACTGAGAAAAAAAGAAGGAACAAAATAGATGGACCAAAAGTGTAATTTAGCCGTGGCGCATAACTAGAAATGAGAGTATGAAGGATTGCAGCCTATGATGCACAGATACGGGTATAGGTATCAGATACGATACCGGTACAACACAGGGATAAACCATTTCTTAAAAAATTAAGATACGGGTACAGCAAGATCTGACATAACATATATATCAAAGATAAAGAAAATAGTTGGGTCATTTCATGATTAAGGAAGAAAAGTAGAGAAAATACTTTTTATTTTCAGCATTAGTCACTACAAACACAATAGAAGACTATAATTTATTAAATTCTTATGATATCTCATCTATATTGACTCAATAATTCAAAAATAAAAAATAAAAAATAAAAATTATAGGAAATAGGCTCTGGTAATATATTTGGAGTATCTGATATCGGTATCCGATACGAGTACGACAGATATTTTGAAGTATCGGTGCTTCCTACATTGCAACCGACAGTCATTGTCACTTTGATAGACAAAAGTGCAGACAATGGAAAAATGCCCTTGCTAGTGAACATCTATATTCAGTTTTGGGATATGAAATAAATAAAGACTTATTGAAGATGACACAAACTAGAATGGGTAAACTTATGGTAGCTGGAGCCTAAACAATATATGAATATATAACAATGCTTATAACTATAAGTGAAAAAGTCAGAGAGAGAGGCAAAGAGTTAAAAGTGTATAAACGATTTAGAATGTGACAAGTGTAGATTAAAAAAAAATTAGAATAAGGACCTGTCATCTGTAGAGTTTTTCAATCAAATACTTTCATGGTACCAAGTTGGACTGTATGCATGTTCGTACCCATTTAGCAAATACTATTTCCTTACCCAATTGAAATCAATTGACACTTGAAAGACTGAACGTGCCCACCTATGTTGGGCCTGTTTGATCAGGCACTTGGCTTTCATGGGTTATGCAAAACCCTAGGTGAGTTAAGCATTCAAAAGATAAACACTTTTTTTCCTGATTCTAGGCCTTCCCACAGTAAAGACTTGGCAGTAACATGGGCAGAGTAAGAGGAAATTTAAGACTAGGAATAAATTAATTACATTAGGCAACCTTGCTTCCTAGGATGGGGTATCCACAATTTGTTACTTTTATAGCATCTCAATATTTATTTGTATTTGGTTGGAATAATCGGACGGAATTAGGATGCATAGAGTGAAGCAGAACAGAGTAGTGCAAATATAAATGAGAGTAACAAGAATTAGAATATGCAAGGAGTGGCGTATGAACAAAGTTACCAGTAAGATCCTCCATGTTCGACGGCTTCATGTCAATAATATTGAAACACTGATCACTGACCTCAAGATTCCACAAATTGATTCTAAGGTCATCTGCTGAGATAAAGGTCTCACCATAACTGTGCAGGGATTATGACGCCACGTTATTTAATTTTATAAGTTATAATTAATAACGTCAATAAAATGAAGGTCTCCTTCTATGTTCTCCCTAAAACAGAAAATGGCATATTAAGCGTACATGGTAAAAAAAAAAAAAGCAAAATTTACCTATTATTTGAGATGGAGTTAATAGTAACGTCCGTTTATATTAGTTTTTTTTAAAGAGTAGGAGTGTTTTTTTTAAGTAATAAAAATATTATTTTAAAAAATTAAAAAGTTTAAATTTTTTAAAAAAATATTTCATGTACTCTTTTTATTATACAGAAAATACTATTTTTTAAAAGCTTAAATTTTTTAACTTCTATAAAAATATATTTATTATTTTAAAAAAATAATTTTTTCCTTAAAAAAATAATACAAACGCCCCTTAAAACTGTGAGCATAAGCGTACAACTTTTGGCACTTCGCGCGAACAGTGTCTTCCATACCAGCAATCTGATAAGTGATAACAAAAAATATTGGCAAAGAATCATGTATTTAAGAAACGTTACTTCTGACAGAAGACAGCATCAAACTCAGGCACTGCTATTTCCACAAGAACCAACCTTGGCATTGATGTCTAGTGACTAGAGATGGTGACAGATTCTGAGGCATCTTCACTATCCATTCCAAATGACAGCCATTAGCAGCAGACTGGGTTTCTTGCCCGCTCATGAAACTCCTTTCAGCCAGAAGCACATTTTCTGAGCATGGAAGAGGGGTCATTTCTTTAACTTTTTTCACTTTATGTTCCGTAACCTACTCCAGAAACATCAAAGAAGACGAAAAGAAAGAAAAAGGAAAAAAAAAAAAAAGTTAAAATGGCCAAAACCAAATGATGCAGATAACTTTAAAATATCCAATCTCCGCCTCAAATTTGCCCTTTTTTTTTCTTTCTAAAAAAAAAGGCAATCTTCATACCTTCCATAATTTAATTGTTTTATCGTTTGTTGAAAGAATAAATAGCAACCCGTCGTGGGTCATGCACCACCTTACTTTGTTAATCCTCTGTTCAATTTCCACACTCTTGAGGTAATCAAACTACATAAATGACTAATATTATTAATACAAGGGAATAATGTCAGAAATTGGAAGATAGAACTATAATAATAATAATATAATGTGACCCAGTCCCAGAATATTACAACATGCCTCAGGCTCATGACTCTGAAATTCCGTCTTGTACTGAAGTTTGGGATGCCGTGCAGGAGTGAAATCCAGCTTCTCCAAATGTTTTCGACAAGTTTGCTGATTCGAAGCCTAAGAATACGAACACGAAGAAGAAATAAATACAACAAAGTCAGTGAGATAAACATGTTTTGTATCTATTAATTACAGAGATGAAGACGCTGCTCATATTCACATTCTTTGTATCATCTCTTTGAAATATTACAATACGGCCACCTCGATCTCCAACAGCAAGATAATCACCGCGCTTGTCGAACCCAATGGCTGTTATGAGATCATCTGAAGAAGATTCCAAATTAAAGACGAATTGAACACAACACAAAGAGTGAGTTATGAATAGACTAGACTAACCCTGTTGAAGGTGGTCGGTGGGAGCTCGTTGACCGAATACCTGAGAGAACTTCCACTGAAGGAGAGGAGCACAAGGGGAATCGGAATCAGTCATCGCTAGCTTCTCTCAGTGCTCGAACGGCGACGTCTCACACAATCTCATATTCTCATTCTCATGGTTGTGTATGATTGTTTGACTATGAGGATGGATAAGAATGAAAAGAAGCCAAAACACACTCTCTCTCTCTCTCTTCTCCATATATGTATGAGTAATTGAGTATGATGAGTCAGAGGGAGTGAGACTCTGAGAAAAAATCCACTCGTTTTGGAAGTTGGAAGTTGGAAGTTGGAAGTGGAAGTTGGAACCTTCACAAAAGAAATCACAATACAAACGAGAGAATTGATATATTTTTTCCTAAAAATATCGCTGACATGAAATTTAGAGTTAGTATTTAAATTTATAAATTTTATATCAATTTAGCCCGTTCTATTATTTTTAATTCATCAAGTTAAACATAACTTATAATATTATATAGTTAGTATTTGTGTGTAACATTTATTGTCTAATATTTTTTTAAAAATATGACTTTATTTTAATTTAATGTGTGAGTGATTAAGTATTTTGTATATAAGAAGTTTAAAATTTATTAAGTTAAAATAATGTCATATCTCAAAAAATAAAGTTAAGTATTATGTAACATTTAACATTATTCATAGGCATTTAATGTGTTATGTTAGATGCCACCATTTAACTTAATCAACTAATAGTAACAAAAAAAATTAAATTTATAAGATTTTTATAAATTTAAAGATTAATTCATATAAAAAAATAAATTAAAAAATTAAACCATAAACCAGATACATTTTCAACAACTAAATTCCGAAACAATCTATACTTTTCCTTGTGTCCTTGTCAAACTCCAGTTTCCTTCAATTCAAGACTGGACTTGTGGATATGCGCCACACAACATTCAGTGGGCTCTCAGCAAAGGATTGCCTCCAAGTTATTGGACTTGAGGATGGACTACGACTATGGGCCTTTTATTATTTTAATATTTACCTTTTTCAGAATAATAATTTATTATATATCTTATTTTTTATATCTATCTATTTATATTTGTTTATCTATTTATACTATCTATAAAAACATGGATAGTACAAATATTAGTTTTGCTTATAATATTCTTTAGTATTTGTCGAAAGCTCGAATCCATTAAGAGATTCGAAGATAAATAATAATTGTGTCTAAGTCAAAATATTTTTATTTATTTATTTTTATAAAGAAAAACCACTTTAAATTTTGATGCGTTGTTGTATTGAAGTACTATTTAAGAACTATACTACGTTAAAATGAATTAAGAGTGCTTGTGGTCCAAATGTCCAGGATTTATGAGTAAAATTGAGAGAAATAAAGTTAGTGTTTCTGAATATATATGAATGTGGTTTGCTACATTGCTTAAGAAAAACACAAAAAACTTCTGAATGATATGATAGTCCTGCACTAGTTAAACCTAACTTGCTAAAAGCATGAGAACATTTGAGTGAAACGATAAAATATTTCAGAACTCAAAATTCAATGTTAAACTCACAAGGGCACCGCTCGGTAGAACATTACTTATTACTTCGTGTTTCCATTATATTTCACTTGTTTTTCTCAATCTTTGTCGAACACAATTTATATATGTTGTAAAAAGATCATTCATATTTTAAATTTTTTTGAAGAAATTTCTTGGGTTTCCACTAGACATGGACAAAGTAATGAAATTTCGCCTGAAAGATCGCGCATCGAGTAGGATATTTCAAAAGGAAATGAAAGTGAATGTTCTCAGTTTAATATATATATATATTTTAAATATGGTTGCTTTTTTGGTTCTTTTTGTCTATTGAGAAATCTGGGTATTCAAACGCAAGATTATGGACCCGAAATATGGGGAAAACATTAATAAAGGGTGAATCATAAATAGTTTGACAACAAATGTATATTAGCAAGTTGTCTAAGCGACTAAGCGCAAAAATAAAATAAAATAGACGAAAACCTATGGTTCCTCTTATCTATTCCAAGTTCACAAACCAAAAGAATAAACCAAAAAGTGGCTCATAGCCACAATCTTCACTTATTGTCATAACTCATCGTTGATTTTATGAGGAGTAAAATCCATATATGTCTTTTGCTCAACTTCCAAATCTTCCACATACGCTTCAATGCAATTATATACGAACTTGGAAGAATTTTATACACTCAAAGCTCATTTGACAGAGTGATGGTTTTACTTATCTATTGTGCCTGCAGGTTTAGCTCGCACTTGATGTTATGTTTGAATGGGAGCTAATTAAGAAGGGGGAAGAGACAAGAAGAGAAGAAACAATTGACCCCAACTCTTAGGGCTCAAAATTCTTTCCTCTCAAATTAGAAGTAAGGAGGAGAAATAGTTTATTTTAAAAAATAGAGGGAAATAACTCACATTCTAACTCCAAAATAAGGAGAAAAGAGTTGTTCTTTATTTATTTAAACATCCAAATAGTATCTCTCTCTCTCTCCCTATATCTATCTATCTATCTATCTATCTATCTATCTATCTATATATATATCCTTGCCCTTCCCTTTTCTCCCATCCTCTTTGCTCAAAACTTCGAAACATAGTATATCATGCAACCCTTCATCTCCAAATCAGATCTCGTTAGGATTAGTTTTAGGTGGAACTAGTTCTATGCTTGGGTGTTGGTGTTGCTTGGGTTAAAATTGGGTATTGATTCGAATTTGATTGTCATAACCGTCTTAAAGGGTGTCGACGATGTGAAGTGGCAACTAAAATTTAAAATTAAATTTGAGAGTTGCTACCAACCGGTTCTTCCATTAAAAATGGAATGGTGTGACTGGACACCAAAAAATGAATGGTATGCATTTCAGAGTTTAGGTTCAAGGGTTGATTATGGGTAGGGAAGGTGTTAACACCCTACACCGTCCATTCTAAGAATAGTTACCTATTTAATCTATTGTTATCTTACTAAATTAATTAAGTTGGTCCTATATTATCTAAAAAAATGTTATTTATTTTATTTTGACATGTACCATTTTGTTTGCATATTATCAAAAAATGATAAATAATTAAGACAGAGAATAGGTGGCTAAATAACCATTAGTGTGAAACAAATATAAGTTCATAACACGTTGGGTGGATGTGGTAAATAAATTTTTTACATTTTAGAAGGCTATTTCCAAATAAAAATGAGAGATTTTCTAATGACTTTTACAAAAGGACATTTTTTAAAAAAAAATTAGTTATTTGTTTTAAATGATTTTCAGAAAAGGTAATTTTCAAAACGAGTAGTCAAATAAAATTTTAATTTACCATCACCACAAAGTTAGGTCCTTTTGAATTTGTTCACACTTATTTATATTTCCTAAGGATAACAATGATTTTATTTATTTATTTATTGATGAAATTAAATTAAGTCAGTACCCTTGGCAAGACCCAATTGTAATTGCCTCAAAAGAATTATGAAAAATTTAGATGATCGTTACCCCGATCCTCCCCTAATTTTTCCATCGTCGGCAAGTTTCAAATGTTTTAAAATTTGATATAAAATTCACATCTATAAATTGAAAGGGAAATGATGATAAATTAATATATGGAAAAAGATTTTTATTAAGAGACATCTAAAGTTCTGCTAATATCTATGGCAAAAACTCAAGGGGCATCCTCACTTCCGGAATAATCAAAATATTACTGATACCACGACTCAATTTTAATTATTCCATCATTGGGCTCTAAAATTAACATTAAGGAAATGCTAATATAGCATATAATATGAACATCTATGAATAAGTGATAAAGAGAAAGGGATAAAAAAAATGATACAATAGTTTAAAAATTAAAATCTAAGTAGAAGCCTAAAATAAATATTAAGATAAATCTAACCAAAGGTTAGGAAGCAATATAAGAAGAGAAAAACGAAATTATTTACAAAAGTTCAAACGAAAAGATGGAAATAAAAAAGAATAAATAAATAAACAAATGACAAATAACAAAAAGGAATTGTAAGTGGTGTTACGCATTAACCTGCAATGCTATGTAAGGAGTGAGCACTCTTTCTCTCTCTCAAAAAACTGATGCTTCTCCTCTATACTTTCTTTTTTTGTTTTTTTTTTCAATCTTTTTTTGTGTGTGGTGCGGTTGTGTCTCTAAGGCTCTTTCCTCTAAGGTTTTCTACTCTTAGTTATTTATAACCGAAGCAGATAAATACTCTAATCCCCAATCAATTCAAAAAAATAAATCTTTTCCAATCAATTAGGATCAATTTCCATAATTTACGTACAATCATAATCAATCTCTCAATGAATGCTCAATTAGAATCAATTAAAGTCAATTTACACAATCAGAATCAATTTATTATTTATATTCTAAATCGTCATTAATGGGGCATTAATTGTGACATTTAAATTCAAAATTGTTTCCTTTTTATATATTATTTCTTATTAAATTTTAAGGAATTGAGGTTAGGGTTTAACAATAGATGTCAAACAAAAAATCTTTATGGGTTATATAGTTTTTATTTTTTAGAAAAGACCCGGACAAAATTAAATGTTGATATTGATAAATTAGGTTTGGCAAATATAACATGAAAAGGCTCAGATTAGGAAAAGGTGGGATGGACCAGAAAATAAAATGCAAATGAGTTATTGAGTATGACTGTTTCCTTATTCTACTTATGATTTTTTTTTTAATCTCTTTTTTCTACTTAACTTTTGCCTCTGTTTTTGATTGATTTTTCAAAAAGATAATTAAAAGTTTAAACACTTGAGAGTTATTTAAAGAAAATAAAATATATTTTAATTAATTTCTTTTTAAAAATATGTAATCATTCAAAAAGATAAATTTTAATTTTTATAAAGATATTTTGAAAACTCCAAGACATACGTCCGGATAAAAGACGATGTTGAGATTAATAACTAGATATAATAGGACAATTTTGATGAATTATATTCACAGTTAGAAGATTTAACTAAATATAATTAAAATAATATGATATCACTTAACCCTAAAATTATAGTATACACAAATCATATAATTATCAAGTCAGTTTAGTTTTAAGGATTACATGGATAGGACTATGATGAACAATCCATAGCCTTCCTGTAAACAAATCAAAGAGAAACACAATAATTCTTGTTCGTCAGTTCTTGGGGTGTGTGTGAAGAGAGAAATTACTCCTATCCTGAGGTGCTAAAATTTTTTGTATAGTCTTAATGGGGCAACCACACTGTAACCCTAGAAAGGAATAAAAGTCTCTCATTGTACACTGAAATATGGGCTTACTTGCCATCATAGCAAGCGCAAAACACAGCCTACCACATTAACCCACATAAAATAAAATGCTCAATAATAACAAGCCCAATAACGATTAGTGATCATATGATTGGACTAATAACAATAACAACAATATGCTTTAATATTTTTGACATCTAATTAATCTAAATTTTAGTAAAATAACACTGATTTATGCAAGCCTAAATTAAAATAATCCAACAAATTTGTCCTACCCAAGTTATACATATTTACACATATTTGTACATAAAACACATTATATTTTTGGTTAAATTATACAAGACTCATTCACCTAAAGGTCCTGTGAAAATTACCACAAAAAAAAAGGTCATGTGAAATGTGAAATTTATTCCATTGTATTTTTCAAATGATGCAATCAATTTCCTAGACATACGACTTTATGTAATCATATTTTTTGTTACTATTTTATTTAATTAGTTAACGAAACATGTAACATACATATAATTTTTAAAATAGACTTAAACTAAGATGGAGGAAGTTTCGTGTAAAAGAGAGAGTGAGAAAGCAATTTTGAAAAAAAAATGATGAAGATATGAGATTTTTCTACATTTTAAAAAAAATTGCAGTTTTATTTTGAATATTATATGTATTTCATATGCACAATTTAGTTAATTATTTAAGCGGAATAGTAACAAAGGATATGATTTATACAATCTTACAAGTTTATACGATTCAATTTCAATTAAATGCACACGAGGGAAAATATTTTGTACAAATATATAACCCTTATTTAAAGGAGGTCTTGTATAATTTAGCCCGCAGCTTTTTTCATTTTAATTTCACACTCAAAAGTAACACTAGCTAAGCTACCTAAGAGCAAAGCTTATTCTTACAAAATTACTTCATGATAAATATCTTAAACATAAAATTTAGTTTTAGGAAAAAATTCTATCAAATATATTTTGCTTAAAAGTATACATAAATTAGTAATTATACACAAATTCTTAAACATGTTCAAAATATATTTTACTTAAAAACAATTATACACAAATTATTGAACATGGTGGATATAACCTGAAAGTAAGTCCAGGGAAAACTGTGGAATTAACTAATTAAGTAACCTCTTCACGAGGCTATCCCACCAGCCGTGCACTATCGATGCACCTGCAAGCTCTTGATATCTCTGCCTCGTGTACAAATAATAATTTTATGATAATTGCATCCAATGAAAATATATCGTATTATTCACATAAAAAATTGTTATTTTATTGAACCTGTGATGGTATCTCACGTATGTAGGTCATTTTTTTTTTTTGAAAACAAGTTAATGTCATTAATTAGTCTCTTTTACATGAATTAAAATTAATTTTAAGATCTTCACCAAGGTCTAAAAAGATATTACTAATTCACAATAAATGAATACAATGGCGGATTTAGGGGCGAGCAGATGCCTTGACCCCAGTTTTTTTTACAAATTTTTAATGTACATTTAGTGAATTTTTTCTTGTAAGAAAAAAAAGGTTCCCTGTAGTTTTTTTTTTATTGGCCTTGCATGTGGTCTATATACAATTTAAGTGACCAGTTAAACTAATAAATATATATGAGATAGTCTAAAGGGTTGTAAGTGAACTTTGATCTAAGAATAAAAAACACATTTAAGATGAAAAGATAAAAGTTATAGCGAGGCTATAGCAACATCACACTCACATTTGGTAAACAAGTCTTTCTCTTTCTTTTCTACTACCTAATCTGGTGTTGCCACTGGAGTTAAAAGCCTTCAACGCACTAACCCACTGATGTTAAGGAGAGGAGAGAAATGTTGAAGAGAGCAATTGTCAAATAAAAGAATAAAGGCTAAAACAATTGTTGCTGATTGTTTAAAGGCGCTGATTGTTTAAATAATTTAATTTTGATCAATTGTGTTGATATATCATTAAAAGAGTTTAATTTCTTAAGTAGTTATTGTGAAAGTCAAACTCTTTTAATAATTTAACAATATATGATTAAATGATAATGTAATTTTTTTTACAGTGACAGTGGATTAAAATTAAATCTGTTTAAAGGCTAAATAAATTCTCCTTGAATTGTGTAAGTTATTGTTTAATGTTTATTAATACTTTTTTTATATTCTTCAATGGAGTAAGTTATTTTAATTTTTTTATTTTTCTTTATGTATTTTTTCTTTTATTGTTTATAAATTGCTAATTCCTTATTTTTTCAAATATTTAGGTTTTGCTGTAATATTATTTGTCCAGTTTTTGTTTACAAAAATTACTAAGAAATGATTGACAATTTTTTTAAAAAGAGGACACTAATAAAGGTAAGTATTACAACAATACAACTTATGATTAACATTTTAGTTTAATGTTACTCTTATGTGTTTTACCTTGGTTACATATATAACAACAATACAGACATTGCTTACAACAATACAATATCTTGATTCTTAAATTTTATAATTTTAACTCCCTCCTTGATTCCTAGATACGTCCTTGGACGGATAGAAAGCTTTCCATTTATATTCTGATTAAAAGAAGCAGGATAAGCAACGAAAGCAGATGCATGAAGCAGGATATATATAGCCAATTGAACAAACCATTCACATTCAATGTGACGTCTACCAGCAATTATTGCCACAAGCTGGCAGCGAGAGCTACTATATACAGTTTTTAGGGAGAAGTGAACAGAGAATATTTCAGAAATGGTTCCGCCAAGGATCATGGCAAGTACAAACTAATGCAAGAGAAAATTAATGGTGGAGGAGATCCCACCTCAACCTCAGTCACTCTCACTCATGCAGAGAGGTCCATAGAGACCATCCAAAACTGTAGCTTGCATTTCCTCCGTTGGTTTCCAATGGCGCTTCCTTTGGTTTATAAACCAATTGTTTACCTGCTTCTGGTCTAGACCAGTCCATTCAGCTAGGGCAACCTTATCCGCCTCCTGGGCCATTGAGAGCATAGTTAAAACTCAAGTTGTCATGGGCAAAAACACTAATAGTCTCTGCCAAGCCTTGGTCTAGACAAGTGCTTAATTACAACAAATAGGAATCTTAATTAAATGAGTCATGTTTATGAACTGAACGTAATTCTGCACAATTTTTTTAACACGAGAAGTTAACATGATTCTTGGAAGAAAAGATGTTTAATTACCGTTGGGTATGGCCATTTAAAGTGAATATTCCACCATGCAAGTAAGATTTGCTTTGCTTCTTTCGGTAGCTTTTCTTTCTTCTTCTTTTTGGAAAATTCATGCTTCAAACTACTAATGTAGCCGCTATATCTACTTAGAAGATTATCCTTCAGCTCTCGATCTTCATTTATCCTCTTGCACTCAATTGCCTCTTTCTCCTCCCTAATGAAATCCTCTTCAGATGATCCAGTAGCTTCATCTATCAAACGAAGACAAAAATATTAATTATGAAGCTCAACCCACAAAGTTCATTTGCCACTTGTCCATGCATCAAAATGGATTTGGGGACACTGATGCACGGGCCATGGCCATCCATATAAAAATTGAAATAATTCGCACCTTAGGGGTTGTACAAACAAGGAAACAATTAATCATAGAAAAAATGTATACACATGCAAATGCATATGGGCTAGTTTATGGAAAACAAACGCTTGCTGAAATCAAAGTGTTGTAGTCAATAATCAGTAATCACGCTTCCCTAGTTTATCACCACAATATATAAACACAGAAAACTTATGAACAATTTGAGGGACAATTATTGGGAAGGAAGGGTACTGGGATGTAATATTCATGGAGAAGGATCCATTAATCGCTAATGCTTGGGATCGAGTCATACCCATAATTGATTGGTAAGGAAAATTCGTGCATGTTATTTAGTCTTGGGATTCAAAAACGAAATAAACTAATATTTCTAGCAGAAGGAATAACGGGATGGATATTTAACAGCTGGGACTGGGAGAAAGCAAAAGAAGATATTGATGCATTGACTGCAAAGAAACCCAGTTATGAATAAGCAAACTAGTGATCGGTATAACCAGGATTCAGTTTCAAACAGCTCAGAGATACAGCAAAGAGAAAAGCAGTATCTAGGTTGTTAATTTCTGCTTTGAGTTGGGCTAACAGCGTGATTTTATGTGCGGAATTTGATACAAATAGTCATAAAATAGGCTGCATTGATAATAGATTAACATATGACATAGTCCACAAACAAAACATATTATTCTCGACAAAGTTTTAGTGACGACTTTGTCACTAAAAAAAGACTTTAGTCGCCTCTAAAAATCTTTTGTAGTGAAGAATCTATCTAATTATCCATCTCTTGGTGAGATAACATATTAATTAAATACACGAAACTCTCATAACATGCTGGAACTGAATCTATTGCCATTAATTTTAACAGTTTAAAGAAAATGTCTTTATTATTAAAATTAAAATAATTTATGAACCTCTACTTCATAACTCAAAACTTTTATAAATTAAAAATGTAAAATCATTTATAAACTAACCTCCACTTATTATCTTAAACTTTTATATAAGAAGGATCATGGCTAATTTTATATTTCTAACAGTAAATATAGACTTAACACTTAACAAACAAGTATATATGTACCTCACATAGAATTAAGGAATAACTTGTGAACTTTTATATACGAAGTCATAATTTTAGGGTAAAATACACATTACTCTCTTGTAGTATATGATATTCTCAACTTACTTCCTTAAACTATTTTTGTTGTCACTAAACCCTCCTAAAGTATGATTTTAAATGAAAACTAACATTTTCAGTTAAATCAAACGATGATGACATGTGTACAGCACATGACCTGGTATTATATGATTGGATAAAATACACATTACTCCCCTGTAATATGTGACATTCTCAACTTACTTCCTTAAACTATATTTTTTTGTTACTAAACTCTCATAGAGTATGGTTTTAAATGTCATCACCGTTTGATTTAACTGAAAATGTTAATTTTCATTTAAAACCATACTCTAAGGGAGTTTAGTGACAACAAAAATAATTTAAGAAACTAAGTTGAGAATATCATATACTATAGAGGAGTAATGTATATTTTACCTACAATTTTATATTTCTAACATTCTTAGAAATAATTGATGTTTTGAACGAACCAATTCAATCGTGAGCTGGCCCATTAACTAGTTCGATCAGGTCATTAGAATTGGTAGTAAATTAATTGGCTAGAGAACTAATTGTGAACTAGTCAAATTGTGCAAACCGGTCAAATCTTGACCGATTGAACCAATTCAATTTATTTAGCACAAATAATTCTAAATGGAGGAGCTAGGAGTTAAACTTGGATTCTCACTTTGGAATAGTAGTATCGTACTACTATGTCATTAGTGCTTATTAGCATTGTTTTAAAAATCGGTCCAACTAGACCGGTTCAACCGGTTAGACCGTGAACCGGAAGCTCCACCGGTTCTGGTTCAACCAAAGAACCGCCCGAACGGTTAAACTGCAAAAATCATAAAAAAAAAACCGGTTGAACCGGTTAAACCGGTAAAAAATCGGAAATAAAAAACCAGTTGGACTGGTCATCAAATTTTAAATTGAATTTTTATTAAAAAGGAAAGAAGAAAATGGTTCTTTTTAAAAAAAAAATTTAGGATTTAGCTCTTTTAGGAGTTAGGTTAGGGGTTTCCACAATTCTAGTCATTCTTTTTCACAAAATAAGTGACGACACTACAAAACGGTTTATGATTTTTGTGATTAGTTATATATATATATATATATATATATATATATATATAGTATACCAGTTCAACCGATCAAACCGATCAAACCTTGAACCGCTCTCCTCTCCGGTTATCCGGTTCAACCGATTTTTAAAACATTGCTTATTAGTTGATTGCCTTAAATTATATATTTATATTAATTTATTTTTCATATAGAAGAATGTAATGTAAAATGCATTTAGTGTAAAATACATCTATAGTATAAAATATATTTAGATAGTGTAAGATATTTTGCAAAAAGATAAACTATAAATTATATTTTAGTAACTATAATAATTTTTATTAATAATATTGTAAAAAGTGATACTAATTCTTCACTATCATTTTATTTATTAATTTAATTCAATACTTTTTTTGTTATAATATTGATTACTTATCAACATTCTTTATCAATAGAATAATATTTTAATTTTGAACACATATAAAAAATACTTAAAATAATAAATTATTACAATTTATGTATAAAAAGATTAATAAAATAGGAAATCTTATATATATATATATTTCAATTTCAGTTCAATCACTGGATCATTAATCTGTGAATCAATCATTGGTTCAATGCATGACCGGTTTGATTTTTAGAACATTAAAAATAACACTTAGCACACAAGTGTACATATATATATATATGTGTGTGTGTGTGTGTGTACCGTTGCATGTGTTACAGAGTTTCTTTTTCTTTTGGGTGTGTACCGTTGCATGTGTTAAAGAGTTTCTTTTTCTTTTATGCAAAAGCCCAAAAGTGCTTTTGGTATAATATATTAAGCACGTCACTTTTAGAAAATTTAAAATTGTTTTAAGAAAGCTGACCAAGAAAACCCTATTCTGTTTTTTTTAGACGCTAAAATTGATAGTTTCGGTTTTGCTGGGAGAAAAAAAAAACCTGACTGAAATAAAGGGGAACTTATATTTTGGTTGAGGTAGAAGGAGTCTATAGGTCAAGGCAAGAGTTCAGCATCAAACCAGAATTACTTACCAGGCAATGACCTAAGGCTACTAGTTGCTTGCTCTCATAATGGTCTTATGTAGCTCGTACTTCAATTTCCTTCACTAATTTCAGATTTAGATTATGTAGAGTAAAATTGAAACTTCACAATTTCTCTAAGCAGGCACAAAACAAAAAAAAAGATATTTGAGATAACAATGGCTAAATTGCCAATCTCACAGAAGCATCCAAAGGTGCTCAGCTGTCTTTAGTATTGGAGTTATTACTTCCTAGAAGATTAACCCTGAATAACAGATGCCATATGCTTAGCAGTTCCTGTTCAGAAGTCTTTTAAAAATATGTCTACAGTGTCCTGCTGCAATAGAAGGAAATTTAAATAACCAAGACAAGCACGCAATCAACTGAGAAAGCACACGAAGTCATTTATATAAAACCTCTAGCGTCAGTGTTTCAGAAATGGATATGATCCAGAAACTAACTCTTTCCACGTTAAAGCTCTTATTTACCTCCAAATTCATAATCTTCAGGGCCAGCAATGCTCAAATTAAAGAAAGCAGCTTTATCTGGAACTAATATACCCAAAATAGCCAATGAACATGTATTTATAAAATGCAGTCTATCCTAGATCATATGAAGGTTTACTATACCCATACTGCCTTTAACCCGGTCTTAAGGTCTAATTCCGTTTACTAAAGAATTCCCTTTTGACAGAGAAGTCTCTCTAGAGACCTAGAGACTTATCATCTAACAACTCGGAACAGATCTTTATCCTTATCATTTTGGAGCAAATATTTTAAACTACCTAAAACTAAGGAAACTCTCTCACGACTATACTGGTCCGTATAATTAATGCCACCTCTGTATAAGTAATGCCACCTCATATAGGATATAAATAAGGTGAAAGGACCTAATCTCACATAATCTTTGAGTTATACATGTTTAGTTATTTACTGACTTAAAACATCGGAATACATTTTACATGTATCTACTTTCATCTCGAGGAGCACTGAAACAATTCAAGATCTTGAGATGAGATTCTACCCACCAGATATTCGGTTATGAACATAAGGTATCACTAAAATAAAATTAGGCAACGAATCCCAAAAGTTTCAAGTACAAAGGCCCTCGGTTTACAATGATTTCAAATAAAGTAGAGTAAATCACCAAATTCGTTCATGAAAGATTTTACTTATGTCATATTAGTCGCTGAACAAACTAAATTCAAATTGAGGTCCTTGCATCCAAAGTTTATTATGCAATAAATTAGTCTCGACATCAAATTGTCTATGTTTCTCTTAACAGATGTACACATGTGGCACGTTAAATCACTAACATAGAATTATTTTTTCACACCTGGTCGGGTTATTTAAATCCAATGTGGCATAAGAAAGAAACTCCCCAGCCAAAAACGACATTGTGTAGAAACTCCCAATTTCTTCTTCCTCAACTTCCCCTACTGGTAACGTTTCCCCTCTTTTGTTGCAACTTCTCTTGTTTTAATTAAAAAAACTGCAAGTTCCTTGAACGAAATCAACAATTCAAGAGTATTGTTCCTATAAATCCAAAAAAAAAAGTGTGGAACCAACTAATACACCATTGTAAAACCCATGAATTCCCTTTATTTGGAAGGTCTTGACATTGACATCAAAGGTTTTCTTACTTATATGCTCCCAATCGCGAAAGTATCGGCGAAATTTAACAGCTGAATCGTCCCCTGCAAACCACCATGAAGGAGAGATCGGCGGCGACAGAGAACCCAAAGAATACACAATTAGAGTCATCGCTCACTGGGGAAGAGGATCCTGAGAGCAATGTTGGAAGCCTTAATCCACCTCTCAATCTCTCCTCCAAGAACTCCTTTCAGTAACTGCTATACATGTGCGGAGCACTCCTTCCAGAACCCACCAGCCACCATGCGCTTCACGATTTTGTGAAGGTTAATGGTGCCCGACGACAGCGCATCAATCACGATGCCATAGTCGGTCATTGAAACCGCCACTGGAATAAGGTCCTCCTCTTCTCCATTTCTAATAACCTCCTTGGAAGTTTTTTGGCCACCGACATCGAACCCACCTCGGTTTCTTTGAAACCCATCAACGGAGATCATCACCAAAACTTCCCATTCCTGCCAAGCCCTAAGTCACGAATCATCGTCGACGATTTCAGCGAGCTAATTGACACAAATAGAGGTCTTCAGGGATTTAGATGGACTTCATTTCACGATTTACACAATCATCAAGTGAAAATAGAGGGACAAGGAAAAAATTTGGGAAATTTCTAACTAGTGTATGTAACGATGTCGTATTGGCTTTGGAGATGAGTTCTCTGTTGCCATGCTGGATTAAACGATACAGGTGTGTGAAATGATACCCATGTCAGCGAGTTAACGTGCCACATGTGCACACCCATTAAAAGAAACAGAGATAACTTGACGTCGAGACTAACTCGAATAACAGACAATTAATCCAGGGACCTCAATAAGAATTTAATTTGTTTATGGACTAATATGACATTAGTTAAATTTTTTGGGGACAAAAATTGTGATTTACTCAGTAGAGTATATGGATAGCCTCAAAATCAAAAGCGATAAGATTAAAGAAAAGGTAACAGACAAAGGATTTCTAAGGAAACAATGAGATAAGTACACAACACGTGCAACCACACTACTTGGAATAGAAGCCAGTATACTTCGCTCTGTCGTGATATATATTGTGAGAAATTATTAGATAGTCATATGCATGTATAAGCACTTCATTTAATATTTGATAACTTAATATGTGTAAGTACACTATTTAAAAATAAGTAACTTTATATTTATCGACTCTTAAAAAATTGAGTGTCTATATAGACGTGCTTATATAAGAATATTCCATATATATATATATATATATATATATATATATATTGTTTTCATCAAGGGATTCTATTCAGAATCTTAATTGTGTGGATGATCAAGATCAAAGACAAAGCATATCTGGCCTCAAGTTCAGGCCTGATGTATTATATACATTAATATATAACTCTTTTAAGTTTGTCTGCAAACTGTTTCCAGCTGCGTACTTTAAACAGATACTTTTTTCTCCATGCGTGAAAGGGCTAAAATTTATTTAAACCGTGACTCATGCTTTTCATTAAATCCATAATGTCCAGTAGACATCATTATAAAGTATCATAACAGCCTTATTACAGAATCTGAAGTAGAAGCGACCGGGATATATATTGCCCTTGCCCATAATAAAATAGAAACGGCACACTAGGGCTGGCAGAAATGTGTCACACGCATTATCATGAAGAACCGATTTAATCTCAAAGTCAACTAAGCATATTATCGAAAGTGAATTTGTTTACCAATAACATCTCAAATATCCAATTCCACCAGTCTCTTTCCTCCATTAACATTGTTTTCCATTTTCAATTAGAGCACTCATAGAAACTGATCGAATGACATGCCATGATTAGTTTCACATAGAAGTTTCTTAAAAGAATAAGTTATCTAGGCCGGCACAATTGATTTGTCGGGAATAATTATGTGAGAAGCAAAGAGTTATTATTTGACACACTACTAACATAAAACAAAACAATTATAAAGAGATTTAAAATTTTGATTTTCACTTCAACAAATCAAAATTATACTATTAATTAGTATTCTTAAGCTAGTTGCACATTTTAGTGCAAGCTATTTTAAAAAAAAATTCTAATATGCATTTTCATATAAAATCACAAGAGATATATAACACATCATGTCGATTATAAATGATGTTTTCAATTTTATTCACCTTCATCAATTTTTTGTGTACGTTAATCACAAAAATATTATTTAATTGATCACTGACTAATTGAAATAATTGTTGTTAAGTACTTATTAATATAAATATAAAACAAGCAACTTGTGTAAGACCAAAAGCTCCACTGTCATTTAAAATAAAATTGACAAGCGAAAAATGTTAGAATTCAAAGTTCAAACCCATGAATTGAAATATGTACAATCAATATAGAGGGTCATTAAGCTAAAACTGTAACAACAAATGTCATGCTCAAGCCTAACTTGCCTAAATTACATGACCTAAAACACTAACCTCAACAAATACCCCCCCTCCTTATTTCATGAACATGAGTTTGCATACCATTGACAACCTACCGAAAACAATAGCAAACAAAAGCCCACCAATATAAAAATAAAATAAAAAAAATAGGAAGTAACTAAGAAATGCATCAACAATTTTCACATACAAAACCAAGCCACGTTAAGTGAAAAGGATATTGAAAACCATGAATATAATAAAAAAAATAAACTAGTCTACTTATCTAGGGGGGAAAAATACATGTTCTAATAATAACTTAGGAGTTTAATTTTGATCTACCGTCAGTGTAAAGTTTTTTTATATTGTCATCCAATCATATATTGCCAAATCATTAAAAGAGTTTAACTATCACAGCAACAACTTAGAAAGTTTAACTCTTTTAATGATGTGTCAGCACATAATTAGATGACAGTATAAAAAAACTTGACACTCACAAATCCATAACTTAGTTACATATGAGAGACAGAGAGAGCCATTGGACAATGAGGGGGTGGATAAGATTTCACTTCTGTAGCCTAAAGACTTTCTCGCTGTCGTTAC
The DNA here is from genome assembly GCA_023212625.1 of Styphnolobium japonicum. NCBI lineage: Eukaryota > Viridiplantae > Streptophyta > Magnoliopsida > Fabales > Fabaceae > Styphnolobium > Styphnolobium japonicum. Next base: position 36,417,078 of record JALBWW010000003.1, on the reverse strand, counting down.
TATACCCCATTACAGACAACTGATTATCATTACTTGATGTTTAAAACTACACCCCGTAAATATAACTAAGACGTAGAAAAACTGCCTTGGACGGAATAACAAAACGATCTCATATCATTAAAGTGAAAGAGGTTCTCTCAGTTCTGGAAAATTTATCGTAGGTTTATGCTACAAGCCAAGAACTGCTATATGTGCTTGCTAGTTAGCTAGTCCTCAGCTGTAGGCCTGCTCTTCCTTCAGCAGAATACATATATAGCGTCCTCAAAGAGTTTGATCTTATCATTAAGGAAGCTAGTATAAGACGGCTACCAAAGCAAACATAAACCACATGAATTATACAGTGCCTCCATGTGAACCAGTTACTCAAACGTGCTTTAGGGCCCTTTAGCTAACCTGTGAACCTTAATTTCGCATTATTTTATGAATGTTTGCTATATTATTTTATTTTGTCTAAACCCTGTCGACTGAACTCCTATGAAATCAGTGAAAACAACAAACGAATTATCCAGTGAGCCATAGAATTTATTAAAAACAAATAGCAAGAGAGAGAGAGAGAGAGAGAGAGAGAGACCAGGTGCAGGAATGTTGTTTCTGGCAGCAGGGTCGTTGCAGATGGAGTTAAGCTGCGTTTCCATGTCGTTGAGGAACGCGGTTGCCTCGTCAAAAGGCCTTGAAAGATCCGATTTGTACTTCACCAATAAATTGCAATACATTTCCTTCAACGCAAAAAACAAATATAAACTAAGGAAATAGGAGTGATCAAATTAAGAAAGAGATGGATGGAAACTAAAGCACTCTAAGGGTATATATTTGGATTGGTGGTAAGAAATGGAATGGAGTGGAATGGAATAGTAAAGGATATCATTATTTAGATGTTTAAAAAAATATAGAATGGAATGAAATTAAGAGGACTCTATACTATATCATTCTCTCATTTTTCTTCTCCTCTAAATTAGAGGATAAAGGAAGGAATGAGTTATGAAGTTACATTTTTATCTTTAATTATTATATCTTTGTGTTTGAAATAAAGACAATATGAAAACAATAAACCTATAATTCTTCATTCCATTCACTTTCAATAAAACTTTTAAACAATGATATGAAAAGTTTCTTTCACTGCACCATCAAACATGCATATAATAGTATGTAAATTTTATTCTATACCATCTCTTTTCATTCCATTATATACTATTTCATTCCTCCTACATAAGATCCTAACATACCCTTAGGGTTTGGAATTAATTATTGAATATTGAAGAATAATGGGTTTTCCGAGAAATAGACCATGAAGTCGTCGAGCTCGGGATCAGCACCAAACAAGTCAGATATCTGACACGCACCGCTATTCTGTCCTCCGATTTCATCTAATAGTTTCGCCATCTCTGGCGGCGCTCCCACCTGGAAATGAGAGATAAACAACGAGGCAAATTAAAACACAAAATTAACTTTGCTAAGTTGAAGTTGAACTGATCAATTATAGACAACAAATTCAAAAAGGGTTATGTCCCTAAAACTAAAGCTCTCTTTACATCTGTGGTAATTAAGATGGCGAAAATCATACTGGAATATTGGAAACTTATCGTTCAAATTATATACATGAACAAACAATTGTGTTCTTCCAACGATAATTGTGTTCTTCCATGTCCTATATATATATATTTGTTTCAAACGATCGAACTGAAATTTTTTCAAAGCAAAAACAAACTAATATTTTTCAAAGAGGAGAAAGTAGAAAGGAGTGAAAATTCAGTTTTGGGTGAAAAAGTCGAACAAGCAAGACTTTCGTTAAAACAAAGGTTTTGGTTGAAAGCAGGGAAAAAAATGATACGATATGGGTCTCTCTCTTCTGCGTTCTCTTCCCTTAGCCGATGGAAACAACTCAACAAGTAATTAAAATGATCACCAGGGTGTTAATTTAAAGAGAGTGTAAGAAGAAAGAAAGCAGAAAAGCTGCTCTTATATATTCTAGATAAAGTTATACCTTCTGACAATCGATGTAGGCATCGAGGAGCGCAGGAAAAAGAGGATGAGAAGCAACTTTAACGCCAAGTGCTTTAGAAACCTCGTCCTCCTTAGACAACACTGCATCATCCGATAAAGCCGATGAAGAAGAACCGGAGTGGACTAATTGCCCCGGTCCGGGGACTATTGTTCCAATCGATGAAATCACGTTGTGACTGGTCGCTGGTAATGGCGGCGGCGGAGGTGGAGCCACTGTTGACTCCTCGGAGTAACCGGAGGAATAGTGGAAGCCGTACAGATTCTCCATTTCTTTTACTTTCCGTGAAAAGAAAATCCAAGTTCATGGAGATTTAAATAGACATGCGCCAAAGTTAGTATGTTATAGAGAGAGAAAGAGAAGATAGGGGAATAGGTCTCTTCGTCTAAACATTTCTCTCATAAAATTAATCTAATCAAGTCGGATAAAAAATATCATTGGGCCAACTTTAACGTCCAACAAGATTAAGTTTGGAAAACGACTTAACAGTGTAGCTTGTGGGAAATATTTTGTATTTAGTTTGTTTTGAAAATTAATTAAATATTCAACTACATTAACCAATAATTTACATATGGTTAATCACGTGTCAAGTATTAAAATGAAGATAAATTATTGGTTAACTATATGTAAATTATTGGTTAATATAGTTAAATACTTGATTAATTTTCAAAACGAACCAAATTGGTATTATCTTTTACAAGAAGACCTAAAAAGTCATTTTCCCTTTAAGTTTTCTAGGAGAATGTGGAGGGTTGTTTGATTTATTTTTTGTTTTTAAGTTTAAATAAACTTTAGGTACTTATGGTTTATATTTATTTTTAATTTAATTTTTATAATTTTTTTTATAAATCAGTAATTGTACTTACAATCATTAATAAAATGGTCCATGTCTTTACTTCAGGTTATGTCGCTGTCAGTTTATGGTTTATATAATTTTCTCTTATTTTTCATTTGGTCCTTATAAACAATCGGCGTCATAACCGAGTATAATAATAGAGACCATTTTGTAAACAATTATAAATACGATGACTGATTTACAAAAAAAAAAGTATAAAGACTAAATTAAAAATAAGTGTAAACTATAAAAACTAAAAATTTATTTAAACTTTGTTTTCACTTTCAATTGATATATTTTTATTATAATTAAAAAAATATTATTTTATTTTAATTCGTTTTTTTAAAAAAAATTTGTGAAGAAAATAATAAAAATAACATTTTAAAAGTTTTCATTATTTCCTTCACAAAATTTAAAAAAAAAACAGAATAAAAAAGAAAACCAAACACCCCCTTACGTTTCCATGTCTTTCTAATAAAATAATATTAATACAAAGAGAGCTTTTATGCTTAGACATATACACTCACCCATTAACATTTTTCTTCTTTTAACAATGAACTCAAAAAGGAAGGCTCTAACAGCAACAAAACTCTTCATCATGATTTAAACCATGCATATCCATGAATTCAGGACATTGATTTTCTTCCCACAATTTATGAGCCATAGAAACTTGCTAGTCTACTAGTAGTGATCAGTTTGTGATGAAAGCTTTACATAGTTAGCAAAGATCCTAATGAGACATTCATGTCATCACGAAGAAAAAGAAAAAGAAAGATGATGTTTAAACTAAAATACATTTCAATACATCCAAAAACCAAAAACACATGTACACTTTTTTTCAATTTAAGAGTACTAAATATTTTTCTATTTAATATGAAAATAAAAATGGTTTTATTTAAAACAAATTTATTTAATATAAATTTATTTAATATTCTTAAATACAAGTTGATTTTCAAAAACAAAGATTTTTAAAAAATACCAATCATTAAAAGTAATTTGTTTCAAATATTTTTTTGTTAGGAAAAATCCATCACATTTTTTTCTCCTAAAAAAATTTATGCCTCATTATATACTACTTGAGTTTAAATTTATTGAAAATTCATTAAATATGATAAGAGTTTACTTTTTCTTACTTACTATTAATATAAAATATTTTATATTATTATTTAATCATGCGTTACCAAATTATTAAAAAAATTATTATGATAATAACTACTTAAAAAATAAAATTCTTTTAATGATATAATAATATATAATTAAATTTTACTAAAATTTTTACATTAATAATAAATTAAAAAACTTTCAACGGTTTATATCTTATCTAAATTTTATAATTATATGATATCATAAATTTAATTTGACAACACACATTCATTTTCAGTTCCATGTGTTATATTTTCTTTAGATTTGCATACTACTCTCATATAATAGATAAAAATTTATCTATAAAGTGGCGAGGGCTGATAAAGACGTGAAGGAAGTCTGCGGCATGGGTGTTAGTGGAATAACATTCGACATAGGAATCACAGTTTTATAAGTTTATTCAATTCAAGGTGACTAAAATTCCTATATTCTTATGACTGCTCTTCTTTCTTTTTAATGCATGATTTGGTCGTCCTTTCCCCTCTTAGGCAGTCCTACTGCCTTTTTCTTTTTCTTTTATAATGATCTCTTTAGCCGCATTTTCATCTTCATTGACATTATAACATGAGTAACCTTTTCTTTTAAAAAATTAACAAAAATAAATGATTTATTAGCATACGAGAACTAACATAACCTTATTATAATTTATAAAAGGAAATTGAAGAACAGTATAGAAATATTTCGTCCTGCTTCGTCCATATCCATATATGGATCATATCGAGGCTCTTTTCCTTTCTTACTTTCTTTTTCGCTTTGCTCCAGAATATCTGCTTCCTCCTTCGCTCTGGCTCTCCATGTCTGCCACGACGAAAAGAAAAGAAAAACCACAAAGATTCAGCCTTTTATTGTGATTTTCTTAATTTCTTTAAAAAGTTAATAAATATTTTTTCTTACATGATTTATCAGGAACGGGAGAGAGAACATGAGAGAACTGAGATTTTAGTTTCTAAAAGGAACATGAGAAAGTAGATAAATATTTCGACGCTTAAATCATAACACACACATATAAGACTTACAAGTTCTGAAATCCAGTGTATAAAGGATTGGTTAATTGGTTTATATAGAACTATACCGTGAGTTTGCTGCAAAGAATTAAATTTTATGGAATAAGAATAAAAATTACTTTCTCAGGTCCTTTTTATCTGTTGTTTTAGAAAATATTTTCCTTACAAATTTATTTGTCGTCTTAAAATCAAGAATGTCTTATTAATATTTTTTTATAACTTTGTCCTTGTCCCTGGTATCCCCACAAAATAGAATGAAATAACATTAATAGAATGATAATATTTTGAATATTTTAGTCAAATATAGTTATAGTTTTTCATAATTGAGGTTATTTAATAGCTTTCTTAATCATTGTACAGTTGCCTTAAACAACAAATAAAAAGGAACGGAAGGAGATACAAACTAGAATGAGAATTCCAATTTGATTGTACAGTTTATTGTGTGGAATATAATATGTAGTGAAATTCAAATTGATGTAAAAGACATAATTATTAAGAAAAATTAAAAAGTTTAACTTTTTTCTTCTCTCTCTCTCTCTCTCTCTCTCTCTCTCTCTCTATATATATATATATATATATATATATATCTTGAAAACAGACTCATGCATTCATGATCTGCATCTTTTCGAAATATAAATAGAGTGGAGCAAGAGATGGAAAAGAATTGAATGGTGCTCCTACATAGCATTAAAAGTGGCCCATGCATGTTATTATTCAAGTATGTTACTGATGAATAATTTTTTATTCTGGTATATGATCTCAGGAGTCCATAAAGATTTATGAGAGCACAAGAATATCATCTGTCAAAGACTTTTTCCAAGATGGCATATATGATATATTATACACTTATGATGTTGGAGAAAAGTATAAGATTAAATTAATCATACTGCCGAATCGTTGTTCTGAAATGTGATTAAAACGTAGACTAGTTACTTTTTAAGAATAAAACAGATTCTCCACAAGTTTATGTCTCAAGCTGTAGAGATCATGTAGATTCTTTCACTCCCTCAAAAGGTGTCCCATTCAATAAAGAATAATTATCATCTTTTGTTTTATTTCTGGTAATATATCATCTTTTGCCTCTTTTTTGGTTAAATAATCTTTTAGCTTCACTTCAGTACTTCATTATACATGTGACAACAAAAAACAACAAGAAGTAGGCTTGCAATTTGTACTTACAAGACTATTCTAATCTAGGCCCACGAGCAAAGTAGGTGTTTAAATGGACTGGGCCACACACAAGAGGCCCTTTATTTTGCGACTCCGTGATCTGGTGTCACATCAAATGAAAAGTTGTGGCTTCACATATTGTCCATAAATTGAACTGTTAGGGACATCGAGTGTCTTTTTATATTTTTTATATTTTTAATAATATCAAGTGTTTTTTTTTTACTGAAAAATATTATATAAACAACTTTTAAAAAGACCAAAAAGAAGAAAAGCATAACTAGTGCACAGATTTATTAGATTGTATATATATAAATTTACAAAAAAATATATTGATGTATCACTATATAGATTTAAAAGTTAATTTTTTTGGTACGAAAAATTATTTTGATAATTTCAAATATGAATTTTTATTTTTAAAACCTTTTATATATACCACATCATTATATATATATATATATATATATATAAGACTTTTAAATTATGTTTAGATTGGTGATAAGGAATAAAATAATAAAATATATCATTATTTAAATATTTTAAAAAATGATGAAAAAGGATGACAGGAGAAAACTTCATCTCATCCCATCTTATTATATTCTCTCATTTGACCAACTTCCAAATTTAAGAGAATGTGATGGAATTAGTTAATATTTTATTAATATAATTTTGCAATTACAATTTTGTCCTAACTTAAAACAAATTTGGTGAGCTGCTCTTTCACACTTTTCATTTTGCTGCCTCTAGTTACTGCCACTGCACCTCCTATTGCTGCTACCCCTCCTGCTGCCGCGGTTTCCTGTTGAATCTCGAGACAAGGTAAGTCAATTTATTTCTTAATTGAACTAGTCAGTTTTCACTTTATGACATGCTCTTCTTTGATTTTATTGGTTAATGGCTACGAGAATGAGAGGTTTATCAAGACTAATGACGTGTTAACCTTATGATATATATTTTTTAACAAAAGATAGAAATTTTTCGATAAAGATAAGACCTTATGGAATGGTATATGAAAATTAAATGTTATCTAAAAAATTAAGTTTTACAAAATAATTAAGTTTAATGTGTATAAGGTAAAGATAATATAATAATAACAAATTTATAATTTTTACTATTTAATTATTTTTTATTAAAAATTTTAAATAATAAAATGAAAATTTTCTTTTATTCAATTACTAAAAATTTAAATGATAGTATGAAAATTTTATTCTATTTTATTCTATTTTCACTATCATAAAATTTCCAAACTTAACTTCAGTCTACTTCCGATGGGGAATTTAAAGGTGGGGGAACCAGGTTCAGTGACATCATTATTTTTTTATAACAAGCTGAAACAACTTTTTACATATAATTTTTATTATAAATCTTATTTAAATAAATTAATCTTATATTTGTACCCCAAAAAAAATTAATCCTATATGAAATCAATGACCCAAACATGTAATGTAAAACAATTAAAAGTAATGACGTGCAACTACAACATTATTATAGGTTTTTTTAGTTTTAAGCATGTTCACACTTTGTTATATGAATTTAATATTATTTACAAAAGGAAGGAAAACAAATACTAACACCTAACAAAAGAAACTCTCAGAATCAGCTAGGAGGGAGCTTCCCAAACCCGGCGGATGGGAATGCTAATTCCTACAAAAATCGTTAATTGGAAATATAAAAATGTTTCACAATATCCGTGCGTTATTTGTATTTTATTTAAAATTTTATAAAAATATATAATTGTTCCTTTTATCATAACGTAGTTGTTTTTATATTAGTAAAGTTATCTTAAATCCAATTGTTATTGACGCATTCATTAAGATTTACATATTTAATTATATTTTTACTAATAGAGTAGTGAGTAAAGTTTTTTTTATTTGATATATATATTTTGAGATATTTTTTGTTGATTACATTGGTGTGGCTACTTGCTAAATATATTTTAATTTTTTAATGATTGAGTATATATTATATAAATATATTTTAAGTTATTAGAAATTGTAAATAAAAAAGTTAGTATTGAGGAGAAAAATGATATAACTTTAAGAGTAAACAACTATTTTAGTCTTCCAAAGATACTCGTGTTATCAGTTAAGTTTTCCAATGAATGAATACATCAAAATAGTCATTTAATGTCAATTTCAGACATCAAATTGGTCATTCAATGTTATTTTTTGACATCGATTTACTCCTTCAATGCTTATTTTTACAGCAGGACTAATTTAATGTTAAAAAATATTATATGACCAAACTGATAATATTTATATATTTAAAAAATCAAAATAAGTATTTACTCTAACTTTAATATGTTTTACTTCTCAAAAAGCTTAGTTTTGATTCTTAAAGTGTAAGAATTAAATATTAATATGAGTAATTTTTCAAAATTCTAAGAGTGACTCATAATCACTTTGACAGTAATTTTTTAAAGGACAAAACTAAAATAAAGTTTTATGAGTATTTGTGGTGTTATTTTTTTATTAAAATATAATATATGTATTATTTTTTACATATTAATATTAAAAAAGAAGATGATATGGTGTTAAAATTAAAAAATAATACATATATTATATTTTAATTAAAAAAAATAACACTTTTTGTAATTCTTTAAAACGTGACTTGGAAGTTGGAAAGGCACAAACAAATCTAAAAATACGCATTGTTTGGCCCAAAATCCGCTACTAATTACATTAATTCCCATATAGGGTTAGGTACAGATTTGGAATTCGTGAATGTGATGAGTCCTACAGTTATGATATAATATATATGGATATATATATATATGTCGTTGAAATAACCAAATGAAACACAAGAAGGGGGTTGAATTGTGTTTCTTAAGCCTTTTTTGAGATTAATAAAAGATTTTCCTTTTTAACAATAGATTGAACACAGCGAAGAATAAAGTTTGACAAGTAAAGAACTTAGAGCCAACACGGCTTAGTCCTATTGGACTCTAAGGATTTTGAAAAGACTTTTAAGAAAACAGCTTAACACGTTCTAAAACCAATTAAAGGTCTTTGTTAATAAACACAATAAGAACCCCAGGAAGTTAGTGAATATAATAAAACACACTAGAAGAGAGAGAAGCTACACACGAGATTTATCCTGGTTCACTCTTATCAACCAAGAAATACGCCCAAATTCCTTCAACCGTAAGAAGGATTTTTCAACTAATCTTTTCAAGATTACAAGTATTATACACCTCTTCGTAATAAAGTATTTTCAACCTCTTCAGGTTCAACCACACCAGTATTCTTTTATACACAGCCTCTTCAGGCTTACAACGCTAAGGTGAATAAGTAAAAGTAGATGAATGCTTGAGTTTGAAACTCATTAACAAATGAGAATAGACAATAAAAAAAACTCAATGCTTTTTCTTTTTACACGAATATGAAAATCCAAGAAGAAATAAAGCTTTTTAGATTTTGTAAGATGCTTCAGCAAAGATCTCTATTTTCTTCAAGTGCTGCTTCTTCTCTTTATATGTAAGAACAATTTGAGCAGACTTCATGAGTTATATCGTCCAACGGAAACATTTATTACCGTTCTGAGTAGCATTAAATGCATCTACTGAAAAAGTCTTGAGCTTCTTACGAAAGTGACTTTTATTCTCTCGAGATTTCCAATCAGTGATAACAAAGTCTGATTTGTCTAAGATTGCAAAAGTTTCTTATTTGCAGATCTTTGTAGTGGTTAGACAATGTCAAAAAGTGGCTTAGTTGACTTCTTCGCCATGAGTCGCCGTCGAGTTCACAGATTTAATGAGGAATAGCTTCTTCATTTTGAATTTTAACTTGGACGAAGGCTTGAGCTTGAACTTTGTAATAGAGAATTGAGTCTAAGCTTTGGCAAAAGGATAGTATTGGACGAACCAATAAAAATAGTAACAGTATATGCATATAAATATTGTACGCACCAATAGTAAAAGTATATAAGACAGTTATTGGACGCACAAAGCATATTTAGACATTCATTAGACGCACAAAGCGAAATAGCATATTGAACGCACAAAGAGTCATAGCATATTGGACGCACAATGAGTTTTCTTGCTCGTAGCAGAATTGACGACATACAAGTAGCGATTTGTTAATACTATTGTCGAAACACTTACTTGTTCAAACTAAATACATATTTTTGTTATCTTCAAAACTTAAACAGGGAAAGCTACAACTTTTAAAATTTAGTGTTTAAACCTTTTTATAAGATTTTGGTTTCAAGAGTCCCACTCCCACAATAGGCTCTCTCTCCTGTGGCATCCATTAATAAGCTCCAGACTTTTTTTCCTGAGGTGCTCCACCGACCAGCCCATTCATTTCACTGTTTTTTGATTTTCTCATTTTGTATCTCTTCTTTTGCTATTTTATAAGTACATACATAATGTGTCTTGCTAATAAGTACTTAAACAACGTTCTTTAATAATCATTTAAGAAATTTTTTAATTATTTAATAAAAAATTATTAATTTTTATATTTTGAAAATATATATTAAATATTCTATTTTTACATTTAATATTTTTAATTTTAATTTTTTAACTAATGCCCAACACTCGTTAGTGAATGCTTATATAAAATAATGTATGCTTGTCTTGAGTCATAGACCATATGTAGTGATTGTTGATGCCATCTACAGCTTCCGTTGTGTGATTTCTTGCTTAATTCCTTATCCCCGTTTTCAAACTCTCAATTTGAGACCATCAAATACGTGTGCGAATGCGAATGTGTGTATATCAATATGGGATGGGAGTGTAGAATTCAAAGATAAGATTAAGAATGTAACAGGGCATGGGAGATAACGTTTATGAGGTTGAGCTTCACAGATATTGTCACTACGTGAATGAGAGAGAATGAAAGATCTCTGTGGTCTCCACTAACCTTTTCTCATATCATGGGGCCTGTGACAGAATTGGACCAACACTTTTTTGTATTCATTGAATTTCTTACAAGGTTTAATTTGCATTTATGGTGCTGATTCTTTCTTTCAATTGAAATTATTTGGTGCTAAAGTCCCTCCCTCATAGGCTCATGCAGACTGTTTCCATTTGCGACCCTCCTTCCAAATGAGAAGGTTCGTGTATGGTTAACAGCCATTTCAAAGTCTGGTTCCAGCGATTTCTTCCCCATAAATAGATCCTGTAGTTATGGAATGTGGGTCTATAATTGACATTGTCCTTTAATTTTCGTGGTTAAAAGCAACACAGAAGGACCATTAATTAAAGTTTCCCATGTTTATTTACTCAATCTCATATCTATATAGAAGATACTATTTATTAGACGAATTTTATAAAGATTCCGTTTAATGACAATTATTGTTGAATTCTTCATAAATTTTTAATTATTCACAAGATTTTAATATATATTGAACTAGTATACATTTCAAACCGAACTTAAGTTTCTCTTTCAAAATTATATATCAATCAAATTAAGTTTGAGCTGATATACTTTAGAATTTATTTTAATCCAATGAACCAGTATAAATCTTGAGTTTTTTCTAATATGTTTACTATGCAAATATTAGTGTAAATAAAGTTGAAATATTTTGAATTTTGAGCGACAAAAATAGTTGACGTTCTTTTCAATACTTTTTTTTTTCTCCTTTCTCCATCAAAATTACCCGTGACAACTGTTTTTTTTTTTTTTTCTATCTTGATAGTCATAACTTATACACTTACACGTGCTTCTCTTATATCAATTACTACGTCCAAATAGAGGATTGCCCTGCACTCAAATTCATGTGCGCTTATCCTTAATGCAATCATCAATGGCCACTAAACAGTGAACACACTGAAACCCATCGTTTAAGGCACTCTCTTAACTCAATTACTTCTGCAAATGTCTATCTCTATCTCTATTCACCAGAGACTAGTGCTGCATACAAAAGCCTTCTTCACTCTCTTCAAAGGCTTTCTCCACTATACCCAGAAAATGTCACTCTCTTACCTATAAAAGGCATCGACTACTACGTGCTTGAGACTTCATTTCCGGGGTATATTCCAAGATGGGTCTGCTTAGAGTCTTACTCTTACGTGTGTGTATATTCTGTTGGGTGTTTTCACTACTATGTTCCAGAACAAAATGTGGTGGTTCAGATGTCTCTGTGAAATTCTTGAAAGCTCCACATGCATTCTCTCACTTGAACTCATCTACATTTGCTTTTGAAGTTCTTAATCCTGGTAATGGCGGTCCTTGCTCAAACTGTAGCCTCAGTTGCAAGGTTTGTGTGTCTGTACTTGTGCTTATTTGGCAAATTAATTAGTAACCTTCTTATTGTTGGCCTCCTAATTTCGCCAGTAACTGAATTTGTTGTTGAGATGGTAATATATGAATTTGACAATTTGCTACCCAAGTTTGTTCGTTTGTTAGTTTATATATATATATATGTGTGTGTGTGTGTGTGTGTGTGTTTGTTGTTTTTCTACCCAAATTTGACAATTTGCTATACAATTTTTTTTTGACAATCTGCACGTATTTTTATGCAAAAAGACATGCAAATCGAAACTTACCTAGCAAAAAAGATTAAAAAAAAAGCAACATTAGGATTCCTTAAGAAATTAAATCATCAAATTTATCTATTCCTAGATTACTATAGCTTATGAATGTACAGTTATTTAACGGTACTTTTTTTTTTTTTGCGGGGAGAGGGGATTCGCCTGGCAGTTTATCATGTTGTAGTGGACTACTCTGTTATGATTTCTGTATCACTGGAACTAAAATGTCGGTTCATGCTTTTAATTTTTTTTTGTTTTTGATTTAGAAAGCTATTCTGATTATTCTAAACATACCATGCATGCAGCTGGATGATGGGATCGCATCAATTTGTACTGATAGAAAAGTTACCTACTCAAGCTTGCGGGATGGAAATCATACTTTTGAGGTCTGCACAAATGGGCCTCAAAGACATGGCTGTGCTAGCTACAACTGGACTGTTGGTTAAGAAACCATCCTTTATTCCTTATGCTTGTTACTAATTAGTTATCACTAATGGACTTTGGCCTCTTTTAATTGCTGATGTGTTATTGATGAATCATGTCATGTGTCTTCTGAAAGAAAAAGTTCAGACTGGAGTCTTTTGTCTAAACAATGTAACATAAAATACGAGAACAAGACTGTTTCAAGTTTAAACGGCTAATGCCACAAACGTGACGGGCAAAATCAGTTTTCCCATTTTGAGTTGAATAATAAATGCACCTCATTGCATAACTAGCTTTTGCCTGCATCTTCGTCACATGGAAAAACAAGTTTACAAAGTCATGGAAATGAGGGAAACTAGATATATTGCTTAAAATTTTCTGTCTGAGTGAATTGAGATTCACTTATAAATTTGTTTTTCATTGAATACCATGGTAATAACAGTATTTTCTTTTTCCAGATACAGTTCCCCCAACAGCATATGTTACAGCCTCAACATCTTTCACAAGTTCTTTAAATGTTTCAGTAAATATATCTTTCAGTGAACCCTGTATAGGTGGAGGAGGTTTTGGATGCAAGTCTGTGAATGCCTGCAATGTAAGTAGATGACCATCACAACTGGTTTGATTTCTCAAATTCTGTTTTCTCTTCTATCACGTGTCAATTGCATGGTTAACTTTGATTATGCTGACTGGGGATGTGTTCAAATCCCCCTAGACCTGCCATGTGATTTACCCATCTCCCTCATGTAGAACTCCTATTGTAACGAAAAGAAAAAAAAAACACTTCAATCATGATGTAGCGTGTTCAACACTTCTGTATCTTGTTTCCATTAACTCTCATATTTTGGCAATTAGAGAAACAGATTTATATAAGAATTTCTTCTCAGCTATCTCTGTTTTGATAATGGAAAATGCAAAACCCCATATTATTTAGCCAGAAACAATAAAAATGCATAGAATAATTTGGAGTGTGTTCTTGGAGAAGTATTGTGTTAAGATAATACGGAATTAGTTTTTAACAGATTGCTATTATATTTCTTTACAGCTTCTTGTCTATGGTGCTGGCCAGGTTATACCATCTTCCTTTAGCATTTTGCAGCCAAACCTTGCGTATTCTCTTCTCGTTAGTTTGTCTTCTACAGTTCAATATGGAAGGGCAATCCTTGTAATGGATAGGAATTTCTGCACTGACATTGCTGGTAACAGCTTTACAAGAATGCCAAATTCAAGTGTTTATATACATATTGGTGAGTGTTTATACTTGTGGATATACATGTGCATGCGGTGTTTGTGGCCTTGAGTGTGTGACCCTGTCTTTTATACAGATGCTTGACTTTTAATCCGATATAATTTGACATATTATGTTATAGTGTATTAGCATTTTATATTGTACTGTTAGAGCTCAGGAGATTTTTAATGCTTCTAAACAGATGTAGTTACTTTACTGAAAGAACAAACTTCCATGCGAGTTTTTGATGTTCAAAAACTTGCTTTCCTTCTTTGGTTGGCATGATCTACAGATAGAAGAAGGGTTTATGTCAACCTCAGGACTCGTATACCTGAAAAGCTACTTCAACTTAACAGTGAAACTAGAACAGTACAGGCAACAAATGACTATAACAAGATAAGGGTTTATTTGTACTTCTCAGCACCAGTTCTGAATTCATCTACAGAAATTATGAATTCTCTCAACGTTAGTCAGGGTTCACTTCTTCCAGCTAGTGCAAAAAGTCTTGGAAATCGAAGATTTGGATTCTTGGTTAGTTGAATCATGGATATGATATGTTATATTTGTATATATATCTTATGCTTATTCCATGTGTATCTCTTCTCTTTACACTTTTTTTTTTCTTTTGGCCTATTCTTATTTCAGATTGCTAATATCTCCTCTACTGCTGTAATCTCAGTGGACTTCAATTCGAAGTCTATAATAAGCAGACAAGGGACTCAAGTTTCTCCAACTGCACCAGTTACCTTCCTTTATGGTACACGTTATCCACCAAGAAAACACTATTTGGATTTATATTAGAAAAATGCTAATTAATATTTTTTAGGCAATACTTCCCGTTTTTATATATATTTCTTTTGCTTTGGTACACTGTTGACTTGAGAATTTTGAGATTCCATTACTCTCTGATGACGTGTCTATGTATGGAATTCAGATTCTAAGAGGCCTGCTGTGATGTTGAGTACATATAGCATGAGGACAAGAGAACACAATTTCCAGATATTAATTAAATTTGTGAAGCCTGTTTTTGGCTTCAATGCCTCTTGCGTATCAATATCAGGGGGTCTATTAGAAAGGCAAGTATTTTGTAGATGTGCATTTTCTGTGATAGTATAGTGTGTACCCATACAAGTGAACAACATGTCTGTATATGTAAAAATCTGTCTCTCTATATGCATCATTTAAAAATGGAGAACCATGGGTAGTTCACTAACATTGAATCATGAAAAAGCAAAACGCAAGTTGATAATTGATCCTTTCTCTTGCAACTTTTTACTTCTGTCTAGTTTTCATGAAATAAGACGGAGCACATACATTATTCAGCTACAAGCAGATGATGATCTAGTATTTGTCAGTGTTCCTGAGAACGTAACTCGTGATGTTGCTGGAAACAAAAATCTAGCTTCCAATGTTCTACAAGTGAGGCACTGTAAGATATTTTTTGTGTGATTATGTTGTTACTATTATTGATATTATATTTTGTCTGCCTGATGATCATTCCTAATCTTGTATATGATTATATTGGTTTTCCTTTTCATTTGTTGGATGTAAGTTATTAAAAGATTTTCATATATAATTGTCAGACATATTTATGATTTCATGACACATGCAGACTCTGTACCTCTGATTTCTTCTGTGATTTCTGCAATTGCAACTGCTTCTTTTGTGCTGACATCTCTTGTCGCGGGGCTGCTAACTGTCTCAACTTCAAGCCTTCAATCTGTTGGTACATTTATGAGATCGTCTTCTTTCTTGATCGTTAATCCAGCAAGGAATCTTTTTGTGAGATGCCTAACTTACTTGAACACTATCCTGCATACCAGTTACCACCCTATGTATTCAATTGTTGTACCACCCCGTGTATTGAATTGTTGTTTAAAGTGGAGAAAAACAGTGCTATCTACGAATATAATATTTTGGCTGATAAGTATTCGATTTATAATAATGAGTTATCTGTTTATTTTTTTATGACTAAACAAATTGAAGGTACTAAATGAGAAAGTCTCGGCATCATCCTTAATAAAGTATCAAAAGTAGGGAGATAGATATTTTCTATTTCAGTGCCCACGGATTCATTGTCTGTGTTCACCCCCTCCCCCGTCACACACAAAACAGAGAAAATAGATTATAGTGGAGTGTTTTTTTACATTCAAGGCTAGACACCAGTGTTTCTTCTTCCTATTGAAAAATGTACTCGATCTCAGAATTTAATTTTCCAGAATTTTGGTTTACGTATTAAATTCTTTTATTTCATTATCTTGAACTTCTAGATTTATTTCAACTTCATATTGATGTACACCAAAATATCCAATGTACTTGTAGTGACTATGGCGACAATACCACATTGATAAGGTCAACCTTTGTTGATCATGCAGAGAATTATTTGCCATATTCAGGTCTTTGCACTGTCTAGATGGTTAGCAGTTAAGTTGCCAGTTGAGTTTTATGAATTCGCCAGGCATTTGCAATGGACCATACCCTATTTTCGTGTGCCATGGGAAACTGGACATATGAACCTGTTCATGGTAGGCTCTAGTCCTTTGGGGAGCTATAATTCCTTCACCAAAGCTTCAGCAACAATCCCAAACACGCTATTAGAGGAGAATTTAAATATTGCTGCTTCAGTATATGGATCACCACTTACTTCTTCAGAGTACCAGCAATATTTTGAGGTCAGAACAAGTTAACTTCTCTATCAATCCATTGACCTTTATATTGGTGAAAAACTCTCAATATCCTTAATTAACAATGCATACCTGCAGAACCAAAATATGAAACCAGAAGCTGAATATATTTTGGATTCACGTCATTCCAGTGGGTAAGTTATATAAATGTCAATACATTATATTTATGCAATTAGAGCTTTCGTTTCCATATAAAAAAGGTCAAAGATTAGGATAAAAATAGTAGCACACCAATTTTTTAGCACCTCTTTAATGCCTTTCTGCGCTTGCTAGTAAGATCTGTTATTCTATGTTGATAACTTCTAAAATGTAATGGTAACTGAATGTTGTCAACTTAGTATATCACGTTTTACTGGTCAGCACATTTCATAGAGAGATGAAAGAAAGGAAGGTGTGCAAATAGCATTGCCCCAAAGATTGACTAATGGTATCTTTAATTAGATTGAAATCAGAGATTGCAAAATTATAAGATAAAGAAATGGAAATTTGACGAAGAAAAAAAAATGTGGTGCATTTACTATCATTTTACTCATACTACTTCAAATTTTATTAAATACATAGTGAGCATATTGACTTGCAGTATCTTAAACTTGATGCTTTTTTCTTTTGGTTTCATCTGTGAACAATAATAGAAAGGCATTCCAAGAGATAAATCAAGTCACACCCTCTGTTTACAGATCATAATTAATTTAGTAATCTAAGTATTCAAAGTTCAAATGCTTCAGCAATATTTGCTTACTTATAATCTTCTATCGGATTGATTGGTTTTTCGTATAGATGGACAGATTTTTATAGAAGCATGTTTTGGTTAGCTGTGATCTGTGGCGGTTTGATGATTCTGCATGCTTTTCTCCTCATTATCCTGAAATTTGGGAAGAGAAATTCTGAAAAGCAGAGGATATATGGAGCACTCACATTCCCAAGATTTGAGATATTTCTTATATTTCTTGCACTACCTAGTATTTGCAAGGCCTCTGCTGTCCTTATTAGAGGTAATCTTAATGTTATTAGTTATCACTTGTCACCTAACCATTTTTGTGAACAATAATACTTTAAACTA
The DNA here is from genome assembly GCA_023212625.1 of Styphnolobium japonicum. NCBI lineage: Eukaryota > Viridiplantae > Streptophyta > Magnoliopsida > Fabales > Fabaceae > Styphnolobium > Styphnolobium japonicum. The sequence goes on along the minus strand of JALBWW010000003.1, from coordinate 36,399,060 downwards.
AAAAGAAAAAAAAGATGTGTCAGGTTATTAGGCGTATGCAATCTATACTAATTGTTACAAACCATTAGTGTGGTCAACCATGTTATGGAGTGGTTAATGAAGCACAGGTTGGTCCTTGCTTCTAATTCTACCTAGTTTAATATTTTTCCTCTCATGCTTTAAATTAAGCATGATATTAGTAGTTTTTGCTGCTCTCTTATCCCCCAGGGACTGTTGTGCTTTCCTTTTCTTCAAATGGACCTAGTCATGAGTATTACGGGTTGAACCCAAAGATATTCCACTAATAATCTAATCCATACTAAATTTGATTTCTCCTGGTCACTAGTTTAAGTCGGAGGAATGCTAAATACATAGTTCTTGTCGATATATACAATTGTTAGTTGAAAGTCCTCCTCACAAGAGAAGATGGGTCTTTTTTTTTTCTTTTATGAAAAGGAAAATAGAAAGAAACATAAAAAAAAATAAAACTATACCAGGAATAGTATAATAAGTGAACTTATTTATATGCTTTCAGGCATTATCGCATGGTCCATTTTCAGAAGTTTAAAACCTCTCATACATAATTATATTGTTTAATTTTTCTCATTTGTATGAATGGCCTTAGGGGGAGCTCCTTCAGCAGTGGCAGTTGGCATTCTACTGTTGGTTTTTGTGTCTTTTGTGCTTCTAGCTTTGTTCTTGTTCCTCTCGGTTGGAATTACATTTGGAAAACTACTTCAATACAAGGAAGTCCATCAAGAAGGCGAGACATTTCACTGGTATCAAGAGCTTGTGAGAGTAATTTTGGGGCCAGGTAAAAGAGGCCAGTGGACATGGAAAAACCAGCCTAAATCTCTTTATCTAATCATCTTTGGCCCACTGTTTGAAGATTTAAGAGGCCCTCCAAAGTACATGCTTTCACAGATATCTGGTGGCAATCTTCCAAGTCGTAGTGACCGTATTATTGCCTCTGATGATGAAACAGAAGATGCAGAAGCACCTTTTATCCAAAAGCTGTTTGGGATTCTTAGAATATACTATGTGCTTCTTGAATCCTTAAGACGGGTTTCGCTGGGGATTTTGGCAGGTGCCTTTATGGATACTCGATCTTCTAAGACTCCAGTAATTATTATACTGTCTATATCCTCTTTTCAGCTCTTCTTCATTGTGCTAAAGAAGCCATTTATAAAGAAAAAGGTTCAGTTAGTTGAGATTATCTCAATCACCTGTGAAGTTGCTTTATTTGCTACTTGTTTGGTGCTCTTGAAGAAGGATTTTTCTGTGAGAACTGAGACTAAATTTGGAATTTTTATGCTTGTGCTGTTCCTAGTGGGGTATTCTGCGCAGATTGCTAATGAATGGTATGCTTTATATAGACAAACAAGGTTGCTGGACCCTGAGGAGTCATTCTTGAAAGGTTTGAAAATTGCATCCATTGGATTTCTTTTGTATTTCATCCCTCAGAAATACATCAAAAACTTGGAAAGGAGGTTACCACAAAATGGCCAATGGAATGAAGAAGCTCGAGATATTGCTTTGGAAGCTGACAGATACAGGCTCTCAGGCAGCAGGAGCTCAGGTACACCTGATAAACCATGGTTGAAACAATTGAGAGAACTTGCAAAGGCTAGCTTTGGTAGGGAAAGAAGTGGAGCTCTAAATGATCCTTCCACTAGTAATACTAGATGGAGTGGGTTCTGGGGAACCAAAAGAAGTGGGAGCTCGTCTTCTGATTTCAAGTCAAAACCAAGTTCATTGTACAAAGATTTGGAAGCAATTTTTGCATCCAAGTGAAATTCATACAGGAAACAGTCAAATTTGTACGTAATTTAAAACAGTTGCCAACTTATTGTAATTCTGTGTGGATTTGCTCCTGCAACCATGTATCCAGTTTCCTGATGATGTGCACCATTTTTTTAGAGTGGATTTGCACATGATGAAGGTTGCGAACGCTATAAACCACATTATAAAATGTCATCGATTTTCACTAATTGTTTAGTTGAACGTTTTCCATTAAGTTGTTCGAGAGACTCGTTTGGGATTTAGACAGTAAGGTAAGTAGTAAACAACATTCCCTGTGAAGACTACGGAAATTTATGGATCCTATTCACATCTCCAGCTTTGTCAATATTTGGTGTCCAGTATGGCACTCCAATGCTCAATATATATTATATATGCATGGTTATGAGGGATTATTCCAGACACTTGTTACCATATTCATCCAACTCATAAGTTAGGAGCCAAATGATCAACCTACAACATAATGAGAAATAAGAAAATGACTAAATTAATACATATTTTATAAATTTAAGACCAAGTCAAATAGAAAAATAAATCCAAGAATAAAACTGCAAATTAGAAATAGAGTTGCCTATATATATATATATATATATATATATATATATATATATGGGGTGGGGATCTACTGACTCTAAGAGTAAGTCATAGAATTATAATTTTACTAATCTAACCGTTAAATCATGTAATATTATCATGAAGGTCATGCATACAAAATTTAAGATAAATTGAACATGCATAAATATTAATCTTATAATCGACATTTACTTATATTTTGAAAAACATATTATATGTTAAAATAAAGTAATTAAATAAAATATCAATTAAATTTAAAATTTTATAAAACTTTATAGGTTTAATCTACTTAATAAGATTTTTCAATCTACTAGTTGGATTGATGAAATTCAAAATTTATAAAAAGTTATTTAATATAGTAAGTTTGTTAAGACTTACTCTTAAAGTAAGTAAAATCTTGCTCATATATATATATATAGGTAGAGATCTACTTACACTTGACATACTTACATTACTCGATAATTTTTTATAAAATGTGAATTTAATCAATCAAACTATTGAATTGAAAGTTCTTATAAGATAGATCAACCCCATAAAATTTCTTACAATTAAAAAATTATTTAATACTTCATCGCATTACTTTATTTTAACGTATAATATGATTTTAAAATGTAAGTAAATTGTCTACTATTAGATTAGATAATTATATATGTCCGATTTATTTAAAATTTGGTATGCATGATTATTAAAATAATAACATATGATTCAACAGTTGAATTGGTTAAATTCACATTTTATAAAAAATTATTAAGTGATATAAGTGTATCAAAACTTACGCTTGATGTAAGTGAATCTCCACCCTATATATATATATATTATTCCTTTAATATATTTTTTATTTTAGTAAAAGTATTGATAATGATTAATATTTAATTATGTATTTTACTTTGTTAAATTTAAAATATAAATATTAAAATAGGTATATAATAATTATGTTCGAATTACGTGAAACACATTTAAATATTGACTAATAAATACGGGGAGTTGCCGATACCTTCCCAAAAAAATAAGATAACGAAAAAGCTTCCATAAATTAGTATTTTTGGATATTCATTGCATATTACGCTTTCTTCTGTCTTCTAGATTCAACAGGCATCGGGTAATCGCCCAACTTTTGTTTTAGTTTCTTTCTTTTTCCGATTGTCAGCTTCCACTCGTCCAATTCATATCCCTCCCGCTGACTCCATTTCTCTGTTTCTTCTTCTTCTCATTCTTCATTCTTCATACCTACTTCAAATACACTATCGTGCTAGACGACGTTGTCGTTTTAGCCTAGAGTCGAAGTGATCACCGATCATCACAGAAACCCAAATTGAATCAAACCCTAACTTCCCTTTTCCTTTGTTTCGTAATTTCAAATTTTGTTCTTTTGTTCTCAAACCCTGTGCCAGCAAGCAACGGCAAATCCCAACACCTGTGCCCCGTTTTGGCCTCCTTCTGACACAACACAAGTTCATGCCAGCACCCTTTTGGAGCTTCTAACACCTGTCGTGTCCATTGCCAAAAAGCTCTAACCTTTCTCTTCTCCGTGTTCTGTTCCTCTCCTATTATATATACACAGATAAAGGGAAATGGGGTCGGTGTTAAGTTCAACGAAGAGCAAAGAAGAGCTGGAAATGGCGTTGAATAAGGCTAAGGAGATAGCATCCTCCTCCCCCGTCGTTGTCTTCAGGTATTCAATCTACCTATTACATAGAATCTGCCCTTTAAGAGAAGCAGATTTTTGAGTCTGGACTTGGATATGCGTTTATGTTCATCTCAATACAGCTTTCTGGGTTACGTTCAAGGGTTTTTTTGGTATACAGTGTGGAGCTTTAGATAAGTAACATGTTTTCATTCATAAAATTCTAATTTTTGAGTTTGTTTGGTGTCCATAAAAAATGGGTGAAATTTGCATACAATTTTTCATATAAATTTCATTTCCTTAATGGTCAAGTAAGGTCTCAATGCTGATGTTTGTTATCTATTAGACATTTCTTTTTGTTGGATAAAGCTCTTACTACTATGTCGCCCTAATAATGAGGGCGTGCATAGCCCCACGTCTATATGTGTCTCAGGTGGGCCTGAAGGGCTTCACAGTCAGAATGGGCTATCGAGCACCAATGTGTGTCCATACACGTAGAGAGTTCATAGGGTGATTGTTGACATCTCATAAAACTAACACTTTTTTTTGTGTATCTCAATTGTTTGTTTGTAGCATTTTAGAAATTGATTGTCTTTGTAACTATGTATGTGCCTTTTGCTTTAGATATAGCTGCTGGGTTTGTTTTTCCATGACCCATGTCACTCATTTTGTTCGCATCTATGGGCATTAATTGTCAAGACAATTTCTGTCTTTCATACGCCCTCCTTATTCATTTTGATAAAGCGGCTTCGTTTTTTTTTTCATCGTAATAATTCCATCTGGTAATTTGTGCTGGCAGTAAGACTTACTGTGGTTACTGCAAGAGGGTCAAGGATATTCTCAAACAGCTAGGAGCAGCGTACAAGGTCATTGAATTGGATGTGGAAAGTAAGTGTGCCTTGGATGCTCTATCAATTGATTTCGTGTCTCATACTGTGGTCTATATAAATTTCGTTTTGTTATATAATTGTCTTAAGAGTTGCATTGCTTTCTGTCCTTTGAAGTTTTCCAATTAATTAATTAATGATTAACATGAGTATGGCGATAAAATGATTGCTTCTCAACAAATCTCTGCTACTTTAAGCATTATAGCAAATGTGATGTTATAAAATTGTCTCGAGTATAGTTACTTTGCTTTCTATTATCATATCATCTGCTTTCTGCTATGTTATTTGCATTATCAACATGGAATATGCAAAAATGGGAAGTCTAACGCCCATTATATCCCCAATTGGGGTCTATTCTCTTCTACTCGGAGGGCTATTATTACACATTTAATTTCAAGAAACTAATTTGTTCTCAATTCCACTCGGGCTTTTCTTTTTTTATCATTTCCTTTTACTAGAAAATTTTCTTTACCTATTTGAAGGTGATGGGAGCGATATTCAGTCAGCTCTAGCTGAGTGGACAGGGCTTGGGACTGTGCCTAACGTGTTTATCGGAGGAAAGCACATTGGTGGTTGTGACAGTAAGGCCACTCTCCTTCTGTCTTTTATCTTCAGAGCCTATCCTCCATGAGGCGAAGGCCAAATAAATCTTGTTCTTGTTCTATTTTTGTTTTTCGTCTATAACGTTTTATCTCTTGGGTCTTGCAGCTGTTTTGGAGAAATACCGGGGAGGTCAACTGGTTCCCCTTCTCACTGATGCTGGAGCGATCGCCAATAACTCTGCTCAGCACTGAATAACCGTAGAGAATATTTTCTTAAATAAGATGAATTAAGGAGAAAGTGTTGTATTCTATGACTCCTGGCATTACTTTGTATGAATATAAAGCGCAACAAGGATGTGTAGTGTGCTATAATAATGTGATCTACATCGAAGAGTATTAACTGTGCTCTGTTACCTATCTGAATAGATTGGAGAAGAGATTCTGTGGCTTTTTAACCGAAATTATGGTACAGATATTGGCATCGTAGTTACATTGATCTCTAGAGGGTAGAAATGGCGTAATTATTAATTACATCTAAGATGATTGGTGAAAGATTTTACCTTTTATCGAATGTAAAAAAACTATTTGGGGGTATTGTGGTGGAAAAAAATAATTTGATCCTGTGGATGCATTTACTTGGAACAATGAATCTCAGGATAAACTATCATGAGCTAATCTTTCTTCAGTTGTTTCGTTTCACTTTGATTTCTTTTCAAACCGTGTTCGTAATGTAACAATAGCCTAGCCTATTCATCCGGCGAGGTCCCAACATTTGCATCTTGCGGCATTTGTTATTACAATCCGGCTAGCATCATCATAGGCCAGTTCGTGCTTCTGCATCATTTGTTGCATCGGATCAGTGTAACACAGTGTACGCCTAATTTCAAGTTTACGAGAAAAGTATTATAGAAGCAGTCTTTTAAAACTTCAAATTGAATAGGAGTTAAAATAATAATATTCTAGATGCTTATTTTATTAAATTAAAAATTGTGATATAGCATATACTATATGTGTGTGTTACACCGATATGCTCAACCAATGCAAAAAAATGATGCAACAGCACCTTAGACATTGCAATCCCAAATTCCAAAATAACATCGATATAGCACAACACCGCAATAATATTAACAGACACGAAGATAATTAACAGAACCACCAAAACAACACATGAAGACATTAAACAGAACCACCAAAACAACACACCAAGACATTTAACTGATCCACCAAAAAACGTTAGCAATAGCATGATGTTGGAATTAGTTTGAAATAGTAGAGTGCGATAACTCTCAAGTCCAACATTAGAAAAGTGAAATAAATTCTTGTAATAAAGAAATTTTCTCACATATAAAAGAAAATTTCGGAGGGCATTTAAAAAACATTTTATAGTACAATTAACAACATTTTCTTCTTATCAACAAAGTAATTTCTGTAATTCTGAGCCTGTAAAGATTTTATTTTCTCTGTTTTTCACATCAATTTTTTTTAAAATTTATTTATGACATTAAACTAAACGATATGTTTGAGAAGTAATAAACTAGTCTCAGTTTGGATTATATTGTAAAAATTAATTGTACAAAAATTCTTAAAAAAATTAATTATAAAAGAATTAATGTCAAAAGAATTAATTTATTTTTGGTAATAATATTTAAAGAATTATTTTTATTTGGTTAATATAAAATAAAATTAATTTTAAATATGAAATACTAAAACAGATATTAATTTCATAAGAAATTTGACAACTGACTCAAATATTTATTTCATGAGTAAACCTCCAAATTGGTCCTCTAAAGATTTGGTTGACATTAATTTGGTCCTTAAAATATGGTTGACATTAGTTTGATTCTCAAATCATTGTTTTTGACATCACATTAATCCAGACGTGAAGTTTCGTGATGAGACTGTCAGCTAGCTGCTGATGTAGCCTGTTAAGTGGTGACATGGTAGGCCAAGTTGGCATTTGATGCAAGTAAAAGAAAGAAAAATTCTCAAATTTTGAAACCTAAATCCTTAAATCTTCAAAACCTCAAATCATGTCAACTCCTCATTGCATGCCTTTGGCGCTACCGCCCAGCTGCATTAACTCAAATGAAGAGGTTCGCTTGTTGTGCATTGTTAACTCAGATGAATAGGTTCAGTGTTTAGCAGTTTGAGTTTGTGTGCAGTTTCTCAAGGTGCTGGGTTTTGGACTGATTTTGCAAGTTAAAGTCCTAACTAGTGGGGTGTGATGGGATCTTGATTTAGAATTTGAGTAGGGATTTGAGTAGGGAGCTATCATGTTGGGTCATTTTGCAATTCTCAAAACTGTCATGGGTTGAAGGCTTGTGATGCAATAGAAATGTGAGTTGCTCAGTCACATGAAGAGTTGAGGTTGAGCTTCTGAGTAAGGGCTATGGTGGATATTTACTGTGGTAACGGGGATGATGTTAGGGATTTTGGAGAGAACACAAAATCTGGGTCATCACAAAACTTCATGTCTGGATTAACTTGATGTCGACAATAATGATTCGATGACTAATTTAATGTTAATAATCTTTTAAGGACCAAATTGATATCATCCAAATCTTTCGAAAATGAATTTGAGGGTTTGCTCAAAGCTATAGTTTTACTTAGCTCCATGTTGGATTAATCCTTCTACCATTTGACAAAGATTTTTGTCATGTTAACAATTAACAATATTCCTAAGCAGATAACTAGTCACATTAGCGTTCCACTAACAGTCTCATCACAAATCTTTACTTTTTGACTAATGTGATGTCGAATATAACTAAATTAATGTCTACTATCTTTCAAGGACTACATTAATGTTACCACAATCTTTTAAAGATGAAAATAAGAGTTTATTCTTATTTCATTAAATGAGGGCAAGAAGGTAATTTGATGTACCAGGAGTATCCTCACTTTTATCGACCCGAGAATGTCTCTAATTTCACTTATAAGAGGATTGATTTTGGATTGAACTTTCACTTTTTGTTACGGGGTACATGGACAAACCAAGCATGATTGGGCCCGTTTGTATAAAATTATTGGAAAAGGAGGTTTATACTTTCGTTTGGTAAATGTTGTTGAAAATTGTGCGTAACGTAATTGTTTTAAACTCTGGTTTTGAAAATCAGATCGGATTTGCCGGTCGGATCGGTTTGAATGGGAATCGATCATCTCATTGGTCCAATCTATTCTAAAAAATTAGTTAGGCTGAAAATCGGTTAAGAACCGATGAACCAGTTAAAAATCGATGAACTAGTCGACCCAAACCGGTCCAATTAGGTTCAATCGGTCTTCCTTTTCTAAAAAAAAAAAATTTGTTTATTAATTCAAATAATGTCATTTTGATTTAAAAATTGAATGTAAGCCAATCTAAAAAGAATTTTATATGAAATATTTAAACTTAGATTGTATAAAAGCTTAAAAAATAAATGTATAATTGATTATATATATCTTTGAACTGAAACTGAAATTTTTTTAAACAAAAATAGGCTATAATACTGTTACAAAATGCTTTGAACTCTCAAAAAATAAACTGTAAACTATTTTTTATTATTTGTGTTATTTTTTATAATTTTTAATTTGTTTAATTAGTATATAATATATATATATAAATATATTTAAATTATTTAATTATACTTCGATTTGACCACGATTTAACTATAATTGAACCATTAAACTTTACATCAATTTCCTGACCAGTTCAACTACCGATTCAATTTTTAAATCTTTGTTTTAAACACAAATTATAAAACAAACACGACAAAATGTACCAAAAAAAAAAAACAAACAAACACGACAATAGAATTTTGTACGAATCACGTTTCACCGCTCAATCGTGATTCTAATCCCACCACAAACAAACACGTACCTACTCATTCATATAGGAATATGAGTGATTGGTTCGCGATAGCGATCGTGTCACGTCATTCAATTTAAGGACATTGATATTTGTGAAAATTTTATATTATTCTAATTTTAATATGAAAAATAGTTTAAAATATGCTAACCCATTACATTAGCCTAACATTGGAAGCAACAAGATACATTTTAGAGACTTTTTTGTGTGGATATAATACCGTATGCCGTATGTATTTTGTTAGAGTTGCTGTTCAATTCTGTTAAATCAGAGTACAGGGTTGCGCACATATTATTTTGATTAGATAAGAGTAGCTTTCACTTCAGTGTACAGGGGTTATTAGTTATTATATAGGCTGCCAAATTTTCGTTCAGGGTTCCATCGTAATCCGGCTGTAAGTCTATTGTGTCTCCGTGTAGTGTGGGGTGTTCATTAGCTCGGCGAATGATAAAGCCCAAGTGCGTGTTTTGGTTAAAACTGTCAAATGGGTCAATTTGATTCGTTTGATTAAATAGGATGGATAAAAGACATTTGCGTTTAAATTGGTTATAAACTAGTTAGTTTAATTTGTCTTACATTAATTTGAGAGTTTAAACATTCGTGAAACCGAACTTTTTTATTTACTTGTAAATTTTGGGAAAAAGAAAATAAATTTAATAATATCAAATTAAATATTATATATTTTTTATACTCCTCAATGTATCATTAATTAGAATGTGTTTGGATATATATATATATATATATATATATATATATATTAAATAAAATACTTTAAAAAAACACTTTTATAAGTTTTTAAATATATTTGGATGAAATTTTTTTAAAAAAAAGATAAAAAAAATTACTTATCATTTTTTTAAAAAAATTAGTGATCATCAACTTCTAAAAAAAAAAAAGAAAAAATAATTTTTAATATAATTTATTAATGAAAATACTTTTACTTTTATTAAAAATTACATATTATATCCTCACTTTTTTTCCCATACAAATCATGCCTCCTTTGTTATGCAAAGTCTATATTTTTAGTAATTTTGTTATAAAAAGTGCTTTTACTTTTTTTTATCTAAATAAACTTACAAGTCATTTTATTACTTAAAAAAATTTCATTCTTTAAAAAAAATCTCTACTAAAAAAAGTTTTATAAAAAAAATCAATTTTTAGAAACTTATCTAAACAAACTCTTACTAAAAGGAAAGAAAGTAAAGAAAGATACAAATTTTAAGATTTTTTTTCCTGAATTTGTTTCACTCTAAAATGATAAAAAACTGAACAGAAACATTAGGAAATTTTTTATTTTATTTGAAAATTGGTTAAATTTCATCTAAATAAACTTTCCAATAATAATAACCAGTTCCCTTTTTTAGCTAAATGTTATTAAGCTGTATCAGAAAATAAATTTATTTAAACTTTTCGATAATAACAACTAATCCTTTTTTTCCGTAGGTAGACTTGGCTACGTAGTTTAAACAATGTTATTAAGTTGTATCAGAAACTATATTTTTAATAAATTTATTTAAAGTGAGGTCTTTTAAAATATATTTTTTAAAGCTTTTTTTGGATATTCATCTATCTGTTTTAATTGAATTATCTTTTATTTATCATTTTTTTTACTAAAACCTTTGTTGGTCTTTTATTCACATAAGAAAACCATATTTGGAGTAACTTATCTTTATTACTATATTTATTCACACAAGAAAAAAAAAACACATTAGGTGAGTTTTTGTCATCTTCTCATTAATATATGCTCTTCCAACTTTTTTTCAAATACATCCATTCTTAAGTTTAATTTTTGTTTTATATCTATTCATCTATCGCAACTTTTTCACCTCTAATACACTTTTTGTTGTTGTTCTTGTTGGTACTTTCTTGCTCAACATTCATTACCATAAGCATTGTTGGTGTAATAGTTGTTTGCTAGATTTTTTTACTGAGTTTGATAGGTACTTTATGATCATAAATTATGCCTAAAATATTTCTCCATTTTATCTACTTAGTGTGAATCATGTATTACATCCCTATTGAATATCCTTATACTTTGTAAGATAGGTTCAAGATATCAAAATCATACAACTTGTGATATGATGTGACCCTCAATTTTTACTTCAAAAACATTATTAACTCGCGTTTTGCTAAAGTTGTATTTCATATATTGTGCATTTCTTCTACTTAATCGAAATCATTATCATTCCAAAATTTCTCTTCACAACTCAAGTTTACAATGTACTATTGCTCTTGACTCATCAACTATGACTATATCATCTGCAAAATGACGGATGACAGATGAAGGTACTGGCTCTTTGATGTACTCAATAAGTACATCCAAATATTAAGGTAAAAATGCATTGACTTAAAGTTAACATTTGGTGCAATCTCATAGTTATAGAGAAATCTTCTATTAGCCCTCTATGCATTCACACTATAATTATTGTCTCATCTTACATATTCTTTATAGCTCAAATATATATGCAATACAAATTATTTTATTCTTTCTAGAACATTCACATATTTCCCATGGCATCTTATAGTAAATTAAAAATAAAAATGGTGAATATTATGCAGTTCCATAAAATAATTTCGCTTAGCCAATGAGCTTAGAGCACAGCTAGCACTAGTCACACTATTTAAGATTGTGGTGTGATCATTATTATTAAAATCGGATCGGACTAGTTGGTGGATCGATGAATCGGCCAAAAAATCAGTTCGAGTGATTAGTTAGATCAGATATGTCTTGAAACCAGTGTGACTTGGTTTGACTTGGCCAGTTTGGACCGAAAATTGGTGACCCGACCTATTGAATCGATGAACCGGCAGGGTCATAAAATTTTATTAAAAAATTTTAAACTTTGAAAAGTCATAACTTTTTACTCGTTTGTTCGATTTAGACAAATTATATGTCCATTTCATATAACTTTTCGAGATCTACGCTATGTCGATCCCAATTTTTTTTTTTTTAAATTATTTTCTAAGTTATGAGCATTTTAATGAAAATATTAGGGCTTTTTTTATGAATTAGAGGTTAAACTTTTTTTATTAGGTCATCATTTCTCTAAAAATAAAGATATTTTAGTTGTTTATAATGATAAATATCATCATATATAGTATGTATTTATATATATGTGTGTGTGTATTTAAATATTTATTTAATTTTATGTTGTTCGACCAGTGACTCACTGGTTAAACCGGTGACCTATTGATTCAGTACCTTAACTGAGTCGACTACCGATCCGTGTTTAATAACTATGGGTGTGATGATGATGTATGAAAATTTGATCTTTCACTATGTCACATATTTTTCTCTCATATTTGAAGAAATTATTAGGTACTTTGAAAGTAATATTATCAGTAGTTTTTTAACAATTAGATTTGATTTAAGATTTATTTTATAATATTTTAAATATAATCCAACGGCATGCATGATTATTTGGTGTCTTGTATTATGTTTTTAGTGGAGTAGTATAGTATTCTTAGAATACATGAGAATTTCTTTTCCTAAAACACTAATTTCCTTAATTTTTATTTTATTATATTATGAAATGACTATGACTTTATAGTTTATTCTTTTAGAAAATAAATTATTTCTAAGATTTTGTATTTATTTTAATAATTTCATATTCTTTCCCAACTATCCATTAATTGTTTTTTTTTTTCAAATTGACCGCATTTCTTTTTTTAGAAGTATTACACTGATATTACTATTGTCTTAAGAAGCACATATGATTGGTTTATTTATTTATTTATTTGCTGCTATGTTTGAGTGAAGTTTAAGAAAATGGAAAACACTCTCTCTTTCGGTTTGAAATTTATTTAGTGTCTACCTCAATGTTATATTTGGAAAAATTTAATAAGGGAAGGGAAAGGAATGGAAAGAGAAGAAAATATAGTTACCTTTTAAACATTGTGTTTTGAATCATTAAAGTGTAAATTTGATTTGATTTTATTTAAAATTTAATTTTTATGTTTGGAACTCATTATAAAAAATATAATTTGAAATTATTTTTAAATTAATTTTCATCTTTGTAATACCTTAAAAATGAATTTTATTCACTTTATTTTATAATTTTACTTTATTATCCTTACTTGGAATAACTAAAATGGACAAAATAGTAAGGATAAAATTATCAATTTAAATAATTAAAACTAAAATTAAATCAAATTCACTTAAATTTAACTAAGTTTGCATGTATTTTAGATGCACATAACTTAAATTAATAGAATTTTAAAATTAAATTAATGTTTAAATCATTACCTAAAATTTATGATTCCAAACATACCCATATTTAAATAGGAAAAATAATTTTAGAGTTTTAAGAGAAATCTCATTTAAAACCTTTCTAAATAGAAGTTAAGTCACTTTTCGTTTTCTTTCCTCTACCTACCCCTCATTCAAACATAGCAAAAAATCTAATGAGCCCCTCGGTAATATTCGAAGGTCATAAAAGTTAAGTCATTTTTCGTTTTCTTTCCTCTACCTACCCCTCATTCAAACATAGCATAAAATCTAATGAACCCCTCGGTAATATTCGAAGGTCATTATTCAAAATTGTATCAAGTACAAGGTATATACTAAAAATAAAATAGAAATAGTATTATTTAATTTAAAAAATTAATAATTTAAATTTAAATCTATATAAATTTATAAATAATCAGTTATAAAGTTATCATTTTTAATTTTTTTTATAAATATATTACATAATTTTTTTAAAGTTCATCCTCTTTTTTTATGGGCAACATTTTAGTGATAATTAATGTTATTAATTTTTATTTTATTAAAAGATTAATTTTATGGCATTTGAAACTTGAAAGATTAATTTAATGATATTAATTGATATTAAATAACTACTTTGATATTAGTATAAATGAAGGATTAATAAATTTTTTTTATGATCATAAGATGTCTTCACACTCTTTAGGTGTGAGATTAATTCCTATTTAAACATCAACTTTGTTCTAATTACAAAATGTTAGATTTGAACTCTTACGGTATATAAACATTTTTATATACCCTAAGAATAAGATACTAATTTTGTAAAAACCTAACACATAATATATCATAACAATACATATAATTAAATTAAATATAAAATATTATGTAATAATATTTAAATAAATTTGGTCCATCATAAATATTATTCTTATAGCACCTAATTTTTTTTCCACATTGTTATGTAAGGTACACCTACGTAAAACTGAGCCACTCGGTGATTAGGATTAATGTAATGTTGAATATATATCTCGAAATAATCAAAATGAATGTATGCCCGTTCTTTCTTAAAATTAAAAATTCCGAGGAAGTGAGAGAAAATAACACAGGAAAGCAGGAGAGCTTTATGAGCGTATGAGTCATAAGTAAGGGTACGAGTATGACGACGAGGAACAGCGTTATTGCTCTACACCGTACCAACAACTACCAGCAGGCACTACATCTTGCAGCGACCACTACTTGAAGGGGAATGACCGACACCAACTACGTTACTTTTGAAGGTGATTTGATAATAATAAGGTAAGGCTGGTAACTCACCAAACCTTACCCAGGTTTGAGGTTTCTTTCTCTTTTTTCCTTTATTCATTTTCCCCCTTTTTACCATAAACTTCCCGTTTTGGCTTTGAGACATCACATCAACATATACCATTCCGATCCACCATTCTGAATAATTCGGAAATGTGCCCCTGGATTCTCTCTCCCAAATAACACAGACACAGCACTTGGTCCCATACAAGCCAAGCCATGTCACAAGCTCTGTTCTCTACGGTCTCTCTCCCTTCTTCCTTCACTCACCCTCTTCTCTCTCCCAACATCAAGCTCCGAAATGGTTCGTTTTCAAATCTAATTTCTCCCATAAAGCAGAGGAGCTCTGCGATTGCTGCCCAGGTCACCGTTTCTCAGAACGTAGGCACTGTCAACGAGGTTAGGTTCCGGATTATATGTTATTGTTGATTTCTCTACTGCTTTATTTTATCCGCAATCGATGATTTTGTGAAATAATCGGTGCAGCTGATCGAATCGTTGATTCATCGGGTTGATTTATCGGAAGCCGAAGCTGAAGCTTCTCTTGACTTCTTGTTGAACGAAGCCAATGAGGCATTGATTAGCGCTGTTCTTGTGCTTTTGAGAGCCAAAGGGGAGACTTTTGAAGAAGTAAGTTTGCTGCTTGAGCTTGAGGTTTGACTGGAACATTTTTTTTTTTATAGTAAATAAGTAACTTAGTTCTTTGAAATATCCTTCATTTGTAGTTAGTTTTTGAATTTATTCTCATGTAAGAGTTAGTCTTTAAATTTATAAAACTCATCAATTTAGCTTTTCAATTATCTCTAATTGACAAAGTTAAACAGTGATAACGTAACATGTTAAGTTTCTATGTGTAATGTTAAGTGCTACATAACACATTACGTAGCCCTCATTCTTGAGACGTTGTTTTAGCTTAGTAAACCCTAACCTCCTCATTATAGAGCACTCAATTACTCACTTACTAAGCTAAAACGACGTTGTATTTCAAGGAGAAGTGCTGAGCAATGTGTCATGTGGTACCAAACGTTACACATAAACGCTTAACATGTCACGTTAGGAGTAAGTTGATACGCGTTTTAAAAATTGAAGGATTAACTCATACACAAGAATAAATTCAGGAACTAAACTGTAAGTAAGAAATATTTTCAAGGACTAAGTTGCTTATTTACTATTTTTTTTAAGACCAAGAGGTGTCTTTACACTTTTTGATGTGAGATTAATCTCCGCTCGGGTTGTCCTGACCACAATGTGCTTTGAGTGGAACTCAAATCCCTGTACGGAAGTCCGCCTATATAGAGTTCAGTTTGATAACTAAGCCACCACTCGTGTTGTTGACTGGAAGTAATTTTCTTGTTTCTGAAACATAAAAAACACACACACACACATATTATTTTCTTGTTTCTTGCGTCATTTGTCAACCCAGTTGTGAAATTGAAGCTAAGGACGAGTAAATGTTGGGTTTTATGTGGATAGGTTGTGGGGTTTGCGAGAGCGATGATCAAACATGCCAGGAAGGTTGAAGGTTTGGGGGATGTGGTTGACATCGTTGGAACTGGAGGGGATGGTGCAAACACTGTAAACATCTCGACCGGGTCTTCAATACTTGCTGCAGCTTGCGGTGCCAAAGTTGCAAAGGTGAATATACATTGTAGCAAATATGTTGACTTGGCTGCTAAAATTATATATGATTGTAGCAATTCTTGATATGATTGAAATAGTTTCAGACAGTATTGATGTTTAATTCGATCATTTTCTTATTGCAGCAAGGAAATCGTTCAAGTTCTTCTGCATGTGGAAGTGCTGATGTATTAGAAGCGTTGGGAGTGGTTATTGACTTAGACCCTCAGGTTAGTGCAAATTACATTAAGAATGGGAATCGCTTCATTAGTTTTCATGAGTTGTGAATGTAGGAATTAGTTCATACTCGCCCTCTGTCATGTGGAAGATAATTACATATGAATAGCGGTTGACATTGTGAGACTTGGCAGTAGTGTTAATGTTGACATCATCAAATGAAAGGTCATTTGTCTAAAACTGTAGCATAGTTCTGGTTAACTGTAGAAAATATTGGTAAATTTGTTGCTTATTTTGCCTTGATATGAAAAGGGAGCTACTTAAGCTGTAATATAAATTATGCTTATTGGTATGCATTTTTATAGATATTAACTTCTCCATGAGAAGTCAGTATTTTAAGCTTGTATGTGTGTATTTGTTTAATTATAGAATTTATCAAAAAGAAACTGTTATTGATAAATGCATACAGTAATTTACTTTTTTGTTCCCTTCTGTGATTGCAAATCAGGGGGTAACAAAGTGTGTGAATGAAGCAGGAATTGGGTTTATGATGTCTCCAAAGTATCACCCAGCAATGAAGATTGTCAGCCCTGTAAGAAGAAAACTTAAAATAAAAACTGTATTCAATATATTGGGTCCCATGTTAAATCCAGCAAAGGCACCTTTTGCAGTTGTTGGAGTCTACACAGAAGACTTGGTAAGTTCCTTCATAGAGAATTGATTGGTAATAAATTCAAATAATTTTACTTAAATTGACTTTCCTACCATTCTATATCATTTACATGCAGGGTAGGAAAATCTTTGCAAGTTTTTTGAATGTGAAATTTTTGAGTTAAGGATAGAATACCTAATCAAGAAAGGAGAAAATCTATGAATTCTATTTGCTCATAACATTTGCAGTGTGAAGACTGGTAATTGTGAAAGCAGCTTGGATTCCAAAGTAATTGATTTACATTTGAACGTTGAAAATGAGTTCAGCACCCTTTTCTCTAGTGTCAACATATTTTAGTCATTTTGCCTTCTTTATTCCATAAACATTGGTGTGTATAGCAACTGATCTCTCGCTTTTGAGGTTCCGGCCACTGGTTTTTCAAAATCTGTGTATTCATGTCCTGCCAAAAAATGTAGATTACACGCGTATGTATGAGTAGGTACTCTATAATCAATTGATTGAATAATCCATTTATGCTGACTGTTTCTGCTCAAATTATAAATTATAAATTGCCTAGAATCACCTAAATTATAAATTATAAATTGCCTAAAGTCACCTATGCTTTTATTGAAGAGAATGTGGCAGCAGACTGAATATGACATATTTTACAAGTGAGTTGTATTTGACAATAAAACTTTGGATTATGCAGTTGCTTTCTTACACTTATATATAGCTGCTTCATAGATACGCTGAAGGGATTGTGGATCTAATTCATGCTGTTTTTCTCCATCTTTGTCATCCCTAATTCATACGAAACTTGGTCTTTTGGATAGGTCTTCAAAATGGCTAAAGCACTTCATAGATTTGGCATGAAAAGAGCTTTAGTTGTCCACTCTGAAGGTTTGGATGAAATGAGTCCTCTTGGTAAGATATCTTGCTTGTTTTGCATCTGGAAATTGTTTATTTGGAAGATATAGGCATTTGAATTGGATTTGACTGGTAAATTCTTACATCTTGTTGTGCGTTACATGCAGGACCTGGTCTAGTACTTGACGTTACTCCAGAAAAGATTGATAAGTTCTCATTCGATCCCTGTAAGTATATGATAATTTATTTTAAATATGTATCTGTTATAAAGTAAATTGATACAGCTCACTTGCAACCAAGTGAGTGTTACAATAGATCTTTTATTGGATATGCATACTTGAATGCACTCTTTACATCAGATTGTTTATTGGAACAGTGGAGTTTGGCATTCCTCGGTGCACTCTCGAAAACCTAAAAGGTGGTGGCCCAGAATACAATGCAGAGGTTCTGAAGCGTGTTCTAGCTGGAGAGAGAGGGCCTATTGCCGATGCTTTTGTGAGTATCTTTGTTTTTCCTGATCTTTTAAGTAGCTGAGAGGATGATAACTATAAGTGATGGGAAGGTGCTTTCCTTGGAAGGAAAAATATAATGATGCTTTCAATGCCACTTTATCTAAGAGCTTATGAATTTTGGTTGAGATGGAATTTGTTCCCTTCTATCTTAGTTTGACCCCTTTACCTTCAAATTCTGTGCAAATTATTTTGATTCTAACATCCTTATTTTGTTGTGGCCTAGGAGATGAACCTCGCGCCTCTACTTGTTTTGAATAAAGAAATTATACAATGGAATTATGTTGATAACTTACCCTGATGGCTACTTTTTTTTAATGTTTCCTTGAACGTTCCACCGTAGAACATTTTGTGTCTTTACAGTTGAAAGTTTTCCTGTTGATGAAATACAAGCAGCAGTGGTTTGTGTCTATACTTTTGCGTCCCCCCTTAAGTAAAAGTTCTCTTGCTGCTCTAAAGTGCTTTTTTATTGAAATGCAATTAGGGGCACATTCTCGATTCTTTCTCTCTGTTTTTCTCAGTGAAATTCATAAATATGTCCTGTATAATATTTTGATACTTGTCTCTAAAGATTTGTTTCAATTTTTCTGTACAAAAAAAAAATAAAAATTGGCTAGGTTCTCAATGCAGCAGCAGCTCTCTTGGTCAGTGGCCATGTAAGGAACCTAGCTGAAGGGGTGTCTATGGCACGTGAAACACAACAATCAGGAAAGGCTCTCAAGACTCTTAACTTGTGGAAGGATATCTCAAATGTAAGTTAAAAATGGGATCCTGCAGGTACTACTTTCCATTGCAATCGCAGTTGCTAATTTTCATTTGCCTCCTCTGTTCAACTATTGCAGAAAATAAAAGAGGATGTGGCCACGGCATATGCCTGAATCATTTTATGGGACTCAGGTTAGTATGAGTTTTTTTTTTTAGGCCATGCGACTCAGGTATGGGTTTTATAAACTTGATTACTGGATTTAACAGGGAGAAGCCTGGAAGGCCTCATACTGTATGTACATGGACGAGTCAAGAGATGTACAATAATAATGTCTATGTAATTTAATCTCAGTTTTAAAAGTATTTATCCTTCAGTACTGTGCAAAAAGGTATTAGAATAATAAAGGATCAGAAATTAGTAGATTGTTTTTGTGAAGAAAAAAAGGTAGCACAGGAAATGGAATCTTTTTCCTTATTAATGGACTTCGAGATTTGCATGGACAAGATGCGATGGTAATAAAGCTTTCTGAAACAGCTCTTGCCTTGAGAGGGGAACTATTGTAAAGTAGTTCGTGCCCTGTCTACAAATTGAATATAGTTTTGTTCTCTGCTTAGAAAGCAAGGAATATGAGGATGAAAAAAAGTAATGTTATATCCTCTTAACAAATTTATGTAATATTATTTTAATTACTTAAAACAGAAAATATTAAATGAAAAAATAAAAATAATTAATATATTAGGATTCTAAAAGGTATTTAATACTTTTTTCTTTTATGTAATTATAATAATTATTAAGAAAATTTATTAGGAAGATATAAAGGTATTCATAATATATTTGCCAAAAGAGATTTGCTAATGAGTTCCTTTAACGCATTGGTCAAGGAATTAAAGTAAAAAGTAGTAAGTGTAGGAATAATTTTATATCCTCATACAGAATCAGTATTATAATCCTTCTAATTGATCAAAAGAATAAAGAATTAAATCCTTTTAGAGTAATATTTTGGAAATGCGAAAAACATTGAATTTTTTATTCTTAATTAGGAAGATTATTAAGTTATTTTTTAAGAAGATATAAAATTATTCTTAAGTAATACAAATAATTTATTAAAGGGTATTAAATGTTTTTTTAGTTAGCAGCACCATTACGAAAAATGCATAATAATTTAGATTTGGATGCTCTTATATTACTCATTAACATAAGTGTGTCATATTATGAAAGTGAAAGACATAAGATTTTTTATCAAAAATGCACAATAATTTAGATTTGGATGCTCTTATGTTACTCATTAACATAAGTGTGTCATATTATGAAAGCAAAAGACATAAGATTTTTATTATGATAAGATTTATTAATATTTGTATAAGGTTCATTAATTTTATTTTTGTGTCTTTTTATCTCATAAGACTTTAACATGTTAACGAGTGAAGTGAGAGTATCGTTATCTTCATAATATGGGTATGGCTTGATAACTGTCAAGCTCTAGCCGTTCACTTTTCAATAAAGGGAAAATATTTGAGCAAGAATTCCAAGGTCTTACAGGAATAGGGTATACAAATCAATACACTCTCTCTCGTATTGTATGTGCATGTTCATCAGCAAAAATGGGATTTACAAAATTACAATGTGGGATACATGACTCAGTTTAAGTTGATAGTCTCACATATAATACTACCATACTCTTCAAATCTGATTGGTTGTCATCCATGCTAGAATATACGTCAATAATCCTGCGAAAGAATTACAGACAACAAAATTACACCCCAATTGCCAAAATTACTATAGCTTTGATAGAGGAATAACATAGATATCTCACTGGCCGCCTAGGATACATGACAATTCCTATATGGTTGCCGTATCAGTACCCAGTACGTATTCCGTATCAATATTCGTTGGATACATGAGTACATATTTGGCCACTCACGTAATTTTTTTATTTTTTTTAACTAACGAGTACGTTTTAATATGACTCAATTAACATCATAATGAGCCAATATGACGCCAATACGACTCAAGTACAAGCTAGATCATATATATTTTTATATTAAATGAAACACAATTATTTTATCCTTTTTAAGTATGAAAACTTATCTCAGAGGCTATATCTTTTTTGAATATCTTTTACTTGCTTAATGTATTTTATGAAGTTTTGTGAAAAATTTAGAGTTAAAATGTTGTAAGAATATATTTTTATATAATATATATCATCTTGTACCTCTATCTTAATTTTTAGAATTTTCTTTTAATTTTTAATTTTTTTGTTGTGGCCATATATATACCGGTATGTTACGCCCCGACTAAACACTTAAGAAGGATCTAAATATAAGGGTACCTAAGTTATTTCAAAATCAATTCCTACTTGTCAGTTAATTTTGTATAATACATTTTTAATAAACAAAAGTTAAAGTAAAGGGAAGTCCATATCTAATTTAAAGTTTTTCAGTAAGAATTTATGATGAGATTTGTATATTACTTACCAAAAGTTTAGGTGAAAAAAATTTATCTTCAGTTTAATGAAGATTATAACTTACCTACCAATAAATATATTCTAAATTTAAACTCAAATTATAACTAATATAAATAAAACATCAAACCAAATAAACCAACACCGGTTCGCTTGGTATAATATCGTCTACCAAGAATAAGCAGCAGGATCGTCTAGACACTTTGAAAGACATTTCTAGACACAGAAAGATAAAAAAAAAAACAAAAACAAAAACAAAAACACAGAAAGATAAGAAAACAAAAAAAACAAAAACAAGGAGATATAATTGTTGACAAGTCCAGCTCAACTAATCAATCTATGAAGATTAGAAGCCTACCTGCAAGCATTTTCACCGTCATAGGCCTTGTTCCTGACGATAAGCCAACTGTAAATTTGTACAAATTAGAGTCACATAAATAAACAACAAAAGCAAATGATAGCCACATCCGAAACTGGTCAAGAAAGCCAAATCAAACCTTAGTAACTAACTTACAAACCTGAATCACAATTGGACGTTGAATTCAAGTTCCCACACATGCAGACCTGCCTAATGCCATCAGAACCATACCCGCAGGTGCCACCCGTTGCCTGACACGCTCCACAGAACTCATCATTCCCTTGCACCGAATACCTCACTCGGATCCCATAGGACCATCCACTGGGCCCATCAACCCTCACAGGTGCCAAACTATAAGCACTGCTATACCCTTCGCACTCAAGCTTGGTGAGGTTGATGGACTTCATGGACTCGTACGGCACAGCACAACATTCAGGTGGGCCTGACCCAAAAAACGAAGAGCCCACCCGCCGCTTGTGGCCCATCAACATGTCCCAGGCCGGGCACCCGTAGTACTCCTCACAGCCCATGCCCGAAACGTTTCGACATGGCAGCAAGTGCTTTCCCGGGAAACCTTGGAGTTGGAACAATGGTGACTGAGCTGAGCAACGTATGAGCATGAACACGTTGTCCACCGCAGGGTTCATGTATGGCGCACGCCACGGCTCCACTTCGAAGCCGTTGCCCCTGCTGCCTAGCACGATTGAGTCACAGGTTGACATGTGAGGCTCGTGAAGAGTAAGAGCTTGGTATGCATAGTCTATGTCTAGCACCCTGTAGGATCCAGAGCTTATGTGGAACATGAGAACGTCGTTCATGCAGAAGAGGAGGTCCCTGAAGCCAGGGTGCCCGCACCCGTATTGGAGTGCAAATGGGTAATCAATGGTTATGTTTCCACAGTACGATCGGCATGAGTTGGCGTGGACGGAACTTGATGGGAATATCGAATATGCTGATGAGAAAATTATGAGATATAGAGCAGCTAGCAATGTGGGCATAGTTGTGTGATTGAGAGGAAACGGGACAAGATTATATCAAATACTTGTCTAAACGTGAATAATAGTTAGTGACTCTGAGGAGAGGGTGGTGGGAACTGGGAGGTAGTGCAATGATACTTTAATTTGCTTGGTTGCTTGCTGAGATAAGTGTTTATTGCTGTATGGGAGTGATTTAGGGGGTAGCTTTATTCACATGCAGTGTTGAGGAATCTGGTTGAATTGTTTATGGGTTTTCCTTCACTTTTTGTTGGGGCCGGAATTATTAGTTTTAATGGTCGTTTTGATAGCTTTTGAAATTCTGTTTGGCTTTGGTTCGCTTTTTTTGGGTTGGTAAAGAGTAAGATGAATATATAGGTTGCCTTTAGAATCGTATATGATGGTGATAATGGCTTCCTATGATGACTATAACAGTGGAAGAGGCTCAGATTTTTATAAAGCGAGCTTTTCAATTAAGATTGTGTGTAGAAAGATTATGCGTGGTTGCCGACAGTGGGACCGTCAGTGCCAAGTATACACACATATCTCGCCCCTCTTTTTTCTTTTTCTTTTTTTAATTGGATTTTGTGTTCCTTATGCTTTTCATGTTGGCTGTGGCAAAGGATGGGTTAACATGTTTGTATTTTAGTTTTTTTTTAAGTATTTACAAGTTGTTTATAATTTTTTGAATATGAAATGGAAAATGCTAGACTGGTAGAATTTTTTTTTTGTCAAAACTTTTTTTTAAAGAATGAGAGGGCATACTTTTGAATTCTTGGATGTACGAGTGATTCTTAGGTTTTATATTATCAAATAACTACCCTTAATTTAGTTGAATTCTATCAAATTTTGTTTAATTTTTTTCTCTTTGTATAGTACTACTTATATGAAATATATTAACATGAGACGTACAAGTAAAAAGAGTGATTTTATTGTAAGAGTGAGATGATCAAATTTTAATTATTGGATTATGCATATACGATTATGATGACTTTTTAATATGTTCATGTGATCTTTAAGTAATTTCTAATATTGATAATTCATGTAAAATTTAATAATCAAGAATTATTCCTCCCACCTCTCACTTGTTATACCCTTGTATAAACAAATTAAGATTTTATATTGATCATAACATGCCAAGCATGTAAAATTTTAATCTACTAATATGTTTTATACTAAATATTTTATAAAAAAAAATATTAAATACTTCAAAAAATTAATATATTTACTTACCAAGCCTTTTTACATAGAACTACCAACGAGTAGTTTAAATTTTGAAAGGCATATAGTCCCCTTGTGCAAGGTATAAACTAGCTGCTTTTGGGCTACAAAAATTGATGACTTAGAACTCTTAATGTCTAGTGCAAAAAATAATGAATCATACACTAAAGTATATAATCTAGTGTTTTTGTGTTTTAATATTTGATACATGGTTACTGTATAAAATATTATGATCACTATTTTATTCAAATATTTATAAAACTTGTCAGACTCAAATACGTACCAATGCACATAATCAATAATCCTGAAACAAAATGTAGAACTCAAAATAGATGGTTGCAGAGGCAAACCCAAAAAATAACAAGAAGTATCTGTCTCTATAGCATGTCTTTATCTGTTAAGATCACATAAAACAAAAAAAATATCTGTTCTGGTCCTTGCAGTTGTTGAAATTAATTACTTGCTTTTCCATTTTCTAGAGTTTAGGTCTCATCTTAGATATCCTGTTTCTACATTAGAAGTTTCAGTTTCTGGTTCATCCGTTCATGTCTCTGTTATGATTTATGAATATAATTTGCAGCAAAAGAAATATACATATATGTCACCAGGTATGAGTCATGGACCAAGTTTCTCCTCGACCTCTGTAGGTTTGAGTGACATTGATGCTTCTTCCACATACTGTTTGAAAATATAAGTTATTGAATGCGATATATCCTACTACATATATTTATTGAGTCAAATTTTACACGTAATTAGTGTTATCCACACATATGTGCATATCCTTTCTCTCATATAACCCATTGAACATTTATTTGATCAACCTTAAGTTGATCTGCTCAACATACAGAAAGCAATTAAACTAAACGGGTTAGTTTTTTTGCCTTCCTTTGAAGCCCTTTTTCCTCTTGTTCTAGATTTCTGAAAATATTGCTATCACATGGGTGCTGGAGCTCACCATTCTGAATTCATTTCATTACATTGCTAATCTCACACTTTCCTTAATTAGGATTCTCCAGGATTAGCCGGAACTGCTAACTGGGGCACAGCAACTGTCATTGGCTTATTTGCAGGCATGTTATATGGTGGTAGCAAGGAAGCAGCTGCTTCTGTTGTAAGTTTATGTTTAAAAAGATGCTTGAAATACCCTGAGCTTTCATATGACCATTTAAGAGTATATTTATGTTCAACACAGAAACGGTCATTAAAAGTAAAGACGAGTACAAGTAGAGATCATTTTCTTTAAATAATAGTTCGTACTCTGTAATTCTGTGTGTGAATTTGGGTTTGGTTTGCATACTATTAGAGGTGGCCATGATAAGTTAATCTGACACTAGGTAGAAGAAGAATCTACATTAAGGAAGAAGATAAAGAAACCTCCCAGTACATATATCATGAGTAAGTTTATTGTACTCAAAGATGTAAATTTGATATCCTTTATCCTAAAACAGAAACAAACAAGATAAGTAACAAAGACGTTTTTGTTTAATCCTTATTTCTTGTTGAGAATTTTTTAGAACTAATAACATAAGAAGGTCGAAGGTACGAACCGATTAGGTGAACACCATAAGGAAGTCAAAAAGATTACCCAATCCCATGAACTTAGTATATTTTCCCAGGTTCTTCTTTTCTTTTACTAATTCAACATTCTTTTTCTTGCGGACTTCCATTATGTTAACTTTCATGTTGTTTTTCTCTATTATCTCAATCAACTGTGACAGTCATAAGGAATTTCCCATGTTTTGCCAGAGCAAGGATGCAGAAGTAACGTTGAAGCTTGGGAGCACAGCAGACAAATGTGAGCAACATCGATTGATGGGAGATGCAATGGAGAAACGGTTCATTCGAGTAATACGGGGTTCAATAGTTTGGAGGAGTACGCCTTGGAATGTTCACTGCTGCATTTTATGGTATACTGTATACAGAATCTGCTTGCAGATAAGCGAGGCGTGCATGACGTTTTAATGTTGTCGGAGCTGGATCAGCCACTGCTTCAGCTTTTGGCTTAATCAGTAAGAAATCATCTACACTAGACTCTTTAATGTTACCGTGGTTCACTAAAGAGTTAACTATTCTAGTTTGGTATTCCAATATGGTCTTCAGCTTGAAAAGTTTAATATAAGGTAGAACATCGTTGGCTGTCACAAAAGTCGTTGTGTTGATATATTGTTTATGTTAGTGCCAGGATACATTTACCTGATATCGGGGCTAATATTCTTGAATTCCCCCTGCGCCGAAAAAAAAAACTACAAAGGTACAGATTCCAAACATCTGGAAGGCCATCGTATTTCGTAGAGCCATTGTTTTTTTTTTTTTTTGAAAAGTTTAATTTAATGCATTTTAACTTTAAACATGAATGCTATATGCTGTGCAGTTGAACTTTGAATAATTTATCATAAAAAAATAGAAAATGGAGGCATTATGGATATGTGGCTATTTTGTTGGAGTTATGTTTCCATTGATTGTCTGGCAGGTTGGATCCATTTGAAGCTGGTAGAAAAAGCTAATGAAGGGAATCCGGCTACATATCAAGATTTAGATCAAAGGAGGGAAGTGAAGAGTGGAATTAGTGCTGCAATTGAGAGGCTTGAAGGAAATTTAATGATACGGTTTCAGCAAGTATACCTAGTCGCCATAAGTAATAACGGTAATGAGACTGAGTATCGTTCGTAAGGATCACAGATAAGTATCATTTCTCAAATTGGACCACTATTCAAACATTCGTTTAGAAGAAAGCATTTCAAATGTAACAAATATAATTAAACAAGAGTGAAATGTTTTTAGTTCTTTTAAGAATTTTATCAAACACTTGGTGGGTAAATAGAAACTTAATTTACAAATGGATAAAATGTCAAGGTTAGACTATACCAATCATCCCTCAATTGCTATGAAATAGTTATTGATACAAGTCCAAGTTCATTTATAAAAATCAAGTCTTCTAATTACTCAAACTCAAATTCCCAATTGCTATGAAATAGTTATTGATACAAGTCCAAGTTCATTTATGAAAATCAAGTCTTCTAATTACTCAAACCCGAATTCCTTATGTGGATTGAGCCTAAAACTCCAAATTAAATCCCTAATTTCTTAGGTGAATTAATGAGAAGATTTGCATTAAGAATCAAGACTTCTAGATTACTAGCACTCCAAGATCTATTCCTAGATTCATAAATTACTAGGTATTTAATCCCATGAGCATGCATTAGCATCAATTTTTCAATTGTTTACCAAAGCAACAAAACATTCTAAGGTTGATCAAACCAAGAAAAGCATTAAGAGTAGAATCAAATACTCATAAAGAAGAAGGAACTTGCATTAAAACCAAATTAAAATACAATCAAGTTTAGAAAAGTAACATCTAACCCCAACAAAAGGGATTTAGCTAGACATAATAGAAGAGAAAGCAAAAAGAAATGAAATGAACAAGAGGAATGATTCAAATTCCATGGATATATTTCTCAAGGGTTGATCAAGAGTTAACTTCATGCAGTTGCTGACTTAAAAATCCTCCCAAAAGATTCTGCCTCCAAAATGACTTAAAAACAGAATATGTAAGTACAATAAGTTGCCTCACGTTGCGGTGTAGCTTAAAGTGTGCCACAGCGCTCAACTTTCGGTTAGCATCAGCATTTTGCCCGAGGCTTCCATGCCGCGGCATGGACTACCTGCACGTCGCGACGTGAGTTGTTGAGTCACTCTATCATTTTTCTTTCTTCAATTGTAGCTTAAATCTCATCTCTAAATGCTAGATTGAGATGTTTCTTGTAATAAAGACACCATTAAAATTAATGTAAGTGCAAACTCAATTAATTCTTCCAAGAATATACAATAATTTCCAAGAATTACAAAGATTGATATCAAAATGGAATCAATTGAATATGAGTGATAATTCATCTATTTATGCATGAAAATAAGAACTTAGCAAATAAAAATAAACATAATTAACGCCATAGTTATAAAAACCGGACCAATAGTCGACTCGGTCAGGGTACTGGGTCACTGGTTCAACCAGTGAGTCACTGGTCGAACCGCATAAAATTAAATAAATATTTAAATACATATATATAAAAATACACACTACATATGATGATATTTATCATTATAAATAACTAAAATATATTTATTTTGAAAAAAATATGACTACCATGGTGTAGATCTCAAAAAGTTATATGAAATGGACATATAATTAGTCTAAATCGGACAAACGAGTCAAAAGTTATGATTTTTCAAAGTTTAAAAGTTTTTTTTTTAATTTAGTGACCCGGCCGGTTCCGATTCAACCAACCGGGTCACCGGTTTTCATTCAAAACCGGCCAAGTCGGACCGGTTCTGAGACATACTCGATCCAACTAATCACCCGAACCGCTCACTTGGCCGATTTACCGGTCTACCGGTCCGAGCCGATTTTTATAACATGGATTAACGCCAAAATAACTATATTTTACACAAGTATAATTTAAAAAGTGAATATTCACTTTTTGAAACAACATATAATGTGTGTGTGTACGAATCTCACAATAATCAAGCTTAACATACACCCAGCTTTTTAGAGAAATCATACATTTTATCCTCAATATATCAGCTTCAACTGTTGGCGTAATTAACATTGTGAATTATAGTAGAAGGCCAAAACCATTTCAGTTCAGCATATCCTTTTCTGGACCATATCCTCAATTGAAGCTGTAACCTCCTCAGTGATTACAGGAGCTGGTCTCACATCGTGCTCAAAGTCCAGGTCAACTTCCAATGCACTGTTCTTGGGTCTCTTTGCAGCAGTTATCTGTTACTAAAAGCCACAATCAATAATCTAAAAATTTAGAGATTAGCCAAGAGGGCCTACAAATGCAACCCACGAAAAGTCCGGTAAAAATAAAGGGATTATTATATTACCTCACCCTGCATAATCCAAAAGTTTGGCTCTAAGTTAGCTTTCTCCATCTGCTCTTTATCTTGGATTGAATTTTTTTTCCAGTTGCATTTCAAGGGTCGAAACAGTCCCTTGCTTCTACATAAATGAGTTAGAGTAAAACGCCCACCTCCAACGTGTGTTGAGAAGGCTAAATGTGCTTTTGCTTATTTTTTTACATGTTTGGTTTCATTGCGTTTGAAATGTTCAAATGTGGGTAAGGCTGAAACGAGAGTTTAAGGAAAAGTAAGAAATATAAGCTTTTGCTTTGAGTGTTGAGCGTTAGGCATCACAGCCTTCCTCCTAACTTTCATATTTCTTCTTTTATCCTTCATCCTCAACACTTTCCACCACTATCAACAACTTATTAGAATAATTCTTCAACAATGTTAGAAAGAGTGAAATCTCCTTCAACCATTAGAATCTTCCTCTAAGAAATAGCTAGAAAGTAAATAGCAATCTTTTCGCAAGTAAGAAATCAAACAAATTCATTGCCAATGATTGGTGGGTGTACCATGGTTAGAAGTGAAGCCTGTGGAGGGAGGAGGAAGAAGGTGAGAAATGATGGAGAAATGAAAAACTTTAACATGTCTTAGCTTGAAAAGTGAAAAAATAAAAAGAAGATGATTTTGATAGTCTTTTTTTAGTTCTTTGTTGCCGCCTGTTCAAATTCATTCTAGTTATTTTTCTCAACTTCTCATTCATTTTTATTTTATCTCATCCAAGATTGATGTTTTATTTTATTTATTGGTATTTTTTTATAACAAATAATGAGTCAACAACATCTTTTTGTTAAAATATATGTAAATATAATGAAATAAAAAAATATAGTAAAAACTAAATAATATAAAATACATATTTTTTTTAGTAATTATATATGTAAAAGTGATTTATATCAATTTTATCCAAACAATATCAATTTTATTAAAATTACTATTGAGTAGAAATTTTTAAACATAAATCATTTCACTTCAAACACACTTCAAAGCAAAACTAAGTTTGTAAAATCAAGTTCATCTAAAATCAAGTTTGTAAAATCTAATTTAAACACACACTAAAAGGAATAATATGAAACTTGAAAAATCTTCTTTGTGGTCATATATATATATATATATATATATATATCAAGAAATAATGTAATACCTGTTTGTCAAATTTCATGTCATCTTCCTCAACATAATCTTCAGATCCCTGATTCAATCGAGCTTTTCTTCTTTGAGTCCTTTCCTTGTTAGCTCCAAAAGAACTCTTCATACCTGAAAACAACAGCCTGAATATGAACCCAGCAAACAGTCCCTTCTTCTTCTTCTTCTTTCGTTTGAAAATTTATTTCGTAACCTTCTCTAATTTAGAATAAGATCACAATTAAGATCACAATTAATTTAATACTATAGTCTTCTTTGTACAAAATTATAAAAATGGTATGTAGTTAAAAAAAATTAGGCTTAAGTTGATCACTGATCAGATTCAGGTATAATTTTCTTAAAAATAAATAAATAAATAAATAAAATAACAAATTATGGTGGCCAAATCAAAAAGTAAACAAAACAAAAAAATTACCATCTCTCCTATCAATCTGACTATCCCTAACTGCTTGCTGAGTTTTCAGACATGTACGGCAGAGTTGATTGGTAGTTTACAAAAAGACAAGAATATATATATATATATATATATATATATATATATATATACGGTCTTTTTATTATAAATTTAATTTTAATTTATTATTAATATAAAATAAATTTATATTATTATTCAATTATATATTGACACATTATTAAAAATATTATATTTTTAAAATAATTGTTATAATAGTCAAATTTTTTAATGAATTAAAAATACATAATTAAGTAATAATATAAATTTTTTTTAATAAATTAAAATTAAACTCTTTTATTTTACTAGAGCGTTTAAAATTATTTTTTTTTTATGTTTTCATTCTTTTTAATGTCTTAATAAATTAAGATATTGTGATATTTTAATGAATTTAATATTTAAAATAAATTATTTATTATTTATTAACTATTAATTTTATAATAAATATTTAAAAATATATTACATATAAATAATAACTTAATAATTCATTCTAAATATTTATCCTCTAAAAAAAACCATAAGCACTGAAATAATTCTCAAATAAAATAAAAAATACCCAGAATAAAAAAACAAGGAGCTGATTCTCACGTATTTTTGCCCCATCGTCATCTTTGTCTCAGGTGAGTGAGGGTCTCTCCTCTCACTGTGCTCATTTCCCTCTTTTCTCCAATCGAATCGAATCTATCCACGGTTCCTTCGAGAATCTCACACAAGTATCAACCAGAGGTTTGGTTTTCGCATTTCTCTCGATCACCGCTTTCAAAACCTTTCATTTATTATTATTATTATTATTATTATTATTATTATTATTATTTCTGTAATGATTTTATCGGTTTTCGAATGATCAATGGGGGAGACTACTGGCGAAGTTGCCTCTCCCGATCCGTTCGATTCGTTCCCTGCCTTGCGGGTTCGGCAATCGGACGGCGACGATGCTTCTCCGTCTTCGCGATACTCTTCATGCGGCGAGTCCGAGTTCGACCGCTATTGCAGCGCGAACTCGGTCATGGGCACCCCGAGCATGTGTAACAGCACGATCACGGTTTTCAACGATTTTGCGGAATGCGAATTTGGGTCCACGACAAGTTTCGGAATCGGGGAGGAGGATAATATTAATAACGGGTTGCAGAATTTTCGTTTGGGAGGGAGAGCTGCGGTCAATCACAGCGAAAGTGTCACTGTCCACGGCTCCAGTGGATTGGAGTTGTATGGTGATGATAATGATGAACTTGCTATGACTGCGCTAGATGCATCGGGGTTAATGGGATTTAACCAGTTAGTTGATTTGAACCCGCGTTTTGCTCATAAAGGTTCTGGTGGTTCTGAAGTTTGTAAAGGATATAATGATTTAGAAGGAACTCTGTGTAATGATGGGAATGATAATGTAGGAAATAGTACTGAGAGGTTTTTGTCTCAATCTGTGCCTACTGTTGGAGAAGGTGGCTGGTCTTGTGCTGCTGGTGGAATGGATCAACTCAATGGTTTTGATGCAAAGTCGGAATTGGATATTGGTGAAAGAGAGACTGAGAGGGAAGAAGATGGAAACTCGTCTGATTGTCACCATTCGGAGGGTGAGGATTCGATGTACAACTACGGCACTGATGATGACAATAAAAATGAGTCCTGTTTGACAACAAGTATGCGTTATCGTCGGGAATCGGAAGTTAAAGATGAGAATCCGTTGTTTATAAATTCTTCTGTAGCCTATGGTGGAGAAGACCTAGATGATTTTTTGCTAGAAAATGGGAGATATGGTCAAGTTTCAGTGATGTCTGATCTATTTCACAATCAGCAAGGAAAGAATTATGAAGTTGAAGCGAATCCAGTAAATTTTGGTTCTGTGAGCTCAGTGGGCTTTTCAAGTGCTGATCAAAAAGAGGAAGGGAAAGATAAAATGGATATGGTCACAGTCAGTGAAAAAGTTGAAGAAATAAAAGAGGTCAGGGACATTCCTGCAGCTCGTCATCAAGTTCAAGTTGCTGATAAGTTGACTAACAAAACAGAAAGTTCTACCCATGACTCAACTGATTTTCCAAACACAGTCAAACCACTGGTCGAAGGTGCTGACAAATTGGTTAATTGTCCTAAAACTTCTTCTATCACCAAGGCCTATGGAGTAGAGTTGGATCCGCTGGCAGAAGAAGCTGCACAGCACATGGGTTTGAATGTTACTGATGGTGGAACCGTGGAAAAAGGGAATCAATATATCAACATTGAGGAAGCTATTGCCACTAGTGATGCTCAACATGTAAATAACTCAGAGTTGGATAATCCTAAATTCAAGTTTGGTCATTTTTCTGATACCAAAGATTACCAAAATGCTCCCAATACAACCAACCATCTAGGGAATATAAATGCAAAATCATTTGAGAACCTTGAACAAATTGTGCCACCTTCAAATTGTGGAACGAGGAAAACATTAGAGAGCTCTTCCAATTCAACAAATCTCCTAGAAAAAGGTCCTGTGATATCTAAGGTGATCAATGAGTCCCACTGTCTTTCAAGTTATCATTTCGGACCCTCTTCAATTATTATATTTGCTACTTCAATTTGTACAATATTTGGATTTATGTGTAAACCCATATAGATTTTATATGGCATTTCTAACTCGATAATTCAATATTAACAAAACATGCATAATTTTCAGGAAGACTATTTTGGCTGACAGTTGAATTTATGTAATCTTTAGCTCATTTGATAAGATGCACTCAATTGAAACAGGAGCCTGGAATCTAAATGATTAAAGATTTTTTGAAGGATTGGATGAATGACTCAATTAACCTTTTCATTCCTCTTCTGG
Source organism: Styphnolobium japonicum (assembly GCA_023212625.1). Lineage (NCBI taxonomy): Eukaryota > Viridiplantae > Streptophyta > Magnoliopsida > Fabales > Fabaceae > Styphnolobium > Styphnolobium japonicum. Next base: position 36,365,467 of record JALBWW010000003.1, on the reverse strand, counting down.
ACTTCAGTTCTTCTTTTCACTGTTGAGAAAGGCTGTTTTTACCCCCTCCCCCCCAGAAAAAGATGATGAGAAATGCTGTCATAGCATTACGGTTTGAAGCACCTCATTTTGACTGCACAATTGCTTGAGTTGTGCATTTTTTATGTTGTGGCAATAATCATTTTACCTAGCTGGTTTCTCTATTGGGTTTAATGTTTCACTAAATATTGCAGATAGAGGACTTTGAGCTAAATGAATTCTATGACGAGGTTGTTCAGGAAATGGAAGAAATTTTACTGGACTCTATGGATTCTCCTGGGGCTAGGCTTGCCATGGGCAACAGATTGCTTGAACCACAATTGTCTATGCCTTTAAGAGATGGTGGGTTGACTGCTTCTACTTCTAGTACAGATGATGCTTACCTGCTAGTTCAGCGTCCAACAAGAATAGATAGGATTGAAGTGGTAGGTGCAAGGCAGAAGAAAGGGGATGTTTCTTTCAGTGAAAGATTGGTTGGGGTGAAGGAATACACTGTGTATAAAATAAAAGTGTGGAGTGGCAAGGATCAGTGGGAGGTTGAAAGACGATATCGTGATTTCCTCACTCTCTATCGTTGCATGAAAACCTTATTCACTGAGCAAGGCTGGATTTTACCTTTGCCTTGGTCTTCTGTTGAAAAGGAATCAAAGAAGATATTTAGAAGTGCATCTCCTGATGTTATTGTGAAGAGAAGTGTTCTCATTCAAGAGTGCTTACAGTCTACTCTCCGTACCAGGTTCTTTTCAAGTCCTCCAAGAGCATTAATTTGGTTTTTGTCCCCTCAAGATTCATATCCTATTTCATCCGCGTCTAATGCACTGATGCCTCAGTCTTCTTTTACAAGAGGGACAAACAATAGGAACTTTTCCACTTTAGGTTTAGGGAAGACCATATCACTTATAGTTGAAATTCCACCAAACAAATCTATGAAACAGATGTTAGAAGCACAGCATAACACTTGTGCTGGATGCCATAAGCATTTTGATGATGGAAAAACTTTGATTTGGGATTTTGTACAGACATTTGGATGGGGGAAGCCTCGACTTTGTGAATACACTGGTCAGTTATTCTGCTCTTCTTGCCATACAAATGAGACTGCAGTATTGCCAGCAAGGGTTTTGCATCATTGGGATTTTACTCTATATCCAGTTTCTCAGCTGGCAAAGTCTTATCTGGATTCTATACACGAACAGGTAATCTTAAAACTATCATTTGCCCTTTATAGCATTATTTTATCCTTATCTTCTTTCAGATGTATGTTGATGTCTAGAGTTTCTAAGTATAAGCTAACTAGAAAGAGCTGCTGCTTCTCTCTCTTCTCTTTTCTGGGTGCAAAAAGCATGAGTTTGCTATGTTAACTCCTGTTGGAGGGATATACACTGATATACTGATTTCTAGTTTGAAATAATGCTGTTTATTTGCGATTATAATGAACATTGGATCACAGATTGTGAAGTGATGCAAAATACCTCTATTAATTCCATATTGATGTGTGTTAAGATTTTATTGGCTTAATAATGTTTATATCTAGTTTCATGGCTCTTCTTATCTTCTCTCTTCAGTGTTTAGCTTCCATTAACTTGTAAATTTGGATCCAATTTCATTCTAAGGGGTCCCTAGGAAGTGTTCAAAGTAGTGTGAGAACAAATGCATAACTCGGGGATTGAAAATGGAAATATTTGTGTTGTTTAACCAGACCTTGTTTGTCACTTAGTTGTGGATCAATGAATACATTGATGCATGGTTTTTTCTTTTCCTTCCCACCCATTTTAACTTTGTATATTTGAAGTTATTATTACCATGCACCTCTCATTTTTATTAATGAATTTTCTCCTGCAGCCCATGCTTTGTGTCACAGCAGTTAATCCCTTCCTTTTGTCAAAGGTCCCCGCCTTGCTTCTGGTTATGAGTGTCAGGAAAAAGATAGGAACCATGATTCCATATGTTCGCTGCCCATTCCGGAGGTCTATCAACAGAGGACTTGGAAACCGGAGATATCTTCTTGAAAGCAATGACTTTTTTGCCCTTAGAGATTTGATTGATCTTTCCAAAGGAGTCTTTGCAGGTTAGCTTCTATTTCCAGCTTACTGCTTATTTGTGCTTTAAATGGAAGTTCATTTTCATTTCATTTCCACTTACATGTGTTTCACTTCTGATATATAAATTTGGGTTTGATGCAATGATATCTAAAGCCCAGTTACACAGTAACATATGCATTGATGCATGCACAGACACAGACTTGCATTCCTTGCTCATAACATGGAAATTTACATTCTGACCAATCAGATTCAATTACTGAATTTCCTGAGTTTTGCTGCTTTGATTTTCACGAGGTGGCTTTAGTAATCAATATGTACTTTGAATATGTATAAAACTATGAAGCACCAGTACGGCTCTCAGGCCACTGTACTGGTGTCCTGTACTGTTCCGGTACCAGAATGTGTACCAAACAGCGGAAAACGTATGCGTTTCCCTTTTTATTCCCCTTCCACCTGTGACATTGGCTTCCTGAGACATCTCTGCCTTGCCGTTCTACCTGTGTTTCAACTTTGAAGCCCCTTGGCAGTGCATTTCAACTTTGAAAGCCCCTTGGCAGTGTGTGGCAGAGTTGCAGTAATTCTTATCCTTTTGCCATTCAGTTGGGTGGCTTTTGTTTTATTTGACAGGCTTTTTTTATTTATTTTTTCCCATTTCATTATTCTGATTTTGGGTGATTTAAGTTTAATGGATTAAAAAGTTAATTTTATTATTTCTGGTTCTATAATGATTTTATGATGGTTTTATAAGCTTTTCTTATGTTTTATGAGATGATATATATAATTTTTTATATATATGTCATGCCGTATCTTGTCGTACCTGTATCCTAGTTTTTTTAAGGAATGTTGTATCCCCGTATCGAACTAATGTCGTATCCAATATCCATACTTGTATCCGTGCTTCTTAGGTATAAAATGATTTTTTTGGATTTCATGGTGTGGCTAAATGTAGATTCATATCATTATGGGGAATAGTTGTGGTTGCACAATAACATTCTTTTGAACTAGTCTGATGAATCTCTCTTTCTCTCTCTCTCTCCCTACTGATACCTAGTCATCACCAGTTCTTAAAATATCTGTTTGAACAGGTAGGTTGGAGGCACATGGCATCTCAACCATGTGAGATGACAATAATAATCAGCATCCTGAAATTGTTACTCATAAGACCTTTAGGGATGTTCCTACTATTGGTTTTTGACTATTTATTAATAACCCTGTATACACCCCAAAATATAGGATGGCCAGCTGTTAGCCTGCGTCAAAACTGGGATCCAATTCATGTTCTGTAGTCGACTTATTTGTTTGGAAGTGGGCTTCATGATTTATTAGATAGCCTATATAGTAACTTCATGCATATTGCCTTGTATCTTTCATTGCAATTTCATTTCTCTTTTTGTTTCATGAGATAATAGAACTGTCCTATTGATTATGGATTTTGTAGCTAATCAATGGTTACTTTTAAAGTTGTTATGTTGCATTTCCTATATCAAATGTTCCTGATGTATAGCAACTGATATGCAGCACTTCCTGTGATGGTGGAAACTGTGTCAAGGAAAATCCTGGAACACATTACTGACCAATGCCTCGTATGTTGTGATGTGGGAATCCCCTGCAGTGCCCGACAAGATTGCAGTGACCCATCTTCTCTAATTTTCCCTTTTCAGGTGTGTATAATCTGTCAGTAGATATGATTCTATAATACAGAATTAGCTAAAAAATGAAATATATCAATTGTGTGAGAAAGGTAATGGTGTTCTGCTTAGAATGTAGAGAGTAAAGTGCAGGGTGGGTAACTGTTGATGAAAAAAATAATGATTTAGATTTTTATAAAGTACAAGCAACTGAGTAATTACTGAATAGAATTTACTCAATGCATGGTACAATTTAGGTGCACTTCAGAGGATCTAATTGAATTCTAATAGGCTACTCTAAATTGTTTTAAAATAAGGCTCAACTTTCTGGATATTGTTGCAGTAGACACTAGAGAATCCTGGTGTGCAAATTTCTTTCCAGTTTTAACTTCGTCTTTTTTCTGCCACTTTTATATGAACATACAGTTGTACGTCAGTGGGCAAATCATTTAACAAGCAATGCTACTGACACAACCAACTTGAGCAATTAGCAATAGCATGCAAAAAAAAAAAAAAACCCATTATTGGCTGTCGGATACCCCGCACAAGGTTGACACACTTAACAAATCTAATAAAATAAACCCTGTGTGGGGGTATGAATTTTTGTGGCTGAAATAATTGTGAGTAGCACTACACATCCTTTAAATCTATCCATCCACCTAACATAAACTAAAGAACCAGATTCCACCAACTGAATATTTTGGGTGCTTGTCCGTGAGGCATATACAAGATGTTGCACAATTACTACATCAGGTAAAGCAAGCAAAGGGGACATTGGGATGGAAGTTAGTTACACTCGTGGGGAATATTAGCTCAAGAGCTATGCTTCTTGTATCTGATAAAATATTTATCATGAAGGAAAAATAGTCATATTTTGGCATAAAATCACATTTTATTTCTTCATTGTCCATATTTTTATCAGGAATTCCGATTTTGTAATTTTCCGTATAATAGGTTGAAACTTTATTGTCCACATTTACTTTCAGTTGGATTCTTAATTGATCTAGGGAGCTACTATCTTTTATGAAAAGAGTTAAAAGCATTCCCTTATTTTGCTTATATTTCAGAAGTTATGCTAGCCTCCAATCCCTCTGCCTCCTTTACTTTTTGTCCTTTTCTTTTTGTTATGGTCTTGATCTACTGAAAAGTAGCGGTCTTCATCTAAACTAAATTATCAACAGGAAGACGAGATTGAAAGATGCAAAACATGTCAGTCGGTTTTCCATAAGCCTTGCTTCAGTAAGCTCGCCTACTGTCCTTGTGTGGCGCACCTCAGATTGGATGAGACAAGGAGCTTAACCAACAGAGCGAGCAAGAGGGGAAGTGGTGAAACAAGAGGAACTTTGGACTTGTTAGGCAGGGGACTGAGTTCGGGGTTGTCATCCAGATTCTTCTCTGGATTATTTTCGAAGGAAAAGCCTGAGAAGACTAGGGAGCATAAAGACGAAAATATTGTATTAATGGGTTCCTTACCAAGTACTTCTCTATAATCACAATCTGTACGTTTATATTGTCTGCCTATACCTTACCTTGATCTGCTATACCGTACATTGTCTGTTACATCTTAGGATGTTTGTTCAATAATCACAATTGTCTATGGAGTCATTTTTTGGATTTGGCATTCTTTGTAACAAAAATTCATGTATAGTGTTAAGTCTCTTTTCTTACTCCCCACACCCCCCCCCCCTTTTCTCTTTTTTCCCCCTTCCTCTCTACGCTTTCCTGTTCTTGTATTTGCTTGTTTTTATTCTATTTATTGAATAGAACTCTAGCTCTATCAGATTCTCGGTCTATACATGCATGCCAACTTCTCATAGATACTTATACCTTCTTTTCCTGATGAGCTCTCCACTGGTGGAAAAGATTCCTAGACCAGACAATTTTGTAGGAAAAGATACTTCACATGGCTCGAGATATGTTCCCTTTCGGTGAACATTTGTGCATAATGAATCTGAAATCACATATTACTGTCGATAGTTTTAAAAAGGCTTATTTGAAGTGGGTTTAAGCACTCAGATTCCTGCCACTTCAGATTGCAAGCATCAACAGAAAGTTATAAAAGTGAAAAGACGTTTCTTGTGTTCATTTGGTCATTGATAGCGTGATTTCCAATAATGCTTTTCCTTACCTTATCAAAATAATAATGGCCCATGGTAAATAATTATGAATATTTAAGCATAAAGTCTAAATGGATAATCCGAGGATCAGTGCTTAGTCAGATTAGTTCTTACAATGCATGATTAATGACATCTGTGGTAACTCTTTGAGAAGTGTTAGCAGAAAGTAACGGCCAAATTCTCCTTGCTTGTTCAACTGCTAATCTCCCCCCTCCCCCCCAAAAAAAAAACATTATATTTTGCTGTATATTTGTTCAGTATATGGATTCATACTGCTGAATAGTATAATCTGACTATTTTTCCCCTTCCTCCTTGTCTTCCTTATTTCTATGATAAAATTAATATTCTTCAGAAAATCGATGCTCGTTCAGTCCTAAGCCAAAGTCATCTAACGCATTGATATGAGTCGGGGTACCGAGTTGACAACACAAAGTGTTTCAGCTTCATTATCAAAGCGAAAATGCCATAGCACGGAATATGCAGTAATGCCACCGAAAAGTACCTAGAAATCAATTACAAGCCATAGAAAAAGGGTCAGCAAATCAGCTCGAGTATATAACACTCATCCAAGTATCCTATCAACAGTTTATAAGAATCAGGTATCTTGAAAGCGCTAGAACAAGAATGAAATGAGGGGAAATTTTAAAGTGCAAATGAGAGGGGGAGAAAAAATCCTAGTAGAAAAATGGTCAAGAAATTCCTAGCAGAATATAATTATATAATGGCAAAGAAAAAAAATTTATACCATAGTGGAGCATACGGGGATGACAAGTCAAGAAATGGATATGGCCACCTGTTTTTCCAGGACAAGAAACTTATATTAGACAATGAAATGATGTATAAGATGTTTTCACAGTGGTTGAGCAAAAAAAAATAAAAATGAAGACTTGTACCAGAGATTAATGCAAGCATGAACAATCCACTGGAAAATCACATATGTGACTGTCCACAGGCAAAAATATCCTATTCGAAACCAAGGAAACCGCTGAAAAGGGAAAAATATAAGGGTAGGAATTTTCAGATACTTAAAAGCATTGGAAGTGGACAATTAAATGGAATCAAACGCAGAAACTCACCAGGCAATTTAAAGCTGTATCGACTAGAAGGAAAACAGCATTGATCGTGTGCATATTGACCATCAACTGCCACAGGAGAATTTAACATATGGTTTAGCTTTGAAGTCTCCCTTTTCTTTGGTAAGAGGAGTAATACATTTAGACAACTATCTACGCTTATGTGATAAAAGTTATCATAGAAAATTCCGAAATCTATGAGATCATAAATGATACTTACAAAATTTAGGTTGTAATCTTTGATGGTTAGAAATGGAACAATTATGAACCAAAATACACAATCTGTGAGCATTACAGCACCTGCATTCATCTATTCACAAGTGAAGAAACAAAATTAATAACGTGGAAAATGGAAAAGCTATACTATCCGTCACTTCTATAAACAAAAAACTGAAAGAAAAGAGACATGTAGCAAATTATTACATTATGCAGGAACAGCAGCATGCTCATCTCATTACTCAGATCTTAGGTTTAAGGTCTTCATAATGGGTAAAATAAGAGCACAATGTACTAAAAATTGAGCTCGTCACAGTTATAATTTCTTATGTTTGAAGAATTCAGAAGAAGAAATCATCTTGTAGTTCAATCAGTGATTTATGAAAAGTGTACCTGGAATATTATTTGAAAGATATAACCCCAAGTGCCTGCAGGTTGGCGAACAAGATGTTCTTCTGGGGCTCCCAAGCTTTTATCATGAAAGGATGCATTAGAACTTTGTGGGAGAGCAGGAGCATCATATATTCCTTGCTCTGCATCTCCATCCACATTATCAACCTTATCACCAGTCGCTTTCTTATGATGTTGGTAACATCCATACATGGAGAAAGAAGATCCAAGCTGCAACATCAAGCACACAATGACAAGTGTACATAAGAGATTATATACTAGATTATAGACATGAGTAACATAACTACAGATTACAGAAAAATAAGATATTAGGCCCTTTATACTTACCCCAAAATAAATGGTGATTGAAGTAAAAGTCCACCTGTTTTAGATTTTAAAAAAAATCAAAAATCAAAAATCAAATGCCACAAAAGAAGCCCGTGATGTGCTTAATTCAATACAGTAAGAGCTGAAATAGGCTTCTGACTATAAACGGTAGCAGCTTAAATTGGCATCATAAATCAGGTAAGGAAATTACTTTCTTAGAAGGAATGTTTACATAGACTCCTAGCCCTGGATAACTAAACGCACAAGTGACTGATCACAAAGATTATAAAGGCTTAATTCCAAATTTCCAAGAGCAGAGAAGGACTAATTGCACTGCTACAAATCCCTTCAACTAGCAAAACTGCAAGTTTCATTATGGTTTTGAGATTAACTCTGTTAAATTCAATATGCTTCCAAATGTATTTCTGTCACAGACTTGTGTTTTCATGTTCCACACCAACAAGGATGGTGCTTCAAAAGAAAACAGAACTATACGCGCACAGTCTTACATATGCAGAGGCCCTATCCATATAAAGTTCCCTTCCAATAGCAGCCAAATATTGAGAATTTGAGATGAAATTCAATAGGGAATGAGAACTTACTGAGTGTAATAGTAGAAAATGCTTCCTCCGTCCACAGCAGCATTGACTATCAGAAGCACCAAAAGCACAATAAATGCAACAACTCTAAAAGCCAGCAGCCAGGCAGGGTGAATTCCTTTTAGGCAAGGCCTCCAAGTTTCATCCTCATACAAAGTTGCTGATGTTTCTTGCTGAGTTTCCCTGCTACCATTTCTTGAACGTTCGTACTTCCATATAAGCAATGATGAGAAGATGATTGAAACCAGGACCCAGATGGCACAAAGCAAAACCCACCAGTTTAGCCAGTAACTTTGGGTGCTTGTATCTGCAGTCATGATAGGCTGCCAAGAACCTTTGGGAGAGCCTGTTAGAAAACTCATGGAGTTACTTCAGTTCTGCTTTTCAGATTTCTCACTGTAAAATAGTAAGGTGGGGGTGGTCTTGTTTCCACTTCCCAAATTATTACAGGGTGGAAAAGTGAATGAAGAAAATGTTGGAAAACAACCACTGTTGAAGAATGAATGAACAAATTGAACTAATATGGAACAAATTGAATGTTTCCCGTTAATGATCTTTCTCTGAAACCAAGAATCCAGAAGGCAAGATAGAAACTATGAAATGGGGTCTTATCAAATCCACTGTTTTATGCTCCTCATGCTACAAATTCTGGAAAGAAGAAAGCCCATGCTGGACTCTGAACTAAAGAGGAGCTCAATGGGAAAGTACTCATGGGTTTCTCATGCATTTCAAAATGGGGAACAGCTGCAAAAATTCTGGGCCATCAAGAACCAAAAAGTTGGGATTCATGACACATTTTGACCACATTAATAGTTTGGATTACGTAGAGATTCCAAACTTTAGGTGGATTTTTGCACAGAAAGATACACCGACAGTTTTAATAGCAGATTAAGCAGTCTATAAGCTAAACTCCTGTGCAAGGAAAAGCAAGACACTGTGGCAGTAGGATATTAGAAGATGCGTTGCTTCTTTGCTTTGTAAACAGAAAACTATTAAAGGTTACAGAGAGAGAAGGGAAAGAAGAGGATGGTGTGCTTCCAGCATAAGCTTCTTCTCTTGCTTTTCTTATTATCCTACCAAAATTTGACTGCAGTCTTGATCTCCACATACCCCATGCATATTTTAAATTAATCCCAAAAGACATGCATGTTTCTTGTGGACTTTTCTAGGATTACCAATCTTATTTTACTCTTTCTTTTAATTTTTTTTTATGACAGAGCGAGACAAAGGAAAGGGACCAGACAGGGTACAAATGTATTTGGATTTTGTATTGGTATGCTTGTAGTCGAGATGCTTCATTTAGTCCAAGAATGGTTTTGGCTTTGTATGAGTCCTGACTTGCTGATAAAGCAACAAAGTGCTTAACTAAACTTTCTCCCAAGAAAAATAAAATATATTGCTTATCTAAACGTGGAAGGAGATGATAGGACCAAAAATCGAGATAAGAAAACGAAAAAGAAAAATAGATGGTGTATTAAAGTGTAGGGACCACTGGTAGGATCAGGGTTTCTGACCAATGATTTGGAACATGATGGTTCATTCCTAAACGGTTGATGTGAGTTAGTGAGACCCACTTTGCTATAGAGACACACTTGCAATGGACAAATTAAGGATGATTTGGGGAATGAATTAAGGTTTTTTTTTTTAAAAGAAAAATTAAGGTTGTTAAGAATGTAAAAGAACAGCCAGCCATCATGGGATGGTTTTCAGTTAAATTTAGCATGAGATTGTTAGTGCTTTCTTTCAGCTTCGCTTTCAGGACATGTAATGGGGCCCACGGTTGAGACCACTTGGACCTATGGAGTTGGAATTGGACCAACAGTGACCACCATGATCCTTATATTCAATATTCATCCCATGAACATGAAGCCACCGAAATGGCCACATCACAACTGCAACTGCTGACTTCTCTTCTCACGCTTGACAACAGGAAGATGGCATTTTCGTAATTCAGTATGTCTAGGGCCTCAAGCGGCCAAAGGCCCTAGACATACAGATTCCTAACGAGACATTCTTAACTCATTTTGGACTTATTTATTTATTTTTCATAAAAATATGATAATGTTATGTTTTAACAGAAAAAATTATAATTTCTTTTTTATGTAGAAATTCATTTTTATGTATGTACAAGTCCATAAATCTTAAACAAACGTAATTTGTATTTATTTTTAAATAACATAGTACTGTCATATTTTATTAAAAAATTTAAAAGATTTTATTTTTTTTACTCCTATATAAATTTTTTTGTTTAACGATGCTCTATGGTAATGAAAATTGGACAATAAAGTGTTGCAAGAGCAAAAAATAAGTGTAGTGAAGATAACAATGTTTTAGTGAATAAGTAAATATATAAGAAAAGATAAATGTAAAAACAAATGTATTCAAAAGAAAATTAAAGTAACACCTATTAAAAAGAAAATAATAGAAAATCATGTAAGGAAAACACCAATATAAGTTTTAATAAAAAAATGGAAGATAGTTTAATTAAAAGAAGTTAAGAAAAATTGAAGAAAATTTTAGAAGAAATCATTTAAAAAGATTTATATCTAAATATATTTTCTAAAAATTTACTTTTTAATAATGCAAAATAGTATCATTTAATTAATGTATAATTGACCCCTAATAGTAAGGCAAGACTTATTATTGGTTGGCGGCTTATATTTTGAATAACCATTTAAATGTTTATTTGGATAAAAAAAATTAGCTGATAAAGAAGCAAGAATTGTTCAAAATCATTCATTGCTAATTGCATGAGTGGTCCTATAGGGGGAGGTGAAGTGCATGAAATCGGAATCTGCGTTTGCCCTCAGGGTTTGGTTGGGTTGTATAAAAGAAAGTGAAGCACCGGATTGTGACAGCGGGCAACGATAAGTTCACCCGCGGGGAACTTTCAATGAAACCCCCTTTTATGGCTTTTTACATTGACTTTATATTCATCAACTTGGCTCAAGTTACTATCAAACAACAGAAGGAAAAGAAAAGCCACCACTAACCACACATACATATCCTTGGAAGGGCAACAACAGATGTAATTGTGATTTGTGAAGGTGATATTTTTGTAGATGTTAGAAGTCTACTTAAGTTGTAAAACCCACAGCTAAAAAAATTAAACATCCGAAAAAAGATGAAAATAAAAAAAAATAGGATACCTCACGACCAGTTTAGTGGATGTTTGTAGCCAACAGTACTTACTTTAGCTGTTTAGAGTCATACATCAATGGTTCATGACTTCACACTTAAGAAAAAGCGTGTTGTCCTAATACAGTAATACCAAAAGCATGAGGCAGTTGCCTCTCGTTCTCTTGTTTTTAAAATATACATTCCATAGAAATAGGACAATACTTCTCTTTCACGTAAATAATAATACTATTGATTTTTAATATGCAGATATATAATACGCCTAGTATTGGTTACAAAGTTGCTGTTAGACTATGCGAAAAGTATATTGGTTTTGATAGTTGAGGAATATGAAGAAACTAGATTAAACTAGCAGTATTCAAAGAATTTCCACACACACAAAATTGAGGATGTGCGGCACATTTCATTAGATTTTTAAATTGATTGCACAATTCATGGACTTTTATATCAGTTGATTTTATCCATGTATATACCAGAGTTGAGGCGCACACAGATTTAATAAAAGAAATTGCATGATAAAATTTTAAAAATTGAAATCTAATTGGTATACGATGATCCATAAAAGATATTTCCAATCGTAAAGTCGAAAATGAAACGAGTAGAAAGAAAGTAAAACTGAAGATGTTCATTGATCAATTAATAAAAAAAAGATTACCATAAAACTAAAAACTTGAGATCGAAACAAAAGAGTTTTAAGAATACGAAATAATTCATATTTATATTTTAAAAAGTGAAACATGCGTGGGTTTAAAATTTTGATAGAAATATACAATTTTGCAAGAAAGTTGCAATAATAGGGTATTTTGAAAAGTTGTAGATTTAAAAACAAACAAACCCGCGGTCCAATTGTATTTATTTGTATGTCCTTCTATTTGCTTTCAAACCACATATTTGCAAAACACACTTTATAAAAGGATGATCTTTTACTCATATTTAATAAATTAGTGAGCTATAAAATTAACCACTGACTTTTATAACATTCACCAAACTTCAAAATCCTTGAAGGAATGATTCTATAGTATAGAAAACTTCTGAGGACGAATATATGAATTTTCCCTAGGGTTCGTTCTCCTTTGATGCCAAAAAGACAATGAAGGAAGATTAATTCTGAGGGGAAAAACACATTTAAAAAGAGGAAAATTTAATTAGATGAGTTTTAAGTATTTCTCGTTTGGTTTTTTATATATACCTTAGGCATAACCCCACAAGCATCCGAAGTGCAAACAATCTTAACATTGCTAATATATATAGCAAACTATCAGATTCTGATCGTATTTCCTTTTTATTTCAACTCAAATAACAGTACACATAAAACGTAATTAATAACAATAAAAAAACTGCATTCCAATATTATGCCATCATCTGCACAAATTCACTCCAATCTGTTGTGGGCAGAGAGAGACATACCTTTCATGTTCATGTGGCAATTGAATGAGAGTCCTTAGCCTATAAAGTTGAATGCACCTCAGGGGAGGAACCCAATTAATTTAGCTCTTCAACGATTTAGTTCACATTAATTAGCATGAAGAGGAGAGAGATGTGTTTATATTTTATATGTATGAACGTAATGCCTGGGACTTTCAAATTGAGATGATATTCGTGTGACAACAAAAGATAAGTAAGAAAGATGTGAACGTAAAAGCTTCTGATCAAGTTCTCATTTCTACGCGGAAATGAGGGCGAATCACTTATATATGTTTATTATAATAATACATACACGACGTTATTATTCAAGCAAAAAGTAAAATTACGAAAGAGCTTTTCAATGTGTGATGCTGTTACAAAAACAACAACCCGTAAACTCATCCCTCACTCGATCGGTCAAATTGGTGACATAAGACATTCAAGAATCTTTTACAATCATATTATGATTATGATTATTATTATCAAGCAAGTGAAAATAATAAATATATGTTATATGAGGGTAGCACGATTATAAGAGTAATGCTACCGTCGGCCGTCGACACTTGACCAATGGTTAAGCGTTGGCCTCCATCCCCGTCAAAGATTAGGGAGCAGGTTCAAACACCCGTCCTAAAAGAAAAGGAATGCTACCTTCGACTCAAATGGAAAAAAATCACAATTTTTTATGATAATTAATAGACGGCTAATTATCATCAAATCAACGACTATTATAGTATAAAGTTTATATATCACTTCAATTAGTTTGTAAATAGAGATTAATCTCTCAATGAAAATACCAATTGTTATGAATCAAGCCCATGACAAAATTCTATCACAAAAGAGTAATATATTGGGTGAGAAAGCCTCATGGTTTAAGTATTACATTGAGTTATTTAATTTGTAAATAGATATGTGAGGGTGTCTCATAGGTGCTTTGAGATATTGGACAAGTCTTGGAAATCAGTTTGGAAGGTGCAACAGGGTCACGTCATGGCATGGCTTAGTGAATGCCACGACATGGAGTCACACCCACGCATAGAATAGTTCACGCTGCAGCGCGGAAGCTTTAGCCAAATTTACTCTCAAGATCCCGAAGGTTGGGCGCCGCGGACGAAGAAGCTATGCCGCGACGCGATGATCTGATATATAAATTATGTTTTTAGTTTAATAAAACAGTAGGTTAAAACTTCAAAGGGAGGCAGATGACGAGACAGACTTGTGAGAGACATCAAAATAGGGTTATCTTGAGAGGGAAAACTATTGAGAGGGTGAGATTGCTAAGGTATGAAGAGTTTAAGAGAGTGGATAAATTGAAAGCTTGATAGGAGGGTTTTTCCTATTGGTAAGCTTGATCCAAAACACTTGTAATCTTGTTCTAATCTTAGTGGATGCTGGATGTAGGCTATATTGGCTGAACCAGGGTAAATTTTGTTTGTTGTTTCTCTTTACTCCTCTTTAATCTTCCTTATTTTTGTTATTTTGCATTCTTGAGATTGGTTTCTACATAACCTTTCTATTTCCACATATGTGTGCTTGCTGTAATTGCTTGGTATTGACTAAGTGATATGATCACAACAAGATATTTCCTTATTTTAAAGAATTTTATCATTAATAAGTTTATTTTTAGGAAACTATATTTAATTAGGATTTGATTAGAGTTTAGATCACCTTTAAGTTATAAATACCCCTTTAGGTGCCTTATGTTATCAAATTTAAACTACATACTTTTCTCTCAAACTTTGTGTGTGACGATAATTCTTAAAGGTTTAGTTAAGTGTTAGCCTTTATTCATACTAGATTCACCAAGGCTCATAATGTCTATGTAAACCATGTGCAATAACCAATCTTTATGCGAAGAAAACGATGCAAAAATATTATAAAAATATATATACGAAACATTGTCTAACTTCAAAGGTTCTAATTTCAAACAAATATTATTGAAAATTGATTATGTTTTTTGATAATTGATATTACTAATATTCATGTTCATATCAATTTAAAATAATTTTGTTATTTACCAAAAAAAAATTGTTGGAATAACGTTGGGAGAAAGATACTTTAATGTGACTTGTGAAAGAAAGTATTTTATTTTGGTTTGTGAATTAAATCAACCAAATATTAAACTAATTTAATTAATAATTTATATATAATTAATTAATAATTTACCTTTATTTTAATACATAATATGTAATTAATTATAAATAAATTATTGATTAAATTAATTTAATAATTCAATCCACAAATTAAAATAAAATATTTTTCTCTCAAATCACACTACTAAAGTGTGTTTCTCCCTACAATGTTCAAATATTTAGACCTTTTGGAAACCCTTGCAACTAACACGAGCGATACAAGCCGAGTCAGCGATGGGCTTATAAAACTTCATGACTATCGCATGGTTAGCACAAAAGAGGGACGTAACTCATTCAGCATTCATGCGTGGTTGGACAAATATAAGAAAGACCTTCACGCCCTCAGCCATCCTAACTCACAGCACAAACCAGATGAACCTTGACCCCCACCCAACCCAAAACTCCAGAGTACATGAGCCCATTTTTCTAAAAATATATATAATCAATAATTTATTCTATAATGAGACCATAACAGCTCACTCATCTGCACCAATGAACATGCCATTCTCAACGTGTAATCTTGAAATTCGATGACCATAGTTTGATAACATTTAGTATCATAGAAGACTATGCTAGTGAGAGTCCAACACGCAGCAGCATCTACTTCACCTTCCTGGTTGCTCAGAGTTAATTACACAATCAATTATCTTTTTTTTTTCTTGACTTTTGTTGTGTTGGAAACAGAATACAATTTTAACTGAATATAAACTACACTTCTCTATAAATTGATTTCTTTCTTGTGTTTTGTACACATCAATTCAATAAAATACATCTGTATGGACAAACATTTGCCTGATCATTTAACATTCGCAACAACCAGATATTTTTACTCTTAACAATGCAAATAGCCTGCTTTAATTTCTCGAGATGGCTGTGAGAACATCTGATTCAATAACAACCCATTACATGTTCCGGATGCTAATCTGGCACAATCTCAGGTGATGGTGTAGTTCTATCTCAAATAGTATCACCGTCATCATCTCCAAGTAGAGAGAGAGAAAAAGGGGCAATGGCCACATTAAATGCTGGTGAGCCTACTTTATCAACGTGTATCATCTCAAAATCACCTTCCTGCATTATAATACAAATGATGAGATTTAAGTGCCTGGTTTTATTTTTGATTGGAAGGCGAGGCATCTGGAAATACTTGAAAGTTGAAATCAATCATGAATCAAACAGAAAGATGTAACCAACTTATCCAAATCATTTAGAAGCATCTAAATTGGGTTTTAAATTACAATTTTCCTCCCTTTATGCAGTTTCTGCTCTGATGAAGAGACTGTGAGTGTTGTGTTCAGTGTTAAAACAAAAAGTAGTCATGAAATAATGAAAAAAAGATGCAACCAATCATCTAAATCATATAGAAACGTGTAGAACATGGGCTTTCAATAAGGCTTTTAGTTTTGCTTTCCTTTTTCCCACAGAAGGATCTGTTTATTATGCAAATAATGACAGTTGTTTGGTTTGAAATCATGGCACCACTGCACCAACTCAAACTTGAATGTCACATATGTTTATCTCCAAAGGAGATCTACTTTGGGTTTTTCTAGATAAGTGCTTTTACAGAATCCAGTTGTGTCGTGTTGACAGTTTAAGTATACAAATTCTTTGATTCAAGCAAATTAATCAATATTCTTAAGAGAACATATAAATAAAAGGAAAGAGGAAATCCAGTGCTTTTATCTGTCTCTGGTTATATTACTGTTTGATTGCATAATACACATACCTTCTGAATCTCTAATGCATCTATTTGATAGACAGGTAATTTTACCAAATACCACTAACGATATTATATTATAAGGGCACCACCTTCAGTCAAGAAACTCAATACTCTCAACTGACCAAAGAAACAGTATCTAACTTCCTAAAAGAACAAGGGGAAAAAATCTGTCTTACCATTCTACCATTTGGTGTGCTTAATGGGCATGCGGAAGAATATTCAAAACTAGTCCTAGGAAGTATAGCTGGCTGTTCACCAACAACCCCAATCCCCCTGTCATAAGGAAAATAAAATACAGAAGTTAAAAGGAAAATAAAAACACCTTGGAAGCATAAAAGAACAAAGATAGCAAAGAGAAGAATAATTAACTCACCAGACATTTTCTGTTTTCCCATTAGCATCAGTTATAATCCAATGCCTTCTAAGAAGTTGAACAGGGCGATCTGAGTTATTGGTAACTCTGATTCTATATGCAAAGAAGTATAGCTCCTTTGAAGGCTGACTTCTGCCCTCTATATATACACTCCTAACTTGAACCCTGATTCCCTGAATAAGTTGAAATTAAATGTTAAGAGTTCGGATTTTTTTTTTTTTTTGTTTACAAGTGTGTGATGTTGTCTCAGATGAAATATGGATACATTATTTTTTTTCCTTATAGAATTCAAAGGAAAATAAAACTATTTTCAGGTACAAGTCATTACAAACCAAAATTAGAAGACTGGAGCAGTTTCTACCAGAAAAAGAAAGGAAAAGAAAACTCTAATATTTTAAGAAGGGTATTCTGAAACTTAGGGAGTAAATTATCTCAGACGAATGCCTCCACCCAAACATATTTGGAAAATCATGAGTCCAATTGACTGTCCAAGAGAGCTACTCAACATCTCCATTTCTGAAGGCATGTCATTGAACTAATTATTCTACTGATGCAATTAACTTAAAAACACTGTGTATAGATCCTATTGTTTTTGGTTTATTGTATATCCCTCAAGCGAGATTAAACCAAGAGGAAGAAATAACTATCTAGAAGACTTATGAGTATTTAACTGAATCATAGGGCACAATCACATAATAACTGCTACTAATAAAAATAAGTAGTCGTCATACCAAGGTTGTAGCGTCACTGGAACATTTTAAGAGAGAGAGTGGGGCAATTTCTTTTAGCTCATCATGATATCTAGCTGCATCCTGGGCAAAACAGGGTAAAATGGGTTGTCAAAATGTAGATTTATGAGAGAATCATACACTAGAACATAAATATTGATATGTAAGCCACGTCTTGTCAATTTGAGATGAAAGATGATGTATGTGCTTATTGCAACACTTAATGGTTGAGCTGAAGCTTGAGAAAAACAATGTATGTTGGAATATTGGGCCACAGAGACGCAACCATAGTCCAACGCATGTAAAAAGCAGTGTAAATTCGTCATCTGTCCTGTCTAACTTGTTGAGAAGAATGAGGAAGACAATCAAAATTTCAAGCCTTCTACCAACCCACGAAGCATTCATTCTCAAAAGCACAACCAATCATCATGTTTGCACGGCATATTTAGTTTTAAATATGGCCATTACTCTTGTACTCATATTTTATTCTTAAGTACCAGTACTGAGGGTGAATTGTGAATCATTTATTGACAGCTAATTATATTTAATATACTCTCAAACATTTATATAAAACCAATAATCCAAAAATGCTTGACAACTCATCCTGGATACCATACTTATAATGATACCATAGCAACTCCCTTTAAATATAGGATTTTACTTTTGTTTGGGGCTTTTGGCATGAGCAGCTGACGCTATTACTGAAGAGGACGAGTTTCTCCAAGGAGCTACTCAGCTCAAACAAAATGATTTTGTTCATGCCTACATTGCATTTTGCACACCCCCAATTAAGACATAGTAACATCAGCAATGGAACATGGCATTTGAACATTTGTCCTTCACATTACCAAATGAAAAAAAAAAATGCTCATAAAAACCAACAACGGAAGAGAAATAAACAATCAGACCAGACAAACAAGGAAAATGATAAACTCAAAAGAGTACCAAACAGATACCTCAAATCTCTCATCAGCAATTGCTTCCTTCATTAATCTCCGCAGGCGCAAAATCGGTTCCTTGTTTTCAGATGATTTTAGCGAGTCACGAATCCTAGCAGCTTCTTCGTAATCCTACAGCAAAAAATTTCAAATTCCACAAATAAGAAAGGCTGTTTCGAACAGGATTATGAATGACGCACATTGAAACAAAAACATACACTAACCTCAGATTTGGCAGCTAGCTCCATTTGTTGCTTCAAGAGGGCGTAGTTGTGGGTCGGAGAGAAAACCGAGGTGGAGGTGGAACCTGCACTTGTACTCATACTCCGACTCTCTCCCCTACCACTCCCATTCCTTTCCGCACCACACGCTATGAATATGATCCCACTCCCATTCCTTCTCCGAATCCCTGATACCCGCTAACCGCAGATCCATGCAACCCTTATTAATACTTAACGATTGCATTTTTCCTTCTTCTGCGAAAAAGAAAATTTTCCGATGCTTTACTTGTGGCTTCAAAATTTCCCCAGAAAACGATCCTTTCCTAGTGGCAGCATCAATATTCAAATCAAAATCAAATGAGTAGCTGGAGATTTTCTTTTTTCTTTTTTCCGTACAAGAGTGACTTCAGGCTTCAGCTGTGTGTGCTAGGCTGCTTGCACGTTTTCTGCGGGTTTTCTTTTCTCCTCTTCGACCGTTTTTTGCGGGTAAAACAGAACTTCATGTCTACATACCAAAAATAAATATAAAAAGTAAGATGCCAAATTAGCCATTATCCATTTTATGGATTTTCAAATTTCAGATTGTAAAACTAGGCCTTGTATTGAGGGTATTGTGGGGAATGGACAAAATTGCAAAATATTCCGCTCTGATAGAAGAGGGAAGAAATTATAAGCTTAAAATATCTATTTTATCTTATTTAGATATTTAAAATAAATAATAAGAATGAAATGAAGATTAAATAAAAATAATTAATTAATTATAATGTATGTTACAAATAAAATTATCTATCTTACTCACCTTTTCTTTACGTATTTGTTTGGATGTGTTTTTTCTCTAATAAAAAATAATTTTTTTAAAGAAAATACTTAGTATGTTTGAATAATTTTTTTTTAAAAAAGCTCAAGCTGTAAAAAAAAAGGTATATATTGTGTTTTTTTAATTAAATTTTGATGCTTCTAAAAAAATATTTTTTATAACATAAAAAAATATTCAAACACAAAAGAATATATTCTCAAATATTACATTCAAATATAAAATAGGTTTTACTTATTATAAAAATCTCTTTAAAAAAATGGAAAAAAAAAACTCATCCAAATTAGCCCTAAAAAATCTTATATACACAGAAAAAGTTTCATTTAAAATTTCATTTTCTATTCAAGTCTAAAAAATTAAGGAATGTATAATGTTGGAATAACTTGGCAAGAAAGTATTGAATACTTTACTAGTTTACTTATAAAAGCGGAGTGTACCTACCGTGGTACCACCTCCAACCTATATTGGAAGAAAGGCGGGCGTATTATCTCTGCACAAGTCTTTCATTTATATATATTTTTTCATAATTGTTTAGTGGTTTTCTTTAAAAAAAAATATTCTTATTATGTATAGTTGTTTATAGCAATATATATGAAAATGTATTTTTATTGGGAAGGAAAATACTTTTGTCTAGTGATGCAGTTTAGGTATCCACCGAACGCCTAACTATTGGACAAATGATCCCCCACCTTCACTGGACATGAAGTTCTTTTCTGCTTTTCCAGCTAAAGTTATTTTTTTTATTTAAAGGCGCAAGTGCTATTTATTAACAACTTTTTTTCTTCATGGTGGATGCTGAAAACTTTCACTTTTAAATTAAAATCATAACTACGGACGTTACTCTAAGAAATGTTCATATAGAATTATAATGAAAATTTTAAATGCAATCACCTCCTTAGTGTTGAATTAGTTTATGACAAATTTGTCGACTTCTAAGAAGTAAGAACAGATAGATGATCGGTTGAATAATTTATGGGTTTAATTTTAATTTATTATCAGTGTAAAAATTTTTTACACTTTCATTCAATTATGTACTGACACATCATTAAAAATGTTAGACTTTTGAGGTAGTTATTATAATAGTGAAACACTTTTAATAAATTGATAATATATAATTAGATGACAATATAAATTTTTTTTACACTCATAATAAATCAAAATTAACCTCATAATTTATATGGTCACGTTTCATCAACTCAAGACCTTACATGAATTATTTGACAGAAAGTTTCATTTTGAAAAAAACTGAAATCACTCTCTGGCAGACTGAATAGGAAATTTTGATCGAAGATAATAGACTGAACCAAGATAGTGATGCTGACATCATTCATGAATGATTGTGATTGTAATAGAATTAGATTTTATGAATTTAATTTTAGATGAGTTTAACTTTTTTAACTTAATTTTATTTAAAAATGAATTTAAAATAAAATAATTTATGTAAAAAATCACATTCAAGGCCAAAGCAAAAAATATTAATTTCATATTTAAATAAGAATTTCAGTCTAAAATCAAATTTGAAAATTGATGTTAGGGTATTTTTGGTTCAAGGTTTAAAAAAATATTTTCAAAAATAGTATGTTCAGGAATGGTATTATCAGGAATGATAATTATTATATTTGGTTAACTAATTTTTTTTTCGAAGAATGTCTCTAACCGTCGGCGACAGTAGCCAATGTTGCCTGCAATCGTCAAGCTCTGACGGCGGCAAGGGTAGCTGAATTCTGGTAATCAAGACAATGGTTGAAGTCGTTAAATTCCGGTGACCAGTGTAGTCACTAAAGTCATCGGTCATTGTCAATCACCGTCAGCTTGCAGTGATTAGATTTCGGTGACTATCGCAGTGATTGAAGTTACCAGCAACGACAAGGGTGATCAGATTTCGATGACTAACACGATAGTCGAAGTTGCTGGCCACCGTCAACTGGAGATGATGACGGGTGTAATAGGATTTTGGTGATTGACTACTGTAGACGGTGATTGATAGTAGCAGATAGCGGTCACTTACAATAACGTAGCAGTTATTAGTTAATGACATATCAATAAAAGAATAGATATTTTAGACATTTCACATAACAAAAATATTTTTATGCCATGAGAATGAAAGTATAAGAATGTTGGTTAATAATCATTTCCAAAAATCATTTCAGGATGAGAATTTTTTTAAAACTTATATCAAACATGAAAATATAATATTCTCATATAAAAATTCCAAAAAATAAAAAACAATCTGAAAGTCAAATGTACCGTTAATGTCGAACCAAAAAACACAAACATAACAATGAACAAAAATCTATTTGAGAAACCAAAAGACGAAACGCTAACCCAAACCTGCGAGGTATACACACAGGTCTCTAGCTGTTTTCCACTCCTTTTCTTCCTATTTGTTTTGGTTTCTTTTTCATTAATTTTTTATCCTATATAGTGGAATATAATAGAAAACCTTTAATTGGAAGTCCTTGTGTACTCACGAGATTGGGCATATAATATATGCAATTAATGCACCTGGATGATGGTAGTGACCGGTTGAACAGGAGCATCACCAGTTTTGATTTAATCAAAGAACAGCTGAGGTAGCTTAACCTCATTCATTACCAAAATTTTAATTGAGAGTGGGAGTTAACAAAATTTATTGTATTTTAAACTCTTGATTGTAGATCGGTTCAACGACGAGCATCACCGTTTTGATTTAATCAAAGAACTGCTGAGGTAGCTTAACCTCATTCATTACCAAAATTTTAATTGAGAGTGGGAGTTAACAAAATTTATTTTATTTTAAACTCTAGGTTGTATATTAATCTAATAAATTTAATTTGTAAAAATATTATAAAACGTCAATTAATTTAAAAGATTAAGTAAAGTAGTTAATAAAAAAATTATTATTTTTATTAAAAATAAAATAAAATTCACTTTTAGTGTAAAGTTTCTTTGACAGTATTTTATAATGTCACTCAATTATATATTATCCACTCATTAAAAGAGTTTAACTATTATAACAATTACCTTAAAAATTTAATACTTTTAATAATATCTCAGTACATAATTAAATAATAATATATAAAAAATTTACACTCAAAATAAATTAAAATTAAATCTAAATTAAAAAAGAGGTTTGGCCTTTCGGGTTGGGCGCCTCAGGTTATTGACTCATTAACTAACTGTATTGAGCATTTGAGCTGCAGCATGACGACGCAGCTCCACCACACAGGCACCAGCATTTCGGCGATGCTCCAGCCCAACGCATGAGGTAGCACACGGTGCTCCAGCCTCTGTGATCACAGCGCTGGCGGTTTCACGCCTTCACGGTCTTTGGCCAAGAAGTTAGCCCAAGTAATTGCCAAACAATGGTGAGGGCTTGCCAGTTTCACCAAAAACCAGAAGAAACTAGTTGCAGGAAATTCTGTCGTCGTTTTGAGTGCTGAAAATGGGAATCTCTTGAGCAAAGTGGGAAATCAGTGGCAGAAACTGTGGACTTGAACTTTATGTGGCCTTCTCTGTTTTCTTGAGAGAGGAGAGTCGGAGAAGCCAAACAATACTTCATTTTCTTGCTAGTTTCATTTGTACTTTCTATATCTTTAGCCATTCAGTCTGTCTTTTCAACTTCTGCTCATTTTTCATTTTTCATGCTTTGCTATTAATTATTAAAAAGTGATTAAGTCTTTATTTCTCACAAGAAATTTTTATATATTTTGAAAGTATTATTTTTAATAATTTTTTAATTGTCAAATTTGACATATTTATTTTTTTAAATATTTTAATTTTAATCTAACATCATATATAATTATGTGATACTATATATTATATTTTTAATAAAATGATATAATACTCTTAAAGCACATAAAAAATCTCACATTTCCCACTCACTTACAATTATGATAGCCAACTTAGTGTGTGTTTGGATTAGTTATGAAAAAAAGATTATGTGAAAAATCGATTATGCGTATAATCACTTTCAAGAAAATTAATTATGAGAAAATTAATTTATGCTTGGATATATAAATTCATAAACAATTTTATAAAGAGTTTTTTGTTTGGATTGTGTAAAAAAAATCACTTTTATGTATGAAATTATCAAAAGATATATGAAATAATTGAAAAAGTTATTTGATTGAGGGCAAATAGATATTTCTCTCTTAAAAATTTTGAAATAATCTAAAATCAAATAATTAAAAGCTTAAAATAATAATTTTTTTAAAAAATAACTATTTTTAGTTATAGAAAAATAATCTTAACTTATAATCAATTTTACACATTTTAAATAAATAAGATAGATTTTAAATAAAATAACCTTTTCAAAAAAATTATTTTTAAAAAAATTAATCTTTTCCAAATATAATCTTAATATCTTTGACAAGAAACGAATAGACATGGTAGTTTTAGGCTCTACACATAAGACCCAAAATGTAAAGATGAATTTATCAGAACTAGTGTGCTAACTACTTTAGGCTTTACGCATGGAAACAAAACTTGCATTATTATACATTGATTTTGGGATATATAACTATAGTTCTTTGCAAACATTATTTATACGTTATTATGATTATTCAATTATATACACATTTATATATACACTAATATAAAATTATTAACTTTTTATTTTAAATGTATTATAATTACATCTAATTCAACTATTAATTTAACCTATTACATTAATTGAATCATAAACTATTCTCCTTTCTTTCTCAACGAGTTTTTCAAACATTACTTTCTTACTTCCAAACCACATGCGTAGGGGCAGGCGACTTGTACTCCGCGGGGGCTTTCCCCCCCTCTTCCCCCTCCAAATAAAAAAATAATTTTGAAACTTTATTAGTGTACACATATAATTTTTTTCCCCTAAGCATGACCCTTTAAATAATGCAAATTTTCTTGTCTAGCTCCATGACTGGCCTGGTGATCAAATTACACTGCAATTGTCTCGTCCATTTGCGAAGAAAGTGGAATGGAAAAAAATTACGGGAAAGAAAAGTGAGATAAAAAGTCACATTTTAATTTGTTTGGCCATAATCGAAAGTCACAGCATTTTGTTTTGCTCCCCCCGCCCCCCTTTTTATTTCTTTCTAATGTTTCAAAATTTCATCAGAAAATAAAAAAAAAGTTTCATAATTCAATCCATTTAACCAATTTGATTGATGAAATAACATTATAAATAAATTATATATTTGAACAATTATCAATGTTCAACTTTAAATATAATTTAATTACATATATTAATGAGTCTTAAATAAAATATATATATACATAATTTTAAAAATAAGCTTACAACAATCGTCATTACAAATTATTTTTCAATCAAAACCTAATGTATTCCAAAACTTTCAACTAACGATTAATCACTATTTGTGGTGCGTGGTTGTTGCTGATTAAGTATAATTTGGACACTTTTAAAGCTTGTGATAACTGTTTGCAAATGAGTTAATGTTTAAGGGGTCTGAATGCTCTTTTTCTAATTGTGACTTTTATTGTTGTAATAGTATGTTTAAATTTAGAATGAGTGATTTTAAGAGGAAGGATTATGAATGTTAAAAACAATATGTGAGGATCTAGTTTTTATGGTTTGAAATAAGGATAAAAATAGAAAATTTTTAAAAATAATTCTTTTCATTATGAGGTGAAAATGAGGAAAACATTAATGTTTTTTATTTTATTATGCATCACTTTATTTATATTATTAATAGTTAATCAATTTTAAACAATAAAAAATTACTTACTTTCAATTTCATTCCTTCGTATTAATGTCACATTCGAATAAAAAATTATATTCTACTTTCTCAATCTCATTCTTCTTATATATATATATATATATATATATATATATATTCTTGTATCTTTATTCTCTTCAATTTATTTCCAAACGAACACTTCTTATTATTTTTATAGCTCAATAATTCAAATTTCACAAGTTTTCCCTAAAACTTAAGTTACCAAAAACACTTGGAATTTTTGTAGAAGTACAAATATCCGACATTTTAGAATCTAGATTCATTATTTTTTTTTTCGTCTTTCATTATTATTATTATTATTATCATTATTATTATCATTATTATTATTATTATTAACTATCTTCCGTTTCAAAACACCTCCCTCTCTCACTCTTCCAGGTTTGTCTGTTACCTACTACTGCCACACACCAAACCAAACCAAACCTTGCTGGTGGCGGACACCCCGAGGACACTTATTAGAGACGAGACAAGAGAAGAGCAGAGAAGAAAGCCTCCACGAACCGTGCTGTTCTGTTCTGTTCTGTTCTCTCGTGTTTCCGATTCATTTCAGATCTCGAAAATGCAAAGCGCGGCTTTCACTCTCTCCCCTTCCCTCCCTCTCCACAAACCTCGCATCCCTCGGAGGAACGCTTCTCTTCGCTTCGATCCCACACTTGTCTCTGCCTCCTCCTCTTCCTCCAAACCCAACCAAAGCGTCCCTTCCACCACCAATGGTGCCTCATCCTCTTCCTTCACACGCCGATCCTGGTCTCTCGCTCCTTCCTCCTCTTTCAAGTTCAGACCCCGCACATCCCTCCTTTCTCCTTCCCCCGATCCCGAGGATGCCTCCTCTCGCTTTGAGGCCAGGGCCACTTCCGTGCCCGACAGCGCCGCCGACGCCGACGCCGAAGGCGGCAGTTTATTCAAAACTCTGGTGCTTGGATCCTTGTTTGGCCTCTGGTACCTCTTCAACATCTACTTCAATATCTACAACAAACAGGTAAATCTATCTGTGATCTCTTTCGCAATTTTATGGTTCAAGCGGTTTGAAATTTAAATGTGAATTTAATTCTTCTTGTTCACAGGTCTTGAAGGTGTTCCATTTTCCAGTAACTATCACTGCAGTTCAATTTGCTGTGGGGACTGTCCTTGTGTCGTTTATGTGGGGTTTGAATCTCTACAAGAGGCCAAAAATCAGTGGCGCTCAGGTATTTTGATCTGTGCTGAATTATCTATTCTGTTTGTGTATTTGCGCTGTTATTGATTGGGTGTAATTTCTTGGCAGCTTGCAGCGATATTGCCACTGGCTGTGGTACATACTTTAGGGAACCTTTTCACTAATATGAGTCTTGGTAAGGTGGCTGTGTCATTCACTCACACCATTAAAGCAATGGAGCCTTTCTTTTCAGTGCTCCTTTCTGCTATGTTCCTTGGAGAGGTAAGAATACTATATTTTGATGTAACCCTCCATTGCTTATTGTAATTAATCTAAAGCTAATTTCTTATGATTACTAATAGTTAGGGGGCAGTCTAAATTGTAATTTTTGTTAATAAATTTGATGATAAGAATAAGATCATACATACTGGTATATTTCTCATTTTCTCACATAGTTGTCTGTGATGACTTATGTATGGTGAGCATTTCCTTTGAAGAAAAAATGAATTAACAATATTGCTTTAACATTTAATACATTGTGAATTAACTTTTTCCAATCTTAATCCCCTTGTTTCACTTCCTTACAGATGCCCACACCATGGGTGGTTGGTTCCCTTTTGCCTATTGTTGGTGGAGTGGCACTGGCGTCTATTTCTGAGGCCTCTTTCAATTGGTAAGATTTCCTGCATCTCTTATTCCTTCTAGGGTAAGAGGAGAGGGGACATAGCATGATCTGAAAAAAAAGAAAGAAAAAGATTTGGTCATTTGAATTCTAATATGCTTCGTTGGAATACTATGTAGGGCTGGATTTTGGAGTGCAATGGCTTCCAACGTGACAAATCAATCTCGTAATGTTCTTAGCAAAAAGGTCATGGTTAAGAAAGAGGTAATATGATCTGTGAACACTTCCAAAAGTTTTGGATATATTTCGTTGTTGATAACAATCTTTGCATTTCAGTAGGCATTATATGACACTCTTATCTTACATTTAAAAAAGCTGAAAATAACAAGCATTTTGTTCTTCTCAGGAATCTATGGACAACATAACCCTCTTCTCTATAATAACAATAATGTCCTTCTTCTTGTTAGCACCTGTGGCTGTTTTCATGGAGGGTGTCAAATTTACCCCTGCTTACCTGCAATCTGCTGTGAGTATCTTGATGGTTAAAATTGATTGGATTGCTGTTACCATAGCCGCAATCAAAATTTATTATGGTGTTGAGGTTGCTAATCTGGTATCACATCATCTTTCTTGACAGGGGTTAAATGTTAGACAAGTGTACATCAGAGCTCTTCTTGCTGCACTCAGCTTCCATGCATATCAGCAAGTGAGTGTTTCCTCTTATGTGCATAATAGTGCCCCTTTTATTCAAGAGTGTTTTTTTATACATTGGAGGGGGATAGGTGGCCTAGTGGAGGATTGAACCTCTGACATCAACATCACAACCCTAGTCTTAGACACCGGTCCAGTGCCATTTGAGCTACAAGCTCATTGGCTATTCAAGAGTGTTTTTACTTACAGTTCTTCAGCATTTTTTCATGTGACCGCTAGATTAAAGATCAAATAATTGTTACTTATTGAAAACAAAAACTGTTTAATGTGAAATGTTTTTTAACATAATAGAATCAGCTTTCAGGTATCCTCTCATGGTGTACTAAAATCTCTATTGAGATGGTTAAGAATATTTTAAAGAAGTTAAGAGACAGTATGACTACTATGCTGTGAGATATTTTATGTGCTTGTATTCTATGTCATGCAAGTTGAGAAGGTTATTTTGTGTGCTACATGTTCTGACAGTCTTGTGGAGAGCATGCGACTGTTGAAGCGGGCTGCATTCATTGTTAAAATAATTTAGCATTATGACAGCAGTGTGTCCATGTCTTAATGTGCTTGTGACCATTTTAATGGAATTAGAAAGACGACTTGTTTTATCCTAAGAATTGTGTGCTTGTTAAGGAATAAACAGTCATTGTAGACTACCTGAGCTAAAATGCTGACATGAAGGAAAAATGGTAGTGGAAACTTTTCGATATATGACCATCATTAAAGAAAAAAGAAAGCAAATCTATGAATTGGGTGTTTACTCAATGTTACTAACTTACTAGAGCTTTATATGGCCTTACTTTATCTGAAATCATACTATATTTTTCAACATGGTTCTCTTCTATAATAGTTAATAAGTTCTGTATTCCTTAATGATATAGTGATGGTTTTCTGTGAATGGGATATGCAGGTTTCTTATATGATA
Organism: Styphnolobium japonicum; assembly: GCA_023212625.1. Classification (NCBI taxonomy): domain Eukaryota; kingdom Viridiplantae; phylum Streptophyta; class Magnoliopsida; order Fabales; family Fabaceae; genus Styphnolobium; species Styphnolobium japonicum. The sequence continues at coordinate 36,336,485 of JALBWW010000003.1, read as the reverse complement.
TTGCAGAGGGTGTCACCTGTTACCCACTCTGTGGGCAATTGTGTGAAGCGAGTTGTGGTCATTGTGAGCTCTGTCATCTTCTTCCAAACACCTGTCTCTCCTGTGAACGCTTTTGGTAAAATTGCTTCTTTCTGGTTCCAACTGGAAAACATTTTGAAGATGTTTTGATTAGAAGTTTTCTTAATCATACCATATCCCTGCACATCTGTTCCTGAGATTTTACGTACTTTTTTTCTACAGGGACTGCTATAGCTCTTGCTGGTGTTTTCCTCTATTCAAGGGTGAAGCGAATTAAGCCAAAGCCGAAGACAGCTTAATTTTCCATGGTAAAATTTTGCTAGTTGCATCACAAAAGCCAAATTGCTGCATTTCTGAATTTCTTTGTAGGTCAGATAGAGAATTTGAGGATTACCTTTCTTGACACCTCACTCTTCCTTTTTTTAGTCACCTTGTGGATTTCATTATTAATGTCTGAGTAAGCGCCTATTGGTTCAGCTCCATGAAAAATTTATCATCTTTTGAATTTTGCTCAAATACCACATACAGGTGTTTTTTTTTATTAATGTAAAACATCATTTGCCTACACGCATTTATGTAATCAGCTTTTGCTTTGGTAAAAACTCTGCAAGTTCTACTCATCGGGGAGTGGGCTTTCGGGTATCTGTTAGAGTAATATCTCTTGCCCAATATTCTTTTCACAAACCTGTGCATAATTTGCTAATGTGGCTGCATGAGTTCTGGTGATCTCACTTAAATTTTGTTTAATTGAGATGCAGCCACATCAATAGTATATGTACAAATTGTGCAGAATGGAGCAATATCATTACTGGTATCTGTATTCTGTTAAAGTAATACAATTTGCACAAAACTAATACACCAAGTATTTGTAAAAAATTTGCTACTAACAACAACAAAATTATCAAAGATGAGATAAAAAAGGAAAACGAAATTACCAATACTTAAAGTTAGCAAGCATGTTAAGCTAAGTTTTCCCCGCTTTGTATGGTTCTTGCCTTTTCACCCTCCCCCCAAAAAAATCCCCGAGTCTTCGTTTAGTCACCTTTTGGCGAACATAATTGGGTTTGAGATTGAGCATTTGTTTTCAATTCCAATTATCTTGTTTGGTCTGTATATTAGAATGAGAATTCTATTTTTGAGTCCAATTCCATAATTAAAAGCTAATTAGTTTATACTACTCTGAATTATTATCTTAGACCTTAAATATTACAATTTCAAGTTATGTTTTAGAATATTAATAGGTAAAATTTGAAAACTCTCAAACAACTATTGTTGCTGGTAACTATCACCACCAACATAGTCTAGCCATGATGTCATTGGCTTGCTTCCGCTGCATCATGTTGTCGGCTTTCTCTAATTACTGTTGTCGTTGTGTGTGCTCTGATCAAATCGACGTAGGCTTCTACCGATCATTGTCTCTGTTGACGTCTCTGTTGACGTGCTCTGACCACTTTTGCGTTGACGTCCTCAATCAGCGTTGTTGCCAACGTCCTTTGATCATTGTCACCAATGATGTCCTTTGGTTAAACATCCATTTCTATCATTGTAATTTGAGAACACAAGTTTTATTAAATTTTTTAAATATAATTTTTAATTATTATTTATTAATTTAAACTTATTTATTATTATTATTATTTTTATAAATTCTTGACAAATTATTCTAACAATAAAATTTCAATACAGTTTAGAATTACAATTTAAAGTCTTAACTATTTATATGCTCTAAACATAAAAATTAAAATATTTAGTCAATTTTAATTATGGCAGAATTAGAATTAAAATTAGAATTATGAATTATTATCCAATTCAGTCATCCAAATGGTTTATGATCAGTTGAACGTAGTATAATTGGTATTTCTCTTGGTCTACTAGGGGTTATGAATATGTTATGGGGGTTTGAGTTTCATTTTCCATTCCCCTTAAGGTATTTTCTCTTGGTCTACTAGGGGTTATGATTATGTTGTGGGGGGTTTGAGTTTCATTTTCCATTCCCCTTAAGTGCAATAGGGAAAAAAAATCTATATATTTACAATCTCACACTTCTGAATTTAGGTGGAATTATATATATATATATATATATATAATTATTTGTAATTTAATTGTTTTGACCTACTTAGTGAAAGAAGGCTGGGCTATTGTTGTAATTAATTGTTTTGTATATTAGTTGTCACTTTTTTAGGTGAGGAGTTGTCACTTTAGTTTTTCGAAGAGTTGTATTTTTAGCCTTTTCCCAAAAAAAAAAGGTTGTATTTTTAGCATTTTTCTATGACGACTAATGGCTCTATTGTTGGCCATTGCTAATGATTCCCAAAACTGTCACCGACCATCAAGGACAACCATTTTGAAAATGGTAGTTTTTAACAACTTTTTAATTGTATTTCATATGCAATTTTCTGTTAAAAGTTTTGGCACAAATTATCTTTATAATCTATTTAACTATGTAAATTAAGATTTTGTTAGTTTCATCAAAATTGACAATAAAAATATAAATTATTAACTTTTTTGATAGTGTAATTTTTTTATTAATTATCAAATTTGGCACTAAGATAAAGGGTTGAAATTATTGTCACTTTTACCAACTAATGCTAGAGCAATGAGAATCATTCCCCCCACCCCACCCCACCCCACCCCAAATTTGATAGACAATACCCTTAGTGACTTGGTAAGACTATGAGATGTCCTCACACTCATTGGGTGTTAGATTAATTTTTGTTTAGGTATTGGTTTGACCTTAGCCATAAAGTACTTTTAATAAGTTGTGAACATTTTATTTCATGTGGGGTAAACTTTACCTATAGTATAAGGATTCAAAATTCATTGAAAACACTTTATGGTTGACGTTCAAATGGAGATTAGTCTCATATTTAAAAAGTATGCAAACATCTTGTAGTTTTACCAAGTCAAATTTTGGCATCTTGTGGTCTCACCCACATTTTGATCAAGTTAATAATGTCACTTTTTTTTAATTTAATTTTAATTCACCGTCAATGTAAAGTTTTTTTACACTGTTATCTAATCATATGTTGACATATCATTAAAAGAGTTAGACTTTTTAAGTAATTGTGATTGTCAAACTCTTTTAATGATTTGTCAATATATGATTGGATGACTATGTAAAAAAATAACTTTACACTGACGATGGATCAAAATTAAACTCTTTATTTATCAATTTTTGGCACCTATCTTGCTTGTGAAATTCAAGTTTTTTTTTTTGTAATAACTAGTATATTTTTGAATGATAACAATAAACTTGATTGCAATAACAAACTAAAAAAATTGTTTACTTTAATTATTTTTTTCATAACTAAAAATATATAGTAATTAATTGTTGTTAAAAATCTATTAGAAAACTTAAAAAAGCATTTTTATTGATTGCAATGAAGTATAGTTCCATGATAATGAAGAAACTTTTAAAAATTATAAAAAGAAACCTTAATAATTAAGAAAAATATCAAAATAATTATTTAAGTCTAAAGTTATTTTTATCCAAACATAAGTTTTTGCAATTTGTTCTTTTATAATGTATATAGTTTTATATCCAAAATTTATCAAATTTAAACTCTTAAACATGGGATCTTGAATTTATACATATTTAATACCATGGTTAAGAAAATCAGACCGGATCGACCTGTGGAAGCGGCTGAATTGGGAACTGGCCACCTTTCCGGTCTGGGTGATGGTTGAAAATTGCTTTGTCCAAAAATCGGTTAAAAACTGGTTAATCTCGAACCGGTCAACCCGAGACCTGTTTACAAGGTTGTGGGATTCATAATGTTTTTTTTTTAAAAAAAAAACCCAAAATGAACCCCTCGCTATCACCCTATGCTACTGCTATGACTGTGGGATGCCTTTAGCACTTGCCAGCCATGACGCGCCACCTCGTCCTCGCTTGCTTGCCACCGTGCGCCTTGACTGCCTGCTTTCTAGTTAGTGTGTTCTTTCCAGATTGCCACCATTTGACAAATTAAACAAAGCCCTCACAAATCACAAATTGCAAAATCAACAACAGCAGAACTAGAATTTTGCATCAAACAAAGCAAGAAGAATAAGATCAGAAACTTGTAACACGGTGTGAAGGAATGGAAAGTGGGGGAGAGACGAGAGATGAGAGGAGAGGGCTCGGAAGAAACGCAGATGCAAAGTAACAAAGGTAATAAATAAATACAAATGATTAGAAAGTTCTAGGGTTGAGTATGTGTTTCTGTTTGTGTTTGGTTTTCAACCAAAGCTATCAGTGCAGTTTTTGGGCCTACGTTCGTTCTCATGAAAAAAAAAAGTTTGTTACATTCTCATGAAAAAGCATCACAGTGTAAAGCATTTGACATATTTTATTGTTTTTGAAATTTTTTATTTATTTAATTAGTATATATCTATATTTAAATTATTTAATTGTATTCCGGTTCAACCACGGTTCAATCACAGTTCAACTATTGAACCTTGAATCAATTCTTTTACCGGTTCAATAATTAGTTCGATTTTTAGAACCTTGTTTAATAATTTATATATCCAAGATATTTAAAAATTAGAATTCTCATATACAAATGTCGTTTGGAAATTTCAAATTTCCTAAGATATCAGGATTAGAAATTAAAACTTGAAAACTCTCATACTTTCTGTATTTTTTTAAACCTTTTTTGTTACAAATGTGAGTTCTCTCACTTTATGCATTATGTTATGCAAATCTCCATTAGTCTAATAAATAATTAGAACTATAAATATTTAAATTTACTTGTTTTCTCTATGTAAAGCCCAATGATCCAGTCAGATTATGTTATTTTTTCTTTTTAAATTTAAACCACGAGTATTTTCATACGCTTTGAGTGTGAGACTAATTTCATTATGACTCGAGAGTTTGATGGTTACAAGCCCTCACAATAATGGCGACTCTAGAAATCGAACATTTTGCTTAACACTTAGGATTAAAGTGATTTACCACTCTAATCAATCACTTGTTGATGTAGGATATTGTTCTTAATTATACATTTCTCGACTCTAAAATAATCGACAAATTGCTGATATTAAGTTATTCAGTGCAGTTACATGATGAAACAACATACAAAAAGAAAAATCTAAGATATTTCGGGGGAAATTAGATATTTTTTTAAAGTGATTCTAGGTGACTTTATTTTTAATTTAACGCTCAATATATTAAGAACAGCCTTTTACCATTATCTTCATTGCAACTTTTAATGAAAATTAAATAAGTTTTTAACTGATCAGTATGTTGGAAACCATTGCTATTTTGTTTTTTTTGGGGGGGGGGGGGGGAGGAGTAGGTTGTTGCGAATGTCTGGTTACAACTTATTCAAGCTTAATCATTTCATAAATACATTTATGCACCAAATAATCATTCCATAAATACTTTCAAAGCTGAATTTCATTAAGTACATTTTATACACTAAATTCGGTAGCTAATTACATTTCAAGTAACACAAATTTATTTTTCCTTCACCAAATTACAAGATTAACAAACAAAATGCCTACCTCCACTCTAAAGCAACAGTTCAAAAAGGAAATAGCAGAATGCACAAGTTGTACAACCAATTCTGATCATCAAGCTAACAAAGGAGTGCAAGTGCTCCCCTATTTGCAAACCATCCAATTTGGCGAAATTGGTCTTTCCTCCTGAGTGAAGGTTACACATTGACCGAAGTAAATGATATGTTACATTAGTGGTTAGAACTCTCAAACATGTTCAAACCTTTTTTGACCATGAGTAATAAAAGTTTGCCATTTTTTTAGGCACAAACTAATAGCTTGCAACTTTACCCCAGTATAAGTAAAATCAATGGCATACCTTATACAAAAAGAAATAAAAATAAGAAGCTAAATGCACTAATGATTAGTCAATTTCTCATTGTATCCGGGTGGACTTGGTAACATTCAACGACTATTGTCTTCCCCAGTTTACCCATATAAAGTTCCTCTATGAACTTGCATACTACTGGATAAATTCAACTCACAGAAGAATGTTTGACCATAATAATGTTTAACTAGGTAAATAACATAACGGCAAAATTATACTTGAACTTTATTAATCTCAGTGACAGTTACCAATGTAGCCATCAAAAGAAAATCTAAATAAAAATAGAATGCTGCATTACTAGGGTTTAAACCTTATGGTCAAGTTTCAAGATGTGAAGCATTCCTGGCCATTGGATGCTTCAAATCAATTTCCCTGTAATTAATGCATACTCTCCCTCTCCTATTAAGGAACACAAACGAGATGGCTTGAAACACAGCTGTTGCTCTCATTTTCTGTTACTCTTTCTGTCAATGGATTTTGAGACAAAGCTCAGAGAAACCTATGCCTCACAGCCAATGCATTTACAAGAAAACTACTTGAAACCCAGCATGAAAGATGAGCTTCCTTCATCGCAGGGATTCTTGCAAGACTTTAACCATATTGATCAGTTTCATGTTAATGGGTCCTCATCCAATCCAGTTTTCGGGGTCCAAACTCCAAATTTTGATCCTTTTGATAATTTCACATATGGATGTTCACAGGCCAATTTTGATGTTTATGAGTGCAAGCCTTTTGTTGAGAATAACTGTAGTGGGCATGCTCATGTTATGGACAATTTCCAATATGGAAGTTATAGCTTGAACCCCCCTCAGAGGAATCAACTGGATATGATGGTTGCAAACCAAAGTTATTTGCCCTTTAATCCTCAAGAAACCAAGCCTGTGAATTTTGTTGTACCAGATGAAGTCTCATGCATATCCCCAGTGAATTATTACAAAAGAGTTGGCTTGAATAAAAACAATGGGGCATCTCCAACCACTAGAAGGACATACAAAGTTCGGAAGAAGTCCAACATAGTAAAGGGGCAATGGACAGTAGATGAAGATAGGTACATAGAAATTTGGAATAATTTCCATTAAAATCTGTGTTTTTGGTGGCTACTTAATCTTATTACATTATATTCTTTGTTTACAATTTGGAATTTTGCATATGTCGGTTAAAAAGAACACACATGTATCTGTGCTTGCACAAACAGGTTGTTGATTCAACTGGTCGAACAATATGGAGTGAGGAAGTGGTCTCATATTGCTCAGATGTTGCCTGGAAGAATAGGCAAACAGTGCAGAGAGCGATGGCATAACCATCTCAGGCCTGACATCAAGGTTCCAATCTTTATCATATTATTTATACACAGAAGTCTCACTACTGGGTCTATATATCAAAGCACATTAATGATACACTCCATATGCAATTATATATATATATATATATTCATACACTCTTACAATAAGGCCTTATTCAACTTTTGTGCCCTTTTGCAGAAGGACACATGGAATGATGAAGAAGATAAGATACTGATCCAAGCTCATGCAGAGATAGGAAATAAGTGGGCAGAGATTGCTAAAAGATTGCCAGGAAGAACTGAGAACTCTATAAAAAACCATTGGAATGCAACCAAGAGAAGGCAATATTCCAAAAGAAAGTGTCGCTCAAAGTACCCCAGAGGCTCTCTTCTGCAGGACTATATCAAGAGCTTGAACTTAGACCAAAACCCACCAATAGACTATCGGAAAAGATCTTCTTCTAATGCTAATACCATGACAAACAAAACTAGCACTAGCAAAGTAGCAGCAGCAGCAGCTCAGCTCCAGACTGCAGATCAATTTTGTCCAGGTGACCGATTGGTACCAAATTATGATTTTACCGAGGTCCCGGATTTTTGTTTCGATGAGAATTTGTTTCAAGAGGGGTGTAGTATTGATTCTCTGCTAGATGATATGCCCTGTGCACCTACTATAGATGAGAAAGACTTTGAAGGAAAAATTCAATGTGCTCCTAATTTGGAAGGAAAACATTCCGATCAGGGAGGAATGCAATGTGCTCCTGTTGTTAATCTTGATGACAATCATTTTGAGACAGAGATGCCACAGGAGATGATGGCACCCATGCTGGGGGTTGAAGTTAAGAAGGAGTTGGATTTGGTGGAGATGATGTCTCAGGTCAATGAAATTATTGATGTTTAAGTCCATGGCAGCCATTATAATATGCACATCACGTTTAGTTATTTATTTATTTCACGTACGTAATTTTGGAGCAAATTCAGAAGGATGATACAGAGATGGAACTTGGACTCTTGAGTTCTCATTCGATTACTCTTCTGCATGTTTCGGATGAAAAACAACAATGGACCAGAAATGCAGAGATCAGCATGGCTACAACCCAGAAAAGAAGGGAAGAAGTAATAATACAGTAATAATGAATGATATAAAAAATAATACTAGTAATATTATATATTTTATGATCAATAAAGAATGTGGTTAAATTTCGGTCCTTGTTTGAGGGGCAAAAGTAGATTTCACGTTTTCAACCAACATTAAAAAAGGAAATAAAGATAACATTTTTGTTGGCTTTTATTCCTCAGATTCTGTAAAATTATATGTTAATATAAAAAAAAATCTTAAAATACTCGACAGTGTGCCATATTTGCACGGTTGGATTTTAATTGTTTCAGATGACAGTATCTGTATGTTTCTTTTCCAGGAACACGAGCTTTGGAATAACATTGTTTCTTTTATTTTCTTTTTTATGGTGGCGATGTTTGAAATTATTACTTTTCTTAAAAAATCATAATTGTTCATATTATGTGAAGAGTTTAATTTTAATTTATTGTCAGTGTAAATTTTTTTTACACTTTCACCCAATTATGTATTGTCAAGTCATTAAAAAAGTTTGACTATTATAACAACTACCTCAAAAGTATAATATTTTTAATGATGTGTCAGTGTATGATTGGATGATAATATAAAGAAACACTGACGGTAGATTAAAATTAAATCCTTATGTGAAATATGTATATAATTTATATTATTTAATAATTATAATAAATCTTAAAATACTATCATATATATATATATATATATATATATAATCTAAATTAAAGCAAGTAAAATTAGAGGACAAAACAATGATAGAAGAGAGGATGTTTGTTTTCTTTGTTACTAATGTCGGTCTTTAGAAAATGTTTGTTCTTTGTTTTCTTTGTTACTGAAGGAAGCAATTAAAGATTGCGTTAATTAAGTCTTAACTGAGAAATTTAATGTGTTTGTTTCAATTAAGATTAATTAAAGCCTTGATGTAATAAATTCTTGTTGTCCGGTAAATACCCAGCAACGTAAAACTGAATAAAAAGAAATATCTGCAGCCGTTGAACAACGACGATTAATGAAGACATTAATATATTGTACAAGAAATCACCAAAAAAAAAGTACAAGGTTGATACCCTAAACAAAACAAACGATATTGAACAAGGTTTTGATTTGCATTTTAAACAATTTATAAAATAAAATTGATACACTCAACATAAAAAATATAATAATTAAAATAATTAAATATTTCAACTATGATCGTATTTTAACATATTTTTTAAACAGGTAACATCATATAATCATTAACAACTGTGAATGAATTAAATATATATATATATATATATGTATCAAATTATAACGAAACCTTGCTAGTCATTAAAAAAAATATTGCATTTAGAACCCTTAGAAGTTATAATATAAAATGTAATTTTTCTACAAATATATATTTGATTTTGATTTTGATCCAAAAGGGAGTTCTACGTGACATTGGGATTTGTGCATATGAAAACGCCAATGGCATATTTGTAAATGTTAGGATATGTTTGTTTTATGGTCTATTTGGTTCAAAGGAGGGGAGGGGAGGGGAGGGGAGGGATTTTAATGAAGGGGAGAGAAGGGGAGGGGAAGGGAGGAAAGAGAATTTAATTTTATGTATGTTTGGTTTGAGGAGGGGGGAGGGATTTTAATAGAGGGAAAGTATAAATTTACCTTTTTACACAATTATAACATTTAATGTAGCATTTAATTTAGGGATATTTTAGTCCATTTTTTAACATATATTCTCTCCCCTCCAAATTCCCCCACTTTTAGAGGAGAGCTAAAATTGGCTTAGGAGGGATTTTGCTCCCCTCCCCTCCACTCCCCTCCAAAAAATTGAACCAAACACATAAAATTTAAAATAATCCCTTCCCTTCCCTCCTCTCCCCTCCATTTCCCTCCGACCAAACACTATGTTAACGTTAATGTAAAAAACCATAGCGTTGTACATTTCTCGAGGTACCATTACAGTATGTTTATAAAAAGAAAAGTCATTTTTCTTGGGTTTGGACCCTCTCATGTTAGTTGTGAAAAGAGAGAGACATAAAATAAATTATAATAAGACTTATTATTATTTGTGTGGAGTCCATAAAATTTGTTTTGTATCTCTCTCTCTACACATGACTCTTTCATGTTAGTTATTAACATAAGAGGATCCAAATTCCATTCCTCTTTCTCCTCAATACCCATTTGCGTTGGAGAGAGTCTTAACCAAATAGACTGTAAATAAGTAAAAAAATTGAGAATAAAAATAAAAATTACTTCAAATTTACTTAATACTAAAAACAAAAATATTGAAAATGAAATACAACTCATTCACACTTCACCCTATAAAGTTTGGTCACACCTATGGCATGAAAGTTAATTAAAAATAATTTTTTACCCTCTACCAAACAACAATAATTAAAAATTAAAACCTTTTCTACTCCACTCCTTTTTCACTCTTTTTTTTTTCTTTCTACATTTTCATTTTTCACCTACTCAAATAAGTATATCCTAAGTCCAACCTCTATTGATGATCAAGAGAAATCCTAAAGACAAGCAATTTGCTTAGCACGTGATTATAACTTATTTGAGCAAATCAACAAATGCTTCTCGATGGTGCAAGCACCGAAAGAAGTAAACTGTAATGCGGCTTTGTTAATCATTAAAAGCTAGTATATAGTTCAGGAAGAAAATCAAAGGTCGCCGAATAGAACAGAGTATAACACTGCAAGACTAGAACAAAGAGCCCTACCACAATGTGATATCACAAACATTCTTGCTGGTGAGGGAAATCATATGGCAAAAATCAGCAGAAAGTCCTGTTTCATTGAACACCTCCATCACTTCTTGGTAGACTACTGCATTTCCTTCTGGTGTCAGGTGCAACCCATCACTGTAATGGTAAAACATCAATGTGCATACATGACATGAACCTTAGAGGGTGGAATCTCCCATAAATTTCAAAAGACAGCAGTGTTGATTTTCTTAAGATAACCTATGCATAAATTAAATATTCCCGAAATGATGCACAGAAACAAAATAAATCTCGAAGTCAAAAATTTCCCAGCCCTGATCCCTCGTATATATAGTTTGTTTTGTTTTGTTTTCTTTTCCATTTATAGGCAGGAGAAAGCAGTTTATTGTGTCATTAACTAGACAATGCAAAAGCATACACGATGCCTTTAACCTGGTAACAGGGTCAAACCTATATCACGGTCAATTTTTCTGAAGTCCAGGCTGTATATAACACAAACCTCAAAAACTTCTTTTGCCAGTCATCTGTTTCTTGCATCTTGGACCATAGATTGATATACCGCAGATCCATTTCCTCAGCTATCTCAACACAAGCTTTTGCATATTGACCTGTTACTTCATTTGTTCTTTCTGGCAATTTCCTAGCACCCTCACCATATAATGATCTGCAAGACCCAATGAAAAACTTCTCAAACATGAAATTAAAAACTGTTAAGAGATTATGTAAGCTAGCATTCTCTTGCTCTGCCAGAACATTCAAATTTCATGGACTGTCGAGTCTTAAACCCAAAAAGTAACTGGAAACTCACAGCATTGATTTTTACTGATCTAAGGAATATTGTGAAACTCTAATGTTGCACAAGGTTTAAATAAAGTAACAATAATCACTCTGGGAATAACCAGTTAACCACATATCAATGGAGGTATTGCTATGGCAGCATTGTTCTTGATTAACTGAGAGTAACACTAGCACTATGCGGGCGTTTAGTGTAACAAGAGGATACAACAGTGACATGATGTGCGTTAGATGGATATGACTGGAGAACTAGTCAAATGGTGATTTGGAAGAGAGGGATGCAGCAATGGTGCTAACAACAATAGTAATTATAGCGGGTGTGGCGAAGGTAGCAAAGCAAGGGTTGCATGAAAACAATAAATTGTAAAGGAGACAGCAAGGAACAATTCCATTCAATGCCATCGGTATGATGTAGCAAATAGCCAACTACGTATTGACACAGTAAGACAGTGACCATAAAGGAATGCAGAATATAGATTACTCAATCTAACAAGTGAGAAGGAATTTATCCTACTCTGCATATGCTTTACGCCCTTCCTCACAAACTGGAGGTAGAGTAATAAGCACAATTTGCATAGTTGGTGAGCATTTCTGCAACCAAATTACCCAGTTAGATTATTAACAGATCATATAACTGATAATTAATGGTATAAGGGTCTAATTCATCTATGCCCAGATTTTTGACCAACTGGGAGTGTTAAAACAACCAACAGTAGGCCACTCCTTAAGAAAGTTATTGAAAATTTCAAATTTTATTAACAGAACATTCCAAAAATTCAAAACTATATCATACAAAAGAAGCTAAAGTCTTAACTTTACAATATATAAAATAAAAATACTTAAGAATCAAAAAAATACTGAGCCAGTGAGGCAATCATGGTATTCTTTAATCTTCTTTCAGGCTGTTGCAGTGCATTTTAGCCAGCAGTTATCCAAAATATTCACCCTGAGTGGGTAGTTCAGCCAGCCATTAGTTGGGACATCTAAAATAATAAATGGGATGGGCAGATAAGAAAGTATCAAATGTGGACCTGAGGTTATGCCCCAATTAAATGGTATCACCCTGTATCATAGGCAAACCCCAACCAAGGGGACACAATCTAGCAGATAAAAATTCACATAAAATTGGAGTTTAAAATGTTGAACAGGAAGTTAAGAAACTGCTCACATTTTTATTTAAGCATTGAAACAACAAAATTTAACCTTCAAATGTTGAACAATTTTTCTGAGGTTTTGTACTCTTCATGAATCACGATGAAGAACCCATTAATTCCTGAACTACATGATCCATGATCTGAATGGGATATATAAATTTCTGGAGAAGAAAGAAGAACCTTTCTCTGAGAATAGGCATTGGCAAGAGCAGCACCCCGTCCACCCGCTCTAAAGGATTGCTACTGCAGGTGCTGAGAATTTTCTAATTTTCTGTCAGTGCACGCTAGTGCTATCTTTCTTAATTATGTTACATACATATTACATAGTCATTCCTAGACAATAATTTAGGATATGAACAATACAAAAATATTGGCTACCTTAGACAATGCCTGTACGAGTATTATTTTCCTAGGACACGTCGTCAGATCAGAATGGCCGAAATATGAAAATTTAATAAGTTGTTTTGCAAGGAGAAAGTGTAACAGATTCTTGGTTTAGTCTTATTTGTTGTGTGTGTGCCCAAGAGAAGAAGAGTCACAAATAATATTATGAGATAAGATAAGAGCAGCATCATTAAGCAATAAAAGATGTAGACTTCGAAAGAGAAAGTACAAGTCTGATTTGACCAACGATAAGAGGCACAAAGGTTGGGCTAAAGCATCAACAGGAGCATTTCCTTCCCTAATTTGGTTTGAGAGAGAGAAAATAGAGGGATAAGTAAAGGGGAAAACAATGAATGTGGATAGTTCATAGGAAAAAATATGTTTATGTTTCTGCGTTTTGTGTTTAGTTACATACTTACATTGTTTTGTATGTTTTTTCTTTAGGTTCTGGTTTGGTTAGTCTGCAGGTATGTTTTTCCCTATCCTTTTGAGCTGTTGCAATTGTACCAAAAAAGAGTATTATTTTAAAAATGCCAAAAGTTCTAAATTTAATGGACTACTACATACTAATTCATAAAGAGTAACGGTATAAACATGCAACATTTGTTCCAGCAGCATTTAAATTATCCTCTAGTTATTTAATTTTTTTGTGTTAATAAGAGGTAAATGGTTCATCCTCCAGAGGCGTGGCAGATCAACATCGTTCATGTTTCCAGAGAGGGTAATAATAGAGTTGCAGGCATCATAGCTAATCTAGTCCATAACCTGAGTTACATGAGTTCTGAAGCAAGACCACCTGCTGGTTGTGCTAGTCTAGTGTTAGTAGAAGGGTGTTTGTTTGACCTCCTTAACTCAGCCTCTTTAAGGAGGAATATATTAAAAAATTCAATTAAACATCTACTTTGTTCCTCCAAAGATATATGAAATCTCATATTGATTTTTCATTTATCAGCGATGTCAAATTATCCTTCAATAATAACTAATGTCATCGCTTTCGTCTTTCAATGACCAATTTGATGTTATTTTAAGGACCAATTTGAATGTAAAAATGTGATATTAAAAGATCAATTAAATGTCGCTTATATCTTTAGATGACCAATTTAATGTATTTATAAATAGATGACCAATGTAATATTTAGAGAATATCTAGAGGACCAAAATAAATATTGATTGGAAAAAATTTCTTGCCTTGACTCCTTTTTCAGCAGACCAAGCCAACTGTCAGGAGAGGAAGAGAATTCATTGCTTCACAGCAGTGGCACTTAAAAGGATTTGGGAAGCTAGAAATGCTGTTGTGATGGAAAACAAAGAAATCCAGTTCCACCAGCTCTGTGATAAGATGACAGAGGCGTGTGGAAAGGCATCTGGTATGAGGTGGGGACTGCTGACTATAGCTATGAAGCCGAAGCCAAGGCTATGCTTAAAGCAATTTAACTCACACGGCATTGTTTGACAACCACAGTCTTCATTGAGAATGTTTCTTCTCTTGGGCTTTGAATGTCTAAGGAAATGGATCTGGGTTTATTGTTTCCTTTCCTCATTCGGGAAGCACACTCCATGGATTGTAATTCTTTCTCAGTTCAGTATTTAATTCGCATTTTTCAGCAAAACAAAAAAAGGTGTTTGTTGTACGAGTTTCTAGCTCAATTGGCACACAACTCAATTTCTAAGCGTGACAAAGATGTCAAAGGTTTATCCTATATTAGGTCACCTATCCCCTCCCGTACCTAATTGCTTGCATCTAAAATGTATCTAAAAAAAGGTGTTTGTTTACCTCATTATGTTGCTGTTGTGTAGTTTCGGACGGTAGTACATATCAGAGACAGTGCAACGATTGTATGCTTTCCACTAAGTTATGTTTCTTATCTAACTAGATGGGTCCTCACGAGTGCCATGAACCCTCATCCCATTCATTGAAACAATCTTTTCAAGTATCTCCAAGCACACACGTCTTTTTACAAAGTAGACAAACTAGAGTTCTAAAATCATAATGCGCTGCCAGAGAGCATTGAGGATGACATCTAGAGATTTTCAAATTGTTTTATTAAAAAAGTAAAAGCAAAAAGAATTGCTGGCATGATAAACATTATAAATAACCAATTTCATGGGTGATTTTATATTTTTTAACACACTCTTACATAAGAATCTTTTTGAAAGCACCATCAATGCATGGACTTGCTTTACCATGTGCTAAAATTTTAATTTAATTATGAAGAATACAACTGGATTAAACTCTTGATCATTAGGTTATAGAGACTTGATATCATATCAATAATCAATTCTTCTAACTGTGAGTTATTTGATAAAAGTCCACGAATGTATATCTCACAAAATTAATTTGAGGAATATATAGTATAAGTTGAGGATAATCAACAACTGTCCAACATGATTAGAATACAGGAATACATGATATTAATATTATGTAGATTTCAGTTCACTAGCTAGTAGATTTTTATGAACCCCGCCCTTCTCTCAAACCCCATTAGCCATGAAGTTCAATAGCCTAATCCAGCCATCAGCAGGGGCGACACCGTTCCTAGTATTAAGCAGTCTTAATAATCACATCTTAAGAGGGAAAAACAAATCAGATCCATTGGTAAAAAACCGTTTTGACATAATAATGCAATTACAAGTATTTCTGAATGAATGTGGATAGTTTACAACAAAAAAATCACCCAAAAGATACAGCTATCCGTAATTACTGTCATCTCTAACCATCTGGGTCTGGGCCAAGGCGTGCAAATAAAAGTTGGTGCTCCTTTTAACTCTTCACTTACTATCCTCAAGCCATTATTGAAAAGCAGAACGAGATGCAAGTCTGTCTACAGCTTTGAAAGGACTGCTCAGTGCTTATTAGGAAAAGGGTTTACCTTGAGATGACAAAAGTAGGACCAGAGGTTCAGTTGGCTTACAAACTCACACTGTCAAGACTTTTGTTCTCGAAGACTCTAACCAGGAAAAGCAAACGCCTAGCTAACACAAGTCTATCATATCATGACCTTGTGTATGCCTTCATCGTCACTATGTTGAGATCAGTACTTCTCCAAAGCAACTTTAGATACAAATGATCCAATGCATGTGTATATAGACATCGAAGTCACCCCTATTTCTTTCCCAAGTTACAGTCAAAGAATGAATAAATGTATACTTGAAATTATGCACCACGAAATCCCAACATCATCCTACTTTTACAAGAACATAATGAAAGGAAAAACAAAAGCAAAGAAAATTGTTTGAAGCCCTTTAAAATTTAAGTGGTCTCTGCACTTTTGGTTATATAATTTTACATGTCACAGAACATATACAGTAAATTTGGCAATAAATCAGCAGAAAGGCAAGGCTTGTGATTCACCGCCAACTATACATTTATGATTTATGCAAAGCTTTATTTAGCCAAGAACTGTAACATAAATATTTATCAGGTTCTTTGTCTCCAAATCCCTTCATTGCTTTTAAAAAAATACGTAAACTACATAAAACTAAAATCCAAGACAGTTAGATCCAATAGCATCTTTCCATCAACATGAAAATATCCCTGCCCATTTTATATTGTAAGGAATAATGCAGTCAAACAACAAACTCTATGGCAAAAGGTTAAAAGGAAGAAAAGAGAGACATCAAGAAGATGACCTTTTGTTACATAAATCAAGCTCGTGACCTCTAGAGCATCACTTACAACCATTTTGATCGGTCTTAAAGATACATTTTAGCTTGAAGGAGAACCATTGGTATCTTGTCCAAGAATTGATGACCGTGGACTAGGTGTTTGCTTTAACTTCATATCCTTCCCGGTTGGTCCTAGGCTGCTTTCTCCTCTCAATTCAGTTACTCGAGGGCTGGGAATCCTTCGTGATATTTGTGGGCTATTAGCAGGTCTTATATCACCTAATGAAGTTGGAGTTGAACTTGTTGTTTTTGGGCTTTGAGTGCAGCGGATCTCTCCACGACTCCTTGTAATAATTTCATCAAGAATTTCCCCACCACTAATATTGACTGTTGTTGCCTGACTACTTGGACCCTGTCAGGTATACAAACATTAATCTGTGAACAAGAGCTTTGACAGATACATGGAATATAATGCTTGCTAGGTAGAGTATGGAACTATGGATATTTTGTAGTATGAGCTGGCTGGGTTTGTACTCCACCCAACAAAAGCCCAAAGAAAGCCAAGCGCAAGGCAGAAAATGATCATGATCAAAAAGAAAATCAATTCTTGCATAAGCCTAAAGTCATTTTCTTTATTTAAGTCACCACTAACACGTTTGGTTTTGCATAATTTTTACACAAAAATAACTTCTAAGCTAAAAGCTCTCTCTGCAGCATTTTGATTATAAGCTTTTCTAAACACAACATAAGCTAATCGAAAAACACACACTAAGTAATTATCAGGATTAAACTTCAGCATGTTTTCTGTATTCTCACTTATAATTGGAGGGAATTATGCAATCACAAATCCATACCTTTAGAATGAATGAAATCCAGAAAGGCTACATCATTTTTATCTTATACTAGGTTGATAATGTTCAAACTAATATGGTTCAAACTACTTACTTCAAAGGACATGTTGAAAGCAACAGCAGGCGCTTCCTCGTATGCTGCAGCGTCCAACTCTTGAAGATGGGCTCCTTTGAAAATCATAGGAAGGAAATATTGCCGTACTGGGACAAGAAGCATGATTAACAATGGGAAAAGGACCCCAGCAATTGGTATCCAGGTTATGCCAAAGCAGAGAAGCAGGTAAGCTGTCTGGAACAAGGTAAACATGGCAACTGTTTTGAAGGGCACGGTCTCAACAAACGTTGCATGGTATTTCTCCAGCACTCTAGAAAAGTAGGAAAGAAAAAATGTCATCATCATATTCAACCTCTTAAAATGGAATGATAATGCTAAATGTGCGCTTGAGCACACACAGATATATGTTAATGTTAACATGGATCTATATAGGTGTCTATGCATATGCACATTTGAAATCAGTTACCAGCTTACAATCCACAAATCTTGACTACAAAAAAAAAACTGGTAGTGGAATTCCCAAAAAACGACAACAGATGCATGCTCTTTATGCACTAGAATTAGGAAGCTGACACAATATTTAAATCCATGAGTCCTAGAACTATGGCAATGACAAAATTAACGATGAGCATAGATATACTTGTATCTTCGACTTGGAGCAGTGAAAAGATACAATATTCTCTCCCAACACTGATTTCCAGGCAAGCTTTCAATTGCCATGAAAGCAAAGTAACCCCAAAGCACTGAAGTTGGTATCTTCTTCAAAAGAGGCATAGCAGCAACACAAGCCCCAGACATCAATGCCTGCAGTAGATTGCTGAGGCGCTGCTCTTTAACTTCAACTGGCAAAAGGTCATCAACATCCTTATTCACATCAAAGACAATCTCATCAACAGGGGCGTCAATGTATCCATCATTTGAAGCCAGTTGAATGGTAGATTCCTTCAGCTCTTTCAGCCCCTGCTTGAAGAACAAAACAAAGGATAAAGGAGAAGAAGATCACAAATTTCAAATCAATTGGAAACCGTAGGATTACACTTACCAAGGCAGGTGGCATTTGGTGAACCAATGGAGTCTGCATTTCATCATATGCTTCTTTCATACTTTGGTATAACTGACTGAGGTTCATACTTCTCCGCATGCTTTTTCGTGCAGTAGATACAAGCTTATTCCGTAAAAGCTATTCCAAACAAAACAAATATCCATGATGGTCAATTAGCTTAGCTATAAATAGACAAGACTTAACAAAATGGGTGATGCCAGTTTGTCTGTGTAGAAACAAGTGATGACAGGTAGCATGAATAAGAATACTGAAAGTAACTGTCCACTAGTAGCATGCATGATAAGATGGGGAGAAGAAATAAAAACAATATCCAAGATAGTAGAATCCTTCAACTACAAATCTGAATGAAGCCTAAGCAAAACTATAAGATGGTTAGATTCTGGTAAATCTGAAAAAGAAAAAATTGTCTACCAAAAGAAATCAAAGAAATTAGCAGGAAAGAAAGATCCACGATTAACAGTTGAGATATGGTCGTATTCAAAGGTTAGTAAAAATGATATTACCTGATGTCTTAGAGTAGCTAAGCTTTTTGTATGCATTGGAGATTGTGGAATTACACCGTTGGAAGGAGGGATTCCAATAAGCCCACACAATATGGTCTGGCCAGCAATATGAATAAGAATTCAAAAGGAAATTATTTGCTAGACGAAGTAGAAAGAGGTTATCCATTGCCATTCCCTGGAATAGCAATTGAATTTCCAAGTATTTCGAAGAAATTACGTACCAAAAATCCCAAGAGAAGCAGGTCATAATGATAAGATGCGGGTTTTCTTAGATTGAACTCCTTCTGCTGGGCAAGTTGCGACGCAACACTGTGATCGAAGTAGTAAAGCACAGCAATCATAGTGGCTGGTATAAATGCTCCAATAATATATAAGAGGGGCACATTCAACATTTCCTGCAAAACTTAACAAAAATGAGCAATGAGCCATGCTTGCTGGAGGAAAAGCTAGAATGTGGCTTTCCATATAGTGACACTATCCATTGTCTACTATGAGAATAATATACACGTAAATAATCATAGTCACCTTGATAACAGTCCAATTTGAGTATGCACCAGGAGACCATGGATTTGGACTGAAAAGTCGCCTAGGGACTCCCCGTGGAACCTTATTGGCTGGTATGTAAGACACAGCAGTCCACACAAGAACCATTAGTGGGACTCCATAATCAGCTATAAATCCCCGCAGCCAACCTATAATATAACCATATTTAATAAAATGAAAATGATGATAAGACAAACAACTTTTACTGCAAAAACAAACCAGAAGAATGCATTAATGAAGCCAATGTTTGAAATCCATTAAGAGTTTAATTTTGATCCATTGTCAATGTAAAGTTTCTTTACACTGTCATCCAATCATGTATAGCCAAATCATTAAAAGAGTTTGACTATAACAACAACTACTTTGAAAGTCTAACACTTTTAGTGATATGTCAATATATGATTGAATGACAGTGTAAAAAAACTTGACACTGACAATGAATTAAAATTAAATCCTTGAATTAATGCAGAAAAAAGGAAACAGACTGCAGAACTAGCACCTGAGGACATGAAAGTGGTTTATCTAAGTGACATCAAACTTGCAGTCTATGTTTTAATGTGAATCAAATTCCCTACCGACTTTTTAGATCATAATTCAGAAGTATAATCAATACCTGTCCCATAACGCCAGGATCTAGCCTTGCGGCTTTGTAGTCCAGTAAAAAGAAGGCCAAATGACAAAACCAAAGCAAACATTCCATTGCCAAACAGCCAAGAGGATTGAAGTGCAACCTGATTGATACCTTCTCTCTGGGTCTTGGGTACACCAAACTCTTCCACAAGTCCCTTTAATATGGAGATTATTAACCTTATTATTAAACTGGAGTTTCATTTTAGGGATTGTGAATGGAAGATTACTATTTGAGAACCACATATACAAGTTGCAGATTACTCAAGAAAAATGGTTCATGGTTGATGCATACTCACCCTTATAGCCTGCTGCATAAAGAGCATTGCAATTAGCAGACCAAATAGTTCACCAGCAATGCGTGTGAATCTGTTGATTATGGAGCATGCACCAAGAATGGCGAGCAAGCAGAGCAATAGGGCAGTCCAAACACACACCCTAAAAGTCAATAAAGCGGAGAAAGTGACTTCAGTTAACCAGTAATTCCCTTTATAAAAAAAAAACCACTGAAGGAGATCAAAGATACCATCCAGCCCAAGGCAGGAATAGTTTGTGTCCCAAATCTTTTCGATCCTTTGCAAAGTTGTACATGAATGTATACATCAGAACTGTTGGCTCGGCTACACCTAGTATGAGGAGAGGCTGCCCTCCAATGATTGAGTGGATAACGCCGCAGAGTGATGTTGATGCAAGAGTCTGCACTGCAGTGAGAGTTCCATCTGTAAAATATAACCAATGAAGCATTTCTTAGCAAACAATGACTCAAAAACAGAAAGGATACTGAACCTGAAAAATATTCTTGTACCAGTATTTCTCTCCAGTTGCTCCCCAAAAGAGATAACCGGAATTGCTGAAGCAAAAAATATGTATGTAGTTGGGGCAAGGATCCTATATAACACAACATCAAAATTAAATCATTGACAAATTTTCTTCCTGGTGTTTCAAAAGGCAAACTTTAATGTTGTACACTTGTACCATTTGCAATAGGTAGGCATTAAATTGGGGTGAGGGAGGACTTTTGGTTACAAACTTGAGGCAGCTAGTTAGATTATAATTGTAACATCAGAATCAGCAAATTTATATCACAAACCTGATACCCGCATGGAATCCACTGGTCCAATCTTGTTTGTAGCACTGAATTCTTCCTTTGAGGTCATTCTTAATCCCACGCAAGGGAACAAATGTTTCTTCCATGAACGTCTTGGAATACCAAGAGATTAATACTGATTCTTAAGTTTTGGTTTATAGAAAAAAAAGAAGAAGCAGAAGATGCAATTGGAAGATGCTGACTCACTTTAAGCGGCTCTAGAGGCAAAATAGTGATTAACGCTGCATATGTGAAAATAGCTACAGAACTCCGGGCAGGGAGACTGGAATCCTATATATCATCCTAAACAGGAAAGCAGGAAGAAGGGATACTCATTTGTTTGGTTTATTGTAGCCCATCAGGCCCTTGATGAAGAAAATGAATAAATGAATCCAGTTGAAGAATTTACATTTCAGAGAATTTATGAACAAGTTTTGGATATATTGTTATGAATGACAAAAGAATGAGTCAGTAACGGAACAAAAAACACTTGGATTACATATTCAAGCGAAACTCAAGAGTATCATAGAACTTTTTTATAGTCAACGAGAAGAATAGACAGTCTCCACAAAGCTGAAAATGAAGACTAGCGTTCAGCCATGACAAAGCCTAGATCCTAAACCTACCCTTTCTCTAGATTGCCAGAGAAGCCCTCCATATGATATCCAGGGAGACCAAACGTGCACCCAGAAAACCCAGTAGAAAGCGTTCTAGTTACATGGTACACTTCACACACTCAAATTGAGGTTAATCAAATATTAATTCTGAAGGTATAGCTTTGGAGGGCAATCCAACCAAATTAACGAAAACCCATCATGGCAACCTGCATTTGCTCTATAATTTAGAAGCTAATATGAGGAAGCTAGACCCAGATGGCTATCTGGCAAGATTAACGGGATTCCATGACTGAAACCATGATGGGAATGGTTCAGAAGACTTTTGAGGAATTGGGCATTAATTGAAAATAGAAAGTGTACCTTAATCCAAAATCAAAATTACATTTTTCGACAAGAAGACTTATAAAAGGTTGCAACAAGATTAGATTGGAGCAGACCAGAGTCACATGAACAACAATAAGAGAAGAGATTGCAGTTACATTTAACTGAGATACACAAGAGTTGGACACTCTTATGGTGAATGAGATTCAGACATACCCACAAGAACAACACAGCAGCAAAGGGAAGAACTAACGATTTCCGAGGCAAAAAAATGAGGAAAGCAAGAGTCGCAAGACAATCTGAGAGATCTTAGAAGGAAAACAAACGTTGCAATGAGAAGACTTTTTTGTGTGACGGGTGGTGTGCGGTGACCAATCGTTTATATAATGAAGTTCTGAATGAAGATTGAAGTGGAAAGAGAAAGAGTACTGGTTGAACTGCTGAAGGCCGAACCAAATCGTAAAATGATAGTGTGACAGTGACACAGACAGACACAGCAGTAAAAGAAACATAACACACGACACTGATGAACAAGTTGTTTCGTAACTGTTTAGGAAAACTATAGTTGCGTGTTACAATAATATTGAAATAAAATTTAGGCTAAATATCTATTTTAATCTTTTAAAAATATTCGGATCATTAATTTAATATTTTAATAATTTTTATATTAAATTAATTATTTAAAAAATTAATTTAATATAAAAAAATTAAAAAAAATTAATATTAAAAAATAATAGTATAAAATTATTTTAATATATTTATCATTAAAAAAACTTAACCAATGTTACATATATTTTTAAATGAGAAAAATAAATATTTCATTTAATATTTTATATAGAAATGTATAAGAATAGGAGTTTAATTGTGTCACTACACTTTTTTTAAACTCTCATTTATAGTTTGTAAAATCTAGCTTTAGTATCTATAAAAAAAATGTGTCATTACATAATATTTTTAACATTATCAATTAATTATGGATTGCTACATAATTAAAATTTCATTATGATAATAACTATTTTATATAAAGATTAAGCAAAACCAAACAAGTATTTGCAATTTTTAAACTGTTCAACGCTTAAAATTTGGTTGAGCAAGTATCATTTTACAAATTCATCATGAAAAAAGATCATAACGGGCAAGAATATTCGATGGTTGGTGATTTCTTTTCAAAAAGTCAATTTACTCCCGCAGGTATTGGAATGCAGACAAAAGAAAAGGTGCTGCTAAATGATTCTTTCTGCTGCTGCTCTAACAAGTGCTGGTTTTAACGTGTTTTTCTCGTTATTTTTTTTTTTCAGTATATTTAGATGAGATTTTAAAATAAAAAAACTGAAGCAGAAAAGTATATTTTGTGCTTTTAATTTTTACTAAATTTTTATTTTTAAAAAAAATATTTTTCGAATATTAAATATAATTATAAAATAGTTTTTATTTAAAAAAAATCTTTTAAAAGAAAATCATATAAAAAATATCATTTTGTTGAGGGACGGAAATGTGGTTATTACACATTTCATAAGAGAGAGCTATCAAACTAGACTCCTCTCTAACACTCGTTTTCTAGTTTTAATAAAATCTTTAACTTTTACTTAATAAGAATTGTTAAATAATTTTTAAAATTAAAAATTAAAAAAATTTCACTCATCCAGTGTGCAATATTTAATTTATTAAAAAAATATAATAACAATTGACAATTAATCAAGTTGGTAAGCAAGTTTGCTTTTATTAAAATACGACAAAACATTACTCGATTTAAAAAATTATTTAGGATAATTGATAAAAATAAATTATAATAAAAACGAATACGTGATAGAAAGTAACATTTCCATGCAAAAAATCGAATGCCTCTACAAACAGTTGAATATATAGCAAAATTATATACACTCACATGTTTCTCATATAGTTTCTTTTTATAAAATACCGAATAATATTTCCAAAATTACAACTATTTTAAATTATTTAAATTTTATACATACTTCACATATTGTGTATGCAATTATCTTTATTATATTATCTGGTATCTATAAATATATAAGAATTAGTAAAGTTAGGTGTGAAAAAAATGACAGCTAACAAAATATAATTACAAGGTGACTTCTACAAATAATATGACATACCATCAGTTGTAAGAGATATTTTTTTTTTCACTATAATGATTATTGGATATCTTTAGGTACGGCGTATTTTAGTTATTTTTTGTTTTCAAATTGTTATTTAAATAATCACAAAATAATTTTTAGTATAAAATATGATTATTTCATTAGAGAATATCAACTGTTCAAATAATAAAAAAATAATAATTATTCACAACCGAATAATTATACTTTTGTTGTGATTATTCTGATGTAAAGAATAATTATTGAAATATTTAATAAAAATTTAAGTAGCTCATCATATGAAACACCAAAATAAGATGCGATGATAATATATTGATAAAAAAAAATTCTTTTTTATATTCGTCTAAATAAATAGTGTTAAAAAATTATTCATTTTTTAAATTTGATTTCTCCTCTTGCAATAGGCACATTAAATTACTGATATATACATATAATTAACATCATTTATTATTTTATTTTAAATATATAAAAGAGAGATATTGTTGAATATATTCGTAAAATATTGTTTATATACATTCGTCAAACAACTTAAGAGATAATTGGTTGTTTAATACAGTTTTATAGTCCCTTTAAGTAAACAATGAAGAGTTTGATACATATATTAAGTTTGGGTTAATTAATCTATACATATTTCTTTCTCACTTTGTATTAATACATAATGAGTGTTTTTTTTTAAGAAAAGACAATAAAGTGTTTTTTGGGACTAATTCTCACTCGGGTGTCAACTTGACCCTAGTTACAAAGTATTTCTAATGAAATTTAAACCCCTACATATTGGGGTGCATATGAGCTGCGTTGGACCGGATTGAACTTGACTTCGGTCCCACCTTAAAGTTTTAATCAGGTTAATTTTTATGGCGTAGGCCTAATCATATTGAGGTTTGAGTTGGGCCGAATTAACCTGATTTAGATACACAAAATACTTTGTTATGTAATATTTTGATTATTTTTTCACTACTTGTATAAATTTTCTTGTATTTATTATTTTGTACTCATATTAGATCCAATCTAATTAATAATTACATAATTTTAAAGTGTGATTGTAAGTATGTTATTGTCCATGGAGGATTTTTAAGTTTGGGTCTTTGAAGTTTGATGTTCGAATTTTGAAGTTGTTAATGATGAAATTTTTTTTTTTCGGTTTACAGAAAAAAGGCCTGTTGACTATACAAAGCATAAGAAAGAGTGAAAGTGTAGGAAACAGAGAAGATACAAAGGAAAGTTTGACTGAAAAATGGGCGAGTGGATTCTCTACTCAAATTATTCTTTGGTCATAAGAATCGCAAGTTCAAAGGGTGAGGATGGGAAGTCCAATTACTGAACACTTCTCTGCAGAGAGCATTCTTTCTCATTGACCCTCTTGGTGATATTTGATACCATATCATCTTATTATTATTATTATTATTATTATTATTATTATTATTATTATTATTATTATTATTATTATTATTATCTCATGATTATCAGGTTTAATTTGATTA
Organism: Styphnolobium japonicum; assembly: GCA_023212625.1. Lineage (NCBI taxonomy): Eukaryota > Viridiplantae > Streptophyta > Magnoliopsida > Fabales > Fabaceae > Styphnolobium > Styphnolobium japonicum. The sequence goes on along the minus strand of JALBWW010000003.1, from coordinate 36,310,378 downwards.
GGGTTCAAATTTATTTGAAATTTCCACATGTATCAACTTCATGTAAAACTTATTGCATTAATGTTTTGGATTTACTTGTTTTCTTTTATATATATATATATAGCTTTTAAAACATTGATTCCGACTTTAAAATGGCAAACATGAGCAGCCCGATATGATAACGACTTCAAACTATTGGCCCCCATAATATCACCTCGCATATGCTAGAAAGTTTATTATCTTGCAGCCTTTTCCCCCCGTTCTTTTATGCATCTCTTCATTCCTTTAATTCAACCAGATTTAAGGCTATGTTTAGATTAGTAGTAAAAAATAAAATGATAAGAAATATTATTGTTTAAATGTTTTAAAAAATGATAGAAAAAAATAGTATGAGGAGATTTTCATTCCATTCTATATTATCATATTCCCTCATTTTTCTTCTTCTCCAATTGGAGAGAATGTAGTAGAATCAACTAATATTTATAAAATATAATTTTAAAATTACAAAGTTCTCATAACTACTACACCTCCCTTGCAACTCTTGCTACTCACGTGGCATCATTCCATGTCATAAAAATGTAAAGGCAAGGTTGAAAAAATTTAGATAAAAGCTTATGGAGAGGTATATAGAAATTGAATGTTACTCAAAAAAATTTAAGTTTTATAAAATAAATAATTAAGATTAATATGTATGAAATAAGAGTAATTAAGATAGTAATTATAAATTTATAATTCTTACCATTCTATTTTATTCTATTAGAACTTTCAAATAATAGAATGGAAGATTTTTTTTCATTCCATCATTAAATATCTAAATAATGGTATGAAAACTTTATTCCATTCCATCCCATTTCATTATATCTCATTTTATTCCATCCATTATAAAACTTTGAAAGATAGCCTAAGGGGCCAAGATTGCATGTTGAACAACTAATTGCTCTATATAAATAACAAAATTTTGAACATCAAGACCGGAAAAAAGAAAGAAAGTTCAACTACTTAGCCCTAAATATTTTGTTGTTCTTTATTACTAAAATTAAAGAAACAAGTTCACAAAAAAAAAAAAAAAGAATGTATAAGCTGAGAAGCAGCTTCAATCTTTAAGTGAAAAGAGTAATCTATCACGTTAGTGTTTTATTTATAAATACCTCAAAGTGATTATTTAATATTAATTTATGTCATTAAATTATTTTTGAAATGGCATTATATTAGTCTTTAAAAAAGTAAAATTGATGTAATTAATTTTTATCAAAGGATAAATTTGATCTCGCGTATAAAGAAAAAATAATGTGATATTGAATATATATTTAAAATAATAATAATAATTCCTATAAAAGTTAATAAGATTTAAGTAAAAATTAAGCAGCACACGTTCGGATATTGGTGGGCTTCAACAAATTAATTATAACTTATTATAATATATGTTCATAACTTTTAATTGGTTACAATACCACATTTGTCAAGTTTGATGCAAGCCGATAATAGGATCATAGCATCATTATTCTCTTGTAATGGGAAGTTACATCCATTGTTTTCGCGCTATCTTTGATATTTGTGGAGGGAAATTTTTTTTTTTTAAAAGAAGAGATATGATCCAATAAAGAAGAAAAATAATGAATAATGCTACACGTTGGTGAGGAAAGGAAAGCAAAAGGAAACGCACCATTTTGTTACTGATGTGGTGGTTAGATTGCTAAAATGGGTCAAATTCGTCGCATCAATCTGTTTATTTGTTAAAATTATGCGAGTTGAATTTTAAAATTATTAACCCGTTTAAATCAATTCATTCTTAGCTTAACTTGTTTAGCCTACTGAGTAAATGGGCTAAACTTGTTTATTCGCAAGGTAGCCTGTTGGCTTATGTATTTTTATTTTTTTTACAAATTTTTTTATTTTAAAATCAACATCCTACATGGATTCTCCCAACCCACCCAACTCAGGATTCAAACATTAAATGATGATAGTATTACATATTTGAACATAAGACTTTAATTTTAGACATATTATTTAGTTATTAATACATATATATTGGATGATCCTTAATTTTTACATACAGCAGGTAGATAACATGGATAATGGATGTTGTTATTGTGAAAGAAGCTTGCAAATTTGCAAAAAAGACATATTTTGGAGTGAACACATTTGGATTTTAAAATTTGGATTAGATGTTTGTTTTGGATCTACATAATTTTTATTTTTCTGTAAATTTTGATGCTTGTAGTTGTTGGTTGATGTTTGTTTGGATTATGTATTAGTCTGATTGAGTTTGTTTTGAATGATGATTGATTTTGTCTTTGAGTAATTTATATATTTGATTCATATGTTACATTATAAATTTGAAATTAAAAAAAAAATTAAATGGGTAGCTCATTTAAGTCAACATGCTGGCCTTAAACAGGTCGAACTGACTTTTTACCAGTCCATCTTACTTGACTTATTTTTTGCCTAACCCTTTTAAGCCTGACCTATAACGGGCTGGGCTAGCTCGTTTAAGAGCCCTAATGGTGGTCGTCTCACGAGCTAACGTGACCTTAACCTAGATTATCCTATAGGCTAAAGGACGAAAAATACTTAAGTACTCTTAGAGTAATATTCTCAACAATTTTTAACTATTAGATTTGATTTAAATTTTATTATATAATATTTTAAATTTAATCTAATGATACATGGTTATTCAGTGTCACGTATTATGTTTTTAGTAAAATTGTGTAATACTTTTATAGTATATAAGAATTTCTCCTAAAAGATTGGGTCAAAAAGGTCGATTGCTAAATGGATTGCTAAAATAGCAGCCTAACCCATTTATAGAGTCAAATGGACTAGCCCATATATAGATCAAAACTAATTTTGACACATCTAGCATAAAGTATTAGGGATGTTCATTAGTTCGAGGTGGACCCAATCAACCCGACCCAAATCAATTAAAAAATATTAGTTTGCTTTGAGTCATTAGGTCCAACTTGATCAAAATTGACCACCATTAGTTCGGCTTACGGGTCTAAAACATTTGAACCAATGGACCCGATCACCCTGATATTAGATCCAAAGAAAAACGTGTTTCACTCACTCTTCTTTCACTCTTATATTTCATTTCATTTCTCAGCCGAAGAAAGCCTAAGGCTAAGAGAGAGAGAGAGAAGAGAGAACTGAAGCCCTAGCCACCCTCACCCAAGCCTTGTTGCCGTTGTTCAACCTTTGTCGCAACGACGCGAAGAAGAGAAGGTGAGCAAAAACTATCTTAGGTGGACGCTATCCTCAACAATAATCTTAAAGACCAGGTCTTGACACCATCAGGAATAGCTCCCCCTTGCAAATCTAGGTAGCCAGATTCTATGTGGCCTCGCTTACCTCTGCCATAGCCATATTGTATGTTGGGACATCAAGCCCATGATGTTTCTAGTGTCTTCTGCAAAAGCATTGACCTCCCACGAGTCATCGCCTTCCCTAGTGTTCCTTAGGATTCCACATCCAAGTCAATAAGCCAGTGTGGTTGAGGTCGATTTTGATGTTGTTGTGATTATGACATTTTTTGGATCTAGGTCACAGAGAGAAGGCCAATCTCTGGATTCTCTACCATTTTTGTTTTCATTTTTTGTTTATGTTTGTGATTTCTAAGATCTAATTGAAGTTGTGGGTGTGGATGTATTACTGTGTTCATTGTGATTTCTGGTTCAGTTAGAGAAAAAATGGATATGGGATGTCAGACAACCCAATGACCCGAACTGGACCAATTTAACCTAATTGAGTTTTGGTTGGTTTGGTTTGGGTTATTTGAACTTTTTTTCTCCAAAACCAACCCGATTAGCCTTGATTAGTTTGAACATTTTTTCCTAAACTCAAATCAACCCAATTTGTGAACACCCTTATAAAGTACCAAAGCATTCAATAGTTAATTTTTGGTATAACCATCCTTAAAATTGAAATATTCAAAATTAATAAAAATGGTTGAAACTTTGATTAATAATAACTAGAGAGATATTTTCATTAAAAATTTAATTCACAAATATAGTTAAATTTTGATTAATGATAATCAAAATCATTTCCTAACATTTTGAAAAGAAAACATGCTCTCACATGTATTACAACTAGTAAGGAAAAAACTCAAAAAAATATAATCAATAAGTATATTGTATTAGATTACAAATAAATGACTAATAAATAGGTTAACAGTTCCATGAGTTAAATGGCCAGGCTCATTAAACTCACAAATTAAATGAATTGGACAAAAAATACTTATATTTAAATGAATCATTAAATAAATTTATAACTCATAATTTATACAATTAAATAAGTTAGCCTCACAAGTTTATCATATTTTAAAGTCAAGGGAATATTATGATAAGAGCTTGATAAGGACTGGACGTTAGGCCAAGTTGTGGGCTGCTTTATTGAACCTCTAGTATTTATAGAATACGCAACTTTTTTAAATTTATCTTACTTTCTAAATGTAGTGCGTGTAGTCGATTTGCCTTTTATTTTAAATATAAAGGAGGAAAAAGGTTAAATGATAGAAGATGATTTTTCTTATGTTGAAACATTATAAAAGATAGAGTAAATTACTTTTATCTTTTTAAAAATTTTTATTACAAAAACTTTTAATCGATTTTTAAAATATGCAAAAGTCTCCCTTAAAATGGTATGTTAATTAGGGGGGAAAATAAAACAAATTAAAAAGAAGTTTGTGTATGTTTTCAAAATAAAGGTGAAGTTCTAATAATTAAAATAACATACAAGAAATGTGAGAGCGATTTACTTAATATATATATATATATATTAAAAATATATTTGTAATTTTGTTATACTCCAATTGAAGGGGTTACAAAATGTATATACTATATTTTTTAATCAGAAGATTAATAAAAAGCGCTAATGCAAATAATTTTATGTTCCATTTAAACTTTAAAGAGCTTAGCAAAGGTACTTCGTTCATGGATTGTTGCCATCAAAATAAGGTAAGCGTGAGACATTGGAAATGAACGACCAATAGATATAAAATGCTTAGGCTCATAATCTTTTGTTGAACACTTTAGCGTATAATGTGAAAGCCTCACGCCAAACCTGCCACATATTTTTTAGATTAATATATCCATGACTTTCAACCATTCCCACCCCCCTTCCCCACGTACACACACACAAAAGTACATGACTTTATGCTATAAATGCAAGTACCACCATGGCACTCGAGGTAATTTAAGAGTGTCACACTCCATTAACTGATTTCGTCTACGATCCTTTCAAGTGGTCCCAATAGTTATCAGTAATATATTTCTAACAGGTAATATATATATATATATATATATATATATATATATATATATATATATATTAAGTGAGGGCATTATTTTATTATGAGAAGTGAGAAAAGTCAATCTTGATCATAAAATCTTATATGAATATTCAAAATTAAAAGTTACTTAAAGATCACATGACTACTTAAAAAGTCATATGACTTTATGTTTTAATCGTGAGTCATACATAGATTATTCAATAATCAAGATTTGTTCATCTCACTATATATATATATATATACACTATTACACAATTATGTATTATCACATTATTAAATATACACTAATTATTTTTTAAAATTAAACATTTTAATAGTTTAGCAACAAATGATTGAGTAGTAAGGATGAAAATACTTTGCTTGAAAGAGTTAGGTTCGATTTCATTGCCAGCAATCCCTCTTGATAAGTTATTTGTAAGTATTGTTATAGTCATTGTTGAGGCATATGACATATATTGACCTTAGAATGTAGTAATCTCTCTTCTCCTAAACTTTTTTTTATAAAAGAAATAGATACCTTCAATTAGTTATTGGGGCATGGTACTTGGTGATCCATTTTATTTATTTATTTATTTAGTCAACTATCCTAATTAGCCATTTGAGCTGAGTGACCTCCCACGATATCCTATGAGTTAAGCTCTTTGGATTCTTATGGGACTAATCCATGATCGGCAGCTTAAAGTACAAGAGTTTTTGCTGCTTCCCAACCAGAGTGACTCCAACTGAGATTTAAACTTGTCCTATCCTGTGGGAATGAGCTTGTTTACTAGCTCGATCAATTCTTAATTGTTCCTTTTTTTAGTTTTTACCTAACCATGCATTATCTAGCACGCGTTCTTTTGACAATTTATTTTTTCTTTTAAAAGTGACAATTTAAAATAATATAAGTTAGGAGATGATGAAGCCAATTACCTAATATGCTGCAATAGAACTTCTAATTATTGGGTTAGATTCTTAGATATAATTCCAGTATTTCGGATCAATTAACTGAATGAGTTAATTGCTTAATGGGAATATTTTACGTACCAAAGCCAGAAGATTTAAAGCTTATTGATAAAAGATTCCTCGTTCCTCGTTAAGAGAAGATACCTAGTCTTCTGAAATCTTGTTTTCATTGTGTTAAAAGATTTATCCTGTTATGTCATGTTATGTTGTATATCGAAATATTGATGATATATTAATGTGTTACTTAAGTCATCAGCATCTCCTTCTTAAAGTTTGAATCACTTTCAATCATAAAACTGCCAGTTAAAATGTAACCTCTAATATAGGCTTTGAATTTGGAGGCTTCGAAGATTATTTAAAAATTAATTTCGAAAATCCTATGAACTTAAATATTGAATACTCGTATCGTACTTCCTGAAAATTATTTTAAAATAAATTCGAAAATTATATGAACTTAAATATTGCTTACATGCACTGCTCTTCCTGAAAATTACTTTGTATATGATTAGGACCTCTTCACTTCAAACAAAATTTCCTTTTGACCTGGGGATCCATTATCATATTGATTGGAGAAATAATAATTTTATGATGTGTATGTTCAGTATAAATCCAAATAAATTTATAATGGCGGCAGTTTAAATTTTCATATAAGAAAAAATGTGTGAATCGAACAGCTATGTTACTTACCAATGAATGTTAACTCAAATAGTAATAATGAAGTTTATCTTTTACTTTATTGTCTTGAGTTTAAATTTACTAAAATTTGTGGAAAAGTTTTTTTTAAAAAAAATCTGTTTAGACCGATTTAAAGAAATGATTATTGAGTGAAACTCAAAAACCTTTTACATAATATATATATTAAAAAAAATAAAAACTCTGTTAATTATATTTTGGTCAAAACTAACAAAAAATATTAATTGTAATTTGGTCAGAAGCTCACAAAAAATATTTAAAGAAGAAAATAATAAAATGAAAGGGAATGTTATCTTGCCAGCTTGACTCTGATTTTCCACGATAATATTTTCAGCAGCCGGATATATAAATCTGGGCAACATTTACCATTGGAGGAGCAAAATAATCGGTTACGTACTCAAATAAATTATGCAAATTGAAGAATACATATAACACAAGAAGAGTTCGTAATGCGCTCAGCTACGTTGTCCTCAAGTGCAGTGCACAAGCGAAAGATGGTTCGATTGTACAAGACAGTCATACAAAATTTAGAATATGCTAGTTGTTATAAACTAACTATTTCAAAAGTTTAAATTGTTAGATAATAACACATGAATGATTTTATAAATTTAACAAGTCTTCTTACATAAAAGTCATTTATGTTTTAAGTGTGAATAATGTACATGTTTATTTTACTTTGTACTTAAATTTAACTTTTATTTAGAAGAATAGATGTGACAAAGATCAAAATACTACTTAGTCATAAAAACTCTGATACCATGTTATAAACCAACTCTACTAAAAGCATAAAATAGTAAGTGAAGACAAATGAATAATTTTATATCTTTAGTACTAGTTTGACCATTCTTTTAGATAAGTGGTTAATGATGCATGCCCTCTAGGCCTGTAGGTTGTTTCGGCATATATACATACGAATGAAACTAGAGGAAGCAAATGCAAGTGTATCACATAAAAACAGATATGTCGCCAAATGGTAGCACATCTTTTTGAAACTGAATTGCCAAATTGGGTAGTGGGTGTGCTGGTTCTTCACAAAATATGCAGATTTATTGTATCATTTGGGAGCTGTTATTGTTTGTATATATTCGGATTTAAGCTCAAGTCCAAAGTTTTGAGTCAATCACTTTAGCTTATGTGAGAGGGGTTAACACCGAATAAGAATTTACCTCTAATAAGGATATGTGCAAGGGGCTGATGTAGTAATGCTAGTGAACATACTGATAAGAGCTTGATCTAGGCAAGGACTGGACCTTGGGCCAAGTTGATGGACTGCCTTTATTGAACCTCTAGTATCCATAGAATACACTATTTTTTTTAAATTTATCTTACTTTGTAAATATAGTGCGTGTAGTCGATTTGCCTTTTATATATAATGGAGGAAAAAGCTTAAATATACTTAACATTTGTATAATTTTTTAAAATATATGTTTTTAATTTTTTTATACTCCAATTGAAGGGTTTACAAAATGTATCTGTTTATGATAATATTTTTCTAATCAGAAGATTCATAAAAAGCGCTAATGTAAATAATTTTATGTCCCATTTAAACTTTAAAGAGCTTAGCAAAGGTAGTAATTCGTTCATGGATTGTTGCCATCAAAATTAGGTAAGCATGAGGCATTGGAAATGAACAAACCAATAGATATAAAATGCAAGCGTATAATGTGAAAGCCTCACGCCAAACCTACTATTTTTTTTTTTAAATGTAATTAACACGATGGCACTCGCGCGAGGTAATTTAGAAATTGAAATCTGTGGTAGGTTTATATACACGCCACACTCCATTAACTGATTTCATTTACGATCCTTTCAAGTTGTCTAAATCTAGAATTGAAATCTGTGGTAGTTTTATATACTAGTGTCACACTCAATTAATTAATATTTTTTTTGTTATTGTCTGAGTATTTTCACATCACACACTCCATTAATTAATTTCTTTTAGAATCCTTTCAAGTGGTCCATAGACGACTGTAGTTATCACTTTTAAGCAATTATCTTATGTTCATATATATGACTTTACATCATATGTGCAATACCTTTGATTAGTAAATGGAGATTACCTAATCTGGTAATGATCAAAATACTTGTTTGAAAAATTTAGGTTTAATTTCACTGCCAATAATTCTTTTTTAATAAGTGATTTATAAGTATTATTGTAAGTTTTCGTTTAGACATGTATAATGTATTACTCTTAGAATGCAGTCACTTCTCAGCTCCTATACTTTTTATTAAAAAATGGATACCTTGGATTAGTTATCGACGCATATGCTTTCTAAATTTTACCTAACCATTATCTAGCACACGTTCTTTAGATAAATTATTTTTTCTTTTAAAATTGACATTTTAAAATAATATAAGTTAGGAGATGATGAAGCCAATTACCTAACATGCTGCAATAAAAGCTTCAAATTGGTTAGATACTTGGATATAATTTCAGCAATTTCAGATAAATTAACTGAATGAGTTAATTGCTTAATGGGAATATTTTACCTACTAAAACCCGAGAAGATTTTAAGCATATTCATACAAGATTCCCAGTTAAGACAAGATACTTGGTCTTCTGAGATCTTGTTTTTATCATGTCAAATGAGTTTTTCTCTTATGTCATGTTATGTAATATATTGAAATATGGAGGCTTAATGTGGTGTCCTTAAGTGACGAGACTCTCCTTCTTACGTAAGTTTGAATCCCTTTCAATCTAGCTACGCCGCAAATTAAAATGTAGGCTTTGAATTTGGAGGGTTCGAAGATTATTTACAAAATAAATTCGAAAATCCTATGAACTTAAATATTGGCTACGACGTCTTCACTTCAAACAAAATTTCCTTTTGACCTGGGGATCCATTATCACATTTATTGGAGAAATAATAATTTTATAAAGTGTATGTTATATGAATACAAAACTAATTTTTTTAATGCAATTCATTAGAAATCCAAGATAAATTTAATGGCGGTAGTTTAAACTTTCATATAAGAAAAAATGTGTGAATCAAAAAGCTATGTTAATTACCAATGAATGTTAACTCGAATAGTAATAATGAAATTTATATTTTACTTTATTGTCTTGAGTTTAAATTCACTAAAAATTGTGAAAAATAAAAAAATAATAATAATCTGTTTAGACCGATTTAAATAAATTAGTAATATTGAGTGAAACTCAAATTTTTTTTACATAATATTAAAAAGAAACTCTATTAATCATATTTTGGTCAAAAACTGACAAAAAGTACTAACATGCCAGTTTGACGCTGATTTTCCATGATAATATTTTCAATGGCCGGATATAGAAATATGGTCAACATTTACCATTGGTGGAGCGCAAAAGAATCGGTTAGTGGTTACGTACTCAAATAAATTATGCAAATTAAAGAATACATATGAAGGACAAAAGAAGAGTGCGTAATGCCCTAAGCTACGTTGTCCTCAAGTGCACAAGTGGAAGAGGGTTCAACTGCAAAAGACAACCATAGAAAATTTAGTATATGTTAGGTCTTAATGAATTAACTCTCTTAAAAGCTTAAACAGTTAGGTAGAAGTATATGAATGATTTTATATTTTTAAAATATTTTTTTATATAAGAACCCTTTAAACTTAAAAGTGAGAATAATGTACTTGCTTATTTTAATTTTTTTTAAAATTTAACTTTTATTTAAAAAAATGAGTGCTACAAAGATTAAATTATTAACTACTTTGCTATAAAGACTTTGATATAATATCATAAATTAACTTTCTCAAAAGCTTAAAATATTATGTAAAGTCACATAAATAATTTTATATTTCTAGGATTAGCTTTAGCTATTCTTTTCTCCTAATGCCAACGCCTTCTTATGGTCGCAGACATATTTTACAACCAGCGACTGTGATCATTGTACTAATTGTGTCTATCCCAACAAGCAATAGAAGTCGCTGGCATATGCCTATGTTTGGTAACGACATACATGTCGCTGCCTAATCCCTCTCTAATCCCTCTGTTCTTGTAGTGTGCATTGGTAAATGATGCATGCCTCTACCTCAAGGTTGTTTCGGTATATATACATAAGAATGAAACTAGTGGATGCAAATGCAAGTGTATAACATAAACACAGATATGTCGCCAAATGTGTAGCCCATATTTTTTAAAACTGAATTGCCAAATTGGGTAGTGGGTGTGCTGGTTCTGCAAAAAATATGCAGATTTATTGTATCAATTGGGATTTGTTATTGTTTGTATATATTTGGGTTTAAGCTTAACTTCAAAGTTTTGAGTCTGTTACTTTAGCTTATGTGAGAGGGATTATATATTCCATGTTTTTATCTCAGGTTATGAGTTCTGCAACATTTTGGAAGCCATTGATGGAATTAAATAACAGGGATGTGGGGAACGGTGGGTAGATATATATATATAGGCACTGATATTGGGTTTCATAGACCATCATGTAGTCATGTAGACGATAACTTTATTTAATTGTTGCCTAGTGAACAAGGATTAGGTCAATGGTTATAATACAATGTTTGTGGAACCCATTTTGTCTGTTAGAAAGCTATGTCCCTCTTGCTATGCAGTGTTAAAAACATAGCAAACCTTTTGTCGTAACCCGAAAAGCAAATAATTATATTGTGATGATGGGATTGGAGTCGGTGGATTGAAGATAATAATTATCATTATATCCATTCGTCATTAGGAGAGAGAGAGACAGAGACAGAGAGAGAGTAGTTAATTAACGAAGTATTGATATTGGGCTTGCTTCTGTTAATTAACGCAAGTTGGAAAACAAAACTCACCTAGAAACTGTTCAGGTGTGCATATTTGTAGAAGTCATACCCCACATATGTACAGAACTTTCATGATTAGCAATTTCGCTTAAGAAGTCACTAATGAAAGATTAATCAACTGATTCTTTTTCTAATCAAAATTATAGAATGGGTAATGACAAAAAGGTATTATTACGCATTGTTATTTATTATTCATTAATTTACAAAGTACGTAAGACAGTTTCATCTTATAATGAAATGTTTCCACCAAAAAAAAAAAAATTCTTATACTGAAATGAATGTTTTACTCGTAAGCTTTAATTCAAGTGACATCAAAAAATTTTGAGATTGTTTGATCCTCGAATCTCACAAAAACTGCTTTGCATCCACACTTCTTTTGTAAAAAAATAAAAGTAAAAAGATGTTAATTTCTCAACTGTATCTTCTATCCTAAAAATTCTTAAATTATAAAAATGATAGGATTATATTTCAAAAATTATGAATAAGTTGTTGTGAACACCCAAATTTGTTCAGATCATTTTAAAAAAACCAAAAAAATTCTAATTTAATTTATTTAGCGAATAAAAAAATCTAAAAATATAAAAGAAAATGAAAAAATTGAGAAAATGAATTAAAAAGAGAGAGGAAAACCCAATTTGATCCAAGCCCAATTTTTCAATATATAATCCAAGCCCACACCCATCTCCATGGCTCATTCAATGTTTAAATCAATCCATAACCCAATTCAATTACCCATAACCCATTGCCCATCCTCTCACCTTTTCCCTCACTCTACACGCACACACCCACAACACCCTTGACCCTATGCCCTTGCCAAAGCATCCACCCGCACAGGCCTAACCATACTGTGCACACACCTGCATGCCACCCTTTTTTTCTGCCGCCTCTCATTTCTTTTTCCATTTTTTCATGGTACGTTGGAGTGGGGCGGGGAAACATTTTCCTTTCCCAACAACGGCTCCCCAAAAGTTTTGGGGAAAAGGAATCATTTACTAGCTGCATCTTTGGTGCTGGGAGGATAAAAGGGAAAAGACATGAGAGAAAAAAGGGGGATTCAACTTAAAAAAAAGGAAAAGGAGAGAGCAATTGAGAGAGAGAGAACTAGGGGGACTTTTTGGCATTTTGGAATGAGAAATAGTCAAGAGAAAAAAGGGAGAAAAGAAAAGAAGAATGGAGAGGAGAAGATGATTGATTCCAGGAAGGTTTAAATCATTCACTAGCTTATTCTAAATTTGAGCTTTAAGAGGTAAGTCTCTGACCATTCAACCTTTGAATCTTGATTCTTTTGTTCATTTCTCACAAGCTTTTGGTCATGTATGTGCAACATGTTGGCAATATGATTAGTTGTGTTCTTGGCTAGTTTAACTTGATCTTCCTTTCTTTTTCTCACTCCATCATCACATAATCCCTCCATAAGGTCATAAGAACAGCAACTTAGCAACCCCTCTTCCATGAAAACCATATTTCCCATACTCTCATGTCCAAAAACAGAGTCATTTTCCTTTATCATAAAATTTCACCCGATGTCACCCACTAGCAACCAACACCCCCACAAAAATCCCTTACTTTGCCTCCAAAAACATCACAAACACCCACCCCAGTAGCCATTCACAACATTCCAAATCTGTGAAAAACCAGAAAACATAGTCTGCGACCATGTCTGACCGACCCCCAATTCCCTGAACCATTTTCTGACCAACCATTCACTTCTCAGACCACTACCGACTGATCATTCAAATCTCATATCGATTTTTGACCGATCATTTCCAATCATAATTACCATTGTCCGATCGGTCCTTAATCGACTCGACCTTTAGCCTATACACAAACCTTGAGATCTCCCAATCACATTGATCCAACCTAATCCGATCATTTCCCCCTAGCCGAGCTCCCCAAACACCTAACCAATCCTAGTAGATCCAATCTTTGGCCCAACCCTTCAGCTCTCCAAACCGATTAAACAGACCTTGCAATTAATCCATTAGCCTCTCAGCTCAATTCACAAACCGATCCGAATTTAAACAGCTCCACTCTCATTTCTGTCTAAGCCGAGCACCTTTATTGATCCAACACCTTAATCACCCATTCCCTCGCCCCTTAGCTAATCGAGCCGAGCACCTTTATTGATCCAACACCTTAAACACCTTCCATTGTCCCTTAGCTGACCAAGACGAGCCACCTTATATCCGATCCAAGCTGCCTCCAAACACTTTCCCCAATCATACTGAGCCGATCGAGTTGAGCTCATATTAAATCCAAACTCACCCTAGCTGATCACTGCTTTAATTCCAGCCAAGCTTAACCTTGCTCTAAACACATTTCCTCGCCCTTTTACCGACCAATCCGAGCACCCTCGGCCGATCCAGTGCCTTAAATACATTTCCTCATCCATTGGCTGACCTAACCAAGCCCACCATTGGCTGACCGGCCTTAAACACCTTCCCTATCATTGTACTGAGTTGACCATCGCTGATTGAGCCGCCTAAACATCTTCCCTCATCTTTTACCGATTTAGTGCCTTAAACACGTCCCTTTACCTTCATCCGACCCAACCATAAACACCTTCAATCACCATGAGACCGAGCCAAGCCACCAACTACCGAGCTGATTTTAAACATCTCCCCTCTTCCATTACCTTAACCGAGCCGAGAATCGATCCAATCTAACCTCAAACTCTTCCCCACCTTAAACATATTCCCTCATCTGCTACCCGACCGAGCCGATCTACCTCTAACTGATCAGATTGCCATATTTCCATCATCACAAACTAAACTGATCAGTTCCTAACCGATCCGAGCTTAACATCCATTCTCACCCTAATTCCCAATCAGTCATAACCGATCAGAACATTATTTTTCCTTGATCAACCCAACCAATCGATCTAGTGCCCTAACTGACCCGATCCTTTGACTTCACCTTTGTCCGATTGGCTCCTATCCGATTATGTCTCCATCGAGCACCCCTTGCCTTTTCCCGATCGGGTCCAACCGACCAGTTCGTGTTCTTTGTTGTAATTTTAGTAGTCGATCGGATCCTCTATGAGATGCTCGGATTGCCGAGCTACCGATCTGCCTAGTTCTTTTTGTGTTGTTTGTGTTTTTACTTTGCTTTCGAAGTGTTAAATTTCAATCTCTAATGAGTTGATAATTGCTTCACTTTATGTTTGAAAACACTAAGTTTTAATAAGTGATCCAATGCCACAATGTTCGCGTTTAGCTGTATTCAGGGATCAAGTATCCACTAGACAACATCTCCTTGAGATGGATTAGTGGGCTTAGTACTACCTTACATTCCTTTTAGGTCATGTTAATATAAGCTTTCTTTCCTAAAAATAAATGGTCCAATGCCACCAACAGCTTTAGTTGTCTTCAGTGGTCAAGTACCCACTAGACATTTTTCTTGGGATGGATTAGTGAGTCAAGTACCGCATTCCATCCTATTTAGGACGTGTTAGCAAATTCTCCTTTTAAATCAAATCAATTCATTTCTGTTTTAATTAAATCAACTCTTAATCAATCAACTCAAAGCAATGTTTTTATTTATTTAATTAATTAAAATCAATCAACTCGCAATCATTTTTTTAAAGAACTATGTAGCTTTGAATTTCTCATTGTACCAGGGGATACGTAGGAACACAAGTCAAGCCAAACTTTAAATTTTTGCAATTTAGTTTCCTTGTATCTGTAAATAATTGTTCGCACTCGTTCAATTTCTCTATTTGCTAAAAGGGGTAAAATAGATATCACTTAGGTTATAAAGTTTGCACGATTAGCTTAAGGTAACTGTCTTAAGACGGATGTATCAGAGTTGCTATAGGATTAAGTTTCTGCCCTTCCCTATATATAATTGACTCTCGAACCTTACTTGGTTTGCAAACCACCTTTTTTTCATCTATTTATTTTAAATCCATTTTAAAGGATTTTGTCAGTCATTTTCCCTACCCAATAAATGATTGGTGGCGATTCTAATGTTTTCAACTATTTTTCTCTCACCACTCCCCGTCGCGATTTTTGCCAATCGCAACAGTTGTTATACAATTAAAATGGGGTTCACCGTAATTAATGGATATTTATTGAATAATGATATGTGCACACCATTTTTATACTTAGTTAATAATGAGTAAATTTGTGGTTAATATAATATATGATTGGGTTAATGATTTTTGGTAATTGATTACTTACGGACTTGGTTAATGATGACCAAATTATTAGCTAATGAAGTATATCGTTTGGTTAATAGATTACCAACTTGTAAGTGATTGGTTACCAAACCCATTAACCAAAAAATATACTCCATTAACTAAGAATTTACTCATTGTTAACCACGTATAAAAGTGATGTAAAAAAATTGTGTGCATGAAACATTTTCCATATTTATTAATGAAGGATGCAGAAATCAAACTTGAGACTTTTATGAAGAAATGTTTGGTAAATGATAGAGATTGAGATGGAAAGTTACGTTCATCATAACTTTACATCTACTTATATAACTGCTAAGAGTGAGAAAGGGAAAATAATCTGTTATTTTTGTTATAACATATCAACAACTAAAACCAACTGACTCTAACAAACCTATTAGAGATGATAAAATTAGTTTACTGCTATTACACGTGAATGTGTGTTAAGCTAACAAATACGGCTATTGATCTTCAAATTTAGCTTTGTGTTGTGATTCCTTATGTGAAAATTATATGGATGGGGAGCTGGAGAATGTATGTCAAGCATTCCCAGCTTAGAGTAAATAGGCATGAAATGGAGAGGAACTTAATAGCTTAGTGAAGAGGTCAGCGAGTTGATGTGGAAAGGAAATAGGCATGAGATGGACAAGACTGGTCTAAGCCTTTTCACCAATAATATGACAATCTGATTCAATATGCTTAGTCATTTCGTGAAACATAGGATTGACAATTATGTGTAAGGTAGATTGGCTGTCGTAGTAAAGCAAAGCTACTTATTTGAAGGGCAACTGAATATCACTTAAGAGGTAGGTCAGCCACTATAGTTCACAAGTGATTGCAACCATTGCACGATATTCTACCTCTGAAGAAGACCTAGAGACTATGGTCTGTTTCTTGGAACTCCAAGAAGTTAAGGATTGGCCAAAAAATATTTAAAACCCAATGATTGATCTTTGAGTATCTAATCAACCAGTCCATTCAGAGTTACTAAAGCTTTTGAGCAAAAAATTCGAGTAACAGGAAAATAGCAACCCTCTACCAAGGGAGCCTTTGATGTATCTCAACACTCGAGTTGATGCCTTGTAGTGAGTAAGGAGAGGATGTGCTAGAAACTGACTTAATTGCTGAATAGAAAATGTGATGCCAGGGGGCGAATGGTGGTGAGATAGAATATTATGCCAAGCAAACGTATGTAGAAGGCATGTTGGTTGCCGCCCAGGCAGGGTTAGAGTCAGATCGAAGGTTAAGTACTTACCATTATTGTGGCAGCGCAAAGCCCCACGTCTATACGTGCTTTAGGTGAGCTTGTGAGACCTTGCATTGCACACGTGGCGCACTGGCAAGATGGACTGTCAAGTTCTGATGCATGCTCATACATGCAGTGAGTCCATATAATGATCTTGACCTCTCATAAGACCAACAATTTCCCCCAGCAACACCCGAAGCACTCAAACCTACAACATCACTCTAATATTAGTGTTGTCGATTGTGCTTCTTAGCAAATAGCACCAAAGAAAAGTGAAAAAAAATGTCAAGTTGTAGGCAAACACTTTAAGAATAAGGGTATTTTTTCATTTTCTTTTAAATTTTTTTAAAAGTCTTTCCTTCTCTCTCTTCTAAGACAATCCTCCCCCATTTCCTACTTTAAAATTTTCTCTAAAATCCTAAAGCCTCAATTATCCAAATCTATCATTTTTTTTGGCCAAAACCTTGATGGTTTCCACCAATTTCTCATTCACCCACTCACAAAAATCACACACCCATACATTTTTTCTCCTTGGTTGTGATCCACACAAAGCCAAGCCACGTACATCCTTGGTGTTTGACATCACTAGAGCTAGGTAAACAGGTTGAGGCCCACAGGCTGCCCGTTTAACCCGATTTCTTAAAAGGTTAGGACCAGCCACCCAACCCGCGACTACCTCAGATCGGTAAGGTTCGGTCTATTTAACCCGCGGGTTAGACTGGGCTAGCACGCGGGTTGGCCCACGACCCATTTTTATTTTTTTAAACCAAAAAACATTTTCTTTCACAAAAATACTCTCAATTAGTAGCTCAATTTAAGTATTTAACTTATCTAATCTCTATGCTCAAGTAAAAGCTTCAAAAATATTTAAAAAATAGTCAAAAAAAACTCAACTAATGGTCTCATATTACACTTATACACATTTTTTAAATTTAAATTATTAAAAAAATAAAAGAAAATTAAGTTTGCGAGTTAGTCGGGGTAGGCCAAGCATGAGTTGGAAATTTCCCAACCCGTTATTAAAACGGGCTAACCCAGTCCAGCCCGCATAAAGGAAAACCTGCAATTGGCCAGGCCGGGTTGGCCCGTTACCCAGCTCTAGACATCACATTGCCGACGAAGCTCCATTTTTTCCAGTGACTGGAGCTCATGTTCTAGTTTTCGGTGAGTGGATAAGTGTTTGCAAATGTGAATACATAGGTCATCATCTGCTAACATGTTCTTAACAATTGAATACATGATTCTCTTTCACTTATTTCACACAATTGGTATCAGAGTCAAGGTCATAAGTTCGATCATCAGAAAGGCACAGACTACTGGTAGGTGCTGGGAGAGGGATTGTTGGTTGCAGGCCTAGGTGGAGTCGGAGTCAGATTAAATTATAGGTTCAATTACCATTAACACATAAGCCGTGAGAAAGAAAATTTTCTCTAGATTAAAGGTAAAAAAAAAAGGATCCTTTAGTGCCAGGCTTATATCCTAGGAAAATGAATTTTCTTACTCTAAAATCAAACTTGGTTCAATGTGCAGTTAGTGTTAATGCAAAATATATGCATCCAAAAACTGTAAGGTTTGAGATATCAAGAATGTTCTTGTGAAGTATCTCATAAAGGTGTTTGTTGGAAAGAATAGGAGTGAGAATTCTATTTATGAGATGTACATAGTGCAAAATTGAGAAGGACCAAAAGTATTTAGGGAGGTTGGCTTGAAATAATAAAGCCCATGCAACATCCAAAATATGCTAATGCTTTCTTTCCACTACAACATTCTGTTGTGGGGTCTTAACATAAGAATTTTGGTGAACAAATATAGAAATTGTGCGAGTTAAATTCAGGGTCATTGTCACTTCTTATAGCTTTAACTCTAGTATCAAACTTCAGATTTACTTTTCATCAATAAGACCTATGCATATCGAGAATAGTCATCAACAATAGTCAAGAAGTATTGGTGACCATGCAATGAAGTGATATTGAAGGGACCATATATGTCAGCATGTAAAAGTTCAAAAGGTTTAGAGGTTTTGAATTATTGATGGAAAAAGGTAATTTATTTTGTTTTGTAAAGTAACATATGTCAAAAATCATATTTTGTGGGTAGGGACCAAAAGGATGGTGTTTATCAACAATGCTGAATCTATCATTTGATAGATGACCTAATCCAAAATGCAGTATTAAATTGAAATTGTTCATGGAATTTGAATTGGTAACAAAGGATTTATGAGAAATTGTTGTAAATGGGAAATTACAATTAATATAGGAACTGACAAAGCATATTAGCCATCTCTTGCTTCAATTGAACTAATCATCCTTGAAATTCCCAAATCTTGAATAAGACATTTAGAATTATAGAAGATCAGTTTACAACTTAGTAATGATGTTAGTTTGGTGACTGATATCATATTAAACTTAAACTCAAGTATATAAAGGGCATCAATGAGGAAAACTGAATTTGAAAAGTGAAAGGTATCAGAATAGTGAGCAATCAATTAACTACCATTACAGAGTATAACTTGAATTGGCTTGATTTTTTTTTATGTGTGGCTTAATATGAGGGAAGAACAAATGTGATCAATGGTTTATGTATCAAGGATCCATTTAATTGACTTTGAAATGTATGAGAAAGTTAAAGGTATACTTGATTTTGTGTTATTTGGGGGTTTAGTGATGGTAGGGACATGTGCATTGACTTAATTAGAGGAGTGAGGAGTTTGATTATTATTGAAACAAAGCTAATAGAGTATGGTATTGTTTTGCAGTGAATGAAAAACCTGAACTATCATGATCAACTGAGTTGTTCAAGACTGCTGGAATTGCCACTCTTATATAAGATTTTGTTATTTGTCGATCGAGGAGCTTGGATTTCTTAATTTAAACCCTGGAGGGAATCCATGCTTTCTATAGCATGTCTCATTTGAATGCCTTGATTTACCACATAAGGTACAAAATTTGTTTGTATTGAAGAATTGGCTTATTCTTCATGAACCTTTACCATATTGTCCAAAGTTCTCCTCTCCAATGCCTTCAACATATGGAGGCTTCTAGTAACTGACTTGATCACTATCAGTAGCATTGGCAAAAATCTTAGGGTCATTAGCTACTCCATTAGCCATTTGTCTTTCTTGTTGCACAACCATTGAAAAAACCTTGTTAATTGAAGGTAATGGCTCAATCAATATGATATGTGATCTAACATTAGAGAATTTGATCATTCAATCCTTTCAAGAACATAATCACATAATCGTTTTGCTTATGATTTTTCATAGCTGTGAGGGCATTGCATACTTATGGAATGATGCATGTGCATGACATAATTGGCGTAAAGTTCTCCAATTCATCGCAGAGAATCTTAAGCTTGGTAAAGTAGCTTGTTACAAAAAGTTCACCTTGTTTGAGTGAGTAAATCTATTCTTGCAGGTCCAAAATTCAAAAAAAATGTTTCCTTAGGAGAATCTATCTATAAGGTCGTTCAAAACTTCACTAGTTTTAAACATTATTAATTAGGGTCACAAAAATTAGTAATGCTTATCTCACAAGTTGCTTCCTAGCCAAATTTCATCATTAATTTTTATATGCATTTCTTTATCAGTTAAGATATACTCATTTATGTAGTTTTTTTTTAAAAAAAAAATCTCACGTGAGGTGTCTTCACACTTATTGGATGTGAAACTAATCCTCGCATAGCGTTTGATGGTGTGGCCCTGATCATAAGATACTTCCAATAAGATTCAAACTTCTACAATGCAGGTAAAGTTCGCCTATATAAACTCAAGTTATCAATTAAGTCCCACATTGTGATTATATTCATTTGTGTAATTAGAAAAAAAAATAAGAAAGTGAAAATTTGTTGAATAAAAATAATTTCACTTTTTTGTACGACCAAAAAAAATGAAAAGATTAAAAGTAGAGCTGTCAAATGAGTCGGGTCGGCCCGTTTAGGCCTGTCTGCAATGGGTTGTGAGTTAAATGAGCCGAATCAAAATTGCTTGCATTTAAACGAGTTGTAAATTAGTCAGCCCAACTCTCCTTGTATTAACTCGCAGGCTTAAATAGACCGACTCGCGAAACTTTTTTTTTACTTGTAAATTTTGAAATAAATTTAAATTTAATAAAAAATTTAAATTTAATAATCTCAAGTCAAATATTACATTACATAGACATAGTATTGAATACTTTTATCTCATTTAAAGGGTTAAAGGATAATTCAAACAAATAAATAACATAAACCTATAGAGTTTGAAGAATATGTTTGTATGTGAGTTGTGCCACTGCTAGCCTATATAATACATACATTTTGTACTTTTACTTGAGAAAAGAGTGTTTAATTAATTTTTAAGTTTTTAAATTGAATTTTCTTTTTTTACAAACAAATTGAAAACTATAAAAAGAAAAATTTATGCGGGCAGCCCACGGGGCTCCACAGGTTAGGCTGTTTAACTTGCGGGTTAAACGAATCGATTCAAAATTACCTGTATTTTTTCGAGTCACTAATTTTAAAGCCCGACTCGTATAATTTATGCAGGTAAATGACTGACCTGATGAGTTTGATATGTTTTGATGGCACTAATTGAAAGTGAATGCAATTTATTTACACTTTATCTTATACATTTTAGCTACTTATATACCAGGAGAGTGAGTTGAAGTGATTTTAATACTTTATAAATGAAAATTGAAATCATTCTATTTTACTCAATTTTCACTATGTTTCTTACTCTCTTTTTTTCATATATACTAAAAAAAAACTGTATGCTTAAGTTAATGAGTCGCATGGTACTTATTTAGAAAAACAAAATTAGGTAAGCACTAGATAGTATAGATATTTTATTTAATATTAATATATGTATAATGTGTAAGTCATGTTATAAATATACATATATAAGAGTACCTTTTCACCTATTTAATGATGAATGAAGCAATGATGTCTAGATTGGACTGACGAGCCGGTTGCACTATAAACAGTTTATCATCCGGTTATAATTTATTATCATAATTAGATTTATGGTTAGATCAGGTTAAGTCAGTCAAAATTGATTAAAACAGAACATAACTAGTAAACTAGCCGATTTTATATTAATTGGTTATCTTTTTTTGTTTAATCTCTCAATCACTTAACTATTCAATTTAGAGTGATATAAAATTTGAAAATTAAGACTCCAAAATTTTATTATATATTTTATTATTAATAATATGTATTATAAATTATATTTATTTATTTAATACGTAATTATGACATTATTTAATTCAATCAAATGATTAAATCGATTCAACCTTAATTGGAAATTTTTTAACTCATTGCCCACTCTAATTTTAACAACATTGGAATAAAGTGTTGATAATATTCTATACTTACCTCATAATTTCTTTTAGACATGATTTACGGGGACGACGTTTCATGATACGAACAATAAATAAAGAATCCGGAAAAGAATATACAAAATTCATTTGTTGCGACCTACCTACATGCACCGACAGGGATGATACATTGAACTTTAATGTATATGGAATAATTAATATATAATATCTCAAACACTTAATTAAATCTCAACTTCCGTACGCCCAATTGTTATGTTGTCAAAATATTATTTCCTAAATGTTACTTTTGGGCAAATTCAAATTAGGTTCCACAATCATCCTTTACAATTTAGGCTTTTCTGTAAAGTTAAGATGGGTACGGGGTACCACATGTCCAAATCTCCTCTTGATTCAAGAGGGAAGAAATGGCAATTAAGTTGATCAAATCATAAATCCTTATTATCTAACTAAAACAAGGAGGGATTTGTCATTGGGGGAAAAGATTGGTTCCTAAGTGTTCCTTTTGGGTAAAAATATGCTCCATGAATTGGAATTTGGATCTGTGTAACTGTGTAATGTAAGCACTTTCTCTTTGATTAGCAAGGAAAGAGTTCTTCTATGTAATTTGAATGTGAAATTTTTGTAGCATTATCTGATAGGACTTCGGTACACAGGTAGCGATCCCAAACGGTCAAGTGTAGAGCTATTAAAGCAGGGTTCACTTTGCATGGGATTTGTGAATTAAACGAGTTGGATTATTAATTTTCTTTTAAGAAAAATAGAAAAAAATTAAATACATTGTAAAATATAAAATAATCATCAAATTTAGGTTATATTACTAATAAAATGTCTAAAATTATATAGTAATCATCAAACATAAGTTATATCATAATTCATAACAAAATGTATAAAATCATATAATAATCATCAAACATAAGTTATATTATAATTCGTAAGTCATAATCACTAACATAAACATAAGAATTGGATTAATAGGTTAATGAATTTTTTAAAAAAGTTTTTTTAAAACAATAAACATGTCAACTCCCAAGTTATTTGAGCTAAAAGATCAACTTACTTAATCTGCAAGTTATGTAATCTGGGTTAGAACTGATCCAAGTTTATGTGAGGAAATAAATGATCAACTCAACCCACCATTTTAATAGGTTGAGCTGGGTTGACCGGTCCAATATTAACACCTCTAATTAAATGTACTTATAAATTATTATTTATTAATATGGTAACACAATTCACAAAAAAATTGCTTATATCAACTCAAAAATAAATTTAATGAGCAAACCCTTTATTGTAATAATATAAGAGGTTGGCTTAATAGTTACGGGGACATGCTCCTTATTTTAACTATTCGGGTTGGAGTTTTGACTGACATTTAAATAAATAAATTAATTCATTTAAATACAGAAATTAATTAATTCATTTAAATACATCATATTAGTGTAAAGGCACGCCCTTAATATTAAGGAGAAACATAATTTTGTTTAATGCAAAAACTGATTTGAATATATGCTTGCCATACCTAAAAAAAAAAATTCCTTTACCACAATATCAAAATATCATAAACAAAAATTTCGCACATTTTTTATAATTTTATGTGTTACTCAATAAAAAAAAAATTAAGTGGCTTAAATTTTATACAACCTCTTTATATATTTACGAAATTATTATTTTTTACAATGGATAATTATACTCTTACAGTCTCACATTACTTTATTTTCTTTCCTTTTTTCTTTTAAATTTTTATGGTAAATAGTAATCTACTATTCATTAGTGAGAACTTTTGAAAAGTATTTGTAACATAATTTTTACGCAGTGATAAAAAGGTTATTGATATAAAATAAGAAATTATACTAAGAAATAAAATATGATTTATTATATTCCATAAAAATATAAAAGTAATATAATAAAGAAATAAAAATATTATTTTTCTTTTATAATAATGTGAGATATGAATATATGATATATAAGGAAAGTTGGCTCAATTAATGTTCGTCCATAACGCTCGCGCAAGTATTCAAAACGAAACATATCAACTTGGTTTAGCACGAAGCTTTCGACTTGTCTCATGCGATGGGTAACAAGGTAAGCGTCGAATCGGTCACTGTTAGTAAGTTAATATCTTCTTAATATATTTTTTAAATATTTTTTTATTTATAGAAAATAAAAAATAAAAATACTTAATATGTGTTTGAATTAATTATAAAAAAGTTATGTTAAAAATTAATTATGTATATAATTAATTTTTAAAAAATTAATTATAAAAAAATTAATTTATATTTAAATATGTTAATTTATAAGCGATTTTAAAATAAACAGTTTTGTTTAGATTATATAAAAAATTACTTTTATGTATTAAATTATCAAAAAAGATATAAAATAATTGAAAAATTTATTTGGTTGAAGATAAAGAGGTATTTATCTACTAAAATTTTGAAATAATTTGAAATTAAATAAGCAATTTTTAAAATAATGTTAAAATTTTAGCGTTTAAAAAAAACTCTTTTTAGTATTAAAAAAATCAATAATTTTTTATAACAAAACTCAAACATATTACTTTTTTTTAAAACAGCTTTATAAATATAAAAAAATATTTAATACTTATTTTTTAAAATAATTAAGAAAATTATTATATTAATTCATTAAAAAATATAAATTTATTCTAT
The DNA here is from genome assembly GCA_023212625.1 of Styphnolobium japonicum. Taxonomy (NCBI): domain Eukaryota; kingdom Viridiplantae; phylum Streptophyta; class Magnoliopsida; order Fabales; family Fabaceae; genus Styphnolobium; species Styphnolobium japonicum. Next base: position 36,285,330 of record JALBWW010000003.1, on the reverse strand, counting down.
GTCACAAATTTGTCTTCTTTAGAATTTTTTTCTATATAAGAATATTAAATAAAAAAAGGTAAAATGACTCATTCAAAGTTTAAAGTCAACCACAATTCATTTCTAATTATAAAATCACATATTTTAAATTATTTGTCATTATCCTATTCATACTAATTGAAATTTAAAATTAACATTTTAACTGTAATTCTATAAAATGATAGTTAGCATAGTTTTATAAATCAAGGTTTTAAAAATCGGATCGGCCCGGCCGGTCCAATCAGTTAGACCGCGACTCGCATGCCTAGCTAGTCCGGTCAATCTCCAAAATCGTGTGAAGGGTTAAACCGCCTAAAAATCAGAAGAACTGGCTCAAACCGGAGACCCGGATGAACCAGGTCCGATTATACATAACCGGACGGTTCTTTCTTTCTTTGAAATTTTTCCTGTCATTTTTTTATGTTTTTTTTTCATTACCTTTGTCGTTTAACTCATATTAGAGTCTAATATTATGTCGTTTAGCTTTACTTAGGTTTTCTTTTCTTTCTCCTTCTCCAAATCTCTCACAGCCTCACGGGAAAGGATCTGCCATGAAGGGCTCACCAGTCGCCACCACCACGCCGCTGTTGCTCAGTGCTCACGGAGCTCGCCACCACCACGCCGCCGCTGCTCAATGCTCACGGAGCTTGCCACCACCACGCCGCTGCTACTCAGTGTTCACAAAGCTCGCCACCACCGCGAAGAGCACCACCGCCACCACCAAGAGCACGCCAGAAAGTTGCGCCAAGGGAGAGTTATCGTCAAGGAAGAGTTATCGTCGCTCCGCCGTCGCGCCAGCAAGGTAAGTTGTCTGGTTGATTTTGGAAATGCATTGAATGGTCGATTATGTTGTGTATGTGATATTTTTGTGGTTGATTAGAGAAGTATATGTTGTGTATGTGATGATTTTTGAATGATTTTTAGTGGTCGATTAGAGAAGTATATTTTGAGTATGTAATGATTTTTGTGCATTTGTTAATCTGGTTGATTCTGGAAATGCATTGAATGGTCGATTATGCTGTGTATGTGATGATTTTTGTGCTCGATTAGAGAAGTATATGCTGTGTATGTGATGATTTTTGAATGATTTTAGTGGTCAATTAGAGAAGTATATGCTGTGTATGTGATGAATTTTTTGTGTTTGTTAGTCTGGTTGATTCTAGAAATGCATTGAATGGCCAAATCTCGTTTTATTGATCCTACCATTAGGATATTCCTCCCTTGTTATCATGCACAGTGAACGTTGATGCATTACCACAATATTATACCACAATATTTACCCAGCTTGCATTTGTTGTTTGGTTGTTTGAATTTTACACTAATGTTTTAAAGACTTGAATTTGTTCTCTATCTTTATGTATTTGGCTTATGAATTAAGATATGAACGTGTTATGTTTGAAAATTTGGTTGTTTGAGCTTTGAAACTTTGAACTAAGATTAATCAATTAAGTGTTTTTTTTTTATCTTTATGGAAATGAGTTATATATGAAGATAATTATTGTTATTTATTATTTTAATTTTTATTAGTATCCGATTCGACCGCTAGTTCGACCATTTTAACCAATCGAACCATGACCCGGAAGCCTTGCCAGTTCGATCTCTGGTTCGGTTCTTAAAACATTGCTATAAATTATAAATAAGCATTAATATTTGAAGAGAAAAAGAAAAAATAAAACATGGCTCCTTATTCATTTTTTTCCTCAGAATATCTTATGTCTATCTGCAGTTCGTTTCTAGTAATTATTAAAGTTTTTTTCTCTTTTTTAGAACAATAGAGTTTCAAAAGGTTGGTAAGAATTTTTTTTGTAAAAATACTTTTAGTAAGCATTGTGAACACCCAAATTTGTCCGAGTCATTTTACAAAAAATATTAAAAAAGAAAGAAAGGTCAAATTAAATTAATTGGGTTAAAAAAATCCAAAAATAAGACAAATGAGAAAAAGGAAGAAAATGAATAAGAAAATTTGAAAGAAAATAATAGAAAAAGAAGAGAAGAAGTTTTTAATTAACAAATTTTTTTGGCCAATCCAATTTTTGTTTTTAATATTGCAGAAAAAAATCAAACAATAAAAAAAATTGAATTGAAAAAAAATGAATGAAAAAAGAAAAAAAATATTGTTTTAGCCAATCAAAAAAAATTAATTAAGCAAAAATCAACCAAATTAATTTAACTAATTACAAAAATAAAATAAAAAAGGAAAATGTTGAATCAGCCAAACCCATTTTCATCCAAGTCCATAACTTTGTTTCTCTCTTTTCTTTTTTTTCCTATCCATCTTGTAGCCCAAACCCAGCCCAAAACTCTCCCCAAACCAGTCCAATTCCCATAATCCATACATCCGAACCAGCCCAATTCCTCAACCCATGTCTCTTAACCCAACCCGGTTCCAAGACCCGGTTCAGCTCAAATCGACCCATACCCCAACTTCCCTCTTCTCTTCCCACAAGAAAACCCTAGCTGCCCCTCCCTTCTTCCCTTTCCCCTTTTCTCTCCTCCCCTTTCCTCTCCGTCCTCCCACTCGATACTCCCTCTGGCCCAAGCCTTCCCTCCTACTTCCCCATGGCAGCGCGGCAATAGCCCCTGCCCTTCCTCTACCAAGCCCTCTGCCCAATGTCATACACCCAGCCCCGCTCACAGTCGCCGGTCCATGCCCTCTCCCTAGACACGTCGTTTCCCAAACCTGCAGCCACAAAGCCGCAAGGTCACCCCACTGTCCCCTCCATCTTCTGCCACAAAGTTCGCACAAGTTGCCTGTGCCTCTTCTGCATAATTGTACGGGCAGAGAGGGCAAAGCATTTCGTTTTTTTATTAATTTTTTATTTATTATTTTTGTAATGCTGAATTTTTGTATAAATTTGGGCTTTGGGGGTCTGTTAAGGGGTTGGATTTTTTGGGGCTGGGGATTTCGGTTTGTTCTCGGTATTTGAAGGGTAATAGAGAAATTCTTAAAGGGAGAAGGAGACGGAACTCTGACTTTTTGGAGGAAGACTACACAGGATATCCTTGCTAGTTGAGGGCTGCCTCTAGGGTAATTTTTTTTTCTTTCTTCTCTTTATTCTCTTTTGAGAAGTGTAGTTCAGTAGGATTGGACGTGTATCCGGGGTTTATATGTTAAAGATGATGACTCAAGTTTGATTGTTTAATGCTTCTCCGGGCCTATGATGTCATACCATGATATGTATCTACATTTGGCTAGACTAAACATTAATTTTTGATGGGTTTGAATGAGGATATTTGATGAGAATATTAAGCGTGTCTTATGAGTGTTGTTTTGACATGGTGTCTGTTGGTACGTGTCCTTCACATATGCAGCCATGAATATTTGAGTCTGTGTATGATGGTCTGAAAGGTCCTGCATGGTGACTTTGAAACGAACCTATTTGTTGTTTGGGGCTGGTGTGAATAAAAGAATTTCGTTTTATTGCTTGATTGGTTGCCATAGTAGTCTAATGTCATGTTTGATAGTCATGTAATTTATTGGTTTCATTCTTATGATGGGCTACTATTAAATAATCATTGTAGAATCTGTTTACTTGAGATTTGGAAACCTTATGATTCAATCGTTGTCTGGATTGTGTGTTTTATGCTTTTCAAACTGATTCGGGTTCGATTCTGCTTTCCTGAAAATCTGATGAGGGCTTATGCCAATAGGAGAATTTCATGTGAACTTGCTTTCTGTTTAAGGGTTAGTTTAAGGGTAACCTTTTCATTTATGTTTTTTGGGGTGGTTATAACTGATAAACATATTTTATATGCATAATTTAGCACCTCTCATTGGTCTATTCTTATATTGGTCTATTCTTATGAAATTATTGTATATATGAAGTGAAAATTGCATAATTCCTCATATATTGGTTATGTTGTTACAAATTGAGCAGAACACCCGAAGGACTATTCAAAGCAGTTGTTGAACCAAAATATCATGAACTTGGATGTTGATATCAGTATAGCTCAAACAGGAGAGAACTGAAGACCTAAACTCAGTGAATTTTGGGTTACATCAAATTCAGGACAAATCAGAAAATTTCTACTCAAACCTATACTCGGTTATTTGGTGATTTCTCAAGATCTAACCGTTGGATGTAGCTGAAATTTTGATATGTAATTCATGACATCATTATCTATGACTTTAATAGAAATAAAGATTTCCATATTTGCACCGGAAGTGGGTCAAAATTAGGCAAAAAGTTGGTGGTTGTCATTATTGATATAATCTGAGTAGTTTCGGAAAAATGGTCAGAGCTCAAGATCCAACCATTGGATCAGGCTGAATTTTTGACATGTTCTTCATGACTTCATGTGCTACAACTTTCATGAAGAGAAGATTTCCAAATTATGACAGGAGCAATGACGAATTTGGTAATCTTCGGAGCTGAAATTTCAACCCATGTGCAAAGAGATTTGACAAAATTGTAATTGAATAGTTCTAGTCTTTGCCTATAAAAGGAAGGCATTTGCCACACTTAAGGGCATCTCATTTCTGAATTCTTTCATTGTAGTTTGAGTTAGGGGTGAAACTTTGATAAATTGTGAGATTTATACTTTGATTTTAAGGTTAGATCTTCCAATTTGTTTAAAGTAAATCCCAAAGCTCTTGTAGTTTGTATAATATAATCTTCATCTTATTCAAGTTTCTTCATCTTGATGTCTAGTTAAGGTTCTTCCTAGAGTTAGGGGTGAAGCTTTCATAAATTGGGAGATTTATACTTTGATTTCAAGGTTAGATCTTCTAATTTGTTTAAAGTAAATCCCGAAACTCTAGCTCGTTGTATTCTTGTTAATACCAACAACCACTTTCATTTCTATCATGCTTTTCACTTGTTCTTTTGTTTCCTTTAATATAATGAGTAACTAAATTTCTATACTAGGATTGCAATTTGAACTCACACATAATTTGATTCGTTTATCATATCCAAGAGTTTGTTGATTATCTTGAATTGTTTATCTTACTTGTTCTTAATGTTTTTGATTAATTGGCCATTAATTAAATTGAATTGATAAACCTTAAGCAATTTGACAAAGGAATTTTGGTTTTAGATCTAGGTAAGATAACATATGATCTTTGTGCGAAAGCCTTGAGTTTATATAGGATAGACATATACCTATATGACATATGTAACCATTAATGAAATCGAAACTTAATGAATTCTTGATTATTTGATAGACATGGACATATAGTTTATCATTAATTAAAGATATTTCTATTTGACCATCTAAAGAGGCTTATAGATAAGTTAAGGATTTCTAGTTAACAATTCAGATAATTAATTGATCTTAGATAGAAGTAAGAGAATCAAGTAAAGTGTGAGGAATAATTGCAATCCTATGCTTAGTTAATTTGATCATTAACTTTTTTTTTGTTTACTTTAATCTTTAGTCTTTCATAAATCATCTCTTATTAACTTGTTTAAATAAGATTGAGTTTTACAAACTTTTAGTAGATAGTCAAATTTAGAATTAATTCTTGTGGGTTTGACACTTTCTTACTATTATATTACTTGATTTGCAATAACGTATACTTGCGTTCTGATTTACCACATTAATAACGGCCTATTATCTTGACTTTGGTGGTCGTATTTTTGTTTCTTTGAAGGATTAATGGAATTTGGGTGAAATATTGTCTGTTCTTGCTGAATCGTATTTTGTGATGAGCCCTTTAATTTGCTGGGTGCTTTTATTACTAATAATGTGAATACTTTCTTTGATATTTGAATTATGGGGCCTATGGGTTTATTACTCACGGTTTTCACTTATAATGGATTGTGTTTGGAATGTGATCCTAATGTTTGGGACTACAGTTTCTATTGAGCTGAGGCACGAAGGATCAATTTAACCACTGTTTTTTTATTATTTTTAAAGCCTAGATGCATTTAATGCCTAGATGTTTGGTTCGATTGTTTCTTCTATGAGATGTCCTGGCCTAATAATCTGTTCGGCCAAGTTTGCTAAGCCGGTTGAAAAATCTTTGGATAGGTGTCAGCCTGACATTTGTTTGCTTAGTCCAATTAATTTGGTCTTTCTTTTTTAATCATGATTGGGTCTTGTATTTGCTAAGGGACGTAGGGGGCTAAGTGCTTGTGTTGTTGGTTTGATTTTGTAGCAGGTTCATGCCTAAAGTTTTTATTACTGTTGTTTACTCTTCATATGTGTATTTATAGTATCAATAAAGGGAAAGATAAAAATAAAGAAAGTAATAAGTATGAGATAAAACAAACGACAATATTGATAAGTGTAGTGTTAAATATTTGTTGTTACCTTTTGAGGTTATTTAGGATTGGCTTGTCGTCATTTCCTTTTGGTGCTTCTTTCTTTTTTTTATATCAGCTATAGCCCTGAGCTCTTGTCAGTGTCACATTTACTTTGCTTCCATTTATCAATTCGCTTTCTCACGTATATTCGTTTTCTTGTCATAGTGTAATTTTTCGTGACGTCAGTTTCTCTTTTGTATTGTTGTCTCATCAGCTTCCTTAGTTCCTTTCCATTTTGCTAAATGACGCGTATACTCTATAGTGAATCGTTTTCTTTTTTTTAATTAGTCATAAATGTTTTCTAAATAGTTGAGTTTAAAATAACTCATTTTAAGCAAATAAAATTAACAAATCGTGTTATTTGTCTTCAGGGGTTAAGTATCCATTAGGCGACTCTTTTGGGGTGAATTAGTGAATTCGGTATCACCTTTCGCCCTGGTTCACATAAATCAATATAAGTTACTTTTCCTAAAGTGGTCAAACGCCACAAATTACGTTAGTTGTCTTCAGAGGTCAAGTACCCATTAGGCAATTTATTTTGGGGGTGAATCAGTGAGCATAGTATCACCTTACACCCTACGTAAGACAAACTAATTTAAGTTATTTTTCTCTAAGTATTCTAATGCCACAAATTATGTTAGTCGTCTTCATGGGTCAAGTACTTACTAGACGTTTGCTTAGGGTAAATTAATAGGTTTAATACCGCTTTTTCATCCCATCCAAGACGTGTTAATAAAGTTCTATTTTTCTAATCCAATCACTTTATTTTAAATCAACTTAATTTTCTTTCTTCAAAGCAATATTTTTAAGCAATTAAAATTAACCAACACATGATCTTTTTTAAGAGAACTACGTGGCTTTGAATTCCCCATTGCACCAGATGATATGTAGGCTCGCAAGTCAAGCTAAATCTGTAAATATTTTATTTTATTTATTTATTTTATCTTCCAGCAAATCTGTAAATATTTTATTTATTTATTTATTTTATCTTCCACCAAATTCGTAAATATTTTATCTTTCACCAAATATGTAAATATTCTAATTTATTTACCTTTTTTTTCACCAAATTTGTAAATATTTTATTTATTTATTATCTTCCACTAAACTTGAAAACTTTTTTTAAAAAAAAAAACTTGAGAGTTGTAAAATTCAATTTTTATTTCAATTATTTGACTAGTTTTATTTAAGGGGTAAATCAAATATTTTATTAAAGTTATTAAATTTGCACAACTAATTTAAGGTAACCGTTTTATAACGAACGTATCAAGGGTGCTGTGGAATTAAGTTTCCATCATTCTCTATGCATAATCAACTCCCAAATCCTACTTGGTTTTCGCAGACCTTTTCTTTTTATTTTATTATAAATCCGTTTTAAAAAGGTTTTGTCAATTATTTTCCCTACCTAATAAAATATTGGTGGCGACTCCATTATTTTGTTATTTTTTCTAAATAACTATTTTTTTTTTATCTCATCGCTTCCCGTCACGATTTTTCCCAATTGTGACAAGGATTAATATCTTTTTTCTTTCTAATAATAAGTATTAATTTTATATGCCTATTTTTCGCTTTCGTTTACTTACATTGTTAGGCTTCATTTAAGGTGGATGTATAGAGTCTTCATGGTTTTAGACTGGATCCTAATCCATGTCTGTGCTGTTTCATGTTGACCTGATCTTAGGTCCTAACAGTATGGGCTGTCTATAGGCCCACGAAGATAAATAGCAGGGTTTAGCCATTAGAGAATTAGAGTGGATATGTCTTGGACTTGATTACCAGCCTAATCATGAATCAACCATCACTTTCTGTTTTATTCGAATTGGATACTACTAACTTAATAAGACTAGGGGAAAATGTCAATAGTTTTGTAATGTAGTGATACTCAGCTTCCTTAAAATGACTTAATATTAGGTTCAATCCATAAGTTTTCGAATTTCGCTTATAGAAAAAAAAAATGAATACCATGATTATTAGTCAACAAAATTTAACAATTTAAGCATAGTACAAGTGATTAAGATGAATAAAAATTTGGATTAAATGTTATAGGTTCAATTCATTACCACAATTTCTTGATAAGTTGATATACAAAATTAAAATAAATTTTTTATACAATATGCTAACTTGGTATCCATAGTTATAATTTGTCAAGCCGTGACATTTGTTGTATGAAAAATGTTATTTAGCCAGAATTAATTTACTAGAAAGAGACCCGTAATGAGTTGATATGCTTAATAACTCTCGTATAAATAAGTGATTGTTATTACGTTTTCTTATTCAACAATTCCTTTAAATTCTGACTAAATACTAGTTAATTTACTCTTGTTGTGTAGCACTAGTCATGATGTATGTATACTTAGCATTTAGCAACAAGTGGCAGCCACAACAATCCAAACTTATCTGTTTATATGATTATATATTTGATAAAAAAAAATTTAATTAAAGAAGAAATAAATGTGATAGTAATTCAGGTTGTCTCTCAATTTGAACTATTTTTACAATAAGCATGTTCTTAAGTTGTAATAACACGCAATTACGCAGTTTCTATTCGAGGGGCATATTCGGCCCAATAAAGAGTGGCCCAAAGCCAGCTTCGATCGTAGGGCAGGAGGAAGTGACACATAGGCCGGAGCTTTCTTTGTTCCTTGCTTTTTAGGTGATGGTATGACAACCATTTTTGTTATGCACTGTGACGTTCATGTTGTGAGAAAATAGCTGTTACCTTATAATTTTGGGGAACCAGTTTTAAAGCAGTAAAAATGGATTAAATTTGTTTATCCGTTAAAATTATGTCAATCAAAATTTAATATTATTAAATAATTTAAATTAATTTATATTTTTATCTAATTTATTTAATCTGCAAATTAAACGAACAAAATCTATTTATTTACGAGTTAATCCGTATAATTTTTTTGGCAATTTTTTTAAAAGTAAAGAGGCATAAGGCATAAGGCATTAAGGCCTGTTAAAACAATATATTTTTTGTTACTTAGAAACTATCCCGATAATGCACTTGTTGTTATTGTGCGTCATTTTGTAAATATATGAATTTGGCCATTGTTTAACAAGCGTAACCATTTTGGCACTTACACGTAGCAGATTAGATTAGAGACGCAGAGATAGAAAAGGAGTAGGACTAGAAGGAATCCCCGCCCGCCACGTATCGTAACAAAAACAAAACCGCCTTAAGAATCCTATTTATTTCCTTCCTCCCTCTCCTTTCCTCACTGCAAAATTGATCCCCCACAAAATCAAAATCTAAATCTAAATAAAAAATGCTGAGGTTCGCTGCAAATAGAGTTTTGGGAACGGCGTCGCCTTCTTCGGTGGTTAGGGTTTTGCCGCGGCTCTACCACGAGAGGGTTGTTGATCACTACAACAACCCCCGGAATGTTGGATCCTTCGACAAGAGTGACCCGACCGTGGGTACCGGGTTGGTCGGGGCACCCGCATGTGGCGATGTGATGAAACTCCAGATTAAGGTTGATGACAACACCGGAAAGATTGTTGATGCTCGCTTCAAGACCTTCGGCTGTGGATCCGCCATTGCTTCTTCCTCTGTAGGTAGGTATGCTCCATCAGTTAGTATTTGTTGGTACGGTGAGTGAAAAGAGAGGAATTGGGTGGTTAGGGTTTGTGCAAAACGAAAATACCTTCTGCTTATGATAATATCACTATATTATACGCTATCTGTGGGAAAGGTCTTTTTTTTCTTCTGCTTATGATTACATGATTATCATTGACGATGTTTTCTGATAGATAGTTTCTCTCTTTTCAGCTACTGAATGGGTAAAGGGAAAGCAAATGGAGGATGTTTTATCCATTAAAAACACGTAAGTGTCTATCTACCTTATAACTCTTGAAAACATAGGTTGCAAATGTTTGTTACTTTTCAAAGTGCCTTTTAATTTATCTTTTTATGCCATCCTATCACTTGTTCTGGCCATGGCTTGTGTATTATGCGACTTATTTGCTGATTGGCTAATTATCTTAATTATCATCTTCTTCTTTTTTTGCCATCACAGCAGTGTTAAATTTTAGGCCCTTGTCTCTATAACTCTTCCCCTTAAGTTTGAATGCCTGGAATTGAAGAAGTGAAGTGATAGATGAATTCTATAGAAGATGAGTTTCTATTAATTGTACAAGGCAACAGGACTTGTTACAAAATAACATTCTTGGTTGGTTTAATGGTTAATGTTGGAAGATGTGTTGTTGTTCTTTAATATATATATCTTCTGATTTACATCTCCTTCCTAGATGATGATCACTCTCTATTTCTAATCACTGCAGTGCTTATAGATTATTTGCATCTTTTGCTGTTCTGTTTTGGACAATTTGGTTCCTAGATCGTGCACGATCTCTAAGTGTTTGGTCCTGCCAGATGATTCTAGCGTTGGTTATGCTTTCATGATTAATAGTTTTGGCCTGTTGTTTTGAGTTTTTGTCGTGACACATAATTAATTGATGTCATGCAGTGAAATTGCAAAGCATCTTTCACTTCCACCAGTAAAGCTTCACTGCAGCATGCTTGCTGAGGATGCTATTAAAGCAGCTGTTAAAGATTATGAAGCTAAGCGTGCCTCGGAAACTGCTAACGGAGAGGCAACGACTGGAGAGAAATCTGCCACTGTCTAGAATGACGATGAAAACAACCATTAGTTTGGTTTTCTGATGGTGTTAATGAGTCATTTGTACATCATTAGAACATTGTCAGGTCAGACTTTTCTTGGTTGGATCTAGTCAGCTAGATTGTATTGTCATTATGTGAAGTGAATACTTGTATAGCCGGCTATAGTTTGTTTATCTGCATCGTTTGTACGAGTCGAATCATGTTTTGGGAGTTCCAATTTGTGTTAATAAACTATGTACACACAATACAATAAAGCAGTATTTTTATATATTGGAATGTTTGAAAGTTCCACAGTTTCATCCCTGCTGAAGTGAACAGCATGATGTTTCCACAATTTTTTTTATTTTTTATTTTTGGGAATAATGTTGGTCTGTAATTAGACTTGGTATATCTCTTGACAATGAAGATATGAAGGCCACCGCAGAGTAGAAAACGCGTCCTGGACTTGAAGGGTTAGGACCACTTGGGTGAGGAAGAGATGCCCGAGTGTAGGGTGTTTGCTAGGAGACGAAACAGAAGAAAGAGTAAGAATACGAGCGTATCAAGAACCTTCATAAATTGTTAAGGGCCTTCTAACTAGACCACAAATGATCACTGCAGCGTTTCAGGATTAAAAAAGGGTCATTGCTCTAGGAGTCTCCTCAATTCAACTGGCAATTGGTTGAGACTTGGGATATGGTGTTTGCAGGTACAAGGAAGGGAGCAGCGTCCCGTGGTCATATCTCAAAATTTGTTTAAAAAATTTTGGTTGGTTGTTTGCAAAACCTCATTGGTAGCATCATATCTTAAATCACATCTTTTTTTTTCTTTGGTGTGAAGTCTACTTGTCTTTGGCAACTTCGTAATTGATCAAGAGATTATGTATCTACTAAAAGACTGGGAAGAGGGAGTAAGGAACTAAGTATACTTTTGTGATTTAGTTTTGAAACCAGATATGAATAGGGATTATGGCCGCGTCGAGTAGGAGTTTCCAGAAAAGATCATACTAGCTCTGGTTTTAGTTAAAGATGAGTTTATTTAGGAGTTTAATTTTGATCCACTGTGAGTGTAAAGTTTTTTTACACTGTTATCTAATCATGTGTTGTTAAATCATTAAAAGAGTTGACTATCACAACAATCATTTAGAAAGTCTAACTCTTTTAATGATGTGTCAGCACATGATTGGATGATAAATAGTGGATTGAAATTAAATTCTTTATTTAGTTATGCAGTTTGTTTCTAGTGTTCCCTATAATATAGTTGTGGAAGAAGAGCCTTGTGGCTATTTTAAACCTATCAGAGGGTTTTGTTATGGAGACCTTTTCTTTTCAAGGGGGGCAGAAGAATTAGTGGACGTAATATGAGCAAGCGCCCAATATAGATATTTGAGCTTACTGCAGATCTAGGAAGGAACTTTTGATTTCATTCTCAGGAGGGTTGAGTGGAGAGGAAGCTCTTGTCCGGCGCTAGTAAATTGATCCTTATATGGTCCTTAGCTCTTCTCATTTACACGATAATCTATTTCAATTTTTTAAGTCATTTAACTAATTTCATGGATTATTTCTTGTCCTGTCTTTTATTTTAAAGTATGCAAGGCCTCATAATTTAAAAAATTCTTTATAAATCATAGACTTTATAAAATTAGATAAATTATAATGAATTTAATTCAAATAATATTTGAATTATATTTAATAAAACTTCTTATTCTCATTGTCACGCTTTACGGTCAATTTATATGTGGCAACATGTCAATTCATTTTAGATGATTTAAAAGATAATTCAAAATTATAAATGTGTATATATTGTAAAAGTTAGGTGGAGATTTAGTTACTCTAAGAATAAGTCTTGTAGACTTATATCATTGAATAACTTTTCATAAAATTATAATTTTATCAATTCAACCGTTGAATCATGTAAAATTATCATGAAGATCATGCATACTAAATTTAAGATAAATTGGATATGCATAAATATCTAATCTTATAGCCGACATTTACTTATATTTTGAAAAACATATTATATGTTAAAATAAAGTAGTTAAATTAAGTATCAATTAATATTAAAATTCTATAAAGCTTTATAGGCTTGATCTACTTAATAAAAACTTTCAACCCATTGGTTGGATTGATGAAATTTAAAGTTTATAAAAAATTATTCAATGAAGTAAGTGTATAAAAACTTACTCTTAGAATAAGTAGATCCTCACCCGTAAAAATTTATCTATGGATATGTTGCCAAGTATAATATTCATAATGAATCCAGTCTTGTAACAAAAATTTAAAATTACGGGCCAACAAAATCCTAACCTCCCCATTTATTTTACTAAGCTTAAACAAGCTGGTTCCCAGTTTATTTTTACAATTCTAATAGACTGTTCTGTTTTTTATTTGTGATGTCCACCCTGAAAATGAAACTACATAACGATACCAGTGAAACAAGGGATGCAGAATATGTTCTTCACTACAATAAAGTGAACTCAACATCGATTCCTCTTTTTCATTGGTTATATATATCGAATAAAATTTCATAGTACTTGTTATAGAATAAAGCTCACATGTCCGATGGGAAGCACAGAAGTAGAACTAGATTCTGAAGCAACCGCGAAATGGGGTAGCATGGCTAGTGGTGGATTGGGATGGGTGAGAGGGAAAACCCATGGAAAGAATCATACTTATGAATGGGGACCTGGGGCTTTGCGATGAAGTAGGGATAATAAATTCTTTTTTTTTTTTGTGTAAACTAGGTATTTTCTTGTCTAAAAGGTAATAGACTAATCTCACAAGATACGGACAGATACGTGAAACGAAAACTCATGTCAACTGAATTTTCTCCATACTCACCATCTCAAGACTAGATATTTACGGTAACCGAGCCCCTTCCACTTGAGCCAATGCAAGTTGGTCTTCTTTTATTTTTATTAATTTCTTTTCTATTGTTATTTCAAAACTTATAACTTTCCAATATGCTCCATTGTGAACCACTCTATTTTACTGTTACGAATCATTCTACTCTACTTCGTTTTACTCATCCAAAGATAATCCTAGTCACAAAAGATTCCATTTATTTCATCTGTAGAAAAACATTTTGTAAATTATATTGAATTTTACAATACACCAGTAAATTCTACTTTACAGCATATGTATATTTAAAATTGACATAAACATGAAAGAAAAATAAAATAAAACGTGCGTTTTATCATGCTAAAGATAATAACGTGTGACAAACAATAAATAAAAGATGTAACATACATTTATAATTCTTTTTCAAAAAAAAAAGAGGAGTATCATGCTGTGATGAGTGAATTTTCGGGGGGAGGGTAAGGGTTCATAGTTCATACCGTTCCTATTATTCGAGCATACGAACACATTGTAATGGGATGCATTTAACATAATGAGCATTGCAGTTTGAGATTTCTGCTTTCTGGAACTTCAAGGATCATACTCAACCACCTTCATTTGGTGCAATATCAAGGTTGACAATTTATTCTTGAAAAGGACAAACGACCAAACTAGGCAACGTTAGAATTAGAAACATAAACTGGTGAACATATGTGGTCCACAATCACAGTCTGAAGAAGTAAGACAAAACAACATTCTGTCCTTCCTCATGATCATCCTCAAGTTAATAACTCTCGCACCTACGCATACTTGTTGCGAACAGCATCCAACAAAAAATTGGTGATAAATGGCTCATAAGATGGCAATTTTGCATATCCAGGAAAGTAATTGATATCAATTACGAGGTACCTTTTACAATCTCTGACATCTCTAATCACATCAACGTTGAACAGGTTAAGCCCCATTGCCTCCCTCAACGCTCTTGCCAACTCCGTTATCAAACCGTGAGGAGGCATTTCGGCTTTCTCAATGTTGCTCACGGCACCATCATCTTCCTCATTGTGGCTGTTCTCATGCACTTGCACGGTCAGGTTCGATATTTGAGAGAATAGCAGCGTGCCACTCAACGTTTTCGCCTTCTCCTCAGATATATCAGGCAAAGACTTACGCTTGACGCATTTGACGTGATGCCCAGCAACATAAACTTTGAACACAACTCCTCCATGGTTCACAAACTCTTGCACCACCATGGGAATGCTCAATGTTCTAAGCCCCTCACGGTCGAAAACCAAAGAGAGTTTGTGAGAAGTGTCAGTGCCATCAGCAAACAAAGGCTTTGCGATGACGGGGAATCTCAAAGTCAAACCCACTTCTTCAATTGCGTTGGATTCACTCACGACCACTTGGTTTGGTATCCCAATGGTGGCAATGGCATTTTCCTGAGAAATTTGCAACTGGGTCACCACCTCGAGCATCGAAACCCGATTGTGGAGCCTCTCCACCAACTCTGGCCGATCGATGATGACCCCATTTGGGTGTCTGGCAGAAAACTCATCCAACTGTTTCTTCCAATCTTGGGTGTGCAATTTGTGGACTATGCAATCAAAAGGGCCCTGTTCCATTAAGGGTGTGATGGGGTCGATTTGTATGAGATCGATGCCGCGTTGCTTGGTGTAATCGACGAGGGACGGTTGAAGCAAGTTTTGGATTTTCTTGGGTTCGAGAGCGTAGCCTATGCGGTACCTCTGAATCTGAGCTGCAAGTTCAGACATGTCTGTTTGGGTTTGGACGATGAGAACACAAATGGGCTCTGGAAACTTGTGGTGTGCCGGTGGATGCTGGTGGTGGAGTGTGCAGTGGCGATGCAAATGAAGTTTTTGTATGAGTACGAGGAACTGATCCGAGGATTAGAGTACAGGGTTGAAGGAGTATCACACACGGTGAAATAATAATAATAATAATAATTTACATTATCAAACTTTACCTCATTATATGGTTTTTTAAGGGAGCCCATGGATTCACCGTCCAAAGCACTTTGAGATTACTTTTTAAATAGTGTTTTGGTAAGTGGATACTTTAGCTTTAAAATGGTACAAGGGTTGGGGATTTAGATTCTTTCAGCGATAGGTGCACCGAATAGTGCATTTTAGAGAGTAATTAATTTATAATTGTTGATGAAAAAATTAAGAGAATAAAATATTATATATCTATGATGTTATGCAGGTACTAATATTTTATAAAATTTTAAATTTTAAATTTTCTTTTTAATAATTATAATTTTATATTTTATTCTCTAAAGTGTACCTCACACTTTAGAGAATCTAAATCTTGGGGTGGGGTTAGGGTAGAGATTAGAGGTATCAAAATGAGCTGGTAACTTGACGAAAAGCGTGAGCTGAGTTAAGGAAATCTCATCCCAAACCAATTATGAGTTGGCCTAGCCCAGATCGAAAATAGACTAGCCTGATTATGTGAAATTTTTTTTTGTTATATATTTAATTTTTTATTATTTATTTATGTTTTTACTTGACTAACTTCCTTTGGATTAAAAAAACAAATTTAGTGAGTACATCTCAACTTTTCTTTTTTCTTCACTTTAAATATGATATTGACTTGTTCTAGTTCCTTAAATTAATTAATTTATAATTCAAGATATGTTTTATGGATATCATAAATCGTTTATGTCGAAAACAATGTAATAAATCTTCACTACTTATATTGATGACACTTAATATAATATGTTACAATTGTATATAATTTGCGTATATGATTTTTGTGATCTTAAATTGATATACAAATTTAATTTATCAATAACTTATTATTATATATTCAAAAAAAATGAAAAAAAAAATCCAAACCCATGGGCCGAGCCATCCTAGCCTAAAATAAACTTGACAGGCTAGCCCGACCTGAATTGACAACTAAGTATAAATGATAGGTTTGGTTCCCATCTAAATTTTTTAAAAAAAAGTAGTTAAAAATTTCTTCATAACTAAAAAATTTATATTAACAAAAAAATTAAATTTTTTATGTTGATCATAACATATCAAACATAATTTTATATCATACTCAAATATTTTAATTTTTTAAAAATATTTTATTAAATACTTTAAAATTGATATAATAGTATGATTGGGTACAATGCACAAAAAGATATTTGAATTTCCTCCTTAATATATCCATAGATGTTATTGCAATGTTGATGCAACAGTACAAGCACCATGAACATAATCTTTGCCTAGGGTAAACATGACACTGTATCACACGCACAAATATATAAAAAAAAGTAATCTGTATCTCTACATATCTTCTTAACAGCAAATAGAAAATAAATTTAGGATACGTTAGGTTGAGTAGGTGAAAAGGTATAAAATTTGAAATGAAAATTGCCTTAACACAAAATATAAAAATAGAAAATAAGATGCAACTTATTTTCATTTTAAGAAGTAGCTTTAAGCTACTCACAGTCGCTCTACTTTACAACTGAGGGGAACTTGGCCTTCTTTATTTTAAAGTTTTTTTTTTTTTAATGTCGCTTATAAATAAATTAGAGTATACATTTAGAGAACCTAAATCAACCTTTACTCAATTGTTTTTTGCATTATGTTATGGGGCATAATTGTAGAAAGAATATCAGCAATCAGTATTATAAGCAGTCATGAATTTTCCTCATGATATCAATTTGTGTTGGTTTGAATGAAAAGAATTTAGTCAATTTAAACATGTTTTTTTGAATTTGATTCTTGAAACAATATGTATAAAAAACACAAGTTGAGAGATCCACAATTCACGCTCTTACTCATA
This sequence comes from Styphnolobium japonicum, assembly GCA_023212625.1. Classification (NCBI taxonomy): domain Eukaryota; kingdom Viridiplantae; phylum Streptophyta; class Magnoliopsida; order Fabales; family Fabaceae; genus Styphnolobium; species Styphnolobium japonicum. The sequence goes on along the minus strand of JALBWW010000003.1, from coordinate 36,267,820 downwards.
CAAAATAAGATTAGTCTCTTGTCTTTTTAACAAAAAAATATCTTGATTTACACACAAAAAAAATAAAAAATCTTCCACCATTATTTAACGTCCACGGATCGTGGGAACCAAAATATAGAATAGGCTTAAATCACCTCTTTACGGAAAGATTCCTTTGTCTGCTAAAGTGGAATCAAAGCATAGATTGACAACAGCATCACTGCCACCAGTTACAAGCATTTCTGTCTTCCTACCAACAACCAAGGTCCAAAGCTGCAGGCCAAATTTTGTCAGCCAAAGAGAAGGACAAAGAAACTTGAATTCTCATATTTTTTTTGGAAAATTTTGTGTGGGAGGAGCAGAAAGAAGTAACTCATATAAAGTTACAAACACATATATGATAGCAACTGCGTTTTGGGCAAAATCATGCATAAAAGTATAAAACACAGAGCATCTTTGGTATAATAACAGTCCTGACAGACTGTATTTAGCTACTTATTCAAACTAATTCTTATTATCCACACCAGCTGAAGATGTTAATGAAATCAATGGTTGGTCAAGTACTAAAATAAGTGATGTTCATGCTTGTACTATCTCAGTTAGCAAGCGAGATAAGAACCAGAGAGATGCACTACTACCAAAGTGTAGTCCACACAGTACGCACCCTTAAAGCAAAAAACTAGAAATTGGATTCAAACTTTCCTCTAAGGTTCAGAAATAATGGGTAATCAAGGAAAGCATAATTTGAATGTTAAGCACTACATAGAATTTGGTGGCACTTATATAATTTGGGTTCGGAACCATTTCTTTTGGTAGTGGCTGAGAACTAGACACATAAATAGACCATAGCTTAAGCTTCTTGCTGTATAATGGAATAAGAAATTTAAAAACTCTCTCCTTTGGAGAATATTAAGCATGCAAAACATTAAAATACTTTCCAGGGTATATAGATCTACCAACAGAAAAATATTTTATTACGTTAAACAATTAAAAAATCAGCAAAAGATAAGGAATATAACAAAGGATCAACTGGCACCTTGTCTTCATGGTGATCATAAGTGGCAATGCATTCGTTGGTTTTTACTGTCCACAACTTTTCTAAACCGGGAGCACCTGAAACATCAATTTAGTTAGTCACACATGCTATCAAAATGTTAGAAAGCCAAATCAGCTACAGATAGCCTCATACCAAAGGAAACAAATTGTGTTCCACGAGTAAGAAATGATGCTCTTAACAGTTAAACACACTTGAAGTGTGTCCTTCAAATGTCTTCAAACATGAGCTATCAGATGTAGCCCATATCCTTATTGTCTTATCACCAGATGCTGTTAGGACACATTGATCAAGGGGAGAAAACTCTACAGTACAAACCAAATTCTCTTTGTATTCCCTTTAAGTACAGCTACTAATACTAGATCTGGAAGTCTCCAAACACAAGCTGTGCAATCCTGATGGGAGAAAAAGTCAGAAATTAATGGTAACTGAAGTAGGAACTTTTAATTTTTAGAGGAAATACTTATTTTGGTTCTTTAAAGATACAAGTGTCATTAGTTTGATCCTTCAATAACAAATACATCAAAATAGTCCTTTAATGTCAATTTTTTATATCAAATTGGTCCTTTAATGTCATTTTTTGACATCAAATTGGTCCTTTTGAGGGACAATTTGATGTCAAAAGTTAACATTGAAGGACCATTTTGATATATTTATTATTAGAGGACCAAACTAATAACACTTGTTATCTTTAGAAGATTAAAATGAGTATTTACTCTAATGACTGTAAGTAGCTTCTGCTTTTTATTTTCTTCATTCAAAACAAAAACCACAATAAGCAATAGACAACTAAGGATGCCCTTTTTTCTGTAAGTAATTTAGATTACTTTAAAGGCCAAAATAAAGCTGTATATCACCCTGAGAACCACTACATACTAAAGTATCATTTGGAGCAATAGCTACAAAATTGATATCTTCATCATGAGCTGCCACAACAGCTTTTGCTTTTAAATTAATCGGCATTGTCACATTGTTTGAGAGACCATCCATACTCCACACCTTAAGAGTATGATCACTGAGGAACATTGACACAGATTGGTAAGAAATAAATTTGAACAATACAGTATCATCAGAAAGCTTATTGGACTAAAACCAAAGGATTTAACAGTAAATTCAGCAACATATTACAACATTCAGTTCACATTGCAGAAAGAACAGGGAAGTCTTGCATAAAATGATCCATTGATAGCAGGATATCTTGATAAGACATAAAAGCGGCTATCTTGCATGATTGAGTCAAGAAAACAAAAAAGGAGGGCGACAGGAGATTAAATTCAACAGAAAAAATTTCTTATATTGATTACAGCACTGAAACAAGTAGAGGCGAATTCAATTAAATCAGTAACCAGATAAAGCTCGCTTGCATTTCCATTATCAGAGAACACCACCATATATAAGGTCAACCATAAGTTGGTATAACTGTATAAGTAAAAAAAAAAATGCTTCTTAACAGCAAGGAACAAAATACATTCCAAATCACTTGCTTAAGTTCAGATCATTGACATTCTGCCTTCTGATTATATCTAAACTAAAACGGCATTAACCAAACTGTTAATCACTTAAGCTGCGGCCAGAATCCCTATCCCTAACATTTTTTAAGAAATTATGAAACACTCATGCAAATACATATTATCGATGTTGCAGTTCAGCATAAAAGGATTGTGATTTGAAGTTAGCAAGACAACATACAACAATCAACCTTAACAGCAAAAGGATTCTTGCAAACATTGCTTTCTAACAAGGTTGAAGTCAAGATTTCTTCCTTTTCCTTTAATGGTGCTAAATTAAATGTTATTGGGAGAATCAAAGTTGTAACCATAACAGTTATCACTTATCAGAGAACGTATACTTAAGCTAAATGTTAGTGATAAATTACCTGCTCTTTTCCTCTACTTATCACTTGAGAATTAATGTAAACCCCGTGGCAGAATACATTTTTTGTAAACATTTTATTGTCATTTTCATTTTATAATAATTATATTTGTGATTAAAGATTCTATTAATAAAAAAACCCACATAAAGAGAATCCAAAATCCAGGCATTTATGGAGAGTAAAAGACTAAATAAATTCTTTCTTTTAAGAATAAAAATAGAAGTAAATAAACACATCAACACTCACCTACTACGTACCACTAACAAAGTAGTCTCGCATTTTTTGTGAAAATGCAATGGCTCCTCCAACAGCCCCGATGTGACCGATACCAACTCCAATGCAGCGTATGCTTTCTGACTCCCACAACCTAAGCTATATGCGGAGTAGAGATGCAAAAATGTAGTATGCATAAGACTTGAACTCAGTGCACTGCAAGCATATCATGAACTTAATAGAGCGCCACAGCTGTTAACAATTGAACTGGAGCACCTCAAGCACTATGTAGAAGAAAATTCAAACTCTTCACAACAATCTTGGGACCGAAGAAGAAACAACTTACACTGCTGCCTTTACTTCCAGATACAATCAGGCAATCAAAGTTCTTGCAGAACTTGATACGCAGGTGTCAAGGCATAGAACAATTTTCAGTATGGCCAGCTTATAAGACATAAGAATATGACATATGCGACCAGAGCATGATCTCGTGCTCACGTGGACATAACCTACGTGGCAGGCTGACCAGATGCTGACATGCTTTTAGGGGAGTCCCAAGAAAGGGCAAGCCGACGAGGACAGGTGCTGGAGCCAAGAGGCGGAAGGGTGGAAGGGTAAATAGGGCGACGATGTGGAATCATTGTAAAATGTTAAGATCAAAATGCAAAGTAGGAGTGACATTCTAATGTTAGATTTATATGGCTTTTAAGTTCCCCCACCTTAAGTTTTTAAATAGGATTCTCCCAAAGTTTATATACGGAGATGCCACAATTGCCCCCAAGTTTGTAATTTTTTAAAGAACCCATTCATATATTTAGTTAGTTAGTGCCCCACAAAATGAATAAAATATTCTTACTTAATTCTTTAGTTATTGAAAAGTTTGGCCCACACAAATGATAGGATCTTTACTATCAGACAAATTGTCATCCACTTTATCACTTTCTACTTAGTTTATTAGGTAAAGATAAGAAAAAATAAAAGAAAAAATAAAAAAAATCTAAAGGATGGTGGAGCATCTCACTGTCACTTGTTCAATTTACTCTCTTCCTATCTTCTCAACTTAGCTTTTTCTACTCCCTCTTTTTCTTTTTCCTCGAGAGCTGCAGCTATAGATATAAAAATTAGATTGGAACATTAATTTGGCATATGAATTGGTGACTCAGTTAAATAATTAATTTGGGTGACTAGTTACATTGAATATATTTTAGATTTAATTTGACTCGGCCGATTTTCAATAAAAATTAGTGACCGGTTGGTTGAACTGGAATTGGCTAGGTCAATAAATTAAAAAAAAATTTAAATTTTAAAAAATCATAATTTTTGACTTATTTATCTAATTTAAATTAATTATATGTACATTTCATCTAACTTTTCAAGATCTGTATCATAGTAGTCCTAATTTTTCAAAAAAAAAAATCTTATTTTATGAGTTATAAGCATTTTATTAAAAATATTAAGACTTTTTTTATAAATTAAGGGTTAAAGTCTTTTTTTTCTTATAGTCATCTTTTTTCTTAAATAAATATATTTTAGTTATTTATAATGATAAATATCATCATATATAGTGTGTATTTATATATATATATATATATTTAAATATTTATTAATTTTATGCGATTTGACTAGAGATCCACTAATTGAATCAGTGACCCATTGACCCAGTACCTTGATCGAGTCGACTACCAATCTAATTTTTATAACTATGACTGCATCAGTATGGACCAAGAAATAGACAAAAGAAGAGATCTCGCAAAGATCCAAGCTGAAGTTTAAAGCAAGACAACATTCTTCTTCAATTTTTCTGTGTGGTTCCTGCATATGGGACTTTAATGTTTTGTTTAAATGAGAAGAGAAAATGAAATGAGAGAAAATGAAATGAGAGAAAATGAAAAAAAGACAAAGAGAAGAGAAAATGAAGAGAAAAATAAATTTTTTCTTCATATATTTAGATGAAGAAAGAAAGAAAGAAAACAAAAAGTAATATATTTTATATTTAGTTGTATAAAAATTATATATATATAATTTTATAAAATGACATTTATATCCTTATTATATATGTAATTAATTATAATTATATCTTATTTTTCATTTTACATTTATAAAAACACCTCTTATAAATTACATAAAAAAATAAAAAAGAAGATATTGATACACAAATTATAAAATTTAACTTAAGATAACTTCTTCAATTTTTTTTATGTGTTAGCAAATTAGAAGCTAAAAAAAATTCGAAAACTAAATATGAATATTGGTCAATGCTAACACATCAACATAAACTCAAAAAGCATTCATTCACATAAGTCTTACTAAAAAATCAAAGCATTGTGAAATTGAAATTAAAAAAAAACCCTATATTTCATATATTTGAAGGGATAACACTGAAATTATTTTTTAAAAAAAAAATACTTTGTTATTATTTTATCATTGACCAACTGATCATATATAGATATAATTTATTGTAATATTATTTTTTTTAAAATGGTTACTTGCCCTTACCCTACCCATCTCCCTCCCCGTCACCCATTCAACCCCACCACCATGGGTGTTGTAAGGGCATATTAATTGAAGGCACACACACCACAGAGAGGTGGAGCTCTATCCTAGTTATGGCTGGGGATGAGCAGTCCTAGTTGTGGCTGGGGATGAGCCCGCTGCTTGTCACCGCGGCACAAGTTACCCTCTCCTCACGTCCATCGACCCATCACCCCTCTCCCTTTGCTATTGGTTTGTGTTGCCTGTGCCTCTTCAAACTTCAAAGCAAACAACATACGTTGACAGAGAGAGTGGTGGAGTAGATCTATGAGAAGAAGACAATGGACAAAAGTGAAAAGTTACAATATCAATTCTCGTCTCCCCCATTTTCTTCTCATAGGAGTGAAGAAAACATTTGTGTGGGGCCATGGGTATTTTTTTCTTTCATCTCTATTTTCTCTCGATATCCAAACAGGAGAAAAGATTAAAATCTACCAATTTTCTCTCCATATATTTTTTTTCCTTTCCTTTTCTCTCAAACCAAACACAGCGTAAATGTTTCTAAAATTTCACAAATTTCATTCTTTAATTTGTTGAGTTGCTTGGAATTTTTAAATATTAACTTTTATTTTTTCTAATTGTTTTTTAGTTAGATTAATGGGAGTTGCTATGGTACCTTGATGGGTTTAGTACTCAAGGTGAATTGTTAATTATTTATTGACTGTTGGTTTCACAATAAATGTTAAAGAGTCTATTAAATATAAATAACAACTAATGAATGTTAGACAACTCATCCTAGGTACCGATACCCTTAAAAAAAAATTAGGTATCGAAGTAATGCCCTAGATTAATTAATATGTTATAATAACTTACCGTGTAGATTTAATTTTGTTATTGGTTTTAAATAAATTACATTTGTTATTGTTTTTTAAATATGTACTTAATCTTATATGTATATATGATAATATTAACTATAAATATGTTCAAGTAATGTATATTAAAGTAAACTACTATTTTGGTCCTTGAAAGATACGTGTGACATTAATTTGGTCCTCAAAAGATAGTTGACATGAATTTAGTTCTTAAAAAATACTAAATGACATCACGTTAGTCCTTTTGTCATCTTCCGTGTGAATCCCGTCCATTATGTGCTAACGTGACACGTTAAATGCTCTTGTGGCACGTTTTCTCCACACTGGCACTTTAAGGCAACCTCTAGAAGGGGAGTAGTGATAGGAAGGGGAGGTTCAGGGGGTGGGGAGTTGTGATGGAGAGGGGAGTTTTCACAAGCATCCATCTATATTTGCAGGCAACAGTGGTTGCAAAGCAAAGAGACACCAAGATGATAGAACCTCTATATCTCTTTATCATACTCTATTCCCCCAAAAATTTGAATCCCCTACTCCCTGTAACCAAAAATTTCTTTCCAATTTCAAAACTTTTATCACTTCGATTTGAAAAACTCAAATTTCAAATACTCATTTCCCAAATTTTGGAATTGAACTCCCTTGACACAAAAAATTCCACCTCAATACGAGAACTCCACCACTTCAATTTGACAAGACTCAGATGTGAGCAACATTTGTCATATTGAATTTTGATGATAACCAAACAAAGGATTTCGCACCAAGAAGACAAGAACAAGTTCACAAAGAGTACTCAAGACTTATAGGCTTTTACTTATCTTTGTAAGAGTTATAAATTGTTTAAATCACCTAGCAAGCATTTTGTTTCATTCTTTCAAAACTATTCCTAAAAAGGTTTGATAAAAAGATAGTTATCTTTAAAAATGCTTTGGAAAGAAAGATTTTTTAACATTCAAAAATGAGTTTTTAAGTCACTTGTAGTCGACTACAAGATTGATGTAGTCGATCACACAAACTGAAAATGTTAAATTTACAACGTTTTCCAAAAGTCGAACAAACTTGTAGTCGACTACACAAGTATTGTAGTCGACTACCAATAGGCAAAATCTTGAATTGCCGGTCTTTTGAAATGTCCCGAGGATGCTTGTAGTCGACTACAATTATGAGGTAGTCGACTACAATGCTGATAAAAATACTTTTGCTAAATACATGTTAACCCGAGGACATTTGTAGTCGACTACCAACGCTATTGTAGTCGACTACATCGTTTTAAAATTGTTCCTTTTTAAAAAAAATGCATAAACCAGAGGAGACATGTAATCGACTACATAAGCTCTGTAGTCGACTACATATTATTTTTGATAATATATCTCAGTTGCCTTGCTTTTAAAAGAAAATCCGAGAGCTATTGTAGTCGACTACCTTGTAAGCGTAGTCGACTACATGCATTCTGTTAATAATAAACTCTCATATTTTTAAAAGTCAGAAAGGCTTGGTAGTCGACTACAACAGTCATGTAGTCGACTACACACGCTCCAGAAACTTTTCCAACGGCTAGTTTGAATATTGTTTTAATACCTACCTACTACCCAACGGATCAAAAACTTGTAAGAGCTATTTATAGCTCATCTAAATTAAGTTTCAAATATACAAAAGATCAGAAATTCATCTTTGAAAGAGCTTTTTCTAATCTTCAGTTCATCATACTCTGTTTTCTATTTGAAAAAGCTTGCTTAGTGATTTGATCATATACTCATCTGTTCTTCAAGTTGTATATCTGCTCTTGTGAGAGTTACAATCTACCAAAAACCATTAGATTATCTTGTGTAAGTTGAAGGAGAGAAAATCCTTGTTGTATTGAGGGAGGCTCTTGCACATAGAGGGTGGAGGATCCCATACTAAGTGAAGAGTGCTCTTTATTGTAAGGGTTTTTATCAAGCACCCAAGTTAGAAGCTTGAAGTATAGTTGAAATCTCGGGTGGACGATCTCGAGGACTGGACGTAGATCACAAGAAGTGATTGAACCAGTATAAATCTTGTTTGCATTCTCTCAACCCTTATCTTTTTATTATAAGTTATATTATATCAAATTATCTAACTTGATGTTTTTAATGTTGTGAATTCTTGTCTTATACTTTCTGTATTAAAAAGCTCATTAATTTTAGTCATTATCCTTTGCAAGTCCATTGATTTTAAATAATTAGCATCATTAAAATAAACCTTGCGAAAGTTCTTGAAAACTCAATTCACCCCCCCTCTTGAGTTATTGAAGCCACTTGGTAACAAGTGGTATCAGAGCTTGACTCTTGTGTAAAGAGCTTATGACTTCAAGAGATGGCTTCTTTTCAATTTGCTTTACCCGAAGGAGCTTCTATAAATAGACCTCCAGCTTTCAATGGTACTGGTTATACTTATTGGAAAGAAAGAATGAGAATTTTCATGGAATCTATTGATATTGATATTTGGGATGCCGTTGAAAATGGTGATTTTGTTCCAAAGAAGGTGGTTGATAACCATGAGGTTCTTAAACCAAGAGCTGAATGGACTGATGATGATAAAAAGAAAGTTCAACATAATGCTAAGGCCAAAAACATCATTACTAGTGCCTTAGGTTATGATGAATATTTTCGCATCTCCAACTGCAAAAGAAATGTGGGATGCACTTCAAGTAACCCATGAAGGAACCAGTGAGGTAAAGAGGTCTAGAATTAACACTCTCATACATGAGTATGAACTCTTTAGAATGAATCAAGGTGAAAGCATACAAGATATGCAAAAGAGATTCACTCATATAGTTAATCATCTATCTTCATTGGGAAAAACATTTCCGGATGAAGATTTAATTAACAAAGTTTTGAGATGTTTAAACAGGGAATGGCAACCCAAAGTGACAGCAATTTCAGAATCAAGAAACTTAGCAACAATGACTCTTCCAACACTTTTTGGAAAACTCCAAGAACATGAAATGGAGTTAATAAGACTGAGTGAACATGAAGGAGTTGACAAGAAGAAGAAAGGAATAGCTCTAAAGGCAACCTCATCTCACTATGATAATGAAGATGATGATGAAGGCTCTATAGAGGATCTTGAAATAAATGAAGAAAACCTTAGTCTTCTTGTGAGAAAATTTGGAAAATTTCTCAAAAAGAAAAACAATGGAAGAAGGCCACCCTTTCCTCCAAAGAAAAACTTCAAAGGAGAAGGTTCAACACCTACTCCACCTACTTGCTTTGAATGTGGCAAACCAGGTCACATGAAGATGGACTGTCCGCTATACCAAAAGAAGATGGAAAGATTTGATAGAAAACCAAAGTAAGAAAAGAAAGGAAGAAGAGCATACATTGCATGGGAGGACAATGACTTGAGCTTATCGGATGACTCCGACAATGAGGAAGTCAATCTTTGTCTCATGGCAAATGATGATTTAGAGGTAACATCTCAATCCCTTGATATACAACCTTCTTATGATGAATTACAAGAAGCATTTGAAGAATTGCATGAAGAATCTATGAGATTAGCAAAGTTAGTCTCAACCTCAAAAAAATCTATCATGTCTTTAGAAAATCAAATTGCTTGTTTAAATAAGGAGATTGAGGAACTAAAATTAGAAAATGAAACCCTTGGATTGATTGATGCTAATTCTTCCCGCCTACTTGTATATCTCATAAAAATGTTCCCTCATCATCCTCTTCATGTTACTCCTGCTTAAATTCTGAAAAAGAAATTGAGGACTTGAAAAACACTCTTGCAAAGTTTACTTTTGGAAGAGACAATCTCAACACATTGCTTGGAAATCAAAGATGTGTTTTTGATAAAGCAGGTTTGGGATACAAACCCAAGACTCAACAAAAATCCTATAAAAGTTTCTTTGTTTCCACAACAATGTCAAGTAGCCCATTTATAACTTGTTTTTATTGTGGCAAGAAAGGACATAGTGCATCTACATGTAGAGTTAGAAAGAATTTACATGTTGGACAAAAGAAGATATGGGTTCCTAAGGGCACCTTGCCCAAAACTGACATCAAAGGACCCAAGAAAGTTTGGGTACCTAAAACCAAAACTTAAATTTGCTTGTAGGTGTGCTTGAAGGCCAAGAGTTCAAAATGGTATCTTGATAGTGGTTGCTCCAAGCACATGACAGGAGATGAGTCAAAGTTTTCCTTCTTTATACCCAAAGAGCATGGACATGTCACCTTTGGAGATAACAATAAAGGAAAAATTCTTGGCAGCTGAAAAGTTGGTAAAACTCCTCAACATCTATTGAAAATGTGTTGTTAGTTGATGGACTTAAACATAACTTACTTAGCATTAGTCAATTGTGTGACAAGAATAATAGAGTTATTTTTGATTCAAATTGTTGCATAGTTGAGGATAAAAATGATAAACAAGTCAAGTTTGTTGGTCATAGAGTGGATAACATTTATATGATTAGTCTAGATGAAATATCCTCAAATGATGCAAAATGCCTAGTGAGTAAGGAAAATGATTCATGGTTATGGCATAGAAGAGTTGCACACATTCACATGGATCATTTAAATAAACTAATTTCCAAAGACTTAGTAATTGACTCCCAAAGCTTCATTTTACAAAAGACAAACTTTGTGATGCTTGTCAAAAGGAAAACAAGTAAAGGTCTCTTTCAAAAGCAAAAATATTGTTTCAACCTCTAGACCTTTACAACTTTTACACATGGACCTTTTTGGACCATCAAGAACAATGAGCTTTGGTGGGAATTACTATGCACTTGTGATTGTGGATGATTATTCTAGATTTACGTGGACATTATTTCTTGCCCATAAGAATGAAGCTTATAAAGCTTTTAGAAGACTTGCAAAGTTAATCCAAAATGAGAAAAACTCTAGTATTGTATCCATAAGAAGTGATCATGGTGGGGAATTTGAAAATCAAGATTTTGAAAACTTTTGTAATGAAAGTGGCATTGAACACAATTTTTCAACCCCTAGAACTCCACAACAAAATGGAGTTGTAGAAAGAAAAAATCGAAGCTTAGAAGAAATGGCTAGAACCATGCTCAATGAGACTAATCTTCCTAAATATTTTTGGGCCGATGCGGTAAGCACCGCTTGTTATGTAATGAATAGGGCACTAATAAGGCCCATTTTGAAGAAAACTCCTTATGAACTTTACAAAGGAAGAAACCAAATATTTCCCACCTTCATGTCTTTGGATGCAAATGCTTTGTTTTAAATAATGGAAAGGATAACTTAGGCAAGTTTGATGCAAAATCGATGAAGGAATATTTCTTGGGTATTCATTAACTAGCAAAGCAATTAGAGTCTATAATAAAAGAAAAATGAAAAATGAGGAATCAAAACAAATAACTTTTGATGAAACAAACTCCTAGAGCCAAAAGAAGATGTTGTTGATGATATTGTGGAAAATTTGACTGATATTCACTTAAATGACAAAGTGGAGAACCTTAAGAAAGAAGAACAAGGAGAGATTGCTTCCCCACAACAAGGTCAATCTCAAATCAATGACTTACCAAGAGAATGGAGAACGCATAGGAACCATCCACTTGACTTGGTAATTGGTGATGTCTCTCAAAAGGTAATTACTCGAAACTCCATTAAAAATGTATGCAATCATTTAGCTTTTGTTTCTCAAGTTGAACCAAAAAACATAGATGAGACCATAAATGATGAAAATTGGATCTTGGCAATGCAAGAAGAATTAAATCAATTTGAGAGGAACCAAGTTTGGGAACTTGTTCCAAGACCCAATGATCATCCCATTATTGGCACCAAATGGGTTTTTAGGAACAAACTTGATGAAACCGAATAATTACAAGAAATAAAGCTAGGCTAGTAGCTAAAGGTTATAATCAAGAAGAAGGAATAGATTATGAAGAAACCTATGCTCTGTTGCTAGATTAGAAGCTATTCGAATGTTACTTGCATATACTGCATCATGAACTTTAAACTTTATCAAATGGACGTAAAAAGTGCCTTCCTAAATGGTTTTATTCAAGAAGAAGTGTATGTTGACCAACCTCCTGGTTTTGAAAATTATAAACTGCCCAATCATGTTTTTAAACTTAAAAAGGCATTGTATGGCTTAAAACAAGCTCCTAGAGCTTGGTATGAAAGAAGCGAGCAAGTTTCTTTTAGAAAAAGGTTTTACTAGAGGAAAAGTTGACACAACACTTTTCATTAAAAATAGAAATCATGACATTCTCCTTGTACAAATCTATGTAGATGATATCATTTTTGGTGCTACTAATGAATCTCTATGTAAGGAATTTGCCAACATCATGCAAAGTGAATTTGAAATGTCTATGATGGGAGAGCTCACCTTCTTTCTTGGATTGCAAATCAAGCAAACAAGTGAAGGAATCTTCATTAACCAATCCAAATACTGCAAGGAATTGCTCAAAAGATTTGAAATGGAAAATTCAAAGGTTTTTGACACTCCCATGAGCACCTCTTGTCGGTTGGACAAAGATGAAGGTGGTAAGCCCATAGAAATTACAAAATATAGAGGTATGATTGGCTCACTACTATATCTTCTTGCTAGTAGACCAGGATATCATGTTTAGTGTGTGCATGTGTGCTAGATTTCAAGCAAATCCTAAGGAATCACACTTAAGTGCTTTGTTAAAAGAATTATGAGGTATCTAGTTGGCACTCAACAAATGGGTTTGTGGTACCCCAAGGGTGCCTCAAGTAGTCTAGTTGGTTATTCCGATCTCGATTTTGTCGATGCAAAATGGATAGGAAAAGTACTAGTGGAACTTGTCACTTTCTAGGATGCTCTCTTGTCTCTTGGCATAGCAAGAAGCAAAATAGTGTGGCATTGTCTACTGCTGAAGCTGAATATGTTGCGGCTGGAAGTTGTTGTGCTCAAATCCTTTGGATGAAGCAACAACTTCTAGACTATGGACTTAAGCTTGATCACATCCCTATAAGATGTGATAACACTAGTGCAATTAGCTTGACTAAAAATCCCATAATGCACTCTAGAACCAAGCACATTGAAATTAGGCACCATTTTATAAGAGATCATGTACAAAATGGAGATTGTGTAGTTGAATTTGTAGAAACAACAAAACAACTTGCTGATATCTTTACCAAACCACTTGCAAAAGAAAATTTCTTTTTTATAAGAAGAGAACTTGGAATGATTGATCACAATTGCATTTAAAGACCTTGTTTCTATTTCATTGTTATACAATTTTTTTTCATTTCAATTACTGACTTAGGCATCGGAGGATTCCCTAAATTTGTTTTGCAGGTAATCCTAATATAGCCTAAGTCCCCCAATTTAGATTGATGAAGTTTTGGACAAATTGATTAAGCTAAAAAGTGTTTTGGAAGCAAAGGTAGTCGACTACACAGATCTTGTAGTCGACTACACACAGTAATGAAGCTTCTCTCGTGCAATTTTATTTTCGAGAAAGCATTGGTAATTACACAGATATTGTAATCGACTACAATTACAGTTTTTTTTTAAAACTGAAAATAAAAATCTCAGAAGCTCATTGTAGTCGACTACCATATACTTGTAGTCGACTACACAGTGCAACAAGTTGCAACAGAAGCAACTTGCAGTCGACTACAAGTTGGGCGTAGTCGACTACAATCGCGGTTTTTAAATACCCCACGGCAGCCATTCATCTCATTTCTCCTTCTTCTCTCCTGCGACCCACTCCTCTCTCTCTCTCTCTCAAATCTCTTCCCAAACCCTAGCCGCCCAATCCCTTCACCAAACCCTCCTCTCACTTCATCGTTTCATCATCATCATGGCAAGCTCCTCCTCTGCTCCCAAACGAAAGAAAACCACCCATAGCCATATCTCAATTCCTCCAACCCTCCTCAACCTGCGACGGTATTTCACCAAGGAAGAGCAGATGATCAAGTTCACCAATGACTTTCAATCTCGTCCTATAGTGGCACCCCGCTATCTAGATGAGATCTTTCTACGGATCGAAGGTTTCGCTCTTCCGCATTTGCTCAAAGATTTGCAACTCGATGCCTTCACTAGGATTCTCTGTCCGATTTACCCACAATTGGTGAAGGTATTCTTTTGCAACTTCAAGTATCATAATAAACGCATTTCCTCTGAAGTCAAGAAAATTAAGATAGATCTAGGCTTTTCTGAACTCGCTGAACTCACCAGCATTCCCCTTATCCCTGGGCGAAGTGAAGAAAGTTTAGAAGATTTTGAGAAAACTGCAGCAACTTGGAGTGTGCTTAGAGAAGGTGGACCATTTCCAACCTCTAGGTTTAAAGTAGGATATTTATCTGTTGAGAATCGGCTACTTCATTATATTTTATGCCGAGTTTTGCTTCCGAGAAATGGGAACTATGCCACCGTTTCTGAAGAAGATTTGCTATACATGTGGGCACTAAACAAAAGAGTGAAACTCAACTGGGCTTATCGCATCATGAAGCATATGGAACGTGTCTCACGAGAAACACGGACTGCACTTCCATACGCCATGCCGATAACCAAAATTCTAGAAAAGTTTAATGTGCCCTTGGAAGGTGAAAACTCAATTACGGTCACCGATGCTAACCGGATCCGTGAACAAAACCTTAGGAAAATGGGCTTGAAGAAGGTTGACATGCATTGGGTACGAGACGCTGAAGATGAGGAGTTTGATGATCAGTCCACTCACCACCACATGGAGGAAGATCAGCCACCATCTAATGCTTATCCTTCAGAGTTCCAATGCCGACTACTCACGGCATAGCCGAGATTATGACTGGGCTCCACACCGACCTCCTTTGTGAAAGAAGACTTATTTGGGAGGGTAGTTGCTATGGAGACTCATCTTCACTCCATGGATGCGCGGCTTGAACGTCTTGAAACCTCAGTTGGAGACTTGACTTCCCAAATGACCGATGTCACTTTCCAGCTAAACCAACTGACCATTCTAGCAGATGATCCTACTCAACATGAATTGGCTGGCTCAGATGACGAGGATGAGGATGAAGACGAGGACGATGATGGGGCTTAGACTTTTCCTAGGATTTCTCTTTATTTTATCTTATTATGTTTTGAACAAATCCAAAGTTTATGCCATTTAGTTATTTGATGTTGAACAAGTTAAATGTTTGATCTTTACTTGACTTAATGCTGGATTGTTATTTATCTTCTCTCAAAGTTTATCATGACTATTTTGTTACCCTTATTTGATAATGTCAAAAGGGGGAGAAATATGTTAAATGAAATGGAATGAATATGCATGTTAAATGAAATGGAATGAATATGCTTATATGACTAAATAACATTGCTAATATGTATTTCATAATGAAGGTACAATGAAATAAATAAATAAAAAATTGAAATGCTCCTATTGTAAAACTAAGGGGGAGTCAATACAATATGAAATCGCTCCTGCTGCGACTTTTCCTAAACTCTGATTATCAAAGGGGGAGATTTTGTTTATTTATTCTATTACTGACATTTCTCACTCCCACGATTATATTGTTTGTCATCATCAAAAAGGGGGAGAATGTGAGCAACATTTGTCATATTGAATTTTGATGATAACCAAACAAAGGATTCCGCACCAAGAAGACAAGAACAAGTTCACAAAGAGTACTCAAGACTTATAGGCTTTTACTTATCTTTGTAAGAGTTATAAATTGTTTAAATCACCTAGCAAGCATTTTGTTTCATTCTTTCAAAACTATTCCTAAAAAGGTTTGATAAAAAGATAGTTATCTTTAAAAATGCTTTGGAAAGAAAGATTTTTTAACATTCAAAAATGAGTTTTTAAGTCACTTGTAGTCGACTACAAGATTGATGTAGTCGACTACACAGCTGAAAAATGTTAAATTTACAACGTTTTCCAAAAGTCAGAACAAACTTGTAGTCGACTACACAAGTATTGTAGTCGACTACCAATAGGCAAAATCTTGAATTCTTAGGTCTTTTTGAAATGTCAGGAGGATGCTTGTGATCGACTACAATTATGAGGTAGTCGACTACAATGTTGATAAAAATACTTTTGCTAAATACATGTTAACTTGAGACATTTGTGATGCTACCAACGCTATTGTAGTCGACTACATCGTTTTTAAAATTGTTCCTTTTAAAAAAAATGCATAAACCAGGAGGAGACATGTAATCGACTACATAAGCTCGTCGACTACATATTATTTTTGATAATATATCTCGGGTTGCCTTGCTTTTAAAAGAAAATCCAGAAATTTATCAGGAATGATCACCTTGGCGTAGTCGACTACATGCATTACGTTAATAATAAACTCTCATATTTTTAAAAGTCGAAAGGCTTGGTAGTATTACATACCATCGTATGATATTACACACGCCCAGAAACTTTTCCAACGGGTTAGTTTGAATATTGTTTTAATACCTACCTACTACCCAACGGATCAAAAACTTGTAAGAGCTATTTATAGCTCATCTAAATTAAGTTTCAAATATACAAAGATCAGAAATTCATCTTTGAAAGAGCTTTTTCTAATCTTCAGATTCATCATACTGCATTTTCTATTTGAAAAAGCTTGCTTAGTGATTTGATCATATACTCATCTGTTCTTCAAGTTGTATATCTGCTTTCTTGTGAGAGTTACAATCTACCAAAAACCATTAGATTATCTTGTGTAAGTTGAAGGAGAGAAAATCCTTGTTGTATTGAGGAGGCTCTTGCACATAGAGGGTGGAGGATCCCATACTAAGTGAAGAGTGCTCTTTATTGTAAGGGTTTTTATCAAGCACCCAAGTTAGAAGCTTGAAGTATAGTTGAAATCTCGGGTGGACGATCTCGAGGACTGGACGTGAATCACAAGAAGTGATTGAACCAGTATAAATCTTGTTTGCATTCTCTCAACCCTTATCTTTTACTTATAAGTTATATTCTATCAACTTATCTAACTTGATGTTTTTAATGTTGTGAATTCTTGTCTTATACTTTCTGTATTAAAAAGCTCATTAATTTTAGTCATTATCCTTTGCAAGTCCATTGATTTTAAATAATTAGCATCATTAAAATAAACCTTGCGAAAGTTCTTGAAAACTCAATTCACCCCCCCTCTTGAGTTATTGAAGCCACTTGGTAACACCAGAAATGAAAATCCAATTTAGGTTCAAACCCACTAGAAAATTGGGCAATGAATTGAGAATTTAGCAAAAAGTGTAGAGAAAGTAGTTACTTTCAACATGGTTCTTGTTGTTTATTCTAACAGAACTCTGTAGATACTCAACTATCTTATCGCTATATTTGTCGAAGAACTGCAGAAAGAAATATAACCATGTTGTCATTAAGGTTGAGGGCAATGAACCAGAACCCATGTTGATGTTGTTCTCTTCACCACCACAACACTTGTTATTGTTGGTGAGCAAAAAGGTGAAGGAAAAGCCAGCATGATGGGAAGGGAAAAGCAACGATTTTGGTGAAGAATCAATGAAGAATAAATATTTTGATGAAGAAGATGTGTGGAGTGTAGCCAATGAGATGGATTCTTCTTCCAGCATGGAGAAAATGTGATTACTCGATGTTTAGTGTCATTCAGCATGAAGAAAACGTACCACAAGAGCACTTAACGTGTCATGTTAACACCAAATATACAGAATTCACACGAAAGATAATAAAAGGACTAACGTGATGTCATTTACTATTTTTCAATAACTAAAATGATGTCAACTATTTTTCGAGAACCAAATTAACATTAAACATATCTTTCAGAAACTAAAATAATAATTTATTCTTTATATTATATTAAATTGTTAATTATATATCAAATGTGTTTCATATAATTTACTTTTATATGGTAATTAATTTTTTTTTATTTCATGTTATATATGTTTGGTTTTGACCCCGTCACATTAAATTACTGACTTTGTCTCTGGTGACATAGAGACAGTGTCATAAACCCGTACAAAGCTCCAGCCTCCAAGTAGCATTATACATTAAAGACCGCAGCCTTAAACATCACTTTTGCTCGAATAAAGCATGGAAAATAGACAACATATTGAAGGATGGTGAATCAAATCCTGAACTCTTTACACTCATTATTCAATTCAATCTCATTAACCTGGATGTCAATATTTTTCTCTCTCCTTTATCCTCCCTTTTTTTTTTTTTGCTAAACATTTGATTAACTATAATCATGAGATGAAAGTTCCCCTTAATTAGAATTAGGACATATAGTTTGGTTTTGTGATATTATGCAAGTTGTTGCAACATATTATTGACTTAAGGATTTTGCATCCTTTATCTTTTTTGTTTTTTGTTTTTGTTAGAATTTAATTTTGATCTATTATTAGTATTTTGGAGAATTATAATAAAAGAAAGTTAAAGAAAAATGTAATTTATGCAGAAGTAATATTTTATTATTTTTGCGATAAAAGAAATAAAATTTGTGTATATTTACAAAAATACTGTTATAGTTTAATATTATATTATTATTTTAATAATATTTAAATCAATATAGAGTTTAATATTTGTCTACTGTCAATGTAAAATAAAACTTTACATTTTCATTCAATAATGTGTTGATAAATCATTAAAAGAATTATCTTTTCTAGATAATTATTGTGATAGTTAAACTCCTTTATTAATTTGTCTACATATGATTAGAGGACAATGTAATTTTTTTTACACTAATAATGTATTAAAATTAAATCCATAGATATAACCTAATAGTTTTAAAAATTATTATTATAGTTAATACTTAAAGTAATTTTATTTTATAATACTCCAAACAAAATTAAATTTTTTTTTAAAAAAAACTTTTGCTATCAATTTATTTATAATTAATTTTTTAAATATTAATTTATTAATAATCTAACTTAAAATAATAAAAAATTGATAATTATACATTTAGAAGTGATTTTTATCAACATTATTTAAAAAATATTTATGTAACCAAATTAATTTTTAGATAAAAGTTTTTAAACATAAATCCCTTCACTTAAATATATTTTTAACTAAAATTAAGTTTATAAAATTTAATCTAAATACACATTATAATTATTATAATAATTATTTAAAAAATTAATTTTTATAGTAATATATTAATATATTATTAGATAATAATATAAAAAATAAATCAAATTTGAACTCTTCTTGATGTAATGTCTCTTGATATTATTACTCTTTACCTTTTTTCAATATGTTGAGAAGCTATTATAATATTAATATTTGGATAGAGAAAAAACATGTTTATACAAGATTATGGGATATCATTATTGACTTATGATGACAACAGCATAATTAGAACTGGACATTCCAAAGACCCAGCAAAAGCTTTTTTCTTTTACTTTCTTACTCGAAACATATGGGTTTCAAGTTTCAACAAAAAATCAAGGCAAGCTGAAAAATCAACGTTTTTCATATGTCACCGCTCGATAGTTATTATGATATTTAAATGAATTTGTTATTTATAGTGAGATATTAATTAATTATTAATTATTTATTTTATAATAAATATTTAAAAACTTATTAAATATAAATAATAATTAATAAATATTAAATAATTCATCCTAGATATTAATACTTTAAAAAAAATAAGTATTAAAATACTGCCTACTGCCTCTCCCGACTCACTACACGGCATAGGAAAAATAAGATAATTAATGTCCATGCTGTCATTTCAAAATTATCTCAAATATATGAATGCATATTGAAAGTTGCTATCATGTTTTGATAGATTTAAAATTTTGAGTGAGTTGTTAATTATTGAATAAATTATTATTTTGGCTCATAAAAGATATAAGTGACATTAATTTTGTTCTCGAAAGATAATTGACATTATTTTAGTGTTTGAAAAATAGTAAGTGTCATCACGTTAGTCCTTATGCTAACGTGACAGAAAGATTAATATGATGACACTTATTATTTTTTAAGACTAAAATGATGTTAACTATCTTTTGATGATCAAATTAATGTCACTCGTATTTTTTAAAGACTAAAATAGTAATTTATTCTTAATTATTTATGGATTATTAATTTCACAATAAATGTTTAAAGTCTTTTAAATATAAATAATAACTAATAAATATTTGACAACTCACCTTAAATATCAATATTCTTAAAAAAAAATAAGTATCAGAATAATCTCATGCATCTTATTCTATATGTGAATCATAGAAGAGTTTAAAACGACCTTATTTCAAAAATTGAGACAATCAATTACAAAATGAAAATTCTCTAATATGAGTGTATTTGGAATATTAAAAAATAAAATTTAATTTGATTTGTAAATTAAATCTTGTGTTTGAAATGTTTAAAAATAAGAAATGATTTGAAAATCTCATGAATTTTAATAGTTTAGATTTAGAAATTCTGTCAAATATGATTTTAAATTTAAATTTAATTATTTAAATTTATTATTTTACTTTTACTAACTTTTTGATTTGTTACAATATTATTCATAATGATATAAGAATAAAAAACTAAAATAATAAAATAAAATAAAATAAAATCAATTCATTTTTTAATAAGTTCTAAACATGAAAATTGATTTTCAAATCAATTTTAATTTAATTTTTTATAATAAGTTTCAAATATAAAATTTTATTTTTAAATCAAATAAATTTTATTTCATTTTTAATTGATTCCAAATACAACTAATGTGATATAATCTCATCCAAAAATTTCTTAAAATGTTAATGTTGATACTCTTGATCTTGAATGCACAATACTATCTTATTTTTGTAAGAATGAACAATATTATTAATTTTTTTGGTAATTAATGCATAGTATTATCTTAAAAATTACAGTTACATACTTGTCTTGTTATTTTACACTACTATGAAATTATATTAAAAAAAAAAGAATAAACCCCTAATTTGGTCATTAAAAGATTTGACTAACATCAATTTGGTTATCAAAAAATGATTGACATTAATTTGGTTTTCGAATCATTACTTTTAACATCACATTAGTTCGGAAGTCTAGTTCTATGATGAAACCGTTAGTTAACCGCTGATGTGGCCAATTATGTACTTAAATGTTACATTATCAAATGACATGACAAATAATTAAGCTAAATCCCAATGAAAAACCAAAATTCAAATGTACTCTTCTTCCTAGCAATGCATCGTCACTTGGTTGATCTTAGTCAAAATAGTACTATACATCCTCTATCTTCCAACATTCTCCTCTTTACCAATGACCAGCAAGATTGTTCCACTTCCATCCATCAGAAAATCATACATCAAGGTATAGTGGAAGCCTAAGTAAACAAGAAGAGTACTGTGGTTAGACAAATACGTGAAGACTCAACGCAATGAGGGAAACTAGAGAATTGAATTTATGGGGCATCACAAAATTCAAATATATGAATTGTCAGGGGCAGAGATCTGCATTAAAGATTTTGAGGGTGGTAACATAGACATTGAAGCTTGGGATGGAGGATGTGAGATGGTTCATAATGGGAGGTGATGACAAAGTGCTTGTGGTGGATAATGTGGTTAGAATTCTTTTCAAATACGACCACGATCAATTATGGGAACTCATCAAATAGTTATGATTGATAACCCTTAATCAAAATTCTAAAATCACAAATAAAGAACCCTAAATTTCAAATTGGAAACTAGGAATCTAAATCTCCAAAACTTTGTTGTCTTGACCTATGAATGGCGTAACCTTGAAACTATTGTAGATACTATATCCATCAACCGCATCCTTTGAATAACAACGGCAACAATGTGGTAAAGACCATGATCTCAATAACAAACATAAAGAAATAAACATTCTCAATCATGGCCATGGCATTTTGGTTGTTGATGTTTTTTCTCACACTATCTTTTTTCGTTATGTTAATAGATAATGAGACATTTAAGTAGATAATTAGTTATATTAACGATTAATTGATAGTCTCATCACAGAACTTGACGTATAGACTAATATAATATTAAAAATAATGATTTGAAAATTAGATTGATGTTAATTATTTTTTGATGACCAAATTACGAATTTACTCAACAAAAAATGTGTTTGTTAAAATATAAATATAAAAAACATTTGTTAAATAAAAATTTAAAATTGAAAACATTGCTTTAATTTTTAAAACAAAAAACATTGTAATTGTACGTGTAATTTACTGGTTCTTGAACTTTATAGACCCATGTGACGTAAGACGACAGAAAGTAGCAATGAACCTAAAACCACGCGCTCTGTACGCGTATGCGGTGAATGAGAGTTTACCTCTGACCAAACTGATCAGGAGCTTTGTCTGTACGTGCGCCGTCCCCAAGAACTATTAGCATTGCCTCTGCTTTGCTTTCTCTTCCTTATTTCTCTCTCTAGTCTACCTCACTTCCTTCCAATTCCAAGGTATTCATTCACTCGCATGTTTATGATTCCCTTTGTTTGGTATTTGGTGTTAGTTAGTTGGTTTCCTCTTCTGTCTTCACTACCTCAAGTCCTTTTCATTCCTCACTAATAATCTCTTACAACTTCGTCTTCCTTTTAGGTCTTTTCGTTCATGGGGTCGGTCTACGATCTCATCTCAAAGCTATTATGCGCTTTTTATTATCCTTTCCAATGTAACTGTAAATTTTTGGTACAAATAATTAATAATCATTCAATGAAAACCCGTTTTACCGGTGGGGTTAGATGCATTCAATGTCTACCTTTCGTTTTTCATCATCCCAAGATCGAAATTCCATTGACAATTTGTAAAAGTTATGTTTTTTTCGTTTTCTTTTTCTGGGTTGAATCGGTTGTTTGTTGAACCAAAGTAATTTATAATTTATTAATGCAAAATGGCTTCAGTTATCTTATCCCGTTTGTTGTTTTTTAGGTACACAAGCTATTTCCCATGTTAATTTTTTCGTTATTAATAATTAATACTATATTTATTTATTTATTACCAGAAACTAGAAATGGATAAAAAAATTTGCGTTGGATTTTTGTTTCAGTGTTGGATAGGAGCAGTAACCAAAAATAGGCCTTAGTTTGGTGGGGCTAGGGAGGGAGTTTGGGTGGTTGGGATCTTATATAAATGGCTGGCTTGGTAGAAGAGGATCAAGTTCTTGGAATTGACGAGGGACGGGACCCGGAGACTGAGGGGAACAACAAAAGCACACAGAGGACCGTGGTCAAGGAGGAGGGTGGTCAAGGGGACAGAGATATGGCTCCTACAGCAGGCAATCCAATCCACAGATCGAGTTCAAGGCCTCAGTTGGATG
This sequence comes from Styphnolobium japonicum, assembly GCA_023212625.1. Lineage (NCBI taxonomy): Eukaryota > Viridiplantae > Streptophyta > Magnoliopsida > Fabales > Fabaceae > Styphnolobium > Styphnolobium japonicum. The sequence continues at coordinate 36,244,230 of JALBWW010000003.1, read as the reverse complement.
TCAGCAAAGCTGAAATTCAAGGAAATGTGGAGGAGAAGTATCCCACCATTTTGTTACCCAATCAATCTGATGATTTATCTCACCTGGCTCTTGACCTTGGAGGTATAATGATTAACATTCATGTTTCATGCTTCTGGGGGAGGGAGGTCCTTTTTTCAAATTTTGTTATAATTTTTAAAATTATTTGCCCTTCTTCTTACTTCCTACCAAATGTGTGTTTTATGACCTTCGTTTGCTTCTTTTTGTTGCTATGTGGTTTTTGTTGTGTATTCTTTTGGGAGGGATGTTGGAGTTAGCATTTTGTGCTTACTCTCTACCATGATGTAGTATGTGAAATGTATAAAACAAATGCATTCTTTTGGGGAACTTCCCTGTTTCGATCCAAAAATGTTCTTTGTTCTCTTTTCGTCTTGTTTTATATCATTCTATTAAGCCTGGTCGTGTCCCCTTTTCTGGGGATTTTTATGGTGTTCTTTCAGCTCTCTGTTGTGGAGGAAAAAATAAAGAAAAGAGGATTGAAGCATATGGAAGTACCTGTAGCAGTTTGACTTTATTTTCTTTTTGGGATTTTCAGTTTGTTTCATATTCAATGACGTATGATTCGTCAATTTTTATTTTTTTTGGGTACAATATTATTCGTCAAATTTATATTGATTATAATTAACAATTTTAAGAATAAAAGGGTTGGTAGCATCTGAAATATGTTTAAAACTTAATCTTATTCAATTATATATTATGGGCAGGATCTCTGATAAAGTTGGTGTACTTTTCAAGACACGAAGACCTATCAGCCAATGATAAAAGGAAGAGAAGTGTAAAGGAGCGACTGGGAATTTCTAATGGTAACAGGAGAAGCTATCCTATTCTTGGTGGGAGGCTTCATTTTGTGAAGTTTGAGACTAGAAAGATTAATGAGTGCTTAGAGTTCATTTATTCAAAACAACTTCACTGTGGTGGTATGGTTATGTTCAGTTTACTACTTTTACCAGTCTCTTCTCTACCACATTTGATTGCTAAAATAGTACTGTGAATTAAATATCATTTTATAATTTTGTTGGTCCTATGTGTTCATTCAACTACATTCAACATTTATGAAAAATTTTAGCATATTATTACAACTTAATAAATTAATGATTGTGGACTTTTTCTTGCTTATAGGGTTGGAATCACGTTACTCTGATGCTGTGGCTGACCGGAATGCCATAATTAAGGTACTTTTTAGTCTGTCTGTTTTTGGCTTTTTCAGAAGCTGAATTCTATTATCTTTTCTGTATGGATTATATCATATCTTCAACTTATCAATTATAATTTATTTTAGCTTGCATGCATGAGGGATATAATCACATTTGGAAGTAGTTATTGCAAAAATGATAATTGAGTTCCTTTGCCCATTTGAATAAAAGCCAAAATTAAGGATGATTCTATTTGTTTTTATGTTATTGGTATTATTTGTAACAAAATCTGTTTTAGAAAACTGTCACTATAGGCAATTTTGTAGTACTTTACTGCTTGTCTTCTGTGTTAGTGCTGTTGAATTACTATGCTAATGTGCATTCATTTTTGGGACAAAGGCTACTGGTGGTGGAGCATACAAGTTTGCTGACCTTTTCAAAGAAAGACTTGGGGTTAGTCTTGACAAAGAAGATGAAATGGATTGTCTTGTGGCAGGAGCAAATTTCTTGCTTAAGGTGGACCCATGTTTTAATTTGTCTGTTTCTCTTGTATTTTATTTAAGTCACCTTGATAGTGAGTATACATTGCATCTTTTGAGTTGAAATGTATATATGAATCTACATGTCATGCATTATCTTCCTTTCCTTATGTAATAGTTATCATAAATATTAAGAGCTACTCATTACTTATCCAAATAAATACTAAGAAATAAATAATTAAAGAAAGAAAAGTATCCGGCTGAATTTGCTTCTTTAGTCAGGTTATTGTGTTTTTCCCTTGTTTCAGAAGGTAAAGTAAAGAGCCAATCAATTGGCAAGATTGGACAACCAGTATATATGGAGTTTATACATTCTCATTGATGCTCCATTTTATTGGCAAATGGTTGAAGGAATACGCTTAAAGTTTAATGCATAACATAAATTTTATATAGCCATAGCTGACAATTTCTCTGTTCTGTGTTTGCCTTCTTGATATTACATGTTTCTTGCTATTAACCAAGATCTGATTGAGATCCATGTTAACCCTTCTCTGTTATAATAAAACAAGTTCTATTCTTTTAGTTTGGAACATGTGAAGGGTATATTCTATGCTCTTACTTCATTCTTGCTGATTGATCTATAGTTTCTCATTTTCACCATCAATAATTGCTGATTACAAGTCCTACCACTTCTTAGTAGGCAATTCGTCATGAAGCTTTCACACACATAGAGGGCCAGAAAGAGTTTGTTCAGATTGACCCTAATGATTTGTTCCCTTATCTTCTAGTTAATATTGGATCTGGTGTTAGTATGATCAAGGTACATTTGTCTTTTTTCCTAATTTTATTAAACTTCTGATCTATTTGGATTATGTTTGATAAAGATTACCAGGTGGTGATCTATATTTTTATTATGATTTGACATAGGTTGATGGGGATGGGAAATTTGAGAGGGTTAGTGGGACAAATGTTGGCGGTGGTACTTATTGGGGCTTGGGAAGGCTGTTAACAAAGTGCAAGAGGTCATTTTCTTTTGACTCCTTATTTCTTTTTTATCTGATATATTTGAACTATTGACGAGGTGATTGTTGAAATGAATTCCAGCTTTGATGAGTTGCTTGAGCTGAGTCAGAAAGGAGATAATAGCACTATTGACATGCTCGTTGGGGACATTTATGGTGGTTTGGACTATTCTAAGGTAAATTTTGCAGTTGATCTTATTGCCATATAAATATTCACCCTACAGAGAAAAAACTCTTCCAAATTAACTTTATATATGGATTACATAGATATGAATCATTTCATTTTTTATCGATCAACATGACTGAGTATTCACTGGTATTAAATAATCCTAGATTGGCCTATCAGCTTCCACCATTGCTTCAAGTTTCGGCAAAACTATATCAGAAAAAAAGGAGCTTGAAGACTACAGACCTGAAGATATATCACTCTCTCTTCTACGTATGATTTCATACAATATTGGCCAGGTGAGCTGACAACTGTAATTTTATCCAACCCTTTTTATACCAATTAATATAAGCTGGCACATGTATACAGATCTCGAAACCTACTGGTTAAAAATTGTACTGTTTCATTCAGCTTATTCATGTTACTGAATTCATTATTTGAAATTTTGAGTGCCAGTTTTATAAATTAGACATGTAAAAATATGAAGTTCTTCATGCTTAGTTAACTGAATATTGTCAAATTCACTTTAAAGATACATGTACATAAATGAAAGAATATATCCTTTCTAGACGCTTTTCTACAAATATTTGCAAAACATCCATTTTTGTCATCATATAGTTATTCAATTTATGTTGACAAAAGTTTATACTAGTTCTTTAAGAATTTGTGAACCTTCGTTTTAAGATCTAATCCCAAATTCCAAATGCAACCTAAAGAAAAGATGGAGACACGTCTAATCCGTGAAAATGATCTGTGACAGTAGTTCTGGATGATGCTTTGTAGCATTATCAGGAATCTTTCTTCAGTAATTTTCATGTTCTATGCCATTATCTGTTCTTCTAGCGAGTACTTGACCAATCTTGTATTTTTTTCATCTCTTCTGTGTAGATATCTTACTTGAATGCGTTGCGATTTGGGTTGAAGCGTATCTTTTTTGGAGGATTTTTTATAAGGGGTCATGCTTATACGATGGACACTATTTCTTTTGCTGTTCATTTCTGGTATATAAAATTCCTAACAACTTGACCTGACTAAAATTTTTTTAAAAAAAACTTTAAATTGAATTACTATATTCTGTTGAGATTTATATATTTGTCATTTAGGTCTAAAGGGGCAGCACAAGCAATGTTCTTGCGACATGAAGGATTTCTGGGAGCTCTAGGTGCATTTATGAGCTATGAAAAACATGGTTTAGATGACCTAATGGTGCATCAGTTAGTTGAAAGGTTCCCAATGGGTGCTCCATATACAGGAGGAAAGATTCATGGTCCACCACTTGGAGATTTGAATGAGAAGGCAAGTGATAGGAATTGGAAAAATCTGATGTGTGCTGGTCGCCTGCTTGAGATAAATGGATATGCTTTATATGTTTTTGCTTAACTCCTCAGTTATGGTGTAACTCTGATGCCAATTTAATGAGAATGTGTTTTTTTTTTTTTTTGGCATCAATTCCATTACCATCAAGAAGGTCCCACTTTATTGTGTCAGGGTTTTCTCCTGAAGTTGCAATAATAAAATTGATAAAGTAACTCCACTGATGAGATTCTCTGGAATAATTTTTCATGTCATCCCCTGGAATCATATTCAATCAAATCGGAATAATTGCCTACGAAGTACCAACTTGGATAGCTACTATAGACAGAATGGAATCTAGAAATGAATAATGAAAGTGCCTTTAAATATGAAGCATGAAATTAAAAAGTGAAAAGGAAGAAAGTAGTTGTTAACTGGGGCAGCATCCTTGTCGGTATTGTAAGATTGCTAATTTTTGGACTTGTAAAACACTCTTGCATATAAGTGTTGTTATCCTTGGATGTTATTGTATTAAATCCCTACAAATTATGGATGTTTCCGTTTATGTGGTGTGTGTATTAATTTAATTGGCGTTTCTGTTCTTTGATTAGTTGTTTGACTATCCTGTGTTAATACTGTTATAGTAATGTTGTGAGTTAGAGGTCTTGTTTTGTTATACTTCTGAAGCGCACCTGTTTCCTGTGCTATGATTTGTTGCAAGTAAAAGAAGCAATCAAATGCTACATATTAACAAACTTTCAATTAGAATGTATAGAAGGAGAGGGAGCAGTGGTTACATTGTACTTGACAAGAATTATGCCTATGCGGCAAATTAGCATGTTGTTAGGCCTCATAGGATTACTACCTTGAGGATAATATGAGTAAGGGGGCAGAAGAGGGATTTGGGGTTGTAACAGCCTTGCCTACGTGGCATGGTCTGGGAAGCAAGGGGAAACAGTTAGGAGCAGGGATAAAATGGTGGGAAGGATTTGGGAGGGGGCATCCAGAAATTGAGTGAGGTTTTGGGGCCATTTGGCAGGGAGGAGCAGACCCTCGAAGTTCTGCACTATCAGTCTTGGTTTTCTGTTATTTTTCTTGAAGTTCTGGTCTCTGTTCACTTCTTCTAATTCTGTTTTTGCTGTCATTGTAATTGGGCATTATTCCCATTTTCTGTAATCAACACTTGGGTTCCTATCACATGTCTGCTAAACCTTTTTTATTGGCTTTGAATTCTTGGTGGATTGATTTTATCATTTCTTGTGAATTCTTCTAGATGGTTATGACACCAATATACCATCTAAACTTCTTTGTTTAGTTCTTTTTCTTATGCTCGGCAGCAGCTCAATCTGTTAGAAAATTTTGTTTTTATTTTTTTTGTTTCACTCTGATTTTAGAGGTCACAATGCAGATTTCGTGGATGGAGAAGTTTTTACAGAAGGGAACTGAGATTACTGCACCTGTGCCGATGACTGCACCTGCTGGAACTACTGGACTTGGGGGTTTTGAAGTCCCTTTGTCAAAAGGAAGTACTCTGCGATCTGATGCGAGTGCTCTAAATATTGGTGTTCTCCATCTAGTACCAACTTTGGAGGTGTTTCCACTATTAGCAGACCCAAAATTGTAAGCATGATTGCTGAACATGGTGACTGTTCTTAGAGTAAATTTTTTCCATTTAATGGATATATATATATATATATATATATATATATATATATGCATGTACATATTTCCTAGAAGGCTTTATATTTATTGCACTATAGTTTGTTGGCTTACTCATCTCAGAATTTCTTTTGCACTTCTTTCAAAATATAGTTTTATAAGGTTATTATCTGTTATCTGTTATCTGTATTCTATTTTTTTAACAAATATTAAATTGCGTCTCTACAGGTATGAGCCTAATACTATTGATCTCTCAGATCACAGTGAATTGGAGTAAGTAAATTACTGTTAATCAATGCTCAATTAGGGCTTCATAGTTTCTATTGTTTCTTCTGTAGCTAACACAAAATTTGTATCTGATGTAGATATTGGTTCACTATTTTGTCAGAGCACTTGCCAGATCTTGTGGACAAGGTAATCATTTTGTCTTGCAACCTCTAGCCTATGTGCACATGTCTCTTTGTATGTCACAAACACAATACAATTAGACATCCATGCACATGATAAGCAACTAAAACATGAAAGATAACTCTAGGTTCTACTTGTGATAAAGACAATCTCATGCAGCAACCAAACTGATGATATAATCCAGTGAATAAGCCTATATGACTAGGGATTGGGCAGCTTTGCTCTTTTGATGTTTTTCTTTATCTATGTTGTCTTGTGTATTGCTCTTTTGTCTTTGAGGATTCCTTATCCTCCTTTTTGTAATCTCTTCTTTTCGGCTCAATGAAATTCTTTTTTTATTAAAAAAAATCTAGTGAATAAGCCTATAATCATTTTTTATGAATATCAATATATATTTATATATATAAGAGAAGAAAGAAAGAGAAGTACAAAAGAAGAGGATAAGATGCCCTCCTTAAAGAAACCAAAAAACACAAACACCAGGGAAAACTAGATAGACAATGACTAAGCAAAGCTCGCCTGTCTCTCTGCATGTTCAACATTGAAAACTCTTTATAAACCTCAAAAATATTACCTGAGCACCATAAAGAGGCCAAAAAGAGCACGTTATTCCATAAAAGAGGAAGCAGCAAAAATTTACTCTGTAAAACATGGCTTTCCACTCCAAGTATATGCACAAATAACTGTATATTATAAACTGCCAAAGAGCCTTTCTCTCTTAACTGGTCCTAAAACCTATGATGTTAAAATAAATGGCTACTAATCTCAATATCAGAGAGACATTTAATGCAAAGGTTAGGAGACAAAGCTTTTTGTGGTATATGATCCTACGTTCTATTGAGTGATTGGGTTTTATTGCTGGTAAATATTATCATTTATGCTTTGGCTTTCATAATTTTCCTGGCAGTCTGTTGGAGCACATAGTATAACTGCTGTTGTAAAAATCTTATGCATTGAGCTTATTAGATGGGCTGGGTAGAACCCTTGGCTTATTTGGTTTATTGTTTTGTTTTACTGCCTTGTCCAGCTTGTTGGAAGTATAATGTGGAAAAACAGATTGTTAGACTTTTCTTTCTAAGGCATTATATAATTGTGAGGTTCTCAAGTAAAATATTATAGGCTGTAGCAAGTGAAGGTGGAACTGATGATGCTAAAAGAAGGGGTGATGCTTTTGCTCGTGCATTTTCTGCCCACTTGGCAAGGTAATAATTGGCATAAGATTCCTGTTTTGATGGCTTAAATCATTATTGAAGCATGGGTATCTATTCGCTTATCCTAATGCAAACTTAATTGTAAGAACCATTTGAAAGTATTTGATCTGTATTATCTTTAATCAATTGGAGTAATTTTAACTTATTCAAAGATTTATAGTGAGTCAAGCTCTCCTGAAGTATATTTCATGATTTTTGAGAAACTGAAATCAACAAAGAACAAAAAAAGTATGAAAAGCAACTTAAGTTGCTGAACATCACGACTCTGCTTTTGGAAGGAAAGTCTTGCATGTACCAGGGGTATCTGCACTGTTCTTGTCAAAATAGCTAGAATTTACAAGCTTTGGCTAGTTTGATCTCTCTCTCTACCCTGTCCCACCAATGAAAGCATGTGAAGAGAAAGGCCCATAAGAAACTTAGCGCAAAAAAGAGAAAACTAATTTATTAAGTGTGTGGGATGATAAGTTAAGGAAATTGTATTTGATAGAAAACTAGGAACCAAGAGGGGGGTGAATTGGGTCTTAACACAAAATTCTTTAAAGCAAAGTTACTTTTGAAAATTTCAACAAATGTTGAGGAAATATGATAGCAAGTTTTCTACAAAAATTCCCAACACAAGACAACTTCAATCAAACAGTCTAAGTGCAAGTTAAAGAGGATAGGGATAAAAGAGAGTGCAAACTGCAAACCAAATTTATAGTGGTTTGGTGACAACTTGTGTCCTACATCAGCTTCCCAAGCCAAGCTTGAGAACTTTCTCCTCTAAACTTGTTCGAAATACACACATCAAGCTCTCACTAACTTGAATGACTCCACGGATTGTGTTTTTCTTCACAAGAATACAATGAAGAAACTTCTCTTTTTTAAAGCCCTAAAACCAAATTTCTAGCAATAGAAAGATCCAAGGATGCCTCCCACACACTCTTTCTCTTGCTAGATGAATACAACAAGATAATAGACTAATAATTGCTCAAATGGTGCAACAAATTTTGTAGGAACCACCCTTCAGTGAGTATGAAGCTGAAGCACAAAGTGGGTTGACGAAGAACTAGGGTTTCAGCACTTGAATCTTCAAGAAAGATGAAATCTCAGCTCAAATCTCTTATGAAATGCTTGAATCTTGTGAATCTTATAACCCTAGTGTTTGTGACTGTTTGGGATGTCTTCTACAAATTATAACCCTTAGATAGCTTGGGTTTGTGTTTTGGAGTCATTGGAGTGTTGCTGATGCATACCATGATACCAGAATTTGTTTCAAAGTGCCTACTTGTTCTACTGAATGTTCCAGATTGCCTGCCGGCATGCCTGCTCTTTTTCACTGGTTTCTGAAGCATGATTCTCTTCAAGTCTAGCTCATGTAACTTTTCCAAACACTCCCAAATGTTTACAGAGTCCTAAGCCCAAAGATACCCAAACTCATATAGATATTGGTATAGACACCTCTCTAAACCTATTTCTCATAAAATTCAATAAACTACAATCACATGGTTAGGTGCACTTCTTCCAAAAAAAAATAGGTTAGCTCAAAGTAAATTAAAATAATTCTTAGTTTTGACACTTAGGCACAAGCACTGGGTCAAACACTAGTTTACTACTTTACTAAAGTCAAGCACCATTCAAGTATACTAGTAGCTTATTCAAAGTTAAGAAACCCTAGCACATTATGACTGAGATATTAGAAACATTAACTCAATGAAATTCAGTCTCACTAAGTTACATACAACATCAAATAAGGATAGGCGAGTTGATTACAAGTTGTATGCATCAAACATAATAAACTTTTCATCATCAAACAAGGATAGAGAGATCCTTTAAACCCAACAGTATTATTTATCCATGACCAGCTATTTGGTCCTTCATGGCTAGTGTCCCTTGCAGGTAACGTCCTAATTTTTCCATATGATCACAGTTTGAGTTCTAATTTTTGTTTTTTCATGTTAATACTCCTCAATTGTCATTGCAAACCATTGTCAGAACATGTTTAATATATCCTTGGCTGTCTTTAGATGATCAGCTATGTGATTGAGTTTCCATGTAGTTTTCATCTATGGTCCTTTTTTTTGGAGTTGTGGACAAGTTCTTTTTTCTCTGTTGTGTCAATTGTCATGATGTATTTTTCAGGCTTTGATTATTTTACTATTCTCAGAATCTCATCCTCCTGCAGGTTGTGACATATATGTCTAGCTGAAACATAAAGTGCTTGAGTTTCAGTTCCTTTTGGATCTGTTTTGTACCATTATTGACATCATATTATTTATTGACTTTAATAAGTTTATAAAATTCATTGGTTTTACTTGGCTTACGCTTTTTCCACTAATCAACTTCCACACCAACTGAACAGGTTGATGGAGGAGCCTGCTGCATACGGGAAGTTAGGCCTGGCCAATCTTTTGGAAATGAGGGAAGAGTGCTTGAGAGAATTCCAGTTTGTTGATGCATATATAAGTATAAAGCAGAGGTAATTATGTTTTTTTCTTTATGAAGCTGTAAAGAAGAGGTCTTTACTCGGACACTACCCATAACTAATTGCCTTTTGAGCCACTATATTACGTGTGCAAATTCTACAAAAGCAATTTACTTAGCTCAACAGAAGTTGGCTAGTTGTGTGAGTATAAAATAGGATGCTTCATGCTAGCTCATTGAAACACATTACAAATACGTGCTCAATTGTTTGCATTATTGAATGGGTATCTAAGGATACTGATACGAACCTTGGGAGAACCACACTCCAAAAGCTAGCTGTTAAGGTTAGAGAGTCCAAGGCCATATAAACCCCACATCAGAATCCCTTGCAATTGGGTCGTAACAGATATACTGTTAAAGTTTTATTTTCACAGTAAAATTAAAGAGAAGGGGAGAATTTGGGCTCTTGACTCTTTTGGTGTGTTTCCTTGTAACTCCTATTTTCAGTTTCTTACTCATTCTCCTAGTACAGAGTTTTCTTCTTGACACCCATTTGGAAATCTACATCTCCTTTGGTTGTTCTAAGGATATGAATCCTCTATTCTTGTTCTTATCTACTTTCTCTTAATGTATTCTTTCTTTAAATAAAAAATTTCCCTTAGTGGAAATTTGTTCATCAAGGTTTCTTTTATTGTATTTCTCCTAAAAGAAAAAAGTCGTTGGAGTAATTTGTCTTTCTTATATACAACCCTGATCATAGCCATCATGATTAGTCATGAAAATTTGGATTTTTAATGTTTATATTTTATCTAAAGTCATTATGAAAGTGCAAGCTTTAGATGTACAATTTGAATCTAAAAACCAATTAACGGCGGCCCAATGCACAAGGCTCCCACTATTGTGGGGTCTGGGGAGGGTCAGATGTATGCAGGCTTACCTACATGAGTGGAGAGGCTGTTTCCACAACTAGAACCCATGACCACCAGGTCACAAGGCAGTAACCTCACTGTTGCGCCGAGGCTCACACCATTGTTTTTTTGTTTTTTAATCTAAAAACAATTTTAAAAAAATTCCTGCTGGCAATGTAAACATAAATTGATGTCATCTTCACACCTATATTTTCCTGAAATTTTCTTACTGTCTCTAACAAATTTTTTATTTGTGTATGTATAACAGGGAAAATGAGGCATCACTTGCTGTTTTACCTGACTTGTTGGTGGAGCTTGATAGTATGGATGAGGTATGCCTAACTAATACTATAATCCTCTGAATTTAACGTGTTGGGAGGAGTCAATATTAATTCTTTTTTGTGTAGTACTAATGACTGGTTTATCCAATTAATATGTTACTCCTTTTTAAAGAAAATGTGTTTGATGCATCAGTAAACTGAGTAACAGTAAAACTGCATGAGTTAGCTTAATGCTGATGCCATACTGACTCATTCATGTCACAAATATATTGTCTTTTTGGTTCTGCAGAGGGCTTGAGCCATCCCCTCCCTAGCTTAAATCATGTTGCAGGTAATCTGAAATCCTCCTTTGTTTCAGGAAACAAGACTACTTACTCTAATTGAAGGTGTTCTTGCTGCAAACATTTTTGACTGGGGATCTCGTGCATGTGTGGATCTCTATCATAAAGGAACTATTATTGAAATTTACAGAATGAGTCGCAATAAAATGCAGAGACCTTGGCGGGTAGGTGGAGTTAAACATATCCATTGATGAGGGTACTTGATTTTTTAATTTATTCATCATAGTTGATAGTTGAATACTAAGCTAATGTTTTGTGATTTAGGTGGATGACTTTGATGTCTTCAAAGAGAGAATGTTAGGGACTGGGGACAAGAAACCGCCCCCTCATAGAAGAGCTTTACTTTTTGTAGATAATTCAGGTGCTGACATTGTTCTAGGGATGCTTCCCCTGGCACGGGAGCTCCTCCGTCGTGGAACTGAAGTGAGTTCACTTTCTGTAGTGCAGAAATTTTGAAATTACTGTATTTGACTAAATTTGTATTTGATCTTCAGCACTCCCATCCCCCCGAAAAAATTTATTTGATTTGAATTTCATCTATTAGTGATTTTAATAAATGTTATGGTTGAGTAAAGATGTTCTGATTATAGTTGTACCTTGGTAAAACGTAAATACATAATATTGTCAAGATCTATTGGTAGCTGACAATCTCCAATGCAAAATATACCTGCTTACCCAACTCTTCCCCCTTTGTGGTTTCTTCTGTATGTATTTTATGATTTCATGATCTATGCATCAATTAAAATTATGAATTATGATTGATCATTGTCATTTGGGCTGCTATGCAGTCACTTTGTCGTATGCCTATGAATTTTGTGATGTGAAGTTGTGAACATGATAATACTGGACGTGTCCTGGCAGGTGGTTCTGGTTGGAAACTCCCTTCCTGCTTTAAATGATGTGACTGCAATGGAGCTTCCTGATATTGTAGCTGAGGCTGCCAAGGTTTGTGTATTTTTGTGAACTTAACTTTTTTGGTTTCTAATATTTGTGATGTTCAGGGAACGCCTTATAAAATTCATCTGAATGTCTTTGCCATCATTCGGTTTCCTCTTTTTGTTTTTTCCCTTGATGGAAAATGCCATGTTTGCTAAAGTCTTAGTGAGGAATCTCCATGTAAATAAATTTTGTATGCATTTTTGTTAAGCAAAATCGTACTTTCCAACTGCCATGCATTTAATGCATGGTTTTTAAAACCAGACCGGACCGGCCGGTCCGACCGTGACCCGGGTGCCTGGCCGGTCCGGTTGGTCCAAAAAACCATTTTAGCTGTTGAACCGGAAAGAACTGGATTGAACCGGGTTGAACTGGCAACCCGGACGAACCGGACCGAGTTTCTGAAAACCGGCCGGTTCTTTCTTTTTTTTCTTTTTTCTTTTTTTGAATTTTTTTTATTACTTTTTCATATTTTTAAATTAGTTTTTTAGGATTTCTTTTCACATCTATATCTCAACAGTCATAACTTTTTACTTGTTCGTCCGATTTGGAAGTATTTTATATCGATTTCACATAGCTTTTTAAGATCTATGCGATGAAATATGAACGAATGAAGTTGAACCAACTGATTTTCAATTAAAAATAATAATTATTTTCATAGTTATGAGTATTTTTAAAAGAAATAATAATAATAATTTTTTAAAATAAGGATTAAACCCTAATTTTTCCTCTTAAATCTCTGTTACTCTCAAAATAAGGCTATTTTAATTGAATACAATAATAAATATTATCATATGTAGTCAATTTTTATTATTCATGTTATTAGATTTACTTATATATATATATAAATAATTATGTATATAATTATAATTATAATTATTATGTCATCCGGTTCGACCACCGGTTCGACCACCAGTTCGACCAGTTGAACCAATCAAACCATGACCCGGAAGTATCGTTGGTTCGATCTCCAGTTCGGTTCTTAAAACATTGATTTAATGGAAGCTTCAGCACCTGTTGTCTAACTTGTCCCTTTGTTAAAATAATTTCTTCCTTCTTCATTACATGTGACCCACCCTTTAATTTTGTGTATTTCTTAAATCCAAATAAATTGCTGCATGAATTTATGAAATGGAATAGTTATATATATTTTTCTAGTCGTATAGACCTTCCTATACAATTGGGATGATAAAGTGGTCTAGCATCCACTGTGATTTCAAAAAGAATGACTAGAGAACATTTGTGCAGTGTCAACATACAAAAGAGTTGTTAAAAGTCCCCAATATCATTGACTTATGTATGATGTCCATTTGTTGATTTACTATGACCATTGTCTCTATCAGTGGAACTAATTCTTCTAGTCTACAGCATTGTGACATTCTTAGGCGAGCTGCTGAAGCAGGAGGCTTGCTTGTGGATGCAATGATTAATACCTCCGACAGTTCTAAAGAAAATTCATCTTTGGTCCCCTTGATGGTTGTTGAGAACGGGTGTGGTAGTCCATGTATAGACTTAAGACAGGTCAGCTCTGAGCTGGCTGCTGCCGCAAAAGATGCCGATTTGGTGGGAGGCTCATTCCTTATATTTGTAATATTACTGTGGATTTAAGAATATCAAGGAGAAAGATATTCTAATTAAGCTTTTGTTATCTGCAGATAATTTTGGAAGGGATGGGTAGAGCTCTTCATACCAACCTCAATGCTCGGTTTAAATGTGATGCTTTGAAGGTAAGGTCATCTGGTTTATGGCTATATTGTCAGAGTCAGATGAATTTTAATCTGATTTTTCATCATTGGGTTTTGGTGTAGAGTTTACTGAGTTTATGCTTCTCTAAGCTCTATTGTTCTCTTTTCTATGATGATTGTCTTGTGTTGAAGACCCGACTACTATGAGTTGTTACATGGATTTGTCATCTCATTAGGATTCATCATATGAATTCTTCTTCGCGTTCAGCCATATCTAGTATTATACATTCACTATGTTTTCTACTCATCATTTTCAGCGCTCGCATATTTTTGTAAATCTTACTATTCGTGCATCTGTCTCTGCTGTACTTGATCAAATCATCATAGTCAACTTTCTTGCATATAGTTGATAGTTGGACTTACCTGCAACCCAATATTAGTATATCTCATTGTTATTGGTTTCTTCTGTAATTGCTAATGGCATTCTTATATTTCCTCTACTGGTGTGTCACGGATGTGCTATTTCTTTATAGCCGGGCATTTTGTACTAAAGAAAGATTGTATTCTAAAAATACTTCTATAAGTATTCTATGTCAATATCAATGTGAAAGTCACTGCTTAATTGCTTTAAATTAATGAAGTCTATATTTTTCCACTGCCTGCATACATGACACTCCGTTGATGAGAGGGAAATCGGTATAAGTGGTTCGTTTAACACATTCCCCCAATTTTTTTTTTTTGGCAGCTTGCAATGGTCAAAAACCAGAGATTGGCTGAAAAGTTAGTTAAAGGGAACATATACGACTGTGTTTGCAAATACGAGCCTGCAAGCTGATAGTCTACTGTAATCACTAATCAGTATACTTGGGGGGGATCTGAATGGAACTTCTGGGAGAAGAATAGTGTTTTCAAATTAACCTTAAATGTTTTTTTTGTTTTTCCTTTTTTTTTTTTGGTTTTGTTTTTCCTTTTTTTTTGGTTTTTTTTTTTTCGTTTTTGTCTTTGTGCACTAGTATGATCACTTTGGACTGGATGAAACTTTTGGAAAAAGAATACTGTGTTCAAATTTAACTTTGATGTATTTTGTATCTTTACTAGGATAATCATTTGGATTTAATTTTGATCAACTGTAATCAAAATTAAACTCTAATTATTTTTTCTGTGTTACTAATTTTGGACAGTTGAAACATTGCTCGATGTATAAAAACTTATTTATCCATCTGCCTTTGAAAAGTGGATGACGAAGATTGTGTACGTAGTTCATGTATGTCTTAATCTGCTTCTCATGGTAGGTTTGTAAAAATGGAATTCCGATTTTATTCCAACTCTGTTCGAACATGAATTATCATATACATTTCTCCAGTGGCGATGTACACGCCCCGCGCGGCCATCACCAGTGTTAGCGAGAGAGGAATGGGTGTAACAGTGAATGCAATAGTATAGATTCAATTTTTCCTATTCTTTTGAGGGGGTAAAATTTTAACTAAAATGGCGGGAAAATAATACTCTGAATTTTTTTTTTGTAATTTTTCTGAAACACCAAACATAACCCAAAATTTAAAAAAATTACTCTTAAAAATTCACTTCCTACAAACTCAGGCTAAGTTTTAGCAAAAACTTTAAGGATTTAATTTCTATTCACTGTTAGTGTAAAGTTTCTTTACATTGTCATTCAATTATGTATTAACACATTATTAAAATAGTTAGATTTTCTAGGTAGTGGTTGTGATAGTTAAACTCTTTTAATGATTTGGCAACACACAATTGGATGACAATGTAAAGAAATTTTACACTAACAGTGGATAGAAATTAAATTCACTTTAAATCCTCTATCTAAATAACATTAAATACATCATCAAGCACATTAAAACAACGGGCATTACTCCGGTACTCATCTTTTTTTTAGGGTATCGGTACCCAGGGTGAGTTGTCTAGCATTCATTAGTTGTTATTTATATTTAATAGACTCTTTAACATTTATTGTGAAACCAACAGTCAATAAATTATTGACAACTCACCTTGGGTACCAAACCCATCAGGGTACCCTAACAACTCCCTAAAACAACTAGTAAGTTACAAATGCGGTCCATATAAGCCATCCATCAAATACAGTGCAGCCCTAGCATTCAGTTTGTTCAAAGCACAAAAGGAAACAATTTGCCTGACAATTCCATTGGCAAGAAAGACTAAAAATCAAACAGGCTGATGCACAAAATTAAAAAGAAAACTAATTAAAACTTCTTAATTATAGTAATTTATGCATATATTAGATAAAATAAATTATAAATACATATTGAAAATAAAATAAAAACATATAATGTTTTTAAAAAATATAAATTAAATCAATAGGTAAAAAAAATGTGGGAAAATTTAGGTTATCAATTGTTAGGTTATCACGAATCATTTGTAAAACAGCAAGAGCATCTGATGTCAATGATAAGAGGAGATAGGTTAAATTCTAAAGCGAGCTCGTAGACCAGGATCAATATTTTTTGTATTCCCAAGTCTTTTTTGACATCCCACTCCCACCAGCCATTTGCTTAAGCAATCTCTATTTTTTTTACTAAGCAATCTCTGTTTACTGTTACACTTACCAACAGTTTGAAGGTTGATTTGACTGCGTCATCTGTATTCAGTTTGAAAACATGATCTGGAGTAATTCCAAGCTATATTCACCCAAGTATCCTTAATGCCCTTTACTCATATAGTATCCTTCCCCCCACCCCTTATACTATTCTACTGTACTTTTACTAGACCCCAGGGAAAAATAATATACAGAGGTATACTTACGTTTAATTTGCTTTTTACTATTGTTTGGATTGGATAGTATCTGATGGTTCCTTGCATATTGTATCACTATGAACAACATCGACCTATAAAATGAGAATGAATTTTGCAAACTTATGAATCAATTAATAAGTATTTCTTAGAGGAAAATGGAAACAGTATAAAAGAAATAATGATAGCAATTGGCTGGATGAATATATCTGGATCGCATTTTTGTTTTAGAATATTATATTCAATCTTTCATTTTCTTATGGCCAAAAAAAAAACATGAGAAGGATATTTCATGCAATATATATTGCATACGAAAGGTTTCATATAATGTTGTAGAAATTTTAACTATTAAAAATATAAATAATATTTATTTTACATGCTAATATAACTGGGCATTTGGTCTAGTGGTATGATTCTCGCTTTGGGTGCGAGAGGTCCCGAGTTCGATTCTCGGAATGCCCCATTTAAATAATTATTTTAATTTTGTATTCGCACAAAGTTATTTTGATATTTTTAGTGCTTAACCATACAATACAAAGTTCGTATTATGTGACATGTACATACATTATGATATATCAGTTGCATTGCATATACGAGAATAAATGTAACTCGAGCATCAACTGTTCAATCCAACTTTCATTGGCCTCCTCGGGTTCTCTTTTATAAGGTTTACTAACCAGAAACAAGAAACAATATATTAAGTACTTTACTCTTTTTTTTTCCTGATGTTCAATCAATTTTATTTCTCTTCCTTATGTAATTCTACGGTGATGGTGGCAACAATTTCTGAAGTGGAAGCCAGAAATGAGCATAGTATACACACACATACACGTAATGTTTCTATCAGCTTGATATATTCATCGATCCTTTACTGGTTAAAAAGGGAAACCATTTAATTTTAGCCAGAGTATGATAAGCATCCTAGTTGGGGGAAGTTGTATCAGATAAAATTACTTGCATCAGAAAAAGAAATAAAAATCATAGCTGGATAAATCTTCCGAAGAAAAAAGAGCTTTTCTCTCATGGAGCTCAAACATCAATAATGTCTCTTCCAATTTTTTTGTTCTCTCTTTCTTTTGTTCTATTCCAGGGGTGGAGTATTTCCCAACACGTATAATCTAACGAATACTTGTATCTCTGCAATTAAATATATTATAGAAATGTTGACCGAGTACTTTTACATGGAGGGTAGAGTGCCGCAACTTTTGTTATTCATCCATTCTTGAGTACTGGGATTCTATGGCCAAGCTTGGTAACCAGAAGATGTGAAAAATAGAGAGAAAAACGAAAATGTAATGAAATGAAAATATTATTAATTTCGCTCCTATGTGCTTGGTAATTGGTAAAGTAAATGGAAAATGGAAAAACAAAATTGAAAATCATTTACTTTCTTCTTGCTTAATAGAAGTGAAAATAAAATAAAGATGAAAAAATATATTATAATAAGAAAGTCATAATTAAAACAAATTGGGCATTCATTTTTAACTCTCATTCACACTTTAGAATAGGGCTAGAAATTATGGATCCCACCATAAAATGAGCTGTATTTCATTTTTAATTGCTTTACATATCTTTTTGAGTTTTTGTACTAACCAAGTTCAAAGAAACTTTCATCCCAAGGTTATATCTTTCTCAAATGTCGTTCTCTTTTATTTTCCTTCTTAAATGTTCAAGTTATAACGAAACATGGTCCCAATTCACAATTCAATCTCCGGATCACTGAACTTCCACTCCATGAGTAAAATTACTTAAAAATGTCTTACGAGGCAGTCATAAGAAGTCAGAACACTAGTAATTAAGGACATAAATAATAACCCCGCAAGCATAAGAGACAAGGGCTTCATAAAGATAATATAGTACTATATATACTTCATTTTCTTTAACTGGAAAATAACTACCATATCTTCCTCGATGTTACATCATAAATCCTAAAGCTTTAAGACGTGTCGCACACAAAGACACGAATATATAAACCAAAAGGTAACGCACCAAGGCAGACGATTCGGACTCTGAAGCTTCTCATTCACACTCTCTTTTTTAAGTCAATAGAACCTGAAGACTTCCTTGATAGAAAGAAACACTACGAAGAAAAATACGAGGAACCCTCCCATCAAAAGGCTTTATGTATAATATTACATAATATATATATATATATATATATGGGGAAAGTGATTGATTTGGTCATTGATCTAATTAACCAAGCCAAGAGATCAGCTTAGCCGTTGATCATCCATGAATGAGAGTGAGACATGATGTCTTAGACCAAAGGGTTTGTTGTCGAAGATCCATAGCCGTTCATCATGCCAGTCCATGATCCTGGACCGCTAAGATACCCAAATGACTCTTTTCCGGCATCAGAGCAACCCTGGTCTTGCCATTCAAGGGACAATAGCTTAGGGTTTGGCTTCACATCAATTGAGGCATTATGGTCTTCATTAGCATCATATGGCAGCATCAGTCTCTGGCAAGAGTCCATTATGTAAGCCCCATTATTGTTGCCATCAAGGGACATGCCACCAAATGCAGGAGAGCAAAGACCGTGAAAATTCGGTGGCAACCCATTTTGACCATTCATATCTCCGAGCCCAACAGCCATACCCATATCACTATTTCCAAAAAAATCAAAATTCCTAGAACTCCCAATTATGCCTTCCAGCTTACTTTCCATGAAGTCAATGGGCCTAGGGTTCTCGAGCATACCAATATTATACTTGCTCTCCATAAAATTAGGGTTTCCCATTGCCCCAGCATTAGTCCCAAGCAAATTACTGAGGTGGGAAAATTGCACATCTGGGAAAGAAAGTTGAAGATCTTTGGGGTTGTGATGGTAGGATGGTCCGGGCTGTGCTTGGTTTTGATTATTAGCTAATTGGTCGTTGGATTTCTTGGCCGAAACTTTCTTGTTCTTTCTGCAACCTCCACCAACTGGGATGTTCCTAAGAGTGCCTCCTTTGGTCCAGTACCTTCTGCAAGTCTTGCAGAAGTACCTTGGCTGAGAGAGACTGTAGTTGTTGTAGTAGCAGAACTTGGTGTGGGTTGAATCACACCTGGGGCACTTTAGAGCTTGGTCATGCGGGGGTCTTAGCCTCCTCTCTATCATGGGCCTTGAGCATGTAAGCATGTCCCCAGATGGTGAAGAAGAATCCATTCCAGACTCCTCGTGAATTGTGCCCTGACATTTTACATAAAGAAACAAGAAGTGAATATATGATGAAAATGTGTTACGTACTTTAAAATTTGTCATGTTGGATTGTGTCTTTTTCTTTTTATTCTTTTTGGTCTCTTTCTCCTTATAATTTTCTTTTCCTTGGCCTTGTCTTTTTGTTTTTCCCTTCCCTTTGAATCATTACATACTTCTGTCGAGCTCAGAACGCAAAACAGATCGATGTTGCAGAGTGCAACAAGACACTATAGTACTCTTAATTAATTAATATCTACAGCAGTTTAATTGAATTGCAAAGTAATAACTAGAAATCTTCAGCAAAAACTCTCTTGTCAAACGGCTACTTTCATCACTGATTTGATAAATGTGTGAGAAACCATCAATGTGCTTCTCTCGTGGAAGCCATACGCATAAGAAAGAAAATTATAGGCAAATAGCTAGTACATTTTCATATGCATGGCATACCTGCAACCAAAGATCTGATGAATCCATGCAGACGTGCAGAGAAGATAAACCCATTCACAAGCAAAGCCCAGCTGGGGATAGGGATAATAACAGTGCACCTAGGCCTTCTTCTCTTCTGATCGAGCAGTGTACTTTGTTATATCTAAAGTGCCACTAGCAGTGTATGAACGACATTGCACAGAGAAAGAGGAGGGGACATTAGCAAGGAAGTGTTAGGGGTGAGCTAGGAATGTGTGAAGTGTTCAGTGAGATAAGGGGAGGAGAGGGAGAGGTCTGGTAGCATGTGTGTGGTTGCTACATGGGACGGGACAGTGAATAAGAAGGAAGAAAAAGGTGAGCTGCCATGTTGTCCCTGCGCTACAGTGTTCAACTTAAACCCCGTCGGTGACAACAATGGTGGGCCTTAACCTGTCTCTCTATTCTCTAGTGAGTGCCCCTCTTTGGTGACCCCATGGCTTATCTCAGCTTGACTATCTCTTCACTGACAAAATGGACGGTGAGATTTGGTCACAGTCACCAGTGGTGGTTGACTTGGGAGAAGGAGAGCCGTCCATCGATGATGGCGATTTGGTGCATATGTGAGCAATAGAGGCAAGATACGTCGTGTCTGACGTGACAGAAGCCGAGAATATTTGGGTCCCCGATAAAGAACGCATACCGAAAGAGCACTCTACTTGAAGACCCCACACCATTGGACCCACTCGACCTCCCCCCACAAGCAAGGGATATATTCTCATTTCTCACACGCGCCCTCACTCTCCCTCCATCCTCCTCATGTGCCTCTTTCTTTCCTTCTTTCCTAGGCACTGACCCCACGTCCCCAATCCTCCAAAATCAAACAAAGATTTCAGTTTCAGGTCCTCTTACTCTACCTACCCTTCAATCTTTGCTTACCAAAAAACTGAAAACTTTCATGCCATGTCTGCATTGAAATTTTCTTCCTAGTATTGCTCTATTAATTTAATATATCTCTGTCTTTATTCTTGTTTCAAATTAATTTGCCATTAGCCCATTGTTAAATTCAAACTTCAAACTGATATTCCACTACTAGGCGGGTTGGTGGTGGGGTGGTTTTGAAAAATAGGGAATAAACTGAAAAGCTTTCATGAGAAGGGTGACACCCGAAAGAGAAACGAGCTGACGCTATCTTTATCTACTAAGAAGAAGCAGATGAATAACATGTAGGAGATGGTTGGCGTGAGGAACACACCCCACTCTACAGGACACGAAGTACACGCAGTGTCAGGTGAATAAAGTGAGTGTGTACCCACGTTACCCCGCGTACACCTGACTGCGTAGCTAGTAATTAATTCACTCTTGTAATGAGTGGGTGTGGATGTCTTTCTTTTTTCATTGGGTGGTCATTTTCTATCTGCTTTAGTACAAAGATGGATTATTATTTCAATCATAAGCATGTTATCATTGCTACTCATGATCAATGCCTGTATTCCTTATAGCCCTTGTTAGCTTCTGTTGTGGAGTGTCAGAAGAACACTTTCAGGCTTCAGCAACTCCAGTGAGCAATGATCATGCATTGGGTGCCTGTTGTCTGTTAGTAAAGGGTCACGTACGTAAAAATGAAACAGTTAAAACGCCAATTGCAGTATGGAGGATGATTTGTTAGGATATGGACTTCTAATTTGTGGCACATAAGTAAATATAAATAGTGATCTGATATTTTCACCAAAAATAAAATAAAATAGTGATCTGATATGATCTCATGAAAGTATATAGCCATAAACCAATAAAAGAGACAAAGTTATAAGTATTCTTTGGACTTACTAGAAAAATACTCTTTTTTTCATAAAATATTATTAATTCACTCCATCATGACATGTGCACGGCTAAAGATTTTTGTACGTATGAATATGTATGATTACAAATTCAATATATAATGCTGTAGTGTTCTTGGCTTTTTCCCATGTAGATATGCATATGCCTATGTACATCAGCAGGTATCTTGTAAATTAACAATAAGTATCTCCTTTTGAGATATAAAATTTTAAAACTGTGAACATACTTCATTCTCAAGCTACGTGTTTTTACTTACACTGGAGTTGCTTTATTTTTTCTTTTTGTTCTTTCTTTCTTTTTCTTAAAGAAACCAAATGAAAGTTCAGAAAAGGCCAAGTAACACCACACAAATTTAAAAGCTGAAGTTTTTCTCAAAAATATTTAAAGCGGGAAGTTTTTTAGGATGATTTTTTTTTCAGAAAAAAATTGTAATTTTTTCCCCTTAGAATTAGATACTCCTCATCTTTTTCCTATTTTTTTCCTTTCCTTTTTTGTTAAGAGGGTAATTAAGTATATATAGTTACCAAAAAATAAAGTATATATATAGCACGTTAACGTTAACCCACTTTTTAAATTTCGAAATTGTCTTGAGACACTGTTCCGTGCATGGATATATATAAGCCATAATAGCAATTATTATTTCATGCATGGATCGAAAGCGGCAAGCTAGCGGGTAATTCTGCCATGCAGAGAAAGCAAGTAGCTGAAAACCATACCTACTCCAACTAAAAATATTGGTCTATATATAAGCTATATATGTACCGGTTAATGCACACTGCTCCTCGCGCACAATAATCTTTCATAATATATATATATATATATATATATATATATGTATATATATATATATCATTAGGCTTCTAATTGTTGGTTATCCTCCCTCAGGCATAAGTTATATATATGTATGTGGTCCGCGTTATGATGTTGGTCAAAAATTCGAACACTTACACCTCGTTATGGGTGCAGTCAATTTGGTTCTTTGGGTCCAACGTAAGGGATCAGCCCCCACCATGAGAGTTCTTTTCTATCCATCCCAAGGTTTTCCTTCCACATGTACAGCAATGATGCACACTAAAAAAAAACAATTTAAAAAGCCCCCAACGACCAATATCCATTATAAATCATAATTGGTGTAAAAAGTTTCGAATTATAGCACCACATCTACCTCCGGATCCCACTGCCAATTACAAACAATATTACGGAGAAGTACTACATTTCTAGGGGCTAGTGTGAACTCCAAAGTAAATGAGTCTGCATAGTGCAAAGCATGATATGTAATCCAAATTGTCTAATCCTGGTGTGCGCATGTAAACATGTCAGTATGTCACGTATCTGCTTCTTTCGGTTCATGTGCTTATTGCTGTCATATGTGTTGGCACCCATATAGGTTAACAGACCATGTCAACTATATACACTCAAAGAAATTTCAATAGTTAGCTGGCCTACGTGCTATACAGTTAATATATTTGATGCATATGTGCGCATGCGCGACACTGTCAACGGTGACTGCGGCGCGCAGGGAAATGGGTAAGGGAAGGAGATCTGAAACAAATTCCCTGTTCGAGAGGGATTTTGTTTTTGTATAAATCGATCGACGAATCTATGGGGCGATGGTGGGTGGACAGGATTTTATCAACCACCATTATATTTTATTTTAACCTTATGTGCATCCTTGTTTGTTGCTTTTGTCCCCTGATTTGTTCTCTAGCTAGGCATAGCTCAGCGAGAATGATTAGTGTTTCTGTTATTTTGCTGCATGATGGTAGAGGAGTCCCTTTGAGGACCCACCCTTGTCATAAGGACCCGACCATATATGTGCCTCAAAGATTTTTCTGCGTTGGCATCATCTTCAATTCTTCATGACCTCAAACCTTCTAAAACATCGTTTTCTTTGGTTGGGCAATATTGTTACTTGTGAAATTTTGAACCAATATATATTTTTCATTATATTTATGTAGAATTATATTATTTTTTAAACATTTATATATTATTCAATAATTTTTTTATATGAGATGTCTTTTTATAATCTCTCCAAAAATTATCTCAATCTCTATTATTTCTATTCTCTTTTGATGATTAGGAGGACTCACCATGTATTAAACGTTAACCTTTGAAACTCTCCATTGATTGTAATTATGATGGATGATAGCTAGCTAGTACACAGATTATTTTCATTTTATCATTTTTATACTAAAATGTATTCAACTTAATTAATTATTCTTCAATTATAATCTTTAGAACTAGATTTGATATATATATATATATATATATATATATATTGATTAATTTGAATCAAACTATAAGGCTTAGATTTTTTTCTGAGTTATAATTTTATTATCAGAATACTTAATTATCACCCATGATTATTAGAGAGGCAAATACTGCTTTTTTTTTCTAGAATAAGATTATTCTCGGATTAGTTTTCATATAAATTAAGGCTAAATTTCTTTTCGAAAGAATATTTAATATTAAAATATTTATATATTTCAAAGTGTATAATGCATCCTAAAAATAAAGTTTAAGTGGATAATCATTAACCAAAAAAATAGAAGAGTGAGTTTCATATATCTAGGTACGTTATAATAAAATAATTGTTATTTTTTTATCAACAAGATTATCCACTTTAGCTATACTTATAAAGCACAATATTGTGTTTTAATGGCAGAGTCATTGGGATTTCTTACCGCTCTTTATATAGCTTGATCAGGTAAAGGAGTGTCGAATATGTGGATTGAAAGGAGATTCTTCCATTGATGTTCACCCCTTCTACTGCTCAATAAACTTAAATGTCACTCCTTCTACATCTCAAAAAAATGTTGCAGAAGAACCAGTCATCGTTGGTAGATAGTGGAAACAATAAATAAAACAACGTCATCTCCAACAAGTCCCCATGCAGTCCCACTCGACGATACAACTCATTCTTTAGGATGGTGTTCGGGTTTTTCTGTGGCAAATAGATGTTTGCAGTTTTACAACCTCTCTAAGAATTTTAAAGTAATTTAAATTACATTATTATGTATCTGACAATATTGTTAATTGATGTAGCCAAATTTACGTTGTCTACTAGTTGCTGACCAACCGGATAATTATGTTGCGAAAGGTACGGTACATGTTATTGGTGGCAAATGGATGACCCTCCACAACAGGCCCATTCCTTTGGATTTTGTCAAGGTCAGCGTGGATAGGGTCATTAAACCTGATGCTCAAGTTCCATGCCCAAATGATGATGTGGAACTTGTTAAAGATGCATTGAAAACTTTTATTGCTTGACCTCGAAATTATGTCACTCACGACACGGGTGTAAGTAATTTAAAGATTCTGTACATATGTAAGTTAATTTAAAGATTGTGAAACCCGACATGCATGTTGATTAGTGGTTTTTAGACTCATAAGTTGCATATTATTTTGACTACAGGCAACTCAAAGACCGGATACACCAGTCATAACTGACTTGGACCGACTTATCCAACTGTTAAATGAAATGGCTAAAGATGACGTACTCTCACGTCAAATAGAAGCTCCTGGGTTGGATGTAGACTTTCTTTCATATATCTCACCAGAAGATATGCATGACTTTTGTCATTTCGAATGCATATCAGCTAGTTCAATAACTTGGTACTTTGGGTAGGACAACTATCTTAATCATGGTATTGTATTTGTTGTAAATATAGATTTAGTTAATAAATAATTTGATATTAAATTTTGTTCATTTACTTTTAAGTAACTTGGTTAACTTGATACACTGCATTCCTAGATGTCCACCTTATAGGTTTGCTGACCCAATGAGGGTGTCAGTTCTTGGAGGCCAAGAAGATTCGAAGTCAATGGGCCAATACCTGTCCGAAGTTTTATTGCGGGTTCCAATAGACAGCATGGTCTTTGTACTATATAATGGAGGGTAAGATTCATAAAATTAAATATTCTAATACAAATATAGCATATATGTACTGAACATGTGTGATTTTTGTATTTTCTAGGTCTCATTGGATGCTTGTTGTGATTAAGATATCTAATACCAATGTGTTTTGGATGGACCCTATAAGAAAACCAATTTGAGATAACATAAACAAGATGGTTGGAATGTAAGTTATTCTAATTATAACCTCCATCATGTGTAGCTTGGTTTTTTAATGTTAAACATAAGCTTTATGTTTCATTTGGTTTTTTAAAAGAGCTTTGAGGTGTTACAAAAAGGAAAAAAGAAAAAGGAATATCACAAGGCAAAAAGGACAACATCAACATCATCACTCTCAAGGTATTGTGTTTAATGTGTTATTAACAGAGATTCGATTCTTTAGACTACTTTTTGTTTCACTTAATTAGTTTTTGTATTATGTATAGGCACCAAGGCAAACCGATAATAAAACATGTGGTTTCTATGTCTTGAAATATATGAGAGACATCATAACCAACAAAATGAAAACAATGAGTCAGAAAGTAAGTTTTAAGGTTTATACATTGATGTGGTTCTATTATTGACTTGTACAAATATCTGAACTTTATATTATTTTTTTTCTTAGATCAGTTTTCATAAGCAACTACTTATACAGAAAAAGAGCTAAAGGAGGTACAGCTTGAATGAGCAGCATCTGTTCTAGCTACATCAAATAAGAATTAGCATGAGGAGATGGGATGATTTATGTTATTTTTTGTACATAAACAGGATCGTATAGAAATGTTGTTAGGTTGATATTATTTATAAAGTCAATGTAAATTAACTTTATAAATGTTAATATTTTGTACAGAAATAAGAATTCAATTTTGTACAGTCTTTGGTTAACCTTGTGCAAATCTAAAACTAGTAATGGTTTCCGAACTTTCATTGTTAACAAGATATATAATGCACTTTTCAATTCGGTTATAATCCGAATTTAAATCAAATCAATACACATTTTACCAATTCGGGTAATAATAATTGATTTGAATGTATATTTATAAATCCGGTTTTTAACCGGATTTATGTAGTTTTTCAATTCGGTTATACATAACCGAATTTAATTTAAACTTTCCAATCCGGTGTTTAACCAGATTTATATATTTTTAGCCCTTTTCCAATTTGGCTCGTACTTTGGAATTTAATGTGAAGTTTTCAATCCAGTGTTTAAAGGGATTTAAAATCACGTGGTTCTTGATTCGACACAAAAATCGAATTGGAAAATAGTTTTTCAATTCGGTTTATTTAAGGGTTGTTAAAAGTCAGAACAAAAGACAACTCCTGGACATAATTCGTTATTCAAACCGAATTGAAATTGTTTTCGCAGCTGAATTTAAAAGTCATTTCTGTTGTAGTATATGTTTGTTCTGGGAGTCGCCTTATTGGTCTTTGGTGTGAAGTATCCATGAATTCAAGCGTGTCAATGGCATGTCGGAGTCTCTCGTAGTTTGAGGGAAGGTAACAAAATTGCTAATTATTTGGTGAATTATGCACACAGTCTTTCCTTAGGTCTACATTGTCTTGATAACCCCCCGATGGGTTAGGTACTCTTGCCAAAAAAAAAGAAATGAACATAATATCATGTTGACGCCTTTTCAAGTATTTATGGGATTAACAAGAGCACATTATATGGGAGCCCAAAAACGCCATAGTAGATTTGACATCTTGACCCAAAATATTAAAAGGTCGTATGGTTCAAGTTTTGTAAAAATATTATCGAGAATGACATGTCTAAGAGAAGGTTATTATTAGAAATGATGATTACCACATTTGATTGATCAAAATATTTCCCAGAATGATTTCAGTTGCCGGCAACCACCATCAATTGCAACAAAGACAGAGGCTGGTCGGATTTTGGCGACTGATGGCAGTAGTTATTTGATGATGTAGCAATAAAATGGTAGGTATTTTGGATATTTCACTTAAAAAAAAAATTAGCGTGCCATGGGAATGTACCAAACCTACCTCCATATGAAAATGTTATGCAAAAATTAATCCAGCAAATCACTTTTAAATTAGTAAAAGAAATTTTAAATCTTATACTAAACAAGGAAATCTAATGTAAAGATTTGGATAAATGAAAAAATAAATTATTGACCAAATGCCCAGTAAGACATTATGTTTATGGGTCTTTTAACTTCTTAATTAAATTTCTAACATCTAGGCGACCATAAGTGTGTGGTGGAATTTAGGTAGAAAGCACAAATTTGATTTCTTATAAACAAAAAGAAAATTGTGCAGAGTACCTGGCTCTCCCCGTCTGCCATCCCCTTCAAAACGTAGTACCTTGTAGAGATAAGCACTCCAATGTCTGACTGATATCACCAAATCTTATATCCATTAAGCCAGATTATATGCTTTTGTCTAATAGCATTTAACTTGATTACTTTAAAGTACGTGAATGCGACTCGTTGTAAGCTGCAAATAGGATATTATAGCTTGTGATTTATTTAAAAGGGACCAGTTTTGCTTGTAGCGCATAGTATGTTTATAAAATACTATACTGATCATGAAGTTGCAAAATCTACAATAAGAATGTTCATTATGTTCTTGCTGAGAAAATAGTTGTATTTTAATAGTTAATTATAGCAATAGGATATCAAAATACTTGTCTAAATTTTGCATATTTTCATTAATTCCAATTTATGTTCCTTATTTTCTTCCGTACAAACTAACAACAGCCAATGCTTATATCTCTTTTTAACAATATAATATAATTTTTGCCTCTTTATTAGTTTATTCGAGCAAGGTAGGGCTGCTTTATATATGTGCTTACTTTCCTTTTCTTCGTTGTTGTAATTTTTCCCAATATAAGATGATAACCACATTATATACAGTCAGCTTGGGCTTCCAAATTCTTCTACTTAGTAGCTTATTGGGTTGCTCCAACTTAGAATTATAAACCCTCTATACCAAATACAATATTTTAAGTCCAGTAGCCCATTCACGTCAGATGGGCGCACCAAAAGATAGAATACTTATATGATGTGACCTTATCAGGAGAAAACGTTGGATGCTGAGTAAGTGTTCTCGTGTATAGGATGCAAATGGGTCAGCTTCGGGTGAAATTTCACATGGCTTAAATCCAAATTCAAATGGCATTTCATAATTTACATTACTCATATTTAAGCGTTAATCCATTTTCACCTCAACCCGTATCTGCATAACATATAAAATCTCATACCCGATTATTTAAGCCCAATTAAATACTCAAAATGTTAAAATTTTAAAAATATTTTATATTTAAATAAAAATAATTTCACATTATAAAAATTGAAAAGAACTAAAAAATTATTTTAAACTTACGGAAATATTCAGGGAAAGGGGTACAACTTTGCATTATCCAAAACCTAATAAACCTAAAATGCATTACTCATAACAAAATTTGTATTTAAATAAGATTATCTAAACTCAATCTCAAATTAAGTACACAGGTTGGAAACCAGACCCAATTATCGTCTTTTTGCTCATTATCGTCCCAATTTTTCGGTCTCGTTTTTATTGGATGCCTCCGAAAGAATAAATGTCAAATAAGTAGATTACATATATGATTAATGACTATAAGTCCCCTTTAATCACTAACATGTGATACTTATTTTATACATATGAATTTCATAAAAGAAGAAGAAGAAGTAGCAGTAGTATATCTCTAAAAAAATTCTGAGAAATGAATACAACATAAGAAATTTTATATCACATTAATTATATATGATTTGCTTCATTCATATATGTTAATAAAAATGCAAGAGAAATATAGAGAGAAATCAAAACATCACCTCTTACTTCTTATGTGGTTATGTTTTCCCATGGAAGAATCCACTTCAGCAACTTGATGTGCAATCAACGTACTAAGCAGTAAAAAAACAAAAAAAAAGCAAAAAGATCGAAGTAGAATCTACGAATTGAAAACAAAATACAAATTGAAACCAACACAAAATTAATTGAAATCATATTCAACCTAACCCAAATAATTAGGGTTAAGTTATATTTTTAGACCAGGTTGAATCATGAACACTATTTTTTATGGCATGTTGACTGCGCATCATTTTTATTGATAGTTAAATCATTAAATTTATGCTACTTTGACTAATTTCTTCAATTTAACGATTGAGGGATCACAATAGCATTAATTTGAAAATAAATAGTGCAATATTGTTGTAATTAAAATAAAGAGACTAAAATTGTACTTATTAAATTAATTTAATTTCAATATATAATTAAATATTTTAAAAACCATATAATTCAAGATACAACACCTAAAAGACTACCATAAAATGGTAATGCCAACATATATAAACTACTAAAAAGAACAATGCCTAAAAATGACAATCTAATAGAAGAGTGCAAAATCAAAATGTAGAGCAAAATAATTTCTCAATGAAATAAATATAATTTCAAGTTAAAAATCCGTTTGATGGTATCCATTCTTATTTTGTTTGTTAAAATTATAATTTTTTACTTTTTACTGTATAATAAAAGGGAAAAGATTTTATAGACTCTCTTATTATTATTATTTATAATTATTAATTTTTAAATATTATACTTTTAAGTTAATTTCAATTTTATTTACTTTTAAATTCATCATAATTTAAAATTAGTTTTGTATTAATTTTCATAAAGAATTGTATTGGTTTTGATATATGCTTTGAGAATTTAAATAGTGTTTGTCTGTTTAAAATGTGGTAACAATTATTTAATGCGCATATAAATTGTGTTGGATTTTTTTATTAGAATTATAAGTCCAGTAAAATGATAGACTTTTGGGTTTAGATGCAACATACTTATCACGAATTCACGACAGATAATTTTATTTTTAAAATACTCCTATTTAACAAGTGTTGATGGTTATGGTTAACCACAATAAAACTGGGTTAATTATTATGTTATATAATTTTCGGACATGTTGATCGAATTTAGAGGGAATTAACCAAATAATGGCATATTTTAATTAAATGTAAAATACAAGAATAACCATTAATACTAATTTAACCCAACGATGGAAGTGAACATGTGAAGTGTAAGATCACATATTTGAATCATGTGGTGTGTGTTTAGGTGTAAGATCACGTATTTGAATAATAGTTTTGTCAATTCTTGGGGTCATATTGCAAGAAATTTAATTTTGTTGTGAATCTCCTAGTCACAGCAAGTATGACAAGCCTTCATTTGAACCGAAGAGATAAATTAGACGAGGTGCATGTAAGTTAACATGGACACCACCTAATCACAATACCAATTATAAGTTATTATATATACTATTACAAATATTTGTATGCATTCTTATCCATAACAATTCTATATAAAATATATGTTTTGTGGGTAAATAGTATTTATTGTTTCTTTAACATAGATCTCAATCATAAATAATATTTTTATATTTAATTAAAGAGTAAATACTTAATTTGGTCATTCAAATATATACGGGATATTGAATTGGTATTCTAAATATTTTGAACATCAATTTAGTCCTTTAGCATGTGTTTGGTTTGAGAGAAAATGAGAGAGGAGAAAATGAGTAGAACTTGACATTTTCTCTCGGTTAGATAGCAAGAGAAAATGAGAGAAAATGAGAAGAAAGAAATTTTTCATAGTGGGACCCATGTGAAAATGTTATTCGCTGAAATGTGAAGAAAATAAGGAAGAAGGCTAAAGCTGTAAAAATTTAACTTTGTCTATAATCTTTTACTCCACCATGAACAGCGGTCATTCTCCCTACACTTTCAAAACTCAAAAAATAGTATTCACAATTGCAAGTTTAAATATGAAAGGAAAAAAAAATCACACAGACTCTGGTATGGGACGAGCAGGGGCGATGACGGGGTGTGGGTGAGATGGTGGGGAAGGAGAAGTCGGTGTGTTGGGGTGAGGGAGAGGAGGGCCAAATGGGAGCCAATGGATGTGTGGAACGGAGGGGTGGGAGGAGGAGAGGGGGGCTGGGGTGAAGGGAAGGGGAAGTCCCTGTGTTTTGGGGTTGGGGGAGGAGGGGCAGATGGGATCCAAGGGGTGTGCCGTGGGGTAGGGAAGGGGAGATGGGAAAAGAGAGATTTTTTGTTTTTTAATATAAATTAAAAATAATTAATCAATTCTTTTTATTAAATAGATAAATTTAAATTTTTTATATAAATTATAAATAAGTAATCAATTCTTCTTACTAAAAAATTAAATTTTATAATTCAGATGTTGATAACTATAAATATATTTATTTAATAATTCATAAAGAATATAATGAGAAATATAAAATGAAAAAATATGTTTATATCTCATTACATATATTATAAGGATATATTTGTCATTCTACATAGTTATATATATTTTTTATCTTTTTATACAACTCTTATTTTATTTCTATTCATTTTCTCTTCATCTAAACGTATAAAGAGAAAACTTACTTTTCTCCTCATTTTCTTTTCTCTCTATTTTCTTTCCTCATCCAAACAAAGCATTAATGACTAAAATGGACATCAATTTAATCCTTTTTGTGACGGTTTTTTCTTGTCGTTATTATAATCATTTATAAATTGCACGCTATCATTCTTATTGTACCGTTTTTCACCTAGGTAACTATCCTACGTTAGCAAATGGTGATGAGGTGGCTGACTGACTAGGAAAGAGAGTGATAGGTAGTAATTCTTCTCCCTAAATCCCTAAGCCTTTGTTTGTATGGGAAGAGAAAATAAAAATAAAGAAAATGGAGAGGGAAAAAAATAGATAGAAAAGTAAGTTTTTTCTTTGTATGTCTGGATGAAGAGAAAAAGAAGAGAAAGAAAATGTGATTAATCTTTTCTCTTATTTGGTTGTATAAAAAAGTGAAAAGAAAGAAAATATAAGTTTATAAAAAAATATAGAGTAAATAGGCAACTTAGTCCTTGAAAATATCCTTCACTTGCAATTTAGCCCATGAATTTATTTTTATATATAAGTTAGTCCTTAAATTTATAAAACTCGTATCAATTTAGTCCTTCTATTATCTCTGGTTGACAAAGTTAAACAATGACATCTGACGTAATACATTAAATGCTTATGTGTAACCTTAAGTGTCACAAGACACGTTACTTAGTCACCCTCCTTGA
Organism: Styphnolobium japonicum; assembly: GCA_023212625.1. Classification (NCBI taxonomy): domain Eukaryota; kingdom Viridiplantae; phylum Streptophyta; class Magnoliopsida; order Fabales; family Fabaceae; genus Styphnolobium; species Styphnolobium japonicum. Next base: position 36,211,062 of record JALBWW010000003.1, on the reverse strand, counting down.
GATACGACGTCATTTTAGCTTAGTGGATCGTAACTCTTTTATGCATAGAACACTTAGTCACTTATTCGCTAAGCTAAAAGAATGTCGTATCTCAATGGGAAGTGCTGAACAACGTGCCCTGTGACACTAAACATTACATATAGACACTTAATGTACCATGTTAGGGGTCATTGTTTAACTTGGTCAACCAGAAATAATGGAAGGAGTAAATTGATATGAGTTTTATAAATTTAAGGACTAACTTGTATATAAGAATAAATTCAGGAACTAAATTGCAAGTGAGAGATATTTTTAGGGGCTAAGTTGCCTATTTACTCAATATATATATATATCCTTAATATATATGTAATTGAATGCAAGCATATATTGTTTTAAATTTTCTAAAAACATAGTTTTTATAAATTATATTAACAAATAAGTTCTACAAAAGTATTAATTTAAAAATTGTTATTGATACACAAATTATAAAATGAAACTTTAGATAATTTGTTCAATTTTTTTGTGTATAAAAATCTTCAAAACAAAAAATAATATCTCAAAATCTTCTTATGAATATACGTTAACACATGACTATAAACTAAAAATATATGCATACACAAATCTTATTAAACATTGCAAAGTTTTAAAATAAAAATAAATAACACAACGGTATTTTGAGGTATAACAAGAAAATTTAAATTTATTTATTTATTTTATATTAATATACTTTACTAAATTAACATTTTTTCAAAAAAAAAAAAAAGACATGTCCATCTGAGCAATCTTTCCCCTCACCCATTTCCCCTTGTCACCTTCCCTCTCACCTTCCCTTATCAACCTTCACCCTTCACCCTACCTCACCCTTCCTTTATCAATTGTTCAGTTCTTGTACCACACACCCTACACCTTCCCCTTTACTACAGTTCTTGTACCACACACTCTACACCTTCCCTTTTACTACAATCCTCTCCTGCACATTTGAAAACCCACAAAATCATCCATCAAAATCCTGATACACCCTATAGATCAATAACCAAGCAAAAAACAAAACAAATGTTGATGGAGTATGAAGAAGCTTAAGGAGTGGTCATGAGGGATAGAAAATGTCCAAAATGAGGTGAACTAGGTCGGCTCAGAGAAGGAATAAGAGAATAAGCGTGAGGATGATGGAAATGGGAGAGTGTAGAAGTGCAACTAGCACTACCATTATCCATCTATTATTTTTAGAGTTGGAAATATGGGCAAAGTTAGAAACTTTCATTTTCAGCTTATTTCTCTCCCGCTTTCTTCTCATAAGAGTGAATAAAATTTTTTGCGTGGGTCCCACAAATATATTTTATATCTTTTTTGTTTTCTTCCTATATCCAAATGAAGGAAAATGTCAAAATCACGCCATTTTCTCTCCATCCCTTTTCTTTCTTTCTCTTTTCTCTCAATCCAAATGAAGCATAAATTAAGAACCTTAAAGCCCTAAATTACTAGGAATTTCAGAGCTTGATCTTGTGAAAAGGAGAAGTAGAGAGCTTGTGGTGGTGTAGGAGGTTTGGTCAAGGCATGATGATGTTTGAGTAGGTGCTAGGAATCAAATTGAGTGCTATGTCTTTGATAAAGGCATGATGGGTTTTGGGGGATTTTGGTCTATGGCATTTTAGATGCATTGAATGCGAGATTAACTTTGAGTTCATCTGTCTATATGGGTGTTTAAGACACATGTTTGTCTTGCGTGCAAATTTCTGAATGGATTGTGTTGGGTTTGTGTTGCGGGCATAAGAATTAAGCATATATGTGAGGAAAGTGGTTTAGAGAGGAAAAGTATCCGGGACGATGGTGGTTGCTATTAATGGCAATGACTGCTGAATTTCATGGTACTAGATCAATATTTGAAGTTTTGTTTGCATTGTTGTTGTGGAGAATTCTAAGTTACTTATGGCTGAGCTGAAATCTCAAGGGGTATTGATATGGTTTGATATGATGAAGATGTCATAGGAAAGTGTTAAGCTCTTCACTCAACTCACACACTCTCTCTCTCTTAGTCATTCACCAATCTCAATATCATTTTCCTATGCTGGAAACATGTGTATAAAACAATCCAATATTGATAATAATGTGCCACGTTGGAAGAATTGTAACAATGTCAAGAAAGATCATTACAGAAGAACTAAATTGATGTTTATTTTAAATATTAATGGACCACATTGATGTCCAAACTATATTTAAAGATCACTTTAATATCTCGAGTATTTTTAGAAGATCAAATTAAGTATTTACTCTTAATTAAATTACGTGATCATTTGTTTTATTTTTATAAATATAATTAATACAATTAGATATTATATTAGTTAACATAATATAAAAATTACATTTTATTTAAATTATTGTTCCTAATAAATATGTTGGTAATCAATTTTTATTGGATATTATTAATAGTTGGACATTATATATATTGAGTTTGTGCATTAGATAAATAAGAATATTTAGTTAATCTGACACTATATTTATAATTTTATTTTTGGTTGAAATATATATATTTTATTAACACAGGATATAAAATATTTCGTACACCATATATTTTCCGAAATTTATTTTAATTAACATTTAAGAGGATTTACCGACCTAGTGAACCCTTCATTTATTCTGCTCGGTGGCGTCGGTAACTAGGCTCAACGACAGCGTGCCATCGTCTATATAATGCTGCCCTTGAGGGCGGGTAGGGCCGTTTAACCCAACCCAGCCAAAACGATCAATTTCCGTTGTCTCGTGTCAAGAACCACTACACTTGAAAGTTGAAGATTGCTAACCCTGTTTATCCGGAGTCTAAACCCTTCGTTTTCCCGCCATATCTCCTCTCCCTCTCAACTCCCAAAAGTCCCAAGCGCCGAAACCCTAGCTTCCAGATTACTATGCGAGAGTGAAAGTGAAAGAACCTCGTCTCCTTCGACTCTTGAGATGCATAACCAACCATTAACCCATCCCAGTGCTTAGCGATCATGGCGATGGTCAGTTCCAGAGACGTTCAAGAGATTGTAGACAAACTCTCTTCTGACAAAGCTAAACCTCGCGAAGTAACCTTCGTTTTCCTTCCCCAACTCACCATTTATATGCCTTCGTTTGGTCGCTGAAAAAGAAAACATTTTATACGAAATCGCTGAATCTCGCGCCGAGGCCATAATAAAGCGTATTGAATCGGCGATTATTCGATGGAGACTTTCGTTGTTCCTGTTAGCACGCGATGCGACGATCAATTTAGTATTCAAATTCTTGATTTGGTTCCATAGGATATCTCCGTTTTGATTTCGACCAAGAAATCTGTCCAACGAATAGTTGCAGTAAATTGAACCAGAGTAATATAGAGGGATCAGCAAATTAACTTGTGATTAGTTTTTTTCTTCTTTCTTTTTTCATGTTCTACTACTAAAGAAATTTCAACATTCTGGACCAAAACACTGATAGGTATCTTAATAAGCTGCATGTTTATGCGGTTCATTGAAGTGATGTTTCGATTTAATTTCACAGGTCCTAATTGCTGAAATCAGTGAATTTAAGACTGACATTTGTCCCGTTTGCCAAACAGATGTTCTTATACACTAATTTCTTCTCTTATTATATCATATTGTAATATAATTGAGCCAGATGATCTTTATTCATTCTAAGGATCATGTCCTTGATTCTCATTAGTGCTGTCATGTTGTACATTACCAGGAAGGGATCAAGTTGTTAAATACTTGGTTAGAAGGAGAAAGATCATATAACTTCTGCAAATATCTTGGACAGAGTACTGCAAAGCTTAGACCAGATGAAGTTCCTCACTGTAAGATCATTTTTTTAAAAAAATAAATTTTACATGCATTGCTGGATGCAATGCTTATAAGATTATGCAAGCCAAGGTGTAAGTTTTACTTATAATTTATTTTTTGATTTTAAATTTTTGTGGGGCAGCTGAAACATGGCCATTTCTTATTTCTGTACTTATTCAATCTGCATCATTGGAAATATCCTCGAGTAAGCGGAGAAATCCAAAGATGATATATGCAAAGACTCTTAGAGTTGTTGTGCAACGAGCGGAAGATGCTAAGTATTCAGGTCAGTTGGAGGCAATTTAGTTGGTAATATGCTTTTATTTTCCTTTTCTTTTTCTTTTGATTAAAAACGACGGAATAAGAAGTTGAAGTCTAAAATTCGGTGTGTCCAAAAGATGGGTAAACAATCTCAGAGAAGAAAAATAAATGATCATTAGACACCAAAGCCAAAGGTAACCATGACTGTAAGACACCCCTTTTCGTGAAGATTGAGATCTTGAACTTTTTGCTTCTAACCAATGAGCTAATTTCAAAACTTGAATACTGCAAGTTTAATACCCTTTTGAGATGAAAATATTTCTTTTCTTCATTCTCAAAAGATTTAACGCTGGCCTCGGATGATATTGTAGACACAAAGAAAAGAAAGCCAAGTCCCTCAAAGCTATGAGAACTTGCAATGATGCAAGATATGATTTGTTGTGTTTTCTCTAGTTATCTTATAATATATTAGTGACCATTTTTTAAGGCTTCTAGAGCTGATAAAGGTTCATCATGAATATATTTATTGATTCACTTGAATATTGTTCATCTGATAAGAGTTCGATTGTCTCCTTGTTACTGGAGTATGACTGCTCATGCGAGTGCTTAGAAGTTTATTTATTCTTCTTTTGCTGTCTTTTGGAGATGGTTCTTGTATTTGCTTTTGGCATGATTTGTGATATGGTGGTACTGTGGTAGTCCCTTTTTCCAATATCCTTGTTTTTTAGCATTGCACTGGTTCCTCTAGAGGAATCCTATATTTTCTGGATTTTCACATTTTGGGAATTTGAATGATAGGGAAAATTTTGATTTACTGTTTCTCCTGAGTCACTTGTGCTGCAAATCTTTCTAGGGACTTAAAGCAAGGAACTTTCCACCTAGATATGCTTTTGATGCCCTTCCTTGCAAATCTTTGTTTTAAATTCTCATCAAACCTCCAAATAGGAGTAGTTCCTCACTGCTAACTCTGTATGGCTTAATCAGTCTCTTGGTAGAGATGGAGATCACGTTAACAGCTTGCAATGAGTAATTAACACAAATAATAACTACTTAATTTAATTACTAAGTGGTTAAATGATGATACAATAAATTGTTAACTCAATTGGTAAATGGTTAGTTTTGATGCGGTTAATATGAAATCAAAGTAAAACTGAATGTGGTTAAAATTATAGTGGTATCAATACTATTGAAAATTTGAAAGTACAAATTCTATTCTAGAATTGCCCATAAATTTTTGGGAGAATTCCAAATCAGGAACTCCTGTTAAAAATATTTGTGATGAGGGAAAAATAACCACATGAAATGTTTATTATGTATAATATATTGGCTTAAATAATCAATCTGTGTGGTTATTATTTTTTCATGGTAAATATTTTTATCAAGAGTTCCTATTTTGGAATTCTCACTTTTATTTTTCTTCTTTTGATTGTGGTACTCATTAGGATTAACACGAGTGATCTATTATGAGTGTGAAAATAACATGAAGCTTTATCGTTTAATAAGTGTGCTTATACTTTTGAAGTTTTATTGTGTTTTTGTTTTATATTATTTTCTTAAAATTCTACCTTTACCATAGAAAAATATGAGAAACCTGTTATAAAATTTATGTTGTGAACTTTCCTCCTTCTCTTAGTTACTTGTTTTTTCCCTTTATTTTGTAGGCAAAATGATGCCTTTGTTATCTGTGGTTAAACCACTTTTTAATCATGTTTTGGATGTCCTGAGCAATGTTCCAAGCTTTCAGTCAGAGTATGGGATTATCCTCCGACATCTATTGGCAGTCAGGGATTATAGTTTCCAGATGAGGAAGCGCATTTACTGCAGTAAGTTTTTGTATACATGAGCCATGCACCCATCTTCATGTCTCAAATCTTTTTTAATCTTATTTTCTTATTCATTTAATCAAATTATTTTGGCTAGGCTTGGTGTCTCTGTACATCGAGAAGATTGAATCGAGCTTGAATGGGAAAAATATTCATTGTACTTCCAAGGAGGAGGTCTTCCGCTACATCCTGACGCTTCATTCACTTTTGGAAAATCCTCCTGGTGACTACCCTGATAATCTTAGAGAAGATATTGTTAAGGGGTTTGCTGGGATCTGTTCATTCATCAGGTATATCTTAAGGTGATTCAAATGTTATTTTTGCTATTGTTATCATCTGCTAGAGTTCAATCCGTCTTTTGTTTGTTTTTGGTTACTTTCTTCAGGGATGAGGGAAAGATAGCACGCAAGCTTGTTGAGTGTATTAATACATATTTGTTAAATGATGGTCCAAATTTGGGCTGTCAGTTGCTGGAGATCCATAATTCCATGCAGCAGTTTGTGTTCCGCTCTTGGCTGACAACACATGATCGAGTTCTTAAGGTTTCTTACCATTGTATTTTAAAAAGCAAAATGCTAGCTTATACATATAAATTGTCTTTTTGAATTTTTCAAATCACTCTATTAATATTTCTGTTGCAGGATTCACTTATATTCTATGCAAGGATACAGTTAAATTTAATGAGGGGTGCTGCTGATAGGTGTTTATTGGTAGAACAGCTTTTGGATGTGATTTGTAAGGATCTTGATCAGGGTAGCATGTCTAGTACTTCAATGCCTCGGTAAGTGTTTCTAATGTTTGTCCATTTTATTTATTTAATGATGGATCTTCTAGTTGTTGACAATGTTCTTAATGAACTTTCTACCCAGGGGTGACGGAAATAAAGATGATAAACTTGGAGCTTTGAGTAGCTCACACCGTGGTTTGGTGGAACTTGCAGCAGTTCTATTTTATAGGGTAGTCACTAGAAACTCAGCCGCCAGTTCCTGGATTTAATATTGAAGCTTTGTGCTCAATCCTTGATTATTTGTTTATCTTTTTTTCTGCAAATCATGTTTCTTGATTCTGATAGAGTTAATTACGTAAGAAGAAGTTCACAGTTTTTTGTTAAGCTTCCTTTTTTCTTCAGAGTTTTCATTTGGTTTGCTTAATAAATATTAGGTGTGCTGCTATACTGTGGAGCAATTTCTCATGGTATGTTTTAGAGGTGCCAGTAAAAACAAGGAGGGAAATTTTTTATGGTCGTGTGTGGTTTTTTGCATTGCTCTTGTGTATTTGGTTGGCGCGGCATGCCCGCATCTCTAAGGGCACCTCTTTGCCCTTAGATTTGCTTTGGGATAGTATTGTCTTTATGGATTTTTTCTGGTTCTCTGCTCATGGTTGTTTTAAGAAAGTTTTCATTTCTGATATACAGAGAAGCTGGGCAGCCTTGCTGCATTTTCTATTCTTTCTTTTTCCTTGTATTTCTTATTCTGTTTTGGAGGATATCTTATCCCCCCCTAGTTTTACTTGTCCTCTTTTCTCTCTAGTAATATTTCTTTTCCTTGTCAGGCTGATCTTATTGGTGTTGCTGACTTTCTTGTGAATTTTAGCTACTATTATCCTTGCATTTATTTGAAATGTCACCATTTCTGCCAACTATATAGTTATTTATATATAGAATTTCCAAGTAATGTTTGTATAATAACTTGAGAATGTGGTAAACTTGCAATTTTGTTTTGGTTGATTTAGTGTATGTACTATTTTTTTTTAAACTATAAGAATTTCCACATTGCTGGCTAATTTGATTTATTCCTCAGGCTTGCCTTAATACAACCAGAGCTTCATTAACTGAAAAACGGGTTAAGAGGGAGCCTGCTGCTGTGCTTCTGAGGGAGGCACTCATGAAAGGCAAATGGCTATGGTAATTTATAAGCTAATTTGAGGGTTGCATTCTAAAACTCATTTTGTAGTATGCCATACAGGCACCGACTATTTTTTTTGTGCCTCTGTTTAGGTGGATTTCTTATCGTCCTCATCCCTTGTACTCTTTTCTTCCATCCTATAATAATATTTCTTCTTCTGTCCAAAAAAAGCTATTATTTTGAGAAACTTCTATTTTAGTACATATTTATATCGGTAATTTTTTGTTTTTGGATTTGAGGCTTCTTCATCTGTTCACCTCTAATGTGTCCTGTGTACCCTGGTGTCTCTTTCTAATAGAATCTTCAGCTATCTGTTAAAAGCTGTGTTTTATCGTGGTAGAAGTAGAACAACTGATAAAGAATATTATTATGCATTCACGTTATTGCTTTCATAACATGTATAAGAGCATTTTTGTACTTTGGTGCAAGCAGACTGTGTTTTTCCTTTCTTTCACATATTTATAAGATTAGAAATTGGGCAGAGCCTTGTTTTCCACCATGGCCTCCACCACAGACAATGACTTTGTGCTTTGAACTTTGATTATAGACTGCTTGAAGCCCTGAGTTCTGAATTGGGTTTCAAACCCTATCAATTTGAACAGGCAGTATCAAGATGCGAAAATTGAGGGTTTGGGGTTTTACAGAAGGCTTCCATTGAGCTGCTTTTGGCTGGAATTAGCGAACTGAGAAAGGGCAAGAATAAAAAATTCAATTTTGGGCCTGGGGCATAATTGTCATTTGATTGTAGTTTTACATAAACTTTACTTTTATACCAAACAGACTTAATTTAAGGTGCAAAATAACTTCTAAAGTGTTACTCCATGAAAAGTTACGCTCTTTGCTCTTTACTTCTCTCCTTGTCTTCTCTTACAATATTTCTTAATAAAGAAATGCTGCTGATGTATTGGTTTGATGTTGAATTGTTTCATTTATTATGTATCTGATTGTTGTCAATGGCTTTTTACTGTGTTTAGGTTATCCACTTGTATAAGTTAATAGAAAGGGAAGCACAGAGAGAGAGATTGATAGGCCATGATCACATCTGTGTCAGGCACTATGTTATATACTGTGTACAAGAGCATTTATAGGATATTAAAAGACTAAAATACCCTCACACATTCACACATTTAACACATTTAGCATATGATCTTATTCATATATATATATATATATATATATATATAATGACAGGATTTGGTGTTTACAAATTTAAGTAAAACTCTAAACTTTGAATAGAAATTGAATATCTTTATTTGCATAAACCTTTTTTCAGTATTTAGGTTATTAGGTTTAAAAAACATTTGTTTGTTCTGGTAAACTAATTTTGGGTTTGTTGAGTTTTTTTTTGCTATAATTTTCTTTTCTCATTTTCCCATATTTGATCATATCCTAGAATTAGTAGTAAAGTCCTTGAATGCATCTTCTGATATCATTATGCAGAAATCAATTTTGTTGTGTTGTGCGTTATTGATAATTGTTTAAATCAAATATCATTATGCCAAAGTCTAATGGAGGATCTATGCTACAGGAATGCTGCATTTTGTTGTCTCACTCGAAACTACCATACTCGCATTTGCAAAGATCTGTTTCTGTACTGGTTTGAAGGCATATGGACGAGCTTTGACAGGTAATTTGGGATAGGCAGGGTAAACAAAGGAACAGTTGCTTTGGTCACTTGTTTCATATAGAATGTTGGCTCCTTTCATATCTGTCTTATTCATAATAATTGGTGGCTTTCTGCACAAAAAAGAATACTGCATAGAAATGAATGGACATTATGATTCCTGACTCTCTCACTCTCTCTTTCCTTTTTTGGTGTCAAAACCTACCCTTTTCAGGATTGCAATCATTGTCATTATTCATTCACGCACTTGTTTGTTTTTGAATGTGAGGTCATATTTGTGGAATCATGTGTAGACTCATATATCTTTATGTCCTGTAGTTGATTTAGTTTACTCTAATGTGATGGCATATGCCTCTCGTATCAAAGGTTGCATTCTGTGTGTTAAATTTTTGTTTGCAACTGAATTTGCCCAGCATAATTCCAATATTACTCTAATGTGATTGCATATGTGATGGAGGAACTAGAGAAGAGATAGAAAAGGGAAGAGAGATAGATACGTAGTAGAGAGGAAAAACTGATAATTTTACTCAAAATACTGAATTGAGTTTAAGGCTACGCAAAGAGCTTTTTATAGTGAGCCCATAAAATCACCGCAAGATACAATGAAATGCAGAAAATTAGAAAAGATCTCAAATTTAAGCCTTAATAAAATCCTGAAAATTTTCCTTAACAAAATCCCCAAACTTTTTCCCTCTGTTTGCGCCTAACATATATCAGCCATTCCTTTTTTGGGATTCCCCCCTCCCCTTGGCCGGAAAGAACTCCCTTTTAGACAGAAAAGGTGCTGATATGACACCTGAATGTCAGGATCAAAACAAAGAAACTCCTTCTCAGTGATCCAAATGGCATCAGATTCAGGGGATTTCTTCCCACAGACAACGAAATGGTGGAGGGGTCCATGATGTGAATCAACAATCTGGTCATCAAGGATAGCATCAATCTCAGCTGGCAAAGTGACTGAGGTAGGCTTAGGCAATGGTGTGTGAGATGGGTGGGGCACCTGAAGAGTCATCTGAAAACAAAGGGAGTGTCTAAATGGTGTCTTGGTAAGGGATTAAGTGCTCCATATTGAAAACACGACTAATAATTAGGTCAGAAGGTAGATCAAGTAAGCATTAGACTCAATTTTCCTCAAAATACGGAAAGGACTAGAAGCACGGGCATGGAGCTTTTTAAAAGTGTTTAGGATACATTCATTTCTGATACAAGCCATGACATAATCACCCTTAATTAAATTCGGAAAGCAGTTATGGGCATTAGCAGCAAATTTACATTGTTCATTGTAGAGTATCTCGAGTTTCTTTTCTCAATTTAGTTGAAGAGTATCTTGTCATCTTTTGTTACACTTTTTATTTCTCTCCTATACTCAAGTTGCTTCTTTTAGATAAAAACAAAAAGTTAACTTTGTCTGGGAATATTGTGCATGCTTAGATAGACAACTGATATTTGATAATTTTTTGGTTGGAATGTGCACTTACTTCGAACACTTGATTACTTTTCTCATGGTTTGAATTGAATATCTGTTTATGCATGCATTGAGTTAACAAAGTTAAGATAATATTGCAGAATCCTGAATTCTGCGAATCTGGAGCGTGCATATGATGGTTTGTTGTGGACTCTGCGGTATGCTGCTGTGAATGACCATAAGTGTTCACTTTACATTATTTTGCTGGATCTTGTCATATGCATGTTAATAAGACTGTGTGGTGCTTGTGTACTTCAGATCAGTTCTAGGAGTTTATTCCTTTTTTCATATTACATACATCATTCTGGTCTATTTGAATTTGTACTATGGACCCTGATTACCCTCTGAACATTGTGAACTCATGTCTGTTCTCTTGCATCTAAAGGAGTTTGCAGGAACTTTCCTCTGTTCTGTTGTTTCCAAATTCAATGCAGATATTGTCAATGTCATCTTCTACTTTAAACGAGGTCACTCTCTCTCTCTCTCTCTCTCTCTCTCTCTCATATGTTCACCAGTCTTTCTTTGATGTACTCCCACACTGATGCCTACAAATCCTAGCACTCAACACAACAATAAGAGTTAGGGTTAATGATGGAAGATCAATATGTGCAAATGGCGTTGGGGAGCTCTTTTTGAATTGATGTGCCTTTTTCCGTCCTGTGTTGTGTTTTCCTTTTTTCTTGGCTAAGGAGGATATCTTATCCTCCTCATTCATTGTTATTTTTTCGTCCTTATTAAATTCTTTGGCAGAGAAATTGAAACAGATGGTATGTATTTTAGCTATTTAATGATCTGGGGATAGATTTTTGTGAATGGGCTGCAGTAATCAATGAAGCTAGGAATGAAGAGAAAATGTTTCTGAATATTAAAGGGACAACAAAATGCAGTATGGACAAGAATTGGCCCTCCATGTCTGATCTAGGCTAATTGAAATTTTTGAATAATCTTTGATTGAAACATAAAAGGTTTAATGAAAAAATGTACTACTTAGCAGTCGCAGAATTTTAACAGTTTTATCATTAAAATTGATTACTTTTTAGTGCTGTTGTGGACCATTGTTACTTTCCTTGTCACTTCTCCAGTATGGTATTTTCTTACTACAGTATGCATTGATTTGTTCAAACTAATTTTTGCAGATCATCAATGGTTGGCAACTAGTATGGAGTACCGTAGTGCATGGGTTGCCGATTTTCAGCAATATAAATGCTCTTGTAAGTTTTCTGGACAGAACCCTCCTCCCAATTTTCAGTTATAGTTTTGAATGGTTGAAGTTGTAACATAAATATTTTCACCACCTCTGCCTGCTGTAAATCTGCATATATATATATATATATCAGAGTAGTCGATCGCGGGCGATAGCGGCAGGGCGTCGGGCCACCCACCTGCAACACAGCTCCTGTAGCGGAGCATTTTGGTGTTGTGGCGATCGCGGTCATTTCGCAGCAATTGCGGCCGCTACTGCAAAACACAGCCCCCTTGTCGTTTCGTGTGTTTTGTTTGGGGTATTTAGGGTCATGTTGTCACACGAATAGGTTTAGACTTCAGAGAGCAGCCTCCCTCAGTGTGAAGACCCTTCCTCAGTCCCTTCCTCCACCATTTCCGGAGAGCAGCACCCATTTCCAGTGAGGCCCACCCATTTCCGGCAACCTCTGTTTTGGCTGCACCTCTTCTCTGTTTTAACCCATTTCTGTTTTGGCAGCACCTCTTCCCCTGTATTTTGAATCTTTTGTGGTTATTGACTTGTTAATTATGCCTTATGTTCATGGTCATTGTGTGTCTAGAGTCTAGAATTATGACTTTTGATTATTAATGATGAATATGTGTTTAATTTTGACTAATTTTATATTTTGAAGCATTTATACATGTATAGTATAATTGCATATTTTTTTTTCCTTTTTTTCCGGCGTAGCAGCCATCCTGCTATCCACTATCCCGCTATAGCGTTTTTGGGGCCGGCCGCTTCGCGTCGCTATCTGGGATTGATTACTATGATATATATATAGATATATATATATATATATATATATATATATATATTTCACCCTGTTTTTGGTCCATTGAATGCCCAATGAGTCATTTGGCTAGCTACACAATCACAGGTGGTCCTCTCTCTTCTCTTGAGCCTCTTCATTTCTGTCAAAGGCAATATGAAGTCCTAGGCCTCTTCTGCAAAACAAACGGACCTTAACTAGTTCATTTCTAATCTTTCCGAGAGGAAAAAATATATCGTGGACGTAAACCCGTGTCTAATGCTTGTATTTTTAAGGACATTTTATTGACTCGGCAGCTGATTTGGGTAAGATTTGGTGATTGGCTTCTATATGGTGTGAGGCACATGGTGCTTTTAAGGGGGTTTCTTTAACAGATATGCAAAGGGATTTGGCAGCCTTCCTCCATTGATGTTTTCTCTTTTTCTCTGTTGTTTTATGATCCCTTTTTCTCTTGGAGGATCTCTTATCCTCCATATTCTTTGTACTTTTCTTCTCTTTGTCGTAATGAATTTCTTCTTTTGTATAAAACAAACCTGTGTAATATCACGTAGAGTCAAGAGAAACCTTGAGTTCATATGAAAGTGTATGGAGATCACCATGTAAATCATATGATCAAGAATTCAGAATATTTGACCTCTGGATTAGCTTTTCAATTGAAATGATTTATTTGAAAAATTGTTCCAGGCCTGCTTATTTTAGGCTAAGCTCTGGGTCATTGATTTTCTACTACACTTAACTTCATTTACTGAATTATTGGTTTCATGTTCATGTTGCCAGATTCCCAACTTGAGTTTGTTATAACCCTATCTGACAACTGTAGTCCTTATTAATCCTATGACTTATCTCTTGGCTCTTTCCTGTTTAAGGTTCCTGTTTTTCTTGAAATTTTCTTTTCTTTAGGAATCTTGTTGATTGTGAGGCTTCAGATCTGACATCAGTGCTTGGTATTTTTAATTTCTTTCTCCATTCTATTTCTCCTGATTTACAGCTATGAACGATGGATGCTTTTGGATCCTTTACTTATAAATACTGTTTTCATTTTTAATTCGGAATCCCTCTTCTCAGAACCCAGCTCATACTAATTCCTTGTGTTATGTATTACTTAAGTTAAAAAACTTCCAATAATCCTTTTATTGGCATTGTGGTGTAGTTTGGCTGTTGTGGGGTATAAGTTGTCTGGGATTTTTTATGAGTACTGGACTTGTCTGCCTCCTCTGGAGGTTTTCTTCACCGATTTCTGAAGTTCAGGGAGAAGAAAAGTTGGATTGACGTTGTGGAGGTGTGCCCTTTTTGCAGGCATGTGGTGCATTTGGTTTGAGTGTAATGCTAGAATTTTCCGCAGTAGGTCCCTTTCTGTGCTTCTTCTTTGGGATTGGAATAGGATAGTTTTCCTTGCTTCTATAAGTTTCTGCTCATGGTTTTTTAAGTGGGTATCATTCAGATATGTAGGTAGATTGGAGAGCTCTTTTGAGCTGATGTATTTTTATTTCCTTCCCCTCCGTTTTTATTTGTTTAGGTGGAATTCTGTTTGTTCCTATTCTTCTTCTCTCTTAATAAATTATCCTTGGGGATAACTGTTAATATTGATAGAAACTTTAGTTGCTAAAGTATAATTAGTATTTTTTTTCTGGATATTTCGTTACTTTATTTTGTTTTTTATTGTAAAAACTAGAAATTGTTTCTCTCTTGGTTCTTTCTGCTTAAGTTGCCATTTTAATTTTGATCCAAGACACATTGATGCAGGTGGATGCTGCTTTGGTGCTTCTTAGTAATATAACCTCAAATGTGAGTTCTAGACTTTACACAGTTGAGCATGCCATTAATAATAAATCTTATGTCACATGCTTCTTCTATCCAGGATTTAGTAAATACATGTGTTATACCTCAAGATGTCTGGGATCTTCAGTTTTTCAAAAGACCAACTTCAATGTAAGTGCCTTTTACCTTGGCTACATCACATGGAAAACAAGTTTGTTTTCATCGTTTCCTTCACAAAATTTTGAAAACAGGAAACAAAATGAAAACAAGGTGCATTTTTTGTAATTATAATGAAAACTTATCTGATTGAAAATGAAAACAGAAAACAAACCAAACGTTTAAGATTGTTGAAAGGAAAAAATAAAGTTTGAATTGAATTGCTTGAGAGAAACAAGTGCTCTCAGCATTACAAATAAATACAGATAATAGATCTTCATAATAAATGCTATCAGTCTACCTAATAAATGCAGCTGTCCTAATAAATGCTGCTGTCCTAATGAATGAATATACAGTAGGACTGGATCCTAATCAGCTGCTATTTCTGCAGTCTAGGTACAGCTTATAGGTTCAATATTCAGCAGCCTTCCTAGGTACGGCTGATAGGTTCAGCTGTGATAGATCTGCTTCATTTACTTCTATTCAACACAGATTATTACTGAGTAAATGAAAGTATATCATTTAATTCAGTAATCAATCATACATCATCCCACTCTTATCTAAGAACTACTTGGAGCTCAAGTTTCCTTAGATCTAAAGAATACCTTGATACTACTCTGATGCTTATTTTAGACAGATGCCATTGAAAGAAATTGGGGTGTCACATCATAGATATTTCTAATGAGTTAATTGCTGTTTAAGTTTTTCATTTATAGAGTTATGCTAGACACAATTAACAATTAAATACAAAAAGAGAACTCCATCTGATAGCCATTGGATTACTCTGCTCAAGGTACTGATTTGACACACTGCAGAAATCCGTCCTGTCAGTTGTGTGACTATCATTTCTCTATTTTATAATATAGGGTCAGTTACGTAAACATACAGCACACTTCCCGTGAAAGAGAATAGTAGTCACCCCTTTCAACGTGGAGTGTTTATGCTGTAGGTTTTTACTGAAGTGGAATAACTAGTGTGTATGAAACTTTTATGGAAGGTGGAAAGCCAGAGTAGTAAGGAAAGGCATCAACCAAGGATTCTGAGTTGATTATTTATAGCTTGTTTTTTCCCCTTCCTATTTTTCTTTGTTTCTTCTTTTCTGAATATGAAATTTGGTGCATACTTGATATTGTTATTGCACTCTTATTTTGCGCATGATTTGCCTTTTATGCAGACCCATCTTGTATTTCTTCTCGTGTTACTTTTCGAGGAAAAGTTCCCATGTAAGTTACTAAGGGAGCACCATATTTTTTTTATGTCATCTATTTACTTGATGTTGGATTAGT
The DNA here is from genome assembly GCA_023212625.1 of Styphnolobium japonicum. NCBI lineage: Eukaryota > Viridiplantae > Streptophyta > Magnoliopsida > Fabales > Fabaceae > Styphnolobium > Styphnolobium japonicum. The sequence goes on along the minus strand of JALBWW010000003.1, from coordinate 36,195,021 downwards.
AGTTGCCTTAAAAGCTTAAGTTTATATAGAATGGTGTTAGCCATGTATTTTGTGTGCTTGGGATTGATTTTGCAGAATTGAATTTGTAGAGAATTGATTCTACTGGAATTGGTTTTGGACAGAATCAGTTGTAGCCATTAAGGTTTAGAAAGGGTGCCTATCAATTTTTTGGCCCCGGGGGGGGGGGGGAAGAAGTGATTTTAGGCGCTCCGATCTTTATCATAAACCTTTCACTAAGCTCATAAATTTGTCTTTGTTTTGGTTCCTCTATATGCTCTTTTTAACATGGTTTGAAAAACTGGATAAGATTGAATGATTCAACTGGAAAGCCGGCCTTTTTTCCGGTATGGTTGAGCCCATTATAAAATATATTAGAGATTTGAGATAAATACATTTATGAAATTGATATCAAACAAAATTATTACCTTTTCTATCAATCAATAATATAAAAATCTGAATCAATATTCTATATTCTATATTCTATTTTTTCTGGTCTGGTTGAGCCCATCATAAAATATATTAGAGATTTGAGATAAAAGCATTTATAAAATTGATATTAAATAAAATAAATACCTTTTCTACCAATCAATAATATAAAAATCTGAACCAATATTCTATATTCTAATGCTTATGTATCTAATATTAATAATACCAAATTATTTTTTATGAATGAGTTTTTCCCCTTAATTAAGAAAATTTATCTTATTATGAAACTATTTAATCATCATTTTAATAGTTTTTTTTTTATAATATACTAATTTGTTTATTTCCTGTCATATGTGTACGGGGAGTTGCTTTGGCTAGTTTTTTTTTTCTTGAGTAAGGTATCTTCGATTTGTTGTCAAACATTTATTGGTTGCTGTTGATTCTCACAATAAATGTTTGGAGTCCACGAAGTAACCAATAATCAGTAAATGTTTGACAACTCATCAAGGTACTGGAACCTAGGAACAAAACATGGGTACCGTAGTAATCCCCCTATATATATGTTTATATATATATATGTACGTATGTATTTGACAATCTTTCTTTACTGAGCCGATGAAGGAGTAGATAATTTAAGATACTAAATTTGTCACAACTCTATACGATTTTTCATCTTTTCCATATATGATGAATATATATGCTGATGAAGAATGGAGCAAGCTTTAAGCCCTCATTTGATCAATTTCTACACTCCTAGTACTCTTCTTTTTGGTGACATTTTCTATTTCTCTTGTTACGTAATAAAGACCAAGTTTTGCAAATGTGCATGTGTGGGTAAATTTCAGGCTTTCTCCTGGTTAAAAAATGTATGCCTATGTTGAGCCACTCTCGTATTTAATTTACTGTCTTGGGTGTCTCCATATTGTGCAGGCTGATCTTCGGGATACCTTACATCTGAGGAAGAACCTTTTGAGAGCAGCTTTGAGTCATCTCAATTGGAAGGTGTGTTTGCTTTAAGTTGTTATGAACAAAGTATTATAATCCTTCATTTTGTTTTTATATTAAGAAAAAATATAGTGACAAGATTGCTAAAGGGAACAACCCAAATATTCAAGGAAAGCGTAATATACTTTTTCTCTAGTTTTTTCTTATCTGTACTTTATTATGCAGGGATATTCAACATTGAATGAACGGATGGTTTTGTTCCTGCCTAGTGCTATATATGCACTTTGTGCAGGTTGTGATCCTTTTACTCAATGCTTTAAAGAACTTCCTCTAGTTTACAGCTCTTTGGATGTCATTGAGGCTCTAGATGACTGTCATAAGGTACAGCTTAATCACTCCTGCTCACAACTAAGTTTTAGTCTGATAGATTTACTTAAATTTTCACTAAGAAACTGAATTGTGATGTTAATTGTAGTCAGAAGACCCTAAACATCAATGTCTACATGATTTTTTGGATTGCTCTGTGGAAGTTCTCACAAAAATTGACAAGGTTTCTAAATTTGAGGTACTGGTCCGTCACTATAAGAAGCTTGTATGCGTTATCATTCATGATTTTCATTAAGGCAATTATAGTTTTTCAGGTTTCCCAATTGCAAAGTTGTCCACGTGTACGTGTTCCGCGGGAAATTAGTGATCAGCTACTGCATGAAATGGAAGCCTCTATTCTTGGAGCTCTAGTGGAAGAGGAGATTAACGAGAGATGTTTAACTGATATTTTCTTAATATGTTCTCTCTTGTCAAACTTACTATGTGGTTCACTTTTCACAAGGTTAATCACGTTAGGGTCATCTTCTATCTATTTTGTTTTACTTTTGGTACCAAAGTTCTGATTTATATGTTTATGCAAAATGGATGTAGAACAGTTGATCATTTTCATATTTGTTGTCTTGTTGCCATCGCACTTTGGCTCCATGTCATTAGTATTTTTGGGTATGACGTATTGGGCAAAGCCTAAAGAAGATTGTCAAGGACCAAGTATTCCAAAAGCTTAAATTGTTAGGTGGAAGCCCATGAATGGTTATATATCTCTAACACGCTCTCGGACGCTTGAGCCCTTTGGGCTTGAAGCGTGGGCAATGCACAGGCCCATTTTTACCTTGTGTTGAAATCAACTTTATTTAGAAGAATGGGAGTGGCAAGGTTTGCACTTCTGATCACTTGGTCATAGAGTCTTTAATACCATGTCAACCAACTACACCAAAAGCTTAAGCTTTTCAGAGAGTTGGTCCTTGGCAACGATGTTATAGAGTTAATTCTTGTGTTGGGTATTGGAATTAGCATGAATTTGAGGGTGAAAATTTTGAAGGCTGCTTCTAGTTTTCTGCTTTGGACTACTTGAATGGAATGTAATAGGAGGTTTTTGCAGTATTAAAAGCACTTTAATGCTAGTGGGATGGGATACCAGACTTTCTACTCCCTTTACATTATGGTTAAATGCTTTTTTTTTGGTTTTCCTTTTGTGTTTCTTGAAGTGACACAGTTTGTTCTATACACACTATGTTGTTGATTATCTAACTTTGATCTCAATAAAAAAGATTTCTATGCCTTTTTACGTTCTGACTGATGTACTTTGGGTTCAGAGATTTCAGTTGTATAACTTGTATTTCAAGATTTCAGTTGATTTTGTTCCTGGTGATTTTGCTAGGCTCTCTTACTGTATTCAAAATATTTCTATATTTTTGGATTTGTCAATGTGCTTATAAGAATTGTGAGCTTAGTTGGTTTAAACATCCAATATTTTAGATGAGAGAATTTTTTAGTATGTAACATGTAACATTTTTTTTCAGATTTTTTTAACCAGCTGAATTATTCCATATTATTCATATTGTTAAAATCTCAACTATAATTGGTTTTATACTTGAGAGTTATATCACCTGATTTTCACCATTATTTTTGCCTCTGTTTTTTATTTTTATATATGCTTTTGTGTTCTTTCAGGAAAATAAATGTTTCTTTCCTCTCAAAATTAAGCCAATACTTGCTGGTGATGCTTGATTGTGCTATCAGAATCATTCAAGAAGACAATGATCTCCGGGCTTTTAGTTGCTTTAGTTATGATCCTAATTGTGATGAAACGAGTTCTCTTATGGCTTCTATTCATAGTTTTCTTTCATCTCCTATATTTCAAGAATGGAGGGATCAAAATTTGTTGGACCTTTTTCCATTTGGTGAGGTAATCCAATCTGTGGAGAGACTCTTGAAAGCATTTGTTAATCTATATGATGGTTATTCTCAGCATGTGATCAACCTTCAGTCTGAGACGATTATGCAAGACATAGCTGCAACTGATAGTATTCAAAGTTCTTGTCCATATGACAGCAGTAAAAGTAGGATTATGGATGTGGAATTGGATGTTAATGATGATTCTAGAGACGTGGATAGTTTAGCAGTTGGGAAAAAAATAGGCAGTGGTGTTTCATCTTCTGCAGAGAAGTGGAAAATGGGCATGATATTACTTATTTCCAGTTTTTTCTCTGCTTCACATGTTATCACTTGGGATATCCTCTTCAAACTAATTGAGAAAGAATCTGATCCCAAGGTAGAGACGCAGTAGCAATTGCTTGATGTTCAGGGATTGATTAGTTCTCTATTATTGTTTTCTTTGTTATTGAATTCTCTTTCTTTCTATTACTATGATTTTTATCCTCTTTAAATTCAGGTGCGTGGAAAAATATTGTACCATCTCTGTCAACATCCTCATTGGTCCTCTTCTGCAAAGTTTATAGATTTGGTATGATAATAACCGGATCTAGATTTCAATAATCTATTTCATATGCAAACACATGCCACTGATTGCCTTCAACATTTGTGTCTATACTTGTGTTTTGCAGGTCAATCTAATGAATGATATCATTAAAGAGCAAATTAGACTTAAGCTTGATTGTGGAAATATATTGGCTTCTACCCATGCTTTACTAGCTAACTTATTATCCCTAGATGCTGTTGGTAAGGACAAATGTGGCCTATATTTGAGGGAAGTGGAAACTGAACAGGTACACCTTCAAATTTCTGGTGTTTTGGATTTTTAGGGAAGATTGGCTTCTAGGGACAATGAGTCATTGGCACTTTGTTTGAATGATTATATCTTTAAAATAAATGTTAATTGATCAATAGAATGTTCAGAATAAGATGTTACATGTATAACAATGCAAATGCAAGGAAAATCTGAATTGGTATTTTCTTAATTCTGTTTGAAGTTGCAAGTTACAGAATAATTGCATTGCGAGTTAGTACTTTGTATCAAATATTATTAACTCGATGCCATTGAGAATGATTTTATGGGATAAAGTGTGCTATAAGACAGAGACAGTGACAGAGGTTGATAGAGAGAGAGAGTTTAGATAATGGAAACATTGACATAACTTGTCAGGCTCCTGATAGGCACCCTCCTTTAACTAAGGTGTACCACATAAAGAAATGGAAGAGTAGCAGGGGATTGTACACTCACATGTACAATGAGGAGAGCATGAGTAAGGGAATGGGGTTGTAACAACTTGCCCACGGGGCAGGTGGGGGTTGGGAATAGAATCTGTTGGAGCAACAGGGTAAAAGGGAAGGAAGGGAGTGGGGAGGGGGTAAGCAAGAATTGAGTGTGGATTGGATGGGAGGAAGCAGACCTCTAGAAGTGTCTGCAGTGTGGGAGAGTCCAGGCCTCTAGAATTGCCTGGGTTATCTGCATTTCCTTTTTGTTCATTGTATTTTCCTTCTGTTTCTTCTGTTTCTATGCATATGAGACCCCACTGATTCTGATATCACCCTGATATCAGTTCAGGAGAGTAGGTATACACATTATTTTCTGTTCTGTTTTGAAATTCTGATTCAGTTTCCTGTCAGCTCCAAACTTTTATTTTTTATATATCAGGATTATGCTAAGTTCAAGTGTAGTACACAGAAGCCCGGCCGATGTACGAATCCTAACCCTAATAGATAAGCCCATAAACTAATACATATTCTAACACTCCTCAAGCTGGAGCATAGATGTTAATCATGCCCAGCTTGTTATAAATATAATCAACTCGATTAGGAGCGAGTGATTTAGTAAAAGAGTAATGTTGTGTCCTCCTAACATTCTCCTAATCACTTAAAATAGAATGTTGCCACTGCAAAAGTACAACATTTAATACCTTGGGAACCCAAAAAGCATTTAATACTTTCTTCATTGAGTAATTAGGAGAAATATTAGGAGAATTCATTTGGAGGACATAGAATTGTTCTGAGTAAAAACATCAGCTAGCTGCAGTCCAATCTATATAAAACAAGTAGTAAGGAGACCCTGTTGTAACTTTTCATGAACAAAGTGACAATCAATCTTAGTATGCTTTGTTCTCTCGTGATGAAACATTGGATTCAGTGCAATATGAAGAGCTGCTTGGTTATCACATCAAGCAACTGTTGCAACAAAATCAATGCACGAGTGGTTTGAGCCATGGCTTGATACCCTCACTCCGCACTTGACCTAAAAAGCACACTTTGCTTCTTACTTCTCCAGGAAACTAGATTTCTTCCCATAATCACACAGTAGTCCGAAGTCGATTTCCTGTCCACTGGTGATCCAGCCCAATCTGCTTCAGAATAGCCTTCTACTTTACAATGTCCATGATCACTGTAGGATATACTAGGCTCTGGTGTTCCTTTGAGAATTTTAGGTATTTCAGGATCTGAAGCACTGCCTCCCAGTGTGTAGTCCTAGCAGAGGACATAGACTGACCACACTAACTGGAAAGGCCATATCACGTGTAAATGCGAGTTAATTCGGCTTCCTAACCAACTTCCGTTACATCTCAAGATCATGAAACACCTCTCCATAATCTGCCTGAAGCTTCAGAATCTTCAGATTAGGATGCATTGGAGTTTTACTCAGCTTGGCTTCAAACATGTCTGCCTCAGTCAGTAAATCCAAGATATACTTCCTTCTGTGAGAGAAAGATACCCTTTTTACCCTGAGAAATCTCAATTTCCAAAAAATACTTGAAACTTACAAGATTCTTTGTGTGAAATTGAGACTTTAGAAATGACTTGAGAGCACAAATACCCTCAACATACTACTAGTGATGAGAATATCATCAACATACACCTCCAAAAAAATGCAACCAGCACTAGACCTTTGATAGAACACTGAATGATCATAATGATTCCTCTATAAACCAAAATGCAGAATTGCATGACTAAAACACCCAAACCAGGCGACCATATAGTGACTTCTTGAGTTTGCATTTTTGCACACCTTCCCAAACTCGTTGACCGAACAACAAAACCCGGAGGTTGGTCCATATAAACTTCCTCTTGTAAATCACCTTGTTGGAATGCTTTCTTGTCATCTAGCTTATGTAATTGCCAGTGGTGAGTGGCAGCAAGAGAGATAAATAGCTGTACGGAGGCTTACTTTGCAACAGGGGAGAAAGTTTTAGAGTAATCAACACTATATGTTTGGCATATCCTTTAGCAACAAGACGGGCTTTCAGACAATTAGCATAGCCATCTGGATTCTCCTTAGCCATGTAGACCTGTTTACATCCAATAGCTTGTTTATGATGCGGTAGAGGACCTAGTCCCAAGTGTGTTCAAAAGCAGCCAGCTCTTCCAGCATGGTTTCCCAACATCTATCATGTGAAACTGCCTTGGTAATTGTAAACAGAGGGAGAAGAAGAGATAAACCAATATTGGAGAATGAAGTCCATGTCCTCTCTATCACGGTGATTAGTTTTTATTACTAAGAAGAAAAAGTTTCTTTACAAGTTTGTCCAGCTGTACAATATAAAGAATGGTAATCTAGACTACTCATACGCATAGAAGAATACCCACTTATGTAACAGTAGTCATGGTAGGTACCCTTATAGCGTCTAGAGAAGCTACAAATGAATGTGCAGAAGAAGAAAGACGATCATTGGCTAAAATTTTGGTTATTAGCTTTAATGGTTTTGCTAGAATTGAAGAGGCTAAATTTTTATGGCAATGTGCAATCCATGCTACTCTTTGGTGCATTTGGTTGGAGCGTAATGCTCATATTTTTATGGAGGTTTCTTTGGTTGAGCAGCTGATTTAGGATAAGATTAGGCGATTAGCTTCTTTTTGGTGTAAAGCACAGTCTTTTTAAAGGGGTTTCCCTAACAGATATGTAAAGGGACTGGGCAACTTTGCTCCATTGATGTTTTCTTCTTTTCTTTGTTGTTATATTTTTCCTTTTTTGTTATGAAGGATACCTTACCCTCTAATTTCCTCGTAATTTTCTTCTTCGTGTTAATGAATTTCTTCTTTTATTGAAAAAGAGAAAGTCGGTCATCGGAAACAAAAGAAGATATAGCATAAATACAACAACGTTTAGCTTTCCGAAGTGCAATGGGAATTTCAAGAGTAACATTTGATGATAGATCAACAAGGCAATGAGTTTGTTCGTCAATAGGTGCCATCAATAATTGCTTGGACCGCCAAGTGTAAATGTATGGAGGGGGGCGGGGATCATGTGTCTGGCAAGAATTGTGGGAGACAACATGTAGAGAGGGATGATTAGAACAAGGAGGGGTTTGAAGTCCTACTAGGTATTGTACATTGTAAACAAGAAATTTCGTATCAGCAGAAGCAACTAAAGAAGAGGGTGGTATAAAAAGGAGTAGTCTCTAAGAAGGTCACATTTGTAGACACAAGATAGTAACCTAGATTAGGAGAGTAACACTGATACCCTTTCTGTTGACAAGGTTATCCATGGAATATACATTTGAGAGACCAAGGATCTATCTAGGAAATTTGGGGATGACCATCTTGAACAAAACGTGTGCAACCAAACGTTCTAGGAGAGATAGGGTAGATAGATCAAGAAGGAAACAAGACAGCAAGTGGTAGTAGCAAGCAATAGGGATAGTATAGCCCAAAAATTGCTAGGAACTTTCATATGGAATAATTGGGCTGTAGGTACTTCCATTAAGTGTTTGTTTTGTCTTTTAGTCACCCCATTTTGTTAAGGGGTGACAGCACATGAAGTTTGATGAATAATTGCATTTTTTGGTAACTAATAATTGCATTTTCTTTCACAGATGAAGTAAAAACAGATGAGAAATATTCCTTGGCATTATCACTATGTAGAATACGCACAACAAGATTAAATTGAGTCTTGATTTCATGACAAATTTTTTGAAATAACAAGAATAAATTTGAACGATTTTTCATTAAATATAACAAGTTAGTTTGTAAATAATCATTGACGAAAGTTACAAAATACCGAAATCTAGATTTGGACTCAATATAACTGGGATCCGGGCTTACACTTGGGGGTCCCCTTGGGTGGTAATCCTAGAGATGTTTTTTTAAAGGGATCCAGTGTTTAAGAAGCTCTCTAAGCGCCTGGACAATTGGAAAGGGGCTTATTTTTCTCTTGGTGGCCGGATTACCCTTATTTAGGCTTGTCTTTCTAGCATCCCTCTCTACTACTTGTCTTTGTTCTGTATCCCTGTCGGAGTGGCTAATACTTTAGAAAAGATAAATGAGGGATTTTCTTTGGTCGGGTGCTACGGATACAAGACGTGATCATCTGGTGAGTTGGGAGGTGTGTTGTCACCCTAAGAAGGAAGGGGGTTTGGGACTTGATAATTTGGTGTCTAAGAACTTTGCTCTAGTAGTAAATGGCTACGGTGCTTTCCTTTGGAATCTCATTCCTTTTGGCATCAAGTTATTTGAAGTAAGTATGGCTTAGTTCAAAATGGGTGGGATGCCAACACAGCTATCCGAGCTTCTCATTTTAGCCCATGGAGATTTATTTCTCAAGGTTATGCTACCTTTAAGTCTTTACTTTCACTAAAGGTGGATAATTGTTTTCATATTAACTTTTGGGAGTATCATTGGGTAGGAGATTTCTCATTCTGATTTGCCTTCTCAAGATTTTGTCTTTTCTTGGAATTTACACTTTTTTTGTAACTTAAATGATAGGGAATTTTCTGAATTGGGAGTCTCTTTTGGATATCCTTGACTCTGTTCATTTGTCTTCTAACCCAGATACTAGGATTTGGTCTCTTGACCCTTCTGGGGTGTTTTCTTGCAAATCTTTTTTCCAATTCCTAACTCATTCTTTGAATAGAGTCTCTTTCCCTCTTGATAAGCCACTTTTGGGAATCCAAAGCTCCCTCAATGGTCAAGTCCTTTATTTGGACCGCGGTGCTTAATAGAATTAATAATAATGACATGTTGCAGGTTTGTTGGCCGCACAATGCGTTTTCCCCTGATATGTGTAATGTATGGTGCCTGTTCAGAATCAGCCCCTCACTTGTTTTTACATTGTCCGGTTGCTGTTTCTCTTTGGAATTATTTGTTCAACCTTTTTGGAGAGTTTTGGGTGTGCCCTAGGTCTTTGGACCATTTTTTGATGATTAACTTTTATGGTTTTGGTAGAAGTAAAGAGGCTAAAAGTTTGTGGCAATTTGCAATCTTCGCTATATTTTGGTGTATTTGGTTGGAGCGCAACTCTTGGATTTTTACGGAGGTTTTCCCTTACAAATTTGACCAGGGATTGGGCAGCTTTGCTCTTTTGATGTTTTCCTTTTTCTCTGTTGTCTTGTGTCTTACACTTTTGTCTTTATCCTCCAATCCTTTTGTAACTCTTTCTCTTTGTCTCAATGAAATTATTTTTTTATTAAAAAAAAAATATGACCCCAAAAATCAGAATGAACTAACTTCAAAGGGTGCTTAGCTCGTTTATTAACCCTAGGAAAGTAAGGACTCCTATGATGTTTGGCAAATTGACATGACTCAATCTAAAAATGACACATAACTCAAGATGGGGCACAGTTTCTTCAAAACTTCAGTTACAGAACAGAAATAAGAAATGAAATGTGATTTATTCTATTCAATTGAGTTCAAATGACTCTCAAGAGTTTGAATTTATAGCCTAGTATGCAAAACATAATAATCTCTAAGATAACACGTACAATAGAAATATTATATACTACTGGTAGTGGATATCTAAAGTAACTGACAATAGGAATATATACACCTAGCAAATAGCACTGAGGCAACGAAGCACTCAGTGCATTGATTGAATCTCAACACTCAGTGCATTGATTGAATCTCAACACTCCCCCTCAAGCTGGTGCATATATGTCATGGGCATCAAGCTTGTCACATGTATTTTATTCTTGGACCCCGTATTGATTTGGTGAGCATGTCTGCCAGCTGATCATTGGAGTTCACAACTGTCGTGGTGATTTCCCCAGATATAACCTTTTCATGGATAAAGTGACAATCGATCTCAATGTGTTTGGTTCGCTCGTGGAAGGCAGGATTGGAGGCAATATGCAAGGTTTCTTGATTATCACATATAAGGCTCATGAGCCCAATCTTACAGAATTTTAACTCAGAGAGCAGTTGCTTTAGCCAAATAAGCTCGCATGTAGCAAGGGCCATAGCTCTATATTCTGTTTCTGCACTTGATCTTGCTACAACACTTTGCTTCTAACTTTTCCATGCAATGAGATTGCCTCCAATGAGAACACAATAGCCTGAGGTTAACCGTCTATCACTTGGGCAACTAGCCCAATCTGCATCTGTGTAAGTAACAATGTCAATGTAGCCTCTACTTCGATAAATTAGTCCTCTCCCAGGAGAACTTTTAATGTATCTAAGGATCCGAATTAGTGCATCCTAATGACTCTCACGAGGAGAATTAAGGAATTGGCTCACAACACTGACAGCGAAGGAGATGTCAGATCTGGTAATAGTGAGATAACTTAGTTTTCCAACTAATCTTCGATATCTTCTTGGATCTAAGTATGACTCCCCCTGATCTGGCATAAGCTTAACATTGGGATCCATAGGTGTGTTGGTCATCTTACAATTTAGCATGTTAATTTCCTCCAAAATATCAAGAGCATATTTCCTCTGAGATATAGCAATTCCTGAATCAGACTGAGCAACTTCAATTCCAAGAAAATATCATAATCGTCCCAAGTCTTTGGTGTCAAATTGTTGAGATAGATGCTACTTGAGACTTTAATGCCATCATGATCATCCCCTGTAATGACAATGTCATCTACATATACAACAAGATAAATGTACTGGCAAAAGGAAAAGCATTTATAAGAGACAGAGTGATCCATTTCACTGCGAATCATGCCAAAATGTTGGAGAGCTGTACTGAATTTCCCAAACCATGCTCGAGGACTCTGCTTGATACCATGCTTAGGCTTTGTGTAACCTGCAAACAAAGTTACGAGACTCCCCTTGAGCAACAAAACTAGGTGGTTGCTCCATATAAACTTCCTCAGTGAATTCGCCATGGAGGAAAGCATTTTTAATGTCCAACTGATGTAGGGTCCATCGATGCATGGCTGCCATGGCTAAGAAAAGACGAACCGAAGTCATTTTGGCAACAAGAGAGATAATGTCACCGTAATCGAGCCCAAAGATCTGAGTATATCCTTCAGCAACTAAACGGGCTTTTAGGCGATCAATTTGACCATCTGGACCGACTTTGATAGTAAATATCCAATGACAATCAACTGTGGATTTCCCAGGAGGATTGCGTACAAGAGTCCATGTGGTATTGGATTCTAAAGCTGTCATTTCATCAATCATAGCCTGCCGCTATCCTGGATGAGAGAGTGCCTCATGTACATTTTTAGGGATAGAAACAGAGGAAATGACAGAGACAAAAGCATAATGGGTAGGAGATATACGGTGATAACTTAAGAAGTTATAGATGTGATAATGATTGCAGGTGGAAAGTGTACCTTTACGGAGGGCGACAAGTAAGTCGGTAGGAGTCTCAGATGGACCGGAGCAGGTAGATCAACTGGAGTAGGAGATGAATCACTAGCCAGTTCAGGTACAACATCTTTCAATGGTGCTGGGTGAGGACGACGCTGGTAGGTAATAAGAGGTTGGGAGGAAGGAGAGAGAGACACAAGTAGAGTAGGAGCCTGGACAACAGTCGGGATAGACAAAGGAAGAGGTAATACCTGGGAAATGGACGTTGGTGTTATGGAAGAGGTGAAATAAAGGGTATCCTCAAAGAAGGTAACATCGGCAGATATGTAGAAACGATGAGTAGTGGGAGAATAACATTTGTATCCTTTTTGAACATGAGAGTAACCAAGAAAGATACATTTGACAGTGCGGGCTGACAACTTGTCAAGACCTGGTGTGAGATCATGAACAAAACATGTAGAACCAAATACCCGTGGGGGAACATTAAACAGTGGTTTCTCTGGGAACAAGATGGAAAATGGTATTTTGTTATTCAAAGCAGAAGATGGCATCTGATTTATTAAGAAACCAGCAGTAAGAACAGTATCACCTCAAAATTTTAAAGGTGCATTGGCATGTAACAAAAGAGTACGTGCGGTTTCAATAATATGATGGTGTTTTCGTTCAGCAATGCCATTTTGTTGGGGTGTGTGTGGACAAGAAGATTGGTGAATCATGCCATGAGAGTTCATAAACTGATTAAAGGATGCAGAAAAATATTATTTGACATTATCACTTGGTAAAATATGGATTGAATGTCCAAATTGGGTTTGAATCTCTTTGTATAAATGCTGAAAAATGGTTGATAGTTCAGAACGATCTTTCATTAAAAATATCCTTCATTAAAAATATCCAAGTATATCTTGAGAAATCATCAATGAAAGTAACAAAATACCTATGCCCTAAGATAGAGCTGACTCGACTAGGATCCCATATGTCAGAATGAGCAAGACCAAAAGGAGTGGTTGTCTGACGAGGATTCCTGATTGGAAAAGAAGCTCGTACATGTTTGCCAAGCTGACATGGCTCACACTCTAGGGACCGTAAGTGAGATAGATAAGGGACCATTTTCTTTAATTTATTGAGACTGGGATGACCAAGACGACAGTGATGGAGATCTGGAGAGTCAGTAATGGTGCATGCAACTGAAGATGGTGGCTGAAAATAGTAAAGGCCATGTGATTTAGATCCTGTGCCAATCGTCTGTCCTGTGCTCCGGTCCTAGATGGAAAAAGAGTTATTAGTAAAAGTGATGGAGCAATTAAGGTTACGTGTAAGTTGACTAACAGAGACTAAGTTAAAGGGACAATCAGGTATAAAGAAAACAGAATTTGGAGAGAAGGATGGAAGAGGTGTGGCTTGACCAATGCCAGTAGCTTTTGTCTTGGAGCCATTAGCAAGAGTGATATAATGTGGTGTTTTAGGTTGTGTTATAGTAGAGAAAAGAGAGGGATTACCAGCTATGAATCCAAAAGCCAAGATCCAACAAGCAATGACTGTGAGAGACAAACCTTAGATTTACTAGTATGAGCTACCGCGGCTGAAGATTGGCCTTGTTGGACTCCTTTGAGCTGCAGATACTCCTTGAATTCAGCGTCGGAGAAGACATTTTGATTATCATTCCAAGTCTATTTTTCTGAAACTTGAGGTTGCATGTATGTCATATGGGCTGATTTCTCAGGGAATCCAATGAGAGAATAACATTTGTCTTTGGTATGACCGATGCGATTACAGTATGAACATTGTGGACGATTGCCAAAGCCACGACCCCCTCGGCCACGACCTCGGCCCCCACGATTGGTGGTGTTAGAGAAAAAGGCAGATGATTCTGAGCCTGAAAAAGAACGAGTTCCAGTCATAGTTTCCAAGGGTGGAACACGTAAGAGGCGATCCATAACGTTTTCTACTGTGGGAACGCTAGGATTAGTCAGAATTTGATTCCGAATTGATTCAAGGTCTTTGTGGAGACCGTGAAGAACAAACACCATGCACATATTATCCACCTGAATCAGTTACAACTGAGACAAAAAAGAGTAGAGACTGGTCTTTAGGCAGTACTAGAAAGTCGAGATAGTTGCAGATTGGGTCAAACTGCCTCAGAAATGAAGTACTTAAGGAGGAAAGAAGGTGAACAAGTCTTTGTGAACAAGGTGAACAAGGTGAAAGAAGGTAAATGGCACTGCAGATCTGACCATCTGACCAATAATCCTAGGTCAGAAGTTCACAAGGAAGACACACTCGCTAAATGACCCAGATGAAGAGGTCAGCCAGTTCTGTAAGGGGAAATTAGCCAAATGGTGAAGAAATGCGAATTGAGCAGTTGTGCATGGGACAACGTTTGGAGGATATCCACAGGCAAGATACCCCTGCAACGATTGTAGGGAAGTCCTCTGCAGATCCCCGCATGTTTTGCAGAAGCAGTTTGCCGGAAAGAGACTGCATATGGATTTATGCGCTGACGTCGGCTTACTGATGCACTGGATGCTGACGGCGCATGGAGGTGCGTAGGTCTGAATCTGTGACTATTGTTCCAGGATTGAGCCAATATGAAGATTCCGGTGATGATTCTGGTGATTTCGTGACCAAATCCTGAACTTTTAGGTCATTGGAGAACTGAACGGTAGCAGATATTTTGCCGGAAAGTTACACTGTAGTGAAGGATTGCTAGATTTGAACGGCAGTGGTGGTGAATACTATTGGTATGAGATTTCTGGTGAAGTTCTGGTAGTCTGGGTGTCACCCCTGATGTGGTAGGAATATGAGATTAGTTGGTGAAATAGTCACTGGAACTTTTAGACAGGGCAAGAGGAGAGGAAATGACACTGCTAGGTAGGGGGCACAGCGGGGTTAGGGGTTCTCGGCAATTGACGCACAACGGTAAAAAAGACGGGTCGAAACTCGCTCTGATTCCATTTGAAAAAAAGAATGTAGCTGAAACTGTGTCTTCTGTGTATCTCCAACACCGAAGCTCTTAATCTTATATGGTAAAATGGATTACAATCAACAACAACAGCACTAACATTTGGGGCCACCTTACCTAATATAGCACTAACTCAACTTCATCATATTCTAACATAATCATAATATTCTAACACTGGATATGAAGCTAAAGCCTGCTATCTTCCATAAACCCCTTTCTCCTAACTGCTTTACCTGACTCAAGAGGTGGGTCATTGGTTAAGTGATCCTCCTTATCAATGCTAGACATATACGCCCTCATGCAGATGATTTTCTTTATCAGTCAATCTCTGCTCCATAATGCTAGCAGTAGAGGAGATAAATTCTGTCACAGCCTGATGCGCAGTATTGCTGTTGGACCCACTAGACACTAATCATCTCTGCTTCCTTGGCCTCAAAACTCTTCTCTTACTCGTCTGCCATATCACATGACAAGAGGAACCACCAGAACCTGGTTGTATCTCACTGATTTATAGACTCCCACGAAGAAAACTGATGATGTGCACCAACCCTAGTAGAGAAAGGACTGGTTCACATACTGCTAATCTGAACTGAACTAGAAAAAACCAGCTGCAAGAACAAATTCCTGTCAAATCAGAAATTGCAGGATCAGAATTCTTACCAAACTGCAACCTGCTAGGTTACCTCTCCCGTGCCCCCAAACAGCCGAGCACCTCCTTAATATGGAGTTCCCTTTGGCTGCTGCACAAGGTAGTGGTTGCAACTCACTGTGTCAAAATGGATCTCAACAATTGTGACACTTAGTCATGCATCAGGCATCAGCAAAAGGAAATAAGTGAAAAGAATCTCAGAAGAGGGCTGAAATATGACGGAGAATTAGGGATGTTAGAGAGGCAATTTGGAAAGTTTGGAAATTTAGGATTTGTGAAATCTGAATTCAGAGGCACTTGATGCCATGTTAGAAGAGAGAAAGAGAGATTGAGAGTGCGAGAGTTTAGAAAGGGGATACATTGGCATTACTTGTCAGGCTCCCAACTCTTATATTTAATGATTAAGTAAGATTACCTTAAGTACAAGTATAGTACAAGTGTAATAGACACAAGCCCATCCCATGTACTAATCCTATCCTAAATAGATAACCCCATAAACTAATACATTTTCTAATAAAGTGGAAGCATTATTTTCTGGTTTTCAAACTGCATCTATTGTTATACTCATATCTTTTTAGTACGTGGTAACTGGAGTTTTGTACTTCATTTAAGAGGGTATATATATATATATTGCTGTAATTTTAGGAGAATAGAAAAAAATTTTATACTCACTTTTATTCAGTCATACATTGCTAGAATTTATAGTCAGAGTTGGTTGAAAGAACTAACCAATCTGCTACAAATTAGGAAAATACAAAGGAGAAAAATAAGGGATAACAAACTGAAAAAGATTTCCTATTTGAATCAAATGATTCAGATTTTATTCTGACTATCCTAACAAAGCTACCCTAACAAACTTATCCTAACAAACTTCGACACCCCTCTTAAGTTGGTGCATAGATATGTATCATGCCCAACTTGCTTACAAGAAGTTCAAAGTTAGGTCTGAATAATCCTTTGGTTAGGATATCTGCTAGTTGCTGCGTAGTGGGAACAAAGGGTATACAAATCACTCTATCATCTATCTTTTCTTTTATGAAGTGTCTTTCAATTTTCACATGTTTAGTTCGATCATGCTGCATTGGATTCTAAGCAATACTTATTGCAGCCTTGCTGTCGCAGAATAGTTTAATTGGTGGGTTGATAGGCATAGCTAGTTCTTCAAGAATTCTTTTCAGCCATAGTGTTTCACAGACTGTATGAGCCATAGCTCTATATTCTGCTTCAGCACTACTCCTTGCAACCACATTCTGTTTTTGTGTATGCTTCAATGGTCTGCTGTGTAGTCTTTTTGAAAAATAGACCTTTACCTGGTGTGCTTTTCAAATATCTCAAAATACTAGAATCTTATATACTTCCTCAAGGTGTTCCTCATAGGGTGAATGCATAAACTGACTTACCAAATTTACTGCAAAAGCAATATCTGGCCGAGTGTGTGATAAGTAGATTAACTTCCCTACTAACCTTTGATTACGAGAGTTATCCACGGGTTCACCCTTCTTGTCATCTCTAAGTTTCTGATTTGGATTAACTGGAGTGTCTGCTGGTCTGCAACCACTCATTCCAGTTTCTTTAAGGTGGTCAAGGATGTACTTCCTTTGAGAAACAACAATCCCCTTTTCTGATATTGGAACCTCCATCCCCAGAAAATATCTTAGGGATCCTAAATCCTTTATTTCAAATTCTACAGAGAGAGATTTCTTCAACCGGTTCATCTCTAGTAAGTCATCTTCAGTTAGGATTATGTCGTCAACGTATACAATCAGTACAACAATTTTCCCTTCGGATGAGCGCCTCACAAACATAGTATGATCTGCTTGTCCCTGTGTATAGCCTTGGTTTTTGATAAATTGGGTGAATTTCTCGAACCATGCTCTTGGTGATTGCTTTAGTTCATACATGGATTTTTGCAATTTACATACCTTCCGATTGAACTTCTCTTCAAAGCCAGTGGGTGTATCCATATACACTTCCTCCTCTAAATCCCCGTTTAGGAATGCATTCTTCATATCTAGCTGTTGTAGAGGCTAGTCAAGATTTGTGGCAATAGATAGAAGGACTATAATGGTGTTCAAGTTCACAACAGGTGCAAATGTTTCTAAGTAATGAATGCCATAGGTTTGAGTAAAACCTTTGGCAACAATTGGGCCTTGTATCTCAAGTGAACCATTTGACTTGTAGTTAATTGTAAACACCCATTTGCATCCCACTGTTGTCTTTCCTCTTGGCAGTTCTACCATCTCCCATATCCGATTCTTTTCAAGAGCTTTCATCTCTTCCAAGATAGCCTCCTTCCACTAGGGAACTTTTAGAGCATCCTGTACATTTTTTGGAATTTCCATACATCACAATTGTGAGGTAAAAGCATGAAAAAAAGGTGAGATTTTCATGACACAAAGTTGGACAGTGGGTGTTTGGTGCATGACCTTACACCTTTTCAGATGGCAATAGGGAGATTAGAATCATTTGACTCAGGACTTATGGACTGTAAAACAAAATTTGAAACAGGATGAGTAATTTGTGCAGTTTTAAGAAAAATAGTACCTGGTGGGTCCACAAACTCATGGTAGTGCATGGGATCATTAAGTTAATCTCTTTGAGTAGTTTTCCTCCTTAAGTAGACAATATAAGAGTTTTAAGCCTTTGTTGGTGGCAAGTGTCCCATCTCTATTTGTTACATTGGAATCATGATTTTCATAATTTTGCATTGAAGGTAAACCTGTATCTTCACTAGTTAGAACACTTGGTTGTACAATGCCATGAGATAGTAAGTACAATGCCATGAGATATCAAGTGCATGATATGGTTGTGAGATCCTATTGATTATTTTCGAGATATTATTCTTAAATGTCTTTAATCAAGTACTATTGTGAATTAGGACAACTGTAATACATTGAGACTAGCATGTGCGTAGACTGATGACCATATCTCAGGGGTCATGGATATAAGATATCAAATCTTCACATGGGTGCACATTAGAGTAATGATGTACTGGAATGACTCACAATGAGAACGCTACATGGATCGTTGCATGAGTGTCATGAGCGGTTCTCGCAATGACAATGGTGTATGTGGTCCTTTGACTTGAAGGCACTACAGTTCCCTACATGAGGAGTTGTATGACTTAATACCGTCAAACGTCCCCTGTAACAAGGTGATTAAAAGACGGCTATTGGTCATACAGCAAATCATGCAGTGAGATGTGAGTGGCATATATAAGATTTGTCCCTCCTACGTAACATGACCGATATTTTCGGGCCCCTTGACATAGTGAGACTGAAAAATGCATGACCATGCTCGAATGAGTCAATATGAGATATTGATCTCATTTGTCTTAGTATGTCTACTAGGACATCAAGAAACCAAATATTAAACTATACAAGGGTGACACGTTCCATGCCTTGTGTTCAATTTAGATATTTTGACAAAGGGACTAGACTACATGGTAAGATTGTTCACGGAAAGATGTCAAATCACTGACATTCCTGTTACTTGAGTGGCAGTGATGTATTGCTAAGTATCGCCTATTGTTTGTATTGCTAAAATTGGATTTTAGTATTACTATTAGCGTAATGAGAATCTACAGGGTCACACACTTTGAACGTATCGATTTTAAGGTTTAATATTTATGAGATGAATTTAATTAAGAAACCAATTATGATTTGAGCTCTTAGATAACTAGTTGGACATTTAGTTAGACTAAATGGGCCAACTGAATGGATGAGCCTCCATATAATTGTGACCTGGATCAACTTATGAGCTGGCACTTCAATGCTCCTCATACTCACTGATGACGGTTGCCCTAGCTATATATAAGACATATGTATGTAGCAGCAGCCGCACAAGAGAGAAGTCAGACTAGAGAGATCTGAAATCATTTTAGAAACCCAAGCCGTCATTCCAAAACAGTGAGTGAGAGGAGTAGCCCCCCCAGCCCAATCTTGGTTCGTTTGTGTGGATACTGTAGAGGCACCGCTCCTTGCAGTGCTTGTGATTGACTGCCTGTAGTGACAACCCTCTCTTCATAGAGGTAACTCCCTACACACGTTTATGATTATTGCACGGATCCTCGGCTGGGTTTGAGATTTTGTTTTGTTTTTCGTTGCATTTCTTGGTCCCGAAACCCAATAGGAACCACTAGCAATTTTGATTTGTTTATTGCCTGCACAAGGACTATAGGAAGAAAACAATTTTGAGCAATCTGTCATATGATCAATTGCTCCAGAATCAATGATCCATGGAGATTTTGATATCAGTTTAGTACTAAGGTGGGCAACAGTGAGGGAATTACCTTTTTGAGCCAAAGAACAAGATGGGTTTACTTACATTTTTGGAGAAAAGAGTTTGTACATATGCTCCAATATCTCCTTTGTAAATGTGGTTATCTTAGAACTTATGGTTGGCTCTTGAGTTTCCTCAGTTGTGGTCTGAATGGCACGACCCTCCCCGCTGATTTCTTCTTCCAATTGGCTGGTTTTCCATGGAGTTTCCAATAAGTCTCCTTTGTATGCCACGATTTTCTGCAGTGGTCACACCATGGCTTTCTCTGTTTATCTCCTTCTGAATGATATCCTTTAGTCACAAGATCTGAGCTTTCAAAATCCTGAATTTTTTAAGGTTTCAGATTGCAAAGCATAATTCTTCTCCTAGATTCTTCTCGTCTGACTTCAGAGAAAAGTTCCTGAATAAAGGGAAATGGTTTTCGGCCTAGAATCCGACCTCTTACTTCATCCAAACTTTGATTAAGAATAGCGAGAAACATGTAGACTCGATCATTCTCCTCCCTTTTCTTGAACCGAGTAGAATCATTAGGGTTTTCCCAATCTTCTTTATAACACTGATCCAATTCCTGCCTAAGAGTTGCCATCACATTGCTTGGATTGCCAAAGCCGTGTCTTCAAATCAAATATCTGAGATGAGTTTTCAAGATCTAAATAACAGTCCCGACTAGCCTCCTAAACGTCTTTGGCAGTTGGTAGAAGCAGATGAGGTTTCCCAATTGTTGGCTCCATTGAATTAATCAGCCAAGCAATTATAAAAGAGTTTTCTGACTTCCACTTTTGTAGGGATGGATCGTTCTTTCCAGGTTGCACAATTTCTCCAGTTAGATGCCCTAATTTTCCCCTGTCGTCCACTGCCAGTTTCACGGATTGTGCCCATTCAAGGTAGTTCTTTCCGTTAAGCTTATGGATAGTGAGTTGCAGGTTTGAATTATGAGAAAGGGCATCAACAAAAGATGAGGAAGGCCCTGGTTGAACAGATTGGGTACTCCCAGATGAATCTGTGGAGTTTGTGGATTTGTTTGGTGTTGCTCCGGTCGTCGCCGTTTTCACCATTGCGGAAAGAAAGATCTAGAGCATTGTGCTCTGATACCATGTAATTTTAGGAGAATAGAAAAATTCTTTATTCTCACTTACTTTTATTCGGTCATACATTGCTAGAATTATAGTCAGAGTTGGTTGAGTGAACTAACCAGTCTGCTACAAATTAGGAAAATACAAAGGAGAAAAATAAGGGATAACAAACTGAAAAAGATTTCCTATTTGAATCAAATGATTCAGATTTTATTCTAACTATCCTAACAAAGCTACCCTAACATACTTATCCTAACAAACTTCGACAAGTGCATTGTGTACTCTCTTTATTATGTTGAAAGTGGAGCTTTCTACTTTGTTTCATACTTTAGCATGCCGCTTCTTTTCATTTCAGACAGGGTTTCTAAATAAACAGGGTTTTTGGTTAAAAAACTTAATGATAGAAATGTTATTATGCAAACTAACATCACTTTTTTGTCATGTTTTATATTATAGTGTGTTTCTCTTAAATTAAGTTGCTATTGATTTGTTCATGCAGTGCTTTCTGTCACTGGGACATGTGGTGCATAAACTTTCAGAAGTTGATCTTGATTGGTTTGGACGGGTGAAGCTGATTGATTGCATATGCGATCTTGTTTTACTCAATCCTCAAATTGGTCAGGTGATTTTTGACACATAAGATATTTCTTGTCAAGACTAAATTGCCATGAGCCTATGAGGCACAGATTTAACTTTATCGCATGATAGGGCAAAACGAACATGAGGAATAAATTGGAAGTTAGTTGGATGAGAACATGGAAGTGATATAGAAAACTGGTGTTTGGAAACAGTCAACAGATATATTTAATGTAATATGAATAATATTATTTTAAGTTTTTAAAAAAATGTCCTTTACCTTAAACTCCTTATAAGGTGAAGTCTTTTGTCTGAACAGTCGTACTTAATCAGATTAATACTAATGACATGTTGCAAATTCAAAGATCCCATGCAGCACTTTTTCCTGATATTTGTGCCAGGTTTGGAAGCAGTTGCCCATTTATTTTTTAGAATGTTTTGTGGCTCTTCACTTGAGAGTAATTTATGTTGGTTTGTTTTAAAGGTTTTGGTAGAATCAAGGAGACCAAAATTTTGCTAGCAATGTATGATTTTTGAAATTTTCTAGTGTATTGTGTTGGAATGGGATGCCCACATCTTTATGAGTATCTCTCACAACATAGATTTGCTATGGTGTAGTACTGTGTTTATGCCTTTTCTCTGATAATCTGGTCATGGATGTTTCAAAGCAGTTTCCATTTCTAATTTGCAGAGAGATTGGGAAGCCTTGCTGCATTCTTAATTTTCTCTCTTTCTTTTATTTTTTTTATTTTCGTTTTCTCTTATGGAGGATATCTTATTCTTAGTCCCATATAGTTGTACTTTCCCTTTTCCTTCTAAAAGTATTTCTCTTATAAAGAAAATTTGTATTCATTTAATATTAGCTATCATAATTTATTTGTCATTAGGAAACTTATCTTGCAAACTCAATAGAATTTAGAACCAAAGATGCAATAGAAGATGACTAAGACAGCTGGAAGATGGCAATCATAGCTCATAAGCATTGCAATTTACAAGTATTATGGGTTTCATTTGAGATCAATTGGAGGGTTGATACTTACTGCTTGTTACGAAAATGTGATAAGGGAAAAAGAGTACTGCTAATCCTATGCAAGTAATTCATGAGTTCATGAAATGAAAAGGCTGGTTAATTACTGTCTAGAGAATGCTGGTATGGTAATTGTATACTCTATGAAGTTGATGGCTCTTTTGTAAAATGCTCTGTTTCTCTCTACCTCTGTCTTATTTTTCCCTCATTTTGTTTTTGTCATAACAAATTTCGAGATTAATTTGTATTATTTCTGATCTTAATGCTTGTCAATCCCTTATTTTTTCTATTTTGACAGACAATAATAGAACGGTTACTTTTGATGCTCCAAGATAAAGACTATCGAGTTAGGTTATTCATGGCAAGGAGGATTGGTGTTCTTTTCCAAACATGGGATGGCCATGAAGAGCTTTTCCAGGACATTTGGTGGGTTACACTTTCAATGATCTCAACAAGTTTAATTATGATGCCAGTCAAGGCAATATTTTTAATGATTTTTTTTTTGTGCAAAGTGTTGTTTATGTAGATTGTTTTACTGATAGACCTTAGTTCTTTGGTGACGTTTTGGGATTGTAGAAATTTTGGGTAGTTGTTTGCCACTATGCCAATGGTAGTATTTATTTTCCCTTTCATGTGTGTGTAACCTGTGCGCACTTGTTGCACATTCAATTAGTTCCCCCCACCACAAAATTTCCTTATAAGGAGATATGTTTTCATCCTTTGGTTGTTTTTCCAGTTTAAATTTTGGTGTTCCATTGGTGGTTTATTCCAAAGGAAAAGTTATCAACGCAAAGGAGGTGCTAGCTGCTGGTCCTCAACCTCAACCCACAGTGGAAACTGTTGTGATTACTCTCATGCATCTTGCCTTACATAGTGAGAAGATCGAGTTAGAGGTAAACTGTTGATTGTGACATTTGTTTTTCTTTTTCCTTTTCTTTTTTCCTTTTTTGGAGTTCCCCCCTCCCTTTGGGCTGGATCTTGTCTAAAGTTATTCTGGTGTATGGAACAAAATGTTCCAGATTTCCTTTTGTATACCTATTCCCTCCTTTTCATTTCTGATTCTTTTCTAAATGATGCACTCTGTGGAGAAGCTATGATTAGTATTCATCCTGTTATTTCGATATACATTCATATGCATTATAAAGAGCCCATTGGTTATTTGTTGATTCTTGGTGGCACATGCAGGCTGTTTTCATGATATGTGTGGTTTCTGCCATTGATCCTTATCATAGGTAAAAATATTTTTCCTTATCATTTTAAAAACTTTACTTTGGTTTCTTATTATCAGCAGTGTTGTTTAGGGAATTGGTCAGTGCAGTACTTGACAATCTTTCTAGAGAGCTTCAGTATATGACTAGAATGAAGGTAATTGATGTTTTTCTCTTTGATCTATTTTCATTTTTATCTCTCCTTGTGCAATGACTCTGGTTGAGATTGTAATTACCTTTACTAGGCCTCAGTGCCCGCAGCTTGGTATTACTAAATGTTCTTTTGTGGCATTAACTTGAAAAATGTTCAGACTTGATCTAAGAGCTAAATTTTTTTGTCTATAATAAAGAAAAAATTTATGGTTAAACTAGGCAGCAGTTTAATTGTATTTTTTTGATAAAATAAATAAATTTTATTAGAGAGGAAAGAAGTAAAGCACAACTAGGGGGAGGAAAAAATATCCTCGAAAATAGAAAAATAAAAAAGAAGAAAAAATAAAGAATCAAGAATGCAGCTAGGCTGTCTAGTTGCATATCATAAATGGAAACTCACTTGAAACAGTCATGAGCTGAGCACTCGAGAGAAACCATAAACACAATTCTATCACAAAGCAAATCTAGGGGCCAAGAGTTGTGTTTAAAAATGAGGGCATTTGCTCCATTCAAATTGCTATAGAACTGAAAAAACCACACATTGCCACAAAATTTTGGCCTTTCTTGTTTCTAACAAAATCTTAAAAATGTACCAATAGAAATTGCTTTAAAGGGCCAACCAATATTCATCCACCACACCAATCAAATTATTCAGTGAAAGTAGTCAAATTTAAACTGAAATTTTAATTATAGGACTGAGTGTGGCAAGGGTTGAACTCTAAACGACCTGTTCAACTATGCTCTATTACCATTTCCAACAACCACTTGACCTACAAGCTTAAGTTGTTAAGCATGGTGATATATATGTGTGTGTGTGTGTGTGCATGCCTATATATATGCACACACACACCCCCACATTCTAGGCCTCTAGGCCTGAGATTGGTTCTGCTAAAAATTATATTGTTATGCATTGAAGATACAAACAGCTTATGAATACTTAATAGTTCCTTTGGACTTCAAATTTCTTTTATGCAGTATTTGGAGGAGCTTTTGGGATCAATTCTCTTTTGTTGGGTTGCCTGTGGTGTAAGCTTAGTTGCACTTGTTGAGGTAATATGTTCATTATGTTGGTATAATCTATCTAACTATCACTAAATCTTGAAATGAGGTTTACTGTAAGGTAAGAGCTCAGCTCTGTCTTAAGCACAAAGCCTGTCTTTTAAGAAGGCTGTTTGTGTTACCTATATATAGGATGTTAACACATTGTGGATGATATTTTAAATTCCTTTGTAAAATAGCAAGCAAAAGGATGTTGGTTAGGTTACATTCTCAATATATATGTACTATAGGTTGATGATCTTGTCTTTGCTAAATTTTATTTTTATTATTTTGTTTTGTTGAGGAGGATGCCTTGACCTTCTCCTTTGTAAGCCTTCTTTTATCTCTTTAATTTATCCAATTACATTTTCGATTGTTTCGAGATGCCCAATTGTTGTACTAGAAAAAAGAGTGGATGGAGCAAGTCTTTGGATGCTAGATCCTAATTGATGCATCAAGTAACCTAAAAAATTATCTTGGTGAATAATAAAATGAAATGCATTAAAACTTAAAAGGCACCAAAGTGGGTATCATAAGGTACTCAGAAATTATTCAGTAAGGCAATGTGACCTAGAAGCTAAATTAGCTCCTTAAGTTTCTGAATTAAGGTCAAGTTTGCTGCACTGAATTCATAACTCAATTAGGTACCAACCTTGGTGTAGTATATGGCCATGCAATGGGAACCTCAGGAAATCCCAAACTTCTAAGCGGGATTATAAAATGCTATTTTTGCATGTTTGTCGCACTGGATTTAATACTGTTCTTGCTGTGCCGTATCATCTTCCAATTTATATCCTACCAGGCAGGATTCTCCGAAGCCCTCCTTCGATTTCTTTATTCATTCCTTGAGTAGAGATAAGCTTCTTCTTTATAAACCACTGGAAATATAAAGCCCTTTCTTTGGTCATATTTTTTATTTGGATAGTGGCATTCTTTTTTTGTATTCTGATGAACTTTTTCTTTGCGAAAATTGTTGGATTTCCAAAATTAAAACCCCAAGGATTAGCTGTAAATTAGTTGTTATAGTAGTTGTAATAGTCAAAGATTGGGTGCTGATATAACAACTGTAATAGTCAAAGATTAGGTGCTGATATAACAACTGCAATAGTCAAAGATTAGGTGTAGATTAGCTGTTATAGCAGCTGCAATGGCTGCATTGTCAAAATAAGTTGGTTGTAATCCCTCCAATTAAGGGATTTTGTTTGTACATTGATCTATATAAATTCACCAGGCTATGAGTCTTCCTCTCAAGCCATTTATTTCAAATCTCACATGGTATCAGAGCTTTGGTTATTCCTATAACTGTGGGTCAAGGCCAGAATTCTCCCATGGCTGAAACTGACCAAATTTCCTATACACCCAAGTTTGATGATGCCTCACGCACACAAACCCCTCAACAAACCACACCGGTGCACCATAATCCAGCACCCAGTTTCTCTAACAATGATGTCAGCCATTCCTTCCAAATAACCCAGCATAAATTAACTGGGTTAAATTTCCGAGAGTGGTACCAATCAGTTCTTCTTGTTGTGAAAGGGAGAGGGAAGATGGGCTATCTCACTGGAGACATCACTGCACCAGCTTCATCAGATCTGAGTTACAAGACATGGGAGGCTGAAAACTCTATTGTGATGGCATGGTTGATCAACTCTATGGAGCCTAAAATTGGTCGAATCTATCTATTCTACAACACAGCTCACGAGATTTGGAAAACAGTCCAAGAAATGTACTCAGACCTTGAAAATTCATCTCAATGTTTTGAGATCAGTGCCGCTTCTTCGAAATACATGCAAAGAAGGGAAACAGGTATGTTACTGAATACTATAATGTATTAGCTGAGTCTAGGCAAGAAATGGATCTTTTCTATACCATAAAGTGGAAATGCAATCGAGGACAAGCAAGCAATACAATCAAATGCGTGAAAAGGAAAGAGTTTTGATTTTCTTCATGGACTTAACAAAGAACTTGATGAAGTGAGGGGTCGTATCCTTGGAACTAAGCCACTACCTACAATTAGAGAAGTCTTTGCTGAAGTTAGGGAGGGAGGAAAGTCGAAGGAAAGTAATGTTAAAAACAACTCCAACTATGGAGGAAACTCACCAATTTGGCTCCGTTTTAATCTCAAACCGAGGAGAGTCCAGCAACAAGAGCCAACACTCTAAAGATAACAAACTGTGGTGTGATCATTGCCAAAAGCCTTATCACACCAAGGGAACATGCTGGAACATCCATGGAAAACTTGCAGATTGGAAGCCTCGCAGTCAAAGAAAAAACAATAACTCTGCATTTGCTCATGTGGTTGAGACTACTACAGAGCAACATAAGCCAAATACCTCTCCAATCACTGTTGAGCAAATAGAGATGCTCAAGAACTTATTCAGTCAGATCAGAACTGAACCTCCTGCTCCTACAGCCTCTTCTTCTGCTCATGTTGCACAAAGAGGTAACTCTTTTTTATCAAAACAGGAAAATTCAGCCAGTTGGATTGTTGATTCAGGAGCTTCAGACCACATGACTGGGTCTGCAGATTTATTTTCCTCCTATAAACCTTGTGATGGTGAGATAAAAATTACAGTGGCAGATGGAAGTTCCTCTGCGTGGTCGGTTTGGTGATCTGAATTTGTGTGGCTTAAGTCTGAAATCTGTTCTCTATGTTCCTAACTTGAAATACAATTTAATTTCAGTTAGCAAACTATCCAAGGATCAAAATTGTTCGATAATTTTTTCCTTTACTGGTTGTGAATTTCAGGATTTGGCTTCGGGGATGATGATTGGCAATGCTGAGTTCTCTATTATTTGCTTTGTTCTTCTTCAAAATCTCAAACACAATCAAAGTTTTCCTTATCTACTGTTTCAGATTCTGATGTAATGCTTTGGCATAAATGTTTAGGTCATCCTAATTTCAATTATCTGAAGTACTTGTCTCCAAAGTTGTTTATCAATAAAGATGTTTCTTCTTTCCAATGTGAAAATTGTATTTTTGCAAAACAATCTCCAAAAAATCATCCTGAGCACTCTTATAAAAAATCAAAACCTTTTCACCTCATTCATAGTGACCTATGGGGTCCTGCCCGAATTCCTAATCTTACTGGCTCAAGATGGTTCATTACATTTATTGATGATCACACACGCATATGTTGGACCTATCTTATGAAAGACAAATCTGAGACAAGTGACATATTCAAACAATTTCACAAACTTGTCCAAAATGTATTTTTGTCCACTGTTCAGATTCTTCGAACTGACAATGGCAAAGAATATTTTTCTCATGAACTTTCAAATTACCTTGTTAAGCATGGCATATTCCATCAAAGCACTTGTGTTTACACTCCACAGCAAAATGGTATAGCTGAAAGAAAAAACCGTCATATTCTTGAAGTTGCCCGTTCCCTAATGTTTTCAAGTCATGTACACATTCTTTTTAGTGGTGAAGCAAAGGTTAACTTCTACATATCCGATCAATAGGCTTCCTCCAAAACTCTTAATTTTCGTGACCCCATTAAGTTGCTTACAAAAATGTTTTCCCCATATCCGACTCTTTGAGTCCCTTCCCCTAAAGTTTTTTGGGTGTACTCGTGTTTGTTCATAACTCTATTCCCACTCGAGGAAAACTTGATCCCAAGGCCATTAAGTGCATCTTTGTTGGTTACTCTCCTACCCAAAAAGGGTACAAGTGCTATTGTCCTTTCACTAAAAATTTCATATCTCCTATGACACCACCTTCCCTTGAACATCAACCTTCTTCCTAATGTTCCACTGTGGGGAGAATTTTAGTGAAGAGGAACATTGGGATCCATCCACGTGTCTTCCTAACTTACTTCCCACTTCATTTCTAGAGTGAGCACTTATTCAAGACCCTAAATCCATACAAACTACAACTCAAGGAGAAGAACCCGAGAAAGGATTGCAGTGGTGAACTTCTCAGTTTACTCTAGAAGACCACGAGTTCCTCAACGTAACCAACCATCGAATTAGTGCCAAATCTTGTGGGGACACAAAGTTGACGAAGGTAATTGCATAGTTAATGATATTGATGCTACGATTGATGATCTTGATGTTCCTATTGCTATTAGAAAGTGAGTTAGGACATGTACTCAACATCCCATATCCAATTATCTAACTTATTCTAAGTTGTCACCAAAGTAGCTGTGGCTTTCATCACAACAATTGATCAAATGGAGGTTCCAAAAATGTTCATGATGCTCTTCAAGATAAAAATGGAGAGATGTCAGAATGGAGGAAATGAATGCCTTAAATGAAAACAAAACACTGGATGTAGTGGATCTTCCTCGAAGGAAAGAAAGTGGTAGGATGTAAATGGATCTTTACCATAAAAATAGTGAGCAAATGGAAACATAGATAGATACAAGGCAAGGTTTGGTAGCTCAAGGGTACACTCAAACCTATGGTATTGACTATGAAGAAACCTTCGCCCAAGAGCAAAAATTAAACTCTATCGTAGTCCTCATCTCTCTGCAGCAAATCTTGATTGGGAATTGCACCAAATGGATGTGAAGAATGCTTTCCTAAATGGAAACTTGGAGGAAGAAGTTTATATGAAGCTCCCTCCAGGCTTTGAAGAAACTAAAACAGGTATGGTATGCAAGTTGAGAAAATCCTTATATGGACTAAAACAGTCTCCTAGAGCCTGGTTCACCAAGTTCAGCTTGGCTATGAAACAGTTTGGGTACACACAAGGACAGGCAGATCATACCCTCTTCGTTAAACAAGCTGAAAATGGGAAGAAAGTGGTACTTATCGTCTATGTAGATGATATAGTGATTACTGGAGATGACACTCAAGGGATTGAAAGGCTTAAAAGGTAGCTTCTGCATGTAATTTAAGGTAAAAGACCTCGACACTTAAAATATTTTCTGGGATGGAAATAAAGAAGGAGCAAGGAAGGCATTTTCATTTCCCAAAGGAAATATACTCTTGATCATCAAGGAGACAGGGAAACTTGGGTGCAAGGTCATTGAACTCCTCTAGACGTAAATTGGAAACATAACATTCATGAAGAAGATCCTCCCGTGGCGAAGGAATCCTACCAAAGACTTAGTAGGGAAGTTAATCTACCTATCTCTCACTAGACCTCGACATTGCTTATGTTGTTAGTGTGGTGAGTCACTCATGCACTCTCCTACTAAGAGACACTTAGATGTCGTCAATCGATCCTTCGCTACCTAAAAGTGGACTCCTGGCAAGTGGACTATTGTTCCGTAAAAATAATCACCGAGGATTTGAGTGCTACATGCAGATGCAGATTGGGCAAGGTGCCTCGTGAGAAGACGCAAAGTCAACTACAGGGTATTGCACAAAAGTATGGGGAAATGTTGTGACTTGGAGAAGAAAGAAACAAACTGTTGTTGCAAGAAGTAGTGCTGAGGCAGAATACAGGGCAATTGCTCAAGGAGTTTGTGAACTTATTTGGATAAGTAGGTTACTACAAGACCTATTTATTCCACTTGAAGGTCCTATGAAAATGTACAGTGACAGCAAGTCAGCTATCAGCATAGTCCATAATCCTATTCAACACGATAGGATGAAGCATGTGAGGATTGACAGAAATTTCATCAAATCAGAAATTGAAAATGGAACTTTTAGCCTACATTATGTGTCAACCAAGTCACAAGAAGCTGATATGTTTACAAAAGCCTTACTGAAGTCAGAATTTGATTCAAATGTTAGCAAGCTGGGAATGATTGACATCTATTCACCAGCTTGAGGGGGAGTGTTGGATTTCCAAAATTAAAACCCCAAGGATTAGCTGTAAATTAGTTGTTATAGTAGTTGTAATAGTCAAAGATTGGGTGCTGATATAACAACTGTAATAGTCAAAGATTAGGTGCTGATATAACAACTGCAATAGTCAAAGATTAGGTGTAGATTAGCTGTTATAGCAGCTGCAATGGCTGCATTGTCAAAATAAGTTGGTTGTAATCCCTCCAATTAAGGGATTTTGTTTGTACATTGATCTATATAAATTCACCAGGCTATGAGTCTTCCTCTCAAGCCATTTATTTCAAATCTCACAAAAATTAAAATAAATGTATAAATTTCTGTTCTACAGACAAGACATCTTTTTGTACCAGATGCAGAACCTGGTCATTTCCTTCAGTATTGTTGTCATTGGCTTCTTCCTGCTCTGCTTCTTCATGAAAACAGCTCTGATCTCAATTGGGTTGCCAAGGTATGAGCAGCTTTTAGGCTTTATGGTATATTTTGTATTAATAAAGATGCTTCTAGTTTTCATCTTGGAAAGAAATCAGAATTTAGAAAATCAAGGTTTTGATTAGACACCCTTAAGCATTTAGAATTGCCATTAGGAAATTATCAAAATTTTGCATTGTCTATTTCTTTGCATATCAGGATGCTAGGACTTTCATATAATTGCTTAAGTTCGTTTATTCTAATCTTGTATTACAATGTACTGTCTATATTTTGTTTTCTCTAACTGGGTTTTTTTTGCAGGTTGCTTGTCAACCTTTGGCAGTTCTTGTCAAAAATCACTTTGCTTCGATATTTTCAGTTTCTATGGCTTTGCATTGCAGTAAGAAACCTGGATCAGAGAGGGGAACACTTGTGCTTCAGAGTTCCATTCTGCATTTTGCTCTGATATCTGAGAATGAACGCGACAAACTCATAAAGAGACATATGGTCAGCTCCTCTGCACTTGAGGGTCCTTTATTTACAGAAAAACTTCTTTTTGGAAAATATTTTCTAGAAAACATCTTCCTATGTTTGGTGTAGTATCCGGAGGAAATATTTTCCTGGTCATTTGTTACAACCCATTAAATGAGGGGGAATGACTTCCCTTTTGAAGGAGGGAAGTAATTTTCCTGAACAAATCAAACAACAGATTTTTTTTAGAAAATGCATAATTTTTTTAACATAATGTTTCAGAAGAAAATAATTTTTAGGAAAATATCCTTACTTGAAATTGTTTTTGAGGAATATTTTCTACTAAAACATTTTCCACTAAGTTATTTTTCGTAAAATCAAGTGGACCCTTTAATTTTGATTTTTTTCCTTAAGTTCAACCACATGTATGTCATGCATTTATATTTATTTTACTTCTGCTGGAGGTTTTTAAACGTGCAAGATGTTCGTGTTGTTATCTATTTAACATTGTAATTCACAAAACATCCTTATGGGCATCTTCTAAATCACAGTTGGATTAAATTAATGTGAATTCCAGCAATATAGATGCCATCCATTGACATTTATATATAATAGCAATATTTTCTTTATCAGTCTTAACTGAATTTATTTAAGGGGTCATTTTTTTTGTAAGTGTAACAATTCATTCTGCTTTTTCTGTACTTCTAGGTGTCTATTGTCAGCTGCATTTTATCTTTGTCCTCTTGTTCACCAGACCCCGTAGTCCCTTTTTTTTCCAGGGATACAGTGTCATTTGCAATTCAAACTGTTGTTGATGGATTTTTGGACATGTGAGTTTTCTTCCCTGCCTCACTGTTTATGTTCTGTTCCAATTTGGAGTTTATATCTTGATATGTAATATAAAATTATATTAAGATGTAGGGATGATAATCATACTAGTGTTGCTGTTGTTGACAAGATCAACATTTTTCGCCCTGATAGAGCTTTCATGGTAATTTTCGATGACATAAAACTTGATGACACCATTTAGATATCCTTTCACTTTCTATCATTTTCTTTCTATTATTGTCTTGGTGTACCTAATAAATTTATTGATTTTCAAATTGGCAGTTTTTGGTAGAATTTCATTATAAAATTGAAGCAGCATCTCATTACAGGCATAAGTGCCACCGATTGGCAGGAATTGAGGTGCTTGTTAGTATTATTGGTCAGCGAGCTGCTGTTTTAAGCACTTCCAAGTAAGTTTTTTGGGCATAGATTATATGTGTTACATATTTAAAAGATGTTGTACACAAGAATCTAGTGCGCTTCCTTGTTTAAATGATTATCATTTGTATTATCTTGCATTTGTTAAAAGTGTGTGATGTGCCAAGTTATGTGTGTGCTAAACTTTCGCGGATGCCTTCTCCTCTATTATTGGTGACCTAATGACAATTTTGGGACCATGTGACGAACATGCTGGAAATAGGTTTAGCCAGTGTAGTTAAAGGCGCCATGAGGCGCGCCTTAGGCGCTAAGGCGAGGCGAGGAAGGGGTCTATCGCCTCTTGCTGGTCCAGGCGGTGCTCCTTCAATGAGGCGCTCGCCTCTCTCGCCTTGACAGCGCTTCTTCTGTATGAAGAGGCGCTCGCCTCTCTCGCCTGACTGATGGGCAGTGGGTTTGACAAAGCCGAGCCAATGAAAACATCAGGTTTCGTATAAAACAAGAGAGACGGTTAGGATTCAATTAAAATATTGGAGTTCTGCAAAAAAACAGAGTAGACAAAAGCCACTGCTCAAGCCAATTCAGCCACCGCCAAGAGAAAACATGTACCTTTCTATTTTTTTTTTGTGTTCTACTATTCCTTATATGTTTCGGTTCTGTCTGTGACAGAAACATTCTTTTTATGGCTTTTTTTTTTTCTGTTTCACTACCAACAAGCCACGTGCTCTGTTTTTAGTCTTACTTTATTTTCAATCTGTTTTCTTCATCTTTTTCATACTTTCTATCACTAAACTTGTTTTTCATTACTGATTTATTGTTCTTACCTATTTAGGTAGTTTCCATGCCACTTTAACTGATTTCTTAGTGATTTTATTTTGGTTCTTAAAGCTCTGTTTTTCGTCTGTAATATACCTGCTGCATGCTCTGTTTCAATTTCCTGTTACAGAGCTCTGAATGACTGATTTCTAGTTTTCTGTTATGAACTTTAGGGACTTGGAGTTGTCTAATTTAGGGTATTTATCTCTTTCTGTTATGAATTTGGATTTTTGAGCTTTATTATTTCGAGCTTGTTACCAACTTATTATCATGCTATATTACTTAACATTTTAATGTTTTATTTTCACTATGAAGTAGTTAATTTACATGAGAATTTATTGCAAGCTAGTTTTATATTTTACTGCTTTTTTACTGTTAGCACCCTTCTTAAGTGAGACGTGCGCTTTTTGGTGCCTCTCGCCTCAAGGAGTTAAAAGCCCCTAGCGTCTTAAGGGCGCCTTTCGCATTTGACTACCTTGGGTTTAGCACATTCATTTTTATCCTGTCAGCATGGTGTGCAAATGACATTTTTTTATTTAGATATAATGACAATTTTGGGACCCTGTGAGGAACATGCTGGAAGTAGGTTTAGCACATTCATTTTTGTCCTGTCAGCATGGTGTGCAAATGACATTTATTTATTTATTTAGATATACTGTTAAAAACTTCGCACTGTTTTCTATCAAAAGAAAAAATTCACACTATTAGAAACCAAGACATTATAGATGTCCAAATAGTACTTTCAAATTCTCAAGTGTGAGACCTAGCATGATGACTTCAGCTGAGCTAGCGGCTAGACTTGAACTTGCTCTGGCAAATCCTACTATTGCCAAATTATGTCTTCTAAGTTCTAAGTGACAAGAAATCTTTAATTTATAATTGAAGAATTAGTGACTGTCAACCCATGCTTATATTCCCTAACTGGTTTGGATAGCTGAAGCAATATTACCTCATTCTGGTCTTTGATGTTCCTTGTGGCGTCAATCATATGTTGGGATGGCCTGTTAAACCATTAAGTATTAACCACTTAAAAAGGTGGGTTCGGTTCACATTTTTTGAACAGTTTTAGTAGCTGGTACTTTTTGAACAGCCTCACCTTAACATGTGTGTTGAGGTGGTGCTGGCAGGTTGGCCTGTTGGGTTAACCCTCCTTAATTAAAAGTTGAGGAAATTTTTTTTAATTAAGGTTTTTTTGTTTAATTAGTGAATAATTAAATTAATTGGGTTGTCACAGTTGTGCTTAAGGCCCTGGATCAGCCCATTTGACATATCTTCCGCAAGTGTCATGATCAAATTTTAAGTTGAGAAGTTTGTTTGAAGTTTTGATCTGTTTATTTCTCATTTACCTTGCTTAAATTTTGAGTAAATGCAGTTATCTTTTCAACTTGATTGGCCCATTGATTGGATGTCATGCTTTACAAGACCAATGTTGTTGTATAATTTCTGCATTGTTGCTACCATTTAAAAAGAATCCATCTGCAGAAATCACCAGTATGCTTGGGGAACAGCTCCAGGTATATGTTGTTTAGTTTTTTTAATGTTCTCAAACTCCTCTGATTGCCTGTTTAAACCATTATTTACTAGTTTGTTTTCTGTCCAGTTTCTTGTTTCAATGTTGGTGGCGTGTTGCATTCCTTCTAAAACCAAGGAAGCATGTGATAGCACTACATCCCAAGTTCTATGTCTCCTCCGTATGTTAACTGTGGATTCTGATCCATCTATGTATGATTACATCAAAGTGAGTTTCTGCTATTCAACTTGTATATGTTGTATTAAGGATTAGATTTTGTCATGCTTTGTGGATGTATGAAGTTAATTTCTTGCAGGAATTGGAGCCGTTCCCTGAATTAAAAATCTTTGATGAGATAAGGAAGTTCCATGAAGAATTATGCCAAGCTTACTCTATGAGGGACCACTTATTGAAGGTAAATAATTCATCTTCTATTGCATTTTTGTTGCTGTAAATCATAAAGTTTAAAGCTAATTCTATTTTAACATGTTATCTGGTACATTGTTCTTTTTCAGTTTGTAAAGAGGTCTTGCTACCTTCCGCCAAGGATACTTTTGTCAAGGTGATTTCCTTTTTTGACAAACTTTCCTATGTTATTATCTATAATAATTTTATCTGCAGATATTGCTTCTGGTTCATTAAATATAAATGAATGCAAGGTATTGACTTCATAGAATTATTGGTCTGTGCTGTATGTGCATGAGTTTGTCGAGGGAGGGAGGGAGTCTGTGCTGTATGTGCACACACTATAACTTGCAATTTTATTTTGTGATTTAAAACTGCTTCAAAGTTTCTGAGGTGTTTACTTCTTGACTCCAGTTCTCTCTTTCAGTCTCCAGGCATTGCACAAAAAGTTACTGATTGAGGAAACCTTTCAGAGAGGTGGGAGTCCAGAAGGTTATTTTAACGGCAGATATTGGCATGGTGATCATGAAATTGTGCATGCAGTCTGGACACTTGTTCACATGTGTGGCTCAAATGATGCAAGTGGTGTTAGAGAATTGGTGTCAGATTTCATTTCTAGGGTATTATTGTTAGCACTTGTTGTCTGAAGGAGACGTGAGCCACGAGTTTCATGTTCCCCTCCTCTCCTCTTCCTTTTAGTTTATCATCACACTTTGTTTTAACATGTTTACACTATTTCTCCTTTAATGTGCCCCTCCTCAATAATTTTTATCCGTGTCTTTACATTTTAACTTTCTTTTCCCACTTCTTATAGTCATACACACAAAAACATCACAAGTAAGCTATGCTGGTCATTAATTTAAAAGATTACCCTTTGTTTGCAAAAAAGTGATCTACTCTTTGTAGTTTAAAATGTTCTTACATAATTATTAGATGATGAGAAATAATTAAAAATAATTAGTGTATTGTAAAAACTATCATTATTTAAACAGATTTTGTCATTAAATTCTCATACTAAACTGTGCTCCTCCTGAAGTCTATTCTTGGCTCTGCCACTGCTTTTAGAAATATGCTTTTCCCATATCAAGTTGACATCCCCTCCCCTAAGGAACCTAAATTGTGGCTGCAGGTTGGTGCAGGGGACCCACACTGTGTTGTTTTCCATCTTCCTGGTGAGACTAGTCATATTCGTGTTGGTAAATCTATTGATATCAGCAGTGCAATGGAAATCAGTTCCAACATAGACACGTGCATGTCTGAAGAACTTCTGGTTGTCCTCATGAAATTTCTAAAGAAGTATCTGATGGATGATTCTGTGAAAATTGTTGATATGGCATCACAAACTCTTCGCGTAAGTGCATCTAACTGGCAATTGGCCTTTCATGAAATTCATCATTATTGATTAAAATTATTGTTAATTCCGTTCTTGTACTTAATGTAAAATTAAAATTAGATGTTGGTTCAATATATAGCTGTATGCATTTTGGCAAACCGTATGTGAAGTACTTTTATTATTTGTGTCTTATGTGAATAATTTCTCCTGTTTTATTGTAATTTATAGGTCCTAAAACTTAAATCACTAAATATATAGTACTTATAAAAATGGATTATTGAGTGTATAATATTGTCATTTGCTTCGGAGTTTGCATCTTTCTTGCAATCCGTTGCAAATACTGCATTCCTTGCTTCTTACAAAATTAATTGCATCTGCTGTTTGGGTTTATTTACAGGGAATACTTTCGACTGAAAGAGGCCAAGGTGCGTTACAGTCATTTGATTCTTATCAGAGGTCTCTGATTGAGGTAATATTTTAATCCAAGCAAACACGTATTTATTTTCTGTCAATTTTTAGGTTTAAATCTGTATCTAGGAATTTGGGGATTTTTTTTTAAATTAGATTATTATTATAACTATTTTAGTGTTGAATTTTCCAGATTTGCAGTACTTAAAGTTTCTTCGTGATTGTACTGGTGCACAAGTTGGAATACGGGCATGCATGGGATATTTTGAATTAGGATGAACTATGCTTAATAATTTGGATTCTTGTTTTTCAATATGACACTTGATATCCGTGAAACTTTTTTTTAGCACCCTGCTTGCAGGACTGCATTTTATGATTGTTCTGTAGATACGTAAATGAGCCAAATTGCTGGAAATGGGAACCGTCAAAGTGTTCCTTATTGTGGACTTAAAACAGGAATTTAGAATTATGATATCTTGCTCTTTGGTTTTTAGGATAAAGGAGAAATTTTATTAAAGAAGAAAGTTGAAAGATATGAGGGAGGAGGACAAGATATCTCCTAAAATAGGAAATTAAAAGAAAATAGTGTGCCTGCCAGGCCCAAAAATGCAGCAGAGCTTTCGAATC
The DNA here is from genome assembly GCA_023212625.1 of Styphnolobium japonicum. Lineage (NCBI taxonomy): Eukaryota > Viridiplantae > Streptophyta > Magnoliopsida > Fabales > Fabaceae > Styphnolobium > Styphnolobium japonicum. Next base: position 36,157,014 of record JALBWW010000003.1, on the reverse strand, counting down.
TCTGCATACCTGTGAGGGGAACTCCTTTTAAAAAACACCATGTGCAGAACAATAAGAGGGACGATAAACACAACTGTGGCTCATAACATATGTAAGGGCTAAGAAATGATACGCCAGAAAATGGGATAAAGTACACACAGCCACAAATTGTCTCCTTATTCTTTCTGAAACCTTTAAAATTTGGCATGACAAATATGACTAGGGATTTGGCAGCTTTGCTCTTTTGATGTTTCCCTTTTTCTCTGTTGTCTTGTGTCTTGCTCTTTTGTCATTGAGGATTCCTTATCCTCCAATCATTTTGTAACTCTTTTTCTCTTCGTCTCAATGAAATATTTTTTATCAAAAAAATAATGTGGCATGGCAAATTACTTCAAGGTGGATTGGTACACCCAGTATTCATCTAGAACTCCATAGACCATAGTCCATACAGATTATCCCTCAATAATGTAGCTGCCCAACAATGCAAAAAATAAATGGGTAGTTGTTTCCAAACCAGCTTTATCCATAAAACACATAATTGGAAATAGCTGTCTGAGATTTGTGAATCTGCCACATGTCATTGGTATTAGTTCTGTTAAAGTCTGATTGGTTGGAGATACCCTTTGAGGAAGAAGAGGTTAGGTGGGGGGCTATATGGGATATGGGTAGGAAAAGGCTCAAGATCTTGATAGTTTTTTTAGTGCTTTTTTTCTCCAGAGATTCTTGGACATTGTGAAGGGAGATTTTATGAAGATATTTTCTAGGGAAAGAAAGAGTACTGGATTAACATTACTTTTTCAAAGAAAGATCCTACTGAAAAATGAATACTAAAATAAAGGGAGTCCTATAGTACTGTTGGATGATCATTGGATGAATTCAACAACAACCAGGTCTTATCCCACTAGATGAAGTTGGCTATATGGATCAATCGATGCCACTAGGATCTATCAAAAACCAAAATTTCAATAAAACCATTTATTCCCTCTTTGGACCAATAACTTAAATAAGTGGTTATTTTAGTAGGGCCTTTTAAGTAAACTCTACTGTCACAAATGCAATATGAAATAAGCTGAAGAGCGTTTGGAATGACACTTCGAGAAGCGCTTACCCAGGAAATATGAGTGTTTGAAATTTTGATAATTCATTAAGGTCAATATAGTCAAAATATTATAAAAAACAGCTTCCAGTCACAAGCTTCAATTTTAGCTTATGAAAGTAAGCACGAAACAACTTATACGAGTTGCAAAGGTTGTTTTAATAAGTTCATCTAGACAATCATAAAATGCTTCATAAGTGCTTACTGTAGTAGAGAAGCCCAAATAAGCTGAACATAAGCTCATTCAAATGGGGCCTTATAGTATGGTCTTTTCTAATGGTTTATCCTGAAGTTTTGTTAGGTCTTCTTGTACCCTTTTTAATCAGACTATCTTGGATATTGTGGATGAATTTGGATACAAAATCCAATGGAAAAAAATGCGGGATTACCAACAAATTCGGGTGCCTAAGAAAACTCCATAAAATAATGAGAGCCAATGAATCTTGAAAATACATGCTTTAGCATCCAATGACCCACATTCGCTGGGTTGTGTATTAAGTTGTGCTACTGAAAGTTGATGAAAATGCATGCATGTTATTGCGACTATGTCTAGCCTTGGAACTATTTTCTCTTATAAAATGTTTTATTGTGTACTATTGCAGGTGCATTCCAAGGGTGTTAATGTTGAACTTGTGGAAAATTTCCTTTTGGACCTGGAAAGGAAGTCAAAAGGTATCTTGGTCAATTTCTGCACATTTTTTACATGAATGTTATTGTGAATGTCAGTAGAACTAGTTGGGTCTGAATTAATTTGTTAGCGATATAAACCATTTATGAGCCTTCACCTAACAGTTTAAGCTTTTGGGAAAGTTGGTCGTTAACATGACATCAGAGCCTCTATGACAAAAAGGGTCAGGAGTTCGATCCTTGCCGTTCCCATTCTTTTAAATAAAGTTGAATTTCGGCACAAGGTAGAGTAGAGATATTTGGGGAGTTGGTCCTTGACTTAATTTTCTGTCATTGATCTTTTAATTTAGGTAGACATTATGCTGATATTGGTTTTTTTTTTTTTATTTATGAGAATCCGTGTGTTGTGTGATATATTTAGAAATGTTTATATTGTATCTTTACTTATTTAGAATTAGAATATGTATTTAATTCTGTTATTAGTCAATCCCTCAAATCATGGGATCTCAAATTAAGGAAGGAAACACCTGTTGTTTCCTAAAATAGATGCTAGGACCTATGTATATATTTCTGAATGATTGATCAATAAGAATTCAATTCAAATCCCAATAACTAAGATGGTATCAAAACCCTCTATCTAAGGGGGCCTGCTTCCACGTAAACAAACCCTAAAATCGCCACCGTTGGCCTTCATTGACAACGCAAAACACCCTAAACCAGTCACAGTTGTCCTTCATCGCCAACACATATTCAGACCTAATCTTTACTCACTGGTTGGCTTTCATTGCCGATCCTTTACCCATGTTGCTCCTTACCTTCCTTCATTTGGCCTTCATTGCTATTATTAGTGTCAACCTTCATACCTCACTATGTCTAATGTAGAGGGTGAAGTTCTGGACACAGTGAAACAAAAGATACCCAACCTCAACAACCTAGAGAATTGCAGAATATACATGTTGCCTATCGAATGAACGGGAAGAATTACTTGAAATGGTCCCAACTTGTTTGGACAGTGCTGAAAGGGAAAGGGAAAGGGAAACTGAGCCACATCACGGGCACTGGACCAAAAAAGGGAGACCCCAATTTCGAAGCATGGGATGAGGAAGATGCTATGATCATGGCTTGGCTGTGGAATTCAATGATCCTAGAACTCATTGATACCTGTATGTTTCTTAGCACTGCAAATGAAGTTTGGGATGCAATGGAGTAGACCTACTCCAAAGCAAAGATGCGGCCCGGGTATATGAAGTAAAGGTGAAAACAGTAGCAGCAAAGCAAGGGAATAAGACTGTTACTGAATATGCCAATCAGCTAAAGTCCCTGGGGATGGAGCTAGACCTTTATAGAGTGATCAAGACTAAGTGTTCAGTGGATGCCACAATTCTCAAGGATTTTATTGAGCAACACAGGGTTTATGATTTCCTAGTTGGCCTAAATTCTGAATTTGATTAGGTCAGAATTCAAATCCTTGGGAAACAAATGCTTCCATGTTTCAATGAAGTGGTGGCCATTGTATGAAGTGAAGAGAGCCGAAGATGTTTGATGTTGGATACTTCCAATGTGGACAGTTCAGCCATGGTGGGTGAATGTATTAATAGTGAATATGCAAATGTGGGAAAGAAGAATGATGGTTTGTGATGCACATATTGCAACAAGTCGCACCACACTCGCGAGAAGTGTTGGAAACTTCATGGGAAGCCCTCTAGCCATGAGTGGGGACAAAAAAGGGGACCTTCCAAGAAAAATGGGCATGTTAACATTGCAGTAGATGACACTAGTTATGGGAATAAGCCCTAATCTAGCAACCTGAATCAGGACGTGATAGAAAGGGTGAGGTCTTTCCTTAGCAACCTAGAAAAACCTTTAAGTATTTGTACTTTGGCATTTTCAGGTATGTTTCCATTTTCAGTTGGATTAAATGTCTCAGAAAAACCCTGTACTCCACTATGGATTTTGGATTTTGGAGCCACAAACGCACTTTTCCACCTATTCACCATGTCCTAGTAATAAGAAAATTATTACAGCAAATGGTACCTTTGTAACCGTGGCAGGTTTGGGAGACATTAAAGTAAATGCATTCATTAACATTAAAGAATGTTCTCCATGTCCCAAAATTATCGACCAACCTTGTTTCTGTACAAAAACTTACTCAAGATTTATCCTGTAATGTGATTTTTCACAACAATCATTGTGTTTTTCAAGACAAGGATTCGAGGAGGACGATTGGACTTGCTAGAGAATGGAATGACCGTTGCCTCACTCTCTCCTGTTTGAATTTATGTTATCCAATAGGGAAAAAATTCTTCTTTACCATTGTAGATTAGGACATCCTTCTTTGAGGATTGTTAAAGTTCTTTTTCCTCCACTGTTTACCCAAATAGAGGTTGAGTCTTCATTGTGATGTGTGTGAGCTTACTAAACCCAAGCGTGTATCTTTTCCCATAAGTAATAAAAAAGCACTTTCCCCCTTTTATCTTGTTCATACTGATGTGTGGGTCCCTCTAAGGTTCCTAATGTGTCTGATGCTTGCTGGTTTGTGACCTTCATTGATGATTGTACTTGTGTTACTTGGACCTTCTTACTTAAAAATAAATCTGAAGTAAGCACGACTTTTCAGAACTTGTTCTTTGTGATTAAAAATCAATTTGGTGCGAGTATCAAGCGCCTTAGGTCTAATAATGCTAAGGATTACTTCAATCACATCCTTACACCCTTCTGTCACATGGAAGGTATCGTCTATGAGTCCTCTTGCGTCAAAACACCACAACAGAATGGGATAGCTGAAAGGAAGAATGGGCACCTTCTTGACCAAACTCGGGCTCTTTTGTACCAGCACAATGTACCTAAAACTTTCTTGGGGGAAGTTGTGCTTACAGCGACACACCTAATCAATAGGCTTCCTTCCAAGGTCCTTGGTTTAAAAGGCCCAATGGACATGCTTTCTACTTTTTACCCAAATCTCTCCACTTCAAACAACCTTACCTCTCGAATCTATGGGTATGTGTCCTTTGTCCATGTCCATGTCCATGTCCATAGTCAAGATAAAGGGAAACTTGACCCTAGAGCCCTTAAATGTGTGTTTGTTGGGTATTCTTCCACTCAAAAGGGATATAAATGCTACCACCCTTCTTCCAAGAAGTTTCTTGTCTCCTGGGATGTCACCTTTCATGAGGCTCAACCTTATTTCGCTTAACCTTACCTTCAGGGAGAAAGTTTTAGGGAAGATAAGAAACTAGACCTTCTTGGCCCTCTTGGGTTACCTGACTTGCCCAGATGTGCGGTTTGGAAAAAAATTGGTGTACATAAAGAGGTCAGTGGAAATTCCAAACTCTGCCAGTTCAGGAGTCCAACTCCAGTCCTTCAAATGAGGTAACAATTTCTGATTTTGTAGCTTTACAAGATAAAACTGAATTCCAATCTGCTGTAGATGACCTTGACCTCCCAATTGCTGTTAGAAAAAGAACCAGAAAAGCCACTAAACAACCCTTATACCCTCTCTCCATCTACCTCTCATTTAAGCATTTTTCACCCATTCACAAAGCCTTCCTAGTTAACCTAAACACTACCTCCATACCCACTACACTATCTGAGGCATTGTCCAATGAAAAATGGAAGCAAGCCATGGATGTTGAGATGGAAGCCCTAGAGAAGAATAAAACATGGGAGTTAGTTACGTTACCAGGAGGAAAAAGGCCAATTGGATGCAAGTGGGTATATACAGTGAAATATAGAGTTGATGAGTCAATTGAGAGGTACAAGGCGATGTGAGTTGCCAAAGAGTTCAGACAAACTTACGGGATTGATTATTTAGAGACATTTGCTCCAATTGCTAAAATGAACACGGCAAGGGTACTATTGTCTCTTGCTGCCAATAGGGGTTGGGACTAACAACAGTTTGATGTAAAGAACGCGTTCTTCCATAGGGAAATCGAGGTGGAAATCTATATGGAAATGCCTCCGAGATATGTAAGAAATGTGGCTGCCAACATAGTGTGCAAGTTAAAAAAAGGCCCTGTATGGGTTGAAACAATCTCCTCGGGCCTGGTTTGGAAGGTTTACTAGAGCTATCACTACCTTGGGGTACAAACAAAGTCAAGGGGATCGTTCATTAAGCATTCTGCCTCAGGGGGAGTAACAGTGCTATTAGTGTATGTAGACGATATTATCTTGACCGGAGATGATAGGAGGGAACAATAAGCCAGTAAGCCTTGAGTCAGTCTTTGGCCAAGGAATTTGAGATCAAAACCTTGGGAAAGCTGAAATATTTCTTGGGCATTGAAGTGGCACACTCCAAGAAAGACATCTTCATATCACAACTAAAATACATAATTGATTTACTCAAGAAAACAGGTAAAACAACATGTTAACTTGCAAGTACTCCCATGTACCCGAACTTAAAACTGGGAAATGTAGAGGAGGATGTTGTTGTTGATAAGGAGATGTATCAGTGCCTTGTGGGTAGACTCATTTACTTGTCTACACCAGACCAGATATTGCCTATGCAGTGAGCCTAATCAGCCAGTTTATGCACAACCCGAGAGAAACTCACTTGGCTGCTCATAGAATTCTGCAGTACCTCAAGGGGACTCCGAGTAGGGGAATCTTGTTCAAAAGGAGTGGGAATATGTCTCTTGAAGCCTATACAGATGCTAACTACACAGGGTCAATTGTTGATATGAGATTAACTTTTGGGTAGTGCACTTTTCTTGGAGGAAACCTTGTGACATGGAGAAGTAAAAAAGAGTGTAGTGGGATGATCTAGTGTTGAAGTAGAATTTCGTACCATGGCACAGGGTGTGTGTGAATTACTTTGGTTAAAAATCATATTAGAAGATTTGAAGGTTATGTGGGAAGAACCAATGAAGCTATACTGCGATAACAAATCCGCAATCAACATAGCACATAATCCAGTCTTGCATGATCGGACTAAGCACATTAAAGTGGATAGGCAGTTCATTAAAGAAAAGCTTGACAGTGGTTTAATATGCACTCCATATGTGCCTACACAGGGACAACTTGCGGATATCCTCACCAAGGGGTTGAATAGCTCCACATTCGAGAGAATTATATCCAAGCTGGGAATGGAAAACACCTATTCACCAGCTTGAGGGGGAGTGTGAGAATCCGTGTGCTGTGTCATATATTTAGAAATGTTTATATTATATCTTTTACTTATTTAGAATTAGAATCTGTATTTAATTCTGTAACTAGTCAATCACTTAAATCAAGTGATCTCAAATTAAGGAAGGAAACATCTGTTGTTTCCTAAAATAGATGCTAGGACCTATGTATATATTTCTGAATGATTGATCAATAAGAATTCAATTCAAATCCCAACAACTAAGACTTTTCCTTCGGGTGAAATTTTTTGTATCCAATCTTAATTTAATTTTTAGCACTTTAGAGGGTCAAAAGTGACTTCTTCGTAAGATGGGTGATACTGTAAATTCTTTTAGTTTTGACGTTGTAACTTTGGGCACATAGAAGGTTGGAGTGAAGACTAGTCAATTTTGGCTTGAATTCTACTAGCCAGTTGCCGTGAACTGTATGCCATAATTTGCATAAGATTTATACGGTAACACTAGTAAGGATTATGCTATGAACTGGAGATACATTCATACATACACACAATTGGATGAATGCAATATCGAAGCCGAAAATAGACATGGACACCATAGAGACGGAGTTGATGTCTTTTCCTTTTCATTTAGCACAGGAAACCTTAGATGCCATGTCAAGCCCCTTTTTTACCAACATTAATGTTTCTCTCTCTCTCTTTTTCTTTCTTCCTCTCTTACTGCTGTAGTATACCCTTTATCCATCTACCTATCCAACCCATCTATCATTATAAATTACTGAATTTATGTTGGTGGATTTTGATTTCATATAAAATTGTCACTAGTGTTGTTCAATTCCTTTTTTTGGGGGTGGAAGCTTGCAATTGCAGTAGGGGAGAGAGAGGGGGAAATCCATTAGTTCAGTGAACTAAAGACTGTTGAAAATGTAGAGAGAGAAAAGATTTTGGAAAAGTGAGAGAGATGGAGATAATATAGAAAGGTTGCAGGTTGAATTACAATGTGTATTAATTGCCCCCTGCCTACACCTCAATTTATAATAGATTGCAAAGGAGTGTTACAAGCATATTCTGTCAGTCAATCATCCCTTAATCATCTCCAATCAATATAATTGAATCAAACCTCAATTAATCACCCTTGATTTTAGGGTCAACACTTACATAATTGATAAGACTTGCATATCTTTCAGCTTGTTACAGAGAGAAAATCCAAAATAGAAAACGAAAAACCAAAACACATAACTCAACCCATCAATGAAACAATATAGGCAACTAGCACTCCTTGAATAACAAAATCTTTATCGACGTCCTTGGAAAATAGTTCCTAGAATAGAAGTATTATACCTTTCTTGGCATTGGCCCTTTTGACCTTCTCACAACTTCTCCTTCGCACACATCAATAAACACACAAGTCTTCGACCTTTCTCCTCAGTCGCTCCCTCAACCTTCATCTAGATGGTCTTTACAGACCTGGGTCTCACATCACCTAGCAGCATTCACAACTCCCATACTAATGCCAAATTCTTCAAGCCACAACTCCATTGACAGCAAAACAGAGAATCAAAGAACTGCAATCAGGTTCAGCTTTAAAATCTGCCCCAATTGTTGTCGCAATTTGCGATTTCGCTGCAGAAAGATCCAATGCAGTCCATCCAAACTACCCACCAAGTATTGTTGCAGTCATCACACTAGACCAGAACCAAATTGCATGAAGAATCACCAGAAATATGTGACCTGACCTGTCTGATTCAGCAGAGATCATACAGCAGTGGCAAGCCAGAAACAGGGGTCCTTTGTTTTGCACAAAGCCTTGATCGAACCAACCTCCCCTTGATCAATTTAGGATCAGACCAGACAATCGCACCTTACCAAATCACAATCGAATACGATAATGACAATCGTAAACCACCAAATCACAATCGAAATTTTCTGTCAAGGACCATCTCTCTTAAAAGCTTAAGTTGTTAGGTGGAGGCCCATGAATGATTTTATATCTAACAGATTGCCTCGTTGAAGAGCCCTTTGGGCTTGATGTGTGGGCAATGCATAGGCCACTTTGTGCTGAAATTTAATTTAATTATGAAGGATTGGGGTGGTAAGAATCAAACACCTGGTCACTTGGTCTTAAAAGCTCTGATACCATGTCAAGGACTAACTTTCCTAAAATCTTTGTTGGGTAAAGGCCCATGAATGGTTTAATATCTCTAACGATGTCTAATCAAAGCATTCTCTATAGACAATTGTAGTATCCAATCTTTGATGCAGCAAAAAGAACAATGAATGACAGAGATAACCGACAAGGGAAGAATGCTGAAATGACGCCAAACTACTTTGGTTACTAAACTGGGAGAGGACAAAAAGATAGAAAGCAACTCTGTGATTGAAACTGTGGTGGGTTCTATTGGGTTTCGGGATCGGGAAACGCAACGGAAAACAAAAACCAAATCTCAAACCTAGCCGAGGATCCATGCGAAAAGATCATAAAACATGTTAAATGATTTACCTCTAAGAATAAACGACTGACAATCACGAGCACAACAAACCAATAGTGCCTCTACGGTATCTACATGAACGGATGCAATTGACTTCCTCTTCAGCACGGTGCTAGCCACGAAGGGGGGCCGTTTTCTCTCTAAGTTCTCTATTCGGAAACTGTTTCCGACTCTCAGTTGTGTGTGTGTAGTATGTTGCCGCACAAGAGACTAAGAGATGTTTATATAGGCCCCTACACATATCTAACCTAAGTCAGACTCGTGTGGGCCTATTCAATTGGGTCGACCCATTTAGTCTTACTAAAGGTCCAACTAGCCCCATTCAACTCCATTCCAATCCATTCTATGTGTGTTAACCTGTAAGATCCTATTACGTTGACAGTAACATTAAATCCTATTTAATATTACAGTGAGCGGTATCTAGCAATACATCACTACTACTTAAGTAATAGGAATGTCTGTGATTCGACATAACCTAACCATGACTAATGTTACCATGTAGTCTGGTCCTTTTGTCCAGATATCTAGATTGAACACAAGGCATGGAACGATCATCCTTCTACAGTTCAATTTTTGGTTTCTTAATCTCCAAGTAAACATACTAAGACAAATGAGATCAATATCTGATATTGATTCTTTCGAGCATGGTCATGCATTTTCAATCTCACTCTTATCAAGGGGCCCACAGATATCGCTCCGGTTAAGTAGGAGGGACAAATCTTATCTAGGCCACTCATATACCTCTGCATGATTCACTGTATGTCCAATAGTCGTCTTTATAATCTCCTTGTTACAGGGGACGTTTGACGGTATCAAGTCATACAACTCCTCATGTAGGGAACCGTAGTGCCATCAAGTCAAAGGACCACATACACTATTGTCACTGTGAGAATCGCTTATGACACTCACGTAACGATTCATGCAATGTTCTCATGGTGGGTCAATCCAGTACAACATTATTCTAATGTGTACCCATATGAAGACTTGATATCTCATATCTATGACCCGTGAGATATGGTCATCAGTCTGCGCACATACTAATCTCAATGTATTACTGTTGTCCTAATTCACAATAATACTCGACTAGGGACATTTAAGAATAGTGTTCCAAAAGTAACCAATAGGATCTCACAACCATGTCATGCACTTGATATCCCATGGCATTGTACTTACTATTCTCAGGACTTTATCATGCATCTTTAAATAAAATAAATAACAAAATAACTGAAATGCCTCAAATATATATAAATGAATGCCATGATACAATGTAAACTATAAAGTCAATACATAATTGGCCTCTAGGGCATACACCAACAAGTTCATGTCACGGTGGATGGTCCTGCTTACCATGATGAAAAATTATAGTGACAAAACAAGTTCGGAAGAGTTAGAGTGAGATGGGGATAATATAGAAAGGTTGTAGGTTGAAGCACAATGTGTATTAATTACCCCTAGTCTGCGCCTCAATTTATGCTAGATGCTAGAGGAGTGTTACAAGCATATTCTGTCAATCAATGATCCCTCAGTCAAGCTCCAACCTCCAAGCAATCACCTAGAATCAAGCACCAATTAATCATCCTTTATTTTAGGGTCAACACTTCCTTACTTAAAAAGACTTTCCTTAATAGTTTTCTGTACTCTTAACACAGACCTTAACCATAGAAGAATAAGTTGTTCAAAGTTTCTAGGATTTTGTGAGCGGGAGAGAGAGTTTGTGTGTGTGTGTGAGTGTGTATTAGCTTTTAGTTTATGGCCATTGACTATTCTTCCACTTTGTGTTTTCTCTTCTATTGATATGTTTTCTCTTCTAGTGATATTCTTATAAAAAAAAGCATATCCAGTGATTGCTTTATGAAGAACTTTATGTGAGTATTCTTTTACTGGAAATGTTGCCAGTGGTTTCATATACAGACCTGGTTCTGCAGGTTCATCTTGCATGTGTCTTCTTATGCAGTTTCTTTTTGGCCATTGGACCTGCAAAACGATTATCCGATTGATACCCTAAATAATAATGCTGTCTTTTATTTAAAATGTTGAGTAGTGTGAATACTAGCTGTATGTAGTTGTACTACAGCTGTACTTCAATTGTAAATAGCCTTTACAAAACAGTAAAAACTACATAAGCACAATGCATTTATGAATTCTCATTCAGTGGGTTTTCTCTCTTTCTCTGTGACATAAAATATGCAACAAGAGACTTTCATCTCTTCTTATGGTCCTTAGCTCCTTATTATGTGATTAATATTTTAACTGTGCTGTGGTTATCTTTCATTTAATCAGTTGAAGCAGTGTCGTTGGAGAAGTCTACTGTGTGGGTGACACATGGTAAATCTTTTGAGATGTGGATTTGTCCATTGGTGTATTCACTCATTGTTTACTGCAATGATGTGATACTAAGGTATTATGAGGACCTATCTTACTACTTAGACGTTGATAGTTAAAAAGTCTGTTAGTTGTTAGCAACTAGAAAGCATTTATTACGTTTTCTCTTCCCTTTTTCTTCCTCTTATTTTCCTAGGGCATTGTATTTCCAGATTGTGTCAAGATATTGTATTGTTGAAAGCTGAAGTTGCCGAGCTTCTTTTGCCAAGTATTTTTGTCAATATTGCTGCAAGGAAGGATCTGGAGATTGATCTTCACAAATTAATCTGTCTGCAGGTCGTATTCTAGAGCTGTTAACCTCCTCCCCTTAAATTATTAAAAATAAAATAAGAGCTTATTGAGTCAGTTATTTAAAATTATAGGGAAATGGTTATGATTGAAATTATATCTTAGTACCTCCTGCATTATTGGACTTCTAAGTTAATAAACCTGTTATTTTAGCTGCTGTGCATATATGTACTTTCAGCATAAATTTCAAGTATCTTCTGTTTTCTGCTAATAAATTTGATGTATTCTTTGTTGAATTTGCAGTTGAAGGAGCATATATTTATAGAGTCGAATAAGTTGACCAAATCGATTCAAGTGTTGTTGAATTGCCTTAATGAACTTCGTATATGTCATGTCATGGAAAGATTTTCGTTTGTGCCATCAAGAAGAGAAACATCCAAGGTGAATATAATTCAAATGTTCTATTCTAATTGATTATATTTTATCCCTTTTATTCTTAAGTTCCATAACCTTTTTTGGTCCTTTACCCGGCTAGACTGCTATTAATATCCTGAAATTATAGTAGTTTGTTCACTTAGAATTAGATGCCGATATTATAAGATCTAATGGCTTCTACAATGCTGTATTGTAGTGGCTAAAGGCATGCTAATTTCAGTTTGATTTGCAGGAGAGTAAGCGTAGGTGCCATAGACTTTTCAGGCTTTTTTACCATGTTGGGGTAAATAGGAATCATATTTTCCATTATGGTGTAAGTTTAAGAAATATTCCCAATATGGTGCATTTTGAACAGGGAGTCAGAGGTAGTAATACCGACTTAGGTGAAGTCTTATGCAACAACTACGACTTACGTATTTTAGGGTTTTTCATTGCAAAGTCATATGCTAGGAAAATGACTTAGGGTTAGGTTTTTTTTTGAATTATTTTAATGGAAGTCGTATGCACCATATACAACTTTGGTGTTCATCATATTTTATTAATCTTTAGGGTTATGAAGTCGTATACCTTGTATACGACTTTATTAAAATATTATTATTATTTTTTTGTTTTTGTTTTTTAATTTTTATAGTAGTCGTATGTAAGAAGAAAGACTTATGGTTTAGTGGTTAATTATATAAAAAACAATTGTATTCTGTTTTCATTATATAAAATAGTTAAAATAAAATAGTTTTACCTTATGGACATGCACCATTACCCTTCCTCCCTCTATACAAGACTTGTAGCAGATAGATCATAGATGACAAATCTGCTTGCTCTCAGCCAGCTACCTGGTGGTAAGGTTCTAGGAGCAATTAATCAAAATTCAAATCAAAGAAAGCATAATGGCAAAGGATGATGGCAATGGACATGATGCTGTTTAATCGCGAGTAGCCACCATCCTCTCCTACATTCTCGAGCTTCTCTACTAATGCAAAAGCTGCAGTTGATAGTCTCACACAACATGAATTGGGATGGTCTCCTTGTTAACATGATGCATTCGCTTTTGCATAGCCTTGACAGCAGCTACTCTAGCTGCATTGGCTGCTCTATTAGCGGCTGCTACAGCTCTGTTCACCCTTTCGCCTACCTTGGCCACATCATAGGCTTTCTCTATTGCTCGTCTTGCTTCCTGTTTGTTCAATAAAATAAACACAAAATAAATAATTAAGCTCATAATGCTGCAAACTATCTGCCCGTATGCATTTTGTTTTGTCTCTTTACTCTTACAAGGTTGTGCTAATTTGATGCATATAAAAAAAGATGTCCAAAATTCTGTCCATACCCTCAACTTTAATAATAATCCTGTTTTCCTCCTGTAATTTGTAAGCTAAAGACTCAAACCTTCACATACAGTGAAATAATAAAAATCACTGAAGTCGTATACCTTGTATCCTGTTTTCATTATATAAAAAACATAAGTTGATCTTCTTACATACGACTACTATAAAAAATAAAATAAAAATTAATATTTTAATAAAGTCATATACCTTATACGGCTTCATAACTCTGAAAATTAATAAAATATGATGAATAACAAAGTCGTATATGGTGCATACGACTTCCATTAAAATAATTATAAAAAAACCCTAACCCTAAGTCGTTTTCCTAGCATACGACTTTGCAACGAAAAACCCTAAAATAAGTCATAGGTGTTGCATACGACTTCACCTAAGTCGGTATCACTACCTCTGACTCCTATTCAAAATGCACCATATCAGGAATATTTCTTAAAGTTGCACCATAATGGGAAATATGATTCCTATTTACCCCAACGTGGTAAAAAAGTTGATTTTTCACCCATCACCAATACTTGAAAAAAGGAGGAGGGTCCATGTCGGCCACTTGTGAGACATTAACATTCTACTGTAAATAGTACTTTTTAGAATTAAAACTATAACATTTTATTTTTTAACACTTATTCAATGCTTTTTCCATATGTTTAAACGCACATGCCAAGGTTATCAAAATTGCGATTCTACTTTAGAATGGTGAGGGATTAACACTATCTGATTAAGGATTGTAAGGTCCTATGACCTATTATTACAAATAAAGTGAAAAAAAATCACTGATAATTTTAGCTGACTTTAACATATGACAATGAGATATCTAATCAACTATTTTTCCCCCTAGAAGATAAATTTAGTTAAATTTGGGAGACAACCATAGTGAAAATCAATACATAATACACATTTTCATATGGTAACAAGGTTTTCAAGTTGAACTGTTATTATTCTTTCAATTAAAAAAATTGTAGTTCTTTTTTCTTTTTAATCTTACAGATTTAGACATTGCTTGCTGTGGGAAGACTTGTGTACCACTTGAGCTATGCCTTGAATGTCATTAGGCCTTTTGTAGTGGAATGCTGAATCTGTTTAAAATTTTAGGGATTAGGGATAGGGTCTGTTACTTTAACAAGAAGTAAATGTGTCCCTTTCCCTCTTGATGAAATCTAAAGCTCCCTCAAAGATCAAGTCTTTTATTTGGATCGCAGTGCTTAATAGAATTAATACTAATGACATGTTGCAGGTTCGTAGGCCACACAAGACGTTTTCCCTTGATATGTGTGTTATGTGTGGTGCCTATTCAGAATTGGTCCCTCACCTGTTTTTACATTGTTTGGTTGCTGTTTCTCTTTGGAATTCTTTGTTCAACCTTTTTGGAGAATGTTGGGTGTGCCCTAAGTCCTTGGACCATTTTTTGATGATTAGCTATTATGGTTTTGGTAGAAGTAAAGAGGCTAAAAGTTTGTGGCAATGTGCAATCTTCGCTACACTTTGATGTATTTGGTTGGAGCGTAACTCATGTATTTTTAAGGTTTTTACGGCACAACATCTGATTTGGGATAAGATTCGGCGTTTGGCCTCTATTTGGTTTAAAGCACATTGTCTTTTTAAGGGGTTTTCCTTACAAATTTGACCAAGGATTGGGCAACTTAGCTCTTTTGATGTTTTCCTTTTTCTCTGTTGTCTTGTGTCTTACACTTTTGTCATCGAGAATTCCTTATCCTCCAATCCTTTTGTAACTTTTTCACTTCATCTCAATGAATTCTTTTTTTATAAAAAAAGAAAAAAGTGTGTTCCATTTGCTAGGACATCCTAGTTTGTGGATCAAAGTGTTTGTTCAGTTGAAAGTGATTGGAGAGAATCCCAGAATTGTCAAGGATAATTTCTTTCCCTTACTGTTTGTATGGGATAAAGTGATTTTCTTAGCTTCTTTGTGGTGCTTGGCTAGTGGCTATTTTTGAGGGGGTTCTTTGTTGTATATACTGAGAGATTGGCAAGCTTTGGTCACTTGATGTGTTTTTTCTAGTTTTTTTTTTTTTTTCTTTCCATTTTTGGCTTTGGGTTTTTTCTCTATGAGGATATCTTACTCTCTTCTCATGTACTTTTGTCTTCCTCTTCTATAATGAAGTTTCTTTCCTCATCCAAAAACAAAAATAACAAAGTTTTGAAACTGTCCTGGTGTAAATTTTCAGCCAAACAGAAACGTGATTGGAGCATACAATCGTACAACTTTGTTATAATCCATTAGCAATACCATTTGATTCCAATTTATTTTTTTGGCATTGTAGTATCATAGCATTGTAGGATCCTATGATCTGGTTGTGATTTTGACCAGGGTTGTCAATAGAGGCCCTATTGCGGCATAGCAGAGCTTGGCCACTCTAGAATGTTGACAGCAGAGCGTTTCAGTGTAGTGGTCTGGAGTGCCGCAATAGCGGGCGCTTGCGAACACCAATAACGGCCGCTATTCTCTTTTTATTTATTTCTTTAAATGAGCCAAAATGCCCCAAACTCCCTTGGACCATGTCTATTGGCTCTTTTGGAATGGATTGGAGCCTTATGACATTGCCAACAGTAACTCATGGCTCTCTGTTCTCTCCCTCACCTCTGGCAGCAACTCCTGGAGTGGCTCTCTGTTCTCTACCTCATTGTCAGCAACAACTCATGGCGTGGTTCTCTGTTCCCTCCCTCGTGCCAAGAGCAGCACGTTTAAATGTCTATTAATATGTGGTTCTCTGTTCTCTATATCTTTGTGTGTATACTCATTATGTGTCTATGTCGTTCTGCCCATGTGTCTATTGTTTTTTTGGGTTCTAATTCCATATTCTGTATCTCTGTCGCATACTTATTATTTTGGATAGTCCCCTGTTTTTCTTTTTATTTCCTTAGCAGAATTAGGAACTCTTTTGTCCGCTTTCCTCGCCATAGTGGCAGCTCCATGGTCTGCTATGACACTAGCATTTTTGGGGGTTGCCACTCAGCCCCACATTATGCCATTAACTACTTTGATTTTGACAACATTGATACACACACACACCACTTATATAAATATATATATATATATATACAATCACAGTTTATCATTAAATGTAATTTCTATATGTCTATGCTGTGTCGCAGTGTTTGTCTTAGGTTGGGTGTCTAATGGTCTTTCATCCCAATGTACTGCATAGTAGCTTCTAGTTAGAGTATGGTATATATGTGTGTGTCTGTTTGTGTAATTAATTAGATGATGACATGCTGATGTTCTTGGGATAGCTCCATCTTAATTCACAGTTATACCAATTTTATCAATAGAAAAAAAGAATTGTCCTATAATTTATGGCTTTATCTACTAATTGCGCTGGTTAAGATGATTTACACCTCAAGCATCAAATCCCAAGTTAAGATGTACTGAATATGTTATTTCAATCTGTTGCATTGCTGTTTGGCTAAAACAGGGGGGGAAGGGGAACAATGATAACTGTGGTTTGGTTATGCAGAATTCAAAACCTTCAAGTTATAGCTGCAAAACCAGGTCCACTCCTGCAAAGGCAAGAGAATATGCAGTTTCATCAAGTGCATTGGCAAAGTCAACATCTTCATGGGACAAAGTATCATATTCCTTGCATTGTTGCCTGCTTAGAGTTCATTGTTTTCTAAATACTTTTTAACCCTTGGAAAACAATATATTGGTTTCTGGCTGAATTTAACTCAATTCATTTTGTGTTTTATCTTCCAAGGTGTATTGGCTTTCCATTGATTATCTTCTTGTCGCCAAGTCAGCAGTTGTAAGTGGCAGATTTTCTGTACTTCATTTCTCTCTCTCTCTCTCTCTTTATTCAATCTAAGTTCTTGTATTATCTTTTTCTTTTCCTCTTGTTTAAATTTGTTTCTTCAAATTCTGACGATATGCTTCTTTTCTTATTATAGAGTTGTGGATCATATTTTACTTCAGTGATGTATGTGGAACATTGGTGCAAAGAGCACTTCAAAGGTATGACAGTTGGAGGTCCAGATTTCTCCCACAACGAAATGGTATGTTGTACTGAATATTTTTATATCCAATGCTTTTGTTTTTCCTTAATTGGATTATATTATTATGTAACACTATTTTTAAGTCATTTAGTTTTTACACCAGTAAACTGGACACTTGGCATATATGTAAATTTGTAAACTGTAGTTAATGGAGATTGCCTAGGTTCATATTCATGTCTGTAATGTTGGCTCCTATTTATGCTATTTTGTTGGTAGCTAATTTACATCTTTTCTCTTTATGGGCTTCCTGCATATCAGTTGCCAGATCATATTGAAATACTTGTCTCAGCAGTTACTAGAATCAATGAACCTGATAGCTTATATGGTATCCTTCAGTCTCACAAGGTTAGTCAGCATAATCCTTCCCTCTAGTAGTTTTATCTCATATCAGAGTGGTGGATAATATGTTGTCAAGAACCAAATCAACCTAAAAGCTTAAGCTTTTAGATGTAGGGCTGCAGGCTCAAGGTTTTATATCTTGAACATGCAGCCTTTGAGGAAATTGTGTGACTAATTAATCTACACTCTACATGGATCTTTATTTATAGTTTTATACTACTTACTTGACTAAACCTAGTCTCCAAGACTACTCCAAAATTAACTTCTAAATTATAGATGTACAATAAATACCTCATTACACATTTATCACATGTCTAAATACCATGGAGATTGCAAGTATCGAATACCATGTAAAATAGGGGCGGCTGGGGGAGAGAGAGGGAGTAGGATCAAGAGAGAAAACCCTCTTAATGTGAATACATAAGTCTAATGGACTTACACAGTCTACTGTATTTATCTAATTACAATTTGTAGAAATATTTGCTTTATTGATTGATTTTCTCTCAATAGAGTAGTACAACTTAAATAGAAAAAGAAGGGAAACAGAATCCTTAATCATAAGAAACCAGAATCCCATAAAAACAGAAAAGAGAAAAAATACGAAGGTAAATCCCATGACTTGGGGATTGAGAAATCCTTTCCTTAATCCTAGGATATTATCTCCCTAATTTATCTACACTCCCCCTCAAGTTAGAGCAAAGATGTCTATCATGCCCAACTTGGTAACTTGATGTTCAAAAGGTTGTCTCAACAGACCCTTGGTTAAAACATCCGCAACCTTCTGAGTGGTTGGAACAAATGGAATGCAAATTATTCCTTCTTCAAGCTTCTCCTTGATAAAATGTTTGTCAATCTCAACATGCTTTGTCCTGTCATGTAAGACAAGATTGTGAGCTATGCTTATTGCGGCCTTGTTATCACAGTACAGCTACAAAGGAAAAATTATTGGTCTTTCAAGCTCTTCTAATACTTTCTTCAGCCATAGAACCTCACACACTCCTTGAGCCATTGATCGAAACTTAGCTTCAACACTACTTCTAGCAACAAGATTTTGTTTTTTACTCCTCCATGTGACCAGATTACCCCATAGGAAAGTGCAGTATCCTGAGGTTGATCTTTTATCCATAACAGAGCCAGCCCAATCAGCATCAATATATACCTCAATCCCTCTTTTCTCATGTTTTCCGAAGAAGAGACCTTTTCCTAGTGTACCTTTTAGGTACCTAAGAATTCTGTAAACAGCTTCAAGGTGTTCTTCGTATAAAGAGTGCATGAATTGGCTCACCATGCTAACAGTGAAGGCAATGTCAGGACGAGTATAGGACAAATAGATAAGTTTCCCTACTAGCCTTTGGTACCTACCTGGGTCTACTGGGACACCATCTTTGACATCTCCAAGCTTAGTCTTGGCTTCTATAAGAGTATTTGAGGGTTTGCAGCCACTCATTCCAATTTCTTTCAAGAGATCTATGATATATTTTCGTTGTGAAACTACTATGCCCTTCGTTGATCTTGCCACCTCAATTCCAAGAAAATACCAAAGCTGGCCAAGATCTTTAACTTCAAATTCCTTAGCTAGGCTTTGCTTCAATATGCTCATCTCAATTACATCATCTCCTGTCAGTGTTATGTCATCTACATAGACAATTAAAATTGAAACTTTGCCTTTAGTAGATTTCTTTATGAATAGTGTGTGATCTAATTGACCTTGACTATATCCTAGGCCTTTTACAAACCTTGCGAATCTTTCAAACCATGCTCTACGGGACTGTTTGAGACCATATAAGAATTTTTTTTAGCCTGCACACCTTATTCCCAAATTTTTCAGCAAACCCGGGTGGAGGTTCCATGTAGACTTCTTCCTCTAGGTCTCCATTCAGGAATGCATTTTTTTACATCCAGCTGAGTTAAGGGCCAGTCAAGGTTGGCAGCAACCGAAAGGAGGACTCGAACTGTGTTTAGCTTTGCCACTGGAGAAAAAGTTTCAGAGTAATCCACTCCATATGTTTGTGTAAAGCCTTTAGCTACAAGGCATGCCTTGTGTCTTTCTAGAGAACCATCCGAGTTATATTTCAGGGTAAATACCCATTTACAACCAACAATTGTCTTCCCTTTTGGTAGATCCGCTTTCTCCCAAGTGGCATTCTTCTCTAGGGCTCTCATCTCCTCAAAGACAGCTTCCCTCCATTGAGGAACATTTAGAGCTTCCTGAACATTGTTAGGAATAATGACACTAGAGACTTGTGAGATAAAGGCACAATATGAGGCTGAAATATTATTGTAAGACACAAAGTTTAACAAGGGGTGTTTTGTGCAAGATCTAACACCTTTCCTAAGAGTAATGGGAAGATCATCATGACTAGAAGAACTTGGCTGAAAGTTACCTGAGGGATTATTGTCAGGGTCTTGGAGGATTATCATGAATCTCATGATCCACCCTCTGATTAGATTCTTGGTGGTGCTGCTGGATAATGGCCCTTTTCCTCTTTTCTGCCTGGTGTTCTTTTGTATATACAAGACCTTTGTGCCATTTCACCCACTTCTCTGTTCTTCTCTGTTGAATCAGTTTTTTCATTTTGAGATGGCATCACCGTGGTCTGCATTTGTGTAGAATCAGTAGGATTATTTGGTTCATTTGTTTCCAGAGTTTTCATTCTCTGGTTCATAATGTTCCAGAGAGTTTTCATTCTCTGGCTCATAATTTTCCACAGATATGTTAGGAAAGTTAAAGCATAAATCAGAAGAGTCTGGGAAACCATCTTCACTACTGTGCTCCCCCTGAAGATGGGGCTCGGTATAATATGGAGTTCCTTAAAAAAAAAGAGACATCCATTGACACAAACAATTTTTTGGAAACTGGATCAAAACATTTATATCCTCTCTGATTAGAGGGATAGCCAACAAAAATGCATTTATGTGTTTTGGGGTCAAGTTTTGAACGCATGGTATCATGATTATGAACAAAAACTACACTTCTAAAGATTTTTAAGGGAATGTCAGTTATGAGCCGAGAAAAGGGAAAACAGGTAGTGAACATTTGCAAGGGAGTTTTAAAGGCCAAAATTCTGGTGGGTAGTCTATTTATCAAATAGGTAGCAATTAAAATAGCCTCTCCCCAAAGATACTTAGGGACCTTTGTTTGGAAACTTAGAGCCCTAGCAACTTCAAGTAGATGTTTATTCTTTCTTTCTGCAACCCCATACTGCTGAGGAGTGTTGGGGCACGAACTTTTGTCTACAATGCCCTTCTCAGCAAAAAAGGTGCCCAGTATTTTGTTAAAAAATTCCTTGCCAATACCACTACAAAAAATTTTAATCTGAGTTTGAAATTGTGTTAGGACCATATGATAAAAAAATTTGAACACAAGTGCAGCATCAGATTTTTCCCATAAAAGAAACACCCAAGTGACCCTAGTATGATCATCAATATAGGTGAGGAACCAACGTTTTCCAAAAATAGTTGTTACTCTAGAAAGTCCCCAAACATCACTGTGAATCATAGTAAAAGGTTCAGATTTTTTATATGGTTGTGGGGGGAAACAGCACGGTGATGTTTAGCCAATTCACACAATTCGCATTTAAAAGACAACTGATTTTTATTCATAAATAACTTGGGAATCAAATGTCTCAAATATTGGGCATTAGGATGTCCTAACCAGTAATGCCATAACATAATGTCTTTATTAGAAACAAAGACAGAATTGAAACAGGTCCACCGGTCTTACATTCCAAAAGTAAGACGGTTATTGAGAACAGAGTTGTTAAAATCGCGAGTTAACTCGTGAACTCGTCCGAGTTTACGAGTTTAGGCACCAAATCGAGCCAACTCGCCTTCCAACTTGGACCTTGGTAAACTCGGGTGAACTCGGTAAACTCGGTTAAACTCGGGTAAACTCGCGAGTTCAAGACCAAGTTCACTGAATTTGGACCATTGTGCTGATTTGAGCCAGAAAAGGCCAAAACGGTGGCGTTTCAATTTTCAAAACTCACCGTTTCAGCCAGGTACAAGATGCTCCATTGCATCCTAAGTTCTCAACACTGCAACCTCTGCTTTGCTCGTCTCGTTGGAGCTCGAATTGCGTCATTGGTGAGCTGCTCATCTTGCCACTACTCCTCTCACTGTCGATTTGCTCCACACGTGTCTTGGTCAGTTGCGTCTCTTAGCTTTTTGGGTGGGTGTCTGTTGTGCAAGTCCCGCCATTTTATTGTGTCTCTATTAGTCATGTCATGGTTGTGGGTTCCTGTTGTACGTCTCTATTTTGAACTTGTGTGTTTTGTGGGTGCATGTTGCAAGCTCCATTATGTTGTGGGTGCGTGGGTACATATCTGTTACCTAAGCTTGTTGGTGAATAATTCAGCTTTTTTTTTTCATATCATTCCAGCATGTCTGAAATGTTGGTGCCCCTTATGATTTGCTGATTTATGTATGGCTTTAATTTTTACTATCATACTTTGTTACTTTTTATTTATTTATTATGGAGTTAGAATGTTGAATGTTGATTATGCATATGTTATTTTATTATGTTTTGGTACTATGATATTATTTTTTAATATTATTTTTTAAGTAGGTAAACTCTTACGAGTTTACGATTCGAGTTTACGAGTCGAGTTTACCAAGGCTCCACGAGTTTAGGTAAACTCGCGAGTTTGACAACCTTGATTGAGAAAATAGAGACCATTATCCTGCCTAGCACCCCCAATCATCTTCCCCAAGGATAAATCCTGAAATTCACAATGATAAGTCCAAACATTAATTCATCAATTATGATCAAGGGTTAGTTTCCTATCCTAACAAACACAAGATTATAGGACAAATTGGGAACATGTAGGATATCCTTAGGGATCAAAGATGGAGAAAGGATCACAATGCCTTTTCCAGCAACAATAGCAAAGGAACCATCTGCAAGTTTAACCTTTTGATTTCCTGCACACGATGTATATGAGGAGAAGTATTGTGACACACTAGTCATATGATCAGTGGCACCTAAATCTAATATCCAGGGGCCATTAGACCATGTACATGCAACAGTAGCAATAAAATGATCACCTGACTGGGCTATAGAACAGGATGGTGATGGACTAGAATTTCCTACAGAGTGAGATTGGAAGAGTTTGTGCAAGTGCTCTATTTGTTCCTTTGTGAAGGGAAGAGATTCTAAGGAAGATTGCTGCCTTGAGTCCATGTTGCTTGCTTGTAATGCATAAGGATCTCCCCTAAACTTGTTATCATTGCTTGGTTTCTTCTTTGAGGTTGGTTTTCCATGCAGTTTCCAGCAGGTTTCCCGTGTGTGCCATGGCCGTTTACAATGGTCACACCAAGGTTTCTGTTTTCCTCCTCATTTATCTCCTTCTGAGTCTCCACCCCGGACTACAAGTGCTGATCTTTCATGAGCATGGTTCAACATCACTTGCCTCCTCTCTTCTCACTTCTGAAAACACTTCTCTGATAAATGGTAAAGGCTTTCATCGTAAGATACGTCCTCGAACTTCATCAAGTTCTTTGTTCAGCCCCGCTAAGAAGACAAATATCCGTCCTCTTTCCACCTTCTGTCTGTAGCGAGCACTATCACTGCTGCTTTCCCATTCTTCTTCCTCAAACATATCCAGCTCCTGCCCACAATCATCATTTCATTGTAATATACTGTGACTTTCCGTTCACCTTGCTGTATCTTCCACATCCGAGTGGTCAATTCAAACAGTTGTGAGTGATTATCCGAGTTGGAATGTTTCCTTCACAGCTTCCTATACATCACGAGCTGTTGGTAAGAACATGAAGGGCTTTCCAATCACCGGGTCCATAGAGTTGATTAACCATGCCGTGACCATGGAATTTTCGGAACGCCACTGCCAGTATTTTGGATCATTGTTGCCTAGGGCTTTCACTTCTCCATTCAAATATCCAAGCTTTCCCTTGCCGTCGATCACCAACTGCACGGACTTGGACCACTCAAGATAATTCTTTCCATTCAATTTATGAATGGTAATGTGAAGAGAGTGATCACTAGCAGAGATGGTTGCAGGTTGGGTTGCTTGCTGAGTGCCCTCATCTGAGGATCTCATGTTGGTCTCGGGTGGAGTCTCCCTTGTGGGCTGCAGGTCCCCTCCTTCTGGGGGCACCACGCCACTCCTAATAGCGGAGGTGGTCGAACTAGAGCCAACCATGGCTGCCTTGTAGTTCATGATCGAACCTTAAGGCTTTTGATACCATGTAGAAATATTTTCTTTATTGATTGATTTTCTCTCAACAAAGTAGTACAACTTAAATAGAAAAAGAAGGGAAACAGAATCCTTAATCATAGGAAACCAAAATCCCATAAAAACAGAAAAGAGGAAAAATAGGAAGGTAAATCCCATGACTTGGGGATTGAGAAATCCTTTCCTTAATCCTAGGATATTATCTCCCTAATTTATTCAGAATCATAAATCCTAACAATCCTAATTTATCTACTCAATTAATTGTACAGCTGCAGTACAACTAATAATTTAATGCTACAGTTATATACAGCTAATATTTACACTATTACAACATATGTGAATAATAGTCCTATATGGAGTTAGCATGATTGCAATATTTATTTTACACCTTGATTCTTTGGAGGTTTGAATTTTGATTAGAAAACAACAGAACTCCAAACAAATATATCTGAACTTTTCAATGAGCCAACAATGTTGGAATAAATGACAGTGAATTCGAGCTTCCAAAGAACATGACAAACAATGGGATGAGATGACAGATTATTTGGCCTTGTCATCCATGACAGCTTAATTGTAATACTGCAAAAACCACTGGCCAAAGAAAAGCCTTCATTTTGGTGGGAACTCTTCTTTTGGGATAGGATAGTTTTCCTTGATTCTTTGTGGATTTAGGCTCATGTATGTTATTTCACTGGTCGATTCTTTGGTTCTTATCTCTCTGATTTTCTTTTTATATGGGTTGATGTAAATACTAGTTGACTTCTCAAATAATCACGTTCGAGCATGAGGGAAACTGGGGAAAGGCCCTTGAGTATTATGACTTGCAAGTACGATCAGATGTCTCAGTGCAGAAGGATGGCAGTTTTAGGAGTTTGTCATTTGAACAAACTGGAGCAGCAAATCCTTCATCTTTTGCCTCACAGGCTGATGAGATAAGGCAGAGTAAGCCTTACAAAGGGTTGATTAGATCATTACAGCAGATTGGTTGCACACATGTGCTTGACTTGTATTGCCAAGGGTTGACATCAAGTAAGGAGCAGCTTCAGCATGATTTAGAGTTTGCTGAATTGCAGTATGAGGCTGCCTGGCGTGCTGGGAACTGGGATTTCTCTTTACCATATGTAGGAACTAGTTTTCCTCCTTCAACTCAGAATATCAAATATGATCATTTCAATGAAAATTTGCACAGGTAATACGGTTTTGATTTATTCTTATTTTGATTTTACTTTGAAATCCATTGCTCAATTGTTCATTTCGCTTGAGGTTCTATTAAAATATTTAGTAAAATATTTTTTTGGAAAAATTACAAATAAGGAATTATTGGTAAAAATATGTCCAGTTTAGGAATAAGTGGTTACTCATTAATCACTCTGAACATCATTAATCATTCGAGTGGTTAATTGTTCCTAAACTGCAATTATTTTTACTAGAATTCATTTTTTTGTATTTTCCCTTTTCTTGTTAGATGAGTATTAAATTTAATAAAAAGAAAAGCATTGATGAGCTTCAAAGAGGAAAAGCCCATACATTCTAGCTAATCAGAGTACAGCACAATCATGACTCTAAGAATCTTCCTTTTCTGAATGCAAAAACTATTTCTATTCTGCAAATAATTTACAAGCAAATCATCAGTGGTTCAAGTATTATATGTGAATCCACATGTATTCATACTGGTAAATAGTAAACTTGGTGTATTGTTAAACCTTGGCAAAAAGTGAGAATCATTGCCAGCATTCATATTGTCTAGTTAAGACTGAATTAGTATGCTATTGAATTTATTATTGTCTTTAATCGTGCTGCAGGGAGATGTAGTTTTCCTGTAAATGGGGGCTAGGGAAACCACATACAGGTCTTGAGTGGGCTTGAACCCCAGATTTTTTGTGTTCCCATGCTAATACATCATGGACATGGTATTTGACCTTTTGGCTTGATGTCCATGGTTGATTACTTTTGATGAACAATTATTAATGTAAGCAGAAGGAGTATATATTAAAATAGAATTGTTAGAGGTAGAAGACTGTTAAAATATAGGGTTTAGGTAGGGAAGGAGGAAAAGAGAGAAAACTCTAAATAATATTAGATTGATATGGTGTTGATGTGATGACGTGGTACAATACGCTAACCCAATGCTCCTATTTATACTAATAATTAGGTCTAGTACTAGTGTAGAACCACTAGTGCAAGCCCAAGCCCACTAATACAAACTTTAAATAACTACCCAATGTTTTTTATCTTTTTTTTTGGTGGGAAAAAATGTTTTTGTATATGGTAACTTTCAGATCTATGCAGTGCACTTCACTAGTTGATAGGAATGAAAGTCAATTTCTACCATTAAAAACAGAATGTCTTTTTCTTGAAAAGCACATCTAACTATTCTTATAGATTGATATGGTGTTGATGTGACGATGTGATACAATATGCTAACCCAATGCTCCTATTCATACTAATAATTAGGTCTAATACTAGTGTAGAACCAGTAGTGCAAGCCCAAGCCCACTAATACAAACTTTAAATAACTACCCAGTGTTTTTTATCTTTTTTTTTGGTGGAAAAAAATGTGTTTGCATCTGGTGACTTTCAGATCTATGCAGTGCACTTCACTAGTCGATAGGAATGAAAGTCAATTTCTACCATTAAAAACAGAATGTCTTTTTCTTGAAAAGCACATCTAACTATTCTTATGTTCAGTTGTTTAAGGGCTCTCCAGGAGGGTGATTTGAGTGATTTCCAGAGAAAACTAAAAGATTCAAAGCAGGTAATATTTGTTTCCTCAATTCTGTTGATCTTGAGGACTTTATGCAATTACAAATTTTTTTGTGTTTTAGGAGCTTGTGTGGTCTGTTTCTCATGCAAGTGAAGAGAGCACTGAGTACATTTACTTGACTATCATCAAACTCCAGGTACCCATTTATCCAATTTTTAGATCCTTAACATGAAATCTATTGCCACTACATCTATGTTGCCTAGCACTATCTGCGAGCCTAATTTGGTTTCTGCCCTATATAATTGGGTTGGGTTTAATATCAATGTTTTCAGTTCAAAAAAGGGTCAACCCGCTTAAGACTATATTAATTAAGCCAAGTGGTGGTCCTTGGATTCTTCTGGTTCTTTCACTCAATAAATTGTTTTCCAATTCATAAGCCTTCCAGCCAAAATTTGGTTTTTACTAGTTCTTTTTGGAAGGTGATGCTCCCTCTAAAGTTTAATTTGCATTTGGACTGCAGTACTTAACAAGATTTATAAAAGTAGGGCAAATGAGGCTTTGTCTCCTGACATGCGTGTGTCTTGCTATTGGAGTGCAGAGAATAGCAGCTTTTGTCTTGGGAAGAGCACTGAAAAAATCCTTTATTATATTGTTCATGTTTTGGTGTTTTACAGTGTTCATGGCTGTAATGTTTTATTACCTACTAGAGTCTTTTAACAGCAAGTTTTGCCTTTTCATATCCTTTGAGATAGTATTGTGTTCTTGACATTCTTGTAATTTGAAGGAGATAGTTTCGTAGGAGGGTACCTTATCCTCCATTATTGCACCTTCTTTCCTTCTGAATATAATATTTTTATTGAGGAAAATATCAGGTGGAGTTTGGGATAAACCTACTAACTGCGATTGAATCATTTGGATAATTAAGTTGAAAGGCTGATCTATTAAATTTGACCTATTAAACCTGTCATAACCAATTTAAACGTATGATTGAAAAATCCATCTTATCTAAGTCAATTTCAATTTCTTTTATATTATGTTGATGTCCTGAAAAATAACCACAATCTCATAATTTTACATTAGATACCCCTTTCAAACCTCACAATGACAATATTGTTGTTGATTGATCTCGTGTCATTTGAAATTGAGATATTGTGTTTTGACTATATGAGTGCCAAAACTGTTACTCTCTTTTACATTAATGTGAATCATGACATTGATATTTTTTTTGGTGGATAAAAGAAGAAAATTTATTAGATACAACTGGTTGAGTTGCATGTTGATAAATAGATGAAATAGGTTTCCAACGGGTTGATTTCAGGTTGTTACTCAAATGTTCCCCTTTTTATCAAGCAAGTAAGATGGGTAGTGTCAATGTCACCCATTTAATAAACACCTAGTGTTAGGATTGAGCATTTTGACGCTATTAATTAAATGGGTAGGTCCATGTCAATGTATATGCCATAATAACTTACCTTGTCACAACTCAAAATCAACTCGATAAGACAAATTGCCTTAGCCTAGTGTTGCCTCCCTTGTTTCTGTTAAGGTTAGAGGACCTAAACAATTTAGTTGACATCCAATATTTTCTCATTTTATATTTTTTATATTTGTTTTAGAATATTTTTTGCTTATATGTTTATACTTATTTTAGTAATCTGTTAAGTAAGTTATAATAGATCTATAATTGAAAAAAGCGTTCCGTCGAATATAATCACATATATAGTGAATGATATTATAGGTTGAATTGTAATTTGTGAATTTTATTGTTATTGTTAGTACGAGTGCTGATCTTACCTCTAATTCCTTATCAAGAGGATGTCTTGTGTGTAATCCATATAGCGATACGATGAGTAATTGTCCTAAAAAGAAAAAGAGACAGTGAGCCAAAGTGACTAAAAAATTCAACAAAGCAGTCCAATCTCTGTGCATGTCAGGAATAGAAGATCCCTTGAAACAAGCATGGGCAAAGCACCAAAGTGAAGCCAGAAACACAATCCTATCCCATAATGAATGTAAGAGAAAAGAGATAACCTTGAAAACACGAGCATATTCCTGTCCAACCAATCACCAGAGAACTGCAAAAACCACACCCTGCCATAAAATCACAACCCCTTATTCCCGCCAAATCCTTTGAAGTGCATGATGAGAAATTACTCCAAAGTGAAAGGACATAGCCATTGTTCACCATCACCAAGAACCTAAACAAATTATTCCATAAGCAAGTTGCCACCTTACAATGTAAAATAAGTGGGCTACTGTGTCTGAACTAGATCTGCACATAATACACATATCAGGAGAGAGAGCTGTGTGATGCCTACAAATATGCAGCAAGTCATTTCTATTAATCCTATTAAGCACTGCTGTCCAAATGAGTTTGTGACTACTTTGTAGTTGCCAAATATCAAGATCTTATAAGACAGATTATGGAAGCTTCCTTCCAGTGGCATTTATATTTCTTATGTATGTTTTTGTCCTTTTGCTTGTCACAAACAGAAATAGTTTGGTAGATATGCTTGAGTACTTGAAGTTACTTAAATTTACTATGAACTTTATTGGCACTATAAATTTATAGAATATCAATATCTTAAATAACCTTTTTGATTCAAAAATAATATTTGATGCTTATATATTATGGAAACAAATAAAATTGGTGAACTATTTACCTTTAATCTGCCTTATTTTGATCATTTGGACAGATGCTTTATCATCTTAGCATGGCTTGGGATTTACGCTGGAGAACTTGTCAAGATAATAGAACAAAGTTCTGTCTGGAGAAGCAAAATGTGTCTCCTGAGCCTGTGATTCCTTCCATTGAACAGGTATTTAGTGTATCAAAGACTCCTGCATCTGCATGGCAGAGACAACTTTTTTTTCAGTGTAAATATATTTCAGAATTCAAATAGTAATTAGTCAGTCCTTCAGACTATGTCTTTTCATAGATTATGATGCCTTGCACGGTTCTTATTGTCAACTAGTTGTCATGGCTGGAAATGGATTGGTGCACAATTTTGCAACGGACGCAGCTGCATATGAATTTGTTAGAACCATTCATAGCATTTCGACGAGTTCTACTTCAGATTTTCAGTTGTAGAGATTGTATGTTGCAACATCTTCTGCAGTCTGCCTCCACTCTTCGTAAGGTACTCTTTAAGATTTCATTAGTTAGATATAAAATCATTCTTGGGCTTCCACCTAACAACTTAAGCTTTTACGAGAGTTGGTCCTTGACATGGTATTAGGGCCTCTTTGCCCAAGCGGTCACTAATTCAATCCTTGCTGCCCCCACTCTAATTAAAATTAAATTTTAGATCAAGGTAAAGTTGGCCTGTGCATTGTTTTTCCACATTTCAAGCTCAAAGGGATCTTGTGTGAGAGGGTGTGTTAAAAGATATATAAGTCATATGATTCAATCCCAGTTTATTTTTCTTATATGCTATTCTCTGTTTTACAGGGATCTAGATTCTCTCAAGCAGCTGCTGCTTTGCATGAGCTTAAGTTACTTTCTGTTGAGACCAAAGGGCAATGCTCATCCTTATATTGGCCAGGAAGGGTAAGGGGGCTGCCATGACTTTGTGTGTGTTAGTGTCTGGAGATAGACAGAAGCTGCGGTTTTCCTCAATGTAAATTGTCAGAATAGTGATTTAGTGCTTTTGCAGTGGAGCACAAAATTCAATGAAACACAACTTCATCTGCAGATGAGGACAATTTTGAAATATGATTATATATATCAAGCATGACAAGCAAGGCATATGTTTTATACTTTTTTCCCTTTTTTATGTGAAATCTTTTTCCTGAACTGTTATGCAGTAAACTTCATAAGACCAGATTGGCTTGGGGGGGAATTGAATTGTTGTCCATTATTATAGTGTTAAATTCTAGAAATCTAAGTAACAAATTGCTTGTAGTTTGGATAACCGCATGTGGTTTGCCATTAGCATATGCCTGTTTTTTTCTGCTACATGCTGAGACATTGTTTAAAAATAGTGTCAGCAGTAGTATTACTGTTATCAACCTTGCCAAGTATATCTAAGTATTGTAGCTTCTGGATGGCAGCTTGAAGAAGCAAAGCTTTTCCGTGCTCAAGGTCAACATGAGATGGCTATCAACCTTGCAATGTATATATCACAAAATTATCATTCTAATGACGAGGCTTCAGATGTATATCGGTTGATTGGGAAGTGGCTGGCAGAAACCAGATCTAGCAAGTTATAGGACAAAACTTCATTCTGTGTAATATGTTAATAATATACTTCCTTTTTATGCCTGCTTCACTGAGTTCTTGTTTTTCCTGTTTTGGTGTAAAATTGCAGCTCAAGAACAATTTTGGAGAAGTATTTGAAACCTGCTGTCTCTATTGCTGAGGATGTGAACACTACAGACAAGAAGACCATGGAAAGGAAATGTCAGACTCATTTTCATCTTGCACACTATGCTGATGCTCTATTTAGGAGCCATGAAGAAAGACTTAACTCTAATGAGTGGCAAGCGGCAATGCGCTTAAGGAAGCATAAGGTACCTAATTCACTGATTCGAACAAACAGACTGACGACAATCACAAGAGAATAGGAGTTATACATGACATTAAATGATGTTACTTATGTGCCATGATTGTTGATTCTGCAGACAGTAGAGTTGGAAGCACTCATAAAAAGGTTAAGGAGTTCAACAAAGGTAGTTACAGATCATTTTTTTTTCTGACTGCTTCTCTGAGGCTCTAACTCATATAGTACATAATTTAGGGGGAGAAAACTGACTACTCCATGAAAATACAAGAACTGCAAAAGCAAGTAGCGATGGACAAGGAAGAAGTCCAGAAATTACAGGTATTTATTTTGTTGATCAGTTAGGAGGGTATTTTTATGTAATGTTCTGCACAACAAAATCAGAGTCTGATGATTATATTATATTAAACTCCAAGGTTTCTGTTGAATAAAGTTTAATTGTTTCAAATTGATAGCTAAACTCCATTTTTTCCTTATGCTTATCCCAATCTCTTAACTGTCATATGTGATAAATATGTCATTTTTCCTTTGCTGCCTTTTAACATCTCAGGATGACCGGGACAATTTTCTTAGTCTGGCATTGGAGGGATACAAGCGTTGTTTAGTCATAGGCGACAAGTATGATGTGAGAGTGGTATGGAATTACTCTTAGTTTCCTTCACTACTAATAGAGTAATACTTATGAGCTATGTACACATTGTATGTGTTGTAAGATAATCTGATTTCCTTTGACAAGTTGACTTGCTTTCAGGTGTTTCGAATAGTTTCCTTGTGGTTCAGTCTTTCTTCTCGAAAAAATGTTGTAAATAGCATGCTTAGCACAATTGACGAGGTATGCAATAAAGGAAATCATTGGCAGTCAATTAGTCTGATTTGTTTTTTCTTCTTTTTAAACTAGATTTGTAGGTTTTGTTTTTTGATTAGATTTGAATGTGTTTGTAGGTTCAATCTTTCAAATTTATACCTTTAGTGTACCAAATTGCTTCTAGAATGGGTAGCTCAAAGGACGGTCAGGGACCTCTTAATTTCCAGGTTCTGGTTGCATCAGTACTATAAGCTTCCTTTAATTTTTTTCATTTTTCCTTTCCTTTTTTTTAATATAAATATGGATATGCAGTTTGCTTTGGTTTCTCTTGTGAAGAAAATGGCCATTGATCATCCATACCATACAATACTTCAAGTATGTAAGGCTTACCTTTTTCTCTGCCATCAAGAAGTTGTGTTGCATGCCATTTTGATTCTATTTTATTTGATTTTCAAAAGTAACATTTGTGATTCTACATCTATGATTGAGGGAAACATAAACCAACCTTATTCTATTTGGTAATATTTTTTCCCATGCAAAGTTGTATATTTACCTTCTGTTCATTTTCTTTTCATTTTTTTGGATAATCTTTTATGCATTGCATCTAACATTACTCATCAGATGAAAAAATGTTTTCATTATCTGTTTTTTACATTAGCTTCTGGCTCTGGCAAATGGTGATCGTATCAAGGACAAACAGCGTAGTAGAAGTTCATTTGTGGTTGATATGGACAAAAAGCTTGCAGCAGAAAATCTTCTAAATGAGTTGTCATCTTATCATGGAGCTATCATACGACAAGTAACATCTGTTTTTTTTATTTGATATTTTCTTCTTTATAAGGTCTAAATCTCAGTCAATTATCTTGAAACTGTCTCTGTGTGTCACTTGTATAGATGAAGCAAATGGTGGAGATTTATATCAAACTTGCTGAGATGGAAACAAGGAGAGAGGTGGTTCAGTTATTTATATTTCATATCCATTCTTTGTTGTGATCATAAATTTATTTCGGGATAAATTTATATCACTGCCTTTCATAATAAGCTGAATATCTTTATTTTGACTACCTTCTGATTATATTATTTATGCAGGATACCAATAAAAGGGTGACACTACCAAGGGACTTACGTAATCTCCCAGCGCTAGAACTTGTAAGTACAGCACTCAGCTGGCTAAATTTCAATCTATGTGATGATGAAGTTTTAAGGTTGATGCAATGATTGAATGGTGGTTTAGGGCTACTATTGGGGACTGGGCAACATGAAAGAATGATAGCTAGATTGCATTATCTGCATGCCTAAATTGGTGATGTTTCCAGAAATTGTTTCTTTTATGGATAACATTCTAAAACTGGATGTGAATGTTTTTAGTCACAATTTACCCACTTGAGGTGCATATACTTAACAAACTGTGCTGCATCAACAAACCGTGAGCAGTAGGATCTGCTATGAATTTTGGACTCCTAGAATATTGATTGTCAGAGCATTATTGTATTATGTGATGATTACTTGTGTAGTTGTGTTGTATAGATGTCAGTAACAGATAATTAACAGCACTTTCCTTGTTACATGTATTTTTATGTGCTAATACTGCAGAAGGTATTAAGTTATTAACTTATATTGATTTTTCTTTCACATTTTTTTTTTGTTTCCTATCAAATTTTGGTTGAATACATTTTTATGAGCATTGTCCATATGTTGTGCACCTGATATCAACATTGGGTGCTGTTTTGTCCTTGAACCTTGCTACATCTTCCTTTTATCAAGCTATTTTTGTGCTAAACTCTTTTCTTTGTGTTTACTTTGGACATTCAGGTACCTGTAGTGACAGCTACCGTTTCAATTGATCATAGTTGTCAGTATCATGAAGGAACTTTTCCTTATTTCAAAGGATTAGCAGATTCAGTTATGTATGTCTCAATCATTTATAGCAGTCTGAGTCGAATTTCTTTTAGCCTGCATTACTCGATGCTTAAATCTACTTTATGTTGGTTTGATGTACAGGATAATGAATGGTATAAACGCTCCAAAAGTGGTTGAATGCTTGGGTTCTGATGGTTTCAGATATCGGCAACTTGCAAAATCTGGAAATGACGACCTAAGACAGGATGCTGTACTAATTCTAACAGCTTATGATTTCTAATCTTCTTGGCATCTGTTCCTGAAGTTGTGTTGAATTATTTTAGTTTTCAATCTTTAGAAAAAATAAAGTCCCAAGCAAGCATATTTGACAAATATATATTTCGTAAGCCTACTTTTTCTGTTAATTGCAATATTATATTCAAATATCATCTGAAGTTGATAATTCATAATTTCTACCTTTTTTATCTGGATTGACATTGTTTAGAAAACTGATACCTTCCGTCTAGCTAGCTGACTTGGTGGTTGGTCCAAGTTAAACCTTTTAGTATATATTAGTCATAGCTACAACTTGTTATCTCGTCCTTTGAGATGCTCACAGTTTTCTTGATTCATGAGGGAAACTGGATACATTTTATGTGATCTTAATATATCTATGTATCCTGTATGTGGCTGTGTATCATTTATTTTGATGGTTAACTTTCTGAATCCTTAATAGGTAATGGAACAATTCTTTGGTTTAGTTAACACATTCCTGAGGAACCATCAAGATACATGGAAAAGAAGGCTAGGAGTACGGACCTACAAGGTATATTCTGCTATTTTAAAGTTCTTGATCTCTGATGATTTTACTTGAGGTTGTGTATAGTAGTTTTAAAGATATGCCTTAAAAGAAATTGAATTCTAAATATAGCTGAGAATTATTATTTTTGATGAAATAGGTTGTTCCTTTTACTCCGAGTGCTGGTGTTCTTGAGTGGGTTAATGGCACTCTTCCTCTTGGTGAATATCTTATAGGGAGGTCAGTCAAAGAAAGAGGTTGTATTTTACCGCAAAATTTCTTGTTCTGTTCAACTTTAAAGTGATTAGTCGTCTTGAACTTCAGCATGAGAAATGGAGGTGCTCATGGTCGATATGGAATAGGGGATTGGTCGTTTCTCAAATGCCGAGAGCACATGACGAATGTAAGCAACTAATATTTAAGTACTTTTGTCAACACGAGTGTCATAAAAGTATTTCTTGAATTTTGCTGAAGTAAATTGCTTGTTTGTTAGTTTTTTGAAGTGATGGAACTCAGTTTTTATCCAAAAAGAACAGGAAAAAATAAAAGGAAACAATTAACTCTAAAATGTTAAATGTCAAATAGCTATTTCATCATATACTGTTACATACTGCAAAATTCTGAAGTTCCAATCTTCCTTTAAATGCATTCAAAATGCTGTGTACCATAAAAAATTATTAATTTAATCTTTAATGCAATTGATCGATGAGATCATCATCAATAAAATAGAATGAGAGAACGATGTTACAACACTAGTTTATATTGATATTGGTGAGACAGTAATTTTATAGGTACTTTACGTTTTCTGATAGAATTCTTTTTCCTGCATTATTTAAGGAGCCTTTTTGTTTATAAAAGAATAACTAATTTTAGAGAAGATAAAGTAGGAAATACAAGTGCATAAGATAAGGTATCCTAAAGAAACCAAAAAATGGCACCAAATCCATCACAAATAAGAGAAGCACATAAGCAAAGCTTGCCAGTCTCCCTGCATGTCCAACAAAGAAACCTGGTTAAATTAGTCATTAGCCGAGCAGCATAAATATGCTAAGAAAACCATTTTATCCCGTCAAAGATGCAATAGTAAAAAATCCTTGAAAATTCTGGCATTTCTGCTCCAAAAACACTGCCAAAGGGAATTACGCTCTTTACTCCTCCCAAAACCTCTTAAATGACATATGAGAAAATGCTCCAAACTCTTTGGACAAATCTGACATTTCATAAGATATGCGGTGAGATTGGGCAGCTTTGCTCCATTGATTTTTTTTTTCTGTTTTTCTTTATTGTTTTATTTTTCCTTTTTTGGTTATGGAGGATCCCTTATCTTTCGATTTTCTTGTAATTTTCTTCTCTTCTTAATGAATTTCTTCTTTTATAAAAAAAATGCTGAAGAAGCTACACCACAAAATCTTTTTCATCTTTTCCTCCTAACAAAATGTCTTCTTTTATTGAAAAAGACCTTGATCTAAATGGAACTTTTGGAAATTTGGTTTTTGATAGACCACAATGGCGTCATTTGATCCATGTAGCCAACCCCACCTAGTTGGATAAGGCTTGGTTGTTGTTGTATAAAAAAAATCTTTATAGAGAGAAAAAAGTACAATATGGAAGGTAAGACATCCTCTCAAACAAAGAAAACTAATCAGGACAAGTGAAGCATAGATACATTGAATCTCCAAATTTATTATATTTTTGTCAGATAACCTTTAGTTTTGCATCTTATGTAAATCTTAGTTATGATCTGAAGAAAACTAATGGAACTGGCTGGCATAATTATACTAATCTATAGTGATACAACAATTCCATATGGTCATTCTTACTGTTTCCAGAGATGTTTCAGTGGCTATGACATGAACAATAATGTCAGAGAATTATGGGGACATCCTCATGTAAGATTCATTCTTTATCAAATGTTGTGCACTAAGCCTGAGAAAGAGAATGCAAAACAAAATTGAGAAGACAGACTGACACAGTATAAATATATTATAAAATTATTTCATATGTATTATACCTTTTATTTTTTGATATATCAAATAGAATAATAGTAAAATATTTTATGTCTTTGATAGGAAAGGGACAAGCGCAAAGCATTCCAGGAAGTTTGCAAGAATTTCAGGTTTTTTCCTATACTTCCTCTTTTCTAGGACCAAGTACACATTGTCAACTTCATAGCTTCATGACAATGTCATGCAGGCCTGTTATGCATTACTTTTTCTTGGAGAGATTTTTACAGCCAGCTGAGTGGTTTGAGAAGAGACTTGCTTACACCCGAAGTGTAGCTGCTAGTTCTATGGTAAGTGCATTCTACTTTCCATGCATACTTATTTTTCAATATTTGGATCCTCCCAGTGCATAATATTGCTGAAAGTTATGTAAAGTGTAGTGTGTCAATAGTCTTTATTGAATCAGAATTAAAGAAGGCCCATTCAACACTAACTCAAATAAAAGAAGGATTGATTCAAATTAAATCCTTTCTAGTGCACCTGTTTTGAAGGTTTTATGTGCTATTTTTTCCCCAACTTTGAAATCAAACATCTAGCCTTTTGATAGTGTAACCTTGTTGGAATGAACATGGTTGAGTTAGTCCTTCATATATTAGTCCTTCATATATTGCCCATACCTGGGATCAAATCATCATTATATTTCACTTCTATTTTCTTTCATAATAACTTCGAGTGTTATCTACCTGGAAGACTGGAATATGATTCTGTTCTCTGAAATGTCAGCAAGACCTCATCTATGACATCCATATTTTATCACAATCCTTGGTATATTTATGAATCGATTTATATTCAGGTTGGTTATATAGTTGGCCTTGGAGATCGACATGCGATGAATATTTTAATTGATCAGGCCAGTGCAGAGGTTGTTCACATAGATCTTGGTGTTGCTTTTGAACAAGGCTTGATGCTTAAGACCCCAGAACGGGTATGTCTTTGATAGTCATTGAGTCATGCGCTCATTTTCCTTAGTTCATCTGGATTGTTGATACCTTCTGTAACTGATGTAGGTTCCATTTAGGCTTACAAGAGACATAATTGATGGAATGGGTATAACTGGAGTTGAGGGGGTTTTCCGAAGATGTTGCGAGGAAACACTCTCCGTTATGCGGACAAACAAGGAAGCATTGCTGACGATTGTGGAAGTAATCATACTTTACTCAATTTTCTTTAGTATGAATTAAACTGATATTTCTATGTTTTCTTCGTAACAGATGAATGTCCTCTACAGGTTTTTATCCACGATCCACTTTATAAGTGGGCTTTATCTCCTCTGAAAGCTTTGCAGCGTCAAAAGGTATTTTAGACCCTCAAGGTTATTTTATTTATTTAAATTATGTCCGACAGCTCATAATATGAGGGTGGGGAGGGAAGCCCTGTTTGGGTGACTAGCTGAAGTCAGCACTTATCATGAGTTGTGGAAATGATGATTTATATAAATAAGGGGGCTGCTAACCTCCTCCCAATTTTCCTTTGGACGAAAAACTCAATTTCTTTCTTTTTAAAACAACTTAGACCTATGGGTATTTTATAATGTGATATTTATTTTAAAAAAGAAGAAATAAAGGAAGTTGTTAGGACCCAATAGCAAGGTACGGGACTTGAGTCCCACATTGGAAGTATGAGATTCAAATGTGGGGTTTATATTGCTTCGTGGTCTTGTGCCTTAATAGTTAGCTTTGTAATTCCCCCAAGGTTCGTATTAGAAAGTCATTCCTTTCATTTCTCTCTCTCTCTCTCTCCTTGGAGGTTAGGGAGGAGGTGAGCAATCCCGTTAATATAATAAGTACTTTTCAAATGAACATTTTGGCTAATTTGAAATTGTATAGCTTGTTCCAAGCAACTAAGCATATGAGCTGCTTTTGACTTTTTTGAATAAGTTTGATTGTATAACTTTGACAATAAGCCAAAAGCTGCTTATTTGAATCCAATAAATTTCTCTTCATAAGTTTATCCAAATATAAAAAATATTTGTATGAGTTTTTCTGGTGCTAAATTAGTGCTTATAAGCCAAAATTAAGGCCATGAAAGAGTTTGCCATGTGTTAATAATCAATGTGTTCTTATTTGATTTCCTAAACACTTCTTGCATCCGGTCCTGAGATATTATTTGAAAAAGATAAACAGAAAAGTAGTCAATGCTGTTAGTACTGAGCCTTGATATTCTTTATTTGGCTTTCAATGATATTGCTGGCTGTAGATTTTGAATTGGTTCTGTAAGTCTGTTCAACTTGCATTACTTGATTTACCTGCAGCGACCTTTTTCCCCCTTTCTCCACAGGAAATTGACGATGATTTGGATACAAGTTTGGAAGAACCTCAAAATGATTACGAAGGAAATAAGGATGCTGCACGTGCACTTCTGCGTGTCAAGCAAAAGCTAGATGGATATGAAGAAGGCGAAATGCGAAGCATCCATGGGCAGGTAGGTATTTTGTTGATATCTGCCAAATTCCTGTATGTGAATTATGTGTTTTTCTTGTCCTTTTTTTTTTATTGGCAGATAAAGTGGGATACTATGCATTTCTTTGTCAAACCATTGATGACATCAACCTGAGCAAAGAAATGAAATCGAATTTTACGTGTTCAAATCTCATGAAAAATATTATTGTGGTATTTATTTGCAGGTGCAACAACTCATTCAAGATGCAATCGATCCTGAGCGATTCTGTCAAATGTTTCCTGGTTGGGGAGCTTGGTTATAATGAGCCCCCTTGTCCATTGTTCACCTAGACACTGAATTATCTTGTATAGGCGGCTTGTATTTTCTTGATTATTGCCTTTTTTTCCTCTAATTGTATACCGTAGTCTTTTTTTTTTCACTTTTTTTTTTTTGTTTCTTGTGTATGTAATTGAATTTCTTTATTGGTTTTGGGTCAGTTGTAAAATGGTTATCAAGTGACGCCAACAGATGCAAAAGGATCTCTATTTACCCTTCCTTTCCTTTTTGCTGAGTGCAAAACGATGGACGCAGGTATAGTTTAATGGCTCACACAGCTGGGCTTGGGAATATTTTGCCAAGATCTGCCTCCGTCCCCTTCGTAATAATTATAATTATACATGAAAATTAGGGAATCATTTATACGTTTTTCTCAATACACATTTTTTATTGTCGTTTGAATAATCACAAGTTATAATTGAATAATTACAACAAAAAATGTGATTTATTATATTATGAAAACTGGTTATTTCTTACAAAATTGTACTTTCAATAATGCAATTACTATTGATTATTCGATAATAATTTATAGTTATTTGAATAGAAATTTTCAAAAAAAATCAAATCATGACATTTGAATGGGTTAACTTTATCTTAAGGCACTTGAAAAACAATTCTTTAATAAAATAATATAAATATTAGATTCGTAGTTGTTTGAAACATAAAATAGCTTTGCCGACACTTGATTGTCATGCCAAATTTTTACCTGTGTTGTTCCCCTTCATGTTTGGTGGCGCAACCAAGGTGAGTAATTGAGGTTGCATCAGTATATGGCTATGTGCTATACAAGTTTTCACCACACCCACACATAACCAGTTTGATCACAATCTCAGTAAAGGACAATAACAAAGTGCTTGGATAATGAGAGTTTAATGCTTTTATTGTGCTACTAGCGTGTTTTCCTCTTCATCTATATTGCTAATCCCACCTTGTTAGGAATCCTATAATTTAGATTTTAACTGAGTAAATTACATCAACTATCCACGAGTTTCACAGAATGATGTCAAAAGTATACTACATTTCATTACAAGGGATCTGTTAAATTGACATGAAATATTATGCTTAGCAACTAATCATGATTTGCTTATGGTAGCTTTGCAACTTGTGTTAATCTTAATAATAAAATCTAGATCATTTATCATCAACTATTACTCATGACTGATGGCACATAGATGTCTATGATATGGTTGTTGTGGATGACTCCCTAGGACTTGTAATCTTGGCATTGGGAGTGAACGTGATTATATGCAAGACTTTGCAAACTATATCGGTACAACTAATTACTTTTGAATCAAATTAGTGCTTTTGGCCATTTTGTGATGACTTTCAAAAGGTGTTATACATTATGGTATTTGCTACTTAATATTCAACAATGTCACTAGACATTTGACATAGCAAAGAGAATAGGACAAGAATTGTTGGCCCCAATTATGAGCTCTGAAGCATGGAAACGGGAGTGAGGCTTCCTTCCCCGTTTCCTAGACGTATCGAGTCCGATCCGGAAACGACACGGTTATTTGACGTCTAGTTGTAACTTTTTTTTTTTAAGAATTTCAGCAACCCAGTACGCCATGGACACGACAGAGAGGCGGCGGCGACTCAGAGGAAACGGCTTCAACACAGACACGAGATGGTGAAACACAACGTTTTGGTAAGTGAGTCCTTCCTTTCTCTCAAATCTGACTTAGGTTACCAAATTTTCCTAATTCTATCGAAATTTAGAGATTGAGAGAGATGTTCTTTCTTCATTTGAGTGAGTCCGTGGCTGTGATTTTTTGCAGAACCCATTGAGGCATTTTTCTGCAAACCCATTGCTTGACGTTGCTTGATTGATCTATTCCATTGCTTCCGGGATTTTCCCCTCTTCTGCAGTGCTTCATTTGCTGAAACCAACAGCCCCCTAACCTTGCATGCTTGCTCTGCTTCTACTATTTTTGAGTTAGGCTATGCATCTCTATGTTAGTTTTTCATTTTCCTTTCATCCTCTATATATTGTACTGGATGTTGTTGAAGACCACAAATATTGGGTTTTAGTCTTTTAGATTCTTATATTTGTGGTATTTAGTGATAAATTGTAAATTGATAATGAGTGCTACTGGTAGCTCTTTTGGTGGAAGTTCCAGTTCTTGTTCTAATTCTAGCATCAGTAGTAAGCTAACATCTACTGAAATTAGTCAGGATGATCATTCTCCTCTTCGGGCATATGTGTCTATCCTAGAGCAGGGAACAGATGGGGGTGGAAATAGAATTTGGTCATGTAATTTTTGTCAAAGGGTGGTTAGAAGTTCATATTCTAGAGTGAGAGCCCATCTGTTAAAAATACCTTATGTAGGGATAACTGGGTGTCCAAAGGTTAGTGCTAAACATTTGATTGAACTAAAAAAAGTTACTGAAGATGCTGAAAATAAAATTAAACATAAGATTGTTCAATTGCCTCCAAATGCTTCAGGTTTAGGAGCTAAAAGGAAAAAACTTGGTCCATTGGAAAAGGCATTTAATGTAGAAGATAGAGAGCAACTAAATGCTCAAATTGCAAGGATGTTTTACTCTGCTGGCTTGCCTTTTCACCTAGCTAGAAATCCACATTATGTAAATTCTTATAGTTTTGCTGCAAGCCATAATATAGGTGGTTTTATGCCTCTTGGATATAATGCTATAAGAATAACTCTTTTACAAAAAGAGAGAGCACATATTGAGACATTGCTTAGACCAATTAAAAGTATGTGGAAATCAAAAGGGGTTAGCTTAGTTTCTGATGGCTGGACAGATTCGCAAAGACGTCTATTAATCAATTTCATGGCTACAAGTGAAGGTAATCCTATTTTTTTGAAGGCTTGTGATGGTTCAAAGGAATATAAAGACAAACACTACTTAGCTGGCTTGATGAAGGGTGTAATAGATGATGTTGGACCAGCAAATGTGGTCCAAATCATAACTGATAATGCTGCTGTTTGTAAAGCATCGGGTATGTTGATTGAAGTTGATTATCCTGAGATCTTTTGGACTCCATGTGTGGTGCATACTTTGAACCTTGCATTGAAAAACATTTGTGCACCTAGAAATAGTTTGGAAAATGACAATGCATATAATGAGTTGAATTGGATAACTCAAGTAGCTGATGATGTTTCTTTTATTAGAAACTTTATTATGAATCATTCCATGAGATTAGCTATCTTTAATGAGTTTGTGACTTTGAAATTACTTGCTATTGCTCAAACAAGGTTTGCTTCATTTTATTGTAATGTTAAAGAGGTTTAAGCTTGTAAAGCATGCTTTGCAAACCATGGTTATTAGTTAACAATGGAACTCATACTCTTATAGAGAGAAAAAGCAAGATGTGCAAAAGGCTACAACAGTCAAAGAATTCATTTTAAGTGATTCATGGTGGGCTAAAATTGATTACATTCTTACTTTCACAGAGCCTATTTATGGAATGCTTATATTATGTGACACAGATAGGCATACACTTCACTTATAATATGATATGTGGGATACAATGATTCAAAAAGTAAAGACAGTCATATATAACCATGAAAGGAAAGCAAGAAAATGAGTCATCATCATTTTATGAAGTAGTTAATTCTATACTCAATGATAGGTGGAGTAAAAGCAGCACCCCAGGCTCATTCTTTAAACCCAAGATAATTTAAATTTACTATGATTTAGTCATTAATACTAATTTA
Source organism: Styphnolobium japonicum (assembly GCA_023212625.1). Lineage (NCBI taxonomy): Eukaryota > Viridiplantae > Streptophyta > Magnoliopsida > Fabales > Fabaceae > Styphnolobium > Styphnolobium japonicum. Next base: position 36,113,776 of record JALBWW010000003.1, on the reverse strand, counting down.
AGTTCTTTATGTTAGTTTGATCTTTTGCATGGTCTTGTTTGTGGCTGTTAGGTATTATACTGATGAGTGGCTTAATGGGGCTCCAAATAGAATTGCTCCTCATGAAGATGTAGAGATTTCTAGGCAAAGGAACAAGTGCATGAAGAGATTTTTTCCTGATAATGAGACAAGAAGGCAAGTTTTTGATGAGTTTACTAGTTTCTCATCAATGGCTGATGAGTTTGCTGATTATGAATCAGTTGATGCTAGAGGGATATTGGATCCCAAATCCTGGTGGGTGAATCATGAATCTTCTGCCAAATTACTACAACAAATTGCTTTGAAGCTTACTGTACATCCATGCTCATCATCATGCTGTGAGAGAAATTGGAGTACTTACTCCTTCATTAATTCCTTGAGGAGAAACAAGTTACATCCCAAAAGGGCAAAAGATTTGGTTTTTATACATACTAATTTAAGATTGCTGTCTAGGAAAAATGAAGCATATAAGAAAGGAGTTAGTAAGATGTGAGACATTGGCAGAGATGCATGAAGTCCTTTTGAGGGTGGTGCTGGAGTCCTTGAAGTGGCAGATTTGTCTCTTGATGAACCAGATATGGAATCTGTCCTTTTTACAGATGATGGGATAGGAGAAGCTGAGTTATCAACTCCTAATGTTTAGCACTTTAGCTTTTATACTATGATCATGTCTTTTGTTTAGTTGTTTTCTAATTTCTTTGATGTTTAAACTTTAAAGTATGATACTGATTTAATATCTAGTTATTCTCTTTTTTTATGCTTAGCAGTTTATGTTACCAAGTGGCTTCAATAACTCAAGAAAGGAGGTGAATTGAGTTTTCAAAAACTTTCGCAAAGTTGTTTCAATGACACTAATTATATTTAATCAATGGACTTAGAAAAGATAATGATTAAGAATAATAAACTCTTTAATGCAGAAATTATAAGACAAGAATTCACAATATTAAAAACACTAAGCTAGTTAAATTAATGGAATAAATCTTATAAGTAAAAGATAAGGGTTGAGAGAATGCAAACAAGATTTCTATTGGTTCAATCACTTCTTGTGATCTACGTCCAGTCCTCGAGATCATCCATTCGAGATTTCAACTATTCTTCAAGCTTCTAACTTGGGTGCTTGATAAAAACATTTACAATATAGAGCACTTTTCACTTAGCTTGGAATCCTCCACCCTCTATATGCAAGAGCCTCACTCAATACAACAAGGAACTTCTCTCCTTGAACTTATACAATATAATCAAATGGTTTTTGGTTGTTTGTAACTCTCACAAGAGCATATATACAACTTGGGGAACTAATGAGTATTTGATGAAAACACTAAGCAAGTTTTTTCAAATAAAAAACAGAATATGATCAACTGGAGATTAGTAAAAGCTCTTAGAAAATGAATTTATGATCTTAGGACTTATTTAAAATTCATTTAGATGAGCTATAAATAGCTATCATGAATTTAGATCCGTTGGGTAATGGCTAGATATCAAATCAGTGTTAAAACTAGTCGTTAGAAAAATTTCTGGAGCGTGTGTAGTCGACTACACAATTGTTGTAGTCGACTACCATGCCTTTCTGACTTTTAAAAACATGAGAGTTTGATTTATAAAACTACAAGTAGTCGACTACACATCTTTTGTAGTTGACTACAATAGCTCTCGGTCAATTGAAGTCAAAAGACATATAAGAGATATAATTTCAAAATAAGATGTAGTCGATTACAATTCTATTGTAATCGACTATATGTCTCCTCAGTTTTATAATGCTTTTGAAAAGGACAATTTTTAAACTTTATAGTCGACTACACCAAGCTTGTAGTCGACTACAAGTATCCTTGGGTTAACTTATATACAAAAAAGGAGTAATTTTATCGTCATTGTAGTCGACTACAAGTCTCCTCAAGTCATTTTGAAGCATGGTTTGAAGAATCGGATCGGACCGACCGGTCCAACCGATTGGACTGTGACCCGCATGTCTGGCTGGTCCGGTCCGGTCCATCCAAAAAACCGTTTTGTCCATTGAACCGGGAAGAATAGGATTGAACCGGGAAGAACCAGATTGAACCGGCAACCCGGATGAACCGGTCCCGGTTCTTGAAAACCGACCGGTTCAATTTTTTTTTTCTTATTTTGAATTTTTTATTACTTTTTCAGATTTTTAAAATTATTTTTTAGGATTTTTTTTCACATTTATCTTCCAAAAGTCATAACTTTTTACTCGTTTGTCCGATTTGAATGTATTTTATATCGATTTCACGTAACTTTTTAAGATCTATGCAATGGAAAATGAATTAATGAAGTTGGACCAACTAATTTTAAAAAAATTTGAATAATTATTTTCATAGTAATGAATATTTTTAAAAGAAATAATAATAAATAAAGATTAAACCCTATTTTTTTTCTTAAATTCCTGTTACTCTCAAAATAAGGCTATTTTAATTGAATATGTATATAAATAATTATTTATATAATTATAATTATAATTATATTATAATTATTACGTCATCCGGTTCGACCACTGGTTTGACCAGTTCGACCAATAGAATCATGACCCGGAGGTCTCGCCGGTTCGATCTCCGATCCGATTCTTAAAACATTGTTTTGAAGAACATGAGATTTTTCAAAGTTTTGCCTATTGTAGTCGACTACACAAGGTGTGTAGTCGACTACAAGTCTATTCTGACTTGTAAAAAACGTTGTAAACTTGAAATTACATAGTTGTGTAATCAACTACACTAACCTTATAGTCAACTACATGTGACTTAAAAACTCATTTTTAACCAATAATAAAATATTTCTTTCCAAAGGATTTTAAAGATATTTTTCCTTTTCTTAAACCTTATTTTTGAAATGATTTTGTAAGGTTAAAACAAATTGCTTGCTAAATGATTCATGTAATCAAATACTCTTACAAAGATAAGTGTAAAACTTATTAGACTTGAGTACTCCTTGTGATCTTGTTCTTATTCTTTTGGTGCGGAAACCTTTGTTTGGTTATCATCAAAATCCTATATGTCAAATGTTGTTCACAGTTTATGCCATAGAAATGGCTTTATGTATGTTGATTTTGAGGATAATGGATATATATATATATAGGGGAGGGATCAACTTACACCGGTGTAAGACTTGATCACTCTTACACCACTCAATAACTTTTTATTGAATAACTTTCTTGCAAAATACACCGTTAGATTGAAAGTTTATATCATGTAGATCACTTGTGTCAAATTTTGAAAAAATTAAATATCAATAAGAATATAATCAAATAGTTCATATTTTCATATTTTTAAATAGTTTATATTACGTTAATTTTAATGTATATCAATGAGTTACGAAACAATTTTGGATTAATGTAAAACTTTATAGATATGATCTACATGATAGAAACTTTCAATCTAACGGTAGATTTTGTAAGAAAGTTATTCAATAAAAAGTTATTGAGTGGTGTAAGAGTGATCAAGTCTTACACCGGTGTAAGTTGATCCCTCCCCATATATATATATATATATATATATATATATATATATATATATATATATAAGGTTCTGTTTGAAACTTTGAATCTTTTGATTCACCCTTTTGATGCTTATCTCATATTTGAATTTGATTTTCTTAAAGTACAGTTGCTACTTGTTGGCTTATTGCATTATAATTATATATATATATATATATATATATATATATATATATATATATACATGTTGTATCATATCTGATTTTTTTGAAATGTTGCCGTATTGCCGAATCGGTATCGTATTGTACCGGTATCGTATTTTTGGTTTGTGCTTCCTTGGTTATGAGCAACAATTAGTGACAAATGATCTAGATTTTATCATCAAACTTAGCATAAGTTACAAAGCTATCAAAATCAAACCCTGGTTAATTGATGGGGTTAAGTAAAATATTTCATTCTATTTCATCAAATTCCGTTAATCAAAAGAGGTTAATCATAAGAGTGTATAATTTTGACTATGAATTAAGATGGAATGTAATTTTAGCTATAAACAAGGATAAAGTATCATTTTGTAAAACTACTGTATGATTCAATATTTATTTATTATTAATGTAAAATTATTTTACACTATCATTTAATTATATATTATCATATGATTAAATAAAATTTTTACTATAATAATAACTATTTGATGTGAATTCTAAGCTGTCACTAAGGGATTGTCCTATTTCCAAACAAAAAATTAATGTTTATATTAAAATTATAATATAAGTAATATTTTAAAAATAAATAATACTTTTTTGGTAGAATTAATAATTATTTTTAAATAAGTAAAAAGTGATTTTTTTAAGGTAAAGCAATTCTTTATGAATGACTTAAAATATACTAAAATTCTTTTAATAATATAATAACACATAATTAAATAATAATATAAGAAATTATTTACGATAAATGAAAATTAAATCTATTAAAGGACATGGCGGATACCGGAGAAAGGGCTACAAAGGAAGATATTCTACGAATACTATAATCCATAATTAAGGGTGTTCGCGGATTGGTTTGGATCGGTTTTGAGGAGTAAAGTCATTGATCAATCAATTTGAGACACTTATGTTAGCTTTGTATTAGGCTTCATTAGATATTTATTGTGCCCAATAGTAGTATTTTAGATGAGTTTAATGTTGTTGGGCTTCATTGGGTTTTAATGTAAATATTGGATAATTTTTGGATTTTGATGCATTTTGACATTTCTTCCTTGGTTAGGCCATAACTTGGGACTCGGTGATCCAATTGAGGTGATCTTAGTGTCTTTGGAAAGCTAAGACAAGGATCTACAAGTTTCATGAAGAACTCAAGAGCTGGATCGGACTTCTAAGGACCCAAAATAGCCTTGCAATACAGAGTGAGTTTGCTGTCACGGAACCATCTGGGCAGTATGCACATATTAGACTATATAGTGGGTTATAGGCCTCCTCTTGGGCTGAAACTTGGTCATTTGAAAGATAAGACCCATATCTCCAACTTCACTAAAGACCATTTTGTCAATAGATGTCGTTTTAGACATGCTTCTGAAGCTACAAGTTGGTCTGAATTTGGAAACACGTTCTTCCAACCTAACTTGAGGTAGGTGCAGTGTTTTTGGCATTTCTTGAGTTCTAAAAGTCCAAATGACATGATTCAAATTGGAGATTTTCAAGGAGACAACTGGCTACAACTTTGATGAAGACATCCAATCCAAAATGCACCGTCTAGGTGATGAATTTGAAGCCAGAAGTCGGATAAGAGTTGTTGACTAAAAGCCACCAACCATACACTAACCCACCTACCATGCACCAACCCACCAACCATGCATCAAGCTTCCATTTTTGACAATTTTCATATTCTTATAGCTTGTATTCAGATTATGTACATGTACAAATTGGCTTCTAGGATTAGTATAAATAGACTCAACCTCTTTGTATTAGGGGCATTCAATTTGGAAGTAAGTTTCAAGAAAGTTTAAGTATTTGTGAGAGTTTTCTTTCTCTTCTTCTCCATTCTCTTTGCAATTTCGTTTTTGTTCTTTAAATTCTGAGTTCTTCCTTCCCATCCATGGAAGGCTAGGCTCTCATAATCAATCCAAGGGATTAGCCATCTTGTTGTTTAATTTGGAGATCTTGTTTTGCTTGTTCATATTGCTTAATTGTTATTCAAGTTTCTCTTCTTCCTCTTTTGATTTTTATCTAGATTAAATTGCTTAATTTGATTTAGATGTTGATGTGGTAATAGCTTTATTATCATGTATTCAAAGAGGATCATAAAGATTAAACAATATATTAAAGCTTTTTGATAGATTGTTTAGCTTGGTTAAATTCTAGATCTTAAGTTAATCTATGTTGGATGGTGCTTACTTTATCTAACATTGGTTAATCAAATACTAGATGCTTATCTAGTAAAGAATTCTTGGATCATGTTAAGGCTTCTTGATGTGATCTAAGGCCAAGAACATGGTTAGCAATTAAGTGAATTCCTTGTGATCAATGATGAGTTAAACTCAAGATCGGTAAATTTCCTTGGATTGGTTGTTTCTTTAGATTTGTTAACAACTTTGAATCTCCTACTTTTATTAATCTTGTTAATCAACAACAAACCCCCCCTTTTCTAATTATCTTGATCTAAGTAAATCTTTGTTTTTGGATCCTTGAGAGACGATTCGGTTCATTCTCTATACTACAAATTAGTTTGTGAACCGGTTATTTTATTTGATAGGTCTCGACAACCTCTTGTCAGTCATCCGAACCAAACCAATCGGTTTTCTCATATAGACAATCAATCGGTTTTGTTCAAATTTAGAAACCGAACCAATATTAATCGGTTTGGTTTGGATCGATTTTTGGTTTTTGACCATTTAAAAAAAAATAATCTTATTCTTTTTCTTTTTTATAGCCCAAATGATAATGTAGTCTATTTATACAATAAATAACATATTTACCCATTTAAAACAAATAACAACAACTTATTTAAATAAAAATTAACAATCTTCTAGTGTAATGATCAAATACAATCACAATCAAACTTCTAGTGTAATAGTTAAGTACAATCATATAATAAAAATCTAAAATTTCAAACTAATTTTCAACTACATAAACCAAAACTTCTAGCTATAATTACCAAAGAAAACAACCATCAAGTGAGCATATACCTTAAATGATAAATGTCATTTTGAAATCATTAATATGAATAATTTTAACAAAATAAGAAAGTAAAGCTTTTAAGATATTCAACAACATATACCAAGTTATTTAAAATATGTATATATATGATATTCTAATCGGTTTGGTTTGGATCGGTTCGGTTTTGAAAATTGGAACCGAAAACCGATCTAAACCGATCGGTTTCTAAAAAAAAGAACCAAACTAAACCAAAAAAATTCAGTTTTAATCGATTTTTAGTTTTTTTGGTTCGATTTTTCGGTTTGGTTTAGATTTGAACACCCCTATCCATAACAAAAACTGAGTCTTGGGTTTGAGAGATTGTACCAGAAATAGACGGGTTAATAATTTACTTTGCAGTAGAAAGAAAAAAGTTTTTTTAGAGTGATTATAGAAAAAGAGGTTGTTTCTGAAGTTTAGAGAGTAAGAGTTTGTAGGCAGTTGTGAGGGAGTGAAAGTGTGAAACAGTTTACAATATGGGATAGTTACAGAATCGTACGTTTATAGTTTTATCCCTCTTTTAAATTGTGTTTAAATAAATGAAAATGGTAAAATGGGGAAGTCAAAATTTGAGACAAAAAGAGGAAAATTCCTTATATAGTAGTATATAGATATATAGATTAAGGACATGAATCTTATCGAAAAAATAAAAAGACAAAAAAAATTCAATTTGATTTAAATATGAAAAATAAACTTATCGTATATAACATAAAAAAAATTTGTTAATTAATATTTATTATTAAAATATATTCTATTAAATTTAATTAATTAATGAATTAATTTTAAACTTGAGGTTTTTAATTGATTATACTAGAATTGAGTTGATTATATAACATTAACTTTTCTCGTTGATTTTGGGACGTGAGCCTTTGCTGTTTTAGGATCCAAACAACCAAAAAAGCAAAGGCGATCTCGGAAAGTTAAATTACACTTTCATCCTCTCTCAATCAAGTCTGATTTTTCAATTTCTGACCGACCAATTCATTAAAAGTAATAAATTAAAATTATTTAGTGGGCATGGAATGGATGTGCACAAGAAAACAGGTGGACACAAATGTAAATTCAGTTGAAATACAGGGCTCAAAGATTACACGTAATGCCCTTCTCGGAACCGCCATTCCAAATCAACAGGCTTGTCTTCTCAAAACAAGGAGCGCCTCCCTCCCCACTCTGGGCACCGCCCATCGCAATGGCGGTTGGTTCCGTTGTTCCCTGTTTTCTGTTTTCTTAAAAGCACTTCTACATCCCCATTTCTCTCTTTGTAACACTTTGTATCACTCACTCTCTCTCACACACACTTCTACAACAATCAATTAACTTCACCTTTAACACTCCCTGTTTCTCCCATTCTTTTCTTCCACGCCAAGTTTTCTATCTCCATAAACATACCACAAACTTATACATATAATTAAATACTAAATACCAATTCTTCATTCTCATTTATTTTCATCTTCTTACACTGTTCTATCTCTTTTTGGTCACTTTATAATTAATATGGACCCAACGTTCCCTCAAAACGTGTTTGGAGAGGAGGAGTCAGAGAAATCGTTCTGGGAGTCCCCATCCCCCAGCGACGAAGGTTCAGTTGATTCCGATTGCGAGAGCGGTGTTTCCGGCGCCAAAGTTTTGCAACACCACCGTCACGTGGTTTTGGACCAAGGATTCGTTAGGCTCGGAGAAGATGACAGTGTTCACGACCTCATCCGGAGGAGATTCCTTCGTGGCCTGGGCTTCCTTGGGACCAATACCGAGGTTGTCGCAATTCATAGAAATGCATGTTCTAGCGTCATGTCCCAAGCGCGGGTTCAGTCCTTTCAGATTTACATGCGAGCAGCGGCGAAGTTGCGTGATGGAAATGCTAACGTGAAGTATGCTTGGTATGGTGCTTCTGGTCAGGAGGAGATAAGAGACATCGTTTTGCACGGTTTTCGTGGTGATGGAAAACATCTCAATAATGGACCCTTTGGTTCTGGGCTATATCTCTCTTCAGATGATTCTCCTTTGGAAAGGTATATATATTTATTATAATTATTATTATTATTATTATGCAAATTCTTATAATTTGGTAATTGATAGCCAAAAAAAATTGTTTAACCTTAATCAAGTATAAAAATAAATAAATAATTTAATATACAAATATGTTTTTAGTATCTTATTGAATAGGTTGATTATGAGTTTAAAATTAAAATTTTATTTTTGTTGTCTAGTGTGAGAAGCTCTGCTGTTGATGAAGACGGTCTAAGGCACTTGTTACTGTGCCGCGTTATTTTGGGGAGAACGGAGCTTGTGCAACCTGGTTCTGAGCAATGCCATCCGAGTTCTGAGGAATATGATTCTGGGGTGGACTGTGTTTCAGCGCCTAAGAAGTTCATTATTTGGAGTAGCCGGATGAACACTCATGTCTTGCCTGCATATGTTATAAGTTTCAGACTTCCTTCCTTAAAAGGTTTGCAAAGATTTTTTTTTTTTTTTGTGGGTGTTGGTGTTTGTGTTTTTACTTTTTACTATGGTATCTGGGAATTTTGTAATTCATCAGTTGAGAGTTGAGAGTTGAGAGATGTTCTCCTGAATTTCTAAATATGTTTGTGTTTTGTAGGGATTGAGAAGACTGAGGAACCTTTGAGACCATCTTCGCCTTGGATGCCATTCCCAACTCTGATTTCTGTCCTTTCCAAGTTTTTGCCTCCACCTGATGTTGCCGTGATCTCCAAGCTCCACAAAGATCACAAAGTAAGTGGCTGGCTCCTGAATCTGACTTTTTATTTGGGTTCGAGACAGTCGCTCATTTTTCTATACCTAAACTAAAATTGTTTTTGTGACTTACTCTGTTTTGCAGGAAAAAAATATGTCACGACATGAACTGATACAAAAAGTGAGAAAAATAGCAGGAGACAAGTTGCTGATTGCAGTCATCAAATCTTTCAGAGCCAAGGTACAACTAATCTCTTTCGGAAGATGTTGATTTTAATTAATTTGAGGGATGTGTTTGTGGAACTTTTGCTTGTCTACAAAGTGACAAAACATCAGACATACTGGTCTTGTAGATCAAAATTTATAATACTAGTTGTCAAAATTAACAAGAGCTTTTTTTTGGAAAAACTGATTTGCCTTCTGTGGCAATTCTCCTTTAATAGACAATGAATTACATGCTTTTTACAGGAAATGTCCTAAAGTCTAGACTCTAATCTGCTGAAAACAAGGATCTATACATGGTAAGAAGATAATACCAGAAAATAATACAGCTGTACATTTGCTATATACAGATAATAAACATGTGCCAAATAATTAACAATAATACAGCTATAAACCTAATAAATATGTGACAGAAATAAACATGTAACAGTCACAGCCAGCCCTAGACTTTAGCTGGCATTAACACTAGTTTGGTTCAAATTACTCCAAAATGAGATGTCTTCTTGCAGTATGCTTTATGAATTTGAATGCTGAATCTTCATTGTTTGAAATTGCTGTGCTTTCACTATATGTACATTAGAATTCTTTTTGAGCTATTATGAACGAATGATATGTGCGTTGGGGAACCAATATGACGAAGCACGATTACAGTCTTTTTTTGAGTAAAAGATATTGCGGTTTTGAACTGTTGGAGCAACAAAATTGTCTAAATATTAGCAAAAAAATTCCCCGATTGGCATTTTGATGTACATATATATTTTGCTGGTTATCATTGTATTGAGAAAATCAGAAAATAGGAATCAATATTCGTGGAAATATAAAATTTGATCCAGATCTAAGATGGATGTGAATGTACTGCTATGTTCTTCTTACATCTGAATTATTATAGAAACCCTGGAAGTGGATTTAGCTTCTACGTGCGACAGAGGTATTGTTGGAATTATTTTAACATTATTGTTAAACAAGAGTATAGGAGTAACAAAATATGATTCGATCTGCTCATTGTGGAATTTTATTTTTTGCTAGTGTGAATTTATTTGGTGTTAGTCACATCCCAGTGGTATCTAATGAGTTCTTCTACTTCATTTTTTTATTGGCTTTAAATCTCCTCCTCTAGAAAGAAATGTGAAGCTGATTCACAATTTGAAACTATTGTAGGTTTAGATTTGGTCCAGTTGATTATGTTTTCTCCTTTGTGTGTATGAATAACCGTGTAGAGTGTGATTGTTAAGAAGTGCTAACTTATGTTATAGGCTAATGAAATTGCAAGAGTAAGATATTATCTACAATCTAGTAATGCCTTTTGCTGTCTCAGCTGTATTCTTCATGTGTTTCCCTTTTATTTTCTTTGGGCATTTGGCCATGTATTGATTGTCTAATCTAACTTGGTATATTTGTTTGTCATCCAGAAAAAACCTGCAAGCTTTCTGCAAACAAGGTCAAAGAATGGCAGCCGGACAGCTAGCAACGTGGATGGAATGATTTCCTTAATATGAGTTCTATTAATTGATAACAGGAAGAGAGATGAATACTGGAGTTGACATAATGCTCTCACTAACTTCATGACCAAACTTACAGTGAGGATACAGCAACTTCTTGAGAAGCAGGGTGGCATTTGACCAGTGTTTTGTTTTGTTGTTGATTAGCATAGCTGAAGGAATCGCTTTTTCTTTCTAGTTGCGAGTTCGAATGATATCCTCCTTGAATAAGGAGAGGTCATCATGGACATATTGAGTGGCTCCGATATACTGTCCTTAAAAATGTAAATATAAATTTTGATGATTTCTTTGGATTTGGATTTGGATTCATTGTGCATCTCTTTCTGGTTTTGCTTGGATGGGTGGTAGAGATGGAATGTTATGGAATATGGGGATATGGAACCTCGTTTTACCGTTTGTTAGAGCTGGGAAAAGCTTGGCCTGCCATGGGTGTGATCTAATTGAGCTAAGATGGGGTTAGCCGGCTTAATAAATGGATTTGGAGAATGAGAACTCTAACCCAACTCTCTAGCGTAACCCGTAAACTAATTATAAAAATTAGAAATTAAAATAAAATTTCAGAAATTAAAAAATATATATATGCCTAAAAAATCAAGGGAAGGTTTTGAGTATCAATTTCATGCCTCCATGTCGATCATCAAATCTCAAACATTCAAGAACCAATCAAACAAACATTTATTTCATACAATTTTTTTTAATTAGGTTGATGGGCCGATTCCTAGGCTAACTCTGTACGATCAATTTAATTGACGTGTTACTGAGCCAAATTTGATTGATCCAATTAGAAACGATTTGAAGATATACAGGGGAAGGGATGAGTTCAAACACGTGTCTTCAATTTTACTGCTTATTGCATTTAAGTACCCATTTTATTTTATTTTTTGTATTCTGATATGTTGTGAAGTATTGTTTATATTTAATAATTTTTTAAATATTATTATATAATTAATAATTAATAATTTAATATAAATATTATATCCATAAATTAACATACTAACTCTCTTTAACAAAATAAGGGCGAGGGATGGTGAGGATGGGAGTGCAAATATCTATCAGCACTTGGCGCCACTTTTCTTCCCTCAAATCGAGGGGTATGGGATGGAACGACATATTTTTATTTTTCTTCATAAATATCTCTCTCTTTTTCATTCCCTTACATAATGCTTAAATATCTATTCCTGCACATAGGTTTGTACGAGAAGGTTGAAGTGCCAAAGCAAATGGAGTAATGGACACGTTGTTGTCCCTTTCCTTATTTTCAACTTTGTAATTTTGATTTTTGAATCGAGGAAATGTACTATTCTGATTTTGACCAAATTTTATCTTTCACTCAAGTCCACTTGCAGTTCTTTGATTCTTGTTTAGATTCAAACGTCGCGGGCTCCGCCCTAACCTCCGGAGGGCACTGGGCCCTGATTGTAAAAATGAAATAATTAATTTGAAGAATCACTTGAAAGAATTATTTAATTTTTAAAGAAATAAAAAGTTTAAGTTATTGTAAAAGATCATATAAAAATAATTTATAAAAAATATTATTTATATTTAATGGATAAAAATATCTTTAATGAGAATAACTAATAATATTGAATGATTGCTGTCAATTAATGAATGGTTATTCTTATGTTTTCATGTTTGGATAGTTTAAAAAAATGTTTCTCACTATTAAGATTGAAAAAATTAGTAAATTTTTATTAAGAATTAATTAATCATTAATAATATTCACTAAGTGGCTATCTCTATGAGTAGCTAATTATAAAGATTAAACAAGTTTTGAAGAAATTAAGGAATGATTATTATCAATTAATGAATGGTTAATTTCTTTCATTAAGTAGCTATTCATGAGTGGCTAAAAATTATTCTTATTAACTTTATTTTTATTTATTAAATAAAATCTAATGGTCTTTTAAAAATAATTAAAGATTTTTATATCCTTGAAGATAAAATATTAGGAAAAAGTATATCCTTACCTCCTAAATTTTAGCCCATTTGCAAACAATTATTATGAAGTATAACATGTTCCAATGTAATTCATAAACTATATCAATTCTTATAATAAGTCTTTCAATCCATTTTTTGTTAAGTTGCAAACGAAAAAAAATAAATTTAAACTCTTTAAACTTTGACTATTTGTAAACAGTTACCATGAATTATAAAATCTTTTAATTTAATCTTTAAATTATATCAATTATCACAAATAGGTTCTTTCATCCATTGTTGGTTAAGTTGTTAACAAAAGAATGGCGTGGCATGATCTTTACTTTTCATTTGTCTATAATACTAACTCTTCATATTAATTTATTTTTATTCTATTTTTACCTATTTAATAATTCTTCATAAATTAAAATGTAATAATTTATAATTCATGGTGACTGTTTGTAATTAAGTCCAACTTTAAAAGAGATCTGAATGTACTTTTTCTTTTTATTATGTGATGTGAATTTTATGGTAAATTTTGATTAAGGTAATTAAATTTAAGTAAATTTTAGACCCTGTTCGGGGTAGTTGTAAGTTTCTTGTTTTAGTTTTAAAAACTAAATTTAACAACGAAATGTGTTCGAGTAAAATGATGGTCAAATTGATTTTTTACTTAATTTTAAAACAATTTCCTTTTAATGCACAAAATCATAAAAATAAGTTTTGTGATTTTTGTTTCAGTTTTCATCTTAAAATTATGTTCTTTCTCTCGTATCTTTCACTATCTCTCTCTGCCCCTTCACCATTCCTCTCATGTCGGTGGCTCTTCTACTCTTGACTATCTTACTTTTGTGAAGATGTTTTCTCTCCTTCTTCTCTCCCTCTCTTCTCTTCTCTGGATATTTCTTTTCTATATTTTTTGTCTTTGTTATATTTTTTCTCACTCTTTCATTTTCTTTACAGACACTTCTCATCATTTCTCTATCCCCTTCTCAACAAGATGATGTTGTTACAGTTATATAAGCATTATAATTATTTTTATTATTATTATTGTTATCGTGGTTAATCCTACTACTTATGATTATCATTTTTATTATTTTTATAATTTTATAATATTTATTTTTGTTGTCAAATTTTATATTATTTTTTTAATATTTTAAGTATTTTTATTTTTTTCCAGACTTAATTATTTTATTGTCATTTCTAATTATTTTTATGTGTTAATCTTTTTTATATTGAGTGAATTCAGAGTGAGGCGAGGTAAAAAGAGTAACTTAACTTAAAAAATAAAAAAAAAATAAAACTCAAAACTAAGAATTGAAACTATGTTTGAATTTTGAAAATTTCAAAATATAAAACCAAAAATCACCCCAAACGAGGCCTTAGTTATTAGGATATTAGATTATAAATTTTATATAAAATGAAATTTTAAAAAATGAGAAATAAAAAAATTATATTTTTACTTATTGACAACTTGTTGACGTGGCAAAATCTACATCTATTTGTTTTAATCTTAACTGTTTATTTTATTTTATAATTTTTCTCTCTTTACCTAATTAATTAACTTTTAGAAATTAAAAGTATATAATATTATTAAAAAAATCCCTAATATGACCATGTCGTTTATTATAGGATTTTTTATTTAATTTTTTTATTTTTTTAAATTTACAAAAAATTATTAAATGGGTAAAAAAAGATAATTATTAAATAAAAATTATGAATAAAATTTAACATGAAGGATTAAGATAGAGGGAGATGATTATGTCACATCACTCTTATATTCGTTACTTAACAAAAAGTAGATAAAATGACCTATTTGCGATGATTGAATAATTTAGGAATTAAATTAGAATTTTATAGTTCATGGAAGTTGTTTGCAAATGAATAAAGTTTAAGGAGTGTATATGTATTTTTCCTTTGTTAGCAACTTAACAAAGAATAGATAAAATGATTTTATTTCGATAATTGATATAGTTTATGAATTAAATTGAAATATTTTATAATTTATGATAATTATTTGTAAATAAATCTAAATTTAGAGAGTGTGGATACACTTTTCTCAAAATATTACTTACTAAAGGTCTTTGAAATTAAGTATCTCAATAAAAATATTATTTTTTAAGTAGGTAAAATTTTAATATATTTTTATATGAATATATATATGTGTGTGTGTGTGTTGTGTTTCAGTGATAATTTTATATGACAAAAAAACTCATCATAATTCTTTACTTCTAATTTTAAGAGAATAATAAATTCACTTTTAATCTAATTAATTGAATCATTGACAAACTTTTGCATCAAAACTTTAATTTAATAACAAATTTTTTTCCGTATTACTGAAAACGGGTTCCCCAATAAAAGCGAGTTGCCCTTTTAGGAAGAAAACTTGTTTGATTTTTTGGAATCTCTTATGAAGAGAGCTTTACCGTTTCGCTCCCGGTGTGGAAAGATTAGTCCTATGAACGGTTTAAATGAACTGAATTTGTAGGAAAAACTTAGTTTCACCCAAAAAACAATAACAATCATTATTTTTAAAAAAATAATAGAGGGCTAATAACAGTCTGCGGGTCAAGTAATTAATTTGGCAAGAACGGACCAATGATTATTTATGAATAGGCCCAAACAAATGGGTTGGATTTGCTTTATAACAAACCTTGGTGGATTTCCCTGTTCTAACCCATGGACCAAGGCGGGTCACTTTGAAGAAGAAAAAAAAAACATGGTGGTGATGGCGCGTACCACGAAACTGAGACTCAAGTCCCATTGTACAGTAGCAATACGAGGGACAATGTCCATGATAGTTAGGTTACACAAGTATTTTTTTTTTGCCCATCAGAAATTAAAATTGAAGACCGACTTGAAAAATTTAGTGGCCGCCGTGGCTTTTACTTTCTGATAGTACGTTTAAATTGGAATTTGAAATTTCTTAAATTGTAATTTGAGTAAAAAATTGTCTTTTGTTATTTTTGTCCAAATTATAATTTTAAAATTCTAAACTTCAATCTAAATATGCATTAATATAATTTATATGACACTGTTTCACATAGTGATTCTTAGAGTATGCTTGGATATATGAAATGAAATGGAATGAAAAAGGAATGAGAATGAATTTCATGTTTAATTAGGTGATTGGAATATGAATAAACATTTTTAAGAGAATGGGTATTCTTTCTATTATAGGAATAAATATTCCATCACAAAAGTGATGAAATTCTCATTCCATTTCACCAAAGTATAAGCGTAAAAAATGATCCAGCCCATCTGATTTACTTGTTTAGCACCAAAATCATTTTAGATCAAGTCATGTTTTCTTATGCTCAAACAAAATGATCTAAAGCAACCTAGGTCCGGCCCTACTTAAAAATTTGGTTAGTCAAAATCAGGCCAAGCCAAATATGTTTAGTCTAAAAAATCATAAAATATTTTTAACAATTATAGCATACAAAACATAAAAATAAAATAGAGTTATTATTTCATTTCTATCCATACCAAACAAAACATAAGAATGAACATTTCATTCATACTACTGTTGCTATTATCTCAATTATTCCATCCAACCAAACATATAGGTCTTTCAGGATGTGTGTGTGTGTATATATATATATATATATCGCAAGTGAGAGCACTTTTATTATGAGAGATTAGAAAAGTTAATATTGACAATTAAATTTTACATAAATAGTTAAAATTAAATTTTATTTAAAGGTCACATGATTATTTATGTTCTGTGTGAGGGGTCAACTTACACCGATATAAGACTTAATCACTCTTACATCGCTTAATCACTTTTTATTGAACAATTTTATCACAAAATCTACCGTTGGATTCCGTTGGATTGAAAGTTCCTATCATGAAAATCATACTTATAAAATTTCACATTAATCTGAAATTGTTTTGTGATTCATTGATATATATTAAGACTAACATAATACAAACTTTTGAACTATATGAAAATATGAACTATTTGATTACATTTTTATTTATATTTATTTTTTTCAAAAATTAACACAAATGATCAACAACATGGTGAATAATTATAATTTAATAGTTTGATCGATAAAAAGTATACTCATAAAAAGTTATTGAGTGGTGTAAGTGGATTAAGTTTTATAACAGTGTCAATTGATCTCTCATATATATATATATATATATATATATATATATATGTAGAGTGGGGATTCACTTACTCTTTGAGCAAGTTTTGACGTACTTACTATATTAAATAACTTTTTATAAACATTGAATTTCATTAATTTAACTGTTAAATTGAAAGCACAGTTATTAAAACTGGCTTGGATCGATTTGTTTGATCGGACCGGTCTAAGTCGATTATCAAATTGATTGTGTATGTAAACCAGTGAAAATAGATTTGACTCGACCGGTTGAACCAATGAACTTGTCGGGGTCATGAAATTAAAAAAAAAACTCGTAAACTTTAGGAAGTCATAACTTTTGACTCGTTTATCCAATTTAGACTAATTATATGTCTATTTCATATAACTTTTCGAGATCTATACCATATTGATTCTAATTTTTCAAAAAAAAACTTATTTTATGAGTTATGTGTATTTTAATGAAAATATTAGGATTTTTTTTTATGAATTAAGGGTTAAACTCTTTTTTTTTCTTAAGGTAATCGTTTTTCTCAAAATAAGAATACTTTAGTTATTTACAATGATAAATATCATCATATATATATAGTGTGTGTATATATATATATATATATTTAAATATTTATTTTATTTTATGCTATTTGACCAGTAACCCATTAGTTGAACTAATGACCCATTGACTTAGTACCTGGACCGAGTCAACAATCGGTCCGAGTTTAATAACTATGATTGACAGATCTTATGACGTAGATCAAGTTGATAAATTTTTATAGAATTTTAAAATTAATTGGTTCTTCATCTAACTATTTTATTTTAACGTATAATATACTTTTCAAAATATAAGTAGATGTCATCTATTATATTATATGCCTATGAATGCTAGATTTATCTTAAATTTGATATACATGATCATCATAATAATATCACATGAGTCAACAGTTGAATTAGTTAAATTTGTATCATATAACAAGTTATTCAATAGTGTAAGTGTCTAAGACTTTTTCCTAAAATAAGTGGATTTCCACACACACGCACACACACATACACACACACACACATATATATATATATATATATATCACATTATTTACACAAACCAAAAGAGGAGGAAAATGAAAATTAGCAATTGAAGAAGTGCTAGACATAGTTGTGCTCTTATTATTTTTTTTCTTGGGCTCTCTTGGTACTGATATGTTCTTATTGTTTTCAATTATGGAGAATATAGGTAAAACCTCACGCTATTTGTTGATTGGCATTATTGGTGCCCTTTACGTATTCACAAAGTTTAATCTATGCCATGTCGTCATGTAATTAACTAAAGCAATAAAAATATAATGAATGATCAATTATAAGTAATAGGTTTTCCTTTTCCGTATTATTATTCTCTTAATCAAGGATTTATTTTGAGCAGTTTGTTACGAAAGCTCCAGAGATTTCATTCATTACAACTTTTACCAATTCAATTCAGCGTGACCAATAAATAAGCATATCGTTTCCCCCATGCTTTTTCCAGCATATTCATTAATCCCCATAATCATAATTCATTGATTGTTTAAATGCCGAGTGTGGTGATATGAAGCTGCATCCCCTTATATTATTCACTAATATAAAAGATGAGTCATGTTAAAAAAAAAAAGAGACACAAAAATAAAATTATGAACTTGATATAAATATTAGGTTTTACTATAATTTTTTTATTTTTATTTTATGTCTTTCTCTTTTTAATATAATGTAATAAATAAAATAAAAGAATCTTAATTCCCATAATATCACCTTGGCATGGCAAAATGACATCTAAGAGAATGATGGAGGTTGTCAGCCAACCAGATTAGGCCAAGTCATCACAGCCATGTGAGAGATTCTTGTGTTGGTGATAAACATCACATAGCACAGTAAGCCCACCGGAGGAGTGCTATCCACCTTGACCTCTCCTATCACCCAACTTCATATGATCTTTTTGTATTCTCGGGGTTAATTAGCCACATTCGTTGTTTTTTCTTGCACATGTTAATGAGGATTTTAATTTTTTTTGCCCTTTTTTTTTTTTGGTCTCATTTACATGTCTCTTTAATTAAATATTGATAACTTAAAATTAATTTTTCTCTTAATTGGTAATAAATTTATTCTTAATTGTCAATTCTTACTGAATTATTAATATTTAATTAAAGAAACATAAAAGAGAATAAAAAATAAGACAAAATATTTGATTCTGTTGATTAGGGGCTTAAACCAGAGAATTATAATGTTTTGGAATTAATCTTCTGAAGCTATGAACGAAGTGATAATATAAGTCGAGTGTCAACTTCGTTCCCCCACTTGGCTTAACCAGAGAATTATAATGTTTTGGAATTAATCTTCTGAAGCTATGAACGAAGTGATAATATATGTCGAGTGTCAACTTCGTTCCCCCACTTGCCAAAACCCAATATTTTCTTCGTATTAATTGCACACACATAGTATTACTCAAGTTTCTTCCAGAAACATACCAACTTGTATTATTTTATGTGTTTGGAAATCTCACTCTAGTCTTTATTGATGTATCCTACAAATTAGTTGACCTTATGTAACTTGTCAAGTTAATTGTATATATATGCCCAACTTAATTTCTAAGAAAATAGCAGTCGTTAAATGTTTAATGGTGTCACATTAGAGAAAATATTGGAGGACTGAGGTTTAATCAGATTTCAAAGCTCATGTTAATTTCATGTTTCAGCTTAATTTGTGATAAATATTAAGCGCCACTCTCTGTGGGCCTTCGTATTAAGAAATATGTTTTTACTATATATTAACAACATACCTAACATGACTAATAGGATATTAGAGAAAGAAGCCTATTTGCTATAAATGGTGGTTTTGAGCCTTCTCCTCCTGTTTTCCGCGAAAGATATATACGAGTATCTTCTGAAATATTTACGCTAATAATTTTCTTGGCCTATTTAAATGGAAAAGATGAAAATTGCAGTGTTGTCAGCTAATGAATGAACTACATAATCACACACGACATAATTACCCACAAACAAATCAACAATTTTGTTGAACCAGAAAACCAAATTTGTCAGAATAGCAGATTAGATATTTGTCTTTTTTCCACAAATAGCAGAAAATTATTGTAATTCTGATCGTGGTTTGCGTTTGCAATTCCTTTCTTCTAGTTGTCGTGATCGTGATGGTTTACTAATACCTTCTACATACGTTCATCGTCATTATCACATGTATTATGTGGCAGCAAAATAGTGACTGAAAACAAAGTGAACAATGCAGTTGATCACACGTCCAAGTATCCTTCCCTTCGCTGCTTAAAATCCGTGATCGTCATTGCTTTTGGCTTCGCGGTGGTATAGGAAAGAATCTTATGGTAGACGGTTAGATGATACACCGCCCTTGTAGCCATAGCCATTAGCCTTCCTCACCTACATCTCGTCCCTCCCTATGTACCCCAACCCCAATTACTTGTCATTATAATTAATTAATTGGCAATGAAGTATCAGCAATGATGTGGGTCCAAGTACATGGTTGCTCCTTGCCCAATGCTTAATCCATCATCATCACCCAGCTGCAACTCCATGATTTGATGTTATTGATTTCAACTTTTTTTTAAAAAAATATTAAGTGTGTTTTTAAATTAATTATAAAAAAATTATGTGTATAATTAATTTTTAAGAAATTAATTATAAAAAAAATAATTTATGTTTAAATATGTTAATTTATAATTAATTTTATAATAACGAATTTTATTTGAATTATATAAAAAAATTATTTTTATGTATTAAATTATCGAAAAATATATGAAATGATTGAAAAAATTATTTAATTAAAATAAATATATATATATTTTTTAAAATTTTTAAAATAATTTAAAATTAAATAATTAAAAATTTAAAATAATAATTTTTTAAAAAAATTATTTTTAATTATAAAAAAATAATTTTAACTTATAATTAATTTTACATATTTTAAATAAACAAAATAAATTTTAAATAAAATAAAAATTTTTCTTTCTTAAACATGTTGTAAATAGAAAATCTCATTAATGAAATCCCGAAACTCATCCATCACATCCACCGTTCTAGAAACAAATATAGGTAATGACTGCATCTCCACGTGTCGTTTCATTGATAACTCCAGCGTGTGAACCCCATACACTCCCACGTGTAAAAATCAGAACTCGCGGTACGTGTCAATGAAGCAAGCAGAAACTCATTCACATCACCAAAAATAAAATAAAATAAAGAGTTTCTTTTTTAGGTTTGAGTGAAGGAGGTAGCCGATTTATTTGGCTCACCCATACCATACTTTACCCAATTGGTCAATTTCTCATTTATATAGCTTTTATGTGCATTTTCATATAGAATAGTATTCAATCAATATACATATTTCATACCCATACAAAATAAAATACGAGAGAAAAAGAGAAAGAAAAAATCTTACCACCACAACACAACTCACATCCTATATATCCCACCCCAGAACCTCTCCACACACTTTCCTTCATTTCAACCAAACTGTTTCTCTCTATCTCTCTCTCTTCAGAAAAGAAAAGGAACGGAATTATCACATTTTGAAAGTGGGAAAACGAAAGAAGGTGCATGATTGAGGTCCAAACGATGCAAGAAGCAGAGGCATCTCAGATATCACCTTCTCCCAGTTTCAGCAGCTACTCTTCAGAGACGCTCGCTGAGATCGCAGCCAGAGTCATCGAAGAACTCCGCAAAGACCCTCATTCAGTCTCCGACCACGAAACCCTTTTCAACTCATGGCAAAACGATAACTTCACTGCTCAACCCGACGACGACGACGACGACGACGATCATCATCATCACCAACACCGAAACGACGATGACGATTTCGAGTTCGCTGTCGTTTCCAGAGACCCAAACTCTTCTCCTCCTGTTTCCGCCGACGACATTTTCTACAATGGTCAGATCATTCCCACGTACCCAATCTTCGGCCGCAACTTGCTCTTCAGCGACGGTACTCCCAGAAGCGACGCCGTTTCGCCGGTTCCTACCAAGCATGACACGGCGGCGACACGGCGGCGTCGCCTCCCTCTGAGGAAGCTCATGTTCGAGGAACGAGAAACGAGTTCGTGCTCGTCTTCAACCTCTGAAGCCGATAACGGTATAGAGATTGAAGGCGTGGCTGCAGGGACCTATTGCGTGTGGACTCCCAAATCAGCGAAGGTGGAGTCGATGGGGAGGGAGCGCAAGAAGAGCAGTTCAACGGGGTCTGCGTCGAAGCGATGGAAGCTTCGGGACCTGATTCTCAGAAGCCACAGTGAGGGGAAGGAGCCGGTGCTGTTTCAGATTCCGGGCAAGAGGAGGACCAACAAGGTGGCTCAGGAGGTGGCGAAGCTAAGTTCCGGCGATGTGAATGGCGGTGGCTCGGCGGAGTACGGAGGACAATACTTGTTGAAGAACAGAACCGTGGGAACTGCTAAGGATGAAGAACAGAACAAGAGGAAGTCGTTCTTGCCTTACAGGCAGGAACTGGTTGGACCTTTCGCCAATGTCAATGGACTTGGTCGGAATTTGCACCCATTTTGAAGCCTAATTTAATAGTATTATGATTCTTGTTTTTGTTTTGGGTCAAATTATATATATCATGTGCTTTATTTCAATCCAATATGTTTTTCTTTCTTTTGTTTGTTTCAATCTTTTTGGCCCTGGTGTATATTGTAATTAAAGCGGATGAGATGCATTCTTTTCTGTAAATTTTGTGAAAATGGAGTGAAGATTTTAAGGGCTTTCATTTTGGTTTTATTCAGAATCTCAGATGTAACTTCTGTTAGTTATAAGTTTTGAACAAGTTATGGTGGGGTTAGTTTGGATTTGGTAAATGCTAGCTCTAGTGGAATTTGTGTAAATTAAGATGATAAAGTATGTAGGTTAATTTATTCTCCAACTCAGGATGGCTTTCTTAAACAAAGTCTACAATATATATGATATAATTAACAATCTTTGGACGAAAGTTCAGCTCAGCTTGTGAATTTGGCGACGCAATTGGGATAAGTAATGGAGGATGATGATTGTGCTTGCTCCAGCCTCCATATGCATGGTGTGCTAATGCAGAATAAGTTGACAGAGTAGTATTTGCACTTTCGTGTGGGTCTCACACGGCATAGACTTGGTTAATAATATTATGCCAAAGTTAAAAGTAATAATAGAAACGTAGAATAGTAGGGGAAGGGAAAGAAAGTAGAGTCTTTACTTATAAACGACTTTGGAATGGTGGAGATAATAGAGCGCGGAGCCAACAGACGTATAGAGATGTAGTACTGGTATTATGGTATTATTGCTGTAGTTGACCCAAAACAAAAATATAGCTACGGTAAACTAAAGGAAGACTTTCCCTTTCTGATTTTCCTATTTTAGCAGAATATTTACATAATTATGCTTGTTTTGTACTTGGTTTTGGAATTTTTATATCGAAATTTTATAGCAATTTTTACATAATTTTAGTTTTTACACAAAAAAAATTATCTATTTCTTTTTCATTGTTTGCATAAGGGACTGACATTTAGGTGGGTTCTCCACAATAATAATAATAATAATTTAAAAAAATAATATAAAAGTGATGTAATGAGATTTTTTATAAATAATATTAGAATTTAAATTTAATTCATTTTTTTATTTTTATATAATCATAAATAAGAAAATGACACATTATTTTAATAATTAAGATGTTTATTTAAATAATGATAATATACTAACAGTGTGTTTCAACCTCAATGAAAGGGTACAAATAACGATTTAATGATTGAGAACGAGTAATATTCTATTTTCAAAGTCATAAGATATATATATATATATATATATATATATATATATTACTTTCATGATGTTAACGTAAATTTGATAAAACAAATAAAAACTCAATAAAAAAGAAAAGAAAAATGACGAAGATCTTATTCAAATTATCTGAGAGACCCTTAATTACAATAAAACTTATAATCACTTAAAGTTTGGAAGGGATGAAAATGTGACAGAAATAAATTTAATTAAATATCTTGTGAAACAAAATCAATTTAACTATCATTTTATTATTAGAACATATTTCAAGCTATTTACTTCCAAGTCACAAGACCATTAATTTCTCAGTATTTTTCTTTTTTATGATAATTGAATTTAATATTTTTACTTTAATCTCATCGTATTCTTGCCACTTAGAAATGGTTTAAGTGATAATCTCGCAAATTTGCAACCAAAAATGCCGAATCGATACAAACCCAATATTCAAGAACTTAATGAAAGGCTTCAAGGTTTTATACAAACAAATGTTGAAAAGTGTTGTTAGATTGAAGAAAATAAGGACTCTAAAAACTAAAAAGTGTTATTTGTCTTATTTATAACCCATCTCAACCTAACTCCACCCCTTTCTAAAAAAAAGAAGAAGGGGAAGGGGCATGCTTGGAAGAGTTTACCTTCTAGAAATCATGTTCAACTTTGGACTTGTCTTCGCTTTGGTGGTCACTTCGTGTATATCCCTACCTAACTATGCATCTTCATCCTGTCAGGAAGCAATCGCACTCCTTCTTGCATAAAAAGTTGAATTTTCATTAATTCTTTTAGAAACGAACAAATGAAAAAAAAAATCACATTTTCATATATTGTATTACTCTAATTATTATTTTTGAGAAAAACATATTACTTTGGTAAACCGACATGATACTATTGTATATTAATATTTACAAATTTATATAGTAAATTTTGTAAATATTAAAATCTCAATGAAGGAAAAGTCAATGTCGTGAAAATATTAAAAATACTTTTATGTGGGAATTGGAATTGATGTTTTGCAACGCTAACTTGAGTTCGAAGCCCTTGCGTGAATCAACCCCACTTGCCTGAGAAGCGTAATTTTGTAGGAAGTTTTACTTTTATCGTTTATAATTTTTTTCTATTTACGTTCACCAATTTTCTAAAAAGATTGAAACCTTAAATACCATTTATAATGAAAAAATAAAAATAATTAAATATATTTAATTTTAATCTTATGACAATATAAAAAGTTTTATACAATCAATAGACGATATGGTATCGCTTACTAGAAAATTTGTGATTTTTTTGTTCTCTTGAAAACATAAAATATTTTATAGTATTAGTATGCTTAAGCATGTTACTTGTGTTGTATTATGTGTTGTAATATTTCAAAAGTTCAAAGTCCTACATTGCTTAGTCTTCAAACTTTTAAAGGGTTTATAAAGTAACTTGTGATATGCGCTTGTAAAATGAGCTGGTGAGATGAATGGGGTCGCGCGCCCAAGTTTGGGCTCACGTAGTGCAAATCATCTGATATCCCCCTTACGCACGCATGATAATGAGGCCTCAATGTTTTTAAACAGTATTATTTGACTTGGTCCAACTTTGAAAACTGACCCACGTTTTCCTCAACCGATCAGATCAGTTTGCATTTTTTTTCACCTGCATTATCACTTTTACATATTGGAAAAACTGATTTCTTATTCATCTGCATCTTTTTTTCTTCTTCTTCTTGCATCTGGGTTAACTGATTAAAAATATCCGGGGAAAAGAGTCTGTTATATCCTGGGGGGTTTTCGCATCAGCCGAATAAATCCTTAAAGACAGTGTGTACCCACACGTCTCAGGCCTTTATTATTTTTTTTCTTCTACTTTATTTTGCAGGTCAGTTGTCGCCTACACTTTTTCAACAATCTTAAGGATTTATCATGGCCGACAGCGACGCTGCAATCGAGACTGCCACTCCCAACAATGGTAGTGTTGTTGCTTCTGCGCCTCCTCCACCTACTCCTGCTGCGGTCACCTTTGCGAAACATTTTTCAGATATCTCGAAGATCGAACTCTTTGCTGGCCAAAATTTTTGAAGGTGGCAATAACATCTGCACACCGTCCTTGACATGCACAGAGTCACATCAGCACTCACCGATCCCAGACCACCCTCCACGGCAAATCCCAAATTGATTCAAGATTGAACATATGGTAATAAGGTATGCCGTCACACTATTATTAACACTCTTTCTAACAAGTTGTTCGATGTGTACTGTTCTTACAAGGATGTCAAAGACATATGGGAGTCCATGATCCTAAAGTACACTGCTGAAGATGCCGGGAAACAGAAATTTGTCATCGGAAACTACTACCATTGGGAGATGACTGAAAACAAAGACATCAAGGTTCAGATCAATGAGTACCATAAGCTATTGGAGGATCTCAAAGCCGAAAATATCACTCTCCCGGATGAGTTTGTAGCTGGCCTCCTCATTGAAAAGCTTCCTGATTCATGGAAGGATTACAAACAACAGCTGAAGCACAAGCACAAGCAACTGTCACCCTCTTATCTGATCACTCACATCATCATTGAAGACACCAACTGAAAAGAGTGTCAGGCTGCAAGGGCAAAAGCTTTGACTTCCCGGGCAAATCTTGTGCAAAATAAATCTCAAAAAAAGGTATGATTCTAAACCTGATCACAATAACAATAAAGTTAATGATATCCCTCATGCTTCTAATCCCACTTTCAAGAGAAAAGGTACTTGTTTTGTTTGTGGAAAGCCAGGACATCATGCACCCCAATACAGGCATAAAAAGAAGAATAACAATCCTCCTAAACCAAAGGCAAATTTGGTAGATGGAGATGATATCATTGCTGCGGTCATTTCTTAAATTAATATGGTGACCAATGTGAATAAATGGGTGGTAGACTCTGGTGCTACTAAGCATATTTGTGCAAACAAAAATGCTTTTACTTCCTACACTTCTGTGGGGAATGGAGAAGAATTGGTATATGTTGGAGATTCTCGAACTGCTGAAGTTTTGGGAAATGGAAAAGTTCTTCTAAAGCTCACATCTGGCAAGACACTAGCTTTGAATGATGTACTTCATGCGCCTAATATTAGGGCTAATCTGATTTCTGTATCTTTCTTGGAAAAAGTTGGAGTTAAAGTGTCATTCGAATCTGACAAGATTGTAATGACAAAAAATAATGTATTTGTGGGAAAAGGTTATTGTGATCAGGGACTTTTTGTATTAAACATTGATGAAATTATTAATAAGAACGCATCATCTTCTGCTTACTTGATTGATTCCATTGATATGTGGCATGCTAGATTAGGACATGCAAATATTTTTTATATTAAGAAAATGCGATATCTTGGTTTAATTTCTACGACTAGTGATGCATGTTTAAATAAATGTGATATTTGTATTGAATCTAAGTTAACTAAAAAATCTTGCCCTTTAGTACAACAACGTAAATTTGAATTACTTAGTTTAATTCATACCGATTTAGGAGATTTTAAAAATACCATGACTAGAGGCGGTAAAAAATATTATATAACATTTATAGATGATTTTTCTAGGTTCACTATGGTTTATTTAATTAGAAATAAAGATGAAGCTTTTGATATGTTCCTTTCATATAAAGCGGAAGTAGAAAATCAATTAAATAAGAAAATTAAAAGAGTTAGATCTGATAGTGGTGGTGAATATATTTTATTTAATGAATTTTGTGAAAAAGAAGACATAATACATGAAGTAACTCCTCCTTATTCACCTAAATCTAATGAAGTGGCTGAAAGGAAAAATAGAACATTAAAAGAAATGATGAATGCCATGTTAGTTAGTTCTTCCACACCTGATAACATTTGGGGTGAAGCCATTTTAACTGTTTGTTTTTTACAAAATAGAATACCTCATAAGAAAACTGGTAAATCACCTATATGAGTGTCAAGTGGGGCCGCTTGTATGAGATTGATGCATAATCTCTAGAGCACTCATGAATTATCAGGAGTGCGCATGGCCTACTAGCACAACACAGCGTCATCAGCGAGAATAGTTGGGGTGTAGTGTGATTGACAGACCTCTAATGTACGACAAAGTGTTTCTGGTTCGATAAGTTTACTTCACCAACTCACTGTATATTATGTCTGTTAGTCTAGGTCTGGTTCATAGTCCAAAAGACACCAGTTTGACACATTACACCCATGGTGTTAACCCAGTAAATTATATTCTTTTTTAACTTTTGTTTTATATTTTCTTTTAACTTTTGAAATATGTGGGGCATTGTTGTATTATGTGTTATAATATTTCAAAAGTTCAAAGTATCACATTGCTTAGTCTTCAAACTTTTAAAGGGTTTATAAAGTAACTTGTGATATGATCTTGTAAAATGAGCTGGTGAGGTGAATGGGCTCGCGGGCCCAAGTTTGGGCTCAGGTAGTGCAAATCATCTGATTTGCCCCCCCACGCACACACGATAATGAGGCCTCACTGTTTTTATTTAAATTTTAAATTTGATTTTTAAATGGCCCTATCCGGAAATAGCTATATTTTAACAGTATTATTTGACTTGGTCCAACTTTGAAAACTAACCCAGGTTTTCCTTAACCGATCAGATTTCTTGTTCCCCAAATTTCTTTCAAACAGATTTTGACTTAGTCTAAATTTCAAATTTTAAATACTTGATCAGTTTGCATTATTTTCTCACTTGCATTATCACTTTTACATATTGGAAAAACTGACTTCTTGTTCATCTGCATCTCTTATTCTTCTTCCTGCGTCTAGGTTAACTGATTAAAAATATCTTCTCTGCTGATCTGATACCTTAGCCACATCCAGTCGGAAAGAGCCTGTTATATCCTGAGAAATTTTCGCATTAGCCGAATAAATCCTTAAGGACAGTGTGTACCCACACGTCTTAGGCCTTTATTTTTTTTTCTTCTACTCTATTTTGCAAGTCAGTTATTGTCTACACTTTTTCAACAACTTGTTCAAAAAATAAACAAAATATTTTTAAAATAAATTTTTTTAATTACTATAATGTTAGATTTTTTTTGTAACTGTCCGTGTAAAACAATTTCTACTAAAAATTAAATTTAAATTTAAAAACTTTTATTTATACTATAATGTGACACTTATTAATTAACACTTATTATTTAATTATAATAAGAATTTTATATTAAAAATAAAATAAATTTAAAGTGTAATAATTTTTGGTTTTAAATAATTTTTTTTATTGATACATGTGGAAACCAGTGTCATCAAATCCTAAAAAAATTAGCGAGAAAGCAGACCAAATCTATGGAATAATAGAAGCAGAGCAAGACAGGGCATAAACATATCAAAATCTTCATCTCCTCTTTTTTTTTTTTTTTTGACAATATCTTCATCTCCGCTTAAGTCATTGCTTTGTGGTCTCCCAGTTTTGTCCTTGGTGGATTTTTCCAGGGAAATCCCAGTGTACAAAGCTTTCAAGAGGCATTGGAAAACGTATTAAAGTGAAAGTGAAAGAGGAGGGCAAGGCAGTGACTTTCTTTTGCTTTTGGAAGAAACAGCTTGGAGATATCAACACAGTAGTCAATATGATCAGGATTTTCTAGATGTTTTTTCATAAAAAAAAAATTATGTGGGAGAAAGATACATTTTAATTTAACGTCAGAATAAATTATTAATTTTAATAAAAAATTATGATGAAATTATAAATTATTTATCGTACTTTGAATTTAATTATAAATGTAATTAGAAAGATATAAATAGAAAGTATGAGGGATTTATAATTTTAAGGATTTAATTTTAATTAATTTTTAATGTAAAAAAATTTATACTATCATTTAATCATATACTGATATATTATTAAAATAGTTAAACTTTTAAAATAATTATTATGATAATCTAATTCTTTTAATAATTTCACAATATATAATTAAATGAAAATATAAAAAAAATTTATACTAAAAATAAATTCAAATCAAACTTTAATTTTAAAATTTATAATACTCACCTTTATATTTATCTCTCTAATTACACGTGAAGTTCAAATGTGAGTGATCTAAATTCCTAGTCTACTATGACACCGGAAGTGGATTCGTATGAACAAATTGCAATTACGGCAATGTTTGATGTAATGTTCACGTTATTTTAATATTTGAATAAACTTAATTTATTTTTATATAGAAACTCGTGAGTCTTGTACATAACTCAATTTTTAAATAATAATATTAAAACTGATATAAATGTATTTTATGTATAAAAATAACTCTCTGTAATTAATCACTTTCTGATTGAGAACTGGGAACCGGAAACCGTTGAAGGAACCGAAACATGGACCACGCACATAAATTTCATTTGGACCAGACATATTACAACAGTACAATTGCATAGAGGATAACAACTAACAAGTTAACAACTATGGTAGTAGTAATTAGTGACAAAACAGGGACCCAGAATGGAAAATGAATGAAAAAGATAAAGGATTGGAAAATGCAAGGCACCACAGGAGGTGGTTAAGGAGGATTAGTCAACCACTGAATCAAACCTTTCCTGAATTTATGCTAAGCATTCCCATCAAGAAGTGAATGAGAAGACGGTGAGACTTGAGGTATCTTCTGGCTGGCTAAGTGCAATGTCATTTTCACATCCTTATACTTTTACTTTTATTTGTGCGGATTAGAATTGTCAAGACACTGTGAAAGCCTGTTAGCACTCACATCACATGTAGGTGTACTTGTTCATAATCCAAGTAGGGACTCTCTCGTTGTTCTCGTTTCCATGAAACAGAACCTACTTTTCTATCTTATCATCTCTTTCATTTCTCGATGGTTCGGGCTGGGTATTCCTTGCCTTTACTCAAATCTAGTTTTATTGGTTGCGATATTTTTGCCGTAGAATTATTACTATTATTATTTTGGTTCTTTTGAGATTACACACTGTAATTTACTTTATTCTTATCCTAAAATCTCACCTCGTCTACTTTTAATAAAATTTGCATCTTGAAATATTCATTAAAACCTTCCTTCAAAACAAAACAATTTATTTTAAAGAAGAATCCTTTCGATTGCTTAGAAATTAGGACCTAAATAAAAAGAAATGCCCTTAATTCAGCAATCGAAATGTTGCCTTACAATCCATAATAATAAAGATAGTGACATTATTCTTGGTAATGATTTCATTATTCTAGAACAGCACCAACCTTTTTCACACCAAATAATGAAAAAAGAAATAATAAAAGAACAAGACTTGTAGATTATTGGGTTAACGATGATAGCAGCTAATAACACGTTTGTTACCATTACAATATTATACCATATTTTACCAAAAAATATATATTATACCATATATATATATATTTGTAACAAAATATTATATCATATTCTATGCCCTTCTCTGTGCTCTAAAAAATTTTCCCCCTCGTATCCATATCAATTTTTTTTTGCCATTTTCATATATCAAGTTAACTGTTGTTGTTATGAAAGAGATGGATTTTTCTGCATACCGTCCTCATTTTATATTAAGAATTAAATCTACAATTTTTACTGAAATTTTTTATTATGCTCAAGTGCTCCACATAATTCTTTCTTCTCATAATTTTGTTGTTCCTTTTGGTTCAGTCTCTTAAATGAGGTTTTTGGTGCAAATAGTTTTTTTTTTGTGCATTTATCTTTTAGTAAAACAAAAAAAAATGACAAGATTTTTTTAAAAATATAAATAAACAAGTTCTCCAAAAGTTATCATTCCCAATCGGATAGTAGTATTGAAAGAGATAAGAATCTTATCCAAAAAAATTTTATGTACTTTTCTTTACTTCGTATAAATTATGTTATAATATACCATTAGTATGGTAAGGGTTTAGTAGCAAGCTACAAACAATGCTTGTGTGTTCTATTGGGTTTGAGTGGGAAAGATTCTTTGCGAAATGTGAATAGGTGGGCCGGCCATGTTCACTTGTAAGTTATTGTAACCGAACAAGTGCGCGGCCACTTGTGAGTACTATTGGAATGCGCTTTCTTTTATTAAAATGGCAGACACAGTATGACAAACCGATCAGGCTTTACCTGTGCTTCAGGGATATTTGAATTTTATTGAAAATAATTCGTGGTATTAACTAAAAAAATATGGCAGACAAAGTTCATGTCCTTGCCTTCGTTATTCTCTACTTTTAACCAGCAATCTCAATCATAGGCCGAAACGTATGCGATAATCTGGTACAGCATACGAATCTATCAACCAATTCCTAGATACCCTCCCTCTTTCTCTCGTTTTTTTTTTTTTTTTTCTGGGCAAAATGTCCCCTTTTCACTTGCCGCCCCTAACAATGAACTTCTAAGAAACCAATACATATAGAAGACTGGAAGTTACCCAAGAAGTTGAAGGTAAATATGAGTGTGGGTATGGTGCTAACATAAGAAAATTTTCAAATCAAAACCATCATCAGTATATATATACTAGATGCTTAACTGGTTTAAATTTAAAGAAGGCGGCTCAATATCGTAATGGACCACAAAGAAAGTGCTTGTGACTATCTGCTGTGGCCACATTGAAGGAGATATCTAGTGGTTTGTATGACATGCTCCCCCACCAACTGATCTAACACTTGACTCCTTAATAATTTCGTTAGTTCTTGGCTAATGCACTTTAATTAGAATAGATTATCAATGGTATAGGCCCTATAGGGGCTTTCTTATAGTATACAAAAAGATTATTCCAAATGTGACTGTTGGCAGTTCACTACTGACGAAGTATATAATACCTGTGGAAGAATAATTGAAGTAGTTGGAGAGGCGCATATATAACTTGAGAGGGGCGGCCATAATAAACAGTTTAGGAAAATGCTACCTGAACCAAAGACACAAGGTTTGTACAGCCTAAGATGCTGAAAATTGCTAAACTTGACTTTCTCGGTTCTGTTTGTGTGTAGCAATGCTAAACACTTCATTTGTTGCATAGCAAAAAGCTAAGCCACAGGATGGAGAAATTCTTTCAACTTTCAAATTTGATTTAAAATTTATTTTATAATATTTCTCCATCCGAACGGGGTTTCGAACCGACAAAAGAAGCATGTAATGAATACTTTGAAAACTGTGAAATAAGGTAGTCAAAGTGGACAACACTGGCAACATACTTTGTCTCCTTTGTATTTATCATTCGATGTGGTATAATTTTGTGTGATTTAGCAGATTTCCTGGTTTAGCTAATAGGATAGAGTAATGGTACTCGCACAATAAAATTTTGAAAAAAATTCATGCAAGTTATTAGATTAACTTTAAGTTTTATTGTAATTTTTTTTGACTTGATCTAATGGTTTGTATGACATTTTGTAAGGGTTTTGTAAAAAAAAATTTCTGTGTAAATATCATTACTCAATAGGATAATGTCGTGTGATTTAGCAGCTCTCTTGGTTTAGCTAATAAGATAGAGTAATGATACTTGAATAAAAAAATTCTCACAAAAATTCATGCAAGCCATTAGATCAAGTTTAAGGGCTCGTTTATATTAGCTTTTTTTGGAGTAGAAGTGTTTTTTTCAAGTAATAAAAGTACTTTTTTTAGAAGTTAAAGAGTTCAAGCTTTTCAAAAAAGCACTTCATGTGCTTTTTTGGGCCCGTTTGTATTAGCTTTTTTCGAAGTAGAAGTGCTTTTTTGAAGTAATAAAAATACTTTTTTTAGAAACTAAAGAGTTCAAGCTTTTAAAAAAAGCACTTCATGTGCTTTTTTGTTATACATAAAATACTTTTTTTAAAAGAACTCTTTAGCTTTTAAAAAAACACTTTTATTACTTCAAAAAAGTACTTCGGTTCCTAAAAAAATTAATACAAACGAGCCCTTTGTTACATATGAAGTGCTTTTTTTAAAAGCTTAAACTCTTTAGCTTTAAAAAAAATACTTTTATTACTTCAAAAAAGCATTTTTACTCCTAAAAAAGCTAATACAAATGGGCCCTAAGTCTCATTGTTTTTTTGACTTGATTTAATGGCTTGCATGAGATTTTGTGAGGGTTTTATAAGAATATTTTTTATGTATGTATCATTACTCAATAGGATAATGTAGGCTGGACATGTCCAGCTAGCCTGCATAAATAATTGGGAAAATGACTTAATAGTGTAGCTTGTAAGAGATAATTATTTTTTGGTTCGG
This sequence comes from Styphnolobium japonicum, assembly GCA_023212625.1. Classification (NCBI taxonomy): domain Eukaryota; kingdom Viridiplantae; phylum Streptophyta; class Magnoliopsida; order Fabales; family Fabaceae; genus Styphnolobium; species Styphnolobium japonicum. The sequence continues at coordinate 36,079,799 of JALBWW010000003.1, read as the reverse complement.
CTTGAAAAATTAACCAAGTATTCAATTACATTAACCAATAATTTACATACTGTTAACCACGTATCAAGTATCAAAATGAAGATAATTTATTGGTTAACCGTATATAAATTATTGGTTAATGTAGTTGAATACTTGGTTAATTTTTCAAGCCGAACTAAACTGGTATTATCTTTCACAAGAAGAACTAAAGAGTCATTCTCCCTAAATAATTTGTCTATTTTTTATTTTAATATATTTTTTAATATGTATTCAAACGTTATGGAGTTTTTATTATCAATTTATAAGGTAGGCTATACATGAAATTTAGTCCTTGAATTATACATGCTGAATGAATTTAGTCTCTGAATATATATGAGTAACTAATTTAGTCTTTCAATAGTTTTTTTTTTCTTTTTTTCTCAAGGTATCCCTATGGAATTGGATGGAAAGCTACTTCATTTTTAAGCTGCTGAATGCAACAAGTAGAATTCTACCCAATTTGACGTCTTCATCACTTAAATCAATCTAATTTGACGTTTCATGAATTAAATCATTACCGCTTCTTAGGATTTATACAATTGCTACTATTGGTCTTTCAATAGTTTAAAAAGCTCAACTCATTACTGCTTAGCATGAATAATCTAAGAACCAAATTATATCCAAAAAAGGCTAAATATGTTGAACATTTAAATTATTGAAAGATTAAATTAGTTATCCATATATATAGGAACTGAATTCAATCGACATAATTTATGGTCCAAATTATATATATACCCTTATAAAACATGATGTTTTATCATTTAAATTTTATTAATTTCATTAATTTTATTTCCCCCTATTTTAAGTTTCTTAATAGTTTTATTTTGGAAGATAATATATCCCATGAGTTGCATGTTTAGATTTTAGACGAAAACCCTATTTTGGTCTCTCACATTTGATTTCATTATCAATTTAGTCTTTAACATTTTAATTTTTTTAATTTAGTTCCTAACATTTATAAACTCACTTTAATTTGGTCCCTTCGTCTGTGTGTCTGTTATTCACTAAATGAAAATGATGATGTGTCACCGTTAAGGGTAATATGACATCCTTATTTTACCAGTGTGACACTGAATTAGTAACTGACTGTATTATTTTACCTAAAAATAACATCATTTTCATCCATAGAGAGCTAAATACCAACTAACAACGTCGTTTTTTGAGTAAAAGATTACAGTCAACTACTAATTAAGTGTCACACTGACAAAATCAGGATGCCACATTACTCTTAACAGTGACACATCATCATTTTCATTTAGTGGATAACAGACACATAGACGGAAGAACTAAATTAAAGTGAGTTTATAAATGTCAAAGACTAAATTAAAAAAATTAAAATGTTAAAGACAAAATTAATAATGAAATCAAATGTGAGAGATTAAAATAAAGTTTTAGTCTAAATTTTTATGATTTTCAGCCAATAAAAAATACAGACAAACCCGACTTGGACTAAATGGGCCTGTTGCCTTTTATTTTTATTTTGAATAAGAGAAAACAGAAACAAAAATTAACGCCCAACAAACTCTGCTGCTGCCTGGTCCGCTGCAAGGCTCAGGCCAATTCCTGGAGGGGGATCATTCTAATCTGTACATGTATCTTCATGCCGAGAACCCCACTTGCCAAATAGTCAGCACAATGATTTTCCTCTAGGAGAAACATGAGAACATGGTTCAAACTCAACTTCCACTCTTGCTGCATCCAGTAACGGATATCCAGAATGAGAGCTCCAAAGACATGGTGATTCAGAGAAGCATGATTGATGAATCACCATGTCTTTGGAGCTTTCATTATGGTATCCGTTAGTATTTAACAATACTACTTAACAAACACTTCTTTATCATTTTACGATTTTCATGAATTTCTTTTAGGAAATGTGAAAGGCGACAATTTTTAATAGAACCAACGATGATTTGTTCAATTGCAACTGCATTCTTTATGAAGTATAGCACAAGTTCAATATTAACTATTTGACCATGATCCACCACCAATTCTACCATCATGAGGAGTTGATGGCATGATCGGGGTGTCCTTGATACTTCCAATATTCTGTCCTTACTCCTTTCCCCTATATTAACTGCATCAAAGTGCTGCAGCTATTAATCAGATTTCAACTTACTGCCAAGAGCCATAAATCCCTCACTTGTGCATGGCCCAAAAACTTTTTTTCTTACATGGACATGCTAGAGGCACACCACTTATTAAGTATGTGTGGGGATCTCCCTGATACTATTGTCAAACTTACACGTTAGTAAGTGGTGTGTCAATAAACACTATCCTTAAAACTACCATTGTGAACATTGAAGATATTATTATCTATTATAAAAAAAAAATCTCTATCCGACTTTGTTATTCTTAAAATATTATTATTATTATTATTTATTTAAACGCAAACATAAAAAGGATTAAATTGTAAATACCCTTACTTAGTAGTTACAATATCTACAAACACTCTTCAACTTTTCAACCTACAAACACTGCTTAACTTCTTATCTTATAGTTATAATTGATTTTAAACCCTCTTTATTTACTCATTTTTTTATCTTATTCAAAAATTTAAAAAAATAATTCACTTTTTATCTTATTCAAAAAAAATAAAATTCAGATTGATAAAGCACGTAGTACTTGTCAATATGCTAATAACTATAAAAATGTTAACATAATCACTATAATTGTATTTAATGCAAGAAGAGAAAACACCAGAATACATATTAACAACTTCCATTCTGCCAAAGTCTTTACTATCTCACAAGCCTCGAATATTGAAACTTTATTAGAAAAATAGATAAATGGTTTTCTGCTAGGGACGAGGTTGCCTTTCCTCCAGTTCCTACTACACTTAATAACAGGGATAAAAATCAAAGGTAAAAGATGAAGTAATAGAAGCAGGAGGAATAAGAAATAAGAAACTAACAGGCAACAAAAGTGGATAAACTCAAGAAAATTGAAAGCAGTCATTCGGTATATTATTTCGTGGGAGTTATTGTTGAGAAGCATGACCCTATTCCAGAGAAAATTAGGAAAAGTGTAAAAGTCAGTGTAAAAGTCAAATTTACTAAATGAGAAATTATGAGAAAATTTATTTATATGAATGATTTATATAGCCTTAGAAATATATCTAATTATATAATTAATCACAACTAACTAACTAACTAACTAACTAAGTAATCTCTAACTAATCTACCAACTAATCATGTGTGGTAATAACTCCCCGCAAGTTGAAGGATGTGTACTTAATATTCCTAGTTGAGTATAAACAATATAATCTATCTCAAAAAAAAAATCACAAAATACAAATCATGCTGTAATCACATCAGTCAACAAGAAGAAAATCTAACCTTTTTATGATACCTGTATCCTTGATAATTTGGCAAATATTTATTGGTTTTTTTTTTCACAATAAATGTTTGAAGTCATAAAATGTAACGAGTAACCAATGATAAAAAGATAGTACCAAAATAAATTCCATCGTTTCACCCATAAAATCTTATATCAATCATTGGTGAAGAAAAATATAAGGTTTACGCATTCAATGGTGAACCTACTAATGGCGGTTACAAGAAGGCAAATGATTTTCAATGAAATCGTGGTACACACTGTAACACCAATGAAGATGTGCTCATCCTTAACGTGCGTTATCATTGTAAAACCTAAATATTCCATTAATAAAAAAATAAAAAAAAACTTCTCAGTTTTCAACTTCTGGGGAACGCATTTATACAATTGGAAACAAGTTTTTGGAATACATAATTTACATACCTACTCATTCTACATTGGATACGATTGCTCAATGGCCACAGAAATTATGGTGGAATATGCTAGCAGTTGGCAGGAATCCGCCACATCCCCCAGTTCTTAAATCAGTGTCATGCAGGAACTGGAGTCAGGCTCGAAGAGTTCTGCAAACTAGCAGCATATTTTCGTGCCCACAGATCATAGTGAATAATTTCCTCAAGGGAAGGCGAGGCTACCAATTCTTTTTGATGCTCTTCACATGTTAGCTCCACAACCTTGAAAATATCCAAATAGCTAATCCTGGAAACAGCAAAATAATCAGAGGAGGATTTACATTGACAAGAAGACACCTATTGTAACAGAACTGAGAAATGCAGGTAAAGAATCAAAGTAACATGCCCACATAATCAAGGATTAAAGACTAAAAAAAATGCTGTTATATATCCATCCCTCCAAAATACAAATACAAATACAAATACAAATAATAGACACGTAAGGCTTCTAACCAAACAACCAAATCACTTAATTATTTTAACTTTCAATGTAACAAATTCCAATGCTTCATTTACACTAGATTCTGCAAAACCTGAAAATGAGTCAGTAATTTTTAAGATTGTTTCATGACTGCAGTATTTTTGAACAGCAGAACTTATTAGTGCTTTTTACTTCCTTAGGACAAATAATTTGTGCAGCATGTCAACTCATCAAAATATTATTTCATAACCATCATGCAATGGCAATTTGCATGATTATCTAAATGGACAAATCTTAGTCATGCTGTATCTTCCTTGGGTGGAAAGCATAATGTGGGCCTCGGATGTATCATAGATTCACTTCCTCCATCCCCACCTCGGTCACCCGCATCACGTAAGACCAATTCCAATGAAGGCAGAGAAGTCCATGAAAAGATATAAATATACAGTTAAATTCTCACTGCAACATTTGTAATAAGGAAAAAAAAAGTTCTTACTTTTCATCAATAAACATTTCTACAGCTTTCTCGTTTGCTGCACTAAGAACTCCTGTCATGGTGCCTCCAGCACGCCCAGCAGCATAGGCAAGATTCATGGATGGATACTTCACATTGTCAGGAGTTTTAAAAGTTAATGAACCAAGCCTGCATAATCACATTTCAGATATAGCTGTGTCAAACAAACTAACAATTTTGCCAAGTAAGCCAAATTCAATTGAATTAAATGATTGATCATACATAATATAAATTTAATGATTGTAAAGGACATTTATAGTGTGATGGAAATTATATGGATCATATTTCAAGATGCCTCTTGATAATTACCCCATATGAAAAGTATAATGCTCTCAACTTAGTATTTCTTCACAGGATGGAAATAGAACATAATTTACAGTACTAAATAATATAAACATGCTCGCAGAAAGCTATTTGATTTGATCCAGTTCAAAAAAGTAGAGAAAGGGGGTGGTGGTAGTGGAAGGAGATGACAATGTTATCACATTGTTCTGAGACGCCAATCCTTCATTTTTACATTACATGGAAATACATGAAGAATGAAATACACTCCCAGCTGGAAGCTTGGCAAGGAGCCAAAATAGAAAAGAAAATGAAATTATCAGGTCATTCATAATAAGAACCATTGATAATTCAACTTAGAGTGTATAAAATTCCATTAACAAGAAAGGCTTCACGATGGGGATGAATGCTGAGAGCTAAAGGTTAAGGTTTGCAAAATTTAAAAACTCCATTACGTAGATTTGTCTCTTTACTTTGGTAAGCTAAGCCATCATTGAACTAGAGAATTGCCGGAGTTGAAATGTGTAAGAGGGAAAATTGATAGTACTTGCAAAGATCAAGGCGAGGCCAAGTTACTTCAGAACAATAAATTCTGTCTGGCCATGATAAAGTATAGAGGATTGGCAAGCGCATATCAGGCCACCCCAACTGTGCCACAACAGAAGAATCCTGAACATAAGAAATAATTTAGTATTAAATAAAGATAAAACAAGATTTAATGATCTTTGTCTCTTTTCTTCTATTTCTTTTGGCATATTAATATATTTGAACTTAAAACAACACAAGCACACCCCAGCCTTTTGCTAATTTAGCCAAGGGCCGGGAACTTGTAGGTGTTATCATTCTATGTGTGTGTTTGAATGTACATTAAAAAGCAGCAGCCAACACAACTTAGTATAAGGGTTAAACCTGTGTTTCAACCATTGAATGTATGATCGATTGTGGATGAACGACAATCTCAATATTATCATATTCAGCTCCAAACAAGTAATGTGCTTCAATTACTTCTAGACCCTGCCAAGTAGTAGAAGCAATTTACCCCATAGCTATGTGTTCAGACCACATAATTAGACGGGTTTATAAGAAGGCATTTTCCATCCAAAATATTGACATGATGACATCAGGAAAAAAAAAAAAAACCTTGTTGAAAAGGGTAGCAGAGTCAACAGTTATCTTTTTTCCCATATTCCAGTTGGGATGTTTTAATGCATCAGTAACTTTAACATCTTTCAGTTTATCAACAGGCCAATCCCTGTCAATCACCAAGGTTTGAGTGAGGAACAGGTTAATTACATAGAGCATAGAAACAGCACTGAGAGAGGAACAATTTGGGGTTTGCCACAATAAAGAATATTGATTCAACAGATCTTCATCATGATATGACAAGTTGATAGCAACCATAAATTCAGAAAAAATAAGAAAGTTTGGAGTGCTATATCTTCTCTCTCAGTTCCCTATATCAGAAAAAAAGAAATGCTTCCAGGGTAAAAAGAAAACATAGAGCACTCAAACCAAGACTCATACTATTACTAGATTTATTTTACACACCTGAAAGCACCACCAGAAGCAGTCAAAATAATTCGCCTAAGTGCACCCTCTGACAACCCCTGGATACACTGAAGAGAAGAATCCTTTATGTTTTCAGCAGCAACAAGTGGAGCAGGATGATAAAATAATTGCTTGAGTGGAATTAAAAAAACGCAGAGGCCAAAGAGTAATATGAGTAATAGATTGCTAGGGCATATCTAGAGTCCATTGTGTTTGTTGCACATACATAATTTTTTATAGATTATGTGCTTTTGTACCTGAAAAATGGCAGAATGTTCTGAATCAGCGGGAAGAATTTTTATGTTATGCTTGTGAGCAAGAGGAAGAACAAAAGGACCTCCAGCAATAAGTGTCTCTTTGTTGGCCAACGCTATGTCTTTCCCGGCTTCTATTGCAGCAACTGTTGGCTAATAAAATAATGAGAGGAGTCTGAGCTGTCTAATATCTGTCCTCTGATGAATGATGACCAATATCATTTTTAGTTTAGAGTGTTTTCTCTTTAATTAATATTGCTAAGTATTTTGTTAATAAAGAAAATGTGTACTTATTTTATATAGAAGATTGGTGAACAAAATATCAATAGAGGTGCAACAAAAGAAAACTACCGGGTTCATGCAGCAGGGCATGGACGAAAAAAGTTACCTTTAGCCCTGCACAACCTACTATTCCTGTAACTACAGTGACTGCATCAGGGTGACGAGCAACCTGAAAATATATAAGATATAACTTATGAAAAACAATATTGGCTCTCTAAGCCAAAGTATATCATACATGACCAAATCAGATGTCCACCTCAACGACTCCTTGCTCTCCAGGGATGATCTCAGGTTTTTGTTCAACATCAGCCAAAGCCTCTTCAAGTTCAGCAATTAGGGACTCATTTCTAACAGCAACAAGCTGAGGCTTAAATCTCTTTACCTGTGCAACATAAATATTAAAAAAGATGATTTTTTCTTTTTTGTCAGTATATTAAAGCACAAGATAATTTCTCTGCTCAAATTGAAAAGATAATCCAATAAAAGGAAAAGAAAAGAATGAAAACCCACATAAATGCTTAAGAACAAAATACCTACTGAGCCTGACTTTTTTTATAAAAAAACATAACCAGAAAGACAATTTCCATCATGACTAATGTAACAATAATTACAATAGTAAATTAGTCAAGTCTATTGAGGTTAAGAAATTTCAGATGTAATTCTGGTCATATATAGAGAGACAAAACAATCCAAAGTTCTGTTACATGCTCCGACTTGGAGTACAGTATTTACCTGATCTGCAAGAAGAGTAATGTTTGAACCAGCTGCAAGTGCCACAACTTTAAATTTATCTGGATTCTCAGCCACTATATCTAGTGTCTACAAAAGCATACAGGGGAAAAGATTCATTACACCAAGGAGTATGAGAAAGGCAAGTCAAGCTACATCTAGCAGGAGTAAACAATCAACTACTATTTATAAAAGAATTTTTTTTTTTAAAAAAAAAAACACAAGCAGACAAGCAGAAAGGCATATTAAGCTATTTCTTATTAGATTATTTGCCATACCAACAGATTATCTATCATATTATATCTTGTTATCTTAGAGGGAGATTTCCATTTCCATTTCCATTTCCAAATTCAACTGATACCTGAGTTCCAATGGAACCAGTACATCCCACTATGGAAATGGGTTTTGGCCCCTCCCAAGTCTTACGATCTGGCTCTGGCACGGCTCGTCCTGGCCACGCCGGGGGTGGTGCCTTCACGGAGCAACAAACTCTTCTTCCAACTTTTTCTCCACAATCTTTTCGTTTCAAAGCAAAACCACCTGAGAATCAAATGATCATGAAAATGAAAGTAAACCTGATATGTTCTATTCTATGTAACTGGGTAATTGTAATTGACATTAAAAAACAACATTTTATATACTGTGTTCACAGAACAAAACACAATCAAGGGTAATCAGTACAGTACTCAACATTTAGTTTCTAAAAGGATATTCTGAATTTCTGATCAGCATTAACAGTAAGACGGGTCTCTATAAAGAAGGAAGGAAGAGTTGAACACAAGTAAAAGATGGGTCTCTAAAAAACCTGGGAATTTTGCTGGTATGAATTTAGATTTCAAGGAATCGGTGAAAAACATGGACTTGAGTTGGGGTGGCGATGGCAAATGAAGCGCCATCAGAAAAAAAGCCCAATTGAAGCCAACTTTCAGTTTGAAGAATGAAGAATGGTAAGCAGAGTAGCGCGAAAGAGAAACAGAAACGATGGAATTTGTATGTGGATGTGCTGCAACAAATGCTTATTTATTACTTTGATAGATGTGGTTTTTGAGAGCTTCGTTAAAAAAGGAAATGCTACTAATGATGAGTTCTGACAACAAATTTGTCTTTAGTTTTGGTTGTCTTTTGCATAGGTAATAGTAAATACTAAATTCTTACAACATTTGTATTTTTAAATATATATATATAACTCATATATTAAATAATAAATAAAAAAGAACACATATCCTATAGTGGTACATATCCTATAGTGGTTATTGTTAGCATTTACTTATTTAAGTTATTAACATAAGAGCAAGGAATAAAGACGAAACAGACACGCAGTTATTAACATTAGCATTACTGTGAATCGAATCATGCAGATCGATATGTTCAATTCAATAAAATAAAATAAATTAGCTTGATTTAAAATATGATAATATTATATTTAAATGTAATATAAGACTCAATTATATAACTTAAATTCGATAAACTCTATTTAAATTTAACTAACTATTATAATATTTATTATATTTTATATTTACTACTCTAGTGCTTTTCCAGATGTTCCATTATCTTATTAAGGAAATGAGACAATATGAATCACAGTAGGACAAATGGATTACAGTACTGTAATTCATCTTGTACCCAAAAGTGGGAAACAAAACTGTCTAATTTGTCACTTAGCTAGTTGTCGATTCGTTTTCGAATGCATTATCTTCTCATAGTGAGATTTGCTATGCAAAGCACTTTAAAGTGCTTAGTAAATGATCAGATTGAGTGGCCAAGGTATATATTATATAGAGATTTACAATAACATATAGATATAGTCTTGTTTAAATAAAGCAATTTCTTTTTGTGGGGAAAAAAAGAATTAAATACAAACTAAAAGGAATAATGAGTAAAAGGAAAGTATTTTAAAAAATAGGCTAAATTAAAGGATTTTTATTTTTCAAAAATACATTAAATTAAATTTAGGAAAACAAAGTCTTTGGGGACCATGCCTAAGGAAATAGAGGCACCGCTTAGGATGTAGGTTTATAGTTGTAACTTATAAGTTGTAGGTTATCCCACCAACTATGGGATCTATTAAATTATGATTCAAAGATGAAAATTATTTTAGTATTTTTTTTAGGGTATCGATATTCATGGTCAGTTGTCTAGCATTTATTAGTTGTTATTTATATTTAATAGACTTTATAATATTTATTGTGAAATCAACAGTCAATAAATGATTGACAACTCACCTTAGATACCAAACCCATCAGGGTATCATAGCAACTCCCTTCAAAATGCTTGGTCTTCCAAGTTTGGCATTTAATGAATGCTAGCCAAGATGGACATTCATTTCTTTCTATTATATATATATATGGGACATATTTAGTGAGATGAGTGGTTTATTGTGAGAGTAAGAAAAGCAAATCTTAACCATTTAATCATCTATGTATGGTCAAGATTAAAACATAAAGTCATGTGATTTTTTTAAGTGGTCATGTGACCTTTAAGTAACATCTAATCTTGATCATACATAGATGATCCAATGGTCAAGATTTGTTTCTCTCCCTCTCACAATAAACCACTCTTCTTACTAGATATGCCCCATATATATATATGTGTGTGTGTGTGTGTGTGTGTGAGTGTGTGTGTATATGTATGAAGAGGGATCAATTTATACCAATGTAAGACTTGATCACTCTTACATCACTAAATAACTTTTTATTGGATAACTTTATCATAAAATTTACCATTAGATTTAAAGTTTCTATCATGTAGATTATACTTATAAAATTTTATATTAATATGAAATTATTTTGTAATTCATTGATACACATCAAGATTAATGTAATATAAACTTTTGAAATATATGAAAATATAAACTATTTGATTATATTTTTATTGATATTCAATTTTTTAAAAAAATTTGACATAAATGATTAACAAAATGAATAGTTATAATTTAATAGTTTGATCGATAAAAAGTATACTCAATAAAAAATGATTGAGTGATGTAAGTAAATTAATTCTTACACCAGTATCAGTTGATCTCTCCATATATATATATATATATATATATATATGCGTATGTGTGTGTGAAAACTCATTTATTCCAGGAGCAAATATTGTACATTTACACTATTCAATAATTTTTTATAACAAGTTCTCATAATTGTTTTAGAATCTGGTCTAAAGATTAACTCAAACAACTTGTTGAGTTACAATCCAAATGATTCAATTAGTTAGAGAAACAATTAAATAATATCGTAATGATATTAAAAAAAAATAGTTTTGTTTTCACCCACAATGACACATATACATGCTCGTATAATCTTGTCAATATAAAAAAATAATTTAATTTTGATCATTCAAAGTATAAATTATTTTTATATTATCAATTCAATTATATGTTTCATAATTAAAATACATTGACTGATGATAATCAAACTCTTTTAATGATGTGATAACACATAATTAGATGATAATAATAAAAAAATTAACATTGAAAATAAATCAAAATTAAATTCATAAATAAATACCAAATATACCCACTCATATTTTTTTTTGTCAACATAGATAAATACCAAATTTTGATATAAACAAATTATACACCCCCTTAATTTTTTTGGGTCTTTCAATTGCAAGTGACAATTCAATCTGTACAATTGTCCAAGTTGGATCAAGTTTCAAAATGTTATTGTTTATTAAGAGATTAACAGTTTAAAATTTAATAAAGTATGAAGAATCTTACTACAGTCTGTATATTCGTAAAAATTAACTCTCTTAATTTTTTTTACTATAGTTTATTCATATGCATTTTCCTCTCTAATCTTTAAAATGCTATCAAAACCTATTTTATTTTTTTGTTATATTATAGGTGCAAGCAACTGAGTAGGAAAATGTAATCTGGTGAATTATCAAATAGGGTGCTCACAGCAGTTTTTGAACAAAATTCTCTAAAACACAGAAGAGACAGTTTGACATCATAAACTTTGGAAAACAAACCCTTCAATTGCTTTGCCTTTGTAATTAGATAATTTCCATTGTCATGTTTTTGTCTTAGACTCTTAAACATAAACTGGCCTTGCTAGTGGTTTGTTGTAAATTTGCTTTGCAACATTCTAATATAATATTTTTAAAGATATTTTAAAGAGTTTAATTTTGATCCACTATCAGTGTAAAGCTTCTTTACACTATCATCCAATAATGTATTGTCAAATTATTAAAAGAGTTTGACTATCACAACCACTATCTTGAAAGTCTAACTCTTTTAATAATGTATGATGACAATATAAAATTTTTTTATACTGACAGTGAATTAAAATTAAATCCTATTTTACATATTTTATTTATATGAACTAATAAGAGTTACTTGTATCCTATATATATATATATTTTAAATTATTGTATCCCGAACCTGTATTTTACTGCTACGGGTACTCATACCTGTATTAGTGAAACATATAGTAAATAAGACCTAGAAAAGTGCAAACAATCAAAAAGCACTATTTCTTCTTGTTACAATATTCTCTCACAAAAAACATGCATTTGCATCTTGTATTGATGCGCAGTTCAAAGTAACAGAAAACATTACTATGAAACAAGACTTTCAAGCTTATCTTGAACTTGGGACTACTTCAAGTTCTATTTCCAACTTCATGTATTGTTATGATGGATAAAGTTAATTAAGTATAATGATCTGCCTTCATTTCTCTTAATAATTGACTTCATGATCTACTTTTATCTCACCAGAGCTGAGAAGTGAGTTGACGCTGCTGCCTTCTATTGCACCTTCAGATTTGGATCGTTTTGAGATCCTCTGCACCTCATGAGAGATGTCTGAAGAATGAGCTACTGACTGATCATCTGGCGTCTGTTCCTTTTGGACCACTGGCTTTGGGCGTCTGATTGCTTCTGCAGCCTCCAGCATCGCTATGGGAGGAGGTTGAGGGGGAACCCACACACGTTGGACTGGCTGCTGACTGGATGCATTGCCATAAGGTCGTCCATTATATTCAATTTCATTATCAATCTCTCTGATTCTGACATTTTTCGTTTGCCACCAGGGCACTGGGTTGTCACCATTTAATTGAGTATCTTGGACCTTGAAATTCAAGTCTTCACCATTCACTTGAGACTGAAGTACCTGGGTAGAGGCGTTTTGGGCCTGACTAACCTCCCAAGGCTACCCAGGAGAAGTTGAAGCAAATAATCAGATTCATATGGAATAATACCACTGGGAAAGGAATGTCAACGATTATGCATAATTACATTTTCACAAAAAATATGAATTGAATATTTATATCACTGTAGATTAATTAGAAGCCACCTTAATATAACTGATTAAAAACATGATAACCTTCCTTTTAGCCTGGGTATCCTAACATGTAACATACAAATGATTCACTTTTCCAAGTGCTTCAAATCCTTTTTCCTATCTTAGCTTAACTAAACTTTAATATCAGATGTAATGGCCCTGTATAAAAATCATGTAGTCCCACACACTTAAGTTCATTTCTTAAGAAAATAAGGACCTATTTAGATCTATCCCAAAATTAATTTGACGATTTCAAACAGCAGATAATTTTTGTTAATTTGCCATTGAACCCAGTTACACGTTTCTGCAATTTTAAATGTCATGATCTTAGCAAAACATAAACCAATAATGAAATTTATCACTAAATCAACTGTCTTTTCTTCGATTGTCCAATTGTAAGGAATATCATGTTCACAAAGATGGTCAGTAATCAGACTGCAAAAATGTAGAATCCATCATGACGAGTTTATAGACAGAAACTCTTAAAATGAGCCAAAATGAAGTTAAAAAATTTGAGACTTGCAACTTAGTAAAAAAAAACAGGAAATGCAAAGCAAGATCTTTGAAATAAACCTTGGTTCTAGGTGCTAAGCGAGGATTTGATGGTTGCTGATTAGGGTTGGGGGGTGAATCATCAATATCCTGCATTAAAACCCAATGTGTCATAAAAGTAACACTGGCCACATAAAATTGGTATACCCAATATAGAAGAGTAAATCTTATTTGCACACCACAATCTTATACTCCACAGTAACACCTCGCCTCACAAATCAAATTTTATTAATAAATTTCACTTCAATCAACATTTTATAATATTAAATCAATGTGTAAAAATGAGGTGTATGATACTGATAGAAACTAATTATTCTTACTAGAAAAGATGGAATTACAGCAGGGGAACTCAATCTAAAATGGCAAGAAACAGAAAAATACAAAGAAAGCATTGAAATCCTAAGCTAACTCTCAAGATAGATGCCTTGAGCCCTCTAGAGGAAAATCCTCTCCCAATCCTTATCCAAAATCATCTCCCCCCTTCTTGACCCTCTCCACCCGTTATATAGCCATCGTTTCAACAATTCCAGTGTGATTCCATAATCATCCTCTCCTGCCAGCTGTCCATTCTGTTATTCCCCTCCCAACAGAATTCCCCCTACACCCTCTCTCTCTCTCTCTCTCTACATCACCTGTGATCCCTTCCCACGTGTCCCACATGTCCCCTTTTCAGCAAGTCTAACAGATACTAGGTTTGCAACTACAATTATCCAGATTAAAAAGCATAAAGGTTTACTCTAATGTTTGAAGGCTTCTCCCCTCTTTGGACCATGGTCATTATCTGCAAAAAATTAATTGAAGTCAAACCAAATCCTTTGAAGTATTAAGGAAGTTAAATACTACTGTATATCCATTCCATCAAATATGAAGAAAATAGAAATAATTCATTAAACTACAAAAAATTTCGGCAGTTGTCAGAGCTGAGGTACTGAACACTTATATGTACTACATGAGCCACTGTGTACGAGAAAACTTTCAAATCCTTTGCATCCTTATCCACATGGCAGACAACAAAAATCATAATCGTGAGGGAATGTCATTTTAAAAACTGGATGCATTTACTAGGGGCAGATAGATTCAACATAGAAAACGGTTTCTTAAAAGCATTATCACATGATTTGGACAGGATTGGCCAGTTCAACTGATTGAGGTTTTCAGAACATTGCTAATAAGTGTATATATTCAAAGTTTTCAGCATTGCAGGTTCACTATGCAAGATCAATATTTGTTTCGGTCCAAAATGAAGCTTTTACAATAACTTGATTTATAGTTAGATTATGGTAAAGCCCTCGGGAAATCATTGCTGCTAAATGGGCATCGTCACAATCATTGACTTCTCAGATTTGGACTATAGGGTAAAGTGGGTTAATCTATAGGTAAATTGCATTACCAATAGGATCGATGTTTAAAACAATTGGTAATTTCAGAACCCAAATACTTAAAGGCCCAAATGAGATATTGCCAAGTGGGCAGAGACCTTATCTTTCCTTGGGTGGTAAACTTACTAATAGCAGATTGTCTACTTTACCTACTTATCTCGCTAGGCCCTTTTCTGTTTCAATTTTTATGTTGAATCCATTGGAAGATCTACAGAGAAACCAGCTAGTTTAAATTCACTATATAAAGTTTCTGTTTACACGTTTATGAATATGGTATAGGCAGGAGTTCCCCAGATAAAGCACCTAATGGGCTTTTGTTCCTTCAATAGTCCCCTTTATGGTAGTTTACCAAAAAGCATCTGGTGAGTTGGAACTGCAGTGTTTCTAATTCTAAATGGCTAAACCTCTTTTTTGGCAGTTTACCCATGAATTTTCTTGGGTTACAATTCCATTGCATGCTTCAGTTATGTCACTGATTGCACTTTGCAAGTAAAAAAAATCTTTGAAGGAGGGCTGTAATATTCTCAAGATCTTGACTTTGAGATAGATCTGTGATGACTTAAGTTTACCATCGTCATTATCCTATAACCTTATATACAAATAGGTCATGCTGTGTCATGTCCTAAGAAGCACCAGTAAAGGTATGTGTATCTGTGGATACAGAAATTTTCAAAAAATGAGGATACATTACAAATATAGTGGGGTATCTTAAATAAAATAACAATAAATTTAAACACTTATATAATTTAATAAAATATTTTATAATATACTTTCATTCTAAAAGTATCAAAATTTAACAAATTCACATGTTTTTGCGGCTTTAGATAAGTTACAGACTAGTTAAGGCATGTTTCTAGTGTTTTGAAGCATTTCAAGCGGTTCAAAATGTATTGGAACCATGACATGTCATATCCCATGTCTGTGTCTTTGCTTCATTTTCTTTTCATGTCGGACATCATGTAAACTCACAAAATAAACACAGAAGAATTACACAATGAATTGAAGGAAATAATTCACACGAAGAATCATATGACTGAAATTATTTCTCAATTAAAATAAGCAAAATAGAGGATATCATGGGAACTCATATTTCATCAATTCTAAAACACTATGATCAATTAATAAGTAAAGTGGATAGAGTAAAGTAAGCATCAACTGTGCAACTGGCACTCAAGCTTGTTATAACCAGTACCAACAAATAAAAAAGCAGCAGCACAATAGACTAAAATCACAATTTCATCTTACTAGTTGAAATTCTCAATCCTGCACATCTACTTAGCTGTGTTGACTTGGGAACTTTCAGAAGCATAAGTCAAAAAGAAATTGGCCATAATAAAAAATTAATAATCCATAGCTAAAGTCCAAAGTATTTAATTTGCATAAATGTCATCTTTTGATTATTAGAATAGCGATCTACTTCATTGACATGACTGAAAATAACAAGCAATCAGGTATCACCTGTAACTAAAAGTCTAAAAGGAGGGTGGGAAACAAAAATGATAATAAGAAAAGCAAGACAATGACTTACCTCCATATATGACTTTGGATGAGGAGCACTAGAAGGTTCAACAGATGCAGTTGGGGATGAAGATCTCACTGCACATGATATTCTAATTGTAGGTAATAATTCAGAAAATTACATTAATTTAATTAAGATTTAATTACTGTATAACAACCTGAACGCAACTCATAGTCCGCCTTTCCATTCCCAATCAGTTGCTGTATATATTTAAAAAATTACAGTTGTCAAAAGTCAAAACTTATTTAAGACAACTCAAATGAGAACCAGAAAAGGTGTGCCAATTTTCATTAAAGAAACTGAAACATTCCCTATTTACGTATACTTATATCTGACCTTTGAACTTGTATGAGTGACTTGGCGATCTTCTTGCTTTGAGACAGAGACTCCACTAGAAGCTATTTTTCGTCCCATAATTTGGCAGAAACATATGATATTCAATAAGAACATAAAAAATTCTGAGTACTAGTAAAAATCTTCTGCCTAAATCTGCTAGAATTTCTGACATGCAAAGCCACTAAAATTTTTCAGGGTAAAGGTAATCAAAGGCAAAAGGCGCTAGGGGTTTTTAATGCCTTGAGATAAGAGGCACCAAAAAGTGCACACCTCATTGAAAAAAAGGCATTGACATTAGAAAAAGAAAACTGATGTGTGGCTTTGTACACACATATTCAGCACTTTTATTGTCACTAAATTGGAATAAATCATGATAATTGCATAGCATTTAGAATAGCTTTGCATTTATGATCCATTAATTTCCCTTAACATAATTTTCATGAATAATGATGATTTAATAGCCCAAAATTAATGTTGTGCAATTTCTTTTCAGAAGTTTAGGAAGTGGATTGTCTTGCACACCCTGGCCGTGCAAGAGGCTGTTCGAAAGAAAAGAAGAAAAGAAAAGGAGGAGTTTCAAGGCAGTGTGTTGCACAGCTTGCCTGTGCAAGCTTGCACGGTCGTGCCATGACCTCCTAATGCAAAAAATGGGATTCATGCGTTACAATTTGTTGCACGGGCCTGCTTGTGCAAGTTTGCATGGCCGTGCAACGTTACCAGAAAATTCCAAAACATCTGCCTTTTGAGTTCTACGAATTGAGGGTTATAAAGAGAGGTTTTGGGAGCTCGAAAAAAGACATCTTTCAGCAACAAAACACAAGGCAAAAGTCCAGAGAGTTCAAGGGAGGCTTGTGACGTCCAAGGGAGAGGATCAAAGTTATTTGGAAGCGATTTGGGAGTGATTCTTCTACATCTAATCCAGAGAAGCTTCCCTCTTTCTTTGTTCCCTTGTATTTTCTTTATTTTGGTTTGTTTTGAACAAGATGTATTTGATTAAGTACACGCTTGTAATTGAGCCGACCCCACCTAGTGGGAAAAGGCTTTTGTTGTTGTTGTTGTAATTGAGATGTATGGCTAAACTCCTTTTTGATTGAGGGATGATGAAATCCTAGCTTGATATGTAAATTCAATTGCTAAATTTGGTACTCCGTGATTCTATTTGATAATTTTTCATGCCTTTTTGTGCTTATTAATGTGAATGATTACTTGTTTAATTAGACCGGTTGGCTAATTGATATGATATTATATAATTGTGGATTTGCTATGAGCCGTTGCTATAGTATTTTTGGGCAAAGGCATAACCTAAGTCAATTAATCCTAGTGTGTGATTGATACTTAGAGCAAATGGTTTTCTCTGCATAATACGATCTTTGATTGAGTTTATGAATGGTTGTTGTAGATTTTAATCAAAGGTTAGTGTTTAATTGTAGCGGTTGCTCAATTAGCTAAAATCTAAGGAAAACAGATGTTATTCTCACATTTGCTAATTATCAATAGTCTCTTAGAGTACCAAATGAATTGAATTGCATATCTTTAGTTCTAGTGGTGGAATCACTCCCTTAACCATATTTCATCAATTGATTGCTTTGTTGTTGAAAGTATTTTGCTAGTTGTTATTTTGCAATTACATTTCTTTTTAATTCATTTGTTCCAAATCAAACCCCTTTTTTATTTTGGAGCTTAATTTAGTACTTAGTTAAGTAGTTCAATCTCACTCGCTCCTTGTGGATCAACCCTTACTTGCACTACCTACGGTAGATTGTTGTAAGGTTTTAATAAATTTGGTGGGCCTTAACAATAAATATTTTCATAAACTCTTGAGAGCACATAAAAAACAGTAAAATATTTTACTATTTTTAATTAATTTGGCATATAAATTAACTACTCAAGCATAACATTCATAGTAAAAATAAAAAATTAAGATGTTCAATTTATAAAACCCTAAGTTGCTTGCTGGCTAAGAGTCCCAAAGTCCAACAACTAGTTTTTTTTTTTTTAACATTTTGACTATTTTATCTCCTTTAGCATCACAGTTAGCAAGTTATATGACTGGAATTTTTGGGTTTTTAGCAGTTATCAATAAGTCACTAAAGGTGTGCCTCGCCAGAACCTAAAAGGGTGCCTAAGGCACCGAAGGTGCTGGCTTAAGCGCTGACCCCTTCTAGTGCCTCGCCTCAGCTTCCTGACACAGCCATGAAGCTAGAAATCCAGTTAGAATAGTTAACATGCACATATAATTTGTCAAAGCTCTTGGTCACCATGCATTAGCCAAAACATCAGTATCATACAGGCCTTGTTGCACTCTTAAGAGGTTATAAATTCACAAGTCCACCAATGACACAACCACATGCATTCTTAACAAATATACAAGTGCTATTGGCAAATCATAAACCAAACCATTTAGAAAATATTCATAGCATTGGAAACTACTCATCTAATCCCAATAAATTAAAGGGAAATTCCCAATTACCTTCCAATCTTCTTATTGCATTAGTCATTAACTTCATTTCCTGCACTTGCTTTTCTAAATGGCCCACAACTTCCACAAAGTATCTCCTCTCTGCAAAGTATAAAATCAGATGCAGCAACAAATACAGTCAGTCAAGGGAAAGTGGGAACATTAAAACAAATCTAAGATATTTTATAGAGTGCAAATAGAAGTTCTATTAAACCACCTTCACTTTTTGAAGTAAGTATTTCTTGGCTTGCTTTTGCCATATCTGCAGCTGCAGCTGCAGCTGCTTTTGCAGCTTGTGCAGTTTCTTCTGCTAATGTTGGTTTTGAGTCTGCTCTCTTTAATTGGTCATCTTCTTCTAAGACGACATTGCGTATCCAAGATTTTAACCAAGGAATAATGGATTTCTAAAACAAGGAGCATGCTTCCACAGTTCAGTGAGGCTCAAACCACAATGTGATAAAACTTGAGCATATAGCAAGAAATTAAGTTAGGTACAAGAAAAGATCAAAATGTCAATAACAAACTGAACAAGGCACAGCAATATTCTCTCCATCAAATAAGATACCAGTTTATAGATGGCATCATCCAGAGAGGTTCATAGCAAATACCTTAAGTAGTATAGCTGTTCCAGCACCTGAAGCAGCTAGTAATCCAACTGCAATAAGGGCATGGGACCAGTGAAATCTGAAGCGTGATAAGGTTCCCAATGAAGTAGTAACACCAGTAGAAGCAGATACACCTGGCTGCAAAGTCTGTGGTTGGGCTTGTTGCTGAATGTCTGATGATGGCTTCAATTGTCCATCTGTAAGTATTACAGTAAGTCATGTATGAAATGTAACTCAAAGAGGAATAAATCCAGTTCTATTTGAACAGGAAAACTACAAGGGGATTTAACTACCAGTTTAACTCAACCCAAAGGTGGAAAGGAAAACACAGAAGACCAAACTGCAACATCAACATTAGACACTTAACCTTGATTTACACCAGCTGTGTGCACGCTTGAAGGTGAATCCTATGATTTGGAATAAGGGTAAAGATTAAAAGAGATGAACATACAAGAAAGTGATAATCAATTGGATGGTTGCATAGGAACAAGTGAAAGAGCTATCTATAAAATTGAGTAACTGATCAAACAAATAGCTTACTGGTACACGCCGAAAGGCTTCATCTATCTCCTCCTTCGTAAGGCCCTTCTTCTCCAGAAATGATCGCCTGTAGATGACAGGGGAACCTCTCACTTTCGGGTGCGATAGAAATTTCACAGCATTCTGAACTTGTTCCTCCCGCATTGGTTCTGAGTTCACAAAGACTGATGTCGTTGAACTTTGTTTAACAAGCTCTTCTCTGGCATTTTGCTTATCCACATTTGTTGGTTGCACAATTTCAGCACCTAAACCTCAAAAAAGGGAATCAAGTTTATCATACCCAAAATAGTATAACCTAAAACTTATCTGAAACATTCTGCTAGCATATCCAATCAAGCATTGAAACACTGAATAGGATCCAGTAAAATAAAATGATGAAGGCAAATGACTATTTGGCATAAGAAAAATAAGGTATGTTTCATACAGAAATCATAATGGTTTAACAACAGATCAGAGTATCAGCTTGATTATGCAGGTTAAACATGTCTTAGAAACTTATAATTTGTTTCCTTCTTAAAAGATATAATAACATATGTTAAATCACATTTTTTACCTTAATTTAATTTGTATATCAGCGATTATCCAAAATGACAAGTATAAAGATTAGCCTAATTTTTCCTATCATGTCCCCTGCATACCCACATGGCACACGTGTGTGTTATCATTAGAAGTGTCCAATTCTTTTTCAAATAACTTGGTATGATGAACTGCAGAATATTTCAATAAAATAACTACATAACTCAAATCAGAATACATAAAATTATGAGTCAAGAAGCTGGGACCTTTGAATAGGATATCCATTCAAAGGAGACAATATTTGAAGTTAATCATCTCATCCTCAATATAAAGGATAAAGGATAAAGGATAAAGGATAAAGGATAAAGGATAAAGGATGTGTCTAATTCCAACAGAAAGAACAGAGTAGTGAAAGAAACTGTGGATTCTATTCTGTAGTATCTTATGAAGATTAACGTCGGTGATTAATCTAGAAAATCCCAAGACAGCAGAAAAAGCTGTGGAAATATTAAGAAGAAAAAAATAATCACAAGCAACCTGCATAAACATCAAACTATTCTAGAAGTCTCTAAGACGGTGGAGCAAACTTGGTCAGGGACCAAGGTAATGTATGACAAGTGTGCGTGAGAGTAAGAAGAAAATAAGCGTATTGATGTGATGTACAAGAATTTTGCATGAAAGAAGAAAAAGATCCCAATGGAGGGAACCAAAACGAATAATGTGATGGCTAACGTTTGAATCAGGAAGGTAATAAGTATAAGAAAATGTCACGAGAAATTCATTTGTATGTTGTAAAGTGATGGACAGCGACACAAGCATGGGAATTGAGACCTAAGAGAATAATTAATTAGAGAAAGTAAAAAAGAGAGAAAGAGAAATAAAAACCTGGGTTTGGATCAGTAGCAAGGGGAGGAGGCGCCGATTGGGTGGCCATGCTCACTTCCTCCTACTTCTGAATTCCTAATCCTAAAAAGGGTTTTTAAAAGAGTTGAGAATGAGAGATTGGGTCAACTGGAAGCATATCGATATCATTTATAATCTTATTGCTGCTGCGACGTCATGTGTGTACGAACGACGCCAAAAGGGAATGCACATAAATCATATCTCATATACATTAATCACTCGTGTTTAAGGCTTTCAGCTTTTAGGCATGCCCTTCAGACTCACAGTCTGCGCTGTTTTCGTTCGTTCAGGCATTGCGGTAATAAGGCCTTTCGTGCTTTCCTTCGCATTCTATGACTTTTCTCCAATTTTTTTTCTTTTTTCTTTAAAAATAAAAAGAGGAGACACGTTACTATTAGCATGTTTGAATTAACTTTTAGAAACTTTAAAATCATGATTTTGGTAAAAGTATTAAGAGATAAACTTTTGCTCAAATCATAGTTTAGGACTCTCTAAAACCCAATTCAAACATGTTATATGACTAATAATTTTTACCTTTTGGTATAAATGGGATGACAAATTCTTTAAGTTGTTTCTTTTATTTTATTTTATTTAAAAAAAGAGAAGGTTTATGACTATGATTAATGTGAGACAAGCTTTTTTACCTTATAGTATACATGGGATGACAAATTTCCTAATTTGAAAATATCATTTTGAGCAATAAGTCATGGTGAGCCACGACTTGTAGTAAGTGGTGGCCCATAATCACGACTTATGATGAACATAAGGATTTTGCATTCAAGTCGAAGCCACAACTTAGGGTTTATTCATTTTTTTAAGTAAGTTGTGATTCTAGCTTCCAACTTGGTAGATCAAATATAAAATAACAAAATAAATGTTTTTATTGAAGTCGTGGTGACTAACCATGACTCATACACACATATTTAAACAAATAATAGGTTCTTTTGTGCTATGCATGCACTCTAAAGTTGAAGGTTGGGGCGGTCGGCGATGATTTCTTCATTTTGCAGTAATGGTTCACGAAATAATTGGATGAATAGAACTTGTGGAATTGAGCACATGTTGAAACAAGGGGTGACATATGGTTTGAAGTGCTAATTCATAGGTCATTGGATGGTACGTTGGGGGTCAGATGGCTTGGGGATGCTAGCAGGGACTAGGTGGGTATTGTTGAGGGTGCTTATTTGTAAAAAGGCTTGGTAGGTGCTGATGTTGTGGAGATTTGCTTTGTTTCAAATGGTTCAAGGAGCTGGTTGTTAGCCTAAAGTTTCTAAAGTGGTTAATTTCGAATGATGATCCCAAACATTATTCTAATATGTAACAGTGTATACTTGCACTTGATCAAAACTAAAATAGAGTGTTGTAGATTTATTAAAGAAAACATGAACACTAAAGTTACAAAGAAAGTATTACAAAATGTCTCAAGCCTACATGAGTCAACTATCATGCCTGTATGAGTCAGCTACTGTCAAATTGTGAGAAGACTCACGTTGCTATCCATGAAACAAAATTGTAGACCTAAGTCAGTTTTAGAGAAGCATGTGAAAGACCAAAAGATGGGCATGCTTATCATGAAGATGATATTGCTCATATCAGATATTATCTTATGAAAAATACATTGATGAGCCATCTCATGAACGAAGATAAGCTAGCCTATGTCATGATTTCATAATACTCTGTTTTGTGATTCAAGCTTCCAAATGCGCCGTGAATAGCTCCAAAATACTTATAACCATTAGAATATACCATGCTTTAGTCAATATCATACAAGACATGCTTGGAAGAGTAGTGGGTGGGTCACTTTGCAAAAGTGAATGGAGGACATTACACGTCCAAGATAATGCCGAAATGCATTTCAGTAGTACACCAACGTTAAAATTCTCTTGCTTACTTATACCCACCATTTCTCAGATGATTACATACACAATAAGAATAGGAGAAGGAAAGAAGTGAAGAAAAACACAGCAAGAAGAATCATTTTTATGTTTTACTCTAAAAATCATTTGTAAATCTATGTTGAGCTTATCTTTGTATATCCAACTCCCTGTGAGAGAGTTTCTAATCTGTTTTCTTGTAAAGCCCAGTGAGGGTGTGTTGTTTCATAGTTTTGAGAGATTAGGGTTGATCAAAACTACTTAGTTCTAACTTGGAGAGACTAAGGTGGATCAAAACTACTTGTATCTATCTTGGAGATGCTAGGGTGGATCAAAGAGCACTCAGTTGATAGTGAAAAATCTCAAGGAGATTGGGGATTGGGCGTAGGTTCCACATTGGGGCCAAGTATAAATATTTGTGTGCAAGCTTTTCCTAACCCTTCTGTTTACATTGTCTTGCATGCTTGTATGTTAATTTCTATTGTGCATTTGATTTTGGTTGCCTACGCATCATACTCTGTTTTATGGTTTCTGAAGACTAGCTTACTCATTTGTCTGACTAGCCAGCTCATCTCTGCATCAGATTTGTGTTTGAGTTTGATTTTGGAGAAATGCTTATTTGGGCAGGACTTGATTCAACCCCCTTCTCAAGTCCTTTTTCACCTTCACTGGTTGTGTGATCTTCTCAATTTGCGATTATGGCTTTGTGCAGAGTGAAAGGCATGGTACATGTGGAGTTCTCAGGTGGTTCATGTTGATGCAGGGACTTGGACAACGTTGTTCATGGTGACTTTGGGTACTTGTTTAGGGAAGTGTGGAGTAGTTTGTTGGGAGGTGGCTTGGTGTTGTCTTGGGTCTGCAAGGGGTGTTTCAAGGTGGTTCAGCGTGTGGGTGATGGAGTTGGTTGGTTTGCTTAAGGTGGGAGTCTTGGCAGTTGGTTAGTTTGCACCAAGGAACCTTTTTTTTTTTTAAATGTGTGAATGAGTCGTGGTTAGCAACCACGACTTCAATAAGAACATTGATTTATTTTTATATTTGATCCACCAAGTTGTATGTTGGAATCAAGACTTACTTAAAAAAAAATTTAAAAATAAATAAATCTTAAGTCGTGGCTTGTAGTCACAACTTAAGTGTTGAAACCCTATGTTCACCCTAAGTCATGGTTATGGACCATAACTTGTTATAAGTCGTGGCCATGAGCCATAACTCACTATTCAAAATGTACTAAGTTAGAAATATTTTTCAACCTACACCAAAATGGGAGAGTCTAAGATAAAGTGGAAAAAAATCAACATTTGATATTCAATTACAAATCAAGGAATCTAAAAAAGAAATCATGCCCATTTGAGTAAAAACTCTTGAACATTTTTTTTATTGAATAAAACGTCAATTTTAAAAGTATAATGATATTCAAAGATAAGCCTCCACCTCTAATACTTTCAAGCACGAGAGAATTTTAGTGCCCATATGCACTACATATGAGGATATGCAATTTTTAAAAAGAGAAGATGTATGATTAGTGCAGAGAGGGTAAAGTAGGATAAAATAAAAATTTGGTGGCATTTGAATAAAGGTTATAGAACATTTCTTTTTTACTACAAAAAAAAAACTAAAATATAATGACATTTAAAGATGAGCCTCCACTTCTAATACGTTCAAGCATCAAATAATTTTTTGTAGCCACATGCACTACTTACGAGGATATACAATTTGCAACCATCAACAATGGTTTTATCACTTTTATGACTAATTGACAATTAAAATTGTCAATTTCAACTTGACACATTAAATTGATTAATCTAATTTTAAAATATTTTAAGAGAATAATGAAAATTTTTTTTGCTCCTTTAACAAGTTTTTTTTAGCTTATTTATGAAATTAATTAAATATTAAATTAATTAAATTAATAATTTACATATAATTAATAATAATTTATTTTTATTTTAATATTTAATATATATTTATAATATATAAATCCAGACTCCAAAACTTTATGAAAGGTACTTAAGCTAAACTAAACTCTAACTAATATCCACATCAGACATTTTTAAGCGTTGCATTTTGCCAACTCAGCCGACACTTGTCGAGAGCTCTGGCTTCCCATTCTCATCCTTTTCTCATGCTCTTCCCTCTCATTCCTTTCTCATCGACTCTTCTCATTCTCTCCCCTAGTCTTTCGTTACTGAAATGAACCAACGCCTCGGGCATCAATGCTCATTATCCCCAGTGGCCTCATTTCAACAACCATTCTCCTCATTCCCTCCCTTCATGCGAACTTTCTACATTCTCTCCCTTGCGGCTTGGTCTTCCAAAACCTCCATCTGTGGTTCTTAATTTTCTTATGAATCCGATCCGAACAAAATCAAATTCAGGTCTAAACCCAATATATACGGGGCATCCCTCCCTTATCTCTAAGGTGTTATAACAGAAGATGACACAATCCTAGCCTTAGGGGTCGGTATAGAGTCCGTGGTAGGGATTTGCCAACAAGTCTTATGGTTCGGACTTCAGAACCTCCACAGAGATTGTAGGTATGTTTGATCTTGTATGGATAATGGATTTTTAACATTCCAGTGGTTAGTTGCAGTGTTATATGTTTCTTTATTTGATCTTTTGTGTGGAATTAAATCAAAGGTATTAAAAGCGATGAGAGTGTAGGTGTTGTGTTTTTGCTTCTTATATGGCATATACCATATGGTGAGCCAATTTGGATTTTTACTGTAATTCTCAATTTGCAAGAAGGAAGATTTACGTGCTCCATTTGGCCAATTTGGTCCTCTCAAGGATGTTTACCTGCATAGAGATTATTATATTTGGTAAGTGTGTTTTCATTGACTAAAACATATCTCATTATGTTTTGAAAGCTTTTCAGGCCCCCTTCATTCAAAAATTGCTTGAATCCTTTTGTTTATTTAACCATTTTGAAATTTCCAACTATGGTGTTGTATTGAGTTAGTTCCTGACTCAGAATTTCTTAAATTTTTTTGTGGTGGCTTTTCTTGAGTATTTAGTCTTGCCACTTCTTTCTCAATAATAATTAATACTCCAATCATATTATGAATTAAATAATCATACAGGCCACCTTGCGTTACCTAGAAAATCTTAGGAGCATGACATATAGATCAACACTTCAACAATATTCTTCTCTGCACGAAAGATATTAGCCTGCAATATCAAAATCAACATTTGGAGCTAAGAAGTCATGCAGAGCAAGTAACAAGAAATTTATTTTAAAAAGAAAGAAACATTACCACATTAATGTTTCCAGATATAAAAAGAAATTAAAACAGGGCCAAAAATTTAGGAGCATAAAATATAATATCAGGATTTGGTACAAGTAACTATCAGCAGAAGAACAAAATATGTTGAGATAAAGAATGAAATATTTACTTACATTATGCTACAAATATAGCATGAATGTAAGGAAAAAAGAAAATATGTTGGCATGAAAATATGAAAATTAGATTGTGAAATTCATGCATGTCATTTTGCATATCACTCATACATTTAAGCACATATTCTACTATATGATGCTTTTATATTCAAAACCATATAAAAGGTATGTATTAATATTTCTAATATGCTTAGAAATTCTAATATATCTCAGTAAATCCTATATCTCCCTCTCTATCATCGTCTATATACATGTGCTTAATAAAATCTATGAAATGTTACAAATGCCCATTTATTAAAAAAGAAAAGAACCCCAATGACTCAAATACTAAAGTTCACATTTCACAGGTATTTGAGACCACTAAAAAAGTGAAGCAATAACTGCCATCAACTGGGGCACAAAATCTCAGGGAATCGACACCAATTTGCAGACAACCAACTTTTACAAATCCATAAAAATCGAAATTAGACCTCATCTACCTTAAAGGGTATCCATATATTCCCCTACAAAGCACTAAAACCAGTTCAAGCATCGACTTTTATCAATATGTTGAAGCCATCCACAACCCCAAGTAAACTAATTTGGTCCTACTGATAGGTAAAGGTTTTGAAAAAGAGAAGAAAGTTGTAGCATCTATCTCATGCTCAGGCCATGGAAGGGCTTTCTTGGAGGGTTTACTTCTTCATGGTAAGCCTGTTTGCGAATGTAACACATGCTATGGAGGCACTGACTGCTCACATAGGATGATAAGGGCTTATTGCCAATTTGCAGCAACTCTAAACCTGCTTATGGCCTTTGCTACTGGAGGATACGCAGCAATTAATGCAGAGGATTACTCAGTGGAATCTCAATTTTGCATAGCACAATTAGCGGGGAGATAGGTAAGCAATGTTGGAACTCTCTGTATTGACTGATGCTTGAAATATAATCTATAAGCACCTGTGAGGTGTCATAATTGTGTTTAGGCAACATTGAAACTTTATGATATTTACTATTTTGATGGTTCAACACGTACCAAGAGCTTGCTCACTAGGTTGATGAAGCCTTAGGTTTCTTGGCTGCTGCAGGACTCATGCTTGGTAGCCCTCTTATGACATCTACTCAGTTCTGGACATCTCATGACTGTTTGCTTTTGCCTTATGAGCAATCATTAACTAGGTTGGATTCAACTTCTGGCTTGTACAATGATTGCTCTGCTCAATTGCTGTGGGTTGGGGAGCGTACTCAGCAACTGGATGGTGCACATGTTAGGTTCCTTAGAAGAATTGCTAAACCTCTCGGAATCAAGGTATGTGAAATCCATGGTTTTTTTATTTTCTTGGTTAGTGATATTATAATTACTCAAATTGCACAATCTACTAACCAGTTAGATAAAAAAAAAAAAGATAAATGCAAAGAAATATATATTTTAATTTAATTTTTGCAAGATATGTGAAAGTAATAATAGAGAAATTCCCTTCATTGATTTTCTTTCTTTGCGTGTAGTATTCCAAAATGGATCCTGTTATGTCCATGATATTTGTTGCTTATCATGCTTGAGTATATTCCAATACTCATTCATATATAACTGTTGGATTAGAAGCCCTTACTTTTTGTTATTGTCATGTATCTGCCTGCAAAGTTTCATAGCTGATAGTAACACTTGTGATTCAGGTCAGCAAATTGTGTATTACCGATTACTTTTTTTACTTTGTATTTTCTTCATTTTCTCATTTGTAGTCTGATTTTCCTTTTATTTTTTTCATTCAAGGAAATTGAGATTGTTCACTCAACCCAGTCATTTGCTAAAAGGACATAGAAAACAAGCAATAGTAAATATGTGAAGAACATGCTACATGTTTGTAGGGATTTAAGTTGCATTTATTGTTGAAATTCATAGATGATTAAGCCATTGAACACAATCAGATTAAACAAAAGTTTCTTTATTCTTGCATCATGCACAGGTGGTTATTTGTTACTGTAAAAATGCTATGGAAATCATGCTTAAGGCAAAGACAGTAAGTACTGATTATAGTGCAGTTGCTAATATTTTCAAATTGATTCAACGATTTTGATTTTTGGCTTTAGTAGACGTAATTGATGTTGCAAACAGAACTGTTTTTCTACTTTGTAATCTTTAGTGGTTGTTGAGAATGACTTCAACAGAAATCAATCCCTGAATGATCAAGTTTGCTGTGAACTTATTTGGCTACACTCTTCCTTGAATGATATCATGTTGGGTTATGACTATTTTAATAAATATATTGAAGATAGAGCTGGTCTTATTTATTTATTTTATGTTGCTTTATTTGAGATGAGAGGCATGACAAGAGTTCAAGTAGGGAAGACTGCCATAGTTTCCTCCACTCAAAGAATAAGC
The DNA here is from genome assembly GCA_023212625.1 of Styphnolobium japonicum. Classification (NCBI taxonomy): domain Eukaryota; kingdom Viridiplantae; phylum Streptophyta; class Magnoliopsida; order Fabales; family Fabaceae; genus Styphnolobium; species Styphnolobium japonicum. The sequence continues at coordinate 36,050,244 of JALBWW010000003.1, read as the reverse complement.
TATTCAATGTATATTTTTAGTTTTCTGTTGTTTTCTTTTTCGTTTTTAAAATGTTTTTTTGTTCATGAAGTAATTTTTACCACTTCAAGCAAGAAAAGAAAGAAACAAAAGATCAACGCTTAATAGAATCTGTCTTGTGATGCTTGACCACCCACTTTCACATTCTTGATTTAAAAGAAAAATTTATAAAAAACGAAGGAAAATTTGAAGAAAAACAACTACTACTTAATACCAGTGCTCCATAACTTTAGATTGTCCGCTCCATAACTTTAGATTGTCCTGTATGTTGATCCTATTTCTCCACTAATGACTTAAATATCAAAGACCCCACCTCAGTATAAATTTTTTTTTTAATTATGTACTGACACATTATTAAAAGTGTTAGACTTTTGAAGTAGTTACTATAATACTCAAACTCTTTTAATGAGTTAACAATACTTATATTGAGTGACAGTATAATGAAACTTTACACTGACAATGGATCAAAATTAAACTCATTCTCATATTGGTGGTGAATTATTTACTTTTATAATTATTCTTCATGATATGAATTCTGTGAAGACATATATCGAAGGTTAGTACATATCTTATAGGTGAAACATTTTTCAGGCATTACGTATATCCAAGGTAATTATGTCTTATTGTAAAAAGCTTTACTATACCTTTCTAATATAGGATGTATTCATAATTATTTATTTTGTTCTCTTAATAAGATATATAATGTATACAATGTGGAATACGTTCTCTAACCAACATTTTCTTAGATAATTTTATTTATTTGCGCGGGTCTACATATAGTTTAATTAATTGTAAGTAAATTATTGATTAAATTAATTTGATGTTCAATTAATTTCATGAACAAACTGAAATAAAAATATTTTTTAAAGAACCAAACCTTTTTGTGATTCTCCCAAATATTTTTGAAATGGATTATAGCTTTATAAACCTATTTTTTGTTGGACAACCGACTCAGCTCGATTAAGACAACCTGTTTGGACTACAAAAAGTTTTGGCAAAATGAAAATTTGGTTTAGCTTGTTGCAATTTTTTTTTATTTTAGTTCGGTTATTAAATTAACTAAATATTAAATTAATTTAATCAATAATTTATTTACATTTAACTAATAATTTATCTTTATTTTAAATACTGATATTTGATTAAGTATAAGTAAATTATTAGTTAAAATAGTTTGATATTTAATTAATTCATACATGAATCAAATTGGAATACTTTTCTACTAAACCAAACTAAAATGTCATTCTCCCAAAAGTTTTTGACTTGAGCCGAAATATTATAGAACCATTTTTTCTCAGACTAGCCTAACAAAAGATGTTAATTCTCCAACGGAGTCATGAACCAACCCATTCTTTCTGATAATTTTTGGACTAAATCTTTTTCTAAGAAAGTACTTGCCGTGTACACACCCCAAAATTATGAAAGTTAAATTATTAACCTAGAAGGTATGCGAATATTGCAAAAATAATATTAAATTTAATTAAATTTCATAAATTAGGATGATAAAATGCAGTCAATATGATTTTTTTTATTTAAATAAAATCTAATTAATTAAAATATAGAAATTATTTTGAATTAATATCGATTTAAAAATTAATTTTTAAGATTCAAAAGTGATTATAAGATTTTAATACTAATTCCACTATACATCCCCTATATTGCTAAAACTACCAAGTACCAATTTTCAATTTTCCATCAAAGAATTGCAATGTTTCTGGCCTTGTTGGTTGTGTTTCATTGATTCGGCATTACTTAACCCAATCCAACACAATTTGAAGAGACTAATATTGGATCTTTATGAAGGTCCAGTTGCTTCAATTTAATGGACAAACTAGTGGCCCAAAAATTCACCAAGGATAAGGACTTGGACGATTTATCCGAATTGTGCCCATTCAACGTTTAGTGGAAGATATATATTGTCTATTATGCTGTACAGGTTTGCCATCTGGACATTAGAATTGAACCAACCAACTCTGAAAATGCATGGAGTGCCATGGAGAGATTTTTTTTACAAATAAAATGAAGCTTGGAGGGGTTTGAGTCTGGAATGTCGACAGAGAATTCCCTTTTTTTTTGGCTTTAGTGATAAGAAGAATTTGGGAGGTTAGAAATAATAGGGTAATGAAAAACGAAGCTTTAGATATTGATAAACTTTTGATGTTAATCAGGAGAGGTATTAATGATTTTGGTAATTACTTGGAAGAGGAGGCTAGGATGGTTAGTGAAAGAATTAATTCTCATTCGTATTGCCTTCAACAAGGAGAAATTAAACTTAATGTGCATGCTTCTGTCAAAGATAAGAAAACAGCAATTGCACTCATAGCAAGGAATGGAAGAGGTGGGTGTGAAGGTTTTTGAGCAGGAAGTTTTACTGATATGGATGTTGAAGGAGCTGAAGCTAGAGCAATCTTAAAAGCTTGTCAAGTTGCAGGATTGTTTCCAAATTCAAAATGCAAAATTGAAAGCGACTATAAGGGAGTTGTGGAAGCTGCAAATGGAAAAGTTAGTGTGGCTTTGAAAAATTTAGCCTTGATTATAGAAATTAGTTTCTTCCTGAAAAGTTCAGTGGATCTTGCTTTTTATTGGATTCCAAGATATTGCAATGTGGCTGCGCATGAGGGAGCTAATTGGGCTTGGAAGGCTTGTAAGGGAGGTGCAAAATTTTCTTGCTCAGTTCCTCAATTCCGCTGATGTGTAACTTTTTATTTGTCCGTGAGTTTTGGTATTTTGATTAGCAAAAACAAAAAAACGTCACAGAAGGAATGAGCATCGTTAAGCGTGTCAGATTGGCACGTAATGAGCCAAGCCAAATTTGGGCCGAGTCAATGTTGATTCATGTTAGCAAATTATTGAGGCTAGCAACTTGTTTGGATTATTCAGGCTAATTTTGGTTCGTGCTAGCAATTTGTTTGGACTATTCGGGCCGACTTATTGACATGTATATCCTTTATTTATTTGTATTATTAGAGCCAAAAGATGTAATACCAAATAATTTATTTAATTAACTTGAATTAAAAGTTTTAAATTAACTTGTATTAAAAGGTTTAAAATTAATTGTTTCTAAAAATAGATTGATATTTATTTTAAAATAACATTTAAGTAAACTTAAAAAAAAACTTAATATGTATTGCTATTATATTATTAAAATTTCTCCTCACATTATTAATTATATCGAGTTTGCGAGTTACCCACATTAAGTCAACTTAAAATAAAATCCGGCCGGACCAAATTATATATGAGCTAATATTTTTTTGGCTTGACATGTATTTCATCGGGCCAAGTTTGACCGCTCTCATCAGCAACCAACAAATGCCAAGTTTGATGGATTGGGTGTCTTGGGTTTTGCGTGTAGGTAATGTAGAAATAGTCCTACTCTGCTCATCCCTAGCTGGGAATATGGGTATGGTTAGGGTAATTGTCATATTGACCTATGATCTTTGGATAGGTGTTAGGACTTAGGAGCATTGCATCCTACCGAGCCCTATATGGCTATCCACTGCATCGTTAGTGGCGCCAAATTTTTCTTTTAGTTTCAACATATATACCAACTAATAATTTGTCTGTTCCATAACAAAGCTCACCTAATACTCACAGGGCAACATGCTTCTCACATAAAAAAAATGTTACACGATCAGTTGTAAAGTTCTTGTTGAATTTAGTGTAATGAATAATGATAGTACAATGAGGTGTTATTTGTTGAATCCAAGCAGACTTCTCATAATTTTCAGTTATTTGATTTCTACACAAATAATATTCCATATATAATATTTCTTTTTTTATTATTATTATTTACAAATACGATGTTAGATTTTATTTTGGGATTTAAGTAGTAGTCTTCACGTTTCAAAAAGAGCTTAGTGTCACTTAAGATAAAGTTATTAAGCAATTACATATATAATTTTTTTTTGTACAATAAAAGTATCTTGTGACTAGGTTTCTCCACAGACAATGAAAGACACACATTTCACATCGACATAATGCTAGGAGAATCCTAAGTATTGTCAAAAGATTGAAACCTTCACATATATAATTTAAATCTTGACAATCCGTGCGAGACAAAATAAACCATATGATCGGTCTATTACAAAAAGGTCTTAGATTAGATTGCATAATTCAAACTCCAAATAGCAGTTACTTCACTTTTTTTATAATTAATTTCAAAATCTTCATTTGACAGGCTATGCATGTGTATATGGACAAAATGTTTTGTAAGTTGGATCCTGGAATATATGTTCTCTGTGGTGACAAAAGGATGCAAGAAAACATTCTCAATATTTGATCCCATTTTCACAGATAGAAAATATTACTTCTATTTAGCTTAGGACAGTTTGGATGAACTTATTTTTAATTTATTTGAATTTATTTACTACAATAAGTATTTATAAAATATTTTGATTTTATTTAAATGAATTTATTAAAATAAATTTTGAAACTCATACGAGTTGCTTTCAGTTTATTTCCATAATCTACAAATTAAAGCTAATGAAAATAAATTTTTGTAAAAGTTAAAAATAGTTTCAAAGGTATTTGTTTTTATAATAATTTATAATTAAATCAATCTTAATAAATTATTGAAATTTTATTTTTACATAAACATTTATTAAAATATTTATCCAAAAACTATTTAACTTATTTTAAAACATACTTATGACAAAAAATTATTTTCAATAAATACTTATTTTAATTGCTTATCCAAACAAAACTTAAATCTTGGGTTGAAAACAACAAATATGAAAGGAAAAAATACGGAGCAAAGCACAATTGGTTGAACTCTCCCCATCAAATGTGGAGGTCAGTGGTTCGACTCTACTCTTTCCAAGGCTGGAATTAATTCCCGAGCTAGCCTCTATATGCTTACGATACAAAAAAAAAAAAAGGACTAGGCATAAGTTGCGTATACAATATCTGTGAGGACATTTATTTATATTTATTTTTTTATATTATAAAATATCATGGTATTCATATTTATTAATGATATTTTAATATATTAATTAAAATAAATTATTAATGTAGTTTCTGTGACTAAAAAAAATAAAAATTTATTTTGACGAAATTACATATTTTGATATATATATATATATATCCTTTTAAAAAATATTGGTATCTCGACAAGGATACGAAGACAATCCTAAATACGATTTTTCAAGCAGAAATTATAATTTAAAATAATACTTAAAAATACGTTCCTTTTCAATTAAAAAACGAATAAAATAGAATTATTATTTCTAATAAAAATAAAAAAATAATTATGTTTAGTAGGTAGTTATTTAATTTTTTAAAAAAAAATCCTTATATTCATTATATTATAAAATATATTCAAGAAGAGGTTTATTGCCCTTATTGTAACTTTCTTATTTTTGTAGTTAAAAAATAATACTTAAAAATGAGTAATGTTATTTACACAAATAAATTTCTTATACACTCCTCACAACTGTCGTATTCCCTTGGAGAACAAGGCGCAACGCCTCGATGGAATCAAACTCCACAAGAACCTCATGGAAACTACACGTCCAAGCAAGATCTAGCCTAGTTCTACTTCTTCCTGCATGTTTGTAGCCCATCCTGAAAAAATAAAAAGCATGCAACCAGCGACCCAAACAATCACGAATCAGCTCACCATACCCTGCGCTGCATGTTTGGAGCATGTACATTTAATGCTTAATAAGTTATTACTACGGTAAATAAGCCCTAGCTTGTCCACTCAAAGAGGTGATAGAACGGTAAATAAGCACAAATGAACTGAAAATTAGCTCGTCCACTCAAAAGAGGTGATAGAACTAAAACACGAGGTTCTGCTAATGACTCGCACAAACACGTTTTGTTCCCTTTTTATTTTTCTAACTGTGCATTGCATTTTAATTAGAGCCGTAGGGGACTAGAGGTGCCATGGTGGTCCTTCAAAAAAAGCTTTTATTTTGCCCGCGTGGTTCATACTCAAAACCAAGACCAAGATGGATTTGTAACTTTATGCGATGATAGAGAATCCAATGGCTAAAAAACACTGCTAAAGACATATTCGAGTGGAGTTCTAGCTTCTAACAGCTCGGGCGACATGTGCACAAAAGCTTCTTTACAAGATAAAAGGTAGACACTCCAATGATTTGAACTCGGGGTATTCCAACACGAAAGTTGCAGCTCAATTCGTTTAAGTTTGTAATGACTAAATGGTGCAAGTATTAAGGAAACTTGATCTTTAATAGTACTCGCTGTACTCTCTCCATGTACCATTTGTAACTAAAATACATATTAAGTCTAATTATGATAGCTACTCCATGTAATGTAATGTAACATGTTTACATAATCCCATAATCACTCTAATATTAATATAAACTTGTATTGAAAATTTTAAATTAACTTGTATTGAAATATTTTAAATTAACTATTTTTAAAATGGATGGATGTTTGTTTTAAAATAACATTTGAGTAAACATAAAAAAATAAAATCAGTGTGTTGCTATTATATTATTGAAAGTTTGCAACTTCAATTCTCCATGCATTATTAGTTGTGTCAGGTTGGCTTGGCCACCATCAGGCTAGCCTACTCTGGGCCAACTTAAAATCGGACTGGTCAAGTCAAATTTTATGTGGGCTAATATTTTATTAGTTAAATCCATATATTTTATAGGTCTATTTGAGTTGATCCATCGAACTAAGCTCATATTAAAGAGCTCTAAGCATTAGCAACTAACAAATGCTAAGTAGAGATGAAAATAAGCCGGATGGTCCAATAAGGGCTTATATCCTACTCTACTTTCAACTTACTTTAGCCTAACTTATTTATTAAACAAGTAAAGCTTAAGCTTTTCAAAAATCCTATTAAATAGGCTCAAGTTTAAGCATTTAAAAAGTCTATTTTGCCTAACAAGCTAACCTATTTATTTATTATAATAACATATAATTAGAATTTTATAATACTTATATGATTTATTAGTTATATATTAATATAGTTTATTTATTTTACACACAATACAATAATTTTGTTAAATACTAGGTATATTTGAAGAGTAAGACTATTGACACACCTATTTGTCTATTTACACTCTTTTTAAAATGCTTTCAAGTTTATTTTCATAAATTACCCTTAAATAAGTAGTCTCATTTTTAAGTTATTAAATTTCATTTCTCTCTAACTATTAACTTTAGTATTTATTTGGATGATAAAATTTGAATTACAGTTTAGAATTATGATTTCAATTTCAATTTCATTTCTGGTAGAATTGGAGTTGACAATAATCTTAATTTTTATATTTGGGACAAATAAAGAATTAAGACTTTAGAATTGTAATTCTAAACTGAACTGAACTGAAATTTTATTATTTGAATAATTTATTAAGAATTTATAAAAATATAATAAATAAATTTAAATTAATAAATTATTTTTAAAAAATCAATAGAGCTTGCATTGTTAGATTAAAACAGTCATAATGTTACCAAATAACTTTAATAACTCAAGAGGGGGTGAATTGAGTTTCAAAAACTTTCCTAAAATTTTTGAGCATGTTAGCTTATTTGAAAGTCTTTATGTAATGTAGACTTTTTAGTAGGCTTTCAGGTCAAGTCAAGTTTTTGTGTTATTACAAAGAGGTCAGGCTAAGTCCAAAAAAAAGTCTATAATAAGTAATAGGCCAGAATAAAATCATTATTTTTTAAAATAAATCAGACCTATTTAAGGTAAAATCTAGCCTAACTTTACCTCTTTCCCCCCTAATGCCAAATTTGATGGATTGGGTGTCTTGGGTTTTGCTTCAAGGTAATATATACAGAAGTAGTTCTACACTACTTTCCTAGCTGGGAATATGGGTGATGGTTAGGGATATTGTCATATTGACCTATGATCCTTGGATTAGGTGTTAGGACTTAAGAGCGTTGCATCCTACCGAGTCCTATGGCTATCCACAGCATCGTTATTTGCGCCAATTTTTTTCTTTTAATTTCAACATATTACAACTAATAATTTGTCTGTTCTACCAAAGCTCACCTAATACTCACGGGGCAACATGCTTCCCACCCTAAAAAGATGTTACACGTTCAGTTTGAAGGTTCTTGTTGAATTTATTGTAATGATACTACAATGAGGTTTTATTTGTTGAATCCAATCAGACTTCCCATAATTTTCAGTTATTTGATTTCTACACAAATAATTTCTCATATATAATTTTTCTTTTTTTACAATTGAGGTGTTAAATTTGACTTTGGGATCAAATAATTTCCAAGCTTTAAAAAGCGCTTAGTGTCATTTAAGCTACGGTTATTGTGCATTTACATATATAATTTTTTTTTACGGTAAGAATATCTTGTGACCAAGTCTCTCTTCATACAATTTTAAAAGTGTATTTTTTATATTAACTTAGTACATTTAAGAGAATTAATATTAATTCTCTTCAATACTGCCCAAAATTAAAACATTCACATATATAATTTAAATCTTTATAATCCGTGGGAGACAAAATAAACCATATGACCAATCTATTACAAAAAGCCCACTTAGATTAGATTGCATAATTCAAACTCCAAACAGTAGCACTTCACATTTTTTTATAATTAATTTCATAATCTTCATTTAACAGACGATGCATGACTATAAGGATAAAATGTTTATTGTAAGTTGGATGCTGGAATATATGTTCTCTGTGGTGACGAGGCAAATGCACGAAGACATTCTCAATATTTGATCCCATTTCCACATATTGAAAAATATTATTTCTGTCTACTTTGGGATGAACTTATTTTTAACTTATTTGAATTTATCTATGAAGTACTTATAAAGTATTTGAGTTTATTAATAGAACAAGTTTTGAAATTTCTATAAGCTGTTTTTAGCTTATTTTTATAAGTTAAAATTTAAAATTTATGAAAACAAATCTTTGTGAAAGCTAAAAATAGCTCAGGCAGGGGTTGTCTATATAATCTTATAAAGTAAACATTAATTTTAGTCATCCAAATATAAAAGTGTCATAAGTTTAATCCTCTAATTATTTTTTACATTAAATTAGTCATTTTAAAGGATTATTTTGATGTAAAAAATAACATTAAAGAATCAATTTGATGTCAAAAAATAACATTGAATGACTATTTTAATGTTTTTATCATTATAAGACTTAACTAATAACACTTGTATATTCGAAATATTAAAATAAGTGTTTACTCTAATTTATAATTAAATCAACCTTACTAAATTATTGAAATTTCATTCTCGCATAAGCATTTTATCAAAGTCTTTGTTCTAACATTATTCAACTTATTTTAAAACACACTTATGACAGTAAAATTTATTTCAAGTATTTATTTAAACTGTTTATACAAACAGACCTAAATCTAGAGTTGAAAACAACCAATGTTAAGGGGGGAGGAGGGGGAGAAGATTGTCTCATTCCAAGGTCATGACCTATTACAAGCCTCAATGAAGACTTATAATGATACTTACAAATAATCTACCAATAAAAAATCATCTACATGAACTAAACTTAAGACCTTTGGTCCCAACTCGATCATACTAGTTAAGCTAATTCTCATTGGTAAAAATATTAATTAATTCCTCTAGGTGCTAACTCAAAAAAGTAATAACACGCCTCTTTAACCATTAGGTTAACCTCATAAATTATTATCTCACTTTTTTTATATTTTAAAAATATGACATAAAAATAAAAAAACATGTATTTAACTAATTTAACGAGATAAAACTCAAAATAACAGTATAAAAATTTCAACAAAACATTAATAATTTCATAAAATTTTAAAAATATAATTATGGACATATGTCTGTGTCTCATAAATTTTTTAAAATAGAATTTTTTACATATGTCTACTTCAATATAACGTGGCTCCATCTGGCCAGATACAACGTTTCGAACGTGGATTGATCAAATGCATTTTGGCAGGATATGTACATTATTGATGTTATCCTTTGAACCTCCTCCCATTTTATTCTAACAAATGTGTGAGCATGACATGCTTGCTGATGTCGTTTTACCTCGAAAATGAGATGCATGCACTCAAACGTATGTTATGAAAATAATTACATATTTAAAAGATGGATTATAATATATGCTTAAAAATGTGAAAACTATTTATATTTTCCTTTAAGATAAAATTTATTTCCTTTATAATTACTGTGGGGTTAATGACAAATTATCCTTACAATTTATCTCAAATACCTAAATATCTAAACGCAGAAAGTAAAAACATTGAAAATCATCTCAGAAATCTCTCTTCAAGAACTTCTTTAAAAAATATAACTAAATAAAATAGAGATTTTTTTTTATTAATTGTGATCAGAGTGTAATTGTTTTTTAAGAAAAGTTCTAAACTACTCTTCAAATAAAACTGATTTATAATTGTCATTAATTTTAAATTTCAAATTTCAAATTTCAAATTGAAAAAAACCGTTAAATTACTGATATAACCACCCCTTATATAGAACATGCACATGCTTATATATATATATCATGTGCTGAGTTTTGAGTATAAATATATAATATATAAACGAAAACTTTGAAACGCATGCAAAACACATTGAAAATTCATGCAAAACAATGAATGTATGTGAGAGTATTTTTTCTTATAATTATAAAGATTCTTAAAATTAAGTACTTAATTTTTTCAATGTGTAAGCCTTTGAAAAGTCATGTCATACATTTATCCTTTCATTCTTAATTAAATTTTAAACTAATACATCAACATTTGGTAGCATTTTGTCAATTTGTTCTAAAAATTGATAAAATTAGAATATAATTTAAATTAGTGACAATACGCTTAACTATGTATCACTTACTTATTTTCACCATTAAACTAACCTCTTGAAAATTAAATATTCATTTTTATTATCAATAAACATTAATTAATCCTTGGAGAAAGTGTGTTAAAACAAAAGATTTTTTTTTCTTTTTTCTTGTTCAAACAAAAGATGTTTTCTAATATTTGTTATTCAGTTTTAGCTTATAAATAGGATATGCAGGCACTGCGAAATGTACGAGCGAGCTAGCTAGTTTCGGTGTCTCTCAGTACTCTCTAATTAGCTTGCTGCATAGGGTATCTATCTATTCTTTACCAGAAATGCTCTGAAGCAATATTCTTTACTACTATCTTATCTGAGCAAAACCATTATCCTTCTTAAACCTATGAAGCTTGATCTTTTGTCTATTCTACTTATAATATGATTGCCCCTAATCCTACGTGCTAGGTCCCCTTTTTTCATCCCTCCTTAAACGACCAACTGATCATCAGTTTCCAGTACTGGAATTTCAAGAAAAAATTCATGCTGGAATACTAGTATTAAGTTGGCTGATTAGGCCAGCTCAAATTCATTAAATTAATTACGAATTAAACCATGCATTTTACCATATTATGTTGTTGCATTTTAAGTAGTTTAATTCATTACTGTTTTCAGAATCCGCAGAAAGTGATAACTATGGCAAAGCAGTCATCTGAGTTGGCCATCGAAGAACTGAAGAAGCTTCTCAGGTTAATTACCTTCTAAACTTTAATCACGTGAAAATCAATTTCCCATACGCTGTATACAGAAGAGAATATGATCTGAGCTTGGACTTTAAAACACAAGCACGTAAACATAAACTAATTTAATGTTGCTTACATATTATATATAATAATACTATAACTTACTGGTTGCAGAGAGAAAGAAGAACTTAATGAGGTGGTGGCCGCAAAAATTGAGGGGCTTATAGCTGAGTTGCAAGGAAATCATCTGCATCCATTTGAATCTGCTGTGCAGAGGATCATAGAAGGATTTACTGACTTCAAGTTCAACAATTTCGAGTACACTTATAAATTTAACTCTTCATTGCCTATATATAGTTTCTCTCTCCGGTCCTGCCATTTCAATTACAAAATACTTTATAACTTTGGATTCATGCATGCTTCTTTTTACACATGGCAGCAAGTACCCGGATCTGTACTGCAAACTTGCCCAAGGCCAAAGCCCCAAGGTGATTGCTTTCAGTTGGATTACGGTTTCTGTGTACTTTTTTTACTCCCTTTTTGGGTCTTTCAATTTTAATCTGTTTTCAACTTCTATATGGTGCAGTTTCTGGTATTTGCTTGCTCTGACTCACGAGTGAGTCCCTCTACTATCCTGAACTTCCAACCTGGAGAAGCTTTCATGGTCCGCAACATTGCTAACATGGTCCCTCCATTTAATCAGGTCTGATTTTCGTCAACAATGAATAGTAATATACATATCTTTAAGTTCAAATTACATTATTGAAACACATTCTCTCTCTCTTCAAATAAGTGGTTTTAATAATTTAATTTCATATTCTCCTATTCCACAGCTAAGGCACAGTGGAGTTGGTGCAGCCATTGAGTATGCTATCTTGGCTCTTAAGGTGATGATCATTTCATAAGCTCGTCAAAGTTATCCCAAAGCCCAATTCCTTTTCTTTCATTTTTTTAATAAAAATTTTAATATTTTTCTGTGCATCTTTTGATTGATAATACATAGAGGAATCTGTAGGAGATATGACCGATCAAATTAATATTTTTACAGGTACCAAACATCCTGGTCATTGGACATAGTCGCTGCGGCGGAATACGAAGGCTTATGAGTCATCCAGAGGATGGTTCTGCTCCCTTGTAAGACTTAAATTTCTACAAAACCATAGCTTGACTACTCTAGTTCCTTGTTTGGCAAAGACGAGTTATTAAAATAAAAAGCATAATATATATAGGATGGAAGTATGGAACAAATCGCCATGCTTGACCCTTTTTATGGTTTTAATTGAATTGTGCAGTGACTTCATAGATGATTGGGTCAAAATTGGTTTACCTGCCAAAATCAAGGTCCTGAAAGAATATGAAGGCTATGATTTTGAAGAACAATGCAAATTCTGTGAAAAGGTTAGCTCAGCTGCAGTTATTTATTTTAATTTCCATGTAGTTACCAACTTACCATGCTTTAAATATTAATTACCATTTCAAGCTGTTCAAGATGCTTTAATAAATTAATAACATATAATGAAGCTAATTAAACATGATGACTTGTACGTGCAGGAGTCAGTGAATAACTCGTTAGTGAACCTGCAGACATATCCATATGTTGTAAGAGAAATGAGGAAGAATAGCTTAGCGCTGCTGGGTGGTTACTATGATTTTGTGAAGGGAGAATTCAAGCTTTGGAAGTATAAGTCTCACGTCACCGAACCCATTACCATCCCTCTCTGTAGTCAGAACCCATGAGATGACTCTCTTAATTCTCAATGGAGGACTCAAGCTTTGCACCTTTACCTGCTTAATTATCATTAAATTACTTCCAAGTTCTGCTGTACTCTCTGCTTTTTTTTTTTTTTTTTTGGTTTTTTGGTTTAATGTACTGTGCTTTTAAATCCTAAATAAAGAACTTCTACGTTCGGGGTTCCAAAAACGGTTCCAAAAGTAATGAATTTGAAAATTACTAGACTGCAGGGCATCCCATGCGTGCTTAATTCTAATGGTATACCGTTTGTACTTAAGAAAAAATTGATCGCCATCGTAATTTTTTCCCCAGAAGAAAGTATACTGAAACAACTTCCTTAATTTCTTCTTGGCTAATGGTTAAAGAAACATGGAAAGATATTAATTATTTGATAATTCGGTTATATGATTTCCAAACTAATTTGTGATCAAGTCTTGAAAATTGATAAGATTAAAATTTGTAACATGTTACAACATAGTTAATCATACATTACATGCTTATTTTCGTCACTAAACCAATCTCTGCATGAAACCAACTTGCAATCATATCAATTAGTACATACCATCTAAAGTAGATTTGGCAAAATCTATATACTAATGTAGAAGACACAGTTAATGCAAGTGATATCAATATCACATGTTACTCACACATGAGTATTTTTTTCTTTAAAATTTTACTCCTTTGATATACTCTTCTTTTTTATATATCCAAAATTTATTTTAAAAAGTTCAAATCTAGTTTAATTTTCAATTGTATTTGATTTTATTTTATCTAAGTAATAAATTTAATTCTTCTAATTTTTCAAATTTTATATTAATTTAAATATCAAGTACTTATTTTCTATTAATAAGTATGATTAATGAAGATCATATATCATAACATATTCAAATTGTTAATATTTCTTAAATTAATTAAATATAAATTATACTTATTTACCTATTATAATGAATAAATACTCTAATAAACATTCAATTTGAAATATTTTTAATTGTAATCAAATACTTCAAAATTTCTATTTTTATAGTTATTATCATGTTTTTTTTTTACATCTTGCTAGACACTAAATATATTAAATAATTCATGATAAAGTTAATTTTTATAAGTTTTTTTTTATTTTTCTTCTGAAATGATAAAATTAAAAAGTGATTATTCAATTTTTTGCATAAATTTGATTAAATATGTTTTATAAAAAATATCAAAATAAATAACATGTTATAATTCAAAAAACTTGTATACATCTAATATAATAAATCCGAACATCGCGCAAGTAATAAACTAGTTCAGTGTCAATTACGGCTTATGTGAAAAAAATTCAATTTCTTTCTTTTTATATAACAGAAGAAAACTAACTAAAAACATAAGAAAGGAGTATGCATAGTATCATAAAAAAGACTCGTATGAAGCCCGCGAGGAGGATTATGCAAGTGACAGAATAGGGAAGAAAGTGAGCCCTGTTTTGCCACAAAAAATCTGCACACCTATTACACTCTTGCATGACATGCAAAATAATTAATTCCCACTCTCATTGTAGAAGAATACTAATATCCTCAATTATGTTCCCATACACATGGCATGTCGCATTCCCTTGGTGAACAAGGCGCAACGCCTCCATGGAATCAGACTCCACAAGAACCTCATCTACACGTCCAGGCAAGATCTAGCCTAGTTCTACTTCTTCCTGCATGTTTGTAGCCCATCCTGAAAAAAATAAAAAAAAACCATGCAACCAGCGACCCAAACAATCACGAATCAACCCACCATACCCTGCCCTGCATGTTTGGAGCATGTACATTTAATGCTTAATAAGTGCTTACTACGGTAAATAAGCCCAAATGAACTGAAAATTAGCTCGTCCACTCAGAGGTGCTGATAAGGATAGAACTAAAACACGAGGTTCAGCTAGTGACTCGCACAAACACGTTTTGTTCCCTTTATATTTTTCTGACTGTGCATTGCATTTGAACTAGAGCCGTAGGGGACTATGGGTGCCTTGGTGGTCCTTCAAAAAAAAACTAGCCTTTATTTTGCTCGCGTGGTTCACACTCGAAATCAAGACCAAGATGGATTTGTAACTTTATGCGATGATAGAAAATCCAATGGCTAAAGACATATTCGAGTGGAGTTCTAGCTTGTAACAGCTCGGGCTCTCTGGTCACTTCATGACATGTGTACAAAAGCATCTTTACAAGAGAAAAGGTAGACACTCTAATGATTTGAACTCGGGGTATTCCAACACGAAAGTTTCAGCTCAATTCGTTCTAGTTTGTAATGACAAAATGGTTCAAGGATTAAGGAAACTTGATCTTTAATAGTACTCGCTGTACTCGCTCTATGTACTATTTGTAACTAAAATACATATTAAGGCTAATTATGATAGCTACTCCATGTAATGTGATGTAACATGTTCACATAATCACAGGCACACTTTGGGGGATGCATTTAGTTTGGAGAAATAAATCATAATAGATCGACGAAGAATGAATCATTGTGAAGGTGATTTACAAAAGGGAATAAGATTTCACGTATTTGAAAAGGCTCCGTCAAGTCGGGTGAATAGGTTAAGCCCACTATTAGAGAACCAAAAGGTACTCCCATAATCATCACTCATACGTAATCACCTCCTGCGTTCTTTGAAATTCTGATCAGTACTTGGGCTAGCTAGACAAGCTTTTCAAATTTCACCTTTAACTTCACCATTGCGACCCAAAGGTCCCGTACACTTTGATGGGCTATTGAAATTATCCTTTGGTTTATTAGGGGAACGTTTTCCATCCACCAAGGAAAAGGTAGTGGATCCATCCACCCCTTTTTATCAACCATTGATTTTGTATAAAAATTGATCAATGATTAGATTTTTTTAAGTGATACCTATATTACAAGTTAATAAATAAAAGTTTGACTTTATAAAAATGTTTTAAATTAATTTAAAAGTAATGTGTAATTTTTGTTGAATAACTCATGATATAATTGATTATTTAATTTTTATTAAATTAAATTAATATTTTAATATTTTAAAAATAAAATAATTATTTATTTTTATGATATTGTTATGCTTAATTATTATTTTATATAGGTTAAGTGAATATTTAATTAATAGATTTATTAATTATTTATGAGTTTAATTTTAATTCATTATTATTATTAAAAAAATTTATATTATCATTTAACTATATATTGTCAAATTATTAAAAAATTTGATTATCATAATGACTATCTTGAAAGTTTAACTCTTTTAATGATGTGTCAGTATATAATTGAAGGACAATATAAAGAAACTAACACTGATAATAAATTAAAATTAAATTTATTATTTAAATAATTTAAAATATTAAATTTATTACTTATATTACTTCATAAACAAGCATGTTTTAGTTAGAAATTAATGTATTAATCTAATAAAAAATAATAACACTATTTTAAAATTAAAATATATTTTTATTCTTCTGTACCTGTTATAGCAGGTTACAATATGTTGGTGAATCAAACACCAACATTACGTTGGTGGATGGTAAAAGCGTCCGTTTATTAGGGAGTGTTTTTGGGGAACGTTTTCCATCCACCAAGGAAAAGGTAGTGGATCCATCCACCCCTTTTTATCAACCATTGATTTTGTATAAATTGATCAATAGTTAGATCTTTTTAAGTGATACCTATATTACAAGTTAATAAATAAAAGTTTGACTTTATAAAAATGTTTTAAATTAATTTAAAAGTAATGTGTAATTTTTGCTGAATAACTCATGATATAATTGATTATTTAATTTTTATTAAATTAAATTAATATTTTAATATTTTAAAAATAAAATAATTATTTATTTTTATGATATTGTTATGCTTAATTATTATTTTATATAGGTTAAGTGAATATTTAATTAATAGATTTATTAATTATTTATGAGTTTAATTTTAATTCATTATTATTATTAAAAAAATTTATATTATCATTTAACTATATATTGTCAAATTATTAAAAAATTTGATTATCATAATGACTATCTTGAAAGTTTAACTCTTTTAATGATGTGTCAGTACATAATTGAAAGACAATATAAAGAAACTAACACTGATAATAAATTAAAATTAAATTTATTATTTAAATAATTTAAAATATTAAATATTAAATTTATTACTTATATTACTTCATAAACAAGCATGTTTTATTTAGAAATTAATGTATTAATCTAATCAAAAATAATAATACTATTTTAAAATTAAAATATATTTTTATTCTTCTGTACCCTGTTATAACAAGTTATAATATATTGGTGAATCAAACATCAACATTACGTTGGTGGATGGTAAAAGCGTCCGTGTTTTTGGAGGGGCACAAACTGTGCTCTTTCCGTTCTTAAAACCCAGCAGCTTCTTACTCAAATGATTGATTCGATGGTTCTTCTCTTGGCTGTCTGTGTAAGTATCTTATTTGTATGTAAGTGAGTCATCCGAGTACGTGCAATTTTGTTTTCGGGTACATGGCAATTATTTATTTATTTTTTTATTCCCATTACCTGTAAGTATCTTATTCCCATTACTTGGGTAAAATTTGCTTGCTCACTGCCATGTCATTCATTACGAAGTTATTATGTAGGAATAATATTCCGTAATGAGTAATACTATATCATCCTATCACATCCTTTTAACATTTTTTCAATTACTTAAACCAAAAAATATTAAATTAAAAAATAGAAATATTTAATATCTCAGAACTCATAAAATATTTAATATTTCTTTTATTATTGTGTAATGAGTAATATTATATCATTCTATCATGTCCTTCTAACATCTTTTTAATTTTTTAAAATAGAAATATTAAATAAAAAAATAAATATATTTAATATCTTAAAACATAAAAAACATTTAATATTTTTTAATTAAATAATTAAGAGGATTATTAACCTAATTTATGAGGAAAACATAGAATTATGGCATTTGCTAACGAATACATTTGACATTCACTAAAGACTTAAAATAAAAAATATTAAATACAAGTAGAGCATTTAATATCTTGAGAATTCAAAAATTATTTACTACTTTCTTTATTATTTGAAAAATTTATTGAAGTGTATTAAATGTTGCTTAAACATTGTCCTTAAAGTACTAGTTAGCAAGATCCTATAATTATTCATTGCAATATTGTTAAAATTGGATCGAACACTGAACCTGTGAGACTTGCGATTTAGATTTAATCGTTTAAATTGACTAGTCAAACCGAATGATATCATAAAAATAATCTACATTGAACAATATAAAATATATAAAAACATTAATGAAATATTGAGTTTTTTTATATAAAAAAACATTTAATGGTCAGTGGGTTCAACTGAATGAACCAAGCGATTTAATTAGATTTTGATTGGTTTTGATCAGTTCAAAGTAATATGGCTGTGAATTCGGTTATAGTACTAAACCATAACTATCTAAGTATTTGATTCATTGTCAGACTGGTTGGTCCGATCTGATTCTGACAACACTGATTCATTGTATTATATCACACCCTACTTAGTTGTGGGTTGACCTTTGATGATTAACAGTAACATAATTAAACTAGTTAAATTTTCTCTTAAGACCTTAACATAATTAAACTAATTTAATTTTCTCTTAAGACCTTATTGCAAAGAGCCATATTACTCTTGTGGGGCATTTGATTTGTGGATTATTTTTTTATTTATGGAAATCTTTATATTAGAATGTTAGATTCCTATATTTGTTACAAGTTTTGAAAAAATATTCTCATCCAAAAATAATTACCGAGAATGATTTTTGCCCAACATTCTCACACTTTCATTACTATGGGGAGGTGAGTTTGTAACATTCTTATGTACCAATTCTTTTATCGTCATATCATCAACCAACCACCATCATATTATTGTTGGCTACTATCATCGACCACGGGATCCAGCCACCCGTTGCTGCTTCTGGCAATTAACAATCATTGATTTTAGTCACTACTTGTCCATTGACGATTGGAGTCATCTTTAGAAATATTTTTGGTCAATCATGCTTAAAAATATCACTCTTAAATATGTTATTTCTAAACATATTTTTTTAAAAAAATTTGAATCAAACGCACCCTTTAATTTTACTTTCAAAGCAATCAATACATGATTTCGATTCCCATGTCTCTATATTCCATTATCTTTAAGTCTAATAGGTACTCCCTAAAAAAAATATGAAAACAAAAAAGTTTTTGGTTCACATGGAGAAGGGTGGGGTCAACATGAAATCAGACTGACCAAAATGCAGAGCACGGAACTACAAAATTGAGAAAGAGTTTTTCTGGGATATGTATAAATTCATATGTACGTAGTTACGTACTCGTTAGAAATCATCGAGGATATGGGAGAGGTGGGAAGATAGAACATAGAACCAATTCAGATTCAGCAAAGGGCCAGCAAGGCGTTCTGAAATAGTAGGAACTGTGCTCTTCAATGTCTGAAGTTAACGGTGTTCGTGATTTACATAAGTTTGGTTTTGGGAAAGAAAAGTTATTTACATTAAATTAAATTAATTAATTTTTTAATATAAAAAAATTGATCAAATTTTTTTAATTAGAAAATCAAATCAAATTAATTATAATTAGTTTGATTCAGTTCAATTTACTTAATTTTTAGTTAAATATTTCTTTTTAAAATAATTTATACAGAATTTTACTTTTTTTTTCTTTGGCCAATTAAAAATAAGTTGGTATAAAATTTTTAATAAAAATATCATTACATAATTATAACCAATAAATTACCTTAAAAATATTTATAAAAATAACGAAAAATTAATATATAATCATTTATAAATATATAAATTATAAAAAATATATATATAAATAATTATATAAGTTTGGTTTAGTTTAATTTCATAAATAAAAATCGAATCAAACCGATTGATTTTATAAAAAAAATCAAATAAAATAAAAATTTATTCAATTTTTTATTTTTTGGTATGATTTTTTTTCAATTTTAATTGATTTGATTTGGTTATAATATCTCTCACTGAAGGTACCCCGGAAATAGTGAGGAAGTGCAGTTACACATATGGAGAAAATTAAACAAAGCAGCAATTGATATGCCTCCCTGGATCATCGTCTTATCTTAATTTATTTGTTCAATTGCACTTTTTCTTTTAATTTATAGGATATTATAGTTCTACTATATTTTGTTATTTTAATTTATTCGTCTAATTGTACTTTATTTTCTAATTTATAAGTTGAACAAATTCTATTATAAAAATTTATTTTATTTTTTTGGCGTACAACATTCTGTTATGATTTATTGACATTTTGCAGGGCCCCACATTTTAAGAATTAATCATAATTTTTAGAAACAATATATAGCGCACAACTTTTTCGTGAGAAAATGACAGAAAATTTGTTATCTATTTCAATCATTATCAAAGCTCAATTAAACAAAGATTGCGAAAGTTAATCTCTAAATTTGATAATGGGTTAGACATTGCAAAATCCCATATTATAAAACTAAAAAGAAACGTGATTACGATGTTGCAAAACTTTATATTAAATCAGGAAAAATGTAATTAATTTCATAAATAAAGAAATGTTATTGGACAACTAAATCAAAGTGACAGAGTGATTTACCAATATAAACATTTAAATTATATCTTCTCCCAAAATTTTCATCTTTTACCGGTGTAATCATATCGGCAATACAGTCTAAAAAAAACAAAAAAGCAAGAGTCTGTTCTTGATATGAAACAAGGGGGGAAAATCTTGTATACATAAACAAGGGGCATATCCGTATACCATAATTAATTACATCGTATCATACAAAGAATATAGCTTTGAATAATATTTTAGGATAAATTATTATACCCTTTAATCATTCCATTTTACCCATAAATTATAACACTCTTCAATCATTCCATTTTACCCCATAAATTAACACTGTCACGACATGTTTATCTCATCTTTTGTTCCATTTGTAGAGTTCCTGTAAAGCATCGAGTTTCTTTCATGAGTCCTAGATAGCCATCCTTATCAGGCCTTGATGACAAGGTTGTTTACAGTACGAGCATTGGCATCAAGAAGGTTCTCAAGTGACATGGCTTTTCTGCTCCGAACTCTACCTGCTTCCTTCAACAACTCAGCCAACCTTCTCTTCTCATCATCCACATCAGGATTTGCTGTCCCAAGCTTTTCCTCCCTCATAACAACAACGTACTCCAGAATTTGAATTGCGTCATCCAGCCTGCAATAGAAGATCAAAGCGCATGAGGAGAAAAGAACTTGGATAATCTAAAACTCCTGAAGTCATAAAGAAGCAATAGATTTCATATTCTTCAATAAATATCCCTCTACCCAGTCATTAGTTAGTAATTGTTCTTTCTTCCAGATCAATAGTTACAAAGGTTTCAGAAGGTGAATCAGACTTATCCTTCTCTTAATTTGCCTTTGTTCTAGTTGCCAAACTTTCTCCCGAACAAAAGGTTAAGGGGAAAGTGAATGCAATTCAAACACTACAAATGTCACAATTAAAGGAATCAAATCATAGTCATTATACGCATGAGTGGCATGACTAGATTACGTGGCCTATTAATATACAACAACATAACTTTTTTTGGTGTAATATACAATAACATAACTTATTAGCCTGCTTCGAATAATGCCACAGTAACTCGAAAGTGCTGCAAATGCTCTACTAGTGAAAAAAGATTTGCAAATCGAAGAGGGAATAACCAAAAAAAGGAACACAAGGTGGTACCTGCCAATTGCATCATACGAGCCAGCAAGATTACTGTATACCCCAAGCGTTTCAGGGTGATATGGTCCATACTCATGTTCCAAAATACTCTTTGCTTCTTCAAATAATTCTGTAGCCTCAGTTAAGGCATAACGCTGCACACAGGCAAGTCCCATTTGATTAAGAGCAATACCAAAGAAGGCAGATTTCTTCTCTCCAATAGCACGAAGCTTTGAGATAGCATTCTTCAAAGTGTTGTAAGATTCAGCATAGTTTCCCAACATGTAGAACATGACCCCCATCTGAGCTTCAATTCCTGCTATTGTGCTTTGCTGACCAGGGGCATCATTATATATCTCCAGTGCCTTGTGCAGTAACTTGAGTGCCTGTTCAAGCTCATTCATTGACTCATAGATAGCTGAAACATTCGTAAGACCACTAGCAATCTCCTCTGGAGGAACTCCAGGCATAGGATTCTCATAGATTCTAAGTGCACTCTCACAATATGATTTTGATTCCCTTATCTTCCCTGTCTTGTTATACAAGTCAGCCAGACGTACAAAGACTGATCCCACTGCTGGATGATTCTCTCCTTTGCTGGTCTTGAAGACTGTTAGCGCTTTCTGATACGCGAAAATAGCCTCATCATATCGAGACAAGGATAAGTATGTGTCTCCAATGCTGCAGTCAACAGACGCCACTTCCACTTCCTGGCCATTTGCTACCATTGCCATGCTGGCTAAAACGAGATGCTCAAGAGCTGCTTCATGATTTCCCTTTGTTTCACATATAAGGCCCATGAGCCTCCTATCAGCTGCCTCTTCAAGAGAAGGGGCTGAACTAGTTGCTTTATGAATGTCAAGAGCCATTTGACATTGCCTCTCTGCCTCATCAAATTGCAATGCTTGAACATTAGCTTCAGCCACATACCGACAAGTTTCACCAACACTTGGGTCTGTTTCTCCCAAAACCTGCCTCTGGACTTCAAACCCTGTGGTGTAGCACATAATTGAATTCTCAAGCTGGCCCAGCATAGCATAGGTGTCGCCCAGTTGCATGTGACCAGCAAATTTAGCAAGGGCATGCTGCTGACCTTCCTCAATAACAGGAATCTCAATTGAGCGCTCAAGAATTGGAATTGCCTCATTGTATTGGCCCAAGGTGCAGTATATTGCTGCTGTGACATGTAAACACATAACCAGCTCCAAACTCGGTTTACCTATACCATACTTCTCGAACAGTTTCATTGCTTGAAGAGCTAATTCAAGAGCTTTCTGTGGATTATCTCCTGATGAAATCAGATCTCTTGCTTGCTTTAGTAATATTGGTCCCCTCTCTGGTTTATCTAATGCTGATTCAGCCGAATTCTCAACTCGATTTTGTGACACCGATCTTCCCAAAGGCGAATTCTTTGATTTCTTCACGCCAGTAACTCCTCTAATTTGTTTTCTCAAAGGCTTATCATTCTTCCTTTCAATAGGAGGTTTTGCAGGAGGACTTCTTCCCTTGGGTCTTGGTTTTGGTGTTGTTTCAGGGCCCAACTGTGAGTTCGATGCTTTGACTGATTTTTCTGAGGAAACAGAACTTGTAGTTGCAGATCGAATCTCATCCACCTTATCCAACTTCTTGTCATTGGATGAACTACCCGTTCTGGAAGATGTTTCACTACTCAAATTCCCTTCTTGCTTTTTTTCCATTTCCACTTCCACTTCCACTTCCTCTTCCATTATCTCCACCTCCCTCATCCGTCCTCCAACTAGATGGTGCAATTCTGAATCAATTCTAGACTCATCACCATCAGATCCAAAACTTTTCCTTGAGGGTGACTGATCAGAACTCTGCATGTCACAGACATTGTCATAAAGCTGCTCAATTGAGTGCTCAATCACCCCATCAACCGGGAAATTTGGACCAGCACTTTGGCGTCTTTGTGGACTCAAGGAACTCCTAGGGGACTTGATTGGAGTTGAGGTCTCCTTAGAGGGGGAATGGTTCCCATTCATTTCATTTGCTCCCCCGTCATCATGAACTCCATTTGTAACAATTCCCGGCATCTTTAATCCTTTTTGAAACCAAAGTCCTGGGATAACCAATATCAAATAGATAATCTACCAAATAAATACTACTCACAACAGATCCAAGCAAGAGGAAGCAATCCACCCCCCCCCCCCCCTTCAAACACACAAACACACACACACACACACACACAAGAAGAAAGAAAGGAAAAGCACGTGCTATAAGATAATTTGAAGTCATGCTAAGCTATAAGAATCTACTTGAAGCCCGGGAAGAAACGATGAAAGGAAATGCAATCGACAATATAAGAGAGATGACACAATATGTTCATGTGTGTTTACACTATTCAATTAACGAAGATGACATGATCAGTTCAAAAGCACAAGCATAAAACTCAAGCCACAAATTACAAGATTCAAAATTCATAATCACAGAATAATACCATTGGATCTCCCAGAATAAGTTAGAAACACAATCAGAAATAATTTAGACACACAGATAAGATAACCAACCTGAACACGATTAATTTAAAAAACACAAACCCATAACCAACGATGTAGCTAAAAAAAAAAAAGAAACGACTTTTATCAAAGAAAAAAATATTAAAAAAAAAACGCTATGAACCCGACTGAATTAGAAAGCGAATAATATATGGGCAGAGAAAATAGTGGGTTCTTTTCCATTTCGCATTTCCCCCATCTTCGGCATGGAAATGAATCGATTCAAACAAAATTAAAATAAAATAAAGGGGTGGGAAGGCATACCTTTAAGGCTTTAAGAATGAGGAGGCATGGGTGTGAGAAGCAAAGGGATTGTCGCTTACAGAGAGACAGAGATGTGAATGTGTATATATAGGGAAGAGTCAGGGAAGGAAGAAAAACAAAACACCCTTTTGGTGAGATGTATATGTTATGTTAACCAGAGGGAGATAGAGAGAGAAGACGAATGAAACAGAGAGGAGAAGGGTGAGGGCAAAATGGGATCAAAGATAATTAATTAATAATGAATGAAGAAAAGGATTAAAAACGAGCAAATGAGGAAAAAGGAAGGTTTTTTGTGCAGAGTTGGAATGTCAGAAAAGGAGGGAAGAAGAACAACAACAACAAGAAGAACGCGACTTCTCCCCTAACTGCGCCGACCTGCGACTGCCGATGTTCCCTCTGTCTGTTTTTCTCTTTGTCAACCCATCCATAGCCTGCCACGTGCCTTTGCGGTACTTTAAGGTTGATTATGCCCCTCCAAAATGTGGGCACCGATAAATGATGTCTTTTTTTAACCAAAACAAAGAAAAAGAAAAATCAACAATCTGTTTATTATAAAAATATATATATTTTAAAGGACTAAATGGTGATGATATTTAGTTTTTAACATAATTATAAGAATTACTGTAAAAAAAACATAATTATAAGAATTATTCTTTGTAATCTTCTGTCATTATTTTGTTTTATTTGTGAAGTTATTTATCTGCTGCGTTTGTTGTGGTTGGAAAATAGGTCAGTCAGATAGACTGCCGGTCACGCTCGTGAAGTTACTTGCCTCCTTTCAAACCCCACTCTTAAGCTATTTCAATTTCAGAATTTCTTAAACGATTGCCAATTGCTTAATGCCTAGGACATAAAACTAGAGAGAGAGAGAGAGAGAAATTGAATTTTTGTTTGACTAATTCACTTATGGGTTGTCATGTGATTATTTATAGATTTGTTGAGGTCACCATAACATATGGTGAATAGTATACATTTTCAGCAAAAAAAGAAAGAGAGAGGGATGAATAGTGACAATAGATAATGCATTTGTGCTAATAATATAATAATGACAAAGAGTTTATATTCGTGAAGCCATCCATGATCCATGGCTAACAGGATCTGTTTGTATTTTGTTGATTGCGCTCTGAACTCGCGGGGAAAGGGTAGCGCATTCAGTGAGCACTCCCATAGCATGTGAAGGGAATAACTAGGCGTCCCCGCGTGCAGTTGCGGAACAATTAATGAATGTGATGGGGAGAATTATATTTTGAGATCCCTAAATTAAATTTATGTTTATAGAATGTTTTTTTGGTAGAGAAAAGGGACTATGTTTATGGATTTCATAATTAGTACAATCAGTACAAATTATTAGTAAATAATTAATTTCTTCAAATAACTGGGGTTTAAGTGTTTAACTAGTGTTAGTTTCATAATATTAAGGTACATAATAATTATGATTATTTAAGTAGTTATTATATCTAAATTTAAGTAGATTATGTGTCAATAGTTGTGTAACGAAAGATTAAGTGGCTAGTTTTACACGTGAAAATGAAATACTACTTTAAAAATTTTGTATAATTTAATAAACATTACTTTATGAAATAATTATGGGATGAGTGACTTTAAACTTTACACTATTGGAAGATCAATTGATGCTGTGTGCAATGATTATGGCGATAATAGGACAACGTAAATCCCTGATTTTTGCAATGAATGTACTTCAAATCCATTACTCAATTATTGATAATCCTTTTTCCGGAGATTTATGAAAAAAAAAAAAAACTTACATATAAAACACAATGCCCCACTTGCGTTATCTTCCAAGAGAGAGGTGAGAAAATTAATCAAGAGTCAGCACTCAGCACCGTTTAATTATTTGGACCATTTGGCAATTGGCAGCATAGCCCCACCTCCATTTTCGATAGTTTCAATCGTCGATTGTGCGTCAGTGACTTGAAATGTGAGACGTGATCAGTCATACAAGTTGTAGTTTCTTGATGTATTCTTAATTTTCTTTTGTCGGCTACATAAAATTTTTTTATGTTTCTTACAACCATCAATGAATCGGAATGGGATCGAACCACTTCAGGTTTACATTCCTTGAATTCATGGCATGTGTTGCTAGAAAAATCGTCCCCAAAATAAAAATTGAAGAATCAAATGTGTTACTAAAAATTATTTTGAAGATTTGTTCACCTAAAAATCACTGAGATAGAACTATTATTCGTGGAAGACTTTCAGTCTTTTTCCTTTCTTTTTTAAGCCTTTCTACACTTGGGTCAGAGCTTTTCTGGTCATGTATCATTGTCATGTTTCTTCACTTTTTTTCTTTGAAAAATCACAAACTCTTCCAATATGTTTTTACTTTTTTAAATCTTTCAATTATAGAAATATACAATGCCAAATCTCATGAACCACCTGTCTTTAGTATATAATGCTTCATTCATTTAGGACTACACTAAGTTTTTTTTGTCCTTTAAAAAAAGTTATTTTGTAAAGTAGTTTTTTTAGTAGAAAATGAAATTAGATTATAGGTGGGTACGAGTTATAACAAATCACATAAAGCAGAAAGTACACTTCGTAAAGATAAGGATAATAGGTACAACAAACTAGTTAATGACATTTTATTTGAATTTGAATCATCAAAATCTTTGCCTTTTTTTTCATCTGCGAGAAGGACAAAGAGCACAAAACAGGTGTATTAAACGTCAATATATGAGATACCATTGTCGATGCTTCATAAAAAAATATAGTTTATTAGAGAGGGAAAAAGAAAAAAAAAAGTACAATTAAAAAGGATAATAAGATATTTTTAAAGCAGAAAAGTTAAAACTATATAAAAATAGAGAATTAAATACGCTAAAAAGTACAATAAAAGCTGTTCAATCTCCCTGTAATTAAAAATATAAAATTTCTACTATTTAAGTATATCTCAATTAATAAGAGTTGAGTGGAGTTAAGATAGAAGCTATAAGTTTCTAAAAAATAAAAAATATATTAAAATAACCCCGAAAATTAAGTGCTAAAGAAAAACTTAACACAATTATATCTCATGACATATCTAAGTAAATGTCATTGAAGATGTGAGCAGTTTAAAATATCTAGGGTACGTGTCATTGAAAATGTGAGCAGTGGGCTCAAACAAATACGCCAAAGAACCAGATAAACACCATATTTTCAGAAAATTTTGGCACACAGATAAATAACTCACTTTGGTTTTTTGGAAGAAAGTGTAATTAGATTAAAAGTGCATGTGGGTACGAGTTAGAAAATGGCAGATAAAGCATAAAGTAGACTCTGTAAAATTAATGATAATAGTTACAACAAAATAGTACTCCAATGACATTTTGTTAGAATCTTATTAAAGTTTTTACCCTTTTTTAATTTTTTAGAAGGACAAAAGAACAAGCAACAAGTATATTAAATGTCATTATAATGAAATATTGATGTCGATGTTTCATAATAAACAAACAACTAAAAAGGATAATAATATATTCTTTTAAAGCAGGAAAATTAAAACAATATAAAAAGTAATTAAATAAGTTTTAAAAAAATACAATAAAATTGTTCGATTTCACTGTAATTAAAAAGAAATTCGCACTTAATATAACTCAAGTGGTAAGATGAGGATTAGATAAAAGCTATAAGTACATTCTCATATAAATAAATAAATAAATAAATCTCTTAAAATAGCCACAAATGAAGTGTTAAAGAAAAACTTAAAAACACAATTACATCTCAAAACATATGTAGGGTGAAAGTCATTGAAGATGTGAGCAGTGGGCTCAAACAAATACGTCAAAGAACCAGGTAAGCACCACATTTTCACAAAATCATGGCAAAGAGATAAATAAGTTTCTATGTCCATCATGTGGACTACATTTCACAATTAGAAGACAAAGAACTAGTTAGAGCTAGAGCTTGGTAAACGGGTTGAGACTCACGGACTGACCCGTTTAACTAATTTTCTTAAAGGGTTAGAACCAGCCTAATACTCAAATCGTGACTAATCCGTATTTGTAAGGTTCGGTCTGTTTAACCCGTGGGTTAAGCATGTTGGATTGGACTAGTTCGCGGGTTGGTCTGTGACTCATTTTTATTTTTTTTAACAAAAAAAATAATTCTTTTTCACAAAAATACTCTCAATTAGTAGCTAAATATAAATGTTTAACTTATCTAATTTCTATGCTTAAGTAAAAATTTCAAAAATCTTCAAAAACTAATACAAAAAACTGAACTAATTGCCTCATGTTAAACTTATACACACACTTTTTAAATTTAAATTATTGAGAAAAATAAGGTTAGTAGGTTAGCGGACTGGTCCCGCTAACCTACGGGCTTTGACGAGCTGAACTCAAGTTAAAAATATTTTTAACCCACTATTAAAATGAATCAACCCGATTTAACTTACATAAGGAGAAACCCGTAACGGGCCGAGTTGGCCCGTTATCAAGCTGTAACTAGAGCCTAAAACTATTCAGGATAGCTTAAATGAAGTGTTTCTTCACGGTTATGGAAATGAAAATATATAAACCAATATCAATCTATATTCCCCAAAAGGGTTCAGGTAATGCTAGATGCATGTTATTTTCGTTGTTTATATTTTTTTTGTTGCTTACATACTAATTTTCACTTTCTATGCGATGTTATGTAATAGGGTGCTAAAAATACCTCCTATGAAAAAGGGACCCTTTTGCTATTTATATAACAGGGCCATTGTAAATACACTTACAATGAGGTTCCCTTCGTTATTAATTTAGCACATAATGCTCAACAGCTTTTCCCCTCTATCTATAGCAAATATCTATGCTGTAAATGGAGAGGGAAGGGAGATATTGCATCTAGAACAATATGTGCTAATTAGAGCTGAAGAACTATTAGCATCCATTATTTTTTGTTCCCTTTCATTTCACTTGAATAATTCTGGTAGCACTCCCAATCTCTATCTTATAATTTTATGTGAAATCACCTGCTGAAAGACGGAGACGAGCATGGCCCTTTTCAAACAATATCATGTTAAGTATTTATTTGATCCAATTTTTAGCCCAACTTAAAACTTTGGGGGGATCACAAAATTATTTTAATTATGGGATTTTAGCTAATACACCCTTTCATTTCATTTTTTAAACAAACAACTAACTCAGGAATTTTGCATATGAGGAATGTAAAATTTTATTCAATTTCCTTCAATTAGTTGAGTCAACTTGCAGTGGCTTTGAAAGCCATGTGCAAAATGATTTTTTTTGGAAATCATTATTTCCAAGTATAAATATTTTTGTTGAAAATTCTAAGGTCAGCTTTGTATTCCCTTAAAATAGTGGTGAAATTTTCAAAAAATGAGATTTATATGAAGAAAAAAAAAATACTTGTTTGGTTAGAAGGAATGAAATGTGATGGAAAAAAAATGTGAATGAGAATAAGTCATTCCCTTGTTTTGTTGGATTGTTAGAAAGAAAATGCTCATTCCCAAAAGAATTGACATTCCTTTAATTGTAGAAATATGTATTCCATAAAATAAAAAAAAAGAGAGGAAAGAATGGACATTTCATTTCACCTAGACAATTCCATTTCATATAAAAAAAAATCATAATTATTTTTCTATTCTATTTGTATATCAATTTTAACATACAAACATACAAATAAAATTGAGCCATCATTCGATTCTTATTCACACCTAACAAAACGTGAATCCATCTCACTCCTATTTTCATTCCTATTTTATAAGAAATCATTTCATCTATTCATCTAACTAAACATGTACTAAGTAAAATATTGTACTTGAGCACATTTATGTTTTTCCTTTTGACTTTTAACATTAAAGTAATTATGCTTCCACAATTCCTTACTTATTACTATACGCATGTCAGCTGCACAACTCTTTATTTTGATGCACAAGTATTCTCACTTAATTTTTTTAGGTTGTAGTCACATTTGCATAATTTTGTATAGCTATGAGTTTATGGTAGTATCAAGATTTTTTTAGTAATACTCACTGGATGTATTACTATTGTTGTATATTTTATTATATATTTAATTTATGACATCTTATATATATAAACTATAAATAAAAAAATCATTTAAGAAAGAGAAAAAATAGAAAATAATATCATAAAATATATAAAATAAAAAAAATGAAGTTAGATAGAAAACTTTTCCCTTACCAAAGAGCACGTTTAAAAAAGGATGATTGCTGTGATATGAAAGATTGATAAATGTGATAGAGAGAAAAATATGTATATATTTATTTTGTGAAAATTTAATAATCTTGAAAGTCATATAAAGAAAGAAAATCTGACGAATACGGAAGTTTAAATGCCTACTACACAATAGGATAAACAAAAACATTGATCATTAAATGAAAGAGTAGTTTACTATTTTCTTTATTCCAGAAAGCAAAACTTTAGAGTCCATGAGAAAGAGTGATCAAATTGAAATATTATTATCCCAGAGAATGTATCACCAGCATACATACAACCCATGGCAACTTAAGATATACAGTTTGAAAAAAAGAAAATTAGTTGCCACACCTTTACGGTAGTGATTATTAATAATAGTTCTTGTTCTCCTGGAGATTTTTTTTTTCATCACAGCTTTATACTTAGTTCGAGGGTAACTTGCATCTCAGGAAAAAAAAATGGCGAGTACAAAACTAAAAATGGAAAATACAGTCCATAGCCATCAATATATTTTATTTTTATATGGATAGCCATCTATATTCTATAATTGACGAAAGGAACACCTGTTTTTCTTTTCTTAATTAAAAGAGATCATTAAAAGGGAAGAAGAGGATCGTATTTATTAATTAAACATATTTTTCGTTCATGGGATTGAGTATAATACAGTTCAGTTCTTCATGTCACATAACCGAAAAAGATCCTAAGCTTTGCAAGTAGATTTATGGCCAGCATTGCATTTCGGTAAGCATCCCAGAATTGTATTAGTAGGGCGTGGTTTGTAAGTTGAGAAAAATTCTGGATCCTCCTCGAGGGATTCGGTATAGTTATCCAAAATGGAGACTATCTCATCAAAATGTGGCCTTTTATCTGGATTGCTTGACCAGCATCTATTGATGAGATTACTAAATGCCCATGGACATTCAGGTGGCAATGGCGGCCTTGCATTCTACACAAAATCAAAATCCACCAAATTGAGTATGAGAGGTCAATAAAATATACATTGAGGAAGCCCCACTTTTACATTTCAAATAGAATCAACGAGAGAGAAGCACTCATAGTTGTAAAACCATAAAGCTAGCAGAACTAATATATGAAGCATTTCCCAAACATATATATGAAGCCAAATGGTTGAGTTTCACAAGTCCCATGCTCAGAAAATACCTATGGCAAAATAGAAACATAACCCGTCTTCAGTTAGTGGTAAGTATTATTTTAATATTTTATACTACTTTAGATCCAAAGTATATCTCAATGATTTTGCAGCATGTGCAAAGACAAAGAACGCGATAAGTTTAGATTGGGCTAATAAAAGTTCTTGCATCTCTGACTGATTGGGAGCAATATCAAAAGGGGATAAAAAAAAGCTGCTTTTAATTAGTGATTCAACTGTATGCACCTTGTTCCGATGTTCTGTGCATGTGACAGAGAAGGCAGGGGTGGTAGCAATCATTGATTTTGATAAATATGTATAGCAGATACCAAATCTTGAATGTTGGAAAAGTTGAAGAATCATCTGTCAGGAAGAAAAATAGAGAAACCTCTAACCTTATTGTAATTCAATAGTGTAAATGAGGTGTCTTGCTTAGGTAAGCAAGGCTATCTTATCACAAACATAACCACATGCTCTGTAAAGATCATAGACAATGAATGATTGTTGCCCACCCCACCACACGTTTGAGAAAGATACCGGGGGCAAATTAACCATCAAAAGGACCTACTCAAATGCATGCATACAGTAGATAATAAAAATGAACATACAAACATATATGCATGCAATGGTATATATATATATATATATATATATAATAATTGATTTTAACACTATTTAATAATATTGGCGGCCAAAGTAGTTCATGGATATACTGGGCTAAAAATATAAAATGAAAGGCAAACTGCTGAAGTAATATACTATTCCTGTTAACAGAAGGATCCCTAAGAAGACAGTATCAGAGTGAATAGAGAATGAAATTAGATCCTCTATAATCTATAGCACCACCATAGTGCCCCATTGACAAAATCCACTTCGATAAAATTGCATTTCATCACTTCCTACACCTTTTCTTTTTGGTAATTAAAAGTTAGAGGGAAGGAAGGTTGCCTCATTCTAAGGTCAAAGCATGCCACAAGCCTTAACAAGGGCTTATAGTAATACAGTTTGATCCTATCAGTTAAGCTAACCCTCATTGACTCTGAAACCCTTTTTTTTGTTGTAGTTCTTTCTGACGTAAAATTTTTCTCTTTCTAGCTTCCTCAACTGGATTGATATCTCCAGCAGCATCAATGAAAATTTTCACCTTGAGTAACAGATATACAACATTCCTTGATTTAATAATTCTGTTAATCACAGGCCAATCTACCTGTAATTTTGGGATCGAATAGAAATAAAAGGTGGCACTATTTTTTTTAATAAAAAAACAACATACCTGTTATGTTAGCCAGATTCATAAATTTAGTGATATCAATATGTCTTAGAGTCACTAGTTCAACGATTTAATAAAGCTAGCAACTGTTATACTGCTAACAATTAAAACAGCAGTGACGCAAGCCAATTTTGTGCAGACTAAGCATATTCATACCAAAGATCACATAGTTTTTTTAGGCAAATAAGTAGATTAATCATCTGACATATCCATGCAATTGCAGCACTTCAATTTCTTCATAATAAGAATACGTGCCCACACGATTAAGTAAATTTTGATGCAATACCTTGTGGGTAACTGCAAATGCTGCCTGCTCTGGTGTCATGTTGTCAAATGGTGTCAGTCCTGTTAAAAGCTCCCATAGAACTATGCCGAAACTATAGACATCTACTTTCTTGGTATGATGCTTTTCTTTGATCATTTCAGGTGCCATCCAACGGTAAGTTCCAGTAAATCCTTTTGCACTACCACACTGAGATTCTAAGCATGAGATACCAAAATCTGCTACTTTTACACACATATCTTCCCCCAACAGCAGATTTTCTGATTTCAGATCTCTATGAAGTATCCCCTGAGAATGAAGATATTGCATCCCCCGTGCAATGTCTAGGGCTAATTTCAGAACCAGTTCAAGCGGAACTGAATGTGGTTCGTGCTGATGCAGGTATTTTCTCAATGAGCCCCCAGCCAAATATTCAGTAATTATACAAAAGACAGGAGGTTTCTTGCAAGCAGCAATAAACTGCAGGACCAATAGAAGTCAGTAGCTGCGGAAAAATGATTAATTTCTCTATTATTTAGAAGTTACAAATTTTACACAAAACATTTTCTTCTCTTTAAAAAAGCAACTCTTAGCATTAACTGCTTTTAGCACTCATGTAATAGGCCATAATGCCACATTATCAACTTTCAAGAGAATGAATTCACCAACTAATTAAAATACCTATCACTCAGTACTTAAAAAAATCAATACTTGATCAGCAACAACATCCACAAGACACTGAAATGATTGGGATGAGAGGGATAAATGACATGCTAAATTACAATTAGCTTCTATACACGAGGAGATAGCCTAAATGAAAGAAGACTCTCAGCTCGTTTGTTCCTTTTCATTCCAATGGATGGAAAGGTACACAATAGGAATTGGAATTCTGTAAGCACCTTTGGAAATTTTCACTTTATAAGCACAAGCTTCTTGCACCACTTTTCCAACACATCTATTTGGGAATAACAGCAACAAACGTAGTAAATTCATCTTTATTCCATAATTTCTTTTTGCAGATAGTTGCTTCGCTTTTTTGTTCTTCCTTCACCAAATTTCACAATACCTAGTTAGTACAGCAAGATAATAAACGGCAGCAATGGGGTAGGAAGTGACAGCAAGGTGGCCTTACCTTTGAACAATCAAAAAATTAAGGGGGTAACTAAAAAAAGTAACAGGGCCGTACTCGAAATGAATATATAACAAATGGGAATTTGATTAGATGTTTTATGATGGGTGGAATGAAATGGTATATAACGGAATGGAAAGGGATGATGTGAGAATGTTTAATGGTGGAGTGGAAGAAAGTTTCTATTCCCTTGTTTAGAAGCTTTAGTTGTTCTTATATTTCCCTTATTTCAAACACAAAAATATAAGGATTAAAGACAAAAATATAATTTCTTAACTCATTTATCACTTACCCCCAATTTGGAGGCAAGAGGGCAACGGAGGAGGATGAAGTCCACCCAATTCCATTTCCTTAGATCTCCTTTTTAAACATACAAACAATGACATCTTTTATTATCCCATTTTATTCCCCTCCATTCCATCATTTACCATCGATCCAAACAAGGGGTAAAAACTAGAGTGCCAAAGTTAGCATATTCCATGCAAAAGCTAATATATTCCTTATATCGTTACCAGGAAAATTATCTCTCAATTAAGCAAAACCAGAAGTAGAGGCAAGAACAAAACAACCCAACAACAACAAAACAGATCGTTGAAGAAACAGAACTTACAGTAATGATATTTGGATGGCGCAATCGAAGCAGAAAAGCAACCTCAGAAGTAAATTGCTTCTCAAGAAAAACAGCCAAGTCCTCGTCCTCCTCAGGTTGACTTACCAGCTTAATTGCCACATCCCTCTGCTTGTAGATGCCTCTGTAGATTCTGCTATGCCTGCCAGAAGCAAATTTGGACCCAATGAATAACTGAGACATATCTGCGCTCCATTCCTCTTCTCCTTCTCCCTTTATGGCAGCCCCTGGGGAGACCAGATACTTGGACCATGACACAGCTCGCTTGTATTCTGCAAGCGAAAGCCTTCTACCTGGCTTGCCATTCTTAGAGATTTCTTTAAACCCGTAAAAATTCTTCATGGGTCAGAGTTAGTTCTTATCAAAATCATCAATTTTCAACCCCTTCAAAGGTTCTTGAACCCAAATGCAGATCCAAAAATAGCCTAAAATTTTAAACAAATGCACCAATTGCAG
The DNA here is from genome assembly GCA_023212625.1 of Styphnolobium japonicum. Taxonomy (NCBI): domain Eukaryota; kingdom Viridiplantae; phylum Streptophyta; class Magnoliopsida; order Fabales; family Fabaceae; genus Styphnolobium; species Styphnolobium japonicum. The sequence continues at coordinate 36,014,526 of JALBWW010000003.1, read as the reverse complement.
AGTACTCAGTTGGGAAAGCCTTGATTTTCATAGCTTAAATAGTTCATGAGCTAACTACATTATGAATATTTCTCATTATTTATGCATTTGAAAAAAGGGTAAAGAAAAAAGGAGAGAGAGAAATCAACTCCAAACTGCCTCATCCACCTCTTTTGTAATTGTTTAAACAAGAACTCTATTATTCTTAGCAAAGCATGGAATCGACGAAATCACAATGATCTTTAGCATTTGGTTCACTCACTGCCACCACCCAAAACGAGAAGAGAGAGAGAGAGTCTGCAATTGCGCGGGGAAAAGAGAAGCAGAAAGAAATTTGGTCCCCTTTCTCATTAAAATCCTAATAAAGCTGAAAAACAAGACAAAGGAAACTAGGACAGAGGAAAAGCTCACAACCCTTTACGGGTTTTAATCAAAAAAACAAATTTTTAAGAAGAGGTACCGGAGAGACAGAGATACGTTTTGTTGATTTCCAAATGCTAGTTTTGGTTTGAAGCCTGCGCCAACAGAGAGAAGAGGGGCAGAAGAAGAAGAAGTAACTAGGAGAGAGAGAGAGAGAGAGAGAGAGAGAGAGAGAGAGAGAGAGAGAGAGGGTGTAATAGTAGTAGTATAGTAGTAGTAGTTGTTGTTGGTGGTGTTGGGTGTTGGAGATGGAGTTTCTGGTGAGGAGTGAAAACATGTGGAGGGAGAGGTGGGTGTTGGCTCCTCTCTAACTACACTACTCTCTACGTTGGTAGTCGTAACGTGCGAAGATCCACTTTTGAGGAGACAAACCGGGTCTACGTGATTATGACCGCTACCTATTTCTTTTCCCACTTTCACCCTCTCTTTCTACTACATTCTCACCAATGCCAATTTGCCATTCCCCTCCCTTCATTTTCTCACTAACCATGAATTTACCGCAATACCTCTCCTTTTCTCTTCCATTATTTTTCGCCACCCAATCCCCGGTCCCCAGCCAAGGCAGCATGTGGTGGTTTGCACTGTGCAACAATAGTGATTGGCTTCATAGTCAAATATTTATGTGGATAAAAGATTAGTTGCATATTGAGAAAAAAATATATTTCGTAATTTAAGATTAATTCTTAGATAAGACAAAATAGTTATTAAACATGTCAAGTCATTCTCGTTACAAAATAAATCTTATTAAATAGTATAAATTGTATTTGTAATGTATTTAGTCTGTCATTTTATCAATACAATAATAAGATAATAATATTTTGAAGATAGTGAAAACAAAGTAGTGGTATTTCTTTTTGTCTTTGTGGTGATTGCAGCAGTGTTATAAGATATATAACTTTTATATATTGTACCACTAATTATAAATATTAGTGTATAAATAGTATAAAAGAACATCATGGCTTACTTAAATAACATGACAACCGTTGAATAATATATACAAAATAAATATATATATATATATTTATATATTTTGCACTCAATGTACCTAATAATCTGTCATGTTTAGTTTAACTAGAAATTTCCATATCAAGTAAAAACTTAACTCTTAATCTTGTCTTCAATCTGAGGATGGGATTGTGTTTGTGTTGGAGTTAAGGCAATGGGAAGGCCAGTTTGGTGAGGGAGAGAAGACAAAGAGAAGAGAGTAATAATAATAAATGGTTGGCCCCATGGAGGGGCAGGTTCGTCAGTTTAAGGAACATGATAGAGAGGGGGAAATGTTCGGTTAGGCAGGGTTGTTCATAAGAACTAGAAATACAGCAACATAAACACATCGGAGAGAAGAGGGGAAGGGGTATGTGGGTCCCACACATTGGTGGGATCCGTGGGTGTGTCGGACGAGCCGTATGGTCCTCTTCCGTATACGGTCTCTGACCTCTCTTTTACGCATTTCGATGACCCTTGAATTATTTTTAAATAAATGCTGCCTCATGCACCCATCTTTTTCTCATTCATTTTATCTTTTTTTTTATTTTAAAACTATAATTGAGAGATAATTCTTCAAATTTATTTCTCTTACTTTAATTATTAATTACGAAACTTAAAACTAATTTAAAATGAAATAATTTGTGAATTTTTATAAAAGTGGTAGATTTTATAAACTCCTCAAATGTAACACTTAAAATTCGCATAAAACTAACACATAGATCTTTGTGTAATCATTAATTTAATTATCTTTTTAGGATTCAAACCCATAAATTATGTTTAATTACATTTATACTAAATTCATTTAAATTTAGTTTTATTGACTCAAATTATCTTATATCATTTAGATGTGTTTAAGTAAATAGTACATAATTATTTTTGAATAAAATATTTAATTTTTTGTTGAAAATATGAATTTATGTTTAACAATATGTATACAAATATTTTTGTAAAACTGAGTTTTATTTAAATAGTATTTAAATAAAATTTATCATTAAATATTAAAAAGACCAAAATAAATAACTATATTTTATCTAAGTCAAATTATGAATAGTGAAAGTACCAAAATGACATTCACACGATCAAAAAGTTATTTAAGCACGAACAGTTCGCAGCGTTCGAGAAAAAAGAATATATGAAGCTTTTACTTACCAGGTGGATGAAGGATAACTAACCTAAATCCTATATTTGTTTGTTTGGAGAGATATAAGTAAGAGGGGATTAGAGAAGAGAAAAAAAATAAGAAAAATGAGATATTATTTTTATTTGATTAGAAGAGAAATATGTAAAAGGAAAAAAAATTAATAAATCTCATAATTTTTTATTTTTTCTTTAAAGTAAGAAAAAATAAGTAAAAATAAAATACTTGCTTATTATATCTTTTTTTTTATTTTATAAATAAATATGTATTTACAACAAAATTTAATATTTTTTTTTAATTACTTCCATCTAAACAACTTAAAAATCTATTCATTTTTTATTTTATTTCTATTTTTCCTACTTCTTTTCACTTTGCTTCTCTCTTCCCTATTTCTTTCCTAATTCAAACAAAGCCTAAACTCAATACTTGAATTTGAGTACGTGATATTAGGAGTTTGAGTTGCTAAGAGAAATACTTATAAAAAGTTATAGTTTTAATATTTTAAATGAGATTAATACATGGGTAAGGAGAAAAAAGAAAAAAAAAACTTTTATCCTAAGGTTGTAGTATCTTTTGGTCTTAGAATCAGATAAACCCTTTCCCCTAAAATTTAATCTTGTCAAAATAATATGCATTGAATCTTATATCACATATTATCGTGTATTAAGATTTTATTTGCTTATAGTCTTCTTCATAATATAATAAGCCGCATGCAAGCAAAACATTTGGTCTTTAACAAATAAATATTTTAACGTTCTATTTTGATAATTAACCTCTTTAAATTCTTTTAGAAAAATTCAATAACTATTTTTGTTAATCAATTTATCTTCAACCCACCTTTAACTTCAAATTTTTAATTACCAATTCTTTCATTACTTTCTTATTGAAAATACTCATATCTAAAAATTATTCTAAAAGTTACTTATTTTAAAACACAAATAAATTGTTGATATTTTTAAAATAAAAAAAAACAATTAAAATTTTATTTTACAAAACCTAAAAATTAAAAGATATTATGTAAGTACAATGAGGGTATGGAAATTTAAATTTATGACATCTTTGCTAATTATTCAAATCTCTCCCCGCTCTCTTACTCTATAGTGGCTCCTTGTTTACAATTTTTGTTACGGAATGTGCAGTATGCATGAAATATGTCAGCATATAATATACCTTGAGCGTAGGTAATGCATTGGCACAGATGAGAAATGCTATTGAGTAGGACAGTTGAAACCGCAACGGAAAGAGGTGCATTGTCATTCTTCAGTTTGCTTTGATGCACTCCACACTAACATATTTATTCTATAAATTTTATAATATGTATTTATTTATATTTTTGAATTATTTTTTAGATTATCTAAAATAAACAAAGAATTTAATTTTGATCTACTATCAGTATAAAAAAAATGTTACACTATCATCCAATAATATTTTAACATATTATTAAAAAATTATATTTCTTAAATAATTATTATGATAGTTAAATTCCTTTAATGATATAATAATACATGATTAGATGATAGTGTAAAATTTTTTTACACTAACAATAAATCAAAATTAAACTCATAAACAAATATATTATCATATATAAAGTTCACCATTAATCTGAGTGTATAATAAGCGCAACAGCAACAACATCCCCACCTATCTCTAGGCATTCAATGTGTGGCTGTGGTTAGATTCCTTAATATTCTCTTTCTTTCACTAAAAACTATACAGAAATTTTCCGTTTATGGTCCTTAATTAGCTTGTTACGCAACGTGGAGGTTGGAGGTCAGGGGAAGTGGGAACTACCAATATGAGTGGACTGAGACTCACACAATTGGTAAGAGCAAAATTATCCACCACACGCTGAAATTTATGATTATAGACTTTTTTTAGGTAGGGTTATGATTATAGATTTTAATCAAGGATTAGAATCATCTTATGTTACTCACCAATATGAGAGTGTCATATTAAAGAAAAAAAGACACAAAAATAAAATGAAAAAATCATAATAAGATCTACTAATATTTTTGTGGAGTTTATTAATTTTATTTTTGTATCTTTTTTGTCTAACATGGCTTTCTTATATTAGTAAGTAACATAAGAAAAAATCTCATCCTTTTAATTGATGGTGTTTTCGCTACAAAGTGCAAATGTGAAAGCTTATTTCATGTAATTAATTAATTAAGGTGGTTTTCCAGATATATGCGGTGTTAACCGTTAAGATCCAAAGTAACCAATGGAAGCCAACACTAGTGCTCATTATGATATTTGATTAGAAGTTTTATAATAGCCATAATGATATCAATACTGAAGTATAAATATAATCTGATCAAGTCAGAAATTTAGCCAATAATCATAATAAAGTGTTTTAGGTGACAGCTCTTTCTCTATGGTCTATTTTGATTTCTTCGAATGAATCATATATGGTGACAACTGGTAATTGATATATTTGTTGATTTTGTTTTCTTTCTTCTGTAGGAAAAATCTCTTAATTAAGATGGCAGCACATGCACAAATAGGTCGTATTATGGGATAAAATGCCATTTGTGGAACAAGATTGGCCAAGATTCAATAATTGAGCATGGTTTGGTACCGACTATATCCCGTAGCCGTACTTAATAATGTTTGGCGTGTAGTTAAACATGGTTAAGATGAGCTAAATTTGAGAATTATTATGATATTTTGATGAGTATAATATTTAAAAATAATTATTAATTATTAATTTATAATAAATATTTAAAATTAATCAAATATGAATAATTATTATTAAATGTTTGATAATTCATTTAAAAGAAAATATCAAAATAATTTCTGATAAACCCAATTATTGAGAATCGATCAATAGTGATATGATGATAATGCTAACTGAGAAAGATTGAGACTTGGTTGGGACTCGGAAGCAAGGCTTTGTTGATCAGAATCGGATGGCTGAGATTTGGTGTGTACGGTAAAAGGGGAGGGGACGATACCTTGTACAGTTGTAGTACAGTGAGAGAGAGCATAGGTTCAGAGAAAGAGGAGCCTGAAAAGTTGAAAAGGAGTTGACGGTAGTTGGGTTCAGAAAAAGATGGGTGTAATAGGGAATTTTTGTCAGTTAGTACAAATACGTGTTTTACATGAACGTGGTTCTCACAGAGTAACCACGTGAATCCCTTCCTGATCAATTTCACAAGTTACGAAGCACAATCACTATAAAAAAAAAGGGTGTGGCTAACAATTAAGTACCCTTAAATAACGATTAAGAAGCATAATATCTTTCATTAATCATATTATTTAATAAATAATTACTTAAAAAATATTGAATACATTTTATATTTTTAAGATATTAGTATTATCTTATTTTTTTAACAAGTATCTTCAAAATACTCGCTAATAAATACTAAGAAAAAGTAATTTTTATTCAAAGTTATTGTAAAATTTATAATATTACCATTTAATATTAATTAAATAATTTGATGCGACAAAACTACAAAGTTAAACTTTAATTATCTATTAATACATGATTGAATAATTTTAAATTAATAATAAATTAAAATTAAGTTCTTTAAAAAAATTATTAATTTAAATTTTAGTTTACTGCAATATATTATTTAAAAAATCATTAATTATGATTATAATATTTTTTAATGTTATTAATAAGTTAAATATAATAATTTAATTATAATATTTTAATAAGTTATAAATGAAAATCCATAAGTTACAAATAACATAATTATATTATTTAAAAAATTTATTATACAAAAAATTCTTATTTATTTAAAAATGTGATAACTATTTTCACAATTAATTAATTTTTATGGAATCATGCATCCATGTGCGAAAAAATGAAATTCCGCATGGTATAATATCCTGAGTTATAATAATAGTAATTAAATTTCACTAATGATAAGTCTCTAAAATTGTATAATGAAAGGACAGAATTACGCTTATGTGATATGTATATTACCATAGTATAAAGAAATTGTTTCTTATCTAATTTGGTTTGAGAGCGTTTTTCGACTTTTATTCATTATATATATATATATATACATTACTAAGAGGATGAAAAATAATTATACATGCATTCTACAAAAGAAATTATATAAAATAATAATATATACTGGATGCATAAAGGACAATGATGTAAATGTGATATCAATTTCCAAAATACTATTTATAACACTGTTAAATAGGTCGCTCAAATGTCATCCTAAATAAGTTAAAAAGAAAAAAGAAATATTTAAAAAATGATACATACACGTACAATATTTTCTACGTATATCACATATTTATATTTATTTAAGTTTTTAATGTTAAAAAGGGAGAGAGAAAGTATAGGAGAGGAGAGAGAGAAGGAGAGAGATAAAATAAGAATATGTAAAATATGTAAAATATGTGAATGATATTATATGTGTATATATCATTGCTATATTATTAATGAGAATGAAGTTTTTTCATCTTTGAGGTTGTTCTACATGATTGACATATTTTTAAAGATTTGTGTTTTCTGTACAGAAAAACAAAGAGTCATTTACTCATGATAATGGAGATTAAGAGAGAAGCATATTAGCAATTCAAGACGTTTCATTTGGTGAACTAAACAATAAATCGAAGAGTCATATGAGTCTAATGGAGATTAAGATAAAGAAGAATAGAGATCTTTTGGTTGAGGCACCTTAAACAGCTGAAATAGGCTGATGAGGCTGAAGAACAGAGTTAAGAAAACTGCAGGCATAAAAATAGAATTGTGAAGAACTGACGTGTAAATCACATATATGGTGCTATAGCTAATGTGGTGATTTCATAACCAGTGAGTTTGAGTTTATATATAAATAAATAAAATAGATAGATAGATGTTAAAAATACAATATATATATATATATAAACTAAATTAATTTAAATTTTTGCTATTATTACACACTAAAATAACATTTATAGTGTGTTGTCCTTTTGTTTTTCGGTTGTCTGTGATTGTCTGTTATTTACGGAAAGGATAAGCACTTCATACTTATTAGAGGTTTGTGCCATGTGGATTGGCCTGTCCAAGAGAGGGCAAAACCCCACAAGGTTCCAGCGAGAGATACACTGGCAAAGAAAGAACAACGTGTTCCTGTTGGATTGAGACATGAAAACTCTACATCAACGTTCACCAAACTTGTTCGTTTAATGTATCAGTTAATTATATACCTTCTCGATTTAGGCAACAACAAACTCAGAAGAAAAAATACTAATATAATGTGACACAAGTGGTAGATATTTGGACCCCTTAAACATGTGATTAGTGATTTAATTCTTAAAATGTGTATAGAAAAACATCTGTTGGAAAATATTAACCCCTTAAATAAATTTCAGTATCTTAAAAGAATAGTCTATGCAGTCACGCATGAGGATCCTAGAAACCAAAGAAAAAAACAAAAGACAACAGAAGGAAGTTACGTTTTGCTTCCCCCCCCTCCTTAAAATTAATAAAACCATTACTTCTTCCTTTATTATTTTTTTCTGAGGTAAATGTAACAAATTTTGAAAAGGTGAAAAGGCTCGAGTATTGATAATCTGATATTTTAGGAAATTTGACAAGTATTTTTGGAACACATAAATTTTTATATAGATTATACATATAATAATTAATGGATTATACTTTTTAATTACTAAATAATTAACTTAATCATTTATGTGTATTTAAAAATTAAACCGCTTAACATGTTGTAGATACCAAAAATTTCAACATTAATCGACAAAGCACCATGAGTGATAAAAGCACTAAATTAAAGAACATGTGTAGTCAAGAGATGATTGGTCAAACTCAAAGAAGAAGATATGAAGTTGATGGATCAAATTATAGTCGACAAGCAAGATTGTAGTAAGCTCAATCCTAACTGCAAAAGAAAACACCATAAGATACACATGGAGCATGAGCAAATTCTATCGAAACAAAGGATTATGGGGGATGTGGTTTGATTAGGTGCCGGCAAAGGAAAGATGGTCGAGATGTCATAGATCAAAGCATAATTGAATGGATTACTTTGACTATACTCATGAGTTGAATGCAACAGCTAGAACAAATAGATATTGGCCATGCGATTTTTTTGGCAACCATTATCTCCATAATGCCTATTATTACCAAGGTCATTATCTGAGTGGGACACATGACATTTCTAGAGATGAGGATTAGTTTTAGCAGTTGCTAAATAAGTTCTATAAATAGTAGGGTATTATTGTATAAAGGGTTTAAAATCCAAAACTCCTCACACTCAATGCAAGAAACGGATCCATCAAGTCACTTTCTAGCTTTTATTTTCAATTTCAGTACTTTAATTTGTTCATATTTTTTCTTGTACTTTCTTTCATTTATATTGTCATTTACATTCGTTGTATTTGGTAAAGTATATGAATATCTGTATTTTATCAACTTCATCAATTTCTTGAATTTTATTGTACTAATGTGTGTGATATTGAGAGACGAACCCAGCGGAAGCAATTCCCTTCCTCCAATGAAATTGTAGAATAGTTTGACAATTGTTTGTATAAACATATGTTTAATCGATAAAGTAAATTATATGTCTAGTCAAAAGAAAATCTATTATAAAGCGCTTTAGAATATTGAGCATAATGATCAAAGATTCATGAAAAGAATGGAAATTTTTGAAAGATGCTCTAGAGGTTTTAAAGTAGTTTTTCCATACAAGTTTATAATTGTGGGCATTAGTGTTAAACAACCTCGACCATTTTACCTTCTTTCGTATTACTGGAAATTTTTATGGATTAATTTCTTTTTTGCTGCCTTGTTCTCCCCGTTGACTAAACCAATTAATTAAAACTCGTAATATTCTTTAAGCTCCTACGACGGCCAAAAAAAAAAATCAAAACTATTGAACGATTAATTATCTGTATGGCACAAATTTTTAAATGTATAACCTCCTACAAATTACCTACATTTCTCGCCATGATTACACCAAGCGACTTGTTGAATAATCATAACAAGAATATTCCTCTAACGGCAGAATCATGAGTTTTGGAGAGGAAAAAAAATTAGACAAAACCCTAAATGAAGGGATTGGCCCAACTAGTTGGAGTGAGTTTGTCCAATACAAGTCAATCCCAATACCCAAAAGAAAACAAAGAACGTCCAACCCGTAACCCAAATAAGCTCATGTAGCGTCTCGTGGCATCTAGAATCGCCCATTTGAAACTTTGACCCAAAAAAATTTTTAAAAAAATTGTCGCCCATATATAAAGTATAAGCTGCCCAGTATGCCCACAGACAACCGTTCATGGTTTAACATCCTCCATTTCCTCAAAACAATATAATAGCATACCCAGTACATGACATGTTACAAGAGAATAGAGACATACTTTCTTGTGTAAAAATCCATTATTATTCATTACTACTTGTGCAGGGTACAGAGTCTACTAGTCCTGCACGTTAAGTAATTTGTTTTTCTTTCTCCTAACATAACACAGTTATGTTTTAAAATAAAATGGAAAGATACAAATTGCTTGTCATCGATCATGTGGTTGTTTCCCTCGACCCTTTCGTTTAGGTGCTACGTTTTTCTTTGGTGTTTACTATGTCTCTGGTTGGCAGTTGTAATGGACAAAGGTAAGAAACAATCTCCAACAGATATAAAATAGAGTAAACTGAAATTTAGTATTGTCAGTATTTTTAACAAATTTACTTATAAAAAATTTCACTAAATTCCGTTCATTTTTTCTTCTTTATTTCTTTTGAGAAACATATAGAAGAAACAAGGCCTCATTTATGGCTTTACAGACTTCTAAATAAAACCGAACTTACGTCTTGTAACAAGATTTTTATGGAAGAACGTTACAATTAAAAAGTATATTTGAATGCGAAACCAAACAGGGAAATTCTCCTTCTCCACCCTCCCAATTGTAAGACGAACATTATCCTGGAACTTTATCTACATAAGTCTGTCTGTACACTGAAAAATCACGGGCATCAACACTTTCTTGAATGCATTCCGTCACGCAAATGAGGGAAAAAAAAGAAAAGAGAACACGTATAGACAGACAACTAGTGTAAAGTTCACATGGAGCTGCGGGTACAGAGGTTGTAGCCAGAGATGAGTGAGCTAATAGCAAAGGCAATAAAAGCGAGGAAGGCCATTCCAACTGAAGCACTGGCCATCTCTGTGAACTCGTCTTTCCCCCAATTCGATTGCCAATCGTCAACCCGGGTGGCTGCAGATGATGATGCTGATATCAGAAGATATGCCAGAACCTGTCCATCAATTTGTCACAAAAATGTTAATTTTCAACAAATATAGGCTTTTTTTTCCTGCTGTAGTGCAAAATTTGCACACACACTATGGACAACCAAAGAGTAAGGCATTAAAATTCACTGTAATGCAAATCATAGTCGAGGTAAGCATTTGAATAACAACTTGGAAAAAAAGAAAAAGAAAAAGAAAAGGCCCTCAAGCTTAGTTAAGTTTCGATCAACAGACTGAATACTTATATAAAGCCTACATCAGTGATAGTGACGGAATAAATTTCATTGAACGATATCATGAATCTTCTGAAGACACAATGTAAAGTCAAAGCATTTAAGCCACAACAGCAATGGATGCCACAGGTCAGGTCTCACTCTGCCAAAAATATGCCCACTTTTTAACAGAAAAGAACTAAAACTTAAGAATAAAAATTGAGTCCTCTAACTTGCCTGATCCATGAAGAAATCAAAGTGATAGCGAAGGTGGTGATTGATTATGTATTTCCCCGTGACTAGTTGACAGGCCAGATCACATGCTTGTAATCCTGAGTATGCAAATGCGATAACATTCACAGATAAACAATACCTGCCATATCAATAAGCTTTACCATTACAATCTGTATTAGGACACACAAAAATTTTGTAGAATAAACTAATAGAGAAACCTAGGCCCAATAACAAGTAGCATAAATTACAAAACACCAAATTACGAATTGAAATTTAGTTGCACATCCTACTATCATTACTGTGATCATCGTTATGATTTTTGGGACCATCAAGAAATTCAGACTGTGGCAATTGATAATGCACTGACCCAAATAACAAAGATGGGCTTTGCTCACTGTTCAAGAGCGCACACACATAAACGACAACATATTTCAACTCATTTGTTTTTATCATTTCAAAACAAAGAAATTGCCATTGAACAAATCCAAAAACTAGAAAAAAAAATAAAAATAAAAAAACATGAATACCTATATTCCTTGTAGCGATCAAAGGAATCACCACTCCAACCTTGCGTCTTATCCGCAGCCATCACCGAAAACGAAATCAGGCACAGCACCACCTCGCTGAACCGAAACCCTAGCGCCACCTTTCTCACCACCTCCGACGACCTCGATCTCCCGCCGTTTGCGGGGGCCACCTTCGCCGTCACGGGCCTCTGTGGCTCCTCCCTCGCGGACGGGTTAAATATCGTCACCGACGACGGCGGCGGCGGCTGCTGCTTCTGGCGGTGCTCTGTGAATTTATCGGGAGAGAACTTTTCGACGGCCACGACGGCTTTGGAGTTGTCTACCTGCTTCTCCGGCGAGTTTTCCGGCGAGCGATATTCCGGCGATTCGGGCGGGTCGAGTCCGTCCCATCGCAGAGGAGAGTGGAAGCGAAGAGGGGAGTGAGGCGAGTCGAACTGAGTCGACGACTCGGAGTTTCTCGACAATGATTTTTTCATGGTGGCGCAGCAACCCGGTGAGGTGAGTTCCTTGTGTTTCGCGGATTTTAAAAGGAACTAAGATGAATGAATAGAATAATAATAAAATAAAGTGTGTTTGGGTGGTGGAAAAAGGAAAGAAAGTGAAAAAGAAAAAGTAGGACTACGAATGAATGAAATGAAATGCTTTAGGTTTGTTTGTGTTTTTTAGTGTAGGACCATGCCACGTCGATTCCATTCTTCCATTTACCGTCAACACGGGTGTGTTGTGCTGTAGCAAAGCCTATAATTTTATGGTATTGATAGGCAATAAAATGTCGCCACGTTGAATATTTGGCTTAGGGGTTATACGTGGCATGGATTTTTATGCATGGAGTGCAGAGACGAAAACTTTTGGCTTCCGCATGGGATTGGGAACTCCACTGAAGTTGTTCAGGTTCTATGTTACTTCATAGTCAGACTTGCACTAACTTGGATCCCCTGGCACATCATAAAGCAATGAAAAGAGGCATAATCATTATTTTCGTTCCAAAAATCTAAGCTGAGTAATTTTCTTTTAGAGTACTCTCATTTATATACAGCTATTTCTCTTACTAAAACTCTTGTATTTTCATCAAGTTTCGATTTCAGTCTTTGTATGCAGTGAAAATGATATTATTAATTGAAATAACTAAGTGTGGGTTTGAATTAGTTTGTTTTATGTTTAAAAAGTTTATATAATTAAGATGCAGTAGAAAAAAAATTTAGCTAAAAAAATGTTTTTGTAAAAAAATTAAGCTGACTCAAAGATGCATGAACTCTTTTAACTTCACACATGCTTAATATGAGTAAAATTACTAGTCCAATAGCTTTTAACCTAGTAAATATGCACACTCGATCCAAGAGTGAGAAGTAGTTGAGGGATCCAATATTGTAACTAAATAATAACTTATGTTTGGTATTTGTTGTGATGCTTGAGCTATTATTACTGTTTCCTAAACAAACCTTGTGATTATCATTATTCTGTTCATACAATGTATAAATTTAGTGGTTAAAAATATTATAATATTTGTAAGGAAAAATAGCACATACTTATATTTAGTAATTAGTATTTAATATTTAATAACACGTCTCATTTAATTAAAATATAAATATAAAATTACCTGTTATATTTATATTTTAATTTTTAAGTAAATAAAATCTACTGTTAGTGTAAAATTTATACACTATCATCTAATAATATATTAATACTTATATCATTGTTATAATATTCAAATCTTTTTAATAATTTAACAATACATAATTAGATGATAATGTAATAAAATTTATACTAACAATTGATCAAAATTAAATCTATATATTATATAAAAGTAGGAATTGCATATTTTCAAAGATACAATCATACAACATTAGATTTAATTATATTTTTAGTTCTAATTTCGCTCCATTCATTTATTTATATAATATTATTATCCTCGTACTGTTTTCAAATTGATGTATAGTCTCGATGTCAGCATTGTTATGACATGAATATATCTTTGTTGATGTGGCAATTCTTTTTTACTAACATACCACAAAATAAGATAAACTAATACTAATGCCATAATTATGTGACCCCGAGAAAATAAAACACCTACGGTCCTACAAAAATAAAGTTTGCGACCACAAAAATTATGGCACCAGTGCAGTGATACTCATTTAAATATGGTGTCAATGCCATATAATACCTTCTATGTTAATATAAGTTCTTAGACTCGCAGTCCATGATATATATTGAATTTAATAGCTAAGATCAGACAAGATGACAGAGTTTGTACCCAACCAAAAAAAAAAAAAAAAAGAGAAGACAAGTAAATGACGGAAATCCAAGTGGGCCCAATTAAAATCTCAAGAAGCTTTTACAATTGAGAAAAAGTTGTCTGATTTCTCTCTCCAGTGAGCTATCTTTTACGTAATAAAAGCACACATTCCTTCAAACTTTAACCCAGCGTCTACTGGAAACTGGAAAGGTTCCTCCTGCGGGTTTTAATGATATTTATTCATATAAAAAACATCTATGGGAAGCAACCAGCTAAATAATGGAGCTCTTGCCTTACTTCCCACAAGACACTTTTTATCTCTCTCCACACCACCAAAAGCACTATAGGATTATACAGGAATAGATACCTATGATGGTCAAGAAAGGCATCTTCTCTCCAACTTATCTTGAGGCACTTTTGAGCTGCCGATACCTTAACCATACTCATTCTTCTTGATGGAGGCATAAGAAGCATATAACTTTTACAATTATTTCCTTTCTTTGAAGAGGAAAGAATGTAACAAAATCTGTAGATAAATTAACAAAGGTTTGCAGCTCTGTATTATCGAATTTCATTATTGATGGCTTCCTTTCGTGCAGGCAGACTGCCTGGGACTTTCCACAAACGAGAAGTCCCAAAAAAGAAAGGAGGCGCAGCCATAACCCATAATGCACATAAAAGATCCCTTCAGGTCTTTCCAGAATTCCTATCACACTATTTTGTCAGTCAGCAAAATTTATATACACGGGATGATAGCAAAGAGATTGGGTAAAAGAACAACAACAAAAATTGTAAACTCATGAAAGGATTGAGGCTAGAAAAATTACAAGAGCCTGCATGTTGGGTAAAAATATCACTCTCTAAAAAATGTAACATAGTACTCTCTTTGCCAGTGTCAGAATCCTTGATGCCCCGCCCCAAATCATAGAAGAAAGAAATTAGACTGGATTAGGGTATTATGGCTCACTCTGGTAGTTTCAACCGGTTGAATAGCACAAGAAAACTTTGCTCAGGCACCGCATAAAGGAAACCAAGATCTGCACCTTTCATGTGTGGTCCCATGCCCTAAATATGACAACAGGAGAACGGAAAAATGTCAAAAGAAATTGTAACAAAACAATTCTGTTGGTAGAGACCAATAACCATGCTTGTACATTGAAAAAAATGCTAGAACACATCTGACCACCCATTTACCTTGCCATTAAGTTGGAGCAATTCTCCATCAACCCATTTTGGATTTTGAAAACTTAAGTCTGCTATTCTCCCCTGGCCTGAATAACTTGCAACCTGTTCATAAACGAGTGCAGTATTTAAGATCAGTTGCATATCTCCAGAACAATCCAAAGTGACCAAAATGACAATTAGAAAAAGAAAACCCAGGGGAAAGAAGAAAAAGATGAAAAACAACAAAAATATATGGGGCAAAGGAGCAAACCTTCTCCAAAGCATTAAGTACATATAGATGTATCTGCAATCAACTAAAAGAAAATTGAAGCAAATGCTTTCATTGATAGGAAGAGTTGCTTACTGTTACCAATGTTTTTGTGTATACTGTGAATGATGACAACAGTTGATACTGACTACCAGTGAAATAACTTTGTTTAAACTGTAATACAGAGAAGCACTTCAATCCTCTCATTTAGAGTTCACGTTTATTTGAATACTAAAGAAGTTGGGAGAATTAATTATTTAACAATATAATATTGGACGGGACAGAGTACTACTATGGCACAAAAAAGGAACTAAATGGGGCACATAGACGGAAGGTGTGAGGTTATAACATTGAAGACTGTTTGGGAACAGTTCCAGCATGATGGCTTGGAGTGAAATTTGCAAATAAGCATGTACCCATATGAATGGGCACGGGCATGCGCGCACTTACACACACACAAACAAGCAGAACACAAACAAGCAGAGGCATTCAATTGTAAAATGCAATTACCACTCCTAATTCATTGGGATACATCCCACGGTTGGCGGTACGATTGCCTCTCCCAATTTTAGCACGGAATGTCACCTATACACCAAAAATAAAATTTAGCTTTCCTTTCATGCTCATACATAAACTTGATAGAAGTATATGACACGAAAACAAGGATAAAAAGATTCAAAATGCATAAACCTGGCCAGCAGGAACATTAAGATCCCCAGTCAACTTCACTGCCTCTACATATTCAAAGAACTCCATATCTGTAGGGTTGTTTTCATTGTCCACATCATTCCAATGTCCAAATTTTCGCCTCAATTGCACTACTTCAGTGCCATAAGGGCCAAATGCACCAACATAGAGTCCTACATTTCAACCAACACATTTCATTCCCTAAGCTATTCTATGCCCAAATTCCAAAGAACATCATTGACACAAAATGATAAGAAACCTCACCATCAAAAGGATCACGATCCCCTCTTGAATTGGTAATCCGACTAAAAGATGTATACTCAGATAATCTACTTCTTTTCTGCGATTGACTAATAGCAAGTTTGACAATTTCACGCACACTTTTGACAACCTAAGTCAAGGGCAGCATTAGTCAGTTTATTGACAAGAAAAACATAGTATTGCAGGTGAAAGTTAAGAACTTTGAAAGGGGTCAGGGGCAGAAACCACGATCTCATCTTTTGTGAATAATTTTAGATGAATTTGTACAGGACCAGACTCCAAGATTATATTATTCCTTCCCATCCCTTTGGGGAAAGGAAAATCATTTTGTACACATGCATTTGGCAATGATAACCAAGATATAAAAATTAGATATTCTGAAACATAACTTACTGAAAAATAAAGTAAAACTTATACATTCATTATACATTTTATTCGGAAAACAATATGTTTTCAAAGTAAATGAAGTATAATTTGTTCGGTACTACACTTCTATCCGTAAATAGTAGATCAAAAACCAATAAAAAATGAGTAAATTACCACTAAATCTCTCTCAAGGTTTACAAAACCTACACAACAGTCCTCTAGTTTCATATTATACAAAGAATTACTGTGTAATTGACTTTTCAGGGGGTATGTGCGTGGAAAAAATTTAAAGACATAAATTTAACTAGAGGGGGTGATTGGATAGGTTAATGTAATTCATCAAAAAATATTGATAGGCATCTAAGCAACTTGGGGAATCCTCCCTTAAAAGCTAGCTATTAAGGGGGAAGAACCAAGCCACTTAAATACCCCACTAGGCAGCCCATACTACCCAATGTGGGACTTTTTGGCATCCCATACTACCAAGTCCCTATCAACAGCACCGCCCCTGGACAGCCGACGTCCCGGCGGCTGCACTCTATGACGCTTCACTCGGCGTTGCTTCACTCGACTTTTCCGGTCAGCCCCTCCACAGGTAGCCCTTTCCGTGCCGCCGACAACCAGCTCTGATACCAATTGATAGGCATCTAAGCAACTTGGGGAATCCTCCCTTAAAAGCTAGCTATTAAGGGGGAAGAACCAAGCCACTTAAATACCCCACTAGGCAGCTCATACTACCCAATGTGGGACTTTTTGGCATCCCATACTACCAAGTCCCTATCAAATATTCTAGTCAACATGATTTTATAACAAATAAAAACCTTAGTATTATCTTAATCATAACATGTATTTCTTAATTCTTACTACCTATATGACTTAACAGAACAAAAAGAATAAATGCATAATTATTTTTTAACAATGATTAAATGTCATTTAACACAATCTCACCTTAGAAGAAGCTTTGTCAGAACTCAAAAATGCCTTGGCAACATCAGGAGGCATAAGCTCTGAGATTCCTTGTGCTGCTAGAGCTGCCATTTTGATATTGGGCACTTTATGCTCTCTCGTATCATAATCTAGATTTCTCCTAGGAATATGAAAGACAAAAGAATCCTTTTCCATATCCTTTATTTCAGCTGGAAGACGCATAAATTCATCCTTGACAGGAGTATCTTCAGTGTTGTGTACAACCCCACCAATAAAAAGCTTCATATCCAAATCCTTTTCTTCCTCTGAGGCATCACTATCACCTTCTAGAGTGACCTCGTCAGGTTCATCCAGATTATTAACTTCCTCTTCAAGATTCTCACCGGAGCTTGTTTTATTACCATCCTCGTCCATCAATTGCTTAATAGAATCATTATCCTCTGCCGCTTCTTCTTCAACATTAATGTTCATAACTTTGATTTTCATTCCTGGAATTTTTTCTTTAAGAAAATTTATGACACTTTTAATACCGTCCTCAGTTGCTCCCTCGATATTACTGTTTTTCTCATCATTTTTCTCAACCTTCTCTTTATGTTCCTGCACCTCAACTGAAGATGCATTCTCAACCTCAGGTTTGGATGCGCTTTTAGCAGGTATAGATGGAGTGTTACTGATTGAATTTCCTTTGGCTCGTCGCAAGTACACTACCTATTAAGTGTTACCAGATTTGACATCATAAGCATTGCACACATATACTAAATTTTAAGTTATACAGAATCAGGCAGATATCAAAGACAAGAGGCTCTCTGTAAAGACACGCCAACAGAAAATCATAAGCTTCAAACAAAATCCCACATTCTTCCTCAAAAATGATCTTCCAATTCCATAATTCATTTTATGTTCAGTTTACTTACTGAATATTTGCATTAGTATCCCAAAATTAAATTTCTTCTGATAAATATGTGGGTCATGAATAACAAGTTCCTTCTTTCAGATTGAAACAATTCAAAATCATCAGTGGTCCATGAATCTATATTTGAACTAAGAAGACATTGTTTTCCCTTGTGTATTGGTATGTCACAAACAAACAAGCATCATTTAGTTGGAAAATTTGAATATTACCTGCATATGATATGTGTCGTCAGCACTTTTTACCACATAAATTTCAAAGATTGGAGTCCCAGTAGATCCTGCGACCAACTGTCTGTAGCAAACATAAATAAGCAGCTCTCCCCAATTACCAGAGGGAAAAATACAAAACAGAAAGAGCATACCTTGGACTGTAACTCTTGCCAACGAATCTACCCATACCAGGACTTATATGTATTATTCTACCAAAGGGGTCATCTGAATCTTTTGAGTAGCCTACCCACCAACCCACCTGCAGATAAAGGTAAAAATGGTTAATGGACAGCAAGGGAGTATGATTCACAAAAACATGCTGATGCCATTAGTACCATAATCAATACTCACAACCACCACTAGGTTTATACCATTTACAAGCCAGATTTCCAGATGGGGGCCTCTATATCTTCTGAAGACAACTGCATAAGTTTATTAACCAAAGCTTGTTTCCCCAATCTAATGCACCTTTTCTTTTTAAAGCTTCTTAATCTTGAGGCACTACCGCTCAAGCTTGCCTCCTATTATATAACCTTTCTCAATGTTTTTCTTAGTTATAAATATGTTGAATGATGACAGTTTCCAGATTTCTTCCAAATATATCTCTTATTTACCCCTTCATGAAGACAAACTTTGAGAATACCAAATTCTTTTTACATAAATCAAGTATTTAGATTGTCATTAGTGAGTGAGGAAGAAGTTCAATGGTTTGGAGGGGTCTCCAGCTGCCCCCTCCACTCCACAGTCCACTCCCAATTTTTTTCCCAAACACAGTTGTCACTCTCCATTCTCTCTCCACTCCATCCCTACTCATTAGTGAGTGAGGAAGAATAGGGTGAGGTGTTTTGTGATGTAGCAGTATTTGTTGTGATAAAGTGAGTGAGAATTATTGGTTGTAACTGGCATTTGAGTTTTTGAAAAAGACAATATGAGAAAGAAATATTGTAAACCGTTGTTTTGTGCAGTGGATATTTTAGTTGTCTTCTGACTTCTCCAATGGACGTAGGCAAGTTTGGTGAACCATGTTGAACTGTGTGTGTTCCACTGTGTGATTATTTTTATTCTTGTGGGATATTCCCAATTTTTTCTTAGGAGAACAGAAAAAAAAAAACTATAATGAAACTGCAATTGTGAGAATCAAAATTTAAAACTGCAAGAGGAATGAATGGTTTTGAATATTGGCTAGTATGAAGTAGCAACTAAGAAATGTACCAATCCACTTCCAGTGTATCTACATAATCTTGAAGCATCATGGTATCGTTCATCACCTATGGCATTCTGAATTTGTAAAACACACAAAGAAATGATGAGATTATTGGCCAAACCATATAAGTAGGAAAATTGAGAATGTAACCAATTCAAACAAAAACTGATCTGACCTTCAACTGAGACATAATTTCAGCAACACTATCCTTGGACGTTGCTTGCCCTATAGCCCTTTTCAATTTGGCTGCTTCTTTAAAGTCTTCCTTTTCAATAGCATCTTCAAGTTGAAACTGATAACCATAGAATAGAACATAAACCATATACAAGTAATATAAGTATGTAGTTGGAAATAATAACAAGTAGAAACCCAAAAAAACTAGTCTGAGAGAGAATAATAATATCCGAAGAATAAAGCATGTTGTGATCTGAGCATAAGGGAGGGGTACGGTACCTTGAGAACAGAGGCGAAGGTCTCGGCCTGTTCAATTTCAGAGAAATGGCGGCACCATCGATTCCAATCCCAGTCCAGAGAAGACCCACGGCAGTTGTCGTCGCTATTTCCGTCGTGCGCGGTGGCGGTGCAGCGGCAACAGTGGTCAAAACGATGGTTGCGGTTCCTTCTGCTGGAGAAGATTGATGATGGTGGTTGGTTCTTTGGGTGGAAGTGGAAATGGAGACAAGAGGGGGGTCTGACTCTGAGTTGGGTCCCACTCCTGCTCCATATAGTAGCTTGGGACACACCCCATCCCCATGTATGTGTATTGGCCACCACCACCACCACCATGTTTCGACTCTGATTTGGTGGCGACTGCAGCGGCAGAAGACCGATACAACACGTGTTTAATTGGTGTGGCCTGTTGGGTGGGGATAAGTTTTGTGTTGGCAATGGCAGGCATAGGAATAGAAAAATCAGCAATTTATTAAACCCATTGGTTCTATCATCTATTCATCAAAACCAGAATCTTCTCTTCATAAATAGCTTGTGCATCGAATTAATTAAAAATAAAATAAAATAGGTTTGATTTGATTTAATTTAGCTTAATTTAAAAACTAAATTGTATATTTAAAATTATTTATAAAAGATTAAATTTAAATTAATTTAAAAATTAATTCTTATGTTTACAACTCATTAAAAAAGAAATTATTTTATTTTATTATTTTATTTTTTACCATTATATAATATAAAATTAAAAGTTCATAAAAATAGAATAATCATATTTAAAATTATATTAAATCTTAACAAATTGAATCATATTTAATAAGATTTGTTAATCTAAACAATTAAAATTTATAAAATTTTAAAATCAAATTATTTTTTATTTTTTAACCTTTCAAATATAAAATTTGATTTATAAATCAAATCAAATCAAATCATATTTATTTACATTCCAAATACACTTATACTGTTTATTATTTTTATTTTTGGTTTAATTATTTAACAAAATGCCTCTGCTTTTTCTTCTTCTTTTTTTTCCCCCTTTTGACCTTTTTCCCCGCCTTTTGGGCTATTACAGTTTATTTAATTTCAATAGCTGAATATTAATCAATTAATAAAATTTTAGTTGTGATGATTAACGTTAGGATAAATTTTTTACGCTGAGCTAGCCCCAGTTTTTGAGATATAACCCCAGATCTAATTACTGTTAAGGTGGCTGGTCCCAATCCGAAGATTGTTAACCCTATCCCTAACAGTCATTATCTGAAAGTGTTTGACCAAACACTGGGCGAGGCTTTTACACCACATAATTGAATGGCGAATATTGAATTTCCATTTAGAGTTTATAACCCTAAAAGCAAACAAGTGGAGTATTGAGTATGGAAGAGCCATCAATTCCTTGTATTGAAAATTATGACTCCAATTATTCCAAAAGAAGTTGGGAGGCAACGAGAGAACAGGGGCTACGAAAGAGCCAGCTCAAATGCTAGAAGTAAAATAATAATAATACTAGAGTAGGGTGGGTCACAATTATAGACTCAACGAATATTACAACCAGACGTTCAGAACCTGATCATGTTCTTTGGATAGTCTATGGTTGTGACTCTAGCGCCAATGTCTGATACAATTTCCCAGAGCACCACCGTCAGCAGTGTCCAAAAGCTCTAGAAATAAAGTCGACATCATACCAAGTATATTTGAAGACCCTTTTCATACAAAAATTTTAGGGATGCCAGTTTTGATTTAACAAGAATCTCCCGCAGCTCCGTAGCTAAACTTCCTTACTGTAGTCAGCATTGAGCTTTTGAGAGGGTGGAAAAAGAGCTATCCAATCCCTGATGCAAAACATGTCCCATATCCCCCCTTCCAAAAAAAAATTCAACATACAATTCTTAGAATTTTCAACTCTCTTTACAATTTATTAAATCACAAAAGACAACTACAAATCTGCGGCTCTGACCCATGTTAGTTAAGCAAAAAGGTATATTTTCATTTTTCAAGTCCTATTTGTATAAAATCCCTCAGAAAAAGGAAACTGATCCATTTCTTTATGGATCAATCCAGAAATTTTTTTGTTAGAATGTACACCATTTTTAAAACTTCACGCAATGGCTGAATATGGATATGCACCCTTCGACTTCTCTAGAAAGGATTAGAAATATAACAGAAGTTCAGAAACAATGCAGAAAGAAATCTAATTTTGTGGAGACGAAAGACTAACAGGCACGCATTCGACATAAGAGGCCTGGTCTCAAGTTGATGCATTTCAAGTCACAACATGTACAACACCATTCTCAGCATTTTCCAAAGCATTGTCTGTCTCACCAAGTGGCACTACAATTTCAGCACGTACTGGGTGAAGTCGCTGTAATCTCAACAGGTAACTCTGACTAGAAGGTTGGCCTCTCACATATCTGGTTGTTGTCACAACACTAGCAGAAGACCGTTCGGACTCAGCACGGATATTAGACAGAGAACTAAGATCAAGATTTGGAAATACTGAGCAACGGCACCTAGGACATTTCACATTCAGCCCAAGCCACTCATCAATGCATTCAACATGAAAATTGTGAGCGCAAGGCAGGCCACGGACCTGCACCACATTAAATTAGAAACTAATGTTCAATTGCTCTTTATGGTGCATATTGCATCTCAACTTTCTTAAAAGTATAGGGCCCATAATTCGTGAAGATAGACAGAGCTTAAAGATGAGAATCCAAAGAAATTATTTAACACAATGTGGCAGATGGAATATGTACATTAATATTTTTTATTATTGCCAAAGATGGCACAAAATGGTCCATCAGCCATTCAAGTCATCAGATAAGAGAACGTTTTTCAGTAACAGATAGCAAACAACATAAGGCATGACCTGTTTTAGAACCTTAATTAGGAAAAAGTATACCTCATTCCCTACATGGAACTCTTCTAAGCAGATGAGGCATTCACTGCAATCAGAAGGAACGGCCTTTAACTTGAACTTTGGGAGTTGCTGAATTAAAGCTTCAACTGCTTCTCTCTGTGCCCAACCCAGACAAGAAAAACAACTATCAGCAGTGAAACTGACAATAAATATACAGAAGGAATTTCAAACAAGAGATATAAATATATTGCACAAATAATCATAACTAACACATCATCCAAAAACACAAGATAATGGTATGAATAATTCATGAGAGAAACTGAGCAATAGATTTTATTAACTATTATGTGTGACAATAAAGTTCACTTTGCTTGGCACAGAATAACATGAACTGCTGCTTTACATGAGTTCTAATATG
Organism: Styphnolobium japonicum; assembly: GCA_023212625.1. Classification (NCBI taxonomy): domain Eukaryota; kingdom Viridiplantae; phylum Streptophyta; class Magnoliopsida; order Fabales; family Fabaceae; genus Styphnolobium; species Styphnolobium japonicum. Next base: position 35,990,880 of record JALBWW010000003.1, on the reverse strand, counting down.
TGATCAAGACATCTAGAAACATAAGCTAAAATAACCTGAGCTGGAGTTAGGTAGATTCCAGGATGATATGTAGCAGCATCTTGGCCCATGACCCTTGTTTCTTGACTTGCAGCTTCAAATGCCCAATCAGGCACTCGGATCATATCAACTAGAACCTAACAAAGGGAAAATAGCAATTGTTACCATCTAATAGTCCTAAACTAGGGAGAATCAAACAGAAATGAACATTTTGATTGCTAAGAACACCCATGAACCCCATATATGCAACATCTTTGAAATGAAAAGGCACTATTAGAAAAATGGTATTGCCTCAACCCTCAAGAAAGAACTTGGCAATAGACCATGGTAACAATACTTTCTTCGTAGCTTGAAGGAGTCACACAAAAGTGATAGAGGATATTAAGTTTGCATGAGAAGATGAGATTCGTGATAAAAGTGGATACACCTTGTTAGTTTACAATTTTGTTACCACATAGCAAGGGACTGTGTCTCAGTAACATAGTGTGCATCAGAAAAGTGTTATATAAGGACAACTAACAGAACAACCAACCATAAATCTGATGGAGAAAGAAAGCAGAATTAACTCAGCATCTAGAAGCATTAAACAGCAATGAATTCAATTCATTATATGATATAGAAAATTTGCATAAATCAAAAGAATATATCATGTTACTAAGCAGTCTCCAATGGGACAGCTTGCTGGATTCATCATTGCCAGATTAGTTAAAGTTCATTAAAAACAAAATTATGACATGGTTCCCAAAACCAAAACAAGTAAAAACAAAATGAGATCAAAGCATCATAGACTCATAGTATAATTACTAGAAAGAGAATAATAAAGGATTACACCAAAAAATTTAATGATGAGCTAGCTCCAATAACATGTCAGATTACCAGTTACTCCGAACATTAACAAATATTAGACAGCACCAACTACAAATTCAACAAATTAACAAATACGAGAATCTTTTATTGTCCCTTCACTTTCAGAGGAAAAAAAAAGGAAGGAAAAATCTTTCCATGTCATTCATGACATCGTTTAGAAATACCCCCTGTTTGATGCCAAATATAGCAGTATCAAGCCATCGAAAGATGTAGCATCCATGAGGCATTAACTAACACTTAACACATGATACACAGTAAAGATAGAGCTTACCCCATATTCGGATACAGGGATACCCTGTTGGGCACCTAATAAGTGTGCTTGCCTTCGTGTCAACCACTGCAAACAGTTAAACAAACCAAAATGAGAACAGCACTGACCTCGATAAGAAACAATGAAGGAGAATAGTATTCTGCAAACATGCAGTTGATAGGTTCTTTAGAAACAAGAACAGCACGACATGCAGAATAAAAAGAGTTTTTGCTTGTGGAAAGTGGAAACAAGTCATAGAAACATATAATGGGTAACAACAGAGCACCACCAACCTTCCCCATTGACATGCAGGCAATACAAAGGAGTCCACAGTAGCTAAAAAGTAACCAGATGAGGAAGCCCCATTTCTGACCCTCTTCAGGCAACTGCAGGTAATTATTTGCATTATGCATCATAAGCTTGTTTACAAAAGTACTACTGAGGATTGAATAAAAATAAAACATACGCAGTTCTTGGCACTGCTGAACCACAGGGTACCAATTATAGTCCAAGCCCAAAGAAATGGATAGAGAAGCAATGCAAGGATCGAAAGGACTACTACTCTTCCACAGAAACGAGCATATCTCTGCTGCCACCCAAAATCTCTAGATGCGAAGCAAAAGAGGGCGGAAATAAAAGAGCAACTAAATTAGTACTGGGATTTGACAAATTAAAGCATCATTTGACTATGCCTGATGCCATACTAAAAATCCAGAAGCACTTTAGTGAAGTTTTATGTAATGAAATCAATGAAGTCTGCCATGAAAGCACAATGACCATAAATGATTTTGCACTTGAATGCTTGACAGTCAAGTTAAATTAAGTGAAATGAACCCCGGAAACTTCATATTCCAGAATTTCACATATGAACAGTATAAAATCACAGGACATATTGACCACATATATTTTCAAGAAATTTTTCTGTTCTCTTCCACAGTACAGTTTTAACCTAAGCCATACCATCCATTCCAGGAATTGCTACACTGTAATTCAGGCAAATGACTACACTGCCTCAACTTTTCTGTAGTGTCAAAACCAATTAGTGCTATCCAATATCTATACTATGTCAACACCTATGATGCACGGACACGGATTCAGGAATAGGAAATGACACGCCGACATGGTATTTCCTAAAAAATTGGGATACAGGTGTAGCATGATACTACAAAAACACATAGATTGATTCTGTTAGAATATCTCAGAATATCTTCAGGTATTTTAGCATATCTTTAAAATATCTTAGAATATCTTAATAATATGTTGTGAAATCAATTAGTCATCTAATTGAGGAAGCAATCTTAGGAGTTATTCCCTAATTACATTATGTTTCCTGATTTATTTTCTTTTAAATAAGGGTTAGGATTGTTATTGACCACATATATTTTCGAGAAATTTTTCTGTTCTCTTCCACAGTACAGTTTTAACCTAAGCCATACCATCCATCATTCCAGGAATTGCTACACTGTGTAATTCAGGCAAATGACTACACTGCCTCAACAACTTTTCTGTAGTGTCAAAACCAATTAGTGCTATCCATACTATGTCAACACCTATGATGCACGGACACGGATTCAGGAATAGGAAATGACACGCCGACATGGTATTTCCTAAAAAATTGGGATACAGGTGTAGCATGATACTACAAAAACACATAGATTGATTCTGTTAGAATATCCCAGAATATCTTCAGGTATTTTAGCATATCTTTAGAATATCTTAATAATATATTGTGAAATCAATTAGTCATCTAATTGAGGAAGCAATCTTAGGAGTTATTCCCTAATTTCATTATATTTCCTGATTTATTTTCTTTTAAATTAGGGTTAGGATTCTTATTGTCTTAGTGGGCTTTGGCTTGTACTAGTAGTACTACACTAGTACTTGACTTAATTATTAGTATAAATAGGGGTTAGTGCTTTGTATTTTACAACACATCAAATCAATCCAATATCATATTATTCATTAGTATTTCTTCTCTCTTTTACTCCTTCCCTACCTAAAACCATATAATTTCAACAGTCAACACCTATGATGCACGAACACGGATTCAGGAATCGAAAAGGACACGCCGACATGGTATTTCCTAAAAAATTGGGATACGGGTGTAGCATGATACTACAAAAACACATAGATTGATTCCATCAACATGTTATTAGTCTGTGTCATGATTAGTGTTACAAGAATCCTAGTTACAAAATGCAGGTTTTCACTTATTCAGATATGGCTAATTTTCAATCAGATAGATTACAAGAAACATATGAGAACACTGAAACACAACACCTCATCTATCATACTCTAATTTCACCACGGCTTCCTATAATAATGCATACACCAAATGTAAATTCTCTTATTCAATTTGGCAATAAGAAATTCAAGAAAACAATAACCTCAAAAAGTTGAAAGATGGAAGGAAGGCCTTACAAACCCATTCCCGCAGCAAGCCCATTATCAACAAACATCAAAAGCCGAAAAATAAACACAGTGGTATAGTCAACCTGAACAAGCAAAAGAAAAGAGAGAGAAAAAAGAGGCATAATTTATGAGACAACAACTTTTACTTATCAAGAAAAGGGAAATAGCAATCTGAAAAACATCAATAATATAAGGAACCCACCACAATCCATATGTGCAACGGGTATGTACAAGAATGGTACCGCTTCCAATTAATTGCGACAATAACTCTATAAATCAAATGGTCAAAGAATACATATGCAGATGACTTATGAGCTGACTTGCATACACTGGGTTGCAGAAATTTTCGTTTTCTTTTTTTGTGTTCGTTTTTTCACGATACTAATTCAGGAAAGAACGAAGGAACGGCGTGGATATTAAGAATGTAGAATCATAGGAAAACTACGAAAATCCAAAAGGTGAATTGTTAAAGGATACACGCTGGTGGCGAGCATGGACAAGAAAAACCCATCGAACCTGCAAGCAGCGAGTTGCACATCAAAATCAAAATTGGGATAAAAAGTTGGTCCTACAATACAATACAGAAAGATAGATTGAGACTAACCACTTGAAATCGACGCCTCTGATGGCCATGGCGGAGGGCAAAGGATTTAGGGAAACCCTAGAATGAAGCGATGTCGTATTGAAGGATGGTCCTTATGCAGCAGCGGAACATGCATGGATGTCAGAGAGCGGAATCGGAGTGGGATCTTACATGAAATCGGAACTTTGAACATTAAAGAAGCACACAGAGAGAGAGAGGGACGGTGAACTAACACCGTCACCGACCATAGCATTCACTTCAATGAGAAATGAGAATGGCCTGTGACTGTGCCCTGCTGAACTGCGCTGTTACTTGACGACGTTAAAGTGGCCACTGGGGTACCTTTGCTGAACTATTACTATGCTCACTCTCTTCGCACTTGAGAGTAGTTGTGTTATTTCTGTAGTTGATATTCGTAAAGTATACTTGGTTGGTTACTTTTTTTTTTTTTTTTTTCTTTTTTGCTATTCTTTTTTAAGTGAAAGAAATGCATTGCCAAAAATAAGAAGAAAAGTTTGGCTAGTTAATAGTACACTTAATTACACGAGGGCAATATAATATTTGATAGTTGATGTTTCATAAGGATAATGCTTGAAAAATATTTTAAAAGTAAAAACCAATTAATGTAAGAAATTAATAGATTAAATAATTTTATAAAAATTATTAATACAATTATTAAAAAAATAAAAATAATTTAAAATTTTAATTTTAATTTACTGTCAGTATAAAAAAAATCATACTTTCATCTAATTATGTGTTGTTACATTATTAAAAGAATTTGATTAGTATAGCAACTATTTAAGAAATCTAACTCCTTTAATCATGTATTAACACATGATTTGATAATAATGTAAAATTTCTTTATATTAATAGTGAATCAAAATTAAAATCATAATTTAATAATATAAAAATTTATGAGTTTATGTTTATCTAATAATTTATATACATAATATTGCCTATGGGGGCAATAAAATGAGATTAATATTTTTATGACAAATAAGATTAATATTTAACATTTAATATTTTAAAAAAATTCACAAAAATAGTATTGTCGGTTAAACAAGCAATAGTTCTAGCTAATAATACATTTGCATTGGTGACCTCTAAGTTAAAGAGATCTTACATCAATTGTATTGTGTATACTTATGTAAACCATGTCATGATCGATTATATTAAAATTAGTTAATCATTTACATGAAGCCATTGTTTAGGTTCTAAAACCAATCAGGACCAATCAAATGGACATGGGTTCCATTAAAAAGAATGCCTTTCTCGGGAAAAACGATTTTTGTACTTTCCCAAGTCACATCAAATGCCCCCGGAAATAACACGTGTATCATATCTGATTTACAGATTTTCACTAAAATTAGGTTAAGCCATTGAATGTTACATGTTAGGTGCTTGAAAATTACTACTGGTTTATTTGGATTATGAGAAAAATAGAGTGAAAAAAATAAAATAAAAAAAATTAGAGAAAAGAGAAATAGAGTAGAACATGAGTAGATTTATAAGCTATTTGGATTAAGAGAATTAGGAAAGAAATAAGAAAGAAAAAAATTAAATTTTGTTATAAATATATATTTGTCCCTATTTATTTATTTATAAAACAATAAAAAGAAATGTATATTAATCAAATTTTCACCTCTACCTATTTCTTCTCACTTTTAGAGAGAAATGAAAAAGTTGTGAGACCCACTATTTTTTTTTTTTTCTTCTCTATTTTTCCTCTAACCAAGCAAGAGAACTTCCTTATTTCTCTTATATTTCTCTCTTCTCTATTTCTCTCAAACCAAACAAAGGCTACAGGTCCATCCATTAAGCATTGTCTACTATAGACACTCATTCAACATTAAGTATGTGTAAAATTATATGAGTTATGTTATAAATACATCTATCTCTAAAAAATGTCATATGTTAAATGAAATGTTTATGTAAGCAGTACCTGCTTAAGAATTTCTCTTAATCAAGTATGCTCGTTTTCCCGGTGAACACACTCTTAATCAAGTATGCTCGTTTTCCCGGTGAACACATTATTTACAGTCTCTATACCTAAATACTAGCAAATATTAACCTAAAATATCAGACAGTATTTGTTATGAGCATATGAAATAGAGAGATCGGGGAGAGAGACCTGCATAATGAGCGCCATCAACGTATCCATAATACTTTGAATTAGTGTGTTCACCTGAGAAGTAAATTGGACCAACCGCTTCCTTCGTTCAATAATTTAATCAGCATTCTATCACAAGACAAAGTGCAACAGACTAGCGCTAAAACAACCCAACTTTTATTCTTATATTGAGAAACAAAAGCAACTATATCTTCAACTTATTCCATAGAAGTTTAATTTGGTTTAATTTACCTTAAGTTGTCCGTGGCATCTCTCATTGTACCTAGCTGGCCAATTTGAGAAACTACCCAGAAAAAACTTGTTAGACAACCATTTATTTACAAGAATATCTTCAGCTGGGATAGTAATTTCCTCCCCAAACCAATTTTTTAGCACCTCTAAGACCTCAGCTTTGGTATGTTGGTTTGGTTACTACTCTATCGGTCTATCCTCCTTGCTTCTGCATCTGTAATCAAGACAAACGGAATATTGGATCCTGGTATGTCATTCTCCAGATGATGCACATCAAAAGCACAAGATTGTCATTCCCCTTTTCAACAATTTTGGTAATTGATATACATCACAAATGTTAAATTTATCAAACTTGATGTGTAAACTCAAAAATACCTGCCATATTGGATGGTATCAATGCCTCTCCTGAGCATAAAAGAAAAACTCAATACTCGTGCCACTAGGCCAAAACATGTAAGGGAATTTCAGGAATATCTTTGTGTACAAGAAGGTCATGCTAAACTCTGATATTGCCGATGACTTCCATTGCTGCCTCAAGAGAAAGTGTCACAATTTTAGTAATCCATTTTCATTTATTATTTAATGGAATGGAAGATGCAGGTAAAGTATCTCACAGGCAACTTGGGTTTAAACTCAACAAGGTTGCTTTGAAAGACACCAAAGCTGGCAGAGACAATGACATATTTAGCTTGATAGGCCAATTTATCCTCTGTTATTATTGTCACTCCTTTGCTGTAGTAGCCAATTTTTCTAACCACTTGGAATGTGTATGATATTGTAAATGAAATTATGATTGAATTATCTATTACAACTATCGCTCCACATAACTTTTTTACATTTATTTTATCAATATCACTAAAAAGATATAAGTAATGCCCTCAATTAAAAATGATCACCTTATTAAGCTTGAGCCTTGGATCCTCACAAACTCCTTGCTTTTAGAAAAGGAATTACTTAGCAATGTGATCAACAATACTCTGAAACCTCTTGGATCAGCTACAAAGTAGGACTTATTACCAAAGTTTGCGAACTCGTATCCGGGGATTGTGTGCTTTAGACTTGTCAATCTTGCTTACTCCTTATCTTCATAATCATAGTAGAAATATTCTACATTCTTGGGGACACTGCCAGATTCATCATCAATCACATTTTTGATGAAAAATTATGTTCTCTAGAAACATATAGCATCAATTTTCTTAGCTATAATAATAGTGAAGTGAACTTCTGAAATTGGTTACCATCTTTAAATATGTGGATGGGCTTCTAGTGACACATCATAGTCCTTCTTCCCCATCATAGAAGACAAGGTTTCTCATAAATTCAAGGACAAATTGAGCCTTGTTGAGGCTTCCAACGCTGCATCCACCTTATGTTTCGAGTATAACTTGAAATTCAGGCTTCTAATTAAGTGTTGATGAGGGGGTTGCTAACTTGTTATGGTACTTTTATAGGTATGATATTCAGGGTGAGTTGACAAGTATTGATTGATGGTTAGTTTCACAATAAATATTTGAAAGTCAGAAACTAATGAATATTTGTGTTATTACCAAATTTCCAATTTTCGACAAACATGTGAAAAAATGAAATAGATTTTGAACCGACAAAGAGTTTATTGGCCAACAATGATTAAAGATTGTATTCAATTTGCTAAATCATATGAAGAATGTCAGAAGCATGGTGTTGTGCAACATTTGCCAGCAAGTGAATTACATGATGTAATAAAACCATGGCCATTTAGAGGTTGGGCTTTGGATTTAATTGGACAAATTCATCCTTTTTCGTAGAAATGACATAAATATATTCTTGTAGCTATTGATTATTTCACCAAATGGGTGGAAGCGGTGGCTTTAAAAGAAGTAACACAACAAGAGATTATTGATTTTGTCAAAAACAAGATTATTTGTCGGTATGGGATACCACAATCTTTGACAACTAATCAAGGAACAGTTTTTATTGGTAGGAAAGTTGTCGAATATGCTGATTCAAGAAAAATAAAGTTGTTGACTTCAACACCTTATTATGCCCAAGCCAATGGACAAGTTGAAGTTGTTAATAAAATTATTATTGGTTTAATTAAGAAACATATTGGCCGACAGCCAAAGAATTGGCATAATACTCTTGAACAAATTTTATGGGCATATAGGACTTCACCAAGGGAGTCAACAAGAACAACTCCTTATAAATTGATTTATGGTCATGATGCTGTGTTGCCAATTGAGATTAATATTCAAACGATTAGATTACAACGACAAAATGATTTGTCAGTTGATGATTATTGAAATTTGATGTATAATGAGCTAAATCAATCAGATGATGAGCGTATAACAACACTTGAAAATCTCATTCGACAAAAAGAAAAAGTTGCTCGATTTTATGATCGTCGAGTTAAAATTAAGACATTTTCAGTTGGTGACTTAGTTTGAAAAATGATTTTGCCAATTGGTCAAAAATGTCGAACATATGGAAAATAGACCCCAAATTAGGAGGGACCTTTTGAATTAACAAAAGTGTTTTCAGGAAATGCTTATGAAGTAGTTGATGTCGGTTCCAAACAGAAAATAAAAGCAATAAATGGGAAGTATTTGAAAGCTTATAAACTGACAATGCATAAAGTACGAATACGATAATTGTCATTAAATTGTCGGCCTAAAATGGTCAACATTTCCAAAATATTACATTAGAAATTGACAAAGTTCAAATAAAAAAAATGTCGGTAAAAGAAACTAACAAAATTCAAAATAACAAACGAGACCGACATTTTAAAAGATTACATGAGTTTCTAAATGTTGTCGGCCAAATGTTTTTTGAGCTCTTCCCAGTTCTCATTCATTTTAACCTGCTTAGTTAAAGCGGCTTTATAATCTGGTTCAGAGTTCTCAATGGCCGACACAACTTTTTTGCTCTTTCGAACCAATTGTCGGCCTTCTTCTCTTAATTTCTTTTTCTCTTCCTCATGTCTCTGTAAAGTTGAGGACAACTCTTCTTGCTTTTTTGACAAAGTCTTCTAACTTTTGTTTGACCTCGACAATTTCGACATTGATTTTGTCAACCTCAGCCTTGTCTTCGACAATTTCATTAGTTAGAAGGATATGTTGTTGCTTGTCATTATTTGTAGTCTTGGATATAGTATCTTTTTCATCAAGATGCCAAAGGTGCTTGTTGATAATTTGTTGGGCTGAAGGATAATGTTCAAGGAGGTTTGGAATTGTGGTCTTCATTTTGTCGACCAGTTGAATCATTTTCTCAGGCAAATCATCATCACACTCATCTAGGCAAGCGAGTGCAAGTTGAAGCTGTCGACATAATTCTGGATCAGTAACGAGAGAGTCAAAAGGATTCTTCAATAAACACTCTAAGTTATAGAGTCCTTCCTTGACAGAGGTATTGCCAAGTGAGACTGACTTGATAGATTTTGGAGAAGAACGATGACTTCCCGACAAAATGCTCTCTATCTCGGCGAAGGGGTCTTCATCATCTGAGAAGCCGAATTCAGGTATGTCGATCTCCATTGATGCCTTTCCTTTGTCGGGAACAGGAGTGGACTCTTCAATTGTCAGGTCCAAAATATCTGGGCTTTGAAAAGGCTCGACAGGAAAACCGACATTTTCAAATTCGGCTACTTGTTCTTTATTTTGTTGACCGCTCAATGATTTGTCGGTCTGAGAAGTTGGAGGAGAAGGAGTTTTGGTTGGAGTCTCCTCAGTCTTTTTGTTTTTCTGATAAAAAAAATTAGAATATGGCATGAAGAGTTAATCGACAAAGTAAAGCATAAAAGTCTATTGACAAAATAAAACGTTAAACATACTTTTTGGCTTTCAGTAGCCTTTGCAGATTGTTGGCCAAGAGTCCTAATCCTTTTCCGGCTTTTTGGGGCTTCAGAACTCTAGCCTTAACTTCTTGTAGGTTTAGCAGTGGACCTGCCTCTTTTCTTTTGAGGAGTTACAATCTCCTCATCTTCTTTTTCTTCTTCATCTTTATTCCTAACAGAAGTAGGAATTGTCGGCTCGGGAACCGACTATACAGGAGTTGATTCAGAAACTGAAATACAAAAGAAAAATGTCAGAATATGATGATTAATAAAAATAATATTGTCAGAAAATATTTTTACCATGTGGTGGATAACGAACTATTCGAGGATAGTATTCAACAAAACGAAGTTCATATGGATCTAAATATCTGACAAATTCTATTCTTTCTTTTTTGTCGATAAAAACATCCAAGGCACCTCTTGGTGGGTCTGGATAAATGTCAGCCAATCCGAATGGAGCATTTGGAAGAGGAATTGGCTTTGGACGAAAAGGTTTGAGATAATGTTTGGGGTTGACATTGTTGTTGACAAGCCAAACTTTATGGTATGCTAAAGAGCACCTACTGTCGTGTGCTTTTCGTTTTTTCTTAAGTACAAGTTCGGCTTCTCTAACAACTGATTTGGAATATTTGGGATTCCATTTAATCTTAAAATATTTTTCAAATGCTTGAATTTCTTGTAAATGCCTACCTTTAGATTTCTTTGCTGGATTCTCAGTCTGCACAAAAGGAGTAAATTCAGTCAGCAATTTGTCAAAGCAATCCTTGAGCTGGTGGTGAAGTGATTTGTAGTAATTATGTCACGATTCGACAAAAGATTGAGCTACGTAATAACTTAGTCGAAATTCTCAAGGAATAAACTGCTGACGAAATTTGGTGTTTCTCCTGACTAGTTTTGGAATGACATCCAAATTGTCAAGAATAGTATCACACAGCCTATATGTCGAATTTAAAGAAATGGGGGCTAGGAATGCTTGAGAAAAACCCATTTGTCGGGCAATGGTGTTTGGAAGATAAAGACTAATGCTTAAGTCTCCATTACCCGGTAACCAACAAGTGAAAATTTGTTGACAGAGCATGTTTGACCAAATATCATTGTTTTCAGCTTGTGTTTCAGGGTTGTCGGATATTAAGTTTCTGGTAAACCATTTTGGACCGACAGATCTTTAGGCAAAAGGAGAAAAGATGATTTTCTTAGAGGAAGAGAATAAAGAATGGAAAATTTCAAAGTAATGTTTTGAAATTGTCGATGAAAGATGTCGACTTTTCCTTTGCAAAAAGAAATGATAGTTTAACTCTATGAATATTGGAGGGGAGATTGTCAAGAGCTTTTGTCGAAAGTTGTGAAAGAAGAATGACATTAAGCCAGAGTTGAAGAACCCACAATGGGCCCCCAATATTTGTTTTCTTTGTCAAATCTTTCATTGATTCGACAATTTCACTGATTGACTCGTATAAACGAGCAATAACAAGTTGGCCTAAGGCCAAATGTTGACCTTCATGAAGTAGAATTGCCAAAGGTAAGTAAGCTCTCAACACTTGAATTGATTTTGTACAAAATACATGTGCAGAGAGCCAAAAAGTGAGAAATGCAACATGTTCAGAATCTGTCACCTTCCCAGAGGTTTAGGAATGAAATTTTATAAAAGGGTCGTAGGACATGGAGTTGGCCTCAATATCAAAAGTTTTGTCGATGGACAAATTTGGAGTAATGGGGATGCCATTGGACTTAAATCCAGCAATGGCAGCAAGGTCAAAAAGAGAAGGACCCATCATCCCATAAGGAAAATGAAAATTATTGGTGGTTTTGTTCCAAAAGCAAAAAACAGCTCCAAGCATGGGGGAGTTAAATTTGATTTTAAACCGACTAAGTTGAATGACATAAAAATTGCCGATGTTTTTCCAGAAGGAGGATTTGACAGATTGAATTCTGTCGAGCCATTTTATATATTAGTTTCTCAGTTTTGGTAGAAAACATCGAAACAAACGATTACTTGGGTCAAAGTGAAAAATCGGAATAACGTTTTTAGAGGCAATGATTTCCTGGTCCTCTTGACAAGGAAAATGACTCGAAATAGCAATTTCAAAAATTTCAGAAGGAGGAAGGAGAGGACCTAAGAAAGCACTTATTCTATGAGTGAGCTCGTAAAGTATAAGTACATGGGTTTTCCTCTAAAGGGTCAAGAACAGTGAGAACATCATCATGGCGAATGGGTTCCACGGAAGAAGAAGCCAGTGGAATGGAAGTTGAGAAAGATCCAATTTTTTGGGTAGCAGAAGAATTGGACTGAGCTGATGAAGACGCCATTGATGAAGATTTGAAGAAGATTTTTAGAAAGGTTGAATCTTGAATAAGAATAGAGGTACTCGGAGAAGGTTTCTAAAAAGGTAAAGTCTAAAAGAAACCCTTTTTTCGAATTTATAAATGGTATAATGATGAGTTACCGCCTTTATTGTATTTAATTTTTAGATGTTGGCAAACCAAAAATTGCCACCTGGCCATGATAGCAGAAAACGTGCATAGTTGGCAGTTACATCATGAGATGATCCTTTTCAAGAAAGATTAGGATCAGATAAAGTTATTATTTTGAATTTCAAAATCCCATAAAAAACGAAAAGGCGTTCCCTGTTTCCTAAGAACGGATTGATCTGGTCAATAGTTTGTCGGTTTGAAATTATCGACATTTGTAAATATTAACCCAGAGTTCAAAGTAAAAATGTGTCGGTTTATGTAGCTGACATTTAAATGAAGTTTGTTAATTCGTTTTGTCAAAGTGAATCCTGGGGATTATTTTCAAAACATTTATATTGGCCAATATTAAATTTGGTTTTAAAATTTGTCGGTTTGAAAAAGCCCAAACTCAAACATAACATATGCCTTGGCAGTGTAATTATTTTTCCAAGTGTTAATTGTCAAAACAGATGATTAATATTTTGTCGAAAAGATTTGTCAATTAAAATATTCATCTTTTTCCTCTAATTTCTTCGAGAGAAAAATATTGAGGGGCATATGTTATTACCAAATTTTCAGTTTTTGACAAAATTAGTAATCGACAAATTGTGAGATTTTGCAAGGTTGGATATTGAAATGTGCAAGTCCAAAATGGAATAAATGTGTTATTCGACAATTTATACTTAGTTGAAATCATGAAATGGTGTTAAAGGTTGAGTCGACAAAATCTGGGATTGAACCGACATTTGATGTGTTACATCCGACAAATGTTCAAAACCGACAACAGTGTTGTACCCGACAAATCAAGGAAGGGTATTCGACAAATCAAGTTTCGAAGAAGTGCTCGACAAAGTATACACTCAACCAACAAAGGGACTTGCAAATTACTGACAAAGCTAGTGTACTGACAAAATCATTATCCAAGAGCTGATGATTATCAATTTGAATTTCAAAAGTAGCGGTCACATCCAAGAATCAAGGAATTGCTGATGCTGACTCAATGGCAGTTGTTGGTAGTTTTAGACTATTACTAAATAATAAACATGTATTAGTTGCATGTAAGCCACCTGTCCAACAAATGACAGGTTTTTAGGGATTTTAAACGTAGGAAGTTTCTCTATAAATATTACTTAGAACAATATATTAGGGGCTGCAACTTGAAACATCCTACATTCTTAAAGTCCCAGTGACGCTCAAAGGATACACGGATCAATCAAGTTTATATGCCACTTTCAGTTTATGCAATTTAAATTCAGGTTCTTTACTGCATTTTATTTTCTTTTGATTTGTTTTACTTGCTTTCTTTAATTGCTTTCATTTCATGTTTCTATTCATCGTCATCTTCTTCTTCTTTTTATACTTTTTGATCCAACTAATATTTAATCTCTTGAAAGTGAAAATCCAGTGGAGGAGGTTCCCTTCCAAGATTAATAACTGGAACTGCAATATTGTCAACTTAGGTACCGACAAATCTAATAATCGACAAATTTGGCACTTTTGAGCCAAGTTTTTGTCGGTACATTACTTGACAATTTTTTACCTTTAACAATTTGACAACTCACTGAAAAAAAAAAAAATAAGTATCACAGTAATCGAGATATTGCTATAGTCATAAAAGTATCGTCTAATCTTGAGCCACTTGGCAATGTCACTTAAAGGATTGGGCATTGGACCCCCATATTGAAGCCAATTTGCATCCATTTCAACCGACTGTCCTCCAAACGAGGTCTTACGACTTCTCCCACCGATCTTATTAGTCGCTTTTAATATGATGAAATCTGGAATTCCAGCATCATGAAGGGTCTACCACCCATGATTCATGAAGCACATGAGCGATAAAACAGTCAGGTAAATAACTAGCAAATTCTGGATCGGATGAAAAACATGGGACATCTAACAAGTTCACTATCTCTATAAAAAAAAATTCAATACCTGACATTCCAGCCACAACGATGATGACTGCAAGGGATGATGAAGCAGAAGCAGCAAATGAAAAGCATTGGATTATCAGTAACACAACTAACAGCTTCAATTTTCTTTTTGTGAGGAGTGAGGATCTTGCATGTCAATGGAGGTTGGACGTTCTTAACACCCAACTTAATAAGGTTTTTGAACACGAGGTACAAGTTAGCATTTTGTGATGTTCATCTACTTATGTGTCTTCTTAGAGTATGTTTGGATGAAGGAATTTAGTGAAAAAGGATAATTTTTTATTTTAAAAAGCATTTTCATTATTTGAATTTTTTTAATATAAAGAATAAAGTGAAAAATTATTACGTAACATTTAAATCATTCTTTTTATTTATTTTTATAAATATTTTATAATTTACTCAATTTAAAAAGAAAATTACCGTTTTCATTTCTTTCTTTTTAAACTCTTCTATTCAAACATACCCTTATATTGTACACTTGTCATCTCAGGTATCACATTCCCTAATTAAATTTAAAGTAGACACTAATTTTAATCCTTCAAAAATATAAATGTCATTAGTTTTGTATTGTATATTTTTTATATTAAATTGATCTGTTTAGAAGACAAATTTAATGTAAGAACTGACATTAAATGATTAATTTGATGTAAAAAAAAATATTAAATGACTAGTAGGATTTCAAAAATTAACATTAAATACTCATTTTAATGTATTCATTAGAAGATCTAACTAATGATACTTATATTTTTAAAGACTAAAATGAATATTTATCCTTAATTTTAAAAACAGGTGGAGTTAGGCTTGTGCATGACCACTGATTTTCCCATTTCTTTCGAGTAGCATTTGTGCATTGCAATGGAACAAAGTATTAGGAATCCAATTTTGTGATACATTACAAAATGATTACAATTTTCACCCAACCTGAATTACTTAAATTAAGTCTAGTAGCTAACTACTATTTCTTCGGATATACGTTGAAATTTAAAACTGTCTTCTAAGAAAGGTTGATCTGACTAAACTAAAGTACTTCAAGCGGTTCTCCCACGAGCCAAAGAAAGAATATGCTCCAAGCCCCTAGGGGTGGGGGTACCTGCACTCCGACGCAAAAGTGAAAGTAGAAAGAAATGCTTAGAATACTAGGATGAGAACGAATCATAGCCCCCTTTATATGCTGGAGTTGTTGACCATCGAGTGCTAGTTACGAGTGTTGAGTCTTGATGGAGGGAAATTAATAATGGCCATAAAGGGTAGAACCGTTATGTAATCTGGGTGGCGTTGGGTGGGATCTTTTGCTTCCCTTTCACCAGTTGGGTCGACTTAGGCCTATTGAGCCAGGGTACAGTAAGACATAAGGTCAGTGCGTTGAAGATGTAGAGATAAGTTCAATGTGCTACCATCAGCTGGCTAAGGTTACAAAATAAAAATTCATTTGGTTAAACCACCCACGCCGTGCAATGTGGTGAGACCCCCAAATTGGGGCATTCACTATTTTGATGCAATAAGCCGTGCCTGTGAACGGGGTAAGGAAATTGTCAAATCGAATCACCTCCAAAATTGTTTAGTTTGGTCGTTGAGTCATTATGATAAGGTTACTAGCTACTAATGAGCTAACAGAGTCCTTGGTCATCTCTCAATATGGGTAGCTTAGACCTTAGTGCTATATATGCTGGCCTTGTATTTTCTTGCAAATTAATAAATCAAAGAGTTATATACCTTGAGCTCACTTTGCTTAATAGTTTTTTATATTATGAATTTATGATAGAAATTAAAGCCCGTGAAGAGAAATGAAGACGTTAATGCTGATGTTTCTCAAACTTCTGCTTGTATTATGGATCCGATCCGTAGTGGGATTATGTTGGTATTATTGAATGATTGTTGGCTGTTTTTTAAAATAAAAAAAAATTGAACTTAAAATTTGTATCCAAATCTCATGTGGCATTTTTCACTTGAGGTATGAGAGGTCTGCTATGCCCAAATAATAGTGTATCCTAAGTTAATTGCATGTCTTTGTTGTCGCAATCGTCCCGAAGGGCGTGGGCTTAAGGGCATCTTGATGGGAAAAGATAATTAAAAATTTTTAAAAAAAATTAAGGAGTCGCCACTAACCGATTCTTCCATTAAAAATGAAATGATGCAATTAGAGACTTAAGAAAATAGTCTATGTTTAATAATTTAGGTTCAAAGGTTGATTATGGGTATAGAATGTATTAGCATGTTACGCCGTCCATTTTAAGAATGGTTACCTATTTAATCTAGTGTTCTCTTGCTAAATTAATTAAATTGGTTCTTTATTATTTTAAATAAAAAAATTTATTTTTGTTATTTTTCATATCTCAATTTGTCAGGTATATTACCAAAGTGTGATAAATAATCGAGACGGGGAATGAGTGGCTTAATAGTCATTATTGATGAACAAATTATAAACCCGTAATTCGTAAGGGAAAATGACTTATAGGGACAGCTTGGTTAAAAGTGATCCCAATTTCGTTTGTTTTACAAATTAACTAATTATTTAACTAATTTAATCAATAATTTATATACAGTTAACTATATATCAAGTATTAAAATAAAAATAAATTATTAGTTAAGTATATATAAATTATTAATTAAATTAATTGACTACTTAATTAATTTTTACAACAAATTAAATAAAGATCACTGCTTATTAAACTGGCCTATGAGTCATTTTCCCTTATTATTACGCATTTAGCGATGGCCTTAAACTATGGACCTTGCTCACCCCTTGCGCGAACGATCTTCCAACGTTCTGGTCGCCAGGTCGGGGTGCCCTCCAACCTCCATTGTCAGTGAACTTTGCAAAGACATTTTCTCTTCTTAATTCATGAAATTGCACTCTGTTACTTTTTTGTTTCCATTTCTTAGTTGTGTGGCCCTGGTGGACGAGCCTTGGGTCTTTATGGCGTGATTTTTTGTGCTCCCGAGTTCCCCTAAAACAAAAATTGCCTCTAACGGCATCATTCTCTTTTGGGGATTACACCTGTGTCCATGCTTTTTCTGATATATTGATTAGTTGTTTAACATTTAATTGCAAATTATACATAGTGACACTAAATTTTAACTCTTAAAGTATTGATAAAAAATGTACGCGACCAACTCCTATGAATAAAATATTAATTAAATAATAAGCGATATCTTATAATCCAAGTTAAGTTAACGTGCGAGCAGAAATTATTTTTACATACAAATAATATAAAAATATCTCGTAATTTTAAAAAAAAAACACAAAATAGGTAACCGTAAACCTTATTTCCCAGAATTTTCTTAAATTTTTAATTTTGCATGTAATTTATTTTTTAAAAAATAATATATTTTTAATTTGGCTCTTCCAAACATGTAATTTTTTTTTATTTGGCTCTCTCATTGCAGATTTAATCCATTCTCGTCCAGAGTTTGCAAAAAGCAGGGAGGCAGTGAGTTCTTTAATAAGTAAAGTGTGAGTTCTTTATAAAAAAAACTAATTTTTTATAAAAGAAATGTATAGTAATACGAGGATATACTACTCTTATAATAAAAAAAGACTAAGACCATGTAAACAAGAGAGAGACCAAGACCAGACCGGCTATAAAAATCTTGACTTCTTAAAATGAAAGGGTCGGCTTAGTGATCGTTTGGAATTTTTTTTAATAAAAAAATATTTTTTAAAATAATATTTTTGTTATACATTAATGTGGATAAGTTTATTTTTTAAAAAAATTGAAGCACTAAGAAAGAGTATTTTGTTAACTAGATTTTAATGCTTCTATTTTTTTTTTATCTTCTCAAATATTACATTCGGACCTAAATCTTATTTTTCATAAAAAAAAATTAAACAAAACGTATGATAAATTTTTTTTTAAAAAAGTTCATCTAAATTAAACCTAAATTCGTCGTATTTATAATTGGTCATCAAAGGAATGCATCAATTCTGATCGATAACTCTATTTTAAATTGCTTATTATATGCATATCAATGAATTCTTTTTAAAAGAAAACTTAATTATCGTCATAAAAAGATATGAAGATTAATTAACTGTAACTTCATGGTCATCGATCTATTACAAAAATAATCAATGTTTTATAAAAAAAAATTCTGAAGCAATATTTAATAAACTGTAACTTCAGGGTCATCTATTACAAAAGAAATCAATATTTTATATTTTTTTCTGAAACAATATTTAAGTAGTATTCCATTATAATTATAGCCACTCCTCTGCTGCTGGCCTGCTGCTGCATACCATATATATAATCCAGTGTGTGGATTAAAATAACAACATGATAATTAGCAAGGCCTCACTTTGACCCAAACAAGTATCAGATCGATAGACCTTATAGGCATGTGCGAAGCGATATCCGAGGTGGCTAAGCTGTTACTTGTTAGTATAACTGCGATGCACGCGCTACTGGGTTAATGGCTAGCTAAAGTCAAATACGAAGCATGTGTGCCGGCGTTCATAATTTAACGATTGGAAGGGCCTAGTTTATTTATTAATTAATCGTACCACACCCATTGAATATGTTAATTAAAACTCTGATTCTGTTTTCAGCACATCCATTTGATTATAAACTCGATGAAGCAGTTCACTTGATAAGAACCATTTGTGGTCCACTAACTAATATCGAACCTAGCTAGCACCAGATTCACCAACCTCCAATCTGCATCTTGCCTCCTATGAATTTTCCGTTTGCCTAGACAAAACCGAGGCCACGATCTTTCCTCGTTTCACTCTCTGAGGAGCAATGGGTGAAAGACAAGCAAATAAAAAATCTTTTTACTCTCAATTTTGAAAGCTATACATACATATATATATATATATATATATATATATATATACTCATACATATTTTTACATAATATTTGGTTGCAAAGAAATAAAGGAAAAAAAGAATTATTTTAAATTTTAGTATTTAATTTAATTTTTTAGAGAAAAATAAAAAAAAAGATACAAAATACTTTATAAGCCAATTTTAATTCTACTCCAAAAGTAAGGAATTTAAAAATAAAAAAATATATATTTAAAAATGAAATAAAATATTCTTAAATAAAATATTATATTAAATATTATAATTATATAAAAAAATAAATTTATAATTTTTCTCCATTAAAATTCCTCTCATCTTCCTCCTTTCTCTATATTAAAATCCCTTCATTCCCTCCCCTTCCTTAAAATCAAACAGAAAGGCTGACATAAAAGACAAAAAGATAAAAGAAAAGGAACGTTCTTAGTCGTTGATACAATACTCGTCCAGAGAAAAGCAAATCATGTCTGGGCTCTGGGGAGACCATTTATTTATTGTCGACTAGGTAGTAGGTATATATTTAATGTTAAATACAATGCATATATAATAAGTAACACCTACCTAATAATTTCAACAAATTTCCCTCCTCCCTCCCTTTTTTTTCTTCTATATCACTCTCTCGGGGACACAACACGCCCAGCAGCTCAAAATGAGTATCCACTTCATCTGCTTGTTATTGTCACTCTCATCTTTCCATGTAAGAACCAGCTAGCAGAACACTTGAACTGCATGCACAAGTCTATTTACTTCAATCTGATGTATTAAATGCATAATCTTTGTACATTGCATTGGTCCTTTCTCAACATTTTTTCTTTCCCTCAAGTTGTTGCATATATATGTCGTATAATGTTTTGCCTATTCTATATGAAAGCAGGTTTCTCTAGCAACCACTGGCAGCAAGGAAACCCCACAAACACAGCACTCCAGACAGATTAACCCATTCACTCCCAAAGCCTCCCTCATTCGCTACTGGAACACCCATGTCTCCAACAACAAGCTCCCAATCCCCCATTTCCTCCTCTCTAAAGCTTCCCCTCTCACCCCACACCACTATGCCATCCTCAATAACCTCGTCACCCACAAACCCTTCTCTCCACAAACATTCCAAACCTTCTGCTCCTTAGCCAACCTATACTGCTCCTTCGACCCACCAACACCAACACACCCAGATGCACTTCATCCTACCACCACCACCAACGACGCCAACTTCGCTCTCTACTCCAACAAAAACTTCGCAAACTACGGCTCCTCCCGAGTCGGCGGAGCCGACTCATTTAAGAACTACTCTGAAAACTTGAACACAAACAACGACTCCTTCAAAAGATACAGCCAGGACTCGACCAGCCACAGTGGCCAGTTCAAGAACTACGCAGAAAACGGCAATGTAGCAAATACCAACTTCACCAGCTACGGCTTGGGCGCCACCGCTGGCTCCAGCAACTTCGACAACTACGACAAGGTGGTCAACGTTCCCAACCTCCGCTTCACCACCTACAACTCCGCCGCCAACAACCACAGGCTCTCTTTCACCAGCTACGGCAACGAAACAAACTCTGGCAGCCAATCATTCGCAAGCTACAGCAAGACCCTTCGTGGGGGACCCACTGAGTTCATCAACTACGCAGATAACTCCAACATTCTGCAATCCGACTTCACGGGTTACGGCGAGTCGGGTAGCAGAGCCAACGACTCGTTCAAGTCCTACAGCTTCTCCGGCAACAACCCGCGAACCAGTTTCAAAACCTACGGCGCCAGTTCCAACTCCGGCACCGACATGTTCCTGAGTTACCGGAACCGCGCAAACGTGGGCGATGATTCCTTCCTAAGCTACGCAAAAAAATCCAACTCCGGCACCGCCACCTTCGCCAACTACGGCCAATCCTTCAACGTAGGCAACGACACTTTCAAGGAATATGGTAAAGGGTCCGTGGGTCGGACCACAATCGGGTTCAAGTCATACGGGTTGGGTCGCGCGTTCAAGGATTACAACAAGCAGGGCGCGTCGTTTTCCGAATACCGCAACTTCAGCGCGTTGAGTGGCAAAACCGTAAATAAATGGATGGAGCAGGGCAAGTTTTTCAGGGAGTCGATGCTGAAGGAAGGGAATGTGATGGTGATGCCTGACATTAGGGACAAGATGCCTGCAAGGTCGTTTTTGCCCCTCGCTATCTCTGCGAAATTGCCATTCTCGTCCTCGCGGCTTGGGGAGATGAAGGAAATGTTTCACGCGCGGGAGGGCTCGACGATGGAGCGCGTGATGGTGAAAGCATTGGGAGAGTGCGAGAGAGGTCCGAGCCCGGGTGAGACGAAACGGTGCGTTGGCTCGGCGGAGGGTATGATAGAGTTTGCGGTATCGGTGCTGGGTCCCAATGTGGTGGTCAGGGCCACTGAGAGTGTGAATGGGTCCAGCACGAGTGTGATGATTGGAACGGTTAATGCGGTAGACGGTGGAAAAGTGACCAAATCAGTTTCTTGTCATCAGAGTTTGTACCCGTACCTACTGTATTATTGTCACTCTGTCCCGAAAGTGAGAGTCTATGGAGCTGATATTCTTGACGTGGACACCAAGGTGAAAATCAATCATGGGATTGCCATCTGTCATCTGGACACGTCATCGTGGGGTCCGGAGCATGGGGCCTTCTTGGCACTGGGGTCTAGCCCTGGAAAAATTGAGGTGTGCCATTGGATTTTCGAGAACGACATGACCTGGACCACTGCCAATTGAGGAGAATATCTCTCCTTTGGGTTTTTTTCCCCATTATCCTCCCTTACATGCAGTTAGTTAGTACTATATTATCAAAAGAAATTCAGTGATTTGAATATTGTGAAGCCACATTGCTTTTCTTAGAGTTTTGGAATTCTATTCATAATTCGGCTGCTAGGTTCTATTGTGTCATTTTTTAGGGGTTTGGATGGTCATGACTCTTGCCTTTTTTTTTTAAATTTCTTGTGCCTTTGAGAAATCTAAATCCTTGTGGTGATTCTGTTCATTTTGGTCTTGCCCTTGTGCTTTTTATAAAAAGATGTGAAGCTGGCATTCAGCTAATAAAATGCAGGACAAGGGAATTGTAGGGCAGTAGAGACACAAATGTTAAGGGTTGCCGAATCAAGCAATTTGAGAGAAGAATTTCAAGGTTCTGATGATGGGATAGTGGCATGGTGCTGATTGTTGCAGTACACGTTGTCGAGGGGGCCAAGTGCCATTATGCTTGCGCAATGCGTCATTTGCTGTGTCAGTAACTTCATGGAAGGCTGAATGTGTAGAGTAGGGGGCGGAGTGAGGTGCGCATGTTCAGGGTTCAAGTGATTGCGTGGTCAAAAGTGAGAACTGAGAGCATAAACGGCATGCAAACGCTGCAGCTTTAAGTGCAACCCAAGAAATGGACCATCAAAGGCTCAAAGCCACGATCCGTAGCTTATGATAGGTGAGTGCGTGGTATGGACAGGGGCAGGGGGACAAAATCAGGCAATCAGGACCCACCACCCCTTCCATAGCCCTTTAACCCCTTTAGACTTTTGGAATCGTCTATAAACTAAATCATATTCATACCTGAGACACAATGACACGGTTTAATAAAAATTTGATCTTGAACAGCAGCTTGAATTAACTTCATTTGATCTCTCTTTAATTTTATGCTGGATCTTTTTCTGTGTGGCTTTTGGTGTTTGGCTGCTTGGGTTGGTATTGCGTTTTTTCTCTGGTGCTGTTCCGTTCCTCGTTCATCATATGTTAAAAATAAAAAAAAAACAACCTTAGAATCATCTCTCATCCCAATAGCACGAAATTATTGAGCTTCAGAAATGTGATATTCCATTCCATGCACGCAGATAAATTAATCATTGAATTTAATTTCTATTCACTGTGAGTGTAAAAAAATTTTATATTGTCATCTAATCATATATTACCAAATCATTAAAGAGTTTAGCTATCACAATCACTATCTAGAAAGTCTAACTACTTTAATGATGTGTCAACACATGATTAAATGACAGTGTAAAAAAACTTTACACTGACAGTGCATAGAAATTAAATCCTTAATCATTAGACATTATTGGATATGAAATGTAGCATGAAACCTTTTTCAAAATTCAATTTTCAGGTTAATTTTAGATGGAGTTTTATGAATAATTTTTATATCTAACATATCCCTTCATGTAAAAGCACTTTAACCTTATGCTAAAATTCAACTTTGTTTAGAAGATATAAAATCAATATTGAGTCTTTACCTAAAAGTTTAAGTTTTTGATAGAATTGATCATTGACATAGTATCAAGGCCTCTATGACCAATTGATTAGAAGTTCGATTCTTACATTCTTTTGAATAAAGAATTTCAGCACAAGGTATGAGTATGGTGAGTCTTTGCATTATCCGCACATCGAGCCTAAGTCTATGTTTAGGAGGACATATGTCATGTAAATGAATGGAATGGAATAACATAGTAAATTTTATAAAATGAGCGTTTGGAAGTTATTAAAGAGAATGAGAGGGAGTGACAATAGAGGGACCCCAAAACCCTTCTTTGGCATTAAAAATCTCAATTTTGTTATCCCTCCAAATTAGGGTATTTAGGAGGGAATGACATGATTTGGTAAGAAAATTGGAAAGTAAAATGTATAAGTTTTTCCATTCTACCCACCTAAATTATAACTTCCAAATAATATTGTAGGGAGTCCCTTCCATTCATTTATTAAACTACTAAATAATAGAGTGACATTTATCTTTTCATTCCTTTTCCTTCCCTTTCTATTACAAGCAACCCCCTTCCATCAACTTTTTTTTTATCTAAGGCTTTCCATTCCATCCATTCCATCAACTTTAAGCCTTTGTTTGGATGTAAAAGAAATAAGAAAGAAAGAAAATGAGAGAAGAGAAAATGAATAGAAAAGTATATTTTCTTGTATATGTTTAGATGAAGAGAAAATTGAGAGAAAGAAAATGAGAAAAAAAAGAAAAGAAATATAATTTTATAGAATGACATATATACCCTCATTATATATATAATAAAATATAAATATATCTTATTTTCTTTTTTATATCCCTAAACACATTTATTATAAATTATATAAATAAATAAATTTTATAATAAATAATTATATTTTAATTGTTTTAATTATAAAATCTGATTTTAAATTTTTTAATGAAAAATAATTTAAGATTAGCTTTTATTGTTTTATAATAATATTTTAAATATAAAAATTTCAATAAAAAATATATTATATAAAATATCCCACCCCACCCCCACCGTCACTCTCATTCTTAATCCCACCCCCCTTATATGGGTAACTCATCGCACTCCACCCACTGTTCTCATCCCAAGGTTGGCTAACCGCCACCCTTTCCCCACCCAACACCCAACCAACGATAGCCACTGATAAAGCAAGTTGATTAGGAGGAATTGTGAGGATTGACCTTCCCCAACTCCTTCCTTCCCCATTGGCCTCTCCCCTTTTATTCAAACTGCTCTGGTGGCACTCTCCTATTCTCATTCAAACTGCTCTGGCGCCGCTGTTGTTGGTGACTGGGAACTGAGGAGTAATTTTGTTGGTCACGCTTTCGTCTTAGACGAAGAAAGATAGTACTGTAATTTTGTAACATTAGCTTCCTTCTCCCCATTTTCTTCTCACTAGTGCGAAGAAAATTTTCCTATGAGATCCACTGCGTTTTTTTTCTTTCTCTCTTCATCCAAACAAGAAAAAATCGATAGATTTCGATTTTTTCTCCACCCTATTTTGTAAATAGGAAGGGCGAAAGCATTATCGTATTGGTGAAGATACTGCTTTTACCACATTTTGAGCAATGTGAATATCAAACTTTATCGACCAAATATATATAAAAAAAAAAATTATGTACTGAGAAGTGCTCTGTAGGCTGTAACAAATAACGTACTATTATTATTTTAAATAGAGAAAAGTGCGAACTTTTCAATTCTCATCAATTTACAAATAATTACTATGAATTTAAAAAAAAAATAATTTAATTCTTAAATTAACTTAATTATTCTAATAATTTTTTTCATACATCATGTATTAACTCACTAACAAAAGAGTGATGTGGTATATCATACACCGTCTATCTATTACAATCTCAGCCATTTATATTATATTATTTTTAATTTCTTTTTATAAAATTAATAAATCTCTAAAAGTAAAATGAAAAATATTAAAATAAATAAATAAATAAAGAAGCTCTTAGCAGCCTAGCATGGGGTCCGGTCTTCCTCCATCTTCCTTAGGAGTCAAAACATTCCTCCATGTGTTCTTGCATGACTCTATACGTTCCCGGACCCTCCATCCCAAGATTCTTCCTTCAAACAACCTTCTTCATCTTTCTCCTTATTCTTCTTCAACCGCAAGAAAAGACTCGGACAAGCGAGCAACATAATTGAAGCTACTGCGAAGCAAATGGTGAGTGTGCGAACCTCTTTTGGCATGCATGCGTGATCACGTCGAGGATGCAGATACCGAGGTTTCCGACGAGGCTAGCTACTGTTGTAAGCTTGAATGGATAGAGCTCGTGGTATTGAATCAGAAAATTTGTTGCTCTGTAAATGAAGAATACTCAGTTGTTTAAGCTCGCCAATACCCACAGGAATTTTCTCAAAAATCTGATCGAGGAGGACCCAGACCATCTGTGTTCTTTATTTTTTTAGATTTATTAATTTTATAAGAAGAGATTAAAAATAATTTAATATAAATGGTTAATATTAATACGGCCTATAATGTACAACGTCACTCTTTTATTAGTGGATTAACAAATAATGAATAAAATAATTTATTAAAATAATTGAGCTAATTTAGAGATTACATTAAAAAAAAAATTAACTTTCTTTGCTGTTGAGGGAACTAGATGTACTTTTTCCCTTTAAATATTTTGTTGATTGCTTTGAGTTGATAGATAAAAGAAAACAAAATGTCACCACATGAAATAACTCCACGGAAGAGGTAAATAATGAATTAGCAGTATGGTCAATTGAGGCGATCAATGAAACATTTTATTGGGAAACCTTTAACAAAAGCCCAAATATATTTGGTCCCGAAGACTAATTACTAGGAAATGGTATTAGTAAAGAAATGGTTACACTCACTTTGCACATGACTAGAAGGTAAAAGCATAGATTTCAAATCCAACACATCCTCTAGAAAGACACTTCTTTCAGTGTTTTTATGTGAGAAAATAAAAGTATTTATTCGTGATATTTTTGCATAATTGTGATTAAAAATTATGAAAACTATATTTAATTTGTTAATCATTTTAAATAATATTTTGCCACTTCGAAGCAATTTGATTGGCATGTGATTTAAGTTTTATTTCTTCGACTATATATATTTTCAATGAATAGTAAAATACGAGTTTGAAGATTTGTTAATTGCAATAGTAGGAGAATTAAATACGGTAGCTTTCGAATTTTTTAATTTCCAGATTATCTGGTTTAGAAGCCACAATACAAACATAATAGTGAAAGTTCAGCTTTGTGGAACTCTCTCAAAAACTTAAATTATTAAAAAAATGTTTAAAATTAATTTTAAAATTGATTTTGAAACAAGTTCCAGAAACAAAGTTGAAAACAAGTTTTTAAAATAGTACACAGCAAACCATTCCAAACAGGCCCTAAGGTTCAATTGCAGATTTTTGTTAAAGAAAGAAGCACCGTAGCTTTTTCTTTCTAAATTTTTGGAGACTTAGCTATGTCTGGCAGTTTTGAAAGGGATAAGGTGAAATAGTTAGTAATTTAGTGGTTTTGAATAGAATAAAGTGGAAAGATAAATATATATTACTTTATTGTTTAGAAGTTTTAGTATCTGTTTGGATTAAAAGATGAGAGAGTGGAGGGGAGAGATTTTAATGGAGGAGGGGAGAGATTTTAATGGAGGAGGGGATTTTAATTATATATTCTATTTGAAAAGAAGAGAGGAGGGAAGGGAAAATAATTCTCTTATTGTTTAGTTCACAAAGGGAGGGGAGAGATTTTAAAATTAAATTACTTTTATACCCTTTTATGTTATATTAGAATTAAAATCTATACTCTTTTATTTGTAATTTTTTTAGACGTGTTATATGTAGCAACTATCGGCGTTAGTGGCAAACACCAACAGAGGGACGTCAAGAGATTATGATAGTTGCGGCTTCTAGATAATTCTGATCACAAATGCAAAGTAGATCTAGCCTAAAATATAACAGGGGCAATTCGGATTTCAAAAAATTGTGAAGGATATTTTAGTCTAATTACTTAAAATATTTTAAACTCTCTTCCCCTCCCATCCAAATCCCCCTATTATTGGAGGGGAGCCAAAATAGACTTAGGAGGTATTTTGCTCCCCTCCATTCCTTTTTAAAAAATTGAATCAAACAAGAAAGATTAAAAAAAAATCTCTCTCCTCCCTTCCATTCCCCTCTAACCAAACAGTTAGTTAATGAAAGAATAGAGAAAAATTTCACTTCATTGTTTTAAAGTCATAATAATAATTAATGAAGTAGAGTAAAATATAAATTTTACTTTTCATTGTTTTAAAGTCATAAGTTCTTTTAAATAGAGCTTGGTAAACAGGTCAATGCTTGCAGGTTGGCCCGTTTAACCTGCTTTCTTAAAGGGTTATGATTAGTCTAATACCCAACCTGTAACTATCTGAATCAGTAAGGCTCAGCCCGTTTAACCCGCGGGTTAAGTAGGTTAGACCAAGTTGGCCCGCGGGTTGTCCATTACCCAATATTTCTTTTTTTTTTTCTTCAAAAAAATAATTATTTTTCATTAAAATACTTTCAAGTAGTAGCCCAACACAAGTATTTAACTTATCTAATTCCTATGCCTAACTAAAAGTGGCCTAAAAAGTGGCCTCATATTATGACTTTAAAAAGTGGCCTAAAAAAGCTCAACTAATAGCCTCATATCACACTTATATACACATTTTTATTTAAATTATTAAAAAGTAAATAAAAAATATTAGCAGGCTAGGCCCGCTAACCCACAAGCTTAGGCGAGCCAGGCCAAGTTAGTCATATTCTTAACATATTATTAAAACAAGTCAACCCGATTCAACTTGCATAAAACAAGTCCATAGCGAACCAAACTGGATTGGCCTGTTAGCCACTTCTACTTTCAAGGATAAGCAGGACATAGTTTTCTTTCTTTATATTATGATGGTAAAGCACTTACAAGCATAGTTATAAAATTCAGACTGGACTGGCCTGTCCAGCCAGTGAACCAGCCAAGTAACCGGTCCAGGTGATTAGTTGGATTTGACATATCTTGGACCCGGTCTGACTTGGTCGGTTTGGGTTGAAAACCAGTGACCCGGCCGGTTGAACAGGTGGGGTCATGAATTTTATTTTATTTTTTAAAACTCTTACACTTTGAGAAGTCATAACTTTGACTCGTTTGTCCGATTTAAATTAATTATATGTCCATTTCATATAACTTTTCGAGATCTACACCATGTCGGTCCTACTTTTTTTAAAAAAAAAACTTATTTTCTAAGTTATGAGTATTTTAATGAAAATATTATGACTTTTTTATGAATTAAGGGTTAAACTCTTTTTTAAAAAAATTCATCATTTCTCTCAAAATAAAGATATTTTAGTTATTTATAATGATAAATATCATCATATATAATGTGTATATATATATATATATATATATCTATTTAAATATTTATTTAATTTTATGCGGTTCAACCAATAATTCACTAATTAAATCAGTAACCCATTAACTCAGTACCTCTAGATCGAGTCAACTACATGTTTGATTTTAAAAACTATGCTTACAAGTCAAAACCCCACGAGCCGTCAAACAAAAGTTAAACAAAACAAACAAAAATACTCGTTATAATGGTCCCATCAATATATATAGCAAATGTGAGAAATTGAAATATGGCAAATGACTACGGGCGGCCAACACCCCTTTCTCAAAGGAGGAAGAAAATAATTATCTCATTGTAGCAAAATTTGTCAAAGTCAGTGGGGGGCTGCTTCTGTTTGCTGGATGTTCTACAACATAAAAGGCATGGGGATGCAAGTTTACAAACATAGTGTTCACACTTAAATTTGTCTTAAACTTCTTATTTTTATCAATAAGTATTGTACCAATAAATTTAGATTTGATCCAGTTACCAAATTCAAACTCATTGCTTTAAAAGGATAATGACAAATAAAATAAAAGGAAAATTAATTTTAATCTAGCATGTAAAAAGGGAAGAATCCTCACTGAGAGAGTAAAATTTTAAAATAAGAAAAAAATTTGATTGGTCATAAAATTAAATAGTAAACAAAAAATGATTTGAGGAAATAAATTTGAATTCAAAAATACAATTAATGCCTTATTAATGGTAGTTTAGGGTTTGAATGATTAATTGATTTTGATTTATTCTAATTGCATAAATTGATTTTGATTAACGAGAGAGATTTATTCTGATTTGTCCTGATTAATTGAGTTGATTGAGGTCATAAGAATAATTATTTGGGTTATAAATAGCTAAGAGTAGAAAAACTCTAAAAAAACAGATAGAGAGAAAGGAGTCCCAAAATGCAAAAGTGAGGGGTGAACCTTCAAGAAAATAGGAGAAAAAAAGAGAGGGGAGAGGAGTTGTAACACAGAGAAGAAAGAGAGAAAAATACACAGAAAGAGCCACAACACTTAGAGTGAGACAATACACATAAAGAGAGGGAGAAGGAATGAGAAGATAGAAGAAGTCTCTCCCCACTACCCTTTCGTCAAGGAATTCGACTCAAGGTATGAGCTTAACTTTTTTCTGTTCTTTACTTCTTGTATAAAATAGTGGAGATCTTTTGTATTCATGGCTGAAATTTCAAGGCCACCATGATCCCTCATTCTCTACTAACAGAATCAAGTCACCATAAACTCTTGCTCCCACTAGCATATTGATATTTGTTCTTGTTTTTTTAAAAAAATAATAATGAATTAAGATTTTCGACGATGGATAATTAAAACTAGCTATGACATTAATGGCGTTTTAATTCTTCCGGAGGTGAGGGTATCCCTTTGGTTTTGCCATGGGTATTGACAGGCCTCATATGATGCATAATAAAATTCTTAAATTGTTATTTGATCAATTTTCTTCTACTTTGTGTTACATTTGTTATGTTCTTTATCATGAGTTATGGAGTAAGATCTCAACGAAGGAATAATCAAAATTAGTTGTGACGACAGCAACATTTTGACAATCCTGAGGTGAGGATAAATTTTTATAGTTTTGCTAAGAGCGTTGACGAGGCTTTAAAAATCTCTAATAAAAAAATCTTATTACATATATTAATTATTATTATTTATTATGACTTATGATATATTAATACATTTCAGAGTATATTCGCATCCATCATTTAATTAAAACATTTAAATCTGACCGACAACGAAAATATTAGGAGAGGATTTGGGTACCGATCATCTAAACTCTTTCCAATATTCTTGAGGTTATTAACAAGGTTTTGAAAATCGAACCGGTGATTGAATCGTCAGGGGACTGATTCAAGATTCAATGGTTCAACTAGGTTGAACCATGGTCGAACCGAAGTATAATTAAATAATTTAAATATATATATATTATATACTAATTAAACAAATTAAAAATTATAAAAAACAATACAAATGATAAAAAATAGTTTACAGTTTATTTTTTGAGAGTCCAAAGCATTCTGTAATAGTATTATAGCCTATTTTTGTTTTAAAAAATTTCAGTTTCAGTTCAAATATATATATAATCAATTATACATTCAGTTTCTAAGTTTCTATACAATCTAAGTTTAAGTATTTCATATAAAATTCTTTTTAAATTGGCTTACATTCAATTTTTAGATCAAAATGACATTATTTAAATTAGTAAAATTAAAAAAAAGAAAAAAGAAAAAGAGGACCGGTTGAACCTAATTGGACTGGTCTGGGTCGACCGGTTCACCGGTTTTTGACTGGTTCACCAATTCTTGACCAGTTTTCAGCCTGGCAGATTTTTTGGGGTGGACCGGACTGGTGGGGTGACCTGTTCTCGATCGAACCGGTTCGGTTCGGTTTTCAGAACTTGGGTTATTAATATTACATTTTGCCGGGAGCATTGGTGATGTCTAATTTTCATAATTAAATAAATAAAATATTTTCATAATAAAAATAAAATAAAATAACTGCGAACAAATTATTATAGACTTAACTTTGTGGTGGTGGTAAATTAAAATTTCATTTAATCACACATTCCAAAAATTTCATTTTCTGAAAACCATTTCACTAATCACTTTTTCTAAAACATTCCTTTTATAAAAATCATTTAAAAATCTCATATTTTATTTTAGAAATATTTTCTTAAAAATATAATTTTTAATTTACCACCTTCACTAATGTGTTGTGGGCTTACATTTGTTTCATACAACAATGGCTATTTAGCCACTCATTCATTGTCTTAGTCATTTATCATTTTTGATAATATGCCAACAAAATAGGACATGTCAAAATAAAATAAATAACATTTTTTTAGATAATAAAGGACATATTTAATTAATTTAGCAAGATAACACTAAATTAAATAGGTAATCATTCTTAGAATAGATGGTGTAGGGTGCTAACACCTGTACTAACACCTTCCGTACCTATAATCAACCCCCGAACCTAAACTCTTAAACATAGACCATTCTCTTAGGTGTCTAATCGCATCATTCCATTTTTAATGGAAGAATCGGTTGGTGGCGACTCTTAAACAAATAATTTTTAGTTGCCTTCTCCCATCGCGGCGCGCTTTGGGACGGTTGCGACACATAGAAATGAGAAAATAATAAGAAAAAGTGTTCTTGACTGATAAGGGTTAGAATTATAAATTATTAGCTAAAAAACTGTCTTTCATCCCAAACTCTTTAAATTAAAAAGTATTAAAATTTGGAAAATTAAGTGGTGTCACGACCAGAAAAAATCGCGACGGAAAGCGGTGAGAGCAAAAATAGTGGTTTAAAATAAAAAAAATGGAGTCATCATTAATCTTTTATTGGGTAAGAAAAATGACTAGCAAAACTCTTTTAAAATGGATTTAAAATAAAAGAAAAAGAAAAAGGTTTGTGAAAACCAGGTAAGGTTTGAGAGTCGATTTATGCACAGGGAATTGTGGAAATTTAATCCCAGAGCACCCCTGACACATCTGTTATAAAACGGTTACCTTATGTTAGTTGTGTGAATTTTAATAACCTTAACAATATTTGATTTACCCCCTAAATAAAACAAGTCAAATAATTAAATTACACGATTTACAAATTTAAAAAAACGTTTACCGATTTGGTGAAAAGTAATAAATAAATTAGAATATTTACAGATTTGGCTTGACTTACGTGCCTAAGTATCCCCTCGTGCAATGGGGAATTCAAAGTCATGTAATTCTCTTGAAAAAGATCAGGAGTTGATTGATTTTAATTAAGGAAAACATTGTTTTAAATTAATTGATTAAAAGAAAGTTGTGATTTAATTAACAAATGATGGGTTGATTCGATTTGAAAGGGAATTTGTTATCGTGTCTTACACATGATGGAATGCGGTACTAGACTCACTAATCCATCCCAAGAAAAATGTCTAGTGGATACATGACCACTGAAGACAACTAAAGCGATTTGTGGCTTTGGACCACTTGCTTGATAAAAAAAAACAAAAATTACTTTAAATTAATCAATTAAAAGAAAAGGATTGATTTGATTGGAAGAGAATGAATTGATTTGGTTTAAAAGAAAAATGATTTGATCAGAGAAAAAAAAAGTTTGTTAACGTGTCCTAAATGGGATGGAAGACAGTACTAGACCTATTGATCCACCATAAGAAATAATTGCCTAATAGGTACTTGATCTCTGAAGACAACTAACACAAATGTTATGGTATTAGACCATTTATTTGATTATTATTCCACCTATTTTCTTCTTATATAATATAAATACAAATAATTGATGCTAAATATTCAAATCAAAATAATGATATTTAAATGCGATAACATTAAATAATCAAATAAACAAGTAAAGTAAACAAAACGAGATAACATTAGTAAACTAGAGCAAATAATAATAATAAAATGATGAAACAAAATAATAACAATAAAGCTTGTATTAACCAAAGCCAAAGAAAGCTAGAAATTATTATATATTTTTTATTAATTTTCTCATTATCCCCATTTGGCTTATTCAATTAGTCCCATTCATTTTATTTATTTATTTTTATTATTTTGATTAATTCAATTAATCTGACTTATTTTGCTTATCTAACCCCTAACCCCCATTTGTTTTTATAATCTCTTGAGCCCCAAAAAAAACCTAAACTAATCAAATTAAAAAAAAAACAGTATGAAAGGAAAGGAAAAAAAAAAGAAAATAAACACACACACATACAACTAAGCCTGCAAGCCTACTAACGAAAAAGGTACACCCTAAGCCTTGTAGAACTAAACTTAACTAAAAGACACACACATAAAATAACCACAAAAGGCTAGCCTATAAAATAGCTTAACAAAAAAAAAAAAAAAACTTAGTAACATTTCAAACGATACCAAAATGGGGAAAACAGGGATTGGTTCGGGTGTTGGGGTGCAGGTGGGTATCTAGTTTGGGCGGTGGCTTGGTTGTCTGGTGGCCATTAAGTGGTGCCGCAGCAGCTTGGGTGATGGTTTGCGGTGGTGGTTTGGGTGAGCTTCGCGGTGGCTGTTGGTGGCGAGGTGGTTTGGATAATAGTGACTTGCGATGGCGGATGGGTGGCCTTTTTTTGGTTTGCTGTTGATGGTTTGGGGGAAAGGGTTTGAGAGCTGGGTATAGGTTCATATGGGTGGTTGATTGGGTGTGGGTTTAGGCGTTGGTGTATGTTGAGAGTACAGGGGTGGCTGTTTGGCGGGGTTGAGTTTCGGTAAGGGTTATTTTGGTGGCTGTGCTTGCGTGGTCGGACATGGAGAAGGAGTATGCTGATGGGTTCTGTTTGGCATTGATGAGGCGGTGATTTGGGTGGCCTGGGCAGCTGGTCCACGGCTTTTTGGCTGATTCGCTTGGTGGTCTGGTGTTTTAGGGGAGTGGTTTGGTGGTTCGCGATGTGGCGCGATGGGTTTTGGGGATGGTGGTTGGGTCTGGTGGTTTGGGCGGTTGATTTTGGTGGTTTGGTTTTGGTGAGTTGGGTGTGGGTTGCTGGCTGGGTTTCGATTTGGCGAGGGGAATGAGTTCCGATTTGGGTTGTTGTTTGTGGTGTTGATGGTGGCTCGCGGTGGCTACTTCCATGGAGGATGGGGTGTTTGTGGTGAGCCTCGGCTTAGGTGACGGGTTGGTGAATGGGGTTGCTGTGCGGCGATTTGGGTTGCTGTGCAGCGGTGCTGCTTGGTTACGGAGGTTGGACGATAAGGCAATGGTTTAGGTGACTTGGGTGGTTGATTGGGTTTAGTGGGGTGTTGATGAAGGGTTTCGGTTGTAAGAAGAACAAAATAAAATAAATAATAAATAACATAATTGAAAAAAGAAGAAACGAAAAGAAGACATAGCAGAAAACACAAAACACAGTAGTATTAGAGGTTGGGTGACATTACCTTTCTTCCTGCAAGCTCGAAAGTGAATTTTTTCTTTGATAAAAATCCAAAACCAGCTCTATCTTCCTGCTACTGTAGTCCTCTCTTTTTTTCTCAAAAAAACTTCCTTTCCTTTTTCTCCTTCATTCTCTGCTGTGGCGGCGGTGCCACTTCTCACTGGTTTTTTTTTTTCTTCCTCGCCTTGCTGCCTCTCTTCCTTAGGGATTTAAAGGAGTGAGCTAGGGTTTCAAGGGTAACACCCTGGGCCATTGTAAAGTTTGGGCTGGTTGGGAATGGGTAGAATAGGTAGAAGATGGGTTAGGGGCCTGGATCAAGAAGGCATTGGGCTTAGTAGGAAAGGGATCTAGTGGGGAATGGGTTAATCTGAACGTGGGCTTGGATCAGATAAAATAATGAGCTTGGGTGGACAAATTTGTCTCTTTTTTTTTTCAAATTTTCTCATTTTTTATTCTTTTTATTTCCCTTTCATTTTTTAGAATTTTTTTTTACTTTTAAATTTGCTAAAATTAAATGAGAATTTTTTTATTTTTTCTAAAATGACCCGAACAAATTTGTGATAGTCGAGAATGGTGAGTACGAGAAAGATAACGTTTCAGCTGCTTTCTCACCTTTGAAGTTGTATATGTTCATTACTATTTCTCTCATTCCTCTCTTTAATGACTAAATTTAAGTCATTTGGAGAGAAATGAAGCAAGAGATCTACTGCAGATACTTTCGAACAAAAGCGTGTCTACAGCTCAACCGAGTTGCACAAAGCCATGGCTAAAGTCCAGATCCAAAGCTTTTTCATGACGACACCAACTAAAGTAAAATCTTTATATTATTACATCTGTCAAATAGGTTAGCTCTTTTATTGTCTTTAGGGGAAGGCAATAAGTTAGATTGACTCACGAACCAGCATGTTTTCACTTAATGTAACTCATAAATAATGGGCGAGTTTTGATCTGGACGTTGGGTTAGGTTTAAAATAGCTCAACTCGTAATGTATGAGTTAGTTTGAGGTCAAGACTTTCCCATCATACATAAAACTCATTCAACCCACTCATGTACACACACACACATATAAACATAAGTAATTATTTTCCTTTTTTGTAAACCTTAAGTAATACTTTATTTTGACAATTGTGTTGACTGTTGTGCTTAATGGTCATAGTGTCATTAGCTTGCAAAAGACCACAGAGGGGAGAAGGCGATGTCGCCGTATAGAGTTTATGTTGATAAAATCTTGTTACTTTTGTATTGATTTAATTATTTTTTATGTTTAAGTTCAATTCCCGTGTTAAACTCAACTCACATATGAGTGGGTCTTGTTGATTAGAATCAAATGAAAAATTTCTCCAAACCCAACTTCACACAACTCATTGCTTCTATGAGTAGATTTAGTCCAAAAGTATCCCAAACCTAGAGGTGTCAATTCAAGCCAGCTTATGTCGAGACAAGCTAATTTCATATTAGACCAAGTCGGGCCAATTTTAGTGTTGGCTGGCAGCCCAGCACATGGTTGCAGGATGCTCAACGGGCTACTCACTTTTATTTTTTTTATTTTGTTTTTTTGTTTTTTTGTTTTTTTGTTTTTCTTCACTTGTTTTGTGATTATAACAACAAACTATTGATAAAATTAAAATTTCATATCAATCCAAGCTCACAAAAGCAATGTAGGTTAATTAGATAAAAGTATATATAACATAATTATATTTAGTGTCAGTAACATAAGCAGTAAAAATTTATTACATTGTTTATGGCCTAAACAATTTAGGATATATTCATGATGCATATCTGGAATCATAAATTAATCAATTTAATGAATTATAACAAGTGAATATCATATACAAATGGAGAAAAAAGAATGACTATTATGTATTCATCAAATTTGATTCTTCTTTTTCATTTTTATCTTAAATAAGCTAGTCAAATAGAGACATTAATAAATAATAATAAAATTAAATGCATACTACAAGAGAAAAAATTTATACTATCAAATCAACAAAACAACTCTTATTGGACTAACTTATTTTTGAGCTGGACTAACACAAAATGTGATTGAAGCTAAGATTTTCTTAACCAAACATATTCTTTTGTGACTCTTACCCAAACTCAACCAATATTCACCCATACAAATGAGTCATGTCTTTTAGTTGGATTGAGCTGACTCGATAAAATGATAAAATTAAAAAAATGGGTCCAAATCCAAATTGACAATTCTATTTTCAAAAAATAATTCATTTTTTATTATGGTTTTGGGCAATATATACACACATGCATGTGGATAAATAAAGACGTCGAGATACAAGAAAAATTAATTATAGTTAATTCAGTTGACCACCAGCAGCTATTTGATTTAGTGACCATGTGCGACCATTTGATTGGAGGCGGCTATGAATAGTCATTTAATATAATAATTTAATTATGATTTATTGCAAAAATTTACACAACAGTCGATCAACAGATTCAACACTAAACTCTTACTATAATTAATTAAATATAAACCAAATTAAAAGAATGTCTGGCTTATATTTTTAAGGTCAAGTCTTACATCTGGGTAGAATCAACAAGTTTTAATTTATTTTATTATATTGCAGCAGGGCCAAGGCCCTGTACAAACATGCGGCACACTAGGACCCATCCTTCTGCGGGTCCAAACGGATGACATACACTCTTATGTGCGCCCATTCTGTACCTAGACACTATCGTTCTCTTCTTAATGAGTTGACTCTTTTCACACGGCCAATATTTTTTGTTTGAGCCTTGGGAGGACCAATATTTTCTTTTGTTGCTTTTGGTGTGTTAGACACTTCACAAATGGTATGTTTCACTTTCTTTTCTTTTTTTTTGTGCAAGAAAGTTTATGTGAAGAAAAATTTTATTTTTAGTTTAAGAATATAACAAACCATTAATTATAATAGAAATTTTGTAGTGAAATTACAAATCGTTTATTAATAAATATACCGTAAATTTAAATTTAAGTTATAATTAATATGAGTAGAAGGTTCAACTAAAATAAAATAATATGTTTCACAAATGGTATGTTTGACTTTGCATCGTAGGAGAAATCACGCCGAGTAAAAATCATGAAGACATTGGAAAGAAAATAACATGTCCCTCCCCTATCTGGATAGCATGGTGAAAAACCAAAGAAAGAAGCTGGAAAAAAATCGGGGTACGGGCGAGGGAAAAAAAACGGGGTACGGGCGAGGGAAAAAAAACTTGTGAAATGTGAAACAAAATCTCTTGTTTCCTCAATAGTGTTTTCCATATTTTTTCATTTTCATGTATTCCATATTTATGTACCACTGCTTTGTTTTTTTAAATCTCATTTAAATGATTAACTATATATGGCTGCACACTTATATATTTAAGAGGTTTTTTTTATAAAATATTTTCTTTTGACTCATTTTCTCATCAACTAAACAGAAGGAGGTAAACTTTTTTCATATTTTATTTTATTTCAATTTAATTCTTTGTTTTTTTTTTCTTAAAATCCGTATCCAAACAGAGTGTAGATGTCTCCACTTACCCTTACAAGGATATGTCATACAATACCTCTCGTTCGTACAAGCTAATTGGTAAGAAGAAAAATACTACCACGCAATTTGATGTAATTAGTTGGTAGAAGTTGCTGATGCATCTTAGAGCCCAAGGTATATATAAACAAGTGTGAAAATTTTCCTCTAATAGAAAGTGGAAGCAATTAAACAACCGACCTAACCCATTAGTAAAGGAAAAGAGAGACAAAAAAAAAAAACTAGCTAAGAAAAAATATATTGCCTTGTTGACATATTAATGTTAGTCATACAATTTGTGTTGGTATCACTATACTAAATATTAGTTTATGAATGTAATTTTCTGTTAGTATAAAAAAAAATTATGACATTCAACTTGTTTTAAACTATACTTATGATATTAATAAACTCTATTCAAATAAATATTTATTTAAGTTATTTATCAAATTATGTCTCAAGTCTTTTCTCTAACGATCTTAAGGATATATTCTCCACATCATTCTTGTGCATTTAAAAAAATTAATTTTCCTAAATACTATCTTAAGGTTCAAACCCAAATAATTAATGCAAGAAGTACACTTCTTTAATCACTAGTTTATAACCCTTTGGAATTTTAATCTCAAATGTTAAACTTACTACATAGAGTTCTATTGTGCTCTTAAATATTAATGTGACTATATTTGAATAACTCTACTAATTGCTTGAAGCCCTGTCTTTTTTCTCTTTAAGTTTTACAGAATAAAATTAAGTGAAACAATCCAAAAAATAATAATTAAGTAATGCCACTTACTTTTTCTTTAACTTTTCATTTTTTATTTTCTTTTCTCTATTTTAGTCTCAAATTCTTTAGTTTCGCCATACAGCATTAACTAAACTAATATGCTGCATTTATTAACCTAGTGACATGATGCACTACGTTGATATGTTTGGGGCAGATAATTACAAATTGCAGGTGCATTTATATATAATTATGTATATAGCTAGGTAGTACGCATTTTAGAGCCAAGCGTTGATATTCATTTTTTATTTATTTTTACTTAATGTTATATAACATAATTTAAAATTTTTAAATATTATAACAAACATACAGAGAGACAAAACCTCATTAGGGCCAAGCAAAGCAGCTGCCCCCAACTTTTGTTTTTACTCCGTGAACAGGGATGCGAGTCTCGTGATAAGTAATGCATCATTACAATCAAAGAAATGATGAATTTTGTCACCACTTACATTTATCAAACATTTAAGGAGACTAGATGTAGACCGCGCAATGCGCGGGTAAATACCATAAACATATTAAACTTCAATTTAGTAACCTCTTTAAATTGTTGTACAATTTAGAATTAATTTAGCTATTGATCTTGAATAAGAGAAATGGATGAAGAGATGTAGGGAGTAGGATTCGGAGTTTCATTTAGTTATCATAGTTTGTTTATTGAATTTATTTGTAAAGTGAGTTTACATGGTAGTATTTTGTTTTGAGAAATTTGTTGAACATCCCCTGTTATTGATTTTTCCTGCTTCATAAATGAATATTTTGGAGTAATAACAAGCAATAAAAAACAAATAAAAACTTAAGTTTATAATTTATCACAATCATTTTCTATATTGTGAGTTTCATTGGGATATCATGCACATCATCCTTGCAAAAGAAAGGCCAGAAAATGAGGCATAAAGTATATGACATGGACTTGGCTACAAGTACATGTTATTGATTTTTCCTGCTTCATAAATGAATATTTTGGAGTAATAACAAGCAATAAAAAACAAATAAAAACTCAAGTTTATAATTTATCACAATCATTTTCTATATTGTGAGTTTCATTGGGATATCATGCACATCATCCTTGCAAAAGAAAGGCCAGAAAATGAGGCATAAAGTATATGACATGGACTTGGCTACAAGTACCATGTTAGTCCATTTGCTTTGCAAAATGCATAAGTTGGAAGAGGCTTTGTGGAATTTGAGGACATGATACGAAGGGGTATAGTTTCTTAGTATCTTACTTTCTAAAGAATTCACGCTGAGTTAAAGAGACAAGGTATGACTGAAATGGCTCGAAAACTTTGCAACTTGATGTCTTTTGTTCCCCATTCTACTAACTTGCCAAATATTTATGGTGAAGACAGAGATGATGCACATTCATGAAGAAAATCTATAATTCAGAGAGCCAAAGCATTTTCTAATATGCTAAAGAACTGTAAGGACCCTAAAGAACTTGATAAGTATAAAAGTTCATCAGAAAATGTTGTCTCAAGAGCAAACTGTTTCATAGAGGATATTGAGAAAAAGAGAAGTACAACATGAACATCTTCTGCAATCTCAGTACCAGCAGGAAGCAATAACTGACAATTTGAACATATGGGAATCAATTTATGTTTATTCATAGTAGAGAATTATAGGCTTTTTCTTGAACAAATTTATGTTATACTTCCTATGCTATATGAAGGTAGCACAACACTAGTAAGTAGGTTGGTGAACTGATTCGCTACTATCTACATTAACATGTGCAAAGTCAATGGTGCTCTTTATACAGAAAGAGTTTCTTGTGCGCTAAACTATGGAAGTTTATTAATGGAGATGACAGCAACTGAAGTTAAATACATTAGTTCAAGTGGCCTTATGGAGGTTGTGTGACTGGAGTAATCTGTTTCTGTTCTTTCACCAAGTGTATGTGATGCATATGAGTACCTTCAGTTAACTAAGTAGCTTTTTTATTGTAAGTTTATAACAGATCCCATGAATTTCATGAGCACCTTCCCCTTCTTCAACATCCTCATTCCATTGATGATTATACATTCACACTTTTTCCCTAAAATTAGTCATTTTGCCAATTGGCAGGTTAGAGAATAGTGCCCTTAGAAATAGATGATGAAGATAGCTCTAAGTTAGCAGTTAACTGTTTGTCCATACTTTCCATAATTTCTTTTTCTTTTTCTTTTTAAATGTAATTATTAAGACAGCACGTAAATGAATTTGTTTCTTGAATGTTTAACTTACAGAAATCCTTACGAAGTGGAAGAAGGTGAGTGGATCCTATTGGATGAAAATGACGTAGTTAACAGAATTACAAAAGTACCATAGATGAAGGTATTGCCACAGGTATGTATGCTTGACCGCTTTATATGTATAATCAATTATTCCTCTGAATGCATTCCCCAAATCCAATTCTAATGTACTAAGAATTGAAGCATATATAGAGCAAAAAATGCTTTGCTTCATATTTTGCTAAATGGTAGGTTCCACTCCTAGTATCATAGATTAAGCAAGTGTAAGTAAACTTCTCTTCAAATTCAGAGGGCCATATGGGTCACCAAAATCCTATACTGACTCTTCTTGTACGCACAACTGCTAGCATCATCCAAAGTCAAATTAGAGTCTCTATTATATGGGTCTGAAACCAAATTGAGAAATTTTTTCCTAAAACTATATATAACAAAAAAAAAACACGACCAATAAGTTTTGTACATTCTAGATAGCTAAACCGTCACTTGGCTACTGAGGCTAAAAAGAAATGTAAAAATATTCTGAAAATGATGTGAAAATATATACTTTATCAATCTAGCTATGATATTGCAAATTCCATAAGACTAATAGAATAAAGCTTTTATAAAATTGGCAAGGGTAAGATAGAAACGTGTCTTATGTTCCTTTAGATTCTAAAATGTATTATCTATAATATTGTAAAACCAATTGCAACTAAGAAGAAACAAAATGTTTAATAGGAATATGGTGCAAGCGGTATTCAACATATACAATACACATGAAATTTGTTTCTTACACGTTCAAGTATAAATGAACACGCAATTTCAAGGCAAACGGTTCTATTTATCAAATATGCATAAAAACATGCGAGAATGAAACATGACAACAATTACCGAGTTAGATAGACGAACAATTTCTTAATTAGGGAAAGGCAAATAACCAATCTCTATCGACAATCAAATCCAACTTACCTCGCTGTGCATTTGGATTTGGACTTAAATTCCGTTCTTCCATCGTGTTACTAACATTACTTGAGATTTTTACTGGCTCTTCTATTCCCCTTTCTCTTCTTTCTTAGATTGAGATTCTTTGTAGAGCAACAGACCCAATCCCTTATTTGTCCTTAAGCTTAGCAATCTTGCATGCTAATTTGTGGAGGGTGTGACTAGAGTTGTCGATCCCAAAGTGATAAGTGCTCGTCGACGGCAGGGTGCTGGTGCCAGTTAAAGACATGGATACAAAAACACAAATGCTAGATTAGTGAGGGGAGAGTTTGGGGTGGATGTTGCAAATGTCGAGGGAAGATATTGACTACACAAGCCAGCTTTCCTTACGAAACAAAAGACGAAACCGCCAGGGTTGAGTAACTAATGGGCATTCAAGCCACAGGTAACCATTCATTTGAGAAACCAAAGAGCAAGCAATAAGGAATAAAATGAGGAGTTGGGGAGATGGGTGATGGGAGGAGAATGGAACCTCTTAATGAAACCGCCCCTGCTGAGTAAATAATGAGCATTAAAGTCGCTGGCCATTTATTTTTGTAACAAAATAGTAGGTAGGAAGGAAGAGAAGAGAACGAAGAGTTAGAGAGGCAACCAATGGGCAGAGAAGGGAGGGAAGCTGATACTATTGGCGAGGTGGCTATTGTGAGAAGCAAGAGAGATATCGTAGGCTGATGTGTCAAGAAGGAGCATTATGAGAAAATCTGATGTGGAGGTTTCTTAGAAATCAATTTAGTTGATTTGGCATGCATACAGCTTGTGAGTCTCGTTTTATATATTATAAATAGATAGATAGATGTATTTTATGGAGTTGTTATGATAAGTTGTTAATCATTTATTCACTATTAATTTTATAATAAATGTTAAAAAGTCTATTGAATATAAATAACAATTAATTAATGTTAGACAATTCCCCTTAAATATCGATACTCTGAAAGAAAAAAAAATGAGTATTAAAGTAATCACTATATTTAATTGTGATCTAAATATT
Organism: Styphnolobium japonicum; assembly: GCA_023212625.1. Lineage (NCBI taxonomy): Eukaryota > Viridiplantae > Streptophyta > Magnoliopsida > Fabales > Fabaceae > Styphnolobium > Styphnolobium japonicum. The sequence continues at coordinate 35,947,407 of JALBWW010000003.1, read as the reverse complement.
CCAATGAGTAGAATCTGAAGCAAGCAAGAAAATCTTACGTAGGAATTGTAAGTAAAAACAGATGTCCAATTTGAGTAAACGTGAAATGAGTGGGAGAATATGACGGTGAAACGGAGTAATTCACCAGTTTACATTCATCCCCTTAAATATATTTAGAATTTAGACTGAGAAAGAATCAAAATTGAAGTCTTCAAGCGTTATGTAACAGAGTTGAAAATAGACTAGTCAAAAGTCATCTAGGCGTGTTTTCTTATTTAAATTTAGTCCTTTAGCCCTCATTATAGCTGCGGCCAGGCCGGGCACACGCAGATTTAGATTGGGCAAATGAGGGAATAATGCGATTTAGTAAAGTAACCATCGTTTGCTTTGTTTTGAAAATGAATTTAATTTTAATTTATTATTAATATAAAATAATTTACACTATCATTCAATCATGTACTAATATATTATTAAAAGAATTAAACTTTTAATAAAGTTATTATGATAGTTAAATTTTTTTTATGATTTAACAATATATGATTAGATGATAGTGTAAAAAAAATTTATACTGATAGTGAATCAAAATTAAACTCTTTAAAAATTAACTAAGTATTTAACTATATTAATTAATAATTTATATACAGTTAATCACGTATCAAATAATAAAATAAAGATAAATTATTAATTAATTATATGTAAATTATTAATTAATATAATTAAATATTTAATTAATTTTTAAAATAAATAAAACAGTCATTATTTTTATCAAGTCGTATTATTCAATCATTTTTTCATTTAGATTTTATATAACCAAAAAAATAGTATAAAATGATAATTATTGATAATAAAATTAATAATTTAAAATTTTATAAAATATAAATATTTATAAAATAAATTTATCTTTTTACATTTTATCAATAATTATTATTTTATATATTACACTTTAAAATACAGGCATTACTCTGGTATCCATATTTTTTTTTAGGGTATCAGTACCCAGGATGAGTTGTCTAGCATTCATTAGTTATTATTTATATTGAATAAACTCTTTAACATTTATTATGAAATCAACAGTCAATAACTTATTGACAACTCACTCTGGATACCAAACCCATCAGGATACCATAACAGCTCCCTTAAAATACACTTACAATCAAAATCCGACGCACTACATGACGTAAAGCCTCGATACTTTTCTTACGACAAGAGTCTTTACGTCGCCTTTAATCGACTTGCGAGCTATCTGAAAAGTTGTAGTAAGAGTGGGTTTTGAGTTTTGGATTGATCATGACGATCACAGTATCCTCAACATTTTTTTTTTTTTTGATAAGCATATCCGTACGCCAGTTCCGTACGCGTTGTGGTCCTCAATTCTCATTCTTTCACCACAAACTTCGAACTCAAGATCATATATTTATAACATGGTGGTGTTTAAATTTTTAAAATAATTATTTTTTTAATAAAAAGTTATTTTATTTATTTAAAATATGTAAAATTAATTATAAGTTAAAATTATTTTTTCATAATTAAAAATAATTTTTTTAAAAAAATTATTATTTTAAGTTTTTAATTATTTAATTTCAGATTATTTTAAAAAATTAAATAAAAAAATACTTATTTGTCATTAATTAAATAATTTTTTTAATCATTTCATACATCTTTTGATAATTTAATACATAAAAATAATTTTTTATACAATTTAAACAAAACTTTTTATCATAAAATCAATTATGAATTAACATATTCAAACATAAATTATTTTTCTCATAATCAATTTTTTTGAAAATCGATTATACACATAATCGATTTTTCACATAACTTTTTTACACAACTAATCCAAATACACACTTAATCTAGTTATAATAAATCAAGTCTTTCTTAAACCCTGCTAATAATCATGTAATAGTATAAGAAATATGTAATTAAACAAAAAATTATTAATCTAAAGTTTAATCAAAGTTCATCCAGCGGCGGAACTTGAGATGAAACTTGGGACGCAACGTAAGATAGAGAGAGCGCGAAGGGGTGAGCGGCGAGCAGCGGAAAGAGAACGTCTGTGGCTGAATCAGCAGGGATCAAGAGAATTAACGGTTTAAATTTAAATTTTAATACAAGTCTTTTAATTTATTTAATAAAATTAATATAAATTTTTATTTAAATGTATTTTTCTAACATTTTAAAATGTAAAGTTATTAATTAAATTGTTATATAATTTCTTCTAACATTTTCTTCAATTAATAATATAGTTAATATATTTAATCTTTTTTGAGACATTATTAATCTTAGATAAGATTTTATTAGTTTCAAAATCACTTTATAAGAGTACTTCAATAAAATTTTATTGCTTCAATGATTCTTAACAAAAAATAAAATTCTGACTCAAATATGAATAAAATGCAAGGTGAGTTTAAATGTTATTGAAAATAAAATTGAAAAAAAGTCAAAATCAATGACATGTGAGGTAGATGAAGATAAATTTTTGATAAAAGAGTTTGGCGAGTAAAAACGTGTTTAATGTAGTTCATCAGAGAGAATAATAATCTTTGCAATCTCAACTCTTTCAACTATTCTAATTTGGAAAAAAAGAAAAATGTTAATATTCAGCTTACTGATAAAGATCAATTAGTGTTGCTAGTAACAACTAAGAAAATAAGAGTGAAAGAGATAAAAAAAAACTTGGTTATATAAAAAAAAGAAATTTGAAAGTTATTATGTTGGAAAAATGAGAAATAAAGAAAGGTGGTTGATCAACGTCAATTGCTCAAGAGGTGATTTAATATAAATAAAATAGGAAAAAAATTAATTGTAAAAAATTGATTAGGTTATAATTAATTAATTAATATGAATAAAAAAATAATGAGATTTATCAAGCATTAAGTTAGGAAAGTTATAAGCCTTAATTTATTATAAATAAATATAATAATTATATAAATTATAAATATAGGATTATTAAATTATAAGACCTAAAATTTTAAGGGCTGAAGTAAGGGCTTTAGCAGCTTTGGGCTCTAACTGGCCTTGGCGAATGGCGAATGGCGAATACATGTGTATGTGCAAGTGTGGAACCAGAAACTTTTAGGTAGGGATGCTAAATATACACTTACTAATATATACATTGTAAAATTTTAAGTAAATATCTATTTTAATTTTTTAAAAATACAAGTGTCATTATTTTAGTCTTTTAATAATTTTTGACATGATGTTAAAAATGACATTAAGGGACAAATTTGATGTCAAAAATGACAATAAGGGACAAATTTGATGTCAAAAAATGACATTAAAAGACCAATATACTATTTTGATGTATTTATTGTTGAATGACTTAATATATAATAATTGTATTCTTGGACAACAAAAATAAATGTTTAGTCTAAAATTTTCAAAGAGGGCCAAAGTTTCATCTATTTGCGGGGACTTGCTTAAAATATTTCACATGACAGTTAGAGACTTTCTTTTTTGGTTTTGAGGCCACATATAAGGTAGGTCTGCCTTTGTGTTTTGCAGTTGAACGGCGAATGCTCAACCACTGATAAACATATTTTATATGCATAATTTAGCACCTCTCATTGGTCTATTCTTATGAAATTATTGCATATATGAAGTGAAAATTTGCATAATTCCTCATATATTGGTTATGTTGTTACAAATTGAGCAGAACACCCGAAGGACTATTCAAAGCAGTTGTTGAATCAAAATATCATGAACTTGAATGTTGATATCAGTATAGCTCAAACAAAAGAGAAATGAAGACCTAAAATCAGTGAATTTTGGGTTACATCAAATTCAGGACAAATCAGAAAATTTCTGCTCAAACCTATACTCGGTTATTTGGTGATTTCTCAAGATCTAACCGTTGGATGTAGCTGAAATTTTGATATGTCATTCATGACATCATTCTCTATGACTTTCATAGAAATGAAGATTTCCAGATTAGCACCGGAAGTGGGTCAAAATTAGGCAACAAGTTGGTGGCTGTCATTATTGATATAATCTGAGTAGTTTCGGCAAAATGGTCATAGCTCAAGATCCAACCGTTAGATCTGGCTAAATTTTTGACATGTTCTTCACGACTGATGTGCTACAACTTTCATGAAGAGAAGATTTCTAAATTATGACTGGAGTAATGACGAATTTGGTAATATTTGGAGCTGAAATTTCAACCTATGTGCAAAGAGATTTGACAAAATTGTAATTGAATAGTTCTAGCCTTTGCCTATAAAAGGAAGGCATTTGCCACACTTAAGGGCATCCCATTTTCTGAATTCTCTCATTATAGTTTGAGTTAGGGGTGAAACTTTGATAAATTATGAGATTTATACTTTGATTTCAAGGTTAATTCTTCCAATTTGTCTAAAGTAAATCCCAAAGCTCTTGTAGTTTGTATAATATATTCTTCATCTTATTCAAGTTTCTTCATCTTGATGTCTAGTTAAGGTTCTTCCTAGAGTTAGGGGTGAAGCTTTCATAAATTGTGAAATTTATACTTTGATTTCAAGGTTAGATCTTCCAATTTGTTTAAAGTAAATCCCGAAACTCTAGCCCGTTGTGTTCTTGTTAATACCAACAACCACTTTCATTTCTATCATGCTTTTCACTTGTTCTTTTGTTTCCTTTAATATAATGAGTAGCTAAATTTCTATACTATGATTGCAATTTGAACTCACACGTAATTTGATTCGTTTATCATATCCAAGAGTAGGTTGATTATCTTGAATTGTTTATCTTACTTGTTCTTAATGCTTTTAATTAATTGACCATTAATTAAATTGAATTGATAAATCTTAAGCAACTTGACAAAGGGATTTTGGTTTTAGATCTAAGTAAGATAACATATGATCTTTGTGCGAAAGCCTTGAGTTCATATAGGATAGACATATACCTATATGACATATATAACTATTAATGAAATCAGAACTTAATGAATTCTTGATTATTTGATAGACATAGACATATAGTTTATCATTAAATAAGGATATTTCTATTTGACCATTGAAAGAGGCTTATAGATAAGTTAAGGATTTCTAGTTAACAATTCAGATAATTAATTGATCTTAGATAGAAGTAAGAGAATCAAGTAAAATGTGAGGAATAATTGCAATCTTAAGCTTGGTTAATTTGATCATTAAATTCGTCTTCTTGTATACTTTAATTTTTAATCTTTCATAACACTTCCTCTTATTAAGTTGTTTAAATAAGATTGAGTTTTGTAAACTTTTAATAGATAGTTAAATTTAGAATTAATCCCTGTGGGTTCGATACTTTTTTACTATTATATTACTTGATTTGCGATAACGTATACTTGCGTTCTGATTTACCACATCAACCACCTATGCCTTTGATCACCTTGCCTAGGTCTGTCTCTGTTTCGCATCTATTATAGCTTCAAACATAACATGTGGAATCATAGAATCATACACACCGTTGGATTGGATTTATAAAATTATATAATTAAATTAAAATCAAATTTGACTGTTAAAAATGGTTGAGAGTATTACTTTTAGAATATATAAGAGTTTTCTCAAAGCATGAGAGATATTTTTTAAAAATATATATATATATATATTATGTATCTCATGTCGAGTTGGGTAGCTCAAAAGGCTAACCTAGTCTCGTGGTATACTATTTCATGAGATATTTAAGCAAAAACCTTTAAAATTGAACATAAGGTTGTCAAACAGGTTGTATTAGCTTATTTTTGGCTAGTTGATAATGGTCATAATTTAAATAAGTTAGGCCAAAATTATCTGCATTTAAACAGGTTGTAAAATAATTAATCCAACTCATTTCACATCAAATCACAGGCCTAAATGAGCTAACTTGTTTAATAATTTTAAAAATAGAAAACAGAAATAAAATTGAGCAACCAAAATTCATTAGCTAATGTATAAATCATAGAGTTTAGCAAAAAAAAAGTCACAAATCAATAATAAACCAAGTTACAAACTAAGTTCTAAAGTTCAGTAAATAATCATTAAACCACATCAAGTTAAAATTAATAATAAAATATAATAAACAAAAAAATATAAGCAAGTGGCCCTCACGCTAAATATGTTGACCCGTTTAACTCGCGTGTTAAACGAGAGGTCAAAAAATACTCATGTTTATATTGGTCACTAAAACAAAGGCTTGACTCACATAATTTATGTGGTTAAATAGATTAGGTTAATAAGTTTAGCTTGATTTAACATCCCTAATTGAAACATACATCTACAAACAAATTTTTGTAGAAGAATCTTAACTTTTAGCAAAGGGAGCAGTTTTTTTAAAAGAATAAATGAATATTTAATAGATATAATATAACTTGCATTAGTCAAAGTTAATCAATTTATAATTTAAGTTAACCAAATGAAACCACGTGAGCAAAGTGATATTGTGTGAAATCACAATAGGACAAACAGAATTTAGATCAAAACAATTTGGTTATGATAATAATTATCTAGGAAATCAAACTCTATTTAGAGATGTAGCAAAACATAATTAGATAATAATATAAAAAAATTTTAATACTAACATTAGATCAAAAATAAATTCTTAAATTTTTTAAATAAGATGTATATGTTTAGTATGTGGGTATTACATGATTATAGACACATTAACTAAGATGCTCACTGTGTGTGAGCATGCGAAACCCTTGTAAATCTACAAAAGTTTCAGTTGCATAAACATAACCTTTAATCATATTGTATGAATTACTAATGTTATCTCTACTTAATTTATTGTTTTCTATAATTATCCTTTTGTTCTTATCAGTTTTGATGTCTCTTTAATTTTTAAATTTCTAAAAATATCTTTTTATATAATATCATGAAAACTTGTTATTAATTAATTTTTCTGTTATTGATACGTTATTGTTATTGAATAACCATACAATACATGCTTATCATTATTATGTTACCAATAATTTATAAATGTTTAGGTATAATAAGTTCATATAAATTTAATTCTTTATTAACTATATAAAATTAATAAAATTATTTTTAAAAAATTGAATATTATATGTCTAAAATTGTTTATGTATTTAAATAAGGATATCACACATGTTTACCCTGCATATTCGAACATCATATACCCATATATCTTGTACTTATGTATCTAAGATTTAGAATATGATGCAAGAATATATGTATATATATATATATATATATATAAAGAATGTAAAATAAATAATTTTATAAATCTGTAATTTATTTATTGAAAGTAATGTATTGCTTTTTTTTTAATGAATAATGTATTGCTATATTATAATATTGAATAATAACAATAAAAAAAAACCCAAAACTGGACGGTGAAAGCGCGGGTTTCATGGTAATCAAATAGTCAAGTCAAAAGATCAGCCATTAAGACTTTCTATTCGGAGACAACCCAAACGACGTTAGATTATAACGAGTTCTAATTCTGACAATCTTGAATTGAGTTGGGGCCACGCCAACGCGGTGTGTCGTGAACCCCACCCCTATCCTTTCTTCGACGAGGTATTATTGTTTAAGTCCAAATTTTATCACTTTAATTTTATACATATTTACAAAAAATTTTACAACATATTAAAAGAGAATTTATAATAACAACTCAACATTAACTTAAATTTTTGTGAGTATATATAAAAGTGAAGTGGTAAATTTCAACCTAAACAAAAATACTTCTTCCTCAACACAAGTCACTGCAATGCGAACACTTTTTAATACAACATAAGTCACTGTAATGTGAACACTTTTTAATACAAGACATTTTTATATTCATGTCATGTTAAATATGTATATCAGTATGACAATTGACAATTGGCAAGTGAGACTAGTCAATATATCTCACTTGCCATTATTTAGAAAAATTCTTCTACAGATTTAATTTTTCAGTAAGCTTTTATATATTTAATTTATATAAGTTATTTTTACTAAGTTAATAAAGAAATAAAATATTATTATTATTTATTAAATAAAAAAATATATGTAAAAGTTATGTGTTTATGTGTATTAATTTTTTTATTAATTTTTTAGTATACATAAATTATCTATAATAAATCTAAAAGAGTTTTTTACATTCTTTGTCACGTGCACAGGTACACCGCACCCACGTGGGAACAATAGTACTTAATAGTGATTTCGGGCTAATCGGGGGGTGCCAACAAAACATTGAAGAATTTTAATATTCTGGAACTCTCATATGATTACAGTGACAGAGCTGGTTTTCTGTTTTTGGCTTGGCTTGGTTTAATTTGTTCCGTTGTCTCTATATTAACGCCTACTCTTTCTGAACTCTCAAACTAAACTTGCTTTGCTGATCACCGTATCTGTCTTGTTTAAGTCAATTTATAATAAGCGTGATCGATCGAGATTCGAGAAGATGAAGAAAGCAAGCCCCAGTAGTGATTCGTCTAAACTTGATCGCAAAACCATTGAAAGGAACCGCAGAATTCACATGAAATCTCTCTGCTTCAAGCTTGCTTCTCTTATTCCTTCCAAGTACCTCAAACCATCCAAGGTACCTTGTCATCTCTCTCTCTCTCTCGTCGTCTTAATTGAATTCTTCACTGTGACTGTCTCTCTCTTAGAAGACATATCCTAGTTTTCAAAATTAATTAATCAAAATTAAATTAATGAAATAATTGAATGAATGAAATGAATATTTCAGGACATGCTAGCACAGCAGGACCAGGTGGATCTGGGAGCCAAGTATATAAAGCATCTGAGAGAAAGAATAGACAAATTGAAGGGGCGGAAGGAGCAAGCCATGAGATCAAACCAAACCAGCAGTAAAATGTTCAATATTGACTCCAAATTGCCCGTACTTGAGCTAAGAGACTTAGGTTCCTGCATAGAAGTGATGTTGGTAAGTGGGTTGAACAAGACCTTCATGCTCTACGAAGTAATTAGTGTCCTTGAGGAAGAAGGCGCTGAAGTTGTCACTGCAAGCTTCTCAACAGTGGGTGATAAGATTTTTTACACTGTTCATGCTCAGGTACAACAAATATATCTATATTCTATACAACTCATAAATTAATTAAACATTAGTTGTATATATTGGTCACGAGTAGCTTTCAGCTTTTTATTTTATTTATTTATTTACTCCAAATATTTTTCATGAGGCTGAAGATTAATCTCAGAATTTCACTTCATTTTGGTGACTTCTTCCCTCAGGTTAAAATATCAAGAGTGGGAGTAGAGACTACGAGGGTATATCAGAGGCTTCAGGAGTTGATTGCCCCACTTGAAATCTGGGAGGACTGAGTACATGTGAAGACTTCAGAGCCACACTAATGACACCATCACTAGCTAGCTAGTTAGCTAGATTTATGCTGGCCTGGGCAACACATTATTAGAAAATGATCAACGTGCGGTGGATGAACTTAATTATGCACCCCATACCACCTCAATTAGTGAATCAAAATATGCAGTATTAGCTAGGTCGTATATGTTTTACGGCAAAAGAAACTTATTAAGGAAAAAAACTAGCTTTTGCGTAAAAAAAACGTATCTTTTTCTTCGGCTAGCTGTTCGTTGTAGAAATGTGTTGCTAGAATGCTACTTTCGGGTTTTTGGTTTAGCGCGCGGTCAAGAAAATCAAACGCTTGTGTTGTTATGCCAGCTTTTGGCCTTATTATAGTACTTTGGATATGACTGGTGTGTGCCTTGCATCTCAATTATCCGGAAATCTAAATCTGAAAGGATAGAAATGTTTTTGTGGTCACAAATTGTGCCTGGGAATAATGACAAATCTTTCTTGGAAGAGAGGCACGTATACCCAATGGTCCTAATCCGAGCGCCCCCGGGGCCCAAACTGAAAATAAAAATAAAATTTAATGTCACTATTAAATAAAAATTTTACTTCGCCATCTATGAGCAAAAATTGACTCCCAAGAAAATTAGAAATCAAGCACTAATTTCTTGAATAAACTTCCCACCAAGGATGTTTTCATATTTTCCTCCGTGCATGGGAACAAGGTTTTCTAAGGGTGTTTTTGGGTGGACAAACTTCCTGTTTGTAAGGTGTAAATAAGTTTTTAAAATATTTTATTATGTTTGTGTAAAATTTTAGTGAAAGAAAGTGAACGAGATTTTCATCTCAAATCATATTTGAGTAGAAATATTTTGTTATTTTTGCGATAAAAGAAAATTTGTTTGTGTGTATTGACATAAATACTCTTATAATTTGATATTATATCACTATTTTAATATTATTTAAATAAATATAACCTAATATTCTTTTAAAATATTATTATAGTTATACTCACAGTTATTTTATTTTACAATACATCAAATAAACTTAAATTTTTAACAAATTTATTTTGTAAATCACTTTATTTATAATCAATCTTTTTAACATCAATTTATTAACAATTAAATTCGAAATAAATCATATCTTTTTTAGTAATTACACATCTAAAAATAATTTTTATCAATATTATCGAAACAATATTTATTTAACAAAAGTAATTTTCAAATAAAGATTTTTAAACATAAATCACTTCATTCAAACTCACTTTTAACTAAAATCAAATTTGCAAAAACAAATTTATCTAAAATTAAGTTTACAAAATTTAATCCAAACACACACTAATACGTCTTTGAGAAGGTTACCTCCACTTATCACATTCATGTGGAAACCATAATTTTGGTCGGACATTATTGACGTAAAATTTCTGTTGTAGTGCTCACAAGCTTTCAATTTCATATTTCCTTTTTTTTTTTTTTTGTAAACGTTAATTTGTTATTTAGAGAGGAAAATTAGCAAGTAAAATCATGAATAATATTAGTTACGCAGGATTTTTTCGTTTACTTCCCTGAGTATTTTTTCTATTATTAATTTTATTTTTAAATTGATTCAAAGTCATATCAATATTTCTAAGTATGCGTTTGTCGGTTAAGACTCAAGTATCAAGCTTTTAAAATGGAGACACTAGAATTGAGTGAGTGATTGATTTGAATTTCATGGAAATGAAACGTTGGAATGGTAATGAGGAGTCGAGAAAAAAAGAATATGCTCTTTATCCGAAAGCAAATTAACGTTTACCAAAAAAAAAAAAAGGAAATATGAAATTGAAAGCTTGTGAGCACTACAACAGAAATTTTACGTCAATGTCCGACCAAAATTATGGTTTCCACGTGAATGTCGTAGGGGTCGGTAACCTTTCCAGACGCGAATTTCCGTATGTGTTTAGATTAGATTTTATAAATTTAATTTTAGATGAATTTTATTTTATAAATTTGATTTTAGTCATAAATAAATTTGAGTAAAGTGATTTATGTTTGGAAATATTTATTTAATTTTTTTAAAATAAATGTTATTTTAATAATATTGATAAAAATTACTTTTAAATGTATAATTATAAAAAAGGGTATGAATTATTTAAATTAAAATGTTAATAAATTGATACTAAAAAGATTGATTATAAATAAATTGATGGCAAAAGAAATTATTTTAAAATTTAAATTTATTTAAGGTATTGTAAAATAAAATCATTGAATATAACTATAGATTTTATAAATTTAATTTTAGATGAATTTTATTTTATAAATTTAATTTTAGTCATAAATAAGTTTGAGTAAAGTGATTTATGTTTAGAAATATTTATTTAAATTTTTTTTGTTAAATAAATGTTATTTTAATAATGTTGATAAAAATTACTTTTAAATGCATAATTATAAAAAAGGGTATGAATTATTTGAATTAAAATTTTAATAAATTGATACTAAAAAGATTGATTATAAATAAATTGATGGCAAAAGAAATTATTTTAAAAGTTAAATTTATTTAAGTTATTGTAAAATAAAATCATTGAGTATAACTATAATAATATTTTAAAAAATTATTAAGTTATATTATTTAAATAGTATTAAAATAATAATATAATATCAAATTATAAGAGTATTTTTATTAATATACACAAATAAATTTTCTTTCACCGTAAAAGCAACAAAATGTTGCTTATGTCTAAATTACATTTGGAATGAAAAATCTCGTTTACTTTTTTCTATGAAGATTTCTCCCAAGCATGACAGCATAGACTTGGAATTATGTTTGGAGTCAAAAATGAGAATTTGCCTATCCAAATACACCGTTAGTGTGCTAATGAAGTTAGGAGTTTGGGGTTGTTGATCTAAAGATATATAATCGAATATAATATGAACTGAGGAGTGTGAACAGATATATAATGTATGATTGATTTTGATTGATTGATTTAGAAAATTCATTAAAAAGTCTTTATTATGTTTTATCGTTTCCATTTTTTGATCAATATTATCGTTTCCATTTGATTGCTTGAAGGATGTCTATTTGTCTATTTGTCTACCCTGTGTTTGATATAGTTGCCTGAAGTATCACATTACTTGAAAAGTATGTTTAATGGGCGTAGAAGATTATCAAATCGTTGTTGATTTTTGAGTTGGTTTTTTCCTTCTGGTAGTCAATGGCCACAAAAATCATTCATGTTTGATGATGCTTTGATTTTTTTTTTTTCTTTTGTGGGTCTTGTGTGTTACTGCTGATAGGTTAAATGGCTGGAATCATTATTGAATAAAAAAAACAAGGCTAGAAAGTTGATTTGTTACCGTGTGAATGTGTGAGAAAGAAAGAATAAACAATGAAAAAAAAAGAGAGTTGTGAGTGTGTGCACTGGTGTGTCGTGTGGGTTTGAATAAAGAATGAAACAAATAAATGATGGGAGTAATGTACTGTAAATGTGAATTTGTAAGTTTGAGAAGAAAATTGATGTTCTTTTTTCGTTAGGCTCTCTATATTTATTTGAATGAGTGGGTTCATGATGATTGAGTACACTTTGTTTTAGTGTTAAATAATTGAGTGTGAAATACCTTAATCATTTTTGTTACAATAGGATCCCATGAGTTCTTTTATGTGTGTCAAATGTACAGTTATATTTTGGCTTTATTCATTTGTTTTTTGATAAAAATAATAATATAGAAGTGTTTTCTTCCTTCTATAAAAAAAAATTGTCTTCTTCCTAGTAACACACCTTACGTGAACTTGATTTCAAACACCTCTTTCAAATGTTTATATATATATATATATATAAAGAGAGAGAGAGAGAGAGAAATATTGGATGGTAGCCCGGCTCTATTATCAGGAATATAACTTTTCAAAAATTGAACCTTCACTCACTTTAGTTTCCGTTTTTGTGCGTTCTGCTTCTGCGTCAAGTCATTTGATCAATATCTGAACTATATTGTATTTTTTTCATATATATGTGTATATATATATATATATATATATATATATATATATATATTAATTTAAATCAATCAACTCATAAATATTTTTTAAAAAATTACATGACTTTAAATTTTTTATTGCACTTAGGAAATACATAGACACTCACGACAAATTAAAATTATAAATATATTTATTTTATTTTTTATTTATAAGTTTTTAACTATTTTTAATTAACCTTTGATCATTTTTTGTAAATTTTTTTTCTTTATTTTTTACTTCTCTTATAAATATTTGCTTGTAATAGAATCTTTGGTCATTGATTTATTTGTTTATTAATTTTGCTATTATTTATTTATTTCATGAGGAATATGTTTACAAAGAAGGAATGCGACTTTTTGGCCCACAAGTGTAAATGGAAAACAAAATTCTCTCTTCTCTTCACATTGCATTTGTGGAATTTTTTCCCTCGTGGTTATAGACCTTGTCTTAGGGTTAACCTAATGTTTGTTTCCCCTTACGATTCTGGTAGTACTGAACTACTTAATGATTTATTGATTGTAGTATTGATCAATTGGTATATCTGTATATATAAGTACAAGATTGTAGTATAGTTATAGATGACTATGAAAAATACAAAATACAAAGTACAAAATACAAAGTTTAAAATTTCCGATTCCATTTATTATAACTTAAAATTAATGGGGAAGGTTAATGGTCGTAATTGCTCGATGGCCCAAAGCGATTAGTCTCATTCTTAAAATATGTGAGATATCATTAATATAAACTGAAAAAATAATAATTAAGGATAAGATAATGATTGACGTAATTAGTAATTTTAAACTAAGTAACAATGTGGCTGAAAGTAGGGCAATGCAAGAGGACCTCAAGATAGCTGTAAGGCATGGTAATACTCACTTAAATATTGAAACTGACTCCAAAGTTTTGTATAATAAACTTTCACAGGATCCTTCCCAAGCTCAAAGCCAACGATTACCATCCAGAAGAGCAAGACTCTTAACAAATCAACTTCAAGAAGTTGAGATGCTTAAGATCTAGTGAAGGAAATTTCCTGGTTGACTTACTGGCTAAAGCAGGCATCCTAAAGAAGGATCAAAGTCTATTTTTGGCCCCTATGAATATATCAGGAGAGCTCCTTTTCTGGATAACGAAGGTGTGGTTGTCCCAACGGGATACCTCTTTGCTGAATTTCAGAAAGAAGATCACTTAGATCTCTAGGAATTGCATTCTGTTTGTATTTTTATATTTTTTTTAATAACAAATGTTATGAACTTGGGGTTGTCAATATATAATGTGGTCTTGGATTCGGTAGTTTAATTATGATATTCTCTGAATTCTGTAAGTGGTTAGTCTGACTTTTTCTTTCCTTTGAATGGATGATTCTTTCTTCTGTTTTTTCTATAAAAAAAATCTGTAACTATAAATTTTGTATTTTGTACTCTTCATAATTATCTGTAACTACTACAATCTTGTATTTATAAATTTAAGTAATAAACTATTAGTTCAGTTCATAACCTTCTTTAAGGTAGAGGCAAGAGTACGAACATATATAGAAGAGATCACATAGCTAAACATAACACAGCATTTTATCAATTCTTTGTGCCAACCGAGGGAGAATTACCTCACTGTTTCATTTGTTTCTATTTATCAATTTCATTTGAAGATATCAAAACTAAACTATATGTCTGAAACACTAGGATTAGCCAAAGCCAACCTGTGAAAGTCCATATCCTTTTCCAAGATAGCTATATGTTGCTCTTCCATTGTCAGCCAAGCTTCCATGCCTGCATCTGTTTCCGTGATAACAGCTACGTTGGGGAGAGTTTCTTGATCACCCCCTCTAACACCAGCCCACAAAGGCTTCCCCCAACCAAAATCTAGCTCATTGAAATTCATACCACACCAACTTGTCAACACAATTGGAATTGGACTTCTTGTTTCTATACCTTGAGGCAGATCCACACACTGATTGCTCCCCAAGATATTGGGATCACTTTGCACTCTTAAAAACAATTCTCTCGAGAGCTTTCCAAAATTTTCTCGGGCAATGCTAACCAAATCTCTAATATCAGTGTCTGCATTGACAGTGTCACAAAATACCATTACTGGCCACAAAATGTTGCCCATAGTGAATTTAGAGAAAGGCTCACCCATCCTCCTCCTCATGTCCACAATATGGATAGCCACCCCTGGTCTTGTACTGTCGCCATTCATCTTGCAGGCAAGTGTCATATGCTTCCAAATGAAAGCAGCCAATGCTTCATATCGAGTAGGGGTTCTCAAGCTTTCGTCATCACCTTTTGCTTTAGCTCTTAGAGTGTTGATGGATTTGGCATCAAACACAAATCTTCTTGTGGTGCACTTTTTTTCCATGTCTGAGTTCTCATTATTCTTAGCAACATCATGCAAACTCAAATGATTTACTGGTGGAAAGAAAGAAGAAGCAGTACAAAAATCAGGGCGTGGAACTTCCTCCCTACAGCCTCGGCAAATAGCAGCCCAAGTAGTTTGGAAGATACTACCAGAGCAACCATCAAGGAGGGTGTGGAGATTGCACGTGCCTATAGCTATTCCTCCACAACTGAATATGTTCACTTGTACAAGTACTTGGGGTAACGCTTCTCCATTTGCGTGCATCTTATTAGGCTCACATGGAAGCAATTTGTTTAGCGATTCTAACTTAAGTGATGTGAGAAACTCAACCATGTTATGGTTCACCTTGGCTTCCAAGTAAAGAGCACCTTCATCATTGCAATTGATAGAGGTGTGGTCATTTCTTCTCCCTGCTAAAGGGTAGAAAATGGTTAGTGTCTCAGACAGTGATTTTTTCAATTGAGCACAGACATGAGAAGGTTCCGGGAGGCCTTCCTTCTTGGGGTAAAACAAAATCGTTGGCAAATAGGTGACGAGTTGAAGCTGATCAAACAGACACAGTTTGAAGATTTTGTGTTCATTGGGTGTGGGCAAGAATGGTTTGATGGTTTCTCTTGACGTAATTGTAATTTCCATACCCAACTATATTTATGTTAACAAGTTTGTTCTCAGATAACAATGACCCATTTGTATTTATTGGTATAAATTCTCAAGTCTGTTCATAGAGTTGAATTGAAATGGTTTTGGAACGGGTATTTGATGAAGACGTGTGGAAGGGAGTAGGGACAAGTCATTAATTACCATTTAACTGTACTAGAAACATATATATGAGATCCAACTCCATCTTTATCAGGTTATGAATTCTCCGGAGGTTGCAGGTAGTAATTAGTGGGAGTTATTAATGGAATTAAATGAATTAATAGTCTACTGCGGCATTCTATTTCTAACGTGTAGTCCCTTGACAGTAAGTAAAACTTACAATCCTTTAAATTAATTATAGAATGAAAAGTATTTCAACAATCTTTTTTCAAAATGAAAGAGATAGACACTCATTGGGTAGCTTAAGTGATAAGTAAGTTTGAATTCAACAGTTAAGAGACTTTTACAATATGAAAGATTTGAGTTCGCAGAAAAGCAATAAAAAGAAGCAACTGAACGAGATTAATCTTACATTCAAAAAGTATAACAATATCATACAAATCCAAAAAAATGAATGAGATAGACCATGTGGAGATGAAATTTAGACTCTAACTATGGGCATGTTCCGTAGAGAAAAGAATTACTCTAATAAAACGCCATTCATTTTTTGTTGAATAAAATAATAATTGGCCTATAAGCCTTTGATTAAAGTGGTATTTATACATTTAAGGTATGGAGAATAAGAGGTTCAATCCCCTCAATGCTCTCCCCTCCCCTCCCCTATCCCCTCCTTCCGGTGGCTCCCCTACAAGGATTCATCAAAGGTCCCACCTCAATAATGGAGTCCTCCTAAAAACAAAAAACAAAAACAATAGTAATTGGACTATTCCAAAAATAAAATAAAATTGGACTTATAGTTGAACAAAGTACAATTGAACTTTTGTGAAAGTTAATTGGACTTTTGTCACCACCCACGTTATTAGATTTTGCTCCAACAAGTCTTGTAATCTAATCTTAGCACAACATCCTGTTCCTTAATCAAAAGAGTTTAAATATTGTTCGAAAGTGTAAAGTTTTTTATATTATAATATAATAATATGTTTACATATTATTAAAAAAATTTGATCTTTTAAATAATTTGTTATAATAGTCAAACTCTTTTAATAATTTTATAATATATTATTAAATAATAATATAAAAAAATTTACATTAATAATTAATCAAAATTAAATTCTAATCAAAATCTCCTATTGTAAAAAAAAAAAGAAAAATATAATTCAGATTATGAGGTACATGTTTTTTGTATTTTACTATGCTAGATAACGAGATTTTTTTGGTTAGAATCTTTAATAAAATGAGTTGATATGCTATTGACTCTTGTATAAATGAGTAGTCTCTACAAATTTATTTTATTTTATTTAACAATTACCTTTAAATTTAGCTAAATTTTATCAAAATTGAAGTTATTTTTTTACTGTATAACACTACTCGATTATAATTATTATTATTTTGTAGCAATAATCACTACAAAAATTCAAGCATTTACCAGCAGTCAAACGGTTTACCCGCAGTTTTTGACTGTAGCTAAACACCTTGCCAGCAGTTCACCGAGATGCAGCTGTATAAGGTGTCGGGAAATGACACGTTTAGCCACAGCTATGTATGTATTTAACCGCACTCACAACTGCGGCTAAATGCCTATTTTTTTTATAAAAAAAATTCTGAATACAAACCTATTTGATCTTCAAAGTAAAGAATCTAATACATAAAATTAAAAAAATAACGCAAAAAGATTAAAATATAAACAAGGGAATCATAAAATGGGAATAAAATTTAAAACTTCCAATATGCTTGCCTAATTAATTGGGAAATCTCAACTTTCTCTAGAAACAGGAAAGCCTTATGCAGACACAACATTATTCATCATAATAGAAGTCACATCACATGTACCAGAAAATATAGTCACTGCTAGGACAAGCAGTTTAACGGATCTTCCTCCTATATGCCAATTAGCTAATGAGCAAATGAAGAATGAAATTCACCTTGCGAAAGTCTCCATTTGTTGAAGCAAGCATGGTAGTCTTCCCTCACCTGAAATAGATCATGAGAAGTTCTCGTTCAAGCTATTTCCATCAAAATATAGTGGCCTGCACTCCCCTTCCTTGTAGCTTCATTAGCTAGCAATGCATCACGCTCAGTAGAATTTAGTGTCCACAGAAGCACTTCTCTCTGTTGACATTTTTTAAAGAAAATTAATCACATAAACCTTGAACAGAACAGTCTTGTAAGGGCAGAATTTGCTTAGATCATACTGCAAGTGAAGTGAAGAGTTTCCAAATTAGGATGCATAAATTTTTTAATGGAATATACCCCTAACAAATTGAAAATAACATGATGATGATTGTAATCGTAAGTCATTCTCTTGAAACAATGTAGAAGAGAAATCCACCTTATATGGAACACAATTACCATGCCAAGCAACAACATTGAAGGGAGAGAAATCTTGTGCTGCAGCAAATAGTTCACCACCAAACTTCTGCACTATAGTGTAACCAGGATAGGAATTATCTTCAAACCATGCTGTAGGAACAAGGAAATCCCTTGGGGAAGCAAGACCATTAGCACCTAAAATGTAAATAAAACTCATTTTTAATTATATATATCATGAATTTTTAAGAAATGGTAGATTAAAGTTCTTAACTGCAAAAGAGATAAGATACCTATTGATCCCAGATCAGGAAGTTGAAAATGAGTACCAAAAATTTCACCAACAAAGCCACGGGATGGACCATCAAGCAGATTGACAGTAAAACGAAAACCTTGAGGTAATATAGCAATTTCACAGGGGGAAACTTTCAATCCTCCACATTCAGTAGTGATCAAGAGTCCTACAACGCCAGCAGAAGGTATTAAGAAAGATACATAAAATGGAAAAGAATACTCTCCAAAAGCTGTGAAACACAGGAAGGATTAAAGCATATTCTAGCTGTCAAGCAACTTGTATAAGCCATGATGCCAAAGCATCTACAAATGGAAGAATTCAGATACATGGTGACAACTATTTTTCATTCTAATAATAAGTTTCGACATAAAAAATCAAAGACAACTCCAATGAGAGAACGCATGGAAAATATAAACCTTAAAGAACCCATTCAGAGGACTTTTGCACTAGCCCTCTGAAAATCAGTACTTGTCATTCAAATACATCCTTCAATTAGGAAATTTCTTTTACATTCAAGAATTAAGAGTACAGACATTGTCTTTTCTTTGGCTGAAAGAAAAGACAGCATCCTGAGTTCATTAAGCGCAGATTGCCAGGGGAATTATATGGGTCCAGAAAGAATTATGACTTGAGTACGTGAGCACATTGAAATTAGCCAAGAACAAAACTTTCTTACTTGAGCTTATAGTATTTGTTCCGAGTGACATAAGCTATTGAGAAACATAATTTTTACTTGAGCTTATAGTACAAAATCTTGGATGCACAATATCCATTCAACTAAATTCCCCTAAATGACAAAAAATTAGTTTCAATATATCTAACCACATAATAGAAAGTCACACATACCCACATAGGCAAAGAGAACGAAGTACAGAGCTGCTATAATTGGCAATGGTATCGAAGCAAGAACTACTCCAAATTTCCCTGACAAAGAATCACAAATCGGGATGCTATAAGTAAAAAACATTAGGCGAACAAAATGACACATGTAATTATGTAAAGCCAAGTTAGTTTGACTTTTAGTTACTTAAAGGAATGAACAAATTGTCCAATATAAACATAAAATATGACACATGTTTCACCAATGCATCTAAATATTTAGAAATTCGCAGAAAGGGATGCAACATCTAATATAGAGAAGAAAAGCATGAATTAGATAATGTCTTTTATATTAGTGGCTCATTTTATGGTTAGAGTCAGAATAGCACAGATCCTTAGCTAAAGCAAAGCATTCTTTAACAATAGCAAGGCAGATGATTTTTAAAGGTAACAGAATGTACACTGATGTAGTGGATCCAGTTCTGTGCCAAAAAAGCCATCTAGAAGAGTACCTATACCCTGAAATCATCAAAATTGAAAATATAAGAGTAATCTTATAGAATAAACATGTGCACACCTTTTTCTCTGACGTTCGAGAGATGTTCACCTTCTTCTCCTCATTCAATCAAATGCACCATAGCTAAGCTTCCATTTCCAACCAGTACCACCAATTTATTGTTTATTACTATTATTATGTTTTGTTTACTATTTCACTTTCCATTCTTCATGTATTAGATTTAGTTAGTAGCTATAAGTACTAACAGGAATTGAAATTAATTGAACTCCATTAGATAGGAATTTCAGGTGAAATTTAGAATAAGAGACTGAACTATACGATTTAGCTTTTGAAGGCATAGTTGCATTTTTATTTTTATTTTTATTTTATTTATTTATTTGTTGAAGAAAACTCACTTCCTGCAAACTCGCATAAACTAGTGACTAGTGTGCTACTTACTAAGAAGCGTTCCATTTATGCTATCTATGGGTATGGCAGGTAATTTTATACAGACCAGGATTGGAGACAGTTGCTGCATCATTTATCGTTGCTGCATCTGCTGCCTTTTTGCCTGATAACTCTTCACCAAGTGCTATACTCAAACAACACCTTAAAAAAAATTTATGCCGTGGGGTCTGGCAAGTTGCGTTTATCATTAGTCTTGATTCACATCTATGTTTATGAGATCAAGCGCGCCCTACAGGCATTATGGGGGCTTGGTGTTCTTGGACAGGCGTTCATATCATAGCAAGTTACAGTTCAGCCAAAATAAATTAATTTTCATTGCCTGCACTTTATAATTTAACACACTCTCTCGTACCGAAACCCCTACCCTTTTTGGTATTCAAGATGCAGATAGGCCTAACAATTTATAGTTACTAGGTCTTTAGCAGGCTAGGCTTGCTTAGAGATCATTTAGTTTGTTGTGCTATGTGAAATGCACACACACACACACATAAACACATTCAAAGGAAAATAGACAGACACAGTTATAAGCCAAATAGGGAGTATCATGTATGGAAGGTAAGTAATTTAATATTTCAATTTGAACACAACATTATGCAGAATCTGATAGAGTAAATATCAGATTAAAGTGACATTAATTCAAAATCTTGTTCAGAGCATATCCAGTAAACATTCACATTCTCTTTACCTATATATATATATATATATATATATATATATGTCAAGCTGGAACAACAAACACAAGAGCATAATAAGGTCAATATACTAATACATAAGTGAAGACTACAAGTCAGGATTGGATTAGTCTTACTTTGAATTCAACTAGGCTGTGGTGCACCCAACACAGAGTAGAAAAAAGCAGCCCACTGAATCTCACTTAACATGAAATGTAAATAAGAACACAATGCCCAGCAGCCACAGGAACCATGAATTTTGGTGATATAATCAATCATATTAAATATTATATTACTCAGTCATTAGGCTTAAAATAATTTAATCACAAAATAACGAATAATAGCAGTAGTTGTGTTCCTAGAACACTTCCATAACACAATGATCAATAAAAACAATGAAAGTAAGAAAGAAGGGGGGAGCTTTTCCTGTTCATTTGTGTCAACATAAAAGAAGCTTAACATGCTGACGATATGACATTGCCTTGATCCTTCACCAACAGTTTCTATAATGAATGGAGAATTGACAACAATTTTTTATTTTAAGAGAAAAGAAAGAACAAAAGACCTACCTTTTCTTAAGTATAATTTTGTATAGGACACCTGCACGGATAATATTTAAGTTCTTTAACCATCCATCACCAACCTGAAGCAAATTGTTGACATGGTAAGTGCTGCTGGAATAGGATACACTATAACTTCATCTAATGTCGCAGTTAATCTAGGTTCAAGGCACAATATACCTTAAGTGATTTAAATTCATTCTCTATCAACAACCAACAAGAAAAAGAATAAAGCTTCAATAAAAATGTGAGGTTGCAATGACTTGAACACCAGCAGGACAATTTAAGGCCAACTGGCCTACTCAAAACACTATCAAAGATCTAGGCTCTAGGGTCATTAACTTCTCTCCTCATGAAAATTACTCACCAATCTCAGCCATAAGAATAATGAACAAATTGGTTCTGATTAAGGTTTTAGAAATAATTAACAACCCATCGTACTCATTAAGCATACTTTAGAGGAAGTCTCTGGCTCAAGATTTACATCAAACAATGAGAGCAACAAATCAATCAACACCAAACCAACACATATTTGCAAATCCCAAATGAGGCACTCTCTGACATATTGTCCTCGTTCCTAAACATGAGGCCAGCTCTTAAATCCTAATTAGATAAACGATACTTGTTATCCGATATGTTTTCTGGAGCCAACGTAGCTCAAAATCGGAATTGGAACCAAAATCGAGCCCTAAATAGCAAAAAAACCGCTGCATTTCCTAGTTTGGAATGATTGAGAAAATAAACTTCTAGCTTTTCCTATTGCCGTTATCGAACTGAACAATCCCTAGGACCAATTTTAGAATTTAACTGAAGTGATTTATGAAACTATCTTCACCAATTCAATCACTAAATTCACAAACTATGAAATAATTTCAAAGATAAAACCGAATAGATTAAGAAGCAAAAATTAGAGGGAATTCAGAGAAAATCTCACAGTACAATTGAAGCTCTTCACCATTGATAATCGCTCATCGCTACAAGATTTTCCAAACTAGCAGCGAATGGAAGCAGAGAAATGTGCAGTTTCTAAGAGGAAGAGTGATTCAGGAGAGAGGGGTTTATGAGTGGGAGAGATGGTTTGCGGGTTTCAGAGAGAGAAAAATGACGTGCGGAGTTAGAAATCGTAACTATTTAATGAAAGATTAGCTACAGTTAGGAAAGTGCGGTTAATAAACCGTGGCTAATAGCCCTTTTTTTTTTGTAGTGAATTAGTTTAATCAATACTCAAGGTTATTAATATTCATGAGCAAAACCCAATTGGCTGAATGGAAAACTCGCGAGATTGGTTTAACTTTATCACCGAAAATGGCTAGAACAAGTTTTGAGAAAAGTGAGATCCTTCTAGTTCCTTATCTGTATCAGTTGATTCCCCATGGTTTGCAACACTTGGTCATCTTCCAATCAAATCATAAATAAGTCAAATATAACATGCCTCGATGCTTTGAAATTGTTAGGAGATGAAAATTCAGTTGCCTCCACACATCTGACTAAAAATGTATGTATGTTAATACAAAACTTGCACGTATCCTTATATAGAAATTTTTACAAATGTACTTGTAATCATCCATAAGCATTTATGAATCATCAATCTTTAGAAATATTCTAATGCCATATATTCAAGCCATGTTAGGCAATAATGTTAGTCAACTAAGATAGACAGTACTTTTTTTTAAAATTTTAATAAGAGTATTATCGAATAGGTTTTTATGTTAATTAAGACTAAGTTAATTTCTCTTCAAATGAAATAAAGAGTATGCCTCCTACACGAACTTAATATATTTAGATTAATTAATTAATTTTCTTAACTATTAGTTCAAGGTTCGAATCTAAATAATTAAGGATTAATTACACCTCTTTTACGGCAACTAGGCCAACCCTCAGATTATAGTACATTTGGTTTAAATTTGAAAAGGAACATCTGGACTTAACCATACTACGTAACATTAAAAGTCATCAATTAGTGATTTAGACAATGAGCAATCTTCCACAAACTTAACAATATTTTCAAAATATTCGCTTGTTCATGACAATCATCTCAAGTGTCAATACTATTCGTTTTCTTAAGATTCCCGTAGCTTGGCAATGCCCACAAAATGAAGACTTATTATGGGTTTGGGTAAGATTTTATAAACTTAATTTTGGACAAATTTGATTTTGTAAATTTGATTTTAGTCAAAAGTGAGTTTAAGTGAAATAATTTATGCTTGGAAACATTTATCTAAAATTAATTTTGTTAAATGAATGTTGTTTGTATATTGTTGATAAAAATCACTTTTAGATGTGTAATTAGCAACAAAAAAAAGAGTATGAGTTATATTAAGTTAGATTGTTAAAAAATTGATGTTAAAAAATTGATTATAAATAAATTGATGGCAAAAGAAATTCTTTTAAAAGTTAAGTTTGTTTGAGATATTATAAAATAAAATCACTTTGAGTATAACTATAATAGTATTTTAAAAAATTATTAGGTTATATTTATTTAAATATTATTAAAATAGTGATATAATATCAAATTATAAGAGTATTTCTGTCAATAATACACACAAATGAGTTTTATTTCATCACAAAAGTAACAAAATATTACTTCTATTTAACCCATATTTAGAATAAAAATCTCGTTCACTTTTTTCTACTTACATTTTTCCTAAACATGTTATATAACAAGAACTTGAAAACCCGTTTGACCTTTCCAACATGGGTTCTGCTCACCCAAACACACACTTAGGGGTGGATAGCAAGTCGAGTAGACTCACAAACCTACACATTTTTACCCAACCCAACCCATAGTTGACGGGTTGGTTTGGGTCTATGAATTGAGTTGAGTTTAAAATAGCCAAACCCACGAGGTATGGGTCGAGTAGCGGGTTGAGACTCTCTCAACCCAGTTTACTGAAGTTTTTATGTATAATATTTTATGATGTGTAATAACTTTTTATTGAAGTTTTAAGAATCTTATATAAGTTTATAATTTTTTTAGATAATTCATTTCTTGAAAATTTTTAAATTAAAATTACACTACATTTAGTATTAGAAGACGAGTTCTAGATCATTTTCGTAACTCTTTATAACTCACCACTGTTGAGGCATTGATTTGTACTCATAACTAATTAAGAACTTTTGATAAATACATTGATTTACAAGCATAAATAGATAAAATTTGAAATTTATGTTTTATGTTATATTATTTAGAAACTTATGTTATGTTATTCAGAATAGATTTTAATTTTTATTTTAGCATGCTATTTTTTTTTTGTTCAAGTTTAACTCATAAGTTTAACTCATAAGTTGAATCCAACCCAACCCATATATAAGCGGATTAGGTTAGTTTAGGTCAGAGAAAAAAAAAACTCTAAACTCAACCTAACTCACTCCAATATTTCCATGAGTTAGTTGGATTCATCCGTACACACACTTAGTCATTATTCCTCCTTAGAGTTCTTTTAGCATTGATTCCCTCAATTAATATTGTTGCAACGAAGTAGTACATACCAAGGATATCCGTATCCTCCGCTCTTTACCATTCAAGACTATCATTTCGAGATTTCCGAACTCTATATTACGAAGGCTGCAATCTTAAAATAAGCACGTGTTTGGATTAATTGTGAAAAAATAATTATGTTAAAAAATAATTAAATGTATAATTAATTTTTAGGAAAATTAGTTATAAAAAAGTTAATTTATGTTTGATTATGTTAGTTCATAATTAATTTTAAAATAAAAAATTTAGTTTAAATGTATAAAAAGAATCGTTTTTATATATTAAATTATTAAAAAAAATATATGAAATAATTTAAAAAGTTATTTAGTTGAAGGAAAAATAATATTTATCTTCTATAACTGTGAAATAATAACAATAAATTATAAGCAAAATGCTCAAATTTTAGCTTTTAAGGAAAAAAAAACTATTTTTAGTGTAAAAAAATAATCAACAATTTTTAATATAACAACTTAAACATATTGCTAAAAAGTAAAAATAACTTTTATGACAAAAAAAATTAATTTTCCAAATAATTAAACGAAACCAACATCCTCATATTTCTCATTATTATCCTGCGCCAAGAGTATCTCTAATATATATAACCACCATTATTTAAATTGGACAGCGCCAATCGGTACTTCATGTAAGATTTATTGTGGCCTTTATGACCACATGATGAGTTACAAGTATTAATTCATCTTCATCACCATGAGATATAAATTATTAGTTATAAAATATTAATCCATTTAAATGTGACTTTTTATATGAAAAGTTTCTCATTTAATGTGTGTTTGGAATAACTGTAAAAAAAATTATGTTAAAAATCAATTATGTATATAATCGATTATGAAAAAATTAATTTATGTTTGGATATGTTAATTTATAATCGATTTTATGATAAACAGTTTTGTTTGAATTGTATAAAAAAATCATTTTTATGTATTAAATTACCAAAAAATATATGAAATGATTGAAAAAGTTATTTAATTGAGGACAAATAAGTATTTTTCTCTTAAAGCTTTTAAAATAATATGAAATTATATAATTAAAAGCTTAAAATAACAACTTTTTTTTTAAAAAAGTTGTTTTAGTTATGAAAAAATAATCTTAACTTATAATCAATTTTATATACTTTAAATAAACAAGATAAATTTTAAATAAAAATATCTTTTAATTGAAAAAAAAATAACTATTCCAAAAGAAAAAAGCAAAACCAAACATGCTTAGTCACATGAATTTATTTGGATTCCTAAAATGGGGGGAGTGAAGAGTCATACCTCTTTGATAGATTGAGAGCATGTTTAATTTTGTTTATTTTTTTTTAGAATAATTACTTTTTTTCAATTAAAAGTTATTTTATCAAAAATCTATCTTGTTTATTTAAAGTGTGTAAAATTGATTATAAGTTAATATTATTTTCTCATAACTAAAAATAATTTTTTTTAAAAAACTGATATTTTAAGCTTTTAGTGCGTGTTTGAATTAACTGTGAAAAAAAGATTATGTTAAAAATCGATTATGTGTATAATCAATTTTTAAGAAAATTGATTATGAGAAAATTAATTTATGTTTGGATATATTAATTAATAATTGATTTTATGATAAAGAGTTTTGTTTGGATTGTATAAAAAAATTACTTTTATATATTAAATTTTCAAAAGATATATGAAATGATTAAAAAAGTTATTTTTGATTGAGGGCAAATAGGTATTGCTCTCTTAAAGCTTTGAAATAATCTGAAATCAAATAATTAAAAGTATAAAATAACAGCTTTTTTAAAAAAGCTATTTTTAGTTATGAAAAAATAATCTTAGCTTATAATCAATTTTATACACTTTAAACAAGCAAGATAGATTTCAGATAAAACAACTTTTAATTTAAAAAAAAAGAAATTATTCTAAAAATTTAAGCAAATCCAAACATGCTCTTAATTATTTAATTTCAGATTATTTCAAAAGTTTTAAGAGATAAATACTTATTTGTCATCAATCAAATAACTTTTGCAATCATTTCATATATCTTTTAGTAATTTAATACATAAAAATAATTTTTTTTATACAATCCAAACAAAATTTTTTATCATAAAATTAATTATGAATTAACATATTTAAACATAAATTAATTTTCTCATAATCAATTTTTTTAAAAATCAATTATACACATAATTAATTTTTAGCATAATCTTTTTTCATAACTAATCCAAACACACACTGAGTCATTTGAAGGCTATATAAAGGGCTCTTGGTCCATCTCTCCACTCATCTTTAAGTACTTATGTGTTTGTGAGGTTATTATCGCCTAATACAAATATTATAGTTATATAGAGTGAGGAGAGACCATAGTGCTGCATTTGTTCTAATTTTACTAATCTTATAGATTTGTGTTATTTTTTTTTCTTGACTTGCAATATCAAGCTTATTTTGTTATTATGGACCAAGGTATTTTATCTCTATTTCAATCAGTTTTACTTAAATTGATGATATAGAGGTATGTTTGCTTCCGCATATTTTATTGTTTATTATCATTTTGTTAACTTTGTGAGTTTAAACATTGCCTAAGATTATTATATTCTCTCGTACTTCGTAGCTGCAATTTAGAATACTCACATGTTTGTTGTTAAGATTTTGACTTATTATTATTTTTTTTTTGAAGGAAGAGATAAGATAAAGGTGCCCTTGATGGAGGAATTTTGAATTGGTGAAAATTGAGATATGTGTGTGTGGGAAGTGAGAAGTGGTTAGAATTTTGACTTCTTTTAAGTTTTCAAAAGGAAGATAACTTGAAGTAATGGTGGAAGAGTTCTGACGAGTATGACTCACTCTCCATTTATTTTAACATGCAATTAGAATTAAAAAGAGTGAGTTAGTGACAGGTGTTCGTAGTTGTATATGAGAAAGCCGTAGTGCGTGGGATTTGTAACCGAGAGAGTAAAGAAAAGTGAGTGAGTGAGTATCGGGTGTAATTAGAATTTGGGGTTTGTCAGTGTGATTTAGTGAGATTATAATTTATTGATTTGATAAATAAAATTGGAGTGGGTGGACGTAAGCAAATTGTCAAACCACATTTATTTTTCTTGTGTCTTTTATAATTATTTGTTAGAAGTTATTAGGGTATTTTTATGGAATATTCATCATTATTAAGTATTTATTAATTATTAATTTAATAATACATATTAACAATTTATTAAAATTAATAATTAATGACTACCGACAATTTACAATACTAATTCTCTTTGTTTATTAGTATTAACAAGGGTACTCAACATTTGTTGTGTTTTTGGGCAGGCAAGAATATGAGAGTTTGAGATTATTTGATCATGACATTCTTTTTTCTTTGGTTGTAAAAAGTTTAGAAAGAAAGAAAGTTGCCAATTTAAAGATTAAGACATGTAATAAATTTTAATGATGGCTTATAGTATTACTTATAAATAACTTTGCATCAATACATTTTAATCTTATCAATTGAGGCAATCCTGGATGACTCTCCATGACATTCTTGCACAATGGTTGAACCTGTGAATCTACCATATTTGTGTATGAACATTTTCAGCCACAAACATAAATAGGATTATCTTTATTTATTAATAAATAGAGTTCTTGTACAATTTTTCATCTTCATATTTTGTACAAAAAATTCTAATACCATAACCCTGAACTCTTTAATATTATTATTTTTTAATTAAACACAGATATGTAATTTTATTTTTTTATAAGAAAAAAGCTCACAATATTTTTTTCATGATATTATCTATCTATTTTTCTATTTTTCTTTCTATTTTTTCTTCATTTACATTCTCTATTTACTTTCCTTATCATTTTTTAACATTTTCTTTCTTTTTCACTTTTTCTCTATTTTTTTACTCAAACGTGTGATTTTCTTTTTTCTAGTAGTAAGAAAAGACACGAGGGCATTGAGTTTTTCAACACATCCGATCTTAAAGCATTAAGGAATCGCCTCAAATAAAAAGCATTTTCTTTTTTCTAAATCGTTAATTTTTTTTATTAACGTTAATGATTCCGTTCTTTAAAGTAGACTACTCAGTTTTAAAAGATTCAAATACAATAAGGTGGATGCCTGTTCGGAAACGCAACCAATTCACTATTATTTTAATGGAGCTTGAAGCCAAGTAAAGACATTTCTTGGCCAAAACTCTTGTTAGGCCCCACCTTTTGGCTATATTCTTCGATATATCCCAAATCTCTCAATCAACTCTATTTCTTTCATACCAAATAGTTGAGTTACAGGGCAAAGTAATCCTTTCAAACCAAATGCCAACTACCCTGTTTTAGTAAAAGATGCTAAGTTTTAAATCTAATAAATATTATTCTTATTTGATAAATCAAAGTCTTTACAACTAATTCTCAAATTTTGTGGGGAGTTGATATGATATCCTGATGGGTTTGGTATCCAGGTGAGTTGTCAATAAGTTATTGACTGTTGGTTTCACAATAAATATTAAAGAATTTATTCAATATAAATAATAACTAATGAATGTTAGACAATTCACCCTGAATATCGGTACCTTAAAAAAAAAATAAGTAATAGAGTAATGCTCAATTTTGTGGCTTAATTTATTCTTTCGATTTCTACAATGCACCAAAAAAGAGAATAAAAACATATTCTCACCTGTTTGTCAACAACTCTTATTCATTCACGTCACGATGTGCTCTTTGAATGTCATTGGAAAGCGATGTCCTAGGTCTGCAAACCAAAGCTTGCTTGTATCTCAAAAAAACAAAAAAAAGCTTGCTTGTATCTGATTTGTCAACATGATGGACTTTATTGTATTATAAATAAAATAATTATGATTTAAATAAATAAGATGTATGATTAAATATTGATCATTAATTATGAAAACATATCGATATCTTTACCAAAAAGAAAAGTATAAGAGAAATCTCTAATAATTATATTAATATAATTTATTTATTTTATATATATTATAATAATTTTGTTAAATGTTAGATATATTAAAAACTTAAAAAGTCTGAGTCAATTAGTCTATTTAAATGTCTTTATGTGATTTTGACCTTTGAATAAGTTGCTAGGTCAAGTAAGGGTGTTTCATGCTGTTAATTTTTTCGGCAAGTATACCGAATCGCAACAAGTAATATAGTAGTGAGTGTATCGTCCCACGAGGATTGAATTTATCTTATCGACAAACAAAGATCGTTTCTACTTGAACAGAAAGGAATGATTTGGATTGTATCAATTTTTAACAAGTGAAACAGAAAAGTATTAAAAACAGAACTCACAACCTATTAAGAAATGTTTTTCAATTTTCTAGGTGAAGAAATATCAATCAATAAAAGCAACTAGGGTTTGAATTCCCTTATCTATCCTCTTATGCTATTGATTCACCATCAACACAAGCAATCACATGTAATTTGAAGTTCGAATCACTAGATTAGATTAAGTTCAATTCCTTGACTCATAATCCCTTTAATCCAACAAAAAACCCCTAATCCCTTAGGTAATTCATGATTAGATTAAGCAATAAGAGCAATGATTCATAAGAACACACAATCACAAAGGTATATCCCTATACACATCATGATTATGGCAAACAATCACAGTTCAAGTTCAAACATCCAATTTCACAATTGTGATGAGAAAACTAAAGGCAATTCAATAGTGATCAAGTATTGAAAAGCATTAAGTGCAGAGATGAGAGCTCACATTACATGAATTAAGGTTGCATTGATGTAATAGAATCAAATTACATAAGAGTTTCAATAAGGTTCATCTAACCCTAGTCTAAAAGAAATTAGCTACACATGATGTAAGAAGAAGAGATGAGGAAAATCAAACTAATGGAAGATGAAGAAGTCATTGATCCTCCAAGATCTTGTTCCCAAGCTTGAATCATCAATGGAGATGGAAGAGGATGGAACCCTAACGCTCTCTTGCCAAATCCCTTCTCATAAGTCGGAAAATGAACAAAAGATCCCAAAAAAAGCGTTTGCCTAACTACTTAAAATGAACTGGTTGAAGCGGTTATCGCTGGCGATGAAACATCATCGCTTTCAGCGATGGCCCGCAAACTTCAGCATCCCTTTATCAACCATATCGCGCGATGGACGTTCCTCGCCTCGCGATGAAAATGCAACAAACTTCGGCGACCTCTACATCTCGCTAGCGATAGACTAAGCCGACAAACTTCTTCATCCTCCTTCTTTTGAGTCAATCTAACCCTCTGCTTCAACAAAACTTCATTTTTATTAGCTAAGGATCAAAAGAACCTAAAATATTATTTAAAAAGTGAAAACTTATCTAAATTCTACCTAAATTCTTCAATTCTAAAACTAAAGTGAATCAAAAACCTACATGTGCTAGTGATTTAACACAACCCCAAACTTAAAGTCTTGCTTGTCCCTAAGCAAACAATCATTTTCACAAGGCTTGAAGTAGAAAACAAAATTTTTGGTCCCTTTTTATTCATTCCATTTTTCAAACAAAATCACAAAACGTAACAATCCACAAAAATTGCAACAATTATTGCATAATCAAATTGCCTACTCTTATGCATTCATGCTTCCCAATCATCACAACTCAAAATAACCAAAACCACTGATCCACTGAGAGCAACATATCAAACCTCACTACTCCTTTCCAGGATAGGTGTTTCACTCAACTCAAGTGTTTGAGGGTTGCTATTTATACTCAATTCACATCACATGCAACACCCTACCATAGGCTTGACAAAGTTCTAGAGTAATAAATGCAATGCAATGCACACACACACTAAAAGAGGTCTTTTTAGGTTGCAAAGGGGCTAAGGTCAGGGTAGGAGATCATTTGGATAAGAAGATAATTGTACTTGGAATTAAACACAAGCCACTTCATGACATTCATTAATCCAACCCTCAAAGTAAATAATACAAAATTGCCCAAAACAACTTGTTCACAACAAATGATACCAGAAACTAAATGAAATATTTACGCATAGGTACAATTGTATATTTTTCTTTTCTTTTCTTTTTTTTTTTTTTGCTTTCTTTCTTTTTTTTTGTGTTTCTTTTTCTATACAATATTTTCATTCATTTTTTTTTCATTTTCTTTTCTCTCTTTTTTTTTTTTTTTTACATGAATTTGACAATACTAATAATAAAGGACAAGGAAAAGTCCTTGTACACCCACCCCAAACTTAAAACGTTGCGTGCCCTCAAGCAACCCCAAACTTAGGTATTTGGCTAAAAAATGTCATGAAGTAACTGATACCTACTCCAAGTGAAGAGGGACAATTGGTTTTAAATTGTTAGGCTTGAAATGAGGGTTAGTCCAAAGAAATGGCTAAAGGCTCAAGGGGCGAGCAAAGGACAAAAATGTTAGGGTGGTTCATTTAAGCCCAAGCTTAGAACAAGAAAAGTGCCTCAGTGTGTCTGAACAAGCACGCAAAAACTACTAAGAACTAGATCAAGTTCTGAAGAATGCCATAGCAATGGAAGCACACAGGAAAGAAACAGTGTTTAGGTCCAAGAGCTCACAGGTATTTGAGAATGAGGAAAAACATGCTACAAACAGTTTCACAGTGATCAATAGTTACAGAGAGTTGCAAAAAAAAAGGAACACCATCAAGCACAATTTCAGCGCATTGATGCAACAATTCAAGCACAATTGATGTTTCAAGTTCAAAAGGCATTCAAAATTTGGACTTTAAGCACAGAATGATAATCACGGAGGATGCAATGCATGTGAGAAATGTTAAGCCTTGTCTTAGCAAGTTATTCTACCCGCACAAGTGAATAACCCCCAACAAAATATTCGAGTTAATTCCAAAAAGAGTTAAGGTTAGAGAAACTTCTCAGATGGATATCGGTTGATGATCAATGAGAGGCGGAGTAAAGAACTCCAGGTACTGACGACGAGTTGTCATCACTACACACATGCACAACAAAAAACAGATGTGAGCAAAGAAATATCCAGGGTGCAAATATCCAAAATGCAAGAAAGTAGACTACCAATAGTTAAAATTAAACAAGAGAGTTCAACCAGTAAAAATGAACAAAATAACAACTAAAAACTTGCGGCTGACTCAAAACAGAACGTTTTCCAGCTAAGCTTCATCATGACTCCGGGCATCATCATCCTCTGAACGCTCTCCATCATCCGGATGCTCCCCAGCCCCGGCAGCAGTAACATCTGGGCACTCGGCACTAGTAACCTGGTCCCTCTGCATAGGCTCGGTCATCTGCTCATCAGCAATGTCTGGTGCAACCATTCCTGATGCTCCAACACCCATGTGTTGCTCCATGGATGAGTGCATCATGTTCTGAAAGTACTGCTCTGTGGACGGATCAGGAAAAACATCGGGTAACAAAGATAAATCGAACCCCGATCCAGGGCCGATCAGCATCATCGGCTCCATGTTACACAAAGATGGCGAAACATAAAGCATTGACTTGCCAAGAGACTCAAGTTGCCGACTTATGAAGAGTTTGTGTCTGGATGGCAGAGTTGAAGAGTCGTATAGCGACCAATGATAAGGGCTCTAGGGGTGGCTGTGTGCCTCTGCAGCTCTCCTGGTAGCTCGGTTCGGGGGCAGCATCAATAGGTCAGCATTTGCTTCACGATCCACCGTGTCGTAATCGGTCTTTTGAGCTTCCCATAGTGTCGATTAATCGAAGGTCGGATACCCTCTTTAGCACATAACAAGCAAATCGAGAGATGGGTATGCGATTGTCTTTGGGTGTCCTCATTAGCAATATAATTCATCTCCTTAGCAATAATGGCCCCCACATTAATGTCTTCACCTTTCATCAGTGCAACAAGGAATTGGGCTCTGTGAATAATAATGTCAGAACTGTTTGAACACGGAAGGATAGTTTGATGAACAAACGCTGACCAAGCCTTGGCGATTGGTTTCATATTAATTCTTTTGAATCTCTGGGGATGAGCTTATCATGAGCTCTAGACCATTCGGCTTCCAGGCCGGCACAGGTACTCAAGTAATTCATCATAGTTGGTTACACTGTCCACTCTGTTCTTATAAGCACATTCCCTTGGGATAGGAGGCTTAGAACCTCATTAATCCGTTCCCCAGTAAAGCTGACTGATTTCCCTCGGACATAAGCCGACAAATGCTCATTCTGGTGCCACGAACTCTATAAGCGTTAGCATAAAATTCACGCACAATTTCCTGGACAATGCTCGGTGATATATCTAGTCAACTTGGCCCATTATAGCAATCTCGTATTGAATCTCCGGTATGGACTCAAAGATGGAAATGAAGGTTCACATCGACAATGATCTTTTTTTTGTTGATAATTGACTTGAACCTTTCCTGATGTTCCAGTGAATAGAACAAATGCTCATTAAAAGGCTCAGATTCCGCCTCCACAACCGTCTTCCTCTTTTTATCTTTTCCTTGTTTTGGTGCCATGTTTCTGAGAAAAAAAATCATTCAACGGGCCCTCATACATGGCTAGCAAATCTAGAAAGTTACTCGAGATAGTCAAGTCGAGCCTTCAAAAAGTGCAGGAGAAATTGGATATCATGATATCTTCATTCATGCAAATGATATTTCATGCCATAACGATTGAAATTGATCTCATTGGGAACTTTCACCAAACACCATGTGTGTGTGTGAACTCAAACTTGTGTTAATGGAAAAACAGAGTAGAACCCAATCCATCCATTCCCACTTGAACCCTAACCAAAGAAACAACACAATTCCCTCACATTGCACACGAAAATAATCAAGAATCAATCTCAGTCATTGAATACGCTATGTTGAGCCATATAAGTAAAGAAACCACAAACTTCAAGCATATGGACAAGGACATTGAGCCTACAAGTTGAAAGTAGGGAGAGACATACACAGTGATGAGTGGCGGCGATACTTTCAAAGAGGGAATTTAAATGACACAAATGGAATAAAATCAGATGAGAAAAAGGGGGAAATGAAAAACCCTAGCAGAAGTTTTGAAAGTATGCGCGCGGGAATGCGGTGAAAGGAGGAACGAATTTATAAAACTCGAACCATCGCCTCGCGATTCAAGTCCATCGCCCCGCGAAGGTGCACATACAGAGGAAATTTAAAAATTTTCTTGCTGCAATGCCGCCCGCGAACCTATCTTCATCGCCATGCGAAAGGACACAAAAGCACATTTGCAAGTGGGTCGCCCGGCGATATATTTCCATCGCCTCGCGACAACACACAGAAGCAAACAACTAAAAATTCGCCAGGCGAAGACTTTCCATTGCCTTGCGATATGCATTGGGCACAAACTCGAAGTTTTTGGAAAACCTTCATCGCCCCGCGAAATGACAGTCTTTGCCTCGCGATATAATACAGAGAGGTTGCGCTTGAAATTCGCTTGGCGAAAAATAAAAATTCGCGAGGCGACCTGAGCCAATCTTGCCATTTTCAGAGTGATATTTCGCCTGGCAATGAATCACTTTGCGCCGCGCGATGGATGACAGAGACCTTGTGTTGGAAATTCGCCTGGCGAAGACTTTCCATCGCCTCGCGATTCTTGTTAGGGCTCAAACGATCCTGTACTGCTTTGTAATTCGCCTCGCGATTATGTTTCCTTGCCAGGCGATGTTGTTCAAAATATAAGTTTTCGCACGGCATGCAAACACACGGCGAGAAACTGCGGACCTGCATATGTCAAGTCGTTCTTGCATCACTCGTATCTTGATCGAAACAACCGGCTGAACTCAACATTATTCTGCATCAACTACCGATATTAGATCAAAAGCCAATATCCTAGTCCTAAGTAAACAAAGACAAATAAAATTTTCTCGCTTAAAATCAATTTAAAAAGCAAAAGAAAAGAAAGAAATTGCTTGGGTTGCCTCCCAAGAGCGCTAGGTTAACGCTGCTTAGCTCGACGCCTTGTATTTGTTATGGCTCATGTAGGACAAGAGCGGCATGTGCTCTCATTGCCCCACCAAGGTAGGGTTTCAGCCTCTGGCCATTAACTCGGAAAGCCCTTTTTGAAGTTGGATCCTCCACTTCAACGGCTCCATAAGGCGTCACTTCTTTCACAGTGAATGGTCCTGACCATTTAGACTTCAGTTTGCCCGGAAACAACTTCAACCTTGAGTTGAGCAAAGAACACTTGTTGTCCTTGAGAGAAATTTTACCAGTGATGTACTTGTCGTGATAGACCTTCATCCTTCGTTTGTATATCCCCATATTCTCAAAGGCGTGCACACGCATTTCTTCAAGCTCGGGGCAAAATTTGATTAACTCTTTTTCTCCACTCAAGGCGGGATCAAAATTTAACCATTTTAAGGCCCAGTAAGATGCCTTGTGCTCAGTTCCACTTGGGCAAATGCGGGTGCCTTACCATAGACTAGTTGATATGGTGACAAGCCTAGAGGTGTTTGTAGGCCATTCTATATGCCCATAGGGCATCATCCAATTTATTTGCCCAATCCTTCCTTGAATTCCCCAACTGCCTTCTCAAGAATTCTCTTTATCTCTCTATTTGATACCTCCACTTGACCATTGCATTGTGGGTGGTAGGGAGTGGCCACTTTGTGGCTCGAACATCATACTTGGAGAGAACATTTTGCACTGATTACGGAAATGAGTTCCCCCATCAACGATCAATACCACTGGGGGACTCCAAATCTAGAGAAGATGTTCTTTGACAAACCTAACCACGTTGAGCATCATTTGCAAAGGAGTGGCAATGGCCTCAACCCATTTTGAGACGTAATCAGCTACTAAGATGTACTTGATTTGAATAAGAAGAGAAATGACCCCATGAAATCAATGCCCCAACAATCAAACAATTCTACCTCTATAATGGGGTTCAATGGCATTTCACTCCGCCTTGAGATATTGATCCTTTGGCATTTATCACGACCCTTCACATGATTGTATGCATCTTTAAAGATAGAGGGCCAATAAAACCGATCAAGTACCTTAGTGACGTTCTCCATTAAAATGCCCTCCACAAGGGGAATCGCGACAATGCCAAAGTATCTTTGACCTTCATCTTGCGACACACACCTTCTAAGAAGTCCATCCGGTCCAATTTTGAAAAGATAAGGATCATCCCGTATGTAATCGAGCATCGAAAGAACTTCTTTTCATTTGCCAGGTCAAATCTTAAAATGACCTTAGTACTTGAAATTAGCCATATCAAACAAACCATGGCCTCTCCTCAATTGCAAATAACTTTTCATCGGGAATTCTTCAAGAATATCCTTCTCCTTAGCGACAACTTGAGTTTTCTAGCCTGGATAAGTGGTCGCTACCACATTCTCACTTCCTTTCTTGTCCTTAATCTCGATATCAAATTCCCGCAACAATAAGATCCACCTAATCGATCCTAGGTTTTGATTCTCCTTTGATTAACAAATACTTAATTGCTAATTGCATGGTAAACACACAGAATTTTAGATCCAATCAAGTAGGGGACGAAATTTTTCCAAAGCAAATACTATGGCAAGCAATTCCTTTTCGATTTGTAGCATAATGAATTTGGTTCTCATTAAGGACTTTGCTTGCATAGTAAATTGCATGGAAATTTTTCTTTCTACCTTTAACACAAACTCCTAATGCATAGTCGCTAGCGTCGCACATAAGTTCAAATGGTAACTCCTGGGTTAGGGGCTATAATAAGCAGAGATCAATTTTTCTTTCAAAAGATTAAAAGCCTCGTAAAACAATCATTATCAAAGTCAAAAAAAGAATCTTTAATGAGTAGATTGCCTGAGGGCTTTGCAATTTTGGAAAAATCCTTGATGAATCTTCTATAAAATCGGCATGGCCAAGGAAACTCCGCACGCCCTTCACATTCAATGGTGGAGGCGCCTTTGCTATTACTTCAATCTTGGCACGATCTACTTCCATACCTTTAATGAAATCTTACGGCCCGATACAATACCTTCTGCACCATAAAGTGGCATTTCTCCCAATTTAAGATTAAATTGGTTTCCATGCATCTTTTAAGAACATCGGTAAAGGTTAGACAAACAAGAGTCAAATGAAACACCAAACACGGAAAAATCATCCATAAAAACCTCTATAGATTTTCAATCATATCAAAGAAAGATAGAAAGCATACACCTTTGAAAGTAGCGGTGCGTTGCAAAAGACCGAAAGGCATCCGTCGTATGCAAAACTCCATAAGGCGAATGTGAATGTGTCTTCTTTCTTGGTCCTACGGGTTGATCAATCTGATTATATCTGAATAACCATCCAGGAAATGAGAAGGCTTTATCCGCTAGTCTTTCAAGCATCGGTCCATGAATGGAAGGGAAAGTGATCCTTCCCGGTAGCTTGGATTAAGCTTTCGGTGATCGATGCACATCCTCCAACCGAATGCATGCGTGTAGGAATGAGTTCATTTTTCTCGTTCCTTATGACAAGTGTGCCTCGCTCATTTTTTAGGGACAACATGGATTGGGCTCACCCATGCACTATCCAAAATTGGATAGATCATCCAGACTTCAAGGAGTTTTAGCACCTCTTTTCTCACCACCTCTTTCATGGTGGGATTCACCTTTCTTCGTGGTTGGACAATAGGCTTGAAATCCTCCTCGAAGCTTAATCTTGTGCTATACAAAAGTGGACTAATCCCTTTTAAATCGTAGATAGTCCATCCAATTGCATTTTGGTGCTCTCGAGTACCTTTATTAGCTTTTTCTTCTTACGGCCTAGACAAAAGGCTGCATTGCTTATTATTGGATATGCATCTTGATTGCTAAGAAAGACATACTTCAAATGAGATGGCAAGGGTTTCAATTACGATTTTGCTTTTCTTCACTCCTTGTCACAACTCTCGGCTCTTCTTTCATCTTGTTAACAACACTGCTTTCATGTGCTTCTAGACATCTTAAGCATTCGTCGAGGTTTCATCATCTACCCCTCCATGGTCTTCAATAGCATCCATGATCACCCTTTCAAGGTGTGTAGATGATGTATTCACTGAAAAGTATCTCAATGTAGTGTCAATTAAGTCCACCCGATAAGAAGTTTCTTTATCATCCAGGGTGTTGCATTGCCCTCAAAACGTTGAAGGTAACCTTCTCATCCTTGACTCGCAGCATTAATTGCCCTTGTTGAACATCGATTTAGGGCTCCTCCCGTGAGCCAAAAATGGTCTACCAAGAATCAGTGGAACTTGTCTTCCTCCATGTCCAACACCACAAAATCGACGGGAATATGAATTTGTCAATCATCAAGACACGTCTCCATGACTCCATAAAGGGATGCTTGATTGACCTATCCGCAATTTTCAAAGCCATTCTAGTTTGTTTGACCTCACCTCCCCCAAGCTTTTAAGCATGGATAACGGCATCAAGTTTATGCTTGCTCCCAAGTCACAAAGGGCTTTACCAATGGTCATGTTGCCGATGGTGCGGGGAATTGTGAAGCTCCACGGATCCTTTAGTTTTGGGGGAAGCTTCCTTTGCGATGATTGCACTCTTATTTAATGCCACCGATTTCATCCTCCTTGAACTTTCTCTTCTTAGTTAACGACTCCCTTCATAAATTTGGCATATGTGGGCATTTGCTCCAATGCTTTGCAAAAGGAATGTTGATTTGGAGGCGTTTGAAAATGTCTAAGAATTTTGCAAATTGTTCTTTTCTTTCTCTCTTTTCTTGTTCAAGTGAGGATATGGTAACTTCACATATGGTGGTACCACTTGAGGCTTATCACCTTCTTTCAAAATCTCATTATTTGTCCTCCTCGGAAAGAGTATTCATCTACTTGCATCAGATTTCGCTTACCTTCTTTTTTTCTTTTTTCATCTTCTGAATTCACAATGTCGCTCTTTTCATTGGCTCTTTATCCGAAACTTCTCCTTCTCATCTTTTTGTAATAACCCGAGGCTAATGGTTTTTCTCCACAGTGATGTGACAATCTTCCCACTCTCAAAGTCAGACTTTGCATGACTCATTCTTTGGGTTATCCTTGTATTTCCGGAAAATTGTCCCCTGATTGTCCAAATAGTTGCCTTGAAAGGCATCCAATTTGAGTTTCAAGGTTCTTGATGGATGCTTGATTCTTGAAACGAGCCTCATGATTTTTGGAAATGTCGTTTGAGTCATTTTCATGAATTGAGTCAAAGCATCTTCCAAGGCACTTGGTTTCTCTTTATTGCCGTGGTTGAGGGGTTTGCTAGGTGGGGTCAGCTTGTTTGCTTCCAAGAAAAGTTGGGGTGGTTCCTCCAACCTTTGGGTTATAGGTGTTTGAATAAGGATTCCTCCTTGCCTCGAAAATTGCCCGAGATAATTAGCTTGCTCATTCAGTATCACTTTGAGCTTCACAAGCCAGATTATCATGATCTCTCCCACAAAATCACACCTCATACTTCTTGCATGTTGCTTTTGGGAATGAGTCTGTTGAGGGGATGAACTAGCTTGTAAAGGCTTGGTGTTTGCTGTTGGAGAACTTCCAATTGTTGAGATACTAATCTGCTTTGGGCTAAAAGAGCATTATGTGTATCTAGCTCTAAAACACCCTTCTTTACTTGGATTCCTCTATCTCGTGATGAACAAGATACTCATTTGAGGCCATTGCTTCTACCAGCTCTCTTGCTTCTTGTTGCCTTGTTATTCATTGTACCCCACATTGAAACATCTAGCATCATTTTTGTATGTGGTCTCAACCATGGCAAAACAGTTGCATCGTGTTAAGTCATCAAAGCCATGGTCGGGCATCTCTTCAAAAGAACTTTAAACTTTTCCCATGTACCTCATAAAGGTTTTCTCCATCTTTTTGCTCAAAGCTGGTGATTTCATTTCTTCTTTTGATAAATTTGGACGTGGGAAAGAACTCCGTCCATGAACTTATCTTCTAGATCATTCCAAGTAGTAATACTTCCTTGAGGCATGTTGATTGTAGCCAATCCTTTGCCACTGTCCCTTAGAGTAAAAGGGAATAACCTCATCCTAGCTTCTGAAACACCATCCGGCCTTCAATGTACCACAAATTTCGAAGAAATTTACTAAGTCTTGGTTTTGGGTCTTCACTATCAACTCGGATTCTGCTTTGAGTGCACTCAAAAGAGAAGTTCTAATTTCAAACGCATTTGCTTCCACCGGTTGGTAATCAATAGCCAACCTTTGACGGTTGTTCCTCACGGCCAAAATCTCCCAAAGTTCGCCTTAGGTTGTGGTTGTTGACCATAACTCTCCTTCTTTGAAGTCCGAGTAGAAGAAGTAGATGTCTCTTTTTCTAGATCTTTTTTTACGCTGTCTTGCTTTCTTAGCTTTCTTCCTATTAGCTTTTGCTGTCTTCTCAATCTCGGGATCAAACAACAATTCAGTTGCCTTTTTCCCTCGCATACACAGGAAATAGGAGAATGGTAAGTAACAAGTCAGCTACTGTTATAAACAGATTAAGGTAATGCGATGCAAAATTGTAAACAAGTAAAATAAAAGCAGAACAATTGTCCAAAGTAATAACTTCTTTGCCTTGTTGATAATCAAATCAACAATCCTAAACCATGGCGCCAAAAACTTGTTAATTTTTTCAAAGAAGTATGCGAATGTAACAAGTAATATAGTAGTGAGTGTATCAGTCCCACGAGGATTGAATTTATCTTATCGACAAACAAAGATCGTTTCTACTTGAACAGAAAGGAATGATTTGGATTGTATCAATTTTTAACAAGTGAAACAGAAAAGTATTAAAAACAGAACTCACAACCTATTAAGAAATGTTTTTCAATTTTCTAGGTGAAGAAATATCAATCAATAAAGCAACTAGGGTTTGAATTCTTATCTATCCTCTTATGCTATTGATTCACCATCAACACAAGCAATCACATGTAATTTGAAGTTCGAATCACTAGATTAGATTAAGTTCAATTCCTTGACTCATAATCCCTTTAATCCAACAAAAACCCCTA
Organism: Styphnolobium japonicum; assembly: GCA_023212625.1. Lineage (NCBI taxonomy): Eukaryota > Viridiplantae > Streptophyta > Magnoliopsida > Fabales > Fabaceae > Styphnolobium > Styphnolobium japonicum. The sequence continues at coordinate 35,905,196 of JALBWW010000003.1, read as the reverse complement.
ATCCCTTAGGTAATTCATGATTAGATTAAGCAATAAGAGCAATGATTCATAAGAACACACAATCACAAAGGTATATCCCTATACACATCATGATTATGGCAAACAATCACAGTTCAAGTTCAAACATCCAATTTCACAATTGTGATGAGAAACTAAAGGCAATTCAATAGTGATCAAGTATTGAAAAGCATTAAGTGCAGATGAGAGCTCAAATTACATGAATTAAGGTTGCATTGATGTAATAGAATCAAATTACATAAGAGTTTCAATAAGGTTCATCTAACCCTAGTCTAAAAGAAATTAGCTACACATGATGTAAGAAGAAGAGATGAGGAAAATCAAACTAATGGAAGATGAAGAAGTCATTGATCCTCCAAGATCTTGTTCCCAAGCTTGAATCATCAATGGAGATGGAAGAGGATGGAACCCTAGCGCTCTTGCCAAATCCCTTCTGAAGTGAGAAAATGAACAAAAGATCTCAAAAACGTTTAAACTTAACTACTTAAAGTGGCTGGTTGAACGGTTATGCTCAGCGATGGCCCGCAAACTTCAAAGATCCTTTATCAACCATATCGCCCGCGATGGACGTTCCTCGCCTCGCGATGAAATGCAACAAACTTCGCTGGCGACCTCTACATCTCGCCTAGCGATAGACTAAGCTGACAAACTTCTTCATCCTCCTTCTTTTGAGTCAATCTAACCCTGCTTCAACAAAACTTCATTTTTATTAGCTAAGGATCAAAAGAACCTAAAATATTATTTAAAAAGTGAAAACTTATCTAAATTCTACCTAAATTCTTCAATTCTAAAACTAAAGTGAATCAAAAACCTACATGTGCTAGTGATTTAACACATGCCATGTTATAAAAATCGGACCAGATCAGCCAGTCTAGCCGGTAGACAGGTGAATCGGTCAAGTAACCGGTTTGGGTGGCTAGTTGGATCGGGTATGTTTCAGAACCGGTGACCTAGTTGGTTGAACCGGAACCGGCAGAGTCACTAAATTTAAAAAAAAAACTTTTAAACTTTGAAAAATCATAACTTTTGACTCGTTTATCTGATTTAGACTAATTATATGTTCATTTCATATAACTTTTCGAGATCTACGCCATGGTAGTCCTAATTTTTTGAAAAAAAATCTTATTTTTTAAGTTATGAGCATTTTAATTAAAATATTTAGGCTTTTTTTATGAATTAAGGGATAAACTTTTTTTTTCTTATAGGTCATATTTTTTCTCAAAATAAATATATTTTAGTTATTTATAATAATAAATATAATAATATGTAGTTTGTATTTATATATATATATATGTATTTAAATATTTATTTAATTTTATGTGGTTCATCCAGTGACCCACTGGTTGAACCAGTGACCCATTGACTTAGTACCCTGATCGAGTCGACTACCGGTCCGATTTTTATAACTATGGTTTCATGACTCCACCCTACCCCAAAACTCAATCTTGTTGGAACCAAATACGTTTTCAAGAAACTAATATTGGAACCAAGTGTCTGTTCAAAGTTATTAAACCCTTAAAAATGTTTTGAAGATAGTAAAAGGAGATTTAATTTAAAGAGAACAAAATAAGTTTTGAATAAATTTATATTTTTTCGTTCAAATAAGAAAAAGTTAAAAGCGCTTTCTTTAATTAAATTCTACGTAAAGTGTTTTGGACCAAAGTTAAGCTTTGCTAAAGACAAAATATCTTTTATACAAAAGTGCGTTCAATACAACTTTCGTATATATTATTATTGGATCGTCCACTGTGTTTTTGTCTCTGTTGTTTATTCTTAAACAGCTTCGTCCAAAACAATTTAAATATAAGCAAAACAAAGTGCATTAACTATTAATGAGATATTTAAACAAAGTGCATTAACTACTAATGAGATATTTGACAAAAACGACTTTCGAGAAATCAACTATGTACTTTGGAGCTGACACTCTTAACAACTACAAAAACTAGCAAATGAGGAACTTTCTACGTATTTAGAAGAATCAGAACTAAGATATCTTATTCCTCGCTATTGTTGATAACCAAAGCCATTTTTTAGAAGAAGATTAACACATTATCAGTTTTATGCATTTATTGCTATTTAGAATGGTAATAAATATTTTGGTTTGACGAAGAAGCTCTTGAAGACAATTTCAAATGCTTATACCTATAAATACAAAAGCCTTCGAAGAAGAAATGTGTGAAATCAAGAACATCAATAGAATAAGAGAAAATTCAAAGCTTCAACCTATTCTTATTATTTCTTCTTCTTACTCTTGTAATAGAATTTTACTTGAACTTATTTATTTTATCCTCACTTACTGTGAGCTAAACTCAAGTATTTTTTGAACTTTTTTATTATTGTTGTTAAGCTTGAAGAAATTGTGTATAAAAGAACATTTGTTGGTTAGAACCTGAAGAGGTTTTAGAATACTTGTTGTAACTTGAAGAGGCGTTGAGAAGAATGCTTGTAAATTTTGATAAGTTTAGTGAAAATTTTCTTCAAGTAGAAGGGACTAGACGTAGCTTTCGGGTTGTGAGAGTGAACCGGTATAAATATCTGATGTAAGCTTTTCTTCCTTCTCTATATTATATCTTTTATTTACTAACATCTAGGGATTGATATTGTATTTTGTAACTAATCTTTAAGAAAAAGGATAAGTCTTTCAACTTGCGTCCAATTATTTTATTAAAACACTCTTTGCGTCTAACGGACTGGAAAGAGTTTACATTTTGTCCATTCTCATATACTTTATAGCAAAGTTTTCTTTCGAATGATTGTTTTAGAAAAAAAATTTCAAAAAGGTTAAGAAATTCAATTCAACCTCCCTTCTTGTGTTTCACTTGGTTATTTCAAACCTTGGCCTGAGATGTTTAGGCTGAGACCAAGTCTTTCTTTTAAACCTAAATTATTTTCAGGACTATGATCAGGTCACCCTAACCTGACTCGACATTGCGTAAATTATTATTTTTTCTTATATATTGTTATGATATTTTTCTAAATGTTATACTTTGATCAAGTATTGTGTCTCTCTATAATTTTAGCTATTATGTCATTTACTTATTATGTAGACATGAAAAAAAAGTAGTATATATAAGCAAATTTATAAGAGAAATTAATCAAAATATTACATAAAAAAATATTTTGTATATCTAAATCAAGTTGGTATCTTGGCCCAACACAACTCGATCGCCTATATAATCGGACCTAGGCCATAAAAATTAATACAATCAAAACTTTGGGCTAGGACTAAAGTCAAGTTTAACCTGACTCAACTCGATTTATAAACATTCTAAGGTCAGACTTTTATATTTTCACAAAATGGTCGTGTAAGATAAGAAAAATTATGATAAGTAATATGTTAGGATAAAGTCAGGATTTTGCAAAACAGGTTGTCTATTTAAGAGAAAGCCTAATTTTATTTTAATCCTTACCCAATGATTAGACAAGTAATATAGTAATTATTGTTAAGTATAAGGGTGTTTTTGGAAAATAAAGGGCTTACGTAATCCATGTTTTTACAGTTTTTGTATATTTTGTAAATAAATGTTGTATAAATAAAAGTTTAATTGCAAGGTAGTGTACTTAATGAACTTGATTATAAATAATTAAAAAACTGAAAATACTAGGGAGGTTTGGAAACAAATTTTTAAAAATAAAAAATAGAATAAAAATAATGTGACAATTTTTATAATTATAATGATAATATATTAATTGAAAATAAAATCAGAAAACAAACTAAACATCTCCTTATAGTTTTTATTACTAAAAATATATATTTTTTGATAATTAAAATAAGACTGAGAATATTCCCCATTTGATTGTTGTGTGTGTGTGTGTGTTTTTTTTCATAAAAGGAAAAGAATCTGACCTTAGCCAGATATTACTTAGTATTATAAATTTTAATTATTATTATAATTTTTAAGTGCTGACTACTCTAAAATCTGCGAGCCAAATAAAAAATGCAGGCACAGGCTGTTTCCAACTATATAATAAATTATTATATTATATTAAAAAAAGAAGAGATGACATTTTATTTTATCATAATAGCCATTAAATCCCGAAATCAAAGTATTTTTAAACGCATTAAATTCTCAATTTTTTCTTCTTCTTCTAAGATCTAATGTTAATAAGGAAAAACAGCAGAAATGGAAAGCCATATTGGGCCATATATATATTTTCTATATTGTAAGTATATTTTTAGGTTAACTTTTATGTTAACTAAAATTAAGTTTCTCTTGAGTAATTTTAAGAACGCAACCCAGTTTGATGTATTTAAATTAATTCTCTTAAATATTAATTCAAAATTTAAATATGAGGAGTCAAAATAATAAGTAAAGCTCCTTAACTTGTACCATGTATCTGATATAAACTTTCTTTCTTTTTCTTCCCTTCAATTTGTTTCGTTGTATTAAAGGGGTAACGTATTGAAGGGGTATCGTAACGTGGTGAAGACCTGCAACTGCAACCTTATTAGCAAATGGTGCAGAAGCAGGTGAGATTCATTTTCAAAATAGTTAGCAAAATATAATCAATGCAATTACATTATTTTATTATAAAAATATATTATTAAAATAATTTTAGTATCAATTGAAATTAAATAATCTTTTTTAACAATTTTAAAAACGCATTCCATATCTACTTAGTAGATTTAATAAAATTAATTTCCTTCAATGTTAGACTCAAAAATAAGAATTTAATTTCAATATACTGTTTATGTAAAGTTTTTTTACATTGTCATTCACTCATATGCTGACACATTATTAAAAGAATTAGACTTTTTAGGTGATTATTGTGATAGTCGAATTCTTTTAATAATTTGACAACACATAATTGAATGACAATATATAAAAAAATTTACATTAATTAAACTCGCAAAATAAAACCCCGGTCAAAAGATAATATACACTTCCTTAGCAATGAGCGTCCTCAGTTTATTACTTTTTTATAATAAGTTAATAATGCTCGACTAGGATATATAACAAAAATGTCCTTAAAATGTATGTGCAGCATAGTCATTTCACTAAGAAATCATACACCAATTGAATCAAAACAGAGTGGCAAGACATGAACCCTTTTTATGTGCAAAGTAGGAAGAGCCAATTTGAACTTTTGAAGTGAAACAGACGGAGAGGTTTGTCTCTGTTTTGGCTGTTTCATTAGGACTTACAACCTTATTCACTAAGTTGTATACTAAATATTTATTCTTCTTCAGATTTTCTCGCCGGCCTCTGTTTCCTGGAAAATATGTCCAACCATTTTCTTGGGATGGAAAATATTTTCTTGGCCCTTTCATCTTGTCTCTGATCAGCATTGGGTATCTTTTTTTTTTGGTTTCTACCAAAAATGGGGTTGGTCAGCAGTTTATTGGGGATTATTGGTTTTGCTATTGGAATCCCTCTTGGGCTCTTGGCGGGGTTCTTTCTATTTGTTTACTCAGAAACCAAACAAGTGAAGGTAAACTTTTTGCACTTGTCTTGCCTGATCATTCAATAGGATTGAATACAATATTCGATGTTGATGCACTTCTTGTGATCAGTGCTATGGGAACTGAAGTTGGGGTTCATCGGTTCATCCCCCATTTTCATTTTGAATTCTGGGCATGCTTAAAAATCTGAAATTTTTTGGTGTTGCAGGTCCCTGTTGTCAGACCAATTAGTGAATTAGGCCCAAATGCTTTGCAAGAACTTCTACCCGAAATTCCTCTGTGGGTGAAGACACCTGATTATGAACGAGTTAGTATAGTGATACAAGCTACAAAGATTTTCTCCTGTGTTCATGCACATATTATAAGCTTTATGATACTGTGTTATTGATATTGCATAGTTCTGCACTTCTGCAGGTTGATTGGTTGAACAAGTTTTTATTAGATATGTGGCCTTTCTTAGACAAGGTACTTCAGTAATCCGAATGGATAAAAAATTTCCTCTTATTGGATGATTCTTCAATGGTGTTTCATTTTAATGTATAGGCAATTTGTGAGATGATTAGAAGCACAGCACAACCAATATTTGCAGAATACATTGGGAAGTATCATATTAAAGCAATTGAATTTGATAAGTTAAGCCTTGGTACTCTTCCTCCTACTATCTGTGGTAAGTCTTTTCACAATCGTCTAATTTTTTGTGCAAATATTTATCCAAATTTCTGCCCGCAAATAGAATTGTTTTCTCATATAATCTGAAATTCCACTATCCTAGAAGAAATTTCCGATTAGAGTATGATTACTTAGGATGGTTTTCACCCAGGAAAATTTTAATGAACATGTTCAAACACATGGCATGTACACAAATACAGATAGATATACATGTCGTATTGTGTCTCTAAGAGTAAAGGCTGTAATTGAATTTTGGACATGAACAAGAAGCTTGTGTTGAGAGGCCTGAAGATCTTATAGCTAATTATAGTTTGGCATTTTGGGTCCTAAAATGAACATGACTTTAGTGAAATGGAGGATTAAGGATATATCATATATATGTCAAATATGCATCCTTTGAAGATTGAAGTACAAATACACTTTAGAAAGTAAAATTTACTTGAATAACTGCTGATGAGAAAACCAGCACTTTACTGACGTTGTTGTTTTTTCATTTGTCCTCATCAAAGGGCACTTTACTTTCTGAAGTGCACTCAAACTTTAGAGGAGTCTTTGTCAGTAATGAGGTGTTGAAGTCTAGCATTATATTTGTTTTCTTTTAATGTCTACTTTGTAATTCTACAGGTACTAAAGTCTTAGAAACAAATGAAGAGGAACTGGTCATGGAACACGTTATCAAATGGGCTGGCAATCCAAACGTAGTGTTGGTTTTGCATGTGTCTTCTTTGAAGATCACAGTTCAGGTCAGATAAGCCTTGAGGCACAATCCTAAATGGTAAATGTTTTTCTAGTTCCTTCAAGATTTATTCTTTCCTTCCAGGAATTCATTTTGCTTCTTCACAGTTGGTAGACTTACAAATATTTGCGGCACCACGAATATCTTTAAGACCTCTAGTGCCTACATTTCCATGTTTCGCAAAGATTGTGGTATCTTTGATGGAGAAGGTAAAGGAAACATTGTATTCAAGCTTAGTTTCATTTTTTGCCTTTTCTAATATAAAAAAGTCAGAAGAAATCCCTTCTTCTATGATAATTAATTGTGTTTAATATCCAGCCTCATGTAGATTTCGGCATGAAAATATCAGGAGGGGACATCATGTCAATACCTGGTCTGTATAGATTTGTTCAGGTGCTACTGCTACCCTGGTAATTCTTTTTTTTTTTTTTTCTCGTTTGCTGATGGTGATTGCTATTTTGTTAAACTGTCTACCAATTTGAATAAATTATGGCAAACTTATACTTTTTCTGTTTTGATTCTCTCAAATTCTTATTTGGATTAGAACTTTTGTAGTAGTAAACTTTCTTGTGAATTAAAAATTCCTATTTGTATTTTTCCTTTTATAACATGGAATTGGGTTAATCACTACAAATAGAGGGTAGTTCAAGGAATTTGGTGGCCTTAGGTTCTGCAGAATCCTTTAATCCTATAAACTTTTAGTCTCCAGTTCTATAAGGGACAATTTGATTATTTAGGCCCCTTGCACAGTCCTATAAAGGGTTCTCTTTGTTGTTACTCCGTGTTTCTCACTATCATATTTGTTTTTTTTTTTTTAGTACTTTCAATCGCCATGACATTTCATAATTTAGTTAGACTTGAAAGACTAACTACTTTAGTTGCTTACAGGAAACAATAAAAAAGCAAGTTGCGAGCCTCTATCTCTGGCCTCAAACCCTTGAAATTCCTATTCTTGATGAATCAACGTAAGTTTATATAAAATTACAAAGTTCTATGTGCTCAAAAAAGTCATTTTCTGTTGTCTATGACTCTATAGGCTTTATAAATTTTTATCCTGCATTTTTAACAAATACATATAAATGAATAATGCTACCTGCTCCTTATCTAAAGAAGTTAACATAGTTGAATCTGAGGCCCTAATCATTTGATTTTGCATTTGATAATCTTTTTCAGTGGTCAACAGTTGCAGGAACTACTGATAGTTGCAATCAGATATCTGACTAGAACTATGTTAACTTTAACACATGATCTGAATGTAATAGCATTTGATGTTAAAATATACTTCAAATTGCCAAATTTTTATCCTTCAAGGAACTTTTGCTCTTTGAATAACATGAGCTTCTGAAGATGGTACCTGATCCTTTCTTCACATTTCTATAGGGTGGCAATAAAGAAGCCTGTGGGAATATTACATGTGAATGTGGTTCGGGCACATAAGCTTTTGAAGATGGATTTGTTGGGAACTTCTGATCCTTATGTCAAACTAAGCCTGACTGGAGACAGACTTCCAGCAAAGAAAACCACTGTCAAGAGGAAGAATTTGAATCCTGAGTGGAATGAGAAGTTCAAGCTTGTTTTGAAGGACCCTCAATCCCAAGTTCTCCAATTACAAGTCTATGACTGGGACAAGGTTTTCCTGATCTTTCTTCTAGTTAATTGTTCAAATTTTGGCAGAAAAAGCATATCATAAAAATCTTAGCTATATTAGTCGCCAATTTACCTAAGACACACTACCTTGAATGCATCTAGTGGCAAGCCCTTAATATTGTCATGTTTGAATGGAAGGTCTTCATTTTGCTTTTGAACATTTTACGGCAACCCAGTGAAGCCTAAATATCCATTTATTTTAAGTTCCATTAAGAAAACTAAAAACTCTCATTTTAAGTTATTTCTGTGTCCATAAACAAATATAACTAATTGGAGGCACTCACCTCTGAGATGGATGGTAACATAAAATCTTTTCAAATGGAAACTTAGGAAACTAATCTCAAGGAGTGAATTTACTTGATTACTAGAGATCCCTATTTACTCTAAAGGAACAACCGCATTTTCTTTATGCGTGCAGCTCAGTGTGTTTACAAAACTACTTGCAAAGAATGTTGGCTTTGGTGATACATTTTATTGTAAAATTCATGTTAGTATGATGCAGCCACAATCTATCTTCTCCAATCTTGTTTTCCATCTCTGTCAATTTAGTTTATTGATGATTATGCAATTTAGTCATTGGAAGAAGCCCACCACTTCCATTCAGTTACAAGGTCTTGGTATATGAGTTAGTACTTAACTATTTATTATAGGTTCATTTTCATATGTTTAGCTGTTCTTTTTAATTGTATTCTTCACAGGTTGGTGGACATGACAGGCTGGGGATGCAATTAATCCCTCTTAAGCTTCTTAAACCCTATGAGAATAAAGAATTTACACTTGATTTACGTAAGGACACAAATCTCAGTGAGACTCCAAATAAGAAGCAAAGAGGGCAAATTGTGGTGGACTTGACTTTTGTTCCTTTCAAAGAAGACAGTAGCAAGTTTGGTGGACCTTCGGAAGGATATGGCAGAAAGGAAAGTGGAATTGATATGGTATCTGATGATGAGGTCCAAGAAGGAGCAGGTTTACTTTCAGTTGTCATACAGGAGGCTGAGGAGGTTGAGGGGGAACATCACAACAACCCATATGCAATGGTGACCTTTAGAGGCGAAAAGAAAAAGACAAAGGTAAACTTTCCCTTTTAGTATAATTGTACACCCCTTTTTAGCTGTCTATCATGCATGTTATGTTACACGGATGCGACTCAGACATGAGTTTATCACAGTTGGATCTAGGCCTAGATACGGATTTACATATATGTTAGTGGGGCATCAATTTAAAAAATTTTTTATTTTATTTTATTAATATCTATGTAATTGCCCCCACTAACTAGTTATAATTAAGTTAATATAATGAGGGGGAGTAATGTTATATATATGATATTTTAAATATGGAAATTCAAATATCTATCTATATTATTAGATTTTTGTTTATGCAAAAATAGTTTATATAACATTTTTTTAAATGAGAATAGATATTACTAGTTTAAAATCTCACTCTCACATAATCCCATTCACCATTATTCAACTTTTTTAATATGAAAAATTATTGAATTATATATTGTTACATTATGATACATTAAACATCTCAGTTTTTCGTAAGTTGGTATAAAAATTGCCTCCAGTAAGCAAATTTTCTGGATCCGTCACTGTCTAGATGTGCTTATGAAATGGGATGGATTAACAAATTAACTAATGTTGGATAACCTCGTGAATATGTGTGTCTTTATGGTGAATGAAGTTTTATTAAAAATTCATATCATGTTATTGTTTGTATGTACAATTGATTCAGGCAAGTTTTTATATTTACTTGAAAGTAATTTACTGTAGAATTTAAATTTCTGCAGACGATCAGGAAAACTCGTCACCCACGTTGGAATGAAGAATTCCAATTCATGCTTGAGGAGCCTCCTCTACATGAGAAGATACACATTGGGGTTATGAGCAAGAGGAATGGCTTTAGTTTTCTGTCAAAGGTGCCATTTCATTTTGGAGAAAACTTAGATAAAGTTTTATAGGTACTTGTGGTATTGTTCCTCTATTAAAATATAACATGTGTATTATTTTTTACACTTTTGTGTCACATCATCTTCAGTGTTGATGTGTAAAAAATAATACACGTTATATTTTAATTAGGAGATAACACCTATAGAACTTTATCTAAGTTTTATCCTTTCATTTTTCTCTTTATTACAAGTCATTTTCTCTAAATGAATTTATTGAAAATTTAATTTTTGATAAATTCAATTACATCATTTGTTCCATGTCTCCGACTCCACTTAATGGGATGTTGGTGTACAAGTCATCTTCTGTTTATTACTGTTAGTTGGCTTGTTTTTTTCAATTCCAATGTGATATTCATATTAAATTCTCTATCTATGCAGGAATCCTTGGGGCATGTGGAGATTAATCTCAATGATGTAGTGCACAATGGTCGCATTAATGATAAATTCCATCTAATAAATTCAAGGAATGGAGTGATACATGTTGAGATACGATGGAAGGTGGTTTGAGAAACCATTGTGTTATAAGCTCTTTTTCCAATAGGTACTGAGTATTCTTTCTCGTTTCCCTTTTGCTTTTCGTACAGAATTACCTAGCTGGTGAGGTTTTTACAATGTATCTAAATAGAAGAGGAAAAACACATTATTGAGATACCTATAAGAAAATTTGTTTTTTTGGAGCAACATTTATGGCACAAAAATATTTATATAATTACAAAAAGTATTGTCACAATTTTTATTTTATTTTTTTGTAACAAAGATGGTAACAAGAATATGTTATTTTATTACTGGTTAAGGTGTTAATAACATGTTTGAGATCTTGAAAGATAATTTCAAGAGAATCCTTATAAAAAAACTACTCACACTTAGTCGTGAAAGGGAGATTCGAACCTATGTACTTGAGAATTGTAGAGCGTTATCTAAAATCTTCCATCCAGATTTGTGTTGACATTATCATATAAATTTTGTCATAAAGTGATTCTCTCAAAATCTACAACATATTATATACCTCAAAAGTATAAATTGTCATAAATTAAAAAGTAATAACAATAATTTAGTTTTTTAAATTGTTGTGACAAGTGACTAATTGATATTAATAAAATATTTATCATAAAGAATTAGTTTTTCTTATAAGATATTTATTATATAGGCATGAGGTTTTGAAATATGAAGTGGTTGATTGTAAAATGTAATATGTGACCCATTGTTATGTAAGATACGTATAATTTTTTCTTTTGTTATAAAAATTGTATTGTTCATCGATTTAGGAGAGGTATTGATTACTAATTTAATCAGTAAATTATTGGTCAAATCACATAAAACAAATAAATAACTATTTAATTAAAATAAGTTGAAAAAATAACTTAATTTCTATGAAGGTTTTGTTGGAAAATACTCGGGTGTTTCTGTTGAATTCTTTTTAATTTTGTATGGGTCCCATTAACTTGAAAGTCTAAACCCATGTTAGTTTCTAAGCTTAAATTCTTCCTAACATAATCATTCTTAGTGCATATATGAATTGGAGTTTGGAAACTCAAAATTATAGTTTGAGTAAAAATAATAAGAGACAAACTTTTACTCAAATCATAATTTAGAAGATTTCAAATTCCAATCTAAACATGCTATTATAATACCCTTATTTTTGAAGAGTTTAACTTGTGTCAAATTAATAAGTCAACTCAATAATCAAGTGGAGTCAACCGAATTATCCAAGTCAATTTTATAAAGGATTTTCCCCTTTGTCTAATACATTATCGCCACTACCATTCGTCTATGTTTAGGGACCTAAACAGTTAAAGTTGATTTGAATTAAAGTCCCATTGTAACTGAGGGTGGAAGAATTTTGTGAAATCCTGTAGCTAGCAGCACTTCACAAAGGAATTCATGGGTATGGTTCGTGGGACGTGTTTGTTCCATGTGTTTGATCTCTTTTTCCCCACCAATTCTTTTGCTTATAACGATGGCAACTTGGCAAGCCTTGGCTAGGTAGCCAGAGAAGCTTAACAAACAGGTTGATGAAGGAACCAGTATGAACCCACCATAACCCAACAACTTACGACTTTTTTTATCTCTTGTTTTCTGAAGAAAAAAAAAAGTCTCTCTATCTTCCTTTATATGAGGAAAGAAATCATTTGTTAAGGATGGATAAATTAATATTATTATAATAATAATAATAATAATAATTAATTACATTAAAATTGCTCAATTAACATATCTAAATTAAATGAAAACTTGTTATTTGTAATTCATTATCGTAAAGAGTAATTCACTCGTAGCAAAAAAATTTATTGGTGAATATCAATTAGAACCGATGTAAAATCAACTTTTGATATAAAAATAAGATTTGTGTTATATATCCCAAATTATTAAGCCAAATATTTTTGGGGTTTGTGATACAATCGATGGGGTCAAACACACAGAAATGAACTATCTGATGCAACAGAAAAAAACAAATCTCAGAAGAACAGAAATTCCTTATTCGAGATAAGGGAAACTATCCCAAGATCAATCATTGATCTTCAGAGTACAAGACTAAAATCTGCATTACAATTCACTGTCACAGTTGTTATTTATTCTTCCACCTTAGCTTATTAGCTCAGTTGAAGTCTAGCAAGGTAATCCTTTGCCCATGCTGGTGCTCCCCTCTTTTGCCTTCTTGATTCTGCCGAGTTACTTCCTGATTCGTATCAGTTTGATGATTTGAAATAATGAATGTATTAGTTTTATTTCTTTACATTTTAAATGGAGCTTAAATAGGAATAAAATATATTACTACAATCTCTGCTCGATCTTACATTCTTCTTGAATGTTGAGTAAGTGGATGTTTGATTAGTTTATGTTATACTTTTAAAAAAGAAGAATCAGTTAAAAGCTCTTTTTCTTAAATTTTTTATTATAAAACTTTTCGGAGAGCAATATAAACTAATCTAAACACATACAGTAGCAAACATAATTGTAGCACTATCAATTCAGGTAGGCCCGCAGACCGCAGTTCGGCCAGCAAAAACATGTGGGCTTAGATTATAAGTTTGTTGGCATGTTTTGTGGCAATATGCAGTCAATTCCACTACTAGGGCCACTCCTTAATCCCCACTCAGTCTTGATGTCGTTTGGGCTAGACCAAACAACAAGATACAAGTTGGGCCATGAGCCATTTAAAATATCATCTGGGCTCACCAATGGCCCACCTATCACCCCTTTCTGAAGTTTCCTTTTCTCTTTCTCTCTCTCTTTCTGTGAGATAACTGGACTGATGGCAAAAAAAATAAGGAAAACAAAAAAGAGATGGCTAGACTCTTCTACTAAATTGACACAGTACTCCTACCCTAAATATTGCCTCTTCCCCCTTCCCCTTCACCCCAACCCCTATAAAACCAAAGGGCAAAAGGAAAAAAAAAAAAAGAAGGGCAGTTTATATAATTACAAAAATAGATTTTGTGAAAAGTTTTATAAGCAATAAGAGATACAAACTCTAAGTGTACTTCAAAATTATAGTTTGAGCAAAAACATCAAAGAGACAAGCTTTTGTTCAAATCATAATTTAAAAGTTTTTAAAAACTAAACCAAACATGCTAAGTAACTATACTATTTAGATCTTTTCCTTGTCAAAGCTATGATTGAAAAGGGTCTTTCTGGTTGTCTATTTATACCAACCCATCTTCATTTTCTTCCCCATTTTTCTGGGGGAGTGTTGGGGGCTAGGGTGTCCTCAATGATGTTAATCAATTAAAAGGCTCCTCAAAATTAACTATATGGCAGAGTTGGAACAAAAGAAATGCATATATAGTACAGGAAAATAAATTCACTCTAGGAGAATGCCCACATGAGAATCAAAAGCACCCAATGAGACTTCTCTGCCAAAGATTTACGTGAACCTTCTTCTCGTGTTTGTCAGGTATTTGATGTGTTTCGGGTACAGTTATGCAGAGGAACAACCAAGCTAGCTAGCACACACTAAAGTCTCAAAATTAAATAAAGGAAGAAAAGGAAAATGAGAAAAGGACTTGCATTTGCACAATCTCGGACAATGATTTTGAATATGTGGACCCACAGAATGTATGGATTAGGTTTGACTTGTTGATTATCAATGCATGACACTATTGGTTGGTTGTTCTCTTTGGTAGATATGCGTGGTTGTAAGTCCTTTTATATCGATTAATATCTTTGCAGTTTTGCAGGCACAAAACAAATATAATAATTACTTACTTGTAATAATATCTCAACTTTATGGACAAAATGAAAAAGAATATATAGTGCTTGAGTTTTATACATATATATATTCTTTCATAACCACTGTCTCCATATCCCGTGGCAAGAAAACTGTTATTCTTTTAACACTTGCTTAAACTAAATTATCTTAAACATGCTTCCATTAAGGATGGACAATCCATGAGCCGTGAGAAACTCTTTCTTTAAAAATAATCTTTCAAGGGCGTGGAATATCCTTAGTTTAGTTTGGCTTGATTGAATAAATCAAGGTGGTTTAATTAATTGCTTGTAATTTCTTTTAGTAATAATTAGAAAGATAACTGATGTACAGATTAATTTGTAAGTGCAAGAAATCTTACTGCCAATCACCACAAAAGTGGGGGGCACCATGAGAGGAGCGGTTCCCTAATACACTAAAAAAGGTTCATCTTTCTCGTTGACTTACCCATAAAGTGTGGCAAATTTGGAGGTAGTAAAGGGAATCCTATCCCCTCCCCACAAAGGGTTTCATGAGGATTCTCTGTTAATGGTTCTCCACTCTTTGCTAGGAAGAAGCTCTCATGGCACAAACACACTCTCTCTCTCCCTCTCTCTCTCACACACACACATACATACGCTCTCCCTCAAGGAGTGTGCCTTCAAAAGGAGGGAGTGAATTGAAAAGTAGTCCCTATCTTTGTTCCTTATTGATGTTTTCTTGTGGGGGAGAGGAATAACTTTTTGCATAATAAAAAGATAGAGCGTTTTTCCTTTTATCTTAAAAGGTGGTCTTTTGAGGGAGTAAAGTAAGTGGGAATAGGCAACACCACTCAAAAGCTAGCTAAGTATCATTTTGGTCTTCCTATTCCATTTCATGTATGGATGCTCTTTAATTTGGCTTAGTGCATGAAGAGTTGTCATGGCCTTAAGAGATTCTTCATTGGAAGACCAATATAGAGAGCAGTGCAAGTAAAATCCCTTTTGATTCCCCCAGGAGACCAATTACATATATGTCAAATGGGAAACAGAATTGTTCCATTCCACAATTTCAAAATCAATCCAAGTAGTATTTCAAACAAGGCCACTAGGCAAGGAGTTATGTACTATTCCATAAATATGCTCTGTAGGCATAATGCACGAAATTTCTTACAGATGCTCATTTCTAATGGTGGCCACAAATTGATTGTAATAATCCACAAAAAGAATTACCAACGTGAACTCATTGCATCACTGATACTTCATGTTTGCCTTAATTCAAGTCAATCTTTTTCTCGTTTGCTAGGTTGGATATGCTCTTATAATCAAACACTTCTTTTTCTCTCCCCCCCCCCCTACTTACTGAATTATATGTTACATCAACGATAGTTTGCTGTTCTCCCATAAATTTTACCTCACCTATTTTCTTACTCAAATTATGTGTCTGAATTTTACATTAGGTAGTGGGATTATCTTTTTCCACAAAATGTGTCAGAAAACAATTATAATTAAAGCTAGCAGATCATTAACGCAAATGACTGGGTCAAGTCAAATGGTCTCGAAGATCAGTGATAAAGATTAAACGAAACTTTGGCGTGATCTTTTTGCATGGGAGTTTTTCTAGGAAACCACATTTATCGCTCTCTTCAAACTTGGAAGGTTTGTATAAAATTCTAATAAATCCAAGTTTAACATGCTGAAAATTTCAAGGCTCTAGATTTTGACCATTCAATGCCAAATTTGAGGCCGGTGTGGTTCATTGACCGAGATTATCTTGGGTTTCATTAAAAGTTTAGAAAATTATGCACCAGCACAATTACTTTACAACATAGTTATTAAATTTGGATTAGTAGTTGGCTCACTTAGAGTATTGAGTTAATAGATCATTGATTTAATTAGTAGGTCATTAGTCGAATTGTATAAAATTAAATAAATATTTAAATACATACACATATATATATATATATACATTACATATGATAATATTTATCATTATGAACAATTAAAGTACTTTTATTTTGAGAGAAATGATGACTTTAAGAAAAGAAAAAAAGAGTTTAACCCTTAATTCATAAAAAAATCTTAATATTTTCATTAAAATGCTCATAACTCAAAAAATAAGTTTTCTTTTTGAAAAATTAGAATCTACATAACGTAAATTTCGAAAAGTTATATAAAATGGATATATAATTAATTCAAATCGAATAAACAAGTCAAAAGTTATGACTTCTCAAAGTTTAAGATTTTTTTTAATTTTATAACTAAGCCAATTCACCAATTTAACTGACGGTGTCACTGATTTTTGGCCAAGCCTGATCGAGTCAAATCAATTTTTACCAATTTGCATACCTAACTAATCTGATAATCAACTTATACCAATTAAGTGATCGCCTGGAGTCGATTTTAATAACTATGCTTTACAGTATTCAAGTAATATTTTTTAGGAGACTTCATTATTAAAAGAGATAAAAACATTTTGGTCCAAATCAGACATACTCCTTGTCTATAATATAATATGGAGAAATTTTTAGGTAATAACTATTTATATTGTATAAGTATTTTATTCCACATTAAACATGTATAAAAGTACTCTTTAGATATAGGTGTATTTATAATATAATTCATATAATTTTATACAAATTTAATGTTAAATGAAATGTCTATAATAATTAATATTACTTAAGAATTTTCTTATAATATCTACCGGCTAACTCTAGTTTTCCAATTTTTCAATTTTAGCACATCACCTATTCACTGCTATTTCATTAGCGGTTTAGTTTGTAATGCCCAAACACCCTAATCAAATAGTCCTAAGAATCACATTGAGGTTCGATTATCACTTAATTATGTGTTAAAAAATTATTTAAAAATTTAACTTTTTAAGTAGTTATTTTCATAGTTAAATTTTTTTAATCATATGATAATATATAATTAGGTGATAATATTAAAAAATTATACTTATATACAATAAATAAAAATTAAATCCTTTTCACTAATTGTTGTATATAGTAGCATTATATTCTAGTGCAATGTAACTTCTGTTAAAAGTAAAAAATTAAATAAAAGGATAATGATAATAATTGGTTCACAAAGCAATTAAATTTGAGAGTCAAGCGTTAGGCTTTTATCACTATGTAATGAAAAGATCAAATCTTTGGAGTTCCCTTGATTTATTTTCTTTTTTTTTTATAGTAAAATATATTTTTATTATAATTATAAAAATGTCACATTTATTTTATTTTATTTTTTATTTTTAAAATTTTGTAAAAAAAATTGTGAAAATAAAAATAAAAAACAAACCAAATGCATTCTTAATCTTGTTCAAAAACCAATGGGAATCAGTATAAACCAATGGGAATCAGTATATTTATTTTTCACGGGCTTGCTAACCAGTATTAAGGGAATTACTTAAAAAGTATTTAATAACTATCAATAAATATTTTTATTACTTAATGAAGAAAATATTAAATGTTTTGTGAGTTTTTAAGATATTAAATACTCTATTTTTATTTTAATTTCTTAATCAATGCGTTAACAAATATCTTTTTTTATTTAGAATAAGTGAGTAAGAGTCAAAATATGAATTAAAACGTAGTAGCAATAAATTATCCCAAAATAGCCTAATACACTCCTGAGTAAAGAAATGTCCCTTTCCCTATATATGTGTTTTTTATTTGACAATTTTGACATCAATTATCGTCCCTCTCACGTACCTTAATTTGGGTGTTTTAGATAATATAAAATTAACACACACACACACATCTAACTATATATGTATATATATAAAAGTTAAGAAAAAGAAATAAAATCTTGTGTGTCACCTTTAAACATCTTAATATGAGATAAGTATATTATTTAAAATCTTGATATGTGTTACCTTACAAGTGCCAATATACACATATTATTAACGAATGAATAATGTCTAAAGAGATTAAAGCTAAGCAAGCAACATTTAGCACGAACAATTTTGATACCAACCTAAATGAAACTAATAATCCTTATTCTAAAAGTTCTTAATATTGAAGAAATTATATACTCACTTCAAGCTGATTAGTTGTAGCAACTTTTTCTATAAAAACATATCCAAAATATATGTAAATAAACCCAAGCGTTTGACCTCTTATTTCTCACAATAAAAAGCAAAACGTAGTCACTTTGACTTAGTTTAGGAAATTAGGACGAGTGAATATCTCAGTAGAAAAATATTATAAGTTCAAGTCAACTAATAATTTTTTAATGTAAAAAAATGAGGCTAAAAGAAATTAACAAATGTCACTTAGAAAGAAAATAAATTTTGGCAAGTGTTACCTAAAGTGATAATTAAAGAACAATTAATGAAAGCTTTAATGAGAAAGTGGAAAGAACTTTGGAAGATAACAAATCTTGATAAGTGTCACTTAAATATGTTTATGTATTTGATATAATTAATAAAAATTTATGTTAAACATTAATTTATGCATGCATATTAAATATTAATTTATGATTATATGAATTCATGTTAAACATTAATTTTGTGATTAATTTGTGATTATATACATGCATATTAAACATTAATTTGTGATGAAAATTAAGATCATCAAGATAAGCTTTTAATGTGTTACTTAGAAAGAAAGAAAAATGTTGACGAATGTCATTTAGAAATTTTGACAAGACTCACTTCGATATTATTGTATATTTAATTAAAATACATGTCAAACTATAATTTTTGCATACATGTTAAACGCAAGTAAAATTTTAATTGTCAAAGTTAATTATGCATGAGTTTTATAATTTGTTTATTAATACATTTTTATTGTGAGTAATTAAAAGAACTCTTAATATCTGATGGACAATATACTTTGGTATTGTAAATATATGCCAAAATATGTTCTAAAAAGACAAAAATATGTCACATTCTGTGAATGTTTGATCTTTGGTAAAAATAATAAGGAAAAAAAATTGTCTTCATGAATTCTAGATTACTCAACATTCAAAGTAATTGTAAAGACAAGATGAAAGGAAGTGAAATTGGGTTGCAATGAGATGCATACAAAAGTATATTTAATTTCTTTGTTCTTAAATGTACCTTTCCTAATAATCGCAAATTTATGTATAAATTTGTCATCTTGATGATTTTTTTGTAGTTCAAATGAATAACTATTTAAAATTTTAAACTAGCAAAATGTATCTATAATTTTTATGTAGGATTGTAGGACATAAAGTTATGTATTATTATGTTATTATATTATTATTTTTTGATTTAAATAAGATTTACATTAATATTAACTGGTTTGGTTTAATTCAAAGGATAACAAAATGTGTCTTAAAAATAGTACAACCGTGTCAAGTTACATTTGTTTTTGCATAATCACATTTAATTACTTAATGCAATTATGTATTTTAATTGACAAAATGTTGCTTTTTATATATAAAATAAAAATTGGATGTATACTATACATAAAAATATTTTAGTTAATTTATACAATATTATTATTTTATTAATATTTAAATAAATGAAATTTATTAAATTTTTGAAATATTTTTATAATTATCATAAAAAAAATTAAGTTACATAATATTAAAATAAACTCAATTTTAAAAAAATTTCATTAATTCTTTTAAATTCCTTTATTTTACTATTAATCATTCCATAATTTAACAAAAGGAAATGTATTATTAAAATTATTTTAAAGTATTTGGGGATTCAAGTCATTTTATGTATCATATGAAATATTTAATTATTTACTAATTGTATTTTATTGTTATGTAACAGAATGCACATTAATATTTCATCATAGTTATGCTCATGTAAATTTTTTTTTCTTTTAGTCATAGTATGTACTTTTTAAATTGTAATTTCTCATTTAAACTTAATATTTTACTATAAAATGATCTCCTATATTTTATATTAAAAATGTAGATAAATAATATTTGATAATTATAATGTTTATATATACATAACTAATAATGTTTAAAAATTATTGAATTATAATTTCATAATGTTATACTTTTTATATTCCGAACAACGCTTGGATTCTATACTAGTATATATATAATTTTAACACCAATAATAATAAGAATAATAATAATAAAATAAATAAATAAATAAAATTTTATTATGGTTTCAAATAAGTAATATTATTTATATACAAAAATAATTTTTTTATATTTTTCTTAATATCTTGTTCCAGTTATTAAATAATAATTAATTTTTGTCATTTTCAAAAATGATTTAAATTTTACAAAATTCTCCACATAGTTGTACAATAATTTTTTTAAATTAAAAAGAAGATAACTCTTCAAATTTTACACTTTGTACAAAAAACACTACCCTTAAGCAATTGATTAATTATCTAAAGAATTGTCATTCGTGACACCAAATAACTTAGTAAAAAAAATTACAAATCAGTGCAAATTTGAAAAATTAAGCAATAAAAATATGTTTTAATCTTTAATAATATCGCAGTTAATGGAAAATAAGATTTTAGTTGGTAACTGATATAATTACGACTTCATATATAATTATTTTACTAATTTTTTAATGTCATTTCACAATTTTGTTAGATGTTTAACAACTTGTTCAACTGAGAGTGTTGTTCACATAAAGTATGAGGTTTATAAAGTCATTTGTAGATTTTTAACTTGCACACAGGTCAGAGTGAGGCTGTGATTTACCATTTATATTAACAATCAAGTTTAAACTAATTTCAAATTAATACGAACTTAAGTAAACTAAATTCAAACATACTAAATGATTTTTGGTTTAAGGCGGACTCTCTCACTTAAAAAAAATTACCTTTATATATATATATATATATATATATATCTTAAAACAATCTTCAATCAAAACCAAAAAAAAAAGAAAAGACAATTATCTATCTTTGTGTGTGTTTGGAAAAGATAGATTTTTTTATCTTTTAATTTTTTTTGTCTAAAAAGTTATTTTGTAAATAATTTTAAGTGTTTGGGAAATAACTTAAATTTTTCACAAAAATTTTATTTTTTAAAAATGTTGTTTTACTAACATCTATAACTTAAGATGCTTAGATTATTTTTAGATTTTCAGCTTTTATTTTTTATTGTTTTATCTTTTATTATTAATATTTATGTTGTTTATCACTATATCATTTATTATTGAAATTTATGTTGTCTATCACTATCAATTTTTTTTATTTAAAATTTACCACTCAAATTCTTTAAAAACTAGTGCATGTTATGATGTTGCTATGAAAAATATATATTTTTATCTTAAAATTCCCTATATTATTCAAATAAAATATATATTATTTTTATTTAACTATTCTAAAAAATAATATATTTTCACAATCATACAAAATGTTACAAATTTTATTCAATTTTTTATAATAGAAAAAAAATTGATGATAACACATAACAAAAAATAAATAAGTTATAATGTTTAAAAAGTATCAAATATTAATATAAACAAATAATTTCATACTCTTTTTCGTAATTTACTATAAAAAATTGATTATTTTTTATACCATCCAAGCAAAATAGATTATTTTAAAATTACTTTTCAACAAATATACCTAAAAAAAATAAATTCTGATTATAATCAATTATCACAATAATCAATTATACAAATAATTAATTATCAATATAATCTATTTTTTCAAACTTTCTCAAACAAACTCGTATTAGGTAATTATTATAGAGTTTGCACGCCAAACAAAATTTTCTATCTCCACTCTTGGTTCGATTACAATCCTAGTTTTGAGTCAACCTCCTAAATCATTTTTATCATTGAATGAGCCAACTTGGTATTTAAAAGCAACAAAGTAATTTTATTAACAGAAATAATAATAAAGAAGAAAAAAAGACACAAGAGAAAGATAAATAAAAGAAATTAAAAAGAAAAATCCAACACATCCGATGAGATCTATTGGCTGGCACTAATGTCAACAGGGTTGACATGGGAGCCACAAAACGGCTGGCTGTGCCTGTGATGATGTGCACGCGTGTGGCATACTTATCAGTTATCATCATCTCATGTGGGGGGTAAAAAACAATTAAAAGGACGTATTGGTAACTACTGAGAGTCTTAAATATAGTGTTTATGAAAAAAATAATATTTTTTAATGAATATTTAAAATTTTAAAATTTTAAATATTCTACTCTAATATTAAATATTTTTATTATAATACCTTAATTAATATAAAAGACACTTATTAGCAAATACTTATATTCAGTCATTAAGAAAATTCCACCATTTTGACTCATGCCAAACAATCATCCGTCATCATGCAGAGGAGGCCTCGCCTGGCCAGCTCATGGAACTAAGTCATATAGGCACCCAATAGCCGCAATCCCTTTTCTAATTTTATATAGTCAGGGCTTCTAGAAGATATTATGGCATGTTTCCACTCAACAACTTGATCATCAATATTTTATCACTTACTAATGAGAGAGAGAGAGAGAGAGAGATTTGACAACGAATCACTAAACTAATACTGATAGTTACCCACCTACCCTTTCACAAAAATTGTGAAGGGGCTAAAAGGGTAAATGACCTCAAACCAAAGATTGCAATAATTGACAGAGCAGTTTATGATTATCAATTACGTTTGACTCTGCCTAGCCAAAGAAATATCACTGTATTAGATTTGAGAGTTGCTGATGCGTATAATCTTTTTCTATTTATATTAGATATTAAATATTTATTTTATTTATTATTATTATTATTTTAAATTAAGGTATTATCTCATTTAAAAGTCAAAAAATTAATTTAACGGAATATAATTAAACACATAAAGTAAAAATTCTTTCTAATTATATTTCTTTTCATACACATCACTTTAAAAATTAAACTTAAGACAAAATATTTACGGTGATTGAATCTTTTCTACTAGAACCAATATAAGTTAATTAAACATTTATTATGGCATGTATTATATTTTTATTAGAGTTTAATTTTAATTTGTGTAAAAAAAGTTACACTAATATTTAATAATATATTGCTAAATTATTAAAAAAATTAACTATCACAATAATAATTTAAAGAATTTAATTTTAATTTACTGTCAGTGTAAAATATTTTTGAGTTTAATTTTGATCCATCGTTAGTATAAAGTTTTTTTACACTGTCATTTAATCATGTATTACCAAATCATTAAAAGAGTTTGACTATTACAAAAACTACCTAGAAAGTCTAACTATTTTAATGATGTGTCAGCAATTATTGAATGACAGCTAAACTTTACACTAACAGTAGATTAAAATTAAATTCAACATTTTTACACTGTCATCTAATTATATTTTACCACATTACTTTTTAGATAGTTGTTATGATAGTCAAAGTCTTTTGATGACGTAGTAATATATGATTTAATGACAGTGTAAAAAAATTTTATATTAGCAGTAAATAAAAATTAAACTCTAAGTTAAAAACTTTAACTTTTTTAATAATGTCTCAAGGCAATATAATTTTTTTATACTACTAATTAATTAAAATTAAATTCATATTCTTATAAGATGGATTGGATCTTATATTGTATCTCATTATCAATGAATTATCTGCAAAATTTATGTACAAAATAAATAAAAGAGCAGCAACTGAATCTGAATGCAAAGAAGGGCAAACAAAGGAATGAAGACAAGATGATATGGTACAAGTAAAGATGATAATAAAGCAGCCAACTTTCCCCCATTCAATCAAAACGTGCCCTTTTTTTTCATTTATTATGCCTTTTACCCACTCTTTTGGTCTTTACCTACAATCAAACTCAATCAAAGGTAAAGGAGCCTAAAAAAAAAGGTCAAAATCCTAAGCACTAGGCATAGCCAGTACCCAAGTTCATGGCCGCCAACAACAACGTCAACAGAAACATCATCGACATCATCAACAACAACAACAACACTTGCGCAATTAATACAATCAAACCAGCTCATTCCACGACCAAGTTCCCTCCTTTGACATGCTCTAACCTTTCAATGCCCATTGCTTTGTCTCAAGTCTCAACAACCATAATGAAGAACCTCATTGAATCCTTCTACCTCGGTTTTCGTGCTCCATTTTTCTACTTTTTATAGAAACCCCATTTCTTATCTCTCATTGCAAGAACTCTAAGCAGAGCAAAGCTCGCAGCTTTTCATCATTCGAGATCTGGGTTTTGTTGGGTCGAGCTTTGTTTTCAAGGATTTTGCTTGTGCTTGTGGATTTTCTGGGTGTGCGGCATTTTTGGGATGTTGGGGGTGTGAGATTCGAAGGTGAAAAATGGGAAGCAAATGGAAGAAAGTGAAGGTGGCGCTGGGCCTCAATCTGTGTATGTTCGTTCCTAGAACCTTAGACGATGACTCGCCACCTTCGACGGTGGTTTCTGAGAGGTTGTCGGATGCTGCTCTGCTATCTCCGGGAAATGGGGACATGGGTTCTTCACGACCAACCACGCCGGTGCCCTCTTTGCACGGTTTGAGGCTGTCGAAAAGTGGCAGCAAATCGTCCAAGGTTGGTGTCTCTCATTGATTGTTGTTACTGTTTCTTTTTAAATTCAGTGAATTTTGATAAGCTTTGCTTTGTTTGGTTACACTGGGAAAAATAAAATGTACTAGCAAGAATCTGCAAGTTGTATTTGCCAATGGAAAATTTACTCTGCTCAGAAAATGGTTCTAGTTCCAGGCTCAACTTTTTTGAACATTTAAAAAAAATGTAAAATATTACAATCTTCAGATTTTTTTTTTTCTATGGAGGGAATTATGGTTTTAGCGGAATTTGTTATATTAGTATATTAATTTTTATTGTTAAAAATTAAATAAATGGGGTTGGTCCCTACTGAAATGTGATGATTACCAGAGCATAGGCAAAATCGTAGGCTTCTGGCCCTTCTTATATTTTGATTTTCTTCATTTACAACAGTTTAATTTAGGGATTTTGTATTCCTTCTATTGATTTTTGTTTCCTTCGTTTCCTTCAATTGTGTTATGACATGGACGGGTGATAGAGCTGTCAACTTTCTTGTCATGTTTCAATACTCAATAATACTCTATGCATGTATCATATGTGATTTTGAAGTTTTGATTCATTAATTATGCTTTTGATGTACCTTAATCTGATATTATTGTTTCATGTCGGCTTCAGTATCGCTTCATGTGGATAAGATTTTTCTTTGTATTGGCCGAAATATTCAATTTATGTTATCGGAATACCTTTGGGCCTGTGTAAATGATGCTTTAGTCCCTTTCAAGAGTATTCACATTTGCCTGACTAGACAAGAGGATTAGATGTTTTACCATCCCTGCTACTCACTGTATGAAAAGCTTCTTGTTTGTTGGTTATCTTATGATTGATATTTAAGCCTTCATTGGGAAAAATATCAAAATTGGAAAAGAAAGATGAGAACGGGGAAGGGATGTTATAAAGCAACTTATTATTACCCCACTCTGCTTGTCAGAATAGCTTAGTTCAACAGTATTATTGAATAACTTCTTGATAATGTTTAAACAGTACATATCTTTAATCTATTTAAAGATTATTTCCCATTATGTTCTTTATATGTTGAATAGCTAAAATACTTAAGCTTGTGCTGTCCACTGCTGGCAAGCGTGAATGACTGAAAGGTCTCTTTTCCTGCTTGGGTAGGGATAAAGAAAAAGTAAAAAATTGAAACAATAAAATATCTAAATGAAGTCGTGCTATAATTTATTCTAAGATTTGAGATGTATTGCCTTTGGAAAATAACATTTTCCAGTCAAATAATGAAATCCGATTTGTGTTTGAAGCTTGGGAAATGTAATTGCAGATGCGTTTGGTTTTGTATATCAGATCTGATTGATGCCTTTATGGTGGTGCTAGAACCTGTTTCATGTGGGAAGCTTCAGCATACAATCAGTCCCAGAATTTAAAATGATAAATTATCTATCTAATGTGACAGTTGTGATAAGAGTGCCAGAATTCAAATATTCCTGCATTTTTCATATCTGTATGATTTTTTCTTACGTAGAAGTAATATTTGATACTGTTTATTAACATGTGTAGTCTGTTCATGAATTTTCTTTATTTGCATGAACATCTGTTAAATAATTTACACAAAAATATCTATGTTCTTACAAGCTTTTATTTTTCAACCATTCAGCAAACCTGCTCAATATGCTTAACCAAAATGAAACAAGGATTTGGCCATGCTATATTCACTGCAGAATGTTCACATTCCTTCCATTTCCACTGCATTGCTTCAAATGTGAAACATGGAAACCAAATATGCCCGGTGTGCAGAGCAAAGTGGAAGGAAATACCCTTATTGGGTTCCAGTTCGGATCCTATCCCAGGCAGAGTTTCACCAAGTCCAGTAATTTGGCCCCAAAATGATGCTTTGATGGCTGTGGTCCACCGCCTACCTCTAACTCATCCTCGACGAGATTTGAATCGGAGGCATGTTGTGCCACTTTATCAGGCTCCAGAGCCAGGCATATTTGATGATGATGAATCCTTAAATCTCCAACCTGTATTTTCTGCGGGAAGCCCTTGCATTAGGAATACTGAAGATACAAGTGCTGTTAGAACAGTGGAGATTAAAACATACCCAGAAGTGTCTGCTGCTCCAGGGTCCAATACTTATTCTAACTTCACAGTTTTGGTCCATCTCAAAGCTGCAGCAGCCAAAAGACAAAACCTTAGTAGAAACCAGGCTAGCTTGACGCGGGTTTCTCAGACTCCACGTGTCCCTGTTGACCTGGTCACAGTGCTTGACATCAGTGGTAGCATGGCAGGAACTAAGCTTGCACTACTAAAAAGAGCTATGGGATTTGTTATACAGAACCTAGGCTCTAATGACCGGCTCTCTGTTATTGCTTTCTCTTCCGCTGCTCGTCGCCTCTTTCCCCTGTGTAGGATGTCTGATTCTGGGCGGCAACAAGCACTGCAAGCTGTTAATTCTTTGGTTGCAAATGGGGGTACCAATATTGCCGAAGGGCTGAGAAAAGGTGCTAAGATAATGGAAGACCGAAAAGAAAAGAATCCAGTTGCCAGTATTATACTGTTGTCTGATGGGCAAGATAATTACACTGTCAGTGGCTCTGGAACTAACCAACCTCTACCAAATTACCAGTTGCTTCTGCCTACGTCTATCAGTGGTCGTGATAATTCAGGATTTCAAATTCCTGTGCATGCTTTTGGATTTGGTGCAGATCATGATGCTTCATCAATGCACTCAATTTCTGAGATTTCTGGGGGTACATTTTCTTTCATTGAGACTGAAGCTGTGATACAGGATGCTTTTGCACAATGCATTGGAGGACTCCTGAGTGTTGTTGTTCAGGAGCTGCAAGTGGGAATTGAGTGTATACACCCAAATCTCAATCTTGTCTCACTTAAGGCAGGAAGTTATCCGAGCCGTGTGATGGCTGATGGACGCAAAGGATTTATTGATGTTGGAGACCTATATGCTGATGAAGAGAGGGATTTTCTAGTTTCAGTTAATGTCCCAGCTACATCTGCCAATGAAACATCATTGATAAAGGTCAAATGTAGTTACAAGGATCCCTTAACTCAGGAAACTGCAATATTGGAAAGTGAAGAAGTAAAGATTGAGAGGCCTGAAATAGCTGGGCAGGTTGTTATGTCACTTGAAGTGGACAGACAGCGCAACAGGCTCCAAGCAGCTGAGGCAATGGCCCAGGCCCGGGTTGCAGCTGAACAGGGAGACCTAACTGGTGCAGTATTTATCCTTGAAAACTGTCGAAAGATGCTTTCAGAGACTGTTTCAGCCAAATCTCATGACCGCCTTTGTGTTGCATTGGATGCTGAACTCAAGGAAATGCAAGAAAGGATGGCGAGTAGGCATGTGTATGAAGCATCTGGGAGAGCATATATACTTTCCGGACTGAGTTCACACTCATGGCAAAGAGCAACAGCAAGAGGTGATTCCACTGATAGTTCAAGTCTTGTTCAGGCATATCAGACGCCATCAATGGCTGACATGCTTACTCGATCTCAGGCCATGTTACTAAGTAGTCCATCAGGCCAGAGGCTTCTCCAGCCATTGTTGTCATTCAGATCACAACCAAACCCAAGGTAATCCAATAGGGATTTTGTGAAAATCATCTACAAATTAGCCTTTCCGGTGCTTTCCTTTTTTTGCTTATAAAAAATTTGAGGGAGGGTGGTAAATGGGAGAGATAAACAGAAGATTTCGTTGAGCTGTGATTTTGCTGTATAATATGTATAAATAAATAAAAGTTGAGGAAAAGGTGGGGGGTTACAATCAATGGAGAAAAAGGGTGGTAGATAGGAATTTACTGCATTATGTTTCTTCTAATTTTGGGGGGCTTAAGGTTTTTCTCTTATCTTCACTTTTCTTTCCTCTAATTATGTCGTTTTTGGGGGATGGTGTACATATAGAGGAATGGGTTTTTGGCTGGGATACCTGGGTATAAAGTTTGTAATTGTGCAAATGGAATGATCTTATCAGTATAATATATATGTTTTCAATTCTTTCAGAAGTTGTTATTGAGTAATTTGGCTTTTACTGTTTTGCATGTCTCCATCTCTAGGCATGAAAATGCAAAGGGAAAGAGGGCAGTTATGCCGTTGTGAATATCAAGGTTTTCTACTTATATCTGGCAGGCCAGAGTAATGCTAGTTGGGCAATAGCTAGATGCACAAACTTGCATGATTCTACAGGAAGTTGTATGAATTTAGATGATCCCACTTTAATTTCGTTTTAAAACTCATGCAGCCACCTGTTAAGTTGTAGAAGTTTGTGCATCTATATGTTGTGAAATTTTTATTCCGAAAGTGAAAACAAGTTTAACCTCCAATCCACCTGAGTAGTGTTATTTGCACATCATCAGTTGCACTCTTTCTAAACTTGCAGACATAGCAGCCTTTTTTTTTTCTTGAGTTAACACGATTCACCTAAATTGTGATAACTTTTTTATCTACGGCTCAAATGTTATGAAGTAGAGCAGCCCGTTTATTTTCAGAATCAAGTTCCATTTGCAGGTAAACAAGAGAGGTAGGTTGCATCCCGTGCCATTGAAAGAGCAGTAAGCAGCTGATGTATTATGAATGAAATAGAATAGAATAAAAAAAGACAAAAAAATTAAAAGACTAATGATGATTATATTTTCATAGACGTTATTTATTAAAAAAAATATGTAAATTAGAACTTATCTATTCAAAAAGGTTACTTTGTCTTTTTTTATTCTCGTGGAAGTTCTAAGTTATTACGGAAAATCTATATATATATATATATATTTTTGGTGAAAATTTTATGGATACACTGCATTTTGTATTTAGTCATCTCTCCGGCAGGTAAATAACTGAAAGCATAATTGATTTCTCAGTAAACACTACTAATGGCAAAAGAAAACTTCAACCAAAACTTCAGTCATTTGTTTTGTTTTGTTTTGTTTTTTTAACAGTTTCCCCATTTTTACAAAACAGCATGAACTTAGGATGCTTGGAACTTGAGGGGCTACCAGTTAAAAGCAAAATACTTGGCTTGCCACTAGTATTCCGGAATTAGAGATTTGTTACACCACGAGCACCTAAGAAATTATGTTGCTTGAGGACTTGAGTGGTCCTAAATTTTTTTGTTGTTTCTTCACGCAGCACTCTAGGTTGTTGTAGTTGTTGTTTTTAGGGAAAGTATATAAATCACATGTGTCTAAGTCACAGGTGACTACTCTAGTGAACCGCTCCCTAATATGCTTGGACATGTTGTCTTGTGATTAACGTGGTTCATTATATTCTACTCATTTGTGGTATATCGTTCTCTCGTAGCATGGTGAACGATTAATTCCTTGTAGTATGTCTGTATCTGGATGTTAATGGCTCCACTAAAACATTTTTTCCCCCTCAAGTTTAAATTATATATTTGGTAAGCAAGGAATGCTTATCTTTTTGAGGGAAAAACCCTATACCAAGTAACACTGCACAAAAAAGCTAACAATGAACTAGTGCCAGAACAAGCAAATAAACACCCCACCCCCTAATTCATTGGAGTCTCCCTTTCAAAGAATTGCTATAAACTTAATATTGAATCAATGATTGGTTGTAAAAGGAAATCCTAGGAGGCCTACTGCAGCAAGACTTACCAGAGATCATGATTCCAATTTTGCGAATCATTACCAACAGTATTGCAGAATTTTGGGCTTGGAGAACTAGTCTCTTGGTAGCGGCAAGATGGAATTTTCAAAGAATTATTATTGAATTTAGTTCCAATATTTTGGTTTCTGTTGTAAAAAATAGGAAGGCGGATAATGTCCGCCAACAAATTTTGCTTACAATTAATTTTGTTCTTCTACAGCAACTTCAGGAGATATAGGTAAACTTTTGTTGAAGAGATGCCAACTTCAGTCCAGATAACCTTAGCAAGACAGCCGTAAATATCCAAGATGAAGTGTTTCTCTCTTCAATTCAGACGCTGCAACCTTCTTTAACTTGAGATGCAAATGGTGGATCTTGTCTTAGAGGATAGCAGGCCCCAAACTATGAAGCTTAATTTGATATGCCACTAAAGTTTTCATGTTTAGTATCCTGATTCATGCTTAGTGACTTGATGTGCACTCAGTTTTACCCTTGTAGTCAAGGGGCAGATTTTTATGGGGATCAGAGGCTATGACCCCTAAATGTTTAGAAATTTCGTGAGAGTACTTAAGAAAATTATATACAATTCCCTCAAAATTTTAGTCGAAGATCCACCACTGCTTGTAGTGATGATCAAGTCCTCATAGTCAGTTTTTAAATCTACGTAAGCCTTTTATAATGAACTAATTTTTATATGGTGAGAAGAAAAAAAAGAAATCTTCAGCTTGCACAGAATAAACTGTCATATGGTTTCTCCGTACCTCCTACGTTCTTTAATTTTTTTTTCAAGCACGAATATTAGGTTACTATAATTTTTCTTTGACAGGAACATACATATTTCAAATTCAATGAAATAATATGTTTAAAATAATAAAAGAAATCTTTTTTTTATGTAAAATGCTTAAACTAGAAACCCAACCCATAAAATGAGTTAGCAAGCAAGTTGAGCACCCCCGCAAAAAGTTAACAAGGCTTAGGTTTTACTTTGTATTTTGTAAATGGATTGTAAATGTATATATGAATTAATCATCTATAACCAGACCAACCTAACCATTCGCAACAAGTAAGAACACAAATACTGATGAGTCACCTCTGTTAATGTATATCACCATTGTCATCATCAATTACACCATCAGCACCACCACCAGTACTGATATTACCATTTCGAATAATGCTACGAGCAATTTTTGTCTTATTAGACTGAAATGAACCATGTGTAGTTGTGACTGCAAAAGGGGCCCCGTTAGCATTACTCAATCGTTATTACCTCCAATGTGCATCACTGCCACCACCACAAGAAGAAAGGTAAAAAGACAAACCAAAACATGACAGGAAATATTTACACTTTTTCACACTTATTAAAGTAAAAACAAGCATGTACCTTTTGCTGCTCACTGTACTGTACTTAAAAATCCTTGGGAAAAAAAAATCCAAAAGTCATTCATAATTGATCTCAACTTCATCTCCCACAATGTCATACTAGTCAAAAGACTCAAAACACTAAAGATGCACGGCTATAACAAACTTCACTTGCAAGATGAGAATTGGCTCTCAACTACATAAAAATTGAATTTCAGCTCGTTACATCAGAAATTCCGACAAAAGTTGTTTTAAGTCCCCAGCTCTAATCTAGTCTCGCTTGACCTCATTTGGTTTAGGAATTTTCTTGTACTCATAGTCGTTAATGTCCACCTTTTGTTGCAGGGCCTATGCAACAAAATATAAAAGTAAAACTTTCGGATATTCCTGGTTACATTAAATTGCTAATGAAAGGAAAACATACCTTTAGCTCATCCTCCAATGAAATCTTTTTTGGCTTGTATGCATCTACTGGCCCTGTTCTAGACAGTGCTTTTCTTGTTTCGATTATTTCCCATTCCTGATCATCTTTCACCTTTGCAATATCCTTGCTGAGCGGACACAGT
This sequence comes from Styphnolobium japonicum, assembly GCA_023212625.1. Taxonomy (NCBI): domain Eukaryota; kingdom Viridiplantae; phylum Streptophyta; class Magnoliopsida; order Fabales; family Fabaceae; genus Styphnolobium; species Styphnolobium japonicum. The sequence goes on along the minus strand of JALBWW010000003.1, from coordinate 35,872,664 downwards.
TGCATCACGTTTTAGAAGGAGGATGGAGTAAAACAAGATGAGCATTGGAAAAAGAAGGATTCGGTAAAACATAAAGAATATTACACACATCAATCCAGGTAGGGGCAAAAAAAAACAATATTATAAGATACACACACATATGTACATAATTCATGAAGAACTTAATACGAAGTACAGAAATTTAACGCTTCAATCATTTGAAAGTTTCAGCTCCCTATTGAAATATACCTTTTGATTTCTTATTAAACGCATAATCATTATGTCCAAGAATTTAAACAATAAATCCCTAAAATCACTAAAGTAATAGGTTATTCACAAGCCAAGTCAAACTATACTGTAGATGAGCTCAGTTCCACTATGTAACTCAATACCAAACTGAGTGTACAACAAAATAAACTTGTTATGTTCAAGAACAAGATAAAACTCCCTGAAGCTTGGACTGTTCGGCCAGTCTTATCTTGACAATCATCAAACTGGACCTATTCAATCCACTAACACGGTGACCTCAAGCCCAGAAAAGAGTAGTTTTGTCCTAGTCCTCTTCCCAAACCTAATTCTCAAAATCTCTTGATTTTCAGCTAAAGGACAGTGGAAAACATGAAACCATCTCATGTGACAAGGCAGAGAATAGAAAAGTCTCAACCTTCTTGTTTATTTTTTTGGTGTTACCACAAGAAAAACAAATGCTACTTGCTTTTTCCACAGTGGACTTTTACCAGAGTTCTTCCTGGAGCTTTTGCCTCTCAGGTTTTCAAAAAGAGCAGAAAAAGGGGGAGGCAGATTGATAGGAACCAACTAAAAGAAACACTGAATACTGAATATTACTAGGAAAACTGTGTTTCTGGCACTGGATTTAGATGATCAAGTAGCCAGAGCTGAGTACTTTGGTTACAGAAAGTGAAAAGAGAAACAAAGAAAGACTACTCCTGCAGGCACTTCGAAGGTCCTGCTCCTCCCAACTCTCCCTTTCACTCAATTCTTGCTTGATCCCCTTCCCTCCCCTGCTTCTTCTCTCTTATTCTCTTTCTCTAACAGAATCCTCCTCTGTCCCTCTCCCTTTCTTGCCACCTGTCCATTCTGTTATGTCTCATATCCCCAGAGGGAATATCCCTCATGATTACCTCATTGCTTCCCATGTTTTCTAACAGCCATGATCCCCTGCATCCCTCCTTATTTCTCCTAGCATATACCATAGTGACTGGAGGTCTATCAGAGATGTTAGGATATTTCTACACTTATTTGTCTCCTAGAGCTCATGAATCTTGTTGCTTTTATCAAAATCAGAGGAGCCACAAAATTACTTTACACAACTCACACAGTGGAACCTCCAGTCAGATGAACACAAAGTATTATATCAGTAAATTGTAAATTTCATCCAAAAATAATAAAGATTGACGGGGACAAAAGAAAAAGTAATTATTTCAATAGGTAATTTCAAATGCACAAACCTAGGGGATCTAAATCAATAATCTCTGCACCAGTACCACATTTTGCCTAAGGCTTGATTCAGAAAGTGTGGGAGGAAGAGAAAATTGTAAAGAGAAGAATGAAAATATATTACCATGTTTGAAATCTAAGGAAAGATTGGAAGAAATGAATATGAGGAGAATTATTTTGCCTCGTAATCTCTAAAAGAACTCCCCCGAAAAAGAAATAAGGACAAATGAAGTGAACATGAGCACAAGTTTGTAGTATTCTAAACCACTATATTATCTTAGTCAACATGTTATGAGAATAACAAGTTAAGGTTGTACTCTTGTTTTACTATCCATAATTTTCGTTCTTATTTATTTATTTATTTTATCAATTTCAGTTCACTTTAATTCTTCCCATTTGTATCACATCATATCAAGAGAAGAGTTTCTACCCTCTTATTTTCATTAATGCCATTTGTTCTCGCCTGTCCCCTTTGTTCAATTCCCAAACATAGCCTTGAGGATGAAAAAATACCATGCGGCTCAAAATTAAGAAATGTCAGCCAGGTGCTATAAAGCTCCTGCTATGTGTGGGGTCCATGGAAGGGCCAGACCCACTATGTGAATCTATAATAGGAAGCCTTACCTTGCATTTGCAAGAGGCTGATTCCATGGTTCGAACTTGTGACCTCTGGGTCACATGGTGACAACTCCAACTATTGCGCAAAGGCTCCCCTTCATGCGGCTTAAAATTAATTAGCAAAAAGTTAACAAGACATAGAATTTCAGTAACCATAAAGATATTTAACTACTATCATTCATTAACTCAATTTGTTCTCCACCTGCCCCTTTCATTTAATCCCCAAACATAGCCTTAAGGATGAAAAAAATACCATAAGACTCAAAAGTAATTAGCAAAATTTAACTAGCAATTGGACATAGAATTTCAGTAACAATAAAGATATTTAAATACTTATCATTCATAACTCATAAAAACATAGGCAAGGATTTGCACTAACCTGCCTTGCAAGAGATGGCCAAGGCCAAGAGCCCCAAGAACAGTAAGAGAGATCATAGGAAGCCCATATCTGACAAATGGACTTTTTCTGCCCCATCTTTTAAATGACGAAGCTGAATTCTGAGTTCTTCTTTGGGGCTGACCATGATTCTTTGCTGTCTGAATTTTAGTCATTGCTAGGGAAGAGTGAAATTTGCAGTGGAAGGGGAGTTAATGAGGACTGTCACAGATATAAAGGGAATAATCCTGGGGTAATCTTGGTTTCAACAAATGATTTCTTGAACAACTCAGAAAAAGGGACCTGATCATTGGCAGATGTACCAAACCAGTCAGAGCGTGAAATTCTACATCACACAAGAAATGAAAAGATGTATGAGTTCTGAGTTTCCCTACAGAAGATCACACTTCCAAAAGCTTCCTTGCACCAATGAGTATTCTATTAAATAGTTTCCAATCCAAGTTTTTAAATATCACATACTGTTTCTCTCAGTATGGTCACTATTTTTCAGATTCCAAGCTCATGGATACAAAACTGTGGAGGAATAACATAAACTCATTCAACATTAAAAAGGTGCTTATGAACTTGCGTATCTTTCACCATCTTTGTTGTCAGTCTCATCTAAGGGTGCTGCCTAGCAGATGTTGATGAACTAATGATTGATAGGCAGAGAAATCAGTTAGATCATTGATTTTGAATTTGGTACCCATTTCCACGCTTGGACATTTACATTTCTCAGTTTAGGATTCTGATTCACTATGTCTTTTGGAACCAAAAACTTTCCTAGATGCTTGCAGATACTACTTCTCTTAATAGTTTTAAGTACCGTGTGCGTTTTGAGCAGTGTTAGGTTCTTTTCATTTTTCCCCAGAACATGTGCATAAATGTGCCTTTTTCATTTGGATTCAGTTTTTCAGAATATTTGGACTGGTTATAGAATTTAATTTCATAAATACAAAAATTAATTATGCTAGAATCACATGATTTCATAATTTTTCTCTACTCAATCAATTTATAACTTATTTTAGCTATGCCACATATTGCAGGGATTGGTGGACGGACATATCTAATTATCAATCACAATATCATCGTAAGTTTTATATCAATATCATCATAAGTGTATTATAGTCAATTTAAGATTATGCAAAATAGTTTTATATATATTTCTTATTATTATATATGTTTCAATTACTGGTATAATCTATCATTAATCAGTTAAAATTAAATTGATATAAATTATAAAGTACTTAATTACCGGAAACATTTCTGAGAAAATCTTGCTACAAGACACATGTAATGCAATATGCAAACTGCATCTAAAAAATGGAAGTAAATCCCAGAGCCTTTCAGAAGTTATACACCATATTGTACAACATGATTGCTATGGATATAAGAAACATTACAGTAGTAGTGACCTACATATACTCTATATAGTAAGTAGAATTTGCTCAAACCTGCGTCTGTGTGGCTCTTCTTTTTCTCTATTCGCAACAGGGGAAGGAATTCGAATTGCACACACTGCGGATTCAACTCAAATTCAACAATTTTGGGAACATTCAATGTACAATCCAAAAAAACCAAGTATGAATCATAGTGGGTAGTACCTCTCAATCAAGCAGTTGCAGAGGAACAAGTTCTCAAGCAAGGAACGAGGTAGAAGGTTCGAACAGAAGTTGTGCAGCTCAAATCACAGAAGAACAGCTCCTCTGACTCCTAATCTGAATCAACCTCTCATGCACCCGCAGCTCAGATCTTTCACGCGTATATCCGTTTTAGAAATAACCGGGTCATGCGGAGACCCGGAAATCCAATGGGTCTTAAAATAACCCGACTTGACCCGATATATAATCATATCTCGATAAGTCTGTTTTACCAGGGTCGATGTGGGCCGGATCGGGTCGAGTGCCCAATTTATTGCCATCTTTACATGCCAGTGAAATGCTAACTCAACTATTTCTTAAAGGGAATAATACATTTTACAGAATAAAGTATAATTGATAAATGATAATTATTGATTAAAAAAATTTAATGGACATAATTAATGGAAAATTTACATATTTTGTAACTTGTATTTTATTTTATTTTGCATATCAAATAAACGTGAAATTGAAATGTTATCAAATTTACCAAGAATGTGACTGAACTAGTAAAGTAGATAGCAGCTCAATCATTAAGTTGGATTTAAAATTAATAAAATTCATAAGTGAATCATGGCCTATGACCATGACTTACATATTTAAGTGAGGGCTTCCCTGCTTCCAATGCCACATCAACTATAGTTCATGGAAGCAACTAAGGCAATTAGAAACACAATTCATAATCATGTACCCAACAAAAAAAACAGAAACACAATCCATAATCAAGAAGACGAAAAAAAATGACAATAATCCGAAATTTTGCGTTAGTTAATTAATTTGAAAGCAGAGGACACTATCCTCACCACCAGTATCTAGTAACGAGAAAGAGTAAAACCAAGATCGGTAAAAGAATGATGAGAAGCATGCGTGGCTCACCTTTGTACTCGATAACCTGACCAGCTTTGCTAGACATAGCTACTAGGCTAATAAGGAAAACGATGAATCAGATAATGGGTGTGTTTTGGACGTGGTAATTCACTGCGTTTCTGGACGCTAAGGCCAAAGATCTTCAATCGTACGAGAAAACCTCTTAATTTTCAAGTTCCACTCTTTTACCAAGTAAGATAAGTTTTTATGAGGAATACCGCTAATTCAATTTCTTCGCTCTAGCAATAAGCATGACCTCCAAGTGGTTTATTTGATTCTATTTTCTCGTGACTAGATGAAAACTTGAAAACAAAGGGCACGCATGACGCTTGCTTATTTGAGTTATTTCATAGATGTTGAGAAACCTGACTCTAAAGAAGAGAAATTTAGGAGAAGATTAAATGTGAAATTTACTTAATACGAAAATATGAGAAAGTTAATTACAAAAGAAACTTAAATAATCTAAAGATGTAACTAATTACGTAATAAATGACTACTAACTAACTAATCAATAATTAATATACTAACTAACTAATCATTAATGAATCCACTAACTAACCATTTGTATTAATAGCCTCTTGCATGCTGGATGATGTGTACTCAGTATTCCAAACTTGGGATGAACCATACAATCTATCTAAAAAAATTTGCAAAATACAAGTCATGTCGTAATCACATCGGCCAACAAGCAGAAAATCTAAAATTAAGTGATGAATGAGAATTGACAACGACAGAAGTATGTGCTCTTAGAAGTCTACGACTTTTCTTTAGGTCCCATAGATCTTCTTCCATCCTCTCTATGACACTTCAAGTAAATCAGGACTTTTTCAGGCCACTTAATAGCATCCCAATAGAATACTAAACAATCACAAATGTAGAAATAATGATCACCGACCGGATCAAATAGAGAAACTGAATCAAAGCTTGACAATAAAAAAGAAGCAAAAACTAAAATCAAATTCAAATCAAGGCTTTTGTAAAGCAACTCCAATATGAACAAATACAATACTCATAAGAAATTGAATGAATCCACAATTCATATTCGAAAATCGTCTTTGCACAAAGTGGTGCAGAGAGGTGATACTTGAGCAAAATCAACAGATGCAGGAATTGAATTTGGCATGAACACAATTACCTCTCTTCCGATGAAATTGATGAACACGATAATGGGTAAGACTGTCAAAATGGGTCAAAATTGTCAGGTCATCCCGTTTACCCACATAAATTGTGCAAGTCAGACTTTAAAATTAGTGACCCATAAAAATGTAGGTAATTTTGGATCAACTCGTTTAACTAGCAAGTAAGTAAAAGTACAAAATGCACGTACTGTACAGACTAGCAGTGGCACAACTGACAATCCACACACAAACACATTCGTTAAACTTCATAAGTTTATGTTATTTATTTGTTTGAATTCTCCATTAAACCTTTTAGATTAGATGAAAGTATTCAATATTATGTCTATGTAATGTAATATTTGATTTGAGATTATTAAATTTAAATTTATTTTAAAATTTACAAGTAAAAAAAAAGTTTCTCAAGCCAGCTTGTTTAAGCTCGCAAATTGATGTGAGGCGAATTAAGCTAACTAATTTGCAACCTGTTTAAACGCGGACAATTTTAGCCCTTGCCATTTAACTCGTGACCTATCACGGGCATGCCTAAATGTAACAGCCTTAATAATGGATGATAAGGAACAAACTTGATCGCATTCTGGAACAATCACAAAACCAAACAATCCTTCGCCATTGGAATAGAAGAAAGCCAAACCCGATCAAAGGCTTATGAATCCGAGAATGGTCGCGACATCAGAATTAACAAAAAAATACTTTGGATATCCATATCCATTAATGAAATTCAATTCCTCCAATTATATACTTTCAAGTAATCCCAAATAATTCCTTTTAGATGAGATTCAAAATCTACAAATTTGCAAAAAACAAAGATCTAATTCCACAACAATGACAGACTGAGTCAACCCACGAATGATCATACTAATGAAAGAAAATACCATTGTTTCGCCATTGTTTATCATTGAGCAAGACCACGTGAAGCTTCATTTGCAAACCCAACAAGCCTTTCATATCGCCAGCAGAGTAGCGATTAAGAACACAATCAAGCTTGATGTTGAGGTATTGGTTCACTGAGTGCAATGTCCTTCTGATAGCCAAATCGTTCTTGAGCTCCATCGTTGCTTCTCTGCCAACAAATCCTTGAAGTAGGGAGAAGAAGAACATGTTGACAAGGCAAAGAATGATGGTGCAGAGAGAGAGGAAACTAGAAGAACAACGAAGGGGGGCACCAATTACAATTACAAGCTCGAAATGATAGTGTCAATTAGTTTTTTAAATTGCGGTTACGGTCGTAGTTACGGTTGTGTTACGATTGTAGAAATTGCAAAAAAATGCGATTGATATAGCTACGTTGCGTTTATGGAGACCTTCAAAATCTTAATATCACTACAGCAATTGTAGTTGTTGACTGCAATTTAAAATCCTAGATTGGCAAGTAATATCAGCCAAATAATACTAGAAAAATTTTGGGAAAAGAAAAACTAACTGAATGGGATTGGACTCAAAATTGAACAGAAACAAACAAAAAATACATGAAAATGAGCTGATAACATATTCATGGTTCTAGAGGAGAGAAAATTTGAGTGAAACTAAAAATTTTTGAATGAGAAAATATAAGAAAGTTAATTACAAGAATGACTTATATAGCTCTAGAGATGTAGCTAATTATATAACCCAGTACAATTAACTAATCTATCAACTAACAATGTGTAATAATAATAAATGAGTCATGACCTATTGCAAACTTTATTTTTATTTTTATTTTAATTTGAAAAGTTACTTTCATGGCACGACTTACTATAGCTTTTATATTATGAAGGAAAATAATTTTACCAATGTATTAACGAGGAAATTTTGTTTTCCATTTACACAAGTTTGATAAAAAAATGCTGGGAAGGAAAATTCTTTTTTTTTTTTTATCATGTCATATCATGTAACAAAGAAGATGATAGAGTTATACAGTTCTAATGTGATAAAAATATTTAGCCAAATTTGCCTATATGATCAGATAAGTGCACACCAAATACTTATTAAGACATTATAGTAGTTGGTCATTTCTATGGAACCCAAGCACAAGTTTGGGTTTCAAAACCCACGCTTAAGTGGACGAATAATAAATAGCCATTTGGAATAATGGATGATATGTAAAGTGAATGATTTCATATGACATGTAAAGTGTTTACTAATTATTTTTTCAAAATAACCCTTAAAGAAATGGAATTTACATCCTTGTATTTTTTTTAATAAAAGAAAACATAATTTGGTTTTCGTTTTTTTTATTCTTCTTCGTTCTTGTACATGTTCTTTTTTTATTGTTCTTCATCTCCCTAATATTTCAAAACAAATTGGTTTTTGTTCTTGTTCTCCTTCCTTTTTCAATTGTTTGTTGTCTTTGAGGATGAATCTAATATTTATATATATAGAATCTGGTTTTGTTCTTGTTCCATTTCCATTTCCTACTATTCATTGTCTCTGTTTTTTGTCTTTTTTTAGGCTTTTGAATATGTATTTCTTTTCGTTGTTGTCGCTTGAATCACTTTTCCCCCTCAACTTTATTTCTTTGTATTTTATTTTTTTCAAATATTATGAATGTGGAATACCAACCACAAATTTGTAATTCATTTTTATATATTTATATGTTGGACTGAGTTATTTATTGTTTTTGGAACTTCATTTCTTTTGACAAATTTCTGTTATATTAACAAAATTTAGACTTGAATATTGCAGTTTTACAAATTTATAATATTTTTATAGTTTTATTGGTCTAATTTTTAATTTTAAGGGTGTTTCACTTAATTTTTAATTTTAATTTTAGAATCAAAACCTTATGGGAACTATAATTTCATTATGCTCTTTCATAAAATTTTAAATAATTTTTAAATTTTACTTATTTTTACTTTGCCCCTAACAAATTTTATATTACACTTTTTACCCTTGTAAGGTTTTTTAACAATTTTTTTATTACACTTTGGCCCCTTTTGGAATTATTGAGTCTGGTAAGGAGACTTTTGCAAATACCTAAACTTTTGAACATATTTTATTAATTTCATATAGGATGTTGAAATAGATTAAAAAACAAAAAATGTTATTTTAATATAACTTAATTATGATTGATTATGTTTTCACAAAATTCATTTTTTTATATAAATAGTATATTATTTATGTATATATAATATCATAATATATATATACATATATAAATATATATATATATTTATTTTATATGTTTTAAAATTTGAGAATTATTTTATTTTTAATTAAAATAATTAAAAAAAATTAGGATTTTTTTTGCAGAAATGGAAATGAACAAATTAAGGTTCTTGTGTTGTTTGTTGCCCTGGAGTCGTAAGCTGTGAGATTCATAGAAACAAGGAAGTGAAGAATTTGAGACTACCATCACAATAACTATTTGGGGGTAGAAAGCAGGAATAATTAGTTGGGAACAATTGAAAGGATTTCAAATTTAGCTAACCTAATAGATTCAAAGATGCCAATCAAACCACCATCAAGATCCCATTCGCAACCACGCTAGCAATTAGAGCTTTGTTTTCTAGCAGTTGAATCGGCTTCAAAAACGTGAAAGGAATGTCTAAAGAGAAGTCTATTTCACAATCTATCAGATCAACATCAGGATCCATTTCACACTCACGCCAGCATTAAGGCTTCATTTTCTATAGCTGAATCAGCTTCAAAAACACAACAAGAATGTAAAGAGAGATTATCAGCTTAAAAAACACATCGGGAATGTCGAGCGAGAAATAATCATGGACACCATATGAGGTTGAGAAGATGAGGTGAAAAACACAATAGACCCTAATTCAGAGGCTACCACGACCACGATGGCTCTAAGATCTCTCTTCTTTTAGTTCTAAACTTCTAATTAAAATGTGGGGCACTATAACATAAAAAACAAAAAAAAAAAAGGAGTATCTTGCAATTTCTTTTTTTAAGGAGAAGACTACCTTAATTCATTTAATTTATCCATGTCAGCATGAGTTTTGATACTCATGATTTTGCATGGGTGTCATAGCATTCCTCTATGGTAATTACTTATATTATGAAATCTTTTTTGGTAAGATAATATTCAATTCAGTTTTGCGTTTTTTTTTCAATAACATAAGATTGAATAGGAATAAAAGTAATTTAATAATAAAATTTATTAAATTAACTAATATTTTAATATTAGTTAATGTTTTATCAATATAAAAAAGAAATTTATGTATTTTTTTTTATAAAAAAAGTTATGTGCAATAAATGCAAAATATTACTGTCATAAATAAGTAAGGAAGGAAGAGGAGACCAAGTGGGTCAGAGGCACACGCTATGCGCAGGCAATTCCATGTGCCCACATGGATGATTGGAGAGGCCGTGGCAAATTTGCGGAGAGAAAGAGGAAGATGAAGAACAACAACAACAACATCATCAAACGACAACTGAAACACCCACAACCATATCTGTCAAACTAGATTAGCTTACCCAAAATTCTCATTGTTCCCTGTTTTTACACTACCTACAACCATAATCACAATCACACAGAAAATAGGGTGAAGAAGAAGAAGAAGAAGCAAAGATGAAGGAAAGCAGTGATGGGTTTGTGCGTGCAGATCAGATTGATCTGAAGAGCATAGATGAACAGCTGGAGAGACACCTCAGCAAGGCATTGACTATGGAGAAGAAGAAGCAGAAAGAGGATGCTGCTGCTGCTGATGATCATGTTCATACAAGCTCTATTGCTACTTCCATGAAATTCAAAACTAAAACTGCAGGAGCAGGTGCTGCTACCTTCAAGAAGCAAAGGCAAGAGTGGGAGATTGACCCTTCCAACCTAATCATCAAGACTGTCATAGCTCGTGGCACTTTCGGCACAGTTCACCGTGGTGTCTATGATGGCCAAGATGTTGCTGGTAACTTCCACTTCCACCTTCATTCGCCCCTTCTCTTTCTCTTTTTCAATTTTCTTTTTCCATTTTTGGGATCAATTTTTTTTTCTCATCAGATGCCATGCTGAGTTCCCTTTTCAGCCAAAGTGAAAGTAGGAGTTCATTTAAAAATCTATTTTCTCGTGATTTTCATCTTTTTTTTTCCCTTTTCAATGTCCCTTTTCTTCCCCCTTTCTCTTTTTCTCTTCTAAATGAACTAATGAAGTTGTTAGTTAATTTAATTAAGTACACATCAACCGATGCAATTACCAAAAATTCTAAATTTATTCAGCAAAATTATTACTTCAATTCAATTGGTTCACTATGGAACGTCGCCAATTCCTTTGCTCCTCTTAATTTGTCTTCCCCACTCCTGCGGGAAAACTCGGAATTTTCTTGAAAAGAGTTGACTTTTGCAGTGATTTGATGATGGGCCGTTTTGGATCCATTCCTACGCATTCCGTGACTCATACACGGACTGTGGTCCTTTGCCTCTGAAAATTCATGTGATCCTAGTTGGTGGTCTTGTGGTGAATATAATTAAGTACAATGTTATTGTTTGGTTGGTTATCGTTTTAATAGAATTAGTGGTTTACTTCTTTGAATTTCACTGACAACTATTATTGTGGTTATTTACTTAATGCTCAGTTAAAATGCTGGACTGGGGTGAAGAAGGGCACCGGACGGAAGCTGAAATTGCTTCCCTTAGGTCAGCCTTTACACAGGAAGTTGCTGTTTGGCATAAACTTGATCATCCCAATGTCACTAAGGTTAATTTCAATTTTTTCACCTTCATTTTTTTTTCCTCCTTTTGTTCCTCTTCTTCTTGTTGTTGTTATTAGTTGAGCTTGTGGGTTTCAATGTAGCATATTATCTGAATTTATTTATTTATGTTGGGGGGGAGAAGAGGGGGTTGAGAGGCGGGTTTTATGTTCATGTCAGTTATGACATTGAGAGGTGTAAGGTCCAGGTCCTATAAACTGAGATTATCAAGTGAGGGTTTCATTTTCAGAAAAAGGCTATTCAGTCCTCTTCTATAATGTCTATGCATACCTGTTTTCAGTTTTATACTTTGTCTTTCAAGGATATCAGTGTTTAGGTCTTTTGATAATTCTTTCATGGTCTAGGATTCCAAGTTATGTAGTTTTCAGGGATTTCCTTCTTAAATGAGTTGTCCCCAGTCGCCACCTTCTCCCCCTCCCTGCTTTCCTTTAACTTATGTTCAACTTGAATTTGCTGGCAACTGTGGAATGGGGTTTCTTTTTTATGATATTTTGATCTTCAAGCAAATTGTTTAAGAGCAGTGTGCAGGTTTCCTGCAGTAATGGTATTCCAGAGCTTTTTATTTGTTATTTTAAGGAAATAATGTAGAAGTGGTTCTTATTATTTTGAAGTTTATTCACCATATATGAGCTTAATTGTCCTAGATTTTGTTTTTTTAATTTTTTAGTTAGGATATGGAGGTTAGAATAATTTTAAGGATAAGGGTGATGTGGGATGAGATTGTTGTCATATGTAAGTTGAAATAGATGAGACTGTAGAGAACCTTCTCATAAATACCATTGCAAAGCTTGCAACATTGGTTGAATATAATAAGACCATATTAACAAGGTATGGAGCTCAAGTTCTTAAGTTTTTAGATGATTCTTAGTTGGATGCACTTTAGCATGTTTGGAAATTTCTTTTTCTGTTTATTTTAAAGCAGATTTTGAAGAGGATTCTTTTGACTATAGCCTATACAATAAAAGTAGAGAATTTTAACTTCTATCATGTGAAACTGTTTAGATACTCTGTTGATGTAAGAATAGATACTGATAACGTCATATAAAAAAGAATTAGTTTATCTATACTGTCATTCTATACATTAAGTCCATTCGCTTGGTATGCTCAACTGGGTGTCTTGGTCTTTGTCCTACTATTTTCAAAGGACAAAGCACTTCTAGGTATAGGGAACAAGGCTAACCATAATGTCCCTCCCTGCTCTTTTTTTTTCATGACATTTTTTTCTTTCCTGTTTCATCTTGTGATATTTTGCAGTTAAATTTCTTTCCCCTCTTCTCAATTATGCACTTTTCTGCAAGTGTTTTTCTTCCTTAGTTTCTCAAACATTTTGCTTTCTCCATGTTTAGTTTATAGGGGCAACAATGGGGTCTTCAGAATTACAGATACAAACTGATAATGGTCTAATTAGCATGCCAAGCAATGTCTGCTGTGTTGTTGTGGAGTATCTTCCTGGAGGTGCGCTGAAATCTTACCTAATAAAGAATAGGAGGAGGAAGTTAGCTTTTAAGGTTGTCATCCAGCTGGCGCTTGATCTTGCAAGAGGGTATTTTAGTTGTAATTTTTTCCTCAATGTGATAGTGATTTAGCAGGTCGAGAACAATAACTGTCTCGTAATTTGTCTAGATAACCCCTCAAATTGAATTCACTTGGTTTTGCAGGCTGAGTTATCTTCACTCTGAAAAGATTGTACATAGAGATGTAAAGACAGAGAATATGCTGTTGGATAAGACACGCACGGTTAAAATTGCTGATTTTGGGGTTGCACGTGTTGAGGCGTCAAATCCTAATGACATGACTGGGGAGACTGGTACACTTGGTTACATGGCTCCCGAGGTGCGTAGCCAGTACCTTTAGAAACCCTTTACAATTAGAAATTATTGTACAAACATGTATGACAGAGTGGAAGCCTTTGAGCAAAGGCTTGCAGTGTTCAAAACATATTTCATCTGATTGGAAATGAGTATATCCAGTCCCCATATTTCATACAAGTGGGGACAGGTGTCTCCAATCTTTAGGGTCATTCATAATTAGCATTCTTCAATAAGGATACATGGTGGCCTTCATGTGGCAGCAAATAGCGTGCCAATAAGAAAAGAAAAAGAGCAGATAATTTTTTAAAATTTGATCAAAGAGAAAGCTTGTGTAATTGACTATTCACTTACTTGGCAAATGGATGGTGGATTACAGGTTTTAAATGGCAACCCCTATAACAGGAAATGTGATGTGTATAGTTTTGGCATCTGTTTATGGGAAATATATTGTTGTGACATGCCATATCCTGACCTAAGTTTCTCAGAGATTACTTCAGCCGTTGTTCGCCAGGTATATCTTCTTCCGGTTTTGATTGTTTGTCACACTTGAGCAGCCCGTGTTTGTCACTGTGAATTCAGAGTCAAAATGAATCCATTACAATGACTTTATTATTTCCTGTTGAAATTTTAGAATCTGAGACCAGAAATTCCAAGATGTTGCCCAAGTTCTCTAGCAAATGTAATGAAAAGATGCTGGGATGCGAATCCTGATAAGCGGCCGGAGATGGATGAGGTAGTTTCCATGCTGGAGGCCATTGACACATCCAAAGGTGGAGGTATGATCCCTGTTGATCAGCAGCAGGGTTGTCTTTGCTTCCGCAAGTACAGAGGGCCTTGAGGTTTATTTCTTTAGCCCAGCAAACGATTGGGTTATAGTAATTTTCCCTATTTAAAGAATCAATATGTATCTATGGTGAGAAAACAGGAGTTTGATGCCAAGATGATTGGAATATGCAGTAGAGGGTATACGAAGGAGGAGCTGGTGCCGTGTCAATTCTTATGTAAAGCCATACCTCTTATTTTCTTTTATTCTTACCTCTTTTTTCCCTTGGTTTGGGTTGTGGGTATGGGTATTACTTTCAGCTTGGCAATGTTGCCGGACTGGCCATGTAACCTTGTAAGATCTTCATTATGCTGTTGCAATCATGATTGATGTGATTAAGGATCTATTTGCTTGGTATTCTCTTCTCTCTACTCTCTTGTTTCAGTCTGTTTGCTTGAAAACTTGCAATATTTTCGAAGAGAAGGTGGTGGAGCAATGGTGTTTGACATGGTCTACTTGTTTGTACTGTTCTAGTATGAATATCGGGAAGGGAGTGAAAATAGGATCAAAATCAATGCTTCACAGCAGTCATTTTTAATTGCACTTTCTTCAAGCAGAAGGATAATCAAATTACTATTGGAATGTTGCTCAAAGTCTAATTATACTTTGAAGAATTGAAAGAGAAGAGAAATAATTATATACAAAATAAGTAAGATACAATTGCTTGCAAAGTTGCCTTTGTATAAAAAGCAAATCAGGAACAGACATAGAACAGCTGAAGATTAGATTTAGAGAACGGTGAACATCAAACACAGAACATCAAGCTGTCTCCATACTACCTGCAGGGTACAATAAATGGAAGCAGCATGCCATGGCCATCTTATGGTTGAGTTGAGACGGGCATATATAGATGGTTAATTCATAAAGCACAGAAACAAGCACATTGATGAAAATAGCCAAGTGCCAAGTGAATTGACTAGAAAACAGAAAAGGGTGAATTTCTTTCTTAATTACTATTTATAGATGAAGCAGCAAGAGCAACTATCAACATTGAGATTATACCTATTTCTTCCACCCGCGGGCGTTGATCTTGGCGCCGGATAGATAACAAAGTGATGAAAACAATGACAGCACAACAGACCTTCAACCTCAAAGAGCTATGGATTCTAGTTTCTGTAATGTAATTATATAAAGAAAACAAATTTCAGATCCATTGGTAATTTATTTCAGTTAACAATGCTAATATTTTAACATGAATCATTAGAATGCAGTTGCAAAGAGATATATATATATATAACATGGGAGAGATAAAGACGGCAGAAGTTCTGCACACTAAGCATAGTGGAAAAAATGAACATTCAATACAAAGGTGGAGATGATTTGGCATGGCTAACCAGGCAGGGAGTATATGGCTGCGGTGGTAACTTCAATAATTCAGACATCGAAAGGAGAAATTTTGAAGAACAAGTTGAGAATGTATGGTATTTGTTTCTGTAAATGTGGGAAATTTGAAAAACAAAGTTTTGTGTTGCTATTAATTACCTGAGCATGCAGTGTGTGACAAAGTGAAATTTTATAAGAATCACATACGGAGATTTGTAAAAATTCTTGTGCTAAGAATACTATACTAATTCAATAAAAACATAATATATAACAAAGAACATGAATACATGCCATCATATTAAATTTATAATATATAATAAAATTAGACTAAATTTAAACAATTAAGAATATTACTTTTGAAGTACGTAAAGTATTTCTCAAAGTTTTGTTCAACAAATTGCGAGAGTTTGTGTTCTCAGAAAAAATCTAAGAGGTAATCACGAGTTAATCACCACATATCTCCCCGGCCATTTTTTTTTTAATACAAAATTTCCGGCCATTTTAATCTGTTTATGGTAACACTCAACATTTTAGGCCTTCGAACACTTCATTTTATGACAAGATGATTTGTTATTTGATATTTTAGTATTTATTTAGAAAATATAAATTTGTCTTAGTATCATTACAAGAAAATGAGCATATTCCCAAAAAAATGGATGAAAGTCAACTTAAAAAAAAAAATTTCCTGCTGAAATGATTATCCAAACAAAAAAACCAAATTAAAATAATTTCCACAAGAATTCAAATCATGTGGAATTGATTTTTTTTGCGGAATTTCATTTAGAAAAACAAAATTTAAAAATAATGTTTTTCAGATTAAATTTGCCAAAAATATAAACATTAGTAAATGGATGAAGATCATTTAGAGTTTAATTGTAGATATTGTTAAAGAGATATAAAGAAAAAGTGTGAGGGTCTCACAATCTAAAAAATTATAATACTCACCTCTTATATTTATTTTTCTCTAACTATATATACAATTCTAACTATATATACAATTCAACTACAGGTGATCCAAATCCTTGATAAACATACAATATTTATTAAATTTCCTCTCTTTTTCTTCTCAGCCGTCCCTCCCGTCCTTCTCCTCCCTTTTCTTTACATTCTCTATTATCTTCCTCCTCCTCTTTTCTCCATTTTCATTCTTCCTCTTCCTCTTCTTTCACCTCTCTTTTTTTTCTTTTTTTTTCTTCCATCTTCCCCTTCTTCTTCTTCATCCTTTTTTTTTCTTCATATAATTAATTATTTGATAAATTAAATTAAATAACATAAATTACGTCGTTGGCAGTATATATACCTGATGCAATTTACATGAATTGTGTCAATTCACTTGGTGCAAATGTATAAAGGTGTAAATGTAATATACGTAAAATAAATAATAAAAAAAATACTAATTTGACAAAAATAACAGTATTTTAAGAAATGGTTTTAAAAATGTATTAATGATAATTTGAACATTATATTATTCAGATAAATTTGAAAATTTGTTATATAATAAGACATCTCCAACTACTCATTTATTAATTTAATATATTCTTCAATTATTTTACGAATCTTTGCGAGATATGGGCAAGGTTAAATGCATGGTTCAAGCAAAACTGATGTGGGTCAGGGCATAATCATTAATATTATAGAGTAATTTGTGATTTGAGTCTTGATGCTTTAATTACTTCATTAACTTTCTGAATTTTATTTTGAGAAAGAACAGTCCACATTCTTATGTTCAAGAATCTTTTAAAACTATTCAGAAACAATTGCCTTCATATATAACTTTCAACCAAATACATAATCTCATCAAGGACCATTAATTTGGAAGTACTAAGTAGTATATACTGCATTATTGCTCTTGATTGCTTGTTGGCTATCTCATCCAACCTAAATATTCTTGGCTAATTTATTCCACCAAATTATAATTCAACACGATTGTTCGCCGGCAACGCCATAAAGCGCAGCGTTTCTTCTATAAAAGTTCCTCAAAGAAAAAGACTGCAAACCAATTACCATAAGAACGAGCAAGTTACAAGATTGTGCATTGAAAATTGGTTTGGAAACATAAGAATATACGTAATCTTTTATCTACAAGCTGATTCTTGATGGTTTCTCAAAATCTAAACTTGTTTTAAAGTAATGATATTAGTTAGCATTGCCGAGACTCTAGGTAATGGAGACTAAAGAAAATAATAATTATATTAAAGTCATAATTAAAAGAATTAAACTGGCAATTTCCATCAGCAAAACCTAATGGTCAACACATGATCATAGTAAATATCTTAATTATTCAATTTTTTTAATGATGTAATAGGGCATGGTTAGGTAATAATATACAAAGATTTTACACTTATAATGGATTAAAATTAAAATCTTTATTTATTTAACTATGTTCACCAAAATATCTAGGGCTAGTTTTTAAGAAAAAAGTAAAAATTAGTGTCAACTATTGAATGCGGGTAATAATTAAGAATTAAGATAACAGGAAGCTTATATATATATAAAAGTCTCCTTGGATTCCACATATAGAAAATTTTCACACCATAATGCCATATAGCAATGTAACTCCAAACTTGACATCATTTTTTCTTGTCGTAAGTGTTTGGAGTTGATATGTTATTTACTATGATTTCCTCCAAACACATCCAGTGTTAATTGTTGGGTTAGTGTTAAAGGCTACTAGTTAAGGGATTGGAATTTAACAAGAGAAAGAGACAGGACTAGCCCTGCGGTACCCAAGCGTAGTTGTACGCAAATGCACCACCCATCTCATCCTCACCCCTCGATGAACACATGTAATGTTGTAATTAAATAAGAGTTTCTTTACTATGCATTATTATTAGATTACACCTGCTGAATTGGGTCTCGATGTGATCAATGATATTTGATGTATTTTGTAACGGGGAAAGCTGGCAACCTTTCAGCTTTGAGGGTCTTTTTCTGATTGAAAAAAATTAATACATGATGAGAGAGAGCAGCCAGGTAGCTTGCCGTTGCTGCAATCTGTAGTTCGGCCTGTGTTTTGTTGTCTTTGAGGAGCAAAGAAAATTAATCTGAATCAGACACTTCCAAGTTTGAAGGGAGGCTTGGTTATTTGCTGAGTTTGGCCAAATTATGGTGATGGAGATTGTCATATCTTTGATCATCTTGTTCGTGGGGATTGCTATTTTGGTGTCCATCCATGTGTGCATCGTGGGGAGGGCTTTCCAAAGAGATAATCACGGTCATGATGGAGGTGAAGGTACTCAAGGCCAGACTAGTAGTACTAGTAGTAATACGAAAAGAATTTCTGTTGACCATATTGATGACCTGAAGAACCTTCCTTGCTTTGAATATGAGGAACCAGAGAAAGGATGTAGCCTCGTGGATTGTGCTGTTTGCTTGGAGAACTTCAAGGTTGGTGATGCGTGCAGGTTGTTGCCCAACTGCAGTCACAGCTTCCATGTCCAGTGCATAGACTCGTGGATATTGAAGACACCCATTTGTCCGATTTGTCGAACATGGGTTCATTCTCAGATAATGATTCCCGCAGTTTTGAGGGAAGAAAGTGCTGTTTCAGACAATGCAGAAATTGAATTGGCATAGAGCAAATCAAAGAGCTCCTTCGGTGTCTGAATCACCGGATTTGGGCTCGCAATTTGCTTTGTGTCAAGTGTCAACCCCGATGAACGATGTGAATTTACACTTAGTTTGTATTTCCATACGTCATATATTTATCTCTAATTATTAAGATAACACTCTAATTTCAGTGGGAGGATCAATATATTTTGAGGCGAAATGTACAAAGGATAAACATCATTCTGGTTGGTTTCTATGCAAAGCTTATCCATCCAGAATGCTGTGTGCCGTGGACAGTTTTTCAGCCGAAAGATTGCAAACCACTACGAAAATGGTAAATCTTTCTTTGTCTTTTCGTCCTATCGAATGGACACATGTACTACTGTCTGTTTGTGGCTGTATTTTGGATACTTTGATCTGGTTCTGGTACATATATAATATCCTAATATTTCTCGCAATCCCTCAATAATACCAGGATAGGGCAATCCCAAGTGAAGTGACTGCTATGCTTATACTTTGACAAGTCACTCTTATCTTTGTCGTAGTTAACAAACAAGATATATCTCGAATGATCTTTTGAGCTATTCTCTAGAAAATTTCAACGGACTTTTATGTAACGATATCTTGATCCCATGTTTTCCCTTCAAGGTTCTCTTCCCATTTTTTTAGCTTGGGGTGACTCGAACAATGCAGTTACTAATTTAGAAGTACAAGTAGAGCGCAAAAACGGACTCACTCTATACGAAATGAAATCAAAATTGAGACTCTTAAAAGAGAAAGTAAATGAACTCGGCAAATCTTCAGGTTTGATTAATTACAGAATGTAGCGTAAAGAACTTCTTTTGGCATTGACCAAATATATATTCATCTCAATATCATAGCTAAAATTCATCTTGTGTAACACCGAATTCCACACATATTTTCCTCGTTTGGTACTCGTTAAATCCGGAGGGCGAGGCATTCAACGTCAGGGTGTTCAGAATACCCAATTCCTCATTGACTCCGAACCATGTTAATTTTGTTCTCGTTATTAATAATATTTACCTTGCCACTGGCATTCAATCTCTGGGGTTGAGGATACCCACAAAGTCACAATTCCAGTCATCACATGCAAAAAAAGATTACTTTAGACCTTTAAAACCACAGATCGGAAAGAAAAAGGAGAAAGTGTAATGCAGGTATACCACAATTGTTTACAGAAAAGCACACCCGCCCAACCCCCAAATGAAAATATGACAGAATAATTTGAGGTAGTAAGCCAAATCTTAAAGCCAGAAGCGAACTAATGAGACAGAGTTCAGTTCAAGTACAAACACTCAACAGCTTCTACGCAGATGTTCATAGTTTTCATTTCTTTTGCAGGCAAGAAAACACCTAAAGCTCAAATACCTCAGTCATAATGCATAGGTAACATCAAGCAACAATGATAACCAGCAGTTGGTTTAATTCTTTTCAGTATTGCTCTCCAGCTCCCTCCTCAGCTGAAGAGAGAAATCATCACTAACATCATCGTCATCCCAATCATCCTCCCACTGTTGAGTCACTTCTTTCCCTTCCTCCTTGTCATCCCATTCTGTAAGTAATATAACAATAAAGGGAAAAAGAATTAAGAAGAAACATTAAAATGTGAGCACAAGGGCAGAGTTGCTAAAGGACCAAGCTTTTTTAAGTCCCCAAACAAATCAAGTTGGATAAGCAGTCTCTAATACCCAAACAACTTTCAAATACCAGCACTAACAACCAAAAAAAAAATAATAATAATAACAAGCCAAGCAATTAGATAGAAATAAAAAACCATAATGAATCCTATATATATTATATGCACACTAAATGTGTTTATGACTAATGAGAAACAGAGGAGGAACCAATTATTCAGCATTGACAGACATAAAGCAAAGTGGCTAATTTGGATCTAACTAAGTTTGAGACGTGCAACAATAATATGTGAAGGGGATGTTCCCACTGAAATAGTTTGAAGCAAAAGTGGATTAAAAGATTAAGAAAGTCCCTCTTGCTTGCTGGGTACAAGAATTACTTTAGTTCAGACAGAACCTACGAAATCCCTAAATTGTTAAATAAAACGTTATCTTCTATGGAAGCTAACTAATGAGTGTCACTTGTATATGTAACGATCAATAAGTAACATTTAAATAATAATAACAATAATCATTCGAAGGAAACAAACAAAGTGAAATTGAAACAAGAGCAAATAGATTGCATCAACTATGGCGTGATCTAGATTTACTACCTTCATTGATTTCAAACTCTTCGAACTCATCGTCGTCTTCGAAGAGATCAATCTTGACGTCCTCGGTGGCTGGCTTTGGTTCGGTGGCCATAGATAAACCTGAATCTTCGGTCAATTTGATGAATTGAGAAAGAACAAAAAAAAAAACCCTAAGTTAGAGAACCGGGAATAAGGTGTGGCAGCCATCAAACCAAAATTTCAGATAATTCGTGATTGGAATGCGAGAAATAAAATCATGCTAAATTCAATTTACTTACCGGCGGTGAGTAGAAACAACGATGATCGTGGAGCGTTCAGACGAGATGTGCACAGAATCTTCTGCTTTTGAAGGGAGTAACTTGTTCAAGGGTTTTAGACTGAGATAACGGTGAAATGAAAACTCAAATCTCAACAAAAAGAGGCTACCTCAGGAAACGACGTCGTTGGTCAAACCCTAAGTTCAAAATCTAAATGTATTTTTTTTAATGATTTAATTTTGAATTATTCTGATTGTAAATTTTTTTTAAAAGTATAATTCTCTTACTTGTTTTATATCATTAAAAAGAATTTAATTATAATAATAAATATTAACTCTTTTTAATAATGTAACATAAAATGATTAAACAATAATGTAAAAATAATTTTACACAAATATTATAATTTTTTTAATTTCTTTTAGAAAAGTTTTACATGTCAACTCATCATCTGTAAAAGCATATTTATTTATACAGCTAAATAGGTCAAACATGTACTTAGTCCTTTTCTTTAAATTTAAAAATAGATTAAATTTAGTTTCCTTATTGTAGTTTCGACCAATATTATTATAAGCATATTTGATTTTGATTATTTTACATTTAAAAATAATTTTTTTTTAATTTCTTTTTTAGACATTTTGATTATAAACTTTTTTGTAATCAGAAAAAGTTAATTCAAATATGTTATATGTCACCTTGTGATTTTAACTTTGCTTTTCATGTGATTAATATCGTTAGCACATTTATATAGAATCATTCTGATAAATTTAAAACGTGATTTATACTTTACTATGAAATATTGAGATGATTTCAAAGATGAAATGTTCAACGATACAAGCACAACTCCTCAAATGTTTGTACTACATAAAATAATATGAATAAAGGGCGGCACTGTTGATATCAAAAACATAGATGATAAAACTAAATTTAACCCAAAAAAAATTGTTCATTTAGGTTGGTGGAATGATAGAACTTATAGAATTTATGTAATGATAACAGCATATACACTATTTACCCTATGTATAATTATCAGTTTTTGTTAAAATTACAATTGTGTATGAGAAGAAGGATTATATCTTAACCTTCATGTCTTGATATAGTCAGATATTGATGTTTTAGTTTTTTATGCATCACTAGGTTGGGTGTTAGATTTTATATTTTCATATAAAGTTTTAAATGTTAGGTTAAGACTATGACTAGACTTAATTGTGCTTTGTACTTAACATTATAAGTTGGATTAACTTAAATATGCTTTCACATTGATAATACAACATATGATGGTTCAAATTCTGCAATTGGGTTGCTATTTAACGGCATGCATTTTGATATTTGAGAGAATTGAGCTTTGAGAGAGAAAGAGAGACACACACATATAAGGTTGGTGCTTTGAAGTATTTTAAGGACCTTGAGCAAGAGTAGGAGGAGTTTGTTCAAAGGCACACAAGTCTTGAAGTTCTTTGAATGTTTCATTTATGATATGAAAAAAGAAATGCCTACCCTGTTTTTTACTAAGTTGGGTATTTGAGGCTTCTTTTAAATTTTTAATTCAGCGTTTACTGTGACTTGTATTTGAACTTGGATGGATTACTATATTGCTTGTCTGCTAACAATTCAATTTTATCATGACTAATTGATGAATGAATTTTATCCCTTGCTCAAGATCCCTATCACAGCTTATATATATATATATATATATATATATATAAGGAATTTTATTTTTATGCAATTATACTTTTTATTTTATTTTTTTATAATAAAAATAATTTTACCAAATTTAATTATTCAAACAGAGAATTTTGTAAATGAAGGGAGTTCAATTGAAACAATTAAATTATATTGCATTTCAACTTTCCTAAAATTTTAAAATTCTTCATCTTACTGTCTGTGATTCTTGGACAATTTAATAACTTTTTTATATACATATATGACGGTATTCAAACGAATCAGTATAGTTTTTATGTACATTTAATTGCAAAATTATATAATTTCCTCTGGCTCGTAGTATACGTTTCCTTTAACTTGCGCAGGGGAGAGTTCCATGGATGGAGCTGCAATAGTACATGACTAATTTTGTTTTGCTCTACAGTTTATACTCTACATTTTCAATGATTTTTGTTATTTGGACTTGAATAATATTTTTTTTTATAAAAAATGATATGACAAAATACGGTTGTCTCAATAAACATTGACTTGTGTAAATCTAAATAAATGTATATATATATATATATATATATATATATATAATTACATTTGATATTAAAATTTAAATTGCATAACAATATCTGGATCACTAAGACTCTAACATTAAAACTTTGAGAAACACTATAGTTTAATAATTGTGGAAAATAATTACTTAAAGAATATTCCAATAATATTATATTTGATACTTGCACTGATACCTTTTTATTATATATTATACCTGTATTTTTGGTACTCAATTTTATATTCAAAGGGCAGAGAGCATGGCCCATGTTGCAACTCCATGTACTCATTTTTATTTAAAAAGTATATATAATTCAAGGAGAAACCAACATAATATTATCAACTTCTTTAAACGTATACTGAATTATTTCCTCATTTTTTCTAATCAATGTATTAAATTTTAATAATTATTTTTATTTCAATTAATTGAGAAAAATATTTAAAAAGTGTGTGAAAATAATATTTGTATTAAAATATTATACGTTGTCAAAAATCAGACTGAAATGTTGAAGCAAACCAAACGTATGTCAAATGCTGAGAAGAAAAGATTCGGAAGCCATCAAGTTAACAAACTGGACACTGAACAACACAAGAGAGAGTGGATTGTTACCTAGTGACCATTGATTGAAGCAAGTCTTGAAAAGAAACTTAACTGTTTTTTTTTCTTATTAAGTGGATAACTGCATATGATCTAAAAAACATTTTAGTGCGTGTCGCCCACCCCAAACGTTCTTCAAACGCACGTTCATGGATTATCAATTTTGTTTGACTCATTCAAGTTCGCAAATCTCAACCATAATTTTGGTCTCAAACCATGGTTTGAATGAAAGTAAGATAAAGTTGTTTTTGCCTTCAACATTCAACGTTGAGTTGTTGCTGACAATCATTTTTCCAATTTTGTCTTCAAGTTCATTATCTTCCTCAACCCATTTTGCTGCAATTTCCTGAAGAGTTCGGAGTTTTCTATTATCGTGTCTTTCATCATTGTGAAGTCCGTCCACAAAAACAAAATTGAGATCCTTCATATGCTATATAGCATAACCCCATCTTCATCCACCGCCAACTTTTATAGTTATAGAATTAACTCTGTCGAGAAGTATATAGTTATGAGAGAAACAGATAATAAAACAATGAAGTGAGGTAAAGATAGAATGTATGAGTATTCTACAAATTTGTGTGTGAAAGTGGTTGTTGAAACTTTCAATGATTATTTTGTTTGTACTTACTACCAATATTTTAAAAATGAAACTGGTGAGGTTTTGACTTTAATCAACCATATAATTAAATATTATATATATTAATAAACTTAATAACATAAAATTCAAATTCATATAAATAACATATATTTAATTATTAATAATCTAACTCAATAATTTATATCTTTTATGTTAAATATACATTTAAAAGTAATTTTTATTAATACTATTTAAACAATATTTATTTTAATAAAATCAATTTTTAGATATAGATAACTAAACATAAATTACTTTACTTAAACTCACTTTTAATTAAAATTAAGTTTATAAGATTAAATTTATTTAAAATTAAATTTACAAAATCTATTCCAAACACAATTACTGATATTAGTTAGGACCATAGAAAATCAAGGTGGTTGAAGCTTGACAAGTTTGTCAAACCCACAACTACGATAGGCACATAAACAAAACAAAAGTGAAAAGTCTTAAACTAGCAGAGTGGTCAATGATGAAGAGATAACAAAAGCTAGAAGATAAGCTAGACATTGAATTACACATAAGAGATAAGTGCGTTATTGGTTTGGTCACCTATGTCTGAAGCAGAGAAGAGGAGGCCGTGGGGCAGATAGACAGACAGAAACCCACGGGGAAAGTCTGCGTGCTGCCATGATCAAACGGCAGAGTATCTCCAAACTTAGGCTCTTAGCCTTGTACTTATCATTCGCTGGGGGTTCTAACAATGGAGGCACCCAAGCCAACACAATCGTGTTTCCTATTGGACTAAATTTGTATTTTTTTTCAATAAAAAAAACAGCCTTGTTTGTTTTGCAATTGTCTTTCATCGGCATTCCTGTTAAGGTGTATTTGGATGAACAAGTTTAGAAGAGAAGAAAAGATAAAGACAATTTTTTATTTTAAGCAAATTTTCTTTTTATTTGAATTTTATTTTAAACAATAAGATCAATAAAATAGAAAATTATCATATAATTTTTAAATTTTTTATTATTTATTTTTATAAATATTTTATAATTTTTCAGCTTCAAGTCTGGCCTCCTCCATCTCAAAGATACCCTTAACTTATGTGTCTTGACACGTTGCATTTTAGTATTTTTCTAAATTTGCTGATGAAAGCCAAACCATGCTTTTCCAAAAACCTATTTCATCAATTCTGTCTATGTCGCCCTTGCTTTCCCCTTTACATTGCGTTCTTGTTCAGGAATGGATTGCTATCGAATTCGAGGGTAGCAAATTGCAACCTATGATCGATTAACAACAATTTTCATCCTAATTAATTTACACTAGTTACTCTTTTTTTTTGGTACATACACTAGTTACTTTTTCTTCAAATTAATCCACAAAGCAGTGAATGATATAAATATTCTTTTTTTTCTTTTGGTGTAAAATGATATAAATATTATATCCTACATTAACGGTACCATTCCCCCGACCTTCTTCATTCTTAATTAGCTCAGTTGTTGCATCTCTTTTCTTCAAAAATTCCACAAATAACTTCAACGCCCCTCCTTCCAGAGAAGTAGAATTTGAGTAGTTAACAAGTGACAAATACAGAAATTACAGAAGCATAAAAATCCTACCGGTGTAATGTTGAAAAATCAAATCAGGTTCTTGTCTTAGACTTAAAAGTCTTCAAGTGACATCACATCACATTATTTGGGCATTGTTCTTTGAAACTTACTTTACTCCTCTGAGGTGCACTAAATCGATTTACGGTCAATTCAAATCCATAATTACAAAACGACTCTGGTATACTAGCACTATTATTATCCAAAACACAAAGAAACAAACCAGAGGAGTTTAATTTAGCCATTTACAGCCATGCAGGATTATTCAACGGTGAAACCACAGCTTTCACCTGCAGGTAGTTGTTAAGACTGTATATTCCCTTCTCCCTGCCTATCCCGCTCATCTTGTACCCACCAAAAGGAATTGCAGCATCAAAAACATCAAAGCAATTAATCCACACAGTTCCAACCCTCAGTGCCCGCATCAAAGTGTTGGCGGTGTTCACGTTCTTAGTGAAGACACCTGCAGCTAGACCATAACGTGTTGCATTTGCCCTTTGTATTACTTCATCAATGTCCCTAGTATAAAGCAAAACTCATTAGAACAATTTTAGAATGCCACATTAAAAAATTCCTCCATTGTCATTAATGTTTAATAACATTTTGCATTGTGTTTTTACAAAATGGGGTTCTCTTTTTTCTTTATGGGCCACTTGCAAATTGTGTTGAAATCAGATTTATTAGATCGACAATTTTAGTTTGGAACAGAATTGCATCCATGTGGAAATTTTAGCAGCGAGAAACAAGCAAGTGGGAATTGAAATTTCACTCACTTGAACTTCAAGATGGATTGAACTGGGCCAAAGATTTCATCTTTTGCTATCAACATATCATCCTGATCATTAGCATGTGTTAGAAAATGCTTCAAAATATTGCAGATCTGCAAACAATTGTGCCAAATAATCAATACCTGAACATTTGAGAAGAGAGTTGGCTGGACGAAGAAACCCTTTGAGCCAATTCTGTCACCCCCACATTCAAGGGTGGCGTTGCTTTCAATACCAGACCTTATGTACCTAAGGACTTTCTCAAATTGTTCCCCGTCAATCTGGGATTTTGCACGGGCCAGGAAACAGTGTTAGTTTGTTACATCAGAGTATGCTCAAGAAATTGAATAGCAAAGTAGTGGGTGTTCTGTCAAACGTTAACTTTTCAAAGACATTTGAAATCCCATGAAAAGGAGACTCAACACTTCGACGCACTTGTAATTGTAAAAGGAATAAACAAAATAATAAAGAACAATGAGGCAATCAATAACAGTGCCTACTTTGAAGGGGAAAAAATTACCTGAGGACCTTGTTCAACACCCTTCTTGAAGGGATCCCCAACAACACGTCTCAAAGCACGTGCCTTTGATTTCTCCAAGAACTCATCATAGATACGCTCATGTACAAAGGTACGAGACCCAGCACAGCAACATTGCCCCTAGAAAGAATCCAACATAAGTCATAAGCATCTTCTTCACATCTGCATATCCAGGTTCAAGTAAGTGGTGGGAACTGATTGAACAAACCTGATTAAAGAACAGAGCAAAGTGAGCAAGTTCTACAGCCTTGTCAACATCAGCGTCCTCACATACTATGAAAGGTGATTTCCCTCCAAGTTCCAATGTCACAGACTTCAGATTGCTTCTTGCAGCCAATTCAAGTACAACTTTTGCAGTATCGGTAGATCCAGTGAATGCTAGCTGCAGAAATATAAGAAAAGATGTTGAAATTTGATATGATATATTGATATATAAATGGTTGTTTTAACCGGAATATCACTATGTAGTTAACCTAAAGGATATAGACAACAAGCAAATGCATGCCAGCACGTTCTTGCATAACATGCCACAGTATCAATGTTTGATAATATCGAGAACCACCTGCCCCAAAAACCTAAGCTGTTGGGAGGAGGCCCATGAATCATTTTTATTTAATATCTCTAAGACAACCCCCTTGTACCAAAGCCCTTTGGCTGTGAAGAGTGGATAAATCATAGACCCACCCAAACCTTGTGCTGAAATTAATTCTTTTAAGAGTAAGAGGAGCAAGGATCAAACTCTTACCACTTGGTAAAAGTGACTCTAAAATCATGCCAAGAACTAATTGTCCCAAAAACTAGAGTTGTTACGAGAAGACTCAGGAATAATTTTGATTTAATGTCTATAACAGATAAAAACTATAAGCATAAGCAAACAGATATTGTAGAAACAAAAATATAGTATCCCCAAACATTAGTCTGAAAATAACCTTCACAGCTTGCTACAATGCTACCAAGCCTGTTCTCTGAGACAGGCCAAACCACCTCCAAGAATTTCAGCAACATGTTTATGGATCAAATTATGGACCTCACAAGGAAAGAAAAAGTAGAATAAGATAATGTGTCTTGATTTCTTTCTGATCTATCAATTTTATGACAGTCAGTTTGGTATCCCCTTAAAATTGGGGGTGAAGAATTTTTCACATAAAATTCATCCCTGAAATTTTCACCCCTATTTTTAACGTGACTCCAAACTGACCCTACTTCTTAGACAACAAGGCATAAATAAGTACTACTCTAATCTAATAAACTTGACACAACCTTATATGGGGTTTCAGACCAATCATGCTTGCAAGTAGAATGCATACGAAAGTATCCTAAACATTTTTTGCAGCTTGGATCCTCGAGATGGAATAAAATCATATTTAACATCAAGCCAGGTTCATTCTTGATGCATTACAAAATCCTATACCATATAAGAGAAGTCTAACGTGCTTCGTTCCCCAAAATACCTTGTCCACATCCATATGACTTGCAATAGCTGCACCAGCAGTTGGACCATACCCAGAAACTATGTTCAAAACACCTGGGGGAAGACCAGCCTGCCAAAAAGGGTGCATATTATAAGTTAAACCCTATAAGAAACACAAATGTAACTGAAATATTCTTCGAAATCTAAAGTACGGCATCAGCATATCAGCACAAATTGAGATTTTCTTATCAGAGTTCAGAAAATAAAAATAAAAATAAAAATGCCAGAGTAGTACATGTTTGACAATTGACATCACATATCAAAACATTTTTGTATGCATTTTTACAGCTTCTGCAACATAATGACAAATTATGTAGCAATGTCAATTCTAGAACATCCCTTGAACACACATTTTTTTTATCAGTTACTGGGCATTTGTCCAAACTTCACACTTGAAGTTGAAGTAAACTTTGACATTTCAAATGCCCAAACTAGGTTCATAAGATGTACCAAGTAGGAAGACTTCTATTTTATTTGTTTTACCATAAGCAGGTGGAAGTAGAATGAAGTGTCACCAGAGCAGTGTTTCAGGAGACATAGATGATTGATGCAGTAATGGACTCAATTAGCATGTGTATAGTTGATGTCTTGATGGCTAGCTGCGTCCATGTGTATTACTGTATTAGAGAGAGGGGGGAGAGAGCATAGTTTATGAGCTCACCTCATGAAAAAGTTTTGCCACATAGAGAGCCGTTAGCGGAGTTTGCTCAGCAGTCTTGAGGACGATGGTATTACCACATGCTAGAGCTGGTCCAACTTTCCAAGCAAACATGATGAGAGGAAAGTTCCAAGGTATGATTTGCCCTGCAACGCCAATTGGTTCATGCAATGTCTGGACATGATAATTTCCATCAGCAGGGACCGTCAGGCCATGGATTTTATCTGCCCAACCTGAAATTAAAAAAAAATAAAAAATAAAAAATGTAGGGAGGATATCAGAATACATTAAAAAAAAAAATGTATGGATAAACAAAATTAACATTTAATTGGTGTTACTGATCCTACCCGCATAGTAGTGAAATAAACGTACAAACAATGGTAATTCAGACTTCGCAGACTGTTCATGAGGCTTTCCACAGTTCCATGTTTCCAGAGCCGCAAGCTCATCGCTGTGCTTCTCAACCAAATCAGCAAAGCGCAGCAATATCCGACATCTTTCCTGAAGGAGTTGTCAACAAATCATTATACTATGAACTAATTCAGGGTCGTGCAAAAAAGGAGAGGAGACTTAGGAAATGCCTACATAAGCAGTCATTTTTGGCCATGGTCCTTCATCAAAGGCCTTGCGAGCTGCTGATACTGCACGGTTGACATCTTCTGCATCGCCTTCAGCAACATGAGCAATCACTTCTCCTGTGCGCGGGTCATATGTTGGAAAAGTTTTCCCTGAGACCAAAGATATTCCAAATAAAGTCCCCTATATGATTTGTTAAGTGGCAAAGTAACAACCTTTGTTCAAACTTCAAACTAGACATACCTGATGCAGCATCCACAAATTGCCCATTTATCAGATGCTTTGTGTAACTTATTTGAACTTGTGGAGTGATTAAATCCTCAACTGCTGCTGCAGTGCTAAATCTGTTAACATTTCTCCACTGGCCAGAGTTTCTCCCTGGGGAACAAATATTCAAGTGGAAATTTATGCAATGAGTTTGAAGACTACATTCTGATAATCTAGTTTTCAGTCACAGCATTTGCTATAAACATCTCCATACTTATTACACATGCACAAAAAGTCAAATTAAAAGAAAAAATTATTAGAGGTGGATGGATAATAACTAGTAGTAGCCTAAGGGAAGATACTCTCAAATGCTAAAGTTGGGTCTAAAATCACATCTTTTAAAGTAATTAAAGAAAGGAAAGTTGATGACTATGAGACTCTTTGTATTTAAAATTTTTAATTATATGAGGATAAATCTGGTGAGCTAAACAAATAGAGCTCTAGTCAAATAGTTCCAATAACTTAGAAGCACAGAGGCCGACCAGTCACCAGTTGCAAAGTTGCAATCTGGGAAATAAAACCCATCAAAGATTAGCAGCGGCCAAAAAGAAAGAAGGGGAAGCTGTAAAATGAAGAAAAAGATAAGGAAGAAACTGGGTTGGTCACCTTTTGAGTGAAGCAGAGAAGCAGCTTGAGAAGAAGGGGAAGCACATAGAGAGCGAGAGAGCAGCCAGGAAAGTCTGCGAGCTGCCATGACCAAAGCAAGTTATCTCAAGAGTGTTGCCTGCTTCTTGTTGCTGTTGATGATGAGAAGCAGAGTGCTCTGCTCTGGGAAAGCTATCCAAAATGCAAATGGCTGTAATTTTTGTCACTTTCACCAAGAAAAAAAGAAACGATGAAAGAACTATGTGTCATTTTGTGGATGTCACTTTGCCCAAACTTGTGGCTTGAAAGGATTACTCACGTTTGGACAAGAATTATTAAGAAAGAAAGGAAATTGAAATTTGCAATTTGCAATGCTTCGCTTATATGCTATTAGCCTTTCAAGTTTCAAGGATGAATTGGAGTACTATTATTAGCCAAGCAAAATCATGGGGACGTGAAGCGGGACAACTATAAAAGAGATTAAAATAATTGAAGTGTAAAATTATTAAAAAAAATTAATGTAATATTATTCAAATTCAAAGAGATAATGATATAAAAATATAAATTATACATATATAATATTATTTATATAACATCAACCCGTATAAATAAAATCAAATACAAGAGAGTAGAGGGAAACTCTATATCTGACTTTCACTGAAAATGATTGTTTGGAGAAATATGGCATATATGGTTCAAATGGAAAATCATTCTCTCTTTTCTTAGTAGATGCTTGAGAGAGACTTCACCGGTGATAATTATGGTTTATTGTAAAAAAAATTGAATTGTAACGAAATTTTTTTTAATTTAATTCCATCAGGAAATATTAAGGCAAATGTGCTTCATAACTCATGCTTGTTGTTTGTCTATTTTAGCTGAAATAAGTTTTGCATTGTAGAACTCATGCGACCAACGTTTAGCATATATATAAGTGACCGTTGAGGTAGCTTACACATTCAAAAAATGTGATGGATAAGAGTTTTTCTAATATACTTTTACAACTAACGCTATAAATTCAATTTTAACAAGTGATACTTAATGATTTTATAAAATTGTTCATAGAATTACATTTGTAATTTAGTAATATTCAAATAAATTCAAAATTTTAAAATTCTTGTAATATTAATATTTTTACAATCTAATTCAAAACATATACTAAAACGTTCACACGAGTATGAAAATTACTCTTTTGAATGAGATATTATAAAAGTCTTTTTTATTTTTTTAAATAATATCTTATTTTTACCATAACAAAATTTCTTATTACTAATTAATCATAAAAACCCACTACTTACACTGACTGCAAAAATCCAATTTTGTAGGATTGTTGTTTACCTTGTGTCCATCGCCGTCCTGTGTGCAATTTTATTTGGCCTGCAAAAATCCAATAATTGCTCTCTCTTGTAGGTATACCTGTCACCGTTCTCAGTAAACTATCACAAAAGGCAATTTTTTTTATGAAAACTGAAAAGAATAAGCAACCATTAAATCATCAAAAATTTTTTTTTTACTCATAACAGATTTTTTAAGAGGTAAATAAATTTGAACTTAACAAATGAGAAATTTTTGTGATATTTAAAATTCGAACTTATAAAAAAATATTTATGAAGAAAAACAGTTTTAATATCTTAAATTAAATTAAAAATATTTATGGAGAAAAACAGTTTTAATATCTTAAATTAAATTAATCTTAATAAGTGTGAAAATACTTAAACAATGACAAAAAAAATCAAAATTTTAATTTAATTTTAATTTTAATAAAAGAATTATTTATATTCAAATTCCAAAATACGAGAACTCAACTCCGAAGTTGATTTCTTTTTAAAAAATTAACGATATATATTAAAAGATAAATTTATTAAGGCAGACTTTTTTTTTTTCATCCAGAAAGTCCTAAGAACCTAAAAAGAAGACGAATGAGGAAATTAGAAATAAAACATATTTTCAAAACCCAAATTGAGTAGTCCAGGAGGAAACCAAAAAAGATAAGCTTATAAAATGATGGTGCTATGACGATTTTCTGTCTATAATGAAAGCGACATTTACATGGTCCACTCTCGTGTGTATATTGTAATGAATGATGATAAAGACATATAGCCTTTGCTTGATAATAAAATATTAGAAGAAAAAAATGTGGGATAAAATATATATTTTCCTTTATTATTTAGATATTATATAAGTGATGGAATTTTTTTGTTTTTCTAAAAAATATATTTTCCAATTTTTTTATTTCCATGAACTTATTATCATATGCATTTATAACTATTTTTTATAAAAAAAATTATTAACTACATTTTTAATTCAAGATCTGCTACTGCCTTAGACATAACTCAATTGTTCAACAAAAATAAAAAATAAAAAATTCACAATACTTTTTGAGTTCAAAATCAATAACGAGACTAAAAGCAATGATCGAATTGTTTAGTCTTGGTTATCTTATCTTGTATTACGAGTCTTTGACTTTAATTTATCGAGCTATATATATATATATGTGTGTGTGTTTGTGTGTGTGCGTGTTTTATTAAATCTAAAAATGGTTAAAAAATAAAAACGTAGGATCAAACTTCAATCACATAAGCACAGTTCTTAATAAAGATTATGAATAATACTAATTGAGATACTTTTTGAAATAACTAAATTAATGCAATTTATTTATCATTGTACGCACTATGAATATGGAGAGTCACGAAGCTTTCATGGAGAATTTGAGAATCAGAACTATTCTTGTCTGCTCTGGTGTGATTACGAAGCTCCAATCACGAACGAGATTGTGGGGTACCAATAAAAAGTACTTTTAAGTCGTTATTTTTCTTCGGTTTAGGCTTTCTACAGGGATTGGAGACTAGCTCTGTCCTCCACCTCCTATATATGTGGGTCTTTCTTTTATTGCATTTTGAATAGTATGTTGGTTGACAAACAATGAATAACCATGATGCAATGTTTGAGTCCGCTGCATGGCTGGTCTTCAGAATGCCGTATGGCAGCCTTGAAAAGTTGCGTGGCAAGTCTGGGGCCACCGTATGACAGGTGACCTTGGTTTCTAAGTTACTAGTCATGTCTAAGGTGACCTTAGTTGTAGGTTTAAAAGATGGTGGGCTCGTGCTAATTAGACTCTTCAGGAAAGTTGGGTTTATTGAGCTGGCATATGCAGTACAAGTGGGATGTTTAAAACTTTGTCTTCATTTGAAATTTTGATTTTTAACTTGAAATGTTTAAGTCGAGTTTGAATTTTTTTTTTTCAAATTTGATTTATTTTTTAAGTTGAGTTTGAGTCATTTTTCAAGTTATTTTAATTTGGCTCAATATTAAATAAATTAATATTATTTTAATAAAATTTAATATAATATTATAACATTTTTTTTAAATATTAAACTTTGATTAAGTATTGTGACTCTTTATAATTTTAATTATTATGTTATTTATTTATTATATAGTCATCAATTAGATTGGATCTTGACATAAACATAAAGTAGTAGATACAAATAAATTTATATAATAGAGAAAATAATCAAAATATTACATAAAAAAATATTTTGTGCATTTTAATCGAGTTGACAAGGTCTTGGCCCGGCCTAACCCGGACTCTAATATAATCAGGTTAGGGTCATGAAAATTAGCCCAATTAAAACTTTAGGTTGAGACTAAGGTCATGTTCAACTCGACTTAACCCAACCCATGAGCGGCCTAAGTAAAGATTTTTTTGTCCTATTTTCACATGTGGTGCCGGAGACAAATGCACAATCTTCCCAGTCAATAAGAAGATTCAGCAAACAGAAATCATCGTAAATAGGGATGGCAATGGGGCGAGGCAAGGACGGGTTGTAGCCCCCCATCCCCTGTCTCGTACTTGTGCGGATACTTGTTTTTGATTCCCCCACTGGTAGACGGGTATTCACGGATATCCGTGGATACCTATAAAATCATTAAAATTGAAAAAAGAAGAAGAAAAATTTAAAAAAAAGGAACAAGAATAAATTAAATAAATTTTAATATTATAATTTATCCACTACAAACTAATTTAGTTTAACAACTTTAAATACTTAAAATCAAAATAACAATACAATTTTATTGAAGAACATATATATACATAACAATAATACAACTTTAAATACTTAAAATTATATATCAGATACCTACGGATATGAGGGAAATAACCCCCTTCCTAAACAAGTGTTAAATCCCCGTCCCCCAATGGGTATTACCCGTGGGTACCCATGGGAGATGAAGGAA
Organism: Styphnolobium japonicum; assembly: GCA_023212625.1. Lineage (NCBI taxonomy): Eukaryota > Viridiplantae > Streptophyta > Magnoliopsida > Fabales > Fabaceae > Styphnolobium > Styphnolobium japonicum. The sequence continues at coordinate 35,836,894 of JALBWW010000003.1, read as the reverse complement.
ATTGCCTATAGGTGAAGGGTATAATTTTGTTGTGTTAGCCCAAGGTTCCCTAGAAAGCATATTTTTTAATGATGATAACAAACATTTATTTAATAACACACATTGCTAATGCTTGATCTTAGTCAAAAGGCTAATGTGCATATTTCTCATTTATCAAAGACATTATCAAGTACAAAAAGTTGATCTCTAAAGAGAAACAGATCTCATAGGTTACATAAACATTACAAGGATTCTTAAATAAAGATCACACAAGTCTTACAAGTCTCAAACATTAATGTACATGCTGCTGTTCCAAGATTACAATTTTCATGCCTAAAACTTGGACTTTAAGCACATCCTATGAGAACTAGAAGACCACTACAAAGATGACGATCAGTCCTGGATAAAGCCTTAGGAAGAATAAGATGAGGATGCTTATGATTGAAGATAGGTCTGCTTGAAACTTGTGCAAAATCTCAGAAGTTTATGGATTCACGATGAGCTATCTCATGACTGAAGATGAGCTAGCTACTGACGGGAATCTGCAACTGCTGCAAGGACATTGCAACTTCCAAGATTGATATTGCTTGATCCTGTAGGACTGCCAACGGTTCAAAATCCTTCTGCAAAGTTGAAACTCAAAGTCAAAAGGTTGTTTGCATGCTGACAAACACCCAACAACCCTACAAGCAAAAGAAACTTTTCAGAAAAAGAGTTGTACCTGCTGTACTTTTCTGATAAAGTGTGAGGACCACCTTCAAACGGTCAAATCACCTCCTTTGTTATAAAATCTTTGCTGCATGAAGGATTAGACATAGAACTTCATCGAATTACATCAGAAAACAAGAGTCATTGTGCTATTTGTTGTAATATTCTCTTATTCTGTTTATGAGCTAAACTGTGAGATATATACTCTTTGTGAGTTATTTTTATCATACACTCTTTTGAGAGAAGCCCTGCGTGGCTGAAACAAAATCTAGCTAGGTGAGCTAGTGTTTAGGTCTGTGAGTGACCTGTAAAGCAGTGTAGAGGTGCTATTTGCTTGGAATTAGCTTAGAGAGGCTAAAGTTGATCAAAGAACACTCAAGTTGATAGTGGAAAATCTCAGCTTGGTAAATTTGGATGTAGGTTCAGATTGGAGCTGAACCAGTATAAATTCTCTTGTGCAATCTCTCTTAACCCTACTCTTTTACATTGCATTGATTAATTGTTGTGTGTGTTAAGTTTTGATTGCTTGAGCAAGTCTTTAAGTTACTGTTTTATTGAGTTTTCGCTGACATAAGCTACCCAATGAGCTATCTTATCTCTACAACAGTTTCTTTGTCTTAAGTGTTTTTGCAGAAACTGAAATAGTGAGTGACTTGATTCAACCCCCATTCTCAAGTCTTCTTTTACCTTCATGTTGCTCCTGATAAAAGGAGTATATTTCGGTTTATTGTGTCGGTAACATATTGTTGCTTTTGATAAAAGGAGTATATTTTGTTCCGTCACTAATATGCTACTACCAATCCTTAGCAAGCATATGCTTATGGGTAATTTAGATTTAAAAATTGAATGTGATATACCAATTTACTAAATACAAACTTCGAAGTAAATTACTTGATCCTATATAATAATAACTTAGATAAACTACTGAGAGAAAAAGCTTTGTTTCTGTACTACTAGATACAATGAAATAGGAATCAAGAATGGCTTATTTCCAAGGCTTAATTCTGTCCTCATGAGACTTCAACTAATCTTCATGGTATGTTGAGAAATCAGGCTCTGTTGGCTTGAACATCTTGGGCATCTTTAAACTGCTGGCATCAGCGATTGTGAGTTTTTTAATTGCCCCTTTTTTAGTGTTTGCAGCAAATTTTGAAGCCAAAACTGTAGCCCCAAGATTCTGCGCTTGGCTTGCATTGTCCCCCATTGAACTCTCTCCTGCAAATGTTTCTTCATATTCTTCTTGTTCCATCATATTTATGTAGTACAAGTTCTCTTTTTCTAACAACTCCATTGCCAATTTTTTCTTGCGGTAGCGTCTCCAAGCAGCTTGTATAAAGCAAGCCCCCCAAGCCCTCCACTGATGGGAATAATACCTGAAAGCATGCTGGAGTTTCTTGCTGTGGAGGCGCTTGAACTGGATGGCCACAAATTTGAGGTCCTCGGCTCGAAGTGCAAATGCTTCAACTTCAGTGAGGGACTTGACTGTTCGAGTGGAGGATGGAAGGTTAAGACTAGATGCGGGCATCAAAGCCCATGTCAGCAATTCTTCGCCACAAAAGTCACCAGGTCTGAGGGTGATAGAGTTGAAGAATCCTGATCTCCCACCATCGGTTGTGGAGCTCTCTACTTGTCCTCTAATGATGAAAAGCATCTCTTTCACTGGATCACCTTCCCGTACGATGTACGTGTCTTTTGTGTTCAAGGATGAGACAAGGCGTTCACATATGGCATCTAGGAGCTGATCATCCATTTGACCAAAAAAAGGAACCTGCACATAACAGGAATGAGAAATCCATGTCCATATTAATTAGTTGGACCTTGCTATGGTACTTTACTAAGAAATAAGAATATTAATTAAATTAGTTATGATATGATCCTATCTAGAACCAGAGATTCTATTCTACTGTCAAATATGATTCCTAAATATTTCACTGCAAATTAATAGACAATAAATAAGTTGGATATATTAGCCAGTTTGTACCTCTTCATCTCCAAAACAACAACAGAACCCAGTTAATTTATGAACATAAACCATTTGATGTGTCCTACCAAGAGTTTAAGGGATATATACATTTTTAACCAATAACAAGAGACTTACCCGACGAACAAGATCAAGACATAGATGCCTTTGAATCTGGCGCCGAAGGTCCAAAGGCAAAGAGCGCAAAATAGTTTCTTCATCTACACCTCTGGTGGCAAGCCATTTATATTGAACAAACCGGCGAACACGTTCTTGCAATTCTGGTGGAAGTTGGCGGTGATTCATCCACTCTTCTGTATCTTTTTGTTTAAGTCTCCATTCTTCAAGTCTTGCAGTTGTAGATTGCAGATAGTTCTTTATAAAAATAAAAAATAAAAAAAATCAAGTGAAAGGAAAAGAAAAAAAGGAACACAGTTAAAACAATTTGTCAATCAATTTTTTTTTCATAAAAAGTCAATTTTGGGGTTCTGCTTCCCTATGATTACAAGAAGAATTGGGTTTTATTATTACAAATATAAATCACTGAACGTGTGGAAAATACCTGCATGTTACCAATGAGATGCGCAAACAGGATTAGACCTGCGATGCAGATGAAACTTGAAAATAATGTTTCACCACTATAAGTGCTCGTCTGAATATTTTGTCCATAGGAACTGCACATTGGCAAGTGGTTCAAAACACATTAGACAACCTTAAAAAGTGACTGCTGATACCAATGGCGTTGTGTTCAATGAAAAGACACTTATATTATGATTTATGACATCACATAAGCAGAATGAGCTGAAACTAATTTGGCATAACTAAATTTAACACCATACCTTAGATTTTTTAAACCCCACCAAAGGCAGTAAAAATATTTTTGGAAGAATCGTGATGAAGAGACGTGATCAGTAAAAGCATCAGCGAACATTCCAAACTGAAAGCGGTTTTTTTCATTGAGAGCATCACAATCGGCGAGAACTTTAGTGCGTGTGAACCAATATTCCCGTTCGGGGTTGCCCAGGCTAGCACAGTCGAGAAACGAAGGATTACAAGATGGAGAGCGCGTTCTATTCATCTCCTTCCTGCAAGTTATTCTCCAGCATTCGTACTGGCGCTGAATGGACGACACATACCACGAAGCCCCTAAAACCTGCGCTGACATCACAATTTGGAAGACAAGTTAGTTATCATCATTTGGAACTATATAAGGCCCTTTGGATAAGCTTGTAAAAAAAAGTACTTTTTTAGATTTTTTTAGCAGTTTTTTTTTAAAGTTATTTTACATTTTGAAATAATGTTGGAGAAGTGCTTTTTAAGTAAGAAAACGACTTTTAAGTTTGTTTTGATAAATATCAAATGAATTATGTGTGTATTGTATAAAAAAAAAACAACAACAACAAAGAATTACGTACATGGCTGGCCAACATGTAGGAACCAAGATTGTACAATGCCCCTGCCAGGGCAGTCTTGGTTATAAGCCCGCTAGTCTTTAAGATCCGGCGTTGCAGGGGAAAAATCTGAAACAACCGAGGAACGTACTGAATGAGAACAATCAGGGACAGAGTGTGATTTGCATGAGCTGCCGTTGAGTTTTTCACCGCCGGAATCACGAACCAAATCACAATCTGCAATTACATAACATAAAATAAATAAATAAATAAAAATGCATTCTTTAAGGACGTAGAAGTACCCATTGATCCTTAACTTGTCTCGAAATGCAACCCACATGTTAATTTGTTCGATGATTGACAAAACCAAAATGATAGATATAGAATAATAGTAACCGACCTGAGGGAGAGGAAGGGTGGCGAGAAGATCAATGAAGAAATCTGACTTAAGGTAGCGAGTGGCGATCTGGCGTGGATCGGTGACGAGTTCACGGTGGCCGAAAACGCGAGAGGTGGGAGAAACGAAGGCAGTGCGGAACTTGAGGACCATGTGGAAGAGGAAGAAGAGGTCGGCGACGGTGCGAGCAAAGGTGACGAAGACGCCGAGGACCAAATCGCTCTGCATGCATGCTTTGTCGCCGGTGATGGGGAAATAGAAGTAGAGAGGGTCGAGGAAAAGAGCAGCCATGCAGGAGTAGAGGAAGGTGCGGTTCCATCGTGCCACGAACTTGGACCTCGGGTCCTGGATTTGGTACCACCATGGCACTTTCTTTCTCAGAGAGAAGGATTTCGGGAAACGGCTTCGGAACCGAGACGAAGAAGAAACTGCGTATCGATGGATCATATCAGTGTTCTTCGTTGTCTTCTTCTCTCATCACCGTGACCATTACATGTGGAGTGTCACAAATGGAAAATGAGAGACAGAAAAAAACACACAATTCCAAAAATGTGGAGGGAGAACGAGTTCAGAGGTTCCGGTGTAGAATGGACGCTAAACCAGGAAAGTGCGCCAAATTAACTACACCATTTTTACACTTCTTAAATATTTGGTTATTATAATGTATCATTTAGTATTACTTATATATTTAGTTAAGGATAAGCAAATTTTTAATTAATGCAATATATCGTTTAATTAATTTATTTGTAATTAATTATAAGCTTGCAAGTGACTGATTACCAAAATTCATTAACAAAATTGTATATTGTATTAATAAAAAAATTTAATCACTGTAAATCAAGTATAAAAATAGTATAAAATTTATGATGTATGAATATCATTGTTAATTAAACTAACCCCTTCCAAAGATGTTTAATTTAAGGAAAACATGTCTACAATTTGGATAATTCAGGTGGTGTTATCCAGCATTAAATTATGTGAATAGTATTTGAGTATAAATTTGTAGAAGTATAGTCTCTTAATGCAATGCAATCTCTTCAACAAATTATGGTAAGGAAATTTTGAAGAAAAACTATCCATACAATTTTTTGATTGAGCGGGATTCATCTTAGTTCGGGCTTGCCCAATTCGGATCACACACACACACATATATATATTATGGGAGCACCTAATCGTTATATCCAAGGGTGCTTGAATCAAAGCTAAATATAGTTCATGTATTCAAGATTAGATTAGCTAAGAGTGTAAGTGAGGAGAGCATAGGCTCAAACCTAGAAAGTCTTGTATTGGTTCTACTATCAGTGATTGAGGAATAACACAGACTCAGTGTGGATGTAGGAGAGTTTACTCCGAACCACGATAAATCTTGTTTTTCTATTTTCTTCTTTCTACTTCTGTTTCTTTTTCACATTCATATAATCTGGATCAATTTTGCATCAAAGACTGAGATTGTTCTCATAACAATTGGTATTTAGAGCCTTCATTGATGGATCTATAAAGCTCTTCACTGATGTAAGGCATGTACCCAAGCTTAAGAGAAATCTTCTTTCTCTTGGTATGTTGGATCAAGCTGGATGCTCATTTAAAGGTACAGGTGGAACCTTGAAAATCAGCAAAAAGTCATTGCAAATCATGAAAGGGACCAGGAAGAATGGCTTGTACAGATTGCAAGGTAAGACAATTCTGAACCCTGCTAGTTTAATTTCAATGCCTAAAGTTAATTCCACAAAACTTTGGCACTATAGACTTGCTCATGTAAGTGAAAGGGGTATGGAAAAATTATACAGGGTTTAATTGGAAATGGAGACTTTGAGAAGTTGAAATTTTGTGAACAGTGTCTTTGTGGCAAGCATAAAAGAGTTAAGTTATTTACTGCCACACACACTTCTAAAGCCTTAGTAGACTATGTGCATTATGACATTTGGGGGCCAACAAGGGTTCCTTCATTGGGGGGAGCCAGATATTTCATAACCTCCATAGATGATTGGTAAAGGAAGGTGTGGGTTTATTTGTAAAAACACAAGAATCAAGCCTTCAAGTGTTTCAAGCAATGGAAGGCACTTGTTGAAAACCAAACAGGTAAGCAGGTGAAGGTCCTAAGAACTAATAATGGACTTGAGTATCTAAGTGAAGAATTCACTGAATTTTGCAAGAACAATGGCATAACAAGGCACAAAATAGTGAGACTAACTCCTCAACAAAATGGCTTTGAAGAAAGAATGAATAGGACCATTTTGGAGAAGGTTAGGTGCATGCTGTCCAATGCCAATCTGAGTAAATGTTTTTGGGGAGAAGCAGTGCATATTGTATGCTATTTGATCAATATATCTCCCTCACCAGCCATTGGTTTCAAGACACCATATGAGTTGTGGACTGGAAAGGCACCAAGCTATGATAATTTGGGAATTTTTGGCTGCACAACATACATAGATGTCAATGAAGGGAAGCTCGAGCCTAGATCAAAGAAGGGAATTTTCTTGGGATATCTTGAAGGGGTGAAGGGCTACAAAGTGTGGCTGACTAGTTTAGGTGGAGGTAAGGCTGTGATCAGCAGAGATGTTGTCTTTTAAGAGGAAGCCATGCTTGGAAATGTTGAAGAAAAATCTGTTCCATCTCAACAGTATTATAAAACATATCAGATAGTTCAATTGGAGGTGGAGGAAGCTGCAATAGAGAAGACAGATTGCATGCCTCAATCTAATTCTGAAATTCCTTAAAATGAAACATCAGATCCATCATACAATCTAGTGAGAGACAGGGAAAGGAGATAGATTAAGGCACCTCAGAGGCTATGTTGATCTCATAGCGTATGCTTTGAATGTGGAAAGTTATTGATCCTAGTAGCTACAAAAAGGCCATTTCTGGATCTGATAGGGACAATTGGAAGGCTGCCATGATAGAAGAAATTGATTCCCTAATAACTGGAAACTCGTAGAAAAACCAGCCAAGCAAAGAATTGTAGGCTGCAAGTGGATTTTCAAAAGAAAACTAAAAGTTCCAAGAGTTGAAAGGAGTAGATACAAGGCTAGGCTTGGAGCAAAAGGCTTCACTCAAAGAGGGGGAATAGATTACAATGAAATTTTCTCTCCTATTGTGAAGCATACAAGTATTAGAGTCATTTTAGCTCATGTTGTGTCCATATCTTGGAACTCGAGCAAATGGATGTAAAGACAATTTTCTTACATGGTCAACTAGAAGAAAGAATTAACATGAGCCAACCTGAAGGATATGAGGTAAAAGGGAAAGAGCACATGGTTTGTTTGCTACAAAGGTTGTATGGACTTAAACAATCACCAAGGCAATGGTATAAAATATTTGACTCTTTTGTGGTCTCAAATGGCTATAACAGAAGCTCTTTTGATAGTTATGTCTACTTCAAAAGGATTGCCTCAGGTTATTTCATTTATCTTCTACTTTACGTAGATGATATGCTAATTGCTAGTGTTGACATAGATGCTATTAATAAGCTGAAGGATCTTTTGAGTTCAGAATTTGAAATGAAGAACTTGGGGGATGCTAAAAGAATCCTAGGCATGGAAATTGTGAGGAAGAGATTTGAAAAATTGCTCTTATGGAATCAATCAAGTTATGTTGAAAAGGTGCTGAAAAGGTTCAATATGCAAGATGCTAAGGCTGTCTCTACTCTCCAATAGCTGGACACTTCAATCTATCAATAAATCAGTCTCCTAAAACTGATGAAGACCAGGAATACATGAGCAGCATACCTTATTCCAATGCTATAGGAAGCCTAATGTTTGTACAAGGCCTAACCTAGCATATGCTACCAGCATGGTCAGTAGGTTCATGGGAAACCCAAGGAAAGAGCACTAGCTTGCAGTAAAATGGATTTTTAGATACCTAAATGGTACACAATCTGTTGGACCAATATTTGGCAGATTAGAATTAGAAACTAGTGGCTTAGCAAGGTTTGTGGATGCTAATTTTGCAGGGGATGTTGATAGAAGAAGATCCTTAACAGGTTACCTATTTACCCTTTATGGTATTGTGGTTAGTTGGAAGGCAAATTTGCAATCAATAGTTGCCTTATCTACCACAAAATCAGAGTACATTGCTCTCACTGAAGCAATCAAATAGCCTATTTGGCTGAAAGGGTTTGTGAATGAACTTGAAGGAAATGCTATTCCTGTGACTGTGTGGTGTGATAGCCAAAGTGCTATTTGTCTTTCAAAGAATCAAGTGTTCCATGAAAGGACAAAGCACATTAATATTAGACTGCATTTTATCTGAGACATCATTGCTAAATGAATGATAGAAGTAAAGAAGGTTGTTAGTGAAGATAACACAGCTGATATGCTGACCAAAGTGGTTCCAAGTACCAAATTTGCTCACTGCTTAAATTTGGTAAATATTGGAACATGTGACAAATAAGTCTCTGCTAGAGACTGGGGGCATATCTAACTTGTTCCAGAATTGAAGATCTAAGGTGGAAAATTGTAGAGCCTGTGTGGATCATCAATTGTATCTTGTTAGTTAGTATATACCTAGTTGAAGCTATGTGATATCTGTTAGAGCTTGATAGTTAGTTAGTTAGTTAGTTGCATGGGTGATTATTTGTAATAGTTTTGTAACTGTCAATGAGGCTTGTTTTCAGATTATATAAGTCATAGCTTGGTTCATTTGACATAATGTAATTGAGAGAGTGATTCAAGATCAGATTAGCTAAGAGTGCAAGTGAGGTGAGCATAGGCTCAAACCTAGAAAGTCTTGTATTGGCTCTGCTATCAGTGATCGAGAAATAACATAGACTCAGTGTGGACGTAGGAGAGTTTGCTCTGAACCACGATAAATCTTGTTTTTCTGTTCTTTTTTCTTTCTTTCTACTTCTGTTTCTTTTTTGCATTCATATAATTTGGATCAATGTTGCATCAAAGACTGTGATTATTCTGATAACATGTATTTAACGTTAAAGTGATTGAAATCATTGGAGATTTGAATAAAAATAATAAATTAAAAATCGTGAAAAAAATTCATAATATATATTATTATTTTAATTATTTATTTTTAGCTGCATTTGTACTTTGTTTAGATGAGGAGAGAAAATAGAATGAGAGATAAAAAATCATAACAAAGTTGACCTTCCTCAGTTGAAGTTTTTGGTTTTAGTAATGATCATTTTGTTCGGTTTAACATAAAATATTGGCTAAAATACAAATAACTTCCTTCAACTATAGGTCATGTGCAGAAAACTCTCATGTGCTTTAAAACTCTCTAACGCGACTCTTTTAATTCCTAAAAACGTGTACAGGAAACCTTCTGTTAACTTTCCATCAAAGATACTAATGAAAATTGAGTCACGTGAGGGTAGGGCTGACAATGAGCTGAGCTGAGCCGAGCTAGGCCTGGCTCAGGCTCAGCTCGATAACAATATGCTTGGCTCAAGCTTGGGCTCAATAAGAAAACGAGCTCATTTCTTGGCTCGAGCTCGGCTCACTATGAGCTCACGAGCAGCTCAAGCTCGGTGAGTCAAGCTCAAAATCTATATTAACACACCATCATTTAACTTAAAACATTAAAATCAACCATAACAGCAAAATGTATACTCCAACCAAACAACCACAATTGTCTTCAAACATAAATAAAACAGCCACCATAATTTTAGAGAATTATGACTAATAGGTTCCTAACAAAGTTCAATTTACCAGCACCATTTCATTACTTACAAAAAACACTTATATAACATTCTCCAAAAAACTTATAATTATGTGCAGATATCTCACTCCATTTCCACAGTTTTATATTACTCGACATAATATCTTTGATATCAAAAAAAAGCTTATAACTATGTGCTGAATGCAGATTTCTCATTCCATTCCCAAAGTTGAAACAACTTAAATAATTTAATTAAAAATAATTTAATAAATTTAAAATAAAAGTCAAATATTTATATATATTTATAAATATTATATTAAAAATGTTTGTTATATATATATATATATATATATATATATCGAGTTGGCTCACGAGCTTATGAGTCGAATATATGAAAGCTCAAGCTCGGCTCATTTACTAAACGAGTCAAAATTGTTAGCTCAAGCTTAGCTCATTAGCTCATGAGCCTAGCTTATTGAGCTATTAATGAACCGAGTCGTGATTAACTCACGAGCCAGCTCGACTCATTGCCAGCCCTACGTGAGGGCACATGATACCTCCCTTCTCATTTTTTACTTTGAACCTACCATTGCCAACAAAACCAAGTTTTTCTCTTCACCATTTTCACCGTCATTCCCTTCGTCTTCCTCAAAGTCACCCACTCCTTGAAAATAAGAAGGGGGATGAAGGTGAAAATGGTAAAGAGAAAAGCTTGGTTTTGTTGGCAATGGTGGGTTCAAAGCAACAAATGAAGAGGGAGGTATCACGTGCCTTCACGTGACTCAATTTTCATTAGTATCTTTGATGAAAAATTAATAGAAAGTTTCTTGTACACGTTTTTAAGAGTTAAGGGAGTCAAGTTTGAAAGTTTTAAAGCACATGAGAGTTTTCTGCACATGACTTATAATTAGAGGGAATTATTTGTATTTTAGCCTAAAATATTTTACTTAAGTTTTAAAATGTGGCTAAAGTAAAGATATCCGTTGTAAAAATGTGTTTATTGAACCAAAGTGAGATATTTCTTCTTCTTCTTCTTCTTCTTCTTTGGTGGTTGAGATTCATCAGCTAAAGTTTTTTTTTTTTTAAGGTTACAAAAGAGGTCAATGACTTAGCGTGGTAGGGAATGGTAAGCTAAATGTAAGCAAAGATGACATGGTTGGGGTTTAATTTCGAAATCAAGTACTTCAAAAAAAAAAAATTAGTACCACTTGAGTTAAGGTTATTATTGGCCATCAGCTGAAGCTTAACTTCAAGGAAAGTGGTATTCTGGGCTGTATGAAGAGGTTTGCCCAAAGCTTATCTTATGGTGCTCAGCCAAGTTTTCTTCTCTCCTCAAACTAGATCAGGCCCGGAAGGGACCAAACTGTATATGGGGTAGGAGATTACTGTCTGGCCCTGTACATTAAAAATGTGGACAAGGAATTCTGATTGAGACAGTCCAATTTATACTAACAAGAAGTTAAAATCTTGGCCAGATTTTTTTTTAAAATGCCTCAGTTCCAGGGGGATTAGTTTACCAAAATTTCCGTGCTTATAAAAATAGAAAAGAAATAGTATCATTATGATGGCTAAACGCATTATCATCAATACTTCTAACGACCAAGCAATGCCATGTGGTCTTTAAAAGTTGTCAGCCAATAATTATTCTTCTTCTTCCTTGATACGTTGAATTCTAATTGCCTATCAAATCTTGATCCTTTGTCTTGCCTCATTGTATTATTACAAAAACATATATGTATATGTGAACATAATCAACATGCTTTAACTTTTGGGACAAAGTATCCGCAATTGGATCTCCATATATTTCTTCCCAGTCGATTTGTAAACAGTTTTCTCACGTTTGGTTTTCATAGCGATTTAGACTTCAGCAATTGAAAATTAATTTGACACTACTCGCATAAAAGGACAAGCTACCAGCAACAAGAAGATAAAGTAGCCAACCATATACAGATTCTCTTGTGGTGGCAAAACCTCATGGATAGAATCAGTTTCAAAGTTCATCCTTCAGGTGTGATCAGTAATGGTAAAAATGGTTTCTCTACTCCGCAGATCACACCTGCAGAAGGGGATGATGGAGAACCAGGTAGTCATGTACATCCCAATGTTCCTGGATGGTTTTCAGAGTATTCTCCATTATGGCCAGGTGGGTTCACACTTCAAATAAAGAATGAAGTATAAGTCTCCTTTTTTTTAATATCATCTTTAAGTTGCTTAATGTATCGCGTTATATCCCGTTTGTGACACACGAGCATATATCTTTCTGATAGATGAAATGCGGGGGAACTTAAATTACATCGAGTTTTTGCAAGCTTACCTTTTATTTTTTTATTTTTTCAAACTTGAAGTTGATGCATTTGTTGATGTCCTTGAATTCGTAAAGTGAAAAAAATATTATGTCTCTGTACCCATCTAATGAAAATTATGAAATATTTTTCATGCTTGCCTTAATCGATTTGCAGAGCATCTGACCATGCTTGCCTTAATAATATTTTAGTTATTATCTTGTGTAAAATGCATGCATTGGCAGGTTAATGTATTGTTCATATTTTAATCCTCCACCACCCCCACACCTTCCTTAAAGAACAAAAATAACTAAATTTGTTGTCACTTGGACATAACTCAAGAGGTAAGGGTGGAGTGCCGATGTCCTAGAGCTCACAGATTTGATTTTCATGTAATCCAAAAAGAGTAAACGTGTCACTCCTCGACCTGTGACACTTCAACAAAAATATTCGAAGTACCTGCTTTTTGTTAATCATGCTCTTCCTCTTCTATTGTAGTTTCCTTTGTTTTCCTCCAGTCTTATTGTTAAACTCAAACAAAATAAAGATGTCAATAAGATCAGTTATGTATTCTGCATACTTGGAGATGATAATGTTTCTAATACTTCTCCCGGTAAAAGTTTCGATAAAGCTAACCAAATCGATAGACGTGTCTTGCAGGACAAGCACACTTTTTGAAGGTAGAAAAGATTTTTTTCCAAGGGAAGTCTGAATACCAAAATATGCTAGTTTTTCAGGTGATGACTATAGAACATATTATCTTACTTAGCTTGATACTAAATTATGAAATATAAGCAGTATCTGTGATTGGTTCTTCTTCTTATTGAATGTGGAATTTAATTCAATTGCAGTCATCAACATACGGTAAGGTTTTTGTCCTGGATGGAGCACTCCAACTCACTGAGAAGGATGAATGTTCTTACCAAGAAATGATGACTCACCTTCCTCTTTGCTCAATCCCAAACCCAAAAAAGGTTTTAGTATACGAGACAAATAGTCATAATTATATATTGTAGGAAAGATTAAAATCCAAATCATTTTAATATTGCAGAATGCTAAAAGTGTGTCAAACCAAGATTTGCTGAAATTTGACACTTTTTTTTTTGCCTCTCATCTTTTAGGTGCTGCTTATTGGTGGTGGAGATGGTGGCATCCTCAGGGAAATTTCCCGCCACTCGTCTGTTGATCAGATCGACATATGCGAAATAGACATAATGCTGATTGATGTAAGCAAATGTTTGACCTCTTTTCTATATTAGTCAAACAGTTAAAATTTGGCATTATTACGGTGTCTGATCGTTTGCATAAATAGCTTTCAAGCCTTTTATTGGATTAAAAAAATGAATTATACAAGACCAGCGAAGCTACAACTAAACTGCAGGACTTGACTGATGATATAGTCTACAATTTTTCTGTTTTCAGGTTTATAAAGAATTTTTCCCACATGTAGCTGTTGGATACAAGGACTCTCGAGTCAAGCTTCATGTTATAGATGGTACATCCCAAATATATTTATCTTATTGTTATTACTGCAGTTGTTGTGACCTGTTTTCTTCTTGAAACTAGCAGGAACTCTTTTTCTGAATTCTGTGCCAAGAGGTACCTATGATGCAATAATAGTGGATGCCTTCGACCCAATAAGTATTTCTCTTCTCTTCTATTTGTTGCTTTTGACACATCTTTTCTTGCGTAGTGATATGCCATATATGGTCCAGGGCCTGGTCATGAGCTTTTTGAATCTCAATTCTTTGAACTGGTTTCCAAATCTCTCCGTGCTGGAGGAGTCCTGTGCATCCAAGCTGAGAGCATTTGGTTTCAGTCCCTGGATATTGAAGAGCTTCTCACCAAATGCCGCCACACTTTCAAAGGCTCCATTGATTATGCATGGGCAACTGTCCCTGCATATCCAAGGCAAGCATCCTTCTATCATTCTACACCAAGTGAACACCGAACAACCAAAACCACATAAATTAACATAAGCTCACCGACCCCTTTTTCTTTGGTTAATTTGACTGGAATGATGAAATGCTTGTAAGAGTTTATCACCATTCATTAATATTCTATTGATTGCCAAAGGATTTAAGCCTAACTGCCTAACCAACCAGTTCTTTTCTTTCAGTGGGGTCATTGGTTTCTTGCTATGTTCCACTGAAGGCCCATACGTCGACTTCAGAAGTCCAATTAACCCATTAGATCCAGAAAATTATGGCATATCAAAGCAACCCTTGAAGTTTTACAACTCGGATGTAAGCATACACCATCTCCATTTGTTCCACCCTTTGTTATGTTTCTTGAAATATTTTCCCTGTTGGGTGTACGTTTCAGGTTCATTCAGCTGCATTTTGCTTGCCATCTTTTGCAAAAAGGTTCACTAACACCAAAGCTAATTAAGAGTACTGTGAACGGATTTTGGTGTTATCAGGACAGAGACATGATCGCATAGTTGCAACCATGAGCAATACCATTGCATGCCTCCATTCATGCCCATTCTGACAATAATCTTTGCGAAGTTAGATACCATCATTGTGTCTGAATTTTTGAGAAATTTGTACTTTTGCTATACTGAAAAATAGTAGTGTGATATGCCTTCAAAAAGACTACTTCACAAATTGCCATTAAGCATAGCGAATCAATATTTGATAAAATCATTTATTCCCAACATGTTCTCTGTACAAATCATTATATTTTTGGTGCAAGAGTACTAATGTAGTGGGGTAAACTAGTCGGCATTTTAAAGAAAATAAAGCAACGTACAAGATATACTATAGCCAAACCTAACATAATTGCGCCTAACTAACAAGATATTGCTGCTGATTCTCCATCTATTGGAGTTCTTTAATCGTGCGTCTCATGGCGTTTGGATGACCAAATGATGGGATGCAATATTGTATATAAGTATTTACGTACGTTGTTACCTAACCTATCTGAAAGTTTGGCCACTTTGTCTCCGTGAAAGTCAGCTACTTGGATGCACACTTCAACACCAACGGCCCTGCATGTCCCTGAAAGATTTCCCACTGTGTATCACGAGAAATTATGTTAACTTTCTTTTTTTTGTTTTGTTTTGTTATGTGACATGATCTCTGTGGTTGAAACTATGGAACACTCAATGATTGCACAACGTGGAATCAAATCCTCGAATCAGTATTCGAGATTGACCACATCTAAATGACTCTGCATGCTACATATATGACACAAGTTTGTACAGGAAGAAAACATGAACAAGTTGCTCATCTTTGAATTATAAATAGTGGTAGGAACCACTTAGATCAGCAACATTTCTCCTTAAATCACGTCATCTTTATGGTGATCTTCTGTAGCAGAACAGCTATTTCCTTAGTTCGCTTTACACCAAAGACTATCATTTTTTTATTCGTTGGTTTAGCATAAAAGAAAATCTAGTTTTTCAGGCATACTTTTACATTCATTTATCATTAATTTTTGTATTATATTCCAGGATGCCTATAAATAGAGGCTAGACTCCGCTAGAGTGCAGGTGTGCAACACATCAAACTCACATTTTGTGTGTTTGTTTTCCTGCATCTCAGAATGTTTCTAGTTGTTTATCTGAGTTATCGTGAATTTGTTTATGTAGTGCATTTCCAATTAATGAATTCCACCGTGTTTCTTTCCAATTGTATGCAATTTGTTTATCAACATAATTGGTTGCCGCATCTAAAGAGATGTTGTTCATCTCTCTCAACATTTTGATTGTAAGCTTTTCTAAATACAAGTAGAGTATATTAAGAATCTCGTGTTAAAAAATAAATGAAGAATTATTTGATAAAATAAATTCAACTTAAAATTAAATTTTAAAAAAATCTAATGAAAATTTCAAAAGGAAATTGATATAACGATCTAAGCCCTGACCTGGAAAAAAAATACATAATGCATGGTGTTGAGTTTGTTGACCAAAATTGACTATACATACATGCATTTGAGAGCCATGTGTGAAGTAATATTTTGAGTTATTATTAGATTCATTGACGGTAAAAAAAATAAAATAATTATATAAGTACTTTAAGCATTACAACTTTAATACTAATAAATGATAAAAAAAATTGTAATTAATAATTTTATAATTGTCATACAGTTCAATATGATTTTTCTTAATATATATATTATAAAATTATAACATAAGTTAAAATAATGGTCACAATTAATTGAAAATAATATTTTGTTTAATTACTTTGTATTAGTTTTACTTTAAATTATCATAAAAATATTAAATATTTACTAAATCATCATCAAAATAAATTTTATAAAATATTTATCAAGAAAAATACATAAAATAAAGAACTAATGTAAAATTTAAATCTCACCCCCAATATATCAAAAATAAAGAAATGTTTGATTTTAGTTTGTGTGTGTGCTGCTTTTCCGGTACCCCTTTTTTTTTTGTAAGTATACTAGTATCCCTTGATAATTAGTTAGCAATATTTGTCTATGTATTCTACTTACTTGAAATATAAATAAAGTTATTTTTATATTTAATTTTAATTCAGTGAGACATATAACTAAATATTGCCCTCTAATTATTAAAAGTAACCATACTCTCATTAAAATAAAAGGCTATGAAGAATCCTATCTATCTATCTATCTAGTGACTCATTTCAATAAGAGAAAAAAAATAGCATGCCTATTCACATGGAATATTCTTTAGGCTTGAAATAGTGGGGTTAATAATTAGTGATTTGAAGCAGTGAAAATTGCACTCGAATTAATCCATGTACGCGCGTACTTTGTTATTTTTTGTCCATGCAAAACCAAGCAGTTTTTAAGAGTTCAATTTGACATCAAAAAACCAATTCAATCCATAGTTGTCTAGATCGGTAGTTGACTCAGTCAGAAAGTTGTGTCACTAAGTTAATATTCTGACTAAAGGTTCAACAATCGGACTAAAAAACCCAACTATAAAAAAAAAACATGTTACATATATATATATATATATATATATATATATAAAAGCATGTCATATAAGAAAAAAAATTACATCATACATTTAAGAGTACAAATTTAACATTCTACAACTTAATATAAATTTACAATTTTACATTATTAATTTGCCCAATAGTACATAATTAAACTAATATAAATGATAAATTACTCAAGAGTCAACACAAATCTAATGCTCTAAAGTTACATATCAAACAAAAGACCCTTAATAATCATGCTATGCATTTGCACCAATTAAAAAAAATATTCAATACCCATTTGAAAGAAACCACAAAAAATGTGGAAGGCCTCGTTGGCCCACTCAAACACCCTTGCCAATTCCTCTCTTTATGAACTCCATGTTCTTCTGAACCACTTGAGCAAAGTGGCTGAAATTGCTCAAATCTCGTTGTTGCTTCTTCTTGCATCAATCTTCTTAACAACAGGCACACTTGACACTGTTTGCGTTTAACACTGAATCAGGAAGATGAAAGCAGCAACCCTTGTAAGTTGTAAGGCGATTATGAACTGAAGAGAAAACGAGGATGACAATGCTTCACTTAATTTTGTTTTTAAAAGATATGAACCGGTCCATGACATAACTTGGACGGGTCGAGTGGGTTTCACCGGGTTTGACCTTGTCAACCAGAAAAACAGTCAGGGGCTTGGACCGAACCGATCAAGAGATAAGTTACTGATTTTTTAGTCCAATCAGTAGACCAGGCTGGATCGGTCCATACAACTATGATTCAATCTACTAAACAAAGATTTTCACAATTTTAGCGGTTCCTACTAAAAAAAAAAGTTAGAAGAGTTGGGTAGAGGTTAAAAATAATCATTATATATCTGTTTGGAAAGTTGAATATTGAAGGAGAACAAGTCCATCACCCTCAACTTAAAGCTTCTTTTTTTTCTTCAATGAAGAAAAAAAAACTGATGTGTGGACAAAATAAACACATATAATGCTTTTGTTGTTAGAGGATTTGATTTAATTCATCACTAATTTATGTCTTTTATTGTATTTTTATCATCCTATCTTCCTTTTATGCATTTGATATGTTTTTTTAATGAATTTCAGGTGAAAGTTAGAAATCTTGGACTAGTTTAATGGAAAATCAAGAATCTGACATTGTTGCAGTAATTTGGTTATAACTGGAGTTACAGACCTCGGTTTGGTGTGATTCTTGATGTTTTGGAAAGATAAGAGATAGATCTACAACTTCACTGAAGACCTCAAAGTCTAGTTTGAACATTTTTAGAGTGAAAAAGTGAGAACAATACATCACTTGCTTGTTGCCATCCCACCGCTTAAGCGGCCAAAATCCACCACTTAAGCGGTGGAGTCCCAGATTGCAAACTCCTCTCGGCAAATCCACCGCCTAGGCGTCCAAATCCACCGCTTAGGCGGTGGCATCACATAGTACGTGCTGTTGTCTGTCATCTCACCGCTTGAGCGATGAGCTTCCACCACTTAAGCGGTGGAGTTAAAAACCCGATGCCCTTTTTTTGGTTTAAATAGAAAAGGAAAAGAAAAGATATGAGAGGCTTTTAGGGGGCTGCAAAATTCAGAGGAAGAAAGGGCTTCCAACCCTAGGAGAGCCAAGAAGATCATCAAGGAGCAAGGATTTAAGATCTTCATCTTCTTGTTGTCTTGGATTCAAGGGAGTTTGCAATTTCTTATCTTTTGTTTTCTTGTTTCTTGATGTTTTTCTAAACTCTTCCTAGCTAGGGTGATGATGTAACTTGAATGGATGATTTGTTTGGATTTATAGTTCTTAATCTAAGTTTCCTTTCATGATTGAGTATTCATCTATATTCTTAATGCTTTTATGACTTGATCAACCATAAATTGAATTGATGATCATGCATAGGATTGGGAAATTCATGTGTGATGTTGCTTCTTGAGATAAACACCATGATTAAACAATACTCTATGAATAGATATTGTTGGTTATGTGGTATTACTTGGAATTTTGTTCATTCATGCCTTGTTCTATTGGGAATTAGACTAAGGAATTAGTTAATTCTAGATAGTTGAAGAGAATTGATTTACCAAGGAATTGGGTATTAATTAAATTAGATATCTCACCATCAATTCTTGAATTGGAATTTAAATTAAGAAAGAATCCAAATAGTCGAAAAATCAAGTGAAATCGGATCTCTAGCATCTCCTTATTTGTTTGCTTAACCCCATTTAATATAGTACAATTCTAGTTTTATTTCTAAATTCTCTTCATTAATTTGCATCGTTTAAATAGTATCTAAATTAGTAATTTGGTACTTGACAACACAATTTCCTATGGAGACGATAATTTACTCATTACTTTATTACTTGCGCGATTTGGTACACTTGCCAAATAGCTATCAAGTTTTTGGCGCCGTTACCGGGGAATTATGATTCTGTCAATATCATATAGCTAATAGGATACTAATTTAAACATTGATTTTAGTTTTTATTTTTAACCTTTTTGTTCTTGTATTGTATTTTTAGGTGCCTTTGGTCATTGGTTGCAACAAACTTGAAGTTGAGACAAAACTCTTGGTAAAATTGTAACAGCTTTGAATTGTCGTAACATGAATTACAATAGCTATGAGGCATGTTCTTTGTGTGGGAATCCTATGCATGTTTCCTATATGTGTCCATATAATAATTCTGACAGTGTTTTTGCTGATTCATATCATGAGACATATAATCCTAATTGGCATAATCACTCTAATTTCTCATGGCATTATCCTAGTAACATTGGTAGTGAATATTTTAAATATCAAAATCAATTCTACCAATCTACTTATGGCTACTGTCAACTGCCTTATTTTTCGAATGAGGTTGCGGATCAGTATTACCTAGAGGAGAATTTAGAAAAAGAAACAATGGATAAGGTAATGGCTAACTTAGATAAAATAGATATTCTATTAGATGAGATGAAAAATATGAATAGTCAACCTATCATTGATTTTGATAAACAAAATGCAGTTACCACTAGATCTAATAGGAAACATGAATAAGATCAATCCATTTCCTTTAGGTCTAGTGAGGAAATTGATAATACTGTCATGTCATTGAAGAATAATGGATACTCAAATACGACTTCTGTTTTTAAAGAAGATTTTAGGGATAAATATCATTTAGATGAGGGTAATTCATTCCCACAGCATAATGTGTTCATCCTTGAAATTGAAATTGTAGAGTCTGAGGTTAAAAAGGATATGTCTAGGATCCCAATTCCTTATAGTTTAGTAAATTCAAATGACTTTTGCACAGTTTTGTTTTATTTTAGAGGTGTTTGTACATAAACTAACTTTTTTTTATTTTCTTTGTGCTAGTAGATATTAACTGCTTTTGTTAAATTTTTTATAGAACTTAACTTTGTACAAGTTAAAGTAATCCATGATACATATGGTTAAGTTGTGATTTTTATTTTTATTTTTATTTTTATTTTTATTTTTATTTTTATTTTTATTGAGTCAGCTTTAGTGCCTCCCTGAGTTCGGAGCCTTTGTAGGGGGATGTATATAGTGTTGGCCAAAAAAAAAATTCTTTGTTTGGTTATGCTTTTGTTAGTTGTGTGCTTATTTTCATATTAGTGTGAATTTTCCAATTCTTTTGCAACTTAAGCACTAATTTTGAATTTTTAAAGAGATTGAGAATTGCTTTGCTTGATTTTCTTGAAGATGCCAAAAGAGTCCAATGTATGCATAACTTGGAAAAGTGTTGAGTGGTAAATTATTCATGATTGTCATACATATCTAAAGTAAAGCATTTCACTTCCTTTGGTTTGTTTTCATGGATCTATTGATTGAGTTTGTGAGCTCTTAAAGAAAGTTTATGTGCATGATTGTTGATTCCAAGCTACCACACCAATCCTAGAACAAGTCTTTTAAACCTATTGAGGCGAAATCCTAGTGTGCACTTGAAAAGGAAATGATTTAGGCATTCTTTGTTTTACCCACATTTGGCCTTAGACCACCCTTTGTTTTTTATTTTTCCATTAGAGCCCATTTTGAAGTCTTCATTCATTTAGCCTGTTTTCTTTCATTTTACCCACATGTACCTCCTCCATAAGCCTAAACACTCATACCTAACCTTTTTTAGATGATTTTTGTGTGAAAGTGAGAGGTATGCTAAGGAATGAACAATAAAGAAAGGGGACAAAAATGAAAAGTGAAGCACTTAAAGAAAAAAAAATGGATTCCACCCAAAATTACAAAGAAATAAGTTTGGGGGTGGAAAAAAAAAGAAAAAAAAAAGAGAAACTAAAAAGTGTGGTTCTTGAAAGGCAAAAGTTTTCCCCTAGTTATGAGTATACACTCTTAGTGTATCTTGAACTTTTTCACTACTTATCCTCTCATCTTTGTTTATCCTCTTGTCCTTTTCCTTATGGTTCACCTTTACCCTTAGCCTCATTACAAGCCCAATAAAGACCTTTTGATTCTTTGAAAGTGTGCAATACATTAGTGGAGATAGGGATATTGGATTTGCCTATGGGATTTGGGAATATGATTCACATCAATAAAGTCATGGTGGTAGTAGGGATTACTTTATGTGCATATACTTATCTGAGAACAAGAAAATTCATGAAATTGGTTTGTGGATACTTGCTTGAGATTATGTGATTTACTCTTTGCTTGGACATGTTTACATGAATGAACTTTTAACCTCTTAGTGCTTTGATGAGTTATTCATTGATTGTTTCTCTTAAGGAATTTTCTTTGAAAGTCTTGAATTGAAATTCTCCATATTTTAAATCGAAGAATATCCCCTAGTTTTGCTCTAGATATCTCATTGCTTGTGGACAAGCAATTATTCAAGTTTTGGGGTATTTGATGTGTGGACAAAATAAACACATCTAGAGCTTTTGTTGTTAGAGGATTTGATTTAATTCATCACTAATTTATGTCTTTTATTGTGTTTTTATTATCCTATTTTCCTTTTATGCGTTTCGTATGTTTTTTAATGAATTTCAGGTGAAAGTTAGAGATCTTGGACTAGTTTAATGGAAAATCAAGAATCTAACATTGTTGCAGTAATTTGGTTATAACTGGAGCTACAAACATCGGTTTGGTGTGATTCTTGATGTTTTGGAATGATAAGAGAGAGATCTACAAATTCACTGAAGACCTCAAAGTCTAGTTCGAACATTTTGGGAGTGAAAAAGTGAGAACAAGACATCACTTGCTTGTCGCCATCCCACAGCTTAAGCGGTGGAGTCCCAGATTGCAAACTCCTTTCGGAAAATCCACTGCCTAGGCTCTCAAATCCACCGCTTAGGCTGTGACATCACATAATACGTGCTGTTGTCTGTTATCTCACTGCTTAAGCGGTGGAGTTAAAAATCTGACGCCCTTTTTTTTTGTTTAAATAGAAAATGAAAAGAAAAGATAGGAGAGGCTTTGGGGGGGTTGCAAAATTCAGAGGAAGAAAGGGCTTCCAGCCCTAGGAGAGCCAAGAAAGATTATCAAGGAGCAATGATTCAAGATCTTCATCTTCTTGTTGTCTTGGATTCAAGGGAGTTTGCAATTTCTTATCTTTTGTTTTTCTATTTCTTGATATTTTTCTAAACTCTTCCTAGTTAGGGTAATGATGTAACTTAAATGGATGATTTGTTTGGATTTATAGTTCTTAATCTAAGTTTTCTTTCATGATTGAGTGTTCATCTCTATTCTTAATGCTTTTATGAATTGATCAACCATAAATTGAATTGATGATCATGCATAGGATTGGGAAATTCATGTGTGATGTTGCTTCTTGAGATAAACACCATGATTAAGCAATACTCTAGAAATAGATATTGTTGGTTGTGTGGTATTACTTGGGATTTTGTTCATTCATGCCTTGTTCTATTTGGAATTAGATTAAGGAATTAGTTAATTCTAGATAGTTGAAGAGAATTTATTTACCAAGAAATTTGGTATTAATTAAATTAAATCTCCTACCATCAATTCTTGAATTGAAATTTAATTAAGAAAGAATCTAAATAGTCAAAAAATCAAGTGAAATCGGATCTCTAGCACCTCACTCTTTGTTTGCTCAACCCCATTTAACATAGTTAAAATTTTAGTTTTTTTTTCTAATTTCTCTTGATTAATTTGCATCATTTAAATAGTATCTAAATTAGTAAATTGATACTTGACAACATAATTCTATGTGGAGATGATAATTTACTCATTACTTTATTACTTGTACGATTTGGTATACTTGCCAAATAAGCTATCAAAAACTTAAAGCTTCTCTTTGCAAATTACAATGTGGGGTATAGCGTTCGACTTTTATGATTTATCTGAGCTTTTTTTTGTTGATTCACATCATCTTTGCTTTCAGTTGGCCTTCTTTTATTTTCTGTCTTCGTCTTTTCTTTTCTTTTTTTTTGTTTATTTGGTTGAGGAGAAAATACAGTGGGAAAATCTACCTCTTTACTTTCTTTTTATATCTTCCACATATCGGAGCAACCTTCAGTTTCAAGACAAGTTTCATTCAATCCAAACTTTAGCTTCGTCACTTGGGACATCTTTTAATAAACCTAAACATAAATGCATTTTTTGACCACTGACTTAGACATTTTTTCGTGAGGAGACAATAGCGATGTTCGAAGTTGTAAGGAAAGCCGTTCATACCTTGCAAAGGTGAAAAAACAAAGGCATTTTTTAACAAGTATGTTTAGGATATTTGTTAAGGAATTAAAATGGAAAGTATTAAATGTAAAAATAAAATATTTAATATCTTACAAATTTAAAATGAATTTAACAATTTCTTTATTTGATAATTTAAAATATTTATTGAGGGGTATTAAATACTCTTTAATTAAACAATTTGCTTAAAATCATTTGCTAACGAGTGCACTTAGTAAATTGGTTAAAGAATTAAAATAAAAAATACTAAATATAAAAATTAAACATTTAATTATCTTGAAATTTTTTAAAAATTAATATTTTTTTATTAAGTAATTAGGTGTATTTATTAAAAATATTAAATGCTTCTTAAATAATACTCATATGACACTAGTTAGTAATACTCAATAGTCTAACTCCTACATATATAAATAATATGCATGGTAGCTAAAAGTCTAATATTTCAACTTAGAATTTGGGAGAAAGATACTTTATGTGGCTTGATTGAAAATTAATTTATTTTAGTTCATGGATTAAATTAACAAAGTGTAAAATTAATTTAACTAATAATTTATATATATTTAACTAATAATTTATCTTCATTTATATACTGGATATATAGTTAACTGTAAATAAATTATTAATTAAATTAATTTAATACTTAATTAATTAAATTTACAAACTAAAATATAATATTTTTTCACAAATCACATTAAGTGTCTATCTCCCTTAGAATTTTGTCTACTCAATTAGTCAAGCTAAGCCCAAGTGGACTCGCCCCTCAGTCTCAATCGAAATCACATGCTGGATGGTTATTGGTTGGTACCAACTGCTAGCAAGTAACAATTCCCTCGTAATTTAAATGAGGGACTTGCTTATGCACCCTCTACTAGTAGTATTTACAGAAGATATACTCCTTAGACAATTTGACTTGACAGACCAGAATCAGATTTTCCATACTAATTCAAATTCTTCGACATTAGGTGGATCTGAGCCAAGCAAAATTCCATAGGCTTGAACCTATTTAGGATAGTGAACTTTTTTGTTAAGCTCAATAAATTATAAAAGATATTTCACTTTCCTTCTAAAATGTGGCTATGTAATTATAAATATAAAGTTTAATTTTGATCCATTGTTAAGGTAAAGTTTTTTTACATTGTCATTTAATTATGTATTGTCAAATCATTAAAAGAGTTTGATTATCACAATAACTACCTAAAAAGTTTAACTCTTTTAATGATATGTCAGTACACAATTAAATGAGAGTGTAAAGAAACTTTATATTAATAGTGAATTAAAATTAAATTCATATATATATATATATAATTATTAATCCAAAGTGGAATTATCCGCAAGCTGAACAAATTGATCATTGCCCCAATCTAGTTTTATCAAGATCAACCTTGAGCTGATTTTTATCAAATTAAAAAAAAAATCAAGTTCAAGCTCGAACTTGAACTCGATTAGAATAATAATTTGAATATACCTTTTTAAAATACTAAATTATGTAGTTAAAGTATTTTCTAATTAGTTAACTTTATTATAATTATAATTTGTAAAATATAATATTATATGATTAATTAATCCTAGCTAACACAAATAACCGGTATTCAAGATAGGCTGAATTATATAATTCATCTTAATTTATATGATATTTAATTTTGGTACTTACGAATTTCGAATTGGGCCAAGCTTTTGAAGTTTGTTGAGCATTCGATTCGGTAGCCACTTTTTAGTAAAAGAAAAGTATGATTAGTTATAGAAGGATTCTATGGTGTAGCACTTAACATACCATCTTGCTTTAAGCCATTTGATGAATTACAATTGGAATAAGACTTTGGCCTGCGTGTGTATGTTATTGTTACTCTCCCAGCCATCCTTTTGCGAGGGATAACTTTCTTTCAATATTAGTCAAGTTTTCTAGACATGCATATTTCTGTCGACAACTGGACCTCTGCAAATTTCAAACATAATTGGAGTTACAACTAATTACGTCCCAAAAATGTGACCAGTGTTGGAAGAAAGTTGTCCCCCATAAAATATAGCCGGGAGGGACAACCACAACATTTACACAAGAAGTCAAGATCGATCACATGTCAGTTTGTGATTCATGAATAACTTGGAACATGATATGCTACTAATTAATTTAATGGAACATCATAAAAACTCCTTATTATAGTCATAATTTCATATAAGAGTTGATGTACATTTTGCTTCCTCAAAAATTTGCTCAAATACACTTTAGTCCTTGAAATAATTTTTCATTACACGTTAGTCCCTATAAGTTGAAACATTTATACAAACTAATCCTTTTGTTAAACTCTCACGTTAAAAGATAACAAGTATGCTAATGTGTAATGTTAAACGACAACATGGATCCTATATGAAAAAAAGTTTACGAACTAGCAATCTCCCATGAAATGCAGTGTTTCATTTTGCTCTTTTTCTCCCTCGTGTAATTGCTATTTTTTTGCATCTAACGCTTACAACACAGCCATGACTCTTTGGCCTCTGATTCCTAGTTTTGAACTACTACCGAACCAAGTTTGGGCCCGACCCAGAGGATGACAAGTCCTTTTTACATGTCATGGATCGCAACTCCAAGTTGTCCACATCTTTGAGTTTGAGTGCCTTCCCTTCCAACCCGGCAACATCCTCTGTCGTAGACTAAACTAACTCCATCCTAGAAAAAGCCATGTCTTTCTTGGAGAAAAAACTTGGTGGTCTTTTAAAGGATCCCAAATTCAGCAACGTACAAGTATGAATTTCAATCTAAAACACCCAAGAAAACCACCAAGCAATCCTCCTCCTTCAGTTCCATTCAAGACTCTGATCTATGTGCTATTCCTGAGAATGAGTCCCCAGCAACCCTCAACCCAGATCAGGACTTCCCATCTTTTTCTCCAGACAAAGTGTCCATCTTGAGCAAGATCGCTAACGCCATGATCACCACGAGATATAAAACAGAATGTTGCATGGATTTTAGCAATTTCAGACAAAACGCTTTCAAAACCGTGTTGCAGAGCTTTGGGTATGTAGTTCTAAGTAGGGGTGTTCATTGGTTCAGGTTGACCGGATCAACTAGACAAACCAATCCAAACCAATTAAAAAGAAATTAGTTCGGGTTGTGTCATCGAGTCCAATTCAATCAAAACTGACCAAGATTAGTTCGGATTACGGATTTTGTATTTTATAACCCAATGACCAGGTGAAATGACCCGAAAAGTAATAAAATTGTAGACATTATCTTTTTGTCATTTATCTTTTCATTCATTTAAAAAGCTAAGATATAATGATATATCTTTAATTTCTAGTTTCAAGCCCCAATTATTTTTATTTGTTTTAGTTGCATATTAGGATAATAATGTTTCAATGATTAACTTGCTCATTTGAGTTATAAAACTATACAACTTAAAGCATTCTCTGTGAAGTAATATATATATATATATCTAGAGAGAGGAGCTCTGCCCCTGAGATACTCTTGTAAGCTTTCTTTCTTTCTTTCTTTCTTTTAATAAAAGTTCTTCTTCTTCACTTACTCACCGGTCCTGTGCGGATTACCGCCGCTCCGGTTGTGTCTTTCACTTTCTTTACTTTACTTTTGCATATGCATCTTTTAAATATGTAAGCAGTCCGTCTGCATCCTACTCTCCCTTGTGATCTTTCTTCTTTCTTTCTTTGTTCTTCCGCCTTTCCGCCCCCCATATTGGTATCAGAGCCTGATGGGGAAGTAGGAATTTATGGCTGGATCTATGTTCTTAACTGGAAAACACAGGATTCATTGTGTTAAAATGGTTTGTGGCGCTGTAGCAGTAAGTCTTGGTGAGGCAGTAAGGCTAATTTGACGATGCATCACAAAGTAGATTAACACAAGAACTGAATGGGGTTATGGTTAAGACCTATAGATGTTTTGCATGACTAAGTTTTAGTATAATAAAATTAAAATTTCAAGATCTAGTTCATGTTGATAAAATTTAACTTAATCCATCTCTAAATTTTTATGGAACTATATGATGGTGATGATATCATTGGGAATTCCTTTTATGAATATGCTTCGATCTTTCTCTTCTCGCTTTTCTCGACGCTCATCCCAACCTTCATCTTCTTCTCTTGTTCCACATCAAACTTTAAATCAAACTTCTAATATTTTCAACGAAGAAATTCATTTTGAAGATATTAACCAAGAAATAGACAAGCGGGAAATTCCCAAAATTCTGAAAGGAACTTTACAAACCAGAAGGTAAATGGTACCACAGATTCGATTACATTATTGAAGTTTGAGAAAAATATTCCCATCGACCCAGATGTCGGTGAAGAATTCCATCTTCTTTCAGAAACAAGTCTGAATGAACACCAAACTAAAAAATATAATTTTTTACACATTGGATGTGTACAAATAGCCATTAAACCTCTTATTAGGGAAGGATTAAACATACATTCTTCTTTGTTTAAGAGACATTCGTCACAATAAGTTTCAAGATTCATTCTTAGGAACTGTAGAAACAAGCCTAAGCCATGGCCCAATCTATTTCAACTGCTATCCTAATAGAACTATTAGCTTAGCTGACAAAAATATTAGGGATGCTTTGTTCCTTAATCTCAAAATTGATGGTTTAGATATGAAACCAGGATCTATTCCTGCAACCTTAATGTATAGGATTCAATACAAGGTAA